>CM044880.1:21593378-26593378 GCA_024500155.1 Chenopodium formosanum
TTGCTTGGTCCTCTATTGTTTCGGGTGCTCAACTTACTACTAAAGGTAGGCCTCTTCATTTTGTCTCCCCTTTTTTAAGAGATGGTAAGCCACATGCTAGTTTATTGAAGAATGAATTGGATTCAGCTGTTATGCCATGGATGAATTCTATTGTGCTTTATGTGGTTGGTGTTTTTCCTAATATTGCTAAATATGCACCGTTATATTGCTCGTGATTAGAACTTTGTGAGTAAACCTATTGTGTTTTATCATGATGATGGCTACTTCCTGGTGAAGTTGAATTCTATGGAGGATAGGGAAGGGAACCAACACTCTTATCATAAATAATTTAGGCCCATAGCTTGCTGTAACACCATTTATCAAGTAATTTCTAAAAATGCTTTGTAATAGACTTCAACATGTCCTCCATGATATTGTGACAGATTTTCAAGGTGCATTTGTGAAAGATAGGTCTATTGTTGATAATATTATTCTTTCTCAAGATCTTCTTAGATTTTTTAATAGATAGAATGTGCCCCCTAGATGTTTGATTAAGCTTGACTTGAAAAAAGCTTATGATTCCATACATTGGGATTTTTTTGAAGGAGATACTGGATGCTCTTAATTTTCCTTCTCAGTTTATTCAGTGGATTATTCTTTGTGTGTCAACACCAAAGTATTCAGTGATGGTGATTGGTACTTTACATGGGTATTTTGAGGGTAAAAGAGGTCTAATACAGGGTGATCCTGTCTCCCCTCTGTTATTTTATATATGTATGGAATACTTTACTATAGTCTTGAATGAAGTAGGATAAATGCATGGTTTTCATCCTGGGTGTTTTCATTTAAAGCTAAATCATCTAGCTTTTGCTGATGACTTACTTATGTTCTGCAAGGGTAATGTGGCCTCAGTTGTTTTGCTCCTAAGAGGGTTCGCTACCTTCTCAGTTAGTTCTGGTTTGGTTGCTAATGCTGGAAAGTCTGCTGTTTACTGTAGGAGGATGCCTATTGATATTGTTGATAATATATTGCAACTCACCCAGTTCTCTAAAGGTACTCTCCCATTGTAGTACCTAGGAGTTCTTATTTCTCATAAAAGACTTTCTGTTAGTGATTGTAATATTATCATTGATAAAATGACTGCTAGATAGAGAGTCTGGGCCTCAAGGCTCCTTTCTTATGCTGGGAGATTGGTTCTTCTTAACTCTGTACTCATGTCTCTCCATGTGTATTGGGCTTCTATCTTTTTGTTACCAAAAGCCGTGCTCCGTAAGATTACTAACATTTGTAGTAATTTTTGGGGGGGGGGGAGGTAAGGCCACTTACTCTAAAGAGTTCTCCTATAGCTTGGGATCTTGTGTGTTCTCCTAAGTCTAGTGGTGAACTAGAGGTGAGGGGCTGTTTTATTTGGAATTATTAGAAGCATGAGGAAAGCCCAAATGAAAACAAATAAGAGTGGTCGTGGAGAAGGGGACTCATTGTACTGAAAAAGCTATTGCTAGTGCTAGTGATGTACTGACTTACTATATACCTGTCTTAGTGGACTGATAGAGTGAGCTGGAAAGGGGCTTTTCCGTCTTTCCGGAGAAAGAAAAGAAAGAGAGCTAGCTTCGGTCTCACGTAGCTCACCTAAGAAAGGACGGAGCTGTCGAGTGAGGATTGGGCGAGGGAAGTTCCAGATGTACCCGGGTACAAATCAGCCAAAAAAAAAGACAAGTAGAAGCGAGTTCAATCGGAGTAGGCAGGGCTAAATAGTGCAAGTAGTTTACGTAAACGAGGTATGTAGTCGCTTATTAGAAGGTTAAGGACTGATCACATGCGTTTTGTACTGGTCAGCTTTGAGCTGTCGAGTAAGGAGTGCTCTATCTCTTAAGAAAGGGGCTTTGGAAACCTGCCTTATTAGACGAGAAAGGGGAGTACTCTCTGATGTGCATTCTATTATTACCTCCTCTTCCTGAGGGAGTGATCGGAATTAATCCGCTCGGCGGTACCCGCCAAAAAAGGACTATTTTATTCGTTTTTGGGGTAGGGCCTTTCGTACTCCAATCCTTACAAAGAGAATTATTAAGCACACTAAAATCTAGTGGATCTGGTTCCATATTCATGAAAAGCCGGGGTTGAAACATGTTATGAAACTAAGACAACAATTATTTATTACTAATAATAAGAAAGAGTTAAGCGCCTCCAAGGCCTATAAATAGAAGCTTCTTTCAGTCTATATTTTCAAAGAGAGAGGTAGAAGAAAAACTTTAAGTAAAAAAAAATGGATATACCTACCTTAGAAAGGCTAGCAACAATTCAGAACAAAATCCGTTTGGTAGAAGCCGAGAAGCTCGAATGTGAGCAAAGGCTTGCTCTGTTCTATGGATCTAGCGCTTGTGGCTGCAGCCATGCTCGTGGATCTAGCACCGCATTCGCAATCTGGAAGACTGCAAACGGAACCTCCTCAACGAGCAACAAGCCCTGATTGTGCAGGCCACCACCCACCTCGCCCCCGGTCGTCGGGAAGACTAGAATAGAAGAGTCCGTCGACTCTTTCTAGAAGATTTAAATAAGTGTCTAATGATGGTGTATTGTTAATGAGATGTTTCTGCTTTTGTGTGTCCTTATCATCCCGCTCTTTTTGTTTAATCGAATGATGTTTAATAAAAGATTCTAGAATATTTTGGTTCCCTAGAGATGTTGAATTATGTCTTTCTTATCATGGTTTTTTTACTAGCTTAGTGTTTGAATTAAGGGTGTTGCGAGTCGCTTACTTGATATATAAAAGAATATTGAAACGTAGAATTTGGATATCAAAACTAGAAGTGTCTCGTACTAGAGGTATCTCTAGAGAATGGATAATTTGTGGGATAGGGAATAAAGTATTGAAATGCTTCTTTTCCAGCGAAGTCTGACTCCGGTCGATAAATCTGTATAATGATGAATCAGTATTGGCGCAGATCCTCTTATGATCGGAGTGATAAAACCATGCAGGCTTCTATTCTTACTGAATTTCTACCTAACGATAGTTAGCTTGTATCTATGAATCAAATCTAAGATACCTGTCTAGTCCAGTGGGTAGAGACTCTCATATGAAAAAGAAAACA
Source organism: Chenopodium formosanum (assembly GCA_024500155.1). NCBI lineage: Eukaryota > Viridiplantae > Streptophyta > Magnoliopsida > Caryophyllales > Amaranthaceae > Chenopodium > Chenopodium formosanum. Next base: position 21,596,447 of record CM044880.1, read on the forward strand.
CCCTCTTTTAGCTTAATGTGATAAAAATCAGTCTAAAATGAGATATCTATCTTTCTTTTCAAAGTTTGTAGGATGTTTGAAAATGGAATTGCACAAATGTGTTGATGAATTACGATGTTTAATACGTGAGATGGAAAAAGAAGATGAAGAAGAGAGAATTCCGTTTTTTAGTAATAAAACTAAGATTGATGCTACGGTTGTAAATGATGATCTTCTAAGAAAGAAAAAAACTAGAAAGAGGAAAAAGATTCCAAATTCGGATATTCATAAAACAACTCTTAGTGAAGAAAGCTTATTAGTGGGCAGTGATGATGCCAAATGTGAATCCTTGGTGTCAATTCCTCGACCAAAACAGACTAAGCAAAGAAAACGAAGGAAAAAGGTTTGATGAAGTTAGTATAGTACTGGTCTGGTTTGGAACTTGCTGCAATCGAAAGGAACTAGCCTGCAAGAGATTAGGAAAAGCATTAATTAAGAATGCTTTCTAAATGATAATACTTTATTTAAGATAGGACTGACTGTTAACTCTTACGCTAGGTGGTACCGGTAGTGCTTTAGTCTCGTTATTTAGTATATTATGGTTAGTCTTGTTTTTTATTAGAAGGAAGATTATAGAGCAAGTGACATCCATCCCATTCGTACCATCTCAACTGCTCCCTTGTCCTCACTTCTCTATTAATTAGATCTCTCCTGTCCAAGTAAGCAAATAGGAATTACCTTCTCTTCCTCTTCTTTTTTTTTTTTACTGTAAAAGGCTGGTTAACTCCTACTGTAGATAGATGGGTTTACTCGCTATTTAGTACCCATCAAACCTAATAGAAACAACCTGCCTAGTCCGGAAGCCCCAAAATAACTTCGTTTAGGTGGAAAAGCTACATTTCTTTCCAAAAGCATAGCTTTAGCTATTACAACCCTGACTTCTATTTCTTCTTTTTTCGGTCTTTCGATAGAAAGAATAGCGTTAAATTTCGTTTTCTGGTCATCTTGTTAATGATTCCCTATATGAATGGTTAACGTGTACCACTTTCAGTTACGCACACAACACTTGACCTCGTTGCATAGCTTAGAGTAACTACGCACCTTAACTATGATAGCGAGATTATTACTGATAAAACAACATTTAACGATTCATTGGTGTGTCATCCACATTCAGATAAGAAAACTCATTCTAATGGGCTACATGAGCCCTTAATAATTCAATCTTATCGAGTGATTGACTGAGCAATCAGTTAACATCGTTCCTCTTACGAGCATCTTCGAACCTCTCCTTTACCTTTACAGTCGAGTAACTACTAGTACAGTACCTTAATCATATTGCAGATAAAGCGACGTTTCACTTTTCATATCATATATGTGGAATTAGATAATTATCATAAAAGGCATTATAACGCAATATAGAGCCTGTAGAAATCCAGTCTTCTTACTATCTTCTCTTCTTCTTTAACATGACTTATTACAAGTGATGAATCTTCCACCTATTCAGTTGAAGTTTTTGTGACTAAAGAAGATCAGCCTACGAAAAGACTTCTTAAACTACTACTACTCAACAGAACTAGACTCATGAACTAAGCTAGCAACTCCTTAAGAAGGGGCGTAGCGAGTCGCTTAAGCGAAGCTTTTGGAGAGGAAGCGAACATATGAAATCCAATATCGGCACAAAGATAAGGTTTATAGGCTGGAAATGGTGTAGCATCAGAGTGAATAGTTTCTGTAGCTGGTAACTCGTTCACCTCTCCAGCTTCTCCGAGCTATCTATCTCTAATTCATTTACTTTACTTAACTTACGAAGCCAGTCTCCTCTATAAGACTTTCATTCCCTAGACCTCGTAGGCTGATGATTGGCCAACAGTATTAGTTCAATCTGGCATTTCATCAAGGGTAAGGGTGTACACTATCAATGAACAAGTAGTTGCATTTACAGCAGAAGATAGATCGGTCCTCGTAGAACGTTAAAGACTTTTAGTCTGTTGTTCCATATCTATGGAATTAAGCCTCTTAGGCTGTCTACCTTTGATTCAATAGTCTCACCTTGGCGATCTACTGAGAAGGTCGTATCCATGGTAGGGAAAGACTTCCTTCCTTGGTGGTACGTACCAGGGACCTCAAACCTCTTCACCAAGGTCTTACTTGGAAACCAACCTGGAAAGCAATCCCGAATTGTCCTTACCTTACATCACAGTTGATTGAAAGTGGTGTCAAACCAAAAGCATCGCTTTAGCGATTCACTATGCCCCTTGGTTAGCTCGTTAAAAATCCCCTTTCTAGCTACCAGAGGATTTTTCATTTCTTTCTTAAGGCCTATTTCTAGCTGTCTAATGCCTTTTCTGATTATTATATGTAAGATTACATATGAATCATTAAACGAGAGTTTTGAAGTCATAATCTCGCTATCTACTGAGTTCGTTGGGGCCCAACTATGACTGAGGGTTGTTCAGTTTGGTCTTCTTTACCAAGAGAAAGGATAAGATCAAATTTTGCTAAGGAATCGAAAGCATCCAATCTGCTAAGAGTTGAAAATCACAAAAAATTATATAGCACCCTACCTTGCACAGAGAGAAAGCAAGATAGTTGGCATTTAAACTCTTGAGTGAAAGTTAGATCCATTCGCTCATAGAGGCAGAGCAAAGAAGGCCTTAGATCTTTGCTTTACTGTCGAGTCGGAGTAGCTCTTTTCGAACAAAGAAGAAATTGGCTAAGATTTAACTATATAGCCACCAGTTCAACTAAAGGAAGTAGCTTAGGGAAAGCTGCTAGGGACTTTGGGGCAAGAAGAAGCATTTCCCGCCTTCCAAAAGCATAGCTTTAGCTATTACAACCTAAGCTCAATGGAATTATGACCATAAACAACAATAAGATCAAAAATATATCCCAAGCTCATATCCAAAACATGACAGTGTTTGTCAGAAGCCTGAACAATCCCCACTTTTTTAGCATTCCAAACAATCCACAAATGACCATTATATGCAAAATCATAATTATCTACACACTCCCAACCTCTACAAATCTTCTCACAAACGTTTTTGCTATTTTCTTTTTTTACTCTTGTTTCACAAAAAACACACAAATCTATTTTCTTTTTAAAAGAGTTTTCTCTCTTTTTGTTTGATGTTGAAGCCCCTCACATTCCAGCAAATAATCCTCATCCTGCACCAGAGGGGATAAGGTCCCTGCCCTCTTGCATTGGAAGCTTTCCTTTGTCTATCAATGGATTCGGAATCACTGGTTTAATCACAGGTTTGTTGGCTATGGTAGAAGGGCCTGAATAAAGGACTCGATTCCTATCCTCCATCTCCTTAAATCGAATCACAAAATATCCTTCATTATGGTAGAAAATCTCAGGGGGGTGACTAACCTTCCATTGATTTGCAATGTCAGTGTTCAAGTCTTTTATGGTTGGGGTCTCACCAATAACATACAAGATAAGAGAGGAAGCCCACTTAGCAGATTCAATCTCAATTTCATTCTCCATGAAATAAGCAGTCATCTTTCCCCCTTTTCACATAGGTGCAATGAAAGACAATTTTATACCTTTAGCAATGGCTTTGTTGTGTTCTACCACCGGAATCTCAGGTATTGGAGCCTCAGGCAACGGAATCTCAGGCGAAGGTGAAGGAATCATTTTTAATTGACGCGGGATTGCAGTGCTTCCCCTTGCTTGTGGTTTAGATCCCAGATTGCGATTCTTAGTTTCATTCGTTCGAACATCTCCATCTCACCTCTGGAAGATTGCGCTGACCGTTGCGCCGTCTTCTGATTCGATTGTGGTGCCGGATTTTTCTTCGGCCGGCCACGTTTTGCCATTCCGGCGAGGTGGTGCACAATAGCAGGCATCTTGGAAAATGAAGTTGAAGAGGCATCTTCCATTCATATCGATTTGGGTTTTTATGCACCATATTTTGATCTGCTGCTTCTTCGATCCGGAATTCCCAGCAAATCCTTGACTCCTCGAATACAATGGGATTTCACACCTAGCGAATCTTTCACTCTACCTCCTCTTATTAAGACCATAGAATGTTCCTACAAATTATGACCTTCGCCCGGAATGTGAGCAAATATGTCATGTCGATTGCTCAACCGTACTTTGGCTATCTTACGTAGAGCTAATTTAGGTTTTTTCGGTGTTCTCGTTGAAACACGCGGGCGTACTCCTTGCTTCTGGGGACATTGGTCCGAAGCTCGAGTACGGTCCGTGCGCCGTTTTTCTTCTCTACCATGACAAATCAATTGATTTATTGTAGGCATCGCTCTTTCCTTTGTCCTTCCCCCCCTTTTTTTTGCCCTATCACTAGTGATTACTCCCGATCCAAAGCACCCCTTTTCCATTGATAGAGAAATCCTATCGTTAAACTTAATAAAAAGGCCATTATTAAGGCAAACAATGCGATAGCTTCCGTTAGAGCAAAGCCCCAAATAGCATAACCAAATAATTGTTTTGAAAATGAAAGATTTCATGTCACGGCATTGATTAAAGAATAAGATACGGAATAAGCACTACGGCGTCGGGTAAAAACGTCCCAGTAGCGCCTGGAGCGGTCATATCATGATATGCAAAGCATAAAAATTCCAACGGATCCACTGCTCTCTCTTGCAGCATGTAATTAACTAAATGGTCGACCGTCTTACCGGGTGGAAAAATTACATTCTGTTCTGCTAAACGTGGCCCTAATTTAGTAATAACTTTTGTTTCCATAGTCTCCTATAAGCAGTCCAAGACTTTTTCTTTATAATTTGTTTCTGAAACACCATAAGGGTTGTTTCCCCTTAAGGGTTTTAATCGAGCCACCCGCCAAACCATTAGAGCTAATAGTTCTGGGGGTACCGTATAAAGGGGATTACTGACAATATCATGTATGAGAAAATGAAGACACAAATCAGCTAAAGCTAAGGGGAGCATACTATATGTAGATTTCTCATTTTTGTAGTTCCGCTTCTTGCTCAAAAATGAAGAATGACTTGTCATAAATCACCGGTTGGGTTTTCCAACCAAGAATGGCATGGGAGTTTTAGGCATTGCTTGGGCCGAGTTTTCTATGGATACATAGAAGGATCCCTAACTGCACACTTTTTATATATGTCTTTGGTATCGGTTACATGACATCGACCCATGAGTACAACACCGCCACGTCGTTTCGAACGTGAGATCACACCAGCTTGTTGAAAAGGGAAAGATCGCTCTTAACTGAGGCCTCTCCCCTATATAAGATGATATGATGCCATCATTCGACCCGCACGTCTAAATATGATATAAAACTGCAATAACGGGGCGACTAAGAGACTCTATATAAAGCTTAAAATCCGTTCTTAGACCTACCGGTGGCCCCCATTTCGCCTTACCAACCCCAGGTAGTTACAGGACGATCCTTCGCCGCGAGAACTAATATCGGGGGAACTACCAATATGAAAAAGAGAGAATGGTAGTCACGCATGCGGGAAAGACTCAAAATGAAAGCAAGCAACTAATAGACTTCGCGAACCCCTGAAAGTACTCTATCTCGCATGCAGACTACTAACGGAAACAACACATACTAGCCATACGAGTTCGGTTCACCTGCACTGACAGCCGCTTAGCAACTAAGCCCTAATAGACAAAAAGAAACCAATAGCTGAAAACCAATACTAAGCCCCTTGCTAATTTAACTTCCTTCTCTCTCTTCTGTATTAGATAGGCTTGAGGGCTCTACTCAAGAGAGGGGTGAGTGAGCAAGGCTGACTTGTGTAGGAGAGAGGTTCGTTGCACAAGTGCCGCGCGGGCAAGTTAGCTAGGCAAGCTAGAAGTCCGTGATAACTGGTATCAGAGCGAGGTTGTGCTTAGAGCCATGGCATCCTCAAAGGTTACTGACCCAAGGCCGTCTGACGATCAACCTAAGAAGAGGTCCAAGTCTAGAGAAAAAGAGACTAGGACATGTCATTACTACAAGAAATCTGGCCATTTGAAAAAGTACTGCTACTCTTGGAAGAGAGACCAGGGTAAGATGCAAAATTCACAAAAGAAGGGAGATGACAGGAATACTGCAGCAGTCGTTTCTAAATGTGATGATGAGGTGACTTTGATTTGTGCAACTAGTGAGTGTCATCATGTTGAGAGTTCTGACATAGAGTGGCGTGTAGATACAGGAGCTTCATACCATTGTGTTCCCAGAAGGGAGTACTTCATGAACTACCAAGCTGGTTCCGTTCCGGCGTCTATACTAGACGCTACTGTCTCTTCGATACTGAGTCGTAAGACGACGTTATTCAGCTCTTAACTACTTCGCTTGTCGGCTCAGCTCTAAAGATCCTAAGTGATTGAGTGAAGCAAGTATGCGTTATTCCCCTAGTCAATCTCTTTCTGGCGCCTGGTACTAAGGTTCTATATAAATTATATATATAAAACGATAGAGTTTTTTTCTTACAGCCTTTGATCCAGTTTCCAGTGAAGAGAAGATATTCCCAGCTCAGCCTATTGCAGTTTGAGGGTAATCCCTTGCTTGTTCGCTGCAACAAAGGAGATACCTCAGGGAAACGCCTGACTCTATTCCGGACTTTATGCAAGGCCCGGGTATCGCTACATGGGCTAATGGGCCAAACCAACCCAGGGGAGGCAAAGCAACCAGACTTCAGGAGCTAACAGGCAATTACGGGAAATCCTAAATCCCAACCGAGCTACGAGAATTCCTCCTACTCCGCTCTTGTCAATTACTTTAGATGGGAAGCCCAGGCAAAAGACCTGAGGCAGCTAGGAGCATAGAGAATGGAGGACGCTTTCGGACATCAACAAAGGTGGGCGAGAAGGTGCTTCTAGACCTTTTTATATCGATGGCAATGGCCGGACCTTGGATTCCTCTTCAGTTGCTCGGACGAAAAGTGAACTATCATCAGCAAAAAAGAAATGGGAAATTGGGTCTACTTTCTTGCCAATCTTAACACCATGAATCTCTTTATTCCTCTCAGCCCTTCTCAGGAGCGTAGATAAACCTTCTGCACATAAGAGAAAAAGAGAGGGAGATAAGGGGTCACCCTGCCGTAAACCACAATTAGCTTTCCAATTTATCGAGGGTTTACCATTAACCAAGATCGCAAAAGTAGGAGAGCATACACATCTCATAATCAGCCCTACAAAGGTGGCAAGGTATCCAAGCTTATGCATCATTTGACCAAGAAATTCCCTTTCTACCCGATCATATGCTTTACTCATGTCTAACTTAAGAGCCAAGTTGCCTTCACTCCCTGCATCTATACTAGACGCTACTGACTCTAAAGATACTGAGCCCGTAGGGCATTAATCAGCTTTGTCGCTCCTGCGCATCTACTTTGCTTGAGTCTTCGCCCCTACCTCTTCTGTCATTACTATCTACCCATTTTCTCACCAGAGGACAATAATCAGAGACACCAGGGTTTTTTCAATAGAGGCTAGACTACAAAGGGAAAGACAAGAAGCATTACCCAACCCCCAATCCTACTACATATCCTGTGACGCCCTTCTCCTTTATTGCTCCAAGAGTAATAGTGACCAACACTAGGAAGTGAGGTTAAATCACCATCCTCAAGGAAGTCATTGTTTCAGCGTCACTCACTACAAAACCATTCCATCTATCATCTGAGGCCAAAATAGAGTGAAAATCTCTTAAAAGCAGCCAAGGAAGCTGATTATGAGGAGATAGAGTAAGCAGACCCCTCCATAGTGCCTTCCAGTCTTCAATGCTATGCAAACCATAAACAGCTGTGAAAAGGAAAGCAACTTGCCCAGCCTTATCCTCCACCTTACAATTCAGCAATTTGTAAAACCTGAACCTGACAATCCTGAGCCACCCATCCTACCCAAATTCTCCCCCTAGGGGAGCAAGAGTAATTATTAGCCTAGGTCCACTTAGGCCCTAATTTCTTCTGTACCTTATTAGCTATTAAAGATTTCACTCTAGTTTCCACTAGAGAGATGACAGTCAACTTATTGGCATGCCACATCTTCATCACCTCCACCTGCTTTCTCGGGTCATTGAGACCTCTCACATTCCAAGATCCTACAATCATAAAGAGGAATAAGGATGCCCGTCAGGGTCTACGTCCTCCATGTAAACCCCCCCCCCCCACACAATCTCATGTAAGTGGCCAAGGCACCTGCTCTTTTTTTTCCTGAGCCCACATTGAGCATAGGCTTCTTACCTTTATATCTTCTCCTAGTGACAATCTTCCACTCCCCATCATCATCTGAATTGATGTGCTGAGGAGACTGATGAGGGGTGAGGACCTGAGGAACATTGCTTTGTGTCTGGCCTGTATCACTAGCACCAGTCACCTTTTCAGCAGTGGCCACAACATCAGGGCCTTCTTCACATTGCTTCTCTTGAGCATCAGGGGCCACCTCAGGGACAGCCGCCTTTTGCTTAGGAACCCACATCTTTTTGAGGTCTTGGTCTGAGCCTGGTTCTCATGGGAGGAAGCACTAGTACAAATATATATATATATATATATATATATATATATATATATATATATATATATATATATATAATTATATATATATATATATATATATATATATATATATATTCAAGATTTGGCTCATGAAGCGTTTGCGAATTATTGATCAACCTTAAAACCTTGAGGCTAATAGAGTAAAGACATTTCCTGGAGATCGTATCCTTTATAAGCATAAGAATGCAGAGGAATGGACGTCTTTTATTTGTCATGGAGTTCCTAACATACGGTTTGTGATTCCTTGGTGAAACATAAATAATATGATTGGGAATAGTCTCAACTGCCCTTACATTAGGCTTTTAGGCCTATCTAGTACTTATATTTTTTCTTGTAAGGTGATGAGAAAATATGGGATGAGGCAATATATTCCTCCGCAAGATTGTGATGACCCTAAAGATGTGACTTTTGAACCCGAAAAGATTGCTCGTTGGATGGAATATTGGTCAAGTCTTCCTAAATGGTACAAAATCCTACTGCGAGTATCACATTATCTTCCTTTTACAAGGCTTGGATGAATGCGGCGGATAAGGGTGAGCTAAACAAGGCTCGATCTCAACTTCAAGTCGCCACCGCTCGCAATCCACCTAAGCCTTTGATGCATTCAACCACTATTACTCCTCCTAGTGGTCAAAACAAAGGAGTGAGAAGAAAGTTAGACTTCTCATCCCCTAAGGCTCGTTCGAAGGAAACAAAAAGGAAGGCTCCTTCCAAACCCGCGCAACAAGGTGTGAAAATTAAAGAACCTTCACCAAATATTCACAAGAAAGCTCCAATAGGTCAAAGGGAAAGGAAAACAGGTTGCAAAGGCCCCAATCCCAAAATTGAAAAACAATGTTTGGGTGAAAAAGAAGAGTGTAGGGGAAAGCTCCAAGGTTTCTGAAAATGTTGCAATGGAAACTACTCATCCATCATCTGTGACAATCGAGGACATAGTAGAACCTTAGAGTATTACACAATTTTACCATTAGTTTTGTTTTCAAATAAAGTGTAACTACTATGTTTTTTTTTATTTCGCTTACTATCTAGTTCAATAATGTCTCTCTTTTGAATTTTGAAAGAAATAAAATGAGCTTCATATTTTTATATTTTGATATAACCAAATCGTAAAGATTGCCTACGTATTCGCTTTGCAAAATCAGGTCTTTGCGTAGTTCTAATTTTTTTATATTAATATGAATTTTTTTTTCTTTAATCTCTTAGATAGATTTTAAATGAAAAAATTAAATCAAACCTTGTTTAAAAGAATTAAATCAAAGTTTAATTTTATTTTTCGAGTATATGTTATATTTAAGAAACATCCTCTTTTTATCGTAAGCATAACTCGTAAATTTATTCAAACGCAAAAAATTAGGGCCGCAGTTCGTCATCAGGAAGCGAACGCAACTTCTGGAGTTGCGCGATCCTGCCGCCCGCAACAAAATTAGTGTGTGGAAGGAAGATGAGTAGTTTCTGCATGACTTGTTTGAATTGGATATTGTGCCAGGAAGTCAGAAATTACTTTTCCTTTCATTGATTTTTTAGTAATATGTTTTAGCTCAAATTCATCCAACATCACTAACCACTTAGATATCCTTCGTTGTATGGGTGGTTGTTCAAACAAATACTTTATCGAATTTTGTTGAGAAATCACATGAGTAGTGTGTGGCAACATATAATGTCGTAACTTTTTGGTTGCCCAAACTAATGTTAGGCTTGTCTTTTCCAAAGTGTTATATTTTGTTTCGTATTGGATGAATTTTTTGCTTATATTATATATTGCACGTTCGACTTTTTCTTCCTCTTGTGCGAACATGGCGCTTGTGGCTGTGTCTGTAACATGTATAGCCTAAGAGGTAGTTTGGGTACTGGTGGTGCTAAAATTGTTGGACTTTTGAGATAATCTTTTATTTTCTCAAAGGCCTTTTGGCATTGATCGTCCTATTCATGTTTCTCCTCTTTTTTAATTTTTTTAAATATTGGCTCACAAGTTGTAGTCAATTTGTTGATAAATAAACTAATGTATTGTAACTTGCCAAGGAATCCCCTAATTTCTTTTTCTGTTTGAGGGGGAGACATGTCAACAATTGCCTTTATTTTAGAGGGATCGATCTCGATGCCACATGTGCTTACTACGTATCCAAGTAACTTACCAGAAGTGACTCCGAAGGCGCATTTTTGTGGATTCAATCGCATTTTATATTCTTTTATCCGAGTGAAAATTTTGCTTAAACCTTTTATATGTCCCATTCTATCTTTGGATTTCACTATCATATCATCCACTTACACTTCTATTTCTTTATGCATCATATCATGCAAGAGAGTCGTAGTCGTTCTATGGTATGTAGCTCCTGGATTTTTTAAACAAAATGGCATAACTGTGTAGCAATACGTACCCCAAGGGGTAATAAATCATGTCTTTTCTTCATCTTCTTTTTCCATTAAAATTTGGTTATATCCTGCGTATCCATCCATAAAGGATAACATCGCATGTTCAGCCATGTTATCTACCAGTATATCAATATATGGTAGAAGAAAACCGTCTTTAGGACTAGCTTTATTAAGATCCCTAAAGTCGACACACATACAAACTCGTTCATCCTTTTAAGGGACTGGAACGATGTTCGCTACCCATTCTGGGTAATTACATACGCTAATAAAACCGGCATCCAACTGTTTTTGTACTTCTTCTTTTATTTTTAATGCGACACCAGGTTTTATTTGTCAAAGTTTTTGTTTTACTAGTTTAGAAGTAGGGTTCAAGGAAATGGTATGTTCCGCAATTTCCCTATCTATTCCAGGCATGTCCTTGTATGACCAAATGAACATGTCTTCGAATTCTTTGAGCGTCGATATGAGGGTCGATCGCTCTTACGGATTTAGAGTTAAGCCAATTTTGACTTCTCTCTTATTTTCGTTAGCTCCTATATTAACTATTCTAGTTTCTTCAACAATAGGGTTCTTTTGTTCTCGTTCATTCATTAATTCAACCAATTATTTAATGTTATCATCTTCATTAGATTCATTGTTAGAGCATTCGAAAGATTCAAGAGAAGGCATATACTAGGAAATAGAGCTCATATTATTAAAATCAAAAGAGAGTATATCAAGAAAACAATACTTTTTAGGATCTTCGTCCTTAGACCTAGAAAATAAAGACTTAGTAATGGCCACAAGGCCTAGATTTTCAGATTCCCCAGAGTCTACAATAGATTCATCGTCCGATTCTTCAAACATCTTCCCTTCGCCTGTGACAATCTCCAATTTATCGCCTTTGTGATTAAACCATTGGAAAGATTTCCTCCATCTATGCTCAAAAGTTTCATTTGAAGGGGTGATCAATGAGGTTGGGTCAAAGGTTTCATCTTGAATGGCGTTTTGATTGGTCATTGTTGCAACATGATTTTGCTCTAGTCCAAATAGCAAGTTAAATGCTTACCCATCATAGCACCCTAGAGTTGGGTGTTTTGATTAAAAAATACTAAGATCGTCATCCAAGAAGTAGAAATCATGAAATATCTCAAATCCAGGCTTCTTGATTCCTTCCAAAACTAAGGGTTCCGGAAAGTCGTAGCATGGGTAATCTTCTGCCTCCCTAATGAATTGTCCATTAAGGGTTTGTTGATAGGATGGGAGTAAAGTTATTATCCCTTTCTTATTATTGTCTCTACGTGCTTTGTTTTTGGGATCGTGAGACTTAAATTCTTCTTTGGTTGGTTTTTGTCCCAATCCAAAGGAGAAGCTTTTCTTTGGGATAGGAAAAAAGAGAGATTTATTCTTCCCTATTCCAAAAGGCATCCCAGCAAAGTAACTACTCTTGAGCAGGATGTTATTTACTATCCGAGTGGAATATGAATCAAGCTTGAATGATACTTCCAAGTCTTCTTCCATTTTGATTGTGAAAATTGGCTCCACAGCAAATCCCCATATGTCCTCTTCATCATTATCAAGGTTTATTTCTAAGAGTGATTGATAATTTATTGCTATTTTTAGTGGAGAAGCATGTATAGTCATAGGATGCCCCTGATAGTTCAACCTAATCATTTGCTGAAGTGAGGATGGTATTGTACCAAGCTTATGTATCCAAGGACCTCCAAGTAAAAGGTGTAATGTAGGTTTTATGTCAATAACATGGAATTCAACCATCTTTTGAATTGGGCCTGTGGTAATTGGTAGCTTAACAGTTCCACACACCGATCTTCTCGAAATGTCATAGGCCCTTATGCTTTGTTTTGTTGATTGGAAATCTTTTTCTGGATTTAGGCCTAAATATTTCGCCGTTCGTAATGGGTATACGTTTACAGCCGACCCATTGTTTACCAAAGTTAGAGAGATGTTGTATCCCTTGCATCCCACGGTTAAGTATAACGCATTGTTGTGGGTAATGTCCTTTAAAGGCAATTCATCATTAGTGAAAACGATTGACATGTCGGATTTCTCGCTAGTAAGCAAGCTAACAAGATCCTGAGGGGTTGTGTTGGTACTTATAGACAAAGTCGTTACAGCGTTCATGAGAGAATTCCTATGTTCTTTAGAAGTACTTAGGAGTTCCCAAATGCTAACATTCGCCTTGGATTGGCGAAGTTGTTTGACCAATGGATCCTCCACCTCAAGTGGAGGTGGTATTGTATTTTGTATTTGACCTTGAGTTTGATTTTGTGTTGTCGAAGATCCATTTGGTGGTAGTGCCTTGTAGACTCGCCCAGAACGAGTTATATGATCTATCTCATTTGTGTTTGTCATAGGACTCATAAACAAACTTTCTTCTAGAGGCTTTAGATGTCCCTCCATTTCAAGATGCTCCATGAGTTGTGCTTGATACAATTGTTCATCAAAGGAGAGACTCGATAAGTTTTCCCAAGAAATGATCCCAATCAAGCGTTTCATTTGTTTCATTTTGCAAACAAGATGGAGGTGGGACGTCAGCATTCTTAGAGACATATAAGTCTTGAAAGTTGTCGTCCCATAGTCCACATACTTTATTTGTTGCCCCTACGAGTATTGTGGATAGAGGTTCTCCTATGGGTATGATATAGTCCAAAGGATTGAACGTATCACTTTCCATATGGTATTTATTGATGTGAAACACCCTTAAGGGGGATGCATTATTGTTAGGTTTAGGCATGGGAATTCTCCCATCGTCTAATAAATCTTGTATTTTTTGGTTTAAAACGTATCAACATTCAGTATTGTATCCAACGCCTCTATGATAAGCACAATAAGCACTACCATTCCATTAAGGAAACCTCTTTTCTGGTGGAGTGGGTGGTGTTGGCCCTGTTAGGGCAAGTAAGCCTTTTTCATTTAGTTTTTCTAGCAATTCTTTATAGCTTACAGGAAATGGAGTAAATTTTCTCTCTTTTGTCCATCTTTTCCTATGATCATCATATCGATTCGTGTTATTGTATTGCGTGGAAGTTGCAGATACGTCAATAAAGGATTATGCATTATCATTCCACTTCTTGTAGTTATTCTTAGATTGATGATGATAATGAGGTTTGTTTGCTTTTTCCTTAGCAAGAACATCTTCAATCCTAGTAGCCACAGAATAGACATTTTAAAACGTGTCTAGACCAAGGTAACGTAGATGTTTGTTGTACTTTTCATGACAATTGTCAATGAATTTCTGTACTAACTCGAGTTCAGGAGGCCATTAGGAAAGGTGGGCCGCCTTTTCTTGCCATCTACCATAGAAAGTAAGGAAACCTTCATCGTCGCCTTGCTTAAGCATCTCCAGTTAACATAAAGTTGAATTGAACTCTACGTTACTCTTGTATTGGTTGATGAAAGCTGAAACTACAACTTCCCATGTTGCTTTGAATTTTTTATCTAGCCCATAATACCACTCTCTCGCAGTAGGGTCTAGTGATAAAGGGAAAGTCAAAGAATAAAGCTTAGGATCAACTTCCTTTTGTGCCATAGTGCCAGTAAAACACATTAAATGATTTTGTGGATTATTGGTCACCTTAAATATTGGCAAGTTCGTAGCTGCGAACTTTTCTGGTAAAGCAAGTCCTAGGGGAGGAGAAAAATTTTCTGCGTCAAAGTACTTGTTTCCCATTGTAGAACGAAGAACTAACTTCTCTAACGACTTTTCTTTGATGGATAATTGCTCCATCTTTTCTTGTAAGGCTAATGCTTCTACTTTTTTCTTTTCATCATTTTTCATCTTTTTAATTCTCCTCTCCTCGGCCTCTTGAGCCTTTTCCTCTCTCATACGAAGAATCTCTTGTAGAAGTTCTTCGACAGTTGTCATTGTCGAGGGACTAGGATTAGTTGTCGAATGAAAGTGGTTTGAAAGGGGTTGATTTTTAGGTGGTAAGCGTAGAATGCGAGTGCCCGGGATTCCTCTTTCGCTAGCTTAAAAACCGGCCCTAAAGGAGTACGAAAGGATAAGTAAATCGATACGCTTGCTCTTGAAAGGGAAAAATAAAAAAAAAGATGCAAAATATACTTAAACGGATAACATCGCCCTTAACAATTCTTCAATGAAGATATTGTTCGGACGAGTCAATTTGTTATTGAGAAATCAAAACTGACTCGCCTAGTGGGTGCGCGCAAGTTACTAAGACGCAAAACTACATCCTAGCGCAAGTTATAGAGTTGCGCTGCTATGTACAGCGAAACTATTGGTCTTGTGCGCGACTTTATGGTAAGATTCGATTTTATATTTTCCGTATAATTTTCGAATAATTACAAAACATTTTTCAGCTCTAGAAGTTGCGCCGGGGGTCGCGCGGAACTGAAATAGTTATGCGCGGCAGCCAAGCGCGACTTTGTGAGTTGCGCGCGGCTTTTTCTGCGACAAAACTAAGTTTTAACCTAGGCGCTCCTAAATCCGTCATTTTTAGGGTTTAAGAACGGGCTTAAGCCTTATTATGATCAGGTTTGGTTTATTAGACCTTTGTTTTGGATTTTTTCTTTAATTTGGGCTAGTCTTTTGTGTTTTGTGGCTTAACAAGTTATCCATAAGTATTCTTCACTTTGATCCAACACGAAGAAGGCTTTATTTATCGTCATTGCACTTCCTGTCGGGACAGGAGGCCAAAAGTATATGTCTACACCACCTTGGCTAAAACAAATGCCCCTAGGCTTTGGTATCTCGGGGCATTCCGATGCTAGGGGTATTTTGGTAAATTTTTGATTAATTAGTGATTTTACCGTCTCGTCTTTTATTATTTCGACTCTACTTCCTATGCTTGGTTTCGACGCTCCTAGCTCGATTTTTTACGTCTAAAAATTTATTAGTCGAGCAACTCATTAATTCCTTCGGAATTAACTCGTCGTGTCGGTTTGTTTGTGGCTTAAGTATGACGTGAAGGGTTCGGTCAAGATTAAGTTGTTATATTAATTACAGATTAATAGTACTGATCAGAAGCAGCCTCCACCTTGGAATTTCGTCACTTGACCTCATTAAATAATTAGCTTTCTAAAAATTTTTTTAAAATACACTTGTTCGAAGGACACCATACCTTTCACATAAACACCTAAACCCTGACCAAACCCACATTCAAACCAACCCTCTTAATGACCCAAAAAATGAAAGACGAACACCACCGAACCTAAACCGATACCTACCTAAGCCAAACCCTGACTGAAATCCACCAAATCGAGATCTACCCACCCAAAACACCCAAACCCTGACCGAACTCATAGTTAAACCCACCCACCTAAAACCCTCAATACGAAAGACCACCACCACCGAACCTAAACTTAGATCCACATCCCCAAAGTTAAATAAAAACATCAAAAACATAAAATAAAAACATTAAAGCGTACCTTTAACATTAAAAAGCTTTGAATTTAACCTTGTACATTATTGTAATAAGGCCGAATTCAACCATGAAAACCCTAGATCTATGATTTCTATGGTCGAACTTAACCTTAAAAAACATTAATATATTTAAAAGCATCACCATAAACGACTTTAACCCACCATTAGAAAAGAGGAGAGGAGATGAGCGTGAGGAAAAATCAAAGAAGAGGAGAATAAAAGGGGCGTAAGAAGAGAAAGGGGAGGAGGAGAGGAGAGAGAAAGAGAATATGAGAGAATTAAGCAGAAGAGAAGCCGAGGAGAGAGAAATGTGAAATGAAAGGGGGGAGGGGCGTTGTTTTAATTAGGGTTTTAGGTTTTTCAAACTAAATTTCGTCGGAAACTTCTGAAAGAATTAATTTTGATCAGAAATTTTTGACAGATTTAATATCCATCAAAAAATTTAACATATTCGAGGGATTAAAAATCCGTCTGAAATTTCCGACGAATTTTCAATGGAAATAATTCCATCGGAAATTTCATACTTTCCAACGGATTTTCGTGTCCGTCGGAATGGTTCCCTCGAAAATGGCCTATTTTCTAGTAGTGTCTATCTTCGTCCTTTTAGACAGGCTCGTCTCGGGCCACCTTGGACAGTTGTGGCTCCTAGGACTTTGAGTCCCCACTAGGTGTCAGGTGCTAGGGTTGCTCTCCTTTAGGTTGCTCTAGCGCAACCCGTGACCTTGCCCTGGCCGCCTGAATCCCTAAGGGGGTCTTGGACACAGAGATCTTGTCAGACTTGGATGACCCCTCGTCCTTTGATGCGGACGCCAACTGCTTCCTCGCCTGCTTAGATGTAGCTGGTTGAAAAACACATAAAACATCCAATTAGGTTATCCTATTCGAGTAGAAGTAGAGGGAATGACCCTTAAAAGTATATTTGAAGGGAAACACCATCCAACATAAATCCACTCGGCTAGTTAGGAAAATACTTGAATCGTCCAAGTCATAATAAAAGGAACCCCGTTCAAAGAACGATAGATTAGACGCAAAATAATATGTTTGTACAACTTAAGGGGATGAAGTAAGAATGTGTTCCTACCCCCTTTGCTGCCTGATACTACTGGCTCAAGATCCGATAGCGCTCCATGTTGAACTAGTTCATGTCGAACTCTCCCTTCTGTGTCAGGTCAAGCTAAGACATGGCTTGTTCTGACAAGATTAAAGAGTTGAGAGATAGAAAATTGTCAAATGTAAATATAGTCAAGTATGCATATCTCGAAAATCAACTTGGAGTGTAATTTCGGAGCAGGCTGAATGAGGACATGAACAAGGGATCCTTTAGCCAGATTACTAATATGTTAATTTTATATATTATTTTACCCCCGTCCCTTGGTCATAATTAGTAGTGTTTTGTGCTATTTAGAGCCATTTGTATTACTTATTTGTGTTTTTTAGTGTTTTTTAGATTTGGTTGACTTTTGTAGGGATTTGCACTTTTGGAGCACTTTCTGGATATATTATGGAGTATCTACGAGCATTCGAGATGCACGACCATCCTTCTTAGCCTAGGGCCGGTTAGAGCCATCGAAACGGTGATTAAGGGATTGGTATATGTGATATTGGGGCATTTGGACCGAGTATTCAAGACCCGAAGTGGAAATCCGGATTGGCCCGAAGAATTGGAGCCCAATCGAAGTCCAAAGAGTAGACTAAAAGTGACGCTCGGCCAAAGGAGCTCCCGCCCGAAGGTGCGCCCGGCCGGACGGGGGAAGCAAAGATGGCGTCGAACTCGCACCCGGCCGGGCGCGAGAGACGTACCTGATAAGTAAACAGGCGCGCCCGATCGGGCGGTGCCTCGCCTTATCGGGCACGTGTTATTATTAGGAAGTTTAATTGTCGTTAAAGTTTGTTTTAGTTTAGGATTATTGTTTTATATAAATACTTTTCCATTAAGCAAGTTGAGGATTTGGTTTTATCTTTCTTTATTCTTTTCTTAGATTTTCTCTCTACTTAGTTTTTAGATTAGTTTTTCTCTCTAATACTTTGTTCTTAAATCTACTCTTAATTCCATATTACTTTGGTAACGATTTCTTCTACTTTAATCTCAGTTATTTATTTTAATTCTTTCATCATGTCTTATTTTATTGCTTTGATTAGTTTAGTTTTAATTATGTGTGAATAGTTTTATTTCTAGGGTTTGTGGGGATCCATAAATAATATAAAGGGGTAATTTATTGTTGTTGATTATCAATGCTATATTAATTTCCTATTGATTGATTTAATGCTCTGTGACTAGATTAGGCCTGATCGTTTATGCATGAGTTTTACAATATTGATTCGAGATACGAGAGATGAGAATTGATGTTTAGGTCTAGTTTTAATAGGCAGGTTAATTTATAAATGATTAAGTCAAAATTCTAGACATGAGATTTAATACCGGTAGATTAATTTGTGATTGTAATACGTAGCAAAAGCCCATTACGATCTGATTAATTTATGCATTGATGATTGATTATTATGTTTTACCTTGGAATGTTATTTATTGGTGAACATATGCCCTAGGCCTTTATTTATTGTTTTCTCTTTACTCATAATCTCCGTTGTTTAGTTTTATATCCATATTATTAAATTGTTACTTGATAATTTAGATTGCTTTAATTAATTAGGAATAGAAAGACCAGTTTTCCTGTTGATTCGACCCTACTTCCCTATCTGCATTAGTTAGAGGATTTAGGAATTATTTTTGATTGGGTGGTTACGACTTTAGCCTGTCAAAATTTGGCGTCGTTGCTGAGGAAACAGTTTTATTTTTATTTTTGATTATTTTTTATAGTCTAGGTTATTTCTTTTTGTCTTAGAGAAAGTTAGTTCTTTAAGACAAGTCTCATATTTGCTTTTAGTTCTTTGTTTATGCCCAGGTGATCCAGATCAGGTTACATCCCATTCGATCCGAAAATTGAACGATCCTTCCATAGAAAAAAGAATTTTTAAAAGCAAATTCTGGCGGGTTCTGGTGATAATAATAATCATCAAAACCCTCCAACTGATTCTAGAGATTTAGTGGTATCTTCATATCCAGAATTAGAGATGGCGGTACCTAAGAAGCTTAGTGATTATTCACATCCAAATCTTACATATTTTCCGCACCTTACTCCCACTCCAGCTCTTGATGGGGTACAGTTTGAGATTAAACCCCAATTTATAACGATGATAGAAAGGAAGCAATTTAGTGGAGCTAAGGGTGAAGACCCAAATCTTCATATTGCAGACTACTATCAGTACTGTAATATCATCAGGCAAGCTAGGGTCACACAAGACCAAATCAGGGAGATTCTCTTTCCTTTCTCTTTAAGTGAAAAAGCCAAATTATGGTTTAATGGATTAAATAGAACTGCACTTGGTATAACTAACTAGGAAACTCTAGTTTTGCATTTTTACAACAAATATTTTCCTGCAGAGAGAATAGCTGTATTACGGAGTGCTATTCAGAACATTGCCCAAGAGGGCGATGAAACTTTATATGAGGCTTGGGAGAGGTTCAAGGATCTACAAAGAGAATGCCCCACCATAATTTGGCAGAATGACAGTTGATCCAAGCCTTTTACAATGGGATTGGAAATTCATCTAGAATAATATTGGATTCTGCAGCTAGTGGGAGGTTTATGAACCTTAATGTTGATGATGCAGGTCAAGTTATTGAAGATATGGCAATTCATAATTCCCAATATGGGAATCATAGAGGCTTTGCTAACAAGGGGAAGCATAGTGTTGACTCTGTATCCTTTTGACAAGCTTAATGAACCTCTATTTGCCAGAAACTAGATAATCTTAGTAATTCAAAGGTAGCTAATGTTTCTGCAATTAATAATAATGCTAATGAGGCTTTCTGTGAAAATTGTGGAATTATAGGTCATTGGGAGCAAGATTGCAGGAGTTCCTTGGAGCAAGTCAATGCCTTTCAAGCTTATAGGCAGAATAACCCATACTCCAACACCTACAATCCTGGGTACCAGAATCATCCGTACCTTTCCTATTGGAGCACCAATGTTCAAAATCCACCACCTCCACAAGAATCACAGGCGCCACAACAAACTCAGCAAAATATTACCACCCCAATGCTGGCCAAAAGAACCAACCACAACAACCCTCCTCATCTTCTGACCCTACTCTGGTAGAAATTAGAGTGATGCCGGATAATATGCAGAAGCACATGGAGAGTAGAGATGCCCAAATTGATTCGATCCTAGCACATAATAAAATTGTAGATAATCAAATTGCGCAAATTTATGCTACTCTGCAAGCCCATCAACAGGGAGCCCTGCCAGCACAGCCAACCAGGCCTACAGATCAAGATTATGCAATTACTCTAAGGAGTGGTTCACACTATGAAGGGCCCCCCTATTTCCAGAGATGATGAACCTATAAATTAAATAATGTTAATCTTGATTTCATTAAACTTTACAATGTAGCTAATAGCCTTGCAAGGCTAAAGAGTAATACTAATATATCTGATTTTACATTGAAGGGTACGACTCCAGCGAAGGTAGCAGCTACAAATAAGAGCAGTAATGCTCCAAAGCCAGTTATCAAACTTCCATTCCCCAATCGTCACTTGAAAAAAAAAATTTGATAAGCAGTTTGGTAAGTTTTTGGAGATGGTTAAAAATTTGCAGGTAACAGTTCCCTTCATTGAATTAATTACACAAATTCCTGCATATGAAAAATTCATGAAAGAAATATTGACAATAAAAAGGTCTATTAGTGAGGTAGAGACAGTAGCTTTTACTGTAAAATGTAGTGCCGTATTTCAAAAAAAATCTCCGCCTAAATTGAAATATCCGGGTAGTTTTTCTATCCCTTGTCATATTGGAAATCTAATGATTGATAATGCATTATGTGATTTGGGTGCTAGTGTCAGTGTTATGCCATTGTCTGTGTGTTCCAAGCTAAATATGGGTAAATTAAAAGCTACTAATATTACTATACAAATGGCCGACCGTTCTTTTAAATACCCCTAGGTGTTTTAGAGGATGTTTCTGTTAGAGTAGGTAAATTTTATATACCTGTTGATTTTGTTGTTCTTGATATGGCTGAGGATTTTAAAACTCCAATTATTTTGGGTAGACCATTCCTTAACACGGCAGGGGTAATTATAGATGTGAGATGTGGCAAATTGACATTATCAGTAGGGGGCGATAAAATTATTTTTAATCTTAATAATACCCATAAAAGTCCCATGACATAGGAAAAGTGTTTTAGTGTTGATGTGGTTCAAAATTATTCTAACAAGCCACAAGCTCTTGTAAAAGATCCCTTAGAGGCGGTATCTTGTGTTGCATCTTCCACAGATGAAGTAGACAAATGGCAGAATGAAGTTGATGCAATAGAAGGAGCCCTCTAAACTGTCGGTCTTGGATTTGAGGATGAGAGGATGGAATTAAACAAGCAAGCTATGGAAATTGAGCCTACAATAAGTGTTCCGCCAGATCGAGTTGCAAGTGCTAAATGTAATGACAATATGAGGTAACCAACGATCGAAGAGAGATCTTTAGTGCGTAGCATTGAAGAACCCCCAGTCCAAGTTAAGGAGGATCCACCGGATAAGGTGATTTGGCGTCCCACAAGGTATGTCAGGAAGCCGCGTCGTGGCATAAACATCGCTCGACCGGGTGAGAAACCACCCGACCAAGCATTAGGCCAAGGGTTATAGTTCTTATACTTGGTAAGAAGGTCGTGCAGAACCTAGATAAACCAACGCTTTCGGGAGGCAACCCATATTTTATTGCTTTTTAAACTAGTTTTTCTTCCTTTTTCTTGTGAGAGGAAAGAGGAGGGAGTTTAAATAGTTTTATGAGTTTTTATACAGGTTTGAAGGAAAAGAGTTAGCCGAAAATTGAAGAAAAGAAGAGAAGCAAAAAAAATTGTCCAACTAGCCTCGGGCCTGATCGGACAAAGCTCGCCCAACCGGGCGCGAGAGCAAGGGTTTAAAAACTTTAATTTTCGCCCGAACGGGCGCGAAATTTGACGTATACGGACATTTTTACCGCCCGACCGGGCGGAGAGTAGAGGAAATTCGGGCAACAGATCTCCCGATCGGGCAAAGCTCGCTCGACGAGGCACGAGAACAACGAATATTACGAGCCACAGATTGCCCGACTGGGGGATAGCCCGCCCGGCCGGGTCCGAGACGACCCTTGTTTCCCTTCTTCTCCTTTTTTTTTATTCTTTTCTGATTTCATTTCTCTTTTCCTCCATAACTTTCTCTCTCTAAAACCTTAAAACTTATACCTTCTCTCTTAGATATTCTCTCCACCTCTTACCCAATTCAATAATTTTTACATATTCTTAATCCTCTTTTCACCGTCTACAATCCCACACCAAAAAATTCAAGTTTCAATCAAATAATTTTTCACCCATTTTTCTACTATGGCTTCAAAGTGGGGTTGATCAATTTTTGGGAGGAGTTTTAGTTCCAGGGAAGAGTACGATCCAGATATGAAACTCCCCTATTGTCCAACAATTCGAATTGCTAGCCAGGAGCAAAAGGAACGGCTAGAACACCTTACCGGGCGGGAGGTAATTCCTTCATAATGGTTACACCGCCCTACTCTTGAATCTTATGGTTTGTATGATTTTATTAAACGATTTTTGAATGATATAGGAATGAGAAGTTTCGTTCACATGCACTATCCTACATACCGTGAATTAACATGTGAATTTTTTTCTTCTTTGAAAGTTGTAAATAGTAGAAATAGACCAAACTTATTTTTTAGGTTGAACAATAGGAATATTAGTTTGACATATGTTGAATTTTGTAAATTATTTGATTTGAACTCTAAATTACCTTATCAACGGCATGCTGATTATACAATGGGTGATAATTATCATTCTTTAACTGGTTTACCAATCCCCAACCCCCAACAGGCTAGTACGAAACCTATCCATCACCCTATCCTAAAAATCTTGCAAAGATTTGCAGGATTATGTTTTCTTGGTAGGAACGAGCCTCATAACGCCCAAACCAACGAACTAGCTGTTATTGGACACTATGTGTATGTGTTTGGTAAACTGAACATAGGTAGATATATCATCCACCATTTGAGTAAACATGTCACTGCCAGTACCCAGTACCGTACCCCTATTTGTGTAGGAGGCTTGATCACTAGGATAACAGTTAAAAAGGCCGGTTTTTTTTAGAGTGGACCCCACTAGATGACTAACTGTGGACCGGATACCTATATGGCTGCTAGGTATTTTAAGGAGTTCGGTTGGGTACGGTTGGATAGTGAGAAACCCCCCACTGGTGTATTAGGACTAGGATTGAGCAGTGTAGACACCCATTTGTGTCTCCCAATAACCAAACCCGATGATTAGTACCTTTCGCGTCGAATCATAATCAAATGAAGTGAAAGTGTGGAATATCTAGTGTTGCGGGTAGTTTTAATTTCTTATCTCTTCTCTCTGTTTTTGAAAACCTATTTTAAGAAAACAGCCAATCCATTTTGGTTTGATCCATTACAAGGGTCCAATAATGGTGTAGTTGCATAAGGCTTGAAAAGAGATTTCCAAGGATATATTATAAGCCCAATTCTGCTGAATAATGAGAAAGTTATGGCCAAATTACTAAACTGGGCCCGGTTTGATACTTATATGCGTACCAATGATCTAGAGGAGGGCCTAATATGGATTTATCATTCCTAATGCAATTAGAATCGATTTTAGTCTTCTAAATTCTTTTAGAAGGTTCTTTTCATTCCTAATTCAATTAGCATTGATAAATTGACTTTGGTTGACTTTTTAGAGTTTTAATCAGAATAAAAGAGTGTTTTTAAGGAAAATACGATTTTTCCCTTCTGTACGGCTAAATTTTATTTGAATTAAGAAAACGATAATTAGCGCCTGATGACAGACATTAGTGCCTGGCGCTAATCTGTTTTATCCTCGTCGAAACTCTGATTTGTTTTTCTATCCGTTTGGCTGGTTTTCTCTATAAATAGACTCCTAAAACCTCTATTTTTCATCATAAAAAATCATCAATTTCCATCAACAACAATTAATTTTATATTCTCTCTTGTTTTTAAGAATTATTTTCTTTCTAATTTTCTATACAAAATTCCGCATTCACAAGATCAAGAAACACCTAGCCAAATTCGAAATTGCCTTCGCCTTAGACGTGAAAGGTTTGATATTTTTGAGTGTTTGGTCCCAAATCTAGTCTAAACTTTCTTATTCTTTTTTTTCAATTATATAATTTAATTGTTTGTTTTATTATTTTCCTTGAAGTTACTAACGCGTGTATTTTTTTTTTATTAGAAAGAGGTACGAGGCATCTAAGTAAGTGCTTTAATTGATTTAATTATATTATGATATAGAAATCATGTTTAGGTTGTTATTTTGATTCCTAATGTCATGTTAGAGCGTTTTGATCTTCCTAGTATCATGTTTAGGGTAACAACTAAAATTCCTAATATCAAGTATGATTAAAAGTATGTTTCCTATAATCTTTCCTAATATCATGTTAGTATCATGTTAGGGCTAAATATTTTAGTGACATGCTAGGGTTTATTATTAATCTTGTTAGTATTATGATCTTGCTATTAATATTATGCTTTAACATGATTATGATAAATATGATTTTGATGATGATTAATGATTATGATCATTATTTTGATTGTTATTTTATTATGTTGCTTGATATATATATATATATATATATATATATATATATATATATATATATATATATATTGTTATTGCTTGACCATGCCTTTTATGCATGTTTAAAGGAAATTTGTACTTGTAATCACGCTTAATAAGATAATTAATAATCTTGTTAGTGTTAATTTGATTATAAATTCAAGTGATCGCCAATAATAGATTTATTTGTGCATTAATATTCAACCAACATAGATAAACAGGTTTAGGATGAACCTATCGATTGCATGTTAGTCAGAAAGCGCACATGAATACGAGAAGAATAAAGTACAAGTTTATTATTAGGGTAGGTTCAATCTCCTTTAGGTTGGATTTGTACCTTCATCCCCGAACTACTAGTCATGGTTCCAGACCTATTGGAGTTGACGATCTCATGGATCGTTAAGGGGTGTAACCTTCACCTCGTGAACGATTTACAAGTTCCTAAAACTTGTTGGCGACTCTTTTGCTCTATCTTCCTTCCCTTTGGACGCCACCGTACTTTAGTGTATGATCACAGTGGGGTTCAAGTTTGGGATAATGCTTGAAACATTCCCTACAGTTTTTGGCGACTCCAATGGGGAGGATTTCTATTTTAATTCTTGAAATTTATTTCGGCAATGATTTAGAATGAGTGGATGAGACTCGAAATGTTCTAAGTATTTCATGTGCATAATTTTGATTAACATTATTGTTATATGCATAGAAAAGATCTCATTGGAAAGACCATCTGTAATGATTTAAAAACATAGGATTTTTACACGTAGGAAATTTGAAGAATATCTTTCACAACTAGGATCAAAATAATGTTGCGCGAAACGAGAAAATTTTATCGAGCACAGAAAGCTGCTGAGGCATGTAGGAACTAGCGTCAGGGAACAAAGTCTAGCGCCAACTATTTGACTTTAGCGCCAGGCGATAGCTTTTGTCGCCAGGAGCTAAAGCTAAATTGCGGCGCTGGCCTGTGTTTGCTGGCGCTAAGTTCTTCCAATACCGAGCCAGAAATATGCATTCTAATGACCAGTTTTTAGCACTATTTTCTCGATCCTACTTCCTGATTAAGTTTTTTTCACTTTTCTGAAACCCATATGTGTTCTACATATGGACATAACCCTCTGGGAATTCATGCTCCATCTATCTGATTGAACGCTCTAAGCAACAAAGGGTAATACCAAGAATGTTGAATTCACCAAACCATGGAAGTGAGTTTTTCTAAACTCGCAGTGTCCCATCCACTCACGCCAACCCTTCACGGTTAAGCTTTCGCGCAGTGCATGCGAACAATTAACCATGGAGCCTCTATTGACTAACCCATATCCCGAACTTTAGAGAACTAGAGCCATGGTTAGGTTGAAAACTTATTGCATCATGTTATGCCTACTTGACTAATTGTACATTATTGGTTGTGCATCCTCTCTGTGATTTTCCTAACCGTTTGTTTGACTTGTGCTAAGATTAAATAAACTGATTTATGACTAAAAGAACTTTGCCTAATTAATTAATTAATTAATTAATTTGAGTAATTAAAGTCTAATATTTTAATCAGAGTTGACTTAGTACGACTTTAGGCATACCCTGTAGAGCAATTAAACCGAAAGCAGTTCCAGATCGACGTTCCAGCAATGGCGCCAAGATTAAAACTGCAACGCCACTCCGAGGAGCGTAGCGCCTAGCGACAGTCCTGTCATCTCGCGCTACACTACAAAGAGAGGCGCCAGTCCTTTCGTTTTGGCGACAGTTCGGTTTGTTTCTCGAGTCATTACCTTATGTCTTATTGAAAAGTTTTCTAGTCAATTCAATTAATTTTTACTGGTAATAATACCTTGTCAAGTCATTACGCGAGTCTAAACAATAAATCCCATGGTCTTACACAAGAGTCAAAGAATGTCACTTACACTCACCATATAAAGCACACACTAATGCACACTTTGACCATGTCTAAGAGCGTCTTGTATGCGCGTATTTTCCATCATTTGTATAGGGGGGTAAGTCAAAGATTAATCCTCCAATTAAACCACTTGTTTGAACCCTATAATTAATTCCAAAAAATGTACACCTTATTTTTTGCCAAAAATATGCACCCTAATATGCACCCTATTTTTGTTTTTTTCTTTTTCAAAAACTGTAAAGTCAAAATCAATTAGAGTTAAGTCATTGAAACAAAAATGGTTTAATTTACAGCGCGTGATCAAGAAAGGAAGGACGTTTGATCAAAGAAAACCTTTTATTCAAGTTCAACTCTTCGACAAACCGATCGCTCGTAAAAGAAAAGCTAAGACAATAATGGAAACTCAAGAAGAAGTAAATGAGCTCAGGAACCAATTGATTACTGTGACTGAGGCGTTAAAGGTTTTAACCCTCAAAATCGATGATCCTGTGAAGCAACAACAGATGGACCTCATGCAAGAGAGTCTGAACAAACTGTCTAGTGACTATAAGTTTCAAGGAATTAGCTCACAAGGGGTCTCGTGGACAAGGATCTTCTTCCGCAGAAGTTCAACGCCAACGACATCCCGAAATTCAAAGCGACTGACAACCCTTAATTTCACCTAAGATCCTTCGAAACAATAATGAGCATCAAGGGTATTGACAAAAAAGGTGTTTCCCTCTTTGTTCTCACTATCTCTTGAAACCGTTTGGTGGTAAATATTTTAGGCACCGGTTGCTGCCTAACCGGTTCCTATTCACCAATTTTTTTTTTTTCGTTTTTTTTTTCCATCGTGCAATAATATTTAAAAAAAAAAACCTGTTTCCAGCAATAATAATAACCTGTAATTCCAGCAATTATATTAAATATAATAATTAATAATATTATTATTATAATAACTAATAATAATAATATTATTAATTATTACAATAAGATACAAAAATAATATTAAAAACAAGAATTCAATTATATATATAGATATAAATATTCCCAAACGCAACACAAAAAAAAAAAAAATTGCTTACATATACAAATAATAGTAAGTACATATATAATGAATAATAAGTTATATAATTCAAAAGTTAACATAAATAATTTACAATTACAATGCCATTTACATGTTGAAGGTGATAAAAGATGCCAACATGTCACGAACTTCATTAAGCTCCTTAATTGTCAACGGACCATCCTTTTGGACCTTGCAAAACTTGAAATACAAAAACATTATTTTAAAAATAATTAATTAGGCAAACAATATGTATTTTATCAAATATTACCTATATGAGTTCTATATAGCCCATTTCCTACATTACTTATCAAATGAACTATTTCTTTCTCATAACATGTCAATATTGGATAGTTGTATGTGTGTAAGCCCTAAAATTGTATAGGAGAACATTTTATTAAGGTTTATGACGCTTTTTACTCAAAATGGCCCGAATATGGCCTATATGACTTTACTTTGCCCATTTCCTACATTTCTTATTAAATGAACTTTATTTATCTCATAACATGTCAATATTATCTATTTATAGGTGTATAAGGAAAGAAATCACATCAAAAGAGCATATTAACACAAAATAGTCCCAATATGGCCCATATGACTTCTATTCAGCCCATTTTCTACCTTTCTTGTGAAATAGCCTTTTTGTTTCTCATAACATGTCATTAATATTGTTGGATAATATTAGGTGTCTAAGGCTAGAAATCACATCAATATAGCATTTGAAGAAGTTTAACAACGCATTTTACTCAACATGGCCCAAATAGGGCTTATATGACTTCTATGTAGCCCATTTTCTACATTACTTATCAAATGAACTATTTCTTTCTCATAACATGTCAATGTTGGGTAGTTGTATGTGTGTAAGCCCTAAAATTGTATAGGAGAGCATTTTATTAAGGTTTATGACGCTTTTTACTCAAAATGGCCCGAATATGGAATATATGACCTTACTTTGCCCATTTCCTACATTTCTAATTAAATGAACTTTATTTATCTTATAACATGTCAATATTATCTAGTTATATGTGTATAAGGAAAGAAATAACATCAAAAGAGCATATTAACACAAAATGGCCCTAATATGTCCCATATGACTTCTATTCAGCCCATTTTCTACCTTTCTTGTGAAATAGCTTTTTTGTTTCTCATAACATGCCATTGTTGGGTAATGTTAGGTGTCTAAGGCATGAAATCACATCAATATAGCATTTCAATAAGTTTTAGGACTTACCTCATCAAGCTGTTGAGTGTCCGTACAATGAGTCACAATGTCAAGCATGAATCTCATCACATACAAAGCACAATCAAGTCCATTCTCTTGTTGTGCGCACCAGCATATGACAAACAAATCACATCAGTGAAACATGCAAAGGAAATGAGCAAATATTTACTACCATAGATTTTCAAGATAATCACAATATCATGTAAATTACCAACGGTGTCTTCCATGTTGAACCCTTTGGAGCACGACAATGTAGCTTCTTCATAACACTGTATTATAAAAAAGTACATTCAAATTTGATTAGTCGTATGATTACTAAATTAGTTATTATTAGCAATAATCATCACTAGGTTGCTATATATATTTACTTTTGCAATATAGACTTCACGAGCCACTTCTCCGATGATCGAGCTGAATCAAGGTGATAAATTGTGTTAGTGGAATTACAAATCACCATGAGGCTCCAATGCTCCCTACATAAGTTCACAATAGACAAGGTAATTAATATTTAGGAGTCAACATATAATGAGGCCAAATCGATTGAATTTGTCATGGTTAGACTTACTCTCTATAACATGGGGCGAATATGAACTTGTCTCCCGCAGGCGTTGATTCCCTTATACTCTGTTCAACATAGTACAACACGTCATGGGGGTTGCCTATGATTTTAGTAGTGTATAAATGCTCGGGGCATAACCACCCAACTTTACAAGGAGAATCAGTGTCAGTTAAGTGCTCATGTAGTGCTCTGCGTGCATGAACATTGAATAATTTATCAGATGTAGGATAATCACCATCAATTTGAATAACTTGAAAAAAGTATAGATTATGTGGGCATTGAAGTACCTCATGAATGTTTGAATGAGGGAAATGTTAAGCTTTGCACCACGTAGAAATTCCTTCACATCTTCTTTGCTGATCCATGCAATTGCATCCTCGTCATAGTGGAACATTGCCTTAGGAATTGCAACTTCCATGGGATCGACCAAATGACAAGCACGGTTGTGAAGAAAGGTCATGTCAGTAGAGAGTGATTGAAGAACAATGTCTTCAACAAGTGGAGTAGGTGGCATGGGTGAACCTTTAGAAGAGTGCAACTTCGACGCTTGTTCACTCTTGGACTATTGTTCACTTAGCTTCTTCTTAGGATGATCAATTCTTTTAGGCTTCTCCACCCTCTTTCTCTTTAAAGTTTTGCTTCCATTGGAAATCTGAAATAGTTTGAGAAATAATAAGTTTCAACTCACAATCACTTATACATATGTAATTATGATATGGTTTGAAAATGTATAAGTTTAGTAGTTGAGAAATGAATAAAATAGTCAAGTGATTATGAGTTTATAAGTTATAAATTTG
Source organism: Chenopodium formosanum (assembly GCA_024500155.1). Taxonomy (NCBI): domain Eukaryota; kingdom Viridiplantae; phylum Streptophyta; class Magnoliopsida; order Caryophyllales; family Amaranthaceae; genus Chenopodium; species Chenopodium formosanum. Next base: position 21,626,838 of record CM044880.1, read on the forward strand.
TGATTATGAGTTGTTTCAAATGACAAACACTTATAAATATGTGATTATGAGTTGTTTTGAGATGCAAGGAGTTTATAAGTTGAGAAATGAAGAAAATAGTAAAGTGAGTAGCCATTTCGGCTCAAAAAGGCTTTATTTTGATGAATAGGACCCAAAAACTTAGAACTTGGCGATTTTTATGTAATTTCAAATGACAAACACTTATAAATATGTGATTATGAGTTGTTTTGAGATGCAAGGAGTTTATAAGTTGAGAAATGAATAAAATAGGCAAGTGAGTAGCCATTTCGGCTCAAAATGGCTTTATTTTGATGAATTGGAGCCAAAAACTAAGAAATTGGCGATTTTTATGTAATTTCAAATGACAAACACTTATAAATATGTGATTATGAGTTGTTTTGAGATGCAAGGAGTTTATAAGTTGAGAAATGAATAAAATAGGCAAGTGAGTAGCCATTTCGGCTCAAAATGGCTTTATTTTGATGAATTGGACCCAAAAACTTAGAACTTGGCGATTTTTATGTAATTTCAAATGACAAACACTTATAAATATGTGATTATGAGTTGTTTTGAAATGCAAGGAGTTTAAAAGTTTAGAAATGAAGAAAATAGTCAAGTGAGTAGCCATTTCGGCTCAAAATAGCTTTACTTTGATGAATTGGACCCAAAAACTTAGAACTTGGCGATTTTTATGTAATTTCAAATGACAAACACTTATAAATATGTGATTATGAGTTTTTTTGAGATGCAAGGAGTTTATAAGTTGAGAAATGAATAAAATAGGCAAGTGAGTAGCCATTTCGGCTCAAAATGGCTTTATTTTGATGAATTGGACCCAAAAACTTAGAACTTGGCGATTTTTATGTAATTTCAAATGACAAACACTTATAAATATGTGATTATGAGTTGTTTTGAAATTCAAGGAGCTTAAAAGTTGAGAAATGAAGAAAATAGTCAAGTGAGTAGCCATTTCGGCTCAAAATAGCTTTACTTTGATGAATTGGACCCAAAAACTTAGAACTTGGCGATTTTTATGTAATTTCAAATGAAAAACACTTAGAAATATGTGGTTATGAGTTGTTTTGAGATGCAGGGAGTTTATAAGTTGAGAAATGAAGAAAATAGGCAAGTAAGTAGCCAATTCGGCTCGAATTGGCTTTATTTTGATGAAATGCGCCAAAAAAATTGAGAACTAAATAATTTATCTCCTTATTAATCAACTTCACCCATGCACGTGGCCAATCAACAAAGCTACCTACAGCTTGCCAAAGCGTTGTTATCTTAACCTCCTCTATCGGTACGGGTAGTGGAATGTCTTCGAACCCCGCAACCACTGAATCGATCCCAACCGAGTAATGATGTGGCCCCGCCGTAGCACCCGTCGTCGGTTGGGCACTACCATACGCCACCAAACTCAACGCGGTACTATTTGCATGCCCCGGGGCTAGAAGTGCACACCGGGTGTCTTCCTACACAAGTATATATATATAAAAAGAAGATAGTTAAATAGGACTTTTATAACAGCATAGATATAACAAAATTCATTAAGGTAGAGGGTTACAAATCACCTGTAACTCTGGAAATTCATGCGGTGTTGGATATTCAAGCTCCCTCGAGTCCGCATGTGTAGGAGTAGGAACCTGCAACAGTACATCAATCATTGCACCTCAAATCTCAAATAACTCGGTATTTTAAAACTTTTAATAACCCAATTGATTTTACCTCAGGTGGTACATCTTCACCACGTATCTCATCTGCTCCATGTCTATCACCTTCTCCTTGTCCTTTTGGTTCAGAACATGAGTCGACCAGGGTACTAGTGAGGAACGGCAAAGTTGGTAAGTTCATCAGCTTCGCCCAAGCATTCAATTCACCAACTAACTCGTTGCGTACTTGTTCCTTAATTGATGCCACCTTGGCATCCAACTCCCCCGGTGAGTTAACATTGGCTCGAGATCTACCCGATTTTGTGTATTCGGGACCCATCACCTTATTCCATCCAAGCAATGACCCTCCCGAACCTACTACTCGTCCTGGATGGTATGGCCTTCCCAAAGCCATGGTGAAAAGGTCATTCTCCACACTTGGTTCAAATTTGCCCTCCACCATCTCTTGAGTGTGCTCAAGCTATAGCATAAGGAAAAATGAGGTCAGTAAAATAGTTAATGGTTTGTACAGTGATTAGATGCAAAAGTGACTTAATTTCAACAATTCATAGGTAACTTACAAGCTTATCCGCCAGTTTTTTTGCTTCCGGACCCTTGATGAACCATTTTCCGGTTTTCTTATCAAACGAATGGAGAGAACAAAAGAAATCACCGGCACGACTCACCAATGTAGTGATCGTGGAACTAGAGGGTTCCTTCGATGCCACTAGAAGCGCTTTAGGGTATAAACCCGAAGCGGCCCACTCAGGTCTCTTTTCACCAAAAGTCTTAGGACCCATACGATGGACGTATTCCTTCTTTTCTGCATTCGCTTGATTTTGCTCTCGAAGTTCCTACAAAACAAAAAATGTTAGTCTCATTAATACAAAAATTGTCAAGTTATTATTCAATTGAGATTTACACAAACTTACAATGGCTTTCTTTTGACTCTTCATTCTAACGAACTCTTCCCAATCATCTTTTGACACGGTTGACCATATTTGCCACGGGAGACGGTCATCCTCTTTGGCATTCTTCTTCTTTGTTTGCACCTTCTTCTTCTTTTGGATCCACCGATTAGTCAACTTGGTCTTACAGCCTCTGAATATTTCTGCTAATAAAGAGACAAACACCCTTTTCTTCTCGGGATCATTAGGAATAGAAAACTGCCTCTGCAAGCACAAATTAAAACCGATTATTAGTTTCTATTTAGTAACAACCATAAGGTTAAGTTATCTTAAATTGTCTAAATGTGCCAAAAACACACTTACCCTTGTATCATCCCAAAAAGCTTAAATCAAACCCGGAGGTACTTGCCGCATTACAAGTGTAATGAGGATTTTCTGCGAACATATGCCAACTGGATTAGCATATTGTCGACGCCATTTGGGCCCTGGTTGGCCTTTGTTGTCATACTCCAAGACCATGGGACTGTCCGGTTTCTTAAAGCTTCTTGTCAGACCCCTTCTTTTTCTTTCAGCCGGTGCCTTTTCCCCCCTCCACCACCTTTGTTGTTTTCATCTTGTCCTTGGCCTTGACTTTCAGGAGTCGGGTTCTCACCAACAATCTCACGTGCTGTATTTACAAGGGCCGGTGCACGTTCAGCTGAAATTTCATAATCGTCAAGCCTACGCTCGAACTCATCTTGAGCCTGATCCTCTGGCTCGCCCAAGTCATCCTCCTTATTCACATCATAAGGCACATCACTATCATCGGAGTCGTCATCCTCGTACTCGTCCTCATACTCATCATCGTCAATGTCCTCTACCAAAGAAGGATCATGATCGTCCGCCATGAGATATAAGCACCTGTCAAAGCAATCATAAAACAATATTAGTGTATAGTAAAGTATATGCATGATAGTTATTATGGTTATGTAGAAGCTATTTAAGTCATTTTCACCTACTTATTATGGTCCTATAACCTTGTATATGCATGATAATGAGTACAAAATGCCAATTTCAATCTACATATGGAAAATAGGTTGTTAGAATGAATAAATGTTAGTTCATACACAAAACAAAGGAGTTGGGTTAAGTAGAAGCTATTTATGCCAGTTTCACCTACTTATGGTCCTATAACCTTGTATTTGCATGATAATGAGTACACTTAGGCAATTTCAAACTACAAACATGTTAAATATATTGAATGTAGGTTGTTAGAATGAATAAATGTTAGTTCATACACAAAACAAAAGAATTGGGTTAAGTAGAAGCTATTTAAGCCAATTTCACCTACTTATGGTCCTATAACCTTGTATATGCATGATAATGAGTACACTTAGGCAATTTCAAACTACAAATAGATCATTTTCGCCTAATTATGCTCCTATATACATGATAACTAAACTATATTTGCAATGAAACCATTACTAACTTTTAATCAAACTACCTCATTCTGAAATTCCTTTGTTGTGGTCTGATCGCATATAACCTGCTTCGTTGTCTATGTCATTTAGTACAACAGGTCTAGGAACAGTGAAACGCATCATATTCTTCCTCATCCTCAACATCTCCAATGCTTAGGATTCTTCTTTTGCCAGCTAGCACTATAGACCATTTTGAATCCATTGGGTTAGTTACGTAGAACACTTGCTTAGCTTGAGATGCAAGGATAAATGGTTCCGCACTATCATTAAAGTGGCCAAGTTCTACAAGAGTAAAGTCCTCATGTTTGACATTACGCCTGATATTATCAACCCACTTACACTTGAAAAGAGCAACCGTGAAGTCACAATAATCAAGCTCCCATATTTCTTGAATTCGACCATAGTATGACAACTCTGCATCGACAGGTGATTTATCCTTAGAACTTGCAAACTCCCTTGACGATGCCACAAGAGTTACACCACTATTTTGGGTGGAGGAAGATTTCAAATCACGAGCCTCGGTCCAAAAAGTGTACCCACTGATGTCATATCCCTCAAATGAACGGACATCATCCCTAGGACCGTACGCAAGCCACCGTACTGTATCGGTCACATTAGTATCATTCAATCCACTCATTACTCGTTAACGAAACCAATCAACAAATTTCTTATTATGCAACTGCATAAGTGCCCTTTCACCTTTGGATGGAAATTCGGCACCCAAACAAGCCATGTGCTCGTCTAAATATGGGTGCACATCTTAAACATGGTGCAACACATAAAGGTGTGCTTGTAAGAACTGATCTCGGTCTAGTGACATTCGTTTCGACCCAATTGTGCCATGACCATCAAGTCTACCTTCATGTCGAGAAGTAGAAAGACCAATAGGTTGAGCAAGGGCTATGTAGTCCGCCACAAAGTTACCTATCTCCTCACCCACTGTTCCTTGCATTATACTTCCTTCAGGGTGAGCTCGGTTCCGTACTTTATCTTGTAATGTACCCATGTGTCTTTAAAAAGGGTAGCACCACCTCATGAACACTGGACCACACAACTTAATCTCACGCATCAAATGAAGAACCAGATGAACCATTATGTCAAAAAGTGAGGGTGGGAAATACATCTCAAATTTGCACAAAGTCACAACCACATCTGCTTGCAAAGCATCTAGTGTACAAGGATCAAGAACTTTGCTACAAATTGTATTGAAAAACGAACAAAGGCTTGTAATCGCTTCCCTCACGTGTTTCGGTAGAATACCACGGATTGCAATCGGTAGGAATACTTGCATCATAATGTGACAATCATGGGATTTCATACTTGTCAGCTTCAATTCTCCATTTAAGGTTACAAATCTTTTCATGTTAGATGAGTACCCTGATGGAACCTTAATGTCGTACAAACATGCACAAAACATACGTTTCTCTACCCTTGAAAATGTATAGCAAGCCGGGGGTAAATAATTCTTTTCATCCTTCCCTTTACCCTTAACTTTCTTCTTTGACGCATCTTTGGCCTTTCCCTTTCCCTTGCTCTTTTCCTTCCCTTTTTTCGAAACATTTTCATCTTCTATTCTTGGCTCCTTCCCCTTTCTAACCTTTTCTTGAGGCCACAATTCTGGACGAATCCCCATCTTTTTCACATCTAATCGTGCACCCTTTCCGTCCTTTGTTTTGCCTGGGATATTAATAAGCGTCCCCAAAAGAGCATCACACACATTCTTCTCTATATACATCACATCAAGACAATGCCTAACGTCATGTTCTCTCCAGTACGGCAGCTTCCAAAAGATTGATTCTTTCTTAAACAGAGCAGCTGAGACCACAGTTTTTTATGATTTTCCAAACACCGTACGTATCCCTTTCACCCGAGCACTAATCTCAGCACCAGTCAATGGTCTAGGCGTAGTGTCCTCTTCCACGGTTCCATTGAAAGCCTTTTTCTGCCTACGGTACAGGTGATCACGCCTAAGGAACCTTCGAGTCCGTAGGTAGACATCTTTGTGAGAATGAGTCAGGTATACGCTTGATGTGTCATCAATACATATGGGGCATGCTTTTTTCCCTTTGACCTTGTACCCACACAAATTGCCATATGCAGGGAAGTCATTCATGGTCCACATAAGGGCTGCACGCAATGTGAACATCTCGTTCTGATGAGCATCGAAAATGGAAACCCCTTCATCCCACATCTTTCTCAAGTCGTCAATAAGCGGCGCAAGGTAAACATCTATATCGTTTCCAGGTTGCTTAGGACCAGTTATTAACAATGAAAGCATTACATACTTACGTTTCATGCACAGCCAAGGAGGAAAATTATAAATCACTAAAAGTACCGGCCATGTGCTGTGTTGGGTATTAAGAGTGCCAAATGGATTCATCCCGTCCGTGCACAACCCAAGCCTTAAATTTCTGACTTCATTACCAAATTCCTCAAACTTCAAATCAATGTTCTTCCACTGTGGAGAGTCAGCTGGATGCTTCTGCATTCTGTTTTTCTTTCTTCCCTCTGCATGCCACCTCAAGTTTTTAGCGTCTTTTGGTATTGAGAACAGACGCTTAAACCTTGGTATAATGGGAAGATACCACAACACCTTAGCAGGAGGTCCTTCCGTGCAAGAATTGCAACTCATGCGCTTGTACCGCGACCGCTTGCATCGTGGACACTCCTGCACTTTTTCATACTCATTTCGATACAAAATACAGTCATTAGGACATGCATGTATCTTCTTATACTCCAAACCAAAGGGACACATGAGCTTCTTTGCGTAATAATAAGACTTAGGAATTTCATTCCCATCAGGCAACATATCACTTAATGCAGTCAACAAAGAAGTAAAACTGATGTGCGTCCACCCATGCTTCGACTTAATGTTGAAAAGTGTTAGCACAGCCGATAGTTTGGATTATTTTTTGCACCCGGGATACAAAGGCTTTTTGGAAGCCTCCGATAATAATTCAAACACTTCACCTTTAACACCTTGCAACATCTCATCCACTTGTTCATCCTCGACCTCATCTGCCTGATCTTCATCGGCTCAATCCTCACCATTATCAACATTATACTCATCATTCTCGTATTCCTCGTCCACATGAAACTCAGTGCTTCTAACACGCACATCATTCCGATCAAGATCCCCACTATACTCTCCACTTTCTCCGTGCCAAATCCACACATGGTATAATTGCGTAAACCCACGACATAATACATGATCTCTAATGATTTCAACACTATCGACCACATTCACACAATTACAATCAACACAAGGACAATAAAGGCCTTTGCCTCCCAATTTACGTTGATAAGCTAAAACCCTCTCGCAAAACTCTTGAACCCCATTTTAAAATTCCAATGTATCGCGTCTACCATACATCCAACCACGATCCTTCTCCATTTAGTAAATTTTCTATAAACATATATAGCAACATATAATTTATAATGTGTAAGTGCTACATATTTTATGTAAATCAAATTCAAGTACAAAACATGAATATACAATTCATATAGTGAAAAAATGCATGTTTCCAAAGGGTCCTTATCACTCCAACCTAACCCATCCTTGAATGTCTACTCTCACTAGTGAATGTATGTCAACTTTCCAATTTTAAGGAAAATCCGGCAGCATTTCCCCCTAGTTCTCCAAGTACACGATGTAGATAATTAATTACCCACATATGTACCCAGAGAACATAGTGAGGAAATGGTAAGCCAAGATGTTCCTTAAAATCGAAAAGAAAACATACGTTCACCACCTAAGTGAGAGTACACATTAAAGAACAGTCCCAACCGGGGACTATTCAAGACTTTCTCCTAATGAGAAAGCCTTGAACGGGTATCTAGGCATATGATGATGCAAGTATTCTATATATTGTTGTATTTATTTGCAATTAAACAACACACAAGTTGCAATTTCATGAATCACCTTTTATTAAATGGATAAATAGAAAGAAATATAGCTAAGTAAAGTTTATAAGTCATACCAATATAACAACTACCCACTAGAGCTCAATATGTAGTCCTCAAGCTAATTAAACTCGTGCTTTAATTCACAAATCTGTTAAAAAAAAAGAAAAAAAAAACAATATACAAAAATTAGGTTAAATATAAGGTATGTACTATTTCTTTCTCATAACATGTCAACTCACTAATTTATTTATAAGCTAAAACACATCATTCATTGAACTAACAATTGCTAAACTAACAAGGTTACTAATATCTAATAGCTACATATAACAAGTGTATCATTTTTTCCACAAGGAGTAAAAATGCAAGATTAAGATCAAAATTTTGAGATAACAACAAGGCCTTAGTCTCAAAATGATTTGGGCTCCGCTAACATGAATCGTCATAAGGAATTAATGCAAGTTAATCCCCAAAACTGCATCACCCTATTCCCCTTCTACCAACACCTTACTCCCAACAATTATCATTGCCATGACCATTCACCCCACTAGCCTCAGCCAAACCACCAGTGAACCACACCACCCAGTGCCATTGGCCTGCACAACCCACAAAATTTTCCCGCGGAAAACCCCACCATTATATTCAACCTTCCACCCGATCTCAATCACTTATAACCATCATCACAACAGCCCCACCATTCACAATTAAAATTCTACACTAAGATGGGTGAAACCTGAAACTATTCATATCAATTCACCTCTAAAAGTTAATACTCGATGTTAGTCCCTTTACTCACTTAGTCCAATCATATACACATCATAAAAAGTATTTTTCAAAATAAAATTAGCAAGCAGCCACTGATTTTGATAACTTAGTGATCAAATATAGCAAAAACTTCACCCAAAACTTCAAATTAGATCATCTTTTATTTTTCTTTGTTAAGGGTTCATTAATCATTTACACTATATTTCATAAGAATTTCTGGTTGAACCAAATAACATTTAAAGGCAATGCAAGAAAGATTAAAAGCCACATAATGTCAAACAATCGAGCATCAAGAATATACACTCCTCAATTTTCCTAGGTTCTACTCACTTTCTGTTTTCATCTGTTTTTTTAATTTCCACTGACTTATTAATTAATTCCTTTGATGGCATTCAATTTAATTTTGTCCCAATTTTAGAGAAAGAGACTATATACTAATATTGAATTCAATTATTCAATATTTCAATTCATAATTTCATACTCTAAATCTCAAATTCTAAACTAAAAAAGAACCTTAATGAAAGTTTGAAACAAATTAAAAGAGACCTACGGTTGGAGGCTGGAGGCTGTGAAGCGTTGGAGGCTGTGAAGCGTTGGAGGAGTTAGAGCCTTGCTGCCTTGGAGGCTGACTTGCCGCCAAGAAGAAATTGGGTCGTGAATGGGTGAGGTGTGAGACCGTAACTGAGCAAAAAGAGGAACTTCAAGCTTCAACAAAGAGGCGAATTGAAGAGGGGTTAGGGTGACTACTGACTAACCGTTGCGGCGTCGTCGGTCGCCGGACCTGGAGACTAGAATACCGAGGAAGGAGAAGGGGCGAAGAGAGAGAACGAATGAATGGTCGTGGCCTGAAAATGGAGAACGAAAATGGAGAGTTGCGCTTTAGGGCTGGAAATAGAATGAAACAGTGAATGAGCACGAAAGAGAGAAAGAAGAAGAAAGAAAAATTAAGCGGTTTTTTTTTTAAATTAAGGCACCGGATCAAATGGCACAGGTTCAAACCGGTGCCCTTTTTTTTTTTGGCACCAGTTTGGTTTGAACCGGTGCCTTATATATTTTGGTAAAAGTGCGCTCAAATTTGGGCCAGTTTAGGGCATCGGTTTGTCCTGAACCGGTGCCTTTATGGGGGTGCCTTATTCTTTTTTTCTACTATTGAATGGTTCTTCTCTCTTGAAAAAGAAAGAACCTGTACTTGGGAGTCTATAGTAAACGCTTTCATTGATAGATACAAGTGCAACATTCAAGTTAAAACTGACTATAGGGAACTTGAAAACCTCAAGCATAAGGAGAATGAAGGTTTCACCTCTCTCTTTAAAAAATGGAGAGAAACCTCTGCTAAGATGATTGAGGTACAAAGCTAAAACGAATCTGTGGGGTTATTCATCGAGAACCTTCAAGTGAAGTACTCCAAGCATCACAAATACCCGAATAATATCCATAACTTCAAGGTCGTCTATGACATTGGAAACAATATTGAAGACGACTTGGTTAAGCTGAAAGCTGCTAACATTAACTCCAACAGTGGCTGGAAAGGCAAGATGAACAACAATCCTTCTTCTTCTAAAACCACCCACTCAAACAATGTTAGTACCTTTAACTTAAGTGAAGTCCTTGCTATGAATAATCAAAGACAATAAAAACCATTTAAGAGGAACTTTACTCCTATAGGTATAAGTTATGACACTGCATTTAACCGATTAAATGCAAAAGGTCTAATAACTCCTATAGGACCATTTGGGGACCCACCGGTTGAGAAGAGGACAACTAATTGGAACCCCAATGCACATTGCAAATATGACCAAGGTAGGGGCCATCATACCGAAAACTGTTGGAAGCTTAAGGAAGCTATCCATGATTTAATCGATAACAACAAACTACCATTGCCTCCTGCCAGTAAGAAGCCGAGCATTGATAATGCACCTCTCGCTCACTCCTTGGCTATCTCTGATAGGGAGAACGAGGTTGATCAACGAGGTTGATCCCTCATCTCTCATAAAACCTATTAAAGAATTCCATGCTATTGAAGAAGAGGAGGAGATCTTTTTCTATGCCACGGATGACTTTTGATGTATCCATTTTATATAGTATTTTACCCCCGTCCCTTGGTCATAATTAGTAGTGTTTTTGGCTCTTTAGAGCCACTTTAATTACTAATTGGTGTTTTCTAGTGTTTTTCGTAGATTTAGTTGACTTTTGCAGGGATTTATGCTTTTGGAGTATTTTCCCGAGATATTTTGGAGCAATCACGAGCATTGGAATAGCACGACCAGAGTTTATAGCCCAGGGCCGGTTAGAGACATCGAACCGGTGATTAAGGGCTCGGTTATTTGGATCACGAGGCAATTGGACCATGTATTCGAGACCCGAGAGGAAATATGGATTGGGCCGAGAAATCTAGCCCAATCGAAGTCCAAGCCTTGAAGATGAAGACCGGGCCCGATCGGGCAAGCATACGCCCGATCGGGCGGTTGCGCGCATGAAGGCTATCAAGAAAGGGCGCGCCCGATCGGGTGAGCGTGAGCTCGATCGGGCGCGGCACTTTAGACTGGGCATAGAAAAAAAGGCGGGCCCGATCGGGCGCCCCTTCGCCCGATCGGGCGCGTGTTTTACCTAGTGTCTGATTTAGTTTAGTTAAATCTTGTTTTAGGGGAAGTATATATACGTTTTGGACGGATTATTTACTTACCTCCTTCCTCTGAGACTTTCTCTCTCTACTACTTAGTATTTTTCTCTCTCTTAAATTCTCTCTAACTCTTTTTCTTAATTCCTTCATTAATTCCAGATTTAGTTTGGTACAATTTCTTCCCTTTTTAATTTCAGCTTTTTTTATTATTTTCTTGTTTATGTTTTTAATTATTTATTTGATTGGATTAGTTATGATGATTAGTGAGTAGTTTAATTCTAGGGTTTATGGGGGATCCATAATTAATATGAAGGGATAGCTTGTTATTATTGATTGTTGATATTGCATGATTATTTCCTATTGAATTGTTTTAATTCTTTGCAATTAGATTATGAATCGAGCAGATGTAATTTGATTGTGAATGTTTAGCAATATTGAATTGATGAATCGAGCAGATGTTGATTTAATATTAAAGGCTATTTTCAATAGGAACTTAGGTCTAATAAATTGCGAGAGCCTGTTAGATCTATGTTGGTTAATAAATTGCGAGAGCCTGTTAATCATATTATCTATGCACTGTTAATTATTAATTACTTTATTCTATCCCGGAATATTAATTATTGGTGAACCTGTGACCCTAGGTTTCCTTATTATTGATTCTTTTCTCCCTAAACTCATTCCACATAGTATAGAATTCACATTCAAAATATTGGTTACTTAGATAATTTAGATTATATTAATTAATCAGAATTAAAAAGATTTGTTTCCCTGCGGATTTCGACCCTACTTCCCTATCTACCTTAGTTAGTGATTTAGGTAATTATTTTTTATTAGGGGATACGACTTTACCCTATCAAAATTTGGCGCCGTTGCCAGGGAAACGGTTTTATTTTTATTTTCTGATTATATTTTTGTAGTCTAGGTTATCCCCCCTCTTGCCTCAGAGAACATTAGTTCTTTGAGGCAAATCTCATATTTGTCTTTAGTTCTTTGTTTATGCCCAGGTGTTCTAGATCAGGTGATATCCCTTTTGATCCTGAGATCGAGCGTTCTTTTCATAGGCAAAGGAGACTCTACAGACAAATTCTGGCGGGTTCTGAGGAGGACAACGATCGAAGAGATCCTCCCACTGATCTAGTGATACAGATATTCCTTCAGATTTGGAATCAGAGATGACGGCCCAGAAGAAACTCAGTGATTATTCGCAACCGAAGCTCACAGATTTCCCGCACCTTACTCCTACTCCGGCTCTAGATGGAGTTCAATTTGAGATCAAGCCCCAATTTATCACTATGATAGAGAGGAAGCAGTTCAACAGAGCTAAGGGTGAAGATCCTAATCTTCACATCGCAGATTTCTGCCAATACTGTAACACCATTAGACAAGCCGGGGTTACGCAGGACCAAATCAGGGAGATTCTTTTTCCCTTTTCTTTATGTGGCAAAGCAAAATTATGGTTTAATGGTTTGAATAGAACTGCACTTGGTATTACTAACTGAGAAACTCTTACTTTGAACTTTTATAATAAATATTATGCTGCAGAGAGAACAGCGGTGCTAAGAAGTGCTATTCAGAACTTCGCTCAAGAGGTCGACGAAACACTATATGAGGCTTGGGAGAGGTTCAAGGATCTACAGAGAGAGTGCCCCCACCACAATCTAGCACAATGGCAATTGATCCAAGCATTCTATAATGGACTTGGAAATTCTTCCAGATCAGTACTAGATTCGGCAGCTAGTGGGAGGTTTATGAATTTAAATGTGGATGATGCAGGACAGGTTATCGAGGACATGGCAATACACAATTCCCAATATAAGAATCCGAGGGGGTTTGCAAATAAGGGGAAACATAATGTCGATTCTGTATCCTTTTTGCAAGCTCAATTAACTTCTATTTGTCAAAAATTAGATAATCTTACTACTACTCCTAACTCTGTAGCTAATGTTTCTGCTGTTGCTAACCATGAAGCTTTTTGTGAAAATTGTGGAATTGTAGGTCATTGGGAGCAAGATTGTAGGAGCTCTATGGAACAGGTTAATGCCTTTCAAACCTATAGGCAAAATAACCCCTATTCCAATTCCTACAATGCCGGTTATAAAAATCATCCTTACCTTTCATACCGGAGTACCAATGTACAAAACCCTCCACCTCCATAACAACCACAACAGCAACCCCCACCACAGCAAAAATATTATCATCCTAATGCCGGCCAGAAAAGCCAAGTATCACCCTCATCATCTTCCGACCCTGCCATGACAGAAATTAGAGCGATGCTAGCTAATATGCAAAAGCACATGGAGAGTAGGGATGCGCAAATAGATTCCATCTTAGCCCACAATAAAATCATGGACAATCAAATTGCTCAACTTTCATCTACCCTACAATCCCGTCAGCAGGGAGCTCTACCGTCACAGCCTATCCATCCTATAGATCATGCTAATGCAATCACTCTAAGGAGCGGTTCCCATTATGATGGACCTCCTATGCCACAGGAAGATGGACCAGTTTCTAATCTAGATTCCTCTACATCAAACGGTAATTCTGCTAGCCCTGCAGGGCTACAAAAAGACACTAACCCTGCTAATGTTTTTGTGCAGGGTAAATTGCAGGATAAAGGAGGAGTTGTGCAGAGCCCAGTTATCAAGCTTCCATTCCCTAATAGACAACTGAAGAGTAAGCTTGATAAACAATTCGGTAAGTTTTTAGAGGTTGTGAAAAACCTGCAGGTAACAGTCCCTTTCACTGATTTAATCACTCAAGTACCTGCTTATTCTAAATTCATGAAAGACATTCTGACTAGGAAAAGGGCCTTTAATGAAGTAGAAACTGTAGCTTTCACAGAGGAGTGTAGCGCTTATTTGCAAAATAAATCACCTCCTAAATTAAAGGATCCCGGTAGTTTTTCTATCCCTTGTCACATTGGGAATGTTTTTATTGATAAGGCTTTATGTGATCTGGGTGCTAGTGTCAGTGTCATGCCATCATCTATATGTGCTAAATTAAATATGGGAGAATTAAAAATTACTAATATAACTTTACAAATGGCAGATCGTTCGGTAAAATATCCCTTGGGAATTTTAGAGGACGTACCTGTCAGAGTTGGTAAATTTTTCATTCCAGTTGATTTTGTTGTTCTAGATATGGCATAGGACACACAAATACCCATTATATTAGGAAGGCCTTTCCTCCACACTGCAGGAGATGTTATTGATGTGAAAAATGGTAAACTGACCCTTTCTATAGGCGACGATAATGTTACCTTTAATTTAGGGAAGGTTTTGAAAGGGCCTATGTTGGAGGAAAATTGTTGTTATATTGATACAATTGATATAATGGACAATATTTGTGTTGATAGCTTGCCACAGGTTCTTGCTAAGGATCCCTTGGAGGAAGTTCTCTGCGGGAATTTCTCCAGCAATAATGCAAGCATTTGGGGTAATGAGGTACAAAATATTGAAAAAGCTCTTTCCTTAGAAGAGTTAAGCCCCAAGGAGACAATGAAGGTAGTACATTTAGTTCAGGAATCAAAACCTGCAGAGGTCAAGAAACCTGAGCTAAAACCTCTCCCTTCTCATTTAAAATATGTTTTTCTAGATGAGCAGGAACTACACCCCGTGATCATCAGTACTGCACTCACTGACCTACAATCTTCCCAACTTCTAGGGGTTCTAAAAACCCATAAGAAGGATATAGGGTACAGTATTGATGATCTTAAGGGTATTAGCCCTGATTTTTGTATGCACAGGATTCATCTTGAGGAAAATTATAAGCCCTGCATTCAACCCCAACGAAGATTAAATCCAAACATGCAGGAAGTAGTCAAGAAAGAGGTGATGAAATTACTCGATGCAGGTATCATCTATCCTATTTCTAACTCCAAGTGGGTAAGTCCTGTGCAGGTAGTACCGAAGAAGGGTGGGATGACTGTGATAACCAATGATAAAAATGAATTAATACCCACCAGAACTGTAACAGGGTGGCGTATGTGCATAGACTATCGTAGACTTAATATCGCCACTAAAAAGGATCATTTCCCCCTCCCCTTTATTGATCAAATGCTTGAGAGGTTAACTAATCACAAATTCTTTTGCTATTTAGACGGGTATTCGGGATTTTTCCAAATTCCGATTCACCCTGAAGATCAGGAAAAGACCACCTTTACATGCCCTTATGGCACTTTTGCATATCGTAGAATGCCTTTTGGTTTATGTAATGCACCTGCTACCTTTCAGCGTTGCATGATGAGCATTTTTTCTGATTTCATAGAGTCTATTATGGAGGTCTTTATGGATGATTTTAGCGTATATGGTTCTTCTTTTTATTCATGTTTAATTAATCTCGCTAAAATTCTGAAAAGATGTGAGGAGTGCAACTTAGTGCTTAATTGGGAGAAATGTCACTTTATGGTGACAGAGGGAGTAGTCCTTGGTCATATTATATCTGATAAGGGCATACAGGTAGATAAAGCTAAAATATCAGTGATTGAGCAATTACCTCCCCTAGTTAATGTCAAGGGAGTTAGAAGCTTCTTAGGTCATGCGGGGTTTTATCGCCGCTTTATCAAAGATTTTTCTAAAATTGCTAAACCACTGACACAGCTTTTGCTCAAGGATGCCCCATTTATTTTTACTGACAAATGTCTTGAGGTTTTCCACAGGATTAAGCAGGCTTTGATATCGGCACCCATCATATGTGCTCCCGATTGGAACCTCCCTTTCGAGATCATGTGTGATGCAAGTGACTTTGCACTAGGAGCCGTGCTCGGACAGAGGAGGGATAAGGTTTTGCATGCTATTTATTACGCTAGCAAAACCTTAGATGAAGCCCAAGTCAACTATGCCACCACAGAAAAGGAGTTTCTTGCTGTTATATATGCTTTAGAGAAATTTAGATCATATCTAGTTGGTTCTAAAGTTATTGTTTTTACTAATCATGCAGCATTAAAACATTTGATAGCCAAGGCGGAATCAAAGCCAAGGCTACTCCGTTGGGTTCTTTTGCTCCAAGATTTCAACATTGAAATAAAAGATAAAAAAAGGAGCAGAGAACGTAGTGGCAGACCACTTGTCACGTATCAGGTATGACGAGGGTAAGGATTCTTTACCTATAGATGATTCTTTCCCTGACGATAACCTGTATGCAGTTGTAGAGAATTACCCCTGGTACGCCAATTTTGCTAATTATATAGTGGGTGGTACTCTACCTCCTGACTTGTCCTACCAACAAAAGAAGAAATTCCTCTATGATGTTAAACATTATTTTTGGGATGACCCTTTTTTGTTTCGTGAGTGTGCAGATGGATTATTTCGCAGGTGTGTTCCCGAATGGGAGGTTCACGGCGTCCTTACCAGTTGTCATACTTCGCCCTATTGTGGACATCATGGCCCCACTAAAACGGTGGTCAAGATTAATGAGTCAGGCTTCTTTTGGCCTATTATGTTTAAAGACGCTAACACTTTTGTGCAGGCTTGTGATTCTTGCCAGAGGACTGGCAACATTTCGTGGAGGCATGAGATGCCCCAAACTGGCATCCTAGAAGTTGAAATATTCGATGTTTGGGGTATCGATTATATGGGGCCGTTCCCATCTTCCAATGGGAATTGTTACATACTTGTAGCCGTCGATTATGTGTCCAAGTGGGTTGAAGCCATGGCTTCACCAACGAATGATTCCAAGGTAGTCATTAAGCTCTTCAAGAAGATCATATTTCCCAGGTTTGGTGTTCCACGAGCTATTATTAGTGATGGGGGTACCCACTTCCATGAAAGACAATTGGATAACCTCCTCAAGAAGTATGGCGTACATCACAGAACAGGGCTTAGTTACCACCCTCAAACTAGTGGTCAAGTTGAGGTCTCTAATAGGGAAATCAAGGTGATTCTAGAAAAGGTAGTAGCTAAGTCAAGAAAAGATTGGAGCATGAAGCTTGATGACACACTTTGGGCATACCGGACTGCATTTAAAACACCGATCGGTACTTCACCTTATAGATTGGTTTATGGTAAGGCATGTCATCTTCCCGTCGAATTGGAGTATAAAGCTTTTTGGGCGATCAAAGAGCTTAATATGGATTCTACGGCCGCGGGTAAGAAGAGACTCCTTCAACTCAACGAGTTGGATGAGTTTAGATTGTCGGCATATGATAGTGCGCGGATCTACAAGGAGAAGACCAAGAAGTGGCATGACAAGAGGATCCTACCAAGAGAGTTTGCACCGGGCGATAAGGTTCTTCTCTTTAATTCTAGATTGAAGATTTTCCCAGGAAAGTTGAAGTCTAGGTGGTCCGGTCCCTTCATTGTCACAAAGGTAAACAAATTTGGTTCGGTAGAGTTGGTGAATGACAAAGGTGAAGAATTCAAGGTGAATGGCCAAAGGTTGAAAGTGTATCGTGAAGGTGCTACCATCAGAGATGTGGAGGAGACTCTCCTAACTCCACTCTCAACATGAGTTTCAAGGTGGTGAGAAGGTCGTGCGGGACCTAGATAAACCAGCGCTTTGCGGGAGGCAACCCGTATTTCATGCTTTATAGTCTAGATTTTTTTTTATTTGTTTTATTTTTTATTTTATTTTATTTATTTTTTTTATTTATTTATTTATTTTTTTTTTAGAGAGGCGAGGAGAGTGATATTTCACCGGTTTTAAGTGTTTTTTTTTTGTACAGGGATGAATTTCACAGAGTATAAAGACTTAGAGAAATTTTGAAGAAGGAACAGAATCGGAGAAAACAGGCACTCTCGGGCCCGATCGGGCGACCTTCGCCCGATCGGGCGCGCCATCGGGACAACTCTCCATAACTTTCTTTTCTCTTCTTTTTTTTCCCTCATTTCCTCTTTATTTCTTCTTCTTCATTCACTTTCTCTCTCTAAAACCTCCATTTTCAAACCTTAAACTTTCACTTCAATCTAAGATCCCCTCCAATTCCTCCATCCAAAATCAAAATTTTTTACATATTTCATCTCCCCTCACCTTCCTCTACATTCTATACTAATTTTCCCCAATTTTTCCTCCATTTTTCTCAAACCCTAAGAGAGAGAAATCTCAAATTTTCTACTATTTTCAACGACAATGGCCTCCAAGCGTTCAAGAAATCAAAGGGGTGAGAGCTCTAGTGCGGCACAACCAGCAATCAACCCGGACCTTCAAATTCCGGGATGGGAGGAAGTTGTAATCGTTTCAGAGGAGCAACAGGTTCGGATGATCAACCTCATCGATCGTCAGGTAATTTCTACCCGTTTCATACATCATCCTACTTTAGCTAGGCTAGGTCTTGACAAATATGTGGAAAAATTGTTTAAGGGCATAGGCATGAGTGGTTTTTTTCAAATTTGTCACGATACTTATAATTATTTAACATTGGAATTTATATCAAGTTTTAATGTTATCAAAATGAATGCACTTATCACTCACGTCCAATTTCGATTGTTGAACAATAATGTGAGATTAACTTTAAAGGATTTTGGTAAATTGTTTGACTTGAAATCGGACAAGCCTATTGAACCTTCTCAAGACCACACCGCCGTGGTCTATAAGAGGTTGACAGGGGAGGATTTGGTGAACCTCCAACATGCCAAAGGGACGTGGATTCAACACCCCGTCCCCAAACTTTGGCAAAGATTTGCCGGCCTCACTATTTTTGGGAGGCATGAACCGGCAAATGTTCGGAGGGATGAATTGGAATTGTTGGCTTCCTATATAATCCCTAATGCTGAAAAATTAAATTTACCCCATAGGATAGCCAACCATTTTCAAAGGGCGGCCAATGCGGCCGAAGCTAGTAGGTCTAGAGCGCCTATTTACTTTGGTGGGTTAGTGACCCATATAGCTAGGAAGCATTTAGGTTGGAACCCCGATGGCCATAGAAAAGTTGTGGGATCGAACCTAATGGACCTATCTTATTTTGGGAGTTTGAATTGGGTACCACCGGTGGGGAATGAGACTTGGTGGATTGTCCACCGACAATCGGGTAGGAGAGACCAAGCGTTTACCTTACCCAACCCCGCCTTGACCAAATTTGAGAGGGGGAAGCCCTCTTATACCTTCGAGTTAGATGGTCAAGGTGCGGTTCAACCACCTCACCCCTCACCACAACCTCACCAATCCCCCATTCACCATTCACCTCACTACACACCACCCCCACCTTTCACCTACGGCATGCCTACAATGCCAACTTCCTCGGTCGATTACAATGTCGACCCAAATGCCCCATATGACTTTTCGGTTTTTAGGAGCCAACTAGACCGTATTGAGACGGGGCAAGGAAGGGTAGAGGGCATGCTGCAAAACCTAGACTCTAGGTTAAGCACCCTAGATGGGAGGGTTGGTCTTATTGAGAGGAACCTAGGGAGGGGCCTTTACCCCATGTATGATGATTATGCCCGTCGGGGGGCTATTCCTCCCGATTCCCTTACTCCCGATTGGTTCCAATACCCCCAAGGAGGGTATTCTAACCCCGATGCTTATGGTACTTATGTGGACTACTCTTCGGTCCACGGTTATGGGGGTATGGGTGGGAATGTAGACCCTAACTACTATACCGGTGGTTCGGGGTATGGTGGTGGTGGCTCTAGCCATGGAGGGGCCGGCTCAAGCCACGGTGGAGGGTACTCTAGGATGGATGAGGATGAGGAGTAGGCTACTCTCCCAAGTCAATGAGGGCATTGCTTGATTTGGCTTGGGGGGGTGTTCTTTATCTCCCTTTGAAATTTTCTCTTCCTTCTCTCCCTTTATCTGCTTTCTAGTATAGTTTTTTTATTGCTTTCTTATTTATGAAAAATAAAAAAAAATTGAAAAAATAAAACTCAAAAATACGTTCCAATGAATTATAAATCATGCTTCCCTGTGCCCCTTACTTGAGAAAATTGTTTTGATTCTTGGTATTTGATGATAGGCATTGTGGATTAGTTGATCATGATTTGATGTTTGATTGTCTTGAAACCTTAACATGCGTCAATTTTGTCCAACTACTTGTGAATATAGTGCTTGACTAGTTGATTTGGTAAGGGATGTGTGATAATTCGATTTTTCCTGGTATGTCAATGAATTTGAGTATTGGTTTGCTACTATTAGTAATATTTATATGATTCATTATTATGCACATTGTGGAGGACGAAGGCATTTTTACTTTTAGGTAGCCTCCAGATATTGTAGATACATTTGTTCCCTTCTTGCTACCCATGTTGTTGCCTTGACTTTTTATTGTTTATTAGCCACATTACAAGCCTATTTTGCCCCATTGGTTACTAGTCCCAAGCTTGGCTTGGGGGAGCTATTAGTGAGTGAGGTGAGGGAGTTTGTAGTGTACTTATTATTTGCACAATTTGGGTGGGATTTTGAGAAGTAGTTTTGGTTATTGTTCATGTTTATTTTTGATGAGGTTGAGAGTTATATTTTCTTGAAAAAAAATAAAGCATGATATTGTGAAAAAAATAAGCGAACTTCAAAAGGAAAAAAAGAAGAAAAAATGTTCAAATGTTCTAGTTGGAGGTTTGTAAAGAATAATTTTGAGCCTCAATGGAAAAATTTCAAGTTTGGAAAATAAAGTTTGTTTATTCACTCTATTTCTCCATTATTATATCTTATGAGTGAAATTGTAAGAGTTGGGTTTATTTATTATGATTGGAGTATATTTGGTTGATGTTAGAGTTGGTTATGTAGGAGATGTTGATCATTATTTATTTTGATCATGGGTTTTATTAGGATATTGCTCCCTTAAGCATAGCTTTTCTCTCACTTATTTCCAAATTTATCCTACCCTTTACCCTAGCCTTACATTACAAGCTTTAAAGACCTTCCGACCTTTGTGCATAGAATTGTATGAATGTGAAAGTGTTGCTTATCAATGCAAGTTATGATTTGGCATATTTCGAGTCGACTAGTAGGATTGAGCGTTCATTGTTTTTATACACACGAGAGTGTGAGTTGGGAGGGCATTGTTCACATTAAAGGGGTGGTTGGAGAGCGATCGAGTACATCTTTTACTCGCCACATAAATGAGAGTCGAGTGTGTGAGCACTAGTCTTGAATTCTATATGCTCTTGTGGTTTGCTCTGTTTGACAATTGTTAGGGAAGATTGGTAATCGAATGGATTTGATTGGTTCACTCTGAAGCTTGTTTATTTGATTTACCCTGAATCGCTTGTGCTTGATTTTTACTTATTGGGGTGAAGCATATTTATTGATTCATTGATGAGATCTTTGCTTAGGGACAAGCAAAGGTTTGGCTTGGGGGAGTTTGATGTATCCATTTTATATAGTATTTTACCCCCGTCCCTTGGTCATAATTAGTAGTGTTTTTGGCTCTTTAGAGCCACTTTAATTACTAATTGGTGTTTTCTAGTGTTTTCGTAGATTTGGTTGACTTTTGCAGGGATTTATGCTTTAGGAGTATTTTCCCGAGATATTTTGGAGCAATCACGAGCATTGGAATAGCACGACAAGAGTTTATAGCCCAGGGCCGGTTAGAGACATCGAACCGGTGATTAAGGGCTCGGTTATTTGGATCACGAGGCAATTGGACCATGTATTCGAGACCCGAGAGGAAATATGGATTGGGCCGAGAAATCTAGCCCAATCGAAGTCCAAGCCTTGAAGATGAAGACCGGGCCCGATCGGGCAAGCATACGCCCGATCGGGCGGTTGCGCGCATGAAGGCTATCAAGATAGGGCGCGCCCGATCGGGTGAGCGTGAGCTCGATCGGGCGCGGCACTTTAGACTGGGCATAGAAAAAAAGGCGGGCCCGATCGGGCGCCCCTTCGCCCGATCGGGCGCGTGTTTTTCCTAGTGTCTGATTTAGTTTAGTTAAATCTTGTTTTAGGGGAAGTATATATACGTTTTGGACGGATTATTTACTTACCTCCTTCCTCTGAGACTTTCTCTCTCTACTACTTAGTATTTTTCTCTCTCTTAAATTCTCTCTAACTCTTGTTCTTAATTCCTTCATTAATTCCAGATTTAGTTTGGTACAATTTCTTCCCTTTTTAATTTCAGCTATTTTAATTATTTTCTTGTTTATGTTTTTAATTATTTATTTAATTGGATTAGTTATGATGATTAGTGAGTAGTTTAATTCTAGGGTTTATGGGGGATCCATAATTAATATGAAGGGATAGCTTGTTATTATTGATTGTTGATATTGCATGATTATTTCCTATTGAATTGTTTTAATTCTTTGCAATTAGATTATGAATCGAGCAGATGTAATTTGATTGTGAATGTTTAGCAATATTGAATTGATGAATCGAGCAGATGTTGATTTAATATTAAAGGCTATTTTCAATAGGAACTTAGGTCTAATAAATTTCGAGATCCTGTTAGATCTATGTTGGTTAATAAATTGCGAGAGCCTGTTAATCATATTATCTATGCACTGTTAATTATTAATTACTTTGTTCTATCTCGGAATATTAATTATTGGTGAACCTGTGACCCTAGGTTTCCTTATTATTGATTCTTTTCTCCCTAAACTCATTCCTCGTAGTATAGAATTCACATTCAAAATATTGGTTACTTAGATAATTTAGATTATATTAATTAATCAGAATTAAAAAGATTTGTTTCCCTGCGGATTTCGACCCTACTTCCCTATCTACCTTAGTTAGTGATTTAGGTAATTATTTTTTATTAGGGGATACGACTTTACCCTATCAACTTTCCTGAACTAGCAAGAAAAGAGGATATGCAATTGCTTACATTGTCCATGTTAGAGGGATCAAACTTGTTGCGTAAAGCTCTCGAAGTTGCTAAGAAGCAATTAGAAGAGCTTCAGAAAAAATGTGACAAGGTCCTATCCACGAAGAAGAAACCCTTCTCTCTACAAGTAATTGACAAACCTAGGAAGAGTAATAGACTCTATACTCCAATTGGTATTTCATATGCTAAAACGTTCAATATGCTCTCCAAGAGTGGTAAGGTCAAACCTCTCGAACCGAGACCATTTGAATCGCTAAAAAGGACAGATAGGTCCTACTGTCAATACCATCAATCAGGGGGTCACACTATTGAAAACTTTTTTAAATTTAAAGATTTAATTCAGAAAATGATTAATGACAAAAAGTTAGTAAAAATTCTACAAGAGGAAGACATAAGCATTAATGGAGTTTGGGACAGTGATGAAGAAGACGTCTACTTAAAAGACATGGAAGGACTTCACCTTCAGTGTCATATGCCATGGATGACTTCTGGGTTGAAGAAGATTCATCTATAGACGTCCTCACAAAATCCGAGAGAATGCAACCTCCTATTTTGACACAACCTTTACCAACTACGCAACAAGATCCCATACCTATTATAGAAGACAATGATATTGTCAACTTGTTTAAGAAAACTAAGGTTGAAATGAATGTATGGAAGCTTCTAGTAACATCTCGAGAGCATAGGTTGGCAGTGATAGGGATAGATTCTGACACCACTCCTGAGGGTTTGGCTAACTTCCTTACGAATGATCTCCCTAGTCCTATCAAATTGATCACCTTTTTCGACAAGGATTTACCTCCAGAAGGTGACAAGCATTATAAGACATTAAACCTCACAGTAGTTTGCAAGAGAATGAACTTCCCTATGACTCTTGTAGAAAATGGATCGGCCATTAATGTTTGTCCACTCAGAACTGCGAGGATGCTAGGCATAAGGGATGAAGACCTAACCCCGTCAACACAAGGAATAAGAGCTTATGACAACACTCATAGTCAAGCTCTTGGCAAGATTACTATGAATATAACGACGGGAGTAATAGAACATGCTACTACATTTCAAGTAGTAGATATAAAGGCTTCATTCAATTTATTGTTGGGATGCCCTAGGATTCATGACCTAAAGGTTGTCCCTTCATCTCTCCACCAACAGGTAAAGGCCATAGTTGGAGGAATTCCCATTACGATCGATGTTTCACCCATGAGGATAAAAGCCATAGAAAATCCAATAATAAATGTGGAACACAATGAAGATGATGAATATTTGTAAGGCTTTACTGTAGAGGTCTCTTTAATTGAGGAGGATGAAAGGACCCCTCTCTGCCACGACCCCCACTCAAATATTATAGTGAACGCTATTGTGAAGAAACAAGGACATTTTACTAGGATGACCCTAGGAAAGAAGAAAGGAATAGCAAAATCGTTGGAATCACATGGCCTACCAAAATTAGACACTTTTGGACTTGGTTTCGAACCGACTCGGAAAGATCTCAAGCGAGCCCAGGAAAAGTCAAAGGCACGTAGGAACGCTCGCATCCAAAAGAAAGCAATCCCAATGGATGGGTATCCTTTTACCCTCAATGGATAATTCATAAAAGAAGGAGAGGACTATCCATGATACAAATTTCCCGAACCTTTTGTCGTAAATGGCATAAGGCAACCGAGATTCGAAATTTTCCTAGATTGCTATTTTCTAGATGAAATCCCAACTCTTATCAAGGAGAAAACACCCCCATGCTTTGACTTTAATGTCATGAGATTACTATTCGGGCAAGAAAAAGATGAGCCGACGTACATAGAGGATAACTCCTCGCTCATCCAAACGGTCCTACAAAGCGAAAGCTTTGATACCTCAAGGCTCATCACTCCAAGGGAAGGATCACTACAAGGGTGGCGTAAGACAGTCAAGGTGACTACTCTAAGAGGAAGGAGAATCTCCATTACGACAAGGCAAGGACCGATGTTCGAAGAGTCGTCTGAGTCAGAGTCGGAGTAAGAGTCTTTTTCTATAGAATCATCTAAGTCTTTAGTTGTAGTACCCCTTTCTTCTATCTCTTCCCCTAGGATAATTAGAAATCAAGTCCCTGAGGACATATCTCTCTTTGATGTATTGATTTCTAAATTTAATAATATGTCTTCTTCCTCTTACTCATCGTGCTTTTCTTTAACCCAAGATGACGAGCATTGCTTAACTAACAATGAAAATGACAAAGAACTTATTAAAGCAATGGAAACACTTGAAAAGAAAACACCGATAATTGAGGAAACAGAGACGGTTGATATATCAAATGATTCAACCAATAAAAGCGAAGTTAAATTTGGATTAACACTTAATGAACAAGAAAGAACCGATTTAATCAATCTACTTAAAGAATTCATCAATGTATTTGCTTGGTCATATGAAGATATGCCAGGCATTAATAGAGAAATAGCTCAACACATCATATCACTAATTCCAGGAATGAAACCTGTAAAAAAAAAGTTTCATTGCATGAAACCCGACGTAGCTCTTAAAATAAAAGAAGAAGTTCAAAAACAAATAACACCAAGTTTTATCAAGGTTTCCAAATACCCCGAATGGGTCGCCAATGTCGTCCCAGTTCCGAAAAAGGATGGAAGGATACGAATGTGTGTCGACTATCGAGATCTAAATAAGGCAAGTCCAAAGGACGACTTCCCTTTACCACACATCGATATTCTGGTAGATAATACAGCGAATCATGCACTTCTCTCGTTCATGGATGGATACTGTTGGGGTTCGGTAAGTCCAACTTAACGTGGAAACGACCCCAACCCAAAGAACCACTTTCAATTAATAAAACCATAAAGAAAAAACATAAAGCATAACAAATAAAAATAAAAGGGTAGAATCGTAATTTACCTTTGACGCGTGCTTCGCCCTCAAATACGGGCTCTTACTTGAAAGCTTTAGCCCCGCTCACACGAGAGCATCCAAAGGTATCTACCCACAAAGGAGGAACACCGACTTTTTAGGTCCACTACCTTGGGGTTAGCAAGGTCCGACGAAAACTCGAGTGATCAAATGAGTTCAAAGGTTTTTACAATGGTGATGCCTTTTTCAACTCTCACTCAAGTGATTTTCCTAATACCCCAACTTAGGTATTTATAGGGAAAACCAGAGAGTGAAAAAGCTCTCCCATCAATGTGGGAGAAGTTGATTTTTCTATTTTATTTTAAAGCTAAATTAAAATAAATAATCAAACTAGTAATAAATCAACAAGTGGCAAGCTCATGAAAGAGGCTAGGTGATAACCATTTGGAGGAGGGGGGGACAAAATTTGCTCCCCACTCCCTCTCAAAAAACTGCTACCTCATGCATCAAGCTACCCCTCACAATGCTCCACATGGCACCACACTTGGGCACCAAGCCAACCAAATGAGGGATGCCACGTGCGGCTGCCAGCAAGCCCAACACAAGCAAGCGGGCTGCTTGGCGTTGCTGGCCCAGCACGATCATCATTGCTTGTGCAGGCTGCTTGCCTTGCACGCCCAGCACTTGCTTGTGCAGGCTGCTTGGCGATGCTGGCCTAGCACGCCCATCATTTGCTTCTGCAGGCTGCTTGGCGCAGCAGGCCTAGCACGCCCAGCACTTGCTTGTGCGAGCTGCTTGGCGCACTCGGCCAGCAAGTCGCGCATCAATGATGCAGTCTGCTAGCTGAGTGCCTTGCACCTTTTGCGCGTTGGCCAAGCAAAGCTAGCATTGGTGCGCTAGCGCGCACCAGCCAGTCTAGGCTCGGCTTGGTGCACATGCTAGCCACAATGCTATACCAAATGCCCCTAGCTTTTGGTTTACTCAGCACATTCCGATGCTAGGGGTAATTTGGTCTTGTTGATTTGTTATTTTCATGTCTCGTCTTTTATTATTTTGACTTTACTTCTGACGCTCGGTTTTGACGCTCTAAGCTTGAATTTCCGACGTCTAAATATTTAATACTAAGGCGACTAATTAATTTCTTTCGAATTAATTTGTCGAGTCGGTTCGTATATTTGCTAGGGTATGACCCAAAGGGTTAAGTCAAGATTAAGCTGTAATATTAATTATACATCAATATTACTGACCAAAAGCGGCCTCCACCCAGGCATTCCGATCACTTGACCTTGCGGAATATATTAGCTTTCAAATAATTCTGAACCCGCTATCAGAATAATACACTTGTTCGAAGGAAACCATTCCTTTCAATCTCCCACTTGTCCTTCCGGACAAGTGCGCATTTAGTGTACAACCGTTTTCCTATGTCGCTTAATGTCTCTTCATGAACTATAAGGTAAGATTATTATGTCATCCTTATTACGTCCAAGAGTGTTTCTCGATTCCAAGTCCGACTGTCAATAAACAGATAATTTCAAAAATCCATCCGAGCACGACCATGCATTTTACAGTCTCGCTCTATGAAAGGCCTTGTATACAACAAAGACATCTTCCCTATTTTAGTAGGGGGGACATTCCCAGTCTTGTAATGTAGCTACTCTTACTGAGAGTACCTAGCCGCCTGAGTGTTGCCGTTATAATCTCCTATTACGGCAGACGTTTGACAACATCAAAACGGACTAGTACTCAAACAAGAGAACTCACAATACTCATGGTCAAGGAAATAGGTTCCGATAGCCATAATGAGAAGTACACTTATGATGATTTTGAATCTCTTAAAGTATTCTCATTGGTCGATCCAGTATGGTTCTAAACCAATACTTGTGCAAATGGTTTCTATCAATCATGTCCTCGTAGCACAAGAAACAATGCTATAAATTAAACTACACACTAATCTCAATTGCTCATTAATCGTCCATCGTTTAAATAACCTCGATTAGGGACAATTTTCGATTATAATATTCAATGTTCACTTAAAAGGTGTTTCCTAATCAAGACTGGTCTTGATACCTATTTTGAATATTTCAAGAATCGAATGGACTCATTATTTAATCCTAAACCACAATTAAATCAAACGGAGTAATAAAATATTGCATGAAATTTAAATTACTCCAAAACTTGAATGATTTTTCTTAGTGTCTTACATTAAGAGTTCAAAATTTAACTAAAACACTAAAAAAGGAAATCAAAGCCAATCTCCTACATGCCTGATTCCCATTGCCTCAACGTGCTTGCTGTACTTCATTTGAGGCTAAGGTTTAGTAAGTGGATCGGCTACGTTGTCATCCGTTCCAACTTTGCAAATTCTGATTTCACCTTCTGATTTCCATTCTCGAATAATGTGAAACCGCCGTTTGACATGTTAGACTTTATGATGTTCCCTTGGCTCTCTGGCGTGAGCAATAGCTTCGCTATTTTCACAATAGAGAGCTATTGAACCCTTTAAGGAGGGTACAACATCAAGTTCATCAATGAACTTACGAGTCCAAACAGCCTCCTTAGTCGATTCAGCAGCTGCTAAGTACTCGGCTTCAGTCGTAGAATCTGCAGTTGTCCTCTGCTTGGCACTTTTCAAACTGAACGCTCCTCCATTCAGACAGAACACATATCCAAATTGCGATTTGAAATCGTCTATGTTTGTCTAAAAGCTTGCGTCGGTATAACCTTCAACAACTAATTCTTCTAAACCACCATATACTAGGAATTTATCCTTGTTCCTTTTTAGGTACTTTAGGATATTCTTGGCCGTAGTCCAATGGGCCTCTCCTGGATCTTATTGGTAACGGCTCGTGGAACTCAAGGCATACGATACATCTGGCCTAGTACATATCATGGCATACATGATTGATCCAATAAGCGAAGCATATGGAATTAGATTCATTCTTTCCCGCTCATCAGGTATGTGTGGACACTGATTCTTGCTTAGGGTTATGCCATGTAACATTGGCAGGTGACCTCTTTTGGCCCCTTCCATGCCAAATCGAGCAAGTACCCTATCAATATAAGTACTTTGACTCAATCCAATCATCCTTTTTGATCTATCCCTATAGATCTTGATGCCTAGTATGTACTGAGCCTCTCCTAAGTCTTTCAATGAGAAACATTTTCCAAGCCAGGCCTTTACAGACTCTGACAACGAAATGTGGTTTCCAATGAGCAATATGTCATCGACAAATAAGACTAAGAAGGCGATGTCACTCCCACTGACTTTCTTGTAAACACTAGATTCATTTCGATTTTTGATAAAACCAAACTTACCAATGGCCTCATCGTATCGCAGATTCCAAATTCTGCTAGCTTGCTTTATTCCATTAATGGACTTCTTAAACTTAAAAACTTTCCCAGCATTGTTTTGGTCGACAAAACCTTCTGGCTGTGTCAGTTACACAGTTTCTTCCAAAATACCATTTAAGAAGGCGGTTTTGACGTCCATCTGCAATATTTCATAGTTATAATATGCAGCAATCGCTAGGAGGATCCGAACGGATTTAAGCATTGCGACAGGTGAAAAGGTTTCATCATAATCAATGCCATGAACTTGTCTATAACCTTTTGCCACCAATTTAGCTTTGTAAATGAAAACATTTCCATCTTTGTCGGTTTTCATCTTGAAAATCCATTTGCATCCGATAGATGTATAACCTTCGGGTAAGTCAACCAAGTCCCAGACTTAATTTTAAATCATGGAATCCATTTCACATCTCATGGCCTCATGCCATTTAGCAGAGTCAGTGCTTGCCATCGCTTTCTTGTAGGTTGCCGGTTCATCTCTATCCATAATTAGGATGTCCTTTGATATCTCGATTAACACTAAACCAAGATATCTATTAGGTTGAGATCTCGGCCTCAAAGACCTACGTAGGGTAATGGATTGAGCATTTGCATTGTCGGTTTGACTTTGCACATTTTGATCATTTTGACTTGCGTTAACAGATGATGTTTGAGCCCTTTGACTGTCATTCTGATTTTGTTGCTCATCCTCACGAACTTTGTCGAGTTTGATTTTCCTCCCACTGGTCATTTTTGAAAGGTGTTCCTTCTCCAAAAAGACACCATCGCGACCAACAAACACTCTGTTCTCCGATTTGTTGTAGAAGTAATACCCTTTGGTTTCTTTTGGGTAGCCTACAAAGTAAACCTTGTCATATTTGGGATGAAGTTTGTCATAAATTAATTTCTTGACATATGCTTCGCATCCCCATATCTTTAGACAAGACAACCTAGGAGGTTTCTTTGTCCATAATTCATATGGAGTCTATTCTACAGCTTTTTATGGTGCACGGTTCAGTGTTAGTGCCGCATTTAGAAGTGCGTGTCCCCAGAAAGAGATAGGAAGATCACTAAGACCCGTTGTTGATCGTACCATGTCCAACAAGGTTCGATTCCTCCTTTCGGATACTCCGTTCGATTGAGGAGTTCCCAGAGGTGTCAATTCTGAAAGTATACCTTTTTCTTTCAGATGGTCATCGAATTCTTGGCTCAAGTATACACCACCTTGATCCGATCAAAGGGCTTTGATTTTCTTGCCAAGCTGATTTTCAAGTACACTTTGAAATTCTTTGAACTTTTCAAATGATTCAGATTTATGTGACATTAGGTAAACATAACCATATCTACTATAGTCATCTGTGAAGGTGATAAAATATCGGTGTCCATTTCTTGTGGTTGAGGTCATTGGTCCACACACATCATTATGTATTAGACCTAATAAGTCTCCTGCCCTTTCTTCTAGCTGGAAGAATGGTTGTTTACTCATCTTGTCTAATAAACATCCCTCGCAATTCTTAAACGATTCTAAATCGAATGAGTCAAGAACACCTTCTTGTAGAAGTCTCTGTATGCGTTTGATGTTAATGTGGCCAAGACGGTAATGCCCTAAGTAAGTTTGGTTTGACTCCATGGTCTTAGCTCTTTTGGTATTATTATTCACATTATAAACTTGTTTGTCCAGATCAAGCACATAAATACCATTTTCAGAATGTGCAATACCATATAAAACATTATCGAGATAAAACGAACATTCATTGTCTTTTACTCGAAATTCAAAACCCTTGGCGTCCAACGCCGAAATTGAAATGATGTTTTTGGTAATGTTGGGAACATAATAAAAGTTATCTAGTTCCAAAACAAGCCCGGTGGGCAAAGACAAACTGAGAGTTCCTACGGATACGACACTAATTTTTGCTTCATTACCGACCCGGAGTTCAACCTCTCCCTTCTCTAGCCTTCTAGCGTTCCATAGTCCCTGAGAATTGGAAAAAAGGTGTGAGCCACATCCGGTATCTAATACCCATGATACTAAGCTAATGAAGTTAAAGTCTATAACGAATAAACCTGATTCAGAAGCAACGGTTCCGTTCTTCTTATCTTCCTTGAACTTGAGGCAATCACTCTTCCAATGTCCCTTCTTCTTACAGTAGAAGCATTCAAAATTAGATTTAGAAGATGCTACCTTCTTCCTCTCTTTATTATCCTTGGTAGCTTTAGGCTTAGGCGGAAAGGTTTTCTTCTTGCCCTTCCCCTTAAAGCCTTTCTTCTTTTTGCCTGAGAATTTGAACGGCTTGCCCTTTTTTATCATGAGCATATCATGCTTTCCCTCATCCTTAAGCGTTTGCTCTGCTTGCTTTAACATACCATGAAGCTCGGTGAGGGTTTTCTCCATGTTGTGGATGTTATAGTTCATCTTGAACTGATCATAGCCTTTGTGCAGCGAGTGGAGAATGATGTCAATTGCCATCTCGGTTGAATACCCTGCATCAAGCCTTCCCATGTTCTCAAACAATCCTATCATTTTGAGTACATTTGGGCTGACTAGCTCTAATTTCTTGAGCTTGCTCTCAAGGATTTGCCTGTGGTTTTCAAACCTTTCGGTTCGGGCCTGCTCTTGAAACATATTCTGCAATTTAGAAATGATCTCAAAAGATGTCTTTTTCTCAAAGAAAGTCTTTTGAAGCTGTGGAGACATTGTGGCCAACATGATGCATTTGACATCTCGATTGGCACTTTGCCATCGATTTAGGGAAGCCTAAGTCACCTCCTCATTGGGAGCCTCGGGCATTTCCTCATCAAGGAAATATTCCTTTTTCTCTTGCATGAGTACAATTCGCAAGTTCCTCTGTTAATCAAGAAATTTTGGCCCACTCAACTTCTCCTTGTCGAGAATTGAGTGTAACGAGAATTGGTTGTTTGAGTTATTTGAAGACATGATTCTACAATTGAAAGAATTTTAATGAAAAACCATTCATGAAATTTAAATAAGATTAAATTCATGCATTTTAATCAAACTTATATTTAAAACGTCTTATTCACACATTTAAAGTTGTCCCCAATTTGGTGAAAATATGTCAATTCCAAGATCCGAAGAAACAAAGAGTGGTTAAGCATGCTTTGGCTTGTCTTAACACTCAATATCCTAAGGTAAGCAATGCTTTGCTAATAGCTCCAAGCCACTCTTGGTTGAATAAATCGTCGCATCTAATGCTCTCTCAACAATTTATTCACTTTTTCACGACATGTTAGGACTCTATCACTCATATCGTTGAGTACAACCAAAACCAACTTGCATACCCGGTATGCCTTATTTCCTAGGAGAGGTAGTGATGCCTCGCTTTGACATAGCCCATCACTACCCTCGTTTGGCCGATAAGTGTTGTTTTGGAATGGCAAGTTTTTACTCAATATTTAGGGACATAGGGTTTATATGTTGGTTGACTTAAGTGGACTTAATTAATCATCACAACTTTTGAAATCCTAAACATGCATCTAACATATAAAACATATATAGATATTGAAAAACATAAGTATAGATGCATTTGGAAACTAGAATGACCCCTTGAGATTTTCAAATCTTCAAAAGGTCTTCATTTGCAACTTCATGGCTACGTATTCCAAGAAACTCCATCTTCAAGACTTGACCATAATTAAATGCAACTACTAGTACCTACGATTAGGACTAATCTAAATATTAAGGTACAAAAATACTCAACGGTATGCAGACCGTATTTAGATTAACAAAATTACATCATGGATCGAAGTCCGTATTTTCTATCCTAATCGGGCCCCACTAGTTGCCATTTCATAAAACCTGTGAGAGAATATACATTCCATTCGTCCATTCACTATTTGTGAATGGCCCATGCATTTTACAACGGTAAACAACTAGCAATGCAAATAAAACACGCGTGAACTAGTAACTAATCTAGGTGGTTAATCCAATTAACACGCCTAATTAAAACTTGTCAAAGTTGTTTTAACCGGTTATGTAAATGAGCGCAATTTAATATTTGAAGCTCCCACTAAATTCCACATCCAACTTAATTAATCCAATTAATTAAGTCGGTAACTCCCAAAAATTTGTCAAAATATATATTTTTCCAATGCCGCTCAAAACCGAGGCCTAGCCTCCAAAAAATTATTAAAAAAATTAAAACATATTATTTTAATAAAATAATTAAAACGACAATTTTTAAGCA
This sequence comes from Chenopodium formosanum, assembly GCA_024500155.1. NCBI lineage: Eukaryota > Viridiplantae > Streptophyta > Magnoliopsida > Caryophyllales > Amaranthaceae > Chenopodium > Chenopodium formosanum. The sequence goes on from CM044880.1 coordinate 21,660,190, forward strand.
AAATTACTTAGTCCAAAGTGTCTAAGTGCCTTGCACTAAGACACGGAGTGCTCACATTTCGCACAACCGTTAGATGCTCAATGAACGTGGGAGTGGGCCCGACGTCACTAAGCGTTACACCGCCCACATCAGCGATCTTTCACACATAAAAAACGCGGCCCTTGATAGCCATGTTGAACGAATTCATTGCATTACATTGCTTTGTGAGAAAAGTCTACGCGTACCTCTAATTACATAATACATGCACAAAGTTTAAACGATGCACCATGTGCTCGTCCCCTGCATCATCGCGCCACAGCATCCCAAGTGCACGCAACACAGCACACATGCACGCACGCACATGGCAACGTGCTGCTCGTGCTGCTACTGCTTACGGCCGCGTGCACCAGCCACACAATGGCTAGCCCCCTTGGAAGCCACATGCGGGCTGCTATGCAGCCCGGCTAGCCAAGGGTGTTCATGCCTTGTTTTGCGTGCCATTAGCCTCGGGATTTGATCCCAAAAAAAATGATATTTGCGTGACTTTCAAAATTAATTCTAAATTATTTTAGAACTAATTTTAATGAGCAAAATTAAAATTTAAATAAGTCTAACTCAAATAAATTTTTTTAAATTGCATGCAACAAAAATAATTCCCAAGAACCATTCTTCAATTAAATTGGTTTAACTTGGTGTAATAAAAATAATAGGGAAAACACTCACTATTAATTTAATTAATTTAAATTAACTTTGAGTTTTGACAAAATAAGAGAAAGTTGGAACAATTAACATAAACTCAATAAAGATTCCAACTTTAATACTTGGGAATCCTTGAAAAATTATATCTTCCAATATGAAGATAGACAATTTTTCTATCACAAAGTTTCAAACTTTATGATTCCAATCAACTAAAAAGTGATTAAATCAATAAAGTTTAACAAAAATTCATGGAATTTAGCAATATAAAGTTTCAAACACTTAACATAATTAAAGATTGAATCTTTAATACTTGGAAGCCTCAAAGAACAACAATTCCACACTTAATGCAATTAGTTTGCAATTATGTGAAAAATAAAACCCAGCATTCAAGCACAAATTACTACAAAGTAACCATGCTTAAAGAGGTTTAAAATTGCATATAAAATATGTATTGAACCAATTACATAACCGCCATAAATATGCAATTAATTTTCAAGGTTATAAAGACTTAAAAATTTTCGTAAAAACGAAAAACCCCTCAAAAATAGCATTTCTGGTCGTTTTATGGCTAAAAACCGCTCCCTGGAAGAATAAACCATTTCCAGAACACATTTTCTACCCAAAATTCACTATTTTTGAGTCGAAATCTTGGTTCGGGGCTGAAGGTAGATAATACGAGCTACTAATCTAATCAGCAACTTAAAAAAAAAATAAGCCATAAAAATCAACTTGAAACAATATTATGATTTAAAAAATAAACGAGCGTAGCTTCGATACCGCTGTTGGGGTTTGGTAAGTCCAACTAAACGCGGAAACGACCCTGACCCAAAGAACCACTCGCAATTAATAAAACCATAACGCAAAAACATAAAGCATAACAAATAAACATAAAAGGGTAAAATCGTAATTTACCTTTGACCCGTGCGGTTTTGTAAGTCGTAAATTAACAGTGGCTCCGATACCGCTGTAAGGGTTTGGTATGTCCAAGGTGGGTTGCCATGTGCGGTGGCCAGCAGGCTCGGCACAAGCGTGCGGGTTGCTTGGCGTTGCTGGCCCAGCACGCCCTGCACTACTTGTGCGGGCTGCTTGGCGCTGGTTGCCTAGCACGCACAACACTTGCTTGTGCGGGCTGCTTGACGCTGCTGGCCTAGCACGCACAACACTTGCTTGTGCGGGCTGCTTGGCACGGCAGGACTAGCACACCCAGCACTTGCTTGCGCGGGCTGCTTAGCGCACTCGGCCAGCAAGCCGCGCATCAATGATGTGGGCTGCTAGCTGAGTGCCTTGCACCTTGCGCACGTTGGCCAAGCAAAGCCAGCATTGGTGCGCTAGCACGCACCAGCCAGCCTAGGCTTGCCTTGGTGCGCAAGCTAGCCACCATGCTATACCAAATGCCCCTAGCATTTGGTTTTCTCGGGGCATTCCGATGCTAGGGGTATTTTAGTCTTGTTTATTATTATTTTCGAGTCTCGTCTTTTATTATTTTGACTTGATTTCCGACGCTCGGTTTCGACGCTCTAAGCTCGAATTTCCGACGTCTAAATATTTAATACTCAGGCGACGAATTAATTTCTTCCGAATTAATTCGTCGAGTTGGTTCGTATATTTTTGAGGGTATGACCCGAAGGGTTCAGTCAAGATTAAGCTGTAATATTAATTATACATTAATATTACTGATCGGAAGCGGCCTCCACCCAGGCATTCCGATCACTTGACCTTGCTGAATATATTAGCTTTCTAATAATTCTGAACCCGCTATCAAAATAATACACTTGTTTGAAGGACACCATTCTTTTCAGATACGCGGAATACAATCAAATTTTCATGGCAGAAAAAGACATGGAGAAAACAAACTTCATAACAACATGGGGTACTTATTGCTCTACGGTAATGCCATTCGGGTTGAATAACGCAGGTGCTACTTACCAATGAGCAGCAACTGCCTTGCTCCATGACATGATGCACAAAGAAGTTGAAGTATATGTGGACGTTTTGATTGTAAAGTCAAAAGATCGCCCAGGCCATCAAATAGCCTTGAGAAAATTCTTCGAAAGGTTAAGAAAATACAACATGAGGTTGAATCCATCCAAGTGTGCTTTTAGAGTCACCTCAGTCAAGACTTTGGGTTATGTCAAAAGCTCTAAAGGAATAGAGATAGACCCAACAAAGATCAAGGCAATCATGTCAATGCCATCGCCCAAAATAGAGAAACAAATTCGAGGATTTATTGGCCGGTTGCAATACATAAGTAGGTTCATATCAAAATTGACAACAATATGTGAACCAATATTCAAAAAGCTTAAAAAGAATGTATCAGTAATATGGGATGACGAGTGTCAAAAAGCTTTTGAAAAGATCAAAGCCTATCTCGCAAATCCTCTCGTATTGGCACCAGCACTTCCAGGAATACCTCTTAGGTTGTACTTAACAGTCACCAAAGAAACAATGGGAGCCACGCTCGCACAAGAAGTAGAAGGCAAAGAAAATACAATCTACTATCTAAGCAAAAAGATGCTCGAGTATGAAGTACGTTATACACCACTTCATAAATTATGCCTCGCATTAGTGTGGGCCACAACCAAGTTAAGATACTACATGCTCGTGCATATAGTTTTTGTAGTTTCCCGATTGGATCCACTCAAGTATTTATTCGAGAAGTCTACACTCAATGGGCGTATATCAAGATGGACAGTCAACTTAGCCCAGTTCGATGTAAGCACTACAAGAAAATAACCTTTTCGTAGCAATTATTTTAACCTTTAGTATCGATTATAATTGCAACAAAAAGCTTTCCCAACGAATGCTCATTCGATACAATATCCCCCGTTGCCTTAGCCTTTAGTAGTGGTTTTCAATATCATTGGAGTTGGCCTCAATAATCGATACGAAAAACTACATCCAATCGTGATGATTATTGTAGCGATTACAATCGCTATAAATGTTTAACTCATTTTCTTCAAAAAAAAAAAAAAAAAAACATGCAACCTCAAACTCTTATATTAAATGTTTCACCAATAAGCTATGACATATTTTATGTACTCTTTGTCAAACAATATTTATATATCTAGTGTTGAAAAGGCTTTTCGTATCGATTTTTAGGATTTAGTGGCGATTGTAAATGATACGATTTCTCAAAATTATATAAATGTGTAAAAATAGTGTGGATATGTATTATTATGTTTTCCGTATCGATTTTATATGGGAAAACCATGGCGATTGTAAAAATGATACGAAATCCTTAGTTATTTCACAAACATACTTGCATATTGTAGCGAATGTACAATCGCTACGAAAAGTGATTTTTCTTGTAGTGAAGATTCACGCCTCAAAAAGCTACCAAAGGATTTGTGGTTTCAGATTTTCTAGCAGACTTTCCAATAGAAGATTCGACGCCAATACACGACAATGAATTTCCAGACAAAGACTTGATGGTCACGGAGGATAATACTTGGACCTTACACTTCAATGGAGCCTCAAACCAAAAGGGATGTGGCGTTGGAGTATTACTAGTATCACCTAAAGAAGAGCATGTTCCAATCTCCATAAAGCTTGATTTCGACGTTACCAACAATGTTGCTGAATACGAAACATGCATGGTAGGCCTTGAAACGGCTTTGGCATTGGGAGTGAAAAAATTACGAATATTCTGAGACTCTTCATTGATCATCAACCAGATCTCTAAGAGATGGAAAGTAAGGAGCGAAAGTCTAGCCCCCTACAAAACTTATTTGGAAACTCACACTAATCAGTTAGATAAGGTGGAATACACGTATCTACCTAGAGAAGAAAATCAATTTGCTGATGCCTTAGCAAGGCTAGCCTCAATGGTAAGGATTCCTACGGAAATTGAGAAAATGCCTCTAACTATAGAAAAGAGGCATAAACCGGCTTATATTAAAGCTATAGAAGATGATGAAGTGATCCAAGATAAAGAAGAAGAAGAAGAAGAAGAAGAAGAAGAAGAAGAACCGTGGTATACAGATATACTTAACTATATCACCAAAGGAGAATACCCTCCCCATGCTGACAAAAGAGCAAAACGAGCATTAAGACTCTTAGCTTCCTAATACGTACTCATAGACAACGAATTACACAAAAGGGTACCTAAGGGTCGAGCTCTCTTATGTTTAGAAAAAAAGGATGCTCAAAGAGCAATGAGGATAGTCTACGAAGGCATTTGTGGAACTCACGTGAACGGCAAAATGCTAATCCAAAAGATAATACGAGAAGGATACTATTGGACTACCATGAATAGGGATTGTCATCAATACGTAAAAAGATGCCCTAAGTACCAAATCTACGCCAACCTACAACATGTTCCTCCATCCCTACTCTACACCTACATTTCGCTATGGCCATTCTCTACTTGGGGAATTGACATTATTGGTAAAATCACTCCCCCACGAACGGGAGGTCACAAATATATCCTAGTAGCAATTGATTACTTCACAAACTTGGTCAAAGCACAATCATACGCTAAACTCACTGCAAAACATGTAGCACTCTTTATCGAATGAAATATTATTTTGTTGATACGGAGTCCCATATGAAATGATAAGTGACAATGGAACTAGCTTTCAAGCTGAGTGTAAAGAATTGTTACAAAAATATGGCATCCAACATCATCATTATTCTCCTTATAGACCTCAGGAAACGAAGCAGTCGAAGCGGCTAATAAAAATTTAAAGACTATCATCGAGAAAATGACAGAAAATTACAAGGATTGGCCTGACAAACTCTACTTCGCATTGTGGGGTTATCGCACGTCAATTCGCACCTCAACAGGAAATACATCATTTTCCTTGGTTTATGGAATGGATGTTGTACAACCTGTAGAGCTAGAGATACCATCTCTACGCATTGCATTAGAAAGAAAACTCGATGAAGTTGAATGGACTTGTACGAGATATAAGGAGCTAATTCTACTTGATGAAAAACGACTAGAAGCTCTACATAATACTCAATGCTATTAAACTCGTATGGCTAGGCATTTTAATAAAAAGGTCAAGACAAGAAACATCAAAGTAGTAGACTTGGTGTTAAAAGCATTAAGAATGTTTTTATCCAAGGGGCAAATTTAGGCTTAATTGGTCTAGACCATATATTGTTAAAACAGTCCTATCAGGAGGTGCGACAAAATTAACTGATATGGATGGCAATGAGTTCTTGAACTTGACAAATCTTGACCAACTTAAAAACTAGTACCCATTATTACTTGAGTAGGATACTCAAGAGAGCTACGTTTAGCCTGAATCCTTAAGAAAGGATACGTAGGCAACCCTTTATGGGTGCGGCCACTTTACTTTTTGCAAACCTCGCATCCCAGACTTAAAAAAAAATTCGACAGAAATTCGACGAAGCATCGGCGTCACAGAAACAGTTTCGTCGCCAGCCGATTAACTATAGCGCCAGACGACAGTGTCTGTCGTTTGACGCCAGACTGACGCAGCTGCCGCCAGTCCTGAAGAAGCGGTGCCATTTTTATGGGAGCACCTGGGATTATTTCGGTGATTTTCGGAAAATTTTCGACTTTCGTACTAAAAAAAATTTCTGGAAAATTAATTTTTCAGTTTTCATTGCTTTAATAAATTAAATTTAAAGGAGATAATTTTATTAAAAAAGCTGCAATTTCATTAATAAAATAAACTAACAATTGTAGACACAAATTTGTGTCTCCCCAAAACCAAACCTAGTGATGAGTACCTTTCACGTCGAATCGTAATCGAATGAAGTGAAAGTGTGGAAAGTCTAGTGTTGCAGATAGTTTTAATTTCTTTTCTCTTCTCTCTGTTTATGAAAACTTATTTTAAGAAAATAGCCAATCTAGTTTGGTTGGTCCATGATATGGGTCCAATGTTACTGTAGTTGGATGGGGCTTGACAAGAGTTTTCCAACGATATATTATAAGCCCAATTCCGATGAATATTGAAGAAGTTATGGCCAATTTACTTAACTGGGCTCGGTTTGAGCCTTATATGCGGCCCAATGATCTAGGGGAGGGCCTAATATAGATTTATCATTCCTAATGCAATTAGGAATGGTTTTAGTCTTCTAGATTCTTCTACATGGTTCTTTTCATTCCTAATTCAATTAGCATTGATAAATTGACTTTTGTTGATTTTTCAGAGTTTTAATTAAAATCAAAGAGCATTTTACAAGAAAAATATGATTTTATCCTCCTGTACGACAATTTTTATTTGATTTTAAGAAAATGTGTAATTTTACGAATCAGCGCCAAATGCCAGCTGTAGCGGCTCGCGCTACGCTTGGCGCCTAGCGTTAGCATTGGCGCTTGGCGCTAATGTTGGCACCTCGCGCCAATAGCCAGCGTTGGCGCTAATAAGGTTTGATCTGCGCCAGACTCTGCTTTGATATTTTATCTTTTTGGCTAATTTTCTCTATAAATAACGTCGTAAAAACTCCGTTTTCGATAACCAGTTTTCATCTAAAAACTAGTTTTCACCTATAATCATTAATTCTTATTGACCAACTCTCATCAAGAATCTCTTGATTACACACTCTCTCTCTCTCTCTCTCTATCTTTTCTAAACTAGCTTCTCCCAAATATAAAAATTCCGCATTCATTAGATCTAGATACACTTAGCCATATTCGAAGTTATCTTTGCCCTAGACGTGAAAGGTTTAATTTCTGAGGGTTTGGTCCCAAATCTCTCTTTCCATTATTTAATTTAATAGTTTTTTTTTATTATTTTCCTTGAAGTTACTAACGTGTGTATTTTGTTATTAGAAAGAGGTACGAGGCATCAAAGTAAGTACTTTAATGGTTTCATTGATATTATGATATAGAATTCATGCTTAGATTGTTATTATGATATTCCTAGTATCATGTCTAGGTTAACTTTAATATCAAGTATGATTAAAAGTATGATGCCTTCTATGTTCTTCCTAATATTTATGATTATTTGTACCATGTTAGGGCTAAAGCTTTGATTTTTATTGTTTAGTAACATGCTAGGGTTTGTTATTAATCTTGTTAGTATCGTGCCTAGGATCTTGCTATTATTATGCTTTAACATGGTTATGATTTATTATTATTATTTTTATGATTATTATTATGTTGCTTAATTATATTTATGGTTATTTATGCATGTTTAAAGGGATTTGTACTTGTAATCACGCTTAAAAAAATAATTAATAATCTTGTTAGGGTTAATATGATTATTATTCAAGTGATCGCCAATAATATATTGATTTGTGCATTAAAATTAAACCAACATAGATAAACAGGTTTAGGGTTAATCCTATTGATTGTATGTAAATCAGAAAGCGCACATGAATACGATCAGAATAAAGTAGAGGCATATTATTAGGGCAGGTTCAATCTCTTTTAGGTTGGATTTGTACCTTCATCCACGAACCCTATTTGGTTTAAGACCTTATGGAGTTAACGATCTCTTGGATCGTTAAGGGGTGTAACCTTTACCATGTGAACGGTTTACAAGTTCCTAAAAAACTTGTTGGCGACTCTTTTGCTCTATCTTCTTCCCTTTTGGACGCCACCATACTTTAGTGTATGATCAAAGTGGGGTTCAAGTTAGGTGATTAACGCTTGAAATATAACCTACAGTTTTTGGCTACTCCGCTGGGGAGGATTTCTTTTTTATTCCGGAATTTGTTTCGGCAATGATTTAGAATGAGTGGATGAGACTCGAAACGTTATAAGTATTTCATGTGCGTAATTTTGATTAACATTATTGTCATATGCATAAAAAAGATCTCATTGGAAAGACCATCCATAATGAGTTAAAAACATAGGATTTTACACGTAGGAAATTTGAGAAATATCTTTCACAACTAGGACCAAAATAACACTGCGCGAAATTGGAAAATTTTATCGAGCACAGAAAGCTGCTGAGGCATGTAGGAATTAGCGTCAGCGACTAGAGGATTGGCGCCAGTATTTTAAATGTAGCGCCAAACTCTAGAATTGGCGCCAGACGCTACAGTTAAAACTTGGCGCCAAGCTCTGTTTGTTGGCGCCAAATTCTTCTAATACCGAGCCAGAAATATGCGTTCTAGTTTCGACCAGTTTTTCGTATTGTTTGCTCGATCCTGCTTTCTGATTAAGTTTTTCTCACTTTTCTGAAACCCATATGTGTTCTACATATGGACATAACCCTCTGGGAATTCATGCACCATCTACCTGATTGAACGCTCTGAACAACAAAGGGTGCATCCGAGATTGTTGAATTCACCAAACTATGGAAGCGAGTTTTTTCTAAAACTCGGGGTGTCTCATCCACTTGCGCCAACCCTTCACGGTTAGGCTTCCGCGCGGTGCATCTGGACAATTAACCATGTACCCTCTATTGACTGAACCATATCCTGAACTTTAGAGAACTAGAGCCATGGTTAGGTTGCAAACTCATTGCATCATATTGTGCCTACTTGACTAATTGTGCATTAATTATTATGCACATATTTTATGTTTTTATTAACCGTTTGTTTGACTTGTGTTGAGATTAAATAAATTAATGACTTAAAGAAATTTGCCTAATTAATTAATTAATTTGAGTCAATAAAGTTTAATATTTTAATCAAAATTGACTTAGTACGACTTTAGGCATACCCCTGTTGATTAATAACACCGAAAACAGTCCCTGATTGAAGCTTCAGCATTGGCGCCAAAGTCTGGAGTGTAGCGCCAATCTGTGGAGTGTGGCGTCTGGCGACAACTCTGTCGTCTGGCGCTACACTACACAGTGCGACACCAGTCCTGTCGTTATGCCGACAGTTTGGATTATTGATTGAGTCATCACCTAGCGTCTAATTAACCAGTTTGCTAATTAATTCGGTTAGATTTTCGCTGTCAATAGTACTTGGTTGAGTCATTAATTGAGTCTAGTCACATAGTCTAGCCACATGGTCATGACACGAGTCTTAAAATATCACCTACACTCACTAGTCTTAGCACACACTTCGAGTATGTATCACCATGACCATGTCTTAGGTTCATGCATGAGTCGGTCTTTTCCGTCATTTGAGTTGGGGGTACATTCTATTCCTAATTCTTCATATCCCTCCATCTACATCATTTTTCTTCCCATTCTATTCCAATCTTTCTTCACTTCCTCCATCCATTGCATGTTGAATAGAGTTTGAGTCAAATAATTAACAATAAATATCCCAAAATTCCTTTTCCACAGTACTTGGTCAAGGAGAGAAGGACGATTAATCAAGGACAACCTCTTTATTCAAGTTTCACTTTTCGATAAACTAATTCGTCAAAAGAGGAAATCTTAAAAGATAATGGCAAGTCAAGAAGAAGTCAATGAACTTAGGAGTAAATTGAATGACGTGACTGAGGTGTTAAAGGCTTTAACCCTCAAAATCGATGACCCTGTGAAGCAACAACAAATGAACCTCATGCAAGAAAGTTTGAGAAAGCTATCAAGTGACTATAAATTTCAGGGCATGAGTTCACAAGGGGTCTCGCTTGACAGAGAACTTCTTCTGCATAAGTTCAATGCCACTGATATCCCAAAATTCAAGGCAACAGATAACCCTTACTTCCATCTAAGAGCTTTTGAAACTATAATGAACATTAAGAATATCGATAAGAAGGTTTTCCCCTCTCTATTCTCTTTATCTCTGGAAACCGTTTGCCAACAATGGTTCTTCTCCCTTGACAAAGAGAAAACCTCTACCTGGGAATCGATAGTAAACGCTTTCATTGATAGGTACAAGTGCAATATTCAAGTTGAAACCGATCATAGACAACTTGAGATGGTAAGACAAAAATAGAATGAAGGCTTTACTTCTTTCTTTAATAAATGGAGGGAAACTTCCGCTAAGATGATAGAGGCGCCCACTGAAAAAGAATCTGTGAGGATGTTTATCAAGAATCTCCAAGAGAAGTATTCGAAGCATCTAAAGTATCAACACATTCTAAATACTTTCAAGGCCGTTTATGACATCGGAATTGAAATCGAAGATGACCTCGCAAAACAAAAAGCTACTAACAATAGCAACCACAGTGGCTGGAAAGGATAGAAGAACGACAATCCTTCTTCTTCCGAAAACGCCCACTCTGGTAATAATGTTAGTACCTTTGACCATAATGGTGTCTTAGCCATGGACAATCAAGGATCTAAAAGGAAACCCAGGAGAGAGTTCACACACATTGGAATGACCAACGATGCTGCATTCAATCGTCTCTACGATCGAGGATTAATCAAACCTATTGGCCCTACTGAGGATCCAACGCCAGAAAATCGATCTTTGAGATGGAATCCCAACTCCTATTGCAAGTACCATCGAGGAAACAGACATACCACTGATGAATGCTACAGGTTTCAAAATCTCATTCAAGATCTCATAGAAGCAAACAAGATCTCATTGCCTCTAGATAGCGAGAAGACTGGATGATGATGAAGCGAATGACACAAGACCAGAGACGAGCTTCAATGACAAGATTTCATGACCTCTTTTTCTATTTCTTTTTCATTTTTTCCTTTCCCCAATAAGTCTAGCATAGGCACCTTTCTTTTCCCTTAGATTACTTTTGTAGATTCTTTATTTATTTTCCTTTAATAAAATGAGAATTTATTTCCTTGCATATGATCATCGCATTGCATTGCATTAAAAAAAAACAACAAAAAAAATAAAAAAAAAATCATGTCGAATTAAGCACAAGGTATACCAATGATTTAAGGCACCCCTTGTAGCCACATCATTATGCAAGGTGACATGAACATGTACAAAAGCTTGAGTGATTTCAAAAGATCAAAATAAAAAATAATAGCAAAAATAAGCAAAAGCAGAAAATAAATAAAAGTGTACAAAAGGGTAAGTGTTTCAATGTCTTTGACATGAACATGTCTTTGATAAGAACACGTCTCAGGTTGCGTCTCTTATCGAGTGCTCGGTACCGTGCCTGAGAAACATGAATACCAAGTGAGTGATAGACCGCATGATCGGGATTGCCCACATTTATTAAAATAAAATAAATAAAAAAGCAAAAGAAAGAGCTAAAAAAGAGTAGAAACTCAAGCATGAAAATAAATATTCAAAAGCAAAGTTGCACACCTTGAGGGCTTATCTAGGGTCTTGAGCCTTTATCCCTTTCTTCTATAAACTTTAGCCTAACCACATTACAACCCTTAAAAAGACCTTTTGTAGGTATACATACTTGTGCGAGGTTCGGCTAGAGCTACGTTCGGCCTGATTCCTAACGGATACGTAGGCAACCTCACATCGAGGTGCGGCCGTAATAAACATGCATTCATACTCACATTCTTACACCATGATCATTTTAAGGGATCTCCTATGCTCATCCCTATTTACTTAGAGCTAGACTTGGGGGCTTGATCCCTACATTATTAGCTTACCTAGCGTAAGAGTCACCACCATTTGACTCTTTTAACAAATAATATCTTTCCACACACTTAGCCCTTGCGCCCTAACTTTAGTGTCACTTTCACACACATCACACATACATGACCAAATATACTTCCCTTAGGAATCCTTTGTCATGAAATCTTAACACAACGCTAAAGCATGCCTTGTCATATCAACATCACTCATAATTGTCATTGCATCACAAAGTATAAAGTGCTTAGCCTCCATGCCTAAGTTACCTAAATACTTTCATCATTGAGTCAACCATTGAGATAGCCTAGGATTGGTTGGTTAATCCTTACACCTTGAGAGATAGTATCAAATGACATTTGACTAAGCTTATTCAACATGCATTCGAAAACTTCGATTCTTTTTTGCATCTTTCTTTTTCGGGAGAAAGTCGGTACCCTCCACAAAAATGACAAAAAATTTTGCTTTTTTTCATTTTTGAGTCGCACAATCAAAACTATGCACACACGGGTCATGAGTCACCCGTGTCATTCCACTTCGAGTCGAGTCAATCTCGAGTCAATCACATAGAATCAAGTTTATACCTTGAGTCGTGTCAAGTCAATGAGTCAAGCGACTGTAGGGAATAATTTCAAGCGTTAACCCCTAGCTTGAACCCCACTGTGATCATACACTAAAGTACGGTGGCATCCAAAAGGAAAGAAGATAGAGCAAAAGAGTCGCCAACAAGTTTTAGGAACTTGAAAACCGTTCACAGGGTGAAGGTTACACCACTTAACGATCCAAGAGATCGTCAACTCCATAAGGTCTTGAACCAAATAAGGGTTCGGGGATGAAGGTACAAATCCAACCTAAAAGAGATTGAACCTGACCTAATAATAGACCTCTACTTTATTCTGATCGTATTCATGTGTGCTTTTGGACTAACATACAATCAATAGGATTAACCCTAGATTTGTTTATCTATGTTGGTTGAATTTAATGCACAAATAAATCTATTATTGGCGATCACTTGAATTATAATCATAATTTACCCTAAACAAGATTATCAATTATCTTATTAAGTGTGATTACAAGTACAAATTCCCTTTAAGCATGCATAAAAGGCGTGATCAAGCAATAAAAGTAAATTTATATATATCAAGCTACTTAATAATAATCAAAACAATAATCCAAAAAATAATCATCATAATAATTATAACAATTATAATCATAAATCATAAAGAATAATCATAATAATAATCATTATAATAACAGTCATATTAATAATAATCATGTTAAAGCATAGCAAGATCTTAGGCATGATACTAATAAGATTAATAAGAAACCCTAGCATGTCACTAAACAATAAAAATCAAATCTTTAACCCTAACATGATACTAACAATCATAAGTATTAGGAAGAATATAAGAAGCATCGTAACAATCATATTTGATATTAAAGTTACCCTAAACATTATACTAGGAATCAAAATAACAATCTAAACATGATTTCTACATCATAACATCAATAAAAACTATTAAAATACTTACTTTGATGCCTCGTACCTCTTTCTAATAACAAAATACTCACATTAGTAACTTCAAGGAAAATAATAAAATCAACAATTAAATTAAATAATGGAAATAGAGATTTGGGACCAAACCCTTAAAAATTAATCCTTTCACGTCTAGGGCGAAGGCAACTTTGAATATGGATAGGTGTTTCTAGATCTAATGAATGAGAAATTTTGTATGTAAAAAGCTAGTTTAGAAAAAGAGAGAAAGAGTAATCAAGATAATCTTGATGAGAGTTGGCGAATGATTATTGAAAAGAATGAAAACTGGTTGTAGGTGAAATCTGATGAATGAAAACGGAGTTTTTAGCACGTTATTTATAGAGAAAATCAGCCAAAAAGATAAAATATCATAACAGAGTCTGGCGTACAAAAAACAAGGTTGGCGTCAACGCTGGCTATTGGCACCAGACGCTAACCCTTGCGCCACGCGCCTGGCACTAGCGCCAGGCGCTACAGCTAGCGTTTGGCGCTGACCTGGAAATTCACGCGTTTTCTTAAAATCAGATAAAAATTGCCGTACAGGAGGATAAAATCGTATTTCCCTAAAAAATGCTTTTTGATTTTAATTAATACTCTGAAAAGTCAACAAAAGTCAATTTATCAATGCTAATTGAATTACGAATGAAAAGAACCTTCTAGAAGAATCTAGAAGACTAAAACCATTCCTAATTGTAGTAGGAATAATAAATCTGTATTAGGCCCTCCCCTAGATCATTGGGCCGCAATATAAGGGTCAAACTGGGCCCAGTTTAGTAAATTGGCCGTAATTTCCTCAATATTTATCGAAATTGGGCTTATAATATATCGTTAGAAAGCTCTTGTCAAGCCCCATCCAACTACACTACTATTGGACCCATATCATGGACCAACGGAACTGGATTGGCTGTTTTCTTAAAATAAGTTTTCAAAAACAGAGAGAAGAGAAAAGAAATTAAAACTGTCCGCAACATTAAATTTTCTACACTTTCATTCGATTATAATTCGACGTAATAAGTACTCATCGCTGGGTTTGGTTTTGGGGAGACACAAATGGGTGTCTACAAAAGCCCCCACTTTGACTAAGTTTGGAGAAACGCAAGTTTCGAAAACAAAAGTCAAAGTATCGATAGGGACGGAGAATGATTCAGAACGTTCTGCGATCCTAAATCACTCTTGTAACGCCGATACCTGCAAAACTAGTGTTAGTTAAAATATATAAAACAGTTAAGAAATGCATATCTTGCATCGTCCAGCATACGTCTTTGAAAGTAACCAATTTGCTGCCGCATTGTTTTGATGACCTCCTACCAAGAGAATGTCATCCCGCTTGAAAACTGCTACGCTTGTAACTGCTTCCAATATAGAAAACTGCTTCGCTTGAAACGATCCTCTCCCTCTTTGATAATATTCCACGTCTAAGGGAACATTATCGAAGATTGCTTTGCTTGAAACAATCTTCTTCCGCTTTATGACCATCTTCCACGCCTAAGGGAACATGGTCGAAGTCAACTTCGCTTAAAATTACCTTCAGTTGTTTATGACAACTCTCCGCAAGTTTGGAAAAGCTGCCGAAGATATCTTCGCTTGAAGCTATCCTCACTTATTGCGATAATTTTCCAAAGGAAATTACCGAAGATCTTCGCTTGTCGATCTTTAGTAGCTCGCTTGAACTATGCTTCCGCTATGCCTGTACGCCGGCGCTTTTGTCGCTTTGAACCTGTACGTCAGTGCTTTTTGCGAATGAACCACTATGTCGGTGCCTTTTGTTAATGAGCCAATGCTTAGGCGCTTTAAGCTAAGTGAGACGATCTTTCATTAGGTCGGTCACTTAGTGTAATTAAGCCAATTACTAAAAATCGTGTCAAATCGCTTAGAGGGGCTAACTGGCATACTAAGGAACCCAAAATATATTGCAAAAAGGTAGAACAACCTCACTAGGTGGCTGAGTGTTCTGGCGCCGCTGAAAAGGCATCAGCGCCACACAAATAGCCTTAGCGCCAGGCGCTGGTATTGGCCCCAAGGGCCAAGCTTGATTTCTGACGCCAAAGCCTAACGCTTGGCGCCGGGGTTTTCCTTAAATATCCCTTTCTTCTTCATTTTGATGTTCGTCGCGATTTCACTCGAACACTTCCAGAAATTTGCTTGCTATGTTCTTGCTCGTTTCTCAACCAAATTCACTCAAATTTGTTGCAAATAAAAGCTCTTTTTATCTACTTTCCCGATCAATGTAAGTTTTCTTCAAACTCACATCTTTTTTTATGAATTTTGCACATGTTTATTCACGAATTTGTTGAAAATTCGAAATTTATAATGCTTAATTCACTTTGTTTATCAAATTTTATGCCTTGAAATTGCTTGATTATGTTTATATATTGTCTTGGGAGTAATTTGAGACTTGTTTGACTCAATTTGGTGAAGAAATGAACAAATTTCCATTGTCGGACCTCTAGAGGTTGTGAAGAACAATGTGATTGTTCTTGATGTTTTTTGCTAGCAATTCTTGTCCAATTTGTGACAATAATTACTATAGTATTGCAAGAAATTGTTTGATTGCTTGAAAAATGTCGTATATGCTCAATTTGAATTTGTGATCTGTTTTAGTACTACGTACTCGATTTTTTGCAAACATAGTAACATGCGCCTAGGCGAACCTTAGATACTATAGAACCTTAATTTATGATAATTCTGCACAATGAAGCATGGCTAGACAGCGAGGCTCTGGTTCACCGTCCCGAGACACTCGACGGGAGCACGAGCTCGTGGAGGACGACGCCACACCATCCACTTTGCTTGGTCAACTCCTCGAGTGGGATGAGCGGACCCTGTTCTTTCCCTCGTCCACCATATTGCTTCAATTTCCTCAATATTAATCGGAATTGGGTATCACGGTTGGGAGGACGCGCTGTCACAACTCCGGTTGTGACGGTTTGGGCGATTTGTACAAGATGTACATCGCCAGGTACGTTGAGACAAGACTCCTATGGGAGTTTTGCGGTCTTGCTGCGTTGTTTGAGACCTACGAGGCGATGGTTGCCTCCAGCAGGGGTCACCACGTAGTGCGTGCTCTGGTGGAGTTCTTCTGGGACACCACCAACACTTTCCACTTTCCCTGGGGTGAGATGATGGTCACTCCTACGGAATTCAGTCTCTTCACAGGACTAGAGTTCAGCTCTGTGCCACTATTGTTCAACAGTGGGATCGACGTCTTTTCTCTCGAGGTCGAGGAGTTGTTGGGGCCGATTACCATTAAGGCCCGAGCTGAGGTCGAGACATCTCAGTTCAGTTCTAGGGGGATTCACCGCTCGACTCTGGCAGCGGCTTTCGATGATGATACGACCACTCGAGAGCAGCGGGTGCGCATCTTTGCACTGATTTTGTTGTCAGGGATATTCTCTTCTGACAAGGGTAGTAGGGCACTACTTTAATACCTTCCTGCTGTCCGCGATCTACACCGGATCGAGACTTATGACTGGGCAAGCTTGGCCTACGTTGACTTCATTCGTGCACTGAGTGACTCGTGTCGACACCAGTCCTTTGGGATGAATGTTGCTTTGTCCGCCTTTTGGAGGGTCGTAGAGGTAAACATTATTCCCTATAAAGTTTAGCTCTATATTTCAGCTAGCACTTGCTTATAGTTTTAACTCCTTGTAGATCTTGTTCTATGAGTACTTCCCCTCTGCTGCGCCAGCGAGACAGTCGCCGCGCGGATTTCCAGTGAGTGCTTCTTGGGGCAGCCGCCATGTGGGGATGTCCACTACATATGTCCGAGACTGGATCATCGCGGTACAATTTTTTCTTGTTTGCCTTTTTGTGATGCTTTAGGTAGACTCTTGCCTGATTGATGCTCTTTGCACGAGCCTAAGGTGGTGTTCCGACCGTGGGTCGGCTTGGTAGTCCCAGGGTTAGCCGCACATTATTCTGTTGAGCATCGCTATTTCCTGGGGACTTATGGAGTGATCGCATACTTGGGAGAGAGGGTTGCTAGACAGCATTCCTCTGATGTTTTCGTTGTTCCTGCTCCTCCACCACGTCACATGTTCGACGTCGCGAGGTTGTTGAGCATGTCAGAGAGAGCTGACACCTCTTGGCGATCGTGCACGATCCCCGTGCGATGCTACGCGGAGGAGCTACTGCCGTTGTTAGCTCCAGTCCCTGTACCGGCTGAGGATGTGGGGGTAAGATTTTTTTAGCTTTTCCTTTCGTTAAGTAGCCCCCAAGTAATGCTTTAGTGACTTTGTTTTGCTTTATCAAGACGATGCTGCTGAGTTCAAGCCACTCCGTATGTCTATCCATTACCAGGGGACATACGGGCCGATCGAGGAGATTATTCCTCCGGCTCCTGAGGATGAGCGCTTCGTAAAGCGGTCGATTCCTCGCCACCAGACTCGGGTAAGCTTAGTTATTTGCAATTTTTGTCCATATATATTACGCATGTTTAATGACTTATTTCTTTGGCAGTTTTCGCGCGAGGTGGCTTTCGCGATGGCACGATGTATAGATGCCTTCCAGAGCCAGCTCGTCTGGATGAGGAATGCGGCTACCTGCCGTCGAGAAGACGCCGTCAAGGAGGTAGTTTTTCTTTCATATGTTTTGCATTACCGCTTCGACTTTGCCTTGTTTCTAATTTTAATTCTTTTCTGCAGGGTCAGCCTATTGCTTCTCATACCCGCACAAGACCTGATGCGCTGAGGGATCCGGCGAGGTCTAGCTCAAGACGTCGCCGCACTATGTCAAGGGGTAGAGGCGGTCGCTCTGAGGCTGCCTGTGCCGATGTGGCGAAGGGCTCGGGTTCTTCTTCCGAGGGTGCTTATGCTGCACCGGTAGGCCAGGGAGAGGCTACCTTTGCTCTTAGAGTTGGTGGGATGTACGAGGTTGGCTTGTCATCGCAGCACCTCCGCAGCCTCAACCTCAGGTTGATCTTGGGTGGAGTGGACCCACGTTGAGTTTTCCTCCTCCTGTGGAGACTGGAGTTGGACCGGAGCTGGTGGAGAGGTTACTCGTCGTACAGCGCAGTTTTACGAGATGATGGATGTTCGTCCCTCGGCGCCGTAGTTTGTTCCTGTGCTTTTTTATTTTGACTTTGTATAGAACTTTGCTTTTTAGTTAGACTCATTTTTTAGACATATTTTGTATATACATACTTATTATGAGTTTATTTTATTTATCATGTTTTTACCATTTTTTATTTACATTATTATGTGCATGTTTGTGTGTGCAAGAAAAATGTGACAAGTAATTTTGCGCAAAAATTACTACATTTTTATTATTGATGGAGGGTATCCGAGTTTCTCCTCCAAAAAGAAAAATGAAAAAGGAAAAGTCAAATAAAACTTGGGTTTATACAAAACTTGGAAAATAACCTACAAAATATCCAAAAAAAGAATAATATAATAATATAATAGCTATGTTAATTAAAAAAGAATAAAAAGATGTTTGGAAAAGATAAGGGAGCCGTAAAGTCGTTAGTAGACTCGAATTAAGGTAAAATCGCAATTTTAAAAAGCGCGCATGACGTGGCAAATTGGCGCCAGCAGGCGCCATGCAATTGGGTGTAGCGCCAGGCACTACACTTAGCGTGTGGCGCCAAGCTTTGGCGTCTGGCGCCAATCGCGGCGTCTAGCACCAAGAAGCGCTGACTCCGTATTTTACCCTGATTAAAACTGCTCCTAAATCGTGTATATATAGCCCCCTGCCCCAGCCGATTCTTTTCATAATTTCAACAAATAAAATAATTCTTGGCCTTAGAAAAATAATATCATGTCTCTAGTCACCAAAAATTTTACCCAATACACCCATGAATGGTGTCGGTCTCTTAATGCCAAAGAAAGAAAAGAATTAGATTTGTTTCACTTGGGGGGAATTTATGGTATTAAAGGGGTAGATCTTGACTTAGATTTCATTCATACCGCTCTAGAATATTGGAATGTTGATACTCATTACTTAAGAATAGGGTATGATGAAATTAGCCCTTTGCCGGAAGAATTTGGTGCTATTTTAGGTTTCCCTGCAATAGACCTCATAGTAATTCCTAGAATATATGAATATTATTACAAGGATTTTGATCGCTTCTTCAATTTAAAAGAAAGGGATTTATCAAAAATAGTAGATGGCAACATAGTTAATTTGAAAGAATTTGCTCGCCATTATTTTGATAAACCTCTTTCTGAATCTTTTCATATTTATAGAAGAAGGGCTTTCTTATTTTGCATGCTTAATCAATTTTTTCTTAGTAGTGGTAAAAATAATGAAGGTCGATCAGTTATAACCACCGTACTAGAACAAATTGAATCAGGGAGAAATCCAATGCCATTGATAGTTGGAGAGACTATGATTAGTCTTGATAAACTGAAAAGGAACCCAAAAGCCCCTTTTTGAGGCTCTCCAATTTTATTACAGGTAGAAAAATAATATTTTTAATTACAGAAATAAAAAAATATTTCTGTATAGTAATAATAATATATTTGAATTGTAATTTTTTTTTTTTTTTTTTTTTTACAGATGTGGCTAATGGAAAGGCTAGAATTAATTAGCCCTCCAGACAACATTGAGAAGTACACTCCAAATTGCTTCGTGAGGAGGAAGAAACGCTTCTCTAAAATGGGGCGCCATGAGTGGAGAAGGGTCTTCGAATCTCGAAATTTTGCTATCAAGTGGGTCATCATGTGGTGGAAAATAGAAAGGATGGTTGGTGTCAACAAGCAACCTTTCTGTCGTCTTCCAAGTTTGTCCCGTATGACTTATTACTATCCCTGCAGGGTGAAAAGATAATACGGCTTGCTTCAGAATATTCCTTTCGGAGATCTTCGTCCTCCCTACGAGTACCCTGTCTCCCAAGAAGAAGACAGATTTGATGCTTATTGGAGTGCTAGACCTTTATGGGAAGTAATTACCCAAAAGGTTCCTCCTTTCTTGCCCAATGATGTGAAGAAGTGGTTGTTGTGAAACCTTCAAAAGACTTGAAGAAAGATCAGGGTAAGACTGGTGTGAAGAGTTGTCTAGGTGACAGGGTGATTCCTACCAAGGAACGCTTTGGTGAAAGAGTTGAATTCAAAACACCTACAATGCCTAGGAAGAAAAGTATTACAAAAGATAAGGGAAAAAGGAAAGCTGGCACCACATATAAAAAGGTTTGGGTAGAAAAAAAAACATGGAGTCCTAACTGAAGGGGAAACTATCTACTCTAAGATTGAATGTAGGTCCTCTAAAGGATGCCTACTAGCTAAGGTTATGGATGAGAAGGAGTAAGCAGACCAAAATTGGAAAAGGGTTAGGAAAGAAAAGAAAGATTAGGAGTCCAATTACTAGACTTAGTTTAGATTTTTTATTTAAAGTTAATTTATTTCAGCTTTATTAAAATTCCATCAATAATGTATTTTAATTTTATTAATGAAATTTCAGCTTTTAATTAATTATTTACTTTAAATTTATTTTATTAAAGCAATGAAAACCGAAAAAAATTAATTTTCTATAAATTCTTCGAGTAAGGAAGTCGAAAATTTTCCAAAAAACACCGAAATACACCCTGAATTTAGTTGTGAATTGGCGTCGCTTATTTGCGACTGGCGCTGGCCACAGCGGTCTGGTGTCAGTGCCGTCGGCTGGCGCTGATGGTCGTGAGCCGGCGCCAGAATTTATTCTGCGACGCCGATATTTCGCCGATCTTCAGTCGAATTTTTAATTAATTCTGGGACGCGAGAATGTCGAAAAATAAAGTGGATGCACCCGTAATGGGTTGCCTACGTACCCTTTCTTAAAGAATCAGGCCAAACGTAGCTCTCTTGAGTATCCTACTCAAGTAATTATGGGTAGTATTTCTTAAGTTGGTCAAGATTTGTCATGTTCGAGAACTCATTGCCATCCATATCAGTTTGTTTTGCTGCACCTCCTGACAGGATTGTTTTGACAATGTAGGGTCCAGACCAATTAGGTCTAAATTTTCCTCTTGGATCTAAAACATTTTTCCTTAATGCTTTTAACACCAAGTCTCCAACTTTGATGTTTCTTGTCTTGACCTTCTTATTAAAATGTCTAGCCATACGAGTTTGATAACACTGAGTGTGATGTAGAGCTTCTAGTCGTTTTTCATCGAGCAAAATTAGCTCTTCATATCTTGCCCTAGTCCATTCAACTTCATCGAGTTTGCTCTCTAACGCGATACGTAGAGATGGAATTTCTAGTTCGACAGGTTGTACGACATCCATTCCATATACTAAGGAAAATGGTGTATTTCCTGTTGATGTACGGATTGACGTGCGGTAACCCCACAATGCGAAGTGAAGTTTGTCAGGCCAATCTTTATAATTTTCCATCACTTTTTCAATGATAGTCTTTAAATTTTTGTTAGCTACCTCAACTGCTCCATTTGCTTGATGTATGTAAGGGGAAGAATGATGATATTGAATGCCATGTTTTTGTAACAATTCTTCACATTCGGCTTGAAAGTGAGTTCCGTTGTCACTTATCATTTCATGTGGAACTCCATATCGACAAATAATATTCCTCTCGATAAAGAGTACTACATGTTTTGCAGTGAGTTTAGCATATGATTGCGCTTCGACCCATTTTGTGAAGTAATCAATTTCTACTAATATATATTCGTGGCCTCCTGTTCCTGGCGGAGTGATTTTGCCGATGATGTCAATTCCCCATGTAGAGAATGGCCATGGCGACGTATAGGTGTAGAGTAAGGATGGAGGAACATGTTGTAAATTGGCATAGATTAGACACTTAGGGCATCTTTTTACATATTTATGGCAATCCCTATTCATTGTGGTCCAATAATATCCTTCTCTCATTACTTTTTGGACTAACATTTTGTCATTTATATGAGTGCCACAGATTCCTTCGTGGACTGTTCTCATTTCTCTTTGTGCATCCTTTTTTCCTAAACATAAGAGAGCTCGACCCTTTAGTACCCTTTTATGTAGCTCGTTGCCTATGAGTACATATTGGGAAGCCAAGAGTCTTAATGCTCATTTTGCTCTTTTGTCGGCATGGGGAGGGTATTCTTCTTTGGTGACATAATTGAGTAAATCTGTGTACCACGGTTCTTCTTCTTCTTCCTCTTCGTCTTTGACTACTTCGTCGTCTTCTTTAACCTAGATGTATGCTGGTTTGTGCCTTTTCTCTATAGTTAGAGGCATTTGCTCAATTTCCGTGGGAATCCTAATCATTGAGGCTTAAATTGCCAAGGCATCAGCAAATTGATTTTCTTCCCTAGGTAGATATGTGTATTCTACCTTCTCTAACTGATCGGTAAGAAATTCCAGATAGGTTTGGTAAGGGGTTGGACTTTTGCTCCTTACTTTCCACCTTTTAGATATTTGATTAATAATCAAAGAAGAGTCTCTAAATATCCTTAACTTTTTTACTCCCAATGCCAAAGTTGTTTCAAGGCCTACCACGTATGCTTCATATTCAGCAGCATTGTTGGTAACGTCGAAATCAAGCTTTATGGAGATTAGAACATGCTCTTCTTTAGGTTATACTAGTAATACTCCAACGCCACATCCCTTTTGGTTTGAGGCTCCGTCGAAGTATAAGGTCCAGGTATAATCATCAGTGACCATTAAGTCTTCATATGGAAATTAATTGTCTTGTATTGGCGTTAAGTCTTCTATTGGGAAATCTGCTAGAAAGTTAGACACCACGGATCCTTTGATAGCTTTTTGTGGCATAAACCTTACATCAAATTGGGCTAGATTGATTGTCCATGTCAATATGTGTCCATTGAGTGTAGATTTCTCAAATAGATACTTGAGTGGATCTATTCGGAAGACTACGAAGACGGTATGCACTAGCATGTAATGTCTTAACTTGGTTGTGGCCCACACCGAGGCGAGGCACAACTTCTCGAGTGGTGTATAGCGTGCTTCGTATTCAAGCATCTTCTTACTTAGATAGTAGATTGCGTTTTCTTTGCCTTCTACTTCCTGTGCTAGCGTAGCTCCCATTGTCTCTTTGGTAACCGTCAAATATAACCTAAGAGGTATTCTGGGAAGTGCTGGTGCTAATACGAGAGCATTTGCAAGATAGGCTTTGATCTTTTAAAAAGCTTTTTGAAACTCATCATCCCATATCACTGGTACATTCTTCTTGAGCTTTTTGAAGATTGGTTCACATACTGTTGTCAATTTTGATATGGACCTACTTATGTATTGCAACCGGCCAATAAATCCTCGAATCTGTTTCTCAATCTTCGGCGGTGGCATTGACATGATTGCTTTGATCTTGGTTGGGTCTATCTCTATTCCTCGAGAGCTTATGACATAACCCAAAAGCTTGCCTGAGGTAACTCCAAAAGCACATTTAAATGGATTCAACCTCATATTATACTTTCTTAGCCTTTCGAAAAATTTCCTTAAGGATAGTTGATGGCCTGGACGGTCTTTTGATTTCACAATCATGTCGTCGACATATACCTCGACTTCTTTATGCATCATGTCATGAAGTAAGGCAATTGCAGCGCGATGGTAAGTAGCACCCGCGTTTTTCAATCCGAATTGCATTACCGTGTAGCAGTGTGTGCCCCATGGTGTTATAAAAGTTGTTTTCTCCATGTCTTCTTCTGCCATGAGAATCTGGTTGTAACCTGCATACCCATCTATGAACGAGAGGAGCGCGTGATTTGCCGTGTTATCTACCAGAATATCGATGTGTGGCAAAGGGAAGTCGTCCTTTGGAGTTGCCTTATTTAGATCTCGATAGTCGACACACATTCTTACCCTTTTGTCTTTCTTTGGAACAAGGATGACATTGGCGACCCATTCGGGGTATTTGGATACCTTGATGAAACCTGTAGTTATTTGTTTTTGAACTTCTTCTTTTATTTTAAGAGCTATGTCGGGTTTCATTTGACGTAACTTTTGTTTTACGGGTTTCATTCCTGGAATTAGTGGTATAGTGTGTTGAGCTATTTCTCTATTAATGCCTGGCATATCCTCGTATGACCAAGCAAATACATCGATAAATTCTTTAAGTAAGTTAATTAAATCGGTTCTTTCTTATTCATTTAGTGTTAATCCGATTTTAACTTCTCTTTTATTGGTTATATCATTTGAGATATCAACCGTTTCAGTTTCTTCAATTACCGGTGTTTTCTTTACGAGTGTTTCCATTTCTTTAATAAGTTCTTTGTCTTTTTCATTGTTAGTTAAGCAATACTCGTTATCTTTGGTTAGAGAACAACACAAGATTTAAGGAGAAGGAGAAATATTATTATACTATGAGATCATTATATCAAAGAGTGATATGTCCTTAGGGACTTGATCAATAACTATTCTAGGAAAATAAATAGGAAGGGAAGGTGCTACTACTAAAGACCTAGAAGACTCTATAGGGAGAGACTCCGACTCGGACGACTCTTCAACCATTGGTCCTTGCCCTGTTGTGATGGATATTTTTCTTCCGCTTGGAGTAGTCACCTTGATAGTCTTGCGCCACCCTTGTAGTGATCCTTCAGCAGGAGTGATTAGCTTCGAGGGATCGAAGCTTTTGCTTTGTAGGACTGTTTAAATTAGCGAGAAGTTGTCTTCCTTGTAAGTTGGCTCATTATTTTCTCGCCCAAATAGTAATCCCATGACGTTAAAGTCAAAGGATGGGGGTGCTTTCTCCTTATAGACAAGAGTTGGGATTTCATCTGTGAAATAACAATCCAAGAAAATCTCGAATCCCGGTTGTTTTACGCCGTTTACAACGAATGGCTCGGGAAATTCATGGCATGGATAGTCTTCTCCTTCTTTTATAAATTGGCCATTAAGTGTAAGAGGGTACTGATCCATTGGGATTGCTTTCATTTGAATACGAGCATCTCTACGTGCCTTTGACTTTTCCTGGGCTCGCTTGAGATCTTTCCGAGTCGGTGAGAAACCAAGTCGGAAAGTGTCTAGCTTAGGGAGGCCAGGTGACTCCAGCGATTTTGCTATTCCTTTCTTCTTTCCTAGGGTCATCCTAAGAAAATGTCCTTGTTTCTTCAGCATAGCATTTACAATCATGTTGGAATGGGGGTCATGGAAAAGAGGGGTCCTTTCATCCTCCTAGATTAAGGAGACTTCTTTGCTAAAGCCCCATAAGTCTTCATCATCCTCGTCGTGCTCCACATTAATGATTGGATTTTCTATAGACTTGATCCTCATAGGCGTAGCATCGATGGTGATAGGAATTCCCCCAACTATAGCTTTTACTTGTTGGTGGAGAGATGAGGGGATGGCCTTTAGGTCATGAAGCCAAGGGCGCCCCAATAGTAAATTGAACAAAGCTTTAATGTCTACAACTTGGAAAATAGTAGCATGTTCTATTGCTCCCGCTGTTACGTTCAAAGTAATTTTACCAAGAGCTTGACGTCGAGTGTTGTCGTAGGCCCTTATTCCTTATGTAGACGGAGTTAAATCTTCATCCCTTATGCCTAGCATTCTTGCAGTTCTAAGTGGACAGACGTTGATGGCCGATCCATTGTTTACAAGAGTCATAAGAACATTCATTCTCTTGCAAACTACTGTGAAGTTTAATGCCTTGTAATGTTTGTCACGTTCTGGAGGTAAATCCTTGTCAGAAAAGGTGATCAAATTAATTGGACTAGGAAGATCACTTGTGAGGAAGTTGGCTAACCCCTCATGAGTAGTGTCAAAATCTATCCCTATTTTGTCCAAGGCATTCATTACAGCCAACCTATGTTCTCGAGATGCCGCCAAAAGTTTACATACGTTCATCTCAGCTTTTGTCTTCTTAAACTGCTTAATGATATCATTGTCTTCAATGATAGGTATGGGAACTTGTTGTGTGGTCGGCATAGGTTGTGTTGAAACGGGAGGTTGCATTCTCCCAGATCTTGTGAGGACGTCTATCGATGAGTCTATTGATGATATTGACAGTAATACTTATCTGTCCTTTTCAATGATTCGTATGGTCTTGGTTCAAGAGGTTTGATCTCGCCACTCTTGGAGAGCATTTCGAACATTTTTGCATATGGGATCCCAATTGGAGTGTAAATTATATTACTCTTCTTGGGTTTTTCAGTGACTTGTAAAGGAAAACGCTTTGCCTCATAAGTCATTCTCATGGGTGTGAATTCTCTCTTGGGTTCATCTTTCAGGAGTGGAACCTCGTCATATTTCTTTTGAAGTTCTTTTATAGCTTTGAGAGTTTCACGTAGCAAACGCGACCCTTCAATCATAGACAGTGTGAGTGATTGTATGTCTTCTTTACTTGCCGGTTCTGGAAGGCTATCCATGGCGTCGAAGAATATCTTCTCGTCTTCTTCAATGGCATGGATTTCTTTGACAGGTTTAATGAGAGACAAGGGGTCAACCTCGTCTTCCTCGTCAGAGATAGCCAAGGCATGAGCGAGAGGTGCATTATCAATGCTTGGCTTCTTACTAGCAGGGGGCAGTGGCAGCTTGTTGTTATCGATTAAGTCTTGGATAGCTTCCTTAAGCTTCCAACAGTTTTCGGTGAGATGGCCCCTACCTTGGTGATACTTACAGTGTACATTGGGGTTCTAATTAGCCGACCTCTTTTTGACTGGTGGGTCTCCAAATGGTCTAATAGGAGTTATAAGACCTTTTGCATTTAATCGATCAAATGCGGTGTCATAACTCATGCCAATAGGAGTAAAGTTTCTTCTAAATGGTTTCTTTTGTCCTTAATTGTTCGTAGCAAGGACTTCTCCTAAATTAAAAGTGCTAACGTTGTTTGAGTGGGTGGTTTTGGAAGAAGAAGGGTTGTCGTTCTTCTTTCCTTTCCAGCCACTGTTGGAGTTATTGTTGGCAGCCTTTAACTTAGCCAGGTCGTCTTCAATATTGATCCCAATGTCGTAGACAGCCTTGAAGGTATGGATATTATTTTGATACTTGAGATGCTTGGAATATTTTTCTTGAAGATTTTTTATGAACAACCTCACAGACTCTTTTTCACTTGGAACCTCGATCATCTTAGCTGAGGTTTCCCTCCATTTGTTAAAGAAAGAGGTGAAGCCTTCGTTCTCTTTCTGCTTGAGGATTTCGAGTTCCCTATGGTCAGTCTTAACTTGAATGTTGCACTTGTATCTATCAACGAAAGCGTTCGCTATGGACTCCCTGGTTGAGGTCTTTTCTTTCTCGAGAGAAAAGAACCATTGTTGGCAAACGGTCTCGAGAGATAGTGAGAACAGAGGAGGGAAACCTTCTTATCGATACCCTTAATACTCATTATCGTTTCAAATGCTCTTAAATGAAAATAAGGATTATCAGTTGCTCTAATTTTCGGGATGTCGTTGGCATTGAACTTCTTCGGAAGAAGATCTTTGTCCACCGAGACCCTTTGTGAAGTAAGCCCTTGAAACTTTTAGTCGCTAGATAGCTTGCTTAGACTCTCTTGCATGAGGTCCATCTGTTGTTGTTTCACGGGATCATCGACCTTAAGTGTGAGGAGCTTTAGTGTTTCAATCATGGTAACCAGTTGGTTCCAAAGCTCATTGACTTCTTCTCGTGTTGCCATTATGGTCTTAGCTTTCCTCTTACGAGCTATGGGTTTGTCGAAAAGTTGGACTTTTACGAAGAGGTTCTCTTTGATTAACCGTCCTTCCTTTCTTAACCACGCGCTGTAATTTAAACCATTTTGCGTTTTAATTACTTGACTCAAATCGACTTGACTTTATGGTTTTTTAAAGATGAAAAAAAATAAAATAAAAAAATTGGTGCATATTTTTGCCAAAAATAATTAACATATTTTTAGGGAACTAAGTATAGTTTTTAAATTGGAGGATTAATATCCGACTTACCCTCCTAAAAAAAATTACGGAAAAAACACTCATGCAAGACTCTCTTGGACATGGTCAAAGTGTGTGTATTGGTGTGTGCGTTGAGTGCAAGTGACATGTTTGGACTCTTGTGTAAGACCATGGAACTTAGTGCCTAAACTCGATTAATGAATCAACCAAGTACTATTGACAGCGAAAATTAACTAAATTAATTAGCAAACAGGTTAATTAGACACTAGGTGATGACTCGACTAATAATCCGAATTGTCGGCAAAACGACAGGACTGGTGTCGCACTATGTAGCGTAGCGCCAGACCACAGAGCTGGCGCCTAGCGCCACACTCCACAGGATGGCGCTTCAGTCCAGACTTTGGCGCCAATTCTGGAGCTTCAATCTGGGACTGTTTTCGGTGTTATTAATCAACAGCGGTATGCCTAAAGTCCTACTAGGTCAATTCTGATTAAAATATTAGAATTTATTGACTAAAATTAATTAATAAATTAATTAGGCAAAGTTCTTTAAGTCATTAATTTATTTAATCTCAACACAAGTCAAACAAACGGTTAAGAAAACATAGAATATATGCACAACAAATAATGTACAATTAGTCAAGTAGGCACAATATGATGCAATGAGTTTGCAACCTAACCATGTCTCTAGTTCTCTAAAGTTCGAGATATGGTTTAGTCAATTAAGGGTCCATGGTTAATTGTCCAGATGCACCGCGCGGAAGCCTAACCGTGAAGGGTTGGCGCGAGTGGATGGGACACCGCGAGTTTTAGGAAAAACTCGCTTTCATGGCTTAGTGAATTCACCAATCTCGGATGTACCCTTTGTTGCTCAGAGCGTTCAATCAGGTAGATGGAGCATTAATTCCCAGAGGGTTATGTCCATTTGTAGAACACATAGGTTTCAGAAAAGTAAGAAAAAAATCAATCAGGAAGTAGGATCGAGCAAACAATACGAAAAACTGGTCGAAATTAGAACGCATATTTCTGGCTCGGTATTAATTTGGCGCCAGCAAACAAAGACTAGCGCCAGGTTTTAGCTGTAGCGCCTAGCGCCAATGCTGGCGCCTGGCGCTACAGTTAAAATTCTGGCGCCAATGCTCTTGCCCCTGACGCTAATTCCCACATGCCTCAGCAGCTTTCTGTGCTCGATAAAATTTTCCAGTTTCGAGCGGTGTTATTTCGGTCCTTGTTGTGAAAGATATTTCTCAAATTTCCTACGTGTAAAATCCTATGTTTTTAGCTCATTATGGATGGTCTTTCCAATGAGATCTTTTTAATGCATATGACAATAATGTTAATCAAAATTACGCACATGAAATACTTAGAACGTTTCGAGTCTCATCCACTCATTCTAAATCATTGCCGAAACAAATTCAGGAATTAAAATAGAAATCCTCCCCAGTGGAGTCGCCAAAAACTGTAGGGAATAATTTCAAGCGTTAACCCGTAGCTTGAACCCCACTGTGATCATACACTAAACTACGGTGGCATCCAAAAGGGAAGAAGATAGAGCAAAAGAGTCGACAACAAGTTTTAGGAACTTGTAAACCGTTCACAGGGTGAAGGTTACACCCCTTAACGATCTAAGAGATCGTCAACTCCATAAGGTCTTGAACCAAATAAGGGTTCGGGGATGAAGGTACAAATCCAACCTTAAAGAGATTGAACCTGCCCTAATAATAGGCCTCTACTTTATTCTGATCGTATTCATGTACGCTTTTTGACTAACATATAATCAATAGTATTAACCCTAAACCTGTTTATCTATGTTGGTTGAATTTAATGCACAAAAAAATCTATTATTGGCGATCACTTGAATTATAATCATAATTAACCCTAAACAAAATTATCAATTTTCTTATTAAGTGTGATTACAAGTACAAATTCCCTTTAAGCATGAATAAAAGGCGTGATCAAGCAATAAAAATAAATAAATAAATAAATAAATATATATATATATATATATATATATATATATATATATATATATATATATATATATATATATATCAAGCAACATAATAATAATCAAAACAACAATCATAAAAAATAATCATCATAATAATCATAACAATTTTAATCATAAATCATAAAGAATAATCATAATAATAATCATTATAATAACAATCATATTAATAATAATAATAATAATCATGTTAAAGCATAGCAAGATCCTAGGCATGATACTAATAAGACTAATAACAAACCCTAGCATGTCACTAAACAATAAAAATCAAATCTTTAACCCTAACATGATACTAACAATCATAAGTATTAGGAAGAATATAAGAAGCATCGTAACAATCATATTTGATATTAAAGTTACCCTAGACATGATACTAGGAATTAAAATAACAATCTAAATATTATTTTTTTACCTGTAATAAAATTGGAGAGCCCCGAAAAGGTGCTTTTGGATTTCTTTTCATTTAATCAAGACTATGAATAGTCTCTCCAACGATTAATGGCATTGGATTTCTCCCATATTCAATCTGCTCCAAAACAGTTGATATAATTGTTTGACTCTCATTAGTTCTACCACTAGTGAGAAGATATTGATTAAGCATGCAAAAGAGAAAAGCCCTTCTTCTATAAACATGAAAAGACTCAAAATAAGGTCTATCAAAATAATGGCGAGCAAATTCTTTCAATTTAACTATGCTACCATCTACTATATTTGTTAGATCTTTGTCTTTTAAATTAAAGAAGCGCTCAAAATCCTTATAATAATATTCATTTATTCTAGGGATTACTGCAATATCTAATGCAGGGAAGCCTAAGATAGCACCAAATTCTTCCGGCAAAGGGCCAATTTCATCACACCCTAATAAAAAAGAATGAGTATCCACATCCCAATATTCTAAGGCGATATGAATAAAGTCTACATCAAGATCTACCCTCTTGACACCATAAAAAACCCCCCATATGAAAAAAGTCCAACTCTTTTCTCTCCTTGGCAGTTAGAGACCGACACCATTCATGAGTTAAGTTGGTAAAACTTTTAGAGACTAAAGACATGATTATTATTTTTTCAAAAGCTAAAGTTATATTTAATCTATTGAAATTTTGAAGAAAATCGGCTGGGCAGGGGGCTATTTATGGACAAAATCGGCACAGTTTTAATCTGGAAAGGATTCGGAGTCAGCTTTCATTAGTGCCAAACGCCAGACCCTGGCGCCGCACGCAAAACACTAAGAGTTAACATCTGGCACTAACCCAAAACGCGTTGCGCCAGATGGTGCTGACTTGTCTTATCATACGAGCATTACAATACCCGCGTTTTTTGGCCTGATTCGAGTCTGAACAATGACTTTACGATCTTTTATTCTTTTTATACCCTTTTTCTAATTATATTTTCCCTTTTTTCTTAATTAATATATCAATCATTTTAATAATATAATTTTTGGATTTTATTTAGACTTAATTTTTAAGTTTTTGTAAATTCAATATTTTTATTTTTATTTTTTCATTTTTTCTTTTTGGGGAGAAAGTCGGATACCCTCTATCAATAATTAAAATGACGGAATTTTTTAGCAAAATTATTAATTATCACAATTCTTTGCACACACAAACATGCACATAAAAATGAAAATAATGAAATTAAATGTTAATTAAATAAACTCATAGTAGTATGTATATACAAATATGTCTAAATAATGAGTCTAATAAAGGCAAAGTTCTATACAAAGTCAAAAAAAAAAAAAAAAAAGCACAGGAATAAACTACGGCGCCGGAGGATGTACGCCCATCATGTCATAAAACTGCGCAGTACGAGAAGTAATCTCTCCACTAGCTCCAGCTTCAGTCTCCTCATGAGGTGGAAAACTCAGCTCAGGACCCGTCCACCCAAGATCAACCTGAGGCTGAGGCTGCGGAGGCTGCTGTGATGACGAGCCGACCTTGTACATCCCACAACCTCTAAGAGTCGAGGTAGCCTCTCCCTAGCCTACTGGCTCAGCGTGTGCACCCTTAGATGAAGAGCCTGAGCCCTCCAATGCCTCGGTCCGGGCAGCTGCAGAACGACCACCCCGACCGCCAGAACTAGTACGGCGGCGTCTCGAGCTAGACCTCGTCGGCTCTCTTCGCACCTCAGGCCTCGTCCGGGTACGAGAAGGAATGGGCTGACCCTGGAAGAAGAAACTAAGTCATAAACAATCAAAATAGAAGCAGTAATGCAAAAATAAGAAGGGAAACTACCTCGTGGACGGCGTCGTCGCGATGACACGTAGCCACATTCCTCATCCGAACAAGCTGGCTCCGGAAGGAATTTATGCACCGTGCCATCGCTGTGACCACCTCGCTCGAGAACTGTTAAGGAAATAAAGTCAGCAATAATGCATAACATATATGGACAAAAATTACAAATAAAAAAAGCTTACCCGAATCTAGTGACGAGGGATCGACCGCTCCACGAAGCGCTCACCCTCATGAGCCAGAGGAATCATCTCCTAGATCGGCCAGTATGTCCCTTGATAATGGATAGACACACGAGGTGGCACGAACTCAGTAGGTCCAGCCTGACAAAAGCAAATCAAAGTTAGTAAAACATTACTTGGGGGCTACTTAACGGAAGGTAAAAGATGAAAATCATACCGCCACCTCCTCAGCCAGTGCATAGACTAGAGCTAACAATGGCAGTAGCTCCTCCTCATAGCACCGCCCAAGGATCATATAAGATTGCCAAGGGGTACCATCTCTCTCTGACATGCTTACTAATCTCGCGCCATTGAACAAGTGACGCAGCGGAGGAGTAGGAACGACGAAAGTATTTGAGGAGTGCTGAATAGCAACCCTCTCTCCAGGATATGCGATTGATCCATATGTCCCTAAGAAATAGCGACGCTTAGCGGTATACTGCGCAGCTAATCTAGGGACAACCAAGCCGATCCACGGCCGATACTGCACCTCAGGCTCCTACAAGAACGCCTATCAAATAATAATCTACCAAAGGTAATACAAAAGTGTTAAACTATGCAAAGAACCATACCGAGATGATCTGATCCCGAACATAAGCAGTAGACATCTTAGCGCGGCGGCCTCCCCAAGAGGCACTCAATGAAAACCTGTGCGGCAACGATCTCGCCTGCGCAATTGAGGGAAAGTACTTGTAGAACCAGATCTACAAAAGGAAAAAACTATCAGCAAATGCTAAATCAAAGCTTAGAGCTAAACATTATGGGAGATAAAGTATACCTCTACTACTCTCCAAAAGCCCGACAGAGCGACGTTCCCCGTGAGGGACCGGTGTCAACACGAGTCTCGTAACGCTCGAACGAAGACAGCATAGGCCAAGCTGGCCAAGTCATAAGTCCCGATCAAGTGTAGATCACGGACCGCAGGTAGGTAGTAAAGCAGTACTCTACTACCCTTATCAGGGGAAAATGTCCCTGACGGCAAGATAAGCACAAAGATGCGCGCCCGCTGCTCTCAGGTGATCGCATCATCCTCGAAAGCCGCCGCTAGAGTCGAACGGCAAATGCCCTTGTCGCTGAACTGAGTCGACTCTACCTCAGCACGAGCCCGAACAACAATCAGACCCAACAGCTCCTCAACCTTAGGAGAAAAGACGCTTATCTCGTTGTCGAACGGCACCGCAACATAACTAAACTCCAGTCCTGTAATAAGACTAAAGTCCGTCGAGTTGACCATCATATCACCCCAGGGGAAGTGGAAGGTGTTGGTGGTTTCCCAAAAGAACTCCACCAGGGCACGAGCCACGTGTTGACCCCTGCTAGAGGCAATCATGGCCTCCGAGGTCTCAAACAACGTAGTTAACCCGCAAGACTCCCAGAGAAGTCTCACCTCTCCGTCAATACCGATGTACATCTTGTACAGGTCGCCCAAGGTGTCGCAGCATGAGCCGTGGTAGCGCGTCCTACCAACCGTGATCCAACGTTGCACCCTCCCAGAAATATGGTGGACGGGGGAGAAGTACAAGGTTCGCTCATCCCACTCAGGGAGGGGACTGACAGAAGTGGACGGGTCGTCATCCTCCTCTACGGGCTCATGCTCCCGTCGTGCGTCTCGGGACCGTGAACCTGAACCTCGCTGTCTAGCCATGCTACATTGTGCAAAATCATCATAAATTAAGGTTCTATAGTATCTATGGTTCGCCTAGCCGCATGATACTATGTTCGCAAAAAACAGAGTACGTAGTACTAAAACAGAGCACAGTTTCTTGCATTACTATGGTAATTATTGTGACAAATTGGATAAGAATTGCTAGCAAAAACACCAAGAACAGGCCACATTGTCTTCCCGACCTTAAGAGGTCCAAGGATGGTGATTTGTTTGTTTCTTCATCAAATTGAGTCAAACAAGTCTCAAATTACTCCCAAGGCAATATATGAACATAATCAAACAATTTCATGGCATAAAATTTGACAAACAAAGTGTATTAAGCAATTCAAGTTTCGATTTTTCAAGAAATTCGTGATCAAACATGTGCTAAATTCATTAAAACCGGAGTGAGTTTGGAGATATAATATATAGATCGGGAAAATGGATGAAATAAGCTTCGATTTGCAACAAATTTGAGTGAATTTGGTTATGAAACGTGCAAGAACAAGTGAATTGAAGTTCGTAGCGATTTCTAGAGCAAAAATGAACAGCAGCAGCGAAAATGAAGAAGAAAGGGGTATATATGGAAATCCCGACTCTAGCGCCAAGCGACATGCTTTGGCGCCAGACTATATGGGGCTAACTGGCGCTAGTACCAGCGCCTGACGCTAGAGCCATATATGTGGTGCCAGCAATATTTCAGCGGCGACAGAATGTTCAACCACTCAGTGCAGTTGTTTCAACATCTTACAAAATTTTGGGTTCCTTGGTACGCCAGTTAGCCCCTCTAAGCAATTTAACATGATTTAGTAATCGGCTTGATTACAATTGTATAAAGTGATCGACCTAATGAATGATTGTCTCACTTAGCTTAAAGCGCCTAAGCATTGGCTCATCGCAAAGCACCGACATACGGGTTCAAAATTCAGACGAAGGCACCGACATACAGGTTCAAAAGTAGCAAAAGCGCCGAAGTACTGGCATAGGGGAAGCAAAGTTCAAGCGAGCTTTTAAAGATCGACAAGAGTGGGTCTTCAGTAATATTCCTGGAAATTCTATCGCAACAAATGAGGATAGCTTCAGGCGAGGATATCTTCGGCAGCGTTCCCTAGCTTGCGGAGAGTTGTCACAAACAACTGAAGGTGATTTCAAGCAAAGTTGTCTTCGATCGTGTTCCTTGGCTTGCGGAAGATGGTCACAAAGTGCTAGAAGGTCGTTTCAAGCGAAGCAATCTTTGATGGGATTCTCTAGCTTGTAGAAGTCTATCATGGAAGAATTGGAGGCAGTTACAAGAATAGCAGTCTTTAGGCGACATTCTCTAGCTTGCAGGAAGTTGTCAAAAATACAACAATACAGCAACAAATCGGTTACTTTCAGAGACGTGTTCTCGACGGAGCAAGATATGCGTTTCTTAACTCTTTTATCTGCTTAACTAACGCTAGTTTGCAGGTATCGGCGTTATAAGAATCTTTTAGAATCGCAAAACGTTCTGAGTCATTGATGAGTGACATTTATGTCACTCTTAGGGAGTAGTTTTAGAGTCATTTTCGTGTTTATTTTATCTTATTTTCCCTTTCTTTCTCTTGTTTTCTCTTTAATAAAGTTTCTTGTTTATTTGGTAGTGTTGGAGCGGTTTAGTTTATTTTCTTTATTTTATTAGCTTTAGTTTATTTTCGTATTTTATTTTACTTTATTTGCTTGTATAGTTTTTTTGTCTTTATTAGTTTTAGTCTTATTTCTCTTATTTCTATTTTACTTTTATTTATTTTAATTAGTTTGGAGTGTTTTTCACATTTTATTTGTTTGTGTTTTATTTAATTTTGTTAGTTTTAGTTTTAATTCTCTTATTTCCTATTTTAGTTTATTTAGTTTTATTTTATTTATTTCATTCCTTTTTGTCTTGATTTCTCCTCGGTTTTGTGTGTAGGGGTTTGGGTTTTATGTCAAATGGGTTCGGGTTCCAAGTTGAGTCAAACGCCAACCAAACCTGCTGCCCCTTATCCATCACTGCACCCTTCATTATCCTACACCACACCATCAGCAACAACAACAATTCCCCTGCTCCTCTTTCCCATCCAATCAGCCAACAACAATTACTACCAACCCATTTACCATCACCAACAGCCACCACGTACTTCACCCCGCAGCACCAGCCACCACCAAACCACCTGACCACACCACAACCAACACACACAAGCCGCAGCAGCACCAACACAAACAAACAGCAACCCAGCCTCACAACAGCCTCTATCACCCCACAACGCCACTAGTCCAACCTTCAACCACCAATTACCACCAATTGCCATCCCGTAACATCCCTCACACCAACCACAAACCAGCAACAGCAGCCACCAATTAACTCCACCTCACCACCGAAACCATAAAGCAGCCCCTGTACCTCTCTCACGCAACAAAGCAGGCATCACCAACCTCCAACCAATTGCAGCAGCCGCACTACTCAACCCACCTTCATCCACCTCGCGCAACCCCACAACAACCACCAGCCATCACAAACAACCAACCGCAAGCCACCAGCATCAATTACAGCAAAAATCAGAACAAATTGAAAATCAATCAAGTTCGAGCAAACCCATTGAGATGTTTGGCCGAACTTCGAGTCAGAGAATTTGGGGGTTTTGTTATTCGAAGAGGAGTGGTCGAACATACCCATGGTTCGACCGAACCAACCCCGTAGTTCGACCGCACCAACCCATGGTTCGACCGAACCGATTCACGAGACTCGCACATGGTTTTTAAAGAGGGTCAAACGGCCTCGATTTGATGATGATGGTTGATGAACGGTGGTGATGGTGGTGCGTTTCAATGGAGTTCTTGAAGCAGCCAATTTCGGGGAAGAAGAGGGAAATCGGGGGTCTGATGTTTTTTTTGGGGGATTTTGGTTGGTTTTGTTTTCATTTTTCTTTTTCTTTTTCTTTTATTTCCTTTTTCCTTTTTCTTTTCCCTTTTCTTATTTCTTTTCTCTTTTATTTCTTTTCTATTTTATTTTTCTTTTTATTTTCCTTTTCTTTCTTTATTTTATTTTCCTTCTTTTATTTTTCTTACTTTGGTTAAGTTAGTATAAATACCCATTTTTTGGGGTAATTAAAAAAAGAATTAAATAACTATCTATTCTTCTCTCTAATTAGTTTTAGGTTAGGTTAGGATTAGTCTTCTTTGGTAGAGAAAGAAAGTGAGGTTTTCTTCATTAATGAACTTGGATTTTGAAGAAGGAGCTTGTTCAATCCTTTGTAGACCTTCATCTTCAATTAATGAGCAATTTCTTACTCTCTTTCTTTACCTTTGTTCTTGATTTTGTTTATTTGCTTTTATTTTTCTTCTTTGCTTATTAATCATGTTGATGCTTATTGATTTGATGATTGATATTGTTTTCAACATGATTTGTGAGTAGTCATCTAGTCAAGGGTGTGGGGATGGTGTAGTTGCTAATTGTTCATGCTTTTAATGTTGGGGTTATGTTAATGGTGATTAAAGTCTTTGCATGCTTGATATTCTTTGGTCTTTCTTGTAAGTGCACATTGTTAGTTGATCAAAGATGAGTCTTTACTAACAAGTAACGGAAGTTGACTTAGTTGAGATTCATTACTATCGATTGTTATTTAATAGTACCTCCTAGTATATGGTTCTAATGTGAAAACATAGAGGCTATGTTAGGAGAAGCCAATTGACCCCGGAAGGCG
This sequence comes from Chenopodium formosanum, assembly GCA_024500155.1. Classification (NCBI taxonomy): domain Eukaryota; kingdom Viridiplantae; phylum Streptophyta; class Magnoliopsida; order Caryophyllales; family Amaranthaceae; genus Chenopodium; species Chenopodium formosanum. The sequence continues at coordinate 21,698,240 of CM044880.1, forward strand.
GCTAGATTGAACCCCTTTACTTCGATATTCATGTATGTTTAGTTTACCATTTATATGCTACTTTGTTATTGTATGGTCAAGCGTCAACTTCACCTACCCATTTCCCTTGGTGCCTTAATGTTTTATTTCTTGTTTTAGCATTTTTAGACTTTAGTTTATTTATCCCCTATTCCGGACTAGCTTAATTGTCGATAACATTTGGTGGTGTTTACCGTTCTCTGTGGTTCGACCCCTATGCTTGCCTTATACTCGTATTAGGTTTGTTTAGGTTGTATAAATTGTATTTGATCTAGGGATAGACAATTGACGACGCGTCTATACCCTTGTCAGTCATTCTCCGTCCCTATTGATACTTTGACTTTTGTTTTCGAAACTTGTGTTTCTCCAAACTCAGTCAAAGTGGGGGCTTCTGTAGAAACCCATTTGTGTCTCCCCAAAACCAAACCTGGTGATGAGTACCTTTCGCTTCGACTCATAATTGAATGAAGTGAAAGTGTGGAAAGTCTAGTGTTGCAGGTAGTTTTAATTTCTTTTCTCTTCTCTCTATTTTTGAAAACCTATTTTAAGAAAATAGCCAATCCGGTTTTGTTAAATCCTTAGCAAGAGTCCAATAATGGTGTAGTTGGATAGGGTTTGAAAAGAGCTTTCCAACGATATATTATAAGCCCAATTCCGATGAATAATGAGGAAGTTATGACCAAATTACTAAAATGGGCCCGGTTGGATACTTATATGCGGCCAAATAATCTAGAGGAGGGCCTTATATTGATTTATCATTCCTAATGTAATTAGAATTGATTTTAGTCTTCTAGATTCTTCTAGGTTTTTTTATTCATAATTCAATTAGCATTAATAAATTGACTTTGGTTGACTTTTTAGAGTTTGAATCAGAATAAAAGAGTGTTTTTAAGGAAAATACGATTTTGCCCTTCCGTACGGCTAAATTTTATCTGAATTAAGAAAATGCATGAAAATAATAATTAGCACTTGACGACAGACATTAGCGCCTGGCGCTAATCTGTTTTATCCTCGTCGAAACTCTGATTTGTTTTTCTATCCGTTTGGCTTATTTTCTCTATAAGTAGCCTCCTAAAACCTCCATTTTTCATCATTAAACATCATCAATTTCCACCAACAAATTAATTTTCTTATTCTCTCTTCTTTTTAAGAATTCATTTCTCTCTAATTTTCTATACAAAATTCCGCATTCACAAGATCAAGAAACACCTAGCCAAATTCGAAGTTGCCTTTGCCGCAGACGTGAAAGGTTTGATATTTCTGAGGGTTTGGTCCCAAATCTAGTCTAAACTTTCTTATTCTTTCTTTCAATTATTTAATTTAATTGTTTGTTTTATTATTTTCCTTGAAGTTACTAACGCGTGTATTTTGGTATTAGAAAGAGGTAAGAGGCATCCAAGTAAGTGCTTTAATTTTTTTATTGATATAATGATATAGAAATCATGTTTAGGTTGTTATTTTGATTCCTAATGTCATGTTAGGGCGTTTTGATCTTTCTAGTATCATGTTTAGGGTAACAACTAAAAATTCCTAATATCAAGTATGATTAAAAGTATGCTTCCTATATTCTTTCCTAATATCATGTTAGTATCACGTTAGGGCTAAATATTTGATTTTTATTGTTTAGTGACATGCTAGGGTTGGTTATTAATCTTGTTCGTATCATGCCTAGGATCTTGCTATTAATATTATGCTTTAACATGATTATGATAAATATGATTTTGATTATGATTAATGATTAATGATTATGATCATTATTTTGATTGTTATTTTATTATATTGCTTGATATATATATTGTTATTGCTTGACCACGCCTTTTATTCATGTTTAAAGGGAATTTGTACTTGTAATCACGCTTAATAAGATAATAATAATCTTGTTAGGGTTAATTTGATTATAAATTCAAGTGATCGCCAATAATATATTTATTTGTGCATTAATATTCAACCAACACAGATAAACAGGTTTAGGATGAACCTATCGATTGCATGTTAGTCAGAAAGCGCACATGAATACGAGAAGAATAAAGTAGCGCCCTATTATTAGGGCAGGTTCAATCTCTTTTAGGTTTAATTTGTACCTTCATCCCCAAACTTCCAGTCACGGTTCCAGATCTATTGGAGTTGACAATCTCCTAGGTCATTAAGGGGTGTAACCTTCACCTCGTGAACGGTTTACAAGTTCCTAAAACATGTTGGCGACTCTTTCGCTCTATCTTCCTTCCCTTTGGACGCCACCGTACTTTAGTGTATGATCACAGTGAGGTTCAAGTTTGGGATAATGCTTGAAACATTCCTTACAAGCAGCCATTGCCTATTTTTCCCCTACTTAGTCCTGACCTGACCGCCTTTCCCCCCGGGCAAGCGTCCTACATGTATGACCTATTAGTTGCTCATGTTAGGGGGCAAGCACCACCTGTACCACCACCAGTTCACCACCCCAGCTTGAGCCGGAGGTAGTGCGTTCACCACCTCGCATGTCTCATTTTGTCCCCCATGTTGACTCTGACCCAGTTTGGGAATTCCAGAGTATAGGTCAGGCTTTAGGCCATATTGAGCATTCCCACACTAACCTTAGGAGGATGGTAGGCTCCATTGACCATAGGTTAGGGTACCTTGAGAGGAACCAGGGTAGAGCTCTCTACCCTATGTATGATGATTATGCTCGTTTGTGAAACAAACCTGATGATGCCATTTACCCTGACTAGTTTCAGCCTCCACCCTAGGGATACGATAGGGATCCCACTGCCCATGGTATTTATACTGATTATTCTGCCTTCCATGGGTACGGTCAGGACATTCCTTTCAGGGGACCGGCGGGGGGGAGTTTTCACGCTGAGTATTTTGGTGGTAGCTCTTCTGGTGTAGGTGGTGCAGGTGCCAGCGAAGGTGGAGGATTCGACTCCATGGATGACGATGAGAGGACTAGCCGTGATGGGCTAGTTCCCGAGCCAATGAGGACATTGTCTGATTCTGGCTTGGGAGAGATCTTGGGTTTGGGATCTTTCTTTTTCTCTTTTGTTTTGTTTTTGGTGTGTTTTCTTAGTTTAGATTTATTGCTTTCTAGGTTAGTTTTATCGCTTTCTTATATGAAAAATACAAAAATAAAATAAAAAATAAAAAAATTGAAAAATAAAAAAATCCAAAAATACGTCCTAATGAATTATAAATCATGCTTCCCTGTGCCCCATACTTGGAAAATATTGTTTTTATTCTTTGTATATGATGAGTAGCATTGTGGATTTGTTGAACATGATTTGAAGTTTGATTGCTTAGATGTCTTAACATGCGTCAATTTTGTCCAACTGCTTGTGAATATAGTGCTATAACTAGTTGATTTGGTTAGGAATGTGTGATAGTCCCTGGTATGTCAATGAATTTGAGTATTGGCTTGCAACTATTAGTAATGTTTATATGATTCATTATTATGCACATTGTGGAGGACGAAGGCATTTGTTCTTTTAGGTAGCCTCCAAATGATTGTAGATACATTTGTTCCCTTCTTGCTACCCATGTTGTTGCCTTGACTTTTTGTTTTTTATTAGCCCCATTGCAAGCCTATTTTGCCCCATTGGTTAATAGTCCCAAGTTTGGCTTGGGAGAGCTATTAGTGAGTGAGGCGAGGGAGTTTGTAGTGTGCTTATTATTTGCACAATTTGGGTGGGTTTTGAGAAGTTATTTTGTTCTTGATCATAGTTATTTTTTATGAGTTTGAAAGTTGAATTTTTTTGAGAAAAAAATAAAGTATGATGATATGAAAAAAAAAAAGAAGCTCAAAGAAAAAAAAAAAGTGAAAAAATAAGTGAACTTCAAAAGAAAAAAAAACAGAGCAAAAGAAAAAAAAAATTCAATGTTCAAATATTCTAGTTGGAGGTTAATTAAAAGAAAGAATAAATTCTTTGAGTTTCAATGAAAAATTTAGTTTGGAAAATAAAGTTTGTTTATTGTTATATTTTTGTGAGTGAAATTTGTAAGTGTTGGGATTGTTGTTTATGTTTGGAGTTTTTTGGGTGGATTCTTGTTGGAGATGTTGATCATTATTTATTTTGATCATGGGTTTTATTAGAATTTGCTCCCTTAAGCATAGCTTTTCTCTCACTTATTCCCAAATGATTCCTAACGTTTACCCTAGCCTTACATTACATGCTTTAAAGACCTTCCGACCTTTGTGCATAGATTTGTATGAATGTGAAAGTGTTGTTTATTGATGCAAGTTATAATTTGACATATTTCGAGTCGACTAGTAGGTTGATTGTACATCTTTTTATACACACGAGAGTGTGAGTTGGGAGGGCATTGTTCACATAAAGAGGTTGGTTGGAGAGCGATCGAGTACATCTTTTACTCGCCACATAAATGAGAGTTGAGTGTGTGAGCACTAGTCTTGAATTCTATATGCTCTTGTGGTTTGCTTTATTTAACAATTGTTAGGGAGGAAGAGTAATTGGATGGATGATATTGGTTGATGTTGAAGCATGTTTATTAGATTTACCTTGAATTGTTTGTGCTTGATTTTTACTTTTTGGGGTGAAGCATATTTATTTATTCATTGATGAGATCTTTGCTTAGGGACAATCAAAGGTTTGGCTTGGGGGTGTTTGATATGTTCATTTTATATATTATTTTACCCCCGTGCCTTGGTCATAATTAGTAGTGTTTTTGGCCCTTTAGATCCATTTTTATTAATAATTGGTGTTTTCTAGTGTTTTCGTAGATTTGGTTGACTTTTGTTGGGATTTGCACTTTTGGAGCATTTTCCCTAGATATTATGGAGTATCTACGAGCATTGGAGATGCACGACCATCCTTCATAGCCCAGGGCCAGTTAGAGCCATTGAACCGGTGATTAAGGGCTCGGTTTATGTGATACTGGGGCGTTTGGACCGAGTATTCAAGACCCGAAGAGGAAATTCGGATTGGCCCGAAGAATTGGAGCCTAATTGAAGTCCAAAGAGTAGCCCAAGAGTGCCGCCCGGCCAAAGGAGTTCCCGCTCGAAGGCGCTCCCGGCTGGGCGGGGGAAGCAAAGCTGGCGCATGAACTCGCGCCCGGTCGGGCGCGAGAGACTTACCTGATGAGTAAAAAGGCGCGCCCGATTGGGCGCATGTCATTATTACGAAGTTTAATCGTCATTTAAGTTTGTTTTAGTTTAGGATTCTTGCTTAATATAAATACTTTTCCGTAAAGCAAGTTGAGGATCTTTTTTTTACTCTTTCTTTGTTCTTTTCTTAGATTTTCTCTCTCTACTTAGCTTTTAGATTAGTTTTTCTCTCTAATACTTTGTCTTAACTCTACTCTTATTTCCAGATTACTTTGGTAACGATTTCTTCTACTTTAATCTCAGTTATTTATTTTAATTCTTTCATCATGTCTTATTTTATTGCTTTGATTAGTTTACATTTAATTATGTGTGAGTAGTTTTATTTCTAGGAATTGTGGGAGTCCATAAATAATATAAAGGGGTAATTTATTGTTGTTGATTATCAATGCTAGATTAATTTCCTATTGATTGATTTAATGCTCTGTGACTAGATTAGGCTCGGTCTTTTATGCATGAGTTTGACAATATTTATTCGAGATTCAAGAGATGAGAATTGATGTTTAGGTCTAGTTTCAATAGGCAGGTTAATTTATAAATGGTTAAGTCGAGATTCGAGAGATGAGATTTAATACCGGTAGATTAATTCAGTGATTGTAATACGTAGCGAAAGACCTTTATGATCTGCTTAATTTATGTATTGATGATTGATTATTATGTTTTACCCTAGAATGTTATTTATTGGTGAACCTATGCCCTAGCTAGGCCTTTATTCATTGTTTTCTATTTACTCTTAATCTCCGTAGTTTAGTTTTATATCCATATTATTAAATTGTTACTTCATAATTTAGATTGCTTTTATTAATTAGGAATAGAAAGACCAGCTTCCCTGTGGATTTGACCCTACTTCCCTATCTGCATTAGTTAGAAGATTTAGGAATTATTTTTTATTGGGTAATTACGAATTTAGCCTGTCAATTACTAGAGGAATACACTTGGGAATAATGGGCACCCAGCGTCCCCCTCAAAACTCTCTCTTAACCCGGATGGATGGGAGGACGGGTCGGACGGTGATCGATCCCCCTCGTCCAAGTTTAACAGAGAAAGAGTTGAAGTTGTTCATTTTTCTGTTAAACTCTCGGTCCCTAGTCTGGACAAGGTAGAATCTGTGCTTCCAACCACGCCATTTAAACAGATTGTGAAGAACCACCATGTACTCCAGCCGAGTGTTCAAAACGAACCACCCGTCCGCATCAGAATTCACCTTCACCATGTTGTGCATGGTACAGAAGACTGGAAATTTAGGGGTGAAGCTCATCCTAAGGCAAGTCACCTAGTACTCAAAAATATTGGCCTAGTTGTTCGGTGTCAACTGGACCAAGGCAATCTGATATTCATCTAGTAGCTCCTAGACGAATGGATGAAGAGAAAAGTGGAGGCCGCCCTCCATAGCAGCTTCATAAACATTGAAGCCCCGACGAATGAATTTTGGGTCGTTTGAGGTGGCCACCAAACTTGAGGTTCGAAGAGGACTTATCTCGTATCCTAAAGACGAGGACTCGTCCCCATCCACCCTAGATTCCTCAGTCACAAGTGAACAGACGACCTCATGAGGAGAAACATACGACGCCGAGTGTTGAGCCAGGGTGTTCAAAACAATTAAACAAGTATATAAAAATCAAGAAAGAAAAAGAAAGTATTCGGTTACCTTTATCCGAGTAGGAAGCTTGAAGACTTTGAAGTTCTTGGATAGATGTTAACCGGAAAACTCGAACGTACGGCCAGTGCCGGACCCACCCTTTGCATGGTGGGTCACGTGACCCAACAAAAAAAGGTTAAAATAATAAGCATTGTAGTAATTAGTCATATGTTGCTCACTAGTCTAGTGGTTAAGGCATAAAAATTCTAGGCAATGAACATGGGTTCAATACCCACGGGCAGCATTTTCTATTTTTTTAAAAAATATGTTATTTATTTATTTTATTTATTAATTAGCTTCACCCCACAAAGGCTCAAATCCTACCTTATTAGCTTTTTTGGTTTTTTTTCCTTCTCTTTTTACCTTCTTAATTCTTACTAAGAAACTTCTTGAATTTATTATTTTTTATTAACTTCATCCCTCAAATCCTACCTTCTTAGTTCTCACTAGGTAACTTGTTACAGCTCATCGTTTGAAATCTTTTGGTAATTTCATTGGTTATTTGTCATTGTCCAACACAAATCCTCCTTCTCCTCTCCCACAAAATATTTAATATTTTTGTACTAACTTTTTTTAATTAGCTTTAAAAATATTAATGTAATAATTATTGATTTGTATGCGGTCGATGGGAGACGGTGACCCAGCACACGTAAAATCCTAAATCCGCCACTATGTACGGTGGCTGAGCTCTTGAAGATCTGAAAGAAAAGTAACTTTCTCTCTCTAGAAGCTCTGACTTCTCTCTAGAAAGTTAAAAATCCAAAGTAAGGGAATGAGGTAAAATTCTTGCTATTTATAGGCAAAATTCATGAGGGCAGAATTGTAAAATTGTTGTTCCCGCCTAAAGAATACCAAACAGTTAACTTTTAAAAAGTTTAACCTAGAAATCAAACAGTTAAAAAACCGCCCCGTCATTCAAGACGGAATACGAAGGGGTGTCACGTCATTTAAGACGGAATTCGAACGAATATCATAACTATTTGTCAAACTTAACACTTGCCTTGAAAGTTTGAACCATTTTCTAAAAATAATGGAGAACAGCTGGTTGCTCATCAAAAGGCCATTCGGCCCACCCCATAAAGATGTCAGGCGAATCGTACAAGGCATCCAGCCTAATAAGAGGGACGGACGACCCTGTTCGACCTCTACAACACCTTCAAATGCTCAAAACGCCTAAGTGCTCGGACGTACCTGGACGAGTAAGATCAGAGGAGGCGGCCCGTAAAGAACAAGTTACCCCGTCTAGGGGCAAATGTTTAGGGTAAAAAAACCCCTATTATGTGGTCCATTCCCATAGAGACAAGTGGATTAAAATAAGAGACGACAACACGTGTCCATATGTGAAGATGACACTTGTCAAGCAAAAGAGCACTTGAAGAAGAGAGTGAACGCCTCCTTACATCAGGAGGCCCAAGATCGTATTTCCTAGGTCACTAACCCTAAAGGGGCACAATTTTTTACCCCTATAAATACCCAAATCATGTATGATGGTAGGGGTGGATTGGGACATAACATCAAAAAGAGTATAAAGAGCTCCAACTTCTCTCTACTTTCTCTCTCTAGTTATCCTGTTTCCGGTAACTAACTTGATCGTCAGAGCGAATATTTCGGTAAACAGGATATTCGTTATTTTACAGGTGTCCGAGTCTATTCGTCCGTAGAGCGCGATCAATATCACTGAGGGATTCCAAAAAACCCCTGAAACAATTCTTTTTAAAGTAAACTGTAAATAAATGAAAATATATTTAGGGGCAACTCCCAAGCCTAAAAGCTAGCTATATTAATAAAAATACATGAAAATAACACCACATAGAAAATTGAAGTAGAGACCTTAAATGTTATGTTATAAAATAAAAACTATGAATATTATTAAATTATAATTCCATCTTTTTGTTTCAATCGTCACCTAATTATGTTCAAAAAATTTAGGAAAAAGAGAGAAAGAGGTGAGGATTGTCGAATTTACCAATGAGTTGGGATTTGCATAAAAAAATTCAGGTGCCCTGAATTGGAATCGGAACCTGAATATAATAGGAACCGCAATTTGTATAAGCGGTTTCGATTCTAGGTAATAAAATAGAGAACATGTTGCAACATGTTCCAATTCAGGATTTAGATTTTTTGGATCTAAAACCTGTAGGGTACCTTGTAACCTAATAAAAGTATTACTTAATCTCAAATGATATATCAATTAAAGCCCAATTTTTACTAAATGTAAATAAAAATAGTTATTATAACTATATGTATTAAATTTGGTAAACAACTATTTTTGGATTGTTGTATTTGCAAATTGTAAATTTATGACCCTTCTATTTTTTTAAATTCTTTTTTTTTTTTTTTGCAAAAGGTAAGTAATATAATAACAATCAAGGTAAGTACCCTGAATCGAAACCGGGTACTGCAAAATCTGGTTTCGGTTTCCTTTTTTTAGGAACCTGTTCAACATGTTCCGATTTCAGTTCTTATTTTGAGAAACCTGTTGCAACAGAAGTCGGTTCCGGTTCCATAAAATTTAAGAAGGTATCCTATTATGTTCACCCCTACCAATGATATACAAAAAAATGACAGGGATTGGGAAAATGTAGGTTAATAATGGTTACTAACACACGTGAACATGGGTTTCTTGGCATATTTTATGTGTGAATATCTGAATACTGAATGTACCAAATAAATAAATTGTGTTATTAATAAGCAAATTTCAAATAAGAAAAATGGTGCAATTTTTTATTTTTTTTTTATTAAAGAAAAATGTTGCAATTATATATATATATAACTCAATCTGTGTTACTTCATGTCCGACATGGGTACGTGTCCAAGCATCTAACTTGGATATTTTGTGAAAATATTTCATGATTTTGAACTAAAAGTGAAGTGTAGCCGAACTACCTGGCTCGGGTCAATTCACTGTTCGGGTGTCATACCCATGTGCGAGTCTCGAAGATCCAACTAGGGGCAGATCTAGGGGGGTTCAAAGGATTCATTGAACCCACAGATTTTTTTGAAAAAGAAATATAAGTTTTAATTTTTTTCAAAAAAAAGGAAAAATAAAGGGTTAAAATTTTTTTTTGTGAGGTAAATAATCAGTTGTGTAATTTTGGCGTGGTGATAAGGGAACGATTGTTAGAGCAGCAAGGCTACTCTTAGGTCTTGGGTTTGATTCCAGTTGTCCTCATTTTTTGTTTTTTCGAGTTCTTTTTGTTTTTTTTTCGAGTTCTTCCGTTCTTCGTGAGTTTGTGAGTCCTCTAATTCCTCTACTCCTCTTAATTCTTAAATCTTTATTTGTTTGTTTTTTTTTAGAATTAGTGATAATTAGATTAATTACTGAATTGTGTAATCGGTTTTGATATAATGTTGAATACTTGAATTGTTTGACAAATTGAATTGTAGAAACTTAGAATTTTTTTAAATTTTTACTTGGTCTTTTAATTGATAATTAGAAGAAGTTTTCATTGTCATTTTTTTTTCAATTTCTTCCGTTCTTCGTAAGTTTGTGAGTCCTCTAATTCTTCTACTTCTCTTAATTCATAAATCTTTATTTGTTTGATTAATTTTCTTTAAATTAGTGATAATTAGATTAATTAATAAATTGTTTAATTGGTCTTGATATAATGTTGAATGCTTGAATTGTTTGACAAATTGAATTGTAGAAACTTATAATTTTAAATTTTTACTTGGTCTTTAAATTGATAATTAAAAGAAGTTTACATTGTTAAATTTGTATTAATTGGGAACTTGGGATTTTTTTTTAATGTGTAATATTATTTTTTTTCAATAGAATTATAGATTTGTAGAAGTAGTAATGTATCAGCACGCTTTTAAAGTATGAAAACTCGAAGAATGCTTTTGTAGTTTTTTTTTAAAAAAAATATTGTGTAATCCATGCATTTGTAATGGAAATTTTAAACTAATGTATTGAATATTTAATTGATATATGATCATTTTTTTAAGATTCCAAACCCACAGTTCGGAATACCTGAATACATCACTGGGTCCGACACAGATACGTTAGGTGAAATGAAGCATCCGAGTTACATAGAACTCGATTAAGTATTTGATAAATAACCATTTTAATTTATTACTCCACAAATAATAGTATTAAGAGGTCTTCTTAATTTAACCAAAGCAAATAACTAAACCACCCATCCAAAACAAAACATAAGCACACCAACTCCAACAGCAAAACTAAGCAGCCAATTGATTCTGAAAGCAGTGAAACCCACATCAAACGATTTGTTGGGACCGTTAGAAGAAGCATCAGCATCCGACGGGCTCGGCGAAGGGGCTTTTGAAGACAGAGCTGGGGTCGAACCTGATGGCGCAGGGGAAACGGAAGGGGGCGAGATCGTTGGAGCTGAAGCTGGTGCAGGACTAGGCTTCTTAGGCCTAACAGCAAGGACCACAATGAAAAGTTTTTGCCCTTTCATACAATGATCTTCACTGCTACTAATGAAGTATTGTGGCCCTGATCTTCCAAAAATGTACTCTGATTTCCCTTCAGTTAAGGTTTCTATTGGCTTTTTCACGTTGCATTGGTTGTAGTTATCTCTTGTAACTACAAGAACTGAGTCATTTTCGCTCTTCAACTTGAAAACTGCAATCGAAATTAATTAGTAATAATAAACTATTAAATTTTTATACAAAATATACCATACAAAATATTACCTCCTAGGATATATTTTGTAGCAAATTTTGATAATTACCATCATCTAGTGTTGCTAAAATTGAAAATACTACCTCAAGGTTTTTTTTTTTTGAATTTTACCACCTATTTTTTTCCAAAATTTTTTAAAATACCATCACTTTGTGAGATGACGTAATTGTGAGACCCACAAATTCGTTTTCCCTCTCTTTCCCTCTATCTTCCCTCGATTTCCCCTGTTCCTCAAGTCCCCTCTTTCAATTTCATCTCTATCCTTTTCAACAACCACCCAAATTTATTGTCAAACCCTAACATTCAATAATCATTTTTCACTCTCTCTCCTTTTCATTGGGCTGCAATTGTTGTTGTTGTTTTTTTTTTTTTTTTTTTTTTTTTTTTTGCATATGAATATGATCATCGAAATGATTAATCACCACTTTTATGTTAGTGTTTTCACCCCAAATGCATGTTTAATTGTGTTTTCGTGGTAATTACTTGTTTAATTGTCCAATTATTCATTCAATTTTAACTTCATAAACCCTAATTTGTCCAATTTAGCAAAACCCCCAAAGTAATTACCCCAACCCTAATTAATCTAATCAATTCACTTCGTTTTAGGTTAGATTGTATTAATTATAACCTAATTTGCGCAAATTTTTGAAAATGACATCAAATTTCAGAGATGAAATTGAAAGAGGGGAGAAGAAGAACAGGGGAAATCGAGGGAAGAGATTGGGAAAACAAATTTGTGAGTCCCACCATGACGTCATCTCACAAAGTGGAGGGATTTTAAAAAGGATTTTTTGTAAATTACCACCCCAGAATGTACCATGTATTGAAATAACCACCATTTTTTTAAAAATTAAAAATAACCACCCATATTATACAAAAAATGTAGGTTTTACCACCCGGCCTATACTCCGACCAGTTTTTATTTCGAGCATTGGCCCCTCATAACAGTTGTTTTTTATTTTTATAAAAGTTGTTTCTCGATTTATTTCCTCCCTTGTTTCACAAACTACTACCAAACTTAAAATTCTTCATTTTTTTTAACAAATTCTACCAATTTTTACTCCAATTTTTGCAAATTGACAAGCGAATCCTTTAAAGAATGTACTTAAATTTTTTTAAACCAATTTGTACAGCAAGGTAATTGAAGATCGCACTTAATTTTTATTTTTTAGTTATTTTGCAATGCTTTAATGAAGTAGAATTCAAGTTATACGATATTTTTTTGTTTGGTTTGTGTTTTATTAGGAATTTAATAATGTAATCGTTGTTTGATTCATTCAATTTAACTTGAATTGAAAATTAGGGTTCTTCAAAATGAAATTGTGGGGCACATGCTCAGAAAACTGACCGGAGTATAGGTAAGGGTGGTAAAACCTACAGTTTTGTAAAATATGGGTGGTTATTTTTAATTTCAATAAAAATGGGTGGTTATTTCAACACATATTAAATTTTAGGGTGGTAATTTACAAAAAATCCTTTTAAAAACTTTTGGAAAAAACTAGGTGGTAAAATTCCAAAAAAAAAAAAAATAAAATAATTGAGGTGGTATTTTCAATTTTGGCAACAATAGATGGTGGTAATTATCAAAATTTCCTATTTTGTATAAAAATATCATTTTGAATATCAAAAAAAATCTTGCGTAGACCTGGTCCACAATAATATTATTTTAGACCTAAGGTTTATACACACGTAACTGGCATTATATTCAAAATAGTGACCCCTAATTTTAATATGGCAACCATATTTTTAATGTTATTATGAACGTAAAGTATGACACTATATTGAATAGTGACCTAGTTTTAACATAGTGATCTTTATTATTCATATTAATCCTTATATTAAAAATTTCATTAAAATTTTTTTACCTCTTATAGCTTTTATAATGTCACACTAACTTTTATTTCAACATAATAACCATTGTTTTAATATAGTGACTTTTTTTATTAATAAAACAATCATATTGTCTTTAATATTAGTGGTTCACAATAAATTAGTGTGAACTAGGTTTATTTAAGAATTTGTATTTGAATTATATATTCATTCTAATCCTATTCTATAGTGACAAATTAAAATGTTAATCTTCTATGACTTTCTTGAATATCCTAGAAAGTAATACATTTGAAAAGTAGAAATTATTGAATTTATTTTATTTCCTAGATCTAATGTGAAAAACTTCTGTTTTAAGGTAATAAATTTAAAGTAATGTAATAGTAAAAATTTAATTGTGATTGAATTTAAGTTGTAAATTTTTTTTTATTTAAGTACAATTTTTATATAAATCAACAACAAGAAAAGTTTATAAAGGTAATTAAATTACATTCAATCACTAATAATTGATTTTTAGTCATTTAAAATGTGATTCTTTACTAATAAAACGTAGATAATTTTTATTTAAATTGGGTTACTTTAACCCATATTGGGGTAACTTTTATTCATTTCAGGGGTAACTTTTAATCACTTTAGGTTTTATTTATAATGGATGTACAATAATTATTGTACACCCGATTTTTTTTAAAGTTTGTATTTCCATGTATTCTATTTGTTTTTTATTGTTAGTGCAACACCTTTAAAAAAAACAAAAACAAAATGCAACAGTACATTAAATAGAAATATACTACTACCTCTACTTCATATTACTCGCAACAAATATCTCACAAATAATACCCCTTTGTTACGAGTAATGCGAAGCAGAGGTAATATTCCCACCACCTCTACTTTTTTTGTTATTATTGCTCCTCTCTCACGTCCCCTAATTTTATATAACCTATACTAACCCATAGTAAAAAATAATAAATAAATAAAAATAAAATATCTATACTAGCCCACTACTTTTTTTAAAAATAATATTATTGCCTAACAACCTTCATTTTCATAATATGTTAACAAATTAAACTTAACCACCTGAAGCTCTAAGATTTTTTTTACCCTATGTGAATCAACACATACATGTTGAATTTTTTTATAAAACAAAAGACATATGTAGTACATGATAACAAGATATGCAATGAATCAAAATCATCAAAAACAGTTAAATTTTCCAACCAACATCTTATGCATAATCATGCAAAATTGTTTCTATTCATCTATACCCTAACTAAAATTTTACAGCTTAGTTTGGCTAAATACATTGCATACAAATTAAATTCCTAATCATTCAAATTGTATCACTAAATTTTCACAACTTAATTATACTATATATGGAAATTGCATGGACACTCTTAAATGCAAATTCATACCAAATAAATCATATGATTTTTCGAAATACAGTATGAATTATAAACCTTCATTCCAATTTCCAAATTATTGGAAACATTATGTATTAACGTGTATAATGAGATACTCCCATGTTACCCTTAATTACATACATAAAAATAAATAAACAAAAACAAACAATGTTAACATGAAAACTTACATAAGGTATCGTTCACTTGAAACCTATTTCTTTCAGCCCAATGATTATAACTTTTAGATGGATTTAGCACCCATCCATCTTTTCCACCAACAGAAAATTTGTACCCTTGGGATGAATTAATCCATATCATTAACAACACAAAAATCAAGAACATAAATTTATGGAATCCCATAACTAATTTTATTTATTTTTTATTATTTTTTTTAAAAAAAAGAACAACAAGAAGAAGAACAATAGTGATTACTAATTAAGCACTCAAAGGAAAAAGAAGAAGAAAGACAATAAAATGTGATAAAAATCTTAAGAGAGAAGTATTATAGTGGGTGAGTAATGTGATGTGAAATAAAAGCATTTGGATGTATAAGGAAAGAATTAATCACGAGGTTGCCGTTGTGAAACATACCTCTTAGTTGTAACTGTTGTAATTATATTTGGAAATTTTGAATTATCATAATTATTAAGTCTAACATATTAGCAATTTTTTTTAAGACCTGAACATATTAGCTACTTTTAGTGTACAAATTCTTAAATGGACTTGGTTCACACTAATTTATTGTAGACTACTAACATTAGAGAAACTATGGTTGTTTTATTAATATAAAAAGGTTTCCATAATAATAAAAAAGTCACTATGTTGAAATAAAATTCATTTTGGTAATATATAGGCTATAAGAGGTTAATCTTTTTGATAAAATATTTTATATACTCGTCAATGTGAATAATAAAGGCCCCTATGTTAATATTAGGGTCATAAGACTCATAACGTCGTATTTTAAATTCACAATAACATTAAACTCTATACAAGTTTTAATAAAAGTTACGATGTTGAAAATAAGGTTAATATGTTTAAAATAAAGGTCAATATGTTCAATATAATGTCAGTTGCGTGTGTATAAACCTCGAGTCCACAATAATATTATTGTGGACCAGGTCCACACAAGTCTTTTTGCTTTTAGTGAATGCATTACATAAAAAATTATGATTCCTATCTATTTTTATAGCCAACGTTAGATGCATACACGTCGCCGTGAATTTATTTCAGTCCTTTTTTCTCTTCTTGTTAGTTGTTACATGCAAACATGCTAAATGAGTACAAGATTGATGCAATGAGATGTATGAGAAACAAAATTACTCATTTTAAAAAGAATTTAAATTATTTGGACAAAAAATAACAAAACATATTTGTACAATTTAAAAAATGAATTGAAGTAATAGGTGACATTGCCGGGTATTACAAAAATATGTAGTTTGGTCCTGTTAACTCCCTCCGGGTTTTTTATTTTATTTTTATTATTTTTAGGTGTTATACTCCCTCTGTCCCAAATTACTCGCAAGGGTTTGACTTTTTACACTATTCACACATCTCCTTTTGACCATCTTTTTAACTATTATATGTGTAAAGAGGGTGTTTCCATCGTAGGGGATCCTTCTCCTTACATGCCCATGGTCCTTTAAAAGCATAGCACTTTACGCTTTTTAGGGTGTATTAGGAATTGAATTCCTGACTGTTTGGGAAACCTTGAATTATAAATGATACTCTCATCGCGCTTTTTTGTAAGAAACAAGTAGGAGTCGCCAATGAGTTTTAGAATAACTCATAAACCTCGTTCATGTCTTTCTCCCAATTAGAGTTCAAGGGATAATTAACACGAATCGTAAATTTACCCATTTCAAAATTAGTCTACATAAACAAGAAATGAGTTCGGGAGGGAGGGTACTATAATAACGTTCCTTTTAGGGAGGAATCGCTATTCTAGCCCTAGTTACGGCCTCTACTAACTCTTTCTTTTTCACCATTTCATTACCAAATGATATGTGCAACGTGATACATAAACTAAGTTGGTTGATTTTATTTATACACATTGATCACGTAGGAATTACATTGCAAAGTCGTTATTCTTTATTTAATTCAAGTTTGTGAGAAAAACAAAAAAACAAGATTTGTTTTTGCTTAAGTGATCACTCAACAATAAATTATTCAATTCTATTCTTATTTAACGAAAGATACTATGTGAAATTGATTAATTAGAAATCTGTTTAAAGTTATCAAACAACACTAATTAATTGATTAAAGTTATTTTAAACAATAAAATTAAAGGTGATTGATCTAAGTGCTCGGGACTTTACCACTTCTCTTTGCTAGATTTTCAATTAGAACACTTATGGACTACTTCTTGATCGGGAACCTCCACTGTAATAACAAAGATTAAAAGGGGTGAGTGTTTAGGACAAGAGGGTTTGGTTGCACACAAGTTCACAAGATTTCTACTAGCGTTTTAGGTTAATTTCAGTGTGTTTGAGCCTTGTATCAAGCCCCTATTTATAGGGAAGGGATACGATTTGGGTTTTGAGTATTTTGCCGCACCAGTTGTCGCGCGCATCTGAAAGGGTTGCGCGTGACTGACTAGCGCAAGTGATTTAGTTGCGCTGCTATAGAATGTCTTGCGCGTAGTATTATGGTAAGATTCAATTTCATATTTTTATAAAATTTTAAATCTTTCGCAAGCGCATCACTGGAGGTTGCGCTCAACCTTATGAGTTGCACGCGCCAGACCAACGCAACTCTTTGAGATGCAAGCGCATTTATCTGCGGCAGCATCAATTTTAACCTAGGCACCTCTAAATTTGTCATTATTAGGGTTTAAACGCAGGTTTAAGCCTAATTATGATCGGGCTTAGTTGATTGGACCTTAATGCTTTTGCTTTTTGGTTAAGCTAGCTTATTTTATGTACTTGTAATTCAATTAGTAATCCACAAGTTTTCTTCGCTTTAATCGAACACGAAGATGGTTTTATTTATCGTCATTGCACTTCTTGTTGGGACAGGAGGCTAAAAGTAGGTATCAACAGTTAGCCCCCACTTTGATCAAGTGTAAGATAAACATTGATCAAAGTAGCTAAGGAAATAAATCCGAGACTTTTTCTAGTTAGTTCTTAGAGAATACAGAATATTTCAGAAATGTTTAAGGATGTCGAAACAGTCCTTGGTTCACTAAATGCTTGAGACAAATAGTTGTTAAGGCCAGAAAAGAGTACTTTCTAGTCTTAAAGCACTAAAGAATCTAGATTAATCTTTTGCAATCGTAGAACGCTTTACAAGTAAATATGTTCTGGGTGATGTCATGTCATGAGAAGAAATAGGTTTAAAAAGGATTAAAAGGGGATGATGTCCTCCCAATAATATCATCGATATGTCATTGAAACTTTAGTCTTATTTTAACAAATTTGAAAAGATAATAAAAGAGTGTTTCGGCTTTCGCAGCCTAAATGTTTCGGCTTTTGCTGACTTAATAAAGTTCTCGACAATTCTCTTGTCAAAACTTAATACTCGGTGTCCACAAGATAAAAATACATGTCTCGGGACTAGAGTCATATATCCAAATCAAGTGAGAGAGAAGAAAATCGGCAACTCTCTCAGCAGTTTTGTCCACTAGATGAGTACCCGTGTCTCAGGACTAGGGGCACGTGCTTACATAGATGCGACATCGCACGCCGCTCTTTATACAGGGGTGGACGACACCCTAACTGTCCGGTAAGCCAGTAAGCTCACTAACTACCGTATTTGCTTCAAATCAAGAAGTGTATGTTTTCGAATAGTTCGGCGCGTCTGTCGACTCGTGAGCTAACGCCTAAAGTAAAGTAAAGTAATTCTACCTTTTAGTTACAAGAGGTAGATCTTGTTAAGATGGAAAGAGGTGAAATTTTACGCAACACCTACGCAATACATTTTTACGCAGTCTCGTAACGCTTTACAATTTTACGATGTATGATAACACCATCTATTCTGGGTGTTTTTGTCCCTCGGGAGAGCTACGACTCAGAGATTGGTTGGTGAGCGCCTATACCTGCAAAATAACGGAGACTCCGGGTGGTTGAAGCTCCGCCTCCGACGATCAAGTTAGAACATGTAGGAGTGAGTAAAAAGTGCGGAAATAAAGGTGAGATCTTTCTCGGATTCTGAGAAAGAAGATTTCTCTGATGTAAGAGAATGTCAGTAATTGTGTAATAAATTCAATCTGTCCCACAAATGGGGGAAATCTCCCTAATTATAGGGTCATTCTGGATAAAGGTGCCCTTGTCTAGGTCATTTAACCTAGATTAGGTGGGCTGCCCGTCCTTTTGACTGCTTTTTGGGAATTGGGCCTTTAAAAACCGTTATTCCTCTTGATGATAGTGGATTCTGTGTGTCACTTCGTAAGTGGCCCGATTTAGGCCAATATAGGATGGACACGTGTCCCATTCCTATTGGGCCACGTGGCGGGGTAATTTTACCTAAAACATTTTCCCCTCACATATGTGACGTGGCAAGCCAAGTGGCATCTGTGACACGTGTCACTCATGCAGCGGTAGAACAGTAATTACTGTTACCTTTTAAGGGATTTACCAAGATGCCCTTGAAGTTACCCCTCTTTAAATAGAAACTTTGCCCCTCTCATTTTCGCTCATTTACGAAAAAGTTCTTGAGAGAATCTGAGAGAATTTTGACTTTTCTTTGAGAACAACCTTTTTGTCTGCCGCTTGCTGTTTACTGCCTGACCCATTCGGCTTTTTCTACTTCAACGCTACCTCTTCAGGTAACCGCCTGCTCTTTTTTCAATTTCCTTTCAGTTCTCCTGTGTTTGTTTCTTTTCTTTTTTGAAAATGGTATCACAAACACATACGGGAGGACCTAGGGTAGTTGTCAGCCGGTCACCTGGGACGGCTGAATCTAGAACTAGGGGTGCCGCATGTCCTAAATTGCGCTCGCCAACAAATCCGTTAGTGTCTATGCAGGACACTATGGCTAGATAAAAAAGGACAGCCCGGCCGCCGAGTGAGGAAGAGGACGAGGGCCTTATCAAGGTGTCCAGACGCAAGGTTACCTATTACCCATCCGGCGTCCCAATGACGCCGACTGACTTGATTCTGAGTGATTCAGAAAGTGCTTCCAGCGAAGAGGCATTCCACTCTGTAGAGGATTCGTCCTAGTCGGATGCTGACTTAGGCGGCCTTAAGAGTGAGGGAAAGCCGCTTGTGATTGCTGAAGAAGACTTTGAGAAAAAGGTCGACTATATAGAGCGAGGCCCGGAAAAAACCTCTTTCCCTCTTCAAGAAAAATTTACTCCTTACTTCACCCATATATTCGCATCTACCTAGAGACTCGTGCGGAAAAACTTGGATGACTTTCACGACACCTATTTCATGGGTTCCGCCTATAGGATTAACGTTCCGGCTCTTGATGATTCAGTCTTCTGGCCGCTTGAAAAGAGCTATGGGGATAGGTGCTTTGGGTGCTATGCGGCCACCATACAGGCAGGCCTTAGGTTTCTGCTGGATCCAGCAATTGAACGGATCCTTGATGGGTACCGCCTGGGGATATGGCAATTAGCACCCAATTCTTGGGTTAACATCCTAGGATTCTTAGCCGCCTGCAGGATGCAAAATGTTGAGCCTAGCTTTGAGGCCTTCAGCCATATGCATTACCTTAGCAAAGCTCCTGCATCAGCCGGCCCCGGATGGTTCACCTTGTCATGTAACAAGGGTTACATGATAACTTTGGGGAAAGAAACAAGTGGAAGGATTGGAGAAACAAGTTTTATATTATCTCCTCCTCTAATACCATCCGGAAACGAAAGTATAACTCCTAGAACCAAAATCCCTATCTCCTTGGTCAAAAAGGTATTCTCCCGCATGTGTCTGATGAAGGCTGGGACCAGATTTTGACGCTTGGTCTTTTTAAAGTTGATGTGAAAACGATTAAGGGGGGAACCAAGAAAGAGATTAAACCTAAAAGCTATATTCCAGAATTCAGTTTGCTAGCTGATCCTTTCTTTTTGGCCGCTTGTGGCCTTAACACTGAGAAAGGAAGTGGTGGGCAGCCGCCTGAGTCTTTGCATGACAAACGTTTCATTATTCATCTTTTTTTTTAATATTTCATTTGGCTTTTTGTAGAAGAAGCCATGTCTCAGCTTGATCCAAGCCAGAAACCAGGAGGCGGTGCCTCTACTTACCGCCAAATAATGAAGCACAAAAACCAAGTTTTCAAGAGAGAACAGATTGGGCATGTAAGCTTTTCTACATCCGTCCTCTTGTCGTTGGTTTTTTTTCAAACTTTCTTATTTCGAAGATATTTCTTTCTGGAAGGATCGGTGAAGCCGCCTGTGCTTCCAACACTTGGGACTAGGCCCACAAAGCAGACTTCGGATGAGGGCCCGACTCCAACTAAAAGGAGAAATACGGTTGCTCACAAGCCGTCGACCAGCTAATCTGAGTCCCACCCCTCCACAAGCGGCAAGTCGCCGGTTGTAATGGCTGCCTTGAAAAGGGCGGAGGAGTCCAAGGCAAAGGCCGAAACTCCAACTGGGGCCACCGACTCTCCAGGCGGCCATTCAAGCAGGCGGAGGGACAAGAATGCTCAGGATCTGGTCATCATCCCAAGTACCTCTGCCTTTGATCCCTTACCCTACCCTTGTAGGGTTAAGACGTATAGTCGTTCGTCAACCCAGTCTAAAACCAATCGATCTTTTGTCCGGATCTATGCCAGCCTCTCACCAAGTATTGATTGTGCAGATGCTTCACAGACGTCGGATGTTAAGCGGATGAAAGGAATGGTGTCCTTCAAACAAGTGTACTATTCCGTTAGTGGGTTCAGAATTATTACAAAGCTAATATATTCAGTAAGGTCAAGTGATCGGAATGCCTGGGTGCAGGCCGCTTCCGATCAGTAATATTAATGCATAATTAATATTACAGCTTAATCTTGACTGAACCCTTCGGGTCACACCTAAGCAACTAACGAACCGAAGCGACGAATTAATTATGAATTAATTAATAAGTCAACCGAGTAATTCATATTTAGACGTCGGGAATTACAGCTTAGAGCGTCGAAACCGAACGTCGGAAGTTGAGCTGAAAAATGGTAAAAGACGAGACATGAAATAATAATAAATCAACAAAGAACAAAATACCCCGCGCATCGGAACACCGAGTGCTAGGGGGTATAGCCGAGCTAGCAGCCCGCACCTAGTGCTTGGCGTGCTAGCATGTTGCAGCTAGCAGCCCGCACTAGGTGCGCGACATGCTAGCAGCAGCTCTCGGCAGCAGCAGCCCGCACGCAAGTGCATGGGTGCTGGCTGAGAGAATGCGAGCAGCAGCCCGCATTTGTGTTGCGGGGATGGCTGGGCCAAGAGAAGGGCATCACCAAAATTGGAAGTCCACTTGGGTGCCTTGGTGCCCAAGTGGGAGTTGCCAAGTGGCGCAAGGTGAGGGAGAGAGTGGGGAGCAAGTTTGGTCCCCCCTCCCCCAAATGGTCTTTACCTAACCTCTTACATGAGCTTGGCACTTGTTGATTGATTATTAGTTTGATTATTAATTTTATTTTAGCTTTAAAATAAAATGGAAAAATCAAATTCTCCCAAATTAATGGGAGAGCATTTCATTCTCTTATTTTTCCTACAAATACCCAAGTTAGGGTATTGGGAAAATCACTTGAGTGAGAGTTGAAAAAGGCATCACCATTGTGAAAACCTTTGAACTTACTATTCACTCGGGTTTTGGTCGGGCCTTGCTAACTCCAAGGCATTGGACTGCTATCGGTGGTCGAGTTGTGAGTGGACTATCGTTGGAGGCCGTCGTATTTTCGAGGCTAGCTTTCGAAGTAAGAGCCCCTTTCGTTTGGGTGAAGCACGCTCCAAAGGTAATTGTCTTGTCTTAATCTTGCGATTAATTTATTTATGTTTATGGTTTTATTTATTGCGAGTGCGGTCTTTGTTTTGGGTTTGTTTCTGTGGTGAGTTGGACTCACCAAACCCCAACAGCAGTATCAGAGCCTCGCTTGTTTATTTTTAAAATCATAATATTTTTCAAGGTGTTTTATGGCTTAATTTTTCAGGTTTTGAGTCTCTAATTAGATTAGTAGCTCGTTTTATTTATTTTAACCTTGTGTTAAAGCTGTCATCAGCCCCGAACTCGGATTTTTACCCAAAAATAGTGAATTTTGTGTGGAAAAGGCGTTATGGAAATTTTTTTATCCTTCAAGACTCGGTTTTTAGCCAAAAAGACGACCAGAAATGCACTTTTCGAGGGATTTTTCGTTTTGACGAAATTTTTTTAGTCTTTCTAACCTTGAAAATTAATTGCATATTTATGGTGGTTATGTAATTAATTCAATACATATTTTATATGCAATTTTAAACCTCTTTGGGCATGATTACTTGGTGGTAATTTGTGTTTGAAATCTTGGATTTATTTTTCACATAATTGCAAACTAATTGCATTAAGTGTGAAATTGTTGTTCTTTGAGGCTTCCAAGTACTAAAGATTCAATCATTAATTATTTTAAGTGATTGAAACTATGTTACTAAATTCCTTGAATTTTTGTTAAA
Source organism: Chenopodium formosanum (assembly GCA_024500155.1). Lineage (NCBI taxonomy): Eukaryota > Viridiplantae > Streptophyta > Magnoliopsida > Caryophyllales > Amaranthaceae > Chenopodium > Chenopodium formosanum. Next base: position 21,721,418 of record CM044880.1, read on the forward strand.
CTTTGTTGATTTAATTAATCATTTTTTAGTTGATTGGAATCATAAAGTTTGAAACTTTTTGATAGAAAATTGTTTATCTTCACATTGGAAGATATAATTTTTCAAGGATTCACAAGTATTAAAGTTGGAATCTTTATTGAACTCAAGATTAATTTAAACTAATTAAATTAATAATGAGTAATTGCCCTCTTATTTTTGTTGCACCAAGTTAAACCAATTTAATTAAAGAATGGTTCTTGGGAATTATTTTGGTTAGATGCACTTTGAAAATTTTTTTTTAAGTTAGACTTTTTTAAATTTTTCATTTTGCTCAATAAATTAGTTCTAAAATTAATTTAGAATTAATTATAATGTCACGAAAATTTTTGGAATCAAAGTCCCGTGGCTATGGCAAGCAAATCAAGGCATAAGCACCCTTGGCTAGCCGGGCTGCATAGCAGCCTGCATGTGGCTGCCAAGGTGCTGCCTTGAGGGTGTGTGCAACCAAGCCGTGGCTAGGTGCGCACGACCGCATGGTAGCAGCATCATAGTAGTAGCACGCTGCCTTGATGGTGCGTGCGTGAGTGCTGTGGTGCGCCGTGTATGGGCTGCTGTGGCGCGCACGAGCATGATGTGCTTGGGCTTGGTGCATATGTCGTGTAAAGGGGAGTATGCGTAGACGTTGCTTGCGAAGCAATGTAGTGCAATGAGTTCGTATAACATGGCCATCAAGGGCCACGTTATTGATGTTTGAAAGTTTGCTGATGTGGGCGGTGTAACGCTTAGCGACATCGAGCTCACTCCCACGTTCATTGAGCATCAAACGGTTGTGTGGGATGTGAGCACTCCATGTCTTAGTGCTAGGCACTTAGTCATTTTGGACTACGTAAGTATTGCTTAAATTTTCATTTAAATTATTTTATTAATCTAATTTAGTTTTAATTATTTTAAAAAATTTTGGAGGTTAGGCCTCGGGTTTTGAGCGGCATTGGAAAAATTTATTTTGACAAATTTTGGGTTTTACCGGCTTAATTAATTGGATTAATTGAGTTGGATGCGGAATTTAGTGGGAGTTTCAAATATTAATTGCGCTTATTTACATAACCGGTTAAAACAACTTTGACTAGTTTTTATTAGGCGTGTTAATTGGATTAACCACCTAGATTAGTTACTAGTTCTCGCGTGTTTATGCATTGTTACTTGTTTATCATTGTAAAATGCATAAGCCATTCACAAATAGTGAATGATTAAATGGAATGTATATTCTCTCTCTGGTTTTATGAAATGGCAACTAGTGGGGCCCGATTAGGATAGAAAATACGGACTGCGATCCGTGATGTATTTTTGTAAATCTAAATACGGTATGCGTACCGTTGAGTATTTTTGTACCTTAATATTTAGATTAATCCTAATCGTAGATACTAGTAGTTGCATTTAATTATGGTCAAGTCTTGAAGATGGAGGTTCTTGGAAGACGAATCCATGAAGTTGCAAATAAAGACCTTTTGAAGATTTGAAGATCTCAAGGGGTCATGCTAGTTGCCAAATGCATCTCTATTTATGTTTTTCGATATATATGCGTGTGTGTGTGTTTATGTATATGAATTATATGTTAGATGCATGTTTAGGATTTCTAATGCTGTGATGATTAATTAAGTTCACTTAAATCAACCAACAAAGAAACCTTAGGTCCCTAAATATTGAGTAAAACTTTCCATTCCAAAACAACACTTACCAACCGAACGTGGGTAGTGGCGGGCTACGCCAAAGCGAGGCATCACTACTTCTCTAAGGAACGTAAGGCATACCGGTTATGCAAGTTGGTTTTGGTTGTACTCAACGTTATGAGTGATGAAGTCCTAACATGTCGTGGAAAAGTGAATAAATTGTTGAGAGAGCATTAGATGCGACGATTTATTCAACCAAGAGTGGCTTGGAGCCATTAACAAAGCGTTGCTTACCTTGGGAGATTGAGTGTTAAGACAAGCCAAAGCATGCTTAACCACTCTTTGTTTCTTTGGATCTTGGAATCGACTTATTCTCGCCAAATGGGGACAATTTTAATTCGTGGATAAGACGTTAAATAAGATTGAAAATTTGCATGAATACCTTTTAATTTTAAAACTTATTATGTTATTTACTTGATAAATGATTATAATTTTCACTTATATTTGTAGAATTCCAAATCAAACTGTATTGCTTTCCATGATAGGTAAATGAAATCTTTGAGAATGGTTCTCAAAGAAAAGTAAAGCATTTCTAAAATACAATTCTCAGAAATGACTTTTATAACAAAGTCCGAAAGGACGGTTGGACATCATGTATTCAAAATACTAGGTAGTTTTGATAAAACATGAAGTATTGAGTTAAAAACTCAAATTGTCAATATTGACAACCAACATATCTTTTCGCTTAATACATAGATGAGTAGGACTCATTGATGTAGTAATTCATGCGTGAATTAAAGGAAAAGATGGAACTTTTTTTTACAGCGCACTAGGTGCCTAATTATGCCCAACAAAGTATAAAAGTCAAGGCACTTAATGAAATGGTTCTTAAAGTTACGTTATGAGATATTGTACAATAAGAAATATAGGAAACAAGGAACGAAGAAAAAGAATAAGATTCCATTTCAACCCATGAGTTCATGTTATTGTAGTTAACTTAGCAATTCGTTATCTTCACAATTATTTGATACTGCTTGATTGTTCCACTTTGAAAGTGACCTCAAACTATTGAAGTTAAGCTAAGTTATTGAGTTACAAGTTTAGAATGAAGCAAGGAGAGCTACATAAGTTGTAAGGTCGTATGCTTTGTTTAAAGACCTTTTAAGCAAAAGGCTGGAACACGTTATGGTTATTATTATGTTCCATAATCAGCAATTGATCCGTTTACACACAGAAAGACTCACATTCAAAGTAAAAGCAATAGTTGCGAATTTATTTGAATGGCATGGTTATCAAAGAGTTGAGTCAAGAATGATTGATTATAAACAAACATTTCCCTAACATGATAAACTCATTAAGTTCAAGTCCTGGGCTTGATTTGCGTTCCAAACATCTTTAGCAATGTCACATCGACAAGAACATACTCAAGGCTCTATTATATAGGCTCTTAATAGTTGATCAATTCGGAATCATTCTAAGACAAGCAAGTCTTACTTGTTGAAACTGACAAAGTAAAGAGCTATTGTTCTTGGTATAGACAATTGACTCCGAAAGCTAAAAAGGATTCATTTACTTTAACGTTTCACAAAGAATTTGAAACAATATGGCTATATTCATCAAATATGAACAAACTTGACCTTGAATAGTTCAAGAGTTCAGTGAAGTACATAATCGACGTGGCAAGATATCAAAACGTCTAGATTAGATCGAGCGATGTTTCCTTGAGCTAAGCGTGACCATCACAAAGTTATGAAATTGAAATTTTCGTAAATAACTCCGCAAAGAACATAGTGTGTCTTCACGGAGACCTCGATGCCATTTAAACATGACTCGAACAATGATGGATCACATCCTTTCCTATAAAGTTCTTAAGATTTGCACGAAGGACTAATGTTACGCTAAACAAAATGTCGAAGCTAAGAAAGGACTCCATATTTAGTTATGGATAAAATTAACTTCTAAATGTCTTTTCAAGTATATGTCTAAAACTCTTAGCCACAGTGGGAGTTCATTGGCTTAGTGGGAGCTAATTGACTTAGTGGGAGCTCACTTGCTTAGCAAGAGCTAGGTGGTTAAGTGGGAGCTTAATGGTTCATTAAAGGCTAAGATAGCTCAAGTGGGAGTTAACTGTTTGTCTTACAAGGAACTTTTACCCAAAGACAATATACATGTCTCTTTGTAAGCAATCAAGTGAGACCATGGGCATTACCTCCACAACCTAATTGAGAACATAGTTTTTGTTGCTCTAAGTGGTGTCTTTTTGGAAAGTAACACATTTCCAAAATGACAAGTGGGAGGAAAATGAACTCGATGACAATCGAGCTTAGCAACAAACAAGAACTGAGAATCTCAGAAGACCTTAAAAGGAATTCGTGAGAATGCTTGATCTGATGAAGAATACTCAAAAGGACTTTACAAGTGCCTTAAAAGAGAATTCATTACTCATAAAACATCAGAAATGTTGGAGTAAGATCAACATAATAAAAGGGTTTTGGAAGCGCCTTGAAACTCAGTGGTTGATGCAATTGCCCTGTATAGGTATAGAATTCACCAAAGGCTTGGATTGAATCCTATAAATTTCTATTAAGTTAGAAATAAACCTAAGACTTACAAGCATACTATTTACTATTAAATAGTAAAGGAATAATGTCTTGTAAGATAGCTACGACAAATCCAAATTCCGAATAATAGAGGCCATAAAAAATCTGAGATAGACTCCATGTTTGAAAATCATGTTTGAAACTTGATTAATTTGCATAAAGGGTGAAAGACTCATCGATTGCAAATAAGTTTTCAAGTAGAAAACTAACAAATGTGGAAATTTATATGCATACATAGCTAGATTGGTTAAAAAGGATACAATTAAATTCACGGAGTTGATTTTAATAAAAAATTATTCACCAATCGGAATGCTAAAGTCTTTTCGTGATTGTTTTAGCAAAATTGCTCATATGAAATATGACAAAATATATACCAAAAACCGCCTTCCTAAATTAGGATTTTTGAAGTGACTATGAAAATAGTCTAAGGGTTTTGAAAATCTAAATAAATGCTAGATTTAAAAGCAAGCTTAAGGAATCCGTCATGGGATTAAAGGAAGCATTCTATATAGGAATTGGAACGTGTTTTCTCATGAAGTTAATAAGAGGATTGACTCATAGAGAAACATAGAAATCCTTATGAATAAGAAGTTTAGTGGGAGCAAAAGTAAATTATATAAAGGTCCAATAAGAAGTCTACGAACTATGTTGTGAAATAACTATCAAATGCTAAATGCTTATATTTGAAAGTATTTTTGACAATGGACAAAACAAAAGATGATACTTAGTACGTATTGGGTATTAAATTCTATTGTATAGACTTGATAAAATGTTTGAACGTGTAAAGGAGTTTACTGTGTTAAACATGAATTGAAGGACTTTGAAAGACTTTCGACCCATATGTATAAAACTAAGTAAATGTTTGAACTAAGTATAAGCTAGGCTAAATACTAAGTCAAACATGAAAGTCTCTAATAGAGACTTTCAACCATATCACATAGCAAACAATTTAGCAAAGACTCAGTGAAATTGAATGAGCTAAAATGGCAAATTGATGGAATAAGATTGAGAATTACTCTGCAATTTAATTCATCATGTACGTTGTGATATGGAATCGTCGCACGACTTACTTGCTTAGAGCATGTGAAGTATGTATGTAGTACCAATCAACCTGAATCTATGTAACAGATCATTAGATAATGGACAAGAACATCCAAAGTACTTGGATAAGTAACATGATGAGTTCTTTACTTGTGGAAACAAATACAATTTGAGAATTGATGTTGCAAGCACAAGCCTTAAAAAGGATTAGATCCTTAACAAGGAAGCCGTTTATAAGCACGAGCTTAAAATGAGTCGTGGCTTGAGAATGGTAACATGGATGTGGATCCATGTGTAATGTGCAGGAATTTAAGGAAAATTTCCATGATCACAAGTGATTAGGGTATCCCAAATCATTGTGAGCCGTTTGGAATGAAACCTAAGCAAAGCATCATCAGGAAGTCTACTAAAATATATGTTGAGAATATTATTGCCTTAATGGCAATAATAAAAAAGATGTTCTATGGAAAGTTCTTTGCTAAACATTAATGATTGTAGGTTGTCAAGTTGAAGGTCTCAATCATGAAAATGAGTGGGAGCCATCACTTGGACAATAAATCCTAAATCACATATAATCCATGACACTCTGAAATTTTATCATCTTATTATGAAAGTGATCAGTAATGAAGATGCTAAGATTAGCAAAGTAGTTATAACTAAACCTATGCAATAGGTGAACGACAACAGTCACAATTGCATGAAAGAAATCAAGCATATTAGATACGGGTGTGATTTCTATAGATGTTTTATAAAGAGTGATACCCTTAAAACATTCGGAAAAACCATTTATCATAAGATGAACCATTCAGGTTTTTGAGTAATTCAAAATTTCATGCAATTTTTATCACTCCGTTTGCTATTTAATTGTAGTTTAGAATTAAATAATGAGTCCATTCGATTCTTGGAATATTCAAAATAGGGTATCAAGACAAGTCTTGGTAAGGAAACACCTATTAAGTGAACGTTGAATATTATAATAAAAAATTATCCCTAATCAAGGTCATTTAATCGATGAACGATTAATGACCAATTGAGATTAGCGTGTAGTCCGATTTATAGCACCGTTTCTTGTGCTACGAGGACATGATTGTCATAAATCATTTGCAAAGTTATTGGTTTTGGACCATAATGGATCGAACTATGAGAATACTTTAAGAGATTAAAAATTGTCATAAGTATCTCATTATGGCTATCGAAACCTATTTCCTCGACCATGAGTATTGTGAGTTTTCTTGTTTGAGTACTAGTCCGCTTTGATGTTGTCAAACGTCTACCGTAATAGGGGATTATAACAGCAACACTCGGGCGGCTAGGTCCTCTCAGTAAGAAGAGCTACATTACAAGACTGGGAATGTCCCCCCTACTAAAATAGGGAAGAAGTATTTGTTGTATACAAGGCCTCTCGTAGAGCGAGACTGTGAAAATGCATGGCCGTGCTCGGATGTATTTTAGAAATCATCTGTTTATTGATCGTCGGATTCGGAATCGAGAAACACTTCTGGACGTAATAAGGATGACAAAACAATCATACCTTATAGTTCATGAAGAGACATTAAGCGACATAGGAAAAAGGCTTTACACTAAATGCGCAGTTGTCCGGAAGGACAAGTGGGAGATTGAAAGGAATGGTGTCCTTCGGATAAGTGTACTATTCCATTAGTGGGTTTAGAATTATTAGAAAGCTAATATATTCAGTAAGGTCAAGTGATCAGAATGCCTAGGTGGAGGCCGCTTCCGATCTGTAATATTAATGCATAATTAATATTACAGCTTAATCTTGACTAAACCCTTTGGGTCACACCCAAGCAACTAATGAAGAAGCGACGAATTAATTATGAATTAATTAATAAGTCAACCGAGTAATTAATATTCAAACGTCGGGAATTCGAGCTTATAGCTCGAAACCAAACCTCGGAAGTCGAGTCGAAAAATGGTAAAAGACGAGACATGAAATAATAATAAATAAAAAAGACCAAAATACCCCTAGCATCGGTACATTGAGTGCTAGGGGGTATAGCCGAGCTAACAGCCTGCACCTTATGCGTGGCGTGCTAGCATGCTGCAGCTAGCAGCCTGCACTAGGTGCGCGGCATGCTAGCAGCAGCTCTCGGCACCAGCAGCCCGCACACAAGTGCATGGGTGCTGGCCGAGAGAATGCGAGTAGCAGCCCTTATTTGTGTTGCGGGGATGTCATGGCCGAGAGAAGAGCAGCGGCAAAATTGGAAGCCCACTTGGGTGCCTTGGTTCCCAAGTGGGAGTTGCCAAGTGGCGCAAGGTGAGGGAGAGAGTTGGGAGCAAGTTTAGTCTCCCCTCCTCCAAATGGTCCTCTCCTAACCTCTCCCATGAGCTTGCCACTTGTTGATTTATTATTAGTTTGATTATTAATTTTATTTTAGCTTTTAAAAAAAATGGAAAAATCAAATTCTCCCACATTGATGGGAGAGCTTTTCACTCTCTTATTTTTCCTATAAATACCCAAGTTGGGGTATTGGGAAAATCACTTGAGTGAGAGTTGAAAAAGGCATCACCATTGTGAAAACCTTTGAACTCACTGATCACTCGGGTTTTTGTTGGGCCTTGCTTACTCCAAGGCATTCGACCGTTTTCGGCTGCCGAGTTGTGGGTGGACTTTCGTTGGAAGCTTTTGTATTTTCGAGGCTAGCATTCGAAGTAAGAGCCCCTTCCGTTAAGGCGAAGCACGCTCCAAAGGTAATTATCTTGTCTTAATCTTGCGATTAATTTATTTATGTTTATGGTTTTATTTATTACGAGTGCGGTCTTGGTTTTTGGTTTGTTTTTGCGGTGAGTTAGACTCACCAAACCCTAACAGCGGATTTCCAAGGACATGCTCGCCTCCATCTCTACTGAATAGCGTGACTCTATTAAAGGAGTCGGCTCCCTTAACTTTGATGCTATCCTTACAAATTTGGCAGAGGTAGTTTTAAAATAATTTCTAACTTTTGCCTTTGCCGACTGCATGCTAACCATTTTTCTTTTTGCCGGATGCAGGCCATGCTGCGAGTCAATGGTCTTAAAAAAACATTTGCCGACAAGCAGAAAGAGGTAAGAGCCGCCAACTTAAGGGCCGCTTCCAATATGGACAAAGCCATGTTTTATGTAAATAAGACTGAGTTATTTACTCAGGATATCCTATACTCACAGGCGACTGCCAATTTGCAAGTGAAGAAAGATTTGGAGGCGGCTCAGAAGGAGGTGACTGAGCTTAAGGCTGAGCTGAAAGAGGCTAAAGACAAGGTTGAAGAGCAAAGAGACGAATAGTCTAAAACGCTAGAATGAAAAACTTCAAAACAAGCTTGCCAACCTAGAAAAGCAGCTCGCCTCCAAATGGTCCGCTAGGGTGGAAGAAGAGAAAAGGCAGCTCATTGAGGATAATGAGGCCGACTGCGTTACTCGAATGAAGATGGCGTGGAAGGCTCTGTTTCACAAAGATGACTACTCCATTTAGGAGTATCGTTATGAGCAAGCCACAGAGGAGCTGAATGCTGAGGCATATCAGGGAGCTGATGGCGGCGAGGGGGACCAGCATGAGGACGAGGTTAAGGATGTTGATGGAGATCATCCAGCCAATTAAGAAGTGGCGGATGAAAATAAAGTCGAGTCCTCTCCTGAAGCTATTTAATTTAAGTGTTGTTTCTGCGGCCGGATGGCCATTTCAAATATGTTTCCGGCCTGCGTGCTGAGTATCTCTTGTTTCTTTACCAACTGAGGAGTTGGGTTAACCAACAATTTCTCTTTCCTTTCACCGGCTGTATAGCTGGTTAACAATTAAAACATTTTAATTTTGTTGGCCAAGGGGTCAGCTTTTTATGATGAATCATCCAGCCAATAGGTCTGTTTTTAACGTTTGTGTTTGGTTTTTTAACACTTGTGTCATAATTTTTTAAGTTTGAATTTGAATTGAATTCGAATGGTATACCGGATGGTTTTGCCCCTGGCCGGCTGTGCGCTTGGGTTTATAAGTTTGGTTGATTGGCTTGAAAATGTGTGATGTCGGATAGGGGTATGACTGATTTTCAAATCAATCAATCACTAAGGTGATTGCTCCAAGCCAAGCGTGTAGTCGGCCACTCGAGCATCCGGATTCCATTACAGGTGGTCACTAGACCTTTTTGCCATGGTCGAATGGCTGTTCATACAACAAGTATTACAAGTTGAGTGAACTTAAATGTTGAGTTAGCAGCGGTCCGCCTAGGAGTCTTCCTTTACATGCGTCTCGTATTTTCCAGGCGGCCCTTTCTTCTTACCCATTCTCAATGGATCCGGATGGGTGATCATGCTACAAATATTGTAATTTTCATGAGGTAGTAAGTTTGCGATTGCCCGCCTGCTAATTTTCTATCACATAAGCAGGCGGTTCAATAAGCCTTATGCGCTCACCCCATCTCGAGTGAGTTTCACCTTACTTAGGCTAGTTTTCAAACTATCTGACTATGTAGGTGGGAATAATCTAATTATACTCGATGTCCGCACGTCCCTGCTGGGAGGACTTGTATAATTTCGCGAGGTAATCTAATCAGAATTTCAGTCGGCAACCGATTGATGTATCTAACATCCGGCCACCGCATACTTGTTCATTCTTTAGATTGCCATGGTTAGGTAGCTATGAGTTGACCAAGTAGGTCGTTCAATTGTCGTCGCCTGTATGTTGTAGAGCAAACGATAGAATTCCCTCTGCGGCGATAACACACTGAGGGGCGTCGTCGGACGCCATATTTCACATTAGAGCAGGCGAATTTATAAAATAGGTAACCATCCGGCCATTGGCCTCGTGTCTAATTTTTTGGAAGACGGTTGTATAGCCACTAAACCTTTAAATGTTTATCTTATTATCCGTCCATTAGCCTCACATTTGATAACTCTAAATAAAATTTTTTGTTAGTAAAAGAAAGGGGTCCATCTGTAATGAAAACAGGCGTCATATACAATAAGCCGTACGTGCGCATAAGAATAGATAAAATATTTTGGAAACAAAAAGGCAGCTTTTCATTGATAGGCTTTCCATTTTCAAATATTTACAACACTTAGAACTAGTACTTTTTAAGATTGTCTACATTCCAAGTTCTGGGAAGTCACCTACTGTCTGGGGTCTCCAAGCGGTAGGTGCCATTTCTTACTTCTTCATAGATCCGGTAGGGGCCTTCCTAGTTAGGAGTTAGCTTTCCCAGCTCATTCGCCCTATCGATTGCCTCCATTTTGCGTAACAGAAAGTCCCCAATTTTCAAAGGGCGCTTGTGCACTTTCTTATTGTAGGCACGAGTCATTCTCAGATAGTAAATCTCATAACGCAGAGCGGCATTACCCTTGCGTTCTGGGAATGAGTCCAATGCTAGGCACATGGCCTCCCAATTTGCCTCTTCATTATAAAGCATAACTCGAAGAGTCGGCTCATAATGCTCGAAGAGCAAGACAGTTTCAGCACCGTATACCATGAAAAATGGGGTTTCGTCTGTTGCCCCCTTTGCAGTGGTCCGGATGGCCCATAGGACATGAATCAATTCTTTAGCCCATAAACCGATGACTCTTTTAATTTTTTTTTAATGTCGTCAGAGATGAGTTTGTTGAAGGCTTCAGCCTGGCCGTTTAATTGGGGTCGGTTGACAGATGCAAAATAATTTGAGATCCCTTGATCTCCCAACCAAGTCTTGAGTTGAAGCGTCTCAAATTGAGGTTCATTATCAAATACCATAGACATAGGTACCCCAAACCGGGTGATAATGTTCTTCCAGATGAAGGAGATGACATCTTTTGTTTTGATGCCTTTGACCGCCTCTGCTTCCACCAACTTGGTGAAATAATCCAAAGCCACCATTCGAATTTTGTGTTCTGTCCTTTTTGTAGTCGTTACGCTACCAAAATGGTCTAGAACATATTTAGCTTAGTCCTAGTTTTTAGGAAATAAACTAGTAGGGAACTTTATCTGTTTATAGTATGGATACCCCTTCATTTTTCAATGCCGAGGAGGACTTGGGAGTTCCTATTCCTTACAAGGTAGTTTTCCCTCGAAAAAGGGTGACACGTCCTTGGGAAAAGGTTTGGGAACGACGTGCCACAGCTGATCGACGTCACCAGGAGGATGTGTTCTAGGAGGTTCCTCCCAACTAGGACCCTCGGTTCCTTAAGTGGGACCCAGACCATCACGTCTTGATTCGGAGTTGGCGTGGCATAGTGAGTTTTTTACGTCTCTGTATTTTTGTTTCTCTCTTTTTAAAAAAAAAATAAGTGGTAACTATATTATTTCCATATGTTTATTAGAGTGAGCCCAACATGCGTTTTTACGGCTCGGGTGACTTGAGGGGTTGTTATGAGAGTTTACATGATATGGTAAAAGAGGTGGTGGAGCTTTTGAGGATTAACCTCTAGATGGCAGCTCATCGGGATTTATTGAGTCAACCTGCGTGGGCATCTTTCCTTTGTGGGTTGCTGGAGTTTTGGTGGGATTCCACCAACACTTTTTATTTCCCATGGGGTGAGATGACGGTTACCCCTTACGATATGTGTGTCATATGTATAGGATTAGTTGATTGGACCTTAATGCTTTTACTTTTGGGTTAGGCTAGCTTATTTTTATGTTTTTGCAAGCAATTCAATCAGTAATCCACAAGTGTTCTTCAACTTAATCCAACACGAAGATGGTTTTATTTATCGTCATTGCACTTCTTGTCTGACAGGCAAAAAGACAGCCAGCTTGCTCAGCCAGCCAAGAAAAAAGTTAAGAGCAATTAAAGAAAAGAAGTCTGGGCGGTTAGGGATTCTTACCAGCCGTCCCAGAAAAAAAAGAAAGAACTTAAACCATACGTTCGTAGGTACGAGTTTAACAAGGACTGCAACTCCATCCTCATGGAGATCAAGGACCGGCTGTCTCTAGAGAAGCCAAATCCAATGAAAAGTTCCATTCAATCAAGGAACAAAAATAAATTCTGCCAATACCATGAGGAAGTTGGCCATGACACCAATGACTGCTTCAGCCTTCAACGGGCGTTGGACCGTTTGACTGACAAGAGGATGTTAAAGTCCTACATTTTTAAGTCCAAAGGGACTAATAAGAAGAACTCGGGGCAGTCATCTAAGACACCCCAACCTGCTAGTAGTTCGGACACCGATAAGGAGCCGGTCTACACCATAGCGGTCGTCCACATGACGATCCGATCGTCATTGAATGTAAGGTCGCCAATCAGCTGGTTGGTCGAATCCTTATTGACACTAGCAGCTCGTCGGACATCATCAGCCTCCGATGTCTGCAGAAGCTAAAATACAACCTCAGCAGCATGCATCCGGTTACCCACCCCTTGGTTGGCTTTGGAGGTGGGATGGTTTACCCGGTCAGTAGGGTTGACTTACCTATCCGGCTGGGTGAAAAAGGAAAAGGATGACACCTGATCCTCAAGTTCTTGGTCGTTGAGGAATTTACTGCCTATAACATTATTCTAGGTCGTCCAACCCTCAATGAAGCCAAGGTTGTAATCATCCCTTCTCTCATGCTCATTAAGTATAAGAGGGATGATGGCTCTGTTGGTTCCTTGAATGGGGATCAAAAGACGACCCGGGAGTGCTACCTTTCAATCTTCAAGGATACTGTGGCCCCAGAAGGCCAAGGGCGGGAACCAATAGACCTTGACAATGTAGAGGACGCTGCCCAAGCCCCATTAGGAGTCGGGAAGAAAAGAAAAGCTCCTCAGCTGGCGGAGGTGAAGAAAGAGAAAAAATAGCAATCACTGACTGGGGAACGGTCAGATGAGCTCCGTTCCCAACCGGCTGGAGAACATATTGATATACCTCTAGACAACAACCGTCCAAAGCGTACGGTTAAGGTTGGGACGGCTGCTTATGCTAAGCTGGGTGCAGACCTGCACCTATTGCTGAAAGAATTCAAGAATATTTTTGCCTTTGAATTGGAAGAGATACCAGGTGTTAGCCCGGATCTTATTGTCCACAAAATCGTCGTGGATCTAAAAAAGAATCCCATATGGCAAAAGAAAAGAAATCACGGCGAGGATAGAAGTCAGGCGGCAACTGCCGAAGTAAAAAAGTTGTTGGATGCCGGGTTCATTCAGCCATGCAATTTCCCCGACTGGGTGGCGAATGTTGTGCTTGTAAAGAGTCGAATGGTACCTGGCGTATGTGTGTTGATTACGCAGACCTCAACAAGGCATGTCCCAAAGACAGCTATTCACATCCAAAGATCGACAGTCTGGTCAATTCAACAGTCGAGCATGCCTTGATAAGTTTTATGGATGCCTACTCCATCTTCCATCAGATACCCCTGTGGAAGAAAGATCAAGAGAAGACGACCTTCGTCACTGATCAGGGGTTATACTGTTACGCTGTGATGTTGTTTGGCTTGAAAAATGCGCCGGGTACATTCCAACGGATGATTAATACGGTCTTCATTAATCAAATAGGGAGGAATGTGGAGGCGTACATTGATGACATGATAGTCAAATCCAAGCAGCAGGCGAATCACCTTGCTGATCTCCGAGAAACCTTCACCACAATCAGGCGACATAAGGTCATGTTAAACCCTAAGAAATGCGTCTTTGGTGTTGAGTATGGGAAGTTTCTCGAATTCCTGATTGATTAAAGGGGGAAAAAGGCTAACCCCGAGAAGATACATGCGGTAATTGACATGAAATCACCCCGCACTATCAAGGAAGTATAGAGACCAACCAGTTGCCTGGCGAAACTAGGGAGGTTCCTCAGCCGGTCAGCTGACAAATGCCTTAACTTCTTCCAAGCAATCAGAAAGAAGACCAGATTTGAATGGGGGGATGATGTTGAGGCGGCCTTTCAAAAGCTTAAAGAGCATTTAAACTCTTTGCAAAGGCTTGTTAGCCCTCTGCCCAAAAAGACGTTATACATGTACCTAGCCATCTCGAGCCATGCCCTCAGTGCTGTTCTCCTTGTTGAGAGAGACAGCATCCAGCTCCCGGTCTATTTCATTAGCCTTGTGCTAAAAAATGCTGAACTCCGGTACCCCACGGTTGAAAATTTTTCCTTGCTCTATAAATGGAATTCAAGAAATTGAAGTCGTACTTTTTGGCACATCCGATTGTAATTTACACCGATCAGTCTCTCAAGCGGCCAATGTCTACCTTGGAGTCATCCGGCAGAATGCTGAAATAAGCTTTTGAAATGAAAAGTCTTGAAATAAATTTTAAAATCAGAAAGGCAGTGAAGGGTCAGTCATTTGCCGACTTCATTGTTGAAATGACACGACCGGTTCCTCCGGATAACATTGATCAGGTTTGGAAAGTGTATGTAGACAGGAACTCGACAAAGAACGGCTACGGCAGGAATCATACATGAGTCCCCTAAGTGGCACAAATTTGAATATGCCATGCGGTTTTCAGTTTAAAGCCTCATATAATGAGGCGGAATATGAAGCCCTGTTAGCCGGAATCCGCATGTGTAAGGCAGCATGGGCAACAAAAATAGACGCCTACTCTGATTCGCAGTTGGTCGTAAGCCAGTATGAGAGAAAATATAGGGCAACTCATTCGGCTATGATCAAGTATCTTCAGGAAGTCAAAGAAGAGGCCGGGACACTTGAAGAATTCCGTCTGAATCAAGTGCCCAGGTCAGATAACAACCAGGCGGATGCATTGTCCAAATTGGCATCTTCCGCCTGTAGTGATACGCCTCGGTCAGTCTTTTGGGAAGTTCTGGAAAAAAAGAGAAGTATATATGAAGAGCCCATTGGAATCCTGGAATGAAGATCTACCTTAACGGATGGCATCCCGGCATATTTAATAGACGACACGCTTTCTGATCACCACACGAGGCAGCCGTCATGAAGAAGCGAGCAGCAAGTTTTGAGATGAGAAATGTAGAGCTCTTTACGGCGGGTTTCCTTAAACCTCTATTGAAGTGTGTTACCCCAAAAAAGGGTAAAGAAGTTCTTGAAGAATTGCATGTGGGATACTGCGCCTCTCATATAGGCAGCAGGTCCCTAGCCGTCAGAGCCAGGCAGCAATACTTTTGGCCTACTCTTGAAGGAAACGCTAAAGAGTTGGTGAAGAGGTGTGACAAATGCCAGAGGTTTGGCAACCTTATTCACCGCCCGGCTACTAATCTGGCGGCAATCTACAACCCAGTCCCGTTTTCTAAGTGGGGCATGGATATCTTGGGTCCTTATACACCTGCACTAGGCAAAAAGCGTTATATTTTGGTAGCTGTGGATTACTTCACCAAATGGGTAGAGGCTGAGCCGGTCAAGAACATCAAGACGAAGGATGTCATCTCTTTCATTGGGAAGAACATCATCACCCGGTTTGGGGTACCTGTGTCTATGGTGTCTGATAATGGCCCTTAGTTTGAAACGCCTCACCTTAAGACTTGGTTGGGAGATCAAGGGACCTCACATTGTTTTGCATCAGTCGGCCGACCCCAAGCAAGCAACCAAGATATTTCCTTCAACAAGCATATCTCAGAAGGCATAAAAAAGAAAATTGAAAAAGCCGGTGGCTTATGGGCAGAAGAGGTGATTCATGTCCTATGGGCCATTCGAACAACTGCTAAAGGGGCAACCGATGAAACCCCATTTCTCATGGTGTACGGTGATGAAGGCGTCTTGCCCATTGAACATTACGAGCCGACTCTTAGAGTCATGCTTTATGATGAAGAGGCAAATAAGAAGGCCATGCGACTGGCATTGGATTCCCTCCCGGAACGCAGGGGCAATGTTGCCCTGCGTCATGAGATATACCGTTTGAGAATGACAAGAGCATACAATAAGAAAGTACGCAATCACCCTTTGAAAGTTGGCGACTTTGTGTTACAAACAATAGAGGCAACCGGTAGGGCCAATGAGTTTGAAAAGCTAACCCCCAATTGGGAAGGCCCCTACCGGATCAATGAATAAGTCAGGGATGGCACCTACCGTCTGGAAACCCCAGACGGTAGACGTCTACCTAGAACTTGGAATGTAGATAACTTAAAAAAGTACTATTTCTGAGAATTGTAAATTTTTGTAAACAAAGAGTCTATTAATGAGAAATCAGGCCTTGTTTTCAAAATTGTTTTGTTGTCTTTATAATTACTTATCCGCCTTGATAATACTCAGACGGACTATTTGTTTAACCAACTAAGTTTGACACTTAGTGTAAATTCAATGTTATAATAACACGCGGCCAATGGCCAGATTGAAAAAACTAAGCACAAATACGCTTAGTGGCTATACAACCGGTCTCAAACAAGACCAAAGACCAATGGCCGGATGGTTGCTTATTTAATAAAACCGCATGTCCCAACATGGACAATGGCGTCCGGCGATACCCCTCCGGGTGCAATCGTCGCAGAGAGCAGACTCTTTGTCTGCTCTACGTACCTATGCAGATGACAAAGATTGAACGACCGAACTGGTCAACTCATAGCTGTCTGACCAGAATAATCTACGAGAACGATTAAGTTTCCGAATACCAGATGCCCTAAGGCATCAGTCGGTTACCGGCTAAAGTTTTTACTTCGATTATTTATTACATTGTTGCACTCTCTCTCCCAATTGGGGAAAAAGAGTTTATGTAATGGCTATGCAATAATCCCAGACGGAATATTACCGTCTGGGTAAGAGGCTCGAAGCACCCGTTTTAATGGCCAGCTGTGTACTTGGTTTGGGGCAATCACCATTGTCATTGATTGGCCTAAAAACACCTCATACTTCTCCAAGTATCAAGTGTTTCAAGCCAATCAATCAGTTTGAAATGAAACCAACCACACAGCCGTCCAGGGGCAAGAGTAGCCGGATTTCAAATTGCCGCATGCTTTTTTAAGTTAGGCAAAATATTAAAGAATTGCAGCATATACGCAAAATTCAAATTGAAAAAATATAAGTTAGAAAAATTCAAACAGAAACATGTTTTAATAAACGACTGAGTCAGATTACTTCATATAAATATTGAAAATGGCACAAAGGCCAGAATAATTGTTAATCGGACTCACATCCGGTGAAGAAGCAAAAGAAAAAAATTGTTAACCACACTCCAAAGTTGGTAAAAATACAACATACTCGGCTTACAAGCCGAAAAAGAAAGATAATTGACATACTGCCACAGAATTTCGGAAGGATGGTTCAAGGCTGAGGGGGAAGCTGTTGATCCGGCTGGTTCTGACCGGCTAGGAGGGCTTCTGATTGGTCATCAGCCACCTGAGGCTGGCTGCCATCATTTTGCTCGTCCTTCATCGGCTCCGGCCTCCTCGTTATTTGCGGCTTCATATCCCAACGCTGCAGCCGATTCCTTGAAGCGAGGCGGAGCTGCTTCTCCCAGCACTTGGGCATCATACACCGCAGTAGCGTAATCAGACCTAAGCTTGTAGACTTCAAAGTCCACATCCGGATAGAGGAGCCCCAAGGCTATCTTCAGATAGGCTGCATTGTTCAGCTCGTTTTCCTCCATCAGCCGAGTCTGCTCCTTGGCGATTTCATCTCCATCAAAGTTCCGCATGTTGACGATCTCCACCCCCAGTCGGGTGACGTCTGCCTAGAGCTTTGTGTTCTCCTTGTTCAGCCTTAGCATCCTTTAGTTTTTTATCAAGGTTATTAGCCCGGCTGGTAGCTTCATCATTTGCAGCCGTCAAGCTCCGGATAAGCTCCTCCTGTTTCAACTTTACTGCTTTAATCTCTAAATCAGACATATAATTAGCATATTCAGCAGAGTTGAGATTTTCAATGGCCATCCGTTTGACGTCATTTACCTCTTCTTGCTTCCGCCTGAAGGGGACTTGGAGCCCATCCACCCTCATCATTACCTGAGAAAAGGGGAGCCGGATTATGAAATACTTGGTAAAAATGAAGAAAAAATATCAGAATTAAGTTGAAGATTCTTTACCTCAGCCTGTTGGCCCATTATCTGGTCGAAGTCCACTACCAGCAGATCAGGTATGAAATTTTTCTCCGACCGGGTGAGGGTCCTCACCATCCGTTTGGCAAACCCCAATAGATCCGGCTTATCGAATGTAAGATCTACATCAAAAGGAGTAGAAGTACTTGGTGAGAAGGATGCAACATAGTTGGCATTCATTCGTTGCCGGCTGCTGACTGAACCCCCTGAGGGGTCTACGTTAGTCTTGACTCTCATGAAGTCAAGTGGCCAAGGTATTTCAATCTTGTCCTTACCTTGGGTCTCCGGATGGGGCTTAGGAGTCCCCTCCTCCCCAGTTGTTGCCGCACCGGCTGCAACATTAGGTGGCTAGCAACCCTTTGATGCCGTAGAGACATCCGGTGCATTCGTATACGATCGTTCTGAGCTTTCACTCAGAATTTTCATGGCAGAAGGAGATTTGCCTCCGTTCGTGGGACGATCCGGGTTGGCAGTAGAGGTTTACTGGGAAAGGTTCTTCCTGGCGGTTTTGGCAGCCGGATTCTTTTTTATATCCTCCTCTTGCCTTTTGAAAAGCTTGGAGATGGAGAGTGGAACGCGTTTAGCAGTATCCTGCAAATTAAGAGTTAAATGTTACTAGCTGGCAAAAAACCTTTGCAAGAAATGTAAAAGAAAAAACTAAAGTCAAGCGGTCTTACCCCGCTTTTCTTGGCCTCAACGGCTGCTCTCTTTGAGAGCATGCTTTCCTTGCGTAGTAGCGCTGCTGACTTAGCCGAAGATTTGGCTGGATCAACCATTTTCAAGGCATCAGCTGCAAGGAGAAAATAAAAGTTAGAAGAAATCAAAAATTTTGAAGCACAAACTAAAAACTACAGAAATGACAGATGCAAGTGGATCTACCCTTGGGAAACATGGGGCTTAACCCACAAGCGGACAGAAAGTATTCATCTTTGAAGTATTCCGGGTGGGGGATCCAGTTTTTCAGAACAATGATGTGAGTCCCATCCCCCAAGGGCTTAGTAGTGGTTTCAAAGATACCCGGCTCCATTATTTGCTCCCGGGCCCTAGTAGAACCAATTCTTAATTGTACCGGCGCAGTGTCCGGTTGTGTCTCAGGGTTGGTGAGGAGATTAAGTAAAACTTGTCCTTCCACCCGGACCACTTGGACACCTTGTCCAAACTCATCAAGTACTAGGGCAAGGTGGAAAGAGTGTACCATGCCCCATGACCGCCTGGGGCCTTACTCAAGTAATGCATATGAGCGAAGGCAGAGAAGCTGGGAGCAAGATTTTGGAGCTCGCAGGCGGCAATATAACTTAAGATGTTCACCCACGAGTTTTGGGTGAGCTGCCAGACTCCCAGATCATACCCCTTTAGGATTTTCCTAATCCTAGTGTGGAGGGGGAACCGGAGGCCGGCTTCTATTACTTCTTCGTAGCAGACAAAATAGTTGTCTGCATTCTCTATTTTATCGTCCCAGGCCATCACCGCGTCCCCAGGCGGAACGATAATATCCCACTCCTTTCCAAAGGGGTGCATTTCCTTAAAAGCCTTGAAGCCACTCTTCAGCAGAGCTATGTTACCCGAAAGCATCCTTATTTTTTTAGGTTCTGGGTTATCAGCAACTTTCGTCGGCTTCTCATAGTCAGCTGTGAAATTATCTTGATCGAAGCCAGAAGCCTCGGCTCCCGATCTTTCAGCAGCCTCAGCATCGCCGGATCCTTCCCCGAATCCATTAGAGGATGCGGCCTCTTCACTATCTACCTCGCGTACGCTCGAGCTCTCGGAAGAAGAGGGAGCCTCCTCATCAGAATTGTTGCTCCCCTCCAAATCCTCATATTCCCCATCCGGAATAACTTCGTCGGCAGGCACTTTCACAGTGCGCCGACTCTTAGACTTTTTGGGCATCTGTTTGACTCTGGCCATTGTGTCCTTCACAGACACAGAGTGGAGGAATTCGGATATGAGCACAGCAGTTCTGACAGTCCAGAAAAGGCACCCCCTGTTCTAGACTCAGCCGTTCCGGGAGACCGGCTGAGTGTCCTAGGCAGTGCTAAGTGTGTGGATTGAGAACTCATTTTATTTCTAAGACTATGTATACAGACGGAAAAAAGAATATATACAAGTTGGAAAAGAAAAACTAAAAATTGTACAGGCGGTTACCTTTTGTTTAACTCTGGAAAATTTGAAAACTGCTATAGACGGTGACTGGGTGTTGCAAGGTTAGCACACAGAACTCCGGAAATCTTTGATGCAGACGGACGCAGAGAATCTCTCTCTAAAAATCTCTCTTTCTCTCTCTAGAAAGTCAAATGAAAATGAAGTGAGGAGTGGGGGGGTAAACTTCTATTTATAGAAGGTGAAAACAGGGGCATCCCCGTTTGAATTTCAAATTTTACTATCCGTTATTATTGTTCACTTTTGATAGGTAGACACGTGTCACAGACATCACGTGACATTCACGTGACCCTTGTGAGGGGCAAATGTTTAGGGTAAAAATACCCTAGACATGTGGACCAATGAGAGAAGGCCACATGTCAAGGTCAGGATGGCCCAAGTGGCCCAATAGCCTCTTCAAACGTGTCCCCTTCAAATAAGCTTCTGAAATGGCGCCCTTCAAAGGCCCAAATCCCAAGAAGCGCCATAATTCGACGCAACCCACTAAAATGTAGGTCAAGTGAACTAGATAGGGGCACTCCTACCAATGACCCTATAAATAGGGAGATTTCCCCATTTAGGGGCTACATTCAATCATTTATTACATAAACTTTCTCTCTCATCAGAGAAACACCTGAGCTTGGAATCCAAGCAAATCCCCACCTAAATTTTCGTACTCTTTATTCTCTTTCAAGTTTTTAACTTGATCTTTGGAGGCGAAGCTCCACCACCCAGAGTCTCCGTTGTTTGTGCAAGTACAACTCAGCTAGACCAATATTTGTGACGTAACTCCCCGAGGGACAAAAACACCCAAAACAGACTTCACTAGCCACTTCTCCGATGATTGAGCTTAATCAAGGTGATAAATTGTGTTATTGGAATTACAAATAACCATGAGGCTCCAATTCTCCCTACATAAGTTCACAATAGACAAGAAAATTAATATTTAGGAGTCAACATATAATGAGGCCAAATCGATTGAATTTGACATGGTTAGACTTACTCTCTATAACATGGGGCGAATATGAACTTGTCTCCCGCACGCGCTAATTCCCTGATACTCTGTTTAACATAGTACAACACGTCACGGGGGTTGCCTATGACTCTAGTAGTGAACAAATGCTCGGGGCATAACCACCCAACTTTACAAGGAGAATCAGTTTCAGTTAAGTGCTCTTGTAGTGCTCTGCGTGCATGAACATTGAATAATTAATCACATGAAGGATAATCACCATAAATTTGAATAACTTGAAAAAAGTGTAGATTATGTGGGCATTGAAGTACCTCATGAATATTTGAATGAGGGAAATGTTAAGCTTTGTACCATGTAGAAATTCCTTCACATCTTCTTTGCTGATACATGCAACTGCATCCTCATCATAGTGGACCATTGCCTTAGGAAGTGCAACTTCTATGGGATCGACAAAATGACAAGCACGGTTGTGAAGAAAGGTCATGTCAGCAGAGAGCGATTGAATAACAATGTCTTCAACAAGTGGAGTAGGTTGCATGGGTGAACCTTTAAAGAGTGCAACTTCAACGCTTGTTAACTCTTGGACCGTTGTTCACTAAGCTTCTTGTTAGGTTGATCAATGCTTTTAGGCTTCTCCACCCTCTTTCTCTTATAATTTTTGCTTCCATGCAAAACCTGATATAGTTTGAGAAAGAATAAGTTTATAAGTTGAGAAATGAAAAAAATAGGCATATTATAAGTTATTATGGCTTAAAATGGTTTTATTTTGATCAAATGGACCCATAAACTTACAAATTAGTTTATTTTATGTAATTTCAACTCACAATCACTTGTAAATATGTAATTATGAGATGGTTTGAGAAAGAATAAGTTCATAAGTTTAGAATTGATGAAAACAGGCAAGTGAGAAGCCATTTCAGCTCAAAATGACTTTTTTTATGAAATGGACCTAAAAACTTAGAACTTAGCTTCTTTTATATCATTTCAAGTCACAATCACTTATAAATATGTAATTCTGAGATGTTTTGAGAAAGAATAAGTTTATAAGTCGAGAAATGAAGAAAATAGGCAAGTGAGAAGCCATTTTGCCCAATATGGCTTTTTTTTATGATATGGAGCCAAAAACATAGAAATTAGCTTCTTTTATGTCATTTCAACTCACATTAACATATAAATATGTAATTATGAGATGGTTTGAGAAATAATAAGTTCATAAATTGAGAAATGAAGAAAATAGGCATGTTAGAAGCCATTTCGGCTCCAAATGGCTTTATTTTGATGAAATGGACCCAAAAACTTAGAACTTAGCTTCTTTTATGTCTTTTCAAGTCACAATCACTTATAAATATGTAACTATGAGATGGTTTTTGAAATATTAAGTTTATAAGTTGAGAATTGAAGAAAAGAGGCATGTTAGAAGCCAATTTGGCTCAAAATGGCTTTATTTTGATGAATTGGACCCAAAAACATAGAAATTAGCTTCTTTTATGTCATTTTAAGTCACAATAACTTCTAAATATGTAATTTTGAGATGGTTTGTGTAGACACCATTTGTGTCTCCCCAAAACCAAACCCGGCGATGAGTACCTTTCACATCGAATCATAATCGAATGAAGTGAAAGTGTGAAAAGTCTAGTGTTGTGGATAGTTTTTAATTCTTTTGTTTCTCTCTATTTTTGAAAACCTATTTTAAGAAAACAGCCAATCCTGTTTTGTTTGGTCCATGGAAAGGGTCTAATAAGGGTATAGTTGGATGGGGCTTGAAAAGAGCTTTACAACAATATATTATAAGCCCAATTCCGATGAATAATGAGGAAGTTATGGCCAGATTACTAAACTGGGCCCGGTTTGATCTTTATATGCGGCTTAATGTTCTAGAGGAGAGCCTAATTTGGATTTATCATTCCTAATGCAATTAGAACTGATTTTAGTCTTTTATATTCTTCTAGAAGGTTCTTTTCATTCCTAATTCAATTAGCATTGATAAATTGACTTTGGTTGACTTTTTGGAGTTTTAATCGAAATAAAAGAGTGTTTTTTGAGGAAAATACAAATTTGCCCTTCTGTACGACTAAATTTTATCAAAACTAAGAATACGCGTGAAATTAATTATTAGTGCCTAACGACAGGGATTAGCGCCTGGCGCTAACGCTTGGCGCCTAGCGCTAGCCTTAGCGTCTGGCGCTAATGTCCAGCGTCTAGAGCTAACCTATTTTTTTCTCGTCGAAACTCTGATTTGTTTTTCTTTCCGTCCGGCTAATTTTCTTTA
This sequence comes from Chenopodium formosanum, assembly GCA_024500155.1. Lineage (NCBI taxonomy): Eukaryota > Viridiplantae > Streptophyta > Magnoliopsida > Caryophyllales > Amaranthaceae > Chenopodium > Chenopodium formosanum. The sequence goes on from CM044880.1 coordinate 21,744,937, forward strand.
TAAATAGCCTCCTAAAATCTCCGTTTTTCATCATAAAAATATCATCAATTCTCATCAACTCTCTAGTTTTCAAGATTTTTTCTCTCTTTTTAGCCTTTTGCATACAAAATTCCACATTCACAAGACCAAGAAACACCTAGCCAAGTTCAAAGTTGCCTTCGCCCTAGACGTGAAAGGTTTTAATTTCTGAGGGTTTGGTCCCAAATCTCTATTTCAATTATTTAATTTAATTGTCTTGATTATTATTCTTCTTGAAGTTACTAACGCGTGTATTTTGTTATTAGAAAAAGGTACGAGGCATCCAAGTGAGTGCTTTTAATTGATTTATTGTTATTATGATATAGAAATCATATTTAGGTTGTTATTATGATTCCTAGTGTCATGTTAAGGAGTTATGATCTTCCTAGTATCATGTTTAGGGTAACAACTATAATTTCTAATATCAAATATGACAATTTTGTTTCCTGCGATGCTTCCTATGTTCTTCCTAATATTCATGTTAGTATCATGTTAGGGTTAAAGCTTTGATTTTTATTGTTTAGTGACATGCTAGGGTTTGTTATTAATCTTGTTAGTATCATGCCTAGGATCTTGCTATTAATATTATGCTTTAACATGATTATTTTGATTATGATTATTATGATATTTTTTATGATTATGATTATTTTTATGATTTATGATTATTATTATGTTGCTTGATCACACCTTTTATGCATGTTTAAAGGGAATTTGGTACTTGTAATCACGCTTAAAAAAATAATTAATAATCTTATGTAGGGTTAATATGATTATAATTCAAGTGATTGACAAGGGGAAAACTAGGTCGTTATCTAATCTTCCCTCGGTCAAACTAAATTTATAAACACTTAACAAACCTAAATACGATTATAGAGGAAAGTCAAGGGTCGAACCCAAAGGAACGGTAATGTTCAAGCACTTTCAATTAGACGCCTAAGCTAGGTCGAAGACGAAGGTAAGAGAGAATACTAACAACTAACAAAACAAGTAACCAAGGAAATAAAACACTAGGAACGGGGATCAACAAGTAATCATGTCAATTGCAACAACTTAGGAAGAGCATGCCAATCAAAGGTTGTGAGGACTAAATTATGAGAGCAATCAATAGGAATCAAAGAGCTATCTCCTAATTGTTAAGCTAGGGTTCACTATGAATAACAAACTAAAAGAATCACAATCAAAACCAATTGATAATTGCAATTCCTAAATCAATTGTTCATGTCATTAGCAATTACAATGCAATCTAGCATAATTCTCAAGGCCAAATTGAATTACACACATGCAAACCTTCACTAATCACTTTAATCTCAACAAACAATCAACACAATTCCCAAATTAATCACAATTAATCAATCATACAAGTTTCACCCAATTCCTAGCCAAACAACTATTCAAGAATCATCATCTATCAACTAACAACTATAGAAATCAAGAATCAACAAAATATCAAGAACAATTACACTAATCAAGCATCAAACATCACAATTAAACCAAACAAACATCAAATTAAACAAAGCAATTGAATAAGATAGAGTTTAGAAATGCTCATTGATAATTAAGAAGATCTCCAACACAATTTTCACACTTGCATCTTCAATCTCTCAATCACCATTGAAATTCCTCACTTTCTCTCTCTAAAACTACTCCTAATCTAGCCTAATCTAGAGAGAGAAGCTCTTAACCTAAGAGAGAGAAAACTATTCTAAAACTAAAGAATTACATGAAATGAAGAATAAAAAAAACCAAAAACTATATAAACAAAAGGAGAAAAGAAGCTTAAAATCGTAAAAGACCCAGAAACCCGCGCCCGCGGAGAAATCGGCCGCGCCCGCGGAGGGAAACGGACACCCCGATAGCCGCGCCCGCGGCCCAAGCCCGCGCTCGCGGGTCCAAGGCCCGCGCCCTCGGGAATCCCTTGGGACAACCGCGGGTGCTTACTGCCCAAATACGGCAGTTTTGGAGCTGCAGCAACCCCGCGCCCGCGGATACTGTTGCCCGCGCCCGCGCCCGCGACAGTTTTCCAGGGCCAACTTCAGAAGGCTGTAACTTCCGATCTAAGAATTGTATGAAAGTGTGCAACCTATCATTAGAAAGCTCTTCAAGTGTAGTTTCCAACCCAACTTGAATCACCTTAATCCGATCTGTATAATTTGAGATATGACTAAAACAATGCACAAAGGTCCTATTTGATACTTTGCAATCCTTCGTTTTCCTTTGTTTCAAACTCAAATTCAATTCTGAAAAGTGCATATTGATCCTAGTGGGTGCTATTTTCAATTCCCATGCATATAGCCCGCGACGTACCTACAAAACAAGACAAAGAAACGGAGAAGCAAGAGAAATAGCCGAGAAATGAATAAAATGATAAGAAAGCCATTAAAAGCATGCATTTCTCTAAACTAACACAAAAACACGCGAATCGAGCATTATTCTCTAAAAACACGACATAAACGACTACAAAGGAGCATAGAAATATAAAGAAAACATAGCCTAAAGGTGCCATAAATGGCACGGATCAAATTCCCCCAAGCTAAACTTTTGCTCGTCCTCGAGCAAAATAAAATCCAACCCAAGGGAAAAATGATGACATTATTCAAGCAAAGAAAAAAAACGAGAAAACTAGAGAAGATGGGAAAATACACTTACTCACTTTCGTAGGAATCACGGTCAATTTTAGTAACTAAAGACAAGCCATTTAAACTCCTAGATCGCCCTAGAGGACGAGTGATGCTCTCGTAAGGGTATCCTAAGAGTTTACCCATAACTCTCATAATAATACAAACAAGGCAAAGCATGAAAAAGAAAACAAAATACAAGAAAAGCAAACAAATGTTCATGAAAGGACTTTTGCAAATGTACAAGCACAATGAATGCAAATCTTTCTAAACAAGTAAGGGAGTGCACGCTATAAGATACCTAAGGTTGATTGAAACTTAAAAATGCTAAGCATAGGAACTAGTTATCACACTCCACTTTCATCCCAAACGGTCTTACCGCGTTCCCCCTACTAATCTCATATCTCCCCATCGTGAGCATCTCATAGATTCCGCGAAGGAACCGGAAAAAGATCAAATTTTTGGGCTACTCGACATCTTGACTTCGCATCCCCTTTCCTTAGGCAATGACCCATGATTCCCTCCACCGAATAATGACTCAACTTTCTAGGTCGAAAGGTCTTTTCCAAAGGTTGTAACATAAGGCATAAAGGGTGAAGGTAGGCTAAAATTTAAAATTTGTAGGTTTTCCTAAAAACTGAAGCAAAAGGGTGATCAATCCTTAACAACACGATCAAGAAATCACCAATCAAAAGCAACACCCCCAAGCTTATTTGAAGCAATACTCACAAGAAATATATACAAAAAGCGTAAACGCTTCTCCCCCAAGCTTAAATGAAGCATTGTACTCAATGCTTAGAAAGAGAAAAGAATACATCAAAATATTTTTGAATTTTCACTTTTTTCAAATTTTTTTTTCTTTTTTCTTTTTTTACTTAAACTTGAAATGTCCTCACCTTTTGCTAAATTCGGACGGCTTTTTCTATAATGCAATTTATTAGTCCATGCCTTGTATGATTAAGGACGGCTTTTACTCAAACACTTGCCATTATTCACAAAGAAGACTTAATCACAAACTAGCACTCATAAAAACCAAATTTCTAACTTATCCACCACAAACTCCATCATACGTGATCAATTTGCTTCACAAAAAACCAAGAATAGAAAGAAAATGAAACAAAAGGCCAAAGAACTAAAGATGTGGCTTGAAAAGAAGGTATAAGGCTCAAATGGTTGCAAAAAGGCAAATAGAAACCCAAAAACAAATATGAATCAAACTAACCTAAAAATAAAAAATAACACCCCAAAAAAGGTGCCTTTGTCCTCCCTAGATAGCTCGGTCTCGGGTTTAAGAATCATACATCAAGCTTTATAGATTAGGCTTGCAAAGTCAAGGACCCCATGCCGCTCATGCAAGAATATGATGAAAGCTTGAACAAATATAAATCTCACATGGTTGTAGCAAAAACTCACTAAGGTTGTTAAATCGAAGATAGGGAGCAACTACCAAACATGCCACAAACAAGTAGAATATGGCTTCATGATCCCCCTAGTTCTAGACAACTACCTTAGCATGCTTTATCCTAGAATCAACCAAACGTAATCTCAAACCGTGCACACCACTACCATTTAGGAAGAAAAGCATTCAATTATACAAGTCCAAATGTTATTATGTCCAAAGCAAGAACAAAACAAAACACATTGCAAATTTGCCTTGATAGAAACAAAAATCTTTTTGGAGTTTTTCAAAATATGAGAACATGGAAAAGCATATACAAAGGTGCATGACATATATGAATCAACATTCCACCAAACATGATAGAATACCCTCCCCCAAGCTTGAATAAGATAACATGCTCAAACATAAATCAAATATTCCACGGAAGGGGAAAAACAAGGAGATTAATCCAATCAAACCAACATATGTCCAACAAGTCATCATCCACTAGAGAAAGAGCAAGGAAGGATATTACCGGATATTAGGTGGGTGTAAATACCCGCAAATGACCCAATTTTAACCTTTCAAAGCTAACAACCTCTAATATTGAATCTTGCCTTCTATATGTTAGCAAATGTGGTGCCAATCTTCCTTGATTCTTGATCCAAATAGAAGCACCAAAGTATATCAAGTCATGTACCTAGCAAAAGGAACACAAACATTTCCATGAGATAAAATCTATTCTAAAAAGAAAAGAAAATGAAAGCAATAAAACACGGGTTACTTCCCGAGAAAGGCTTGCTTAAGGTCCAAGCTTGACCGCTCTAGAAAATAATAATTCAACACGCGCAAGAGCTTGTCAAATGCACTACTACACATTTCATAGGAGAGAAGGTAGGCAAATGACGCGAAGAGTATGTGCAACAAAGATAGTGCACGCAAATGAGGAGAGAGATGCCAAGAAAAGGAAGAGGAAGAATCAAAAGAAAATTCAACAAAATATGAAGAAAAAGAAAAAGAAGGCAAACTGTCCTCAAAATAGTTTTGGGTGGCAACGTCACCCTTTACCTTAATTGGGGACAAATGAGCTTCATACAAATCATCATAGACAAAAGGGTTCCCAATAGGCTCATTTACAAAAGAAGGGAGGGAAATAGGAGTGTAAGGGATATGGTTGAATCTTCTTGAAAAAGGGGTATGAGAAAAGAGAAAAGAGGCTATGGTCTCACAAATGAACTTTTTCTCACCACCATGCCTCAAATCACCAATAAGAGCATGGAAATCAATCATAGAGTCCTCAAAATAAGAACACTCATGATATCCATCTCCCTCAAACATCCAACCTCCAAGAGGAACAACATAATCCCCTCCATAACAACTATCAACAACAACTCCCTCAACAACTTTAAAGCCCAAGGTCTCAAAACCATGCATGAATGGATGCAAATTCATTTCAAACTCATCTCCCTCCCATGAAGCATCCTTAATGAACTCATTTAAAAGGCTATGGGTTTTCTTTTGACTCTCAAAGAATGCATTGGACATAACCTCAAACGAGTCTAGATACTTATGGATAGAAGAATCACAATCATACACAAGAGACTCATCAAGATGGGAAGGAGGGTTAGGATAATCAAATTCAACACTCTCTTGGTTTTCAACTCCTTCGCCATCACTAACATGCTCACCAAAAGGATCCTCACCCTCTCTTGGTTGTTCAAAATCATCATCATCATCATCCTCAACACACACATTGGATAGGGATTTTTCACATACAAGCATCAAGGATGATAATTCATTTTCCAACTCTTCTCCTCTTCTCTTTTCCTCCTCAATACGCTCCTCATTCTTTTTCATTATCTCTAATTGACCTCTCATAGAATTAAGAATCATCTCCTTACTAGGACCAAACTCATTATCAAGCTCAATGCGCCTAATTTGAGACTCAAATGTATCAACAAGAGATTCAAAAGATGTAGAAGGTTGAGGCACAACAAGAGAAGAAGAAGTACAACCAATATTGGAAGAATCAACATTAAGATCATGAGCATATACATCACATTGGGGAGTGGGGGCACAATTTATAACATGAGATTCATCATTAAGGGAATGAAGCACATCACAAGAAGGCATGGTAAATAATGAAGAATATTGAAACACACCATTAGCATCAACTTGAGCTTGCACTTCATTATCATGAACAAAAGGAGAAATAAAGTTGAAATCATGTGTTCTAGGTTCACTTAAGGGATCATGTGACAAATCATGGGAATTCATGCTAATATTAGAAGAATCAAGACATTGCATATCAATATTAGACTCATGATTACCCTTATCATAAAAATTCCTAGCAAGCCAAACATAAAAATCCCAAGCATCATCAATTGACAAAGCTCTAAATTCACCATTATGCATACATTCAACTTCATCCCTAGTTTGCTCATTCAAACCAAAATAACAAATCTCACAAGCCTCCCAAATATTACAACAATTATAGTCCAAAAATCCCTCAAGTCTAATAAAATATTCACAAAAAGGCTCATTGCTATATTGAGAAAATGATAGACATGCCATTTTTTTTTTCTTTTTTTTTTCACAAAACAAACAAAAATCAAATAAAAGTAAAAATATACACAAAGACCTAGACTCAAGCAATCAAAAACACTCAAACAAAGACACCGTTCCCCGGCAACGGCGCCATTTTGACAAGGGGAAAACTAGGTCGTTATCTAATCTTCCCTCGGTCAAACTAAATTTATAAACACTTAACAAACCTAAATACGATTATAGAGGAAAGTCAAGGGTCAAACCCAAAGGAACAGTAATGTTCAAGCACTTTCAATTAAGCGCCTAAGCTAGGTCGAAGACGAAGGTAAGAGAGAATACTAACAACTAACAAAACAAGTAACCAAGGAAATAAAACAATAGGAACGGGGATCAACAAGTAATCATGTCAATTGCAACAACTTAGGAAGAGCATGCCAATCAAAGGTTGTGAGGACTAAATGATAAGCGCAATCAATAGGAATCAAAGAGCTATCTCCTAATTGTTAAGCTAGGGTTCACTATGAATAACAAACTAAAAGAATCACAATCAAAACCAATTGATAATTGCAATTCCTAAATCAATTGTTCATGTCATTAGCAATTACAATGCAATCTAGCATAATTCTCAAGGCCAAATTGAATTACACACATGCAAACCTTCACTAATCACTTTAATCTCAACAATCAATCAACATAATTCCCAAATTAATCACAATTAATCAATCATACAAGTTTCACCCAATTCCTAGCCAAACAACTATTCAAGAATCATCATCTATCAACTAACAACTATAGAAATCAAGAATCAACAAAATATCAAGAACAATTACACTAATCAAGCATCAAACATCAAAATTAAACCAAACAAACATCAAATTAAACAAAGCAATTGAATAAGATAGAGTTTAGAAATGCTCATTGATAATTAAGAAGATCTCCAACACAATTTTCACACTTGCATCTTCAATCTCTCAATCACCATTGAAATTCCTCACTTTCTCTCTCTAAAACTACTCCTAATCTAGCCTAATCTAGAGAGAGAAGCTCTCAACCTAAGAGAGAGAAAACTATTCTAAAACTAAAGAATTACATGAAATGAAGAATAAAGGAAACCAAAAACTATATAAACAAAAGGAGAAAAGAAGCTTAAAATCGTAAAAGACCCATAAACCCGCGCCCGCAGAGAAATCGGCCGCGCCCGCGGAGGGGAACGGACACCCCGATAGCCGCGCCCGCGGCCCAAGCCCGCGCCCTCGGGGAGCCCTCGGGACAACCGCGGGTGCTTACTTCCCAAATACGGCAGTTTTGGAGCTGCAGCAACCCCGCGCCCGCGGGTATTATTGCCCGCGCCCGCGGCAGTTTTCCAAGGCCAACTTCAGAAGGCTGTAACTTCCGATCTAAGAATTGTATGAAGACGTGCAACCTATCATTGGAAAGCTCTTCAAGTCTAGTTTCCAACCCAACTTGAGTCACCTTAATCCAATCTTTAGAACTTGAGATATGACTAAAACAATGAACAAAGGTCCTATTTGATACTTTGCAATCCTTCGTTTTCCTTTGTTTCAAACTCAAATTCAATTCCGTAAAGTGCATATTGATCCTAGTGGGTGCTATTTTCAATTCCCATTCATATAGCCCGCGACGTAACTACAAAACAAGACAAAGAAACGGATAAGCAAGAGAAATAGCCGAGAAATGAATAAAATGATAAGAAAGCCATAAAAAGCATGCATTTCTCTAAACTAACACAAAAACACGCGAATCGAGCATTATTCTCTAAAAACACGACATAAACGACTACAAAGGAGCATAGAAATATAAAGAAAACATAGCCTAAAGGTGCTATAAATGGCACGGATCAGTGATCGCCAATAATAGTTTATTTTTTCATTAATATTCAACCAACATAGATTAAACAGGTTTAGGGTAATCCTATTGATTGCATGTTAGTCAGAAAGCACACGAGAATATGATCAGAATAAAGTATAGGCCTATTATTAGGGCAGGTTCAATCTCTATTAGGTTGGATTTGTACCTTCATCCCCGAACTACCAGTCATGGTTACAGACCTATTGGAGTTGATGATCTCCTGGATTGTTAAGGGGTGTAACCTTCACCTCGTGAACGGTTTACAAGTTCCTAAAACTTTTTGGCGACTCTTTTGCTCTATCTTCTTTCCCTTTGGACGCCACCATACTTTAGTGTATGATCACAGTGGGGTTCAAGCTAGGGGTAATGCTTGAAATATTCTCTCACAGTTTTTTGCTACTCCGCTAGGGAGGATTTCTATTTTAATTCCTAAAATTTATTTTGGCAGGGATTTAGAATGAGTGGATGAGACTCAAAAAGTTTTAAGTATTTCATGTACGTAATTTTGATTAACATTATAGTCATATGCATAAAAAAAGATCTAATTGGAAAGACCATCCGTAATGAGTTAAAACATAGGATTTTTACACGTAGGAAATTTGAGGAATATCTTTCACAACTAGGATAGAAATAATGCTACGCGAAACTGTAAAATTTTATCGAGCACAAAAAGCTGCTGAGGCATGTAGGAACTAGCGTCAGAAAACAAAGTCTAGAGCCACTTATTTGACTCTAGCGCCAGGCGACAGTCTCTGTTGCTAGGCGCCGACCTCTATTCGCTGGCGCCAAGTTCTTCCAATACCGAGCCTGAAATATGCGTTCTAATTTTGACCAGTTTTTAGCACTGTTTGCTTGATCCTACTTCCTAATTGAGTTTTTCTCACTTTTCTGAAACCCATATGTGTTCTACATATGGACATAACCCTCTAGGAGTTCATGCTCCATCTACCTGATTGAACTCTCTATGCCACAAAGAGTACATCCGAGAATGTTGAATTCACCATACCATGGAAGCAAATTTTTTCTAAATTCGCAATGTTCTATCCACTCGCGCCAACCCTTTACGGTTAAGCTTTCGCGCGGTGCATCCGGACAATTAACCATGGACCCTCTTTGACTAACCCATATCCCGAACTTTAGAGAACTAGGGACATGGTTAGGTTGCAAACTCATTGCATCATGTTGTGTCTACTTGACTAATTGTGCATTATTTGTTGTGCATACTCTATGTGTTTTTCCTTACCGTTTTTTTTTACTTGTGTTAAGACTAAATAAATTGATTAATGATCAAACGAACTTTTCCTAATTAATTAATTAATTAATTTAAGTAATTAAAGTCTAATAATTTAATCAGAGTTGACTTAGTACGACTTTAGGCATACCCTTTAGAGTAATAATACCGAAACCAGTTCCAGATCGACGTTCTAGCAATGGCGCCGAGATTTAAACTGTAGCGCCACTCTGTGGAGCGTAGCGCCTGGCGATAGTCTTGTCGTCTGGCGCTACACTACAAAGAGAGGTGCCAACCCTATCGTTTTGGTGACAGTTCGGTTTATTGCTAGAGTCATCACCTTGTGTCTAATTGAATAGTTTGCTAATCAATTCGGTTAATTTTAACTGATGATAATACCGTGTCAAGTCATTAGTCTTGTCTAGGCATTAAGTTCCATTGTCTTACACAAGATTCAAAGCGTGTCACTTGCACTCACCATGTAAAGCAGACACTAATATGTATACACACTTTAACCATGTCTAAGAGAGTCTTGTATGCGAGTATTTTCCGTCATTTTTCTTAGGGGGGTAAGTCGGATATTAATCCTCCAATTTAAACCACTTGATTGAACCCTATACTTAATTCTCAAAAATATACACCTCATTTTTTCCAAAATATGCACCCTAATATGCATCCTATTTTTGCTTTTTTTCTTTTTCAAAACCCGTAAAGTCAAAGTCAACTTGAGTCAAGTTATTAAAACAAAAAATGGTTTCATTTACAGCGCGTGGTCAAGAAAGGAAGGGCGTTTGATCAAAGACAACCTTTTTATTCAAATTAAACTTTTCGACAAACCAATCGCATGAAAAAGGAAAGCTAAGAAGATAATGGCAACTCAAGAGGAAGTTAATGAACTCATGAACCAATTGATTACTGTGACTGAGGCGTTAAAGGTTTTAACCCTCAAAATCGATGATCCTGTGAAGCAACAATAAATGGACCTCATGCAAGAAAGTCTGAGCAAGTTGTCTAGTGACTACAAGTTTCAAGGCATTAGCTCACAAGGGGTCTCAGTGGACAAGGATCTTCTTCAGCAAAAGTTCAATGCCAACGACATCCCGAAATTCAAAGCGACTGACAACCCTTACTTTCACCTAAGAGCTTTCGAAACAAAAATGAGAATTAAGGGTATTGACAAGAAGGTGTTTCCCTCTTGGTTTTCTCTATCTCTTAAACCGTTTTCCAATAATGGTTCTTCTCTCTTAAGAAAGAAAGAACCTCGACTTAGTCCATAGTAAACGTTTTCATTGATACGTACAAGTGCAACATTCAAGTTGAATCTGACTATAGGGAACTTGAAATTCTCAAGCAGAAGGAGAATGAAGGTTTCACTTCTTTCTTCAACAAAAGGAGAGAAACCTCTGCTAAGATGATTGAAGAATTAAGCGAGAAAGAATCTGTGAGGTTGTTCATCGAGAACCTTCAAGAGAAGTACTCCTAGCATCTCAAATACTAGAATAATCTCCATACCTTCAAGGCCGTCTATGACATTGGAATTAATATTGAAGACGACCTGGCTGAAAGCTGCTAACAGTAACTCCAACAGTGGCTGGAAAGGTAAGAAGAACGACAATCCTTCTTCTTCCAAAACCACCCACTCAAACAATGTTAGCACCTTTAATTTAAGTGAAGTCCTTGCTATGAATATCAAGGACAAAAGAAACCATTTAGGAGGAACTTTACTCCTATAGGTTTGAGTTATGACACCGCATTTGACCGACTAAATGAAAAAGGTCTTATAACTCCTATTGGACCATTTGGGGACCCACCGGTCGAGAAGAGGACAACTGACTAGACCCCATGCACATTGCAAATATCACCAAGGTAGGGGTCATCTTACCGAAAATTGTTAGAAATTTAAGGAAGCTATCCAAGATTTAATCGATAACAACAAACTGCCATTGCCTCCTGCTAGTAAGAAGCATAGCATTGACAATGCACTCTCGCTCATTCTTTAGCCATCTCTAAACTAGGTTGGTCCCTCATCTCTCATCAAACCAATTGAGGAAATTCATGCTATCGAAGAAGAGGGAGAGATCTTTTTCGATGCCATGGAAGCAAAGAGGATGTATGGTTGCTTACATTGTCCATGTGGGAGGGATCAAACTTGCTACGTGAAGCTCTCAAAGTCGGGAAGAAACAATTAGAGGAGCTTCGGAAAAAGTGTGACAAGGTTCCATCCATGAAGAAGAAACCCTTCTCTCAACAAGTAATTGACAGACCTAAGAAGAGTAATAAGCTTTATACTCCAATTGGGATTCCCTACGCTAAAATGTTCAAAATGCTCTCCGAGAGTGGCAAGATTAAACCTCTCGAACCGAGACTATTTGAATCGCTAAAGAGGACAGATAGGTTCTACTGTCAGTACTCTTGAAAACTATTTTAAATTTAAAGATTTAATTTAGAAAATGATTGATGATAAAAAAGCTAGTTCAAATTCCACAAGAGGAAGATATTAGTATCAATGGGCTTTGGGACAGCGACAATGAAGACATCTATCTTACAGATATGGAAGAACCTCCACTTTCCACTTTGAGTCATATATCCAATAAACGATTTTTGGGATGAAGAAGATTCATCTATAGACGTCCTCACAAGATCTGGGAGAACACAACCTCCCATTTCAACACAACCTATGCAAACTACGCAGCAAGTTCCCATACCTATTATAGAAGACAATGATATTGTCAAACAATTCAAGAAAACCAAGGTTGAAATGAATGTATGGAAGCTTCTAGCAACATCTCGAGAACATAGGTTGGCGGTGATGATTGCCTTGGATAAGATAGGGATAGATTCTGGCACCACTCTTGAGGGTTTGGCTAACTTCCTTACGAGCGATCTCCCTATTCCTATCAACTTGATCACCTTTTCTGACAAGGATTTACCCTTTGAAGGTGACAAACATTATAAGGCACTAAATCTCACAGTAGTTTGCAAGAGAATGAACGTTCCTATGACTCTTGTAGACAATGAATTGGCAATTAATTTCTCTCCACTCAGAATTGCGAGGATGCTAGGCATAAGGGATGAATACTTAACCCCGTCAACACAAGAATAAGAGCTTATGATAACACTCGTCGTCAAGCTCTTGGTAAGATTACCATGAATATAACGGCGAGAGCGATAGAACACGCTACTACATTTTCAAGTGGTAGATATAAAAGCCTCATTCAATTTATTGTTGGGACACCCTTGGCTTCATGACCTAAAGGTCGTCCCTTCATCTCTCCACCAACAGGTAAAATCCATAGTTGGAGGAATTCCTATTACAATCGATGCTTCACCCATGAGGATTAAAGCTATAGAAAATCCAATCATTAATGTGGAGCACGATGAAGACGATGAAGACTTGTGGGGATTTAATGAAGAGGTCTCCTTAATAGAAAAGGATGAAAGGACCCCTCTCTGCCACGACCCCCACTCCAATATGACAGTGAACACTATTCTGAAGAAATAAAGGCATTTTCCTGGAATGACTCTAGGAAAGAAGAAAGGAATAACAAAATCGCTGGAATTACCTGGCCTCCCTAAGTTAGACACTTTTGGACTTGGTTTTGAACCAACTCGGGAAGATCTCATGCGAGCCTAAGAAAAGTCAAAAGCGCTTAGGAACGCTCGCATCCAAAAGAAAGCAATATCAATGGATTAGTATCCTCTTACTCTCAATGGACAATTCATAACAGAAGGAGAGGACTATCCATGCCATGAATTTCCCGAACCTTTTGTTGTAAATGGCATAAGGCAACCGGGATTTGAAATTTTCCTAGATTGCTATTTTCTAGATGAAATCCCAACTTCTATCCTCAAGGAGAAAGCACCCCCTTGCTTTGACTTTAATGTCATGGGATTACTATTTGGACGAGAAAAAGATGAGCCGAAGTATATAAAGGATAACTCCTCTCTCATCCAAACGGTCCTACAAAGCGAAAGCTTTGACCACTCGAAGCTCATCACTCTAGCGGAAGGATTGCTACAAAGATGGCGCAAGACAGTCAAGGTGACTACTCCAAGTTGAAGGAGAATCTCCATTACGATAGGGCAAGGACCGATGTACGAAGAGTCGTCTGAGTCAGAGTCAGTGTCAAAGTATTTTCCTGTAGAGTCATCTAAGTCCTTAGTTGTAGCACCCCCTTCTTCTATCTCTTCCCCTAGGATAGTTGATAATCAAGTCCTTGAGGACATATCTCTTTTTGATGTAATGATTTCTGAGTTTAATAATATGTCTTCTTCCTCTTACCCCTCGTGCTTTTCTTTAACCCAAGATGACGAGCATTGCTTAACTAACAATGAAAATGACAAAGAAATTATTAAAGCAATGGAAACACTTGAAAAGAAAACACCAATAACTGAGGAAACTGAGATGGTTAATATCTCAAATGATTTAACCATTAAAAGAGAAGTTAAAATTGGATGAACACTTGATCAACAAGAAAGAACCGATTTAATCAATCTACTTAAAGAATTTATCGATGTATTTGCTTGGTCATATGAAGATATGCCAGGCATTAATAGAGAAATAGCTCAACACACCATACCACTAATTCCAGGAATAAAACCTGTAAAACAAAAGTTACGTTGAATGAAACCCGACGTAGCTCTTAAAATAAAAGAAGAAGTTCAAAAACAAATAACTGCAGGTTTTATCAGGGTATCCAAATACCCCAAATGGGTGGCCAACGTCATCTCATTTCTGAAAAAGGATGGAAGGGTAAGAATGTGAGTTGACTATCGAGATCTAAATAAGGCAAGTCCAAAGGACGATTTCCCTTTTCCACACATCGATATTTTGGTAGATAATATAGAGAATCATGCACTTCTCTCGTTCATGGACGGATACGCGGGATACAATCAAATTCTCATGGCAGAAGACGACGTGGAAAAAACAACCTGCATAACATCATGGGGTACTTACTACTCTACGGTAATGCCATTCGGGTTGAAAAACGCGGGTGCTACTTACCAACGAGCAGCGACTGCCTTGCTCCATGACATGATTCACAAAGAAGTTGAAGTATATGTGGACGATATGATTGTGAAGTCAAAAGATCGCTCAGGCCATCAAGTAGCCTTGAGAAAAATCTTCGAAAAGCTAAGAAAATACAACATGAGGTTGAACCCATCCAAGTGTGCTTTTGGAGTCACCTCAGGAAAGCTTTTGGCTTATGTCATAAGCTCTAGAAGAATAAAGATAGACCCAACTAAGATCAAGGCAATCATGTCAATGCCACCGCCCAAAACTGAGAAGAAAATTCGAGGATTTATTGGTCGGTTGCAATACATAAGCAGGTTCATATCAAAATGGACAACACTATGTGAACCAATATTCAAGAAGCTTACAAAGAATGTACCAGTAATATGGGATGATGAGTGTCAAAAAGCCTTTGAAAAGATCAAAGACTATCTCGCAAATCCTCCTGTATTAGCACCAGCACTTTCAGGAATACCTCTTAGGTTGTACTTAACAGTCACCAAATAAACAATGGTAGCCATGCTTGCACAAGAAGTAGAAGGTAAAGAAAATGCAATCTACTATCTAAGTAAAAAGATGATCGAGTTTGAAGTACGCTATACACCACTTGAGAAATAATACCTCGCATTGGTGTGGGCCACAACCAAGTTAAGACATTACATGCTCGTGCATACAGTCTTTGTAGTTACCCGAATGGATCCACTCAAGTATATATTCGAAGAATCTACACTAAATGGGCGCATATCAAGATGGATAGTCAACTTATCCTAGTTCGATGTAAGATTTATGCCTCAAAAAGCTATTAAAGGATCTCTGGTCTTAGATATTCTAGCGGACTTTCCAATAGAAGATTCAACGCCAATACACGATAATGAATTTCCAAACGAAGACTTGATGGTCACAGAAGATGATACATGGACCTTATACTTTGATGGAGCCTCAAGCCAAAAAGGATGTGGCGTTGGAGTATTACTAGTATCACCTAAAGAAGAGCATGTTCCAATCTCCATAAAGCTAGATTTCGACGTTACCAACAACGCTGCCGAATACGAAGCATGCGTGGTAGGCCTTGAAACAGCTTTGGCATTGGGAGTGAAGAAATTACAAATATTCGGGGACTCTTCATTGATCATCAACCAGATTTCTAAAAGATGGAAAGTAAGGAGCCAAAGTCTAGACCCTTACCAAACTTATCTGGAAACTCTCACTAATCAGTTAGAGAAGGTAGAATACACGTATCAACCCAGAGAGGAAAATCAATTTGCTGATGCCTTGGCAAGACTAGCCTCAATGGTTAGGATTCCTACGAAAATCGAGCAAATGCCTCCAATGATAGAAAAAATGCATAAACCGGCTTATATTCAAGCTATAGAAGATGATGAAGTGATCCAAGATGAAGAAGAAGAAGAACCGTGGTACACAGATATTTTTAATTATGTCACCAAAGGAGAGTACCCTCCTAATAAAGGAATAATTGCGTCGTCAAACAACTACACCTAAGTCAAATACAATTTATAACACTCGACTCAACCTATTACGAGTATAGGGCAAGTAGAGGGGTCGAACCACAGGGAGAAATGCATAAGCACTGCATTCATTACTTAGAGTCTAAGCTATCTCGGAACAAGAAGTGTGAATAACTACGAGATCAAACTAAGAACGAAATGGATTAAAATCAATATAACTAAGCACTAAGGGAAATGGGTAGATGTAGATGTCGCTTGATCATGCAATAACAAAGTAGCAAATCAATGGTAAACTAAACATGCACGAATATCGAAGTAAGGCCCAATCTAACCGCCTTCCGGGGTTAATCATTTTCTCCTAACATAGCCTCTATGTTTCCACACTAGAACCATATATTAGAAGGTTCAATCAAAGAACTATCGATAGTAATGAATCTCAACTAAGTCAACTTCCGTTCCTTGTTAGCACAGATTCACCTTTAATCAACTAACAATGTGCACTTGCAAGAAGATCAAAGAATATCAAGCATGCAAAGACTTTAATCACCATCAACATAACCCCAACATTATAAGCATGTACAATTAGCAACTAGACCATCCCCACACCCTTGGCTAGGTGAATACTCACAAATCATATTGAAGACAATATCAATCATCAAATCAATAAGCATCAACATGATTAATAAGCAAAGAAGAAAATTCAAAGCAAATAAGCAAAATAAAAAACAAAGGTAAAGAGAAAGAGTAAGAGATTGCTCATTAATTGAAGATGAAGGTCTACAAAGGATTGAACAAACTCCTTCTTCAAAATCCAAGTTCATCAATGAAGAAACCACAATTTCTCTCTCTACCAATGAAGACTAATAATGTTTTCTCTCTCTAGATTAAGCTAAAATGTTAATAAGATAGATGATCATACAAACTTGAAATAAAAGGCTATATATATGCATCATAAAAGACGAAAATAAAACGCCTAGGAGAGCCCTCTAGCAAGCAGCCGCACCCTCTCTAGTCTGGGTACGGAGTTGCTTAACCCAGCAACCTGCGCCCGCGGCTATGCACCCGCGCCCGCGGCCAAAGAAAAGAGATGTCATTTGCTGCTGAAGAGAGGTTGCGGTTGGAAAACTAGAAAATGAAGCCTCAAAGCCCGCGGCTCAAAGTGCCGCGCCCGCGGGCCACAAAAGAGAGCCCTCTCCTGAGGCGCGGCTCAGTATCTACAGAAAGTTTGAGGTGATTGCAATTACAACGACCCGCGCCCGTGGCTCTGCTCCTTGCTCTAGTGCCTTCCTTGAGCATCAAATTTCCTTTCCATGCCTCGCCATGCATCCAAGGGTTCATCTGAAAGGGCCAAAAACCTACAAAAAAGCGAAGAGACGCTAGAAAAACCAACAAAAGGGAAAAAAAAAAAGGAAACACGAGAAAAGATAGGAAAAAGCAAAACTAAGGTAAAAACGCTTAAAGAGGCTCAAACAAGTGCAAATGAGGGGAGAATCCTTAGAGAAAAGGGGTGGAGAAGTGGCATAAATGCCACTCATCAAAATCCCCCACACTTGCCTCTTGCTTGTCCTCAAGCAAGGAGAACTAAAACAAAGAACAAACGCAACAAACATGACATGACAAGGATTTAAGAAAACCGATTAAACCTTAAGGTAGGAAATGCTCCAGTTGGATTCAAATGTGGGGTCATGCATCAAAGAATACTCACCTTTCTCAATTCAAGAGGGAAAACTTGTTCCAAGATGCTCATGTTGAAGGAGACAAACCTAAGCTAAGCATAGAGAACTAATGATTTCGTCCTCCGCCATATCCCCAACCAAGACGGTCCACGTTCTCTCCACTAGTTTCCATTCATCCCCTAGTTAGCTCCTCATGATTCCTCGAGGGAACCGGAAAAGATACTTCTATGTGGAACAATGAGGCTATCCCGACATCTCAACTATGCACACTCTCTCTATAGGGTTGAAATCCATCTCCCCACACCGTTCTTTGACCGCACTTCTCCAAGTCCAAGGGTCTTAACTCGGGTTGTAATGTCATGGCTAGGGGTTAAGGTTGGGGATCAATTTGAAAATTTTGGTGGAAAATCCTAAGTGAAGCAAAAGAGTGGCCATCTCTTAAGAACAACCTAAGAATTGAACCAAAATTCAAATTACAACCTTCTATACAAATTTCACAACATTACTTCATTTCTATCATCATTCTCTTCTTATTTTTTTTTTCTTTCACCCCCTTTTTTTCTTTTTTTTTTCTTGGTTTTCATACTTTGCATCCTTCTTCACAAACTTTTTGCATAAATTTTCTTTCATGAACAACTTTCAAAATCTCACTTAAACCAATATTCGCAACTTTCTTGCCCCAAAACCAACACTCTCAAACTCAAACCTCGCAAGCCAATACTTCACTAACTACAAGGGTTGGTAGAACATAGGCCGATAGGTTTGTAATAAGGTTAGATCAAGAAAGGGGAATAAGGCCAAAATTGGTTAGCAAGTGGGTGGATGTAAAAATGAAAACAAAATTTGTAACAAAATACAAAGAAAACAAAGAAAAATGAGAAGAAATGCCCTCTTCCTCCTTTAAAGTTGTTTGGTCACGATCTCGGGAGCTAGAAACCAACACAAAGATCAAGACATGCATAGCTGAGGATCCAAAGTGCCGCTCACAAGAATGATGAAGGCTAGAACAAGTGACGCTCACTCATGATAATAAACAAGCAAATACCAACCAGGGGAATCCTATTCACTATAGAGAGCAACACCATCTTACCACTTTCCCGTGAACTAGGGGTTCAAACGTCCTCAAGAGTTCTAAACTGGGCTACCTTAGCTTATAACGTGTCTAATTCAACCCTAAGCACTCTCAAACCATGCAAACCCTCATCAACTAGGAAGGTAAGCATTCGAAGACATGTCATTAAAAAGGCACACAAATCCTCAAATCCAAATGAATGAGCAAATCCATATAAAAAATATTTCAACTTGTTATAGTCATGTTTGTTACACAAAAAGGGAACAAGAAAAACACACAAGAAGGAGGAAGAAATTAAAAAGGTTCATAAACGAGGCATGTAAATCAAATAAGTCCCAATCGTCATACAAGTGATCGTTGATAACAACATCAACGATCCCAGGTTCCTTAGAACCAAAATCAATTAACCTCGAACCATTCAACTCTTCCTAAACTAAACCTAAACTAAGCACTCAAAGAGAAAGGAAAAGGGGAAAGGAAAGATCTCACCCAAATGTCTCTTAAAGAAAGATAGAGCAACCAAACCATTTACCAAGGATCCAAAGCTTCAAAAGTTGCTTCCATCGGTCTTCAAAGCTACAAAAGAGAGAGAAAAGAAAACACTAGACAAAGAAAAAGAGTTAGTAAAACGGGGAAGAAAAACAAAAAGCTACAAACTTGGCCCATGGTCGAAACTAACGACCAAAACCATCATTAAGAACATCATCATCAAAAGCAATACCACACAACAACAAACTAGACCCATAAAGAAGCTAGACAACCTAACGCTTAACAACAAAATTACCTAACAAAAGCTTTCCAAACCTTCCCATGAGTCCTTGATGCCTTCCCCCACACTGACTCAAAACTACTCCCTTTTGATTCAAACACCCCCCCCACACTAAATGAGAGCATCGTCCTCGATGCTTCACATGCAATTGAAAAGACAAAGGAGGGACCAAAGGGGGGGGGAACATGCATACCAAGGGGGAACTAGTGGCCACTAGGGCCGGCACCATCATCCCTAGGGGGGTAGGTGGTGGCCCATAAGGGTCCCATCCTCTGATATACTCGGGGGGTAACCCATAGTGACCTTTGAAAAGGTCAAGCTGGGATTGAGTCAACTGATCATAGGGCTCGGGTTGCACACAAGGTGTCAGGTGATCGGGATGAACATAGTGGTAGCCAGGGTCACCTCTATAATCACTCCCACCCGAGTCTCTGTAATCATAATGACAAGACTCGTCGGGGAAGTTACGCCTAGGCACTTCAGGGTTCTCAACACCCTGCCAAAAGGGGTACGTGGGGAGGTTGTCACCATTCCATGAAGCCACGGGCCCTTGTTGGGCCGGTGTGTATGGATAGTTGAACGGAGGGGTGACCTCCCCCCTACGCACACTCAAGTCATATAAGGCGTTTGTTTGAAAAGCATTGTTTTGGTAAGAAGCGTACATACCTTGCATGCAAAGTTGCATGCTCTTCATTTGAGCCCTCATGCTCGCCATGTCTTGTTGGAAGTCGGATTATTGTTGATGTTGTTGTTGTTATGGTCTTCTTATTCTTCCTTGTTGTTGTTGTTGTTGAAGTTGTTGTTGTTGTTGTTGTTGCTCCACTACCTCATCCTCCTCTTCTCCTTCCAATCCTATCACATCATCCTCCTCGAACACCTCCTCCAAATTCAGTTGCACATTGTTGGGGAAGACACCCGAGTCCTTCCTCACCCACCAAGGGTGTTTAACTCCTTCTCTTGTGTGGGAGGTATACTCCGGCCTCGGGAGGAAGCAATGGTGTTTGCGAGATATAAGGATACTCCAAAGTCCCTCAACCCCTTTGACACCCCGGATGAATTGCATTATCTTGAGTTGCTTCTCATCAAGCAAAATATCATTACCATCCCCTTTCCCTACTATGGTGCATGACCTCAACTTCTCCTCATGGCCACACTTTATTGCCAACCTAGTCACCATAGCTCCGCAATGGATCCCCCCAGTCTTGTTACCCGAGACAATGGCTTTGATACATTGAGTGAAGATGAACCCAAAGTTAACTCTATGCCCCAAGTCCGGCCTTGATGCAAGAAAAAGAATCCTAATCTCCTCCAAAGTTATCTTCCCCAAGTCTTGATTGTAGAAGACCATGTACCCAAGTATACGGTGTAGCAATCTCAAGGAGGGGTGCATGATTTCACTAGCCAAAGAATACTTTGCATCAAAGTTGTTTCAGGAGATATGCTTCCACCATTGGCGGGGGTTGTAGTCCAGGAGTTGGGCATATTTGGGTAAGAGGATGTCGGCATTGGGGTTGAGGTTAAGGTTAAGGTATTCATTGAATTTCCGGAGGGACATTGTTTACTTCTAGTTAAAGAGTTGGAAAGAAATGGAGATGTTGTTGTTCCTCGAGGTATGTTTCTCAAAAGAGACGAGAAACTCTAGGGTGGGTTCACGGTAAGTGTTGTATGGCTGTGAGACGAATTCGGTTAACCCAAGGTTGTTGAAAAAGAACCAACATTGTTCGTCAATGCCAAGCTTGGTGGTTATGGTTTGATTGTAGTGTTTGGTGGGGAGGAGTTTTCGTGATTAGAGGGCATTGAATTTGGCTTTGTGGTTTCGATTAGAGAATTTTGTTGGAGGCAAAGGTGGTGGGGGTTCCACATTTTGAGGTGTTTGTGAAGATGAACCTCGTGGCTCCTTTCCACTCTTTCTCTTCTTTGAGCTAGTTCCAACCTCCATTTTTTCTTTTCTCTCTTTTTTTTTCAAGAAAACAACACCAACACCTTACTCCAAATCAATTAGTAGCTCCAAGTAGCATCAATCAACCACCACAAGAATAACCAAACAACCACTACAAGAATAACCAAGCAACCACCACAAGAATAACCAAGCAACCACCACTTAACCAAGAACACAATAATAATTCCAACAAAAAACTCACAAAACAACTCAACCAAAGATTAGAACAAAAGCAACAAAATTCACCAAATCACATTAACAATTTTCCAACAAAAATCACAAAAAAAGTTGTCATGAAATTCATTCAAACTTACAAAATAGTTCAATAAAAACTAGAAAGGAAGTGATTATACCAACAATGAAGCAAGGAATCACCTTCAACTAGCCCCCAAGAACTTTGAACTCCAAGATGCTTGAAGGAGCAACAATGGTGGAAAATCAAATTTTTTTTGGATTTTTGATGGTGGAAATTCAAAATTGTTGATGAATTTGATGTTTGAGAAGGAAATTTTGTGAGATTTGAGATGAATTTGATGGATTTTAAAGTAGTTAGGGTTGGGGTTTTGGGGTTTTTAGAGAGAGAGTGAGAAAGAAGGTGAAAAATGGCACGGCTAGATGCTTTCAAAAACAAAAAGGGGTCGAAACCCAGCGAGCCACGCCCGCGGGTTCAGGTGCCGCGCCCGCAGGTCTTCATGCCGCGCCCGCGGGCTCCTGAGCCGCGCCTTCTCTAGGGGCGCGACCAGGCATCTACCGAAAGTTGGAGTGGAACTCCAACTCCCTTAGCCGCGCCCTCTTTTAGCCGCGCCCACGGGTTCTTGGAGAGGCCTCTCCTTGGGCGCGGCTTCACTACTTCTTTTGCACATTGAATTCCTTTCCTTCTTTCTCTCTTAACCCAAACTTAGCTCAATAAACATCATCATATGGCCTCCAAAACCAAACCATACATGCTCCATTGGCAAGTACCTACAAATAGCAAGCAAAATCCATAAGACAAAAGGCGAAACAACCAAAACTACAAAAAAAAAAAAGAAAAATAGAGAAGAAAGGAGTGTAGAATCCGGGTTGCCTCTCGGAAGCGCTTTTGTTTAACGTCGTTAGCTCGATGTTCCTTGAGTTGATCAAGGAGGGTTAAATTGACGATGCACATCAAGTAGAGTCACAGCAATCGGTTCATCACTTGGGAATCCTTCATAATAGGGCTTGAGACGGTGGTCGTTGACTTTGAAAGGAAAGTGGCCGTCTTGGGAGATTTCGTAGGCACCATATGGAAACACCTCTGTGATAATGTATGGCCCACTCCACCTTGACCTAAGCTTGCCTGGGAAAAGCTTCAAGCGGGAGTTGAATAGGCGGATTTTTTGGCCTTTGACAAATTCTTTCTTGAGAATTTGAGCATCGTGCCAAGCCTTAGTCCACGCCTTATACATGCTTGCGCTATCGTAGGCATTCATCCTCAACTCCTCTAACTCATGTAGCTCTAGAAGCCTTTGATCACCCGCACTATGGAGATCAAAGTTGATTTGCTTGATTGCCCAATGCGTTCGATGCTCCATCTCTACGGGGAAGTGACAATTTTTCCCATAGACAAGCTTATAGGGAGTGGTGCCTGTCGGAGTCTTGAAGGCGGTACTATAAGCCAATAAAGAATCAATGAGTTTGGTGGACCAATCCTTCCTCGTCCTAGAAACCATCTTCTCCAAAATCACCTTAAGCTCTCTATTGGTGACCTCCGCTTGACCACTCGTTTGAGGGTGGTAAGCAAGCCCTCGCTTGTGAGACACCCCATACTTATCAAGTAGTCGAACGTAGGTGTGGTGCTTGAAATGCGATCCCCCGTCACTAATTATTGCTCTTGGAACACCAAATCTCAGGAAGATCACTTTCTTGAAAAGATTGACCACCACCTTAGAGTCATTTGTTGGCGAAGCGACGGCCTCCGCCCACTTGGATACGTAGTCAACGGCAACAAAAATATACTTGTTCCCATGTGAAGAAATGAAAGGGCCCATGAAGTCTTATAGCCCATACATTAAAAACTTCAAGCTTAAGGATGGGGTTTTGCGGCATTTCATCCCTTCTAGAAATATTCCCCATCCTTTGACATCTATCACAAGTCTTGACAAATATCCAAGCATCCTTGAATATAGAAGGCCAAAAGAGCATAGATTGAAGGACCTTTGAGGCAGTCTTTTATGCACTCATATGCCCACCACAAGGAGAAGAGTGGCACATATGGAGAACACTTTGAACCTCGTCGTTGGGGACACATCTCCTCAACAAACCATCGACCCCTCTCTTCAATAAAATGGGATCATCCCAAATGTATCTCTTGGCCTCGTGCTTGAGTTTTCAACGTTGTTGTGAAGTAAAATCCGGTGGTACAGCACTACAAGCTAAGTAATTCACAATATCCGCATACCATAGCACCGATTTCACTTCAAGGACATATAGCACATCATCCCTTAGAGCGTCCTCTATAGGCAAGCCATCATCTTCAAACCTTGCACCTCCCAACCTTGAAAGGTGATCCGCCACCACATTCTTGGCTCCCTTCTTGTCTCTCATCTTATAATCGGAGTCTTGGAGGACTAAAACCCATCACAACAACCTTGGTTTGTCTTCCTTCTTCCCTATCAAATATTTGAGAGCCAAGTGGTCGGTATACACAATTGTCTTAGAACCAATGAGGTAGGTTCTAAACTTCTCATATAAATGGATAACCGCTAGGAACTCCTTCTCGGTAGTTATGTAGTTTCGTTGGGCATCATTGAGAGTTTTAGACAAACAATGTATGACATGAAGTTTCCCATCCTTTCGTTGTCCAAGAACCGATCCAATGGCCTCGTCACTTGCATCGCACATGAGCTCAAATGGAAGAGACCAATCCGGACCTTGGACAATAGGAGCGGTGCAAAGGGCTTCTTTGAACCTACAAAAGGACTTATGACAAGCATCATCAAACACAAACTCCTTATCTTGTTGCAATAGGGATGTGAGAGGCTTAGCAATCATTGAAAAATCTTTTATAAAGCGCCGATAGAACCCGGAATGGCCAAGAAAGGACCTCACTTCCCTTACGTTGGTGGGGGAGGAAGTTTTTCAATGACCTCAACCTTGGCTCTATCAACCTCAATGCCGGCATGAAATTTTGTGCCCAAGAACAATCCCACTTTCCACCATAAAGTGGCACTTTTCCCAATTCAACACGAGGTTAGCCGGCTCCTCCAACGGAAAAGTCATCCATGAAGACTTTTATCTCATCCTCAATCATATTACTAAAAATGGACATCATGCAACGTTGGAATGTTGCGTGGGCATTACAAAGCCCGAAAGGCATCCTACGATACGCATAAGTACCGTAGGGGCATGTGAAAGTCGTCTTCTCTTGATCTATATGGTCAATCGGGATTTGGGAAAATCCCGAGTAACCATCAAAGAAACAATAGAAGGAATGCTTTGTAAGCCTTTCCAACATTTGATCAATGAACGGTAGTGGAAAATGATCTTTGCATGTACTTGTGTTAAGTTGGCGATAGTCAATACACATGCGCCAACCGGTAACAAGTCTAGTGGGTACTAGTTGGTCATGATCATTTTTCACTACCGTCATGCCCCCTTTCTTAGGCGCAACTTGCACGGGAGATACCCAATCACTATGAGAAATTGGGTAAATAATTCCCCCATCAAGAAGCTTAGCCACTTCCTTCCGCACAACCTCTTGCATTGAAGGGTTAAGCTTTCTTTGCCTTTGCCTAACGGGTTTGGCATCTCCCTGTAGATCAATTTTGTGCATACATAAAGATGGACTAATACCTTTGATATTATGAATGGTATATCCCAAAGCTTTCTTGTGTTTTCTCAAAACATTGATCAAGAGGGAGGTTTGCTCCTCCGTTAGGTTAGAATTTACAATCACGGGGAAAGACTCATCGGGACCAAGAAATTCATACCTCAAGCCCAAAGGTAGAGGTTTCAAGTCTACCTTTGGTTCTCCCTTACCATTGGGGCTCTCTTCTCTTTCTTCAACTTGAAAGAGGTCATGAATGTAAGGAGCCTCTTCTTCCATGATCGCATCCTTGCACTCCTTCTTGTTTTCCTCAAGCAAATCCTCATAGAATTGTATGTCTTCTTTGTGAGTACGTATCTTTGATTCATTCAACAACACACTTTTGAGAGGATCATTAGTAGCATGCAAGTAGGAGCGAGAAAAATCATTAAAAACGGTATCAAGAACATCTACCATAAAGCATTCACCACTAGAGGAGGGTTGTTGCATAACATAATTCAAATTAAACTCAATGGAATCATTGTCAATCTTCAAGGATATCTTACCCTCTTTCACATCGATGATAGCTCTAGAAGTAGCTAGAAATGGTCTTCCCAAAATTATAGGAATCCTCTCATCCTCATCCTCATCCATCTCTAGCACATAGAAATCCAAGGGGAATGTGAACTTTCCTACCCTAAGGGGAATGTCTTCAACCTTGCCAAAGGGAAACTTAACGGACCAATCCGCTAGTTGGAGAGTAATGTTAGTGGGGGAGAGGGTTCCTACACTTAGCTTTTGGTAGACGGAATAGGGCATGAGACTCACACTTGCTCCTAAATCACACAAGGCTTTATCAAATTCAATGCCATTGATAGAACAAGGGATGGAAAAGTTACCCGGATCTTTCAATTTGATAGGAAGTTTGTTGGAAAGAATTGCACTACAATTGACGGTCAAACTCAGCGTCTCACACTCCCTTCTCCCACTCAAAAGGTCTTTCAAAAATTTGGAATAGTGGAGAATTTGCTTCATAGAATCAACAAAAGGGACGGAAATATGCAAATTCTTAATGACTTCCAAAAACTTCCCAAATTGGGCATGAAGTTTAGCTCTCACAAATCATTGTGAAAGGATAGCTTCTCCTCTATAGGTTGGCAATTTAGGGGCAAGGGGGTGGCTTCTTTTTCCTTTGGCACCTCAACATTTTTTTCCTTTTCAACACTCAATGGCTCATTAAGTTTTTCTCCCCTCATTCTCTAAACTCCACCTCTTCTTGGGGTTCTTCCTCAACTAAAGGGTCACTCCCTACTACCTTCCCACTCCTAGTTGTCACGGCATACAAAGGTTTTGGGTTGACTCCTTGACTAGGAATGTGAGAAGAATAAGAAGAAGAAGAAGAAGAAGAAGAAGAAGAAGAAGAAGAAGAAGAAGAAGAAGAAGAAGAAGAAGAAGAAGAAGAAGAAGAAGAAGAAGGGGAGGAGGAGGAGGAGGAGGAGGGGGATGATTAGATGCAAGTTGAGAAATTTGGGTCTCAAGCATTTTCATGTGAGCATTGGTGCGTTTTTAGGCCTCTTCATGTTTCTTTTGATCCTCTTTGCGCATTTTCAATAGAGCATCTAATTTAGCCATCACGGGATCAATTGGAGGGGCTTCAAGTTGAAGAGGTTGTTGAGGTGGAGGAAGATGGGGTTGATGGAAACCCGGAGGGCTATTTGTTTGGGCATAGTTATAAACATATTGACCCCTATTGCCTCCGGTGCCTTGGTTAGGAACATTGCTTTGTTGATTATTTCCCATGTTACCTTGATCACCAAAATTTTGATTTTGATGGTCATGGTATCGGGAATTAGGTTGTTGG
Source organism: Chenopodium formosanum (assembly GCA_024500155.1). Classification (NCBI taxonomy): domain Eukaryota; kingdom Viridiplantae; phylum Streptophyta; class Magnoliopsida; order Caryophyllales; family Amaranthaceae; genus Chenopodium; species Chenopodium formosanum. Next base: position 21,772,158 of record CM044880.1, read on the forward strand.
TTTTGATTACCATACCCCCTTTGGTTAGAGTAGCCTCTTCCATTGAAATTGAAAGAGCCTCCCCAACCATGGTATTGGTTGTCATAACAACCACCAATTTGGTTCCAACCTCAGTTTCCACCTTGATTCCAATTCCCCATTTGAATGGAGTTTGGCCTCAAGTTCCCTACATTTCCCATTCTAGGAGCAAAATTCATAGCATTGACATTTTCCATATTATCATCATGTTCATGGGAAAGGGGTTGAACTTCACAAGGATATACACAATGGGAGGTATCATGATCATAGGTTTCACAATTAGAACAAAACATGCATCCTTGGGGCATTGTATTATTAGAAGAGGAGGAGGAAGTATCCATACCATTGCCTCCCTTGGTTGAAGGGGAGGTATTACCATGAGGGTTGGACCTTTCTTTCATCAATTCATCCATTTGCTTGGTCATTTTGGAGATTTGGGTAGAAAGGTTGTTGATTGCGTTGGCTTGCTCCAATGCATAAACACCCTTACTAGAAGTAGCATCCCTTTCTCCTTCGTACCAATCATCATAGTTCTTTGCGGCCTCCTCTATAATACACTCAACTTCATGCTCTCCTTTGTTCATGATTGGACCGTCGGCCGCGACGTCTAGGCTTGTTCTTCCTTGAGGTGTGAGACCTCCATAGAAAGTGTGAATGAGTTGATACTTGGGTATCCCATGGTGTGGGTATTGACGTTCAAGCTCTTTATATCGTTCCCATGCCACACTTAGAGACTCACCACTCTTTTGGCGAAAACCTTGAATCAAAGATCGAGCCTCGGCGGTCTTCCTACGGTTATAAAACCTCCTCAAGAAAGTCGTCGTCACTTGGTCCCATGTTGTGAGAGAATTAGGGGGAACCTCCTTCTCTAGCCATTCTAGACCTCTCCCAATTAGTGAAAATGGAAACATTTTGAGGTGAATATATTCTTGAGTCACTCCATTGGCCTTTATTATGTCACAATATTTCTCAAACTCTTTTAAGTGCTCATGAGGACTCTCAAACTTTCCACCCGAGAATTGTTTCCTCTCAATCAAAGCAATCAAATTAGGCTTGATCTCGAAATTGTTGGCTTGAGTAGTAGGAGTTAGGATCCCACTTTGCGCTCTAAAAGCTTCGGGGGGCCCAAAATGACTCAAAGGTGTATTCTCTCCCATTTTAGAACCTTCTCCACTCTCGAACTTATATGTTGAGAAAGGGTTGATTTCCGAACTCGAAGATGAGTTAGGGCTATCTAATTCTTCACTAGAGAGTGAAGAGGGTGGAGTATCTTCTAATTCTCTTACTTCTCTCGTTGGAGTGTGAGAATTTCTACTCCTTGCTCTTTCTTCTCTTCGAAGTAGGGACAAAGACCTCTCTAGCTCTGGATCGATGGGAATCAAAGATCTTGAGCGGGTTCGTCTTCTATTCATACAACAAAGCTAAGAGGAACGTAAGCACTGACAAGAAACAAACGTAGAAAACACTAACAAATAAAAGATGAGATAGTCTCAAACAAGCAATGAAATAGCAATGGAAGTCGTCTCCCCGGAAACGGCGCCAATGTGATAAAGGAATAATTGCGTCGTCAAACAACTATACCTAAGTCAAATACAATTTATAACACTCGACTCAACGTATTACGAGTATAGGGCAAGTATAGGGGTCGAACCACAGGGAGAAATGCATAAGCACCGCATTCATTACTTAGAGTCTAAGCTATCTCGGAACAAGAAGTGTGAATAACTACGAGTTCAAACTAAGAACGAAATGGATTAAAATCAATATAACTAAGCACCAAGGGAAATGGGTAGATGTAGATGCCGCTTGATCATGCAATAACAAAGTAGCAAATCAATGGTAAACTAAACATGCACGAATATCGAAGTAAGGCCCAATCTAACCGCCTTCCGGGGTTAATCGGTTTCTCCTAACATAGCCTCTATGTTTCCACACTAGAACCAAATATTAGAAGGTGCAATCAAAGAACTATCGATAGTAATGAGTCTCAACTAAGTTAACTTCCGTTCCTTGTTAGCAAATATTCACCTTTAATCAACTAACAATGTGCACTTGCAAGAATATCAAAGAATATCAAGCATGCAAAGACTTTAATAACCATTAACATAACCCCAACATTATAAGCATGAACAATTAGCAACTACACCATCCCCACACCCTTGGATAGGTGACTACTCACAAATCATATTGAAGACAATATCAATCATCAAATCAATAAGCATCAACATGATTAATAAGAAAAGAAGAAAAATCAAAGCAAATAAGCAAAATCAAAAACAAAGATAAAGAGAAAGAGTAAATTTCTCCTTAATTGAAGATGAAGGTCTACAAAGGATTGAACAAACTCCTTCTTCAAAATCCAAGTTCATCAATGAAGAAACCACACTTTCTCTCTCTACCAATGAAGACTAATAATGTTTTCTCTCTCTAGATTAAGCTAAAATGTTGATAAGATAGATCATCATACAAACTTGAAATAGGAGGCTATATATATGCATCATAAAAGACGGAAATAAAACGCCTAGGAGAGCCCTCTAACAAGCAGACGCGCCCTCTCCAGTCTGGGTACGGAGTTGCTTAACCCAGCAACCCGCGCCCGCGACCAAAGAAAAGAGATATCATCTGCTGCTGAAGAGAGGCCGCGGCAAGAAAACTAGGAAGTGAAGCCTCGAAGAGCCGAGCCCGTGGGCCATAAAGGAAAGCCCTCTCCTGAGGCGCGGCTCAGCATCTACAGAAAGTTTGAGGTGATTACAATTACAACGACCCGCGCCCGCGGCTCTGCTCCTTGCTCTAGTGCCTTCCTTGAGCATCAAATTTCCTTCACATGCCTCGCCATGCATCCAATGATTCATCCGAAAGGGCCAAAAACCTACAAAACAACGAAGAGGCGCTAGAAAAACCAACAAAAGGGAAAAAGAAAGGAAACACAAGAAAAGAAAGGAAAAGGCAAAACTAAGGTTAAAACGCTTAAAAAGGTTCAAATAAGTGCAAATGAGGGGAAAATCTTTAGAGAAAAGGGGTGGAGAAGTGGCATAAATGCCACTCATCACCTCCTCATGCTGACAAAAGAGAAAAATGAGCATTAAGACTTTTGGCTTCCCAATACGTACTCATAGACAAGGAGTTTCATAAAAGGGTACCTAAGGGTCGAGCTCTCTTATGTGTAGGAAAAAAGGACGCTCAAAGAGCAATGAGGATAGTCCACGAAGGCATTTGTGGAACTCACGTAAATGGTAAAATGCTAGTCCAAAAGATAATGCGAGAAGGATACTATTGGACTACCATGAATAGAGATTGTCATCAATATGTAAAAAGATGCCCTAAGTACCAAATTTATGCCAATTTACAACATGTTCCTCCATCTCTACTCTACACCTACACTTCACCGTGGTCGTTCTTTACGTGGGGAATTGACATTATTGGAAAAATTACTCCCTCAGGAACAGGAGGCCATGAATATATCCTAGTAGCCATTGATTACTTCACAAAGTGGGTCAAAGCACAATCATATGCTAAACTCACTGCGAAACATGTAGCACTCTTTATCGAAAGGAATATTATTTGTCGATATGGAGTCCCACATGAAATGATAAGCGACAATGGAACTCACTTTCAAGTTGAGTGTGAAGAATTGTTACAAAAATATGGCATTCAACATTATCATTTTTCTCATTATAGACCTCAAGCAAATGGAGCAGTTGAAGCGGCTAATAAAAATCTAAAGACTATCATCGAGAAAATGACGGAAAATTACAAAGATTGGCTTGACAAACTCCATTTCGCATTGTGGGGTTATCGCATGTCAATTTGCACATCAACAGGAAATACGCCATTTCCCTTGGTTTATGCAATGGATGTCGTACAACCTGTGGAGTTAGAGATACCATCTCTACGCATTTCATTAGATAGAAAACTCGATGAAGTTGAATGGACTAGGGAAAGATATGAGGAGCTAATTCTAGTTGATGAAAAAACGATTAGAAGTTGTACATCATACTCAATGCTATCAAACTCGTATGGCAGGGCATTTTAATAAGAAGGTCAAGACAAGAAACATCAAAGTAAGAGACTTGGTGTTAAAAGCATTCAGGAAGAATGTTTTCGATCCAAGGGGTAAATTTAGGCCTAATTGGTCTGGACCCTATATTCACAAAACAATCCTATCAGGAGGTGCAGCAAAATTAACTGATATGAATGGAAATGAGGTCTCGAACATGACAAATCTTGACCAACTTAAAAAGTACTACCCATAATTACTTGAGTAGGATACTCAAGAGAGCTACGTTTGGCCTGATTCCTTAAGAAAGGATACGTAGGCAACCCTTTACGGGAGCAGCCACTTTACTTTTTGCAAACCTCGCATCCCAGACATAAAAATAAATTCGACAGAAATCCGACGAAGCATCGGCGTCACAGAAAAAGTTCCGTTTAGGGCCAGATGACAGTGTTTGTCGTCTGCCGCCAGACTGCTGCAGCTGGCGCCAGTCGTGAAAAAGCGGCGCCATTTTTCTGGGAATAGTTGGGAATATTTCGGTGATTTTTGGTAAATTTTTCTGGAAAATTAAATTTTCAGTTTTCATTGCTTTAATAAATTAAATTTAAAGGAGATGATTTAATTAAAAATCTGAAATTTCATTAATAAAATAGACTAACAAATTACATTATTGATGGAATTTAAATAAAGCTTAAATAAAACAAGTTAACTTTAAATTTAAAGCTTAGTCTAATAATTGAAAGTTAAGCAATGCTTTAATCTTTTTTCTCTTTCTTTGCTCTCTTCCAATTTTTGTCTGCATCCTCTTCTTCATCCATAACTTTAGTTAGTAGGCATCCTTTAGAGGACCTACATTCAATTTTGGAGTAAATAGTTTCTCCCTTAGCTAGGACTCCATGTTTCTTCTCTACCTAAGCCTTCTTCTTTGAAGTGTCAGCTTTTCTTTTCCCTTTATCCTTTGTAGAGCTCTTCTTCTTAGGCATTGCAGGTGTTTTGAATTCAACCTTTTCACCCAAGCATTCCTTAACAGGAATCACTTTGTCACCTAGACGACTCTTCACATCATTTTTACTCTGATTTTTCTTCATGTCCTTTGATGGTTTCTTGAGGAGCCACCTCTTCACATCATTGGGCAAGGAAGGAGGAACCTTTTGGGTAATCACTTCCCATAAAGGTCTAGCACTCCAATAAGCATCAAATTTTTCTACTTCTTGAGAAACGGGGAATTCATAAGGACGATGAAGATCCCCAGAAGGAATTGTTTGAAGTAGGTCGTACTGTCTTTTTACTCTGTAGGGATAATAAAAAGTTATCTTTGATAAGCTTGGAAGACGGCAGAAGGGTTGCTTATTAACACCAACCATCTTCTCTATTTTCCACCAAGGGATGACCCACTTGATGGCAAAGTTGCAAGAGGCATAGACCTTCTTCCACTCATGGCGCCCCATCTTAGAGAAGCATTTCTTCCTTCTCACAAAGCAATTTGGAGTGTATTTTTCAACGTTGTCGGGAGGACTAATTAATTCTAGTCTCTCCATTAGCCACATCTATAAAAAAAAAAAAAAAAAAAAAAAAAAAATCAATGCAAATAAATTAATATTACTATACAAAAATATGTTTTTGATTTCTTTAATTAAAAATATTATTTTTCTACCTGTAATAAAATTGGATAGCCCCGAAAAGGTGCTTTTTGATTTCTCTTCAATTCATCAAGACTAAGCATAGTATCTCCAACGATTAGTGGCATTAGATTTCTCATAGATTCAATTTGCTCCAAAACAGTTGATATAATTGCTTGACCCTCATTAGTTCTACCAGTAATGAGAAGATATTGGTTAAGCATGCAAAAGAGAAAAGCCCTTCTTCTATAAACATGAAAAGACTCAGAATAAGGTCTATCAAAATAATGGCGAGCAAATTCTATCAAACTAACTATGCTACCATCTACTATATTTGTTAGATCTTTGTCTTTTAAATTAAAGAAGCGCGCAAAATCCTTATAATAATATTCATTTATTCTAGGGATTACTACAAGATCTAATGCAGGGAAGCCTAAGATAGCACCGAATACCTCCGACAAAGGGCTAATGTCATCAAACCCTAGTCTAAAACAATGAGTATCCACATCCCAATATTCTAAGGCGATATGAATGAATTCTATATCAAGATCTTCCCCCTTGACACCATAACTACCCCCCATATGAGAAAAGTCGAATTCTTTTCTCTCTTTGGCAGTTAGAGACCGACACTATCCATGAGTGAAGTTAGTAAAACTCTTAGTGATTAAAGACATGATTACTTGTTTTCAAAAGCTAAGACTATATTTAATCTGCTAAAATTATGAAGAAAATCAGCTGATCAGGGGGCTATTTATACATAACATCGGCACAGTTTCAATCCGGAAAGGATTCGGAGTCAGCGCTCATCAGCGCCTAACGCCAGAACCTGGCGCGAAGCGCAAAGAATTAGCGTCTGGCGCTAACGCAAAACGCGTGGCGTCAGGTGGCGCTGACGTGTCTTATCATACGAGCTTTTCAAAATCCGCATTTTTCTGGCTGATTTGAGTCAGAACAATGACTTTACGATTTTTTTTCTTTTATCCTTTTTATATCCTGTTAATTAAACCTATCAATTATATTAATTATATTTTTTGGATTTTATTTCGACTTAATTTTGAAGTTTTTTTGTAAATCCAATATTTTTATTTTTCATTTTCTTTTTTGGGGGAGAAATTCAGATACCTATCATCAATAATTAAAATGACGGAATTTTTGCACAAAATTATTAATTATCACAATTCTTTGCACACACAAATATACACATAAAATGAAAAAAAAAATAAATAAATGTTAAATAAATAAACTCATAATGATATGTATATACAAATATACCTAATAAATGAGATTAATAAAGGAAAAGTTCTATACAAAGTCAAAATAAAAAATAAAAAATAAAAAAAGCACAGGCATAAACTACGGCGGCGGAGGACGCAAATGATGAGAGACACCCATCATATCATAAAACAGCGCAGTACGAGGAGTAACCTCTCTTCCAGCTCCAGCTCCAGTCTCCTCGGAAGGTGGAAAACTCGGCTTAGGACCCGTCCACCCAAGATCACCCTAAGGCTGAGGCTGAGGCTGAGGCTGCGGAGGCTGCTGCGATCACGAGCCGACCTCGTACATCCCACCACCTCTAAGAGCCGAGGTAGCCTCTCCCTAGCCTACCGGCCCAGCACGTACACCCTCAGATGAAGAGCCCGAGCCCTCCACTACCTAGGACCGAGCAGCCAGTACGACGACGTCTCGAGCTAGACGTTGCCGCGTCTCTCCGAACCTCAGGTCTCGTCCGGGTACGAGAAGGAATGGGCTAACCCTGAAAGAATAAGCTAAGTTAAAAACAATCAAAATAGAAGCAATAATGTAAAAATAAGAAGGAAGGCTACCACCTGAACGGCGTCGTGGCAACGACACGTAGCCACATTCCTCATCCGAACGAGCTGGCTTTGGAAGGCATCTATACACCGTGCCATCGCCGTGACCACCTCACGCGAGAACTGTCAAAGAAATAAAGTTAGTAACAATGCGTAACATACATGAACAAAATTGTAAATAAATAAAGCTTACCCGAGTCTGGTGACGCGGAATCGACCGCTTCGCGAAGTGCTCATCCTAAGGAGCCAAAGGAATCATCTCCTCAATCGGCTCGTATGTCCCCTGATAATGGATGGACATACGAGGTGGCACAAACTCAGTAGGTCCAACCTGACGAAAGCTAATCAAAATCAGTAAAAAAATCACTTTGGGGCTACTTAACAAAAGGTAAAAGATGAAAATAATATCGCCACCTCCTCAGCCAGAACAGGGGATGGAGCTAACAGCGGCAACAGGTCCTCCTCATAGCGCCGCCCAAGGATCGTATAAGATCGCCAAAGGGTACCAGCCCTCTATGACATGCTCACCAGCCTCGCGCCATTGAACATATGACGCGGCGGAGGAGTAGGAACGACGAAAGTGTCTAAGGAATGCTGAATAGCAACCTTCTCTCCAAGATATGCAATCGCTTCATATGTCCCTAAGAAATAGCGACGCTCAACGATGTACTGCGCAGCTAACCGAGGGATAAACAAGCCGATCCATGACCGGTAGTGCAAGTCAGGATCCTAGGAAGAATGCCTATCATATAAAAATCTAGTAAAGGTAATAGGAAAGTGTTCAACTATACAAAGAACCATACCAAAATGATCTGATCTTCGACATAAGTAGTAGACATCCCAGCACGGCGGCCTCCCCAACAGACACTCACCAGGAACCTGCGCGGCGACGGTCTCGCCGGCGCAACTGAAGGAAATTACTCGTAGAACCAAATCTACAAAAGGCAAAAAGTATCAGCAAGTGCTAACCAAAGCTTAGAGCTAAACTTTATGGGAGATAAAGTGTACCTCTACTACTCTCCAAAAGCCGGACATAGCGACGTTCCCCGTGAAGGACCGGTGTCGACACGAGTCTCATAACGCTCGAACAAAGTCAGCATAGGCCAAGCTGGCCCAATTATAAGTCCCGATCAAGTGAAGATCACGGACCGTAGGTAGGTAGTAAAGCAGCACTCTACTACCCTTGTCAGGGGAAAACGTCCCTGAAAGCAACATAAGCACAAAGATGCGCACCTGCTGCTCTCGGGTGGTTGCATCATCCTCGAAAGCTACCGCCATAGTCGATCGGCGAATGCCCTTAGCGCTAAATTGAGTCAACTCTACCTCAGAACGATCTCGAACAGCAATCAGACCCAACAGCTCCTCAACCTCACGTGAGAAGACAATGATCTCGCTGTCGAACGGCGATGCAATAGAGCTAAACTTCAGTCCCGTAATGAGACTGAAGTCAGTCGGGGTGACCATCGTCTCACCCCAAAGGAAGTGGAAGGTGTTGGTGGTGTCCCAAAAGAACTACACTAGGGCACGAGCCACGTGGTGACCCCCATTAGAGGTAATCATCGCCTCCGAAGTCTCAAACAATGCAGTCAATCCGCAAGACTCCAAGAGAAGTCTCACCTCTCCATTAACGCCGATGTGCATCTTGTACAGGTCGCCCAGGGTATCACAGCCTGAGTCGTGGTAGCGCGTCCTACCAACTGTGATCCCACGTCGCACCCTCTCGGAGATGTGGTGGACGAGGGAAAAGTAAAAAGTCTGCTCATCCCACTCAGGGAGGGGACCTAGAGAAGTGGACGGGTCGGCGTCCTGCTCTACGGACTCATGCTCCCGTCGTATGTATCGGGACCATAACCTGAACCTATCTGTCTAGCTATACTACATTGTGCAAAATCGTCACAAATTAAGGTTCCATAGTATCTAATGTTCGCCTAGCCGCATGATACTATGTTCTAAAAAAAAAGAGTACGTAGTACTAAAACAAAGCACAATTTCAAATTGAACATACACGGCATTTTTCAAGCATCCAAACAATTTCTTGCGATGCTATAGTAATTATTATGACAAATTGAACAAGAATTGCTGGCAATAACATCAAGAACAAGCCACATTGTATTCCCGACCATAAGAGGTCCAACAATGGTGATTTGTTCATTTCTTTATCGAATTGAGTTAAACAAGTCTCAAATTACTCCCAAGTAAATATGTAAACATAATCAAGCAATTTCATGGCATAAAATTTGACAAACAAAGTGAATTAAGCATTTTAAATTTTGAATTTGCAAGAAATTCGTGAACAAACGGGTACAAAATTCATCAAAATCGGAGTGATTTTGGAGAAAACTTACATAGATCGAGAAAGTAGATGACAGAAGCTTTGATTTGCAACAAATTTGAGCAAATTTGGTTAAGAAACGAGCAAGAACAAGTGAATTGAGCTCAGCGGCGATTTTCGAACAAAAAAATGAGCAGTAGCAGCGGAAATGACGAAGAAAGGGATACATACAGAAATCCCGACTCTAGCGTCAAGCGACAGGCCTTGGCGCCAGACGATAAGGTTTAGCGCTTTAGACACCCATTTGTGTCTCCCCAAAACCAAACCCAGTGATGAGTACCTTTCGCGTTGAATCATAATCGAATGAAGCGAAAGTGTGGAAAGTCTAGTGTTGTGGAAAGTTTTCTTTTCTTTTCTTTCTGTTTTTGAAAACTTATTTTAAGAAAATAGCCAATCCAGTTTGGTTGGTCAATGATATGGGTCCAATAATAATGTAGTTGGATGGGGCTTGACAAGAGCTTTCCAACGATATATTATAAGCCCAATTCCGATAAATATTGAGGAAGTTATGGCCAAATTACTAAACTGGGCCCGGTTTGAGCTTTATATACGGCCCAATGATCTTGGGGAGGGCCTAATATGATTTATCATTCCTAATGCAATTAGGAATGGTTTTAGTCTCCTAGATTCTTCTAGAAGGTTCTTTTCATTCCAAATTCAATTAGCATTGATAAATTGACTTTTGACTTTTTCAGAGTTTTAATTAAAATCAAATAGCATTTTTGAGGAAATTATATGATTTTATCCTCCAGTACGACAAACTTATCTGATTTTCGAAAACGCGTTGAAAATAGGCTTGGCGCCTGGTGCTAGTGTTGGTGCCTGGCGCCAGTTATCCAGGGTTGACGCCAACTCTGTTTTTTGTGCGTCAGACTCTGTTTTGTTTATTTTATCTTTTTGGCTGATTTCTCTATAAATAACGTATTAAAAACTCCATTTTGATTCATCTACAATCAGTTTTCATTCGCAATCATTAATTCTCTCATTCTCTTAATCATTCATCAATTCTTTCTCTCGTTTTCTAAACTTGCTTTTCAAATACAAAATTCCGCAATCATTAGACCTAGAAACACCTAGCCATATTCAAAGTTGCTTTCGCCCTAGACGTGAAAGGTTTAATTTCTGAGGATTTGGTCCCAAATCTCTATTTCAATTATTTAATTTAATTGTTTTGATTATTATTTTCCTTGAAGTTACTAACGTGTGTATTTTGTTATTAGAAAGAGGTACGAAGCATCAAAGTAAGTGCTTTATTGATTTATTGATGTTATGATGTAGAAATCATGTTTAAATTGTTATTATGATATTCCTAGTATCATGTCTAGGCTAATTTTAATATCAAATATGATTGTTATGATGCTTCCTATGTTCTTCCTAAAATTTATGATTGTTATTATCATGTTAGGGTTAAAGATTTGATTTTTATTGCTTAGTGACATGCTAGAGTTTGTTATTTATCTTGTTAGTATCATGCCTTGGATCTTGCTATTATGCTTTAATATTAACATGAACATGATTATGATTATAATTGTTATAATTTATAATGATTATGAATATTATTATGATGATTATTCTTATGATTAATATGATTGTTATTATGATGATTATGATTATAATTTTATAGTCATGATATTGATTATTTATTGTGTTGCTTGAGTTTTATTGTTATTGCTTGATCACCTTTTATGCATGTTTAAAGGGAATTTGGTATTTGTAATCACGCTTAATAAGATATTTAATAATCTTGTTTAGGGTTAATATGATTATAATTCAAGTGGTCGCCAATAATAGATTTATTTGTGCATTAATATTCAACCAACATAGATTAAACAGGTTTAGGGTTAATCCTATTGATTGAATGTTAGTCAAAAAGCGCACATGAATACGATCAGAATAAAGTAGAGGCCTATTATTAGGGCTGGTTCAATCTCTTTTAGGTTGGATTTATACCATCATGAGGAAGTTATGGCCAGATTACTAAACTAGGCCCGGTTTGATCTTTATATGCGGCCCAATGATCTAGAGGAGGGCCTAATTTGGATTTATCATTCCTAATGCAATTAGAATTGATTTTAGTCTTCTAGATTCTTCTAGAAAGTTGTTTTCATTCCTAATTCAATTATTATTGATAAATTGACTTTGGTTGACTTTTTGGAGTTTTAATCGGAATAAAAGAGTGTTTTTGAGGAAAATACGATTTTGCCCTTCTGTAAGGCTAAATTTTATCAAAACTAAGAAAATGCGTGAAATGAATGATTAGCGCCGACGAAAGGGATTAGCGCCTGGCGCTAATGCTTGGCGTCTGGCGCTAATGTCCAGCGTCTGGCGCTAACTTGTTTTATTCTCATCAAAACTCTTATTTGTTTTTCTATCCGTCCGGCTGATTTTCTCTATAAATAGCCTCCTAAAATCTCCGTTGTTCCATCATAAAAATATCATCAATTCTCATCAACTCTCTAGTTTTCAATATTTCTTCTCTCTCTTTAGCTTTTTGCATACAAAATTCCGCATTCACAAGACCAAGAAACACCTAGCCAAGTTTGAAGTTACCTTCGCCCTAGATGTGAAAGGTTTTAATTTTTGAGGGTTTGGTCCCAAATCTCTCTTTCAATTATTTAATTTAATTGTCTTGATTATTATTCTCCTTGAAGTTACTAACGCGTGTATTTTGTTATTAGAAAGAGGTACGAGGCATCCAAGTGAGTGCTTTTAATTGATTTATTTCTATTATGATATAGAAATCATGTTTAGATTGTTATTAAGATTCCTAGTGTCATGTTAGGGCGTTTTGATCTTCCTAGTATCATGTTTAGGGTAACAACTATAATTTCTAATATCAAATATGACAATTGTGTTTCCTGCGATGCTTCCTATGTTCTTCCTAATATTCATGTTAGTATCATGTTAGGGTTAAACCTTTGATTTTTATTGTTTAGTGACATGTTAGGGTTTGTTATTAATCTTGTTAGTATCATGCATAGGATCTTGCTATCAATATTATGCTTTAACATGATTATTTTAATTATGATTATTACGATATTTTTATGATTATGATTATTTTTATGATTTATGATTATTATTATGTTGCTTGATATTTGTTGTTATTGTTTGATCACGCCTTTTATGCATGTTTAAAGGGAATTTGGTACTTGTAATCACGCTTAATAAGATAATTAATAATCTTATGTAGGGTTAATAAGATTATAATTCAAGTGATCGCCAAAAATAGTTTATTTGTGCATTAATATTCAACCAACATAGATTAAACAGGTTTAGGGTAATCCTATTCATTGCATGTTAGTCAGAAAGAGCACATGAATATGATCTGAATAAAGTAGAGGCCTATTATTAGGGCAGGTTCAATCTCTTTTAGGTTGGATTTGTACCTTCATCCCCAAACTACCAGTCATGGTTACAGACCTATTGGAGTTAACGATCTCCTGGATTGTTAAGGGGTGTAACCTTCACCTCGTGAACGGTTTACAAGTTCCTAAAACTTGTTGGCGACTCTTTTGCTCTATCTTCTTTCCTTTTGGACGCCACCGTACTTTAGTGTATGATAAAAATGGAGTTCAAGCTAGGGGTAATTCTTGAAATATTCCGTCACAATTTGAGAAATAATATGTTTATAAGTTGAGAATTAAAGAAAATAGGCAAGTGAGAAGCCATTTTGCCTCAAATTGGCTTTATTTTGATGTAATGGAGCAAAAAACTTAGAAATTAGCTTCTTTTATGTCATTTCAAGTCACATTCACTTATAAATATGTAATTATGATATGGTTTGAGAAAGAATAAGTTCATAAATTGAGAAATTAAGAAAATAGGCATGTGAGAAGTCATTTTGGCTCAAAATGGCTTTAGTTTGATGAAATGGACCCTAAAACATAGAACTTAGCTTCTTTTATGTTATTGCAAGTCACAATCACATATAAATATGTAATTATGATATAAATTCAACGACCAATTGAGTTAAGAAAAAAAAAATAATAGCTCAAATTTTTTTTTTTAAAAAAAGTGCACCTTCCGCCGAGGCCGGAACAGCTAATGGAGTCGTCCCCGCTGCCAGAACAGCCCAGGCAGTCACAGTCGCAGCCGCCAAAGCCGAGGCCACAGCGGCCCCCGCCGAGGCTGCAGCAGCCCTGGCAGTCTGCTACCTGGCCTGCAACAGCCCATGCAGCCAGTTAATTCCGAGGCCAGAGCAGCCTGGGCAGCGGCAACCGAGGCCAGAGCAGCCCGGGCAGCCGCTCTGGAGGCTGGAGCAGCGTAGGGAGCACCAGCCAAGGCCGCCGCAGCCTCGGCATCGGAGATGGGGGCCAAGGAGTCGTGCTATTTCGGCGGTTTTATTTTCAGAGGTGTAGTTAGAGAGTGCCTAACGGTTATTTAACACTAAAAAAAATTAAAATAAATAAATTACCTCGTTAATCAACCTCACCCACGCACGTGGCCAATCAATAGCACGGGTCGTCGCTTGTGCACTACCATATGCCACGAAACTCAATTGCACTCTTTTTGCATGCCCCGGGGCTAGAAGTGCACACCGAGTGTCTTCCTACACAAGTACAAAAAGAAGTTATCTAAATAGGTCTTTTACTACACCATTGATAATATAACGAAATTCATTAAGGTAGAGGGTTACAAATCACCTATAAATCTGGATATTTATGCGGTGTTGGATTATCAAGCTCCCTCAAGTCCGCATGTGTAGGAATAGGAACCTGCAACAGTTCATCAATCATGCCACCTAAGATCTCAATTAACTCAGTATTTTAAAACTTTTAATAACCCAATTGAAATTACCTCAAGTGGCACATCTCCTCCATGTATCTCATCTCCTTCATGTCTATCACCTTCTCCTTGTCCTTTTGGTTGAGAACATGAGTCGACCGATGTAGTCGCGAGAGACGGCAAAGTCGGTAAGTTCATCTGCTTCGCCCAAGCATTGAATTCACCTACTAACTTGTTGCGTACTTATTCCTTAATTGATGCCACCTTGGCATCCAACTCCCCCGGTGAGTTAACACTGGCTCGAAATCTACCCGATTTCGTGTATTCTGGACCCATCACCTTTTGTCATCCTAGCAATGACCCTCCCGAACCCACTATTTGTCCTGGATGGTATGGCCTTCCCAAAGTCATGGTGAAAGGGTCATTTTCCACACTTGGGACCAATTTTCCCTCCACTAGTTCTTGAGTGTGCTCAAGTTGTAGGAAAAGGAAAAAGGATGTCAGTAATACAGTTTATGGTTTGTATAGTGATTTGATGCAAAAGAGACTTTAAATTCAACAGTTGATAGGTAACTTACAAGTTTATCTGCCATTTTTTTGGTTTCCGGACCATTAATGACCCATTTTCCGGTTTCCTTATCAAATGTATGGAGAAAACAAAAGAAATCACCAGCACGACTCACCAAAGTAGTGACCGTGGAACTAGAGGGTTCCTTCGATGCCACTAGAAGCGATTTAGGGTATAAACCCTTTTTTATCCACTCAGGTCTCTTTTCAGCAAATGTCTTAGCCCCCATACGATGGACGTACTCCTTCTTTACTGCTTTTTTTTTTATTTTGCTCTCGAAGTTCCTACATAAAAATAAATGTTAGTATCAGTACTACAAAAAGAGTCAAGCTATTATTCAATTGAGATCAGATTTACACAAACTTACAATGGGTTTCTTTTGAGTCTTCTGAATAACGAACTCTTCCAAGTCTTCTTTTGACACGGTCGGCCATTTTTTCCACGGGGAGAAGGTCATCCTCAACAGCTTTCTTCATCTTTGATTTCTTCTTCTTGTAGATCCATCCATTAGTCAAGGTGGTCTTAAAGCCTCTAAATTTTTTCGCTAATAAAGATTCAAACACCCTTCGCTTCTCGTCATCATTAGGAATAGAAAACAGCCTCTGCAAGCACAAATACAAACCGATCATTAGTTTCTATTTACTAACAACCATAAGGTGAAGGTTTCTTAAATTGTCTAAATTTTCCAAAAACACACTTACCCTTGTATTTTCCTAAAAGTTTTGAATCAAACCCGGAGGTACTTTTCGCATTACAAGTGTAACAGGGATTTTCCGCGCACACATGCCAACATGATTAGCATATTGTCGACGCCATTCGCCCCCGGGTTGGCCGTTGTTGTCATACTCCAAGACCATGGGACCGTCCAGTTTCTTAAAACTTCTCGTCGGATCCCTTCCCTTTCTTTGAGTCGGTGCCTTTACCCCCCCCCCCCCCCTCCACCACCTGTGTTGTTTTGATCTTGTCCTTGGCCATGAGTTTCAGGATTTGGGTTCTCACCAACAATCTCACATGCTGTATTTAAAATAGGTTGTGCACGTTCAGCTGAAATTTCAAATTCTTCAAGTCTACGCTCAAACTCATCTTGAGCCTGATCCTCTAGCTCACCCAAGTCATCCTCCTTGTTCACATCATAAGGCTCATCCTCGTCCTCATCCTTGTACTCGTCATCATAGTCATCATCCTCAATGTCCTCTACACAATCAGGGTCATGATCGTCCTCCATGAGATATAAGCACCTGTCAAAACAAACATAAAACAATATTAGTGTATAGTAAAGTATTAGTGCAAATGAGTAAACTTAGGCAATTTCAAACTAGAAACATGTTAAATATAATGAATATGAGTTGTTATAATGATTAAATGTTAGTTCATACACAAAACAAAGGACTTGGGTTAAGTAGAAGGTCATTTAAGCTATTTTCACCTACTAATGGTCTCATAACCTTGTATATGCATGATAATGAGTACACTTAGGCAATTTCAAACTACAAACATATTAAATATAATGAATATGAGTTGTTAAAATGATTAAATGTTAGTTCATACACAAAACAAATGACTTAGGTTAACTAAAAGCTCATTTAAGCCATTTTCACCTACTTATGGTCCTATAACCTAGTATATGCATGATAATGAGTACACTTAGTCAATTTCAAACTACAAACATGTTTTAGTTTATATACCAAACAAAGGATTTGGGTCAAATACAATCTCATTTATGTCATTTATGGTCTTTTTCACCTACTTATGCTCCAATATACATGATAACTAAACTATATTTGTAATGAAACCATTACTAACTTTTAATCATACTACCTCAATCTGAAATTCCTTCGTTATGGTTTGATCGCATATAACCTGCTTCGTTGTCTATGTCATTTAGTACAACAGGTCTAGGAACAGTGAAAGGTGCAGAATCATCAAACGCATCATATTCTTCCTCATTCTCAACATCTCCAATGCCTAGGATTCTTCTTTTGCCAGCTAGCACTATAAACCATTTTGAATCGACTGGATCAATTACGTAGAACACTTTCTTAGCTTGAGATGCAAGGATAAATGGTTCCGCACTATCATTTAAGTGGCCAAGATCTACAAGAGTAAAGTCCTCATATTTGACGTTACGCCTGATATTATCAACCCACTTACACTTAAAAAGAGCAACCGTGAAGTTACAATAATCAAGCTCCCATATTTCTTGAATTCGACCATAGTATGACAACTCTGCATCGACAGGTGATTTATCCTTAGCATTTGAAAACTCCCTTGACGATGCCACAAGCGTTACACCACTATTTTAGGTGGAGGAAGATTTCAAATCACGACCCTCGGTCCAAAAAGTGTACCCATTGATGTCATATCCCTCAAATGAAGGAACATCATCCCTAGGACCTTACGCAAGCCACCACCATATTGTATCGTTCACATTAGTATCATCCAAATAACTCGTTACTCGATCACGAAACCAATTAACAAACCTCTTAAAATGCAACTTCATAAGTGCCCTTTCACCATTTGATGGAAATTCGTCACGCAAACTAGCCATGTGCTCGTCTAAATAAGGGTGCACATCTTAAACATGGTGCAACACGTAAAGGTGTGATTGTAAGAACTGATCTCAGTCAGGTGACATTCGTTTCGATCCTATTGTACCATCACCAATAGGTTGAGCAAGGGCTATGTAGTCCGCCACAAAGTTACCTATCTCCTCACCCAAGGTCCCTGCATCATACTTCCTTCAGGGTGAGCCTGGTTTTGTACTATATCTTGTAATGTACCCATGTGTCTTTCAAAAGGGTAGCATCACCTCATGAACACTGGACCGCACAACTTAATCTCACGCACCAAATGAAGAACCAGATGAACCATTATGTCAAAAAATTAGGGTGGGAAATACATCTCAAATTTGCACAAAGTCACAACCACATCTGCTTGCAAAGCATCTAGTGTACAAGGATCAAGCACTTTGTTACAAATTATATTGAAAAAACGAATAAAGGCTTGTAATCGCTTCCCTCACGTTCTTTGGTAGAATACCACGGATTGCAATCGGTAGGAATACTTGCATCATAATGTCACAATCATGGGATTTCATACTTTTCAGCTTCAATTCTCCATTCAAGGTTACAAATCTTTTCATCTTAGATGAGTACCCTAGTGGAACCTTAATGTCGTACAGACATGCACAAAACATATGTTTCTCTACCCTTGACAATGTATACCAAGCCGGGGGTAAATAAGTCTTTTTATCCTTCCCTTTACCCTTAACTTTCTTCTTTGACGCATTTGTGGCTTTTCCCTTTCCCTTTCCCTTTCCCTTGCTCTTCTCCTTCCCTTTTTGTGAAATATTTTCATCTTCTTTTCTCGGTTCCTTCCCCTTTCTAACCTTTTTCCTGAGGCCACAATTCTTGACAAATCCCCATCTCTTTCAAATCTAACCGTGCACCGTTTCCGTCCTTTGTTTTGCCTTGGATATTCATAAGCGTTCCCAAAAGAGCATCACACACATTCTTCTCTATATGCATCACATCAAGACAGTGCCTAGCGTCATGTTCTCTCCAATACGAAAGCTTCCAAAAGATTGATTCTTTCTTAAACATAGTAGCTCAGACCACAGTTTTTTCTGATTTTCCAAACACCGTTCGTATCCCTTTCACCAGAGTACAAATCTCAGTACCAGTCAATGATCTAGGCGTAGTATCCTCTTCCACTGTTCCATCGAAAGTGCCTTTTTCTGCCTACGGTACGGGTGATCACGCCTAAGGAACCTTCGACTTTGCAAGTAGACATCTTTGCGAGAATGAGTAAGGTATACGCTTAATGTGTCATCAATACATATGGGGCATTTTTTTTCCCTTTGACCTTGTACCCACACAAGTTTCCATATGCAGGGAAGTCATTCATGGTTCACATAAGGGTTGCACGCAATGTGAACATCTCATTCTAATGAGCATCGAAAACAGAAACCCCTTCGTCCCACATCTTTCTCAAGTCATCAATAAGCGGCGCAAGGTAAACATCTATGTCGTTTCCAGGTTGCCTAGGCCCCGTTATTAGCAATGAAAGTATTAGATACTTACGTTTCATGCACAGCCAAGGAGGAAAATTATAAATCACTAAAAGTATCGGCAATTTGTTGTGTTGGGAACTAAGGAGTGCCAAATGGATTCATCTCGTCCGTGCACAACCCAAGCCTTAAATTTATAACTTCATCACCAAATTTCTCAAACTTCAAATTAATGTTCTTCCACTGTGGAGAGTACGCTGGATGCTTTAGCATTCTGTTTTTCTTTCTTCCCTCTGCATGCCACCTCAAGTTTTTAGCGTCTTTTAGTATTGAAAATAGACGCTTAAACGTTGGAATAATGGGAAGATACCACAACACCTTAGCAGGAGGTCCCTCCGTACCAGGATTGCAACTCGTGCGCTTGTAGTGCGACAACTTGCATCGTGGACACTTTTGCAATTGTTCATACTCATTTCCATTGCATACAAAATAAAATCATTAGGACATGCACGTATCTTCTTATACTCCAAACCAAAGGGACAAATGAGCTTCTTTGCGTAATAGTAAGACTTAGGAATTTTATTCCCATCAGGTAACATAGCACTTAATGAGGTCAACAAAGAAGTAAAACTAATGTCCGTCAACCCATGCTTTAACTTTGTTAAAAAGTGTTAGCACGGCCGATAGTTTGGAGTATTTTTTGCACCCAGGATACAAAGGCTTTTTGGAAGCCTCCGATAATAACTCAAACATTCCACCTTCAACAACATGCAACATCTCATCCACATGTTCATCCTCGACCTTATCCGCCTGATCATCATCGGCTCCATCCTCACCATTATCAACAATATTGTCATCATTCTCTTATTCCTCGTCCACATGCATGAATCTTACTGCTTCTAACACGCACATCAATCCGATCAAGATCCCCACTGTACTCTTCACCTTCTCCGTGCCAATCCACACATGGTATTCATGCCTAAACCCACGACATAATACATGATCTGTAATGATTTCTACACTATCGACCATATTCACATTATTACAATCAACCCAAGAACAATAAAGGCATTTGCCACCCAGTTTGCGTTGATAAGCTAAAGCCCTCTCGCAAAACTCTTGAACCCCATTCCAAAATTCCAATGTATCGCGTCTACCATACATCCAACCACGATCCTTCTCCATTTAGTAAATTGTCTCTAAACATATATAGCAACATATAATGAATAATGTGTAATTCTTACATATTTTATGTAAATCAAATTCAAGTACAAAACGTGAATATACCATTCATATAGTGAAAAAATGCATGTTTCCAAAGGGTCCTTTTCACTCCAACCTAACCCATCCTTGAATTTCTACTCTCACTAGTGAATGTATGTCAACTTTCCAATTTTAAGGAAAATCCGGCAGCATTTCCCCGTAGTTCTCCAAGTACACGATGTAGATAATTAATTACCCACATATGTACCCGTAGAACATAGTGAGGAAATGGTAAGCCAAGATGTTCCTTAAAATCGAAAAGAAAACATACATTCACCACCTAAGTGAGAGTACACATTCAAGAACAGTCCCAACCGAGGACTATTCAAGACTTTCTCCTAATGAGAAAGCCTTGAACGGGTATCGAGGCATATGTTGATGCAAGTATTCTGTATATTGTTGTATTTATTTGCAATTTAACAATACACAAGCTGCAATATCATGAATAAACGTTTATTAAATGGATAAATAGAAAGAAATATAGCTTAAAAAAGTTTATAAGTCATACCAATATAGCAAGTACAATGGATGTACACTTATGAACTACCCACTAGAGCTCAATATGTAGTCCTCAAACTAAACTCGTGCTTCAATTCAGATAATCTATTAAAAACAAAATAAAAAACAAAAATTAGCAACGTCACTAATTCTCTAATATATTCACAATTCTCTAATGTATTAACAATTCTCTAATGTATTAACAATTCTCTAATTTATTCACAACTAATTAAGTGGCAATATCACTATTTCTCTAATTTATGCACAATTCTCTAATTTAATCACAATTCTCTAAATTATTCACAATTCTCTAATGTAGTCACAATTCTCTAATTTATTCACTATTCTCTAATTTATTCACAACTAATTAGTAGCAAGGTCACTAATTCTCTAATATATTCACAATTACGCATTAAAACAACCTAAAATTACACATTAAAACATACCAAAATTCAATTAATTAAGTAACATTTTTACTAATCTCTACTATATTCAAAATTACTCATTAAATCAACCTCAAGATAACCCATTAAAACATACAAGTTTTTCAACTGAGGAACAAAGTAATGCAAAATTACTCTAATCTATAATATGTATTCAAAATTACTCTAAACATACAAAATTACTCTAATCTATAATATGTATTCAAAATTTCTAAATAAACAACCAATTCAAAAATTAAAAAAATTAGGGTAAAATTATATACATTCCTTGACTTTAATTTTCTTAACAATAATTGTTCAAAATGCTATTGAAAATAATAGAGTTACATATTTCAAAGTAATTGTTCAATTTTTTAACAAAAAAATAAAAACTTACCCTAAACTAGTTGGAGGTGGAAGAAGCTAAGGGGATGAGAGATTGAGGACGACCCTCGGTGGTGGAGGTAGCAGCGGTGGTGCGCAATGGTGGAGGCAACGCGGCGGTGGAGTGGTGGAGGCGGTGCGTGGCGGTGGAGCTGCTGTTTTCGAACAATGCTTGTGGAGGCAGTAGCTTTGAAAGAGAAAGAAAGGGAAAAGAGAAGGGCAGAGGAGAATTGAAAGAGAAGGGCAGTGGTTTTCGACACCCCTGGTGGCCGGTGAAGGTGGCGCTTGTGGTGGATGGAAAAAAGGGGAGGGTTCGTTTCTCTAATGAAACAGTGAAGGAAATCGGGGAATTGAAGCTAGGGAAATGAAAGATAAAGAGAGGAAGGAGAAGTAAAGGCGCGCTTTTTTTTTTTTTTAAAGGCGCCAGTTCAAATCGGTGGCCTTTACATTTTTGCCACCTGTTCACACTAAACCGGTGCCAAATGTCTAGCCCGGTTTAAAGCTCCTTTAATCTTAGCCTTTTTGCCACCGAGTTGCCTTGAACCGGTGGCAATATAGGGGTGCCCTTTTTTATTTTTCTACTAGTGCATCACCAGTACCATCCATGCCACCATGTCGACCACTACAACTCACAACCTCCGCATCAACCACCACACTGCCAATAAAAATTACAGCTAATCATAATAATTATCTAATAATAATAAAATTAATTATAATTATTACCACACTGCCAATAAAAATTACAGCTAATCATAATAATTATCTAATAATAATAAAATTAATTATAATTATTATGTAATAATAATAACAATTAAATAGAATAAGTTTTTTTAAAAAAAAAAAAAAAAAAAAAAAAAAAAAAAAAAAATCATGGAGATGTTTTTAGCATGGATGGATTATAATAAAAAATATGAAGATGCAAGGAATTTGACGTATGTGGATTTTCCTTCAAAATATTGTTGGAAGCAAGACCCGAGGGAATGGCAAAGAAAAAAATCATCAACTTTCTCGATTGGGAGAATTCATTATGTTCCTCCAAGTTGTGGTGAGCTCTACTATTTGATGATATTATTGAATAAAGTCAAAGGTCCTACATGCTATGAAGATATACGTACAGTAGACGGGATATTGTACCCTTCTTTCAAAGAAGCTTGTTGTGCTTTAGGTTTATTGGATGACGATAAAGAATACATTGATGCCATAAGAGAAGCAAGTTTTTGGGGAAGTGCAAGTTACTTAAGATTTCTTTTTGTGATGCTTCTAATGTCTGACAATTTATCTAAACCCGAGTTAGTGTGGGAGCAAACATGGAATTCTTATCAGATGATGTTCTTTCTAAGCAACGAAGAATTCTTGGATTACCTTGTATAAGTTTTTTATTCTATACTTGTGTAGCTAACATATTGAGCTATAAATTGTTTTTTTTCTTTTTTCTTTTTTATAATTAATGCTTACCATGTAGAATATTTAATTATGTTATTGTTTACATATCCATTACAGGATTGAGACTCACTGAAGCACAGTTGAAAAACTATGCTTTGACAGATATAGAAAAAAATTTTGATTAGCAATGGGAGTAGCCTTAAAAGGTATCCAGATATGCCTTTTCTAGATGATATGATAATCTCAGAAGGAAACAACATTTTGATTCAAGAGGAGCTTGCCTATGACAGAGCATCATTACAAAATGAGCATAATACCCTATATTCTTGCTTAACAGATGAACAAAAGGAAGTGTATGAAAAAATCATGAATGCTGTGTTCAGGGGTGAATGAGGTGTTTTTTTCATTTATGGCCATGGTGGAACTGGAAAAACATTTATTTGGAAAACTTTGTCTGCTGCAATACATTCAAAAGGTGAAATAGTATTAACAGTTGCCTCAAGTGGTATTGCATCGCTTCTTCTATGTGGAGGAAGAACGACACATTCTAGATTCCCAATCCCTATAAATGTGAATGAAGACTCAACCTGCAACATCAGTCCAGACACCAACTTAGCTGAGCTATTGATCAAGACAAAGCTTATTATTTGGGATGAAGCACCAATGACTAAAAAACTCTTTTTTGAAGCTTTAGATAAAAGTTTGAGGGATATCCTTCAATCTCCTAATGATCAAAGCAGCTTGGATAAACCATTTGGAGGGAAGGTCATTGTTTTTTGTGGTGACTTTCGAAAAATATTACCTGTCATTCCAAAGGGAACTAGACAAGATATCGTTTTCAACACCATCAACTCTTCTTATTTGTGGAATTTTTGTAAAGTGCTAAAATTGACAAGAAACATGAGGCTTGAAAATGGATGTCTTGATGCAGCTTCAAATGAGGCTAAGGAATTCTCAAAATGGATACTAAAGGTAGGAGATGGGAGTTTAGGGGAGCCAAATGATGGGAAAGCAATAATCGAAATACCTGACGGTATCCTTATTAAAGATACAACTGATCCAATGGCTTCGATAATTGAGTATACATATCCCTCTATACTTGAGAATCTAATGGATCCAAATTATTTCCAAGAGAGGGCGATTCTTGCTAGGCCTGTTCACGGATCGGATATCCGATCCGAAATGTGATTTCGGATCGGATATCCGAAGACTCGGATATCAAAAATTGATATCCAAATCCGATTTAAAAAATTCGGATATCCGATATTCGGATATCCAAAATTTTCGGATCGGATGCTTCGGATATCCATTATCCAATATTAAGTAAAATTGTTATGATTACTTTCTAAATTTCACTAATTTTACCGTTTTTTTATCGCTAAGTTGTACAAAATATTTTAACAAAAATAGTAGTCTTTTTGCAATTAATATTATCATCAAATATATTAAGAATATTACAATAAGTTAATAATACAGGGTTAGTTTTATATAAACAATTTAAAAATTATATTATTTTAGGCTTTATATTTCGGATATCTTTCGGATATCGGATATCCGAAATTCTGAAAATTAATATCCAAATCCGCATCCGATATCCGCTTTTTCGGATCGGATATCCGATCCAAAATGAAAACTCGGATCGGATATCCAAAACTTCGGATCGATTGCGGATCGGATTATCGGATAGTTTTGTATAGGCCTAATTCTTGCTCCAACACATGAAATTGTGGACATTGTTAATGAATACTTGCTATCAAAGGTGGAAGGAGAAGAAAAGGTTTACCTTAGTTCCGACATTATCTCTAATGCTGATAGGACTGCAAGGTGTTAAAAGTGATGTTTATTCTCCTGATTTTTTAAATAGCATCAGGTGTTCTGGACTACCAAATCACCAGTTAAAGCTGAAGGTTGGTGTTCCTGTAATGCTTTTAAGAAATATTGACCAACAAGAAGACTTGTGCAATGGTACTAGATTGCAAGTATGTCGATTAGGAAACCATGTAATTGAGGCTAAAATAATCACAGGTCGCAATATTGGGCATAAAGTGTTCATACCTCGCATGATATTAAGTCCATCAGATATCAGGTTTCCTTTCAGACTACAGAGAAGGCAATTTCCATTGGCCCTTTGTTTTGCTATGACGATAAATAAGAGTCAGGGACAATCTCTTTCACATGTTGGACTGTATTTACCAAAGCCTGTTTTTAGTCATGGTCAACTATATGTTGCAATATCAAGGGTGAAATCTAAAAAAGGATTGAAAATTCTTATTTGTGACAAAGAAGGTCACACCAGCCATATTACAAACAATGTTGTTTATAAAGAAGTATTTCAGAATTTATGACTAGGTAACTTCATTTAATTATGATATTTTAGAATAATTTGTCACTGTAATTTTAAATTGCTTATTATGATATTTAATAGCTGGATTTTTTTTTTCTGTATGAATTTTTTTGGGCATTCATGAATTTTTTACCTCTGAAATATTGTCTGAAAAAAAAATAAAATTATAAAGCTTAACCATTACTCTGTACCTCTTATATAAATCTAAATTCTAATTTTGCAGCTTTTTGTTCATGTATCCGTCCCAAATGTTATCCCCGTTTCCGTCTTGATACTGCTTAGTTGTGATGTACAACTTTGAGCTACAAATGAACATGTAAGATTCAAAGTTGGTCTCCAAATTTTGATACCAAGATCAAGATGACTTTAGTTTTGTTAATTTTTTTGGCAGGAGTTTTATTATTATTATTATCTGACAATTATCTATCTATATGTGTTATATGTAATAAAATAGATCTACTTAGTTTTTTTTTTTTTTTTTTTTATATGAATATTTTAATCGTGTGATTTTTTCAATTCGTATTACTCTATTAAAAACCCACTATTAAAAACCCATTATGATACAAACATATGATTGAGAATAATTCAAAATTAATTTGTATATCAAACAAAAAAATTATTCTACCATTATTCGTCACAAACTTTCTGGCTTATTCTTGGCTTCAAAATTGAAAGCATTGTATAAAAAAAAAAAAAAATTACATTCTAACCTCAACAACTTGACATGAGAAGGAAGCTCCAAATTCAGTTATATGCTCCGTGCATATTTAGAATTCAGGATCCACCGCATCTGTTTATCGGCTCAACCGCCTTCACGGCCTTCACCACCTCTGTTTGGTCGGACTACATCACCTTCAATATTATGGTTTTCCACCGCCTATGACTTCAATTCTCGGCTTTCATTTTTGTTTCCTACTGTAGTACTTTATTTTTAGCTTCCTAGAAAAATTAACATGGCTAACTTGGGTTTGTAGACAACATCCTCCTTATACAATTAGTTTTTCACTTTCTTTGATTTATCCAGTGAATATCTCAATCTGTAATTGTAGAGCAGAAAATTAACATGACTAACTATGTATAACTTATACGGAGTATAATTGAGCATGTTAAAATTAAGAAAGGAAAGAAATGGTGGGCTGAGTTTACAAAGAAAGGAAATAAATGGTGTGTTGTGATTAAACCTGTTCAATGGGCCGGGCCGGGCCGGACAGGGCTTTATCTAAAATGGGCCGGGCCGGGCCAAGTTTAATCCCAAATGGGCCAATATTGTCCATGGGCCATTAAGCCCGACCCGGCCCGACCCATTTAAAATAGACAGGTGAATTGAAGTAATTTTGTCAACTGCTTATGCCATTCTATAACAAATGCTAATGTGTTTCAAAGTGGATTATATAAATATTTTGTATTACAAAAATTCAACATGGGACACCTGAATAAAAACGAAGGGAGTAAAACACTATTCATGCTCAAGCAGCCTGACTTCAGATTGAATGTAATTCAAGATACACAAGTTTTAACCATTTTTATACTAACAAATGGCATCCAATCTATCAACTATACACCTTTACATCAAAACCAAGATCAAAACAAGTAATAGCAGTGTCATCGAACAAATGATGAGCCTTGAACTGGAAAATTGGATCACAAAAACTAACTCTAGAAACTCAATTCATTCACAAAGACCGAGGAATTATATACTAGGCCAGCGTTGGCATTGGTCACTTTAGAATGTTAAGTTCCTTCGCAATATCTCTTGTTAGGCTGAATTGCATAGTGCTGTGCCAAGGAAACAAAGTTCGAGTAACTGGTAGCTTTCTCCGGAGATCCTGCCATCACAATTGTAAGAGGTCTCAGAAGTTAAGAGAGAGAGAGTTGTGAAGAAAAATGAACATCTATCCCAAAATTCTTTCACAAAACACCTCAACACATCCATGACTTTTAATTTGCAGATCATATAAGACCAGATATAGGAAACAACAATCAAAACAAATTTACAAAACCAGCAACAATAAGAAGCTTGGATTCTGTAATAGCTGGATAATAATAAGTTACAAAACCAGCAACAACAAGAAGCTCGGATAGAAAGTACCTTGAAAGTGGTGTCCGGTAGCTTTAAGTACGAAGCCTGTAGATGAAAAGTAATCAGCAAAGGATACAGAAAAGTAAACAAAAAAATTAATTCACAAAAAAGGTGGAATGGAAAGCAAGGATATTCAATTTCAGTAAAAATTTGCAATGGCAAAGGCAGCAGAACAAAGAAATGTGTTAGATCCTTCTCACTTTAAAGACACCTGAAGCCTTTCTCCCCTTCACTACTGTTATTTTATATAACATTATGACCTTTTCCCTTCCACATTCTAATCTATCCAAGATTCCAAGCTAGCTGCCAGAAAATCAAATAAAATTACCTCCAGAGCTCCCAGTTAATTATAGCAAATTAATTCAACTTTCTGTCTCAGATGACAACTCAATGTCCATGGCCCTAACATCAATGTCAATGTGTTAATGTCTTCTGCAAACTCAATACCAGAGATAACCTCACTACGACAGCACCAGAAATGCAGTTCGTAGCTAACTGATGTCACACACAAAGTACATCATCAATTGCAGCAAAAAAACAGAGAAGTCATGAACACCATAGATCTATGGCAAAATTTAATCACAACCAATAAAAGCAATAAAAAGAAAAATAAAAACAATTACCTAGTATAGGAAACTATCATCAACCTCATCATCATCATCTCCATCATCAACGGCCTCATCATCATCCGAGCTAGAATCACAATCCAAATTTGAAGGGATGTTATATTCATCACGACGCCAATCTTGAAAACTAGGGCTTGAACCGTTGAGGGTTTCAATGAGCTACGATTAGGAGATATAGTTTTCCCCCCTACACTAAAAGCCGACTCAGAAGCCACCGTACTAACCGGAATTGTTAGAAGATCTCGTGCCAATATTGCAAGCTCCGGAAATCTCACGGCATTTTGTTGCCAATACTCTAAAATATCTAGCTCCATGTTCAAATCAAGCTCCGATTCCTCCAAATATGACTCAAGTTGGGACTTTTTTGTTTGAGTCCTTGTAATTCTTGAACTATAGCTTTGATAATCATCAAAGAAGTTTTCATCTTCAATCCTACTACTTGTAGTAGAGGGAGCAACAATTGGGGAAGTTGAAAATGTTGACTTATACTCATTATACAAAGATCTTAAAGTGTTCAACACTTTTTCAACTTTACACATAGCCTCATCCAAACCATATATCTTGTCAAAAAAATACTCCACAAACTTTAACTTAAACCTTGGATCAAGAATTGCCGCACAAGCTAGATATATGTTATACTCGGACCAATATTTGTCAAATTTTTCCAACATAGGTAACAGCATTTGAGCTAAAAATTCATGTGGACCTTTAGATGTCTCAAGTAAACGACGATGCACCATACATGCTCCCTTAAAATACATGTTAAAAGTTGGAGACTTATTGGCCGAGAACATACATGTAACATCATAAAAGAGTTTCAAAAACTTGTGAACAACACTCAAATTTTCCCATTCATCCTCCAAAGGCACATTACTCTTGAAAGATGCATGTAATGACCCCAAATGAATAAAAACATCTTTGTAATAAAGCACATTATCAAGCATCATAAATGTAGAGTTCCAACGAACTTGCATGTCCATACGAAGTTTCCTCTTAGCCTCTAAATGAAAATGCTTTTGAGCGGTATCATAAAAGTCCTTGCTTCTAGAAGATCAGATGATCTTGTAACAAATTTTACCAAGTTTCTAATCTTATCTAATATGTTCTCAATACAAGATAGACCGGATTGGACAATAAGATTGATGATATGAGCACAACATCTTATATGAAAAAAACAACCACCACTAACCAACATACCCCTTGACCCAAGACGATTTTTCATGTGCTTAACCATCACATCATTGTAACTTACATTGTCAACCGTTAAGCTAAGCACTTTGTCATCTAAATGCCATTGATTAAGAAACATAAAAATCTCTTCGGAGAAGCTTTGTCCATCAAAGGGGGGTGACAATGATGTGAACTTAATAATCCTTTTATGAAGTTTCCAATCATGATCAATAAAATGGGCAGTTATGCAAATGTAATGTTGCCAAGTATGTGATGATTTCCAATTATCAGTTGTCAAACATATTCGTCCGGGTGCATTCCTCAAAAAATTTTTAATTTCTCTCTATAAGAGGCATACAAAGAAAAAAGGTCTCTAGTTAAAGTTGCTCGACTAAATGGTTTAAATTTAGAATTAGCCTTTAACATCATCCGCCTAAAACCTTTTTCTTCTACGGTCGAAAAAGAATGAGAACCTTCAACAACATATAATAAAATCTCTTTTCTTAATTCACTCATATCAAAAACAAATTCTTCATCATCCTCAACCGCCTCACCGAGTGGAAGTCCCTTAGTTCGTTTTTTACACACATCAAGCAAATGACGTATCAAATGAGATGTGCCACTATTATTGTGGGCAATTAACTCCGCTTTACAATGCTTACAAATAGCGATTCTCTCACCTTTTGCATTCGTTCCTTCCGTCATTTCTCGCCAAACTTTAGATTTTCTACTCCTTTTACGCTTACGGGCGGCATTAGATTCATCAACCTCATCATTTACCGGCATTGACATTGTAGTTGCTTCACTTTCCATGGTTAAAAAAACTACAAAAGTAGGTAATTAATAATTATTAACCCACTGCCATTATTATTAACATGAAAACTAAAATTGTATAACATTAATCAATTACCACAACTAACAGTAATTCCTGACAATTATTACTACATGAATTAAAAAAAAAAAGGGGGAAATGCTTTACTCCAAAACTCAAACTCCAATAATAGTACAAGAAACAAGTTGCAAAGAAGTCTTTATTCTTGTTTAAGAAGCAAATATCCAACTTTCATTTAACACCTTGACTCAAACACACAAGAACTGCAAATAAAAATCAGTGTTTAAATCGAATAAAAATCAATATCAATGTGTATAATTAATTATTTGGGTTATAAGGTTTTCATCAAATTCACCAAGAAACAAACTAAATCCAATTAAAACTATTACAATTGTTCTTCAAACCGATTATAAAACCTAACAGAAAAATATAATGACAAAATTAAAATTAAATAGCAGCAATTGAAGACAAACAAAAATAGTGAGAGAAAAAAATACCCAAAAACATTATATAATACCCAGAAAATACAAATATGAACAATCAAATTACATGTTAAGGAAAACCCAAGTAGGATTTTGAACAAAAATTACAACTTGACGATTAAAATTTTAAAAGGTCGAAAATATTACGAATTCCGAACAAAAATCTAATGA
The DNA here is from genome assembly GCA_024500155.1 of Chenopodium formosanum. Classification (NCBI taxonomy): domain Eukaryota; kingdom Viridiplantae; phylum Streptophyta; class Magnoliopsida; order Caryophyllales; family Amaranthaceae; genus Chenopodium; species Chenopodium formosanum. The sequence continues at coordinate 21,802,889 of CM044880.1, forward strand.
ATTCATGATCAAAAGGCGAAAACAATGTTACGCAGTAGGTTCGGCAACTCGTTTACACGAAACCAGCAAATCATTCAACAAGGAACATTCAAAATAGCAAACAAATAGTTTGTTTCCAATTTTATAATGTTATCGAACACATTAAGGTAAAAAGCAAAGCTAGAAAAACTATTGAAAACCGCCTATTATTGAACAACATCAACTTAGCAAAAAGAATCTTAAAAAGGTGAAATAATCATTCAGCCGCAACCAAATTTCATTGCAGATCTATTAAACTTAAAAAGGTGAAATAATCATTCAGCCGCAACCAAATTTCTCTCTAACTTAGAATATACTTATCATTATATTCTATATATATGTATCATATTACTCATAATTATCTTGAGTCATTGTATTCCTATCATTTTGCTAGCAATTATTTAGGTTTGCTTGGTCAAAATTTATCCCACTTGTTAAGGGATTCGGTTAGGATATTTAGCCTAACTTCATAGCTTGTATTTTGTATATTTTCTAGTTTTGATAATACAATCTCCACAAAATTAATTTTCTTCAATCTGTTTTTAAGAGGCTATGGATCTTGAAAATGGTAGCTAGGACTTTATAACAATTATGAAATGCTATATACCATACTTGTAGATATTTCAATCAAATAATACTCGTTCATTGATTAAATGGATAATTATGCCACTATAATTTATCTGTTTTATGATTTGGCCGCCTTATTTTTAGGGCTATCATGAATTAGCCTTATCGTATGATTTTATATTTTGTTATGTGTATGTCATTTGTTCACTAATAATAATTTAAGAAGATTTCAATCACTCGTGATATGACTTATTTTATATATATCTATTTAAGATATTCCTAAATCCCCATTTATAATTTTTACTTGTTATGCTATGTTTATATCTTATACTCCATATTATAGAGTACATGCATTTGGTATATAGGTATAGTAAGTTCACTCCTAAGGAAAGTCGAACTAATTTTTATTTGTTACGGAAAGTACATATTGGGTGATAAGTCTATCTAGAAAGTTGCTCAAGGAGCTTAACTTTGATTAAATTAATTAGTGAATTTGATGAATATGAATTAAACTTTGTGGCCTTATAATTTATGAGTATGATTTGGTTCTTTGATGATATGTAACATTGTTTTTAATCACCCATATTAGTGAGATTGCTAATATTTGCATGATGTCATAACATCCATTAATTGATGTGTAATTCTATAAATAGAATGTCAGGAGAAAGAATACACAATTTTATTTTGGATATTGAAAGCGAATTTAGAATTATGAATCAATGTTAATTTTGTTTACTTATGTTTCCAAAGATTAATTTTAATTTGGCTAGTATAGTTGAGTGGATCGAATAAGGTATGTTTTGATTAAAGCTCGAACTGATTATGTCATGTCTTATTTTACCTTCTCTTTCTGAAAAATGTAGATGGATTGGTATATATTCTTGTACATATGGACTTGAAGTTCCTTAATTAATTAAATATATAGCAAAAAGTGTGTTATGCGTTCAAGTAATTAAACAAGACATTGTGAGAAACTTGCTTGAAAAATGTATTTATTATGCCCATAATTTTAGAATTTTCAATATAAAGATTAAAAAAATTGGGCAAGAGTTACGAGTAAGAGTTTATAAGAATAATTTTATTATGTTTGACACATGCATTGCTAAAAGAATTTGTAGCTTGAGAAGAGAATGGATTTAAAGATTGTTGGACTACTTTTATACCTCCATATGCAAGGCCTAGGGGGAGATGGTGTTTATTCCATTGTTTTTATGTAATCCTTGCACATGAATAACTAAATATGTTAATGGTAAGTTTGGTACATACACTAGCCTAAATATCAATAATTTATTTAATAGAGGTGGCCAGATAATAATCTAATATTTAGAAAGATACCATCCTGAAGATGGATATGAATAAATGTCATTACCTATATACTAGCTATAAATGTTTATATTAAGTTGATGTCCTAGTTGGATAAGATCAGTTGCTATTGAACTAGCACACCTGAAGTGTGGTAATGCAAAAGGTTACAATGATAAGAATCCTTGGAAGAGCACTAATTGACAATGACAAGTTTGAGAAAGTGACACATTTTATGTATCTTCTGAAAAGATCAATTCTAATACATTAAATGTGATATGATTATATAAAGTACCCCAGAAGAGTATAAAATGTTGTCCAACAAGGTTAGCATGTATCAAGATTACAATCAATGCTCCAGTGGAGTATGATATTAGTTAATTGTCTTGCCAATTGTAGAAAGAAACACATTGGTGTACTTATATTACATCATATTCATGGCCATGCATAAGGTATCTCTAATAAGGTGATCACCAATATTATAAAATTGACCATAATTTAAATACTAAAGGAAAAGTGATTGGATGTGATAATTAATAATTAGGCCATCCGGGATTTAATAAATTCCCGTTATGAAAACCTGAAGTTTCATTTGATATGAAAGAAATAATGTGCTGACGGTCTCTCATGTTAAATATATGAAATAAATTGAATGACAAGACATACATTGAGATTGAGCTATATTTACATTGTGATTTTTAATAGTTTGTGTTAAAAGAAAAGTTCAAGAGATAATATATTGATTTTTCTGAATAATTGGTGACCAGAAGTTCACTAGAATAATTTATATGTTGACAAATATTAGGTGACCAGAAGCTCATCACGTACAAGTTATATGTGAAAATTTTAAGTAACTAATATTACTATCAATGTTTCTAGTGATCCCGAAGATCATCACCTAGTGAAATTACAAGAAAGTTTATATTTGTATAACAATTCTCTTGATTGGGGCTATTGTATGTCAGCACATAAGGAATAGATAAGAAATTAGCAACTGCACAATTTATTACCCCCTATTAATATTGATCTCTAGAAGAGAACAAAATTTCATTATTCTCCAGAAGAGATAGATTTTTGTTGAATATATATGATTATCCTACGAGATGAAATTTGATGCACATGAAATTATATTCTAAGTTGGTGAAGAATTGCCCCAACATTTGAGATATTTTACCAACTTAGAGAGAAGAATTGAAGTAAGTTGGCAAAATTATAATACTATAAACAGTTGATCCCTCTAATGATACTTTGTAAAGTTACATGCCAACTTTTGTATCAACATATGTTGCACATCTATGATTTGATTTGTATACCGTTATGACCCATCTAGAGGAATAGAAAGATATATTTTGATTATGGTGATAATGATATTATGTGCATACATTAAGATAGATCTTGCCAATTTACTTTAAATCACTGCATCTGAAGTGTAGTTTGTATAATCGGTTCCAATAGAAATATGCGATATATGGCAAGATAGTGCAGTTGATACTTTTAAAGTATAATAATAGTATATTAATATCGTAGTGTGAGAAACAACCTTGATAGGTGGTATAGATATCTGAATTATTATAATGGATGGCCTATTATGTAAGAAAAGTTATGATGGTACCAATGAGAAATGCATTAGATATCATTGTAAAATAGCAAGTGAAATGTACGCAATTGGAATTTTATGATACCGGTATACAATGGAACCGACAAATAATATGCATATGCATGATAGAATGGACTAGTGAATAAGGGATCTGAAATATATGTCCATTTTGTTGTCGACATAATGATAATGATCAAAAGTTTATTATGGACCAAAAGTCCAATGAAATAGTGATTTCTAAATCCACACTATACATTGTCTTACATTATTTTGAGTCTTAATGAGTCATAGGTTAATGAATTACTTATTGCATGTGTAGGAAGTTGTTAGATACATTACTCATTATATATTTTGCTCAATATCTTATCATGATTTCTATATCACATATTGCATGCACTAGTTTATATATAATAATTGTGGTATGTGTGAATATTCGTCCAAAGTATAGTAAGGCGTAATAACAACATTGATGGGAACTTACAAAGAAATATTCCAATGGGCTTACAATTGTGATGAAATTATTGATGACGTTGATTTAATAACATGTTATGAATCATGTAAAAGGAGTTCCTGAATAACTTATATACGACGTATTAAATGCACAGCCCTACAAATTTTTATGCCTTGAATATTGCAATTATTATCAAACTCTTGAAAAGTCTATGTGACTACATTATTGACATCTCAACCTGAAATTTGAGCATATGAGAGTTAATAAGATTTACTATTTGTATTTACAAGAGAGCTATCATGTCAATTATGAAACGTCTAAATAATATCAATGGAATACTTATGCGCGAGAATGTTTTCTCATGGTCTAGAAGAACCATAATTAGCGTACATAATTATATATGTTATATTATAATTCATATGAGATTAAAGAATGACATTAATAATATCAAGTTTTGTCATCAAATTATTATTAATGAATGTTAAATCAAATAATGATCACTAATATTTATTATTAACTAACGACTTCTAGAAGAAGTCATAACCGCATGAGTTTAACCTTTATAATCAACTATTAAATAGAGATTTGCAATGGTGGTATTAGAGATAAACACATATATGGTGAAATGAAGACACTTTACATGTCCACATGAAGACTTGAAGATGCAATTTCAGTTTAGGAGGATCGAAGATCAACAAGTGATACTTTACCAACTTATTAGAAGATATCCAACATATTGGATTCATTGCCGCGACACTAGAAGATCTCAAGTTATGTATTCATCAAGGGGAGAAAATACGCGCTGCACTCTTTTTCCCTTGACCATGGTTTTGTCTCACATTGGGTTTTCTTGATAAGGTTTTAACGAGGCACAGTCTTCGATAATGGACATCAAAGGGGGAGTGTTATGAAATATTGTGTGGATGCCCATTATACTCCTTGTATCATTCCAGAATATTCTAGATAAATCTAGGGTTTATATTCTTATCTAAGACAACCCTAATTATATTGTATATATATACCCCATTATATGGTATAGAAATAGACTGATCTATTCTCTATCAATCTCTCTTATATTTCTCCCTATTTTATAACAATTATTAATTTCTTTTACAATTAAATAATTCAAATGCCACGTAAGCAAAATTGGCGAATGAGATTTTAAAGTTTAAATTAATTAAATACAAAATATTACTCCCTCCGTCCCTAAATTACATTCCTGTATGTAAAATTACACGGGAATTAAGGAGGAAAGAAAAAGATAAATAACAATAATGAAATATTTCAATGGGAAATACAAAACATTAAATGATGTTTTTGAGTAAAACAAAGATATATTAATGATTAATGATGTCATGTCATCAATCCTTTGCAAAAAAAAAAAAAAAAAAAGGACCAATAACATGCTTCTAATTGAAAATTAAGAACCAATCATATCCATTAGGTTAGTTATGAGAAGGAGGAAGTACTAATGAAGGTTTAATATGTATTTGCAAATACATATCAAACCTTAAAATATTAAAAAGTATTGTAAGCACATGGGGGTGAGAGAAAGAAGGAGAGAGATTGGCAAGTGAGACCAATTTTTAAATGTACCACTAAAAGCTTATATAATAACATTGAATATGTAGTGATATTATTTCTACACGTAGCTGGTACCACTAAATGAATATACAGTACCATTGAATGAACATATAGTACCACTGAACGTTCAATGATACTATTTGATCATCTAGTGATACTATTAATCACTCAGTGGCACACTTAAATCCAATACGTGGGGGTGAGAGAAAATAAGGAGAGAGATGGGTAAATTTTATGTCAAATGTCTCAAATGCCCCTTGATATGTATATACAAGTACCTATCAAACTTCCCTTTGAAAGACCTCTTATGAGAAGTGCAAACTTGAGAAAAAAGATGGAGAGAAAAAATAAAAGTGAGATTAGGATAGTAAGAGTGAGAAAACATTAAATATACAACAGAAAAAGAGACTTGATTTTGGATATTTGGAAAAAAAAAAACTTACTAAATATGAAAAGGAGGAATGTAATTTTGGAAATACCCAAAATAGAAACCAAGAATGTAATTTAGGGACGGTGAGAGTATCTTTTGTGATTAGGAATTTTATCTAATATTTTAAAACTAATATAATAACAATTTTAATAATATGTCTTGCATGGACCCGGTCCACATTAACTTTATGTGGACCGAAGCCCATCACTCCACCAATGACACTTACCAAAGCCAAAAAAGGAAATATATTTTTACCGAAAAATCACGCATTGTCGCCATTCTTCCTTCTTCCTGTAAAAATGCTCTCAATCAATTTTAAGGATAATTTCTCTCTCATCTCAAGTAATTTGGGGATTTTTCTCTCTTCTCTCAATATTTTTTCACAAAACACATGTCAAAACAAGATTAAATTGATCTAAATCAGTATATATATATATATATATATATATATATATATATATATATATATATATATATATACACAATTACAATCACTATATAATTTTGATTTGAATGAATTCTATGCAATTGAAAGCAATTACGAAGGTAAATATCCATTTACTTGTTATAATTCGTTCAAATTATACAAGATTTGTTGATTATTCTTATTAATGTAATGTAGAGAATTTGAATAATTAGCCAATTGAATTTGGAATTCAACAAGAGGAATGGAGTACTTGTAGATCAGGCTGAGAAGGAAAATCAACTTATAATACAAGCTTATGCAGAGATTTGTTATAATTAGTTTTTAATTGTTATAATCAATTTTTATTTAATATAATCAGCTTCGTATCGATACAATCAATTTTACAACGTAATCAGTTTGATATGATATAATCACTTTTTATTTATTATAATCACATTTAGTTTGATATAATCACTTTTTATTTTTTATTTTCACATTTAGTTTATATAATCACTTTTTATTTATTATAATCACATTTAGTTTGATCTTCACTTTTCATTTAGTTTGATATGATCATATACGTGTTCGCTTACTCCATTTTGATGAAATTCCATCTCTAATTCTCACCACCATTGTTAATATTGGTGAACTTCCAGCTCTAATATTCATCAAAGTTGGAACGTAATAAAGAGAACCTCAAAGGAGGAGAGAGGAAAAAAAAAAGAAAGAAGAGAGAGAACATAATCTCTCATAAGGAGAGAGGAAATTATAAGGAAGCTTCCAAAAATAAAATCCGTGATGGTCACGTGATACTCGGTCCACAATAATTAATATAGATCGGGTTTATTTTAGTCTACTTACAATTTTAATTACATAAATATAAAAAATATTTGTTTTTTAAAAAAAAATACTAACAAATCGTATATCGCATTAGTTTTTCCTTATTAATCAGGGGGTTGTTATTCGACGCCCGCAAATTACTCAAATCGCCCGCAAATTATGAATGAATTTACGTTATTACCCCCAATCTCTAACTTAACCTCTTTCTCTCTCCTCACTTAAAATCACCACCACCACCACCCAACACCACCACCGCCACTGCCACCAACGTAAAACAACATCCACCACTTTAAATCACCACCACCATCGCTTTATTTTTTTTCGCCGGAAAAGTAGACGAACCGTCCTGTCTAGGCGGTTCAACCATGGTCAAACAGCCTAGGGAAAACGGTTTGACCGTGGTCAAACCGCCCAGGCTAGGCGGTTCGACCGTGGTCAAACCGCCCAGGCTAGGCGGTTCAACCATGGTCAAACCGTATTGCCTAGGCGGTTTGACCGTGGTCAAACCGCCAAAAAAAAAACGGTTTGACCATGGTCAAACCGCCTAGGCAATACGGTTTGACCATGGTTGAACCGCCTAGCCTGGGCGGTTTGACCACGGTCAAATCGTATTGCCTGAGCGGTTTGACCATGGTCAAATCGCTTTTTTAGGGCAGTTGGAGCATTTTCCGGCAAAAAAAAATTATTTAGTCATCCGCAGTGGAAATGCGACATTTGGGGGGTGGTTATTGGGCGGCGGTGGACTGTGGTGGGGGTGGTTGTTGGGTGGTGGTGGACAGTGGTGAGGGTGGTTATTAGGCGGAGGTGGGCAGTAGTGGCGGTTGTTTGGCGGTTTGGCACTAGGGGTAACATTGTAATTTCATTCATTAAATGCGGGCGATGTGATAAATTTGTGGGCGTCGTTTAGCGATTCACTTTTTCATTCATGGGTGAATGAAGAAAACCTGCCGTATCATTCACTCACTTAATACGAGAGAAAATCTCTTATTCCATTCTTCCAAAACTTTGAAAAACCAATTTAATTTATTCATTATTTGAAAAAGTAAACAAATAGCGCCCATCATTTGATTTTTGAAACCCTAATTACATTTTATTTTATTTTTTTTTTCCTTTTCAGGGTCTTGTTTCAACACGCTACCAGTTACGCGATTTGACTCAGTTCAACCTTTCAACGTCCCAAATAATTTCTTGTGATTTTGAGATTCTGGGTATTTTCTGATTCTTAAATCTATTGTTTAATTTCCTCCAAATTACGTGGGTTTTTGATTGCTTTAAGATTGGTTAATGAATTTTGATGGGCTGGAAAGTGCATAAATGTAATACTTGGTGCGATTTAGAAGCAAGTTTTGAGCTGTGAATTTGTTGAGTTTTTGGGAATTATTAGATTTTCTATAATTTTGTGGTGTTTTTGCATAATTTGTTGTTGATTGGAGGTGAGTGAACGTATGTACATATTAAATTGAGCGTTCAATTTAGCTGTGTCATTGATACACCAATGGGGTGTGTAAGTAGTAAGCCCAAGGCTGTGGAAGATGGTGGTGGGAGTCCTAGGCAGAGAGTACCGAGTAAGAGACTGTCTCGAACGACGTCTTCGAGTAGAGAAGGAGGTCCCCAAATGATGAGCAGAAGTGATAGTAGAACGTATTTGATTGATAGAAAAGCAAACACTTCGATTCGATTATGTGAGGACCGTTCTGAGAAGAGTAGACTGAAACCTGAAGATGTTTTGGTGCATCAATCAGATATTATCGTAGTTCCTAAAGCTTGGGAAGGTGAGCAGGTTGCTGCTGGTTGGCCTTCTTGGCTTGCTAAGGCAGCTGGCGAAGCTGTCTTAGGTTGGATTCCTCGGCGTACAGACTCTTTCGAGAGATTGAACAAAGTATGCGCCTTCTTTCCAATTTACTCGCGTTTCTACTTTCTTAATGTCCCCCTTACCTCTATTTAAGAACTTTGATGTTCCTAAGTCATTATTGTGTGTTTGTATACTTATAAAGTTGTAAGTAGTGGACCAGTGACTCTTCTTCATTTGGTTAGTTTTGTGATATAAATTAAGAAGAGATACCTAAAGGGAATAATTCAGGCTAGTTAGCATGGAGACTTACAAAAGATCTTATTTGGTTTCCATGCCTTTATCTCTAAAACTCTAGATGTTTAAAGCTAAGCCGAGATAAAGCTTTGATTTCGAGTGGTGCCTTGAGCTTTTTTGAACTTAAATTCTCAACATCGACTTACATTAAAATTCAACTTGAGTTTTTAATCTTTTTTGTTATGTTAGCTCATATAATTACATTTTTGCTATTGCTTTTGGATTTCTTAATAATATTGTAACAATATTTACTATTTATTTTAGATGAGCTGTTATAATATGAAAAATAAATACTTATAACGTAATTCTAAGCTTTTTATCGTGTGAATGAGCTTTTCAAGTCAAGCAATTGTGTCTTGTAATATTTTTGAGCCGTTTAGGAGCTAGTTAGGATCATAAATGCCCATAAGTTTAGACAGATGGCTAATATTTTTTATGTGTATCTGCTTGAAAATTTTGTAATTGGACTGGACCTAAGGTGAAATTGATGGCAAATATCAACTACCTGCCATTGTATTAAATCTTAGCCTTATCAACACATTGCGATCATTGTAAAGGAATTTGAGCATACTGCGACACATATATTAGGTTGCAACTACCGCATTCCACCCACATTGCTCGCAAAAGTGGTTATGTGGCTGTTACTGTGCTCGCGACTGCATTTGAAATTTAACACCATGCTACTTGCTTCTTAAAATTTTTCTTGTGTCATGATGATAATACGAGTGTGATGACTATTATCTTGTGCTAACTTTTGTTGCAACCATTTCAACTACATTTTCCCATTGAAGTATCAATATTGGTGAGATAATCATGGACTAAAAATTATCTTCTCACGTTTCTCTCACACCCCACTAAGATTGACCCATGTCACTCTTTTTGTTTCTTGTGGTTGTTCATGGTTTAGGCGGAAATGCTTATTGTTTTTGTGATGTTTGACATCACGCGGAACAAAACCCTGCCAAAAACCGCATACAAATTAAAGTAACTAAACATGCATATTAATTAATAACCACCCATTAATTGTCAAAGAGAGAGAAAGAGGAAAAGACGGTCATACCCTTGATGCGTGCTTCGCTCTTTCTTAGAGCTCTAACTTGAAAGCGTAGTGCCCCGCAAATGCGCAAGGCTCCAACGTTTCACACCCTCGAGACCCGACTGGAACGGCCCCTACCCTAAAGCTTAGTCGGGGCTAGCCAAGAAAAATACTAGATTATTACAAACTTAAAGGTTTTCTCACGGGGAGATGCTTATTGAGTTCAACTCAAGTGTATAATCCCAGTTCCTAAAGTTGGTATATATAGGCAAGGCTCCTAAAAAGGCAAAAAGTTCAATCATCTTTCCATGTGTGAGAAATGATAGAGTGAGAAAAGTAAGTTATTAAATAGCAAGACAAATAGTCAAACATTACTTTGCATACATGGAAGGGGTTAGGTGAGGAGACTAAGGACCACAAGGGGAGGACCACTTTCCCCTTGCTCCCCAAGCAACCCCTGAAAACTTGCTCCCCACTCCGGCCAACGAGGGCGCGCCACGGTGGCACCCAGGCACCAAGGCGCGCCATGCTCGATTGGCTGCTAGTGTGCCCGCATGCTTGTGCGGCCCAATAGGCACGCCTCACATGCTCGTGCGGCCCAACAGGTACGCCTCGCATGCTTGCGGGCTGCCACTGCTGGGCACGACATGCTTAGCGAGGCCCCCGACCAAGCCCAACAAGCTTGCCGGAATGTCGGGTGCCTTGAATGCTATCTAGCTATGGTAGTGAGCTAGCTGGTTGGCCATGCCTTGCACGCAAGGCTCACTCGGTGAGCTGCACGCAAGGCTCACTCGGTGAGCATGCTCGGCCATGCAGCTTGCATTCGAGCCTTGCCTTGCGGCCATGGCTCTGACTATCCATGCTAGCCATCCTAACCCTCAATAGGCTAGGCCATTTTGAGGATAGGTTTCGTTCGCGCTATGACGGGCCTGTTCTCATTACTAAACTGGCTGAACTGAACTGTATATTTTATAAGAGAAGGAAATTAGGAGCTGAACTGAGCTGAGTTGAGCTCACTGAGCTCAACTGAACTGAATTTTAACGTAAGAGAACAGACCCTTAATGTTTGCTAGATTTCTCGTCTCGTCGATTCGACTTACGACGCCTGGTTTCGACGCTCTAAGCTCGAAATCCGACGTCTTTGTTTGTAATACTCTTATGACTCATTTAATCTTTTGGATTAATTTGTGGTTTCGGTTTGGTTACTCGATTGAGTGTGACTCGGGTTTAGCCAAGATTAAACTGAAATACTAATTAAGCGGCCTCCAGCTAGGCATTCATTAATAATTATCTTTCTAATAATTCCAAACCCTCTATCGGAATAATACACTTGTTCGAAGGACACCATTCCTTTCAACGTTATCATAGGAATGGGGCAAACTCAATGGGACATCCATACCTTTATCTCAACATTAAATCAGTAGGTTCATATAAATTTGAGTAGGAATTTATATTTTTACTACTACAAATGAGTTCTAGTAACTTTAATTTGATTAAAACTTATTTTTACTGATACTATATTATATTTGTTCTTTAATGTTACTGATTTTTACTTGCTTTATTTAACTAATCTAATTTTAACTAATTTTTGTTGAACTTATATATTTTGAACTTAGCTTAGTTTTATTGAAATTATTTCAGCGAATTTAAATTATTTTTGCTGTTTAATATTTCAATATGGGTAAGAGAATAAGTCCAGTGAGATAAAGGGTTTTCACGTGGAAAAATTGAAGCCGGATACATTTTCAATTTCGTGCACAAATTTTATCCTCAAGTAATTTTCCTGATCCCAGCAGTACAAACCTTTAGACATGACTCTTTTCACACTTCCTAGAAAAATTTAAATTATTGTGGCTCGAGTTTCTCTATGACTATTACTTGGGGATTTAATTTACTACTTTAGAAGCTAATTAATATCTCATGTGTTAACTATGTAGAGATGCTCGTGACGTGAATTTTTAGGGTTTCTTTAATATTTTGTCCTGCTTGCAAAGCAAAGCTATACAGGACAAAGTCTTTTGCTCATATAGTCTTATTATGGAGAAAACTTAATTATCTATTAGTGTTTTACTCTTATAGTCTTATTGCGGAGAAAACTTTATTGTCTATTATTAACTACTATTCTTTTTTCCTTATAATTTTACGTCAATGTTAAAAATTGTGTTTGTTGCTCTGTAATTTGCTACCAATCTGCTACTCTATAATTAAATCTAGAATACTACCTTCATTAATTATACATAAGTAAATTACAGTGGTTGGATTATGCATATTTAGTTAAGGTATATTTGTATCTATTCTTGCAGATTGGGGAGGGAACTTATAGTAGTGTCTACAAGGCACGGGATCTTATTAATGGCAAGATCGTTGCCTTAAAAAGAGTAAGATTTGATAATCTCGATCAGGAGAGTGTAAGGTTCATGTCAAGAGAAATCCTTATACTACGTAGACTTGATCACCCTAATGTAATTAAATTGGAAGGCCTAATTGCATCTGCTACGTCTAGCAGCTTATATCTTATATTTGAGTACATGGAACATGACCTTACAGGAATTGCATCACTTCCAGGCCTGAAGTTTACAGAGCCACAGGTACCAACATTATAATTGTTTGCTTGTGTACTTGTTTTTATACTATATTTGTTGAATGTATTATTCCTCATTTCAAATAGGTTTTCTTTGTTAGGTAAAATGTTTTATGCATCAGCTTCTTTCTGGCCTTGAATATTGTCATAGACATGGTGTATTGCATCGTGACATAAAGGGTTCAAATCTCTTGATTGATGATTGTGGAATCTTGAAAATTGCGGATTTTGGGTTAGCAACTTTCTTCGATCCTTCGAAGAGCCTGCCATTAACAAGTCGGGTGGTAACTTTATGGTATCGACCACCTGAACTTTTGCTTGGAGCAACTCATTATGGGGTTTCAGTAGATTTGTGGAGTGCTGGTTGCATTCTTGGAGAATTATATACTAGAAAACCCATTATGCCTGGAAGGACAGAGGTAATATACATGGTGTGTGTGTGTGTGTGTGTGTGTGTTTTTTGGTGGGAGAGGGGGGGGGGGGGTGTGGAGTTTGTTATTTTTGTAACTAGTAAAGTTATGTGGTAATGAAGGGACTAAAGACTGGTATTGCAAGGAGTGGCCACTAAAGACTCCCGTTCTTATTCCCCTTTGACCTTTTCAATTCAAAATATGCCTTTCTTTTAATTGGTTTATCTTTACAGATCCACTGCTTGAGAAACTAATCAAACAATAAATTAACCCACCTATTAATTACTGCTTCACTAGTATAGTTTAATGAGTTAGAGCACTGAGCAAAATTCCTATGGTGAATTATAATCTAAAAATGTATACTGAAAAACCCCACTCCATGAATTGAAAAATCACCAACCTTTGAATTTTGATTCTATTCCCATTCTGCATACTCAAGAGATTTGTGATGTAGGTAGTTCTTAGTGAAGGCAAAAGGAGAGCAAATACAATAAAAAGAATGTGTTTGTTTACCAAAACACTTAATAAGGTGTATGTGGAATATGATATGGGATGAGGGGATTGCTGCAGTGCTGCTTGTACTGGGTAAATGCTTAAATAGTCATTCTAACATGTTTGTCATGGTACAGGGATTTTTTTTAACAAACTCCCAAGGTATTAAAAGAATTATGACTGTTGAACATTTATATTTCTTTTTTTTCCTACTTATGCTGCATCAAAGTTGCATTGTGAATGTTCAATGCCTTAGGAAGAAGATGACAAACAGCTAAAGTATTTATTGTATGAATTTATTGATTTTTGGCTACTGAGTTTATAAGCTGATAAAATAGGCTTGTATGTTGTGTTAGGGACTTCTTATAACTAAAGTTTTTCCTTTTGGTAAAATTATTTTCTAATGGAAGTTTGGATATGTTAATAGGTTGAACAGCTGCACAAGATTTTCAAACTTTGTGGCTCTCCACCCGAGGAATTTTGGGAAAAATCAAAGTTACCCCATTCAACGGCTTTCAAACCTCAAAGACCTTATAGAAGATGTGTTGCTGAAAGATTTCAAGAAATATCTGCTCCTGCATTGTCCCTTGTCGAGACTCTACTCTCTATAGACCCTGCCTCTCGTGGAACTGCTGCTTTTGCTCTTGATAGTGAGGTGTGTGAATTGATTGATGAAGTAAATTGAATCCTAATAAACTCTGGAAATTAGGATCTGGTATCATGTTATGAAATAATCTCTTTGCAATTACACTTAAAATTGAATCTGAAGTATCTTAGATTGTGATTTGTGAGTGCTCTCAACATTATATTATTAATTTCCTGTTATTTAATTTTGTAATCAAATGTCCTTCTGTTTACCAGACAATACAAAACATCCTTGGAATTATCAATAACATGTAGCTGATACCATCCTCAAAAACACTAGTTGTTGTAGCATGTTGAACTCATTGTTGTATATTTGAGCGCAATTTTGTCAAATGATGGTCTTGCTCACTTTGTTTGGTTGACTATTGGTCTTAAAGTACTTCATCCGTTTTTTTAGTTGCATCACTTTTGTAATTGGGGACTCCTACGCGATATTTGGATTAGGGGGAGATAGAGAGAAAAATAAAGAGGGCCTATGTGATAGGAGAGAGATAGGGAGAATAATGTAACCTAAAGGGAAAGTGATGCATGTAAATTGAAGCTTCTATTTTTAGAAAGTGATCATCTAATATATAAAACGAAGGATGTATTGATTCTTTATCCTTTTGATCGAGTATGTTAACTTTGCACTGAGCTAAACAAAGAGGAGATTGCTTGCAGGGTTCCCCCCCTCCCCCTTCTCTATCCTCCCGTTGTTTCTCCTGTTATGGATGATAAAGAGTAAGGGATGGTTGGTGAGGTTATTGATTATGCTGTTTGAGTGTTCGATTTATATGGTCTTTCTCTATTATTTCCTGGCAGAAGATATTGTGATTCTCAAATTTGTTTGACTGTTAGCAAGGCGAATGGGACTCTAGATAAGCCTGTAAAGATTAGTGAAAGGCTGTTGAGGTTAAGGGAGAAGCAAGAACAGATGCATAATATTCTACAAAATCGAATGCGGACGATACTTCTAAGGTGTCAACTCATAAATAGATTCTTCAGATTTTTTTTCTAAAGGCTGATGTGGCTCTAGAAAAAGATCTGGGATTTTGATTTTTATGAAGATGAGTCTTTGTGAGAAGCAGATTGTTATTTGGAAAAAGGTCTGTTGTTAGAAAAACATAGGAGTAGAGACTCCCATGTCTTGGACTTGCCAGTGGTGGATTGACAGTGTCAAATTGTTTCATGATGATGTGCCTTGCACTGAATACCAGTCAAGCAATATGAATTCTTAAAACCCCTTGTATGCTAGTCCTAGTGAGGAGATTCCTAAGATCTTTCATATCTCTTCTTATATAATTATTGATTATTCTCTCACATCACACCACAACATTTGCTACTGTCTCCTCATAATTAAGGCTTTGTTTCTGTGGCTTGCAATTGTCAAATTCCTCAGAGTTGCAAAAATAGGACAGATTTTGTTGTCTTAAACTAAACGGTAGCCGATATAACAGTACAGGTCCGTTTGCATTATATTAGTGTCGAAATGAGCTAGGTGCAGCTCCCAAATTGTTTTAGACCATTTAAAGTGCATTTTCTCTCAAACTAATTTTCATCCAAGACTTTTGACTGTTGGAACACCTTGTCAAACTTGTAATACTATTATTTCATTTCTCTTGAGCTAAAAATTCTTTCTTTTTGATCGAGAACTACTGCCTGTTTTACGCTTTTATTTCATCTTGCTTTGTACTCATATGCCTTGCTCTACCATGTGAATGTACTTGATTTTGTTTGTCTATCTTGCTTTGGATCTTCAATGAGCACATATCAAAATAGGTAGTTGCTTTTCACTTTTTCAGTTGGTTAATTGTGTCGTACCTGCTATTATTTCTTGATGTCATTTGATGTTTTAATTTGCAGTTTTTTACGTCAAAGCCCCATGCTTGCGATCCTTCAACCTTGCCTAAATATCCCCCTAGCAAAGAGATAGATGCAAGAAGACGTGAGGAAGAAATCCGAAGGTACTTTCCATTTTCTGGAGCTTATTGTTATTATATTACTGTCCTCTGTCTGTAATCATATTTCGTAATGATCTATATTTGATGAATCACCTGCTCTTTACCATAAAGAAAATTTGATGAATGGAGGGGAGATAAAATACGGATTTAGATAGTCTTGTGTTGATATCAAGAGTCAACTGATAGGAAAAATGGTCAGCAATTGGGGTAATAAGCTGATTTGTATTCTGTTATGGGCAGTTACGAGTTTATGACAAACCTCAGCCTTTGAGAACGTTTGGAAAAAGGATTTCGATGCATGATGGTAGTTCTAGAAACCAGAAGTTAATGCATGGTTCCAGAAATCCAGAGTATTTACCCCTTACAACAAGTAGTTTGTGCTCTAAAAACTTGGTGTCAACCTTTTCTTGAGGGGAAGGAGCTTTGGTCTACTATTATTTTATGCAATAAAAAAGTGAAGTATACAAGCTATTACAGACCATTATTTTTTAACAAGCTGCTTAAGTAAGCTTTTACAAACAAACGTTTATTAATATTTTTATCATTTTTTTTGGGGGCGGGGGGTGGACGCTGGCTAGGGGTCTTAGAGTCTGCACTAAGATAATGATGCCAAGTTGACTGTGGAGCAATAATCAAATCAGATTAAAAATTATTAAAAATTGCTTACAGCCCAAAGTATTAGATATATGTCCTTATCTGGCGTTAAAGAACATACATCAAGTGAAATTTTAAAATCTAAATTCAACTCAAGAAGAGAAAAAAGAAAACATAATTTTGGAAGGAACAAATCACTTTTTACTAACTCAAATACCAAGTCAAATTTGTTATGGATTATTCCCTTGTCTTTATAGAACTACATACCTAAAGAAAGGTTAGAAATAGTAAACTAAAATCTGAAATTTTTTATAAATATATATATATATATATATATATATATATATATATATATATATATATATATATATATATATATATATATGCAACGGACTAGCGTAATTAGAGAAATAGATTGATCGAAGGTTGTTGTTTGTTTGCTAAGCTTAAAGCTTCCGAAAGATAAATATGGCTTTAGGCCATAACTCTCCAAGTGTTTGCTACAATTTTTCTGGATGCCTCTCACATTCTAAGCTGCTACATTTTATACTACAATTACCTTACTAAAATAGGCAACAAAGCTCTTTAATTACTACAATTACTACTATTGTCCTTATACTATTTTAGTGCAATACAAACAAAATGCTCCAGCTGCATTGTCTCCTCTGCTGCTGCTCTCTCTTAACGGTCCTCTGCTCCTTTTTGCTGTGGCTCACGGCTTGTTGTTGTGCTTGTTGTTGTTGGTGGTAAGTGGCTGCCTCTTTTGTCTCCTGCTGTACACATAATTCACGGGTGGAGGGTGTTGGTGTGTTGCACTACCGCCCCCCAAAAGTGCCACCTTGTCCTCAAGGTGGAAGTCCGGAAATTGCTCGTTGATTGCTTCGACCTCTTCCCAAGTAGCCTCGAATTCAGGTATTTCCAGCCACTTGATGAGCACCTCAACGCTGCTACTGCTTCCCCTCTTGTGCCTAACCTCCAAAATTCGCTCAGGTTCAGCAACCATCTCAAGCTCAGAAGTTAATTGAAGTGGTATAGTAGGATTGCTAGGGACATCTCCTATGGCACGTTTCAATTGAGAGATGTGAAATACCGGATGTATACGACATTGCTCGAGTAGAAGTAGCTTGTAGGCGACCTTACCCACGCGCTGCACCACCTCATAGGGGCCATATAAACGTGCAACCAACTTCTCATAGGGCCTCCTAGCCAATGACTTCTGCCGGTAAGGTTGTAGCTTGAGATAAACAAAATCCCCCACCTGAAATTCATCTTCCCGACGCTTCCCATCCGCGTACTTCCTCATAATTTGCTGAGCACGCACCAAATTACCTTTCAATTCATCCAACATCAAATCGCGCTCCTGCAATAACTCATCCACCATGCCCACAGCTGACTGTCCTGCTCCCACACGAATTAGCTTGGGTGGTTCTCTCCCATAAACTGCCATGAAAGGAGTGAATTGTGTGGAAGCTTGCGGCGTAGTATTATACGAATACTCAGCCCAAGGAAGCCATTTAGCCCAACTTTTAGGCTGTCCTCCCGCGAAACACCGGAGATAGGTCTCCAACCTTTTGTTCACCACCTCCGTTTGACCGTCGGTTTGGGGGTGATAAGAAGTACTCCGCTTCAACTCCGTCCCTTGCATCCGAAACAACTCCCTCCAAAAAATACTTAGGAACACCTTATCCCTATCCGAAACAATACTAGTGGGAACCCCGTGTAAGCGCACGACCTCCTTCACGAAAACCTCAGCCACGGTGTAAGCCGTGAAGGGGTGCTTGAGCCCTATAAAATGCGCATACTTCGATAATCTGTCCACCACCACGAAAATTGTATCCACTCCCTTTGATCGCGGCAATCCCTCAATAAAATCCATACTTATCTCCTCCCAAATCCTCTCCGGGATAGGTAAAGGTTGCAATAAACCCGCCGGCGATTGCTGTGAGAATTTGTTACGCTGACAAACAGAGCACCCTCGAATGTAATCCGCCACGTCCTTCCTCATCCCGCTCCAAAACCAATCCGCCCCTATCTTTAAGTATGTTTTGGTTTCGCCGGTGTGTCCTCCCTCCGGGGAGTCGTGATACACCCGAAACAGGGCTGATTTATGCCTCGAGTTCCAGGCAGCACAATTCGCCCTTTATACCGCAGCTGGTGGTTCTCCACCGTATAGCCTCGGGGCCCTTGGCCTGCTCCACCTCCGTCAGGAGCTTCTGAATTTCCGCGTCCTGGGTAATCTCCTCCTTTAGTTTTCCCCACTCCACCCTATGCGTGGCTACTAACACATTCAGCTCTTCCCCTGTTCCAACTTCATCATCGCCCCGCCTGGATAGGGCGTCAGCCACCCTATTAGCCACCCCCGGCTTATATTGCAACTCGAATTCGAACCCCACCAATTTACGCACCCACTTTTGGAACTCCATTCCAATTTCTCTTTGTTGAGTGATGTACTTGAGGCTTTGTTGATCACTTCGAATCACGAATTTCCGGCCTAAAAGGTAGTGTTTCCACTTCTCCACCGCTAGACACACCGCCATAAGTTCTTTCTCGTAGATCGACTTCCCTTGACCCCATGGCCCGAGCACCGTACTAAAATAAGCCACCGGCTTTCCCTCTTGCATTAACATCGCGCCGAGGCCGTACCCCGATGCATCGGACTCAACTACAAACTCCTTCGAGAAATCTGGCATGGTGAGTACAGGGGCGGAAACCATGGCTTGTTTTAATTTCTGAAACGCCTCGTCGGCCGCCGGATTCCACCCAAAATTATCCTTCCGGAGCTGCTTTGTCAATGGCCTCGCTATGTGCGCATAGTGGTGAATAAACTTTCGGTAATAACCTGTTAAACCCAAAAATCCTCTTAAATCCCTTAAGGATTTCGGTTTGGGCCAACTCACCATAGAGCCCACTTTCTCTCCATCTACAGCAACTCCTTCACTTGATATTATGTGGCCCAAGTATGCAACTTTGGGCTTGCCAAATTCGCATTTTTTCAAGTTTGCAAACAGTGAGTGTTCCTTGAGAATTTCTAACACCAACTTCACATGGTTAATATGTTCATCCATACTAGCACTATATATGAGTATATCATCAAAGAAAACAAGCACGAATTTATGCAAATAGGGGCGAAATACCTCATTCATTAATGATTGAAAAGTGGTCGGAGCATTGGTAAGACCAAATGGCATAACGAGGAATTCGTAATGACCCTCGTGAGTCCGAAAGGCGGTCTTGTGGGTATCCTCGGGCCGGACTAGGATTTGATGGTAACCGGCCTTGAGGTCCAATTTTGAGAAGAGTTACGCCCCATGGAGCTCATCCAAAAGTTCTTCAATCACGGGGATCGGGTATTTATCCGGAACGGTCTACTTGTTAAGAGCCCGGTAGTCCACACAAAATCTCCAAGACCCATCCTTCTTTTTGACGAGAAGCACCGGACTCGAGAAGGGGCTAGTAGAGGGTCTTATGATGCCCGCTTGAAGCATTTCTCGGATTAGTTTTTCGATCTCGTCTTTTTGAAATTGTGGATAGCGATAGGGCCTAACACTAATTGGGTTGCTTCCTTCCTTGAGGATGATAGAATGTTCATGTCCTCTAGAGGGAGGGAGCCCACTTGGACTCTCAAAGACTTCAGCGTACTCTTCAATCACACCCCTCAAAAATTCTGGCGGCCCACTCTCTTTCGGCCCAGATTCGCTTGGCAGCCCACATGCTTCTCAATCAAATTCAACTCTACCAAAATTCCTCCCTCCTCTTTTCTTAAGGTCTTTATCATGGCCTTAAGTGTTACTTCCACTTTTGTCAAACTTGGATCTCCCCTAATCACCACTGTACGCCCATTCAAGGAAAAGCTCATCTCTTGTTCCTTCCAATTCGTGAGAGTAGTGCCCAACTTTTCAAGCCACTGTATCCCCATAATCACGTCCGAATTGCCCAATTTAAGGGGCAAGAAATCCTCCTCTATTTCCACTCCATTGCCCATCTCCAAGTGCACCCCCTTACATTGCCCTCTCCCTTTGATGTTCTCTCCATTCCCCAACGACACCCCGAAAGATTGTGTTCCACTAATGGGTAGACCGAGCTTCTCAATTATCGATGTAGAGATGAAGTTATGGGTCGCCCCCGGATCAATCATAACCACCACCGGTTGTTTCTTGATCAACCCGGTCAATCTCATTGTCTTGGGATTAGAAAGCCCCACAATTGAATTCATCGAAGCGGTGGTTAAAATTTCCTCCTCTACTTGCTCCTCGGAATTTTCCAACACTTGTAACTCACCCTCTTCCTCGCATTCATTCTCGTCCACTAACAACACGCTCAACCCTTTGGCCGCACACACGTGGGTTGGTCCTGTCCGCCTACCATCACAGCGAAAACAAAGGCCTCTCGCTCTTTTATCTTGAATTTCCTTTTCGGTGAGCCGTCAGACTTCACCATTGAAACGATTGAAACGGGTGGTGTTTGAGCTTGGTCTACTAGAGTATGATGAAGAGGGTTGGTTTACCTGAAGATGGTTGTGGTGAATGGTTTGGGTTGGATGTTCGGTTGTGGGATGGATTGGGTTGAGGGTTGGATCGAATTGGGCTGTAGGGAAAAGGATTTGTGTTTGTTTTCTGGGTCGGCCCACCGCCTAGGAGAGTAGAGACTGGGCTACAGTTAAAGTAAGAATAGGGCCCGGGTTTAGAAAATGCCCCACCCGATTTTCTCAGACTGCTGACCCGATTCCTCACTTCGACCCGGACCGCGAGATCCATGGCATCTTCAAGGGTCATTGGATTCAACATACGGATCTCGGCTCGGATCTCCTCTTTCAGCCCGTTAATGAATTGTCCCTTCATTATGCTCTCCGGCACATCCAACAACGGGGAGGCTTTCTCTATAAATAACCTCCGGTACTCCACCACCGTCGTCACTTGCTCTACCGCCGACCATTGTTCGTGAAGAGTCCCTGAGTTCACCGGTCGAAATTGGTTCAACACGCGCCCCTTCAGATCCTCCCAACTCACCATGGGTTGCCTCCGACTTTCCCATTGATACCACAAAAGGGCATCTCCGCTCATTGCCACCAACGAGGCTTGCAGCTTCTCTGTCTCCGAGAGCCGATAAAATTCAAAAAATTGTTCACCCCTGGTTGAAGGTCGGCATCTCTAACTTCCTATAACGCCAATTTCCGTTCTCCTCACGGTTGTCGTGGTTAACATGTCTAATGCCGCCACCATTCCCAAGCTCCCAGTTCCCAAATCTCAGGCCACCGTTGCGTAGGGGGGTTTCGTTGTAATTTCCGCCACCAAGCGTCTGGTTCTGCAACGCCGCCATCAGGTTTCGCATCTCCTCAAAAAATGCGTCTTGGTCCTTCTTCAGCGCTCTCTGTATCGAGTTCTCTCCATCACCGACCTTCTCCAGAATTTCCTCTACTCGTTCTTCTAGTGCCGCCACCCTCTCCGGCGTCACCGTCAGTGGTGTCGGAGGCATTCCGGCTCTGATACCAAGTGCAACGGACTAGCGTAATTAGAGAAATAGATTGATCGAAGGTTGTTGTTTGTTTGCTAAGCTTAAAGCTTCCGAAAGATAAATATGGCTTTAGGCCATAACTCTCCAAGTGTTTGCTACAATTTTTCTGGATGCCTCTCACATTCTAAGCTGCTACATTTTATACTACAATTACCTTACTAAAATAGGCAACAAAGCTCTTTAATTACTACAATTACTACTATTGTCCTTATACTATTTTAGTGCAATACAAACAAAATGCTCCAGCTGCATTGTCTCCTCTGCTGCTGCTCTCTCTTAACGGTCCTCTGCTCCTTTTTGCTGTGGCTCACGGCTTGTTGTTGTGCTTGTTGTTGTTGGTGGTAAGTGGCTGCCTCTTTTGTCTCCTGCTGTACACATAATTCACGGGTGGAGGGTGTTGGTGTGTTGCAATATATATATATATATATATATAAACAAACTGATATGTTCCTTGTTAGACTCCTTAATCTACCCAAAGTAAGAAGAAAATAGTCAACTCATTTGTTAACTTTTCAAAAGTTTTGATGAGAAACAGGCAACAGAATAAGTTACCGTCTTGACTTTAAATTCATAATGCCATAACTTCATCCTTATAATATTAAAGTTATTGATTACTCGCTGGAAAAGTTTGTGAATTCTACTTTCACCTTCAAGAAAAATCCGGATATATAAAGTGGTTTCCCTGTGCATTCATACTATTTACAAGCAATGCACAGCCACCTGTGTTTTACAAGCTGTTCCTTTGAAAGAGTAACTTTCTTTCAAGAATATCTGAATTGGTTTTATTGTGTCAGTTACTTGTAATTGCTCCCAAATCATTATGATAGAATTAAATTTATCCTATTTAGGATTTTTTTTGGCGGTTGGGCATGGCCAGTTGCTAATTTAGTATTCTGATATTTGCTGATCATCCACAATGCCCAAATCTCAAATTTACTTACAATTTCAGTTATTAGACTAAGATTGAGTACTTGTAATATAGGTATTGTCATAGTTGATTACTTGTAATTTTGTATTCCTTCTAAGGAAGCAATAATATTAATCCCTTAATCTGAATTTCAAATTTGAATTTTGCATGAAGAAGTTTTGACTATTGGATAGAAAGAATAAAAAAAGTAAGAGAAATTGTGGAGATAAAGAAAGAATATATTGTTGGGAAGCAGAGAAAAAGAAAAAGTTCAAAATTTTAAAGCTTGCTTGAAACACAAAATTGAAGTTTATTTTTAAGTGAGTAAGATGATTATAAAACATAGCCGTTGTTTTTTGGTATGTTTTGTTTCAAACTTCTTGTCACTCTAATATATTAATATCAATGAAACCTTAAATGTCAATGTAAGATTAGCCATTTAAAACCATCAACGTATGTCATTTTACATTATTATTTTTAGGGAAAAACTCAATGGTAGTCCTCTACTTTTGCTATAATTTTTTTTTTTTTCATTGGTATTAATTTTTTATTTTATTTATTGATTATCAATGGTAGCTTTAAACATTTATAATTTATCAAATTTGGCTTTAATGATGTATTTTTAGTTAGAAACTAGTTTTTAGCCCGAAGGTCATTATAATATGAGGTTAGAATTGCTGTCAAGTATTTGTATTTCTAATGCGTTGGATATTAATATGTTGTCAATAATGTTATGAGATTAAACATAGTGGTCAGATTTTTCAACAAGAACAAGAACAATAACAAAACCAAGTGATACCACGAACCAAACTTTTGAGAATTATGGATAAATAAAAAATAATACAAGACATAACATGTATATGTAATGGAAAAAAAAGACTTATTATTAGTGCATTGAGATTAATTATTGCTTGAGATTTTGTTGTTGTTTAATTATTGAATTTAAGTCCCTTACATATAAAATTCAAGATAGTAGTTATGGTGAATGAATGGATATAAAATAATATAGCTTAGATGGTAAGTTAGATATATTATTAGTGAAAGGTTTTAAGTTCAAATCTTAAAAACTTTTTTTTAGAATGATAAAGTAATTGTAGATTGAAGATTAATATAAGACTTGCACTCGCCATGTCATTGCTCATGTGGCACCAAATAATGTTGGAGGATGGATAACACATAATAATAACTTATTGTTCTTTGGAGTTTTAATATGGTTATAGATTCTATTAAATGTTACTTTTTAAAAATGAAGGCAAACTCAGTAAATAATTTATTAATATGAAAGCCCTTGTCAACCCCACTCAATTCTCCTTTTTCCCCCCCTCAATTCCTTATCAAACCACCACCTCTATTATAAGACCTAACCTCCACTATTGCATAAGCTTCCACCGCTGCCACTACTACCCCCTTGTCTGGTTTGTATATTTCATAGGAGTGAAGACCATTCTGTAATCCTAGCTATATGATTTATGATGATGATAAGGTTGTGTTGTTGGGATTTGTGATTAAAAATATAATGTGGATGATGGTAATGTATTGAGGTGTACTGCAAATCAAAGAGCAAAGAAAAAATGGAGTACGGTTAAATCAATGCTTTGAAAATCCAAAAAAGAAATCTGAAAATTTCCTTGAAAAATCCCCAATATTAATATCAAAAACTTCTTTGAATGAAAAAATCAGAGGGTTGGCGTAGAATGAATTGAGAAAGATTAATTGGTTTTGTGTTATATTTTGAATTATATTAGATTTTTATAAGAAGAGAGAGAGACACGAGATGGAGGTGAAGGCAGAGGAGAGAGAAAATAATGGTGATAGTGGGAAGTTGATGTAGGGTAGTAGACAATGGAGATAGTTCACCATGGTTAATTAAAGTTAGTTTTAACATATAGCTAACCATTCATGAAAGTAAAAAAATACGGGGCTACCATTGAGAGTTTCTGGTGTTTTTTTTTTTTTAGCCTTTGAGTAGATTAATCAATATATCTAAATTTATTATAGTATTTGCTCGTGACATATTATGTCATTATACATGTTTAAATGCTGTTAAGTGCCAACTTTTAATTCCCAAGCACCTCTCATACAAAACTGGTAACTTTTATTGCTGGTTAAATACAACTTAATTTGGTATTCAAGTTCTGATTATTTTCATGAAGTTCATTAGAATTTAGAACCAATCATTTTGGTTATATACTGAGTGATTTGGCGCAAGTGTTTGAATGAGTTAAAAGGCAGGTTTGATCTAGGTTGCACTGATACGGATACGGGTACAAAAAAAGGGAGCAAATACGGCAAAATCAAAATTCCCAAAAACGGGTACGGCTAGGATACGGCAAATAAAAATTCAGCAAAATGTAAATCCTTAAATTATTTATTTATTTATTTATTTGTAAATCCATAAACTCATAACAACAATTCATAACTCATGAAATTCATAATTAAAGTACCATAATCACAATCACAATCACATTGCCATTTAAAATGAAATATGGGGGTTTTAAAAAAAAACAAAATATGGGAAAGAAAAAGCACCATGTGATTTCTACCTACTGCCATCTATATTCTACAGTAACTTTTAAGTTTAAAAAAAAAAAAAAATCAAGTAATCACATGCTTTGTAGAAAACATCACTCCATTATTCACATAAAGAAAAAAAAATAGTTCGAAGAAAGAGAAAAAAGGAAACCAGAAGCAGAAATGTTGAATCAGGCCGGTTGCTGGTGTCGGAGGGGTCGTAGCAGACGGTTGAATCAGGCCGCACAATCAACGTTCGCAATTTTAGGGTTTTTGATAATTGGGGGAAATCGACATTTTGGTGAGTAATTTTGGGCTTTTTTTTAAAACATGGGATGGGCTTTAATGGAAACGTCAGAAAATGGGCTTCTCCATCCCTGATACGTTTCCAAGCAAGAGGTTAAACGTCCCCAAAATTGCTTGCCGTACCACTTTCGACGGGGACAGCTTAGGGACGTTTCCATGGCGTATCCGCACCGTACTCGTCCCCGAAACGTATCGGGTACGGGAGACGGCAACAAGATGGCGTATCTGGTTTGATCATGATCTAGTTTGGTGTATCTGTGGATAGATTGAGTTATGCTTTGGGAAATTCTTTCAAATTATGTTTTCTTTGCCAATTTAGGGTTTTTGTGTAGTTCACAACTAATAAAATCAGCCTTCTCGTGTCAATCATTGTGCTGTTATTTTTGGCATGCAAGTTATATTCCATTTGCTTCCAATAGATTTATAGTCCTCGTTAGTTGTGCTTTCTTTTGGACTCACTAATGCAACTATCTCTTATGTTTAATTTTGTTACATGCATAATTTTTACATGTTTAATTGTGTTCTAAAGATTTGACAATTTATAGCTAAGATCTTTATTCTTTATGATTAATTTCACATGTGTAGCTTGCAATCCTCAGTGTCTCCAAACCCCCCCCCCCCCCCCCCCCTCTCCCTCCTCTCTTTTCATCAGGTATGATTTCCCTAACTATGGTCAGTTATGTTTTTTTGGTTGATTTTGTAGACGTCATGCTTCAGGAGGCAGGCATGATAGGGTTGACCAAGGAAAACTAAACTCACAAGAATCTATTGCTACTGTATCTGCCAAAGTTAATGCAGACTTTGTTTCATCATTGCAGGTAGTGTAAACTATACATGTTCTTTCAGTATGAAGTATGAGGCTATATTACATACATAATTTGTTAGCTGAGTTATCTCTTGCTGCTCAATTTAAGCTGAACTAACTTGTGTACAGAGTGTTGGAATGAATCCCAGGAATCACATTAGAGGATGCAGTCCCAAGGATTTACAATGATTAAAAAAATAATCAGACTTCGAAAATAGAAATAACAGAACTTTAATGTGGCTCAGCCTTTTCACTTGGTTACCATTTACCAATAATTATAGACTAAAGAGTTATTACAACAACAATGCCAACAAAAATAAAGCCTAAATCCCAAAAAGATGAGGTTGGCTACATGAACTAAGATATTATCTATTGTGGTCCTCCAAGAATATTTTTCCTTCATTCACTCCTATCTACTATCTAGTGCTATATTGATGTTGGAGCAAGTATACGACTTTTATTAATTATTATATGTATATACATAGTTATCAGAATCAAGATTCTACCTTGAATCGGTGAGTGGGGTAGAATTAAATCAGTAAAATCAAATCGTAGAATCGTACAATTCTACAAAATTGTAAAATTGGGCTTCAAAAGTAACAAGTGACTATATACATAATTTTTAAGCAATGAGAATGATAACAATGTAAATTGTTGATAACATAGTATTGACAATAAAAAAAAAAAAAAAAAAAGTTTTGGAAGTAATTTTGCACGCGCATAACTCAAACAAATACACAATACACTATAAACTATAAAGTCAGATTATTGGTACACATTCTTAAGCATGAGCGTACGAGACAATTGTTGTTAAATAATGAAAAGATAAAAAAAAAAAAAGTTGTTGACTCGCAAAATTATTTCCCTTAATAAAAAATCCAATAATAATAGAAAATTAAGTGTCAAGTTAACTCATTTAATGGGATTGCTAAAGAATGACAACTTCAACAAACTCATGTTATAAAAGTGTTTTTTATATGCCCTTAGTGCATTTGACTCATGAATACATTCTTATGCCTACAAAATTTAAGTGGTTGGATAAGATCTTAAAAGTTATTTAAATTGATGTTTCATAAGCTTTATTATGATTTAGATATATTAGTCATTGACTAAATTTAGACTCAACTATGATACCCTTACACTCTTTAGGCTATAACATAAAATATATAAATTATATGGTACATGACCAATTTTGTTAGAAAGTAGACTCTAAGATCTTTCCAATGATATATTATAAGCCCAATTATAACTTCGCAATTAGAAGATATGGGTTTTGGAAAATCAGACTTTTTGCAAGAGTGGAATCGTTAGAATCGGTACCGATTTCAACAATTCTAACCGATTCTATGAGCAATTCTACGGTCGACGATTTGCACAGTTTAGGTGGATGTATGATTCTACTACCGAATCGCGGTTTAAATAACATCGTATATATATATATATATATATATATATATATATATATATATATATATATATATATATATATATATATATATATAAGTGTTTTTTTTTTTTAAAAAAAAAAAACGGAATAAATATATAGTTTGATCATCATTATATTTATTTGATTTATTTCATTAGGAATCTAAATTTATGTTAGGAAATTATCAATGGTGCTCTTAAGTTTTTTATTTTTCTCAATGGTAAACATCAAATAATCAAATTATTTTTGGTCATCGACAATATGTGTAATTAATTCAGTGGTGACATTAATGAGATTAATCTAATATTATAAGCTTAACTATAGTTAATTAAAGGCAAAATGACTAACATATTCTTGAAAATCAGATTTTTCTTTGTTATTTTAACAATTAAATTATTTTTTAAAAAAACCATTAACCACACTTTCCCCCGCCACCACATCCAGCCAATCACCCTCCCAACCTCGATCCCCCTTCCTCCAACGTTGGCCGCGCTCAGAGCACGAACCACGAAACTCTATACCCTTAGGGCACAACCCTAACCCTCGAAAAAACCCCAACCATCCCCAACCAACCCTAATCCAGTAACCCCAACCTCGTAGATTTCGACCTAGGGTTCTTGAAGTTAGCTCTAGAGTCATGTTACCGATGGCAAAACCTCCAACGAACATCTAGAAGCAAATCTGCATCAAAACCACGCTCTCCAACGATCAAAAATCGATTTCTGACCGTCGTAGTCAAGATACGCCTACGGAAATTGACCCGATTTGTTGAACCGGAAATGTTTTAGCTCAGTTCGATCTTCATCGAAACCTAGCAATGTTGTTAATGGTGAAAATGATGATGATGATGATGGTGGGTGTTATGTTAATGGTAAAAATGATGATGATGGTGGTGGGTGTCGCGAAAGAGAGAAAGAGGAAATGACCGGTGGGGTTGCGCTAGCGTTGGGGTCGTGGGTACTGGGTAGGCCGAGGCTAGCTGGGTTGGGGAGGGGGAAGAAGTTGGTTGATTTTTTATTTTAATGTTTTTAAAATAGGGGTATTTTAGGCATTTCACTATTCACTCCATTTTAAAACGTTAACCATGGTTAATATTTTCTAAAAATGCTTTACTAATGTTATCACTGAATTAGTTTTTTAAAATTATAGATTACCGAAGTTAATTTGATATTTTATTGTTTATCATTTCATCGAAAACGAAGAAGACCGAGAATGTCAATCTTTCTTTCGAAAGAAGGGAACACGCCTTTTCGGCCGCGGTGGGCCAAGATTTTGACCGGATACGAAATCACTGGTGTTTGATCTAGTGGTATTTTTATGGGGATTCTTTTTATCGTTGTAGGATCCCTATTCAAGATCACTGTAGTTCCTTTTCGGGCGGCTGTAGGACGCCTATAAGTGGATTCAGGAAAATAATCCAGGATGAACGCTTTTTTCGTTCGCTATGTGCTGACTGGACATTATTAAATATAGTACCATTAAAAATTTCTTTTATCTTATTATTTTTAAGATTGATTTTAGTTGAATAGAGCTTTAATGCTTAAATCTAAGTGAGAGGATTATCGTAAAGAGTTCGAACATGTTATTAACCTGGAATTCAACGTAGTTGCCATTACAGTCACCCTTAGAACCCTTAGAAGTTGTTGTCTTCTAATTTATATCCTAAGGTCGTCAAGATCGGCATCATATATGCTCATGTAAATTCATTTCATCACTAGGTTTTCATTGTTGGTGCATCTATTGCTCGCTATTGCACATCCCAAACAAAACTTGCAGAATCACTCTTATTATATCCTCAAATGTTCAACTTTTATTCATAAGGAATTTGATGCATTTGAACTAAGATTAAAAATCTTCTCTCAATTTTCAAAATGCAAGGTTATAAATCTAATTTAGAGCTTCACATATCTGAATTATATAATTGAGGTTTAATTACTTATTTAAATTCTAGTATTTTTCTTCAAAGCCTAGACTAAACATAAACAACCAATCATTAACTGGGTTTAGACTTGATAAGGAATTTTTGATAGAGTTGTAACGTTCGAGTTATATATTACTGTAATATTGAAGGAAAAGCAATAAAGATGAATTCTTTAGGGAAGTAGGAAGCTATTTCATTGTTTAATAAAGGGAAAATCTTTCACACACTAGGAGGCTTGAGGCCATCACTCTCTCACTAGTACGTTGAGGGCACAAATCTCTACACTCAAGTGTTTACAAATTACCAGCTACCTAGCACACTCCTACCCCCCTTTACTTATATGTACACAATCAGCCAAAAGAATAAGATCACAAAAGCTGCAGCTGTCGCCTGGGGCTGCTGCCAGCCTTTATTCACAGCAGTCCTTGGCTGCTCTGATTTGGTGGCTGCTCCTTCCCTGATTCCTTGCTGCTGTCTTTTCTTCTTCCTTCACTCATACGTGATCCAACCTTTGTTCTTGTTGTTCAAGGCATTCGTTACATTTCCTTCCCCTACGAGAGTCACCTTGTCCTCAAGGTGAAAGGATGGAAACCTCTCTTGAATTGTAGCAGCTTCTTCATTGGTGGCTTCAATTACGGGCAGCCCATTGCCACTGAATTAGGACCTCCAGAATTTCAGGGTTGCTCTTGGAAGTCTTGATATCCAACACGCTTTCAGGTTTAACTCTGAGTTCCAACTCCACGGTCAATTGGGTAGGAATCATGGGGTTAGCCACTTGATCCCCTAGTGCCCTTTTGAGTTGGGACACATGGACAACCAGGTGGATACGACACGTTCCTGGCGGTTCCAGCTTATTGACCAATGCGCTGCACCACCTTGAAGGGCCCATGGAAACGCGGAGCCAACTTTTCATTCGGTCTTTTTGCAAGAGATTTCTTCCTATAAGACTGGAGTTTCAAATAAACCCAGTCCCATGAAATTCCTCTTCTTATTAGCGTTGAATTTCATCCGTTGTTGGGCTCGAACCAAGTTCACGTTGTTTGTTATGTTGGGCCCTGTCTTTTAGCATGCGGGAGAAGTGTGTTCCTAACTTGCTATTGTGAATTCCCTCCTGAATGTGAGACCTTATTGCTGAATGGCATTTTATCTGGAGAATTATTGACCTATACAGGTCTCTGGAACAACCTTTTAACCTTCACATTTTGAGTATTTTGATTCAAATTTTGCTGCCTCCGGTTTTGCAAGTCCCATATTAATTTGCAAATGATGTTGTGTATATATTTATGGATAGGCAATTTTGTCTATCCTCTTTTGTATATCATTTTGTTCTTGTATTTCTCCTTCTTTAGAAAGTTCCTCCAATTTGTTGCTTGACTTGCTCATATGCCCTCTTGCTCATTATACCATGATTAAATTGCAGAAAAAGAAGAGTCAATCCCAATTAAAGCCTCAAAATGAGTTATGGCCTGTTCAAGTGGATTTTTCTTCTGGTTCTATGGGTAATTCAGAAGCTGTCAAAGAAGTGAGTAAAGAAATCTTTGACCGCCTTCACCAGAGAGGTGTTTATTCAGGTCCATTAGCTCGTGTGGATCGATGGTCAAATGGTGAGAAGAAATTGAATAATCCTCCATCATTTTCAAGGCTGCCAATTGTAACTTCATCTACTTTGGTGCCGAGTAGGACTTCAGTTATTGATGATAATCGCCGAAGATTTGGCCTTTTGAAAAATAAAAATCAAAAGGCAACTGATGCAGCAGAAAGATTTTCAGGGCCTATTAATGGGTTGGATGGAGTAAGAAATGATGATTGGTTGCATTACTCTGGAAGTATGATGGGTTCCCATCAGCTTGAGGAAAATACACATCCAAGGAGACCGGCTTTGGTAAGTTTAATTTTTTGTGTGCGTTACATTAGTCAATTAACGAGTTTGAGTGTAAACTGCATCATTTGATTTGAGTCATCATATTGAAACTTCCTTTCCTTCAACATATATAACAACATTTATATGCTCTGCTGGCTGTCTTCTACTTGGAAACTCAAAATTTTTCTGGAAAGTACACTAGAAATGTTTAACTGTCAATTCATGCATTATTTCTTCTGTTTCCGTCTATCCAGCAAAGTCTTGCACCTGACAGTGACAGAATTCACTTATCTGGCCCACTACTCTATCCTTCAAAAGATCTGGATCAGATGCTTAAAGAGCATGATCGTCAAATTCAAGAGGCCGCTCGTCGTGCTCGTCATGGTAAATTAAAGCACAACAAAGTGCTGGCTAGGTGATCCGAATAGATGCTTTAAGAGCATGATTAGTCATTAGTGATTTCAAGAGGCAGCTCGCCATGATAAGTTTAAGCACAACAAATTGCTGACTAGATAATCTGATTAATTCATACTGATACAGGTCAAGTTTCATTCAACCTTCCATGTAAATACACATATCATCAACTTGTTGGGTGGTGATGAAGTTATATATCAAGCAATATATATGTATATGCAAATTGGGTATTATTATTGTTATTGTTGTTGTTGTAGATATTGTTAAAATATAAATATAGATGGTTCAAATAAGATTCCACATGACTATATTTTAATATATCTATAAATCACCAAAGCGAGTAAAAGTGTACTATGTGAATAGTATAAAAGTCAAGGCTACTGAATCCAAATAGTAGAGATGTCCGAAGAGGAATCACGTAGAATAGAGATAGATAACTGACTATCTGTGCGAATAAGAACTCGAGAGAAGCCACGATGAAGAGCCATTCTTAAACCACAAAGACAAGCCAATAATTCAGCTTGTAGTGCTGAAAGAGCAAAACAGGCACGAGCTGCACCACCAAGGCTGATATTAGAATCTAAAGAGTAAAAACACCAACCAATGCCTGCCCGACAATCCCGGGAGCACCAAGGAGGGATGCAACCATTCCCTACAAGTTGAAGAGAATGTTGTTGAAAACCAAAACCTGGAGGAAGAGAGGTATCTGAAGAAAGCAAATCCCTGGCTGCTAAACTACGTTGAGTCCAATCTTGAGCTACTGAAAAACAGAAGATGGGGAACAAAACGCCTGTCTGAACCGGATGTTGTTTCGAAGAATCCAAATAGCCCAAGTGAAGGAAAGAATTGAATCCAAACCAATCCAGTTCTTAAGAGAAATAACAGAAAGTAAAAGTGCAGTAAACCATTGATGAAAAGGGCTATCTTGAACTGGAGGACGAACACCCAAGGGACCACAGACCCAAAGCCGACGAGTAAAGGAACAATTGAGAAATATGTGATCGATGGATTCTGAGTCAGAGTGACAAAAGGAGCAAGAAGGATCCACCGGAATACCCTTAACTCTTAAGTTGTCAGCAACTGGGAGGGCATTATGAAAATTTTTCCAAAGAAAGATCTTCCACTTAGGAAGAATAGGTAAAGCCCAAACCTTATTCCAATGAAGAGGAGCGATCGAAGGTAAGGTATGAGGAAGCCAGTCCGATGAAAGAACGAGCTGAGCATAAACAGATTTAGTAGAAATACTCCCATCCTTAGTGAATTTCCAGTAAACATAATCATCCATAAACTGCGGAGGTCGTTCAAGACTCAGGATCTTTGCGGCAATGGAAGGAGGGAATAAAGTATGAACCAAAGTGGAGTCCCAACTATTAGAGTTGGAATCCAAAAGAGAAGACACCAGAGTCGGTGAAACCGATCCAACAATGGATTCCTTGAAGTGCACAGATGAGTTAGGCACCCATGAATCCTGAAGAATACGAACCTTAGAACCATTCCCAATTTTCTAAGCCAGACCCAATTTTAAGGTCTGAACACCATGCAGAATACTGCGGCATCCCCATGATGGGGAAGAAATGCGACCCACAGAATTATGGATTAAGAGCGAAGGATACTTAGCCTTGAGAACCTGTGATAGAAGAAGTTGCGGATTCTGCATAATACGCCAAGCCTGCTTAGCCAATAGAGCTGAGTTGAAACAACCCAGATGTCGAATACCTAAACCCCCCATGCCTTTAGGAGAAAACAAAACCGAGGATGGAGTAAGAGCTAAACCCTTGGACTGTTTGCTTGATTTCCACCAAAATCTAATGAGAAGATTATTAATTTTGTCGATAATGGTGGAAGGAATCCGAAACACTGATAACACATGATTGATAGAGGCAACCAAAACAGAATTAATTACTACCAATTTAGCTGCTGCTGAAAGATGCAGAGGGGCAAAATTAGTCAGGCGAAATGTAATTTTATCCACCAGAGGTTGGAAAGCTTTACATTTACTTCTCCCAATATCAACAGGAAGACCCAAATAAGTGCCAAGAGAAGGAAGAGTCTTTAATTGAAGGGAGGAAGCTAAATAATCCGCATAATCCTCTGGCACATTAGGACTAAAACGAACATATGATTTTTGTAAATTTATCATCTGACCTGATAAATTGCAGAACTCCTGCATGACATGTAAAACATTAGCACAAGCCGAAGGAGACGGTTGAAAAAACAGAAGAGAATCATCTACAAAAAACAAATGTGAGATAGAGGGAGCATAACGAGAGACCTTAATCCCTCTGAAGAGACAATCTCTTTCTGCTCGACGAATCATAGCCGAAAAGATTTCCATACAAAGAACAAACAAGTAGGACGAAAGAGGATCTCCCTGACGAAGACCACAGGTAGGTCTGAAAACTTTTGTCGGGTTACCATTGACCAGAATTTGATATGAGACTGAAGAAACACATTGTTGAATGATATGAATCTAGTAGGGAGGAAACCCAAAACACTGACGAACGTGCCACAAGAAGCCCCAATTAACTCTATCATAAGCCTTATTCATATCAAGTTTGAGAGCAGCAGACATTGACCGACCCCTTGATCGATTCATATATGATAAAATCTCATGAGCCAGTAAACTATTGTCTGACATAAGTCTGCCCGGAACAAAAGCATTCTAACAATTTGAAATAAGAGAAGGCAAGATTTGACGGAGTCGAAACGAAAGACATTTGGCTATGCATTTGTATAGAACATTGCATAATCCTATAGGTCAAAATTGCGAAGGTTGCTGAGGATGATCAATCTTTGGAATGAGAACTATAAATGTGCGGTTCCATTCCTTGAGCATATGACCACGTAAAAAGAAATACTGGACAGCATTAATAACCGAGGGACCAACAACCGACCAGTGAGATTTAAAAAAAGCCGATGAATAACCATCAGGTCCCGGAGACTTCGAGTCGTCAATACTGAACATAGCTCTCTTAATTTCCTCTGCAGAAAAAGGCTTCGTAAGATTCATTCTATCTTCATTTGATTTTGATCATGAATCCAGTCGCCAGATGAATCCTGTAAACCCCGAATTTCATTTTTCCGACGACGAGCTTGAACATGAGAAAACAGTAGATGGGAGTGAGAATCCCCTAAACCATCCTATTTGACCTTAGCTCGTTGTTTCCAGTAGAGATAGGCCGTCTGAGAATGTTTGATTTTCTCTTCCCTCAAAGAAAGAAAAAGATGTCGATGAAGCTTGGATTCTAGATTTTGAGCTAACGGAGACAATGACTCATGTAATTCCTTCCAATTAATACCCCATAATCGCCTATGAGTAACACACCAATTAAGCAACTTCGAACGCAAATTTTCCAATTTTTGAGAAATGGCATACATTGGGGAACCCGAGATATCCAAAGCCCAAGATAAAGTAATTATAGAAGTCACCTCTTTTGAAAGTAAACACCAATTATCGACCCTGTAAGGTTTACGACCTTCTATATCCCTTTTTTCTCGAAGAATAATAGCAGCATGATCTGAAAATAAGATTGGCTGATGAAGGAGAGAAGCTTGTGGATAATTTAGTAACCAATTTTGAGAAGCATAAGCTTTATCTAGACGTTCAAAAGTTGGCTGTCCATTATTATGACCGTTAGTCCAAGTAAAGGAAGGACCCGTAAAGGGAATGTCTAAAAGCCCGGAATCTAGTTTCCATTCCTGAAATTCCGTTTGACCAACTATTGTTGCTGAACCACCCACCTTATCTGTACTATATTATATTCAACCTGATTAAACTCTCCTATCAAGATAAAAGTATAGTTATATAGTTATGTTGTCACTTATTATATCTTATGTATATCTTATCTAAACTTATCTGAAATTATTTCTCTTACAATAAATGAAGGAATTGAATCATTCCATGAACTGTTAACAAACTGACATAAAAAATGTACCTGAACCCGATATGACCTTACCTGAAATCAACCCGAAACCTAGATTAACCCAATATTTGAGACTTGAACTCAAACATGACCCGACTTAGAAATGACCTGAACTGATTGTAACGCACAAATTATTGACTTGAATCAAACTAGACTTGAACTCGAGAATGACTCGGCCTGATTATTTTGCAAATTATTGAGTTGAATCGAACTCGATTCAAACCAAATAATGATCCGACTTGATTATAACCGCAAATTATTGACTTGAATCGAACTCGAGAATGACCCTAGCCTGTCTAGCTTATTATTATCCGACCCGAATGTAACTGACCTGTTATTAACCCAACCTTAACTCGACCCAAACCCGATAAAATGTATGACCAGACATGACTCAATTCAAGCATGACCTAACCCGAACCTGATCCGCATAGGTTACGATTTTAACCCGAATTGATTAGACCATAGTTGACCCGACTCACACTTACCCGACTTGTTTACCCAAATTGATTGCTCTATGCCCAACATTTATGGTGCAATAATAAAAAAAACAAAAGAAGTATTAAAAGGTGTTTCTTTCAAAGAAAAAGAGTCACGTGACAAGTTCAAAGTATATGCACAATGCCACGTCACTATCCAAAGTATATGCATCACGTAAGCTTGCCACTTCATTTAACAAAATAAATTATGATTTGAGCTAGATTAGAACCTATATCCTCCAACATAAAGGTTATACATTTATCTTCTCAACCAACATTAATTAATATTTTAAATTTCACATAATTAACATTTTATATTCTTTTCATTTATTAGTAAATTAGAGGTTATACAATTCTTTTATTTTCATAACATTATAAAATAAATACATATGAGGTAAAACAACAGAAACACAAGAGACAAAGTCCGAACCACACACTAACTATATAAATAGTCAAACACAATTATAAATTAAAGAAGTACAAACTGGTAATCTGAGGCATCACTCTGGCCATACACTAGTTCACTATAATAAAGAAAGATAATGTAGGAAGTATTTTAAACATCCCACACTTGAGCCCTACTGTGATCATACACTTAAGTATGGTGGCGTCCAAAGGGAAGGAAGCTAGAGCAAAAGAGTCGCCAACAAGTTTTAGGAACTTGTAAACCGTTCACAAGGTGAAGGTTACACCCCTTCAAGATCCATGAGATCGCTAACTCCATAGCGGTCTGAACCATGCCCTAAAAATAAGCCTATACTTTATTCTTCCTCATATTCATGTGCGCTTTCTGACTAACATACAATCAATATATTAATCCTAAACCCGTTTAATCTACGTTAGTTGAATATTAATGCACAAACAAAACTATTATTGGCGATCACTTGAATTGTAATCATATTAACCTAAACAAGATTATTAATTATCTTATTAAGTGTGATTAGAAGTACAAATTCCCTTTAAACCTACAAGAGAGGGCGTGATCAAGCAATACCAATAATATATCAAACAACATGATAATATTAATCATAATAATCTCAATATCATCAAAGCATAATAATAATAGCAAGATCCTAGGCATGAAACTAACAAGACCTAGCATGTCACTAAGCATTAAAGATCAAATCTTTAGCCCTAACATGATACTAAAATGTTAGAAGAAATCGGAAGCAACCTAAACATGGTACTAGAAAGCAATAAAAGTATCCTAACATGATAATAGGAATTAAAATAATATAAATACGCTTTCTAAAGAAATATAGCAATTAAAGCAACTAACTTTGTTGCCTCGTATCTCTTTCTAATAACAAAATACACACGTTAGTAATTTCAAGGAAATTATTAAATTAAATAATTAGTTTAAATAATTGAAGTAGAGATTTGGGACCAAACCCTAAAAAATTATCAACCTTTCATGTCTAGGGCGAAGGCAACTTTAAGCTTGGCTAGGTGTGTCTAGAACTCGTGAACGTGGTATTTTATTTGAAAAGGGAAGTGTAGACACCCAAATGTGTCTCCCCAAAACCAAACCCAGTGATGAATACCTTTCATGTCATTTGATTATCGAACAAAGAGAAAGTGTGAAAAGTCTAGTGATGAGGATGTTTTTATTAAAATATCTCTTCTTTCTGTTTTTGAAAATATTTCTTTTCTTACCCTATTTTTGGAAAACGTGCATTCCAGTTTAGTTTGGTCCATGATATGGTTCCAACAATGGAGTAGTTGGATGGGGCTTGAAAAGACCTTTCCAATGATAGATTATAAGCCCAATTCCGATGAATAATGAGGAAGTTATGGCCAAAATACTAAACTGGGCCCAAATCGGTTTTTACCTACGACCCAATGATCATGTGGAGGGTCCAAAGGTCTAATCCTATTCCTAAAATAATTAGGATTAATTAGAAGTTTCTATAAGTTTCTAAAAGACCTTAATTATCATTTTTGTAAAGATAAGATTAAAGAATTTGAGTTAAATTAAAACTTTCCTTTTTTTAAAATCCTAATTCTATTCGAATTTAAAGATGTTCAAAGACGGTCAGATTTTATTTTCGTGCCTCATAATCTTTATCCAAATCTTATATGGCTGGATAGATCTTGAAATTATCTTTCCATTGATATATTATAATATTAATTCTGAGCTATAATGAAAAATATATGAATGAAATATGAAACTCCATCCAAAACTGACACCCTTCCACTATTTCCGCCATATATTTTTATCTAAAAAATATTTTAACCTGATTCTAATTGGGTTGGAAAGTAGACTTCAAGGTATTTCCAACGACATATTATATTCCTTATTTGGACTTCTAGATAAAAAGATATGATAAAAACAAAATCCGCAAAAACTGCTGTCCATCGAGTTTTATTTCGATTCGAATTCGGATTCTTTTCTTATTCTTCAACCCTCTTTTTTCTCTATAAATAGAGGTCTTATCTCACCCTTTTCAAATCACCAATTCTCATCAAAAATTTCTTAATTCTCTCTCTCTCTTTTTCTAAGCCAACCCTTTTACAAACAAAATTCCTCATACATTAGCACTAGACACACCTAGCCAAGTTCGAAGTTGCCTTCGCCCTAGACGTGAAAAGTTTTAATTTATGAGGGTTTGGTCCCAAATCTTTCTTTCAATTATTTAATTTAATTGTTTGATTTTATTATTTTCCTTGAAGTTACTAACGTGTTTATTTTGTTATTAGAAAGAGATACGAAGCATCCAAGTAAGTACTTTATTTGATATTATGATATAGAAATCATGTTTAGGTTGTTATTTTGATTCCAAGTATCATGTTAGGATGCTTTCCTTAGTATGATATTTAGGGTGATTTGCTTATATCAATTATGATTTCTATGGTGCTTCCTACTGTCTTTCTTAATAGCATGTTAGTATCAAGTTAGGGCTATATATTTGATCTTTGATGTTTAGTGACATGCTAGGGTATGTTATTAATCTTGTTAGTATCATGCCTATGATCTTGCTATTATTATGCTTTAACATGATTATGATTATTTTAATTATTATTATCATGATTATTGTTTTGGGTGTTTTCGTCCCTCGGGAGAGTTACGTCACAAAGATTGGTCCGATTGAGCTGTACCTGCAAAAACAACGGAGACTCCGGGTGGTGAAGCTCTGCCTCCGACAATTAGTAACTTGAAAGGGAATAAAGAGTACGGAAATTTAGGTGGAGATCTGCTTGGATTCCAAGCTCAGGTGTTTCTCTGATGAGAGAGAAAGTAGGTGTAATAAATGATTGAATGTGTCCCCAAAATTATCTCCCTATTTATAGGGTCATTGGTAGAAGTGCCCCTTTCTAGGTCACTTGACCTAGGTTTTAGTGGGCTGCGCTGATTTACGGCGCTTCTTGGGATTTGGGCCCTTGAAGGCTGCCATTTAAGAAGCTTATCTGAAGGGGACACGTGTCAGGAGGCTATTGGCCCACTTGGGCCATCATGAACTTGACACGTGACCTCCTCTCATTGGTCCACATGTCTAGGGTATTTTTACCCTAAACAATTATGATTATGATTATGATTATGGTTATTTTTATAATTGTTATTATTTTGATTATTTATTATGTTGCTTGATATTTATTGTTATTGCTTGATCACACCTTTTATGCATGTTTAAAAGGAACTGGTACTTGTAATCACGCTTATATAAGATAATTAATAATCTTGTTCAGGGCTAACGTGATTATAATTCAAGTGATCGCCAATAATAGATTTATTTGTGCATTAATATTCAACCAACATAGATAAACAGGTTTAGGGTTAACCTATTGATTGCATGTTAGTTAGAAAGCGCACATGAATACGATCAGAATAAAGTAGAGGCCTATTATTAGGGCAGGTTCAATCTCTTTTAGGTTGGATTTGTACCTTCATCCCCGAACTACCAGTCATGGTTCCATACCTATTGGAGTTGACAATCTCCTGGATCGTTAAGGGGTGTAACCTTCATCCTGTGAACGGTTTACAAGTTCCTAAAACTTGTAGGCGATTTTTTGCTCTAGCTTCCTTCCCTTTGGACGCCACCATGTTTAAGTGTATGATCACAGTGGGGTTCAAGTTTGGGGTAATGCTTGAAATATTCCCTATTGGAAGGCTTAGAAAAAGGGAGAAAGAAAAACTATTAGCTTGAGAGAGAAGAGAATAGAAGATTGTTAATGATTGTGAATGATGTTGATTGATAAAAACGGGGTATACGACCCTATTTACAGAGAAAATAGCCCGAAGACGATCAGAAAAAGACCGAATCCTATTAGGAATAAAACTGCCCCTGTCGCAGAACGACAGGGTTCAACGCGACGCGACAGCCATGTCGCTGTGCGAAAGGCTTGTCGTTTAGCGTTAGCTTTGTCGTTCCGCGCTGATTCACGCATTTTCTAAAAACTCGTACGGAATCCTTAATTTAATTAAATTCGATTAACAACGTCCATACTTTGAAAATCAGATTTAATCTATTTAAAAACACTTGTTTTTATCGAAATACAATTCATTATTTTCATAAAAGATATAATTATCATTCCTAATCTCATTAGATTTCAAAACAACCTTTAGATTATTCTAGAAGATTAAAATCAATCCTAATAACTTTAGGAATATTAATTAATGGGCCCTTCACTAGATCATTGGGCCATAAAACTATTTCAGGCTCAATTTAGCATTTTGGGCACAACTTCCTCATTATTCATCGAAATTGGGCTTATAATATATCGTCGGAAAAGGTCTTTTCGAGCCCAACCCAACTACACTATTATTGAACTCTTATTATGGACCAAACTAAATTGGAATGAAAATTTTCAATAAACAGAGTACATTTTCGAAAACAGAAAGAAAAGTAATTTTTATAAAAACAACCGCATCACAAGACTATTAACACTTTCACTTCGTTCGATAATCAAGCCACGTGAAAGGTACTCATCACTGATTTTGGTTTTTGGAGAGACACAATTAGGTGTATACAGATACCCAACTTCTCCTTTCAAACAATAAGGGCAGACACAAGTTTTATCAGCCAGATAAATGAATTTTTTTGTTAATCTTTGTTAATCTGGTGGCATTTCTGTAAATATATTCAAAAAGCGTGGTCATTTATTCAGTACTTTTGGTGAGCTGTCCAAAGACTATTTGCAACTTGCATTTAGAAAATTGCACGTGTACCCCTCAACTTCTATATAAAAAGATGCATGTACCCCCCCAATTGTACTTGAAAAGACGATTATACCCCAGATAAACAAATTTATATAGAAAATAAATTGGGCACAACTCATAGAATAAGAACTATTTTAATTGAAATAAATTGTCTAAAACAAAAATAATTTATTAATTTTTTCATGTATTGTACATTGATTTTCCCAAAAAAAAAAAAAAAGAATTGTCAAAAATAATACAAAGTTTGAACGGTCCGCTAAAAACAAGTCAATATTTTAATTATTTCTAAATAATACAAACTTTGAGGGATACCTGCTTTAAAACAAGTAATTTTACCTACAACTTGTTTGGCCGGTTAATTTTTTTTATTTATCTTATAAAGTTGTTTAATAGTTTAAAAAAAAAAAATACAATGTCACGTGTTCCATAAAACCTATTCATGAGGTAACTAATCGGTTTTAACTTGTTTTAAGCGGATGCCCTCAAAATTTGTATTATTCAAAATTAATTAAAAGATTGAATTATTTTTGGTGGACAACTCTAAATTTGTATTACTTTTGACAATTTTTCCAAAAAAAAAAAAAAAAAAGCAAACCTACATCATTAAACTATATCTTAAATTAATATTTCAATAACAACTGAATTTTACAACTACATATGTAACTTATTATGCGAAGTACAATTGGAAGGATAACGCAAATTTAGGGTATACTTTAATTTGAGTAATGCAACAAAAAATAACGATTAAAATGAAAAAAAAACCCAAATCAAACAAAAAAAACAAGTGTAAATTAACCAAGAATTGTAGTAGATGATTTACCTTTGTGAAGATAATGTTTATTAAAAAAACGAATATAGGACAAAATCTGATCGCTAGATTTGACTAGAGTCAATAGGACAACATCTAGATTAATAAAGATGCTAATAATTATGTAGGTTCAATGAATAAGGATAAATAACCTACAAAAGATGAACAAAGGGGGAAGACATGGAAGAAGAGACACAAGATGATGATACTGAAAACCCAAGAATAAGGGTAAAAATCGCAAGGGGCGTTGACTCCACCAATCTACTAGTACGTAAGCGTAAAGCCAGTGAGTACAATTACATTGCATATATGATATTTGATAGTATAAAGTTGTGAGTTAAAAAATACAAAAGGTTTTAAAAGGAATGAGATCAGAGAATATACGGTGCTTTGATGACGATCTGAGGAACAACTGGAGGATTATTATTTGTGTATTACTTAAATTGCATGTCAGAGGGGTCTTCGCATATAATTCCTTCGTTCTATTAATATTGCAATAATGGACTTTTTGCACTATTCATCACTCTTGTTTGACCATATAATATGAGTTATACGTTAAGCAAAATATAGTCAAGTGAGATCTTGTTGGATTCGTCTCATAAAATACTTTCACAATATCAACTTTTTTATAATTTTTACTCTTACACAATTATAGATATTTAACATATAAAAAGTGTTTCGGGATGCGTAATTTCCTCCTTGTTGCAATATTAACAGAACGGAGGAAGTATATAACTTTGGATAAATTATAGTAGGTTGGTTAGTGGATTATACAAATGCATATTGGAGTAACAAGATAGCATTGACAAGTGTTTGGGCCTAGTCCATTGTCCTAAGCCCAGTAACCTGGAATTACGAAAATACCCCTTCATGAACCAGCCCATCATTAGTCAGAGCAAAGTACGGATTTACCCCTAATCTGTCCAATCAAGTACAACTTCTGCCATCTGAAAGTACATCTATAAATAGCTCTCCAATCATTGATGAT
The DNA here is from genome assembly GCA_024500155.1 of Chenopodium formosanum. Classification (NCBI taxonomy): domain Eukaryota; kingdom Viridiplantae; phylum Streptophyta; class Magnoliopsida; order Caryophyllales; family Amaranthaceae; genus Chenopodium; species Chenopodium formosanum. The sequence continues at coordinate 21,846,883 of CM044880.1, forward strand.
GGTAACTTTTTCCTAATTCTCTAATCTTCTCTCTCTACTTTCTCTCTCTAAAGTACTCTTTATCTCTCTACTTTCTCTCACTAGAAAGTACATTTGCTGACTTAAACATCGGAGGGGCTTTTCCGGGTCACACCCCCGGGGCAGTTAACCTTCTTTCTCTTTTGTAGGCCTAGCTCTCGGACAGCAAGGCATAGGTGAGGGAAATTCGGACATTCATTGGACATAGTTCTAGGACATCTTGATTACCCTTACTACCCTACGACTCCCAGGAGCATTCTGTTTCCAGAAACAGGTGGCGCCGTCTGTGGGGAAAACTAACAAAAAGTCATGATGAACACTAGGCGTCCCCGCAGCACTCATCAAGATGCTATTAGGCTAGCTCCAATTCTCTCGGCTAGGAACCCTCACGTAGTCGAGGAGATTATACCTAGGGCTCGTAGTGAACCTGAGAGAGAAGTGAACAGCCCCCAGGTGGTCACTCGCCGAGACTTGGACCAGCTGGCAGTTCAAATCAACAGAAACTTGGAGGAAAGCCTCAGGGCACTTATCAACCAAGGGGTGGGGCAAGGCAGGCAGGGGAACGCTCCGCAACGTAATCCTCCGCCTCACGTGTCCCATATCCATCAAGCCTCCTCTCGGCTTTAGCATCAGACGTCTCGCCGCTCTCAGCCCGATCAGTCCCATGACCCCCGGTGGGAGACAAGGCAGCCTAGATGGCCAAGAGATGCTAGAGAGATTATCAATGACCGAAGGCTGAAGGATGACACTCTTGATGCCCGAGAGATAATCAACTCCAAGAGGGAGAACTCCAAGGAAGATAACAACCCCCCAGAGAGGTCGAACTAGAGTTCACTCTCGGCATGGGTAAACAAGGTACCGAGATAGCATGATTCACTCAACTACCTTCAAACCAAGAAGAGGAACTAATCAGCCCGCTCTTTCAGTAAGCAAAAGCCCCGAGTGTCCATCCTCCCCCAGGCCACGGAGGCTCGGGATTGTCAAGAACATCACCCCCTTCAGCCAGGAGATAATGAATACCCTTATTCCTCCCAAGGTCAAGATCCCTACATTGGACCCTTATGATGGAAAGACAGACCCGACGGACCATCCGAACGCTTACAAAGCACAGATGGGAGTCCAAACCGGGTGTGAGGCCTCATGGTGTAGGTTCTTCCCTACTACTCTCAAGGGCATATCTCAGACATGGTTCAACAACCTTACCCCCTGGAGCATAAGAACGTTTGACATGTTAGCCACTCAGTTCAAAAAGCACTTCATTGCTGGGAGTAGGCAAACAAAGACTAGCGTTCATTTGATGACGGTGAAGCAAGGGGAGAATGAAAGTCTTAAGGACTACATCAAGAGGTTTAACACCGAGTCTCAGCTCATCCCCGACCTCTAAGACAATGTTGCTTTCACAGCCCTTCTCTTCGGGCTCAAGTCTAACAAGCTGAAGTTTGAACTTGTCCATGACAAGGTGAGCACCTTCTCTAAAGCCATGGAGAGAGCTGAAAGGATCATTGAAGCTAGTGAGGTGTGCAAGGCACCCGTAGCAAACAACAAGGGGAAGAGGAAGCAAGAAGATAATTACCATGACAACAGGAATAGAAGGTCGAGGAGGGCTGAGAGTGATGATGAAGGACTTAAGTACAATTCTCAGGCGTGAGATCTAATTAGACATAAAGCACAAGGCTATTCTTCCTAAGCCTAACCCCATGAACATGCCGATAGAGCAGAGGAACAAGAAGCTTTGGTGTGAATACCACAAGGAGTGTGGTCATACCACCCGGAACTGCAGAGAGCTTAAGAGAGCCCTTGACAAGCTAGCTGAAGAGGGAAAGCTTAACAGATATCTCAAGTCCCCCCCGAAGGATAAGCAAAGCAAGGCCGCCAAAGAGGTGCAAGAAGCCCATAGCTCAGCTGACACTAACTTGAGCATCAATGTCATAGCCGGATGGTTTGCCTTCGGGGGTTTGTCTAACAGGGCACGCAAAAGTCACTTGCGATCGCTCGAAGAGCCCATCTATGATATCGGCACTCCCTCATCTGCCCCGAAGGACCCCCTCATGGTATTCGGGGATGACAAAGGAAAGAAGATCCAAAGGCCTCATGATGACTCCTTAGTGATTCATATGAAGGTGGTCAATGCTAAGGTGAAGAAGATCTTAGTAGATAGTGGAAGTTCAGCAGATATCATCACATGGAAATGCATCGAGTAGATGCGTTTTGGAAGAGGTGACCTTACACCCCTAGAGAAACCCTTAGTGGGATTTGGGGGGCATCATGTATACCCCTTAGGAACGATCAAGCTTCCTATTCGTTTGGGGGAAAAGAACAAGGGGAGAAGATTGGTTCACACGTTCTTAGTTGTGGATACCCCTCTGCCATACAACATGATCCTTGGCCGACCACTTCTCAATAAGGTTAAGGCTGCCATCGTAACCTATCACTTGCTCCTCCAATTTGGGACCGATGACGGATCGGTGGGCAAGATATTTGGAGATCAATTTGAGGGAAGAAAATGCTATGTAGATAGCTTGAAGTCACCTGAGAGCTCTGTCAATCAGGAGGACAAGGGGGCCAAGAGGAAGGCCATGGAAATAGATGAACCTCAACACCTGGTCATGAGCATTTATATGGCTGAGAATCCAAAGCAATACGGTAGGCCTAGGCATATTGAAGAAGATGAGAGCATACCCTCAGGGGATGATCCCGCTCGGACTGTAAGGGTGGCAAAGAACTTGCACCCCCAGCTCAGGGAAGAAATCATTAAAGTACTTAGAAAGTATAAAGACATCTTCGCTTTTACAGCAGATGAAATGCCGGGCATAGACCCCAGGGTAATGACTCATGAGCTAAACATCAAGGAGGGCTACAAGCCCGTCAAGCAAAAACTCCGACATGCTGGGCCGGAGAGAAACAAAGCTGCAGCCGCTGAGGTTAAAAAGCTTCTCGAAGCGGGTTTCATTCGAGAATGCTAATACACCGAGTGGTTATCCAATGTAGTGCTGGTTAGGAAGCCCAACGGTTCTTGGCGTATGTGTGTGGATTTTACAGATTTAAACAAGGCATGCCCGAAGGATGATCACCCTCTACCTAAGATTGATAGGTTGGTGGATTCGACCGCTGGTCACGCCCTCCTAAGCTTCATGGATGCCAATGCAGGGTATCATCAGATCCCCATGTCAGAGAAGGATCAAGCCCACACAGCCGTTATCACTAGCCAAGGGGTGTATTGCTATAATGTGATGCCCTTCGGCCTGAAAAACGTCGGGGCTACCTACCAGCGTCTGATGAACAAAATCTTTGAAGGGCAACTAGGTCGGAATGTTGAGGCCTATGTTGATGATATGATAGTGAAAAGCAAGGAAAGCCCAGACCACATAGCTGATCTAAGGGAAACCTTCACCACCCTTAGAAAATATAAAATGAAGCTTAACCCCAGCAAGTGTGTCTTCGGGGTGCAAGGTGGAAAATGTGTGGGCTTCATGGTTGATCAGCGGGGTATTGATGCCAACCCCGATAAGATTCAAGCTATTCTTGACATGGAATCCCCCTAAAATGTGAAGGAAGTGCAACGCCTTACAGGCTGCCTAGCCGCATTAGGGAGGTTCATATCCCGATCAGCGGATAAAAGTTTGTCTTTCTTCAAGGCCCTCAAGAGGCCTAAGTTCTTATGGGATGAAGAAGCTGAGAAAGCTTTCCAGCAGCTGAAGGAACATCTGATGAACACTCCGAAGCTTGTTAGCCCCCTTCCCGGGGAGACATTATTCTTGTTCTTGGCCATATCAGACTATGCCTTGAGTGCGGTCCTTGTTGCTGAAAGAGATGAAGGCCAAGTACCTGTCTATTTTGTCAGCCACGCCCTAAGGGGGGCTGAAACTCGATACACTCTCATAGAGAAGGTGGTGTACGCTTTAGTGATGGCAAATAAGAAGTTGAAGCCATAATTTCAAGCACACCTGATCAAAGTCCTCACCAGCCAACCAATCAAGAAAGTGCTAGAGAGAAAAAATCCCTCATCCCGAATGACAGATTGGTCAGATCAGTTAGCTGATTTCGAAATCGAGTTTGAACCCCGGAAGGCCATCAAGGCCCAAGCATTAGCCGACTTCATAGCTAAATGCGCTCACAGGCCTACTCCAATTGACACCTCCGCCCCTTGGGCCCTTTATGTGGATGGGTCGTCTAGTAAGGCCGGGAGTGGAGCTAGGCTAGTCAACATCTCCCCGGAGGGAGAGAAGTTTGAATATGCGGTCAAGTTTGACTTTCATGCATCAAATAATGAAGCTGAGTATGAGGCTCTTATCTTGGGGCTAAACTTATGCCAATTCATGAAGATAAAATCCGTTCAAGTATGCTCAGACTCAGAGCTCATAGTGGGGCAAATGACAAAGGAATTCGAGGTGAAGGAGGAGAACATGAAAGCCTATTTTGAAAAGGCTGAAAGCTTGGCAAGATCGTTTGACAACTTTGAAATCAGGCACCTTCCCCGCTCATGGAACCAGCAAGCTGATGCTCTTGCCGGATTAGCAAGCTCGGCTGAGGGGATAACCCCCAAAAACATCATGTGGGAAGTGTTAAAGAAGCCAATTACTCAAAAGCTTGTTATCATGGACATTGATAGAGGGGAAACTTGGATGGATCAAATCATTCAGTGCTTAAAGGGGGAGCTGCCCGAGGACACCCCCGATTTCAAAATGATAAAAAAGCGGAGTTAATGGTTCTTACTTCATGATGGGATCCTCTACAAAAAATCTTTCACTCATCCGTTGATGAAGTGCATAACCCCGGAAGAGGGAAATTATGTACTTAGAGAAATTCATGAGGGGGCATGTGGTAGCCATCAGGGTGGAAGAACTATAGCTGGAAAGGCGCTAAGGGCCGGATTATATTGGCCAACCCTGAGGGATGATGCTGCCAGAATTGTCAAGAAGTGTGAAAAATGCCAAAGGTTTGCCGACATGCCCCATGTCCCGGCCAATGCACTCACAAGTATTTAGTCAGTCCTACCCTTTGATCGTTGGGGCATGGACATCCTAGGACCATTCCCCGTAGCCTCAGGGCAAAGGAAATTTCTAATAGTAGCGGTGGATTATTTCACCAAATGGGTTGAGGATGAGCCGGTGGCAACTATAACTGATAAGCAAGTCCAGAAGTTTATCTGGAGGAATATCATCACCCGCTTCAGGGTACCCCGCATCTTAATCTCAGATAATGGCCGACAATACAACAGTGGGCCAACCATAGAGTATTGTGGGCGTTTTGGAATCAAGACAAGGTTTTCAGCTGTGTGTCGACCCCAAACAAATGGCCAAGCAGAGGCGGCGAACAAAACAATATTGGAAGGGTTGAAGACAATGTTGGAAGGCACGAAGGGGTCTTGGGTGGATGACTTGCCCGGGATCTTATGGTTCATTCGTACCACAGTCAAGGAAGCTACGGGGCAAACTTCTTTTGCCTTAGTATATGGGAGTGATGCAGTACTCCCCGTGGAAGTTGGGATCCCATCCCCCAGGGTTACTTTCTATGATCCCGCCCGAAATGATCAGCTAAAGCCCTTGGCCTTAGACTTACTCCCAGAGATATGGGGAGATGCTTTGCTTCTCTCTATAGCATACAAGCAAAGGATTACTCGTTATTTCAACAAAAAAGTCAAGGCAAGGCCCCTGGTTGAAGGTGATTGGGTGCTCCGAAAGTGTGAGGCTGCGGGAAAGCCCCCGACATTGGGTAAGCTAAGCCCTAATTAGGAAGGACCCTACAAGATTACAGAGGTAGTCCGCCCGGGAACTTTTCGCTTACAAACCCCTGATGGCAAGGCCCTCCCTCGGCCATGGAATTCAAACAACCTCCGGAGGTTTTATGTTTAAGGCATCTTCATCACAATGATGCCCTAGGGGCAATAAGAGTCGATGCTAGGAGATCAACTTCTATATAGCGCATCATTGTAATGACTTTCATCTTTTTTAATATAATGAAAACCCTCGGTTGGGATGTTTTCCCCATTTATTTTGCACTTGTTATTTGGTGTTTACTTAGTTTATTTTTGAAACTTTTATATCGCTCATTAGCATAACCAACGTTCATTTAATAGCACCACATGCCGGGTATAAGGCATTTTGGTTCGCTAACACTAAAGTTTGTTCCAATGTTTGGGGCAAGATGCTAGCCTATACTCAAGCATTTGAGATAGAGTCCTGGCCAAAAGATCACTCATAACTTGGGGCTCGTTTAGCCCCCAGCCTAATTTAAAAGGTCGGAAAAGCATAACTCTTATAACTTGGGGCTTATGTTAGCCCCAAAATCGTCTCAATTTGTTATAATAAGGGATAACCTAGCTCTCCTATCACTCATAAATTGGGGCTCGTCTAACCCCTAGTCCATTTACTTGTTTAATTTATAACTTAGGGCTCGTTTAGCCCCCGGATGTTCACACAAATCACGTCCTTACAAAAATAACATAAGGCTCGTTTAGCCCTCGTTTATGCCTAAGTTACTTGAAAAGCCTAGGGGCTTCTTTTTGGCCCCTAGGGGTGAATGAGCAAGCAAAAAACAAGTATTAAACAATAAGCAAGCTGGAGTAAGAGCACATGAAATCTACTTCAAATAAGAAAAACAAAGGCAAAGGCTAAAGGTGCAAATATACAAACCGAGTTAGAGATTCAAAAGTTCCAACAAAAATATCACAAGTCTCACAAAAAGAAAATACATCCTAGGAGAAGTCAATCAAAGCAAGGCAAGGGGCTACTCCTCGGTCATGCCCTCCTCGGCAAGCACCTTCCTCTGCTCCTCCTCATCGGCCTCGCGAACAAGATCCTTAATCTTACCTCGTACCTTGGGGTACGAATCCTGGAGACCGAAAGAAGTAAAGGCAACCTGCATATGAGTCAGGGCATCCTCAATCCCCGCCTCAAAGGCCACATATCCAATTTCAGATTGGAAATCAACGCAAGCCGGAGACTTCTTCCATTCAGCAATTACCTCCTCCTGGCTTTTCTCTACCTTCCTCCGAGCCTCAGCAAGATCGCTCTTCATCCGGGCCATCTCATCTTTCCTCTCCTTCAGCTCTTTGGCGATCAGCTCCTTCCCTTCCTTAGCTTCCTTGAGCTGAGTCTCAAGGGCTTGAATGCGGGATATCCCGGCCTCCTGGGCATCAGCAAGCTCCTTCTTGACCGTCTTCACCGTCTCTTGAGCTGAGTTAAGCTCCTCCTTGAGGCCATGGATCTCGGTCCTAGCCTTTGAAAGCTCAGCACGGAGACCCTCAACATCCTGCATGGCCCCCCTTAGGTACTCCTCGGCGAGCACACTCAAAGTCATGCCGGCCTACATTTTCAAAAAGACAAGAAGATGATGGTTAGATGCAACCAAACAAAAGATAGAGAAATTCGATGTTATATAGCAAAATATACCTTCAAGACGCCATCAAAGGCCGAGGAGATAGTCTTGTTGGGATCCTTCTTCACCACCTCGATATCCTTCGCCGAAGGGAATCGGACCATGGTTTGCTTTACCGTCTTCTTTTGGCCCCTCTTGGTGATGCCAAGGAGAGAGTCAGGAAAGTAAGGAGTCATGTCCTCGTAATCTTCCCCCCTTTCCTCCTTGCTCTCTTCTTCCCGAGGCTGCTTTCCTCGATCCCCAAAGCCCTCGGCCTCCAGAAGCTCGATGTGAGTAGAGCCGGTCGGGGAGACAAGCTGAGACCCCAGATCATCTATCTCCATGTTAGAGGTGGCTTGGGAGGATCTTTCTCCCCTCTCAGCCGTTTTCCTCCTCAACTTTGAGTTCTTCGGGTTCTGAAAGAACAAATCACAAGTGAAGTTAGCAAAAAAGAAACATTTCATAAAACCAACCTCAAAGAAGAGGGCATACCTGGGGAGGGGGAGGAATGCTCATGTTCCCCTTCCTCATGGAGACCTTGACTTTCCCAGCTCGAAAGTTCACCTCCGACATATTCTTCTGAAATATCTTTGTCAACTGCTGGAAAGCAACACCTGAAATCATCATTTGCACAAGTTTGTTAGTAAACAACAAGGCTCAGGAGAAAGCATAGAAATGAAAAACATAAGTAAACAAAAATAAATCCTACCACTATCATAGGTGTGGCTCAAGCCCTCCACACTCAAAAACCTCTCTTTCTGAAAGTGTCTATCCTTCAAAGTCCAGATGGTTGGAAGCTTCTCTTTGGACCCTCTTTCCTTATAGGATTGCAACCAAACAGCCGTCACGGCCTCATTAACCTCCATGGCAGGAACATTGTAGTTCAAGCCAACCCTAGGTACACCGCTATGATCTCGGGGAACCCTCCAACCCCCAGCATGGTAAATGAAGAGAAAGGTGTGGTGAAAGCCCTTTTGACTCGTGGGTTTAGTGTTTATAGTAAGATAGAACTCCCTATCGTGAAAAGCATACCACCTATGGCTATCCACATTACCTGGGACCTCCTGAAGCCTATGTGTGTTCCTAAAGGCGGTTATGGAGCAAGGGGCTCCAAGTAGACTACAAGTGGCTATGTACGCGTTTATTGTCAACCAGGAGTTAGGAACAAGCTGAGTTCTACTAAGGTTATACTCGATCAACAACTCCTCAACAAAAGGGTGTAGCGGAAATCTCAACCCGTTGTCCAAGCATTGCCTATATACAGCTATACACCCCGGGGGAGGGTTATCTACGGTGCTATCACCCCCAGAAGGGGAAATGAGAAAAGGCTCCCTAATGTGGTACTTAGTTTGTAAATGTCTAGTACCCTCAGACAAAGACCTAAGCCAAGTAGTGGAAGGGTGACACATAGAAGGGCTAACTCTCCTAACAGGTGGTTTAAAAGTCATCGGTGCCCCAAGAGAAGCAGAAGTATCATCCTCACTTGACATTGTCACCACTCCGTCAATAAGCAATCTGTTCAAAGAACCTCTAGAAGTCGGTTCACGTGTAAGAGAAACTTCCCAAGGGGAAGAAGGCAAAAAATAATCAAAGCCTAAATCATGCTCGGGGGGTAAAGGCACACCCAAAGGAACAAAAAAATCAACACTACTACCAATTACATTTGTTACAAGTGCTCCCCCCGCCCAGATTTCCTTAGACAAATCATAAGATGAAGGGTCGGGGAGAGAGTCAAGGTAATCTTGAGTCGCTTGGTCGTTCATGATACATGCATAGCTCAACTCAAGATTACCCCGAGGAATTTTCAATGTACATGCGAATATACAACAGGCGTACCTCTAAGCCTAACATCATCAATAGCGCAGCCGAGGAACAAGCAAGCATACAAGAAAAAAGTAGCAAACAATTACTAAGCATGGAGACATCATACTTGGAGCTAAAAAAACTAAGTATAGAAGACTCACTAAGTGCTCAAAGAGGTCGAGAAGAATTATCTTGAAGCTAATCAAGCGCCCCAGAGAGAAATACTCCTGCAATAGCAACAATAATTCAAGAGTTAGAAAATTAAAAATCAAGCCCAGGTGAAAAACACATGCAGGTGTGGGAAAAATTACCAAGTAAATTTTTACCAAGTAAGGGTTGGGAATACACCTCGTCCTCTCTCTCTCCTTAGATTTATAAATTTTCTTAGCTAAAAACTCTAAGCTTAGCTAAAAAATTCCCGAGTAAAAACCCAAGGGCTTTGATCCTAAAAGCTATTTCCCTCGGCCTAGCCGTCTTTTAAAGCCCATAGCACTCTCTCAAAATTCGCCTTCAACTAGGGGTTGCAGGCCGAGCGCGCAGCTCACCCCCTCGGCCTGACTTGAGACCCTCTCGGCATTCTCTATCTCTCAAAACTCCCTGAGCTGCACGCCAACCCCCTCGGCTTGGCACCCCCTCAGGCAAGCCGAGCTTAATTCTCACTCGCACCTTTTCCTACTACTTCACTCGCATCGCCCCCCGCGTCAATGCCAAGAGTTGGGCAGGAGACCCTCTCAGAAATCGCCTACTCCCTCGGCACATTATAGTCAACCTCACAAAAAATTGATCTCTCCCGCAGCTCGCCTACCCTCACAAGCGCATCTCTCCTCCCTCACCTCTCTATCTCTCCTATCCTAGCACAAACCCCCCCCCCTTTTATAATTTTTTTCCGCGCGACGCACCACTCACCCCTTCGGCATACCCGTTCCCTCGCACAGGGACCCTTTCGGCCGCCCCTCAACCCTCTCGGCCAAGAGCAAACCCCAACTCTCGGCCAAGAGCAAACCCTAACTCTCTCAATTTGCTGCTCACTACTCTCCCTCACTCGGGTGTGGGTGCATTACCCCCCCTTCTTCTCAGCTCTCTCTCTGCCCTTGCCTCGGGGTAACACCAGCGTCTCACCCTTCAGCACTCCCTCGACATTCTCTCCGCACACATACCCCATCGGCAGTCTCACCCCGGGAGATCGCCCCTCAAGCGGCTCGGCATACCCCTCGGCATGACCAAGATTACCCCGAGGTCAACTCGATCACTCCCGCAGCTCAAGGCTCTACCCCCTCGGCACCCAAAAGGCCAAGCTCTCGGCCTCACTAATCTCTCTCTCTCTCACTCACCCGATTTTAGCTGGGTATAAAAAAAAAATTCTATGCTAAATCAGTCAAGAAATTCGAAATTCAAACGCACAAATTCACATTCAAACCCTCGGCTATACAGGTCAAATCAATTATAGATGCTCAGTTATGCCTACCCCTAAGATCAAATTCACAAATTTCAGAAATTCGGAAAATTTGGCAAACAAAATCCGAAAATTCAAGATTCAATCCGAAATTCCCTTCTAGGCCTTGCCGAAATTCAAAGCAACAAATTCGAAATTCAAGTACAAAAGCACCTAGACATGCTTTCGGATCTATGAAAATAAATCAAAAAGTGAAAATTTTTACTTACCTCTTGAAGATCTTGATGAACTTGGATGAACTTGGGTGATGTGACTTGAATGCTTATGCTCTCAAGAACTTGGGAAAAAATTGGAGAGGATTTTTTTGAGAATTTCTCTAAGGCAAATGGGAAAAGTGAGAAGCAATTGAAAGTACAGTGGGAGTTCATATGTTAAAGCTAAGGAGATGACAACTCCTCAAAACCCTGGTTCAAATGGGCCTAAGTGATGCTTGAGCCCAGAAAATCACCATTGAAGGATTAAGCTTAATTACCAGCTTAATTAGCAAGGATTCATCATCAGATTATCTCTAGAATTCCCAAGCTTAGTCAAAATTGGAGCAAAGAGATGCCTTCAGCAAATTCTTGGGGCTCGGCCTGAAGAAAATATTCTGAAAATGGAAATTTCATCAGTTATCCCTAAGTCATCATCAGGCTTAACTCTCAAGACTACTCGATCATCTGAATTAAAGTACTTTCTATGCATTGCTTGGGACTGGTTTTCACCCTTGCAAGTCACTTGGGGCTCTTTTTAGCCCTCATGTACCCTTGGGGCTCGTTTTAGCCCTCAGGTACGCCTCGGGATTTACTTCAGCATATGTGACAACTTCTCTCATCTCAATTCCGCGTGATATCCAAACTTCATGCGATCTCGTTCCCACATCACGCGTGGGGCTAAATGTTTGGGCCTTGTCCATTGTCCTAAGACCATTAACCTGGAATTACGAAAATACCCCTCCATGATCCAGCCCATCATTAGTCAGAGCAAAGTACGGATTTACCCCTAATCTGTCCAATCAAGTACAACTTCTGCCACCTGATGATAGCTCTCCAATCATTGATGATGGTAACTTTTTCCTAATTCTCTAATCTTCTCTCTCTACTTTCTCTCTCTAAAGTACTCTTTCTCTCTCTACTTTCTCTCACTAGAAAGTACATTCACTGATTTTAGCATCGGAGGGGCTTTCCTGGGTCACACCCCCGGGGCAGTTAACCTTCTTTCTCTTTTGCAGGCCTAGCTCTCGGACAGCAAGGCATAGCTGAGGGAAATTCGGACATTCATTGGACATAGTTCTAGGACATCTTGATTACCCTTACTACCCTACGACTCCCAGGAGCATTCTGTTTCCAGAAACAACAAGAGTCTTTACTAGGATACGAGTGATATAAGGTTTGGCATATATTTTTTAGTGGAATGTCTAAATGGATGCAGTGGTTATTTAGGGAGTTAGTGTACGTAGGAATGAATTGGATTTTGTGGGAGAAGACTTCTCTATTTTTAAGGTACTTAGGTAGTAGTGGGAGAGCTACATGAATGCAGTGGTTATTTAGGGAGTTAGTGTACGCAGGAATGAATTGGCTTTTGTGGGAGAAGACTTCTCTATTTTTAAGGTGCTTAGGTAGTAGTGGGAGAGTAGGGGGAGTGTCCTTGGAGAAGTAGTTTGGCTCTTTGATTTGGTCTTTGACGAATGTGGACTGGTTTGTGGTGCGAATACAATTTACACTTCCAATTAACTTATTCATGTTGGGAAATATTCCTTCCTTGATTGTAGGAAAACTTATAACAAGTTTAACTTGTTCAAATTTGGATTTTCTTAGAATATTACTTGGAAATATATTCATTTAACTTTCTTGGACTTCTGGTAACCTAGTCGTTGACATCATATCAACCTGTAACATGCAATCTAACAACCTACAGACATCTGAAACTGTAGTGAAAATTTTGGCATAATAGTTTGCCCTTAGCTTGTGTGTTGTGTTTTGGGTATTTTTACCCTACCACTTGGACCTCTCAGAGCGTGACATGTATCACCCTAGGAAGGTGTCCAAATGGACCAAATAGGGTACGACACATGGCAGGCGGATACCCCATAAGGGATAGGCGGCCTTCAAGGCCCAATTCTCAAGATCCCTGCAAAACGGCGCAGCCCATGTTCCTAGGTCACCAAACCCTAGGATAAGGGCATAAACTTCTAGGACCTTATAAATAGGTAGATTCCCTTAATATTGGGGCAACTTACAATCATTACATCATTTATTACTCTTGAAAACAGAGAAACAACTGATCTTGGGATCCGAGAAGATATTTACTTTTCCGCATTCTTTACTTCAAACCTCAACTAACTTGATCGTTAGAGGCGGAATTCCGACCAACCGAAGCATCAATTGTTTTGGAGGTACAGACGGCCTGATTCCAGTCTTAGTGATGTAATTCTCTCGAGGGACTAGAAAAACCCCAAAACATTTGGTGCTGTCTTTAGGGAGAGTATCTCTAAGATGGTTTCACAACACTCTATACTGCTTCCTGATCCCACACAACTGGCGGTTGATGGGGGGGTCCATTCGGACCATGATACTGATAACGATGTTGAAGTGAAACATGTGTGGCCTATGACGGGTCACTCAGAACAAGGCGCATCCGTCGCAGGGATAACTTGGAACAAGGCAAAAGCCAAGCAGGTCCGAGCAAACCATCCGGACAGCTGACTAGGGAAACCTAGGCGGTAAGAAGGAAGACTCCCGTCTCTAGAGACAAACTCATGAAATTCATGACTAGTTTAAAGGGAAGATCAAGGACTTGATCATCAAAAGGACAGCTAGCTCAAGCAAGGGTCAGTCGGCCAAAAAGTCTCCTCATGCTGAGGGGAATTAATAAGTCCGTCAGGAACCGACAGCCAACTCCACACCATAGTCATAGAAAGAAGGCCTGGACCTTGATTGATTGGTCTAAAGTCCGTATGCTCGAGATGGACCACAAGAAGGTCATTCGGCAAATTCAGCCGGACGGTAGCAAAAAATCATTTTTTGATGCTCAACATATCATCGAGCAAAAGAACAACAAGACGATGTATGACTTGTCTTCACGTCGAGCTTCCTAGACAGCTTCAAAAATACCTCGACGAAGTATTCTCATTTTGTTCATGAGAGCCATTCAGGTGACAAGTCCATCCATACATGCCCTCAAATGATAAACTCAACCCCAATTGTGCCCCAGATGTCATACGGGCCATAAGGGCAACCTTACATGCAGCCAACCCTCTTCAGAGGTCAGGCAACACTTAACATCCAACCTTTATAATGGCAGCTTCGTCTGCTTAGACTTGGTGAACAAACCTCTGTGTTCACCAAGGAAATAACCAAGGCGGCACAACCGACAAAGGTTAAAAATATATTAGTGGGGGCCTATGATGGTACTATCAACCCTGATGACCACCTCATGGACTAAGCCAACCTCATGTATTTACAAGGGTTGTATTATGCCAGCTGGTGCAAATGCTTCCCGACTTCATTGAAGGGTATTGCCCAACAATGGTTTTGTAATCTGATGGCTGGATGTATTGGCAACTTCAAGAGGCTTGCCTTCTTGTTTGCTTATAATTACTCTAATGAACATCCCAATAAAGCTCTTACTTAAGTATGATAAGTGACTTTTATTTCACTTTTAGGGGTCCGTGTATGGTCATTTTCTAGTTATTTTTCTAATAATTTCACTCTTTTTATCCTTTATTTCTATTATTTTCTTATCCTTGTCTTTCGTCTTTTATTTGAGTGTTTTGGTTAAGTTTCTAGTTTTTTTTTTTTTGGTAATTTTGGAGTGTTTTAGTTTAACTTCTTTATTTTATTAGTTTTAGTTTTATTTCTCTTATTTTTATTTTGTTTGTTTTATTTTTACTTTATTTATTTTCATTTTATTTTTATTTTACTTATCTTCTCGATTTTCTTGATGTGTGTAGGTATGCGCTTGGGTCAAGGTCCGTGTTCTAATTTGAGGCCGTGTTCGGAACTCCAAAGTTCGGGCTTTAATTCAAGCACTCATTTACTAGGCTGCTTCCATTTCCTATCCTTCACCCCACCTTCTTAACCCCCACTACATCAATCAGATCTCCCTTGCTCCAGCAAGAACCGCAGCAACCCACACATACCTCCACCAACAGCAGCAACTCAATCTTCAGCCACCACCATAACTGCGTCCTCTCACCACCGAAACCACAGAGAAGCCCCTGTACTTCTCTCACGCATCTAGCAGCCCTGACCCACCTTCATTTACCACCACAATCAACCACTTTCAGCCACCCAAATCGGCAGCCACAACAAACCACCGTCCAACCCGCAACATCTCTGCGCACTCCCTCCTTATGCACCACCGCAACTCAGAGCAGCAACCACCGCAAACCCGAATAAACCCCATCTCTCCTCTCGTTGCCCCTAAATTGCAGCAACATCTTCTCCAACCACAGCAACAAATCGCACAGCAACAGCCCAAAATCAAAGAAAATTCAGTTTCAATTGGGTTTGAGCAAAGCGCATAGAAGTTCGATCGAAATGCCAAAAAGTGTGAAAAGAGTCAGAAACATTGGATGTTTTCTTATTTGAAGAGGAGCGGTCGAACACACCCACGGTTCGACCGAACCAACCTCGTAGTTCGGTCGAACCTGCTCTCGGTTCGATCGAACCATTTCACGAGCTTCGCACATGATATTTAATAAGATCGAACGATTGAGATTGAAGATCGAAGATGATGCTCCATGATAGCCATTGATGATGTGATGTGCGGCGGTGATGCGTGATGATGAAGAGTAAGAGTAGCTGAAATTCAAAGAAATTAAGGGTCACGTTTTGATCCGGGGGGGGGGGGGGATTCATTTTTTTATTAATTTTGTTTTCCTTTTATTTATTTCCTTTTTTTCTTATTTTTCTTTCTTAGTTTAATTTAATTTAATTTATTTTTATTTGCCTTTTCTTTCCTTCCTTTATTTTTCTATTTTTTTAGCTTAGTATAAATACCCATTTTTAGGGTAATTAAAGGGAGGAATCAATTATTCTATTCTCTTAATGAGTTTTAGGAGAGCTTTTCTCTCTTAGGGTTAGATTAGATAATTTTAGAAAGAGAAAGTAGATTATTGCTCAAGTTTCTCTACCGTATTCAACTTTTGGTCAAGTTCATTTCAATCAAGCAATTCTTCCAAGTTTTCATCTTTAATCAAGTTCATCTTTAGTAATCTCTAAACCCTTCTTTTAGCTTTTTTTTATTTGCTTTATTGTTAATTATTTTCATTCATCTTTTTAGGTGAACTAGTTGGTATTGTTTTCACTGTTCTTAATCATGCTTAGTTTTGTGCTTCTTGAATTCATTTTTAGTATTGTTATTAAGCTTAATCTCCCTTCCCTAGGCTAATTTCTTAGCTAGGGGAAGGGGGTAGAAAATATGTGTTGATATTGGATAAATGATGATGGTTGGATTGAAAGACATGATTTTTGATAGCTTGAGATGATTGTGGAACTTTATTTGATGTTCTCTAGTTTAAATGCATGAAAGTGATTTGAACTAGATTAAGATCATCTCTATTTTAACGATTACATGAGAATAAGTTGTTAAAGTGGAGTTTTATGGATTGTGCTTCTTTATTATATTGATTTGATTGTAACTAATAGGATGCATGAGAATGATCCTAATTAGTATAGACCTCTTTCATTGATTAGCCTAGACTATTGCATGTGAATGAATTGTTTAGGTAGAATCTTGTGTTCTTTGGCATGTTCGTCATGATAACCATTATTGTTCCCCTCTTTCTAATCATGTTTGACACCCCCGTACCCCTAGCGTCGTTCTATCTAGATTTTAATCATCATTGTCTTTGCTTGTTTGTAGTCTTAGTGCTTTTTATCAAAAAACCAACATAAACATTCCCCATTTTACTCTTGCATTAGTTAAAATTGATGTTGAATGAGTGAGCTTCCTTAGTGGTTTGACCCTTTACATGCCCCTATACTTGTATTAGGGTAGTTTAGGAATATAAATGGTTAATTTGATTAGGGTTGTAGTTTAACGACCTATCTAACCTTCGATCAAATTTTGGCGCCGTTGCCGGGGAAGCGGCTTGTTTAACATTTATTTTTTCTATTGTGAGAGTCATTTTATTTGCCTTCTTTGTTTTTTATTTCGCTTGTTTAATCCTGCTTGTCGTTGCTAATCGTGTCCTTAGCTTTGTTGTATTCAAAAAGAGATATGGCAAGGCAAGAGGATCACCTTCTTTTTAGGGAGCATGGAAATCCGGAAATATATGAGCTCACGAGTGGAATACTTCTCCCAACCACCGAGCTAGACTAATTTCACTATCCATACACAATATGCTAGGATGGTACAAATTGAGCAATTTTCCGAAGGTGCAAGTGAAGACCCATTGAGCATTTGGATCGATTCATTGAGTTGTGTGCAATGATGCAAACCAATGAAGTGAGCCAAGATTACATTCGTATGCATCTCTTTCGGCAATCTCTCACCGGAGGTGCAAAGAAATGGCTCAAGCTTTTGAAGCCCAACTCTCTCACCACATGGAAGGAATTTGCGAAGGCCTTTCTCAAGAGGTTCATTTTCGATGAGCAAACCACAAAAATGAGGAGGAAGATAGCTTCTTTTGAGCAAGAACCGAATGAAACTCTTGGGGAAGCATGGGAAAGGTTTAAGGATTTGATTAGAGCATGTCCTCATCATGAATTCAACCATAATTTTCTCATGAGACTCTTCTATGATGGCTTGGAGCCAATGTCAAGGACCAATCTAGATGCGGGTGCCGGTGGCCAATCGATTAAAATCCCTCAAAGCCAAGTTAAAGCTACTACTGAAGAAGTGGCTACTAGCTATTAATGGGGAGGCCAAAAAAGGTCCCAAGGGAAGCAAGGAGTTCTTTATGAGTTGGAGAAAGTCGGCCAACTTAAGCACATAATTGAGCTCTTGAATGAAGGTCTTTCTAAGTTGAACTCAAGTGTTGGTTTGGGTTCAAAACCGTCACAAATCATTGATTTCTCATGTGCTCGTTGTGGTGGGACGAATTATGCTGCATCCTATTGTAGAGAGTCCAATCCCAAGAATGGTGAGGTTTTGACTTTGAGGGAAAAAGAGTTTGTAACCCAAACTCAATCTCAACAACTTTAACAACCTCCAAGACTAGAAAACTCCTATTCCCATGATAGACCTCTCTTTATTCTACCAACCCAAATTTTTTTCAACCCTTCCATCCAAATAAGATCAACATCATGACCAAAATCCTCAAGCAAATGAAGAACAATCCCCACCCGACCACACACAAACCCAAATTCTTCAACAACCTCAAATTATCACTCAACAATTCCAAGAGATCTAATCTCACAATGAAGTTGTTGATTCCCAATTAGCCAAAATTTATTCTCTCCATTTAACCACAAAAATCTCCTTACAATCATCTATTAACCCTTCACATACTTATCAACCCAAAACTTGCAAGGAGGATGAGAGCAAGGAGGACAAGTTTGTAGAGGATGTGGTTGAGAAGAAGGTTCAAGAACAAAATGAGGAGCCATTTGATTTTAGTGAACCAAACAAGTTTGAAGGCCCAGTTCCCTTTCCTTGTAGGCTAGTTGATAATGTTGTTTTGAAGAGCCCTATGGCGGTGAGCGTATGTAGAGTTGATGTGGTCAATGGTGTGATGGCTAATGAGAGCTTACCTCCATGTGATGATAAGGTGACAATGAGGTATGATGACTTCCTTGAAGTTCCCGTTTTGTTTGATGGCTCTTTTGAGGAAGGTGAGGTTGCCCTTCCTAATATTGAGGATTCCAAGCTTAATCGACCATTTAGATGGAAAATAAAGAAGAGATAAAAAAAGAAGAAGAAACAACAAGAAAAAGAGAAAGAGAAAGAGAAAAGATGAGCCACCATCGGCTCTTGATTCATTCCCTCCTTTCCTATGTGGTGATGTGAGACCTCAAGGAGTTCTAGTTCTCAAGCTTGGGGGGCATCTATGATTCAATCCTCATGTTGATGAGGGTGATGTTCTTTAATCCACCTTAAATGAGGTGATGGGTCAAGCTAGAGACCATAAACAAGCGCTTCCCAGAAGGCAACCCGGAGGATTTCTAACCCTTTTTCTCCCCCTCCTTTCTTTTTCTTTTTATTTCCTTCATTTTTTCTCTTTTAATGTTTTCTTTTGTGTCTTGTCTTGCCTTGTAGGTTGCTTTTTGGAAGCTTGGAGCTGAGTGACATTTGGTGAACTCTATTTTATGCTCCTTTATTCTTTTAAGCCAACCTCCCGGTGAGACCTTTCTTGTTTTCACTCTTTTAATTTTTCTTTGAGTGCTTAGCTTAGGATTAGTTTAGGAAGAAGTTGAATGGTTCGAGGTTGTTTGCATTGGTTCTATGGAACCTGGGATCATTGATGTTGTTATCGAACGATCAATTGTTTGACGATTATGACTTATTTGGAATTTATGCCTCGTATGTGAACCTTTTAGATTTCTTTCTCTTTTTTTTTTATTTTTTTTTCTTTCTTTTTTGTGTGAAAAGCGTGACTATGTCAATATGAAATGAATTTGTTTTGGAAATCGCTCATGCATTTGGAATTAATTACTTTGATAATGTGCCAAAGAATGTTTCTCTTCCTAATTGTTGATGGCCTACACAGATTGAGAGTGCTTGTGGTTGAGATAGACAAATTTTTTAGATAAGGTAGCAAGGTTAAGAACTATTGAGGACGTTTGAACCCTTAGTTCACGGGAAAGTGGTAAGATGGTGTTGCTCTCTATAGTGGATAGGATTCGCTTTAGTTGGTATTTGCTTACTTCCCATCCCTTGTGAGGTCTAATATTGTTAAAGCCTTCATCAATCTTGTTGAGCGACATTTAGGATCCTTGACTATGCATATCTTAATCCTTGTGTTGTCCTATAGCTCCTAAGATCATGACCCAACAACTCTAAGGGAGGAAAAGGGCACCCTTTTCTCATTTTTCTTTATCTTCTTTTTATTTTGTTACATATTTTGTTTTTATTTTGCATTTTCTCCTCTTGCTAACCCTTTGAGCCTATTCCCTTTCTTGATTATGAGCCACATTACAAGCATTATGACCTTTCGTTTCCCTTACCCTTAGTTTTGTGAAGCATTTTGGTTTGAGAGGTTGTTTTTGTGTTGTAATGAAGATGAGAAAGTATTATGCTCTTTGGACCAAGCAAGAAAGTAAATTGTATATTTTTTGTGTAATAAAGCAAATGCATCCCAAAAAAAATCCGTCCATAGTTAAAATATGCAAGGACATCAAATAAGAGTAAAAAAAATAATTACTAGGTTTCGTTTTCTTCCCTAAGTTAAGCATTGAGGACAATGCTTCGTTCAAGCTTGGGGGGGAGCGTTACTTCGTTTTTGTTATTATGGAGTGTTGGTGTTGAGTAAGCTTGGAGGAGATGGCATTATTGGTATTTTTGTTTGATGTTTGGTGACTTCTTGAGTTTGTTTTAAAGGTTTGATCTCCCTTTTGCTTCACTTAGGAAATATCACCAAAATTTTCAAATTTTTACCCCGCCTTAACCCTTTGCCTTACGTTACAACCCTAGTTAAGACCCTTAGACTTTAGAGGGGTGAGGTCAAATTCCAGTGGAGGGAGATAGATTTCAACCCTATGGAGAGAGTATGCATAGTTGATATGTTGGGATGGCCCACTAATTCCACAAATTGAATCTTTTTTCGATTCCTTCATGGAATCATGAGGAGCTAACTAGGGGGTGATTTGAAGCTAGTGGAGAGAACGTGGACCGTCTTGGATGGGACTAGTGCAGAGAATGAAATCACTAGTCCTCTATGATTATCTTAGGTTTGTCTCTTTCAACCATGAGCATCTTGGAGCGTGTATTCCCTTGTTTAATTGAGAAAGGTGAGTTTTCTTTGGCGCATGACTCTTTGTTGAGTCCAAATGGAGCATTTTCCGTCTTAGTGCTTGATTTTCTTAAACCTTGTCATGTTATGTTGGTCATGGTTGTTTTTGCTTTTCTTTTTCTTTTTCTTTTTGTTTTGTTTTGGTTTTGTCTAGAGTTGTGGGTTAAGCTCTTAGGAAACCCTCACGAGAGCACACTCGTCCTTTAAGGCGATTTAGGGGTTTAAAGGGCTTGTCTTTAGTTGCTAAAATTGACCGTGATTCTTTAAAGGAATGGTGTCCTTTAAACAAGTGTATTATTCTGATCATAGTTTCAAAATTATTAGAAAGCTAATATATTCAGTAAGGTCAAGTGTTTGGAATTCCTAGGTGGAGGCCGCTTCCGATCAGTAATATTAATGTATAATTAATATCACAGCTTAATCTTGACTGAACCCTTCAGGTCACACCCAAGCAATTAACGAACTGACTTGATGAATTAATTTGGAAGAAATTAATGAGTCGGCCGAGTAATTAATATTTAGACGTCGAAAATTCGAGCTTGGAGCGTCGAAAACGAGCGTTGGAGAATCTCAAATGTCGAGCCAAAATTTAGGATTTGGCAAGACGGGAAAATGCTTCAAGTAACAAGTAAAATCCTAGCCACGCGAAAGGCTTGGAAAGCGCGCCCAATAGCAGCGTGCCATGTTGGCAGCGTGCCACGTGGCAGCACACCATGGTGGCAGCGCACCACAATGGTAGCGCGCCACGGTGGCGGCACGTATGGCAAGAAGGCCGTGGACCCGGGTGGCGGGTCATGGGCACGGGCCAAAAGGAAATGGCCCAATAGAACCCAACTTGGGGCTCAAGGTTGGGTGACACATGGTTAGTTCACAATGCATGAGAAATGCCCTGGGGACCAAGTGAGAAAGTGGTCCTCACCTAACCATGTGACACTTGTTACTTGTTCCTTGTTTTATTTAACTAAGGGTTGAATTCATCAATCTTTCCATGTGAGATCTTTTTGTGAAAAAGTCCCACATTGAAATATGAGCGAAATGCACAAGCTATCCTTCCTTATAAATAGCCAAAGCATGGCTTAAGATTCTTTGCTTGAGTAGGAGTTTATTAGGGCATTGCATTTGCAAAAACCCTTAAACTCATATAATACTCGGGTTTTGATCGGACCTCGCTAACCTCGAGGTAACGGACCTAAAAGTCGGTAGTCGTTTTTGTGGGTGGATCTCCGTCGGAGGCTCTCGTGTTTTCGGGGCTAAGCTTTCAAGTAAGAGCCTAAATCGGTCAGGCGAAGCACGCAACAAAGGTATATTTCCTATTTTGCCCTTTTGGTGTTTATTTTATGCATTAGTGATATTACTTATTGCGAGCCTGATCCTTGGCTCGAGTTTTTTCCGCGGTGTGTAGGACTCACCAAACCCCAACAATGGTATCGAAGCCTCGCTTGTTTATTTTTAAAATCATAATATTTTTCAAGGTATTTTTATGGCTTAATTTTTCTGGTTATAAGTTGCTAATTAGATTAGTAGCTCATTTTATCCATTTTAACCTCGTATTAGAGCAGAATTCAACTCCTAAACCTAGATTTCAACGCAAATATAGTGAATTTTGGGTGAAAAAGGCATTTTAGAAATGGTTTAACCCTTTTTGTACTCATTTTTTAGCCAAAAAACGACCAGAAATGCATTTTTCGAGGGGTTTTTTGTTTTTACGAAAAATTTAAGTCATTCTAACCTTGAAAATTAATTGCATATTTATGGTGGTTATGTAATTGGTTTAATACATATTTTATATGCAATTTTAAACCTCTTTAGGCATGATTACTTGGTGGTAATTTGTGTTTGAAAGCTTGGTTTTATTTTTCACATAATTGCAAATTAATTGCATTAAGTGTGAAATTTTTGTTTTTGAGGCTTCTAAAGTGCTAAAGATTCAATCTTTAATTATGTTAAGTGATCAAAACTTTAAAAGCTACTGAATTCCATGAATTTTATGTTGAACTTTGTTGTTTTAATCATTTTTGGTTGATTGGAAACATAAAGTTTCAAACTTTGTGATAGAAATTTGGTTATCTTCATGTTGGAAGATATAATTTTCAAGGATTCACAAATGTTATTAGTTGGATTTTTCATTTGAACAGTAAAGTTCATATTTTCCAACTCCCTCTTACTTTGTCAAAATCTCAAGATTAATTTAAATTGATTAAATTAATAATGAGAAATTGCCTTATTTATTTTGTTGCACCTAGTTAAACCAATTTAATTAAAGAATGGTTCTTGGGAATTATTTTGGTTGAATGCACCTTGATAAATTTTATTTAAGTTAGACTTGTTTAAATTTTCAATTATTGCACATTGAATTATTTCTTAAATTAATTTAGAATTAATTATATGTCACGCGAAATTGGGATTGAAATCTCGAGACTATGAAACGCAAAACGAGGCAAGAACATCACTTGGCTAGCCGGGCTGCATAGCAGCCCGCATGTAACTGCCAAGGATGCAGTCCGTACGTGCGTGCAGCCATGTGCGTGGCTAGTGCACCCAGCCATAGCAACAGCACCAGCCAAGCAGCAGCGTGCTGCGGCAGTGCTGTGTGCGTGCGTGTGTGCGTGCGTGTGTTTTATGCATGGTTACTTGTTTATCGTTGTAAAATGCATGGGCCATTCACATATAGTGAATGGATGAATGGAATGTATATTCTCTCACATGTTTTATGAAATGAAAACTAGTGGGACCCGATTAGGATAGAAAATACGGACTACGTGTTGTGATGTATTTTTGTAAATCTAAATACGGTCTGCGTATCGTTGAGTATTTTTGGTCCTTAATATTTAGATTAATCCTAATTGTAGATACTAGTAGTTGCATTATTTTGGTTAAGTCTTGAAGACGGAGGTTCTTGGAAGATGAAGCCTTGAAATTGCAAGAGAAGACCTTTTGAAGACTTGAAGAATTCAAGGGGTCATGCTAGTTGCCAATATGCATCTTATGCTTATGCTTTATATATTTATGCTTGTGCTTATATATTAATGATATGTTAGATGCATGTTTAGGTTTTCATTATGTTGCGATGGTTAATTAAGTTCACTTAAATCAACCAACATAGAAAACCTAGGTCCCTAATAATATTGAGTAAAACTTGCCTTTACAAAACAACACTTGCACACCGAATGAGGGTAATGGTGGGCTACGCCAAAGCATGGTACCATCACTACTCCAAGGAACGTAAGGCACACCGGGTGTGAATGTTGGTTTTGGTTGTACTCAACGATATGGTGATGGAGTCCATACATGTCGTGGCAAAAGAGTTATATCGTCATAACGCATTAGATGCGACGATTATCTAACCAAGAGTGGCTTGGACCCATTAGCAAAGAATTGCTTACCTTGGGGTATCAAGTGGTAGGATAAGCCAAAGCATGCCTAATTACTCGTTGATCCCTTGGATCTTGGAATCGCCTTATTCTCGCCAAATAGGGACAATTTTATGCGTGAATAAGACGTTTAATAAGATTGAAGTTTGCACGAATGCTCTTAAATTTAAAACGTATTATATTCTTGATAAATGGTTATACTTTGCACTTATATTTATAGTACTCTAAATCAAATAATATTGTTTCTATGATTGGTAAAGGAAATCTTTAAGAATAGTTCTCAAAGAAAGGAAAAGCATTTCTAAAATACTATTCTCATCAATGACTTTTATAAAAGTCCGAAAGGACGGTTGGACATCATGTATTCAAAATACTTGGTAGTTTTGATAAAACATGAAGTATGGAGTTGTAAACTCAAATTGTCAATATTTGACAACCAACATCCCTTTTCGCTTCATACATAAATGAGTAAGACTTATTGATGTAGTAATTTGAGCATGAATTAATGGAAAAGTTGGAACTTTGTTTTACGGCGTACTAGATGTTTGATTATGCCTAACAAAGTATAAAAGTCAAAAAACTCTTAAGGAAATGGTTCTTAAAGATTATGAGATGAAGTATGATAAGAAATATAGGAAACGAGGAACAAAGAAAAGGAATGAGATTCCATTTTCCTAAAGAATTCATGTTATTGAAGTTAACTTAGGAACTCATTATCTTCACAAAGTATCGGATACTGCTGGAGTGTTCCACTTTGAAAGTAACCCCAAACTATTGAAGTTAAGCTAAGTTATCAACTTACAAGATTAGAATGAATCAAGGAGAGCTACATAAGTTGTAAGGTCGTATGCTTTGTTTAAAGACCTTTTATGCAAAAGGCTGGAACAAGTAATGGTTATTATCATGTTCCATAATCAGCAAATGATCTGTTCACACACGGAAAGACTCACATTCAAAGTTAAAGTGCAATAGTTGGAAATTTGTTTGAATGGCATAGTTATCCAAGCGTTGAGTCAAGAATGCTTAATTATAGACAAACATTTTCTTAACATTATAAACTAGCAAAAGCTCAAAGTCATGGGCATGATTTGCGTCCTAAACATCTTTAGCAATGTCACATCGACAAGAACGTACTCGATGCTCTATTAGATGGGCTCTTGTTAGTTGATCGATTCGAAATCGTTATAAGACAAGAAAGTCTTACTTGTTGAAACCGACAAAGCAGAGAGCTATTGTTCTTAGTATAGACAATTGATTTCGGAAGCTAAAGAGGATTCAATTACTTCAACGCTTCACAAAAGATTTTGAAAGAATATGGCTATATTCATCAAATGTAAACAAACTTGACCTGAGTAGCTCAAGAGTCCAATGAAGTACAAAATCGACTTGGCAAGATATCAAAACGTCTAGATTAGATCGAGCGATGTTTGCTTGAGCCAAGCATGACCGTCACAAATTTATGAAATTGAAATTTTCATAAATAACTCCACAAAGAACATAGTATGTCTTCACGGAGACCTCGATGCCATTTAAAAATGACTCGAACAATGATGGATCACATGCCTTCCTATAAAGTTCTTAAAGATTTGCACAACTGACTAATGTTACACTAAACAAATTTTCGAAGCTAAGAAAGGACGCCATATTAAGTAATGGATAGAATTATCTTCTAAATGTCTTTTCAAGTATATGTCTAAAACTCTTAGCCACAGTGGGAGTTCACTGGCTCAGTGGGAGTTCACTGGATCAGTGGGAGCTAAGTGACCAAGTGGGAGCTCACCAGCTTAGCAAAAGCTAGGTGGTTGAGAGGGAGCTTAATGGATCATTAAAGGTTAAAATAGCTCAAGTGGGAGCTAACTGTTTGTTTTACAACAAACTTTTACCCAAAGACAATATACATGTCTCTTTGTAAGCATTCAAGTAAGACTATGGGCATTACCTCCACAACCTAATTGAGAACATAAAGTTTGTTACTCTAAGTAGTGTCTTTCTAGAAAGTAACACGTTTCCAAAACGACAAGTGGGAGTAAAATGAACTCGATGACCATTGAGCTTAGCAACAAACTAGAACTGAGAATCTTAGAAGACCTTAAAAGGACTTCATGAGAATGCTTGATCAAGAATGCTCAAAAGAACTTTACAAGTTTCTTAAAAGAGAATTCATTACTCACAAAACATCAGAAATGTTGGAGTAAGATCAACACAATAAAAGGGCTTTGGAAGCGCCTTGAAACTCAATGGTTGATGCAATTGCCCCGTATAGGTATAGAATTCACCAAAGGCTTGGATTGAATCCTATAAATTTCTATTAAGTTAGAAATAAACTTAGGGGTGTCTGTTCGGTTTTTGGTTTGAATTTAGTCCAAATTTGATCCAATCCGAAATATAATTCGGTTTTCAATTTTCCAATCCGATCCGATTCGAATTTCTCTCTTGATCCAATCCGATCCAATCCAAATTAAAATTCGGTTATTTGGATCCGATCCGAAAATCTGAATTATAATACATTATTTTTTAGCGCCTAATGCAATTATAAAAATAAAGCTTTACTATAAATAAAAGTCTTCAAAATCACAATTAAAATAAATAGTTCAACGTCAAGTCATTAATTAATTAAAAGTCTCTCTAATTTATTTTATGTAATTGTAAGTATTTGAGCTAAACTTCAAAATATACAGAAATCCATATTTATACAAGCTTAATTTTACAATTCGGTTTTTGGTTTAGATTGGATCCAATTAGGGTCAATCCGATCCTATCCGAAAATCCGAATTCCCAAAAAATCTCAATCCAATTCAATCCGACTTAAAGTTCGGATCCGATCCGAATTGATAATTCGGTTTGGATTGGATTGGATTTCAGTTTTTATCCGAATTATGGACACCCCTAAATAAACCTAAGACTTACAAGCATACTATTTACTATTAGATAGTAAAGGAATAATGTCTTGTAAGATAGGTACGACAAATCCAAATTCCGAATAATGGTTAGAGGCCATGAAAATCCAAAACAGACCCCATGTTTGAAAATCATGTTTGAAACTTGATTAATTTGCATGAAGGGTGAAGAACCCATTGATTGCAAATAAGTTTTCAAGGAGAAAACTAACAAATGTGGAAATGTATATGCATACATAGCTAGATTAGATGAAAAGGATACAACTAAATTAACGAAGTTGATTATAATAAAAACCTATTCACCAATCGGAATGCTTAAGTCTTTTCGTGATTGATCTAGCAAAATTACACATATGAAATATGGAAAAATAGATACCAAAACTGCCTTCCCAAAATAGGATTTTGGAAGTGATTATGGAATAGTCTAAGGGTTTTGAAAATCTAAATAATGCTAGATTTGAAAGCAAGCTCAAGGAATTCGTCATGGGATTAAAGGAAGCATTGCATATAGGAATGAGAACATGTTTTCTCATAAAGTTAATAAGAGGATTGGCTTATGGAGAAACATTTATAGAAATTTTTATGAATAAGAAGTTTAGTGGGAGCAAAAGTAAAGGTCTAACCGGAAGTTTACGGACTCTATTGTGAAACAACTGTCAAATGCTAAATGTTTAGATTTGAAAGTATTTTGACTATGGACCAAGCTAAAGTCGATACTTAGTATACATATTGGGAATTAAGTTCTATGGTATAGACTTAATTAAATGTTTAAACAAGTAACGGAATTTACCATATCAAACATGAAGGACTTTGAAAGCCTTTCGACCCATATGTATAAAACTAAGTAAATGTTTGAACTAAGTATAAGCTAGGCTAAATGCTAAGTCAAACAAGAAAGACTCTAGTAAGAGACTTTCAACCATATCACATAGCGAACAATTTAGCAAAGACTTAGTGAAACTGAATGAGCTAAAATGTCAAATTGATGGGATAAAGATTTAGAATCATTCTACAATTAAATCCATCATGTAAAGCTATGATATGGAATCGTCACATGACTTACTTGCTTAGAGCATGTGAAGTACGTATATAGTACCAATAAATTTGAATCTAATTATTAAATTATAGTCAAGAACATCTAAAACACTTGGATGAGTTAGAGGATGAGTTCTTGACACATGGAAACAAATATAATTTGAGAATTGATGTTGCAAGCACAAACCTTAACAAGGAAGCCGTTTATAAGCACGAGCTAACAATAAGTCGTGGCTTGGGAATGGTAACATGGATGTGCATCCAAGTATAATGTGCGGAAATTTAAGGTAAATTTCTCTGATCACATGTGATTAGGGTATTCCAAATCATTGTGAGCCGTTGGGAGTGAAACCCAAGAAAGGCATCATCAAGAAGTCTACAAAAGTATATGATGAGAATATTGTTGCCTAAAAAAGCAATAATAAGGAAAAGGTTAAATGGTAAGTTGGTTATTGAACGTTGATGATTGTAGGTTGTTAAGCTGAAGGTCACAAATCATGAAAAACGAGTGGGAGCCATTGCTTGGACAATAAATCCTAGATCACATGTAATCCATTAACACTCTCAAAATTTTATCATCATATTATGGAAATGGTGGATAATGAAGATGCTATGATTTGCTAAGTAATTATAACTAAACCTATGCAATAAGTGAACGACACTATAAGAAATCAAGCATATTAGATATGGGTGTGATTTTTATAAATGTTTTATGAAGAGTACTACTCTTAAAACATTTAAGAAAACCATTTATCATAAGATAAAACATTATGAAGTTTCATAGTGGAATAAAATTTTTCTAAATATTCCACAAAACTATTTAATTGTAGTTTAGAATTAAATAATGAGTCCATTCGATTTTAAAGAATATTCAAAATAGGGAATCAAGACAATGTCTTGGATAAAGAAACACCTATTAAGTGAACATTGAATATTTTATTAAAAAATTATCCCTGATCAAGGTCATTTAAATGATGGACGATTAATGACCAATAGAGATTGGTGTGTAGTATTATTTATAGCACCGTTTCTTGTGCTACGAAGAAATAAATCATTTTCACAGGTATTGGTTTAGAACCATATTGGATTGACTTATGAGAATACTTTAAGAGATTCAAAATCGTCAAAAGTATATTTCTCATTATTGCTATCGGAACTTTTTTCCTTGACCATGAGTATTGTGAGGTCTCTTGTTTGAGTACTAGTCCGTTTTAGATATTGGTCAAACGTCTGCTATAATTGGGGATTATAACGACAGCTATCAGGCGGCTAGGTCCTCTTAGTAAAAGAAGCTACATTACAAGACAGGGAATGTCCCCCTACTAATAATAGGGAACATGTCTTGTTGTTTACAAGGCCTCTCGAAGAGCAAGACTGTGAAAATGCATGGTCGTGCTCAGATGGATTTTAGAAATCATCTGCTTATTGACAGTCAAACTCGAATTTCAAGAAACACTTCTGGACGTAACAGAGATGACGAATAATCTTACCCTGTAGTTCATGAAAAGACATGAAGAGACATAGGAAAGGGGATATACACTGAATGCTCACTTGTCCGGAAGGACAAGTGGGAGATTGAAAGGAATGGTGTCCTTCAAACAAGTGTATTATTCTGATAGTGGGTTCAGAATTATTAGAAAGCTAATATATTCAGTAAGGTCAAGTGATCGAAATGCCTAGATGGAGGCCGCTTTCGATCAGTAATATTAATGTATAATTAATATTGTAGCTTAATCTTGACTGAAACCTTCGGGTCACACCCAAGCAATTAACGATCCGACTCGACGAATTAATTCGGAAGAAATTCATGAGTCGCCCGAGTAATTAATATTTAGACGTCAAAAATTCGAGCTTGGAGCGTCAAAATCGAGCGTCGAAGAATCTCAAATGTCGAGCCAAAATTTAGGATTTGGCAAGATGGGAAAATGCTTCAAGTAACAAGTAAAATCCTAGCCACGCAAAAGGCTAGGAAAGCGCGCCCAATCGCAGCGTGCCATGTTGGCGGTGTGCCACGTGGCAGTAGGCGTGTCCAAATTCGGGTACCCGAAAACTCGGGTACCCTGAGTTTCGGGTACCCGAAAACCCGGGTACCCGGAGTTTCGGGTATTTGTTAATTTGTCCCATGTCCCGAACCCGGGTACCCGAGATATTCGGGTCGGGACATGGGTACCCGGATTTTTGAATGATTGTAATTAATTTGCTCCAAAAAGATAAAAAATTGAAAAACACTTTAGATCTAATATTTAAACTCCACACAATCGAATAACCAAGATACAAAATAACCAATTACACATAGCTTTGTTTCAATAATAATAATAAAATTTGAAATATACAAAGAATTAGAAGAAAAAAATATATATAATTAGAAATTGCAAGTCGAACAGAAATTATTTAGACGGGAATTACGGGACATGCAGAGAAGAGATGATAATATACACAAAAAACCTATACTACATCTAATTTTTTAAAGGACTACATCTTCTAATCTACCTACGAGGATTCAATCCCTCAGCTAACAATTATGTAATAATAATATACAAGCTACCAATATGCCTAATTACACAACCAATTGCTGCGAGGTCATCCAAAGTAAATAACCATTGCTGGCAACACAAATTTCCAATTCACCTTCTCCATGGTGGCGGCTTCCCTTTCTTCATGGCTCTACTATCACTTTGGGCAAAGCAGCGGAGTTAGGAGTGGGAGATTGCAGATCGAGAGTGAGGAAATTGAATGAGAAGGCTGTTGAGGAGAGGTTTTGAGAATAGAGAAGTAGGAAGAAGCAATGGAAGTAGGAAGAACAGAGAAGGAACTTAAGGAGGAAGAAGAAGGAAGAGAGAGAGAGATGCAGGAAGAGAGAGGAAGAGAGAGAGGCAGGAAGAGAGAGGAGCGGCGGAGAACCCTAATATTGTTTCAAAACAGAAGGGGTATGTGGGCTGGGCTTAGTAGTCACTCTAGTCAGTAGCGATTTTTTTTTAAATATTAATTTATTTTCGGGAAATTGGGCCCGGGTATTAAAAATGCGACCTATGTCCCGACCCGGATAACATGCAATTTTCCCAGGTCGGGTACCCGTCCCGAAAAAACAGTTTTTTCCCCAAATTTCACATCAGGTATTTACCGGGTCATCAGGAAATCGAGTTGGGACAATCGGGTCAGGTTTTTTTGAACACCCGGCACGCCACGGTTGCGACATGTATGTCAAGGAGGTCGTGGACCTGGGTGACGGGTCATGGACACTGGCCAAAAGGAAATGGCCCAACCGAACCCAACTTAGGGCTCAAGGTTGGATGACACATGGTTAGTTCACAATGCATGTAAAATGCCTTAGGGACCAAGTGAGAAAGTGGTCCTCACCTAACCATGTGACACTTGTTACTTGTTCCTTGGTTTATTTAACTAAGGGTTGAATTCATCAATCTTTCCATGTGGGATCTTTTTTTTAAAAAGTCCCACATTGAAAGATGAGTGGAATTCACAAGCTATCCTTCCTTATAAATACACAAAGCATGGCTTGAGAATTTTTTGCTTGAGTAGGATTTCAATAGGACATTGCATTTGCAAAAACCCTTAAACTCGTATTATACTTGGGCTTTGGTCGGACCTCACTAACCTCGAGGTAACGGACCTAAAAGTCGGTAGTCATTTTTGCGGGTGGATCTCCGTCAGAGGCTCTCGTGTTTTTGGGGCTAAGCTTTCAAGTAAGAGCCCAAATCGGTCGGGCGAAGCACGCGACAAAGATATATTTCCTATTTTTCCCTTTTGGTGTTTATTATATGCATTAGTGATATTATTTATTACAAGCGTGATCCTTTGCTCGGGTTTTTTCCGCGGTGAGTAGGACTCACCAAACCCCAACAATTCCTACGAAAGTGAGTTAGTGTACATTATTTCTCTTTTTAGTTTTTCTTGCTTGAATAAATCATTCTCCTTATCTTTTCTTTCATGTTAATTTGCTCGAGGACGAGCAAAAGATTAGCTTGGGGGAGTTTGATAAGTGACTTTTATTTCACTTTTAGCGGTCTGTATATGGTCATTTTCTAGTTATTTTTCTAATAATTTCACTCTTTTTATCCTTTATTTCTATTATTTTCTTATACTTGTCTTTCGTCTTTTATTTGAGTGTTTTGATTAAGTTTCTAGTTTTTTTTTGGTGATTTGGGAGTGTTTTAGTTAAAATTCTTTATTTTATTAGTTTTAGTTTTATTTCTCTTATTTTTATTTTGTTTGTTTTTATTTTTACTTTATTTATTTTCATATTTTCATTTTACTTCTCTTCTCGGTTTTGCTTGATGTGTGTAGGTATGCGCTTGGGTCAAGGTTCGTGTTCTAATTTGAGGCGGTGTTCGGAACTCAAAAGTTTGGGGTTCAATTCAAGAACTCAGTTACTAGGATGCTGCCATTTCCTATCCTTAACCCCACCTTCTTAACCTCCACCACACCAATCAGATCTCCCTTGCTCTAGCAGGAACTGCAGCAACCCACACATACCTCCACCAACAGCAGCAACTCAATCTTCAGCCACTACCGCATCTGCCTCCTCTCACCACTGAAAGCACAAAGCAGCCCCTGTATTTCTCTCATGCATTTAGTAGCCCTGACCTACCTTCATTTACCACCGCAATCAACTACTTTCAGCTACCCAAATCGCAGCCACTACAAACCACCGCCCAACCCGCAACATCTCTACGCACTCCCTCTTCACGCAACACCGCAACTCAGAGCAGCAGCCACCGCAAACCCGAATCAACCTAATCTCTCCTCTCGTTGCCCCTAAATTTCACAACAACAACCCCAAATCAAAGCAAATTCAATTTCAATTGGGTTTGAGCAAATCGCATAAAAGTTCGATCGAAATGCCAATAAGTGTGAAAAGAGTCTGAAACATTGGATGTATTCTTATTTGAAGAGGAGCGGTCGAACACACCAATGGTTCGATTGAACCAACCCTGTAGTTCGGTCGAACCTGCTCTCGGTTCAATCGAACCATTTCACGAGCTTCGCACATGATAATTAATAAGATCGAACGGTTGAGATTGAAGTCAAAGATGATGCTCCCATGATAGCCATTGATGATGTGATGTGTGACGGTGATGCATGATGTTGAAGAGTAATAGTAGTTGAAATTCAAAGGAATTAAGGGTCATGTTTTGGTCTTGGGGGGGGGGGGAATTCGCTTTTTATTAATTTTGTTTTCCTTTTCTTTATTTCCTTTTATCTTATTTATCTTTATAAGTTTTATTTTATTTTATTTATTTTTATTTTCCTTTTCTTTCCTTCCTTTATTTTTCTATTTTCTTAGCTTAGCATAAATACCCATTTTTGGGGTAATTAAGGGGAGGAATCAATTATTCTATTCTCTTAATGAGTTTTAGGAGAGCTTCTCCCTCTTAGGGTTAGATTATATCATTTTAGAAAGAGAAAGTAGATTATTGCTCATGTTTCTCTATTGTATTCAACTTTTGGTGAAGTTCATTTCAATCAAGCAATTCTTCCAAGTTTTCATCTTTAATCAGTTCATCTTTAGTAATCTCTTATCCCTTCTTTTAGCTTTATTTATTTTCTTTATTGTTGATTATTTTTATTCATCTTTTTAGTTGAACTAGTTGGTATTGTTTTCACTATTCTTAATCATGCTTAGTTTTGTGCTTCTTGAATTCATGTTTAGTATTGTTATTAAGCTTAATCTCCCTTCCCTAGGCTAATTTCTTAGCTAGGGGAAGGGGGTGGAAAATATGTGTTGATATTGGATAAATGATGATGGTTGGATTCAACTCATGCCATAAATTGATGAAAGACATGATTTTTGATAGCTTGAGATGATTGTGGCACTTTATTTGATGTTCTCTAGTTTAAATGCATGAAAGTGATTGAATTAGATTAAGATAATCTCTATTTTAACGATTGCATGAGAATGAGTTGTTAAAATGGAGTTTTATGGATTGTGCTTCATTATTCTATTGATTTGATTGTTGATATGTCCGATTTATATAGTGTTTTACCCCCGTCTCTTGGTCATAATTAGTATTGTTTTTGGCTCTTTAGAGCCACTTTTATAACTAATTGGTGTTTTCTAGTGTTTTCGTAGATTTGGTTGACTTTTGCAGGGACTTGCACTTTTGGAGCATTTTCCCGAGATATTATGGAGCGATTACGAGCACTAGAGAAGCACGACCAGTTTCTATAGCCCAGGGCCGGTTAGAGCCATCGAACCGGTGATTAAGGGGTCGGTAATCGGGATATCGAGGTATTTGGACCGAATGATCAAGACCCTAAGTGGATATCCGGATTGGGCCAAAGAAATAAGCCCAATCAAAGTTTCAAGCCTCGAGGTGAAGCAAGGGCCCGATCGGGCGTGGCGCGAGAGTTGTGCTAGTGTGTGGCCAAAGGCGCGCCCGATCGGGTTAGCTGCTAGCACAATCGGGCGCGGCTGTTTAGAAGAGTACGCGGAGAAAAAGGCGCGCCCGATCAGGCGGCCTTTAGCCCGATCGGGCGCGTGTTATTTTAAGGAGTTAATTTTCGACGATTAAGTTTGTTTTAGTTTAGGATTCTTGCTTAGTATAAATACTTTTCTGTTAAGCAAGTTTAGGACTTTCTTTTACTCTTTCTTAATTCTTTCTTAGATTTTCTTTCTCTACTTAGCTTTAGATTAGTTTCTCTCTCTTATACTTCGTTCTTAACTTTATTCTTAATTCCAGATTTCTTTGGTAACAATTTCTCTTCCCTTAACCTTAGTTATTTATTTTGTTCCCTTGATCATGTCTTGTTTTATTACTTTGATTTGTTTAGATTTAATAATGTGTGAGTAGTTTTATTTCTAGGGTTTATGGGGATCCATAAATAATATGAAGGGGTAATTTATTGTTGTTAATTGTCAATGCTAGATTAATTTCCTATTGATTGATTTAATGCTCTATGACTAGATTTGCGCAGATCTTTTATGCATGAGTTTGACAATATTGATTCGAGATTCAAAAGATAAGAATTGATGTTTA
The DNA here is from genome assembly GCA_024500155.1 of Chenopodium formosanum. Taxonomy (NCBI): domain Eukaryota; kingdom Viridiplantae; phylum Streptophyta; class Magnoliopsida; order Caryophyllales; family Amaranthaceae; genus Chenopodium; species Chenopodium formosanum. Next base: position 21,881,688 of record CM044880.1, read on the forward strand.
GGTTTAGTTTCAAAAGGCAGGTTAATTTATAAATGGTTAAGTCGAGATTCGAGGGATGAGATTTAATACCGGTAAATTAATTGTGTGATTGTAATACGTAGCGAAAGCCCTTTATGATATGATTAATGTATGCATTGATGATTGATTATTATGTTTTACCCTGGAATATTATTTATTGGTTAACCTATGCCCTAGACCTTTTATTCATTGGTTTCTCCTTATTCTTAATCTTCGTAGTTTAGTTTTATATCCAAATTTACATATTGGTTACTTGATAATTTAGATTATATTAATTAATTAGGAATAAAAAGACTCGTTTCTTTGTGGATTCGACCTTAGTTAGTGGTTTTAAGAATGACTTTTGATTAGGTGATACGACTTGAGCCTGTCAAAATTTGGCGCCGTTGCCGGGGAAACGATCTTATTTTTATTTCTGATTATTTTTGTAGTCTTGGTTATTTCTTTTTGTCTCAGAGAACATTAGTTCTTTGAGGCAAGTCTCATATTTGCTTTTAGTTTTTTTTTGTTTATGCCCAGGTGTTCTAGATCAGGGTACATCCCATTCGATCTTGAGATCGAACGATCCTTCCATAGACAGAAGAATTTCTACAAGCAAATTCTGGCGGATTCTGGTGATCATAATAATCACCGAGATCCTCCAACAGATTCTAGCGATTCAGAGGTATCATCAGATCCAGAATCAGAGATGACGGCTCCAAAGAAGCTCAGTGATTACTCACAATCAAAGCTTACAGATTTTCCACACCTTACTCCCACTCTGGCTCTTGATATTAAACCCCAATTTATAACGATGATAGAAAGGAAGCAATTTAGTGGAACTAAGGGTGAAGACCCAAATCTTCATATTGTAGACTATTGTCAGTACTGTAATACCATCAGGCAAGCTACGGTCACACAAGATCAAATCAGGGAGATTCTCTTTCCTTTTTCTTTAACTGGAAAAGCCAAACTATGGTTTAAATAGAACTGCACTTGGTATAACTGACTGGGAAACTCTTATTTTGAATTTTTATAACAAGTATTATCCTACGGAGAGAACAGTCGTACTACGGAGTGCAATTCAGAACTTTGCCCAAGAAGCCGATGAAACTTTATATGAGGCATGGGAGACGTTCAAGGACCTACAAAGAGAATGCCCCCACCATAATTTGGCACAATGACAGTTAATCCAAGCCTTTTACAATGGCATTGGAAATTCATCTAGAATAATCTTAGATTCTGCAGCTAGTGGGAGGTTTATGAACCTTAATGTTGATGATGCAGGTCAAGTTATCGAAGATATGGCAATACATAATTCCCAATATGGGAATTCCAGAGGCTTTGCTAACAAGGAGAAGCATAGTGTTGACTCAGTATCCTTTTTGCAAGCTCAATTAACCTCTATCTGCCAGAAATTAGATAATCTTAGCATTGCTAATATAGCTAATGTTTCAGCAATTAATAATAATGCTAATGAGGCTTTTTGTGAAAATTGTGGAATTTTAGGTCATTAGGAACAAGATTGCAGGAGTTCCGTGGAGCAAGTTAATGCCTTTCAAGCTTATAGGCAGAATAACCCATACTCCAACACCTACAATCCTGGGTACCAGAATCATCCGTACCTTTCCTACCGGAGTACTAATGTTCAAAATCCACCACCACCACAAAAACCACAGGCGCCTCAACAACAACAGCAGAAATATTACCACCCCAATGCTGGCCAGAAGAACCAACCACAACAACCCTCCTCATCTTCCGACCCTTCTTTGGTAGAAATTAGAGCGATGCTGGTAAACATGCAGAAGCACATGGAGAGAAGAGATGCCCAAATTGATTCAGTTCTAGCACATAATAAAATTGCAGATAATCAAATTGCGCAACTTTCCGCTACTCTACTAGCCCGCCAACAAGGAGCTCTACCAGCGCAGCCGACCAGGCCTACGGATCAAGCCTATGCAATTACTCTAAGGAGTGGTTCAAACTATGAAGGGCCCCCTTTGCCCAGAGATGATGAACATGTTTTAATAAATAACGCTAATCTTGATTCCGTTAAACCTAACAATGTAGCTAATAGCCCTGGAGGGCTAAAGCATAGTACTAATACATCTAATTTTACATTGCAGGGTACGACTCCAGGGAAGGTGGCCACTCCAGATAAAAGCAATAATTCTACAAAGCCGGTTATCAAACTTCCATTCCCCAATCGTCACTTTAAAACAAATTTGGACAAGCAGTTTGGTAAGTTTCTGGAGATGGTAAAAGATTTGAAGGTAACAATTCCCTTCACTGAATTAATCACACAGATTCCAGCATATGCAAAATTTATGAAGGAAATATTGACAAGAAAAAGGTCTATTAGTGAGGTAGAGACAATAGCTTTCACTGCAGAGTGTAGCGTCGTACTTCAAAATAAATCTCCACCTAAATTAAAAGATCCGGGTAGTTTTTCTATCCGTTGTCACATTGGCAATCTAATGATTGATAATGCATTGTGTGATTTGGGTGCTAGCGTTAGTGTTATGCCATTATCTGTGTGTTCCAAGTTAAATATGGGTAAATTAAAAGCTACTAATATTACTCTACAAATGGCCGATCGTTCTTTCAAATACCCCTTAGGTGTTTTAGAGGATGTTCCTGTTAGAATAGGTAAATTTTATATACCTGTTGATTTTGTTGTTCTTGATATGGATAAGGATATGCAAACTCCAATCATTTTGGATAGACCATTCCTTAACACTGCAGGAGCAGTTATAGATGTGAGAAGTGGCAAATTAACACTATCAGTAGGGGACAAAAAAATTATTTTTAATCTTAATAATACCGTTAAATGCCCCATGACAGAGGAGAAGTGCTTTAGTGTTAATATGGTTCATAATTATTCTAACAAGCCCCAAGCTCTTGTAAAAGATCCCTTGGAGGCGGTATCTTGTGTTGCATCCTTTATAGATGAGATAGACAAATGTCAGAAGGAAGTTGATGCAATAGAAAGAGCCCTCTACACTGTCGGTCTTGGCTTTGAGGATGAAAAGGTGGAATCAATCGAGCAAGTTGTGGAAATTGAGCCTGCAGTGAGTGTTCCGCCAGATCAATTTGCAAGTGCTAAATGCAATGAAAATTTGAAGCAACCTTTGATCGAAGAGGGATCTTTAGTGCATAACATTGAAGATCCCCCAATCTAAGTCAAGGAGGATCCAACAGACAAGGTGAATTGGCATCCCATAGGGTATGTCAGGAAGCTGCGTCGTAGCCTAAACATCGCTCGATCGGGTGAGAAACCACCCGACCAAGCGATAGGTTAAGGGTCCTAGTTCTTGTTCTTGGTAAGAAGGTCGTGGGGGACCTAGATAAACTAGCGCTTTGCGCGAGGCAACCCATATTTCTTGCTTTCTAGACTAGTTTTTCTTTTATTTTACTTTATTTTTATTTTTATTTTCTTTTTTTTAAGAGAGGAGAGGAGAGTGCAATTTTACCTTCTGCAAGTGTTTTTGTACAGGTATAGATTTGACAGGCACGAAGAATTAAGAAGGAAGTTGAAAATAAAGAAGAGATCCGATTTGGGCACGGACCCGATCGGCGCGCAAGTAAAGAAAATTCCAGCTTTATTTTTGCCCGATCAGGCGCGCAAGTGAGGTTGGAAATCAAGCTATTTTTCCCCGATCGGGCGAAATTTTTGAAAAATCAAGTAAGGAGAAAAGATATGTCGGTCGAATCTCGCCCAATCGGGTGAGCAAAGGGCGAAAATTCCCTTCGCATTCGCGCCGATCGGGCGCGCATTTAAACTTTCAGAACAAACTATTTTTGCCCGATCGGGCGCGCCACTTTTTGGCCGACCTATTACTTTCTTATCTTCGTCTTCTTTTCTCAATTTCTCCTTATTTCATCTTCTTCTTCATCACTTTCTCTCTCTAAAACCCCCATTTTCATACCTTCAAACTCTACTTCTTTTCAAGATCTTCTCTAATTCTTCCATCCAAACTAATTTTTTTTTACATATTCTTAATCCTCTCACCTTTCCCTTTGATCTACACTAAATTTCTACCACTTTCTCTCAAAATTTTCCAAAACCCTAAGAGAGAGAAAGCTTCAAATTCCACTATTTCTCATAAAAATGGCCTCCAAAAGATCTAGAATCGTATGGGGTGAAAGCTCAAGGCAACTACAACCACCATTGGTTGACCCGGAGCTGCAAATTCCGGGATGGAGCGAGGTGGTAATAACCTCACAAGAACAACGGCAAAGGATGCTCAACCTCATCTCGAGGCAGGTAATTCCTACACGTTTTGTTCATCATTCTACGATTTCTAGATTAGGAATCGATAAATCGGTAGAAAAATTGTTTAAGGGTATTGGAATGAGTGGTTTATTTCAATTGCATTATGATACTTATGACTATAAAACTTTGGAATTTATTTCTATTTTTAATGTGATAAAATCTAATGCTTTGATTACTCATGTCCAATTCCGTTTGCTTAATAATGATGTGAGATTGACTTTGAAAGAGTTTGGTAAATTATTTGAGTTGAAATCGGATATGCCTATTGAACTGTCCCAAGACAACATTGCCGTTGTCTATCAATCCCTCACGGGGGATGCTAATCTAAACCTCCAACATGCCAAGGGCACTTGGATACAACATCCCGTGCCAAAATTTTGGCAACGGTTTGTTGGCCTCACTTTGTTTGGGAGGCATGAACTCGCTAATGTAAGGAGGGATGAACTAGAGTTGTTAGGGTCTTAAATGATTCCTAGGAGTGACAAGCTAAACATACCTCATAGGATAGCCCAACACTTCCAACGGGCGGCCAACACGGCCGAGAGTGGTAGGTCTAGGGCCCCTATTTATTTTGGTGGTTTAGTCACCCACATAGCGGTCAAGCACCTTAACTTTGTTCCTAACGACTTTAGGAAGGTAGTAGGCATAACTTTTATGGACTTACCCTACTTAGGTAGCCTCAACTGGATCAATTTCATAGGGGGTGAAACTTGGTGGGTAATCAAAAGGGAGTCGGGTAGAAGGGACAATGCCTTTACGTTGCCTAACCCCGTTTTGACTAAGTTTTAGAAGGGTCAACCTTCTTACACCTTTGTTTTAGGTAACCAAGGTGAGGCTCAAGCGGCTCACCAAGCACCACCTTCACCACAACCTCAATTTCACCTTCAACCACCACCCCATACCTACACTTATAACATCCCCACTTCTTCCACAAACTATAACATCGACCCAAACGCCCCTTATGAATTCTCGGCTTTTAGGAGCCAAATAGATAGGATTGAGATGGGGCAAGGGAGAGTGGAGAGTATGGTGCAAAACTTAGATACTCGAGTAGGGTCTCTAGATAGGTGGGTGGGGCATGTGGAGAGAAACCTTGGGAGGGGTTTATGCCCCGTGTATGATGACTACGCACGTCAGGGGGCTATTCCCCCCGACTTACTTGTTCCCGATTGGTTTCAATATCCTCAAGGAGGATATTCGGACCCAAGTGCCTTTGGTACCTATGTGGACTACTCTTCGGTCCACGATTATGGGACCGATGCTCCTTTTGGTGGGCTTGGGGGGAATGTAGACCCTAACTATTTTGCAGGTGGTTCGGGTTATGGAGGAGCCGGTTCTAGCCATGGGGGGAGGCTTTTCGAGGATGGATGAAGATGAGGAGTAGTTACTCTAGCTACAATCCCAAGTCAATGAGGGCATTGCTTGATTTTGCTTGGGGGGATGATCTTGTTTTGGGTACTTCTCTTCCTTTTCTCTATTTATTTGCTTTCTAGTATAGTTTTATTTGCTTTCTAGTGTAGTTCTTTATTGTTTTCCTATATTAAAAATACAAAAAAAATTGAAAAATAAAAAAATTCCAAAAATAAGTTCTAATGAATTATATATCATGCTTCCCTGTGCCCCTTACTTGAATAAATTGTTTTGATTCTTGGTATATGATGATAAATATTGTGGATTAGTTGATCATGATTTGAAGTTTGATTGCTTAGATTCCTTAATATGAGTCAATTTTGCCCAACTGCTTGTGAATATAGTGCTTGACTAGTTGATTTGGTTAGGAATGTGTGTTAGTTCCGGGTATGTCAATGGATTTGAGTATTGGTTTGCAACTATAAGTAATGTTTGTATGACTCATTATTATGTACATTGTGGAGGACGTAGACGTTCATTCTTGTAGGTAGCCTTCAGATATTGTAGATACATTTGTTCCCTTCTTGCTACTCATGTTGTTGCCTTGACTTTTTATTGTTTATTTAGCCATATTACAAGCCGATTTTCCAAATTCGTTACTAGTGCCAAGCTTGGCTTGGGGGAGCTATTAGTAAGTGAGGCGAGGGAGTTTGTAGTGTGCTTATTATTTACACAATTTGGGTGGGTTTTGAGAAGTTATTTTGTTTTTGATCATGTTTATTTTTGATGAGTTTGAAAGTTATATCTTCTTGAAAAAATAAAGTATGATGTTATGAAAAAAAAAAAAGAAGTTCAAGAAAAAAAAAAGTGAAAAAATAAGTGAACTTCAATAGAAAAAAAAAAGCAAAAAAGGAAAAAAAATTGTTTAATGTTTAAATGTTCTAGTTGGAGATTTATCATAATGAAAAAAATTGAGCTTCTATGAAAAATTTAAGTTTGGAAAATAAAGTTTGTTTATTCACTCCAGTTCTTTATTATTATATCTTATGAGTGAAATTGTAAGAGTTGGGATTGTTTATATTGTTTGGAGTTGTATTTGGTGGATTTTTGTTAGGGTTGGTTATGTAGGAGATGTTGATCATTATTTATTTTGATCAAGAGTTTTACTAGGATTTACTCCCTTAAGCATAGCTATTCTCTCACTTGTTCCCAAATGATTCCTACCCTTTACCCTAGCCTTACATTACAAGCTTTAAAGACCTCCCGACCTTTGTGCATAAGAGTTGTATGAATGTGAAAGTGTTGTTTATCAATGCAAGTTATGATTTGACATATTTCTAGTCGACTATTAGGTTGAGCGTTCATTGTTTTAAACACACGAGAGTGTGAGTTGGGAGGGCATTGTTCACATTAAAGGGGATGGTTGGAGGGCGATTGAGTACATCTTTTACTCACCACATAAATGAGAGTTGAGTGTGTGAGCACTAGTCTTGAACTCTATATGCTCTTGTGGTTTGCTCTAATTGACAATTGTTAGGGAAGAAGGGTAATTGGATGGATTTGATTTGTTGGCTTTGAAGCATGTTTATTTGATTTACCTTGAATTGTTTGTGCTTGATTTTTACATTGGGTGAAGCATATTTATTTATTCATTGATGAGATCTTTGCTTAGGGACAAGCAAAGGTTTGGCTTGGGGGAGTTTGATATGTCCGATTTATATAGTGTTTAACCCCCGTCTTTTGGTCATAATTAGTAGTGTTTTTGGCTCTTTAGAGCCACTTTTATTACTAATTGGTGTTTTCTAGTGTTTTCGTAGATTTGGTTGAATTTTGCAGGGACTTGCACTTTTGGAGCATTTTCCCGAGATATTATGGAGCGATTACGAGCACTAGAGAAGCACGACCAGTTTCTATAGCCCAGGGCCGGTTAAAGCCATCGAACTAGTGATTTAGGGCTCGGTAATCAGGATACCGAGGTATTTGGACCAAATGATCAAGACCCTAAGTGGATATCCGGATTGGGCCGAAGAAATAAGCCCAATCAAAGTTCCAAGCCTCGAGGTGAAGCAAGGGCCCGATCGGGCAAGCTTAGCTTGATCGGGCGTGGCACGAGAGTTGTGCTGGTGCGTGGCCAAAGGCGCGCCCGATCGGGTGAGCTGCTAGCTCGATTGAGCGCGGCTGTTTAGAAGAGTACGCGGAGAAAAAGGTGCACCTGATCGGGCGGCCTTTAGCCCGATCGGGCGCGTGTTATTTTAAGGAGTTAATTTTCGACGATTAAGTTTGTTTTAGTTTAGGATTCTTGCTTAGTATAAATACTTTTCCGTTAAGCAAGTTTAGGACTTTCTTTTACTCTTTCTTAATTCTTTCTTAGATTTTCTCTCTCTACTTAGCTTTAGATTAGTTTCTCTCTCTTATACTTCTTTCTTAACTTTATTCTTAATTCCAGATTTCTTTGGTAACAATATCTCTTCCCTTAACCTTAGTTATTTATTTTGTTCCTTTGATCATGTCTTGTTCTATTACTTTGATATGTTTAGATTTAATTATGTGTGAGTAATTTTATTTATTGGGTTTATGGGGATCCATAAATAATATGAAGGGGTAATTTATTGTTGTTAATTCTCAATGCTAGATTAATTTCTATTGATTGATTTAATGCTCTGTAACTAGATTTACGCGGATCTTTTATGCATGATTTTGACAATATTGATTCGAGATTCGAAAGATGAGAATTGATGTTTAGGTTTAGTTTCAATAGGCAGGTTATAAATGATTAAGTCGAGATTCGAGAGATGATATTTAATACCGGTAAATTAATTGTGTGATTGATGATTGATTATTATGTTTTACCCTGAAATATTATTTATTGGTGAACCTATTCCCTAGACCTTTTATTCATTGTTTTCTCCTTATTCTTAATCTTCGTAGTTTAGTTTTATATCCAAATTTACATATTGGTTACTTGATAATTTAGATTATATTAATTAATTAGGAATAAAAAGACTTGTTTCCCTGTGGATTCTACCCTACTTCCCTATCTATTATTAGTTAGTGGTTTTAGGAATTACTTTTGATTAGGTGATACGACTTGAGCCTATCAATTGTAACTAATAGGATGCAAGAGAATGATCCTAATTTGTATAGACCTCTTTCATTGATTTGTCTAGACTATTTCATGTGAATGAATTGTGTAGGTAGAATCTTGTGTTCTTTGGCATGTTCTTCATGATAACCATTATTGTTCCCCTCATCTCATCATGCTAGACACCCCCGTACCCCTAGCGTCGTTCTCTCTAGATTTTAATCATCATTGTCTTTGCTTTTTTGTAGTCTTAGTGCTTTTTATCCAAAAAACAACACAAATATTCCCCTTTTTACTCTTGCATTAGTTAAAATTGATGTTGAATGAGTGAGCTTCCTTAGTGGTTCGACCCTTTACATGCCCCTATACTTGTATTAGGGTAATTTAGGAATATAAATGAGTAATTTGATTAAGGTAGTAGTTTAACGACCTATCTAACCTTCGATCAGAGTACAATACAACAGGGGGAGAGAGAAAGGCTTTGCTCATATGTCAGCCGGTTCCATCTGGTGAGAATTTAGATTCAAGGGTCGTCTGATGATGTAGCTTACATAGACTTTTTCAAGGGTCTGAAGGAATGGTCAACTATTAACTTTGAACTCATCAGGAAGAGAGTCTTCACTCTCCAAGAAGCATTGATGGAGGCAGAAGCCTATGTATAGGCGACCAAGATTTGTTCCTCCAACAAACAATCAGACTCTAAGAAGTCCAACAAATAAAAAGAGGGTCAGCCAGTTTAACCAGCTTAGAAAGCTGAAGAGAGAAAAACGAGAAAAGAGATTTGGGCGGTTGCTTATTTTGATCAGCTGTCCAAGAACCAAAAGAAAGAGTTTAAACCGTACGTCCAAGGTACAATTTTAACAAAGACTGCTACTCCATCCTCATGGAGATAATAGACCGGGTGACCATCGAGAAACCCGCTGCTGTTTAGGGATTTTCTATTTCCCTCGGGAGAGTTACGTCACCAAGACTAGATTTTAGATCGTTTGTATCTGCAAGACAATGGAAGCTCCGGTTGGTCAGAGGTCCACCTATTACGATCTAGTTAGTCGAGGTTGGGAGTTATAAAGAAGCGGAAATGTAAATATCTTCTTGGTTTTCAAAATCAAGTCTCTCTCTGTTTTCGAGAGTAATAAGTGATGTAATGATTGAACGTGTCCTAATAATGGGGGGAATCTTTGTAACACCCCCAAATCTCCATCTACAAAAATGCTAGTATAATACATATAATTATACCGTAGAGATAGAATTTGGTGTATTACCGCCGCGTGATTACGCAAGGCTACTCAAAATACTTAACTCAACAAAACTTGCAGCGAAAACTCAATTTTCTTTTATTAATACTTATAAAAATAGTAACGTTGCTATGAGTGCTCAAAAATAAAGACAAGACCAACATTCCTAAACTAGGTACGAACCAAAACAAATAGGAAATACGGATTAGCAAATTATGCTAAGTACGATAAGTGCAAGATAGTATAACATCAATTTATTTGCAAACATGCTTTTAAAACCAATTCCAATAATGAATCCAATAAATTCAAAACTCATTATTCCAAAACCGATTCCAATGATTTATATTCAAAATAATAGTTAATAAAACCAATTCCTTTATTAAGAACCAATTTCTTTTGATCCAATTTCTCACCCAAGTGTGTACACCCTTCAAGCTAGTCTCCTTATATTACAAGGCTATTCTTGAGGAAAGACCCTCATATAAAGTCCAAGGCCTTATCAATAAACCAAATCCGCATAGTGGGATTACCAACATGCTTATAAAGCATTAATAATAATAATAATTCAATGGTTTAATAAATCCTTTTAATATCCAATATGTCCAATATAATTCAAAATCCTTTTTAATTAATTTCACATGCTTTCAAAATCAAACCTTGTAAATAAATAATTGAGAATAAAATCTCATATTAATAACTTTTCAAAGTCAACAATTCTTCCTTGAAAAACCTCTATTTAATTCAACAAACCTTTTAAAATCAATTCTTTCATTGAAACACAATAAGTAATCCAAACTATTTAAAACATGATTTAAAAATCAATCATTCAAAATACTTTTTTTTTTTTTAAAAAAATAAATACCTTCAAACATAATTTATTTCAAAATCATAATTCAAATCAATTTAATTTAATCGCCAATCAAATCATGTAAAACATGTTATTCAAACAAATCACTTTCAAAGGTATCTAGCCACCTAAACGTACCTTGATCCTTGCTAGAAAAACCCCACTAAAAAAAAAACCTCAAGAACCTTGATAAAAAAACCCTAAAAATAAATATAACCTTAATCAATTTAAGGTTAACAAATAATTGAAAACCCCCAACTACATGTATATGAACCTTTTAAATTAGTTTCTCGTAAACATCATTAAAAATCTGATTTTATATAATTAAACTACTCATAATAATTATTTATAAATCCTTCATAATAATAATAATAATTGAATAAGAGAAGAGAATAAGAAAAGATAAGAAACCAACGAAAATAAAAGAATTGGATTTGCGTTGGAAAGAATATGCAGAATTTGCAGAGGCCGTAACTCCTTCAATATAACTTCAAATTGGGTGATTCTTGAGCCGAACCTCAAGGATTTTTCAAGAGGAACAATATTTTGTGAAACATCAATACCCCAAAAACTGACCAGAAGTACCCGAAAAGTAGCTTCAAAGATAAACGGGATGATTTGTGTAAAAAGAGGAGAAGTAGAGAATTGGTGTGAAGAATGTGAGAGGTATGGAGGGGTACTTATAGGCTAGCTCAGGCAAGAATTAGGGCAAGAGAATCTGGGAAGAATTATGATAAGTAGGGTTTAAAGGATTACTTGGAGAAGTGAGTTAGAGAATTAAGGAAAGTTTGGATATTAAGGTTATTGTGTATACTTGAATATGGAAGGTATGCATGTCATGCAAAATAATAAGGAAATTAGAATTACTTGGGGAATAATTAAGAATAATGAATGGAAAGAAAATATGATGATTAGATATTAAAAAGATGGATAATAAGAATTAAGGAAAATAAGATATTTTGGGAGATAATTAAAAATATAATTTTACCAATTAAATTCCCCCAAAATAATTCAATAGGGCCGAAAATATTAAGCTTACCATAGGTCAAATTTTTGGACTCCTATAAATATATTTAGGAAGATTTTTCTCGGTTTTTAAGGAATAAAATAATAGTATAAATAATATAGAATAAATAAATAAATAAATAATTAATTAAATACCAATTATTTACCAATAAATAATCAAGAAAAATCAGATTTTCATACATGGAAAATCTAAAAATTCTAGCTAATTATTCAAAAATTTCTGGCATAATAAAATAATTAATAAAATATTATTTTTCTTTAATTAAAATATCTGAAATATGTAAATAATTCGATTTTTAAAATAGGATAAATGGATAATGTATCTTATCCAAAAAAAAAAATGAATAATTTTCAAAATACTTTTGGCGCAAAAATTCAAATATTATTTTTGCTCCAAATAATAAATTTACTAAAATACCCTTTTGTTAAAGTAATTCTTAATTAATTAATTAGAAAATAAGTATGAAAATGCGGGGTATTACAATCTCCCTATTTATAGGGTCCCAGAATTGTGTGCCTTTATCCTAGGTTTTGGCGGGAAATGTGGGCTGCGTCGTTTTGCGACTATCTTGGGTATTGGGCCTTGAAGACCGCCATTTCCCTTATTGGGTATTTGCCTGTCATGTATCGTACCCTAATTAGTCCACTTGATGACCTTCCAAGAGTGTCACGTTTCATGCTCTGAGAGGTCCATGTGGTAGGGTAAAAATACTAAAAACATTTGCTCTTCACAAGGGTGACATGGTGTGCCACGTAGCATCTGTGACAAGTGTCACACATGTATTGGTGCAAATTTTCACCATTTATCTGGAGTGAAATTTAGGATTTTTTTTCACCCCTCTATTAAAAGACTTTGACCTCTCCCCCTTTTCACACGTTTACGAAAAGTCTTTGAGGGAGAATATTTGACTTTGAAAGAATTTGTCTTTTTCTAAGAAGAATTTGTTGACCGCTTGCACCCTGTCCGCCTGCCCCTTTAGACGAATAAGTTTCTCAAGCGTCTTTGATATGTCCGACTATAAGGTAATCTCTTGATTTCTTTTCTCTTTTTCTTTTATTTTTATTTTTGTTTTGAAAATAGTTTCCCAAACAAGCACGGCACGACCGCTGGTCACCGGGGATGATTGAATCTAGAACTAGGAGTGCCGAATTATTCCTCTTGGATTCCCCTGGCGAACTTCCCCGAATTCGACCGTCTCTGTGTATGTGAAGGGTACCATGGCCGGAACCAAACAAAGGCGTAATCCAGACGACTCCTTTTACGCTTGTCATCGATCTTTCTAATCATTTGCCTAGCATTCTTTGCATCCCTAGTGATTCAATTCTAGAAGAATTAGGGGAGGATTTGAGAGATGATGCTTCCGGGTCGATTGATCAGGATCTGGAAAGGGAATTGAGGGAGGACGCCTCTGGCCTTGCTCATTGGGCTTCTTATCGGACTCTGACTCTGATAGTTTTGATGGCAAATCTGAGTCGTCCACTTTAGTAGAGCCTCTATGGACTCTGAGGAGGTAGGCTCCCGGTTGGAAACAACAAGGGAGTCTTTATATGTTGATTGGGGCAAGGGTTAGGCCAAGCCCTCAGCCTCTCGCCGAAAAGAATATGCCGCCTACTATCAGCATGTTGTTGCAGGCAGGCGGAAGACCATGGCTGAAAAGATAAGGTGAATTTAGGCATAAACATGCCATAAGCCATGGCATCATTCTTAGCGTCTTGGATGCTGAGGATATTGTAGTCTGGCCAAAAGGGTCCAGCTATAGGGACAAATGTTTTGGCTACTTTGAGGCGATAATTCAAGCCGGTCTTTGCTTCCCTCTCTACACGGTTGTGGAGAGAATTCAGGATAGATACCAATTGGGTATGTGGCAAATTTCCCCAAAAATCTTGGGTCAACATCTTGGGCTTTGTTGCCGCCTATAATATGCTATAAGTAGAGCCTTGCTTTAAGGCCTTTGCCCAAATGCATTACCTTAGTCGGAACCCACAATCAAGCGGGACCGGATGGTTCACCCTGACTAGCCACAAGGGTCACATGATGGATATCGAAAAAAATTCCAAATGGAAGGACTAGAGGAGGAATTTTTACATTATGTAGACACCTACTTTTGGCCTCTTCTCATGACAGGAAGTGCGATGATGATACAAAAATCCGTTCTTCATGATAGATCAAAGTTAAAGTGTTTATGGACTATGAAATGCGTTATGAAGTAAGTTAAAACCCATATTTGTGATCAAGTTATCTTAGTGCCTTGTCCGATTACTAATTAGGCCTATAACGTGCTCATACATATTTAAACTTGATTAATGACGAACCCAAATGCGTCAAATGCAATGATTGGATCCAATGAGTCTTACATTGTTAAAAACTGAGCCAATCAGATCACCCGACCATAAAATTTATATGCAAGGCTAATACAAATGGATAGCCCTTTCAAAGAGCTTTCCAACGATATATTATATAAGCCCAATTCCGAGTTAAAATGAAGAAGTTATGATCAAAACACTGACAGGGTAAAGTAGTATCCCCTAATCAAAAGTATTACCTAAGTCTTCTAACTAATGCAGATAGGGAAGTAGGGTCGAATCCACAGGGAAACAAGTCTTTCTACTCCTAATTAATTATTATAATCTAAATTATCAAGGTAACCAATGTTGTTGTAATTAAAGACTATACTACTAAGAATATGATCAGGGAAAATAAAGTAGGGAGAAATTAAATATTAAAAGGCCTAGCGCATAGGTTCACTAATAAACAATATTACAGGGAAAATCATAATAAGCAATCATCAAGCATCGATTAATCAGGTTATAAAGGGCTTTCGCGACGTATTATAATCACAGAGTTAATTTACCGGTATTAAATCTCATATGTCGAATCTCGACTTAACCATTTATAAATTAGTCCGCCTATTGAAACTAAGCCTAAACATCAATTCTCATCTGTTGAATCTCGAATTAATATTGCTAAACTCATACAATTAAATCTGGCCAAACCTAATTGCATAGCATTAAATCAATCAATAGGAAATTAACCAAGCATTGATAATCAACAATCACAAATTTACCCCTTCATATTATTTATTAGATCCCCATAAACCCTAGAAATAAAACTACTCAAGCATAATTAAATCTAAACTAATCAAATCAATAAAGCAAGACATAATCAATGAATTAAATAAAATAACTGAATTTAAAAGAGAAGAAATTGTTACCAAAAGAAATCTGGATTAATGAATATAATTAAGAACAATGTTGAGAGAGTTTAAGACAGAGAAAATATTCTAAGTAAAGAGAGAAAATCTAAAAAAGAAGGTAATAAAAATTACGTACAAAAAACGTACTTAAACATCCCTAAAACAATCCTTAAACGAAAACTAATCAGGTCCTTAGAAAAACACGCCCCCGATCGGGCGAAGGTCCGCCCGATCGGCCCGCCTTTTTTACTACGCCCTTGCTGTGTGCTGCGCCCGATCGAGCCTACGCTCACCCGATCGGGCGCGGCTTCTTCGTTGATGCTGCTATGCGCGCGCCCGCCAGATCGGACATATGCTTGCCCGATCGGGCCCGGCTTCTTCTTCGAGGCTTGGATTTAAATTGGGCTCGATTTCTTGGCCCAATCCGGATTTCCTCATCGGGTCTTGATTACTCGATCCAATTGCCCCGGTATCACATACCGATCCCTTTAATCACCGGCTCTCACCGGTCCTGGGCTTCAAGGATGGTCGTGTCCTCCTAATGCTCGTAGTTGCTTCGTGAAAAACCCAGAAAACGCTCCAAGTGTGCAATTTCTTACAAAACTCAAGCAAAACTACAAAAACACTAGAAAACACAAATTAGTAATAAAAGTGGCCCTAAAGAGCCAAAAACACTACTAATTATGACCATGGGACGGGGGTAAAAAACTATATAAATGGGACATATCAAACTCCCCCAAGCCAAACCTTTGCTTGTCCCTAAGCAAAGAGCTCATCAATGAACATATAAAATAAGATTCATCCCAATAAACAAAATCAAGCATAAATGATTCAAGATAAATCTAATGAACATGCTTCAATGTCAATTAATATCATTCATCTAATCACCCTTCATCCCCAACAATTGCCAAGTAGAGCAAACCACATGAGCATATAGAATTCAAGACTAGTGCTCACACAATCAACTCTCATTTATGTGGCGAGTAAAAGATATACTCGATCGCTCTCCAACCAACCCCTTTATTTGTGAACAATTCCCTCCCAACTCACACTCTCGTGTGTTTAAAACAATGAGCGCTCAACCTACTAGTCGACTCGAAATATGTCAAATCATAACTTGCATTGATAACAATACTTTCACATTCATACAACTCTTATGCACAAAGGTCGGAAGGTCTTTAAAGCTTGTAATGTAAGGCTAGGGTAAAGGGTAGGATAAGTTTAGGAAAATGTGAGAGTAAAGCCATGCTTAAGGGAGCCATATCCTAATAAAACCCAAGGTCACAACAAGTGATGACCAAAAACATCTCTAATCACAACTCCTAAGGTCCCACATTGTGCAAATAAAGTGCACATCACAACTCCCTCACCTCACCAACTAATAGCTCCCCCAAGCAAAGCTTGGGACTAGTAACCAATGGGGCTCATATAGGCTTGTAATGTGGCTAAATAAACAATAAAAGGGCACAAGCAACAACATGGGTAGCAAGAAGGGAACAAATGTATCTAATATCGTCTGAAGGCTTCCTAAGAGAACAAATGCCTTCGTCCTCCTCAATGTGCATAATATTGAGCTATATAAACATTACTAATAGTTCCAAACCAATACTCAAATTCATTGACATACCAGGAACTATCACACATTCCTAACCAAATCAACTAGTCAAGCACTATATTCACAAATAGTTGGCGAAATTGATGCATGTTTAGGAATCTAAACAATTAAACTTCAAATCATGATTAACAAATTCACAGAGCTCATTATCATATACCAAGAATCAAAACAATATTTTCTAAGTATGGGACACAGAGAAGCATGATTTACAATTCATTGGAACGTATTTTTGAATTTTTTTATTTTTTCAATTTTTTTTTATTTTTTCATAAAGGAAAGCAATAAAAACTACACTAGAAAAGCAATAAATAGAGAAAGTAGAGAGAGAGATACCATATAAACAAGAAATCTCCCCCCCAAGTCAAATCAAGCAATTCCCTCATTGACTTGGGAAGGTAGCTAGGAGAAGCTACTCCTCATCATCATCCATCCTCTCGTACCTTCCTCCATAGGTCGAGCCGGCACCACCATGGCTCGTTCTAGCATCACCATAACCCGAACCACCTGCAAAGTAGTTAGAGTTCACATTTCCCCCATACCCCCAAAAGGAGCATCACCCCCATATCCATGGACTGAAGAGTAGTCCACATAAGTACCAAAAGCTCCGAGGGTTGAATACCCTCCTTGGGGGTATTGTAACCAATCGGGAACTAATGCCTCGGGGGGAATAGCCCCTCGGCGTGCATAATCGTTGTACATCCGGTATAAACCCTTCCCGAGGTTCCTCTCTATATGACCCACCCGACTATCCAAAGTGCCTAACCTAGAATCTAGGTTTTGCATCATGCCCTCTACTCTCCCTTGCCCCATCTCTATATGGTCTAGTTGGCTCCGAAAAGTCATAAGGGGCATTGGGGTCGATATTATAATCGACGGAGGAGGTGGGCATGTCATAGGTAAAGGGTTGGGGTGGTTGTTTGGGGTAGTGTGGTGAATGGTATTGGGGGGGAATGGTGTGGTGGTGGTGAAAGGTGAGGTTCTTGAACCTCGCCTTGACCGTTTGTCTCGAATGTGTAAGAAGGCTTCCCCTTCTCAAATTTGGTAAAGGCGGGGTTGGGTAGGGTAAAAGCTTCGTCTCTCCTACCCGATTTCCGGTGGACTATCCACCAAGTCTCACCGCTCATGGGTTGCATCCAGTTTAGGCTCCCTAAGTAAGCTAGGTCCATGAGGGTTGAACCCACTACTTTCCTATGCCCATTTGGGTTCCATCCTAGGTGTTTAATAGCAATATGGGTCACCAACCCCCCAAAATAGATAGGCGCCCTAGACCTACCCGTTTCGGCCGCATTGGCTGCCCTTAAAGTGGTTGGCAATCCTATAGGGTATGTTTAATTTCTCAGCATTAAGGATCATATAGTATGCCAACAATTCTAGTTCATCCCTCTTCACGTTTGCCGGTTCATGCCTCCCAAAAATTGTGAGGCCGGCAAACCTTTGCCAAAACTTTGGGACGGGATGTTGAATCCACGTCCCTTTGGCGTGTTGGAGGTTAATCAAAACCTCCCCGGTGAGTCTCTTGTAGACCACGACAATGTGGTCTTGGGAGGGTTCGATAGATTTGTTCGATTTTAGCTCAAACAATTTACCAAATTCTTTTATAGTTAATCGCACATCATTGTTTAGAAATCGGAATTGTACATGAGTGATCAAAGCATTCATTTTAATAACATTAAAACTTGAAATAAATTCTAATGTCAAGTAATCATAAGTATCATGATGCATTTGGAAGAAACTACTCATGCCTTTACCCTTAAATAATTTCTCTACATGTTTATCAAGACCTAATCTAGGTAATGTAGGATAATGAACAAAACGGGTAGAGATTACCTGCCTCTCAATGAGATTGAGCATCCTTGCCCGTTGTTCCGTTGAGGTGATAACAACCTCCTCCCATCCCGGTATTTGAAGCTCCGAGTCGACCATTGGTTGTTGTTGCCTCAAAATTTCGCCCCTTTGTTGTCTAGATCGTTTGGAAGTCATTTGTAGATAGAAATTTGGGTATTGAAGCTTTCTCTCTCTAAGGGTTTTAAGTAATTATGAGAGAAAGTGGGTGGAAAATGTAGAGGAAGGTGTGAGGATTATGAATATGTAAAAATTTTAAGGTTTTGATGGATGAATTTGATAAGATCTTGGAAATAAAGTGAGGTTGAAGGTTTGAAAATGGAGGTTTTAGAGAGAGAAAGTGTGAATAAGGAAGAAGAAGTAAGAAAGAAAAAGAAAAGAAAGGGGGAGAAGGAGGATTTAATCCTCCGGAATATAGGCGCGCCCGATCGGGCAAGCCTTGCCCGATTGAGCGAATATGGTTTCCTCCGAAATGAGAAGTGCGCACCCGATCGGACGCGAACTCGAAGCTCAAAATGGCAAAAGTTGCTCTTCCGATCGGGCGAGCTTTGCCCGATATTTCTTTTGTGGTACTCGATTTCTCCAAAATTTTGCCCGATCGGGCGGAATTACCCTTGTTTTTCTTCCTTACTTGCGCGCCCGATTGGGCGATTATATGCTCCGAAAAAATCCATATTTCGCGCCCGATTGGGCTTCCTTGCCCGATCGGGTGAAAATTATCTCGATTTTGACCCTCAGGTGCGCTCCCGATCGGGCCTGTACCCAATCTGGAGCTTCTCTTTTCTTCGCCTTTTTCTCTTGAAAACTCTGTACTTTGTGATCTAAAACCTGTACCAAACACTCATGAAAGGTAAAATTTCACTCTCCTCACCAATCTAAGGAAAAGGATAAAAATAAAAATAAAAAAACGAAAAACTAGTCGAGAAAGCAAGAAATACGGGTTGCCTCCCGCAAAGCGCTAGTTTATCTAGGTCCCGCACGACCTTCTTACCACATTGAAACTCAAAGTGAATCGGAACCTCTTAGGTGAAGTAATTCAACTGCACCAATCGTAGCCCTCTCATAATATAGCTTGAGTCTTTGGCCATTAACCTTGAACTCGTTACCATGTTCATCGAAAACCTCCACATAACTGAATTTATTGTCCCTTTTTACAATAAAAGGACCCGACCACCTTAACCTCAACTTTCCTGGGAATAGTTTAAGTTGAGAGTTGAACAATAACACTTTATCACCATCTTTGAATTCTCTCGGAAGGATCATCTTGTCGTGCCACCTCTTTGTCTTCTCCTTGTAGACACGAGCACTATCATAGGCCGTCAACCTAAACTCATCGAGTTGGTTAAGTTGAAGTAACCTCTTTTCTCCTACTAGTTTGGCATCCAAATTGACCTCCTTAATAGCCCAATATAACTTATATTCTAATTCGACAAGGAGATGACATGCTTTACCGTACACGAGTCTATATGGAGTAGTACCTATAGGGGTCTTGAATGCAGTTCTGTACGCCCAAAGGGTGTCATCCAACTTATCGCTCCAATATTTCCTTGACTTTGCTACCACCTTCTCTAGAATGGCCTTGATCTCACGGTTAGAAACTTCAACTTGGCCACTAGTTTGGGGGTGGTAGGCTAAACCTGTCCTATGGTAAACACCATACTTTTTGAGGAGGGTGTCTAACTTTCGCTCATGAAAGTGATATCCTCCGTCACTGATTATCGCTCTAGGCACGCCAAATCTTGGAAAGATGGTCTTCTTGAAAAGTCTATGGACCACCTTGGCATCATTAGTAGGAGTAGCGATGGCCTCAACCCACTTGGATACATAGTTGACGGCGACAATTATATAGCGGTTCCCTTTTGAAGAATGGAACGGTCCCATGTAATCAACACCCCAAACATAAAAAATTTCAACTTTTAAAATTCCGGTTTGAGGCGTCTCATGCTGTCGCGAGATGTTGCTAGTCCTCTGGCAAGAGTCACAAGTCTGCACAAAAATGTTAGCATCCTTAAATGTAGGCTAATAAAAACCCGACTCATTAATTTTGGCCACCGTTTTAGTGGGGCCATGATGTCCTCCATATGGTGAGGTGTGGCAACTAGTGAGCACACCGTGGACTTCCCATTCGGGAACACACTTGCAAAATAATCCATCTGCACACTCACGAAACAAAAAAGGATCATCCCAAAAATAATGTTTAACATCAGAAAGGAATTTCTTTTTTTGTTGGTAGGACAAGTCAAGAGGTAGAGTACCACCCACTAAATAATTAGCAAAGTCGGCATACCATGGGTGTTTCTCTACAACTGCATATAGGTTGTCATCAGGGAAAGAATCATCTATAGGAAGAGAATCCTTACCCTCATCATACCTGATACTTGACAAGTGGTCTGCCACTACGTTCTCTTCTCCCTTTTTATCTTTTATTTCGATGTTAAAAACTTGGAGCAAAAGAACCCATTGGAGTAGCCTTGGCTTTGGTTCCGCCTTAGCTATCAAGTACTTCAACGCTGCATGGTCAGTAAAAACAATGACTTTGGAACCAACAAGATATGATCTAAATTTTTCTAAAGCATATATAACAACAAGAAACTCCTTCTCCGTAGTGGCATAGTTGACTTGGGCTTCATCCAAAGTTTTGCTTGCATAATAAATAGCATGCAAAACCTTGTTCTTTCTTTGTCCGAGCACGGCTCCTAGTGCAAAATCACTTGCATCACACATGATCTCAAAAGGAAGATTCCAATCGGGAGCACATATGATGGGTGCCGATATCAAAGCCTGCTTAATCCTAAAATCCTTAAGACACTTGTCAGTAAAAATAAAAGGAGCATCCTTGAGCAAAAGCTGAGTTAGTGGTTTAGCAATTTTAGAAATTTTTTTGATAAAGAGACGATAAAACCCCGCATGACCCAAGAAACTTCTAACTCCCTTAACATTAACTGGGGGAGGTAATTGCTCAATCACTGAAATCTTAGCTTTGTCTATTTGTATGCCCTTATCAGATACAATGTGACCTAGAACTACTCCCTTTGTCACCATAAAGTGACATTTCTCCCAGTTTAGAGTTAAGTTGCATTCTTCACTTCATTTTAAAATTTTAGCGAGATTAATTAGACATGAATCAAATGAAGAACCATACACGCTAAAATCATCCATAAAGACTTCCATAATAGACTCTATGAAATCAGAAAAGATGCTCATTATACAACGTTGAAAGGTAGCAGGAGCATTACATAAACCGAAAGGCATTCTACGATATGCAAAAGTGCCATAAGGGCATGTAAAGGTTGTCTTTTCCTGATCTTCAGGGTGAATCAGAATTTGGAAAATCCCGAATACCCATCCAAATAGCAAAAGAACTTATGGTTAGCTAACCTCTCAAGCATTTGATCTATAAAGGGGAGGGGGAAGTGGTCCTTTTTAGTGGCGATATTCAGTCTACGATAATCAATACACATACGCCACCCAGTTACAGTTATAGTGGGAATTAATTCATTTTTTTCATTAGTGATTACAGTTATCCCACCTTTTTTAGGCACTACCTGCACAGGACTTATCCACTTGGAGTCTGAAATATGATAGATAATACCTGCATCAAGTAATTTCATAACCTCTTTCTTGACTACTTCCTGCATGTTAGGATTCAATCTTCTTTGGGGTTGAATGCAGGGCTTATAGTTATCCTCTAGATGTATCCTGTGCATACAAAAATTAGGGCTAATACCCTTAAGATCATAAATATTGTACCCAATAGCTTTCGTATGGGTTTGAAGAACCCCTAGAAGTTTGGAAGTTTGTAGGTCATCAAGTGCAGTACTGATGATCACGGGGTATAGTTCCTGTTCATCCAGAAAAATATATTTCAAATGAGAAGGGAGAGGTTTTAGTTCAGGTTTATTGACCTCTGCAGGTTTCGATTCCTGAACTAAATTTACTACCTTCATTGTTTCCTTGGGGTCTAACTCTTTTAAGGAAAGAGCTCTTTCAATATCCTGTACCTCATTACCCCAAACGCTTGCATTGTCCGTAGATAAATTCCCACAAAGAATTTCCTCCAGGGAATCCCTTGCAAGAACCTGTGGCAAGCTATCATCACAAATATCGTCCATTATATCAATTATATCAATATATCAACAATTTTCCTCTAGAATAGGCCCTTTCAAAACTTTCCATAGATTAAAAGTAACATTATCATCACCAACACAAAGGGTTAGTTTGTCATTTTTCACATCAATAATGGCTCCTGCAGTATGGAGAAAAGTCCTACCTAATATAATGGGTCTTTGTGTATCCTCTGCCATGTCTAAAACAACAAAATCAATAGGAATAAAAAATTTACCAACTTTGACAGGGACATCCTCTAAAATACCTAGGGGTATTTTACAGAACGATCTGCCATTTGCAAAGTTATATTAGTAACTTTTAATTCTCGCATATTAAGTTTAGCACAGACAGACGATGACATAACACTGACACTGGCCCCAAATCACACAAAGCTTTATCAATAAAAACATTCCCTATATGATAAGGGATAGAAAAACTACCGGGATCCTTTAATTTAGGATGAGATTTATTTTGCAATAGAGCGCTACACTCCTTTGTGAAAGCTACAAGTTCTACTTCATTAAAGGCCCTTTTCCTAGTCAAAATGTCTTTCATAAATTTAGCATATGCAAGAACCTGAGTGATTAAATCAGTGAAAGGAACTATTACCTACAGGTTTTTCACAACCTCTAAGAACTTACCAAATTTTTTATCAAACTTACTCTTTAATTGTCTATTAGGGAACGATAGTTTGATAACCGGGCTCTGCACATATCCTCCCTTATCTTGAGATTTACCCTGCACAGAAACATTAGAAGGGTTAGTATCTGTTTGTAGCCCTCTAGGGCTAGCAGGATTAGCGTTTGGTGTAGAGGAATCTAGATCAGGAACTAGTCCATCTTCCTTTGGCATAGGAGGTCCATCATAATGTGAACCACTCCTTAGAGTGATTTCATTGGCATGATCTATAGGATGGATAGGTAGTGATGGTAGAGCTCCCTACTGACGGGATTGTAGGGTAGATGAACGTTGTGCAATTTGATTATCCATGATTTTATTGTGGGCTAAAATAGAATCAATTTGCGCATCCCTACTCTGCATATGCTTTTGCATATTAGTAAGAATTGCTCTAATTTCTGTCATGGCACGGTAAGAAGATGATTAGGGTGATGCTTGGCTTTTCTTGCCAGAATTTGGGTGGTAATATTTTTGTTGTGGTGGGGGTTGCTGTTGTAGTTGTTGTGGAGGTGGAGGGTTTTTTACATTGGTACTCCGGTACGAAAGATATGGATGGTTCCGATAACCAGCATTATAAGAGTTGGAATATGGGTTATTCTGCCTATAGGTTTGAAAGGCATTAACTTGTTCCATGGAACTCCTACAATCTTGCTCCCAATGCCCTACGATTCCAAAATTTTCACAAAAAGCTTCATTGTTAGCAACAACAGAAACATTAGCTACAGAGTTAGGAGTAGTAGTAAGGTTATCTAATTTTTGACAAATAGGCGTTAATTGAGCTTGCAAAAAGGATACAGAATCGACATTATGTTTTCCTTTATTTTCAAAACCTCTCGGATTCCCGTATTGGGAATTGTGTATTGCCATGTCTTCGATAACCTATCCTGCATCGTCCACATTTAAACTCATGAATCTCCCACTGGCTGCAGAATCTAAAACTGATCTAGAAGAATTTCCAAGTCTGTTGTAGAAAGCTAGGATTAATTGCCATTGTGCTAGATTGTGGTGGGGGCATTCTCTTTGTAGATCCTTGAACCTCTCCCAAGCCTCATATAGCGTTTCATCGGCCTCTTGAGCGAAGTTCTAAAATAGCACTCCTCAGTACCGCTGCTCTCTCTGCAGGATAATATTTATTATAGAAATTCAAAGCAAGAGTTTCCCAGTCAGTAATACCAAGTGCAGTTCTATTCAAACAATTAAACCATAATTTAGCTTTGCCACATAATGAAAAGGGAAAAAGAATCTC
Organism: Chenopodium formosanum; assembly: GCA_024500155.1. Classification (NCBI taxonomy): domain Eukaryota; kingdom Viridiplantae; phylum Streptophyta; class Magnoliopsida; order Caryophyllales; family Amaranthaceae; genus Chenopodium; species Chenopodium formosanum. The sequence continues at coordinate 21,906,183 of CM044880.1, forward strand.
CCTGATTTGGTCTTGCGTGACCCTGGCTTGTCTAATGGTGTTGCAATACTGGCAGAAATCTACGATGTGAAGATTAGGATCTTCACCCTTAGCTCCACTAAATTGCTTCCTCTCTATCATAGTGATAAATTGGGGCTTGATCTTAAATTGAACATGATAAGTAACTTTTATGTCACTTTTAGGGTGTTTATTAAGTCGTTTTCCGGCTTATTTTCCAATAATTTAACCCTATTTATCCTTTATTTCTATTATTCGCTTATTCTCGCCTTTTATCTTTATTTTGAATATTTTTGCATTTTTATTAGTTTTTAGTTTATTTTTGTAGTTTTAGTTAATAATTTCCTGCTTCTCTCATTTTATTTATTTTCTTTTAGTTTTTTGTTTGTTTTATTTTATTTTATTATTTCTTTAGTTTTAGCATTTTATTTTACTTTATTTATCTTCTTTTATTTTATTTTAGTTTTTGTCCGTATTTCTCTGAGTTTTCTTAGTTTGTGTAGGATTGTGCTCGGAGGTCCAAGGTTTGAGGTTCAATATTCGTGTCTCAAGTTTTGAGTCATAAATGGAGTCTCGAATTCAATATTAAACACGATTCCCCTGCTCCCATAAACCGCAACCAACACCACCTTCAGCCACCCCAAACAGCAGCCCTGCCACCAATCCACACCCAAATCAGCCCACCAATCAACCAACCAAACCAGCCCCAACAACACCAACACCAACATGCTCCAAGCTCCCACACACCAAGCAACCACCTACCAAACTCCACCGTCAGCCACTAAGCTCCCCTGCTCCACCAATTACATCTCACCTCCATTTCCCTTGCTCCTGGACCACCAATCAACCACCACGCAATCCCACACCTCAATTTGACTCCAATTCACACTCACTATCAACAACCACCACAACTATAACCACCAGCACCTTACCTCCAATACACCACCTAAACCACCAATTCTCCTGCTCCCTCACAACAACCCAGCCTCACCTCCCATTTTGCCACCAAAATCACCACCAACAGCCTCCACAACCACGCAATTCTCCCCTGTTTCACCACTTTCACCACACAAAACCGCAACCAACATCACCCGCCAATCCCCTGCTCCCATAAACCGCAGCCTCCTTCACACACAATCAACCACCACATCAATTTGACTACCTCTAGCCCTTCACCCACAATCGACCACTGCATCAATTCGACAACCACTAGCCCTTCACCCACAATCGACCACCAATCTCCAACCCAATTACTCACCAATTACAGCCGTTCGATTTGCCCAACATCCAAACTCACAGAGCAGCTACTCGCAGCTGCGCAACCCTGTCAGATAGCGCACACAATTGGAGTCCAAAAAAAATGATACAGTAGCTTTGCGCGACTTGTTGTGCGACTTCTGTGTGGGCGCGCAATTGTGGGTCAAGCATGAGCTTTTCACGTGATTTTTAATGAAAATCGAACGGCTGCAAAGTGATAATTGCCGATGATGATGGAGTATGAACGGTGATGATGATGCGTGAAGGGGTGATGAAAAAGTTCAGAGCAGCCACGAAGAGAAAGGAAGAAGAGGGTAGTATGATGTTTCGTGGTTTGGGTGAGAATTTTGGGGATTTTGGGGTTTTTCTTTTTCCTTTCCTTTTCCTTTTATTTTATTTTATGGTTGTTTTTTTTATTTTTGGTTTTTAGTTTAGTATTTTAATTGTTTTAGTTTAGTTTTATTTCTTTTTAATTTCTTTTATATTATTTTAGCTTGTATTATAAATACCCTCTTTGGGTTATTTTCAAAAGAACTTTCAATCAACATTTTATTTTAGATAGATAGATTAGTTTAGCCTATATTTTCTCTCTCTTAGGGTTAGTTTAGGAGTAGTGTAGAGAGAGAAAGCTTGGATTTCCATGGAGTTTTTGAGAGGTTTAAGAAAGCAACTTTGTGGAACTTCTTCTCATCTATTCAATGAGCATTTTCTAACTTTCTCTCAACTTTATTTCTTGCTTAATTCTTAGTTTTTTCTTTTTGTTTATTGATTTGAGTAGATTAATTATTTTATTTGTTTAATCTTGTTTTTATTCTTATTTTACCTTGTTTTCCATGTCTTTCTTCATTATATTAGCTTAGATTTTATTCTAGGGAAATGGATGAAGGTTATGTTAATAAATTGAATGATTGATTGTAATTAGTATGGAATTGTTTCTTGATTATTGTGTATGGATGATGCTTTTATGGATTAGAATCTTTCTAGCTAATTGATTCTATGTTCTTAATTGTGCTTTCAATCGTTTGTGCGAGAGTGAGTTGGTTGAGAGCCCTAATTTCTTCCATACCCTTGCTAGGCTAGTTGCACGAGAGTGAATTAGTTTAATAGGATAATTAACATGCTTAATTGTGCGAGAGGGGGTTAAATGTGTTGATTGTTCCTAATCAAGGTCATTTTCATCTAATTGTATGATGTTATTGAATGTATTGATGTAATTGGATTCCACTTTCCCTAGTTTTAGTTATTTGTTCTTAGTTGTGTTTAGTTGAACCTCTCTCTATCTCACAAGCTTTCCTAGTAGTCTAATTAGCACAAATTGATACACTTAGTCCTTTTGGGTTCGACCCTTTACTTGCCACTAACTAGTTTAGTGTAAGTTTAGGTATTATAAATTTCTAATTTGGTTAGGGTTAGTAGTCCCAACGATCAGAACTCCATCTAGAGCCGGAGTGGGAGTAAGGTGCGGGAAATCTATGAGCTTTGGTTGCGAGTAGTCACTGAATTTCTTTTGGGCTGTCATCTCTGATTCTGAATCTGAAGGAATTTCTGCGTCACTAGAATCAGAGGGAGGGTCTCTTCGATTATTGTCCTCCTCAGTTGCCGCCAGAATTTGTCTATAAATTTTCCTTTTCCTATGAAACGAGCGTTCGATCTCAGGATCGAATGGAATGTAACCTGATCTGGAAAAACCTGGGCATAAACAAGGAACTAAAAGACAAATATAAGAATTGACTCAAAGAACTAACGTTCTCTGAGACAAAAGGGGATAATCTAGACTACAAAAAAAAAATCAGAAAATAAAAATAAAACCGTTTCCCCGGCAACGGCGCCAAATTTTGACAGGGTAAAGTCGTATCCCCTAATCAAAAGTATTACCTAAGTCCTCTAACTAATGCAGATAGGGAAGTAGGGTCGAATCCACAGGGAAATAAGTCTTTCTACTCCTAATTAATTATTATAATCTAAATTATCAAGGTAACCAATGTTGTTGTAATTAAAGACTATACTACGAACAATATGATCAGGGAAAATAAAGTAGGGAGAAATTAAATATTAAAAGGCCTAGGGCATAGGTTAACTAATAAACAATATTCGAGGGCAAATCATAATAAGTAATCATCAAGCATCGATTAATCAGGTTATAAAGGGCTTTCACTACGTATTATAATCACAGAGTTAATTTACCGGTATTAAATCTCATATGTCGAATCTCGACTTAACCATTTATAAATTAGTCCGCCTATTGAAACTAAGCCTAAACATCAATTCTCATCTGTCGAATCTCGAATTAATATTGCTAAACTCATACAATTAAATCTGGCCAAACCTAATTGCATAGCATTAAATCAATCAATAGGAAATTAACCAAGCACTTATAATCAACAATCAGAAATTTACCCCTTCATATTATTTATTAGATCCCCATAAACCCTAGAAATAAAACTACTCAAGCATAATTAAATCTAAACTAATCAAATCAATTAAGCAAGACATAATCAATGAATTAAATAAAATAACTGAATTTAAAAGAGATGAAATAGTTACCAAAAGTAATCTAGATAAATGAATATAATTAAGAACAATGTTGAGAGAGTTTAAGAGAGAGAAAATATTCTAAGTAGTGAGAGAAAATCTAAAAAAGAAGGTAATGAAAAATTACGTACAAAAAACGTAATTAAACATCCCTAAAACAATCCTTAAATTAAAACTAATCAGGTCTTTAGAAAAACACGCGCCCGATCGGGCCCGCCTTTTTTACTACGCCCTTGCTAGTGTGCTGCGCCCGATCGAGCCTACTCTCACTCGATCGGGCTCGGCTTCTTCCTTGATGCTGCTATGCGCGCGCCCGCCCGATCGGGCGTATGCTTGCCCGATCGGGCTCGATTTCTTCTTCGAGGCTTAGATTTCGATTGGGCTCGATTCTCGGCCCAATCCGGATTTCCTCATCGGGTCTTGATTACTCGATCCAATTGCCCCGGTATCACATACCGAGCCCTTTAATCACCGGCTCTCACCAGTCCTGGACTTCAAACATGGTCGTGTCCTCCTAATGCTTGTAGTTGATTCGTGAAAAACCCGGAAAACGCTCCAAGTGTGCAATTTCTTACAAAACTCAAGCAAAACTACAAAAACAGTAGAAAACATAAATTAGTAATAAAAGTGGCCCTAAAGAGCCAAAAACACTACTAATTATGACCATGGGACGGGGGTAAAACATTATATAAATAGGACATATCAAACGCTAAACCGGGCCCTTAAACAAACAACCTTGCAATCCAATGGCCATATCTTTTGTTCCATAACATATTTTCACCTAAATCTAACGGAATTGGAAAGTAGACATTCAAATATTTGCAGCGATATCTCACAAGCCTTAATTTGACTTCGCAATCAAAATTTATGGAAGTTTTAAAAACGGGTTTTTGTATAAGGCAAATTGCATCGAGCACAACTCATTGAGTTGCGTGCGCTTGGCGCGCGCAATTCATTGAGATGCACGTGTCACCCAGCGTGACTCAAAGAACCGTGCACGCCACCTGAAGGTGCGGCTCTAAAATCCTAAACCTATATTCCTACACCAATAAATAGGGGTCTTCGTTCAACCCTTAGGGGGACGGAAAAACCAGAACACTAACCCTAACATTCTCAAAACCCTAATCTCTCAAGTTCTCTTACTATCATACTACTTTTCTTCTCTCTTCCAAAGTACTTTCCAACCCTAATTAAATTTATTCAAGTTCTAGGAGGTACGAAGAAGAAAAAAAGTCCATAAACGCATTAAACAGAGATTTAACATAAAAATAACGGCTAGTTTCCTGAGCACTTAGATAAATCACTTTTCTTTTATTGTTTAAATTGACTTTAATTGAATAAATAATGTTGGTTAATCACTTTTAAAAACTTTTAATTTACTTAATTCACATAGTATTCTTGTGTTAATCAAGACTAGAATTAGAATAATTAATTGAATATTTTATTACCTAAGTGAAGACAAACATTGTTTATTTGCTGTTCTTTTCACGAATATTGATTAAATAAGAATAATAACTTTTGCAATGTAATTCCTACATGATTGACACGTGTAAATAAAATCAACTAACATATTTTTTAGGTAACACGTTGCATATGTTGTTTAGTGATTAAATTATGAAAAAGGAAGAGCTAGTAGAGGCCGCTCTAGGGTTAGGATAGCAATTCCCGATTAAAGGGAACGTTATTTTTGTACCCTCGCTCTCGAACTCATTTCTGGTACACATAGACCAATTTGGGCATAGGTAAACTTACTATTCATGCTAAATTTCTTAAACTCTACTTGGGAGAAAGGCATGAACGAGGTTTATGTGTTTTCCTAAAACTCATTGGCAACTCATACTTGTCTCTTACAAAAAGTATAATGATAGGATTAATTCCAATTCAAGGTCCCCCAAATAGTCAGGAATTCAAATCCTAATACACTCTAACAAGTGTAAAGTCCTAGGCTTTTAAAGGGTCATGGGTATTTAAGGAGAAGGATCCCCTACGATGGGCACCCCTCCTTACAAGCGACTTTAATGGGGACTTAGAGTTTACAAGATTAGTTCTTAGTTATGGTTCAAGGTTTCCAACACTAGGTTACCTATGGGTTGTAACGAGAACTAATTTGGATAATCTCTAATTTGAGAGCGAGACTTGAACGACTTGAACACATAATATCTTCTTTTTTCACAAAAGTAAAAGCCACACAAGCAACATTGCATCATGCATAATCATAGCACACTTTAACCATTGGGGATTGGCTCATTTACTAGGGGTTGCCAACACTAGGTTTCTATCGCAAAATCAATAATAATCATCCCACCTATATCGCCAACAAAATGTTGGGAGGGCTATGTCATGGGTCAATACGTTGAGTGATTTATTCGTGCATCGTCCCTTAAGATATGGTACCTTTGGACACCCAAGCCTTGACCTTAGAATAGTATTGTATGCTTTGACGGTTTCTTTTATATGCTTATGTGACTACATGAATATGTGCTTATTATGTGTTTCGTGTCTAATCTAATTAATTCCAACTTGTTACCTAGGGATATTAAAAAAAATCACAAATAAATGTGGTTCGACAAAAAAAAAAAAAAAAAAAAAAAAAAAAAAAAAAAAAAAAAAAAAAACACTTTGTTTTTTCGCAAAAAAAAAATGTTGAACCTACCAGGTGGCACGTGCAACTGTCAAAGTTGCGCGCGTCCTCCAAGCGCAAGTCCAGAAGTCGCGCACAGCCCTTCCGCGCAACTCTATGTCTTGTGCGCCTGCCACTATTCAATGTTAACGTTGACTAGTTACGAGGAATGTTATCCGAAGAAAACGATATTACCGCTTCAAGGTTAATCATTAAATAGGTGCTAATAATATCTCTTTGGCAAACAATGTTGTCTAACTTAGTTGTTCTTCTTTTCGTTTTTTTTTTAAAAAAAGTTTATTTAATCATTCTTTGTTTAAAAAAAAACATGTCTTTTAATCGTCCTTTTCATTTCCCAAAAAAATAAAAAAGGTTTTTTACATTCGGAGTATGATACAAAAAGATTATTATCCTATGAAAAAAGAGAGAGAAGATAATGAATGATAAAACCGAGAAAGTAATTTAATTATTTCTTGGATTTTACATTCGGAGGCCATCATTGTTTTTAAGCAAATAATAATATACTATCCTTTAAAGAATAGCAATATTATAATTATAATTAAAAAAACGAAAATTTCTCTATTGTAATCTAAATGATAAAAAAATACCATATTTCTAGTATATTTATCATTTTAAAGAGTGTACTAAGGTTTACTAATATTTCTACAAATTTGAGCATGTCAATCCAACTTTCCCTTTATTTCTCTTCTAACCTTTTTTTAATACAATTCATTTAAAGTAAAATCCTTAGATGATTACCTTGTTGAAGTTAACACAAATCATGACAATCCATTGTTCGTCAATTTTTGACATTTTTTTTCTTCAACAAACTTGTTTAAAGTGAATTCGTATTACAGGGATTTTAAAAAAAGAAAGAAAACAATCATTTTGACTTTTGATCGTTGTTTAATGCTTGGCAAAAAAGGTTTAAGGGTACGCGCTCAGTTTCTCGTGATACAAATTACTAGATTATGTTCCACATTCGCATACTAGTTCAATCATGGGTGACAAAGCAGCATTGGAGAAACTTAGAGAGGAACTCCAAATCCTAAAGGCCCTAAGAGAAGAAGAAACCCAAATGAAGGCTCATAAAAAAGCAGAAAAGACTAAAATAAAAGCAGAGAAAAAAAAAAGAAAACAGTCTACAAGAAAAAGCAAGAGCCAAAAAAGTAGAGGCCTTGGAGAAACTTATCCTTCGAGCTAGCTTAGGGAATAAGTAATTCCTTTATGAGCTTGCACCACAACCTAGTGGCAAGACTCTCCTAGAAAAGTTCTTGACTACGGATTTACCAACCTTTAAGGTTACAAAAAATCCTAGGACTCACTTAATGAGGTTTATTGGGATTATGGCATTGAAACGGGTTGAGCATAGCTTATATGTGTAGACACCTAAAAATGTCTCCCCAAAACCAAACCCGATGATGAACAACCTTTCACCACCATTATTGGTCGGGTTGAGTATTTAATCTTGGAGTACTTAAATCCATATTTCCATTTCATAAAATAACCCAAATACTATCCCATTTCCCCAAACCATAACTTATTTCCTCTTTTCGTGCCTTTAACCCAAAATAATTAATTTCGTGTCCTTTAAAATCATTCATTTCTTGTCCTTTTTATAAAAACGTTTAGTCCAATTTATTTTGGTCCATTATCTGAGTCCAATGATTTAATAATTGGATGGGGTTTGAAAAGAGATTTCTAACGATATATTATAAGCCCAAATCTGAGTTATAACGAATAAGTTATGGCCAAAATACTAAACTGAGTCCAAACCGAACCTAAGCCCACCTTACCTATGACCCAATGATCATGTGGAGGGTCCAAAAGCTTTAATATCATTCCTAAAACAATTAGGATTAATTAGAAGCTTCCATAAGTTTCTAAAAGATCCTAATTATCCTTTTTGAAAAGATAAGATTAAAGAGTTTGAAATTGAATAAAACTTTTCTTTTTGAAAATCCTATTTCTATCCGAATTGAAAGACGTTCAAAGATAGTCAGATATGATTTTTTGCCTCATATTTTTTATCCAAATTTTATATGGTTGGATATCCCTTTAAAGTATCTTTCCAATAATATATTATAATATCAATTCCGAGATATAACGGAAAAGATACGAATAAAATATCAAACTTTATCCAAAACTGACACCCTTCCACTAAAACGGCCATATATTAAAATTTACAATTTTTTTTTACCTTATTCTAATTGGGTTGGAAAGTAGACTTGATAATATTTCCAATGACATATTATATGCCTTATTTTGAGTTATGGATCAAAAGTTATGATGATTTAAAAATGGATAAAAAAACCGGAAATCACCACGCACAGTGCAAAAGCATCGTGTCACGGGAGTGTGCCCTGTCTGACGGTGCCTGTTGCTGTGACACAGTGCTCTACATCGTGTCACGGTGCTCTACATTGTGTCACAAGGCTATTTTCAAATCTTTTTCGTGTCAAGTTCCACCGTGGCACGGTACCTATTGTCGTGACACGGTGCCTGGTGCCGTGACACGGTGTTTTTTCCGTTTACACCGTGTCACGGTGCTTTTTCCGTGTAATATCCGCATTTTCCCATATCATGACACGGTGTACTATACCATGCCAAGGTGGAAACTGCCGTGTCACGAAATTTTCTCGTGTCTTTTCTGCGTAAACCCTTCACGCGTTTTCACTTCCTGTAGGTCAAATATTTCCCGCGTCGTACTGTTGTCCACCGTGTCACGGGAGTGTGCCCCGTCTGATGGTACCTGGCATCGTGTCACGGTGTTCTTTGCCGTGTCACGGTTTTAATTTTTAGGGTATTTATCTTTTTAGGGTTCCGTGTGTTCCCTCTACTCATTTTCCCTATAAATACCCCCCTCCTTTCTAAAGTTTGGGACATCAAATCCTTCTCTCTTTCTCTCTTTTACACCAAAAATTATTCTCTTACCTTTATCTCATATTCTAAGCCTCAAACCTATATTTCTAATTACATCATTCTTCCCCTAAGCACTCCAAGGAGTCCATACAACACCCGAGGTTCCGTCCTTAAATAAAGGCCTAAAAGGTACCAATAACTGAGGGTTTGGAACAAATCAAAACTACATTTATTTAATTTAACTTTCCATTTGATTTGTATTATTTTTTATTGAAGTTACTAATAATTTATTCATGATGTATCAATTTAAAGGAACGCGTGAAATGTGAGTAATTAATTAATTTAATTACTCTTATTTTATTTTAATATTGTTAGTATCATGACTAGGTTAATTTTATATTTGATTTGACTAACGCTATTATTGTTGAATTGCTTCCAATATTGATGTTTATTTTATTATATTTATTGATCACTATATTGCATGTTTAAAGGGAATATGTAATTGAAAAATCACGCCTAATAAGATAATTTGGACAACCGGTTTAGGTTCCTTTTTAATCTTGTTATTGATCGAAGTGATCATTAATATTTCAAAATAATATGTTGCATTAATATTAAACCAATTTAGCTTAATAATAGTTTGGAGCAAATTGAATATTTTGTTTGTATTCCTTTGAGATCGCAGGAATCATTTTTCACTATAAGAATCGAGTAGAGGCCAATACGGGTGAAGGTGACTCTGTGACTCACTTCGTACCATCATCCCCGATCCTCCGTTCGTGGTTCCGAACCATATGGAGTTAGTAATCTCATGGATTATGAATGGGGTGTAACCTTCACGGGTCAATCGTTGTCCCTTAAACGTGGTTGCCTTTTATGATCCGTGAACGGTTTACAAGTTCCTTAAAAAATTGTTGGCGGCTCCCTACTTTGCTTTGTCCTTAATCGTTGTCCCTCCCACTTCCTATGAGTGCCAAGCATATTCACGCATGCTTTAACATAGGCGCACTTCAAACGACGCCTACAATATGTATGTACTTTTCCTTTTTCATTGGACCCAACTACTAGATCATGGTTTTATAACCTCGATGCAAAAAAAACTTCCACTTGGAGTGACGTTGTATATGCGCTTTTCGCCCAAGATGGAGACAACATCGAGCTCACAACTACCTTGCGAGATCTTGAATTTCTTAAGAAAGAGGAAGAAGAAGGCTTTATTGACTGCTTTTCCAGGTTGTGATCAAAGGTTACTTTTCTTTCACAAAGACCTCGGGATCATGAACATGTCCCAAAGTTCATAGACAATATGTCTCCACCATACAAGTGTCATTTACAATACCCTATTTTAGACACATTTCAAAAAGTCTATACCGTGGGAACATTAATTGAAAGGTACTTGATACACTACTATAATTCGGTCAAATTGCCACCATTTTTATACGACCATCAGTAAAACGGTCGCAAAACTAGAAATTAGCGACCGTTTTAAAGGCGATCGCAATTTTACGACCGTTTTACAGGCGATTGCAATTTTACGACCGTTTTTTTACCATTTACACCATCGCAATTATATTAAAATAATTTTTTTATAATAAATATATGAGAAAATTAAATAAAAAAAAAATAAAGTAGTTGCGACCGCCTAAAATAGTCGCAGATTACGACCGTTTGACACAAAGTAGCTAGTTGCGATCGTTTTCAGCAGTCGTAAGTAGGCTTTTTTTTTTAATTATGAGGTATAAAAGAGGTTCCCCACTAACCCTAGCCCTAAATCCTTTTCAACTCTTTCAGCAGCCGCTCTTTCTCTCTCTTATCTCTCTTCTCACGTTAGTCTTCATCTTCCGTTCTTTCCTTCTCTCCATTCCTCTTCTCCTCCATTATTCCTCCTCTCCTCCTTCATTATCTGACATTTATCACCGTAAATTAGACACACTTCAAATAAATAGATCGAAAATCACCCAAACATTCAACCGACACCAACCGTCACCACCATGACCTCCAATATCACAATCTTATGGCTAAACAAGTTTATGGCTTTTAAGGTCAAATTCGACCATGAAAAGTCTAGGTATAGACTTTTCATAGTTGAATTTGGCCTTATTAAACCAAATTTGAAGTGAAAGTTAAAGTCAACTCGAGTTTTAAGGTATGTTATCGAGTTTATACTTGTTTGTCTGATTTTTTATTCGAATTCGTTTTGATTTTTTGTTCGAATTTCATTATTCGAATGTTGATTTTTGTTCATTTTGGGATTGATTTTCGATTTCATTTTTTTTGTTAGATTTTTGTTATTTTTGGGTTTGATTTTCGTTTTAAATTTGAGTTTGATATTTGTGGTTTTTTTTTGTTGGTAATTTAGGTTGTATTTTTATGGGGTTATTTTTTTAATTATTTGATTAGCAATTTTTTTTATTAATTTTGATTTTCGTTTGAATTTTGGTTTAATTTGTGGGTTTAATTTTTTGGTTTTTTGGGGTAAGGTTGGCGGTGGTAGCGGGTACTAGGGATTTAAAGTGAATAACGACCACTGTTTAGGGTATTTTTACCCTGCCACGTGGTCCAATCAGAGGGTGACACGTGTCAGCCTCAGATTGGTCCAAAATGGACCAACCCCTATTTGACACGTGTCATTCCAGAGATAGAAAGGAAAAGGCGGCCTTCAGGCCCAAGTCCTGAGAAAGCCGGAATACGGCGCAGCCCACCAATGATTAGGGTACAGTGACCTAATCAGGGGCAATTCCCAATGACCCTATAAATAGGGGGTTGTCCCTCATTTTGAGGACACGTTTTTTACCATTTATTGCAACTGTATTCTCTGACACCAGAGAAACACCTGAGCTTGGAATCCGAGCAGATACCCACCTAAATTTCTGTTCTCTTTAACCCGTTTCAAGTTACTAACTTGTGCGTCGGAGGCGGAGCACCACCCAACAGGTGTCTCCGTTTGTTTTGCTGGTACAGCTCACTGCGGATCAGTCTTCGTGTTGTAACTCTCCCAAGGGACAAAAAACACCCAAAACATTTGGCGCCGTCTGTGGGGAGAGTACCTCGAAGATGGTTCAAGAGTCTGTACCACCTCCTAACCGCCTGGGCGAAGACCCAAAAGTCTTTACAGACTATGAGGAGGATGAGGATCCTCAGGTCGAAACCTCTACAGCTGAGGACGGCTCCCTCAGAGTCAAGCGCATCCGGCCCTGAGAGACTCTGGAACGGGGCGCCTCCCAGGCGGGTCCAAGCAGACCTACTAGGCAGCCGGAAGGGGCAACCCAAACGGCAGCTGGATCGGCCCCTGTCACCCGAGACGAACTCATGAGGTTCATGACGAGTTTCAAGGGTGAAATCACAAAGCTGATCACCAAAAGCCAGGCTTGCCCAAGTAAAGGTCAGCCAGCGAAGAAGACTCCTCTAGAGAAGGGGAAGTCAGTCAGAAACCGACAGCCTACTCCCCATCCAAAGGAGAAGGCAGCCAGGACCATTGATTGGTCAAAAATTCTCCTTCCTGGGGGAAACACTAATTACCCTCGTCGGCCTCATCAGCCGGTGAGAAGTAAAAAATCAACTCTCGATGCCCGGGAAATCATCAACCGGAAGAGAAATCAATCGCTGTCTGAGTCGGCTTCAACGTCGAACTTTCCGGACAGCTTCAACAATATTTCTGCAGGGAGTACACCCTCCTTGCATGAGAGTCAAACAGGAGGTAATACCGTCCATTCTGGCCCTCATATGATTGGAAATGTACCGTATGTGCCTACTCAGGCTTACGGACAGTATTCTCCTCACTTCATGCAGCCAGCCTTCTTTGGAGGTCAGGCGGCATATCCAAATGTCCAGCCACTGGACTGGCAGCTTCGACTGTTGCGCCTGGGTGAACAGCCTTCTGCGTTCACTCGGGAGATAACCGAGGCGGCTCAGCCGGCCAAGGTTAAGAATGTGTTGGTTGGTACCTATGATGGTACCACCAATCCAGAAGATCACCTCATGGCTTACACCAACCTCATGTATTTGCAGGGGTTGGATGATGCCACTTGGTGTCGATGCTTTCCGGCTACATTGAAGGGCATCGCCCAACAATGGTTTGGCAACCTGCCAGCCGGGTCTATAGACAGCTTCAGGAAGCTTGCCTTCCTGTTTGCTTCCAACTTCTCAATGAACATCCCTGCTAAAAAGACAAGCCTTGATTTGAGCACTGTTAAGCAGGGAGAGAGAGAAGGGCTGCGCTCATATGTCAGGCGGTTCAACCTGATCAGAATTCAGATTCAGGGACTGTCTGATGAGGTAGCTTTTACAGACTTTTTTAAAGGTCTGAGAGACGGGTCGACCTTTAAGTTCGACCTAGTCAGAAAAGGGGCTTTCACCCTACAGGCGGCCCTGAGGGAGGCGGAAAGCTACATTCAAGCTACCGACCTCTGCTCGCCTGGTAGCCAGTCAGACTCCAAGAAGTCCGACAAACAGAAAGACAGTCGGTCAGCTCAGCCGGCTAAAAACAAAGAAGAGAGCAAGAAAAGAAAAGAAGTCTGGGCGGTTACTGACTCTGACCAGCCGTCCCAGAAGAAAAAGAAAGAATTTAAACCGTACGTCCCCAAGTACGAGTTTAATAAAGACTGCAACTCCATCTTCATGGAGGTAAAGGACCGGTTGTCCATTGAGAAGCCGAATCCTATGAAGAGTTCTGTCCAGTCACGGAACAAGAATAAATTCTGTCAATTCCATGAGGAGGTCGGCCATGACACCAACGACTGCTTCAGTCTTCAGCGTGCGTTAGACCGTCTGGCTGACAAAGGGCTGTTAAAGTCCTACATTTCTAAGTCCCCAGTCGGGGCAAAAAAGAAAAACAAGGGTCAGTCCTCCAAGACTACCCCCCAGCCTGCTAGTAGCTCGGATACCGATAAGGAGCCGGTCTACACTATAGCAGGCGGGTTTTCATGTGGTGGCCCTACCATCCGGGGCACCAAGAGCCATCTTCGAAAGATGGACAAAGATGATGATGAGCAGGCGGAAGCCAGCTCCTCCTTCCCAGACGTCTTGATCACTGAGAAGGATAGGGGCAGCGTCCGCCGCCCGCATGATGACCCGGTGGTCATTGAATGTAAGGTCGCCAACCAACTGGTTGGACGGATCCTTATTGACACCGGCAGCTCATCAGACATCATCAGCCTCCGGTGCTTGCAAAAGCTGAAATACAATGTCAGCAGCATGCATCCAGTCACCCACCCCTTGGTTGGTTTTGGGGGTGGGATGGTCTACCCAGCCGGGAGAATTGATTTACCCATCCGGCTGGGGGAGAAAGGCCAGGGACGACATATTGTCGTCAGATTCTTGGTCGTTGAGGAGTTGACCGCCTATAACATCATTCTTGGCAGGCCAACCCTCAACGTAGCCAAGGCGGTAATCATCCCTTCCCTCATGCTCATCAAGTATGAAAGGGATGACGGCTCTGTTGGTTCCTTGAATGGGGATCAGAAGACGGCCCGAGAATGTTATCTCTCAGCCGTCCGAGATACCGTGGCCCCAGGCGGTCAGGAACCAATAGACCTTGACAACACCAAGGATGCCGACCCAGCTCTTGCCCCATCAGCAGCCGGAAAGAAAAGGAAGGCTCCACTGTTGGTGGAGGTGAAAAAAGAGAAAAAATAGCAATAACTGACCGGTGAACGGTCAGATGAGCTCCGTCCCCAACCGGCTGGCGAAAGTATTGACCTCGTACTGGACGACAGCCGTCCAGAACGCACTGTTAAGGTGGGGACGGTTGCTCATGCTACCTTGGGTGCAAGCTTGCACCTTCTGCTAAAAGAATTCAAAGACATTTTTGCCTTTGAAGTGGAAGAGATGTCAGGCGTCAGCCCGGATCTTGCTGTCCACAAACTCGCCGTTGACCCCAAAAAGAAGCCCATCCGGCAAAAGAAAAGAAATCACGGCGAGGAAAGAAGTCAGGCGGCAGCTGCCGAAGTCAAAAAGCTGCTAGACGCCAGGTTCATTCGGCCTTGTAATTTCCCCGACTGGGTGGCCAATGTGGTCCTTGTTAAAAAACCGAATGGGACCTGGCGCATGTGTGTTGATTACACAGACCTCAACAAGGCGTGTCCAAAGGACAGTTATCCGCTTCCAAAGATCGACAGTCTGGTCGACTCTACGGCCGGTCACGTCTTGATGAGCTTTATGGATGCCTACTCCGGCTTCCATCAGATACCCCTGTGGAAGAAAGATCAAGAGAAGACGGCCTTCGTCACTGATCAGGGGCTATTCTGTTATACTGTGATGCCGTTTGGTTTGAAAAATGCGCCTGCCACTTTCCAACGGATGATTAATACGGTCTTCATTAATCAGATTGGGAGGAATGTGGAGGCGTACATTGATGACATGATAGTCAAATCCAAGCTACAGACGGATCACCTTGCTGGTCTCCGAGAAACATTCACCACCCTCAGGCGGCATAAGGTTATGTTAAATCCTAAGAAATGCGTCTTTGGTGTTGAGTCTGGGAAGTTTCTCGGATTCCTGATTGATCAAAGGGGGATAGAGGCTAACCCCGAAAAGATACAGGCGGTGATTGACATGAAGTCACCCCACTCTGTTAAGGAAGTTCAGAGACTCACCGGTTTTCTGGTCGCCCTGGGGAGGTTCCTCAGCCGGTCAGGTGACAAATGCCTCTACTTCTTCCAAGCAATCAGGAAGAAGATTAGATTTGAATGGGGGGATGATGCTGAGGCGGCGTTCCAGAGGTTGAAAGAGCATTTACATTCTCTGCCTAGGTTGGTTAGTCCTTTGCCTAGGGAGACGTTGTACATGTACTTAGCCGTCTCAGATCATGCCCTCAGCGCCGTTCTCCTTGCTGAGCGAGACGGCGTTCAGTTCCCGGTTTACTTCATTAGCCATGTTCTTAAAAATGCTGAACTCCGGTACCCCATGGTTGAAAAATTTGGCCTCGCTTTGTATATGGCATTTAAAAAATTGAAGCCTTACTTTTTGGCACATCCGGTGGTGATTTACACGGACCAGCCACTCAAGCGGCCAATGTCTACCTTGGACTCATCCGGGAGAATGTTGAAATGGGCTATTGAAATGCAGAGCCTTGAAATCACTTACGAACCAAGAAAGGCAGTGAAAGGTCAGGCGTTTGCCGACTTCATTGTGGAAATGACTCGTCCGGTGGCTCCGGATAATCTTGATCAGGTTTGGAAAGTGTACGTAGACGGGAGCTCTACAAAGAACGGCTGTGGTGCAGGTGTAATTTATGAGTCTCCTGAAGGAGACAAATTTGAGTATGCACTATGCTTCAAATTTCAGGCCTCTAACAATGAGGCGGAATATGAAGCCCTGCTAGCCGGCATTCGCATGTGTAAGGCGGCAGGGGCCATGAAAATTGACGTCTACTCTGATTCTCAATTGGTTGTTAGCCAGTATGAGGGAAGCTACGAGGCTACCCATCCGGCTATGGTTAAATATCTTCAGGCAGTCAAAGAAGAGACCAAGGCGCTTGAGGAATTCCGGCTGAATCAGGTGCCTAGGTCGGAAAACAACCAGGCGGATGCATTGTCAAAATTGGCATCTTCCGCCTGCCATGATACGCCTCGGTCAGTCTTCTGGGAAGTTCTTGAGAAAAGAAGCATCTATGAGGATCCCGTTGGAATTCTGGACCGAAGCTCTACCTGGATGGATAACATCCGGGCCTATCTTTCAGACGGTACACTTCCTGATTCGCCACAGGAAGCAGCCGTCCTTAAAAAGCGAGCTGCAAGATTCGAGTTGAAAAATGGAGAACTCTTCAAGGCGGGCTTTCTGAAGCCTTTATTGAAGTGTGTCACCCCAGAAAAGGGGAAAGAAGTTCTCGAAGACTTTCACTCGGGGTTCTGCGCCTCTCACATAGGCGGCAGGTCCCTAGCCGTCAGAGCCAGACGACATTACTTTTGGCCCACTCTTGAGACGGACGCCAAGGAGTTGGTGAAGAAATGTGACAAGTGCCAAAAATTTGGCAAACTCATTCACCGTCCGGCTACTGATCTGACGGCCATCCATAGCCCAATCCCGTTTGCAAAATGGGGCATGGACATTCTAGGTCCTTACACGCCTGCTCTAGGCGGAAAGCGCTATATCTTAGTGGCTGTGGATTACTTCACCAAGTGGGTTGAGGCTGAGGCGGTTAAAAACATCAAGACCTCAGACGTAATTTCCTTCATCTGGAAGAACATCATCACCCGGTACGGGGTACCCATGTCTATGGTTTTTGATAATGGTCCTCAGTTTGAGACGCCTCAGTTAAAAACTTGGTTGGGAGATCAGGGGGTCTCAAGCTATTTCGCGTCTGTTGGCCGGCCCCAAGCAAACGGCCAAGTTGAAGCTTTCAACAAACTCATCTCAGACGGCATTAAAAAGAAAATAGAAAGAGCCGGTGGTTTATGGGCAGAAGAGTTAATCCATGTCCTGTGGGCCATCCGGACAACAGCAAAAGGGGCAACTGGGGAAACCCCATTTCTCATGGTTTACGGTGCTGAAGCCGTCTTGCCCATCGAGCATTACGAGCCGACTCTCAGAGTCATGCTGTATGATGAAGAGGCAAACTGGGAAGCAATGCGCCTGACATTGGATTCACTCCCAGAACGCAGGGGCAATGCCGCCTTGCGTCATGAGATTTACCGTCTGAGAATGACGAGAGCCTACAACAAAAAAGTACACAAGCGTCCCTTGAGGGTTGACGACTTAGTGTTACGAAAAATGGAAGCAACCGGTAGGGCAAATGAGTTGGGAAAGCTAACCCCAAATTGGGAAGGCCCCTACCGGATCTATGAGGAAGTAAGGGACGGCACCTACCGCCTGGAAACTCCAGACGGAAGGCGCCTGCCTAGAACTTGGAATGTAGACAATCTAAAAAAGTACTACTTCTGAGAATGTAAACTTTTTGTAAACAGTGTGTCAATGAAGATTCAGACTTTGTTTGCAAAATTATCATTTGATTATTCATCCGGGTAATATCCAGGCGGATTCCCCATTTATCTAACTAAGTTCGATACTTAGTGAAGGTTTCGTTTGTTAGTCCGCCTGGGTAATACTCAGATCACTTGTTTATTTAAGTTTGATTTTGTTTATTCAAATGTTTGACTATCCGCCTGGGTAATACTCAGACGGATTCTCTATTTACCTAACTAAGTTTGATACTTAGTATGATTCTATCCGCCTGAGTAATACTCAGACGGATTCTTCATTTATCTAACTAAGTTTGATACTTAGTATGATCAAATATTTGTCTGTCCGTCTGGATATTACCCAGATAGACTCGTATGCATACCAAACTAAGTTCGATACTTAGTGTAAATTCAACACTGATTAAGAAACTAAGCACAAAAACGTTTAGTGGCTACACAACCGGTCTTAAAAAGGACCAGAGGCTAAAATGGCCGGATGGTTGCTATTTTTATAAAATCGCTTTTCCCAACATGGACAAAGGCGTCCGGCGACACCCCTCCGGGTGCAATCGTCGCAGAAAACAAATTATCTGTCGGTTCTATGTATCCATACAGACGGCAAAAATTGAACGACCAAATTGGTCAACACATAGCCGTCTGACCAAATAACTTACGAAGGACGAATTTCCTAAATACCGGATGCCCATATGCATCAGTCGGTACCTGGTTGAAGTTCTCGCTTGGTATTTATTTTAAAATTGCACCTCACCCCAATTGGGGCAAGAGTTCAATGGCTATGAAATCTCTACCAAGACGGGCAAAAAACCGTCTGGGTAGTGACTGAACGCCTGTGATGCACGGCTGTGCACTTGGTTTGGGGCAATCACTATTGTGATTGATTGACTTACAAACATATCATGCTCTTTGCAGCATCAGACGTTTTCAAGTCAATCAACCAGCTCCAACTGAAACCAATCACACAGCCGTCCAGGGGCAAGGACAGCCAGACTACTGATTAGTTAGGCAAGAAATCGCCGCATGCTTTTAATAAGATAGGCAAAAATTAAAAATTCAAATGCAAAATAATCAAAACCGACTTAGTCGGTGCAATTCATTAAAGTCCATCCAACCAAACGGTTGTAATGGATCAAATGTAAACCGGACCTCGTCCGAGAGAGAAATTGTTAATTAACACGGCTCCACAGCCGGTAAATACAGGGATACTCGGCACGCAGGCCGAAAAAATCAAGTTTTGGCATATAGCCGCTGAATAAAAAGAATTAAAAGAAAGGATAAATTGGCATACTGTCGCTGAAGAGTCACTTCTGGCCTGCAGACGGAGCCTCCTAGTCCTCCCCCTTCTCCTCATCGTCTGAGGGAATTTCCTGCGCTTCATCAGGACCAGGAAGCTCAGGCGCGGACGGCTCATTGTTGCTGAGCCAGGCTTCAAAGGAGGCAGGCTCTGGCATGCCTTTCTCTCTCAAGTACACCACGTACTCAGCATAGCTGTGTGCCATTGCCCAGATGCTATAATCAGCTTCTGGGTACAAGGCAGCCCAAGCAATCTTCATACGGGCGTCGTTGTCAGCATCGCTTTCACCAACGAGGCGGTTTTGCTCCGCCTCCAGGGTTGCTGCAAAGTTTTTCTGAGCCTGAGCAGCATCCTTCTCCAGCCTCTCAACCTTGGTTTTCAGTTTACCAAGGTCCGCTTGGGCCTTCTTGAGCGTCTCATCAGCCTGCTTGGCGCTCTCGTCTGCCTTCTTTTGGGCCTCTTCCGCCCCCTTCTTGGCCGTCTCAGCATCCGTCACCCGCTTGTCGGCCGCCTTCAGATCTAGCTCCAGCTGTTGGATTTTAGACACCTGTGTCATAATTATTGCTTTAGTTTCAAGTTCATTTACGATAGTTGAGTGTAAAGCAATATCATCAGCGTCTATGGCAGACTTCTTGGCCCTTTTTACCTCTTCCCGTTTGCGGGAATAAGGACGTTTGAGCTCGTCCACCCGCAGCATGGCCTGCAAAAAGGCAGGCGGTATAAGAATTATGGGCGGAGAAATTACTTGAAAAAATAACATGGAATTGACAGGTTTCTCACCTCAGCCAGAAGGGATAGAATGCGTTCAAGGTTAAACGTCTCTATCCCAGGGATATTGTCCTTATCCTTCTTCCGGACGGCGTCCAGCATGGCTTTGGCGTGCTTCTGGACGTCTGGCCAGCGGGGAGATTGTGTTTGATCTGCACCACAATCAATAGGTGATGAGTGCGAAACTAAGGCGGCACCTATTTGTATTCGGCTGTCTGAGGATGATGTCTGTTGGGAGTGGGATTTCACCCGTAAAGGCCACCCCAGCTCAGGCGGGGATTCAAAAGGATTCTTACCTTCAGAGCCGGCCAAGCGGGAAACGCTTGCAGGCGTGGTGAACCCCGCGGCTGCTGAGGGGTTAGCAACGTCAAGGCACAGGCTGCCTCCTATTTTTTCGAGCCGTCCCCCTATTCGCATCGTCTTTGTCCCGGCTGAGGCGCCAGGAGTTGATGCAGAGGCGGACTTTTTTAGCTTATTGAGAACGGCCGGGGCTTCCTCCCTAGCCCGTTTGAGATTCTTCTCAAACGATTTCCCAACTTCTCTCCCCTGTGAAAATAAATAAGTTAAGGTTAGTATCCGGGCAAGACAGTTTATAAAATGAGCTTAAGAAAGGGTCAGGCGCTCAATACCTTGGCTTTGACCTCAGCCGCGGCCTTCTCAGCAAGCGCCTTGCGGATGACAGCAGAGGATTGCTTTGGGGTTTTCTCCGTCTGCAACATGCTTAATGCTTCCTCTGCAAAAAGAAGGAAGTTGGTTAATATCATAAAACAATTTTGATAGAAAAATACTACAGACGGATATAAACTCAGGCGCATACGTTTGGAAAACATGTGCCCTAGTCCGCAGGCGGCTAGGAAGCACTCGTCCCTGAACCAGGCGCTCTTGGGGATCCAGTTCTTGGGGACTTTTATTGTTTCCCCGGTTGACAAGGTTGCGTCTGTGAGGCCAAAAAAGTCTGCCTCAATAATCTTGTCAAAGTCCTCCTCTGGGATCCGGGGAAGAGCGCACTTTCTGCCTAACAAGTCAGGCTTCTTATTGTACAGACGGAATTCATAATTCTCCCGTCTGGTTGGGGCTGACATCAGGTAGAACCTGTGTTTCCAGCCATCGAACTTGGAGACCTTGTCCAAGGTCATCATATATTACGGCTGCGTGGTTAGAGTGTACCACGCCCTCCAGCCGCCTAGGCTCCTGCTGAGGTAATGCATGCTTGCAAAAGCCTCCCAGCCGGGGTTAAGCCCTTGGAACTCACAGGCGGCAACATACCCCAGAATGTTGGTCCAGGAGTTGGGGGTAAGTTGCCAGAGCCCCAGGCCGTAGCCCCTCAAAATAGCCCTCACCGCCTGGTGAAGGGGGAAGCGAAGGCCGGCTTTGAACGCCGCCTCGTAACAGCCAAAATAACTGTTGGCGTTCTGTTGATCATCCCCCCAGGCGATGGTGCCAAGTTCAGGCGGCACCCGGATCTTATACCCGTCTCCTAGCGGGTGCATTTTCTTAAAATTCTCTAAGTTCTCCCCCATCTGGATCCGGTCCTTGGAGGAGACGTGGATGCTGAAGGGATCGTCCTTCTCACTCCACTTTTTCCTTTCTTCCTCCTCGCTATCCGGAAGAGGGGGCAAGTCATCGCTGCTCTCTGAGGTAGAGGCGGAGTTGTCACTCTCCGTCTCCCCCTCGCTTTGGTCCATGGGGGCAGAGGCGGCATCGTCACCGCCTTGGTCACACTCCTCTAGGAAAGAGTCAGCGGGGGTCGAAGGGGCGCGCGGAGGGGATCTCTCCAGAGTCGTCTGATCTCCCTGATCAGACGTGTCTCCCTCAGGCGTTTGGCCGCCTGAGCCTTCGCCTCTGTAATTTGGATTAGTGGCTGTCTGCATTGTCCGAGCCATGGTGTCCTGCACAGACACATAACTAGTCGGAATCCATGGCAAAGGGTGGTCCCAACACCCCGAGCCGGCACTCCCAGTCCTAGACTCAGCCGTCCCCGGTGACCGGCTGGACTCTAACCTAGGCTGTGCCGTGTGTGTTGGTGATGCATCCATTTATTGCAAGAAATATGTACAGGCGGTGAAAAAAGAAAAGAGCTGAGAGAGACAGAGACGGTACCTTTGTAAGTGGTATCTGAAGGAGGGCGGGTCCGGCTGGGTTGTGGAAGAACAAAAGTTTCTTGCTTGCGCCTGACTCAAACGGATGACTTCTGCTCTCTCAAAGTTTTTCTCTCTAGAAAATTTTTGTAAAACGTACAAAATTATGAGGGTAAAACGGCTATATATATGGGGTAAATACGGGGGCATTTCCCTAATTTACCTGGAAGGTGAACGGTTACTTTGTAACTGTAAAATTACCGCCAACCGAAGAGTGACATGTGTCACAAATGCCACGTGGCATGCCACGTCACATCTGTGAGGGGCAAATGTTTAGGGTATTTTTACCCTGCCACGTGGTCCAATCAGAGGGTGACACGTGTCAGCCTCAGATTGGTCCAAAATGGACCAACCCCTGTTTGACACGTGTCATTCCAGAGATAGAAAGGAAAAGGCGGCCTTCAGGCCCAAATCTCGAGAAAGTCGGAATACGGCGCAGCCCACCAATGATTAGGGTACAGTGACCTAATCAGGGGCAATTCCCAATGACCCTATAAATAGGGGGATGTCCCTCATTTTGAGGACACGTTTTTTACCATTTATTGCAACTGTATTCTCTGACACCAGAGAAACACCTGAGCTTGGAATCCGAGCAGATACCCACCTAAATTTCCGTTCTCTTTAACCCGTTTCAAGTTACTAACTTGTGCGTCGGAGGCGGAGCACCACCCAACAGGTGTCTCCGTTTGTTTTGCAGGTACAGCTCACTGCGGATCAGTCTTCGTGTTGTAACTCTCCCAAGGGACAAAAAACACCCAAAACAACCACCATGTTACGACCATTGACGGTCGCAACTATATTTAGCGATCGTTTTTTTTAATTTTCTGCGACCGTTTACGACGGTCGCAAAAAAAAAATTAATTTTTAGTAGCGTATATAAATGAAACCATGAATCATATATATGGACTAGATTTTTTGAGAGGATTTCACCTACGTTGTAAACGAATAAAGCTCGAAGACGCAATCTCAAGAAGTTGTCAACAATTCAAGATGTAGCACCCTAGGTCTTGTTTTGTTTCTTTTATTTTCTTTCTGATGGACTAAGAGATTCATGTTGTCGAATCTTCTTATTATGTACTCTCATTAATAAATGAATAAATTATATTTTCAAGTATATCTATCTTGTTCTCTTTTCAATCTCTTTGTTGTTATTAGCTCGAATTGAATAAAACATATACATGCAATTAGGCAATCTCAAAAAAGGCATACATACTCAACACTTTAAGAATCTTGATGAGCTTTGGCTTACAAGTTATATTGGATGAAAAGAGGCCCATCTATTGTCCCACTAAAAAGAGATATGATGACTACACCAACACATGATGCAACTTGAAACTGCACGTAGATAATCTCAAGTTAATAACCTTAGAAAAATCCGTATTTATTAGCCCTTTTAAGCTTTGTCAATCGAGCCTTTCTTATTCAACCTACATTATTCCAAACCTTAAAAAGATACAAATGAAAAAATTTGGGAAACGAAACATAAGAGGGGGACACAAAGTTAGTCTAAACCCAAAAGAAAAGATCTAATGCAAAAGAAAGAAAAAATAATCATTCTAAACCCAAAACCAAGCTTGTTAAAAATTAGAGAAAAAGACAACTATTGTAGGAGTTGTCACACAAAACAGAAAGGTCTTAATTTGAGAAGCACCAAAAGTAAGGGATAAAGGGAGTATACTTGAGCTTGTCCGTTTTTCATTACCTTAATCCTAGCCAAATTAAAACCCTGGAAAGGACCTCCTTGAGGTAGATTATAACCATATACCAAAATCATCATTCTACGAAAATATGGCCCACTTTAGGCCTTTTGCACACATGGACCTACTATTGAGTAGTTATGCACATTCATAAAATGCATGAAGTGTTGAGTAAATGATTACAAAATCATGTTATAAAAATAAAATAATTTGGATGATTTGATAGTCATTGGCTTGATTACATCACTTTAGTACAACAATCGAATCAAACTAAATTTGATGTTTTCTATATCCTTTGCCAAGAATAATGAGCCAATCATCTTACATTCTTTTAATAATAGGGATATTTATTACAAAGGTGATTCAAGTTCTATATGCATTGCCTAGAAAGAAAACGAGTTAATACAGTAAATTGACTTGATATATCGACAGCCTCGAAGTGAACTTTAGATGTCTTTTACAACTCTTGAGCATTGGTCTTCTCACTTATCATTAGCAACTAATATGTCCGCCTGTGTGGGATATTGTCATCCTCTCTAAGCAAGGAGCATTGATTGAACACGATCACTACACGAAAAAATGATCGTTATCGCTATCACACATATACCTCGTTTCCAAGTCATCACGATGATTCAAAATTAAGTCAATAATCCTTGATTTTGAAAAAAACATGTCTATTTCTCTTTTTTTTCTATGGGAAATTTGTATCCGCTTAATTTTTATGCAAATCAATATTTTTTTGTTCATTTCTTTTTTAGGGGGGTAAATCGGGAAAATCCCTCCCATTTGGCAACTAAAATACTTGTAAAAAATAGTGTAATTTTTTTGCTCTTTGCCCCAAACTGGGGGCTAAAACGCCAAGACATCTCCACTTTTTGAAGGATTTATGTCTTCGTCTTGTGCAATTACTAGATATATCAATGGATTAAATTATGGAGATAATTAAGTTCGGACATTTGGGTCGTCGTTTTATCATAGCTAGAGGTACTAACAATCTTTGGGCTAGTAAAATAGCCCAAATCCCAATTGGACAGATCCTATAAGGTCACACAAAGGGTCTAGATCGGGCACGAGAAGACAAGGCACATGATGGGCCTCATCCTCTAGTATGGCCGGCCACATGGAATCGATTGAAGGGTTTTGGGCTTCCTAACCCTAGTCTAATTATAATGTGATTATAAATAGACTAGGTGCCTAGGGTTTACATGCAAGTAATTCAAGTGATCAGTAAGATCAAACCCGAATTAGCAAACACGAGACCAAACCCACTCATACTCCTCTCTCTCACGACACTCTCTCATCTCCTCGGCGCCGGTTGTGGTGGTTCGTGGTGGTCGGCCTAGTCCAATAAAGACAGTGATCGCGGTTTTCCTCAATCACTCGACCAATCTTGTATTGGTGGACGGCTCATTTGAAGCTCGTGGACTAAGTAGTGGAGCAACGCTTGGGGTCCTATTCTCTCCCTGATTTGTCAATCAAATTGCTACTTGGAATTCACGCTTCAAAGGTATGATTATGTGTCTTGTGTGTTATGCATGTGATTTTGGGATTAAGTACTTGATTGAATGTGATTCATTAATTTCCGCTGCGTAGTACTTATAAACTGGTACAGTGGTACCAGTTAGCCTCTTACATGAACGCGCTTGATCATATTAATACGATTAAATTGAAGTCCATGTTAATTTTATAATCAATTAAGAGGGAGAAATTAATTTAAAAATGGTTCAATTATTATATTTAATATGATTAAACTTTTGGAGTTGATGAAATGTGATTTAATTATGCTCAAAATATCCATGAAGAGGACCGCATTAAGTCCTAGATCATTCAAATTGTTTTATGCTTCATAATTTTAATCGGATTGATTTATGCATTAAAATGTTATTTGTATGATCATGGATTTAATTTTAAGAGTTAGAATTAAATTGGGATTAATTTTATGATGAACCCTAATTTTAAAATTGAATGATGATTTAAATTTAATTTTATGGACTAATTTGATTTCTTTTTTTTATAAAAGTTATTTTAATTAAATAAAAAAAAAACTTTAAGGTCGGCAACCGTGGCTGGGTGACACAA
Source organism: Chenopodium formosanum (assembly GCA_024500155.1). Lineage (NCBI taxonomy): Eukaryota > Viridiplantae > Streptophyta > Magnoliopsida > Caryophyllales > Amaranthaceae > Chenopodium > Chenopodium formosanum. The sequence continues at coordinate 21,932,342 of CM044880.1, forward strand.
CTACGATGGCTGCCGATCTTGTAGCAGTCTAAGAGGGAGGGGAAGGGAGGGTGGCGGTCCATGGTGGTTGGAGCAGCAGCTGTGCAAGCGTTGCACGCTGCTACCGTAGCTGCCACTGCTACGGGTGCTGCTGCCTTGCGGCAGTGGCTGGCTCCTTTTGCAGCCAGCCACTGTGGCTAGCCTCGGTTAGCCAACCACGGTGGCCAGCAACCGTACAATATGGTTTTTTCGAAAAAAAAAAATTTAATTATTTTATTTTAAAAATATTTCAAGATAAATATGATTTATTTTGGGATAAAATAAAATATTTTGAAAGATAAAATCGGTTTTATTTTTGATAAAATCTTTTATTTTAGGATAAAATCAAATATTCAAAGGTTGTTCTATTTTATATTATCCATATTTAAAGTTGTTAAATTGGTAATTATCCATAATTAAAGTGGTTAATTTTTGATAAGATTGATTAGGATATTCTGAGCATATTCCAAAAGGATAATAATTGATTTAAATACTGTGATTATCCCATAATTAGATGAGGATATAATTGATTTTAAAATTATTTGATTGGCTAGTAGTTAGGATAAAATCTCCTAAAGTTGTTAGGATAATCATGGAAGATTAAATATGATTTATCTTTCTAGATTAAAATAAGATTTGATTCTATATCATGCCTAAATTAAAATATATGATATTTTATGATTGATCATGAATAATATATGATATTATTAAATTCTGATTGAAATATGAGATATTTTAGGAAATGCGTTGTCTTAATTATGAACATTCGATGTTGTAGTTTAGACAAGCATGTTGAGTGATTTATTATATGCCATTTTATAATATATGATATTATGTTGCTATATATAGACAAGTGTGGCCCGTAGATTCTAAATTACGATCTGCGCATCGTGATATATTTTTGTAATCTAAATACGGTCTGCCTACCGTTAAGTATTTTTGTAACTTTTATTTAAAGTAAATAGATTAGGTATTTAAATAGTGTTAGTCCAAAGAAGCGCATGAAGTGAAGACCCAAAGGATCAAGGTGGATCGATATCCATCATGATTTAAGTGGGAGCTTTTCATTTCTAGTTTTCTTAGGACTAAGGGGTTATACTATGTCATGTCTTATTGCATTAGTAGATTATGCATGTTAGATTTTGTTTATGTTGATTGCTGATGCGCTAGAGTTAACTAAATAATCACAACATAAATGAATCTAGGTCCAAGTAATATTGAGATTGCTTTTCCAATTAGATACCCAACAATCCTTTAATCGTGAGTGATTGGTTGGCCTTAGCAGAGCGTCACTTGTTATTTAAGGCAATTGTGGGTTAGATCACGTTCGACATATTTAATTGGTTACGCTCAACAAGGTTACCTAAAGAGTTTAGAACCTTGAAGCAAAGGGTGATAATTAAACATGTGATGGTTAATTATTCAACCAAAAGTTACAAGAGTTGTAATTAGTAAAGAGTTTACTCACCTTGAAAATGTAATGCTTGATGTTAGGGCCTCAGTCCGTCAACTATTACACAAAAAAAGGATCTTGGAATCACTTAAAATTCAATTGGGATCAATTAATGTTGAATAAAGTGTCTTTAAAGTTACTAATTTAATCGTTTATGTCACTTTAATTGTAAATTAAACATAATTATTAAACTTTTCCTTATTTTGACATAGATGGGTAACCGTAATCACAACGACAACAACATTTACAATCTTCGACCATTCCTAGAGAAGGATAGGCTGACAGGAGAAAACTTATCCACTTGGGAAAGAATGCTAAGGCTCGTTCTGAAATCTGAAAGTAGAGAGATGTCATTGACACCCCATTGCCAGGACCTCTGCCAGAAATTGCAACTGTGGTAGAAGTCAAGAAGCACAAGGAAGCTCATGATAGAGGTGTGCCTATCACTTACTTGATGATTGCTACCATGGAACCTAGTCTTCAAAAGCGTTTTGAGGATCAGGATGCGTACACAATCATGCAAGAACTCAAAGCTTTGTTTAAGAAACAAGCTAGAGTTGAAAGGTACGAGCTCCATCGTGAGATTCTAGATTGTAGGATGGAGAAGGGTGCCACAGTTCATGATCATGTTTTCAAAATGATCGGCCTTATTCAAAATATGAAGAAATTGGGGCGCCCATACAGTGATGAGATGGCAACTGACATAATTCTGTACTCACTTCCATAAATTTTTAACTAATTTATCATGAACTTTAACATGACTGCAACTGCAAAGACTATGAATCAATTGCACGCAATGCTAGTTAGTGCTGAAAAGAAAATTCCTAAGGAACCTAAGAAGAAAGATTTTATGATTCAAAAGGGAAAGGGGTTCAAGAATAAGGGGAAAAAGTCTAGTGCCAAGAGCAAGGGCAAGCAAGTTTCCATTGCCAAGGCTCCTGAGAAGCCTAAGGCGAATCCAAAACCCAAGTCTGCAAGTGAAAGTGAATAATTTTACTGCAGGAAGAAGGGGCATTGGACCAATTATCAGAAATACCTTGACTTCCTCAAGAAGAATGGAGCATCAACCTCAGGTATTATATTATAAACATTTTAACTTTCACTTAGGTATGTGATACCAAGTTGCAGTGCTTAACATTATGAATGTTGCGCAGGAACTGCAAACAAGTGAAGCTAGCATGGAAATGGAGCTTGAAGGTACACTAGAAGTGTTCGAGTGGCCAAAGATAGCTTCATAGTTTTAATTTCAGAATTTTTATTATGATTTTAGACAATTTCCAATTTTGATGAGACAATTTTCAATGTTAGTTTGAATATTGATTTGGTTTTACTTGGCTTGGATAAGTATTGATCCATGACCAAGGTAATAAATTGTTTTCATTTTGCTAGATATGAGTTATTTTGTTTTATTACATTGATATAAGTAGATCACAAAAGCAAAATTAGATGATTTAAAGTAAACTTACTTAAAACAAAGTAAGATTAGGTCACATAACCAATTAAGTTGCACATCCAAAGTAACAATTGGATGGACGACTCTTATTCTTATTTGATTATGAATCACTTGAGAATTAGAAGTCATGCTTGATAAGGTAAGATGACCAAGTTGTCTTTTATTTGAAAGGGTAAAAGAGATAAAATGACCTTTTGGAACACAACACATGATGTCTGTGAACCAATAAGTTCAAAAATTAGCAAAAAGATTTAACTATTTCATTACTTTTACTAACGATTTAAGTAACTATATTGATAATTACTTAATGAAGTAAAGTTTGGAATCATTGAAATGTTCAAAATTCCAAAAATGAAATGTTAAATCAGTTTGAGATAAGCAATTTAACACCACAATATGATTGTTGTGATAAATATTTAACTCGAAAGGAATGATCATCTAAAAGGGAATTGTTGAATTAGTTCACAATCTAGAAACAATACAAATGTATGTTTATAAAGAAGGAATCAAAACTTGCTTGCCATTATTCGATCCAAAATTTAATGATTTACAAATATCATTTTGAGGATATGCATTACAACAACAATTGTAAAATATACTAAATAGGAAACTTAACCAAAGCAGAAGAAAAGATGTCATAAGAGTTATGATTTGGAAATGTTCCAAAAGTTATCTTTTCAAAACAGGATTAAGGGTTATGAAATCAATGTAAAATGTTTACAAAGATGACATAATGCACCCTAAATCAGACAATAGTTCTTCATGGGTTTTCTCATGGAAACTTAGAGGTATTATTCCTACAATCGCGTAGAAAACAAAGTGTTTGTTGCTCGCGATAATGTCTTTATAGAAAGAAATCTCTTCCTACAAAGCCAAGTGTGAGTAAAGTTAGATCTTGATGAGATTCAAGACGAGCAACAAATGGATGTGGATAACACTACATCAGAGACGAAGGCATATGAAATGAGCTAATTTGATAAACCATATGTCGAAGCAAGCTAATTCCACTAGTAAGGCTTCTATCATTCCACTTGAATGAACGGATTCAAAGAGTTGAAGAGAATAATTCTATTTTTGCTCATACTTATCGTAGGTCACTTGGGATCAAAACAAACAGTTTTTTGAAATTCAGAGTAAAGGTGGATTGTAAAGTTTTCCTATTGGAATGGTTGCAATCCATGCCCTACAAGCAAGCTTTGGATAAGTGCCAACTCAAGAATTGGCTTAAAGTCAAGAAATCCAATATGGATCCATGTCTATAAAGATATGTTAGTCCATGATATTCTTACAAATAGGATCAAACCTATTATTTGCGTAAGCCTATTCAGATTCTTCTAGTGATTGCTAATTTTGATTACGAAGTTTAGCATTGGATACCAAAATCACCTTCACAAAATGTTCTTGATGGATGACATGTATATGATACAACCTAAGAGTTTTGAAATCCTAAATTCAAAGAAAGTTTTGCAAACTTCAGAAATTCATTTAATGGATTGAAGTAAGCGTCAGGGAGTTGGAACATTTGTTTCGGTTAGGCAATCAAAAAGTTTGATTTTATCAAGAACGATAAGGAATATTGTAGAGACAAGAAGTTTTATGGGAGCAATTGATGTTATTATTCATGTATGTAGATGACATACAACTCATATGAAATGACATATCAATGCTTGAGTAAGTCAAGCAGTGGTTACAGAGTTGTTTCTATATGAAAGACTTAGAGATGTTGAGTGCACAATGGGAATCATGATCCGTGAAGTGAATCTCGATAATTGATTGGAATGAATCGAGAAACTTATGTTGATAAGGATCTTGACAATTTCATGAAGAAAGACTCTAAGAGAGGATGGTTTCCCATGTTTCATGGTAATACACTTTGTAAAACTCAGTGCCTTCAAAAGCTAGTAGAGTTGAGTTGTATGGATAGTGTACCTTATGCTTTTGCAAAAGGGTCCATTATATGTACCATGATATGTACAAAGCAAGATGTTACATATGACTTGTGCATGTGTAATGGGTTTCAATTAAATTTAGAACAAGCATACTGAAAGTTGCAAAGAGCAAATCCTTGATACTTGAGAAGGAATAAAGGAATTTTTCTAGCTAATGGTGTTAAATGTAAACAAGTTGTCAAAAGGTTATACAGATGCATGTTTACCAAACAGGCAAGATGACTCTAGATGTTGATCTAGATGCATGTTCATGTCTGTATGAAGAAGGACAGTAAGCTTGAAGAGTTCAAAGTAGAATACTTTTGCAAAATCAAAGTCAGAATATATGCATGTAGCTACAGTAAGAGTAGTTAAGGAGGAAGTTTGGATCAAATTGTCTTGTGACTAAATGGACACCTTTTCCAAAATAAATGAGTCAAGGTTACACCACAAATCCAAACAAATAGATATGAGATATCACCTCATTTATGAGATCAATGACAAGAAGAATGTTATGATCTGCAAAGTTTTATTGTGAGTGAGAAATCACTAAACCCCTTCCATAGACTAAGGTATGAGAGTCATATTAAAGTCTTGGATTGAAGCAAGTTATGTAATTCAAGTTGTATATGTTTTTAGAAAAGTTATATAAGGAATGCATCAATTTGCAAAATTATGTTTTAATAGAAATTTCATTTCTCTTATTTAATTATGGTTTTGGAAATTAAATAAAATGTCCAAAATAATTATGAATTGATGGGCTCATCAAGTTTATGACCTGGTGAATGAAACCCCACAGGTGAACAAAATTCATATATTATTTGAGTTCCTAGTTCGAAATCATTAAAGTAGACATAAATGATTTCAATAAATGGACTAGCATGTAAGATTGATTAGATAGCGCAATTTCATGGGCTATAGGGGCACAGTGATGCTCGGTCAATCACTTGGATATGCATGAATGATGCATGATCGAACTTATGACCTACTTTGAAGTTCAAGTGTAGAGATTTCGGATATATTAGTGGATTCCTTTGACATGAGTAGAACATTGATATCATTCAATGGATGTTGTGACTGTGGTACACTCAAACGTCTGCCCGTAACTGGAGATTATAAAGTGTGCTTCCAGGTTATTTCAAAAGTTGAGTGGGAGCCTTGTTTCCACAAGATTGGATTGAGTCTACCTATTAAATTATGAAATGGGTCTTAGCCGCTTGAAGAGGGAGAATTCAGAAAATATGTGGCCGCGTTCAAATGCTTTACTTAGTTGTCGTTTGGTTTTGTAATTCTAACTCAGATTTCAAGAAACGATTATAGATTAATATGATCTCGACATGTGATGCAATCATATTATCAAATTGACACATATTGACTTAAGGAATTTGAATATTTCACACTTGCCTCAGACAAGTGGGAGAATAAAGGATTTATGTCTTTGTCGTGTGTTATTACTAGATACATCAATGGATCAAATTATAAAGATAATTAAGTTCGGACATTTGGGTCATCGTTTTATCATAGCTAGAGGTACTGACGATCTTTTGGCTAGTAAAATAGCCCAAATCCCAATTGGACGGATCTTATAAGGTCATACAAAGGGTCTAAATCGGGCACTAGAGGACAAGGCCCATGATGAGCCTCATCCTCTAGTATAGCTGGCCACATGGAGTGTATTGAAGGGTTTTGGGCTTCCTAACCCTAGTTTAATTATAATGTGATTATAAATAGACTAGGTGCCTAGGGTTTGCACGCAAGTAATTTAAGTCATCAGTAAGATCAAACCCGAATTAGCAAACACGATACTAACCCTTTTCATACTCCTCTCTCTCACGGCACTCTCTCTCCTCCTCGGCGCCGGTTGTGGTGGTTCTTGGTGGTCGGATTAGTCCAATAAAGGTGGTGATCGCGATTTTCCTCAATCACTCGACCAATCAAGTATTGGTGGACGGCTCATGGACTAAGTAGAGGAGCAACGCTTGGGGCTCTATTCTCTCCCTGATTTGTCAATCAAATTGCTAAGTGGAATTCACGCTTCAAAGGTATGATTATGTATCTTGTGTGTTATGCATGTGATTTTAGGATTAGGTAATTGATCGAATGTGATTCATTATTTTCCGCTGCATAGTACCTATAAACTCTTACACTTCTCGCTATTTACATATTTGAACACTCTATTTATGCTATGAAATCAATGTCATGCAAAGCTTATAATTTTTATAACTTTAAATGACAAAGCAAAGAAAACCACTTCTTATTATTTCACAAAGATAATTAATTATGTTAATTGATCAAACAGTTCATGATAAACATATGCAATATTACACAAATTGAAAATACAAATCTTAGGGTTCTAAATAAACACGAGAAACATCCCCTAGCATATGAATACAAGAATCCTAAAAGTCACCCAAGTCTACACTTGGGGGCTACAAAATATAGATTTCACCTTAACTATCGTGAGACCATATTTTTGAAAGTGATTCGAATGATTTTATAAATTATTCTAACACTCCATCAAACTTAAGTTTGATAAATATTTATTCTCCAACTACGGTTCTTATTTATTAATTGGAAGAACTTCACTTTCAATTAGAAAAATATGATAATGATGACAAACACTAAAAAGAAAAACATAAACAAAATTAGATATACAAAAGTTTGCTCACATTTTCATAGATTTGTTGAGATAAGTTGCAAATTACAACTTATCTTCATCAATCATGGACGGAAAAGTCACACTTAATTACGAGCTAGACTTTTCTTTCCATTTTGGGTCCAGTTTCGAAAATAACATGATTATGTATTTGCATACTAGAAAAAGTTGCTTCATTTTATTTTCATAAAAACTTTTATTAAACTTATTGGACCCTCTCCAAATTTAGAATTCTAGTTTTAAATAACATGTTTCTTACTCTCTACAAAAAAAAGTCTTCAAAATTTACTTTCTGAATTTTTATTTCATTTTCTCAAATAAATAAATTTTCAAATTCTCAATAACCGTTTGGATAATACATGTATATACATAAATAATTTCAAAAGGAATGAACTAAGATTCAACTTCTCTTCTTGACTCAAACTTGTTCTCGCCTAGTTATTGTGCGAATATGGGCTTAGGGATGGTAAACAAACCACCTACAGACCAAAATCAAAGATTTATAAGAACAATGAAATCATTTTATGTTTTAAATCAACTTTGAAGAATAATATTACCGTAATGATCTCTACAAACATTTTGACGTTAGGTAAAGATTACTAAACCTTAAACACAATTGTTTTGGTTTGTAAACAAGCAAAGAACTAACTTGCTTTCTTGAACATGGCTTTAACTAAAATCCGAAAGCCATGTCATTGTCTAAAAAAATCTAAAAAAAAATGGAATATATACATAGGTCCATCTCAATATCATGATTATATGAATGGCCTAAATAATAGCAGGTCATTAGAATTACCCTAAATTGGGGGCTCTAAGACTTGAGAAAGTGCAAGAATGCATATAACTCGAAACATGGGGGCTCTAATATAAAAATGAGATATTCATGCCATTCGAGCTACTTTCAAGAATCGCCTAAAATACAAATGGTTTATTTAGATCTTGAGCCTTACAATTTTAAAATGCATCACAATGATTTAATAACCATTTTGTTCCTTTGAAAACTAATTTTGCATGTGAACTTGGCCATAGAACAAGCTACATATTCGAGCCATTTTATAGTTCAACTTCAAAAATTATTATTAGTGCATAATTGTTGTTTCAATACTTCAATTTACTCTAAAGATTAGATAGTACGACTAGTATAGAGAAAAAGAAACAAAATCATAAGTTTCAAAAAAAATTCAAATGCATACAACATACTTGCCCATACGAAAGTTTAGTACTCAATCATTCATCGTGAATTGTATCAAAACACTTTATTAAAATAAGACAAACAATTTTATGAGTTAGAATAAGAGACTCCTTACATCTAAATTAAGAGGTCATCATTTTTCTTTATTGTTGCACACAAGGAGGATGAAATCTACTTTCTCGAGCTTCAAATTAGTAACAAAATTTGAACTCAAAAGAAAGAATTTAAAAATAGCGAGAATAGAGAAAAAAATTGAACAACATTTCATTTTTCCTCTTACTTGTTCCGACAAATGACCAATATTACTAGACTTGACAAATTTGTTAAAACTATGAATGGTCGAAAACAATTTAAACACACTAGTTTAATTGTTTCCAAGATCCTAGTTGTTATCATAACAAGATAAAACACAGAATTTCTAGACCCATTTCAAGCAACATAAAAGGGTCTAATTATTAAAAATAATCAAGCCATCTAATTCACCCAATACTGGGGGCTACAACATTCGAAAATATTAAATAGGGGCTTAAAAGTTCGAGATAATGTCCATGTTTTATAAATGGCTTGATGGTTTTTTGGTTAGCTTTTGGCTTTTAGCTTTTTTATGTGGACAAACAGCCAAAATATGTGTTTGGTAATTGGCTTTTTAGTCAGCGAAAAAGCTAGCTTTTAATCCAAATGAAAAATCTGCTTTGACTAGCTTTTTTTGTTGGCTTTTGGCTTGTTGGCCCACAAGTTATCTAATAAACAGCCAACAACCAACAATTAATTTACCAAACACTTTTATAAACAACCAGCTTAAATAGCTAATTTCAAAAGCCATTATAAACAGCCAAACATCCCACCTGGTCAAACAAGCCAAAGGAACCAGCCAACAACCATTTTCCAAATAAGGCCATAGCCAAATTACACCAGTTCAATGATGTCTTCAAGAATTTCCTAAATTTACTAGTTTATACAAATCTTGAAATCACAATTTTATATGTGAATAATAATAACTATTAGTTATTTTTATCATTTTTAAAACCAATTTTGTAACTTAGGCAGGACAAAAATATACATGAGTTGCAAGAACAATTTCATGCCATTATCAAAATACAAAATTTTGATCATAATTTTAGTGCATAATTGTCATTGTAATAAGACTTCAATTTACATTAGAATTAACAAGTATAATCCATGTAAGCGAAAAATAAAAAGGTTCAAATACAAATTCAAAAATTAAATACGTATATGCTTGTATGTACTCATCCAAGATTAATACTTTATCATTTCACATAAAATTTGTTGCAATACACTCTTTAAACATGTTCTAATGACATAGAACAAATAAATTCATGCTAATAAGTCGAATCAAAAGTTAGAGTTCTTCATTCAACTTTCTCCATTTTATTGACCAAGTTCAAAGTTTTGTGCTATAAAAGGAGCAAGATTTACTTTCCTTCAAATGACAACAAAATAGGGAAAGGGATCGAAAATGGTGAAAGATGAGAAGAATAGAGTGAGCTGCAAATCGCAATTCACAACCTCTTTTTACCGATTCAAATGTTGTGCGCAACTCATCAAGTTATGCGTGGCATCCTAGCGCAACCCAGCGTCTTGCGCGCGCCTGACCAACGCAACCTACTAAAGTGCACGCTTCATTCCGGTCACTTACAAGAATAGTTCTCAGTTTTTGATCCATTTTGAAAATTTTCCTACAGTTTTTTGCATTGTTAGACGGAATAACGCGTTAATCTTCAAAATCACTTATATTACTTTGCATCTAGTAGTATCTTTTCTTTTCGTTAGCTTTTTGCATCATACTGCATGCACACTATGCTTTGTGCCTACCCTAAGCATACGTTTTGGACGTTTTTCGTAAGCATGGCTTAAAATATTTCGTAGTGGTGCTTTACGTAAAAGCACTCATAGACAGGTTTGTCGTTTTACAGTACTAAATTTAGAAATGTCACATTCTTTTCTTTCTTTTTGGCGTCCACAGCAAAAAGGATGGCGTATCGTATAGTGTAAAATTGTATGGCGTAAGTGTTGCATAAAATTACACCTCTTCCCAACAACGTGATCTACCTCCAGTAACTAAAACGGTAGAATCTTCTGTCTTTCTGTAGGCGTTAGCTAAACTAGTTATGGTGCTTTGAGCCAATTGAGAACAAACACTTCTCGATTGGAAGCAAATACGGTAATTAGTGAGCTTACTGGCTTACCGGATAGTTAGGGTGTCCGTCCACCCCCTGTAAAAAGAGCGACATGCAAAGTCGCATGTGTTTAGACATGTCCCCTAGTCCTGAGACATGTGTTCTCATCTTGTGGAAAACACTGCTAAGAGAGTTGCCGATTTTCATCTCTCTCACTAGATTTGGATATATACCTCCAGTCCTGAGACATGTATTTCTATCTTGTGGACCTTAAGTATTGCGTTTTGGAAAGCGAGTGTCAAGAACTTTATTCACGTGCTAGGCTACGAATGCCGAAACACCTCTCTTTTTATCATCTTTTAACTTGTTAAAATCATGGGCTAAAGTCTCAATAACATATCGAGGGACTTTAGATCAATAATGCCATAATTGAGAGGATATCATCCTCTTAACTCTTTTTTAAACCGATATCTTCTCATGACATCACCTAGGACAACATTTACTTTTAAAAGCGTTCTACACTTGCAAAGGATCAATCTAGATTATTTAGCATACTAAGTCTAGAAATTACTTTTTCTAGCCTTAACAGCTACTTTTATTGAACACTTAGCAAATTGAGGATAGTTTCGACATTCTCAAACACTACTGAAAGATTCCTTATTTTTATGGAACTTTGTAGAATGAGTGTCGAATTTATTTCTTTGGCTACTTTCATCATCGTCTATTCTAGACTCATTCAAGGTGGGGGCTAACTATAGACGTCTACTTTTGGCCTCTTGTCCTGACAAGAAGTGCATTGATGTTACAAAAATTCGTTCTTCATGCTTGATCAAAGTTGAAGTGTTTATGGACTACGAAATGCATTATAAAGTAAATTAAAACCCATATTTGAGATCAGGTTATCTTAGAGCCTTGTTCGATTACTAATTAGGTCTAAAACGTGCTCATACATGTTTAAACTTGATTAATAACGGACCCAAATGCGTCAAATTCAATGATTGGATCCAATGGATCTTAAATTGTTAAAAACCGAGCCAATCATATAAAATAACCATCAAATTTCTATCCAAGGCTAATACTGATTGATATCCCTTTCAAAAAGATTGGAATTCCGAGTTAAAATGAAGAAGTTACGATCAAAACACTAAACCGGGCCCTAAAACAAACACCCTTACACTCCAACGGCCATATCTTTTGATCCATAATATATTTTAACCTAATTCTAATGGCATTGGAAAGTAGACATTTAGATCTTTCCAATTATATCTTGCACGCCTTAATTCTACTTTGTAATCAAAGTTATGGAAGTTTTGAAAACACGTTTTTGTATAAGTTAAACTGCACCGAGTGCAACTCATTGAGTTGTGCGCGCTTGGCGCGTGCAAGTCATTGAGATGCTTACGCCTATAAATAGGATTCTTCGTTCAACCCTAAGGGGGACAGAAAAATAATAACTCTAACCCTAGCATTCTCAAAACCCTAATCTCTCAAGTTCCCTTACTATCATACTACTTTTCTTCTCTGTTCCCAAATACTTTCCAACCCTAATTGAATCCATTGAAATCCTTGGAGGTACGAAGAAGAAAGAAAGTCTATAAACGCATTAAACAGAGATTTAGCATATAACACTTAGATAAATCACTTTTCATTTATTGTTTGAATTGACTTCAATCGAATAAATAATGTTGTTTGATCACTTTAAACAAACTTTTAATTTATTTAATTCACATAGTATTCTTGTGTTAATCAAGAATAGAATTTGAATAATTAATTGATTGTTTTATCACCTAAGTAAAGTCAAACATTGTTTATTAATTGTTCTTTTCACGAACATTAATTAAATAAGAATAACGACTTTTGCAATGTAATTCCTACATGATTGACGCATGTAAATAATATAAACTAACTTAGTTTTTAGGTATCACGTTACATATATTGTTTGGTGATGAAATTATGAAAAAGAAAGAGATAGTAGAGGTCGCACTAGGATTAGGATAGAGATTTCCCCCTAAAGGAAACATTATTTTAGTAATACCCTCGCTCCCAAACTCATTTTTGGTACATGTATACCAATTTGGGCGTGGGTAAACTTCCGATTCGTGCAAAATATCTCTTGAATTCTACTTGGGAGAAAGGCATGAATGATGTTTATGAATTTTCCTAAAACTCTTTGGCGACTCCTAATTTTATCTTACAAAAAGCGTAATGATAGGATTAATTCTAATTCAAGGTCCCCCTAAATTTCAGAAATTCAAATCCTAATACACCTTTACAAGTGTAAAGTCCTAGGTTTTTAAAGGGCCATGAGAATTTAAGAAGAAGGATCCCTTATGATAGGCACACCTTCCTTACACATTATCACCTCCCCCGACCGGATGAGGAATAGGAAATTCAACAAGTGGAACTGAAACTTCCCTGTACTCTTGGGAGGTGCTGCACTGCTGCCTGTCAAGAGGAGCCCAAATGAGTAGATGCTGGATAGGGGCCTCTTCAGAGTGACCGTTCGGTCTAAAGAAGAGAGTGGGGAAAATGATATTGTCCCCAAAAGCTACATTCCTCACCACGAGTGGCTTTCTAATGGGAATTACTTGGCCGCTTACGGTCTTAGTACTGAGAGGCCGAGAGGTAGTCAATCGAAGTTTTTTAATAATTTGCAAGACTTGGATTTTCATTTTTGGGTCTTGCTAATCACTTGACTTATTGTGCAGACAGAGCAATGGAGAAGATTCTAGCCTCCAAGAAAACGGCTGCTCAATCAGCCGCGTATTACCATTCGACCCTGAGAAAGTGAAAGAACGATGAGCCCAAAGCGGGCAGAACGCCCTAGGTTAGCTAAACTTTGAACTTGGTTAAACATAGAAGTTTTCATTTCCTGTGGCTTTTTAAATTATTCAGTTTTTGTAGAGGCAGCTCATCCAAACCCCCTCTCTCTTCAGAGCCGAACCCGAAGATCAGGAAGCAGACGAGAGGTGATGTGAGTACTCCTAGCAAGGCTAGGAAACATATTTCCTACAATCTTTGGAGGACCAACAATGGAGATAGCCCCACCCCCTAACCGGTGGAAAATCACCTTCAGGCTTTGAAGAAGTCGGATGCCCATGGGGTGTTGAAGAGTGGAAAGAGTTCACTCGGCGCTGCTTGCGGCTTAGCAGCAAGGGGGAGCAGACTTCATGGGGAGGAGACGAATGCTCCAGGTATAAAATCTTCTAACCCATTACCTTACCCTTGTAGGGTTAAGTTCAATCATTGCTCGTCCAAATTTACGTAAACTATTTATGAAGTGTTGATTGTGCAGATGCCCCCTAAAAGGCTGAATATCCACCCTTTTGGTGAAGTCAATGTTGAGATCTATTTCCCCCTAGGACAAGGCGTGGGTCAAAGGAGTAGACACCCCAACCTCGATGCCATCTTGGCCCTTCTTGCTGAGGTACAATAACTTGTAAATTTTTCTTTTTCTTTTTTTTTTTTTCAATATTCTGACACTAAGTAATTGTGCCGAATGATGGATATGCTGCGGGTAAACGACCTCAAAAAGCTGTTTAATAAGAAGACTAATGATGTAAAGGCTGCAAAACCTCGGCCGGCTCTTCTCTAGATACGAAAATTTTTTAGACTGCTCAAAAGGAACTTATGACAATTGATATGATGTATTCCCAGGCATCGTCCAATCTGTAGGTCAAGACCAATTTAGAGGCGACAAAGAAGCGGATATCCAATCTAGAAAGCTAAGTTAAGGGCCTCGATGCCAAGCTCGAGCCCCTTTAGGAGGCAAACAAGGTGGCTAAAGGACTTTATGACAAGGTCGGCAAGCTTAAGAGGCGAATGGAGAACCAAGAGGTTAAACTCAGGAAGAAGGTTAAGTCGAGGGCCGAGGAGGAGAAGGAAGCCTTGGTGAAGCAGGTGGTAGATGATTACGATGCCATCATGCAGATGACCTAGGAGTCCCTTTACCCAAATTCTGACTACAGCAGTTGGAAAAGCAAGTTCGAGGCGGCCTCAGATGAGTTCAACGAGCAGCTTTTAAAATAAGCCCAAAAGGAGGAATAGGCTGAGGACGAGTCATCCGATTCCATTAGAGAGTCGTCGTCTATGGTGTTTGATCATGAGGAGGAGGCGGAAAAGGAAACTGAGGAGCAGCCGCCCAACGGAAACAAGGATGATGCGACAGCTAACCCTGAAGTGCTCTCCCCTAATACTATCTTTTCTGTTTTTTCTGTGGCCAAATGACCATTTATCATGCTTTTTTGGCCTGAGTGCCGATTAATTATGTCTCTTTATTGACCAAGGGGTAGGGTAACTCAATAATTCTTGTCGGTTGTACCTGTAGGTGTTATTTGAATTGTGCCTACGTTAAGAATGTGTGAGTATGTTTGACACTCATAGGAAGTGGGAATTGACATAATACGATTAGAGAAAAGGAAAGTATGGAGCCACCAACAATTTTTTAAGGAACTTGTAAATCGTTCACGGCTCATAAAAGGTAACCACGATAAAGGGACAACGGTAGGCAACAACGATTGACCCGTTATACCCCATTCATAATCCATGAGATTACTAACTGCATATGGTTTGGAACCACGAAAGGAGGATCGGGGATGATGGTACAAAGTGAGTCATGGAGTCACATTCGCCCGTATTGGCCTCTACTCGATTCTTATTGTGAAAAGTGATTCCAGCGATCTCAAAGGCATACAAACAAAAAATTAATTTGCTCAAAACTATTACTAGGCTAAATTGGTTGAATATTAATGCACACACATAATTCTAAAGTTTGTGATCACTTAATTTAACAACAAGATTAAAAAGGAACCTAAACCGGTCGTCTAAATTATCTTATTAGGCGTGATTTTCAATTACATATTCCCTTTCAACGTGCAATATGGTCATCAATAAATATATAATAGGATAAACATTAATATTGAAAGAAATTTGACAATAAATTTTTAGTCATATCAAATATAAATTACCTACACCTGATACTAGCAATATAAAAATAAAATAAGTAATTAAAAAAAAATTACTCACATTTTACACGCTCCTGTAAATTGCTACATCATGAATAAATTGTTAGTAACTTCAATGTAAATCAAATTAAAAATTAAATTAAATTAAATTAAAAATAGAGTTGATTTGTTCCAAACCCTCTAGTTATTTATACCTTTCACGCCTTGATTTAAGGACGGAACCTCGGTCAAACATGGACTCCTTGGAGTGCTTAGGGGAAGTATTATGGAAGAATATGGAGGCTATTGTTTAGGCTAAAGAGGGAGAAGAAAGTGATTTTGTGATCAAGATTATTGATGATTGAAAAAAGGGTGATATAACTTCTATTTATAGAGAAAAAATAAGGGTTGAAGAATCAAGAAAAGATCGAATTTGAATCGGATTAAAACTCTTGCGATAAGCAGCAGCTTCCGGTTTTGTTTTTGTTATATCTTTTGATCCAAAAATCAAAAGGCTTCCTTCTCCTAAGATACAGCTTTTGCGGTTTTGTTTTTGTCATATCTTTTGATCCAAAAATGGAAATCTCTTGAAGTCTACTTTCTAACCCAATTAAAATCAGATTAAAATAATTTTTGTAATAAAAGACATAGCTGAAATAGTGGGACGGTGTCAGTTTTGGATAGAGTTTCGTATTTAATTCATATCTTTTTTGTTATAGCTCGGAATTAATATTATAATATATCATTGGAAAGATAATTTCAAGGGCTATCCAAAAATTTAATATTTGGATAAAAACTATGAGGCACAAAAATAAAATATCTGACTATCTTTGAACGTCTTTTAGTTCGAATAGAATTAGGAGTTTTAAAAAGAGCAGTTTAATTCAATTTCAAACTCTTTAATCTTATCTTTTCAAAAGGATATGTAAGATCTTTTAGAAACTTATAGAAGTTTCTAATTAATCCTAATTTTTTTAAAAATAAGATTAAAGCTTTTGGACCCTACACATTATCATTGGGTCGTAGGTAATGTGGGCTTAGGTTTTGTTTGGGCTCAATTTAGTATTTTGGGCATAAATTATTCGCTATAACTCAAATTTGGGTTTATAATATATCGTTGGAAAACTCTTTTAAAGTCACATCCAACTATTCTATAATTTGACATAGATTATGGACCAAAACAAACTGGGCTAAACATTTTTATAAAAACGTCATGAAATGAATTATTTTAATTTCAAGGATACGAAATGAAATATTTTGGGTTTAAAAACACGAAAAAAGGAAAATGAGTTATGATTTGGGGAAAATGAGCTTAGAATTGGATTGGTTTATGAAATGTATTAGAAGACAAAGAAACCCAAGTCCTAACTCCATCGCCGATGAAGATGCCGACCACGCTGGCTCTGTACTCATCTCTCAACTATTGGAATCACGATCTCTAGCGGTGTTACCTCTCTTATACTTCTTAATTTTCTTATCTGTGGTACATAGATTGTTATAGTTTTTAAAACTTGCAATTAAATTGTAATTATCTAAACTGAATCATGTGATTTTTGTTAGATTGTTAGCGGTAGAGCGAAAAAATTTAATTGAGGGATGAAATTAGGTTTTTGTTTCCTGAGCGTTAATTTGGAGGGCAATCTTTAAATTGAATAAGTAGGTTCGGTTATTGGTTATAGGACTAATATGATTTGAAGTGCCTAAGAGTACTAGTCAACTGATTGCTTTAATCATCTTCTATTTTTGTTTAATCTTCTATGACTCTCATGATTATTGTTACATCTTGCTTGCCTATGGTACTGGGAATAAAATTAGACACGAATTTATCATGACCCAATGTATAATTTATGTTAGTGTCCACTTAATTAAATAAGCACACACCATTGTGAGCTAATATGTAATTTGAAGTTTTTGCAAGAGTATGGTTTTCTTAAGTTGTTTATCTCAAGTGTTCTAAACCCTTTACATGATTAAACTCCTGGAAAATGTATCTCTAAAATCTATCAATCAAGTTGTGATTATCAAGAATTCAACTCATCTGATATGAACAAGTAAATTTTATATTACATATAATCAATCAAACAAAATGTAGTGATTTCTTTGAGGTTGATGCTTAAATTTTTAACTAAGCATGATGTATCTCAAAGATAATTCAGTCTAAATATTAATAATCTCTCTCTATTGTCTATGTCATTAGAGAGGGTAAGTGAGTTTTTAAGAAAAAAGAAACCTACTCTGCATGTGATTATGTGTAGGCTTCCTATAGACTATTCTAATGATGCTTATTATAAGATAAGTTTCCAATGTTGGTATATGTTTGTGGCTTGAGTAAATGTCATGATATAATAAGCTTTGTTTAATGTGATGAATGATTAGACCCTAGTCTTATCTTACATGATATTACCTGATGGCTTTGTATGATATTATTCATTGTGAGAGGTACATAGCCTGTATAGGTGCCTTGCATGTTATTCATTTACCTTGAATGCTGCTGACTGTTTCTCCATTCCCTATTCTGCTGGTTAACTATATATTTTTGCGAGAGGTACAATTTATATATCTATGAAGCACATTGTTTTTTAATCAGTTTTTAGACAGATTTTGGAGAAACAAAGTTAAGGATCAGCTTTGGCTTTGGATGTTTGTGTCACATACAATTTTTCAGCACTCCTACAATTGGCAATACGTATGATTGATGCATGTGGTAATGATGATGGAAAAGTTCAGAAATTTTATCTATACGTACGAGTCATCCTCAGCAGGTACTTCTCTACAACCTAGTTGTATCATCCCACTTTTCAACACTCCTAAGTGTAACAGTTCTAAAACGATAGCAAGGCCTTTGATCTTGGTATTAGCATTAAAATGCTAGCAGGTTAGCCGTTTTAAGAGTATAACAGTTTTCACTTTCATCTGTCCAAATAATTTACTATATGTGGGTAGAGTTTTGCATTTTGTTTCGGATATGCTTGTATATTACATGTACGGTGACCAACTAGCTATGGCTATGGATGGAGGTCGTCTTTTTATGTATGGGAAGCAATATGTATCACTATTGGAAGACAGTATTGGAAGACAGAGTTGTAAATCTGTCATGGTCATGGAATAGCTTTGGGGATTTATGCAAATGATTTCCAGCTGCTGCAACCTAATAATTTGGTGTCCCGGTTGTAATAAGCTAAAATTCCTTATAGTGTCATGTTGTGGTTAAGATTGCATTTTCTTGGTACGTCATGCGGCAAATGGAAATCATTCATTTGCTTTTACGGTGCATATTTTTCTTATATACCTTTGCTTTTAGGCCCACGAACCTTTATTTTGAGAATAATTGAACTAGATATTAGACATCATCACTATCAAGACAAAATTATTGTTTTCAGTTCATTTTAGTTTAAATTTTAAAATGATGTTCATAACTCTTTTAGAGTTTAGATAATCTTTTTGTAATTGTTGTTATATGAAACATGAGATAATTCATTATGAAGTAATAAATGATAACATGCAAATTATGCTATAATTTGTGATCGAAGAATGAAAATTTCGACTTATAACTTTGTTAAACATAGGTCCCTTGATTCTAGAGCTTACTAGTCACTATTTTGTTGGGAGGTTGCATCTAATTAATTCTGTGTTGGAGATAAATATTTGTACTAAATGAGATAATTAACCAATTCTAACCTTATCTTGTAAAAAAAAAAATATTATGCCATCAGTCATGGGATAAGGGTCAGGGAATGCATAGGCTATAGGGGTGAGCAAAAAAATCAGGGTACCCTAAATCGGAACCGCAGGTTCCGGTTCCGAGTAGCAAACTGGAGAACCTTCATGGGGGTCATAAATGGCACCCATTTGATAAGCTTAATAAATGGTTAGTTTTATGCTTTTGGTCTTAGTCTCACCTTTCCTCTCTTATTTTGTAGCTTTTGTGCATTTCTATGGTTTTTCTAGTTTTTTCTCCTTTATTTGCTCTATTTTCGTGGTTCCAGGTATTGTAGAAGGTTCGGGCCTTGATATTTGGTGGTTTACTAAGGTGGAGGAAGCTTTTGGAGCAAGATCATGGAAATTGGAAAGCTCAAGATGCAAGAAAGTGGATTCTTCAAGTTCTAGCTCTTGCGCTCTCAAGTCGTGCTCTCATGAATATGGGGTGTTAAACCCACAATCAAGTGCTTTTGGGACTACCTCACTTAGTGTACCTCATCATCATGATTGTGCGTTCATTCAAAAACCTTAGCAAATGCATGAAGCCACGAGAAGATCGAAGAAACCCAGAGATGCGCAGGCGCGCAAGGCATGGGCGCGGGCGCGCCACCCTTGCAGCACGGGCGCGCCTCCGATGCAGCGCGGGCGCGCCTTCCTAGGTATTTATTTGCTCAGTTTTTTTTTTCGCGCCTCTATAAATACCTTTGTTAACCCGATTTTTGGGGAAAGTTTAGAATAAGCTTCATTTCACATTTTTGATCATTTTTCTTAGCTTAGTTGAGAGTTTCTCTATCTAGTTTTAGGGTTAGTTTAGGAGTAGATTTTAGAGAGAGAAAGTGAGGAATTTCAATGGTGATTGAGAGATGAAGATTCAATGGTGAAAATTGTGTTTAAGATCTTCTCTATCATCAATGAACATTTTTAACTCTATCTCATTTTATTGCTTTGTTTGATTTCATATTTGTTTGGTTTGATTTTGATGTTTGATTGTTGATTAGTGTAGTTGTTCTTCATCTATTGTTGATTCTAGATTTCTTTGATTGTTAGTTGATTTGATGATGATGTTAGAGCAGTTGTTTGTTAGGAATTGGGTGAAACTTGTATGATTGATTGCTTGTGTTTAATTTGGATATTGTGTTGATTAATTGTTGAGATTAAAGTGATTTATGGAAGTTTGCATTTGTGTAATTTAATTAGACCTTGGGAATTATGCTAGATTGCATTGTAGTTTCTAATGATACGGACCGTTGATTTAGGAATTGCAATTGTTGATTGAGCTTGATTAGTGATGCTCCTAGATAGAGTCTCTCGTAGTTGGCGCTAGTTTGACCTCTAGGAGATAGCTTATTGACTCTTTTGATTGAGCTATCCATTTGTCTTCACAACCATTTATTTGCATATTGTTCCCGAGTTGCTACAATTGTCATGATTACTTATTGATCCCTATTCCTAGTGCTTTATTTGTTTGGTTTCTTTGCTTGTTAGTTGTTAGTGTTCTCTCTTTATCTTTGTCTTCGACCTAGCTTAGGCACATAATTGAGAGCGCTTGAACATTACCGTTCTTTTGGGTTCGATCCTTGACTTGCCTCTATACTAGTATATAGGTTTGTTGAGTGTTTATAAATTTTGTTTGACTGAGGGAGGATTAGTTTCAACGACCTAGTTCCACCCCTAGTCAAAATGGCGCTGTTGCCAGGAAACGGTGTCTATGTTTGAGTGTTTTTTATTGCTTGAGTCTAGGTCTTTGTATATACTTTTCTATTATTTGATTTTTTGTTTGCTTTGTGAAAAAATGGCATGTCTATCTTTTCCTCAATATGAAAAGGAGCCTTTCTGTGAATATTTCAATAGACTTGAGGGATTTCTTGACTATCATCGTTGTCGTCTTTGGGAGGCTTGTGAGATTTGTTATTTTGGTTTGAATGAGCAAACTAGGGATATAGTTGAAGGAGTGCATAATGGTAGATTTAGAGAATTTCCAATTGATGATGCTTGGGAATTTTATGTTTTGTTTGCTTGGGAAGTATATAATAGGGGTAATCGTGCTTCTAATTTTTATGTGCAATGAGTTAACTTTTCTAATGCTAGCATGATTTCCCATGATGTGTCACATGATTCCATAGTTGAACCTATAACAAATGCTTCCAACTCTTTTTCCTCTTTTGTTCATGATAATCACTAGTAGAAAAAAAGCATTAGGCACCCCCCATATGGCACCGGTTCAGCCTAAACCGGTGCCCAAAACCGGACTAGAATTGGGCGGGTTTTTACCAAAAGAGAAAAGGCACCGGTTCAGCCTGAACCGGTGCCAAAAATAAAAAAGGCACCGGTTTGAACCGGTGCTAATTGAACCGGTGCCCTTGTTAGATTTAAAAAAAAAAAAAAAAAAACTGGTCAACTTATCTATATTATAATTGTATTCCTAACCCTAGAGAACTAACTCAGCTTCATTCTCCTTATTATTAATTAGCTGCCTCTCTCCTCCTTCTCTATCATCTTCCTTCTCGGTCTCTCCGACCACAACGCGCGAAACCTCAGATCTTTTCTCTATTGTCCTCCTTCTCTGTCTGATCTCGCTCTCCTCTTCCTTCCCCCCTCTTCTCCGACCTTTCTTCCTTCTCTGTCTTTTACCCACCGTACCACCGCTACTAACCACCGCCGCCACCTACTGTTTCTGGGTTTATTATTCGAGGTAAGGGTTTACTAACCACCGCTGCCACCTGCATGTTTCTGGGTTTAATATTCGAGGTAAGGGTTTCTGGGTTTGATTATTTTTGGTAAATGCCTTGATTTTTTTTGGTTTGATTGTTGTAATATTGTTTGAAATTGATGGGTTTAATTGATTTTCGAATTTTCTGGGATGATTTTGAATTTTTTTTGCCTTTAATTGATTTTCGAAATTGATTTTTCTAGGTTCTAAGTTTTAATTGATTTCGAAAATTTTGGGAATAATTTTAATTGATTTTTCTGGGTTCTGAGTTTAATTGATTTCGAAAATTTTGGGAATAATTTTAATTGATTTTTCTGGGTTCTGTTTTTAATTGATTTCGAAATTGATTTTGAATTTTTTTTTTCGTTTAATTGATTTTCGAAATTGATTTTCTGGGTTCTGAGTTTAATTGATTTCGAAAAATTTACATTTAATTGATTTCGAAAATTTTGTGGTTAATTGTGTTTCGATTTTTTTGCGTTTTGTTTGGTTCTTTATTTATTAAATTATTTTGATTTTTGAGTTCGTACATGAGTTTTCTGGTTTTTTTTTTTTTTTTTTGCATTTTTTTTGTGAGTTTTATTGATTTATGGGTTTTAATTGATGCAGGTGTTAATTGATGCACAACGATTCAAGACTTTGATTTTGGAATATTGTTTTTTATGTTGTAATTTTTATTTGTATTTTTCAATATTAATTTAACGTTGAATTTTATTGTATGATTATAGTTCATTGTATTTTTTTATTTTTTTTTGTATTGTACAATAACAGTTTAATATATTGATATACTCCATTTCATTTTCTTTTGCACTTGTTCTAATTTATATTTTGATGCTCTAATTTATTTTAGTTGATTTAAAGGCAACAAAAAAAAAAAATATTTTGGGCAGTTTTGGCACCGGTTAATCGGTGCCAAAACCAATGAAATAAATATTTTCTTACATTTTTGGCACCGGTTAACCGGTGCCTAATTGGATATATGGCACCTAGAGCTGTCAGTTTCTGACCCGAACCGTTAAACCCGACTGTTTCGAACCGATCCGAAAAGGAACTAAACTGTTTAAAACCCGTTTTTTGGAAACCGAAAACTGACCCGACCCAATTTTTTCCAAACCGAAACCGAACTAAACCGAATTTGTGCAAACCGTTACTAACCCGACCCGTTATCAAGCCAAACCGTTACAACCCGAAACTGAAAGCAACCCAAACCGATTACGTTTAAACCCGATAGTAACCTGACCCGTTTTAAACCGAAAACCGTTAAAACCCGATAAAAATCCGATAAACCTAAATCGTTCCAACCCGTAACCCGTTGTGACCGAACCGGTTATAATCCGTAACCCGTTATGACCGAACCGTTTACGACCCGTAGCCCGTTATGACCAAACCGTTTAAAACCCATAACCCGTTATGACTGAGTCATTTACAACCTGTTACCCAATATGTTTATGATCTAATCTGTTTTAACCCACTACTCGATAAACCCAACTTATTTATGACTTGACTTGATTATAACATGACTCGTTCCTACCCATTATATGACTAATTCGACTCGATAATCATCCGACTCAATTTTAACTCGATATGATTTGATTAGAAACCTGTTTCAAATTGGGTAAACTCGTTTTCAAACCAACCAAGTTCAATCTAAACCAATTATAACCGAAACGATAATGGTTGGACCCGATTTCACCCGATCTATTTTGATCCGAAACCCATTTTCGAACCGACCCAGTTAAACCAAACTGATTATGACCCGAATCAATTACGACCCGTCCTGATTAAGACCCGAACTGTTTTTAACCGAAACCCACATTAAATGGGCTAAACCCGTTTTCAAACCGACCCAGTTCAACCCAAATTGATTATGACCCGAACCGACTAGAACCCGACTTGATAAGGACCCGATCCGAATAGAAACTGCAATTAATAAAAACCAAACCGAACTGACCCGATAATTTTCAAAACTGACCCAAACCGACCCGTTTATTATTTCAATCTGTTATAAATCGACCTGTTATAACCCGAAACTGATAAACCCAACCCAAACCCGAACTGTTTAACCGAATTGACACCCCTAATGGCACCGGTTTTGAACCGGTGCTATAAAGGGGGTATTTGGCACCCCCCACATAGGCAGCGGTTCAAACCGGTGCCTTAGACCGGGTTTGAACCGCTGCCAAACCACTTTTTTCACCTAGTGAATGAATTGCATGCCCAAGTTAACAAATCTCATATGTTTGAATGTGCCCCCACCCCCCAATGTGATATCTATGCTCGTGATCTTAATGTTGATTCTTCCAATCTTGGTTGTACTTCTTCTTCTCTTGTTAAGCCTCAAATTTCTACACCTTTTTAATCTCCTAATGCTACTTAGGAAGCTCTAATGGAGGAGAGAAGAAGGATTAGTGAAGAGCTAGAACGCCAAATATCATCCTTGATGCTTGCTATTAAAAACTCCAAATCCAATGTGTGTGTTGAGAATGATAATGAGGATATTCACGAGCAACCAAGAGTGTGTGAGAGTCCTATTAGTGAGCATATGAGTGAAGGAAAGGGAGTCGAGAGTGATGATGATTTTGATGATATTTTGAATCTTGACATCTCTTCCTTTGTTGATTGCGATGAGTCTCAAGTGTATGTATGAGACTCTTCTACCCATGAGTATTTGGACTTGTTTGAGGTTATGTCTAATGTGTTTATTTAGTGCCAAAGGAATTCCTAAGCCTTTTAAGTAAGTTCATTGAGAATGCTTCATGGGAGAGAGATGATTTTGAGATGAATTTGCATCCATTCATGCATGGTTTTGAGACATTGGGCTTTAAGGAAGTTGAGGGAGTTGTTGTTCATGAATGTAGTGGAGGAGATTATGTGGTTCCTCTTGGGAGTTGCATGTTTGAGGGAGATGGTTATCATGAGTGTTCTTCTTTTGAGGATTCTATGATTAATTTCTATGCTCTTATGGGTGATTTGAGGTATGGTGGTGAGGAAGAGTCATGTAGTGAGACCATAGCCCCTATTCCCTTCTTTCATGTCCCTTTCTCAAGGAGTTTCAACCATATCCCCTACACTCCTATATTCCTCCCTTCCTTTGTTAATTAGTCCATTGGGGACCCTCTTGTCTATGATGATTTGTATGTGGCTCATGTGTCTTTAGTTGAGGAAAAGGGTGATGTTGCCACCAAAAAATATTTTGAGGAGAGTTTGCCTTCTTTTTCTTCTGCTTCTTTTTCTTTTTCTTCTTATTTTGTTGAGTTTTCTTTTGATTCTTCTTCCTTCTCTTGGAATCTCTCTTCTCATAGGTGTGCACTAAGCTTGTTGCATGCCTTATTTTTGTCATGTGCACACTTACTTTCTTATAAAATGTGTAGTAGTGCATTTGACAAGCTCTTGCGTTCGTTTCAATATTATTTACTAGAGCGGTTAAGCTTGGACCTTAAGCAAGCCTTTCTCGGGGAGTAATCCGTGTTTTATTGCTTTCATTTTCTTTACTTTTTTAGAATAGATTTTCTCAGGGAAATGTTTGTGTGCCTTTTGCTAGGTACATGACTTGATATACTTTGGTGCTTCGATTTGGATCAAGAATCAAGGAAGTTTGACTCCTATGTTCGCTAGCATATGGAAGGCAAGGTTCAATTCTTGAGAAAATTAGCTTTGAAAGGTTTTATTGGGTCATTTGCGGGTATTTACACCCACCTAATATCCGGTAATATCCTTCCTTGCTCTTTCTCAAGTGGATGATGACTTGTTGGACATATGTTAGTTTAATTGGATTGATCTCCTTGTTTTCCCCTCCCATGGATGATTTGATTTATGTTTAAGCATGTTGTCTCATTCAAGCTTGGGGGAGGGTATTCTATCATGTTTGGTGGGATATTAATTCATATATGCTATGCACCTTTGTATATGCTTTTCCATGTTCTTTATTTTGAAAAATCCCAAAAAGATTTTTGTTTCTATCAAGGCAAATTTGCAATGTGTTTCGTTTTGTTCTTGTTTTGGACATATTACTTTTGGACTTGTATAGTTGAATGCTTTTCTTCTTAAATGGTAACAGTGTGCACGGTTTGAGAGTACGCTTGGTTGATTCTAGGATAAAGCATGCAAAGGTAGTTGGTTAGAACTAGTGGTACCATGAAACCGAATTCTACTTGTTTGTGGCATGTTGGTAGTTGCCTCCTATAGTCGAATTGACACCAATAGTGAGTTTTTGCTACATCCATGTGAGGTTCATTATTTTTCAAGCATTCAACATATATTTGCATGAGCGGCATGGATCGTTGACTATTGCGAACCTAATCTAGAATCTTGACTCATAATTCTCAAACTCGAGACCGGGCATCTAGGGAGGACAAAGGCATATTTTCGGGGTGATAATTTTTCTTTTCTAGGTTAATTTTCTTTCTTTTTAGTGCATTGGGTTTACATTTGCCTTCTTGCTAACCATTTGAGCCTTTTCCCTTCTTTTCAAGCCACATCCTTAGATCTTGAGCCTTTTGTTTCATTTTTGTTTCCGTTCTTGGTTTTTGTGAAGCAATTGATCATTATTGTTGGAGTTTGTGGTGGAGGAGTTTGGATATTTGGTTCTCTTGAAAGCAAGTTTATGTTGTGATATTTGTGTGAATAATGGCAAATGAATAAATGAAAAAAGTTGTCCTAACTTAAAGAGGCATGGACAATTGCTTTGAAAGAAATGAAAATACAAAAAATAAATAATAAAAATTAAAAATTAAAAAAAATTAAAAAACAAATTAAAAAAAAGGTGAAAATAAGAAAAAAACAAAAATATTTTGATGTGATTATTTTCCCCTTTTCAAGCTTTGAGGACAATGCTTCCTTTAAGCTTGGGGGAGAAACGTTTACGCTCTTTGTATATATGATTGTGGTTATAGCTCTTAATAAGCTTGGGGGAGTTAGTTTGTTTTTGTTTGGCGATTGCTTGGTTATGAGGATAAGGTTTGGTCACCCTTTGCTTCACTAATTAGGAATACCGCCAAATTTTAAAATTTTAAGCCTACCCTCACCCTTTTTTTCCTTACGTTACAACCATTGGGAAAGACCTTTCGACCTAGAGGTTGAGTCATATATCGGGGGAGGGAATTATGAGTTAAAGCCAAAGGAAAGGGGATGCATTGTCAAGACGTCGAGTAGCCCAAAATTATCTCTTTTTTCGGTTCCTTTGTGGGATTTTTGAGATTCTCACTAGGGAAAGATATGAGACTAGTACGAAAAACGCGATAAGATCGTTTGGGATGAAAGTGGATTGCGTTTCTCTAGTTCCTATGCTTAGCATATTTATGTTTCAATCAACCTCGGGTATCTAGATACATGCACTCCCTTACTTGCTTAGAAAGATTTGCATTCATTTGTGCTTGTACATTTGGAAAAGTCCTTTCATGAACATTTGTTTGCTTTTCTTGTATTTTAGTTTCTTTTTCATGCTTTGCCTTGTTTGTATTATTACGAGAGTTATAGGTTAATCTCTTAGGAAACCTTTACGAGAGCATCACTCGTCCTCTAGGGCGATCTAGGGGTTTAAATGGCTTGTCTATAGTTGCTAAAATTGACCGTGATTCCTACAAAAGTGAGTTAGTGTATATTCTTGTCTCTTCTCTTCTTTTTATTTGTTTGAATAAGCTCATCATATCTCCCTTGGTTTTGTTTTGCTCGAGGACGAGCAAAAGGTAAGCTTGGGGGTATTTGATGGGTGTCATAAATGGCACCCATTTGATAAGCATTTAGGTTGTTTTTACCTTCTTTTCATGGCTTTCATGCTTAATAAATGGTTAGTTTTATTCTTTTGGTCTTAGTCTTACCTTTCCTCTCTTATTTTGTAGCTTTTGTGCATTTCTATGGTTTTTCTAGTCTTTTCTCCTTTCTTTGCTCTATTTTCATGGTTAGAAGTATTGTACGAGGTTCAGGTCTTGGTATTGGTGATTTACTAAGGTAGAGGAAGCTTTTAGAGCAAGCTCATGGCAATTGGAAAGCTAAAGGTGCAAGGAAGTGGATTCTCCAAGTTCTAGCTCTTGTGCTCTCAAGTCGTGCTCTTATGAATATGGGGTGTTGAACCCACAATCATGTGCTTTTGGGACTGCCTCACTTAGTGTTCATCATCATCATGATTGTGCGTTCATTTGAAGACCTTAGCGAACGCACGAAGCCGCGAGAAGATCAAAGAAACCAAGAGATGCGCGGGCGCACCACCCCTGCAGCACGGGCGCGCCTCCCCTGCAGCGCGGGCACCCCTTCCTAGGTATTTGTTTGCTCGGTTTTTGTTTTCGCGCCTCTATAAATAACTTTGTAATCCCGATTTTTGGGGAAAAATTAGAATAAGTTTCATTTCACATTTTTGATCATTTTCCTTAGCTTAGTTGAGAGCTTCTCTCTTTAGTTTTAGGGTTTGTTTAGGAGTAGATTTTAGAGAGATAAAGTGAGAAATTTCAATGGTGATTTAGAGATTGAAGATTCAATGGTGACAATTGTGTTGGAGATCTTCTCTACTATCAATGAGCATTCTTAACTCAGTCTCATTTTATTGCTTTGTTTGATTTCATATTTGTTTGGTTTGATTTTGATGTTTGATTGTTGATTAGTATAGTTGTTCTTCATCTATTTTTGATTCTTGATTTCTTTGGTTGTTAGTTGATTTGATAATGATGTTAGAGTAGTTGTTTGCAAGAAATTGGGTGAAACTTGTATGATTGATTGATTGTGCTTAATTTGGGGATTGTGTTGATTAATTGTTGATATTAAAGTGATTAATGGAAGTTTGTATGTGTGTAATTCAATTAGGCTTTGAGAATTATGCTAGATTGCATTGTAGTTTCTAATGATATGGACCATTGATTAGTGATGCTCCTAGTAAAGTCTCTCGTAGTTGGCGCTAGTTTGTCCTCTAGGAGATAACTTGTTGACTGTTTTGATTGAGTTATCCATTTGTCTTCACAACCATTTATTTGCATATTGTTCTCGAGTTGCTACAATTGTCATGATTACTTGTTGATCCCCGTTCCTAGTGCTTTATTTGTTTGGTTTCTTTGTTTGTTAGTTGTTAGTGTTCTCTCTTTATCTTTGTCTTCGACCTAGCTTAGGCACATAATTGAGAGCGCTTGAACATTACCGTTCCTTTGGGTTCAATCCTTGACTTGCCTCTATACTAGTATATAGGTTTGTTAAGTATTTATAAATTTTGTTTGACCGAGGGAGGATTAGTTTCAACGACCTAGTTCAACCCCTTGTCAAACCTGTTGTAACAGGTTCCGATTCAGGTTCTCAATTATTTTGGAAACGGAACCTGTAGAGTACCCTGTACCTGATAAAAGTATCACTTAATTTCAAATTATACCCTAATTCTTACTTAATTTTTAAATAATAAATATCAAAATTACAATTATGAAAATTTATATATTAAATTTGGTAGACAACTACTATTAGTTTGTCTTATTTGCAAGTTGCAAACATTATAAATTAGTGACCAACCAGTTTTTTATTCAAAAAATCCGCGAAATAGTTAGTGAGTTTATTATAATACAGGGTACCCTGAATCGGAACCGGAATCTCGATTCCGGTTCCCAATTTCTAAGAATCTGTTCAACAGGTTCCAATTCCGATTGTTGCAATAGGTTCCTAGAATTTTTACAGGGTACCCTTTTATGCTCACCCTTAATAGACTATAGTGTTGACAAAGGAGAATGGAATAATGTTGCACGGATTATGCTGTTAAATTCATTCTATGATAAGTGTATCAAATATTGTTATATGTAATGGTGGTGTAATAATTTGATTCTACATGATTATTATTATATAAGTATATAGCTCCTCTAGTAAATTGTGATGCAGCAATACAAGTTGATAGCTCCTCCTGTGAATTGTGGTGCAGCAAAATTATTATGCTGAGAACTTAAGATAAACAATTTTTTTTTAGCAGTAGAGACAAACAATGTAATGCATCAGTTTGGGGACTCGGAGAAGTAGAAACAAATGGGGCTGACAAATGAAAATTATTGCTTATTTCTTACTCATACTCTAAACAAATTAATGTCAAATATATGAATTGATGAGTAAAGTTGTAACTTATTTTTGAAGTTACATTGTATGCGTGTACTCTTAATTTTTAAATATCTATGCAATTTTCTTTTTATTTTTTATTTTTTTTTTATAGTTATATAGATTCATTGACATATATTAATGTTCCTATGTAATAAAAAATAATAATAATAAATAATAATAATAATAATAATAATAATAATAATAATAATAATAATCATAACAATAATAATAGTAGTCGTGAGTCTCGGTCTTCGGTCAGACGTCGGCATCAGGAAGAGAGTATTTCCCGTGCTATTTGTTCTTGTAGTGTAGCGGGTGGTAATTTACAGCTTGAAGATGTTCTCTATCTCGACGTTGTGCTCTGCTTGTTCGAGGGTTTTTGCTGGAGATATTTTCGGTGATCACGCAGTGTCTTGTGCTGGTATCGTGGGTATTAAACATCGGCATAATGTTGTTCGGGATACCGTTGTTGATGTTTGCTATCGTTCTGGGATTTCAGCGAGAAAGGAGGTTGACATTGGGTTGGCTGGAGGGAACGACGAGGCCCTTAGACCTGTGGATGTGTTACTTTATTCACGGGATCGTGGTCGCGATGTCTGTGTTGATTTGACAGTGTCTTCTCCTTTGACACAGTCAGGGCTATCTGACTTTATTCCTGGGCGGGTTGTGGCTGATGCTGCTCATCGGAAGCGGGTTAAGTATGAAGCTCGATGTCAGGCGATTGGATATGGTTTCATTCCTTTCTCCTTTTCTTCGCTTGGGGAATTAGAGAAGGAGGCTGTTGCGTTACTGAAGCGGATTCAGAGGTTCTCGACGACGCAAGACATTGGGGCTCGTGCTGCAACTCATATCTTCACTAGGGTAGGATTTGCTATAGCTAGAGGAGTGGGGGCCCAGATTGTATCTCGGCTTCTCACTAATTTATTGTAGGTTGTATGACTTTTATATTTAAGATATAATAATAATAATAATAATAATAATAATAATAATAATAATAGCCGTTGCATTAGGTGTTAATTTAATATGGGACATGCCATTGTGTTAGCCTTTGCCATTGCATTAGGTGTTACTTTCATGATAGTTATTAGTTAGTACTCTATTGTCACGGAATGCTGCCGTTGCATCAGATATTGATCTAACGCAACGGATCATTGATGATATCGCATTAGGTGTTATATGTCGTTTCATTAGACCTATGCCACGGTACATTGCCGTTGCATTAGGCCTAATGTCACGGATTATGGCGCCTAATGCAACGAATTTAGGGAGTTGCAATAGATCAAAATGTAGTAGTGATAATAACTTCACACCTTTGTTTTATTAATTGTCGCCATAGTCAATTTAGGGTTCTTATTACAGTAATTTACTTGAACCTCAATCTTACAAATGCAATGCAAATCCCCTTTCGTTTGAAGTCATAGATTATTCCACTAATTAGATTTGACATTGCGAATATACTAATCATCTAAATGGTCATGAAAATTCAGGAATTCTTGCAAATGACTAATTAGACTCCCATTTGATCACTTTGATAAAGAATAAGATTTATCAAGAAGTAGAATGACTAAAGATGGTAATTTATAAATTTGCTTGTCATTTCAAAATGGTATTGTTTGGGGATAAAAATACCCCCTATATGTGGACCAATGTCACCTCGACATGTGTCCGCAAGCTCAGCGCTCAATGAGCCAATTAGAGCATGACACGTGTCACTCAATGATAGAAGGGTGAAAATGGGCTTTAAGCCCACGACCCTAGAAACCATAAAACGGTGGGAAGCCAATCTACTTAGGTTAAATAACCTAAGAGACACATATCCCAATACTCTATAAGTAATGATCATTACATCAGCTTTAGGGGATCCAATTCTCTCTCCAAGGGCAATGCCCCCCACATTTACTCTCCCTTCTCTCTACTTTCTCTCTCTAAAATACATTATTTCGGTCACTGACTTGATCGTCGGAGGCGGACCTCCGGCCCCCCCAGGGTCCGTTGTTTTGCAGGTGATCGGGCTGTTCGAGTGTTGCATTGCATATGTGTCTCCCGAGGGACGTACACACCCTCAATTCGGGTACGTACAAAAAACCCCAAAACATTTGGCGCCGTCTGTGGGGAGACACATCTGTAATGGCACAACGATAGTGGATCGCCGACTCAAGAGGAGAGCCTCCTTTGGGAGGCAGCAGGCATCATGAGGCCGGATGTCAAGTACATCAGGCATCGTGAGGTTGAATGTTGAGAGTCAGGCGGCCAAAAAGGCCTGTCAGACTAAGTCATGTCTATTTGAAGGTTAAAGGGCAATGCCGTTTAATCTAAATTTTATTAGGAGAAAGACGGCTAAATTGGCCAACTCTACTACTTTAATCCGACTCGTTTAATGAGCCGACCGCATGCTCAGGCCTCCCAGCCGGATCATACAACCGGCCTTCATTCTATCTTTGATGGATAGTTTGATACTATCAACATCACACCAATTGTGTTATTATATACATAATATTATACAATTGATTTCAATAGTAAACTATTGTAATTAGTGGGATACATGCATGCGGCAAGTATATTCATGCATTTCCACACTCCCAAGTTTTTGACAGCTAGCAAGTTTGATTTATTAGATTTCATAAGCTACACTTGAGTCATTATGCATTAAAATAGCATAGGCGGCAACGTTTTATTATACACTTTCATGAGCAGCTTGTATATTCATCACGTTGAAAGTAAGCTCCATGGTCATACAACATTTAAAGCCGCCTATGAGTGTCATGCGGCACATTCATTCAACATTGCTCAGTACACCCAGTGCTACATGCTATTAATACATACGGCAAGTCGGCAACTGGGAGACATACGGCCTCTAGGACCAGCTGTTGAGCTACCTAGACGGCCTAGCTTATTTCTTGTGTTAGCATACACAAGCGGTTCTATAGTCGACTCAAGCGGTAATAACTACCGGCACCTAGACCGACTGATCAAGCGTTACCATTGAGCTACTCCGCTGTTATTATAATGAGTTTGTCTTTAGTTATTCTCATGAGTAACAATAATATACATACGGATGGTATTTTACACAAGTACTACAACCGGCCTGGCGGCCTATGTAATCAACAAGCTGGCATTGAGCTACAAGTGCGTACAACCGGTCATGCAAGCTTGCAGCCCCACATCTACAAGCGGCCGACCTATTTTCTTGTGTTAACATACACAGGCAGCCAAGTCTTTTTCTTACGTTAGCATACACAAACGGCGAGTATGCCGACTCTTATTATAGCAGCCGGTCACCGTTATTAATTGTGTAAGTCGGTTACCATCATCAAATATATCAGCCGGTCAGCATTATCAATGGAGTCACCCCGCCTGCGTTCGATTTTAATCTTGAACAAGCGTCAAGAAGCATGTGGTGTGTGCTTGGCTTAAGTAGTAATATCAAGGAAAACGATTGTGAGTATCAATAGGGTCAGCCAGTTACAATTATCAATGTTGTTGACCCGGCTGGGACATTGGCTCAATGAGCTCGAGCTGACTCCAAGCCGGCTGGGTTGTAACCAATCAATTAATTCTTTTGCTCTCCCAACCGCTTGAGTTGTAAACAATTAAATCCGGATGTGAGGCAGTCCCGTTCATTCTCAAGCCAAGCCGTAGGGGCTGTCTCCCGCCTTAATTAACCCCGACTGCAGGGGCTTCCTTGTTCATCCCGAAGTCCGGCTGCGTGGCTGCTTTGTTCGCCAATTCACTCAGAGCTTGGTTCAACCCGAGAGCATAATGAGAATGGTGGCATTATGATTAATACTATCATAAACACTAATAATGCGATTGTCTTTCAAACATACTCATGTCATCAGTAAGATACATGCGGCAAGAGTGTACTAATGTACTCATGCTGCATGAGAGTTGTTCAAGACAACAATTATCATTATTATGATTGTTTTTTTTTTTTAAAAAAAAAGGGAAAAGACGCCTATTTAATGTTTTGCCATTTGGTATGAACATATATTTTTTGTGGAAAAAAGGAGAGATGCTCCATTATTTATTAGCAAGTCAGACTCGACAATATTGCCAAATTGGCCATGAGAGAGCAAGCAACATCAAGATATATTAGCTATTGATGTCAGCCGGCACTTGATGATTATTATTGTTGTTACATGATGATAAAGCATTATCATAATGATTATCAATGAGGCAGTCGGCACCTGATCATCTTGATGGCTCATCATTTAAGAGTGAACACAAGCGGCCCAAGGCAGCTCCAATACAAGCGGTTCTAATGCCGAGTCGAGGAGTTTGATTGCGTGAGCAGAGGCTACTGGGTACGCATATCATTGTCTTTCAACAACAAAAGGGTATTGTAACTTGTAAGCAATGGAGACAAGCAGCCAAACAACTTACATAGCAGCCGCATCAACGCTCAAGAGTATTATGATGAGTTTGAGTATGCCCAGTCGGCTTCCATCATATTTTACATAAGAGCACTCAAGCAACACTACTTATTCTTGCGTTAATAAGTCAGGTACTCATTACCGATTATCCGTCAAAAAGTTTGATTGTCTAACTAGTCAAGCGGCATGGTTGCTTCATTCAACCATAATTCCGGCTGTTTGAATAGCTTTCCTTGCCAGTTTACCCCGTTGTTGGTGGCAGCTTTGCTCGTCACAAAAGCCGGCTGCAGGGGCTGCTTTGTACCTCCATTAAAGCTGGTTGTGCTCAAACATCATTAATGTCGGGCTGCTAAGGGGCTGCGTTGCTCTTCAATCAAGCCCGGCTCTAGGGGTTGCCTTGTCCTTCATTAAGCCCGGCTGTGTGATGTTTTGTTCTTCATCAAGCCCCGCTGCGGGGCTGCTTTTTTCATCTTCAAAGCCGGTTGCGTGGCTGCCTTGTTCACAAATTAAATCTGGGTGCTTTATGCATCATTATTATGGAAATATGCGTGTGGTATAAAGAATCGTCTGTATAGTCAGTGATCATGCTCGTTTTCAAGATCATTTGCTTAACATCCCAAAGCCGACCAACCTTTGAGAACTTGCATTCAAGCATGTATTTAGCACAGGCGGCAAGTTAATTTCAAACCAGGCGACATGAAATGATAAAAGCCGCATGGCACTACAGCAAAGAGCTTTTAATATCTCCGGCTGTGATTGCATATGCTCGTGAGGCATTTAAAGAGCCAGAAGCTTAAGCATGCCAGGCGGCATATATGGGTTTAAGCCTAGCCGAATGTATATGGACTTAAGCTTGTAAATTTTGGCATTGAAATTCCATCTAAGACCAAGCGGAATGAATTTATGCGGCACCCTCACCGACACTAAGAAAGCCGCCTCTCAAGTTCATGGCAGTCAAGTATGGAATACTATTAATTGTTGCCACATGCTGCCAAGCTAGGCGTGTTAAGAACAAATGTGGCATGCAAAATACAAGTATATGTCAAGGTGCCTTGTAACTATTGAGCTGGTACCATCAAGCCCAAACGAGGTAACTTTTTATTATTGTTAGTATTGACATTATTGAATATTAATTAATTGAATAAACTAAGTTATAAAACATAGTAGCTAAACAAACGTCCAAGTGACGTGAGGCCAATGGCTAGATAATAAACTAAGTTTGAAACTTAGTAGCTAAAATAACGTCCAAGTGACGTGAGGCCAATAGCCGGATAATAAACTAAGTTTGAAACTTAGTAGCGAATTCAACGTTCGAGTGACATGCGGCCAATGGCCAGATAACTAAACTAGGCACAAAAACGCTTAGTGGCTATACAGCCGGTCTCAACCTAGACCAGAGGCCAATGGCCGGATGGTTGCTTTTTTTTCATAAAATCGCCTGTCCCAACATGGACAATGGCGTCCGGCAACACCCCTCCGGGTGCGATCGTCGCAGAGAGCAGCCTACTTGATTGCTCTACGTACCTATGCAGACAACAAAGATTGAACGACCAAATTGGTCAACTCATAGCCGTCTGACCAGAACAGTCTAAAGAACGACTAAGTTTTCGGAACACCGGATGTCCTAAGGCATCAGTCGGTGACCGACCGAAGTTCTTACTTAGGCTTTTCATTCCAAAATTGCACAGACTCTCCCATTGGGAAAAAAAAGAGTTGTGCAATGGCTATACAACCGTCTTGAAAAAGACATGAGGCTAATGGCCGGATGGTTATACATTTTGGTAAATTCGTCTGCTCCAATGTGAAATATGGCGTCCGACGACACCCCTCCGGGTGCAATCGTCGCAGAAAGCACTCTATCGTTTGCTTTACGTACGCATGCAGGCGGCAAAAGAGCGACCTCATTGGTCAACTCATAGCCGCCTGACCTGGGTAATCTAAAGAACGACCAAGTCTTCGGGAACCGGATGTCTAAAGGACATCAGCCGGTGATCGAACAAAGTTCTAACCTAGATTACCTTCCGAAATTATACAATTCCTTCCAATGGGGTAGAAGGACATTGAGAGTATAATTGGATTACAAACACCCCAATCGGCCATTTGCCTCCTGCACTATGAAGAGTTAGGCGGCCATTTGCCTCCTGCGCTATGAAGAGTCAGGTGGCCATTTGCCTCCTACCCCCAGGCGGCCATTTGCCTCCTGCCCCCAGGCGTCCATTTGCCTCATTCCCTATGAAAAGTAAGGCGGTCATTTGCCTCCTGCCCTATGAAGAGTCAGGCGGCCATTTGCCTCCTTCCCTATGAAAAGTCTAGCGGCCATTTGCCTCCTACCCTATGAAGAGTCAGGCGGCCATTTGCCTCCTGCCCTATTAAGTGTCAGGCGACCATTTGCCTCCTTCCCTATGAAAAGTCAGGCGGCCATTTGCCTCATGCCCTATGAAGAGTTAGGCGGTCATTTGCCTCCTGCCCCCAGGCGGCCATTTGCCTCCTGCCCTATCAGGCAGCCATTCGCCTCCTGCCTTATGGGATGTCAAACGTCTTAAAAATATTCTAAGTCTCCCAAAGGTCATATGACCACCATAGTGGGGCTAAAAGAAATAAAAGTCGTCATCTGTCTAGTTCAGGCTGCAATCATTATTATGATTGATTAACTTAGAAAATATCATACCATTTAAGGTATCAGATTTTCCAAGTTAATCAAATCTCTCTTTTATTGAACTAGACATATGCCGCCCATAGAGCTTTTGAACAAGCGGAAAATAAAGCCTTGATTTCGAAAGGAGTAATTCCTCTTGAAAGAGAAATTACCCCTTCCGAGGGGCTAATGTTTGAGGGTAAAAATACCCCCTATATGTGGACCAATGTCACCTCAACACGTGTCCGCAAGCTCAGCGCTCAATGAGCTAATTAGAGCATGACACGTGTCACTCAATGATAGAAGGGTGAAAATGGGCTTTAAGCCCACGACCCTAGAAACCGTAAAACGGTGGGAAGCTAATCTACTTAGGTTAAATAACCTAAGTGACACATATCCCAATACTCTATAAATGTTGATCATTGCATCAGCTTTAGGGGATCCAATTCTCTCTCCAAGGGCAATGCCCCCCACATTTACTCTCCCTTCTCTCTAATTTCTCTCTTTAAAATACATTATTTCGGTCACTGACTTGATCGTCGGAGACGGACCTCCGGCCCCCCTCGGGGTCCATTGTTTTGCAGGTGATCGGGCCGTTCGAGTGTTGCATTGCATATGTGTCTCCCGAGGGACGTACACACCCTCCATTCGGGTACGTACAAAAAACCCCAAAACATGTATTATGTGGTTCGTTATGATAAGGCTTAATAAATTATGCCCCTTGTGGCAAATGTCAATTGTAAAGCCCTCGGAGCCTAACATTTCCTTCAAATTTTTTTCTAAAAATCTAGGTTTCTCTACACTTCATAGTAAATGTTTTTGGGTTTCTCTACTCAACTTGTAAGGTCTGAATTCTGAACTCACTTTACTTTTATTTTTGGATTTTTTGTTTCTTAAAATTTCAGCTTGTGCTTTGTTGTTTTTTTTTTTTTTTTTGTATATTTTTTTATATAAAGAATTTTAACAATTTTTTTTGGTGTTTATGATGCGTTTGAAATTTTGTGAATGTGGAGTACTTGGGATATATTCTTGGTTCATGTAATCGACCACATTTTTTATTTTCCTATGGGTATGAACATTATGTAAGTTGGGATGTAGGGTTTAGGGGTGACTAATTTTGAGGAATTTGGATTATGTCATTGAACTGAGTATTAAATGCTACTAAGGAGTATCATTTCGGGATGAAATTGGATTACACTAGTGCTACCATTAGATCAGATGCATTGAGGTAGGAGATTATGAGTTTTCCCAAGATTTGTTAGAGATTGTGCGAGAGCTCAAAAGACTTGAAATGAGTTCGGAGCAAATATTCGAGTAGTGAGCTGAGAATCTTTCTCTCAAAAAATCATGTACTAATCTTGTTGTTAAGCATATTGTCTTTATTGTTGAATGTAGATGCAATGAGGATCTTTTGAAATTCTTTCTTTTACCAAATGTCATGGTAATATAAGCTAAGCTATTGTTTAAGCTTGGCCCCTCTTTAAAACAAAATGTTTATATTTAACTTAGGAAAAATTGCCCAAAATAATCCTACCTTTGGGCCGTCCGCTAAAAATAATCCCATATTTAGATTATTTTTTAATAGTCCGACCTTTAAAGCCAATCTTCTTTAATTGGTCCTTGGTGATCAAAAAATTTAAAAAAAAAAAGAAGGGAAAAACTAATTACAAAAATAAACACACACGCTCCACCACTTTAGCAACACCACCATCCCCACCACCTCCAACCAAACCCAAAACCTAGAACAAGGCCACCATCCCACCTAGACCGGAAACCACCGCCACTTGATCACGCCAATCGGAATCCCAACTTAGCCAACCAAACCTCAAAATCCCCTTTGAAAAATCGATACCCCATTAACCCAAGACTATTAAAAAACAACCAAACCAAATCTCAGGAAACGATTAGGGAGTTTGATGCGGACAGATTTGGGGGCATGGGAGGTCAACACAGCCGAAATTGAAGGACAAGGGATTTCGGCACGGCTGGAATCAGGGGACGCGGGAAAGGAGAGGCCAACAAGTCTGGAATCAAGGGCATGGGGTGGTCAGCGAGGTCGGCATCGGGTGATGGGGAAACGAATCGCGGGCGGATTTGAGGGACTATGGAGGTCGGAGGTCGGCACAGCTGGCTACGGTACGGTGGCATTGGTAATCAGGGCGACAGGGAGGTTGTTTGGCTAGTGGTTAGGTTTTAAAATTAATTAATTTTTAAGAAAAAAATCTTTTAACTTTTTATTTTTTAGACAATTAGGTTCCGACACGTGTCAAGTAAATTGCTATAACAAATTAACAAGTTAATTGACTTGTTGGGACTATCTAATGAAGATTGTTGTTAAAAATCGAATTATTAGAAAATAATCCAAAGGTGGGATTTTTTTTAGCGGACGGCCCAATGGTGGGATTATTCCCGGCTATTTTTCCTTTAACTTAACCATAATTAAAAACTTTGAACTTTTAGGCTCCGTTTGGTTAAGTGTAAAATTTTTTCTTAAAAAGTGATTTTTTTTTCCCCATTTTTCTTATTTTCTTTTGTTTTCTTTGTGTAGGAGTCGTAAACAATTTTGCCAATGGAGAAAAATTGCATCTTTAGTAGTAGAACACATTTTCCTTAAGAAAATAAGGGAAGAGACATTTTCCACACTCTTTTTTATCGTCCTCTCATCCATCATCTCATTTTTACCTTTTTTTTTAAGGAAAATTGGAAATTAATAGTCTAACCTTTGCAATTTTTGCTCAAGACAATCCTACATTTTCGAAATCTGAAAACAATCCCACCTTTAACCCTCATATACTCAAAACATGTCTTTTGACTTACAACCTGTTAACAACCTGCTAAACATGTTTTTGTTTTTGTAATTATGTTCTTCAAGCTTAAGTCACCCTCTTCAAGTTCCTTCAATGGCCACCACCCCCTTACCCGAAATCCGACCACTGCATCCACCCCCAAAACCTTGAACTAGGTTACCCATGAATTTCCTAAATCCGACAACCCCTTATAAAAAATAAACTTCAAATTGAGACCTCAAATCGAAAATCAGTTATGAGCACCATTTATTTTCCTCAATAACACTACCATTGCAGACATCCAATCACTCTTAATATCCAGATTCTAAGCTATAGTTTTTTTAACCCTAATTAAAGGAAACTTGTCTTAAATTAAATCCATTGAAGAAAGCTTGACAAAACTTCCTCACTGTTCTTCATTACCATATTTTCCCAAAGAAATTAACACCCATTTCTTCGAGTCGGTCTCAGCCCAACAATTTTTTGGGGTTAAATTTCCGAGCACGGGGGTGTTTTGGTATTTTCACATGTATTTCTACAATTGTATACGTATTAAAATACTAATATATAATATGCCTCCCCCGTTTCCCGTTGGTTCAATTCCCGCTTTTCCTTTGTTCTACTCTCTCTCTTCTCTGAAGCGGGCTTTGTAAAGCTGTTCATTTTCTCATCTCTTCTCTAATAATCTGAATATCATTGAGCAATTGAATTCCTTCAGTTCTAAAGAAGACCTTGTGGATTGTTGGGGGAAGTGATTTTTGATCAAAAGTACTTTGACGAAAGAAAATTTCAGAGAATTTCGTGCGCAATTGATCGACAAAAATGAGGTGTCGAGGTGAGTCTCTGAATGATTATGTAATTACTGTTATAATTTCATGTGACTTACTTGGTTGCAAATTTCAAGCTAATACATTTTATAAATTTTGAAAATTCGAAATTCCTAATTTTTAAATTTAGGTTGTTGTATGTTCTTAGGTTTCTTTGTTGATATTTTTGCAATTGTACTAAATATAGGTTGTTGTATGACCTAAGTTTGTACTAAATTTCGGTTTTATACAATAATTTAATTGCTTTTTACTTGAAATGTCAATAAAAACATAGCAGAATTTAGGGTTTCGTGATAATGTGTGATTAGGGTTGTGATAATTTTTTAATTAGGGTATTTACTCCTAAATTAGTAATAAGTAATATAAATTTTAATAAGACTTTTATAAAAATATAAATGACAAGAATTCTATTAGAAATTAATATAGATTTTAATTGTGGTTGTAATATGACTGTATTATTAATATAAATGACAAGAATTCTAATAGGTAATAGGTGTTAATATGGCATTTCTTAGCTCATCATTGAAATTATGGCACTGATGTTGTTGTTTATGATGTTTAAGCATGTAGTGAATGAGGTTAGGTTTGCTCCTCCCTGTAACTAATAAGTTAGGCTGTAGTGATTATGATTGTGTAAGGGTTTCAGCAATGATTGAGATCAAAGTAATGGCAGCTTTAGTTGATGGTTTTTTTAGTCTAAATTAATTCTGATTGTTTTAATTATCATGTTGGTTCTTGTTGTTGTTTGTTGCAGGTGAGAGAGGTGGGAGTGTTGTGAGAGGTGGGAGTGCTGTGAGAGTGAGAGGTGGGAGTGTTGTGAGTGGAGGTTGGAGAGGTAGGAGAGGTGGTAGTGTTGTGATAGGTGGTATTGTTGGGAGTCTTAGTAGAGGCTGGGGTGGTGTTGGGAGAAGGGTTGTGAGAGGTGAGAGAAGAGGTGGTGATTATACACCTTTTGATCCTAATTTAGAAGAGGAACCTTCATCTAAAACGTATTCTGCGGGTGATAGTGAAGAAGAAGAAGAATGTTCAAGTAGTAAAATTCTTAGAGGGGTAAAGTTTCTTTTATCTAAACTTAGACACACTAACTATACTGTTCTTTTTCCAATGATTATCTATATTAGTTTTGTTTACCAATGTAGGTAAAGGCCAAGGGGAAGGCTAAGATGGTGAAGCCAAAGAGCGTGATAAAAGACATTAATCCGATTGTTTACACGGTATTTTTATGAGTTTGCTTTGTATGTGGTTTTATTTAATTATTTTTTATTGATATCAGTTGTATAAAGTATTCTGATGATTGTTTCTTATTATTTTTGTTTGCAAAAAGGATAATTCTAAAAGTGTAGGTGGTAGGCTAAAGGAGGCTGGGAAAGTTATCGAAACGTTCCAACAATACGAGAAGATTGTATGTTTGTTGAGAAATTTGTTGTTATGTTTTGAAGCATTAATTTGAGACGTTAATGAAATTCTGCCTTTATTTTGCAGTCAATGAATGTGAATTGCCCTCTTGAGACATTTCGAAGGGTATTAGACAAATTTGATGAAATAAAGACTCGAATAGTCAGAGATATGGGTTTTGGAAAATTATTTTATGCTGTTGGGAAGAGGTTACCTCGACAGTTGGCATACTGGCTGTGTACTCGGGTAGATGTTGATAAGAAGTGCCTTCCCACGACAGATGGGATGGTTAACCCTTTTTCTTCTATTCAGATGTATTGGGTTCTGGGCATACCTCACGGACGGAGACCGATACCAACGAAGGTAGTTGATCAGGAGGTAGAGGACAGTTTGTGGATAAAGTACCGCACCATTTACAATTCTAGGACAGAAGGGATAACACGGAAGACTTTTATTGAAACTTTGGAGGCTCCATGTACTGATGAGGATGAGTTTCGGCAGCTTTTTGTGTTGTTGATGTTGAATACACTCTGTTCGACAACTTGTCATCGTATGAAGAAGAAACATCTGCATGTAGCTGCAGTTGCAAGCAGTGCTAAACTGTATAACTGGTGCTCTCTCATTTTGGATGAGTTATTACATGCGATGGCATGCTTTGCTAAATGGTTTAATAACAATGGTTTTGCCCATGGAAGTGGTGGGTGTACTTTATTTCTGTCGGTAAGTTGACACCTCTAAAATATCTTAATGTAAACCTTTTTTCATTCATTTAGAAGTCATAAAGCTGATGTTGATGTTTGTTTATGTAAAAGCAGTTGTTGTATCTTGATAGACTGAACAAAATTCCACTTGAGTGGAATGAGTTTCCGAGGTTAAAAGTATGGATTACAAAGGAGATGAGCAAAGCTTGTAAAGAAGATCGTTTCCCAACGAGTGACTTTGGAAAAAAGGGGGTAATTGGAATATTTATTTGTTAAATAGATACAATCTTATAGTTTTATAAATATTATTTATTTATTTTTTACTTTGGATAGTGTCTGGACGTTTCGTATGGTGGGGATGCTGGTCACCCGTTGAAGGCAAAGGACTGTTTTCCAACTAAAAGGAAAAGAGAGGAGGCGCGCGGATGAAGTAGTAGCTGATATTGATGATGAGGATTTGGCATGGCTTATCATAGATATGAAAACTAGAAGAACTCTGGTTAAAGAAGAGTATGCCTTTCAAAGGAAGAAAAAGAAGCTAGGAGGTCATTACATAATTTTCTCGTGTTATTGGTACGGTTTGGTTCATAGCGGTTCATAGTTAGTTGTATAATTGTTTCATTTTTTTGTTGTAATAAAGAAGTACTGAATGAGGACCCTGAAGAAGATGGGAGGAAGAAAAGGTCTAGACAAGATGAAGTGAGTACAAAGAAGAAGAAGAAGAAAGTAAGGATGCCAGCAAGAAAAAGAAGTCAGTAGGTAATGTCATATTCTTGTGAAATTTAACATGTTTTCCAATTGGATTTGTGTCTCAGTAATTGATTTTTTTAAAAAATTGGTTATGAATTTGTAGAAAACATGGAGGAGGAGAGCAAGAAAGAGAAACAGAGTGAGGTGAAAGTGAACAAGAAGAAGAACAACAAGAAGAG
Organism: Chenopodium formosanum; assembly: GCA_024500155.1. Taxonomy (NCBI): domain Eukaryota; kingdom Viridiplantae; phylum Streptophyta; class Magnoliopsida; order Caryophyllales; family Amaranthaceae; genus Chenopodium; species Chenopodium formosanum. The sequence continues at coordinate 21,976,227 of CM044880.1, forward strand.
GAGGAATAATAAGGACAACAAAAAGGGTGATGGTGAATAGATATTTTTATACTATTGCAACATTTTATTGTCATGTTTTTAAATTTACATTGTCATTATGATTAATAAAATATTATTTCAGAAGAAGAAATGGAGGAGGAGAGCAAGAAAGGGAAAGAAGAGAAAGAGAATGACAATGAGCATGAGCTTGAGAAGGATCTTGAGAAGGAGCCAGAGAAGGAGCATAAGCAAGAGAAGGAACTTGAGAAGGAGCCTGAGAAGGAGGTTGGGCTACAGAAGGAGCATGAGAAGCATCTTTGGCTAGAGAAGGAGCCTGATCTAGAGAAGGAACCTGATCAGAATGAGCTAGAGAAGGAGGTTGAGAAGGAGGCTAAGAAGAAGGCTGAGAAGGAGTCTGAGAAGGAGTCTGAGAAGGAGCCTAAGCTAGAGGTTGGGAAGGAACTAAAAAAGGAGACTGAGAAGGAGCCTGAGAAGAAGTCTGAGAAGGAGCCTGAGCTAGAGGTTGGGAAGGAGCTAGAGAAGCAGCCTGAGAAGGAACCTGATCTACAGAATAAGCTTGATCATGAGCAACCATCAATTGATCATGAATCAACTGACCATCCATCAACTGACCAACCAAGTCATGTCATGAACATTGAGTCCACAAGTGATAAGTCAGAACTAGATCAATCATTCATTGATGCGATTGTTAAAAATTTTGGTGTAGACCAATCTTTAGTTGATGCACCTCTAAGTAGTACGGGCTCGTAGTTTAGTGAAAGCAAATACCTGGTTGGAAGTCATGAAGCTGATGCTGTTGGTGGTGCTTCTGCATTTGATGTTCCAAAGGGGGAAGGTGATGTTGAAGGTGATGTTCATAGGGGGGAAGGTATCCCTGATGTTGAGAACAAGGATATTCCAAAGGGGGATGCTGATGTTGAAGGTGGTGTTCATAAGGGGGAAGGTGAAGAGAACAAGGATGTTCCAACAGCTGAAGAGGAGCTACCATAATTGTGAAAGGCAATGCTAGTGAAGGTGTAGCTGATGCAACAAAGGGGATAGATAACGTTATCCCGAAGAGCCCTGAGTATTGCAAAGCTTCTGCCACCTATGACTCTGAAGATGAATCACAGACTACAAATGTGCAGAATAAGAGGCACCAACTAAGTAGGAAATAGAGGAAGATATTAGAGCCTCTTACTCTACCTGTTTCGTATATCAATCAATGGCGGCCAAAGGGTATTTTTCGTTTTAGGGTACCTTTGCGTGATTATTTGGATGAGCACATGTCATTCAGCACAAGAAATATTAGAAATGATGAGTAAGTATAGCTTGAAAATCTTTACTGTTGATCATCTTAATGTTGAAAATGTTTATTGTTTCCTTTCATTGTGTACATGATGCTTATATTCATGTGATTCGATGTAGGAATGAACCGACGTTCTTTAGTTGCGGTGGTGACTATGTCAAACATACTTTATGTGGCCATTTGATACATAATTTTGGGGAGGTCAGTGATCAGGTACGATGCTTAATTCAATTGTTTTCATTTAGATAATTTGTTGTTAGTAACTGTAACTGTAATCATTGACAAGTGTTCCTTCTATAGTATGTCAGGGTTGCGGGACGCGTTTATGAAAAGGTGTGGGAGAGGCAATTCCCTGGTCGCAGCAGGCGATTTATGACTGATCCCGCATTTGCAGTTACCACTTATTCCTTCATTACCTACTGTTGATTGATAGATGTTGGTTTTGTATGCCCAACACACTGACATATTATATTTTTAGATGTTGGTTTTATAGGCCCATACCAATACCAAAAAGGTCAAAGAACTGGTGAACCTAGAGGTCATTAAGTTAGTAAAAAGTTACACTCACTACATGTACCCAACTAGGTCAACCAGAATCAATGTGGTATGAGTTTGCAACTATTTATTTGGCTCTATATGTATTGTATGTACTCTATCAATGGTCTACTTCTGTGTATGACAAGTCCTTTTTGGTCACATATATTTGTCCCAGTTCTTCAAGAACACCACTGGTGGTGCGTTGCATTTTCAATTAATAGACAGGAGGTCCTTATTATTGATTCAATTTTGACTACGAACGCGGCTTCTCGCAGAAAATGCAAAGTAGACCACCTGGTGGGCATAAAATGCTTATAAACTTATGAATTCTAGTCTGCATCTATTAATTTTAGAAGTAAGTAAGTTAACTAGTACTTCATTTCAGGCTGCAACAATGGATCTTGCATTTCAGAATATGGTCAAAGATTGGCGAACAGGAACCATTTGTAATTGGCCAAGGACATCCCTCAATATGAAATGTCAGGGAGACTTGTAAGCTTCTATACATGTTCTTTTGCCTTTGCTTACGGGTGTACATACAACTTCTATCTTAACAATCAATAATCATTATAATTGTTAATTTTTATTCCATATGCTGATTTCGATTAAGCGCAACGCTGACAAGTTGTTATCGGAGATGGCCGAAGTGAGTTCGACTTTGTTTTGCCTTTTAATTTATTTTCAATTTGTAATATTGTTATTTTATCTTCTAATCACAATCCTAATCTTCCAGCTTCCCGATATGACATTTAAGAGGTCCTAGGTTGTGTGTGAAGACCTCTTGTCAGAGTTTAATGAATCGAGGGAAGATGTTATGCGGCTACTTCAACCTCCTGTCAATTGATTTTCATTTGCTGATCAATGGTGGTTTGGTGTATTTTTTGGGAAGTAAAATTTGGGAGTGAACATGGTTGTTTACTGTTAATAACTTTAGAACTTTAGCAATTCGGAGTAAACTTTATTGGGGAAATGTGTAAGTAATATAACAACAACCTACAAGAACTATAAGATACAATTTGTTTTGCAATTAATAATGAGGAATGATTTTTTTTTGTTAAGCTAATTAGTATTTGTACATACACAATGTACATAGACAATAACAATACACACTAATGACAATATTCGATATATAAATGATAAGGTCTATACAATGAAAGTTGACCCCTTATACAAAGACTTCTTGTAAAAAGAAAGAAAGCTTGGCCCCTTATACAATGAAAGTTGGCCCTTATTGAACCTTATACAATGTTGGCCCATATAAAACTAGGCACACTATAATGGATGGGATAGAACTGGGCCTGACATAGCTCACCCTTATATAAAATTGGGCCTTACAGAGCTGACCCTTATGTAATAGAGGGACAAGTAGAGGGTTAATAATAATCTTTAATAATAATAATAACAATAATAATAATAATAATAATAATAATAATAATAATAATAATAAATAATAATAATATTAATAAATCATAAATAATAATAATAATAATAAAATAATAAATAATGATAAAAATAATAATAATAAATAATAATAAGAAAACTATTTCGCATCTATTATCGACCACAAATACGTAAAAACTGTCTTTTTGAAAAGTATCAACACTTGAACATATCCGATATCTAATAATAATAAATCCATCCTAATTTCTTGAACATATCCAATACAAATAATAATATTACAAATAATAAAAAAATAATAATAATAAGACCGATATCTAATTGTCACTGAAAATAGTATCAATAAAAGTACTCGTAACCATAATATTCATAATTTTTTTATTTGTAATGACAATATTAATAACACTAATAATAATAATAATAATTATAATTTGGAAAGATTTTGATTTCGTAATGGTCAAAGGGAGCTCGTTTTACTGTCATCCTGGAAAATGAACACTGTTAACGCTTGGCAGTCCGATGTTTAGTGTTCCCATGTTTGACGAAATTAAAACTCATTGCACCCAATCTAATTTTAGTTGTCATCCGGTGTTATTGGCATCCCCCATGTTGTTATCCTCTTTACTATTTAAGAATAGATTATATCTTTACATCAACACATTCTCATTCGTAGATTATATCTCTTATCAATCAAGCAAAAAAATGGAGGAGGGCTATGAAGGTATGACATGCACTACCATAACCTACAAGGACCACATGATGAACCATTTGGTAAGAAGTACTTCACTTAATGTTATTATCAAATTATTTGTACTTGCATGTGTTATTTAAGGAACGGTTGTAATTGTGCAGGCGCTTCCTGCTGACTAGAGAGATTTGCTTTCTCGCTATTCAAATGTAGTCAGGGTTGAACGTGGGAAGACGGGGCGTGCATGGCATGTGACCCTCCTTGGGGCTGACGTTCCTTCTACCCGGTCTGTGTTCTTTGATGAAGGATGGGATACCTTCGTTACGGACAATGCCATCGTGACCGGAAAGATTTTGAAAGTCTACTACACAGGAGGGGGCTTATTTCACGTTTGCATTTTTTCTGCTGAGAACGTGGAAAGGGTTCCTCTTGCACAAGCCCCATAGTCTTGTTTTGTAATTTTTATTTTTTTTGTTTTTTAAATATAATGTTTTGTTTTATTTTATTTATGTTTTATTAATAATAATAATAATTTTACTTTATGTTTTGTTTGATCATTTTGTTTTTAATACTTTGTTTTCGTATGTTTAGGATTGAATTATAACTTCAAACTTCACTTAAAAGAACTACAAATTAACTATAAACTTTATTTAGTTTATTTAACCTTTGCATGTGAAATTATAATTGAAATTTCTCTAAATCAACATTAATTTAAGTTACGCATATGAATGAATTACATTGAATAATTACATCATGTTAATCATGTTAAGTATGAGTACGGGCCATTAATTCTTATTTCTTTACCTTCCTACTAAATCACATTAAGTATTATTTTCTTTCATTATTTTCTTTCTAAATCACATTAATTGCATATCGACATTAAGGTTTATTTGTTCTTCTCTGTCTTAAGTTGTATTCAATTGCTCTAGTCTTATTATTATTACTTTGACAGATGTAACATACATAAATAATAATACTGTTAATATTATTATTAGTAAAAAAAATTACATTATATATGGTTAATACAAACGTGATATTATTAATTTTATCATTAATACAAACCATATTAAAAAAATACATTATATATGGTTATTATTATGAAACATACGTAAAGAATTAATATATAAATTTTATTATTATTAATATTATTTAGTTCTCGACAACCTGAGGAGGTAGCCTTTCCACGTTCTCGGCAGAGAAAATGCGAACATGAAATAACCCACCACCACTATAGTACACCTTCAAAATCTCCCCTGCGATGATCGCATTACCCGTAACGAACGCAGCTCATCCCTCGAACAACAACACTGACACTTTTTTGCTCGAAGGTACATCAGCCCCGAGGAGAGTTACATCCCATGCACGGCCCGTCATACCCCGCTTAACTCTGACTCCATTCGTGTATTTTGATACCAAAAGCCTCTAGTCATCGGGGAGGGCCTGTACAATAAAACAGGGTCATCTAAACACATGCAACTAATATAAATTGACCCTTATATAATTTGTTATATATGTTTATATATGTAAAAATGGTTACGACTTACCAAACTGTTCCTCATGTTGTTCCTGTATTTTATGGTAGTGCATAACATACCCTCATACTCATCCATTTTATAAATTCGATTAGTGGTTATTGATATTATTAAAAGAGAATGAAGAGCATGCAAATTAATTAAAAAATAATATTTTTACAAATCAAATGTGTGTGTATTTATATAAGAGTAGAAATAGTAAAATTAGATACAACTTATATATAACAATGGATGACCATTGAAATTAGAATAGTAAATGACATAGGAACAGTAAACAACGGATTGCCAAGCGTTGACAGGTATCTGAATATTCGGCCTGCTTATTACGATTAGGATCATTCTAATTACTAATATCATTATTATTATTAATATATCTCTAAAACAAAAGTCATACAACCTGAAATAAATTAATATTATAATTATTTTTATTTTTATTATTATTATAATTATTTTTATTTAAAACAAAAGCCATAGTTGCCCACGAGTAAGAAAAAAAAGTTTTCTTACAAATTACTCCGTATTATTATTAATGGGAAAAAATATTAATACAGAATATCAATGACAACGGATAGGTCAATCACATTGGAACAATAAACATCGGATTTTCAAGCGTCACCAAATTTTAATTTTCTAAATGACAATACAAATATACACAATGACGATTAACAAATGCAAATGCCAAACATAGTTAAGTATTTTCACTTATTATTATTATTTTACAAAGTCAATTATTTCTATTAGGGAATGCATATCTAAGGATTAGCATTCAAATTTAGATTATGGGAAACTATTAATTTCGCAAAGCATGTGAAAACGATTTTATTATAGTATTGGAAGACATAATGAAAATATGAATTCAACACAACATCATTTTCCGAATCCAGTACTCGAAGCGACGGGATTACATTCAGTCATGACCATTGACCATTTGACTTGGTTTATTGGAATTATAAGTCATTATGACGTTATGGCTTATAAATACGAAAACCTCTTCTGCTAGTATTGGGAAAACATTTAATGGTTTGGTTTTCACACTGCAACAATGGTATGTATTTGTTTCTTCCGCAACTCAAATTGGTATGGAGGAAACTTCAAAAATATTTGTTCAATCAAGCTACTGGACCTATAGAGGATCCAACATTCCTTTTCGAGTCACAATAATCTTCTTTGGTTGTTCTTCAGCACGCGACTTAGAATAATCTCTTTTAATTGTCCTTCAACTTCAACAGGTAAAATTCCAACGTATCAGACTCAGTGTAATAAACACAAATGGATCTGTGGAGGATCCAACATTCCTTTACGAGTCACGATAATCTACTTTGGTTGTTCTTCAACAGCCGACTCATCTCTTTAATTTGTCCTTCAATATGTATAGGTAAAGATCCAACGTATCAGACTCAGTGTATTAAACACAAATGGATCTGTGGATGATCCAACATTCCTTTACGAGTCACGATAATCTGCTTTGGCTGTTCTTCAATAGCCGACTTATCTTTTTAAGTTTTCCTTCAATATGTATAGGTAAAGATCCAACATATCAGACTCAGTGTATTAAACACAAATGGATCTGTGGAGGATCCAACAAAAACTATAATAGCAATGGGGAATCATTGTATTTGGAACATCAAGCAAATAGTTTGATATGATATTAAGATTTTAGCCTTACGTGTTTGTTTTTATCAATATCTTATTATTATTGGTAATGTCATAGGTTTTTATGTAATTGTCATTTTATTTAAATCGCCGTCATTTGGTTGATTGAACTTACGAGGTATAATTCGATACTTAAATTACGTAATACAATTAATAATCTTTTAGGTTGAGTTTACGAGTATTAAGAAAATTACATTACAATAAAAGAAGTAAAAGTATATTGGAATGTTTTTTAATGCAAATACGTGCAAATTAGTGCAAATAATAGGTGTATCCATAACAGTATCAAATCGAAAGAAAATTTAATCAAATATTAAAAAAATTTAAGTTAGGTCTTCAAAATTTACACACAATATAAAGAAACTGATATAAAGTTAGGTCTTCAAAATTTACACCCACTCTAAATTGCAATATTAATTGAAGGATATGCTTAATCTCGCTTCCGTAGACGACCATTCATTTTCTTTTTGGAATTACAAAATATTATATATTCGAATACCTCTACACTTCAATATATACATATGACAGTATAGGAAAAAGAAATCAACATAACCATGGCTAACATGATTGTACCAAGTATTATTCTGCAATTCAATCATGGTGTTCACTTTGAAAGAATGGTATGTTTTTGTTTCTTTCCTTTCCCAACTCAAATTATTTATGGTTTCACAATATTTTTTAATTCCAACAGATACTAACGTTTGCAATTGTACTTTGCAACGTCTTCCGCAATACTTTAAGGACGTTCTCGAAGATGGGTTTTTTGGAATTGAACTCTATCGTGGGAACGTTGTCGAGTCGTGGCTCGCCACAATGGTTCACCAAGAACCCGAATCTGAAGACGGTGGTTGGGATATATACATTGATTTTGGGTGGGAAGATTTCGTACAAAACAATGATTTGGAAACAGGTGATCGAATGCTTATTGTTTATGCAGTTGATAGTTCTTTACGATTTACTGTATTTAACGCTAATGGGGTTGAAAAACCTTTTCCTGGGGTCTAGTTCCCTTCTTTTGATAACTACATTTGGAAAATCAAGCAATTGGAACTCTGTTTTTCAATCGGAATAGATCCCTCGCACTATTATTACAATCACTGTTTCCTTTTGCTTATCGTCAATTTTCTTTTTGTTTCCTTTTGTTTATTATTAACAATATATTGTTTGTGTAATATATTGTATTGTCATTAAACATGGTTTGTGTAATATATTGTATTGTCATTAAACATCTTTTATATTGTCAAAATGAACTGTGATTTGTGATTTATTGCTAACTATAAATTTCAAATTGGCAACTAAAAATAACTAGGTTTAGTTCTAAATTTTAAATACATAATCCACACTGCAAAATAGTTCAATTACATGCCGAAATAATGTTCTTACTACTACTACTACCATTCTTAGAATACATAAGCTATTTAACAATCATACATACCAAAGAGAAATTGTCTTCACCAAACCCATACTAAAACTATTACAAATTTATTTAAGAAGATGACAATATAACGTTACATAATGATGAGAGTCCTTCCAATAACGCTGATAGAGAAGTCTTTACCCCGTCGCCAGACTAAGATCCCGACGCTTCAGATGTGCCCGCTTCAGCTGCCTGTATAATTGTGTTAGAAGTATTAGAATAGTCGTAACAATGAATCATAACATTGTTAAATAACAAAGGAATGTGTGTACCTTAATTGAACCAAACCCTAGGACCTAGCTGTCTGTCCAGCCAAGACACCACCCGGTCTGACAGTCCACACTCCCCTTTTCCGATAGAACACTCACTCCGCCAAAAAGACCTAGGCCTTCTTTCCCGGTCTCATGCATAGTAGCAGCTATGAGCTCATTGTATAGTGTCATCCAGTTGGCGTCGCTACTACGCGTCTCAATCATGATAATAACAACTGGTTTGTGTTTCTTAGTGATCATCTTAAGGTTTCTCTTAAACGAAGGGCGCGCAACATCCCTAACATTCCACACTACTATTGGCGTTCCTACTGGTAGTGGTCGAATGTGGGGTTCATTACTAATGGTAAAACGGATATCGTAGTACCGTGAAGCAGGATATCCAGCCATGTAATGGGAAGAAGTAACAAGAAATTCAACACTTGTCATTTCACCATGAACATGCAAGACAACTAGTGAATCAGTTACAAATCCAATTCTGATAAATGAGGGTTTTGATAGCAAAAGATAAATTGGACATTTGATGAAAATTGAGGGAACTGGGTCTACAATGAATGTAGGAACAATCATAGAAACAGTGTTCAACTCATTATAGTCATATGATCCAAGTTTGGAGTTAAAAATACTAGGGAAATCAACTACACCACACATATCATAAAAATTTGGAAGATGAGCTGGGTAAATGTTACCTTCATGGTCAATCATTTGCAACTTTTCTAGTTTTTTTGGCCACGCACCTTCAGGATTCCTTAGTATAGCACGAATGTCATCATCGTCTATGAACTCCACTTCGACCATGCCATTCTTCTCCTTCACCACACCATACTTAAATTTGTTGAAGTCCATCTCACTTTTTGTGTTTGTGTTTGGTTCAAACAAAGTAATGTCTTCTGGAGCATCAAACCCATGGCATCCAGAAGGGTAAATAGGCCTACTTCGATGATATCGGTTTTCCATAGCGTTTTCTGGGTTTGTGCTTGTTTAGTAATAGGAAGTTTATGTAGTGTGTATAGCGCAAGTCTAGACAGTATTACTAGAAGTATTTATAGAGGTATATATTAGTGTGATGATATGTAGTAAAACAAACACAAGAGCGTGGTGAAATGTCACTGGAATAAAAAAATAAAAAAACAATACAAAAAATTATACTGAACAGGAGTATGGTGAAATGACAAGAGTGTGTATACCGATTTACTTTTTAATTTTAACAATTTAAAAATTACCATATTAAAAATTTCAATTTACAATAACATAATCAATTCTGAAAATAAGTATATTCAAATGACTAGACTATGCGCCACATAGAAAGATATAAATTATTCTGAGAAGAGCATGCTTAAAATTAGATTTTCAACAGATTCATCATTGAGAATTAGATATTAGATGGTCAACAATTACAGTCATTGGAATGGAAAATAAGATTCTCATTAGGTTCTCATTGGATTGGAAAATAGCAATTACAATCCAACTCATGCTAGAAAATTAAAATGTGTGTTCAGCAATCATAATTTAAAATCCGGGTCCCTCCTTTAAAATCAAAATGTGCGGTCAACAGTCATCATTTTAAATACGGGTAGATATGTAAGATTAATGATTAAACTACTGATGACTTTATTGACCTATAGTAGATTATTACTGTTACAAGAATAAAACAATGTTACTCCCTCCGTCCCCGAAAGAACGACCCATTTGGCCTAATTTTAGTCCCAAAAAGAATGACCCATTTGCATTAAAAAATCCACCAATTTGCAATAATATTTGTCCAAAATTAGCTTCCCCGTTATAAAAATTTGATTTTCCATGTAATTTTATTACTTTCTCTCTCTTTTTTATACAAACCCATGTAAATTTGTATTTTCATTACTTTTACTTTTTTCTTTATATTTAACTTTCTTAATACCCGCGTAATCAACCCAAATGGGTCGTTCTTTCGGGGACGGAGGGAGTACTAAGGGATAACTATTTGTACATATATTTTATGAATAAGTTCCTTACAAAGTCAATCACTTTACAAGAAATTGGTCGGAAGCCGAGATACAATAAGTACCTTAAATGTAATTATTGTTATTATTATTATTATTATTATTATTATTATTATTATTATTATTATTATTATTATTATTATTATTGTTATTATTATTACTATTATTCTAAATATTATTTTCAAACAGTCATTAAAATAAGTCATTAAAAAAATTGATCATTAACTCTCTCTTCCCCTTAACATAGTACCATATATTATTAAATATCATTATTGTTATTAATATGAAATTTCAATTTTAAAATAGTCAATAAATGTTAAAACACTATAGTAGCAACAATATTAAACTAATACACCTACCATTAGATAATTTTTTTTTTTTTTTTTTTTTTTTTTTTTTTTTTTTTTTTTTTTTTTTTTTTAAATAGCCTACCATTAGATTAATACCAATAGATTTGAGAAATCCACATACATAGATCAAGCCATACTCTAAACACATACATTAGTTAAATACATCGTTAGTGGTTGTCTTGGATGAAAACCTATTTCTTAACAATAGCTAATCAAAACACAAAAGGATTTTCGAAATCCACATACATAGTGTTTTGGGGTTTTTTGTACGTACCTGAATGGATGGTGTGTACGACCCTCAGGAGACAGATCTGCAATGCAACACTCGAACGGCCCGATCACCTGCGAAACAACGGACCCCGGGGGGGCCGGAGGTCCGCCTCCGACGATCAAGTCAGTGACCGAAATAATGTATTTTAGAGAGAGAAAGTAGAGAGAAGGGAGAGTAAATGTGGGGGGCATTGCCCGTGGAGAGAGAATTGAATCCACTAAAGCTGATGTAATGATCAGTATTTATAGAGTATTGGGATATGTGTCTCTTAGGTTATTTAACCTAAGTAGATTGGCTTCCCACCGTTTTACGATTTCTAGGGTCGTGGGCTTAAAGCCCATTTTCACCCTTCTATCATTGATTGATACGTGTCATGCTCTAATTGGCTTATTGAGCGCTGAGCTTGCGGACACGTGTCGAGGTGACATGGGTCCACATATAGGGGGTATTTTTACCCCCAAACATTAGCCCCTCGGAAGGGGTAATTTATCTTTCAAGAGGAATTACTCCTTTTGAAATCAAGGCTTTATTTTTCGCTTGTTCAAAAGCTCTATGGGCGGCATATGTCTAGTTCAATAAAAGAGAGATTTGATTAACTTGGAAAATCTGATACCTTAAATGGTATGATATTTTCTAATTTAATCAATTATAATAGTGATTGCCGCCTGAAATAGATAGATGACGACTTTTATTTCTTTTAGCCCCACTATGGTTGTCATATGACCTTTGGGAGACTTAGAATATTTTTGAGACGTTTGACATCCCATAAGGCAGGAGGCGAATGGTTGCCTGATAGGGCAGGAGGCAAATGGCCGCTTGGGGGTAGGAGGCAAATGGCCGCCTGACTCTTCATAGGGCAGGAGGCAAATGGCCGCCTAGGGGCAGGAGGTAAATGACTGCCTGACTCTTCATAGGGCAGGAGGCAAATGGCCGCCAGAATTTTCATAGGGAAGGAGGCAAATGGCCGCTTGGGGGCAGGAGGCAAATGGTTGCCTGGCACTTTATAGGGAAGGAGGAAAATGGCCACTTGGGGGCAGGAGGCAAATAGCCGCCTGACTCTTCATAGGGTAGGAGGCAAATGGCCGCCTGACTTTTCATAGGTAAGGAGGCAAATGGTAGCCTGGGGGCCGGAGGCAAATGGCCGCCTGACTCTTCATAGGGCAGGAGGCAAATGGCCGCCTGACTTTTAATAGGGAAGGAGGCAAGTGGCCGCCTGGGGGCAGGAGGCAAATGGCCGCCTGACTCTTCATAGGGCAGGAGGCAAATGGCTGCCTGACTTTTCATAAGGAAGGAGGCAAATGGCCGCCTGACACTTCATAAGGAAGGAGGCAAATGGCCGCTTGACTTTTCATAGGGAAGGAGGCAAATGGCCGCCTGGGGGCAGGAGGCAAATGGCTGCCTGACTCTTCATAGGGAAGGAGGCAAATGGTCGCCAGGCCGGTTGTAGTACTTGTGTAAAATACCAGCCGTATGTATATTATTGTTACTCATGAGAATAACTAAAGACAAAATCATTATAATAATAGCGGAGTAGCTCAATGGTGTCGCTTGATCAGTCGGTCTAGGTGCCAGTAGTTATTACCGCTTGAGTCGACTATAGAATCGCTTGTGTATGCTAACACAAGAAATAAGCTAGGCCGTCTAGGTAGCAAAACAGTTGGTCCTAGAGGCCGTATGTCTCCAAATTTCCGACTTGCCGTATGTATTAATAGCATGTAGCACTGGGTGTATTGAGCAACGTTGAATGAATGTGCCGCATGACACTCATAGGCGGCTTGAATGATGTATGACCATGGATCTTACTTTCAACGTGATGAATATACAAGCTGCTCATGAAAGTGTATAATAGAACGTTGCCGCCTTTGCTATTTTAATGCATAATGACTCATGTGTAGCTTATGAAATCTAATAAATCAAACTTGCTAGCTGTCAAAAACTTGGGAGTGTGGAAATGCATGAATATACTTGCCGCATGCATGTATCCCACTACTTACAATAGGTTACTATTGAAATCAATTGTATAATATTATGTATATAATAACACAATTGGTGTGATGTTGATAGTATCAAACTATCAATCAAAGATAGCATGAAGGTCGGTTGTATGATCCGGCTGGGTGGCCTGAGCATGCGGCTGGCTCATTAAACGAGTCGGATTAAAGTAGTAAAGTTGGTCAATTTAGCCGTCTCTCTCCTAATAAAATTTATATTGAACGGCATTGCCCTTTAACCTTCAAATAGGCATGACTTAGTCTGACAGGCCTTTTTGGCTGCCTGACTCTCAACATTCAACCTTACGACGCCTGATGTACTTGACATCCGGCCTCATAATGCCTGCTACCTCCCAAAGGAGGCTCCCCTCTTGAGTCGGCGATCCACTATCGTTGTGGCATTACAAATGTGTCTCCCCACAGACGGCGCCAAATGTTTTGGGGTTTTTTGTACGTACCCGAATGGAGGGTGTGTACGTCCCTCGGGAGACAGATTTGCAATGCAACACTCGAACGGCCCGATCACCTGCAAAACAACGGACCCCGGGGAGGCCGGAGGTCCGCCTCCGACAATCAAGTCAGTGACCAAAATAATGTATTTTAGAGAGTGAAAGTAGAGAGAAGGGAGAGTAAATGTGGGGGGCATTGCCCGTGGAGAGAGAATTGGATCCCCTAAAGCTGATGTAATGATCAGTATTTATAGAGTATTGGGATATGTGTCTCTTAGGTTATTTAACCTAAGTAGATTGGCTTCCCACCGTTTTACAGTTTCTAGGGTCGTGGGCTTAAAGCCCATTTTCACCCTTCTATCATTGAGTGACACGTGTCATGCTCTAATTGGCTCATTGAGCGCTGAGCTTGCGGACACGTGTCGAGGTGACATTGGTCCACATATAGGGGGTATTTTTACCCCCAAACACATATATTAAGCCACATACATAGATTAAGCCATACTCTAAACACATACATCAGTTAAATACATCGTTAGTGGTTGTCTTGGTAGAAAACCTATTTCTTAACAACAGCTAATCGAAACACAAGAGGATTTTCGACTTTATGCATAAGCACAATCCCGTGAGCCGCTTTGATTTTTTCTTTTTTCATCATTTTATTAACGCCATTCCGTATTGATGCAAAAATTATCTGTAAGTCCCCTCCTTCGTCGACATAAACAATATCCAGTTCTGCATTCCACTTCTTATCGTCCACAAAAACCTCAACTTGTGCAAAATCACCCATTCCAACGAAGACATCCCTAGCAAAATCCACTGGAATTTCCTGTAAGAATAAAAATATCATTATGTTTTATATTGTAAGTAGGTATTACATCTATTGTATAATAAAAAACTATATGGTTTAAATCAAACTTATTAAGACACGGAATTTCACATCATTGTCTGATACAATTATTCCAACAACTCTACATTTGATTTGAGATTGCATGACTTCCATTTTTGCTTCAATTTCCGCTATTCGTTGTTTTGAAGTTTCTTTTTTCCTCCTACTAGAGGAACTGGGTTCGTTATAGAGGCCATGAGCTAGGTTAGACAATCTTGTTGTAATTTCAATACCTAGGCGATAAAAACGAACATAAAATTTTCCTAAACCCCCGTAGTACAATTCAAAGAATCACCCACGAGTATACCATTGTCGCGTCGTTTTTAAATGTTAACCACCCATCTTCAATTGTCATTTGAAAACCTTGACCCTCCTCCACATCACGAACCACAACCGTCCAATATTTAGTTGTATCTAGTCCACGATACACACGCCCATAACCGTTTATGTCGCTAACGGTTTCTCGATATTTAGATGGAATAACCTAAAATTCAAAATGTGAACAAGATAAAATTTCTGCATTTTAATAATGCTACATAGAACGTAATTGAAATATTTATATTTACCAAACGATTTTTTTCTCCATCTTGAACTTGTTGAATTGGAAAACACGGTAAGACTCCATACAACTAATGTTACGTATCTATATGGTTAAAAAAACGCATCAAAATAAAATAATGCCAAAAAAAAAAACAAAAAAAAAAATTTGGAAACAAGTACAGTTACCTCGGAGGACATCATCTTCAAGGTTTTAAAGAGAATTTAATCCCAAAAATAAGCAAATGCAACATGTTGTTGTATTTGGAGTGGTGTTCCATTTTATAGTCACCTTTTAATATTATTTATATTATGTTCACTGTTGCATCACATCAAATGTCATTTCATGTTTATTATTTTTACGATTTAAATATCAATTAATTAGATTTGTAATTTAACAAAATGATTGTTACAAATGACAATATGGATATATCACATTCACGATAATGAACATACCAACCAAGACAAATGAACCGAGACAGAAAGAGTACATTTCACATGGTGAAACGTAGACTTCGATTAGTGGAGCCTACTCCTCCGTTTTTAAATACTTGCTCCATTTCTATTTTTTGCACTATTCATTTGTCCTACTTTGACTAATGTTTGTGATTTATACATACAAAAAATATAATCTGGTTGATTATTAATTTTCAATTTTTAGAATGTATGCTTATTGATAATTAAAGATATCTGTGATCAAATATTAGTATCGGCATGCGTGTCCAAGAGAAATGGAGCAAATATTTAAAAACGAAGGGAGTATTTCTGAATGCATATCGACCTTTACACAGTCACCCAGAAAGGACAAAGCTTTTGACTTTCTCACTTCAAGTTTGTGGGTTCAAGGTCAATTTACTTATAGCAACTAAGGCTCTGTTCTCTTACGTTGAAATTCAGTTATGCTCAGTTCTGTTAAGTTCAGTTTAGTTCAGTTCAGTTCAGTTCAGTTCAGTTCAGTTAAGCTCAGTTCAGTTCAGTTCAGTTCAGTTAAGCTCAATTCAGTTTAGTTCAGTTCAGTTCAGTTCAGTTGAGTTCAGCTCAGTTCAGTTGAGTTCAGCTTAGTTTCGTTCAGTTCAGGCCCTAACCTTAAACTGAACAGGACCTAACCTTAAAATAGATAGGCCAAAATGGTGGTAATAAATTATATCCAGTAACTCTGTGTATCACAAAATAACAATTTGACCTGACTTAGCTGTATACAGAATTGAACATTTTTCAGTTAATATAGAATACATGACTTTATAGTTCGTATTTTTCCAATTTTAGATTCTATACTCTTGTACTACCTCCATTTTTAAGTACTTGCTACATTTTAGTTAAGTATAAATTGTAACAATTAAGAATTCATAATCTATTCATTGAGATTATATCTTTTAACATTTACACTTAACTACACCCTAAACCCTAAACCACTAAACCCTAAACCCCCTAAACCCTAAACCCTAAACCCTAAGCCCTAAACCCTAAACCCTAAACCCTAAACCCTAACCCCTAACCCCTAAACCCTAACAAATAATAATAATTATACTTTCAATGAGATCACCTTTTATTTTATTGTAATAACTACAATGGATTCAATTGAAATAATAACAATTACAATTGGATTTTACTTTCATCTATCAATTAGGAGTTGACTTTGCAAATAAACTCAATTAGGATTACCAAAATACATTATTGAACTTTATTCGACTTTCCACAAGGCTTGAACATTTATTAAACTCATATAGGGATTGGACTTATCAATTTATATTCAAAGATAATTTTTTCTTAAAATGCAATTGAAAAAATATTATAAAAGATACATAATAACCAGGCCACATGACGTGACCTGGTTGGTTTATGTTACACGGGGACCAAACCAAATGTTTACCATGGGATGGTATATACCATTCCATGGTATACTTCTCGATGGGTGCAGGGAAGGGATATAACTCAGCGGTAGAGTGTCACCTTGACGTGGTGGAAGTCATCAGTTTGAGCCTCATTATTCCTAAACCCAATGTGAGTTTTTCTATTTTGACTTGCCCCCCGCCATGATTGAATGAGAATGAATAAGAGGCTCGTGGGATTAACGAGTTGTAGTAAAAATAATCATATTTCGGATGAATATTTACAGCGTACACCGTGGTATAAAATTACACCACGAGTGTTGATGCTCTTATTTGTCACTTTTATTTTCTCACTCTTACTTTCAAAATAGGAGCATGTATATGGTCAGTTTTGATTTTTTTTGCAAAGGATTGATGACATGCCATGCCATCTTTGTTTTTTTTAATCACATCATTTTCTGTTTTAGATTATTTATATTACTACGTATTCTTAGTTCCTTAATTCATGTGTAACTTTACAAACAGGAATATAAAAAAGGGAAAGAGGGAGTATTGATTATCGTGTCATTTAATATAATCATTTTAATATTTGGTGGAGATTTATTTCAATCAAATTATGCGTGTAAGTAAAAATAATTTAGTCAAATTTCAGTCACTTCAAGCTAATTGTAGTGGTGATTAATTTCACGTTTATCAATAGTTTACAACTTGAAAAAATTCAAATTTTCCCTCCCCCAAAAAAATCCAATTACCGCCAATGAATTCACCCCTAAAACAGAGTCACAGTAATTGTTCCCCGATCAAATGCATTTGTTCAGTATAAATTTAGAGAGAGACGTCGTGCCTCATTGCTCTGCTTTTTCCTCATCTTCATTACCTAAATTATTTAATCCAAATAGCAATTATGGCATGGACCATCCTCTGAAGAATTGTTCTTACAATTTCGTGTTCCCCCCTTCCCACCGCCCACCAAAAATTAATGTTAACATTAAGGATTTACAGGAGTGCATAAAAAATGCACCCGATGATCTCCGCATGAAGCTGGCCAAAATTACCCTCAAGGAACGAAATCGGAGGATGATGTTCAGTCATCAGCTTGCTGCGATTGAACGGAGTGGGAATGTCTTCTACGACATACGTACGGTTCCACCCGAAGTACCCTTATCTAAGGCCTTTCAAGATTACGTATCCTATTTTATTTTAGGTGTGAAGCCTTTGCTATGCTTTTTTATATACATGACTTATACACCATTGCATTTTCATTTCAGTTGGGTGAGTTAAGAGAACATATCTATAAATGCCAGTTGTTTCAAAGGCAATATAGGTATTTTGAGAAGTTCCTGAGGTTAGTCATGCCGTTGGAGAAATGGGCTGAAGTTTTAGTTGAGTGTCAAGCCACACATGGAGAAAATGCGTAGGGAATGGTGACTCTGCGCCGTGAGTTTTCAACTCAAATTGATGAAGAGAAAACTACAGCAACCATGAAATGGATAAAATTCTCAAACAAAGGGTTCAACGAGGTGTTTGACGAAGACGAGAAGGAGTACAAGAGCTTTGTGTCAATGATTTGTAGAATCAATGAAGTAGAGGACGAAGTAGTAGCAGAAATTCTTAAACACCTTCCCGTGACAGACACAGAGAGTCTCTTCCTAGATAATTACAATGAATATTTGGCAGACGCTTGCATCAACCATGGCGAGCAGTACGTTTTCCGGTACCGAGGATCTTCTGATTCCGAGGATATGGTGGACTCTGATGACGACTCTGACGGCCCAGCATGGTGGTAAGCGTTGGTACGATTAAAACAAATGCATATGAAATCTAATAAATTTTTTAATCTTTTGCAGTGTTATACAGTTCGGCTTTATGATAACGTTAGTTTTGTTGATGTTTAATTATCATTAGTATTAGTTTATTGTATAATTACCACTAGTACTATTAATTGTCATATGATATGCTTTATATTAAATTTTAATTGTATAAATGGTTTTCTCTTAAACGTTTATCGTCATCTAAAGTAGTTTAATGTACCTTATGGTTGCGTAATTGTCATTTGTAGTAAAATTTTAATGTTATCAAAATTGATAAGTACTTTATTTTCTTTATTCATAAGTACTTTATTTAATATCAAATTAAACGAAATGAATCGAATAAATAAAAAGTTATAGTAAAACAAATATACTTTGACTTTAGTAAATGGACACTGTCATTTTAATTAGTATATTGTACATTATAATTGGGTAATTGTTTTATAAGTAGTATATATAACCCCCTACTACTAGAGTAGTTTATTAGTACAACTCAACAAGTCACTTTATGTGCAACAATTTAACATGTTACAATCCACCATGTTACAAAGTTTTACGGTTTTGTATAAACAATTTGAATCTGGTTTGATTGTAAATATTTTTTTATTTGATTTCGTAAACAAGTAAAACTTGTAACAGGGTCGGTGAGACGTTGAAGAAAATTTGTTGTTTGTTACTGACTTTATGCACAACAATTTAACATAAACTAGAGAACACTATTGAATTTTGAATAGTACTTTCAATCAAATCATTGCCATCAATATTTAAAAGACCCCACTATTTACCATCACCCCTTGAAAAGGAATCAGTATTTACCATCTTCTCCTCTTTACTACTGTATTCAATTTTAAGAGTATTACTATTGCAAATCGGAGAATACGTTGAAATAGCATCGGATATCGAGATTTAAAGAACTCCAAGGTGTGTAATTGACGTATACACATTGTGGGCAAACGTAATGATAGTTGATGAGCAAAAAGTCCATCTATATTATATTTGAATTACAACTGACAATATTAAATATTAAGATTTATAAGTAATTTTATAAGTAACAAAGGATATTTAAAATTATAAGTATGAACAACATACACTAAATAAAATTTTATATTGAAAGTATTCATATTATTAACATACCATCTTGAATGTGTTGAATAAGAAAACAATCGATTGAATTTATCTATTAACAACTTTAATTGATTGACTTTGCAGTTTAGAGTCAATAGAGTCAACTAGGGTTAGTTCTCGGTTTTAACCTTTCAATTGATCGTAATAACAATCAATTGAATCCATCAATTAACAAATTTAATTGGTTGACTTTGCAATTAGTTAGAGTCAACTAGGGTTAGTTCTCGTTTTTTACTATTCAATTGATCATAATAAGAATCGATTGAATCCATAAATTAACAACTGTAATTGGTTGACTTTGCAGTTTAAAGTCACTTAACAACTGTAATTGGTTGAATACGCAGTTAGAGTAAATTTTTTGCGGTGTTATTAAAACTTGTTTTATGTTTGTAGGTCGGCTTTATTAAAACTTTGTTTTTGTTGATGTTTAATCATCATTACTGCGTAGTTTATTTTGTTTATTGTATAATTATTTAGTAAATTGTAATGAGTATTTTTATAATTGTCATGTCAAACTATATGCTTTATTGTAGCTTATATATTTAAACGATATGCTTATGCGGAAATGAACCTAAAGGTTTTATTTAGTTAGCGTATATTGTCATTTAAAGTAACGTATTGTAGATACTTATTGGGATATTGTCATTTGAAGCAATTTTTAATTGTTTTTGTTAATTGTTTGTAGTTGTTGGTTATGTTTGTGTAACATTTATATGAGCTTTAGTTTAAAAAAGGGTTGAATCACCTTAATACACGACCCTTTTATATCAGTTTTGATGCGAAAATTGAATAATACTAATATATGAGCAAATAAATTTGTCTGACAACATGTATACTAGTGTCCCCTACTATTGCCGCCCTAGTCTACATACTGCTTTAAATCACATTAATTTGAAAAAGCTAAACTTAAAGGAGTCAGTATTTACCAATTTACATCAGCCGTAATTAATTATCTTAAATAATCTTAAATAAAAAAATCAAAACCATCTTTTGCAATAGTAATTTCACAAAAATGGTTCTTCTTAAATTCAAGTAGAAAATATTTTGCATGGCTTCATCTAATGAGTCTGAACCGGAGTCGGAGGAGTCCTTGGACCTCACCGATGAAACCAAAGATTGTGTTGTAATTCAGGGTAAGCTATTATCAATGAGGTGTATGTTCATTGTAAAGGGGGGTGAAGTCGACGATATCGGTAATGAAGTCCACATGAGTATTGACAACTCTTTTAATAAAGTGTTCCAGGAGTGGTCAAGGATGACAGGTGTGCTTGCTAAAGACATAAGAATGTACATCCGAGGGGAACTGATAGCCCTTGAGGACACACTGCATTATATGGGTATATGGAACAATGATGTCGTCCTCGTCTATGATAAGGTATAATACTTGCACTACATGTCATAAATAATTTTGTTATTGAGTTTATTTTAAAAGTAATTGGTTTGTTTTGTGTATTTTTAGGAGGGAAATCCATTGCCAGTATGTCCTATAGGCGAGACAAGAAGAAATCATAAGAGTATTACTATTGCAAACCTCATAACACGTCGAGATACTATTGGATATCGAGCTAAGGGAGACTCCAAAGTAATTGAGATGTACAAGTTGTGGGCAAATATAATGAGGGTTTACGAGCAAAGAATCCGTCTATGGCTAGATGGTCAAGATTTAAATGATGCCAAGACATTGGTTGAAGAAAATGTTCCTGTCAGTGCTCTGGTTTATGCACATATCGAGCCATTAGGATACTGAAGGAATGCTATCAGGTTTAACCCAGCTTATTACCGATAAATTATGATAATTATTAACAATTAGATATATAAATTAATATATATGACAATATTAGATAAAATATTTTGGGATGTACGAAAAATATTAAATAAAATATTTTTGGAATTATGGCACTATTAGATAAATGGGTAATTATGACGATATTAGATATAGAAATAATGGGTAATATCATGTTTTGGATTACTGAAATATCATGTTTTGGGTGTCTTTGGGTTTATTAATGATATGACATGTAAAAATGAATTTTAACTAAGTATTGTAATAATAATGGTTTGATGATGCTGTAAATGGTTGATTATGCTGTTAATGGTTGATTATGGTTTGATGATAAAGGTTTAATGATTAGTTTGATGATGCTTTAAATATTGGGTTAAACTAATATAATTTATCATATTATTTATCATCTTAAGAATCATTTACTACTATGAACTAACATCTTGTGAAGCATTTACTATGCATTTACTATGCATTAGCATTATATTAATTTTTAATACAAATATGACAATACAAATGTGTCAAAATGACAATATTAAATTTTGAAATGACAAAAGTAAAACAGTCAACATAGTAAAGGACGCTCTAATAAAATGACAAAAGTAAAAGACTCAACATAAATGAAAGAGACAACAAAATTAGATTCATGAAATATAAAAGAGTCAACAAAATAGTCAACATAAGTAGAATATTCAACATAATATAATTTATAAACAACATAATAAAATTTAAAAGAGACAACATAATAAACAACATAATAAAATTTAAAAGAGACAACATAATAAACAACATAATAAAATTTAAAGGAGTCAACATAATTAAAAGAGTCAACATCTTGTTTACCAAACCAACAACATTCCAAACAAAGCCATAGTTAGTACATAAGTGGCCCATAGAGTAAGCCCACATAGAGGCCAATAAAATTCATGAAATGAATTGAAATACAGTCTATAGCCTAAGTATTGTTATAACGTGAAGTTGGGCCGACGAAAAATGGTCTAGCAGAAGATGGTCCAGCGTTGTCAAGGGCCTAAAACAATATATAATTAGTTAAATCAGTAACATATAATGCCAATTTACAGCCATAAAACAATATATAATTAGTTAAATCATAATTTACAGCCCTTATATATGTATAGGAGGAGGAAATACCTCAATTGTCCCTGTTCCTTGAATGGTCCCTCCTTGCATTCCAAAAAACATGGATTTACAGGTAACCGATTTTGAATCTCAAAGAGCAATGACACCACCACTTAGGCCCACGCCGCGGTAGCCATGTTCAACCAGCTTAGAACATAGAATTTTCTTATGAATGTGTATCCATTTGGTATATTGACTGCGAGTCTCAATCAAAATGAATACAGCAGGTTTATGTTTACGAGTGATGACATCATAATTATTGACAAATGACGGTCTAGCAACATCTCTAAAATTCCATATTACAATTGGAGTTCCATATGGTAAAATAAGTGAGTTATTGTTGTGGGGGGTAAGTCAGACAACATAGTATCGAGAATCAGGCAAATCTTTGTTTAGGTAATCTTGGGTGACTCCAAATTGAAGACTACTTATATTACCATGAACGTGGAAAACTGAAAGGGCATCATTCACCGACCCAATTTTAACTACAACAGGAGTTGAACATACACAATAAATAGGACAGTCGACATTTAAAAAGGGGACAGGATCGGCTATATCAGTTAGGGGTGGTGGAACAATTTTAGAGATCGTGTTCATAGCCGCAAAATTGAAGGAATATAAACTATATTTTTTTCCCGTAGGGAGAATAACTCCACAGAAGTCATTATAATTTGGAAGATGAGCAGGTTTTGTGATACTTGCTTCCGAAATCATTTGCAAACGGGACATTGAAATGGGCCAAGCCGCATCCGGATTCCTAACCAATGCTCTCACATCAGCATCGTCCATAGCCATAAACTGGATGACCCCTTCTTCATTTTCATTACAAAGCCGTACTTGAAATTATTAAAGTCCATTTCAATGGTATTTGAGGTATTTGGTCCAAAGTACAAGATCTCCGTTGGAGAATCTATACCATGGAAACCGTTAGGATACTTAGGATTGTTTAGAAAGTAACGATGTGACATATTTTTAAATATATTTGCTCTAGGTTTGGTTTGGTAATGTGTTTTTCTACACCTTATATAGGATGAATTCGAATTTAAACTACGCATGCTGGACAATAAATGACAAGAATTGGACTGAAATGACAATTTACTAAAGTATTACTGAAGTATTGTTGAAGTATCACAGGATAGAATAAAAATACAAGAAAAAGTGAAAAGATAACAGTGCAAAACACATGAAAAGACAATACATATGATTAAGCCTTCAAAATGAACATTCTATTACTTACACACATTATGATAACATATGATTAACCCTTCAAATTTAACATCAAATTACATACATACATATTATGGTAACATATGATTAAGCCATCAAAATGAACATCGTTTTACTTACACAAATTACCAAATGTAACTTATAAACAAAACCAAAAACCGACAAACATTACCAAATGTAGTGCATCTAATCAACTCCATTCAAGACCATGTCTTCTTATAAAGTCATCTTCAAAAATGGGGGGCAAAATTGAATCTGCACTAACATCATCTTCATATCCTTCCTTGTCAACATCTCCACTAACAAACTGATTTGGCGGGACGTAGGACGGGGGAGGCATATCCTAAAATAGTAATTTGACATTAAAATGTGAAAAAACATTATTTTATTTTATTGCATTATATGTAACAGAAATAAGTAACAAAATCTAAAACAAGTATTTTAAACTATAATTGCCTATGATTCTGTCTAAGCGTTATTCATAAGTATTATTAGATGATACAAAACTAATAAATCAAGAAATACAAATTAAGCATAAAAGTAACATGAAAATTGAAAGTTCGGTGGTGTATTGGTGGTGGTGTAAATTACTAGTAGTAACCGAGATTTACCATAATATCATTCCCTACGGTGTCTTCACTAACCTGCATGGAATAACATATTATGTTAATGACGCTACCTACTTTAGTGTTGATAATCAAAAGGTACTAAACATATTTATACCTGAATGGAGTTTGTAAATGTATGTGGAGACTGGGAAGTTTCCACTACACATTCATCAGTGTTTTCTTTTGCTGCAGCCTTCTTTCTCGCCCGCTCATCTCGAGCCTTCTTAGCTGCATATTTTTTCCTACGCTCTTCCTTTGCCTTCTATCTTCCTCAACTGTCGTCATGAACCGACAAGACCGCATAGAACCTGGATCCCTCTTGCTATGAGGATCTTTGATAGTCACATGGTTTGGTTCGGCTGGTTCAGGTTAACTTTCCACCCCAACAGCACCATAAACTACACTTCTAGCAACTGAAGATGGGGTTTGTCTTAATGGACCAACACATTTCTTCTTGTTGACACTAGGAGGAGTAGTCCTGTTCCCAATCTCGCCAATACTACTTATCGAAATGGCTGGTGTAGTTTTTTCCTTCACCTTCATCTCCAACTCTTTCAAGCCCTCAATAACCATCTGCATAGTTTCATCCATGTCACTAGCAAGACATGACAAAGGCTCAAATGCCAACATTAGTTTGTCATATCGAACAACTTCTTGAGTTTTTGTTGGATCATGGAAGGCAACTTTAACTCTCGTGTGCTTCGGGTAAATGTCTTTGCGCCATCTATCCAATATGTACCTACTAGGCACATTAGATACTTGCTGCGTTTCAAGAGCATTTAGGCAATGTCTGCAAAGAATCCCAGAGTATTCAAACAACTTGCACTCACATTCTACTCGCTGATCTTCACTTTAGTATAAAACGCGGTAAGTCCGCCACTTATTGATCGGCTTCTCCTTCTTCTCAAATTCAACCCACACATTGATGAGTGACATTTATGTCACTCCTAAGGAGTAGTTTTAGAGTTCTTTCCGTGGTTATTTTCCCTTATTTTCCTTTTATTCTCTTATTTTCTCTTTAATAAAGTTTCTAGTTTATTTTGGTAATTTTGGAGTGTGTTGGTTTAGTGTCTTTATTTTATTAGTTTTAGTCTATTTTCGTATTTTATTTTACTTTATTTGCTTGTATAGTTTTTGTTTTATTTTTATTAGTTTAGTTTTATGTCTCTTATTTTCTATTTTATTTTATTTATTTCTATTTTATTTATTTCTATTTTATTTATTTTATTTTATTTGTCGTGGTTTTGTTTTATTTCGTCCTTTGTTTATTTTCATTTTATTTTATTTTATTCTTTGTCCCAATTCTCTCCTCAATCTTGCTCGTGTTTGTAGGTGTGTTCGGGTTGACGCTCGATTTCCATGTTCAAATCAAGTTCGAAGTTCAAGGTTCGAGGCGCAAACTTGAGCCAACCCCTGCTGCTGCCCCTTAACCTTCACCCCACCTCCCTTATCCTCCACCACACACAAAAGCAGCCACCTATCACCAGCCTGCAACCCCGCAAACACCACACACACCAGCACCAATTCACTCACCCGCTGCAATCCCTCACACCACTCACCACCAGTCCAACTTCCACTGCACCAGCCACCTAGCACCGCACATCCCCTACTTCACCCAGCAACAACACCAACAGCAACACAACCAACCATCTGACCACCAACTACAACCCCGCAAACACCACACACACCACCACTCACCTCCATTTCCCCTGCTCCAATCCGCAGCAACACCCCGTAACAGCCACCATCACAATTCCCTCTCCTTCACTCGCGCATCAACCACCACGCCTACCACCATCACCCAATTGCAGCCACATCTCCACTAGCCGAAACCGCAGCAACCAACTTCACCACCGCCCCAATTTACACCCGCAATCAGCCGAACCTAAACCAGCAACATTTAAGCAACCAATTCGCACAAGCAATTCGGCCCCTCAATTAAGCAAATCAGAACAAATTGAAAATCAATCAAGTTCGAGCATACCGTTTGTGGTTCGATCGAACTTCGAGTCAGAGACTTTGGGGGTTTCGTTAATCGAAGAGGAGTGGTCGAACATACCCATGGTTCGACCGAACCAACCCCGTAGTTCGGCCGCACCAACCCATGGTTCGACCGAACCGCTTCACGAGACTCGCACATGGTTTTTAAAGAGGGTCGAACGACCTCGATTTGATGATGATAGTTGATGAACGGCGGTGATGGTGGTGCGTTTCAATGGAGATAGAGCAGCAAATGTAAAGGAGAAGAAGAAAGAAATCGGGTCTGATGTTTTTTTTTGGGATTTTGGTTTTTATTTATTTTTCTTTTTCTTTTATTTTTATTTCTTTTCCTTTTCCTTTTCTAATTTCTTTTCTCTTTTGTTTTGTTTTCTCTTTTATTTTCTTTTTATTTCGTTTTCTTTCCTTATTTTATTTCCTTCTTTTATTTTTCTATTTTTCCTAGTTTTATTAGCTTAGTATAAATACCCAATTTTGGGGTAATTAGAAAAAAAACATTCAATAACTATATATTCTTCTCTCTAATTAGTTTTAGGTTAGGTTAGGATTAGTCTTCTTTGGTAGAGAGAGAAGGTGAGGTTTTCTTCATTAATGAACTTGGATTTTGAAGAAGGAGCTTGTTCAATCCTTTGTAGACCTTCATCTTCAATTAATGAGCAATTTCTTACTCTCTTTCTTTACCTTTGTTCTTGATTTTGTTTATTTGCTTTTATTTTTCTTCTTTGCTTATTAATCATGTTGATGCTTATTGATTTGATGATTGATATTGTTTTCAACATGATTTGTGAGTAGTCATCTAGCCAAGGGTGTGGGGATGGTGTAGTTGCTAATTGTTCATGCTTTTAATGTTGGGGTTATGTTAATGGTGATTAAAGTCTTTGCATGCTTGATATTCTTTGGTCTTTCTTGCAAGTGCACATTGTTAGTTGATCAAAGATGAGTCTTTACTAACAAGTAACGGAAGTTGACTTAGTTAAGATTCATTACTATTGATTGTTATTTAATAGTACCTCTTAGTATATGGTTCTAATGTGGAAACATAGAGGCTATGTTAGGAGAAGCCAATTGACCCCAGAAGGCGGCTAGATTGGACCCTTTACTTCGATATTCATGTATGTTTAGTTTACCATTGATATGCTACTTTGTTATTGTATGGTCAAGCGTCAACTTCACCTACCCATTTCCCTTGGTGACTTAATGTTTTATTTCTTGTTTTAGCATTTTTAGACTTTAGTTTATTTATCCCCTATTCCAGACTAGCTTAATTGTCGATAACATTTGGTGGTGTTTACCGTTCTCTGTGGTTCGACCCCTATGGTTGCCTTATACTCGTATTAGGTTTGTTTAGGTTGTATAAATTGTATTTGATCTAGGGATAGACAATTGACGACGCGTTTATTCCCTTGTAAAATTGGCGCCGTTGCCGGGGAACGGCTTCCATTACCGTCATGTTATCTTATTGAGACTAGTCCATTGTTTATATTTTCTTTTGATTTGTTTTTGTTCTTTTTATTTTGTTTGAGAAAAAAATGGGTTATATTTCTATTCCTCAATTTGATAATGAACCGTTTTGGGTGTATTTCAATAGACTTGAGGATTTTCTACATGGTGTTAAAGGTTTAACCAAGGGTGATTATTGTGAAATCATCAATTTGGGATTAAATGAGAATTTTAGAGGAGTAGTTGATAATATGTTAAATGGTAAATTTCAAGACATGTCTTCGGATGAAGCTTGGGATTTCTATTCATGGTTAGCTAGGGATAATTATGATTGGGAGAGGGCCAATCATGAGACTTATGTTCGGGATTCTCATGCTTTTAATGTTGATGCTAATTGTCATGATTTGTCTAATATGAATTCCCATGATGTGCTTGATGCTCCCTATAGTGACCATGTAATGCATGATTTCAACTCCCCTCCCTCTATAACTCAATGTAATGAGGTACATTCTAATGATGATGAAGTGCATGCTCTTTCTCATATTGCATCCGATTTTTGCATGAATCCTAAAGGTGTGCCCCATAGTCCCCTAGATGATTCCAATGAGCAAGCTTTTGACTCGTCTATTCATGATAATTTGGACTCATTTGAGATTATGGCCCAAATATTTCTTGAGTTTCAAACGGTAGCCCATAACCTTATGAGTGAGTTCATTGATAAAGCTTCATTAGAAAGAGATGAGTTTGAGAGAAATTTGCCCCCATTCACTCTTGATTTTGAGATGGTAGACCTTGAGAAATTTAAGGGAGATGTTGTTCAAGGTTGTGAAGAGGAGGTTGAGATTGAATCATTTGGAGTTTTTGAGCTTGAGGGAGATGTAGATCGTGAGTGCCCTTCATTTGAGGATGCTATAATTGATTTTCATGCTCTCATTAGCGATGTGAGACCTTGTGGTGAGGGAGTAGCTACCCCTTTTCCAGTTTCTCATACCCCTTTTTCTCTAAGGTTCGACCACATCCTTCCTCACCCTACTTCTCTCCCTTCCTATCTCAAACAACCTATTGGGAAGCCGCCCTCTATGGATGATTTTCATGTCTCTCATTCCATCATCATTGAGAAAGAGAGGAATTTTGTCAACAAAAAAATATGTGATGAGGATTTGCCTTTTTCCTTTTCTTTCCACTATTCTTTTCCTTCTTCTACTTCTTTCTTTCTTGAGTTTCCTTTCGATCCTTCTTCTTCTTTCTTTTGGCATCTCCCTCTTCACTTGCGTGCAATGATTTTGTTGCACGTTCTTATTCCGTCATTTGCCTATTTACACCCCCATAAAATGTGTAGTAGTGCATTTGACAAGCTCTTGGGTGCGTTGAATTATTATTTCCTAGAGCGGTCTCGCTTGGACGTTAAACAAGCCTTTGCGGGATGTAACCCGTGTTTTATAGCTTTCATTTTCTTTTGTTTTTAGATTAGATTTTCTCACATGGACGTGTTTGTGTTCCTTGCTAGGTACACAACTTGATATACTCTTGCGCATTGGAGATGATCAAGAATCAAGGAAATGTGCCTCAACTTACCTATCATATGGAATTCAAGCCTTATTTGTAGAGAATATGGCTCATATGAGGTTATTTCGGGTTTTTTGTGTGATTTTGCATTTATCCCATATCCGGTAATATCCTTCTTTTCTCTCTCTCTCTTACTTATTGTGACTTGAAGATCATGTGTTGGTAATGTTAGATTAATTTTTCCTTGTACTCCCTTCCTTGGTTTCATTGGTTATGATTTGAAAGCTTGGTTTCATTTAAGCTTGGGGGAGGGTATTCTATCATGTTTGGTGGGATGTTGATTCATATATGTCATGCCCGTGATTATATGCATTTCCATGTTTTTCATGCTTTTGGAAAATCCAAAAAGATTTTTGTTTACTTCTAGGAAAGTTTAGCAAAATTGTGTTTTGTTTGTTCTTAATTGGACATTATATCTTTTGGATTTGTTTACTCTTGAATGCCTTTCTTCCTAAGTGGTTAATGTGTGCACGATTTGAGAGTGTCATTGGTTGACTCTAGGATATTACATGCTAAGGTAGCCGGGTTAAGAACTTTTAGGAATCCATGAAGCCCTAGTTCACGGGTATGTGGTAAGATGGTGTTGCTCTCTATAGTGGATTTGGCACCCTTAGTTGGTATTTGCTTCGTTATAATCCCGTGTGAGGTAACATTGTTCTAGCCTTCATCACTTTGTTGTGTGGCGCATTTGGATCCTTAGTTATGCATGTCTTGATCCTTGTTTTGACTTATAGCTCCCAAGATCGTGACCGAAACACTCTAGGGGAGGAAAAGGGCACTTCTTTCTCATTTTTTTTTCTTTATCTTTTTTTTGTTTTGTTACAAATTTGATTTTCTATTTTGCATAAACCTACTTGCTAACCAATTTGAGCCTTATGTTTCCCGCTCTTGTTTAAACCACATTACAAACCTAATGGCCTATGTTTACCAACCTTTTAGTTAGTGAAGCATTGACATGTGAGGTTTAAGTTTTGAGTTGTTGATTATAAACAAGAAGCACTTTAAGATTTGGTTAGAGTTGAGCTTGTAAAGAAATATGCAAATTTTTGAAAATCAAGTGAAGTTTCAAGAAAAAGCCGTCCAAAATAAAAAAAAAGGCAAGGACATTGAATAAAGTTTAAAAAAAAAAGAAAAAAATTTGGAAAAGAAGCAAAAACAACAAAAATATTTTCGATGGTTTCGTTTTCTTCCCTAGTTTAAGTATTAAGGACAATGCTTTGTTCAAGCTTGGGGGATCGTTCCTTCATTTTGTATATTTTGTGTGTTTGTGTTGAATAAGCTTGGGGGAATGGCATTAGTGGTATTTTTGCTTGATATTTAGTGAATTCTTGAGTTATTTTTGAGTGTTGGCCGCACTTTTTGCTTCACTTAGGAATTATCACCAAATTTTAAATTTTTACCCCGCCTTAACCCTTAGCCTTGCGTTATAACCAATAAAAAGACCCTTAGACTCTAGTGGATTAGGTCAAAAGAACGGTGGAGGGAGATAGACTTCAAATCTATGGAAAGAGTATGCATACTTGAGACGTCGTGATTACCTTCTTAAAGTTTTTCATTTCTTTATCTTTTTCCGGTTCCTTTGTGGAATCTTGAGAAGCTATCTTAAGGGTTGATTTGAAGCTAGTGGAGAGAACGTGGCCCGATTGGTTGGGGCTAGGGTGGATTGAGTCCTAAGTAGTTCTCTATGCTTAGCATGTGTTATGTTTCAATCAACCATTGACATCTTGGAACTTGCATACATTTGTCCATTTAGAAAGGTTTGCATTCATTAGTACTCGTCCTTATTTCTTGTCCATACATGAGCTTGTGTTTCGCTTTTTCTCTTAGTGTTCCTTTTCTTTTTTTTTTCCTTTTTCCTTTTGTTGCCTTGCCTTGATTTTTGTCGAGAGTTGTGGGTTAAACCTCTTAGGAAACCCTCACGAGAGCTTACTCGTCCTCTTTGGCGACATAGGGGTTTAAAGGGCTTGATGCATACGCTAAATGCATCCGTGATTCCTACGACAGTGAGTTAGTATACATTCTTTCTCCTTGTTTCTATTTTGTTTCTTTTGCCTTTAATAATTCCATCTTGTTCTCTTTTGCCTTAGCTTTGCTCGAGGACGAGAAAAAGTTTAGCTTGGGGGAATTTGATGAGTGACATTTATGTCACTCCTAAGGAGTAGTTTTAGAGTTCTTTACGTGTTTGTTTTCCCTTATTTTCCTTTTATTCTCTTGTTTTCTCTTTAATAAAGTTTCTAGTTTATTTTGGTAATTTTGGAGTGTGTTGGTTTAGTGTCTTTATTTTATTAGTTTTAGTCTATTTTCGTATTTTATTTTACTTTATTTGCTTGTATAGTTTTTGTTTTATTTTTATTAGTTTAGTTTTATGTCTCTTATTTTCTATTTTATTTTATTTATTTCTATTTTATTTATTTTATTATATTTGTCGTGGTTTTGTTTTATTTCGTCCTTTGTTTATTTTCATTTTATTTTATTTTAATCTTTGTCCTAATTCTCTCCTCAATCTTGCTCGTGTTTGTAGGTGTGTTCGGGTTGACGCTCGATTTCCATGTTCAAATCAAGTTCGAAGTTCAAGGTTCGAGGCGCAAACTTGAGCCAACCCCTGCTGCTGCCCCTTAACCTTCACCCCACCTCTCTTATCCTCCACCACACACCACAGCAGCCACCTATCACTAGCCTGCAACCCCGCAAACACCACACACACCAGCACCAATTCACTCACCCGCTGCAACCCCTCACACCACTCACCACCAGTCCAACTTCCACTACACCAGCCACCTAGCACCGCACATCCCCTGCTTCACCCCGCAACAACACCAACAACAACACAACCAACCATCTGACCACCAACTGCAACCCCGCAAACACCACACACACCACCACTCACCTCCATTTCCCCTGCTTCAATCCGCACCAACACCCCGTAACAGCCACCATCACAATTCCCTCTCCTTCACTCGCGCATCAACCACCACGCCTACCACCATCACCCAATTGCAGCCGCATCTCCACTAGCCGAAACCGCGGCAACCAACTTTACCACCGCCCCAATTTACACACGCAATCAGCCGCACCTACACCAGCAACATTTAAGCAACCAATTCACACAAGCAATTCGGCCCCTCAATTAAGCAAATCAGAACAAATTGAAAATCAATCAAGTTCGAGCATACCGTTTGTGGGTCGATCGAACTTCGAGTCAGAGACTTTGGGGGTTTTGTTAATCGAAGAGGAGTGGTTGAACATACCAATGGTTCGACCGAACCAACCCCGTAGTTCGGCCGCACCAACCCATGGTTCGACCGAACCGCTTCACGAGACTCGCACATGGTTTTTAAAGAGGGTCGAACGGCCTCGATTTGATGATGATAGTTGATGAACGGTGGTGATGGTGGTGCGTTTCAATGGAGATAGAGCAGCCAATGTGAAGGAGAAGAAGAAAGAAATCGGGTCTGATGTTTTTTTTTGGGATTTTGGTTTTTTTTTTATTTTTCTTTTTCTTTTATTTTTATTTCTTTTCCTTTTCCTTTTCTTATTTCTTTTCTCTTTTGTTTTGTTTTCTCTTTTATTTTCTTTTTATTTCCTTTTCTTTCCTTATTTTATTTCCTTCTTTTATTTTTCTATTTTTCCTAGTTTTATTAGCTTAGTATAAATACCCAATTTTGGGGTAATTAGAAAAAAAATATTCAATAACTATCTATTCTTCTCTCTAATTAGTTTTAGGTTAGGTTAGGATTAGTCTTCTTTGGTAGAGAGAGAAGGTGAGGTTTTCTTCATTAATGAACTTGGATTTTGAAGAAGGAGCTTGTTCAATCCTTTGTAGACCTTCATCTTCAATTAATGAGCAATTTCTTACTCTCTTTCTTTACCTTTGTTCTTGATTTTGTTTATTTGCTTTTATTTTTCTTCTTTGCTTATTAATCATGTTGATGCTTATTGATTTGATGATTGATATTGTTTTCAACATGATTTGTGAGTAGTCATCTAGCCAAGGGTGTGGGGATGGTGTAGTTGCTAATTGTTCATGCTTTTAATGTTGGGGTTATGTTAATGGTGATTAAAGTCTTTGCATGCTTGATATTATTTGGTCTTTCTTGCAAGTGCACATTGTTAGTTGATCAAAGATGAGTCTTTACTAACAAGTAACGGAAGTTGACTTAGTTAAGATTCATTACTATTGATTGTTATTTAATAGTACCTCCTAGTATATGGTTCTAATGTGGAAAAATAGAGGCTATGTTAGGAGAAGCCAATTGACCCCAGAAGGCGGCTAGATTGGACTCTTTACTTCGATATTCATGTATGTTTAGTTTACCATTGATATGTTACTTTATTATTGTATGGTCAAGCGTCAACTTCACCTACCCATTTCCCTTGGTGCCTTAATGTTTTATTTCTTCTTTTAGCATTTTTAGACTTTAGTTTATTTATCCCCTATTCCGGACTAGCTTAATTGTCGATAACATTTGGTGGTGTTTACCGTTCTCTATGGTTCGACCCCTATGCTTGCCTTATACTCGTACTAGGTTTGTTTAGGTTGTATAAATTGTATTTGATCTAGGGATAGACAATTGACGACGCGTTTATTCCCTTGTCACACATATACTCTGTCTTGTATGAAATGTTCGAAATAGCCTGGAGATATCTCATGCATGTTACTACCAGTGCAGTACATGAGCCTCTTGGATTCCTTTTATACCTCCATAAACTTTGAGTCAGCGTACACATTTCGAAATATTTCCTCAAACTTGAAATCGGTCACTAGACCACGTAGGAACATGGCCGAGTTACCATCTGCCACCAATCGCTGCTCCATAGCAGCCACATACTTCTCAGCAAAGTCACAAAGTCCAGTGTTCCTGTTGAAGAACTCATTAAAAAAAATTATGAATGTTTTCTGACCTCTGTGTAGTCTTCATTCCTGTCCAAAACAAATGCTTCATTGCATCTGGAATCCACATTTCCCTCTTATCATATAAAACAGCAAGCCACATGTTACTGGCTAACTTATGCTTCTCAATAAATTCCTTCCACCTCAATTCAAACTCCTCTATAGATAAACTATCATAGATTATATTTTTCAATTCCTCCTTAAAATCTACGTACCCCTTACACTTCCCTAACTTCACACCAAATTTTTCTGTAATGTGCCAGAGACACCATCTGTGTCTGGTTTGTGGCATCTGTAGGGGTCGCTCGAAGTGCGCCTACGTTAAAAGCATGTGGTGAATATGCTTGGCACTCATAGAAAGTGGGAATTGACATATGCGATTAGGGACAAATAAAGTAGGGAGCCGCCAACAAGTTTTTTAAGGAACTTGTAAACCGTTCACGGATCATAAAAAGGCAACCACGATAAAGGGACAACGATAGGCAACAACGATTGACCCGTGAAGGTTACACCCCATTCATAATCCATGAGATTACTAACTCCATATGGTTCGGAACCACAAAAGGAGGATCGAGGATGATGGTACGAAGTGAGTCATGGAGTCACATTCGCCCGTATTGGCCTCTACTCGATTCTTATAGTAAAAAGTGATTCCTGCGATATCAAAGGCATACAAACAAAATTCAAATTGCTCCAAACTATTATTAAGATAAATTGGTTGAATATTAATGAAACACATAATTCTATAAAATTTGTGATCACTTGAATTAACAACAAGATTAAAAAGGAACCTAAACCGGTTCTCCAAATTATCTTATTAGGCGTGATTTTCAATTACATATTCCCTTTAAAAACGCAAAATGGTGATCATAAAAAATAATAATAGAATAAACATTAATATTGGAAGCAATTTAACAATAATAGCGTTAGTCAAATCAAATATAAATAACCTAATCATGATACTAGCAATACAAAAATAAAATAAGAGTAATTAAATTAATTAATTACTCACATTCTGCGCGTTCCTTTAAATTGCTATATCATGAATAAACTATTAGTAACTTCAATAAAAATATAAATCAAATGGAAATTAAATCAAAGTAGAGTTGATTTGGTCCAAACCCTCAATTAATTCTACCTTTTTACGCCTTGGTTTAAGAACGGAACCTCGGGTCAAGTATGGACTCCTTGGAGTGCTTAAGGGAAGTGTTATGAAAGAATAGGGAGGCTAGTGTTTAGGCTAAAGAGGGAGAAGAGAATAAACTTGTGATCAAGCTTGTTGATGATTGGAAAAGAGGTGATATGACCTCTGTTTATAGAGAAAAAAGAGGGTCGAAGAATCAAGAAAAGATAAGAATTCGAATCAAATAAAACTATTGCGATAGACAGCAGTTTTGCGGTTCTTGTTTTTATCATATCTTTTTATCCAGAAATCGAAATAAGATGAATAAGATATTGTTGGAAAGCTCTTGAAGTCTTCTTTCTAATCAAATTAGATATTGTCCGAAATAGTGAGACGATATCAGTTTTGGATAGAGTTTGACATTTTATTCATATCTTTTCCGTTATAGCTCGGAATTGATATTATAATATATCATTGGAAAGATAATTTTAAGGGATATCCAACCATATAAAATTTGGATAAAAACTATGAGGTACGAAAATAATACATGTCTATCTTTGAATGTCTTTCAATTCGGATAAAATTAGGATTTTCAAAAAGAAAAGTTTTATTCAATTTCAAACTCTTTAATCTTATCTTTTCAAAAAGGATAATTAAGAGCTTTTAGAAACTTATAGAAGATTCAAATTAATCCTAATTGGTTTAGGAATGGGATTAAATAATTGGGACCCTCCACATGATCATTGGGTCGTAGGTAAGGTGGGCTTAGGTTCGGTTTGGGTTCAGTTTAATATTTTGGCCATAACTTATTCGTTATAACTCGAATTTGGGCTTATAATATATCGTTGGAAAGCTCTTTTAAAGCCCCATCCGAATATTCAATAATTGGACCCAGAATATGGACCAAAATAAAATGGATTAAACGTTTTATAAAAAGGACACGAAAGGAATGATTTAAAAGGACACAAAATGAATTATTGTGGGTTTAAAGGCACAAAAAGCAGAAAATAAGTTATGGTTTGGGGAAATGGGATAGAATTTGGGTTGGTTTATGAAATGGAAATATGGATTTAAGAACACCAAGATTAAATACTCAACCCGACCAACAATGGCGGTGAAAGGTTGTTCATCATCGGGTTTGGTTTTGGGGAGACATTTTTAGGTGTCTACAGAAGCCCCCACTTTGACTGAGTTTGTAGAAATGCTAGTTTCGAAAACGATAGTCAAAGTAGTCGATTGGGACGGAGAATGATTTAAGACGTTCTGCGATCCTAAATCACTTTGTACACGCCGATACCTGCAGAAAAATGTTAGTTCTACAGATAAAAGAGTAAAGGGATAGAATACGTATCTGACACCAGTGTATCGGTGACAAATGAGTTTGGTATTTTCCTATGCTTGAAGGAATCCACCGGATGACGTTTGTTGAAATGCTTTCCATGCTTGAGGAAAGTCGACAGATGAGTTTGGTAGGTTTCTAAGCCTGAAGAAACCTACCGGATGACACTTTCCATGCTTGAGGAAAGTCGACATATGATTTTGGCGTTTTTCTATGCTTGAAGAAATCCACCGATAATGCTTTCCATGCTTGAGGAAAGCCGGCAAAGGAATTTGGCGGTTTTCTATGCTTGAAGAAATCCACTGGATAATACTTTCCATGCTTTAGGAAAGTCGACAGATGATGAGATTGCAAGTCTCTGTGTATCGAGAACCTTGCGTCATGAAATGATGGTGGTTTGATTGTCCCCAAACGTGGGTTGTAGATGGTTTGCTTTTCCCCGGACGTGGGCTGTAGATGGTTCTCTTGTCCCCGAATGTGGGCTGTAAATGGTTTGCTTGTCCCCAAACGTGGGCTGTAATTGGTTCGCTTGTCCCCGAACGTGGGTTGTAGATGGTTCGCTTGTCCCCAAATGTGGGCTGTAGATGGTCAGCTTGTCCCCGGGCGTGGGATGTAAATGGTCCGCTTGTCCCCAAACGTGGGCTATAGATGGTCCGCTTGTCCCCGGACGTGGGCTGTAGATGGTCCGCTTGTCCCCGGACGTGGGTTGTAGTTGGTTCGCTTGTCCCCGAACGTGGGCTATAGATGAGACCTACAAAAATAAATTTGCCAATGGACTCGTATATATTGTGATTGACTTGACCACTGACTTGACCAAATTTTACTTGATGTGACATGACATGTGTATGACTTGTGACTGTGTGTGTGTATATGTGTGTGTGCAGACACAAGTAAAAGAAGATGCAAAAGCAAAAATTTCCGTCAATTTTTGTCATGAGATGAGTGGAAGGTACTAACTTTCTCCCGAAAAAGAAAGACGTGAAATATGAAGTTTTGTTATCGAACTTCCCTCGATAAAAATTTTGAAATTTTTTTTGAACTTCCCCAAAAGCAAATAATGAAAAAGGGAAGAAGTTTTGAACTTCCTCCTTAAGCAAGACGAAATGAATCGTATGGATTGAATTGCTTGTCTTGAAAATAATGTATGCATGATGAACGTTCTTAGGCCATGAGGTTAAGGACAATTACATCATGTGACACGATAGATGAATTAACTTAGGTCATGGAGCTAAGCATCATATATGGTGTAAAGAAACGATCTTGAACGTCACTTAGGTTTGGAAGCTAAGCACGTATTTAGATGAAGTGATTATTGAGTATTACATAATGAATGTTGCTTTAGGTCAAGAAGCTAAGCACGATATGCTTTGTATGATTAAAAATCATTGATATATAAATGTTTCTCAGCACATTATGCGATGCATGAAACAATGAATATTGCTCAGGTTAGGAAGCTAAGCAAGTATACAATGTTTCTTCTAATGAATGTTGTCTTTAAATATGATGAAACATGCACAGTGTTGAAACAAGATTTCATGATAAGGGCTCTTAAAGGGAAAGATGATTGATATGGATATGGATGTGTGAGTGAAGTGTGTGAATGTGATACTAAGGCTGGCTGCAAGGGTTATGGTGATGGAAAGAGATGTGAGAAGAGTCAAAGATGATGACTCTTAGGCTAGGTAGGCTAAATGATGTGCGTTCAAGCCCCCAAGTCTAGCTCTAAATGGGTTGGGGTAAGCATTGGATATTCTTTGACTCGATCATGCATGGATATGAATATGAATGTGGCCGCACCTCGATGTGAGGTTGTCTACGTATCCGTTAGGAATCAGGCCGAACGTAGCTCTAACCGAACTTTGCACAAGTGTATGTACACCTCAAGGAGGTCTCTCAAAGGTTGTAATGTGGTTAAGCTGAATGTTTGAGGAAGAAAAGGGTAAAAGGCTCAAGACTCGAGAGAAGCCCCAAGACGTGTAATTGTGTATTTGAAAATTTGGACTTTGCAAGTTTATTTTCTTTAATTTTTTTTTTTTGGCTTTTTGTTTTTTTTTCATTCTTTAGAATCAATGTAGGCAATCTCATATCATGCGGTCCATCTCTCACTTAGCATTCATGTTTCTCAGGCACGGTACCAAGCACTCGATGAGAGACGCAATTTGAGACGTGTTCATATCAAAGACATTGGAACACTTGCCCTTAGACATTGTTTTATTGTTGCTTTGCTATTTTTTTTTTTTTTACTTTCTTTTTGAATGTTATACAATTACACATCTTCCAATCCCAGGGTTAAGTGAATGTGAGCTGAAGAAATGAAGGCCAAACGTTAGACGAGGCTCAAAGTGGTTGATGAAGAAATGGAATGTGATTGAATGGTTAACAGGGAATGACAGGGTTGCAAAGGTGCCTCAAGTCATTGGTGTACCTTGTGTTTAGTTCGGTAATTGATTTTTATTTTTTATTTTTTATTTTTTATATATTTTTTTTTTTTTTGAAAATTAGTGAATGAAAAATGCTATGATCGAGATGTAAAGGAAATTTTATCATTTTATTAATGGAAAAGGTGAACGAAACACATGAAACATATAAAAATTCAAAGTGGAAAACCTATGCTAGACATGAATGGAAGAATGGAGATGAAATAAAAGAAGAAAAAAAAGCATGAAATCTTGTATGGAAACTTGTCTTGTGCTTCGTCTTCATGGTTGCTTATGAATTACTTGTTACCGCTAGGGGGGACAAGAAATTTGTTGTTGTTGTTGTTTTGATTAGAAGAAAAGAAGGAAGGAATGATGTTCCCCTTATTCTTCCAACTATTGACTAGTGATTTTAGACTCAAGTACTGTGTAAGGATGATTTCACTTAATGCATTCACTCAATACATCGGATTGGAAAGGAAGAGTGTATGAAACAATTTTGAAATTTGATGGGAAATACTCCACTCATTCCTATTACGACAGAAAATGACGCATGCCTGATCCTAGTATACGATCATAAACAATATAGTGCATTACTCGAAGACAAAGTGTGTGCAATGACTCAACATGTGTGATTAGGTGAGTTTATTAAGACTCGTGGTATGATCGCATGGCTAGACATGAGGACGTTGTGAAAAACAAAGGACCCAATGACCAAATAGCACGGAAGACTAAAAGACAAACTAACTTGATTAATTTTGTCCAATTTTAATGTTTATGCTATTTACTAGGTGAAAACGGTCCATTGGCAATCGTTAGTTATAAGATCAACCACAATCAAAGACAAAGAACACATGTTAAGGTTAGCACAAAAAATCAATCACAAGAAACTAGGAAGAGGACTAGAATTCTAGAAGAGTTAAGGCTCATGGGTATAAAAAAATAAAATAAAAATAAAAATCTATAATCCTATGTTATACGAGTTGACAGAGATTAAAGAACCGGGTAAGACTAGCTTGACATGATTTTTTTTAAAAAATTAAACAAAAATTAAAAAAAGTAACGCTAAAAAGACATCTAAACTGGACAGGCTATAGTATATCGGTTATAAATTTAGATCTGTGACTCTGATTTGGACAAAACCAACTCTAAATCAAAGAGAAAACTCGGGGATACAGATCCATAGGTGGCACGACACGTAGCTCTTTCTAGAACTCCGTCTATAACCAAAACAAGTTGACTCTTGTGCAGTATACGGGAATAAAAATCCGAGTTGACTCAAATTTAAAAAAAAAATCTATGACTCGACTCTAAAAAAAAAATAAAAAGGGTTTGATAAGAGAAAAAAACTAAGTAAAAAAATTCAATAAAAAAAATGCACTTATAAGCATATTGTCACGCATGATGCAATGAAGTTCGCAACCTAAAGTCAAGTTCTATGTTTGACTATGGTCAAGCTTTTGGGTGTCAAAAGGTACCATGGTTAAGAGTTTGGACGCGTTAGCAAGGCAGCCTCCCTTGAGGGTGTATTCCAACGGGCGGCTCTGCGAGTTCGTGATGAAATCGAACTCGACTCCATGGTTTGGGTGGATTTAAAAACTCGGATGAACCCTTATTGCCATGAACGTTTTCGGGTTGATAGAGCATAAATCCCCCGGGCTAGCCTCATACGTAGAACACGTACTATTGTGGCAAAATAGGTAAGCTAAAATGCATATGCATATGTAACAATGCCAATTAAATCACAGGAATATTTTTCAAGAATCTTTCAAGTCTCATCCACTCATCTCAATTAAATACCGATCACTCAAATCGATAAATAACCAAGAATTCTCCCCAGTGGAGTCGCCAAATTGTAGGCGTCGCTCGAAGTGCGCCTACGTTAAAAGCATGTGGTGAATATGCTTGGCACTCATAGGAAGTGGGAATTGACGTATGCGATTAGGGACAAATAAAGTAGGGAGCC
The DNA here is from genome assembly GCA_024500155.1 of Chenopodium formosanum. NCBI lineage: Eukaryota > Viridiplantae > Streptophyta > Magnoliopsida > Caryophyllales > Amaranthaceae > Chenopodium > Chenopodium formosanum. Next base: position 22,017,735 of record CM044880.1, read on the forward strand.
GCCAACAAGTTTTTTAAGGAACTTGTAAACCGTTCACGGATCATAAAAAGGCAACCACGATAAAGGGACAACGATAGGCAACAACGATTGACCCGTGAAGGTTACACCCCATTCATAATCCATGAGATTACTAACTCCATATGGTTCGGAACCACGAAAGGAGGATCGGGGATGATGGTACGAAGTGAGTCATGGAGTCACATTCGCCCGTATTGGCCTCTACTCGATTCTTATAGTGAAAAGTGATTCCTGCGATCTCAAAGGTATACAAACAAAAATTCAAATTGCTCCAAACTCTTATTAAGATAAATTGGTTGAATATTACTGAAACACATAATTCTATAAAATTTGTGATCACTTGAATTAACAACAAGATTAAAATGGAACCTAAAGCGGTTGTCAAAATTATCTTATTAGGCGTGATTTTCAATTGCATATTCCCTTTAAAAACGCAAAATGGTGATCATAAAAAATAATAATAGAATAAACATTAATATTGGAAGCAATTTAACAATAATAGCGTTATTCAAATCAAATATAAATAACCTAATCATGATACTAGCAATACAAAAATAAAATAAGAGTAATTAAATTAATTAATTACTCACATTCTGCGCGTTCCTTTAAATTGCTACATCATGAATAAACTATTAGTAACTTCAATAAAAATATAAATCAAATGGAAATTGAATCAAAGTATAGTTGATTTGGTCCAAACCCTCAATTAATTCTACCTTTTTACGCCTTGGTTTAAGGACGGAACCTCGGGTCAAGTATGGACTCCTTGGAGTGCTTAAGGGAAGTGTTATGAAAGAATAGGGAGGCTAATGTTTAGGCTAAAGAGGGAGAAGAGAATAAACTTGTGATCAAGCTTGTTGATGATTGGAAAAGGGGTGATATGACCTCTATTTATAGAGAAAAAAGAGGGTCGAAGAATCAAGAAAAGATAAGAATTCGAATCGGATAAAACTCTTGCGATAGACAACAGTTTTGCGGTTCTTGTTTTTATCATATCTTTTGATCCAGAAATCGGAACAATATGAATAAGATATTTTTGGAAAGATCTTGAAGTATAACTTCTAAACCCATTGGAATCAGATTAAAATATTTTGTAGAACAAAAGATATATCCGAAATAGTGAGACGGTATCAGTTTTGGATAGAGTTTGACATTTTATTCATATCTTTTCCGTTATAGCTCGGAATTGATATTATAATATACCATTGGAAAGATAATTTTAAGGGATATCCAACCATATAAAATTTGGATAAAAACTACGAGGCAAGAAAATAATATCTGTCTATCTTTGAATGTCTTTCAATTCGGATAAAATTAGGACTTTCAAAAAGAAAAGTTTTATTCAATTTCAAACTCTTTAATCTTATCTTTTCAAAAAGGATAACTAAGATCTTTTAGAAAATTATAGAAGATTCCAATTAATCCTAATTGGTTTAGGAATGAGATTAAATAATTTAGACCCTCCACATGATCATTGGGTCGTAGGTAAGGTGGGCTTAGGTTCGGTTTGGGTTCAGTTTAATATTTTAACCATAACTTATTCGTTATAACTCGTATTTGGGCTTATAATATATCGTTGGAAAGCTCTTTTAAAGCCCCATCCAAATATTTAATCATTGGACCCAGATTATGGACCAAAATAAAATGGATTAAACGTTTTATAAATAGGACACGAAAGGAATGATTTTAAAGGACACACAATGAATTATTTTGGGTTTAAAGGCACAAAAAGAGGAAAATAAGTTATGGTTTGGGGAAATGGGCTAGAATTTGGGTTGGTTTATGAAATGGAAATATGGATTTAAGCACTCCAAGATTAAATACTCAACCCGACCAATAATGGCGGTGAAAGGTTGTTCATCATCGGGTTTGGTTTTGGGGAGACATTTTTAGGTGTCTACAGCATCACAGCTTTCAATGCTTTGCGTGCGCATCGCCGGATCTTGGTCAGTCAGTATAGCCGTAGGAGGGTCCCCTCCAACAGCATCAAGCCATGTCGAAAACACCCACCTGAAACAACAATTTAAACAACAATATAACAATTACAATATGAAAATATGACAAATCAAAAACATAAATGACATAATAACATAATTAGCTAACAACAAACACTAAAAAATAAATTTTAAGAAGAAAATTAAATTGATATAAGAATGCACTTAAAGGTTTCAGCGTCCTCGTGGGAGATAAATGCGCATCCAAGCAATATAGTTTGCCCGTGATGGTTAACACCAACAACATTTGCAAAGGGCAAGTCATACTTATTCATAAAGAAATTGGTGTCAAAACAAACAACATCACAAAAATCCTCATACGTAGCCCTACTGCGTGCATCTACCCACAACACATCCTGAAGAACTCCATTATCATTGAACCGATGTACATCGTAAAAGTTCTTATTGTTCTTCTACATCATTTTAAAGTAATTCATCATGGCATTCGCATCTCCATCCTTAAATTTCAATTTCTTCTCCTTCGCAGCCAAGTTATTTAAATCCTTTGTGGTGAAAGCAACATTTTCATATCCATTCCGCTGACTAGCCAACCACCTATGGAGTTTTGCGTTAGGCAACCGAACATCATTATCAAAGTGTAGAGCATGCCTAACATACGATACCTTCTTCAATTCTTCTAACCTATACTTTGTCACCAGCATTGACTTTGATGGGGAAAACAGATGGCTATGACTTAAGCACACTTTCCTCAGCTCCCATTTCCCATTAGAAGTCAAGCTACCATACACCATGGCCCCGCAACCACATTTTTTAGATTTTTTTAGTGGCAACAGGTGCTCTTTCCAACTCCCTAGGAATTCTTTTACCACCAATCTTCCTTCAAGTGTCAGGTTTACCAGCACAATCACATTTCCATGTCACTGCTGGTTTTATCTTACTTCCATCTTTAAAGTGCTTAGCTTGTATGCACTTTGGCCACGTACCACCCCAAAGCCTTGCTGCTTCCCATAAGCATTGAAATAGACATCTATTTCTTGCAACAAATCAAATATCATCCCTATTTCATGAGGGTTGACATTTAAAAACCTCATATCCACCAAATCACCTCCACCATTCCCCTCTCCATCCACCTCCCCTTCAGCTTCATCTATAGACCTTGAGTCACCACTATCACCAGCCACTTCTCCATCATATTTTATAAGGTGCAACATTTCTTCATTATCGTCATCAATTGATAACGGAACATCAACTTGCGCAACTAACTCCCCTCCTCCTCCTCCCTATATTCCATGTTTTTTACTGCCAAAAAATTAAATTCACATTTATCATTACATTGTGTTATATATATATATATAACAGCAATAGGCTCATACCTAATGATCATCAGGTAAATCAATTAAGGGAAGCATTCTACCTCATGCTCATGCTCAGAACACAGTGTAAAATATAACATGCTTATGTTCAAACACAAATCCACAACAACCAGCAAACATGTTCATTTTGTCTATCTTTCCTTATTAGGGACAAGTACCAAAAGGATTCATTCACAAATCAACAACAACCACCAAAACGATTGTTCCAATAAGATCAAACAAAGCATGACAATGAATATTACATGCATGTTACATTTTGGTTATATTATATATTGTCACTTTTGCTCTTAAATACTGTCATATGATAAGTATCATGACAACCAAGAATAACACATTTCACATTCGTCAACCCCAAAATAATAAATATAAATCAGTTCAATATCCAAAATCTGAAGAAAATAGACCAAATTATGTCAAAATCAGTAATGATAATAATGAATTAGTAAATCAGTGTCTATCCAGCCAAGTTTAGCTAATTCAATAATACAATTACTTAAAATGTAGCTAATTAAATTATACAATTACTCAAATGTAGCTAATTCAATCATACATGCAAGTTAATTGTTCAAATTCTTTCAATTACCTAATTAAACAAATGAGTTTTACTCACCAAAATGGTCGCTAATACCGAAAATTGATGATGCCGGACCAAACCTACCGGAATTCGACGACAACCCACTAGATTAACATACCGTACCGCGCCGCTAGTCGAAGAACTACGAACTCGTTGAAGAACATTAATGGAGAACTTTAGTTGGAAAGGGGAAAGTAAGGGGGAAAGTAAGGGGGAAAGAAAATTGAAAACGGGAAAATGGTTATAAAGGTATAGAGAACCGCGCCAATATGTATTTGTTTCGCATATGGGTCCCGCAAGAGTACGTTTATACGTGAATATACATATGTGGGCCCCGCTTTTCCTTGTGCTGGGAAAACAAACCCCAGCAATTTGCTGGGTTAAGCTTTAGCCCATTTCTTCTTTGTTCATTCGCCATTTTTACTTCTAAAAAATGCTCATTAATTTTTTTTGCATCACCAGTAATTTCTAATTAAAGAAACAAGAGCAAAAAATTTTATTACCATCTTCAAAAACTAACTTTGATTACCTTCTGGGTTAGCTTTAAATGTTGGGTTAGCTACGCAGCTTGTTTTTATTGTTATTCCATTGCTTTAGTTTATAATTTCTTTAATTGTTTTTATGGAACGTTTCATAATATAGGAAGGCCCGGGCTACTGATCATCGGTGAATGGGGATGGAGAAGTGGGGCTTCTGTTCGTCGGGTAGGGGGGCCGCCTGCTGTTTGCCGGGAAGTTAGGCTACTGTTCACTAGGGAGGAGTTTGGCTGTTGTTTGTCGGGCAGGGGTTGGATTTATTAGGAAGGAGACTTATTTTTTTTTTTAAAAAAAAAAATTTGTTTTGTATTTTTGAATCAAAATATTAAAATTGGACTAATTAGAAGCTGACACGTGGCAAGTCACCTTCTAAAATAAGTTACCAATTATATAAATCGGTAAAAAAACTTGTTTTGAGAATATGGGGGTTAAAGGTGGGATTGTTTTCATATTTCACAAAGGTGAGATTATTTTCAACAGAAATGACAAAGGTGAGATTATTAGTTTCCATTTTTCCTATTTTTAATTTCTCCATAACATTTCTTGTAAAGACCAAACAAAGGAAAACTAATTTGCAAATGTGGTTTTCTTTGAAAATATGTATTCCATGTAAACTAATTTTACGTTAGCAATGTTTTACATCAAATCAAATGGGGCCTTATAGGAAATTGAGGTTTTAGCTGACATCATCTTCTTAAAAGAAAGAAAAAAAGATATTTAAATAATGACTCCAATTCAATTCTCATCTTGTGTAATTAAACTCTTAATGCAATGTAATATAGTTCCCTTTCTTTTAAAGGAAAGCTCATGATCTAAGTCTACTGCTATTACCAAGTTATTTAAAACAACTAAGGTTAATGGCTTGTCTTTAATTTGGCAACTAGGACTTCGCTTTTTACACATTGATTTGAAAGGTTCTTTTTTTTATATTTTATCTAAAATTTTGTAAAATGAGATTGGACTTTTGATATTATCAAACTAATGGCTTCCAGGTCATAATGTTCTCTTTGATGATTTAGAGTATGCACACATATATACTATATAACTTTGAGTAATAGTATATTATGTTGTCTAGAGCATGCACACATATATACTATATAGCTTCTACGAAAGGGGATTTTCAAATGACTAATGCCTAATATATTATATATTTCACAAATAATACCTCTTGGTTGCACATAATAAGATTTAGAGGTAGTATATGTAACTGTAGGAAATATTTCAAGCATCCCACACTTGAGCCCCACTGTGATCATATACTAAAGCATGGTGGCGTTCAAAGGGAAGGAAGGTAGAGCAAAAGAGGTGCCAACAAGTTTTAAGAACTTGTAAACCGTTCACGGGATTTTTCGAGGATAAAGGTACAAATCCAGCCTAAAAGAAATTGAATTTGCCTTAAAAATAGGCATTTACTTTATTCTTCTCATATTCATGTGCGCTTTCTGACTAACATAGAATTAATAGGTTAACCATAAACCTCTTTAATATATGTTGGTTGAATAGTAATAAACAAGCAAACCTATTATTGGCGATCACTTGAATTATAATCATATTAGGCTAAACAGGATTATTAATTATCTTATTAAGCGTGATTACAAGTACAAATTCCCTTTACACGTGCATAAAAGGCGTGATAAAGTAATAAAAATAATATAATATCAAGCAATATAATAATAATAAATCATCATATTTATATTAATAATAAACTCAATAAAGCATAATAATATTAGCAAGATCCTTGGCATGATACTAACAAGATTAATAACAACTCCTAGCATGTCACTAAACATTAAAAATCAAAGCTTTATGCCTAACATGATACTAACATAATATTAGAAAGAAATAGGAAGCAACATAAACATGATACTAGAAAGCAATAAAGGCATCCAAACATGATACTAGGAATCAAAATAATCAAAACATGGTTTCTATATCAAAAGAATTAAATTACTTACTTGGATGCCTCGTATCTCTTCCTAATAACAAAATACATTAGTAACTTCAAGAAAAAAAATTTAAATCAAGCAATTAATTTAAATAATTGAAATAGAGATTTGGGACCAAACCCTCAGAAATTATCAACCTTTCACGTCTAGGGCAAAGGCAACTTCGAACTTAACTAGGTGTGTCTAAAACTAATATATGCGGAATTTTGTAACAGGGAAGGTTTAGAAAAAGAATAGAGAGAAAGTAAGCTTCTAGCTTTTAGAGAGAGAGAATAGAGATAGTTGATGATTCTGAATGAATAAGAACGAGGGTCTAGGACCCTATTTATAGAAAAATAGTCCGGAAACCGATCGAAAAGAAATCGAGTCCCATTCGGAATAAAAAAACCTCCTGTCGAGAACGACAAAAGTTAGCGTCAGACGACATGGACCAGCACCAGGTAACAAGTATTAGCGCCAGGCGACAGACAACAGGCTTGTCGCCTTATGCTGAGTCAGAAATAAAACGCGCTTTGTACGCGAAAACCTCTTCTAGTTATGATTTAGAAGCAAATTCCGTGTTTATCAAATTAAAATCGGGTTTATCATAAAACACTTATTTTATTCAAATAAAACTCTTTAAAATATCATTATCAATCCTAATTCTATTAGAATTTAAAAGATTCTTCTAGATTATTTTAGAAGATTAAAGTCAATCCTATTAACTTTAGGAATTATAATTAATAAGCCTTCTTCTAGATCATTACGCCGCATATAAAATTCATTTCAGGCCCTATTTAGTATTTTGGCCATAACTTCCTCATTATTCATCGGAATTGGGCTTATAATATATTGTTAGAAAGCTCTTTTCGAGCCCAATCCAACTACACTATTATTGGACCCTTATCATGGACCAAACTAAATTGGACTGACTATTTTCATGAATAGAATATATTTTCAAAAACAGAAAAAGAGATATTTTAATAAAAAACAACCACATCACTAGAGTTTCCACCTTTTCACTTTGTTCGATAATCAAATGACGTGAAAGGTATTCACCACTAGGTTTGATTTTGGGGAGACGCATTTGGGTGTCCACAGTAATACATCGAAGAAGAGAAAAATATACATCACTCTTCCACTTTGATTAAACTAATCCTTGATCAAGAATCTGCATTAGTAACAACAATAAACCAAACTTTTACCAACTCTCAGATACTCTTTGAACCGACCTTATGTTTCTCTTCTTTCATTAGACTCAATCACCAAAATCTTGAACATTTAAGGAAAATAGGAAATGTGTCATTACCACATTTGCAAAGATGCAATAAAAACGAATGAAAAAGAAAAACCAAATAGAATTGGTAAAAAGTTCATATAGACTAGATGAGATAGGAGAAGACACAGGTCCGTAAATCAGCCTAACAGTTCATGGGCATCAAGAGGGCCATCGGTAGCAACCTGCAAGTGGCAAAAAAAATAAAGCCTCAAAGACCATAAATTGTTACCTTGTCAACTATTTCTCTGTCAAAAACATCAACCCATACATCAGTCCTAAATTCCTAATCATTATGTGCAGACAGGAACGATTGGAAGCACAAATTCATAGACCATCTTACCAACAACAAGCACCCATAGAAGACTTAACCAATTGTATATCTAAACTAACAGAATAAACATTTATCACAGCTTTAGAAGGTAATAAATGATATATCAATCTCCACAAGAGCAAGACATGCCTTTAAAATTAGTCTAACCACCAATATAGTGATGATGATTAGGGGTGAAATTCGGTTTATGGTTTGGTTTTTTCCCCAAACCGAAAATCGAACCATTCTAATTCGGTTTCTAGATTTTAGAAACTACACTACACCACTTTACTTTAAAAACGAACCAAACCAAACCATATTTATTTCGGTTTCATTACAAAAAAAAAAACCGAACCAAACCGGATTTTGCAGGCCTCATTTATTTGGGCCATAATCTGCATTTTTTGGGCCTCATTCATCAACAATTCAACATAGCCGTAATGTAGTAGCATAATAGGATTAACAAGTTCTATAACAATTAATTCAAAAAGTTGCAACATAACAAAACCAAACCAAATCGATCCAATCCATACACATAATTAAACAAGTTTTAACAACAAAGTAACAAAATTAAACCAACCAATCCATACAAACATAAATTAATGAGCTCCTAAACTAATCTAGAACCCTGCCACCAGTGCTGAGTGCACTCTCAGAAGCTACTGTCGACACAGGGACTATTGGTAAAAATACCTGTCGATTCCAATAACAAAATAGAGAAGATGAAAGGGAAAAAAAAACACTTAATTGAAGATCTCAACTCACAGTCGCGCCGTGGAACAATAATCCACTGCCTTAGAAGCGAAATACGCCACCACCGGTACAGGTTTCCTGATGACGCACGCCCCTCAATTTTAATGCAACTCTCCCCGTAATTCGTGCACCCGAACCCGAAGAGTGGAATTGCTCAAGAACTGTTCAGATCTCAAAAGGTAGGTTTGTGTTTTCGGCTAGAAAGTGAAAAATGTCATGAAAAGTTAAGACTCGTATTTATATGAGTCCTGAAAAAGAGAAACACGTAAGCAAACTGACCTAGGAAAAAGGCGAACCCGATCGGGCGAGCTGCCGCCCGATCGGGCGCGAGATCAAGCTTTTCCAGACGCAGTGTCATGCCCGGTTGGTTGGACACCGCTCGGTCGGGCGATCTGAAATCCCCATTCCGGGCGAGCCATCGGGCGAAGCCGCCCGATCAAGCTCGTCAAAAACTTGAGTCCGCCGCCCGATCGGGCGCGAGAGTTCTCGTAGAAAAACTCTTGTCCGTCGCCTGGTCGGGCGAAGCCCGCCTGATCAGGCGCGAGAGTTCCTGATTTTTTCCTTGACCACCTCCGCCCGATCGGGCGAGAGCCGCCCGATCGGGCGAGAGCCGCCCGATCGGGCGCGAGTCATCCGTTTGCATTACTATTTCCAACAATATCCCACTAATGCAAGCGGATCTTCGACATGAAATCTGACCAGTAAATGAAAGTCTTAGTACTTAAATGCTAGTATCCAAAGGTTTGAACTAACACATTAGTGCACAAGGTTTTCAACACTTCCCTAGTGAGTATCCTAAGATTTGGACTCCTAGGAGCGAGGAAGGGACCTTGAATACACATACCTTGACTTTAGAGCTTAAGCAACTCTGCCAATCCTGGCCTACACCTTGTGCTCTCATGAGTACTTCAGGAAAACTACACCACAATTTTCCCTTGAAGGAGGCCACCCCTCGCACTCACGTAGGTGTTCCGTCTGTGTATAAAATACACATTCCTAGCACATCTAGAGTCTTTCCTTGCAGGCTTAAAACACGTTCAAGCAACTTGCGAACCCAAGATTTTTTGTGCAATGGAATAAGGACATTAAGAACGAAAAGTTCAACCCTATCAACTCGACGGTGCATCTATCAATCCACTGTTCAATGAGCTCTTAGGCTAGATGCATTAAGGGATACTTCCAACCTCATTCATTCGGTACCACTATCGTTCCCTACTCGAGAAGTATCAGAGCTAGTGATTCTAATTTATTTAAGAATCACTATCTGTGGGCGTCGTTCGAAGTGCGCCTACGTTAAAAGCATGTTGTGAATATGCTTGGCACTCATAGGAAATGGGAATTGACATATACGATTAGGGACAAAAAAGTAGGGAGCCGCCAACAAGTTTTTAAGGAACTTGTAAACCGTTCACGGATCATAAAAAGGCAACCACGATAAGGGACAACGATAGGCAACAACGATTGACCCGTGAAGGTTACACCCCATTCATAATCAATGAGATTACTAACTCCATATGGTTCGGAACCACGAAAGGAGGATCGGGGATGATGGTACGAAGTGAGTCATGGAGTCACATTCGCCCGTATTGGCCTCTACTCGATTCTTATATTGAAAAGCATTCTTGTGATCTCAAAGGTATACAAATAATAATTCAATTCGCTCCAAACCATTATTTAACTAAATTGATTGAATATTAATGCACACATTATTCTAAAATATTGGTGATCACTTCAATTAATAACAAGATTAAAAAGGATCCTAAACCGGTTGTCCAAATTATCTTATTAGGCGTGATTTTCAATTACATATTCCCTTTAACATGCAATATGGTGATCATAAATATAATAAAATAAACATTAATATTGGAAGCAATTCAACAATAATAGCGTTAGTCAAATCAAATATAAAATAACCTAATCATGATACTAGCAATAAGAAAATAAAATAAGAGTAATTAAATTAATTAATAATTACTCACATTTCGCGCGTTCCTTTAAATTGCTACATCATGAATAAACTGTTAGTAACTTCAATAAAAATAATAAAGTAAATGAAAATTAAATTAAATAAAAAGTAGAATTGATTTGGTCCAAACCCTCAGTTATTTGTACCTTTCACGCATTGGTTTAAGGACTAAACCTCGGGTTAAGTATAGACTCCTTGGAGTGCTTAGGGGAATTGTTGTGGAAGAATAAAGAGGCTAGAAATTAGGTTAAAGAGGGAGAAGAGAATGATTTTGGGTGTAAGGTGAGAGAGAATGAATATTGGTGCCCCGAACTGCAGAAAGGAGGGGGGTATTTATAGAGAAAATGAGCAGAGGGAACACACAGAACCCTAAAAAGATAAAAACCCTAAAAAAGGCTACCGCGACACGGCAGATTCTACCGTGTCATGGGGGAAATTAGCGTGACGCGGGGAAAGATAGAGTGACGCGGGAAATATTTGACCTACGGGAGTAAAAACGCGTGAAGGGATTACGCGGAAAAGACACGGAGTTATCCCGTGTCACAGCACTGGCACCGTGACACGGGAATTTCTACCATGATACGGGAGTAATTCCCGTGTCGCGGCACAATTCTCCGTGACGCGGGGATGTTTTAAGCAACGTGAAACGTCAGCAACCTACCGTGACACGGCAGAAAACGCCGTGACGCGGCAAAGTCCACCATGTCACGGCATATGGCGCCGGGTCACGGTACTTATGCCAAGTCACGGGGAACTAACAAACATGAAAATCCCCTCCAAATTACCGTGTCACGGGAATTTCTCCCGTGCCACGTCAGATCTTGCCGCGTAGCGGCATTTTAGCTGCTGCGCGGTAATTCTAGTTTTTTACGCGTTTTAAAAATCATCATAATCATATAATAAATCATTGGAAAGATTATCAAGTCTACTTTCCAACCCAATTAGAATCAGGTCAAAATAATTTGTAGATTTTAATATATGGCCGTTTTAGTAGAAGGGTGTCGGTTTTGGGCCGAGTTGAATGTTTTGCTTATATCTTTTTCGTTATAGCTCGGAATTGGGCCTATGATATATGGTTGGAAAGCTTATAGATTCAATAAACATATATGGTGTAGATCCAGCAATGAGTCAACCAAAACAAGGCTCCAGACCCATTCCGAACAAAAGTTCAATAAATTAAAATACTTCGGTGTGTCCATGTAAGTCGTCTCAATTGACCACCCAATCTGGGTTATGGACATATTAAGAGCACTTAAAGCTCAACCTGCAACATTAAGCAACAAGTCTACCAAAGTATCTCATAACCATATAAATTAGAGGGTTATTAAGTCAGATCACTTCAGGACGTAGACTCAATTTTTAAACTTCGTCACTAGAATAATTTAAAATACCCCACAGGATCTTAAATATATTCTCTTAGACAATCAAGCACTTACCTGTGCTTCATCCTAGTATAAGGACCTGCTTGATTCTTCTTTGCTTTCACGTACTCTAACATGAGTATCATCTCCACAAGATCTGTCTAACTTTGTCACTACATCTGTAGTTCTTGACAACATACATAGACACTTGTGAAAAATAAGGTAGAGAACATGAGGATCAACTTACCCCCACAATGGACAAACTTCCAGAGATTAATTTTTGCAACAATCATCTTCTTGACACACGTCATACAATCTAATGAACCTTTGCTTCATAATGGATAGTGTACAACAATTTGTTTTGTAGCTCACTAGAAATAGAGCACCACCCTTCATCATGTAAAAATCATACACTGAAGAGGTTCAACTAATCATCGTTGTTCATTCAATCATTGTCTCTTATAATTTACTGGATAGGTACTTGAGAAACTTTCTCACTTTAACCTTCATCCCTGTACTAACTGAAACTCAAACAATAATTGAGTAATTCTCTCTTCACAAACAGAATGAACAATATAGCTTACAACAAAACCACTACACGTCAAGAATAGTTTGTTCATCATTTAGATTGCAAATCATTAGCACATTTGAATCAAACATCAGGGCCAAATCATGAAAATAACTCTGGCTTAGACATGATAAATATAATTTACCAAACCACTTTCTCTACAACACAATAATGAGATTGATGCGTACCTTTGTTAGTTCATCGGCATACTGCCTAGAACCATTCTGTTTATCACATTATCTTGTACTTGTCTCTTGGCTTAGAGACACACATACATCTTTATCTCAATTAACAACATGCATGTGAAGTTAACAACTTATGATTATTCTAGCAAATGAACTCTATCAATGCGAACCATAGTAACATTACACATGCATCAAGAAGTTCAACTCACATGCCAAGAAAAACTTAACATAACAAGTTAGAGTACTCAAATCTAACCCCCACTCACCATACATATCACAAAGGATATAACATCATGAGCAAATAAAATACCTCATCTTCTAAGTTGTCACCTGTGCATGCATTTTAAAATACACACCCTTGATTTACAATCAATCATGCTAGGAAGCTTAAGCAACCTTACTGCAAACCAGACAAGCTTAGAATAAACCAGGTGAGTCATAAGAAATGGTCGGCATCAATCTTACAGAGTAAATCCTAACAACATAGTATCTTACCTTTAGCCCATTTCCAATCAACCACCTTTCAACTCGCCTTGAAAGATACTTACAACAGATGGATTTCTAATAGCAAGGCAAGATACACTCTTCTCAAACATATCAGACTCAAAGAGAGATCACAACACGTGTTAACATGCTTCTTTCCACAACTAGTCAATCAGGTTTATCCATATGGTTCAGGATTTTTCTATTCACCACTACATGAATATATACCACACAACAAACATCTACATACAACTTTCGATCAAGAAAGTAAAACCAAGATGATTTACAACTAGTTTAAGCTTTAATCCAATACACCTTGGATGAAGAACTCATCAACTTTACTCGTAGAAAAGAGCTTAGGAAGCAAGAACAAATCCTATGAACGAGTAAAACTAACATGTCATGTAATAGGAAAACATAAACTTGACACATTTCAAGGATTTAACTTATCAATCTTGTACATGATAAACGTAGCAGATATTCAGCATACATATCACCCACAGTCCCACGAGCCTTCATGCTTTACGTGAAACATATCTAGAAGTCAATTCTTCATCATTGGAAACCCCCACATCACAGATACCACATGAAAATAATCATGAATCAGGTAACAAATTAGGGAGTATAAACCAAATTCTTGGGTAAAACACTTACTAAACAAATAAACAACTGATACACATCTGCAACCCCCCACAATACTAACATTCGCAGAAGATTAAAAGATTGTAAAGACATATAGAATGTTAATTCCCATCCTTACCTCATGTGGGGCACTTACACTTCAAACTTGCACGACCATTCTAACTTTGTTAAGTTAAGCCTTTTTATTCTGCTAATAAGCACGGAAATCAACCCGGTCTCATCTAGACCATCAACAAGAAAAATAATTGCTAAACCTCTAGCAAAATAAATACATTTCAAGTTCGTGAACAAAGCTAATTAAGATCACAAGAATTAAAAGAACCAATAATTCTAAATCCCCTTTTTTAATCTAAAAAAGGGACACTTACAAGCTTATCACATACTCCGTGCTAAATAAAACATTATCCATGATTAGGAGAAATAACAACAAAAACACTATAGTAAGATAGAACATATTTATATATCATCCCTAATCTGCTAGGACAAGTCACATTAAAGTCCATGAACATAAATAAATTACCATTGGACGAAACATACATTAGCAGAAATAAATTACTTGCAAACAACAAGTCAAAAGGTATAGATAAACGTCACTTTTGGAGACCTTCCTCCTCAATACCACTCATCAACCAGAGTACAAACTAACTTACTAGTTAGTCACAAAAATCTAACTCTAAACACCCCCACATTGTTAAACAATAGCTCATAATAATTAAATTATGCATATATAACAGGGGCACATAATAATGGACACAAATATTATGTAGAGTTAGAAATTACTTAAATAAATTGAGAAGGATGACTTATCTGATTACGAGCAATGGTCTGACCAACTATTGTTGCATATCTCGGCTCACTCGCTCGACAGACGACACCATTGCTGCCCATCGATCCTCACACTCCATAACCGATTTCCTTACTTGCAAATCCTGTTGGAGTCTTTGCTAGAGAAGCAGCAACCTTTTGATAATCTACCACTTTAATTAATATTCCAAATTAATGACTTCTCAATTGCACTGCTTCCACCGAAATACTTCAATGGAAAAATTTCAGGATTTTTCTTTTCTCAAAATTCAAGTTCATCCTTCCAACAATGTACACAGATATTGCACACTGTCGGATAAAATAATTTTCCCAAAAAATTAGGGTTCTTGAACATTGAATAATAATGGACATTGACTTAACGATCCCAAATCAATTTCGAAAAAATATATTGATCATCCGAATCGTAATCCTCATCCCGATCATACTAGTTATAATTGAATAATCTAGGAATCAACAGTATAATAAATTAATACTATTTCGCTTCTAAATTTTTGGTAAAAATACCTGTCGATTCCAATAACAAAATAGAGAAGATGAAAGGGAAAAAAAAACATTTAATTGAAGATCTCAACTCACAGTCGCGCCGTGGAACAATAATCCACTGCCTTAAAAGCGAAATACGCCACCACCGGTGCAGGTTTCCTGATTACGCACGCCCCCCAAGTTTAACGCAACTCTCCCCGTAATTCGTGCACCCGAACCCAAAGAGTAGAATTGCTTAAGAACTGTTCAGATGTCAAAAGGTAGGTTTGTGTTTTCGGCTAGAAAGTGAAAAATGTCATGAAAAGTTAAGACTCGTATTTATATGAGTCCTGAAAAATAGAAACACGTAAGCAAACCGACCTAGGAAAAAGGCGGGCCCGATCGGGCGAGCTGCCGCCCGATCGGGCGCGAGATCAAGCTTTTCCAAATGCAGTGTCGCGCCCGGTCGGGCGGACACCGCCTGGTCGGGCGATCTGAAATCCCCATTCCGGGCGAGCCATCAGGCGAAGCCGCCCGATCGGGCTCGTCAAAAACTTGAGTCCGCCGCCCGGTTGGGCGAAGCTTGCCCGATCGGGCGTGAGAGTTCTCGTAGAAAAACTCTTGTCCGTCGCCCGGTCGGGCGAAGCCCACCCGATCGGGCACGAGAGTTCCCGATTTTTTCCTTGACCACCTCCGCCCGATAGGGCGAGAGCCGCCCGATCGGGCGCGAGTCATCCGTTTGCATTACTATTTCCAACAGGGACAACAAGAACATCACGAGCAATTCTCCCCAAAGTAGTAAACCTTGAACAATTGAGCTTCCACTAGCTCAATATGTAGTAGTAGCCATTGGCTTAAGACAAAAAAACAGTAGCAGTAAGAAATTAAGAAAAGCAGTAGCACACTAGCAGAAGTAGAGTAGCAGCAAAGCAGTAGCAAAATAGTAGCAGACTAGTAGCAAAATAGTGAGCAAAACGGTAGCATAATTGCATCAACATGAAGTATAATTCAATGTTCATGCAATTATTTGAAATTAAGTCAGAAATTATTCTAAATTAAGTGAGAAATTGTTCGAAATTAGGTCAGAAATTAAGTCAACAAATTTTTAGTGAGCAAAATAGTAGCAATAAGCAATTAAGAAGACTAGTAGCAAAGAAGACTAACAGAGCAGTATCAGAGCAATTAAGCAGCAAAGCAATAGCAAAGGATTGTTCTAAAATAATTGCACAAACATCAAGTAATAATGCATAATCGCAAGGATAATATGTAAATCAAGCATAATTGCACAAGCATTAATGTATAATCGTAAGCAAAATCGCAAATCGCAAAGCTTAAAACTTAAAAACATACCTTAACAAGAGTAGGAGAAGATAGACGCTGAACTAGATGCTGATCAGAGCCGATGGACGGTGGTCGACTGGTCAGAGCTCAGAGGAGAGGACAGTCAGTAGGAATAGGGATGACAAATTGGCAATGGATCTGGACCCGACCCGGATCTGTGGATCCAGATCCGTTTTTCACGAATCTGGGTCTTCAAATTTTGGACCTGATGGATTTGAGTCGGATCCGGATCCTGTTGACAAAAATAGATATGGATCTGGGTCTAGGCCCTAGACCCGGATCCAGATCCGTGAACCCGTTTTTTTATTTTTCCTTAAAAAAAAACTAAAATTGTTTGTTTCTTTATTAAAAATATTGATAATGTTAGTAATGATAAAAATTAACCCTTTCAAGAGATGAATTTTTGATGCTCATATTATATACATAATTGTTGTTTTTTCACTAGCTCATATGTAACATATTTTTTTTTTTTGTTTTTATAGTTTTAATTAAAAATATGAGTGTATAAGTTGGTTAATTTGGGGTTGAACATAATAACCAACAACGTAAGTTTGAAATAAATTTTTTGACCCGAACATTACATTTATTGCAAAAAATCAGGCAAAATATATTGAACCCGTTTTGGACCTGGATCTGTTGGACCCGACGGATCCGGATCAGGGTCTTCATATTCTAGACCCGACGAGTCCGGGTCTGATCTGGATCCTTTATACAAAAACGGATCTGGATCCGAGTCCATCCGGACCCGGTCTAGATCCGACCCGTTGCCATCCCTAAGTAGGAGAGATGAGTGTAAGAGAGAGAGACTGAAAGTGAATGAGTGATTAGGGTTTTTTTTATGCATTATGTACTTAGGGTAATTCAGTGTTGGGCTAGGGTTTATTTGGGGTTGGGCTTATATCTCGATTTGGTTTGGTTTTGTTCAATTTTTCATTTTCGCAAACCGAAACCGAACCGAAAATCGTTATTTTAAAAAAAAACCGAAACAAATTTCTTATTCGTTTTTCGGTTTGGTTCGGTTTTACACCAAATTTGTTTCACACCTAATGATGATCATGGTGGAGACACGATAGTGATGATACTAACCAAATCAAGAACACCCAGAGCTTGTAAAAGCCTCCTTCTTAAGTTTAGTTCACCCATGATATTTATCTCCAAGTTTTTAAGGCTATGTCACCAAACCAACATAAGAGCACGTTTCTAAAGATTAACTCATATAACTCAAATCAAGTAAAGAGACCATATTCCAACACAACAAGCGTTCTTTTAATTTAAGAGCAAAAAATCTTAATAGACGGTATAATTAATAAGCACAATCAAGTACTTCCACAAGCTTCTCAGTACAAAGAATTTGAATGATTTAGTAATAGTTAATGCAACATTATAGTGCATCAGCCAATATGTACACTCATGTGCTTAGTCTTCTATGAAATAACTATAAATCATTATCTCAATGTCCTATAAACATCCCCTATATAAAATCTATAAACTCCAAAATTACGTCAAAGATCCTGACTACTAATTTTAATAGCATACACTAGATAAAAGATTTCATCCTTTACTCCAATAGAAAGGGTGAAAAGATCCTTATCAAAATGAACGAATTTTGCATACTTCTAAGTCCCGAATTCCAGACAAAACCTTAACCTCATCAAACTCAGTAAATAAAAAAACACAATATGGGTCGGGCGAAAGTGAGGGAGCATAGAGATCAAGATACCTTCAAACAGATGCCATCATCTGTGTATCATGTTCAGGAACTCTTTTGTCTTGCCATTAATAACTGTAATGAGCATAAAGTTCTGGACCTTTTGGTATCATGAAATCTAGAATTGGAAACAGGCTTTGACAGTAAAATGTCTAACATGAATAATTATTCCGTGTAGTCATTGAGTAAAATGTCTCACTACAGTTCAGTAATTTATTGAGAGCTAAATTTGTAAACACCACCACCACAACTTTCCCAGTAATTATCTTGCTACAAGTTCTATGTGGAGTCATAATATACGCAGACATATATGCAGTCCTACATTGTACCAGTGATTTTGAAAAATGCCATAATACATACCTACAATAACTGTTGTGAACTTGTTAAGTCTGCTCCATACTTCTTTGCAAAGCAGCAATAGTTGCAGTACCTTGGAAGAAACCACTCAATTGCTAAATTTGAAGCGTTCAGTACTCCTTTTGGTCACTGGAGACTAATTTGAAATCCTGAACTTTGATTGAAAACCTACAGAGATCAATGACGGAGAAATAATAAGGAAAAATAACCTGAAAGAGATTTACAACAGATGAGAAAATTATTGATGAAGAATATGGTGGTGTTAAGGTACATCACTGAATATGGAAGACTGGCCGAGTGGAGGATAGGTAGTTATTCGTGTATAGCCTTAAATGGATCATTAAAAATCGTATGAAAATCAAAATCGTTGAACTCTATCTGTTAAAGTTCATCACTTGAACTTCATTCTATAGCAATCAACCATAAAATAGAGAGAGGAAAAGAAAGAATAGAAACTTGAGAAAGAAGAAAGAAGTTTGTTATTAAATGAATGATACAGCATAAGTATTGCTTTATACAAGAGTTAGTTACAGATTTCTAACAAACTGTAACAAACTAATCTGCTGAGCTGTAAACTTGCTAATTGAGCTTATTAGGTTTGCTAAGCTGGCTGCTGACTTGAATGGTGTACTCCAACAACCCCCCCCCCCCCCCCCTCAAACTTGTTAGGGGAGTTTGATCCATGCCAAGTTTGGAC
Organism: Chenopodium formosanum; assembly: GCA_024500155.1. Taxonomy (NCBI): domain Eukaryota; kingdom Viridiplantae; phylum Streptophyta; class Magnoliopsida; order Caryophyllales; family Amaranthaceae; genus Chenopodium; species Chenopodium formosanum. The sequence continues at coordinate 22,037,053 of CM044880.1, forward strand.
AATAAGAGTTGTTGCTGAGAAACAGTGAGCTGCTTAGTAAAGACATCAGCAAGTTGCAAACTAGTAGGGATGTAAGTAAGCTCAATTAATCCTGCAAGGACTTTTTCTCTAGTGAAGTGGCAGTCCACCTCAATATGTTTAGTCCTTTCATGAAAGACTGGGTTCTTGGCTATGTGAATAGCTAATTAACTGTCACAAAACAGCTTGACTGGCTTCAAATTCTGTAACCCCAGTTCTTCTAGAATCCGAACTAGCCAATCAACCTCACTTGCAGCATGAGACATTGCTCTGTATTCAGCCTTTGCTGAGCTCTTTGAAGTAGTAGTTTGTTTCTTGGATTTCAAAGAAATTGGAGAATTTCCAAGAAGCAAAACATAACTAGTTATAGATTTTTTTGATGAAGGGCAGGCAGCCCAATCAGAGTCACAAAAAGCCTGCAAAGTAAGCTGATTAGTAGCTCTGAGTAAGATGCCTTGGCCTGCAGTGCTTGCAACATATCTCAAGGTATGCTGTAAAGCATGAACATGTGGGATTCTGGGAGAATGCATAAACTGGATTAATGATTGAACAGGAAAGGCTATATCAAGTCTGGTGTTAGTTAGAAAATTCAATTTCCTAACATAACATCTATAAATAGAAGCATTGTCAAATAAGTCACCTTCATTAGAACAAAGCTTCATATGAGAAGGAAAAGAGGAATTAGCAGGCTTAGAAATATCCAGTTCACATTCTTGAAGAAGTTCTTTTGTGAATTTTCTTTGACATAAGACATAACCATCATCACACTTGCTGATCTCAATGCCAAGAAAGCAACTAAGATGCCCCAAATCTTTATTACTGAAGGTGTTGTGCAGATTAGCTTTAATATCAGAAATCAGCTTATTATTTGAGCCTGTGATGATAATGTCATCAACATAGACTGTAATTATTGTTGTATCAACATCATCTTTGTCTAGAAACAAAGAGTAGTCATTCTTGGACTGAGAAAAACCTTGAAACTTCATTTCTTCAACCAACCTGGCAACCATTACCTTGAAGCCTGCTTTAAACCATATAAAGATTTCTTAAGTGTGCAAACATGCCTTTTATTAGGAGCTGAAACACCTTCAGGAATATTCATATAAACCTCTTCATGAAGAGTTCCATGGAGAAAAGCATTGTTAATATCAAGTTGGAACAAATCCCAACCATTTTGTGCAGCAAGAGAAATCAATAACATTTGACAGTTGACATTTTAACAACTGGAGAAAAGGTTTCTTCATAGTTAACTCCATATTTTTGTGTGAATCTCTTAGCTACAAGCCTTGCCTTATATCTCTCTATGCTGCCATCAGCATTCTTCTTGATTTTGTAAACCTACTTGCAACCTATAACTTTCTTGCCTTTGGGAAGCATAACAACATCCCATGTATTATTCTGGTTAAAGGCAGAAATTTCCTTGTCCATTGCATCTATCCAATTAGGATCCCCTGCTGCCTCTTTATAACTTGTTGGTTTAACAACCAACAAGTGATTGATGAGCACAAATTTCTAGTTTCTGTTTCTCAGGAAGAGAATCAAAAGAAACCAAGTTGCACCAATGGTTAGTGACAGCATGACACTGATAATCTGAAAAATGAGCTGGTGGTCTACTGACCCTAGATGATTGTCTTGATTGAATGTTATTTGGCTGAATGGTAGAAGAAGTTGGAAGAATAGGAGAAAAGATGTTGGTTTGGTTAGGCTGAATTTGGTTTAGTGTATTTGTAGAAGACACAGAAACAGGATCATTAATTGTGTTTGGTTCAGGAAAAATATCTAGAATGTCAATGTTTGTGTGAGAAATGGGAGTGAGAACAGGAAGAGAGAATTTATTGGCATAGTTTTTGTGAGGTGAGGAAGAAAAATGAAAAGGAAAATGCTTTTCATAGAAAACAACATCCCTAGAAATGATTATTTTGTTTGTAGCAAGATTTAGGACTTTGTAGGCTTTCTGATTTAGAGGATAACCTAGAAAGACACATGGAGTGGCTCTAAGGTCTAACTTGGTTCTATGAACCTTGGATGAAGAGACATAGCAAAGGCAGCCAAAAACTTTAAGATGAGAAAGAGCAGGAGCAGAACCATAGTGTCTTTCATAGGGTGTGACAGAACCAATGGACTTCAATGGCATTCTGTTTATAAAATAGGCAGCTGCCAGTATACAATCACCCTAAAAACGAACTGGTACCTTGGACTGAAATACAATGCCCTACCATTTTCTAAAAGTTGCTTACGTTTTCTTTCAACCACCTTATTTTTCTGGGGTGTGTCACTACAAGACTTTTGCTGTAATATGCCATGTTGTAAGAAGAGCAATTTCATGCTTCCATCTGTAAGATAAAGTGCATTGTCTGATCTTACAACCAGAACCTTAGTAGAAAACTGAGTACTCACATAATTGAGAAACTGAGTCACTCTTATTTTTCATGAAATGAGTCCAAGTCATCCTTGAATAGTCATCTACAATAGTGAGAAACTGGTTGCAACCAATATGTGTGGCTTGAGTGTAAGGACCCCATACATCTATGTGAACATGTTCACAAGGCTTACATGTTTTTATTGAACTAGTATGAAAATAAAACCTATACTGTTTAGCTAAGGGACAAACTTGACACAAATTTTCAGCTAAACAACCATGTACATCAGTGCCCTTGATACACTTTATTTTATCAAAAGACATGTGTCCTAAACGAAGGTGCCAAAGCTTGGCTTCTTCAACTGCTGCCAAGCTATAGTTTCTAAGGTCAACAACATTATTTACACTTATGTAATCCTCATTAAGACTGTATAGTCCCCTGTCCAATCTACCAAGCACTATTGTACTGATCAAAGAAGGGTCCTGCAGTAAACATGTATCATTAGTGAATGATACTGATCCTGAAACATCTTTGCATAGTTTTAATATATGTAGACACCCAAATGTGTCTCCCCAAAACCAAACCCAGTGATGAATATCTTTCATGTCATTTGATTATCGAACAAAGCAAAAGTGTGAATAGTCTTGTGATGAGGATGTTTTTATTAAAATATCTCTTCTTTCTGTTTTTTGAAATTATTTCTTTTCTTACCCTATTTTTGAAAAACGTGATTCCAGTTTAGTTTGGTCCATGATATGAGTCCAATAATGGTGTAGTTGGATGGGGCTTTCCAACAATATTTTATATCCCAATTTCGATGAATAATGAGGAAGTTATGGCCAAAATACTAAAATGGGCCCAAATCGGATTTTACCTACGACCCAATTGATCATGTGGAGGGTCCAAATGTTTAATCCTATTCCTAAACTAATTAGGATTAATTAGAACCTTCTATAATTTTCTAAAAGATCTTAATTATCCTTTTTGAAAAGATAAAATCAAAGAATTTGAGTTGAATAAAAACTTTCCTTTTTTAATCCTAATTCTATTCGAATTTAGAGATGTTCAAAGACAGACAGATATTATTTTTGTGCCTCATAACCTGTATTCAAATTTTATATGGTTGGATAGATCTTGAAATTATCTTTCCAATGATATATTATAATATTAATTCCGAGATATAACGAAAAAGATTTGAATGAGATACGAAAGTCTACCCAAAACTGATACCCTTCCACTATTCGGCCACATCTTTTATCTACAAAATATTTTAATCTGATTCTAATTGGGTTGGAAAGTAGACTTCAAGATCTTTCTAATGACATATTATATGTCTTATTTGGACTTCTGGATCAAAAGATATGATAAAATCAAAATCCGCAAAAACTGCTGTCCATCGAGTTTTATTTCGATTCGAATTCAGATTCTTTTCTTATTCTTCGACCCTCTTTTTTTTCTATAAATAAAGGTCATATCTCCTTTTTTTCAATCATCAAATCTCATCAAGAATTTATTGATTCTCTTTCCCTCTTTCTAGCCTAGCCTTTTATAAACACAGTTCCTCACACATTAGCACCAGACACACCTAGCAAAGTTCGAAGTTGCCTTCGCCCTAAACGTGAAAGGTTTGATATTTCTGAGGGTTTGGTCTCAAATATTTATTTTAATTATTTAATTTAATTGTTTTAATTTTATATTTTCCTTAAAGTTACTAACGTGTGTATTTTGTTATTAGAAAGAGATACGATACATCCAAGTAAGTGCTTTAATTGTTTAATTGATATTATGATTTAGAAATCATGTTTAGATTATTATTTTGATTCCTAGTATCATGTTAGGATGTTTTATTTCTTCCTAGTATCATGTTTAGGATAACAACTAAAAAGTTCTAATATCAAGTATGCTTATTATGATGCCTCCTATTTTCTTTCCTAATGGCATGTTATTATCATGTTAGAGCTAAAGCTTTAATCTTTATTGTTTAGTGACATGCTAGGTTTGTTATTAATCTTGTTAGTATCATGCCTAGGATCTTGCTATTAATATTATGCTTTATTTTTAACATGATTATTTTGATTATTATTATTATGATTATTTTTATAATTGTTATGATTATTATTATTTTGAATATGATTATTATATTGCTTGATATATTTATTTATTTTTATTGCTTGATCACACCTTTTATGCATGTTTAAAGGGAATTGATACTTGTAATCACGCTTAATAAGATAATTAATAATCTTGTTAGGTTAATTTGATTATAATTCAAGTGATCACTAATAATAGATTTGTTTGTGCATTAATATTCAACAAACATAGTTTAAACAGGTTTAGGGTTAACCTAATGATTGCATGTTAGTCAGAAAGCGCACATGAATACGAGTAGAATAAAGTAGAGGACTATTATTAAGGCATGTTCTTTCTCTTTTAGATTGGATTTGTACCTTCATCCCCAAACTTCCAGTCATGGTTCCAGACCTATTGGAGTTAACGATCTTCTGGATCGTTAAGGGGTGTAACCTTTACCATGTGCACGATTTACAAGTTCCTAAAGTTTGTTGGCGACTCTTTTGCTCTAGCTTCTTTCCCTTTGGACGCCACCATGCTTAAGTGTATAATCACAGTGGGGTTCAAGTTTGGGGTACTGCTTGAAATATTCCCTAAAATATAGAAATCAAGTTAAATTGAAAACCAGGAACATGCAGGACATTACTAAGAGTAATGCCTGATTTAAGTAAAACAGTTCATGTGTGTTCAACTTTCAATTTCTTTCCATCTGGTATAGTCATATATCTATCATCATTTATTTTTGAGTACGATGTAAACATGGAAATATCAACACACATATGATCAGAAGCTCCACTATCTAGGATCCATTTAGGAACAGAAGAAGACGCTAAATAGAAATTACCTCCCAAATGAGAAGTTGCTGCTAAGCCAAGGGAACTTGAACCTCCAGAGAGTTCACCTTGCTCAGCTAGTTGTTGCTTATCAAGATATTGCAGAATTTGCTTGTGCTGATCTTGAGTTACTGACATCTTAACCAGATTTGTTGATGCATTGAAATTAAAGTCATCAAGCTGAGCTGATACTGCTACTCTTTTTCCTTTGTTCTTGAAATCAGAAGGATATCCATGTAACTTGAAACATTTGTCTCTTGTGTGATTCCTCATCTTACAATGATCACAATACAAATTATTCCTTGCATAGAAAAAATTTCTTGTGTTTGAGCTACTAGAATTCAAATCAGAAGGCTGTCCTGCTCTAGAAAACTTCCCTGCTCTAGAAGATTGTCCTGCTCCATGAGATATAGGAAATCTGCTGCTATTGAACTGATTCCTATTATCATTTAATTTCTTAGCATTGAATGCTACATATTCTGAAATTTGTTGATTCCTTATGTTACTAAAATTCATATGAGTTTGTTCTTGAAACAACAAACTGTATGACTTAGATACAGTTGGCAAAGGATTCATCATCAGAATAGTACTCTTTGTATGAGAATGATACGTGACTTTTATGTCACTTTTAGGGCATTTTTTTGCTTATTTTCCAGTTTTTTTTTTAATATTTTCCCTAGTTTTATGCTTTATTTCACTTATTTTCTTATTTTCCTTTATTTGGTCTTTATATTTGAGCATTTTTGCATTTTATTAGTTTTTAGTTTATTTTCGTAATTTTATTTATTAATTTTTCTTATCTCTCATTTTCTTATTTTATTTTATTTTCATACTTTTTTTCTTTATTTTATTTATTTTATTTTATTTCATTTGATTTTATTTTTAAGTTATTTTATCTTTATTTTATTATATTTTATCTCTTGATATTACCCTCGTGTTTTTGTTGTAGGTCGTGCTGGGTATTCCGGGTTCAAGGTTCGAGGTTCGAGGCACAAAATTTGAGCTAAGCAAGCTGCTGCCCCTTACTGCTCATTCTGCTGCCTCTTATCCTTCACCACAGCACACCTTAGCCTACACCACAACTCAACCTCCATCCCTCACTCCCCTGCTCCTCACTTGCTATCACCAACCTCCTCTACTCCCCTGCTTTCCTCAATAACACCAATAGCAATAGCAGCAAATCCGCACACTCACCCATTTCGACCACCATCCACCCAATAACAACAACATCAACGCAACTAACCCCACACCCAGACCACCTGCAATCGCAACCCGCAACTACTATAGAAGCAGCCCGCAGCACCTACTGCTCCTCCCATTTTGCCACCAATCCCAACCAACTCACAACTGGCAAGCCACCGAACTCAACGGCAACAAACACGCAAACAGCCCACTTCCCCTGCATTCACCAACAACAACTCTACCAGCCACGCAAACCTCAAGTTCACCACCAAACCACTGGCAACCACCTGCGAGAAGCAATTCACTCACGCATTCCCACACCCAGCCACCGCACTCACCTCCAATCTACCACCAAAATCACCACAGTGCCACCACCATTTCACACCAACCCATTAGCCCCCGAATTCACCAGCACCAGCCACCTTAATACACCTCTCCGCGCAACGACAACAGCCACCTGACCACAATTAACACCAACCCGCAAAACTCATACTCCTAGATTTGCACCTCCCTCACTCAAAGACCACCTCCACACAGCCACCACTAGCCACCGCAAACAGCAGCGATTTTCGGCCAGCACTCTTCACCATTTGCAAACGATCGAACCTTAATTAAGTTCCAATTTGATTGAAGCGATTTGCAGCCGCGCAGCCCTGTCAGAAGGCGCACAAATGGAGTCTAAATTCAGATTCAAGGCAGTAGCATTTGCACGACCTCTGCGCGACGTCTTTGTGGGCGCGCAAATGTGGGTTCAATCACGAGCTTCTCACGTGATTTTAATGAAAATCGAATGGCCACGATTTGATGCTAGGTTATAGTTGATGGTTGATGAACGGTGGTGATGGAGATGCGCTTCAATGGAAATCAGAGCATCCACAAAATAATGATTTGTGGAGGTCTGATTGTTTTTATGGGTTTAGATTATTTTTCGTTTATTTTATTTTTATTTGTTTTTCTATTTCCTTTTCTTTTCTTTATTTTATTTTCTTTTCCTTTGTTTCTCTTTCTCTTTCTTTTATTTAGCTTAGTATACATATCCATTTTTGGGGTAATTAGAGGACATTTTTATTCTATTTTTTCTTAATTAGTTTTAGGAGAGCTTATCTCTCTTAGGGTTAGATTATATAATTTTAAAGAGAGAAAGTAGATTATTACTCAAATTTCCTTATGGTATTCAACTTTGCTCAAGTTTAATCTTCAATCAAGCAAGACTTCAAGTATTAATCTTTCATTAATCCTTTCTTTAGTAATCTCTAATCATTTCCTTTAGGTTTATTTATTTCCTTTATTGTTGCTTAATTTTGTAAATCTTTTTATTTCATCTAGTTATTATTGTTTTCATTGTTTTTAATCATGTTTTGTTTTGAGTTTCTTGAGTTTGTTTCTAGTTTTTATACTATGTTTAATCTCCCTTCTCTACGCTAATCTTTTAGCTAAGGGAAGGGGGTGGAAAATATGAGTTGATATTGGATGAATGATGGTGGTTGGATTGAACTCATGCCATAAATTGATGAAAGACATGATTTTTGATAGCTTGAGATTATTGTTGCACTCTATTTGATGTTTTCAAGTTTAAATGCATGAAAGTGATTTGAACTAGATTAAGATCATCTCTATTTTAATGATTGCATGAGAATGAGTTATTAAAGTGGAGATTTTATGGATTGTGTTTCTCTATTCTCTTGATTTGATTGTAACTAATAGGGTGCATGAGAATGATTTTTATTAGTGTAGACCTCTTTCATTGATTTGCCTATACTATTGCATGAGAATGAATTGTTTAGGTAGAAGCTTGTGTTCTTTGGCATGTGATTCATGATAATCATTATTATTCCCCTCTTTCTTATCATATTTGACACCCCCGTATCCTTAGCGTCATTTTCCCTTGATTTTAATCATCATTTTCTTGCTTATTTGTAGTTTTAGTGTTCTTACTCAACAAAACCAACAAAAACAATCCCCTTTTTACTCTTGCATTAGTGATTATTGATGTTGAATTAGTGTGCTTCCCTAGTGGTTTGACCCTTTACTTGGCACTAATTAGTTTGGTGTATGTTTAGGTATTATAAATGATTAATTTGATTAGGGTAGTAGCTTAAAGACCTATCTAACCCTCGATCAAATTTTGGCGCCGTTACGTTGCCGGGGGAAGCGACTTGTTTAACATTTATTTTTGCTATTGTTAGAGTCTTTTTATTTGGTTTCCTTTCTTTTATTTTGCTTGTTTAATCCTACATGTCATTGATAATCGTGTGCTTAGCTTTGTTGTATTCAAAGAGAAATATGGCAAGACAAGAGGATGGCCTTCATTTTAGGGAGTTTGGAAATCCGGAATCTATGAGCTCACGAGTGGTATACTTCTCCCGAAAACCGAGACTAATTTCACAATCCATCCACAATATTATAGGATGGTGCAAATTGAGCAATGTTCCGGAAGCGTAAGTGAAGACCCCATTGAGCATTTGGACTGATTCCTTGAGTTGTGTGCAATGATGTAAACAAATGAAGTGAGCCAAGATTACATTCGTATGCATCTCTTTCGACAATCTATCACCGGAAGAGCAAAGAAATGGCTCAAGCTTTTAAAGCCCAACTCTCTCACCACATGGAAGGAAGTTGCGAAGGCCATTCTCAAGAGGTTCATTTCCGATGAGCAAACCGCAAAAATGAGGAGGAAGATAGCTTCCTTTGAGCAAGAACCTGGATGAAACTCTTGGGGAAGCATGGGAAAGGTTTAAGGATTTGATTAGAGCATGTCCTCATCATGAATTCAACTGTAATTTGGTCATGAGATTCTTTTATGATGGCTTAGAGCCAATGTCAAGGACCAATCTAGATGCGGGTGCCGATGGCCAATTGATTAAGATCCCTCAAAGCCAAGTTGAAGCTACAATTGAAGAAGTGGCTACTAGTTATTCTTAGGGGGGCCAAAGAAGGTCCCAAGGGAAGCAAGGAGATCTTTATGAGTTGGAGAAAGTCAGCCAACTTAAGCACATAGTTGAGCTCTTGAATGAAGGTCTTTCCAAGTTGAACTCAAGTGTTGGTTTGTGTTCAAAACCTTCGCAAATCATTGATTTCCCATGTGCTCGTTGTGGTGGGACGGATCATGATGCATCTTATTGTAGAGAGTTTAATCTTAAACATGGTGAAGTTTTGACTTTGAGGGAAAAAGAGTTTGTAACCCAAGCTCAATCCCAACAACTTCAACAACCTCTAAGGCAAGAAAACTCCTACCCCCAAGATGGACCTCTCTTCAATCCACCAACACAAAACTTTTCCTACCTTTCCAACCAAGTAGAGAACTCTCAAGATCAAAATCATGACCTATGTCCTCAAGTGTATGAAGAAAAATCCCCACCCGACCACACACAAACCCAAATTCTTCAACAACATCAAATTATCACTCAACAATTCCAAGAAATCAAATCTTACAATGAAGTTGTTGATTCCTAACTAGCCAAAACTTCTTCTCTCCATTTAATCACAAAACTCCCCTTACAATCATCTACTAACCCTTCACGTACTTATCAACCCGAAACTTGCTAGGAGGACAAGGTTGTAGATGATGTGGTTGAGAAGAAGGTTCAAGAACAAAATGAGAAGCCAATTGATTTTAGTGAACCAAACAAGTTTGAAGGCCCGGTTCCCTTTCCTTGTAGGCTAGTTGAGAATGTTGTTTTGAAGAGACCTATGACAGTGAGCGTATGTAGAGTTGATGTGGTCAATGATGTGATGGCTAATGAGAGCTTACCTCCACGTGATGATAAGGTGACAATGAGGTATGATGACTTCCTTGAAGTTCCCGCTTGGTTTGAAGGCTTTCTTGAGGAAGGTGAGGTTGCCCTTCCTAATATTGAGGATTCCAAGCTTGATCCCACTTTTAGAAGGAAAAGAAAGAAGAGTGAAAAAATAAGAAGAATCAACAAGAAGAAAAGAAAGAGAAAGAGAAAAGATGAGCCACCATTGGCTCTTGATTCATTCCCTCCTTTTCCTTGTGATGATGTGAGACCTCAAGGAGTGCTAGTTATCAAGATTGGGGGCATCTATGATTCAATCCTCAAGTTGATGAGGGTGATGTTCTTTAATCAACCTTGAATGAGGTGAAGGGTCAAGCTAGAGACCATAAACAAGCGCTTTTGGGAGGCAACCCGGAGGATTTCTAACCCTTTTTCTCCCCCTCCTTTCTTTTTCTTTTTCTTTTATTTCTTTGTTCTCTTTTAATGTTTTATTTTGTGTCTTGTCTTGTCTTGTCTTGTAGGTTGCTTTTTGGAAGTTTGGAGCGGAGTGACATTTGGTGAGCTCTATTTTATGCTCCGTAATTCTTTTAAGCCAACCTCTCGGTGAGACCTTTCTTATTTTTACTCTTTTACTCTTTCTTTGAGTGCTTAGTTTAGGGCTAGTTTAGGAAGAAGTTGAATGGTTCGAGGATGTTTGCTGTTGGTTCTATGGAACCTGGGATCGTTGATGTTGTTATCGAACGATCACTTGTATGACGATTGAGACTTATTTGGATTTTATGCCTCGTTTGTGAACCTTTTTCATTTCTTCCTCTTTCTTTTGTTTTGTTTTCCTTTTTTTGTGACAAACATGACTATGGAAAGATGAAATGAATTTGTTTTGGAATTCGCTCATGCATTTGGAATTGATTGCTTTGATAATGTGCCAAAGAATGTTTTTCTTCCTAATTGATAATGGCCTATGCGGTTTGAGAGTGCTTAAGGTTGAGATGGAAAAATTTTAAGCTAAGGTAGCCGGTTTAAGAACTATTGAGTACGTTTTAATCCTTAGTTCACGGGATAGTGGTAAGATGGTGTTGCTCTCTATAGTGGATATGAACCTCTTTAGTTGGTATTTTCTTACTTCCCATCCCTTGTGAGGTTTAAATTGTTCAAGCCTTCATCAATTTTGTTGAGCGCCGTTTAGGATCCTTGATTATGCAAATCTTAATCCTTGTGTTGTCCTCTAACTCCCAAGATCGTGACCAAGCAACTCTAGGGGAGGAAAAGGACACCCTTTTCTCATTTTTCTTTATCTTCTTTTGGTTTTGTTACATATTTTGTTTTTATTTTGCATTTTCTCCTCTTTCTAACTCTTTGAGCCTATTCCCTTTATTGATTACGAGCCACATTACAAGCCTTATGATCTTTCGTTTCCCTTACCCTTAGTTTTGTGAAGCATTTTGGTTTGAGAAGTTGTTTTGTGTTGTAATGAAGATGAGAAAGTATTATGCTCTTTGGACCAAGCAAGAAACTAAATTGTATATATTGTATGTAATAAAGCAAATTCATCCCAGAAAAAGCCGTCCTTAGTTAAAAAAAGGAAAGGACATCAAATAAAAGTTTCAAAAAAAAAGTTAGGTTTTGTTTTCTTCCCTAAGTTAAGCATTGAGGACAATGCTTCGTTCAAGCTTGGGGGTATCGTTATTTTGTTTTTGTTTTTATGGAATGTTGGTGTTGAGTAAGCTTGGGGGTGATGACATTATTGGTATTTTTGTTTGATGTTTGGTGATTTCTTGAGTTTGTTTTTGAGGTTTGATCACCCTTTTGCCTCACTTAGGAAATATCACCAAAATTTTCAAATTTTTACCCCGCCTTAACCCTTTGCCTTACGTTACAACCCTAGTTAAGACCCTTAGACTTTAGAGGGGTGAAATCAAATTTTGGTGGAGGGAGATAGATTTCAACCCTATGGTGAGAGTATGCATAGTTGAGAAGTCGGGATGACCCACTAATTCCACAAATTGAATCTTTTTCTGGTTCCTTCGTGGAAGCATGAGGAGCTAACTAGGGGGTGATTTGAAGCTAGTGGAGAGAACGTGGACCGTCTTAGATGGGGCTAGGGCAGAGAATGAATTCCCTAGTTCTCTATGCTTAGCTTAGGTTTGTCTCTTTCAACCTTGAGCATCTTAGAACGTGTTTTCCCTCATTGAATTGAGAAAGGTGAGTATTCTTTGGCGCATGTCTCTTCTTTTTGAGTCCAAATGGAGTATTTTCCGCCTTTGAGCTTGATTGGTTTTTCTAAATCTTGCCATGTTATGTTGGTCATGGTTGTGTTTGTTTTTTGTGTTTGCTTTTCTTTTCTTTTTGTTTAGCCTTGGTTTTTGTCTAGAGTTGTGGGTTAAGCTCTTAGGAAACCCTCACGAGAGCACACTCGTCCTCTAGGGCAATCTAGAGGTTTAAAGGGCTTGTCTTTTGTTGCTAAAATTGACCGTGATTCCTACAAAAGTGAGTTAGTGTATATTTGTTGTAGGTCGTGTTGGGTATTCCGAGTTTCAAAGTCATATTCAAGTTCAAGGTTCGAGGTTCAAGGCACAAAATTTGAGCTAAGCAAGTTGCTGCCCCTTGCTTCTCATTCTGCTGCCTCTTATTTTTCACCACAGCACACCTTACCTTACACCACAACTCAACCTCCATCTCTCAGTCCCCCGCTCCTCACTTGCTATCACCAACCTCCTCTGCTCCCCTACTTTCCTCAATAACACCAATAGCAATAGCAGCAAATTCGCACACTCGCTCATTTCGACCACCATCCACCCAATAACAACAACATCAGCGCAACTAACCCCACACCCAGACTACCTGCAATCACAACCCGCAACTACTATAGCAGCAGCCTGCAACACCTACTATGCGTCCCATTTCGCCACCAATCCCAGCCAACTCGCAACTCGCAAGCCACCGAACTCAACCGCAACAAACACGCAAACAACCCACTTCCCCTGCATTCACCAATAACAACTCTACCAGAACGCAAACCTCAAGTTCACAACCAAACCACTCGCAACCACCTGCGAGCAGCAATTCACTCACGCATTCCGACACCCAGCCACCGCACTCACCTCCAATCTGCCACCAAAATCACCACAGTGCCACCACCATTTCATACCAACCCATTAGCCCTAAACTCACCAGCACCAGCCACCTCAATACATCTCTTCACGCAACCACAATAGCCACTGACAACAATTAACACCAACCCGCAAAACTCACACTCCTAGATTTGCACCTCCCTCACTCAAACACCACCTCCACGCAGCCACCACTAGCTGCCGCAAACAGCAGCGATTTCCGGCGAGCACTCTTCACCATTTGCAAACGATCGAACCTTAATTAAGTTCCAATTTGATTGAAGCGATTCGCGGCCGCGCAGCCCTGTCAGAAGGTGCACAAATGGAGTCTAAATTCATATTCAAGGCAGTAGCATTTGCGCAACCTCTGCGCGACGTCTTCGCGGGCGTGCAAATGTGGGTTCAATCACGAGCTTCTCACGTGATTTTAATGAAAATCGGATGGCCACGTTTTGATGCTGGATTATAGTTGATGGTTGATGAATGTTGGTGATGGAGATGCGCTTCAATGGAAATCAGAGCAGCCAAGAAATGATGATTTCCATGGAGATGCGCTTCAATAGACTTTTCACACTTTCGCTTCTTTCGATAGTCAAATGACATGAAAGGTATTCATCAAAGGGTTTGGTTTTGGGGAAACACAAATGGGTGTCTACAGTGGTCGTTTGGTTTACATGGGAATTAGAAGTTCTAGTGATTTTAAATTAATTAGGGAAGTAACTTCCCATAGAAATTTCCACTTACCTAAGGGGGACTGAGTAAGCAAATTCCTACATTTTGTTGGAAGTGGAAATTCCTAGGAAGTGTGACTTCTCCCATTTCACCATCTTTTTGTCAACCACACAGCCTCTTTACATTTCTTAGAAACTCCTAATTCCCATGATTTTAAGTGGCAACCAAATAACCACTTAATACAAAAAAGGTAAGAAATTGCCTATAGATTACCAATAAAATTAACTTTGATACCATAAAAAAGACAACTTATAACTTCATTTAACACTCAGCATCATGACAAATCATAAAGGCGTCTATTGAGTTTACATACTCTTTCATTTGAATTAACAGGTTCAAGTTGTCTTTCTTTTCTAACCACTAACAGCATTGGTGGCACTAAACACTTCCCTACACACTGATGAACCTTTAGATCTGGTAATGTGGTAATTGATTAATTTCAAATAACAAAGCAAAGACAACAAATAAATAAACATGGCAAGCTACACATCCAATATTAAATCAAGCTGGCCATTTCCTTCACATTGATAAAACAAAGCCTCTCTAATTAAGAGAACTTAAAAATTTATTAGACGTGGACGCAAGCACGATAATCATCATACATAAGAGCATTAGCTAGAGGATATCAAAGCTACATCCATTTACCATATAAAATTATAAAATTTAAACCAAAGTATTCACCGATTTCCAAAACATTGAGTATTGATTATTTTAATTGAATTAAAGTTCTCAACAAACTTTTCATCACTCAGTTTTCTTCAGTCTAGTCTATAGTAACGAATAGTAAATGAAGGCTTTTGGAAAAACAACAACTTATTTGACTACAGACCCTACACCTTAATAAGGCTTAATATATACACAACACTTAGCTCCTCTAATTGCAAGAGATATACATAACAAAGAAAGTGTATAATGTTGGAAATAGGTAATGCAGACGGATGCTCGCGCCCGATCAGGCGGAGGGGGCCAAGAAAAATTGGAGAACTCTCGCGCCCGATTGGGCGGCCCTCGCCCGACCGGACGGTGGACTCGAGTTTTTAACGAGCCCGATCGGGCGGCGGACTCGAGTTTTTTACGAGCCCGATCGGGCGGCTTCGCCCGATGGCTCGCCCGGGATGGGGTTTCTAGATCGCCCGATCGGGCAGTGTTCGCCCGATCGGGCGCGACACCAGCTTGGGAGAAACTTAATCTCGTGCCCGATCGGGTGGCTGCTTGCCCGATCGGGCCCGCCTTTTTCCTAGGTCGGTTTGCTTTGCGTATTTTCTTTTTGTGGGACTCATATAAATACGAGCCTTGCCTTTTCTTGAGATCATTCACATTCTAGCCGAAAACACAAACCTACCTTTTGAGATCTGAACAGTTCTTGAGCAATTCCACTCTTCGAGTTCGGGTGCACGGATTACGGAGAGAGTTGCGTTAAACTTGGGGGGCGTGCGTCACTAGGAAACTTGTACCGGTGGTGGCGTATTTCGCTTCTAAGGCAGTGGATTTTGTTCCACGGCGCGACTGTGAGTTTAGGACCTTCAATCCAGGAAAGTTCTAATCTTTGTTTGTTATTGATTTCAACAGTTATTTTACCAACAATTTAGAAGCGAAATATTTTGATGTATTCTGTTGATATCATGACTAGCAATTCTCAAACTCGTCTATACCTAGATCTGTCTAAGGTTGAGTCTCTTGATGGAATTAATTATAAGAGATGGTCAGAAAGGATGTTGATTGCTTTTAAACAAGTAGAAATTAATTAGGTTTTGTTTAGGGATGCTCCAAAACCTATTGAGCAAACCAATACCATGATTGAAATTCCTAGTACTCTTGTTCCTAGGAATAAAGAATCTAGCTCTAGTCAAAGGACCACTACTGTTATTTCTAATGAATCTGAAATCAAGAAATTTCATTGTGATAATAAATTTGTTAGAGGTCATCTTTTGAATAGCATGAAAAACAACATATTTAATTTGTATGTTAATATGAAATCTGCTAAAGAGATGTGGGAGTCTTTAGAGAAGAAATATGGTGCTGATGATGCTGGGAAAAAGAAGTATATGACTGGAAATTGGTTTAATTTCAAATTGGTTGATGCAAAGCCTATTATGGACCAAGTCCATGTGTATGAAAATTATGTTGCTGAAATTCTTGCTCAGGGTATGAAGATGTGTGAAATCCTTCAAGCTAATGTTTTGATTGAAAAATTACCTGATTCCTGGTCTGATTATAGAAATCACCTCAAGCATAAAAAGAGGGATTTAACCCTAGAAGAACTTGTGAGCCACATGAAGATTGAGGAAGCCAACAGGCTTAAGGATGTTTCCTCTAAGCCAAAGAATGTGTTAGCAATCAAGGCTAACCTTGTTGAATCTGGTGCTGACTTTGACAAGAAATCAGGTGATAATCGTGCCAAGAAGGGGAGCTCTGATAAGAAGGGAAATCTCCAAGCTAAGGGAAAGATTGGGAAGAAAGTCATTGTCAAGTGTTGGTCATGTGATGAAGTGGGGCACTTTGCTTCACAATGCAAAAACAAGAAGAAGAAAAATCTGAAATCGAGTAGAGGGAACAAGGGTTAGGCTCATCTGTTTGAGAATGAGGATGAAGATGTCATCACTGCAGTTGTTTATGAAGTCAACCTGGTTGAGAACAACAGTGAATGGATCGTGGACACTGGTGTATCTAAACACTTCTGTGCTAACAAGGACCTGTTTGTCAGTATGGAAGAAGCAAAGGAAGGTGAACAAATCTACATGGGAAATACAAGCAGCTCTGAGGTACTTGGAAAGGGCAAAGTGGTTCTGAAGCTGACTTTAGGGAAGATCTTGGCTCTTCAAAATGTGTTGTATGTTCCTTCTCTTCGTAGAAATTTAATTTCTGGTGCTTTGTTGAACAAAGTAGGAGTTAAGTTAGTCTTTAATGCTAATAAACTTGTGTTAACCCGTAATGGGGAGTATGTTGGAAAGGGTTACCTTAGTGGGGGCCTATTTGTTCTTGATATTGTAACTGTTCCTTCAATGAATAAGATTTCTACTTCTGCTTATATTGTTGAGTCCTTTGAATTATGGCATAGTAGATTGGGTCATGTTGGTGCAACAAAATTAAAACAAATGAAAAGTTTAAATTTGCTCCCAAATATGTCATTAGATGGATTTGAAAAATGTGAAGTGTGTGCGGATTCTAAATTCGTGAAGAAACCCCACAAATCTGTCACGAAGAGAGAGACCACACCACTTGAGCTAATTCATTCAGATTTAGCATACTATAAGAACTTGGAAAGTAGAGGCGGGAAACGCTACTATATTACCTTCATTGATGATTGTTCAAGATATAGCAAGGTGTATCTTTTAAGGATGAAGGATGAAGCTGAGTCCAAGTTTCTTGTGTATAAGGCAGAGGTAGAAAATCAGTTGGAGCGGAAAATAAAGAGAGTTCGCTCAGATAGGGGTGGAGAATATGGCTCCGATTTCCTCAAGGACTTATGTGAAAGTGAGGGAATAATTCATGAAGTATCTGCCCCGTATACTCCGCAGAAAAATGGTGTGGCAGGGAGGAAAAATAGGACCTTGAAGGAAATGATGAATGCAATGCTTCCGAGTTCCGGGTTGCCAGACAATTTGTGGGGTGAAGCGGTTCTATCAGCTAATTATGTACAGAACAGAGTAACTCACAAGAATTTAGACAAGACTCCATATGAAATATGGAAGGGTTATGCTCCAAACTTGAATCACATGAAAGTGTGGGGGTGTCTAGCTAAGGTAGGCTATCCATCGTTCAAGCGCTCAACTATAGGTTCTAGGACCTATGATACAGTATTCATTCGCTATGCTGAGAATAGTGTCGCATACAGGTTTATGAATCTGGAAGATCGCTCTATATCTGAATCTCGTGATGCAGAGTTCTTTGAACAGGTATTCCCTTTGAAGAAAAACTTAATTACTAACAATGTTTCTTCAGTTCCTTCATCTGCAGAGCCAGAAGATGCTTCCCTTAGGATTGAAAGTGAGATTCAACCTAGGAGAAGTAAAAGGCAAAGAGTGGAGACAAGCTTTGGACCTGATTTCCTAACAGCCTTTATAACGGAGTGCGGAAATCTAGGTGAATTCGAAGATGATCTAGATGAGATCATGCTGTGTCTACAGGTTGTGGATGAAGATCCGAAATCGTTTGAAGAAGCTATGAGTTCAGTAGATGCAACCTTTTGGAAGGAAGCTGTGAACAGTGAGCTTGACTCAATCATGTCAAATGGAACCTAGGAGCTTGTGGACCTGCCAAAAGGAAGCAGAGCTATTGGGTGCAAGTGGATTTTCAAGAGAAAAATGAGAACCGACGGCACCGTGGAAAGGTTCAAAGCTAGATTGGTGATAAGAGGATTCACTCAAAAATTTGGCCTTGATTATTTTTATACTTATTCTCCTGTGACTAAAATTGCCATTATTCGTGTTTTGTTTGCCTTAGCTTCATCTTACAACTTGATTGTGCATCAGATGGATGTTAAGATAGCCTTTTTGAATGGCGATTTGGAGGAGGAGATCTACATGGAGCAACCTCCGGGTTTTGTAGTTCCTGACATGGAGAATAAGGTGTGCAGAGTAAAGAAATCCTTGTATGGCTTGAAACAAGCTCCGAAGCAATGGTATGAAAATTTCATAAAACTGTTCTTAGTTTTGGTTTTGTCGTCAATGGTAGTGATGCATGTGTGTACTCTAAGATGTTTGGTGCGCAATGTGTGATATTATGCCTGTACGTTGACGACATGCTCCTGTTTGGCACAAACATGTATGTCAAAAATGAAACAAAGAAGTATTTAAATTCAAAGTTTGAGATGAAAGATTTGGGAGAGGTAGATGTGATCCTTGGTGTTAAAGTTACTAAAACCAAGAAAGGGTATTTTCTGTCCCAGTCACATTATGTGGAGAAAATTCTGAAGAACTTTAATTATTTTGATTTGCTTCCATTGAGAACTCCCTTTGACCCTTCTGAAACTTTGGTGAAAAATTTGGGGGACGGTGTGTCTCAAACTGAATATGCTAAGGTGCTTGGTAGTCTGATGTTTTTGATGAACTGCACTCGCCCCGATATTGCTTTTGCAGTTAGTAGACTTAGTCGCTATACTCATTGTCCTAGTGAGAAACATTGGGTTGCTTTGAGGCGTGTGCTCAGATATCTATGTGGAGCCGTGTCTTGGGGATTGAATTTTGTTGGTCATCCTTTTGTTCTTGAAGGGTATTGTGACGCAAATTGGGTAACAGATAGCGATCAAACAAGTTCTACTAGTGGCTATATGTTCACCCTTAGTGGGGGTGCAGTTTCATGGAAGTCTGGAAAGCAGACGTGTATAGCTAGATCAACAATGGAAGTTGAGTTCATTACATTAGATCTTGCTACACAAGAGGCAGATTGGTTGAGAAATTTGCTTATTGATATTCTTTTGTGGGGGAAGCCGTCACCATCTGTATCTATGCATTGTGTTTCACAAGCTGCTATATGTGTTGCTAAAAACAGCGTTTACAATAGTAAGAAAAGGCACATTAGAGTTAGACATGAGTCTGTGAGGCAGTTTATTGTGAATGGGGTTATTTCGTTAGACTATGTTCGAACAGAGAAAAACTTGGCAAACCCTTTTACTAAGGGATTAAGTCGTGGACTAGTGGTGGAGTCATCAACTGGTATGGGTTTAGGACCTATGTTGTAATGACTTAAAATGGTAGCTATACTAGCTATGTGACATGATACATTGGTTTTAATAAATCTGGAACCTGTTTTAGTTTTTTTGTTTCATTGGCATGAATCATGTGGATTTGTTATTTATGTATCATGTGTTTGAATCTATTACTCTATAAGAGTGGTAAGTTTTACCAGTTAGATTCTGCTAGGATGAGTTTGTCTCTTAATGTCATTAGTCCAGTTGTTTTCTGAGCAGGGATAGATTGAGGTTCTTAAGAGAGTTAAGACCTTTGTCCCAGTAGTTCTTAAAACAGGATAGATAATGACATCGAAAGTTGAAGGGTTGAACTTATGTTCTTAATGTTCTAGTTCCATTGCATGTAATTCTCTGGTTTGCAAGGTGCTTAAACGTGTTTAAGCCTGATAGGAAAGACCTTTGAATTTGCTAGGAACGTGTGTGAATAACACATAGGATGAACACCTACGTGAGTACGAGAGGTGGCCTCTCTCAAGGGAAGACTGGAGTATTGTTTTCCTGAAGTACTCATGAGAGCCCAAGTGTTGGCCAAGATTGGCGGAGTTGCTTAAGCACTAAAGTCAAGGTATGTGTATTCAAGGTCCCTTCCTCGCTCCTAGGAGTTCAAATCTTAGGATACTCACTAGGGAAGTGTTGAAAACCTTGTGCACTAATGTGTTAGTTCAAACCTTTGGATACTAGTAGTTAAGTACTAAGACTTTCTTTTATTGTTCAGATTTCATGTTTAAGATCCGCTCGCATTAGTGGGGGATTGTTGGAAATAGATAATGCAAACGGATGCTCGCGCCCAATCCGGCGGTCCTAGCCCGATCAGGCAGAGGTAGCCAAGGAAAATAATAGAACTCTAGCGCTCGATCGGGCGGCCCTCGCCCGACCGGGCGGCGGACTCGAGTTTTTGACGAGCCCGATCAGGCGGCCCTTGCCGACCGGGCGACTGACTCGAGTTTTTGACGAGCCCGATCGGGCGGCTTCGCCCGATGGCTTGCCCAAGATGGGTTTTTTAGATCGCCCGACCAGGCGGTGTTCGCCCGATCGGGCGCGACACCAGGTCTGGAGAAACTTAATCTCGCGCCCGATCGGGCGACTGCTTGCCCGATCGGGCCCGCCTTTTTTCTTGGTCGGTTTGCTTTGCGTATTTCCTTTTTCCGTGACTCATATAAATACGAGCCTTGCCTTTTCATGAGATCATTCACTTTCTAGCCGAAAACACAAATCTACCTTTTGAGATCTGAATAGTTCTTGAGCAATTCCATTCTTCAAGTTCGGGTGCACGGATTACGGAGAGAGTTGCGTTAATTTTGGGGGGCGTGCGTCATTAGGAAACTTGTACCGATGGTTCCGTATTTCGCTTCTAAGGCAGTGGATTTTGTTCCACGGCGCGACTGTGAGTTTGGGATCTTCAATCCAGGAAAGTTCTAATCTTTGTTTGTTATTGATTTCAACAGTTATTTTACCAACAATAAATTTTTGGAAACTATTGCCAACAATATCAAAACCCTCTCCCTCCATCCTAATCTTTGACATCCATTTTTCACCCTTTGCAATCTTATTTCAAGATGTGGGGAAAAAAAATTTCCTTGTTCCAGTACCACCTACAAGTGGCAAATTAGATTAAAAACACACTCATATAGAAGTCCTGTCAAAATATCAATGACTTGTTGATCTCCTTCCGATCCCCCTCCCCCAACATCCCTTTGACTATTGCCATTGGTATTTAAAAGTTAACATCACCTAGTTTTATTTGGCAAGACATTCATAAGGGTCTAGTATTAAATATGAGACAAAGAGTCAATTAGATTAACATTTAATGATAAAGAGCTATTGACTAGAAAATTCTAATAGGTTAGAAGCACAAACTGTAACATCATGGAAAGATGAAAAGTTTAGTAGGAAAAATAATAATCATGAGATCAACCACTAAGAAGCAGTTGCTAACAATAACTGCGGTGGCTAGCCATCACACCTCACCAAGTGTGCTTGGACATCTTCACAGCTTCAATTCTCTTTGTCACATGCCCAAATGTTTAACTTGTTCCAAAACGAAAAAGAAAAAAAAAAAAAAAAAAAAAAAAAAAAAAAAAAAAAAAAAAAAACATTTATTACATAGCTCCTCAAGACCACAAAAGATAAAAGAACTATAGTAATAAGTATAAAGGAAATAACATCCTAAACTCACTTCCATCTTTCCCATTTATTCTTCAAATATCCTCAGGTTTTCTTTCATGTCTTGTTCCTTTGTCTCTTATTCCTCTTGATTTCTGGTAGGCTGGTAGCGTGTTAGGCTCATCATCACTATTCTTCTTTTGGTTGTCCTCAAAATAATCTCTATGCTTCCTTGTGTCCGTGATATGATCTTTTCTAGATGCCATCATTGGTTCCTCTCAATCTCTCAATCTATCTCCTTCTTATGATCATTTCTCCTGTGCCACTTCTTATCTTTGCTCTTCCTCTCACTGCTGTTGTCTTCATTTTTTGTTTCATGAGTACTTTTCCTCATCTCTTTCCTCTATCTCCTATTCTAACCTCTTTCCTTAATCTCCTTTTCATATTCAGATTATATACTCTCCCTCTCTAATTCCCTTTTTTCATTTCGTGTTCTCTCTCATTTTTTTTACCACTCCTTCCCTGTAACACCCCATTAATTCTCTCTTAAAACCTATAAATACCCTGATAAAAATTCAAGAGAATTACTGGCGTGTTACCGCCACGTGTTCAAACGTTAAGGCTATATCAGAAAATAGCAGCGGAAAAACTAACTCAGTTATAAATAAGTTTCAAAACCAATAACCAAAACCAAATTAAAACATACAACTTGGAACCATTAAGGCCCTTATTCAAAACCCTAC
This sequence comes from Chenopodium formosanum, assembly GCA_024500155.1. Classification (NCBI taxonomy): domain Eukaryota; kingdom Viridiplantae; phylum Streptophyta; class Magnoliopsida; order Caryophyllales; family Amaranthaceae; genus Chenopodium; species Chenopodium formosanum. The sequence goes on from CM044880.1 coordinate 22,059,630, forward strand.
AAAAGTAGTAAATAAATAAAACCAGAGTTTAAATAAATTCAAACTTATGAAAAGAAATAAACTGCGAATAATAACCAACTCTCTACTCAAAATCCCACAACCCTGGTGCGAATGCTGCGTATGTAAGAACCTGTGGTTAATCTGCTCCCCAATATTACAAGTGTAAAAATTGGATCGTCACAGGGTCATTGAAAGGCGAAGGCCATGACCAAAGAAAGACACACACAAAAGCACGCAGTCAGCAAAGCTGATTACATACAAGCTGCGAAATAAATTAAGAAAATACCTAACATGCTACTAATAATCAAGCACAAGCATCATTAAATACAGACTCAATTCATGACTCGATTATCAAATTTATTTAGACCTCACTAATTGATATTGACTGACTCATTTATTTAATTCATTGGATTTAGCAATAGACAAGGTTGTCCAACCCATGTCCCATTTGGAACATCAATAAAGAAAAACCCCATGCCTCCTTTCGGAAACATCAATAAACATCCAACGACCACGGGCGCGACTCCGTGACCGTAGTTAGTATGAGATCTCACCTAACTCCTAGTTTTAGAAAAATAATATTTGAAATAGGAGACTCGTAGATCAGACGACCTCGATAAAAGTACACGGCTAATACCCCATGTTGTACTCCAACCCCAGATTGTCATTACTCCAGATGTGCACCATTCCAGAGTTTTATTGTTCATCCATCTTGCACTTTACGTGATTTACAGGTTTAGACTTGGTGATGACTCATATACACTTCAATACAAACATCCCAAAAACAATTCAATCAAACATGGCAAATTCTCAATTTAGATTCTTGATTTATTAGTGATAAACAACATTTATTAATTATTCCATTACTACCTTGGTGTATAAACACCTTAAATACAAAATTCTAGTATGGTCACTCTCACTATGACCATGACTATAGTTAATTATGATTGGCTAATTTTTTCTTTTTTTAAAAAATCTTGGTCAAACCTTATTTTTAGAATTTTCCATTTTTAATTCTTTTTCATTTTTCCAAAAAATAATTATTGATTTCAAAAATTCCTTTTTTGATTTTCGAAATTATTTACTCAAAATCAGTTATTAATTAAATCCAAAAATAAGATTAAATTAAAGAAATCAAAATAAAAAATTGTTCTTCGTATTTCTTCAATGTTCTTCATTGTTCTTCAAAGTTTTTCAAGTTTCTTCATCAATGGATGAAATTAACAACAAATTCATGATCTATGTCTCTTAAATTAACTCACGCTTCGGGCGGAAAATGAATACATGCCCCGATCTACACACCATGTACGATTTTTTATTTTTTATTTTTTTTTTTGTTTTTTTGAAAATTGGAGTTCATACGCATTCGAATCTGTATGGGTTGTTTCTTAATCCTAGAATAATACATTTAAATTGAATAATTTCAATCAAGGGATGCGAAATTGGCGATTACATGTAGTTGAAAATCTAAAATATTCACTTTGTCGATAATCTGGGTTCGTGAAACAAATCATGGAAGCCAACGTAAAATATCTTCTTCGAAGCTTTTTTTGATCCAAAAAAACGATAATAAAATTTTAAATTTTGTTTTGGTATTAGGTTTTCACCAATATGCTAATAGGACATTACCTATAACAAGTAGGTTTATAGTTTATTCGTCCACGACCATAAAGAGTGTTATAATAATATTGAATGCTATGATTATGAGTTTTAATGTGTGATTATATTTATGTTATCATCAAATAAATTTCATTAGATTATCAATAAAAATTAAATTAAACTATTAATAATTGTTTTGAATTACATTATTTACATTTTTTATTATCAATAGAAAGTTATGACCATACACATTATAGGTCATTACATTATGAAACGATATATGCCAAACTTATATCACAAAGTTTTTATTTAGAAATGTGATCCAACTAGTTAAATATCGATAGTATCAATATATGGAATACAATTAATGATGATAAATAATTAACTATAATAACTCGATTTATTGAAGGCATGATATTTAAAATTGACATATTGTAAGATTTGTAACATAAGTTTTGTCTAGAAACTTTTATCAAATTTTGAAAGACATTTAGATTTCAATTGTTAAGTTAACCATATTTATAATTGTTGAATTTCTTTTTTTTTTGGAAAATAATATTATAGTATTATTTTTTGAATTCGCAAAAATCACGACCCTAGTTGATATTTAACTAGTAGAATTACAATTCTATATAAATAGTTCATGACATAATCTTAGCTTATATCGTTTCATAATGTAACGACCTTTAATGTGCACGGTCATAACCTTTTGTTGATAATTAATATGTTAAAGTCTTCAATGTAATTCAAATCAATTATTAATAGTTAAATTAAATTTGCATTGATAATCTAATGAATTTCTTTGATGATAACATAAATATAATCATAAATTAAATGTCATAATCATAGCATTTAATATGATTATAATACTCTTTATTGTCGCAAACGAATAAACAGTAAAACTGTTTGTTATAGGTAATGTCCTATTAGCATATTGGTGAAAACCTAATACAAAAACAAGTTTTAAAATTTCATCTTCATTTTTTCGATCAAACAGGATTTTGAGGAAAATATGTTACGTTTTCTTCTTGAATTTTCCTGAAGAACCCACATTAACGAAAAACTTAAAATTTTTAATTTCGATTACATAAGATCTCAACTTTTGCATCCTTTGATTGAGATTTTCTAATAAAAATCTATTATTCTAGGATTAAAAACAAACCCAAATTCGCTCCGCTAGAACCTCGATTTCGGAAAATTTAAAATTTTGCATATGTTATGTAGATCGGGTCATATTTTTAATCTTTGTTGATGCGCGATTGTGTTTGCGAGACAAAGATCATGAATTGGTGATTAATTTCATCCATGGATGAAGAAATTTGAAGAATGTTGAAAAATAACGAAGAACAATGAAGAAATTTTTTTTTGATTTTTGATTATTTTAATGGAAATGGAAAAGAAAAATCCAACCTTTCAACTTTTTCTTTACAAAAATCCAACATTTTGATTATTCCTCAAAAATCCAACCTTTATACCCCTCTTTCTATAATAGGTCCATTACCTGTTGATGACCCATTTTTGTAAGTCATATTCCACGTGTCAGCTATTAATAGGTTAATTATTTTTTTAATTATTTAAAAACAAAAATAATTAAAAGAAAAAGAAAAAAAAATAAGAAAATCAGCCCCACCCTCTCCCTTCCCTGACCACCCCAACCCACCGCCACCGGAACCCAACGCACAGCCAGCAACTCTCACACCCAGCCACCAACTCCACCGCCCAGCCACCAACACACACGCCCAGCCACTCCAAAAACATTTTAAAAAAACTCACTCATCTCCTCCACCAGCCACCAGCACCACCAGCGCAGCCTTCCTCCCAACCACCGGCGCCGGCCGCGCCCAGATCCCCCTCCCCTAGCGCCGCGCCGACCCCTCTCCCCCACCGCTATCCCCTTCCCTCTTCCTCGGCAACCAGCGCGAACCCCCTTCCCCAAAACCATCCCTCCCACGCAAAACCACCAAAAACCCATCTCCCACACTCGATCTGCCCTAATCAGCCACACAACTACTAACGCACAGCCACCACCTTCCATCACTCTCACTGCATTCTCCGACGCGACAACGGGGCATTTCACGGTTTTCATCTTCCTCAATTGCTCTCCTCATCGCACTATCCAAGTCCACCCCATCCTTTGTTCATCGCTGTCTTCGTTGTCGTCGAGGGTTGGTAGAAATCGGCGATTTCTGCGGTGTTGAGTGGTGGTGACGGAGGTGGGGTTGGTGGTGACGGAGGTGGGGTTGGTGGTTGAGGTGAGAGGAGTGAGAAAGAATAGGAGTGAAAAGGGAAAATGCAAAAAATAAAAAAAATAAAAAATAAAAACTTTTTTTAACCTGTTTATCATGTTATAGGTAAAATGGACCTGTTGGAGAAGGAGGGGTATAAAGGTTGGATTTTTGAGGAATAATCAAAATGTTGGATTTTTGTAAAGAAAAAGTTGAAAGGTTGGATTTTTCTTTTCCATTTTTCCTATTTTAATTTAATCTTATTTAAGATTTTATAATAAACCGATTTTAATTAAATAATTACAAAAATGTTTTTTTTTTAAAAAAAAATCAAAAATTATTTTCTAGAAAAAGAAAATGATTTTAAAAATAATAAAATAAAAAAGAAGTTTGACCAAGCATTTAAAAAAAAAAAAGGAAAAATCAACCAATAGGATTCAAGAATAGTAATGGTCATAATAAAAGTGACCATAGTAGAAACATCCTTGAGTGCATAAGGTACCCCAAAACCTTAACCTCGTCTTACAAGACTTGAATTTCTCCTTTACTCATCCTATTTACATAATCATGAATGAGTAATAATTTGATCTTTACACCAATCACATACCTTTGTCTTTAAGCGCACCTTGCATAATTAAAGCACAAATAATACTTGCATTATAAACTAGTGCACATCATTTGAAATTCACATTGTATAACCAGACAATTTAACCCAGTCAATCCTATACATGACACTAAGTTCTCGATCCGTCCTTAAACATGCACCTACAAGCAAGGTTTCGTAACTTGTACGTACCTTGAGCAAACGAATTGGTATGCCACTTTACTAACTAGAAATCACCTTCAATAAACTTCTCTCCTAAACCAAATAATAACATCTCAATCAATACCCAACCAATCAAATTTACGGCAACACTAACTTACTTTAAAACCTAACCTTTAGTTAAAATTAAAGGCTTATATATAGTTCTTTAAATTTTCATCATAAAAACCTTAAAATACACTCTTATACATGAAAGTACAACAAGTTTAAACTTTAATAAAAATCTTAGAATTATTTTAAAACCCCTAATTACCTCCCTTTTTAATGGGAGATTAAACCCTCTTTATAAAACATGAAAGTAATACTTAGAAACTATTTCCAGCACTTAAAACTTCAATAAAACATATATTTATGCTTAATTAACTTTAAACATAATTAATTTTATTAATCAAACTCAAGGATAATATTTTAAGTATAAAAAAACTTCGTTAAAATCAAAAACTGCTCGGAACTCATATTTAGAGGCTGAATTTGGCCACGAGAGGGTGGTGCACACTACCAAAGGTAGTGAATCTTTCTTTAAACGTTGTTTCCACATGAAAAACACTACTTTTTCATTAAAATCGGATGAGTTCAGAACCTGATCGGATTAAAACGGGATTAATATTAATGAACGGAAATCTTAAAATTAAAACACGAATTTAAGTGTTTAAAATAATATGGAATTAATTTAAACTAATCAGTAGTTATAATCACCAAAATTTCAAAACATCATTACTATAAAAGCCCTAAATCAATTGTTCATAAAAACCCTAAAATCATGATTTTCAATAATTAAAACCCTAGGTTTATAATTCATAAAATATGAAAATTTATAACATAAATATAATCTGAAATTTATAATCTTTATACCATCAAAATATAATTTGATACTAAAAATATAATCTTTATACTAAAATCAAAACCCAAAACAATTAAATTAACATTAAGCAAAATAATGAAACAAAGGAGAATGAAAATAAGACTAACCTTTTTGTGTGGGAAATTTTTGGGGATTGATAGGGTATTTATAGGAGAGAATTATTGTAGGGTTAAAAGGAAGATTGGGCCTCATAAAAATAATGGGTCAATTAAGTAAACAAATGGATTAGGCTTGTTTGATTGGACATAAATTGTAGAATAAAGGTGCATAAAATAATTTGTTCAAATAATTTTCGACCCAAATTAATAATTTGAAACTTTTGAAATTAAATTCCGAAAAATAACAAATAAATAAAATAAAATTTCATTTATAAAATATTTAAAAATACGGGGGTTTACATTCCCTTTCTATTTCCCTTTCTTTACCACTCCCTCTCCCTCTCTCTAATCTTTCTTTTTTCTCCCTCTTGTCTCTTTCCTCAAATTTTACGCCTTTCTCTTGATCTTATATATCCCCATCTTTATACTCTCGACCTTTTTAAGCTATTTTTTTCATATCCATGTGTTTATTCATGTGCTCCTTTCTATCCGGTTACCTTTCCATCTCCTTATACTTAATGTAAACACTCCTATAATCTCTCCAATCACCTATTGTCCTTATCTCTCCCTATCTCTTTTACTCATATGTATTTAATTCATCATACAACAAAAAAGTGTGAGTCCTAAAACATTTTTGGGTTGGCCAATATGCATTTAATCATCATAAAACACAAAATATTAAAAAACAAAAAAACAAAAGCAAAAAGAAAAAAAAAAGAGAAGAAAACCCCAGACAAAAATAAGTAAAAGAAGGGGAGTTCACACCACCATTGTGATGCTTAAGTTATCTCTGGATATAAATAGGGGGAAAGAACCTTGGTATGAAATCTTTATAAAATATCCCTGTAGACACTTAAAAATGTCTTCCCAAAATCAAACCCGTTGATGAACACCTTTCACTGCCATTATTGGTCGAGTTGAGTATTTAATGTTTGGAGTTCTTAAATCCATGTTCTATCCAATATATTTCATGAACCAATCCAATTTTTAGCTCATTTCCCTAAACCATAACCTATTTTCCACTTTTTGTGTCCACATCGCAAAACTGAGAGAAACTAATTTTATGGATATAAAAATTTTGATCCAATTATTACTTTTTTAGATAGGCCTTTAAATAAGCTTTCCAACCATATATCATAAGCCCAATTCCGAGCTATAACGAAAAAGATATGAGCAAAACACTAAACTCGGCCTAAAACCGAAACCCTTCCACTAAAACGGCCATATATTAAAATCTACACATTAATTTGACTTGATTCTAATTGGGTTGGAAATTATACTTGATAAGATTTCCAATGATATATTATATGCCTTATTTCAAGTTACAGATCAAAAGTTATGATTATTTTAAAAACGGGTAAAAAATTGAAATTACCGCGCAGCAACAAAAATGCCGCGACGCGGCAAAAGCTGACGTGTCACTGGGCTTATTCCCGTGACACGGTGCCCATTTTTGTAATTCTGCACAATTTTTTTCCGTGTCACGGGATTTTGAACTGTGTCATGGTGCAATTTCCCGTGTCACGGTGCCCATTCCAAGACACGGGGATATTCCGTGTAATTTCCGTGTACTTTTTACACCGTGACACGGCATGCTGCACTGTGCCACGGTGGACATTGCCGTGTCATGGCATTTCATCCCGTGTCATAGTGCACATCCCGTGACACGGGTTTTCTCCGTGTTTTCTCCTTGTAATCCCTAAATGCGTTTTCACTTCCCGTAACCTAATTATTTCCCGCGTCACTCAGTTTTCCCCGTGTCACAGGATCTTCCCCCGTCTGATGGTGCCTGTCACCGTGTCACGGTGCTCTTTGCCGTGACATGGTATTATTTTTTAGGGTTTTTATCTTTTTAGGGTTCCGCGTGTTCCCTCTGCTCATTTTCCCTATAAATAGGACCCCCCTTTCTGCAGTTCGGGGCACCAATAATCATTCTCTCTCACCTTACACCAAAAATCATTATCTTCTCCCTCTTTAACCTAATTTCTAGCCTCCTTATTCTTCCAAATAATTCTCCTAAGCACTCCAAGGAGTCTATACTAAACCCGTAGTTCCGTCCTTAAACCAAGGCGTGAAAGGTATAAATAACTGAGGGTTTGGACCAAATCAACTCTACTTTTTATTTAATTTAATTTCCATTTGATTTATATTTTTATTGAAGTTACTAACAATTTATTCATGATGTAGCAATTTAAAGGAACGTGTGGAATGAGTAATTAATTAAATTAATTACTCTTATTTTATTTTATATTGCTAGTATCATGATTAGATAATTTTATATTTGATTTGACTAACAATTTATTGTTGAATTGCTTCCAATATTAATGTTAATTCTATTATTTTTATGATCACTACATTGCATGTTTAAAGGGAATATGTAATTGAAAATCACGACTAATAAGATAATTTGGACAACCGGTTTAGGTTCCTTTTTAATCTTCTTGTTAAATCAAGTGATCACAAATATTTTAGAATTATGTGTTGCATTAAAATTCAACCAATTTAGCTTAATAATAGTTTGGACCAAATTGAATATTTTGTTTGTATGCCTTTGAAATCGCAGGAATCACTTTTCACTATAAGAATCGAGTAGAGGCCAATACGGGCGAATGTGACTCCATGACCCACTTCGTACCATCATCCCCGATCCTCCTTTCGTGGTTCTGAACCATATGGAGTTAGTAATCTCATGGATTATGAATGGGGTGTAACCTTCACGGGTCAATCGTTGTTGCCTTCGTTGTCCCTTTATCGTGGTTGTCTTTTATGATCCGTGAACGGTTAACAAGTTCCTTAAAAACTTGTTGGCGGCTCCCTAGTTTCCTTGTCCCTAATCGTGTCCCTTATCGTATATGTCAATTCCCCTTCCTATGAATTCCAAGCATATTCACCACATGCTTTAACGTAGGCGCACTTCGAGCGACGCCTACAATCCCATGTCTCTCCGGAAAGGAGGGTTCCACACTTTGCTACACCATACGTGCCAAGAGTCAGAGCTAGTGACCAATGCTGTGTTTGCCTATGTTGTTGCCTTGTTGGCAAAGATACCAATGTCCACGTAACGCAGAGATTCCATCCCGGGTCTTGCCCAAGGATCGTGAGGTAGCTACCAACTGAGTTACATACCTCAACATCCGAGCCAGGTTCACAACTTGAATCCCTACACCTATATTAATTCATTAACTGAGCACCATAATTAAGTCATCTTTACATACAAATTTCAAGTTTCAACCAATTGAATAGTATACGTGGATCACTATGACTCTATATAATATTAATTTTTCATGTTGGAATAATTAGAATAATACATCTTTGAATATAAATTACCCAACAATATGATTAAGTGTACCACCAAATACTTAATTTTACATTCAGATCAACACACCAACAACCCGCAAATTAAGCATCATAAACAACAAAATTCTTCAAAAATAAAACCTAAAAAATTGCTTTAAAATATAATTTAAATTCCATTTACATAAATCCACATTCCAAAGTCCCATATTCATACATCAATTGAGCAAAACTTAAAATCCCCGAAAAAATGCTTAAAAATAACAGTAAGATCCAACATCAAAGTAAGAAACCATCAAAATTAAAACCAGTAAATTAAACCTTCTTAAGTGGATGTAATTGTTAGAATATATGGGAAGCCATATATTATGAGTTGACTTTGTATATAACTAATTGGATTAGGGTAGATTTATTAGCCTTGTTTATAGCCTATTTTCTAGCTAATCAGTTGACATGATTATCGCTTGTATTTTTTATATTTATACCCCAAAGATAATCAATAGAAATCAACGATCACATTGCTTTCATGGTATCAGATAAGGTTAGATCCTAACCTTCCTTCTTCCCTCTCTTTCACGGCCCATCTTCTTCTTCCTCACCATTTTTTCTATCACTTCCGCTGCACCACTCCATGGCAGACACTCCTAAATATCACCCTGCTTTCGCAATCACAAATGTGAAATCTCTCATTCCAATTACTTTAGACACTGCTGGAATGTATCATTCTTGGGCCGCCCTCTTCAAGGTGCTTTGTAGGGTTCACGACCTTACATATCACATCATACCTCCTACGGAGGCGACGGAACTCGCGGCATATGAGAAATCCAAAATGGCAGACTTGGCCTATTGGAAACGCCTTGATGCCGCGGTCCTTAATTGGATTTACGGTTCTATCTCTCACAACCTCCTAACTGCCATCCTCCTCAAGGATGACACCGCTTAAGGCGCTTGGGCTCGTCTCGAGTCTATGTTTCAGGACAACAAAGCAGCCCGAGCTTCCCATCTCGAACAAGAGCTTGCTGATCTTGATTTCGAGAATTTTACCTCGATTGACGACTATTGCAATCACATCAAATCCTTTGCCGATCGTCTTGCGGATGTTGATGCCCCGATTCCCGATACTCGTCTCATTCTTAAGTTAACGGCTGGCCGTCCAGAAGCCTATGCCGGCACCGTGGATTTTATCCAAAATCAAGAACCATTGCCATCCTTCGAAAGTTGTCGTTCCCGATTGAAATTAGCAGAGCGGACCATAAAAAACCGCCTTGCTAAGGAGGGGGGTCCACGACTCGCTCACCGCCCGCCCTTGTATCCACCAACATTCATCAGTCGGAATCCTCTGTTCATACCTCCAGACCAAGCAACAAAGGAGGAAAACTAAAGAAGTCCAACTCCGGCGCGCAATCCAAATTCGGCCCAGCAGCAGTCCGGCCCAAATGGGCAGCCTTGGTTCTTTCAGCATGGTCAATACGGTTGACCTGGTTCTTGGGCCCCTTGGCAGGCCCAATGGCCTAATCCCCCTTGCCCATATCCTAATCAGTCATGGGCTCTAAAGCCTCCTGCCTCTTCTTCCTGGCCGCGCCCTTCTGGGCCTGGTATATTGAGCCCAGCTCCACAAGCTTACAGTGCTGTAGCTAATGGTCCGACTTCTTCACCAACCAACATCGAAATGGCAATGCAAATGCTGGCTAATCTAAACCATCCGGATAATAATTTTTATATGAACACTGGAGCAACATCTCATATGACGGCCGATCAAGGTATTCTTTCTTCCTATATTAATTTGAGCATTAAAAATCAAAACATTGTTGTTGGTAGTGGTGATTTAATTCCGATTATTGGTCATGGTAGTACTACTTTGCCCAACCCATACCCTCCCTTTACCCTTAACCATGTTTTGCATGCTCCCAAATTAATTAAGAACTTAATATCTGTCCGTAAATTCACAACTGACAATATGGTTTCTATTACTTTTGACCCTTATGGGTTTTCTGTGAATGATTTACAGACGGGGGCCAACCTAATGAGATGTGACAGTACTGGTGACCTATATCCACTCTTTCCAACCCGACAAGCCAACCCTTCTGTCCAACATTCAAATTTTACTACTCTCTCTTCCGATCTTTGGCATAATCGTCTAGGGCACCCTGGAGATGCTGTTCTTAGATCATTAAGTAGTCAAAAATTTATTGACTGTAATAAGGCTTGTAATTCTTTCTGTTCTTCATGTCCTCTAAGGAAACATGTTAAATTACCTTTTTATGATTCTATGTCGTTCACTGCTTTACCTTTTGATATAATTCATAGTGATCTTTGGACTTCTCCTATTACTAGCTCTTCCGGTCATTGTTATTATTTATTATTTCTTGATGATTACAGCAAATTTCTATGGACATATCCGATTGCAAAGAAATCCCAAGTAAAACATCTTTTTCAATCCTTTCATAAGATAGTCCAAACTCAATTTGAGCGTAACATTAAGACTTTTCAATGTGATAATGGCACCGAGTATGTCAATGGTACTCTTAAAGAATTTTTTGATACTAATGGCATGCTCTATCGTCTTTCTTGTCCTCACACCTCTCCTCAAAATGGAAAAGCTGAACGACATATTGAAACAATAAATAATATAATACGGACCCTTCTTGCTCATGCTTCTTTGCCTCATTCTTTTTGGCATCATGCTCTAGCCATGGCTACTTATTTATTAAACATTCTTCCAACCAAAGTCTTAGGTTATAAATCTCCTACTAAAGTTTTATACCAATGTGATCCCATCTATTCGGAATTACGAGTCTTTGGTTGTCTTTGTTACCCTCTTTTTCCCTCTACTACTATCAACAAGTTGCAAGAAAGGTCCACTCCTTGTATCTATCTTGGTCCCGCTCCGAGTCATCGTGGCTCAAAGTGCTATGATTTGTCAAATGGTAAAATCATCATTTGTCGGCATGTGAGATTTGTAGAAAATGAATTTCCATTTTCCAAAGTTCACAAACCGAAATTTGAGGATTACGATTTTTTGGACTCCAATCCACTAGATCAACCACTCCATTTGCACACAAATCAGCCCAATCCCACTATTTCCCAAGCCCAGCCCGCCACTCCTCCAATGCGGACCCCAGATCAGTCCACTAATTCTCCTCCTGTGAGAATTTCGGATCATCACTCTCATGGGCCACCTTCTTCCCCAGGCCCACGTACTGTCACAACCCACTCTCCTCAACTTGGGCAGCCCATAACACATCACACGCCCATCCTTGAGCCTCCATTTTTTGACAGCCCAAACATCACTACCTCACGTATCGATGCTCACATTTCCCCCATCACCTATTTCACAATCCACCTCCCATACATCATCTCCCCAGCCTTTACACATAGACGACCAACAAGCACCCACCTCCCACCATTTGACTACCCGAGCCAAAGATGGCATTGTTAAACCTAACCCAAAATATTTTTCCAACCTAAACACGATGACCACTACTACTATATCTCCTATCCCAAAGGACCTAGTTAGTGCTATTCGTGACCATAATTGGAAAAATGCAATGTTAGAAGAATATAATGCTCTTATTGGTAATCATACATGGGATTTGGTTCCTCGGTCTCCTAATGTGAATGTCATTCGTTCTATGTGGATATTTCGTCATAAACGAAATTTCGATGGTTCTTTTGAGAGGTATAAGGCTCGTCTTGTGGCTGATGGCAAGACTCAGTGGCAGGGTATTGATTGTGATGAGACTTTCAGTCCGGTTGTCAAACCGGCTACTATTCGTACTGTTCTTAGCATTGCTACTTCACACTCTTGGCCTATCCATCAGTTGGATGTCAAGAATACTTTTCTACATGGTAAGCTCAATGAAACAGTTTATATGTATCAGCCCATGGGTTTTCGTGACAAGAGTCGCCCTGATCATGTATGTCTTTTACGGGGATCTCTCTATGGTCTCAAACAGGCTCCTCGAGCCTGGTATCAGCGGTTTGCAGATTATGTCACCTCTATTGGATTTGCTAACAGTAAATCTGATAATTCTCTATTTATTTTGAGACAGGGAGCTGATACTGCTTATATTCATTTATATGTTGATGATATCATTCTTACAGCATCTTCTGATCATCTGCGGACCAGTATTATGGATCTTTTAAGCTCCGAATTTGCAATGAAGGATTTAGGTCCTTTGAGTTTCTTTTTAGGCATTGCGGTGACTCGTGATGCTAATGGTTTGGTTTTGTCTCAGAAACAATATGCTTCTTCTATCATTGAAAAAGCAGGCATGTCAAACTATAGTCCTTGTCCGACACCTGTTGACACTAAGTCCAAACTTAGTGCTTCTCATGATGCTCCATATGAGGATCCTGCTAAGTACAGGAGTCTTGCAAGTGCTCTTCAGTATTTGACCTTTACAAGACCGGACATCTCCTATGCAGTTCAACAGTTCTGTCTTCATATGCATGATCCGCGCAATGTGCACATGGGAGCCTTGAAGCGTATTATACGCTACTTACAGGGTACTTTGTCTTTTGGTCTGCATCTATATAAGTCCTCTGTTAATAAGCTTGTTGCTTATACTGATGCAGATTGGGGGGGATGCCCCGACACCAGGCGTTCTACTTCAGGTTATTGTGTATATTTAGGTGATAATTTGATTTCCTGGTCTTCTAAACGGCAACCTACATTATCTAAATCAAGTGCTGAGGCTGAATATCGTGGGGTTGCTAATGTGGTATCTGATTCTTGTTGGATCAGAAATTTGTTGCTAGGGCTCTATTTTCCTATTCATACTGCAACTATTGTTTATTGTGACAATGTGAGTGTCATCTACCTCTCTAGTAATCCGGTGCAACATCAACGCACAAAACACATAGAGATGGACATTCATTTTGTTCGTGAGAAAGTCGCTAAGGGCGAGGTACGTGTTTTACATGTTCTCTCTCGGTATCAGATTGCAGATATTTTTACGAAGGGACTTCTACGGGTTCTGTTTGATGACTTCCGTGCCAGTCTTAGCGTCCGTGAATCTCCCGCTACAACTGCGGGGGGTGTTAGGATATATGGCAAGCCATATATTATGAGTTGACTTTGTATATAACTAATTGGATTAGTGTAGATTTATTAGCCTTGTTTATAGTCTATTTTCTAGCTAATCAGTTGACATGATTATCGCTTGTATTTTGTATATTTATACCCCAAAGATAATCAATAGAAATCAACGATCACATTGCTTTCAGTAATCCTCCTGAGACAAAGGAGGACTAGCAACATCGATTAGATACTGCTGACGATATCACTTTAGTCCACTCTTTCAGACTTCTAATTACTCGTAATAGTTTTGCATACTTTTGTTGTAATTTGTTTTGGTTTTTTTTTTTTATTAGAAACTACCTATTATAATATGCATTTATAGATACAATTGTCTTTTAGATTTTTCTATTTTAAAAAAAAAATCCTAAAAATTCAAAAAGTTTGAGCAGCACTATTCACAAATAGATTCATAAAAAATTATTTTTCGATAAGGCTTACTTTTATTTTGTACATCATCCTCGTTCTCTCCCTTTCTTGGTAGTTCAATGTAAAAATTAGTTTTTAAAGATGCGGATCAAATATCTAACCAAGAATGTTAAGTCATTGATGTTCATGTGGCGATTTTTTTAAGGAAAATTGCTAGTTCACTCGCTGATTTCCCTTAAAGTAATTAAAGGGAGTTTAAACAAAAGAGCTATTTTTAAAAATAGAATATAGGCAAATTGCTAACTAAATTGGCAGTTTTCTATAGAATATCGAATAAGTTGAGATTTTCCCTGGCGATTTTCTAATGGATCGGAAAAAAAAAAAGTTTTTTTTTCCTCCGCTAGGTGGACGATATATTGGGAAAATGTAAAAACTTGACCGTATATTGAAAATAAGGAAGAAATATAACATTATTTAGAGAAATCGTTCTCTTAAGTAAGCCTATGTGCTACATGGCTCTCTCCTCAAGAACCCAGTACAATTTCATTGTTTAATGTTTGAAGTAACACATATTAAGATCTTATACCTTTATTTAACTAAAATAACTTATACAATTATTAAGATCTTTAACACTTTTATTATGCTAAGTAATATTGTCTTACCTAAGTTTTTTGAGGTTTTTTTTTTCATCCCTTATTTATTTAATGTTTTTGAAATTATAAAATTTACCAATACCATAACATCCATTTTCAAATTTTACACTAGACAAAAAATACAAAAAAGCTAACAAAAATCAATAACTAAATTTATAAATAATGACATGTTTGATAATTGCAACTGACTTGGGGCATCGCTCAGGCCAAAGTACTAATTACCTATTAAAATATGCATCTTTAGAAATAATTGTCTTTTAAATTTTTTGTTTTATATCAAAATCCTAAGAACCCAAAAAATTTGAGTAGCACTACCCACCTAAAAATTCATCAAAAACATTCTTTGTTAGGCCGCACTTTTATTTTGTACATCATCCTCGTTTTCTCCTTTTTATTCTTGGCAGTAGATACATCTTAAGTGCATGACGCTCATGAACTTATTTGTTGCTACTGCAAGTTGGAGAAATGCCTAATGTATAACTGTGAAATGTTTTGTGAATGTATCACATGGCTTTTCTATGTTTTGATTCAATCCAATACTTTTCTTTTTCCCTCCATTTCAAAATAAGCGTCATAATTTAACTTTACTATTCACTTAATAACTTTGACTTGATTATTTTATTTATATATAAATAACAAATGTCATTGTATAATGTGTTCTTTGATTAGTCATAATGTATAATTTTATAACATTAGCTTTTATATATTTTTACAAATAGATATTGAGAAAAGTTAATGGTCAATATTATGTCTCGACATATGCGTTTTATCAAATTATAACACTAATTTTGAAATGGAGGGTTTTAGCGTAAGAATACCCTGCTACATGAACCAATAAGATACTGACACATGTCAAAATAAGGTGGTGACCCGTACCACAAATGAAGCCTTGTGGCCAATATAACTTAACATGTGGCATATACTAATTAGATAAGGAGGAAAATAGCTGAAATAAAAGTTTAACTAGAGGGTTTTCTCAAAGGGAAAAGGCTACACATACAATGGTTGTATGTGGGCCATCTACATACAACCATTATTGGCAGCATTTAATTAGTTTGCATTTTGGGGCCCACTTTTTTTCCTCTATTTTTCCCTTTTATTTTTTTGCTCCCTTTTGCCATGACATACATACAATGGTATTGTATATGGTAGCCCACATACAACCATTATATGTGCAGCATCACTCTGCTCAAAGCACCAAGTGTTAGTAACACGAGTCATAATCTCCAATTAATAGCCAATCAAACGGTAATAATTAATGTTAGTCCATTTGCCATGGGGACATAACCTTACTTGCACTATATATACCCTTATAGGTTAAATTAATGGGACAATTCAAATCCAACGACTACCAAGGAGCTCTAATCTCTATGTAATTTCTCTCTCTAAATTTCCCTTTTTTCGATACTAACTTAGGCATTGGAGGAAAATATTCCAACCACCAAAATATTCCCTATTTTGCAAGTTCCAAGAAACAAGGTCAACAACTCCGCATTGTTAACTGAACCTTCTAGACTAAAATCTTTCTAAAACAATTGACATCGTCAACAGGAAGGCTCGTTGCAATGGTAACTAATACTACAGGAACCCCAACTGAGAGACTTTAAGTGGAGGATGAGAAAGATCTCCTAAGCCAAGACGAAAATATAAGGGATTGGCCTCCCAAGGGAAGAGATCACCTAGAAACATTACGGATCAATCTTCTGTCAGGCCTAGATATAAATTCAAACACTCCCATTTCATCTACGTAACTAAGAAGTTTTTTGCTCAATTTCAAATAGAGTCTAGACACTTAAGTGAAGAACATATCATAAAGTAAATCAAACCAAAGGAAGGAGGCCAATAGACCAAAAAGGTGGACGCTTTAACGGAGTCAGTCAAGAAAACTAGTGCCTAAGAGACTAATACTCTAATCAATATTAATAAATCACTGAAATATGAAAGAGGCTAACCGAGAGGTCCAAGAGGGATAGTATCCCCATCTAGCTTAGGCGGAGTATTTCCATTGCTCCAAGTGATATATCTATTTTATATATCGTTTTACCCCCTGTCCTATGGTCATTATGGTATTTATTTGGGCTCTTCGGAGCCATATTTTTTACTAATATACGATTTATAGTGTTTTTTTTGGAGTTATTCCTATTTGCAGGAATTATTGATTTATGACATTTGTTTGAAAATTAGACCTCTTTGGATGCATTGGAATAAGGACCGTAAGCAATGATCGATTTGTAACCCGGGTCCGAATCGTCTTTCGATGATTAAGGGCTTGGTTAGGAGTTATGAGCCTTTGAGCCTATTCGATGCTTTGAAGTTGTTGAAGTGCAAGTGGGCTCGATCGAGTGGCCTTTAGCCCGATCGAGTGAAACAAACCCCATGTGCTAGATTGCACACGGGCCCGATCGGCCGCGTGTTTGTTTCAGCTCTCCGTACTTTCTTTTTCTCTTTCTTTTAGAAATTACTATAAATATTATTGAGTAGTGGTGTATAAAAACTTGCCCGGACCTTAAAACCGACCTGAACCGGACCGGTGAATTCAGGTCCGGTTCTGGTCCTTAAAAATCCATGATTCTAGGTTTCAGGTTTGTTTTGGGTAAAACCTGAAATTTTTCGGTCCGAACCTGAAATTGGTAAAGCTACATTTCATTTTATTTAATAAGACTAAACAGGTCTCAACTAGTCCATAAATAGGTCCATAAACAGGTCCATAACATGTCTAAACACTAGTAGAAATAACGCATTAGGCAGCGGTTCAAACCCGGTCTAAGGCACCGGTTTGAACCGCTGCCTATTTGAGGGGTGCCAAAAACCCCATATTTGGCACCGGTTCAAAACCGGTGCCATAGGGTTTAATAGGCACCGGTTAACCGGTGCCTAATACTGCTCTCCCGCCATTTTTTTTTTGGGTGGTGGATAGTTTAGGCACCGGTTCCTGCCTAACCAGTGCCTTTTGTATATTTTTTTTTTTTCGTTTTTTTTTTCAATCGTGCAATTATATTTAAAAAAAAAAAAACCTGCAATAATAATACCCTGTACTTCCAGCAATTATATTCAATATATTAATTAATAATTTTATTATTATAATAACTAATAATAATATTATTAATTATTATATACAAAAATAATATTAGATACAAGAATTCAATTATATATATATATAGATATAAATATTCCCAAACGCAATACAAAAAAAAAAAGGTGCTTACATATACAAATAATAGTAAGTACACATATATAATGAATAATAAGTTATATATAGTTCAAAAGTTAACATAAATAATTTACAATTACAATGCATGCCATTTACATGTTGAAGGTGATGAAAGACGCCAACATGTCACGAACTTCATTAAGCTCCTTGATTGTCAACGGACCATCCTTTTGGACCTTGCAAAACTTGAAATACAAAAACATTATTTTAAAAATAATTAATTAGGCAAAAAATATGTATTTTATCAAATATTACCTATACGACTTCTATATAGCCCATTTACTACATTACTTATAAAATGAACTATTTCTTTCTCATAACATTTCAATATTGGATAGTTGTATGTGTGTAAGCCCTAAAATTGTATAGGAGAGAATTTTATTAAGGTTTATGACGGTTTTTATCCAAAATGGCCCGAATATGGCCTATATGACCTTACTTTGCCCATTTCCTACATTTCTTATTAAATGAACTTTATTTATCTTATAACATGTCAATATTATCTAGTTATAGGTGTATAAGGAAAGAAATCACATTAAAAGAGCATATTAATACAAAATGGCCCTAATATGGCCCATATGACTTCTATTCAACCCATTTTCTACCTTTCTTGTGAAATAGCCTTTTTGTTTCTCATAACATGTCATTGTTGGATAATATTAGGTGTCTAAGGCTAGAAATCACATCAATATAGCATTTCAAGAAGTTTAACAACGCATTTTACTCAACATGGCCCAAATAGGGCTTATATGACTTCTATGTAGCCCATTTTCTACATTACTTATCAAATGAACTATTTCTTTCTCATAACATGTCAATGTTGGGTAGTTGTATGTGTGTAAGCCCTAAAATTGTATAGGAGAGCATTTTATTAAGGTTTACGACACTTTTTACTCAAAATGGCCCGAATATGACCTATATGACCTTACTTTGCTCATTTCCTACATTTCTTATTAAATGAACTTTATTTATCTCATAACATGTCAATATTATCTAGTTATATGTGTATAAGGAAAGAAATCACATCAAAAGAGCATATTAACACAAAATGGCCCTAACATGGCCCATATGACTTCTATTCAACCCATTTTCTACCTTTCTTGTGAAATAGCTTTTTTATTTCTCATAACATGCCCAGTTTCTTCTAGAGCCAAATATGGATTCAATTTATGAAACAGACAACTATATCTTATCCATTCCTTGTCCCTCAGTTTCACCGTTGCAAAAAGTTATAGTACATTAGTGAGAAATCATTCATCTTGCTATTCTATTACTCTCCTCTCCTAGATGACTCTAGAAGCTGTAAACCTTTATTTCAGACAAGCCAAGTTCATAGCTATTTTCACTAGGCTTTACTTTTTCTTATAATTCCTTAAACTACATTACATATTGATCAATACATGCTGTTTAATTGTTTGTTTTATTAAAGTAGCCAATAATCTAGCAACCAAGCTATTGACATTAAATATGTTTTAACTTACCAAGGTCAGACATAAATCAATGCTTTTCGTTGTTTTAGAATGAAATGATTGAAATCTTGCATCCTGAGAAATATTTTGGGTCTAATAAGTATAACTATTCCTTTGATGATAACTGAAATAACATAGATGCTTTGTGGCACAGGTTCTACCAATAAGCATAACTGCTGTTGAATGGGCAAATTTCTGCTGT
This sequence comes from Chenopodium formosanum, assembly GCA_024500155.1. NCBI lineage: Eukaryota > Viridiplantae > Streptophyta > Magnoliopsida > Caryophyllales > Amaranthaceae > Chenopodium > Chenopodium formosanum. Next base: position 22,079,515 of record CM044880.1, read on the forward strand.
GTTGCATGCAAACTACTATCTCAAAGGCTTATGCTGGAGAGACGTGGTTTTTGTGTAAGACTGATATTTTGATGTAGTGAAAGGCACCTGAAGGAGATTTACAAACTAGGATGAGTAATTTTCACCAATGAAGACTGTGTAACATGTCATTTAGTACTGGCATGCAATGCCTTGGGTAATACAATCTCATCTCATCAATGCCAAATCCACACTACCATACACATATCAAACACAGAATCCCTTAGGAGATTTTAGCATTGTACAAAAACAGAATCATTATCAGCTTAATATCACCCAAAAAAAAAACTACCAAGGGTCTATTCCGATTTACTGAAAACAACTGAACTGATTGGGGCAACAAATGTAGGGGAAAAACTTGAACAAGGCAGGAAAACCTCTAGCAAATATAGGGGAAAAACTACCAAGAAAATGTTACCTAAGCAGCATGTGATGATCATCATACTTTGATGGCACAACAATTCTTCCAAAACAGGGCCTGGCAAAAATGCATCTACTGCCTGCATTTCCTCTGCATCATGCTCATCTTTGAAAGCAATAGACATGACCCTGCTGTTCCTTCTACCTTTCTTTGTCAGCGAGTTTCTGAACATGCTTGAGACATTAAAAGCCGCCTTACCAAGCTTCATCTCTTCTCATCATTGCAGTAATCAATGTCAGGTTTCTCAAGTCCTGAGAAAGGTAAACAAAAATAAATCATATAAGTTCAACTTAATACCACTATGAGTCAATCAAAACTCCAAAGGCCTACATTCTCATCAGAAGCATAAATTGTCGGCATAAACTCCAAGGGTCTATTCCGATTTACTGAAAACAACTGAACTGATTGGGGCAGCAAATATAGGGGAAAAACTTGAAACAAGGCAGGATACCCTCCAGCTTATTTTTTTCAAAATAAGCAGTATTCATTAAGTCATCTTGATATTTCTCAATAGATATATACAGAAAATTTAGTTGAAAAAAAAATATATGTATTTCCAATAGCATTCATATAGCATGCATTCAACTAGCAGTATGATTCACTAGTATTCCACCATCCTCATTCAGAAAATTCATCAAACAGTTGGTAGGCAATCTAATCCCAGCATAAAACTCAATAAATCTCTCAATTACAAATTGCATTAGCCCATCAATCCAACAAAGCATAAAATTTCTCCAAACAGCACAAAAATCCCAAAAAAAAAAAAATGGAAAGAAAAAGAATTACCATAGTCAGTTAGCCGCCACCATAAGCTTTGGTATAAGAATAAATTTGGCTTCAATATTGAGCAAATTGAACTGAAACCCTAACACTTGAGCAAATAACAACGAAATTCAAACTCACACAAAAACAGCAAACCCTAAATCTAACAAAAATCAATAATCAAACAAATTACTACCAAAATCTAAATTCGATTTAACATACGCCGATAATCAAACGAATTACAACCAAAACAGCACACATAACAGCAATTCAAAAGAAATAACAACTAGATTTGAAATCTGAAACCCTAAATCTAACAAAAATCAATAATCAAACAAATTACTACCAAAATCAGCACAGGGATTAGCAATTCAAAGCGAGACTGTAATGTTCATAGATTCAGATCCAGAAATTACCGGCTTAACTATTGTTAACATCAACGATACCGAGCTACCAAGCAACCTTCAGCAAGAATTCAGAAACATTGGAGGTCCAAGTAACGTGGCGTGGAGGGGGTTGAGCTGAGGGGAGAAAGAGAATGGCAGGGGAGAAAGAGAAGGCCAGGGGTGGCGGCGGTGATGGTGGCCGGCGACTGTTGCGGCGGTGAGGTGAGGGGTTTAGAGAATGGAACAGTGAAGAAGATAATTTTGAACAACGAAAATGAAAAGAAAGAGAAAGAGAAGGAAGAATAAGGAAGAAAGAAGACGCAGTTTTTTTTTTTTTCAAATGAGGCACCGGTTCGTTTGGCACCGGTTCAAACCGGTGCCTTTTACATTTTTGGCACCGGTTTGAATTGAACCGGTGCCTTTTCCCTTTTGTTTAAAATCCCGCCCAATTTTAGGCAGGTTTTTGGCACCGGTTTGGGCTGAATCGGTGCCATATGGGGGGTGCCAAATGCAATTTTTCTACTAGTGAAATAGGTTTAAACAAGTCCAAACAAGTCTAAACGGGTCCAAACAAGTCTAAAAAGGTCCATAAAGCAATAATTTTATGAACAGGTCCAACATTCTTATTTTTTTTTTTGTAAAGAAAACCAGAAAAAAAAATCAATAATCAGATCTAGTCAGGTCAAAACCCGGACCAAACCTAATTTTTCAAGTCCAGACAAAAATCAGACCCAATTAGTCTAAGGTGCACCCTTGTGCACCTTAAATAGGTGTAACAATGTAGCCCAAAAGCCCAATTACACACAGCCCAATTAAAAAAAGCCCTAAAACTAAAAAACATGGAAACAACAATACACCCACTCATACCCAATACACCCACCCTCACCCAATAAATGTAACATCACCTCTAAACTCAAAACGTTTTTTCTTCTATATGATTTTCTCTCTCCTCTTTTTCACTTTCTCTCTCCTCTATTTGATTTCCTCACTAAAAAACTGCAAAAACATTAATGGACATTAGAGAAGAGATGCAAAATCAAAAGGATCCTCCCTAAAAAAAGGCAATTTTAAGTGAATTTCACTTAATTTTGTTTGAATTTATATGATTATCACTTAATTTTGTTTGAATATCAATTCGATACTCTCTATTGTTCGAAATTTTTATTGAAATTGTCAAAAAAAATTAGTGAAATCAAACGGATACCTTATGTTCACACTGCGAAATGCATATGTTCATATTTTAAATTCTTATGTTCATGTTTTGAATCATTTTGTAAACTTTCTGAAATGCTTATATTCACTTTTTTAATTCATATGTTCATATTTTTTTATGTATATGTTTACCTTCTGAAATGCTTAATTATGTTTATACGCATTCAAAATATGAACATATAAATGAACCAATGCATATGTTTATATTTTGAATGCATATGTTCATATTTTGAATGCATATGTTCATATTTTTAATACTTATGATGCATATGTTTCATAATCATATTATTTTTTATTTCTTCAATTTTTTTTTGTTCAAAATTAAATGCCTTAATTCATTTATATTCATAATAATATTTTATATGTTCATAATGTATAATTCATAGTAAATATTTGTTGTTCATAAATATTTTCATTAAGTCTGTTTATGCATATGTTCTCTTTCTTAAATGCATATGTTCATATTTTTTTATGCATATGTTCGCCTTTTAAATGGTTATGTTCACTTTAAGGAAACCAATGCATATGTTTATATGTTTTATGCCTATGTTCACCTTCTGAAAACCTAATGTTCACATTTAAGGGAACCTATGCATATGTTCATATTTTGCATGATTATGTTCATTGATAAAAAAAAAATGTTAGAAAATCGGATGAAGTTCATACACAGATGAAATTGATCGAAGCTAAAAAAAAAAAAATCAATTCGTATGAATTCAAAAAATCAGATAAACAACTAATTCCATATTGTAAGGAACAAATTCAATCGTGAAATAAAAAAACGAGAAAAATAGGAAAAAAATAAAGGAAAAAAGAATTAAAGAAGGAAGGAGAAAAAACAGAGTATAATTTGTGAATTCAAGGATTCATATAAACCTTAATAAATCGAAATTAAAGCACAAAATCGAAATACACACAAAAATTCATACTTAATAACTACTTTCATGTTGTAAGAAACAAATTTAATCAAAAAAGTGTAAAAAAGGGGAAAAATTGAAAAACAGAGGAGAGAGAAAATAAATAAGGAAGGAGAAAAATAGAGAAGAAAGCTAATGTTCATATTTGTGTTATTGTTACATCTATTTCTAGGTGCATGAGTGTGCATCTAAGAATATGTGAATCAGACCTGTTGATTTAGGTATGGTCTCCGGTCCTTAAAAATCAATGATTCAGGTCTCGGTCCATTTAGGTCTGGTCCGTTTTGGATCGGTGGTACGACCCTACTTTTGAGGCTAATTTGTGGCCGTACATTATTAGGATTACTTCAAGTTCCTTGTTTAGTTTTACTTTTAAATTCTAGTTTTAAGCTTTTAGATTCAAAGATGTTCTTTTTCATACATTCAAATTATCAATTTCAATCGCAATTTTTGTTCATCGCAATTATGGTATTCTCTTTACTTTTGCTATTACTTTCATCATGCTTTGTTTAATCAACTCCTTCAATTCTTTCTTAATCATGTCTGAGTAGTTTAGTTCTAGGGTTTGGTGAATCTATGAAAGTAATACGAATCATGCTATGATTGGGATTTAAATTGTGGTTTAGAATGATAAATTCAATTGATATGCTTTTCATTGTATATTTTATTTGGCTAATTAAATGTGAAAACTTGTTCATTGGACTTTAGATACGAGAGATGCTAGTTGAATATAGACCAATATCATTGAACGAACATAGTTATAAATTTCGAGAGCCTGTAATTGTGTTTGTGGGAATTGAGATACGAGAGTCTTCTACTTCTTTATATCTATATTTATTCCTATCCCTATAATTGTCATTGATTCATTAAAATTGCATAGTGGATCATGTTGCCCTAGATTATATTTCATTGAATTTAATTCTAGTTTTATTCTTATTCTAAGTTTAATATCATTCAACCTATTCTATTTAGGCCCTGTTCTTTTGAGCTTCTGAGCAGAGCAGATTTCAGTAGAGAAGAGCAGAGCAGAGCAGATTTCAGCAGAGCAGAGCAAATTTCAGCCGAGCCGAGCAGAGCAGAGCAGATATTATTATTATTATTATTATTATTATTATTATTATTATTATTTTATTATTATTTTATTATTATTATTATTATTATTATTATTATTATTATTATTATTATTATTATTATTATTACTACTACTACTACTACTACTACTACTACTATTATTATTATTAAATATTAATTATTATTATTATTAAATATTAATTATTATTATTTTATTATTATTATTATTATTATTATTATTATTATTATTATTATTATTATTATTATTATTATTATTATTATTATTATTATTATTATTACTACTACTACTAATACTACTACAACTACTACTACTACTACTAATATTATCGCATTATTATTATAATCATTAAATTTTTAAAGTTAAATATTAATTATTATTATATTAATTATAATTATTATTAAATATTATTTAATTATTATTATTATTAAAAAATAATAATTAGTATTATCTTTAAATATTAGTTATTATCTTAATATTAATTGCTATTATAAAAATCAATTATTGTTATTATAATTAATATTATTAGTTATAAGTATTATTATTACTATTAGTATAATTACTATTATTATTACTATTTTTATTATTATTAAATATTAATTATTATTGTTATTATTATTATTATTGTTATTAATAATTATTAATAATTTATTATTATTATTATTATTAAATATTAATAATTATTTATTATTATTATTTTTATTTTTTATTAAATATCAATAATTAATTATTGTTATTATTATTATTAAGTATTAATTATTATTAGAATTAAATATTTTTATTATTAAATATTAATTATTTTTTTATTATTATTATAAAATATTAATTATTATTATTAAATATTAAATATTAATTATTTATTATTATTATTAAATATTAATTATTATTATAATAATTTAATATTAAGTATTAATTTTAAGTAGAGCAAAGCAGGGCAGAGCAGATTGAAGCAGCGCAGAGCCGATTTCAGCAAAGCAGAGCAGAGCAGAGCAAAGCAGATTTCAGCAGAGCAGAGCAGAGCAAAGCAAAGCAGCTCTAAAGAATGGGGCCTTACTCCGTTAGAGATACTAAACTTAGTTGAATGATAATATTTGTCCTTCTTTAGTGGATCGACCCTTTTCTTCTCGACTATACTAGTTAGGTAATTTTAGTAGTCAAACGACCTATCAAAAAGTGGCGACGTTGCCGAGAAAGGCAATTAAAAAGTGGCGTCGTTGCCGAGAAAGGCAATTAAAAAGTGGCGTCGTTGTCGAGAAAGGCAATTAAAAAGTGGCGTCGTTGCCGAGGAAGGCAATTATTTGTTGTTTAATTTAGTGTTTGCTTTTCTAAACTTCACCTGAGGAACATACGTTCTTCGGGCAGACTTACATTTGCTTTAGTGTCTTTGATGTATGACTAGGAGTACTAATCAAGAACCCTTGATTTTTGATCTTAAGATCGAAGCCACAACTCGAAAGAGAAATGCAAGTGCAAAGAAACGCAAGGCCGAGGCACATAAACGCATGCAAGCAATATCTCAACCTTCTAATATGGCCTAGTTTAATAGAAGTTTAAGGCAGCCTACTTAGCCGCGAGCTAGTCATGTTACTAGGGGGATTAAGATGCCGACCATCACTGCGGAAAACTTTGACATCAAATCCCACGTCATCAGTATGATCACAAGAAGTCAATATTATGGGCTTGAGAAGGAAGAACCTGTGGATCATCTTCAAAAATTCATCTAGTCATGATCCTTACAGAAAATCAACGGTATAACTTATGAGGATCTTTATATGTACTTGTTCAGGTTCTTCTTGGGTAGAAAAGCTCAGCTTTGGTATAACTCTCTCCCCGATACTATTGCTACCTAGGAACAATTATCAGATGCATTTCTTGTAAAGTATTTTTCAAGTTACAAGACACATGACTACATGTTGAAGATTTTGACCTTTGCTCAAGATATAGGGGAGAATTTAAATGAAGTCCAAGAAATATTCAAGGACTAGCAGTATAATTGTCCTCATCATGGCCTTGATAATAAAACCTTGATGAACAATTTCTACAATGGACTAGATAATGAGACCATGAGGATGGTAGATTGTGTAACCAGCGGATCTATTCATAACAAATATATCCCGGATGTAATTTAATCGCTCAGTACTTTGTTTGAGAACACGTGGAATAGTTCTTCTAGGAAAACTGCACCGAAGAAGGGTAAGCATGAGGTCGAGACATATACCCTTGCTTCTATCATATTAGATGGCTGCTTTGATTGAGAAAGTTGATGGGATGCTCATGGGTGCTAGCTGACAGGCTAAAGTCATAATCACCTAATAAAAAATAATACCTCAATCCACTAACTATGCATATTGGGAAGAAGGGTCGAACCACAAGGAAACAGGTCAATTTATTCCTAAATCCTAATTATTAATCTAAATAATCTAGATTATCAAGTAACCAATTTGTTATCATAAAAGGAGAGACTAAACTACTAAGAGTAAAAGTAGGAAAGAATAAAAGTAGCAGGATGATCAATTAATAAAAGACCTAGGGCATAGGTTCACCAATAAATAATGTTCTAGGGTAAAACATAATAATCAATCATCAATGCATCAATTAATTAGATCATAAAGGGCTTTCACTACATATTGCAATCACAGAATTAATCTACCGATATTAAATCTCATCTCTTGAATCTCGACTTAACCATTTATAAATTAATCTGCCTATTGAAACTAAGCCTAAATATCAATTCTCATATCTCAAATCTCGAATTAATATTACTAAACTCATACATAGAAGACCTGCGCATGTCTAGTTCCATAGCATTAAATTAATTAATAGGAAATTAATCAAGCATTGATAATCAACAATAATAAATTACCCCTTCATATTATTTATGGATCCCCATATACCCTAGAAAGAAAACTACTCACGCATAATTAAATCTTAACTAAACAAAGCAATTAAAGAGAACATAATGATTGAAAGAAATAGAATTACTGAAATTAATAAAGAAGAAGTTGTTACCGAAATTAACGTAAATAAGGAGATGAATCAAGAACAAAGTATAGAGTTGTAAAGAGAGAAAATAAAGCTAAGTAGAGAGAGAAAGTCTTGGAGAAGATTGATTCAACCAATAACTCTCAAAACGTGTTTATATCAAACATTTAATTAATCCTAATTAAAACTAAGAAAATCACCGAAATTAGCTCATAAAAAACACGCGCCCGATCAGGCCCGCCTTTTATCCATCAAGGGCATCTCTCGCTCCCGGTCGGGCGCGAGCTCGGGCGAAGGGATGCTTCATTCTTCTTTCGCCTCGCCCGGCTGGGCGCGCTTTCGGGCGGAGCCATATTTGGCCGGGCGAAGCTCTTGGGCTATCTTGGACTTTTTGATTGGGCTCCGATCCTTCGGCCGAATTCGGATTTCCTTTTTTGTGTCTTGAATACTCGGTCCAAACGCCTCGGTATCACAATGTTGAGCCATTAATCACCGGTTTGATGACTCTAACCGGCTTTGGGCTACGAAAACTGGTCGTGCTCCTCTAATGTTCGTAGTTTCTCCATAAAAATCCCGAAAAAATGCTCTAAAGGTACAAATCCCTACAAAACTCAACCAAAATTACGAAAACACTGGAAAGCGCCAATTATGACCAAGGGACGGGGGAGTTCATATAGTATTTTTTTTTTCTTTTGAAATTCACTTTTTTTTTCACCTTTTTTTCTTCTTAAATTTCTATTTATTGCATATCATCATAATTTATTTTTTCAAGAAAAATAAACTCTCAAATTCATCAAAATAGACCATGATAAAGAACAAAATATCTTCTCAAAACCCACCCAAATTGTGCAAATAATAAGCACACTACAAACTCCCTCACCTCACTCACTAATAGCTCCCCCAAGCCAAGCTTGGGACTAATAACCAATGGGGAAAAATAGGCTAGTAATGTGGCTTATAAACAATAAATAGTCAAGGAAACAACATGGGTAGCAAGAAGGGGACAAATGTATCTACAATCATCTGAAGGTCACCTAAAAGAACAAACGCCTTCGTCCTCCACAATGTGCATAATAATGAGTCATATAAATATTACTCAAAGTTGCAAACCAATACTCAAATTCATTGACATACAATGAGCTAACTTACATTCCTTACCAAATTAACTTGTTAAGTATTATATTCACAAGTAGTTGGACAAATTTGACGCATGTTAAGGCATCCAAGCAATCAAACTTCAAATCATGGCTAACCTATCCACAATTCCCATCATCATATACCAAGAATCAAAACAATTTTCAATTATGGGGCACAGAGAAACATGATTTATTATTCATTGGAATGTATTTTTGGATTTTTGATTTTTTAATTTTTTTGTATTTTTCATTTTTATCAAAGCAATAAAACTAAACTAAAAAGCAATAAACCTATAATAAAACACACCAACAATAAAAGAAAGAGAAGAAAGATACCAAATCCACAAATCTCCCCCAAGCCAAGATCAGACAATGTCCTCATTGGCTCGGAAACTAGCCCAGCATGGCTAATCCTCATCATCCTCATCCATGGAGCCGAATCCTCTACCACTGCCACCTGCACCATTTGCACCAGAAAAGCTACCACTAAAATAGTTAGGCTAAAAATTCCCCCTCAGCCGGTCCCCCAAAAGGTATGTCCTGGCCGTACCCGTGGAAATATGAATAGTCAGTATAAATACCACGAGCGGTTGGGTCTCTATCGTATACCTGGGGTGGTGGTTGAAATCAATTAGGGTAAATAACATCGTCGGGAATATTACCCAGACGAGCATAATCATCGTACATGGGGTACAGGGCTCTACCCTGGTTCCTCTCAAGGTACCCTAATCGCTGGTCGATGGAGCCTACCATCCTCCTAAGGTCACCCTGTGAATGCTCTATACATCCTAAGGCTTGACCTATACTCTCTAGGTCCCAAACTGGCTTAGAGTAAGTCTTGGGAGGAGCTGGGGGGCATGTGAGGCATACGTGGTGGTGATGGTGCTATCACAGGCTCAGGTTGGGGTGGTGGTACTAGCCGTGCTTGCCCCTGGGCATGGGCAACTAGCATGTCATAAGTGTAAGAGTCTTGCCCAGGAGGAAAAGCAGTCAAGTAAAGGTTAGGCAGCAAAAAGATAGGCAATGGTTGCTCGGCTGCTAACCTAACACACCAGTATGGGAATTTGTTGGCCATCTAATCTCACCCAACCCAAGTCCACAAGATGCCTAAGGTTCATATAGGTTTCTGGCCCACAGTTAGTGAGACCGTGGGGCCTACTCTCAACAAATGCGGCCTTTTTTACGGCTATCCTAGTAATTAGGTGTAAACACCCATTTGTGTCTCCCTAAAATCAAACCCGGTGATGAATACCTTTCGCGTCGAATCATAATCAAATGAAGTGAAAGTGTGGAAAGTCTAATGTTGCGGTTAGTTTTATAAAAATCTTTATTTCAGTTTTCGAAAACCTATTCTATTTTATAAAAATAGCCAATCCAGTTTAGTTTTGTCCATGACAAGGGTCTAATAATGGCGTAGTTGGATTGGAGTTGAAAGAGCTTTTCAACGATATATTATAATCCAAATTCTGATTAATAATGAGGAAGTTATGGCCAAAATACTAAACTGGGTCCGGTTTGGTTCTTATATGCGGCCCAATGATCTAGAGGATGGCCTACTATTAATTATTATTCCTAAAGCTATTAGGATTGATTATAGTCTTTTAGAATATTCTCGAAGGTTCTTTTAAATACTAATGGGATTAGGATTGATAATTATGTTTTATGAGTTTTATTTGGAATAAAAGAAGTGTTTTATATGAAATTACAATTTTACCCTTCGTACGAATTTTACGACTTGATTTAATCAAGAACTAGATTACGCGTTGAAAACCTTCTGCATCGCCAAAGGACAGGTTCGTCGCCTGGTGTCGAGCCCTGTTGCCGGTGACAGAGAGGTGTTTTATTCCTTTTCAAACTCTGATTCGTTTCTATCGATTTCAGACTATTTTCTTATAAATAGGCCCCTGGACCTCCGTTTTTAAATAACTAGAATTCTCTAATTCTTCTCTCTCTCTAAGCTAAAGCTTATCCTCTCTCTCCCTCTTACAAACACAACTAGAGAATAAGCTTTTACAAACACAATTCCTTATAAAGCCATGGAGAAAGAGGGAATAAGCTTTAGCAAACACAATTCCTTTCAATTATTTAATTTAATTGGCTTATTTTGATATTTTCCTTGAAGTTACTAACGGGTGTATTGTGTTGTTAGAAAGAGATACGAGGCATCGAAGTAAGTGCTTTAATTTTTTAATTGATATTTTGATGTAGAAATCATGTTTAGACTGTTTTATTGCTTCCTAGTATCATGTTAGGGTGTTTTGATCTTCCTAGTATCATGTTTAGGATTAATTAAATTTCTAATATCAAGTATGATTGTTATGATGCTTCCTATTTCTTTCTTAATATCATGTTAGTATCATGTTAGGGTTAAAGCTTTGATTTTTATTGTTTAGTGACATGCTAGGGTTTGTTATTAATCTTGTTAGTATCATGCCTAGGATCTTGCTAATATTATTATGCTTTGTTATTTTAATTATTATTATTATTATTATTATTATTATTATTATTATTATTATTATTATTATTATTATTTAATATGATTATTATTGTGTTGCTTGATATTTATTATTATTGTTATTGCTTGATCACGTCTTTTATGCATGTTTAAAGGGAATTTGTAATTGTAATCACGCTTAACAAGATAATTAATCACTACAAGAAAATAACCTTTTCGTAGCGATTATTTTAACCTTTAGTATCGATTGTAATTGCAACAAAGAGTTTTCCCAACGAATGGTCATTCGATACTATATCCCCAGTTACCTTAGCCTTTAGTAGTGGTTTTCAATATCACTGGGGTTGGCCTCAATAATCGATACGAAAAACTACATCCAGTCGTGGTGATTATTGTAGCGATTACAATCGCTATAAATGTTTAACTTATTTTCTTCAAAAAAAAAACATGCGTATGATCTTTACAAGATTCTAACATGCAACCTCAAACTCTTATATTAAATGTTTCACCAATAAGCTATGACATATTTTATGTATTATTTGTCAAATAATATTTATATATTTAGTGTTGAAAAGGCTTTTCGTATCGATTTTTAGGATTTAGTGGCGATTGTAAATGTTACGATTTCTCAAAATTATATAAATGTGTAAAAATAGTGTTAATATGTATTATTATGTTTTCCGTATCGATTTTATATGGGAAAACCATGGTGATTGTAAAAATGATACAACATCCTTAATTATTTCACAAACATACTTGTATATTGTAGCAAATGTACAATCGCTACGAAATAATCGCTACGAAAAGAGATTTTTCTTGTAGTTATAATAATCTTGTTTAGGGTTAATTTAATTATTATTCAAGTGATCGCCAATAATAGAGTTGTTTATGCATTAATATTCAACCAACATAGATTAATCAGGTTTAGGGTAAATTTATTGATTGCATGTTAGTCAGAAAGCGCTCATGAATACGAGTAGAATAAATTAGAGGCCTATTTTATAGGGCGAGTTCTTTCTCTTATAGATTGGATTCGTACCCTCTCCAAACACCAGTCATGGTTCCAGACCTATTAGAGTTAACGATCTCCTGAATCATTAAGGGGTGTAACCTACATCCTATGAACGGTTTACAAGATCCTAAAACTTGTTGGCGACTCTTTTACTCTATCTTCCTTCCCTTTGGACGCCACCATGCTTAAGTGTATAATCATAGTGGGGCTCAAGTTTGGGATAATGCTTGAAATTTTCCTTACAGTTTTTGGCGACTCCACTGGGGAGGATTTCTATTTTTATTCCTGAAATATATTTTGGCCATGATTTAGAATGAGTGAATGAGACTCAAAAAGTTCTAAGTATTTTATGTGCGTAATTTGGATGAACATTATTGGCATAAGCATAAAAAAGGTTCTCATTTGAAAGACCATTGTAGACACCTAAAAATGTCTCCCCAAAACCAAATCCGATGATAAACAACCTTTCACCGCCACTATTGGCCGGGTTTAGTATTTAATCCCGAGAATGCTTAAAAAATCGTATTTTATTAAATTCATATTTTTGAACAGTCCATGGATTAATCTTGATGTTTGGTAAAAGCATAGTTTTAATTTCAGCCCAACTTATTTTAAGTCCAAACCTTTTTTTATTATTTTATTTTATTGTTTATTTTTGGCCCAAATTCTTCATTTATTCTTATTTAATTATTTTCTTATTTTAGCCCGAATAATAAAAGTCAGAAAAACCCCGAAATTATCAATCAGCACTTAAAAAGCCGAAAGAAATTAGGGTTAAAAATGAATTTAGACGGAAAAATGGACTGGAAGTTCCCGCGCCACGACAGACTGCCACCGTGTCACGGGAATCTTTCCCTTCTGACGGTTCCCGTGACACGGAAGGTCTGCCGTGACACAGGACGTTCCGTGTCCTTTCCGCGTAAACCCTTAACACGTTTTTCATCCCGTTTTCTGAAAATTTCCCGCGTCACTCCAAAACTGTATCGTGTCACGGGAAAGTGTACCGTCTGACGGTAGAGCTTCTCGTGTCACGGTACAGTCTGACCGTGTCATGAGATACTTTTTTAGGGTTTTTATCATTTTAGGGTTCCGTGTTCTCCATCAGCACATTTTCCCTATAAATACCCCCTCATTTCTGATGTACGAGGCACCGAGAATTTTATTATTTTTATTTTCTCTCTTCTATGCTATTAGCCTAAACACTAGCCTACCCTTTTCACTTTAAAATTCCTTCTTCAAGCACTCAAAGGAGCCCATATTTTACTCGAGGTTCTGTCCTTAAGCCAAGGCTTGAAAGGTAGAACTGTTTGAGGGTTTGGCCCTAAAATCAACTTTATTTCATTTAATTTAATTTAGTTATTATTTTATTATTTCCTTGAAGTTACTAACTCGTTTATTATTTTGTAGTTGCAAACAAACAGATTCAAAGTAAGGATCATGCTCTTTTATTATTATTATTTTTCTAACGATTTTATGTTGTTGGAATTGTGATTAAATTGGTTTTAATATTAATATTTGTTCTATTATATTTATTTTGATCACCATATTGCATGCTAAAGGGAATATGTAATTGAAAATCACGCTTAATAAGATAATTTGGACAACCGGTTTAGGATCCTTTTTAATCTTATTATTAATTGAAGTGATCACCAATATTTTTAGAATTATACGTGCATTAATTTTGAACCAATTTAGTTAAATAATAGTTTGGAGCAAATTGAATATTTTGTTTGTATGCCTCTGAGATCGCAGGAATCACTTTTCACTATAAGAATCGAGTAGAGGCCAATACGGGCGAATGTGACTCCATGACTCACTTCGTACCATCATCCCCGATCCTCCTTTCGTGGTTCCGAACCATATGGAGTTAGTAATCTCATGTATTATGAATGGGGTGTAACCTTCACGGGTCAATCGTTGTTGCCTATCGTTGTCCCTTATCGTGGTTGCCTTTTTATGATCCGTGAACGGTTTACAAGTTCCTTAAAAACCTGTTGGCGACTCCCTACTTTATTTGTCCCTAATAGTATATGTCAATTCCCACTTCCTATGAGTGCCAAGCATATTCACAACATGCTTTTAACGTAGGAGCACTTCGGGCGACGCCTACAATTTGGCGACTCCACTTGGGAGGATTCTTAATTATTTATCGATTTGAGTGATCGGTATTTAATTAAGATGAGTGGATGAGAGTTGAAAGATTCTTGAAAAAAATATTCCTGTGATTAATTTGGCATTTTTGCATCTACATAGACGTTTTAACGTCGCGTTCAGGTCTACCCCGTAGGAAAAATTGGATAACTTGGTTGCGCGCAAAGGAAAACAGGGCACCAGTCAGATTTTCTGACTACCGTGCCACGGCAGAATCTGCCGTGTCACGGTACAGTGCACCGTCTGACGGTGCACAGTACCGTGACACGGGAATTTCTGCCGTGTCACGACAATCCTAAAATCAGCCCGGTGGCTTATTTTCTTTCCTCACAGACGACTTCCTTCGATTTTTCTGAAAAAACGTATGTGTTCTACATGCGTCTTAGCCCCGGGGGGTTTAAGCTCTATCGACCCAAAAACGCTCATGGCAATAAGGGTTTATCCGAGTTATTAAATCCACCCAAACCATGGAGTCGAGTTCGATTTCCTCACGAACTCGTGGAGCCGCCCGTTGGCATACCCCTCAAGGGAGGCTGCCTTGCTAACGCGTCCAAACTCTTAACCATGGTACCCTTTTGACACCCAAAGCTTGACCAACAGTTGAACATAGATCTCGACTCCAGGTTGCGAACTTTTTTTACATCATCGTGCCTAAATGCTATGTGGTTGTTTGGTGCTAACCCTCATGTGTTTGCTCTTTTGTTTAACCCATGACCAAGGGTTTTTATTCTCACATAGTAATTAGTACGGACCTAAAATCGATTAAAATCTGAAAAAAATAACAAAACTGACCTGGAACTACGCACCGTGTCACGGCATGTTCTGCCGCGCCACGGTGAACAGTGCCGTGACACGGGAAAGTCTACCGTCTGACGATAGAGTGCACCGTGTCACGACAGTCTGCACCGTTACACGGTGCCCAGGAAAGTGTCCTGACAATCTTTTTCTTGATTTTTGTGCGAATGCTGTGTCCAGTTTTGTGTCGTGTCTAGCTATACGGTCAAAACACGCGTCTATAACCTCACCTAATCACTCACATATCGTGTTCACACACTTTTTTTTAGTCGTGCACCACCTTTTGACCGTATTTTAGGGAAATCTCGTTTTTGTGTCGTTTTTTTTTTTTGGAGTAAGTTGGATGGTATCCTCCCATGTTTTTTTTTATTAAAAAAAATATATAATAAGTAGAGTTTCAAAATTATGGATTTTTAATAAAAAAAAAATATAATAAATTTTCTTTTTAATCCGGATAGGTTAAGGTTAAGTTTGGTCATTAAAGGTGTGTTTGTTTCGGTGTCACATCACTTGGACAAGAAGCAGGGGTAGATTGTTACGGTTCGAGTCCATACTTCAACAACCTCTTATACCTAAGAGGCGTACAAGGAAACCACCTCAATCATCTCCACTATATCCGTCTCCATACTACTTTCAACCAATGGCCACTAAGGAAGACATTGAGAACCTCAACAGGACAATCGAAAGATTGTATGACATGATGCAGACACTCACTACTAGAGTCAGCACTGTAGAGCAAGACAATCAAAACAATGTCACTACTGCTGCAATGGACAAGATCAAGGAACAGATGAGCAAGATTTCTTAAGAGTTCACTTATGCGGAACAACCTGTCACCTTTTCGTCCATAAGAGAGAAGCTTCCTGAGAAGTTTTCCACTGCTGACATTTCCAAATTCAAGCGTACTGATAATCCGCTTTTCCATTTGAAGGTTTTTTCTGCAACTATGGCTCTTAAGGGAGTAGATGTGACACTCTTCCCTACGGTGTTTCCTCTTTGCTTAGAGCATGCCTGTCAACAGTGGTTCTATTCTTTGGAATCCAAGCATGTCGCGACCTGGGAGGATATTGCTGAAAGCTTTATGAATCGGTACAAGTGTAACATCCAAGCCAAGACTTCTGAACGTGAACTCTCCATTCTAAAACAGAAAGAGAATGAAGGCTTCACCACTTACTTAAGCAGGTGGAGAGAAATAGCTGCGCTCTTGGTGGATCCGCCCAAGGAGAAGGAAATGGTTCGCTTGTTCATTGCCAATCTGACTCACAGATACAAGCAACACTTGAAGTTTCTGCCTCTAAGTACCTTTGAAGCTGTATACGATATTGGAATCAATATCGAAGATGAACCGATGAAGTCTGTTTGTAGCAACAATAACAACAGCACTTGGAAAAACAAGAAGAACGACACTCCTTCTTCTTCGTCTTCTAAGCCCAATAATGCTACCAACAATATCAACATCAATGATGTGCTGGCCCTTAATGCTCCTCCTCAAAGATTCCAAAGGCAAAGGAGGGTTTATACGCCTTTGGGAATGACTTATGATGCTGCTTATGACCGTTTGCATGGTCAGGGACTGATTATGCCAATCAGACCATTTCCAGAACCTCAACCTGAGAATAGGACCGCTAGCTATGACCCCAATGCTTATTGCAAGTTTCATCAAGGCAAGGGTCATAACACTGAGAAGTGTTGGCGGCTCCCTACTTTATTTGTCCCTAATCGTATATGTCAATTCCCACTTCCTATGAGTGCCAAGCATATTCACAACATGCTTTTAACGTAGGCGCACTTCGGGCGACGCCTACAACCATCCTTAATGAGTAAAAAACATAGGATTTTTACACATAGGAAATTTGAGAAATATCTTTCACAACTAGAATAGAAATAATACTGCGAAAACTAAAAAATTCTAAGAACACAGAAAGCTGATAAGGCATGTAGGAACTAGCGTCTAGAAAAAAGAGTGTGTCACCTGAAAAATGGCCTCATCGCCTGGCGACAACCTTTTTGTCTGGCGACAAAGCTATTTTCTGGCGGCAGACTCTGTTGTCTGGCACCAAGCTCTTCCAATGTCGAGCCAGAACTCTGCCTTCTTGTTTTGACTAGTTCTAGCACTGTTGGCTCGATTCTACTTCCTGATTGAGTTTTTCTCTCTTTTCTGAAACCCATATGTGTTCTACATATGGACATAACCCTCTGGTAATTCATGCTCCATCTCCCCAATCAAACACTCCTGGCAACGAAGGGTTCATCCAAGATTGTTGAATTCACCAAACCATGGAAGCGAGGTTAACTCGCAGGGTCCCAGCCACACACGCCAACCCTTCCAAAGGTAAGGCTTCCGCACGGTGCTTCCGAACTCATAACAAGAGTCTTAACATAGTCTTTACTTAAGTCTAGTAACATAGTCTAGCCACATGGTCATGACAAGAGTCTTAACATGTCACCTACACTCACTAGTCTTAGCACACACTTTGTATATGTCACCATGACCATGTCTTAGGGTCATGCATGAGCAATTTTTCCGTATTTTAAGTTGAGGGTCCATTCCATTTCTATTATCTTCGATATCATCTTTCAATCTATTGCATGTTCAATTGAGCTTGAGCCAAAAAAAAAAAAAAAAAAAAAAACTGATCCTTAGTTTCCATTTCTACAGTACTTAGTCTAGGAGAGAAGGACGATTAATCAAAGATAACACCTTTATTCAAGTTCAACTTTTTGATAAACCGATTCGTCAAAAGAGAAAAGCTAAGAAGAAAATTGCAAGTCAAGAAGAAATCAATGAGCTTAAGAAGCAAATGGCTGACGTGACTGAGGTGTTGAAGGCTTTAACCCTTCAAATTAATGACCCTGTGAAACAAAAACAAATGGAGCTCATGCAAGAAAGCTTGAGCAAAATATCTAATGACTATAGATTCCAGGGCATTAGCTCACAAGGGGTCTTAGTGGACAAGGAGCTTCTTCAGCAGAAGTTCAATGCCAATGACATCCCTAAGTTCTAGCCAACGGACAACCCTTACTTTCACTTAAGGGCCTTTTAAACTATAATAAACATTAAGGGGATTTATAAGAATATTTTTCACTCTTTATTCTCAATGTCCTTGGAAACCGTTTGTCAATATTGGTTCTTTTCTCTTGATAAAGAGAAAACCTCTACATGGGATGGAATTAAAAACGCTTTCATTGACAGATATAAGTGTAATATTCAAGTCGAAACTGACTATAGACAACTTGAGATGCTAAGACAAAAAGAGAACGAAGGCTTTACTTCTTTCTTTAATAAGTGGAGGGAAACTTCCGCTAAGATGATTGAGGTTCCCACCGAAAAAGAATCCGTAAGGATGTTTATCAAGAATCTCCAAGAGAAGTATTCGAAGCATTTAAAATATCAACATAATTTGAATACTTTCAAGGCCGTCTATGACATCGGTATTGAAATCGAAGATGACCTTACAAAGCAAAAAGCTACTGACAATAGTAACCGCAGTGGTTGGAAAGGAAAGAAGAACGATAATCCTTCTTCTTCCGAAAACGCCCACTCTAGTAACAATATTAGTACTTTTGACCATAATGAAGTCTTAGCCATGGATAATTAAGGATCTAAAAAGAAACCCAAAAGATATCTCACACCCATTGGAATGACCTATGACATTGCTTTCAATCGTCTATATGGTGAAGGATTAATCAAATCTATCGGCCTACTGAAGATCCAACGCCAGAAAATTGATCTTCGAGATGGAATCCCAACTCTTATTGCAAGTACCATCAAGGAAACGGTCATACAACGGATGAATGCTACAGGTTTCAATTTTCATTCAAGATCTCATAGAAGCAAACAAGATCCCTGATGTGTCTATTTTATATAGTATTTTACCCCCGTCCATTGGTCATAATTAGTAGTGTATTTGGCTCTTTAGAGCCACTTTTATTACTAATTGGTGTTTTCTAGTGTTTTCGTAGAGTTGGTTGACTTTTGCAGGGATTTACACTTTTAGAGTATTTTCCCGAGATACTATAGAGCAATTACGAGCACTGGAGAAACACGACCAGATTTTATAGCCTAGGGCCGGTTAGAGCCATCGAACCGGTGATTAAGGGCTCGGTATAGGTGATACCGGGGAATTTGGACCGAGTATTAAAGACCGGAAGAGAAAACCCAGATTGGCCGAAGAATTGGAGCCCAAGCGTAGTTCAAATAGTGGCCCAAGAGAGCCGCCCGGCCAAAGAGGCTGGCGCCCGAAGGCGCGCCCTGCCGGGCGGGAGAAGCTAAGGTTGGCGCCCGGTGAAGCGCCCGGCTGGGCGAGAGATTGGTACTGACGAGCAAAAATGCGCGCCCGATCGGGCGGTGCCTTGCCCGATCAGGCGCGTGTAAATATTAGGAGTTAATTTTGTCGTTTAAGTTTGTTTTAGTTTAGGATTTGTACGGAGTATAAATACTCCTCCGTAATACGATTTTAGGATCTCTCTCTCTCTCTCTCTCTCTTTCTTTTACTCTCTTAATTGTTTTCTTAGATTTCTTTCTCTTAAACCTTTGTTCTTAATCTACTCTTAATTCCATATTTATTTTGGTAACGATTTCTCTTCTCTTAGTCTTAGTTGTTTATTTTATTCCTTTAATCATGTCTTGCTTTATTTCTTTGATTAGTTTAGTTTCTATTATGTGTGAGTAGTTTTCTTTCTATGGTTTATGGGGATCCATAAATAATATGAAGGGGTAATGTATTGTTGTTAATTATCAATGCTAGATTAATTTCCTATTAATTAATTTAATGCTTTGTGACTAGATTAGGCCTGATCTTTTATGCATGAGTTTGACAATATTGATTCGAGATTCGACAGATGAGAATTGATGTTTAGGTCTAGTTTCAATAGGCAGGTTAATTTATAAATGGTTAAGTCGAGATTCAAAAGATGAGATTCAATACCGGTAAATTAATTGTGTGATTATGATACGTAGCAAAAGCCCTTTATAATCCGATTAATATATGCATTCATGAATGATTATTATATTCTACCCTGGAATATTATTTATTGGTGAAACTATGCCCTAGATCCTTTTATATATTATTTTCTCCTTATTCTTGATCTCCGTAGTTTAGTTTATTATTGAAATACAAATTTTGGTTACCTCATAATCTAGATTATAATAGTTAATTAGGAATAGAAAGATCCGTTTCTCTGTGGATTCGACCCTACTTCCCTATCTACAATAGTTAGAGGATTTAAGAATTACTTTTCATTTGGGGATACGACTTTACCTTGTCAATCCCATTGCCTCTAGCTAGCAAGAAGACTGGGTGATGATAAAGAAAAAGATACAAAGTGGGCTTCAACGACAAGATTTCGTGACTTATTTTTCTATTTTTCTTCTATTCTTACTTTCCCCTATAAGTCTAGCATAGACACCTTTTTATTTTCCTTAGATTTACTTTGTAGGTTTTTTCTTTTTCCCTTTTAATAAAATGAGCATTTATTTCCTTGCATACGATCATCGTGTTACATCGCATTAAAAAAAATGTGTCAAACTAAGTACAAGATATACCATTGATTTAAAGCACCCCTTGTAGCCACATCATATCACCTTTCACCCTTCAAATATGCAATCCTTTCTTGATAAACCACTTTGAGCCTCGTCTAACGATAGACCTTCCTTTCTTCAACCCACATCTACCTAACCTTGGGATGGAATGGTGTGTAACTTATGCAATTTTCAAAGAACAAAAGCTTGAGTGATTCAAAAGATTAAAATAGCAAAAATAGATATAATAAAAAGTGTACAAAAAGGAAAGTGTTTTAATGTCATTAGTATGAAAATATCTTTGATAAGAACACGTCTTGGATTGCGTTTCTTATCGAGTGCTTGGTACCGTGCCTAACAAACATGAATGCCAAGTGAGTGATAGACCACACGATTGAGATT
This sequence comes from Chenopodium formosanum, assembly GCA_024500155.1. Lineage (NCBI taxonomy): Eukaryota > Viridiplantae > Streptophyta > Magnoliopsida > Caryophyllales > Amaranthaceae > Chenopodium > Chenopodium formosanum. The sequence goes on from CM044880.1 coordinate 22,100,775, forward strand.
GCCCACACTTATCAAAAATAAAATAAATGCAAAAGAAAAAGAGAGAACAAAATATAAACGAAAAAAACAGAGAGCTAAAAAAGTGTAAAAAGCCTCAACCATAATAATACAAAGATTCAAAAGCAAGGTTGCACACCTTGGGGGCTTATCTAGGGTCTAGAGCTATTGTCCCTTCTTCTTCAACCTTTAGCCTAACCACGTTACAACCCTTAAAAGACCTCTTTAAGGTATACACACACTTGTGCGAGGTTCGGCTAGAGCGACGTTCGGCCTGATTCCTAACGGATACGTAGGCAACCTCACATCAAGGTGCGGTTGTAATAAAAATGCATTCATATTTACATTCACACACTTACACCATGATCATATCAAGGGATCTCCAATGCTCATCCATATCCATTTAGAGCTAGACTTGGGGGCTTGATCCCTACATTGTTAGCTTACCTAGCCTAAGAGTCACCATCATTTAACTCTTCTTGAAATAATATTTTCCCACACACTTAGCCTTTGCGACCTAACTTTCGTGTAACTTTCACACACTGCACAGATACATGACCAAATAGTCCTTCCCTTAGGAACCCTTTGTCATGAAATATTAACACAACGTTGAAGCATGCCTTGTCATATCAACATCAATCATCATTGCATCACGAAGTATGAAGTACTTAGCCTTAGCGCCTAAGTTACATTAATAGTTTCATTATCAAGTCAACTAGGATAGTCTAAAATGTCACAATCCTTGTACTATGAGAGACAATAGATTAAGCTCATTCAACATGCAGTTTCAAAAACTTCGCTTCTTTCAATTATCACGTCCTTTTTTTCGAGAGGAAGTCGGTACCATCCACAAGAATGACAAATTTTTTTTGTTTTTCTACATAAGTCAACACTCCACATACACGAGTCATATCGAGTCGAGTTAACCTCGAGTCAGTCAATCACAGTGAATCAAGTTTATACCTTGAGTCATGCCAAACCATGTATGTCAAAACACTTCGAGTCATATCAAATCAATGAGTCAAGAAACACTAAGTCTTAGGTCAACCCTAAAGAAAGATAAGAAAAGTCCTATAGTCCAAATATAAATGCAGGTACATCCTAGCGAGCAAGAACATTCCCGGTTTTTTTCGAAAAACCTCGAATAAAAACCTGACTCCAGCGTCAGACGATAAGGCTTTCGCCTAGCAACAGAGCAAGGACGCGACGACAGCGGTTTCCAGCATGCGCTGGAGCAGCGATGAGATACATGTCCCCATATTGGATTATGTGGACCTCATACAACAATTTTGGGTTCCTTGGTACACCAGTTAGCCCTTGTAAGCAAAATTGACATGATTAATAGTCGGCTCGATTACAATCGCAGTAAGTGATTGATCTGACAACGATCGTCTCACTTAGCTTAAGCGCCTAAGCATTGGCTCATTACAAGCACCAAGCCATTGGTTCAAAAGCAAGCACCAATACGAAAATTTTTTCCAAGATTGGATTGTCATCCCTGGCAAAGTTTCCAAGCGTGGATTGTCGTACTCCTTCTCTGTTTGGAAATTTTTTCCAAGTTCAGATTGTCATCTCTAGCAAGTTTTCCGAGATTGGATTGTCATACACATAGTTCCCTATGGAAAAATTTCCCAAAGGATTGTCGTAGGTCTCTATTCATCATAAATTTCAGCAAAGGTTCCTCAACATGGATTGTCATTCAGTTTAGTAAGTGGCAAATTTTCCCAAAGTGGATTCTTGATCAATTCTTTTTTGCAAATGTTCCAAGATGTGGATTGTCAATTGTGGCAATATTTTCCTAAAAGGATTGTCGCATAGCATTGGCAAATTTCCAAGGTGGATTGCTTTTAAGAGTTATATTCCAAGATGTGGATGGTAGATCGTAGCAATGTTCTTATGACAGATTGTTACGAAGCATTGGCAATTTTTCCCAAAATTGGATTTAGGTAAACTTTTCGAGATACGGATTGTAGCTTTATTGTAGCAACATTTCCAAGGATGGACTGTTACATGGCATTGACAACTTTCCTTAAATCGGATTGTCATACATCATGCAAGAGTCGTGTTGACAAGTGTTTGTGAAGAAAAGAGGATTATCATCACCTAAAGCATCAATAGCAAAATTCAAGCAGCATTAAGGATCAACAAAGAAGTGGTCTTTTAGTAATTTTCTTTCGAATATTATCGCAACAATTGAGGATGGCTTTAGGCGGAGCAATCTTCGATCATATTCCCTTGCTTGAGGAAGATGGTCACAAGGTGGTAGAAGATCGTTTCAAGCGAATCAATCTTCGAAAGTATTTTCGGGCTTGCAGAAGACTATTATAGGGGAAATTGGAGGCTGTAGACATCTACTTTTGGCCTCCCGTCCCAACAGGAAGTGCAATGATGATAAACCATCTTCGTGTTAGATTGAAGTGGAGAATGCTTATGGATAACTGGTTAAGCCATAAAACACAAAAAGTAGCCCAAACTAAATAAACAAAGCTAAAACAAGGTTAAATTAACTAAATCCGATCAATATTAGGCTAAGCCCGTGCTTAAAACCCAATAATGACGGATTTAGGAGCGCCTAGGTTAAATTCGAATGTTGCCTCAAGAAAATCCGCGCGCATCTCAATAGGTTGCGCTGGGCAGGCGCGCACAACTAATTCAATTGCCCGCAACCTCTTGAGATGCGCTCGCGGAAGATTTTGAATTTTATAAAAATATAGAATCGAATCTTACCATAATGCCGCGCGCAAGAAAATCAGTTGCGCTGTCAATAGCAGCGTAACTAAATCACTTGCGCTGGGATGCCGCGCGCAACTAATCCTGTTGCGCGTGACACCTGCTGCGGAAGAATGTCCTAAAACTACTTATTCTCTATAAATAGAGGCTTAATTCGAGGCTTAAAAACAAAGAACAATAACCAAAAACTCTGGCGACATACTTGTGAACTTGTGCTACCTAAACCCTCTTGTCCTAAACACTCACCCCTTGATCTTTTGTTACTACGGTGGTGGTTCCCCAACAAGAAGGTGTCCATAAGTGTTCTAAACGGAGATCTAGCAAAGAGAAGTGGTAAATTCCCGAGCACTTAGATAAATCATATTTATTTTCTTGTTTAAAGGAATCTTAATTAATTAATTAGTGTTGTTTGATCTTCATCAAAGGACTAATTAATTATTTTCACATAGTATCTTGTTTTAAATAAAGATTAGAATTGGACAATTAACTGTTAGTTGATCACTTAAGCCAAGGTTAATATTGTTGATTTTCTTGTTCTTTTCACGAATTTGATTAAATAAAGTATAACGACGTTGCAATGTAATTCCTACGTGTATTAACGTGTGTAAATAAAATCAACTAACTTAGTTTTAGGTATCGCGTTGCATTTATTGTTTGGTAATGAAATTTCTAAAAAGGAAGAGCTAGTAGAGGTTGTACTAAGATAGAATAGCGATTTCTCCCTAAAAGGAACGTTATTTTAGTACCCTCGCTCCCGAACTCATTTCTGGTTTATGTACACCAATTTGGGCATGGGTAAACTTACAATTCGTGCTAATTATCCCTTGAACTCTACTTGGGAGAAAGGCATGAACGAGGTTGATGAGTTTTCCTAAAACTCATTGGCAACTCCTACTTGTTACTTACAAAAAAGCGTGATGAGAGTATCATTTCTAATTCTAGGTCTCCCAAACAGTCAGGAATTCAAATCCTAATACACCCTAACAAGTGTAAATTCCTAGGTTTTTAAGTGGCCATGAGCATCTAAGGAAGGACCCCTTACGATGGGATCACCCTCCTTACAGTGGCAATTCCGCTGGGGACTTAGAGGTTACATGATTAGTTCTTGGTTATGGTCCGAGTTTTCCAACACTAGGTTGCCTATGGGTTGTAACGAGAATTAACTTGGATAATCTCTAGTTAGAGGGAGAGACTCGAACGCATAATATCTTCCTTTTGCACAAAAAGTATAAACCAAGCATGCAACATTGCATCATGCATAAGTATAGCACACTTTAACCATTGGGGATTGGCTCATTGATTAGGGGTTGCCAACACTAGGCTTCTATCCTGAAATCAATAACAATCATCCCACCTAATCACCAACAAAAGGTTGGGAAGACGATGTAATGAGTCAACACATTGAGTGATTGATTTGTGCATCGTTTCATAAGATATGGTACCTTTGGACACCCAAGCCTCTTTGACTTTAGAATGGAATTACGTGATTCTTGGCTTATAATATGCTTTATGTGCTTATATGACTATGTGCATTGTGTTAGTATAATCTTCTTCTTCTTCTTCTTCTTCTTCTTCTTTTTTTTTCTTTCCAATCTAGGTTCCCAATTACGAAGTAGTCTCTTCGTAATTTTGAGTCATAATCGAAGGGTAACATGAAAAAAAATAAAAAAAAAAGATGACAAAAAAAAAAGAAGTGCTCTAATTAAATAAAAAAATATACGAGCAGGTGGCGTGCGCAACTTAATGAGTTGCATGACCCCAACCAACGTAAGAGATTTGGTTGCGCATGACATTCGCGCGCAACTCAATCTCTTACGCGTGCCCACTGTTACGAGTCGATTTGATTTCTCAAACAAGTCAACTCGTTCAAACAATACCTTTATCCGAGAATTGTTTAAGGGTAATATTACTCGTGCGAATATATTTTGCGTCATTTCTTTTTCTCTTTTAAACAAGCGTATCAATTTACTTATTCTCTCGTATTTCCTTTAGGGCCTGTTCTCAAGATTGGGGAACAAAGACTCCCGGGCGCTCGTATTCTACGTTTATCATCAAGTAAACCACCTCTTTCAAACCACCTCCCCTCGACAACTAGTCCTAGTCCAACAACAATGTCGACCATCGAACAACTCTAAGAAGAGATTGCTCGATTAAGAGAAGAAAAGGCTCAAGAAGCCGAGGAAAGAAGAATTAAGAAACTTGAAAAAGCTGAAAAGAAAAATGCCAAGGTTCTAGCCTTGCAACAAAAGATGGAATAATTATCCGTCAAAGAAAATTCGTTAGAGAAGCTTGTTCTTCGTTCCACCATGGGGAACAAGTACTTCAACGCAGAAAAGTTTGCTCCTCCCTCAGGACTTACTTTGCCAGAAAAGTTCGTAGCTACGGACTTGCCAATATTTAAGGTGACCAATAATCCACAAAACCACTTAATGTGTTTTACTGACACCATGGAATTAAAGGGAGTTGATCCTAAGCTTTATGCTTTGACTTTCCCTTTATCTTTAGACCCAACCGCAAGAGAATGGTACTATGGGTTGGATCTAAAATTTAAAACATGGGAAGATGTAGTTTCGGCTTTCATTACCCAATATGAGAGTAACGTAGAGTTCAAACAACTCTATGTGAGCTTGAAATGCTTAAGCAAGGCGACGATGAAGGTTTCCTTACTTTCTATAGTAGATGGCGAGAAAAGGCAGCTCACCTTGCCCAAAGGCCACCTGAACTCGAGTTGGTACAAAAATTCATCGACAACTATCATGAAAAGTACAACAAACATCTACGCTACCTTGGTCTAGAAACTTTTCAAAAGGTCTATTCTGTGGCTATTAGGATTGAAGATGATCTTGCTAAAGAAAAAGCAAATAAACCCCATTATCATCATCAACCTAAGAATAACTACAAAAAGGGGAATGATAATACATCATCCTCTATTGATGTATTTGCGACCACCACACAATATAATAATACAAATCAATACAATAATAGTGATCCTAGAAGAAGGTGGACAAAAGAAAGAAAATTTACACCATTTCCTGTAAGCTATAAAGAGTTATTATAAACATTAAGCGAAAAAGGCTTACTTGTGCCAACAGGGCCAACACCACCCACTCCACCAGAAAGAAGGTTTCGTCAATGGGATGGTAATGCTTATTGTGCTTATCATAGGGACGTTGGGCACGATACTAAATGTTGCTACGTCTTAAAGCACAAAATACATGATTTAGTAGACGATGGGAGAATTCCCACGCCTAAACCTAACAATAATGCATCCCCATTAGGGGTGTTTCATATTGATGAGGATTATATGGGAAGTGGTACGTTCAATCCTTTGGACTATATCACACCTATAGAAAAACCTCTAGCCACAATACTCATAGGGGCAACTAACGAGGTATGTGGATTATGGGGCGACGACTTTCAAGACTTATATGTCATTAAGTATGCTGCCGTCCCACCTTCATCTTGTTTACAAAATGAGACAAATGAAGCGCTTGATTAGGATCATTTATTAGGGAAGTCACAAGACTTATCAAATCTCTCCTTGGATGAACAATGGCATCAAGCACAACTCATGGAACATCTAGAAATGGAGGCATATACAAAGCCTCTAGAAGAAAGTTGGTTTGTGAGTCCTACGACTAATCCAAATGAGGTAGATCATCTAACTCGTTATGGGCGAGTTTATCAAGCACCACCACCACCAATTGGATCTTCAACCACACAAAATCAAACTCAAGGTCAAATGCAAAACACAATACCACCTCCACTTGAGGTAGAAGATCCATTGGTTAAACAACTTCTCCAATCCAAGGCAAATGTTAGCATTTGGGAACTCTTAAGTACTTCTAAGAACATAGGAATTCTTTTATGAATGCTCTAATGGCCTTTTCTGTTAGCACAGACACGACCCTTCAGGATCTCATTAGCTTGCTTACTAGCAAAAAATCCGACAAATAAATCATTTTCACTAATGATGATTTGACTTCAAAAGACACTACCCACAATAATGCATTATACTTTACTGTGGGGTGCAAGGGATACAACATCCCTCTTACTTTAGTAGATAATGGGTCAGTTGTAAATGTATACCCATTGCAAATATCGAAATATTTAGGCCTTAATCCAGGTGAAGACTTTCAATCAATAACACAAAGTATTAGGGCTTAGGACAACTCGAGAAGATCGGTGTGTGGAACTGTTAAGCTACCAATTCCATGTTATGGACATTAAACCTACATTCAACCTTCTACTTGGATGTCCTTGGATACATGAGCTTTGTGCAATACCATCCTCACTTCATCAAATGATTAGGTTGAACTATCAAAGGCTTCCTATGTCTATACATGCTTCTCCACTAAAAATAGCCATAAATGACCAATCACTTTTGGAAATAAAACATGATAATGATGAAGAGGACATGTGGGGATTTGCCGCAGAGCCAATCTACACAATTGAAATGGAAAAAAGCCTTAAAGAATCATTCAAGCTTGATCCATATTCTACCAAGATAGTAAAAAACATCTTATTCAAGAGTAGTTACTTTCCTGGGATGCCTTTGGGAATGGGAATGAAGAAATCCCTCTTACTTCCTATCCCAAAAAAAAGCTTCTCCTTTGGATTGGGATATAAACCAACTAAAGAAGAGCCAGAGTCTCACGTTGCAAAAAACAAAGCACGTAGAGACTACAACAAGAAAGGGATAGTCACTTTACTCCTATCCTACCAACAAACCCTTAATGGACAATTCATTAGGAAGGGGGAAGATTACTGTGGGGAATAAATTTCAAGCGTTAACCCTTAGCTCGAACCCCACTGTGATCATACATTAAAGTACGGTGGCGTCAAAAAGGGAAGAAGATAGAGCAAAAGAGTCGCCAACAAGTTTTAGGAACTTGTAAACCGTTCACAGGGTGAAGGTTACACCCCTTAACGATCCAAGAGATCGTCAACTCCATAAGGTCTTGAACCAAATAAGGGTTCGGGGATGAAGGTACAAATCCAACCTAAAAGAGATTGAACCTGCCCTAATAATAGGCCTCTACTTTATTCTGACCGTATTCATGTGCGCTTTCTGACTAACATGCAAAAAAATAGGATTAACCCCAAACCTTCTTATCTATGTTGGTTGAATATTAATGCACAAATAAATCTATTATTGGCGATCACTTTAAATTATAATCTGTAGGGAATAATTTCAAGTGTTAATTCCCTAGCTTGAACCCCACTGTGATCATACACTAAAGTATGGTGGCGTCTAAAAGGGAAGAAGATAGAGCAAAAGAGTCGCCAACAAGTTTTTTAGGAACTTGTAAACCGTTGATGAGGTGAAGGTTTCAACCCTTAACGATCCAAGAGATCGTCAACTCCATAAGGTCTTGAACCAAATAAGGGTTCGGGGATGAAGTTACAAACCCAACCTAAAAGAGATTGAACCTGCCCTAATAATAGACCTCTACTTTATTGTGATCGTATTCATGTGCGTTTTTTAATTAACATGCAATCAATAGGATTAACCCTAAACCTGTTTATCTATGTTGGTTGAATATTAATTCACAAATAAACCTAGCATTGGCGATCACTTGAAATTATAATCAAATTAACCCTAACAAGATTATTAATTATCTTATTAAGCGTGATTACAAGTACCAATTCCCTTTAAACATGCATAAAAGGCGTGATTAAGCAATAAAAAAATACATATCAAGCAACGTAATAATAATTATAATCAATGATTATAATAATAATAATAATAATAATATCATCATCACAATAATAATAATAATATTCATAATCATCATAAATTATAACAATTATAATCATAATAAAAATGATCATAAATCATGTTAAAGCATAATAAAAATAGCAAGATCCTAGGCATGATACTAACAAGATTAATAACAAACCCTAGCATGTCACTGAGCAATAAAAATCAAGTCTTTAACCCTAACATGATACTAACAATCATAAACATTAGGAAAAACATAGGAAGCATCGCAGGAATCAAAATAAGCATATTTGATATTATAACCTCTTCCCTAAACATGATACTAGGAATATCATAAAAACAATTCAAACATGATTTCTACGTTATAATATCAATTAAAACCATAAAAGCACTTACTTTGATGCTTCGTACCTCTTTCTAATAACAAAATACACACGTTAGTAATTTCAAGAAAAAAAATAAACAAATAAATAAATTAAATAATTGAAAGGAGATTTGGGACCAAACCCTCAGAAATTAAACCTTTCACGTCTAGGGCGAAGAAAACTTTGAATATGGCTAGGTGTTTCTAGATCTTACGAATGCGGAATTTTGTATGTGAAAGCAAGTTTAGAAAAGAAAGAGAGAGAAAGATGAATGGTGAAAGAGAAGAACAGAATTGATGAATGAAAAACTGGTTGTAGGTGAATATAATTGAAAACTGGTTGTTCATGAATGAAAACAGAATTTTTAATATGTTATTTATAGAGAAGATCAGCCAAAAAGATAAAATATCAAAACAGAGCATTGGAGCACGAAGAACAGAGCTGGCGCCAACACTGGCTAATTGGCGCCAAGCGCCAATGCCAGCGCCAGGCGCCAGGCGCCAATGCCTGGCGTCAGGCGCTAGTCCTGATTTTGACGCGTTTTTGAAAATCAGATAAATTTTGCTGTACAGGAGGATAAAATCGTATCTTTTCCTCAAAAATCTTCTTTGATTTTAATTAAAACTCTGAAAAGTCAACTAAAGTGAATTTATCAATGCTAATTGAATTAGGAATGAAAAGAACCTTCTAGAAGAATCTAGAATACTAAAACCATTCCTAATTACATTAGGAATGATAAATAATATTAGCCCTCCCCTAGATCATTGGGCCGCATATAAGGTTCAAACCGGGTCTAGTTTAGTAAATTGGCCATAACTTCCTCAACATTCATCGGAATTGGGCTTATAATATATCGTTGGAAAGCTCTTGTCAAGACCCATCCAACTACACTACTATTGGACCCATATCATGAACCAACCAAACTGGATTGACTTTTTTCTTAAAATAAGTTTTCAAAAACAGAGAGAAAAGAAAAGAAATTAAAACTATCCGCAACACTAGACTTTCCACACTTTCACTTCATTCGATTATGAATCGACATGAAAGGTACTCATCACTGGGTTTGGTTTTGGGGAGACACAAATGGGTGTCTACATAATCACATTAACCCTAAACAAGATTATTAATTATCTTGTTAAGCGTGATTACAAGTACAAAATTCCCTTTAAACATGCATAAGAGGTGTGATCAAGCAATAACAATAAATAATCAAGAAACATAATAAATCATAATAATAATTATAATCATCAAAAAAATAATCATATTAATAATAATAATAATAATTATAGCAATAATAAAATTATAATCCTAATCAAAACAATTATAAAAATAATCATAAATCATGTTAAAGCATAATAAAAATAGCAAGATCCTAGGCATGATACTAACAAGATTAATAACAAACCCTAGCATGTCACTAAGCAATAAAAATCAAAGCTTTAACCCTAACATGATACTAACAATCATAAATATTAGAAAGAGAATAAAAGGCATCGTAATAATCATATTTAATATTAAAATTACCCTAGACATCATACTAGGAATATCATAACAATTTAAACATGATTTCTACATCATAACATCAATAAAAACCATTAAACCACTTACTGTGATGCCTCCTACCTCTTTCTAATAGCAAAATACACACGTTAGTAACTTCAAGGAAAATAATAAACAAAATAATTAAATTAAATATTTGAAACAGAGATTTGGGACCAAACCATCAGAAATTAAACCTTTCATGTCTAGGGCAAAGGCAACTTCGAATATTGCTAGGTGTTTCTAGATCTTGCGAATGCGGAATTTTGTATGTAAAAAAGCGAGTTTAGAAAAAGAAAGAGAAAGATGGTGAATGATTAAAGAGAATGGGAAAATTGATGAATGCAAATGAAAACTGGTTGTAGGTGAATCTAGATGAGAATTGGTGAATGAAAACGAAGTTTTTACGACGTTATTTATAGAGAAAATCAGCCAAAAAAGATAAAATATCAAAACAGAGCATTGACGCACCTACAACAGAGCTGGCGCCAGGTGCCAACATTAGCGCCAGGCGCCAATGCCTAGCGTTAGGCGCTAATCCTGTTTTTGATGCGTTTTCTAAAATCAGATAAATTTTTCCGTACAGGAGGTTAAAATCGTATCTTTTCCTCAAAAATGCTCTTTGATTTTAATTAAAACTCTGAAAAGTCAACAAAAGTCAATTTATCAATGCTAATTGAGTTAGGAATGAAAAGAACCTTCTAGAAGACTAAAACCATTCCTAATTGCAATAGGAATGATAAATCATATTAGGCCCTCCTCTAGATCATTGGGCCGCACATAAGGCTCAAACCGAGCCCAATTTAGTAAATTGGCCATAACTTCCTCGATATTCATCGGAATTGGGCTTATAATATATTGTTGGAAAGCTCTTAACAAGCCTCATCCAACTACATTACTATTGGACCCATATCATGGACCAACCAAACTTGATTGGCTGTTTTCTTAAAATAAGTTTTCAAAAACAGAGAGAAGAGAAAAGAAATCAAAACTATCCGCAACACTAAACTTTCCACACTTCACTTCATTCGATTATGATTCGACGCGAAAGGTACTCATCACTGGGTTTGGTTTTGGGGAGACACAAATGGGTGTCTACAATTACCCATGCTACGACTTTCCAGAACCATTAGTTCTGGAAGGAATCAAGAAGCCTGGATTCGAAATATTCCACAATTTCTACTTCTTGAATGACGATCTTAAAATCGCTGAATCAAAATGCCCAATTCCAGGGTGCTATGATGGGTAAGCATTTAACATGCTATTTGGACTAGAAAAAAATCATGTCACTACAATGACCAATCAGAATGCCTTTCAAGATGAAGCTTTTGACCCAACCTCGTTGATTACCCCTCCTAATGAAACCTTTGAGCATGGATGAAGGAAATCTTTCAAATGGACCAATCACAAAGGCGATGAATTGGAGATCATCACAAGCGAAGGGAAGATTTTTTAAGAATCAGACAATGAATCTAGCATACACTCTAGGGAAGCTAAAAATTTAGGCCTTGCGTCCATTACTGAATCATTATTTTCTAGTTCTAAGGATAAGGATCCCAAAAAGGATTCTTCTCTTGATGTACTCTCTTTTGAATTTAATAATATGAGCTATATTTTTTAGTATATGCCTTCTCTTGAAACTTTTGAATGCTATAACAATCAATCAATGAAGATGATAATATTAATAAATTGGTTGAATTAATGAATGAACGAGAACAGAAGAACCCTATAATTAAAGAAACTAAGACAGTCAATATTGGAACCAATGAAAACAAAAGGGAAGTCAAAATTAGCTTAACTTTTAAATCCGGAAGAGCGATCGATCCTTATATCGACGCACAAAGAATTCAAAGACGTGTTCGCTTGGTCATACAAGGACATGCTTGGAATAGATAGAAAATCGCGGAACATACCATTCCCTTGAATCCTACCTCAAAACCAGTAAAACAAAAACTTCGACGAATGAAACCTGATGTTGCGTTAAAAATAAAAGAAGAAGTACAGAAACAATTGGACGCTGGTTTCATTCGCGTATGTAATTACCAAGAATGGGTGGCGAACATCGTCCCAGTCCCCAAAAAGGATGGACGAGTTCGCATGTGTGTCGATTTTAGGGACCTTAATAAGGCTAGCCCTAAAGACGATTTTCCTCTACCACATATTGACATATTGGTAGATAACACGATTGAACATGCGATGTTGCCCTTTATGGATGGATACCCAGGTTACAACCAAATATTAATGGCAAAAGAAGACGAAGAAAAGACATGCTTTATCACCCCTTGGGGTACATATTGCTACACAGTCATGCCATTTGGTTTAAAAAAAGCAGGACCTACGTACCAAAGAACGGCTACGAATTTGTTGCACGATATGATGCATAAAGAGATAAAAGTATATGTGGATGATATGATAGTAAAGTCCAAAGATAGATTGGGACATATAAAAGCTTTACGCAAAATTTTCACTCGCATAAAAGAATACAAAATTCAATTGAATCCATAAAAATGCGCCTTCGGAGTAACTTCCGGCAAGTTACTCGGATACGTAGTAAGCACACGTGGTATTGAGATCGATCCCTCTAAATTAAAGGCAATTATTGACATGCCTCCCCTCAAACAGAAAAAGAAATTAGGGGGTTCCTTGGAAAATTGCTATACATTAGCCGATTCATTAACAAATTGACTATGACTTTCGAGCCAATATTTAAAAAAACTAAAAAAAGAGGAAAAACATGAATAGGACGATCAATGCCAAAAGGCCTTTGAGAAAATAAAAGATTATCTTAAAAATCCTCCAATTTTAGCACCACCAGTACCAAAGCTACCTCTTAGGCTATACATCACATTTACAGACACAGCCACAAGCGCCATGCTAGCACAAGAGGTAGAAAATGTTGAGCGTGCAATATATTACATAAGTATAAAGTTCATTCAATATGAAAAAAATATAGCACCTTGGAAAAAACGAGTCTAGCATTAGTGTGGGCAACTAAAAAGTTACGGCATTATATGCCACCACACACCACTCATGTAATTTCTCAACAAAATCCCATAAAGTATTTGTTTGAACAATCACCTATACAAGGAAGGATATCCAAGTGGTTGGTGATGTTAGCTGAATTCGAGCTAAAATATATTCCTAAAAGGTCAATGAAAGGAAAATTGATTTCCGACTTTCCAGCCCAACATTTAATTCAAACAAGTCATGCAGAAACTACTCATCTTTCGGATGAAGAGATTCTCATGACACAAGATGAAAAATGGGTAATTTACTTCAACGGTGCGTCCAATAAAAAATGATGTGGCGTAGGGGTGTTACTCATAAGTCCAGAGGGAGCACATACTCCACTCTCTGTCAAATTAGACTTTGAAATTACTAATAATGTCGCGGCATGTGATGTGTGCATTATTGGATTAAAAGCAACCGCTAGCATAGGTGTGCAAAAATTAGAGGTATATGGAGATTCTAATTTGATTATAAATTATATATTGAAAAAATGGAAAATAAAGGACTCCACAATGATATTATGCCAAGCACACCTAAAGCAACTCATCGAGCATTTTGTACATATTGATTTTAAATATCTCCAAAGAGATGATAATCAATTTGCCGATGCACTAGCAAAATTAGTAAGCTACCGGAAGCTGAATGAGTAAGAGCAAGGTATGAAGAGCTTTTATTGCTCGATGAACGACGGTTAAGAGCTTTGCATCATGTATTATAGGGTAAAACCTAGAAATAGCAAAGAAGGTGACTTTGTACTATAGGAGGTTAGGGGTCCACCAACTGATCCAAGAGGGAAATTCAAGCCCTAATTGGATAGGTCCCTACCGCATAATTGAAATCCTATCAGGTGGAACCGTCAGATTAATGGATATTGGAGGAGATAAAATTCGCCAATTAATAAACATTGATCGACTTAAAAAATATACATATGAAACCTGGATAAACTCGTCCATTCATTAAATAAATAATTTTTAGCATTCAATCGAAAGATTCTATGTGTTATGCACTTTACTAAATAACACGGCAAAGCACATAACACTTGGGGGGTAATGTAAATTAAAAATATCATTCTTAGTGTTCAGATATTTTTCGAACATCACGAAAAACTCTTCACACTTGGGGGGGGGGGGGTAATAATGCAAAAAATAATTTTTTTTAAACGCTCGTAGCACAAGTGTCACGCGCAACTGGAATAGTTGAGCGTTGATGTCACGCGCAATAAATTTCGTTGCGCACGATAGGCTCGCGCAACCTCAGATGTTGCGCGTGCCACCTGACGATGAACTACGAACCCGAATTTTTATGCTTGAAAAAAGTTTCGACTTTTACTTGCAACAAAAAGAGGGCTTTTTTTAAAAATAACATATACTCAGAAAATAAAAAAGTTAAACTTTGATTTGAATGTTAAACAAAGTTTGATTAATTTCTTTTCATTTAATTTCTATTCAAGAGATTAAAGAAAAAATTATATAAAAAAATACAACAAATAAAAAAGGAAGAACTACGCAAAGACCCGATTTCGTATTATGAATACGTAGGCGATCTCTATGATTCGGTCATATCAAAATTAAAAATATACATATAATAAAGCTCATTTTTATTTTATTCAAAATCCAAACGAGAGAGAGACATTGTTGAATTAGATAGTAAAAACAAAAAAATCAAGTAGTGATTACACTTTATTCGAATTAAACTAATGATAGAATTGTGTAACACTCTAAGGTTTTACTATGTCGTCAATTGTCACAGATGATGGAGGAGTAGTTTCCTTCACAGTATTTTCAGAAGCCTTGGAGCTCTCCTCTACACTCTTCTTTTTTACCCAAGCATTGTTTTTCAATTTAGGGATTGGAGCCTTTGCAATCTGTTTTCCTTTCCCTTTGACGATTGAAGCTTTCTTGCGAGTGTTTGGTGAAGGTTCTTTAATTTTCACACATTTTTGCGCGGGTTTTGAGGGAGCTTTCCTTTTTGTTTCCTTCGAACGAGCCTTAGGGGATGATAAGTCTAATTTTCTTCTCACTCCTTTGTTTTGGCCACAAGGAGGAGTAGTAGTGGTTAAATTCATCAAAGGCTTAGGTGGATTGCGAGCTGTGGCGGCTTGAAGTTGAGATCGAGCCTTGTTTAATTCGCCCGTATCCGCCTCATTCATCCAAGCTTTGTAAAAGGAAGATAATACAATACTCGCGGTAGGATTTTGTACTACCCACCTAGGAAGACTTGACCAATATTCCATCCAACGAGGAATTCTTTTGGGTTTAAAGATCACATCTTTTGGGGAATCACAATCTTGTAGGGGAATAATTTGTTTCATCCTGTATTGTCTCATTACCCTACAAGGAAAATTATAAGTGGTACTAGATAGGCCAAGAAGTCTAATATAAGGGCAATTAAAACTATTTCCCACCATACTACTTATGTTCCACCAAGGAATCACAAAGCGTATGTTGGGAACCCCGTGATAGAAAAATGGCGTCCATTCTTCTTCATTCTTATGCTTGTAAAGAATTCGATGTCCAGGGCATGTCCTAAATCCGTTAGCTTCAAGATTTTGTGGATGATCAACAATTTGCAAACGCTCCATAAGCCAAATAAAAAAAAAAAAAAAAATTAGTTGGCGATTTACACAAGCAGGTGGCGCGCGCATCAAAATCAGTTGCGCATGCCAACCACGCGCATCGCACAAGATTGCGCAGGTCGTACCAGCACAACTTCATGACTTGCGCTGGAATAAGACGTAAAAAACAATCGTGTATGTAATAGGAGTGGACTTCCCGTGAAACCGTTTCGTTAGGGTCTCCTCTAAGGCGATTCAAGCATAGAACGGTTTCCGCTAAAGCCAAAGGAGCGGGTGAATGACATCCCTCTATTTTCTATACTATGGACACCATGGAATAATCTCCATACTATTTGCATGTCCTAAGTAAACAATTAAGAACTAGACAATAACATAAAGCACGAATTTTAAAGCGTTGTTTAGTCATGATGTCACGAGGGGTGACAAAGTGTTCAATAAATTGGATCAAATTCACGCCTTCTTCACTTCCAATGTTAGTCATATCATTGTCAGACAAACCAAAAAATCTTTGGAATACAGGTTTGGAATCCAACAAGGTAGGCGCATAGGTCACAGGGAGAGTATTTGTAGGGAAGCCTATCAAGGCCTCATACTCACCAGGAAGTGGGACAATCTCGTCCCCTTTAAACAAGAAAAGATGATGGTTAGAGTCCTAATGGTTGACGGCGACATGAAGAAAATCAAAATTGATCTCTAAGAGAATGAATGTGAGATACTTACAAAATCGCGTTAAAATAGACCCAAGAGGGGAAAATTTTTGGCAAGTTTCGCTCAAAGGAAAGTTCACCAGCAGGTGTCGCGCGCAACTCATGAGTTGCGCGTGACATACGCGTGCAACTCATGAGTTGCGCGTGACATACGCGTGCAACTCATGAGTTGCGCATGACGTACGCGCGCTATCAATTCACATGCGCGCGACAGCCGCGCGTAACTCCTACAGTTGTGCACGTCTGCTCTGTCGCGACATGTGAGTTAGGATTATTTCCTTATTTTAGACTACATAATGACGGAATCCCACGAGACCTTAAGACAAATCATACGCTTACGTTTTACTAACCTTTGTGTCCTTTTCCTTAATATTTTCTTATTTTTCATATTCTCTTTTTTATTTTTCCTTTACTTTCTTTTCTTTTTTCCTTTTTTTTTCCCTTTCTTTTTTCTATTCCCTTGTTTCATTTTTGTTTTTTTTTTTCGAGGGGTAAGTCGGGAACCTTTCCCTCCCTCGAAAAAAGGTTGAAAATAAAAAAAATATATAATAAAACAAAAAATGTACACATGGAAACAAAATAAAATGACATATAACTGTCGACACCTAAAAAAGTCTCCCCAAAACCAAACCCGATGATAACAGCCTTTCAGGGCCATTATTGGTCCAGTTGAGTATTTAATCATTGGAGTGCTTAAATCCATATTTCCATTCAATAAACCAACCCAATTCCTATCCCATTTCCCCAAATCATTACTTATTTTCCTCTTTTCGTGCCTTTAAACCCAAAATATTTCATTTCGTGTCCTTTAAAATCATTTATTTCGTGTCCTTTTAATAAAAAACTTTTAATACAATTTATTTTGGTCCATAATATTGGCCCAATGATTGAAATTTGGATGGGGCTTTAAAAGAGCTTTCCAATGATATATTATAAGCCTGAATCCGAGTTATAACGAATAAGTTATGGCCAAAATATTAAACTGAGCCCAAACCGAACCTAAGCCCACCTTACCTATGACCCAATGATCATGTGGAGGGTCCAAATTATTTAATCCCAATCCTAAACCAATTAGGATTTATTAGAAGCTTCTATAAGTTTCTAAAAGATCTTAATTATCCTTTTTGAAAAGATAAGATTAAATAGTTTGAAATTGAATAAAACTCCTTTTTTTGAAAATCCTATTTATATCCGAATTGAAAGACGTTCAAAGATAGACATATATTATTTTTTTGTCTTATAGTTTTTATCCAAATTTTATATGGTTGGATAGCCCTTGAAATTATATTTCCAATGATATATTATAATATCAAATCCGAGCTATAACGGAAAAGCTTTGAATAAAATGTCAAACTCTATCCAAAACTGACACCGTGTCACTATTTCAGCCATATCTTTTATTCTATAAAATATTTTAATCTGATTCTAATTGGGTTAGAAATTAGACTTCAAGAGCTTTCCAACGATATATTATTTATCTTATTTTAATTTCTGAATCAAAATATATGATAAAAACAAAAACCGTAAAAACTGCTGTCTATCACAAGGATTGAAGTGGAGAATGCTTATGGATAACTAGTTAACCCACAAAACAAAAAAACTAGCCAAACTAAATAAACAAAGCTAAAACGAGGTCCAAATAACCAAATCCGATCAATATTAGGCTTAAGCCCGTGCTTGAAACCAAATAATGACGAATTTAGGAGCGCCTAGGTTAAATTTTAATGCTGTAGCAGGAAAATCCGCGCGCATCTCAATCATTCGCGCTAAGCAGGCGCGCGCAACTAATTCAGATGCGCGCGACACTCAGCGCAACCTCCAGAAATGCACTCGCAGAAGATTCAAAATTTTATAAAATATAGAATCGAATCTTACCATAATGCCGCGCCAAGAAAATCAGTTGCGCTGCCCATAGCAGCGCAACTAAATCACTTGCGCTGGGATGCCACGCGCAACTAATCCTGTTGCGCGCGACACCTGCTGCGGCAGAATGTTCTAAACCCTAAACCTACTTATTCACTATAAATAGAGGCTTAATCCGAGGCTTAAACACATAAAAAATAACCAAAAACTCTAGCGAAATACTTGTGAACTTGTGCTATCTAAACCCTCTTGTCCTAAACACTCACCCCTTGATCTTCTGTTACTACGGTGGAGGTTCCCCAACAAGAAGGTGTCCATAAGTGTTCTAAACAGATATCTAGCAAAGAAAAGTGTTAAATTTCCGAGCACTTAGATAAATCACATTTATTTTCTTGTTTAAAGGAACCTAAATTAATTAATTAGTGTCGTTTGATCATCTTTAAAGGACTAATTAATTATTTTCACATAGTATCTTGCGTTAAATAAATATTAGAATTGGATAATTAATTGTTGGTTGATCACTTAAGCCAAGGCGAACATTGTTTATTTTCTTGTTCTTTTCATGAATTTGATTAAATAAAGAATAACGACGTTGCAATGTAATTCCTACATGAATTAACGTGTGTAAATAAAATCAACTAACTTAGTTTTAGGTATTGTAGACACCTAAAAATGTCTCCCCAAAATCAAACCCGATGATGAACAACCTTTCACCGCCATCCCCAAACCATAACTTATTTTTCTTTTTTCGTGCCTTTAAACCCAAAATAATTCATTTCATGTCCTTTTTATAAAAAGGTTTAACCCAGTTTATTTTGGTCCATAAACTGGGTGCAATGATTGAATAGTTGTATGAAGCTTTAAAAGTGATTTCCAACGATATATTATACGCCCAAATCCGAGTTATAACGAATAAGTTATGGCCAAAATATTAAAATGAGCACAAACCGAACCTATGCCCACCTTACCTACGACCCAATGATCATGTGGAGGGAGCAAATGATTTAATCCAATTACTAAACCAATAAGGATTAATTAGAAACTTCTATAAGATTCTAAAAGATCCTAATTATCGTTTTTGAAAAGATAAGATTAAAGAGTTTGAAATTGAATAAAACTCCTTTTTATGAAAGTCCTAATTGTATTCGAATTGAAAGACATTCGAAGATAGACAGATATTATTTTTGTGCCTCATATTTTTTTATCCAAATTTTATATGGTTGGATATCCCTTGAAATTATCTTTCCAATGATATATTATAATATCAATTCCGAGCTATAATGGAAAAGATTAGAATAAAATATCAAACTCTATCCAAAACTGAGACCGTCTCACTATTTTTGCCATATATTTCATTCTATAAAAATTTTTAATCTGATTCTAATTGGGTTAGAAAATAGACATCAAGATCTTCCCAACGCTATCATTTTCATCTTATTCTAATTTCTGGATCAAAAGATATGATAAAAACAAAAACCGCAAAAACTGCAGTCTATCGAGTTTTATTTTGATTTATTTCGGATCTTATCTTAATTCTTCGACCCTTTTTTTTTCTCTATAAATAGAGTTCATATTACCCCTTTTTCATTCATCAACAAGCTTGATAATCAAATAATTCTTTTCTCCCTCTTTAGCCTAAACACTAGCCTCCCCATTCATTCATTATTCTTTCCTTTAAGCACTCCAAGGAGTCCATACAATACCCGAAGTTCTATACTTTAACCAAGGCGTGATAGGTATAATTGACTGAGGGTTTGGAATAAATCAAATCTACATTTATTTAATTTAACTTCCAATAGAATTATAATTTTATATTAAAGTTACTAACATTTTATTCATGATGTAGCAATTTAAAGGAACGTGCGGAATGTGAGTAATTAATTAAGTTAATTACTCTTATTTTATTTTCTTATTGCTAGTATCATGATTAAGTTAATTTTATATTTGATTTGACTTACGCTATTATTGTTAAATTGCTTCCAATATTAATGTTTGTTCTATTATATTTTTTATGATCACCCTTTTGCATGTTAAATGGAATATGTAATTGAAAATCACGCCTAATAAGATAATTTAGACAACCGGTTTTGGTTCCTTTTTAATCTTGTTGTTTAATCAAGTGATCACCATATTTTATAATTATTTGTAGCATTAACATTCAGCCAATTTATCATAGTAATAGTTTAGAGCAAATTGAATATTTTGTTTGTACGTCATTGAGATCGCAGGAATCACTTTTCACTATAAGAATCGAGTAGAGGCCAATACGGGCGAATGTGACTCCATGACTCACTTCGTAACATCATCCCCTATCCTCCTTTGGTGGTTCCGAACCATATGGAGTTAGTAATATCATGGATTATGAATGGGGTGTAACCTTCACGGGTCTATCGTTGTTGCCTATTTTTTCCCCTTATTCGTGGTTGCCTTTTATGATCCGTAAACGGTTTACAAAACACTTAAAAACTTGTTGGCGGCTCCCTACTTTCCTTGTCCCTAATCGTATATGTCAATTCCAACTTCCTAAGAGTGCCAAGTATATTCACCACATGCTGTTAACGTAGGCGCACTTCAAGTGACGCCTACAATTTGGCGACTCTACTGGGGATGATTCTTGGTTACTTATCGATTTGAGTGATCGGTATTTAATTGAGATGAGTGGATGAGACTTGAAATATTCTTGAATTGTATTCTTGTGATTTAATTGGCATTGTTACATATGCACATAATTTTTAGGTTACCTATTTTGCCATAATAGTACGTATTCTGCGTATGAGGCTAGCCCAGGAGATTTATGCTCTATCAACTCGAAAACGTTCATGACAATAAGGGTTCATCCGAGTTTTTAAATCCACCCAAACCATGGAGTCGATTTCGATTTCATCACGAACTCGCGGTGCCGCCCGTTGGCATACACCCTCAAGGGAGGCTGCCTTGCTAACGCGTCCAAACTCTTAACCATGGTACCCTTTGACACCCAAATAAGCTTGACCATAGTCGAACATAGAACTTAACTTTAGGTTGCGAACTTCATTGTATCATGCTTGACGATGTGCTTATATGTGCATTTTTTTAAAAATTTTTTTTAATTAATTAATTTTTTTTTCTCTTATCAAACCCTTTTTAGAGTCGAGTCATAGATTTTTTATATTTGAGTCAACCCGGATTTTTATTCTCGTATCCTGCACAAGAGTCAACTTGTTTTGGTCATAGCCAGAGTTTTAGAAAGAGTTACGTGTCGTGCCACCTATGGATCTGTAGCCCCGAGTTTTATCTTTCATTTGGCTTTGGTTTTGTCCCAATCAGAGTCACAGATAAAAAGTTATACTTCCTCTGTTCTTTTTTACTTGACCTGTTTCTTTTATCACGCTTGTCAATGCAAAACTTTAACGGTCAATAATTTAAATTCTCCATAATTAAAAAATATAAAAGTTATATATTATGATAATACTTATTGAGACGAATGCAAAATGATCCAACATAAATATGTTTTTCCTTACATATTATTCACAAAACACGGTCAAAGAAGGGGTAGTGAATACTGTAAAAGTCAAAGTGGGTAAAGTAAAAAAGAACGGAGGAAGTAACTGATTTACTACAACCTGTTCAGTTTAGGTGCCTTTTTAGCAACAACCTTTTTTTAAATTCTTGTTTTTCGTGTCAAGCTTGTCTTAGCCAAGTCCTTTAATCCATGTCAACTCGTATAACATAGGATTATAGATTTTTATTTTAATTTTATTTTTTTTATACCCATGAGTCTTAACTCTTCTAGAATTATAGTCCTCTTCCTAGTTTCTTGTGATCGATTTTTGTGCTAACAACATGTGTTCTTTGTCTTTGATTGTGGTTGATCTTATTTATGACTAACGATTTCCAATGGACTATTTTCACCTAGTAAATAGCATAAACTTTAAAATTGGACAAAATTAATCAAGTTAGTTTGTCTTTTAGTCTTCAATGCTATTTAGTCATTGGGTCCTTTGTTTTTCACAACGTCCTCATGTCTAGCCATGCGATCATACCACGAGTCTTAGTAAACTCACCTAATCACACATGTTGAGTTATTGCACACACTTTGTCTTCGAGTAATGCATTATATTGTTTATGATCGTATACCATGCATCACTTTCCGTCGTAATAGGAATGAGTGGAGTATTTCCCATCAGTTTTCAAAATTGTTTCATACACTCTTCCTTTCCAATTCGAGTATTGAGTGAATGTATTAAGTGAGTTCATCCTTACACAGTACTTGAGTCTAAAATCACTAGGCAACAATTGGAAGAATAAGAGGAACATCACTCCTTCCTTCTTTCCTTCCAATCAAAGAATCAACAGCAAGAAACTTTTTTCCTCACCAGGCGGCAAGAAGTTACTCAGAAACAGCCATGAAGATAAAGCACAATACAAGCTTCTCACCAAGATTTCATGTTTTCTTGTTCTTTTGTTTCAAACCCTTCCCCCTAAAAGTCTAGCATAGATTCTTCTTATCCATGTGTCTATGTGTCACATTTCTTACCTTCTTCATAAATGAGCATCTCTTTCTTACATTCGATCACGTAATTAGCAAAAATAAAAAAAATTGCCAAAATAAACACAAGGTACACTAATGACTTGAGGCCCCTTTGGAACCCTGTCATTCCCTATTAACCATTTAATCACATATCCGTTTCTTCGTCAACCACTTTGAGCCTCGTCTAACGATTGACCTTATTTATTCAAACCACATTCACTTAATCCTGGGATGAGAAGTTGTGCAATTTGTGTAACAGTCAGAAAGCAAGTTCAAATTAAAAAAAAAGGAAAAGAAAAAGTAAATAAAAAAAAAAAACCAATGTCTAAAGGCAAGTGTTCCAATGTCTCCAATATGAACATGTCTCAAATTCCGTCTCTCATCGAGTGCTTGGTACCGTGCCTGAGAAACATGAATGCTAAGTGAGTGATGGACTGCATAATATGAGATTGCCTACATTGATTCACAAGAATGGAAAAAAGAAAAAAAAAAGAAATTCAAAACAAAAAAAAATATATAAAAAATAAAACTTGCAAAGTCTAATACATAATTGCATATCTTGAGGGCTTCTCTCGGGTCATGAGCCTTTCACCCCTTTCTTCCTTAAACCTTCAGCTTAACCACATTACAACCCTTGAAATACCTCTTTGAGGTTTACACACACTTGTGTAAAGTTCGGTTAGAGCTACATTCGGCCTGATTCCAAACAGATACGTAGGCAACCTCATATTGAGGTGTGGCCACATTCATATGCATGATCGATTTGAAGAATATCCAATGCTTAATCCTATGTCCCTACCCATTTAGAGCTAGACTTGGGGGCTTGAACCCATATCACATTAGCTTACCTTGCCTAAAGAGTCATCATTTTTTACTCTTCTCACATATATTTCCATCACCATAAACCTTGCAGAAAGCCTTAGTATCACATTCACACACTTCACTCACACATCCATATCCATATCAATCATCCTTTCCTTTAAGAGCCCTTTATCATGAAATCTTGTTTAAACACTGTGCATGTTTGATCGTCTTTCAAGACTACATTCATTAAAAGAAACATTGTATACTTGCTTAGCTTCCTGACCTGAGCATTGTTCATTGTTTCATGTATCGCATAATATGTTGAGCAACATTTATATACAAAGCATATCGTTCTTAGCTCCTTGACCTAAACAACGTTCATTATGCAATAATCACTTCATCTATATACGTGCTTAGCTTCCAGACCAAAGTGATGTTCAAGATCGTTTCTTTACACCATATATGATGCTTAGCTCCATGACCTAAGTTCATTCATCGTGTCACATGATGTAATTGTCCTTAGCCTCCTGGCCTAAGGACATGCATCATGCATACATTACTTTCAAGAAAAGCAATTCAATCTATGCGATTCATTTTATCTTGCTCAACGAGGAAGTTCAAAACTTCTTTCCTTTTTTCGCGTCTTTTCTTTTGGGGAAGTTTAAAAAAACTTTTACAAAATTTTCTCATCGAGGGAAGTTCGAAAATAAAAGTTCAGTTTTCACATCTTTCTTTTTTGAGAGAATGTCATCCGGTAGGTTTCTTCAGGCTTAGAAAACTACTAAACACTAGTGTCGGCTTTCCTATTTTCGTGCCTTTAAACCCAAAAAAATTTATTTCGTGTCCTTTAAAATCATTCATTTCGTATAACGAATAAGTTATGGCCAAAATATTTAAAACGTTTAATCTTGTTTATTTTGGTCCATAATCTGGGTCTAATGATTGAATAGTTGGATAGGGCTTTAAAAGAGCTTTCTAACGATATATTATAAGCCCAAATCCGAGTTATAACGAGTAAGTTATGGCCAAAATATTAAATTGAGCCCAAACTGAACCTAAGCCCACCTTACCTACAACCCAATGATCATGTGGAGGGTCTAAATGAGATAATCCGATTCCTAAACCAATTAGAATTAAGTAGAAACTTCTATAAGATTAAAAAAGATCCTAATTATTCTTTTTGAAAAGATAACATTAAAGAGTTTGAAATTGAATAAAACTTCTTTTTATGAAAGTCCTAATTTTATTCGAATTGAAAGACATTCAAAGATAGACAGATATTATTTTCGTGCCTCATATTTTTTATCCAAATTTTATATGGTTGAATATCCCTTGAAATTATCTCTGCAACGATATATTATATATCAATTCCGAGCTATAACGGAAAAGATATGAATAAAATATCAAACTCTATCCAAAACAAACATTGTTTCACTATTTCGGCCATATATTTTATTCTACATAATATTTTAATCTGATTTTAAGTGTTTTAGAAAATAGAATTCAAGATCTTTCCAACTATATCTTATTCATCTTATTCCAATTTCTGGATCAAAAGATATGATAAAAACAAAAACCGCAAAAACTGCAGTCTATCGAGTTTTATTCCGATTTAATTCAGATCTTATCTTAATTCTTCGACCCTTTTTTTTCTCTATAAATAGAGGTCATATCACCCCTTTTTATTCATCAACAAGCTTGTTCATCAAATAATTCTCTTCTCCCTCTTTAGCCTAAACACTAGCCTCCCCATTCTTTCATTATTCCTTCCTTTAAGCACTCCAAGGAGTCCATACATTACCTGAAGTTGTATTCTTTAACCAAGGCGTGATAGGTATAATTGACTAAGGGTTTGGACTAAATCAAATATACCTTTATTTGTTTTAATTTCCATTAGATTTATATTTTTTTTATTGAAGTTACTAACATTTTATTCATGATGTAGCAATTTAAAGGAACGCGCAAAATGTGAGTAATTAATTAATTTAATTACTCTTATTTTATTTTCTTATTGCTAGTATAATGAGTAGGTTAATTTTTTATTTTATTTGAATAACGCTATTATTTTTAAATTGCTTACAATATTAATGTTTGTTCTATTATATTTTTTATGAGCACCCTTTTGCATGTTAAAGGGAATATGTAATTAAAAATCACGCCTAATAAGATAATTTGGACAACCGGTTTTGGTTCCTTTTTAATCTTGTTGTTTAATAAAGTGATCACCATATTTTATAATTATGTTTTGCATTAATATTCAACCAATTTATCAAAATAATAGTTTGGAGCAAATTGAATTTTTATTTGTATGCCTTTGAGATCGCAAGAATCACTTTTCACTATAAGAATCGAGTAGAAGCCAATACGGGCGAATTTGACTCCCTAACTCACTTTGTACCATCATCCCCTATCCTCCTTTCGTGGTTCCGAACCATATGGAGTTAGTAATCTCATGGATTATGAATGGGGTGTAACCTTCACGGGTCTATCGTTGTTGCCTATTTTTTCCCCTTATTCGTGGTTGCCTTTTATGATCCGTAAACGGTTTACAAAACACTTAAAAACTTGTTGGCGGCTCCATACTTTCCTTGTCCCTAATCGTATATGTCAATTCCAACTTCCTAAGAGTGCCAAGTATATTCACCACATGCTTTTAACGTAGGCGCACTTCAAGTGACGCCTACAATTTGGCGACTCTACTGGGGATGATTCTTGGTTACTTATCGATTTGAGTGATCGGTATTTAATTGAGATGAGTGGATGAGACTTGAAAGATTCTTGAATTGTATTCTTGCGATTTAATTGGCATTGTTACATATGCACATAATTTTTAGGTTACCTATTTTGCCATAATAGTACGTATTCTGCGTATGAGGCTAGCCCAGGAGATTTATGCTCTATCAACTCGAAAACGTTCATGACAATAAGGGTTCATCAAGGCAAGTTTCATCAAGGCAAGGGTCAGGGACTGATTATGCCAATCAGACCATTTCCAGAACCTCAACCTGAGAATAGGACCGCTAGCTATGACCCCAATGCTTATTGCAAGTTTCATCAAGGCAAGGGTCATAACACTGAGAAGTGTTGGCGGCTCCCTACTTTATTTGTCTCTAATCGTATATGTCAATTCCCACTTCCTAAGAGTGCCAAGCATATTCACCACATGCTTTTTACGTAGGCGCGCTTCGAGCGACGCCTACAGGTATCGCGTTGCATATATTGTTTGGTAATGAAATTGCATAAAAGGAAGAACTAGTAGAGGCCGTACTAGGGCTAGAATAGCGATTCCTCCCTAAAAGGAACGTTATTTAAGTACCCTTGCTCCCGAACTCATTTCTGGTTTATGTAACATGGAATTGAATTGTTCGTTGTAAGTATTTTAAATATACCTGGAAGCTGAATGGGGTTAAATAAAGTTTTAAATAAAACGACTAGTAATTTCGAATGAAAACTTACGATTCGTGCTAATTATCCCTTGAACTCTACTTGGGAGAAAGGCATGAACGAGGTTTATGAGTTTTCCTAAAACTCATTAGCGACTCCTACTTATTTCTTACAAAAAAGCGTGATGAGAGTATCATTTCTAATTCAAGGTCTCCCAAACAATCAGGAATTCAAATCCTAATACACCCTAACAAGTGTAAAGTGCTAGACTTTTACGTTGCCATGGGCATCTAAGGAAGGACCCCCCTACGATGGGATCACCCTCCTTATAGAGGCAGTTACAAGCGTAGAAGTCTTTAGGCGATATCCCCTAGCTTGAGGAAGATCGTCAAAGTTCCATTGTTCAAAGACGCGTGGACATATAAAAAAAGCTCCATTGTTCAGAGACGAGTGAACATCAGAATAGCAAGATGGTGTTCCCTAGCTTGTGGAAGGTTGTTATAACTGCAAATGCAACATAATCCGGTTACCCCCAGAGATGTGTGCTCGAATGTGCAAGATACACGTTTCTTAACTCTTTTATCTGTTTAACTAACGCTAGTTTGCAGGTATCGGCGTTACAAGAATGATTTAGGATCGCAGAACGTTCTGAATCATTCTCCGTCCCTATCGCTACTTTGACTTTTGTTTTCGAAACATAGCTTTCTCCAAACTCAGTCAAAGTGGGGGCTTATGTAGATACCCATTTGTGTCTCCCCAAAACCAAACCCAGTGATGAATACCTTTCGCGTCGAATCATAATCAAATGAAATGAAAGTGTGGAATGTCTAATGTTGCGGTTAGTTTTATGAAAATCTTTTTTTCTGTTTTCGAAAACCTATTCTATTTTATGAAAATAGATAATAAATTTTAGTTTGGTCCATGACAAGGGTCTAATAATAGTGTAGTTGGATTGGGCTCGAAAAGAGCTTTCCAACGATATATTCACTAGTGGAAAATTACTCATTCGTAACAGGCTATTTGTAACGGGCAAAGCTTTGCCCGTTACAATTAAGATATTCGTAACGGGAAAAATAGTGTCCGTTACGAATACTTACTTATTCGTAACGGGCAAAGTAGTGTCCGTTACGAATACGTATTCGTAACGGACACTACTTTGCCCGTTACGAATAAGTAAGTATTCGTAACGGACACTATTTTGCATGTTACGAATACTATATTACACATAAATGGCCAAACTAATACCAACTTATGAGAGGAGAGCCCAATACTTGGCTTTTTAGGGTTTCACTCCCTCTCTCTCTCTCGTCAGTCCCTTACTCCCTCCTCTCCGTCATTCACCTCTCTCTCTCCTCTCATCTCCTCTTTCTCTCATCTCCTCTCTCTCTCCGTCATTCACCTCTTGTAATACCCCGTATTTTTAATGTATTTTATAAATTATTTATTTAATTATAAAATATATTTTTGGTCAAACTATTTTAATTATTGAATTATAAATAAAGCAAGTATTTATATTTGGGTCAATAAGTATTCAATCCAAACGTAGCCCATCTTTATTGAACCCAATCATCTTATTTTCACTTTTAGGCCACCAACTTCATCATTTAAGTCCATTATTTTTATGAAGCCCAAACCTACCCTAACCTACTCTACACTATAAATACTCTACTTATCCTCAAAATTTTACCACCCAAAAAGGTTAAATGGTCAAGGTAAGCTATTTTCTTTTTATTTTTATTCTTTCTTTCTTCTTTTCCTTTTTCCTTTTCTTATTCTTTCTTTTTATTCTTGCAGTTACGTGGGTTTTGGGTGACATAAACCCACCCAAATTTCAACACCGGCTGCCACTGCCCACCGCCAGCTGCCACCACCTGCCACGCCGCCACCGGCTGGCCGGCCACCACCCACGGTGGTTCTTCCCTTCTCTCTCCTCTTTTATTATGTTTTAATAATTATTCCTATAATATATACTTTGGGGTTTTGATTTTAAATTGTTTAAACATGATTAGTATGTTCTACAATTGTGTTTTTATGATTAAAGGTTGTAAATTTTAGGTTATACAATGTTTAATTTTCAGATTTTATGAAGTATTAAAAGTTAGGGTTTTAATTATTAAAGTGTTGATTTTTAGGGTTCTAACTTACAATTGATTTGGGGGTTTTATATACCCATTGATTGTAAGTGGTAATAAAGCTTAAAGATTGTATCTTTATGGAGTTTTAATGAAATTTTAATGGGTTTTGTTAATAGAATAATGCTGGAATTTTTAGTTACATACTACTATTGTGTATTAATTAAAAGGAGTTGATTACCTATAAGTAGAGAATATTTTAAGTGGTTTTAATATAATTTTCAGATTTTTATTTAAGGGGTTTAAGCCTTAAAAAGTATGCTGAAATTTTTATATGAACACGCAAATTCATGTTTTAATAATTAGATTTCTGTTCGTTAATATTAATCTCGTTTTAATCCCGATCAGATTCTAAACTCCTCCGATTTTGATAAAAAAATAGTGTTTTTCTAGTGGAAATATTGTTTTAAGAAAGACTCACTACTGTAGTAGTGAGAACCACCCTCTCGTGGCCAAATTAAGCCTCTAAATATGATTTTCGGGCAGTTTTTGATTTTTAACGAAGTTTTTTTTTTATGCTTTAAATTTTATCTTTGAGTTTAAAAAGGGGTAAGAGATAATTTAATGTTTCTATGGATAATTTAAGTATAAAGATGTATTTTGATGAAGTTTTAAAGGATTTTTGATTAGTTTAAAATGTTGGAATTTTATTTAAAGTAGTATAATTGTGATTTTTAATAGAAGGTTGTGATTATCCATTAAAAAGGAGTTTAATTAGGGGTTTTAAAATAATTTTCAGATTATTATAAGTTATTTAAAGTGAGTTTAAGTTGCTGGAAATTGTGTATACAAGGGTAATTAATATAGTAATATTGTCCCTTTATGTAGGAGACTTGGTTCGAGAATTGTTGTAGAGTACTCGGTTATTTTAAGAGCTTATTTGAGGTACGTTCGCGTACTTAGCATATTTTGATGATGTAGAATCATGCTAGGTTTAATTTCAATCAGTTACAAGTAGTATCATGCTAAGGTTTATGTATTGAATTGTGAGTTATTGGTGTTGGTGATTGAATTGTGAAGCATGAATTATTTGTGATGGTTTATGGATTGGAAATTAAATTTTTGGCATGATTATATGAACTACATATTTATTTATGGCATGATAGAGAGCATGTTTAATTAAACTAATTGTTTGATTATGTTTGGAATATTGAAAAGAAATTTTATTATGGTTCATATAATTTTTATTGATGCTTTAAGCATGAGGAAGGAGCTATATAAGTGTCTATGTACACAAGGAATAAATTATATGTTGGTGTCTTTGTGCACTTAAGGTATTTTTAACACCTAGGGATAGGATTTTTGGCGCACTATGCGTTTAAGGTGTCTTTGACACTGAGGTAGAATTAAAAAGGGTTCAACAATAAATAATGTGTGGTCACTAATTCTTCAAGAATTAAATTGGTATGTTTGTTTGATTGAATAATTATTGTTGATTGACTTATTATGCTTTGAGAGTCATCATCAAGTCTAATAATATGTACATAACGTAAAGTGAAAGAGATTGCGCACCAAAACTCTTGGAACGTATATACCTTAAGTTTGAACAATGGGGGGTGAGTTATGGGGTTTTATATTTAACCATAACTTCTAACGGAGTACAGGACGCTGTATATTCCTTTTTATTATTAGGCGTTGGAATTCCGCCACCTTTGTGTGGCACAGGTTTGTTGCTGGCACGGTTAGCTCCCGTGTCAGTTAACTCCAATTTATTGGGATGGGTATAGTTGGAAACCCGTTCGATGCGTAATCAACGCTAAATGAATTATTTAGTGTCTAGTTAGAGTGTCTTGTTGATTGTTGTGTGTGCTTGTGAAGAGGTACATTGAGGTAAGTGTGTGTTGATAAGTGAAAGCATGATAGTGTGTTTAGTTACGCTTATGTACTCAACTTTGCTGATTGTGTGTGTGTTTGTGTGTTTGGCCATGTCTTTACTTTGGCCCTACGACGACCCATTTTCTAATGGCGAGTAGTGGGGACAAGTAGAGAGGAGGTTTTCAGGTGATGGAGCATATTCATGAATGGGCATGGGTAAAGAGCGAATCATGCTAGTTTCTATTAGTTACAATGTGTTTCTGCTTTAATTATTTTTGCTAATAGTTATATGTGGAGCTAATATCAAGTTTGGATTTAGTTTGGTTTTAATAAGGGCCTTTAATGGTTCCAAGTTGTAGGTTGATTTTCATTTTTCTTCGCTCATTTTGGTTTAAACTTTACTTTCGTTTGGTTAGCTTTTCAAGTTGGATTGTTTTGGAAAGGTTTTTAAAATTAGTCTTCCGCTGTGTATCTTTGATATTTGCCTTAACCGTTTTCACGGTGGCGGTAATGTCTTAGATATTCCTATTTAAAGTTTTATACAGGGCAAAAAAGGTATTTTAAAATAAAGGAATTTATAGGGTGTTACACCTCTCTCTCTCCTCTCTCCTCTCTCCTCTCTCCTCTCCTCTCCTCTCCTCTTTCTCCGTCATTCTGTTGGTTATTGTTTTGGTGGTTTACTTGAGCAGCGATTTCGTTCATCTTGAGACGAGGAACTTTACCGGCTACTTCATACAAGAGCTCCCAAGCGGCGTCGTTTTTGGGCGGAGGTGTAACCGGCGGTGACGGAACTCTTTCTCTTTAGATCTAAGTCGTTGAACGAATCGGTGCTAGGTAAGATTTTTCTCTTTGTAATCATCGAATATAAAGTTGGAAGATTTATCAGTTTGAATGTGGTAAATGATGATTGTCTGAGTTGATTCAACTTTATTTTTTGAAATTTATGTTGTTTTTAATTGATTTAAGTTTCTTGGTACTGGATTTTTGGGATATTTTGTGCTGAATTTTTGCAAATTTAGGAATGATTATTGTCTTTTTTTAGATCTAAAGTTTCTGATTTTATTTCAATTCTATCATCATTTTGTATTTTAATCTCCTCAATTATTTTTAGCTCTCTAATTTGAGTGCTTTCTGAATTTTCATCTAGGTGTTGATTCTTAGTGTTGATTTTAGGATTTGTGATTTTATATTGTTTATTTCAATGATATGAGGATTTTGTGGTGTAAATCTTGTAGATCGGTAAATTTATTTGAATTTTGAAAATGGCTATTTAGTTTTGTTGTGTGCGAATTTGAATTTCTCTTGGAAAAGAGATGCGATTTGGTAGTTATGAATTTAAATTGGTGAAAAACTTTCTGATTTCTGAGATCTTTAAGTAATGCGCAAATGTTCGTAGTTCCGAAGCTTAATTATGCTTGAATTATGTAATTTTATGGTGAAATCAGCTTATTTTTTTTTAAATTTTAATTTTTTTATAAATCAGCTTATTTTATGTAATTCAATTATTTTTTAAATTTTGATTTTTTTTTTGACGGGCTGATTCAATTATGATTCAATGATCTTGTGGATTTTGATTATATTTTTTTTTTCAATTATGTTAATTTTGGTTTGTTGAAATTATTGAATGTAGGTGGAGCATATAATATCTACACAAGGGAGCTTAAGACTCAACGTCTCAGAACACAAATGTCAGAATAAAACTTGTTTTTATTACAATTATGATTTGTTTTTGCTCTTTTATTTGTCTTAGTTTTAATAAACTTGCGACATTATATGAGCAAGTTGATGTATTTTGCAGTGATAATGAATATATTTTTGCTTATAGTATATTAAATGTGTATTATACTTGTGTAATTAAAAAATTATTTGTGTATTATACTTGTGTAATAAAAAAATAATCTATGTATTATACTTGTGTAAAAAAAAATAAAAAATTATCCCATTATTTGATAAAATGATCCAGCATGTGCTAGCACGTGCTGGATTTTTTTTTAATTGCATCAAACACTATTCGTAACGGGCATATATAATGCCCGTTACGAATAACCCGTTATTCGTAACGGGATAAATAAATGCCCGTTACGAATAACGGGTTAATCGTAACGGGCACTTTAAACGCCCGTTACGAATAAGTAGTTATTCGTAACGGACGGTACCCGTTACGAATAATAATGGCCATCCGTAACGGCCGCATACGTAACAGACGCTGCCCGTTACGAATGAGCCCTTTTTGCCCGTTCCGGATGGCCTTTTTTCCACTAGTGATTATTAGTCCAATTCCGATGAATAATGAGGAAGTTATGGCCAAAATACTAAACTGGGTCCGGATTGGTTCTTATATGCGGCCCAATGATCTAGAGGAGGGCCTATTATTAATTATCATTCCTAAAGCTATTAGGATTGATTGTAGGCTTCTAAAATCTTCTAGAAGGTTCTTTTAAATCGTAATGGTATTAGGATTGATAATTATTTTTTATGAGTTTTATTTGGAATAAAAGAAGTGTTTTATATTAAATTATAATTTTACCCTTCGTACAGATTTTACGACTCAATTTTATCAAGAAATAGATTTTCGCGTTGAAAGCGCGTTGAAAACCTTTTGCATCGCAAAACGACAAGTTCGTCGCCTGGCGCTGCAGTTCAGCACCTGGCGACGATTTCGTCGCCTTGGGACAAGCACTATCGCTAGCGACAGAGAGGTGTTTTATTCCTTTTCGATTTCTGATTCGTTTCTATCGATTCCGGACTATTTTCTTATAAATAGGGTCCCCGGACCTCCGTTTTTCAATAACCAGAATTCTTTAATTCTTTTCTTGCTAAAACTTATTCTCTTTCTCCCTCTTTCTAGCCTAGCCTTTTACAAACACAATTCCTCATACATTAACACTAGACACACCTAGCCAAGTTGATAATTTCTGAGGGTTTGGTCCCAAATCCTGTCTAAGCTTTTTAACTCTTTCTTTCAATTATTTAATTTAATTGGCTTGCTTTGATATTTTCTTTGAAGTTACTAACGTTTGTATTTTGTTGTTAGAAAGAGATACGAGGCATCGAAGTAAGTGCTTTAATTATTTAATTGATATTTTGATATAGAAATCATGTTTGAACTGTTTTATTGCTTCTTAGTATCATGTTAGGGTGTTTTTATCTTCCTAGTATCATGTTTAGGATTAATTAAATTTCTAATATCAAGTATGTTTAATATGATGCTTCCTATTAATTTCTAATATCATGTTAGTATCATGTTGGGATTAAAGCTTTTATTTTTATTGTTTAGTGACATGTTAGGGTTTGTTATTAATCTTGTTATTATCATGCCTAGGATCTTGCTAATATTATTATGCTTTATTATTTTAATTATGATTATTATTTTTTATTTTTTTGGTAATTAAGAGAATTTATTGCCAAAAAATAACAATTTACAACTAAGTTCCAGAGGAACAAAACTAGACTAGGAAAAACCTAGTAAAACAAACATAAGCTACACAAGCTTATCTATCCACTCTCTATTTTCCTTTGTTATCTTCTTCGTATTCATATTCCTAAGTCTAGTTACAGTATCAAATTTAATGCTCTTTACAACATTATGTATACAAAAAATCTTCTGCTCCCACAAAGCAGTATTTCTTGACTTCCAGATCTGATAAATGCAGGCCAGTATACACATATGCAAGACCCTTATGCAAAAATCTTTCTTAACTCTTCTTATGGAACGTCTAGCACTGGCAAGATTGACTAGTTTAATCCCAGTATCCAGCCATTTACTGATTTCCTTCCAAATCATCTAACTGTATTTACATCTGAAAAACAAATGTTCATGATTCTCCTGCATATCACCACATAGTAGACAAATAGAATCTGTAGGAGTACCAAACCTCAACAGTCTGTCCCTGGTCATCAACCTGTTAAGCCAAGCAATCTAGCCAATGAACTTATGCTTTGGAGCAGCCCACTTTTCCCAGACCAACTTGTCCCAATTACAGCCAGTCAAATCAGGTCTCAGGACCTTATACATCCTACTAATGTCGTACATACCCTGCCCTATGTGATCAGGATCTAACACACTCTTCATTTTATCTTTAACTCTGCAGATTTGCTTCCAATACCAACTTGAATCAGCATTTGGCTGATAATCAAGCCAATTCTGATTTTTAATATAAACTGCATTGATCCATCTAACCCACAGATTTTCGTGCTTCTTAGAAATTTCCCAAACCTGTTTCCCCATAGCTGCAGTATTCTAGTCTTCTATGCTTCTCACACCCAAACCACCTTCCTTCTTTCTTCTACAAACCCTATCCCAAGCAATATACCATGATCTATTCTTCATATTACCACCCCAAAGATAATTCCTGCAGATTGCAGTAATCTGATGAAAAACCCTGTCCCAATATGAATATTATTGTGTTGCTTGATATTTATTATTATTGTTATTGCTTGATCACGCCTTTTATGCATGTTTAAAGGGAATTTGTACTTGTAATCACGCTTAAAAAGATCATTAATAATCTTGTTTAGGGTTAATTAATTATAATTAAACTGATCGCCAATAATAGAGTTATTTGTGCATTAATATTCAACCAACATAGATTAAACAAGTTTAGGGTAAATCTATTGATTGCATGTTAGTCAAAAGCGCACATGAAAATGAGTAGAATAAAGTAGAGGCCTATTTTATAGGGCGAGTTCTTTCTCTTTTAGATTGGATTCGTACCCTCATCCCCGAACACCATTCATGGTTCCAGACCTATTGGAGTTAACGATCTCCTAGATCATTAAGGGGTCTAACCTACATCCTCTGAACGATTTACAAGTTCCCAAAACTTGTTGGCGACTCTTTTGCTCTAGCTTCCTTCCCTTTGGATGCCAACATGCTTAAGTGTATGATTATAGTGGTGCTCAAGTTTGGGATAATGCTTGAAATATTCCCTACATTAGGCGTCATAACCTAATAGGGGTACTAGCCAAGTTACTAGCCATGGCATGTCTGCCAAGGTGGTGGATAATATATCTACCCATGTTCAGTTTACCAAATCCAAACACATAATGTCCAATCACAGCAAGTTCGTTGGTTTGGGCGTTATGTGATTCGTTCCTACCTAAAAAGCAAACACCTGAAAATATTTGCCATAATTTAGGAACGGGTTGATGTATAGGTCTAGCACTAGCATGTTGGGTGTTAACGGCTGGCAAACTAGTCAAAACACGGTAAACATCATCCATTTTATAAACAGCATGCCAATGCTGAGGCAATTCATATTCTAAATTAAATAATTTACAAAATTCAACATAAGTTAAACTAATATTCCTATTGTTCAACTGATGAGTGTCATTTATGGCACTCATAGGGTAGTCTTTTAGGGTTATTTCTTTCCCTTTTTCATGCTTTCTTCTCTTATTTTTGGTCATTTTTCCTTTAGTTTCTCTTTCTCCTCTTTTCTTTATGGTTCTCGTGTTTTCCTTTTATTTGGCTCTTTTTCCCTTTTATTTCTTTTCTTTGTTTGCTTTTGTAGGTATTTGGAGAATCACCTTTGCAAAGGAATCAAGTTGGGACCTTAATGACCAAGTAAGGAAGAAGCATTAGGCTAGAGAGGGCTTAGAGACGCCTTGGAGAGGCCTCAAAGAGGTCTCCAAGGTATTTTCAGCAGGCCGCGGGCGCGGGTCAGTGGAGCCGCGGGCGCGGGCTCAAGAAGCACAAATTGCCAGATTTTGGCAGGAGCTTCTCGCGGTTGCCTTGTGGGCTCTCTGCGGGCGTGGGAAAGCTAGAGAGGGCGCTCCATATACGAGAGACCGCGACCCCCTGATTGAGTTTTGGGAGCAGGGGATTAGCCGCGGGCGCGAATTTTTCCTGCTGCGGGCGCGAGTGTTGCCCAAAAAGCTCGCGGAGGGTTCCATACCCATTTCTTTTTGAAACCAACTTTTTGATAATATTTCATTAGCTTAGTTTTAGAGAGAGAATTTAGAGAGAAGTTAGAGAGAAGTTCTTGGTTTTGGATTTGTAACTCAACATTTGATTAATCAAGTTTGGATTTCTTCATTTTCAATCATCAATATTAGTGAGAATCTCTTCCTTCTTTCATCTCTTACTTACTTGCTATTTGATTTATGCTTGTTGCTTGTTTTTCTTTGGATTTGAATTTGATATTGTTGAATATTTTTATTTCTCTTAGATTTTGATATAGAATGAAGACTAATGCAATTTCTAGTTATTTGTTCTTGAATTTCACCATGATTAGTGAGTAGATTAGTTTCTAGGGAAAGGGGGAAGCATGTTTGATTAATGAAATTGCTAGTTTATGGTCTTTGATTGATTATTTTGTTGCAAATAAATTTGTTGGCATAGTTTTGCATGTGATTGATTAGACTATGAGTGATCAACCTATAAGATTAATCTAGATTGCATTGCAACTCCTAATGACATGAACAATTGAATTGAAAGTTGCTCTAATTGATTGGGTTTACTTGTGATTCTTCTTGATTTTCCTTTCATAGTGATTCCTAGATTGGCCTATAGGAGAAAGCATTTGAACTCTCTTGATTGCTACTATTGTTTGTCCATTGCAATACTTGAATTAATTGATTGAGCTCTAAATTAGCATTATCATTGAACTTGCATGTGGAACCCATATCTCTAGTGTTTAGACCTTTGATTTACTTGATTAGACTTGTTTTAGTTTACCATAGTGCCAACCATAATCTCAACTTCATGTTCGAGGTAGCTTGACTTAGACTCTAGCTTTCATCATTGCATTCCCTAGGGATCGACCCTTAACTTGCCCTATATTCATATAAGGTTGGTTAGGTGTTTACAAATTTAGTTTGACTTGGGGGAAGGGTAGATAACGACATAAATTTTACTCTTTTCAAAATGGCGTCGTTGCCGGGGAATGTTATTGGTGCCTAGCTTTTGTTGTTGAGTCTACTTTATTTTAATTGAAAAATACAAAAAGATTTTTTTTCTTTAGGCTACACTTTTAGCCGTGCTACTAATATTTTCTTTGAGTTTTGCATGCATAGAGCTCGTGATCGATCCATTGTGCCTTTTGACCCGGAAATCGAAAGGACTCTCTCAAGGAGAAGAATAGCTAATCGATCCTTGGGGTATAGTTCTTCAAGTGAAGAAGAGATTGAAGAAGAGCAAGGCATGGGAGAAAATCCGAGAGTGGGCTTGAAGGAGCTAGGAATACCCGATGCTTATAGGTTTGAGAGCGGCATAGCTCCGCCTGCAACACCGGCAAATGATTTCGAAATTCGGCCGGCCATGATCACCTTAATTGAGAGGAGGCAATATAGTGGGGCTAAGAATGAGAGCCTGTTGAACCATCTTAAAGAATTTGAGAAATATTGCAACACCATCAAAGTCAACGGATTTTCTCAAGAGGTCATCCGCCTCAAGTTGTTCCCCTTCTCTCTCATAGGAAGATCCTTAGAGTGGCTAGATAAAGAGGTGAAGCCAATTTCCTTGAGAACATGGGATGATGTTACAAAGGCCTTCTTGTCCCGCTTCTACCCTCAAAAGAAGACGACGCAGGCAAGAGCCTTGATTCAAGGGTTCAAGCAAAGGCCAAATGAAAGCCTTTACGAAGCATGGGAGAGATACAAAGAGTATCAAAGGGAGTGCCCTCACCACGGAATCCCAACATACCAAGTGGTCCAAATCTTCTATGGCGGTTTAAGTCCCCAAGGCAAGTCATGCCTTGATGGGGGCGGGGGGGGGGGGGGGGGGGGGGGGGGGCGGGGTTCCTATCATGAACAAGATCGAAGAAGAAGTGGTGGAAATTATTGAGGACGTGGTAACATAATATAGAGATTGGCAAGATGGGGAGAGAGACTCTTCTAGCAAGCAATCTTCATTGTACTGGGTGGATCATCTAAATGCGATCAACAACCTTTCCTCCCAAATGACAAACTTGGGAAAGGAGGTGACCGCAATCAAAGCCAAGTTGGAGAGAGCTTCTTCTTCTTCCCAAGCTTCGAATTTTCCCTCCCAATTTAAGGGGAGAGGTACACTTTCTAACTCTCAACCCCCTCCCTCTTCACATAATATGCCTATGGGTTGTTTGTTTTGTGGTGCATGTGGATCGTATGATCATGACTCTAGTAATTGTCCTAATGAATGTGTTGATGAGTTTGATAACAATGAGAGTGAGCATGTGAATTATGTGTCAAATAATAATGTTCAAAGGTTTGATAACCAAAGAGGTCAATGGAATAGGAATTACCAAAGCCAAGGCAATTTTGACAACTATAACCAAGGTGGTGGTTATAGATACCAAGGGAACCAAGGTTCTCGTGGTAGCTATAATAACCAAGGTTATAGTGGCCAAAATCAAAGCCAAAATTATGGTAATCAAAACCAAGGCTATGGAAATCATAACCAAGGTAGTGGTAATCATAATCAAGGTGGTGGTAACCATAATCAAGGTTATGGTCAAAATTAAAATTGGGGTACTTGGAACAATCAAGGGAGGGGCAATTTTCAAAATAATGCTCAAAGAGGTCCCCCACCCGGATTTGTTTTAAGGACTCAAGATGAAAATTCCTATTCACAACCTTCTTCACCTAGGACCAATTTGGAAGAAATAATTGAGAATCAAACCAAGTTGTTGAACACATACATGGCCGTTAGTGATAAAAAGTTCAATGAAATGATGACCCACAATAAAATGCTTGAAAACCAAATTTCTCAACTTGCTAAAGCTTTGAAAGATCATGCAAGCCCTTCTTCTTTACCTAGCCAAGGTCTTGATCCCAAGAAACCCGTGAATGCTATTATTACAAGGAGTGGTAAGGTTCTTGAGGAGAGATTGCCTAGGAAGGGTAAAGATAAGGAGATTCCTAAGGAATCCTTGGTTGAGAATGAGGGGGATAGGGCATCATTAGATGAGGTTGTGGTTGAGACACCTAAAGAGGTGAGAGTATAGAAAGAAATTGTGAAACCCAAGCTCCCTAACCCGCCCGCCACCTCCATCCTTCGTGAGGCTAGAAACATTTGGATGGTCCCTAGGGACAATGGGAGGATTGAAGATGAGATGGAGATGCTTATCTCCGAGATTTCAAAGGAGATGCTTATCTCCGAGAGATGAAGGCCATGAGAGACAACATGGAGCGCATGCAATTGAGCATGCAAGGTATGTACTCAGACCACCAAACTTTGTCTTATCAAACTAGCGCCTTGTATGATGCTAGTGTGCGTAGGGGGGAGGTCACACCTTCGGTCAACTAACCCTATGTGCCGCCCCAACTAAGGCTGGTACCTTCCTGGGGTGGTGACAACCTCCCTACGTACCCTTATTGGCCCGGGGTTGAGGACCCCGATGTGCCAAGGCGCAACTTCCCGCCTTATGATTTTAGGGTCTCGGGGGGGAGTGATTATCGTGGTGATCCCGCATACTACTATGACCACCCCCATCACCCCGAGCCCCTTGTACAGCGTGAGCCCTACGACCAATTGACCCGATCCCAACTTGACCTATTCAAGGGTCACTATGGATTTCCTCCCGGTTACACCGGAGGTTGGGGTACGGGTGATGATGATGCCGGCCCTAGTGGCCAGTAGTCCCCTTATGCATGTTTGTTTCCCTTTTTGTTCTCCCCCTTCCCTATTTTTAATGTTTGTAGGCATCGCGGTCGATGCCTTCATTTTGTGAGGGGAAAGGGTCAAAAAGGATGTTTAATTGTTGGTTTGGGGGAGGCACCTGGGGCTCGGTGTGAAGTCTTTGATGAGGTTTTTGGTGGATTTTTGCTAATGGTCTCGTTGGTTTTTGCTTGTTGTTGTTTTGTTTCATTTCATGATGTTTTTGGAAGTTTCTTGTGAAAAAAAAAATTAAATTTTGATGATGATGGTTTCTCTAGGTTTTTGTATATAGTTTGTGTCTAAGTGTTTTATCGTTTGCTTTTGTTTGGAAGTTACTAACAATTTCATTTTGTATATATAGTTTTTTTTCTTTACCTCACCTTGCTCGTAGCCTATGCTTTGGATTGCGGATCCTTTTGGAGAAGCACGTTCCTACTCCTTGGGTACTTTAATTTAGCACGGATGCTTGGTGAGGGGTTTCTTATTTTACCTCTTTATTTTCACTTCTTCATTTTCTTGGTTGCTTAGATTAGGATTAGATTTAGGAGAAGTTGAACGGTTCGAGGATGTATGAATTTAACACCTAGTGTGTTTGGGGTCTTTGGCGATGTGGCCATTAGACCGCTTGTATGTCGATTGGGATAAACGTGTTATGATTGCATCTTTGCCCTTTTCCTCTTTCCCCTTCTTGTCCTTATCTAAGTTTTTCCATCTTCTCTTTTCTTTTCTTTCCCTTCCTTTTATTCTTGTTTGTGTGCATAACTTTTTGAGGCTTTATTTTCACTCTTTCTCTTTTTGAAAATTGGACTTGTATGCAATGGACTTTTGCTTTTGAATAATAGTCTTCCTAGGTAATAATAGTATGCACGGTTTGAGATTACGTTTGGTTGATTCTAAGATAAAGCATGCTAAGATAGTTGTCTAGAACTAGGGGGATCATGAAACCGGATTCTACTCGTTTGTGGCATGTTGGTAGTTGCTCCCTATCTTTGATTTGACAACCTTAGTGAGTTTTTTCTACAACCATGTGAGATGTATATTTGTTCAAGCTTTCATCAAATTCTTGCATGAGCGGCACGGATCCTTGATTTTAGCAAACCTAATCTAGAATCTTAGCGTAAGATTCCTAAGACCGTGACCGAACTACCTTGGGAGGACAAAGGCAACTTTTTGGGGAGGTATTTTATTTTTTCTAGGATAGTCCCTTTATGTTTACTTTTTTTTGGTTTGGGATACATTTGCCTACTTGTTACCCCTTTGAACCTTTTTCCCTCTTTTCAAGCCGCATAATTAGATATCTTGAGCCTTTTGTTTTGTTCTCATTCTTTTTGGTTTTTGTGAAGCAAGGGTCAATGTTTGGTGATTGTGGTCTATGAAGTTGGAGTTTGGTTCGAATTGGTACACATAATTGAGTTGTTTATATTTGGTAAATAATGGCAAATGCTTATGTAAAAGCCTTCCTTAGTAAAAGAGGCAAGGATGTTAATAAATGCATATTTGAAAAAGTCGTCCGAATTGAAAAAAGGGAAGGACTAATGCTTTTACGGAGTACGAGAAAATACAAACAAATTTATAAATGAGAAAATGCAAAAAAAAAAAATATAAAGAAAAACCATAAAAATTCAAGTGTCTTTCTCCTCTCTATGCATTGAGGACAATGTTTCTTATAGCTTGGGGGGAAAAGCGTTTGCGCTTTTTGTTCTTATGTTTGTAGATTGTTGCTTTGAATAAGCTTGGGGGTGTTAATAAGTTTTTGTTTGGTGATTACTTAAGTTTGGTGTTGAGATTTGGCCGGTCTTTGCTTCACAATTTAGGATAACCACCAAATTTTTAATTTTAGCCTACCTTAACCCTTCTTGCCTTGCGTTACAACCTTTGGGAAGACCTTTGGACCTAGGAGTTGATTCTTTCATCGGTGGAGGGAATCATGGGTTGTAGACTAAGGAAAGGGGATGCGAAATCAAGATGTCGAGTAGCCCAAAATGTTGATCTTTTTCCGGTTCCTTCGCGGAATCTATGAGATGCTCACTAAGGGGAGACATGAGATTAGTAGGGGGAACGCGATAAGACCGTTTGCGATGAAAGTGGAATGTGATAACTAGTTCCTATGCTTAGCATATTTATGTTTCAATCAACCTTAAGTATCTTATAACGTTCATACCATAATTCACTTTAGAAAGGTTATTATTCATTTGAATTATAGTCTCTTTGTAAAGTCCATTTCGTAAAGATTTTGTTTCCTTTTTCCTCTTTCTTTTCCTTTTCTAGTTTGCCTCTTGGGGGTTTTGTGGAGAGTTATGGGTAAACTCTTAGGATACCCTTACGAGAGCATCACTCGTCCTCTAGGGCGATCTAGGGGTTTAAATGGCTTGTTGTAGCTAAAAACAACCATGATTCCTACGACAGTGAGTCTTAGTGTAAATTCTCGCCCCTCTTTTTCTTTTTGCTTCGAATAAGCCCTTCTTATTCCTTTTTAGCCTTTGTTTTGCTCGGGACGAGCAAAAGTCTAGCTTGGGGGAATTTGATGAGTGTCATTTATGGCACTCATAGGGTAGTCTTTTAGGGTTATTTCTTCCCTTTTTCATGCTTTCTTCTCTTATTTTTAATCCTTTTTCCATTAGTTTCTCTTTCTCCTCTTTTCTTTATTGTTCTCGTATTTTTCTCGTGTTTTCCTTTAATTTGTCTCTTTTCCCTTTTATTTCCTTTCTTTGTTTGCTTGTTTAGGTATTTGGAGAATCACCTTTGCAAAGGAATCAAGTTGGGACCTTAATGACCAAGTAAAGAAGAAGCATTTGGCTAGAGAGGGATTAGAAAGGACTTGGAGAGGCCTCGGAGAGGTCTCCAAGGTATTTCCAGCAGGCCGCGGGCGCGGGTTAGTGGAGCCGCGGGCGCGGGCTCAAGAAGCACAAATTGCCAGATTTTGGCAGGAGCTTCCCGCGGTTGCCCCGCGGGCGCGGGAAATATGGAGAGGGCGCTCCATCTCAGAGAGACCGCGACCCCCTGATTGAGTTTAGGGAGTAGGGGATTAGCCGCGCGCGCGACATCTTTGGCCGCCGGCGCAGTTTATCCTGCCGCGGGCGCGGGTGTTGCCCAGAAAGCCCTTGAAGGGTTCCGTACCAATTTTGCCGCGGCCGCGAATTAATCGAGAGAGGCCGCGGGATTTGCCGGTTTCTTCTTTACTTATAAATAGAATTGTAATTCCTTTTTTAAACCAACTTTTTGATAATATTTCATTAGCTTAGTTTTAGAGAGAGAATTTAGAGATAAGTTAGAGAGAAGTTCTTGGTTTTGGATTTGTAACTCAACATTTGATCAATCAAGTTTGGTTTTCTTCATTTTCAATCATCAATATTAGTGAGAATCTCTTCCTTCTTTCATCTCTTACTTACTTACTATTTGATTTATGCTTGTTGCTTCTTTTTCTTTGGATTTGAATTTGATATTGTTGAATATTTTTATTTCTCTTAGATTTTGATATAGAATGAAGATTAATGCAATTTCTAGTTATTTGTTCTTTAATTTTACCATGATTAGTGAGTAGATTAGTTGCTAAGGAAAGGGGGAAGCATGTTTGATTAATGAAATTGCTAGTTGATGCTCTTTGATTGATTGATTTGTTGCAATTAAATTGGTTGGCATAGTTTTGCATGTGATTGATTAGACTAGGAGTGATCAACCTATAAGATTAATCTAGATTGCATTGCAACTCTTAATGACATGAACAATTGAATTGAAAGTTGCTCTAATTGATTGGGTTTGCTTGTGATTCTTCTTGATTTGCCTTTCATAGTGATTCCTAGATTGGCCTATAGGAGATAGCATTTGAACTCTCTTGATTGCTACTATTGTTTGTCCATTGCAATACTTGAATTAATCGATTGAGCTCTAAATTAGCATTATCATTGAACTTGCATGTGGAACCTATATCTCTAGTGTTTAGACCTTTTATTTACTTGATTAGACTTGTTTTAGTTTACCATAGTGCCAACCATAATCTCAACTCCATCTTCGAGGTAGCTTGACTTAGACTCTAGTTTTCATCATTGCATTCCCTAGGGATCGACCCTTAACTTGCCCTATATTCATATAAGGTTTGTTAGGTGTTTACAAATTTAGTTTGACTTGGGGGAAGGGTAGATAACGACATACATTTTTCTCTTGTCATCAAAATAAAAATACAACAGTTAAAAAGGAAAGAAATTCACATGTCAATTCACGATACGTAGGAAAGTGCATATCAACAAATTTTCTCATTCCTATA
This sequence comes from Chenopodium formosanum, assembly GCA_024500155.1. Classification (NCBI taxonomy): domain Eukaryota; kingdom Viridiplantae; phylum Streptophyta; class Magnoliopsida; order Caryophyllales; family Amaranthaceae; genus Chenopodium; species Chenopodium formosanum. The sequence goes on from CM044880.1 coordinate 22,145,768, forward strand.
TCGTTCATGAATCGTCTATCATATTTAAATAAACCAAAAGACTCGAGATTAGGGCGGTGTAACCACCGGGAAGGGATTACCTCACGCTCATAGAACTTTTCGTACCGCTTCTTTTGCAATTGAGTGGTTATCCGGATATTTTGCCACTGTGGAAGCTGCAAATTCGGTTCATATTGTTGGCTCGAGCTCGAACTTCCCCCGAGAATTGATCTTGCCCTCTTTGCTTCCATTTGGTAAAAATGGGCATGAAATTTTTTTATTTGAATTGGGAATTTTAGGCAAAGAATTGAAGAGGATGAAGAGAGGAGTAAGAATATGTATTTATAATTGAATTTTTGTGAGAAACAGAGGTGAAATCTTAAAGAGAAGGTAGAGAAAATTAAGTTTTTAGAGAAAGAAACAATGGTGGTAAAAAGAAAAAAATGAGAAAAGAAAGAAGGAGGAAGAAGAAGAAAGAAGATGGGGAAAACAAGTGAGCTACTCGCGCCCGGTCGGGCGCCACACTGTCCGATCGGGCGATCTAAAGATAAAATTGATCAGCTTCTCAAGCCCGGTCAGGCGCCTTTTGCCTAGTCGAGCAAAGCAACGTGTTCGAAAATCATTACTCTCGTGCCTGGTCGGGCTGAGCTTCGCCCGATCGGGCGAAATAAACTCAAATTTTTCATCAACTCTCGAGCCAGGTCAGGCGCCTTTAGCCCGGTCGGGTGAGAAAAAGGTTTCGTACTCATCAAATCTCACGCCTGGTCGGGCGCACCTCGCCCGATTGGGCGTATTATGGTAATTTTTCTACGAAGCTCTTGTGCTCGGTCGGGCGGAGTTTCGCCAGGTCGGGCGCGATACAAAACTAATAATACGAGTATCTACTTTTCTTTTCTCAAAAATTGACTAACTCTTTTACTTCAAACTTGTAAAAAAACTCAATAAACTCATTAAACTCCCTCCTCTCTCCTCTGACAAGAAAAATAAAGAAATAAAGCTAGACTAAAAAGCAAGAAAATACGGGTTGCCTACCGCAAAGCGCTGGTTTATCAAGGTCGCGCACGACCCTCTTACCACAAGATTAGAAGTTAGGACCCTTGTCTTACCGCATTGTCGGGTTATTTCTCACCCGGTTGAGCAATGTTTAGACCACGACGCGGCTTCCTGACATGCCCTGTAGGACTCCAATTGACCTTATCAGGTGGATCCTCCTTGGCATGAACCGGTGGTTCTTCGCTACTACTCACAAGAGACCCCTTTTTGGCTGTTGGTTGCCTCATGTTTTCTCTGGATTGAGCGATTGCAACTTGATCTGGTGGAACACTCACTATAGGCTCAGTTTCCTCAGCTTGCTTGTTTATTTACACCTTCTCATCTTCAAAGCCATGACCGACACAATAAAGGGCTCTTTCTATTGCATCAACTTCCTTTTTACATTTGTGTATTTCATCTGTAGAAGATGCAACACAAGATACCGCCTCCAAGGGATCTTTTACAACAACTTGGGGCTTATTAGAACAATTATCAACGACATTAACACTAAAACACTTCTCCTCTATCATGGGGCTTTTAGGGGTATTATTCAAATTGAAAGTAATTTTATCATCCCCTGCTAATAGTGTTAGTTTGCCACATTTCACATCTATAATTGCTCTTGCAGTGTTAAGGAATGGTCTACCCAAAATAATTGGAGTTTGCGAATCCTTAGCCGTATCAAGAACAACAAAGTCAACAAGAATATAAAATTCACCTACTCTAATAGGAACATCCACTAAAATACCTAAAGGGTATTTAAAAGAACGGTTGGCCATTTGTAGAGTAATATTAGTAGTTTTCAATTTACCCATATTTAGCTTGGAACGCACAGACAATGGCATGACACTAACGCTAGCACCTAAATCACATAATGCATTATCAATCATTAGATTGCCAATATGACAAGGGATAGAAAAACTACCTGGACATTTTAGTTTTGGTGGAGATTTATTTCGTAGTACGGCACTACATTCTGTAGTAAAAGCGACTGCCTCTACCTCACTAATAGATCTTTTTCTAGTTAATATTTCCTTCATAAATTTAGCATATGTAGGAATTTGTTTAATTAGCTATGTGAATGGGACCGTTACCTGCAAATCTTTAACCATCTCCAGAAACTTACCAAACTGCTTATCCAATTTTTTTTTTAAATGACGTTTAGGGAATGGAAGTTTGATAACTGGATTTGGAGCACTACTGCTCTTATCTGGAGCTACTACTTTCCCTGGATTTGTACCCTACAATGTATTATCAAAAATATTAATACTACTCTTTAGCCTTGTAGGGCTATTAGCAGCATTATTTGGTTTAATGTAATCAAGATAAGCATTTTTCATTAAAACAGGTTCATCATCTTTGGGCATAGAGGGCCCATCATAGTTTGAACCACTCCTTAGAGTAATTGCAAAAGCTTGATCCGTAGGCCTGGTTGGCTGCGCTGGTAGGCTCCTTGTTGACGGGCTTGTAAAGTAGAAGAAATCTGCGCAATTTGATTATTTACAATTTTATTATGTGCTATGATCGAATAAATTTGAGCATCTCTACTCTCCATGTGCTTTTGCATACTAGCCAGCATTGCTCTAATTTCTGCCAAAGCAGGGTCAGAAGATGAGGAGGGTTGTTGTGATTAGTTCTTTTGGCTAGCATTGGGATGGTAATATTTCTGTTGTGGTTGTTATGGTGCATGTGATTGTTGTGGAGGTGGCGGATTTTGAACATTAGTGCTCCGGTAGGAAAGATATGGATGATTCCGGAACCCAAGATTGTAGGTGTTGGGGGATGGGTCATTTTGCCTATAAGCCTGAAAGGCATTGACTTGCTCCACGGAACTCCTGCAATCTTGTTCCCAATGACCTACAATTCCACAATTTTCACAGAAAGCCCCATTAGAATTGTTTTTAATTGGAGAAACATTAGCTATATTTGTAGTACTAAGAATATCTTATTTCTAACAAATAAAGCTTATTTTGTAAAAAAGATATAGAGTCGAAACTATATTTCCCTTTGTTAGCAAAGCCTCTAGGATTCCTATATTGGAATTATGGATTGACATATCTTCGATAACTTGACCTGCATCATGAACATTAAGATTCATAAACCTCCTACTAGCTGCAGAATATAATATTGTTCTAGTTAAATTTCCAATCCCATTATAAAAGGCTTGGATCAACTACCACTGCGCTAAATTATGGTGGGGACACTCCCTCTACAGATCCTTGAATCATTCCTAAGCCTCATATAAAGTTTCATCTGGCTCTTGGGCAAAATTCTGAGTTGTGCTCCTAGAAAAAAAAACTACTCAAACATAATTAAATCTAAACTAAACAAATCAATTAAAGTGAACATAATGAATGAAAGAAATAGAATTATTGAAATTAATAAAGAAGAAATCGTTACCGAAATTAACGTAAATAAGGAGATGAATCATCAAGAACAAAGTATAGAGTTGTAGAGAGAGAAAATAAAGCTAAGTAGAGAGAGAAAGTCTAGGAGAAGAGAGATTCAACTAATAACTCTGAAAACGTATTTATATCAAACACTTAATTAATCCTAATTAAAACTTAGAAAATTATCGCAATTAGCTCCTTTGTTGAAGCTTAAAGGTTTTGATGATGAGGAACTTAAACTAAAGCAAACTCATCTAATAATGGTTTTCAAGTGTTTGATTATTTTAGGTGAATTGATCGTCATGATGGAAGAAGTAACTGGAACTAACAAGACATGAGGAGATCTTTATACAAAAAGTTAAACAGTAAAGAAGAAGAGTTCTCTAATAAGAACTAAGTTCTCTAATAAGAACTGAATTCCCTAACAGGAACTTGAAGTCAGCAAGCTAAGGTCCTTGAAGGAACTTAGTCTATGCGGAGCCCAAGTAACCTACCTGTACAGAAGCGCGGCACAACAATTTAATTTTAGCTAAGATTTTTTATCTTCCAGATTATTGTTAATATGTTAAGTAGGTTAATGCACGAGATTTATTAGAAGCATGGAAAGTTTGCTTGGTAAATAAATTAATAAGGAAAATATAAAAGATAGATTTTTGAAAAGATTTTCTATAAGGTTTTATTTCTTAAAATCGGTTTGTTAAAAGATATGATTCTTTTTAACAATATCTTTCTGTCTTATTTTTCTGGAAAAGATTTTCTTCAAATATGATTTTCATAAAACCGTGATTTAAAGATAAGTTAAGTTAACTTATTTATGTTTTAGAAAACCTACTTGCTATACAAGTCCTTCTTGTATAAATAGTAGAGATCGAAATGGTTTAAGGTCTTTGCGAGTTCATGCGTGGAGAAATCACTGAGCATTAATAGATTAAGTTTACCAAGCTTCTAACTTGTCATATTAGTTTCGGATTTCGTGCATAGCTTGCCTATCATATACTAGGTGTCATACATTTGTAATTGTTGGGTTATTTGGGTGAGTTTGTTATCTTTTTACATCACATACAGGTTGTCTAAGCTTCTAGTGTGAAGCTGAGAGTTTTGTACTTTGGAAGTACGAGTGAATCTAAGTGTGGTACTTAGATTGGGTAGGATAGGGTCCTACGGAGTAGCAAGTGTGGAACTTGTGAACAAAGGTTTGTGCTTAATAGGTTGTAAATTGGTGTTTGCCCTATTATAGTGAAGGGGTTTGTCTTTGAAATCCCTAAGGTAGGGTTGAGGTTTTACTTCTAGTTAGGCCCTGGAAGGTTTCCTCGTATAATTTGTGTGTTCTTGCAAGTTCCTATATGCCTTGTTTTGTTATTCTGCAAAATTAGAATTAGGAACTCAACACATTCACCCCCCTCTCTTTTATAAATCGTCTCAACTAACATTTGGTATCAGAGCAAGGTTCTCACGTGTAAGCAGATAAATTTGCTGAGTAAGTTCCTGGACAGATGAATGATAAGGAGCAACTTGAAGAAGGGTATTTTACCAACCGTCCACCCATGTTCAACAGTAAGTTTTACACCTATTGGAAGAATAGAATGGAGATATTCATCAAGGCTAAAAATTACCAGGTTTGGCGTGTTATTGAATCTGGTGATTTTGAAATAACCTCAACCAATGAAAAGAACAAGGTAGCTCCTGAACTTATATCTAATTATGATAAAGAAGATTATCAGAAACTTGAATTAAATGCTTTAGCCATAAAATGTTTGCATTGCAGACTTGTATCTCATGAACATATTCGTATCATGGGATGCAAGTTTGCTAAACAGATTTGGGATCTACTAGAGGTAACTCATGAAGGTACTAATGAGATAAAACGTTATAAGATTGACTTATTGATGTCTAGATATGAAAGGTTTGAAATGCAATCTAAGGAATCTATAGAGGAAATGTTTACTAGGTTTAATGATATTATTAATGAATTGAATTCTCTTGGCAGATACATTCCTATTAATGAACAGGCAAGGAAGATCTTAAGGAGCCTACCACAAGATGAATGTTGGAGATCCAAGGTTACTGCCATGCAGGAAGCTAAAGACTTCACCAAGTTCAACATGGAACCGCTAGCTGGATTATTGATGACTCATGAACTTCACCTGAGTTCCAACACTTAGAGTTCCAAGAACAAGAGTCTTGTTGTTAAGGTTTAAGACTCAGATGAATCAAAAGTTGATGACGAAGAGATGGCAATGCTAGTAAGAAGATTTAAAAGGATGATGAACATCAAGAAGTTCGATAGGAACAAGAAGTACACAAGTTCCAGGAACACAACCTGTTTCAAGTGTGGGTCCAAAGATCATTTCATTAAGGATTGTCCTGTATCGGATGGTGATAAAGGAAAGACAAAAGGCAAGGAGCAATCCAAGGAGTCAAGAGTCTATAAACCTTACTTAACCAAAGACAATGTGAAGAAAGCTATGCTAGCTGCCTGGGAAGATTCAGATTTAGAGGAAGAAGAGGACCAACCATTAGAGGAAACTGCCCATCTATGTTTGATGGAAAAAACAGATGAAAACGAAAAACTGAAGGAGATAGAATCTGAAGTATGGTTTTCTCAAAAAGACCTAAGACATTTCTCTAAAGAAAACTTGATATAAGTTGTTTTGGAAATACAAGAAGACTAAAAAGAATTACATAGAGCCAAAAAAGAAAGTGATGAAGCATTGGTAAATTTTAAAGAAATCAGTGAGTGGGTTGAAAATATGAAATTTGACATTCAATACAGGTTCTTTAGTCTGTTTGATGACAATAATTATTTGAAAGAAACTAAAGGTAGGTTGAAACATGATAATATAATGTTAAATGTGGAACTGTCCTTGATGAAACTCTGTCTTGATGCTCTAATTCTGAAGTTCCTGCACTTGCTCAATATCCGAATTTTGAAAAACTAAAATCTGATTTGGAAGATCTAAAATCAAATAAGGCACGATTTGAGGGGGAACTTGACAAATCTAGGAAAGGCAAACAACCTATAGAATACAGAGTTCTAGATTGGATCACCAAAGCTCAAACCAAAAGAACTGAAGGTTTGGGTTTCAAAAAGAAGTTCTAAAAGGAAAAGAAGTATGTTGACCTACCTAGTAGTATTGTTTGTTATTTCTGTGGCAATACAGGACATAAACAGGTTAAGTGTCCTATGAAAGAAAAGAGTACACAGAAAAATGAAAAACATGTAGAATAGATGTGATCAAGAAGAATGAACCTGCTGCTGTTACACAGGAACCCAAGGAAACCTGGGTTCCTGACATTAACGTATGATTTCTCTTGCAGGTTCCAGTGAGGGGAACAACACTTGGTACCTCGACAGTGGTTGTTCTAAGCACATGACTTTAGACAAATCTAGATTTCTCTCACTGGATGCCTACTATGGGGGAACTATGACCTTTGGTGATAACAAGAAAGGAGATATAATTGCTATTAGCAAGGTAGGAAGGTCAAGTTCCCATGCTATTGATAATATTTTTTTGTCGAGAGTCTCAAACACAACTTGTTAAGTAATTCACAATTTTGTGACAAAGGTAACTCTGTAAGCTTTACTTCCAATAAATGCATAATCATTCACAATGACACTGGGAACATTATTTTAGAAGGAACTCGTAAAGGGAACACATATGTTGTTGATCTTAACGGGGTTTCTATCAGCAGTTTAACATGACTCAGTGTTATTGAGGATGATCCTCTATTATGGCACAAGAGATTTGGCCATGCAAGCTTTACTTTACTTGATAAACTTATATCTAAGGAACTAGTGGAAGGACTTCCTTACATTAAGTTCCTGTATGACAAAGTGTGTGATGCTTGTGTTAGAGGAAAACAGACTCGAATTTCTTTCAAGTCCAAGAAAATTGTAAGTACCAAAATACCTTTGGAACTTATTCATATGGATTTATGTGGTCCTATGAGAATCCAAAGTAGAAGTGGTAAGAGATATGTAATGGTTATTGTTAATGACTTTTAAAGGTTTACTTGGGTTTTCTTTCTTGTTAGCAAAGATGAGACATTTGATGAATTTGTAGCCTTTGTAAAGAAAGAACAGAGAAGAACAGGTAATCCACTAATTCACCTTAGATCAGATCATGGAACTGAATTTGAAAACTCAAAATTTGATGAATTTTGCACTGAGCATGGAATGGATCACAACTTCTCTGCCCCTAAAACTCCACAACATAATGGAGTTGTTGAACGCAAGAATGGAAGCCTTGAAGACATGGCCAGAACAATGCTAAACTCAAGTGGACTGCCTAGGAACTTTTAGGCAGAAGCAGTGAATACAACATGCTATATTCTTAACAGAGTATTTGTTAGAGCCATCACAAAAAAAACTCCTTATGAGCTAATCAAAGGGAGAAAGCCTAATATTTCTTATTTTAATCTTTTGGATGTAGTTGCTTTGTTCATAACAATGGTAAAAGGAACTTGGGAAAGTTTGATGAACATAGTGATGAGGCAATATTCTTAGGATATGCCTCAAATAGTAAAGCCTATAGAGTTTATAATAAGAGAACAATGTGTGTTGAGGAATCTGTACATATTATTTTTGATAAAACTAAACAGTTAAATGATGTACAGGATTGTGATGATGATTTTAAAATTGGACTTGTGCGCATGCCAGATCCAGGTGAGGAATCAACATCATTGCAGAAGCAGCAAGTTGAAAATGTAGAAGAAACGAATCAAGAAGAAAATGCAGAATATGAAATGGAGAATGCACCAGGAACTCCTCCTTAAGAACTAAATCAAGATCAGGTTAAGGAATATCCTGTTGAAGTTCCAACTTAGACTCAAGACCAAGATCTTACAGAAGAACCAGTCAACAATAATCAGGAAAGGTTGTATCCAGTCAAGGACTTTACACCAAAACGATGGAAATATCAAAAATCACATCATGTGGATACAATAATTAGTGATATTACAAAAGGAACTCAGACTAGATCTCAGCTTAGAAACTTCTGTGCATTCTATTCATTGCTTTCTTCTATGGAACCTAAGAACTATGTTGAAGCTTTAACTGATGTAGAATGGATTAATGTTATGCAAGCTGAGTTAAATGAGTTTGAAAGAAATAAAGTTTGGCATCTGGAACCTAGACCCAAGGATAAGAAGACTATAGGTCTAAAGTGGGTGTTTTAGAACAAGCTAGATGAGCATGGTATTATTGTCAGGAACAAAGCAAAACTTGTTGTTCAAGGTTTCAATCAACAAGAAGGAATAGACTATGAAGAAACATTTGCACCAGTGGCCAGGTTAGAGGCTATTCGTTTACTTATTGCTTTTGCTGCTTATATGGGATTCACGTTGTTCTAGATGAATGTTAAATGTGCATTTCTAAATGGACTCTTAAATGAATAAGTCTATGTGGAACAATCTCCTGGATTTGAAAATCCAGAGTTCCCAAACTATGTCTATAAGCTTGAGAAAGCTCTTTATGGGCTGAAGCAAGCTCCTAGAGCATGGTATGAAAGATTGTCTAAGTTCCTACTGCAAAATGGTTTTAAACGTGGTAAAATAGATAAAACTGTGTTTTTAAAATCAAATGGGACTGACATATTAGTTGTACAAATTTTTGTGGATGATATTTTATTTGGTGCAACTGATGAATCTTTGAGCAAGTATTTTGTTTACCTTATGAGTGGAGAATTTGAAATGAGTATGATGGGAGAATTAAACTTCTTCCTCGGATTGTAAATCAAGCAAACTGAATAAGGAATCATGATCCATCAACAAAAATATATCAAGGAACTAACCAAGAAGTACAAGCTAGATAATGCTTAAACTAATAACACCCTAATGGGTATGGCAACCAGATTGGATGAAGATCCAACTGGAACTTGTGTTGATCAATCTATGTATAGAGGTATGATAGGTTCTTTACTTTATCTTACATCTAGTAGACCTGACATATATTTTAGTGTAGGTTTGTGTGCCAGGTTCCAAGCAAACACAAAGGAGTCTCACTTGAAAGCAGTAAAGAGAATCCTTAGATACCTGAAAGGAACTGATGAGTTGAGTCTCTTCTATCCTAGAAGTGACTTCTTTGATTTAAATAGCTTTACTGTTGCTGACTATGTAGATGATTTGGTCAATAGAAAAAGTACTTCAGGTATGGTACAGTTTTTAGGACCTTTTTTAATTTCTTGGGGTTCCAAGAAGCAAAACACAGGTGCAATGTCTACAGCTGAGGCTAAGTACGTGGCAGCAACAACATGTTGTTCACAAGTACTTTGGATAAAGCAAAAGGTTAGAGATTTTGGTATTTTTTTTAAATGTATGCCTATTTACTGTGATAATACCAGTGCTATATGTATTTCTAAGGATCCAGTTCAACACTCAAAGGTAAAACATATCCACATTAGGCATCACTTTTTAAAAGATAATGTGGAGAAAGGGAATATTAGTTAGAATTTTGTCATACTGAAAATCATGTTGCAGTTATTCTAACCAAGCCCTTGAGCAGAGAAAGATTTGGGAAATTGAGATTGGAACTTGGGATGATCAAGCTGAATTGATTGCTTCTGAAGTTCGAAGATATGACAAAGTCAAAAATAATGTAAATAGAGCAAAAAGAGCATTTAGCACAATCTTGGTGTGCTAAACATAGCTGAAGTGTCACCGTTGTTAATTACTAGAGGTAAGTTCTTTAAGACTCTTAACTCTATAAGTTATTAATTATGTACATTACACATGTGTAAAAAGCGTGTTCCAATTGTGGGGTTTTATTTTTAGAAAGTTTTTTTTAATAAAATGAATTTGGAAAGAAAAGGATTTTGGCAAATTCATCCTGTTAATTTAAAAATTGAAAAATTAATTGAATATGTTCAATTAATGACTAAAAAATGAAAAACCCTTAATTTCCTTCGCACCGATTCATTTACTATAAAAGGAATCTTCACCCACCTTTACATCATCACAGTCAAATCAATATTACCCACTTTGAAAAACCTTTTACAAACTTCTACCCCTTCAAGACATAAACATGGTTATCATCACTTCAATTATCTCCTCCGAAAGCTCTCACAACCTCCAAAACCAAGAAAAAGAAGAAGTGTCATCTCTTCCCTTAGTGTCCTACAAAGAACCTCAAGCCAAACCCGACCTATCATCTCCATCTCAAAACCCTAAACCTGCAGAATCAGAGGAATTCACGTCTGACTCAGTTCTTCTGAAATTGAAAGAGTGGAAGGAGATGAAAGAGAAGAGAAAGACAGTTGAGGAACACATTCAAGAAGTTGAGGATTTTGTTGAAAAACTAGAGGACTCGGAGGGAGAAAATTCTGAGAAGGAAGAAAATGAAGAGATTATTGATCAAGCTGAGCTTGAATCACTAGCAAGAAGGTATGTTGTAGGTCATCGCATTGATTTAACTTGGTGTAGAAAAGCTAGGTCCCTAGAATTTATTTATTTAATTAAGTTCTAAGGTTGGGAATATGTGTTGTCTAAAGCCTCTGATAATTACATGTACCCAATTGTTATGACTAAGTTTTGTTAGAATTTTGAAGTAAAATTGGGAGTTATATCTAGTGTAATTAATGGGGTAAAAATTGAGTTCAAAGTTGAAACCCTAGGCAAAATTCTGAAAACACCTATTGCTGGATATGAGACCTACATTAAAGGGAAGGCAAGTGTAAAAGTTGGAAAGTATTTGAGTGATGACATAGTTGAAGCTCTAGGAGGAAAAAGAAGGAAGAACATTATGAGTCACAATGACTTAAGCCCATTGAACAAGTTGCTGTTTAATTTAGTAAAGAAAACCATTATCCCTAGTACATCAAGGAAAGGGGGGAAGAATGTCTAATGGACATGGCTGTGATTTTTTGTCCATCGAAGAAAATAAAGATAAATTTTCCCTCGCTTATGTTTCAGCAATTGGCACATTATGTTTCAAGTAACACTAAGGTTGGATATGGAGCCATCTTGTCCACAGTCTTTGAAAGTTTTGGAATAGTTTTAAAGGGAAAGTATGGAGGTTTGGTGGAGAAACCAGAAAATGTGATAAATGAGGAAACTCTGCTGGGAATTAGCTTGGAGGTGGTTAATGGGAAGATTCTGAAACTGGAGAAGGGTAAAATGAAGAGAGAAACAGGAAAAAGAAAAGAAAAGGAAAATGCTGAGCAGCTTGTGAGGAAGAGCATAAGACTGTCAACAAGCTCTGCTCCTCAAACCAATATGGAGAAGCCAGTTGAGCTGAATACTGATGACAGGGATCTGGATGGACAGGTTGCCAAGTTGACTGTTACGTTGGTGTTGGCTGAAAAGGTAGTGAAAGAATCTGCTGAGAAGATTCTAGAGGTTAGAAAAGTCTGTGCAACAGCAAGACAAGCTTCTAAAGGATCAAAAACTGCAGTTTCAGCAGCAAATTGAGAGTCTTGAGGAAAGATTTGACTATTTTGCTGCTAAACAGAAGGAAGATAGCAGACAAATTATGGAGTTCCTGAAGAGTTAACTCTGCAATCTTATTTTCCAACCTTATTATTAGCCTAGCCTAGTTCACTTTGAAGTCATGAACAATTTCAATTTCTGTTTTAGTGTTTGAACAATTAATTTTGGCTGTAATATTTTCAAATTGTTCAGCAAGATGTTAAATCTTTTGATTTTTAAATGAATAGTTGGAACTTTGCCTATACTTGTGTGTATTTGTATGTTTTGAACACTTATGCAGGAAAGTGGAACTTACTTAAGGGAAGTTAGCAGCGCTGCCTTCAGTTTCCCACACTCGATGAATTGCTTGTGGGGCTGTGGCTAGATGCTTAATAAACTTGAAAAAGCAGGACATTTTTATGATGCCAAAAGAGGAAAAATAAGAAGCAAACTTGGAAGCGAAAGTTGTTCTGGGTTTCAGTTGATAAAGTATCAGAAATTTCTTCTAATATGATGCTAAGTAGCTTGGTTTATTTATGTTTTGTTTTGTTTATTTTTGCTTTCTTGTTTTCGTATTTTTAGTTATCTGTGTGTTTATCTTTTTGTCAATAAATAAAAAATACAAAAATACGCCCTTCTATTTTGTTTAACTTTTCTCAAGAGTTTGCTTAAGTTTGTCATCATCAAAGAGGGGAAAATTGTTGAAGCTTAAAGGTTTTGATGATTAGGAACTTAAACTAAAGCAAACTCATCTAATAAAGGTTTCAAGTGTTTTATTAGTTTAGGTGAAGTTTATCGTGGTGATGGAAGAAGTAACTTGAACTAAGAAGACATGAGGAGATCTTTATACAAAAAGTTAAACAGAAAAGAAGAAGAGTTCTCTAACAACAACTAAGTTCTCTAACAAGAACTGATTTCCTAAACAGGAACGTTCCCTAACAGGAACTTTAAGTTAGCAAGCTATGGTCCCTGAAGGAACATAGTCTACGTGGAGCCCAAGTAACCTACATGTACAGAAGCGCGGCGCAGCAATTTAATTTAGTTAAGGTTTTTTTTTATCTTCTTGATTATTGTTAATATGTAAAGTAGGTTAATGCACAAGATTTATTAGAAGCGTTGCAAGTTTGCTTGGTAAATAAATTAATAAGGAAAATATAAAAGATAGATTTTAGAAAAGATATTCTAAAAGGTTTTATTTCTTAAAATTGGTTTGTTAAAAGATATGATTCTTTTTAACAATATCTTTCTATCTTATTTTTCCGGAAAAGATTTTCTTCAAATATGATTTTTATAAAACCGTGTTTTAAAGATAAGTTAACTTAACTAATTATCTTTTAGAAAACCTACAGGCTATACAAGTCCTACTTGTATACATAGTAGAGATTAAAATGGTTCAAAGTTTTTGCGAGTTCTTGCGTGGATAAATCACTGAGCATTAATGGAGTAAGTTTACCAAGATTCTAACTTGTCATATTAGTTTCGGATTTTGTGCATAGATTTCCTATCATATACTAGGTGTCATACATTTGTATTGGTTGGGTTATTTGGGTGAGTTTGTTATCTTTTTACATCGCATACAGGTTGTATAAGCTTCTAGTGTGAAGCTAAGAGTTTTGTACTTTGGAAGTACGAGTGGATCTAAGTGTGGTACTTAGATTGGGTAGGATAGGCTCCTATCGAGTAGCAAGTGTGGAACTTGTGAACAAAGGTCTGTGCTTAATAGGTTGTAACTTGGTGTTTGCCCTATTATAGTGAAGTGGTTTGTGTTTGAAATCCCTAAGGTAGGGTCGAGGTTTTACTTCTAGTTGGGCCCTGAAAGGTTTCCTCGTAAAATATGTGTGTTCTTGCAAGTTCCTATATGCATTGTTTTATTATTCCGCAAAAGTAGACATTAAAAACTCGATACAATTCACCCCCCCTCTTGTGTTAATCGTCTTAACTAACATCCTCAAAAACACGCGCCCGGTAGGGCGCCACACCGCCCGATTGAGCCCACCTTATTTCCATCATGGGCATCTCTTGCGCGCGGCCAGGCGCAAGCTCGGGCGAAGGGGTGCTTCGTTCTTCTTTCACCCCGCCCGACCGAGCGCGCCTTCGGGCAGAGCCATATTTGGCCGGGCGAAGTTCTTGGGCTATCTTATACTTCTTGATTGGGCTCCAATCCTTCGGCCCAATTCAAATTTCCTTTTTCTGGTCTTGAATACTTATTCCAAATGCCTTGGTATCACAATGTTAAGCCCTTAATCACCGGTTTGATGACTCTAACCTGCCCTAGGCTACGAAAACTGGTTGTGCTCCACCAATGCTCGTAGTTGCTCCATAAAAATCCCGGAAAAATGTTCCAAAGGTGCAAATCCCTACAAAACTTAACAAAAACTACGAAAACAATAGAAAACACCAATTATTATAAAAAGTGGCTCTAAAGAGCCCAAAACACTACCAATTATGACCAAGGAACGGGGGCAAAATACTATATGAAATGGACATATCATTAGGTCATCAATGCACGCCAATGTAGTGGCTACTTCTAGGCTCAATGATGTTTTATGTGGTGTAATTGAGCACATGGAAATTGGAGTGTTCTGTGAATTCTAATGGGACTATGGTAATGCAGGAGCAAGTGAATGCTTTTCAGACCCAACCTCGACTTCCCTTCAACAACAATAGCTACTACATGGGAGTCAAGAATCACTACCCTCAACAGCAGTAATACCCACAACAAGCTCCTTAGCACCAAACATTTGGGCAACAACCACAAAACCATCCCACTTCTCAGTTTAAGTTGGGACCACCTGGGTTCCAAAGGAAGCAACAGGGCCAACAACAGCAACAACAACTTTAAAGTAAACAACCTTAGCAACAACTTTAGTTGGTTTGCATAATTTAAAACAAAAAGTTATTTCTAATTTATTTTTTCTATGATAACTATATTTTAAAAATTTAGTAAAATTTGTTTAAGCATTTTTAAGTTTTTTGAGAAATAGTAATTCTTCATTTTTTTAATTTCCTTATAAGATTTTCGTTTCTATGGAACTTAGCTTGAGAAATATTATATTCGCATTGATTACTGATAATATGATATACTATTGATTCATTAGGTAGGATTTTAGGCGAGGTGATCAGTTTTGAGAAACCGGTGGTGCTATCATTTACTTCTCACTCCCTTCGATTTAAAAAGGTTTATAAAGAAACCATTGGTGGTAAAAATTTTAGATTGTCCGATGATCTGTCTAAGATTTCCAATAATTATTTATGTGTATTGGAGCTCGTGCCCAATCAACTTATAGAATAGGATTTTTTTTTTTTTTTGGTGTTTAGAGAGTCAAGGGTCGAATCCAAATGAACGATATATTCAAGCGCTTTCAATATTGGCGCCTAAGCTAGGTGGAAGTGGAAGGTGAAAAAGGAACACTACAACTAACAAACAAACAACCAAACAAATAAAACACTAGGAATGGGGATCAACAAGTAATCATGACGATTGCAACAACTTGGGACAAACATGCCAATTAAAGGTTTTGAAGACTAATGATAAGATAAATCAATTGGAATCAAAGAGCTATCTCCTAATCGTTAAGCTAGATGTCTCTACGAATAACAAACTAAGAGAATCACAATCCAAACCAATCGATAGTTGCAATTCCTAAATGAATTGTTCGTGTCATTAACAATACAATGTAATCTAGCATCATTCTCAAGTCCTAATCGAATTACACACATGAACAATCTCCATTAATCCCTATAATCTCAACAATCAATCAACACAATTCCCAAATTAATCACAATCAATGAATCATACAAGTTTCAGCCAATTCCTAGCCAAACAACTACTCTAACATCATCATCTAATTAACTAATAATTAAGAAAATCAAGAATCAACAAAATATGAAGAACAACTAGACTATTCAAGCATCAAACATTAAATTCAATCCAAACAAACAAGAATATTAAACAAAGCAATAAAATGAGATAGAGTTAGAAATGCTCATTGATAATAGAAGAAGATCTTCAACACAATTGTCACCATTGAATTATCAATCTCTCAATCACCATTGAAATTCCTCACTTTCTTACTCTAAATGTAATTCTAAACTAACCCTAAAACTAGAGAGAGAAACTCTCAACTAAGCTAAAATTATTATCAAAATTATGTCCAATAAAACTTCTTACAAAAATCGTTTATAGAAAGGTATTTATAGAGGCGCAGAAAAGAGAACAATCAAAGCCGGAAAGTAGGGGAGGTGCGCCTTAAGGGCATAGGCGCGTGCACGCGCCCAAGGCACGCGTGCTCGCGCTACAAGGTGGCGCCCGCGGGGTTAGGATGCGCACCACGCGTGACTGGATTGCGCGCCCTCTCTGATCTGGGTTTTTTTCGACTTTCTTTGTCGCTCTTGCGCTCAATAATGAACCTGCGAGCTCTGGATGATGCATGATGGTATAGTTGGAGCACTTTTGGTGGATTCAACACCAATTCTTCATGGGAGCACGGCTCCAGAGCGCAAGAGCCATAACTTGGAGCATCCACTTCCTTGCATCTTGAGCTTCCTCAATGCTATGAGCCTACTCCACAAGCATCTTCCAACTTTGAAAATCATCAATATCGATACCCAAACCTCATTCAATACCTACAACAAAAAAAAAGATAAATAAAGGAGAAAAGACAAGAAAAACCATAAAAACACAAAACAAGAGAGAAAAGGAAAATAAAGATAAAATGCATGAAAATAAGCATTTATTAAGAAAGAAGGCTATGAAATTAAGGTAAAAACAACCTAAATGCTCGTCAAATGAGTGCCATAAACGGCACTCATCAAATGCTCCCAAGCTTAACTTTTGCTCGTCCTCGAGCAAAACCAAAACAAGGGAGAAATGATGAGCTTATTCAAACAAACAAAGAAGAAGAGAAGAGACAAGATTATACACTAACTCACTTTTGTATGAATCACTGTCAATTTTAGTAACTAAAGACAAGCCATTTAAACACCTAGATCACCCTAGAGGACGAGTAATACTCTCGAAAGGGTTTTCTAAGAGATTAACCCATAACTCATACAAACAAAACAAACAAGGCAAAGCATGACAAATAAAGAAGCAAAAAGAAAAGGAAAGAAAGCAAATGTTCATGAGTGGACTTTTGCAAATGTACAAGCATAAATGAATGCAAATCTTTCTATACAAGTAAGGGAATGCACGTTTCAAGGTATCCAAGGTTGATTGAAAAATAGTATATGCTAAGCATAGAGAAATAATGAAACGCTATTCACTTTCATCTCAAAACATTTTTAGCACATTCTCCCTATTACCTTCAAATCTACCTTTAGTGAGCATCTCAATGGTTCCTCAAAGGAACCGGAAAAGAAAGAAGTTTGAGGCTACTCGACGTCTCAACTATTACATACCGCTCTATAAGCTTGACCTACATCTCCCTTCACTGATTTGTGACTCAACCAAAAAGGTCGAAAGGTCTTAGAAAAGGTTGTAATGTAAAGGCGAGAAGGGTGAGGGTAGGCTAAAATTTGAAATTAGGTGGTATACCTAAATCGTGAAGCAACGATTGGCCAAAATCTTAACACCAAAACCAAGTAATCACCAAACAAAAACACAACACCCTCAAGCTTATTTAAAGCTAAGAATCACAAATATATGTACAAAAAGCGTAAGAACGCTTCCACCCAAGCTTGAATAAAGCATTGTCCTCAATGCTTAAAATAGGGAGAAAGACACTTACATCAAAATACTTTTTGAATTTTCTCATTTTTCACTTTTTATTAATTTTTCCAAAGAATTTGAATTTGTTTTGATTTTTCTCATTTTTCATTTTTTTTCATTTTTTCACTTTATTAATTGTCCTCGCCTCTTTTAACTATAGACGACTTTTTCAACTTTTGCATTTGCTTTTTATTCACAAAATATTTACAACACAAACTTGCTTTTCTTTATAAGTACCAAACAATCATTCTCATCCACCAAAACTCCAACAAAAGAGACCAAATGCTTCACAAAACCAATGATGGGAACAAAAATGAAACAAAAGGCTCAAGATCTAAATATGTGGCTTGAAAAGAAGGGTATATGGCTCAGATGGTTAGCAAGAAGGCAAATAAAAACCCAAATCAAAGAAAAGAAAACTATCCTAGAAAAAGAAAAATTACTACCTCAAAAAGATGCCTTTGTCCTTCCTAAATGGCTCGGTCGCGATCTCGGGAGATGAAAGTAAAACTCTAGATATATTACACAATATCCAAGGATCCATTTGTCGCTCTTACAAAATAAGTAGAAGGCTTGAAAAGAAGGAAACCTCACATGGTTGTAGCAAAAACTCACTATTAGTTCAAATTCACCAAAAGGGAGCAATTGCAAATTTTCAATTACAATAGATACCGGCTTTAAGGCCCCAAAAGTTGTAAAGTACTAGTTAGCATACTCTATCCTAAAATCAACCAAAGATACTCTCAAATCGTGCACACTGTTACCATTTAAGAAGAAAAGCATTCAACTATATAAGTCCAAATAAAGGTATTAAGTCCAAAGCAAGAACAAAACAAAACACATTGCAAATTTGCCTTGACAGAAACAAAAATCTTTTTAGAGTTTTTAAAATAAAGAACAAGGAAATGCATATACAATTGTGCATGGCGTATATGAATCAACATTTCACCAAACATGATAGAATACCCTCCCCCAAGCTTGAATGAGATAATACACTCAAATCATAAATCAAATAATCCATGGGAGGGGAAAAGAAAGAAATCAAACCAAAAAATCATCAACCATTAGAGAAAAGAGCAAGGAAAAATATTACCGGATGTTAGTGGGTGTAAATACACGCAATTAACCCAATTTAACTTTTCAAAGCCAATTTCCTCTATCATTGAATCTTGCTTTCCATATGCTAGCAATTGTGGTTCCAAATTTCCTTGAATCTCGATCCAACCCAATGCACCAAAGTATAGCTAGTCATGTACCTAGCAAAAGGCACACAAACATTTCCATGAGAGAAAATCAGTTCTAAAAAGTAAAGAAAATGAAAGCATTAAAACACGGGTTACTTCCCGAGAAAGGCTTGCTTGAGGTCCAAGCTTGACCGCTCTAGAAAATTATAATACAACGCACGCAAGAGCTTGTCAAATGCACTACTTTTCATAAGAAAGTAAGTGTGCACATGAAAAAAAAGAAGGCATGCAAGATGCAACAAGCTTAGTGGAAACCTATGAGGAGAGAGATGCCAAGAGAAAGAAGAAGAATCAAAAGAAAATTCAACAAAATAAGAAAAGGAAAAAAAAAAAGAAGAAGGCAAACTCTCCTCAAAATGTCTTTGGGTGGCAACATCACCCTTTTCCTCAATAGGGGACAAATGAGGTACATATAAATCATTATAGACAAGGGGGTCCCCAATAGTCTTTTTGACAAAAGAAGGGAGGGAAATAGGAGTGTAAGGGATATGGTCAAATCTCCTTGAAAAAGGGACATGAGAAGAGGGAATAGGGGCTATGGTCTCACAAATGAACTCTTCCTCACCATTATGCCTAACATCACCAATAAGGGCAAGGAAATCAATCATAGAATCCTGAAAAGAAGAACACTCATTATCTCTATCTCCCTCAAACATCCAACTTCCAAGAGGAACTACATAATCCCCTCCATCACAATTATGAACAACAACTCCCTCAACATCTTTAAATCCCAAGGTCTCAAAATCATGTATGAATGGATGCAATTTTTTTTCAAACTCATCTCTCTCCCATGGATCTTCCTCAATGAACTCATTCAAAAAGGCTATAGGTTTTCTTTTGACTCTCAAAGAACGCATTGGACATAACCTTAAACGAGTCTAGATAGTCATGGATAGAAGAATCACAATCATGGACAAGAGACTCGTTAAGATGAAAAGGAGGGTTAGGGTTTTTAAAATTAACACTCTCTTCATTCTTAACTTCTTCACTCTTACTCAAATGCTCACCAATAGGATCCTCACTGTAGACACCTAAAAATGTCTCCCCAAAACCAAACCCGATGATGAACAACCTTTCACCGCCACTATTAGTCGGGTTTAGTATTTAATCCCGAGAGTGCTTAAAAAATCGTATTTTATTAAATTCATATTTTTGAACAGTCTATGGATTAGTCTTGATGTTTGGTAAAAGCATAGTTTTAATTTCAGCCCAAACTTATTAATTAATTTTTAGCCCAAACCTTTTTTATTTTATTGTTTTATTATTTATTTTT
This sequence comes from Chenopodium formosanum, assembly GCA_024500155.1. Classification (NCBI taxonomy): domain Eukaryota; kingdom Viridiplantae; phylum Streptophyta; class Magnoliopsida; order Caryophyllales; family Amaranthaceae; genus Chenopodium; species Chenopodium formosanum. The sequence goes on from CM044880.1 coordinate 22,165,799, forward strand.
GGCCTAAACCCTTTATTTTTTTTTATTTTATTATTTTCTTATTTTAGCCCGAATAATAAAAGTCAGAAAAGGCCCCAAATTATCAATCGACACTTAAAATGCCGAAGGAAATTAGGGTTAAAAATGTATTTAGACGGAAAAACAGGCTGGAATTTCCCGCGCCACGGCAGGTACCTACCGTGTCACGGGAATCCTTCCCGTCTGACGGTGGGATTTCTTGTGACACGGGAGGTCTGCCGTGAAACGGGACATTTCGTGTCTTTTCCATGTAAACCCTTAACGCGTTTTTTATCCCGTTTTCTGAAAATTTCCCGCGTCACATCAATTATGTACCTTGTCACGGGAAAGTGTACCGTCTTACGGTGGAGCTTCCCGTGTCACGGTACAGTTTGACCGTGTCACGGGATACTTTTTTAGGGTTTTTTTTTATCATTTTAGGGTTCCGTGTGCTCCCTCAGCACATTTTCCTTATAAATACCCCCTCATTTCTGATGAACGGGGCACCGGGGTAATTCTCTTATTTTATTTTCTCTCTTCTATGCTTTAGCCTAAACACTAGCCTACCCTATTCACTTAAAAATTCCTTCTTCAAGCACTCAAAGGAGTCCATATTTTACTCGAGGTTCTGTCCTTAAGCCAAGGCGTAAAAGGTAGAACTGTTTGAGGGTTTGGCCCCAAAATCAACTATACTTTATTTAATTTAATTTAATTATTGCTTTACTATTTTCTTGAAGTTACTAACTCGTTTATTATTTTGTAGTTGCAAACAAACAGAATCAAAGTAAGGATCATGCTCCTTTTATTTTTTATTACTTTTCTAACGATTTTATGTTGTTGGAATTGTGATTAATTTGGTTTTAATATTAATCTTATTCTACTATTTTTATTATGATCACCATATTGCATGTTTAATGGGAATATGTAATTGAAAATCACGCCTAATAAGATAATTTGGACAACCGTTTTAGGTTCCTTTTTAAATTTATTGTTTAATAAAGTGGTCACGATATTTTAGAATTATATGTTGCATTAATATTCAACTAATTTAGCTTAATAATAGATTGGAGCAAATTGAATATTTTATTTGTATGCATTTGAGATCACATGAATCATTTTTCACTATAAGAATCGAGTAGAAGCCAATATGGGCGAATGTGACTTCATGACTCACTTCGTACCATCATCCCTGATCCTCCTTTCGTGGTTCCGAACCATATGGAGTTAGTAATCTCATGGATTATGAATGGGGTGTAACCTTCACAGGTCAATCGTTGTTACCTATCGTTGTCCCTTATCGTGGTTGCCTTTTATGATCCGTGAACGGTTTACAAGTTCCTTAAAAACTTGTTAGCGGCTCCCTACTTTATTTGTCCCTAATCGTTGTCCCTAATCGTAATGTCAATTCTCACTTCCTAAGAGTGCCAAGCATATTCACCACATGCTTTAATGTAGGCGCACTTCAAACGACGCCTACAATTTGGCGACTCCACTAGGGAGGATTCTTAATTATTTATCGATTTGAGTGATCGGTATTTAATTAAGATGAGTGGATGAGACTTGAAAGATTCTTGAAAAAATATTCCTTAGATTAATTTGGCATTTTTGCATCTGCATAGACATTTTAACGTCGTATTCAGGTCTGTTCCATAAGAAAAATTGGATAACTTGGTTGCGCGCGAAGGAAAACAGGGCACTAATCAGATTTTCTGACTGCCGTGTCACGGTACAGTGCACCGTCTGACGGTGCACAGTACCGTGACACAGTAATTTTTGCCGTATCACGGCAGTCCTAAATTCAGTCCGGTGGCTTATTTTCTTTCCTCACAGTCAACTTCCTTCGATTTTTCAGAAAAAACGTATGTGTTCTACATGCGTCTTAGCCCCGGGGGATTTAAGCTCTATTGACCCAAAAACGCTCATGGCAATAAGGGTTCATCCGAGTTATTAAATCCACCCAAACCATGGAGTCGAGTTCGATTTCATCACGATTTCGCGGAGCCGCCCGTTGGCATACACCCTCAAGGGAGGCTGCCTTGCTAACGCGTCCAAACTCTTAACCATGGTACTCTTTTGACACCCAAAGCTTGACCAATAGTTGAACATAGATCTTGACTCTAGGTTGCGAACTTTTTTACATCATCGTGCCTAAATGCTATGTGGTTGTTTGGTGCTAACCTTCATGTGTTTGGTCTTTTGTTTAACCCATGATCGAGGGTTTTTATTCTCACATAGTAATTAGTACGGATCTAAAATCGGTTAAAATCTGGAAAAATCACAAAATTGACCTGGAACTGCGCACCGTGTCACGAGATGTTCTGCCGCGCCACGGTGAACAGTGCCATAACACGGGGCTGTCTACCGTTCGACGGCAGACTGCACTGTGTCATGACAGTCTGTACCGTGACACGGTGCCCAGAAAAGTGTCCTGTCAGTCCTTTTTTCAATTTTTGTGAGAATGTTGTGTCCAGTTTTGTGTCGTGTCTAGTTGTACGGTCAAAACACGCGTCCATAACCTCACTTAATCACTCACATGTCGTGTTCACACAGTTTTTTGCTTTAAGTCGTGCACCACTTTTTTTACCGTATTTTAGAAAGTCTTGTTTTTGTGTCGTTTTTTTTTCGGAGTAAGTCGGATGGTATCCTTCCTTTAAAAATAAACAAGTAGAATTTCAAAACTCGTGCCACGTCAGCATCCACCGTGGCACGGGAATGGTTGCCGCGACACGGCACAGTCCACCATGGCACGGTGGAACTGGGAAAAAAAAAATAGGAAAAAATTTTTTCCCGTGCCACGTCAGCATCCACCGTGGCACGGTGGACCTGCAAAAGAAAAAAGAAAAAAATTTTCCCGTGCCACGTCAGCATCCACCGTGGCACGGGAATGGTTTCTGCTACACAGGACTGTCCACCGTGTCACGGCACAGTCCACCGTGGCACGGTGGACCTGCAAAAAAAAAAAAAAAAAAAAAAAAGAAAGAAAAGAAAGCGTCAGTCAAGTCTTCCGTGTTAATTTGGTCCTCGCGTAAGTCATTTTGGTTATTGTTCACATGTCTAGCCATACGATCATACCACGGGTCTTATACATCACTTATTCACTCACGAGTCAAGTATAGTCCACACACTTTTTTTATGTTCCGACTCGAGTCGTGCACCAGGTCGTTTATGATCGTATATTAGGTTCATGCACCCTTTTTTCGTCATAATAAAAAATGAGTGGAGTTTTCTCAACTGTTTTCAAATGTCTATTTTTTTCCTTCCTTTCTTATCTTGAGCAATGAGTCAAACAATTAAGTGAATTATTTTATTTCACAGTACTTGGTCAAGGAACAGGGATAGATCAATACGGTTCGAGCCATTACCGCAACAATCTCTCATATCTAATAGGCGTTCAAAGAGAACTTTGTCATCTCCGTTACTCATCACCTTTCAATGGCCACTAAAGAAGACATTGAGAACATCAACAAATCCATTGAGGCACTGTCTTCCATGATGCAAACCCTTACCACTAGGGTAACTACCATGGAACAAAACAAGGTCACTGTTTCCACCCTTGACAAACTGAAGGAACAAATGAGTAAGATCTCTGAGGATTTCACTTATGTGGAACGGCCTCCCACTCCTTTGGATGTGAAGGATAGACTCCCTGAAAAGTTCTCCACTACTGATATTCCAAAGTTCAAGCCTACTGACAATCCAATATTCCATTTGAAGGCGTTCTCTGCAACCATGGCTCTTAAGGGATTGGACGTAACACTCATCCCTACGGTGTTCCCTCTCTCCTTAGAACATGCTTGCCAACAATGGTTTTATTCCTTAGATGCCAAGCATACTGCGACTTGGCAAGATGTCACTGAAAGTTTCATGAATCGTTACAAGTGTAACATTCAAACTAAAACTTCTGAACGTGAACTCTCCATTCTCAAACACAAGAGAATGAAGGCTTCACCGCTTACCTGAACAAGTGGAGGGAAACAACTTCACTCTTGGTAGATCCCCCCAAAGAAAGAGAGATGGTTCGCCTCTTTATTCAAAATCTGACTCATAAATATAGGGAACATCTCAAATTTCTTCCACTGAACACTTTCGAAGCTGTATACGACATCGGCATCAATATCGAGGATGAGCTAATAAAGACTGCTAGTAGTAACAATAATAACACTTGGAAAAACAAGAAGAACGACCATCCTTCTTCTTCATCTTCTAAGCACGAAAATACTACCAACAATATAGGCCAAGTTGATCTCAATGAAGTGTTAGCTCTTGATACTCCATTGCCCAAGAAGAAAAGAACTTACACTCCTTTAGGAATGACTTATGATGCGACCTTTGATTGCCTTTACAGTTAAGTCTTGATCACACCTATTGGGCCATTTCCAGAGCCAAAACCTAAAGAAAGGAGCACCAAATGCAATCCCAATGCCTATTGCAAGTACCATCAAGGAAGGGGCCACACTACGGAGCAATGTTGGAATTTGAAGGACGTCATTCATGACTTGATGGATGCAAATAAACTTCTTGTCCCTCCAGGCGGCAAGAAGTAATGAATACAAGCCACACAGATCCTTCGTGCAAGATTTCATACTTTTTTTTATTCTTTTGTTTCAACCCTCTCCCCCAATAAGTTTAGCATAGGTTCCCGTTATCCATGTGTACTGTCTATGTGTCATATTTCTTACCTTTTCCATCAATGAGCATTCCTTTCCTTTGCAATCGATCATCGAATTCATTTGCAAAATAAAAAAAAAATAAAAAATCAATTACCGAACTAAACCCAAGGTACACCAATGACTTGAGGCACCTTTGCAACCATGTCATTCTCTGTTAACCGTTCAATCACATTCCATTTCTTCATCAACCATTTTGAGCCTCGTCTAACGTTTGGCCTTCATTTCTTCAACCCACATTCACCTAACCCTGGGATTTGAAGATATGTAATTGTATAAAATTCAAAAAGTAAGTAAAAAAAAAAAAAAAAAAGCAGCAAAGCAACAATAAAACAATGTCTAAGGGCAAGTGTTCCAATGTCTTTGATATGAACATGTCTCAAATTGCGTCACTCATCGAGTGCTTGGTACCGTGCCTGAGAAACATGAATGCTAAGTGAGTGATGGACCGCATGATCTGAGATTGCTTACATTGATTCAAAAGAATGAAAAAAAAAAGTTCAAAGGAAAAAAAAAAAAAAAAAATGTTGAAAATAAACTTGCAAAATTCAAAATTTTCAAATACACAATTGCATATCTTGGGGATTCTCTCGGGTCTTGAGCCTTTTACCCCTTTCTTCCTTAAACCATCATTTTAACCACATTACAACCCTTGAAAGACCTCTTTGAGGTGTACATACACTTGTGCAAAGTTCGGTTAGAGCTACGTTCGGCCTGATTCCTAACGGATACGTAGGCAACCTCACATCGAGGTGCGGCCACATTCATATTCATATCCATGCATGATCGAGTCAAAGAATATCCAATTCTTATCCATACCCATTTAGAGCTAGACTTCGAGGCTTGAACCCAAATCACATTAGCTTACCCACCCTGAAGAGACAACATCTTTAACTCTTCTCACATCTCTTTCCATCGCTATAACCCTCGCAGCCAGCCTTAGTATCACATTCACACACTTCACTCACACATCCATATCCATATCAATCATCCTTCCCTTTAAGAGCCCTGTATCATGAAATCTTGTTTCAACACTGTGCATGCTTCATCATATTTAAAGACAACATTCAGTAGAAGAAACATTGCATACTTGCTTAGCTTCCTGACCTGAGCAATGTTCATTGTTTCGCATAATGTGCTAAGAAACATTTATATATCAATGATTTTTAATCATACAAAGCATATCGTGCTTAGCTCCTTGACCTAAGCAACGTTCATTATGCAATAATCAATATACGTGCTTAGCTTCCACACCTAAGTGACGTTCAAAATCGCTTCTTTACACCATATATGATGCTTAGCTCCATGACTTAAGTTCATTCATCTATCGTGTCACATGATGTAATTGTCCTTAGCCTCCTGGCCTAAGAACATGCATCATGCATACATTATTTTCAGGACAAATAATTCAATCCATACGAATCATTTCGTCTTGCTCAAGGCGGAAGTTCAAAACTTCTCTCCCTTTTAATTATTTTATTTTGGGGAAGTTCAAAAAACTTTTTCCAAGTTTTCATCGAAGGAAGTTCGAAAATAAAAGTTCAGTTTTCACATCTTTCTTTTTCGGGAGAAAGTCGGTACCCTCCACTCATGACAAAAATTGACGGAAAATTTTAGCTTTTGCATCTTCGTTTGCTTGTGTCTGCACACACACATATACACACACACACACACACACACACTCACAAGTCATACACATGTCATGTCACATCAAGTCAAACTTGGTCAAGTTAGTGGTCAAGTCAATCACAGTATATACGAGTCCATTGGCAAATTTATTTTTGCAGGTCTTATCTACAGCCCACATCCGGGGACAAGCGGACCATCTACAGCCCACGTCCGGGGACAAGCGGACCATCTACAGCCCACGTCCGGGGACAAGCGGACCACCATCATTTCATGACACAAGGTTCTCGATACACAGAGACTTGCAATCTCATCATCTTTCGACTTTCCTCAAGCATGGAAAGTATTATCCGGTGGATTTTTTCTTCAAGTATAGAAAATCGCCAAATCGGCTTTCCTCAAGCATGGAAGGCATTATTGGTGGAATTCTTCAAGCATAGAATGACACCATATTCATCAGTCGGCTTTCTTCAGCCTTGGAAAGCGTTATTGGTGGATTTTTCTTCAAGTATAGAAAACCGCCAAGTCGGCTTTCCTTAGGCTTGGAAAGCGTTATCAATAGATTTTTCTTCGAGTATAGAAAACCTCCAAGTCGGCATTCCTCAGGCTTGGAAAGCGTTATCTGTGGATTTTTCTTCAAGTATAGAAAACCACCAAATTCCTTTGTCAGCTTTCCTCAAGCATGGAAGGCATTATTGGTGAAATTCTTCAAGCATAGAATGACACCAAATTCGTTCATCGACTTCCTCAAGCATGGTAAGTATTATCCGGTAGCTTTCTTCAGGCTTAGAAAGCTACCAAACTCTTCAGTCGGCTTTCCTCAAGCATGGAAAGCATTTCAACAAACGTCATCCGGTGGATTCCTTCAAGCATAGGAAAATACCAAACTCATTTGTCACTGATACAGTGGTGTTAGATACGTATTCTATCCCTTTACTCCTTTTATTTGTAGAACTAACATTTTTCTGCAGGTATCGGCGTATACAGAGTGATTTAGGATCGCAAAACGTCTTAAATCATTCTCTGTCCCTATCGACTACTTTGACTATCGTTTTCGAAACTGATGTTTCTACAAACAAAGTCAAAGTGGGGGCTTCTGTAGAAACCAAAAAATGTCTCCCCAAAACCAAACTCGATGATGAACAACCTTTCACCGCCACTATTGGTCGGGTTTAGTATTTAATCCCGAGAGTGCTTAAAAAATCGTATTTTATTAAATTCATATTTTTGAACAGTCCATGGATTAGTCTTGATGTTTGGTAAAAGCATAGTTTTAATTTCAGCCCAAACTTATTAAGTAATTTTTAGCCCAAACCTTTTTTATTTTATTGTTTTATTATTTATTTTTGGCCCAAACCCTTTATTTATTTTTATTTTATTATTTTCTTATTTTAGCCCGAATAATAAAAGTCAGAAAAGGCCCAAAATTATCAACCGGCTCTTAAAATACCGAAGGAAATTAGGGTTAAAAATGTATTTACACGGAAAAACAGGCTGGAATTTCCCGCGCCACGGCAGTTACCTACCGTGTCACGGGAATCCTTCCCGTCTGTCGGTAGGATTTCCCGTGACACGGGAGGTCTGCCGTGACACGGGACATTCCGTGTCTATTCCGCGCAAACCCTTAACGCGTTTTTATCCCGTTTTCTGAAAATTTCCCGCGTCACATCAATTATTTACCGTGTCACGGAAAAGTGTACCGTCTGACGGTGGAGCTTCCCGTGTCACGGTACAGTTTGATCGTGTCACGGGATACTTTTTAGGGTTTTTATCATTTTAGGGTTCCGTGTGCTCCCTCAGCACATTTTCCCTATAAATACCCACTCATTTTAGATGAACGGGGCACCGGGGTAATTCTCTTATTTTATTTTCTCTCTTCTATGCTTTAGCCTAAACACTAGCCTACCCTTTTCACTTCAAAATTCCTTCTTCAAGCACTCAAAGGAGTCCATATTTTACTCGAGGTTTTGTCCTTAAGCCAAGGCGTAAAAGGTAGAACTGTTTGAGGGTTTGGCCCCAAAATCAACTATACTTTATTTAATTTAATTTAATTATTGCTTTACTATTTCCTTGAAGTTACTAACTCGTTTATTATTTTGTAGTTGCAAACAAACAGAATCAAAGTAAGGATCATGCTCCTTTTATTTTTATTATTTTTCTAACGATTTTATGTTGTTGGAATTGTGATTAATTTGGTTTTAATATTAATGTTGTTCTACTATTTTTATTATGATCACCATATTGCATGTTTAAAGGGAATATGTAATTGAAAATCACGCCTAATAAGATAATTTGGACAACCGGTTTAGGTTCCTTTTTAATCTTATTGTTTAATCAAGTGGTCATGATATTTTAGAATTATATTTTGCATTAATATTCAACTAATTTAGCTTAATAATAGATTGAAGCTAATTGAATATTTTATTTGTATGCCTTTGAGATCACAGGAATCATTTTTCACTATAAGAATCGAGTAGAGGCCAATACGGGCGAATGTGACTCCATGACTCACTACGTACCATCATCCCCGATCCTCTTTTCGTGGTTCCGAACCATATGGAGTTAGTAATCTCATGGATTATGAATGGGGTGTAACCTTCACGGGTCAATCGTTGTTGCCTATCGTTGTCCCTTATCGTGGTTGCCTTTTATGATCCGTGAACGGTTTACAAGTTCCTGAAAAACTTGTTGGCGGCTCCCTACTTTATTTGTCCCTAATCGTTGTCCCTAATCGTAATGTCAATTCTCACTTCCTAAGAGTGCCAAGCATATTCACCACATGCTTTAACGTAGGCGGACTTCAAACGACGCCTACACTCACCCCTTGTTGGTTGCTCAAAATCATCATCATCATCATCTTCTTCAACACACACATTGGGTTTGAAATTTTCACACACAAGCATCAAAGATGAAAATTGGCTATCAAGCTCTCCACGTCTCCTTCTTCTCTCCTCAAGACATCCCTCACTCTTTTTCATCATCTCTAATTTACTTCTCATAGAGTTAAGAATCGACTCCTTACTAGGCCCAAGCTCATTACTAAGCTCAATATGCCTAATTTGATTTTCAAAAATAGCAACAAGAGACTCAAAAAGTGTTGAAGGTTGAGGCTCAATAAAAGAAGACGTACAACCAAGATTGGAAAAATCAACATTAAAATCCGGAGCATATTCATCACATTAGGGAGTGGGGGTACAATCAAGCATATGAGATTTATCATTAAGGGAATGAAGCACATCACAAGAAGACATGGCAAATAATGGAGAAAATTGAAACACACCATTAGTATCAACTTGAGTATGCACCTCATTGTCATAACTTGAAAACATGTGTTATAGGTTCACTAATGGGATCATGTGACAAATCATGGGAAATTATGCTAACATTAGAAGAATCAAGACATTGCACATCAATATTAGAAACATGATTACCTCTATTATAAACATCCCAAGCAAACCAAACATAGAAATTACAAGCATTGTCAATTGACAATTCTCTAAATTCACCATTATGCATGCTTTCAACTACATTACTAGTTTGCTCATTCATACCAAAATAGCAAATCTCATAAGCCTCCTAAAGATTACAACAATTATAATCCAAAAATCCCTCAAGTTTATTGATATATTCATAAAAAAAGCTCATTGTAATATTGAGGAAATGATAAACATGCCATTTGTTTTTTTCAAAAAAAAAAAAAAAAAAAAAAAAAAAGTATATACAAAGACCTAGACTCAAGCAATCAAAAGCCCTCAAACATAGACACCGCTCCCCTGTAACGATGCAATTTTGACGAGGGGTAAAGATTAGGTCGTTGACTAATCCTCTCTAAGTCAAACTAAATTTATAAACACTTAACAAACCTAAATACTAGTATAGAGGCAAGTCAAAGGTCGAACTCAAAGGAACGGTAGTGTTTAAGCGATTCAATACGCAAGTAAAAGGTCGAACTCAAAGGAACGGTAATGTTTAAGCGATTCAATTTGGGCGCCTAAGTAGGTCGAAGTCGAAGGCGAAGGTGAAGAAGGAACACTACAACTAACAAACAAATAACCAAACAAATAAAACACTAGGAATGGGGATCAATAAGTAATCATGACAATTGCAACAACTTAGGATAAACATGCCAATTAAGGGTTGTGAAGACTAATGATAAGAGCAATCAATTGTAATCAAAGAGCTATCTCCTAATCAGACTAAGAGAATCCCAATTTAAACAAATCAATAATTGCAATTCCTAAATCAATTGTTCGTGCAATTAGCAATACGATGTAATCTAGCATAATTCTCAAGGCCTAATCGAATTACACACATGCACAATTTCCATTAATCACTTTAATCTCAACAATCAATCAACATAATTCCCAAATTATTCACAATTAATCAATCATACAAGTTTCACCCAATTCTTAGCCAAACAACTACTCTAAAATCATCATCTAATCAACTAACAACTAAGGAAATCAAGAATAAAAAATAATATAAAGAACAACTACACTAATCAAGCATCAAACATAAATATCAATCCAAATAAACAAGAATATTAAACAAAGAAATAAAATGAGATAGAGTTAGAAAAGCTCATTGATAATAGAGAAGATTTTCAACACAATTGTCACCATTGAATCTTCAATCTCTCAATAACTATTGAATTTCCTCACTTTCTCTCTCTAAATCTACTCCTAAACTAACCCTAAAACTAGAAAGAGAAACTCTTTACTAAGCTAAAATTATGAATCAACAAAATATCATCTATCATCAATAATCTAGAGGAATCAAAAATCAACAATAACCTAAAGGAATCAAGAATCAACAAAATATGGAGAACAATTACACTAATCAAACATCAAAATCAATCCAAACAAATATGAAATCAAACAAAGCAATAAAGAGGAAAGAGTGTGAGAAATCCTCATTGATTGATAATGGAGATCTTCAATACAATTGTCATGTTGAATCTTCAACCTCTCAAATAAGCATTGAAATTCCTCACTTTCTCTCTCTATAATCTACTCCTAAAACTAACCTTCAAACTAGAGAGAGAAGCTCTCAACTTAAGCTAACATTATGATCAAAATCTAAAATGAAACTTGCTGCAAAAATTAGGTTTAAAAGGTTATTTATAAGAGGCGCAAAATAAAGAAGAGCGAATCCATAACCCGCAGAGGAGTGCCCGCACAGCAACGGTGCGTGCACGCTCAGCAGGCCTATGCGCCCGCGCAGCAGGGCAGTGCGCCCGCACTCTTCTGTGTTTCTTCGGATCTTTTCGCGGCTTCGTGCGTTCGCTAAGGTCTTCGAGTGACCGCCCAATATGATGATGATGAACACTAAGAGTGTCAGTCCCAAAAATCACTTGACAGTTGGTTCAACACCCCATCTTCACGAGACCACGGCTTGAGAGCGCAAGAGCTATAACTTGGAGATTCCACTTCCTTGCATCTTGAGCTTTCCAATTGCCATGAGCTTGCTCCAAAAGCATCTTCCACCTTAGTAAATCACCAATATTAAGACCCGGACCTTTTACAATACCTACAACCCCGAAAACTGAGCAAATAAAGGAAAAATGAGTTGAAAAACCAACAAAATGCACAAAAGCTACAAAATAAGAGAGGAAAGATAAAACCAAGACCAAATGCATAAAACTAGGAATTTATTGAGCATGAAATCTATGAAAAGAGGAAGAAAACATCCTAAATGCTCATCAAATGGGTGCCATTTATGACACCCATCATGGACGCCTCCATGCTTAAGTGTTTGATCATAGTGAAGCTCACGAGTCGGAAGCTTGAAATATTTCCTACAACTAGCTATCTTCTGTTTGGTGTTTCCAAACGATAGGTGCCACATCATACTTCTTTATAGATTCAGTAGGGGCCTTCCCAATTAGTGTTTAACTTTCCTTGTTCTTTGGCCCGACCGATTGCCTCCATTTTTTCGCAACACAATGTCCCCTACTTTTAAGGGCCGCTTGTGTACTCTTTTGTTGTAAGCTATCGTTATTCTCAGACAATGAATCTCATGTTGCAAGGTGGCATTGCCCCTGCACTTAGGGAATGAGTGCAATGCTAGCTACATGGCTTCCTAGTTTGCGTCTTTAACATATAGCATGACTAGAAGAGTCGTCTCATATGTTCAATGGGAAAAACAGCCTCTCTGCTGTATACCATGAGAAATAGGGTCTCACCAGTTGCCCCTTTTTTTGTTGTTCTGATGGCCCAAAGGACGTGAGATAACTCATCCGCCCAAAGTCCGCCAGCTCTTTTAATTTTCTTTTTAATGTCGTCTGAGATTAACTTGTTGAAAAATTTAACGTGGTCGTTTGCTTAGGGTCGGCCGACTGATGCAAAATAGTGTAAGATCCCTTGATCTCCCAACCAAGTCTTGAGGTGAAAAGTTTCAAACTAAGGACCATTGTCAAAAACCATATACATAGGCACCCTAAACTGGGTAATGATGTTCTTCCAAGTGAAGGAAATGATGTCCTTTGTCTTGATGATTTTGACAGCCTCTGTCTCCACCCATTTGGTGAAGTAATCCACAAAAATAAGGATATACCACCATCCACCTGATGCAGTGGTGTACGGCCCAAGAATGTCCATATGCCCTATTTGGCGAATGGTACCAGGCTATATATGGTCGTCAGATCTGTGGCCGGACGGTGTATGAGTTTGCCAAAATTTTGATACTTATCACATTTCTTCACTAATGTCATGGCGTCTGCTCAAGGGTGGACTAGATGTATCCTTGCAACATGGCCCTTTCTTCTAGAGACCTGTCGCCTATGTGTGAGGCACAGAAGCCTGAATGCAAGTCTTCTAGAATCTCTTGCCCCTTTCTAGGGTGGTGCATTTCAAGAGTGATTGTAGAAACCCTTTCGTGAAAAATTCTTCATTGCGAATTTCAAAATTTACAGCACGCTGTTTGAGTGCGACTGCTTTTAGAGCTGAGTGTGGCAGCGTACCATCTAGCAGATACGCGCGAATGTTATCCGTCCAAGTAGAGGTTCGATAAATTACTCCCATGGGATCCTCTTCAATGCTTTGCTTTTCCATAATTTCCCAAAAGACTGACCGAGGTGTATCCCATGAGGCAAATGATGCCACCATACAAAGAGCATCCTCCTTATTGTTCTCGGATCGGGGCACTTGACTTAGATTGAATTCTTTAAGTGTCTCGGTCTCAGTATTTACCTCCTGCAGATATTTTACCATAGCCAGGTGGGTTGCCTCATAGCCACTATGGTATTGGATAACGACCAACTAAGAGTTAGAGTAGGCATCAATTTTTATCGCCCTTGCCGACTTGCACATGCGGATACCGGCTAGCAGGGCTTTGTATTCTGTCTCATTGTTTGAGGCCTAGAACTTGAACTGTAGTGCATACTCGTACTTGTCTCCTTCAAGATACTAATATATAACCCCTGCACCACAACCGTTCATAGTGGAGCTCCCGTCCACATACACTTTTCAAACCTGGTCAGTATTATCACGCTCAGTCGGCCTTGTCATTTCGGCGATGAAGTCGGTGAATGCCTAAACCTTTTATCACCTTCTTTGGTTTGAAAGTGATTTCCATACTTTACATTTCAATATCTCATTTGAGCATTTTTCCGAATGATTCCAAGGTTATCATTGGTCGTTTGATCAATTGATTTTTGTAAACCACTACTGGATGTGCCAAGAGGTTGGGTTTCAACTTCTTGACAACCATAAAAAGGGCAAGTGGTAAGTGTCATTAATGGCACTCATTTGGTTCTTTTTAGGGTGAATTTCATGTTATTTTATAGCTCTTTTACTTAGCTTTTCCTTAATTTTACTCTTTATTTCTTTTGTTTTGCATTTTCTTAGTTGGATTTATTTCTTTATGCATTACTTGGTTTATTTCGTTATTTTCTCTTTTATTTGCTTGTTTTCCTTTATTTTTCAGGTTAAGGTCGTTATCCAAGTTTCCCGAGGCCTCTTCCCAAGATTGGCATTGATTAGGATGTCTAATGTTCTCTATTTGAATCTCAAGCATGGAGAAGTGCAAGTTCCGAAAGTCCTTGAGGTGGGCATTCAAGCCGTGGGGGCATGATTTCTAGTGTTGAACTCGCAAACATGGAGTTTAGAAACTACAAGGTCCCGTGTTTATCAAGAGCATTAAGTGGAAAGCACGAGGAGTTTTGGCATGATAGGGCAGAAGGCTGCCTTGTTCATAGGCGCGGGCGCGCGCGGCTATGGTGAGGCTGCGTGGCCTGGTGGCGCAAACGCACCTCTCTCAGGCGCGGGCGCACCTGTCTGGGTCTCTGTTCAGTACCTATATTTGTGCGGCCGTGCTCTCCCGTATAGTTGGATGCGCCTATATGGGTTTATTTGGGGACGATCTAACTAACTTCTCTTAGTTAGTTTTAGAATTATAATTAGAATTTTAGAGACTCTAGATTGTACAGAGAGAAGTTCTTGATTGATGATTAAAGATTGGTAATTCTAGCATTTTCTCCATTGAATTAAAGCAAGTTTGTAAGGATTTCTTTTACTTTAATGCAATCTTTAGCTTAACATTTCAATTGCTTTGTTGATTGTTCAAGTTTAAATTGAATTTGTGATTAAATAGTTGTAATGATATGATGATGATGAAATTGTTGATTAGCTTATTTTTGATCTAGACTTCAATGGATTGTGAGTAGTTCTCTTGCTAGGGGAATGGTGAAGCATGTATGAATAACGGATTGATGCTTATTGGGGGAAATTGATGGAGTTGATGTTGTGATTAAATTAGTTGATTGATTAAGTGCATGTGTGTGATTAATTGAAGAGTAGCTAACTTTGATTGTTACACTAGAATGCATTGTAAGCTTGCATTGATACGGAAAATTGATTTGTGGCTTGCTTTTGAGTAGGTTTGCAAGGTTCCTAGTTATAGTCTCTAGTAGTTGGCGCTAGCTTGACCTCTAGAAGATTAGTTTACCTTACTCTCTTTATTGCTTAATTGATTTTCCCTCGCAACACTCGACTTAATCATCTCCAATCCTAATTAGCTATATCTATTCCGAGTATATGCAGATCCAAACCCTAGTGCTAGATAAATTTGATTTCATTTTGATTGTTTGAAATATACACTTCTCACTTTATTGCTTCGAAATAGCTTAGCTTTGACGTTAGCATTCACCTCCTTTTCCTAGTGGTTCGACCCTCGACTTACTCTAGGCTTGGTATAGAGGTGTGTTGAGAGATTATAATTTTTTTTTACCAAGGGTAGATTAGTTTTCAACGACCTAGTCTCGCCTTAGATCAAAAATGGCGTCGTTGTCGGGGAATGGCGTAGATGATTGCTTTTGTTGTTGAGTCTATTTCACTTATTCTCAAAATACAAAAAGATTTTTCTCTTTAGGCTACATTTGTAGCCGTGCTATTGATATTTGCTTTGAGTTTTTGTATGTGTAGGATAAGAGGAAGGACTTTAGTTCCATTTGATTTGGAAATCAAGAGAACAATAACAAGGATAAGGGTTGTTAATCGTTCTTTGAGTTCAAGCTCTCAAAGAGAAGAAATACACCAAGAAAGAGAAGAGGAAGATCAAGTAAGCATGGGAGACAATCCAAGAGTTTCTTTGAAGGAGTTGGGAACTCCTGGTGCATATAGGTTTGAAAGAGGGATTGCATTGCTAACAACATCGGCGAATGACTTTGAAATAAGACCAGTCATGATCACTTTGATCGAAAGGAGACAATTTAGTGGGGATAAGATTGAGAGTTCGCTAAACCATCTCAAAGTGTTCGAGAAGTATTGTAACACTATTAAAGTGAATGGTGTTTCTCAAGAGTTTATCCGGCTCAAGTTGTTCCCCTTCTCTCCCAGAGGTCGAGCCTTAGAATGGTTGGAGAAGGAGGTCAAGCTAAATTCCCTTAGAACATGGGATTAAGTTACCAAGGAATTCTTGTCTAGGTTCTACCCCCAAAAGAAAACAGCGAAGACAAGGACTTAGATCCAATGTTTCAAGCAAAAACCTAGTGAGAGCTTGTATGAAGCTTTGGAAAGGTATAAGGAGTATCAAAGAGGATGTCCCCATCATGGCATCCCCACCTAAAAAATCATTAAAATTTTCTATGGAGGGTTGAGTCCTGAAGGCAAATCGTGTCTTGATACGGGAGCCGGAGGCCCAATCATGAACAAAACCGAAGAAGAGGTTGTGGACATTATAGAAGATGTGGTGCGCCATTATACGGATTGGCAAGAAGTAGAAAGAGAGTCTTCGAACAAGAATGGATCATTTGTTTATTTGGTTTATCACCTTAATGCCATTAACAATCTATCCTCTAAAATTGCAAGTTTGGGAAAGGATATGACAACAATCAAGGCCAAGCTTGAGGTACATCTTCTAACTCACTCCTCCTTCTACTTCTAAAAATATGCCCAATGGATGCTTATTTTGTGATATTTGTGGGTCTTATGACCATAATGCTTCTACTTATTGAAATGGGTTTGATAATCTTGGTGATGGTGAGAGTAGTGAATGTGAACATGTGAATTTTGTCTCAAACAATAACAATGATCAAAGGTTTGATGGACCCAGAAACTTTGGAAATAGAAATTCTCACCAACAAGGTGAATTTGATAACTATAATATTGGTAATTATAAGAACCAAGGAAACCAAGGTTTCTGAGGCAACTATAATAACCAAGGTTATGGTAATCAAAACCAAGACCAAGGGTATGGAAATCAAAGCCAATCTCAAGGCTTTGGTGGCTAAAACCAAAATTTTGGCAATAATCAAAACCAAGGCAATTGGAACAATCAAAATAGGGGGAATTTTCAAAACAACCAAAGGGTACCCCCACCCGGATTTGGTCCAAAACCTCAAGGTTTTGGTGAAAATTCCTATTCTCAATCGTCCAAGTCCGATTTGGAGGAGATAATTGAAAATCAAACAAAAATATTGAATACATATATGGCGGTGAGCGATAAGAAATTTAATGAGATCATGACACATAACAAAATGCTTGAGACAAAAATAACACAACTATTAAACACTTTGAAAAATTGTGCCAGTCTTTCTTCATTGCCTTCTCATGGAATTGATCATAAGAAACCCGTTTATTCCATCACCACAAGGAGAGGAAGATTTCTTGAAAAGAAAGTTTTTAGGGATTGTGAGGATAAGGAGAAGAGTGTTTCAATTGAGCAAAAAGAGGAAGATGTGTCAAAAGATGTGAGCAAAGAGGAGATCCATGAAAAAAAGAAGGAGATCCATGAAAAAAAGAAGAGTGTTGAGAGAAAGCAAGAGGAAGTGAGAAACCCCAACCTTTCATATCCCCAAAAGTTTATGAGGAACAAATTAGATGAACAATTTGGGAGATTTCTTGATATGTGGAAGGAGGTCCATCTTTCTATCCCTCTTACCGAAGCCATGACCCAAATGCCTAGATAATCCAAATTCCTTAAGGATATCTTGAGTGGCAAGAGATATTGTAATGAGATAGATTTGGTAGAGCTTGGTGAGTGTTGTAGTGCTTTGATTCACAATGACCTTTCAAAGAAGATGAAAGATCCGGGTAATTTCTCCATTCCGTGCAAAATCAAGAGTAAGTTGTTTATGAATGCTTTGTGTGATTTGGGTGCTAGTGTGAGCATAATTCCCTTCTCGGTCTTCAAGAAGCTAAAGCTATAAGAAATTCTTCCTACCAACATGACTTTGCAATTGGCCGATAGATCCATCAAGTTTCCAAAGGGAAGAGTTGAGGATGTTCCCCTTAAGATAGATGGTTTTACAATTCCAGAAGATTTCATTGTGCTTGAAATAGAAGAAGATGACCACATTCCTATTATCTTAGGGAGACCGTTCTTAGCTACTTCGGGAGCTTTTATTGATGTTAAGGGAGGCCGTATTAATTTGAGTGTTGGTAACAAGAAAGAGAGCTTTGAGCTAAAACCAATGCAAGAGTCTTTATCCCTTGTGAAAGGAATCAAGAGTGATGATTCCCTTCGTTCATTTGATAATATGGATTTGACTGATTCTTCATCTAAAAATGTTCATGATATTTTTGATGATGTGCTTGTGAGTTTTGATTGCATGAAAGTTAGTGAAGATAAGAAGGAGCTTTCAAAGGCTATGAACGAAGAGGAGATTGACATTCCTCATTGGTTTGAGCTCTACCCTCTAGAGGAGGTGGATGATTCCATGGATGTGGATGGTGTGAAACCGTCTACAAAAAGAAACAAAGTCAAGAAGAAAGAAAGAGCTTCGAGGAAGAAGAGAATGAGATTGAAGCTGAGAAATGAAAAGATTGTTATTGAAGTGCAAGCAAGTGAAGTCTTGTCAAGCAACAACAAGAGGTTGCTTGAAAAAGAAGGAGAAGTTGTTTTTTCCGCTCCCTTGGACAAGGTGGTGTTCTTTGACACTCCATGATTTGGAGGAAGGGTCAACCTAAGGACCTTAAGCAAGCGCTTCTTGGGAGGCAACTCGGAGATTTCTAACCTTTTCTTTTGATTTCTATTTTTCTTAATTTTCTTTCTTTTAGTTTCTTTTCTTTTCTTTCACTTGTTTTTCTTTTGAATTTTTATATGTTGAATTCTTAGAGTTGGATTACATCAAGTGAGAGCGAGCAAGAAAATGGTGTTTTGCGGTTTTTTATGTGTTTATATTCAATTTTATCGAAATTTTGAGGTAAAAGGGGTAAAAATTGTTAGAGAGGTAAGATAGGAAATTTGTGCTTAAGTTTGAAGAAAATTTAAACTTGTTGAGTTCATTGTGGTGCTACCTGTAAAGAGGGGGTTCCCATCGTAAGGGGTCCTCTCCTTAAATTCCCATGGCCTTTTAAAATCCTAGGACTTTACAGTTGTTAGGGTGTAGTAGGATTTGAATTCTCGACTGTTTGGGGGACCTTGAATTAGAATTGATTATATCATTACACTTTTTTGTAAGAAACAAGTAGGGAGTCGCTAATGAGTTTTAGGAAAACTCATACACCTCATTCATACCTTTCTTCCATGTGGAGTTAATGGAATAATTAGCACGAATCATAAGTTTACCCATGCCCAAATTAGTCTATAATCTAGAAATGAGTTCGGGAGCAAGGGTACTAAAATAACGTTCCCTTTAGAGGGGAATCGTTATCCTAGCCCTAGTGCGGCCTCTACTAGCTCTTCCTTTTTTACAATTTCATTACCAAACAATATATGCAACGCGATACCTAAAACTATGTTAGTTGATTTTTTTTACACATACCAATTCACGTAGGAATTACATCGTAATGTCGTTATTCTTTATTTAATCAAACTCGTGATAAGGATAAGAAAATAAAGAATGTTCGCCTTGGCTTAAGTGATCAACCAATAATTATTTAATTCAATTCTAATCTTTATTTAACGACAGATACTATGTGGAATTGATTAATTAATTATTTTAAAGGTGATCAAACAACACTAATTAATAAATTAGGGTTCTTTTAAATAAGAAAATAAATGTGATTTAACTAACTCCTCGGGAATTTACCACTTCTCTTTGCTAGATCTACGTTTAGAAAACTTTTGGACTTCTTCTTGTTGTGAAACCTCCACTGTAGTAACAAAATATTTAAAGGGGTGAGTGTTTAGGACATAAGGGGCTAGGTTGCACAAGTTCACAAGTATTTTGCCTGAGTTTTAAGTTCTTTTATGTCTGTTTAAGCCTATGTTTAAGCTCTTATTTATAGGGAATGATTAGGTTTAGGGTTACGAGCATTCTGCCGCAGCAGGTGTCGCGTCCAACAGGATTAGTTGCATGTGGCAGCCCAGCGCGACTATTTGAGATGCGCGCGACTTTTTTTACGCTAGCATTAAATTTTAACTTAGGCGCTCCTAAATCCGTCATTATTAGGTTTTAAGCACGGGCTTAAGCCTAATTATGATCGTTTTTATTTATTTTGACCTTTTTTTTGGCTTTTATCTTTAATTCGGGCTAGTCTATTTTGTTTTGTGGCTTTACCAGTTCTCCATTAGTATTCTTTACTTTGATCTAACACGAAGATGGTTTTATTTATCGTCATTGCACTTCCTGTCGGGACTGGAGGCAAAAAGTAGATGTCTACAGTTAACCCCCACTTTGATCGAGTCTAGAATAGACTATGATCAAAGTAGTCAAAGAAATAGATCCGAGACTCATTCTGCGAAGTTCTCTAATGATAGAGAATCTTTCAGTAATGTTTAAGCATGTCGAAACAATCCTTGGTTCGCTAAGTGTTTGAAACAAGTAGATATTAGGGCTAGAAAAAAAAGTTTTTTTCTACTCTTAATGCGCTAAAGAATCTAGATTGATCCTTTGCAATTGTATAATGCTTTTACAAGTAAAGGTGTTCTGGGTGATGTCAAGTCATGAGAAGAGATCGGTTTTAAAAGGATAAAAGGGAAATATTTCCTCTCAATCGTGTCATCGTTGGTCTAAAGTCCCTCGATATGTCATTGAAACTTAAGCCTGAATTTAACAAATTAAAAAAGATGAAAAGCGGTTTTTGGTATTCGAGCCGAAATGATCCGGTATTCGAGCCGGATGTCCACAAGATAGAAATGCATGAGGCATATATCCAAATCCAGTGAGAGGGAAGAAAGTCAACAACCCTCTCAGCAGTTTTGTCCACAAGATGAGTACACGTGTCTCTGGGGGGGCACGTGACTACATAGGCGCGACATTGTCTCGTCGCTTCTTTATACAGGGGGTGGTCGGACACCCTAACTGTCCGATAAGTTAGTAAGCGCACTAACTACCGTATTTTCTCCCATTCAAGAAGTGTCTGTTCCTGATGGTTCGGTGCGCCTGTCGACTCATGAACTAACGTCTACAATAATTCTCTACATTTTAGTTCCGAGAGGTAGATCTCGCAAAGCTTGGGCTGAAGTGAAATTTTACGCAACACCTACGCCGTACAATTTTGCGCTGTACGATACGCCATTTGCATTTTTACGCTGCATGAAAATGCCTTCCTTTTTGCTTTGGACGTGAAAAAAGAAGAAAACCCGGATACTTGTAACGTTAGTTTAATAAATTGACAAATATGTCTATGGGTGCTTTTACGTAAAGCACCACCATGGAACGTCTTAAGGCACTCTTACGAAAAAAGTTTAAAACGTATGCTTGGGAAAGGCATAAAGCACGGTGTGCATGAAAGAATGATGCAAAAAACTAACAAAGAAGAAAAAAAAACTATAATATGCAAAGCAATTTAAAAAGATTTTGATAATTTGCACGCCATTACGTCTAATAACGAGCAAAAACCGTTAAAAATTGATTAAACGGATCAAAATCAAGATTCCGGTAATTTTAGTGACCAGTATTCGCGCGTAACTCAATGGGTCACGCTGGCTAGCCACGAGCATCATTCTGAGTTACGCTGGTATGTCACGCGCAACTGATTTAGTTGCGCGCGACACTCAGTTCAGCAAATAGAAAATCGCAAAACACGATTTTTCATTTCACCTTCTCTCTCCTTCCTTCTTCTATTTTTGCCCCTTTCTCTCTAAAGTGCTCGGTTTCTTGCGATTTTTAAAGCTAAAGGAAGAAAATTTCGTCCTTAATTCATATTTTCTGTAATCCAATGTAAGTATTTTTGCAAAAAATTGTTCTTTTCCGGCTAAATTTGAACGATTTTCGAATCGTTAAACCCCAAATTTTGAATTTGGGGGTTTTCGATTCAGTCCATTATTCTTGAAATTGTTTGCTCTATGTTGTTATACTATGTTTAAGGAGTGTTTCGCAACAATTTTCACGAAAAATAGTTATATATTGAACCTTATATGAGCATTTCATTGTTCAAGTTTATTCTTGCTCTTTTCCTTCGAATTTTGCTTGATTTTATTGCTTTTTCTTGTTAATTTTTGTTCTAATTGCTGATTATGAAGTAAATTATAGTGATGGAACCAATATTACTTTCATAATTCATTTTCATGAATTTTGAATTGTTGAAAAATGGCGCGAAACATACTCTTAGCTTATTCTTGCCATGTTTAAACATCAAAATTGTTTGGTAGACGATAACTATGTTTATGTTATTGTTATTCGTCTAGTAGTTGATCCTTTGAGATTTTTGAAATACAATCCCATGAATACTTAGTTGAAACTGGTATAGGATGGCTTTTGTGGGTGTTAGATGCCCCCATTTACAAAGTTTAACTGGAGTATCGTACCCCTCAAGTATAGGTGGCATTTGATTTTCGTGTTTTGCCGTATCGGCAACCGTTATGTTTTCGAAATGGATCTAGAATACGTATATTAGTTTAGTTTAGAAAATAAAGTAAACTAAATAAAGAAACTTTATCCGTCATAGCATGGACTCGCCTCCATTTATCAATGCTGAGGAGATTTTAGGTGGTACGAACGAGGCGGTTCGTCCTCGGAATAGGGTAACCCGTCCTCGAGAGGAGGTTCAAGAGCGACACTTCGCAGCCGATCAACGTCACCAGGAGGATGTGGTTTGGGAGGCTCCTCCCAACTGGGACCCTAGGGTCCTTAAGTGGGACCCAGACCATCATGTCTCGATTAGAGGGTGGCACGGCATCGTGAGTTCTTTGCGCCTTTGTCTCTTTATTTTTTCTTTTGTTGATTATCCTTTTTAAACTGTAACCGTTCTTTTATTTTCATTCTTTTATTTTCCTTAGAGTGAGCCTAGCATGCGTTTATACGGCTCTGGTGAACTGCGAACCCGTTTTGAGAGTTTGCTTGAGGTGGCAAAGGAGATTGTTGTACTTTCCGAGATTGACTCCCAGTTGGCAGCTCTTCGGGATTTATCGAGTCAACCTGCATCGTCAGCTTTCCTCGATTCCACCAAAACTTTCCACTTTCCATGGGGAGAGATGACGGTACCCCTTTCAATTTCTCTGTGATTACGGGTGTTCCTTTTGGAGGCAAGCCCATAGTCATAGAGTTTGTTAAGGGGTCAGACGAGAGACTGCGCGACCTTGTGAGGATCGTCTTGCGTCGGGCCTTCACGTGTACGCACAGTCTTGTCCGTACTCGGTTCTTGTCGACGAGTTGTCGGCTGACGAGCATGATCGGCAGTGTACACCTGAGCAGCTGGCTCAGATATACATTGCTCACGTTCTTTCCGTCACTATCTTGAGTGATCGAGGAGAGCGTTTTGCCATTGGGTTACTTATTTGCCTTTGTGATTTGGGGCAAGTAGGTGACCTGAGTTGGGCAAAGGTGTCGTATGCCCGTATACTTACATCTATGGGCAAGGCGACCTAAATGATGGATTTTGCGGTAGCTACTGAGGTGCCTCGGATCTCCCTTACGTGGCATGGTCGTATCCTTGAGGTACGTGTTTTAAGCTTCTTTCGGTTATTACTTTTGCTTTTCTCCTTTAGGCTTATCTTTTCTCGGTTTCAGGCTTTAGGATACTCGTACCTACCTTTCTTAGCCCCCAGAACGCTTGGGGCTGCTCGTTTTCCTATCGGTCATCGATTGTCACGATTAAGAAGAGACGAGCCAAATATACCGGCGAATTTCGGCAGAAGATCCTTTCGGCGACTCGTGCGTCGGTGTGTATTCCAACTACATGAGCTTTTTTTTTATTTTTTTTTTATTTTCTGACGATTTTTCATGTGGTTCTGTTTTATAGATCGTTCTCCGTCCTAGGAGTTTGATCGTCAGAGTCCCTAAGGTTATCCGGTCTGGCATGGCTCGTTGCCGTTTCCGGACCCTCTATCTAGGACTCTCGGCGCTCCAGAGGACAGACGCTTGGTTTTTAGGGGAGCGTGTTCTCTGGTAGCTTTCGACCGATGAGCCTTTGGTTCCTGAAAATCCTCCGATCCGGATGTTACGTCCGGACTTGTTGTCTACCGAGAATTGAGCTAATGCCAAGCAAATTATCTTAACTAAGCTAATTAGCTTAGAAATTAATGGTCTCTAATAAAATACTAATTATTTAAAAAAATAAAGTTGAAAAATTCAAATGCAAATTAGCCTAACCATTGTGGTATGAATTAGCTAGAAAAAATAATAGCTTTGCAATCCTAAGTGGCATGGCAAGCTAATTTGGCAATTAGCTTACCCTTGGAGTTGCTCTAAGTACTCTAACTCTCTCTTTTCCTTGTTTCTATTTATTTTTCGGAACTTTGACCCTTTTATCATTTTTTTGTCATATATTATTATTTTTTTAGCGGGTCGAGCTAGGTGGTTGGTGCCCTCCTTCAGCGGAGATCACGTATACCGATGCTGTCGGATCGGTAATTCGTGAGACCCTTCAAGCAGTGGAGGATGATGAGGGGATATCGTTTGTACGTGAGACGGTTGAGTCGGTATGTCTTTTGTGTATATGTACTTAAACATTTCTATTTATTTTTTGTTTCATATACATTTGTTTACTAATTGTCCTTGTATTCTTGGAACAGGTTCCGCACGAAACCGTGAACGTCATGGTGAGGACTATACGTTCTTTCCGAGCTTCTTATCGGACATCCCTCGTGACTTTATCCTGCCGTGATCATTGGATAATCGCGGTAAGTTTTATTTCTTTTCTTTTTAACGAAGTCATTACATTTCATGTATTAATCTTTGTTTTAGATTTTGCAGGATGTGCAACAACCGTCTCGTAGTCGGCAAGCACCCTAATTCCTTTTTTACACCTAATATTATTATTATTTTTTTAGGAAACAGATGTATATAATTTTTTTTTCATGTTGTACATATGACACATTTGTATATATGTCATCATTATAATTATTTTTTTTGTTTCCATGTGTACATTATTATTATTTTTATATTTTTTTTTAAAAAAAAAATGCAAAAAATTGTCCTTAGCCTCCTGGCCTAAGAACATGCATCATGCAGGGCAAGTTACAAAGTTGCGCTGGTATGACCAGTGCAATCTTCTATGTTGTGCGCGGATGACGCGTGCAACTGGTTTTGATGCGCGCGCCTCCTACTTACGTAAAAATCGCAAACTGATTTTCTTTTATTTTTTTTAAGATTTGGCCCATGGGGCATTTGCGAATTGTTGATCAGCCACAAAACCTTGAGGCTAATGGAGTAAGGACATTCTCTGGACGTCGAATCCTTTATAAGCATAAGAATGAAGAGGAATGGACGTCGTTGTTCTGTCATGGGGTTCCTAACATACGTTTTGTGATTCCTTGGTGGAACATAAATAGTATGGTTGGGAATAGTCTCAATTGCCCTTACATTAGGATTTTAGGCCTATCTAGTACTACTTATAATTTTCCTTGCAAGGTAAATGAGACAATACGGGATGAAACAAATTTTTCCCCCGCAAGATTGTGATGCCCCTAAAGATGTTATTTTTAGACCCGAGCGAATTTTTCGTTGGATGGAGTATTGGTCAAGTCTTCCTAGATGGGTAGCACAAAATCCTACTGCGAGTATTGCATTATCTTCCTTTTACAAAGCTTGGATGAATGCGGCGGATAAGGGCGAATTAAACAAGGCTTGATCTCAATATCAAGCCGTCACAGCTCGCAATCAACCTAAGCCCTTGATGCATTCGGCCACCACTACTCGTCCTAGTGGCCAAAACAAAGGGGTGAGAAGAACATTAGACTTCTCAACTCCTAAGGCGCGTTCGAAGGAAACAAAAGGAAAGCTCCCTCCAAACCCGCACAACGAGGTGTGATGCTCAAGGAACCTTTGCAACAAACTCGAAAAAAGGCTCTCACAAAAGCATCGAAAAAGGAAAAAAAGGTTGAAAAGACCCTAATTCCCAAATTGAAGAACAATGTATGGGTTAAGAAGAAGAGTGTAGGAGAAAGCTCTAAGATTTCTGAAAATACTGCGATGGAAACTACTCCTCCATCGTCCATGACAATTGAGGACATAGTAAAACCTTATAGTGTTACACAGTTTTGCCATTAGTTTTAAATTGAATAAAGTGTAATCACTACAATGTTTTTTTTTTTTTCGTTTACAATCTAGTTCAACAATGTCTCTCTTTTATTTGAAATTTGAATGAAATAAAAAGAGCTTTATATTTTTATATTTTGATTTTTCTTTAATATTTTTATATTTTTATTTTTCTTTAATATCTTAGGAAGAAATTAAATGAAAAATTAATCAAACCTTGTTTAAAAAGAATTAAATCAAAGCTTAATTTTATTTTCCGAGTATATGTTATATTTAAGAAACCCATCTTTTTGTCGCAAGTACAAGTCGCAACTTCATTCAAACGTAAAAATTCAGGTTCGAGGTTCGTCATCAAGTGGCGCACGAAACATCTGTAGTTGCGCGAGCCTATCGCGCGCAACGAAATATGTTGCGCGTGACATCCGCGAGCAACTATTCCTGTTACGCGCGAAACCTGTGCTTCGAATGTCTCGAGAAAAAAAATTTTAATTATGTATTATTACCCCCCCCCAAGTGTGATGATTTTTTCAAAATGTTTGAAAAAATTTGAACACTTAGAACGACTTATTATTTCTAAATTACCCCCTCAGGTGTTATGTATTTTACCGTGTTATTCAGTAAAATGCATAAAACTTAGAATCTTTCAATTGAATGCTAATTAAAATTGTATGTATGAGTGAACGAGTTTATCCGGATTTCATATGTATTATTTCTTAAGTCGATCAATGTTTATTAATTGGCGAATTTCATCTCCTCCGATATCCATTAATCTGACGGCTCCTCCAAATAGGATTTCAATTACGCGGTAGGGACATATCCAATTAGGTTTGAATTTCCCTCTTGGATCGGTTGGTTGACCCCTAACCTCCTTTAGTACAAAGTCACCTTCTTTTATATTTCTTGGTTTGATTCTTTTAGTGAAATAACGCGCAATGCACCTTTGGTAGACTTGTACATGATGCAAAGCTCTTAATCATCGTTCATCGAGGAATAAAAGCTCTTCATACCTCGCTCTTACCCATTCAGCTTCCGGTAGCTTACTTTCAAGTACGATGCGCAGGGATGGTATTTCTAGTTCGACTGGTTGAACTGCGTCCATTCCGAAAACTAAGGAGTATGGAGTTACTCCTACTGATGTTCGTATAGACGTTCTATAACCCCATAATGCGAAGTGTAGTTTGGCCAGTCTTTATAATTTTCTGCCATTTTTTTAATGATGACTGTTACATTTTTATTTGCCGACTCTACAACTCCATTCATTTAAAGTCTATATGGGGATGAGTGATTGTAGACACCCAAATGTGTCTCCCCAAAACCAAACCCAGTGATGAGTACCTTTCACGTCGAATCATAATCGAATGAAGTGAAAGTGTGGAAGGTTTAGTATTGCGGATAGTTTTAATTTCTTTTCTCTTCTCTTTGTTTTTGAAAACTTATTTTTAAGAAAATAGCCAATCCAGTTTGGTTGGTCCATGATATGGGTCCAATAGTAGTGTAGTTAGATGGGGCTTGACAAGAGCTTTCCAACAATATATTATAAGCCCAATTTTGATGAATATTGAGGAAATTATGGCCAATTTACTAAACTGGGCCCGTTTTGAGCCTTATATGTGGCCCAATGATCTAGGGGAGGGCCCAATACGCATTTATCATTCCTAATGCAATTAGGAATGGTTTTAGTCTTCTTGAATTTTCTAGAAGGTTCTTTTCATTCCTAATTCAATTAGCATTGATAAATTGATTTTTGACTTTTCAGAGTTTTAATTAAAATCAAATAGCATTTTCGTGGAAATAATATGATTTTATCCTCCAGTACGGCAAACTTATCTGATTTTTGAAAACGCGTTAAAATCAGGCTTGGCGCCTGACCCCTGGCTTTGGCGCCTAGAACCAGACCTGGCGCCTGGCGTTAGTGTTGGTGCCTGGCGCCAGTTAGCCAGGGTTTGCGCCAACTCTGTTTTTTGTGCGTCAGACTCTGTTTTGTTCATTTTATCTTTTTGGCTGATTTTCTCTATAAATATCGTATTAAAAACTCCGTTTTCATTCAACCAATTCTCATCAACAATCAGTTTTCATTCGCAATCATTAATTCTTTAGCATTCTCTAAATCATTCATCTTTTTCTTTTTCTTTTAAACTTTGTTTTCTCATACAAAATTCCGCATTCACAAGATCTATAAATACCTAGCCATATTCGAAGTTGCCTTCGCCCTAGACGTGAAAGGTTTAATTTATGAGGGTTTGGTCCCAAATCTCTATTTTAATTATTTAATTTAATTGTTTGTTTATTATTTTCCTTGAAGTTACTAACGCGTGTATTTTGTTATTAGAAAGAGGTACGAGGCATCAAAGTAAGTGCTTTAATGGTTTTCATTGATATTATGATTTAGAAATTATGTTTAAATTGTTATTATGATATTCCTAGTATCATGTCTAGGGTAATTTTAATATTAAATATGATTGTTACGATGCTTTCTATGTTCTTCCTAATATTTATGACTGTTAGTATCATTTTAGGGTTAAAGATTTGATTTTTATTACTTAGTGACATGCTAGGGTTTGTTATTAATCTTGTTAGTATCATGCCTAGGATCTTGCTATTTTTATTATGCTTTAATATTAACATTAACATGATCAGGATTATGATTGTTATAATTTATGACGATTATGAATATTATTATTATTATTTTGATGATGATTATTCTTATTGTTATTATAATTATAATTATTTTGATTATTTATTATGTTGCTTGCTATTTATGTTTATTGCTTGATCACCTTTATTGCATGTTTAAAAGGGAATTAGTACTTGTAATCACGCTTAGTAAGATATTTAATAATCTTGTTTAGGGTTAATGTGATTATAATTTAAGTGATCGCCAGTAATAGTTTGTTTGTGCATTAATATTCAACCAACATAGATAAACAGGTTTAGGTTTAATCATATTGCTTGCATGTTAGTCAGAAAGCGCACATGAATACGATCAGAATAAAGTAGAGGCCTATTATTAGGGCAGGTTCAATCTCTTTTAGATTGTATTTGTACCTTCATAACGAGTGATAATGTTTTACTTTATAACGAGTTAAGAGGGTCTCGACTTCAGCTTTGAATTAAGATCTCTGATCACTAATTAGTTCATGTGGAACTCCATATCTACAATATATGTTTCGTTCGAGAAACTTTGCGACATGTTTAGAAGTGATATTCACGTAAGAAGTAGCCTCAATCCACTTAGTGAAGTAGTCGATGGCTACTAATACGTACTCGTGCCCTCCTGCTCCTGTTGGAGAGATTTTTCCAATTATTTCAATTCCCGTAAGTTAAAAAAGGCCAAGAGGAAGTGAGATTTTATAGTTCGGATGGTGGAAGGTGTTGTAAATTAGCGAACGTTTGGCACTCTAGATATTTTTTAACATATTGTATGCAATCATGTTCCATAGTGGACCAATAGTACCCTTGTCGTGAAATTATATTTGTAAGCATTTTACCATTCATGTGAGGTCTACAAAATCCTTTGTGAGTATTTTCCATAAGGCATGTGGCTTCAGGTTGGTCTATACACAATAAACTTTGACCATTAGGTCCTTTTTGCTTAATTGACCATTTAATAGACCATATTGGGGCGCAAGTGTTCGTAAGGATCGTTGGTCTTTTGATGAAGTATTTTCGGGATATGTGCCATGGGTAATATATTGGAGGATATGATCATACTAGGGACTGTCTCCTTTGATGTCATTTTTTTCCTCTATTGCGTTGCAATATGCTGGTTCTTTTCTTCTATCACCGCATAATGGCATCATATTTAAGTTATCCGGAACGTTGATCATTGAGGCTAATTTTACTAGCGCATCGGCAAATTAATTGTCATCCCTTGGGAGATATTTAAAATTAATATGTTCAAAATGCTCGATGAGTTGCTCTAGGTGTGCTTGGTATAATATCATTGTAGAGTTCTTTATTTTCCATTTTTGTAGTATATGATTTATAATCAAACTGGAATCTCCATATATCTCTAATTTTGTACACCTATGGTAGCTGCTGCTTCTAATCCAATAATGCACGCTTCACATTCTACGACATTATTGGTAACCTCAAAGTCTAGTTTAACAGAGAATGGAGTATGTGCTCCCTCTAGACTTATGAGTAACACGCCTACGCCACATCCTTTTTTATAAGACGCACCGTCGAAGTACATTACCCACTTGTCATCTTGTGTCATGAGAATCTTTTCATCCGGAAGATGAGTAGTTTCTGCACGACTTGTTTGAATTGGATGTTGTGCCAAAAATTCGGAAATTACTTTTCCTTTCATTGATTTTCAAGAATATATTGTAATTCAAATTCGGCCAACATCACCAACCACTTAGATATCCTTCCTTGTATATGTGGTTGTTCAAACAAATACTTTGTCGGGTTTTGTTGAGAAATCACATGAGTAGTGTATGGTAGCATATAATGTCGTAATTTTTTAGTTGCCCACACTAGTGCTAGGTTTGTCTTTTCCAAGGTGCTACATTTTGTTTCATATAGGATGAATTTTTTACTTATTTAATGTATTGCACGCTCGACTTTTTCCATCTCTTGTGCTAACATGGCGCCTTTGGCTGTGTCTGTAACTGTAATGTATAGCCTAAGAGGTAGTTTGGGTACTAGTCGTGTTAAAATTGGTGGACTTTTGATATAATCTTTGATATTCTCAAAGGCCTTTTGGCATTGATCGTCCCATTCATGTTTCTCCTCTTTTTTCAATTTTTTAAATATTGGCTCACAATTCATAATCAATTTGTTGATAAATCGACTAATGTATTGTAGTTTGCCAAGGAATCCCCTGATTTCTTTTTCTGTTTGAGGGGAAGGTGTTTGGGGTAAAATTACCCTCTATATGTGGACCAATGCCACCGTGACACGTGTCCGCAAGCTCAGCTCTCTATGAGCCAATTAGAGCATGACACGTGTCACTCAATGATAGAAGAGTGATAATGGGCTCTAAGCCCATAAACCTAGAGCCTTTTAGGTTAAATGACCTAAAAGGCACATATCCCAATGCTCTATAAATATTGATCTTCACATCAGTTCAAGGAGAGTTAATTCATTCTCCAAGGGCCATGCCCCCCACAATCACTCTCCCTTCTCTCTATTTTCTCTCTCTAAAAATACATTATATCGATCACTAACTTGATCGTCGGAGGCGGACCTCCGGCCCCCCGGGGTCTGTTGTTTTGCAGGTGATCGGGCCGTTCGAGTGTTGCATTGTGGATCTATCTCCCGAGGGACATACATACCCTCCATTCGGGTACGTACAAAATACCCCAAAATAGAAGGCATGTAAACAATTGACTTTATTTTAGAGGAA
Source organism: Chenopodium formosanum (assembly GCA_024500155.1). Classification (NCBI taxonomy): domain Eukaryota; kingdom Viridiplantae; phylum Streptophyta; class Magnoliopsida; order Caryophyllales; family Amaranthaceae; genus Chenopodium; species Chenopodium formosanum. Next base: position 22,197,246 of record CM044880.1, read on the forward strand.
TCGATCTCGATCCAACGTGTGCTTACTACGCATCCGAGTAACTTGCTAGAAGTTACTCCGAAGGCGCATTTTTGTGGATTCAATCGCATTTTGTATTCTTTTATTCTAGAGAAAAATTTGCGTAAAGATTTTATATGTTCCATTCTGTCTTTGGACTTTACGATCATATCATCCGCATACACTTATATTTCGAGAGTCGTAGTCGTTCTTTGGTACCTAGCTCCTGCATTCTTTAAACCAAATGGCATGACTGTGTAGCAATACGTACCCCAAGGGGTAATAAAGCATGTCTTTTCTTCGTCTTCTTTTGCCATTAAAATTTGGTTGTAACCTTCGTATCTATCCATAAAGGATAACATCGCATGTTCAGTCATGTTATCTACCGATATGTCAATATGTGATAGAGGAAAATTGTCTTTAGGGCTAGCTTTATTAGGGTCCCTAAAGTCGACACACATGCGAACTCACCCATCCTTTTTAGGGACTGGGACGATGTTCGCTACCCATTCTGGGTAATTACATACACAAATAAAACCTGCGTCCAACTGTTTTTGTACTCCTTTTTTTTTTAATGCGACATCAGGTTTCATTCGTTGAATTTTTTGTTTTACTGGTTTTGAGGTAGGGTTCAAGGGAATGGTATGTTCCGCAATTTTCCTATCTATTCCAGGCATGTCCTTGTATGAACAAGCAAACACGTCTTCAAATTCTTTGAGCGTCGATATGAGGGTTGATCGCTCTTCCGGATTTAGAGTTAACCCAATTTTGAATTTTATTTTCGTTAGTTCCTATATTAACTATTTCAGTTTCTTCAACGATCGGGTTCTTTCGTTCTCGTTCATTCATTAGTTCAACCAATTTATTAATGTTATCATATTCATTAGATTGAGTGTTATAGCATTCGAAAGTTTCAAGAAAAGGCATATACTTGGAAATAGAGCTCATATAATTAAAATCAAAAGAGAATACGTCAAGAGAAGAATCCTTTTTGGGATCTTCCCTTCGCCTGTGATAATTTTCAGGTTATCGCCTTTGTGATTGGTACATTTGAAAGATTTCCTCCATCCATGCTTAAAAGTTCCATTTGAAAGGGTGATCAACGAGGTTGGGTCAAAAGCTTCATCTTGAATGGCGTTTATATTGGTCATTGTAGCGACATGATTTTGCTCTAGTCCAAATAGTAAGTTAAATGCTTTCCCATTATAGCACCCTAGAAAGCCGTAGCATGGTAATCTTGTCCCTCCCTAATGAATTGTCCATTAAGGGTTTGTTGGTAGGATGGGAGTAACGTGATTATCTCTTTCTTATTATTGTCTCTCCGTGCTTTGTTTTTCACATCGTGAGACTCTAATTCTTCTTTGGTTGGTGTATATCCCAATTTAAAGGAGAAGCTTTTCTTTGGGATAGGAAGTAAGAGAGATTTCTTCATTTATTCCCATTCCCAAAGGCATCCCAGGAAAGTAACTACTCTTGAGTAAGATGTTGTTTACTATCCGGGTGGAGTATGGATCAAGCTTGAATGGTTCTTCGAAGTCTTATTCAATTTCAATTATGTAGATTGGCTCTGCGGTAAATCCCCACATGTCCTCTTCATCATTATCATGGTTTATTTCTTAAAGTGATTGATCATTTATTGCTATTTTTAGTGGAGAAGCATGTATAGTCATAAGAAGCCCTTGATAGTTCAACCTAATCATTTGATGAAGTGAGGATGGTATTGCACCAAGCTCATGTGTCCAAGGACGTCCACGTAAAAGGTTGAATGTAGGTTTTATGTCCATAACATGGAATTCAACCATCTTTTGAATTGGGCCTGTGGAAATTTGTAGCTTAACAGCTCCACACACCGATCTTCTCGAATTGTCATAGGCCTTAATGCTTTGTGTTGTTGATTGAAAATCTTTTCTGCATTTAGGCCTCCGTATTTTTCCGTTGGTAATGGGCATATGTTTACAGCTGATCCATTGTCTACCAAATTTAGAGGGATATTGTATCCTTTGCATCCCATAGTTAAGTGTAATGCATTGTTGTGGGTAGTGTATTTTGAAGGCAAATCATCATTAGTGAAAATGATTTATTTGTCGAAGTTCTCGCTAGTAAGAAAGCTAACGAGATCCTTAGGGGTTGTGTCTGTGCTTACAGACAAAGCCGTTAGAGCGTTCATGATAGAATTCCTATGTTCTTTAGAAGTACTTAGGAGTTCCCAAATGATAACATTCGCCTTGGATTGGCGAAGTTATTTGACCAATGTATCTTCCACCTCAATTGGAGGTGGTATTGGATTTTGTACTTGACCTTGAGTTTGATTTTGTGTGGTCGAAGATCCATTTGGTGGTGGTACTTGGTAGACTCGCCCAGACCAAGTTAAATGATCTATCTGGTTTGGGTTAGTTCTAGGACTCACAAACCAACTTTCTTCTAGAGGCTTTGGATGTGCCTCCATTTCAAGATGTTCCATGAGTATTGCTTGATGCCACTGTTCATCTAGGACGAGATTCGATATAACTTGCAATTTTCCCAAGAAATGATCCCAATCAAGCGCTCCATTTCTTTTATTTTGTAAACAATTGGAGGTGGGACGGCGGCATACTTAGAGACAAATAAGGTTTGAAAGTCGTCGTCCCATAGTCCACATACTTCATTAGTTGCCCCTATAAGTATTGTGGATAGAGGTTCTCCTATAGGTGTGATATGGTCCAAAGGATTGTACATATCACTTCCCATATGGTCCTGATTGATGTGAAACACCCCCAAGGGGGATGCATTATTATTAGGTTTAGGCGTGGGAATTCTCTCATCGTCTACTAAATCTTATATTTTGTGCTTTAAGACATAGCAACGTTCAATATCATGTTCAACGCCTCTATGATAAGCACAATAAGCATTACCATCCCATTGAGGAAATCTTCTTTCTGGTGGAGTGGGTGGTGTCGACCCTGTTGGTGAAAGTAAGCATTTTTCATTTAATTTTTCTAACAATTATTTATAGATTACAGGAAATGGAGTAAATTTTCTTTCTTTTGTGCATCTTTTCTAGGATCATCATATCGATTTGTGTTATTATTGTTTTGGGTGTTTTTAGTCCCTCGAGAGAGTTACAGCTCGAAGATTGGTTCTGCGCGGCCTGTACCTGCAAAACAACGGAAACTCCTGTTGGTTGGAGTTCCGCCTCCGACGGTCAAGTTAGAACGTGTAGAAGAGTAAAAAAGGTGCGGAAATAAAGGTGAGATCTTTACAGATCCCGAGATCAGGTGCTTTCTCTGATGTTTGAGAGAATGCAGGTGATGTAATAAATTAATGAATCAACTTGTCCCCAAAATCGGGAATCTCTCCCTATTTATAGGGTCATGGGAGAATGTGCCCTTACTCTAGGTCATGTGACCTAGATTTGGTGGGCTATGACAAGTCATGGGGAATTGGGCTTTGAAAGCCGTCATTCCTTGGCGTGACTATGGTGTCCACGTGTCACTTCTTAATTGGCCTTTGCACAGACCTACATGGCAAGGACAAGTGTCCTAATAATGGGTAGACACGTGTCGTGCTCTCAGGCCGCCACGTGGCAGGGTAATTTTACCCAAAACATTTGCCCTTGTCACAGAGGTGACGTGGCACGCCACGGGGCGTCTGTGACACATGTCAGTGTCTCATTTGGCGAAGAGAAGTTACTGTTCACCCTCTTGGGTAATATCGAGGCAACCCCTCAAAAATTACCCCTCTATAAAAGGAAAATCCACCCTCATTTTTCACGTATCTTGCGTTGAAATTTGAGAGGATTTTCTAGAGAATTTTTCACCAAAAAGTGTGTACTCTGCCGTTTGTTACTGTCCGACTGCACTAACCGGCTTGTTTCCAAGTCAACCGTACCTTTGTAAAGGTAACCGTCTGACTTTCTTTTGTTTGTTCTTTTAAAATTTTTCCGCCTGTGTTTGTTTTTTCTTTTAATAAGATGGTTTCTCAAACACATTCGGCACGGCCTAGAGTAGTTATCAGCCGGTCACCAGGGACGGCTGAATCTAGGACTAGGGGTACCGTTTGCCCCATCCTTCCTTCGTCCCCGAATCCGACCGATTCTGTGTTTGTGCAGGACACTATGGCCAGAACGAAAAGAACCGCAAGGAGGGATGAGGAGGATGGCTATATCAGGGTACCTCGAAACGAGGTTTATTATTACAAGCTTGGAACCCCGAGTATTCCGGATGATTCTATCTTGGACTTACCGCCTGGTCAGCATGAGGCTGAATCTGACCAGGACTCTTCCCAATCTTTTTCCCTTTCATCCTCAAATTCTTCCTCAGACGGCTCTGAATCTGAACAGGGGCCGTCTGAAAAGCCTGACGAGAAGGCCGCTTCCCCTGAAAGGGATCAAGGTGAGGCGTCCTCTTCTCTTCAAGATGATTACACCCCTACTTCTCACACGTCTCCCTTTCCACCCAAAAGACCATGCTAAAGGGGTTGGATGAGTTTAGGGATACATATGTAATGGGGGCCGGCTATGAAGTCAAGGTGCCTGCCTTAACGGATGCTGTAGTCTGGCCCCTTAACTAGAGCTATCAGGACACTTCATTCGGCTGTTATGCTGTAGTGATCCAGGCGGGTCTTAGGTTTCCCCTTGATCTGGCCATTGAGGGTATCCTTGATGGATACCGCCTTGGGATCTGGCAGCTCACCCCTAACTCATGGGTAAATATCCTGGGGTATGTGGCCGCCTGCAGGATACAAAATGTTGAACCTGGCTTTGAGGCGTTTGCTTCCATGCATTATCTGAGCAAAGCCCCTCAGTCAGCTGGCCCCGACTGGTACACCCTTACAAGTAATAAGGGGTACATGATGACACTTGGTAAGGAATCCAAGTGGAAGGATTGGAGGAACAAATTCTACATCGTTTCCTCCCCTGATACCAGCCGGAATGCCAAGTTCAACTCTTGGAACCAGAACCCCTATCTTCTTGGCCAAAAGGCCTTACTGCAGCCAGTCACTAAAGAAGGATGGGATCAAATTATTAATCCAGGTTTGTTTAAGGTAGAAGTACAGGCGGTAGAGGGGGGTTCTGAGAAGAAAATAAAATTCAGCAGCTACATCCCCCAGTATGAATGGCTCAAGGACCCGACCTATTTGGCCGCCAGTGGCCTGAGCTTAGAGAAAGGAAGATGTGGGTAGACGGATGAGGGTTATATCATACATACTTCATTTTTTGCAAAAGTTTTGATGTTGTTTTCTAACCACCCATTCGCCCTTTTGCAGAAGAATCAAGGTCTCAGCTCCCTCCCAGCAAGAAACCAAGCGGCTCCGCCTCTGCCTACCGCCAGATGATGAACAAGAAAAACCAGATCTTCAAGCGGGAGCAGCTTGAACATGTAAGTCTTCCCTTCATCCGGCCTCAATTATAACTTTTACTTAGTATATTTTTCACTAACTTGTGAGTTTCTCTTGTACAGGAGGGCTCAGCGAAGCCTCCTGTAGTCCCTGGGGTTAATCTCAAACCCCCCAAGCGATGTAGAGGAGGCGTCTCCGACGCCTGCTAAACGCTCCCGGAAGACGGTAGCTCATAAGTCCTCCGCCAACGACTCCAGATCGCATCCCTCCACAGGCGGCAAATCACCGGCTGCTCTCTCCACTCTCAAGGAGGCATCCGAATCCAAGGATTCGCCGTCTGCTCGAGAAGGCACCCCTGGCAGGCGCCAAGGCAAGCAGGTCCAGGACCTGGTTATCATTTCAGGTACTTAACTTCCCTTCTTCTTTTTTTTTTTTTTTTTTTTTTTTTTTTGTCAAGTAGAGCATGTCATGCGGCCTTATCACTTGCCGGATGTGTGTTAAGTAACACCCCAACTTAATTCTTGATATACAGAAGCCCCCTCTCAAGCTCCAGACCTTAGAGAAGTTGCTAAGGAAATGCTCCGTCGAGGAGTTACTGCTGAGCAACGTGCCTCCATCCGGGGAGTTGGCAGCATGAACCTGGATGCCATCCTTGCTCTTCTCGCAGAGGTAAAGACTTTAAAATATTTCAACTTCTAATTTCATTCGGACCGTTTGTTTTACTAACGGCCCTTTTCTTTTGTCCGGGTGCAGGCTATGCTGCGAGTGAATGGCCTTAAAAAGCCATTCAACGAGAAGACCAAGGAGGTAAGAGCTGCCAACCTTCGGGCCGCCTCCAATCTTAACAGAGTGCAATTTGACGTTAACAAGAATGACTTGCTAACACAAGATATACTATATTCTCAGGCGGCCGCCAACTTGCAGGTTAAGAAGGATTTGGAGGCGGCTCAGCAGAGAGTTGTGGAGCTGAAGGGGGAGCTGAAGGCGACCAAGGTGGAGCTTGGCTAGCTACAAGACATCGACAGGGACACATCTAGTCTCCGTCGTCAGGTCGATAGCTTTAGATAAAAGCTTGCCAACCAGGAGGAGCAGCTCAGGTCCAAGTTCGAGGAGCGCGCTGAGGATGAAAAGCGCCGGCTCATTGAGGAAAATGAGGCCGACTGTGTCACTCGAATGAAGATGGCGTGGAAGGCTCTCTTTCCTAAGGACGATTACTCCATTTGGGAGTATCGTTATGAGCAGGCGACCGACGCCTTTGATAGGTATGGCATTCCGGATGTTTATGACGTACCGGATGCTTTGCCCCTGGACGGCTGTGTGCTTGGGTTTAGAATTGGTTGATTGACTGGAAATTAGTGATACCAAAAGGAGAGGTATGGTTAATTTCTAAGTCAATCAATCACTAAGGTGATTTCCCCAAGCCAAGCACGCAGTCGGCCATACGATCAGACGGTGCTGAATGCAGGTGGTCTTTCGACCTTGATGTCATTATCGAATGACTAGTCATGCTATATTTATTACAAGTGCATGATTTTGAATATAAAATTTGATGGCTCCGTCTGCTATTATTTTATTACGATAGCAGACGGCTTGTATCTTCCAGGCAGCCTTAGGTGCCTTCAAAAGGTTTTAGTTATCCTTCCAGGGCCATTTTTAGAATTGGTCCGTTTGTGTAGGTTGATAACCACATTGTTTTTTCTAATTATACTTAGCCTGTTTGCCCCATTTGGGAGACTGTATAATTTCTAAGGGTCACTTGAGTTAAAAATTTAGTCAATTGCTGGGTGATACAATGATCATCCGGGTTCTTAAGACTGATTCGTTTTTTCAAGTTACCATGGCTATGAGTTGATCAATCAGAACGTTCAATCTTTGCCGTCTGTATGCGATGGTAGAGCAAACAATAGAATGCTCTCTGCGACAATAACACCCGGAGGGGCGTCGCCGGACGCCATGTTTCACATTGGAGCATGCGAATTTATAAAATATCCAACCATCCGGCTTAGAGCCTCATGCCCCATTTGGGGGCGGTTGTGTAGCCACTAAGCCTTTTTGTGCTTAGTTTGATCTCTGGCCATTGGCCTCCTGTTCAGATCTATATCGATCAAACAGGTTTGTCTGTGTTTTAAGCAGATAGATTACATAAAAAGAGCGCATGTATGTTAAATAAACAATATGATAAAAAAAAATAATAATAAATCATAATCTGAAAACAGAAAGCTACTTTTCATTCATAGGCTTACTATTTTCAAAAATTTACAACTTAGAAGTAGTATTTTTTGAGATTGTCTACATTCCAAGTTCTAGGCAGCCGCCTACCGTCTGGAGTTTCCAGGCGGTAGGTGCCGTCTCTCACTTCCTCATAGATTCGGTAGGGTCCTTCCTAATTGGGAGTTAACTTTCCAAGTTCATTCGCCCTACCGACTGCCTCCATTTTTCGTAACACAAGGTCATTCACTTTCAAAGGGCAATTGTGCAATTTCTTGTTGTAGGCTCTGGTCATTCTCAAACGGTATATCACATGTCGCAGAGCAGCATTGCCCCTGCGTTCTGGGAGGGAATCCAATGCAAGTCGCATGGCTTCCCAATTTGCCTCTTCATCATACAACATGATTCTTAGAGAAGGCTCATAGCGTTCAATGGGCAAGACAGCCTTAGTACCATAGACCATGACAAATGAGGTTTCACCAGTAGCCCCCTTTGCATTTGTCCAGATGGGCCACAGGACATGGATTAATTCTTCTGCCCATAAACCACCGGCTCTTTCAATTTTCTTCTTTATGCCGTCTGAGATGAGTTTGTTAAAGGCTTCAACTTGGTCGTTTGCCTAAGGTCGACCAACTGAAGCAAAGTAGCTGGAGATGCCTTGATCTCCCAACCAAGTTGTGAGTTAAGGTGTTTCAAACTGAGGGCCATTATCAAACACCATAGACATAGGTACCCCAAACCGGGTGATGATGTTCTTCCAAATAAAAGAGATGACATCCTTTGTCTTGATGTTCTTGACCGCCTCTACCTCCACCCACTTGGTGAAGTAATCCACAGCCACCAAAATGTAGCGCTTTCCGCCTGGAGCAGGCGTATAAGGACCGAGGATGTCCATGCCCCATTTAGCAAACGGGACCGGGTTGTGGATTGCCGTCAGATCAGTAGCCGGACGGTGGATCATTTTGCCAAACCTTTGACACTTGTCACATTTTTTAACCATTTCCATGGCATCAGATTCAAGAGTTGGCCAAAAGTAGTGCCGTCTGGCTCTGACAGCCAAAGACCTGCCGCCTATATGAGAGGCACAGAACCCCGCATGTAGGTCTTCGAGAATCTCCTTCCCCTTCTCTGGGGTAACACATTTCAAGAGTGGTTTAAGGAAACCAGCTTTGAAGAGTTCTCCGTTTCTCATCTCGAAGTTTGCAGCTCGCTTTTTCAGGATGGCCGCCTCCTGAGGTGAATCCGGAAGCGTTCCCTCAGTAAGGTAAGCCCGAATGCCATCCATCCAGGTGGAACTTCGGTCAAGGACTCCAATGGGCTCTTCATGTATACTTCTTCTTTCCAGAACTTCCCAAAATACTAACCGAGGTGTGTCACAGCAAGCGGAGGATGCTAACTTAGACAGTGCATCCGCCTGATTGTTGTCTGACCGGGGAACTTGACTCAAATGAAATTCTTCAAGTGTCCCGGCTTCCTCTTTGACCGCCTGAAGATATTTGATCATAGCCGGATGGGTTGCTTTAAAGAAACCCTCATACTGGCTAACAACCAATTGCGAATAAGAGTAGGCGTCAATTTTTGTTGCCCCAGCCGCCTTACACAAACGGATGTCGACTAGTAGGGCCTCATACTCCGCCTCATTGTTTGAGGCTGGAAACTTGAATCGTAGTGCATACTCAAATTTATCTCCCTCAGGAGACTCATAGATAACGCCTGCACCACAACCATTTTTTGTAGAACTCCCGTCCACATACACTTTCCAAACCTGATTGGGGTTATCCGGGGGAACCGGACGTGTCATTTCAACAATGAAGTCGGCAAACGCCTGACCCTTCACTGCCTTCCTTGGTTCTTAAGTGATTTCAAGACTTTGCATTTCAATAGCCCATTTTAACATTCTACCGGATGACTCCAAGGTTGACATTGGCCGCTTGAGAGGTTGGTCCGTGTATATAACGACCGGATGCGCCAAAAAGTATGGTTTCAACTTCTTGGATGCCATGTAAAGAGCGAGGCCAAATTTTTCAACCATGGGGTGCCAGAGCTCAGCGTTCCTAAGAACATGGCTAACGAAATAGACAGGGAGCTGGATGTCGTCTCTCTCAGCAAGGAGAACAGCACTGAGGGCATGATCCGAGTCCGCCAGATACATGAATAACGTCTCTTTGGGCAGAGGGCTAACTAGCCTTGGCAAAGAGTGCAAGTGTTCTTTCAATTTCTGGAAGGCCGTCTCAGCCTCATCCCCCCATTCAAACCTAGTCTTCTTCCTGATAGCTTGGAAGAAGTAGAGGCATTTGTCACCTGACCGGCTGAGAAATCTTCCCAAGGCCGCCAGGCAACCGGTTAACTTCTGAACTTCTTAACAGTACAGGGTGACCTCATATCAATTACCGCCTGTATTTTCTCGGGGTTAGCCTCTATTCCCCTTTGATCAATTAAAAATCCGAGAAACTTCCCAAACTCAACACCAAAAACACATTTCTTGGGATTTAACATAACCCTATGTTGCCTGAGTGTGGTGAAGGTTTCTCGGAGATCATTAAGGTGATCCGCCTGGAGCTTTGATTTGACTATCATATCATCAATGTACGCCTCTACATTCCTTCCAATTTGATTTATGAAAACCGTGTTAATCATTCGTTGGAAAGTAGCAGGCGCATCCTTCAAACCAAACGACATCACCGTATAACAGAACAACCCCTGATTAGTTACGAAGGGCGTTTTCTCTTGATCTTTCTTCCACAGGAGGATCTGATGGAAACCTGAGTAGGCATCCATAAAACTCATCAAGGCATGACCGGCTGTAGAGTCGACAAGGCTATCGATCCTTGGAAGAGGATAGCTGTCCTTGGGACATGCCTTATTTAGGTCCGTATAGTCAACACACATGCGCCAGGTACCATTCGGCTTCTTCACAAGAACCACATTTGCAACCCAATCAGGGAAGTTACATGGCTGAATGAACCCAGTGTCCAACAATTTTTTAACTTCGACGCCTGTCGCCTGACTTCTCTCCTCGCCGTGGTTTCTTTTCTTTTGCCGGATAGGCTTTCTCTTTGGATCCACGGCGAGTTTGTGGACAGCGAGATCCGGGCTGATGCCTGGCATCTCCTCCACTTTGAAGGCAAAAATGTCCTTGAACTCTTTCAGCAGAAGGTGTAAGTCTACACCCAACTTAGCATAAGCAGCCGTCCCAACCTTTACAGTTCGATCCGGACGAGAGTCATCCAGAGCGAGATCGATATGCTCACTAGCCGGCTGCGAACGGAGCTCATCTGACCGCTCTCTGGTCAGTGATTGCTATTTCTTTTCTTTCTTCACCTCCACCAGTTGGGTCATTTTTCTCTTCTTTCCGGCTAATGGTGGGGCTTGGCTGGCATCCTTGACTTCGTCAAGGTCTATTGGTTCCTGCCCCTGACCATCTGGGGCCACTGTATCTTTGACAACCGAGAGATAGCACTCCCGGGCCGTCTTCTGATCCCCATTCAAGGAACCAACGAAGCCATCATCCTTTTCATACTTGATCAGCATGAGCGAAGGGATGATTATAGCCTTGGCTTCGTTGAGGGTGGGCCGTCCTAAAATAATGTTATAGGTGGTTAATTCCTCAACGACCAAGAACTTAACGACTAGGTGTCGCCCTTCTCCTTTTTCTCCCAGCCGGATGGGTAAGTCAATTCGGCCGGCTGGGTACACCATTCCACCCCCAAAACCAACCAGGGGGTGGGACACCGGGTGCATGTTGTTGGGCTTATACTTGAGCTTTTGCAAGCACTTGTAACTGATGACGTCTGAGGAGCTACCGGTGTCTATAAGTATTCGTCCAACCAGCTGGTTGGCGACTTTGCATTCAATGACAACCGGATCGTCATGTGGGCAGCGAACCCTGCCCCTGTCCTTCTCAGTAATCTGGACATCAGGGAAGGTGCTGCTATCAAACGCGTGCTTCTCATCAACAGCCGAGTCCATCTGCCTCAGATGGCTCTTGGTGCCCCGAATAGTAAGGCCTCCGCAGGAGAATCCGCCTGCTATGGTGTAGACCGGATCTTTATCAGTGTCCGTACTACTAGTAGGCTGGACGGCCTTTGACGCCTGTCCTGGATTCTTCCCTTTGGACTTGAAGATGTAAGATTTCAACATCCCCTGGTCCGCCAGACGATCCAACGCCCTTTGTAAACGAAAGCAGTCATTGGTATCGTGGCCGACTTCCTTATGAAATTAGCAAAATTTATTTTTGTTCCGCTTCTGGAGGGAACTCTTCATAGGATTCGGCTTCTCAAGGGATAGCCTATCTTTGATCTCCATGAAAATGGAGTTGCAATCCTTGTTAAACTCATACTTGGGGACATACGGTTTAAACTCTTTCTTTTTCTTCCGGGACGGTTGATCTAAGTCCTCCACTGCCCAGACTTCCTTTCTTTTCTTGCTCTCTTCCTTCTTTTTGGCCGGCTGGCTAGGCCGACTGTCTTTTGGTTTATCGGATTTCTTATGGTCCGACTGATTTCCAGACGAGCAGAGGTCGGTCGCTTGTATAAAGCTTTCGGCCTCCCTTAATGCCGCCTTTAGGGTGAATGCCCCTTTCCTGACCAGGTCGAACTTAAGTGTTGACCCGTCTTTCAGACCCTTAAAGAAGTTTGTGAAAGCTACATCGTCAGACAACCCCTGGATTTGAATCCGGGTCAGGTTGAACCACCTGACGTATGAGCGAAGGCCCTCCTTCTCACCCTGCTTGATGGTGCTCAAGTCAAGGCTTGTTTTCTTTGCAGGGATGTTCATTGAGAAGTTGAAAGCGAATAAGAAGGCTAGCTTCCTGAAGCTATCAATGGATCCGGCTGGCAAATTGCCAAACCATTGCTGGGCAATGCCCTTTAATGTGGCTGGGAAGCAACGACACCAGGTGGCATCATCCAACCCCTGTAAATACATGAGGTTAGTGTACGCCATGAGGTGGTCATCTGGGTTGGCGGTCCCGTCATAGGTACCAACCAACACATTCTTAACCTTGGCAGGTTGAACCGCCTCGGTAATCTCCCTGGTGAACGCAGAAGGTTGTTCACCAAGTCTAAGCAGACGGAGCTGCCAGCCCAGAGGCTGGACATATGCCGCCTGACCTCCAAAAGGGGCCGGCTGCATGAATTGAAGGTCATACTGACCATGTGGCGCCTGAGGCGCAGGTGGGGCGCGTCCAATCAATTGGGGACCAAGCTGAGTGGACTTGCCACCAGTTCCACTCTCATGTAAGGACAGTGAGTTCCTTACAAAGGTTTCCTTTAAGCTATCTGGAAAGTTTGAGGTTGAGGTTGACTTAGACAGCTGTTGATGTCTTCTTCGCTCGATGATGTGCCGAGCGTCAGGAGATGGTCTTTTGCTGGGTTCCAGCTGATCATGTCGGATGTTCTTCAAAGGCCCAGTGGGCAGGAGGATCTTAGTCCAGTCAAGTCATGCGGCTGCCTTCTCCTTTGGATGGGGAGTCGGCTGCTTATCCCTGACTAGCTTCATCCTTGCAGAAGAGGAAGTCTTCTTGGCCGGGTGGCTCTTGCTAGAACCAACCTTGCCTTTGCTGATCATTTCTTTGATTTCATCCTTGAAGGAGTTCATGAACTTCAGGAGTTCCTCCCGAGTGACTGGGTTGTCCCCCCTGCTCTTGGGGGCCTTCCCTTCTGATTTTCCAGGGGGCCTTTTGCTTGGACCCGCCTGGTCAAAGTTCCGTTCCAGCAGGTCTATGGAACGTTTGTATCTTGAGACAAAGGAGGCATCCTTGGCTATATATGTCTCCACTTCATCATCATCATCATCCTCATCCTCAGTGACAACCTCTGGTTGGGGGCGACTGTTTGGAGGAGGAATACCAGAGCTTTCCGGTCAAGGAACTGGTTGCGGATTTTCTTGGCCTACCGGTTGGATAACCGGTGGCAGGTTGGTAGGATCAGAATGTGGTACAGACTCTTGAACCATCTTGAGGTACTCTCCCCACAGACGGCGCCAAATGTTTTTGGTGTTTTTAGTCCCTCGGGAGAGTTACAGCTCGAAGATTGGTTCTGCGCGGCATGTACCTGCAAAACAACGGAAACTCCTATTGGTTGGAGTTCCGCCTTCGATGGTCAAGTTAGAACGTGTAGAGAGTAAAAAAGGTGCGAAAATAAAGGTGAGATCTTTACAGATCCCGAGATCAGGTGCTTTCTCTGATGTTTGAGAGAATGCAGGTGATGTAATAAATGATTGAATCAACTTGTCCCCAAAATGGGGAATCTCTCCCTATTTATAGGATCATGGGAGAATGTGCCCTTACTCTAGGTCATGTGACCTAGATTTGGTGGGCTATGACAAGTCATTGGGAATTTGGCTTTGAAAGCCGTCATTCCTTGGTGTGACAGTGGTGTCCACGTGTCACTTCTTAATTGGCCTTTGCATAGACCTACATGGCAAGGACAAGTTTCGTAATAATGGGTAGACACGTGTCGTGCTCTCAGGTCGCCACGTGGCAGGGTAATTTTACCAAAAACAATTATATTGTGTTGTAGTTGCAAATACGTCAATAAAGGATGATGCATTATCATTCCCCTTCTTGTAGTTATTCTTAGGTTGATGATGATGATGAGGTTTGTTTGATTTTTCTTTAGTAAGATCATCTTCTATCCTAGTAGACATAGAATAGACCTTTTAAAAGGTGTCTAAACCAAGGTAACGTAGATGTTTGTTGTACTTTTCATGACAGTTGTCAATGAACTTTTGTACTAACTCGAGTTCAGGCGGCCTTTGGGCAAGGTGGGCCGCCTTTTCTCGCCATCTACGATAGAAAGCAAGGAAACCTTCATTGTCGCCTTGCTTAAGCATCTCGAGTTTACTTAAAGTTGAATTAAACTCTACGTTATTCTCATATTAGGTAATAAAAGCCGAAACTACATCTTCCCGTGTTGCCTTAAATTTTGGATCTAGCCTATAGTACCACACTCTCGTAGTTGGGTCTAGGGATAAAGGGAAAGTCAAAGCATAAAGCTTAGGATCAACACCCTTTAATGTCATAGTGCTAGTAAAACAAATTAAATGATTTTGTGGATTATTGGTCACCTTAAATATTGGCAATTCCGTAGCTACGAACTTTTCCGGTAAAGCAAGTCTTGCGGGAGGAGCAAACTTTTCTACGTCAATGTACTTGTTCCCCATTGTAGAACGAAGAACTAGCTTCTCCAACGACTTTTCTTTGATGGATAATTGTTCCATCTTTTCTTGCAACGGTAAGGTTTCGCATTTTTCTTTTCAGCCTTTTCCATTTTCTTAATTCTTCTCTCCTCGGCCTCTTGAGCCTTTTTCTCTCTCAAACGAAGAATCTCTTATTGAAGTACTTTGATGGTTGGCATTGTTGTTGGACTAGGATTAGTTGTCGAAGAAAAGTGGGTTGAAAGGGGTTGATCTTTGGGTGGTAAACGTAGAATGCGAGTTCCTGGGAGCCTTCATTCCCAAGCTTGGAAATCGGCCCTAAAGGAGTACGAAAGGATAAGTAAATCGATACGCTTGTTTAAAAAGGGAGAAAAAAAAAGAAAAGAAAAGACGCAAAATATATTCAAACATATAACATCACCCTTAACAATTCTTTAATGAAGATATTGTTCGGACAAGTCAATTTGTTTTTTTAGAAATCAAAATTGACTCGTTCAGCGGGCGCACGCAAGTGACTCAGCTGCGCGCGGCTATCGCGCGCGACAGAATCTCTTGCGCTGGGAGGGGTCGCGCAACTCACTGAGTTGCTCGCGCCACCTGCTCGTAGGATTTTTTTAATTCGAGCGTTTTTTTTTCATCGTTTATTTTTTTATTTTTTATTTTTTTTTTTTTTTTTTTTTTGTTTTTTGGCTATCCTTTGAATATGACTCTAATTCACGAAGAGACGAATTCGTAATTGGGAACCTTGACCAAACTAAAAAGAAGACTATCCTAACACGTTGCATATAGTCACATAATCACATAAGCATGCCATAAGTCAAGATTCAGGCAATTGGTTTTTACTTTTGTGCAAAAGGAAGAAATTATGCGTTCAAGTCTCGCTTTCTAACTAGAGATTATCCAAGTTAATTCTCGTTACAACCCATAGGCAACCTAGTGTTGGAAACCTTGGATCATAACTACGAACTAATCATGTAACCTCTAAGTCCCCAGTGGAGTCGCCAATGTAAGGAGAGGGTTTCCATCATAAGGGGTCCTCTCCTTAAATGACCATGACCCTTTAAAATCCTAGGACTTTACACTTGTTAGGGTGTAGTAGGATTCGAATTCCTGACAGTTAGGGGGACCTTGAATTAGAATTGATTCCATCATTACGTTTTTTTGTAAGAAACAAGTAGGGAATCGCCAATGATTTTTAGGAAAACTCATAAACCTCGTTCATGCCTTTATTCCATGTGAAGTTCATGGAATAATTAGCACGAATCATAAGTTTACCCATGCCCAAATTGGTCTATAAACCAGAAATGAGTCCGGGAGCGAGGGTACTAAAATAACGATCCCTTTAGACGGGAATCGTTATCCTAGCCCTAGTGCGGCCTCTAGTAGCTCTTCCTTTTTTACAATTTCATCACCAAACAATATATGCAACACGATACCTAAAACTATGTTAGTTGATTTTATTTACACATACCAATTCACGTAGGAATTACATCATAATGTCATTATTCTTTATTTAATCAAATTCGTGAAAAAGACAAGAAAATAAACAATATTCGCCTTGGCTTAAGTGATCAACCAACAATTATTTAATTCCATTATCTTTATTTAACACAAGATACTAAATGGAATGGATTAATTAATTATTTAAAAGGTGATCAAACAACACTAATTAATTAATTAGGGTTCTTTTAAACAAGAAAATAAATGTGATTTAACTAAGTGCTTGGGAATTCACCACTTCTCTTTGCTAGATCTACGTTCAGAATACTTATGGACTCCTTCTTGTTGGGGAACCTCCACCGTAGTAACAAAATATCAAAAGGGGTGAGTGTTTAGGACAAAAGGGGCTAGGTTGCACAAGTTCACAAGTATTTCGCTAGAGTTTTAGGTTCTTTTCTGTCTATTTAAGCCTCGGTTTAAGCTCTTATTTATAGGGAATGATTAGGTTTAGGGTTACGAGTATTATGTCGCAGCAGGTGTTGCGCGCAACAGGATGAGTTGCGTGCGGCATCCTAGGGCAAGTGATTAGGTTGCGCTGTTATGGGCAGCGCAATTAATTGTCTTGCGCACGGATTTATGGTAGATTCGATTTTATATTTTTCGTATAATTCTTAATCTTCTGCAGCGCAACTCTGGAGGTTGCGCTGGGTGTCGCACGCAACTAAATAAGTTCGACTGTTTGAGATGCGCTCGGCTTTTTCTGCGGCAGCATTAAAATTTAACCTAGGCGCTCCTAAATCCGCCATTATTGGGCTTTAAGCATGGTCGAGGGTAAGAGTAGGTCGTTGGTCTTCTAACCCTAACCAAATTAGAAATTTATAATACCTAAACTTACACTTAAGTAGTTAGTGGCAAGTAAAGGATCGAACCCAAAAGGACTAAGTGTTTTAATTTGTGCCAACTAGACTACTAGGGAAAGTCGTGAGATAGAGACAGGTCAAACTAATCTCTACTAAGAGCAAATAACTAAAACAAGGGAAAGTGGAATCCAATCATATCTATGCAATAAACAACATCAAACAAATAGATGAAATTGACTTTGATTAGGAATATCAACACATTTAACTCACTCTCGCACAATTAAGCATGTTAATTATCCTACTAAACTAATTCACTCTCGTGCAACTAGCCTGGCAAAAGTATGGAAGAATTTAGGGCTATCAACCAACTCACTCTCGCACAATTGATCGAAAGCACAATTAAAAGCATAGAATCAATTAGCTAGAAAGATTCTAATCCATAAAAGCGTCATCCATACACAATAATTAAGAAACAATTTCATACTAATCACAATCAATCATTCAATTCATTAATATAACCTTCATCCAATTCCCTAGAACAAGACCTAAGCTAACATAATTAAGAAAGACATTGAAAAGAATGTAAAATAAGAATAAAAACAAGATTAAACAAACAAACTAATTAATCTACTCAAATCAACAAACAAAAAGCAAATACTAAGAATTAAGCAAAGAAATAAAGATGAGAGAAAGTAAGAAAATTCTCATTGAATAGATAAAAGGAGGTTCCACAAAGTTGCTTCTTTAACCTCTCAAAAAATCTATGGAAATCCATCCTTTCTCCCTCTACACTACTCCTAAAACTAGAGAGAGAAAATCCTAATCTAATCCTAAGAGAGAGAAAATATAGGCTAAACTAATCTAAACTCTCTAAAATAAAAAAGTTGATTGAAAAGTTTTTGAGAAAATAACCCCAAAGGGGTATTTATAATATAAGTTAAATAAAAATAAAATAAAAAAGAAATAAAAATAAAACAATTAAAATAACTAAACTAAAAACCAAAAAAAACAAAACTACAAGAAAGTAAAATAAAAGAAAAGGAAAAGGAAAAAAAAGCGCCAAAATTCCCACAATTCCCACCAAAACTCACGAATCATCAGACCCCCCCCCAATTCCCCCTTTCTCGTGGTTGCTCTGATTCTCATCCTCCATTCCCTTACTCAGAAGCCGCATGCATCTTCACCCTTCATCAAAAATCTTCATCAAGCAGAACTAAATCGCAGCCGTCCGATTTTCATTAAAATCACGTGAAAAGCTCGTGATTGACCCACAATTGCGCGCCTGCACAGAAGTCGCGCATAGGTCACTAAAACTTACTGCCTCAACTATGATTTTAGACTCCATTTTGTGCGCTTTCGGATAGGGTTGCGCGGCCGCGAATTGTTTCCTCTGTGAGTTTGGGTGTTAGGCGAATTGCGTGGCTATTAGGTGAGAGGTTTGGGTTTGATATTGGTGGTCGATTGTGGGTGAAGGGATGGTGGTTTTTACGGGGGGTGATTGGTGGTTCAGGTGGTTTGGGTGCACTAAGTTGAGGTGGTGCGAGTAGGGTGAGGTGGCTGGTGGAGTCGAATTGATGGGTGACTGATGGTGGAGGTTCGTAGGTGGTTGCGTAAGGTGGATTGAGTTGCTGTAGTTGTTATTGACGGATTAGTGGCTGGAGGTGGCTGTGGGCTGGTGTGCGTGGTGGTTGATTGAAGGAGCAGCTAAGCTACTCTGGTGGTTGTTTGGTGTGTGGAAGAGATGGAGCAGGGGAGAATGTTGCGGGGTGTTGGTGGTTCAGGTGGTTGTTGTTGGTAATTGATTGGGTTGCTGGTGGTTGTTTGGTGATGTTGGTTACGGTTTATGGGAGTAGGGGAATGGTGTTGAGGGTGGCTAAATGTGGTTGTGATTTTGGTGGCTGGTGAGAGTGGTGATGTGAGGTGAAGGGGGCAGCAGTGGCGGAGCTGGTGGTTGCTTTTGGTGTTGTTGTTGGTGGGCAGCAGTGGTGGCTGCTGTTTTGTGTGGTGAAGGGGGCAGTAGTGGTGGCTGCTGTTTTGTGTGGTGAAGGGGGCAGCAGTGGTGGAGCTTGGTTCAATTTTGTGCCTCGAACCTCGGACCTTGAACCCGATCGACCAAGGACCCGAAAACACCTACAACCAAAAACAACACGAGGGATTTTTAAAAGATAAAATAAAATAAAATAAAGTAAAATAAAATAAGATAAATAAAGTAAAATAAAATGCTAAAACTAAATAAATAATAAAACTAAATGAAATATTATAAAATAAAGAAAAAAAACTAGAAGCTAAAAGAAAAATAAATAAAAAGAGAGAAACTAGGAATTAATAAAACTAAGTTAATCTAATTTAAACTAAAAACTACAAAATATTCAAATAAAAAGATAAAAGACGAGAATAAGCAAAATAATAGAAATAAAAGATAAAATGAGCTTAATTATTGAAATAAGCTGGAGAAGCGACTCAATAAACACCCTAAAAGTGACATAAAAGTCACTTATCAAACTCCCCCAAGCTAACCTTTTGCTCGTCCTCGAGAAATTTAACAAGAAACACGAGAGAAGGGGAGTGATTTATTCAAGCAAATCTAAGACACTAAAGGAGACAAGAATGTACACTAACTCACTTTCGTAGGAATCACGGTCAATTTTAGCAACTAAAGACAAGCCCTTTAAACCCCTAGATCACCCTAGAGGACGAGTGTGCTTTGGTGTCCTAAGAGTTTAACCCACAACTCTAAATAAAAACCAAGGCATGGAAATAAAAAGAAAAGAAAAAAAAACATAAAAAGAGAAAGAAAACACAAAGTTCATATTTGGACAAGAGATAGGAACAAGCACCAATGAATGCAAACCTTTCTTAATAGACAAATGTATGCACGTTCCAAGATGTCAATGGTTGATTGAAACATAACATATGCTAAGCATAGAGAAATTATGGGGACACAATCCACCCTAGCCCCAACCAATCGGGCCGCGTTCTCTCCACTAGCTTCAAATTAACCCTTTAGCTAGTTTCTCATGATTCCACGAAGGAACCGGAAAAAGATAAAGAAAAGAAAAACTTTGAGAAGGTAATCCCGACATCTCAACTATGCATACTCTCTCCATAGGTTTGAAGTCTATCTCCCTCCGCCGTTCTTTGACCTAACCCCATTAAAGTCTAAGGGTCTTTTATTGGGTTAATGTAAGGCTAAGGGTTAAGGCGGGGTAAAAATTTGGTGATATTTCCTAAGTGAAGCAAAAGAGTGGCCTACTTTAAAAAAACAAACTCAAGAAGTCACAAAATATCAAACAAAAATACCAATAATGTCGCCTTCCCCAAGCTTATTCAACACTAACACAATATATACCAAAAGCGAAGTAACGTTCCCCTCCCCCCAAGCTTGAACGAAGCATTGTCCTTAATGCTTAAACTAGGGAAGAAAACGAAACCAAACTAAAATATTTTTCTGTTTTTTGTTTCTTTTTAAATTTTTTTTTAGCTCTTATTTGATGTCCTTGCCTTTTTTTTTACTATGAAAGACTTTTTCTTGAAACTTCATTTGATTTTCTTGAATTGCATCTTTCTTCTCAAACTTTTTTGCATTTTCTTTTCAAGATCAACTTTCAATATCGTACTTAAACCAATTCACAAAATGTCTTGTTCAATTTCAACACTCTCAAAACTCAAACCTCACATGCCAATGCTTCACTAACTAAAAGGGTTGGTAAACATAGGCCATTAGGTTTGTAACGCGGTTTAAACAAGAGCGGGAAACATTAGGCTCAAATTGGTTAATAAGTAGGTTGATGCAAAATAGAAAACCAAAATTGTAACAAAGTAAAAAGAAGATAAAGAAAAATGAGAAAAGGTGCTCTTTTCCTCCCCTAGAGTGGCTCGGTCACGATCTTGGGAGCTAGAGGTCAAAACAAGGATTAAGACATGCATAGTCAAGGATCCTAAATAGCCGCTCAACAAGGTGATGAAGGCTAGAACAAATGAAGCTCACAAGGGATTATAACCAAACAAATACCATCCAAGAGTTTCAAATCCACTATAGAGAGCAACCCCATCTTACCACATTCCCGTGAACTAAGGCTTTATGGACCCCTAAAAGTTCTTAACTCGACTACCTTAGCATATAGTATCCTAGAGTCAACCAATAACACTCTAAAACCGTGCATACATTTACCACATAGGAAGAAAAACATTCAAGGATTCAAGTCCCAAAACAAAATGTCTAAAATAAGAACAAACAAAACACATTTTGCCAAAATTACCTTAAAAGTAAACAAAAATCTTTTTTGACTTTTCAAAATAAAAGAAAAGACATGGAAATGCATATACATTGAAAGTAAACAAAAATCTTTTTGGACTTTTCAAAATAAAAGAAAAGACATGGAAATGCATATACTCAAGTGCATGGCATAAATGAACCAACATCCCACCAAACATGATAGAATACCCTCCCCCCAAGCTTGAGTGAGACAATATACTCAAATATAAACAAAATAATCCATGGAAGGGGAAAAGAAAGAAATCAATCCAACAAATCAACACAAGTCCAACGAGTCACCAACCATTAGAGAAAGAGCTAGGAAAGATATTACTGGATATTGGTGGGTGTAATTACCCGCAAATGAACCAATTTAACCTTTCAAAGCCGATTTCTTCTTAAATTGAATCTCGATTTCCATATGCTAGCAAAAATAGGCGTCAAACTTCCTTGATTCTTGATCTAAACCAATGCATAAGTGTATATCAAGTCATGTACAAAGAAAAAACCACACAAACATTTCCATGAGAGAAAATCTATTCTAAAAAGAAAAGAAAATGAAAGCAATAAAAACCTCGGGTAACTTCCCGAGAAAGGCTTGTTTAACGTCCAACCGAGACCACTCTAGTAAATAATATTGCAACGAACGCAAGAGCTTATCAAATGCACTACTACACATTTCATAGGATGACAAGTAGGCAAATGAAGGAAGGAGGACGTGCAACAAGATTATTGCACGTAAGTGAGGAGGAAGATGCCAAAAGAAAGAAGAAAAATCAAAAGAAAAATCAAGAAAATAAGAAGAGAAAGAAGAAGAAAAATAAGGAAAAGAATAAAATGGCAAAACCTCCTCAAAATCTTTTTAGGTGGCACAATCACCCATTTCCTCAATAATAGGAGGATGAAAGGGAAAAGTCTCATCAAACAAGACAAGGTCCTCAATAGGCTCTTTGACAAAAGAAGGGAGGAACATGGGATAGGAGGAGATGTGGTCAAATTTCCTTGAGAAAGGGACATGAGGAAGGGGAGGAGAAACAACGGTCTCACAAAGTCTCACATCACCAATGAGGGCATGAAAATCAATCATAGAATCCTCAAAAGAACACTCATGACTCACATCTCCTTCAAACAAAAACTCTCTAATAGAAACAACCTCATCCTCCTCTCTATCACAACGATGAACAACAACTCCCTCAAGATCCTAAAAGACTAGAGTCTCTAAACCATGCATGAAAGGATAAAGGTCTCTCTCAAACTCATCCCCTTCCCATGAAGCATTGCCAATGAACTCTCTTAAAAGGCCATAATTATTTGTTATACCTTCTATGAACATACTAGCCATAACCTCAAATGAGTCCCAAGACTCATGGAAAGAAGGATCACAAACATGCAAGGTAGACTCATCAAGATGGGGAAGAGGGTTGGAATCCTCAAAATCGACATTTTCTTCATTCACAACTCTTCCACCATCACTCAAGGGACTCTCAATCTCTCTTGATTTCTCAAACTCACCATCATCATCCTCATGAACTCCCTCATTTAAACATGAAGATGGCTTACTCACATCCTCACCAAGGGAAGCTCTCAAAGGGGGTGAATAAGAGGAAGGATGGCAATCAAGCTCAAATGGGGAATGAAAAGGATCAAAATCCTTAAAAATCCTCTCATCGCAAGAAAATCTCCCCTCAACTTTACACCCTTGCCCTACATCACCCTCAACAACGATCTCACACTCCAAGTGAGGTGCCTCACGTCCATCTAAATCAAACATAGCACTCATCACTTGAACAAGCCTCACTTCTCTCAATTTTTTTTCCTCTTGAAGCTCTTGGAGTTGTTGGGTGAGACACTGCATTTGAGAAAGAATTTGGGCATCAATGTTATTGGGTTGAGGTTCATGATCAAAGTCAAATTGCACATCATCAAAATTAGCACAAACCTCATCAAAATGAGCATAAGGGGGAAAGGTGTCAGTTTGCATACTTGGATCATCACAAGGCACATAAGAAGTATCAAGAGAATTCATGCAAAAATTAAAAGAATCTTGACATTGAGAATCAAAAAAAGAAACGTGAGATTTTCTATCAAAAGAATCCTTAGCAAGCCATGTGAAGAAATCCCAAGCATCATGCATAGACAAATGACAAAATTTACCATTATTCATGTCCTCAACCACTCCCCTAGTATACTTATTCATGCCTCAATAAGCTATACCACAAGCATCACTAAGAGAACACCCATGGTAACTAAGAAAACCATCTAGTCTTTCAAAGTAAGCATAGAAGGGTTCACCATCAAATTGAGGAAAAGATAAGCATGCCATTTTTATACAAAGAACAAATAAAATCAAATATACAATAACCTAGCAAATCTAATAAACACAAACTAATGAACACCTTAGTCCCCGGCAACGGCGCCAAAATTTGATCGAGGGTGGAAATAGGTCGTTGGTCTACTAACACTAACCAAATAAGAAATTTATAATACCTAAACTTACACTAAACTAGTTAGTGGCAAGTAAAGGGTCGAACCCAAAAGGACTAAGTGTATTAATTTGTGCCAACTAGACTACTAGGGAAAGTCGTGAGATAGAAAGAGTTTAAATTAATCACTACTAAGAGCAAATAACTAAAACTAGGGAAAGTGGAATCCAATCACATCAATGCATTAAACAACATCAAACAAATAGGTGAAATTGACTTCGATTAGGAACATCAACACATTTAACTTATTCTCGCAGAATTAATCATGTTAATTATCCTACTAAACTAATTCACTCTCGTGCAACTAGCCTAGAAAGGGTATGGGAAGAATTTAGGGCTCTCAACAAACTCACTCTCGGACAATTGTTTGAAAGCACAATTAAGAGCATAGAATCGATTAGCTAGAAAGATTCTAATCCATAAAAGCATCATCCATACACAATAATCAAGAAACAATTTCATACTAATCACAATCAATCATTCAATTCATTAATATAACCTTCATCCAATTCCCTAGAACAAGACCTAAGCTAACATAATTAAGAAAGACATGGAAAACAAGGTAAAATAAGAATAAAAACAAGATTAAACAAACAAACTAATTAATCTACTCAAATCAACAAACAAAAAGCAAAAACTAAGAATTAAGCAAAGAAATAAAAATGAGAGAAAGTTAGAAAATGCTCATTGAATAGATGAGAAGAAGTTCCACAAAGTTGCTTCTTCAACCTATCAAAAACTCCATGGAAATCCAAGCTTTCTCTCTCTACACTACTCCTAAAACTAGAGAGAGAAAATCCTAATCTAACCCTAAGAGAGAGAAAATATAGGCTAAACTAATCTAAACTCTCTAAAATAAAAAGTTCATTGAAAAGTTTCTGAGAAAATAACCCCAAATAGGTATTTATAATGAAAGTTAAATAAAAATAAAATAAAAGAAATAAAAATAAAACAATTTAAATAACTAAACTAAAAACCAAAAAAAATAAAACTACAATAAAATAAAATAAAAGAAAATGAAATGGAAAAAGAAGCCCCAAAATTCCAACAATTCCCACCAAAACCCACAAATCATAAGACCCCCCCCCCAATTCCCCCTTTCTCGCGGTTCCTCTGATTCTCATCCTCAATTCCCTTACTTAGAAGTCGCATGCATCTTCACCCTTCATCGAAAATCTTCATCAAGCAGAACATAATCGAGGTCGTCCGATTTTCATTAAAATCACGTGAAAAGCTCGTGATTGACCCATAATTGCGCGTTTGCACAGAAATCGCACATAGGTCACGCAAACGTACTGCCTCCTTTCTGATTTTAGACTCCATTTTGTGCACTTTCTGACAGGGTTGTGCAGCCGTAAATTGGTTATTCTGTGAGTTTGGGTATTGGGCGAATTGCGAGGCTGTTAGGTGAGTGGTTTGGGTTGGAGATTGGTGGTCGATTGTGGGTGAAGGGCTAGTGGTTGTTACAGGGGGTGATTGGTGGTTCAGGGGGTTTGGGTGCGCTGAGTTGTGGTGGTGCGAGTATGGTGAGGTGTCTGGTGGAGTCGAATCGATGGGTAGTTGATGGTGGAGGTTCGAAGGTGGTTGCGTGAGGTGGATTGAGTTGTTGTCGTTGTTATTGACGGATTGGTGCCTGGAGGTGGGTGTGGGCTGGTGTGCGTTGTGGTTGATTGAGGGAGCAGCTAAGCTTCTCTTGAGGTTGTTTGGTGTGTGGAAGAGGTGGAGCAGGGGAGAATGTTGCGGGGTCTTGGTGGTTTAGGTGGTTGTTGTTGGTAATTGGTTGGGTTGCTTGTGGTTGTTTTGTGATGTTGGTTATGGTTTGTGGGAGCAGGGGAATGGTGTTGAGGGTGGCTGAATGTGGTTGTGATTTTGGTGGCTAGTGAGAGTGGTGATGTGAGGTGAAGGGGGCAGCAGTGGTGGAGCTGGTGGTTGTTGTTGGTGTTGGTGTTGGTGGGCGGCAGTGGTGGCTGCTGTTTTATGTGGTGAAAGGGGCAGCAGTGGTGGAGCTTGGTTTAATTTTGTGCCTCGAACCTCGGACCTTGAACCCGATCGACTAAGGACCAGAAAACACCTACAACCAAAAACAACACGAGGGATTTTTAAAAGATAAAATAAAATAAAATAAAATAAGATAAATAAAGTACAATAAAATAAGATAAATAAAGTAAAATAAAATGCTAAAACTAAATAAATAATAAAATTAAATGAAATAACATAAAATAAAGAAAACAAACTAGAAACTAAAAGAAAAATAAATAAAAAGAGAGAAACTAGGAATTAATAAAACTAAATTAATCTATATTAAATTAAAAACTACAAAATACTCAAATAAAAAGATAAAAGACGAGAATAAGCAAAATAATAGAAATAATGGATAAAATGAGCTTAATTATTGAAATAAGCCAGAAAAGCGACTCAATAAACACCCTAAAAGTGACATTAAAGTCACTTATCAAAGCACGGGCTTAGAACTAATCATGTTTAAACACATCAAAAACCTCCTCAAGAAATGAAAAACTAATGTCACTATTGAAGAACCCGCTCCTTATCCCTCTACCTCACAACCTCGTCAACCTACCCCTATCCCCAAACTACGAATTACTGACCCCTATTCAAAAAGCTAGATACACCAAACTCAAAGAAAATTGTTTCCTTAAACCATCCCGACACTACTTTCAAGCGGACATGATTAAGTTGGAAATTGATGATGATTTAAGGGAATTGCTTAACAACCTTCGTATGGGATCTTTCGTGAGCCGGAGCTTCCGTACCTATGTTCAACTGACTTTGGAGTTCTTGGCCACGGTTGATCTTGTGGTGGCCGTGGGTGGTTTCTACCGTGTCCAATTTCATCTCTTTAACATTCAATTTGATCAATCCCTAGAAGAGTTCAATGCGGCTCTAGACTTCGATCCAAATTCAGATATTTAGAGAGAGAAACTCTAACTTCTTTCTAGCCCTTTGAAGAAGGGTCCGGTGGTATCCTTCATCGGATTCATTCTTCAAAGGGCTAGATTAGGGAAGCATGATTTTTGTTCTTCAATTTCTTCAAAATACAAACCCTAAGAGCTTTTGGAACTCTCTGATCCTTTCCTCGACCTTCAAGATTGAAGAAGGGTTCGCTGTTCCGGTGATTGTATTGGATGAATCGGCTGCTGGGCGGTGTTTCGGGTCTAATCTTTTTCCCAGTAGCTGGAAATTGCTAATAGTGTTGATTTTTTCATTCGGTGAGCTGATTCTGGGTTCTTGGGGCTTTGATTTTTAATCAAACCCTCAGTTTTCTAGATTCTCGTTCAAAGAATGATGTCGATTTTTGGGCTAGTTCGCAGGTGACTGAGTTTTCGTTTTGTTTCTGGTCTTTTTCATTGGTGACGGGTCTAGTTCAGTGGGTTGTGCTGAGCGAATCGGCTGCTAGATGGTGTTGCAAGTTTAATCGGATTCTTTCTTCGATTTTCTGGGTTACTCACTCAAGATTGAAGAAGGGTCTGAGTTTGTTGTCTGACGGTTGTTTTGGTTGAAGTGGCTGCTGGGCGGTATTTCTGGTCTATTCTTTTTCCCAGCAGGCAGAATCTGAAAGTGTCGATTTTTCATTTGTTGGGTTTTCATTCATCAAACACTCGATTTTCTGGGTTTTTGTTCTTTGGCTGGTGTCGGTTTCTAATCTAGTTCGCTGGTGTCAAATCTAGTTCAGTAGGTTCGGGGTGTGTTTCGAAGTGGTCGGCGAGTTCGCGGTTCGTTGGTCGTCTTTCTCCCCCTGGTTGGTGTTCTGTTGTCGAGGCTTGTTCTGGTTTTCTGGATTCAACGTTGCTTGGAGGTTGAACTTGAGGTTGGTGGCAGCTCCCTTGAGTTGCAGCTCCCTTGATGCTCTTTAATTGTAAAAGGAAGGTTAAATTGTTATTATTTGCCTTCTTTTTGTTATCTTTGTTAAAATGGGAATTGCTTATTTGGTTGTAACTACTGTCTAGATGTATTGTGTTACTTTTTTTTCAGCTTAGGATTCCTTGTGATTAGTGTTGTTGGGTGATGGTTCATTGTAGCGATCTTTTATCCTGTTTTGTATTGTATGCTTGTCGTATTGTCGTCCTAGTAGGCTTGTTTCTGGGTTGTTATTTAGTTGTGATATTATGATTATGTCTATCGATGGTGGATATTTTTTGGAGGTGGGTTGTCATGGTTAAGTCTGGGTCTTGTTAGCTTGCTTGGTGTGTAGGGGGTTGAGGCCCGTTTTTAATGTTGTCTCCTAGAACGAGGTGCTAGTTGATGGCCTGGGTTGTATGGTGGGTTTTTCTCCTATTGCTACTGATAAGTGACTTTTATGTCACTTTTAGGGTGTTTATTGAGTCATATTCCGGCTTATTTTCCAATAATTTCACCTTTTATGTCATTTATTTCTATTATTTTATTATTCTCGTCTTTTATCTTTATTTTGTGTATTTTTGTAATTTTCTATAGTTTTTAGTTTATTTTCGTGTTTTATTTTATCTTTCTTTCTTTTAATGTTTGTAGTTTAAGTTGTTAGTTTTTTTTTTAATAATTTCTCTTTTTATCTCGTTTTCTTATTTATTTTAGTTTCATATTTTATTTTATTTTATTTTATTTTATTTTATTTCATTTAATTTTATTATTTCTTTAGTTTTAGCATTTTATTTTATTTTATTTTATTTTACTTTACTTATCTTATTTTATTCTACTTTATTTTTCTTTATTTTATTTTATTTTATCTCGTGGTAATACCCTCGTGTTTTTGGTTGTAGGTGTTCCGGTTTTCAAAGTCATTATTTGTGTTCGGAGGTCAAGGGTCGAGGCACAAAACGTCACCCCTAGCTGCTGCCCTCCTCTTATCCTTCACCACACACCTCACCTTACCCTACACCACAACACAACAGCAACAACACACAACCTCCCCTGCACTTCCCCTGCTCCCACCAGCAACACACCACCACGCAACACCAACAACTCCAACCTCCACCCACCAACACCAACAGCAACAACAAACACAACACCAGCCACCTACCAGCACCAACCTTCACCCCGCAACAAACCCAACACCAACAACAACAACAACTGCAATAGCAACAATTCGCACCTCCCCTACTCCCTTAGCTCACAATCAATTCCACCACACAACCCCACATCGCACCACTACAATCATACCCATAAACCAAACTCCCACGCATCTTCACCCCTCTCACCAGAAACTCCAATCAGCCACGCAACAACCACCAGGCTACCAATTCGAGTCGCAGCCCGCATCACCACAAGCTACACCAGCAGCAACCCGCCACAATTAACAACCAATAACCACCCAAATCACCACCAAATTACTTACCTCATTCAAACGCGGACGCACAACCCTGTCAGAAAGCGCACAAAATGGAGTCCTAAATCAGATTCGAGGCAGAAGCTTTACGCGACCTGTGTGCGTCTTTTGTGCGGGCGCGCAATCGTGGGTCAATCACGAGCTTTTCACGTGATTTTTAATGAGAATTTGACGGCCACGATTTTGGATGCTAGATGACGATGATGCTGATGAACGGTGATGATGGTTGTTTTGGATGATGCTTGAATGGCTGCTTGAATTGGAGCAAGGGAATCCGAAAGTGAAAGGGGTTT
Organism: Chenopodium formosanum; assembly: GCA_024500155.1. Taxonomy (NCBI): domain Eukaryota; kingdom Viridiplantae; phylum Streptophyta; class Magnoliopsida; order Caryophyllales; family Amaranthaceae; genus Chenopodium; species Chenopodium formosanum. The sequence continues at coordinate 22,226,576 of CM044880.1, forward strand.
GGGGGGGGGGGGGTCTAATTGTTTCGTGGGTTTGTAGGGGGAAATTAGTGGGTTTTTGGTTCTTTTTCCCATTTTCATTTTTTTTCTCTTATTTTATTTTATTTTTTTTTTATTTCTTTTTATATTTTCCTTTTCCTTTTCTTATTTCCTTTCTCTTTTTATATTTCTTTTGTTTTTCCTTTTTTTTCTCATTCTTTTATTTCTTTTATTTTTCTTAGTTTTATGAGCTTTGTATAAATACCCATTTTTGGGGTAATTAGAGGGGGGGCCATTATGCTATTTTCTTAGTTAGTTTAGGAGAGCTTCTCTCTCTTAGGGTTAGATTAGATAGTTTTTAGAGAGATAAAGTAGATTATTTCTCAATTTTCTTCCAAGTAATCAATTGTGGTCAAGTTTAATTTTCAATCAAGCAATTCCTTCAAGTCTTCATATTTCATTAATCCTCTCTCTAGTAATCTCTAATCCTTTCCTTTAGCTATATTTATTTGCTTTATTGTTGCTTATTTTTGTTATCCTTTTAGTTTATCTATTTATTATTGTTTTCATTGTTCTTAATCATGTTTTGTTTTGTGTTTCTTGAATATATTTTTGGTTTTTCTATTATGTTTAATCTCCCTTCTCTAGGCTAATTTCTTAGCTAGGGGAAGGGGATGGAAAATATGTGTTAAATGTTGGATTAATGATGATGGTTGGATTGAATACATGCCTTAAATTGATGAAAGATATGATTTTTGATGGCTTGAGATTATTGTTACACATTATTTGATTTCCCTCTAGTTTAAATGCATGAAAGTGATTTGAACTAGATTAAGATCACCTCTATTTTAATGATTGCATGTGAATGAGTTGTTAAAATTGAGTTTTATGAATTGTGTTTGTTTATTCTCTTGATTTGCTTGTGTCTAATAGGATGCATGAGAATGATCCTAATTAGCATGGACTTCTTTCATTGATTTGCCTAGACTATTGCATGAGAATGAATTGTTTAGGTAGGATCTTGTGTTCTTTGGCATGTTCTTCTTGATAACTATCATTATTTCCCTCTTTCTAGTCATGTTTGACACCCCCGTATCCCTAGCGTTGTTCTTTCTTGATTTTACTCATCTTTATCTCTGCTTATTCGTAGTTTTACTGCTTTTTATCCAATATATCAACAAAAACATTTCCCCTCTTGACTCTTGCATTAGTGATATTGATGTTTGACGAGTGAGCTTCCTTAGTCGTTCGACCCTTTACTTACCCCTATACTCGTATTAGGGTAGTTTAGGTATTATAAATTGTTAATTTGATTAGGGTTGGGTAGTTTAACGACCTACTTAATCCCGATCAAATTTTGGCGCCGTTGCCGGGGAAGCGGCTTGTTTAGCATTTATTTTTGCTATTGTTAGAGTCATTTTATTTGCTTTCTTTTTATTATTTTGCCTTTTTTTAATCCTACTTGTCATTGCTAATCGTGTGCTTAGCTTTGTTGTATTCAAAGAGAGATATGGCAAGACAAGAGGGTGACCTTCTTTTTAGGGAGTTTGGAAATCCGGAAGTCTATGAGCTCACGAGTGGTATACTTCTCCCAACCACCGAGTCTAATTTCACAATCCATCCACAATATGCTAGGATGGTACAAGTTGAGCAATTTTCCGGAAGTGCAAGTGAAGACCCCATTGAGCATTTGGACCGATTCCTTGAGTTGTGTGCAATGATGCAAACAAATGAAGTGAGCCAAGATTACATTCGTATGCATCTCTTTCGGCAATCTCTCACCGGAAGAGCAAAGAAATGGCTCAAGCTTTTGAAGCCCAACTCTCTCAACACATGGAAAGATGTTGCGAAGGCCTTTCTCAAGAGGTTCATTTCCGATGAGCAAACCGCAAAAATGAGGAGGAAGATAGCTTCTTTTGAGCAAGAACCGGATGAAACTCTTGGGGAAGCATGGGAAAGGTTTAAGGATATGATTAGAGCATGTCCTAACCATGGATTCAACCATAATTTCCTCATGAGATTCTTTTATGATGGCTTAGAGCCAATTTCAAGAACCAATCTAGATGCGGGTGCCGGTGGCCAATTGATTAAGATCCCTCAAAGCCAAGTTGAAGCTATAGTTGAAGAGGTGGCTACTAGCTATTCTTGGGGAGGTCAAAGGAGGTCCCAAGGAAAGCAAGGTGATCTTTATGAGTTGGAGAAAGTCGGTCAACTTAAGCACATAGTTGAACTTTTGAATGAAGGTCTTTCCAAGTTGAACTCAAGTGTTGGTTTGGGTTCAAAACTGTCACAAATCATTGATTTCTCATGTGCTTGTTGTGGTGGGACGGATCATGATGCATCGTATTGTAGAGAGTTCAATCCCAAGCAAGGTGAGGCTTTGACTTTGAGGGAAGGAGAGTTTGTAACCCAAGCTCATTCTCAACAAATTCAACAACCTCCAAAACAAGAAAACTCCTACCTCCAAGATGAACCTCTTTTCAATCCTCTAACCGAAAATTTTTCTTACCCTTCCATCCAAATGGGGAACTTTCAAGGTCAACATCATGACCAAAATCCTCAAGCGTATGAAGAACAATCCCCACCCGACCACACACAAACCCAAATTCTTCAACAACGTCAAATTCTCACTCAACAATTCCAAGAGATCAAATCTCACAATGAAGTTGTTGACTCCCAACTAGCCAACATTTCTTCTCTCCATTTAACCGCAAAACTCCCTTACAACCATCTACTAACCCTTCATATGCTTATCATCTCGAAACTTGCAAGGAGGATGAAAGTAAGGAAGACAAGGTTGTGGAGGATGTGGTTGAGAAGAAGGTTCAAGAACAAAATGAGGAGCCATTAGATTTTAGTGAACCAAACAAGTTTGAAGGCCCGGTTCCCTTCCCTTGTAGGCTAGTTGAGAATGTTGTTTTGAAGAGCCCTATGGCGGTGAGCGTATGTAGAGTTGATGTGGTCGATGGTGTGATGGATAATGAGAGCTTACCTCCATGTGATGGTAAGGTGACAATGAGGTATGATGACTTTCTTAAAGTTCTTGCTTGGTTTGAAGGCTCTCTTGAGGAAGGTGAGGTGGCCATTCCTAATATCGAGGATTCCAAGCTTCATCGCCCTTTTAGAAGAAACGATGGTGGCTTCGCATTGGCTCTTGATTTATTCCCTCCTTTCCCTTGTGGTGATTTTAGACCTCAAGGAATGCTAGTTCTCAAGCTTGGGGGCATCTATGATTCAATCCTCAAGTTGATGAGGGTGATGTTCTTTATTCCACCTTAAAGGAGGTGAAGGGTCAAGCTAGAGACCATAAACAAGCGCTTCCCGGGAGGCAACCCGGAGGATTTCTACCCCTTTTTCTCCCCCTCCTTTCTTTTTCTTTTTTGTTTTCTTTCTTTGTTTTCTTTTAATGTTTTCTTTTATGTCTTGTCTTGCCTTGTAGGTTGCATTTTGGAAGCTTGGAGCGGAGTGACATTTGGTGAACTCGATTTTATGCTCCTTTATTCTTTTAAGCCAACCTCTCGGTGAGACCTTTCTTGTTTTCACTCTCTTAATTTTTATTTGAGTGCTTAGTTTAAGGTTAGTTTAGGAAGAAGTTGAATGGTTCGAGGTTGTTTGCATTGGTTCTAAGGAACCTGGGATCGTTGATGTTGTTATCAACGGTCATTTGTATGACGATTGGGATTTACTTGAATTACTTGCCTCATTTGTGAACCTTTTTGACTTCTTCCTCTTGCTTTTGTGTTGTTTTTTTTCCCTTTTGTGTGACAAACATGACTATGACAAGTTGCAATGATTTTGATTTAGAATTGCTCATTCATTTGGATTTGTGTGCCTTTCATGATAATGTGTCTTTGAATGCTTATCTTCCTAGTTGATGAGGGTTTACACGGTTTGAGAGTGCTTAGGGTTGAATTAGACACATTGTAAACTAAGGTAGCCCGGTTTAGAACTTTTGAGGACGTTTGAACCCCTAGTTCACGGGAAAGTGGTAAGATGGTGTTGCTCTCTATGGTGAATAGGATTCCCTTGGTTGGTATTTGCTTATTTCTTATCCCATGTGAGCGTCATTTGTTGTAGCCTTCATCATTCTTGTGAACGGCATTTAGGATCCTTAACTATGCATAACTTAATCCTTGTGTTGTCCTCTAGCTCCCAAGATCGTGACCAAGCATCTCTAGGGGAGGAAAAGGGCGCCACTTTTCTCATTTTTCTTTATCTTCTTTTTGTTTTGTTACTTATTTTGTTTTTATTTCGCATTTGCTCCTCTTGCCAACCCTTTGAGCCTATTCCCTTTCTTGATTATGAGCCACATTACAAGCCTTATGACCTTTTGTTTCCCTAACCCTTAGTTTGTGAAGCATTTCGGTTTAAGAGTTTGTTTTGTGTTGTAATAAAATGAGAAAGTATTATGCTCTTTGTACCAAGAAAGAAAGTAAATTGTATATATTGTGTGTAATAAAGCAAGTGTAAAGAAAAAGCCGTCCAAAGTTAAAAAAGGCAAGGACAACAAATAAAATATATATAAAAAAAAAAAAATTTAAATTAGTTTGGTTTCGTTTTCTTCCCTAGTTTAAGCATTGAGCACAATGCTTTGTTCAAGCTTGGGGGGGAGCGTTACTTCGTTTTTGTTTTTATTGAGTGTCAGTGTCGAATAAGCTTGGTGGAGATGACATTATTGGTATTTTTGTATGATGGTTGGTGATTTCTTGAGTTTGTTTTTGAGATTTGATCACCCTTTTGCTTCATTTAGGAAATATCACCAAAATTTTCAAATTTTTGCCCCGCCTTGACCCTTAGCCTTACGTTACAACCCTAGTAAAGACCCTTTGACTTTAGAGGGGTGAGGTCAACGACCGGTGGAGGGAGATAGATTTCAACCCTATAGAGAGAGTATGCATAGTTGAGATGTCAGGATGACCTTATGATTCCACATAAAAATTTCTTTTTCCGGTTTCCTCGAGGAATCATGAGGAGCTAGCTAAGGGATGATTTGAAGCTAGTGGAGAGAACGTGGACCGTCTTGGATGGGGCTAGGGCGGAGAGTGAAATCATTAGTTCTCTATGCTTAGCTTAGGTTTGTCTCTTTCAACCATGAGCATCTCGGAACGTGTATTCCCTTCTTTAATTAAGAAAGGTGAGCATTCTTTGGTGCATTCTTTGGTGCATGTCCTCTAGGGCGATCTAGGGGTTTAAAGGGCTTGTCATTAGTTGCTAAAAGTGACCGTGATTCCTACGAAAGTGAGTTAGTGTACATTCTTGTCTCCTTTAGTGTTCTAGCTTGGCTTGAATAAATCATTCTCCTTCTCCCATGTTTCATGTTAATTTGCTCGAGGACGAGCAAAAGGTAAGCTTGGGGGAGTTTGATAAGTGACTTTTATGTCACTTTTAGGGTGTTTATTGAGTCGTATTCCGGCTTATTTTCCAATAATTTAACCTTTTATATCATTTATTTCTATTATTTTATTATTCTCGTCTTTTATCTTTATTTTGAGTATTTTTGTAATTTTCTATAGTTTTTAGTTTATTTTCGTGTTTAATTTTATTTTTCTTTCTTTTAATGTTTGTAGTTTAAGTCGTTAGTTTTTATTTTTAAAAATTTCTCTTTTTATCTCGTTTTCTTATTTATTTTAGTTTCATATTTTATTTTATTTTATTTTATTTCATTTAATTTTATTATTTCTTTAGTTTTAGCATTTTATTTTATTTTACTTTACTTATCTTATTTTATTCTACTTTATTTTTCTTTATTTTATTTTATTTTATCTCGTGGTAATACCCTCGTGTTTTTGGTTGTAGGTGTTCCGGTTTTCAAATTCATTATTTGTGTTCGGAGGTCAAGGGTCGAGGCACAAAACGTCACCCCCTAGCTGCTGCCCTCCTCTTATCCTTCACCACACACCTCACCTTACCCTATACCACAACACAACAGCAACAACACACAACCTCCCCTGCACTTCCCCTGCGCCCACCAGCAACACACCACCACGCAACACCAACAGCTCCAACCTCCACCCACCAACACCAACAGCAACAACAAACACAACATCAGCCACCTACCAGCACCAACCTTCACCCCGCAACAAACCCAACACCACCAACAACAACAACTGCAATAGCAACAATTCGCACCTCCCCTGCTCCCTCAGCTCACAATCAATTCCACCACGCAACCCCACATCGCACCACCACAATCACACCCACAAACAAAACTCCCACGCATCTCTACCCCTCTCACCAGAAACTCCAATCAGCCACGCAACAACCACCAGGCTACCAATTCGAGTCGCAGCCCGCATCACCACAAGCTACACCAGCAGCAACCCGCCATAATTAACAACCAACAACCACCCAAATCACCCCCAAATTACTTACCTCATTCAAACGCGGACGCACAACACTGTCAGAAAGCGCACAAAATGGAGTCCTAAATCAGATTCGAGGTAGAAGCTTTGCGCGACCTGTGTGCGTCTTCTGTGCGGGCGCACAATCGTGGGTCAATCACGAGCTTTTCACGTGATTTTTAATGAGAATTGGATGGCCACGATTTTGGATGCTAGATGACGATGATGCTGATGAACGGTGATGATGGTTGTTTGGGATGATGCTTGAATGGCTGCTTGAATTGGAGCAAGGGAATCCGAAAGTGAAAGGGGTTTGGGGGGGGGGGTCTGATTGTTTCGTGGGTTTTTGGGTCTTTTTCCCATTTTCATTTTTTTTCTCTTATTTTATTTTATTATTTTTTTATTTCTTTTTATATTTTCCTTTTCCTTTTCTTATTTCCTTTCTCTTTTATTTTTCTTTTGTTTTTCCTTTTTTTTCTCATTCTTTTGTTTCTTTTATTTTTCTTAGTTTTATGAGCTTTGTATAAATACCCATTTTTGGGGTAATTAGAGGGGGGGCCATTATGCTATTTTCTTAGTTAGTTTAGGAGAGCTTCTCTCTCTTAGGGTTAGATAAGATAGTTTTTAGAAAGATAAAGTAGATTATTGCTCAATTTTCTTCCAAGTAATCAATTTTGGTCAAGTTTAATTTCCAATCAAGCAATTCCTTCAAGTTTTCATATTTCATTAATCCTCTCTCTAGTAATCTCTAATCCTTTCCTTTGGTTTTTTTATTTGATTTATTGTTGCTTATTTTTGTTATCCTTTTAGTTTATCTATTTATTATTGTTTTCATTGTTCTTAATCATGTTTTGTTTTGTGTTTCTTGAATATATTTTTGGTTTTTCTATTATGTTTAATGTCCCTTATCTAGGCTAATTTCTTAGCTAGGGGAAGGAAGTGGAAAATATGTGTTGAATGTTGGATTAATGATGATGGTTGGATTGAATACATGGCTTAAATTGATGAAAGATATGATTTTTGATGGCTTGAGATTATTGTTACACTTTATTTGATTTCCCTCTAGTTTAAATGCATGAAAGTGATTTGAACTAGATTAAGATCACCTCTATTTTAATGATTGCATGAGAATGAGTTGTTAAAATTGAGTTTTATGAATTGTGTTTGTTTATTCTCTTGATTTGCTTGTGTCTAATAGGATGCATGAGAATGATCCTAATTAGCATGGACTTCTTTCATTGATTTGCCTAGACTATTGCATGAGAATGAATTGTTTAGGTAGGATCTTGTGTTCTTTGGCATGTTCTTCTTGATAACTATCATTATTTCCCTCTTTCTAGTCTTGTTTGACACCCCCGTATCCCTAGCGTTGTTCTTTCTTGATTTTACTCATCTTTATCTCTGCTTATTCGTAGTTTTAGTGCTTTTTATCCAATATATTAACAAAAACATTTCCCCTCTTGACTCTTGCATTAGTGATATTGATGTTGGACGAGTGAGTTTCCTTAGTGGTTCGACCCTTTACTTACCCCTATACTCGTATTAGGGTAGTTTAGGTATTATAAATTGTTAATTTGATTAGGGTGGGGTAGTTTAACGACCTACTTAATCCCGATCAGCTACCTTGTTTCTTGCTTCTGTCTGGACTTCCTTTTATGCCTCTTCTTTTGTGGTAGTTGTTGACCTATCTTTTCCTCGGCATCTTATGCTTTTCTGCTTTGCTTGAGCCCCCTTGTGTTTGTGATGTTGGCTGATGGTTCATGGCTACGATCCTTTGTCCTGATTTGTATTGCATGTATGTTATTGTTCTAACCTGGCATGCTAACTACGGGGTTATTACCAAGGTGATTTTATGGTGATGCTGTTGAAAGGTGTTTTTCTTTGTTGATGGCCTAGATTGTATGGTGGGTGGTATTCCTATTGCTAACTTGTTTGCTGTTTCTTCCGGGACTCCTTCTTTTGCCTCTTCCGTTATGATAGCTGTTGATCTACCTTTATTGTGGCATCTTGTGCTTCTCTGTCTTGCTTGAGCCTCCTTATTTTTGCGCTGCTGGATGATAGTTCATGGCTGCGATCTTTTGTCCTGGATTGTACTGACGCATGTTGTTGTTCTCTCCTAGCAGGCTGACTGTGGGATTGTTATCAAGCTGCTTTTTATGATGAGTGCTGGCGGATGGTGTATGCTTTCAAGCTAAGCTGATGCTTTTTATACTCACCTTATTTGTTATCTTTGGATGTTTGGGTTTATTACCCACGTTTGGTTGTAGCTTCGGTTTCCTCTTCCGTTGTTAGTTAGAGGTTCCATAGTTGTTGTCTTTGTTTTGCCTTCGGGCTTTGGTTTTGTTGCTTCTTTGGCCCAGAGGGCATGTACTAAACTTTCATTTCTTGTAGTTGCTACTTTTATGGGTAGTAACTCTTTACTTTTGGTAATAAAATTCTTTATTTACCAAAAAAAAAAATAATCAGATATTTTAGATCCCAAGCTCTACTTTAATGACGAATATGATAAAAATTCATGGTGGGACGACATTTCTTGATGTGGTGACTTTGCGACCCAGTATTCCAAGATTAGTAAGGTGTACCAGCCATGTCTCCGGGTTCTCCACCGGCTTTTAAGGTATTCGGTGTTTTCGAAGCACGAATTGGGAAAGATGAGCTAGTTGGAGCTTCGGATTCTTTGGGTGGCTACTTGTATGGAGTACTGGGGTCACCTAAACTTGGTGTACACTTTTGTCTGCTGTTTCCAAGGATTGCAAGATAGGGATTCCGGCGAGATCCCTTGTTGGAACATGGTCACTAGGCTAGGGACCAACCTTGAGCTCGGGCACTATTTGCCATCTAGCACTCCGGTAGGGGATGTTGATTCTCTCTACCTCGACACCGGCAATTGATGCAAATCCAGTTCTTAGCAAAGAATGATGACGACGAGGTATTTGATTGGCTAAGGGATAACGCACATTGGTGCTATCTCCCTAACCCCTCCTTGACTTCCCTCCACCGCGAGAATGTGGCAAACATTTGGCATGTCTCCAAGAGTCAATGCCCTCCCTACTATGATGATGATGAGGAGATGGGTGAAAAAGAGGAAGTAGAGCCGCAACAACAACAACAACATTAACAACAACAACAGCAACATCATCATCAACAACAACAACAACATCAAGAGCAACATCACCAATTTATTAACTCCGACTTGGATGCCCTTAGTGCTCAAATGAAGGGATTGCAAATCTTGTTGGAGGACATGTATGATCAAGATTTTGAGGCCCTCTATTCTCATATGAGAGGGATTTCGGAGATACAACATGGTATATTTCTCCAACAACAACATGTGTATGATGCGGGTGTTAACCGGGGAGAAATCACTACCCTGGTTAACTACCCTTACTTTCCACCCCAATACGGTCCTATACCATCTTTTGGGGGTGATGGGGTACCTACTTACCCATATTGGCAAAGACCCTCGGGGTCCAACACCAAGACTCGCTCATTCCCCGAAGAGCACGGTAACTATGATTACCGTATTCCCGGAGGGAGCGACTATAGTGGTGATCTTAACTACCCTTATGTACACCCCGATCACCCACTACCGCTCGCCTTGCCCGAGCAATTCACTCCCCTTTCCCCTTGGAAACAAGATAACTTTAGGGGGCATTATGGTTAGCCACCCCGTTACACCGAGGGATGGGATCCTTATGGTCCCCCATCCGGGTTTTCCAATGATGGGAATAACAATGATGGCCCCGGGGCGAGTGGTAGTGGTAGCTAGTTCCCTTATTTTTGTGCCATATGCCTCTATCTCTTGTCTTATGTGTGCTTTCTTTGTATTGTTGGGATGTTAAGATGTATCTATGATTAGCTTGGGGAACTTTTTCTTTTCTTAGGGGTTTGTCTCGGTGGCCAATTTGTTGTTGAAACTCACCTTGTTTCTTTTGCCTCTTTGTATGATGATCTCTTTCTTTATTCCTCTATGATGATGTTTGCTCATTTTTATCTTCTTGTTATTGTGATGATGATTCGTGATTTGCTCCCTAAAATCCAAAACCCTTATATCCAAATCCCATGAATCCAAACCCTTGAATACAAATTTTGTAGTTTAGTACTTTGTTGATTAGTTAGATGTTTAGTTGGTTCTTTTATTCTTATTTTCTTATTTTTCCTTTCTTGATAGTTTAGTTTCCCTTATTTTTACTTATTAGTTTCTTTTGTTTTCGTTTTCTTTTCTTTTCTTTTGTTTTGAAGTTACTAACTGTTTTCTTTGTCTGTGGTGTCTTTTCCATTGTTGTTCTCGTATAGCTTTGACGATGGTGCTTTGTTTCTTGGAGCTTCGTGAGGTGGTTAATTCTTCACTTTACTATTTTAGCATCGCTCGGAAGCCGGTGAGATCTTTCTTATTTTTCTTTATTCTCTTTTATTTTCTTGAATGCATAGTTTAGGATTAGTTTTAGGAAAAGTTGAATGGTTCGAGGATGGATGCTTTTAACACCTAGAATGTTTGGGATCATTGGCAATGTTGTCAGTTGATCACTTGTTTTTCGATTGGGAATTACATGTTTTACTTGCATATTCGTTCCATTCTTTATTTTCCTTCTTTTTCTTTATCTATGTTTTTCTTTTCTCCTTTCTTATCTTTTATGTTTCTTTCTTCTTGTTTTTGGTTTTTCATATGTTTTGAGGCTTTATTTGTCACTTTTTATTTTTCTTTTGAATTGGACTATATACAACCGATTTTTGGTTTTGAATGAATATCTTCCTAAATGGTATGGGTATGCACGGTTTGAGAATATGCTTTGTTGACTCTAGGATAGGTGTATGTTAAGGTAGCATGTTCTAGAACTAGAAGGGTCATGAAACCAGATTCTACTTGTTTGTGGCATGTTGGTAGTTGCTTCCTATGGTCGATTTAACACCTATAGTGAGTTTTTGCTACATCCATGTGAGGTTCAATTTTTTTCAAGCCTTCTACATATTTTGCATGAGTGGCATGGATCCTTGACTATTGCGGACCTAATCTTGAATCTTGACTCATTATTCTCAAACACGAGACCGAACCACCTGGGGAGGACAAAGGCATCTTTTCGGGGTGGTAATTTTTCTTTTCCTAGGTTTAATTTTCTTCTTTTAGTTCTTTGGGTTTAAATTTGCCTTCTTGCTAACCATTTGAGCCTTTTCCCTTCTTTTCAAGCCATATCTTTAGCATTTTGAGCCTTTTGTTTCTTTTTGTTCCATTTTTTGTTTTTGTGAAGCAAATGGTCATGTTTTTGGAGTTTGTGGTTTAAAAGTATGGATATTGGTTCTTTTTGTAAGCAAGCTTGTGTTTTGTGAATATTTCGTGAATAATGGCAAATGATTGATGGAAAAAGTCGTCCTAAGTGTAAAAAAGGCAAGGACATAATAAATGCAAATTTGTAAAAGACGTACTAAGTTAAAGAGGCATGGACATTTACTTTTAAAATTTTGAAAACAAACAATGAAAAATAATTTAAAATAAGAAAAATCAAAAATATTTTGATGTGATTCTTTTCCCCTTTTCAAGCATTGAGGACAATGCTTCCTTTAAGCTTGGGGGAGAAGCGTTTACACTTTTTGTATATATGATTGTGGTTATGGCTTTGAATAAGCTTGGGGGAGTTAGTTTCTTTTTTTTTTTGGCAATTGCTTGGTTGTGAGGACAAGGTTTGATCACCCTTTGCTTCACTAATTGGGAATACCGCCAAATTTTAAAATTTTAGCCTACCCTTAACCCTTTTTTCCCTTACGATACAACCATTGGGAAAGACCTTTCAACCTAAAGGTTCATTCAAATTTCGAGGGAGGGCATTATGAATTAAAGCCTAAAGAGAGGATATGCATAGTCAAGATGTCGTGTAGTCCATAAGTGTTTCTTTTCCGGCTTCTTCGAGGAGCTATTGAGATCCTTATTAGTGGGTGATTTGAGACTATAGGAAGAATGCGGTAAGATCGAACGGGATGAAGGTGAATTGTGATAACTACTTCTCTATGCTTAGCATACTCTATGTTTCAATCAACCTCGGATATCTTGAAACGTGCATACCCTTTTTGCTTAAGAAAGACGTTTATTCATTTGAAATGTGGTCATTTTGTAAAGTCCAATTCGTAAAGGTTTCAATTTTGTTTTTTTTTTTTCTTTTTCTTTCCTTTTTGTGGTTTGCCTCATGTATGTTGGTGGAGATTTATAGGTTAAGCTCTTAGGAAACCTTTACAAGACCTCACTCTTCCTCATAGGCGACTTTGGGGTTTAAAGGGCTTAATATTGCTAAAAACAATCGTGATTCCTACGTTAGTGAGTCTTAGTGTGTATTCCCGTCTTATGTCTTTCTTTTTTGTTTTGAATAAGTCTTTCATCTTTATTCTTTCTTGCTTTGTGTTGATCGGGGACGAGCAACAGTTTAGCTTGGGGGAATTTGATGAGTGTCATTTATGGCACTCATTTGGTTCTTCTTAGGGTGAATTTCATGCTATTCTATAGCTCTTTTACTTAGCTTTTCCTTAATTTTCTTCTTTATTTCTTTTATTTTGGATTTTCTTAGTTAAATTTCTTTCTTTATGCATTTCTTGGTTTATTTTGTTATTTTCTCATTTATTTGCTTGTTTTCCTTTATTTTTCAGGTTAAGGTCGTTATCTAAGTTTCTCGAGACCTCTTTCCAAGTTTGGCATTGATTAGGATGTCTAATGTTCTCCATTTGAAGCTCAAGCATGGAGAAGTGAAAGTTCCTAAAGTCCTTGAGTTCTGCATTCAAGTCGTTGGGGCATGATTTCTAGTATTGAACCCGCAAACATGGAGTTTAGAAACTGCAAGGTCCCCGTGTTTATCAAGAGCATTAAGTGGAACGCACGAGGAGCATCGGCATGATAGGGAAGAAGGCTTCCCTGTTTCTAGGCGCGGGCGCGGGCGGCTATGGTGCAGTCGCGCGGCCTGGTGGCGCAGGCGCACCTCTCTCAGCCGCGGGCGCGCCTGTATGGGTTTATTTAGGGACGATCTAACTAACTTCTCTTAGTTAGTTTTACTATACATAGATTTTCTTTCTATTTTTAGAGAGAGGATTTTTTCAGAAATTAGGATAGAATTATAATTAGAATTTCAGAGAGAGAAACTATAGGTTGTAGAGAGAGAAATTCTTTATTGATGATTAAAGATTGGTAATTCTAGCATTTTCTCCATTGAATTGAAGCAAGTTTATAAGGATTTCTTTTACTTTAATGCAATCTTTAGCTTATCATTTCAATTGCTTTGTTGATTGTTCAAGTTTGAATTGAATTTGTGATTGAATTAGTTGTATTGATATAATCATGATGAAATTGTTGATTAGCTTTGTTTTTATCTTGATTTCAATGGATTGTGAGTAGTTCTCTTGCTAGGGGAATGGTGAAGCATGTATGAGTAATGGATTGATGCTAATTAGGGGAAATTGATGGAGTTGATGTTGTAATTAAATTGGTTGATTGATTAAGTGCATGTGTGTGATTAATTGAAGAGTAGTTAACTTTGATTGTTTCACTAGAATGCATTGTAAGCTTGCATTGATACGAAAAATTGATTTGTGGCTTGCTTTTGTCGATTGAGTAGGTTTGCAATTTTCCTAGTTAGAGTCTCTCGTAGTAGGCGCTAGCTTGACCTCTAGGAGATTAGCTTACCTTACTCTCTTGATTGCTTAATTGATTTTCCCTCGCAACACTCGACTTAATCATCTCCAATCCCAATTAGCTATATCTATTCCGAGTATACGCGGATCCTAACCCTAGTGCTTGATAAATTTGATTTCATTTTGATTTTTTGATTGTTTAAAATATACATACCTCACTTTATTGATTCGAAATAGCTTAGCTTTGACATTAACATTCACCTCCCATTCCTAGTGATTCGACCCTTGACTTACTCTATGCTTGGTATAGAGGTGTGTTGAGAGATTACAAATTTTGTTTTGATCAAGGGTAGATTAGTTTTCAACGACATAGTCTCTCCTTAGATCACGGAGCCGAAGGCCCGATTATGAACAAGACTGAAGAAGAGGTTGTAGATATAATCAAGGATGTAGTTCGTCACTACATGGATTGGCAAGAGGGAGAGAGAGAGTCCGTAAGCAAGAGTGGCTCAACGGTTTATTCGGTTGATCATCTTAATGCAATCAATAACTTGTATTCCCAAATCTCAAACTTGGAAAAGGAGATGACATTGATTAAAGCCATGCTAGAGAGTGCCTCTTCGATTGCACCAAGTCTTCCCTCCCACATGAAAGGGAGAGGTACACTTTCTAACTCTACTCCTCCTTCTACTTTGAGTAATATGCCAAGTGGTTGTGTCTTTTGTGATATTTGTGGGTCTTATGACCATGATTGTTCAAATTGTCCAAATGCTTTTGAGAATAGTGATGATGTTGAAAGCAATGATTGTGAACAAGTGAATTGTTTCTAATAATAACATTGGACAAAGATTTGATGGTCCAAGGAATTTTGGGAATAGGAATTCTCAACAACAAGGTATTTTTGATAACTACAACAATGGTGGTTATAGGAATCAAGGAAATCAAGGTTTTCGAGGTAACTATAATAACCAAGGTTATAGTAATCAAAACCAAAGCCAAGGGTATGGAAATCAAGGCCAATCTCATGGCTTTGGTGGCCAACACCAAAATTTTGGTAACAATCAAGGCTGAGGCAATTAGAACAATCAAAATAGGGGAAATTTTCAAAACAACAATCAAAGGGGACCTCAACCCGGATTTGCTCCAAGACCTCAAGGAAATGATGATAATTCTTATAGTCAACCCCCATCTTCCAAGACTACCTTAGAGGAGATCATTAAGAACCAAACCAAGATTTTGGCCACCTACATGTCGGTGAGTGATAAGAAATTCAATGAGATGATGACACACAACAAGATGCTTGAAACCCAAATTACTCAACAAGCCAAAACTTTGAAAGATTGTGCTAGCGCTTCTTTACTACCCTGTCAAGGAGATAATCCTAAGAAAACCCATTTATTCTATCACCACAAGGAGTGGAAAAGTTCTTGAAAAGAGAGTTTCTAGGAATAGTTAGGAGGATGAGAGGAAGAGTGATTGTGACTCAAGTGAGGAAAAAGAGAAAGATGTGTAAAAGAGTGTGAGCAGGGAGGATGTCCTTGAGAAAAAGAAGAGTGTTGGAGAGTGCAAGAGGAAGTGAGAAAACCCGACCTTCCATATCCCTAAAAGTTTATGAGGAACAAATTAAATGAACAATTTGGGAGATTTCTTGACATGTTGAAGGAGGTCCATCTTTCTATCCCTCTTACCGAAGCTATGACCCAAATGCTTAGATATTCCAGTTCCTTAAGGATATTTTAAGTGGCAAGAGAAAGTGCAATGAGGTAGATTTGGTAGAGCTTGGTGAGTGTTGTAGTGCTTTGACTCACAGTGACTTACCAAAGAAGATGAAAGATCCGGGAAATTTCTCTATTCCTTGCAAGATCAAGAGTAAGTTGTTTGAAAATGCTTTGTGTGACTTACGTGCTAGTGTTAGCATTATGCCTTACTCAGTGTTCAAGAAGCTTAAGCTATGAGAACTTCTTCCAACGAACATAACCTTGCAATTGGTCGATAGATCTATTAAGTTTCCAAAACGAAGAGTTGAAGATGTTCCCCTAGGGATTGGTGGTTTCACAATTCCCATTGTTTTTTGTGCTAGAAATTGAGGAGGATGACCACATTCCTATTATTCTAGGGAGACCATGCTTAGCTACTTCGGGTGCTCTAATAGATGTTAAGGGCGGTCGTATCACTTTGAGAGTTGGTAATAAAAAAGAGAGTTTTAAGCTAAAACCAATGCATGAATCCTTGTCTTTTGTGAAAGAAGTCATGAATGATAATTCCCTTCGCTCCATTGATAATGTTTGTGTGATTAATTCTTTAACTAACGGTGTTCATGAGATTTTTGATGATGTGCTTGTGAAGTTTGATGCCATGAAAGTTAGTGAGGAAGAAAAGCTTTCAAATGCTAAGGACGAAGAGGTTATTGACATTCCGCATTGGTTTGACCTTTGCCCTCAAGAGGAGGAGGATAATTCCATGGATATAGATGGTGTGAAACTATAGGGAATATTTCAAGCATTACCCCAAACTTGCACCCCACTGTGATCATACACTAAAGTACGGTGGCGTCCAAAGAGAAAGAAGATAGAGCAAAAGAGTCGCCAACAAGTTTTAGGAACTTGTAAATCGTTCACGAGGTGAAGCTTACACCCCTTAACGATCCAGGAGATCGTTAACTCCAATAGGCCTGGAACCATGACTGGTAGTTCGAGGATGAAGGTACAAATCCAACCTAAAAGAGATTGAACCTGCCCTAATAATAGGCCTCTACTTTATTCTAATTGTATTCATGTGTGCTTTCTGACTAACATGCAATCAATAGGTTGAACCCTAAACCTGCTTATCTATGTTGGTTGAATTTTAGTGCACAAAAAAATCTATTATTGGCAATCACTTGAATTATAATCATATTAACCCTAAACAAGATTATTAATTATCTTATCAAGCGTGATTACAAGTACCAATTCCCTTTAAACATGCATAAACTTGTGATCAAGCAATAACAATAAATATATATCAAGCAAAACCATCATAATAAATTATATATAAGTTATCTGCCAACTAAAAAATAACATGAAATAATTTATAAATTAACAAATTACATGAAACAATTCGTAAATTAACATCATAATCATAATCATAATCATAATTATCATAATCATGTTAAAGCATAATATTAATAGCAAGATCCTAGCATGTCACTAAGCAATAAAAATCAAAGCTTTAGCCCTAACATAATACTAACATGCTATTAGGAAGAAAATAGGAAGTATCGCAGGAATCACAGTTGTCATATTTAATATTAAAAATTATTGCTATTACTCTAAACATGATACTAGGAAGATCAAAACGCCCTAACATGACACTAGGAATCATAATAACGACCTAAACATGATTTCTATATCATAATATCAATAAATCAATTAAAGCACTTACTTGGATGTCTCGTATCTTTTTCTAATAACAAAATACACACGTTAGTAACTCCAAGGAAAATAATAATCAAATAATTATATTAAAATAATTGAAAGAGAGATTTGGGACTAGACCTTCATAAATTAAAACCTTTCACGTCTAGGGCGAAGGTAACTTTGAACAACGCTAGGTGTTTCTAAATCTTGTGAATGCGGAATTTTGTATGAGAAAAGCTAGGAGCGAGAGAGAATAAGCTTTAGCTTAGAGAGAGAAGAGAATTAGAAAACTAGAGGGTTGATGATAGAAAACCGAGGTTTTAGGAGGCTATTTATAGAGAAAATCAGCCGGATGTGATAAAAAACGAATCAGAGTTTCGACGAGAATAAAACACGATTGGCGCCAGACGCTGAAGGTTAGCGTTAGGCGCCAAGCCTTAGCGCCAAGCGCTAATGCTTGTCGTCAGGCGCTAATAATCAGTTTCACGCGTTTTCTTAATTTTGATAAAATTTGGCCGTACAGAAGGGAAAAATCATATTTTCCTTTAAAAACACTTCTTTTATTCTGATTAAAACTCTAAAAAGTCAACCAAAGTCAATTTATCAATGCTTATTGAATTAGGAATGAAAAGAACCTTCTAGAAGAATCTAGAAGACTAAAATCAGTTCTAATTGCATTATTAATGATAAATCCATATTAGGCCCTCCTCTAGATCATTGGGCCGCACATAAAAATAAACCGGGCCCAGTTTAGTAATTTGGTCATAACTTCCTCATTATTCATCGCAATTGGGCTTATAATATATCGTTGGAAAGCTCTTTTCAAGCCCCATCCTACTACACCATTATTGGACCCTTGCTATGGACCAAACAAAACTGGATTGGCTGTTTTCTTAAAATAGGTTTTCAAAACAGAGAGAAAGAAAAGAAATAAAAACTATCCGCAACACTAGACTTTCCACACTTTTACTTCATTCGATTATGATTCGACATGAAAGGTACACATCACCGGGTTTGGTTTTGTGGAGACACAAATGGGTGTCTACAGAAACCGTCTACAAAAAGAAACAAGGTTAAGAAGAAAGCAAGAGTTTCGAGGAAGAAGAGAAAGAGATTGAAGTTGAAAAATGACAAGGTTATTTTTAAACTGCAAGCAAGTGAAGTCTTTTGAAGCAACAACGAGAGGTTGCTTAAAAATGAAGGAGAAGTTGTTCTATCTGCTACCTTGGACAAGGTGGTGTTCTTTGACCCTCCATGATTTAGAGGAAGGGTCGAGCTTAGGACCATAAGCAAGCGCTTCCCGAGAGGCAACCCGGAGATTTCTAACCTTTCGAACCCCGTTCTCTTCACCTAAATTTTGCTGAACTGAAATTATTTTTACTGAACTTAAATTATTTTTGCTGAACATAAATTATTTTTACTGAACTTAAATTAATTTGACTGAACTTTAATTATTTTTGCTGAACTGAAATTATTTTAACTAATTTTCTATTATAATTCTTCTTTAATAAAACTGAATTTTGCTGAACTAAACTTATTTTTACTGAACTGAAATTAATTTTACTGAACTGAACTTATTTTTACTGAACTGAAATTATATTTAATTAATATTATTTTTTAACGTGAAGAGAACAGGGCCTTCCTTTTGTTTTCTATTTTCTTAATTTTCTTTATTTTATTTTCTTTTATTTCACTTGTTTTTCTTTTGGAATTATAGGGTAATTCATGGAGATGGATTATTTTCTTTTGGAGCACGAGCATTGGATATGAGTTTTGTTTTTTTTTTTTTCGGTTTTCGTAGTGATGTATGTTCGATTTTATCGAATTTTTGAGGCAACAAGGGGTAAGAAATATTAGTGATGTAAGATAGGGAAATTGTGCTTAAGTTTGAAGAAAATTTGAACTTGGTGAGTTCAACGTGGTCTACCATTATTTTAGGGGTGTTGAACCCACATTCTTCATGTTTAGAAACATGATTGTTACGATGGGTTCAAAAATCCCGGGATGATATTGAACGATAAGCCCACAGATGAACGCACCAAAGAAGCAAAAGGCCGAGCTAGCTAGTGGCGCGGGCGCTCCAAGGGAGAGTGCAGCCGCACACGACACAGGCACGGGCACGGAGCCTGGCCGCGCGGGCGCGCACCCCTGCAGGTCTAGCCTTATTTTTTCTTCTTTTCCTCATTTCTTCTTCTTCCCTATCTCATTCATACGCACACTCCTCTCACATTTCTCTTGAAATCGCTCAAACCATAACCCCATTCATCAAATTTCATAAAAAAATCAACAAATTTTCAATAAAAAATCATCAATTCTTTCCACATTTTCATCCTTTTCAACAACAACTACACTATTTTCACCGATTGCAAACTTCAATATCTCTCATCCATTGTTGAAGAAATTATGGCTTTTTTGTTTGTGAGGGAATTAGTGGCCAAATCTTTTTCAATCTTGCATCTTTTATGGTATAAACATCCTTTTTCACTCTTAAATGCATAATTATATCATATAATTGCAAGTATTGGACTGTTGATAATTGTGAATAGTAGTAGTATGAATTTTGGTAATTTTGATGATTGATGTTGAAATTTTGTTAATTATATGTGTTGTTGTTGATTGTTATAGCCTCACATTGTGTTGTTTGATGTTTGTGTAGCTAAATTGATCGTAATTGTTGAGAATTGTTTAGGTCGGAATTTTGGTAGTGCTAGATTGATATTGTTAAGCATTGGTTCTTGGTTCCTTTGTGATTGGTGACAGGGTAAAGTCGTATCCCCTAATCAAAAGTAAATACCTAAGTCCTCTAACTAAAATAGATAGGGACGTAGGGTCAAACTCCACAGGGAAACAAGTCTTTTTATTCCTAATTAGTTATTATAATCTAAATTATCTAAGTAACCAATATTTTTGGGAAAAAATTCTATACTACGAAGAATAAGTTTATGGAGAAAAGGAACAATAATAAGGAAGCCTAGGGCACCAACAATTAATATTCCGGGATAGAACGAAGTAATTAATAATTAACAATGCACAAATAACATGATTAACAGAATCTCGCAATTTATTAATCAACATAGATCTAACAGGCTCTCGCAATTTACTAGATTTAAGTTCTTATTAAAAATAGCCTTTGATATTAAATTAACATCTGCTCGATTCATCAATTCAATATAGCTAAACAACCACAATCAAATTACATCTCCTCGATTCATAATCTAATTGCAATGAATTAAAACAATTCAATAAGAAATTATCATGCAATATCAATAATCAATATTAACAAACTATCCCTTCATATTTATTATGGATCCCCATAAACCCTAGAATGAAACTACTCACGCATCATCATAACTAAACCAATCAAGTAAATAAGTAAAAGCATAATCAAGGAAGCAAATAAAATAACTGAAATTAAAAGGGACGAAATTGTTGAGAACAAAAGTTGAGAGAGAATTTAATGGAATTATTGGAATAATTAAGAACAAAAGTTGAGAGAGAATTTAAGAGAGAGAAAAATACTAAGTAGAGAGAGAAAGTCTAAGAAAGAAGGTAATCTAAAAATTCCGTACAAAGACGTACTTAAACGTCTCCCAAAACAAAAAATCAAAATTAACTTAATAAGGTCTTCTAAAACCGCACGCCCGATCCGGCGAAGGGCCGCCCTATTGGGCGCGCCTTTTACTTCGCGTTATTCCCAAGAAACATCGCCTGATCGTGCTAGAGGCTTGCACGATCAGGCGCGCCTTAGCATGCTCAGCAACAAGCCTTGCCACGCCCGATCGTGCTAGAGGTAGCCTGATCGGGCGGTTGCTTCTCCTTGAGCTTGGACTTCGATTGAGCTTGATTTCTCGGCCCAATCCGGATTTTCCTCCTCGGGTCTTGAGTACTTGGTCCAAATGCCTCGGGATCCCAATTACCGAGCCCTTAATCACCGGCTCTCACCGATCCTAGGCTCCAAAAGTGGTCGCGTCCTTCTAGCTTCCGTAGTTGATCCATAAAGCCCGGGAAAATGCTCCAAGAGTGCAATTTCCTGTAAAATACAACTAAAACTACGAAAAAACTAGAACACACAAATTAGTAATAAAAGTGGCCCGAAAGAGCCAAAAACACTACTAATAACAACCACGGGACGGGGGTAAAACACTATATAAAATGGACATATCAAACTCCCCCAAGCCAAACCTTTGCTTGTCCCTAAGCAAAAAGCTCATCAATGAATATATAAAACATACTTCAACCAAATAATCAAATAAAAAACCAAGGATTCAAGGCAAATCTAATGAACACGCTTCAACATCAATCAATCTTATTCATCTAATCACCCTTCCTCCCCAACAATTGTCAAGTAGAGCAAACCACAAGAGCATATACAATTCAAGACTAGTGCTCACACACTCAACTCTCATTTATGTGGCGAGTAAAAGATGTACTCGATCACTCTCCAACCAACCCCTTTAATGTGAACAATGCCCTCCCAACTCACACTCTCGTGCGTATAAAAAACATTGAATGCTCATCCTACTAGTCGAATCGAAATATGCCAAGTCATAACTTGCATTGATAAACAACACTTTCACATTTACATAACTTCTATGCACAAGGTCGGAAGGTCTTTAAAGCTTGTAATGTAAGGCTAGGGTAAAGGTAGGATAAATTTGGGATTATGTGTTAGAAAAGCTATGCATTAAGGGAGCCAAATCCTAATAAACCCATGATCAAAATAAATGATGATCATACATCTCCAACAACATAACTAACTCCAACAAAAACCACCAAATACAACTCTAATCATCATAAAAAATCCTAACACTTCTAATAATTACTCATAAAAATATGATAAAATAGAACTTTGAGTGAAAAACAAACTTTGAACTCATTCTTTTTTTTTTCTACTTGAAATTTTTTTATTCTTTTTTTTTTCTTTTGAACAACCTTCGAATAAAACATTTGAGCATTAATAAATTTTTTCTTTTGATCTTTTTTTTCAATATTTTTTTAACTCATATTGGAAATTCAACTTTGAAACACAATATCAATATTTTCCAATCAAAAGTCAAAGAACAATAACTCTTCTTTTATTCCCACATTGTGCAAATAATATGCACACCACAACTCCCTCACCTCTCCAACTAATAGCTCCCCCAAGCCAAGCTTGGGGCTAGTAACCAATAGGGCTCAAATAGGCTTGTAATGTGGCTAAATAAACAATAAAAGGGCACAAGCAACAACATGGGTAACAAGAAGGGAACAAATGTATCTAATACTCTGAAGGCTACCTAAAAGAATGAACGCCTTCGTCCTCCTCGTGTGCATAATAATAAGTCATGAAACACTACTCATAGTTGAAAATCAATACTCAAATTCATTGACATATCAGGAATTTTGGAACTATCACACATTTCCTAACCAAATCAACTAGTCAAGCACTATATTCACAAGTAGTTGGGCAAGATTGACTCATGTTTAGGAATCCAAGCAATTAAAATTTCAAATCATGACCAACAAATCCACAATGCTCATTATCAATAATTAAGAATCAAAACAAATTTTTCTCAAGTATGGGGCATAGGGAAGTATGATTCATAATTCATTGGAACGTATTTTTGAATTTTTTTTATTTTTCAATTTTTTTTTTTATTTTTCATATATAAGAAAGCAATAAAAACTACACTAGGAAAGCAATAAAAACTATACTAGAAAGCAAATAAAGAGAGAAAAGGAAGAGAATTACCAAGTGAAAGAACACCCCCCCAAGCCAAATCAAGCAATGCCCTCATTGACTTGGGAGAGTAGCCTACTCCTCATCCTCATCCATCCTCGAATAGCCCCCGCCGTGGCTAGAACCGGCTCCTCCATGGCTACAGCCACCACCTCCATAACCCGAACCACCTGCAAAGTAGTTATGGTTCTACATTCCCCCCAAGCCCACCAAAAGGTACATCGGTCCCATAACCATGGACCGATGAGTAGTCAACGTAGGTACCAAAGGCACTTGGGTTCGTATATCCACCTTGCGGATATTGGAACCAATCAGGGACAAGTGAATCGGGGTAAATAGCCCCGCGATGGGCGTAGTCATCATACATGGGGTATAAATCCCTCCCTAGGTTCCTCTCCACATAACCTACCCTTCTATCTAGAGACCCTACTCTAGCATTCAAATCCCTAACCAAACCCTCAACTCCCCCTTGCCCCATCTCAATCCTATCCAATTGGCTCCTAAAAGCCGAGAAGTGATAAGGGGCATTGGGGTCTATGTTGTAGTTGGTAGAGGAAGTGGGGATATCGTATGTAAAGGGTTGAGGTGGTGGATAATGTGGTGAATGGTGAGGAGGTGAGTGGTCAATGGGAGAGTGATGGGGTTGAGGTGAAGGGTGAGGTGGTTGAACCTCGCCTTGACCGTTAAGCTCAAAAGTGTAAGAAGGCTTTCCCTTCTCAAATTTGGTCAAGGTGGGGTGGGGTAAAGTGAAAGCATTATCCCTCCTACCCGATTCCCGTTGAATCACCCACCATGTCTCCCCTCCCATGACATTAATCCAGTTAAGGCCACCTAGATAGGGAAGGTCCATAATAGTTGGGCCGGCTACCTTATCGTCATCGTTATGGACAAAGCTAAGGTGTTTGACCGCTATATGTGTAACTAGGACACCAAAGTAAATGGGCACCCTAGACCTACCCGCCTCGGCCACATTGGCCACCCGTTGGAAGTGGTTGGCCATTTTATGGACTATATTGAGCTTTTCACTCCTAGGGATCATGTATGACCCTAGTAATTCAAGCTCATCCCGCCTAACTTTGGCGGGTTCATGCCTTCCAAAAATGGTAAGGCCAACAAACCGTTGCCAAATCTTTAGCACGGGATATTGTATCCAAGTACCTTTAGCATGTAGGAGGTTCAAATTAGGATCCCCCGTAAGGGATTGATAGACAACGGAAATATTTTCTTGGGGTGGTTCAAGAGGCCTATCCGATTTCAAGTCAAAAATTTTACCAAATTCTTTCAATGTCAATCTAATATCATTATTGAATAACCAAAATTAAACATGAGAAATTAAGGCATTTGATTTTATGATATTAAAACTAGAAACGAATTCTAAGATTAAATAATCATAAGTATCGTAATGCATGTTAAAGAAACCGCTCATGCCAACTCCCTTGAATAATTTTTCTACATGCTTATCAATTCCTAGTCTAATAAGGGTAGGGTGATAAAAAACGAGTGGGAATTACCTGCCTCGTGATGAGGTTAAGCATCCTCTTTTTTTACTCTTGGGTGGTGATGACCACCCTCTCCCATCCCGGAATTTGCAAATCCGGGTCAATTCTCACCTCTTCCTGCCTTGAGCCTTCCCCCCTTACCGTTCTTCATCTCTTGAAAGCCATTGAGATTAGAAAGTGTAGGAATTGAGTGGTTTCTCTCTCTTAGAGTTTAGAGAAAATTGAGAGAAAATGGTAGAAATTGGGTGTAGATTGTAGAGAAATATGTAAAAAAAATTGTGTTTGGATGGAAGGATTGGAGAAGATTTTGAAAAATAAATGAGTTTGAAGGTGTGAAAATGGAGGTTTTAGAGAGAGATAGTAATGGAGAAGAAGAAGAAATAAGAAGAAAATGAGGAAAGAAAGAAGAGGAAAAATATAAGGGGACGGCCAAAAATAGGCGTGCCCGATCGGGCGAGCCTCGCCCGATCAGGCAGATCATTTGAATTTCCAGAATTGAAGTTGCGCGCCCGATCGGGCAAAATTTGCTCGAGTTTCTGACTGCACTTGCGCGCCTGATCCGGCAACTTCGCTCGATCGTGCGAAATTTTTCTCGATTCCCAGCTCTCCTTTCGCGCCCGATCGAGCGAATTAAAGGCTGGAAATATCGTTCTCTTGCGCGCCCGATTGGGCATGCCTCGCCCGATAGAGCCCGTGCCCAGTCGTTTCCTTAGCTTTTCTTCGTCTTCAAATTTTTTCTAAGTCTTTCAACCTCTTAAAACCTATACCTGCACAAAAACACTTATAAACGGTAAAATTACACTCTCCTCGCCTCTTAAAAAAAAAAAAAAAAAAAAAAAAAAAAAAAAAGGAAAACTAGTCTAGAAAGCAAGAAATACGGGTTGCCTCCCGCAAAGCGCTGGTTTATCTAGGTCCCGCACGACCCTCTTACCACCTTGATGTTCAGGTTGGAAGTGGAGTTAGGAAGGTTTCCTCCACATCTCTACTAATAGCGCCCTCATGATACACCTTTAGTCGTTGGCCATTTACCTTAAACTCTTCACCCTTTTCATTGACCAACTCTACCGAGCCAAATTTGTTCACCCTTGTGACAATGAAGGGACCAGACCACCTAGATTTTAACTTTCCTGGGAAAATCTTTAATCTAGAATTGAAGAGAAGAACTTTATCACCTGGTGCAAACTCTCTTGGTAAGATCCTCTTGTCATGCCACTTCTTGGTCTTCTCCTTGTAGATTCGCGCACTATCATATGCTGACAATCTAAACTCATCTAACTCATTAAGTTGGAGGAGTCTTTTCTTACCCGCGATCTTAGAGTCCATGTTAAGCTCCTTGATCTCCCAAAAAGCTTTGTACTTCAATTCCACGGGAAGATGACATGCCTTACCATAAACTAATCTATAAGGTGAAGTACCATTTGGTGTCTTGAATGCTGTTCGGTATGCCCAAAGTGTGTCATCGAGCTTCATACTCCAATCTTTCCTTGACTTGGCTACTACCTTTTCTAGGATCGCCTTGATTTCCCTATTAAAGACCTCAACTTGACCACTAGTTTGAGGGTGGTAACTAAGCCCGGTTCTGTGATATACGCCATACTTATTAAGGAGGTTATCCAGTTGTCTTTCATGGAAGTGGGTACCTCCATCACTAGTGATAGCCCGTGGAACGCCAAACCTCGAAAATATGGTCTTCTTGAGGAGCTTGGTGACTACCTTGGCATCGTTTGTTGGTGAAGCTATGACCTCAACCCACTTAGACACATAATCAACGGCTACAAGTATGTAGCAATTCCCATAGGAATTTGGGAATGGCCCCATGTAATCAATACCCCAAACATCGAATATTTCTACTTCAAGAATCCCGGTTTAGGGCATCTCATGCATTCGCGAAATGTTGCCAGTCCTCTGGCAAGAGTCACAAGCCTGCACAAAAGTGTTAGCATCCCTAAACATAGTAGGCCAACAGAAGCCTGACTCATTAATCTTAGCCACTGTTTTATTGGGGTCGTGATGTCCTCCATAAGGTAAGGTATGACAGGCGGTAAGAACGCTGTGAGCATCCCATTCGGGAACACACCTGCGAAATAATCCATCTGCACTCTCACGAAACAAAAAAGGATCATCCCAAAAATAATGTTTAACATCAGAAAGGAATTTCTTTTTCTGTTGGTAGGACAAGTCAGGAGGTAGAGTACCACCCACTAAATAATTAGCAAAATCCGTATACCATGGGTGTTGCTCTACAACTGCATATAGGTTGTTATTAGGGAAAGAATCATCTATAGGTAAAGAATCCTTACCCTCATCATACCTGATACGTGACAAGTGGTCTGCCACGACGTTCTCTGCACCCTTTTTATCTTTTATTTCTATGTTGAAATCTTGGAGCAAGAGAACCCACCGGAGTAGCCTTGGCTTTGATTCCTCCTTAGCTATCAAATATTTTAATGCTGCATGATCAGTAAAAACAATAACTTTAGAACCAACAAGATATGATCTAAATTTTTCTAAAGCATAAATAACAGCAAGAAACTCGTTTTCCGTAGTGGCATAGTTGACTTGGGCTTCATCCAAAGTTTTGCTAGTATTATAAATAGCATGCAAAACCTTGTCCTTCCTCTGTCCGAGCACGACTCCTAGCGCAAAGTCACTTGCATCACACATGATCTCGAAAGGAAGGTTCCAATCGGGAGCTCATATGATAGGTGCCGATATCAAAGCCTTCTTAATCCTGTTAAAAGCCCTAAGATACTCGTCAGTAAAAATAAATGGGGCATCCTTGAGCAAAAGTTGTGTCAGAGGTTTAGCAATTTTAGAAAAATCTTTGATAAAGCGGCGATAAAACCCCGCATGACCCAAGAAACTTCTAACTCCATTAACATTAACTAGGGAGGTAATTTCTCAATCACTGATATTTTAGCCTTGTCTACTTGTATGCCCTTATCAGATACAATATGACCTAGGACTACTCCCTCTGTCACCATAAAGTGACATTTTTCCCAATTAAGAACTAAGTTGCTCTCTTCACATCTTTTCAAAATTTTAGCGAGATTAATTAAACATGAATCAAATGAAGAACCATGTACGCTAAAATCATCCATAAAGACCTCCATAATAGACTCTATGAAATCAGAAAAAATGCTCATCATACAACGTTGAAAGGTAGCGGGTACATTACATAAACCGAAGGGCATTCTACGATATGCAAAGGTGCCATAAGGGCATGTAAAAGTAGTCTTTTCCTAATCTTCAGGGTGAATCGGAATTTGGAAAAATCCCGAAAACCCATCCAAATAGCAAGAGAATTTGTGATTGGCTAGCCTCTCAAGCATTTGATCTATAAAGGGAAGAGGGAAGTGATCCTTTTTAGTGGCGATATTTAATCTACAATAGTCTATGCACATACGCCACCCTGTTATAGTTCTAGTGGGAATTAATTCATTTTTTTCATTTGTTATCACAGTCAGCCCACCCTATTTGGCACTACCTGCACAAGATTTACCCACTTGGAGTCAGAAATAGGATAGATAATACCTGAAGTAATTTCATCACCTCCTTCTAGACTACTTCCTGCATGTTGGGATTTAATCTTCGTTGGGGTTAAATGCAGGGCTTGTAATTTTCCTCTAGATGTATCATGTGCATACAAAAGTCAGGGTTAATACCCTTGAGATCATCAATACTTTACCCTATAGCCTTCTTATGAGTTTTGAGAACCCCTAGAAGTTGGGAAGATTGTAGGTCAGTAAGTGCAGTACTGATGATCACGGGGTGTAGTTCCTGTTCATCTAGAAAAACATATTTTAAATGAGAAGGGAGAGGTTTTAGCTCAGGTTTCTTGACCTTTGCAGGTTTTTATTCCTCAACTAAATTTACTACCTTCATTGTTTCCTTAGGGCTTAAGTCTTTTAGGGAAAGAGCCTTTTCAATATCATGTACCTCATTACCCCAAACGCTTGCATTGTCGCTAGATAAATTTCCGCAGAGAACTTCCTCTAAGGGATCCTTCGCAAGAACCTGTGGCAAGCTATCATCACAAATATTATCTATTATATAAATTATATCAATGTAGCAACAATTTTCCTCTAACATAGGCCCTTTCAAAACCTTCCCTAAATTGAAAGTAACATTATCGTCACCTACATAAAGGGTTAGTTTACCATTTTTAACATCAATAATCGCTCTTGCAGTATGGAGGAAAGGCCTACCTAATATAATGGGTATTTGTGTGTCTTCTACCATGTCTAAAACAACAAAATCAACATGAATAAAAAATTTACCAACTCTGACAGGTACGTCCTCTAAAATACCTAAGGGGTATTTTACCGAACGATTTGCCATTTGCAAAGTTATATTAGTAACTTTTAATTTTCCCATTTTAAGTTTAGCGCAGACAGACGATGGCATGACATTGACACTAGCACCCAAATCACACAAAGCTTTATCAATAAAAACATTCCTAATGTGACAAGGGATAGAAAAACTACCGTGATCCTTTAATTTAGGAGGGGATTTGTTTTGTAATAAAGCGCTACACTCCTCTGTGAAAGCTACAGTTTCTACTTCATTAAAGGCCCTTTTCCTAGTAAGAATGTCTTTCATAAATTTAGCATAAGCAGGAACTTGAGTGATTAAACCAGTGAAGGGAACTGTTACTTGCAGGTTTTTATAACAACCTCTAAACACTTACCGAATTGTTTATCAAACTTACTCATTAGTTGTCTATTAGGGAATGGAAGTTTGATAATCGGGCTCTACACATCTCCTCCCTTATCCTGCGATTTACCCTGCACAGAAACATTAGTAGGGCTAGTATCTATTTGAAGCCCTGCAGGGCTAGCAGGATTAGCGTTAAGTATAGAGGAATCTAGATCAGGAACTGGTCTATCTTCCTTTGGCATAGAAGGTCCATCATAATGTGAACCACTCCTTAGAGTGATTGGATTAGCATGATCTGTAGGATGGATAGGTTTTAATGGTAGAGCTCCCTGCTGATGGGATTGTAGGGTAGATGAAAGTTGTGTAATTTGTTTGTCCATGATTTTATTATGGGCTAGGATAGAATCAATTTGCGTATCCCTACTCTCCATATGCTTTTGCATGTTCGCAAGCATTGCTCTAATTTCTGTCATGGCAGGGTTGGAAGATGATGAGGGTGATGCTTGGTTTTTCTGGCCGAAATTAGGATGATAATATTTTTGCCGTGGTAGGGTTTTCTGTTGTGGTTGTTGTGGAGGTGGAAGATTTTGTACATTGGTGCTCCGGTATGAAAGATAAGGATGATTTTTATAACCGACATTGTAGGAATTGGAATAGGGGTTATTTTTCCTATAGGTTTGAAAGGCATTAACTTGTTCCATATAGCGCCTACAATCTTGCTCCCAATGACCTACAATTCCACAATTTTCACAAAAAGCTTCATGGTTAGCAACAGCAGAAACATTAGCTATAGAGTTAGGAGCAGCAGTAAGATTATCTAATTTTTTACAAATAGATGTCAATTGAGCTTGCAAAAAGGATACGGAATCGACACTATGTTTTCCTTTATTTGCAAACCCTCTCAGATTCCCATATTGGGAATTGTGTATTGCCATGTCTTCGATAACATGTCCTGCATCATCCACATTTAAATTCATAAACCTCCCACTAGCTGCCGAATCTAGCACTAATCTAGAAGAATTTCCAAGTCCATTATAAAATGTTTGGATCAATTGCCATTGTGCTAGATTGTGGTGGGGGCACTCTCTCTGTAGATCCTTGAACCTCTCCCAAGCCTCATATAATGTTTCGTCGGCCTCTTGAGCGAAGTTTTGAATAGCACTCCTTAGCACCGCTGTTCTCTCTGCAGGATAATATTTATTATAGAAATTCAAAGCAAGAGTTTCCTAGTCAGTAATACCAAGTGCAGTTCTATTCAAACCATTAAACCATAATTTTGCCTTGCCACATAATGAAAAGGGAAAAAGAATCTCCCTGATTTGGTCTTGCGTGACCCCGGCTTGTCTAATGGTGTCTTAATATTGACAGAAATCTGCGATGTGAAGATTAGGATCTTCACCCTTAGCTCCGCTGAACTGCTTCCTCTCTATCATAGTGATAAATTGGGGCTTGATCTCAAATTGAACTCCATCTAGAGCCGGAGTGGGAGTAAGGTGCGGGAAATCTGTGAGATTCGGTTGCGAGTAGTCACTGAGTTTCTTCTGGGCCGTCATCTCTGATTCTGAATGTGAAGGAATATCTATGTCACTAGAATCAGGGGGAGGATCTCTTCGATCGTTGTCCTCCTTAGAACCCGCTAGAATTTGTCTATAGAGTTTCCTTTGCCTATGAAAAGAACGCTCGATCTCAGGGTCAAAAGGGATGTAACCTGATCTGGAATACCTTGGCATAAACAAAGAACTAAAGACAAATATGAGAATTGCCTCAAAGAAATAATGTTCTTTGAGGCAAAAAAAGGGATAATCAAGACTACAAAAATAAAACCGTTTCCCCGGCATCGGTGCCAAATTTTGACAGGGTAAAGTCGTATCCCCTAATCAAAAGTAAATACCTAAGTCCTCTAACTAAAGTAGATAGGGAAGTAGGGTCGAACTCCATAGGGAAACAAGTCTTTTTATTCCTAATTAGTTATTATAATCTAAATTATCTAAGTAACCAATATTTTTGGGAAAAAATTCTATACTACGAAGAATAAGTTTATGGAGAAAAGAAACAATAATAAGGAAGCCTAGGGCACCAACAATTAATATTCCGGGATAGAACGAAGTAATTAATAATTTACAATGCACAAATAACATGATTAACAGGCTCTCCCAATTTATTAATCAACATAGATCTAACAGGCTCTCGCAATTTACTAGATCTAAGTTCTTATTGAAAATAGCCTTTGATATTAAATTAACATCTTCTCGATTCATCAATTCAATATAGCTAAACATTCACAATCAAATTACATCTGCTCGATTCATAATCTAATTGAAAAGAATTAAAACAATTCAATAAGAAATTATCATGCAATATCAATAATCAATATTAACAAACTATCCCTTCATATTAATTATGGATCCCCATAAACCCTAGAATGAAACTACTCACGCATCATCATAACTAAACCAATCAAATAAGTAAAAGCATAATCAAGGAAGCAAATAAAATAACTGAAATTAAAAGGGACGAAATTGTTACCAAAAAGAATTCTGGAATTAATGGAATAATTAAGAACAAAAGTTGAGAGAGAATTTAAGAGAGAGAAAAATACTAAGTAGAGAGAGAAAGTCTAAGAAATAAGGTAATCTAAAAATTCCGTACAAAGACGTACTTAAACGTCTCCCAAACAAAAAATCAAAACTAACTTAATCAGGTCTTCTAAAAACGCGCGCCCGATCGGGCGAAGGGCCGTCTAATCGGGCGCACCTTTTACTTCGCGTTCTTCCCAAGCAGCATTGCCCGATCGTGCTAGAGGCTCGCACGATCGGGCGCGCCTTAGCACCCTCATCAACAAGCCTTGCCGCGCCCGATCGTGCTAGAGGTAGCCTTATTGGGCGGTTGCTTCTCCTTGAGCTTAGACTTCGATTGGGCTTGATTTCTCGGCCCAATCCGGATTTCCTCCTCGGGTCTTGAGTACTTGGTCCAAATGCCTCGGGATCCCAATTACCGAGCCCTTAATCACCGGCTCTCACCGATCCTTGGCTCCAAAAGTGGTCGCGTCCTTCTAGCTTCCGTAGTTGATCCATAAAGCCCGGGAAAATGCTCCAAGAGTGC
Source organism: Chenopodium formosanum (assembly GCA_024500155.1). Taxonomy (NCBI): domain Eukaryota; kingdom Viridiplantae; phylum Streptophyta; class Magnoliopsida; order Caryophyllales; family Amaranthaceae; genus Chenopodium; species Chenopodium formosanum. Next base: position 22,258,872 of record CM044880.1, read on the forward strand.
AATTTCCTGTAAAATACAACTAAAACTACGAAAACACTAGAACACACAAATTAGTAATAAAAGTGGCCCGAAAGAGCCAAAAACACTACTAATAACGACCAAGGGGCGGGGGTAAAACACTATATAAAATGGACATATCAATTGGTGTATGGTTGGAACGCATTTGTTGACTGTAATTGGTGGTGATTGTATAACTTTGGGATTGATTGATTTTGGTAGTGAGTTGTTGCTTGACGGCATTGGTAAAGGAGTTTGATTGAGGCATTCTAAATTGTTGGTTGGAGTTTCTTGTGGTGATTGTGGTATATTGTGATTGGATTGTTGAGCTACTATCTTTGAGAATTCACCTGTCTAAACACATCAAAAACCTCCTCAAGAAACGAAAAATAAATGTAACCGTCGAAGAACCCGCTCCTTCCCCCTCTACCTCGTCAACCTACCCCTATCCCCAAACTACGAATTACCGACCCAATTCAAAAATCTAGATACACCAAACTCAAAGAAACCGTTCCCTTAAACCTTCCTGACACTACTTCCAAGCGGACATGATTAAGTTGGGAATTGATGAAGATTTAAGGGAATTGCTTAACAACCTTCGTATGGGATCTTTCGTGAGTCGGAGCTTCCGTACCTATGTTCAACCGACTTTGGAGTTCTTGGCCGTGGTTGATCAAAGGTTAGATAGGTTGTTAAGCTACTACCCTAATCAAATTAATCATTTATAATACCTAAACCTACACTAATTTAGTTAGTGGCAAGTAAAGGGTCGAACCACTAGGGAAGCACACTAATTCAACATTAATACTCACTAATGCAAGAGTGAAAAGGGGATTGTTTTTGTTGGTTTTGTTGAGTAAGAACACTAAAACTACAAATAAGCAAGAAAATGATGATTAAGATCAAGGGAAAATGACGCTAGGGATACGGGGGTGTCCAATATGATTAGAAAGAGGGGAATAATGGTGATTATCATGAAACACATGCCAAAGAACACAAGATTCTACCTAAACAATTCATTCTTATGCAATAGTCTAGGCAAATCAATGAAAGAGGTCTACACTCATAAGGATCATTCTCGTGCATCCCATTAGTTACAATCAAATCAAGAGAATAAAGAAGCACAATCCATAAAAACTCCACTTTAATAACTCATTCTCATGCATTCATTCAAATAGAGATGATCTTAATCTAGTTCAAATCACTTTCATGCATTTAAACTAGAAAATATCAAATAGAGTGCAACAATAATCTCAAGCTATTAAAAATCATGTCTTTCATCAATTTATGGCATAAGTTCAATCCAACCATCATCATTCATCCAATATCAACTCATATCTTCCACACCCTTCCCCTAGCAAAAAGATTAGCCTAGAGAAAGGAGATTAAACATAATATCAAAACTAGAAACAAACTCAAGAAACTCAAAACAAAACATGATTAAAAACAATGAAAACAATAAAAACTAGATTAACTAAAAAGATTAACAAAAATAAGCAACAATAAAGCAAATAAATAAAACTAAAGGAAAGGATTAGAGATTACTAAAGAAAGGATTAATCAAAGATGAAAACTTGAAGTCTTGGTTGATTGAAGATTAAACTTGAAAAAGTTGAATACCATAAGGAAATTTGAGTAAAAATCTACTTTCTCTCTCTAAAATTATCTAATCTAACCCTAAGAGAGAGAGAGAAGCTCTCCTAAAACTAGAGAAAAAGATCTAATAATCTCCCCCCAAGTCTCGTCCAACAACAAGCCTCAAATATAAATAGATACGCGCAAAAATGCTGAACTGGGCTCGCTGTGCGCCCGCGCACGGTATCTGTGGGCCCGCGTAAGGTGGCTACGCGCCCGCGCCTTTGTGGGTTGGGGCTTGCTGGCTGAGTTGTGCGCCCGCACACAGGTTCCACACAACCCGCGCAAATATCTCTCAGCCTCGATTCTGAAATTTACATCCTTCTGCGCGGGTTCTGACAGGGCTGCGCGCCCGCGCACATTTTGTGCTCCCTCGCACCTTGCTTCCTCGATTCTACTCTCGCGCTTACTTGTCCTCTTCTTTGCAATCCAAGACTTCAAATACCTAAGCACAATCACCTAGGGAAGCAGTAAGGTAAAGGCAACGGTGAAAACACGCAATAAAGGGAAGCATTTAAGCATATACGCGATTTTATTCAAAACACATTGAGACATGTATAAACGCATTATTTGAACAAAACAACTTTAAAACACCTCAAGACAAGCTAAAAAAAAGCATAAACACTACCCTAAGCATGACATAAATGTCACTTATCAAACTAAAAACTTAAAATATAAACATAGAAAATAAGAGAAATTTAAAGAAATTAATAAAATAAGCTAAAAACTATTAAAAACAACTAAAATACATAAAATAGAGATCAAATAAGGAAAATAAGAAAAAGAGTGAAATAAAGCGTAAAACTAGGGAAATTATTAGAAACTAAACTGGAAAATAAGCATAAAAATACCATAAAAGTGACATAAAAGTCACTTATCATCGGTTTCAGCTCTTCAACATTCAATTTGATCAAACCCTTAAAGAGTTCAATGCGGCCCTAGACTTCGATACAAACTCAGATATTTTGGATCCCAAGCTCTTTTTCAATGATGAATATGATCAAAATTCATGGTGGGACGACATTTCTAGGTGTGGTGACTTTGTGACCCGGTATGCCAAGATTAGTAAGGTGTACCAGCCATGTCTCCGGGTTCTCCATCGGCTTTTGGGTTATTCGGTGTTTCTGAAGCAAGAGTTGGGAAAGATGAGTCATTTAGAGCTTCGGGTTCTTTGGGTGGCTACTCGTGCGGAGTACCAAGGTTGCCTAAATTTGGGGTAAAATTTTTTCAAGTATTGCCAAGATTTGCAAGATAGGGATTCCGGCGAGATCCTTTGTGGGAGCATGGTCACAAGGCTAGTGACTAGCCTTGAGCTCGGGCACTATTTGCCGTCTTGTACTTCAGTGGGGGATGTTGATTCTGTCTACCTCGATATCCGGCAACTGAAGCAAATCCAGTTCTTAGCAACGAATGATGATGACGAGGTGTTTGATTGGCTAAGGGATAACGCGCATTAGTGCTATCTCCCTAACCCCTCCTTGACTTCTCTCCACTGCGAGAATGTGGCAAACATTTGGCATGACTCCAAAAGTCACCGCCCTCCCTACAATGATGATGATGAGGAGATGGGTGAAGAAGAAGAAGAAGATCCGCAACAACAACAACAACAACAACAACAACAACAACAACAAACAACAACAACAACAACATCAAGAGCAACATCACCAATATGATAACTCCGACTTGGATGCCCTTAGTGCTCAAATGAAGGGCATGCAAATCCGATTGGAGGACATGTATGATCAAGACTTTGAGGCCCTCTATTCTCATATGAGAGGGATTTCGGAGATGCAACAAGGTATGTTTCTCAAACAACAACATTTGTATGCTGCGGGTGTTAATCGGGGAAACATCACTACTCCAATTAACTACCCTTACTTTCCACCTCAATATGGTCCTATACCATCTTTGGAAGGTGATGCGCCCACGTACCCATATTGGCAAGGATCTTCAAGGTCCAACACCGAGACTCGCTCATTCCCTGATGAGCATGGTAACTATGATTACCGTGTTCCCGGTGGGAGCAACTTTAGGGGTGATCATAACTACCCTTATGTACACCCCGACCACCCACTACCGCTCGCCTTGCAAGAGCAATTCACTCCCCTTTCCCCTTGGAAACTAGATAACTTTAGGGGGCATTATGGTTGGCCCACCCGGTTACACCGGGGGATGGGATCCTTATGGTCCCCCATCCGGGTTTTTCTATGATGGGGATAACAATTATGGCACCGGGCCGAGTGGTAGTGGTAGCTAGTTTCCTCATTTTTGTTCCATGTGCCTCCATCCCTTGCCTTATGTGTTCTTGCTTTGTATTGATGGGATGATGAGATGTATCTATGATTAGCTTGGGGGAATTTTTTCTTTTCTTAGGGTTTGTCTCGATGGCCAATTTGTTGTTGAAACTCACCTTGTTTCTTTGCCTCTTTGTATGATATTCTCTTTCTTGATTCCTCTTTGATGGTGTTTTCTCATTCTTGATCTTCTTGTTGTTGTGATAATGATGCGTAAGTTGCTCCCTAGAATCCAAACCCCTAATATCCAAATCCCATGAATCCAAACCCTTGAATCCAAATTTTGTATATTAGTACTTTGTTGATTAGTTAGATGTTTAGTTGGTTCTTTAGTTCTTATTTTCTTTTTTTTGCTTTCTTGATAGTTTAGTTTCGCTTATTTTTGCTTTCTTTTCTTTTTTTCTTTTCTTTTTTTCTTTACTTTTCTTTTGTTTTGAAGTTACTAACCGTTTCTTTGTCTATAGTTCTCTTTTCCATTTTTGTTCTCTAATGGCTTTAATGATGATGCCTTGTTTCTTGGAGCATCATGAGGTGGTTGATTCTTCACCATACTATTTTAGCATTGCTCGAAAGCCAGTGAGATCTTTCTTATTTTTCTATATCTCTTTTATTTTCTTGGATGCATAGTTTAGGATTAGTTTTAGGAAAAGTTGAATGGTTTGAGGATGGACGCTTCTAACACCTAGAGTGTTTGGGATCATTGGCGATGTTGTCATTTGATCAGTTGTTTGTTAATTGGGAATTACATGTTTAACTTGCATATTCACTCCATTCTTTATTTTCCTTTATCTATGTTTTTCTTTTTCTCCTTTCTTATCTTTTATTTTTCTTTCTTCTTGTTTTTGGTGTTGGGTATGTTTTAGGGCTTTATTTGTCACTTTTGTTAATCCTTTGAATTGGACTATATACAACCGATTTTTGCTTTTGAATGAATATCTTCCTAAAAGGTATGGGTATACACGGCTTGAAAATATGCTTAGTTAACTCTAGGATAGGTGTATACTAAGGTAGCATGTTTTAGAACTAGGAGGATCATGAAACCGGATTCTTCTTGTTAGTGGCATGTTGGTAGTTGCTTCCTATGGTCGATTTGACACCTATAGTGAGTTTTTGCTACATCCATGTGAGGTTCATCATTTTTCAAGCCTTCTACATATATTGCATGAGTGACATGGATCCTTGACTATTGCGGACATAATCTTGAATCTTGACTCATAATTCTCAAACATGAGACCGAACCATCTAGAGAGGACAAAGGCATCTTTTCAGGGTGGTAATTTTTCTTTTTCTAGGTTTAATCTTCTTTATTTTAGTTCATTGGGTTTACATTTGCCTTCTTGCTAACCATTTGAGCCTTTTCCCTTCTTTTCAAGCCACATCTTTAGAACTTTGAGCCTTTTGTTTCTTTTTCTTCCATTTTTGTTTTTGTGAAGCAAATGGCCATGTTTTTGGAGCTTGTGGTACACAAGTATGGATATTGGTTCCTTTTGTAAGCAAACTTGTGATTTGTGTATATTTCGTGAATAATAGCAAATGATTGATGGAAAAAATCGTCCTAAGTGTAAAAAGGCAAGGACTTAATAAATGCATAATTGTAAAAGTCGTCCTAAGTTAAAGAGGCATGGACATTTGCTTTGAAAGAATTAAAAATAAAAAAAAAAATAAAAAAAAAAAAGAATAGAAAATAAGTAAAATCAAAAATATTTTGATGTGATTCTTTTCCCCTTTTCAGGCATTGAGGACAATGCTTCCTTAAAGCTTGGGGGGAAGCGTTTACGCTTTGGTATATGATATATCCAATTTATGTAGTGTTTTACCCCCGTCCCGCAGTCATAATTAGTAGTGTTTTTGGCTCTTTAGGGCCACTTTTATTACTAATTTGTGTTTTCTAGTGTTTTCGTAGTTTTAGTTGTATTTTACAGGAAATTACACTTTTGGAGCATTTTCCTAGGTTTTTATGGATCAACTATGGAAGCTAGAAGGACACGGCCACTCTTAAAGCCCAGGATCGGTGAGAACCGATGATTAAGGGCTTGGTATGAGATACCAGGGCTATTGGATCGATTTATCAAGACCCGATGAGGAAACTTAGATTGGGCCGAGGAATTGAACCCAATCGAAATCCAAGCCTCGAAGAAGAAGACAGGGCCCGATCGGGCAAGCATACGCCCGATCGGGCGGCTGCGCGCATAGGTACCCTCAAGGAAGAGGCGCGCCCGATCGGGTGAGTGTAAGCTCGATCAGGTGCGGCACACCAGTAGCGGGCAAGGAAAAAAGGCGGGCCCGATCGGGCGCGTGTTTTTCTCAGAGCTGATTAGATTAGTTTTAATTTTTGTTTTGAGGAATGTTTAAGTACGAATTATGTACGTAATTTTGGATTACCTTCTTCTTTAGATTCTCTCTCTCTACTTAGGATATTTCTCTCTCAACTTTTGTTCTTAATTACTTTCATTAATCCAGATTTCTTTTGGTAACAATTTCTTCTCTTTTAATTTCAGCTATTTTATTTACTTTTTTGATTATGCTTTTATTTATTTATTTGATTAGTTTAGTTATGATGATGCTTGAGTAGTTTTATTTCTAGGGATTATGGGGATCTAATAAATGATATGAAGGGGTAATTTTGTGATTGTTAATTATCAATGCTTGGTTAATTTCCTATTGATTGATTTAATGTTATGCAATTAGGTTTGGCCAGATTTAATTGTATGAGTTTAGCAATATTAATTCGAGATTCGACAGATGAGAATTGATGTTTAGGCTTAGTTTCAATAGACGGACTAATTTATAAATGGTTAAGTCGAGATTCGACAGATGAGATTTAATACCGGTAAATTAACTCTGTGATTATAATACGTAGCGAAAGCCCTTTATAATCTGATTAATCAATGCTTGATGATTGCTTATTATGATTTACTCTGGAATATTGTTTATTAGTAAACCTATGCCCTAGGTCTTTTAATATTTGATTTTCTCCTTATTTTATTTCTTCCGACCTAATTCTTTGTAGTATAGAATTTATTCCAAAAAATATTGGTTACTTAGATAATTTAGATTATAATAATTAATTAGGAGTAGAAAGACTTGTTTCCCTATGGAGATCGAACCTACTTCCCTATCTACTTTAGTTAGAGGACTTAGGTATTTACTTTTGATTAGGGGATACAACTTTACCCTGTCAAAATTTTGCGTCGTTGCCAGGGAAACGGTTTTATTTTTATTTTCTGATTAATTTTTGTAGTCTAGATTATCCCTTCTCATATTTGTCTTTTAGTTCCTTGTTTATGCCAAGGTGTTCCGTATTAGGCTACATCCCATTCGATCATGAGATCGAGCGATCTTTTCATAGGCAAAAGAAAATCTATAATCAAATTCTGGCTGGTTCCGAGGAGGACAACAATCGAAGAGATCCTCCCTCTGATTCTAGTGACACAGATATTCCTTCATATTCAGATTCAGATTCAGAGATGACGGCCCAGAAGGAACTCAGTAATTACTCGCAGCCGAAGCTCACAGATTTTCCGCACCTTACTCCCACTCCGGCACTAGATGGAGTTCAATTTGAAATGAAGCCCCAATTTATCACTGTGATAGAGAGGAACCAATTCAGTGGAGCTAAGGGTGAAGATCCTAATCTTCACATTGCAGATTTCTGCCAATATTGTAACACCATTAGACAAGCCGGGGTCACACAAGACCAAAAATCAGGGAGATTCTTTTTCCTTTTTCATTATGTAGCAAAGCTAAATTATGGTTTAATGGTTTGAATAGAACTGCACTTGGTATTACTGACTGGGAAACTCTTGCTTTGAAGTTCTATAATAAATACTATCCTTCAGAGAGAACAGCAGTACTAAGGAGTGCTATTCAGAACTTCGCTCAAGAGGCCGACAAAACGCTATATGAGGCTTGGGAGAGGTTCAAGGATCTATAGAGAGAGTGCCCCCACCACAATCTAGCACAATGGAAATTGATCCAAGCATTCTATAATGGACTTGGAAATTCTTCTAGATTAGTGCTAAATTCTGCAGCTAGTGGGAGGTTCATGAATTTTAATGTGGACGATGCAGGACAGTTTATCGAAGACATGGCAATACACAATTCCCAATATGGGAATCCGAGAGAGTTTGCAAATAAAAGAAAACATAATGTTGATTCCATATCCTTTTTGCAAGCTCAATTAACGTCTATTTGTCAAAAATTAGATAATCTTACTGTTGCTCCTAACTCTGTAATTAATGATTCTGCTATTGCTAACAATGAAGCTTTTTGTGAAATTGTGGAATTGTAGGTCATTGGGATCAAGACTGTAGGAGCTCTATGAAACAAGTTAATGCCTTTCAAACCTATAGGCAGAATAATCCATATTTCACTTCCTACAATGCCAATTATAGGAACCATCCATATCTTTCATACCGGAGCACCAATGTACAAAACCCTCCACCTCCACAATAACCACAACAGCAAACCCCACCACAGCAAAAATATTATCATCCTAATTCCGGCCAGAAAAGCCAAGCATCACCCTCATCATCTTCCAACCCTGCCATGACAGAAATTAGAGCAATGCTTGCCAATATGCAAAAGCATATGAAGAGTAGGGAAGCGCAAATTGATTCCATTTTAGCCCATAATAAAATCATGGACAATCAAATTGCACAGCTTTCATCTACCCTACAATCCCGTCAGTAGGGAGCTCTACCATCACAACCTATCCAACCTACAGATCATGCCAATGCAATCACTCTAAGGAGTGGTTCACATTATGATGGACCTCCTATGCCAAAGGAAGATAGACCAGTTCGTGATCTAGATTCCTCTATACCAAACGCTAATCATGCTAGCCCTGCAGGGCCACAAATAAATACTAACTCTACTAATGTTTCTGTGCAGGGTAAATCACAGGATAAGGGAGGAGATGTGTAGAGCCCAGTTATCAAACTTTTATTCCCTAATAGACAACTGAAGAGTAAGTTTGATAAACAATTCGGTAAGTTTTTAGAGGTTGTGAAAAACCTACAGGTAACAGTTCCTTTCACAGACTTAATCACTCAAGTTACTGCTTATGCTAAATTTATGAAAGACATTCTGACTAGGAAAATAGCCTTTAATGAAGTAGAAACTGTAGCTTTCACAGATGAGTGTAGCGCTCTATTGCAAAACAAATCCCCTCCTAAATTAAAGGATCCTAGTAGTTTTTTTTATCCCTTGTCATATAGGGGATGTTTTTATTGATAAAGCTTTGTGTGATTTGGGTGCTGGTGTCAATGTCATGCCATCGTCTGTCTTTGCTAAACTTAATATGGGAGAATTAAAAGTTACTAATATAACTTTGCAAATGGCAGATCGTTCGGTAAAATACCCTTTAGGTATTTTAGAGGACGTCCTCGTCAGAGTTGGTAAATTTTTTATTCCTGTTGACTTTGTTGTGTTATACATGGCAGAGGATACGCAAATACCCATTATATTAGGTAGGCCTTTTCTCCATACTGCAGGAGCAATTATTGATGTTAAAAATGGTAAACTAACCCTTTATGTAGGTGACGACAATGTTACTTTTAATTTAGGGAAGGTTTTGAAAGGGCCTATGCTAGAGGAAAATTGTTGTTATATTGATGTAATTGATATAATGGATGATATTTGTGATGATAGCTTGCCACAGATTCTTGCGAGGGATCCCCTAGAGGAAGTTCTCAACGGGAATTTATCTAAAGACAATGCAAGCGTTTGGGGTAATGAGGTACAAGATATTGAAAAGGCTCTTTCCTTAAAAGAGTTAAGCCCCAAGGAAACAATGAAGATAGTAAATTTAGTTGAGGAATCAAAACCTGCAGAGGTCAAGAAACCTGAGCTAAAACCTCTCCCTTCTCATTTAAAATATATTTTTCTTGATGAACAGGAACTATACCCCGTGATCATCAGTACTGCACTTACTGACCTACAAACTTCCCAACTTCTAAGGGTTTTAAAAACCCATAAGAAAGCTATTGGGTACAATATTGATGATCTCAAGGGTATTAGCCCTGATTTTTGTATGCACATGATACATCTAGAGGACAACTATAAGCCTTGCATTCAACCCCAACGAAGATTAAATCCCAACATGCAGGAAGTAGTCAAGAAGGAGGTTATGAAATTACTTGATGTAGGTATTATCTATACTATTTCCGACTCCAAATGGGTAAGTCTTGTGCAGGTAGTGCCAAAAACGGGTGGGATGACTGTGATAACCAATGAAAAAAATGAATTAATTCCCACTAGAACTATAATAGGGTGGCGTATGTGCATTGATTATCATAGATTAAATATCACCACTAAAAAGGACCACTTCCCTCTTCCCTTTATAGATCAAATGCTTGAAAGCTAGCTAACCATAAATTCTTTTGCTATTTGGATGGGTATTCGGGGTTTTTCCAAATTCCGATTCACCCTGAAGATCAGGAAAAGACTACTTTTACATGCCCTCATGGCACTTTTGCATATCGTAGAATGCCCTTTAGTTTATGTAATGCACCCGCTACCTTTCAACGTTGTATGATGAGAATTTTTTATGATTTCATAGAGTCTATAATGGAAGTCTTTATGGATAATTTTAGCGTGTATGGTTCCTCATTTGATTCATGCTTAATTAATCTCGCTAAAATTTTCAAAAGATGTGAAGAGTGCAATTTAGTTCTCAATTGGGAAAAATGTCACTTTATGGTGACAGAGGGAGTAGTTCTAGGTCATATTGTATCTGATAAGGGCATACAAGTAGACAAAGCTAAGATATTAGTGATTGAGCAATTACCTCCCCCAGTTAATGTTAAGGGAGTTAGAATTTTCTTTGGTCATGCGGGGTTTTATCGCCGTTTTATCAAAGATTTTTCTAAAATTGCTAAACCACTGACTCCGCTTTTACTCAAGGATGCTCCTTTTATTTTTACTGACAAATGTCTTGAGGCTTTCAACAGGATTAAGCACTCTTTGATATCGGCACCCATCATATGTGCTCCCGATTAAAATCTTTCTTTTGAGATCATGTGTGATGCAAGTGACTTTGCGCTAGGAGCCGTGCTTGGATAGAGAAAGGACAAGGTTTTGCATGCTATTTATTATGCAAGCAGAACTTTGGATGAAGCCCAAGTCAACTATGCCACTACGAAAAAGGAGTTTCTTGCTGTTATTTATGCTTTAGAAAAATTTCAATCATATCTTGTTGGTTCTAAAGTCATTGTTTTAACTGACCATGCAGCGTTGAAGTATTTGATAGATAAGGCGGAATCAAAGCCAAGGCTACTCCGATGGGTTCTCTTGCTCCAAGACTTCAACATAGAAATAAAAGATAAAAAGGGAGCAGAGAACGTAGTGGTAGACCACTTGTCACGTATCAGGTATGATGAGGGTAAGGATTCTCTACCTATAGATGATTCTTTCCCTGATGACAACCTTTATGCAGTTGTAGAGAAACACCCATGGTATGCGGATTTTGCTAATTATTTAGTGGGTGGTACTCTACCTCTTGACCTGTCCTACCAACAAAAACAGAAATTCCTTTCTGATGTTAAACATTATTTTTAGGATGATCCTTTTTTGTTTCGTGAGTGTGCAGATGGATTGTTTCGCAGGTGTGTTCCCGAATGGGAAGTCCACGGTGTGCTTACTAGTTGTCACACCTCACCATATGGAGGACATCAAGGCCCCACTAAAACAGTGGCCAAGATTAATCAGTCAGGTTTTTATTGGCCTACGATGTTTAGGGATGCTAACAGTTTTGTGCAGGCTTGTGACTCTTGCCAGAGGACTAGCAACATCTCGTGGAGGCATGAGATGCCCCAAATAGGAATTTTAGAAGTTGAAAGTTTTGGCGCATGGGGTGTTGACTACATGGGACCGTTCCCTTCTTCAAAATGGAACCGTTATATTCTTGTCGTCGTCGACTATGTATCCAAGTGGGTTGAGGCCATCGCCACTCCTACCAATGATGCCCAGGCACTACAAGAAAAATGTCTTTTCGTAGCGATTATTTTGTAGCGATTGTACATTCGCTACAATATGCAAGTCTGTTTATGAAATAATTAAGAAAGTCGTATCATTTTGCAATCGCCATGGTTTTTCCATATAAAATCGATACGGAAAACATAATAATACATATCCACACTATTTTTACACATGTATATAATTTTGAGAAATCGTATCGTTTACAATCGCCACTAAATCCTAAAAATCGATACGAAAGCTTTTTCAACACTAGATATATAAATATTGTTTGACAAAGAATACATAAAATATGTCATAGCTTATTGGTGAAACATTTAATATAAGAGTTTGAGGTTGCATGTTTGAATCTTGTGAAGATCATCCAATCCCTGCGATATTGAAGACCACTACTAAAGGCTAAGGCAACGGGGGATATTGTATCGAATGACCATTCGTTGGGAATGCTTTTTGTTGCAATTACAGTCGATACTAAAGGTTAAAATAATCGCTACGAAAAGGTTATTTTCTTGTAGTGAGGTGGTTCACAGACTTTTTAAGAATACCATCTTTCCAAGATTTGGCGTACCTAGAGCAATAATAAGTGACGGAGGATCTCACTTTCATGAACGGATGTTAGACAACCTCCTCAAAAATTATGGTGTCTACCATAGGACAGGTTTAGCCTACCACCCCCAAATTAGTGGCCAAGTTGAGGTTTCTAACCGTGAGATCAAGGCCATTATAGAGAAGGTGGTGGCAAAGTCAAGGAAAGATTGGAGCGACAAGTTGGACGATACCCTTTGGGCGTACAAAACTGCTTTCAAGACCCCTATAGGTACTACTCCGTATAAATTCGTGTACGGCAAAGCATGTCATCTCCTGGTCGAATTGGAATATAAGGCATATTAGGCTATTAAGGAGCTCAATTTAGATGCCAAACTAGCGGGAGAAAAGAGGTTACTTCAACTTAATCAACTTGATGAGTTTCGGTTGACGGCCTATGATAGTGCTCGAGTCTATAAAAAGAGAAGACAAAGAAGTGGCACGACAAGATGATCCTTCCGAGAGAATTTTAGGAGGGTGATAAAGTGTTAATATTTAATTCTCGACTTAAACTTTTCCCAGGAAAGTTAGGGTCAAGGTGGTCGGGTCCTTTTATTGTAAAAAGGGCCAATAAATTCGGTTCTGTGGAGGTTTTCGACGAACATGGTAACGATTTTAAGGTTAATGGCCAAAGACTGAAGCTATATTATGAGGGGGCTACAATTGGTGCAGTTGAATTACTTCACCTAAGCAGTTCCGATTCAATCTGAGTTTCACTGTGGTAAGAGGGTCGTGCGGGACCTAGATAAGCCAGCACTTGCGGGAGGCAACTCGTATTTCTTGCTTTCTGACTAATTTTTTATCTTTCTTTATTTTAACTTTTTCTAAGAGAGGTGAGGAGAGTGAATTTTACCTTTCATGAGTGTTTTTGTACAGGTTTTAGATCACAAAGTACGGAGGTTTCAAGAGAAAAAAAATTTAGGCGAAGAAAGAGAAGCTCCAGGCCAGGGTACGGGCCCGATCGGGCGAGCTTCGCCCGATCGGCGCGCACCTAAGGTTAGAATTGCATAATACTTCGCCCGATCGGACAAAGACGCCCAATCGGCGCGCAATATTGATTTTATCGGAGCTTAACTTCGCCCGATCGGGCAAGGAGTCCTGATCGGGCGCGCAAGTCAGGGAAGAAATCGAGGGAAATTTCGCCCGATCGGGCGGAATTTTGGAGAAATCGAGTGCCACAAAAAGAAATATCGGGCGAGCAAAGGGCAATTTCCAGGTTCGAGTTCTCGCCCGATCGGGCGGACGTCGCCTGATCGAGCGCGCACTTTACAAATCCTCCTGAACCACCTTCGCCCGATCGGGCGCGACTTTTTAATCCGGGGTTTTAAACCCCTTCTCCCTTTCTCTTTTCTTTTTCTTCCTTACTCCTTCTTTCTCCTTCACACTTTCTCTCTCTAAAACCTCCATTTTTAAACCTTCAACTCCACCTTCAATCCAAGATCTCCTCAAATTCACCCATCAAAACCTCAAATTTCTTACATATTCTTAATCCTTACACCTTCCTCTACATTTTCCACCCATTTTCTCCCACTTTCTCTCCTACTTCCTTCAAACCCTTAGAAAGAGAAAGCTCCAAATACCCAATTTTCCACATACAATGGCTTCAAAGCGTTCAAGGACACAAAGGGGTGAAAGTTCGAGGGCACCACAACCAACGGTCAACCCGGACCTTCAAATACCAGAATGGGAGGAGGTTGTCATCACCTCGGAGGAGCAACGGGCTAGGATGCTAAACCTCATTGATCGACAGGTAATCTCAACCCGTTTTGTTCATCACCCCACATTAGCTAGATTAGGTCTAGATAAATATGTGGAAAAATTGTTCAAAGGTATAGGCATGAGTGGTTTCTTTCAAATGTGCCATGATACGTATGACTATTTAACATTAGAATTTATTTCAAGTTTTAATGTTATTAAAATAAATGCATTAATCACTCATGTACAATTCCGATTATTGAACAACGATGTGAGACTAACTCTTAAAGAATTTGGAACGTTGTTTGATTTGAAATCGGATAAACCAATTGAACCCTCAAGACCACACTGCTATGGTCTACAAGAGACTAACTGGGGAGGATTTGATTAACCTCTAGCATGCCAAAGGGACGTGGATTCAACATCCCGTCCCAAAATTTTGGCAAAGATTTGTCGGCCTCAATATTTTTGGGAGGCATGAACTGGCAAGATTTTGTAACTACCCACTACTTGGATGCATACTTTGACAACCAAATTGTCACGGGAAAATTTGGAGCCTGGTTTTTTTTTTCTAAGTTAGGGATCGAGGAGGTTCACGTGATGGCGTCTAGACCGAGTTTAGACCAGCCTACAATACTTAAGCACTTTAAAAGAAGAACACACAAGACAAGAGACAAGAACGACTGAAACACTTTATTGATTTTCGTGGCTTACAAACTATAGGAGTTTCTCTCTCTAGAATCTCTCTCTAGAACTCCCAAAATCTGATGCCCAGCAAATGAATGCCTTGGCCTATTTATAGGCACTGACTACAGCCCAGCCAGATAGGATAACTGCCCACTATGCCCACTACACCCATGATTTTGTAACTACCCACTACTTGGATGCATACTTGGATGAATCTAGACATGTCCACGTAGTCAGGGAAGTTTTCCACGTTCTGCATGTCTTTGTAACCGTCTGGTAACCGTCACTTGCTACTATGCCATGCTCCTATACTTTAGGAGGCATGCATCAGTGTGCCTACGTGGCACTTCAACTGCCTGGCCATTGTAACTGCCTGCTCAGCATAACTGCCCACTCCCTTAGTGCTCCTATTTTCTAGGGCCACTAAATGAGTGGGGGTAACTTCCACATGACGTGGCATTATCCCTTTGGAATAACTACCCACGTCCGAATTGTTACCACCCACCACCCTTAGATGTTCCTATTTTATAGGAACCGTCCTCTGGTGTGGCTTACTTGCGTTCCCGATTGACCACGTCGAAGATCATGGTCAAGATAACCGTTAGTCAACCCACTAACGACATGGTCATATATTTTAGGAACTGTCTTTAGCCCTTTTTGCCACCTCATCATAACCGTCCCTATAATTTAGGGAGAGTGGTGCAACGTGGGTGGTTACCTTGTATAACCGCCCACCATCCACCACTACTTTGTCAATCCCTAGATTTAAGGCAACCGCATACCATAATGGTGACTAGGCATAACCGCCAAGGAGTCCCTACAAAGTAATCCACAAAGGAGAGTTTTGGTTAGACCATCTAAAAGCCAAGGTCATTCCTTAGCATCGAGCATGTGGCCACGTAAGTCCATGGTTTCGTCGAAGGCACCAAAGACATCGTTGACCCGGGCCACACTCGTTTCTTCATGCCGGGGTCACTATGGTTACCATCATAAAGACACCCTAACATGATCTCAAGAGCATCCCTTATTCAAATCACGCACCACTAGCAAGCATGCACCGTACTAAGCCCTCAGCCTTCGTTAGTCAACCCGCATCCCTCCTAGCCGGGACCACCAAGTCGGTTTGTCCTATTAGGTGTCCACCCTAGCCATCTAAGTGCGCTATGGTCTCCATAGGCCATCCTATGTCCAATACCATGCCTAAGGTCCATAGCCTTAAGGCCACCCTTGGGTCAGCCCCTGACCCTTGAGTGAGCACTCGCCCCCTAAAGAGCTTTATTTAGCACTAGCCTTAGAATACTAGTGAACACCCAACTGACATTAACACAATAATGGACTCTCGAGTCCGATCCTTGAACCCAACCTTGGACCTTAGGCCATGTATGATCTATTAGGGTCCTAATAAGTCCCCTCAATAAGCATCAAAGGTTGTTATGGAGTTTTGCCCGACCAAACGCTCCGACGATCTTTTAGCGCGCGCGCCACTGGCCATAGGCCCAAGGCCTAGCTGACCCGTGCTTCTCTAGCACCAGGGTCTAATCACCCGGAAGTCATCCCTGATAACCTCACATGCCTTAGACATTGTAGTGAGCTACTCTAGCCTCACTTGGCTCGTTCTTCCCGAACCGAGCGCATACTTGCTCGTATAGGCAAGTGGGGTTTCGAAGGCCTTGCGCGCCTTTGCGGGGTGATCGACGACCTTGCCTAGGTCGACCGGAAAGTGACTGTGACAAACCTCCCTCGCCCAAAAGAGCTTGACGTCCTCGTCAAAGATCAAGAAGGTAGGTCACCGCGTCACCTATGCTTTCCAAGCACAACGTCTTCTCTCAACCCGGGTTTTACCCCTTGTCTCTCTTGTTAGGGGTGTCTAGTCACATTGCTAAATTTGACAATACTTCCTAGTATCTTCTTTGGATCATAATTTTCCCTTACTCGGTATTGGCCGTGCCTCGCACGCCTAGCCTTCTTGACACCCGGTTGGGCTACCTTGTAGCACCAATGTGTACTTAGGCAACATCATAGATCCCTTTCCTTTACCCTTATCCAAAATTCCAACATCATGTGAGGAGAGATGAATTGGAACTATTGGAATCCTATGCAATTCCCAACGCTGAAAATTTGAATATACCTCATAGGATAGCCAATCATTCCAAAGGGCGGCCAATGCGGCCGAAGCAAGTAGGTCTAGGGCACCTATTTATTTTGGGGGGTTAGTGACCCACATTGCCAAAAAAACACCTAGGATGGAACCCGGATGGGCATAGGAAAGTTGTAGGCTCAAACCTCATGGACCTAGCCTATTTAGAGAGTCTAAACTAGGAGCAACCTGTGGGGGGTGACACTTGGTGGATAGTCCACCGACAATCGGGTAGGAGGGACCAAGCCTTTACCTTACCCAACCCCGCCTTGACCAAATTTGAGAAGGGGAAGCCTTCTTATACTTTTGAGATTAACGGTCAAGGTGAGGTTCAACCACCTCACCCTTCACCACAACCCCACCAATTTCCCCAAGACCATTCCCCCCATCACCATTCACCACACTACCCACCACCTCCACCCTTCACCTATGGCGTACCCACTTGCTCGGTCGACTATAACGTCGACCCCAATGCCCCTTATGACTTTTTGGCTTTTAGGAGCCAATTAGACCATATCGAGATGGGGCAAGGGAGAGTTAAGGGTATGATGCAAAACCTATATTCTAGGTTAATCACCTTGAATGGGCAGGTAGGACGCATAGAGAGGAACCTCGGGAGGGTCTATACCCCATGTACGATGATTATGCACGCCGAGGGGCTATTCCCCCCGAGGCATTAGTTCCCGATTGGTTCCAATACCCCCAAGGAGGGTATTCTCACCCCGGTGCATATGGTACTTATGTGGACTACTCTTCAGTCCATGGATATGGGGGTGACGCTCCTTTTGGGGGTATGGGGGGGAATGTGAACCCTAACTACTTTGTAGGTGGTTCGGGTTGTGGTGGTGCTAGATCGAGCCAGGGTGGTGCCGGCTCAAGCTATGGAGGAGGATATGAGAGGATGGATGACAATGAGGAGTAGCTTCTCCTAGCTACCCTCCCAAATCAATGAGGGCATTGTTTGATTTGGCTTAGGGGGAGATTTCTTGTATATATGGTAACTTTCTTTCTCTCTTCTCTATTTATTGCTTTCCTAGTGTAGTTTTTATTGCTTTTCCTTATGAAAAAAATACAAAAAAATTTGAAAAATAAAAAAATTCAAAATACGTTCCAATGAATTGTAATTCATGCTTCCCTGTGTCACATACTTAGAAAATATTGTTTTGATTCTTAGTATATGATAATGAGCTTTGTGAATTTGTTGATCATGATTTGAAGTTTAATTGTTTGGATTCCTAAACATGCGTCAATTTTGCCAACTATTTGTGAATATAGTGCTTGACTAGTTGATTTGGTTAGGAATGTGTGATAGTTCCATAGTTCATGATATGTCAATGAATTTGAGTATTGATTTGCAACTATAAGTAATGTTTATATGACTCATTATTATGCACATTGAGGAGGACAAAGACGTTAGTTTTCTTAGGAAGCTTTCAGACGATATTAGATACATTTGTTCCCTTCTTGTTACCCATGTTGTTTCTTGTGCCCTTTTATTGTTTATTTAGCCACATTACAAGCCTATATGAGCCCCATTGGTTACTAGTCCCAAGCTTGGCTTGGGGGAGCTATTAGTTGGTGAGGTGAGGGAGTTGTGGTGTGCACATTATTTGCACAATGTGGGAATAAAAGAAGAGTGATTGTTCTTTAATTTTATGATTGGAAAATATTGATATATTGTGTTACAAAGTTGAAATTTCCAATATGAGTTAAAAAGAAAAAAAGAGCAAAAGGAAGAAATTTTTAATGTTTAAATGTTTTATTTGAAGGTTGTTCAAGAAAAAAAATAGAAAAAAAAATTCAAAAGAAAAAGGAAAAAGTTCAAGTTTGAAAAGAAAGAGAAAAAGAATGAGTTCAAAGTTTGTATTTCACTCAAGTTCTACATTATCATATTTTTATGAGTGAAATTTGTAAGTGTTGGGATTGTTTATATTGTTTGGAGTTGTGTTTGGTGGATTCTTGTTGGAGTTAGTTATGTTGATGGAGATGTATGATCATCATTTATTTTGATCATGGGTTTATTAGGATTTGGCTCCGTTAATGCATAGCTTTTCTCTCACATATTCCCAAATTTATCCTACCCTTTACCCTAACCTTACATTACAAGCTTTAAAGACCTTCCGACCTTTGTGCTTAGAATTGTATGAATGTGAAAGTGTTGTTTATCAATGCAAGTTATGATTTGACATAATTCGAGTCGACTAGTAGGTTGAGCGTTCATAGTTTTAAACACACGAGAGTGTGAGATGGGAGGGCATTGTTCACAAATAAAGGGGTTGGTTGGAGAGCGATCGAGTACCTCTTTTACTCGCCACATAAATGAGAGTTGAGTGCGTGAGCACTAGTCTTGAATTCTATATGCTTATGTGGTTTGCTTTACTTGACAATTGTTGGGGATGAATGATAATTAGATGAAAGAGATTGATTGACATTGAAGCATGTTCATTAGATTTATCTTGAATCGTTTGTGCTTGATTTTGTTTATTGGGATGAGGCATGTTTTATATGTTCGTTGATGAGCTCTTTGCTTAGGGACAAGAAAAGGTTTGGGTTGGGGGAGTTTGATATATCCAATTTATATAGTATTTTACCCCCGTCCCACGGTCATAATTAGTAGTGTTTTTGGCTCTTTAGGGCCACTTTTATTACTAATTTGTGTTTTCTAGTGTTTTCGTAGTTTTAGTTGTATTTTACAGGAAATTGCACTTTGGGAGCATTTTTCCTGGGTTTTTATGGATCAATTACGGAAGCTAGAAGGACACGGCCACTCTTGAAGCCCAAGATCGGTGAGAACCGATGATTAAGGGCTCGATATGAGATACCGGGGCTATTGGATCGATTAATCAAGACCCGATGAGGAAACTTAGATTGGGCCGAGGAATTGAGCCCAATCGAAATCCAAGCCTCGAAGAAGAAGACCGGGCCCGATCGGGCGGCTGCGCGCATAGGGACCCTCAAGGAAGAGGCGCGCCCGATCGGGTGAGCGTAAGCTCGATCGGGCGCGGCACACCAGTAGCTGGCAAGGCAAAAAGGCGGGCCCGATCGGGCGGCCCTTCGCCTGATCGGGTGCGTGTTTTTCTCAGAGCTGATCAGATTAGTTTTAATTTTTGTTTTGAGGAATGTTTAAGTACGAATTATGTACGTAATTTTGGATTACCTTCTTCTTTAGATTCTCTCTCTCTACTTAGGATATTTCTCTCTCTTAAATTCTCTCTCAACTTTTGTTCTGACTTACTTTCATTAATCCAGATTTCTTTTGGTAACAATTTCTTCTCTTTTAATTTCAGCTATTTTATTTACTTCTTTGATTATGCTTTTATTTATTTATTTGATTAGTTTAGTTATGATGATGCTTGAGTAGTTTTATTTCTAGGGTTTATGGGGATCTAATAAATGATATGAAGGGGTATTTTTGTGATTGTTAATTATCAATGCTTGGTTAATTTCCTATTGATTGATTTAATGCTATGCAATTAGGTTTGGCCAAATTTAATTGTATGAGTTTAGCAATATTAATTTGAGATTCGACAGATGAGAATTGATGTTTAGGCTTAGTTTCAATAGACGGACTAATTTATAAATGGTTAAGTCAAGATTCGACAGATGAGATTTAATACCGGTAAATTAACTCTGTGATTATAATACGTAGCGAAAGCCCTTTATAATATAATTAATCAATGCTTGATGATTGCTTATTATGAATTACCCTGGAATATTGTTTATTAGTGAACCTATGCCCTAGCTCTTTTAATATTTAATTTTCTCCCTATTTTATTTCTTCCGACCTTATTCTTTGTAGTATAGAATTTATTCCCAAAAATATTGGTTACTTAGATAATTTAGATTATAATAATTAATTAGGAGTAGAAAGACTTGTTTCTCTGTGGAGATCGACCCTACTTCCCTATCTACTTTAGTTAGAGGACTTAGGTATTTACTTTTGATTAGGGGATACGACTTTACCCTGTCAGTATATATGATGTGGTTATAGCTTTGAATAAGCTTGGGGGAGTTAGTTTGTTTTTGTTTGGCGATTGCTTGGTTATGAGGAGAAGGTTTGATCACCCTTTGCTTCACTAATTTGGAATATCGCCAAATTTTAAAATTTTAGCCTACCCCTAACCCTTTTTGCCCTTACGTTACAACCATTGGGAAAGACCTTTCGACTTAGAGGTTGAGTCAAATTTCGAGGAAGGGCATTATGAGTTAAAGCCTAAAGAGAGGGGATACATAGTCAAGAAGTCGTGTAGCCCAAAAGTGTGTTCTTTTCCGGCTCCTTTGAGGAGCTATTGAGATGCTCATTATAGGGAGATTTGAGATATAGGGAGAACGCGGTAAGATCGAACGGGATGAAGATGAATTGTGATAATTATTTCTTTATGCTTAGCATACTCTATGTTTCAATCAACCTCGGATATCTTGAAACGTGCATACCCCTATTTTCTTAAGAAATATGTCTATTGATTTGAAATGTGGTCATTTTGTAAAGTCCAATTTGTAAAGGTTTTAATTTTGTTTTTCTTTCTTTTATTTTACTTTTTGTGGTTTGCCTCATGTATGGTGGTGGAGAGTTATAGGTTAAGCTCTTAGGAAACCTTTACGAGACCTCACTCGTCCTCATAGGCGACTTTGGGGTTTAAAGGGCTTGTTGTAGCTCAAAACAACTGTGATTCCTAAGTTAGTGATTCTTAGTGTATATTCCCGTCTTATGTCTTTCTTTTTCTTTTTGAATAACTCTTTCATCCTTATTATTTATTGCTTTGTTTTTCTCGAGGACGAGAAAAAGTCTAGCTTGGGGGAATTTGATGAGTGTCATTTATGGCACTCATTTGGTTCTTTTTAGGGTGAATTTCACGTTATTCTATAGCTCTTTTACTTAGCTTTTCCTGAATTTTACTCTTTATTTCTTTTAGTTTGCATTTTCTTAGTTAGATTTCTTTCTTTATGCATTTCTTGGTTTATTTCGTTATTTTCTCTTTTATTTGCTTGTTTTCCTTTATTTTTCAGGTTAAGGTCATTATCCAAGTTTCCTGAGGCCTCTTCCCAGTTTGGCATTGATTAGGATGTCTAATGTTCTCCATTTGAAGCGCAAGCATGGAGAAGTGCAAGTTCCTAAAGTCCTTAAGCTGTGCATTCAAGTCGTGGGGGCATGATTTCTCGTGTTGAACCCACAAATATGGAGTTTAGAAATTGCAAGGTCCCATGTTTATCAAGAGCATTAAGTGGAACGTACGAGGAACATTGGCATGATAGGGAAAAGAGCTGCCCTGTTCCCAGGCACTGCCGCGCCGCCAGGTGGGGCGGGTGCGCCTCTCTCGGGCGCGGGCGCGCATGTATGGGTCTTTGTTCCGTACCCAGATTTGCGCGGTCGCGCTCTCCCTGATGGTTGGCTGCGCCTGCACAAGTTTATTTGGGGACGATTTAACTAACTTCTATTAGTTAGTTTTACTATATATAGATTTTCATTCTATTTTTAAAGAGGGGAATATTATTCAAAAATTAGAATAGAATTAGAATTAGAATTTTAGAGAGAGAAACTCTAGATTGTAGAGTGATAAGTTCTTGATTTATGATTGAAGATTGGTAATTCTAGCATTTTCTCCATTGAATTGAAGCAAGTTTGTAAGGATTTCTTTTACTTTGATGCAATCTTTACCTTATCATTTCAATTGCTTTGTTAATTGTTCAAGTTTGAATTGAATTTGTGATTGAATTAGTTGTATTGATATAATGATGATGAAATTGTTGATTAGCTTAGTATTGATCTTGATTCAATGGATTGTGAGTAGTTCTCTTGCTAGGGGAATGGTGAAGCATATATGAGTAATGGATTGATGCTAATTTGGGGAAATTGATGGAGTTGATGTTGTGATTACATTTGTTGATTGATTAAGTGCATGTGTGTGATTATTTGAAGAGTAGCTAACTTTGATTATTACACTAGAATGGATTGTAAGCTCGCATTGATACGAAAAATTGATTTGTGGCTTGCTTTTGTCGATTGAGTAGGTTTGCAAGGTTCCTAGTTAGAGTCTCTCGTTGTTGACGCTAGCTTGACCTCTAGGAGATTAGCCTACCTTACTCTCTTGATTGCTTAATTAATTTTCCCTTGCAACACTCGACTTAGTCATCTTCAATCCCAATTAGCTATATCCATTCCAAGTATATGCAGATCCTAACCCTAATGCTTGATAGATTTGATTTCATTTTTTATTGTTTAATTGTTTAGAATATACACACCTCACTTCATTGCTTCGAAATAGCTTAGCTTTGACATTAGCATTCACCTCCCATTCCTAGTGGTTCGACCCTCGACTTACTCTATGCTTGGTATAAGAGTGTGTTGAGAGATTACAAATTTTGTTTTAACCAAGGGTAGATTATTTTTCAATGACCTAGTCTCTGCCTTAGATCAACAAGGCCAAATTTTTCAACCATGGTGTACCAAAGTTCTGCATTCCTAAGAACATGACTGATGAAATAGACCGGGAGCTGGATGTCGTCTCTTTCAGCAAGGAGAACAACACTCAGAGCATGATCTAAGACAACTAAGTACATATACAGTGTCTTCATGACAATGACTGCCTGTATTTTCTCAAGTTTGGCCTCTATCCCCCTCTGGCCAATCAGGAATTTTAGAAACTTCTTAGACACAACTCCAAAGACACACTTCTTGGATTAAGCATGACCTTATGCCACCAGAATATGGTGAAAATTTTTTGGAGATCAGCAAGGTGATCCGCCTGCTGCATGGATTTGACTATCATGTCATCGATGTACGCCTCTACATTCCTCCCAATTTGGTTAATGAAGACTGTATTAATCATCCTTTGGAATTAGTCGCATTTTTCAAGCCAAACAACATCACAGTGTAACAAAATAACCCCTAATCAGTGATGAATGATGTCTTCTCATGATCTTTTTTCCACAAGGGAATCTGATGAAAGCCTGAGTAGGCGTCCATTAAACTCATCAAGCATGTCCGGCTGTAGAGTCGACTAGACAGTCGATCTTTGGAAGCGAACATGCTCTGTTCAAGTTAGTGTAATCAACACACATGCGCCAAGTACCATTCGACTTCTTTACAAGCACGGCGATCAGGATTCGTTATTACTCATCTTTATACAATTTAAATATATATGCTGAATTCTCCATCCTAAAACAAAAAACTATAATTAAAAGAAATCATAAGTCACTAAATTTAAAATGTCAAACTCCAATTGATTCGAATTGAGTATCCCTCATCTCATATAATAACTTTCATTATTACTCATCTTTATATAATTTTTTTTATGCTAAACTCTTATGGGTTTTTGTTCAATCTTGATCTCAACTCAAACTCGTGCTCAAAGAAAAAACATATTCCTCAAAATGGATATAAAATCACAAATTCTCCCAATTATAAGCTCTTTAATCATTAGTATCAATCTCTTTATTCTCATACCTTTGTGTCTTAATACACAAGTGCACAAAATTCAAGAACTCATTATTCTTAATAACTAGACAAGGTATTTCAACAGCAAACTATCCCAAAACACAATACTCACACCCATGTGGTGATGTGCATCCCAAGATTTCCACCAAATTACATCTCAAATAAGAACATTAAAGCGAACAATCCTACATAAGCCATTGAAATTTCAAAATCCTGTCCTCAACATTCCTCAAAATTCTCATCATAGAAACTAACAAGGTATGGGTTTAGGGATCTTGTAAAAAAAAAAACCAGCTTAACTACCAATAGAAAATCGTTCCCAAAACAATAATTCAGTTCTTGCACAAAATTAAGTTCGATGTTCAATCATACAATCTTGATAGCTCACATAGAATAATTCACATATTGCATGCTTTCATTAATAAACACTTATTCATATAACATGCTTGAACATCTCATAAGAAAAACATATGCACAGAGGAAAGAAATAGATTCTAGCCTATATGCCCCTTTCTTCTCCTACCCAATCTCACCACATGCTTTTAACACATAATTACATACCTTAATTACTTCGTATGCCTGCACACATAATTTAAAATTCGATTTTCACTTTCGAAAATTCATTGCCCGAACTATAGATAAATCCGGACCCTTCAAAAATAAAAATAAAAAATTGTCCCTTTATTTTAAAATAAGTACTCTTAAAATATTTTTGAAATCATTAAAATAAGCACTTGGCCAAGATTTTTGAACATAGGTACCTTAAAAACACATTTTTGGCTTAGTAGTAATTAAAATCCAACCAAGGCTCCCAGATACCACTTTGTAATACCCCGAAAATTCCCTTTCTGTAAAATTACCTTCTAACTCTAATAAAACTCATTTTAGGATATATCCAAGGTATCACCGCCACCGTGATAATGACTAAGGCTATTTTCAAAGTCACACAGCGGAAGACTAACTTTTAAAAACTCAAATAAAATAGAGTTTAATAAAACCAAACTTAACTTTAAAACCAACTTACATTAAAACACTAACTTGGAACCTTTAAAGGCCCTTAAAAACCAAACTAAAATATTAAAACAATAATTAAGGTTAGTGTCACAATTACATAAATAATCCAATACAATAAATAATAAACAAAGAAACATATAACCCTATTCGCTCAATCCCATCATGCTTGATATGCTCCTTCAACCTGTAATTCTCTTTATTGCAACCTCACTACTCACCGTATAAAATGGGTCATAATAGGGCCAATACAAAGAAAATCCAAACACAAACACAAAAGTACGAATAACAAAAGATGAGTACATATGCACCAATAGGAATAATCACACTAACATGAATATCCTAGCAATAGACAATAAATAAATATATAAATAAATAAAATATGCTCGCCATTCAACACAAGTCAACTTACCTTTCACTTATGACTCTATTTTAATTTATTAATGTATATATTTGGATTACACATCGAACGGGTATCCTTCCTTAAAAATAGCCCATTAAAAATGGAGCTTCCTATCAGGAAGCCACCCCCAATTGGCACCTACTATATCACACCTTGGTGATGGAAATCTAGCGCATTAATAATAATAAAAGAAAGTACAACGTCTTGTACCCCTATAGAAGCTATGATCAAATATAAAGTCACATAACTCCCCCCATGTGTTCATATGTTCCAAGAGTTTTGGTGTGTATCCTCTTAAACTTTATGTTATTTACCAAGTTAACTTGTGATTACTCCAACTAATCATCAAGAATAATTAACATAATAACAATCAACACATACTTCCAATTCATTCTTAAATTAATAGTGAGCACAAACTATTTATTTTAATTAAGGTTCCTTGCCTAGTTTTGTGCACAAAGTTGCACGATTACTACCTTGGTGCATGCTAACAAACTTCCTTGACTAAATCTTAACTTACTTGTGCTAGTAATAAACTAACTTATTGACTCGACCTCAACTATGTGGGTGAGTAAATAAATAAACTAACTTTCTTGACTCAACTCCAATAAAAAATGGGTGAGAATAAAATCATAAAAAAGCTTAATAAATCTAACTTTAGCTCCTTGCAATAAACATAAGCCTTGCTTATTAATTACATGCCTTCTTGATAATGTACAACAAATAATATAACATGATTCAATTACTTTCAACTTGTATCAAGCTCACAACAATAATTCTAACATATACACATGCTTACATATAACTAGACATGGATAATCAATCGATCAATTCAAGTATCACAACACAACTTAACATGATACTAATCTCATACTTGATACCAACTTAACTTCCTAATATGGTACTAAGCATAATTAAAATATCCTACGCGCATACATACCTCAATTCGTCCTTGCAACTAACCATAATGCTAGAAATTACTCAACTCAAAGTCTCCTACAATACCAAGTATATAAACTCAATTAATCTATTGATTACACAAATTTCCAGCAACTTTTAAACATTTTAAAACCTCTCTAATAAGCTGAAATTATGGTTAAAAACCTTTAAAACTCTTTCTTTAAGTGGGTAAATAAAACCACAAAGTAGAAACTTAATTATAGTGCTTATATACAAATTCCAGCACGCTTTTTAAGGTTTAAACCCCTTACATAAATCTGAAAATTATATTAAAACCAAATAAAACTTTATTTACATAAACCCCTTTTATTAAAACACAAAATTAGAGCTTAAATAGAAATTCCAGCAATATAATTTAATTAAAAACTAATCAAAACTCCATAAAGATACAATCTTTATGCTTTATTATCACTTACAATCAATGGGTATATAAAAACCCCAAATAAATTGCAAGTTAGAACCATAAAAATCAACACTTTAATAAAAAAAAACCCTAACTTTTAATACTTTATAAAATCTGAAAATAAAACACTTTATAATCTAAAATTTACAATCTTTAATTATCAAAACATAATTATAGGACATGTTAATCATGTTTAGATAATTAAAAATCAATACCCAAAAATATATATATTACATAAATTAATTAAAAACAAGGATTAAAAGTAAGGAGGACAGAAAGAAAAAAAAAAAAAAAAAAAAAAAAACACCACCACTTTCGGTGGTCGGGCGGCCGTGGTTCACCGGCGGTGGCTGGGCGGCCAGCGGCCTTGGGTCACGTGGCAGGTGGCGGTGTGAGGTGGCATCTTGGGCTTGAACATGGTGATGCGCATGAAACATGAAAGGAGAAAGAAAGGAAAAGTAAGGGGAAAAGAGAAAGAAAAATAAGAAAAAAGAAATAAAGGATAAAGAAATAAAGGAAAATAATACTTACCCCAAATCTGATTTTTGATCTCTTGTGTGGGAAATTTTGGAATTTTAGGGAATACTAGATTAGTACCCGTGCGTTGCACGGTGATGATAAATATTTTGCCTAATTTAAATTTATATTATTATTTGAAATTAATCATTATCATATGTTTTTTTATTTAGTGAGATTAAAAGTTTACTTGTTCTTTTCTTCTTCTAATGTATATATATATTTCATAATCAAATTAATATGTTGAAGTAATCAAAAAAATAAAAGTAGTGGTACTTTCTTATACTCATAACATATTGGACATTTTTGTTTATATGAATATTACAGTAAAAGAGGTGAGTAACTGAGTATATATAGTATAAAAATAAATTAGCATTAATTCGATAGTATCTAATTACTATATATAGTAGCATTTTTGCTCCTTCTGCATTTCTTAAAAAAATAAATAAAATAATAATAAATAAAAATAAATAAAAAATTAGATGGTACTTGTATCTTTTCATTGATTAATTAGGCAAACCAATATTTATTTTAACCACACACAAAAAAAAAAAAAAAAAAAAAAAAAAAAAAAAAGACTTGACATTTCCTTTTAAAAAAAAAAGTACTATATTTTTTTGTAACCACATAAAACATTAATACCCATCACAACTAGAGTTGTTCAATGGACAGAGGGTCCATCAAAAGCCCTGACCCAGCCCAATTATAAACGGGCCAGGCCCGTCCAATAATTAAACAGGTCGGGTCCTTATAGGGTCAGCTAACGATGGATCCTTCCAGGGCTGGGTTGGGCTCTTATAGGGTTTATAATTTTTTGGCTGGACTCTTATAGGGTCTATTTTTTTTTTACTCTTATTGGGTCTATAATTACTAGTATTAAAATCAAAAACAAATTTCCAAAGAAATTTCCTCCTTTCTAACGTTAGTTTCAAAAAAACAAAAAAAATTCCCTTTCAAAATCCCCTATTTCCCCCAAATGATGAACCCTAAAAAAATTCTCAAATTCTAAATCTTCAATTTATCACCTTCTTGCTTGCCGCTGTCAATCGTTGATTCCGTCATATCATTTCAATTACCAAGGTATGTTGTTCGATTTCGCTCAATTCTTGTCGATTATATTCAAGTAGTACATTTTAATTTCTTTTTTCAATTATTTTGATTTGTTTCATCTAGAATTTGTATGTTTTTGTGATTTTCATTATTAATGAGAAGATTAATGTAGTTTCCTATGCAATTTGTATGTTTCTTCTATTGCTAATTTTGTCAATTTAGTTTAGTTTGAAATTAGGAGCTCTGTTTAATAAATCTGCAATGAAATTTGGTTGCGGCTGAATGATTATTTCACCTTTTTAAGATTCTTTTTGCTAAGTTGATGTTGTTCAATAATAGGTGGTTTTCAATAGTTTTTCTAGCTTTTCTTTTTACCCTAATGTGTTCGATAACATTATAAAATTGGAAACAAACTATTTGTTTGCTATTTTGAATGTTCCTTGTTGAATGATTTGCTGGTTTTCGTGTAAACGAGTTGCCGAACCTACTGCGTAACATTGTTTTCGCCTTTTGATCATGAATTCATTAGATTTTTGTTTGGAATTCGTAATATTTTCGACCTTTTAAAATTTTAATCGTCAAGTTATAATTTTTGTTCAAAATCCTACTTGGGTTTTCCTTAACATGTAATTTGATTGTTCATATTTGTATTTTCTGGGTATTATATAATGTTTTTGGGTATTTTTTGCTCTCACTATTTTTGTTTGTCTTCAATTGCTGCTATTTAATTTTAATTTCGTCATTTCATTTTTCTGTTAGGTTTTATAATCGGTTTAAAGAACAATTGTAATAGTTTTAATTGGATTTAGTTTTTTTCTTGGTGAATTTGATGAAGACCTTTTAACCAAAATAATTAATTATACACATTGATATTGATTTTTATTCGATTTTAACACTGATTTTTATTTGCAGTTCTTGTGTGTTTGAGTCAAGGTGTTAAATGAAAGTTGGATATTTGCTTCTTAAACAAGAATAAAGACTTCTTTGTAACTTGTTTCTTGTACTATTATTGGAGTTTTAGTTTTGGAGTAAAGCATTTCCCCCTTTTTTTTTAATTCATGTAGTAATAATTGCCAGGAATTACTGTTAGTTGTGGTAATTGATTAATGTTATACAATTTTAGTTTTCATGTTAATAATAATGGCAGTGGGTTAATAATTATTAATTACTGTAGTTTTTTTAACCATGGAAAGTGAAGCAACTACAATGTCAATGCCGGTTGATGAGGTTGATGAATCTAATGCCGCCCGTAAGCGTAAAAGGAGTAGGAAATCTAAAGTTTGGCGAGAAATGACGGAAGGAACGAATGCAAAAGGTGAGAGAATCGCTATTTGTAAGCATTGTAAAGTGGAGTTAATTGCCCACAATAATAGTGGCACATCTCATTTGATACGTCATTTGCTTGATGTGTGTAAAAAACGAACTAAGGGACTTCCACTCGGTGAGGCGGTTGAGGATGATGAAGAATTTGAATTTGATATGAGTGAATTAAGAAAAAAGATTTTATTATATGTTGTTGAAGGTTCTCATTCTTTTTCGACTGTAGAAGAAAAAGGTTTGAGGCGGATAATGTTAAAGGCTAATTCTAAATTTAAACCATTTAGTCGAGCAACTTTAACTAGAGACCTTTTTTCTTTGTATGCCTCTTATAGAGAGAAAATTAAAAAAATATTGAGGAATGCACCCGGACGAATATGTTTGACAACTGATAATTGGAAATCATCACATACTTGGCAACATTACTTTTGCATAACTGCCCGTTTTATTGATCATGATTGGAAACTTCATAAAAGGATTATTAAGTTCACATCATTGTCACCCCCCTTTGATGGACAAAGCATCTCC
The DNA here is from genome assembly GCA_024500155.1 of Chenopodium formosanum. NCBI lineage: Eukaryota > Viridiplantae > Streptophyta > Magnoliopsida > Caryophyllales > Amaranthaceae > Chenopodium > Chenopodium formosanum. The sequence continues at coordinate 22,289,502 of CM044880.1, forward strand.
AAAGAGATTTTTATGTTTCTTAATCAATGGCATTTAGATGACAAAGTGCTTAGCTTAACGGTTGACAATGCAAGTTACAATGATTTGATGGTTAAGCACATGAAAAATCGTCTTGGGTCAAGGGGTATGTTGGTTAGTGGTGGTTGTTTTTTTCATATAAGATGTTGTGCTCATATCATCAATATTATTGTCCAATCCGGTCTATCTTGTATTGAGACCATATTAGATAAGATTAGAAACTTGGTAAAATTTGTTACAAGATCATCTTCTAGAAGCAAGGACTTTTATGATACCGCTCAAAAGCATTTTCATTTAGAGGCTAAGAGGAAACTTCGTATGGACATGCAAGTTCGTTGGAACTCTACATTTATGATGCTTGATAATGTGCTTTATTACAAAGATGTTTTTACTCATTTGGGGTCATTACATGCATCTTTCAATAGTAATGTGCCTTTGGAGGATGAATGGGAAAATTTGAGTGTTGTTCACAAGTTTTTGAAACTCTTTTATGATGTTACATGTATGTTCTCGGCCAATAAGTCTCCAACTTCTAACATGTATTTTAAGGGAGCATGTATGGTGCATCGTCGTTTACTTGAGACATCTAAAGGTCCACATGAATTTTTAGCTCAAATGGTGTTACCTATGTTGGAAAAATTTGACAAATATTGGTCCGAGTATAGCATATATCTAGCTTGTGCGGCAATTCTTGATCCAAGGTTTAAGTTAAAGTTTGTGGAGTATTGTTTTGACAAGATATATGGTTTGGATGAGGCTATGTGTAAAGTTGAAAAAGTGTTGAACACTTTAAGATCTTTGTATAATGAGTATAAGTTAACATTTTCAACTTCCCCAATTGTTGCTCCCTCTACTACAAGTAGTAGGATTGAAGATGAAAACTTCTTTGATGATTATCAAAGCTATAGTTCAAGAATTACAAGGACTCAAACAAAAAAGTCCCAACTTGAGTCATATTTGGAGGAATCGGAGCTTGATTTGAACATGGAGCTAGATATTTTAGAGTATTGGCAACAAAATGCCGTGAGATTTCCGGAGCTTGCAATATTGGCACGAGATCTTCTAACAATTTCGGTTAGTACGGTGGCTTCCGAGTCGGCTTTTAGTGTAGGGGGGAAAACTATATCTCCTAATCGTAGCTCATTGAAACCCTCAACGGTTCAAGCCCTAGTTTGTGTTCAAGATTGGCGTCGTGATGAATATAACATCCCTTCAAATTTGGATTGTGATTCTAGCTCGGATGATGATGAGGCCATTGATGATGATGCGGTTGATGTTAGTTTCCTATACTAGGTAATTGTTTTTATTTTGCTTTTTATTGCTTTTATTGGTTGTGATTAAATTTTGCCATAGATCTATGGTGTTCATGACTTCTCTGTTTTTTTGCTGCAATTGATGATGTACTTTGTGTGTGACATCAGTTAGCTACGAACTGCATTTCTGGTGCTGTTGTAGTGAGGTTATCTCTGGTATTGAGTTTGCAGGAGACATTAACACATTGACATTGATGTTAGGGCCATGGACATTGAGTTGTCATCTGAGACAGAAAGTTGAATTAATTTGCTATAATTAACTAGGCAGCTCTGGAGGTAATTTTATTTGATTTTCTGACAGCTAGCTTGGAATCTTGGATAGATTATAATGTGGAAGGGAAAAGGTCATAATGGTATACAAAATAACAGTAATGAAGGGGAGAAAGGCTTCAGGTGTCTTTAAAGTGAGAAGGATCTAACACATTTCTTTGTTCTCCTGCCTTTGCCATTGCAAATTTTTACTGAAATTGAATATCCTTGCTTTCCATTCCACCTTTTTTGTGAATTAATTTTTTTGTTTACTTTTCTGTATCCTTTGCTAATTACTTTTCATCTACAGGCTTCGTACTTAAAGCTGCCGGACACCACTTTCAAGGTACTTTCTATCCAAGCTTCTTGTTGTTGCTGGTTTTGTAACTTATTATTATCCAGCTATTACAGAATCCAAGCTTCTTATTGTTGCTGGTTTTGTAAATTTGTTTTGATTGTTGTTTCCTATATCTGGTCTTATATGATCTGCAAATTAAAAGTCATGGATGTGTTGAGGTGTTTCGTGAAAGAATTTTGGGATAGATGTTCATTTTTCTTCACAACTCTCTCTCTCTTAACTTCTGAGACCTCTTACAATTGTGATGGCAGGATCTTCGGAGAAAGATACCAGTTAATCGAACTTTGTTTCCTTGGCACAGCACTATGCAATTCTGCCTAACAAGAGATATTGCGAAGGAACTTAACATTAGAAAGTGACCAATGCCAACGCTGGCCTAGTATATAATTCCTCGGTCTTTGTGAATGAATTGAGTTTCTAGAGTTAGTTTTTGTGATCCAATTTTCCAGTTCAAGGCTCATCATTTGTTCGATGACACTGGTATTACTTGTTTTGATCTTGGTTTTGATGTAAAGGTGTATAGCTGATAGATTGGATGCCATTTGTTAGTATAAAAATGGTTAAAACTTGTGTATCTTGAATTACATTCAATATGAAGTCAGGCTGCTTGAGCATGAATAGTGTTTTACTCCCTTCGTTTTTATTTAGGTGTCCCATGTTGAATTTTTGTAATACAAAATATTTATATAATCCACTTTGAAACACATTAGCATTTGTTATAGAATGGCATAAGCAGTTGACAAAATTACTTCAATTCACCTGTCTATTTTAAATGGGTCGGGTCGGGCCGGGCTTAATGGCCCATGGACAATATTGGCCTATTTTGGATTAAACTTGGCCGGCCTGGCCCGGCCCATTTTAGATAAAGCCCTGTCCGGCCCGGCCTGGCCCATTGAACAGGTTTAATTCTAACAGAGTCAATGATTAAAAACTTTGCTATCATTTATCACACTTAGCAATACTTTTATAAGGAACTATATAAGACAAAAGACAATTGTTTTGGATACAGCTAGGAGACCAAACAACATAAAGGAGTCATCACGTTATTGTTAAAGTAAAATCAAGAGTGGTCAAGGTTTGATCATTTTATTGTACCGGCTACTTTGATTTCTTGTACACTAGACCGTTTAATAACGAGTAGCATAATTTGTTATTGAAAGTATACAAAATAATAAATATACAGTGTATATAAAGAAATAATCGGCGTAGGGATTTATTGTCTTTTGTGTTTTAGTTTTTTTGTTCTTAGTTTTTTGTTCTCCTTGCCAAAAAAAAAAAAAAAAAAAATAATAATAATAACATGATGCTCAGGCATCAAGTCAAGAGATGCTATCCACAAAGATCTTTAAGAAACTTTAGTCCGTAAAGAAATTATAAAGGTATATATAGAGGTGTATATAGTGCTGTCAAATTTCAAACCGAAACCGTTTAACTGCCCGAAACCGACCGACTCAAATGAGAACCGAACCGATTAAAAACCAATTTTGTAAAATCGAAAACCGACCCGAACCGTATTTAAGTAAACCCGAAACCGAACCGATCCGAATAATGTCAAACCGTATAAGAACCGAACCCGTTAACAAACCGAACCAGTTCTAAACCGAACTATAATCAAACCGAACCGTTTCTAACCCGAAACTGTTTCCAACCCGAAACTGTTTGAACCGAGGTAAAAACCGTTTACACCGAACCGTTAACAAACTGCAACCCGTTTGCACCGAACCGTTTATAAACCGAACCACTTACAAACCGAACCATCTATAAATCAAACTGTAATTTCGACGTCACAATAACTCATAAAATCATGATTATGACACATCAATTAGTTGATTGAGTAAGAAGTAGCTAATAATGTGATAGTAAAACAATAATAATTCATTAATACACTAAACTTTTATAATCTACGTTACTTCGTAATAAACTAGTAAGATCAGTATGACTAAACTTGAAATAACATGATATGTATTTTTGAAATCGATGAGAATTTGTATATAATATAATGCTAAATGCCTAAATATGAAGTGATGAAGTCTCGGCTTGATATAAAACTTGTTAACCAGCAAAAGGTTAGCAAGTACTATGAAACTTCAAACCAAAATCGTTTAACTGCCCGAATCCAAACGACCCGATAAAAAATCGACTTTTTGAAATAAAAAACCGTTCCGAATAATAATTTAGTAAACGTGAAATGGAACTGATCCGAATAACGTTAAATCGTATAAAAGGCAAACCCGTTAACAAACCGAACCAAAACAAAACTGAACCGAAAAAGAATCGAACCGTTTATAACTCGAAACCATTTCCAACCCGAAAGTGTTTGAACCGGTATAAAAACCGCTTACACCGAACCGTTAACAAACTGCAACCCGGCTGCACCGAATCGTTTACATTCCGAACCATTTACAACCCGAACCGAATTAAAACCGCTCAAGAATAAACCGAAACCGAATCGAATCGAAACCGACCCGCAAGACACTTAAACCGATTTCAAACCGAACCAAACCCGAACTGTCAAACCGTTTTGACAGTGCTAGGTGTATAGCATACTAAATAAATTAATGAACGATTAATTAATCACTCAAAGGTAGTAAGTTATACAGAAATTAGAGAGAATCTAATAATACATATATCAAACTATTATATAAAATCGCAGATTTTGTAATTATACAATTACAAATTTACAATTATCGATATACAATTACAAATTTATAATTATCGATCCTACAACTTATAACCTGAAAAAGAATTTAATTCATTAAAACACCAAACCCACAAGTAATGGGTAATTGATAATATAACCATAAAAATCATTAATCAAAAGATAAGGAAGTAAATTATTGTACATTGAAAGATTTAATTTGTAACATTATCGGGCCATCGGCGTAAAGAATTGACGCAAAATATAATTGATAATGTATTGATTAATAAAATAAAGAAAAGTAAATCCAATAAAGGAAGATTTTAGTGGGTAATTGGGTTAAACAGACCACCTGGTAGCAATATATAAGGCCAATAATTATGTCATTTATTTGATCAATCACAGAAGTAAACGACTATTGATTTGATCATATTCAATTCAATTAATCAAATAAATAATATAACTATGCAAAGAACGTGTAAATAATAGCGACTCTATTAATACAAACTACAGAACTCAAATAATCAATACAAGTTAGGCAAATTAATCATAGTACATCAAAATTTCTCATACGAAATATCGTTTGTCGTGAAATATAGCACATTCAATCCAACTACATAATATGTACTTCGTATATATCTACACAGATTTAGAGAAACTAATAAACAACTATGGAGTGTATGCATACCTTTGTTATATATGACTATAATAAAACATATCAAACGTGCAAGGTTCTTGTAATGGCTTTCTTGGTTATAGTGCTATTTGTATTGTATGCTCAATTGGCTAGAGATTTGGTGCTGATAACGTGTTATAAAATAGGAAGAAATATAAGAAAGATTGATAGAGAATAGATCAGTCTTATTCTATTCCATATAATGGGGTATTGTAGAAACCTAAAAATGTCTCCCCAAACCAAACCCGATGATGAACAACCTTTCACTGCCACTAATAGTCGGGTTCAGTATTTAATCCCGAGAGTGCTTAAAAAATCGAATTCAATTAAATTCAATTTTTTAATAATCCATGGATCAGTGTTGATGTTTAGTCAAAGCATAGTTTTAATTTCAGCCCAAACTTATTTTACTGTTTTATTATTTAATTTTAGCCCAAATCTTTTTTATTTTATTGTTTTATTATTTATTTTTTGCCCAAACTTTTTATTTTTATTATTTACTTATTTTATCCCAAATAATAATAAATCAGAAATGGCCCGAAATTATCAATCGGCACTTAGAATGCTGAACGAAATTAGGGTTAAAAATGAATTTAGACGGAAAAACGGACAAAAAATTCCCACGTCACGGAAATAGTCCACCGTGTCACGGAAAACTGTCCCGTCTGACGGTGGGATCTCCCGTGACATGGGAAACCTGCTGTGATACGGGAGTTTCCGTGTCCGTTCCGTGTAAACCCTTCACGCGTTTTATTCCCCGTATTCTAAAATATTTCCCGCGTCACACAACTGTTCACCGCGTCATGGGAATTTTTCCCGTCTGACAGTGGGATTTTCCGTGCCACGGTACACAGTTCCGTGTCGCGGTGTACTTTTTTAGGGTTTTTTTCATTTTAGGGTTCCGTATGTTCCCTCAACACTTTTTTTCTATAAATACCCCCTCATTTCTGATGTACGGGGCATGAATTAATTCTCTAGTTTTTCTCTCTTCTATGCTTTAGCCTAAACACTAGCCTACCCTTGTTCTTTCAAAATTCCTTCTTCAAGCACTCCCAGGAGTCCATACTTTACTCGTGGTTCCGTCCTTAAGCCAAGGCGTTAAAGGTAAAACTATTTGAGGGTTTGGCCCCAAATCAACTCTACTTTGTTTAATTTAATTTAATTATTGTTTTATTGTTTTCTTGAAGTTACTAACTTGTTTATTATTTTGTAGTTGCAAATAAACAGAATCAAAGTAAGAATTATGTTCCTTTTATTTCTATTATTTTTCTAACGATTTTGTATTGTTAGAATTATTGTTAAACTGCTTCCAATATTAATGTTAATTCTATTATTTTTATGATCACTATATTGCATGTTTAAAGGGAATATGTAATTGAAAATCACGCCTAATAAGATAATTTGGACAACCGGTTTAGGTTTCTTTTTAATCTTGTTGTTAAATCAAGTGATGACAATATTTTTTTTATGTGTTGCATTAATATTAAACCAATTTAGCCTAATAATAGTTTGGAGCAAATTGAATATTTTGTTTGCATGCCTTTGAAATAGCAGGATCACTTTTCACTATAAGAATTGAGTAGAGGCCAATACGGGCGAATGTGACTCCATGACTCACTTCGTACCATCATCCCTGATCCTCCTTTCGTGGTTCCAAACCATATGGAGTTAGTAATCTCATGGATTATGAATGGGGTGTAACCTTCACGGGTCAATCGTTGTTGCCTATCGTTGTCCCTTATCGTGGTTGCCTTTTTATGATCCGTGAACGGTTTACAAGTTCCTTAAAAACTTGTCGGTGGCTCCCTACTTTATTTGTCCCTAATCGTATTATGTCAATTCCCAATTCCTATGAGTACCAAGCATATTAACAACATGCTTTTATGTAGGCGCACTTCGAGCGACGCCTACAATTTGGCGACTCCACTGAGGAGGATTCTTGGTTATTTATCAATTTGAGTGATCGATATTTAATTAAGATGAGTGGATGAGACTTGAAAGATTCTTGAAAAATATTCTTATGATTAATTTGGCATTTTTGCATATGCATAGACGTTTTAACGTCGCATTTAGGTCTGTCCCGTAGGAGAAATTGAATAACTTGATTGCGTACGAAGGAAAACAGGGTACCAGTCAGATTTTCTGATTGTCGTGTCACGGTACAGTGCACCGTCTGACGGTGTGCAGTACCGTGGCACGGGAATCTCTGCCGTGTCACGACAGTCCTAAAATCAGTCCGGTGGCTTGTTTTGTCTTCTCACAGTCAACTTCCTTCGATTTTTCTGAAAAAACGTGTGTGTTCTACTTGCGTCTTAGCCTCGGGGGATTTAATCTCTATTAACCCAAAAACGCTCATGGCAATAAGGTTCATCTGAGTTATTAAATCCACCCAAACCATGGAGTCGAGTTCGATTTCATCACGAACTCGCGGAGCCGCCCGTTGGCATACACCCTCAAGGGAGGCTGCCTTGCTAACACGTCCAAACTCTTAACCATGGTACCTTATTGACACCAAATAAACCCGACCATAGTCGAACATAGAACTTGACCTTAGGTTGCGAACTATTCTTTGCATCATTGTGCCTACGTGTTATACTTGGTCGTTTTGATCCTAACCTTAACAATCTTTCTTTATGGTGGATTATTTTATTGCAGCGCCATGGGAAGATCTACCGTGTCACGGAAAATTTCCACCGTGGCATAGTGGACCCGCAAAAAAAACAAAAAACAAAAAAGGGAATTTGCCGCGCCACGGGAAAATCTACCGTGTCACGGTGGATTTCCAGCACAAATAAAAAAAATCCCGTGCCACGTCAGCATCCAATGTGGCACGGGAAAGTTCACCGTGTCACGGCAGTTTCCAATGTGGCACGGTGGATTTCCAAAAATAAAAAAAGGGGAATTTGCCGTGCCACGGGAAAATCTACCGTGTCACAACAAATTTCCACCGTGCCACGGTGGATTTCCAGCACCAAAAAAAAAATCCCGTGCCACGTCAGCATCCACCGTGGTACGGGAAAGTTCACCGTGTCACGGCAGTTTCCACCGTGGCACGGTGGATTTCCAAAAAAAGAAAAACCACCGCGTCACGGCAGCTTGTACCGTCATACGGTACAGTTTTCCGTGTCACGATGCCCTTGAAATAAGTCCAGTCAGCTTTTTTCTAAGTCTTCTGTGTTAATTTGGTCCTCGCGTCAGTCATTTTGGTTATTGTTCACATGTCTAGCCATACGATCATACCACGAGTCTTATAACATCACTTAGTCACTCACGAGTCAAGTATAGTCCACACACTTTCTTTATGTTCTGACTTGAGTCGTGCACCAGGTCGTTTATGATCGTATATTAGGTTCATGCACCCTTTTTTTCGTCATGAAAAATTGAGTGGAGTTTTCTCACCTGTTTTCAAGTGTTTTTTTTTTCTTTCCATTCCTATCTCGAGCAATGAGTCAAACAATTAAGTGAATTATTTTATTTCACAGTACTTGGTCAAGGAACAAGGATAGATTAATACGGTTCGTGTCATTATCGCAACAATCTCTCAAATCTAATAGGCGTTCAAAGAGAACTTTGCCATCTCCATTACTTATCACCTTTCAATGGCCATTAAAGAAGATATTGAGAACATCAACAAATCCATCGAGGCACTGTCTGCCATGATGCAAACCCTTGCCACTAGGGTCACTACCATGGAACTAAACAAGGTCACTCTTTCCACCCTTGACAAACTGAAGGAACAAATGAGTAAGATTTTTGAGGATTTCACTTATGTGGAATGGCCTCCCACTCCTTTGAATGTGAAGGACAAACTCCCTGAAAAGTTCTCCACTGATGATATTACAAAGTTCAAGCCTACTGCCAATCCAATATTCCATTTGAAGGCGTTCTCTGCAACCATGGCTCTTAAGGGATTTGACGTAACACTCTTCCCTACGATGTTCCCTCTCTCCTAAGAACATGCTTGCCAACAATGGTTTTATTCCTTAGATGCCAAGCATACTACGACTTGGCAAGATGTCACCGACAGTTTCATGAATCGTTACAAGTGTAACATTCAAACTAAAACTTATGAACGTGAACTCTCATTCTCAAACAGAAAGAGAATGAAGGCTTCACCCCTTACCTGAACAGGTGGAGGGAAACAACTTCACTCTTGGTAGATCCTCCCAAAGAAAGAGAGATGGTTTGCCTCTTTATTCAAAATCTGACTCATAAATATAGGGAACATCTCAAATTTCTTCCACTAAACACTTTCGAAGCTGTATACGACATCGGCATCAATATCGAGGATGAGCTAATAAAGACTGCTGGTAGTAACAATAATAACACTTGAAAAAACAAGAAGAACGACCATCTTTCTTCTTCGTCTTCTAAGCACGAAAATACTACCAACAATATAAGCCAAGTTGATAGCAATGAAGTGTTAGCTCTTGATGCTCCATTGCCCAAGAAGAAAAGAACTTATACTCCTTTAGGAATGACTTATGATGCGGCCTTTGATTGCCTTCACGGTCAAGGCTTGATCACACCTATTGGGCCATTTCCAGAGCCAAAACCTGGAGAAAGGAGCGCCAAATGGAATCCCAATGCCCATTGCAAGTACCATCAAGGAAGGGGCCACACTACGGAGCAATGTTGGAATTAGAAGGACGTCATTCAAAACTTGGTGGATGCAAACAAACTTCCTGTCCCTTTAGGCGGCAAGAAGTAATGAACACAAGGCGCACAGCAGATCCTTCGTGCAAGATTTCATGATTTCTTTCTTTATCATTCATCTTCATTCCCCCATTCATGTTTGTCATAGGTTTTCCATTTTGAATTTTTTATATGTTTCATGTGTTTCATTAATAAAATGAGCAAATTACATTTACATCTCGATCATAGAATTTTTCATTCATTCATTCATTCTCAAAAAATAAAAAAATATATAAAAAAATAAAAAAAAATCAATTACCGAACTAAACCCAAGGTACACCAATGACTTGAGGCACCTTTGCAACCCTATCATTCCTAGTTAACCGTTCAATCATATTCCATTTCTTCATCAACCATTTTGAGCCTCGTCTAATGTTTGACCTTCATTTCTTCAACCCACATTTACTTAACCCTGGGATTGGAAGATGTGTAATTGTATAACATTCAAAAAGCAAGTAAAAAAAAAAAAAGCAGCAAAGCAACAATAAAACAATGTCTAAAGGCAAGTGTTCCAATGTCTTTGATATGAACACGTCTCAAATTGCGTCTCTCATCAAGTGCTCGGTACCGTGCCTGAGAAACATGAATGCTAAGTGAGTGATGGACCGCATGATCTGAGATTGCCTACATTGATTCAAAAGAATGAAAAAACAATCAAAGCAAAAATAAAATGTTGAAAATAAACTTGCAAAATTGAAAATTGAAAATTCACAATTGCATATCTTGGGGGCTTCTCTCGGGTCTTGAGCCTTTTACCCCTTTCTTCCTTAAAATTTTAGCTTAACCACATTACAACCCTTGAAAGACCTCTTTGAGGTGTACACACACTTGTGCAAAGTTCGGTTAGAGCTACGTTCGGCCTGATTCCTAACGGATACGTAGGCAACCTCACATTGAGGTGCGGCCACATTCATATTAATATCTATGCATGATCGAGTCAAAGAATATCCAATGCTTATCTCTATATCTCTACCCATTTAGAGCTAGACTTGGGGGCTTGAACCCACATCACGTTAGCTTACCTAGCCTAAAGAGTCATCATCTTTGACTCTTCACACATATATTTCCATCACCATAACCTTTGCAGCCTCACCTTAGTATCACTTTCACACACTTCTTTCACACATACATATCCATATCATCTTTCCCTTAGGAACCTATATCATGAAATCTTGTTTCCCTACCGCGCATGCTTCATCATCTTTCAAGACAACATTCATTAGAAGAAACGTTGTATACTTGCTTAGCTTCTTGACCTGAGCAATGTTCATTGTTTCATGCATCGCATAATGTGCCGAGTAACATTTCTATATCAATGATTTGTAATAATACAAAGCATATCGTTCTTAGATCCCTAACCTAAGCAGCGTTCATAATCACTTCATCTATATACGTGCTTAGCTTCCAGACCTAAGTAAAGTTCAAAATCGCTTCTTTACACCATATATGATGCTTAGCTCCATGACTTAAGTTCATTCATCTATCGTGTCACATGATGTAATTGTCCTTAACCTCCTGGCTTAAGGACATGCATCATGCATACATTATTTTTAGGACAAGCAATTCAATCCATACGATTCATATCGTCTTGCTCAAGGAGGAAGTTCAAAACTTCTTCCCTTTTTCATTATTTTATTTTAGGGAAGTTCAAAAACTTTTTAAAAAATTTTATCGAGGGAAGTTCGAAAATAAAATTTTATTTTTCACGTCTTTCTTTTTCGGGAGAAATTCGGTACCCTCCACTCGTCTCATGACAAAAATGATGGAAAATTGTAGGCGTCGCTCGAAGTGCGCCATGTTGTGAATATGGAAAATTGCATTTTCGGTTGCTTGTTTCTTCACACACACACTCAAACTATACACACACAATCACAAGTCATACTCATGTCATGTCATGTCGTGTCAAGTCAAACTTGGTCAAGTCAGTTGTTCAAGTCAATCATAGTCTATACGAGTCCCTTGGCAAATTTTATTTTGCAGGTCTCAATTACAGCCCACGTCCGGGGACAAGCGGACCATCTACAGCCCACGTCCAGGGACAAGCGGACCATCTACAACCCACGTCCGAGGACAAGCGGACCATCTACAGCCCACGTCTGGGGACAAGCGGACCATTTACAACCAGCCCACGTCTGGGGACAAGCGGACCATTTACATCCCATGTCTGGGGACAAGCGAACCATCTACAGCCTACGTTCAGGGACAATCGAACCACCATCATTTCACGGCGCAAGGTTCTCGATACAAAGAGACTTGCACTCTCATCATCTGGCAACTTTCCTCAAGCATGGAAAGTATTATCCGGTGGATTTCTTCAAGCATAGAAAACCGCCAAATTCATATGTCGGCTTTCCTCAACAATGGAAAGTATCATCTGGTAGATTTCTTCAGGCTTAGAAAGTTACCAAATTCATCAGTCGGCTTTCCTCAAGCATGGAAAGCGTTTCAACGAACGTCATCCAGTGGATTCCTTCAAGTATAGGAACCTGCCAAACTCATTTGTCACCGATACACTGGTGTCAGATACGTATTCTATCCTTTTACTCTTTTATATGTGGAATTAACATTTTTCTGCAGGTATCGGTGTACAAAGAGTTATTTAGGATCGCAGAACGTCTTAAATCATTCTCCGTCCCTATCGACTACTTTGACTATCGTTTTCGAAACTGACGTTTCTACGAAATCAGTCAAAGTGGGGGCTTCTGTAGACACCTAAAAATGTCTCCCCAAAACCAAACCCGATGATGAACAACCTTTCACCGCCACTATTATTCGGGTTAAGTATTTAATCCCGAGAGTGCTTAAAAAATCGTATTAAATTAAATTCAATTTTTTAATAGTCCATGGATCAGTCTTGATGTTTGGTCAAAGCATAGTTTTAATTTCAGCCCAAACTTATTTTCCTGTTTTATTATTTAATTTTAGCCCAAACCTTTTCTATTTTATTGTTTTATTATTTATTTTTGGCCCAAACTTTTTATTTTTATTTTTTACTTATTTTCTTATTTTAGCCCAAATAATAATAAATTAGAAATGGCCCGAAATTATCAATCGGCACTTAGAATGCTGAACGAAATTAGGGTTAAATATTTATTTAGACGAAAAAACGTACAACAAATTCCCGCGTCACGGCAATAGTCCACCGTATCACGGGAAACTGTCCCGTCTGACGGTGGGATCTCCCGTGACACAGGAAATCTGCTGTGACACGAGAGTTTCCGTGTCCTTTTTGCGTAAACCCTTCATGCGTTTTATTCCCTGTACTCTAAAATATTTCTCGTGTCACACAACTGTTCACCGCGTCACGGGAATTTTTCCCGTCTGACGGTGGGATTTCCCGTGTCACGGTACACAGTGCCGTGTCGCGGTATACTTTTTTACGGTTTTTATCATTTTAGGGTTCCGTGTGTTCCCTCAACACTTTTTTTCTATAAATAACCCTCATTTCTGATGTACGGGGCATGAATTAATTCTCTAGTTTTTCTCTCTTCTATGCTTTAGCCTAAACACTAGCCTACCCTTGTTCTTTCAAAATTCCTTCTTCAAGCACTCCCAGGAGTCCATACTTTACTCGTGGTTCCGTCCTTAAGCCAAGGCGTTAAAGGTAAAACTATTTGAGGGTTTGGCCCCAAATCAACTCTACTTTATTTAATTTAATTTAATTATTGTTTTATTGTTTCCTTGAAGTTACTAACTCGTTTATTTTTTTGTAGTTGCAAACAAACAGAATCAAAGTAAGAATTATGTTCCTTCTTTTTCTATTATTTTTCTAATGATTTTGTATTTTTAGAATTATTGTTAAATTGCTTCCAATATTAATGTTCATTCTATTATTTTTAAGATCACTATATTGCATGTTTAAAGGGAATATGTAATTGAAAATCACGCCTAATAAGATAATTTGGACAACCGGTTTAGGTTCCTTTTTAATCTTGTTCTTAATCAAGTGATCAGAATATTTTTTTTATGTGTTGCATTAATATTAAACCAATTTAGCCTAATAATAGTTTGGAGCAAATTGAATATTTTGTTTGCATGCCTTTGAGATAGCAGGATCACTTTTCACTATAAGAATCAAGTAGAGGCCAATACGGGCGAATGTGACTCCATGACTCACTTCGTACCATCATCCCCGATCCTCCTTTCGTGGTTCCGAACCATATGGAGTTAGTAATCTCATGGATTATGAATGGGGTGTAACCTTCATGGGTTAATCGTTGCCTATCATTGTCCCTTATCGTGGTTGCCTTTTTATGATCCGTGAACGGTTAACAAGTTCCTTATAAACTTGTTGGCGGCTCCCTTTTTTATTTGTCCCTAATCATATTATGTCAATTCCCAATTCCTATGAGTGCTAAGCGTATTAACAACATGCTTTTATGTAGGCGCACTTCGAGCGGCGCCTACAGGTATACATATACAATATAATTAGGGTTTTCTTAGATAAGAATATAAAACCTAGATCTATCTAGAATCTTCTGGAATGATACATAGAGTATCATGGGCATCCACACAATATTTCATAACAATAATCTCTTTCTTAATTGGCTACCTGTAGACACCCAAATGTGTCTCCCCAAAACCAAACCTAGTAATGAAAACCTTTCATGTCATTTGATTATTGAACATAGCAAAAGTGTGAAAAGTCTAGTGATGAGGATGTTTTTATTAAAATATCTCTTATTTCTGTTTTTGAAAATATTTCTTTTCTTACCCTATTTATGAAAAACGTGCATTTCAGTTTATTTTAGTCCATGAAAAGGGTCCAATAATAGTGTAGTTGGATGGGGCTTGAAAAGACCTTTCCAACAATATATTATAAGCCCAATTCCGATGAATAATGAGGAAGTTATGGCCAAAATACTAAACTAGACTCAAACCGGATTTTACCTACGGCCCAATGATCTAGAGGAGGGCCTATTATTAATTATCATTCCTAAAGCTATTAGGATTGATTATAGTCTTCTAGAATATTCTAGAAAGTTCTCTTAAATCCTAATGGAGTTAGGATTGATAATTATGTTTCAAAGAGTTTGAAATTGAATAAAACTACTCCTTTTTAGAATCCTTGTTTTGTACGAAGTGGAATATATTCAGATTTTATTTTCGTGTCTCATAATCTTTATCCAAGTTTTATATGGTTGGATAGATTTTGAAATTATCTTTCCAATGATATATTATAATACTAAATCCGAGCTATAACGAAAAAGATATGAATGAGATATGAAACTCTATCCAAAACTGACACCCTTCCACTATTTCTGCCGTATATTTTTATATACAAAAGATTTTAATTTGATTCCAATTGGGTTGGAAAGAAGACTTCAAGAGATTTCCAATATTATATGACTTATTTAGACTTTTGAATCAAAAGATATGATAAAAAAAAAATCCTCAAAAACTGTCTTGAAGTGCCAGACGCCGGGCCTAGCGTCTGGCGACAGCTCCAGTGTCTGGCGACAGGCGCGTGTTTGGCGCTCCGGTTGTGTTTTATTCTTTTCAAAATTCTGATTCATTTTTTATCACCTCCGGCTGATTTTCTCTAAAAATAGCCTCCTAAAATCTCCGTTTTCCATCATCAATTCTTATTCTCTCTACCAATTCTCATCAAGAATTTCTTGATTCTCTCTCCCTCTTTCTAAACTAGCCTTTACAAATACAATTCCTCATACATTAGCACTAGACACACCTAGCATAGTTCGAAGTTGCATTCGCCCTAGACGTGAAAGGTTTGATATTTCTGAGGGTTTGGTCCCAAATCTAGTCTAAACTTTCTTAATTCTTTCTTTCAATTATTTAATTTAATTGTTTGTTTATTATTTTCCTTGAAGTTACTGACGTGTGTATTTTGTTAATAGAAAGAGATACAAGACATCCAAGTAAGTGCTTTAATTGATTTATTGATATTATGATTTCTGGTGTCATGTTAGGGCATTTTGATCTTCTTAGTATCATATTTAGGGTAACAACTATAATTTATAATATCAAATATGACAATTGTGATTCCTGCGATGCTTCCTTTTCTTCCTAAATTTCATGTTAGTATCATGTTAGGGTTAAAGTTTTGATTTTTATTGCTTAATGACATGCTAGAGTTTGTTATTAATCTTGTTAGTATCATGCCTAGGATCTTGCTATTAATATTATGCTTTAACATAACTATGAATATTATAATTATGTTTATTATGATGATTATTATGTTGTTTGATTATATTTATTGTTATTGCCTGATCACACCTTTTATGCATGTTTAAAGGGATTTTGTACTTGTAATCACGCTTAATAAGATAATTAATAATCTTTTTTAGGGTTAATTTGATTATAATTCAAGTGATCGCCAATAATAGGTTTTATTTGTGCATTAATATTCAACCAACATAGATTAAACAGGTTTAGGATTAATCCTATTGATTGCATGTTGGTTAGAAAGCGCATATGAATATGAGCAGAATAAAGTAGAGGCCTATTATTAGGGCAGGTTCAATCTCTTTTAGGTTGGATTTGTACCTTCATCCCCGAACTACCAGTCATGGTTCCAAACCTATTGGAGTTGACGATCTCATGGATCATTAAGGGGTGTAACCTTCACCCTTTGAATGATTTACAAGTTCCTAAAACTTGTTGGCGACTCTTTTGCTCTAGCTTCCTTCTCTTTGGACGCCACCATGCTTAAGTGTATGATGACAGTGGGGTTCAAGTTTGGGGTAATGCTTGAAATATTCCCTACACTACCACTTAAATTTATAATCCTACATGGCGTGCTAAGAAAATTAAATCTTACGTGGCTCTCTAAAAACTCGAGGAAAAACTCCCTTTTAAATATATATATTAGATTGATATACCGCCTTTTACCGGTTTGCTGTTAATAATCCCACCTTTAAATTATTATTTAATAATCTCACCTTTATATGAGATCTTCTTCTATTGATCCCTTGTAACCGGTAACCTGTACATTAGGTTGATTTTTTATGTGTGTGATTAAAGTGACACGTGTCACTATATTAATGGTAAAAAATAAAAAGAAATAATAAAACATAAAAATTTTAAAAATTAAAAAAACAAAGAAGCATAACCACCCCAAACACCAACGCCACCCCCATCCATACTTGTAGCAACCATTCCTCTTTAACCCTTCATAAAATTCAACCCCCATGATTCCCACCCCCACCCTAGAAAACACCATTTCCCCTTCCCCGGCGTTAAAAACGTTTGTTTAATTTTAAAAAGTTATGATACAAATTTAAAAATTTTCCACAGTTGGATTTCTTCCATATGAGCAAGAAATCATCACCAGTGAGTACAACAATGGAGGTTGTTACAAACATGACAACTTCACGATTTTTAACAATGATTGCAAATCAGCAATGGCAGAAGAGTCTTAAAAAAATGACACATTTAGTTGCTCGAAATTACCCTTAAAATAGAACTCATTAGATCTAAAGGTGAAATTGGGTGGGAATTTATTTGATTAAGGAAAAAACCTGATCAAATTATGTTGATATTTTGATGAAAAAATTGCGATTCTAAAAAAATTAAAAGGCTTGCTTAAAACCCAGAAATAAAAAATGAAGGGAAGAAATAATTATATAATAAAGTAAAATGGAGGGTAATCGTGGGGAAGAGGGCGGTAATCATAGTGGTTTTAGGGGAAGGGGAGGCGATTCGTCGCGTAGGGTTGAAGAAGGGGGTTTTGCGGTGTTGGGGAGGAGAGGGGATAGGGGACGCCGGAGAGTGGATGGGAGGTGGGGATGGGATGCGCTGGGGGGGTTCAAAATGGCTGGTTTGATTTTATTATCTTTTTGAAAAAAAAAACTTGAATTCATTTAGTTTTTTTTATATAATTTTACAACCAATCACAAAGTTACACGTGGCATGTTAACCTATTAAAATCAGTTACAAACAAGTGAAGGACCAATAGAAGAAGATCTTATGTAAAGATGGGGTTATTAAATAATAATCTAAAAGTAGGATTATTAACAGCGAATCAGCCAAAGGAGGGATTATTAGAATCAAATTTTCCAAAAAATAATTAAACAAATCTCTAATTTCTCTATCCAAATCATTATCGGTTAGTTAAATATCTCAGAGCGAGATTAGCTCTAAGTCTTGAAACTATACATGACATTAGCAAATTACTTTTAAATTTTCTTAAGACAAGAATTTACAAAATTTATGCATTTAATCTACAATAACATATACAAAAGTCCCTAGCACCAAATTTACTATTCACTTAGCAATAGTGACTTTCCTTTTCTACCCTTAGCCTCCTGAATTGGACCACACAAATCACCTTGGTTAGTTATGTCTTTTCGTTTCCCCTTTTTCTCCCATTTTTTTGGAGGGGTTAGTTTTGTCTGATTTCTAGCTTGGCGTGACGTGTCCTTTTCTCTTACCTTGTTAGTTATGGGTGCTTTGCATGACCGCTACCGATCTTTCTTCCTTTTTTTTCCTTTTCCCTCCTAATAAAGTCGTACTACTTTGTGGCTGTAACGCCCTAATAATTCTCAAAAACCTGTGAGGACCCTGAACAATATTCAAGAGAATTACTGGCGTGCTACCGCCACGTGTTCAAACGTTAAGGCTATATCAGAAATTAGCAGCGGAAAAAAAAATACTAAATCAGCTTTAAATATGTTTCAAAACAACCAAACAAAATTAAATTAAGTCTTACAACTTGGGAACCATTAAGACCCTTATTCAAAACTCAAACCAATAAAAGTAGTATAAAAGTGAAATTGAGTTTAAATAACTTCAAATGTAAACAACAATAAAAATAAGAAAAGCAACCAACACTCCACTCAAGATCCCACCACCTAGATACGGATGCTGCATGTGTATGAACCTGTGGTTAAGCTGCTCCCCAATATAACAAGTGTAAAAATTGGATCATCATAGGGTCATTGAAAGGCGAAGGCCATGACCAAAGAAAGACACACAAAAGCACGCACTCAGCAAAGCTGAGTACATACAAGCTGCAAAATATAATAAGAAATCCCTAGCATGCTAATAATAATAAATCATTACGCATCATTACATTAGAGACTTAACACACGACTCAACTATCAGTTTTACTAAGACTTCACTAGTTAATAGTAGCTAAATCATTTTATTTTAATCATTGGATTAAGCAATAGACAAGGTTGTCCATCCCATGCTCCATTTGGAACATCAATAAAAGAAAACCCCATGCCTCCTTTTGGAAACATCAATAAACATCCAACGACCATGGGCGTGACTTCGTGACCGTAGCTAGTATGAGATCTCATCTAACTCCTAGTATTATTTGAAAAGTATTTGAAATAAGAGACTCGTAGATCAGACGACCTCGAGAAAAGTGCACGGCTAATACCCTGTGTACCCCAACCCCTGATTGACATTACTCCAGATGTGCACCAATCCAGAGTTTTATTGCTCATCCATCTTGCACTTTACGTGATTTACAAGTTTAGACTTGGTGATGACTCATATGCAAACAATACAATCAATCCAATATCAATTCAATCAAGTAAAACAAGTTTCCAATTTCATTTCTTGATTTATTAGTGACAAGCAACATTTATTATTTATTCCTTTAACTACCTCGGTGTATAAACACCTTGAGTGCATAAGGCACCCCAAAACATTAACCTCGTCTTATAAGACTTGAATTCTTCCTTTACTCATTCTATTTCAAAAATTATGAATGAGTAATAAATAAATCATTCCACATATTCACATACGACCTTTGCCTTTAATCTCATCTTGCAAAGTTAATGCATAAAAATATTTGCAAAGTAAAATAGTGCACATCGTACGGAAATCAAAATGTATAACTGTAGACATCTACTTTTGTCCTCCAGTCCCGACAAGAAGTGCAATGTTGATAAATAAAACCATCTTCGTGTTGAATCGAAGTGAAGAATGCTTATGGATGACTGGTTAAGCCACAAAACACAAAAGACTAGCCCAAATTAAAGGAAAAGCCAAAACAAAGGTCCAATTAAATAAACCCGATCATAACTAGGCTTAAGCCCGTGCATAAACCCTAATAATGACGGATTTAGGAGCGCCTAAGTTAAATCTTAGTGCTGCTGCTGGAAAAGCCGCGCGCATCTCACAGAGGCGTGTTGGGCTGCCGCCCGCAACTAATCCAGTTACGCGTGACACCAAAAGATTTGTAGTTATTCGAAAATTATACGGAAAATATAAAATCAAATCTTACCATAAAGTCGCGCACAAGACCATTAGTTGCGCTGCACATAGCAGCGCAACTCTATAACTTGCACAGGGATGCTGCACGCAACTCCATCTTTTGCGCGCAACACCTGCTGCGGCAGAATGCTCAAAACCCTAAACCTAATCATTCCCCGTAAATACGAGCTTAAACCGAGGCTTCAACTAGCGAAATAACTTGTGAACTTGTGCAACCTTGCCCTCTTGTCCTAAACACTCACCCTTTCGATACTTTGTTACTACGGTGGAGGTTCCCCAACAAGAAGGTGTCCATAAGTGTTCTAAACGGAGATTTAGCAAAGAAAAGTGGTAAATTCCCGAGCACTTAGTTAAATCACCTTCTTTTTCTTGTTTAAAAGGACTTTAATTGATTAATTAATTAATTAGTGTTGTTTGATCACTTTTTAAATAATTAATTAATCAATTCCACATAGTATCTTGCATTAAATAAAGATTAGAATTGAATTAAATAATTGTTGGTTGATCACTTAAGCCAAGGCGAATCTTGTTTATTTATTGTTCTTTCACGAATATTATTAAATAAGAATAACGACTTTTGCAATGTAATTCCTACGTGAATTAATGTTTGTAAATAAAATCAACTAACAAAGGTTTAGGTATCACATTGCATATATTGTTTGGTGATGAAATTGTATAAAAGGAAGAGCTAGTAGAGGCCGTACTAGGGCTAGGATGACGATTCCCCTCTAAAAGGAATGCTATCTTAGTACCCTCGAACCTGAACTCATTTTTGGTTTATAGACCAATTTGGGCATGGGTAAACTTTTGATTTCTGCTAATTATTCCATGAACTCCACATGGAAGAAAGGCATGAACGAGGTTTATGAGTTTTTCCTAAAACTCATTGGCGACTCCTACTTGTTTCTTACAAAAAAGCGTGATGATAGAATCAATTCTAATTCAAGGTCCCCCAAACAGTCAGGAATTCAAATCCTACTTCACCCTAACAAGTGTAAAGTCCTAGGCTTTTAAGTGGCCAAGGGCATTTAAGGAGAGTACCCCTTACGATGGGATCACCCTCCTTACAGTGGCGAATCCACAAGGGACTTAGAGGTTACATGATTAATTCGTAGTTATGGTCCAAGGTATCCAACACTAGGTTGCCTATGGGTTGTAACGAGAATTAACTTGGATAATCTCTAGTTAGAGAGCAAGACTTGAACGCATAATATCTTCCTTTTGCACAAGAGTAAAAACCAAACAAGCAACATTGCATCATGCATAAGCATAGCACACTTAAACCATTAGGGATTGGCTCATTGACTAGGGGTTGCCAATACTAGGCGTCTATCCCAAAATCAATAACAATCATCCCACCCATATCACCAACAAAATGTTGGGAGGGAGATGTCATGGGTTAACACGTTGAGTGATTGATTTATGCGTCGTTTCTTAAGGTATGGTACCTTTGGACACCCAAGCCTTTTTTGACCTTAGAACACCATTGCGTGAATCTTGACTTATGACATGCTTATGTGATTATGTAACTATGTGCAACGTGTTAGGATAGTCTTTTTTTTTCTTTTTTTAGTTTGGTCTAGGTTCCTGTAGACACCCATTTGTGTCTCCCCAAAACAAAACCCAGTGATGAGTACCTTTCACGTCAAATCATAATCGAACGAAACGAAAGTGTGGAAAGGACTAGTGTTGCGGAAAGTTTTATTTCTTTTCTCTTCTCCTTGTTTTGGAAAACTTTATTTTAAAAAAACAGCCAATCCAGTTTGGTTGGTCCATGATATGGGTCCAATAGTGGTGTAGTTGGATGGGGCTTGCAAAGATCTTTCCAACGATATATTATAAGCCCAATTCCGATGAATATTGAGGAAGTTATGGCCAATTTACTAAACTGGGCCCGGTTTGAGCTTTATGTACGGCCCAATGATCTTGGGGAGGGCCTAATATGATTTATCATTCCTAATGCAATTAGGAATGATTTTAGTCTTCTAGAATCTTCTAGAAGGTTCTTTTCATTCTTAATTCAATTAGCATTGATAAGTTGACTTTGTTGACTTTTCAGAGTTTTAATCAAGATCAAATAGCATTTTCGAAGAAAATTATATTATTTTATCTTCCAGTACAGGAAATTTATCAGATTTTAGAAAACGCGTTGAAATCTAGTTTGGCGTCCAACTCCATGCCTTGGCGCCTGAAACCAGGCTTGGCGCCCGGCGCTAGCCATTGGCGCCTGGCGCTAGCCACTGGTGCCTGGCGCCAGCTAGCCAGGGTTGGCGCCAATCCTGTTTTGCGATCGTCAGACTCTGTTTTGTTAAATTATCTTTTTTGGCTGATTTTCTCTATAAATATCGTATTTAAAAACTCCGTTTTCATTCACCAATTTTCACGTTTTCATCATCGACATTCACCAATTTTCTCATTCTCAAGTATTCTTTAGCATTCAGTTCTTTCTAGCTTTTTCATAAAAAATTCCGCATTCACAAGATCTAGTATCATGTCTAGGGTATTTTTAATATTAAATATGATTGCTATGATGCCTTCTATGTTCTTCCTAATATTAATTCATGTTAGTATCATGTTAGGGTTAAAGATTTGATTTTTATTGCTTAGTGACATGCTAGGATTTGTTATTAATCTTGTTAGTATCATGCCTAGGATCTTGCTATTTCTATTATGCTCTAATATTAACATGAACATGATTATGATTATGATTATAATTGTTATAATTTATGATGATTATGAATATTATTATTATTATTATTTTGATAATGATTATTTTATTTATGATTATTATTGTTTTGATTTTATCTATGATAATTATTATTCATGATATTGTTTATTATGTTGCTTGATACTTATTCTTTGTTGCTTGATCACACCTTTGATGCATGTTTAAAGGGAATTGGTACTTGTGATCATGCTTAATAAGATATTTAATAATCTTGTTAGGGTTAATTGTGATTATAATTCAAGTGATCGCCAATAATAGTTTAATTTCTTTGTGCATTAAATTCAACCAACATAGATTAAACAGGTTTAGGGTTAATCCTATTGATTGCATGTTAATCAGAAAGCGCACATGAAAACGAGCAGAATAAAGTAGAGGCCTATTATTAGGGCAGGTTCAATCTCTTTGAGGTTGGATTTGTACCTTCATCCCCGAACCCTTATTTGGTTCATGACCTTATGGAGTTGACGATCTCTTGGATCGTTAAGGGGTGTAACCTTCATCCTATGAACGGTTTACAGTTTCCTTAAAAACTTGTTGGCGACTCTTTTTCTCTATCTTTTTCCCTTTTGGACGCCACTGTACTTTAGTGTATGATCACAGTGGGGTTCAAGCTAGTGGGATTTTTAAAGGCTTGAAATTATTCCCTACAGTTCCCAATTACGAAGTTGTCTCTTTGTGATTTAGCATCATATTCAAAGGATAACATAAAATAAAGGGTTAAGTAAAAAAAACGCTCGAATTAAAAAAAAATGTTACAAGCAGGTGGCTCGCGCAACTCAAGAAGTTGCGCGACCCCTCCCAACGCAAGTAATTTTGTTGTGCGCGCCCACTGGACGAGTCAGTTTTGATTTCTCAAAAAACAAATTGACTCGTCCGAACAATATCTTCATTGAAGAATTGTTAAGGGCAATGTTATCTGTTTGAATATATTTTGCCTCTTTTTTCTTTTTTTTTTCCTTTAAAAAAAAAAGCGTATCGATTTACTTATCTTTTTGTACTCCTTTAGGGCCGGTTTTCAAGCTTAGGAAAGAGGACCCCCGGGCACTCGCATTCTACGTTTACCACCCAAAGATCAAACCCCTTTCAAACCACTTTCCTTCGACAACTAATCCTAGTCCAACAACAATGACAATCGTCGAATAACTTCAACAAGAGATTCTTCGTATGAGAGAGGAAAAGGCTCAAGAGGCCGAGGAGAGAAGAATTGAGAAGATGAAAATTGTTGAAAAGAAAAAATTTAAAGCGTTAGCCTTACAAGAAAAGATGGAGCAATTATCCATTAAAGAAAAGTCGTTGAAGAAGCTAGTTCTTCGTTCTACAATGGAGAACAAGTACTTTGACGCAGAAAAGTTTGCTCCTCCCCCAGGACTTGCTTTACCAGAAAAGTTTGTAGCTACGGACTTACTAATATTTAAGGTGACTAGTAATCCACAAAATCATTTAATGTGTTTTACTGGCACTATGGCACCAAAGGGAGTTTATCCTAAGCTTTATGCCTTGACTTTCCCTTTATCACTAGACCCAACCGCGAGAGAGTGCTACTATGGGCTAGATCCAAAATTTAAAGCAACATGGGAAGATGTAGTTTCGGTTTTCATCACCCAATACGAGAGTAACGTAGAGTTCAAGTCAACTTTACGTGAACTCGAGATGATTAAGCAAGGCGACGATGAAGGTTTCCTTGCTTTCTATGGTAGATGGCGAGAAATGGCGGCCCACCTTGCCCAAAGGCCTCCTGAACTTGAGTTAGTACAAAAATTCATTGACAATTGTCATGAAAAGTACGATAAACATCTACGTTACCTTGGTCTAGACTCTTTTCAAAAGGTCTATTATGTGGCTACTAGGATTGAAGATGATCTTGCTAAAGAAAAAGCAAACACGATAATGAACGTTGCTATGTTTTAAAGCACAAAATACAAGATTTAGTAGACGATGGGAGAATTCCCACACCTAAATCTAACAATAATGCATCCCCATTAGGGGTGTTTGACATCAATAAAGACCATTTGGGAAGTGATACATTCAATCCTTTGGACTATATCACACCCATAGGAGAACCTCTATCCACAATACCCATAGGGGCAACTAATGAAGTATGTGGACTATGGGACGACAACTTTCAAGACTTATATGTCTCTAAGTATGCCGCCGTCCCACCTTCATCTTGTTTACAAAATGAAACAAATGGAGCGCTTGACTGGGATCATTTCTTGGGGAAATCGCAAGATTTATCGAATCTCTCCTTGGTTGAACAATGACATCAAGAAAAACTCATGGAACATCTTGAAATGGAGGCACATCCAAAGCCTCTAGAAGAAAGTTGGTTTATGAGTCCTACGACTAACCCAAATGAGATAGATCACTCGTTCTTGGCGAGTCTACTAAGCAGCACCACCAAATGGATCTTCGACCACACAAAATCAAACTCAAGGTCAAACACAAAATACAATACCACCTCCATTTGAGGTGGAAGATCCATTAGTCAAACTACTTCACCAATCCAAGCCGAATGTTAGCATTTGGGAACTCCTAAGTACTTCTAAAGAATATAGGAATTCTCTCATGAACGTTCTAACGGCTTTGTCTGTAAGCACAGACACAACCCCTCAGGATCTCGTTAGCTTTCTTACTAGCAAAAAATCCGACAAGTCAATCATTTTCACTAATGATGATTTGCCTTCACTACTACAAAACGTTCAAAGAGACCTTAAATAAGAGACCATTTAATTAAATATATGGTCTCTATATTTCAAGAGACAAAATATTTCAAATAAATGGTCTCTTAGGTAGTATCTTAGAAAATAAAAATATACTGGAGACCATTTATTAGAAATAAATGGTCTCTCCTATTTATTTTTTAATTAAATTAAAAAAATGAGAGACCATTCCCTAAAATAAATGGTATCTCCATTTTATTATTGTTTTGATTTTAAATTTTTTTAAAAAATGGGAGACCACTGTCCTAAAATAAATGGTCTCTCCATTTTATTATTTTTTTTGTTTTAAATTTTAAAAAAATGAGAGACCACTTCCCTAAAATAAATGGTCTCTCCATTTTATTATTTTTTTGGTTTTAAATTTCAACATCTCGATCCTTCTCCATTCTCCCCTAATTTCCATTTTCCTCAAAGACGAGTGCAGCCTCGCCCCGCCGTGCCCTCACCCACCGCAGCCCGGCCCTCCTCTAGATCTCTTATGGCAGCGCTGCTCCTAACCAGGTTTTTCTCTTTTTTTTTTTTATTTGTTGTTACTTTGTATAATTTGGTTAGGGTTTCGATTTCGATTTCATTTAGTTTTAAATTTAGGGTTTGGAATTTGTGATTTGGTTTCTTTCAATTTAGATGACGTTATACTCTTGAAGGTGTAGAAAATTGTTCTTCTTAAGGTATGATTTTTTATTTCATTGTTTTCTGGATTTTGGTTTCGAATTTCGCCTGATTTAATTGTGTATAGATTTGCATTGATGTTTTCTGGATTTTGGTTTCGAATTTCGCCTGATTTAATTGTGTATAGATTTGCATTGATTGGAATTGGAATTTGATTGTTTAGACTTGTGGGTGGATTTATTTCGATTTCCGGAATTTGATTGACATGGAATCACTTTGATTAGGATAGTTTGGGTTTGCGAACAGTGTTGATTTCTGATTTCTTTGTTTTTTTAGGGTTTTAATTAGGTTTTTTTTAACTTATTTGCGGGTAAATTAGAATTTTCAGGTGAGTGTAGATCAGGATTTGGTGTTGGGTCGTGGGCGTGGGTGTGTGCGTATGCGTGAGCCTGAGCGTGGGTTGTTGGTGGTGTGGGTTTGGAGGGTGACGATGCACTACCTCAACCGCAACCACAACCCACCACCGGCCACATTCGTTCTCCTCTTTCCTTTTCTCTCTCCTTTAGCTTGGTATTCTAGGGTTTTTAAGACCTTTTAATTATGCAATTCTCACTTTCGTTTTGCCGATCAAATTGTCGATTGCGGGTGATGAATTGCTGCAGTTGTTGGGCTCTAATAGGTGAAGGAGAATGGCAAATTGGTGGGAATGAGTGCGAGATGGAATGGAAGAAGTGGGTTGAATGTTGTTCTGTTGTTTGTGCGGGGAGCCGGAGAGAGGGACCAGCAGCTTTTGTATGCGTGTGTTGCTGCGGTGGTGGGTTGTTGGTGTTGTTGTGGGGTTGTGGGTGGGGCAGCAGGGAGTGAGCTGCTGCTAAGGTGTGTTGTTGTTGCTGATATCAGGTGAATGGTATTGTCATGGTGTCTAATTGTTTGCCTTCATTTTTGTTTTAATTTTTTGTAATTTTTTAATTTCGGTTTCAGTAAATTTAATTGATAATTTAAAAGTTTGTTTAATTTTTTTTTTTTATAATTGTGTGATAAATTTGGATTTTTCTTGGAAAATTTTCAGGGATTCAAGACTGTAATTGAAGAAGATTAATGCTTGTGTTTGTTGAATTGTTCGGTTGGTGGCACAAGATATGCTTAAAAGGTCTTGATTGTAGCATTAATGTGTTTTGTATAATATTTGAATAATATTGAATTATTGATTGTAGTATTAATGAATTTTTTACTATTAGTTTAGTATATTTTTTGTAAGTGTAAACTACGTGTATAGTTTTTAATATTAATGAATTGTATTTTTGTTTGATTGATATTATATATATTAAAATACTAATAATTTTTTTTAATAAAAAAATAAAGAAAGAGACCATCTATCTAAAATAGGTGGTCTTAGATTTTGAAAAACTAAGACCATCTATTTGAAATAGGTGGTCTTAGTTTTTGAAAAAATTGAGACCATCTATTCTAAATAAGTGGTCTCTCTTTTTAAAACAAGAGACCACTTTTGATGAAATGGTCTCTTAGGCCAAAGAGACCTGTGAGCTAAAGACCACCCCTGAGGTAGTCTCTTTGGCCATTTTAATATGGTCTCTTTAGCCAATTTTGTAGTAGTGCTTTAAAAGACACTACCCACAACAATGCGTTACACTTAATTGTGGGATGCAAGAGATACAATATCCCTCTAACTTTGGTAGACAATGGGTCGGTGGTAAATGTGTGTCCATTACGAACGGCATAATACTTAGTGCTAAATCCAGAAAAAGATTTACAATCAACAAAACAAAGCATTAGGGCCTATGAAAATTTGAGAAGATCGGTGTGTGGAACTGTTCAGCTACCAATTACCACAGGCCTAATACAAAAGATGGTTGAATTCCATGTTATGGACATAAAACCTATATTCAACCTTTTACTTGGACGTCCTTGGATAAATGAGCTTGGTGCAATACCATCCTCACTTCATCAAATGATTAGGTTGAACTATCAAGGGCTTCCTATGACTATACATGCTTCTCCACTCAAAATAGCAATAAATGATCTATCACTCTTAGAAATAAACCATGATAATGATGAAGAGGAAGATGTTTGAAGAATCGGACGATGAATCTATTATAGACTCTAGGGAAGCTGAAAATTTAGGCCTTTTGGCCATTAGTGAGTCTTTATTTTCTAGTTCTAAGGACGAAGAGCCCAAAAAGGATTCTTCTCTTGATGTACTCTCTTTTGATTTTAATAATATGAGCTCTATTTCCGAGTATATGCCTTCTCTTGAATCTTTCGAATTCTATAACAATCAATCTAATGAAGATGATAACATTAATAAATTGGTTGAATCAATGAATGAACGAGAACAAAAGAACCCTATCGTTGAAGAAACTGAAATAATTAATATAGGAACTAACGAAAATAAGAGAGAAGTCAAAATTGGCTTAACTCTAAATCTGAAAGAGCGATTGACCCTCATATCGACGCTCAAAGCATTCGAAGACGTGTTCTCTTGGTCATACAAGGACATGCCTGGAATAATAGATAGGAAAATCGCGGAACATACCATTCCCTTGAACCCTACTTCAAACCAGTAAAACAAAAACTTCGACGAATGAAACCTGATGTCGCATTAAAAATAAAAGAAGAAGTACAAAAACAGTTGGACGCCGGTTTTATTCGCGTATGTAATTACCCAGAATGGGTAGCGAACATCGTTCCAGTCCCTAAAAAGGATGGACGAGTTCGTATGTGTGTCGACTTTAGGGATCTTAATAAAGCTAGCCCTAAAGACGATTTTCCTCTACCACATATTGATATATTGGTAGATAACACGGCTGAACATGTGATGTTATCCTTTATGGATGGATACGCAGGTTACAACCAAATTTTAATGGCAAAAGAAGATGAAGAAAAGACATGCTTTATTACCCCTTGGGGTACGTATTGCTACACAGTCATGCCATTTGGTTTTAAAAATGCACGAGCTACATACCAAAGAACGACTACGACTCTCTTGCATGATATGATGCATAAAGAAATAGAAGTGTATGTGGATGATATGATTGTGAAGTCCAAAGATAGAATGGGACATATAAAATCTTTATGCAAATTTTTCACTCGCATAAAAGAATAAAAAATGCGATTGATTCCACAAAAATGCGTCTTCGTAGTAGCTTCTGGTAAGTTTCTCGGATACGTAGTAAGCACACGTGGCATCGAGATCGATCCCTCTAAAATAAAGGCAATTGTTGACATGCCTCCCCCTCAAAAAGAAAAAGAAATTAGGGGATTTCTTGGCAAATTACAATACATTAGTCGATTTATCAACAAATTGACTATGACTTAAGAGCCAATATTTAAAAAACTGAAAAAAGAGGAGAAACATGAATGGGACGATCAATGCCAAAAGGCCTTTGAGAAAATCAAAGATTATCTTTAAAGTCCACCAATTTAAGCACCACCAATACCCAAGCTACCTCTTAGGCTATACATTACAGTTACACACACAGCCACAGGGGCCATGTTAGCATAAGAGGTAGGAAAAGTCAAACGTTCAATATGTTATATAAGTAAGAAATTCATCCAATACGAAATAAAATATAGCACCTTGGAAAACACAATCCTAGCATTAGTGTGGGCAACCAAAAAGTTACGACATTATATGTTACCACACACTACTCATGTGATTTCTCAACAAAATCCGATAAAGTATTTGTTTGAACAACCACCCATACAAGGAAGGATATCCAAGTGGTTGGTGATGTTGGCCGAATTTGAGCTAAAATAAATCAATGAAAGGAAAAGTAATTTCCGACTTTCTAGCACAACATCCAATTAAAACAAGTCGTGTAGAAACTACTCATCTTCATGATGAAGAGATTCTCATGACACAAGATGACAAATGGGTAATGTACTTCGACGGTGCGTCCAATAAAAAAGGATGTGGCGTAGGAGTGTTACTCATAAGTCCAGAGGGAGCACATACTCCAATCTCTATCAAATTAGACTTTGAGGTTACTAATAATGTCGCAGAATGTGAAGCGTGCATTATTGGACAAGTAGCAGCGGCTAGCATAGGTGTGCAAAAAATTAGAGGTATATGGAGACTCCAGTTTGATTATAAATCGTATATTAAAAAAATGGAAAATAAAGAACTCCACAATGATATTATACCAAGCACACCTAGAGCAACTCATCGAGCATTTTGAACATATTGATTTTAAATATCTCCCAAGGGATGACAATCATTTGCCGATGCGCTAGCAAAATTAGCCTCAATGATCAACAATCCAGATCACTTAAATATGATACCATTATGCGTTGATAAAAGAGAAGAACCAGCGTATTGTAACGCAATAGAGGAAATAAATGACATTGAAGGAGACAATCCTTGGTATGATCATATCCTCCAATATATTACTCATGGCACATATCCTGAAAATACTTCATCGAAAAACCAACGAGCCTTACGAACTCTTGAGGCCCAATATGGTCTAATAAATGGTCAATTATGCAAAAAAGGACCTAATGGTCAAAGTTTACTATGTATAGGCCAAGCGGAAGCCACACGCCTTATGGAAAATACTCACAAAGGTGTTTGTGGACCTCACATGAATGGTAAAATGCTTTCAAAAATAATTTCACGACAAGTGTACTATTGGTCCACTATGGAACATGATTGCATACAATATGTTAAAAAATGTCCACAGTGCCAAATGTTCGCCAATAACACCTTTCACCATCCAAACTATACAATCTCACTTCCCCTTGGCCTTTTTTGACTTGGGGAATTGACATAATTGGAAAAGTCTCTCCAATAGGATCAGGAGGGCACGAGTACGTATTAGTTGCCATTGATTACTTTACTAAGTGGATTGAGGCTACTTCTTACATGAATATCCCTCTATTTGCTTTACTATGGACACCATCGAATAATCTCCGTATTCTTTGCATGTCCTAATTAAACAATTAACAACAAGACAATAACATAAAACACGAATTTTAAAGCGTTGTTTAGTCATGTTGTCATGAGGGGCGACGAAGTGTTCAATAAATTAAATTAAGTTCACGCCTTCTTTAGTTCCTATGTTAGTCATATCATTGTCGGACAAACAAAAAAATCTTTGGAATATAGGTTTGGGATCCAACAAGATAGACGAATAAGTCACAGAAAGAGTGTTTGTAGGGAAATCTAGCAAGGCCTCGAACTCAACAGGAAGGGGGACAATTTCGTCCCCTCTAAACAAGAAAAGATAGTGGTTAGAGTCCTAATGGTTGACTGCGACATGAAGAAAATCAAAGTTAACCACTAGTTGCTTATAATTCAATAAAGGGTTTAAGTGGTAAATTTTGAAAGTTAGTTTGTCCTCGATTGAAAGAGAAATGACCCATTGCTTCAAACTTTGTTCAAAGGTCTTCACCATTGTTCAAACAAAAAGAGAGAGAATAAGATTTTAGAGAGATTAATTCTTTTTAATTTCTTATGTTAATAAGCGAATGAATGCGAGATGATCAAAAGCCTACACAAAACCACGTTTAAATAGACCCAAGAGGGAAAATTTTCGGCAAATTCGGCTTAAAGGAAAGTTCACAGACAGGTGCGCGAGACATCCGCGCACAACAGGATTACATGCGCGCGACAGCCGCGCGCAACTCACGAAGTTGTGCGCGTCTCCCTTGACGCGTCATGTAAGTTGGGTTAATTTCCGTATTTTGGCTCATATAATGACATAATCTTCACGAGATCTTAAGACCTCTGACACTTTTTGTCCCTTTTCTTGCCTACTTTCTTATTTTCTTTTTTTTTTTCTTTTTATTTTCTTTTATATTCTTTTATTTTATTTTATTTCTTATTTTCTTTTTATTTTCTTTTTTCCTTAGTATTTTCCTACTTTCTTTTTCTTTTTATTTTCTTACTTCTTTATTTTCTTTTTAATTTTCTTATTTTCTTTTTCTCTTTTTTCCTTCTTCTTTTTCGAGTTAGTTTATTTTTTTGAGGGGGTAAGTCGGGAGCCCTTTCCTATTGGGGTTTGGTGTGTCCGACTCACCGCGGAAACAAACACAAAAACAAGACCGCACTCGTAATAAATAAAACCATAAACATAATTAAATTAATCACAATATTAAGATAAAACAATTACCTTTGGAGCGTGCTTCACGCGACCGGAAGGGGCTCTTACATCGAAAGCAAGCCTCGAAATTATGACAACCTCCAACGATAGTCCACCCACAACTCGACCACTGAAAACGGTCCAATGCCTTGGGGTTAGCAAGGCCCGACCAAAACCCGAGTAATTAATGAGTTCATAGGTTTTCACAATGGTGATGCCTTTTTCAACTCTTACTCAAGTGCTTTTCCCAATACCCCGGGGTATTTATAGGGAAATGCATGAGTGTGAAAAGCTCTCCGATTAATGCGGGAGAATTTGATTTTCCCATTTTATTTTAAAGCTAAAATAAAATTAATAATCAAACTAGTAATAAATCAACAAGTGGCAAGCTCACGTGAGAGGTTAGGTGAGGACCATTGGGAGGAGGGGGGACCAAACTTGCTCCCCACTCTCTCCCTCACCTTGCGCCATTTGGCAACTCATACTTGGGCACCAAGGCACCCAAGTAAGCTTCCCATTTGCTGCTGCCCTTCTCTCAACCCTGCCATCCCCGCAACACAAAAAGCGGGCTGCTGCTCGAACTCTCTCGACCGGCACCCCATGCGCTTACGTGCGGGCTGCTGCTGCCGAGAGCTGCTGCTAGCATGCCGCGCACCTAGTACGGGCTGCTAGTTGCAGCATGCTAGCACGCCATGCACTAGGTGCGGGCAACTAGCCGCAGCTTCCTAGCAAGCCCTACACTTGGTGCGGGCTGCTAGCTTGGCTATACCCCCTATCACTCGGTGTTTCGATGCTAGGGGTATTTTGGTCTTTGTTGATTTATTATTATTTTCACATCTCGTCTTTTACTATTTTTCGACTTGACTTCCGACGTTTAGTTTCGACGCTCTAAGCTCGAATTCTCGACGTCTAAATATTAATTACTCGGCCGACTTATTAATTAATTCCTAATTAATTCGTCGCTTCAGTTCGTTAGTTGCTTGGGTGTGACCCGAAAGGTTCAGTCAAGATTAAGCTGTAATATTAATTATGCATTAATATTACTGATCGGAAGCAGCCTCCTCCCAGGCGTTCCGATCACTTGACCTTACTGAATATATTAGTTTTCTAATACCTGTGCAAATGATTTACGTCCTTATAGCACAAGAAACGGTGTCGTAAATCATACTACACACTAGTCTTTATTGGTCATTAATCGTCCACCATATAAATGACCTTGATTAGGGATAATTTTCGATTAAAATATTCAATGTTCACTTAATAGGTGTTTCTTTATCCAAGACATTATCTTGATACCCTTTTTGAATATTCTTTAAAATCGAATGGACTCATTATTTAATTTTAAACCTCAATTAAATAGTTTTGTGGAATATTTAGAAAAATATTACTCTACTATGAAACTTCACAATGTTTCATCTTATGATAAATGGTTTACCCAAATGTTATAAGAGCAGTACTCTTCATAAAAAATTTTTGGAAATCACACCCATATCTAATATGCTTGATTTCTTTCACGCAATTTGTGAATGTTGTCATTCACTTATTGCATAGGCTAAGTTATAACTACTTTGCAAATCTTAGCGTCTTCATTATCGACCATTTCCACAATAATATGATAAACTTTTTAGAGTGTTAATGAATAACATGTGATTTAGGATTTATTGTCCAAGCAATGGCTCCCACTCATTTTCATGATTTGCGACCTTCAGCTTGACAACCTACAATCATCAATGTTTAACAACGAAATTTCCATTTAACATCTTCTTTACTATTGTCTTTCAAGGCAAAAATATTCTCATCATATACTTTAGTAGAAATTTTAATGATGCCTTGCTTGGGTTTCACTCCCAACGGCTCACAATGATTTGGAATACCCTAATCACTTGTGATCAGGGAAATTTACCTTAAATTTCTACACATTATACATGGATGCACATCCATGTTACTATTTCTCAAGCCACGGCGCTTCTTACCACGTGCTTACAAATGGCTTCCTTATTAAAGATTTCATCCTTATTTAAGGTTTGTGTTTGCATCATCAATGCTCAAATTATATTTGTTTCCATGCGCCAAGAACTCATCCTCTAACTCATCCAAGTGTTTTGGATGTTCTTGACTATAATCTAATACTTAGATTCAAGTTGATTGGTACTATATACGTACTTCACATTCTCTAAGCAAGTAAGTCGTATGACGATACCATATCATTGCTTTACATGATGAATTTAGTTGTAGAATGATTCTAAATCTTTATCCCATTAATTTGACATTTTAGCTCATTCAGTTTCACTGAGTCTTTGCTAAATTGTTCGCTATGTGATATGGTTGAAACTCTCTTACTAGAGTCTTTCTTTTTTGACTTAGTATTTAGCCTAGCTTATACTTAGTTCAAACATTTTACTTAGTTTTATACATATGGGTCGAAAGCCTTTCAAAGTCCTTCATGTTTAATATAGTAAATTCCTCTACTCATTTAAACATTTAATTAAGTCTATATCATAAAACTTAATTCCCAATATGTATATTAAGTATCGCCTTTAGCTTTGTCCATTGTCAAAATACTTTCAAATCTAAACATTTAGAATTTGATAGTTGTTTCACAATAGAGTTCGTAAACTTCTCGTTGGACCTTTACTTTTGCTCCCACTAAACTTCTTATTCATCAGAATTTCTATGTTTCTCCGTAAGCCAATCCTCTTATTAACTTTATGAGAAAACACGTTCCAATTCCTATATTCAATGCTTCCTTTAATCCCATGACGGATTCCTTGATCTTGCTTTCAAATCTAGAATTATTTAGATTTTCAAAACCCTTAGACTATTCCATAGTCACTTCCAAAATCCTATATTGGGAAGGCTGTTTTGGTATCTATTTTGCCATATTTCATATGTGCAATTTTTCTAGATCAATCACGAAAAGACTTAAGCATTCCGATTGGTGAATAGGTTTTTATTAAAATCAACTTCGTGAATTTAATTGTATCCTTTAAATCCAATCTAGCTATGTATGCATATACATTTCCACATTTGTTAGTTTTCTCCTTGAAAAACTTATTTGCAGTCGATGAGTCTTTCACCCTTTATGCAAATTAATCAAGTTTCAAACATGATTATCAAATATGGAGTCTATCTTTGATTTTTATGGCCTCTAACCATTATTCGGAATTTGGATTTGTCGTAGCTATCTTACAAGACATTATTCCTTTACTATCTAATAGTAAATAGTATGCTTGTAACTTAATAGAAATTTATAGGATTCAATCCAAGCCTTTGGTGAATTCTATACCTATACGGGGCAATTGCATCAACCACTGAGTTTCAAGGCGCTTCCAAAGCCCTTTTATTATGTTGATCTTACTCCAACATTTCTGATGTTTTGTGAGTAATGAATTCTCTTTTAATGCACTTGTAAAGTCATTTTGAGTATTCTTGATCAAGCATTCTCAGGAAATCCTTTTAAGGTCTTCCAACATTCTCAGTTTTGGTTTGTTGCTAAGCTCGATTGTAATCGAGTTCATTTTCCTCCCACTTGTCGTTTTGGAAATGTGTTACTTTCCAGAAAGATACCACTTAGAGCAACAAACACTATGTTCTCAATTAGGTTGTAGAGGTAATGCCCGTGGTCTCACTTGAATGCTTACAAAGAGACATGTATATTGTCATTGGGTAAAAGTTCGTTGTAGAAAAAATAGTTAGCTCCCACTTGAGCTATCTTAGCCATTAATGAGCCATTAAGCTCCCACTCAACCACCTAGCTCTTGCTAAGCCGGTGAGCTTTCACTGAGTCACTTAGCTCCCACTATGCCAGTGAACTCCCACTATGGCTAAGAGTTTTAGACATATACTTGAAAAGACATTTAGAAGATAATTCTATACATAACTGAATACGACGTCCTTTCTTATCTTCGACATTTTGTTTAGTGTAACATTAGTTCTTCGTGCAAATCTTAAAAACTTTATAGGAAGGGATGTGATCCATCATTGTTCGAGTCTTTTTTAAATGGCATCGAGGTCTCACGCTATGTTCTCTGTGGAGTTATTTATGAAAATTTCAATATCATAACTTTGTGATGGTCAGGCTTGGCTCAAGCAACCATCGCTCGATCTAATCTAGACGTTTTGATATCTTGCCAAGTCGATTTTGTACTTCACTGAACTCTTGAGCTACTCATGTCAAGTTTTTTCACATTTCATGAATATAGCCATATCCTTTCAAATTCATTGTGAAACGTTGAAGTAATTGAATCCTCTTTAGCCTTCAGAGTCAATTGTCTATACCAAGAACAATAGCTCTTTGCTTTGTCGGTTTCAACAAGTAAGACTTGCTTGTCTTAGAATGATTCTGAATCGATCAACTATCAAGAGCCTATATAATAGAGCCTTAAGTATGTTCTTGTCGATGTGACATTGCTAAAGATGTTTGGAACGCAAATCGAGCCCATGACTTGAACTTAATGAGTTTATCATGTTAGGGAAATGTTTGTTTATAATCAAGCATTCTTGACTCAATGCTTGGATAACCATGTCATTCAAATAAATTTGCAACTATTGCTTTTACTTTGAATGTGAGTCTTTCTGTGTGTAAACGGATTAATTGCTGATTATGGAACATAATAATAACCATTACGTGTTCTAGCCTTTTGCTTAAAAGGTCTGTAAACAAAGCATACGACCTTACAACTTATGTATCGCTCCTTGCTTCATTCTAAGCTTGTAAGTCGATAACTTAGCTTAACTTCAATAGTTTGAGGTCACTTTTAAAGTGGAACACTCAAGCAGTATCCGATACTTGTGAAGATAACAAGTTGCTAAGTTAACTACAATAACATGAACTCATGTGTTGAAATGGAATCTTATTCCTTTTCTTCGTTCCTTGTTTCCTATATCTCTTATCATACAATATCTCATGACCTTACTTTAAGAACCATTTATTTAAGTACCTTGACTTTTATACTTTGTTAGGCAGAATTAAGCATCTAATGCGTCGTAAAACAAAGTTCCATCTTTTCCTTTAATTCACGCTTGAATTACTACATCGATAATTCCTACTCATTTATGTATGAAGCGAAAATATATGTTGGTTGTCAAATATTAAAAATTGAGTTTGGAACTCAATACTTCATGTTTTATCAAAACTACCTAGTATTTTGAATACATGATGTCCAACCGTCATTTCGGACTTTGTTATAAAAGTCATTTTTGAGAATTGTATTTTAGAAATGCTTTTCCTTTTTCTAAGAACTATCCTCAAAGATTTTCTTTACCAATCATGGAAACAATATTATTTGATTTAGAATAATATAAATATAAGTGCAAAGTATAACCATTTTTTAAGAATATAATAAGTTTGAAATTTAAGAGCATTCAAGCAAACTTCAATCTTATTAAACGTCTTATCCACGCATTAAATTTGTCCCCATTTGGCAAGAATAAGTCGATTCCAAGATCCAAAGAAACAAAGAGTGGTTAAGCATGCTTTGTCTTGTCTTAACACTCAATCTTCTAAGGTAAGAAAATCTTTGCTAATGGCTCCAAGCCACTCTTGGTTAGATAATCATCGCATTTAATGTTCTCATGAAAATTTATCTCTTTTGCCACGACATGTGAGGACTCCTCACTTTTACCGATGAGTTCAACCAAAACCATCATGCACACCTGATGTGCCTTACGTTCCTCAAAGTAGTAATGGTGCCTCGCTTTGGCGTAGCCCACCATTACACTCATTCGGTGTGCATGTATTGTTTTGGAAAGGCAAGATTAACTCAATATTATTAGGGACCTAGGTTTTCTATGTTGGTTGTTTTTGTGAACTTAATTAATCATCGCAACATAAAGAAAGCCTAAACATGCATATAACATATCATTCATATATAAGCACTAGCATAAATATAAAGCATAAGTAGAAGATGCATATTGGCAACTAGCATGATCCCTTGAAATCTTCAAGTCTTCATAAGGTCTTCATTTGCAACTTCATGGCTTCATCTTCCAAGACTTGACCAAAATAAATGCAACTACTAGTATCTACGTTTAGGACTAATCTAAATATTAAGGTACAAAAATACTCAATAGTTCGCAGACCGTATTTAGATTTACAAAAATACATCACAGATCACAGTCCGTATTTTCTATCCTAATCGGGCCCCACTAGTTGTCATTTCATAAAACTTGTGAGAGAATATATATTCCATTCATCCATTCACTCTCTGTGAGTGGCCCATGCATTTTACAATGGTAAACAAGTAACAATGCATTAAACAAACGCACGCACTAATAACTAATCTAGGTGGTTAATCCGATTAACTCGCCTAATTAAAACTAGGCAAAGTTGTTTAACCGATTATGAAAATAATAAATGAAGCTCCCACTAAATTCTACATCCAACTTAATTAATCCAATTAATTAAGTCGGTAACCCAAATATTTGTCAAAATAAATTCTGCCAATGACGCTTAAAACGGCAAAATAAGCAAACACGAAGCCAACCATACTCAAGTGGTTCACGCACTACATACGTGCCACATGAAAGTCAAGGTTGTATAACAACCCCGCACTATACGGCTTGGCGCATGTGCCTTCACCACCCCACGTAGCACTAGCTAGGTACACCCTAGTAGCGTTTGCTACGGGTTACAAGGCGCTAGACACAAGGCCACGACTGCTTGCCCCTTTACACCAAAACACAAAGCACATTCACGCACTAAATGCTCGCACACCCCACGCACATGGCTGCACGCATCGAGCATGCCCTTGGCAGCCACATGCGGGCTGCTATGCAGCTCGGCTAGCCAAGGGAGGCTTTGCCTCGATTTGCGTGCCATAGCCTCGGGATTTTAATCCCAAATTTCGCGTGACAATTTATTAATTCTAAATTAATTTTAGAACTAATTTTCGTGAGCAAAATTGAAAATTTAAACAAGTCTAACTTAAATAAAAAATTATCCAAGTGCATGTAACCAAAATTATTTCCAAAACCATTCTTTAATAAAATTGGTTTAACTTGGTGCAACAAAAATAAGAGGGCAATTACTCACTATCAATTTAATTAATTTAAATTCATCTTGAGTTTTTTGACAAAATAAAAGGGAGTTGAAAAATGAACATAAGTTCAATAAAGATTCCAACTTTAATACTTGTGAATCCTTGAAAAAATTTTATCTTCCAATATGAAGATAAACAAATTTCTATTACAAGTTTCAATTCAAACTTTATGATTACAATAAACTAAAAAATGATTAAATCAACAAAGTTCAACAACAATTCATGGAATTTAGTAACTCAAAGTTTCAATCACTTAACATTATTAAAGATTGAATCTTTAGTACTTGGAAGCCTCAAAGAACAACAATTTCACACTTAATGCAATTAGTTTGCAATTATGTGAAAAATAAAACCAAGCTTTCAAACACAAATTACCAACAAGTAATCATGCCTAAAGAGGTTTAAAATTGCATATAAAATATGTATTGAACCAATTACATAACCACCATAAATATGCAATTAATTTTCAAGGTTAGAAAGGCTTAAATTTTTCGTCAAAACGAAAAATCCCTCGAAAAGTGCATTTCTGGTCGTTTTTTTGGCTAAAACCGAGAGCTGAAAGGATAAATCCATTCCCAGAATGCCTTTTCCACCCAAAATTCACTATTTTCGGGTTGAAATATGGGTTCAGGGCTGAAGACAACTCTAATACGAGGTTAAAATAAATAAAACGAGCTACTAATCTAATTAGCAACTTAATACCAGAAAAATTAAGCCATAAAAACACCTTGAAAATTATTATGATTTTAAAAATAAACGAGCGAGGCTCTAATACCACTGTTGGGATTTGGTGAATCCAATTCACCGCGGAAACAAACCCAAAAAAACAAGACCGCACTCGTAATAAATAAAACCATAAACATAATTAAATTAATCACTAGATTAAAATAAAACGATTACCTTTGGAGCGTGCTTCGCCGGATCGGAAGGGGCTCTTACTTCGAAAGCAAGCCACAAAATTACGACGGCCTCCAACGATAGTCCACCCACAACTCGACCAACGAAAACGGTCCAATGCCTTGGGGTTAGCAAGGCCCGGCTAAAACTCGAGTAATTTGAGTTCAAAGGTTTTCACAATGGTGATGCCTTTTTCAACTCTTACTCTAGTGCTTTTCCCAATACCCCAACTTGGGTATTTATAGGGAAATGCATGAGTGTGAAAAGCTCTCCCATCAATGTGGGAAAATTTGATTTTCCCATTTTATTTTAAAGCTAAAATAAAATTAATAATCAAACTAGTAATTAAACAAGTGGCAGGCTCATGTAAGAGGTTAGGTGAGGACCATTTGGAGGGGGGGGGACCAAACTTGCTCCCCACTCTCTCCCTCACCTTGCGCCACTTGGCAATTCCTACTTGGGCACCAAGGCACCCAAGTGGGCTTCCCATTTGCTGTTGCCCTACTATCAACCCAGGCATCCCCGCAACACAAAATGCGGGCTGCTGCTCGCACTCTCTCGATCGGCACCCCATGCACTTGCGTGCGGGCTGCTGCCGCTAGCTGCAGCATGCTAGCACACCACGCACTAGGTGCGGGCAGCTAGCCGCAGCTTTCTAGCAAGCCCTGCACTTGGTGCGGGTTACTTGCTTGGCTATACCCCCTATCACTCGGTGTTCCGATGCTAGAGGTATTTTGGTCTTTGTTGATTTATTATTATTTTCACGTCTTGTCTTTTACTATTTTTTTACTCGATTTCCGACGTTCGGTTTTGACGCTTTAAGCTCGAATTCCCGACGTCTAAATATTAATTACTCGATCGACTTATTAATTAATTCCTAATTAATTCGTCGCTTCGGTTCGTTAGTTGCTTGGGTGTGACCCGAAGGGTTCAGTCAAGATTAAGTTGTAATATTAATTATGCATTAATATTACTGATCGGAAGCGGCCTCCACCCAGGCATTCCGATCACTAGTCCTTATTGAATATATTAGCTTTCTAATAATTCTGAACCCACTAACGGAATAGTACACTTGTCATTGATGTACACATGGAAACAAAAAAAAAAAATTAAATAATGACATATATACAAATGTGTCATATATATAAATAAAATACAAAAAATATATATTCATAAGTTTCCTAAAAAGAATATATAAAATAAATGTGTACAAAAGGAATTAGGGTGCTCGGCGACTACTAGACGGTTGCTGCGCATCCTGTAAAATCAAAATAGAAGATTAATAAATGAAATGTAATAACTTTGTTTTGAAGAAAAAAAAAAGAAACAAAACTTACCGCGATCATTTGTTGATCACGGCATGACAAAGTCACAAGGGCTCTCCGATAAGCAGCTCGGAAAGCACGTAAATTCCTCACCATGCCGTTCACGGTCTCCCGCGGAACCTATTCCAAGAATACAAGGACAGTTAGTAAACAAATGTATATGAAACAAAAAAATAAATAGAAATATTTAAGTACATATACATAAAGACATACCGACTCAACCGTCTCAGGTACGAACGGTATCCCCTCGTCAT
The DNA here is from genome assembly GCA_024500155.1 of Chenopodium formosanum. Taxonomy (NCBI): domain Eukaryota; kingdom Viridiplantae; phylum Streptophyta; class Magnoliopsida; order Caryophyllales; family Amaranthaceae; genus Chenopodium; species Chenopodium formosanum. The sequence continues at coordinate 22,331,314 of CM044880.1, forward strand.
CCTTGGCCGCTGGAAGGGTCTCACGAATTACCAATTCGACAGCATCGGTATACGTGATCTCCGCTGTAGGAGGAACCCCACCACCTAACTCGACCCGCTAAAAATGCATGTGACAAAAACGATAAAAGGGTCAAAGTTCAGAAAAATAAATAGAAACACGATAAAGAAAGATTTAGAGTACTAACTGGAACAAGAGCCGGAAAAAGAGTCAGCCTGGATGCTATAAAAGCCAAATAAGAAGCATCCGGCAGCACCAGCTGCTCCGCTGGATAACCAAGGATCGCCTAAGCTCGATCCTCGGTAGACAGCAGGTCCGTACGCAGCATCCGGATTGGGGGATTCGCAGGAACCAAAGGCTCCTCGGTTGAAAGCTGCCAGAGGACACGCTCGCCTAAAAACCAAGTGTCGGTCCTCTGGAACACCGAGAGTCCCGTATGGAGGGCCCGAAAATGGTAACGAACCATGCCCGGATAGCCTTAGGGACTCCAACGATCAAACTTCAAGGACGGAGATCGATCTATAAAACACAATCACATGAAAAATCGTTAGAAAATGAATAAAATTAAAAAACGAAAAGAGAACATGTAGTTGGAATACTCACCGATGCACGAGTCGCCGAAAGAATTCTCTGGCAAAAGTCGCCGGCAGAAGTAGCCCCAAGCACCCTGGAGGCTAAGAAAGGCAGGTACGAGTATCCCCAAGCCTGAAATCGAGAATAAATAAGCCTAAAGGAAAAAATGAAAGTAATAACCGAAAACTGCTTAAAACACGTACCTCAAGGATACGACCATGCCATGTAAGCGAGATACGAGGCACCTCAGTAGCTACCGCGGAATCCATGACCCGGCTCGCCTTTCCCATAGCCGTAAGCATACGGGCATACGACACCTCCGCCCAACTCAAGTCACCTACTTGCCCAAAATCGCTGAGGCAAATAAGTAACCCAATGGAGAAACGCTCTCCTCGATCATTTAAGATGGTGACGAAAAGAATGTGGGCAATGTATATCCGAGCCAGCTGCATAGGTGTACACTGCCGGTCAAGCTCGTCAGCCAACAACTCGTCGGCAAGAACCTAGTACGGACAGCGTACACGTGAAGGGCCGACGCAAGATGGTCCCCCACAAGGTCGCGCAATCTCTTGCCTGACCCCTTAACGAGCTCTATAACTATAAGCTCGCCTCCGAAAGGAAAACCTGTAATCATAGAGAAATCGAAAGGGGTAATCGTCATCTCTCCCCATGGAAAGTGGAAAGTGTTGGTGGAATCCCACCAAAACTCCAGCAATCCACGGAGAAAAGCTGATGATGCAGACTGGCTCGATAAATCCCGAAGAGCCGCCAGCTGGGAGTCAATCCCAAAAAGTGCTACCATCTCCTTTGCCACCTCGGGAAAACTCTCAAAATGGGCTCGCAGGTCACCAGAGCCGTACAAACGCATGCTAAGCTCACTCTAAATAAAAAAAAGGTTATGTTTTAAAAAGGAGAAGAAACAAAAGAAAAGAGAAAGAAACGAAAGCGCGGAAAACTCACGATGCCGCGCCACCCTCGGATCAAAACATGCTGGTCTAAGTCCCAATAAAGGACCCAAGGGTCCCAGTTGGGGGGAGCCTCCCAAACCACCTCCTCCTAACGACGTCGATCGCCCGCGACGCATCGATCTCAAACCTCCTCTCAAGGACGGGTCACCCTCTTCCGAGGGCGAACCGCCTCGTCCGGACCAACGAGAACCTCCTCGACATTGACAAACGAAGGCGAGTCCATGCTATGACGGATAAAATTTCTGTAATTAGTTTATTTTATTTCCTAAACTAGACTAATATACGTATTCTAGACCCATTTCGGCAGCATAACGGCTACCGATAGGGCAAAACACGAAAATCGAACGCCACCCATACTTGTGGGCTACGATGTATAAAGTTAAACTTAGTAAATGGAGGCTTTTAACACCCACAAAAGCCATCCTATACCAGTTACAGGTAAGCATTCAAGGGATAATATTCCAAAATCTCAAAGAATCAACTAATTCTAGACGAATAACAGTAATATAAACATAATTATCGTCTACCAAACAACTTTGAAGTTCGAATATGACAAAATGAGCTAAGAGTATGTTTCGCGCCTTTTTTCAACAATTCAAAAATCACAAAAAATGAATTATGAAAGTTATATTAATTCCATCACTATAATATACTTCATAATTAGCAAATATAACCAAAATGAGCAAGAAAAGCAACAAAATCAAGCAAAAATCGAAAAAAGAAGCAAGAACGAACTTGAACAAAGAAATGCTCATACAAGGTTCAATACTTAACCATTTTTCATGAAATTTGTTACAAAACACTCCTTAAACATAGCATAAAAACATAGAGCAAACGATTTCAAGAAAAATAAGCCGAATCAAAAACCTCCAAATTCAAAATTTGGGGTTTAACGATTCGAAAATCGTTCGAATTCAGCTGAAAAGAGCAAATTTTAGCAAAAAACTTACATTGGATTGCGGCAAATATGAATTGAGGGTGAAATTAGCTTCCTTTAGCTTCAAAAATCGCAAAAAACCGAGCTTTTTAGGGAGAGAACGAGCCAAAAATGGCGAAGGAAGGAGAAAATGGTGAAGTGAAAATCGCGTCTGTGATTTTTCACTTTACTAACATAAATGTCACTCGCAACTTTAGATGTTGCGCGTGACATATCAACGCAACTCAGAAAGATGCGAGCGCTTGGCCAGCGCGACTTTTTGAGTTGCACGCGGATACCGGTCACTAAAAGACCAGGATTTTTTATTTTGATCCGTTTGAAAAAATTTTAAACGGTTTTTGCTTGTTTTTAAACGTAATGGCGTGCATATTATCAAAATCTTTTTAATTGCCTTGCATATTGTAGTTTGTTTTCTTTTTTGTTAGTTTTTTGCATCATATTGCATGCACACTGTGCTTTGTGCCTTCCCCAAGCATACATTTGAACGTTTTTCGTAAGAGTGCCTTAAGACGTTCCGTGGTGGTGCTTTACGTAGAAGCACCCTTAGACAGGTTTGTCATTTTACTGTACTGACGTTACAAATGTCCGGGTTTTCTTCTTTTTTCACGTTCGAAGCAAAAAGGAAGGCATTTTCATGCAGCGTAAAAGTGCAAATGGCGTATCGTACGGCGCAATATTGTATGGCGCAGGTGTTGCTTAAAATTTCACTCAGCCCAAGCTTTGCGAGATCTACCTCTCGGGACTAAAAGGTAGAGAATTACTGTAGGCGTTCGATTAACGAGTCGACAGGCGCGCCGATTCTTCAGGAACAGGCACTTCTTGAATGGATACGGTAGTTAGTGCGCTTACTAACTTACCGGACAGTTAGGGTGTCGAATCCATCCCTTATATAAAGAAGTGACAAGACGATGCCGCACCCATGTAGTCACATGCCCCCAGTCCTGAGACACGTGTACTCATCTTGTGGACAAAACTGATGAGAGAGTTGCTGACTTTCTTCCCGCTCACTGAATTTGGATATATGCCTCAAATCGCGAGACATGTATTTCTATCTTGTGGACTTCCGGCTCAAATACCGGACCCGACTCGAATATCGGACCATTTCGGATCGAATACCGAAAACCCCTTTTTTCATCTTTTACTTTGTTAAAGTCAGGCTAAAGTTTCAATGACATATCGAGGGACTTTAGACCAACGATGACATGATTGAGATTAAATCCTCCCCTTTTATCCTTTTAAAATCAATCTCTTCTCATGACCTGACATCACCCAGAATACTTTTACTTGTAAGAGCGTTCTACAATTGCAAAGGATCAATCTAGATTCTTTAGCGTGTTAAGACTAGGAAGTTCTTTTTCTAGCCTTAATAGCTACTTGTTTCAAATACTTAGTGATCGGGATTAGATAGGTCGTTATGCTACCATCCTAACCAAATTAGAAATTTATAATACCTCTTACACTAAACTAGTTAGTGGCAAGTAAAGGGTCGAACCCAAAAGGACTAAGTGTATCAATTTGTGCTAATTAGACTACTAGGAAAGCTTGTGAGATAGAGAGAGATTCAACTAAACACAACTAAGAACAAATAACTAAAACTAGGGAAAGTGGAATCCAATTACATCAATACATTCAATAACATCATACAATTAGATGAAAATGACCTTTATTAGGAAAATCAACACATTTAACTCACTCTCCCACAATTAAGCATGTTAATTATCCTACTAAACTAATTCACTCTCGTGCAACTAGCCTAGAAAAGGTATGGAAGATATTAGGGCTCTCAACCAACTCACTCTCGCACAATCGATTGAAAGCACAATTAAAAACATAGAATCAATAAGCTAGAAATATTCTAATCCATAAAAGCATCATCCATACACAATAATCAAGAAAAAATTCCATACTAATGACAATCAATCATTTAATTTATTAACATAACCTTCATCCATTTCCCTAGAACAAAATCTAAGCTAACATAATGAATAAAGACATGGAAAACAAGGTAAATTAACAATAAAAACAAGATTAAACAAATAAACTAATTAATCTACTCAAATCAATAAACAAAAAGCAAAAACTAAGAATTAAGCAAAAAATAAAGATGAGAGAAAGTTAGAAAATGCTCATTGAATAGATGAGAAGAAGTTCCACAAAGTTGCTTCTTCAACCTCTCAAAAACTTCATGGAAATCCAAGCTATCTCTCTCTACACTACTCCTAAACTAACCCTAAGAGAGAGAAAGTAAAGGCTAAACTAATCTAATCTATCTAAAATAAAAATGTTGATTGATAGTTTTTTTGAAAATAACCCCAAAGGGGGTATTTATAATACAAGGCTTAGAAAATAAAAGAAAAGAGAAAAATAAAATAGAAAATAAAATAAATAAAACAAAAAAAAAGGAAATAGAAATAAAATTAAAAGAAAATAAAACCCCAAAAGCCCCTAAATCCCATCAGACGCACAATCTTCTTCCTATTTGATTTTTTTGGCTGCTTCAATCTTGGGATGTAATCCCCTGCTTCATGCCACACCAAACTCCATCATCAATCATCACGCAATCATCATCACTGTTCATCAGCATCATCGTCATCTAGCATCCAAAATCGTGGCCGTCCAATTCTCATTAAAAATCACGTGAAGAGCTCGTGATTGACTCACAATTGAGCGCTCGCACAGAAGACGCACACAGGTCGCGCAAAGCTTCTGCCTCGAATCTGATTTTGGACTCCATTTTGTGCGCTTTTTAACAGGGCTGCGCGGTCGCGAAGGTCTTGGTAGCTTGGGGAATGCACTTGTTGCGGATTCGGGTTCGATTGACGCAGTTTTTCTGGTTAGGTGCTGCAATTGTTGCGGGTTGCTGCTGGTGTTGGTGGTGTCGGTGTGATTGTGGTGGTGCGATGTGGGTTAAGCAGCAGCGGTGATTGGAGAAGGTTAATTGGTGTGGGTTTTGATGGTTTGCGTGAAGGCTGCAATGGTGGAGGTATGTGGTTGATGGTGGAGATAGATGGTGGTTTCGGTTGCTATTGGAGGTGGTGTGAGTTGGTGTTGGTGAGTTTGGGGGCTGCTAATTGCTGCTGCTGCGGTTTTGGTAGTGTGGTGGATGCGTGGGTTAATTGTGGCAGGTTATGATTATGGTTGTGTTCGCTGCTGTTGTTGTGTGGTGAAGGGGGCAGCAGTGGTTGAGCTAGTGAGTGGTGATTTTGGTGGTAGGTTATTTCCAGGGGAGTTGGTGTTGGGTGGAAATCGAAAAGCCTCGGCTTGGACCTTGAACATGATTTGAACTTGAAACCCGGAACACCTACAACAAAAAACGCGAGGGTATTACCACAAAATAAAATAAAATAAAGATAAAATAAAATAAAATAAAAATAAAATAAGATAAATAAAATAAAATAAGATAAGACAAATAAAGTAAAATAAAAAGATAAAACTAAATAAATAATAAAATAAAATAAAATAAAATAAAATAAAACAAACTAGAAATAAAAGAAAATAAAATAAATATAATGAGAGAAGCGGGAAATTATTAACTAAAACTACAAAAATAAACTAAAAACTAATAAAAACTACTAAAATACTCAAAATAAAGATAAAAGGCGAGAATAAGCGAAAAATAGAAATAAAGGATAAATAGGGTTAAATTATTGGAAAATAAGCCGGAAAACGACTCAATAAACACCTTAAAAGTGACATAAAAGTCACTTATCAAACTCCCACAAGCTAACCTTTTGCTCGTCCTCGAGCAAATTAACATGAAACACGAGAGAAGGAGAATGATTTATTCAAGTAAAACTAAGACACTAAAGGAGACAGGAATGTACACTAACTCACTTTCGTAGGAATCACGGTCAATTTTAGCGACAAATGACAAGCCCTTTAAATCCCTAGATCGCCCTAGAGGACGAGTGTGCTCTCGTGACGGTGTCCTAAGAGTTTAACCCACAACTCTAAACAAAAAACAAGGCAAGGCAATAAAAAGAAAAGAAAAAGAAACATAAAAATAGAAAGAAAATACAAATTCATATTTGGACAAGAGATAGGAACAAACACCAATGAATGCAAATCTTTCTAAGTAGACAAATGTATGCACGTTCCAAGACGTCAATGGTGGAATGAAACATTACATATGCTAAGCATAGAGAACTAATGAGTACTCAATCCACCCTAGCCCCAACCGATCGGGCCGTGTTCTCTCCGATAGCTTCAAATCAACCCTTAAGCTAGCTTCTCATGATTCCACGAAGGAACCGGAAAAAAGATAAAGAAATGAAAAACTTTGAGAAGGTAATCCCGACATCTCAACTATGCATACTCTCTCCATAGGTTTGAAGTTTATCTCCCTCCACCGTTCTTTGACCCAACCCCACTAGAGTCTAAGGGTCTTTTATTGGGTCGTAACGTAAGGCTAAGGGTTAAGGCGGGGTAAAAATTTGTAAATTTTGGTGAAATTTCCTAAGTGAAGCAAAAGAGTGGCCTACTCTCAAAAACAAACTCAAGAAGTCACAAAATATAAAACAAAAATACCAATAATGCCATATCCCCCAAGCTTATTCAACACTAACACAATATATACCAAAAACGAAGTAACGCTCCCCCACCCCCCCCCCCCCCCCCAAGCTTGAATGAAGCATTGTCCTCAATGCTTAAACTAGGGAAGAAAACGAAACCAAACTGAAATATTTTTGTGTTTTTTGTTTCGTTTTCAATTTTTTTTTTAGCTCTTATTTGATGTCCTCGCCTTTTTTTTTAACAATGGACGACTTTTTCTTGAAACTTCATTTGATTTTCTTGAATTGCATATTTCTTCTCAAACTTTTTTTTTGCATTTTCTTTTCAAGTTCAATTTTCAATACCTTACTTAAACCAATTTACAAAGTTTACTTGCTCATGATCAATACTCTCAAAACTCAAACCTCACATGTCAATGTTTCACTAACTAAAAGGGTTGGTAAACATAGACCATTGGGTTTGTAACGCGGTTTAAACAAGAGCGGGAAACATTAGGCTCAAATTGGTTAATAAGTAGGTTGATGCAAAATAGAAAATCAAATTTGTAACAAAATAAAAAGAAGATAAAGAAAAATGAGAAAAGGTGCCCTTTTCCTCCCATAGAGTGGCTCGGTCAAGATCTTCGGAGCTAGAGGTCAAAATAAGGATTAAGACATGCATAGTCAAGGATCCTAAATAGCTGCTCAACAAGGTGATGAAGGCTAGAATAAATGAAGCTCACAAGGGTTTATAACCAAACAAATACCAACCAAGGGTTTCAAATCCACTATAGAGAGCAACTCCATCTTACCACATTCCCGTGAACTAAGGCTTCATGGACCCCTAAAAGTTCTTAACCGACTACCTTAGCATATAGTATCCTAGAGTCAACCAATGACACTCTCAAACCGTGCACACATTTACCACTTAGGAAGAAAAACATTCAAGAATGCAAGTCCCAAAATAAAATGTCCAAAATAAGAACAAACAAAACTCATTTTGCCAAAATTACCTTAAAAGTAAACAAAAATCTTTTTGGACTTTTCAAAATATAAGAAAAGACATGGAAATACATATACTAAAGTGCATGGCATAAATGAATCAACATCCCACCAAAGCATGATATAATTCCCTCCCCCAAGCTTGAATGAGACAATATACTCAAACATAAACCAAAAAATTCATGGGAGGGGAAAAAAAAAAGAAACCAATCCAACAAACCAACACAAGTCCAACGAGTCACCAACCATTAGAGAAAGAGCTAGGAAAGATATTACCGGATATTGGTGGGTGTAAATACCCGCAAATGACCTAATTTAACCTTTCAAAGCCGATTTCCTCTTGAATTGAATCTCGATTTCCATATGCTAGCAAAAATAGGAGTCAAACTTCCTTGTTTCTTGATCCAAACCAATGCATAAGAGTATATCAAGTCATGTACCTAGCAAAAGGCACACAAACATTTTCAATGAGAGAAAATCTAATCTAAAAAGAAGAGAAAATGAAAGCAATAAAAACCTCGGGTTACTTCCCGAGAAAGGCTTGTTTAACGTCCAAGCGAGACCGCTCTAGTAAATAATATTGCAACGAACGCAAGAGCTTATCACATGCACTACTACACATTTCATATGATAAAAAGTAGGCAAATGACGGGAGAAGGACGTGCAACAAGATTATTGCACGTAAATGAGGAGGAAGATGCCAAAAGAAAGAAGAAAAATCAAAATAAAAATCAAGAAAATAAGAAGAGAAAGAAGAAGAAAAATAAGGAAAAGAATAAAAAGGCATAACCTCCTCAAAATCTTATTGGGTGGTACAATCACCCATTTCTTCAATAATAGGAGGATGAAAAGGGAGAGTCTCATCAAACAAGAGAAGGTCCTCAATAGGCTCTTTGACAAAAGAAGGGAGGAACATGGGATAGTAGGAGATGTGGTCAAATTTCCTTGAGAAAGAGACATGAGGAAGGGGAGGAGAAACAATGGTCTCACAAAGCCTCACATCACCAATGAGGTCATGAAAATCAATCATAGAATCCTCAAAAGAACACTCATGACTCAAATCTCCCTCAAACAAAAACTTTTCAAAAGAAACAACTTCATCCTTCTCTTTATCAAAACAATGAACAACAACTCCCTCAAGATCCTCAAAGCCTAGAGTCTCTAAACCATGCATGAAAGGATAAAAGTTTCTCTCAAACTCATCCCTTTCCCATGAAGCATTGCCAATGAACTCTCTCAAAAGGCTATGATGTTTTGTTACACCTTCAATGAAAATACTAGCCATAACCTCAAATGAGTCCAAAGACTCATGGATAGAAGGGTCACAAACATGCAAGGTAGACTCATCAAGATGGGGAAGGGGGTCGGAATCCTCAAAATCGACATTTTCTTCATTCACAACTCTTCCACCATCACTCAAGGGACTCTCAATCTCTCTTAATTGCTCAAACTCATCATCATCATCCTCATGAACTCCCTCATTCAAACATGAAGATGGCTCACTCACATCCTCACCATGGGAAGCTCTCAAAGGGGGTGAGTAAGGGGAAGGATGGCAATCAAGGTCAAATGGGGAATGAAAAGGATCAAAATCCTCAAAAATCCTCTCATCACAAGAAAATCTCCCCTCACCTTGACACCCTTGGCCCACATCATTCTCAAAAACACTCTCACACTCCAAATGAGGTGCCTCACCTCCATTTACATCAACCAAAGCACTCATCACTTTGGCAAGCCTCACTTCTCTCAATTTTTGTTCCTCTTGAAGCTCTTGGAGTTGTTGGGTGAGATATTGCATTTAAGAAAGAATTTGGGCGTCAATGTTATTGGGTTGAGGTTCATGATCAAAGTCAAATTGCACATCATCAAAATTAGCACAAACCTCATCAAAATGAGCATAAGGGGGAAACGTGTCAATTTGCATACTTGGATCATCACAAGGCACAAAAGAAGTATCAAGAGAATTCATGCAAAAATTAAAAGAATCTTGGCGTTGAGAATCAAAGCAAGAAACATGCGATTCTCTATCTAAAGAGTCCCTATCAAGCCATGTGAAGAAATCCCAAGCCTCATGCATAGACAAATGACAATAACTACCATTATTCATGTCCTCAACCATTCCCCTAGTATACTTATTCATGCCCCAATAAGCTATACCACAAGCATCACTAAGAGAACACCCATGGTAACTAAGAAAACCATATAGTCTGTCAAAGTAAGCATAGAAGGGTTCACCATCAAATTGAGGAAAAGATAAGCATGCCATTTTTATACAAAGAACAAAGAAAAGCAAACAAAAATAAAATTATATACAAGAACCTAACTAATCTAATCAACACAAACTAATGAACGCCTTAGTCCCCGACAACGACGCCAAAATTTGATCGGGATTAGATAGGTCGTTATGCTACCATCCTAACCAAATTAGAAATTTATAATACCTAAACTTACACTAAACTAGTTAGTGGCAAGTAAAGGGTCAAACCCAAAAGGACTAAGTGTATCAATTTTTGCTAATTAGACTACTAGGAAAGCTTGTGAGATAGAGAGAGATTCAACTAAACACAACTAAGAACAAATAACTAAAACTAGGGAAAGTGGAATACAATTACATCAATACATTAAATAACATCATACAATTAGATGAAAATGACCTTGATTAGGAAAAATCAACACATTTAACTCACTCTCGCACAATTAAGCATGTTAATTATCCTACTAAACTAATTCACTCTCGTGCAAATAGCCTAGCAAAGGTATGGAAGAAATTAGGGCTCTCAACCAACTCACTCTCGCACAATCGATTGAAAGCACAATTAAGAACATAGAATCAATTAGCTAGAAAGATTCTAATCCATAAAAGCATCATCCATACACAATAATCAAGAAACAATTCCATACTAATGACAATCAATCATTTAATTTATTAACATAACCTTCATCCATTTCCCTAGAACAAAATCTAAGCTAATATAATGAAGAAAGACATGGAAAACAAGGTAAATAACAATAAAAACAAGATTAAACAAATAAACTAATTAATCTACTCAAATCAATAAACAAAAAGCAAAAACTAAGAATTAAGCAAGAAATAAAGATGAGAGAAATTTAGAAAATGCTCATTGAATAGATGAGAAGAAGTTCCACAAAGTTGCTTCTTCAACCTCTCAAAAACTCCATGGAAATCCAAGCTTTCTCTCTCTACACTACTCCTAAACTAACCCTAAGAGAGAGAAAGTAAAGGCTAAACTAATCTAATCTATCTAAAGTAAAAATGTTGATTGATAGTTTTTTTGAAAATAACCCCAAAAGGGGTATTTATAATACAAGGCTAAGAAAATAAAAGAAAAGAGAAAAATAAAATAGAAAATAAAATAAAATAAACAAAAGAGAAAGGAAATAGAAATAAAATTAAAAGAAAATAAAACCCCAAAAGCCCCAAAATCCCATCAGACCCACAATCTTCTTCCTATTCAAATTTTTTGGCTGCTTCAATCTTGGGATGTAATCCCCTGCTTCACGCCACACCAAACTCCATCATCAATCATTACGCAACCATCATCACCGTTCATCAGCATCATCGTTATCTAGAATCCAAAATCGTGGCCGTCGAATTCACATTAAAAATCACGTGAAAAGCTCGTGATTGACCCACAATTGCGCGCCCGCACAGAAGAGGCACACAGGTCGCGCAAAGCTTCCGCCTCGAATCTGATTTTGGAATCCAATTTGTGCACTTTCTAAGAGGGCTGCGCGGCCGCGAAGGTCTGGGTAGCTTGGGGAAAGCAATTGCTGCAGATTCGGGTTCGATGGACGCGGTTTTTTTAGTTAGGTGCTGCAATTGTTGCGGATTGCTGCTGGTGTTGGGTGGTGTCGGTGTGATTGTGGTGGTGAGATGTGGGTTTAGCAGTAGCGGTGATTGGAGAAGGTTAATTGGTGTGGGTTTTGGTGGTTTGCGTGAAGGCTGCAATGGTGGAGGTATGTGGTTGATGGTGGGGATAGATGGTGGTTTCGGTGGCTATTGGAGGTGGTGTGAGTTGGTGTTGGTGAGTTTGGGGGCTGCTAATTGCGGCTGCTGCGGTTTTGGTGGTGTGGTTGATGCGTGGATTAATTATGGCAGGTTATGATGGTGGTTGTGTACACTGCTGTTGCTGTGTGGTGAAGGGGGCAGAAGTGGTGGAGCTAGTGGCTGGTTAGTGGTGATTTTGGTGGTAGGTTGTTGCCAAGGGAGTTGGTGTTGGGTGGCAATCGAAAAGCCTCGGCTTGGACCTTGAACACGATTTGAACTTGAAACCCGGAACACCTACAACCAAAAACTCTAGGGTATTACCAAAATATAAAATAAAATAAAGATAAAATAAAATAAAACAAAAATAAAATAAGATAAATAAAATAAAATAAGATAAGACAAATAAAGTTAAATAAAAAGCTAAAACTAAATAAATAATAAAATAAAATAAAACAAACTAGAAACTAAAAGAAAATAAAATAAATAAAATGAGAGAAGCGGGAAATTATTAACTAAAACTACAAAAATTAACTAAAAACTAATAAGAACTACTAAAATACTTAAAATAAAGATAAAAGGTGAGAATAAGCGAAAAATAGAAATAAAGGATAAATAGGGTTAAATTATTGGAAAATAAGCCGGAAAACGACTCAATAAACACCCTAAAAGTGACATTAAAGTCACTTATCACTTAGCGAACCCAGGATTGTTTCGACATCCTTAAATATTACTAAAAGAATCTTTATCCTTAAAGAACTTCGCAGAATGAGTCTCGGATTTATTTCCTTGACTATTTTGATCATCGTCTATTCTAGAGTCGATCAAAGTGGGGTCTAACTGTAAACATCTACTTTTGGCCTCCTGTCCCGATAGGAAGTGCAATGACGATAAATAAAACCATCTTTGTGTTAGATTGAAGTGAAGAATACTTATGGATAACTGGTTAAGCCACAAAACACAAAAGACTAGCCCAAATTAAAGGAAAAGACAAAACAAAGGTCCAATTAACTAAACGCGATCATAATTAGGCTAAAGCTCGTGCTTAAACCCTAATAATGACGGATTTAGGAGCGCCTAGGTTAAATCTTAGTGCTGCCGCTGGAAAAGCCGTGCGCATCTCACAGAGTCGCGCTGGGCTGCCGCGCGCAACTAATCCAATTGCGCGCGACACCCAGCGCAACTTTCAGAGTTGCGCTGCGGAAGATTTGTAGTTATTCATACGAAAAATATAAAATCAAATCTTACCATAAAGCCGCGCGCAAGAACATTAGTTGGGCTTCACATAGAAGTGCAACTCTATAACTTGCATTGGGATGCCGCGCACAAATCTATCTGTTGCGCACGACACCTACTGCGGCAGAATGCTCAAAACCCTAAACCTAATCATTCCCTATAAATACAAGCTTAAACCTAGGCTTCAACAGACAGAAATTAACCTAAAACTCTGGCGAAATAACTTGTGAACTTGTGCAACCGAGCCCTCTTGTCCTAAACACTCACCCTTTCAATACTTTGTTACTACGGTGAAGGTTCCCCAACAAGAAGGTGCCCATAAGTGTTCTAAACGGAGATCTAGCAAAGAGAAGTGGTAAATTCCCGATCACTTAGTTAAATCACCTTCCTTTTCTTGTTTAAAAGGACTTTAATTAATTAATTAGTGTTGTTTGATCACCTTTAAAATAATTAATTAATCAATTCCACGTAGTATCTTGCGTTAAATAAAGATTTGAATTGAATTAAATAATTGTTGGTTGATCACTTAAGCCAAGGCGAATCTTCTTTATTTATTGTTCTTTCACGAATATTATTAAGTAAGAATAACGACTTTTGCAATGTAATTCCTACGTGAATTAATGTTAGTAAATAAAATCAACTAACATAGTTTTAGCTATGGCGTTGCATATATTGTTTGGTGATGAAATTATAAAAAAGGAAGATCTAGTAGAGGTCGTACTAGGGCTAGGATGACGATTCCCCTCTAAAAGGAACGTTATCTTAGTACCCTCGTTCCCGAACTCATTTATGGTTTCTATACCAATTTGGGCATGGGTAAACTTATGATTTGTGCTAATTATTCCTTGAACTCCACATGGAATAAAGGCATGAACGAGGTTTATGAGTTTTTCCTAAAACTCATTGGCGACTCCTACTTGTTTCTTACAAAAAAGCGTGATGATAGAATCAATTCTAATTCAAGGTCCCCCAAACAGTTAGGAATTCAAATCCTACTACTTCCTAACAAGTGTAAAGTCCTAGGCTTTTAAGTGGCCAAGGGCATTTAAGGAGAGTACCCTTATGATGGGATCACCCTCCTTACAATAACCAAACAATCATTCCCAGTCTTCTCTATACATGATACTAAGTTCGCGTTACATCCCTAAACATGCTTCTAAAGGCAAGGTTTTGTTACTCGTACTTACCTTGAGTAAACAAATTGGTATGCCCTTTTCCTAACTAGAAATCACCTTCAATGAAGTCCTCTCCTAAACCAAACAATAATAATTCAATCAATGCCCAACCAATATAATTTACAGCAATACTTACTTTAAAACCTTCAAAATCCAATTAAACAACACTTTAAAACCTTCCCTTTAATTAAAATCAAAAGCTTATATATAGTTCTTTAAGTTTCCTTCATAAAAACCTTAAAATACACCCTAATACATGAATTTACAACAATTTTAGATTTTTATAAAAAATCTGAAAATTAACTTTATGCATAAAATCTTGGAATTATAGTAATCTTCGAAACTATCTACATTATAGATTAAGTTAGTAAACTTTAAACCCAAAAATACACCAATTCAGTGTAATTAGAGGCTTAAAAACGTGAAACAATAATCTGAAAATTTGTTCTTAAGATTAGACTTTAAAGTTCAAGGCTTTATAATCACAAATTACCCGTAATCAATTTTTTTTATGAGATTAGGAACGTAAAAATATAAAATAAATACAATTTAAACATAAAATTTAAACATTAATAAATCTAAAATTTTATATAAAATCAAAATAATTATCCATAAACATAATTTAGACGTAGTATGATTAGGTAACTTAATCAACATGTTTTAAACCCTAAAACCATAAAAAATCAACATTTAAACCCTTAATTCTTGATTAAACCAAATCTGAAATTTTGTCATTAAATTAAACACAGCAAAATTCACAAATTTATAACCTTTTCCAATTTATATGCATAATCAAATCATAGTTATAATAATTTAAGAAAATTTATTAATAAAGGTTAGAACTTGAGTTAAATTTAGAAAAGAGAGGATAGGAAAGAAAAGAGAGAGAATGGGCGAATTGGTGGGCTACGGTGGAGCAGCGGCGACCAGCAACCGGTGGTGAATGTGCGCGACGGTCTTGTGGTTCCGGCAGCAGCGGTGTACGGCAAAAGGCAGCAATAAATTCTCTTTTTTTTCATGAAATAGGAGAAAGAAGTGAGGGAGGAAGCAATTGAATCTTACGTGAGTGAGAAGGGGAAATTTGAGGGTTTTGTTTTTTTTTTGTTTTTTGTTTTTTTTTTTTTTTTTTTTTTTTTTTTTTTTTTTTGGTGCATGTGGGCTTGGTATCCAAACTTAAGTGGGAGTAGGAATTTGTTGATTGGGCTTAAATGGGATTTTAAGCTTCTTTTATTAAAAATTGGGCTACCAACATTATTGACAAAATCAGTTGGTGAATAGAAAGAGAAACTAAATTAAATTAGTGCATATTAATTTAATAAAGTTTAATTAAGTTCTACATAAAATAATTTATTTAATGAAAACAAAATAAAATATTTGTTTAAATAATGAGGAAATATATTATTATTTATTTTACAAAAATATGGGGGATTACAGTGGCGGAGTCTTCAACAGCTATGGTGATGCCGGCAGAGATCGATTGGTTTCAAATCAGATAGCGCTCCAACGTGTCTTGTTTTTTTGGGGTAAATTGTTCTATGGCGTGGTTGTGTGGAGTTTGGGTTGTGGCTGCATTGCAATTGTGGTTTTCACATTCTAAGGTTTGTTGTTTTCCGGTTCGGTTTTGCTTCGTAAGAGAAAATCTATTCTAAAAAGAAAAGAAAATGAAAGCAATAAAACACGGGTTACTTCTCGAGAAAGGCTTGCCTAAGGTCTAAGCTTGACCGCTCTAGAAAATAATAATTCAACGCACGCAAGAGCTTGTCAAATGCACTACTACACATTTCATATGATAACAAGTAGGCAAATGATATTAGGAGAGCATGCAACGAGATTAGTGCACGTAAAAGAAAGTGAGGAGGGAGTTGCCAAGAAGAAGAATCAAAAGAAAATTCAAGAAAATAAGAAGAAGAATAGAAAGGCAAACACTCTTCAGAAAAATCTTTTTGGGTGGAAAAATCACCCTTTTCCTCAATATAAGACAAATAAGGGACATGAAAATCATCATAGAAGAGGGGGTCTTTAGGGAATATTTCAAGCGTTAACCCCTAGCTTGAACCCCACTGTGATCATACACTAAAGCACGGTGGCGTCCAAAGGGAAAGAAGATTGAGCAAAAGAGTCGCCAAGAAGTTTTTTAGGAACTTGTAAACCGTTCACGAGGTGAAGGTTACACCCCTTAACGATCCAAGAGATCGTCAACTCCATAAGGTCTTGAACCAAATAGGGTTCGGGGATGAAGGTACAAATCCAACCTAAAAGAGATTGAATCTGCCCTAATAATAGGCCTCTACTTTATTCTAATCGTATTCATGTGCGCTTTCTGACTAACATACAATCAATAGAATTACCCTAAACCTGTTTATCTATGTTGGTTGAATATTAATGCACAAATAAAACTATTATTGGTGATCACTTGAATTATAATCAAATTAACCCTAAATAAGATTATTAATTATCTTATTAAGCGTGACTACAAGTACAAATTCCCTTTAAACATGCATAAAGGTGTGATCAAGCAATGACAATAAATATAATCAAGCAACATAATAATATAATTATAATAATTACAACAATTATAAAAATCATAATAATAATAAAATTATAATCATAATGAAAACAATTATAAAAATAATCATGAATCATGTTAAAGCATAATAATAGCAAGATCCTAGGCATGATACTAACAAGATTAATAACAAACCCTAGCATGTCACTAAACAATAAAAATCATATATTTAGCCCTAACATGATACTAACATGAATAAATATTAGGAAGAACATAAAAGGCATCATACTTGATATTAAAGTTACCCTAGACATGATACTAGGAATCATAATAACAATCTAAGCATAATTCTATATCATAACATCAATTAAAACCATTAAAGTACTTACTTTGATGCCTCGTACCTCTTTCTAATAACAAAATACACACGTTAGTAATTTCAAGGAAAATAATAAAACAAAACAATTAAATTAAATAATTGAAAGAGAGATTTGGGACCAAACCCTCAGAAATTAAACTTTTCACGTCTAGGCCGAAGGCAACTTCGAATATGGCTAGGTGTATCTAAATCTAATGAATGCGGAATTTTTATATTTGAGAGAAGAATAGTTTAGAAAAGAGAGAGAGAGAGAGAGAGAGAGAGAGTAATCAAGAAAACTTGCTGAGAGTTGGTGAATGAAAACGGAGTTTTTAACACGTTATTTATAAAGAAAATTAGCCAAAATGAAAATTAGCCAAGTTAGCGCCAAACGATGACCTTGGCGCCAGACGCTAAGGCTAGCGCCAGGCGCCAAGTGTAGCGTTAGGCGATGACTCAGAATTTCACGCGTTTTCTTAAAATCAGATAGAAATTGCCGTACAGGAGGATAAAATCGTATTTTTCTCGAAAAACGTTCTTTGATTCTGATTAAAACTCTAAAAAGTCAAAAGTCAATTTTTCAATGCTAATTGAATTAGGAATGAAAAGAACCTTTTAGAAGAATCTAGAAGACTAAAACCATTCCTAATTGCATTAGGAATGATAAATCTATATTAGGCCCTCCTCTAGATCATTGGGCCGCATATAAAGCTTAAACCGGGCCCATTTTGGTATTTTGGCCATAACTTCCTCAATATTCATCGGAATTGGGCCTATAATATATCGTTGGCAAGCTCTTTTCAAGCCCTATCCAACTACATTACTATTGGACCCATATCATGGAACAACCAAATTGGATTGGCTGTTTTCTTAAAATAAGTTTTCAAAAATAGAGAGAAGAGAAAAGAAATTAAAACTATCCGCAACACTAAACTTTCCACACTTTCACTTCATTCGATTATGATTCAACGTGAAAGGTACTCATCACTGGGTTTGGTTTTGGGGAGACACAAATGGGTGTCTATAGGGTCCCTAATAGGCTCATTAATGAATGAAGGAAGGGATAAAGAAGTGTGGGGAATATGGTTTACTCTCCTTGAAAAAGGGATATGAGAGGAGGGAATAAGGGCTATGGTCTCACAAATAAACCCTTCCTCACCACCATGCCTCAAATCACCAATAAGAGCATGGAAATCAATCATAGAATCCTCAAAAGAACACTCATGATCACCATATCCCTCAAACATCCTACTTCTAAGAGGAACTACATAATCCCCTTCACTATAATCATGAACAACAACTCCCTCAACTTCCTTAAAGCCTAAAGTCTCAAAGCCATGCATGAATGGATGTAAATTTATTTCAAAATCATCTCTCTCCAATGAAGCATTCTTAATGAACTCACTCAAAAGGCTATGAGCTTTCATTTGACACTCAAAGAACACATAGGTCATAACCTCAATCGAGTCCAAATACTCATGGATAGAAGAATCACAATCATGTATAAGAGACTCATCAAGATGGGAAGTAGGGTTGAGGTTATCAAAATTAATACTCTCTTCATTCTGAACTCCTTCACCATCACTCAAATGCTCACCAATGCGATCCTCACACTCTCTTGGTTTCTCAAAATCATTATCATCATCCTCAACACACTCATTAAATTGGGATTTTTCCCAAACAAGCATTAAGGATGACAATTGGCTTTCTAACTCTTCTTTTTTTCTCCTTCCCTCCTCAAGATGCTCCTCATTCTTTTTCATTATCTCTCATTGACCTATCATAGAATTAAGAATCGTCTCCTTAATAGGCCCAAGCTCATTATCAAGTTCAATGCACCTAATTTGAGATTCAAAACTAGCAATAAGAGATTCAAAAGGTGTAGAAGGTTGAGGCTCAACAAGAGAAGAAGAAGTACAACCAAGATTGGAAGAATAATCAACATTAAGATCATGAGCATATACATCACATTGGGAAGTGGGGGCACAATAAAACACATGAGATTCATCATTAAGGGAACGAAGCACATTACAAGAAGGCATGGTAAATAATAAAGAATATTAAAACACACCATTAGCATCAACTTGAGCATGTACTTCATCATCCTGAGCAAAAGAAGAAATAGAATTGAAATCATTTGTTCTAGGTTTAACTATGGGATCATGTGACAAATCATGGGAAATCATGCCAACATTAGAAGATTTAACACAACATTCAAATAAACCTTTTTTAATTAAATGAAAGTCAAATGCATTCAAACAATGCTTTTTTAATCAAATGAAAGACAAAAACATTCAAACAAAGATTTTTGAATCAAATGAAAATAAAACATTTTTTAACAAAGCTTTTTGAATCAAATGAAGGTCAAACACATTCAAACAAAGCTTTTTGAATCAAATAAAACTCCAACAAATTTAAACAAAGCTTTTTGAATCAAATTTAAGTAAAATCCATTCAACGAAGCTTATTGTATCAAATAAAAATCATACACATTCAAACAATGCTTTTTTTTATCAAGTGAAAGTGAAACACATTTAAACATAGCCTTATTAATTGAATGAAAGTCAAATGCATTCAACAAAGCTAATTGAATCAAATGTAAGTCAAACGCATTCAAACAAAGCTTTTTGAATCAAGAGAAAATCAAACACATTCAAACAAAGATTTTTGAATCAAATAAAAGTCAAACAAATTCAAACAAAGCTTTTTGATTAAATTGAAAGTTAAATGAATTCAACAAAGCTAATTGAATCACATGGAAGTAAAACACATTCAAACAAAGCTTTTTGAATCAAATGAAAGTCAAACACATTCAAACAAAGCTTTTAGAATCGAATGAAAGTTAAATGCTGATAAGTGACTTTTATGTCACTTTTAGGGTATTTTTATACTTATTTTTCGGTTTAGTTTCTAATAATTTTCCTAGTTTTAGGATTTATTTATCTCACTTTCTTATTTTCCTTATCTGATCTTTAATTTGAGTATTTTTGTAATTTTTAATAGTTTTTAGTTTATTTTCGTATTTTTAGTTAATAATTCGTAGTTTCTCTCATTTTCTTATTTTATTTTATTTTCATATTTGTTTTTATTTTATTTTATTTTATTTAATTTCATTTGATTTTATTTTTAAGTTATTTTATTTTATTTTATCTTATTTTATTTTGTTTTATCTCTTGGGTATTACCCTCGTGTTTTTGTTGTAGGTCGAGTTTTGTGTTCCGGGTTTCAAAGTCATATTCAAGTTCAAGGTCCGAAGTTCGAGGCACATAATTTGAGCCAAGAAAGCTGCTGCCCCTTACCTCCTTTTGCTACCAACTTATCATACACCCCACCTTCCTTATCCTCCACCACATCAACCTCACACAAATCAGCCCACCAATTCACGCACCCACCAATTCACCACCCCTGCTTTCCTCACCAACACTAACAGCTACAACAACAAACACAACACCATCAGCCACCGCATCCTCACACCTCACGCAACCCATTGCGCCACCAACCTCCGCCACCTTCCCCTGTTTCCACTCGCAACAACAACAATCAGCAGCGCAACTCGAACCACCTCACCTCTAACTCACCTCAAATTGATCTCCATTCACCACCTCCAACTCACCTCAAATTCATCTCCATTAACCACCTCCAACCAAACCCAGGCAAACCCCACCCACGCTGCTCCCAGACACCGCATTTACCTCGCATCCAGTCCGCCGCATACAACACCACCGACCAATAAGAGAAGCCGCTTCAATCGAACCTCCGAATTTACCCAAATCAGCATCTGTAGCAACCCAGACCACCGCGGGCGCGCAGCCCTGTCAGAAGGCGCACAAATTAGAGTCCAAACTTGAGTTGAGGCAGTAGCTTTGTGCGACCTGTGAGCGACTTCTATGCGGGCGCGCAATTGTGGGTCGATCACGAGCTTTTCACGTGATTTTTATGAAAATTGGACGGCCACGATTTCTTCAATTAATCCAAAGGCCGAGAATCTGGTGATGCTAGATGATTGTGGTTGATGAATGGTGGTGATTGAGTGATAATTGCTGATGATGATAGAGTATGAACGGTGATGATGAGGCGTGAATTGGTGATGAAAGTTCAGAGCAGCCACAAAGAGAAAAGGGATTGAATTGGGTGATCTGGTAGAAATCGTGGGTTTGGGTGGGAATTTTGGGGGGTTGTTTTTTGTGTTTTGTTTTCATTTTTATTTCCTTTTTATTTATTTTAGTTTTGTTATTTTAATTATTTTATTTAGTTTTATTTTCATTTTATTTTCTTTTGTTTTATTTTAAGCCTTGTATTATAAATACCCCTTTTGGTGTTATTTTCTAAAAACTTTCAATCAACATTTTATTTTAGATAGATTAGATTAGTTTAGCCTATATTTTCTCTCTCTTAGGGTTAGTTTTAGGAGTAGTGTAGAGAGAGAAAGCTTGGATTTCCATGGAGTTTTTGAGAGGTTGAAGAAGCACCTTTGTGGAACTTCTTATCATCTATTCAATGAGAATTTTCTAACTTTCTCTCATCTTTATTTCTTTGCTTAATTCTTAGTTTTTGTTTTTTGTTTGTTGATTTGAGTAGATTAATTAGTTTATTTGTTTAATCTTGTTTTTATTCTTATTTTACCTTGTTTTCCATGTCTTTCTTCATTATGTTAGCTTAGGTTTTGTTCTAGGGAATTGGATGAAGGTTATATTAATAAATTAAATGATTGATTGTGATTAGTATGAAATTGTTTCTTGATTATTGTGTATGGGTGATGCTTTTATGGATTAGAATCTTTCTAGCTAATCGATTCTATGCTCTTAATTGTGCTTTCAATCAATTGTGCGAGAGTGAGTTGGTTGAGAGCCCTAAATTCTTCCTTACCTTTGCTAGGCTAGTTATACGAGAGTGAATTAGTTTGGTAGGATAATTAACATGCTTAATTGTGCGAGAGTGAGTTAAATGGGTTGATGTTCCTAATCAAGGTCATTTTCATCTATTTGTATGATGTTGTTTAATACATTGATGTGATTGGATTCCACTTTCCCTAGTTTTAGTTGTTTGTTCTTAGTCATGTTTAGTTTAACCTCTCTCTATCTCACGACCTTTCCTACTAGTCTATTTTGCACAAATTGATACACTTAGTCCTTTTGGTTTCGACCCTTTACTTGACACTAACTAGTTTAGTGTAAGTTTAGGTATTATAAATGATTAATTTGGTTAGGGTTAGTAGTCCCAACGATCCACTTTTACCCCGCGATCAAATGCGTTTACCGAAGCTAATTAAATCAAATAAATGTCATACACATTCAAACAAAGATTTTTGTATCAAATGAAAGTCAAAGACATTCAAACAAAGCCTTTTGAATCAAATGAAAGTTAAATGCATTCAACAAAGCAAATTGAATCAAATAAAAGTCATATACATTCAAAAAAAGCTTTTAGAATCTAACGAATGTAAAACAAATTCAAAGAAACCTTTTTGAATCAAATGAAAGTCAAATATATTCAAATAAAGCTTGCATTGAACGAAAATTAAATACATTCAGCGAAGCTAATTGAATAAAATGAAAGTAAAACACATTCAAACAAAGCATTTGGAATAAAATGAAAGTCAAACCCATTCAAACAAAGATTTTTGAACAAAATGAAAGTCAAACATATTAAAACAAAGCTTCTTAAATCAAATGAAAGTTAAATGTATTCAACAAAGCTAATTGAATCAAATGAAAATCTAACACATATAAACAAAGCTTTTTGAATCAAGTGAAAGTCAAACACATTAAAACAAAGATTTTTGAATAGAATGAAAGTCTAACATATTCAATCAAAGCTTTTTAAATCGAATGAAAGTCAAATACATTCAACGAAGCTATTTGAATAAAATAAAAGTCAAACAAATTCAAACAAAGCTTTTTGAATCAAATGAAAGTCAAACACGTTCAAACAAAGCTTTTTGAATCAAATGAAAGTCAAATACATTTAATAAAGCTAATTGAATCAAATGAAAAACAAACACATTAAAACAAACGTTTTTGAATCAAATAAAAGTCAAACACATTGAAACAAATGTTTTTGAATCAAATAAAAGTCAAACACATTCAAACTAAGCTTTGTGAATCGAATTAAAGTCAAATGCATTTAACGAAGCTAGTTGAATCAAATGAAAGTCGAACACAATCAAATAAAGCTTTTTAATTCAATAAAAGTCAAACATAACAAAAACAAAGGTTTTTGAATCAAATGAAATTCTTACACATTCAAACAAAACTTTTTGAATCAAATGAAAGTCAAATGCATTTAACAAAGCTAATTGTATAAAATGAAAGTCAAACACATTCAAATATAGCTTTTTAAATCAAAAGAAAGTCAAATGCAATCAAACAATGCTTTTGGAATCAAATGAAAGACAAACACATTCAAACAAAGCTTTTTGAATCAAAAGAAAGTCAAACACTTTCAAACAAAGCACTACTACAAAAAATGGAATAGAGAACGGTTGAAACAGACTTTATAAAACGCCTCTGAGGCGTTCTTCTGCTAAGCGATGTATAAAGTTTATAAAACAGGTATAAGAGGCGTTCTGTATGTAAGGGAAAAAAGAACGGGTACAAGAAGCGTTCTATATGCAAAAAATAACCGTTCTCTTTCCTATTTTATATGCTTATAAAAATGATTAAAAGAGAACGGTTAGCAAAGATAACAGTTCTCTTTATCAAATTTTTTTTTTAATAAAAATAATATTAATTTTGCATCACGGAATTTGCATATATACTACTCTCTCCGTTTCAAAATGTTAGTCCCCTATAGAATCAATCACATAAAATAAGAAAACAAATATATTTGGAATCTAACATTAAAGTACAACAGATTTCATAATTCGTTTACCTTATTTAACTTTTTTTTTTTATTTTTCATTAGGAAAGCACAAGTCATAATTGCATAATTTAAGGTAAAAATTTCCCTACTTAGAGTCATGTCATCAATCCACAATCAATTAAAGTAAAAAAAAATCAAGTCATAAATGAAATATATTCAATATGGGTAGAACTTTTTGAAACGCCCAAAATAGTATATGGGACTAACGTTATGAAACGGAGGGAGTACTCTGCAATTTACATCATTGATCAATAAATAAATTTGAATTGTAATTGTAAAAGTCAAAGTCAGATGCCAATTAATTAAAACAAACTTTATAATCCTTTGTATTCAATTAATTAGTACATCTCAAATACATTTTGATTCAATTCTCTAACCTAACTTAATTATCAATGTGCTAACAAGCAACAACTTCAGAATGAAGAGCATCAACTTGAATTTGCCTTGAAATTCGAAACCACTTAATCTAATTCAAATGCAACATCACTTCACCAACTTAAACCACCAGCGGCGCTTCCAGCCTTCCACCAAACTGAACCACCAGCGACGACCTAAACGACCTTCAACGCTTCCACTAGCCTCAACCACCGCAGCACCTCCACCAATGGTGCGTGCAACTAGTGAAGTCGCAACAAACACCCACAAATCAAAGATGAAAATTCAGAATTTAATCAAAATCATAACAAAATAATCAATTGATAAAAATTATAGATCTAAAACTAATAATTGAGAATTAAACAAGCTACCTCCATAATGTTAAACACCATTCAACCGCAACAACTTATGACCATAAGCAGAGCAAATTAAAACAGAGATTCATTGGCTTTATCATTCGCACATCACTATGTATCGAAGTTCGGGTTTGAAAACAACACTCGTTGTAAACAGAGGAAGAAGACGATAGATTTTTCGCACACCGCATTTTTTGTAACATCAGCAGTTATCAATTGTGCGAGAGGGAAGGAATGAAAGAACAGGGAAAAGAAGAGGGGAAGTTATGAAGGAGAAAGAGTATGACGGCTATCAAGAGGAAAGAGGAGTTAGGGTTAGAATTTTTGGCCTTTTGGTAAGTTAGATTTTTCTTTTTTGTTTTAAAAAAAAAAAAATTAATGTTAAACATATAGAACGGAGAGGCGATTTATATTGTAAGTGTAAAATTTTGGATATATCAAATAGAACAGTGAACTTAGAAATGCGTTCTATATAATAAAATCACAATTTCATAAAAATAATAAAATAAATCATATAGAACGGTCAACTTTGATAGGCGTTCTATATAATCCTAGAGATCGCCTATCTAAGTTAACCGTTTTGTATCTTGCGTTTCTTATTCTAGTTTTTGTAGTAGTGAAGCTTTTTGAATCAATAAAACTGAAACTCATTCAAACAAAGCTTTTTGAATCAATATAAGTGAAACTCATTCAAACAAAGATTTTTGAATCAAATGAAAGTCAAACACATTTAAACAAATCTTTTTATATCTAATGAAAGTCCAACACATTCAAAAAAAGCCTTTTGAATTGAATGAAAGTCAAATGCATTCAACGAAGGTAATTAAATCAAATGAAAGTTAAACACATTCAAACAAAGCTTTTTGTATCAAAAGAAAGTCAAATACATTCAACGAAGCTATTTGAATCAAATAAAAGTCAAACAAGCTCAAACAAAGCTTTTTGAATCAAATGAAAGTCAAACACATTCAAACAAAGCTTTTTGAATCGAATGAAATTCAAATGCATTTAATAATGCTAATTGAATCAAATGAAAGACAAACACATTTAAATAAAGCTTTTTAAATCAAATCAAAGTCAAACACATTAAAACAAACGTTTTTGAATAAAATGAAAGACAAACTCATTAAACTAAGGGTTCGTTTTGCATTGCTGTGGTTTTCTATTTTTTGGTTTTTTATTTTCTAAAAGTATATGATATGAGTCCCATAATGAATAAAAAATTATATAAACTTATTAAAATTATGATAATTTTGAAAACTGACAACAGAAAAGAGAAAATACTTTTTTCTTATTTTCTGATTTTGGTTTCCAAAAAAACAGGAAACTGAAAACAAAAATTGATGACAAACAAGCCCTAAGCTTTTTAAATTGAATTAAAGTCAAATGCATTTAACGAAGCTAATTGAATCAAAAGAAATACAAAAACCAATCAAATAAAACATTTTGAATTAAATGAAAGTCAAACACATTCAAACAAAGCCTTTTTAATTGAATGAAAGTCAAATGCATTCAACGAAGCTAAATGAATCAAATGAAAGTTTAACTCATTCAAACAAAGCTTTTTGAATCAAGAGAAAGTCAAACACATTCAAATAAAGCTTTTTAAATCAAATGATGGTCAAACAAGTTCAACAAAAGCTTTTTGGATCAAATGAAAGTTAAACACATTTAAACAAAGCTTTTTAAATCGAATGAAAGTCAGATGCATTCAACAAAGCTATTTGAATCAAATGAAAGTTAAACAAATTTAAACAAAGCTTTTTAAATCAAATGAAAGTCAAAGACATTTAAACAAACCTTTTCTTAATTAAATGAAAGTCTAACGCATTTAATAAAGCTTTTTAAATCAAATGAAAGACAAACACATTCAAAAAAAGCTTTTTAAATCAAATGAAAGTCAAACACATTAAAACAAATGTTTTTGAATCAAATGAAAGTCAAACACATTCAAACTAAGCTTTTTGTATCGAATTTAAGTCAAATGCATTTAACAAAGTTAATTAAATCAAATGAAAGTCAAACACAATCAAATAAAGCTTTTTTGAATCAAAAGAAAATCATATGCATTCAAACAATGCTTTTGGAATCAAATGAAAGACAAACACATTCAAACAAAGCTTTTTGAATCAAATGAAAGTCAAACACTTTCAAACAAAGCTTTTTGAATCAATAAAGTCAAACTCATTCAAACAAAGCTTTATGAATCAAATGAAAGTCAAACACATTTAAACAAAGGTTTTTATATCTAATGAAAGTCTAACATATTCAAAAAAAGCCTTTTCAATTGAATAAAAGTCAAATGCATTCAACGAAGCTAATTGAATCAAATGAAAGTCAAACACATTCAAACAAAGCTTTTTGTATCAAGAGAAAGTCAAACACATTCAACCAAAGCTTTTTGAATCAAATGAAAGTCAAACAAATTCAAACAAAGTTTTTTGAATCAAATGAAAGTCAAACACATTCAAACAAAGCTTTTTGAATTGAACGAAAGTCAAATGCAATTAGCAAAACTAATTGAATAAAATGAAAGTCAAACACATTCAAACAAAGCTTTTTGAATCAATTGAATGTCAAACACATTTGAACAAAGCTTTTTAAATCAAATAAAGTTAAATTCATACAACGAAGCTAATTGAATCAAATGAAAATTAAACACACTCAAACTAAGCTTTTTAGATCAAATGAAAGTCAAACATATTCAAATAAAGCTTGAATTGAACGAGAGTTAAATGCATTCAGCAAAGCTTATTGAATCAAATGAAAGTCAAACACATTCAAACAAAGCATTTTGTATCAAATGAAAGTCAAACCCATCTAAACTAAGCTTTTATAATCTAATGAAAGTAAAATGCATTCAACGAAACTAATTGAATCAAATGAAAATCAAACACATTAAAACAAAGCTTTTTGATTCAAAAGAATGTCAAACACATTCAAACAAAGCTTTTTGAACCGAATAAAGTTCAAACACATTCAAACAAAGCTTTTTGAATCAAATGAATGTCAAACACTTTCAAAAATAGCTTTTTAAATCAATAAAAGTCAAACTCATTCAAACAAAGCTTTTTAAATCAAATAAAAGTCAAACACATTTAAACAAAGCTTTTTAAATTAAATGAAAGTTAAATGCATTCAACGAAGCTAATTGAATCAAATGAAAGTCTAACACAATCAAACAAAGCTTTTTGTATCAAATGATAGTCAAACACATTCAAACAAAGCTTTTTGAATCAAATGAAAGTTAAATGTATTCAACGAAGCTAATTGAATCAAATGAAAGTCGTACACATTCAAACAAAGCTTTTTGTATAAAATGAAAGTCAAACACCTTCAAACAAAGCGTTTAGAATTGAATGAATGTCAAATGCATTTAAACAAAGCTTTTTGAATTGAACGAAAGTCAAATGCATTCAACGTACCTAATTGAATCAAATGAAAATCAAACACATTCAAACAATGCTTTTTGAATCTAATGAATGTAAAAAAATTCAAACAAAGCCTTTTATATCGAATGGGATCAAATGAAAATTAAACACATTCAAACAAAGCTTTTTGAATCAAATGAAAGTCAAATATATTCAAATAAAGCTAGAACTGAATGAAAGTTAAATGCATTCAACGAAGCTAATTCAATCAAATGAAAGTTAAACACATTCAAACAAAGAATTTTGAATCAAATGAAAGTCAAACCCATTCAAACAAAGCTTTTTAAACAAAATGAAAGTCAAACACATTCAAACAAAGCTTTTTAAATTAAATGAAAGTGAAATGCATTTAACAAAGCTAATCGAATCAAATGAAAATCAAACACATATAAACAAAGGTTTTTGAATAAAGTAAAAGTCAAACACATTTAAACAAAGCTTTTTGGATTGAATGAAAGTCTATCATATTCAAACAAAGCTTTTCTAATCGAATGAAAGTCAAATGCATTCAACAAAGCTATTTAAATCAAATGAAAGTCAAACGAATTCAAACAAAGCTTTTTAAATCAAATGCAAGTCAAACACATGAAAATAAAGGTTTTTGAATCAGTTGAAAGTTAAATACATTCAACGAAACTAATTGAATCAAATTAATGTTATACACATTCAAAAAAAGCTTTTGGTATCAAACAAAAGTCATAACACATTCAAACAAAGCTTTTTGAATCAAATGAAAGTTAAATGCCTTCAACGAAGCTAATTGACTCAAATGAAAGTCATACACAATTAAACAAGCTTTTTGTATCAAATGAAAGTCAAACATATTCAAACAAAGCCTTTTTAATTGAATGAAAGTCATATGCATTCAACGAAGCTAATTGAATCAAATGAAAGTCAGACACATTTAAACAAAGCATTTTGAATCAAGAGTAAGTCAAACACATTCAAACAAAGCGTTTTGAATTGAATGAATGTCAAATGCATTTAAACAAAGCTTTTTGAATTGAACGAAAGTCAAATGCATTCAACGTACCTAATTGAATCAAATGAAAATCAAACACATTCAAACAATGCTTTTTGAATCTAATGAATGTAAAAAAATTCAAACAAAGCCTTTTGAATCGAATGGGATCAAATGAAAATTAAACACATTCAAACAAAGCTTTTTGAATCAAATGAAAGTCAAATATATTCAAATAAAGCTAGAACTGAATGAAAGTTAAATGCATTCAACGAAGCTAATTCAATCAAATGAAAGTCAAACACATTCAAACAAAGAATTTTGAATCAAATGAAAGTCAAACCCATTCAAACAAAGCTTTTTAAACAAAATGAAAGTCAAACACATTCAAACAAAGCTTTTTAAATAAAATGAAAGTGAAATGCATTCAACGAAGCTAATCGAATCAAAAGAAAATCAAACACATATAAACAAAGGTTTTTGAATCAAGTAAAAGTCAAACACATTTAAACAAAGCTTTTTGGATTGAATGAAAGTCTAACATATTCAAACAAATCTTTTCTAATCGAATGAAAGTCAAATGCATTCAACAAAGCTATTTAAATCAAATGAAAGTCAAACGAATTCAAACAAAGCTTTTTAAATCAAATGAAAGTCAAACACATTCAAACAAAGCTTATTGAATTGAATGAAAGTTAAATGCATTTAATAATGCTAATTGAATCAAATGAAAGACAAACACATTCAAATAAAGCTTTTTAAATCAAATGAAAGTCAAACACATTAAAACAAACTTTTTTGAATAAAATGAAAGCCAAAGTCATTAAACTAAGTGTTCGTTTGGCATTGATGTGGTTTTCTGTTTTTTGGTTTTTTATTTTCTAAAAGTATATGACATGAGTCTCATAATGAATCAAAAATTATACAAACTTATTAAAATTATGATAATTTAGAAACATGACAACAGAAAAGTGAAAACATCTTTTTCTTACTTCCTGATTTTGGTTTCCAAAAAAAAGGAAACTAAAAACAAAAATTGATGCCAAACAAGCCCTAAGCTTTTTGAATCGAATTAAAGTCAAATGCATTTAACGAAGCTAATTGAATCAAATGAAACACAAAACCTATCAAATAAAGCATTTTGAATTAAATGAAAGTCAAACACATTCTAACAAAGCCTTTTTAATTGAATGAAAGTCAAATGCATTCCACGAAGCTAATTGAATCAAATGAAAGTTTAACTCATTCAAACAAAGCTTTTTGAATCAAGAGAAAGTCAAACACATTCAAACAAGTTAAACCAAAGCTTTTTGGATCAAATGAAAGTTAAACACATTTAAACAAAGCTTTTTAAATCGAATGAATGTCAGATGCATTAAATAAAGCTATTTGAATTAAATGAAAGTCTAACGCATTTAATTAAGCTAATTGAATCAAATGAAAGACAAACACATTTAAATAAAGCTTTTTAAATCAAATGAAAGTCAAACACATTGAAAAAAATGTTTTTGAATCAAATGAAAGTCAAACACATTCAAACTAAGCTTTTTGTATCGAATTTAAGTCAAATGCATTTAACAAAGCTAATTGAATCAATTAAAAGTCAAACATAATCAAATAAATTCTTGAATTAAATGAAAGTCAAACACATTAAAATAAAGGTTTTTGAATCAAATGAAAGTTAAATACATTCAACGAAACTAATTGAATCAAATTAATGTTAAACACATTCAAAAAAAGCTTTTGGTATCAAATAAAAGTCATAACACATTCAAACAAAGCTTTTTGAATCATATGAAAGTTAAATGCGTTCAACGAAGCTAATTGACTTAAATGAAAGTCATACACATTTAAACAAGCTTTTTGTATCAAATGAAAGTCAAACATATTCAAACAAAGCCTTTTTAATTGACTGAAAGTCATATGCATTCAACGAAGCTAATTGAATCAAATGAAAGTCAGACACATTTAAACAAAGCTTTTTGAATCAAGAGAAAGTCAAACACATTCAAACAAAGCGTTTAGAATTCAATGAATGTCAAATGCATTTAAACAAAGCTTTTTGAATTGAACGAAAGTCAAATGCATTCAACGTACCTAATTGAATCAAATGAAAATCAAACACATTCAAACAATGCTTTTTGAATCTAATGAATGTAAAAAAATTCAAACAAAGCCTTTTGAATCGAATGTGATCAAATGAAAATTAAACACATTCAAACAATGCTTTTTGAATCAAATGAAAGTCAAATATATTCAAATAAAGCTAGAACTGAATGAAAGTTAAATGCATTCAACGAAGCTAATTCAATCAAATGAAAGTCAAACACATTCAAACAAAGAATTTTGAATCAAATGAAAGTCAAACCCATTCAAACAAAGCTTTTTAAACAAAATGAAAGTCAAACACATTCAAACAAAGCTTTTTAAATAAAATGAAAGTGAAATGCATTCAACGAAGCTAATCGAATCAAATGAAAATCAAACACATATAAACAAAGGTTTTTGAATAAAGTAAAAGTCAAACACATTTAAACAAAGCTTTTTGGATTGAATGAAAGTCTAACATATTAAAACAAAGCATTTCTAATCGAATGAAAGTCAAATGCATTCAACAAAGCTATTTAAATCAAATGAAAATCAAACGAATTCAAACAAAGCTTTTTAAATCAAATGAAAGTCAAACACATTCAACCAAAGCTATTGAATTAAATGAAAGTTAAATGCATTTAATAACGCTGATTGAATCATATGAAAGACAAACACATTCAAATAAAGCTTTTTAAATCAAATAAAAGTCAAACACATTAAAACAAACGTTTTTGAATAAAATGAAAGCCAAAGTCATTAAACTAAGTGTTCGTTTGGCATTGATGTGGTTTTCTGTTTTTTGGTTTTTTATTTTCTAAAAGTATATGATATGAGTCCCATAATGAATCAAAAATTATATAAACTTATTAAAATTATGATAATTTAGAAACATGACAACAGAAAAGTGAAAATATCTTTTTCTTATTTCCTGATTTTGGTTTCCAAAAAAAAGGAAACTGTTTAGGGTATTTTTACCCTGCCACGTGGTCCAATCAGAGGGTGACACGTGTCAGCCTCAGATTGGTCCAAAATGGACCAACCCCTGTTTGACACGTGTCATTCTTGAGATAGAAGGGAAAAGGCGGCCTTCAGGCCCAAATCCCGAGAAAGCCGGAATACGGCGCAACCCACCAATGATTAGGGTACAGTGACCTAATCAGGGGTAGTGCCCAATGACCCTATAAATAGGGGGATGTTCCTCCTTTTGAGGGGACGGTTTTTTGACCAATTATTGCAACTGTATTCTCTGACACCAGAGAAACACCTGAGCTTGGAATCCGAGCAGATACCCACCTAAATTTCCGTTCTCTTTATCCCGTTTCAAGTTACTAACTTGTGCGTCGGAGGCGGAGCACCACCCAACAGGTGTCTCCGTTGGTTTCGCAGGTACAGCTCACTGCGGATCAGTTTTCGTGTTGTAACTCTCCCAAGGGACAAAAAACACCCAAAACATTTGGCGCCGTCTGTGGGGAGAGTACCTCGAAGATGGTTCAAGAGTCTGTACCACCTCCTAACCGCCTAGGCGAAGACCCAGAAGTCTTTACAGACCATGAGGAGGATGAGGATCCTCAGGTCGAAACCTCTACAACTGAGGACGGCTCCCTCAGAGTCAAGCGCATCCGGCCCAGAGAGACTCTGGAACGAGGCGCCTCCCAGGCGGGTCCAAGCAGACCTACTGGGCAGCCGGAAGGAGCAACCCAAACGGCAGCTGGATCGGCCCCTGTCACCCGAGACGAACTCATGAGGTTCATGACGAGTTTCAAGGGTGAAATCACAAAGCTGATCACCAAAAGCCAGGCTGGCCCAAGCAAAGGTCAGCCAGCAAAGAAGACTCCTCCAGAGAAGGGGAAGTCAGTCAGAAACCGACAGCCTACTCCCCATCCAAAGGAGAAGGCAGCCGGGACCATTGATTGGTCAAAAATTCTCCTTCCTGGGGGAAACACTAATAACCCTCGCCGGCCTCATCAGCCGGTGAGAAGTAAAAAATCAACTCTCGATGCCCGGGAAATCATCAACCGGAAGAGAAATCAATCGCTGTCCGAGTCGGCTTCAACGTTGAACTTTCCGGACAGCTTCAACAATATTTCTGCAGGGAGTACACCCTCCTTGCATGAGAGTCAAACAAGCGGTAATACCGTCCATTCTGGCCCTCATATGATTGGAAATGTACCGTATGTGCCTACTCAGGCTTACGGACAGTATTCTCCTCACTTCATGCAGCCAGCCTTCTTTGGAGGTCAGGCGGCATATCCAAATGTCCAGCCATTGGACTGGCAGCTTCGACTGCTGCGCCTGGGTGAACAGCTTTCTGCGTTCACTCGGGAGATAACCGAGGCGGCTCAGCCGGCCAAGGTTAAGAATGTGTTGGTTGGTACCTATGATGGTACCACCAATCCAGAAGATCACCTCATGGCTTACACCAACCTCATGTATTTGCAGGGGTTGGATGATGCCACTTGGTGTCGATGCTTTCCGGCTACATTGAAGGGCATCGCCCAACAATGGTTTGGCAACCTGCCAGCCGGGTCTATAGACAGCTTCAGGAAGCTTGCCTTCCTGTTTGCTTCCAACTTCTCAATGAACATCCCTGCTAAAAAAACAAGCCTTGATTTGAGCACTGTTAAGCAGGGAGAGAGAGAAGGGCTGCGCTCGTATGTCAGGCGGTTCAACCTGATCAGAATTCAGATTCAGGGACTGTCTGATGAGGTAGCTTTTACAGACTTTTTTAAAGGTCTGAGAGACGGGTCGACCTTTAAGTTCGACCTAGTCAGAAAAGGGGCTTTCACCCTGCAGGCGGCCCTGAGGGAGGCGGAAAGCTACATTCAAGCTACCGACCTCTGCTCGCCTGGTAGCCAGTCAGACTCCAAGAAGTCTGACAAACAGAAAGACAGTCGGTCAGCTCAGCCGGCTAAAAACAAAGAAGAGAGCAAGAAAAGAAAAGAAGTCTGGGCGGTTACTGACTCTGACCAGCCGTCCCAGAAGAAAAAGAAAGAATTTAAACCGTACGTCCCCAAGTACGAGTTTAATAAAGACTGCAACTCCATCTTCATGGAGGTAAAGGACCGGTTGTCCATTGAGAAGCCGAATCCTATGAAGAGTTCTGTCCAGTCACGGAACAAGAATAAATTCTGTCAGTTCCATGAGGAGGTCGGCCATGACACTAACGACTGCTTAAGTCTTCAGCGTGCGTTGGACCGTCTGGCTGACAAAGGGCTGTTGAAGTCCTACATTTCTAAGTCCCCAGCCGGGGCAAAAAAGAAAAACAAGGGTCAGTCCTCCAAGACTACCCCCCAGCCTGCTAGTAGCTCGGATACCGATAAGGAGCCGGTCTACACTATAGCAGGCGGGTTCTCATGTGGTGGCCCTACCATCCGGGACACCAAGAGCCATCTTCGAAAGATGGACAAAGATGATGATGAGCAGGCGGAAGCCAGCTCCTCCTTCCCAGACGTCTTGATCACGGAGAAGGATAGGGGCAGCGTCCGCCGCCCGCATGATGACCCGGTGGTCATTGAATGTAAGGTTGCCAATCAGCTGGTTGGACGGATCCTTATTGACACCGGCAGCTCATCAGACATCATCAGCCTCCGGTGCTTGCAAAAGCTGAAATACAATATCAGCAGCATGCACCCGGTCACCCACCCCTTGGTTGGTTTTGGGGGTGGGATGGTCTACCCAGCCGGAAGAATTGATTTACCCATCCGGCTGGGGGAGAAAGGCCAGGGACGACATATTGTCATCAGATTCTTGGTCGTTGAGGAGTTGACCGCTTATAACATCATTCTTGGCAGGCCAACCCTCAACGTAGCCAAGGCGGTAATCATCCCTTCCCTCATGCTCATCAAGTATGAGAGGGATGACGGCTCTGTTGGTTCCCTGAATGGGGATCAGAAGACGGCCCGAGAGTGCTATCTCTCAGCCGTCCGAGATACCGTGGCCCCAGGCGGTCAGGAACCAATAGACCTTGACAACGTCAAGGATGCCGACCCAGCTCCTGCCCCATCAGCAGCCGGAAAGAAAAGAAAGGCTCCACTGCTGGTGGAGGTGAAAAAAGAGAAAAAATAGCAATCACTGACCGGTGAACGGTCAGATGAGCTACGTCCCCAACCGGCTGGCGAAAGTATTGACCTTGTACTGGACGACAGCCGTCCAGAACGCACTGTTAAGGTGGGGACGGTTGCTCATGCTACCTTGGGTGCAAGCTTGCACCTTCTGCTGAAAGAATTCAAAGACATTTTTGCCTTTGAAGTGGAAGAGATGCCAGGCGTCAGCCCGGATCTTGTTGTCCACAAACTCGCCGTTAACCCCAAAAAGAAGCCCATCCGGCAAAAGAAAAGAAATCACGGCGAGGAAAGAAGTCAGGCGGCAGCTGCCGAAGTCAAAAAGCTGCTAGACGCCAGGTTCATTCGGCCTTGTAATTTCCCCGACTGGGTGGCCAATGTGGTCCTTGTTAAAAAACCGAATGGGACCTGGCGCATGTGTGTTGATTACACAGACCTCAACAAGGCATGTCCAAAGGACAGTTATTCGCTTCCAAAGATCGACAATCTGGTCGACTCTACAGCCGGTCACGCCTTGATGAGCTTTATGGATGCCTACTCCGGCTTCCATCAGATACCCCTGTGGAAGAAAGACCAAGAGAAGAAGGCCTTCGTCACTGATCAGGGGCTATTCTGTTATACTGTGACGCCGTTTGGCTTGAAAAATGCGCCTGCCACTTTCCAACGGATGATTAATACGGTCTTCATTAATCAGATTGGGAGGAATGTGGAGGCGTACATTGATGACATGATAGTCAAATCCAAGCTACAGACGGATCACCTTGCTGATCTCCGAGAAACATTCACCACCCTCAGGCGGCATAAGGTTATGTTAAATCCTAAGAAATGCGTCTTTAATGTTGAGTCTGGGAAGTTTCTCGGGTTCCTGATTGATCAAAGGGGGATAGAGGCTAACCCCGAAAAGATACAGGCGGTGATTGACATGAAGTCACCCCGCTCTGTTAAGGAAGTTCAGAGACTCACCGGTTGTCTGGCCGCCCTGGGGAGGTTCCTCAGCCGGTCAGGTGACAAATGCCTCTACTTCTTCCAAGCAATCAGGAAGAAGACTAGATTTGAATGGGGGGATGATGCTGAGGCGGCGTTCCAGAGGTTGAAAGAGCATTTACATTCTCTGCCTAGGTTGGTCAGTCCTTTGCCTAGGGAGACGTTGTACATGTACTTAGCCGTCTCAGACCATGCCCTCAGCGCCGTTCTCCTTGCTGAGCGAGACGGCATTCAGTTCCCGGTTTACTTCATTAGCCATGTTCTTAAAAATGCTGAACTCCGGTACCCCATGGTTGAAAAATTTGGCCTCGCTTTGTATATGGCATTAAAAAAATTGAAGCCTTACTTTTTGGCGCATCTGGTGGTGATTTACACGGACCAGCCACTCAAGCGGCCAATGTCTACCTTGGACTCATCCGGGAGAATGTTGAAATGGGCTATTGAAATGCAGAGCCTTGAAATCACTTACGAACCAAGAAAGGCAGTGAAGGGTCAGGCGTTTGCCGACTTCATTGTGGAAATGACTCGTCCGGTGGCTCCGGATAATCTTGATCAGGTTTGGAAAGTGTACGTAGACGGGAGCTCTACAAAGAACGGATGTGGTGCAGGTGTAATTTATGAGTCTCCTGAAGGAGACAGATTTGAGTATGCACTACGCTTCAAATTTCAGGCCTCTAACAATGAGGCGGAATATGAAGCCCTGCTAGCCGGCATTCGCATGTGTAAGGCGGCAGGGGCCATGAAAATTGACGCCTACTCTGATTCTCAATTGGTTGTTAGATAGTATGAGGGAAGCTACGAGGCTACCCATCCGGCTATGGTTAAATATCTTCAGGCAGTCAAAGAAGAGACCAAGGCGCTTGAGGAATTCCGGCTGAATCAGGTGCCTAGGTCGGAGAACAACCAGGCGGATGCATTGTCAAAACTGGCATCTTCCGCCTGCCATGATACGCCTCGGTCTGTCTTCTGGGAAGTTCTTGAGAAAAGAAGCATCTGTGAGGATCCCGTTGGAATTCTGGACCGAAGCTCTACCTGGATGGATGACATACGGGCCTATCTCTCAGACGGTACACTTCCTGATTCGCCACGGGAAGCAGCCGTCCTGAAAAAGCGAGCTGCAAGATTCGAGTTGAAAAATGGAGAACTCTTCAAGGCGGGCTTTCTGAAGCCTTTATTGAAGTGTGTCACCCCAGAAAAGGGGAAAGAAGTTCTCGAAGACTTGCACTCGGGGTTCTGCGCCTCGCACATAGGCGGCAGGTCCCTAGCCGTCAGAGCCAGACGACATTACTTTTGGCCCACTCTTGAGGCGGACGCCAAGGAGTTGGTGAAGAAATGTGACAAGTGCCAAAAATATGGCAAACTCATTCACCGTCCGGCTACTGATCTGACGGCCATTCACAGCCCAATCCCGTTTGCAAAATGGGGCATGGACATTCTAGGTCCTTACACGCCTGCTCCAGGCGGAAAGCGCTATATCTTAGTGGCTGTGGATTACTTCACCAAGTGGGTTGAGGCTGAGGCGGTTAAAAATATCAAGACCTCAGACGTAATTTCCTTCATCTGGAAGAACATCATCACCCGGTATGGGGTACCCATGTCTATGGTTTATGATAATGGTCCTCAGTTTGAGACGCCTCACTTAAAAACTTGGTTGGGAGATCAGGGGGTCTCAAGCTATTTCGCATCTGTTGGCCGGCCCCAAGCAAACGGCCAAGTTGAAGCTTTCAACAAACTCATCTCAGACGGCATTAAAAAGAAAATAGAAAGAGCCGGTGGTTTATGGGCAGAAGAGTTAATCCATGTCCTGTGGGCCATCCGGACAACAGCAAAAGGGGCAACCGGGGAAACCCCATTTCTCATGGTTTACGGTGCTGAAGCCGTCTTGCCCATCGAGCATTACGAGCCGACTCTCAGAGTCATGCTGTATGATGAAGAGGCAAACTAGGAAGCAATGCGCCTGGCATTGGATTCACTCCCAGAACGCAGGGGCAATGCCGCCTTGCGTCATGAGATTTACCGTCTGAGAATGACGAGAGCCTACAACAAAAAAGTACACAAGCGTCCCTTGAGGGTTGACGACTTAGTGTTACGAAAAATGGAAGCAACCGGTAGGGCAAATGAGTTGGGAAAGCTAACCCCAAATTGGGAAGGCCCCTACCGGATCTATGAGGAAGTAAGGGACGGCACCTACCGCCTGGAAACTCCAGACGGAAGGCGCCTGCCTAGAACTTGGAATGTAGACAATCTAAAAAAGTACTACTTCTGAGAATGTAAACTTTTTGTAAACAGTGTCAGTTAATGCAGATTCAGACTTTGCTTGCAAAGTTATCATTTGATTATTCATCCGGGTAATATCCAGGCGGATTCCCCATTTATCTAACTAAGTTCGATACTTAGTGAAGGTTTCGTTTTTTAGTCCGCCTGGGTAATACTCGGATCACTTGTTTATTTAAGTTTGATTCTGTTTATTCAATTGCTTGACTATCCGCCTGGGCAATACTCAGACGGATTCTCCATTTACCTAACTAAGTTTGATACTTAGTATGATTCTATCTGCCTGGGTAATACTCAGACGGATTCTCCATTTACCAAACTAAGTTTGATACTTAGTGTAAATTCAACACTGATTAAGAAACTAAGCACAAAAACGTTTAGTGGCTACACAACCGGTCTTAAGAAGGACCAGAGGCTAAAATGGCAGACTTCTTGGCCCTTTTTACCTCTTCCCGTTTGCGGGAATAAGGACGTTTGAGCCCGTCCACCCGCAGCATGGCCTGCAAAAAGCAGGCGGTATAAGAATTATGGGCGGAGAAATTACTTGAAAAAAATAACACGGAATTGACAGGTTTCTCACCTCAGCCAGAAGGGATAGAATGCGTTCAAGGTTGAACGTCTCTATCCCAGGGATATTGTCCTTATTCTTCTTCCGGACGGCGTCCAGCATGGCTTTGGCGTGCTTCTGGACGTCTGGCCAGCGGGGAGATTGTGTTTGATCTGCACCACAATCAATAGGTGATGAGTGCAAAACTAAGGCGGCACCTATTTGTATCCGGCTGTCTGAGGATGATGTCTGTTGGGAGTGGGATTTCACCCGTAAAGGCCACCCCAGCTCAGGCGGGGATTCAAAAGGATTCTTACCTTCAGAGCCGGCCAAGCGGGAAACGCTTGCAGGCGTGGTGAACCCCGCGGCTGCTAAGGGGTCGGCAAGGTCAAGGCACAGGCTGCCTCCTATTTTCTCGAGCCGTCCCCCTATTCGCATCGTCTTTGTCCCGGCTGAGGCGCCAGGAGTTGATGCAGAGGCAGACTTTTTTAGCTTATTGAGAACGGCTGGGGCTTCCTCCCTAGCCCGTTTGAGATTCTTCTCAAACGATTTCCCAACTTCTCCCCCCTGTGAAAATAAATAAGGTTAGTATCCGGGCAAGACAGTTTATAAAATGAGCTTAAGAAAGGGTCAGGCGCTCAATACCTTGGCTTTGACCTCAGCCGCGGCCTTCTCCGCAAGCGCCTTGCGGATGACAGCAGAGGATCGCTTTGGGGTTTTCTCTGTCTGCAACATGCTTAATGCTTCCTCTGCAAAAAGAAGGAAGTTGGTTAATATCATAAAACAATTTTGATAAAAAAATACTACAGACGGATATAAACTCAGGCGCATACGTTTGGAAAACATGTGCCCTAGTCCGCAGGCGGCTAGGAAGCACTCGTCCCTGAACCAGGCGCTCTTGGGGATCCAGTTCTTGGGGACTTTTATTGTCTCCCCGGTTGACAAGGTTGCGTCTGTGAGGCCAAAAAAGTCTGCCTCAATAATCTTGTCAAAGTCCTCTTCTGGGATCCGGGGAAGAGCGCACTTCCTGCCTAACAAGTCAGGCTTCTTATTGTACAGACGGAATTCATAATTCTCCCGTCTGGTTGGGGCCGACATCAGGTAGAACCTGTGTTTCCAGCCATCGAACTTGGAGACCTTGTCCAAGGTCATCATATATTGCGGCTGCGTGGTTAGAGTGTACCACGCCCTCCAGCCGCCTGGGCTCCTGCTGAGGTAATGCATGCTTGCAAAAGCCTCCCAGCCGGGGTTAAGCCCTTGGAACTCACAGGCGGCAACATACCACAGAATGTTGGTCCAGGAGTTGGGGGTAAGTTGCCAGAGCCTCAGGCCGTAGCCCCTCAAAATAGCCCTCACCGCCTGGTGAAGGGGGAAGCGAAGGCCGGCTTTGAACGCCGCCTCGTAACAGCCAAAATAACTGTTGGCGTTCTGTTGATCATCCCCCCAAGCGATGGTGCCAAGTTCAGGCGGCACCCGGATCTTATACCCGTCTCCTAGCGGGTGCATTTTCTTAAAATTCTCTAAGTTCTCTCCCATCTGGATCCGGTCCTTGGAGGAGACGTGGATGCTGAAGGGATCGTCCTTCTCACTCCACTTTTTCCTTTCTTCCTCCTCGCTATCCGGAAGAGGGGGCAAGTCATCGCTGCTCTCGGAGGTAGAGGCGGAGCTGTCACTCTCCGTCTCCCCCTCGCTTTGGTCCCTGGGGGCAGAGGCGGCATCGTCGCCGCCTTGGTCACACTCCTCTAGGAAAGAGTCAGCGGGGGTCGAACGGGCGCGCGGAGGGGATCTCTCCAGAGTCGTCTGATCTCCCTGATCAGACGTGTCTCCCTCAGGCGTTTGGCCGCCTGAGCCTTCGCCTCGGTAATTTGGATCAGTGGCCGTCTGCATTGTCCAAGCCATGGTGTCCTGCACAGACACATAACTAGTCGGAATCCATGGCAAAGGGTGGTCCCAACACCCCGAGCCGGCACTCCCAGT
The DNA here is from genome assembly GCA_024500155.1 of Chenopodium formosanum. NCBI lineage: Eukaryota > Viridiplantae > Streptophyta > Magnoliopsida > Caryophyllales > Amaranthaceae > Chenopodium > Chenopodium formosanum. The sequence continues at coordinate 22,372,481 of CM044880.1, forward strand.
CCTAGACTCAGCCGTCCCCGGTGACCGGCTGGACTCTAACCTAGGCTGTGCCGTGTGTGTTGGTGATGCATCCATTTATTGCAAGAAATATGTACAGGCAGTGAAAAAAGAAAAGAGCTGAGAAAGACAGAGACGGTACCTTTGTAATTGGTATCTGAAGGAGGGCGGGTCCGGCTGGGTTGCGTAAGAACAAAAAGTTTCTTGCTTGCGCCTGACTCAAACGGATGGCTTCTGCTCTCTCAAAGTTTTCCTCTCTAGAAAATTTTTGTAAAACGTACAAAATTATGAGGGTAAAACGGCTATATATATGGGGTAAATACGGGGGCATTTCCGTAATTTACCTGGAAGGTGAACGGTTACTCTGTAACTGTAAAGTTACCGCCAACCGAAGAGTGACATGTGTCACAGATGCCACGTGGCATGCCACGTCACATCTGTGAGGGGCAAATGTTTGACACGTGTCATTCCAGAGATAGAAGGGAAAAGGCGGCCTTCAGGCCCAAATCCCAAGAAAGCCGGAATACGGCGCAACCCACCAATGATTAGGGTACAGTGACCTAATCAGGGGTAGTGCCCAATGACCCTATAAATAGGGGGATGTTCCTCCTTTTGAGGGGACGGTTTTTTGACCAATTATTGCAACTGTATTCTCTGACACCAGAGAAACACCTGAGCTTGGAATCCGAGCAGATACCCACCTAAATTTCCGTTCTTTTTATCCCGTTTCAAGTTACTAACTTGTGCGTCGGAGGCGGAGCACCACCCAACAGGTGTCTCCGTTGGTTTCGCAGGTACAGCTCACTGCGGATCAGTTTTTGTGTTGTAACTCTCCCAAGGGACAAAAAACACCCAAAACATTTGGCGCCGTCTGTGGGGAGAGTACCTCGAAGATGGTTCAAGAGTCTGTACCACCTCCTAACCGCCTAGGCGAAGACCCAGAAGTCTTTACAGACCATGAGGAGGATGAGGATCCTCAGGTCGAAACCTCTACAGCTGAGGACGGCTCCCTCAGAGTCAAGCGCATCCGGCCCAGAGAGACTCTGGAACGGGGCGCCTCCCAGGCGGGTCCAAGCAGACCTATTGGGCAGCCGGAAGGAGCAACCCAAACGGCAGCTGGATCGGCCCCTGTCACCCGAGACGAACTTATGAGGTTCATGACGAGTTTCAAGGGTGAAATCACAAAGCTGATCACCAAAAGCCAGGCTGGCCCAAGCAAAGGTCAGCCAGCAAAGAAGACTCCTCCAGAGAAGGGGAAGTCAGTCAGAAACCGACAGCCTACTCCCCATCCAAAGGAGAAGGCATCCGGGACCATTGATTGGTCAAAAATTCTCCTTCCTGGGGGAAACACTAATAACCCTCGCCGGCCTCATCAGCCGGTGAGAAGTAAAAAATCAACTCTCGATGCCCGGGAAATCATCAACCGGAAGAGAAATCAATCGCTGTCCGAGTCGGCTTCAACGTCGAACTTTCCGGACAGCTTCAACAATATTTCTGCAGGGAGTACACCCTCCTTGCATGAGAGTCAAACAAGCGGTAATACCGTCCATTCTGGCCCTCATATGATTGGAAATGTACCGTATGTGCCTACTCAGGCTTACGGACAGTATTCTCCTCACTTCATGTAGCCAGCCTTCTTTGGAGGTCAGGCGGCATATCCAAATGTCCAGCCATTGGACTGGCAGCTTCGACTGCTGCGCCTGGGTGAACAGCTTTCTGCGTTCACTCGGGAGATAACCGAGGCGGCTCAGCCGGCCAAGGTTAAGAATGTGTTGGTTGGTACCTATGATGGTACCACCAATCCAGAAGATCACCTCATGGCTTACACCAACCTCATGTATTTGCAGGGGTTGGATGATGCCACTTGGTGTCGATGCTTTCCGGCTACATTGAAGGGCATCGCCCAACAATGGTTTGGCAACCTGCCAGCCGGGTCTATAGACAGCTTCAGGAAGCTTGCCTTCCTGTTTGCTTCCAACTTCTCAATGAACATCCCTGCTAAAAAAACAAGCCTTGATTTGAGCACTGTTAAGCAGGGAGAGAGAGAAGGGCTGCGCTCGTATGTCAGGCGGTTCAACCTGATCAGAATTCAGATTCAGGGACTGTCTGATGAGGTAGCTTTTACAGACTTTTTTAAAGGTCTGAGAGACGGGTCGACCTTTAAGTTCGACCTAGTCAGAAAAGGGGCTTTCACCCTGCAGGCGGCCCAGAGGGAGGAGGAAAGCTACATTCAAGCTACCGACCTCTGCTCGCCTGGTAGCCAGTCAGACTCCAAGAAGTCTGACAAACAGAAAGACAGTCGGTCAGCTCAGCCGGCTAAAAACAAAGAAGAGAGCAAGAAAAGAAAAGAAGTCTGGGCGGTTACTGACTCTGACCAGCCGTCCCAGAAGAAAAAGAAAGAATTTAAACCGTACGTCCCCAAGTACGAGTTTAATAAAGACTGCAACTCCATCTTCATGGAGGTAAAGGACCGGTTGTCCATTGAGAAGCCGAATCCTATGAAGAGTTCTGTCCAGTCACGGAACAAGAATAAATTCTGTCAGTTCCATGAGGAGGTCGGCCATGACACCAACGACTGCTTCAGTCTTCAGCGTGCGTTGGACCGTCTGGCTGACAAAGGGCTGTTGAAGTCCTACATTTCTAAGTCCCCAGCCGGGGCAAAAAAGAAAAACAAGGGTCAGTCCTCCAAGACTACCCCCCAGCCTGCTAGTAGCTCGGATACCGATAAGGAGCCGGTCTACACTATAGCAGGCGGGTTCTCATGTGGTGGCCCTACCATCCGGGACACCAAGAGCCATCTTCGAAAGATGGACAAAGATGATGATGAGCAGGCGGAAGCCAGCTCCTCCTTCCCAGACGTCTTGATCACGGAGAAGGATAGGGGCAGCGTCCGCCGCCCGCATGATGACCCGGTGGTCATTGAATGTAAGGTTGCCAATCAGCTGGTTGGACGGATCCTTATTGACACCGACAGCTCATCAGACATCATCAGCCTCCGGTGCTTGCAAAAGCTGAAATACAATATCAGCAGCATGCACCCGGTCACCCACCCCTTGGTTGGTTTTGGGGGTGGGATGGTCTACCCAGCCGGAAGAATTGATTTACCCATCCGGCTGGGGGAGAAAGGCCAGGGACGACATATTGTCATCAGATTCTTGGTCGTTGAGGAGTTGACCGCCTATAACATCATTCTTGGCAGGCCAACCCTCAACGTAGCCAAGGCGGTAATCATCCCTTCCCTCATGCTCATCAAGTATGAGAGGGATGACGGCTCTGTTGGTTCCCTGAATGGGGATCAGAAGACGGCCCGAGAGTGCTATCTCTCAGCCGTCCGAGATACCGTGGCCCCAGGCGGTCAGGAACCAATAGACCTTGACAACGTCAAGGATGCCGACCCAGCTCCTGCCCCATCAGCAGCCGGAAAGAAAAGAAAGGCTCCACTGCTGGTGGAGGTGAAAAAAGAGAAAAAATAGCAATCACTGACCGGTGAACGGTCAGATGAGCTACGTCCCCAACCGGCTGGCGAAAGTATTGACCTTGTACTGGACGACAGCCGTCCAGAACGCACTGTTAAGGTGGGGACGGTTGCTCATGCTACCTTGGGTGCAAGCTTGCACCTTCTGCTGAAAGAATTCAAAGACATTTTTGCCTTTGAAGTGGAAGAGATGCCAGGCGTCAGCCCGGATCTTGCTGTCCACAAACTCGCCGTTGACCCCAAAAAGAAGCCCATCCGGCAAAAGAAAAGAAATCACGGCGAGGTAAGAATTCAGGCGGCAGCTGCCGAAGTCAAAAAGCTGCTAGACGCCAGGTTCATTCGGCCTTGTAATTTCCCCGACTGGGTGGCCAATGTGGTCCTTGTTTAAAAACCGAATGGGACCTGGCGCATGTGTGTTGATTACACAGACGTCAACAAGGCATGTCCAAAGGACAGTTATCCGCTTCCAAAGATCGACAGTCTGGTCGACTCTACAGCCGGTCACGCCTTGATGAGCTTTATGGATGCTTACTCCGGCTTCCATCAGATACCCCTGTGGAAGAAAGACCAAGAGAAGACGGCCTTCGTCACTGATCAGGGGCTATTGTGTTATACTGTGATGCCGTTTGGCTTGAAAAATGCGCCTGCCACTTTCCAACGGATGATTAATACGGTCTTCATTAATCAGATTGGGAGGAATGTGGAGGCGTACATTGATGACATGATAGTCAAATCCAAGCTATAGACGGATCACGTTGCTGATCTCCGAGAAACATTCACCACCCTCAGGCGGCATAAGGTTATGTTAAATCCTAAGAAATGCGTCTTTGGTGTTGAGTCTGGGAAGTTTCTCGGGTTCCTGATTGATCAAAGGGGGATAGAGGCTAACCCCGAAAAGATACAGGCGGTGATTGACATGAAGTCACCCCGCTCTGTTAAGGAAGTTCAGAGACTCACCGGTTGTCTGGCCGCCCCGGGGAGGTTCCTCAGCCGGTCAGGTGACAAATGCCTCTACTTCTTCCAAGCAATCAGGAAGAAGACTAGATTTGAATGGGGGGATGATGCTGAGGCGGCGTTCCAGAGGTTGAAAGAGCATTTACATTCTCTGCCTAGGTTGGTCAGTCCTTTGCCTAGGGAGACGTTGTACTTGTACTTAGCCGTCTCAGACCATGCCCTCAGCGCCGTTCTCCTTGCTGAGCGAGACGGCATTCAGTTCCCGGTTTACTTCATTAGCCATGTTCTTAAAAATGCTGAACTCCGGTACCCCATGGTTGAAAAATTTGGCCTCGCTTTGTATATGGCATTCAAAAAATTGAAGCCTTACTTTTTGGCGCATCTGGTGGTGATTTACACGGACCAGCCACTCAAGCGGCCAATGTCTACCTTGGACTCATCCGGGAGAATGTTGAAATGGGCTATTGAAATGCAGAGCCTTGAAATCACTTACGAACCAAGAAAGGCAGTGAAGGGTCAGGCGTTTGCCGACTTCATTGTGGAAATGACTCGTCCGGTGGCTCCGGATAATCTTGATCAGGTTTGGAAAGTGTACGTAGACGGGAGCTCTACAAAGAACGGATGTGGTGCAGGTGTAATTTATGAGTCTCCTGAAGGAGACAGATTTGAGTATGCACTACGCTTCAAATTTCAGGCCTCTAACAATGAGGCGGAATATGAAGCCCTGCTAGCCGGCATTCGCATGTGTAAGGCGGCAGGGGCCATGAAAATTGACGCCTACTCTGATTCTCAATTGGTTGTTAGCCAGTATGAGGGAAGCTACGAGGCTACCCATCCGGCTATGGTTAAATATCTTCAGGCAGTCAAAGAAGAGACCAAGGCGCTTGAGGAATTCCGGCTGAATCAGGTGCCTAGGTCGGAGAACAACCAGGCGGATGCATTGTCAAAACTGGCATCTTCCGCCTGCCATGATACGCCTCGGTCTGTCTTCTGGGAAGTTCTTGAGAAAAGAAGCATCTATGAGGATCCCGTTGGAATTCTGGACCGAAGCTCTACCTGGATGGATGACATACGGGCCTATCTCTCAGACGGTACACTTCCTGATTCGCCACGGGAAGTAGCCGTCCTGAAAAAGCGAGCTGCAAGATTCGAGTTGAAAAATGGAGAACTCTTCAAGGCGGGCTTTCTGAAGCCTTTATTGAAGTGTGTCACCCCAGAAAAGGGGAAAGAAGTTCTCGAAGACTTGCACTCGGGGTTCTGCGCCTCGCACATAGGCGGCAGGTCCCTAGCCGTCAGAGCCAGACGACATTACTTTTGGCCCACTCTTGAGGCGGACGCCAAGGAGTTGGTGAAGAAATGTGACAAGTGCCAAAAATATGGCAAACTCATTCACCGTCCGGCTACTGATCTGACGGCCATTCACAGCCCAATCCCGTTTGCAAAATGGGGCATGGACATTCTAGGTCCTTACACGCCTGCTCCAGGCGGAAAGCGCTATATCTTAGTGGCTGTGGATTACTTCACCAAGTGGGTTGAGGCTGAGGCGGTTAAAAATATCAAGACCTCAGACGTAATTTCCTTCATCTGGAAGAACATCATCACCTGGTATGGGGTACCCATGTCTATGGTTTATGATAATGGTCCTCAGTTTGAGACGCCTCAGTTAAAAACTTGGTTGGGAGATCAGGGGGTCTCAAGCTATTTCGCATCTGTTGGCCGGCCCCAAGCAAACGGCCAAGTTGAAGCTTTCAACAAACTCATCTCAGACGGCATTAAAAAGAAAATAGAAAGAGCCGGTGGTTTATGGGCAGAAAAGTTAATCCATGTCCTGTGGGCCATCCGGACAACAGCAAAAGGGGCAACCGGGGAAACCCCATTTCTCATGGTTTACGGTGCTGAAGCCGTCTTGCCCATCGAGCATTACGAGCCGACTCTCAGAGTCATGCTGTATGATGAAGAGGCAAACTAGGAAGCAATGCGCCTGGCATTGGATTCACTCCCAGAACGCAGGGGCAATGCCGCCTTGCGTCATGAGATTTACCGTCTGAGAATGACGAGAGCCTACAACAAAAAAGTACACAAGCGTCCCTTGAGGGTTGACGACTTAGTGTTACGAAAAATGGAAGCAACCGGTAGGGCAAATGAGTTGGGAAAGCTAACCCCAAATTGGGAAGGCCCCTACCGGATCTATGAGGAAGTAAGGGACGGCACCTACCGCCTGGAAACTCCAGACGGAAGGCGCCTGCCTAGAACTTGGAATGTAGACAATCTAAAAAAGTACTACTTCTGAGAATGTAAACTTTTTGTAAACAGTGTCAGTTAATGCAGATTCAGACTTTGCTTGCAAAGTTATCATTTGATTATTCATCCGGGTAATATTGAGGCGGATTCCCCATTTATCTAACTAAGTTCGATACTTAGTGAAGGTTTCGTTTTTTAGTCCGCCTGGGTAATACTCGGATCACTTGTTTATTTAAGTTTGATTCTGTTTATTCAATTGCTTGACTATCCGCCTGGGCAATACTCAGACGGATTCTCCATTTACCTAACTAAGTTTGATACTTAGTATGATTCTATCCGCCTGGGTAATACTCAGACGGATTCTCCATTTACCAAACTAAGTTTGATACTTAGTGTAAATTCAACACTGATTAAGAAACTAAGCACAAAAACGTTTAGTGGCTACACAACCGGTCTTAAGAAGGACCAGAGGCTAAAATGGCCGGATGGTTGCTATTTTTATAAAAATCGCCTGTCCCAACATGGACAAAGGCGTCTGGCGATACCCCTCCGGGTGCAATCGTCGCAGAGAACGGATTATCTGTCGGTTCTATGTATCCATACAGACGGCAAAAATTGAACGACCAAATTGGTCAACACATAGCCTTCTGGCTAAATAACTTGCGAAGGACGAATTTCCTAAATACCGGATGCCCATATGCATCAGTCGGTAATCAGCTGAAGTTCTCGCTTGGTTATTTATTTTAAAAAAATGCACCTCACCCCAATTGGGGCAAGAGTTCAATGGCTATGAAATCTCTACCAAGACGGGCAAAAAACCGTCTGGGTAGTGACTGAACGCCTGTGATGCACGGCTGTGCACTTGGTTTGGGGCAATCACTATTGTGATTGATTGACTTACAAACATATCATGCTCTTTGCAGCATCAGACGTTTTCAAGTCAATCAACCAGCTCCAGCTCAAACCAATCACACAGCCGTCCAGGGGCAAAGACAGCCAGACTACTGATTAGTTAGGCAAGAAATCGCCGCATGCTTTTAATAAGATAGGCAAAAATTAAAAATTCAAATGCAAAATAATCAAAACCGACTTAGTCGGTGCAATTCATTAAAGTCCATCCAACCAAACGGTTGTAATGGATCAAATGTTAACCGGACCCCGTCCGGGAGAAAAATTGTTAATTAACACGGCTCCACAGCCGGTAAATACAGGGATACTCGGCACGCAGGCCGGAAAAATCAAGTTTTGGCATATAGCCGCTGAATAAAAAGAATTAAAAGAAATGATAAATTGGCATACTGCCGCTGAAGAGTCACTTCTGGCCTGCAGACGGAGCCTCCTGGTCCTCCCCCTTCTCCTCATCGTCTGAGGGAATTTCCTGCGCTTCACCAGGACCAGGAAGCTCAGGCGCGGACGGCTCATTGTTGCTGAGCCAGGCTTCAAAGGAGGCAGGCTCTGGCATGCCTTGCTCTCTCAAATACACCACGTACTCAGCATAGCTGTGTGCCATTGCCCAGATGCTATAATCAGCTTCTGGGTACAAGGCAGCCCAAGCAATCTTCATACGGGCGTCGTTGTCAGCATCGCTTTCAGCAACGAGGCGGTTTTGCTCCGCCTCCAGGGTTGCTGCAAAGTTTTTCTGAGCCTGAGCAGCATCCTTCTCCAGCCTCTCAACCTTGGTTTTCAGTTTACCAAGGTCCGCTTGGGCCTTCTTGAGCGCCTCATCAGCCTGCTTGGCGCTCTCGTCTGTCTTCTTTTGGGCCTCCTCCGCCCCCTTCTTGGTCGTCTCAGCATCCGTCACCCGCTGGTCGGCCGCCTTCAGATCTAGCTCCAGCTGCTGGATTTTAGACGCCTGTGTCATAATTATTGCTTTAGTTTCAAGTTCATTTACGATAGTTGAGTGTAAAGCAATATTATCAGCGTCTATGGCAAACTTCTTGGCCCTTTTTACCTCTTCCCGTTTGCGGGAATAAGGACGTTTGAGCCCGTCCACCCGCAGCATGGCCTGCAAAAAGCAGGCGGTATAAGAATTATGGGCGGAGAAATTACTTGAAAAAAATAACACGGAATTGACAGGTTTCTCACCTCAGCCAGAAGGGATAGAATGCGTTCAAGGTTGAACGTCTCTATCCCAGGGATATTGTCCTTATTCTTCTTCCGGACGGCGTCCAGCATGGCTTTGGCGTGCTTCTGGACGTCTGGCCAGCGGGGAGATTGTGTTTGATCTGCACCACAATCAATAGGTGATGAGTGCGAAACTAAGGCGGCACCTATTTGTATCCGGCTGTCTGAGGATGATGTCTGTTGGGAGTGGGATTTCACCCGTAATGGCCACCCCAGCTCAGGCGGGGATTCAAAAGGATTCTTACCTTCAGAGCCGGCCAAGCGGGAAACGCTTGCAGGCGTGGTGAACCCCGCGGCTGCTAAGGGGTCGGCAAGGTCAAGGCACAGGCTGCCTCCTATTTTCTCGAGCCGTCCCCCTATTCGCATCGTCTTTGTCCCGGCTGAGGCGCCAGGAGTTGATGCAGAGGCAGACTTTTTTAGCTTATTGAGAACGGCTGGGGCTTCCTCCCTAGCCCGTTTGAGATTCTTCTCAAACGATTTCCCAACTTCTCCCCCCTGTGAAAATAAATAAGGTTAGTATCCGGGCAAGACAGTTTATAAAATGAGCTTAAGAAAGGGTCAGGCGCTCAATACCTTGGCTTTGACCTCAGCCGCGGCCTTCTCCGCAAGCGCCTTGCGGATGACAGCAGAGGATCGCTTTGGGGTTTTCTCTGTCTGCAACATGCTTAATGCTTCCTCTGCAAAAAGAAGGAAGTTGGTTAATATCATAAAACAATTTTGATAGAAAAATACTACAGACGGATATAAACTCAGGCGCATACGTTTGGAAAACATGTGCCCTAGTCCGCAGGCGGCTAGGAAGCACTCGTCCCTGAACCAGGCGCTCTTGGGGATCCAGTTCTTGGGGACTTTTATTGTCTCCCCGGTTGACAAGGTTGCGTCTGTGAGGCCAAAAAAGTCTGCCTCAATAATCTTGTCAAAGTCCTCTTCTGGGATCCGGGGAAGAGCGCACTTCCTGCCTAACAAGTCAGGCTTCTTATTGTACAGACGGAATTCATAATTCTCCCGTCTGGTTGGGGCCGACATCAGGTAGAACCTGTGTTTCCAGCCATCGAACTTGGAGACCTTGTCCAAGGTCATCATATATTGCGGCTGGGTGGTTAGAGTGTACCACGCCCTCCAGCCGCCTAGGCTCCTGCTGAGGTAATGCATGCTTGCAAAAGCCTCCCAGCCAGGGTTAAGCCCTTGGAACTCACATGCGGCAACATACCCCAGAATGTTGGTCCAGGAGTTGGGGGTAAGTTGCCAGAGCCCCAGGCCGTAGCCCCTCAAAATAGCCCTCACCGCCTGGTGAAGGGGGAAGCGAAGGCCGGCTTTGAACGCCGCCTCGTAACAGCCAAAATAACTGTTGGCGTTCTGTTGATCATCCCCCCAGGCGATGGTGCCAAGTTCAGGCGGCACCCAGATCTTATACCCGTCTCCTAGCGGGTGCATTTTCTTAAAATTCTCTAAGTTCTCTCCCATCTGGATCCGGTCCTTGGAGGAGACGTGGATGCTGAAGGGATCGTCCTTCTCACTCCACTTTTTCCTTTCTTCCTCCTCGCTATCCGGAAGAGGCGGCAAGTCATCGCTGCTCTCGGAGGTAGAGGCGGAGCTGTCACTCTCCGTCTCCCCCTCGCTTTGGTCCATGGGGGCAGAGGCGGCATCGTCGCCGCCTTGGTCACACTCCTCTAGGAAAGAGTCAGCGGGGGTCGAAGGGGCGCGCGGAGGGGATCTCTCCAGAGTCGTCTGATCTCCCTGATCCGACGTGTCTCCCTCAGGCGTTTGGCCGCCTGAGCCTTCGCCTCGGTAATTTGGATCAGTGGCCGTCTGCATTGTCCGAGCCATGGTGTCCTGCACAGACACATAACTAGTCGGAATCCATGGCAAAGGGTGGTCCCAACACCCCGAGCCGGCACTCCCAGTCCTAGACTCAGCCGTCCCCGGTGACCGGCTGGACTCTAATCTAGGCTGTGCCGTGTGTGTTGGTGATGCATCCATTTATTGCAAGAAATATGTACAGGCGGTGAAAAAAGAAAAGAGCTGAGAAAGACAGAGACGGTACCTTTGTAATTGTTATCTGAAGGAGGGCGGGTCCGGCTGGGTTGCGTAAGAACAAAAAGTTTCTTGCTTGCGCCTGACTCAAACGGATGGCTTCTGCTCTCTCAAAGTTTTCCTCTCTAGAAAATTTTTGTAAAACGTACAAAATTATGAGGGTAAAACGGCTATATATATGGGGTAAATACGGGGGCATTTCCGTAATTTACCTGGAAGGTGAACGGTTACTCTGTAACTGTAAAGTTACCGCCAACCGAAGAGTGACATGTGTCACAGATGCCACGTGGCATGCCACGTCACATCTGTGAGGGGCAAATGTTTAGGGTATTTTTACCCTGCCACGTGGTCCAATTAGAGGGTGACACGTGTCAGCCTCAGATTGGTCCAAAATGGACCAACCCCTGTTTGACACGTGTCATTCCAGAGATAGAAGGGAAAAGGCGGCCTTCAGGCCCAAATCCCGAGAAAGCCGGAATACGGCGCAACCCACCAATGATTAGGGTACAGTGACCTAATCAGGGGTAGTGCCCAATGACCCTATAAATAGGGGGGATGTTCCTCCTTTTGAGGGGACGGTTTTTTGACCAATTATTGCAATAGTATTCTCTGACACCAGAGAAACACCTGAGCTTGGAATCCGAGCAGATACCCACCTAAATTTCCGTTCTCTTTATCCCGTTTCAAGTTACTAACTTGTGCGTCGGAGGCGGAGCACCACCCAACAGGTGTCTCCGTTGGTTTCGCAGGTACAGCTCACTGCGGATCAGTTTTTGTGTTGTAACTCTCCCAAGGGACAAAAAACACCCATAACAGAAACTGAAAACAAAAATTGATGCCAAACAAGCCCTAAGCTTTTTGAATCGAATTAAAGTCAAATGCATTTAACGAAGCTAATTGAATAAAATGAAATACAAAACATATCAAATAAAGCATTTTGAATTAAATGAAAGTCAAACACATTCTAATAAAGCCTTTTTAATTGAATGAAAGTCAAATGCATTCAACGAAGCTAATTGAATCAAATGAAAGTTTAACTCATTCAAACAATGCTTTTTGAATCAAGAGAAAGTCAAACACATTCAAACAAAGCTTTTTAAATCAAATGATGGTCAAACAAGTTCAACCAAAGCTTTTTGGATCAAATGAAAGTTAAACACATTTAAACAAAGCTTTTTAAATCGAATGAATGTCAGATGCATTAAATAAAGCTATTTGAATTAAATGAAAGTCTAACGCATTTAATAAAGCTAATTGAATCAAATGAAAGACAAACACATTCAAATAAAGCTTTTTAAATCAAATGAAAGTCAAACACATTAAAAAAAATGTTTTTGAATCAAATGAAAGTCAAACACATTCAAACTAAGCTTTTTGTATCGAATTTAAGTCAAATGCATTAAACAAAGCTAATTGAATCAATTAAAAGTCGAACATAATCAAATAAATTCTTGAATTAAATGAAAGTCAAACACATTAAAATAAAGGTTTTTGAATCAAATGAAAGTCAAACACATTCAAACAAAATTTTTAAATTAAATGAAAGTCAAATGCATTTACAGAAGCTAATTGAATCAAATTAAAGTAAAAAAACATTCAAATAAATTTTTTAAAATAAAATGAAATTCAAATGAATTAAAACAATGCTTTCAGAATCAAATGAAGGAAAACCACATTCAAACAAAGCTTTTTGAAACAAATAAAAGTCAAACACTTTCAAACAAAGCTTTTTGAATCAAATGAAGGTCAAACACATTCAAACAAAGCTTTTTTAATCAAACGAAAGTCAAACACATTCAGGCAAAGCTTTTTAAATAATATGAAAGATAAATGCATTCAACGAAGCTAATTAAATCAAATTAAAGTCAAACACATTCAAACAAAGCGTTTTATCTCAAATAAAAGACAAACATATTCAAACAAAGCTTTTTGAATCAAATGAAAGTTAAATGCATTCAGCGAAGCTAATTAACTCAAATGAATGTCAAACACATTCAAACAATCAATCAATCAATCAATCAATCAATCAAAGCCTTAATCCCAAAAGTGGGGTCGGCTAACATGAACCAAATTTGATTATTCCGTGTAGTCATCAACATAAATCTTTCTCCTCCATCCCTTACGATCCAAAACTTCATCCTCACGTAAATCCATGCACTTCATATCCTTCCTCACTCCTTCCAACCAAGTCAAACACATTCAAACAAAGCTTTTTAAATCAAGAGAAAGTCAATCAAATTTAAACAAAGCTTTTTGAATCAAATGAAAGTTAAATGCATTCAACGAAACTAATTGAATCAAATAAATGTTAAACACATTCAAAAAAAGCTTTTGGTATCAAATAAAAGTCATAACACATTCAAATAAAGCTTTTTGAATCAAATGAAAGTTAAATGCCTTCAACGAAGCTAATTGACTCAAATGAAAGTCATACACATTTAAACAAGCTTTTTGTATCAAATGAAAGTCAAACATATTCAAACAAAGCCTTTTTAATTGAATGAAAGTCATATGCATTCAACGAAGCTAATTGAATCAAATGAAAGTCAGACACATTTAAACAAAGCTTTTTGAATCAAGAGAAAGTCAAACACATTCAAACAAAGCGTTTTGAATTGAATGAATGTCAAATGCATTTAAACAAAGCTTTTTGAATTGAACGAAAGTCAAATGCATTCAACGTACCTAATTGAATCAAATGAAAATCAAACACATTCAAAAAAAGCTTTTTAAACAAAATTAAAGTCAAACCCATTCAAACAAAGCTTTTTAAACAAAATGAAAGTCAAACACATTCAAAAAAAGCTTTTTAAATAAAATGAAAGTGAAATACATTCAACGAAGCTAATCGAATCAAAAGAAAATCAAACACATTTAAACAAAGGTTTTTGAATCAAGTAAAAGTCAAACACATTTAAACAAAGCTTTTTGGATTGAATGAAAGTCTAACATATTCAAACAAATCTTTTCTAATCGAATGAAAGTCAAATGCATTAAACAAAGCTATTTAAATCAAATGAAAGTCAAACGAATTCAAACAAAGCTTTTTAAATCAAATGAAAGTCAAACACATTCAAACAAAGCTTATTGAATTGAATGAAAGTTAAATGCATTTAATAATGCTAATTGAATCAAATGAAAGACAAACACATTCAAATAAAGCTTTTTAAATCAAATGAAAGTCAAACACATTAAAACAAACTTTTTTGAATAAAATGAAAGCCAAAGTCATTAAACTAAGTGTTCGTTTGGCATTGATGTGGTTTTCTGTTTTTTGGTATTTTATTTTCTAAAAGTATATTATATGAGTCCCATAATGAATCAAAAATTATATAAACTTATTAAAATTATGATAATTTAGAAACATGACAACAGAAAAGTGAAAACATCTTATTCTTATTTCCTGATTTTGGTTTCCAAAAAACAGGAAACTGAAAACAAAAATTGATGCCAAACAAGCCCTAAGCTTTTTGAATCGAATTAAAGTCAAATGCATTTAACGAAGCTAATTGAATCAAATGAAATACAAAACCAATCAAATAAAGCATTTTGAATTAAATGAAAGTCAAACACATTCTAACAAAGCCTTTTTAATTGAATGAAAGTCAAATGCATTCAACAAAGCTAATTGAATCAAATGAAAGTTTAACTCATTCAAACAAAGCTTTTTGAATCAAGAGAAAGTCAAACACATTCAAACAAAGCTTATTAAATCAAACGATGGTCAAACAAATTCAACCAAAGGTTTTTGGATCAAAGTAAAGTTAAACACATTTAAACAAAGCTTTTTAAATCGAATGAATGTCAGATGCTTTAAACAAAGCTATTTGAATTAAATGAAAGTCTAACGCATTTAATAAAGCTAATTGAATCAAATGAAAGACAAACACATTCAAATAAAGCTTTTTAAATCAAATGAAAGTCAAACACATTGAAAAAAATGTTTTTGAATCAAATGAAAGTCAAACACATTAAAACTAAGCTTTTTGTATCGAATTTAAGTCAAATGCATTGAACAAAGCTAATTGAATCAATTCAAAGTCAAACATAATCAAATAAATTCTTGAATTAAATGAAAGTCAAACACATTAAAATAAAGGTTTTTGAATCAAATGAAAGTTAAATACATTCAACGAAACTAATTGAATCAAATTAATGTTAAACACATTCAAAAAAAGCTTTTGGTATCAAATAAAAGTCATAACACATTCAAACAAAGCTTTTTGAATCAAATGAAAGTTAAATGCCTTCAACGAAGCTAATTGACTCAAATGAAAGTCATACACATTTAAACAAGCTTTTTGTATCAAATGAAAGTCAAACATATTCAAACAAAGCCTTTTTAATTGAATGAAAGTCATATGCATTCAACGAAGCTAATTGAATCAAATGAAAGTCAGACACATTTAAACAAAGCTTTTTGAATCAAGAGAAAGTCAAACACATTCAAACAAAGCGTTTTGAATTGAATGAATGTCAAATGCATTTAAACAAAGCTTTTTGAATTGAACAAAAGTCAAATGCATTCAACGTACCTAATTGAATCAAATGAAAATCAAACACATTCAAACAATGCTTTTTGAATCTAATGAATGTAAAAAAATTCAAACAAAGCCTTTTGAATCGAATGGGATCAAATGAAAATTAAACACATTCAAACAAAGCTTTTTGAATCAAATGAAAGTCAAATATATTCAAATAAAGCTAGAACTGAATGAAAGTTAAATGCATTCAACGAAGCTAATTCAATCAAATGAAAGTCAAACACATTCAAACAAAGAATTTTGAATCAAATGAAAGTCAAACCCATTCAAACAAAGCTTTTTAAACAAAATGAAAGTCAAACACATTCAAACAAAGCTTTTTAAATAAAATGAAAGTTAAATGCATTCAACGAAGCTAATCGAATCAAAAGAAAATCAAACACATATAAACAAAGGTTTTTGAATCAAGTAAAAGTCAAACACATTTAAACAAAGCTTTTTGGATTGAATGAAAGTCTAACATATTCAAACAAATCTTTTCTAATCGAATGAAAGTCAAATGCATTCAACAAAGCTATTTAAATCAAATGAAAGTCAAACGAATTCAAACAAAGCTTTTTAAATGAAATGAAAGTCAAACACATTCAAACAAAGCTTATTGAATTGAATGAAAGTTAAATGCATTTAATAATGCTAATTGAATCAAATGAAAGACAAACACATTCAAATAAAGCTTTTTAAATCAAATGAAAGTGAAACACATTAAAACAAACTTTTTTGAATAAAATGAAAGCCAAAGTCATTAAACTAAGTGTTCGTTTGGCATTGATGTGGTTTTCTGTTTTTTGGTATTTTATTTTCTAAAAGTATATTATATGAGTCCCATAATGAATCAAAAATTATATAAACTTATTAAAATTATGATAATTTAGAAACATGACAACAGAAAAGTGAAAACATCTTTTTCTTATTTCCTGATTTTGGTTTCCAAAAAACAGGAAACTGAAAACAAAAATTGATGCCAAACAAGCCCTAAGCTTTTTGAATCGAATTAAAGTCAAATGCATTTAACAAAGCTAATTGAATCAAATGAAATACAAAACCAATCAAATAAAGCATTTTGAATTAAATGAAAGTCAAACACATTCTAACAAAGCCTTTTTAATTGAATGAAAGTCAAATGCATTCAACGAAGCTAATTGAATCAAATGAAAGTTTAACTCATTCAAACAAAGCTTTTTGAATCAAGAGAAAGTCAAACACATTCAAACAAAGCTTATTAAATCAAACGATGGTCAAACAAATTCAACCAAAGCTTTTTTGATCAAAGTAAAGTTAAACACATTTAAACAAAGCTTTTTAAATCGAATGAATGTCAGATGCATTAAACAAAGCTATTTGAATTAAATGAAAGTCTAACGCATTTAATAAAGCTAATTGAATCAAATGAAAGACAAACACATTCAAATAAAGCTTTTTAAATCAAATGAAAGTCAAACACATTGAAAAAAATGTTTTTGGATCAAATGAAAGTCAAACACATTAAAACTAAGCTTTTTGTAACGAATTTAAGTCAAATGCATTAAACAAAGCTAATTGAATCAATTAAAAGTCAAACATAATCAAATAAATTCTTGAATTAAATGAAAGTCAAACACATTAAAATAAAGGTTTTTGAATCAAATGAAAGTCAAACACATTCAAACAAAAGTTTTTGAATTAAATGAAAGTCAAATGCATTTACAGAAGCTAATTGAATCAAATTAAAGTAAAAAAACATTCAAATAAATTTTTTAAAATAAAATGAAATTCAAATGAATTCAAACAATGCTTTCAGAATCAAATGAAGGAAAACCACATTCAAACAAAGCTTTTTAAAACAAATAAAAGTCAAACACTTTCAAACAAAGCTTTTTGAAACAAATGAAGGTCAAACACATTCAAACAAAGCTTTTTTAATCAAACGAAAGTCAAACACATTCAAGCAAAGCTTTTTAAATAATATGAAAGTTAAATGCATTCAACGAAGCTAATTAAATCAAATTAAAGTCAAACACATTAAAACAAAGCGTTTTGTCTCAAATAAAAGACAAACATATTCAAACAAAGCTTTTTGAATCAAATGAAAGTTAAATGCATTCAGCGAAGCTAATTGACTCAAATGAAAGTCATACACATTCAAACAAGCTTTTTGTATCAAATGAAAGTCAAACACATTCAAACAAAGCTTTTTGAATCAAGAGAAAGTCAATCAAATTTAAACAAAGCTTTTTGAATCAAATGAAAGTTAAATGCATTCAACGAAACTAATTGAATCAAATTAATGTTAAACACATTCAAAAAAAGCTTTTGGTATCAAATAAAAGTCATAACACATTCAAACAAAGCTTTTTGAATCAAATGAAAGTTAAATGCCTTCAACGAAGCTAATTGACTCAAATGAAAGTTATACACATTTAAACAAGCTTTTTGTATCAACTGAAAGTCAAACATATTCAAACAAAGCCTTTTTAATTGAATGAAAGTCATATGCATTCAACGAAGCTAATTGAATCAAATGAAAGTCAGACACATTTAAACAAAGCTTTTTGAATCAAGAGAAAGTCAAACACATTCAAACAAAGCGTTTTGAATTGAATGAATGTCAAATGCATTTAAACAAAGCTTTTTGAATTGAACGAAAGTCAAATGCATTTAATGTACCTAATTGAATCAAATGAAAATCAAACACATTCAAACAATGCTTTTTGAATCTAATGAATGTAAAAAAATTCAAACAAAGCCTTTTGAATCGAATGGGATCATATGAAAATTAAACACATTCAAACAAAGCTTTTTGAATCAAATGAAAGTCAAATATATTCAAATAAAGCTAGAATTGAATGAAAGTTAAATGCATTCAACGAAGCTAATTCAATCAAATGAAAGTCAAACACATTCAAACAAAGAATTTTGAATCAAATGAAAGTCAAACCCATTCAAACAAAGCTTTTTAAACAAAATGAAAGCCAAACACATTCAAACAAAGCTTTTTAAATAAAATGAAAGTGAAATGCATTC
Organism: Chenopodium formosanum; assembly: GCA_024500155.1. NCBI lineage: Eukaryota > Viridiplantae > Streptophyta > Magnoliopsida > Caryophyllales > Amaranthaceae > Chenopodium > Chenopodium formosanum. The sequence goes on from CM044880.1 coordinate 22,390,850, forward strand.
AACGAAGCTAATCGAATCAAAAGAAAATCAAACACATATAAACAAAGGTTTTTGAATCAAGTAAAAGTCAAACACATTTAAACAAAGCTTTTTGGATTGAATGAAAGTCTAACATATTCAAACAAATCTTTTCTAATCGAATGAAAGTCAAATGCATTCAACAAAGCTATTTAAATCAAATGAAAGTCAAACGAATTCAAACAAAGCTTTTTAAATCAAATGAAAGTCAAACACATTCAAACAAAGCTTATTGAATTGAATGAAAGTTAAATGCATTTAATAATGCTAATTGAATCAAATGAAAGACAAACACATTCAAATAAAGCTTTTTAAATCAAATGAAAGTGAAACACATTAAAACAAACTTTTTTGAATAAAATGAAAGCCAAAGTCATTAAACTAAGTGTTCGTTTGGCATTGATGTGGTTTTCTGTTTTTTGGTATTTTATTTTCTAAAAGTATATTATATGAGTCCCATAATGAATCAAAAATTATATAAACTTATTAAAATTATGATAATTTAGAAACATGACAACAGAAAAGTGAAAACATCTTTTTCTTATTTCCTGATTTTGGTTTCCAAAAAACAGGAAACTGAAAACAAAAATTGATGCCAAACAAGCCCTAAGCTTTTTGAATCGAATTAAAGTCAAATGCATTTAACAAAGCTAATTGAATCAAATGAAATACAAAACCAATCAAATAAAGCATTTTGAATTAAATGAAAGTCAAACACATTCTAACAAAGCCTTTTTAATTGAATGAAAGTCAAATGCATTCAACGAAGCTAATTGAATCAAATGAAAGTTTAAGTCATTCAAACAAAGCTTTTTGAATCAAGAGAAAGTCAAACACATTCAAACAAAGCTTATTAAATCAAACGATGGTCAAACAAATTCAACCAAAGCTTTTTTGATCAAAGTAAAGTTAAACACATTTAAACAAAGCTTTTTAAATCGAATGAATGTCAGATGCATTAAACAAAGCTATTTGAATTAAATGAAAGTCTAACGCATTTAATAAAGCTAATTGAATCAAATGAAAGACAAACACATTCAAATAAAGCTTTTTAAATCAAATGAAAGTCAAACACATTGAAAAAAATGTTTTTGGATCAAATGAAAGTCAAACACATTAAAACTAAGCTTTTTGTAACGAATTTAAGTCAAATGCATTAAACAAAGCTAATTGAATCAATTAAAAGTCAAACATAATCAAATAAATTCTTGAATTAAATGAAAGTCAAACACATTAAAATAAAGGTTTTTGAATCAAATGAAAGTCAAACACATTCAAACAAAAGTTTTTGAATTAAATGAAAGTCAAATGCATTTACAAAAGCTAATTGAATCAAATTAAAGTAAAAAAACATTCAAATAAATTTTTTAAAATAAAATGAAATTCAAATGAATTCAAACAATGCTTTCAGAATCAAATGAAGGAAAACCACATTCAAACAAAGCTTTTTGAAACAAATAAAAGTCAAACACTTTCAAACAAAGCTTTTTGAAACAAATGAAGGTCAAACACATTCAAACAAAGCTTTTTTAATCAAACGAAAGTCAAACACATTCAAGCAAAGCTTTTTAAATAATATGAAAGTTAAATGCATTCAACGAAGCTAATTAAATCAAATTAAAGTCAAACACATTAAAACAAAGCGTTTTGTCTCAAATAAAAGACAAACATATTCAAACAAAGCTTTTTGAATCAAATGAAAGTTAAATGCATTCAGCGAAGCTAATTGACTCAAATGAAAGTCATACACATTCAAACAAGCTTTTTGTATCAAATGAAAGTCAAACACATTCAAACAAAGCTTTTTGAATCAAGAGAAAGTCAATCAAATTTAAACAAAGCTTTTTGAATCAAATGAAAGTTAAATGCATTCAACGAAACTAATTGAATCAAATTAATGTTAAACACATTCAAAAAAAGCTTTTGGTATCAAATAAAAGTCATAACACATTCAAACAAAGCTTTTTGAATCAAATGAAAGTTAAATGCCTTCAACGAAGCTAATTGACTCAAATGAAAGTTATACACATTTAAACAAGCTTTTTGTATCAAATGAAAGTCAAACATATTCAAACAAAGCCTTTTTAATTGAATGAAAGTCATATGCATTCAACGAAGCTAATTGAATCAAATGAAAGTCAGACACATTTAAACAAAGCTTTTTGAATCAAGAGAAAGTCAAACACATTCAAACAAAGCGTTTTGAATTGAATGAATGTCAAATGCATTTAAACAAAGCTTTTTGAATTGAACGAAAGTCAAATGCATTTAACGTACCTAATTGAATCAAATGAAAATCAAACACATTCAAACAATGCTTTTTGAATCTAATGAATGTAAAAAAATTCAAACAAAGCCTTTTGAATCGAATGGGATCATATGAAAATTAAACACATTCAAACAAAGCTTTTTGAATCAAATGAAAGTCAAATATATTCAAATAAAGCTAGAATTGAATGAAAGTTAAATGCATTCAACGAAGCTAATTCAATCAAATGAAAGTCAAACACATTCAAACAAAGAATTTTGAATCAAATGAAAGTCAAACCCATTCAAACAAAGCTTTTTAAACAAAATGAAAGCCAAACACATTCAAACAAAGCTTTTTAAATAAAATGAAAGTGAAATGCATTCAACGAAGCTAATCGAATCAAAAGAAAATCAAACACATATAAACAAAGGTTTTTGAATCAAGTAAAAGTCAAACACATTTAAACAAAGCTTTTTGGATTGAATGAAAGTCTAACATATTCAAACAAATCTTTTCTAATCGAATGAAAGTCAAATGCATTCAACAAAGCTATTTAAATCAAATGAAAGTCAAACGAATTCAAACAAAGCTTTTTAAATCAAATGAAAGTCAAACACATTCAAACAAAGCTTATTGAATTGAATGAAAGTTAAATGCATTTAATAATGCTAATTGAATCAAATGAAAGACAAACACATTCAAATAAAGCTTTTTAAATCAAATGAAAGTGAAACACATTAAAACAAACTTTTTTGAATAAAATGAAAGCCAAAGTCATTAAACTAAGTGTTCGTTTGGCATTGATGTGGTTTTCTGTTTTTTGGTATTTTATTTTCTAAAAGTATATTATATGAGTCCCATAATGAATCAAAAATTATATAAACTTATTAAAATTATGATAATTTAGAAACATGACAACAGAAAAGTGAAAACATCTTTTTCTTATTTCCTGATTTTGGTTTCCAAAAAACAGGAAACTGAAAACAAAAATTGATGCCAAACAAGCCCTAAGCTTTTTGAATCGAATTAAAGTCAAATGCATTTAACAAAGCTAATTGAATCAAATGAAATACAAAACCAATCAAATAAAGCATTTTGAATTAAATGAAAGTCAAACACATTCTAACAAAGCCTTTTTAATTGAATGAAAGTCAAATGCATTCAACGAAGCTAATTGAATCAAATGAAAGTTTAAGTCATTCAAACAAAGCTTTTTGAATCAAGAGAAAGTCAAACACATTCAAACAAAGCTTATTAAATCAAACGATGGTCAAACAAATTCAACCAAAGCTTTTTTGATCAAAGTAAAGTTAAACACATTTAAACAAAGCTTTTTAAATCGAATGAATGTCAGATGCATTAAACAAAGCTATTTGAATTAAATGAAAGTCTAACGCATTTAATAAAGCTAATTGAATCAAATGAAAGACAAACACATTCAAATAAAGCTTTTTAAATCAAATGAAAGTCAAACACATTGAAAAAAATGTTTTTGGATCAAATGAAAGTCAAACACATTAAAACTAAGCTTTTTGTAACGAATTTAAGTCAAATGCATTAAACAAAGCTAATTGAATCAATTAAAAGTCAAACATAATCAAATAAATTCTTGAATTAAATGAAAGTCAAACACATTAAAATAAAGGTTTTTGAATCAAATGAAAGTCAAACACATTCAAACAAAAGTTTTTGAATTAAATGAAAGTCAAATGCATTTACAGAAGCTAATTGAATCAAATTAAAGTAAAAAAACATTCAAATAAATTTTTTAAAATAAAATGAAATTCAAATGAATTCAAACAATGCTTTCAGAATCAAATGAAGGAAAACCACATTCAAACAAAGCTTTTTGAAACAAATAAAAGTCAAACACTTTCAAACAAAGCTTTTTGAAACAAATGAAGGTCAAACACATTCAAACAAAGCTTTTTTAATCAAACGAAAGTCAAACACATTCAAGCAAAGCTTTTTAAATAATATGAAAGTTAAATGCATTCAACGAAGCTAATTAAATCAAATTAAAGTCAAACACATTAAAACAAAGCGTTTTGTCTCAAATAAAAGACAAACATATTCAAACAAAGCTTTTTGAATCAAATGAAAGTTAAATGCATTCAGCGAAGCTAATTGACTCAAATGAAAGTCATACACATTCAAACAAGCTTTTTGTATCAAATGAAAGTCAAACACATTCAAACAAAGCTTTTTGAATCAAGAGAAAGTCAATCAAATTTAAACAAAGCTTTTTGAATCAAATGAAAGTTAAATGCATTCAACGAAACTAATTGAATCAAATTAATGTTAAACACATTCAAAAAAAGCTTTTGGTATCAAATAAAAGTCATAACACATTCAAACAAAGCTTTTTGAATCAAATGAAAGTTAAATGCCTTCAACTAAGCTAATTGACTCAAATGAAAGTTATACACATTTAAACAAGCTTTTTGTATCAAATTGAAAGTCAAACATATTCAAATAAAGCCTTTTTAATTGAATGAAAGTCATATGCATTCAACGAAGCTAATTGAATCAAATGAAAGTCAGACACATTTAAACAAAGCTTTTTGAATCAAGAGAAAGTCAAACACATTCAAACAAAGCGTTTTGAATTGAATGAATGTCAAATGCATTTAAACAAAGCTTTTTGAACTGAACGAAAGTCAAATGTATTCAACGTACCTAATTGAATCAAATGAAAATCAAACACATTCAAACAATGCTTTTTGAATCTAATGAATGTAAAAAAATTCAAACAAAGCCTTTTGAATCGAATGGGATCAAATGAAAATTAAACACATTCAAACAAAGCTTTTTGAATCAAATGAAAGTCAAATATATTCAAATAAAGCTAGAATTGAATGAAAGTTAAATGCATTCAACGAAGCTAATTCAATCAAATGAAAGTCAAACACATTCAAACAAAGAATTTTGAGTCAAATGAAAGTCAAACCCATTCAAACAAGCTTTTTAAACAAAATGAAAGCCAAACACATTCAAACAAAGCTTTTTAAATAAAATGAAAGTGAAATGCATTCAACGAAGCTAATCGAATCAAAAGAAAATCAAACACATATAAACAAAGGTTTTTTAATCAAGTAAAAGTAAAACACATTTAAACAAAGCTTTTTGGATTGAATGAAAGTCTAACATATTAAAACAAATCTTTTCTAATCGAATGAAAGTCAAATGCATTCAACAAAGCTATTTAAATCAAATGAAAGTCAAACGAATTCAAACTAAGCTTTTTAAATCAAATGAAAGTCAAACACATTCAAACAAAGCTTATTGAATTGAATGAAAGTTAAATGCATTTAATAATGCTAATTGAATAAAATGAAAGACAAACACCTTCAAATAAAGCTTTTTAAATCAAATGAAAGTCAAACACATTAAAACAAACTTTTTTGAATAAAATGAAAGCCAAAGTCATTAAACTAAGAGTTCGTTTGGCATTGATGTGGTTTTCTGTTTTTTGGTTTTTTATTTTCTAAAAGTATATTATATGAGTCCCATAATGAATCAAAAATTATATAAACTTATTAAAATTATGATAATTTAGAAACATGACAACAGAAAAGTGAAAACATCTTTTTCTTATTTCCTGATTTTGGTTTCCAAAAAACAGGAAACTGAAAACAAAAATTGATGCCAAACAAGCCCTAAGCTTTTTGAATCGAATTAAAGTCAAATGCATTTAACAAAGCTAATTGAATCAAATGAAATACAAAACCAATCAAATAAAGCATTTTGAATTAAATGAAAGTCAAACACATTCTAACAAAGCCTTTTTAATTGAATGAAAGTCAAATGCATTCAACGAAGCTAATTGAATCAAATGAAAGTTTAAGTCATTCAAACAAAGCTTTTTGAATCAAGAGAAAGTCAAACACATTCAAACAAAGCTTATTAAATCAAACGATGGTCAAACAAATTCAACCAAAGCTTTTTTGATCAAAGTAAAGTTAAACACATTTAAACAAAGCTTTTTAAATCGAATGAATGTCAGATGCATTAAACAAAGCTATTTGAATTAAATGAAAGTCTAACGCATTTAATAAAGCTAATTGAATCAAATGAAAGACAAACACATTCAAATAAAGCTTTTTAAATCAAATGAAAGTCAAACACATTGAAAAAAATGTTTTTGGATCAAATGAAAGTCAAACACATTAAAACTAAGCTTTTTGTAACGAATTTAAGTCAAATGCATTAAACAAAGCTAATTGAATCAATTAAAAGTCAAACATAATCAAATAAATTCTTGAATTAAATGAAAGTCAAACACATTAAAATAAAGGTTTTTGAATCAAATGAAAGTCAAACACATTCAAACAAAAGTTTTTGAATTAAATGAAAGTCAAATGCATTTACAGAAGCTAATTGAATCAAATTAAAGTAAAAAAACATTCAAATAAATTTTTTAAAATAAAATGAAATTCAAATGAATTCAAACAATGCTTTCAGAATCAAATGAAGGAAAACCACATTCAAACAAAGCTTTTTGAAACAAATAAAAGTCAAACACTTTCAAACAAAGCTTTTTGAAACAAATGAAGGTCAAACACATTCAAACAAAGCTTTTTTAATCAAACGAAAGTCAAACACATTCAAGCAAAGCTTTTTAAATAATATGAAAGTTAAATGCATTCAACGAAGCTAATTAAATCAAATTAAAGTCAAACACATTAAAACAAAGCGTTTTGTCTCAAATAAAAGACAAACATATTCAAACAAAGCTTTTTGAATCAAATGAAAGTTAAATGCATTCAGCGAAGCTAATTGACTCAAATGAAAGTCATACACATTCAAACAAGCTTTTTGTATCAAATGAAAGTCAAACACATTCAAACAAAGCTTTTTGAATCAAGAGAAAGTCAATCAAATTTAAACAAAGCTTTTTGAATCAAATGAAAGTTAAATGCATTCAACGAAACTAATTGAATCAAATTAATGTTAAACACATTCAAAAAAAGCTTTTGGTATCAAATAAAAGTCATAACACATTCAAACAAAGCTTTTTGAATCAAATGAAAGTTAAATGCCTTCAACTAAGCTAATTGACTCAAATGAAAGTTATACACATTTAAACAAGCTTTTTGTATCAAATTGAAAGTCAAACATATTCAAACAAAGCCTTTTTAATTGAATGAAAGTCATATGCATTCAACGAAGCTAATTGAATCAAATGAAAGTCAGACACATTTAAACAAAGCTTTTTGAATCAAGAGAAAGTCAAACACATTCAAACAAAGCGTTTTGAATTGAATGAATGTCAAATGCATTTAAACAAAGCTTTTTGAACTGAACGAAAGTCAAATGTATTCAACGTACCTAATTGAATCAAATGAAAATCAAACACATTCAAACAATGCTTTTTGAATCTAATGAATGTAAAAAAATTCAAACAAAGCCTTTTGAATCGAATGGGATCAAATGAAAATTAAACACATTCAAACAAAGCTTTTTGAATCAAATGAAAGTCAAATATATTCAAATAAAGCTAGAATTGAATGAAAGTTAAATGCATTCAACGAAGCTAATTCAATCAAATGAAAGTCAAACACATTCAAACAAAGAATTTTGAGTCAAATGAAAGTCAAACCCATTCAAACAAAGCTTTTTAAACAAAATGAAAGCCAAACACATTCAAACAAAGCTTTTTAAATAAAATGAAAGTGAAATGCATTCAACGAAGCTAATCGAATCAAAAGAAAATCAAACACATATAAACAAAGGTTTTTTAATCAAGTAAAAGTAAAACACATTTAAACAAAGCTTTTTGGATTGAATGAAAGTCTAACATATTAAAACAAATCTTTTCTAATCGAATGAAAGTCAAATGCATTCAACAAAGCTATTTAAATCAAATGAAAGTCAAACGAATTCAAACTAAGCTTTTTAAATCAAATGAAAGTCAAACACATTCAAACAAAGCTTATTGAATTGAATGAAAGTTAAATGCATTTAATAATGCTAATTGAATAAAATGAAAGACAAACACCTTCAAATAAAGCTTTTTAAATCAAATGAAAGTCAAACACATTAAAACAAACTTTTTTGAATAAAATGAAAGCCAAAGTCATTAAACTAAGAGTTCGTTTGGCATTGATGTGGTTTTCTGTTTTTTGGTTTTTTATTTTCTAAAAGTATATGATATGAGTCCCATAATGAATCAAAAATTATATAAACTTATTAAAATTATGATAATTTAGAAACATGACAACAGAAAAGTGAAAACATCTTTTTCTTATTTCCTGATTTTGGTTTCCAAAAAACAGGAAACTGAAAACAAAAATTGATGCCAAACAAGCCCTAAGCTTTTTGAATCGAATTAAAGTCAAATGCATTTAACGAAGCTAATTGAATCAAATGAAATACAAAACCAATCAAATAAAGCATTTTGAATTAAATGAAAGTCAAACACATTCTAACAAAGCCTTTTTAATTGAATGAAAGTCAAATGCATTCAACGAAGCTAATTGAATCAAATGAAAGTTTAACTCATTCAAACAATGCTTTTTGAATCAAGAGAAAGTCAAACACATTCAAACAAAGCTTATTAAATCAAACGATGGTCAAACAAATTCAACCAAAGCTTTTTGGATCAAAGTAAAGTTAAAAGCATTTAAACGAAGCTTTTTAAATCGAATGAATGTCAGATGCATTAAACAAAGCTATTTGAATTAAATGAAAGTCTAACGCATTTAATAAAGCTAATTGAATCAAATGAAAGACAAACACATTCAAATAAAGCTTTTTAAATTAAATGAAAGTCAAACACATTAAAAAAAATGTTTTTAAATCAAATGAAAGTCAAACACATTCAAACTAAGCTTTTTGTATCGAATTTAAGTCAAATGCATTTAACAAAGCTAATTGAATCAATTAAAAGTCAAACATAATCAAATAAATTCTTGAATTTAATGAAAGTCAAACACATTAAAATAAAGGTTTTTGAATCAAATGAAAGTCAAACACATTCAAACAAAAGTTTTTGAATTAAATGAAAGTCAAATGCATTTACAAAAGCTAATTGAATCAAATTAAAGTAAAAAAACATTCAAATAAATTTTTTAAAATAAAATGAAATTCAAATGAATTCAAACAATGCTTTCAGAATCAAATGAAGGAAAACCACATTCAAACAAAGCTTTTTGAAACAAATAAAAGTCAAACACTTTCAAACAAAGCTTTTTGAAACAAATGAAGGTCAAACACATTCAAACAAAGCTTTTTTAATCAAACGAAAGTCAAACACATTCAAGCAAAGCTTTTTAAATAATATGAAAGTTAAATGCATTCAACGAAGCTAATTAAATCAAATTAAAGTCAAACACATTAAAACAAAGCGTTTTGTCTCAAATAAAAGACAAACATATTCAAACAAAGCTTTTTGAATCAAATGAAAGTTAAATGCATTCAGCGAAGCTAATTGACTCAAATGAAAGTCATACACATTCAAACAAGCTTTTTGTATCAAATGAAAGTCAAACACATTCAAACAAAGCTTTTTGAATCAAGAGAAAGTCAATCAAATTTAAACAAAGCTTTTTGAATCAAATGAAAGTTAAATGCATTCAACGAAACTAATTGAATCAAATTAATGTTAAACACATTCAAAAAAAGCTTTTGGTATCAAATAAAAGTCATAACACATTCAAACAAAGCTTTTTGAATCAAATGAAAGTTAAATGCCTTCAACTAAGCTCATTGACTCAAATGAAAGTTATACACATTTAAACAAGCTTTTTGTATCAAATTGAAAGTCAAACATATTCAAACAAAGCCTTTTTAATTGAATGAAAGTCATATGCATTCAACGAAGCTAATTGAATCAAATGAAAGTCAGACACATTTAAACAAAGCTTTTTGAATCAAGAGAAAGTCAAACACATTCAAACAAAGCGTTTTGAATTGAATGAATGTCAAATGCATTTAAACAAAGCTTTTTGAACTGAACGAAAGTCAAATGCATTCAACGTACCTAATTGAATCAAATGAAAATCAAACACATTCAAACAATGCTTTTTGAATCTAATGAATGTAAAAAAATTCAAACAAAGCCTTTTGAATCGAATGGGATCAAATGAAAATTAAACACATTCAAACAAAGCTTTTTGAATCAAATGAAAGTCAAATATATTCAAATAAAGCTAGAATTGAATGAAAGTTAAATGCATTCAACGAAGCTAATTCAATCAAATGAAAGTCAAACACATTCAAACAAAGAATTTTGAGTCAAATGAAAGTCAAACCCATTCAAACAAAGCTTTTTAAACAAAATGAAAGCCAAACACATTCAAACAAAGCTTTTTAAATAAAATGAAAGTGAAATGCATTCAACGAAGCTAATCGAATCAAAAGAAAATCAAACACATATAAACAAAGGTTTTTTAATCAAGTAAAAGTAAAACACATTTAAACAAAGCTTTTTGGATTGAATGAAAGTCTAACATATTAAAACAAATCTTTTCTAATCGAATGAAAGTCAAATGCATTCAACAAAGCTATTTAAATCAAATGAAAGTCAAACGAATTCAAACTAAGCTTTTTAAATCAAATGAAAGTCAAACACATTCAAACAAAGCTTATTGAATTGAATGAAAGTTAAATGCATTTAATAATGCTAATTGAATAAAATGAAAGACAAACACCTTCAAATAAAGCTTTTTAAATCAAATGAAAGTCAAACACATTAAAACAAACTTTTTTGAATAAAATGAAAGCCAAAGTCATTAAACTAAGAGTTCGTTTGGCATTGATGTGGTTTTCTGTTTTTTGGTTTTTTATTTTCTAAAAGTATATGATATGAGTCCCATAATGAATCAAAAATTATATAAACTTATTAAAATTATGATAATTTAGAAACATGACAACAGAAAAGTGAAAACATCTTTTTCTTATTTCCTGATTTTGGTTTCCAAAAAATAGGAAACTGAAAACAAAAATTGATGCCAAACAAGCCCTAAGCTTTTTGAATCGAATTAAAGTCAAATGCATTTAACGAAGCTAATTGAATCAAATGAAATACAAAACCAATCAAATAAAGCATTTTGAATTAAATGAAAGTCAAACACATTCTAACAAAGCCTTTTTAATTGAATGAAAGTCAAATGCATTCAACGAAGCTAATTGAATCAAATGAAAGTTTAACTCATTCAAACAATGCTTTTTGAATCAAGAGAAAGTCAAACACATTCAAACAAAGCTTATTAAATCAAACGATGGTCAAACACATTTAACCAAAGCTTTTTGGATCAAAGTAAAGTTAAAAGCATTTAAACAAAGCTTTTTAAATCGAATGAATGTCAGATGCATTAAACAAAGCTATTTGAATTAAATGAAAGTCTAACGCATTTAATAAAGCTAATTGAATCAAATGAAAGACAAACACATTCAAATAAAGCTTTTTAAATTAAATGAAAGTCAAACACATTAAAAAAATGTTTTTAAATCAAATGAAAGTCAAACACATTCAAACTAAGCTTTTTGTATCGAATTTAAGTCAAATGCATTTAACAAAGCTAATTGAATCAATTAAAAGTCAAACATAATCAAATAAATTCTTGAATTAAATGAAAGTCAAACACATTAAAATAAAGGTTTTTGAATCAAATGAAAGTCAAACACATTCAAACAAAAGTTTTTGAACTAAATGAAAGTCAAATGCATTTACAAAAGCTAATTGAATCAAATTAAAGTAAAAAAACATTCAAATAAATTTTTTAAAATAAAATGAAATTCAAATGAATTCAAACAATGCTTTCAGAATCAAATGAAGGAAAACCACATTCAAACAAAGCTTTTTGAAACAAATAAAAGTCAAACACTTTCAAACAAAGCTTTTTGAAACAAATGAAGGTCAAACACATTCAAACAAAGCTTTTTTAATCAAACGAAAGTCAAACACATTCAAGCAAAGCTTTTTAAATAATATGAAAGTTAAATGCATTCAACGAAGCTAATTAAATCAAATTAAAGTCAAACACATTAAAACAAAGCGTTTTGTCTCAAATAAAAGACAAACATATTCAAACAAAGCTTTTTGAATCAAATGAAAGTTAAATGCATTCAGCGAAGCTAATTGACTCAAATGAAAGTCATACACATTCAAACAAGCTTTTTGTATCAAATGAAAGTCAAACACATTCAAACAAAGCTTTTTGAATCAAGAGAAAGTCAATCAAATTTAAACAAAGCTTTTTGAATCAAATGAAAGTTAAATGCATTCAACGAAACTAATTGAATCAAATTAATGTTAAACACATTCAAAAAAAGCTTTTGGTATCAAATAAAAGTCATAACACATTCAAACAAAGCTTTTTGAATCAAATGAAAGTTAAATGCCTTCAACTAAGCTAATTGACTTAAATGAAAGTCAGGCGCTAATGCTGGCGTTTGGCGCTAGCTTAATTATTGACGCGTTTTCTTAAAATCAGATAGAAATTGCTGTACAGGAGGATAAAATCGTATTTTCCTCAAAAACATTCTTTTATTCTGATTAAAACTCTAAAAAGTCAACAAAAGTCAATTTATCAATGCTAATTGAATTAGGAATGAAAAGAACCTTCTAGAAGAATCTATAAGACTAAAACCATTCAATTAGGAATGATAAATCCATATTAGGCCCTCCTCTAGATCATTGGGCCGCATATAAGGCTCAAACCAGGCCCAATTTAGTAATTTGGCCATAACTTCCTCAATATTCATCGGAATTGGGCTTATAATATATCGTTGGAAAGCTCTTTTCAAACCCTATCCAACTACACTACTATTGGACCCATATCATGGACCAAAGAAACTGGATTGACTGCTTTCTTAAAATAGGTTTTTAAAAATACAGAGAAGAGAAAAGAAATTAAAACTATCCGCAACACTAGACTTTCCACACTTTCACTTCATTCGATTACGATTCGACGTGAAAGGTACTCATCACTGAGTTTGGTTTTGGGGAGATAAAAATGGTTGTCTACAGAAGCCCCCACTTTGACTAAGTTTGGAGAAACGCAAGTTTCGAAAACAAAAGTCAAAGTAGCAATAGGGACGGAGAATGATTCAGAACGTTCTGCAACCCTAAATCACTCTTGTAACGCCGATACCTGCAAACTAGCATTAGTTAAACAGATAAAAGAGTTAAGAAACGCGTATCTTGAACCGTCGAGAACACGTTTCTGAAGTATCCAATTTGATGCTGTATTCTGTTTTGACGACCTCCTGCAAGCTAGAGAATGCCATCCCGCTTAAAGACTGTTACGCTTGTAACTGCCTCCAATTCCGCCTTTATAATCTTCCGCAAGCCAGGGAACACTATCGAAGATTGCTTCGTTTGAAACGATCCTCTTCCTCTTTATGACCATCTTCCACATCTTAGGGAACACGATTGAAGACAACTCTCCGCAAGCTAGGGAATGCTTCCGAAGATATCCTTTCTTGAAGCTACCCTCATTTGTTGCGATAATATTCCAAAGAAAATCACCGACGACCTCCGCTTGTCGATCCTTAAAAGCTCGCTTTAACTTTGTTTTCGCTATGCCTGTACGTCGACGCTTCTGCTGCTTTTGAACCTATATGTCGGTGCCTTTCGTTGAATGAACCAATATGTCGGTGCCTTTCTGAATCAACCAGTGTGTCAGTGCCTTTTGCAATGAGCCAATGCTTAGGCGCTTTAAGATAAGTGAGACGATCTTTCATCAGGTCGATCACTTTATGTAATTAAGCCGATTACTAAAAATTGTGTCAAATTGCTTAGAGTGGCTAACTGGCTTACCAAGGAACCCAAAATATATTGCACATGGTTGGAACAACCGTACATAGTGGCTGAACGTTCAGGCGTCGCTAAAACAACATTGGCGCCGCTTATTTGGTTGTAGCGCCAGATGCTGGTACTAGCGCCACGTGCTAAAGCTTATCGACTGACGCCAAGGTCTGACGCTTGGCGCTAGAGTCGGGTTTTCCTTAAATACCCCTCTCATCTTCATTTCTGTTGCTGTTGTTCGCGTTTCTTGCTCGAGAATTCTCAGAACTTCAATTCACTCGTTCTTGCTCGTTCTCTACCAAATTCGCTCAAATTTGTTGCAAATCAAAGCTTATTCCATCCATTTTCCCGATCTATGTATGTTTCCTCCAAACTTACGCCGATTTTAATGAATTTTGCATGCATTTATCCACGAATTTCTTAAAAATTCGAATTTAGAATTGCTTAATTCTCTTTGTTTATCAAATTTTATGCCATGAAATTGCTTGAATATGTTTATATATTTCCTTGGGAGTAATTTGAGACTTGTTTGGCTCAATTTGGTAAAGAAATGAACAAATCACCATTGTTGAACCTCTTAAGGTCGGGAAGACAATGTGGCTTGTTCTTGATGTTATACTAGAAATTCTTGTCCAATTTGTCACAATAATTACCATAATGTTGCAAGAAATTGTTTGATTGCTTGAAAATGTCGTGTATGCTCAATTTGAATTTGTGCTCTGTTTTAGTACAACGTACTTTGTTTTTTGCGAACATAGTATCATGCGGCTAGGCGAACCTTAGATACCATAGAACCTTAATTTATGATAATTCTTCACAATGTAGCATGGCTAGACAACGAGGCTCTGGTTCACGGTCCCGAGACGTTCGACGAGAGCATGAGCCCGTAGAGGACGACGCTGAACCGTCCACTTCACTCGGCCAACTTCCTGAGTGGGATGAGCGGACTTTTTACTTCTCTCCCGTCCACCATATCTCTGAGAGGGTGAGACGGGGCGTCACAGTTGGGAGGACACGTTGCCACGGCTCTGGTTGCGACGGTTTGGGCGACCTGTACAAGATGTACATCGCCAAAGATGATCAGACGAGACTTCTATGGGAATCTTGCGGGCTTACTACACTGTTTGAGACCTCAGAGGCCATGATTGTCTCTAGCAAGGGTCACCATATAGTCCGTGCTCTAGTGGAGTTCTTTTGGGACACCACCAACACTTTCCACTTCCCTTGGGGTGAGATGATGGTCACTCTTACCGACTTCAGTCTCATTACCGGACTGGAGTTTAGCTCTGTGGCGCTGCCGTTCGACAGCGATATTACTGTCTTTTCTCCCGAGGTCGAGGAGCTGTTGGGTCCGATTGTTGTTCAGGCTCGAGCTGAGGTAGAGACGACTGAGTTCAGTGCTAGGGGTATTCGCCGCTCGACTCTAGCAGCGGCTTTCGATGATAATGCGACTACCTAAGAGCAGCGCATGCGCATTTTTGCACTTATCTTGCAGTCAGGGACGTTCTCCCTAACAAGGGTAGTAGGGCGCTGCTTTACTACCTTCCTACTGTCCCTGATCTACACGGGATCGGGACTTATGACTGGGCCAGCTTGGCCTATGTTGATTTCATCCGAGCGCTGCGGGACTCGTGTTGACATCGGTCCTTTGCGGGGTACATTGCTTTATTCGGCTTTTGGAGGGTCGTAGAGGTATACTTTATTCCCTATAAAGTTTAGCTATACATTTTAGTTATCACTTGTTGATAACTTTTGTCTTGTAGATCTGGTTCTACGAGTACTTCCTCTCAGCTGTGCCGGCGAGACCGTCGCCGCGCAGGTTTCCAGTTAGTACTTCTTGGGGCAGCCGCTGCGTGGGGATGTCTACTACCTACGTCTGAGATTGGATCATCTCGGTATGGTTCATTACTTTTTGGAACATTTTTTTATGCCTTAGATAGATTCTTGTCTGATAGACACTCTTTGCAGGATCCTGAGGTGTTGTACCGACCGTGGGTCGGCTTGGCAGTCCCTGGGCTAGCCGCGCAGTATTCTGCTGAGCGTCGCTATTTCTTGGGGACTTATGGAGCGGTCACATATCTTGGGGAGAGGGTTGCTATACAACATTCCTCAGATACCTTTGTCGTTCCTGCTCCTCCACCACGTCACATGTTTAACGCCACGAGGTTAGTGAGCATGTCGGAGGGAGCCGACACCCCTTGGCAATCTTAAACGATCCCTAGGCGATGCTATGGGGAGGAGCTACTGCCGTTGTATGCTCCAGTTCCTTTACCTGCTGAGGATGTGGTGGTATGATTTTCAGCTCTTACCTTTCGTTAAGTAGCCCCCAAGTAATGCTTTATTGATTTTGTTTTGCTTTGTTAGGATGATCCTGCTGAGTTCGTGCCACCCTGTATGTCCATCCACTATCAGGGGACATATGAACCGATTGAGGAGATGATTCCTCCAGCTCCTAAGGGCGAGCGCTTTATGGAGCGGTCGATTCCTCGTCACCAGACTCGGGTAAGCTTATTTATTTGCGACTTTTTGTCCATATATGTTATGCATGTTTACTGACTTATTTCTCTAATAGTTTTCACGCGAGGTAGTTTCGGCGATGGCACGATGCATAGATGCCTTCCGTAGCTAGCTTGTCCGGATGAGGAACGTGGCTACTTGCCGTCGAGACGACGCCGTTCAGGAGGTAGCTTCCCTTCTTATGTTTTTAGCATTAACGCTTCTATTTTTCATGTTTCTGATCTTAGTTTCTTTTGCAGGGTCAGCCCATTCCTTCTCATACCTGCACGAGACCTGAGGTGCGGAGGGATCCGGCGAGGTCTAGCTTGAGACGTCGCCGCACTGGTTCGGGAGGTCGGGGCGGTCGTTCTGAGGGTGCCCGTACCGAGGCGGTAGAGGGCTCGGGCACTTCATCTGATGGTGCACATGCTGCGCCGGTAGGCCAGGGAGAGGCTACCTCGACTCTTAGAGGTTGTGGGATGTACGAGGTTGGCATGTCATCGCAGCAGCCTCCGCAGCCTCAGCCTCAGGCTGATCTTGGGTGGACGGGTCATGTGCTGAGTTTTCCTCCTCCCGAGGAGACTAGAGCTGGAGCCGGAGCTGGTGGAGAGGTTACTCCTCGTACGACGCAGTTTTATGAGATGATGGGAGTACGTCCCCCGGCGCCGTAGATTGTTCCTGTGCTTTTTATTATTTTATTTTGACTTTGTATAGAACTTTGCCTTTTATAAGACTCATTATTTAGGCATGTTTGTATGTACATACTATTATGAGTTTATTCATTATTTATCGTGTTTTTTTTCATTTTTAATTATTGTTATGTGCATATTTGTGTGTGCAAATAATTGTGAAAAATAATTTTGCGCAAAAATTCCGTCATTTTTATTATTGATGGAGGGTATCCGACTTTCTCCCCCAAAAAAGAAAAAATGAAAAAATAAGAGTCACATAAAAAATATTGGATTTAGAAAAACTTGAAAGTTAGTCTTAATAAACTACGAAAAATAATATAATAGATATATTAATTAAGAGGAAAGAATAAATGAATTTTTAGAAAAAGATAAGGAAACCGTAAAGTCAGTGGCAGACTCGAATCAGGTCAAAAACGTGGTTTTTTGGAAAGCTCGTACGATGAGACATATTAGCGCCAGCTGGCACCACGCGTTTTGGTGTAGCGCCAGACGTTACACTTAGCGTTTGGCGCCAAGCTGTGGCGTCAGGCGCCAATATTTGGCGTCTGGCGCTAATGAGCACTGACTCCGAATCCCTCCTGGATTAAAACTTGCTTCGATTTTTTGTATAAATAGCCCCCTGCCCAGCCGATTTTCTTCATAATTTCAGCAAATAAAGTTTATTCTTTAGCTTTAGAAAAATAACATCATGTCTCTAGTCTCCAAAAGTTTTTCCAATTACACTCATGAATGGTGTCGGTCTCTTAATGCCAAGGAGATAAAAGAGTTAGATGTGTTTCACTTGGGGGGTATTTATGGTGTCAAAGGGGTAGATCTTGATTCAGATTTTATTCATACCGCTCTAGAATATTGGGATGTAGATACTCATTGATTTAGAATAGGGTATGATGAAATTAGCCCTTTGCCGGAAGAATTCGGTGCTTTTTTAGGCTTCCCTGCGCTAGATCTTGTAGTAATCCCTAGAATAAACGAATATTATTATAAGGATTTTTAATGCTTCTTCAATTTAAAAGACAGAGATCTATCAAAAATAGTAGATGGTAGCATATTTATTTTGAAAGAATTTGCTTGCCAATTTATTGATAGACATTATTCTTAATCTTTCCATGTTTATAGAAGAAGGGCTTTCTTGTTTTGCATGCTTAATCAATTTTTTCTTACTAGTGGTAAAAATAATGAGGGTGAATCAATTATATCCACTGTTTTAGAACAAATTGAATCTGGGAGAAATCTAATGCCCTTAATAGTTAGAGAGACTATGCTTAGTCTTGATGAACTAAAGAAAAATCCAAAAGCATCTTTTATGGGCTCTCCAATTTTATTATAGGTAGAAAAATAATATTTTTAATTACAAAAATCAATTTTTTTTTTTTTGTATAGTAATAATAATTTATTTGCATTGCAATTTTTAAAGATATGGCTAATGGAAAGACTGGAATGAATTAGCTCTCCAGACAACATTGAGAAGTAAACTCCAAATTGCTTCGTGAGAAGGAAGAAACGCTTTTCTAAGATGGGGCGCCATGAATGGAAGAAGGTCTTCAAGTCTTGTAATTTTGCCATCAAGTCGGTCATCCCTTGGTGGATAATAGAAAAGATGGTTGGTGTCAACAAGCAGCCTTTGTAATACCCCGTATTTTTATGTATTTTTATAAAGTATTTAAGTATTAATAATATGTATTGTCAAGGGCTCAAGTATTTTAATTAAATATTTTAAAAGGTTAAAGTATTTTAAATATAAAGTTTTATAAAAGTAAAATATGTTTTGGGCCAAACGTTTATTAATTGTTGGGCAATGTAAATTATTCCTACATACTCTTATTGGAATAACTCATTCCAAAACCCATAACTTAAGGCCTATCCCATAACTCAAACCCACATTTTTATAAGCCCAAATTTAACCCTACACTCTCTACTCTATAAATACCCCATGAATCCCCAAAAATTTCCCACACAAAAAGGTTAGTCTTATTTTCTCTTTCCTTTGTTTTATTAATTTGTGTAATTATAATTATTGATTTATGGGTTTTGATTTTGTTGTTTTTAAATTAATTTAATTAGTATCAAATTGTATTTTGATGATTAAACTTTATAATTTCAGATTTTATAAATGTCATAATTTTCAGATTTTGTAAATTTTATAACCTAGGGTTTTTAATTATTGAAAATCATGATTTTAGGGTTTTTTTATAAACAATTGATTTAGAGATTTTATAGTAATGATGTTTTGAAATTTTGGTGATTATAACTACTGATTAGTTTAACTTAATTTCTGATTATTTTGAACAAGTAAATTCATGTTTGAATAATTAGATTTCCGTTCGTTAATATTAATCCCGTTTTAATCGCGATCAGGTACTAAACTCGTCCGATTTTGATAAAAAAAAGTAATGTTTTCCATGTGGAAACAACGTTTTAAGAAATAATCACTACCCTTGGTAGTGGGAACCATCCTCTCGTGGCCAAATTCAGCCTCTAAATATGATATTCGGGCAGTTTTTGATTTTTAACGAAGTTTTTTTTATGCTTTAAATTTTATCTTTGAGTTTAAAAGGGGTAAGAGATAATTTAATGTTTCTATGGATAATTTAAGTATAAAGATTATTTTGATGAAGTTTTAAAGGGTTTTTGATTAGTTAAAAATGCTGGAATTTTATTTAAAGTAGTACAATTGTGATTTTAATAAAAGGGTGTGATTACTCATTAAAAAATGAGTTTAATTAGGGGTTTTTAAATAAGTTTTAGATTATTTTAAGTAGTCTAAAGTAAATTTAAGTTGCTGGAAATTGTGTATACAAGGAGAATTAATATAGTATTATTGTCCCTTTATGTAGGAGACTTAATTCGGGAATTGTTGTAGTGTAATCGGCTACTTTTGGGGCTTATTTGAGGCACGTTTGCGTACTTAGTATATTTTGATGATGTAGAATCACGCTAGTCTTGATTTCAATCAATTACAAGTAGTATTATGCTAAGGTTATGTATGGAATTGTGAATTAATGGTGTTGGTGATTGAATTGTGAAACATGAATTATTTGTGATGGTTTATGGATTGGAAAATTATATTTTGGGCATGTTGTGTTTGAACCACACTTTTATTTATGGCATGTTAGAATGCATGATTAATTAAACTAAATGTTTAATTATGTTTGGGATACTGAAAAGGAATTTTATTATGGTTCAAATAATTTTAATTGATGCTTTAAGCATGAGGAAGGAGCTCTATAAGTGTCTATGTACACGAGGAATAAATTGTATGTTCGTGCCTTTGTGCACTTAAGGTGTTTTTAACAATGAGGGATAGGATTTTTGGCGCTTTATGCGTTTAAGGTGTCTTTGAAACTGAGGTAGAATTAAAAGGGGTTCAACATTAAATAATATGTGGTCACTAATTATTCAAGAATTAAATTGGTATGTTTGGTTGATTGAATAATTGTTGTTGATTGATTTATTATGCTTTGAGAGTCATCACCAAGTCTCATAACGCGTAAATAACGTAAAGTGAAAGAGATTACGCACCAAAACTCTTGGAACGTATATACCTTGAGTATGAACAATGGGGGGGAGTTATGGGCTTTTATATTTAACCATAACTTCTAATGGAGTACAGTTCGCTGTACATTCCTTTTTATTTATCATTATGCGCAGGAATTCCGCCACCTTTGAGTGGTTTTGTCGCTGACACTGTTAGCTCCCGTGTCAGTTAACCTTAATTTATTTAGGGGAGGTATAGTTGGAAACCCGTTCGATGCGTAATCAACGCTAAATGAATTATTTAGTGTCTAGTTAATGTGTCTTGTTGATTGTTGTGTGTTCTTGTAAACAGGTGCATTAAGGTAAGTGTGTGTTGATAGGTGAAAGCATGTTAGTGTGTTTAATTACGCTTATGTACTCAGCTTTGCTAATTGTGTGTGTTTGTGTGTTTGGCCATGTCTTTACTTTGGCACTACGACGACCCATTTTATAATGGCGAGTAGTGGGGACAAGTAGAGAGGAGGTTTTCAGGTGATGAAGCATATTCATGAATGGGCGTGAGTGAAGAGCGAATGATGCTAGTTTCTATAAGTATATGATGTGTTTAATGCTTTAATTATATATGATATTATTATCATGCATGACTAACGCAAAAGTTTTAAAGTTGGTTTGGTTTTAATAAGGGCCTACAATGGTTCCAAGTTGTAGGATGGTTTTATTTTATTTCTTTTGACATTGGTTTTGACTTTATTTTCGTTGGTTGACTTTTCAAGTTGACTTGTTTTGAATGGTTTTGAAATTAGTCTTCCGTTGTGTGTCTTTGATGGTTGCCTTAGCCGTTTTCATGGTGGCGGTAATATCTTAGATATTCCTATTTAAATGTTTAAACAGGACAAAATAGGTATTTTAAAAGAAAGGAATTTCTAGGGTGTTACAACCATTATGCCGTCTTCCAAGCTTGTCCTGCATGATTTTTTATTATCCCTGCAGGGTAAAAAGACAATATGGCCTACTTCAGACAATTCCTTCCGGTGATCTTCGTCGTCCCTACGAGTTCCCTGTCTCCCAGGAATTAGACAAATTTGATGCTTATTGTAGCGCTAGACCTTTATGGGAAGTAATTACCCAAAAGGTTCCTCCTTCTTTGCCCAATGATGTGAAAAAGTGCCTTTTGCAGAAACCTTCAAAGGACGTGAAGAAAAATCAGAGTAAAACTGATGTGAAGAGTCGTCTAGGTGACAAGGTGATTCCTGTTAAGGAACGCTTGGGTGAAAGAATTGAGTTCGAAACACCTATAATGCCTAGGAAGAAGAGTATTGCGAAAGATAAAGGAAAAAGGAAAGTTGACACCACAGGAAAGACAGCTTGGGTAGAAAAGAAGCATGGGGTCCTAGCTAAGGGGGAAACTATTTACTTCTAGATTGAATGTAGGTCCTCTAAAGGATGCATACTAGCTAAGGTTATGGATGAGGAAGAAGATGCAGACAAGAATTGGAAAAGGGCTAAGAAAGAGAAGAAAGATTAAGAGCATTGCTTAATCCCCAATTATTGGACTTAGTTTTTAAATTTAAAGTTAATTTATTTAAGCTTTATTTAAATTCCATCAATAATGTAATTTATTTTATTAATGAAATTCCATCTTTTAAATTAAATTATTTTAAATTTATTTTATTAAAGCAATGAAAACCGAAGAATTAATTTTCTAGAAATTTTTTCGAGTACGGAAGTCGAAAATTTTTCGAGAAACACCAAAATATTCTCAGACATTTAACTGTAAATTGGTGCCACAATTCTGCGACTGGCACCAGCTGCGGCAATCTGGCGTCAGGCGACGGATGTCGTCGTCTGGCGCCAGAATTTTTTCTATGACTCCAATGTTTCGTCGATCTTCTGTTGAATTTTTTATATATCTGGGATGCGAGATTTGAAAAAACTAAAGTGGCCGCACCCGTAAAGTGTTGCCTACGTATCCTTTCTTAAGAAATCAGGCCAAACGTAGCTCTCTTGAGTATCCTACTCAAGTAATTATGGGTAATATTTTTTTAGTTGGTCAAGATTTGTCATGTTCGAGAACTCATTGCCATCCATATCAGTTAGTTTTGCTGCACCTTCTGACAGGATTGTTTTGACAATATGGGGTCCAGACCAATTAGGTTTGAATTTTCCCCTTTGGATCTTAAACATTTTTCCTAAATGTTTTTAACACCAAGTCTCCCACTTTGATGTTTCTTGTCTTGACTTTCTTATTAAAATGCCTAGCCATACGAGTTTGGTAACACTAAGTGTGATGTAGAGCTTCTAGTCGTTTTTCATCGAGTAGAATTAGCTCTTCATGTCTTGCCCTAGTCCATTCAACTTCATCAAATTTTCTTTCTAATGCGATGCGTAGAGATGGAATCTCTAGTTCGACAGGTTGTCCGGCATCCATTCCATAAACCATGGAAAACGGCGTATTTCCTGTTGATGTGCGAATTGACGTGCGATAACCCCACAATGCAAAGTGAAGTTTGTCAGGCCAATCCTTGTAATTTTCTATCATTTTCTCGATGATAGTCTTTAGATTTTTATTAGCTTCTTCGACTGCTCCATTTGCCTGAGGTCTATAAGGGGAAGAATGATGATGTTGATTGCCATATTTTTGTAGCAATTCTTCACATTCGGCTTGAAAGTAAGTTCCATTGTCACTTATCATTTCATGTGGGACTCCGTATCGACAAATAATATTTCTTTCGATAAAGAGTGCGACAAATAATATTACTTTGTGATGTAATCAATTGCCACTAGGATATATTCGTGACCTCCTTTTCTTGGGGGAGTGATTTTGCCGATGATGTCAATTCCCCATGTGTAGAGAATGGCCATGGCGACGTGTAGGTGTAGAGCAAGGATGGAGGTACGTGTTGTAAATTGGCATAGATTTGGCACTTAGGGCATCTTTTTATGTATTGATGGCAATCACTATTCATTGTAGTCCAATAGTATCCTTCTCGCATTATCTTTTGGACTAACATTTTGCCATTTACGTGGGTTCCACAAATTCCTTTGTGGACTATCCTTATTGCTCTCTAGGCATCCTTTTTTCCAACACATAAGAGAGCTCGACCCTTGGGTACCCTTTTATGTAGCTCGTTGTCTATGAGCACGTATTGGGAAGCCAAGAGTCTTAGTGCTCGTTTTGCTCTTTTGTTAGCATGGGGAGGGTACTCTCCTTTGGGTGACATAATTGAGTATATCCGTATACCACGGTTCTTCTTCTTCTTCTTATTCTTCTTCTTCTTCTTCTTCTTCTTCTTCTTGGATTATTTCATCATCTTCTATAGCTTGAATATATGCTAGTTTGTGCCTTTTTTCTATAGTTAGAGGCATTTGCTCGATTTTTGTAGGAATCTTAACCATTGAGGCTAGTCTTGCCAAGCCATCAGCAAATTGATTTTCTTCTCTAGGTAGATATGTGTGTTCCACCTTCTCTAACTGATCAGTAAGGGTTTCCAGATAGGTTTGGTAAGGGGCCAGACTTTTGCTCCTTACTTTCCACCTTTTGGATATTTGATTGATGATTACTGAAGAGTCTTTGAATGTCCGTAACTTTTTTACTCCCAATTTCAAAGTTGTTTCAAGGCCTACCACGAATGTTTCGTATTCAGCAGCGCTATTGGTAACGTCGAAATCAAGCTTTATGGAGATTGGAGCATGCTCTTCTTTAGGTGATACTAGCAATACTCCAACACCACATCCCTTTTGGTTTGAGGCTCCGTTGAAGTACCGTAGGGGTCGCTCGAAGTGCGCCTACGTTAAAGCATGTTGTGAATATGCTTCGCACTATTAGGAAAGTGGGAATTAACATAATACGATTAGGGACAAATAAAGTAGGGAGCCGCCAACAAGTTTTTAAGGAACTTGTAAACCGTTCACGTGGCATAAAAAGGCAACCACGAATAAGGGACAACAAAGGCAACAACGATTGACCCGTAAAGATTACACCCCATTCATAATCCATGAGATTACTAACTCCATATGGTTCGGAACCACGAAAGGAGGATCGGAGATGATAGTACGAAGTGAGTCATGGAGTCACATTCGCCCGTATAGGCCTCTACTTGATTCTTATAGTGAAAAGTGATTCTTGTGATCTCCAAGGCATACAAACAAAGATTCAATTTGCTCCAAATTATTATTAGGCTAAATTAGTTTAATATTAATGCAACACATTATTCTAAAATATTTGTGATCACTTGAATTAACAATAAGATTAAAAAGGAACCTAAACCGGTTGTCCAAATTATCTTATTAGGCGTGATTTCCAATTACATATTCACTTTAAACATGCAATATGGTGTTCAATAAAAAATATAATAGAATAAACATTAAAATTAATTTAACAATAATAGTGTTAGCCAAATCAAATAATAATAATAACAAACCTAATCATGATACTAGCAATATTAAAAATAAAATAAGAGTAATTAAATTAATTGATTACTCACATTTTGCGCGTTCCTTTAAATTGCTACATCATGAATAAACTGTTAGTAACTTCAATAAAAATATAAATCAAATGAAAATTAAATTAAAGTAGAGTTGATTTGGTCCAAACCCTCAGTCAACTATACCTTTCACGCCTTGGTTTAAGTATAGAACTTTGGGTATTGTATGAACTCCTTGGAGTGCTTAATTAGGGAAAGTATTTGTAGAAAATAGGATGACTAGTATTTTGGCTAAAGAGGGAGAAGAGAATTATTTTATGATCAAGCTTGTTGATGTTTTAAAAAAGGGAGATATGACCTCTATTTATAGAGAAAAAATAAGGGTTGAAGAAAACAAGATAAGATCCGAATTAAATCGGAATAAAACTCGATAGACTGCAGTTTTTGCAGTTTTTGTTTTTATCATATCTTTTGAACTAGAAATCGGAATAAGATGAATAAGATATCGTTGGAAATCTCTATTCAAGCCCCATCCAAATATTTAATCATTGGACCCATATTATGGACCAAAATAAACGGAAATAAACATTTTTATAAAAAAGACACGAAATGATTGATTTTAAAGGACAGGAAATGAATTATTTTGGGTTTTAAGGCACGAAAAGAGGAAAATAAGTTATGGTTTGGGGAAATTGGTTAGGAATTGGGTTGGTTTATGAAATGGAAATATGGATTTAAGCACTCCAAAAATCAAATACTCAACCCGACCAATAATGGCGGTGAAAGGTTGTTCATCATCGGGTTTGGTTTTGGGGAGACATTTTTAGGTGTCTACAGAAGCCCCCACTTTGACTGAATTTGTAGAAACGTAAGTTTCAAAAACGATAGTCAAAGTAGTCGATAGGGACAGAGAATGATTTAAGACGTTCTGCGATCCTAAATAACTCTTTATACGCCGATACCTGCAGAAAATGTTAATTCCACAAATAAAAGAGTAAAGAGATAGAACGCTTATCAGACACCAATGTATCGGTGACAAATGAGATTGGTAGCTTGCTATGCTTGAAGAAATCCACCGGATGACGTTCGTTGAAACGCTTTCCATGCCTGAGGAAAGCCGACTGATAAATTTGGTAGCTTTCTAAGCCCGAAGAAACCTACCGGATGATACTTTCTATGCCTGAGGAAAGCCGACTGATGAATTTAGTGTCATTCTATGCTTGAAAAATTCCACCGATAATGCCTTCCGTGCTTGAGGAAAGCCGATTTGGCGATTTTTTATACTTGAAGAAAAATCCACCGAATAATACTTTCCATGCTTGAGGAAAGTCGAAAGATGATGAGATTGCAAGTCTCTGTGTATCGAGAACCTTGCGTCATGAAATGATGGTGGTTCGATTGTCCCCGAACGTGGGCTTTAGATGGTCCGCTTGTCCCCGGACGTGGGCTGTAGTTGGTTCGCTTGTCCCCGAACGTGGGCTGTAGATGGTCTGCTTGTCCCTGGACGTGGGCTGTAGATGGTCCGCTTGTCCCCGGACATGGGCTGGTTGTAAATGGTCCGCTTGTCCTCGGACGTGGGCTGTAAATGGTCCGCTTGTCCTCGGAGGTGGGCTGTAGATGGTTCACTTGTCCCCGGACGTGGGTTGTAGATGGTCCGCTTGTCCCCAGACGTGGGCTGGTTGCAAATGGTCCGCTTGTCCCCCGGACGTGGGATGTAAATGGACCTCTTGTCCCCGGACGTGGGTTGTAAATGATCCGCTTGTCCCCGGTTGTGGGTTGTAGATGGTCCGCTTGTCCCCGGACGTGGGCTGTAATTGAGACCTGCAAAAATAAATTTTCCAATGGACTCGTATATACTGTGATTGACTTGACCACTGACTTGACCGAGTTTGACTTGATGTGACATGACATGTGTATGACTTGTGAGTGTGTGTGTGTGTGTATATATGTGTGTGTGCAGACACAAGCAAACGAAGATGCAAAAGCAAAAATTTTCGGTAAATTTTTGTCATGAGTGGAGGGTACGGACTTTCTCCCGAAAAAGAAAGATGTGAAAACTAAACTTTTATTTTCAAACTTCCCTCGATGAGAAAATTTTGAAAAAGTTTTTTTAAACTTCCCCAAAAGAAAAGACGCGAAAAAAGGAAAGAAGTTTTGAACTTCCTCGTTGAGCAAGACAAAATGAATCGCATGGATTGAATTGCTTTTCTTGAAAGTAATGTATGCATGATGCATGTCCTTAGGCCAGGAGGCTAAGGAAAATTACATCATGTGACACGATAAATGAATTAATTTAGGTCTTAGAGCTAAGCATCATTTATGGTGTAAAGAAACGATCTTGAACGTCACTTAGGTCTGGAAGCTAAGTACGTATACAGATGAAGTGATTATTACATAATGAACGTTGCTTAAATCAAGGAGCTAAGCACGATATACTTTGTATGATTAAAAATCATTGATATATAAATGTTTCTTAGTACATTATGCAATGCATGAAACAATGAATATTGCTCAGGTCAGGAAGCTAAGCAAGTGTACAACGTTTCTTCTAATGAATGTTATCTTGAAAGATGATGAAGCATGCGTGGTAAGGAAATATGATTTCATGATAAAGGGTTCCTAAAGGGAAGGATTATATGGATATGGATGTGTGAGTGAAGTGCGTGAATGTGATACTAAGGCTGGCTGCAAGGGTTATGGCGATGGAAATAGATGTGAGAAGAGTCAAAGATGATGACTCTTTAGGCTAAGTAGGCTAAATGATGTGGGTTCAAGCCCCCAAGTCTATCTCTAAATGGGTAGGGGTAAGCATTGGATATTTTTTGATTCGATCATGCATGGATATGAATATGAATGTGGCCGCACCTCGATGTGAGGTTGCCTACGTATCCGTTAGGAATCATGCCGAACGTAGCTCTAACCGAACTTTGCACAAGTGTGTGCACACCTCAAAGAGGTCTTTCAAGGGTTGTAATGTGGTTAATCTGAAGGTTTATGGAAGAAAGGGGTAAAAGGCTCACGACCCGAGAGAAGCCCCCAAGATGTGTAATTATGTATTTGAAATTTTGGACTTTGCAAGTTTTTTTTATTTTTTATTTTTTATTTTATTTTTTTTGGCTTTTCGTCTTTTTATTCATTCTTTTGAATCAATGTAGGCAATCTCAGATCATGCGGTCCATCACTCACTTAGCATTCATGTTTCTCAGGCATGGTACCAAGCACTCGATGAGAGACGCAATTTGAGACATGTTCATATCAAAGATATTGGAACACTTGCCCTTAGACATTGTTTTATTGTTGCTTTGCTGTTTTTTTTTTTTTTTTTTTTTAACTTGCTTTTTGAATGTTATACAATTACACATCTTCCAATCCCAGGGTTAAGTGAATGTAGGATAAAGAAATGAAGAACAAACATTAGACGAGGCTCAAAGTGGTTGATGAAGAAATGGAATGTGATTGAATGGTTAACAGGGAATGACAGGGTTGCAAAGGTGCCTCAAGTCATTGGTGTACCTTGTGTTTAGTTCGGTAATTGATTATTTCTTTTATATATTTTTTTTTAGAATGAGTAAATGAAAAATGCTATGATCAAGATGTAAAGGAAATTTTCTCATTTTATTAATGGAAAAGGTGAACGAAATACATGAGACATATAAAAATTTGAAATGGAAAACCTATGCTAGACATGAATGGGGGAATGGAAATGAATGACAAAAAAGAAATCATTAAATCTTGCACAAAGGATCTAATGTGTGCCTTGTGTTCATTACTTCTTGCCGCCTAGAGGGACAGGACGTTTGTTTGCATCCACCAAGTCTTGAATGACGTCCTTCAAATTCCAACATTGTTCAGTAGTGTGGCCCCTTCCTTGATGGTACTTGCAATGGGCGTTGGGATTCCATTTGGTGCTCCTTTGTTCAGGTTTTGGCTCTGAAAATTTTCCAATAGGTGTGATCAAGCCTTGACCGTAAAGGCGATCAAAGGCCGCATCATAAGTCATTCCTAAAGGAGTGTAAGTTCTTTTCTTCTTGGGAAATGGGGCATGAAGAGCTAACACTTCATTGGGATTAACTTGGCTTATATTGTTGGTAGTATTTTTGTGCTTAGAAGACGAAGAAGAAGGATGGTCGTTCTTCTTGTTTTTCCAAGTGTTATTATTGTTACTACCAGCAGTCTTTATAAGCTTATCCTCGATATTGATGCTGATGTCGTATACAGCTTCGAAAGTGTTCAATGGAAGAAATTTGAGATGTTCCCTATACTTGTGAGTTAGATTTTGAATAAAGAGGTGAACCATATCTCTTTCTTTGGGAGGATCTACCAAGAGTGAAGCCGTTTCCCTCCATCTTTTCAGATAAGCGGTGAAGCCTTCATTCTCTTTCTGTTTGAGAATGGAGAGTTCACGTTAAGAAGTTTTAGTTTGAATGTTACACTTGTAACGATTCATGAAACTTTCGGTGACATCTTGCCAAGTCGTAGTATGCTTGGCATCTAGGGAATACAACCATTGTTGGCAAGCATGTTCTAAGGAGAGAGGGAACATCGTAGGGAAGAGTGTTACGTTCAATCCCTTAAGAGCCATGGTAGCAGAGAACGCCTTTAAATGGAATATTGGATTGTCAATAGGCTTGAACTTTGGAATATCAGCAGTGGAGAACTTTTCAGGTAGTATGTCCTCCACATCCAAAGGAGTGGGAGGCCGTTCCACATAAGTGAAATCCTCAGAAATCTTGCTCATTTGCTCTTTTAATTTGTCAAGGGTGGAAACAGTGACCTTGTTTTGTTCCATGGTAGTGACCCTAGTGGTAAGGGTTTGCATCAAGGCAGACAATGCCTCGATAGATTTGTCGATGTTCTCAATATCTTCTTTAGTGGCCATTGAAAGGTGATAAGTAATGTGGAGATGGAAAAGTTCTCTTTGAACGCCTATTAAATCTGAGAGATTGTTGCGGTAATGAGTCGAACCGTATTAATCTATCCCTGCTCCATGACCAACTATTGTGAAATAAAACAATTCACTTAATTGTTCGACTCATTGCTAAAGATAGGAAAGGAAGGGAAAAAATAGACATTTGAAAACAAGTGAGAAAAATCTCCACTAATTTTTACTACGACAGAAAACGATGCATGCATGGTCCTAGTATACGATCATAAACAATATAGTGCATTACTCGAACACAAAGTGTGTGCAATGACTTAACATGTGTGATTAGGTGAGTTTATTAAGACTCATGGTATGATCGCATGGCTAGACATGAGGACGTTGTGAAAAACAAAGGACCCAATGACCAAATAGCACGGAAGACTAAAAGACAAACTAACTTGATTAATTTTGTCCAATTTTAATGTTTATGCTATTACTAGGTGAAAACGGTCCATTGGCAATCGTTAGTCATAAATAAGATCAACCACAATCAAAGACAAAGAACACATGTTAAGGTTACCACAAAAATCGATCACAAGAAACTTGGAAGAGGACTAGAATTTTAGAAGAGTTATGACTCATGGGTATAAAAAAATAAATAAATCAAAAAAAAGTCTATAATCCTATGTTATACGAGTTGACACGGATTAAAGGACTTGGCTAAGACTAGCTTGACACGATTTTTTTTTTTTTTTTAAAAAAAATAAAATAAAAAAGGTAACGTTAAAAAGACACCTAAACTGGACAGGTTGTAGTATATCGGTTATAAATTTTGATCTGTGACTCTGATTAAGGCGAAACCAGCTTCAAATGAAAGATAAAACTCGGGGCTACAAATCCATAGGTTTTACGACACGTAACTCTTTCTAGAACTCCAGCTATGACCAAAACAAGTTGACTCTTGTGCAGTATACGGTAATAAAAATTCGAGCGACTCAAAAATTAAAAAAAAATCTATGACTCGACTCCAAAAAAAAAAATAAAAATTAAAATAAAAATAAAAAGGGTTTAATTAAAAAAAATCAATAAAAAAAGGCACATATAAGCACATCGTCACGAATGATGCAATGAAGTTCGCAACCTAGAGTCTAAAGAGAGGCTGGATTTTGCTAGAGTTATGGTGGAAATGAAGTTTAATGATGAATTTCCAAACCAGATTGAGTTTCTGGATGAGTTGGGAAATAATGTAACTCAGCAAATTGTGTATGAGTGGAAGCTAGTGGTGTGTACAATGTGCAAAGGCATAGGACATGAGGAGCCTCAATGTCAAAATCACAAGGTTCAATCTTGAAATAAGCAAGCTAAAGGGGTGCAGGAAAAGCAGCAACCTCGGAGGCAGAAGCATGATGCTCCAAGGAAAGAATGGAGATCGGTGCAGAAACCAGCTAAGACAATTGTTGCTCCAGATGAAAGGAACATATCAGAAGCTAATGCAGTGAATGCTGATATGGATAAGGTGCCTGTGATGGTGCCTAGGACCCAGACTGGTGTGTTCATGGTGAGTAGAAGTGGAAGTAGATTTAGTGTATTGAAGGAGGGGGGATATTTTGATCCCTTTAATGGATAAAGTAGGATTCTGGAATGTGAGGGGTTTGAATATGCCTAGTAGAATGTGTGATGTCCTATGGTTTTTAAGACAACACTGTATGGGCATGTTTGTGCTTCTGGAAACAAAATTGAAGGATAGGTAATTTGGGACTATTTTTGATAAAGTAGGGGGTGACTGGTCAGTTTGTGCTAATTACAGTAAACAAAAAGGGGGTAGAATTTGGGTTATTTGGTTACCCCAAATATTTGATGTGACTGTAATCAAGGTGGAGGTTCAGCTTGCTCATTGCCAAGTGGTGCATAGAGCTACTTGTACTCAGTTTGAAATTACCTTTGTTTATGATTTGAATGAAGCTAGTCAAAGAAGAGAGTTATGGGAACACATTAAAAATTTAGCTGGGACTGTCCAAAAGGCCTGGCTGATTGGTGGTGATTTTAATAATGTGTTGAATTTGGAAGATAGAGTGGGATATGTTGTCTCACTTTCTGAGATTGAACCTTTTAGGCAATGTGTTAGAGATGCTCAGCTTTTTGATTAGCAAACTGGGGGTATGTTCTATACCTGGAACAATGAACAGGATGGCAATAATAGGGTGAGTACTAAAATCAATAGAGTTTTAGTCAATACTACTTGTTTGGATGAATTTGCTGATTTGCAGGCTAATTTCTTCCCTGAGGGCTTGATGGATCATTGTCCTTGTGTGATCCAACTTTTTGGGAGTGGTATGACTATGAATAAACCTTTTAAGTTTTTCAATATTTGGATTGATGCCCCAGGATTTTTGCAGACTGTAAAGGAAGCCTAGAATACTATGTTCCAGGGGACTGCTATGTTCCAGGTTGTCAAAAAATTATCTGAAACCAAGAAGCATCTTAAAAGTATAGATTTGTATAAGTTTACTTGTGTTGAGACTGCTGATGCTATTGCATAAGAGAAGCTTCTGGATATTCAGGCAAAATTCAGGAACATCCTATTAATGAGGAATTCATTTTGCAGGAGAGGATAGCAAGTCGTCTTTGTCCTAGCATAACATTCACACACAATCATTACATTTCGGAATAGCTTGACCATAGACAATAGATAATCGCCCACCATTCCTTTAGGTTTGACCCTCATCTTACCATTATACTTGTGTAGGGGTATGTTGAGTGTTTACAAATTTTGTTTGGCTTTGGGTAAGGGTTAGTTTCAACGACCTAGCTTCAACCCTAGTCAATTGGGTTTATAATTATCGTTGGAAAGGTCTTTTCAATCCCCATCCAACTACACTATTATTGGACCCATATCATGGATCAAACTAATATAGAATACACGTTTTTCATGAATAGGGTATGAAAAGAAATATTTTTAAAAACAGAAAGAAGAGATATTTTAATAAAAACATCCTCATCACTATATTTTTCATCACTAGGTTTGGTTTTGGGGAGACACATTTGGGTGTCTACAGAACCCCCCACTTTGACTGAGTTTGGAGAAACGTAAGTTTCGAAAACAAAAGTCAAAGTATCGATAGGGACGGAGAATGATTCAGAACATTCTACAATCCTAAATCATTTTTGTAACGTCGATACCTGAAACTAGCGTTAGTTAAAATAGATAAGAGAGTTAAGAAACGCGTATCTTGCACCGTCGAACACACGTCTCAGGAGGTAACCATTTTGTTGCATTTGCTGTTGCGACAACCTTCCACAAGCTAGGGAACGCTATCTTGTTGTTTTGACGATCTTCCTCAAGCTAGGGGATACTGCCTAAAGACTTCTACACTTGTAACTGCCTCTATTTTCCGCTCTGGTAGTCTTCTGCAAGCTAGAGAACACTATCGAATATTGCTTTGCTTGAAACTATCTTCTACCGCCTAGTGACCATCTTCCGCAAGCTAGGGAATATGATTGAAGATAACTTCGCTTGAAATCACCTCCAGTTTTTTTGACAACCGTCCACAAGCTAGGGAACGTTGTTGATCAATGCTGCTACGTCTCGAGCCTTTTCCTTGAATTATAATGATAACCTTCCCAATCATAGAAAAAGTCGTCGAAGGCCGCCTCATCACGAACCGCTCTTCTCAAATCTTGCTGACAACCTCCACAATCTTAGCATATGTCGTCGAAGACCGCCCATCTCGTGCTATCTTCTCAAATCTTGGTAACAACCTCCAAAATCTTAGCGAATGTTGTCGAAGACCGCCCGTCTCGTGCTATCTTCTCAAATCTTGGTGACAACCTCCACAATCTTAGCGAATGTTATCGAAGACTGCCCATCTTGTGCTATCTTCTTAAATCTTGGTGACAACCTCCAAAATCTTAGCGAATTCTGTCGAAGACCGCCCATCTCGTGCTATCTTCTCAAATCTTAATGACAACCTCCACAATCTTAGCGAACGTCGTCAAAGATCGCCCATCTCGTGCTATCTTCTCAAATCTTAATGGCAACCTCTACAATCTTAGCGAACATCGTTGAAGATAACTTCTCTTAAAACCATCCTCAGCTTTCGGACAACCTTCCATATCCTAGGCAACGCTGTTGAAGATAACTTCGCTTCAAGTCATCCTCAGTTGTTACGATAATGTTCTAAAGAAAATTACCGAAGACCAACGCTTGTCGATCTTTAAAGCTCGCTTGAACTTTGCTGTTGCAAATTTTTTTTTTTGCTGTAATTTCCGCGGTGCCAATACGTCGGCGCATTTTTGCTGTTTGTGAACCATTACGTCGATGCTTTTTACTTCTTTTGAACCTTTATGTCGGTGCTTTTACTACTTGTGAACCATTATGTCGGTGCCTTTGCTATGAGCCAATATTTAGGCGCTTTAAGCTAAGTGAGATGATCTATTATCAGATCGATCACTTTATGTGATTGTAATTGATCCAATTACTAAATCATGTCAAATTGCTTAGAGGGGCTAACTAGCGTACCAAGGAACTCGAAAATTTCTACACTAGGTCTGCATAATCTAATATGGGGGCCACACATTGTGTCGCCGTACCAGCGCCTGCTTGGAAAATGCGTCGTCTTACTTTGCTTATGTCACCAGGAGACAACCTTGTCATATGGCGCTAGAGTCGGGTCTTCCTTTTTTTGCTCTTGCTGCTGCTGTTCGTTGCTCGGTTTTGCTCCGAACTTTTGAACTTGGTCGTTTCCTTTCAACCAAATCCGCTCAAATCTTTTGTAAATTAAAGCTCTTCATCTCTAATTTACTGATCTATGTAATTCCTCTCATCTTGGAAGAATCTCATGTGGTCATATTCGAGGTTTTCGAAAAACATCCGGGAATGTTATCGCTTGCTTGGGTGTACCTGCATTTATACTTTGGACTATAAGACTTTGCTAATCTCTTTAATTATCTTAGGGTTGACCCAAGGCTTAGTGTTGCTTAACTTATTGACTTAAGGTTGGCTCAATGTCACTGACTAACTTGAGGTTGACCCAAGGTGAGTTGACACGTGTGACTCATGACTCATGTGTGCATTGTATTGTGATGTGCTTGACTCAAGATGCAAAAAAGCAAAAATGCAAAAAATTTCCGTCATTTTTGTGGAGGGTACCGACTTTCTCCCTAAAAAGAAAGACGCAAAAAAAAGAA
Source organism: Chenopodium formosanum (assembly GCA_024500155.1). NCBI lineage: Eukaryota > Viridiplantae > Streptophyta > Magnoliopsida > Caryophyllales > Amaranthaceae > Chenopodium > Chenopodium formosanum. The sequence goes on from CM044880.1 coordinate 22,426,011, forward strand.
TCAAAGTGTTAGAGGGTGCATGTTAAATGAGTTTAATTTGTTAACGTTGTCTCTCACAGTACAAGGATTGTAACATCTTAGACTATCCTAGTTGACTCGGTAATGAAAGTATTTAGGTAACTTAGGCACAGAGGCTAAGTACATCATACTTTGTGATGCAATGATTATTGATGAATGATTTTGTTATGACAAAGTATGCTTCAACGTTGTGTTAAGATTTCATGACAAAGGGTTCCTAAGAGAAGTATATTTGGTTATGTATTTGTGATGTGTGTGATAGTGACACTAAGGTTAGGCCGCAAAGGCTAAGTGTGTGGAAAAATATATATTGAAAGAGTCAAATGGTGGTGACTCTTTGGCTGGGTAGGCTAATAGTGTAAGGATCTAGCCCCCAAGTCTAGCTCTAAATGGATAAGGATGAGCATAGGGGGGTCCCTTGATATGATCATGGTGTGAGTGTGTGAATGTAAATGTGAATGCATTTTTATTACGGCCGCACCTCGATGTGATGTTGCCTACGTATCCGTTAGAAATCACGCCAATTGTAGCTCTAGCCAAACCTCGCATAATTATGTGTATACCTCAAAGAGGTCCTTTAAGGGTTGTAACGTGGTTAGGCTAAAGGTTTGAAGAAGAAGGGGATAAAGGCTCAAGACCCTCGATAAGCCCCTAAAGTGTTCAACCCTGCTTTTGAATCTTTATATTTGTATGCTTGAGGCTGTTAACTCTTTTTTAGCTCTCTTTTCTTTTTTTCGTTCATATATCGCTGTCGACACCAAAAAATGTCTCCCCAAAAGCAAACCCGATGATGAACAACCTTTCACCGACATTATTGGTCGGGTTGAGTATTTAATCTTGGAGTGCTTAAATCCATATTTTCATTTCATAAACCAACCCAATTTCTAGCCCATTTCCCCAAACCATAACTTATTTTCCTCTTTTCGTGCCTTAAAACCCAAAATAATTCATTTCTTGTCCTTTAAAATCATTCATTTCGTGTCCTTTTTATAAAAAACGTTTAATACAATTTATTTTGGTCCATAATCTGGGTCCAATGATTTGATATCTGGATGGGGATTTAAAAGATATTTCCAACGATATATTATAAGCCCAAATCCGAGTCATAACGAATAAGTTATGACCAAAATATTAAACTAAGCCCAAACCAAACCTAAGCCCACCTTACCTACGACCCAATGATCATGTGGAGGGTCCAAATAATTTTATCCAATTCCTCAATCAATTATTATTAATTAGAAGCTTCTACAATTTTCTAAAAGATCTTAATTATCCTTTTTGAAAAGATAAGATTAAAGAGTTTAAAATTGAATAAAACTTTTCTTTTTGAAAGTCCTATTTCTATCTGAATTAAAAGACATTCAAAGATAGAAAGATATTATTTTCTTGCCTCATAGTTTTTATCCATATTTTACATGGTTGGATAGACTTTGAAATTATCTTTCCAATGATATATTATAATATCAATTCAGAGCTATAACAGAAAAGATATGAATAAAATGTCAAACTCTATCCAAAACTGACACCGTCTCACTATTTCAGCTATATATTTAATCTATAAAATATTTTAATCTTATTCTAAATGGGTTAGAAAGTAGACTTCAATAGCTTTCCAACGATATCTTATTAATCTTATTCCGATTTCTGGATCAAAAGATATGATAAAAACAAAAACCGCAAAAACTATTGTCTATTGCAAGAGCTTTATCCGATTCAAATTCTTATCTTTTCTTGATTATTTGACCCTCTTTTTTCCCTATAAATAGAGGTCATATCACCCCTTTTCCAGAGATTAACAAGCTTGATCATCAAATCATTCTCTCTTTCTCTCTTTTACACAAAAAATCATTCTCTTCTTTCTCTCTCCCATATTCTAAGCCTCAAACCTATATTCGTAATTACACCATTCTTCCTTTAAGCACTCCAAGGAGTCTATACTAAACCCGAGGTTCCATCCTTAAACCAAGGCGTGAAAGGTATAAATAACCGAGGGTTTGGACCAAATCATATCTATGTTTATTTTATTTAATTTTCATTTCCTTTATATTTTAATTGAAGTTACTAACAGTTTATTCATGATGTAGCAATTTAAAGGAACGTGCGGAATGTGAGTAATTAATTAATTTAATTACTCTTATTTTAATATTGCTCGTATCATGATTAGGGTTATTATTATTATTTGATTTGACTAATAATTTATTGTTAAATTGCTTCCAATATTAATGTTTATTCTATTATATTTTTTATGATCACCATTTTGCATGTTTAAAGGGAATATATAATTGAAAATCACGCCTAATATGATAATTTGGACAACCGGCTTAGGTTCCTTTTTAATCTTGTTGTTAATCAAGTGATCACGATATTTTAGAATTATGTGTTGCATTAATATTCAACCAATTTAGCTTAATAATAGTTTGGAGCAAATTGAATATTTTGTTTGTATGCCTTTGAGATCGTAGGAATCACTTTTCACTATAAGAATTGAGTAGAGGCCAATACGGGCGAATGTGACTCCATGACTCACTTCGTACCATCATCCCCGATCCTCCTTTTGTGGTTCCAAACCATATAGAGTTAGTAATCTCATGGATTATGAATGGGGTGTAACCTTCACGGGTCAATCGGTGTTGCCTATCGTTGTCCCTCATTTGTGGTTGCCTTTTATGATCCGTGAACGGTTTACAAGTTCCTTAAAAACTTGTTGGCGGCTCCCTACATTGCTTTGTCCCTAATCGTAATGTCAATTCCCACTTCCTATGATTGCCAATCATATTTACACGTGCTTTAACGTAGGCGCACTTCGAACGACGCCTACAATTTGGCGACTCCACTGGGGAGGATTCTTGGTTATTTATCGATTTGAGTGATCGGTATTTAATTGAGATAAGTGTATGAGGCTAGAAAGATTCTTGAAGAATATACCTGTGATCGGGGGTTTAATAGTGTCGTTAGTCTACTATTTCAAATCAAATTAACAATTTATAATACCTAAACTACCCTAATACGAGTATAGGGGTAAGTAAAGGGTCGAACCCAAAAGGACTAAGTGTATCAATCTATGCTAATTAGACTACTAGGAAAGCTTGTGAGGTAAAGAAAGGTTCAACTAAACACTACTAAGAGCAAATAACTAAAACTAGGGAAAGTGGAATCCAATTACATCAATGCATTCAACAACATCAAACAATTAGATGAAAATGACCTCAATTAGGACGATTTACACATTTAACTCACTCTTGCGCAATTAAACATGTTAATAATCCTACTAAACTAATTCACTCTCGTGCAACTAGCCTAGCAAAGATATGGAGGAATTTAGGGTTCTCAAACAACTCACTTTCGCACAATTTATTGAAAACACAATTAAAAGCATAGAATCAATTAGCTAGTAAGATTCTAATCCATAAAAGCATCATCCATAAACAATAATCAAGAAACAATTTCATACTAACCACAATCAATCATTAAATTAATTAACATAACCTTCATCCATTTCCCTAGAACAAAACCTAAACTAACATAATGAACAAAAATATGGAAAACAAGGTAAAATAATAATAAAGCAAGAATCAACAACTAAACTAATTAATCTACTCAAATAAACAAATAAATAAGCAAAAACAATAATAAATGAAAGCAATAAATGTGAGAGAAAGTTAGGAAAACTCATTGAATTTATGAGAGGAAAAATCCACAAATTTGCTTCTTCAAAATCCCAAAAACTCCATGAAAAATCCAATCTTTCTCTCTCTAAACTACTCCTAAACTAGAGAGAGAAACTCCTAATCTAACCCTAAGAGAGAGAAAATAAAAGAGCTAAAACTACTCTAATCTAGGCTAAACTAATGTTAAGTGAAAGTTGAGAGAAAATAACCCCAAAGGGGTATTTATAATACAAGGCTAAATAAAATAAAGTAAAAGAGAAAACTAAAAAGAAATAAAAACTAAACTAAAATAATTAAAATAACTAAACTTAAAAACCAAAAATAAAACTAAACTAAAAATAAAATAAAATAAAAGGAAAATGAAAAGAAAAAAGAAAAATAAAACAAAACCCAACAAATTCCCAAAACCGTATAAACAAATCAGCTTCCCCATTTCTTTCTCTTTCGATCTTGGCTGCTCAGATTTTCATCACCTGCATCACCATCACCACGCATCAATTATCATAATCACCACCGTCAATCCTCATCGTCATCAATCAAGCATCAATCAAAGCCGTTGAATTCTCATTAAAAATCACGTGAAAAGCTCATGATTGACCCACGAATGCGCGCCCACACAGAGGTCGCACAGAGGTCGCGCAAAGCTTCTGCCTCGACTCTGATTTTGGACTCAATTATGTGCGCTTTCTGACAGGGCTGCGCGGCCGCGAGGTCTGGGTTGCTCCTTGCTGTGAATTTGGTTCGATTGGTGTGATTGGAGATGCAAATTGGTGGTGGCGGTGTGATGGCTGGTATTGGTGGTGAAATGGGAGGTGAGGTTGGGTGGTTTCGGTGCGATTGGGAGGAGCAGGGTTTTGCGCGTTGGTGTCAATTGAGGTCAGGTGGCTGCGAATGGGTGATATCGGTGCGATTGGAGGTGGTTTGGTTGGAAGCTAGTTGGAGGTGGCTGAAATTGAGTGGGTTGCGAAGGCTGGTGGTTGAAATTGGTGGCGGTGGCTGGTGCGTTGGTGTGATTGAAGGTGTGTGGTGGTAATTGGTGAGCTGCGTGGTGTTGGTGGTGTTGCGAGGTGAAGCAGGGGAATTTGCGGGATGGAGTTGTGATGGTGGTGGCGCTGCGTGGTGTGTGGTGGTGTTGCGAGGTGAAGCAGGGGAGGTGCGATGTTGGTGTTGTTGGGGTTGTGAGGGATGGTGGTGAATTGGGAGAGTAGGGAGCAGGGGAGGTGCGATGTTGGTGTTGTTAATGGTTGTTGTCGCTGCTGTTGCTGTTGGTGTTGTGATGTGTTGTTGTTTGTGGGAGGTTGCTATTGGTGGCGCTATGAGGGCTGGTGGTGTTGAGTGTGATTGGGAGCAGGGGAGAAGGAGAGTTGGAGCAGGGGAATTGTGTGGTGGAGGTTAAGGGATGGTGTGGTGATGGTTAACAAGGCAGCAGCTAGGGTGTTTGTGCATTGTGAATTTTGCTCGAACCATGGACCCCGAACACAAACTTGACTTTGAAACCCGGAACGCCTACAACCAAAAACAACACGAGGGTGAATTGGAAAATAAAATAAAATAAATAAAATAAAGTAAAATAAAGTAAAATAAAATAAGATAAATAAAGTAAAATAAAATAAAATAAAATAAGATGCTAAAACTAAAGAAATAATAAAATTAAATGAAATAAAATAAAATAAAATAAAATACGAAACTAAAATAAATAAGAAAACGAGATAAAAAGAGAAATTAATAAAAATATAAACTAACAACTTAAACTACAAACATTAAAAGAAAGAAAAATAAAATAAAACACGAAAATAAACTAAAAACTATAGAAAATTACAAAAATACTCAAAATAAAGAATAAAAGACAAGAATAATAAAATAATAGAAATAAAGGATATAAAAGGTGAAATTATTGGAAAATAAGCCGGAATACGACTCAATAAACACCCTTAAAGTGACATAAAAATCACTTATCAAACTCCCCCAAGCTTACCTTTTGCTCGTCCTCGAGCAAATTGACATGAAACACGGGAGAAGGAGAATGATTTATTCAAGCAAAGCTAGAACACTAAAGGAGACAAGAATGTACACTAACTCACTTTCGTAGGAATCACGGTCACTTTTAGCAACTAATGACAAGCCCTTTAAACCCCTAGATCGCCCTAGAGGACGAGTGTGCCCTCGTGAGGGTGTCCTAAGAGTTTAACCCACAACTCTAAATAAAAACCAAGGCACGGCAATAAAAATAAAATAAAAAGAAACATAAAACGAGAAAGAAAAACACAAGTTCATATTTGGACAAGAGATTGGAACAAACACTGATGGATGCAAACCTTTCTAAATAGACAAATGTATGCACGTTCTAAGTTGTCAATGGTTGATTGAATTATAACATATGCTAAGCATAGAGAACTAATGAGGACTCAATCCACCCTAGCCCCAACCAATCGGGCCGCGTTCTCTCAACTAGCTTCAAATCAACCCTTAAGCTAGCTTCTCATGATTCCACGAAGGAATCGGAAAAAGATAAAGAAATGAAAAACTTTGAGAAGGTAATCCCGACATCTCAACTATGCATACTCTCTCCATAGGTTTGAAATCTATCTCCCTCCACCGTTCTTTTACTTAACCCCACTAAAGTCTAAGGGTCTTTTATTGGGTTGTAACGTAAGGCTAAGGGTTAAGGCGGGGTAAAAATTTGAAAATTTTGGTGATATTTCCTAAGTGAAGCAAAAGAGTGGCCTACTCTCAAAAACAAACTCAAGAAATCGTAAAATATCAAACAAAAATATCAAAAATGCCATCTCCCACAAGCTTACTCAACACAAACACACAATATATACAAAAAAAATGAAGGAACGCTCCCCCCCCCAAGCTTGAACGAAGCATTGTCCTCAATGCTTCAACAAGGGAAGAAATCGAAACCAAACTAAAATATATTATTTGTGTTTTTTGTTTCTTTTTTTTTTTATTATTATTATTATATATATATATATATATATTTTTATTTTTTTTTTATTATTTTTTTTTTTTTTTTGTGTCCTTGCCTTTTTCTAACCATGGACGGCTTTTTCTTGAAACTTCATTTGATTTTCTTGAATTGCATCTTTCTTCTCGAACTTTTTGCATATTCTTTTCAAGCTCAACTTTCAAATACCGTACTTAAACCAATTCACAAAGTTTTCTTGCTCATGATCAACACTCTCAAAACTCAAACCTCACATGCCTATGCTTCACTAACTAAAAGGGTTGGTAAACATAGGCCATTGGGTTTGTAATGCGGTTTAAACAAGAGCGGGAAACATTAGGCTCAAATTGGTTAATAAGTAGGTTGATGCAAAATAGAAAATCAAATTTGTAACAAAATAAAAAGAATATAAAGAAAAATGAGAAAAGGTGCCCTTTTCCTCCCCTAGAGAGGCCCGGTCACAATCTTAGGAGCTAGAGGTCAAAACAAGGATTAAGACATGCATAGTCAAGGATCCTAAATAGCCGCTCAACAAGGTGATGAAGGCTAGAACAAAATGAAGCTCACAAGGGATTATAAACAAACAAATACCAACCAAGGGTTTCAAATCCACTATAGAGAGCAATTTCATCTTACCAATTCCCGTGAACTAAGGCTTCATGGACCCCTAAAAGTTCTTAAACCGGCTACCTTAGCATATAGTATCCTAGAGTCAATCAATGACGCTCTAAAACCGTGCATACATTTACCACTTAGGAAGAAAAACATTCAAGGATTCAAGTCCCAAAACAAAATGTCCAATATAAGAACAAACAAAACACATTTTGCCAAAATTACCTTGAAAATAAACCGAAATCTTTTTGGAATTTTCAAAATATAAGAAAAGACATGGAAATGCATATACTCAAGTGCATGGCATAGATGAGTCAACATCCTACCCAACATGATAGGATACCCTCCCCCAAGCTTGAATGAGACAATATACTCAAACATAAACCAAATAATCCATGGGAGGGGAAAAGAAAGAAATCAATCCAACAAACCAACACAAGTCCAACGAGTCACCAACAGTTAGAGAAAGATCTGAGAAAGATATTACCGGATATTGGTGGGTGTAATTACCCGCAAATGAACCAATTTAACCTTTCAAAGCCGATTTCCTCTTGAATTGAATCTCGATTTCCTCATGCTAGCAAAAATAGGCGTCAAACTTCCTTGGTTCTTGATCCAAACCAATGCATAAGAGTATATCAAGCCATGTACCTAGCAAAAGGCACACAAACATTTCCATGAGAGATAATCTAATCTAAAAAGAAACGAAAATGAAAGCAATAAAAACCTCGGGTTACTTCCCAAGAAAGGCTTATTTAACGTCCAAGCAAGACCGCTCTAGTAAATAATATTGCAACGAACGCAAGAGCTTATCAAATGCACTACTACACATCTCATATGATAACATGTAGGCAAATGACGGGAGGAGAATGTGCAACAAGATTATTGCACGTAAATGAGGAGGAAGATGCCAAAAGAAAGAAGAAAAATCGAAAGAGAAATCAAGAAAATAAGAAGAGAAAGAAGAAGAAAAATAAGGAAAAGAATAAAAAGGCAAAACCTCCTCAAAATCTTTTTGGGTGGCATAATCACCCATTTCCTCAATGATGGGAGGATGAGAAGGAAAAGTCTCATCAAACAAGAGAGGGTCCTCAATAGGCTCTTTGACAAAAGAAGGGAGGAACATGGGATAGTAGGAGATGTGGTCAAATTTCCTTGAGAAAGGGACATGAGGAAGGGGAGGAGAAACAATGGTCTGACAAAGCCTCACATCATCAACGAGGGCATGAAAATCAATCATAGAATCCTCAGAAGAACACTCATGACTCACATCTCCCTCAAACAAAAACTCTCCAATAGAAACAATCTCATCCTCCTCTCTATCACAACGATGAACAACAACTCCCTCAAGATCCTCAAAGCCTAGAGTCTCTAAACCATGCATGAAAGGATAAAGGTTTCTCTCAAATTCATCCCTTTCCCATGAAGCATTGCCAATGAACTCTCTCAAGAGGCTATGATGATTTGTTACACCCTCAATGAACATACTAGCCATAACCTCAAATGAGTCCAGAGACTCATGGATAGAAGGGTCACCAACATGCAAGGTAGACTCATCAAGATGGGGAAGGGGGTTGGAAACCTCAAAATCGATATTTTCTTCATTAACAACTCTTCCACCATCACTCAAGGGACTCTCAATGTCTCTTGATTGCTCAAACTCATCATCATCATGCTCATGAAATCCCTTATTCAAAATTGAAGATGGCTTACTCACATCCTCACCAAGGGAAGCTCTCAAAGGGGGTAAATAAGGGGAAGGATGACATTCAAGCTCAAATGGGGAATGAAAAGGATCAAAATCCTCAAAAATCCCCTCCTTACAAGAAAATCTCCTCTAAACTTCACACCCTTGGCCCACATCATTTTCAAAAACACTCTCACACTCCCAATGAGGTGCCTCACATCCATTTACATCAACCAAAGCACTCATCACTTGGACAAGCCTCACTTCTCGCAATTTTTGTTCCTCTTGAAGCTCTTGGAGTTGTTGGGTGAGATATTGCATTTGAGAAAGAATTTGGGCTTCAATGTTATTGGGTTGAGGTTCATGATCAAATTCAAATTGCACATCATCAAAATTAGCACAAACCTCATCAAAATGAGCATAAGGGGGAAATGTGTCAATTTGCATACTTAGATTATCACTAGGCACATAAGAAGTATCAAGAGAATTCATGCAAAAATTAAAAGAATCTTGGCATTGAGAATCAAAGTAAGAAATATGAGATTCTCTATCTAAAGAATCCTTAGCAAGCCATGTGAAGAAATCCCACGCATCATGCATAGACAAATGACAAAATCTACCATTATTCATGTCCTCAACCATTCCCCTAGTATACTCATTCATACCCCAATAAGCTATACCACAAGCATCATTTTAAGAGAACACCCATGGTAACTAAGAAAACTATCTAGTCTTTCAAAGTAAGCATAAAAGGGTTCACCATCAAATTGAGGAAAAGATAAGCATGCCATTTTTATACAAATATCAAAGAAAAGCAAACAAAAATCAAATTATATACAAGAACCTAGCTAATCTAATCAACACAAACTAATGAACGCCTTAGTCCCCGGCAACGGCGCCAAAATTTGATCGGGGAATTAAGTAGTGTCGTTAGTCTACTAACCCTAATCAAATTAACAATTTATAATACCTAAACTACCCTAATACGAGTATAGGGGTAAGTAAAGGGTCGAACCCAAAAGGACTAAGTGTATCAATCTATGCTAATTAGACTACTAGGAAAGCTTGTGAGGTAAAGAAAGGTTCAACTAAACACTACTAAGAGCAAATAACTAAAACTAGGGAAAGTGGAATCCAATTACATCAATGCATTCAACAACATCAAACAATTAGATGAAAATGACCTCAATTAGGACGATTTACACATTTAACTCACTCTCGCGCAATTAAACATGTTAATAATCCTACTAAACTAATTCACTCTCGTGCAACTAGCCTAGCAAAGATATGGAGGAATTTAGGGTTCTCAAACAACTCACTTTCGCACAATTGATTGAAAACACAATTAAAAGCATATAATCAATTAGCTAGAAAGATTCTAATCCATAAAAGCATCATCCATACACATTAATCAAGAAACAATTTCATACTAACCACAATCAATCATTAAATTAATTAACATAACCTTCATCCATTTCCCTAGAACAAAACCTAAACTAACATAATGAACAAAAATATGGAAAACATGGTAAAATAATAATAAAAGCAAGAATCAACGACTAAACTAATTAATCTACTCAAATAAACAAATAAATAAGCAAAAACAATAATAAATGAAAGCAATAAATGTGAGTGAAAGTTAGGAAAACTCATTGAATTTATGAGAGGAAAAATCCACAAATTTGCTTCTTCAAAATCCCAAAAACTCCATGAAAAATCCAATCTTTCTCTCTCTAAACTACTCCTAAACTAGAGAGAGAAACTCCTAATCTAACCCTAAGAGAGAGAAAATAAAAGAGCTAAAACTACTCTAATCTAGGCTAAACTAATGTTAAGTGAAAGTTGAGAGAAAATAACCCCAAAGGGGTATTTATAATACAAGGCTAAATAAAATAAAGTAAAAGAGAAAACTAAAAAGAAATAAAAACTAAACTAAAATAATTAAAATAACTAAACTTAAAAACCAAAAATAAAACTAAACTAAAAATAAAATAAAATAAAAGGAAAATGAAAAGAAAAAAGAAAAATAAAACAAAACCCAACAAATTCCCAAAACCGTATAAACAAATCAGCTTCCCCATTTCTTTCTCTTTCGATCTTGGCTGCTCTGATTTTCATCACCTACATCACCATCCCCATGCATCAATTATCATAATCACCACCGTCAATCCTTATCGTCATCAATCAAGCATCAATCAAAGCCGTTCAATTCTCATTAAAAATCACGTGAAAAGCTCGTGATTGACCCACGAATGCGCGCCCGCACAGAGGTCGCGCAAAGCTTCTGCCTCGACTCTGATTTTGGACTCAATTATGTGCGCTTTCTGACAGGGCAGCGCGGTCGCGAGGTCTTGGTTGCTCCTTGCTGTGAATTTTGTTCGATTGGTGTGATTGGAGATGTGAATTGGTGGTGGCGGTGTGATGGCTGGTGTTGGTGGTGAAATGGGAGGTGAGGTTGGGTGGTTTCGGTGCGATTGGGAGGAGCAGGGTTTTGCGGGTTGGTGTCAATTGAGGTCAGGTGGCTGCGAATGGGTGATATCGGTGCGATTGGAGGTTGTTTGGTTGGAGGCTGGTTGGAGGTGGCTGAAATTGAGTGGGTTGCGAAGGCTGGTGGTTGAAATTGGTGGCGGTGGCAGGTGCGTTGGTGTGATTGAAGGTGTGTGGTGGTAAGTGGTGAGCTGCGTGGTGTTGGTGGTGTTGCGAGGTGAAGCAGGGGAATTTGCAGGATGGAGTTGTGATAGTGGCGGCGCTGCGTGGTGTGTGGTAGTGTTGCCAGGTGAAGCAGGGGAGGTGCGATGTTGGTGTTGTTGGGGTTGTGAGGGATGGTGGTGAATTGGGAGAGTAGGGAGCAGGGGAGGTGCGATGTTGGTGTTGTTGATGGTTATTGTCGCTGCTGTTGCTGTTGGTGTTGTGATGTGTGGTTGTTTGTGGGAGGTTGCTATTGGTGGCGCTGTGAGGGCTGGTGGTGTTGAGTGTGATTGGGAGCAGGGGAGAAGGAGAGTTGGAGCAGGGGAGTTGTGTGGTGGAGGTTAAGGGATGGTGTGGTGATGGTTAACAAGGCAGCAGCTAGGGTGTTTGTGCATTGTGAATTTTGCTCGAACCTTGGACCCCGAACACAAACTTGACTTTGAAACCCGGAACGCCTACAGCAAAAAACAACACGAGGGTGAATTGGAAAATAAAATAAAATAAAGTAAAATAAAGTAAAATAAAATAAGATAAATAAAGTAAAATAAAATAAAATAAAATAAGATGCTAAAACTAAAGAAATAATAAAATTAAATGAAATAAAATAAAATAAAATAAAATACGAAACTAAAATAAATAAGAAAACGAGATAAAAAGAGAAATTAATAAAAATATAAACTAACAACTTAAACTACAAACATTAAAAGAAAGAAAAATAAAATAAAACACGAAAATAAACTAAAAACTATAGAAAATTACAAAAATACTCAAAATAAAGAATAAAAGACAAGAATAATAAAATAATAGAAATAAAGGATATAAAAGGTGAAATTATTGGAAAATAAGCCGGAATACGACTCAATAAACACCCTAAAATTCACATAAAAATCACTTATCAACCTGTGATTTAATTGGCATTGTCACATATGCATATGCATTTTAGGTTACCCATTTTGCCACAATAGTACGTGTTCTACGTATGTGGCTAGCCCGAGGGATTTATGCTCTATCAACTCGAAAACGCCCATGGCAATAAGGGTTCATCCGAGTTTTTAAATCCACCCAAACCATGGAGTCGAGTTCAATTTCATCATGAACTTGCCTAGCCGCCCGTTGGCATACACCCTCAAGGGAGGCTGTCTTGCTAACGCGTCCAAACTCTTAACCATGGTACCCTTTGACACCCAAAAGCTTGACCATAATAGAACATAGAACTTGACTTTAGGTTGCGAACTTCATTGCATCATGCGTGATGATATGCTTATATGTGCATTTTTTTTATTGAATTTTTTTTAAAAAAAATTTCTCTTATCGAACCCTTTTTTTTTATTATTAGAGTCGAGCCATAGATTTTTTTTTTTTGCTTTTTTTTTTTTAGTTACCCGGATTTTTATTCCCGTATACTGCACAAGATTCAACTTGTTTTTGTCATAGACGGAGTTCTTGAAAGAGTTATGTGTCATGTAACCTATGGATCTGTAGCCCCGACTTTTATCTTTGATTTAGAGTTGGTTTCGTCCAAATAAAAGTCACAGATCAAAATTTATAAGCGATATACTATAGCCTGTCCAGTTTATATTTCTTTTTAGCGTCAACTTTCTTTTGTTTTATTTTTTTAAAATTTTTTTATATCTTTTCGTGTCAAGCTAGTATCAGCCAAATCCTTTAATCCGTTTCAACTCATATAACATAGGATTATAGATTTTCATTTTATTTATTTATATTTTAATACCCTTCAGTCCTAATTCTTCTAGAATTCTAGTCCTCTTCCTAGTGCTAACCTTAACATGTGTTCTTTGTCTTTGATTGTGGTTGATCTTATTTATGACTAATGATTTCCAATGGACCGTTTTTACCTAGTAAATAGCATAAACATTAAAATTGGACAAAATTAATCAAGTTAGTTTGTCTTTTAGTCTTCCATGCTATTTGGTCATTGGGTCCTTTGTTTTTCACAACGTCTTCATGTCTAGCCATGCGATCATACCACGAGTCTTAATAAACTCACCTAATCACACATGTTGAGTTGTTTCACACACTTTTCCTTCGAGTAATGCACTATATTGTTTATGATCTTATATTAAGACCATGCATGCGTCGTTTTCCGTCGTAATAGGAATGAGAGGAGTTTTTCCCATCAGTTTTCAAAATTCTTTCATACACTCTTCCTTTCCAATCCGAGTACCAGGCGACATGAAGTAATTCATAAGAAACCATGAAGATGAACCACAAGACAAGTTCCCATATAAGATTTCATGTTTTTTTTTCTTCTTTCGTTTTAACCCTTTTCTTCTAATAAGTCTAGCATAGGTTCTCCTTATCCTTGTCTCTATATGCCAAGTTCCATCAATGTTTATTTCTTTTCCTTTGCATTTGATCATGTCATTCGCCAAAAAAAAAAGAAAAATAATCAATTACCGAACTAAACACAAGGTACACCAATGACTTGAGGCACCTTTGCAACCCTGTCATTCCCTGTTAACCGTTCAATCACATATCCATTTCTTCATCAACCACTTTGAGCCTCGTCTAACGGTTGACCTTTTTTATTCAACCCACATTCTCTTAACCCTAGGATGGGAAGGTGTGTAATTGTATAACATTCACTAGCAAGTAAAAAAAAAAGTAGCAAAACAACAATAAAACAATGTCTAAGGGCAAGTGTTCCAATGTCTTTGATATGAACACGTCTCAAATTGCGTCTCTCATTGAGTGCTTGGTACCGTGCATGAGAAACATGAATGCTAAGTGAGTGATGGACCGCATGATCCGAGATTGCCCACATTGATTCAAAAAAAAAAAAAAATAAAAATAAAAATGAAAATAAACTTGCAAAATTCAAAATTTTTAAATTCACAATTACACATCTTGGGGATTCTCTCGGGTCTTGAGCCTTGTACCCATTTCTTCTTTAAACCATCAACTTAACCATATTACAACCCTTGAAAGACCTATTTAAGGTGTACATACACTTGTAAAAATTTCGGTTAGAGCTACGTTTGGCCTGATTTCTAACGGATACGTAGGCAAGCTCAAATCATGATATGATGTGGTTACAAGGGGTGCCTCAAATCATTGGAATACCTTGCACTTAGTGCGGCATGGATTTTTTATCTATGCGATGTAATGAAATGATCATAAATGCTCATTTTTAATAAAGGGAAAGAAAGAATGATCCTACAAAATTAATCTAAGGGGAATAAAAAGGTGCCTATGCTAGACTTATTGTGGAAGGGATAAATAATAAAAATAAAAAAAAAGATGTCACGAAATCTTGTCGTTGAAGCTCGCCTTATGTTGTTTGCTTTATCATCACTTGCTCTTCTTGCTTGCTGGAGGTATGGGAAGCTTGTTATTATCGGTCAAATGTTGGATAACCTCTTTTAGCTTCCAACAACTCTAAGTAATATGCCCCTACCTTGATGGTACTTGCAATATGCATCTAGATTCCAACTAGGCAATCTCTTTTCAGGTGCAGGATCTTGAATAGGTCCAATGGGAGTAATGAGTCCCTTAGTACGGAGTCGATCAAAGGCAGCATCGTAGTTCATCCCAATGGGGGTGAAGTCTTCCTTAGTTGTTTCTTAGATCCTTGGTTATCCATGGCTAAAACTTCACTGAGATAAACGGTAGTAACATTGTTACTAGAGTGGGCGTTTTCGGAAGAAGAAGGATTGTTGTTCTTCTTTCCTTCCCAGCTACTATGGTTACTATTGTTAGTAGCTTTTTTCTTTGCAAGGTCATCTTCGATCTCGATGCCTATGTCATATACAACCTTGAATGTATTCAATTTATGTTGATATTTTAAGTGCTTTGAATACTTTTCTTGTAAATTTTTAATGAACATCCTCACGGATTCTTTTTCAGTAGGGACTTCGATCATGTTAGCGGAAGATTCCCTCCACTTGTTGAAGAAGGAGGTGAACCCTTTGTTTTCTTTTTGTTTTAGCATCTCAAGTTATCAATGGTCAGTTTCAATTTGAATATTACACTTATATCAATCAATGAAAGAATTTTTTATTCCATCCCAGGTAGAGGTCTTCTCTTTATCAAGGGAGAAGAACCAATGTTGACAAACGATTTCAAGAGATAGAGAGAATAAAGAGTGATAAATATTCTTATCAATCCCTTTAATGTTAATTACAGTTTCAAAGGTCCTTAAATAAAGCAAGGATTGTCAGTTGGCTTAAACTTAGGGATGTCATTGGCATTGAACTTCTGCGGAAGAAGCTTCTTGTCCACTGAGACCCCTTGTGAGCTTATACCGTGGAATCTATA
Source organism: Chenopodium formosanum (assembly GCA_024500155.1). Taxonomy (NCBI): domain Eukaryota; kingdom Viridiplantae; phylum Streptophyta; class Magnoliopsida; order Caryophyllales; family Amaranthaceae; genus Chenopodium; species Chenopodium formosanum. The sequence goes on from CM044880.1 coordinate 22,441,912, forward strand.
ATCATTGGATATTTTGCTCAAGCTTTCTTGCATGAGCTCCATTTGTTGTTTTTTTACAGGGTCATTGATTTGAATGGTTAAAGCTTTCAACACCTCAGTCACGTCTTCCATTTGCTTCTTGAGCTCATTGACTTCTTTTTGAATTGCCATTATCTTCTTAGCTTTTCTTTTTTGACCAACTGGTTTATCAAAAAGTTGAACTTGAACGAAGGTATTGTCCTTGATTAATTGCCCTTCTTTCCTTGACCAAGTACTGTGTAAAGGGAAATTAGGGGTAAGTTTTTTATTATTTATTTTTACTCAAGCTCTATTCAACATGGAAGAGAATTGGAATAGTTTAGACCCCCCACTTAAATGACAGAAAACGACTCATGCATGAACCTAAGACATGGTCATGGTGACATATACAAAGTGTGTGCTAAGAATAGTGAGTGTAGGTGAAATATTAAGACTCGTGTCATGACCATGTGGCTAGACTATGTGACTAGACTCAAGCAAAGAGTAAGTTAAAACTTCATGTATATGCATTAAACTGGACCTAATGTGGTATTTTAGTCATACCTTATTATCTGTGATTTCGATTGGGACAAAACCAATGCCAAATTAAATATAAAACTCGGGGCTACAGATCCATAGGTTTTTACAACTCTTAACTCTTTCTAAAACTCCAGCTATGACCAAAACAATTTGACGCTTGTGTAGTATACGGGAATAAAAATCTGGTTTAACCTAAAGGAACTATGACTCGATTTAAGGTATATTTTTTAGCTCAAATTAATTAATTAAGCAAAGTCCTTTAGCCATTTAATAGTTTATTTAGACTTAATCACAAGTTAAACAAATGGTTAAGAAAAATACATAGAGTATGCACAAGCAAAGAATGCACAAGTAGTCATAATATGATGCAATGAGTTTGCAACCTTACCATGGCTCTAGCTCTCTAAAGTTCGGGGTATGGATTAGTCAAAGAGGGTCCATGGTTATGAGTCTGGATGCACCACACGGAAGCCTTACCTTTGGAAGGGTTGGCGAGTGTGGATGGGACCACGCGAGTTAAACTCACTTCCATTGTTTGGTGAATTTAACATTCTCGGATGTACCCTTTGTTGCTCATAATGTTAAATCGCGTAGATGGTGCATGAATTCTCAGAGGGTTCTGTCCATATGTAGAACACATATGGGTTTCAGAAAAGAGAGAAAAACTCAATCAGGAAGTATAATCAAGCCAAAAGTGCTAGAACTAGTCGAAACAAGAAGGCATATATTTGGCTCAATATTAGAAGAACACGGCGCCAGACAATAGAGTCCGTCGCCAGGATATAAGCCCTGTCGCTAGACGACAGAGTTGTCGCTAGGCGACAGAGCCATATCATTGGCGACAGGCTCTGTTTTCTAAACGCTAGTTCCTACATTCCTCAGCAGCTTTCTATGTTCTTAGAATTTTGCAGTTTTCGTAGTATTATTTTGATTCTAGTTGTGAAATATATTCCTCAAATTTCCTACATGTAAAAACCCTATGTTTTTTATTCATTACGGATGGTCTTTCAAATGAGAACCTTTTTTTTTCATATGAAAATAATGTTAATCAAAATTACGCACATGAAATACTTAGAAATTTTCGAGTCTCATCCCCTCATTCTAAATCATTGCCAAAATAAATTTAAGGATTTTAATAGAAATCCTTCCCATAGGAGTCGCCAAAAACTATAGGGAATATTTCAAGCATTACCCCAAGCTTGAACCCCACTGTGATCATACACTTAAGCATGGTGGCGTCCAAAGGGAAGTAAGCTAGAGTGAAAGAGTCGCTAACAAGTTTTAGGAACTAGAACACCGTTCATAGGGTGAAGGTTACACCCTTTAACGATCCAATAGATCGTTAACTTCAATAGGTTTTGAACCAAGACTAGAAGTTCAGGGATGGAGGTACAAATCAAATCTTTTAGAGAAAGAATCTGCCCTAACAATAGGCCTCTACTTTATTCTTCTCGTAATCATGTGCGCTTTCTGACTAACATGCAATCATTATGATTACCCTAAACCTGTTTATCTATGTTGGTTGAATATTAATGCACAAATAAATCTATTATTGGCGATCACTTGAATTATAATCATATTAACCCTAAACAAAATTATCAATTATCTTAATAAGCGCGATTACAAGTACCAATTCATTTTAAACATGCATAAAAGGTGTGATTAAGCAATAACAATAAACATAAAGCAACATAATAATAATCATAACAATTATAATCATAATAATAATTATAATCAATAATCATATCATCATGTTAAGGCATAATAATAGCAAGATCCAAGACATGATACTAAAAAGATATATAACAAACCCTAGCATGTCACTAAGCAATAAAAATCAAAGCTTTAACCCTTACATAATACTAACATGATATTAGAAAGAGAATAGGAAGCATCATAACAATCATACTTGATATTAGAAATTATAGTTGTTACCCTAAACACGATACTAGGAAGCAATAAAACATCCTAACATGACACTAGGAATCAAAATAACAACCTAAGCATGATTTCTAAATCATAATATCAACAAATCAATTAAAGCACATACTTGGATGCCTCGTATCTATTTCTAATAATAAAATACACGCATTAGTAACTTTAAGGAAAAAAATAAACAAGCAATTAAATTAAATAATTGAAAGAAAGATATGGGACTAAACCTTCAGAAATCAAAACCTTTCACGTCTAGGGCGAAGACAACTTAAAACTTGGCTAGGTGTTTCTAGATCTTGTGACTGCGGAATTTTGTATACAAAAGCTAGTTTAGAAAAGAGAGAGAGAGAGAGAGAGATAGTAATCTAGAAATTCTTGATGAGAGTTGGTGAAAGAAAGAATTAAAGAATTAATGAGAAGATTTGATGATAATTGATGATTGAAAACGGAGTTTTAGGAGGCTATTTATAGAGAAAATCATTGGGCCTCATATAAATATCAAACCAGGCCTATTTTAGTAATTTGGCCATAACTTCCTCATTATTAATCGGAATTTGGATTATAATATATCGTTGGAAAGCTCATTTTGAACCGGATCCTACTACACCATTATTGGACCCTTTTCATGGAACAAACCAAACTGGATTGGCTGTTTTCTTTAAATAGATGTTCAAAAACAGAGAGAAAGAAAAGAAATAAAAACTAACCACGACACTAGACTTTCCACACTTTTACTTCATTCGATTATGCTTCGACGTGAAAGGTACTCATCAATGGGGTTGTTTTTGGGGAGACTCAGATGGGTGTCTACACAAGCCCCCACTTTGACTGAGTTTGGAGAAACGCAAGTTTCGAAAACAAAATTCAAAGTAGCAATAGGGACGGAGAATGATTCAGAACATTCTGCAATCCTAAATCATTCTTGCAACGCCGATACCTACAAACTAGCATTAGTTAAAACAGATAAAAGAGTTAAGAAACGCGTATCTTGCACCGTCGAGAACACGTCTCTAGAGGTAACCAATTTGTTGCTTTGGTGTTGTGACAACCTTCCGCAAGCTAGGGAATGCTATCCGGCTACTTTAACGATCTTCCCCAAGATAGAGGATACCGCCTGAAGACTGCTACGCTTGTAACTGCCTCAAATTTCCACCGTGATAGTCTTCTACAAGCTAGAGAACACTATCGAAGATTTCTTCGCTTGAAACGATCTTCTACTGCCTTCTAACCATCTTCCGCAAGCCAGGGAATATGATCGAAGATAATTTTTCTTGAAATCACCTCAAGTTGTTTGTGACAACCCTCCGCAAGTTAGGGAATGTTGTCGAAGATTTCTTCGCTTGAAGTCATCTCCATTGGTTGCGATAATATTTTTAAGAAAATTACCGAAGATCAACTCTTTTCAATCCTTAAAAGATTGCTTGAACTTTGCTCCCGCTATGCCAGTACGTCGGCGCTTTTGCTGCTTGAAAACCATTATGTCGGTGCCTCCGATGAGCCAATTCTTAGGCGCTTTAAGCTAAGTGAGACGATCATTTATCAGGTCAATCACTTAATGTGATTGTAATGGAGTTGATTACTAAATCATTTCAAGTTTCTTAGAGGGGCTAACAGGTGTACCAAGGAACCTAAACTGCTGCGCAAGGTCCACATAACCATATTACAGGCCACACACTTTGTCGCCGTACCAGCGCCTGCTGGAAGGACATGTCGCCGCGTTTTTTGCTTGTCGCCAGATGACGGGGTTGTTGCCAGGAAATAATTTTGTCGTCAGGCGTTGCACTCGGGATTTTCAGATAAATCCTCTTTCCTTATGCTGTTGCTATTCATTTCCTGGTTTCGCTCCAAACCTTTAACTTGGTTATTTCCTTTCAACCAAATTAGCTTAAATTAAAGCTCTTCATCTCTAATTTTTAAGTTTGCTTAACCCTCTCTTATCCTCGTTTTTTCTTTGGATTGTACCTGTATTCATATTTTTGACTATAGGACTTTGCTCATCTATTTACTTATCTTAGGACTGTCCTAAGGCTCAATTAATACCTAATGTGTTTTTAGCACATATGACTTGTCATGAGTTAAATCAAAGTGTTTAACACATGCGTTAAACTAAACTCAAGATGATATGACACGACATGACTCAACGTACATGACTCATGTGTGCAAGAAAAAGAAAACAATTTCCATCATTTTTTTGTGGAGGGTACTAACTTTTCCAAAACAAGAAAGACACAAAAAGGAAGAAGTTTGTTTTTGAAAGTGCATATTAAATGAGCTTAATCCGTTAACGTTGTCTCTTACAATACAAGGATTGTAACATCTTAGACTATCCTAGTTGACTCAATAATGAAAGTATTTAGGTAACTTACGCGCGGAGGCTAAGTACTTCATACTTTATGATGCAATGATGATTGATGTTAATATGACAAGGAATGTTTCAACGTTATATTAAGATTTCATGACAAAGGGATCCTAAGGGAAGTATATTTAGTCATGTATCTGTGTAGTGTGTGAAAGTGACATTAAGGTTACGTTGCAAGGGCTAAGTGTATGGAAAATATAATGAAAAGAGTCAAATGATGGTGACTCTTAGGATGGGTAAGCTAATAATGTAGGGATCAAGCCCCCAAGTCTAACTCTAAGTAATTAGGGATGAGAATAGGAGATCCCTTGATATGATCATGATGTGTGAATCTGAATGTAAATTGTAATACCCCGTATTTTATTTAAAGTATGTATTTTATAAAGTATTTAACTAGTTGTAATTATTTTAATTAAAGTATTTTAATTAATAATATTATTAAAGGAAAGTTTATTTAATTATTTTAATTAAAAGTTGGGGTTTTATTTTAGAAAAGTTTGATTTTTCAACAAGTTTATTAGGGAAGGGATTAGGAAAACCTAGAAGAGGGTTAGTAGAGAAGAGGTTTAAATATCCCACTTATAAGGCAAATCAAACTTTGCCCAGAGTGGAGAAAACCCAAGGTAAACTTCTCTCTCTCTCTCCTCCTTATTTTTCTTTCTTTTTCTTTTCCCCTTCCCCTTAACTTTTTTCGGCTGCTCTCCTCCCTCACATCTGCTGCCAGCCACCGGCAGCTGGTGGCCGCCAATGCCAGCCACCGACAGCTGGTGGCCGCCGATGCCAGCAGCGCAAGCCGCCAGCAGCAGGCAGCCGCCGCCGCCAGCAGCCGGCAGTCGGTGGGGGCTGCCGTCCTTCTTCCCCTTTTTCCCCCTTTTTCGAACTTCATATATACATAAAAACAAAAATTTAAGCTTTCTTGTTTTAATTTAATCTATTCTTGGATCTAAATATAAATTATGAGTTTGGGGGTTTAATTTTGATGTTTGATAATTGTAATTGTATGAATTAATTTTCAGATTTGGTTTTTAATTAAAAAGCCCCAATTTTTGAAACCCTAGGTCCTTGATTTATGAAAATTATGAAATTATATGAGGTATTAATGTTTAGATCTTCAATTTAAGTGTTTTAAGGCTAAATTACAGCAAGTTTTAATTAGAAATAAAGTGTTGGAATTTTATGTAGATCACTTAATATTATGTTTATGAAGGAAATTTAAATTACCCATTAAGTGGGACTTAATTAGAGTGTTTTAAATATAATTTCAGCTTATTCTAATTATTTTAAGAGGGGTTTTAGGATAGTATATATTGCTGGAAATTTGTTTAGAGTGGGTTTTAATGCTCTATTATAATTTTAATGTGTAGGAGACTTCGAAGTGAGCAATTTTTACTAGTGACGATTTTAAGATCGTGTTCAAGGTACGTTCGCGTACTTAGCATATTTTGATGATGTAGAGTCATGCTAGGTTTAATTTCAATCAATTACAAGTAGTATCATGCTAAGGTTTATGTATTGAATTGTGAACTATTGGTGTTGGTGATTGAATTGTGAAGCATGAATTATTTGTGATGGTTTATGGATTGGAAATTATATTTTTAGCATGATTATATGGACTACATATTTATTTGTGGCATGATAGAGAGCATGTTTAATTAAACTAATTGTTTAATTATGTTTGGAATATTGAAAAGACATTTTATTATGGTTCATATAATTTTTATTGATGCTTTATGCATGAGAAAGGAGCTATATAAGTGTCTATGTACACAAGGAATTAATTGTATGTTGGTGCCTTTGTGCACTTAGCGTGTCTTTAACACCGAGGGATAGGATTTTTGGCGCATTATGCGTTTAAGGTGTCTTTGACACTGAGGTAGAATTAAAAAGGGTTCAACATTAAATAATATGTGGTCACTAATTATTCAAGAATTAAATTGGTATGTTTGTTTGATTGAATAATTATTGTTGATTGACTTATTATGCATTGAGAGTTATCACCAAGTCTAATAATATGTAAATAATGTAAAGTGAAAGAGATTACGCACCAAAACTCTTGGAACGTATATACCTTAAGTATGAACAATGGGGGAAGTTATGGGGTTATATATTTAACCATAACTTCTAATGGAGTACAGGACGCTTTATATTCCTTTTTATTATTATGCGCTGGAATTCCGCAACCTATGTGTGGCACAGGTTTGTTGCTGGCACGGTTAGCTCCCGTGTCAATTAACCCCAATTTATTGGGATAGGTATAGTTGGAAACCCGTTCGATGCGTAATCAACGCTAAATGAATTGTTTAGTTCCTAGTTAGAGTGTCTTGTTGATTGTTGTGTGTGCTTGTAAACAGGTGCAATGAGGTAAGTGTGTGTGATGATAGGAGAATGCATGTTAGTGTGGTTAGTTACGCTTATATACTCAGCTTTGCTGATTGTGTGTGTTGTTTGTGTCTGGCCATGTCTTTATCTTGGCCCTACGATGATCTATTTTAATGGAGAGTAGTGGGGGCAAGTAGAGATACACTTTTCAGGTATTGAAGCATGTTCATGACGAGACATGAGTGAAGAGAGAATCATGCTAGCTTCTATTAGAATATGATGTGTTTTATGCATTGAATATTTTATCATATTACTTTATGGACTAACACAAAAGTTTGGTTGTTTCGGTTTTGAATAAGGGCCTTAAATGGTTCCAAGTTGTAGTGGATTTTATTTTACTTTGGTTTTGTTGATTTTCAACTTTATTTTCGTTGGTATGGTTTTTAAATTGTGTTATATAATAGTTTTTGTTTTCAAGTCTTCCGCTGTGTATCTTTGATAGTTGCCTTAGCCGTTTTCACGGCGGCGGTAATGTCTTAGATATTCCTAAAACGTATTTTAAAAAGAGTAAAGTGTGTATTTAAAGGAAAGGAATTTCTAGGGTGTTACATGAATGCATTTTATTTTACAGCCGCACCCCTTTGTGAGGTGTCCTACGTATCCGTTAGGAATCAGGCCGAACGTAGCTCTTGCCGAACCTCGCACAAGTATGTGTATACCTCAAAAAGATCTTATTTAAGGGTTTTCACGTGGTTAGGCTAAAGCTTGAAGAAGAAAGGGATAAAAGACTCAAGACCCTAGATAAGCCCCCAAGGTGTGCAATTTCGCTTTTGAATATTTGTATTTTCAAGCAATTTTTTTTTTATTTAGTTTGGTACGAAATTTTTTTTAAGGGACACTCGAATTTTTTTTTTTTAGTGTTCGAAATTTTTTTTTTTTATTTTTTTTTGTGAATGCCGAAAATTTGGCCCCTTCCCTATAATTTAAAAAAAAAAAATTTTAGCAGGGTAAAATAATTTTAGTTTGTTAATTTTGCAGGGAGCAAGGATTAATGTAAGAATTATGTGTTAAAAGCTTTTATTAATATGTTGGTGAGCTTGGGTTGGAAAGAAAAGGGTATATAGGCTAGAATTTAATTTCTTCCCTGTGTGCATAAATTTTATTTTAGGGTGTTCAAGCATGTTGTATGACTAAATGTTTGTGATGAAAGCATGCAATATACTTCCTTCGTTCTGTTAATATTGCAACAAGGAGGAAATTACGCATCCCGAAACACCTTTTATATGCTAAATATCTATAATTGTGTAAGAGTAAAAATTATAAAAAGTTGATATTGTGAAAGTATTTTATGAGACGAATCCAACAAGATCTCACTTGACTATATTTTGCTTAACGTATAACTCATATTATATAGTCAAACAAGAGTGATGAATAGTGCAAAAAGTCCATTGTTGCAATATTAATAGGACGGAGGAAATATGTATTATTTTATGTGATTCTTTATATTGTATGATTGAACACTGAACTTTGTATTATTTATTTAATTTTATTTTATTCCTTTAGGGGAGGGAAATCTTTTCTAAACCTTTTCTCTACAGGATGCCAATTTTTCCTAGCAAGTTTACCCAAATGGGATCTCTCGTAAAGAAAAATAATGAACACCCCTATGACTTTGTAGAAAAGATCAGATACTTTTGTTCCTACATGAGCAATGTCCTACGAGAGAAAGTTTATGACACCCCTGATCGTATTTCGGCAATGATTGTCTATTGTCTTCCAGAGGAGCCCCCTTACTTTGCTGTCAAACAAAGATTTTCTTATTTTTATCTTCCAGGAGACATCCCAAACTACCATAAATACATAAACTATTATGGCCAGTGGTATCCAGACTATATTTTCTTAACCAAATATCTCGTAAGGGTGGAGAAAGTTTATTATCAGCGCTTAAACCTTCCCTACCCTGACTACTACTTTGATAACCCAACAGAGAACAATCCTCCTCCAAATAAACAACCAGAAAATTCCGCTTCTTCTTCTCCTTCGTCGGGGGGTAATCCAGCAAAGAATGGAGAACAACAAGAGGGTAATAGTTCACTTATGGACATTTCTGATCCAAACCCACCTCCAACTCCAATAATTATAGATATTTCATCGGATGAGGAAGAAGAAGGGGAGTTTGTTCCAGTAGAACCTGAACCTGAATCACCTGAACCAATGGAGGAGTCAAATGATTCTAACTTCGATCCTTCAAGCTACAAGCAATCCACCGATAAAAAGGGACAACGTTCGAAAGGATTAAATCTTATGACTTTCCTCGCAACGAGTTCATATTCTTTATTTTAAAAATTTATTTGTTATTTCAGTTTTAGCAAATAAGTGGCATGACCACATCAGTTTTTGGAACACACTTTTTATTTTAATATCTTCAGTCTATTTTGATTAATAAACCTTATTTATTTCTTTGATAAATTTTTATTTATAAATTCTTTTGTTTTCCAAATATTCCATTCCACACCATTATTCCAGTAATCACCATTCCAAGCAACTTATCTCCAACAAACATTTATAAAGCGCAAACGTCCATGGGAATTATTTTTATATTTATTGTGATGCTTTATATTTATTTTTATAAACATTTATAGCAATCAGTATTAATTGATAAAGCTACATTAAGGGAATTTTTATCAATTGCTATCCCAAATTGTTAGCTTCAAATTTTACTGTAAATGTTTAAAAAGTCGTTAAAATATATACGGGTGTTCGCCTTGAGAGCTATACCTAGCCATTTCTAATAGTTATCCTTGTCCTATATTCAGGAGAAACCAAATGGCAGGGGGACGAAGTTCAGGTAGTGGTGGAAATGATTTGAATGATGTAGTGAGACAATTGGCAGCGGTTGCCCAACAATTGACAAGGAACTCAACTGGTAACGTGGATGCTCACGGGGAGCTCTTTAAAAAGGTGGTGCAAAGCAAGCCACCAACCTATTAGAGCGAGCCTGATCCTGTGGTGTTGAAAAATTGGTTAAGGGAATTTGAGAAACTGCTTGGAGATGTGGGATGCCCTGAAAACTCCAAAGTAGGTTGTGCTACCTACTATCTGAGGGGTGAAGCTGATCTTTTGTGGTAACAAAACGAGGCTACCATTAGAGCATTACCTGGGTTCAACTTGACCAAATTCCCAGAAAAAGTGAGAGACAAGTTTTATCCTAGCTTTTTGCAGAAGTAGAAGGCTGAGGAATTTTCAAACCTTAGGATGGATAAGATGACAGTTACGGAATATTACACCAAGTTTATTGAGTTGTCCCGTTTTGCTGAAGGATCCGTCTCTACGGAGAAAGCAAAAGCTGGGAAGTTTGAGAGTGGGTTAACTACTGATCTGCAGTTGAAGCTGTGCGGACAGGTATTTGAGACCCTAGATGAAGTATATGGAAGGGCCGCACACCTTTATGCTCTGGAGGAAAATAAGAAGAAAGAGTTAGCTGAAATAGAAAGAAGAGAGAAAAGGAAGGAAGTGGGACAAGTTTCTGGAAACCAACAGGGAAACCAGAATGGTTTTAAGAAGCAAAAGTACCACTATAACAATAATTTCCCCAATAATAATAATTTCCAGAATAATAACCGCCAAGGGGGACGTAGCAACAACGGAGGGGCTGGAAACAATAAATAGGGGAATAATAAAAATGGAAGGACTTACTTCTGCAAGAGGTGTAGGAACAATCACCCTGGGAAGGACTGTGAAGGCAATTTGGTTGCTTGTCGCGCTTGCAACAAACTAGGGCATAGGGAGTACGAGTGTTACTCCAAGAATGCTAATGGGAATAAACAGAACAACTATAACTTAGGAGGAAACCAGAGGAATTTCCAAGGGAACAACAACAATTTTTCTGGGAATGAGGGAGTGCAGCAGAATGAGGTGAGAAACAGTAACACCAACAATAGTAACAGCCAAAAAAAGGGAGGAACTGTAGGGAAACTGAATATTTTGAGTAGGCACGAGGCAGAGGCCACGAAAGATGTTATCACTGGTACTTTTTCTATTAACTCTATTCCTGTTAAAGTATTGTTTGATTCTGGTGCAACTTTTTCTTTTGTTTCTAAGGGTATTGTTTCAAAACTTAAGGACTACTTAAAAACAGTAGAGGTAGTAGATTTACCTATAACCATCCCGACATGTGGGGTAGTGAATTGTACCAAAAATTTTAGAAACGTGCCTTTAGAAATAGAGGGAAAGATATTTCCGTCTGATCTTATTGAGTTTGGGCTGAGCGACTTTGACCTTATCTTGGGGATAAACTAGCTGAGTAAGTATAATGCTGAGATTAGTTGTAGATTTTAGAAAGTGAAGATGGTCACAAGTGGAAATGAATCAGTGACTTACTGGATGAATGGTAAAACAAAGTGTCCAAGGGTAATATCAGTGTTAAAATTAGCAAAGTACATGAAGAAGGGACATCCAGTATATTTCTGCAGCGTTAGGGATATGAACCATGAACAAGTGGCAAATCCAGAAAATATAGAAGTGGTCAACGAATTTCTGGATGTGTTTCCGGAAGAGATCCCTGGGATGCCACCTAAAAGGACAATCGATTTTACCATAGATTTAGTTCACGGAAAATCCCCAATATCCAAGGCACCATATAGAATGGCACCTGCAGAAATGAGTGAATTTCAGGATCAGTTACAAGATTTGTTGGACAAAGGGTACATTAGACCAAGTGCTTCTCCTTGGGGAGCACGAGTTCTATTTGTAAAGAAAAAGGATGGAAGCATGAGACTGTGAATTGATTACAGGGAATTAAATATGGTGACCATAAAGAATAATATCCCTTACCAAGAATAGATGATCTGTTTGACCAACTAAAGGGTGCCACAGTGTTTTTGAAAATTGACTTGAGGTCTAGATATCACCAATTGGGAATTGCCGATAAGGACATCCCTAAAACGGCATTTAGGACAAGATATGGACACTACGAGTTCACAGTTATGCCTTTTGGATTGACGAATGCTCCAGCAATCTTTATGGATTTAATGAATAGGGTGTTTCATCAATTTATGGATAAGTTTGTAGTGGTGTTCATAGATGACATTTTGGTATACTCAAGGAACAAAGAAGAGCATGCAGAACACCTAAGGACAATTTTGCAAACATTGAGAGAAAACCATCTTTATGCAAAGTTCTCCAAGTGTGAGTTTTGGTTGGAGAAGATAGCCTTCTTAGGACACTTTGTGTCCAGGGACGGGGTAGAGGTAGACCCAGCCAAAATAGAAGATGTTAAAAGCTGGACGACACCCAAAACAGTATCTGATGTGAGAAGTTTCTTAGGTTTAGCAGGGTATTATATGCGTTTTGTTAAGGATTTTTCCAAGATTGCTAAACCTATGACTACTCTAATGAAGAAGGACAAGAAGTTTGAATGGGATGAGAAGTGTGAAGAGGCGTTCCAACTCTTAAAACACAAATTAGTTACAGCACCAGTGCTTACACTTCCAGATGATAGTGGACTGTATGATGTATATAGTGATGCATCAAAGAATGGTTTGGGGTGTGTGCTTATGCAAAATGGAAAGGTGATTGCATACGCATCAAGGCAGCTAAAAACACACGAGGTAAACTATCCAACCCATGATTTGGAATTAGCCGCCATCATTTTTGCACTGAAAATTTGACGCCATTATATGTACGGAGTGAAATGTAGAATTTACATAGACCACAAGAGCTTAAAGTACATTTTCACCCAAAAGGATTTGAACCCTCGTCAAAGGAGATGGCTAGAGTATACGACGGATTACGATCTAGACATACAATACCAATAAGGGAAGGCAAATGTGGTTGCGGATGCTCTAAGTCGTAAAACTAGTCATGGATTAAACTCGTTAGTAGTAGCTAATGAGTTATGTAGAGAAATGGCAAATTTGAATTTAGAAGTCGTGGAATGAGGAGTACCAGCAGGTATTTTTGCAAATCTGAGTATCCAACCAACAATATTCGACGTGATTCGAGAGAACCAAGAGGGGGATGTAAAGTTGGATAGGATACGTGAGAAAATTAAGCAAGGAAAAGCTATAGACTTCAAAATTCACGAAGATGGGAGCTTGAGGTATAAAGGTCGATGGTGTGTACCACAGAAATGTGAGGAAGTGAAGAAAAAGTTGATGGAAGAAGGCCACAACACACCTTACTCAGTACACCCGGGAGGAGACAAGTTATATAAGGATTTGAAGAAAATGTTTTGGTGGCCTAGAATGAAAAAGGAGGTTGCTGAATTTGTGGCAAAGTCTTTAACATGTCAGAAGGTGAAAATAGAGCACAAGAGGCCTCAAGGGAATGTAAAGTCTTTAGAAATCCCAGGATGGAAGTGGGATTGCATTTCAATGGATTTCGTGACTGGCTTACCTAAGTCAAGAAGTGGAAATGATACCATTTGGGTAGTGGTGGACAGACTTACTAAATCAGCAGTGTTTATACCAATGAAAGAAACTTGGAAGACGGAGCAACTTGCGAAGGCTTACATCAAGCATGTATTAAGGTTACATGGAGTTCCAAAGGATATTGTTTCTGACAGGGATTCCGGATTTCTCTCAAAATTCTGGAAAAATGTTCAAGAAAATTTTGGTACCATACTTAAAATGAGTACAACATTTCACCCTGCCACATATGGGCAAACTGAAAGTACTATTCAAACCTTGGAGGACATGTTGAGAGCTTGTGTAATAGACTTCCAGGGAGGTTGGGAAGACAGTTTGGATTTAATTGAATTTTCCTATAATAATAGTTACCACGCAAGCATAGGAATGGCACCAGTCGAGGCTTTATATGGGAGAAAATGTAGAAGTCCAATTTGTTGGAACGACATTAGTGAAACTATGATTCTTGGGCCTCAAATGATTGAGGACACAGTCAAGCAAGTAAGGAAATCCAATCTAAAATCCAACCAGCTCAAGATAGCCAAAAGAGTTATGCAGACTTAAAGCGAAGAGAAGAAGAATTTGAAATTGGCGATAAGGTGTTACTAAAAGTGTCACCAATGAAAGGAGTGATGATATTTGGGAAGAAAGGAAAGCTCAGTCCAAAATACATCGGTCCATATGAAATACTACAAAGAATAGGCAAAGTAGCTTATAGGTTAGCCTTACCTATGGAGCTTAGTAAAGTACATGACGTATTTCATGTGTCCCAATTGAGAAGGTATATCCCCGATAAATCCCATGTGCTAAAACTAGAAACCATCGAGTTAGATCAAAGTTTAACCTATGAAGAGAGACCTGTCAAGATTTTTGACACTAAAGTGCGTAGTACACGCAACAAGAACGTTAAGATTGTAAAAGTACTTTGGTCTAACCAAGAATATGAGGAAGCCACTTGGGAAGCAGAGGATGAAATGAAAAAGAAATACCCAGAGTTGTTTCAGGTATGTAGAGTTACAGGGGGGTAACTTGTTTTCTTTAAGGGGGGTAGAATGCGGTAGAATTTCGCGCTTTTTCCCTATATTTCAGTTATTTTTGTGCTCTTTGCACGAATTTAAACAAGTATTTCGAGTATTTGTGCTCTCAAAGAGACATAAAACAGTAAAGAAGTGACAAAAAGTACAACAATACTATACATATTAAGGAAAAAGGTTTGAATTCCGTTCCCCGAGTTTTGGGACGAAACTTTTTTTAAAGGGGGGTAGACTGTAATACCCCATATTTTTATACGTATTTTATCTAAAGTATGTATTTTATAAAGTATTTAAATAGTTGTAATTATTTTAATTAAAGTATTTTAATTAATAATATTATTAAAGGTTGGGGTTTTATTTTAGAAAAGTTTGATTTTTCAACAAGTTTTTTAAGGAAGGGATTAGGAAAACCTGGAAGAGGGTTAGTAGAGAAGGGGTATAAATATCCCACTTATGAGGCAAATCAAACTTTGCCCAAAGTGGAGAAAATCCAAGGTAAACTTCTCTCTCTCTCCTCCTTATTTTTCTTTCTTTTTTTTTTCCCCTTCCCCTTAATTTTTTTCGGCTGCCCACCTCCCTCACCACCGCTGCCAGCCACCGGCAGCTGGTGGCCGCCGCTGCCAGTAGTGCAATTCGCCAGCAGCAGGCAGCCGTCGCTGCCAGCAGCGCAAGCCGCCGGCAGCAGGCAGCCGCCGCCGCTAGCAGCCAGCAGCTAGTGGTGGATGCCGTCCTTCTTCCCCTTTTTCCCCCTTTTTCGAACTTCATATATATAAAAAAAATAAAAAATTTCAGCTTTCTTGTTTTAGTTTAATCTATTCTTGGATCTAAATATAAATTATAAGTTTGGGGGTTTAATTTTGATGTTTTATAATTGTAATTGTATGAATTAATTTTCAGATTTGGTTTTAATTAAAAAGCCCCAAATTTTGAAACCCTAGGTCCTTGGTTTATGAAAATTATGAAAGTATATGAGGTATTAATGTTTAGATCTTCAATTTAAGTGTTTTAAGGCTAAATTACAGCAAGTTTTAATTAGAAATAAAGTGCTTGAATTTTATGTAGAGCACTTAATATTATGTTTTTGAAGGAAATTTAAATTACCCATTAATTGGGACTTAATTAGATTGTTTTAAATATAATTTCAGCTTATTCTAATTATTTTAAGAGGGGTTTTAGGATAGTATATATTGTTGGAAATTTGTTTAGAGTGGGTTTTAATGCTCTATTATAATTTTAATGTGTGGGAGACTTCAAAGTGAGCAATTTCTACTAGTCGTGACGATTTTAAGATCGTATTCAAGGTACGTTTGCGTACTTAGCATATTTTGATGATGTAGAGTCTTGCTAGGTTTAATTTCAATCAATTACATGTAGTATCATGCTAAGGTTTATGTATTTATTTGTGAACTATTGGTGTTGGTGATTGAATTGTGAAGCATGAATTATTTGTGATGGTTTATGGATTGGAAATTATATTTTTGGCATGATTATATGGACTACATATTTATTTGTGGCATGATAGAGAGCATATTTAATTAAACTAATTGTTTAATTATGTTTGGAATATTGAAAAGAAATTTTATTATGGTTCATATAATTTTTATTGATGCTTTAAGCATGAGAAATGAGCTATATAAGTGTCTATGTACACAAGGAATAAATTGTATGTTGGTGCCTTTGTGCACTTAAGGTGTCTTTAACACCGAGGGATAGGATTTTTGGCGCATTATGCGTTTAAGGTGTCTTTGACACTGAGGTAGAATTAAAAAGGGTTCAACATTAAATAATATGTGATCACTAATTATTCAAGAATTAAATTGGTATGTTTGTTTGATTGAATAATTATTGTTGATTGACTTATTATGCTTTGAGAGTCATCACCAAGTTTAATAATATGTAAATAATGTAAAGTGAAAGAGATTATGCACCAAAACTCTTGGAACGTATATACCTTGAGTATAAACAATGGGGGGAGTTATGAGGTTTTATATTTAACCATAACTTCTAATGGAGTACAGGACACTGTATAATACTTTTTATTATTATGCGCTAGAATTCCGCTACCTATGTGTGGCACAGGTTTGTTGGTGGCACGGTTAGCTCCCGTGTCAATTAACCCCAATTTATTAGGATAGGTATAGTTGGAAACCCGTTCGATGCTTAATCAATGCTAAATGAATTGTTTAGTGCCTAGTTAGAGTGTCTTGTTGATTGTTGTGTGTGCTTGTAAACAGGTGTAATGAGGTAAGTGTGTGTGATGATAGGAGAATGCATGTTAGTGTGGTTATTTACGCTTATGTACTCAGCTTTGCTGATTGTGTGTGTTGTTTGTGTCTAGCCATGTCTTTATCATGGCCCTACGATGATCCATTTTAATGGAGAGTAGTGGGGGCAAGTAGAGATACACTTTTCAGGTATTGAAGCATGTTCATGACGGGGCATGAGTGAAGAGAGAATCATGCTAGCTTCCAATAGAATATGATGTGTTTTATGCATTGAATATTTTATTATATTACTTTATGGACTAACACAAAAGTTTGGTTATTTCGGTTTTGAATAAGGGCCTTAAATGGTTCCATGTTGTAGTGGATTCTATTTTACTTTGGTTTTGTTGATTTTCAACTTTATTTTCGTTGGTTTGGTTTTTAAATTGTGTTATTTAAATAGTTTTGGTTTTCAAGTCTTCCGCCGTGTATCTTTGATAGTTTCCTTAGCCGTTTTCACGGTGGCGGTAATGTCTTAGATATTTCTAAAACGTATTTTAAAAAGAGTAAAGTGTGTATTTAAAGGAAAGAAATTTCTAGTGTGTTACATGAATGCATTTTTTTTTACAGCCGCACCCCTTTGTGAGGTGTCCTACGTATCCGTTAGGAATCTGGCCGAACGTAGCTCTTGCCGAACCTCTCATAAGTATGTGTATACCTCAAAAAGATCTTATTTAAGGGTTTTCACGTGGTTAGGCTAAAGCTTGAAGAAGAAAGGGATAAAAGACTCAAGATCCTAGATAAGCCCCCAAGGTGTGCATTTTTGCATTTGAATATTTGTATTTTCATGCTTGAGGTTTCTTACTCTTTTTTAGCTCTGTTTTTTGCTTTATTTATTTTATTTTAATACGTATGGGCAATCCCGATCATGCGGTCTATCACTCACTTGGCATTCATGTTCTCAGGCACGGTACCGAGCACTCGATAAGAGACGCAATCTTAGACGTGTTTATATTAAATACATGTTCATGTCAAAGACATTGGAACACTTGCCCTTTTGTACAATTTTATTATTATTATTATTATTATTATTATATTATATTATTATTATTATTATTATTATTATTATTATTATTTACTATTTGCTATTTTAATCTTTTGAAGTCACTCAAGATTTTTATGAAATTGAAAATTGCATAAGTCGCACACCATCCCATCCCAAGGTTAGGTATATATGGGTTGAAAAACAAAGGGTCTATCGTTAGATGAGGCTCAAAGTGGTTTATCAAAAAAGGATTGCATATTTGAAGGGTGAAAGGTAATATTATGAGGCTACAAGGGGTGCCTCAAATCATTGGTATACCTTGTGCTTAGTTCGACAATGATTTTTTTTTTTGATTTTTTTTGCAATGTAATGAAATGATCATGTGCAAGGAAATAAATTCTCATTCTTATTAAAAAGAGATAATGGTCCTACAAAATTAATCTAAGAAAAAAAAAATGAAAGGTGTCTATGCTAGACTTATTGGGGAAAAGGGTAAATAAAAGAAATAGAAAAGAGGTCACGAAATCTCGTTGTTGAAGCTTGCCTCTTGTCCCTTGGCTTATCGTCACTTGGTGTTCTTGCCGACTGGAAGTATTGGAAGCCCATTATTGTCGATCAAATATTAGATTGCTTCCTGTAGCTTCCAACAGCTCTTAGTAGTATGACCCCTACCTTGATGGTACTTGCAGCGTACATTTGGGTTCCAACTAGGCAATCTCTTCTTTGGTGGGGGATCTTGAATGGGTCCAATAGGAGTAATGAGTCCCTTTGCATGGATTTGAACGAAAGCAGCATCGTAGCTAATTCCAATAGGGGTGAAATCCTTTCTTAGTTTCTTTCTAAATCCTCAATTATCAATGGCTAAGATTTCATTAGAGTTGAAAGTACCAACACAATTACTAGAGTAGGTGATTTCGGAAGTAGAAGGATAGTCGTTCTTCTTTCCTTTCCATCCACTATTGTTATCGTTACTAATCTTGGCCTTTTTGTTGCTTGGAGGAACATGGAGGAGACTTGAATTAATGAGGTCTTGAACACGATATTTGAGGATGAAGCGTCCATCGGTAGTGTGATCATGGCCTCTATGGTGTTGATAATAAGAACGCTGTTCGATAACCATTATCCAGTTTCTTAATCCTTCAATTGCACCCATAAGCGTGACAAATGGTATTTCGTAATTCCTGAACATCCTCTTCTAGACTTGATGAGCTTTCACCAGTATTACCTAAGATAATTACTTTTTCGCCTGCCATTATTACAACCCTTTTTGTGAAAAGTGATGCTTTATCAAAAGTGTTGTCTTGGTTAAGTGCTCTTCTCTCCTTGATCAAATGCTGAGGAAAAGGAAGTTAGGAATAAGTTTTCTCTTTTTTATTATTTATTTTGACTGAAGCTCTATTCAACATGGAAGAGAAATGTGGAAGAGAATGGGAATAGATTGGACCCCCTCACTCGAATGACGGAAAACACGCGCATACAAGACTTTCTTAACATGGTCAAAGTGTACATACATATTTGTGTGTGCTTTATATTGTGAATGCAAGTGACATGCTTTGACTCTTGTGTAATACCATGGGACTTAGTTCCTAGACTCAATTAGGAACTTAATAAGGTATTATTATTAATAAACTAATCAAATTAATTAGCAAATTGTTTAATTAGACATATAGTGATGACTCGAGCAAAATACCGAACTATCGTCAAAGCAACAGGACTATCGCCGCACTTTGCAGTGTAGCGCCAGACGACAGAGCTGTCGCCAGAAGTTGCACAACACAGTGTGGTGCTGCAGTCCTAATTGCGGCACCATTGCTGGTATGTTGATCTGGGACTACTTTCGGTATTATTACTCTACAGGGCACGCTAGAAGTCGTACTAAGTCAATTCTGATTAAATTATTAGACTTTAATTACTCAAATTATTTAATTGATTAATTAAGCAAAGTCATTTTAGTGATTAATGAGTTTATTTAATCTTACACATAAGTCAAACAAACGGTTAGGAAAAACACATAGAGTATGCACAACAAATAATGCACAATTAGTCAAGTAGAAACAATATAATGCAATGAGTTCGCAACCTAACTATGGTTGTTGTTCTCTAAAGTTTGGGATATGGGTTAGTCAAAGATGGTCCATGGTTAATTTTCCGGATGCACCGCGCAGAAGCCTTACCTTTTGAAGGGTTGGCGCGAGTGGATGGGACACTGCGAGTTAAAAAACTCGCTTCCATGGTTTGGTGAATTCAACATTCTCGGATGTACCCTTTGTTGTATAGAGCGTTCAATAAGGTAGATGGAGCATTAATTCCCAGAGGGTTATGTCCATATGTAGAACATATATGGGTTTCATAAAAGTGAGAAAAACTCAATCAGGAAGTAGGATCGAGCAAACAGTGCTAAAAACTGATCAAAATTAGAACGCATATTTCTGGCTCGGTATTGGAAGAACTTGGCGCCAGCGAACAGAGGCCGACGCCGCAATTTGGCTCTAGTGCCTGGCGACAGGAGTGTCGCCTGGCGCCAGAGTCAAATCGTTGGTGATAGAATTTGTTTTCTGACACTAGTTCCTACATGCCCCAACAACTTTCTTTGCCCGATAAAATTGTCTAGTTTCACGCAACATTATGTCGATCCTAGTTGTGAAAGATATTCCTCAAATTTCCTAAATGTAAAAATTCTATTGTGAAAGATCTTTTTTATGCATATGACAATAATGTAAATCAAAATTACGCACATGAAACACTTAGAACTTTTCGAGTCTCATCCACTCATTCTAAATCATTGCAGAAATAAGTTTCAGGAATTCAAATAGAAATCCTCCCCAGCGGAGTCGCCAAAAACTGTAGGAAATATTTCAAGCATTACCCCAAACTTAAACCCCAATGTGATCATACACTTAAGCAAGGTGGTGTCCAAATGGAAGGAAGCTAGAGCAAAAGAGTCGCCAACAAGTTTTAGTTTCGCCCAGAACTTGGAATGTAGATAACTTAAAAAAAGTACTACTTCTTAAAATTGTAAATATTTTGTAAACAAAAAGTTTATTAATGAGAAATCAGGCTTTGTTTTCAATTGTGTTGTCATCTTTGTAATTACTATTCCATCTAGGCAATGTTCAGACGGATTATTTTCTAAACCAACTAAGTTTGAAACTTAGAAGCGAATTCAACGTCTAAGTGACATGCGGCCAATGGCCAGATCAATAAACTAGGCACAAAAACGCTTAGTAGCTATGCAACCGGCATAAAACAAGACCAAAGTCCCATGGCCGCATGGTTGCTTATTTCACAAAATTGCATGTCCCAATATGGAAAACGGCGTCCAGCGACACCCCTCCGGGTGCAATCGTCGTAGAGAGCAGACTATCAGTTTTGGAAATACTCATAGCTGTCTGACCAGAATAGTCTACAGAATGATTATGTTTTGGAAATACTAGATGCCCTAAAGCCTTAGCCAGTTCTCGTCCGAAGTTCTTAGGCTTTTCATTCCGAAATTGCACAGACTCTCCCATAGGGGCAAAAGAATTGTGTGATGGCTATGCAACCACCCCAGACAAAATTTTACCGCCTGGGTAAGAGGTTGGGAGCACTGGTTTAAATGGACGGTTGTGCACTTGGTTTGGGGCAATTACCATTTTGATTGATTGGCCTAAAAACATCCCATAATTCTCAAAGTATCAAATATTTTCAAGCCAATCAATCAATTTGAAATGAAACCAACCACACAGCCATCCAGTGGCAAGAACAGCCAGATTACAATCTGCCGCATGCTTTTTATAAGTTAGGCTAAATATCAAAGAATTGCAGTATCTACGCAAAATTCAATTTCAAAATTTAAATTCAAACACAAATGCAAACATGAATAAAAAACCGACTGAGTCGGAATACTTCATAAAATTAAAACTTGCACAAAGGCAAGAATGATTGTTAACCAGAATCACATCTGGTAAAGAAAAAAAAGAAAATAATTGTCAACGTAACTCCATAGTTGGTAAAATTACAACATACTCGGCTTGATTTGGGAAAGCTGATTCAAGGATGAGGGGAACCTGTTGCTCTGGCTGGTCCTGACCGGTAGAGAGGGCTCTTGATTGATCCTCAGCCGCTTAAGGCTGGTTGTCTTGGTTTTGTTGGCCCTTCGCCGGCTCCTCATCATTGTCTTTGAAGCGAGACGGAGCTGCTTCTCCTAAAACTTTGCCATCATACGCCGAAGTGGCGTAATCATACCTAAGCCTATAGACTTTTTATTCAATGTCCGGATAGAGGAGCCCCCATGCTATCTTCAGGGGGGCGTATTGTCCCGCTCATTCTCCTCCACTAGCCAGGTCTGCTCCTTTACAATTTCCTCCAGCTACTGGGTTTGCAGGTTGACCAGCTCTAACCCCAACCGGGAAACATCCGCACGGAGCTTTGTGTTCTCCTTATCAGCATCCTCTAATGCCTTGAGATCATATTTAACATTCTTCAGTTTTAGCTGAAGGTCATTAGCCCGATTGTTGGCTTCATCGTAAGCAATCGTCAAGTTCCGGATCAGCTCCTCCTGTTGTAAATCTACTGCTTTAATCTTTATTTCAGACATATAATTAACTATTCAGCAGAGTTGAGGTTTTGAGTGGCCCTCCGTTAGGCGTCATATACCTGGTCTTGTTTCCACCTAAAGAGGCCCCGGAGTCCATCCACCCTAAGCATAACCTAGAAAGGGACAACCGAAATATGAAATACTTCACAAAAACGGAAGAAAAGACATCAGAATTAAGTTGGAAAACAAATTTCCTCAGCCAGTTTGCCTATTATCCGGTCGAAGTCCAGTACCTGCGGATCAGGTATGGAGTTTTTTCAGACTGGGTGAGGGTCCTCACCATTCGTTTTGCAAACCCATGAAGATCCTACTTGTCGGATGTAAGATCTGCATCATAAGAAGTACTTGGTGAGAGGGATGCAGCGTAGTTGGCATTCATTCGTAGCCAGCTGCTAACTGAACCCCCCCAAAGAGTCAACCTTAGTCTTGACTCGCATAAAGTCAAGTGGCCAAGGAAGTTGAATCTTATTCTTACCTTGGGTTTATGGATGGGGCTTTGAGGCTTCCTCCTCCCAATACGTCGCCGCACCGCCTGCAACCTTCGATGCCGTAGAGACATCCGACACTTTTTTCCCTGAACGTTCTATGCTTTCACTCAAAACCTTCATAAGTAATGGAGAATTGATATCGGTCGTAGGACGATTCGGATTAGCCAAGGAAGTTGAATAGGTAGGGTTCTTCTTTGTGGCCTTAGCAGCTGGAGTTTTATCCAGTATCTCCCCTAGTCTTTTCAAAAGCTTGGAGATGGAGCGTGGAACACGTTTGTTGGCATCCTGCAAATAGAGGATCAAAAGTTACTAGCCGACAAAAGCACTTAGAAGAATTTTAAAGAAAATAAGACAGGTCAGGCTATCATACCCCGCATTTCTTGGCCTTTTTGGCCTCAACGACTGCTTTCTTGGAGAGCACTCTCTCTTTGCGCAGTAGTGCAACAGGTTTAGCCGGGGTCTTTTCCGGATCTACCATCTTAAAGGCATTGGCTGCAAGGGGCAAACGGGGAATTAGTTAAAATAATAAAAAGTTAAAGTACAAAAACAAAAAACAACAGAATTGTCGGATGCAAAGTGGATCTACCCTTGGGAAACATGGTTCTTAACCCGCAGGCGGACAGGAATCTTTCATCCTTGGGGATCCAGTTCTTCGGCACAATATTATGAGTCCCATCCCCCAGGGGCTCAGTCGTGGTCTCGAAGAAACCCGGGTCCATTATTTGCTCCCAGGCTCTAGAAGAAAATGCCGGGAGAGGATATTTCCTTCCTAGGAGAGCCGGTTCTTTATTGTACCGGCGCAGCGTTTGGTTGTGTTTCACAGTGGGGGAGGAGATAAAATAAAAATTCTCCTTCCACCTGGACCAAAGTCATACACGTTCAAACAAAGATTTTTGAATTAAATAAAAGTCAAAAGCTTTTAAACAAAGGTTTTTTAATCAAACAAAAGTTAAATGCATTCAATAAAGCTAATTGAATCAAATGAAAGTCAAACAAATAAAAACAAAGCTTTTTAAATCGAATGAATGTTAAATACATTCAAACAATGCTTTTTTAATCAAATGAAAGTTAAACACATTCGAATAGGATTTTCAATTGATTGAAAGTCAAAACAATTCGAAAATTTCTTTAATCAATAGAAAGTGAAAATCATTTAAACAAAACTTTTTTTATCAAATGAAATTAAAAAACATTCAAACAAATCTTTTTGAATTGAATGAAAATTAAATGCATTCAACAAAGATAATTGAATCAAATGAAATTAAAACACATTTAAACAAAGCTTTTTGAATCGCATCAAAGTCAAATGCATTGAACGAAGCAAATTGAACCAAATTAAAGTCAAACACATTCAAACAAATCTTTTTGAATTGAATAAAGTTAAACACATTAAAACAAAAAACTTTTTAAATCGAATGAAAGTTAAACACATTCAAATAATGCTTTTTCAATCAAATGAAAGTCAAACACATTCAAACAAAGCTTTTTGAATTTAACAAAATTAAAATTCATTGAACGAAGCTAATTGAATCAAATAAAAGTGAAACACATTCATACAAATCTTTTTAAATCGAATGAAAATCAAACGCATTCAACGAAGCTAAATTAATCAAATGAAAGTACAACACATTCAAACAAAGCTTTTTGAATCGAATTAAAGTCAAATGGATTCAACGAAGCTAATTGAATCAAATGAAAGTCAAACATATTCAAACAAAGATTTTTGAATCGAATGAAAGTCAAGTGCATTCAACGAAGCTAATTGATTCAAATGAAAGTTAAACACATTCAAACAAAGCTTTTTGAATTGAATGAAAGTTAAACACATTATAACAAAACTTTTTTAATCGAATGAAAGTCAAACACATTAAAATAATGATTTTTCAATCAAATGAAAGTCAAATACATTCAAACAAAGCTTTTTGAATTGAATAAAAGTAAAATTCATTCAACGAAGCTTTATTGAATTAAATCAAAATCAAACACATTCTTACAAATCTTTTTGAATCGAATGAAAATCAAATGTATTCAACGAAGCTATTTGAATCAAATGAAACTAAAACACATTCAAACAAAATTTTGAATCGAATTAAAGTCAAATGCATTCAACAAATCTAATTGACTCAAATGAAAGTCAAACACATTGGTTCCTAAAGATCCAAATCCTTCTTATGTGAAAGAGTTCAGGCCTATAGCTTGCTGTACTGTGCTGTATAAGTTAATTTCTAAGGTGATAACAACAAGACTAGCTCAGGTCATTAGGGAGGTTGTTGATGATGCTCAGACAGGGTTTATTCATGGGAAGCATATTGGGGATAATATCTTCCTTGCTACTGAGTTAATTAAAGGTTATTCACATAGATTCATTACCCCAAGGTGCATTCTCAAAATAGATTTGAAAAAGGCTTATGATTCCCTTGAATGGAGCTGCTTAAGGGCTGTTATGGAAGAGATGAGTTTCCCTAAGCAGTTTATTGATTGGGTTATGGGGTGTATTACATCTGTTTCCTTCTCAATTCTCTTAATGGGTTTCCTAGTGTTCCTTTTGATGCAAGGAAAGGGTTAAGGCAAGGAGACCCTATGTCTCCCTTTCTTTTTGCTATTGGGATGGAGTATCTCACAAGGTGCTTACATGATTTGAAGTCTACTCCTGACTTTAATTATCATCCCAGATATGACAAAATGACTATCACTCACCTTATGTTTGCAGACGATTTACTTATGTTTGCTAGAGCTGATTTGGTCTCTGTCCAGTTGCTTTTTCAAGCTTTTTAGAAGTTTTCTGAGGCTTCTGGTTTGTCTGCTAATTTGGATAAGAGTGAGGTGTTCTTTGGTGGTGTTAGTGAAGATGAGAGACATATTTTAAGAGATGCTCTTGGTATGTCCCAGGGCAATCTTCCTTTTAGGTATCTTGGGGTACCTTTGTCTTCAAAGAAGCTTATTATAAACCAATGTAGGCCCTTGGTTGAAAAAGTTACTGCTAGAATCACAAGCTGGGCAGCTAGGCATCTTTCTTATGCTGGTAGGATCCAATTGGTGAAAGGGGTGCCTTTTGGGATCCAAACTTATTAGGCTCAAATATTTATCCTTCCAAAGAAAAGCCTTAAAGAACTTGAGGCTAGGTTTAGGGCTTTTATTTGGACTTGAACAGCTAATTTCTCAAGGAGAGCTCTAGTGGCTTGGGATACAATTTGTTTGCTTAAAGTAAGTGGAGGGTGGAATGTCCTTTCTCTTCCAATTTGGAACAAAGCAGTTGTGACTAAGTTACACTGGGACTTGTCTCACAAAGCTGATAATTTGTGAGTGAAATGGGTTCATATCTACTACTTCAAAGGAAAGGATCGGTGGGATTTCCCTGTTCTTAAGAAGTGCTCTTGGGTGCTTAGGAAAATCCTGCAGTGTAGAGAGGTTGTAGATAGCGTAGGGGGATGGGGTAACTTTGTTCAAGGTAATGTGATGAAGATTAGGAAGCTTTATGCCTTGCTTAGACCCCAAAGTCAGAAAGTTGATTGGAGAAGACTGATTTGCAATAATAGAGCTACTCCTAAGAGTGTCTTCATTTTGTGGCTTGTTCTTTGGAACAGGTTGTTGACAAGGGATAGGTTATTAACTTTGAATATCCACTGTGATCCTATCTTTTTGCTTTGCTTACAGAAAGATGAAACAGTTCAGCACTTACTCTTTGAATGTTCCTATGCTCATAAAGTGTGGAAAGCTGTCTTAAAGATTTTGCATTATAATAGGCAAATTCTACACTTTGCTGATGAAATCAAGTGGTTGATGAAGAATTGCAGAGCTAAGAAAGGGTTGTTGATTATGGCTTTTGCTGAGACAGTATACAACATTTGGATTCAAAGAAACTCGGTTGTTTTTAATGGAGTCTGTAAACCTGCTGAAATTGTTGTCCGAGATACTGTCTTTAATATGGCTTGTAGGTGTTCTGAGTCAGACTGTGCTTTACTTGTAAGCTAGTGTTTTTGTCTGCTGTTGGTTTCTTGTATAGCCTATTTGTTCAGTCCTGCTATTGGTTTAGTTGAGTCTGGAAAGGGATTTTGTTCTGTTGCTGCCTTATCTCCTGCTCCCTTTCTTCCTTTTGTTGTTTGGGGACAGGCTCTGGTTTTGGTTCTAAGGTGAACCCTTCCTAGAAGATGGCACCTTAGTTGCAGGACCTGATTTGGGGTTTTTGCCTGTTTCAGGCTTTGTAGGTTGAGGTTTGCAACTTAGCTTTTTGTAAGTTGCTTTCTTGTGCTAATTTCGGTAATAAAATTTAATTTACCAAAAAAAAAAAAAACAAAAGTCAAATACATTGAATCAAAACTTTATGAATTGAATGAAAGTTAACACATTATAAAAAGCTTTTTGAATCGAATGAAAGTTAAACACATTAAAAAAAAAACTTTTTTAATGAAATGAAAGTCAAACACATTGAAAATAGTGAATTTTAAATTTAATAAAAGTAAAAAGCATTCAATGAAGCTAATTGAATCAAATGAAAGTCAAACATATTCAAACAAAGCTTTTTGAATCAAATGAAAGTCAAACACAATCAAACAAATCTTTTTGAATCGATTGAAAAATCAAGTGCATTAAACGAAGATAATTGAATCAAATGAAAGTAAAACCGATTGAAACAAATCTTTTTGAATCGAATAAAGGTCAAATGCATACAACAAAAATAATTCAATAAAATGAAAGTCAAACACATTCAATCAAAGCTTTTTAAATTTAATGAAAATTAAACACATTGAAACATAGCTTTTTGAGTCGAAGGAAAGTCCAACACATTCAAACAGAGCTTTTTCAATCAAATGAATGTCAAACACGTCCAAATAAAGCTTTTTGAATTTAATGGAAGTCAAATGCATTCAACGAAGCTAATTGAATCTAATGAAAGTAAAAAGAAAAATTGTCAACCGTAGAGAGAGAAAGTCTCAAAAACTAGAGAGAGAAAATTGAAAAATTGATTGAAACCCACAAATTTGACCCTCGATTTGCAGCCTGATTTCAATGGCAAAGAGGAAGAAGGGGAAAGGAAGTAAGAGTTCAGGGTCTAAATCAAAGAAAAAGCATAAAGCAAGACAGAATTCTGGACCCCAAACAAGGAACTACACGAAGAGAAAAGAACAGAGCATTGCTTCTGAGGACGTTTCAGTTGAGAGCTGGCTTGATGAAGCATTGGAGAATCATAGCCCTATGATGGAGGTAGTTGAGGCGGACTACGGTGAACATAAGCAGGAGTTTAACAATTGGCTTCAGGTAATTCGTTCTTGTTTATCCGCCATTGATAAGGAGTTTCATACTGCTGCTTGCTGTGATAGTGTATTAAATTTTGATAATCCATCTCCTATTTTGATGCTTGAGAACTCTAGGAGAAATTTGAATGCATTTTCCTCAATTTCAGAAAACCCCGATTTGCATTCCCATGTTGTGCTTGTTTCAGGGGACTAGGGATGAGGGGGTAGATCTTTCTGAGGGGAGAAATGACTTTGTAAGGGATAATTGTGATAAGGTTCAAATCAACTTGGAGGATGTGCAACCAGAGATTGATTTCTGGAACTCTGCAATCGTTTGCCATGTGATTGGAATCAAACCACCATTGCCTATTAAAAATGGGTTTGCTAGAAGAATTTGGGGCAAATTTGGTGTAGACAAGGTTTCTTTAATGGCTAATGGGATTTTCCTTGTTTGATTCAGAACTGTTGATGCAAGGGATAGAGTGTTGGGTTCAGGACCCGTTTAGTTTGATAACACGCCTGTAATAATGAAAAAATGGGTGGCGGGAATGGACCTTGCTGATGAACTAGTGGATGTAGTCCCTATTTTGGTAAGGTTGCCTGGTTTGAACCTGAAATACTGGGGACAAAAGGCTCTATTGAAACTGGCCTCAATGATTGGAAAGTTGTAGGGAATAATTTCAAGCCTTAATCCCACTAGCTTGAACCCCACTGTGATCATACACTAAAGTACGGTGGCGTCCAAAAGGGAAGAAGATAGAGTAAAAGAGTCGCCAACAAGTTTTTAGGAACTTGTAAACCGTTCATAGGATGAAGGTTACACCCCTTAACGATCCAAGAGATCGTCAACTCCGTAAGGTCTAGAACCAAATAAGGGTTCGGGGATGAAGGTACAAATCCAACCTAAAAGAGATTGAACCTGCCCTAATAATAGGCCTCTACTTTATTCTAATCGTATTCATTTGCGCTTTTTAATTAACATGCAATCAATAGGATTAACCCTAAACCTGTTTATCTATGTTGGTTGAATATAATGCATAAATAAACTAATATTGGCGATCACTTGAATTATAATCACAATTAACCCTAAACAAGATTATTAAATATCTTATTAAGCGTGATTACAAGTACCAAAATTCTCTTTAAACATGCATAAAAGGTGTGATCAAGCAATAAAGAATAAATTATAATATATATCAAGCAACAATAATAATCATAATAGTAAAAATAATCATAAATAAAATAATCATCATCAAAATAATAATAATAATAATAATAATAATAATAATAATAATATTAATAATAATAATAATAATAATAATAATAATAACAATAATAATAATATTCATAATCATCATAAATTATAACAATTATAATCATAATCATGTTCATGTTAATATTAAAGCATAATAAAAATACCAAGATCCTAGGCATGATATTGACAAGATTAATAGCGAACCCTAGCATGTCACTAAGCAATAAAAATCAAATATTTAACCCTAACATGATATTAACAATCATAAATATTAGGAAGAACATAGAAAGTATCGTAACAATTGTTTAGGGTATTTTTACCCTGCCACGTGGTCCAATCAGAGGGTGACACGTGTCAGCCTCAGATTGGTCTAGAATGGACCAACCCCTGTTTGACACGTGTCATTCCAGAGATAGAAAGGAAAAGGCGGCCTTCAGGCCCAAATCCCGAGAAAGTCGGAATACGGCGCAGCCCACCAATGATTAGGGTACAGTGACCTAATCAGGGGCAATTCCCAATGACCCTATAAATAGGGGGATGTCCCTCATTTTGAGGACAAGTTTTTACCATTTATTGCAACTGTATTCTCTGACACCAGAGAAACACCTGAGCTTGGAATCTGAGCAGATACCCACCTAAATTTCCATTCTCTTTAACCCGTTTCAAGTTACTAACTTGTGCGTCGGAGGCGGAGCACCACCCAACAGGTGTCTCCGTTTGTTTTGCAGGTACAGCTCACTGCGGATCAGTCTTCGTGTTGTAACTCTCCCAAGGGACAAAAAACACCCAAAACATTTGGCGCCGTCTGTGGGGAGAGTACCTCGAAGATGGTTCAAGAGTCTGTACCACCTCCTAACCGCCTGGGCGAAGACCCAGAAGTCTTTACAGACCATGAGGAGGATGAGGATCCTCAGGTCGAAACCTCTACAGCTGAGGACGGCTCCCTCAGAGTCAAGCGCATCCGGCCCAGAGAGACTCTGGAACGGGGCGCCTCCCAGGCGGGTCCAAGCAGACCTACTGGGCAGCCGGAAAGGGCAACCCAAACGGCAGCTGGATCGGCCCCTGTCACCCGAGACGAACTCATGAGGTTCATAACGAGTTTCAACGGTGAAATCACAAAGCTGATCACCAAAAGCTAGGCTGGCCCAAGTAAAGGTCAGCCAACGAAGAAGACTCCTCCAGAGAAGGGGAAGTCAGTCAGAAACCGACAGCCTACTCCCCATCCAAAGGAGAAGGCAGCCGGGACCATTGATTGGTAAAAAATTCTCCTTCCTGGGGGAAACACTAATTACCCTCGTCGGCCTCATCAGCCGGTGAGAAGTAAAAAATCAACTCTCGATGCCCGGGAAATCATCAACCGGAAGAGAAATCAATCGTTGTCTGAGTCGGCTTCAACGTCGAACTTTCCGGACAGCTTCAACAATATTTCTGTAGGGAGTACACCCTCCTTGCATGAGAGTCAAACATGTGGTAATGCCGTCCATTCTGGCCCTCATATGATTGGAAATGTACCGTATGTGCCTACTCAGGCTTACGGACAGTATTCTCCTCACTTCATGCAGCCAGCCTTCTTTGGAGGTCAGGCGACATATCCAAATGTCCAGCCACTAGACTGGCAGCTTCGACTGCTGCGCCTGGGTGAACAGCCTTCTGCGTTCACTCGGGAGATAACCGAGGCGGCTCAGCCGGCCAAGGTTAAGAATGTGTTGGTATGTACCTATGATGGTACCACCAATCCAGAAGATCACCTCATGGCTTACACCAACCTCATGTATTTGCAGGGGTTGGATGATGCCACTTGGTGTCGATGCTTTCCGGCTACATTGAAGGGCATCGCCCAACAATGGTTTGGCAACCTGCCAGCCGGGTCTATAGACAGCTTCAGGAAGCTTGCCTTCCTGTTTGCTTCCAACTTCTCAATGAACATCCCTGCTAAAAAGACAAGCCTTGATTTGAGCACTGTTAAGCAGGGAGAGAGAGAAGGGCTGCGCTCATATGTCAGGCGGTTCAACCTGATCAGAATTCAGATTCAGGGAGTGTCTGATGAGGTAGCTTTTACAGACTTTTTTAAAGGTCTGAGAGACGGGTCGACCTTTAAGTTCGACCTAGTCAGAAAAGGGGCTTTCACCCTACAGGCGACCCTGAGGGAGGCGGAAAGCTACATTCAAGCTACCGACCTCTGCTCGCCTGGTAGCCAGTCAGACTCCAAGAAGTCCGACAAACAGAAAGACAGTCGGTCAGCTCAGCCGGCTAAAAACAAAGAAGAGAGCAAGAAAAGAAAAGAAGTCTGGACGGTTACTGACTCTGACCAGCCGTCCCAGAAGAAAAAGAAAGAATTTAAACCGTACGTCCCCAAGTACGAGTTTAATATAGACTGCCACTCCATCTTCATGGAGGTAAAGGACCGGTTGTCCATTGAGAAGCCGAATCCTATGAAGAGTTCTGTCCAGTCACGGAACAAGAATAAATTCTGTTAGTTCCATGAGGAGGTCGGCCATGACACCAACGACTGCTTCAGTCTTCAGCGTGCGTTAGACCGTCTGGCTGACAAAGGGCTGTTAAAGTCCTACATTTCTAAGTCCCCAGTCGGGGCAAAAAAGAAAAACAAGGGTCAGTCCTCCAAGACTACCCCCCAGCCTGCTAGTAGCTCGGATACCGATAAGGAGCTGGTCTACACTATAGCAGGCGGGTTTTCATGTGGTGGACCTACCATCCGGGGCACCAAGAGCCATCTTCGAAAGATGGACAAAGATGATGATGAGCAGGCGAAAGCCAGCTCCTCCTTCCCAGACGCCTTGATCACTGAGAAGGATAGGGGCAGCGTCCGCCGCCCGCATGATGACCCGGTGGTCATTGAATGTAAGGTCGCCAACCAACTGGTTGGACGGATCCTTATTGACACCGGCAGCTCATCAGACATCATCAGCCTCCGGTGCTTGCAAAAGCTGAAATACAATGTCAGCAGCATGCATCCAGTCACCCACCCCTTGGTTGGTTTTGGGGGTGGGATGGTCTACCCAGCCGGGAGAATTGATTTACCCATCCGGCTGGGGGAGAAAGGCCAGGGACGACATATTGTCGTCAGATTCTTGGTTGTTGAGGAGTTGACCGCCTATAACATCATTCTTGGCAGGCCAACCCTCAACGTAGCCAAGGCGGTAATCATCCCTTCCCTCATGCTCATCAAGTATGAAAGGGATGACGGCTCTGTTGGTTCCTTGAATGGGGATCAGAAGACGCCCCGAGAATGTTATCTCTCAGCCGTCCGAGATACCATGGCCCCAGGCGGTCAGGAACCAATAGACCTTGACAACGTCAAGGATGCCGACCCAGCTCCTGCCCCATCAGCAGCCGGAAAGAAAAGAAAGGCTCCACTGCTGGTGGAGGTGAAAAAAAAGAAAAAATAGCAATCACTGACCGGTGAACGGTCAAATGAGCTCCGTCCCAAACCGGCTGGCGAAAGTATTGACCTTGTACTGGACGACAGCCGTCCAGATTGCACTGTTAAGGTGGGGACGGTTGCTCATGCTACCTTGGGTGAAAGCTTGCACCTTCTGCTGAAAGAATTCAAAGACATTTTTGCCTTTGAAGTGGAAGAGATGCCAGGCGTCAGCCCGGATCTTGCTGTCCACAAACTCGCCGTTGACCCTAAAAAGAAGCCCATCCGGCAAAAGAAAAGAAATCACGGCGAGGAAAGAAGTCAGGCGGCAGCTGGCGAAGTCAAAAAGCTGCTAGACGCCAGGTTCATTCGGCCTTGTAATTTCCCCGACTGGGTGGCCAATGTGGTCCTTGTTAAAAAACCGAATGGGACCTGGCGCATGTGTGTTGATTACACAGACCTCAACAAGGCGTGTCCAAAGGACAGTTATCCGCTTCCAAAGATCGACAGTCTGGTCGACTCTACGGCCGGTCACGCCTTGATGAGCTTTATGGATGCCTACTCCGGCTTCCATCAGATACCCCTGTGGAAGAAAGATCAAGAGAAGACGGCCTTCATCACTGATCAGGGGCTATTCTGTTATACTGTGATGCCGTTTGGTTTGAAAAATGCGCCTGCCACTTTCAAACAGATGATTAATACGGTCTTCATTAATCAGATTGGGAGGAATGTGGAGGCGTACATTGATGACATGATAGTCAAATCCAAGCTACAGACGGATCACCTTGCTGATCTCCGAGAAACATTCACCACCCTCAGGCGGCATAAGGTTATGTTAAATCCTAAGAAATGCGTCTTTGGTGTTGAGTCTGGGAAGTTTCTCGGATTCCTGATTGATCAAAGGGGGATAGAGGCTAACCCCGAAAAGATACAGGCGGTGATTGACATGAAGTCACCCTGCTCTGTTAAGGAAGTTCAGAGACTCACCGGTTGTCTGGCCGCCCTAGGGAGGTTCCTCAGCCGGTCAGGTGACAAATGCCTCTACTTCTTCCAAGCAATCAGGAAGAAGACTAGATTTGAATGGGGGGATGATGCTGAGGCGGCGTTCCAGAGGTTGAAAGAGCATTTACATTCTCTGCCTAGGTTGGTCTGTCCTTAGCCTAGGGGGACGTTGTACATGTACTTAGCCGTCTCAGATCATGCCCTCAGCGCCGTTCTCCTTGCTGAGCGAGACGGCGTTCAGTTCCCGGTTTACTTCATTAGCCATGTTCTTAAAAATGCTGAACTCCGGTACCCCATGGTTGAAAAATTTGGCCTCGCTTTGTATATGGCATTCAAAAAATTGAAGCCTTACTTTTTGGCACATCCGGTGGTGATTTACACGGACCAGCCACTCAAGCGGCCAATGTCTACCTTGGACTCATCCGGGAGAATGTTGAAATGGGCTATTGAAATGCAGAGCCTTGAAATCACTTACGAACCAAGAAAGGCAGTGAAAGGTCAGGCGTTTGCCGACTTCATTGTGGAAATGACTCGTCCGGTGGCTCCGGATAATCTTGATCAGGTTTGGAAAGTGTACATAGACGGGAGCTCTACAAAGAACGGCTGTGGTGCAGGCGTAATTTATGAGTCTCCTGAAGGAGACAAATTTGAGTATGCACTACGCTTCAAATTTTAGGCCTCTAACAATGAGGCGGAATATGAAGCCCTGCTAGCCGGCATTCGCATGTGTAAGGCGGCAGGGGCCATGAAAATTGACGCCTACTCTGATTCTCAATTGGTTGTTAGCCAGTATGAGGGAAGCTATGAGGCTACCCATCCGGCTATGGTTAAATATCTTCAGGCAGTCAAAGAAGAGACCAAGGCGCTTGAGGAATTCCGGCTGAATCAGGTGCCTAGGTCGGAAAACAACCAGGCGGATGCATTGTCAAAACTGGCATCTTCCGCCTGCCATGATACGCCTCGGTCAGTCTTCAGGGAAGTTCTTGAGAAAAGAAGCATCTATGAGGATCCCGTTGGAATTCAGGACCGAAGCTCTACCTGGATGGATAACATCCGGGCCTATCTTTCAGACGGTACACTTCTTGATTCGCCACAGGAAGCAGCTGTCCTGAAAAAGCGAGCTGCAATATTCGAGTTGAAAAATGGAGAACTCTTAAAGGCGGGCTTTCTGAAGCCTTTATTGAAGTGTGTCACCCCAGAAAAGGGGAAAGAAGTTCTCGAAGACTTGCACTCGGGGTTCTGCGCCTCTCACATAGGCGGCAGGTCCCTAGCCGTCAGAGCCAGACGACATTACTTTTGGCCCACTCTTGAGGCGGACGCCAAGGAGTTGGTGAAGAAATGTGACAAGTGCCAAAAATTTGGCAAACTCATTCACCGTCCGGCTACTGATCTGACGGCCATCCACAGCCCAATCCCGTTTGCAAAATGGGGCAAGGACATTCTAGGTCCTTACACGCCTGCTCCAGGCGGAAAGCGCTATATCTTAGTGGTTGTGGATTACTTCACCAAGTGGGTTGAGGCTGATGCGGTTAAAAACATCAAGACCTCAGACGTAATTTCCTTCATCTGAAAGAACATCATCACCCGGTACGGGGTACCCATGTCTATGGTTTTTGATAATGGTCCTCAGTTTGAGACGCCTCAGTTAAAAACTTGGTTGGGAGATCAGGGGGTCTCAAGCTATTTCGCGTCTGTTGGCCGGCCCCAAGAAAATGGCCTAGTTGAAGCTTTCAACAAACTCATCTCAGACGGCATTAAAAAGAAAATAGAAAGAGCCGGTGGTTTATGGGCCGAAGAGTTAATCCATGTCCTGTGGGCCATACGGACAACAGCAAAAGGGGCAACTGGGGAAACCCCATTTCTCATGGTTTACGGTGTTGAAGCCGTCTTGCCCATCGAGCATTACGAGCCGACTCTCAGAGTCATGCTGTATGATGAAGAGGCAAACTGGGAAGCAATGCGCCTGGCATTGGATTCACTCCCAGAACGCAGGGGCAATGCCACCTTGCGTCATGAGATTTACCGTCTAAGAATGACGAGAGCCTACAACAAAAAAGTACACAAGCGTCCCTTGAGGGTTGACAACTTAGTGTTACGAAAAATGGAAGCAACCGGTAGGGCAAATGAGTTGGGAAAGCTAACCCCAAATTGGGAAGGCCCCTACCGGATCTATGAGGAAGTAAGGGACGGCACCTACCGCCTGGAAACTCCAAACGGAAGGCGCCTGCCTAGAACTTGGAATGTAGACAATCTAAAAAAGTACTACTTCTGTGAATGTAAACTTTTTGTAAACAGTGTGTCAATGAAGATTCAGACTTTGTTTGCAAAATTATCATTTGATTATTCATCCGGGTAATATCCAGGCGGATTCCCCATTTATCTAACTAAGTTCGATACTTAGTGAAGGTTTCGTTTGTTAGTCCGCCTGGGTAATACTCGGATCACTTGTTTATTTAAGTTTGATTTTGTTTATTCAAATGTTTGACTATCCGCCTGGGTAATACTCAGACGGATTCTCCATTTACCTAACTAAGTTTGATACTTAGTATGATTCTATCCGCCTGGGTAATACTCAGACGGATTCTTCATTTATCTAACTAAGTTTGATACTTAGTATGATCAAATATTTGTCTGTCCGTCTGGATATTACCCAGATAGACTCGTATGCTTACCAAACTAAGTTCGATACTTAGTGTAAATTCAACAATGATTAAGAAACTAAGCACAAAAACGTTTAGTGGCTACACAACCGGTCTTAAAAAGGACCAGAGGCTAAAATGGCCGGATGGTTGCTATTTTTATAAAATCGCCTGTCCCAACATGGACAAAGGCGTCCGGCGACACCCCTCCGGGTGCAATCGTCGCAGAGAACAGATTATCTGTCGGTTCTATGTATCCATACAGACGGCAAAAATTGAACGACCAAATTGGTCAACACATAGTCGTCTGACCAAATAACTTACGAAGGACGAATTTCCTAAATACCGGATGCCCATATGCATCAGTCGGTACCCGGTTGAAGTTCTCGCTTGGTTATTTATTTTAAAATTGCACCTCACCCCAATTGGGGCAAGAGTTCAATGGCTATGAAATCTCTACCAAGACGGGCAAAAAACCGTCTGGGTAGTGACTAAACGCTTGTGATGCACGGCTGTGCACTTGGTTTGGGGCAATCACTATTGTGATTGATTGACTTACAAACATATCATGCTCTTTGCAGCATAAGACGTTTCCAAGTCAATCAACTAGCTCCAACTGAAACCAATCACACAGCCGTCCAGGGGCAAGGACAGCCAGACTACTGATTAGTTAGGCAAGAAATCGCCGCATGCTTTTAATAAGATAGGCAAAAATTAAAAATTCAAATGCAAAATAATCAAAACCGACTTAGTCGGTGCAATTCATTAAAGTCCATCCAACCAAACGGTTGTAATGGATTAAATGTTAACCGGACCTCGTCCGGGAGAGAAATTGTTAATTAACACGGCTCCACAGCCGGTAAATACAGGGATACTCGGCACGCAGGCCGAAAAAATCAAGTTTTGGCATATAGCCGCTGAATAAAAAGAATTAAAAGAAAGGATAAATTGGCATATTGCCGCTGAAGAGTCACTTCTGGCCTGCAGACGGAGCCTCCTGGTCCTCCCCCTTCTCCTCTTCGTCTGAGGGAATTTCCTGCGCTTCATCAGGACCAGGAAGCTCAGGCGCGGACGGCTCATTGTTGCTGAGCCAGGCTTCAAAGGAGGCAGGCTCAGGCATGCCTTGCTCTCTCAAGTACACCACGTACTCAGCATAGCTGTGTGCCATTGACCAGATGCTATAATCAGCCTCTGGGTACAAGGCAGCCCAAGCAATCTTCATACGGGCGTCGTTGTCAGCATCGCTTTCAGCAACGAGGCGGTTTTGCTCCGCCTCCAGGGTTGCTGCAAAGTTTTTCTGAGCCTGAGCAGCATCCTTCTCCAGCCTCTCAACCTTGGTTTTCAGTTTACCAAGGTCCGCTTGGGCCTTCTTGAGCGCCTCATTAGCCTGCTTGGCGCTCTCGTTTGCCTTCTTTTGGGCCTCCTCCGCCCCCTTCTTGGCCGTCTCAGCATCCGTCACCCTCTTGTCGGCCGCCTTCAGATCTAGCTCCAGCTGTTGGATTTTAGACGCCTGTGTCATAATTATTGCTTTAGTTTCAAGTTCATTTACGATAGTTGAGTGTAAAGCAATATTATCAGCGTCTATGGCAGACTTCTTGGCCCTTTTTACCTCTTCCCGTTTGCGGGAATAAGGACGTTTGAGCCCGTCCACCCGTAGCATGGCCTGCAAAAAGGCAGGCGGTATAAGAATTATGGGCGGAGAAATTACTTGAAAAAATAACATAGAATTGACAGGTTTCTCACCTCAGCCAGAAGGGATAGAATGCGTTCAAGGTTGAACGTCTCTATCCCAGGGATATTGTCCTTATCCTTCTTCCGGACGGCGTCCAACATGGCTTTGGCGTGCTTCTGGACGTCTGGCCAGCGGGGAGATTGTGTTTGATCTGCACCACAATCAATAGGTGATGAGTGCGAAACTAAGGCAGCACCTATTTGTATCCGGCTGTCTGAGGATGATGTCTGTTGGGAGTGGGATTTCACCCGTAAAGGCCACCCCAGCTCAGGCGGGGATTCAAAAGGATTCTTACCTTCAGAGCCGGCCAAGCGGGAAACGCTTGCAGGCGTGGTGAACCCCGCGGCTGCTGAGGGGTTGGCAAGGTAAAGGCACAGGCTGCCTCCTATTTTTTCGAGTCGTCCCCCTATTCGCATCGTCTTTGTCCCGGCTGAGGCGCCAGGAGTTGATGTAGAGGCGGACTTTTTTAGCTTATTGAGAACGGTCGGGGCTTCCTCCCTAGCCCGTTTGAGATTCTTCTCAAACGATTTCCCAAATTCTCCCCCCTGTGAAAATAAATAAGTTAAGGTTAGTATCCGGGCAAGACAGTTTATAAAATGAGCTTAAGAAAGGGTCAGGCGCTCAATACCTTGGCTTTGACCTCAGCCGCGGCCTTCTCTGCAAGCGCCTTGCGGATGACGGCAGAGGATCGCTTTGGGGTTTTCTCCGTCTACAACATGCTTAATGCTTCCTCTGCAAAAAGAAGGAAGTTGGTTAATATCATAAAACAATTTTGATAGAAAAATACTACAGACGGATATAAACTCAGGCGCATACGTTTGGAAAACATGTGCCCTAGTCCGCAGGCGGCTAGGAAGCACTCGTCTCTGAACCAGGTGCTCTTGGGGATCCAGTTCTTGGGGACTTTTATTGTTTCCCCGGTTGACAAGGTTGCGTTTGTGAGGCCAAAAAAGTCTGCCTCAATAATCTTGTCAAAGTTCTCCTCTGGGATCCGGGGAAGAGCGCACTTCCTGCCTAACAAGTCAGGCTTCTTATTGTACAGACGGAATTCATAATTCTCCCGTCTGGTTGGGGCTGACATCAGGTAGAACCTGTGTTTCCAGCCATCGAACTTGGAGACCTTGTCCAAGGTCATCATATATTGCGGCTGCGTGGTTAGAGTGTACCACGCCCTCCAGCCGCCTGGGCTCCTGCTGAGGTAATGCATGCTTGCAAAAGCCTCCCAGCCGGGGTTAAGCCCTTGGAACTCACAAGCGGCAACATACCCCAGAATGTTGGTCCAGGAGTTGGGGGTAAGTTGCTAGAGCCCCAGGCCGTAGCCCCTCAAAATAGCCCTCACCGCCTGGTGAAGGGGGAAGCGAAGGCCGGCTTTGAACGCCGCCTCGTAACAACCAAAATAACTGTTGGCGTTCTGTTGATCATCCCCCCAGGCGATGGTGCCAAGTTCAGGCGGCACCCGGATCTTATACCCGTCTCCTAGCGGGTGCATTTTCTTAAAATTCTCTAAGTTCTCCCCCATCTGGATCCGGTCCTTAGAGGAGACGTGGATGCTGAAGGGATCGTCCTTCTCACTCCACTTTTTCCTTTCTTCCTCCTCGCTATCCGGAAGAGGGGGCAAGTCATCGCTGCTCTCGGAGGTAGAGGCGGAGCTGTCACTCTCCGTCTCCCCCTCGCTTTGGTCCATGGGGGCAGAGGCGGCATCGTCGCCGCCTTGGTCACACTCCTCTAGGAAAGAGTCAGCGGGGGTCGAAGGGGCGCGCGGAGGAGATCTCTCCAGAGTCGTCTGATCTCCCTGATCAGACGTGTCTCCCTCAGGCGTTTGGCCGCCTGAGCCTTCGCCTCTGTAATTTGGATCAGTGGCCGTCTGCATTGTCCGAGCCATGGTGTCCTGCACAGACACATAACTAGTCGGAATCCATGGCAAAGGGTGGTCCCAACACCCCGAGCAGGCACTCCCAGTCCTAGACTCAGCCGTCCCCGGTGACCGGCTGGACTCTAACCTAGGTTGTGCCGTGTGTGTTGGTGATGCATCCATTTATTGCAAGAAATATGTACAGGCGGTGAAAAAAGAAAAGAGCTGAGAGAGACAGAGACGGTACCTTTGTAAGTGGTATCTGAAGGAGGGCGGGTCCGGCTGGGTTGCGGAAGAACAAAAGTTTCTTGCTTGCGCCTGACTCAAACAGATGACTTCTGCTCTCTCAAAGTTTTTCTCTCTAGAAATTTTTTGTAAAACGTACAAAATTATGAGGGTAAAACGGCTATATATATGGGGTAAATATGGGGGCATTTCCGTGATTTACCTGGAAGGTGAACGGTTACTCTGTAACTGTAAAATTACCGCCAACCGAAGAGTGACATGTGTCACAGATGCCACGTGGCATGCCACGTCACATCTGTGAGGGGCAAATGTTTAGGGTATTTTTACCCTGCCACGTGGTCCAATCAGAGGGTGGCACGTGTCAGCCTCAGATTGGTCCAAAATGGACCAACCCCTGTTTGACACGTGTCATTCCAAAGATAGAAAGGAAAAGGCGGCCTTCAGGCCCAAATCCCGAGAAAGTCGGAATAATGCGCAGCCCACCAATGACTAGGGTACAGTGACCTAATCAGGGGCAATTCCCAATGACCCTATAAATAGGGGGATGTTTCTCATTTTGAGGACACGTTTTTACCATTAATTGCAACTGTAGTCTTTGACACTAGAGAAACACCTGAGCTTGGAATCCGAGCAGATACCCACCTAAATTTCCGTTCTCTTTAACCCGTTTCAAGTTACTAACTTGTGCGTCGGAGGCGGAGCACCACCCAACAGGTGTCTCCGTTTGTTTTGCAGGTACAGCTCACTGCGGATCAGTCTTCGTGTTGTTACTCTCCCAAGGGACAAAAAACACCCAAAACAACAATCATATTTATTGTTAAAATTACCCTAGACATGATACTAGGAATATCATGATAACAATATAAACATGATTTCTACATCATAATATTAATTAAAACCATTAAACCACTTACTTTGATGCCTCGTACCTCTTTCTAATAACAAAATACACATCTTAGTAACTTCAAGGAAAATAATAAACAACAATTAAATTAGATTAGAGACCAAACCCTCAGAAATTAAACCTTTCACGTCTAGGGCGAAGGCAACTTCGAATATGGCTAGGTGTATCTAAGTCTTGCGAATACGGAATTTTGTATGTGAAACAAAGTTTAGAAGAAAGAAATAAAGAATTGAATGTTTTAAGAGAGAATAAAAGAATTAGAGAATACGAATGAAAAATGATTGTTGATGAATAAAAACGGAGTTTTTAATACGTTATTTATAGAGAAAATAAGCCAAAAAGATAAAATATAAAAACAGAGAACTTGTCGCATGCAAAATGAAGTTGGCGCATGCAAAACAGAGTTGGCGCCAGCACCAGGCTATTGGCGCCAGGCGCCAATGGCTAGCACCAGGCGCCAATGGTTGGCGCCAAGCGCCAGGCCTGGTTCTAGGCGCTGATTTCAGAAATTCACGCGTTTTTTGTTTTTATCATAATTTTTGATCCGGAAGTCCAAATAAGGCATATAATATGTCGTTGGAAAGCTCTTAAAGTCTAATTTACAAATCAATTAGAATCAGATTAAAATACTTTTTAGATAAAAAGATATTAGCAAAATAGTGGAAGGGTGACAGTTTTGGATAAAGTTTCATGTCTCATTCATATCTTTTTCGTTATAACTCGGATTTAATAATATAATATATCATTGGAAAGATAATTTCAAGATATATCAAACCATATAAAATTTGGATAAACATTACGAGGCACAAAAATAAAATCTGAATATATTCCACTTCGTACAAAACAAGGATTCTTAAAAGGAGTAGTTTTATTCAATTTCAAACTCTTTAAAACATAATTATCAATCCTAACTCCATTAGGATTTAAAAAAACCATATAGAGTATTCTAAAAGACTATAATAAATCCTAATAGCTTTAGGAATGATAATTAAGAATAGGCCCTCCTCTAGATCATTGGGCCGCATATAAAAAACAAATCGGACCAAGTTTAGTAAATTGGCCATAACTTCCTCAATATTCATCAGAATTGGCTTATAATATACCGTTGGAAAGGTCTTGTCAAGCCCCATCAAACTAATCTACTATTGGACCCATATCATGGACCAACCAAACTGGATTGGCTGTTTTCTTAAAATAGGTTTTCAAAAACAGAGAGAAGAGAAAAGAAATAAAAAACTATCCGCAACACTAGACTTTCCACACTTTCACTTCATTCGATTATGGTTCGAAGCGAAAGGTACTCATCACCGGGTTTGGTTTTGGGGAGACACAAATGGGTGTCTACAAAAGCCTATTAAGACTGATAAGGCAACTGCAACTAAGGAGAGACTGGAGTATGCTTGAATTATGGTGCAGGTCAAGTTTAATGTTTAGTAACCGTAACTCATTGAGTTCCTTGATGAGCTTGGTAACACAGTCAAGCAAGAAGTGAAATATGAATGGAAGCCTAGATTGTGTAGGGTGTGTGGTGGAATTGGACATGATGATGTTCAGTGTTCTAATCATAAAGTCCAAGCTAGGAAATTAGAGGGGCTGCAAGCTGAGAAAAACAAAAAGTTGAATAAACAAAAGAAAAAGCCACAGAGGGTCTGGAAGCCAATTCAAAAATCTGACTCTCAGAATCAGAATGATGGGAGCAGGACAAATATCTTGACTGAGGATTTGCAGGCTGATGATGTTTATCAAGTACCCCAGCTAGTGCAACCAGGGGTAATTTTAATCAGCAGCAGTGGTAACAGATTCAGTGTTCTGGAAGAGGGAGAATGTTCTCACGCTTGCCATGGATAAGATTGGTTTTTGGAATATAAGAGGTCTAAATAAAGCTAGCAAGCTTTGTGATGTTCTTTGGTTTATTAGACATCATGGAGTGGGTTTATTTGGACTTCTTGAAACAAAGGTGAAGGTTGGGAAGTTTGGTGATGTTTTAAGTAGACTTGGTAATGATTGGTCCGTATGTGCTAACTACCCTTATCATAAAGGGGCTAGAATTTGGGTGGTTTGGTTATCTCAGTTCTTTGATGTGAATGTGGTGAGATGTGAAGTGCAGTTGATTCATATTTCCATAACCCACAAAGCTACTGGGTTGTGTTTTGATTGCACTATGGTGTATGGTCTGAATACTGCTAGTGCTAGAACTAAGCTTTGGGATCAGATTGGTGAGCTCAACAATAAGATTACAGGCCCTTGGATTCTACAATGTGAATTTAACAATGTGCTGAACTTAAATAATAGAATAAGGAGCAATGTGACTTCAGCTGAGGTTGAGCCTTTTAGATCTTGTCTTAGGCATGCTGGTCTCACTGACTGGGCAACACGAGGTATGTGGTACACTTAGAATAATAAACATGAAGGCAAGGATAGGGTTTGCTCAAAGATTGACAGAGTTATCGTTAATAATGAGTGGATGCTGAATTTTGCTGATATGCAAGCTACTTTAGCTGGTAATTTTACTAA
The DNA here is from genome assembly GCA_024500155.1 of Chenopodium formosanum. Classification (NCBI taxonomy): domain Eukaryota; kingdom Viridiplantae; phylum Streptophyta; class Magnoliopsida; order Caryophyllales; family Amaranthaceae; genus Chenopodium; species Chenopodium formosanum. The sequence continues at coordinate 22,485,573 of CM044880.1, forward strand.
AAAACCTTTTAGGTTTGTAAATATCTGGGTGGATTCTCTTGACTTTCTTCCCGGGGTTGAGGATGCTTGGGGTAAATTGGTCTCTGACACTCCTATGTTCCAATGTGTGAGGAAATTTAAAGAGGTGAAGCAGTTTCTAAAAGCAACTAAGATGAGTAGATTCTCTTGTGTGGAGGTAGATGATGCCATTTCTTAGAAACATCTTGAAGAAATCTAGATTAAGTTGCAAAATGACCCTGGTAATGATGAGCTAATTAGTCAAGAGAGAATGGCTAGGATTTAGTTTATTAAAACTCATACTGATAGATTTAACTTCTTAAAGAAAAAAGCTAAAGTCCATTGGCTTAAGGATGGGGATTTGAACACAGCTTTCTTCCATGCTATGATTAGGAAGAGAAGAATTCTGAACAGTATTTACTCTATTGTAACTGAGGAAGATGTGGTTATTTCAGATCTAGGGAAGGTGTCTGATGCTTTTCTGCAATATTATCAAGGCTTACTTGGTACTAAGACTCATATGAATGACATCATCCATCGTGGAGTCATTTCTGAAGGGAAAGTGCTTTCTGAAGACCAGGGCATCCATATTTGCAGGGATTTTTGTGAGCAAGATGTTAAGAGAGCTATGTGGAGCATTGAGGATGATAAAGCTCCTGGTCCTGAACGCTATTCCAGTAAGTTTTTCAAGGCTACCTGGAGCTTGATTGGTCCTGATATCACTAAGGTTGTTCTAGACTTTTTCAGTTCAGGTAAGCTTCTTAAGCAAATTAATGCTACCACTCTTACTTTGATCCCTAAAATTGACCATGCTAATAGGGTAACTCAGTTTAGGCCAATTGCTTGTTGTAATGTGATCTACAAGATCATCTCTAAAATGATTTGTGAAAGATTGAAGGAAGTTTTACCTGAGCTGATTGATGGTTGTCAAGGAGCTTTTGTGTCTGGGAGATCTATCTTGGATAACATTCTGATTTGTCAAGATATGCTGAAAGCTTATAGTAACAAAAGGAAGCCTCCCAGATGTACTATAAAGGTTGATCTAAGGAAAGCTTATGATTCTGTTAATTGGAGATTCATTCATGAGATGCTGAGTGCTCTTAATTTTCCTACCAAGTTCATCTCCTGGATCATGCACTGTGTTACCACTCCTTCTTTCTCTTTGTTACTCAATGGTGGTTCCTATGGTTTTTCCAAAGGGAAAAAGGGTGTGAGGCAGGGTGATCCTATGTCCCCTCTCTTGTTTGTCATTGTGATGGAGTATCTAACCAGGCTGCTTAGGAAGGTTGGTAAGAAGAAAGAGTTCAAATTTCATCAGAGATGTGCTCCTTTGTCTCTCAATCATTTGATCTTTGTTGATGATCTGATGCTTTTTTCTTATGGTATCTTTGCTTCTGTTAAACTTCTTATCAGAGCCTTAAAAACCATTGAGGCAAGATCAGGGCTTCAAGCTAATCTTGACAAAACAACAATTTACTTTGGGAATGTTCAACAGCAGATTCAGGACAATATCTTGATGAATTTTGGTTTTATTACTAGGGATATGCCTTTTAGGTATCTTGGTATCCCTCTAAATGCTAAATATCTGACTGTGAGTGATTATGATAGTCTCATTGATAAAATGTTAATGAGATTGCAATGCTGGAGTAGTAGGAACCTGTCCTATACTGCTAGAGTTACCCTTATTAAATCTGTTCTTATGAGTCTGCATACTTATTGGGCTCAGTGGGTTCTCCTGCCAAAGAGAGTGGTGGAAAGAATCACTCAACTTTGTAGAGCCTTTCTTTGGAGTGGTAATGTTGTTTTGTCTAAATCCCCCTCAATTGCCTGGGATTGGGTTTGCAGACCCAAGAAATTTGGTGGGTTAGGTATAAGACACTGCAGAAACTGGAACAAAGCCGCCCTAGGAAGCTATGTCTGTAAAATTGCAAAAAACTCTGATTCACTATTGGTTAGATGGGTTCATGCTGTCTATATCAAAGATGAGGATTGGTGGGGTTATAAACCAAAGAAAGATGTTGGTTGGGCCTTGAAGCTGTTATGTAAGGTTAAAGATGATCTTAGACAGGGGTTTGAGGCTGAGGGATGGTTAAATAAAAGGTACAGAATCAAAGATGGGTATACTTAGCTTCAGGGTAACATGGAAAGAAATAATTGGTATGGTTGGGTCTGGAACCACTTTAACATTCCCAAGCATACCTTTATTAACTGGCTTTCAGCTTTAGATAGGCTCATAACTAGAGACAAACTTGTTCAGTTTGGGATATGTGACTCTAGTGACTGTCTACTCTGTGGAGAGGATGCTGAGACCAATAATCACTTGATGATATTGCTCACTGGCTTGAAATTCACAATTCCCTTCTGCTTTCTCTTAATGATTGGAAGAACTAGAAGCAAAGTGACAAAAATTGTATTTAACAGAAAGTGGCTCTGGTTTGCTTGTCTGCAGTTGTGTACAATATTTGGATGGCTAGGAATCATGCTCTCTGGTATAAGGTTGTTCTCAAGCCAGATTTGGTTTCTAAAGGTGTAAAGACAGAAGTGGTGACTAGAAGCAAGCAGATGATTAATCACACCTGGAGGATTGAAGACTGTAAATGGTTGCAGCACCTCAAGTCTTGCATTTAACTTTTTGTTGGTTTTGTTGTTTAGCTTGGTTGTATGGGGTGTTGGGTGTAGGTTTTCTTGTCTCTGCAGGTCTGGTTTTCCGTGAGCCCTCCCTAGAAGGTACCAGGGATCTCTTTGACCGGGTTTTTGGTTTTTTGTTCCTGTCTTACACCCTTCCTTGAAGGTGGTAAGGCTGAACTTAAAACAAGGATGGTTGTTTGCCTTTGTTTTTTTGAGGCTTGTGCAGCTTCGGGTTCCTTCTTGTCAGGATTGTACTATTATTTGTACAATTTTTTTGTTCAATATACTTCTTACCTTATAAAAAAAGAATCTAATGAAAGTCAAACACATTCAAACAAAGATTTTTGAATTGAATGAAAGTAAAATACATTAAAACAAAACTTTTTTTATCGAATGAAAGTCAAACAAATTCAACCAAAGCTTTTTGAATCAAATTAAAGTCAAACACATTCAAATAATGGTTTTTGAATCAAATGTAAGTTAAACACATTAAAACAAAGCTTTTTGAATCGAATGAAATTTTAATGCAATTAAAAAAGCTAATTGAATCAAGTGAAAGTTAAATAATTCAAACAATGCTTTTGAATCAAATGAAAGTCAAATGCATTAAATGAAGCTTATTAAATCAATAGAAAGTCAAATACATTCAAATAAAGCTTTTTGAATCAAATTAAAGTCAAACATACTCAAACAAAACTTTTTGAATCGAGTAAAGTCAAACGCATTCAACAAAGCTAATTGAATCAAATGAAAGCCAAATGCATTCAACGAAGCTAATTGAATCAAATGAAAGAACACACATTCAAACAAAGCATTTTAAATCAAATGAAACTTATAATTATTTAAACAAAGCTTTTTGAATCAAATGAAAGTTAAACATATTCAAACAAAGCTTTTGAAATAAAATAGTCAAACACATTAGAACAAAGCTTTTTGAATTGAATGAATGTCAAATGAATTTAAGAAAGCTAATTGAATCAAAAGAATGTTAAACACATTCAAACAAAGCTTTTTGAATTAATGAAGTTCGAATAAATTTAAGGAAGCTGATTGAATCAAATGAAAGTCAAACTCATTTAAACATAGATTTTTTAATTAAATAAAAGTCAAAATCATTCAAACAAAGGTTTTTGAATTGAACGAAAGTCAAATGCATTCAATAAAGCTAATTGAATGAAATTAAAGTCAAACAAATAAAAACAAAGCTATTTAAATCGAATGAAAGTTAAACATATTTAAACAATGCTTTTTTAATCAAATGAAAGTCAAACACTTTGAAATAGGTTTTTCAATCGATTGAAAGTCAAATAAATTCAAAAGCTACTTGAATCAATAGAAAGTGAAAAACATTTAAACAAAACATTTTTTATCAAATGAAAGTAAAAAAAATTCAAACAATTCTTTTTGAATTGAATGAAAATTAAATGCATTCAACAAAGATAATTGAATCAAATGAAAGTAAAACACATTTAAACAAAGCTTTTTGAATTGAATGAAAGTCAAATGCATTCAACGAAGTAAATTGAATCAAATTAAAGTCAAATACATTCAAACAAAGATTTTGGAATTGAATGAAAGTTAAACACATTAAAACAAAACTTTTTAAATAGAATGAAAGTTAAAAACATTCAAACAATGCTAATTCAATCAAATAAAAGTCAAACACATTCAAAAAAAGCTTTTTGAATTTAACAAAAGTAAAATTCATTCAATGAAGCTGATTGAATCAAATAAAAGTCAAACACATCCATACAAATCTTTTTCAATCGAATGAAAATCTAAGGCATTCAACTAAGCTAAATTAATCAAATGAAAGTCAAACAAATTCAACCAAAGCTTTTTGAACCAAATTAAAGTTAAACACATTCAAATAATGATTTTTGAATCAAATGTTAGTTAAACACATTCTAACAAAGCTTTTTGAATCGAATGAAAGTTTTATGCAATGAAGAAAGCTAATTGGATCAAGTGAAAGTTAGATAATTCAAACAATGCTTTTGAATCAAATGAAAGTCAAATGCATTCAACAAAGCTTATTAAATCAAAAGAACGTCAAATACATTTAAATAAATCTTTTTGAATCAAATTAAAGTCAAACATACTCAAACAAAGCTTTTTTAATCGAATAAAGTCAAACGCATTCAACAAAGGCTACAAAGCTAATTGAATCAAATGAAAGCCAAATGCATTCAACGAGCTAATTGAATCAAATTAAAGAAAACACATTCAAACAAAGCATTTTAAATCAAATGAAAGTCAGACACATTTAAACAAAGCTTTTTAAATCAAATGAAAGTTAAACACATTCAATTAAAGCTTTTGGAATAAAATGATAGTCAAACATATTAGAACAAAGCTTTTTAAATCGATTGAATGTCAAATGAATTTAACAAAGCTGATTGAATCAAAAGAATGTCAAACACATTCAAATAAAGCTTTTTGAATAAATGAAGTTCAAATGCATTTGAGGAAGCAGATTGAATCAAATGAAAGTCAAACACATTCAAATATAGATTTTTGAATTAAATAAAAGTCAAAATCATTCAAACAAAGGTTTTTCAATTGAACGAAAGTCAAATGCATTCAATAAAGCTAATTGAATGAAATGAAATTAAAACAAATCAATACAAAGCTATTTAAATCGAATGAAAGCTAAACACATTCAAACAATGATTTTTTAATCAAATGAAAGTCAAACACATTCAAATAGGTTTTTCAATCGATTGAAAGTCAAATAAATTCGAAAGCTATTTGAATCAATAGAAAGTGAAAAACATTTAAGCAAAACTTTTTTTATCAAATGAAAGTAAAAGACATTCAAACAAAGCTTTTTGAATTAATGAAGTTCAAATGCATTTAAGGAAGCTGATTGAATCAAATGAAAGTCAGACACATTCAAACAAAGGTTTTTGAATTAAATAAAAGTCAAAATTATTCAAACAATGATTTTTGAATCAAACAAAAGTCAAATGCATTCAATAAAGCTAATTGAATCAAATGAAAGTCAAACAAATAAAAACAAAGCTTTTTAAATCGAATGAATGTTAAACACATTCAATCAATGCTTTTTAATTCAAATGAAAGTCAAACAAAATCAAATATGTTTTTCAATTGATTGAAAGTCAAAAAAATTCGAAAATTTCTTTAATCAATAGAAAGTGAAAAACATTTAAACAAAACTTTTTTTATCAAATGAAGGTAAAAAATATTCAAACAAATCTTTTTGAATTGATTGAAAATTAAATGCATTCAACAAAGATAAGTGAATCAAACGAAAGTAGAACACATTCAAACAAAGCTTTTTGAATCGAATGAAAGTCAAATGTATTGAACAAAGCAAATTGAATCAAATTAAAGTCAAACTCATTCAAACAAATCTTTTTGAATTGAATGAAAGTTAAACGCATTAAAACAAAACTTTTCAAATCGAATAAAGTTAAACACATTCAAACAATGCTTTTTCAATCAAATGAAAGTTAAACACGTTCAAACAAAACTTTTTGAATTTAACAAAATTAAAATTCATTGAACGAAGCTTATTGAATCAAATAAAAGTGAAAAACATTCATACAAATCTTATTAAATCGAATGAAAATCTAACGCATTCAACGAAGCTAAATTAATCAAATGAAAGTACAACACATTCAAACAAAGCTTTTTGAATCGAATTAAAGTCAAATGGATTCAACGAAGCTAATTGAATCAAATGAAAGTCAAACACATTCAAACAAAGCTTTTTAAATAAAATGAAAGTCAAGTGCATTGAACGAAGCTAATTGATTCAAATGAAAGTCAAACACATTCAAACAAAGCTTTTTGAATTGAATGAAAGTTAAACACATTAAAACAAAACTTTTTTAATCGAATGAAAGTCAAACACATTAAAATAATGCTTATTCAATCAAATGAAAGTCAAACACATTCAAACAAAGCTTTTTGAATTTAATAAAAGTAAATTTCATTCAACAAAGCTTTATTGAATTAAATGAAAATCAAACACATCCTTACAAATCTTTTAGAATCGAATGAAAATCAAATGCATTCAACGAAGCTATTTGAATCAAATCACTAGTAGAAAAAGCCTCATTTGTGTCGCCATATTTGCGTCACTCATTCTAAAGAACGAAGCAAATGTGTATTTTTACAATACTTTAAAGTTATTTGCGTCGCTTGTTATTAAAGAAGCGACGCAAAAAACAAATGTATGTTAGCTTTCTATCATTTGGGTCGCTCTTATTTATTAAAGCGACGCAAATAAGTTTATTATTTGCGTCACTCATTTACTGACAAGCGACGCAAATAAGGCACTGACTAATTTGCGTCACTCTTTTAATAAATGAGCGACGCAAATAACAAATTTTCAGCATTTCAAATTTTGTTATTTGCGTCGCATTTTTATTATAAAGTGACGCAAATAACTCTGCTTTAGGTTACCCATTCTGCGCTTTTGACCTTAGCTTTTCACTTTCACTAATTCACTAAACTGCAAATCCCCAGCTTTTCAATTTCGACCCTTCAATCCAACAAATTCGCCCAAAAAACACCCACAAATTCGCCCAAAAAACTGCAAATCCCCAGCAAATTCAACATCCAAAATCGCAATCAAGTTCAACACCCATAATCGGCAGCAAATCCGAGCAATTTCGAGCTAAAATTTAGACCAAAAACCCTAATTAATTCGAACCCTTAAACCCCAGAAAAATTGATTATTTTCGACCAAAAATCCCCCATTTTGAGCAAAAAATGTACTCAATTCCATACGAATTCGAACCCTAGAAACCCCAAAAAATTCAATTAAAAATCCTGCTAAAAAAATTCGAGCAATATCTGATATTTTCGAGTGGAAAAATCGCTTAATTTCGCCCCCAAAAACCCGAGGAAGTTCAAGCAAATTACAGCAAGGTTGAATTTTTGAATTTTCGAGTGGAAAAATTGCTTAATTTCGCCCCCAAAAATCGATTTCGGCTCGACATTGTTGAATTTTAGAAATCAATTTCACCTATGGTAAGATTGCTTCTATTTATGTTCAATCTTTTCATGGTAGATAGAATGTAGCATTTAACTTGAACTTTTAGTGTTAGTTCACTAATTAGAATGTTCAATCTTTTATGTTCAATCGATTTCGGCTCGGACTTAGTTTAATTTCAGGTTTAGTGTTAGTTCACTAATTAGAATTTAAATGGCAGATTTAATTGAATTTTTATAATTTTCAGTCATTGAATTTTCATTTGAGCATATTGCATACTTGTGAATTTCAGTCATTGAATTTTTGAAGTCAATTTTCATCTGAGCATATTGCATAGTCATTGAATTTATATGGCTGTTTTGCAATATTTTACTGGTTGCTTGTTTGCATCTTTGAACAGTCTGTAGAATAGCATAGTCATTTGAGCATATTGCATAGTCCCTGAAAACGGATATGTACCATACCGGCATACCCAAGCCTAAATAGCATAGTCAATAACGCATGAATAAATTGTTAACTTTGCAATTTAAGCCAGTAGTAACTTTTAAAAACTAAAAACCCGAGAAGGCGTTGCATGATAAGCCAGGCCTCTAGCTTATGTCCTAATAGAGAAGTGATATTGTAATTGGAATGCTAGGCTTAATCATCTGGGATCTTTTCAATATTATGTACGGTATAATTATGGAGCAAATATTGAACTTTTTCTCTTTGGGTCTTTGACCTTTAGAAGTAGGCGGATACTTGTGAAGGTATCACAGCCTCACAGGTTATGTACTCAGCCTTAGTTTTTCTCTGGCGTGTAGGAAATTGTCTTTTACTTTCTCTATGTAGTTTAGTTAAGTAAGGAGCTTATTATTACTTCATGTTATTGGCGTAGGAGTGCAGTCAACTTGACATAATTGTTCACCTGCAAAGCCTGCTTTTATGCGATCTGTTCTTCCACCCAGTGAAATACTATTGCACTGTTCAAAGCCTGGATACAATTTGCGGTAAAAGTTTTTTGGGGCTTTTTTTTTTTTTTTTTTGAAATACCATGGTTTCTTTGAAGTTTCAAACTTCAAACTAAAGTAATTTAATAGATTGTGTTCTTTTACTATGGATATTTGTTAGTGCTCCATTTGTTCTGAAAATTTGTTTGCATTTAGTCTGTAGATTTTTACAGTTGCTGTTTTGCAATATACTACTGGTTGACATCTATGATTCTTTGAATGTCCTATTAAAATTATTTTTTATCATTTAATTTTTTTGTAGGCATCATCATAATGGGCGATGGGAAGCACGAATTGGGTGCGTTTATGAGAACAAGTACCTCTACTTAGGCACTTTCAGTAATGTCCTGAACTCTATTTCTCTCGTGCTCGCTCTTGTTCTATGAGATTTAGGATCACGAGCACACACGCAAATACGTGGTCAGAAAAAGTGATTATCATAATCACAGGGACAAAGATACTTAATATTTGGACTGTCCCTTTTGGTTTGGTCACTTTCTGTGATCATCATATATAGTATATGTTGTATGTATTCTTGTCAACTATAAACAATAAGATATAAAGGAAAGGGGGTGAGTACGGTACCAGTAGATCTGCCATTAATAAAAAAATTGCTCCTACGGACTCACATGGCGTCACGTGAGTCAAATATTGTGAATACCTCTTAGGAATGGGTTGCTTGATCTGATTTTATGAAGAAAATTATTAGTATGATTAATTAATTAGGTAAGGTTTTGGTGAAAATTATGATCCACTAAGATTCGTGCTCTTTGCATTGCTTGAACCCCGTCACACCTGACTATTACATATGCAGTTATGCACCCCCACCTTTACTTATAAAGATATGTAATAAAGTCAAATTTGATCAGAAAAGAAAACAAAAAGAGGATTAAAGAATAGAATCAATGCCGAATAACAACTTTTATGTCACATACATGGTAGATTAAGTTGAATCAACTATGTTGGTTTAATATATGTAATTTTTTATGGCAGATTCTTAATTATGCGGAAGTGAATTCCACAAGTTGCTGAGGTTCTGGTTGTGGACAAACGATTAAGGCGATAGTACGCATACGAGATTGTCTTCACTTGTGGTATATATATCTGAACCATTCTTTGCAATATTAACTTATTTGTTCTGGTTGGTATAATGATTGTGAATTGTATGAGATTTTTAATTGTGATATAATTGATTGGAATTGCAATAATACTTGCATCATTCACTTAGATACCCGTTCAGGGCTTACTCATTAGGAGTAAGTCTTGAATAGTCCCCGGTTTGGGACTGTTCTTGAATGTTCTATCTCATTTAGGTGATAACTACTTGAATTGTTTTGGATCTAAGAATATCATAGCTCACTATTTCCCGATTGTTCTCTGGGTACATATGTTGATAGCCGATTATCTACATTGTGTGCTTGGAGAACTGTAGGGAAATGCTGCCGGATTTTCTTTAGAACCAAACTTTACAAGTAGTTATTAGTGAGATAGGACATTCAAGAATGGGTTAGGTTGGAGTGATAAGGACCTTATTGGATCATCCGGAGTTGCATTTACATGATATAAACTTTGAATGAAAATGTTTGATGCCTTATATTCTTGTTTATGGTTAAGGAGCTATATATGTTACAAAATATACACATTATCTTAAAATTAATTTTGTTATTCAGTGGTTGAAAATGGATCGAAGTTGGATGTATGGTAAACGAAATTGTACAAGTTTTTTACGAGGAATTGAAGAGTTTAGCACTGTTGCCTTAAAACACCAAACAGAGAATGAATCAAAGAATATTCTTTGTCCTTGTTGTGACTGTAATAATTCGAGGGGATATCGTGATATAGTTGATATTAAAGATCATCTAATTCGTCATGGGTTTAAAGAAAACTACACGAGGTGGACATGGCATGGTGAGAGCATATATATTGAGGCAAGTTCTAGTTATTGTCCAAGGGAAGATGAGAATCATTGTGATGATGATAATGACCCCCAAGGTGAGGATATCGATACAGCTGATGATATTGGTGTTGAAAATGAGAGTGAAGTGGAGAAGGACAGGATAGATGAAATGATGCAAGATGTTGAAGACCATTTCACAGAGTGTCCCCAGACATATGATAGTATTTTGAGAGCTGCTGAAACCCCGTTATATCCTGGTTGTACAAAGTTCACTAAACTTGGTGCTATTATGAAGTTATTCAACTTAAAGGCGAGCAATTGTTGGACTGACAAGGGTTTTACGCAGTTGTTAGAAGCCTTAGTAGAAATGTTTCCCGACGGGAATGAACTTCCAAACTCCACCTATGAGGCCAAGAAACTTATGTGCCCCTTGGGTATGGAGTATGAGAAGATACATGCTTGTCCCAATGACTGTGTGTTGTATCGAAATGAGTATGCTGATTTGCATGAGTGTCCAAGGTATGGAGTTTCTCGTTACAAGATGAATGATACTGGTGAGATGTGTAAGAAAGGGTCTCCGGCTAAGGTATTATGGTATCTTCCAATTATACCGAGATTTAGGAGACTCTTCTCGGATGAAAAAACTGCAAAATTATTGAGGTGGCATGCTGATGGGAGGAAGAAAGATGGGTTAATGAGGCATCCTGCCGATTCCCCGCAATGGAGGAACATTGATCGAAAGTTCAAGGACTTTGGTGAAGAAGATCAAAATCTTAGGCTTGGTCTTAGTACAGATGGAATGAACCCATTTGGGACACTAAGTACCCAATATAGCACCTGGCCGGTTCTTCTAACTATCTACAATTTGCCTCCTTGGTTATGCATGAAGTCTAGATACATTATGTTGTCCCTTCTAAAATCTGGGCCTAAACAACCTGGAAATGACATTGATGTGTATCTAGCGCCTCTCATTGAAGATTTGAAATTGTTGTGGAATGAAGGTGTCCAAATGTTTGATGCATATAGTAAAACCAATTTCACTTTACCTGCCATGATTTTTTGTACGATAAATGACTTCCCAGCTTATGGGAATTTATCGGGGTACACTGTGAAGGGAAGAACTCCTTGCCCCATTTGTGAAGATGATTTGGAGGCATTGCGCCTAGACAATTGTGGCAAGCATGTATACATGGATAATCGAAGACATCTTCCAGAAGACCACCCTTTTCGATTCAATAAGGGGTCTTATAATGGAAAAGTGGAGTTGAGAGAAGCTCGTGGCCCTTTACGTGCAAGTGAGGTTTATCAGCGGGTCAAAGACATTGAGAATGAGTTTGGTAAGCCTTACAAAAGCAAATCAACTGGGGGTTACAAGAAGAAGTCTGAGCTATGGTCTCTTCCATATTGGAGACATTTGGAAGTTAGACATTGTCTAGATGTAATGCATATTGAGAAAAATATATGTGATGCCATTGTGGGAACTTTATTAAACATGCCAGGAAAGACAAAGGATGGAGTTAAAGTAAGAAAAGACATGGCTGCTATGGGTCGTTCAGAGTTGGCACCCGAATCTCGAGGAAAACGCTGGTATCTTCCCCCAGCTTTCTTTACCTTGTCTAAAAAGGAAAAAACTAGCTTCTGTGAGTCATTGCATGGTTTAAAGGTCCCGGCTGGATTTTCTTCTAATTTTCGTAGACTTGTGTCAATGTCTGACTTGAAATTGGGTGGCATGAAATCTCATGATTGTCATGTCTTGATGCAACAATTATTACCAGTTGCCATTCGAGGAATTTTGCCACCTCAAGTGAGGTATACAATTACAAGATTATGTGTCTTTTTTAACACTATCTGTAGCAAGGTCATAAATCCAAGTATTTTAGATGACTTGCAAGCAGATATACTTGAGACAATGTGTCGATTTGAAATGTATTTCCCCCCATCTTTTTTTGACGTGATGCCTCATTTGGTTATTCATCTTGTACGTGAAATTAAACTTTGTGGACCAGTGTGTATGAGATACATGTATCCTTTTGAACGAGAAATGGGTGACTTAAAGGGAAAATTCATGAATCCGGCCAAACCTGAAGCTAGTATTGTACAACGAACAGTTGCTGAGGAAGTGGCAGCATGGGTTGCTCAATATCTTGCACGTTCACAGAAAATTGGGTTGCCAAAGTCTCGACACGATGGGAGGCTTGGAGGTCAAGGTACTATTGGCAGGAAAAGGATATCCATGGGCTTTGAAATGAAAAATAAGGCCGAGCTTTTTGTGTTGCAAAATCTTAGTGAGGTTCATCCTTACTTGGACGAGCACATGCTTTTTCTTAAAAATAAATATCCTTCCAAAAGTGATCTTCAGCTGATAAAGGAGCACAATTGTTCATTCGTTACATGGTTCAAGGAACGAGTGATGTCCCAACTATCCACCACACCTAACGATGTATCTGACACATTGAGATGGTTGGCATATGGTGCTAAATGTCAAGTCATGTCATATGAGGGATACGACATCAATGGGTATTCTTTTTACACTAGCCGACAAGATGACAAGTCAACAATGCAAAACAATGGTGTTAAAGTAGTAGGTTTGTCATCTGAGTATGTTAGTGCACATGATAAAACACTTGTGGATAAGAAGAAATTTTATTATGGAATCATTGAAGAAATAATAGAGCTGGATTATGTTGATTTCAAGATTCCTCTATTTCGATGTAAGTGGGCTGATAGTAGCCGTGGTGTAAAAACAGATGAACGAGGGAACTTGACCCTTGTAAATCTTGGTCGACGAGGGCATCTAGCTGATCCATTTATATTAGCTTCACAAGCAAAACAAGTTTTTTACATGGCTGACCCAGCTGATTGTAAGTGGTCAGTTGTTTTAGAAGGTAAAAGAAGGATACTTGGCATTGAAGATGTGGTGGACGAGGAAGAATATGATGAGCAATTTAATGAGTCACCACCTTCCGTTTGGAGCATCCCTCCAATAGTCGATGATTTTGACACAACGTTGAAACGAAAAGATCATAATGAAGGATTTTATATCGCAAAAGAGAAGAATGAAGGAGGTATGAATTCTATGATTTTTTTGTCCAATATGTGTTAGTAATTGCATAAATTGCTTATTATTGTTATGTGTTCAAGTTTATAATTTAAAAATGATATAAATCGATGTCTTAATTTATTTATGTCTTTTTTTTTCAGGTAAGTAATAATGGAGGATGAGGATTTGCATAATCGTTCCATGTCTTTGCAAAGTGAGGAAGATGAGCCACACAATCAATCACAATCAGAGCTACAAACAACCGACTCTCAGAAGAAGAAAAAAAAGCCAAGAGGTCCTTCAAAGGGCCTAAAATCCATGTCTGGGGTTCCTAGAGTGCTTGAATGGGATGAATTGTGTCGACCCATTGGAAAGTGGGCAAAAGCATACAAAATTCATGTTGGTGAAATAAGTCGTGCAAAGGTGTCTATATTGTATAAAGATTGGAATCAAGTTCCACAAGGAATAAAAGACACTTTGTGGGAAGATGTTAAGGTAATATTCACTATAATATGTTAAATGTTATACTATTATATGATCATTTTGACATTATTTGAATATGATGAAAACAATTTATTTGAATATGATGAAATTATTTACTAACTTTTTTTATTTTTTTAATTTTTTGCGTAGAGAGAGTTTCAAATCGAAGAAGATGAAGACAAGAAAAAAAAGGTCCTACGCACTTGTGATAAAACTTGGAGAGATTTCAAAACAAAATTGGTCAGTGGTTGGATCACATGTACCAGGAATATGCCGAAGGAGAAAAGAATGTCGTATGTACTCTATGATTTCATATCTGAGGATATGTGGAAAACATTTGTGGAGGAGCATACGACAGATGATTTTAAGGTTTGTGTGTATTAATATCAATGATCATGCGGGTTATTAATACTTTGTTAACGGATTCTTATGTACTAATCTTCATTTATGCTCGTGAAAATAGGAAATCAGTGAGAAGACAAGACAAAGCCAGTCTTTCAACGAATACCCTCACCGGTGAAATGAATATTGTATGGCGTAGAAAAGGGTATATTCCCACGACATCTTCAGCATCCAGTACTTCATCTTGTTCTTCGGTTGTGTCTAGTTTGCCGGATAGGACATATGCTTGGCTTCTAGCAAGATCAATAGAAGATGATAAAGGAAATCCTTATTTGCCGGATGAGAAAACAAGAGAGGTGAAAGAATCCATTGTAAGTATATTATAAGTATATGTAATAAGTCTTTATTTCAAGTTTGAATATATTTTGTTAAGTTTATGTATTGCAACCAAAGTTTTCTAACTTGAAGTCATTGTGTAGGATAATTGGAGAAAGCAACAAGCTGAAGGAAACTTTGTTCCTAATAGGCATGATGATATCTTATCTCGTGCCCTTGGGAAAAAAGATCGTAATGGTCGGGCAATAGCATTTGGCAGTGGAATTGGCATTAAAGCTGTATGGGGATCCGGAGAGAGGCGTAGTGGCCGACGGGGTAGGGAATTCGGAGATGATGAGCTGGAAGAATTAGAGGCAAGAGTAGCCCGGAGGGTACGAGAGGAGACTATGCAGGAGATGGATTCTAAAATGGATTCCATGGTTCAAGAGAAGTTTATGTTATTTGCTAAACAGATTGGTATTCAAATTCCAACTGAAATGATAGAAATGAATAACATAGGCCGGACGACTCAGCAAAATCCTAGTAGTTGCCAATCAGTGGGTGATGATCCATTTGCAAACATACAGGTATCCAACACTTTGTTATTTTATATTTTGTATCTTTTTTTTTTTAATGATTTATGACTGCGACATACTTTTAACTTTGTAACTCAGTTTTCTATATTTTTTAATTATGATTTTTTTCTATCTTTATAAGGAACCGGTTCCTTGTCGGCTATCATTGTTGAAAAATGACTCTGAGAAAGTCATTGTAGCTGAAGGTACATATCATCCGGAGTTAATCCTTGATCATCATAGTAACCTCCTTCCGAATCACGTGAGGGTGAGTGTTGATGATTTTTTTGACGAGTTCAAAGAATTCTCGGTTCCAGTTCCTTCTTCAGTCATCAAGAAACTTAAGCATGCTCATGGTACATTTACCCAATGGCCGAAATACTTGGTTTCACTCATGCATGACAAGGTAAATTATTTTTGTAACAATTTACATATAGTTTGCCATACAAAATATAGCAAATTGTTGAATAGATTTGCTTTACTATTGATTAGGAATTCATATCAAATAAGAACAATGGTAACAACAAAGCGGCCAAAGAAAACATGCAAGACAAAATGAAAGTAGTTGAAAGTGGTCGCGAAACAAAAGAGTCCAACACCAATCCAAAAAAAGCTTTTCTTATGGATTATGCTTTGGAAAACTTGTCTCAGAAGTGTGGGTCTTTGAATAGTTTGTTATCTTCATTACCCGAAGGTGAAACTATTAAGGTTAAGGCTGATGCTTGGACCTTTAGTTATGAAGACAGTAAGGACATCATTATCAAACGTGAAGATGTCAATCAACTTCTCACAGGAGCTTGGCTGAATATTTCAGTTTTGCAAGTTTTTATGATGTAAGATATTCAAATTTCACTCTTCCCATATACTTATTTATTACCATTTATAATGTTATTACATGATATATATGTAGGGCCTTGAGTGACTTACTCGATACGGAGGAAGTGGCTTCCATTGGATTCATGTGTCCGGAAATGATTTCAGAAACCTATTTGCATAGTGATGCTGATCGTATCCTACTATACATGACACATGTGATGGAAAAACACAAATCTAAGCAGTTCATCTTATGCCCATACCATGAAAAGTATAAACTTTGAACTTGTATTTATTTGAACTTTGCAAATTGTTGATATTATTTTACTCTTTTACAAATGTGTGTCTAATTTATTATGTAGGAATCATTGGGTTCTTTTGGTCTTATGCATGGCTAAGCGTGAAGTCATCATCTTTGATTCTTTGAGGCAGAAGCGAAATTTAGCAATTAAGTTTGCAATGACAAAGTAAGTCTAGTTTGTTATTAATGTCATGATTTTATGTGTGTAAGGGTAATATATATATGTTTTTTGTTATCTTTGTGTAGTGCTTTTCGAAGTTTTAAGGCATTAAGTGGACAATCTAGGGGAAGTAAATTGACATGGCATTTGGGACAGGTTACCTTAATTTCTGACCCTAAATTTTAGTTTCTTAATAATTGAAGTATAGCAATTTAATTCAACTTACAAATATATTACATGTAGTGTCCTCAACAATTGGGTGGACGTGAGTGTGGCTACTACGTCATGCGTTATATGTACGAAATACTTGAACATCACCATAGCAGTGAAGATCTTATTCAGGTATGAGTTGTCAAATATTTCATTTTTGTTTGATAAATACAATTTGATGTTAGCTACAATCTTGAATTAAAACTTTCCTCTTGTATATTTGTTGTGTTGATAGGATTTTTCAAGAACTACACCGTACACCGAGGAGGAGATAAATGAGATCCGAGATATTTGGGCAGAGTATTTTGTATGTAATGTTGAACTTTAGATTTATCAGATCACTTAGCGCATGTTTGACTCTTGTTTTGGATTATAGGCTTGAAATGAAGTAATTTGGTTAATTGGTGTTGGGATGATGAGTATAATGTGTATGATATTGAGATGTAAATTATTGGACAGGTTGTTAATATAATGCCGTCATTCCCAATTTTATGGGTAGGCCAAATTACAAAGGAGACTCTGCCGAAATTTACATTTGCATTATTCAATAATATTGCATTTTAATTTCAATTATATTAGCGTTAGCATATTACTTTTTACCTATGAAAACAGGTACTACAAACATATATACAAGGCAATTATTATATTATAATTTAAAAAAAAAAAAATCACCTCATTTGCGTCACTCCTATATAAACAAGTGACGCAAATAACAAAAAATCCATTTATTGGAAGAGTCATTTGCGTCGCTTGTTTATTAAGGAGCGACGCAAATAACAAAAATTTTTTGTCAAAAGAGTCATTTGCGTCGCTTGTTTATAAAGGGGCGACGCAAATGACTTAAAATAAGTTTATCATAAAAGTTATTTGCGTCGCTCTTTTATAAAGGAGTGACGCAAATAACAAAAAATAAGTTTATCTAAAGAGTTATTTGCGTCGCTCCTTTATAAAGGAGTGACGCAAATAACTAAAAATATGTTTGTCAGAAAAGTCATTTGCGTCGCCCCTTTATAAACAAGCGACGCAAATGACAAAAAGTAAGTTTATATAAAAAGTCATTTGCGTCGCTTGTTTATAAAGGAGCGACGCAAATGACAAAAAATAAGTTTATAAAAAAAGTCATTTGCGTCGCTTGTTTATAAAGGAGCGACACAAATGACTCTTATTTGCGTCGCGCCTAGGAGCGACGCAAATGACTTAAAAGTCATTTGCGTCGCGAGCAGTTGCGTCGCTCATAGAAGCGACGCAAATACACTATAAATGAGCGACGCAAATAAGCCTTTTTCTACTAGTGAATGAAACTAAAACACATTCAAACAAAGCTTTGAATCGAATGAAAGTCAAATGCATTCAACGAAGCTAATTGACTGAAATGAAAGTCAAACACATTGAAACAAAGCTTTTTGAATAAAATGAAAGTTAGCACATTATAAAAAGCTTTTTGAATCGAATGAAAGTCAAACACTTTAAAAAAAAAAACTTTTTCAATGAAATGAAAGTCAAACAGATTAAAGAAAGAGAATTTTGAATTTAATAAAAGTAAAAAGCATTCAACGAAGCTAATTAAATCAAATGAAAGTCAAACATATTCAAACAAAGCTTTTTGAATCAAATGAAAGTCAAACACAATCAAACAAATCTTTTTGAATCGATTGAAAATCAAATCCATTAAACGAAGATAATTGAATAAAATGAAAGTAAAACTCATTGAAACAAAGCTTTTTGAATCGTATAAAGGTCAAAAGCATACAACAAAGCTAATTGAATAAAATGAAAGTCAAACACATTTAATCAAAGCTTTTAAAATTAATTGAAAATTAAACACAATTAAACAAAGCTTTTTGAATTGAAGGAAATTCTAACACATTCAAACAAAGCTTTTTCAATCAAATGAAAGTCAAACACGTTCAAATAAAGCTTTTTGAATTTAATGAAAGTCAAATGCGTTCAACGAAGCTAATTGAATCCAATGAAAGTCAAACACATTCAAACAAACTTTTTGAATTGAATGATAGTTAAACACATTAAAACAAAACTTTTTTAATCGAATGAAAGTCAAACACATTCAAATAATGCTTTTTCAATCAAATGAAATTCACACATTCAAACAAAGCTTTTTGAATTTAATAAAAGTAAAATTCATTCAACAAAGTTTATTAAATTAAATGAAAGTCATACACATTCATACAAATCTTTTTGTATCGAATGAAAATAAAATGCATTCAACGAAGCTAATTGAATCAAATGAAACTAAAACACATTCAAACAAAGATTTGAATCAAATGAAAGTCAAATGCATTCAACAAAACTAATTGAATCAAATGAAAGTTAAACCCATTGAAACAAAGCTTTTTGAATTGAATAAAATTTAACACGTTAAAAAAAGCTTTTTGAATCAAATGAAAGTCAAACACATTTGAAAACAACTTTTTCAATAAAATGATAGTCAAACACATTTAAAAAAAAAAGAATTTTGAATTTAGTAAAAGTAAAAAGCATTCAACGAAGCTAATTAAATCAAATGAAAGTCAAACATATTCTAACAAAGCTTTTCGAATCAAATGAAAGTCAAACAAAATCAAACAAATCTTTTTGAATCGATTGAAAATAAAATGCATTCAACAAAGATAATTGAATCAAATGAAAGTAAAACTCATTGAAACAATGCTTTTTGAATCGAATAAAGGTCAAATTCATACAACAAAGCTATTTGAATCAAATGAATGTCAAACACATTTAATCAAAGCTTTTTAAATTGAATGAAAATTATAAACATTAAAACAAAGCTCTTTGAATCGAAGGAAAGTCAAACACATTCAAACAAAGCTTTTTCAATCAAATGAAAGTCAAACACGTTCAAATAAAGCTTTTTAAATTGAATGAAAGTCAAATGCATTCAACGAAGCTAATTTAATAAAATTAAAGTCAAACACATTCAAACAAACTTTTTGAATTGAATGAAAGTTAAACACATTAAAAATAAACTTTTTTAATCGAATGAAAGTCAAACACATTCAAATAATGCTTTTTCAATCAAATGAAAGTCAAACACATTTAAACAAAGCTTTTTTAATTTAATTAAAGTAAAATTTATTCAACGAATCTTATTGAATTAAATGAAATTCAAACACATTCATTCAAATCTTTTTGAATCGAATGAAAGTCAAATGCATTCAACGAAGCTAATTGAATCAATTGAAACTAAAATACATTCAAACAAAGCTTTGAATTGAATGAAAGTCAAATGTATTCAACGAAGCTAATTGAATCAATTGAAAGTTAAACATATTAAAACAAAGCTTTTTGAATTGAATGAAAGTTAACACATTAAAAAAAGCTTTTTGACACGAATTAAAGTCAAACACATTCAAATAAAACTTTTTCAATGAAATGAAAGTCAAACACATTAAAAAAAAAAGAATTTTGAATTTAATAAAAGTAAAAAGTATTCAACGAAGCTAATTGAATCAATTGAATGTCAAACATAATAAAACAAAGCTTTTTGAATCAAATGAAAGTCAAACATAATCAAAAAAATCTTTTTGAATCGATTGAAAATCAAATGCATTAAACGAAGATAATTGAATCAAATGAAAGTAAAACTCATTGAAACAAAGCTTTTTAAATCGAATAAAGGTCTAATGCATACAGCAAAGCTAATTGAATTAAATGAAAGTCAAACACATTTAATCAAAGCTTTTTAATGTGAATGAAAATTAAACACATTTAAACAAAGCTCTTTGAATCGTAGGAAAGACTAACACATTCAAACAAAGCTTTTTCAATCAAATGAAAGTCAAACACGTTCAAATAAAGCTTTTTGAATTGAACGAAAGACAAATGCATTCAACGACTCTAATTGAATCCAATGAAAGTCAAACACATTTAAACAAAGCTTTTTGGTCCAAATGATAGTTGTTGGGAATATTTCAAGTATAACCCCAATTTTGAACCTCACTGTGATCATACACTTAAGCATGGTGGCGTCAAAAGGGAATAAAGTTAGAGCAAAAGAGTCGCCAACAAGTTTTAGGAACATGTAAACCGTTCATAGGGTGAAGGTTACACCCCTTAACGATCAAGGAGATCATTAACTCCAATAGGTCTGGAACCAAGAATGGAAGTTCGAGGATGAAGGTACAAATTCAATTTAAAAGAGAAAGAAAATACCCCAATAATAGGCCTCTACTTTATTCTACTTGTATTCATGTGCGCTTTTTGACTAACATGCAATCATTCACTAGTAGAAAAACTGCTATTTGTAACTGGCGAAATTGACTTTTTGTAACTGTCATTGTTGGTTGCGAATGCCACCATTACAACGAATGAAAATTATTCGTAACCGGCTAATGTTAGTTACAAATAATATACTATTCGTAACTGGCTTAACCAAACGCCAGTTTCAAATAGTCTATTTTCTAAGTTAGAAAGCATATTATTCGTAACTGGTGTTAAGTTACGCCGGTTACAAATAGTGTATTATCTGTAACTGTCACATCCTAACGCCGGTTACAAATAGTTTTTTATTTAAAAAAAAAAATTCTATTAGTAACTAGTATTAGATTATGCCAGTAACTAATATATATATATATATATATATATATATATATATATATATATATATGTATTCGAATATACAAGCTTGGTAGTATATCCTACCGAGCAACCCATCCTCAAATGGTTAAAACTTGTTCGACCAACAAAACACATACTCCAAATATGTGAAACACCAAAAATATTAATTCACTTTTATGATAAATACAAAGATTATCAATCCCGACCACTAAACCATTTAAGGCTCAATTTAATTAAAATTTACATATACATCATCAACTGTACATTAAGAAAATGATGTACTTAAAATTACACACATATCTCTCCGAAGGCCCAATTTAATTGTCTCTCACATATCTCTGACTACTATTCACATTTGACTATTTTGTCTCTTCGTATTAAGTTTTAATTGCATGAAAAATTAGAGCTGACCATTGCTCGGAAACTTACTAGAAAACATGCACCGCCTTGATCTACTAGCCTCTTGAACTCGAATTGACATTTCATGTCCTAAAAATGAAAATTTAAACTATATAACTTAAATTAAAGTTTGATAGTAAGCCACTAGAAAAAGGAGATCAACAGTTACAGCTTTGGCATCGCAAAGTGTTTCATAAAACATGTATTGGCACTTGAACACATTAAATTTTATTTTATCAGGTATTGCAAACATGGTGGATATTTCTTTTGCATATGGTATGAAGTACAATCATATAAAGCACTACCATACCAAGAAAGTTATTAGATTTACATAACAGAAATAGTAGAAAACACAATTAAAGCACCCATACTTGCTATTTCAAGTCTGATATATGAGTTTCTCTACTTATTATGAACAGTAATAATATTTGTACATGCATCTAAACAAAAAAAATGAAAAAAAAGTATCCATTTCTCAAAATCTGCTAAGAATACTTAGTACTATCTGTCATTTGCTTCAGATTATGCAAAGAATACCTAAATACTTATCATCATTATCTTTCCATTTTTTTCCTTCTTACGAACTTGTAAAAATTTAGCAAATGCATCATTCCTATCCTCTGATCTATCAATCAACTTTTCCTCCACTATATCAAATTTCACAAAAAATTTTACATAAGTTTGTTTATAGCCTCTTCACCCATGTTTTACAAAATATGTACACAAATCAGAGCAAAAAACCACACAAAGTGTAGCAGTAGCAAAGATGAAATTTTATACGAGTAAAACAGTCTTAAAACACCCTAAACAACAGGAATATCCAAGCAAATATCTCAAAATAGCTCTAAGAAAAACGCACTAAAACAGAAGCAATAACCAAAATTGACCAGCTTTCAGAAAACAACTCCGTTTAATAGCAAACAAACTCAAAAAAATTCTGAAATATTACAGGCAAAGAGTAGAAAAAAATTACCCAAAATAAAAAAAAAGAATCATCTAAAAATCATTTGTAACGTAGGAGAACAAGCCTAGTGAAGTCAGACCTCTAAACTGTTCCAACGAGATTCACCTAAACTGGTCTATTGCATAAAATGGCCAAATCCTGATTGTTGTACAACCTAAGTCATACTAGTTATTTTTTAATCTCCAAGAATCCTAATTAACCACAGTTTAGTTGTGGTTTATGACAGGCAAGGTTTGTTAAGCAAGAATAATAGAACTTATCTATCACTACTAGCAGGCAAAAAAAAAAAGGAAAAAAGAAAAAGAGATTTATCACTCAAATCCATCATTGTCTTCCGAGACAAGTACAATTTGCTGCTATGACCAACTCAAGAGCATCATTAAGCATGGTAATTTAATCAGGGAGGTACTTTCAATTGATCAATGTTAGTTGACCAAACATCTAAAATGCAACACTCTTTATTATGTGGGTATTATTTGCATGAAGTTATTGTAAGATTCACACTAATACATATCATACATCATAGCTTCTCCCCTTAATAATGATAAACTAACATTAGAATAACAGAAGACCTAGAGGAAATCAAAGTCTCACACTCACACCCCCAACCTTGCACCAATTACAAAAGTCCGCCTAAGGAAAGGTGAAGTCCTAGATCTATTTGTCTTTTTTTTTCATGAAAGTTAATCATCACATATAGTATGTGTGAAGAATAATAGAAGACCATGGGGTTCACCTCCAGTTGTGCCAACCTTAGAATTAAATTGCTATTTTTTGTTAGAAGTCATAAACCTAACTCCCTTTATGGATTTTCACATTGCTTGTATTCATATGATTAAAGTAAAAATCACACAGTTGATTCATCCACTAATAAATAAAAAGGAAAGGATAACACTGGTAATGCATGTAATTTCCTCGTATTAGAGACAACAGAATCCTGATACAACAAGCACAAAAGATGAGAATAATTTTTTTTTTGAAGATGAGAATAAATAAAATAGTAATGAGGATGAAATATTGATAAAGTTGTTACTTTTCATATTTTTAACTTCAAAGAGAAAGATGAGGTATCACATGTGCTAGGGTAAAAAGTTAAATACATGTAATAATGTATCTTAATCCTAACTAACATGTTTCACAGCATTGTATACAATAGAAGTAAGAAACTAGAGGAACTTCTTTCTGTACCTTCATATGTCCATAAGACTTCTTTAGTGAATCTAAGCAGTTATAAAGTGGTTTCTCCACTCCAAGAGCATGAGAAAAACCCCCTGATGAATGCTGATTGTCAAATAACAAAAAGAAGCATAAGTAGCTTTGGCATTGCAACCAAAACTATAGAATATGTATTTTCTCAGTGTTTTAATTATAATTGCAAAGTTGAGACCTATATGTACATGTATTTTTGTGTTCTAGGATAACAAACTTCATGTCTAGAGGACGTACTACGTAGTGCTTTGATGAGGAATTCATAGTCACACGTACAAACTTTGACTTCAAATTCCGAATAAATTTCTCAAACTTATCAATTTCTCCAAGTTGCCATTTCTCATAAGCCAGATACATATTAACAACTTCAAATCCATGATTTATATATTTCTTAGACTACTTCTCACAAGCCAAATTGTTTTCTATTACAAAAATAGTGAGTAAAATAATGAAGAGAAGAAGACCAAGATAGTTCCAAAATCATCTTGTAGCTAGAAAAGGTGAGCTTTACGAAACCAGACATGGATCGACTTTTCTTCTCTAAACAGGAACAGGAACATTATTAGTCTTGCTTAAGTTCACAATTATATCAAAATATTAACATGATCATTTTCCAATATATACATGTTTCAACTTGATTTGCTAATTATCCGGCTTTTATAGCATCTAGGTTGACTCATTTTTCGGTTTTTGTTTCGGTTAGTACTCTAACTCTTTTTTTTTCCGTGTTTCTATTTATTTTTCAAAACTTTGACCCTTTTATCGTTTTTTGTCACATGTATTTTTAGTAGGTCGAGCTAGGTGGTTGGGTGCCTCCTACAGCGGAGATCACGTAAACCGATGTTGTCGAATTGGTAATTCGTGATACCCTTCTGACAGCCAAGGATGACGTGGGGATACCGTTCGAACCTAAGACGGTTGAGTCAGTATGTCTTTTATGTATATGTACTTAAATATTTCTATTTATTTTTAATTTCATATACATTTGTTTACTAACTGTCCTTGTTTTCTTGGAACAGGTTCCGCGGGAGATCGTGAACGACATGGTGAGGTCTATACGTGCTTTCCGAGCTACTTATTAGAGAGCCCTCGTGACTTTATCATACCGTGATCATCGGATGATCGAGGTAAGTTTTATTTCTTTTTTCTTTGCACGAAATTATTACATTTCATGTATTAATCTTTGTTTTAGATTTTGCAGGATGTGCAGCAACCGTCTAGTAGTCGCCGAGCACCCTGATTCATCCCTTACGCACTTTACTATATTTTTTAGGAAACATATGTATATTTATTTTTTTTTGTATTTTTTTGTATATATGACACATTTGTATATATATGTCATTATTATTTTTTTTTGCATGTGTACATTATTATTAATGTGAAAATTTTTCGAGGGAGGGAAAGGGTTCTCGACTTACCCCCCTCAAAAAAAAAAAAAAAATCGAAAAAGAAGGAGAAAATAAGGAAAAAGAAAATAAGAAAATAAAAAAGAAAATAAAGAAGTAGGAAAATAATAATAAAGAAAATAAGAAGAAAAAGAAAGTAGGAAAATAATAAGGGAAAAAAAAGAAAATAAAAAGAAAATAAGAAAATAAGAAAGTAATAAAAGAAAATTAAAAGAAAATTAAAAAGTAGGCAAGAAAAAGGGACACAAAGTGTAAGAAGGCAAGCGTATGATTTATCATAAGATCTCGTGAAGATTCTGTCATTATATGTGCCAAAATACGGAAATAAACCCAACTTATATGCCACGTCAGAGGTGACGCGCGGCGTGCAACTGCGTGAGTTGCGCGCGTATGTCGCGCACATGTAAGTCAATTGCGCGCGGATGTCTCGCGCAACTCATGAGTTGCGCGCGTCACCTATTAGTGAACTTTCCTTTGAGCCAAATTTGCCGAAAATTTGCCCCTCTTGGGTCTATTGAAATGTGGTGTCGTGTAGGCTTTTGATCATCTTGCATTCATTCGCTTTATAAGAAACAAAAAAGAATTAATCCCTCTAAATTCTTATTCTCTCTCTTTTTTTTGGAAAAATGGTGAAGACCTTTGAACAATGTTTGAAGCAATGGGTCACTTCCCTTTCAATCGAGGACAAACTAGCTTGCAAAATTTACCTCTTGGACCCTTTATTGATTTATATGCAACTAGTGGTTAACTTTGATTTTCTTCATGCCGCAATCAACTATTGGGATTCTAACCACCATCTTTTGTTGTTTAGAGGGGACGAAATTGTCCCCCTTCCCGGTGAATTCGAGGCCTTGCTAGGTTTCCTTACAAACACTCTGCCTGTGACTTATTCGCCTACCTTGTCGGATTCTAAACCTATATTCCAAAGATTTTTTGGCTTGTTCGACAGTGATATGACCAACATAGGAACTGAAGAATGCGTGAACTTAATTCAATTTATTGAATACTTCATCGCCCCTCGTGACAACATGACTAAACAACACTTAAACATTCGTGCTTTATGTTATTGTCTTGTTGTTTATTGTTTACTTAGGACTGGCA
This sequence comes from Chenopodium formosanum, assembly GCA_024500155.1. Taxonomy (NCBI): domain Eukaryota; kingdom Viridiplantae; phylum Streptophyta; class Magnoliopsida; order Caryophyllales; family Amaranthaceae; genus Chenopodium; species Chenopodium formosanum. Next base: position 22,511,943 of record CM044880.1, read on the forward strand.
AAGAATACAGAAATTATTCCATGGTGTCTTTAGTGGAAGAATTAGAGGGATGTCATTTATCCGCTCCTTTGGTTTTTGCAGAAACCGTTCTGTGTTGTATCGCCTTAGAGGAGATCCTAACGAAAACAGTTTCACGGGAAGTCCACTCCTATTACATGTACGTTTTTTTCGGCGTTTATCAGCACAAATCATGAAGTTGCGCTGTCATGACCGCCGCAATCTGCTATGATGCGCACAGATGGTGCGTGCAACTGATTTAGTTGCGCGCGCCACCTACTTGTGTACAAAATCACAAAATAATTTTATTTTTTTCCTTTTTTTTCCTGATTTGGTTTATAGAGCGTTTGCGAATTGTTGATCAGCCACAAATCCTTTAGGCTAATGGAGTAAAGACATTCCCCGGACGTCGAATCATTTGTAAGCATAAGAATGAAGAGAAATGGACGTTGTTTTTCTGTCATGGGGTTCCTAACATATGTTTTGTGATTCCTTAGTGGAACATAAATAGTATGATTGAGAGTAGTCTCAATTGCCCTTACATTAGGCTTTTAGGCCTATCTAGTACTACTTATTTTTTTCCTTGTAGGGTGATGAGACAATACGGGACAAGGCAATTTATTCCCCCGCAAGATTGTGATTCCCCTAAAGATGTGACCCTTAAACCCGAAAGGATTGCTCGTTGGATGGAATATTGGCCAAGCCTTCCTAAGTGTGTAATACAAAATCCTCCCGCGAGTATTACATTATCTTCCTTTTACAAGGCTTAGATGAATGCGGCGGATAAGGGTGAATTAAACAAGGCTCGATCTCAACTTCAAGCCGCCACCGCTCGCAATCCACCTAAGCCTTTGATGCATTCAACCACTACTACTCCTCCTAATGGCCAAAACAAAGGAGTGAGAAGAAAATTAGAGTTCTTATCCCCTAAGGCTCATTCGAAGGAAACAAAAAGGAAATCTCCCTTCAAACCTGCGCAACAAGGTATGAAGATCAAAGAACCTTCACCAAATACTCGCAAGAAAGCTCCAATAGTCAAAGGGAAAGGAAAACAAATTGCAAAGGCCCTAATCCCTAAATGGAAAAAAATTGTTTGGGTGAGGAAGAAGAGTGTAGGGTAAAGCTCCAAGGTTTCTGAAAATGCTGTGATGGAAACTACTTCTCCATCATCCGTGACAATCGAGGACATAGTAAAACCTTAGGGTGTTACACAATTTTATCATTAGTTTTTTTTCGAATAAAGTGTAATCACTACTATGTTATTTTTTTTCGTTTACTATCTAATTCAATAATGTATCTTTTGAATTTTGAATGAAATAAAATGAGCTTTAGATTTTTATATTTTGATATGACCGAATCTTAAAAATTGCCTACGTATTTGCATTACGAAATCAGGTCTTTGCGTAGTTCTAATGGTTTTATATATATATTATGTATTTTTTTTTTCTTTAATCTCTTAGATAGAAATTAAATGAAAAAATTAATCAAACCTTGTTTAAAAGAATTAAATCAATGTTTAATTTTATTTTCCGAGTATATGTTATATTTAAGAAACGCCCTCTTTTTACCGTAAGTAGAAATCGCAACTTCATTCAAACGCAAAAATTCGAGTTCGCAGTTTGTCATCAGGTGGCGCACTTAACGTCTGGAGTTGCGCGAGCCTGTCGCGCGCAACAAAATCAGTTGCGCGAGGCCTTCGCGCGCAACTATTCCTGTTGCGCGCGATACCTGTGCTATGAATGTCTCGAAAATTTTTTTTTATATATTTTTTTAAAAATTCGTATTATTATTACCCCCCCAGCTATGAAGATTTTTTCGTAATGTTCGAAAAAATTTGAACACTAAGAACGGTTTATTATTTTTATTTTACCTTGTTATTCGGTAAAATGCATAACACTTAGAATCTTTCTATTGAATACTAATTAAAAATGGTTGTATGAGTGAACGAGTTTTTTCCGGATTTCATATGTAATATTTTTTAAGGCGATCAATGTTTTTTAATTAACGAATTTTATCTCCTCCAATATCCATTACTATGACGGCTCGTCCTGATAGGATTTCAATTACGTATAGGGACCTATCCAATTAGGTTTGAATTTCCCTCTTGGATCGGTTAGTGGACCCCTAACCTCCTTTAGTAAAAAGTCACCTTCTTTTATATTTCTAGGTTTTATTCTTTTATTGAAATGACGCGTAATGCACCTTTGGTAGACTTGTACATGATGCAAAGCTCTTAATCGTCGTTTATCAAGAAATAAAATCTCTTCATACCTCGCTCTTACCCATTCAGCTTATGGTAGCTTACTTTCAAGTACGCTGCGTAGGGATGGTATTTCCAGTTCGACTGGTTGAACTGCGTCCATTCCGAAAACTAAGGAGTATGGAGTTACTCCTATTGATGTTCGTATAGACGTTCTATAACCCCATAATGCGAAGTGTAGTTTATTCGGCAAGTTTTTATAATATTCTTCCATTTTTTTTAATGATGACTGTTATATTTTTATTTGCCGACTCTAGAGCTCTATTCATTTAAGGTATATATGGGGATGAGTGATGACATTTTACTTTATAACGAGTTAAGAGGGTCTCGACTTCAGCTTTGAATTGAGATCCCTGATCACTAATTAGTTCATGTGGAACTCCATATCTACAAAATATGATTCGTTCGAGAAATTTTGCAACATGTTTAGAAGTGATATTCACATAAGAAGCAACCTCAATCCACTTAGTAAAGTAATCAATGGCAACTAATACGTACTCGTGCCCTCCTAATCCTTTTGGAGAGACTTTTCCAATTATGTCAATTCCTCAAGTCGAAAAAGGCCAAGGGGAAGTGAGATTGTATAGTTCGAATGGTGGAAGGTGTTGTAAATTAGCGAACATTTGGCACTGTGGACATTTTTTAACATATTGTATGCAATCATGTTCCATAGTGGACCAATTGTACCCTGGTCGTGAAACTATTTTTGAAAGCATTTTACCATTCATGTGAGGTCTACAAACACCTTTGTGAGTATTTCCCATAAGGTGTGTTGCTTCCGGTTTGCCTATACATAATAAGCTTTGACCATTAGGTCCTTTTTTGCATAATTGACCATTTATTAGACCATATTAGGCCGCAAGTGTTCGTAAGGCTCGTTAATTTTTCGATGAAGTATTTTTGGGATACGTGCCATGAGTAATATATTGGAGGATATGATCATACCAAGGATTGTCTCCTTCAATGTCATTTATTTCCTCTATTGCGTTGCAATATGCTGGTTCTACTCTTCTATCAACCCATAATGGCATCATATTTAAGTGATATGGAATGTTGATCATTGAGGATAATTTTGCTAGCGCATTGATAAATTGATTATCATTCCTTGGGAGATATTTAAAATCAATATGTTCAAAATACTCGATGAGATGCTCTAGGTGTGCTTGGTATAATATCATTGTGGAGTTCTTTATTTTCCATTTTTCTAATATATGATTTATAATCAAACTGGAGTCTCCATATACCTCTAATTTTTGCACACCTATGCTAGCCGCTGCTTCTAATCCAATAATGCACGCTTCACCTTCTGCGGCATTATTAGTAACCTCAAAGTATAATTTAATAGAGATTTGAGTATATGCTCCCTCTAAACTTATGAGTAACACTCCTATGCCACATCCTTTTTGATTCGACGCACCGTCGAAGTACATTACCCAATTGTTATCTTGTGTCATGAGAATCTCCTCATCCGGAACATGAGTAGTTTCTGCAAGACTTGTTTGAATTGGATGTTGCGCCAGAAAGTCTAAAATTACTTTTCCGTTCATTAATTTTTCGGGAATATATTTAAGTGCAAATTTGGCCAACATCACCAACCACTTCTATATCCTTCCTTGTATGGGTGGTTGTTCAAACAAATACTTTATCAGATTTTGTTGAGAAATCACATGAGTAGTGTGTGGTAACATATAATGTCGTAACTTTTTGGTTGCCCACACTAACGCTAGGCTTGTCTTTTCCAAGGTGCTATATTTTGTTTCGTATTGGATGAATTTTTGTACTTATGTAATATATTGCAGGTTCAACTTTTTTTACCCCTTGTGCTAACATGGCGCCTGTTGTTGTGTCTGTAACTGTAATGTATAGCCTAAGAGGTAGTGTGTGTACTGGTGGTGCTAAAATAGGTGGACTTTTGAGATAATCTTTGATTTTCTCAAAGGCCTTTTGGCGTTGTCGTCCCATTCATGTTTCTCCTCTTTTTTCAATTTTTTAAATATTGACTCATAAGTCATAGTCATTTTGTTGATAAATCGACTAATGTATTGCAAATTGCCGAGGAATCCCCTAATTTCTTTTTCTATTTAAGGGGGAGGCATGTCAACAATTGCCTTTATTTTAGAGGGATTGATCTCGATGCCATGTGTGCTTACTAAGTATCCGAGTAACTTACCAAAAGTTACTCAGAAGGCTTATTTTTGTGGAATCAATTGCATTTTATATTCTTTGATGCGAGTGAAAAATTTGCATAAAGCCTTTATATGCCCATTCTATCTTTGGACTTTTCGATCATATCATCCACATACACTTCTATTTATTTATGCATCATATCATCCAAGAGAGTTGTAGCCGTTCTTTGGTACGTAGCTCCTGCATTTTTTAAACCAAATGGCATGACTGTGTAGCAATACGTACCCCAAGGAGTTATACAGAATGTATGTTCTTCATCTTCTTTTGCCATTAAAATTTTGTTGTAACCTGCGTATCCATCCATAAAGAATAATATCGCATGTTAAGCCGTGCTATCTACCAATATATCAATATGTGGTAGAGGAAAATTGTCTTTAGGGCTAGTTTTATTAAGGTCTCTAAAGTCGACACACATGTGAACTCGTCCATCCTTTTTAGGGACTAGAACGATGTTCTCTACCTATTTTGGGTAATTACATACGCGAATAAAACTGTCGTCCAACTGTTTTTGTATTTCTTCTTTTATTTTTAATGCGACATCAGGTTTTATTCGTCGAAGTTTTTGTTTTACTGGATTAGTAGTAGGGTTCAAGGGAATGGTTTGTTCCGCGATTTCCCTATCTATTCCAGGCATGTCCTTATATGACCAAGCAAACACGTCTTCGAATTCTTTGAGCGTCGATATGAGAGTCAATCGCTCTTCCGAATTTAGAGTTAAGCCAATTTTGACTTCTCTCTTATTTTTGTTAGTTCCTATATTAACTATTTCAGTTTCTTCAACGATAGGGTTCTTTTGTTCTAGTTCATTCATTAGTTTAACCAATTTATTAATGTTATCATCTTCATTAGATTGATTGTTATAGCATTCAAAAGATTCAAGAGAAGGCATATACTCGGAAATAGAGCTCATATTATTAAAATCAAAAGAGAGTACATAAAGAGAAGAATCCTTTTTGGGATATTCGTCCTCTGGACTAGAAAATAAAGACTGATTAATGGCCACAAGGCCTAAATTTTCAGCTTCCTTAGAGTTTATAATAGATTCATCGTCCCATTCTTCAAACATCTTCCCTTCGCCTGTGACGATTTCCAGTTTATCGCCTTTGTGATTGGTCAATTTGAAAGATTTCCTCCATCCATGCTCAAAAGTTTCGTTTGAATGGGTGATCAACGAGGTTGGGTCAAAAGCTTCACCTTGAATGGCGTTTTGATTGGTCATTTTTGCGACATGATTTTGCTCTAGTACAAATAGCAAGTTAAATGCTTGCCCAACATAGCATCCTAGGATCGGGTGTTTTAATTTAATGATACTAAGATTGTCATCCAAGAAGTAGCAATCATGTAATATTTCAAATCCTGGCTTCTTGATTCCTTCCAAAACTAAGGGTTCTGGAAAGTCGTATCATGGGTAATCTTCTCCCTCCCTAATGAATTGTCCAGTAAGGGTTTTGTGATAGGATGGGAGTAAAGTGATTATCCCTTTCTTATTATTATCTCTACGTGCTTTGTTTTTTGCATCGTGAGACTCCAATTCTTCATTGGTCGATTTATATCCCAATCCAAAGGAGAAGCTTTTGTTTAGGATAGGAAGTAAGAGAGACTTCTTCATTCCTATTCCCAAAGGCATCCCGGGAAAGTGACTACTCTTGAGCAAGATGTTATTTACTATCCGAGTGGAATATGGATAACGCTCGAATGACTCTTCAAAATCTTCTTCCATTTCAATTGTGAAGATTGGCTCCACGGCGAATCCCCACATGTCCTCTTCATCATTATCATGGTTTATTTCTAAGAGTGATTGATCATTTATTGCTATTTTGAGTGGAGAAGCATGTATAGTCATAAGAAGCCCTTGATAGTTTAACCTAATCATTTGATTAAATGAGGATGGTATTGCACCAAGCTCATGTATCCAAGGACGTCCAAGTAAAAGGTTGAATGTAGGTTTTATGTCCATAACATGGAATTCTTTATCTTTTGAATTGGTCCTGTGGTAACTGGTAGCTTAACAGTTCAACACATCGATCTTCTCAAATTATCATAGGCCCTAATGCTTTGTTTTGTTGATTAGAAATCTTTTTCTAGATTTAGGCCTGAGTATTTTGCCGTTTGTAATGGGCATACGTTTACAGCCAACCCATTATCTACAAAAGTTAGAGGGATATTGTATCCCTTGCATCCCATAGTTAAGTATAACACATTGTTGTGGGTAGTGTCTTTTGAAGGCACATCATCATTAATGAAAATGATTGACTTGTCAGATTTCCCGCTAGGAAGAAAGCTAACGAGGTCCTGAGAGGTTGTGTATGTGCTTACAGACAAAGCCGTTAGAGCGTTCATGAGAGAATTCCTATGTTCTTTAGAAGTACTTAGGAGTTACCAAATGCTAACATTTGCCTTGGATTGACGAAGTTGTTTGACTAATGGATCTTCAACCTCAAGTGGAGGTGTTATTATATTTTGTGTTTGACCTTGAGTTTGATTTTGTGTGGTCGAAGATCCATTTGGTGGTGGTGCTTGGTAGACTCGCCCCGAACGAGTTAAATGACTTATCTCATTTGGGTTAGTTGTAGGACTCATAAACCAACTTTTTTCTAGAGGATTTTCATGTGCCTCCATTTCAAGATGTTCTATGAGTTGTGCTTGATGCCATTGTTCATCCAAGGAGAGATTCGATAAATCTTGCGATTTCCCCAAGAAATGATCCCAATCAAGCGCTCCATTTGTTTCATTTTGTAAACAAGATGGAGGTGGGACGACAGCATACTAAAAGACATATAAGTCTTGAAAGTTGTAGTCCCATAGTCCACGTACTTCATTAGTTGCCCCTATGAGTATTGTGGATAGAGATTCTTCTATAGGTGTGATATAGTCCAAAGTGTTGAACGTATCATTTCTTATATGGTCTTCATCGATATGAAACACCCCTAAGGGAGATGCATTATTATTAGGTTTAGGCGTGGGAATTCTCCCATCGTCTACTAAATCTTGTATTTTATGCTTTAAAACATAGCAACGTTCATGTTGGGGTTTGGTGAGTCCGACTCACTGCGGAAACAAACCTAAAAAAAACAAGACCGCACTCGCAATAAATAAAACCATAAACATAATTAAATTAATCACAAGATTAAGATACAATGATTACCTTTGGAGCGTGCTTCGCCCGACCAAAAGGGGCTCTTACTTCGAAAGCAAGCCTCGAAATTACGACGGCCTCCAACGATAGTCCACCCACAACTCGACCACCAAAAATGGTCCAATACCTTAGGGTTAGCAAGGCCCGACCAAAACCCAAGTAATTAATGAGTTCAAAGGTTTTTACAATGGTGATGCCTTTTTCAACTCTTACTCAAGTTCTTTTCCCAATACTCCAACTTGTGTATTTATAGGGAAATGCATGAGTGTGAAAAGCTCTCCCATCAATGTGGGAGAATTTGATTTTTCCATTAATTTTAAATCTAAAAGAAAATTAATAATCAAACTAGTAATAAATCCACAAGTGTCAAGCATACAAGGAGGAGTAGGTGAGGACCACTTGGTGGAGGGGGGGACCAAACTTGCCCCTCACTTATGCCCCCATAACTAGCCATCTCCCTTTCTTCTCCTCCATTTGAGTTGCGACACATGGCAGTTCACTTGGGCACCCAACGTTGCCTTGTGGGCTTCCATGGGGTGGTTGTGAGGCTTCGCCACACCTCACTTGCGCCCAAAAGCGTGGGCTGGTAGCTGCCACGGCCTAGCAAGCCACGCACTAAGTGTGCGGTCTGCTAGCTGTTGTATGCTAGCATTGCCACACACACTTGGTGCAGGTTGCAAGCTTTTTTCCGCGCCCCTAGCACTCGAATTTTCCGATGCTAGGGTTATTTCGGTCATTGTTGATTTATTATTATTTTTCACGTCTTGTCTTTTACTATTTTCGACTCGACTTTCGACGCTCGGTTTCAACACTCCAAGCTTGAATTTCCGACGACTAAATATTAATTACTCGGTTGACTTATTAATTAATTCATCGCTTTGGTTCTTTAGTTGCTTAGGTGTGACCCGAAGGGTTCAGTCAAGATTAAGTTGTAATATTAATTATGCATTAATATTACTGATCGGAAGGAGCCTCCACCCAGGCATTCCGATCACTTGACCTTACTGAATATATTAGATTTCTAATAATTTTGAATCCACTAACGGAATAGTACACTTGTTCAAAGGACACCATTCCTTTCAATCTCCCACATGTCCTTCCGGACAAGTGCGCATTTAGTGTTCAATCTTTTTCCTATGTCGCTTAATGTCTCTACATGAACTATGCGGTAAGATTATTTTGTCATCCTTATTACATCCAGAAGTGTTTCTCGATTCTGAGTCCGACTGTCAATAAACAGATGATTTCTAAAATCCATATGAGCACGGCCTTGCATTTTCACGGTCTTGTTCTACGAGAGGCCTTGTATACAACAAAGACATCTTCCCTATTTTATTAGGGGGACATTCCCAGTCTTTTAATGTAGCTCCTCTTATTGAGAGGACCTAGCCGCCTGAGTGTTGCCGTTATAATCCCGTGTTACGGCAGACGTTTGACAACATCAAAGCGGACTAGTACTCAAACAAGAGAACTCACAATACTCATGGTCGAGGAAATATGTTCCGATAGCCGTAATGAGAGTATACTTATGACGATTTTTAATCTCTTAAAGTATTCTCATAGGTCGATCCAGTATGGTTCTAAATCAATACCTGTGCAAATGATTTATGACAATCATGTCCTCGTAGCACAAGAAACGGTGCTATAAATCAGGCTACACACTAATCTCAATTGGTCATTAATCGTCCACCGTTTAAATGACCTTAATTAGGGATAATTTTCAATTATAATATTCATTGTTAACTTAATAGGTGTTTCCTTACCAAGACTGGTCTTGATAACCTATTTTGAATATTCCAAGAATCGAATGGACTCATTATTTAATTCTAAACCACAATTAAATAGCAAACGGAGTGATAAAAAAATTGCATGAAATTTTGAATTACTCCAAAACCTGAATGGTTCATCTTATGATAAATGGTTTTTTCGAATGTTTTAAGAGTATCACTCTTTATAAAACATTTATAGAAATCACACCCATATTTAATATGCTTGATTTCTTTCATGCAATTTTGAATGTTGTCGTTCACTCATTGCATAAATTTAGTTATAATTACTTTGCTAATCTTACCATCTTCATTACTGATCACTTTCAAAAAAAGATTATGAAATATGAGATTTTCATGGATTATATTTGATTTAGGATTTATTGTCCAAGCGATAGCTCCCACTCATTTTCATGATTGAGACTTTTAACTTGACAACCTACAATCATTAACGTTCAGCAACGAACTTTCCATAGAACATCTTCTTTATTATCGCCATTAAGGCAAAAATATTTTCAACATATATTTTAGTAGACTTCCTGATGATTCTTTGCTTAGGTTTCATTCCAAACGGCTCACAATGATTTGGGATACCCTAATCACTTGTGATCATGGAAATTTTCCTTAAATTCCTGCACCTTACACATGGATCCACGTCCATGTTACCATTCTCAAGCCATGACTCATTTTAAGCTCGTGCTTATAAACGACTTCCTTGTTAAGGATCTAATCCTTGTTCAGGCTTGTGCTTGCAAATTCAATTCTCAAATTGTATTTGTTTCCACAAGTTAAGAACTCATCCTATTACTTATCCAAGTGCTTTGGATGTTCTTGGCCATAATCTCAAGATATAATACATAGATTAAGGTTGATTGGTGCTTCATACATACTTCACATGCTCTAAGCAAGTTAGTCCTGCGACGATTCCATATCACAACGTACATGATGGATTAAATTGCAGAGTATTCTCAATGTTATTCCATCAATTTGTCATTTTAGCTCATTTAGTTTAATTGAGTATTTGCTAAATTGTTTGCAATGTGATATGGTTGAAAGTCTCTATTAGAGTCTTTCATGTTTGACTTAGTATTTAGCCTAGCTTATACTTAGTTAAAACATTTACTTAGTTTTATACATATGGGTCGAAAGTCTTTCAAAGCTTTTCAATTCATGTTTAACACGGTAAACTCCTTTACACGTTCAAACATTTTATCAAGTATATACAATAGAACTTAATACCAATACGTACTAAGTATCGTCTTTTGTTTGGTCCACTGTAAAAAATACTTTCAAATCTAAGCATTTAGCATTTGATAGTTATTTCACAACAGAGTTTGTAGACTTCTTATTGGACCTTTATATAAATTACTTTTGCTCCCACTAAACTTCTTATTCATAATAATTTCTATGTTTCTCCATGAGTTAATCCTCTTATTAACTTCATGAGAAAGCACGCTCCAATTCCTATATGTAATGCTTCTTTAAATCCCAAAATAGATTCCTTGAGGTTGCTTTCAAATCTAGCATTATTTAGATTTTCAAAACCCTTACAATATTCCATAGTCACATCCAAAATCCTATGTTGGGAAGGCGGTTTTGGTATCTATTGTTCCATATTTCATATGTGCAATTTTGCTAGATCAATCACAAAAAGACTTAAGCATTCTGATTGGTGAATGGGTTTTTATTAAAATCGACTTCGTGAATTTGATTGTATCCTTTTCATCCAATCTAGCTATGTATGCATATACGTTTCCACATTTGTTAGTTTTCTCCTTGAAAACTTATTTGCAATTAATGGGTCTTTCACCCTTCATGCAAATTAATCAAGTTTCAAACATGATTTTCAAACATGGGGTCTTTTTTGGATTTTCATGGCCTCTAACCATTATTCGGAATTTGGATTTGTCATGGCTATCTTATAATACATTATTCCTTTACTATCTAATAATAAATAGTATGCTTGTAAGTCTTCGGTTTATTTCTTACTTAATAAAAATTTATAGGATGCAATCCAAGCCTTTGGTGAATTCTATACCTATACGGGGCAATTGCATCAACCACTGAGTTTCAAGGCGCTTCCAAAGCCCTTTTATTATGTTGATCTTACTCCAACATTTCTGATGTTTTGTGAGTAATGAATTCTCTTTTAAGGCACTTGTAAAGTCCTTTAGAGTATTATTTATCAAGCATTCTCACGAAGTCTTTTTAAGGTCTTATGAGATTCTTAATTCTAGTTTGTTGCTAAGCTCGATGGTCATCGGGTTCATTTTCCTCCCACTTGTCATTTTGGAAACGTGTTACTTTCCAGAAAGACACAACTTAGAGCAACACACATTATGTTCTCAATTAGGTTGTGGAGGTAATTCCCATGGTCTCACACTTGAATGCTTAAAAAGAGACATGTATATTATCTTTGGGTAGAAGTTCGTTGTAAAACAAACAGTTAGCTCCCATTGGAGCTATCTTAGCCTTTAATGAGTTATTAAGCTCCTACTCAACCACCTAACTCTTGCTAAGCCAGTGAGCTCCCACTGAGTCACTTAGCTCCCACTGAGCCGTTGAACTCCCACTGTTGCTAAAAGTTTTAGACATATACTAAAAAAGACATTTAGTAGATAATTCTATCCATAACTAAATATGGAATCCTTTCTTAGCTTCGACATTTTGTTTAGTGTAACATTAGTCCTTCGTGCAAATCTTAAAAACTTTTATAGGAAGGGATGTGATCCATCATTGTTCGAGTCATTTTTAAATGGAATCGAGGTCTCCGTGAAGTCACACTTTGTTCTTTGTGGAGTTATTTATGAAAATTTCAATTTCATAACTTTGTGACGGTCACGCTTGGCTCAAGCAAACATCTCTCGATCTAATCTAGACGTTTTGATATCTTGCCAAGTCGATTCTGTACTTCACTGAACTCTTGAACTATTCAAGGTCAAGTTTATTCACGTTTGATGAATATAGCCATATTCTTACAAATTCTTTGTGAAACGTTGAAGTAAATGAATCCTCTTTAGCTTTCGGAGTCAATTATCTATACCAAGAACAATAGCTCTTTACTTGGTCGGTTTCATCAAGTAAGACTTGCTTATCTTAGAATGACTCCAAATCGATCAACTATAAAGAGCCTATCTAATAGAGCCTTGAGTACGTTCTTGTCGATGTGGCATTGCTAAAGATTTTCGGAATGCAAATTTTTTTTTTAGAATCAAGCATTCTTGGCTCATGGTTTAGACAACCATGCCATTCAAATAAATTTGCAACTATTTCTCATTGCTTTGAATGTGAGTCTTTCCGTGTGAAAACGGATAAATTGCTAATTATGGAACATAATAACCATTTATTTGTTTCGCCCTTACCTTAAAGGTCTTTAAACAAAGCATACGACCTTACAACTGAGGTAGCACCACTTGCTTCATTCTTAGCTTGTAAGTCGATAGCTTAGCTTATCTTTAATAGTTTGAGGTCACTTTCAAAGTGGAACACTCAAGCAGTATCCAATACTTTTGAAGATAACGAATTGCTAAGTTAAGTACAATAACATGAACTTATGGGTTGAAATGGAATCTTATTCCATTTCTTCGATCCTCGTTTCCTATATTTCTTATCATACTTTATCTCATAATCTTTTAAGAACCATTTCTTTAACAGTCTTTGACTTTTATACTTTGTTAGGCATAATGAAGCATCTAATGCGCCGTAAAAAAAAGTTCCATCTTTTCCTTTAATTCACGCTTAAATTACTACATCAATGAGTCCTGCTCATCTATGTATTAAGCAAAAAGATATGTTGTTTGTCAATATTGACAATTTGAGTTTGCAACTCAATACTTCATGTTTTATCAAAACTACCTAGTTTTTTTAATACACGATGTCCAACAGTCCTTAAAAGTCATTTATAATAATTGTATTTTAGAAATGCTTTACTTTTCTTTGAGAACCATTCTCAAAGATTTCCTTTACCAATCATGGAAACAATATTATTTTATTTAGAATACTATAAATATAAGTGCAAAGTATAACCATTTATCAAGTAAATACATAATAAGTTTGAAAATTAAAAGGTATTCATGCAAATCTTCAATCTTATTAAAACGTCTTGTCCACGCATTAAAATTGTCCCCATTTGGCGAGAAAAGCCGATTCCAAGATCCAAAGAAACAAAAAGTGGTTAATCATGCTTTAGCTTGTCTTAACACTCAATTTTTTAAGGTAAGCAACGCTTTACTAATGACTCCAAGCCACTCTTTATTGAATAAATCATCGCATCTAATGCTTTCTCAACAATTTATTAACTTTGCCACGACATGTTAGGACTCCACCACTCACATCGTTGAGTACAACTAAAACCAACTTGCATACCCGGTATGCCATACGTTCCTTGGAGAAGTAGTGATGCCTCGCTATGGCGTAGCCCACCACTAAACTCGTTTGGTTGTTAAGTGTTGTTTTGGAATGGCATGTTTTACTCAATATTTAGGGACCTAAGTTTTCTATGTTGGTTGATTTAAATGAACTTAACTAATCATCACAACATTCGAAATCCAAAACATACATCTAACATATAATTCATATACATGAACATATATATATCGAAAAACATAAATAGAGATGCATTTGGAAACTAGCATGACCCCTTGGGATCTTCAAATCTTCAAAAGGTCTTTATTTGCAACTTCATGACTTCGTCTTCCAAGAACTTGACCAAAATAAATGCAAGTACTAGTATCTACGATTAGGAATAATCTAAATATTAAGGTACAAAAAATACACAACAATTCGCATATCGTATTTAGATTTTCAAAAATACATCACGGATCACAGTCCGTATTTTCTATCCTAATCGGGCCCCACTAGTTGCCATTTGATAAAACCTGTGAGAGAATATGCATTCCATTCATCCATTTACCATCTGTGAATGGCCCATGTATTTTAAAACGATAAACAAGTAACAATGCATAAACACGCGAGAACTAGTAACTAATCTAGGTGGTTAATCCAATTAACACACCTAATTAAAACTAGTCAAAGTTTTTATAACTGGTTATGAAAATAATAAATGAAGCTCCCACTAAATACCGCGTCCAACTTAATTAATCAAATTAATTAAGCCAGTATACCCAAATATTTGCCAAAATTAAATTTTGCAAATGCCACTCAAAAAATCGAGGCCTAGCCTCCAAAAATTTATTAAAATAATTTAAACCAAATTAGATTAATAAAATAATTAAAACGGCAAAATAAGCAAAACTTTCCGTAGTCCAAAATATCCAAGTGTCTAGCACTAAAATTTGGAATGCTCACAACTCGCACAATCTCTTTGCACCACATTATTTCACAAGTAATGTCTATGCATATTCCCCTTAATGATGTCCCAAGCTATGCACAAAAAACAATCCTCAAGTAATCTCAAATGCAAGCACCCTAGGTCGCTTACCCACGACAAGCCACAAGGCTGCCATGGTGCACCAAGGGTTGCACAAGCAACATCCACCACGCGCATGTGCACCATTTTGAGGCGCCTAGTAGCCACGGCAGCCTCATGTGGGTTGCGTGAGCAACCCGGCTGGCCAAGAGAATGCTTGGGGCTCTTAAGCCTCGATTTGGGGCTCATGCTTCGGAAAAAAAATCCCGACTTTGTGTTACATATTTAATCAATTGCTAAATTAATTTTAGAATCAATTAATTTTGAGGAAAAATGAAAATTTTAACAAGTCCAACTTAAATAAATTCATCCAAGTGTATAAATCCAAAATTATTCCAAGAACTATTCTTTAATAAAATTGGTTTAACTTGGTGCAACAAAAATAAGAAGGAAATTATTCACTATCAATTTAATTAATTTAAATTAATCTTGAGTTTTTGACAAAATAAAAGGGAGTTGGAAAAATGTACATAAGTTCAAAGAAGATTCCAACTTTAATACTTGTGAATCCTTGAAAAAAAAATTATCTCTCCCAACATGAAGATAAACAAATATCTATCACAAGTTTCAAACTTTATGATTCATGTCAACTAAAAAATGATTAAATCAACAAATTTTAACAAAAATTCATGGAATTTAGTAACTCAAACTTTCAATCACTTAACATAATAAAAAATTGAATCTTTAGTACTTAGAAGCCACAAAGAATAACAATTTCACACTTAATGCAATTAATTTGCAATTATGTGAAAAATAAAACCAAGCTTTCAAACATAAATTACCACCAAGTAATTATGCCTAAAGAGGTTTAAAATTGCATATAAAATATGTATTGAACAAATTACATAATCACCATAAATATGCAATTATTTTTCAAGGTTAAAAAGACTTAATGTTTTTTGTAAAAACGAAATAGCCCACATAAAATGCATTTCTGGACGTTTTTTTGGCTAAAAACTGAGACCTAAAAGGATAAAACCATTTCCAGAACGCCTTTTCCACCCAAAATTCTCTATTTTTGGGTCAAAATCTTGTTTCGGGAGATGAAGTCATCTCTAATACGTGGTTAAAATGGATAAAACGAGCTACTAATCTAATTAGCAACTTATAACCAGAAAAATTAAGCTATAAAAATACCTTGAAAAATATTATGATTTTTAAAATAAACGAGCGAGGCTCTGATACCACTGTTGGGGTTTGGTGAGTTCAACACACCGCGGAAACAAACCAAAAAAAAAACAAGACCGTACTTGCAATAAATAAAAGCATAAAAATAATTAAATTAATCACAAGATTAAGATAAAACGATTACCTTTTGAGTGTGCTTCGCCCGACCGGATGGGGCTCTTACTTCGAAAGCAAGCCTCGAAATTACGACGGCCTCCAACGATAGTCTAACCACAACTCGACCACCGAAAACGGTCCAAAGCCTTGGGGTTAGCAAGGCCATACCAAAACCCGGGTAATTAATGAGTTCAAAGGTTTTCACAATGGTGATGCCTTTTTCAACTCTTACTCAAGTTCTTTTCCCAATACCCCAACTTAGGTATTTATAGGGAAATGCATGAGTGTGAAAAGCTCTCCCATCAATGTGGGAGAATTTGATTTTCCCATTTATTTTAAATCCAAAATAAAATTAATAATCAAACTAGTAATAAAACAACAAGTGGCAAGCATACAAAGAGGAGTAGGTGAGGGCCACTTGGAGGAGGGGGACCAAACTTGCCCCCCCACTCATGTCCCCATAACCGGCCACCTCCCTTTCTTCTCCTCCATTTAAGGTGCGTCACATGGTAGCTCACTTGGGCACCCCAGGGTGCCTTGTGGGCTGCCATGGGGTGGTTGTGAGGCTTCGACCCACCTCACTTGCGCCCAAAAGTGTTGGCTGCTAGCTGCCACGACCTAGCAAGCCACGCGCCAAGTGTGCGGGCTGCTAGCTGCCGCATGCTAGTGTAGACACCCATTTGTGTCTCCCCAAAACCAAACCCAGTGTTGAGTACCTTTCATGTCGAATCATAATCGAATAAAGTGAAAGTGTGGAAAGTCTAGTGTTGCGGATAGTTTTTATTTATTTTCTTTCTTACTATTTTTGAAAACCAATTTTAAGAAAACAGTCAATCCGGTTAGGTTTGGTCCATGTCAAGGGTCCAATAATAGTGTAGTTGGGCCGGGTTCGAAAAGAGCTTTCCAACAATATATTATTAGCCTAATTCCGATTAATAATAAGAAAGTTATGGCCCAATGATCTAGAGGAGGGTCTAATATTGGTTTATTATTCTCCTCTCCTCTTCTTTCCTACTATTTCTCTCTCCTCTTCTCCTCTCCTTCCATTTTCACTCCACTTAACCTCCTTCCCTTTCTCATCGATCTCCTCCTTCTCATCTCCTCCTTCCCTTTCTTTGTTCTCATCTCCTCCTTCCCTTTCTTCGTTCGCATCTCCTCCTTCAAGCTCACCACGAAGACCACCACGGAGACCACTACGAACACCACCACGGAGACCACCACGAACACCACTGCAAGCACATGCAACAACACCACGGAGACCACTCCTCCCTCAATTTCTGGGTTTTTGTGTTGTGATTTTGATTTTTGATTTTTGAATTTTGTTTTTCGATTTTGATTTTCGATTTTTTCTAGGTTTTTTCGATTTCAATTTTTTTTTCGTTTTTGTTTTATTTTAATTGATTTCTGGGTTTTTTTATTTGTTCGTTTTTGTTTATATTTTTTCGATTTCTGGGTTTTTCAATTTTTATTTTTGTTTTTCGATTTTGATTTTTGATTTTTGATTTTTGGTTTTCTTTTTTACCGATTTTGATTTTTGTGTTTCGATTTTTACTTTTGTTGTCTCATTTTGATTTTTGATTTTTGTTTTTCGATCTTGATTTTTGTTTTTCTTTTTTTTTCGATTTTGATTTTTATGTTTTGATTTTACTTTCGTTGTCTTATTTTGATTTTGATTTTTGTTTTTCGATTTTGATTTTCAATTTTTCTGGGTTTTTCCGATATCAATTTTTTTTTATTTTTGTTTTAGTTTTAATTGATTTCTGGGTTTTTTAATTGTTCGATTTTGTTTTTATTTTTATGATTTCTGGGTTTTTTCATTTTTTTTCTGGGATTTTGTTTTTATTATTTCGATTTTGTTTTGATGTTTTGATTTCTGGGTTTTTTTCGATTTTATTTTTAATTTAATAGATTTTAATTCGATTTTTTTTTCTGGGTTTTTTTTATTTTTGATGTTTTAATTGGCGCAGGTATACATAATCCAAGAATCAAGAATCAAGAATATGGGGATTTTTAGATTGTGATGTTGTAATATTTTTTTTTTTTGATTTATATTGTAGTTTTATTTATTTATTTATATGTTGTAATTTTTTTTGATTTATAAGTAATTTTTTTTTATTGATCTATGTTTTAAAATTTTATTGATTATATATTAAACAGAATCGTTTAGATGTTTATATTGATTGTGATGTTTGATTTATATTTTGTGTTTTTATTTAAATTAGTTTATTTAATTTTTAAGCAAAAAAAAAAAAAATTAAAATAAAATAAAAAAAATTAGGGGGTTTTTTGGCACGGGTGCCAAAAACTTTGAAAAAAAATTTAGTGGGCCTTTTTGGCACCGGTTAACCGGTGCCTATTACACCCTATGGCACAGGTTTTGAAGCGGTGCCAAAAACCATGTTTTTGGCACCCCCCACATAAGCAGCGGTTCAAACTGGTGCCTTAGACCGGGTTTGAACCGCTGCCAAATGCCTTTTTTCACCTAGTGATGCCCAGGTGTTCCAGATCAGGTTACATCCCATTCGATTATGAGATCGAACGTTCCTTCCATAGACAGAAAAACTTCTACAAGCAAATCCTTGCGGATTCTGATGATACTAACAATAATCACCGCGATCCTCCAACTGATTCTAGCGATTAAGAGGCATCATCAGACACAGAATCAGAGATGGCGACTCCAAACAAGCTTAGTAATTATTCACAACCAAAGCTTACGGATTTTCCACATCTCACCCCTACTCCGGCTCTTGATGGGGTTCAATTTGAAATTAAGCCTCAATTTATAACGATGATCGAGAGGAAGCAATTCAGTGGAGCCAAGGGTGAAGATCGGAATCTTCACATTGCCGACTATTGTCAATATTGCAACACCATCAGGCAAGCCGGGGTCACTCAAGACCAAATCTGGGAGATTCTCTTTCCCTTTTCTTTAACTGGAAAAGCTAAATTGTGGTTTAATGGCTTAAATAGAACTACACTTGGTATAACTGACTGGGAAACTCTTGTTTTGAATTTTTATAACAAATATTATCCTGCAGAGAGAACAGCAGTACTACGAAGTCCGATTCAGAACTTTGCCCAAGAAGCCGATGAGTCTTTATATGAGGCTTGGGAGAGGTTCAAGGACTTAAAAAGAGAATGCCCCCACCATAATTTAGCACAATGGCAGTTAATCCAAGCCTTTTATAACGGCATTGGAAATTCCTCTAGAATAATTTTAGACTCTGCAACTAGTGGGAGATTTATAAATCTTAATGTTGATGATGCAGGTCAGGTTATTGAAGATATGGCAATACACAATTCCCAATATGGGAATCCTAGAGGATTTGCTAATAAAGGGAAACATAGTGTCAACTCTGTATCCTTTTTGCAAGCTCAACTGACCTCAATTTGCCAAAAATTAGATAATCTGAGCACTGCTAATGTAGCTAATGTTTCTGCAATTAATAACAATTCTAATGAGGCCTTCTGTGAAAATTGTGATATTGTAGGTCATTGGGAGCAGAATTGCAGGAGTTCTGTAAAGCAAGTTGATGCCTTCCAAGCTTATAGGCAGAATAACCCATACTCCAACACTTATAATCCTGGGTATTGGAATCATCCATACCTTTTCTACCAGAGCACTAATGTTCAAAATCCACCACCGCAAGAACCGCAAGTGCCACAGCAACAGCAGCACAAATATTATCACCCCAATGCTAGCCAGAAGAATCAACTACAACAACCCCCCTCATTATCCAACCCTTCTTTGGGGAAAATTAGAGCAATAATGGTCAATATGCAAAAGTACATGGAGAGCAGAGATGTGACAATTGATCAAAATTTAGCGCATAATAAAATTATAGATAGTCAAATTGCGCAACTCTCCGCTACACTACAAGCACGTCAACACGGAGCCCTGCCGGCACAGCCGACTAGGCCTACGGATCAAGCAATTGCAATTACTCTAAGGAGTAGTTCAAACTATGAAGGGCCCTCTATGCCCAGAGTTGATGAACCTATTTTATTAATTAATGCTAATCTTGATTCCATTAAACCAAACAATGTAGTTGCTAGCCCTGCAGGGCTAGAGGATAATACTAACACACCTAATTCTACATTGCAGGGTAAAATTCAAGAGAAGGTGGCTACTCCAGACAAAGAGAAGAATGCTCAAAAGCCAATTATCAAACTTCCTTTCCCCAATCGTTAATTGAAGACAAACTTGGATAAGCAGTTTGGTAAGTTCCTTGAGGTGGTAAAATATTTGAAGGTAACAGTTCCCTTTACCGAATTGATCACACAAATCCCCTCATATGCAAAATTTATGATAGAAATTTTGACGAGAAAAAGGTCTATTAGTGAGGTAGAGACAGTAGCTTTCACTGCAGAGTGTAGTGCCGTACTTCAAAATAAGTCTCCACCTAAATTAAAAGATCTGGGTAATTTCTCTATCCCTTGTCATATTGGCAATCTCTTGATTGATAATGCATTATGTGATTTGGGTGCTAGTGTTAGCGTCATGTCATTATCTGTGTGTTCTAAGTTGAATATGGGTAAATTAAAAGCTACCAATATAACTCTGCAAATGGCCGACCGTTCTTTCAAATACCCCCTAGGTGTTTTAGAGGATGTTCCCGTCAGAGTAGGTAAATTTTATATACCTGTGGATTTTGTTGTTCTTGATATGGGTGAGGATATGCAAACCCTAATTATTTTGGGTAGACCATTCCTTAACACTGCAGGAGCAGTCATAGATGTTAGAAGTGGTAAGTAAACACTATCAGTAGGGGACGATAAAGTTGTTTTAAATCTGAATAATGCCCCCAAAAGCTCCATGACTGAGGAGAAATGTTTCAGTTTCAATGTGGTTGTAAATTATTCTAACAAGCCCCAAGCTCTTGAAAAAGATCCCTTGGAGGCGGTATCTTGTGTTGCATCCTTTTCAGATGAGATAGAAATATGGCAAAAGGAAGTCGATGCAATAGAAAGAGCACTCTACAATGTTGGTTTTGGTTTCGAGGATAAACAAGTGGAACCGATCGAGCAAGTTGTGCGAATCGAGCCTACAGTATGTGTTCCGCCAGATCGAGTTGCAAGTGTTGAACGCAATGACAATTTGAAGCAACATTCGATCGAAGAAGGGTTTTTAGTGCATAGCATTGAAGATCCCCCATTCCAAGTCAAGGAGGATCCACCAAATAAGGCAACTTGACGTCCCACAGGTTATGTTAGGAAGCTGCATCGCAGCCTAAACATCGCTAGACCGGGTGAGAAACCACCCGATCAAGCGTTAGGTAAAGGGTCCTAGGAATTGTACTTGGTAAGAAGGTCGTGCGGGACCTAGATAAACCAGCGCTTTGCGGGAGGCAACCCGTATTTCATGCTTTCTAGGCTAGTTTTCCTTTTCCTTTTTTTTTTCTTATTTTATTTATTTTTTTTTTTTTTAGAGAAGCGAGGAGAGTGATATTTCACCAGTGTTAAGTGTTGTTGTACAGGTATGAATTTGACAGGTATAAAGACTTGGAAAATTTTTGAAGAAGAAACGAAATCGGGGAATAAGGCTATCTCAGGCCCGATCGGGCGAGGCTCGCACGATCGGGCGCGCAAGCTACCTAGAATTCAGCAGCAATTTCGCCTGATTGAGCTACGTTGCCCGATCTGCCGCGAAAGCGAGCTAAAAATCGAAACTAATTTTGCCCGATCAGGCGAAACAGCACGAATGGGCGCGCAAGCACAGTTTGATTCAGGTGCAATTTTGTGCCCGATCGGGATCGGGCAATTTTTTTGGAAAATCGAGTAAAAGAAAAAGATATGTCGGGCGAATCTCACCCGATCGGGCGAGTAAAGGGAGAAATTTATGTTCGCGTTCGCGCCCGATCGGGCAGAGCTCGCTCGATTGGGCGCTCAACATGTATTCTGGAAATTCGCACTTTCGCCCGATCGGGCGAGGCTCGCCTGATCGGGCGCGCCTTCAGGCCGTTCCCCCCTTTATTTTCTTTTCTCTTCTTTCTTTCCTCATTTTCTCCTTATTTCATCTTCTTCATTCACTTTCTCTCTTTAAAACCTCCATTTTCAAACCTTCAACTCACACTTCATTCCAAGATCTCCTCCAACTCCTCCATCCAAACTTAAAAATTCTTAGATTTTCCAACTCCTCTCATCTTCCTCTACAATCTATACAAAAATTTGCAACACTTTCTCTCAATTTCTTCTCAAACCCTAAGAGAGAGAAAACTTTAATTCCTACTATTTTCACTCTAAAATGGCTTTCAAGAGGTTTAGGATTGTTAGGGGTGACGGATCGAGGCATCAAGAACCTACCATTGACCCGGAGCTGCAAATACCGGGGTGGGAGAGGGTGGTCATCACCACCCAAGAGCAAAGGCAAAGGATGCTCAACCTCGTCACGCGGCAGGTAATTCCTACCCGTTTTATTCATCATCCTACGCTTTTTAGACTAGGATTTGACAAATATGTTGAGAAATTGTTCAAGGGAATTAGCATGAGTGGTTTATTCCAATTACATTGTGATACATATGATTATTTGACTTTAGAATTTATTTCTAGTTTTAATGTCATAAAATCAAATGCTCTAATCTCTCATGTTCAATTTCGATTGTTTAATAATGATATAAGATTGTCCTTGAAAGATTTTGGAAAATTTTTTGAATTGAAAGCCGATAGACCAATTGAACAACCCGAAGACAACATTACTTTTGTCTACCGTGCTCTAACAGGGAATCCTAACTTAAACCTCCAACATGCCAAGGGCACTTGGATTCAACATCCCGTGCCAAAACTTTGGCAACGAGTTGTTGGCCTCATCATCTTTGGGAGGCATGAACCGGCTAATGTGAGGAGACATAAACTAGAACTATTAGGATCATACATGATTCCTAAGAGTGACAAGCTTAACAGAGTTCATAGGATGGCCCAACACTTTCAGAGGGTGGCTAATGCGGCCGAATGGGGTAGGTCTAGGGTCCCAATTTACTTTGGTGGGTTAGTAACCCACATTGCGGTGAAATACCTTAGATGGACCCCTAACAATGATGGTAAGGTAGCCGGACCAACCTTAATGGACGCACCCTACTTAGGAGGCCTTAATTGGATAAATGTGATTGGGGGTGAGACTTGGTGGGTGATTCATAGGGAGTCGGGTAGGAAAGACAACGCTTTCACCTTGCCTAACCCGGCCTTGACCAAATTCGAGAAGGGTCTTCCCTCCTATACCTTTGAATTAGGAGACCAAGGGGAGGCCAAAGCACACCACCAAGAACCTCCCTCACCACAACAACATTTCCACCAACCATCACCCCAACACTACACACATAACATTCCCACTTCCTTCACCAACTACAACATCGACCCTAACGCTCCATATGACTTTTCGGCTTTTAGAAGCCAATTGGATCGGATAGAGATTGGGCAAGGGAGGATGGAGGGTATGGTTAGGAATTTGGAATCTAGGGTAGGAGCCGTAGATGCAAGGGTTGGGGTTGTGGAGAGGAATCTAGGGCGGGGTTTATACCCCATGTATGATGATTATGCCCGTCGGGGGGCTATTCCCCCCGATTCACTTGCACCGGATTGGTTCCAATATCCGCAGGGTGGATATACAAACCCAAGTGCCTTTGGTACCTACGTCGACTACTCATCGGTCCATGGTTATGGGACCGATGTATCTTTTGGCGGGCATGGGGGGAATGTGGACCCTAACTACTATACTGGTATTTCGGGGTATGGTGGTGGTGGCTCTAGCCATGGAGGAGCTTGTTCTAGCCATGGCGGGGGTTATTCCAGGATGGATGAGGATGAGGAGTAGGCTACTCTCCCAAGTCAATGAGGGCATTGCTTGATTTGGCTTGGGGGGATGTTCTTTCACTTCGAAATTCTCTTCCTTCTCTATTTTTATTTGCTTTCTAGTATAGTTTTTATTTGCTTTCCTAGTGTAGTTTTTATTGCTTTCTTTATATATAAAAATACAAAAAATTTGAAAAAATTAAAACTTTTTAAAAAATAGTTCTAATGAATTGTAAATCATGCTTCCCTTTGCCCCATACTTGAGAAAACTTTGTTTTGGTTCTTGGTATTTGATGATAAATATTGTTGATATGTTGGTCATGATTTGAAGTCTAATTGTTTGGATTCCTAAACTTGCGTCAATTTTTCCCAACTACTTGTGAATATAGTGCTTGACTAGTTGATTTGGTAAGGAATGTGTGATAGTTCCATATTTCCTGGTATGTCAATGAATTTGAGTATTGGTTTGCAACTATAAGTAATGTTTATATGATTCATTATTATGCACATTGAGGAGGACGAAGGCATTTGTTCTTTTAGGTAGCCTCCAGATATTGTAGATACGTTTGTTCCCTTCTTGCTACCCATGTTGTTGCCTTGTCCTTTTTGGTTTTTATTAGCCATATTACAAGCCTATTTTGCCCCATTGGTTACTAGTCCCAAGCTTGGCTTGGGGGAGCTATTAGTGAGTGAGGTGAGGGAGTTTGTAGTGTGCTTACTATTTGCACAATTCATGTTTTATTTTGATGAGTTTGAGAGTTATATTTTCTTGGAAAAAATAAAGCATGATATTATGAAAAAAAAAAGAGAAGTTCAAAGAAAAAACTGTTCTAATGTTCTATTTGGAGGTTGATCAAAGAAAAAAAATTGAGCCTCAATGAAAAAAAATTCAAGTTTGGAAAATAAAGTTTGTTTATTCACTCTACTTCTTCACTATTATATCTTATGAGTGAAATTGTAAGTGTTGGGATTATTTATTGTGATTGGAGTTTATTTGGTTGATGTTAGAGTTGGTTATGTAGGAGATGTTGATCATTAGTTATTTTTTATCATGGGATTTATTAGGATATGGCTCCTTTAAGCATAGCTTTTCTCTCACTTATTCCCAAATATATCCTACCCTTTAGCCTAGCCTTACATTACAAGCTTTAAAGACCTTTTAATCTTTGTGCATAGAATTGTATGAATGTGAAAGTGTTGTTTATCAATGCAAGTTATGATTTGGCATATTTCGAGTCGACTAGTAGGATTGAGCGTTCATTGTTTTTATACACACGAGAGTGTGAGTTGGGAGGGCATTGTTCACATTAAAGGGGTTGGTTTGAGAGAGATCGAGTATATTCTTTACTCGCCACATAAAATGAGAGTTGAGTGTGTGAGCACTAGTCTTGAATTCTCTATGCTCTTGTGGTTTGCTCTTTTTGACAATTGTTAGGGAGGAAAGGTAATTAGATGGATTTGATTGGTTGACCTTGAAGCATGCATATTTGATTTACCTTGAATCGTTTGAGCTTGATTTTTATATTGGGGTGAGGCATGTTTTATATGTTCGTTGATGAGCTCTTTGGTTAGAGACAAGCAAAGGTTTGGCATGAGGGCCCGATTGGGCAAGCTTAGCTCGATCGGGCAAGATGCGCAGCGTGCTGGTGCGTTGCCCAAGGCGCGCCCGATCGTGCGAGGCTTAGCACGATCAGGCGGGGCTGTGAGAAGACCTGAGCGAGAAAAAAGGCGCGCCCGATCGGGCGGTGCCTCGCCCGATCGGGCGCGTGTTTCAGGAGAAGCACTTTTGTCGAGCAATTAGTTTTTAATTAGGATTTGTTTTAGTTTTTGTTTAAGTACGTTTTGAAGACGATTAATTTAGATCTTCTTCTACCTCTTCCCTTAATCTTCTTCTCTCTTAGACTTTCTCTCTCTACTTAGACTTCTCTCTCTTAATCTCTCTCTAAACCTTTGTTCTTAATTCTTTCATTAATTCCAGATTTATTTTGATAACAATTTCTCTTCCTTTAATCTTATTTATTTTTATTCCTTTCATCATGATTTATTTTATTACTTTGATTAGTTTAGTTTTTAATATGTATGAGTAGTTTAATTTCTAGGGTTTGTGGGGATCTAATAAATAATATGAAGGGGTAAATTATTGTTGTTGATTATCTATGCTAGATTAATTTTCTATTGATTGATTTAATGCTATGTGACTAGATTAAGCCTATTTTTTATGCATGAGTTTGACAATATTGATTCAAGAATCGAGAGATGAGAATTAATGTTTAGGTCTAGTTTCAATAGGCAAGTTAATTTATAAATGGTTAAGTCAAGATTCGAGAGATGAGATTTAATACCGATAAATTAATTGTGTGATTGTAATAAGTAGGGTGAGCCCTTTACAATCTGGTTAATTGATGCATTGATGATTGACTGTTATTGATTGTTTGTATTGCATGATAATTTCTTATTGGATTATTTTAACGTTTTACAATTGCGGCTTGTAAAAGTATAGTAATATTAAATTGATGAATCGAGCAGATGTTAATTTGATATTAAAGACTATTTTCAATAAGAACTTAGATCTAGTAAATTGCGAGAGCCTGTTAGATCTATGTTGATTAATAAACTGCGAGAGCCTGTTAATCATGTTATTTATGCAATGTCAATGACTGATTACCCTGTTTTACCCTAGAGTATTATTTATTGGTGAACCTATGCCCTAGACCCTTTTATATATTGTTTTCTCCCTACTATTAATCTTTGTAGTTTAGTTTCTCATTCAACTTTAAATATTGGTTACATAAATAGTTTAGATTATAATAATAAATTAGGAGTAAAAAGACTAGTTTCGCTATGGAGATCGACCCTACTTCCCTATCTACCTTAGTTAGTGATTTAGGTAATTATTTTTTATTAGGGGATACGACTTTACCCTGTCAAAATTTGACGCCGTTGCTGGGGAAACGGTTTTATTTTTATTTCTGATTGTTTTGTAGTCTAGATTATTTCTCTTTTGTCTCAGAGAGCGTTAGTTCTCTAAGACAAATTTCATATTTGCTTCTAGTTTTTGTTTATGCCCAGGTGTTCCAGATTAGGTTACATCCCATTCGATCCTGAGATCGAACGTTCCTTCCATAGACAGAAAAACTTCTACAAGCAAATCCTGGCGGATTCTGGTGATACTAACAATAATCACCGCGATCCTCCAACTGATTCTAGCGATTTAGAGGCATCATCAGACACAAAATCAGAGATGGCGGCTCTAAAGAAGCTTAGTGATTATTCATAACTAAAGCTTACGGATTTTCCACATCTCACCCCTACTCCGGCTCTTGATGGGGTTCAATTTGAAATTAAGCCTCAATTTATAACGATGATCGAGAGGAAGCAATTCAGTGGAGCCAAGGGTGAAGACCTGAATCTTCACATTGCCGACTATTGTCAATATTGCAACACCATCAGGCAAGCCGAGGTCACTTAAGACCAAATCAGGGAGATTCTCTTTCCCTTTTCTTTAACTGGAAAAGCTAAATTGTGGTTTAATGGCTTAAATAGAACTAAACTTGGTATAACTGACTGGGAAACTCTTGTTTTGAATTTTTATAACAAATATTATCCTGCAGAGAGAACAACAGTACTACGAAGTCCGATTCAAAACTTTGCCCAAGAAGCCGATGAGTCTTTATATGAGGCTTGGGAGAGGTTCAAGGACTTACAAAGAGAATGCCCCCACCATAATTTAGCACAATGGCAGTTATTCCAAGCCTTTTATAACGACATTGGAAATTCCCCTAGAATAATTTTAGACTCTGCAGCTAGTGGGAGATTTATGAATCTTAATGTTGATGATGCAGGTCAGGTTATTGAAGATATGGCGATACACAATTCCCAATATGGGAATCCCATAGGATTTGCTAATAAAGAGAAACATAGTGTCGACTCTGTATCCTTTTTGCAAGCTCAACTGCCCTTAATTTGCCAAAAATTAGATAATCTGAGCACTGCTAGTGTAGCTAATGTTTCTGCAATTAATAACAATTCTAATGAGGCCTTCTGTGAAAATTGTGATATTGTAGGTCATTGGGAGCAGAATTGGAGGAGTTCCGTGGAGCAAGTTAATGCCTTCCAAGCTTATAGGTAGAATAACCCATACTCCAACACTTACAATCCTGGGTATTGGAATCATCCATACCTTTCCTACAGGAGCACTAATGTTCAAAATCCACCACCGCAAGAACCACAGGTGCCACAGCAACAGCAGCAGAAATATTATCACCCCAATGCTAGCCAGAAGAATCAACTACAAAAACCCCCCTCATCTTCCAACCCTTCTTTGGGGGAAATTAGAGCAATGTTGGTCAGTATGAAAAAGCACATGGAGAGCAGAGATGTGACAATTGATCAAATTTTGGCGCATAATAAAATTATAGATAATCAAATTGCGCAACTCTCCGCTACTCTACAAGCACGCCAACACGGAGCCCTGCCGGCACAGCCGACTAGGCCTACCGATCAAGCATTTGCAATTACTCTAAGGAGTGGTTCAAACTATGAAGGGCCCTCTATGCCCAGAGTTGATGAACCTATTTTATTAAATAATGTTAATCTTGATTCCATTAAACCAAACAATGTAGTTGCTAGCCCTGCAGGGCTAGAGGATAATACTAACACACCTAATTCTACATTGCAGGGTAAAACTCCAGAGACGTTGGCTACTCCAGACAAAGAGAAGAATGCTCAAAAGCCAATTATCAAACTTCCTTTCCCTAATCGTCAATTGAAGACAAACTTGGATAAGCAGTTTGGTAAGTTCCTGGAGGTGGTAAAAGATTTGAAGGTAACAGTTCCCTTTACCGAATTGATCACACAAATCCCCTCATATGCAAAATTTATGAAAGAAATTTTGACAAGAAAAAGGTCTATTAGTGAGGTAGAGACAGTAGCTTTCACTGCAGAGTATAGTGCCGTACTTCAAAATAAGTCTCCACCTAAATTAAAAGATCCGGGTAGTTTCTCTATCTCTTGTCATATTGGCAATCTCTTGATTGATAATGCATTATGTGATTTGGGTGCTAGTGTTAGCGTCATGCCATTATCTGTGTGTTCTTAGTTGAATATGGGTAAATTAAAAGCTACAAATATAACTCTGCAAATGGCCGACCGTTCTTTCAAATACCCCCTTGGTGTTTTAGAGGATGTTCCCGTCAGAGTAGGTAAATTTTATATACATGTGGATTTTGTTGTTCTTGATATGGCTGAGGTTATGCAAACCCCAATTATTTTGGGTCGACCATTCCTTAACACTGCAGGAGCAGTCATAGATGTTAGAAGTGGTAAGTTAACACTATCAGTAGGGGAGGATAAAGTTGTTTTTAATCTGAATAATGCCCCTAAAAGCTCCATGACTGAGGAGAAATGTTTCAGTGTCAATGTGGCTGTAAATTATTCTAACAAGCCCCAAGCTCTTTAAAAAGATCCCTTGGAGGCGGTATCTTGTGTTGCATCCTTTTCAGATGATATAGAAAGATGGCAAAAGGAAGTCGATGCAATAGAAAGAGCACTCTACAATGTTAGTCTTGGTTTCGAGGATGAACAAGTGGAACAGATCGAGCAAGTTGTGCGAATCGAGCCTACAGTATGTGTTCCGCCAGATCGAGTTGCAAGTGTTGAACGCAATGATAATTTGAAGCAACATTCTATCGAAGAAGGGTTTTTAGTGCGTAACATTGAAGATCCCCCATTCCAAGTTAAGGAGGATCCACCAGATAAGGCAACTTGGCGTCCCACAGGTTATGTCTGGAAGCCACATCGCAGCCTAAACATCGCTAGACCGGGTGAGAAACCACCCGATCAAGCGTTAGGTAAAGGGTCCTAGGAATTGTACTTGGTAAGAAGGTCGTGCGGGACCTAGATAAACCAGCGCTTTGCGGGAGGCAACCTGTATTTCATGCTTTCTAGGCTAGTTTTCCTTTTCCTTCTTTTTTTTTTCTTATTTTTTTTTTTATTTTTTTTTAGAGAGGCGAGGAGAGTGATATTTCACCAATTTTAAGTATTGTTGTACAAGTATGAATTTGACGGGTATAAAGACTTGGAAAAATTTTGAAGAAGAAACGAAATCGGGGAATAAGGCTCTCTCAGGCCCGATCGGGCGCGCAAGCTACCAGGTATTTTGCTGCAATTTCGCCCGATCAGGCTACGTTGCCCGATCGGGCGCGAAAGCGAGCTAACTTTTAGAACTAATTTCGCCCGATCGGGAAAAACATTCCGATCGGGCGCGCAAGCACAGTTTGATTCAGGGGCAATTTTGTGCCCGGTCGAGATCGGGCAATTTTTTTGGAAAATCGAGTAAAAGAAAAAGATATGTCGGGCGAAGCTCGCCCGATCGGGCGCTCAACTTGTATTCTGGAAATTCGCACTTTCGCCCGATCGGGCGAGGCTCGCCAAATCGGGCGCGCCTTCAGGCTGTTCCCCCCTTTATTTTCTTTTCTCTTCTTTCTTTCCTCATTTTCTCCTTATTTCATCTTCTTCATTCACTTTCTCTCTCTAAAACCTCCATTTTCAAACCTTCAACTCACACTTCATTCCAAGATCTCCTCCAATTCCTCCATCCAAACTTAAAAATTCTTACATTTTCCAACTCCTCTCATCTTCCTCTACAATCTACACTAAATTTTCAACACTTTCTCTCAATTTCTTCTCAAACCCTAAGAGAGAGAAAGCTTCAATTCCTACTATTTTCACTCTAAAATGGCTTTCAATAGGTCTAGGACTGTTAGGGGTGAAGGATCGAGGCAACAAGCACCTACCATTGACCCGGAGCTGCAAATACCGGGGTGGGAGAGGATGGTCATCACCACCTAAGAGCAAAGGCAAAGGATGCTCAACCTCGTCACGCGGCAGGTAATTCCTACCCGTTTTATTCATCATCCTACGCTTTCTAGACTAGGATTTGATAAATATGTTGAGAAATTGTTCAATGGAATTGGCATGAGTGGTTTGTTCCAATTACATTATGATACATATGATTATTTGACTTTAGAATTCATTTCTAGTTTTAATGTCATAAAATCAATTGCTCTAATCTCTTATGTTCAATTTTGATTGTTTATTAATGATATTAGATTGTCCTTGAAAGATTTTGGAAAATTGTTAGAATTGAAAGCCGATAGACCAATTGAACCACCCCAAGAAAACATTACTTTTGTGTACCGTGCTTTAAAAGGAAATCCTAACTTAAACCTCCAACATGCCAGGGGCACTTGGATTCAACATCTCGTGCCAAAACTTTGGCAACGGTTTGTTGGCCTTACCATCTTTGGGAGGCATGAACCGGCTAATGTGAGGAGAGATGAACTAGAACTATTAGGATCATACATGATTCCTAAGAGTGACAAGCTTAACATAGTTCATAGGATGGCCCAACACTTTCAGAGGGTGGCCAATGCGGCCGAATCGGGTAGGTCTAGGATCCCAATTTACTTTGGTGGGTTAGTAACCCACATTGCGGTCAAATACCTTAGTTGGACCCCTAACGATGATGGTAAGGTAGCCGGACCAATCTTAATGGACGCACCCTACTTAGGAGGCCTTAATTGAATAATTGTGATTGGGGGTGAGACTTGGTGGGTGATTCATAGGGAGTCGGGTAGGAAAGACAACGCTTTCACCTTGCCTAACCCGACCTTGACCAAATTCGAGAAGGGTCTTCCCTCCTATACCTTTGAATTAGGAGACCAAGGGGAGGCCCAAGCACACAACCAAGCACCTCCCTCACCACCACAACATTTCTACCAACCATCACCCCAACACTACACACGTAACATTCCCACTTCCTCAACAAACTACAACATCGACCCTAACGCTCCATATGACTTTTCGGCTTTTAGAAGCCAATTGGATCGGATAGAGAGTGGGCAAGGGAGGATGGAGGGTATGGTTAGGAATTTGGACTCTAGGGTAGGTGCGCTAGATGCTAGGGTTGGGGTTGTGGTGAGGAACCTAGGGCGGGGTTTATACCCCATGTATGATGATTATGCCCGTCGGGGGGCTATTCCCCCCGATTCACTTGCCCCTGATTGGTTCCAATATCCGCAGGGTAGATATACGAACCCAAGTGCCTTTGGTACCTAAGTCGACTACTCATCGGTCCATGGTTATGGGACCGATGTACCTTTTGGCGGGCTTAGGGGGAACGTGGACCCTAACTACTATACTAGTGGTTCGGGGTATGGTGGTGGTGGCTCTAGCCATGGAGGAGCCGGTTCTAGCCATGGCGGGGGTTATTCCAGGATGGATTTGGATGAGGAGTAGGCTACTCTCCCAAGTCAATGAGGGCATTGCTTGATTTGCCTTGGGGGGTGTTCTTTCACTTGGAAATTCTCTTGCTTTTCCATTTTTATTTGCTTTCTAGTATAGTTTTTATTTGCTTTCCTAGTGTAGTTTTTATTGCTTTCTTTATATATAAAAATACAAAAAAATTAAAAAAAAAATATTTCAAAAATACGTTCCAATGAATTGAAAATCATGCTTCCCTTTGCCTCATACTTGAGAAAAATTTGTTTTGATTCTTGGTATTTGATGATAAATATTGTGGATTTGTTGGTCATGATTTGAAGTCTAATTGTTCGGATTCCTAAACTTGCGTCCATTTTGCCCAACTACTTGTGAATATAGTGCTTGACTAGTTGATTTGGTAAAGAATGTGTGATAGTTCCATATTTTCTGGTATGTTAATGAATTTGAGTATTGGTTTGCAACTATAAGTAATGTTTATATGATTCATTATTATGCACATTGAGGAGGACGAAGGCATTTGTTCTTTTAGGTAGCCTCCAGATATTGTAGATACATTTGTTCCCTTCTTGCTACCCATGTTGTTGCCTTAACCTTTTTGTTGTTTATTAGCCATATTATAAGCCTATTTTGCCCCATTGGTTACTAGTCCCAAGCTTGGCTTCGGGGAGCTATTAGTGAGTGAGGTGAGAGAGTTTGTAGTGTGATTACTATTTGCACAATTCATGTTTTATTTTGATGAGTTTGAGAGTTATAATTTCTTGGAAAAAATAAAGCATGAAATTAAGAAAAAAAAAGAAAAGTTCAAAGAAAAAAAATGTTCTAATGTTCTATTTGGAGGTTGATCAAAGAAAAAAATTGAGCCTCAATGGAAAAAATTCAAGTTTGGAAAATAAAGTTAGTTTATTTACTCTACTTCTTCGCTATTATATCTTATGAGTGAAATTGTAAGTGTTGGGATTATTTATTGTGATTGGAGTTTATTTGGTTGATGTTAGAGTTGGTTAAGTAGGAGATGTTGATCATTAGTTATTTTTTATGATGGGATTTATTAGGATATGGCTCCTTTAAGCATAGCTTTTCTCTCACTTATTCCCAAATATATCCTACACTTTACCCTAGCCTTACATTAAAAGCTTTAAAGACCTTTTAATCTTTGTGCATAGAATTGTATGAATGTGAAAGTGTTGTTTATCAATGCAAGTTATGATTTGACATATTTCGAGTCGACTAGTAGGATTGAGCGTTCATTGTTTTTATACACACGAGAGTGTGAGTTGGGAGGGCATTGTTCACATTAAAGGGGTTGGTTGGAGAGAGATCGAGTATATTCTTTACTCGCCACATAAAATGAGAGTTGAGTGTGTGAGCACTAGTCTTGAATTTTATATGCTCTTGTGGTTTGCTCTTTTTGACAATTGTTAGGGAGGAAAGGTAATTAGATGGATTTGATTGGTTGACCTTGAAGCATGCTGATTTGATTTCCCTTGAATCGTTTGAGCTTGATTTTTATATTGGGGTGAGGCATGTTTTATATGTTCGTTGATGAGCTCTTTGCTTAAGGACAAGCAAAGGTTTGGCTTAGGGGAGTTTGATATGTCTATTTTATATAGTATTTTACCCCCGTCCTTTGGTCATAAATAGTAGTGTTTTTTGCTCTTTAGGACCACTTTTATTACTATTATGTGTTTTCTAGTATTTTCGTAGTTTTGGTTGAGTTTTGCAGGGAATTAGACCGTTGGAGCATTTTCCCGGGATTTTTATGAAGCAACTACGAGCATTGGAGGAACACGACCACTTTTGGTGCCCAAGGCCGGCTAGAGCCATCGAGCCGGTGATTAAGGGCTCGGTATTTGAAATACCGAGGTTTAGACCGAGTATTCAAGACCCGAAGAGGAGATTTGGATTGGGCCGAGGAGTCGAGCTCAATCGGAAGTCCAAAGCCTCGAGGAGCCACAAGGGCCCGATCGGGCAAGCTTAGCTCGATCAGGCAAGATGCGCAGCGTGCTGGTGCGTGGCCCAAGGCGCGCCCGATCTTGCGAGGCTTAGCACGATCGGGCCGGGCTGTGAGAAGACCTGAGCAAGAAAAAAGGCACGCCCGATCGAGCGGTGCCTCGCCCGATCGGGCGCGTGTTTCTGGAGAAGCACTTTTGTCGAGAAATTAGTTTCTAATTAGGATTTGTTTTAGTTTTTGTTTAAGTACGTTTTGAGGACGATTAATTTAGATCTTCTTCTACCTCTTCCCTTAATCTTCTTCTCTCTTAGACTTTCTCTCTCTACTTAGACTTCTCTCTCTTAATCTCTCTCTAAACCTTTGTTCTTAATTCTTTTATTAATTCCAGATTTATTTTAGTAACGATTTCTCTTCCTTTAATCTTATTTATTTTTATTCCTTTCATCATGATTTATTTTATTACTTTGATTAGTTTAGTTTTTAATATGTGTGAGTAGTTTAATTTCTAGGGTTTGTGGGGATCTAATAAATAATATGAAGGGGTAAATTATTGTTGTTGATTATCAATGCTAGATTAATTTCCTATTGATTGATTTAATGCTTTGTGACTAGATTAGGCCTATCTTTTATGCATGAGTTTGACAATATTGATTCAAGAATCGAGAGATGAGAATTAATGTTTAGGTCTAGTTTCAATAGGCAAGTTAATTTATAAATGGTTAAGTCATGATTTGAGAGATGAGATTTAATACCGATAAATTAATTGTGTGATTGTAATACGTAGCGTGAGCCCTTTACAATCTGGTTAATTGATGCAGTGATGATTGACTGTTATAGATTGTTGGTATTGCATGATAATTTCCTATAGGATTGTTTTAATGTTTTACAATTGTGGCTTGTAAAAGTATAGTAATATTAAATTGATGAATCGAGCAGATGTTAATTTGATATTAAAGGCTATTTTCAAAAAGAACTTAGATCTAGTAAATTGCGAGAGCCTGTTAGATCTATGTTGATTAATAAATTGCGAGAGCCTGTTAATCATGTTATTTATGCAATGTCAATGATTGATTACCCTGTTTTACCCTGGAGTATTATTTATTGGTGAACCTATGCCCTAGACCCTTTTATATATTGTTTTCTCCCTACTCTTAATCTTTGTAGTTTAGTTTCTCATTCAACTTTAAATATTGGTTAATTAAATAGTGTAGATTATAATAATAAATTAGAAGTAAAAAGACTATTTTCCCTGTGGAGATCGACCCTACTTCCCTATCTACCTTAGTTAGTGATTTTTGTAATTATTTTTTATTAGGGGATACAACTTTACCCTGTCACTTCATCTTCAAGAGGGCTTTTCTCACATCTTCTTTTATCGGTTGAATCCTAAGCCAAAAGTATTCTTCTTGAGTGCACCAGGATGGCCTCAAAATTCAGCCATTTTCTTTTTGAGTCTGAGGGTCATTCCAGGGAAATGCCCTTGCTTCTTCAGAATGGCATTAATATTGGTGTTTGAATAGGGATCGAAGTCGAGATGACACTTTTCCTCCTCTTTAATCACGAGAACATCATCGAGTGAAAACCCCCAAAGATCTTCATCTTCTTTGTCATGTTCGACATGGACGGTAGGAGTGTCGATAACTTGAATGCGCATAGGAGAGGCATCAATGGTAATTGGAACCCCTCTAACTATGGCTTTCACTTTCTGGTGCAGCGATGATGGAATCGCCTTTAGCTCATGAAGCCAAGAGCGCTCTAATGATGAGTGTCATTTATGGCACTCATAGGGTAGTCTTTTAGGGTTATTTCTTTCCCTTTTTCATGCTTTCTTCTCTTATTTTTGGTCCTTTTTCCTTAGGTTTCTCTTTCTCCTCTTTTCTTTATGGTTCTCTTGTTTTCTTTTTATTTGGCTCTTTTTCCTTTTATTTCCTTTCTTTGTTTGCTTGTGTAGGTATTTGGAGAATCACCTTTGCAAAGGAATCAAGTTGGGGCTTTAATGATCAAGTAAGAAAGAAGCATTTGGCTAGAGAGGGCTTAGAGAGGGCTTAGAGAGGCTTTGGAGAGGCCTCAAAGAGGTCTCCAAGATATTTCCAACAGGCCGCGGGCGCGAATCAGTGGAGCCGCGGGCGCGGGCTTAAGAAGAGCAAATTGCAAGATTTTGGCAGGAACTTCCCGCGGTTGCCCCGTAGGTTCTCCGCGGGCGCGGGAAATCTGGAGAGGGCGCTCCATCTCAGAGAGACCGCGACCCCCTGATTGAGTTTTGGGAGCAGGAAATTGGCCGCGGGCGCGACATCTTAAGCCGTGGGCGCAGGTTTATCTTGCCGCGGGCGCGGGTGCTGCCCAGAAAGCCCGTTGAGGGTTCCGTACCCATTTCTCCGCAGCCGCGGATTCATCGAGAGAGACCGCGAGATTTGCCGGTTTCTTCTTTACCTATAAATAGAATTGTAATTCCTTTTCAAAAGGAACTTTCTGATAATTTTCATTAGATTAGTTTTAGAGAGAGAATTTAGAGAGAGGTTAGAGAGAAGTTCTTGGTTTTGGATTTGTAACTCAACATTTGATCAATCAAGTTTGGATTTCTTCATTTTCAATTATCAATATTAGTGAGAATCTCTTCCTTCTTTCATTTTTTACTTACTTGCCATTTGATTTATGCTTGTTGCTTGTTTTTCTTTGGATTTGAATTTGATATTGTTGAATATTTTGATTTCTCTTAGATTTTGATATAGAATGAAGATTAATGCAATTTCTATTTATTTGTTATTGAATTTCACCATGATTAGTGAGTAGATTAGTTTCTAGGGAAAGGGGGAAGCATGTTTGATTAATGAAATTGCTAGTTGATGCTCTTTGATTGATTGATTTGTTGCAATTAAATTGTTTGACATAGTTTTGCATGTGATTGATTAGACTAGGACTGATCAACCTATAAGATTAATCTAGATTGCATTGCAACTCTTAATGACATGAACAATTGAATTGAAAGTTGCTCTAATTGATTGGGTTTGCTTGTGATTCTTCTTTATTTGCCTTTCATAGTGACACCTAGATTGGCCTATAGGTGATAGCATTTGAACTCTCTTGATTGCTACTATTGTTTGTCCATTGCAATACTTGAATTAATTGATTGAGCTCTAAACAAGCATTATCATTGAACTTGCATGTGGAACCCATATCCCTAGTGTTTAGACCTTTGTTTTACTTGATTAGACTTGTTTTAGTTTACCATAGTGCCAACCATAATCTCAACTCCATCTTCGAGGTAGCTTGACTTAGACTCTAGTTTTCATCATCGCATTCCCTAGGGATCGACCCTTAACTTTCCCTATATTCATATAAGGTTGGTTAGGTGTTTACAATTTTGTTTGGCTTGGGGGAAGGGTAGATAACGACATACATTTTCCTCTTGTCAAAATGGCGCCGTTGCCGGGGAATGCTATTGGTGCTTATCTTTTGTTGTTGAGTCTACTTCATTTTAATTGAAAAAAAAAATACAAAAGATTTCGTTTCTTTAGGCTACACTTGTAGCCGTGCTACTAATATTTTCTTTGAAGTTTTGCATGCATAGAGCTCGTGATCGATCCATTGTGCCTTTTGACCCAGAAATTGAAAGGACTCTCTCAAGGAGAAGAATAGCTAATCGATCCTTGGGGTATAGTTCTTCAAGTGAAGAAAAGATTGAAGAAGAGCAAGGCATGGGAGAAAATCCGAGAGTGGCCTTGAAAGAGCTTGGAATACCCGGTGCTTATAGGTTTGAGAGCGGCATAGCTCCGCCTACAACACCGGCAAATGATTTTGAGATTCGGCCGGCTATGATCACCTTAATTGAGAGGAGGCAATATAGTGGGGCTAAGAATGAGAGCCCGTTGAACCATCTTAAAGAATTTGAAAAATATTGCAACACCATCAAAGTTAACGGAGTTTCTCAAGAGTTCATACGCCTCAAGTTGTTCCCCTTCTCTCTCATAGGAAGATCCTTAGAGTGGCTAGATAAAGAGGTGAAGCCCAATTCCTTGAGAACATGGGATGATGTTACAAAAGCCTTCTTGTCCCGCTTCTACCCTCAAAAGAAGACGGCGGAGGCAAGAGCCTTGATTCAAGGGTTCAAGCAAAGGCCAAATGAAAGCCTTTACGAAGCATGGGAGAGATACAAAGAGTATCAAAGGGAGTGCCCTCACCACGGAATCCCAACATACCAAGTGGTCCAAATCTTCTATGGCGGTTTAAGTCCCCAAGGCAAGTCATGCCTTGATGGGGAGGCCGGGGTCCTATCATGAACAAGACCGAAGAAGAAGTAGTGGACATTATTGAGGACGTGATGACGTACTATAGAGATTGGCAAGATGGGGAGAGAGACTCTTCAAGCAAGCAATCTTCATTGTACTCGGTAGACCATCTAAATGCGATCAACAACCTTTCCTCCCAAATGACAAACTTGGGAAAGGAGATGACCGCAATCAAAGCCAAGTTGGAGAGCACTTCTTCTTCTTCCCAAGCTTCGAATCTTCCCTCCCAATTTAAGGGGAGAGGTACTCCTTCTAACTCTCAACCCCCTCCCTCTTCACATAATATGCCTATGGGTTGTTTGTTTTGTGATGCATATGGATCGTATGATCATGACTCTAGTAATTGTCCTAATGAATTTGTTGATGAGTTTGATAACAATGAGAGTGAGCATGTGAATTATGTGTCAAATAATAATGCTCAAAGGTTTGATAATCAAAGAGGTCAATGGAATAGGAATTACCAAAACCAAGGCAATTTTGACAACTATAATCAAGGTGGTGGTTATAGAAACATAGGGAACCAAGGTTCTCGTGGTAGCTATAATAACCAAGGTTATAGTGGCCAAAATCAAATCCAAAATTATGGTAATCAAAACCAAAGTTATGGAAATCACAACCAAGGTAGTGTTAACCATAATCAAGGTGGTGGTAACCATAATCAAGGTTATGGACAAAATCAAAATAGGGGTACTTGGAACAACCAAGGGAAGGGCAATTTTCAAAATAATGCTCAAAGAGGTCCCCCACCCGGATTTGTTCCAAGGACTCAAGGAGAAAATTCTTATTCACAACCTTCTTCACCTAGAACCAATTTAGAAGAAATAATTGAGAATCAAACCAAGTTGTTGAACACATACATGGCCGTTAGTGATAAGAAGTTCAATGAAATGATGACCCACAATAAAATGCTTGAAAATCAAATTTCTCAACTTGCTAATGCTTTGAAAGATCATGCAAGCCCTTCTTCTTTACCTTCCCAAGGTCTTGATCCCAAGAAACACGTGAATGCTATTGTTACTAGGAGTGGTAAGGTTCTTGAGGAGAGATTGCCTGGGAAGGGTGAGGATAAGGAGATTCCTAAGAAAGCCTTGGTTGAGAATGAGGGAAATAGGGCATCATTGGATGAGGTTGTGGTTGAGACACCTAGAGAGGTGAGAGTAGAGAAAGAAATTGTGAAACCCAAGCTCCCTTACTCACAAAAATTCATCATACACAAATTGGATGAACAATTTGGGAGATTCATTGATATGCTAAAACAACTTCATCTTTCTTTACCTTTTACCGATGTGATCAACCAAATGCCAAATTATGCCAAATTCCTCAAGGACATTTTGAGTGGGAAAAGGACTTGTGAGGTTGTGCAAACTATCAATTTGACCGAAAATTGTAGTGCTATCATCATGAAAAAAATGCCACCCAAATTGAAAGACCCCGGAAACTTCTCCATCCCTTGTGTCATTAACAAGATGCAAATTGATAATGCCTTATGTGACTTGGGAGCTAGTGTGAGCATAATGCCATATTCGGTTTATTAAAGGCTTGAACTAGGGGAACTTTTACCTTCTAACATTACCTTGCAATTAGCCGATAGGTCAATCAAGTTTCCAAAATGTAAGGTAGAAGATGTTCCATTGAGGGTTGGGAAGTTTTTGTTCCCGGTGGATTTTATTGTGCTTGAAATGGATGAAGATGCTACCATTCCAATCATTTTAGGTAGACCCTTTCTTGCTACCTTGGGTGCTATGATTGATGTGAGGATTGCAAAGATTTCCCTTAAGGTAAGAGATGAGGTCATTGAATTTGATTTGAATGAAAGCATGAAATATCCATCTTCTTCTCTAGAAAATTGCATGATGATTGATTCACTTGATTATGTTGTGTCTTCCATGCATGAACACTTGCTCACCTCTAACGATGCTCTTGAGAATGTTTTGATAAACAAGGACAAAGTAGGTACACCATGCAAGGAAGTGGCATTCTATGAAGAATTGCTTAATGGAAGCATGGAGGAAGTGGATGAGCAAATGTGCTTGAAAATCTCAAGCCATGAAGCTTTGCAAGTGGCCACATCAAAGGAAGGTAATGGTGTGCCTATGGTTGAGCTCAAACCTCTACCATCACACCTTAGGTATGAGTTCTTGGGCTCTCATTCCACTTATCCCGTGATAGTTAGTGCATCCTTGAGCGTGAGCCAAGCTCAAGAGTTATGTGGTGTTTTGAGAAAGCACTAAGGTGCTTTGGGGTACACAATTGATGATCTTAAAGGTATAAGCCCCGCCTTGTGCCAACACCACATAATACTTGAGGAAGGCGTCGTTCCTTCTATCGAACGACAATGGAAACTACATCCCCAAATGGGAGAGGTAGTTAAGAAGGAGATCACCAAGCTATTAGATGCTGGAATCATATTCCCCATCTCTAGCTCAAGGTGGGTCTTCCCCGTGCATGTTGTTCCAAAGAAGGGGGACATGACCGTAATTGAGAATAAGAAGGGTGAGCTCATTCCAACTAGGAAGGTCACGGGTTGGCGGATGTGTATAGACTATAGACGTCTAAACACATCCACCAAGAAGGATCACTTCCCTCTTCCATTTATTGATCAAATGCTTGAAAGACTAACAAGGCACAAATTTTATTGTTTCCTCGATGGATATTCGGGATTCTTCCAAATCCCTATCCAGCCCGATGATCAAGAGAAAACTACCTTCACATGTCCTTATGGGACCTTTGCCTATCAAAGAATGCCCTTTGGATTATGCAATTCACCCGCTAAATTCCAAAGGTGCATGATGAGTATTTTTGGGGATATGTTGGAGGAGGAAATGGAGGTCTTCATGGATGACTTTTCGGTGGGGGGTGTCTCATTTGAGGAGTACCTTGTGAACCCTTAGAAGTGTTTGGAAAGATGTGTTAAGTTCAATCTTGTTTTGAATTGGGAGAAATGCCACTTCATGGTGGAGGAAGGTATAGTGCTTGGGCACAAGATTTCAAATAGAGGTATTGAGGTGGATAAGGCAAAAATAGAAGTTATTGAGAAACTTCAACCTCCGGTGAATGTCAAGGGTGTGAGATCGTTCCTTGGTCATGCGGGTTTCTATAGAAGATTCATCAAGGATTTTTCACTTATTGCTAAGCCCCTAAATGACCTTCTTCAAAAGGATGTTGAGTTCATTTTTTATGACAAAAGCTTGAAGGCATTTGATAGATTGAAGAAGGCCCTTATCTCCACTCCTATTGTTCAAGCCCCAAGGTGGGATCTTCCTTTTGAATTGATGTGTGATGCAAGTGATTGGGCTATTGGAGGTGTTTTGGGATAACGTGTAGACAAGAAGCTTCATGTGATTTACTA
The DNA here is from genome assembly GCA_024500155.1 of Chenopodium formosanum. Lineage (NCBI taxonomy): Eukaryota > Viridiplantae > Streptophyta > Magnoliopsida > Caryophyllales > Amaranthaceae > Chenopodium > Chenopodium formosanum. The sequence goes on from CM044880.1 coordinate 22,553,655, forward strand.
TATGTCCAAGACACTCAATGGGGCTCAAAAGAACTACACAACAACGGAAAAGGAATTTTTAGCAATTTTGCACTCTTTTGAGAAATTCCGTTGTTACTTGTTGGGTTCCAAGACCATAGTCTTCACAGATCACGCGACCCTCAAGTATCTCTTTGTCAAGAAAGAGTCCAAGCCTAAGTTTATTCGATGGGTGCTTGAATTGCAAACTTTTGAGATTGAGATTAGGGACAAGAAGGGTGCGAAGAATGTTATGGCGGACCATCTTTCTCGCCTTTAAGGTGATCAGATTCATGATGATGGTTAACCAATTGAGAATAGAATGCTTGATTACTTCTTATATGCCATAGAGGTAAAGGAACTCCCATGGTATGCCAACTTGGTGAATTTTCTAGCATGTGGGGAGTTTCCACCCTCTTTCTCAAAGAACCAAAGGAAGAAAATCAAAAGGGAGGCAAGACATTACTTGTGGGATGATCCCATCCTATACAAACGAGGGGTTGATGGCTTACTTAGGCGTTGTGTTCTAAATGAAGAGGTGCCTAGAGTTTTAAGGATGTGCCACTCGGACCCTAGTGGTGGGCATATGGGTGTTTCCAAGACCGCTACCAAGGTTCTTTAATGTGGTTTGTGGTGGCCGCATCCCTTCAAGGACTCATGGGGCTTTGTGAAGTCATGTGACCGATGTCAAAGGGTTGGGAATATCTCCAAGAGGAGTGAGAAGCCTCAACAGCCCATTCTTGAGTTAGAGGTGTTCGATGTTTGGGGGATTAACTTCATGGGACCATTCCCATCTTCATATGGTAATCAATTCATACTTGTGGCTGTCGACTATGTTTCTAAATGGGTTGAGGCCATTGCCTCCCCTACTAATGACCACAAAGTAGTGTTGAAGTTGTTCAACAAAATCATCTTCCCAAGGTTTGGCGTGCCTAAGGTTGTGATAAGCGATAACGGATCTCATTTTGTTCACAACGTCTACCAAAAGATGTTGAGGAAACATGGAGTGCATCAACGGTTCGGCCTTACATATAATCCTCAATCGAGTGGCCAAGTCGAGGTCTCCAATCGTCAAATAAAGCTCATTCTTGAGAAGACGGTTTCAAGGAATAGAAAGGATTGGTCTAACAAGATAGATGATGCTCTTTGGGCTTATAGGACGGCTTTCAATACGCCTATTGGTACCACTCCATATCGCCTTGTCTATGGCAAATCGTGCCATCTCCCGGTAGAGCTTGAACATCGTGCCTTATGGGCCATAAAGAAGATAAATTTTGACTTAGCTAGTGCGGGGAAGAAGAGGTAGTTGGATCTTCATGAGCTAGAGGAACTTCGACTTGATGCTTACGATTGTGCTAGCACCTACAAGACTCGCTCCAAGGAGGTTCATGACAAGTTGATTGAGAAAAAGGAGTTTTATGTAGGTGACAAAGTCCTCCACTACAATTCAAGGATGAAGTTGTTTACCGGAAAGCTCATGTCAAGATGGAGTGGACCATTCTTGGTGAAAGATGTTTTTGATAATGGTGCCGTGGAAATTTCTGCTTTGAACTCCTCATCTTCATTCAAAGTTAATGGTCATCAGCTCAAGAAGTACTATGATGGAGTGTTTGTTGGACTTGTTCACAAAATGATTCTTTTTAACCCACCTTGAGATGGTGGTGCACGTCGAGCTAACGACGTTAACCAAAAGCGCTTAAGGGAAGCAACCCAGATTCTCATCTCATTTCTCTTTCCTTTCTTTTCTTTTATTTTTCCTTGATTTGTTATTGATTTTATTTTTGAGTTGGTTTTGTGTTTCTCTTGTAGGTCGCCCATTATCATCACTTGTTGGAAAGAAGGGGTTTGAACAAAAGTTTAGAGTGCAGGGGAGAGGGCTCCCCGAGGGCAAGGAGAGACCTTGGGGGCAATTTCACCTCTTGAAGCAAAATTAAAATGTCATTTCCAGGGACTTCCCACGGGCGCGGGAGGTTTTGGAGAGGGCGCGTCATGATTTGAGAGGGCGCGGGCCTCAATTCGACCAAATTTGGAAATCCATTCCAAGGACTTCCCGCGGTTGCCCCGCGGGCGCGGGAGGTTCTGGAGAGGGCGCCTCATGATTGGAGAGGGCGCGGGCCTCAATTCGACCAAATTTGGAAATCCATTTGAGGGACTTCCCGCGGTTGCCCCGCGGTCTCTCCGCGGGCGCGGGAGGTTTTGGAGCGGGCGCTTCATGTTTCGAGAGGGCGCGACCTAAATTCAAGCAAATTTGGAACCCCGTTCCAGGGACTTCCCGCGGTTGCCCGCGGTCTTTTTGCGGGCGCGGGAGGTTTAAGAGAGGGCGCGGCAAATCAGGAGAGGGCGCGACCCCCATCAAGTATTAAAATTCTAAAAATTCAGGAGGTCCCCGCGGTTGCCCCGCGGTCTCTCTGCGGGCGCGGGAGATTTGCCGCAGGCGCGACATTTTCGGGAGAGGGCGCGACAATCTGGATTTATTACCCGGGCACGCCCCTCTTCTCTCTGTCTCCTCTCTTATTTCCTCCTCTTCTCCTTATTTTTCCCCTTCCTCTCTCTACCTCCTCTCAAACCCTAACCCCAAAACATCAATTTCTCACAAATTTCTTCACCTTTTGCCTAAATTTTTCACAAATTCTTCCATATTCCGCCATTTTCAACACTCCTACTCTTCTTTCTCGTGCTTTTTCAGGAAATTTCGGGTCTTTGAAGTGCTTTGAGTTTAATTTGAGTCTCCAATCTTGGTATACTTCTAACCTTTGTAATATTTTTGTCAATTTCAATTGATTTCTTTACATTGGTTTGTTTACCTTGAATTTGAGCATGATTTTTGTGTTTTATGGTTGATTTATGGAAAAATTGGTATATTTGGGTGATTGTTACTTTTTCTTGTTGATTCATGATTATATTGATGAATGATTGTTGATATTGTTGTTTGTTGTTGGATTTTGGTTGTTGTGTTGATTGGAAAAGGTACCTTGTAGTTTGTGGTGGTTTGGTTGGATTTGTAAGGAGGTTTGTGAGTAATTTTTGGTGGAAGTTGTTTTGTTTGAGGGAGTTTGTTGTGTTCTTGTGAATTGTGTGAATTTTGTTAAAATGGATTTGATAAGAAGAGTCAAAAGTAGCAAGAAGCGCTCAAATCAATCCCCCCGCCAATCTTCTCAAGGCCAATCCTCAAACCCTCAACCCCAACCGCATTCCACAACTCAAGATGATGCTCCTCCTCCTCCTTTACCTCCTCTCAAATTTTGGAACCGGTCTAAACAATTCCCCATCTATAACAAAATGAAAGATCGGAAGTTTAGACCCTCCCAGCATTACTTTCGTGAGGATATGGCCAGGTTAGGAATTGAAAATGGCCTTGACATCCTTCTAGATAACCTAAGCTTGGGTGAGTTTCTAAAATCGGCCCCTAGAACCTATTTGGAGCCTTCCATTTAGTTTTTCTCCACATTTGAGTCCAATAAGGTGGGGGAAACCGATTTTATTATTTCCTTCCTACTCTTCAATGTCAAACACACCATGAACCTAGCCGAGTTCAATGTAGCCCTTGGTTTCAACCCAAATGGTGATATCTTCGAGCCCCTTATCTCCCTAGTCCAATCTGAGTATAATGAGGTTTCTTGGTGAAGAACCATAGCCAACAAGAGGGAGTTTGATTCGAAAAAGTCTCTTGCTAGTGAGATTATCCATCCGGCCCTTAGGATCCTTCATAGAATTCTTGGGTATTCGGTTTTTAATAAGCAAGATTTGGTGAAGTTGTCTCGAGAGGAGATTATGGTGTTATGGATGGGTACCAAGCCGGAGTTAGGGTTAAGGATTAATTTTGGCTATATCTTCATGAATTGTTGCAAGAATATAATGCATGGGGTCAAAACGGGGGAAATTCATTGTGGGGGCATGGTGACACGTCTTGTGTCGTATTTTAAGCAAGAGGGGTTCTTGAAGTCTTGCACTCCCGTTGGAAGGAGTGAAGACGTGTGGATTAGTTTGAAGCAAGTTAACACTTTACGTTTCATAACTAGCACTAGGAGAACCGACACCTACTTTTGGCTAGTGAGAAATACCCACCATTGCCTACTCCCTAAGCCGGCCACCACCTTCATCCTTCGTGAGGCTAGGAACATTTGGATGGTCCCTAGGGAAAATGGGAGGATTGAAGATGAGATGGAGGAGGATGATGAGATTGATGGGGGTGATGAGAATGATGAGGAAGAGGAGGAAGGAGGAGGAGATGAATATGCTGAAGAGCAACAACAACCGCCACTACAACAACAACATGAGCATTTTCATGATGATGCTCAAAGAAGAAGAAGAGAAAGAAGACAACAACGACACCAACAACAACAAGGTTTCCAAGGAGATGCTTATCTCCGAGAGATGGAGGCCATGAGAGACCACATGGAGCGCATGCAATTGAGCATGCAAGGTATGTACTCGGACCACCAAACTTTGTCTTATCAAACTAGCGCCTTGTATGACGCTAGTGTGCGTAGGGGGGAGGTCACACCTCCGGTCAACTACCCTTATGGGCCGCCCCAACAAGGGTCGGTACCTTCATGGGGCGGTGACAACCTCCCTACGTACCCATATAGGCCCGGGGTGGAGGACCCCGATGTGCCAAGGCGCGACTTCCCACCTTATGATTATAGGGTCTCGGGGGGGAGTAATTATCGGGGTGATCCCGCATATTACTATGTTCACCCCCATCACCCCGAGCCCCTTGTTAAGCCTGAGCCCTATGACCAATTAACCCGATCCTAACTTGACCTATTCCAGGGTCACTATGGTTTTCCTCCCGGTTACACCGGAGGTTGGGATACGGGTGATGATGGTGCCGGCCCTAGTGGCCAATAGTCCCCTTATGCATGTTTGTTTCCCTTTTTGTTCCCCCCCTTTCCCTATTTTGCATGTTTATAGGCATCGCGGTCGATGCCTTCATTTTGTGAGGGGGGGTCAAAAATTATGTTTTATGTTGGTTTGCGGAGGCACCTGGGGCTCGGTGGGAAGTCTTTGATAAGGCTTTTGGTGGATTTTTGCTAATGGTCTCGTTGGTCTGTTTCTTGTTGTTGTTTTTTTCATTTCTTGATGTTTTTGGGAGTTTTTTGAGGAGAAAAAAAAAATAAATAAAATTTTTGATGATGATGGTTTCTCTAGGTCTTTGTATATAATTTTTTCCTAAGTGCTTTATTGTTTGCTTTTGTTTGGAAGTTACTAACAATTTCAATTTGTATATATAGCCTTTTTCTTTAACTCACCTTGCTCGTAGCTTATGCTTTGGATTGCGGAACCTTTTGGAGAAGCATGTTCCTACTCCTTGGGTACTTTAATTTAGCACGGATGCTTGGTAAGACCTTTCTTATTTTACCTCTTTATTTTCACTTCTTCATTTTCTTGGTTGCTTAGATTAAGATTTGATTTAGGAGAAGTTGAACGGTTCGAGGATGTATGAATTTAACACCTAGTGTCTTTGGGGTTTTTGGCGATGTGGCCATTAGACCGCTTGTATGTCGATTGGGATAAACGTGTTATGATTACATCTTTGCCCTTTTCCTCTTTCCCTTTCTTGTCCTTGTCTAAGTTTTCCATCTTCTTCTTTTCTTTTCTTTTCTTTTCTTTTCTTTCCTTTTCTTTTAATCTTGTTTGTGTGCATAACTTTTTGAGGCTTTATTTTCACTCTTTCCCTTCTTTAAAATTAGACTTGTATGCAATGGACTATTGCTTTTGAATAATAGTCTTCTTAGGTAATAATGGTATGCACGGTTTGAGATTACGTTTGGTTCATTCTAGGATAAAGCATGCTATGATAGTTGTCTAGAACTAGGGGGATCATGAAACCGGATTCTCTTCGTTTGTGGCATGTTGGTAGTTGCTCCCTATCTTTGATTTGACAACCTTAGTGAGTTTTTGCTACAACCATGTGAGATTTATATTTGTTCAAGCTTTCATCATACTCTTGTATGAGCGGCATGGATCCTTGATTTTCGCAAACCTAATCTAGACCGTGACCGAACTACCTAGGGAGGACAAAGGAAACTTTTCGGGGAGGTATTTTTCTTTTTCTAGGATAGTCCCTTTTTGTTTACTTTTTTTTTTTTTTTGGGTTTGGGATACATTTGCCTACTTGTTACCCCTTTGAACCTTTTTCCCTCTTTCCAAGCCGCATAATTAGATATCTTGAGCCTTTTGTTTCGTTCTCCTTCTTTTTGGTTTTTGTGAAGCAAGGGTCAATGTCTAGTGATTGTGGTCTATGAAGTTGGCGTTTGGTTCGAATTGGTACGCATAATTGAGTTGTTTATATTTGGTAAATAATGGCAAATGCTTATGTAAAAGCCATCCTTAGTAAAAAAAAAAAAAAAAGTCGTCCGAATTGAAAAAGGAAAGGACTAATGCTTTTAAGGAGTTCAAGGAAATACAAACAAATTTATAAATGAAAAAAATGCAAAAAAAAAATGCAAAAAAAAAAAAAAGAAAAACCATAAAATTCAAGTGTCTTTCTCCTCTCTGTGCATTGAGGACAATGTTTCTTTTAGCTTGGGGGGAAAGCGCTTGCGCTTTTTGTTATATTGATTGTAGATTGTTGCTTTGAATAAGCTTGGGGGTGTTAATACGTTTTTGTTTGGTGATTACTTAAGTTTGGTGTTGAGAATTGGCCGGTCTTTGCTTCTCAATTTAGGATAACCACCAAATTTTAAATTTTAGCCTACCTTAACCCTTCTTGCCTTGCGTTACAACCTTGGGGAAGACCTTTGGACCTAGGAGTTGAGTATTTCATCGGTGGAGGGAATCATAGGTTGTAGACTAAAGAAAAGGGGATGCAAAATCAAGATGTCGAGTAGCCCAAAAATTTGATTTTTTCCGGTTCCTTCGCGGAATCTATGAGATGCTCACTAAGGGGAGACATGAGATTAGTAGGGGGAACGCGGTAAGACTGTTTGGGATGAAAGTGGAATGTGATAACTAGTTCCTATTCTTAGCATATTTATGTTTCAATCAACCTTACGTATCTTATAACGTGCATACCATATTTCTCTTTAGAAAGGTTGTTATTCATTTGAGTTATAGTCTCTTTGTAAAGTCCATTTCGTAAAGATTTTGTTTCCTTTTTCCTCTTTCTTTTCCTTCTCTGGTTTTCCTCTTGGGGGTTTGGTGGAGAGTTATGGGTAAACTCTTAGGATACCCTTACGAGAGCATCACTCGTCGTCTAGAGCGATCTAGGGGTTTAAATGGCTTGTTGTAGCTAAAAACAACCGTGATTCCAACGACAGTGAGTCTTAGTGAAAATTCTCGCCCCTCTTTTTCTTTTTGCTTCCAATAAGCCCTTCTTATTCCTTTTTAGCCTTTATTTTGCTCGGGACGAGCAAAAGTCTAGCTTGGGGGAATTTGATGAGTGTCATTTATGGCACTCATAGGGTAGTCTTTTAGGGTTATTTCTTTCCCTTTTTCATGCTTTCTTCTCTTATTTTTGGTCCTTTTTCCTTAGATTTCTCTTTCTCCTCTTTTCTATATGGTTCTCGTGTTTTCCTCGTGTTTTCCTTTTTTTTGGCTCTTTTTCCTTTTATTTCCTTTCTTTGTTTGCTTGTGTAGGTATTTGGAGAATCACCTTTGCAAAGGAATCGAGTTGGGGCTTTAATGATCAAGTAAGGAAGAAGCATTTGGCTAGAGAGGAATTAAAGAGGGCTTAGAGAGGCCTTGGAGAGGCCTCAGAGAGGTCTCCAAGGTATTTCTAGCAAGCCGCGGGCGCGGGCTTAAGAAGAGCAAATTGCAAGATTTTGGCAGGAACTTCCCGCGGTTGCCCCGTGGGCTCTCCGCGGGCGCGGGAAATCTGGAGAGGGTGCTCCATCTCAGAGAGACCGCGACCCCCTGATTCAGTTTTGGGAGCAGGGGATTGGCCGAGGGCGCGGGTCTATCTTGCCGCGGGTGCGGGTGCGGGTGCTGCCCAGAAAGCCCGCGGAGGATTCCGTACCCATTTTTCCGCGGCCGCGGATTCATCGAGAAAGACCGCGGGATTTGCCGGTTTCTTCTTTACCTATAAATAGAATTGTAATTCCTTTTCAAAAGGAACTTTTTGATAATTTTCATTAGCTTAGTTTTAGAGAGAGAATTTAGAGAGAGGTTAGAGAGAAGTTCTTGGTTTTGGTTTTGTAACTCAACATTTGATCAATTAAGTTTGGAATTCTTCATTTTCAATCATCAATATTAGTGAGAATCTCTTCCTTCTTTCATTCCTTACTTACTTGCCATTTGATTTATGCTTGTTGCTTGTTTTTCTTTGGTTTTGAATTTGATATTGTTGAATATTTTGATTTCTCTTAGATTTTGATATAGAATGAAGATTAATGCAATTTCTAGTTATTTGTTCTTGAATTTCACCATGATTAGTGAGTAGATTAGTTGCTAGGGAAAGGGGGAAGCATGTTTGATTAATGAAGTTGCTAGTTGATGCTCTTTGATTGATTGATTTGTTGCAATTAAATTGGTTGGCATAGTTTTACATGTGATTGATTAGACTAGGAGTGATCAACTATAAGATTAATCTAGATTGCATTGCAATTCTGAATGACATGAACAATTGAATTGAAAGTTGCTCTAATTGATTGGGTTTGCTTGTGATTTTTCTTGATTTGCCTTTCATAGAGACACCTAGATTGGCCTATAGGAGATAGCATTTGAACTCTCTTGATTGCTACTATTGTTTGTCGATTTCAATACTTGAATTAATTGATTGAGCTCTAAACTAGCATTATCATTGAACTTGCATGTGGAACCCATATCCCTAGTGTTTAGACCTTTATTTTTCTTGATTTGACTTGTTTTAGTTTACCATAGTGCCAACCATAATCTCAACTCCATCTTCGAGGTAGCTTGACTTAGACTAGTTTTCATCATTGCATTCCCTAGGGATCGACCCTTAACTTGCCCTATATTCATATAAGGTTGGTTAGGTGTTTACAAATTTTGTTTGACTTGGGGGAAGGGTAGATAATGATATAAATTTTCCTCTTGTCACCTAACAACAGATTAAAAGAAGCCTTAATATCTACCACCTGAAACTTGGTGCGACGTTCAATGGCTGCAGTAGTTATATTTAGTGTGATAATACCCACGGCTTGACGGCGAGTATTATCATAAGCACGAATCCCTTGGGTCGAGGGAGTCAGTTCTTCATTCTTTATGCCCAACTTCTTTGTAGTGCGAAGTAGGCATACGTTGATTGCAGAGCCGTTATCAACCAGGCTCATAGGAAAATTCATCTGCCTACACACCGTAGTGAGGTGTAAGGCCTTATTATGTTGATCCCCTTCCTGGGGAAGATCCTTGTCAGAAAACAAAATCAGATTGCTAGTACTTGGCAATTCAGTAGTGAGAAAGTTAACCAGTCCTTGATGAGTCATGTCATCATCAACTCCTATTTTCACTAGAGCATTCATCACAGCCTTTCGATGCCCGTGGGAGGTGTCCAAAAGCATCCATACATTCATCTCCACCTTGGTCTTTTGTAATTGTTTGACCACATTGCTGTTCACAAGGTCGATGGGATCAACTATTGGATGTGATTGTGGTGGAGGTGGAGGTTCACTTGGTTGTTGCAACCGTCCACTTCTGGTGAGAACCTTGACCTCAAAGTCTCACCAAACATCTTCACTTGTACCAAGAGATGAACAGGCTATATCCTTGAGATAAACGTCTTCATCGTCACTATCCCAAATTCCATTCACTTCTTCTGAACTCGAGACAAATACAACTTCCAGCAGAGGTTCATTCACAGGTTGAATGAGTATTGACGGATCAAAGGAGACTTCATCTCCCATGATAGCCAAAGCATCGGAAAGCGGACCTGTTTGAATGTTCTGGAGAACAGGAAGTTGATTAGCATCAATTAGGTCTTGGATTTCATCCTTCAACCTCCAACACTTCTCAGTATTATGACCCTTGCCTTGATGAAACTTGCAATAAGCATTGGGGTCATAGCTAGCGGTCCTATTCTCTTGTCGAGGTTCTGGAAATGGTCCAATTGGCATAATCAGTCCTTGACCATGCAAACGGTTAAAAGAAGCATCATAAGTCATTCCCAAAGGCGTGTAAACCCTCCTTTGCCTTTGGAATCTTTTAGGAGGAGCATTAAGGGCCAGCACATCATTGATATTGATATTGTTGGTAGCATTATTGGGCTTGGAAGACGAAGAAGAAGGAGTGTCGTTCTTCTTTTTTTCCAAGTGCTGTTATTATTGTTGCTACTAGCAGTTTTCATTAGTTCGTCCTCGATATTGATTCTAATATCGTACACAACTTCAAAGGTACTCAGAGGCAGAAACTTCAAGTGTTGCTTGTACTTATGAGTTAGATTGGCAATGAACAAGCGAACCATCTCCTTTTCCTTGGGGGGATGCACCAAGAGCGCGGCTGTTTCCCTCCACCTGCTTAAGTAAGTGGTGAAGCCTTCATTCTGTTTCTGTTTGAAAATGGAGAGTTCACGTTCATAAGTTTTGTCCTGAATGTTACACTTGTAACGATTCATAAAGCTTTCAGCAACATCTTCCTTGGCCGCAACATGTTTGAATTCCAAATAGTAGAACCACTGTTTACAGGCATGCTCCAAGGAAAGAGGGAACACTGTAGGGAAGAGTGTCACATCTACTCCCTTAAGAGCCATGGTTGCAGAAAAAGCCTACAAATGGAAAAGCGGATTATTAGTAGGCTTGAATTTGGGAATGTCAGCAATGGAAAATTTCTTAGGAAGCTTGTCCCTTATGGACGAAGAGGTGACAGGTTGTTCCACATATGTGAATTCTTCAGAAATCTTACTCAAATGTTCCTTAATCTTGTCCATTGCAGCGGTAGTGACATTGTTTTGATTGTCTTGCTCTACCGTGTTGACTCTAGAGGTGAGTGTCTGCATCATGTTAAACAACATTTCAATTATCTTGTTGATGTTCTCGATGTCTTCCATAGTAGCCATTGGTTAAAAGTAGACTGGAGATGGATCTTGTGGAGATGATTATGGTGGTTTCCTTGTACGCCTCTTTGGTATAAGAGGTTTTTGAGGTATTGACTCGAACCGTAACAATCTACCCCTGCTTCTTGACCAAGGGTTGTGACACCAAAACAAACACACCTTTAATGACCAAACTTAACCTTAACCTATCCGGATAAAAATTGAATTTTACAAAAAAAATCTATAATTTTGAATTCTATTTGTTTATTTTTTTTAAAAATATGGGAGGATACTATCCGACTTACTCCAAAAAAAAAAATAAAAAAAAAAACCGACACAAAAACAAGACTACCCTAAAATACGGTTAAAAAGTGGTGCACGACTAAAGAAAAAAGTGTATGAACACGATATATGAGTGATTAAGTGAAGTTATGGACGCGTGTTTTGATCGTACAGCTAGGCATGACACCAAACTGGACATGTAAACTACATACGTATGAACAAAAACCGAAAAAGACTAACGGGACACATTCCCTGGGCACCGTGTCACGGTGCTGACTGTCGTGACACGGTGCAGTCTACCGTCAGACGGTATAAAGCCCCGTGTCACGGCACTGTTCACCGTGGCGCGGCAGAACATGCCGTGACACGGTGCACAGTTCCTTGTCATTTTTCCTGATTTTAATCGATTTAAGGTTCGTACTAATTACTATGTGAAAATAAAAACCCTCGGTCATGGGTTAAACAAAAGAATAAACACATGAAGGTTAGCACCTAACAACCATGTAGCATTTAGGCACGATGATGTAAAAAAGTTCACAACCTAGAGTCAAGATCTATGTTCAACTATTGGTCAAGCTTTGGGTGTCAAAAGGGTACCATGGTTAAGAGTTTGGACGCGTTAGCAAGGCAGCCTCCCTTGAGGTGTATGACAACGGGCGGCTCCGCGAGTTCGTGATGAAATTGAACTCGACTCCATGGTTTGGGTGGATTTAATAACTCGGATGAACCCTTATTGCAATGAGCGTTTTTGGGTTTATAGAGCTTAAATCCCCCAGGGCTAAGACGCATGTAGAACACATACGTTTTTTCAGAAAAATCGAAGGAAGTTGACTGTGAGAAGAGAAAATAAGCCACCGGACTGATTTTAGGACTATCGTGCCACGGAAAAATCTGTCGTGTCACAATACATTGCACTGTCTTATTGGTGTACTGTAAGAAGATCTTACTGGTGCCTTGTTTTCCTTCGTAAGCAACCAAGTTATTCAATTTTTCCTACGGGACAGACCTAAATGCGACGTTAAAACGTCTATGCATATGTAAAAATGCCAAATTAATCACGGGAATAATTTTTCAAGAATCTTTCAAGTCTCATCCACTCATCTTAATTAAATACCGATCACTCAAATCGATAAATAACCAAGAATCCTCCCTAGTTGAGTCGCCAAATTGTAGGCGTCGTTCGAAGTGCGCCTACGTTAAAGCATGTTGTGAATATGCTTGGCACTCTTAGGAAGTGGGAATTGACGTTTACGATTAGGGACAAGGAAAGTAGGGAGCCGACAACAAGTTTTTTAAGGAACTTGTAAGCCGTTCACGGATAATAAAAAGCAACCACGATTAAGGGACAACGAAAGGCAACAACGATTGACCCGTGAAGGTTACACCCCATTCATAATCCATGAGATTACTAACTCCATATGGTTCAGAAACAAAGGAGGATCGGGGATGATGGTACAAAGTGAGTCATGGAGTCACATTCGCCCGTATTGGCCTCTACTCGATTCTTATAGTGAAAAGTGATTCCTGCGATCTAAAAGGCATGCAAACAAAGATTCAATTTGCTCCAAACTATTATTAAGCTAAATTGGTTGAATATTAATGCAACACATAATTCTAAAATATTTGTGATCACTTGAATTAAACAACAAGATTAAAAAGGAACCTAAACCGGTTGTCCAAATTATCTTATTAGGCGTGATTTTCAATTACATATTCCCTTTAATATTCAATATGGCGATCATAAAAATAATAGAATATACATTAATATTGGAAGAAATTTAACAATAATTCCAACAATGTAAAATCGTTAGAAAAATAATAGAAATAAAAGGAACATAATTCTTACTTTGATTTTGTTTGTTTGCAACTACAAAATAATAAACGAGTTAGTAACTTCAAGGAAATAATAATAAAACAATAATTAAATTAAATAAAATAAAGTAAGGTTGATTTGGGACCAAACCTTGAAACAGTTCTACCTTTAACGCCTTGGCTTAAGGACAGAACCACGAGTAAAGTATGGACTCCTTGGAGTACTTGAAGAAGGAATTTTGAAATAAGAAGGGTAGGCTAGTGTTTAGGCTAGAGCATAGAAGAGAGAAAAAACTAGAGATTTAATTGATGCCCCGTACATCAGAAATGAGGGGGTATTTATAGAGAAAATGAGTTGAGGGAACACGCGGAACCCTAAAAAGATTAAAACCCTAAAAAAGTATCCCGCGCACAGCAAACTGTACCATGACACGGGAAAACCCATCGTCAAACAGGAAACATTCCCGTGACACGGTGCAGTTTTAGTGTGACGCGGGAAAGTTTTAGTAAACGGGGAAGAAAACGCGTCATGGGTTTACGCGGAAAGGACACGGAAATTCCCGTGTCACAGCAGGATTCCCGTTTCACGGGAAATCCCACCGTCAGTCGGGAATGATTCCCGTGACACGGTGGGTACCTGCCGTTGCGCGGGAATTTTCACCCCGCTTTTCCGTCTAAATACATTTTTAACCCTAATTTCGTTCAGCATTTAAAGTGTCGATTGATAATTTCGGCCTTTTTCTGATTTATTATTATTTGGGATAAATTAAGAAAATAAGCAAATAAAATAAATAAAAGGTTTGGGCCAAAAATAAATTATAAAACAATAAAATAAAAAAGATTTGGGCTGAAATTAAATAATAAATTTGGGCTGAAATTAAAACTATGCTTTTACCAAACATTAAGACTAATCCATGGACTGTTCAAAAATACATATTTAATCAAATACGATTTTTTAAGCACTCTCGGGATTAAATACTGAACCCGACCAATAGTGGCGGTGAAAGGTTGTTCATCATCGGGTTTGGTTTTGGGGAGACATTGTTAGGTGTCTACAGAAGCCCCCACTTTGACTGAGTTTGTAGAAACGTCAGTTTCGAAAACGATAGTCAAAGTAGTCGATAGGGACGGAGAATGATTTAAGACGTTGTGCGATCCTAAATCACTCTGTATACGCCGATACCTTCAGAAAAATGTTAGTTCTACAGATAAAATAGTAAAAGGATAGAATACGTATCTGGCACAAGTGTATCGGTGACAAATAAGTTTGGTATTTTCCTATGCTTGGAGGAATCCACCAGATGACGTTTGTTGAAATGCTATCCATGCTTGAGGAAAGCCGACAGATGAGTTTGGTTGTTTTCTAAGCCTGAAGAAACCTACCGGATGACACTTTCCATGCTAGAGGAAAGTCGACATATGATTTTGGCGTTTTTCTATACTTGAAGAAATCCACCGATAATGCTTTCCATGCTTGAGGAAAGCCGACAAAGGAATTTGGCGGTTTTCTATGTTTGAAGAAAAATCCACCTATAACGCTTTCCAAGCTTGAGGAAAGCCGACTTGGCGGTTATCTATACTTGAAGAAAAATCCACCAAAAAAGCTTTCCAAGCTTGAGGAAAACCGACTTGCGGTTTTCTATACTTGAAAAAAAATCCACCGGTAACGCTTTCCAACCTTGAGGAAAGCCGACTTGCTGGTTTTCTATACTTGGAGAAAAATCTACCGATAACGCTTTTCAAACTTGAGGAAAGCTGACTTGCCGGTTTTCTATACTTGAAGAAAAAATACACCGATAATGCTTTCCAAGCTTGAGGAAAGCTGACGACTACTGTAATCGTTGAAATTTGCAAGTGTATGATGGTTCGATTATCCCCGAACCTGGGCTGCAGATGATTTACACCTTCAAGATGATTAACCGACCATATTAGGTGCTTTAAAATATCGACAAAATGACTATAATGCTTCTAGGGGCAAAATAGTAATTTTGGTACCCTCCAACCGTCAGTTAGAATTTTTCGCGTAATTTTACCGAAAAATTAATTGTCCAATTTGCGCGGAAATCGTGCAGCTTTGGTCAAAAGTACCAGAAATATTCGCTGCTAGCTTCGAAAAATGTGCAAAATAACATCCTTAACCCCGTGCCACGTGGACACATCCTGCGACACGGTAGTATTTTGCCGTTAGACAGGAGCAATTCCCATGTCGCGGGAATTTTTGGAACTAAAAAAAAAATCCACGCGCTTCTTTTCGAGCGCCTGAACACCGTTGTTTAATAACAGAAAATGTGGAACGGTAACGGGGTCATGCAACGGTTACTTTTGGCTTTAAATATCAAACATTTCTCCCATTTTGCTCATTCACCATTTCTCTTTCTTGTCCTTTTTTCACCCAAATTTTTTTCTTTTTTAACTGCTCGAATTCCCGTGTCTCGAAGGTGGCTCACCGGCGCTCGGAGTTAGTTCCCGTCAGACGGAGTTCTCCTCCGTGGCACGGCGGTGCTGCTGGTTAGTATTCCCATTTCCTTTTTTTTTTCTTCATTGAGATTTTGTTGCTGCTCGCTGCTATTGCTGCCGCTGCTCACTGTCGTGCTGCTGTTGCTGTTTATCAGAGCTCCGGCGACCCTTGAACTCACCGTGACACGGGAGTTTGTCCCCGTGACACGTTTACTGATCACCGCGCCGAGGCGTTTCCTGACCGTGTCGCGGCGACTACTCTCATCTTTAAGGGTTTTCGAGCTTTTAGAGCTCAGATCTTCATCAATTATGCTCTAATTTTTTGCTACTTTCCTCATTTTCGATTCTCTACAAGGATCTATGTAAGTTTCCCTTGATTTTGCTTTGAATTTGCTTCAAATGAGTAATTTCATGAAAAACCCTTAAAAATCAATTTGGGGATTTTTTTATTTTGAGGTTTATGTTGAAATTCTTGCTATGAATTTTCTTGCACATGTATGTATGCGTGTTTGTGAGCGATTTAAGACAAAAATTGCATGATTTGGTGAAGAATTGAGCAAAATCACCATTTTTGGTACTACTTGTGGTAAATGGTGTTCCTTGTTGTTCATTTTGTTTCTTTTGCACTTCAAATGATGACATGTTGGTTGTAGATCCTGTAAAATATGCTATGATGCGTCGATCTATTGTTTTTGTGCAACTTTGAGACATGCTTTGTATTGTGTATGTACTTCAAAGCATAGAGAACATAGTATTGTCATGGAGAACATAGTATCATGCAATTAGGAGAACATAGTATTAGTTCGTCATGGAGAAACTAAATACTATAAATAATTCCATTATTTTGCCAATTTTTAGCCTAGAGGTAAAAATTTAGCGTATAATGCGATAAATAACTAAATAACCTAGAAAGTGATGCTAAGCATTTAGATTTTTTATTAAAATGCAACTCGAACTAAATGTCTTAGGAAATGATGCTAAGCATTTAGTTTTTTATTTTTATAATAGCATGCCTAGGCGACGGGATCGCGATCTTTCTACCCATGGCCGGCGTTAGGCTTTTCGGGAGGACACTCCCACGATTCCCGAGGGTATGGACGACGACGTCTTAGAGTCTGAGCCTCGGGCCTCTACGGGTAGAGTTAGGTGGGTTCCACCTATGTGGACTCAGACCAGTTGGTTTTCTGTCGTTAGAACAACGTTTCTCATCGCCCACTTGCAGGCATAGTTGACGGCACGCTTCGCCACCACGGTTTTGGAGCCGAAGATTTGATTCCTCGACTTCACAAGATTATCACGAGGGATCCTGCTACGAACGCCTTATGGGAATCGGTTTGTTTAGTGGATTTTTATTTGGCGGTCGTAGGGTTTCGCAGCCCCCGGGGTTGCGGTGCGACATTCGTTTGCGCATTTTTGGAGTATTTTTGGGATACTACCAACACCTTTCACTTTGCTTGGGGGGAGATGACACTGACCTCTCTGGACTTTAGCATGATTAGCGGGCTGCGCTTCACTGACCGGGCCGTAGCACAGATGTCTGATCTTTCTTGGGGAGCGGCTGAGGCAGCCGATTTGTTAGGTCCGATCGTTCAGCGTATCAGGACCCGACCAGTGTCTCGAGGTGTTCCTAGGAGCGGGTGATCGGAGCTGGCTTCGATTCTAGCTCGTGGTTTTGACATGGAGGAGACATCGGCTGAGCAGCGAATGCGGATCTTCATTCTGATTCTTATTTCCATGACTCTTTCTCCTGATAGGAGTTCACGTGCACTCCTTTGCTACCTCTTTTCTTTAGTCAGGATCAGTGAGATAGGATCCTTTAACTGGGCCAGCCTCGGATACGCCAATCTTCTCTTGTCGTTACGTCATGGCTGTAGGTAGTTGAACGACGAGTCTCCCGACACTGTCTACAGTCTATGGAGAGTCGTGGTGGTGACGATCCTTTCCTTTTTCTTGTTTTATTTTAATTTGTTCGACTCATAGGCTCAAAGATTACATTTCACTACAGCTATGGTTCTACGAGTACTTCCTAGGATTGGCTCCTCGATGGCATCGTGGAGCGGTTCATGACTTCCCTGTCGGGGCCAGCTGGCGGGACCGAGGAGAGTCACGGGTGGAGTTTGTCTCTACGCTGTGTGGGCTGCAACGCCGAGGCACCTCTTCTGTTGGCGTAAGAATGAGTTTTGTTGCCTGTTATTTTCTCTTTGACGTTATTTTCGGTGTTTGATGCAATCATTTTATGGTTTTCAGGTTGCCATTGATGTCCAGTATCGTCCTTGGACTGGGATGACTAATCTTCCCGAGGCCTTGCATCTTTCAGCGCACCCCATTATTTTTGTTGGTACCAGACGCTATGCCTGGTATTTGGGGGAGCATGTTGTTCATCAGCACAGTGGTGATCGCTTTGTAGTGGCTTATCTCCACCGGAGTTGATGCTGGACTCGCACTTAATTAGGGAGTTGATAAACAGGGGAGAGTGCTACACTTTTCCTTGGCAGGAGCTTGTGCACATGGAGGGTGATTATGCGCAGGACTTACTTCCCTCTTTGGCTCCTCCACCGCGCCTTCCTGAGGTATGATTTCTTTTGAGGATTTTTGCCACTAGTCTCTGTTTAAATAGTTGAATAACTTGATTAGTCGATATTTTCAGACGACTGTTCGCCCTGTGGGGAGGATTGAGATTCCGACTCAATCTTTTCGCTACCTAGGGCCGATTGGTATTACCGAGGACCATATTGTTGATGCGCCAGAGGGTTTCAGACAAGCGCAGGAGTCTCTTCCCGAGGTTTTTGAGCCGGTAAGTTTTTGATGCATTATTCATCCTTTCAACACCGCTTGTTACTGATTTTTCTTTGTTTTTTTCTAAGCCTAACCGCCCGGAGATGATGGGACTCATGAATATGGTTGTCGCTATGAAGTACTGCATCATCAAGCTTCGACGTGGTGCGAGTTGTCGGAGCAGTTCTAGCGATGTTCTTAAGGTATGGTCGTTTTTTCCACTTCTACCATTTGTTTTATTTTGCATTGTTGAGGCCTTTTGATTTTGTATCTTTCAGGAGCAACGGAGGTCCCGCTCGTGCTCAAGGAATAGAGGCTCGGACGAGGGGGAGCTTAGTCTTGGTTGACGATTTCGTGAGGTTCATCTGCATTCTAAGTCTCAGCGGGAGCCTCATATTACACAACCGTTTTAGGAGGCTAAGTGGCAGCAGCCTCATTCTTCCTAGCGCTTTCAGGGTTAGGGTCAGAGGAGCGATAGTCGTTTTCACAGCCTTCTCAACCTGAGTTTAGGCCTATTTTGACTCTCGTGGTTCCTTGTTTATTTTCAGCTCCATCGTCTGGGATTCCTCCACTGGTGTCGGGCTTGTTCTCAGTTCCAATGTATGGGACGATGCCTCCGCCGACGATTCCCGTGTCTTTGAGTTAGTCTACATCGTTTGCCAGTTGGACGGGTCCTACTTTGAGTTTGGCTGTTGCTGGAGTCACAGGGACTAGTAGGGACACTACTCCCCGTACTCGGATGAGGGCGGAACTCTTTGGCTCACCGTTCCCGTATTCATAGGCTGGAGATGATACTGATCCTAACTCTTCTAGTTCCGCAGATTTTTGACCGATGGTCTTTATTTGTACACACTATAATGACACTTGACATTTCTTATTTATTATAGCTCACTTTGTATATTATTCACAGTTTATGTATTTATTAGTGTGTGTTAGTGTGTGCTTGAGACTCATTGTGTGTGATTGTGTATGTATTAATGACGCGAAAAAAAAATGTAAGTGGAGTAAGTGGAAGGTACCGATCTTTCCCAAAAGAAAAAGAAAAAAAAAGACAAGAATAAATATATAAGTATATAAAGAAAAAATAGGAATAAAATGAATAAAATACTCAAAAAGATAATAATTAAATAATTAAATAAATAAATAGAAATAAAATAATAAAATGATAAAAAAAAAGGTTGAGAGTTTTATTGGGAATGAAACTCTCGAAATACAGAAAAGTAAACGGTGAAAATAAAAAAACTAAAAAAAATCCGGATAGATACAGGAAAAGATAAAAAAAGAAAACGCGTGGGTGCCGTGATACGACACTGTACACCGTGTCACGGCAAAATCTGTCGTGTCGTGACAAAAAATCCCGTGACACGGTGGGATTCCCCGTGTCACGGTGCGCGTATTCAACAACGGTGTGGTTTACGCGTAGAAAAGATAATTTCTAAGTAGTTCTGAGCGCTTTTGCTATAAAATAGGACCAGTATATTCGTGATATGCATAATTACGAAACACAAAATAATTAGAATTTTATATTTCAATAATAATGTCTCAGAATTTTGATAATACATTGCGCGACTGGTTTTATTCTTTGACCAATGCTTACAACAGAGAGTTAGAATTATTTCATGTCAGGGGTTTACTAGCCCTGAGGCATGTAGCGATTGAACATGATTTTCTTAGGGCAGCATTAGATAATTAAAGTCCAGAAACACATTGTTTTAAATTTAATTACGATGAAATCTGTCCCCTGCCTGAGGAATTCGGTGCAATATTTGGATTTCCTGCTAGAAATTTTATTGCCATGCCTACCCTACGTGAATATTATTACCAATATTTTGAACGCCATCTGAATCTAACAGATCCAGATTTAAATAGAATTGTGTGTGGTAATGAGGTAGACTTAGAAAAACTTGCAAATTTCTATTTTAATCGCACTATCTCTGAGTCTTATCATGTATATCGTAGAAGGGCATATATTTTTTGC
Organism: Chenopodium formosanum; assembly: GCA_024500155.1. Lineage (NCBI taxonomy): Eukaryota > Viridiplantae > Streptophyta > Magnoliopsida > Caryophyllales > Amaranthaceae > Chenopodium > Chenopodium formosanum. Next base: position 22,573,886 of record CM044880.1, read on the forward strand.
ATGTTTAGCAAGCTTTTATTTGCAAACGGTAGGGTAGGACATGCTTGTCTAGCGTTGGTGCTTGAACATGTTGAATCTGGGAGATCTCTTATGCCTACGTGCCTTGGAGAAACGTTTCGTGGCCTTGACGAAGCAAAAGCTGACCGGAAAGCCATCATGAAGGGCTCTCTGGTATTGCTGCAGGTAAAAATACGCTCCGAGTAGCCCCTATGACACAAAACAGGCACCGTGTCACGGCGGCTCTCTGCCGTGACACTGTGAAGTCTGTCGTGTCATGGGAGTCTACATTTTTTTTTTTTTTTTTTTTTTTTTGCAGATTTGGTTGATGAAGCGTTTAAAACTATTTGAAGCCCCTGATGATGTTGAAAAATATGGCCCTAACGATCTTGCCCGCAGGTAGAAGAATTACTCTGTGAACATGTCGTATGAAGACTGGAAAAATTTCTTTGCAAAGAGAGAATTTTCAATTCCTTGGGTAGTGCCTTGGTGGAGGCTTACTAAGATGGTTGGTACGAATGATACTCCATATTGTCGTGTTCCTAGTATCTCAAAACTGACTTTTCTTATCCTTTTCGACTGATGCGGCAGTATGGACTTGAACAAGTAGTTCCACGCTATAACGATAGTCCTCGTGAAGTATCGTTGCATGAAAGTAACGTTCACAAATACGAGACTTATTGGATTGGAAGACCTTTGTGGACCGTTTCTGCAAGTAACCAAGCTCCTCCTCCTTTATCTAGTACATACAAGGCATGGTTGAACCCTAGAAGTAGGAGGGAACGATTCGGATCACGCAAATCTGATGTGAAGAGTCGTTTTGGCAAAAAGAAACTCCTCCTAAAGATCGTCTAGGTCCAAGAACACAAGGGATTGAGTTTAAGACTCCTATAATGTCGAAAAGGAAGAATTATGTGAAAAGGAAGGGTAAAGAGAAGATGGTCTATAGAGAGAAACAACCGAAGAATTTTAAGAAAGGTTAAAGGGGTGAAAGTTCGACTAGGGGTGTGACGGTTCGGGCTACAAAAGACACATTAATGGTGAAGGCCGACCTAATTGAAAAAGAGAATGAGGTTCCCAAAGTGAAGAGGTATTAGATTAGTATTGTTTTGCTTTTATGATTTATAAATTTTTATTTAAAATAAGGCATATGATGCCAATAATTGTAGTCACATTTATTATAGCCTTAAATAAAAAATTACAATGACTTTTTTTTTTTTTAATAATATCCGAGTCCAGGAGTCAGACGCAATGGAAGAATGAAAATAAAAAAAAAAAAAACATCGAACAAATAATGAATTCGCAAAGACCGCGTAAATTAAAAAATCGAAAATCTGAAATTCCACCGTGCCGCGGTGAAAATTTCCGTGACACGTTGGAAAATCCCGTGTCACGGGAATTATTTTTTTTGCTCAGGTCCACCGTGCCACGGTGGAATGTCCCGTGTCACGGCAAAAATCCCTCTTTTTTTTTCCTCAGGTCCACCGTGACACGGTGGAATGTCCCGTGTCGCGGCAAAAAAAACCCTTTTTTTTGTCATGACGCAATGCTGAACTGACGCGTATACTTGATCGACGGAGGGAGGATTTTTATTTTTTAAAGTGGACGGGCACCCTTGAGGGGTTGCCTAGGTATCCTTAAATAGGAATCAGGCCGAACGTAGCTCTATTGTGTCATGAACCATCCATGTCTACCAATTGTGCCGCTCCGCAAGACAAGATGGCTTTAACAATATACGGGCCTGACCAATTCGGTCTGAATTTTCCTCTTGGATCTAACACATTTTTCCGAAGTGCCTTAAGCACCAGGTCACCCTCTTTGATGTTCCTAGTCTTGAATTTTTTATTAAAGTGTCGCGTCATACGCTGTTGGTAGGTTTGGACATGATGCAAAGCTGCCAAGCGTTTTTCATCAAGTAAGACTAGTTCATCATATCTTGCTCTAATCTAGTCGACTTCATCTAGTTGGCTTTCCAATGCGATTCGAAGAGAAGGGATTTCAAGTTTTATTGGTTGTACAGCTTCAACTCCATAAACCAGAAAGAAAGAGGTAGCCCCCGTTGATGTACGAACAGAGGTTCGATAACCCAAAAGGGGCGAAATGTAGCTTACTTGGCCAATCCTTGTAATTTTCTGTCATCTTTTCGATGATAGTTTACACATTTTTGTTGGCCGATTTGACCGCACCATTTGTTTGTGGTCTGTAAGGTGATGATGTGTGATGCTTAATATGATATTTCTGTAATAATTCCGCGCATTCGACTTGGAAATGCGTTCCATTATCGCGGATCATCTCATGTGGTACCCCATAGCGGCATATGATATTTTTCTCAATGAATTGGGCTACGTGTTTCGCCGTCTGCTTAGCATATGAGGCAGCTTCAAACCATTTGGTGAAATAGTCGATCGGTACGAGGATGAGTTCATGCCCCTCTTATCTTGGTGGTGTTATTTTTCCAATGATGTCGATGCCCTAAGTGGAGAAAGGCCATGGAGAAGTATATGTGTAGAGAAGCGAAGGTGGAACATGATGTAAATTTGCGTAGACTTGACACTTCATACAATTATCTTATTAAGCGTGATTGCAAGTACAAAATTTCCTTGCATAAAAGGTGATCAAGCAATAAATAATAAGCATCAAGCAACATAATAAACAATATCATGAATAATAATTATCATAGATAAAATAAAAACAATAATAATCATAAATAAAATAATCATTATCAAAATAATAATATTCATAATCATCATAAATTATAACAATTATAATCATAATCATAATCATGTTCATGTTAATATTATAGCATAATAGAAATAGCAAGATCCTAGGCATGATACTAACAAGATTAATAACAAACCCTAGCATGTCACTAAGCAATAAAAATCAAATCTTTAGCCCTAACATGATACTAACATGAATAAATATTAGGAAGAATATAGGAAGCATCGTACTTTTAATGATACTTGATATTAAAGTTACCCTAGACATGATACTAGGAATCAAAATAACAATCTAAGCATGATTTCTACATCATAATATCAATTAAACCATTAAAGTACTTACTTGGATGCCTCGTACCTCTTTCTAATAACAAAATACACACGTTAGTAACTTCAAGGAAAATAATAAACAAAGCAATTAAATTAAATAATTGAAATAGAGATTTGGGACCAAACCCTCAGAAATTAAAACCTTTCACGTCTAGGGCAAAGGAAACTTCGAATATGGCTAGGTGTATCTAGATCTTGTGAATGCGGAATTTTGTATGAAAAAGCAAGAAAGAATTGAATGCTAAAGAATACTTGAGAATGAGAGAATTGGTGAATGTCGATGTAGATGATCTCCGAAAACGGAGTTTTTGATACGATATTTATAGAGAAAATCATCCAAAAAAGATAATTTAACAAAACAGAGTCTGGCGATCGCAAAACAGGATTGACGCCAACCCTGGCTAGCCGGCGCCAGGCACCAGTGGCTAGAGCCAGGCGCCAATGGCTAGCGCCTGGCGCCAAGCCTGGTTCCAGGCGCCAAGGCCTGGGGTTGGACACTGTAGGCGTCGCTCGAAGTGCGCCTACATTAAAAAGCATGTTGTGAATATGCTTGGCACTCATAGGAAGTGGGAATTGACATTACGATTAGGGACAAATAAAGTAGGGAGCCGCCAACAAGTTTTTAAGGAACTTGTAAACCGTTCACAGATCATAAAAAGACAACCACGATAAAGGGACAACGAAGGCAACGATTGACCCGTGAAGGTTACACCCCATTCATAATCCATGAGATTACTAACTCCATATGGTTCGGAACCACGAAAGGAGGATCGGGGATGATGGTACGAAGTGAGTCATGGAGTCACATTCGCCCGTATTGGCCTCTACTCGATTCTTATAGTGAAAAGTATTCCTGCGATCTCAAAGGCATACAAACAATAATTCAATTCGCTCCAAACTATTACTTAACTAAATTGGTTCAAAATTAATGCACACATAATTCTAAATATTTGGTGATCACTTGAATAAACAACAAGATTAAAAAGGAACCTAAACCGGTTGTCCAAATTATCTTATTAGTCGTTATTTTCAATTACATATTCCCTTTAAACATGCAATATGGTGATCAAAATAAATAATAGAATCAATATAAAAACCCAATTTAATCATAATTCTAACAACATAAAAATCGTTAGAAAAATAACAATAATAAAAAGAGCATGATCCTTACTTCGAATCTGTTTGTTTGCAACTACAAAATAATAAACGAGTTAGTAACTTCAAGGAAATAATAAAACAACAATTAAATTAAATTAAATAAAAACAAGGTTAATTTTGGTGCCAAACCCTCAAACGATTCTACCTTTCACGCCTTGGTTTAAGGATAGAACCTCGAGTAAAATATGGACTCCTTTGAGTGCTTGAAGAGGGAATTTTAAAGTGAAAAGGGTAGGCTAGTGTTTAGGTTAAGAGCATAGAAGAGAGAAAAAATAAGAATAATAGAATTCTGGTTGCCCCGTTCATCAGAAATGAGGGGGTATTTATAGGGAAATGTGCTGAGGGAGCACACGGAACCCTAAAATGATAAAAAAAACCCTAAAAAGTATCCCGTGACACGGTCAGACTGTACCGTGACACGGTTAGACTGTACCGTCAGACGGTACAAGTTCTCGTGACACGGTCAGTTTTTGGAGTGTCGCGGGAAATTTTCAGAAAACGGAACGAAAAACGCGTTAAGGGTTTACGCGGAAAGGACGCGGAGCTTCCCGTGTCACGGCAGACCTCCCGTGACACGGGAAGTCCCACCGTCAGACGTGAAGAGTTCCCGTGACACAGTCAAGCTTGACCGTGACACGGTCAATTCCAGTCCACTTTTCCGTCTAAATTCATTTTTAACCCTAATTTCTTTCGGCTTTTTGAGTGCCGATTGATAATTACGGGCTTTTTTCTGACTTTTAATATTCGGGCTAAAATAAGAAAATAATAAATAAAATTAAATAAAATATTTGGGCCAAAAATAATAAAATAATAATAAAATAAAAAAAAGGTTTGGGCTTAAAATTAATTAACAAATTAAAACTATGCTTTTAGCAAACACCAAGACTGATCCATGGACCTTTCAAAAATATGAATTTAATAAAATACGATTTTTTAAGCACTCTCGGGATTAAATACTAAACCCGACCAACAGTGGCGGTGAAAGGTTATTTATCATCGGACTTGGTTTTGGGGAGACATTTTTAGGTGTCTACAGAAGCCCCCACTTTGACTGAGTTTGTAGAAACGTCAGTTTCGAAAACGATAGTCAAAGTAGTCGATAGGGACGGAGAATGATTTAAGACATTCTGCGATCCTAAATCAATCTGTATACGCCGATACCTGCAGAAAAATGTTAGTTCTACAGATAAAAGAGTAAAGGGATAGAATACATATCTGGCACCAGTGTGTCGGTGACAAACGAGTTTGGCATTTTCCTATACTTGAAGGAATCTACCGAGTGACATTGGCTAAAACGCTTTCCATGCTTGAGGAAAGCCGACTGAAGAGTTTGGTACCTTTCTAAGCCTGAAGAAAGCTACCGGATAATACTTTCCATGCCTGAGGAAAGTCGACAAACGAATTTGGTGTCATTCTATGCTTGAAGAATTCCACCGATAATGCCTTCCATACTTGAGGAAAGCCGACAAAGGAATTTCGTGGTTTTCTATACTTGAAGAAAAATCCACGAATGATGCTTTCTATGCCTGAGGAAAGCCGACTTAGCGATTTTCTATACTTGAAGAAAAATCCACCGATAACGATTTCCATTCTTGAGGAAAGCCGACTTGGCAGTTTTCTATGCTTGAAGAAATCCACAGGATAATACTTTCCATGCTTGAGGAAAGTCGACATATGATGAGATTGCAAGTCTCTATGTATCGAGAACCTTGCGTCATGAAATGATGGTGGTCCGCTTGTCCCCGGACGTGGGCTGTAGATAGTCCGCTTGTCCTCGGACGTGGGCTTTGACGCTTGCCAGGGGTAAAATGGTAATTTTAGTCTCCCTTAAACATCAGTTGGGATTTTCCGCGTAACTGTAGCGAAAAAATAATCTCCTAATAAACCCGGAAAGTCAGCCAAACTGGTCAAAAAGCTAGGAATATTCCCTGACCAGACTTGGATTTGCCGCGCCACGTCAGAAGGTTCCCGTGACACGGTCAGGGATTCCCGTCTGACGGGACTAGTATCCCGTGTCACGGGACACTTGTTTTCCTTTTTTTTTTTTTTTTTTTTTTCATTTGCGCTGTTTTAATCAGTCAACAACGGCTCTTTTCTTTTTGTCCTTTTCTGCCTTTAAATCCGCGTACACCATTTTTCATTTCACATTTCTTCTTGCTTTCACATTTGCTTTCACCATTCACCAATTTAGCTTCTCTCTTTCCAAAAGCTGCCGCGCCACGTCTGGCGTTAACCGCCGGTGGTTTGAAGCTCGCCGTGACACGGTGACGGCGACCGTGACACGGTTAGTCTTTTTTTTTTTTTTTTTTTCTTCACCTTTTTTGCTTTGCTGCGGCTGTTTGGCTATTGCGCTACTGTTGTTTCGTTGCTACTTCTGTCTTTGTTCCTGCGCTGCCGTCCAGTTCACCGGAGCCCCGTCAGCCTTGAAATTTTGCCGTGACACGGTTTCTTTTGACCGTGACACGGTTGCTCTTGACCGTGACACGGTTAGCCTTGCCCGTGTCGCGGTAGTTGCGCTGGTGACCGAAATATATTTTCGAGTTTTGGAGTTCGAATTTCACCAATTTTGTTATAATTCCTCGATCTTCTCCTCATTTTCGACTTTATACACACATCCATGTAAGTTCCCTTTGATTTTTTCTTTGAATTTGCTTCACATTAACAATTTCATGACAAACCCTAAAAAATCAATTTGGGGGTTTTTAATTTTGAAGCTTTATGTTGAAATTCTTGCCATGATTTTATTTGTATATGTGTACATGTGTGTTTGTGAGAAATTTGAGATAAAAATTGCATGATTAGATGGAGAATTGAGCAAATCACCACTTTTGGGTGCTACTTTGTGAAATAATGTTCATGCTTTGAAATGGTGAAAAAATAGTGATGAATCTTGTGAAATGATGTGTTGATGTATATGTACTATATTGTCATGGAGAACATAGTATGATGCGGCTAGGAGCACTGTAGTATTAGTTTGTCATGGAGAAACTAAATACTATAATTTTTGCCAATTTTTAGCCTTGAGGTAAAAATTTAGCGTATAATTCAATAAACAATTAAATAACTCAGGAAATGATGCCAAGTATTTAGATTATTATTTTGCAATTTAAAATGTTTAGGAAATGATGCTAAACATTTAGATTTTGATAAAATTTAGCATATAATTCAATAAACAACTAAATAGCTTAGGAAACGATGCTAAGTATTTAGATTTTATTATAAATATGCAATTTGAATTAAATGTTTAGGAAATGATGCTAAACATTTAGATTTTGACAATAGCATGCCTAGACGACGAGATTGCGACCTTTCTACCCGCGGTCGGCGTCGGGCTTTTCGGGAGGACACTCCCACTGTCCCTGAGGGCGTGGACGATGACGTCTTGGAGTCCGAGCCTCGGACTTCTACGAGTAGGGGTAGGTGGGTTCCACCTCCCTGGACTCCAGACCAGTTGGTTTTCTGCCGTGAAAACCACGTTTCTCATCGTGCACTCTCCGGCATAGTCGATGGCACACTTCGCCAACATGGTTCCGGGGCCGGTGATTTGATCCCTCGATTTCACCAGGTCATTACGGAGGATCCTGCTATGAGCGCCCTATGGGGGTCGTCTGGCTTGGTCGATTTCTATGCGGCGGTTGTAGGGTTTCGCAGCCCCCGGGGTTGCGGCGCGACGGTTGTTCGTGCGTTGTTGGAGTATTTTTGGGATACTACCAACACGTTTCACTTTGCTTGGGGGGAGATGACGGTGACCCCTTTAGACTTCAGCATGATCAGCGGGCTGCGCTTTACCGACCGGGCAGTAGGCCAGATGTCTGATCTATCCTGGACATCGGCTGAGGTAGCTGATTTGTTAGGTCCGATCGTTCAGCACATCAGGACTCGTCCGGTGTCACGAGGTGGTCCTAGGAGTGGACGATCGAAGTCGACTTCAGTTCTTGCTCGCGGCTTCAATATGGAGAACACGACGGCCGAGCAGCGGGTGCGGATCTTCATCTTGATCCTGATCTCTATGACCCTCTCTCCTGACAGGTGTTCACGCGTGCTCCTCTGTTACCTCCCTTCTTTGGCCAGGATTCCCGAGATAGGATCCTACATCTAGGCCAGTCTTGGATATGCGGATCTTCTTCTATCTCTACGTCATGGCTGCCGTCAGCTGAATGACGAGTCCCCTATCACTGTTTACGGCCTGTGGAGAGTCGTAGAGGTGACGATCTTTTCCCCTTCTTGTTCCATTTTGGCTTTTCGATTCGTATGCTGAATGTTATTTTTATTGCGGTTATGGTTCTATGAGTACTTCCCAGGCTTGGCTCCTCGCCGGCGTCGGGGAGTGGTCCATGACTTCCCCGTCGGGGCCAGCTGGCGTGACCGAGGAGAGTCACGGGTGGAGTCTGTTCCGGCGCTTCGTGGGGTACTACGCCGAGGCACCTCTTCTGTTGGCGTAAGGATTAGCTTCGTTGCGTTTTTTCCTTCTGATGTTGTTTCTGTCGTTTCACGCCTAACATTTTATGGTTTTCAGGTTCCCATTGATGTTCAGTATCGTCCTTGGGCCGGGATGACTGATCTGCCCGAGGCCCTACGTCTTTCAGTGTACCGTACCATTTTGGTTGGTACTGGGCGCTTCGTCTGGTATTTGGGGGAGCGAGTCGTCCGTCAGCATAGCGGCGATCGCTTTGTGGTGCCTTCTTCCCCGCCAGAGTCGATGCTGGACTCCCGCTTGATCAGAGGGCTGATCAACAGGGGAGAGCACTACACTTTTCCGTGGCAGGAGCTTGTTCACATGGAGAATGATTACGCGCGGGATTTGCTTCCTTCTCTGGCTCCTCCACCCCGTCTTCCCGAGGTATGATTTTGAGAATCTTCTTTACTAGACTCTGTTTTAAATAGTCGAATAACTTGATTATTCGATCATATTTTCAGACGACCATTCACCCTGTGGGGAGGATTCAGATTCCTCCTCAGTTTGTCCGCTACCCTGGGCCGATCGGTATCACAGAGGACCATATTGCTGACGCGCCGGAGGGTTATAGACAAGCGTAGGAGTCAGTGCCTGAGGCTTTTGAGCAGGTGAGTTTTCTTCGACGTATTATCCACTCTTTTAATGCTGCTTATTACTGATTTTTCTTTACTTTGTCCACAGCCTAACCGCCCGGAGGTGATGGGAATTATGAAGCTGGTGGACGCGCTAAAGTACTGCATCATCAAGCTTCGGCGTGGTGCGAGTTGTCGGAGCTCTAGCGACGTCCTTGAGGTATCACTTATTACTTTTTCATTTCCACCATTTGTTTTGTTTTGCATCATTGACACCTTTTGATTTTGTGTTTTTTCAGGAGCGACGGAGGTCCCGCTCGCGCTCGAGGCCCAGAGGCTCGGACGAGGAGGAGCTTGGTCGTAGTAGACGATCTCCTGAGGCTCACCGACGTTCTCAGCGAGAGCCGCAGACTACTCAGCCGTTCCAGGAGGCTTAGTGGCAGCAGGGGCAGTCTTCTCGGCGTCCGACATTTTCACAGCCTCCAGTTCCTGAGTTTGGGTCTCCTTTGGATCCTGGTTCATTCTTAGCCCCATTATCCGGGGTTCCTCCACCACTGTCGGGCCTGTTTTCGGTTCCGCTATATGGGACGATGCCTTCGCCGACAATTCCAGTATCTTTGGGCCAGTCTACTCCGCTTTCCGGCTGGACGGGTCCTGCTTTGAGCTTGACTACTACTAGGCCTGCGGGGACTAGTAGGGACGCTACTCCCCGTACTCAGATGGTCGAGAGACTCTTTGGTTTGCCGTTTCCATACACACAGGGAGGTCCACGTGCACAGGGACAAGATGAGACTGATTCTGATTCTAGAGATTTTTGACTGAGGGTTTATGTGCATACTGTGATGACACTTGATACATTTATGTATTACGACTCTTTGTACATTATTTACAGTTTATATATCTACTATTGTGTGTGTTAGTGTGTGTTTGAGACTCTTTGTGTGTAATTGTGTACTTATTAATGACACGATGAAAGAAGACATAAGTGGAGTAATGGAGGGTACCGACCTTTCCCAAAAGAAAAGAAATAAAATTACCTTCCCCAAAAGAAAAGAAAAGAAAAGAAATAAAGATAAAATGATGAATAAATGACTAAAAAAAAATCTTCCCCAAAGAGAAAAATAAAAAATAAAAAAAATAAAAAATAAAAACCATCGTAAAATAAAGATAAAAATAAAAAATAAAAAGCATCGGAAAATAAAGATAAAAATAAAATAAAAAGGTGAGAATTTTATTAGGAATAGAACTCTCAGAAAAGACTGAAAAAACAAATGTTAAAGATAAGAAAATACAAAAAAAAATCCGAATAGATACGGAAAAGATGAAACAAAAGCAGGCGCGTAAGGTGCCGTGACACGGCACTGTTCACCGTGTCACGGCAAAACCTGCCGTGTCACGGCAAAGGTTCCCGTGACACGGTGGAATTTCCCGTGTCACGAGAAGCTTATTATTCAGCAGTTTGTTTCACGCGTGCGAAAAGATAAATTCTGGGCAGTTCCGAGAGCTTTTGCTATAAAATAAGACCAGATTATTCATGATATGCATAATTACGAAACACAAAATAATTTAGAATTTCATATTTCAATAATCATGTCTCAGAATTTTGATAATACATTGCGCGACTGGTCTTATTCTTTGACCAATGCTGAAAAAAGGGAGTTAGAACTATTTCATGTCAGGGGTTTGCTAGCCCTGCGACATGTAGCTATTGAACATGATTTTCTCAGGGCAGCTTTAGATTATTGGAGTCCAGAAACGCACTGTTTCAAATTTGATTATGATGAAATCTGTCCTTTGCCGGAGGAATTTGGCGCAATTTTTGGATTTCCTGCTAGGAATCTTATAGCCATGCCTACCTTACGTGATTACTATTACCAAGACTTTGAACGCCATCTGAATCTAACAGATCCAGATTTAAATAGAATTGTTTGTGGTAATGAAGTAGACATAGAAAAACTTGCTAACTTATATTTTAATCGCCCTGTCTCTGAGTCTTATCATGTGTATCGTAGAAGGGCATATATTTTTTGCATGTTTAGCAAGCTACTTTTTGAAAACGGTAAGGTAGGACATGCTTGTCTAGCGTCTGTGCTTGAGCATGTGGAATCCGGAAGATCTCCCATGCCGACGTGACTTGGAGAAACATTTCGTGGTTTAGACGAGGCAAAATCTGATCGAAAAGCCATCAGGAAGGGCTCTCTGGTACTATTACAGGTAAAAATACGCTCTGAATAGCCCCCGTGACACAAAACAGTCACCGTGTCACGGTTAGCTTCTGCCGTGACACGGTCAAAATTGCCGTGTCACGAACAAAACTGCCGTGTCACGGGAATCTGCATTTTTTTTTTTTTTTTTTTTTTTTTTTTGACGATTAATGTTCTTATTGTTTTCTTGTTTTGCAGATTTGGTTGATGGAGCGTTTGGAATTATTTGAAGCCCCCGATGACATTGAAAAATATGGCCCTAACGACTTAGTCCGTAGGAAGAAGAATTATTCTGCGAACATGTCGTATGAAGATTGGAAAAATTTCTTTGCAAAGAGAGAATTTTCCATTCGTTGGGTGGTGCCTTGGTGGAGGCTTACTAGGATGGTTGGCATGAATGAAACACCATATTGTCGTGTTCCTAGTATCTCCAAATTGACCTTTTACTGTCCCTCTCGACTGATGCGGCAGTATGGACTTGAACAAGTAATTCCATGCTATAACGATAGTCCTCGTGAAGTATCGTTGCATGAAAGTAACGTTCACAAGTACGAGACTTATTGGATTGGAAGACCTTTGTGGACCGTTTCTGCAAGTGACCAAGCTCCTCCTCCCTTATCTAGTGCATACAAGGCATGGTTGAACCCTAGAAGCAAGAGGGAACAATTCGGATCACGAAAGTCTGATGTGAAGAGTCGTCTTGGAGATAAGAAAGCTCCTCTTAAAGATCGCCTAGGTCCGAGAACACAAGGAATTGAGTTTAAGACTCCTAAGATTCCAAGGAAGAAGACCTATGTGAAAGGAAAGGGTAAAGAAAAGATGGTGTATAAGGAGAAACAACCAAAAAAGTTCAAGAAAGGTGAAAGGGGCGAAAGCTCGACTAGGGGTGTGACGGTTCGGGCTACAAAAGACACACTAATGGTGAGGGCCGACCTAATTGAGCAAGAGAAGGATGTTCCTAAAGAGAAGAGAGATTAGATCAATAGTGCTTTGCATTTTATTATTTAATTTTTATTTAAAATAAGGCGTATGATGCCAATATTGTAGTCGCATTTATTTTAATAATAATAGCGCATTTATTTCTTAAATAAAAATTACAATGACTTTTATATATTATCCGAGTCAAGGAGTTGGACGCAATGGAAGAACAAAGCTAGTACCGGAAATTCCCAACGAATGCGCCAATAAATAAAACGGGAAACTAAAAAACTACCGTGTCACGGTCAAAAGGTCCCGTGACACGGTTGAAGTTCCCGCGTCACGGCAAAACCCCCTTTTTTTTTTTTTTTTTTTTCAGATTTTGCCGTGACACGGGATTTTCTCCCGTCAGACGGGAATTCTTCCCGTGACGCGGCATATGTACCCTTTTTTTATTTTTTTTTTTTTTATTTTGCCGTGACACGGGATTTTCTCCCGTCAGACGGGAATTCTTCCCGTGTCGCGGCATATATACCCTTTTTTTTTTATTTTATTTTTTTGCCGTGACGCAATGTTGAACCGGGCACATATTAAATCAATGGAGGGAGTATTTTTTTATTTTAGTGTGGCCGGGCCCCCTTGAGGGGTTGCCTACGTATCCTAAAAAGGAATCAGGCCAGACGTAGCTCTATTGGGTCATGAACCCATGCGACTAGGCGTAGAACTTTTTGAGTTGATCCAAGTTGGTTAAATTATGGAAGCCGTTACCGTCCATGTCTACCAATTGTGCCGCTCTGCTGGACAGAATGGCTTTAACAATGTACGGTCCTGACCAGTTTCGTCTGAATTTTCCTCTTGGATCTAACACATTTTTGCGGAGGGCCTTAAGCACTAGGTCACCCTCCTTGACGTTCCTGGTCTTGACTTTTTTATTAAAATGTCGTGCCATACGCTGTTGATAGGTTTGGACATGATGCAAAGCTGCCAAGCGTTTTTCATCAAGCAAGACCAGTTCGTCGTATCTTGCTCTAATCCAATCGACTTCATCTAGTTAGCTTTCCAATGCGATTCGGAGAGAAGGTATCTCGAGCTCGATTGGTTGTACCGCTTCGACGCCATAGACCAAGGAAAAGGGGGTAGCCCCTGTCGATGTACGGACAGAGGTTCGATAACCCCAAAGGGCGAAATGTAGCTTACTTGGCCAATCTTTATAATTTTCCGTCATCTTTTCGATGATGATTTTCACGTTTTTGTTGGCCGATTCGACTGCTCCGTTTGTTTGTGGTCTGTAAGGTGATGATCGATGATGTTTGATGTGATATTTCTGCAACAATTCCGCGCATTCGGCTTGGAAATGTGTTCCATTGTCACTGATCATCTCATGTGGTACCCCATAGCGGCATATAATATTTTTCTCAATGAATTGAGCTACATGTTTTGCCGTCAGCTTGGCATATGAGGCTGCCTCAACCCATTTGGTGAAGTAATCGATTGCTACGAGAATGAATTCATGCCCCCCTTGTCCTGGTGGTGTGATTTTTCCAATGATGTCGATGCCCCAAGTGGAGAAAGGCCATGGAGAAGTATACGTGTAGAGAAGTGAAGGTGGAACATGCTGTAAGTTTGCATAGAATTGGCACTTCATACATTTCTTGACGTACTCGTGACAATCTCGCTCCATAGTAGTCCAATAGTAACCTTGTCGTTGAATCTTTTGGACTAACATCTTTGCATTCATGTGAGTTCCACATATACCAGCATGAAGGTTTTCCATGGTTTTATGTGCTTCTTTTTTAGTTACACATAAGAGATTCCTTCCTGTTGCGGTTCTCTTATGGAGTTCTCCCCTGATGAGCACATACTGTGAGGCCAGGAGCCTTAAAGCAAGGCGTGCCCTTCTATCAGTATTAGGAGGATACTCTGCCCTTGTCACATAATTGAGGATGTTTGTGTACCATGGTTCTTCATCTTCTTCTTGTTCATCATCAAGTGCATGAACATAAGCTGGTTCATATCTTCTCTCTATAGTCAGTGGCATTCTGATCGTGTCAGCTGGAATTCGCACCATTGATGCTAACTTAGCTAGTGCGTCGGCGAACTGGTTTTCTTCTCTTGGCAAATACGTATATTCCACTTCATCTAGTTGCTCCGTGAGAGTTTCCAGATGAGCTTGATACGTAGCGAGACTTTCACTCCTCACTTTCCATCTCTTAGAGATTTGGTTAATGATTAATGAGGAGTCACCATAGATTCTGAGTTTCTTGATTCCCAAGGCGACAGCTATTTCTAATCCCAAAATGCATGCTTCATATTCTGCGGCATTATTGGTGACATCAAAGTCAAGCTTCATGGAGATTGGGATGTGTTCTTCATTGGGCGATACGAGCAAGACTCCCACACCACATCCCTTTTGGTTTGAGGCTCCATCGAAATAGAGTGTCCAACTATCGTCTTCGGTCATGAGTAAATCTTCGTCAGGGAAATAGTACTCATCTTCTTCTTTTTAAGCTTCTTCTAGCGGAAAGTCTGCTAAGAAGTCAGAAACTGCAGAACCTTTGATGGCCTTTTGTGGTACGAATCTCAAGTCAAATTGAGCTAGATTGACTATCCACCTTGATAATCTGCCGTTGAGTGTTGCTTTCTCGAACAGATATTTGAGAGGATCCATCTTAGATACGACATGCACTGTATGAGTGAGCATGTAATGTCTCAGTTTTTGTGCGGCCCATACAAGTGCGAGACACAATTTCTCGAGTGGCGTGTATCGCGTCTCATATCCTTGGAGTTTCTTGCTTAGGTAATAGATTGCATTCTCCTTGCTTTCGATCTCTTGTGCTAGCATCGCCCCCATCGTTTCTCTTGTGACCGTAAGGTAGAGTCGAAGAGGAAAGTCAGGTATTGACGGCGCTAGCACGGGTGGGTTTGCCAAATACTCTTTGATTTTGTCGAAAGCCTTTTGACAGTCATTATCCCATGTGACTGGGACATTCTTCTTAAGCTTCTTGAATATAGGTTCGCATATCGCTGTGAGCTTTGATATGAACCTACTTATGTACTGCAATCTTCCAATGAAGCCTCGAATCTCCTTCTCATTTTTGGGTGGTGGCATGGCCATGATCGCTTTTACTTTTGAAGGATCTATTTCAATCCCTCGAGAACTGATCACATATCCAAGTAATTTGCCTGACGTGACTCCGAATGCACATTTTGCTGGATTTAATCTCATGTTGTACTTACGGAGTCTTGCAAAAATTTTGCGAAGTGCGACAATATGGCCTGGGCGATCTTTAGACTTGACAATCATATCATCGACATAGACCTCCACCTCTTTATGCATCATATCATGTAAGAGTGTTGTAGCTGCTCTTTGGTAGGTGGCACCCGCGTTTTTCAACCCGAATGGCATTACCGTATAGCAATATGTACCCCACTGTGTGTGATAATGTGGTTTTCTCCATGTCTTTTTCGGCCATCAGTACTTGATTATATCCGGCGTAACCATCCATGAATGACAGGAGTGCATGATTTGTTGTATTATCGACCAGAATGTCAATATGAGGTAGAGGGAACCCATCTTTTGGGCTTGCTTTATTGAGATCCCTGTAATCAACACACATTCTGACTCTTCCGTCCTTCTTTGGAACTGGGACCACATTTGTTATCCATTCCGGATACTTGGATACTCTGATGAAACCTGCGGCCAATTGCTTCCTGATTTCTTCTTTGATTTTGAGAGCCACATCTGGTTTCATTCGGCGCAGCTTTTGTTTGACAGGCTTCATACCTGGGATGAGTGGTATCGTGTGCTGAGCTATATCCCTGTCAATTCCTGGCATATCTTGGTATGACCAAGCAAATACATCAACAAATTCACTAAGCAAGTTAATTAGCTCTTTGCGTTCATCTTGACTTAGCGTTAATCCAATTTTTACTTCTTTAACAGTCGTATCATTGGAAATATTAACTGTTTTTCTATCTTTAATAATTGTTGTTTTATTTTCGTGTTCTTCCATTGCTTTTACTATTTCTTTGTCATTTTTATCATTAGCAAAGCAATATTGATCAGGGCTAGGGAAATGGCACACATCGTAAGCAAAGGTATTCATTTTAATGAATTCACTGGCTAAAACATCAAGAGAGGCAAGGTCAGCTGCGACCTCACCAGAATTATTAGGACTAGAAAGATAAGGCTCAACAAGAGACTCAGGGCTGAACTCTATAGCAGAAAGAGGGTCGGCCTCAAACTCTAAGGACTCATCTACAGACTTAGACTCAGACTCGGACTCGGACCCAGATGATTCAGACTCATCAAACATAGGACCCTCGCAAGCGGGTATTTCCAACTTCTCTCCACTTGGCGTAGTGATCCTCAATGTCTTGCGCCATCCCCTTGAAATGTTGTCAGCTTGGACGATTAACTCGGAGGGATCAAACTCCTTGTTTGCTATGACCGCTTGAACGAGCTCAGAGTTATCATTGCAGACCAGCTTGGATTCATTTTTCTCCATTCCAAAAAGAAGATTAATTCCCAGATCATCAGAGTTCAGGTTGGCTAACTTCTCGACTGTGGAGAGTTCTTCATCGAGGAAGTCACAATCGAGGAATACCTCGAATCCTGGTTCACGAATCCCATCATGGACAAATGGCTCGGGGAATTCATAGCATGGGAAGTCTTCCCCTTCTTTGATGTACTGGCAGTTGAGAGTGAACGGATATGGATCCATGGCAATTTCTGTCTTCGTGATTCGAGCATTGTTGCGAGCCTTCAATTTCAAGGCGGCCTGTTTCAAGTCTTCCTTTGTTGGTTCGAATCCTAAGCCGAAAGTGTCCTTCTTGATTGCACCAGGATGGCCCTAAGATTTAGCCATTTTCTTCTTGAGCCCAAGGGTCATTCCAGGAAAGTGACCTTGCTTCTTCAGAATGGCGTTGATACTAGTGTTTGAATAAGGATCGAAGTCGAGATGACACTTTTCCTCTTCTTCGATCGCAAGAACATCATCTAAAGAAAAACCCCACATATCTTCATCTTCCTCGTCGTGTTCAACATGGAAGATAGGGGTATCAATAACTTGAATGCGCATAGGAGAAGCATCGATAGTAATCGGAATCCCTCCCACTATGGCTTTCACTTTCTGGTGGAGCGACGACAGAATCGCTTTTAGCTCATGAAGCCAAGGGCGTCCTAACAGCAGATTGAAAGAGGCCTTGATATCCACCACCTGAAACTTGGTGCGACGCTCAACGGCCCCAGTGGTTATATTCAGTATGATAGTACCCACGGCTTGACGGCGAGTATTATCGTAAGCGCGAATCCCCTGAGTGGAGGGAGTCAACTCTTCATTCTTTATACCCAACTTCTTTGCAGTACGGAGTGGGCACACATTGATTGCAGAGCCATTATCAACCAGGCTCATAGGAACATTCATCTGCCTACACACCACAGTGAGGTGTAAGGCCTTATTATGTTGGTCCCCTTCCGGGGGTAGATCCTTATTAGAAAAGGAAATCAGATTGCTGGTACTCGGCAGCTCAGTAGTGAGGAAGTTGACCAGTTCTTGGGGAGTCATGTCGTTATCAACTCCTATCTTCACCAGTGCATTCATTACAGCCTTTCGATGCTCGTGGGAAGTGGCCAAAAGCTTCCATACATTCATCTCCACCTTGGTCTTTTGTAGCTGTTTGACCACATCGCTATTCACGGGGTCGATGGGATCAACTATCGGATTTGATTGTGGTGGAGGTGGAGGTGGGTTAGGTTGTTGCAACCATCCACTTCTAGTGAGAACCTTGACCTCAAGGTCCCCCCAAACATCTTCACTGGTGCCGAGAGACAAACATGCGATATCTTTGAGATAGATATCTTCATCATCACTATCCCAAATTCCATTCACTTCTTCAGTGCTTGAAATAAATACAACTTCTGGCAGAGGTTCATTCACAGGTTGAATGAGTATTGATAGATCAAAGGAGACTTCATCTCCCATGATAGCCAAAGCATCAGAAAGAGGACCTGTTTGAATGTTAGGCTTCTTGCTCCCTGGAGGGACAGGAAGTTGGTTAGCATCTATCAGGTCTTGGATTGCGTCTTTCAGCCTCCAACACTTCTCAGTGTTATGACCCTTGCCTTGATGATACTTGCAATAAGCATTGGGGTCATAGCTAGCGGTTCTATTCTCAGGTCGAGGTTCTTGGAATGGTCCGATTGGCATAATCAGTCCCTTACTATGAAGACGGTCATAAGCGGCATCATAAGTCATTCCCAAAGGCGTATAAATCCTCCTTTGCCTTTGGAATTTTTGAGGAGGAGCATTAAGGGCCAGCACATCACTAATGTCGATGTTGTTGGTAGCATTATTGGGCTTAGAAGACGAAGAAGAAGGAGTGTCGTTCTTCTTGTTTTTCCAAGTGTTGCTGTTATTGTTGTTACCAACAGACTTCATCAGTTCATCTTCGATATTGATTCCAATATCGTATACAGCTTCAAAGGTACTTAAAGGCAGAAACTTCAAGTGTTGCTTGTATTTATGCGTCAGATTGGAAATGAACAAGCGAACCATTTCCTTCTCCTTGGGAGGGTCTACCAGGAGTGCATCTGTTTCTCTCCACCTACTTAGGTAAGTAGTGAAGCCTTCATTCTCTTTCTGTTTGAGAATGGAGAGTTCACGTTCAGAAGTCTTGGCCTGAATGTTGCACTTGTATCGGTTCATAAAGCTTTCAGCAACATCTTCCCAGGTCGCGACATGCTTGGATTCTAGGGAATAGAACCACTGTTGACAGGCATGCTCTAAGGAAAGAGGAAACACCGTAGGGAAGAGTGTCTCATCTACTCCCTTAAGAGCCATAGTTGCAGAAAAAGCCTTCATATGGAACAGCGGGTTATCAGTAGGCTTGAACTTTGGAATATCAGCAGTGGAAAATTTTTCAGGGAGTTTTTCTCTTAAGGACGAGGAAGTGACAGGCTGTTCCACATAAGTGAACTCTTCTGAAATCTTACTCATCTGTTCCTTGATCTTGTCCATCGCAGCAGCAGTAACACTGTTTTGCTTGTCTTGCTCTACAGTGCTGACTCTAGTAGTGAGTGTCTGCATCATGTCAGACAACCTTTCGATTGTCCTGTTGAGGTTCTCGATGTCTTCCTTAGTGGCCATTGGTTGAAAGTAGACTGGAGACGGATCTTGTGGAGATGACTGAGGTGGTTTCCTTGTACGCCTCTTTAGTACGAGAGGTTGTTGAGGTATGGACTCGCACCGTAATAATCTACCCTTGCTTCTTGCCCAAGTGTTGTGACACCGAAACAAATACACCTTTTAATGACCACACTTAACCTTATCCCATCCGGATTAAACAAAAAAAAAAAGAGAGAGAAAAAAAAAAAAAAAAAAAAAAAAAAAGAAGTTCTACTTATTTTTTTAATAAAAAAAAAAACATGGGAGGATACCATCCGACTTACTCTAAAAAAAAAAAAAGACACAAAAAATGAGACTCCCTAAAATACGGTCAAAAGTGGTGTACGACTAAAAAGAAAAGTGTGTGGACATAACATGTAAGTGATTAGGTGGGGTTATAGACGCGTGTTTTGACCATATAACTAGACACAACTTAATACTGGACACAAAATCGAGAAAAAAGACTGACGGGACACTTTCCTGGGCACCGTGTCACGGTGCAGACTGGCGTGACACGGTTAAGACTAACCGTCATACGTTAGTTTTTACCGTGTCAGGCACTGTTCACCGTGACACGGCAGAAAATGTCGTGACACGGTGCACAGTTCCAGGTCAGTTTTGTGTTTTTTTTTATTTTAATCGATTTTAAGTCCGTACTAATTACTATGTGAGAAAAAACCCTCGGTCATGGGTCAAACAAAAAAGCAAATTTATTAGGGTTAGCACCGAACAAACACATAGCATGTAGGCACGATGATGTAAAAAAGTTCGCAACCTAAAGTCGAGGTCTATGTTCAACTATTGGTCAAGCTTTGGGTGTCAAAAGGGTACCATGGTTAAGAGTTTGGACGCGTTAGCAAGGCAGCCTCCCTTGAGGGTGTATGCCAACGGGCGGCTCCGCGAGTTCGTGATGAAATCGAACTCGAATCCATGGTTTGGGTGGATTTAATAACTCGGATGAACCCTTATTGCCATGAGCGTTTTTGGGTTGATAGAGCTTAAATCCCCCGGGGCTAAGACGCATGTAGAACACATACGTTTTTTCAGAAAAATCGAAGGAAGTCGACTGTGGAAAAATAAAATAGGTCACCGGACAGATTTTAGGACTGCCGTGACACGGCAGTCAGAAAATCTGACTGGTGCCCTGTTTGCTTTCGCGCGCAACCGAGTTATCCAATTTTTCCTACGGGACAGACCTGAATGTGACGTTAAAACGTCTATGCAGATGCAAAAAAATGCCAAATTAATCACAGGAATATTTTTTCAAGAATCTTTCAAGTCTCATCCACTCATCTTAATTAAATACCGATCACTCAAATCGATAAATAATTAAGAATCCTCCCCAGTGGAGTCGCCAAATTGTAGGCGTCGCTCGAAGTGCGCCTACATTAAAAAGCATGTTGTGAATATGCTTGGCACTCATAGGAAGTGGGAATTGACATTACGATTACGGACAAATAAAGTAGGGAGCCGCCAACAAGTTTTTAAGGAACTTGTAAACCGTTCACGGATCATAAAAAGGCAACCACGATAAAGGGACAACGAAGGCAACGATTGACCCGTGAAGGTTACACCCCATTCATAATCCATGAGATTACTAACTCCATATGGTTCG
Source organism: Chenopodium formosanum (assembly GCA_024500155.1). Taxonomy (NCBI): domain Eukaryota; kingdom Viridiplantae; phylum Streptophyta; class Magnoliopsida; order Caryophyllales; family Amaranthaceae; genus Chenopodium; species Chenopodium formosanum. The sequence goes on from CM044880.1 coordinate 22,595,022, forward strand.
GAACCACGAAAGGAGGATCGGGGATGATGGTACGAAGTGAGTCATGGAGTCACATTCGCCCGTATTGGCCTCTACTCGATTCTTATAGTGAAAAGTATTCCTGCGATCTCAAAGGCATACAAACAATAATTCAATTTGCTCCAAACTATTACTTAACTAAATTGGTTCAAAAGTAATGCACACATAATTCTAAATATTTGGTGATCACTTGATTAAACAACAAGATTAAAAAGGAACCTAAACCGGTTGTCCAAATTATCTTATTAGTCGTGATTTTCAATTACATATTCCCTTTAAACATGCAATATGGTGATCAAAATAAATAATAGAATCAATATAAAAACCCAATTTAATCATAATTCTAACAACATAAAAATCGTTAGAAAAATAACAATAATAAAAAGAGCATGATCCTTACTTCGAATCTGTTTGTTTGCAACTACAAAATAATAAACGAGTTAGTAACTTCAAGGAAATAATAAAACAACAATTAAATTAAATTAAATAAAAACAAGGTTAATTTTGGGGCCAAACCCTCAAACGATTCTACCTTTCACGCCTTGGTTTAAGGATAGAACCTCGAGTAAAATATGGACTCCTTTGAGTGCTTGAAGAGGGAATTTTGAAGTGAAAAGGGTAGGCTAGTGTTTAGGTTAAGAGCATAGAAGAGAGAAAAAATAAGAATAATAGAATTCTGGTTGCCCCGTTCATCAGAAATGAGGGGGTATTTATAGGGAAATGTGCTGAGGGAGCACACGGAACCCTAAAATGATAAAAAACCCTAAAAAGTATCCCGTGACACGGTCAGACTGTACCGTGACACGGTTAGACTGTACCGTCAAACGGTACAAGTTCCCGTGACACGGTCAGTTTTTGGAGTGTCGCGGGAAATTTTCTGAAAACGGAACGGAAAACGCGTTAAGGGTTTACGCGGAAAGGACGCGGAGCTTCCCGTGTCACGGCAGACCTCCCGTGTCACGGGAAGTCCCACCGTCAGACGGGAAGAGTTCCCGTGACACGGTCAAGCTTGACCGTGACACGGTCAATTCCAGTCCACTTTTCCGTCTAAATTCATTTTTAACCCTAATTTCTTTCGGCTTTTTGAGTGCCGATTGATAATTACGGGCTTTTTTCTGACTTTTAATATTCGGGCTAAAATAAGAAAATAATAAATAAAATTAAATAAAATATTTGGGCCAAAAATAATAAAATAATAATAAAATAAAAAAAAGGTTTGGGCTTAAAATTAATTAACAAATTAAAACTATGCTTTTACCAAACACCAAGACTGATCCATGGACCTTTCAAAAATATGAATTTAATAAAATACGATTTTTTAAGCACTCTCGGGATTAAATACTAAACCCGACCAACAGTGGCGGTGAAAGGTTATTTATCATCGGGCTTGGTTTTGGGGAGATATTTTTAGGTGTCTACAGACGCCAAACTGGATTTCAACGCGTTTTCGAAAATCTGATAAATTTCCCGTACTGGAAGATAAAATAATATAATTTCTTTGAAAATGCTATTTGATCTTGATTAAAGCTCTGAAAAGTCCTAATTGAATTAGGAATGAAAAGAACCATCTAGAATATTCTAGAAGATTAAAACCATTCTTAATTGCATTAGGAATGATAAATCATATTAGGCCCTCCCCTAGATCATTGGGCCGTACATAAAGCTCAAACGGGCCTAGTTTAGTAAATTGGCCTTAACTTCCTCAATATTCATCGGAATTGGGCTTATAATATATCGTTGGAAAGGTCTTTGCAAGCCCCATCCAACAACACCACTATTGGACCCATATCATGGACCAACCAAACTGGATTGGCTGTTTTCTTAAAATAAAGTTTTCAAAATCAGGGAGAAAAGAAAAGAAATAAAACTTTCCGCTACACTAGACCTTTCCACACTTTCGTTTCATTCGATTATGATTCGAAGTGAAAGGCACTCATCACCGGGTTTGGTTTTGGGGAGACACAAATGGGTGTCTAAAGAAGCCCCCACTTTGACTGAGTTTGGAGAAACGCAAGTTTCGAAAACAAAAGTCAAAGTATCGATAGGGACGGAGAATGATTTAGAACGTTCGGCGATCCTAAATCAATCTTATAACGCCGATACCTGCAAAACTAGCATTAGTTAAACAGATAAAAGAGTTAAGAAACGCGTATCTAGCACCGTCGAGCACATGTCTCTGAAAGTAACCGATTGTTGCCGCTTCACTGTTTTGATGACCTCCTGCAAGCTACAGAATGCCATCCCCGCTTGAAAACTGCTACGCCCGTAACTGCTTCCAATTAGAAGATTGCTTCGCCTGAAACGATCCTCCTTCGCATTGATAATATTCCACGTCCAAGGGAACATCATCGAAGATTATTTCTCTCGAAACAATCTTCATCCGCATTGATAACATTCCACGTCCAACAGAATACTATCGAAGATTGCTTCTCTTGAAACAATCCTCAGTTGTTTGTGACAACTCTCCATAATCCAGGGAACGCCACCTTGCTGTTTCGATGTTCACTCATCTCTGAACAAAGAGCTTCTTTTTTATATGTTCACGCGTCTCTGAACGAAGAGCTTGATAATAGGATGCCCACGCGTCTCTGAGCAAAAGAGCTTGAATGAAATGTCCACGCGTCTCTGAACAAAAGAGCTTGAAAAGGATTGTCCACGCGTCTCTGAGCAAAAGACCTTGATTGATATGGCCACGCGTCTCCGGAGCAAAAGAGCTTGAAAAGGATTGTCCACGCGTCTCTGAACAATAGAGCTTCGGTGCTTGAATGTTTCTTGCGATAATGTTCTGAAGAAAAATTTCCGAAGACCAACGTTTGTCGATCTCTAAAGCTCGCCTGAACTTTATTTCGCTAAAACCAGTATGTCGGTGTCTCCGTGATTAGGCGCTTTAAGCTAAGTGAGACGATCTTTCATCAGGTCGATCACTTATTGCAATTGTAATCAAACTGACTACTTAATCATGTCAAATTGCTTATAGGGGCTAACTGGCGTACCAAGGAACCCGAAATTGTTGTATGAAGTCAAAATCATCTTTCTGAGAGGCTTTGAGCTCTGTCGTTGCTGAAATATTTCTGGCGCCAGGCGCTGGAGTAGGGTCTTCCCTATTCTGCTACACTTAGGGTTTACCTAAGGCTTAAAATTATCTTAGGGTTGACCTAAGGTTTAATGTTGCTTGACTCATCGACTTGACACGACTCAAGGTATAAACTTGACTCGATATGTTTGACTGACTCGAGGTTGACTCGACTCGAAGTGTAATGACAAATGTGTTAGACTCAAATCAAAGTGATATGGCACAACATGACTCAATGTGTACATGACTCGTGTGTGCATTGTAATGTGATCGTGCGACTCGAAAAATGCAAAAAAGCAAAAATTTTCCATCAATTTTGTGGAGGGTACCGACTTTCTCCCGAAAAAGAAAGATGTGAAAAAGAAAATCAAAAGTTTGAAGATGCATGTTGAATGAGCTTAGTCAAATGTCTTTTGATACTATCTCTCAAGGTGCAAGGATTAATCCATCCTAGGTTATCTCAAATGTTGACTCAATGATGAAAGCATTTGGGTAACTTAGGCACGGAGGCTAAGCACTTCATACTTCGTGATGCAATGACAATTATGGGTGATGTTGATATGATAAGGTATGCTTCAACGTTGTGTTAAGATTTCATGACAAAGGGTTCCTAAAGGGAAGTATATTTGGTCATGTATGCGTGATGTGTGATAGTGACACTAAAGTTAGGCCGCAAGAACTAAGTGTGTGGAAAAATATATTATTGAAAAGAGTCAAATGGTGGTGACTCTTAGGCTAGGTAAGGTAATGATGTAGGGATCAAGCCCCCAAGTCTAGCTCTAAATGAATAGGGATGAGCACAGGGGATCCCTTGATATGATCATGGTGTAAGTGTGTGAATGTGAATATGAATGCATTTTTATTACGGCCGCACCTCGATGTGAGGTTGCCTACGTATCCGTTAGGAATCAGGCCGAACGTAGCTCTAGCCAAACCTCGCACAAGTGTGTATACCTCAAAAAGGTCTTTTTAAGGGTTGTAACGTGGTTAGACTAAAGGCTAAAGAAGAAGGGGATAAATGCTCAAGACCCTAGATAAGCCCCCAAGGTGTGCAACCTCGCTTTCGAATCTTTATATTTTTATGCTTGAGTTTCTACTCTTTTTTAGCTCTATTTTATCTTTTGCTTTAGCATCTATTTTATTTTTATAAGTGTGGGCAATCCCGATCATGCGGTCTATCACTCACTTGGCATTCATGTTTCTCAGGCACGGTACCGAGCACTCGATAAGAGACGCAATCTGAGACGTGTTCTTATCGAAGATATTTTCATATCAAAGACATTGGAACACTTGCCCTTTTGTACACTTTTATTTATTTTTTGCTTATGCTTATTTTTGCTATTTATTTTGATCTTTTGAAATCACTCAAGCTTTTTAGAATTGCATAAGTTACACACCATCCCATCCCAAGGTTAGATAGATGTAGGTTGAAAAAAAAGGTCTATCGTTAGACGAGGCTCAAAGTGGTTTATGAAGAAAGGATGTATAATTGAAGGGTGAAAGGTAATATGATGTGGCTATAAGGGGTGCCTCAAATCATTAGTATACCTTGTGCTTAATTCGACATGGATTTTTTTTTTTTATTTATTTTTTTTTTCTTTTTTACGATGCAACGTAATGCAATGATCATATGCAAGAAAATAAATGCTCATTTTATTAAAAGAAAATAAAGAATCTACAAAATTAATCTAAGGAAAGGAAAAGGTGCCTATTCTAGACTTATTGGGGAAAGAAAAGATGAAAAAGAAATAGAAAAAGAGGTCATAAAATCTTGTCGTCGAAGCTCGCCTCTTGTCTTGTGTTGTTTGCTCCGACATCATCCAGTCTTCTCGCTAGCTAGAGGCGATGGGATCTTATTTGCCTCTATGAGATCTTGAATGAGGTTTTGAAACCTGTAGCATTCATCGGTAGTATGACCGCGACCTCGATGGTACTTGCAATAGGAGTTTGGATTCCATCTCGAAGATCGATTTTCTAGTGTTGGATCCTCGCTAGGGCCAATAGGTTTGATTTATCCTCGATCATAGAGACGACCGAAAGCAGCATCGTAGGTCATTCAAATGGGTGTGAACTCTCGCCTGGGTTTCCTTTTAGATCCTTGATTATCTATGGCTAATACACCATTATGGTTAAAGGTACTAACATTATTACTAGAGTGGGCGTTTTCGGAAGAAGAAGGATTGTCGTTCTTCTTTCCTTTCCAGCCACTGTTACCATTGTTACTAATCTTGGCCTTCTTGTCGCGTGGAGGAACATGAAGAAGATTTGAATCAATGAAGTCTTGAACACGATCCTTTAGGGCGAGAACCTTTTCAGTAGTGTGACCGCGACCTTTATGGTATCGACAATAGGAATTTGGATCCCAATTAGTAGAACGTTTTTCAGATGGGGGGTCTTGACTGGGACCAATGGAGTGAATGAGACCTTGATCGTGAAGATAGTCAAAAGCTTCATTGTAAGTCATTCCTATTGGTGTGTATTCTACAATGGTCCGTTTTTCCTGTGGCTTAGGAGCATTAAGTTCTTCATTAAGCTCCTGGCAAGAATTTTGTTCAATGGCCATCACCCGATTTGCTAATCCTTCTACCACATTCAAGAGCATGGCAATGACATCTTGCAGTTTTTGAATGTCCTCTTTTAGCCTTGACGAGTCTTCCTTGGTATTATCTAAGAAAAGACTTTCATCCTCCTCAATTATGGCCACTTCATCAAGAGAGGTCATGTAAGCTGTCTCGATCACGGGCTCTCCTACAGGTATGATAAGAAGTGATGGATCAAAGGATGCTTGGTCATCTTCGATGGCTAGAATCTCGGAAGTTTCATTGTCATCGATCAGATCTTGAATAGCTTCTTTGAGTTTCCAACACTCTTCAGTGTCGTGACCCTTTCCTTGATGATATTTGCAGTGCTTATTAGGGTCCCACTTAGGTGGCCTAGCTTCTGGAACCGGATCTTTGATGGGCCCTATGGGCATGACTAGTCCTTTGTGATGTAGCTTCTCGAAAGTTGTTTCATAACTTTACCAAGTGGAGTGAACAACCTTTTTGATCTTTGGATTCGTGGTTTAGAGGTGTTTGTAGCATGTACCTCACTAGAGGAAGAAGAAGGATGGTCGCTCTTCTTTCCTCTCGCACTATTATCTTTCAGAAGGTAATCTTCAATGTCAATGCCTATATTATAAACAGCTTTGAAAGTATTCAAGTCGTGTTGGTACTTTAAGTGCTTTGAATACTTCCCTTGGAGATTCTTGATAAACATCCTCACAGATTCTTTTTCAGTGGGAGCCTTGACCATATTAGCAGAAGTTTCCCTCCATTTGTTAAAGAAAGACGTGAACCCTTTGTTTTCCTTTTGTTTTAACATCTCGAGTTGTCTATGGTCTGTCTCGTCTTGGATGTTGCACTTATATCTATCTATAAAAGCGTTTGTTATCGACTCCCAAGAAGAAGTTTTTTCTTTCTCGAGAGAAAAGAACCATTGTTCACAAACGGTTTTGAGAGATAGTGGGAATAGAGAGAGGAAAACTTTCTAATCGATACCCTTAATGCTCATTATAGTTTCAAAAGCTCTTAGATGGAAGTAAGGGTTATCTGTTGCCTTGAATTTAGGGATGTCAGTGGCATTGAACTTATGCGGAATAAGTTCTTTGTCCAGCGAGACCCCTTGCGAACTCATGCCCTAAAATTTATAGTCACTAGATAGCTTGCTTAGACTCTCTTGCATGAGGTTCATCTGTTTTTGCTTCATGGTGTCATCGACCCTAAGTGCGAGAAGTTTTAGTGTCTCAGTCACAGTAGCCAATTGATTCTTAAGATCATTGACTTCTTCTTGAGTTGCCATTATCTTCTTAGCCTTCCTCTTTTGACGAATCGGTTTATCAAAAAGCGAGACTTGAATAAAGCGGTTGTCCTTGATTAATCGCCCTTCTCTCCTCGACCAAGTACTGTGGGAAAGGAATTTGGGGATACTTATTATTAATTATTTGACTCAAACTTTATTCAACATGCAATGAATGGAGGAAGTGAAGAAAGATTGGAATAGAATATGAAGAAGAAAGATGGAGGTGGAGGGATATGAAGAACTAGGAATAAAATGTACCCCCAACTTAAACGACGAAAAAGACCGACTCATGCATGAACCTAAGACATGGCCATGGTGATGTATACTCAAAGTGTGTGCTAAGACTAGTGAGTGTAGGTGACATGTTGAGACTTTTGTGTAAGACCATGGGACTTAGTGCCTAAACTCGAACATTGATTCAATTAAGCATTATTGTTAGCAAAATTAACCGAATTAAATAGGAAACTGATTAATTAGACATTAGGTGATGACTCGACAAATAATCCGAACTGTCGGCCAAGCGACAGGACTGGCGTAGCACTATAGTGGTTAGCGCTAGACAATTTAGTAAATGTCTGGCGCTACACACTATAATGTAGCGCTACAACTCAGACTTCGGCGCCAATATTGGAGCTTCGGTCTGGGACTGTTTTCGGTATTATTAGTCAACTGGGGTATGCCTAAAGTCGTACTAGGTCAATTCCGATTTTAAAAAAAAACTTTATTCACTCAAATTAATTAATTAATTAATTAAATAGGCAAAGTTCTTTAAGTCATTAATTTTAGTCTCAACACAAATCAACAAACGGTTAAGAGAAACATAGAATATATATGCACAACAAATAATGCACAATTAGTCAAGTAGGCACAATATGATGCAATGAGTTTGCAACCTAACCATGGCTCTAGTTCTCTAAAGTTCGGGATATGGTTTAGTCAATAGAGGGTCTATGGTTAATTGTCCAGATACACCGCGCGGAAGCCTAACCATGAAGGGTTGGCGCGAGTGGATGGAACACCGCGAGTTTTAGAAAAACTCGCTTCCATGGTTTGGTGAATTCAACATTCTCGGATGTACCCTTTGTTGCTAGGAGCGTTCAATTGGGTAGATGGAGCATGAATTCCTAGAGGGTTATGTCCATATGTAGAACACATATGGTTTTAGAAAAGTGAGAAAAAATTCAATCAGGAAGTAGGATCGAGCAAACAATACGAAAAACCGGTCAAAATTAGAACGCATATTTCTGGCTCGGTATTGGGGGAAATTGGCGCCAGAAAACAGAGACTGTCGCCAACTTTTAACTGTAGCGCCTGACGCCAATACTAACGTCTGGCGCTACGGCTAAAAGTGTGGCGCCAAGCTCTGGCCCCTGACGTTACTTCCCACATGCCTCAGCAGCTTTCTGTGCTCGATAAAATCTTCTAGTTTCGCGCGGTGTTATTTCAGTGCTAGTTGTGAAAGACATTTCTCAAATTTCCTACGTGTAAAATCCTATATTTTTGACTCATTACGGATGGTCTTTCCAATGAGAACCTTTTTATGCATATGACAATAATGTTAATCAGAATTACGCACATGAAATACTTAGAACTTTTCGAGTCTCATCCACTCATTCTAGATCATTGCCGAAACAAATTCAGGAATTAAAATAGAAATCTTCCCCAGTGGAGTCGCCAAAAACTGTAGGGAATAGTTTCAAGCCTTTAAAATCCCACTAGCTTGAACCCCACTGTGATCATACACTAAAGTACGGTGGTGTCCAAAAGGGAAGAAGATAGAGCAAAAGAGTCGCCAACAAGTTTTTAAGGAACTTGTAAACCGTTCACGAGGTGAAGGTTACACCCCTTAACGATCCAAGAGATCATCAACTCCATAAGGTCATGAACCAAATAAGGGTTCGGGGATGAAGGTACAAATCCAACCTAAAAGAGATTGAACCTGCCCTAATAATAGGCCTCTACTTTATTCTGCTCGTATTCATGTGCGGTTTTTGACTTACATGCAATCAATAGGATTAACCCTAAACCTGTTTAATCTATGTTGGTTGAATATTAATGCACAAATAAACTATTATTGGCGATCACTTGAATTTATAATCACAATTAACCTAACAAGATTATTAATTATCTTATTAAGTGTGATTGCAAGTACAAAATTCCCTTTAACATGCATAAAAGGTGATCAAGCAATAAATAATAAGCATCAAGCAACATAATAAACAATATCATGAATAATAATTATCATAGACAAAATCAAAACAATAATAATCATAAATAAAATAATCATTATCAAAATAATAATATTCATAATCATCATAAATTATAACAATTATAATAATAATCATAATCATGTTCATGTTAATATTAGAGCATAATAGAAATAGCAAGATCCTAGGCATGATACTAACAAGATTAATAACAAACTCTAGCATGTCACTAAGCAATAAAAATCAAATCTTTATCCCTAACATGATACTAACATGAATAAATATTAGGAAGAATATAGGAAGCATCGTACTTTTAATGATACTTGATATTAAAGTTACCCTAGACATGATACTAGGAATCAAAATAACAATCTAAGCATGATTTCTACATCATAATATCAATTAAACCATTAAAGTACTTACTTGGATGCCTCGTACCTCTTTCTAATAACAAAATACACACGTTAGTAACTTCAAGGAAAATAATAAACAAAGCAATTAAATTAAATAATTGAAATAGAGATTTGGGACCAAACCCTCAGAAATTAAAACCTTTCACGTCTAGGGCGAAGGAAACTTCGAATATGGCTAGGTGTATCTAGATCTTGTGAATGCGTAATTTTGTATGAAAAAACAAGAAAGAATTGAATGCTAAAGAATACTTGAGAATGAGAGAATTGGTGAATGTCGATGTAGATGATCCCCGAAAACGGAGTTTTTGATACGATATTTATAGAGAAAATCATCCAAAAAAGATAATTTAACAAAACAGAGTCTGACGATCGCAAAACAGGATTGGCGCCAACCCTGGCTAGCCGGCGCTAGGCACCAGTGGCTAGCGCCTGGCGCCAAGCCTGGTTCCAGGCGCCAAGGCCTGGGGTTGGACGCCAAACTGGATTTCAACGCGTTTTCGAAAATCTGATAAATTTCCCGTACTAGAAGATAAAATAATATAATTTCTTCGAAAATGCTATTTGATCTTGATTAAAGCTCTGAAAAGTCCTAATTGAATTAGGAATGAAAAGAACCTTCTAGAATATTCTAGAAGACTAAGAACTAGGAATGATAAATCATATTAGGCCCTCCCCTAGATCATTGGGTCGTACATAAAGCTCAAACCGGGCCTAGTTTAGTAAATTGGCCATAACTTCCTCAATATTCATCGGATGCACCGCGTGGAAGCCTAATCGTGAAGGGTTGGCGCGAGTGGATGGGACACCGCGAGTTAAAAATTCGCTTCCATGGTTTGGTGAATTCAACAATCTCGGATGTACCCTTTGTTGCTCAGAGCGTTCAATTAGGTAGATGGAGCATGAATTCCCAGAGGGTTATGTCCATATGTAGAACACATATGGGTTTCAGAAAAGTGAGAAACACTCAATCAAGAAGTAGGATCGAGCAAACAATGCGAAAAACTGGTCGAAATTAGAACGCATTTTTCTGGCTCGGTATTGGAAGAATTTGGCGCCAGCAAACAGAGATTGGCGCCAAGTTTTAGCTGTAGCGCCTGGCGACAGAACTATCGTCTGGCGCTACAGTTAAAATTCTAGCGCTAATACTCCGGTCGCTGACGCTAATTCCTACATGCCTCAACAACTTTCTGTGCTCGATAAAATTTTACAGTTTCGCGTAGTGTTATTTCGGTCCTAGTTGTGAAAGATATTTCTCAAATTTCCTACGTGTAAAATCCTATGTTTTAACTCATTACGGATGGTCTTTCCAATGAGATATTTTTTATGCATATGACAATAATGTTAATCAAAATTACGCACATGAAATACTTAGAACGTTTCGAGTCTCATCCACTCATTCTTAATCATCGCCGAAACAAATTCGGTAATTAAAATAGAAATCCTCCCCAGTGGAGTCGCCAAAAACTGTAGGGAATATTTCAAGCGTTAACCCCTAGCTTGAACCCCACTATGATCATACACTAAAGTACGGTGGCGTACAAAGGGAAAGAAGATAGAGCAAAAGAGTCTCCAACAAGTTTTTTAGGAACTTGTAAACCGATCACGAGGTGAAGGTTACACCCCTTAATTGTCTAAGAGATCGTCAACTCCATAAGGTCTTGAACCAAATAGGGTTCGGGGATGAAGGTACAAATCCAACCTAAAAGAGATTGAACCTGCCCTAATAATAGGCCTCTACTTTATTCTGATCGTATTCATGTGCGCTTTCTGACTAACATACAATCAATAGAATTACCCTAAACTTGTTTATCTATGTTGGTTGAATATTAATGCACAAATAAAACTATTATTGGTAATCACTTGAATTATAATCAAATTAACCCTAAACAAGATTATTAATTATCTTATATAAGCGTGACTACAAGTACAAATTCCCTTTAAACATGCATAAAGGTGTGATCAAGCAATAACAATAAATATAATCAAGCAACATAATAATATAATTATAATAATAATTAAAATAATCATAATCAAAATAATAATATTCATAATCATGTTCATGTTAAAAATAAAGCATAATAATAGCAAGATCCTAGGCATGATACTAACAAGATTAAGAACAAACCCTAGCATGTTACTAAGCATATAAATCAAAGCTTTAACCCTAACATGATACTAACATGAATATTAGAAAAAGAAATAGGAAGCATCATAACAATCATAGTTGATATTAAAGTTACCCTTGACATGATACTAGGAATATCATTATAACAACCTAAGCATGATTTCTACATCATAATATCAATTAAACCATTAAAATACTTACTTGGATGCCTCGTACCTCTTTCTAATAACAAAATACACACATTAGTAACTTCAAGTAAAATAATAAAACAAAACAATTAAATAATTGAAAGAGAGATTTGGGACAAAACCCTTAGAAATTAAACCTTTCACGTCTAGGGCGAAGGCAACTTCGAATATGGCTAGGTGTATCTAAATCTAATGAATGTGGAATTTTTATATTTGAGAGAAGGCTAGTTTAGAAAAGAGAAAGAGAGAGAGAGAGAGAGTAATTAAGAAAATCTTGATGAGAGTTGGTGAATGAAAACAAATTTTTTAACACGTTATTTATAAAGAAAATCAGCCAAAAAGATAAAACATCAAAAACAAAATTCTGACGCAAAAAGCCAAGTTAATGCCAAACGCTGACCTTGGCGCTAGACGCTAAGGCTAGCGCCAGGAGCCAAGCGTAGCGTCAGGCGCTACAGCTGGCTTTTGGCGCTGACTCATAATTTCACGCGTTTTCTTAAAATTAGATAGAAATTGCCGTACAGGAGGATAAAATCGTATTTTCCTCGAAAAACGTTCTTTGATTCTGATTAAAACTCTAAAAAGTCAAAAGTCAATTTATCAATGCTAATTGAATTAGGAATGAAAAGAATTTTCTAGAAGAATCTAGAAGACTAAAACCATTCCTAATTGTATTAGGAGAGATAAATCCATATTAGGCCCTCCTCTAGATCATTGGGCTGCATATAAGGCTCAAACCAAGCCCAATTTAGTAATTTGGCCATAACTTCCTCAATATTCATCGGAATTGGTCTTATAATATATCGTTGGAAAGCTCTTTTCAAGCCCTATCAATGTACACTATTAATGGACCCATATCATAGACCAACCAAACTAGATTGCCTGTTTTCTTAAAATAGGTTTTCAAAAACAGAGAGAAGAGAAAAGAAATTAAAACTATCCGCAACACTAAACTTTCCACACTTTCACTTCATTCGATTATGATTTGACGTGAATGATACTCATCACTTGGTTTGGTTTTGGGGAGACACAAATGGGTGTCTACAAGTACAGTCCTTGCTCGGTAATAAAATCAGTTTTTTCATGATCTTCCTCGCATAATGGGATCTGGTGGAATCCATAGTATGCGTCCATAAAACTCGTAAGGGCATGTCCGGCCGTAGAGTCGACCAGTCGGTCAATTTTTTGCAAAGGAAATCTATCCTTCGGACATGCCTTTTTGAGGTTGGTATAATCAACACACATTCTCCATGTTCCATTCGGCTTCTTAATAAGAAGTACATTGGGTACCCAATTTGGGTAGTAACATTGCTGAATGAAACCGGCGTCTAGAAGCTTTTGTACTTCAACTGCGGCCGCCAGATTCCTTTCTTCCCCGTGATTCCGTTTCTTAAAACGGACAGGCTTAACAAGTGGATTAACAGATAACTTATGCACAGCCAGGTCTGGGCTAATACCCGGCATTTCACTTACTTCAAATGCAAACATATTTTTGAATTCTCTTAGCAGCTTGAATAGGTCGTCCCCAAGTAATCCTACGGCTATAGTGCCTACCTTGACCGTCTGATTAGGCTGGTCAGGATCTAGCACTATATCCTTGTGATCGCCGGCCGGCTGGGGCCTTAACTTTTTAGTCGGCCGACGGTCATTAATGGTTATGCTTGCTCTTTCTTGGCCGCCTTTCTCTTTTGGCCGACCTGGTATGCTTGGAGTGACCCGTCATCTGAGTTTGGTTCAAAAGACTTTGCTGGACCACGAATAGTCGGCTTCACAGCCAATTGATTACACTCTTTTGCCATTTTCTGACTTCCTTGGATCGAGCCAATTTGCCCGTCCGATCTTTCAAACTTCATCAACATAAGGTGCGACACAATGACTGCCTTGGCTGCGGTTAGAGTAGGACGACCGAGTATGACGTCATAGCGTATAAGATCTTTGACCACTAGGAAGCGGACCACCATGTCCCTTTCTGCCCTAGCCAGATCGACAAGTAAATCTGGCCGGCCGGGTGGATAACTGTCCCTCCAAATCTAACCAACGCGTGAGAGACGTTATTCAGAGCATATTCTTGGAGTTTCAAAATTTTCAGACAAGAGAGGCTGATGATGTTGAACAAGCTGCTTGTATCGATTAGTATTCTCTTAACCTTCAAATTGGCTATCTTCAGAATAAATGCCATTGGATCATTGTGCAAGGCCTTGACCTCTCCTCGTCAACATCACTCAATGTTACCTCTAGGAAAGGCTCGGCCTTAACTCTTTTGGCATGCATTACTTCTTTTCCCAAATTCCATGCATCCTGCTTAATTCCCTTCATGGTTGGGCCGCATGCAGCAAAGACGCCTCATATGACAGCCATAAAACCAGAGTCCGTGATGTTTCCATCTTTTTCCTTCTCATATTGCTTTTTCTTCTCAGACTTATTGTCTGTCCGATTATACGTTAACTTGGACTTCATCACGTACGAATTGAGCATGCCCTTCTCGGCCAGCTTGTCTAGCAACCTCTTCAAATTGTTACACTCGTTTGTATCATGCCCCACGTCCTTGTGGTAATGGAAATACTTGTTTTTGTTTCTGTGCTGGACCGAGCCTCTCATCGGTGTGTTTCAAATTCAAATTATCTTTGATCTCCATCAAAATTGAATAAAAAATCCTTTTTAAACTCATACCGTGGTTCGTTCGTCTTTGGCTTCTTTGACTTGGTTTCTAGGTCATCAGACACCCAGACTTCCTTTCTCTTGTTCTTTCCCTCTTTCTTTTTCCCAGCCGATTCTTGCTAAGAAGATTGTTTCTTCTTAGCCTCCTTTGCCGGTACTTCAGCTTTAGTGATTGGACAGAAGTCTGTCGCCTCAATATAGGCTTCGGCTTCCCGCAGAACGCCTATGTATGTTCGAACCTTTTTGCTGACCAAGTCAAATTTGAAACCATTATGCCTTAACCCCCGGAGAAATTTCGAATAGGCCATTTCATCCGGTAGATTATAAATTTGGGATATTTCTTAATTAAATCTCTGGACATACGAACGCAAGCCTTCACTCTTGGCCTAAACAATTGTAGCCAAATTAAGGCTAGTCTTCCTTGGTGGGATGTTGTATGAAAAGTTTCCAACGAACAACATGCTTAACGTGGTAAAACAGTTGATGCATCCGACCGATAGACTGTTGAACCAATCCTGCGCCACACCCTTGAGGGTGGCCAGGAAGCATCTGCACCAAGTGGCATCATCCATACATTGCAAGTACATAAGATTCCGATACGAACTGACGTGCTCTTCCGGGTTGCCCGTACCATCATGGGCACCCACAAAGTACACTTTTTACCTTCGTAGGTTGAGGAGTGTTAAGAATCTCTTGAGAAAACAGAGGTGGCTTGTCTCTAAGGTTTAGCATGCACATCTACCATTTAATGGGATGCGGCTGAGTAACTGGTCCGGCCAAGTAAGTAGCTTGGTCGAACGGCTGACCGAACTGCCCATACTGTCCAAAGACAGGATGGTTGGTTGGCGGAAAGGTGTTAAAATTCTTTAGAGGTGGATATTGAAACAGTTGCACTGGAGCAATTGGGACTGGCATTTGAGTCCGATGAGCTTGACTCCCACAAGTCTTGGTCGTGCTAGTACGCTTGGAGGAGGTATGTTTGAGAGATCATTCGACATTGAAGGTGTGGAGGCTGTGTCCGAATAAGCTATTCGTTCACGCTACTTGTGCTGGAGGTAATCCCTAGCATCCTTCCAACGCTGAGACGGCTCAGTAATCTCTTTCTGAGGTCGTCTGGCCTGCCCCCCCAGCCAATTGCGTTTTGTCAAGGGACCAAGTCATATATGCCCTTGGCACACGCTCGTGCTGGTGGTATGGGGTATTCCACTACTAGAAAACTCGTTTTTGTCAGAATTTACGTCAGAAGCGGTTGCTGCAAAAGGTATTGTCGGAAAATTGATGTTTTCCAACGAAAATTCCGTCGAAACCAGTTTTCCGACGAAATTTTCTTTCAGACGACAAATTCTGGCCTAAGAAAGTCTGTCGGATATTATTCCGCCAGAAAATTCCGACGGAAATTCCGTCGGAAAATTCAATTAAAAAAAAAACTGAACCCCACCCCAGAACCACCAGCTCCTACCCCAAAGCACCAGCCCCTATCCAGTTTCACCAGCCCACACCTAGAACCACCTTCCCCAACCCCACAACCACCAGCCCATTCTTATCCTACCACCACCGACACTACTACACCAAAAATGAACCCCAAAAAAAAAATCATTCCCGAAAACGCCAAAAAAACGAAAATTAAATACCAAAAAACAAAAATTAAACCCAATTACACGAAAATAAACCCCAACGAAACAAACACCCCCCCAAACGAAAATTAACACCAAAAAACAAAAATTAGCCCAAAAATCTTAAAATTAACAACGAAATAGAAAAAATCCACACAATTATCCAATAAAATTCATAAATTAACATAACAATGACAAAAATATACAATTATCAAATAAAATTCATAAATATATATAACAATTACAAAAAATTAACTAGATCTACAATCTAACCTAAATTAAGAGTAGATCTACTAAACAAAAACCTTGAGAGTTGTCGGCTTTGTTATTGTTGCTTTATTGTTGTTGATGTTGCGTTGTTACTGTCGTTGTTGGTGGTGGTTGACATTGTAGCATTGTTGATGTTGCTGCGGTCGATTTTGGTGGTGGTTGACGATGCAGTCGATGCTGATGGTGGCCGGAGAGAGACAAGATAAAGATAAGAGGAAAGGGAAGAGGAGAAGATAGAGAAAACGAGAGGGAGGATTGGAGAAAAAGAGAGGAGAAGAGACGAAGAAGAGGGGCAGAGGGAAAAGAGGAAAGAAGAGGAGAGAGAATGAGAATGAGAAGAGGAAAGTGAAAAGAGGTGGAGAGGAGTTAGATATTTAAGGTTTTGTTTTTAAAATAGCTGATTTAAAAAAAGAAAAAAAATGTTAATTTCGACGGAAATTCCGTCATAAATATGCGACGGATATAAATTCCGTCGGAAAATTAAATTTCCGACGAAATAATCCGTCGGAAAGCACATATTTTCTGACGGAATAATTTTCCGTCGGAAATTTTCGACGGATATCCGATGGAATTTTCGATTTCGTCGGAAATATAAGACGAAATTTTTGGTTTTTCCAATGAAATTTCATGTCTGCCGGAACGTTGCCGTCAGAATTCCACCTGATTCTTGTAGTGTTCCCAGTATCATCGACATTAGCGCTCTGCTCTGGGCCTTCTTTTGCTGGCCCTCTCCTTATCTCTTGGGCAGCTGCCTAGAAGAAGATGGCCGCTTACCCTCCATTTTCTTTCGGAGCTTGTTCAAAGAAACCAAGAGCAAACCAATAGTAATAGGACGGTCCTCTGCCTCATGGAATGAAGCGGTCAGAGGGTTGCTAGAATGAATTGTTGTGACTATGTTCTCAACAAAGTCGTCCTCGCCGGGGTGAGGGCCGACACCTGGTGTCTAGCCATCAATTGCCATAACGGACGAGTATCCCCACGTACGGCGCTAAAAGTTTCGGGGTTTTTTGGAATCCCTTGGGATAATGGTCACGCTCTGATCTGGAAACGGTAAGCAAACACCTGTAATAGGAGACTCGCCTCCAACAATCAAGTTAGTGATCGGAAACGAAATAAATGTAGAGAGAGAAAGTGGAGAGAAGTTGGAGGTTTTTGTGCTCTATTAAATGTTATGTCACAATCCACCCCTCCCATCAGCAATGATTGGGGTATTTATAGGGGTGGGGATTTGTGCCCTTTAGGATAAATGACCTAGAATTTAGGGCCATTGATTGGTTGCGCAATCAGAGAAGGACATGTGTCCTTTGGGGGCGACATTTTGCGGCATTCTTGTTGATTTTGGGCCTCCTGATGTAAGGAGGTCTTTATGACATATTTGATTTCAGGTGCTCTCTTATTCATATTATGTGTCATCTTCCTATGGTGACTCGTGTCGCCGTTTTATTTGGGTACGTGTCATCACTGTATTGGTCCATGTATTTGGGGTATTTTTTACCCTAAACAGAACCCTTTTTGTCTGCGGACCCTGAGCAAGCGCCCTGGTTACCTTAGATAAGCTATAGGCCTGACCCTCACCTTCACTAGACTCATGAGAAAACCGCTAGGGGTAAAGGATACTCAAAAGTTGGGCATGTACCTGGAATGTCCTATGGAATATGAGAGGTTGTTATATATACCCGGTGTACCGTACACCTATGAGTATTTTGTTCTCATTTTGATGATTGTTCTTTATTTAATCATCAAATGAAGACACAAAAACCAACATGTGGTTTGTTGGGTGTATGGTGCACCCGGTTGTGTAAAACCATTGGCGGATCCACATTGACGCGTGGGGGGCACGTGCTACCAAAAACAAAAGTCCATAGGAACAGGGAAATACCACAAATGCCCTTTGGCTCCTTTGCTTAATTGCCCAATTAACCAGGGGTAGAATGTTCTTATATGTTTTCCACTCGGTCTTTCTTTGTGGCTTGTTCTTTCTTTCCATCGTCATTTGCCTCTTTGCCCCATTTTCTCTCTCATGCTTATCTCATTTTCCCCGTCTTCTTCCTCAATTCGCAAGATATGGTACTCCGTATTAGGGGTGTTCAAATTCGGGTACCCGATTTTCGGGTACTCGAATACCCGAGTACCCGGAGTTTCGGGTACTTGTTAATCTGTCCCATGTCCCGACCTGAATATCTCGGGTACCTGGGTTTTAGGTACCCGAATTATTCGGGTCAGGACATAGTGTACTCGGATCTCTTAGTTTCAATTTCAGTAGTTATGATATACAAAGTATAGAACTTAGTTCCCATTTCAGCTCCATAAATTCCATGAACAAATGCTAAATTAAATTAATTAACAAACGCAATAAAATAAATTTTAGCACGAAATACACTACAATTAGTCAATTAGTACTGTTTAGGGTAAAAATACCCTAGACACGTGGACCAATAAGAGGAGGCCACGTGTCGAGTTTAGGATGCCCCACGTGGCTTAATATCCCCTTGACACATGGCCCCTTGGATAAATCTCTAAAATGGCGGCCTTCAAGGGCCCAAATCCCAAGAAGCGCCGTAAAACGGCGCAACCCACTATAATCTAGGTCAAGTGACCTAGATGGGGCACATTCTCCTATGACCCTATAAATAGGGAGATATTTCCCCATTTTGGGGACACATTGAATCATTTATTACACCTACATTCTCTCAAATAAGAGAAACACCTAAGCTTGGAATCCAAGCAGATTCCCACCTAAATTTCCGTACTCTTTATTCCCTTTCAAGTTACTAACTTGATCTTCGGAGGCAGGGCTCCAACCACCCGGAGTCTCCGTTGTTTTGCAGGTACAACTCACTCGGACCAGTCTTTGTGACGTAACTCTCCGGAGGGACCAAAACACCCTAAACATTTGGCGCCGTCTGTGGGAAGAGTACGTCGAAGATTGTTCAAGAGTCTGTACCACCCCCTAAGCATATGGGCGATGACCCGGAAGTTTTTACAGACCAGAAGGATGAAGATCCACAGGTTGAAACCTATACAGCCGATGATGGCTCTTTAATAACCAAGCGCATCCGGCACAGAGACACTCTAGAGTGCGGTGCCACCCAGGCAGGTACAAATCGACCCCTTGGGTAGCCGGAAGGGGAAACCCACACGGCAGTTGGATCAGCTCCTGTCACACGAGACGAACTCATGAGGTTCATGACAAGTTTCAAGGGTGAAATCAAAGATCTGATCACTAAGAGCCAGGCTGGCCCAAATAGGGGTCAAACGACGAATAAGACTCCTCTAGAAAAGGGGAAGTCAGTAAGAGATCGGCAGCCGACTCCTCATCCAAAGTAGAAGGCAGCCGGGACCATTGATTAGTCCAAAATTCTTCTTCCTAAGAGGAATACCAACAACACCCGCCGGACTCAACAGTCAGTGGGAAGCAAAAAATCAACTCTTGATGCCCGGGAGATCATCACCCGCAAGAGGAATCAACAGTTGTTTGAGTCGGCTTCTACGTCGAATTTCCCAGACAGCTTCAACAACACTTCTGCAGGGAATGCACTTTCCTTGCTTGAGAGCCAGACATGCGGTAATACTGTCCATTCTGGCCCTCAGATGATTAGGACTGCACCGTATGTAACTTCTCAGGTCTACGGTCAGTATCCTCCTTATCCCATGCAGCCGACCTTCTTCAGAGGTCAGGCGGCATATAACAATGTCCAGCCACTGGACTGACAACTTCGTCTGCTCCGCCTGAGCGAACAACCTTCTACGTTCACCCGGGAGATAACCGAGGCGGCACAGCCAGCCAAGGTTAAAAATGTGTTGATAGGTACCTATGACGGTACCACCAACCTGGAAGATCACCTCATGGCATACACCAACCTCATGTAAATACAAGGGTTGGATGATGCCACTTGGTGTCGATGCTTCCCAGCTACGTTGAAGGGCATTGCCCAGCAATGGTTTGGCAACCTGCCAGCCGGGTCCATCGATAGTTTCAGGAAGCATGCCTTCCTGTTTGCTTCCAACTTCTCAATGAACATCCCTGCTAAGAAAACAAGTCTTGACTTGAGCACCATTAAACAGGGGGAGAGAGAAGGGATGCGCTCCTATGTCAGGTGGTTCAATCTGATTAGAATTCAGATCCAAGGACTGTCTGATGAGGTAGCTTTTACAGACTTTTTCAAGGGTCTGAGAGACGGGTCAACTTTTAAGTTCAACCTAGTTAGAAAAGGGGCTTTCACTTTACAGGCGGCCCTAAGGGAGGCGGAAAGCTATATTCAAGCAACCGACCTCTGCTCGCCTGGTAATCAGTCGAAATCCAAGAAGTCTGACAAACAGAAAGATATTCGCCCTTCTCAGCCGGCCAAGAAGAAAGAAGAGAGCAAGAAAAGAAAAGAAGTTTGGACGGTTAGTGATTCTGACCAGCCGTCTCAGAAGAAGAAGAAAGAATTTAAACTGTACGTTCCCAATTACAAGTTTAATAAGGACTACAACTCAATCCTCATGGAAATTAAGGACTCGCTGTCCCTAGAGAAGCCAAATCCAATGAAAAGTTCCATTCAATTAAGGAACAAAAACAAATTCTGCCAATACCATGAGGAAATTGGCCATGACACCAACGACTGCTTCAGCCTTCAACGGGCGTTGGACTGTCTGGCTAACAAGGGGATGTTAAAGTCCTACATTTCCATGTCCAAAGGGACTAATAAGAAGAATTCGGGGCAGTCGTCTAAGATACCCTAGCCTGCTAGTAGTTCGGACACTGACAAGGAGCCGGTGTACACAATAGCAGGCGGGTTCTCATGCGGTGGCCCTACCATCCGGGGCACCAAGAGCCATCTTCAAAAGATGGACAAATATGAAGATGAGCAGGCGTCTGCTAGCTCCTCCTTCCTAGACGTCCTGATCACTGAGAATTGTGAGAAGGACAGGGGCAGCGTCCGACGTCCGCATGACGACCTCGTCATTGAATGTAAGGTTGCCAACCAGCTAGTTTGAAAGATCCTTTTTGACACCGGCAACTCATCAGACATCATCATCCTCCGGTGCTTGCAAAAGCTGAAATACAATGTCAACAGCATGCACTCGGTTACCCACCCCTTGGTTGGCTTTGGGGGTGGAATAGTTTACCCAGTCGAAAGGGTTGATTTACCAATCCGGCTAGGTGAGAAAGGAAAAGGGCGACACCTAGTCGTCAAGTTTTTGGTCGTTGAGGAGCTGACCGCTTACAACATTATTCTGGGCCGGCCAACCCTTAACGAAGCCAAGGGTGTAATCATCCCTTCCCTATTCACCCTGGTGTTTTTGGTTGTAGGTGTTCCGGGTTTCAAGGTCATGTTTGAGTTCAAAGTCCAAGGTTCGAGGCACAATGCACAAGCACCACTGCTGCCAGCCTTAACCTTCACCCCACAAACACCTTATCCTCCACCACACCAGCCAAACACCACAAACCAACCTCCCCTGCTCCATTAATTCACCCACAATACCAACAACAATAGCAGCAAATTGACACCACCCATCACCCCACCTAAGAAACACAACTCCACTCACTATACCACCATTAACACCAGTCACGCACCCTTCCACAAACCAACCTCCCTTACTTCACCCAGCAACCAACACCAGCACCTCACTTTCAGCCATCAAACACCAACATCGCAACACTCCCCTGCTTTCCCTCTCTTTTCCGCAACTCCCACACACACACACCACTCAAACCACAAACCAATCTTTCACCTCCCCTGCTCCCTGCCTTCTCAACACCACCAACTATAACAGCAACAAACACAACCTCAACAACAACAACAACAACAACAGCGACAACAACCATCAACAACACCAACATCGCAACACTCCCCTGCTTTCCCTCTCTTTTTCGCAACTCCCACACCACCTCCAATCACACCAGCACCCACCACGCAAACCACCAGCCGCGTCAGACCCACCTTTCAATTCCACCACCGCAACAACAACAAAACAACCACCAACAACAGCAACAAACACAACACCAACAACAATCAGCAGCTTCAATCGAACCTCCAAATTCGCCCAACCCAGACCACCGCGGGCGCGCAGCCTTGTCTGAAGGCGCACAAATTGGAGTCCAAAATCAGAGTCGAGGCAGAAGCAATCATGCGACCTCTGTGCGATGTCTGTGCGGGCGCGCAATTATGGGTTCAATTTGAACCACTTCACAAGCTTCGCACGTGAAAATTAATGATGATTTAACAGTGAAGCTTGGTGATTACCGTTGATCTTCGACTTGGGATAATGATGGTCGTTGATGATGGAGTATGAACGGTGGTGATATGCGTGATGTTGGATGAGAAAAGCAGAGCAGCCATGGGGGAAATCGGGTCTGATGTGTCGAGGGAATTTGGGGGGATTTTGGGTTTTAATTTCTTTTAATTTTAATTTTATTTTCCTTTTCTATTTCCTTTTTCTTTTGTTTGTTTTATTTTATTTTCTATTTTATTTTCTCTTTTCTTATATTTTCATAGCTTGTATATAAATACCCATTTTTGGGGTAATTAGGAGGGGGATCTATTATGCTATTTTCTTAGTTAGTTTAGGAGAGCTTCTCTCTCTTAGGGTTAGATTAGATAGTTTTTAGAGAGATAAAGTAGATTATTGCTCAATTTTCTTCCAAGTAATCAATTTTGGTCAAGTTTAATTTCCAATCAAGCAATTCCTTCAAGTTTTCATCTTTCATTAATCCTCTCTCTAGTAATCTTTAATCCTTTCCTTTAGCTTTATTTATTTGCTTTATTGTTGCTTATTTTTGTTAGTCTTTTTAGTTCATCTAGTTATTATTGTTTTCATTGTTTTTAATCATGTTTTGTTTTGTGTTTCTTGAATATATTTTTGGTTTTGCTATTATGTTTAATCTCCTTTCTCTAGGCTAATCTTTTAGCTAGGGGAAGGGGGTGGAAAATATGTGTTGAATGTTGGATGAATGATGATAGTGGATTGATTACATGCCTTAAATTGATGAAAGATATGATTTTTATTGACTTGAGATTATTGTAGCACTTTATTTGATTGCCTTCTAGTTATATGCATGAAAATGATTTGAACTAGATTTAGATCACCTCTATTTTAATGATTGCATGAGAATGAGTTGTTGAAAATGGAGTTCCATGTATTGTGCCCCTTTATTCTTTGGTTAGCTTGTGCCTAATGGGATGCATGAGAATGATCCTAATTAGCATAGACCTCTTTCATTGATTTGCCTAGACTATTGCATGAGAATGAATTGTTTAGGTAGGATCTTGTGTTCTTTGGCATGTTCTTCATGATAAATATGATTATTCCCCTTTTTTCTAATCATGTTTGACACCCCCGTATCCCTAGCGTTGTTCTTTCTTGATTTTATTCGTCTTTATCTTTGCTTATTCGTAGTTTAGTGCTTTTATCCAAAAAAAAAAAAATTTCAACAAAATTATCCTTTCCTTGACTTTTGATTAGCGAATTTAGTGTTTTGCTCGCATGCTTCCTTTTGGGTTCGACCCTTTACTTACCCCTATACCCGTATTAGGGTAGTTTAGGTTTTATAAATTGTTAATTTGATTAGGGTTAGTAGACTAACGACACTATCTAATCCCCCGATCAACTGTGGCCCAAGACGGCCAGGAACCAATAGACCTTTACAATGTCAAGGATGCCGACCCATCCCCAGCCCTACCAGCAGCCGGAAAGAAAAGAAAGGCACCGCTGCTGGTGGAGGTGAAAAAAGAGAAGAAATAGCAATCACTGACCGGTGAACGGTCAGATGAGCTCCGTCCCCAACTGGCTGGAGAACATGTTGATATACCTCTGGGCGACATCCGTCTGGAGTGTACTATAAAGGTTAGGATAGTTGCTTATGCTAAGTTGGGTGCAGACACTAAAAATACTCTGACGCAGACGGAGGCAGAGAATCTCTCTTTAAAATCTCTCTCTTTCTCTCTCTAAAAAAGTCAAATGAAAATAAGGTGAGAGAAAGGGGGGGGGGGAGTAAAATTCTATTTATAGAAGGTGAAAACGGGGGGAAAATTCTTGTTTGAAATTTAAATTTTACTATCCGTTACTGTTCACCTCTGATAGGTGGACATGTGTCACAGGCCCCACGTGATACGCACGTGAGCCCTGTGAGGGGCAAATGTTTAGGGTAAAAATACCCTAGACACGTGGACCAATGAGAGGAGGCCATGTGTCGAGTTCAGGATGGCCCACGTGGCTTAATATCCCCTTGACACATGGCCCCCTTGGATAAATCTCTGAAATGGCGGCCTTTAAGGGCCCAAATCCCAAGAAGCGCCGTAAAACGGCGCAACCCATTAAAATCTAGGTCAAGTGACCCTGATGGGGCACATTCTCCTATGACCCTATAAATAGGGAGATATTTCCCCATTTTGGAGACACATTGAATCATTTATTACACCTATATTCTCTCTCATCAGTGAAACACCTGAGCTTGGAATCCAAGCAAATCCCCTCCTAAATTTCCGTACTCTTTCACTACTACAAAATCCGCGTTTTTACGACGCTTTTAAAGCTTTTTTGCGACGCTAAAAAGTGTCGAAAATTTTTTTCTCGACGCTTTTAAAAAGCGTCGAAAAAACGTGAGTCGAGAAAATTATGGGACATCAAAAAGCGTCACAAATCTCGACGCTTAATTGTGTCCTAGTTTTTATACGAAGCGTCGAAATTTGCATTTTGTGGCGCACTTTTTTCAACTTTAGCAACGCTTTTTTGTGTCTGGATTTGTAAAATTGGCGACACTTTATTGTGTCTTGAATATCATGCATTTGGTGTTTATTATGTAGGGAACGCTTTTTCTTTTCCATATAAAAAATCTAGAATATTTTACCAAAAAAAAAAACAAAATTCACACTTAAAAATACTACTATTACCAAAATAAAAAAAAAAAATAGATATCCAACAAAATTAGGCCAAATTTTTTTATTGCATACAAATATATTATAGTATTTGTACAATATCTCATAGTATTGAGTTTTCTATTATAACAAATATAAATCCAACTTATGATTTAGTTGTGACTTGTAGTGGAATAAATCTGCTCCATGACATGCTTCACAAAAACCCCTCAATCAACCTTTAATTTTGATGCTCCATAATCTGGTTGCAAGAAGTAAGCCGTATGGCAAAGTTTAGATTGTGGCCAATAACTGCTGCAATCTTCAATCAACCTTGATGCCTTACCTCAGCATATGCTTTGATTATATAAACTCTCTCTCACCAGCTTGTTGTGCTTTCATCATTAACATTTAAAATAGAAGTGTTGGTGATAACCACTTTAGTAACGGTTCCTAACACATCTATTCCCGCCTATATCCTCTGAAACTCTGATTATAGCTGTTGCACAGTACACAAGAGCATTAGAGCACACCTTTAAAGAGTTGAAGGATCTAACAAGTATAAACTCAATTGAAACTCCTACTATAGTTACCACTGAAATAAGTTGCTGCCTGCATGCACAACCAATAAGTACAATCAGAGCACGCATTAACTATACAAAATTTCTGAAATTCATGTCAAAGATACAATAGAGCAAATGTTACGGCTTATCTTAAATGTCTTCGCTTGATTAGTTAGAACAAAACACACTCAAAAAAAAATCTCACCCTTAAAAAAGTAGGGAAAAAAAGTGATAGATATTATAGGATTATTATAATATTTGTCGCAGAGTAGGATATATTTGTATATATTTGTGATATAGTTTGTATTCTTATCGTACTAGGTTTCCTAACTAGATTAGGACTAGTATTGTAACACTATATATATTATTCAATGGTACACACTCCAACCCAAGGAGTTTTCCCGAAATCTAACATGGTATCACAGCCTAGATTTTTTAGGGTTCCACAAAATTAATTTTTTTTTTCTAAAAAATCCGATCCTTTCTTTGTTTCTTCCGCACACTCTAATCCTTTGTGGTATATCTCATCACCTACATTGCTACCGTTTTTTGGTTCACTTTGACTTTGCTGCAACATTAAGTTCCTTTGTTAAATCTTATTTTGGTTTCCAGTAACATACTGTTTCGGCATACTTAGCAATGGCCAAGGATGATGACCCACAACCCACACCTCCTCCTCCTCCACCATCTAACGACTACCACCCTGCTAATTCTATTAGCAATATCAAGAATGAGGTCCCGGAAATTCTTGATCGTGACAAAGGGAATTATGGTAGTTGGGTTGAACTCTTTGAGATTCATTGTCATTCCTGCAATGTTATCGACCATATAGATCCAAAATCACTTCGTCCTACGGACCTCACCTCGGCGCAGTGGAACCGCCTTGACTCAATTGTGAAAAAGTGGATTTATAATACAATTTCTGCAGACTTACGAAGCACGGTGTTGTACAAGAATGCTACGGCACAAGAAACTTGGGATAGACTCGCTAATATTTTTCAAGATAATGGTGAAATTCGTGCTATATACCTTGAAAATCAATTTAACAATCTTTTTGTTGAGAATTTTCCAGACGTGTCTTCTTATTGTCAGAAATTGAAGGAACTCAAAGACCAACTTGCTAATGTTGGTCAACCCGTATCCGAGAGAACTTTGGTTCTTCGTCTTTGTGCAGGTTTAATTGACTCGGACTATGATGGAGTGGCTCAATCCATCACTCAAATTCGCCCTCTTTCCGGATTTGATGAAGCAAGATCAAGAATTTTGTTAGAGGAGTCAAGAAAATCGGCTAAGGAAAATTCCGGGCAAGCCTTTGTAGCGCAACACAACAACACCACCACCACCACCGCGGCAGCCGCCCAACAGCAGCAACCACCGCAGCAACAGGGTAGGGGTGGTGGTGGCGGTGGGCGTGGCAGCAAGGGGAGGGGAGGCAAACCCAAAGGGAAAGGCAGGGGGCGTGGCCAAGGGCAAAACCAACAGCCACAAACGGCCCAGGCCCAACATAACCCCCAAAATCAGTCCGCCCCAAGTCAGCAACAGCTCTGGGCTAGTTTTCAGCAGTGGGCCCAGCAAGCTTCTTGGGCCAAACCTCCTACTCCTTTTCCAGTCCAACAGCAGCAATCAATTCTCGGCCAGCCGAGACCCCAACAGGCGTACTCAGCCCAATACGGGCAGCCCATGACACCAACGGAATTGGCATCCTCCTTCTCCACGATGACTCTTCCAAATCCCGACAATCAGTGGTACGTGGATTCAGGTGCAACATCTCACATGACGAATAACGCTGGTAATCTCTTGCCCTTGTTTAATTTAAGCACTAAAAATCATATTTTAGTTGGTAATGGTCATCGCATTCCAGTAACAGGTTATGGTCATGGCACCCTTCCCCATACTAAAACACCTCTTGTCCTCCGTGATGTCCTTCTAGCACCTCAACTCATAAAGAACCTTATTTCAGTCCGTAAATTTACCTCTGATAATTTAGTGTCTATTGAGTTTGATCCTTTTGGTTTTTCTGTGAAGGATCTTCGTACGGGGAACATAATAACGAGATGTGATAGTTCGGGAGACCTATATCCAGTCAGAACCACTCCGTCAGCCTGTCTTGCTACTTCCCTTACTGCTGTCTCACCTTCCACTTGGCATAGTCGTCTAGGACACCCTGGAGCTCAAGTTTTTAGCTATCTTAAGTCTAAAAATCATATTTATTGTAATAAGGAGCATGACTCCACATTTTGCAATTCATGTCAATTAGGAAAACATACTCGACTTCCCTTTGATAACTCTAATAATACTACAGTTTGTGCTTTTGATATTATACATGCCGATTTATGGACATCTCCCATTCGTAGTGCTCAAGGTCACAAATATTATCTAGTTTTATTAGATGATCATACTCACTTTGTGTGGACAATTCCCTTAAAATACAAATCTCAAGCTTTTCAATCATTTATAAATTTCCGAAAATATGTTGAAACCCAATTTGAACGTCAAATTAAATGTTTTCAATGTGATCATGGTAGGGAATTTGATAATGACCCATTCAAGCAAAAGTGTATTGACCACGGAATGCTTTTCCGCTTCTCTTGTCCACACACATCTTCCCAAAATGGCAAAGCTGAACGTATGATTCGTACCCTTAATAATATTAAGCGTACAATTCTTTTTCATGCGTCTCTTCCCCCATCGTATTGGTTTTATGCTCTTGAAACGGCCACTTATCTTCAAAATATTTTGCCAACCAAAGCCCTTAAAAACAGTACTCCCGCTCTTGCCTTGTTTGGGAAAACTCCTTCGTATGATCATATTCGTGTCTTTGGGTGTCTTTGTTTTCCTAATTTGTCTGCCACAGCTCCACATAAATTAGCTCCTAGATCAACACCATGTGTTTTCTTGGGTTATCCTATTGATCATAGAGGGTATAGGTGCCTTGATCTCACCACCAATAAAATCATCATCTCGCGTCATGTCAATTTTGATGAAACCGTCTTTCCGTTTCGGAATTTAGCACAATTCCGCAACACTGACTACGATTTTTTGGTGGATGATCCTCCATCTCCTGATTTGTTGCATCCCTTTTTACATAGCCCACAACAAACAGCCCAAACTCCCTCTCAAACCCATAATCGTGGCTCACAAACCCCAGCCCATAACCACGGCCCACCCTCTCCATCATCTACAACTCGTGGCTCACAAACCACACCTCAAAACCGAGGCCCATCTCTACCTTTAGTCAGCTCACTTCCAACCACGCCCTCCCCATCTCACCAGTCCACATCGCAGCAAGCCTGCGACAGCCCACCTTCAGCCGCGGCAAGCCCGCGAACTTCCCTGTCCAGCCCAAACACGACCAGCAGCCCAGGTTCACCAACATCAGCTTATACCCCGCCACCATTGCGTGGTGTACCGCCCATACAACCCACTCGGCCACCACCTCCCTCTCCCCGAGTTACTCGTAGCCAACGGGGAATTTTTAAGCCAAACCCGAAATATTGCAACCTCACCGTTCAACCTTCGGGTCCTCATCATCATAAATCACCCCTTCCAAAGTCTTATAAACAAGCTTTAAATGACCATAACTGGAATGCGGCGATGAATGATGAATATAGTGCTTTAATTAAGACAGGGACATGGGAATTGGTGCCTAGGCCTACGGGGGTGAATATTGTTAATTGTATGTGGCTCTTTAAGCATAAATACAAGTCTAATGGTGATCTTGAAAGGCACAAAGCTCGTCTTGTATGTGATGGCAGGTCGCAGGAAATTGGTGTGGATTGTGATGAGACTTTCAGTCCGGTAGTTAAACCGGCCACTATTCGTACTGTTCTCAGTTTAGCTATGGCTAAAAAGTGGTCGATACATCAACTAGATGTCAAAAATGCCTTTTTACATGGTGACTTGCAGGAAACTGTTTACATGCGCCAACCTCCGGGTTTTATTGATCAGAAAGCACCCACTCATGTTTGTCGACTCCGCAGGGCTCTCTATGGTTTGAAACAAGCTCCCAGAGCTTGGTACCAACGCTTTGCAAATTTTCTCATCAAATTGGGTTTTGTCATCTCTCAGAGTGACAACTCTCTGTTTGTTTTTCGAAAGGGTGATGATATGGCATATTTGCTTCTATATGTTGATGATATTATATTAACTACCTCTTCTGACAAGTTGCGTGCAGGGATCATATCTCAGTTACAAACTGAGTTCCCTATGACTGATTTGGGTCCGTTGAGTTACTTTTTAGGGATAGCGGTAACCCGTACTCCCTCTTATTTGCTACTTTCACAGGGAAAGTATGCACAGGAGATTTTAGAGCGTGCAGGTATGGGCTCATGTAAACCTGCAGCTACTCCAGTTGACACTAAGTCAAAACTTAGTGCAGATGCAGGACCACCGTTTCGGGATCCGACTTTGTATCGTAGTTTAGCAGGTGCTCTTCAGTACCTCACATTCACTAGGCCAGATATTGCCTATGCGGTACAACAGGTGTGTCTTTTTATGCATGATCCTCGGGAACCTCACTTTGAGGCATTGAAACGCATTCTGCGTTATGTTCAGGGTACCATTGATCACGGCTTACATTTATATCCGACTGTTTCGCATCGACTTATTACTTACACTGACGCTGACTGGGGAGGTTGTCCCGATACCCGACGTTCCACATCGGGCTATTGTTGTTTCCTTGGGGACAACCTCGTGTCTTGGTCATCTAAGCGTCAGCATACTTTGTCTAAGTCGAGTGCAGAAGCGGAATATCGAGGGGTCGCGAATGTTGTCTCAGAGGCATGTTGGCTTCGTAATCTTTTACTTGAGTTACATTGTCCTCTACGGCAGGCTACTATTGTTTATTGTGATAATGTCAGTGCTATCTACCTTTCTGGCAACCCGGTACAACACCAACGCACCAAACATGTGGAGATGGATATTCATTTTGTTCGAGAAAAGGTTGCTTTGGGACAAGTTCGGGTTTTGCATGTTCCTACTAGATATCAGTTTGCAGACATTTTCACCAAAGGCCTACCACGAGATTTATTTTTGGAATTTAGGTCCAGTCTTAGCGTTCGCCCTCCTCCCGCTACGACTGCGGGGGTGTGATAGATATTATAGGATTATTATAATATTTGTCGCAGAGTAGGATATATTTGTATATATTTGTGATATAGTTTGTATTCTTATCGTACTAGGTTTCCTAACTAGATTAGGACTAGTATTGTAACACTATATATATTATTCAATGGTACACACTCCAACCCAAGGAGTTTTCCCGAAATCTAACAAAAAGTTATACTGATTTAGTAATATCTTGATCAAAATACATATTGTGGGTTTCTCTTTTAAGCATAGACCTCTAAAACAGAACACTAAAAAAATTTTACACAAAGTCTTCCAAACAGCAGCAAACTCTAATTTGAATTTCAAACACTTGATAGTTTATCACGAGTATAAATTGGAGCAAAAAAACTCCCAACTATGGCAACCTATCAACAAAAAAGTCCAAACCACTAAAACAACCAGATATAATCAATTACAGCCTCCCATAAAAAGGCATCCAACATAACCAAGAGGCTTTTCTTCTCACTCTTGAAGCTAATGGTCTGATTTCTAAAAAAAACAAGTGTTTGATAATAAAAAAACGTGAGTTATCAAACAATATTAACAAGTAACAACCTTACTCAGCAGAATAGCCACACAACAAGACATCAGTTATGTTGTGTGTTTTTTTTAAGATCCGGATACTACCATCTAAGAAAGTTTATAATTTTAATTTAAGGGGTCGGGTGGGTGAATTAGCTGAAAAATATTTGCATCATACAAATGAAAAATGTACATATACGTTTGATCACTTAGAACCACCGAGAAGGGAACTAATATTTCTCAAAAGTCCATTTTCTCCATATTCTTCCAATTTCTTCAGTATCTCGGGTTCCAAGCAAAGCACAACATCAATACATACACTTGATCCTAAAAATCATAGGTGATTTCAACAGACAAATGCAAGAGCAAATATATACAATTTCATAGCATAACCTTCACCCTACTGATTGCTATATATGATAACTGATATAACATATTTTGCACAAGATAAACTAAAAGAACAAAATTTATAAAAATATATATAAAAATTAAAATGAAAAACTTGCTACTAAATCAGATTTTAATTGATTGTTTTAAAAAAAAAAATGTTTTCTTGACAGCGTATTTACCCAATTGATTTATCAATTAATTAACAACAAAATTCTCAAACTCTAAATCGCCACAACAAACAAAATCAAACCTAAATCATTAGAAATCGAAGAAATTTATACTCAAACAGTTTGAAAAATAGTAATCTAAAGGAGAGAATATACTCGTATGTAAAGGTGAGAATTGACTACTTCATGACAACGAATTCACAATCCACAAATCGAAGAAACTAAGACACCACAAATCCACAAAACTGTAAAAAAAGCTATTGAATCTAAAAAAGAGGGACAAAACTGATTTCAATTTAGATAGAGATCTGGTTTTGAAATTGAGATACCTGAATGTGAAATTGATTCAGAGAGAAACGAATATTAGCATTTTAAATTGTTGTATCTGAATTAATTCGAACTTGGATCGGAGAGGGATGAAGATCTAAACTTGTAATTGATGTACCACAATTCGAAATTGATTAAAAGAGAATTGAACATTTGAATTTGAAACTGATACTGAATACCTCCTCATTCGAAATTGACTCGGTGAGGAACAAAGATCTGATTTTTAAATCCATGGTTCATTCGGTTTGTATGCTGAAAGAAAGAGAGTAAAATAGTTAGGGTTTGTGTTTATGTTCAGCACTTCGGCTTCAATGGTTTATTATTTCCCTAAATCTGCAATCGTGGGCCTTTTATTCACGTGTGGACACGTGCTAGTTTTTCTCGACGCCTTTTACCGTCGAAACTTAATTTTGACTCTGAAAAGCGTCGCGAAAACACGCATACTATATTTACTCGTTGACGATACTTTCCCAGCGTCGAGGGTCTAGCGTCGAGAAAGTACTCATTTTGTAGTAGTGTTTATTCCCTTTCAAGTTACTAACTTGATCTTCGGAGGCGAAGCTCTAACCACCCGGAGTCTCCGTTGTTTTGCAGGTACAACTCACTCGGACCAGTCTTTGTAACGTAACTCTCCCGAGGGACAAAAACACCCAAAACAAGTATAATTACCACGATAATACAAAATACAACAAATTCAAATCGTATGAGAATTACGAATAAAAATATTCAATATACAAATTGAAGGATACTAAAAATTAATTACGAAAGAGAAATTGATAATACACGACAAGATGGACATCAGCTCCCTCTACCCCTCGTCCGACGACCACCTCATAGCCAGCCTACACCACCAATCTCCAACTTAAACAATCTCCGACCTTGATAAATGGTGAGGTGAGATTGTTGCATACTGTTGTGAATATTGTGTCACCGCTTGCATGCGTGAGATGTAGAGAAAATTATAAATTTTCTGTGAAAAGAGAGTGGAGGGATGATTGAATATCAAAAGAACAAGAAGAAAGTGAAAAAAAATGGAGAGAGAAAGAGATAGGAGGGAATGACGGCTAAGTTTATTGGAGTGAGAATAATTAACCCTAAGAGGCTAAGATTTAGTGGGCCGGCTGGGAATACAAAGTAAGTGACAGTTTCGTTGTTGTTCATTTTTTTTTGTTTTTTTTAACCGGGTATGCGGGTACCCGATATTAGCACAACATGTCCCGGTCCACGAAATTGTTATTTTACCAGGACGGGTACCCGACCCGCCAAAAACAGAAAAAATTCCTAATTTTGCATCGGGTTTTTTGCGGGTCATTGGGTAATCCGGACGGGACAATCGGGTCGGTTTTTTGAACACCCCTACTCCGTATCAGTAACTCTCCGCAACCCTATACTAAACGATTACTTACTATTTCTTCTCTGCAAATCCATTTTTACTCAAAAATTTGTCGAGCTCTTCTCCCTCCTACCTCGTCTACATCAGCCATTGTTAAACAAGCTTACATAAATAAATGAGTGCTTCCCCTTCGTGTTGGATTATGTACTAAAAAAAATCTCGGTTTCGATCTTGTTTTTGGATCATTTATGAAAAATTAGGGCTTTTCAAATTTGTTTCTGATCATTAGTGCATAATTATGGTTTTTCAAAACTGTCAACATTTTTGAATATAGAGAAGTTGGATCTTTTAATTCAAAGTAGCAGTTCATTCACATCACAAGGAATCGAGATGTCGAACTTCTTCTCTAATTGATTTTCGATCTAATTTTCCTTCTGTCAAGGTAATTAATTGAACAAAATCTTTGCTAATTTGTTATTTTGATAAAAAAAATAGTAGAATTTTTGAATTTATAATAGTTATTGTTTCCAGAATTTGATCGCCTTCTACGAGAATATTCAAGCTCAATTTATGAACAATTACGTATTTTTAGCTAGAAGTTGAATAATTTTACCTCTTTATTTCACAGATTTTATAGAATTTGGAAGAACAATCATTAATTAAGTTATATTTTCAAAGAATTTGTGCGAAATTGTAAAGAGATCTCGTAGAAGAATTCAAACTCGGACGAGTTAACCGAGCTGACTGATGGGTGACTCGGATTATGACTTGGGAGGATAGTCGAACAACTTAAGTCTCAGAGATTCATACCCGAAAGAGCAGGACCAGTTCCATGGCCTCCACTGCTGAAGGTGAAGCTCCACAACCACACATTTATTCGTTGTGTGTATTTGCCTTTGCTCTCTTTTCTAATAAGGTTGGTTATTGGCATAGTTCTTATCTCATGCAGCTAAAATGCTTTCTTTTTAAAATAAAATCTTGTTTAGATCTTGGTACCTAAAAACGCATGAGCAACAAATTGACGGAGAGACTTGATATGTCAAATGACATTTTATGATGATTCTGAGATCATGTTTTGTAAATTGTCTTTGGATTAATTAGTTTGTGCGGTTAGAGCAAC
The DNA here is from genome assembly GCA_024500155.1 of Chenopodium formosanum. Classification (NCBI taxonomy): domain Eukaryota; kingdom Viridiplantae; phylum Streptophyta; class Magnoliopsida; order Caryophyllales; family Amaranthaceae; genus Chenopodium; species Chenopodium formosanum. Next base: position 22,629,798 of record CM044880.1, read on the forward strand.
TCCAATGGCAAACTAATTATCAAATTAGCTTGACATGCCACATAAGCTTTCAACTAATTATGTTTGTAGCTAGTTTGATCCCAATGGCCAGCTATTAGCTTACTATTTAAATTATTAATTTATTATTTTTATCTTTAATTACTAATTGACTTTTAACATTTTCTTTTGGCAAGTTTTTTTCAAGCAAATTAGCTTGGCAAAGCTAATTTACTTGACTAAGCTAATTACGTATTTTTGCTTCAATGGCCAAGCTAGTAGCTAGGGACTATTTAAAATTGCAAGCAAGTCCCTACCTACAACCATTGAAGTTGCTCTTATACTACTTTACAAAGTATTAGTTCTGTGTTTGTTGTTTCTTAGTGTTTTTTGCATTTGCTTAATAAAGCTCCTCTTATGATTAAAATTTCCAATGACCTTCTCGGGCGGGGCGTTTGGATTGTGAGAATGGGAATTTAGGAATTAAAAGATGGGAATAGGATTGAAAATTAATTGATGGGAATATATGAAAATATGTCAATACCTTGTTTGGATGGTGGGTGGGAATATATAGAGAATAAATAACAATTTTACCAAAATACCCTTACAAAAATTATTATTTCATTCTTTTCATTAATGGCAAAAATGTCATTTTCCCCCTATTTCCATTCCCATCCATTTATTACCTAGCCTCCCTAGGTAATAAAATGGTGGGAATTCACCCCTAAATAATCCCATTCCCAAACTTTTTTTTTTCCCATTCCCACCAAACAAACAAGGTTTATTTTTTCGATTTTTTTAGATTTTAACACCTGCTAAAAACACGAAAATGGTTTTTAACACCTCCAAAAAAAAAAAATGGGTATTAACACCATACAAATTTCCAAAAAATTGGTATTACCACCACTTAACGGTTTCCGTTAAAAAATTCCGTTAAATGTGGTCCACAGTGACACGTGTCACTATTTTATTTGTTTTAAAAAAAAAAAATTAAAAAATTAAAAAATTAAAAACCTAAAACTACCTCAGCCACCCTAGCTTCACCCACCGCGCCACCACCGCCGTCCCCAAACCTACCCCCTTTCGGCGTCCGGCGTCCCAGAGAATCGCCCAGCGCCGGCGACCCCACCCCCACCGCCTTTTCCTCCACCTACGCACCCCACCCCTTCCCTTTCCCCATTTTCGTTTCTCGACCCATAACCCCAAAACCACCCTAAACGGGTTTTAGGGTTTCGTTTGGGGTGGTAGGGAATCAATTAAGGGAGGGGGAAAGGAGAAGGAGGGTGTTTCCGGGGGAGGAGGAAGGGGAGGAGGGGCGTTTTCCGGGGGAGGGGGCGTTTAGGGTGGTTTCGAGGTGGTGGGTCGGGAAACGAAAATGGGGAAAGGGAAGGGGTGGGGTACGTAGGTAGAGGAAAGGGTGGTGGGGGTGGGGTCGTCGGCGCTGGGCGATTCTCTGGGACGCCGGACGCCGGCAGGGGGTGGGTTTGGGGATGGCGGTGGTGGCGCGGTAGGTGGGGTTGGGGTGGCTGGGGTAGTTTTAGGTTTTTTTTATATTTTTTTTAATTTTTTTTAAAATTTTAATTTTTTGTTTTAAATTTTTTTTATTTTTTGGCCAATAACAAAGCAACACGTGTCTATATGGCCCTACTTAACGGATTTGTAAACGAAATCAGTTGCGTGGAGGTAATACCAAATTTTTTGAAATTTGGGTGGTGTTAAAATCAAATTTTTTTTTTTGAGGTGTTAAAAACCATTTTTGGGTTTTTACCAGGTGTTAAAATCTAAAATATTTCAATTGGTATTAAATTTCTCAATCCCACCCTCAATTTCCACTTGCCAAACACCACCTATATACTCTTTTCGATTGATATGATATCTTTTTATAATGAATTGAATACTATCAGAGTATTATTTTGTATATATCAGATTGCATGATTTAATCCGGGTTACTGGAACTTGGCACATTATTATTAGCGGGATGAATCTGTTATATCATTCCACAGTCAAATAAAGGACTTGAAAGAAAAGAGCATAATAAACAGGTTGATTGCACTTTCTTTATTAATTTAACTTATTAATTTAGCTATGCTGAACTCTGTTAGATGCTATCTGGGTATTGAGTTTTTGATAGATCAACCACATTATACTAGAGTAAATTATAGATAATGAATTGATGTGGTTTTTTTTCAACAAATTCAATAGGTTTCGATTGTTTATTCTGATAAATTTATTTCTATTTCTCCTTGATTGAATTTTTGCTTAATCGCTTTGTTGACTATGTTAAAGTTTCAATGGATAGATATATTCCACAATTGTAAGATGTGTCACTTACAACCAAATATTTTATATCATTGACCAAGTAAATAATTTCTTTCTATGAGATGTATTCCTTCAAAGACACAATGATTAAGCATAGTCTTACTTTTGGCTTAGAAAGAAGCTAAGGAAAATAAAATAAGTTGTAGCAGTACTATTGGCCGGCGTGTCTTATTTCCTGTAATTTTTTTTTTCATCTTTTCTTTTTGGTCAGGCCTAATTCTTGTGACGATGACGACTTTGTCTTTGATTTAGCTTCATACTCTAGGAACTCAAAGATATTGTATGTGAAATTGCTAGATATTGATTTTGGTTGAATTTTTCTGTGAACATGGAAAATTGAAGAGCTTTAATTTGATTCGCATGGATGGAGGTAATTAATAACAACAAAGGGTAAATAATGATCATTTTCTGTCCATGGAGTGGCGTATTCAAGAATTTTGAATTGTGGGTTCGAAATTTTTAAATAAATGATGATCATATATTAACTAAATATTCAATACATAACTTCATTTTTTTAATTACAAATGGATGGATTTTACAAAAAAAAAAAAAAAAAAAAAAAAAAGAAAAAAAAAACTAAAAAAGCATTTTTCGAGTTTTCATAGTTTGAAAGCGTGCTAATACATTACTACTTCTATAAATCTATCTTTCTATTGCAAAAAATCAATATTACACAAAAATAAAAATAAAAAATCTCAATTCCCCAATAAACACAAGTTTAACATTGTAAACTTCTTCTAATTATCAATTAAAAGACCAAGTAAAAATTTAAAATTCTAAGTTTCTACAATTCAATTTGTCAAGAATTCAAGTATTCAACAATATATCAAAACCAATTAAACAAATCAGTACGTAATTAAACTAATTATCACTAATTTTAATAAAATTAACCATTAAATAGATTTAAGAATTAAGAGGAGTAGAGGAATAAGAGGTGTCACAAACTCACGAAGAACGGAAGAACTTGAAAAAAATTACAAAAAAAAAAAAATAAAAACATAAAATGAGATTAACCATTAAATAAAGATTTAAGAATTAAGAGGAATATAGTAATAAGAGGTCTCACAAACTCATGAAGAACGGAAGAACTCGAAAAAAAATATCAAAAAAAAAAAAAAAACCTAAAATGAGGGCGGCAGGAATCGAACCCAAGACCTAAGGAGGGGTGGTTCAATGCCCTAACAATCACTCCCTTACCAATGTGCTAGGCTTTGACATATGATTATTTATCTCACATAAATTAGTTTTAACCCTTTTTTTTTTTGTTTAAATAAAATAAAAATAATTAAAACTTATAATTTTTTTCCGAAAAATATGTGGGTTCAATGAACCCCCTTGAACCCCCCTAGATCTGCCCCTGTGTCCATGTGATTAATTTATTTTATTTATTTATTTAAATTTTTTAAAAATGTTTTTAGGTGCTGATTGTTTCGGGGGTTTTTGTCCCTTGGGAGAGTTACAACACTGAGACTGGATTCAGCAAAGGGCGTCTGTACCTGCAAAGCAAACAGACCGCCGGATGGTCGGTGGTCTGCCTCCGAAGATTAAGTTAGTAAGTATTCGGAGTAAAACGTGAGGAAATAAAGTTATCTGCTCGGATTCCAAGCTCAGGTAAGGTGCTGTCTGTTTCTTGAAAACGATAGCTCTGTAATAAATGTGAAAGTGACGTGTTGTCTCGTATTGCGTGTATTCCCGTCATAAATGAGAGAATTGTCCCTATTTATAGGGTCTCATGGAAAAGTGTGCCCTCCCTAGGATCTGGTGACCTAGGGATTAGGTCACGCCGCAAAGCGGCCCCTCAAGGTTTGGGCCTTTGAAGGCCGCCATTCCAGAAACAATGCCTGAGTGACATGTGTCACTAAGCCCAAAGGGCTTTTGGGCATTGCTTAGGGTGACACGTGTCGCCCTCTTAATGGTCCATGCTGGATCATCAATTACCCCAGAATGGTGGGATGGCTGCCTACCACGTGTCGTCATCTCAACGGTCCAGGTAGCACCTTTACCTATGACACGTGGCGGCTTCTGATTGGGCCACTTGGGCGGGTATAAAAATACCCAAATCATTTGCCCCCCACAGGGGTCACGTGCATTGCACATGACACCTGTGACATGTGTTATCATCCGACTGGCCGGATTTTCAAATTACATTTTGGGGGAAAAAATTAGGGTTTACCCTTTCTATAAATAGAAGGGTTTGACTTCCTTTTGGATTCACATTTGCATGAATCTTCAAGGAATCTTGAATCATCTGACTTTCAAGGACTTTGACTTTCCAGAGCATCCGACAGCCGACCCCCTTAGTTCGCCTGCTTCATCAAGCGCCCAAGACCGACGTCTCTCGTTACCTTCTTCTAAGGTAACCGCCTAATCCCTTTTTCACTTATTTTTTGCATTTTTCTTTTATCGAAATGGTTTCCCAAACGCACACGGCACGACCTAGGTTAGCGATCAGCCGGTCACCGAGGACAGCTGAATCTAGAACTAGGAGTGCCGAATTCGAGAACTTTCCTTTAAGTACATCTCCAATTCCGACAGTGTCTGTGCCTCTACAGGACACGATGGCCAGAACAAAGCAAACGACCAGGAGATATAGAGCGGATGGTAACTTTTACCATTCGGACAGTGAGACTGTCAATTTTGATGGCTCCATTAGGGTGCCTATCTCTGAGGTTAGCAGAGACCCGTCTAGCACCGTCAGCACTCCAAATGACTCGTTTTTGGAGGAGTGCGATGAGGAATTTGAGAACCCCGGGCCGAGTGGATTGGTGCCGGATGATGAGTTGGGGGAGGACATTGCTGGCAACTGCCGGCAGTCCCCTAGCTCCGATGAGAGTTCTGATGACTCGGCGTCATCGTCTTCCAACTGCGTCCCCTTGACTCAGAGAAGGCGCAGTTAAACTTAAAGGATGCAAGAGAGTCCCTCTCCATTGAGAAGGGAGAGGGTTGGGCAGAGCCGTCTGCTTCCAGGCGGCATGAACGTGCGCCCTACTATCTGCACGTTCCGGAAGGCTGGCGGAAGATCATGGCGGATGATCTTCCCAAATTTCTTTCTACTAATGTCATGGGACATGGGTATCTTCTGTCTATGCCGGATGGTGAAGACACGGTAACCTAGACTTAGATGCCTGTTTATGGTGACCAGTGTTTTGGCTGCTACGAGGCGGCCATCCAGGCAAGACTTCGTTTTCCTCTCCATTCGGCCGTGGAGAGGATCTTGGACGGATACCAGCTGGGTATCTGGAAACTAGCCCCCAACTCTTGGGTAGATATCTTGGGCTATGTTGCCGCCTGCGAGATGCTGGAGGTGGATCCCAGCTTTGAGGCGTTTGCTCATATGCACTATATGAGCAGGACGCCCAATCCAAGTGGTATCGGTTGGTTTACGCAGACCAGCCATACCAAGTACATGATGACCTTGGGGAAAAAGAACAAATGGAAGGATTGGCGGACTAAGTTTTATATAGTCTCTTCCCCAGACGCTCAAAGGAACAAGCGGTACAGCCGCTGGACTCAATATCCTCTCCTCCTGGCTGGGAAAAAGGCTCTTCCGCCTGTTTCCAGACGGGCCTAAGAGGAGATCTTTGACCGAGGCCTTTTCTCTGTGGCCGTCCAGACGAACAAAGAGACGGGGGTTAAGTAGGTCACCTCCCAGAGCTATATTCCCCGATCCGAGTGGTTCTCGGACAGGACGTACTTGGCTGCCTGTGGGCTAAGTACTGAGATGCCGAGAGGTAGCTAGCCGCATGATTTTATTATCTTTTGCTTACTTGTGACTATTTGTCTTTTTTGCTAACACTTTGTTTCTTGTTGCAAAAAAAGCAATGGAAAAGCTTCCGGCCCACAAGAAACCAACCCTCTCCGCCGCCTTCTACCGCGTAAACATAAAACAGACGGATGAGCAGCCGCCAGGCGGCACTCCTAAGGTAATGAGTCTGCAAAGGCTTCCCTTAGTGAATTGTATTCTCATACTTTGTTTATGAAACTCATACTTGAACTTCTTTTCAGAGTGCTTCATCAAAGCCCCCCTTCCTCTCAACCGGACCCCAAGCTGCGAAAGCAGGCGACTGGTGACGTCTCTTAGAGCCGGAGGAAACACGTCGCCAGCAAACCTACTAAGAAGGGGACAGACGCGTCTTCCCCCACCAAAACACCATCAAAGCCGGACGCTCTTCAACAAGTGTCGAAGAGTGGCAAAACGCCACTCACCACTATTGGCTGCATACTAGGCGGCAGTGAAGCTGGTGGCGGAGAGGGAGGTAAGCCATCCAACCATTCAATTTCTAACTTAGCTGTATTTGTTTGATAGATGCCCCAACGAGGCCAACTGTCCTCTAGATGGCTAGGCGGATGCTTATGTTGCTTGACCCTGAGGATAAGGCGTTCGTTAGAGGAGTCGGCACCATGGATCTGGACGACATTCTAGCGCTTCTTGGCGATGTACAATTCCTAAAAACTTAACTTATGTACATATTTTTTTTGAATGGTTACTGACATGTTTATTTGATCGGGGCGCTTGCTGGCTATGCTGCGCGTTAGCGGTCTCAAAGGGCCCCTCAACAAGAAGACCAGGGAGGTAAAGGCAGCAAATGCTCAGGCCGCCTCTACTTTGGAGAAAGCTCAGTTTGAGATTGCTCAAAATGAGATTCTGACACTTGATATGTTGTATTCCCAAGCGTCTGCCAACCTGCAAGTTCAGCAGAACTTGGACGCGGCCAAGCAGCGGGTGAGGGAGCTCCATGACCAGGTCAAGGGCCTTATCGAGCAGCTAGACAACCTCAAGGAGGCAGAGTCCAAAGTGACTAGCCTAGAGGTGACGGTCAAGAGACTCAGAGGTTGGCTGAGCAACTAGGAGAAACAACTCCGGACCAAGTACAGGTCCTTGATGGAGGAGGAGAAACAAGCCCCGGTCAAACAAATGATGGATGACAACGAAGTCATCATGCGTGCGGCCTGGGCGGCTGCTCAGCCGTCTGCCGATTATCAAACCTGGAAGGTCCAGTTTGATAAGGCTAATGATGAGTTCAATGCCCGTCTCCTTGGCGAGGCTCAAGAGGCGGCCGAGAAGGATGCGGTTGCCAAGAGTGCCTCGGGGGAGTCTAGCTCGTCTAGCAGCTTGTCTGGGGATGAGAAGGAGGATGATCAGGAGGAGGGTGAGGAAAATAGAGAGCATGCGTCGGAGGAAAACGCGGATGCCGATGCTGAGAAGCTCCCCTGATCTTTAAGCTTTACCCGTCTTTCTGCGGCCGAATGACCATATATTTATCTTTCCGGCCTGTGCGCTGTGTATTTGTGTATCTTTACCGACCGAGGGGTCAGGTAAATTAATAATTTCTCTGGCTTTTCCAGCAAACAATCTTACCCACTCGTCTGGTGGCGATTGGGCTTTTTAATTCAAGGACTTTCGGCCGTTTGGCTGAAGTTAATTCATATTGTTGTCCTTTCAAATTTTTTTATTGCATGTTTTTTGGCTAAATATTATAACCTGTATACCATGCGAATGTTCTTGCCCCTGGACGGATGTCGAGTGGTTTCGATTGATTGGATTGATTGACTTAGAAATTATTGATACTTGGAAGAGTATGCATGGTTACTAAGTCAATCAATCACTATGGTGATTGCCCCAAAGCACGCGACAGACGACCATCCGGAGCTTATGAATAATTGTTTTCATTCGGCCATTGGCACAAACGAAATACAAAATTCTTGACTTAGCAAATTCGCTAAAAAGATAACCTCCGCCTGTTTTTCCCCAAGAGCTAAAATCAGGCGCATCCGGCCATAGGCCTCGTCGAGATAAGATGATAAGTTTTAACTTAGCTTAATTTTTCTTAAGAAGAATATTCCGCCTGTCTTGCCCCAAGAGCAAAGAACAGGTGCATTTGACCCACAGGTCAGAAGAGTAATCCGCCTGTCTTGCCCCAAGAGCAAAGAACAGGCGCATCCGACCCACATGTTTCTTTTTTAATCTGCTAAATATTTTAGCTTGTTTTCTTCGTAAGTAATAGTTTGCCTGTCCTGCGTTTGAGCATAAACAGGCGTATCTGGCCAAAGGCCTCATAAGTTAACTTAACTTGTAGATTAGCAAAAAAAAATTTCCTGTCTTGCCCCAGAGCAAAAACAGGCACATCCGACTTAATGCATCAATATCCTCTACTTATGAAACAATGACTCTTTTCCGACAATGCTAGAACAGTTAGAAAATTTCGGCCTTTTAGATTTCACTTTTGATTAAATCAAACGACCGCGAATGCTGCCTTAGCATTCGGTAGGGCCGCTTGATGTATTCGTAGAGCAATGTGCCACCCAAATGGGAGATGCTTCTCCGCGACAAATTCGCCCGAATGGACGTCGCGGATTATCTAACTCATGTTGGAGCAGACGGTCATACTCATGTTGGAGCAGACTGTGACCGTTCGACCTCTATTTGTTTATTAATATCCAACCATTAGCCTCAAAATGATTTTATCTAGCCTTAGGCCTTTTTAAAGAATTAAGCAAATATTCATTAAGTGCTGTCATAAACTTAAAGAATTTTGTAGGAACGACTGCTTTAAAGCCGTCGGCCCCTTGAGAGAGATTGGGGCGTCTGCTGTTGGGACAAATGCTTTTCAAATACATTGGTCGTCTGTATTTTGTACAGGCGACGCTAATAAAAAAGAAGTTAGGAAATGAAGGCATATTCTCATTAACAAAATTTGAAATGACAAAATTTGAGGTATTTATATTCGTACATAGAAATAGTACTTTTTCAAGTTATCTACATTCCAAGTTCTAGGCAGCTGCATCTCGTCTAGTTCCTCTAGGCGATAGGTGTCGTCTCTTACTTCCTCATATATTCGGTAGGGGCCTTCCCAATTTGGGGTTAGCTTTCCCTGCTCATTCGCCCTACCGACTGCCTCCATTTTCCGTAGCACAAAGTCCCCCACTTTGAGAGGACGCTTGTATACTCTTTTGTTGTAAGCCCGCGTCATTCTCAGACGGTAAATCTCATGGTGCAAGGCAGCATTGCCCCTGTGCTCTGGAAGTGAGTCCAATGCCAGCCGCATGGCCTCCCAGTTTACTTCTTCGTCATATAACATGACTCGAAGAGTCGGCTCATAGTGTTCAATGGGCAGGACAGCTTCTGCACCATACATCATGAGGAATAGGGTTTCTCCAGTCGCCCCTTTAGCAGTCGTTCTGATAGACCAGAGGACGTGTGGTAATTCATCCGCCCAAAGGCCACCAGCCCGTTCAATTTTCTTTTTAATCCCGTCTGAGATTAGCTTGTTGAAGGCTTCGACCTGGCCATTTGCTTGAGGCCAACCGACTGATGCAAAGAAGCTTCAGACCCCTTGGTCTCCCAGCCAAGTCTTTAGTTGAGGAGTTTCAAATTAAGGACCATTGTCAAAAACCATAGACATGGGCACCCCGAAATGAGTGATAATACTCCTCCAGATGAAGGAAATAACATCTTTTGTCTTGATGTTTTTGACCGCCTCCGCCTCTACCCACTTGGTAAAGTAATCCACAGTTACCAATATGTAGCGCTTGCCGCCTGGTGCTGCTATGTAAGGCCAAAGTATGTCCATGCCCCATTTGGCAAAGGATATTGGGCTGTGGATGGCCGTCAGGTCTGTGGCCGGACGATGGATGAGCTTGCCAAACTTTTGGCACTTGTCACATTTTTTGACCATTTCCATGGCATCCGACTCCATAGTAGGCCAGAAATAGAGCCGCCTGGCCTTGGCAGCTAAAGACCTGCCGCCTATATGGGAGGCGCAGAAACTCGCATGCAAATCTTTGAGGACCTCTTTACCCTTCTCTGGGGTAACACACTTCAACAGGGGTTTCAAGAAACCAGTTTTGAAGAGTTCTCCTTGTCTCAACTCGAAGTTTTCCGCTTTCTTCTTCAGAACAGCCGCCTCCTGGGGTGAATCAGGGAGCGTGCCGTCTGCAAGATATGCTCGGATGCTGTCCATCCAGGTAGAGCTTCGGTTGAGAATTCCAACGGGGTCTTCATTAGATATACTTCTCTTTTCCATGACCTCCCAGAAAACCGACCAAGGTGTTTCACAGGAGGCGGATGATGCTAGTTTTGACAGAGCATCCGCCTGATTGTTTGAAGATCTGGGCACTTGAGTTAGATGGAACTCCTCAAGTGTCCCAACTTCACTTTTGATCGCCTGCAAATATTTTATCATGGCCGGATAAGTAGCCTCGTACGTTCCATTGACCTGGAGTACGACTAGTTGAGAATCAGAGTAGGTGTCAATTTTCTTTACCCCTGCCGCCTTGCAATATCGAATGCCAGCTAGCAGGGCCTCATACTCGGCCTCATTATTAGAGACTTGGAACTTGAACCGTAGTGCATATTCGTACTTATCTCCCTCAGGAGATTGACAGATAATCCCTGCACCACAACCGTTCGCAGTGGAGCTCCCGTCCACATACACTTTCCAAACCTGGTCAGTATTGTCCGGTGCAACCGGCCTTGTCATTTAAACAATAAAGTCGACGAATGCTTGCCCCTTTATTTCATTCATTGGTTAGTAAGTGATTTCTAATCCTTGCATTTCAATCGCCCATTTAAGCATTCGTCCAGAAGACTCCAAGGTTGTAAGTCGCCGCTTGATCGGTTGGTCAGTATAGACCTCTACCCCATGCGCCAAGAAGTAGGGTTTTAGCTTCTTGACGGCCATGTAAAGGGCAAGGCCAAATTTTTCAACCATGGGGTACCGAAGCTCTGCGTTTCTGAGAACATGGCTAATGAAATACACCGGGAGCTGGATGCCGTCTCTTTCAGCTAAGAGAACGGCGCTGAGGGCATGATCAGAGACCGATAAATACATGAATAGCTTCTCTTTGGGCAAAGGGCTAACAAGCCTCGGCAAAGAGTGCAGATGAGTTTTCAGCTTTTGAAAGGCCGCCTCTACATCATCCCATTCAAATTTGGTCTTCTTTTTGATTGCCTGGAAGAAGTAGAGACACTTGTCGCCTGACCGACTGAGGAATCTCCCCAAGGCCGCCAGGCAACCTGTTAAATTTTGCACTTCCTTCACAGTACGGGGCGACTGCATGTCGATTACCTCCTGTATTTTCTCAGGGTTGGCCTCAATTCCCCTTTGGTCAATAAAAAATCCGAGAAACTTCCCAAACTCAACGCCAAAGACACACTTTTTTGGGTTTAGCATGACCTTGTGCCGCCTGAGTGTGGCGAATGTTTCTCGGAGATCAGGAAGATGATCCGCATGTTGTCTGGATTTGACTATCATGTCATCAATGTACGCCTCAACATTTCTTCCGATTTGATTAATGAAGATCGTATTAATCTTTCGTTGGAAAGTAGCAGGCGCATTCTTCAAACCAAACGACATCACCGTATAACTGAACAACCCCTGATCAGTGACGAATGCCGTCTTTTGTTGATCTTTTTTTTTCACAGGGGGATCTAATGGAAACCTGAATAGGCGTCCATAAAACTCTTTAGGGCATATCCGGCTGTTGAATCGACCAGACTGTCAATCTTAGGCAGTGGATAGCTATCTTTTGGACATGCCTTGTTGAGGTCTGTGTAATCAACACACATGCGCCAAGTTCCATTTGACTTTTTTACTAACACAACGTTAGCTACCCACTCAGGGAAATTGCACGACCAAATGAACTTGGAGTCTAGTAGCTTTTTTACTTTGGCGGCTGCCACCTGACTTCTTTCCTCGCCATGGTTTCTTTTCTTTTGCCGGATTGGCTTCTTTTTAGGATCCACGGCGAGTTTGTGGACAGCGAGATCCGGGCTGATGCCTGACATCTCTTCCACTTCAAAGGCAAAGATGTCTTTAAATTCTTTCAACAGCTGGTGCAGGCTCTAACCCAGCTTAGCAAATGCAACCGTCCCCACCTTAACCGTCCGCTCTGGGCGACTGTCGTCTAGAGGGATATCAATGTGTTCTCCAGCAAGCTGGGACAGAGATCATCCGACCATTCCCCGGTCAGTGATTGCTATTGTTTTTCTTTTTTGACCACCACCAGCTGATCAATCTTTCTTTTCTTTCCGGCTGGTGGGGCCGACTGTTCTTCGTCGACATCGTCGAGGTCGATCATTTGCTTGCCTTGGCCAGATGCTGCGGCCGCGGGCTTGACGTTCGAGAGATAACACTCTCGAGCCGTCTTTTGGTCCCCATTAAGGGAACCGACTGTTCCATCATCCTTCTCATACTTGAGCAGCATGAGAGCTGGGATGATGACAGCCTTACACTCATTTAGAGTGGGTCGGCCAAAGATGAGGTTGTAAGCTGTGAGCTCTTCAACCACTAGGAAACGGATGATCATGTGCCGACCGTCTCCCCTGTTCCCCAGGCGGACAGGTAAGTTAATTCGTTCGACTAGGTGCACAAGTCCTCCCCCAAACCCAACAAGGGTTTGGGAGACCTCCATCATGCTATCCGGTTTGTACTTGAGATTGGATAAGCATTTGAGGCTGATGAGGTCCGAGGAGCTTTCAGTGTTAATCAAAATTCGACCAACCAGCTGGTTAGCCACCTTGCATGCAATGACCACAGGGTCATCATGCGGCCAACGGACTTTGCCTCTATCCTGCTCGGTGATGACAACTTTAAGGAAGGCGGATGTACCAGCCGCCTCTCCTTCTTCAACAGAATTGACCATCTTTCTCAGATGGTCCTGGGTGCCTCGAATGGTCGGGCCACCTCCGGCAAATCCGCCTGCTATGGTGTATACCGGATCTTCATCATTTTCGGCACTCACAGCAGGCTGGGGAGTCTTTTTCTTGGACTGCCCCAGATTTTCCTTTGAAGTCGCTTTGGACTTCACATAGGATTTCAGTTGTCCTTTGTCGGCCAGACAATCAAGCTCCCGCTTGAGACTGAAGCAGTCGTTCGTGTCATGGTCGACATCCTCATGGAAATGACAATGCTTGTTTTTGTTCCGATTTTCAGCGGAACCTTTCATAGGAGTCGACTTCTCAAGAGTCAGCTGATCCTTGATTTCCAAGAGGATGGAGCAGTAGTCCTTGTGGAACTCGTACCTTGGGACGTACGGTTTCCACTCTTTTTTCTTCTTATGGGCCGGTTGATCAGAGTTATCAATGGCCCATATTTATTTTTCCTTTTTGCTCTCTTTTGGCTTAGGAGGCGGCTGAGTAGGCCGAATCTCCTTCTGTCGGTCGGACTTCTTAGGGTTCGACTGCTTATTTGAGGAGCAGAGTTCAGTCGCCTGTATATAGGCTTCCGCCTCTCGTAAGGCTACTTGCAGAGTAAAAATTTGTTTGCGGACGAGTTCATACTTAAAAGTAGACCCGTCCTTCAGGCCCTTAAAGAAGTCTGTGAAGGCGACCTCATCAGACAGCCCATGAATCTGGATTCGTACCAGATTGAACTGCCTGACATAGGAATGCATGCCTTCTCTATCTCCCTGCTGTACATTTCCCAAATCAAGGCTTGTCTTTTTGGAAGGGATGTTCATAGAGAAGTTTGAAGCAAACAAGAACGCAAACGTCTTGAATCTATTAATACAACCAGCCGGCAGATTGCCGAACCACTGTTGGGATATGTCCTTCAGGGTGGCTGGAAAACAACGACACCATGTGGCATCATCTAACCCTTGTAAATACTTGAGGTGGGTGTATGCTAGTAGGTGGTCTTCTGGGTTGGAGGTCCCATCATAGGTTCCAACCAGAATATTTTTAACCTTGGCTGGTTGTTCGGCTTCGGTTATTTCCCGAGAGAAGGCAGAGGGTTGATCTCCAAGGTGTTGCAGCCTGAGCTGCCAGTCCATCGGCTGATAGCCGTATGTCGCCTGTCCTCCAAAGAAGGCAGGCTGCATGTAAGGTAAAGCCAGCGACTGGTACAATGGTGGAGCCTTGTACTAGGCCAACTGGATTACATGAGGGCCAGACTGAACCCGTGGGCTGCCTGCTGGAGTCTCATGTACAAACTTATAATACCTCACAGAGGTATTCCGAAAGCTATCATTGTAGGTCCACGTTGAAGCCGACTTTGATAGCTGGGTTTTCTTCTGCTCTATGTAATGTCGAGCAATAGAGAATGTTTTCTTGCTACCATCCGGCTGTATGTGCCGAATGGCTTTTCTTGTGCCCGTTTCTGGGAAACGGAGCCTAGTGAGTTCGAATTAGGGTTGAGCCTTCTCCCTTGTGTTGACACTCAAACCACTTGTGCGGTCCTTGTGTTGACACTCAAACCACTTGTGTGGGCTGTTATGCTATGGCTCAGCTGCTCGTTGTTGCTTGTGTGTAGTCAAGCCTTGTGGTGCGGGGCGTACTATATATGTGGATGTACGTTGGTGTTTACTGGGGGTTAGTATGCGTAGGTATTGCTTGCGAAGTAATGTGTTAAGAACTCCAAGTCTTGGTGCTAGGCATTTGGACATTTTGGACTATGCTTTTTTTTTTTTGCTTAATTTTGCCGTTTTTAATTGTTTTATTAATTTATTTTGTTTTGATTATTTAAATAAATATTGGAGGCTAGGTCTCGGTTTTTTGAGCGACATTTGCAAAATTTAATTTTGGCAAATAATTGGGTTTACCGGCTTAATTAATTGGATAACTCCGTCAGTGTTTTCTTAAGTGTTACACTTTAACCGACACATAGTTGTAGGCAATTTAATTGACATATATATAATAAGAGGTAAGTGGCATAGTTGGAGTATCAAAAAATTATAAAAGAAAGATAGTGGGGTTATAGTTTATTGAAAAGTAATGAATGTGAGAGGAAATATATAATAAAAAGGTAGTAGTGGGTTTGGATGGAGACCATGAGAGGAGAGAGATATAATATTTTAATGTAGCATTTTGCCAATATGAAGTGTAACACTTAAAAAAATACGGCCGGAAATGGGAAGTGTAACACTTAACAAAAACACGAAGGGAGTAATAAAGATGGATGCACAATTTAGTGGTAGGTTCAATTATTAATTGCGCTAAATTACATAATCAATCAAAAAACTTTGATTAGTTTTAGTTAGGCATGTTAATTGGATTAATGACCTAAATTAGTTACTAGTTTACGCGCATTTTATGCATTGTTACTTGTTTTATCGTTGTAAAATGCATGGGCCATTCACAAATATTGAATGGATGAATGGAATGTATAATCTCTCACAAGGTTTATAAAATGGCAACTTGCGGGGCCTGATTAGGATAGAAAATACGAACTACAATCTGTGATATGTTTTTGTAAATTTAAATATGGCCTGCGAACCTTTGAGTATTTTTGTACCTTAATATTTAGATTAGTCCTAATCGTAGATACTAGTATTTTTATTATGGTAATGTCTTGAAGACGGAGGTTCTTGAAAGACGAAGCCATGAAATTGCAAAAGACGTCCCTTGAAGATTTGAAGATTTAAGGGGTCATGCTAGTTGCCAAATGCATCTTTTTTTATGTTTTCGATATATATTTATGAGTATATATATATGAATTATATGTTAGATGCATGTTTAGGATTTTGAATGTTGTGATGATTAATTAAGTTAACTTAAATCAACCAACATAGAAACCCTAGGTCCTTAAAATATTGAGTAAATTTTGTCATTCCAAACAACACTTATCGACCTATTGAGAGTAGTGATGGGCTACTCCAAAGCAAGGAATCACTATTTTTCCCTAGGATACGTAAGGTATGTTGATGGGTTTGCCAAGGCAAGACATCGAATACAAGTTAGTTTTGGTTATACTCAACGATATGAGTGATGGAGTCATAACATGTCGTGACAAAGTGAAAAAGTTGTTAAGAGAGCATAAGATGCGACGATGTATCCAACCAAGAGTTGCTTGGAGCCATTAGCAAAGAGTTGCTTACCTTAGGAGATTGAGTGTTAAGACAAGCCAAAGAATGCTTAACCACTATTTGTTCTTTGGATCTTGGAATCGACTTATTCTCGCCAAATGGGGATAAATTTTATGCGTGGATAAGAAATTTAATAAGATTGAAAATTTGCATGAATACTTTTTAATTTTCAAACTTATTATGTTATTTACTTGATAAATGGTTATACATTGCGCTTATATTTGTAGAATTCCAAATCAAACAATATTGTTTTCCATGATTGGTAAAGGAAATCTTTGAGAATGGTTCTCAAAGAAAGGAAAGACAATTCTAAAAATACAATTTTCATGATGAATGACTTTTATAAGTCCGAAAGGACGTTTTGACATCATGTATTCAAAATACTAGGTAGTTTTGTTAGACATGAAATATTGAGTTGGAAACTCAAAATTGTCAATGCTTGACAACCAACATATCTTTTATCTTTATATGCGGGTGAGTACAACTCATTGATGTATTAATTAAAGTACGAATTAAGGAAAAAGATGGAATTTTGTAATACGACGCATTAGATGCTTAATTATGCCTAACAGAGTATAAAAGTTAAAGACTCTTAAAGAAATTATTCTGTATTATGAGATAAAGTATTATAAGAATTATAGGAATCAAGGAGCAAAGAAAAAGAATAAGATTCCATTTCTGCTAAAGAGTTCATGTTATTATAATTAACTTAGAAAATTATTATCTTCACAAGTATTAGATACTGCTTGAGTGTTCCACTTTGAAAATGACCTCAAACTATTGAAAATAAGCTCAGTTATTGACTTACAAGCTTAGAATGAAGCAAGTGGTGCTACATTAGTTGTAAGATCATATTCTTTGTTTAAAGACCTTTTAAGCTAAGGCAAGAACAAATAAATGATTATTATGTTCCATAATCAGCAAACAATCTGTTAACACACGGAAAGACCACATTCAAAGTAAAGAGCAATAATTGCGAATTTATTTGAATGACATGGTTGTTTAAAGCATGAGTCAAGAATGCTTGATTATAAACAAACATTTCCCTAACATGAAAACTCACAAAGTTAAAATAACAGAAATGATTTGTGTTCTTGACATCTTTAGCAATGTCACATTAACAAGAACGTACTCAAGGCTATATAGGCTCTTGATAGTTGATTGATTCAGAATCGTTCTAAGAGAAGAAGAACAAGTGAGAGGAAAATGAATTTGATGACCATCGAGATCAGCAACAAACTAGAATTCAGAGTCTCGAAAGACCTTAAAAGGGCTTCGTAAGAATACTTGATCAAGAATACTCAAAAGGACTTTACAAGTGCAATAAAAGAGAATTTATTACTGACAAAACTTTTGAAAATTTGGAGTAAGATCAAGATAATCAAAAGGCTTTGAAAGCGCCTTGAAACTCAGTGTTTGATGTAATAACCCCGTATTGGTATAGAAATCACCAAAGGCTTGGATTGAATCCCATAGATTTTCTATTTAGTTAGAAATAAACCTAAGACTTACAAGCATACTATTTACCATTAGATAGTAAGGGAATAAAACCTTGTAAGATTGCTACGACAAATCCAAATTCCAAAATAATGGTTAGAGGCTACAAGATCCGAAATAGACTCCATGCATGAAATCATGTTTAAAACTTGATTAATTTGCATGAAGGGTGAAAGACCCATTGATTGCAAATAAGTTTTCAAGGAGAAAACTAACAAATGTGAAAATGTATATGCGTACATAACTAGATTGGTTGAAAAGGATTAATTAAATTCACAGAGTTGATTTAATAAAAACCTACTCACCAATTGGAATGCTCAAGTCTTTTTATTGTTATTCTAGCAATATTGCATATATGAAATATGGAAAATTAGATACCAAAACCCCCTTCCTAAAATAGGATTTTGGAAGTGACTATCAAAATAGTCTAAAGGTTTTGAAAATCTAAATAATGCTAGATTTGAAAGTGAGCTCAAGAAATCCATTATGGGATTGAAGGAAGCATTGCATAAAGGAATTGGAACGTGTTTTCTCATGAAGTTAATAATAGGATTGACTTATGAAGAAAAATAGAAATTCTTATGAACAAAAAGTTTAGTGGGAGCAAGAGTTAATCTTGTAAGGTCCAACAAGAAGTTTACGAACTCTATTGTAAATTAACAATCAAATGCTAAATGCTTAGATTTTAAATTATTTTCAACAATGGACCAAGCAAAAGACGATACTTAGTACATATTGGGTATTAAGATCTATTGTATAGACTTAATAAAATATTTGAACATGTAAAGGAATTTACCGTGTTAAACATGAATTGAAGGACTTTGAAAGACTTTCGACCTGTGTGTATAAAACTAAGTAAATGTTTGAACTAAGTATGATCTAGGATAAATACTAAGTCAAACAAGAAAGACTCAACAAACAGTTTAGCAAGGCTCAGTGAATCTAGATGAGCTAAAACGCAACGTGGGTGGAAAAAGGTTGAGAATCATTCTACAATTAAATCCATCATGTACGCTACGATATGGAATCGTCATATGACTTACTTTCATAGAGCATGTGAAGTATGTATATAGTACTAATCAACTTGAATCTATGTAACAGATCATTAGATTATGGAAAAGAACATCAAAAGTACTTGGATAAGTAACAGGATGAGTTCTTGACTTGTGGAAACAAGTACAATTAGAAAATTAATGTTGCAAGCACAAACCTTAACAAGGATTAGATCCTTAACAAGGTAGCCATTTATAAGCACGAGCTAAATGAGTCATGTCTTGATAATGGTAACATGGACGTGCATCCATGTGTAATGTGCGGGAATTTAAAGTAAATTTCTATGATCACAAGTGATTAAGGTATCCCAAATCATTGTGAGACGTTTGGAGTGAAACCCAAGCAAAACATCATCAAGAAGTCTACTAAAATATATGTTGAGAATATTGTTGCCTTAAAGGAGATAATAAAGAAGATGATTTATGGAAAGTTTGTTGTTGGACGTTAATGTTTGTAGGTTGTCAAGTTAAAGATCTCAATCATGAAAATGTGTGGGAGCCATCACTTGGACAATTAATCCTAAATCATATATAATCCATGTCACTCTCAAATTTTATTATCTTATTATGAAAGTGATCAGTAATGAAGATGCTAAGATTAGAAAAGTAAGTATAACTAAACCTATGAAAAAAGTGAACGACAACATTCACAATTGCACGAAAGAAATCAAGCATATTAGATATGGGTGTAATTTCTATAAAGTTTTACAAAGAGTGTTACTCTTACAACATTCGAAAAAACCATTTATCATAAGATGAATAATTCAGGTTTTGGAGGAATTTAAAATTTCATGCAATTTTATCACTCCGTTGCTATTTAATTATGGTTAAGGATTAAATAATGAGTCCATTCGATTCTGAAAAAATTCAAAATAGGGTATCAAGACCACTTGAGATTAATGACCACTTGAGATTAGTGTGTAGTTTGATTTATAGCACCGTTTCTTGTGCTACAAGGACATGATTGTCATAAATTATTTGCATAAGTATTGGTTTAGAACCATACTGGATCGACCTATGAGAATACTTTAAGAGATTAAAAATCTTCATAAGTATACTTCTCATTATGTTTATCGGAACCTATTTCCTCGACCATAAGTATTGTGAGTTCTCTTGTTTGAGTACTAGTCCACTTTGATGTTGTCAAATGTTTGCCGTAATAAGGGATTATAATGGAAACACTCGGGCCGCTAGGTCCTCTAAGTCAGAGAAGCTACATTACAAGACTGGCAATGTCCCCCTATTAAAATAGGGAAGATGTCTTTGTTTTTTACAAGGTCTCTCGAAGAGCGAGACGGTAAAACGCATGGCCGTGTTGGGATGGATTTTAGAAATCATTTGTTTATTGACAATCGTACTCAAGATCGAGAAACACTTCTGGACATTATAAGGATGAAGAATAAATCTTACCTTATAGTTCATGAAGAGACATTAAGTGACATAGGAAAAAGGCTATACACTAAATGTGCACTTGTCCAGAAGGACAAGTGAGAGATTGAAAGGAATGCTGTCCTTCAAACAAGTGTTTTATTCCGATAGAGGGTTTGAAAGTATTTGAAAGCTAATTATTTAGTGAGGTCAAGTGACAAGGGAATAATCTCGTCGTTAAACGACTATCCCTAGATCAAATACAATTTATACAACCTAAACAAACCTAATACAAGTATAAGGCAAGCATAGGGGTCGAACCACAGGGAATGAATAAACACCACCAAATGTTATCGACAATTAAGCTAGTCCGGAATAAGAGATAAATAAACTAAATTCTAAAGATGCTAAAACAAGAAATAAAACATTAAGGGAAATGGTTTAGGTATAGCATTCACTTGAACATAAACAAAGGCATAGAAATTGAATTAATTATGAACTAAACATGCTCGAATATCGAAGTAAAAGATTCAATCTAGCTGCCTTCCGGGGTCAATTGGCTTCTCCTAACATATCCTCTATGCTTCCACACTAGAACCATATATTGGGAGGTGCAATCAAAGAACAATTGATAGTAATGAACCTTAACTAAGTCAACTTCCGTTCCTTGTTAGCAAAGATTCATCTTTAATTAACCAACAATGTGCACTTGCAAGAAGATTAAAGAATATCAACCATATAAAGACTGTAATCACAAATAAATCAATTCTAAACCGTAGAACATGCTCAAGATCCAACTACACCACAACCATCCCCTTAATGGGGGAATTACTCACTAATCATGATAACAACAAGATTAATCAACAAATAATCAAGAATCAAAATGATTAAAAAGCAATACAACCAACAAAAATAATAATAAAAAGAAAGCAATAAAAATAGAGGAGAGAGAGTTAGAGATTCTCATTGATTGAAGATGAAAGTCTATAGAAAAGATGATCAATTTCTTCTTCAAAATCCAAACTCAACAATGGGAAAACCCTTACTTTTTCTCTCTAAACTACCCTAATCCTAACCTAAACCTAGATAGAGAAGCTCTCCTAAAAACTAATTAGAGAATAGAATAATTCTTAATTGTTCTCCCCCTTTTTCTAATTACCCTAAAAATGGGTATATATACAAAGCTAATAAAACTTAGCAAATAATAGAAAACAAAATAAAATAAAAAGAAACTAATTATAAAAAAATAAAAGAAAGAAATAAGAAAAAGGGAAAAGAAAAGAAATAAAATTAAAATACAAAGAAAATAAACCAAAATCCCCTAAAAACAAAAACATCAGACGCCCCTTTCCCTTTCTAATTCGATGTTGGCTGCTTTGAAGTGCTCCACCACACCATTGTTCATCAACCACCATCATCAAATCGTCACCGCTCATCCTCCTTGTTTATCATCAAGCATCAAATAAAATCTGTTCGATCTTCATTAAGAATCACGCGCGAAGCTCGTGAAATAGTTTGATCGAACCATGGGTTGGTGCGGCTGAACTACGGGGTTGGTTCGGTCGAACCATCGGTGTGTTCGACCACACCTCTTCAAATTACAAATCCTCAAAAGTTTCTGACTCGTACTTCGACTGAACTCCTATTCGGTTTGCTGGAACGCAAATGAACTTGAATTGCTCTGAATTTGGGTGATGCTTGTGCAAATTGATGGGATTAATTTGCGTTTGCGGTGGCCGGAAATTGCAAGGAAGAGGTGCGGTTAATTGATGTGGTTTTGGTGGACTACTGTGTGTGGTAAGATGGTGTTGCGGTGCACGAAGGAGCAGGGGATTGTGATGGCCATTGCGGTGGTGATTGGTGGTTGATTGGTTTGGGTTTTGGTGGACGGTGGTGCAGGGGTTGTTGTTGTGGGTTGCGCGGTGCTGCTCTAGTTTTGGTGGACTGCTGTGTGGTGGAGTTGATTGGGTTGGTAATTTGTGGTTGCGTGAGGGAGCATGGGAAAGGTTGGTGGTTGTTACGGGGTGTTGGTGAGGGGCTGCTGTGGTGCATTTGCTGTGGGTTGCGATTGTAGCTGGTGGTGTTTATGTGAGAAGAGGGAGTAGAGGAGGAGCAGAGGAAGTGGCCGCGGTGGTGTTGGTTGATTGCGTAGTCGACAATTGACTTTTGACCTGAATTCGAAAACCGAACTCACTTGACTTAAAAACCGAACACCTACATACAAAACCGAGGAAAGGGATTAAGAAAAATAAAATAGAACTAAGTAATAAAATAAAACTAAATAAACTAAAATAGAAAATAAAGAATTAAAACAAAAACTAACAAAATTAAATGAAACACGAACAAATAAAATATGAAAAACACTCCAAACTAATTAAAATAAATAAAAGTAAAATAGAAATAAGAGAAATAAAACTAAAACTAATAAAAATATAAATCTATACAAGTAAATA
Organism: Chenopodium formosanum; assembly: GCA_024500155.1. Taxonomy (NCBI): domain Eukaryota; kingdom Viridiplantae; phylum Streptophyta; class Magnoliopsida; order Caryophyllales; family Amaranthaceae; genus Chenopodium; species Chenopodium formosanum. The sequence goes on from CM044880.1 coordinate 22,652,266, forward strand.
AAATAAAATAACAAAATAAACTTAAAACTGATAAAAACTATGAAAGTAACAAATAAAAGGAACAAAACAAAATAAATCGAAAGAAAATAAAATATGAAAATAAACTAGAAACTAATTAAATAAAGAAATTAAATTAAAACATACTAAAACTAAGAAATAAACTAGAAACTTTATTAAAATGAAAACAAGAGAATAAAAGGGAAAATAAACACGAAAATAACTCTAAAACTACTCCCTAAGAGTGACATAAATGTCACTCATCATCAAGTGATCGAAATGCTTGGGTGGAGGCCGCTTCCGATTGGTAATATTAATAAGTAATTAATATTACAACTTAATCTTGACTGAATCCTTTGGGTCACACCCAAGCAACTAACAAACCGACGTGACAAATTAATTAAGAAGGAATTAATGAATCACCTGAGTAATTAATATTTAGACGTCGGTAATTCGAGCTTGGAGCGTCAAAACCGACCGTCGAAAGTCGAGTAAAAAATAATAAAAGATGAGACAAGAAAAATACTAATGCGCACCAAGCCGAGCCTAGGCTGGCTGGTGCATGCTAGCGCACCTATGCTAGAATGGCTTGCCGCAGCCTTGTGCGCGCATGGGCTAGCAGCCAGCCCAAGGTAGCTAGCAGCAGCATGGCCGCGCCTTGCGTGCTTGCTAGCAGCGGGCCTCGGCCAAGCAACTTGCATACAAGTGCGTGGCCTGCTGAGCCGAGTGTGTGGCAACAAGGCATAGCATCCCACTTGGGGGGCCTTAGTGCCCAAGTGGGGCTGCCATGTGGCGCAAGCTAAGAGGTGAGTGAGGAAGTGAGTTGACCCTTTTTAGAGGAAGAGTGAGAGCAATTTTGGTTTCTCCTGCTCCAAATGGTCCTCACTTAACCCCTCATGTGACCTTGAAACTTGTTGATTTATTAGTAGCTTGCTTATTTATTTTTATTTTTGATTTAAAATAAAATGGAAAAATTAAAATCTCCCACATTAAAAGATGATGGGAATTTTGTAAGCCTTTGCCTATAAATACCAACCTAGGGTGTTGGGACTTCTTCACTTGAGTAATTGTTGAAAAAGGCATCACATTGTGAAAACCTTTGAACACTAATTACTTGGGTTTTGAGGTCGGGCCTTTCTACCTCCAAGGCAATAGACCGAGTTCGGTGCTCGCATTGCGGTAGACTTCGAAATAGGTCGTCGTGTGAGAAGGACTAAAGGGCTTTCAAGTAAGAGCTCGTTTTGGAGAGCAAAGCATGAAAGAAATGGTGTCCTTGGAACAAGTATAATATTCCGTTACTGGGTTTAGAACTATTAGAAAGTTAATATATTCAGTAAGGTCAAGTGATCGGAATGCCTGGGTGGAGGCCGCTTCCGATCAGTAATATTAATGCATAATTAATATTACAGCTTAATCTTGACTGAACCCTTCGAGTCACACCCAAGCAACTAACGAACCGAAGCGACGAATTAATTATGAATTAATTAATAAGTCAACCAAGTAAATAATATTTTGACGTCGGGAATTCGAGCTTAGAGCGTCGAAACCGAACGTCAGAATTCGAGTCGAAAAATAATAAAAGACGAGACATGAAAATAATAATAAATCAACAAAGACCAAAATACCCCTAGCATCAGAATTCCCCGAGCAAACCGAGTGCTAGGGGCATTTGACCTAGCATGGTGGCTAGCATGCACCCCAAGCCGAGCCTAGGCTGGCTGGTGCGTGCTAGCACACCAAGGCTAGCATCGCAAGACTAGGCACTACCTAGTGCATGCTAGCATTGCTGGGGCTGCCTTGTGCACACATTGGCTAGCAGCCATGCCGCAGCATGGTTTGGCCTTTGCGCGCTGGCTAGCGCTGGTGGGCCTGCTGGGCAGCCACGGCAAGGCAGCCCACCTTGGGTGCCTTGATGCCCAAGGGTGGGTTCCACGTGGCGCGAAGTGAGAGGAGTGTGAGGTGATGTGTTGGCGGGTTTTGGGAGAGGGAGTGGGGAGCAAGTTTGGTCCCCCCTCCTCCAAATGCTCCTCACTTAACCTCTCACATGAGCTTGCCACTTGTTGATTTATTACTAGTTTTATTATGAATTTTATTTTAGCTTTAAAATAAAATGGGAAAATCAAATTCTCCCACATTGATAGGAGAGCTTTTCACTCTCTAGCTTTTCCCTATAAGTACCCAAGTTTGGGTATTGGGAAAATCACTTGAGTGAGAGTTGAAAAGGCGTCACTATTGTGATAACCTTTGAACTCATTAATCACTCGGGTGTTTGGTCGGGCCTTCCTAACCCCAAGGCATTGGACAGTTTTCGGAGGTCGATTTGTGGGTGGACTATCGTTGGAGGCCGTTGTAATTTTGAGGCTTTCTTTCGAAGTAAGAGCCCGTTCCGTTTGGGCGAAGCACGCTCCAAAGGTAATTATCTTATCTTAATCTTGTGATTAATTTATTTATGTTAATGGTTTCATTTATTGCGAGAGTGGTCTTGGTTTTGGATTTGTTTTCGCGGTGAGTTGGACTCACCAAACCCCAATAGCGGTATGGGAGCCTCGCTCGTTTATTTTTAAAATCATAATATTTTTCAAGGTGTTTTTATGGATTAATTTTTCTGGTTTTAAGTTGCTAATTAGATTAGTAGCTCGTTTTATTTATTTTAACCTTGTATTAAAGTTGTCTTCAGCTCTAAACCCAGATTTCGACCCAAAAATAGTGAATGTTGTGTAGAAAAGGCGTTCTGGAAATGGTTTTACCCTTTTACGCCTCGGTTTTTAGCCAAAAACGACCAAAAATGCACTTTTCGAGGGATTTTTTGTTTTGACAAAATTTTTTAAGTCTTTCTAACCCTGAAAATTAATTGCATATTTATGGTGATTATGAAATTGGTTCAATACATATTTTATATGCAATTTTAAACCTCTTTAGGGATGATTACTTGGTGGTAATTTGTGTTTGAAAGCTTGGTTTTACTTTTCACATAATTGCAAACTAATTGCATTAAGTGTGAAATTGTTGTTCTTTGAGGCTTCCAAGTACTAATGATTAAATCTTTAATTATGTTAAGTGATTGAAACTTTAAGTTACTAAATTCCATGAATTTTTGCTAAACTTTTGTTGATTTAATAATTTTTTAGTTGATTGGAATCATAAAATTTGAAACTTTGTGATAGAAATTTGTTTATCCTTATATTGGAAGATATAATTTTTCAAGGATTCACAAGTATTAAAGTTGGAATCTTTATTGAATTTATGTTCATTTTTCCAAATCCATTTTATTTTGTTAAAAACTCAAGATTAATTTAAATTAATTAAATTAATATTGAGTAATTGTCCTCGTAATTTTTTGTTTCACCAAGTTAAACCAATTTAATTAAAGAATGGTCCTTGGGAATTATTTTGGTTAGATGCACTTTGAAAATTTTATTTTAAGTTAGACTTGTTTAAATTTTCATTTTGCTCAATGAATTAATTCTAAAGTTAATTTAGAATTGATTAGAAATGTCACACAAAATAGGGAATTAATCCCATGGAACAAGCACACAAACCAAGGCACAATAGCCATGAGCATCCCTCGGCCAGCTAGGCTGCTCGCACAGCCCGCATGTGGCTGTCGAGGGACGATGGCTGCTGCGCTTGGTGCGTGTGGTGCTAAGTGTGTGCGAGGAGCTATGTGCTGACTTGGTGCGTGAGGGGCGTGAGAGAAGATGTTAGGCGTAGCAGCAGTGCTAGGCTACTGCATCTAAACGCGCATCGAGTGCGCGATGCCAAGCAATGCCCAGCAGCATCACAGCACGCAAGGCCGAGGCTGCTAGGTAAGCGCCCAGCACTTGCGTGCGTATCAGTGCTCAAGGGTGCTAGCCTTGGGTAGTCGATGCACTTTTCTCTCGGTTTTAATTTTTCTTTTTGGTCGTTTTGTTTATTTTAATTTATTTTAATTATTTTAATTAAAATTTTGGAGGCTAGGCCTCGGGTTTTGAGCGGCATTGGCACAATTTAATTTGACAAATTTTGGGTTTAACAGGCTTAATTAATTGGATTAAATGGGTTGGATGCGGAATTTAGTGGGAGCTTCAAATATTAATTGCGCTTATTTACATAACTGGTTAAAACAACTTTGACTAGTTTTAATTAGGCATGTTAATTGGATTAACAACCTAGATTAGTTACTTGTTTATCGTTGTAAAATACACGGGCCATTCACAGATAGTGAATGGATGAATGGAATGTATATTCTCTCACAGGTTTTATGAAATGGCAACTAGTGGGGCCCGATTAGGACAGAAAATACGGATTGCGATCCGTGATGTATTTTTATAAACCTACATATGGTCTGCGTACCATTGAGTATTTTTGTACCTTAATATTTAGAATAGTCCTAATCGCAGATACTAGTATTGCATAATTATGGTCAAAGTCTTGAAGATGGAGGATCTTGGAAGACGTAGCTATGAAGTTGCAAATGAAGACCTTTTGAAGATTTTAAGATCTCAAGGGGTCAGGCTAGTTGCCAAATGCATCTCTATTTATGTTTTTCGATATATATATATATATATATATATATATATATATATATATATATATATATATATATGTTTATGTATATGAATTATATGTTAGATGCAGGTTTAGGATTTCAAATGTTGTGATGATTAATTAAGTTCACTTAAATCAACCAACATAGAAACCCTAGGTCCCTAAATATTAAGTAAAACTTTCCATTCCAAAACAACACTTACCAACCGAATGAGGGTAGTGGTGTGCTACGCCAAAGCGAGGCATCACTACCTCTCCAAGGAACATAAGGCATACCGGGTATGCAAGTTTGTTTTGGTTGTACTCAACGATATGAGTGATGGAGTCCTAACATGTTGTGGCAAAGTGAATAAATTGTTGAGAGAGCATTAGATGCGACGATTTATTCAACCAAGAGTGGGTTGGAGCCATTAGCAAAGCGTTGCTTACCTTAGGAGATTGAGTGTTAAGACAAGTCAAAGCATTCTTAACCACTCTTTGTTTCTTCAGATCTTGGAATCGACTTATTCTCACCCAAAATGGGGACAACTTTTAGATGTGTGAATAAGACGTTTTAAATAAGTTTGATTAAAATGCATGAATTCAATCTTATTTAAGTATTATGAATGGTTATTCATTTCAAAATTCTTTCACATGTAGAAACATGTCTTCAAATAACACAAACAACCAATTCTCGTTATGTTCAATTCTCGCCAAGGAGAAGTTGAGTGGGCCAAATTTACTTGATTGGCAAAGGAACTTGCAAATTGTTCTCATGCAAGAGCAAAAGGAATATGTCCTTGATGAGGAAATGCCCGAGGCTCCCAATGAGGAGGTGACTCAGGCTGCCCTAAATCGATGGCAAAGTGCCAATCGAGATGTCAAATGCATCATGTTGGCCTCGATGTCTCCCGTGCTTCAAAAGACTTTCTTTGAGAATGAGACAACTTTTGAGATTGTTTCCGAACTACAGAATATGTTCCAAGAGCAGGCCCAAACTGAAAGGTTTGAAACCCACAAGTAGATCCTTGAGAGCAAGCTCAAGAAAGGAGAGCCAGTTAGCCCACATGTACTCAAAATGATAGGATTGTTTGAGAACATGGGAAGGCTTGATGCGGGGTATTCAATTGAGATGGAAATTGACATCATTCTCCACTCGCTGCACAAAGACTATGATCAGTTAAAGATGAACTATAACATGCACAGCATGGAGAAAACCCTCACTGAGCTTTATGGTATGTTGAAGCAAGTAGAGAAAACGCTCAAGGATGAGGGGAAGCATGATATGCTCATGATTAAAAAGGGCAATCCGTTCAAATTCTCAGGGAAGAAGAAGAAAGGCTTTAAGGGGAAAGACAAGAAGAAAGCCTTTCTGTCTAAGTCTAAAGATACCAAGGATAACTAACAAAAGAAGGTAGCGTCTTCTAAATCTGATTTCAAATGTTTCTACTATAAGAAGAAGGGACATTGGAAGAGAGATTGCCTCAGGTTCATGGAAGATAAGAAGAACGAAATCGTTACTTCTGAATCAGGTATATTTGTTATAGACTTTAACTTCACTTGCTTAGCATCATGGGTATTAGATACCGGATGTGGCTAACACCTTTGTTCCAATTCTCAGGGACTAGAGAAGGGAGAGGTTGGAACAAAGGTGTGAGCCACATCCGGTATTAGAAGGCTAGAGAAGGGAGAGGTTGAACTCCGGGTTGGCAATGGATCCAGAATTGGTGTCGTATCCGTAGGAACTCTCAGTTTGTCTTTGTCCACCAGCCTAGATTTGGAACTAGATAATATTTATTATGTTCCTAAAATTACTAAAAGCATCATTTCAATTTCGGCATTGGACGCCAAGGGTTTTAAATTTCGTGTAAAGGACAATGAATGTTCGTTTTATCTCGATAATGTTTTATATGGTATTGCAAATTCTGAAAATGGTCTTTATGTGCTTGATTTAGACAAACAAGTTTATAATGTGAATAATACTAACAAAAGAGCTAAGACCATGGAGTCAAATCAAACTTACTTGTGGCATTGTTGTCTTGGCCACATTAACATCAAACGCATCAAGAGACTTCTACAGAAAGCTGTTCTTTACTCTTTTGATTTAGAATCGTTTGAGAATTGTGAGGGATTTTTATTTGGAAAGATGATTAAACAGCCATTCTCCAAGCTGGGAGAAAGGGCAGGATACTTATTAGGTCTAATACACACTGATGTATTTGGACCAATGAGCTCCACCACAAGAAATAGACACCGATATTTTATCACCTTCACTGATGACTATAGTAGACATAGTTATGTCTACCTTATGTCGCATAAATCTGAATCGTTTTAATAGTTCAAAGAATTTCAGAGTGAAGTTGTAAATCAACTTGGCAAGAAAATCAAAGCCCTTCGATCGGATCAAGGTGGTGAATACTTGAGCCAAAAACTCGATGACCATATGAAAGAAAAGGGTATACTTTCTGAATTAACACCTCCAGGAACTCCACAATAGAACGGAGTATCCGAAAGGAGAAATCGGACCTTGTTAGACATGGTACGATCAACAATGGGTCTTAGTGATCTTCTTATCTCTTTTTGGGGACACGTACTTCTAACTACAACACTAACACTGAACCATGCACCATCAAAAGCTGTAGAAAAGACTCCATATGAATCATGGATGAAGAAACCTCCTAGGTTGTCTTTTCTAAAGATGTGGGGATGCGAAGCATATGTTAAGTAATTGATTTCTAACAAACTTCAACCCAAATCTGACAAGGTTTACTTTGTGGGCTACCCAAAAGAAACCAAAGGGTATTACCTCTACAATAAATCGGTTGAACAAAGTGTTTGTTGCTCCCGATGGTGTCTTTTTGGAGAAGGAACACCTTTCCAAAATGACAAGTGGGAGGAAAATCGAACTCGACGAAGTTTGTGAGGATGATCAACAAAATCAGAATGACAGTCAAAGTGATCAAACAGCATCTGTTGACGCAGGTCAAAATGATCAAAATGTGCAAAGTCAAACCGACAATGCAAATTCTCAATCCATTACCCAACGTAGGTCTTAGAGGCCGAGATCTCAACCTGATAGATATCTTGGTTTAGTATTAACCGAGAATCAGGACATCCTGATTATGGATGGAGATGAACCGATAACCTACAAGCAAGCGATGGTAAGCACCGACTCTGCTAAATGGCAAGAGGCCATGAGATCTGAAATGGATTCCATGTTTGAAAATTAAGTCTGGGACTTGGTTGACTTACCCGAAGGTTATACACCAATCGGATGTAAGTGGATTTTCAAGATGAAAACAGACAAAGATGGAAATGTGTTCATTTACAAAGCTATATTAGTGGAAAAAGGTTACAAACAAGTTCATGGTATTGATTACGATGAAACCTTTTCAGCTGTCGCAATGCTGCAATTTGTTCGGATCCTCCTAGCAATTGCTGCATATTACAATTATGAAATATGGCAGATGGACGTTAAAACCGCCTTCCTTAATGGTATTTTGGAAGAAATTGTGTATATTACACATCCTGAAGGTTTTGTTGACGAAAACAATGCTGGGAAGGTTTGTAAGCTTAAGAAGTCCATTTATGGACTAAAGCAAGCAAGCAAAAGTTGGAATCTGCGATTCAATGAAGCCATCGGTAAGTTTAGTTTTATGAAGAATCTAGATGAATCTTGTGTTTACAAGAAGGTCATTGGGAGTGACATCGCCTTCCTAGTCTTATATGTCGATGACATATTGCTCATTGGAAATAACATTCCGTTGTTAGAGTCTGTAAAGGCTGGCGTGGAAAATGCTTCTCAATGAAAGACTTAGGAGAGGCTCGGTACATACTAGGCATCAAGATCTATAGGGATAAATAAAAAAGGATGATTGGATTGAGTCAAAGTACTTATATTGATAAGGTACTTGCTCAATTTGTGATGAGTGGCATTTATGCCACTCTTTTATCCTTTTTCTCTAAGGATTCTCCCCTTATTTGCACTTGTTTGGCCCTTTTTCTAAGCATTTTTACTTAGTTTTACTTCCTCTTATCTTTTCTCTTTTATCTTCCATTTTCTTAGTCTTTTTGCTTTGTTTTTATTATGATTTCCATGCTTATGCTTTGTAGGAACCATCGGGGTTTTCAAGAGGAGGAAGCTAAGCTCAATGGAAGCCGAAGGAAGCAAGATTCAGAAGAGGTTCGACCGAACCTCCTGAAGGTGTGGCCGAACTAGGGTGTGGCCGAACCTGCTCAGTGGTTCGTCCAAACGTCGAGGCAGGGACAAGATGCAATTTGGCAATTTTGCAGGAGTGGTCAAACCACAGAAGTTCGACCATACCAGGATCAGGGAGGTTCGACCGAACGTACCCATGGTTCGGTCGAACCTACCCTGTAGTCCGGCCGAACCTTCCCATTGTTCGGTCGGACCTCTCCTTTTTTCAGCTGGCTCTGTACGGACTATATAAGTCCCATCTTAGAACGTTTTGATGTAATTAGATTAACTTAGTCTTAATTTTATTCACTTTTAGCTTAACCTGAGAGAGAAACACTATTAGTCTTCATTGGTAGAAAGAGAAAGTGTGGTTTTCTTCATTGATGAACTTGGATTTTGAAGAAGGAGTTTGTTTAATCCTTTGTAGACCTTCATCTTCAATTAATGAGCAATCTCTTACTCTTTCTCTTTACCTTTGTTTTTGATTTTGCTTATTTGCTTTGATTTTCCTTCTTTTCTTATTGATCATGTTGATGCTTATTGATTTGATGATTGATATTGTCTTCAATATGATTTGTGAGTAGTCACCTAGCCAAGGGTGTGAGGATGGTGTAGTTGCTAATTGTTCATGCTTATAATGTTAGAGTTATATTAATGGTGATTAAAGTCTTTGCATGCTTGATATTCTTTTATCTTCTTGCAAGTGCACATTGTAAGTTGATTAAAGGTGAATCTTTACTAACAACGAACGGAAGTTGACTTAGTTGATTTTCATTACGTACTATCGATAGTTCTTTGATTGCACCTTCTAATATATGGTTCTAGTGTGGAAACATAGAGGCTATGTTAGGAGAAACTGATTAACCCCGGAAGGCGGTTAGATTGGGCCTTACTTCGATATTCATGCATGTTTAGTTTACCATTGATTTGCTACTTTGTTATTGTATGAGCAAGTGGCATCTACATCTACCCATTTCCCTTGGTGCTTAGTTATATTGATTTAAATCCATTTGGTTCTTAGTTTTATCTCGTAGTTATTCACACTTCTTGTTTTGAGATAGCTTAGACTCTAAGTAATGTATGCGGTGTTTATGCATTTCTCCATTAATAGGTTGAGTCGAGTGTTATAAATTGTATTTGACTTAGGTGTAGTTGTTCGACGACGTAATTATTCCTTTATCAAATTGGCATGGAGGAGGCCAAGAGAGGTCACCTGCCAATGTCACGTGGCATAACCCTAAGCAAGAAGTAGTGTCCACAGACACCTGATGAGCGGGAAAGAATGAATCAGATTCCATATGCTTCGCTTATTGGATCGATCATGTATGCCATGATATGTACTAGACCAGATGTATCGTATGCCTTGAGTGCTATAAACCGTTACTAAGAATATCCTAAAGTACCTGAAAAGGAACAAGGATAAATTCCTGGTGTATGGTGGTTCAGAGGAATTAGTTATGGAAGGTTTTACCGACGCAAGCTCCTAGACAGATAGAGACGATTTCAAATCACAATCTGGATATGTGTTTTGTCTTAATGGAGGGGCGTTTAGTTGGAAGAGTGCCAAGCAGAGTAAAACTGAAGATTTTACAACTGAAGCCGAGTACTCAGCAACTGCTGAAGCAGCTAAGGGGGCTGTTTGGATTCGTAAGCTCATTGGTGAACTTGATGTTGTACCCTCCATAAAGAGTCCAATAGCCCTCTATTGTGACAACAATGGAGATATTGCTCAGGCCAGAGAGCTAAGGGAACATCATAAATTCAAACATGTCAAACGACGATTTCACATGATTCGAGAATGGAAATCAGAAGGTCAAATCAGAATTTGCAAAGTTGGAACGGATGACAATGTAGTCGATCCACTTACTAAACCTTTGCCTCAAGTGAAGCACAACAAGCACGTTGAGGCAATGGGAATCAAGCATGTAGGAGTTTGGCTTTGATTTCCTTGTTTAGTGTTTTAGTTAAATTTTGAACGGTTAATGTAAGACACTAAGAAAAACCATTCAAGTTTTGGAGTAATATAAATTTCATGCAATATTTTATCACTTTGTTTGCTATTTAATTGTGGTTTAGGATTAAATAATGAGTCCATTCGATTTTTAGAATATTCAAAATAGGGTATCAAGACCAGTCTTGGTAAAGAAACACCTATTAAGTGAACATTGAATATTATAATTGAAATTATCAATAATCAATGTCATTTAAACCGTGGACGATTAATGACCAATTGAGATTAGTGCGTAGTCTGATTTATAGCACTGTTTCTTGTGCTACGAGGACATAATTGTCATAAATCATTTGGACAGGTATTGGTTTAGAACCATACTAGATCGATCTATGAGAATACTTTAAGGGATTAAAAATCTTCATAAGTATACTTCTCCTTATGATTGTCGAAACCTATTTCCTCGATGTGAGTTCTCTTGTTTGATTACTAGTCCGCTTTAATGTTGTCAAACGTCTGCTGTAATAGGGGATTATAACGGCAACACTCGGGCGGCTAGGTCCTCTCAGTAAGAGGAGCTACATTACAAGACTGGGAATGTCCCCCTTCAAAAATAGGAAAGATGTCTTAGTTGTATACAAGGCCTCTCGTAGAGCGAGACTGTGAAAATGCATGGCCGTGCTCGGCTGGATTTTAGAAATCATCTGTTTATTGACAGTCGGACTCGGAATCAAGAAACACTTCTGGACATAATAAGGATGACAAAATAATCTTACCTTATAGTTCATGAAGAGACATTAAGCGACATAGGAAAAAGGCTGTACACTTAATGCGCACTTGTCTGGAAGGATAAGTGGGAGATTGAAAGGAATGGTGTCTTTCGAACAAGTGTACTATTTCATTAGTTGGTTCAGAATTATTAGAAAGCTAATATATTCAGTAAGGTCAAGTGGTCGGAATGCTTGGGTGGAGGCCGCTTCCGATCAGTAATATTAATGCATAATTAATATTACAGCTTAATCTTGACTAAACCTTTTAGGTCACACACAAGAAACTAACGAACCAAAGAGACGAATTAATTTATAAGTCAACCGAGTAAATAATATTTAGGCATCGGAAATTCGAGCTTAGAGCGTCGAAACTGAACGTCGGAAGTCGAGTCGAAAAATAATAAAGGACGAGACATGAAAATAATAATAAATCAACAAAGACCAAAACACCCCTAGCATCGGAATGACACGAGCAAACCGAGTGCTAGGGGTATTTGACCTAGCATGGTGGCTAGCATGCGCACCAAGCCGAGCCTAGGCTGGCTGGTGCTTGCTAGCACACCAAGGCTAGCATCGCAAGACTAGGCACTACCTAGTGCGTGATAGCACTTCTGGGGGCTACCTTGTGTGAGCATTGGCTAGCAGCCATGCCGCAATAAGTCGTAGCAGCTAGCACGCAATGCGCGCCAGTTGCAGCAGCATGGCTGGGCCATTGCACGCTGGTTAGCGCCGTTGGGCCTACTGGGCAGCCTCGACAAGGCAGCCCACCTTGGGTGCCTTGATGCCTAAGGGTGGGTGCCACGTGGCGCAAAGTGAAAGGAGTGTGAGGTGATGTGTTGGCCGGTTTTAGGAGAGGGAATGGGGAGCAAGTTTAGTCCCCCACCCTCCAAATGGTCCTCACCTAACCTCTCACATGAGCTTGCCACTTGTTGATTCATTACTAGTTTGATTCTTAATTTTATTTTAGCTTTAAAATAAAATGGGAAAATCAAATTCTCCCACATTGATGGGAGAGCTTTTCACTCTCTAGCTTTTCCTTATAAATACCCAAGTTGGGGTATTGGGAAAATGACTTGAGTGAGAATTGGAAAAGGCATCACCATTGTGAAAACCTTTGAACTCATTAATCACTCGAGTTTTGGTCGGGCCTTGCTAACCCCAAGACATTGGACCGTTTTTGGTGGTCGAGTTGTGGGTGGACTATCATTGTAGGCCGTCATAATTTCGAGGCTTTATTTCAAAGTAAGAGCCCCTTCCGTTTTGGTGAAGCACGCTCCAAAGTTAATTATCTTATCTTAATCTTGTGATTAATTCATTTATGTTTATGGTTTTATTTAATGCGAGTGCGGTCTTGGTTTTGGTTTTGTTTCCATGGTGAGTCGGACTCACCAAACCCCAACAAAGCACGCTACAAAGTTGATAATCTCTTACTTAGTCTTGTGTTTATGTTAATTATGTTTATGGTTATAATTATTGTGAGTTTGGTTTTGGTGTCGGGTTTCTTCATGCGAAAGGTCGGACTCACCAAAACCTAACATATATGTGCTTCTGTAGGCATCGTTCAAAGTGCGCCTATGGTAAAGCATGTAGTGAATATGCTTGGCACTCTTAGGAAGTGGGAATTGACATATACGATTAGGGACAATGACTAGGGACAAGGAAAGTAGGGAGCCGCCAAAACGTTTTTAAGGAACTTGTAAATCATTCACGGATCATTTAAGGAAACCACGAATAAGGGACAACGAATGCAATGATTTACCCGTGAAGGTTACACCCCATTCATAATCTATGAGATTACTAATTCTATATGGTTCGAAACCACGAAAGAAGGATCGGGGATGATTGTACGAAGAGAGCCATGGAGTTACATTTGCCCGTATTGGCCTATACTCGATTCTTATAGTGAAAAGCATTCATGCATTTTTAAAGGCATACAAACAAAATATTCGATTCGCTCCAAACTATTATTATGCTAAATTGGTTAAACATTAATGCAACAAATAATTCTAAAATTTGTGATCAATTTGATTAAACAATAAGATTAAAAAGGATCCTAAACCGGTCGTCCAAATTATCTTATTAGTCGTGATTTTGAATTACATATTCCCTTTAAACATGCAATATGGTGATCAATAAATATAATAAAATAAACATTAATATTGGAAGCAATTTAATAATAACGTTAGTCAAATCAAATACAAATAAACCAAATCATGATACTAGCAATACTAAAATATAATAAGAGTAAGTAAGTAATTAATTACTCACTTTCTCCATTTCCTTGAATTGCTACATCATGAATAAACTATTAGTAACTTCAAAAAAAATAAATCAAATTGAAATAATAAAATTAAATAAAACGTAGAGTTGATTTAGTCCAAACCCTAAGTCAATTATACCTTTCACGCCTTGGTTTAAGTAAAGAACTTTGGGTATTATATGGACTCCTTGGAGTGATTAGGGGAAGTATGATGGAAGCATAGGGAGGCTAGTTGTAGAAATATTTAAATCATTATCCATATTTTGAATCCCACTGTGATCATACACTAAAGTACGGTGGCGTCCAAAGGGAAAGAAGATAGAGCAAAAGAGTCGCCAACAAGTTTTTGGAACTTGTAAACCGTTCATGAGGTGAAGGTTACACCCCTTAACGATCCAGAAGATCGTCAACTTCAATAGGTCTGGAACCAAAACTGGAAGTTCGGGGATGAAGGTACAAATTCAACCTAAAAGAGATTGAACCTTCCCTAATAATAGGCATCTGCTTTATTCTTCCTGTATTCATGTGCGCTTTTTGACTAACATGCAATCAATAGGATTAACCCTAAACATGTTTAATCTATGTTGGTTGAATATTAATGCACAAATAAAATTATTATTGGCTATCACCTGAATTATAATCAAATTAACCCTAAACAAGATTATTAATTATCTTATTAAGCGTGATTACAAGTACCATTCCATTAAAACATGCATAAAAGGCGTGATCAAGCAATAACAATAATATAATCAAGCAGCATAACAATCAAAATAATCAATTATAATAATAATAATCATAATTAGAATAATCATGTGAATAATAAAGCATAATAATATTAGCAAGATCCTAGGCATGATACTAACAAGATTAATAACAAACCCTAGCATGTTACTAAACATCAAAGATAAAATATATAGCCTGACATGATACCAACATGATATTAGGTAGAAAAAAGAAAGCATCATAGAAATCATAATTGATTTAAGAAACTTATTCTTTACCCTAGGCATACTAGGAAGCATTATTTTAATCATACTTGATATTAGAAATTACCCTAAAAATGATACTAGGAATCAAAATAACAACTTAAACATGTTTTCTATATAATTATATCAATTAAACAATTAAAGTACTTACTTAGATGCCTCGTATCTCTTTCTAATAACAAAATACACACGTTAGTAACTTCAAGGAAAATAATAAAATCAATGAAATTAAATAATTGAAAGGGAGATTTGGGACCAAACCCTCAGAAATTAAAACCTTTCACGTCTAGGGCGAAGACAACTTCGAACTTGGCTAGGTGTTTCTAGATCTTGTGAATGCGGAATTTTGTATGGAAAAGGCTAGTTTAGAAAAGAGAGGGAGAGAGAAATCAAGAGATTCTTGATTAGAGTTGGTGATTTTTTGATGATAATTGATGATTGAAAACGGAGGTTTAAGGAGGCTATTTATAGAGAAAATTAGCCGGACATGATAAAAAATGAACTAGAGTTTCGAAAAGAATAAAACAACTTGGCGCTAAACGCTAGACACTAGCGCTAGACGCCAGGCGCTGGTCCTGTCGTAAGACGCTAGAAACAAATGTCCACACGTTTTCTTAATTTGATAAAATTTAGCCGTACGAGAGGGAAAATCGTATTTTCCTTAAAAACACTTCTTTTATTCTGATTAAAACTCTTAAAAAGTTAACTAAAGTCAATTTATCAATACTAATTAAATTAGGAATGAAAAGAACCTTCTAGAAGAATCTAAAAGACTATAATCAATACTAATTGCATTAGGAATAATAAATCAATATTAGGCCCTCCTCTAGATAATTGTGCCGCACATAAATATCAAACCGGGCCCAGTTTTATAATTTGGCCATAACTTCCTCATTATTCATCGGAATTGGGCTTTTAATATATCGTTGGAAAGCTCTTCTCGAACTCGACCCAAATACACCATTATGTGACCCTTGATATGGACCAAACCAAACTGGATTGGCCGTTTTCTTAAAAATAGGTTTTCCAAAACAAAGAGAAAGAAAAGAAATAAAACTAACTGCAACACTATACTTTCCACACTTTCACTTCATTCGATTATGATTTGACGTAAAAGGTACTTATCACTTGTTTTGGTTTCGGGGAGACTCAAATAGGTGTTTATAGAATCCCCCACTTTAACTGAGTTTGGAGAAACGCATGTTTCGAAAACAAAAGTCAAAGTATTGATAGGGACGGAGATTGATTCTGAACGTTCTGCGATCCTAAATCACTCTTGTAACGCCGGTACCATAGTATTTTAGCAAATTGTGCGCCGATACCATAAAGAAGGAAATGTGGCTTGTTCTAGATGTTTTTGCTAGCAATTCTTGTCCAATTTGTCACGATAATTACCATAGTATTGCAAGAAATTGTATGGATGTTTGAAAAATGTCGTGTATGCTCACATTGAAATTGTGCTCTGTTTTAGTACTATGTACTCTGTTTTTTACGAACATAAAATCATGCGGCTAGGCGAACCTTAGATACTATAGAACCTTAATTTATGTTTATTTTGCACAATGTAGTATGGCTAGACATCGAGGTTCAGGTTCACGGTCCCGAGACACACGACGGGAGCATGAGCCCGCAGAGGAAGATGCCGACCCGTCCACTTCTCTCGGTTCCCTTGTTGAGTGGGATGAGCAGACTTTGTACTTCTCCCCCGACCACCACATTTCTGAGAAAGTTCGTTGTGGGATTACTGATGGTAGAATACGTTGCCATGGCTCGGGCAACGATATTGTGGGCAACCTGTATAGGATGTTACTCAGCATTAACGGAGAGTTTAGACTTTTTTAGGAGTCTTGTGGGATGACTGCCCTGTTCGAGGCTGCGGCGACAATAATTTCTTCTGACAGGGGTCACCGCATGGCTCGCGCCCTGGCGGAGTTCTTCTAGGACACCACCAACACTTTCCACTTTCCTTGGGGTGAGATGATGGTCACCCCAACCGACTTTAGTCTCATTACGGGACTGGAGTTCAGTTCTACTACATTGCCGTTCGACAGTAACATCAGCGTCTACTCTAATGAGGTTGATGAGGTTGGGCCCGATTGCTGTTCGGGCCCAAGCTGAGGTGGAGTCATCATAGTTCAACGCCTAGGGTATTCGCCGGTCGACTTTAGTGGCAGCTTTTGAGGATGATGCGACCACCCGACAGCAACGGGTGCACATCTTTGCGCTTATTTTGCTGCCAGGGACGTTTTCCCCTGACAAGGGTAGTAGATTGCTACTTTACTACTTACCTATAGTCCGTGATCTTCACATGATCGGGAATTACGACTGGGCCAGCTTGGCACATGCTGATTTATTCGAGCGTTGCGAGACTCGTGTCAACATTGGTCCTACACGGGGAACGTCGCCCTGTCAAGCTTCTAGAGAGTCGTAGAGGTATACTTTATCTCCTATAAAGTTAGCTCTAAGGTTTTCGTTAGCACTTGCTGATATGTTTCCTCTTTTGTAGATCTTGTTCTACGAGTACTTTCCTTCACTCGCGCCATCGAGACCGTCGCCACGCGGGTTACCTGTGAGCGCCTGCTGGGGTGGCCGCCACGTTCGAGTGTCTACTGCCTATGTTCGAGAGCAGATCCTCTCGGTATAAATTTTTAAATAGTTGAACACTTTTGTATTACTTTTGGTAGATTCATATCTTATAGGCATTCTTCGTAGGAGCCTGATGTGCAGTACCGGCCGTGAAACGACTTGGTTGTCCCTGGGTAAGCTGTGTAGTACACTGCTAAGCGTCGCTACTTCTTAGAGACGTATGGTGCGGTGACATACCTGGGAGAGAGGGTTGCTATTCAGCACTCCTCAGATGTGTTTGTTGTCCCTGCTCCTCCACCGCGTCATATGTTCAATAACGCGAGGCTACTCAACATGTCGGAGAGGGTTGGTACCCTTTGGCGATCTCATGCAATCCTAGGGTAGTGCTATGAGGAGGAGCTGCTGCCATTGTTAGCTCTGGCCCCTGTTATGTCTAAGGGGGCAACGGTATGATTTTGATCTTTTACCTTATGCTAAGTAGCCCCCAAGATATTTTACTGACTTTTGTTTGCTTTGTCAGGCTGGGCCTACTGAGTTCGTGCTACCTCGTATGTCCATCCATTACCAGGGGACATACGGGCCTATCAAGGAGAAGATTCCTCCGGCTCCTGAGGATCAGCGCTTCGTAGAGCGGCCGATTTGTCGCCACCAGACTCGGGTAAGTTTATTTACTTGTAATTTATTCATATTTGTCATGCATTGTTACTAACTTTATTTCTTTGACAAATCTCGCGCGAGGTGGTTACGGCGATGATACATTGTATAGAAGCCTTCTAGAGCCAGCTCGTCCGGATGAGGAATGTGGCTACGTGTCGTCGCGTTGGCGCTGTTCAGGAGGTAGCATTTTCTCCTTATTTCTGTATTGTCATGCTTCTATTTTGATTGTTTCTAACTTGGTTTCTTCTTTCAGGGTAAGCCCATTCCTTCTCGTACCTGGACGAAACCTGAGGTCTGGAGAGAGTCGGCGAGGTCTAGCTCGAGGCGTCACCGTACTGGTTCTGGCGGTCGGGGTGGTCGTTTTGAGGCTGCCCGGACCGAGGCAGTGGAGGGTTCGGGCTCTTTATCTAAGGGCGCACGTGTTGAGCCAGTAGGCCAGGGAGAGACTACCTCGGCTCCTAGAGGTTGTGGGATGTACGAGGTCAGCTCGTCATCCCAAAAACCTTAGTAGCCTCAGCCGCTATCGGTTCATCAGAGCGACCTTGGGTAAACGGGTCATGTGCTGAGTTTTCCTCCTCTTGGAGAGACTGGAGCTGGAGCTGGTGGAGAGCACACTCCTCGTACTTGCAGTTCTATGATATGATGGGCGTCTCTCATCATCTGCGTCCTCCAACACCGTAGTTTGTACCTGTGTTTTGTGTATTTTGACTTGTATAGTATTTTTCCTAACTAACTCATTTACTAGACATATTTATATATACATATTATTATCTATCTATTATGACTTTATTTATGTTTTATTTATTTTTCATATTTATGTGCATATTTGTGTGTGCAAAGAATTGTGATAATAAATAATTTTGCGCAAAAATTTTGTCATTTTTATTATTGATGGAGGGTATCCGACTTTCTCCCCTGAAAAGAAAAATGAAAAAAAAAAAAAATTGGTCTTACGACAAACTTAAAATTAAGTCTGAATAAAATCCGAAAAAGGAAAAAATTGAAATTAATATATGAATTTAATTTAGAAGGGTATAAGAAGGGATAAAATCGTAAAGACATTGCACATGTTTGAATTAGTAAAAAAAAAAGCGGTTTTTGAAAAGCTTCGCTAATAAGACACATCAGCGCCACGTTGGCGCCAAGCATTGCTACTAGCGCTTAGCTCCAGACTCTGGCGCCAGACGACAGAATCGTCGTTTGGCGCTGAAGAGTGCTGACTCCGAATCCTTTCCAGATTTGAAACTATATCGATGTTCTGTATAAATAGCCCCCTAGACTGCCGAATTTCTTCATATTTTAGCAGATTATAAATAATCATGTCTTTAATTACTAAGAGTTTTACCAACTTCACTCATGAATGGTGTCAGTCTTTAACTGCCAAAGAGAGAAAAGAATTAGACTTTTTTCATATGGGAGGTATCTATGGTGTTAAGGGGGTAGATCTTGATATAGACTTCATTCATACCGCCTTAGAATATTGGGATACGGATACTCATTGTTTTAGATTAGTATGTGATGAAATTAGCCCTTTACCGGAAGAATTCGGTGCTATCTTAGGCTTCACTTCATTAGATCTTGCGGTAATCCCTAGAATAGATGAGTATTATTATAAAGATTTTGAGCACTTCTTTGATTTAAGAGACAAAGATCTAACAGATATTGTAGATGGTAGCATAGTTAATTTGAAAGAATTTGCACGCCATTATTTTGATAGACCTTATTCTGAATCTTTTCATGTTTATAGTAGAAGGGCTTTTCTCTTTTGCATGCTTAACCAATATCTTCGCACTAGTGGTAGAACTAATGAGGGCCAAGCAATCATATCAACTGTTTTGGATCAGATCGAATGTGAGAGAAATCCACTGCCATTAATTGTTGGAGAGACTATGCTTAGTCTTGTTGAATTGAAGAGAAATCCAAAAGCGCCTTTTTGGGGCTCTCCAATTTTATTACAGGTAGAAAAAATAATATTTTTAATTAAATAAATCAAAAACATATTTTTGTATAGGAATATTAATTTATTTGCTTTGAAATTTTGCAGATGTGGCTAATACAGAGACTATAATTAATTAGTCCTCCCGACAATGTTGAAAAATACACTCCAAATTGCTTTGTGAGGCGAAAAAAATGCTTCTCTAAGATGGGGCGCCATGAATGGAAAAAAGTCTTTGCCTCTTGCAACTTTGCTATCAAGTGGGTCATCCCTTGGTGGAAAATAGAAAAGATGGTTGGTATCAACAAGCAACCTTTCTGTCGTCCTCTAAGCTTAACCAAGATGACTTTTTATTATCCCTGCAGGGTAAAAAGACAGTATGGCCTACTTCAAACAATTCTTTCTAGGGATCTTTGTCGTCCCTATGAATTCCCTGTTTCACAAGAAGTAGAAAATTTTGATGCATATTGGAGCGCTAGACCTTTATGGGAAGTGATTACCCAAAAAGTTCCTCCTTCCTTGCCCAATGATGTAAAGAGGTGGCTTCTTAAGAATCTTCAAAGGACATGAAGAAAGATCAGAGTAAAACCAATGTAAAGAGTCGTCTAGGTGACAAGGTGATTCCAGTTAAGGACGCTTGGGTGAAAAGATTGAATTCAAAACACCTATGATGCCTAAGAAGAAGAGCTCTACAAAGGATAAAGGGAAAAGAAAAGCTAACACTTCAGAGAAGAAGGTTTGGATAGAGAAGAAACATGGAGTCCTAGCTAAGAGAGAAACTATTTACTCTAAAATTGAATGTAGGTCCTATAAAGGATGCCTACTTGCTAAAGCCATGAATGATGAAGAGGATGCAAATAAAAATTAGAAGAAAGCAAAGAAAGAGAAGAGAGATTGAAGCATTGCTTAACTTCAATTTATTAGACTTAGTTTTGAACTTAAAGTTCATTTTATTAAGCTTTATTTAAATTTCATCAATAATGTAATTTTTATTTTATGTTATTAATGAAATTTCAGCTTTTAATTTAATCAACTCCTTTAAATTAAATTTATTAAAGCAATGAAAACAAAAAATCTAATTATCCAGAAATTTTTCCGAGTACGGGAGTCGAAAATTTTCCGAAAATTATCGAAATATGCCTAGGTACTCCCAGAAGTGCGGCGCTGTTACTTTATGGCTTGCGCAGGCTGCTGCTGTTTGGCGTCTGGCGACAGACGCTGTCACTTGGCGCTGCTGTACATCGGCCGGTGACATGCTTTTTTCTGTAACGCCGATGTTCTGTCGAATTTCTGTCTAATTTCTTTTTATATCTAGGATGCAAGGTTTGCGAAAATTAAAGTGGCCGCACCCGTAAATGGTTGTCTACGTATCCTTTCCTAAGGAATCAGGCTAAACGTAGCTCTCTTGAGTACCCTACTAAAGTAATTATGGGTAGTACTTTTTAAGTTGGTCAAGATTTGTCATGTTCGAGAACTCATTGCCATCCATATTAGTTAATTTTGCTGCACCTCTTGATAGGATTGTTTTTGATAATATAGGGTTCAGACCAATTAGGCTTAAATTTGCCTCTTGGATCCAAAACATTTTTCCTTAGTGCTTTTAACACCAAGTCTCCTACTTTGACGTTTCTTGTCTTGACCTTCTTATTAAAATGCCTAGCCATACGAGTTTGATAGCATTGAGTATGATGTATAGCTTCTAGTCCTAGATAGGTTTATTTAATGATGCAACAAAAACTTGAACCTGAGCTTTTCTTCAAATTGATCCCCATAAGTAATGATTTGCATCCTTTAATTTGTTTATTTAATGCTTTAATTTGCTTCCATTCCTTACTTTACAACATCTCAATGTCCTCTAGTATTAGACCTTCTAGCTTAGTATGTTAAGGAAATGTGTTATTGCTGAAATATACTTCGTAATAAACAACACAATTCATGTTTGTACAGAAAGTGAAGAAATTGTATTTTCTTTTGTGTTTCTGTAGGTGTTTGTCCGCACTTGGATCTAACCTGTTTTGTGAAAATCTTTACAGCATTTGGATGTCCATTATAAATAAGTCAAACTTTCAACTGTCCGCTTTAAACATGTTATGACCAATTGATAGCCTATTTAACATACAATTAAGTGACATGTATTGATTACAATATAATGAAATAGGCAAATTTCCAACTTAGTGTTTTGAGGTTTGACATAATTTCACTTTGGTGCCCTATGTATTCTATAATTCCACTTTAGTATTCTAACCTTCTCAATAACATGCAGGATTTGATAACCTTCTGAATATCAAGTAGAATTCGCTCTTCATATCTTGCTCTAGTCCATTCAACTTCATCAAGTTTACTTTCTTGTGCAATACGTAGAGATGGTATCTCTAGCTCTACAAGTTGTACGACATCCATTCCATAAACCAAGGAGAATGGAATATTTCCTGTTGATGTGCGAATTGACGTGCGATAACCCCAAAGTGTGAAATGAAGCTTGTCAGGCCAATCCTTGTAATTTTCTGTCATTTTCTCGATGATAGTCTTTAGATTTTTATTAGCTGCTTCAACTGCTCCATTTGCTTGAGGTCTATAAGGAGAAGAATGATGGTATTGAATACCATATTTTTGTAACAATTCTTCACACTCAGCTCGAAAGTGAGTTTTATTGTCAATTATCATTTCATGTGGCACTCCATATCGGTAAATTATATTCCTTTCGATAAAGAGTGCTACATGTTTTGCAGTGAGTTTAGCATATGATTGTGCTTCATCCCATTTTGTGAAGTAATCGATTGCTACTAGGATGTATTCATGACCGCCTATTCCTGGAGGAGTAATTTTACCAATAATATCAATTCTCCATGTAGAGAATGGCCATGGTGAAGTGTAGATGTAAAGTAGAGATGGAGGAACATGTTGTAAATTGGCGTAGATTTTGCATTTAGGGCATCTTTTCACATATTAATGACAATCCTTATTCATGGTAGTCCAATAGTATCCTTCTCGCATTACCTTTTGGACTAGCATTTTGCCATTGACATGGGTTCCACAAATGCCTTCGTGGACTATCGTCATAGATCTTAGAGCATCCTTTTTCCCTACACATAAGGGAGCTCGACCCTTAGGTACCCTTTTATGCAACCCGTTGTCTATGAGTACGTATTGGGAAGCCAAGAGTCTTAATGCTCGTTTTGCTTTTTTGTCGGCATGAGGAGGGTATTCTCCTTTGATGACATAGTTAAGTATATCTGTGTACCACGGTTCTTCTTTTTCTTCTTCTTCATCTTGGGTCACTTCATCATCTTCTATAGCTTGAATATAAGCCGGTTTGTGCCTTTTCTCTATAGTTAGAAGCATTTGCTCGGTTTCCGTGGAAATCCTAACCATTGAGGCTAGTCTGTCCAAGGCATCGACAAATTGGGTTTCCTCTCTAGGTAGATATGTGTATTCTACCTTTTCTAACTGATTGGTGATAGTTTCCAGATAAATTTGGTAAGGGGCTAGACTTTCGCTCCTTACTTTCCATCTTTTAGAAATCTGGTTGATGATCAATAAAGAGTCCTCGAATATTTGTAATTTCTTCACTCCCAATGCCAAAGCTGTTTCAAGGCCTACCACGCATCCTTCGTATTCAGCAGCGTTGTTGGTAACGTCGAAATCTAGCTTTATGGAGATAGGAACATGCTCATCTTTAGGTGATACTAATAATACTCCAACGCCACATCCCTTTTGGTTTGAGGCTCCATCAAAGTATAAAGTCCAAGTATGATCTTCTGTTACCATGAAGTCTTCGTCTGGAAATTCATTGTCGTGTAATGGCGTTGAATCTTCTATTGGAAAATCTACTAGGAAATCTGAGACCACAGATCCTTTGATAGACTTTTGAGGCATGAATCTTACGTTGAACTAGGCTAAGTTAACTATCCATCTTGATATGCGCCCATTGAGTGTAGACTTCTCGAATAGATACTCAAGTAAATCCATTCGGGAAACTACAAAGACTGTATGCACGAGCATGTAATGTCTTAACTTGGTTGTTGCCCACACCAATGCGACGCACAATTTCTCAAGCGATGTATAGCGTACTTCATACTCGAGCATCTTTTTGCTTAGGTAGTAGATTGCATTTTCTTTACCTTCTACTTCTTGTGCAAGCATGACTCCCATTGTCTCCTTGGTGACTGTTAGGTACAACATAAGAGGTATTCCTGGAAGTGATGGTGCTAATACGGGAGGATTTGTGAGATATGCTTTTATCTTTTTTCAAAGGCTCTTTGACACTCATCATCCCATATTAATGGTACATTCTTTTGGAGCTTTTTGAATATTGGTTCACATATTATTGTTAATTTCGATATGAACCTACTTATATATTGCAATCAGCTAATAAATCCTCGAATTTGTTTCTCGATTTTGGACGATGGCATGTACATGATTGCCTTGATCTTGGTTGGGTCTATCTCTATTCCTCTAGAGCTTATGACATATCCCAAAAGTTTGCCTGAGGTGACTTCAAAATCACACTTGGATGGATTCTACCTCATGTTGTATTTCCTTAGCCTTTCAAAGAATTTTCTCAAGGCTACTTGATGCCTGGGCGATCTTTTGACTTCACAATCATATCGTTGACATATACTTCAACTTTTTTGTGCATCATGTCATGGAGTAAGGCAGTCGCTGCTCGTTGGTAAGTAGCACCCGCGTTTTTCAACCCCAATGGCATTACCGTGTAACAGTAAGTAACCCATGGTGTTATAAAGGTTGTTTTCTCCATGTCTTCTTCTGCCATGAGAATCTGATTGTATCCTGCGTATCCATCCATGAATGAGAGAAGTGCATGATTCGATGTATTATCTACCAAAATATCGATGTGTTGTAAAGGGAAGTCGTCCTTTGGACTTGCCTTATTTAAGTCTCGACAGTCGACATACATTCTTACCCTTCTATCCTTTTTTGGAACTGGGACGACGTTGGCTACCCATTCGGGATTTTTGGATACCTCGATAAAACCTGCAATTATTTGTTTTTGAACTTCTTTTATTTTAAGAGCTACATGGGGTTCATTCGACGCAAATTTTTTTTTACAGGTTTCATTCCTGGAAATAGTGGTATAGTGTGTTGAGATATTTTTGTATTAATTCCTGGCATATCTTCATATGACAAAGCAAATACATCGATAAATTCTTTAAGTAGATTAATTAGATCAGTTCTTTTTTATTCATAAAGTGTTAGTCCGATTTTAACCTCTCTTTTAATGGTTAATTTATTTGAGATATCAACCGTCTCAGTTTCCTCAATTATCGGTGTTTTCTTTTCAAGTTTTTCCGTTGCTTTAAAAATTTCTTTGTCATTTTCATTGTTAGTTAAGCAATGCTTGTCATCCTGGGTTACAGAAAAGCATGAGGAGTAAGAAGAAGAAGACATATTATTGAATTCGGAAATCATTACATCAAAAAGGGAGATGTGCTCAAGGACTTGATTACTAATTATCCTAGGAGAGGAAATAGAATAAGGAGGGGGTGCTACAACTAAGGACTTAGATGACTCTACAGGAAAGGACTCTGACTCTAACTCAGACGACTCTTTAAACATCGGTCCTTGCCCTGTCGTTATGGAGATTTTCCTTCCACTTAGAGTAGTCACCTTGACTTTCTTGCGCCACCCTTGTACAGGTCCATCTGCTGGAGTGATGAGAATTGAGAGGTCAAAGTTCTCGCGTTGTAGGGCCGTTTGGATGAGCAAGGAGTTATCCTCTATTTATCTCGGCTAATCTTTTTCTCGCCCAAATAATAATCCCATGACATTAAAGTCAAAGCATGGGGGTGCTTTCTCCTTGTGGATAGGAGTTGGGATTTAATCTAGAAAGTAGTAATCTAAGAAAATTTCGAATCCCGGTTTCCTTTTGCTATTTACAACAAAAGGTTCAGGAAATTTATAGCATGGATAGTCCTCTCCTTCATTTATGATTTGTCCATTGAGAGTAACAGGATACTGATCCATTGTGATTGCTTTTTTTAGATGCGAGCGTTCTTACGCGCCTTAGACCTTTCCTCGGCTCGCTTAAGATCTTCCCGAGTTGGTTCGAAACCAAGTCCAAAAGTATCTAACTTAGGGTGGCCAGGTAATTCCTGCTGTTTTGCTATTCCCTTCTTCTTTCCTAGAGTCATACCAGGAAAATGCCCTTATTTTTTAAAAATAGCATTTATTGTCATATTGGAGTGGGGGTTGTGGAATATAGGGGTCCTTTCATCCTCCTCGATTAAGGAGAGCTCTTCATTAAAGCCCCACAAGTCTTCATTGTCTTCATCGTGCTCCACGTTAATGATTGGATTTTCCACAGCTTTAATCCTCATGGGAGAAGCATCGATTGTGATTGGGATTCCTCCAACTATGGCTTTTACCTGTTGGTGGAGAGATGAAGGGACGACCTTTAGTTCATGAAGCCAAAGGCGTCCCAACAATAAGTTGAATGAAGATTTAATATCTACCACTTAAAAGGTAGTAGCATGTTCTATTGCTACCGCCGTTATATTCATGGTAATCTTACCAAGAGCTTGACAACGAGTGTTGTCATAAGATCTTATTCCTTGTGTTGACGGGGTTAAGTGTTCATCCCTTATGCCTAACAACTTCGTAGTTCTGAGAGGACAGACATTAATTGCTGATCTATTGTCTACAAGAGTCATTGGGACATTCATTCTATTGCAAACCACTGTGAGGTTTAGCGCCTTATAATGTTTGTCACCTTCTGGGGTAAATCTTTGTCAGAAAAGGTGATCAAGTTGATAGGACTAGAGAGATCACTCGTAAGGAAGTTAGCCAACCCCTCAGGAGTGGTGTCAGAATCTATCCATATCTTATCCAAGGCATTCATCACTCCCAACCTATGTTCTCGAGATGTAGCTAGAAGCTTCCATACATTCATCTCGACCTTTGTCTTTTTGAATTGTTTGACAATATCATTGTCTTCTATGATAGGTATGGGAACTTTCTATGTAGTCGTCATAGGTTGTGTTGTGATGGGAGGTTGTGTTCTCCCAGACCTTGTGAGAATGTCTATAGGTGAATCCTCTTCAACCAAGAAATCATCTATTGAATATGAAACTTAAGGTGGAGGTTTTTCCATGTCTTTTAGGTAAACGTCTTCTTCATTGCTGTCCCAAACCCCATTAATGTTTATGTCTTCTTCTTGTGGGATTTGGACTAGATTCTTATCATTAATCATTTTCTAAATTAAATCTTTAAATTTAAAACAGTTTTCAATAGTGTGTCCCCCTGATTGATGGTATTGACAGTAGAATCTATCTTTCCTTTTTAGCGATTCAAATGGTCTCGGTTTGAGAGGTTTGACCTTACCACTCTCGGAGAGCATTTTGAACATTTTAGTGTATCAAGTCATAATTAAAGTATAGAGTTTATTGCTCTTCTTGGGTCCGTCAGTTACTTGTAGAGAGAAGGTTTTCTTCTTCATGGGTGGAATTTTATCATTCTTTTTCTGAAGCTCCTCTTCTTGTTTCTTTGCGAATTCGAGAGCCTCACATAGCAAATTTGTTCCCTCCCACATGGACCACATAAGCATTCGTACATCTTCCTTGCTTGATGGTTCTGGAAAGTCATCTATGACATTAAAAAAGATCTCCTCCTCTTCTTCGATAGCATGAGTTTCTTCAATAGGCTTGTTAAGGGATGGGGATCAACCTCGTTTTCCTCATCAGAGATGGCCAAGGAAAGAGAAAGAGGTGCATTGTCGATGCTTGGCTTCTTACTGGCAGGGAGGAATGGTAGTTTTTTATTATCAATTAAATCTTGGACAGCTTCCTTAAGCTTCCAACAATTTTCAGTGAGATGGCCCCTACCTTGGTCATATTTGCAGTGTGCATTGGGGTTCCAATTAGCTGTCCTCTTCTCAACTGGTGGAACCCCAAATGGTCCAATAGGAGTTATAAGACCTTTTGCATTTAGCCGGTCAAATGCGGTGTCATAACTCATACCTATAGGAGTAAAGTTCCTCCTAAATGGTTTATTTTGTCCTTGGTTGTTCATAGCAAGGACTTCACTCAAATTGAAGGTGCTAACATTTTTTGAGTGGGTGGTTTTGGAAGAAGAAGGATTGTCGTTCTTCTTGCCTTTCCAGCCATTGTTGGAGTTACTATTATCAGCTTTTAGCTTAGCCAGGTCATCTTCAACATTAATTCCACTGTCATAGACGGCCTTGCAGGTA
This sequence comes from Chenopodium formosanum, assembly GCA_024500155.1. Lineage (NCBI taxonomy): Eukaryota > Viridiplantae > Streptophyta > Magnoliopsida > Caryophyllales > Amaranthaceae > Chenopodium > Chenopodium formosanum. The sequence continues at coordinate 22,680,316 of CM044880.1, forward strand.
TGTAGATTATTTTGATATTTCAGATGCTTGGAGTACTTCTCTTGAAGGTTCATGATGAACAACCTCACTGATTCTTTCTCGATTGGTACTTCAATCATCCTAGCAGAGGTTTCTCTCCATTTGTTGAAGAAAGAAGTGAAACCTTCATTCTCTTTCGGCTTGAGTATTTCAAGTTCTCTATAATCAGTTTCAACTTGAATATTGCACTTGTACCTATCAATGAAAGCGTTTACTATTGATTCCCATGTAGAGTTTCTCTCTTTGTCAAGGAAGAAGAACCATTGTTGGTTAACGGCTTCAAGAGATAGAGAAAATAAAGAGGGAAATACTTTCTTATCAATACCCTTAATACTCATTATTGTTTCAAAAGCTCTTGGATGAAAATAAGGGTTATTAGTTGCCTTGAATTTCGGGATGTCGTTGGCATTGAACTTCTACGGAAGAAGCTCCTTGTCCACCGAGACCCCTTGTGAACTAATGCCTTGAAATTTTTAGTCACTAGATAGTTTGCTCAAGCTTTCTTGCATGAGGTCCATCTGTTATTGCTTCATAGGGTCATTGGTTTTGAGGGTTAAAGCCTTCAACGCCTCAGTCACATCGGTCAATTTATTCCTATGTTCATTGACTTCCTCCTGAGTTGCCATTATCTTCTTAGCTTTCCTTTTTCGAGCGATTGGTTTGTCAAAAAGTTAAACTTGAATGAACAGGTTGTCTTTGATCAAAGGCCCTTCCTTTTTTGACCACGCGCTGTAAATTAAACCATTTTGTTTAATGACTTGACTCAAATTGACTTTGACTTTACTGGTTTATAAAGAAAAAGAAAAAAAAAATAAGGTGTATATTTTTGGGAATCAAGTATAGGGTTCAAAGAAGTGGTTTAATTTGAGGATTAATATCCGACTTACCCCCCTACAAAAATGACGAAAAATACACGCATACAAGACTCTCTTAGACATGGTCAAAGTGTTCATACATATTAGTGTGTGCTTTATATGGTGAGTGCAAGTGACATGCTTTGACTCTTTTGTAAGACCATGGGACTTAGTGCCTAGACTCGATTAAGGAATTAACGAGGTATTATTATTAATAAAAGTAATCGAATTGATTAGCAAACTGTTTAATTAGACACAAAGTGATGACTCGAGCAACATACCGAACTGTCGCCACACTCTGCAGCGTAGCGCTAGACGACAGAGATGTCGCCAGGTGCTGAACTACACAATGTGGCGCTGTAGTCCAAATTGCGGCACTATTGCTGGAACGTTGATCTGGAACTGCTTTCAGTGTTTTTACTCTATATGGTATGCCTAAAGTCGTACTATGTCGATTTTGATTAAATTATTAGACTTTAATTACTCAAATTAATTAATTAATTAGGCAAATTTCTTTTATTCATTAATCAGTTTATTTAGTCTTAACACAAGTCAAACAAACGGTTAGGAAAAACATATAGAGTATGCACAACAAATAATGCACAACTAGTCAAGTAGGCACAATATGATGCAATGAGTTCGCAACCTAACTATGGCTCTAGTTCTCTAAAGTTCGGGATATGGGTTAGTCAAAGAGGGTCCATGGTTAATTGTCCGGATGCACCGCACGGAAGCCATACCTTTTGAAGGGTTGGCGCGAGTGGATGGGACACCGCGAGTTAAAAACTCACTTCCATGGTTTGGTGAATTCAACATTCTCGGATGTACCCTTTGTTGCACAGAGCGTTCAATCAGGTAGATGGAGCATGAATTCCCAAAGGGTTATTTTCATATGTAGAACACATATTGGTTTCAGAAAAGTGAGAATAAACTCAATCACGAAGTAGGATTGAGTAAACAGTGCTAAAAACTGGGCAAAATTAGAGCGCATATTTCTGGCTCGGTATTGGAAGAACTTGGTGCTAGCGAAGAGAGGCCGGCGTCGCTATTTGGCTTTGGCGCTAGGCGATAAGAGGGTCGCCTGGCGCCAGAGTCAAATTTGCGGCGACAGACTATATTTTCTGACGCTAGTTCCTACATGCGTCACAACTTTTTGTGCTCGATAAAATTTTCAAGTTTCGCGCAGCATTATTTCGATCCTAGTTGTGAAAGATATTCCTCAAAGTTTTTACGTGTAAAAATCCTATGTTTTTAACTCATTACTGATGGTCTTTCCAATAAGATCTTTTTTATGTATATGACAATAATGTTAATCAAAATTACGCACATGAAATACTTAGAACTTTTTGAGTCTCATCCGCTGATTCTAAATCATTGCCGAAATAAATTTCAGGATTTAAAATAGAAATCCTCCCCAGTGGAGTCGCAAAAAACTATAGATAATATTTCAAGCATTATCCCTAGCTTGAACCCCACTGTGATCATACACTAAAGTACGGTGGCGTCCAAAGGGAAAGAAGATAGAGCAAAAGAGTCGCCAACAAGTTTTAGGAACTTGTAAACCGTTCACGAGGTGAAGGTTACACCCCTTAATGATCTAGGTTATCGTCAACTCTAATAGGTCTGGAACCATAATTGGATGTTTTGGGATGAAGGTACAAATTCAACCTAAAAGAGATTGAACCTGCCCTAATAATAGGCCTCTACTTTATTCTTCTCTTATTCATGTGCGCTTTTTGACTAACATGCAATCAATATGATTAACTCTACACCTGTTTAATCTATGTTGGTTGAATATTAATGCACAAATAAAACTATTATTGGCGATCACTTGAATTATAATCAAATTAACCCTAAACAAGATTATTAATTATCTTATTAAGCGTCATTACAAGTACTAATTCCTTTTAAACATGCATAAAAGGCGTGATCAAGCAATAACAATAATATAATTGAGCAACATAACAATCAAAATAATCAATTATAATAATAATCATAATTAGAATAATCATGTTAATAATAATGCATAATAATATTAGCAAGATCCTAGGCATGATACTTACAAGATTAATAACAAACCCTAGCATGTCACTAAACATCAAAGATAAAATATATAGCCTAACATGATACTAAAATGATATTAGGAAAGAAAATAGGAAGCATCATAGAAATCATAATTGATATAAGAAACTTATTCTTTACCCTTGGCATGATACTAGGAATACTTCTTTTAATCATACTTGATATTAGAAATTACTCTAAACATGATACTAGGAATCAAAATAACAACTTAAACATGATTTCTATATCAAAATATCAATAAAACAATTAAATTACTTACTTGGAAGCCTTGTATCTCTTTCTAATAACAAAATTCACATATTAGTAATTTCATGGAAAATAATAAAATCAATTAAATTAAATAATTGAAAGAAAGATTTGGGACCAAACCCTCAGAAATTAAAACCTTTCACGTCTAGGGCGAAGGCAACTTCGAACTTGGCTAGGTGTTTCTAGATCTTGTGAATGCGGAATTTTGTATGGAAAAGGCTAGTTTAGAAAAGAGAGAGAGAGAGAGAAATCTAGAGATTCTTTTATGATAATTGATGATTAAAAACGGAGGTTTAAGGAGGCTATTTATAGAGAAAATCTGCCGGACATGATAAAAAAAGGAACTAGAGTTTCGAAAAGAATAAAACAACGTGGCGCCAAACGCTGAACACTAGCGCCAGACTCCAAGCATGGTGCCAGGCGCTGGTCCTGTCGTTGGACGCTGGAAACAAATTTCCATGCGTTTTCTTAATTTGATAAAATTTAGCCGTACGAGAGGGGAAAATCGTATTTTCCTTAAAAACACTTCTTATATTCTGATTAATACTCTTAAAAAGTCAAGTAAAGTCAATTTATAAATGCTAATTAAAATAGGAATGAAAAGAACCTTCTAGAAGAATCTAGAACACTATAATCAATTCTAATTGCATTAGGAATGATAAATCAACATTAGGCCCTCCTCTAGATCATTGGGCGCACTTAAATATCAAATCGGGCCCAATTTAGTAATTTGGCCATAACTTCCTCAATATTCATTAGAATTGAGCTTATAATATATCGTTGGAAAGTTCTTCCAGAACCCGACCCAACTACACCATTATAGGACCCTTGATATGGACCAAACCAAACTGGTTTAGTTGTTTTCTTAAAAATAGATTTTCAAAAACAGAGAGAAAGAAAAGAAATAAAACTAAACGCAACACTAGACTTTCCACACGTTCACTTCATTCAATTATATGATTCGATGTGAAAGGTACTCATCAATGGGTTTGGTTTTGGGGAGACATAAATGGGTGTCTACACTAGTGTTTAAGCTAAAGAGGGAGAAAAGAATTATTTTGTGATCAATCTTGTTGATGATTGAAAAAGGGGAGATATGATTTCTATTTATAGAGAAAAAAGAAGGGTCGAAAAATCAAGATAAGATTCGAATTAGATCTGAATAAAACTCGATAGACTATAGCTTTTGTGGTTTTTGTTTTTATCATATCTTTTGATCCAGATATTAGAATAAGATAAATAAGATATCTTTGTAAAGCTCTTTAAGTTTAATTTCTAACCCATTTAGAATAAGATTAAAATATTTTGTAAAAAAAAATATATGGCTGAAATAGTGGAACAGTGTCCGTTTTTGACAGAGTTTGATATTTTATTCATATCTTTTCCGTTATAGCTTGGAATTGATATTATAATATATCATTGGAAAGATAATTTCAAGGGCTATCTAATAATATAAGATTTAGATAAAAAATAATGAGGCACAAAAATGATATCTGTCTATCTTTGAACATCTTTCAATTTAAATAGAATTAGGATTTTAAAAAAGAAAAGTTTTATTCAATTTCAAACTCTTTAATCTTATCTTTAAAAAAAAGATAATTAAGATCTTTTAGAAAATTATAGAAGCTTCCAATTAATCATAATTGTTTTAGGAATGGGATTAAATAATTTGGGCCCTCCACATGATCATTGGGTCATAGGTAAGGTGGGCTTAAGTTCGGTTTAGAGTCAGATTAGTATTTTTGCCATAACTTATTCGTTATAACTCGGATTTGGGCTTATAATATATCGTTGGAAAGCTCTTTTAAAGCCCTGTCCAGCTATTCAATCACTGGACCCAGATTATGGACCAAAATAAACTGGAATAAACATTTTTTGTAAAAAGGACACGAAATAAATGATTTTAAGGGACACGAAACGAATTATTTGTGGTTTAAATTAAAGGCACAAAAAGACAAAAATAAGTTATGGTTTGGGGAAATGGGATAGGTATTGGTTTGTTTATGAAATTTATTGGGATTGAATATGGATTTAAGCACTTTTAACATTAAGTAATTAACCCGACCAATAATGGCGGTGAAAGGTTGTTCATCATCGGGTTTGGTTTTTGGGAGACATTTTTAGGTGTCTGCAAAAGCCTCCACTTTGACTGAGTTTGCAGATACTTCAGCTTCAAAAACGATAGTCAAAGTAGTCGATAGGGACGTAGAATGATTCAAGGAGTTCTGCGATCCTAAATCAATCTATACACACCGATACCTACAGAGAAATGCTAAATCAACAAATAAAAGAGTAATGGGATAGAATTATTATTTGACACCAGTTTATCGGTGACAAATGGGTTTGGTAGCTTCCTATGCTTGAAGGAATCTACCGGATGATGTTTTGTTGAGATACTTTCTATGCTTGAGGAAAGTTGACAGATGAGTTTGGTAGGTTTCTATGCTTGAAGAAATCTACCGGATGATACTTTCCATGCTTAAGGAAAGTCGACATATGAATTTGGCGGTTTTCTATGCTTGAAGAAATCCACCGGATAATAATTTCCATGCTTGAGGAAAGTCAACAAATGAGGTTACAAGTCTTTGTGTATCGAGAACCTTGTTCCATGAAATGATGGTGGTTTAATTGTCCCCGAACATGGGCTGTAGATGGTTCACTTGTCCCCCGAACGTAGGCTGTAAATGGTTCGCTTGTCCCCGGACGTGGGCTGCAGATGGTCCGTTTGTCCCCGGACGTGGGCTGTAAATTGTTCACTTATCCCGAAACGTGGGTTGTAGATGGTCTGCTTGTCCCCGGACGTGGGCTGTAATTGAGACATGCAAAATAAAATTTGCCAAGGGACTTTTATAGACTATGATGGACTTGACCAACTAACTTGACCAAGCTTGACTTGACATGATATGACATGTGTATAACTTATGGTTGTGTATGTGTATGGTGTGTGTGTGCAAATACAAGTAACGGAAAATGCAAAAGCAAAAAATTTTCGTCATTTTTGTCATGAGACGTGTGGAAGGTATTGACTTTCTCCCAAAAAAGAAAGACGTGAAAAATGAAGTTTTGTTTTTGAACTTTTCTCAATAAAAATTTTGAAAAAGTTTTTGAAATTCCCCAAAAGAAAATAATGAAAAAGGGAAGAAGTTTTGAACTTTCTCCTTAAGCAAGACAAAATGAATCATATGGATTGAATTGCTTGTCTTGAAAATAATGTATGCATGATGCATGTTCTTAGGCTAGGAGGCTAAGGACAATTACATCATGTGACACGATAGATGAATGAACTTAAGTCATGGAGGTAAGCATCATATATGGTGTAAAGAAGCGATCTTTAACTTCACTTAGGTCTAGAAGCTAAGCACGTATATAGATGAAGTGATTATTGTACAATGAACGTTTCTTAGGTCAAGGAGATAAGAACGATATGCTTTTTATGATTACAAATCATTTATCATTGATACATAAATGATACTTTGCACATTATGCGATGCGTGAAACATTGATCATTGCTCAGATCAGGAAGCTAAGCAAGTATACAAAGTTTCTTTTAATAAATGTTGTCTTGAAAGATGATGAAGCATGCACAGTGTTGAAACATGATTTCATGAAAAATGGTTCTTAAAGGGAAGGATGATATGGATATGGATGTGTTAGGGAAGTGTGTGAATGTGATACTAAGGCTAGCTGCAAAGGTTATGGTGATGGAAATATATGTGAGAAGAGTCAAAGATGATGATACTTTAGGCTGGGAAGGCTAAATGATGTGGGTTTAAGTCTCAAATTCTAGCTCTAAATGGATAGGGGTAAATATGGGATATTCTTTTATTCAATCAAGCATGCATATGAATATAAATGTGAATATGAATGTGGCCGCACCTCGATGTGAGGTTGCCTACATATTCGTTAGGAATCAGGCCGATCGTAGCTCTAACCGAACTTTGCACAAATGTATGTACACCTCAAAGAGGTCTTTCAAGGGTTGTAATGTGGTTAAGCTGATAGTTTAAGGAAGAAAGGGGTAAAAGGCTCAAGACCCGTGAGAAGCCCCCAAGATGTGTAATTGTGAATTGGACTTTGCATGTTTTATTGTCAACATTTTTTTTGATTTGATTATTTTTTTAATTTTTTTTAATCAATGTAGGAAATCTGAAATCATGCGGTCTATCACTCACTTAGCATTCATGTTTCTCAGGCACAGTACCAAGCACTCAATGAGAGACGCAATTTGAGACGTGTTCATATCAAAGACATTAGAACACTTGCCTTTAGACATTGTTATATTGCTGCTTTGCTGCTTTCTTTTTTTACTTGATATTTGAATGTTATACAATTACACATGTTCCAATCCCAGGTTTAAGTGAATGTGGGTTGAAGAAATGAAGGCTAAATGTAAGACGAGGCTCAAAGTGGTTGATGAAGAAATGGAATGTGATTTAACTGTTAATAGGGAATGCCAGGGTTGCAAAGGTGCCTCAAGTAATTGGTGTACCTTGTGTTTAGTTTGGTAATTTTTTATTTTTTTATTTTTGCTAATTACGTGATCGAATGTAAGAAAGAGATTCTCATTTATGAAGAAGGTAAGAAATGTGACACATAGACACATGGATAAGGAGAACCTATGCTACAATTTTTAGGGGGAAGGGTTTGAAACAAAAGAAGAAGAAAACATGAAATCTTTGTGAGAAGCTTGCATCGTGCTTTATCTACATGGCTTTTTATTAGTAACATCTTGCCGCCTTGTGACAAGGAAATAAACGCGTCGTCAATTGTCTATACCTAGATCAAATACAATTTATACAACCTAAACAAACCTAATACGATTATAAGGCAAGCATAGGGGTCGAACCACAGAGAACGGTAAACACCACCAAATGTTATCGACAATTAAGCTAGTCCGGAATAGGAGATAAATAAACTAAAGTCTAAAGATTCTAAAACAAGAAATAAAACATTAAGGCACCAAGGGAAATGGGTAGGTGAAGTTGACGCTTGACCATACAATAACAAATTAGCATATCAATTGTAAACTAAACATGCATGAATATCGAAGTAAAGGGTCCAATCTAGCCGCCTTCCGGGGTCCATTGGCTTCTCCTAACATTACCTCTATGTTTCAACATTATAACCATATATAGGAGGTACTATTAAATAACAATCGATAGTAATGAATCTCAACTAAGTCAACTTCCGTTACTTGTTAGTAAAGACTCATCTTTGATCAACTAACAATGTGCACTTGCAAGAAAGACCAAAGAATATCAAGCATGCAAAGACTTTAATCACCATTAACATAACCCCAACATTAAAAGCATGAACAATTAGCAACTACAGTACACCATCCCCACACCCTTGGCTAGGTGACTACTCACAAATGATGTTGAAAACAATATCAATCATCAAATCAATAAGCATCAACATGATTAATAAGCAAAGAAGAAAAATAAAAGCAAATAAACAAAATCAAGAACAAAGGTAAAGAGAAAGAGTAAGAGATTGCTCATTAATTGAAGATGAAGGTCTACAAAGGATTGAACAAGCTCCTTCTTCAAGATCCAAGTTCATTAATGATGAAAACCACACTTTCTCTCTCTACCAATGAAGACTAATCCTAATCTAACCTAACCTAAAACTAATTAGAGAGAAGAATAGATTGTTATTGAATGTCCAATTACCCCCAAAAAAATGGGTATTTATACTAACTTAATAAAACTAGGGAAAAAAAAAGAAAAAGAAAAGAAAATAAAATAAATTAAAAGGAAAAGTAATAAAAAATCAGAAACTAAAGTAAAAATATAATAAAAGAAAGAAAATAAGAAAAGGGAAAAGAAAAAAGAAATAAAAATAAAAGAAAAAGAAAAATAAAAAATAAACCCACAAATCCCCCAAAAGCTATCAGCTACCACGATTTCCCCTTCTTCCAAATTCATGGCTGCTCTATCATCATCACCAAGCTCCACCATCAATTATCTTCATTGCATCACCACCCTCCGATTTCACTCAAGCACCAAATGAACGGGTATCACCACCAATCGCATCATCAACGCCTATTATGAGCATCAATCAAGGTCGTTGGTCTACATTAACAATCGCGTGCGAAGCTCGTGAAATGGTTCGATCAAATCGGTGGCTGGTTCGACCGAATTACGGGGTTGGTTCGGTCGAACCAAGGGTATGTTTGACCACTCATCTTCGAATAACAAAACCCCCAATGTCTCTGACTCGAAGTTCGGTCGAACACTCATTGATTTGCTCGAACCCAAATGAACTTGCATTTCTCTATGATTTGGGGTTGTTGCTGTGCGAATTGGTGACGATGTGGCGCAATTGTTGCTGTAATTGATTCTGGTGGTTGTTGCTCTGTTGCGCGGTGGTGGTAAGGTGTGAGGTTGTTTGGTGGGCTGCTAGGTGTTGGTGTTGTTTGGTGGCTGCTAGGTGCGGTTTGTGGGTGCTGGTGGTGATGTGCGGTGGATGGGCAGCAATGGTGGAGGTATGTGTGAAAGGTCGAGGGAGCAGGGGAGTTTAGTGTTGTGAGGTGGTGCTGTGAGGGTGGCAGCAGGTGCAGGGCTGCTGTTGTTGCAGTTTTTTTGTTGCTGCTGGTGTGAGAATAGGGGGTTAACTGGTGGTGTTTAAGTGAGATGAGGGAGCAAGGGATGTGCGGTTTTTTGGTGTGGTGGAGGATAAGGTGAAACGTGGGGTGAAGGTTAAGGGGCAGCAGCAAGTAGCAGGGCAAACCCGAGACTCACTCCATTTAAATATTGTAGTGTATGCCTTGAACCTCGAACACACCTACAAACACGAGCAAGATTGAGGAGAGAATTGGGACAAAGAATAAAATAAAATGAAAATAAACAAAGGACGAAATAAAACAAAACCACGACAAATAAAATAGAAATAAATAAAATAGAAATAAATAAAATAAAATAGAAAATAAGAGACATAAAACTAAACTAAAAATAATTAAAACTACGCAAGCAAATAAAATAAAAATAAAATAGGAAAATAGACTAAAACTAATAAAATAAAGAAAATAAACTAAAACACACCAAAATTACCAAAATAAACTAGAAACTTTATTAAAGAGAAAATAAGAGAATAAAAGGAAAAATAAGGGAAAATAAACACGAAAATGACCTAAACACTACCCCTAGGAGTGACATAAATGTCACTTATCAAATTCCCCCAAGCTAAACCTTTTCTCGTCCTCGAGCAAAGCTAAGGCAAAAGAGAACAAGATGGAATTATTGTAAGCAAAAGAAACAAAATAGAAACAAGGAGAAAGAATGTACACTAACTCACTGTCGTAGGAATCACGGATGCATTTAGCGTATGCATCAAGCCCTTTAAACCCCTATGTCGCCAAAGAGGACGAGTAAGCTCTCGTGAGGGTTTTCTAAGAGGTTTAACCCACAACTCTTGGCAACACATAACATTCAAGGCAAAGGTGAAATCAAGAAAACTCGAGTTTTGATATTTCAAACCAAACACAAACAATGGGCTAAATGCACAAGAATACAATCCTTTCTAGACATTAAAGGTAGCCAAGCAAAAGAATAGCTAAGGTTGATGCACACATAAAGCATGCAAAGGGTAGAGAACTTAGAGGGACTTACACTCCTCCTTATCTCCGACCAAACTCCTGCATCCTCACTAGTTTTGCATCCACTTTTAAGGTGATATCTCGAGATTCCTCGAAGGAATCGGAAGAAATAATCAATGAAAAACATTTAGGCTACCCGACATCTTGGCATTGATAGCTCGCTCATAGGTTTGGCTTGATTACCCTCCATCAGTAGTAACTGAACCTCACTAAGGTCAAAAGGTCTTAAAAGGGGTTGAAACGTTTAGGCTAGGGTAAAGGGTGTGGAAATAAATTTGGAAATTGGTGGTAAACTTAGAAGTGAAGCAAGGTTGATTATTCCTCAATTCAAACTCAATAAACTACCAACTTTCAAATAAAAAATTCTAGCAACTCCTCCCCCAAGCTTATTCTTTTTCAACCAAACAACAAATATTTTTGTATTTTCTCAATATTTTCTTCTTTTTTTTCTTTTTTTTTCATTTCTTTTTATTCTTTGCTCTCGCCTCTTTTAACTTTGAGTGGTTTTTTCTTTCATTTCCTTTATTTTCTTCTCATTTACTCAAACCATTCAACATAACAAATATAATCACTAGTACCAAAATTTTAGTTTTTCACTTCTTTTTCATTCTTTTTCTCACTTTCATTAACCAAAAATACAAATCAAGTCCCAAGAATGCTTCATAAAAACTAATAAAGGTGAAAATAAAGCAAAGGTCCATTGGTTTGTAATGTGGTTATGCCAAAGAAGGGAAAATGGTTCAAATTGGGTTACTAAATGAGCAAATGCAAAAGAAAAATAAAAGAATAGAAAATAATAAAACAAAACAAAAATCCTAATTGCCTTCGTCTTCCCCTAGGTTGGTTCGGTCTCGATCTTGGGTAGATTAAGCCAAATTCTCGATATAAGCTAGCAATGCCAAGGATCCAAACGCCACACATGCAAGATATGTAGAAGGCTAGAACAAAATAGACACATCCTTACAAAAATGACGGTAGTGGAGTAGCAAAAATCACCTTTAAAGCTTCAACTAGCTAGAGAGCGACAACCATCTTACCACAAACCAAGTGAGCTAAGGTCTCATAGCCCTTAAGTTCTACTACCTTGGCAATGTTATATGTGTGAACCAACCTCGACATTCAAGTACACGAAGACCTTTAACAACTAGCAAAGAGGGTATTCTAGGTGCTAAAGCCCAATTATGTCCAAGTTTAAAACAAAACATTTTGAAACTTGCCTTGAATGCCATGGAAATACACTATATAGACAAATATTCACAAAACCAACAATACTCAAGAATGCATATACAATTGTGAAAGATGAAAGCATGATCAATAAAAGCTATAAATACCAAAAGTCAACTCAATAAGGCGCTCATGGCCATCCAAACATAGAAAACCAATCTCAATAATAGACTTTGGCAAGTATGAGAGAAATAAATCAAGCAATCATGAGACTATGGATTAAGAAACCACCAAGAGATAAAGATAAACCCCCTAAGCTAGCGAATAACTACTCCCCCAAGCTAGAATAGAGCATTATCCTCAATGCTCAAAATAAAGGCACAAAGGGTGGGTGGGAGGGGAAGAAAGAAAACACATTCCCACAACAATTCATAATTCATTCAATCCAAATGCAAATAAGAAAGCAAATCCAAGATGAGGGAAGAAAGAAAGAGTAAACCAAATGTGAGGTGGGTGTTGAAACCCGCAATTGAGCACATTGTCCACAAGTTTCATCTAATTCCTCGTCTTTGTTGCTTTTCCAAATGCAAGCAATCATTGGTGTGCTTCTTCTCAAGGAGCTCAATCCAAAATCCTTGCACATGAGTATATGCATCGAGTACCTATACACATAGACAAGAGAGTAAACAAAAATGAGAAACACAAAAGAAAGAAAAAGAAAGCAATAAAACACGGGTTACTTCCCGCAAAGGCTTGCTTAACGTCCAAGCATGACCAATCTAGTAAATAACCCGACAAAGAACGTAATAGCTTGTCATATGCACTGGCAAACATATAAAAAAAAAGAGCATACGCGATGCTCATATGACAAGAAAACATAAAGTACAAGGAGACTTTATGCTTGAGAGAAGGGAGAAAAGAAAAAGTAAAAGAATCAACAGAAAAAACAAGAAAATAAGAAGAAAAAGTAGAAGAAGAAAAAGAAAAATCCTCACAAAAATCCTCAGTTTATCATTGTAGACACCTAAAAATGTCAACCCGAAACCAAACCCGATGATAAAAAATCTTTCACTCCCATTATTGGTCGGGTTCAGTATTTAATCTCGAGAGTGCTTAAAAAATCGTATTTAGTTAAATTCAGTTTTGAATAGTAGATGGAATAGTCTTGAAGTTTAGTCAAAGCATAGTTTATTTTAATTTTGGCCCTAACCTTTTTTATTTTATTTATTTATTATTTTGGCCCAAACCTTTTTAATTTTTTTAATTTTATTTATTATTTTGGCCTAATTTTATTTATTATTTAGGGTTCCATGTGTTCCCTCTACTCATTTTCCATATAAATACCCCCTTATTTCTGATGTACATGGCATCAATTAATTCTCTTTTTCTCTCTTCTATGCTCTAGCCTAAACACTAGCCAACCCTTCTTCTTTCAAAATTCCCTCTTTAAGCACTCCAAGGAGTTCATACTTTACTCAAGGTTTTGTGCTTAAACCAAGGCGTGAAAAGTACAACTGTTTAAGGGTTTGGCCCCAAATCAACTCTATTTAATTTAATTTAATTTAATTATTGTTTTATAAATTTTCCTTGAAGTTACTAACTTGTTTATTATTTTGTAGTTGCAAGCAAACAGAATCAAAGTAAGAACTATGTTCCTTTTATTTCTATTATTTTTCTAACGATTTTATATTGTTAGATTTATTTTTAAATTGCTTCCAATATTAATGTTATTCTATTATATTTATTGATCACAATATTGCATGTTAAAGGGAATATGTACTTGAAAATCACGCCTAATAAGATAATTTGGACAACCTGTTTCAGATCCTTTTTTATCTTTTGTTATTAATTCAAGTGATCACAAATATTTTAGAATTATATGTTGCATTATTATTCAACCAATTTAGCTTAATAATAGATTGGAGTAAACTGAATATTTTGTTTGTATGCCTTTGAGATCGCAGGAATGCTTTTCACTATAAGAATCGAGAAGAGGCCAATACGGGCGAATGTGACTCCATGACTCACTTCGTACCATCATCCTCGATCATCCTTTCATGGTTCCGAACCATATGGAGTTAGTAATCTCATGGATTATGAATGGGGTGTAACCTTCACGGGTTAGTCATTGTTGCCCTTCAGTTGTCCCTTTATCGTGGTTGCCTTTTATGATCCGTGAACGGTTTACAAATTCCTTAAAGACTTGTTGGCGGCTCCCTACTTTATTTGTCCCTAATCGTATACGTCAATTCCCACTTCCTATGAGTGCTAAGCATATTCACACATGCTTTAACGTAGGCACACTTCAAGCAACACCTACAATTGGGCGACTGCACTAGGGAGGAATCTTGGTTATTTATCAATTTGAGCGATCGGTATTTAATTAAGATGAGTGGATTAGACTTGAAAGATTCTTGAAAAATATTCCTGCGATTCATTTGGCATTTTGGCATAAGTGTAGAAGTTTTAACGTCACATGTAGGTCTGTCCCGTAATAAATTGAATGACTTGATTGCGAACGAAGGAAAATAGGGCACTAGTCAGATATTATGACTGCTTTGCCTCAACAGTTTCTGCCGTATCACGGTGCAGTACACTATCACTCGGTGGGCAACACCATGACACGGTACACTATGCCATGGCACGATAGTCTTTAAATTCGTCCAGAGGCTTATTTTATCTTCTCACAGTCAACTTCTTTCGATTTTTTCTGAAAAACGTGTGTGTTCTACATACGTCTCAGCCCCGAAGGATTTAAGCTCTATCAACCCAAAAACGCTCATGGAAATAGGGGTTCATCCGAGTTATTAAATCAACTCAAACCATGGAGTCGAGTTCAATTTCATCACGAACTCGCGGAGCCGCCCGTCGGCATACACCCTCAAGGGAGGCTGCCTTGCTAAAGCGTTCAAACTCTTAACCTTGGTACCCTTTTGACACCCAAAGCTTGACCAATAGTTGAATATAGATCTTGACCTTAGGTTGCGAACACTTTTTACATCATCGTGAATAAATGATACGGGGTTTGTTTGGTGCTAACCCACATGTGTTTTCTCATTTTGTTTAATCTATGATCGATGGTTTTTATTTCCACATAGTAATTAGTACGGACATAAAATTGATTAAAACCTGAAAATTATGCAAAATTTAGGCTTGGAATTGTGCACTGTGTCACGGCAAGTCAGCCGTGTCACAGTGTGTAATGCCGTGACACAGTGCAATGTGTCGTCTGACGGTGCATTGTACCGTGTCACGACAGTCAGCACCGTGACACTGTGCCCAAGATTCTGTCCAGTCGGTTCTTTTTTTAGTCTTTATGCGTGCTTATATGGTTCGTATGTCTTGTTTGATGTCTTGTCTAGCTGTACGGTCACAACACATGTCCATAACCTCACTTAATCACTTACATGTTGTGTCAGGTTCACACACTTTTCCTTTAGTCGTGCACCATTTATGACCGTACTTTAGGATGGTCTTGTGTCTTTTTTGTTTCGGTTTTTTTCTTAGTAAGTCAGATGGTATCCTCCCATACATTGTTTTTTTAAAATAAACGAAATTTCGAAAAAAAAAAATTTTGCCTTTTCTTTTCCGGATGGGTCAAGGTTAAGTCTAGTCATTAAAGGTGTGTTTGTTTCGATGTCACAGCACTTGGTCAAGAATCAGAGGTAGATTGTTATGGTTCGAGTCAATACCCCAACAACCTCTTGTACAAAAGAGGCATACAAGGAAACCACCGTAATCATCTCCACAAAGTCTATCTCCAGTCTACTTGTAACCAATGGCTATTGAGGAGGATATTGAGAATATTAACAGGACTATTGAGATGTTGTCTAACATGATGCAAACGCTCACCACCAAGGTTAACACGGTAGAGAAAGACAATCAATACAATGTCACTGTCGCTACAATGGACAAGATCAAAGAACATATGAGTAAGATCTCTAAAGAGTTCACCTATGTAAAGCAACCTGTCACCTCTTCGTCCATAAGGGATAAGCTTCCCGAAAAGTTTTCCACTACTGACATTCCCAAGTTCAAGCCTACTGATAATCCGTTGTTTCACTTAAAGGTTTTACAGCGACCATGGCTCTTAAGGGATTAGATGTGACACTCTTCCCTACTGTGTTCCCTCTTTCATTGGAGCATGCCTATCAACAGTGGTTCTACTCTCTAGAATCCAAACATGTTGCGACTTGGGAGGATGTTATTGAAAGCTTCATAAACCATTACAAGTGTAACATCCAAGCCAAGACTTCTGAACGTGAACTCTCCATTCTCAAACAGAAGGAGAATGAAGGCGTCACTAGTTATCTAAGCAGGTGAAGAGAAACAACTGCACTCTTGTTGGATGCTCCCAAGGAGAAAGAGATGGTTTGCCTATTTATTGCAAATCTGACTCATAAGTACAAGCAGCCCTTGAAGTTTCTTCCTTTGAATATGTTCAAAGCTGTGTACAATATTGGGATCAATATCGAAGATGAACTGATGAAGACTGCTGGTAGCAAAACAACCAACAACAACAACACTTGGAAAAACAAGAAGAACGACACTCCTTCTTCTTCGTCTTCCAAGCCCAATAATGCCACCAATAACGTCAATGTCAATGTTGTGTTATCTCTTAATGCTACCACTAAGATATTCTAAAGGCAAAGGAGGGTTTACACGCCTTTGGGAATGAGCTACGATACTGCTTTTGATTGCTTGCATAGTAAAGGACTTAATTATGCCAATTAGATCCTTTCCAGAACCTCGACAAAAGAACAAAAGTGCTAGATATAATCCAAATGCTCATTGCAAGTTTCATCAAGAAAAAGGTCATACTACTGAGAAGTGTTAGAGGTTGAAGGATACAATCCAAGACCTGATTGATGTTAATTAGCTTCCTATCCCTCTAGGGGGCAAGAAGCCTAATATTCAAACAGGTCCCTTTTCTTTTGCTTTGTTTATCATAGGAAATGAAGTCTCCTTTGATCCGTCAATACTCATTCAACCTGTGAATGAACCTCTACCAGAAGATGTATTCGTTTCAAACTGTGAAAAAGTGAATGGAATTTGGGATAGTGACGATGAAGACGTCAATCTCAAATATATAGCCTCTTTATCTCTTAGCACTAGTGAAGATGTTTGGGGAGACCTTGAGGTCAAGGTTCTCACCAGAAATGGACGGTTGCAATAGCCTAGTCCACCTCCACCTCCACCGCAATCACAACTAATAGTTGATCCCATCGACCCTGTGAACAACGATGTGATCAAACAATTACAAAAGACTAAAGTGGAAATGAATGTATGGAAGCTTTTGGCCACCTCTCACAAGCATCGAAAGACTGTGATGAATGCTCTGGTGAAAATAGGAGTTGATAATAATATGACTCCTCAAAGACTAGTGAGCTTTCTCACTACTGAATTCCCAAGTACTAGTAATCTGATTTCCTTCTCTGACAAGGATCTGCCCCCGGAAGGGGACCAGCATAACAAGGCCTTACACCTCACTGTGATGTGTAGGCAGATGAATGTTCCTATGAGCCTGGTTGATAATGGCTCCGTAATCAATGTATGCCCACTCTGCACTGCAAAGAAGTTGGGCACAAAAGATGAAGAATTGATCCCCTCTACTTACGGGATTCGTGCTTACGATAATACTCGCCGTCAAGGCGTGGGTACTATCATGCTAAATATAACTACCGGAGCCATTGAACGTCGCACAAAGTTTCAGGTGGTGGATATTAAGGCTTCTTTCAATCTACTGTTAGGTCTTCCTTAGCTTCATGAGCTAAAGGCGATCCCATCGTCGTTGCACCAAAAGATGAAAGCTATAGTTGGAGGGATTCCAATCACCATAAATGCCTCCCCCATGCGCATTCAAGTTATTGATACTCCCATTGTCCATGTCGAACATGACGAGGAAGATAAAGATCTTTGGGGATTTTTGTTCGACGATGTTCTCATGATCGAAAAAGAGGAGAGGTGTCACCTCGACTTTCATCCTTATTCGAACACCAATGTTAATGCCATTATGAAGAAGCAAGGGTATTTCCTTAAAATGACCCTTGAACTTAAAAAGAAATTGGCTGAACTTTGGGGCCATCCTAGTGAACCTAGGAAGGATACCTTTTGCAAGGGATCCAAGCCAACAAAAAAGATATGAAACAGGCTCTCATGAAAATGAAGGCTCGCAATAATGCTTGAACCATGAAGACAGAAATGGCATTGGATCCATACCCTTTGACTCTAAATGGCTAGTACATCAAATAAGGGGAAAACTTCCCATGCTATGAATTCCCTAAGCCTTTTGTCCACAGTGGGAAGTGTGAGCCAGGTTTTGAGATGTTCCTTCATTGTGATTTTGTTGACTAAGGCGATGAGTTCTTCACAACCGAGAAACTAGCCAGTCCAAGCTCTGATGATATGAATACTAATCTTCTTTTTGGACTAGAAATGAATGAACCGAAGCCTGTCGAAATGACGATTCTGACCTCAATCAAGCAGTCATATCAAGCAAAGATTTTGACCCCTCAGAGTAAATTTTCCCGAATGATGATGTTTCAAAGGGATGGCGCAAGACGGTGATGATCACTACACCAAGTGGAGAGAAGTTAGAAGTGACTTCTGACGAAGGTCCTATGTTTGATGAATCTGAATCGTCTGGGTCCTAGTCCGAGTCTGAGTGTGTAGACGAGTTTTTAGGATCTGAGGCCGACCCCTTTCTACCATAGAGTCTAATGTAGTTCCCCTTAATGCTGAGTCTCTTGTTGAGTCTCCTTTTTCTATCCCAAATAATTCGAGCGAGGTCGCAGCTGACCTTGCCCTCCTTGATGTAATGACCAATGAATTTAATTAAATGAGTACCTTTGCTTACGATGCGTGTCATTCCCCTAACCCTGATTGATATTTCTTTGCTAATGATAAAAATGACAAAGAAATAATAAAAGCAATGGAAGAACACTAAAATAAAACAGCAATTGAAGATACATAAACAGTTAATATTTCCAATGATACGACTATTAAAGAAGTAAAAATTGGATTAACAATAAGTCAATACGAACATAAAGAGCAAATTAACTTGCTTAGTGATTTTGTTTAATGTATTTGCTTGGTCATACCAAGATACGCTAGGAATTGATAGGGATATAGCTAAGCATACAATACCGCTCATTCTAGGTATGAAGCTTGTCAAACGAAAGTTGCGCCGCATAAAACCATATATGGCTGTCAAAATCAAGGAAGAAATCCGAAAGCAATTGGCTGCAAGTTTCATCAAAGTATCCAAGTGTAGGCGTCATTCGAAGTGCGCTTATGTTACAGCATGTGTGAATATGCTTGGCACTCATAGGAAGTGGGAATTGACATATACGATTAGGGACAAGGAAAGTAGGGAGCCGCCAACAAGTTTTTTAAAGAAACTTGTAAACCGTTAAAGGAACTTGGAAGAATAAGGAGGCTAGAAATTTGGTTAAAGAGGGAGAAGAGAATGATTTTTGGTGTAATGTGAGAGAGAATGATTATTGATGCCCTGAACTGTAGAAAGGGGGGTCCTATTTATAGGGAAAATGAGCATAGGGAACACGCGAAACCTTAAAAAGATAATAACCCTAATAAATAACACTATGTCACGGAAAAGAGCATCGTGACACGGTGCCAAACATTGCCAGACGGGGGTAGATCCCGTGACACGGGGGAAAAATGAGTGACGCGAGGGGAAGTGAAAACGCGTTTAGGGATTACGCGGAGAAAACACGGAGAAATCCCGTGTCACGGGATGTGCACCGTAACAAGGGAAGAAATGTCGTGACACGGTGTAAGGAATAATTTCAAGCGTTAAACCCCTTTGCTTGAACCCCACTGTGATCATACACTAAAGTACGGTGGCGTCCAAAAGGGAAGAAGATAGAGCAAAAGAGTAACCAACATGTTTTAGGAACTTGTAAACCGTTCACGAGATGAAGGTTACACCCCTTAACGATCCAAGAGATCGTTAACTCCATAAGGTCTTGAACCAAATAAGGGTTCGGGGATGAAGGTACAAATCCAACCTAAAAGAGACTGAACCTTGATTAGGGTATTTTATACCCTGCCAAGTGGCCCAATCAGAGCATGACACGTGTCACTTGAAGGGGCACTTAGTTGGACCATCCAGATGGCGAAACGTGTCGAGCAAATATTGCCCCCTGGGAATGGCGGCTTTCAAGGCCCAAATCCCAAGGGGCCCTCAAAAACGGCGTGCCCTAATCCCTAGGTCACCAAATCCTAGGGAGGGCACACTTTCCAAAAGGACCCTATAAATAGGGACATTCTTACATTTATGACAAGACAGAGAATATACACGCAATACGAGACAATACGTAACTTATCACACCTTACCTGAGCTTGGAATATGAGCAGATAACTTTATTTCCGCACGTTTTATTACCGAACGCTTACTAACTTAATCTTTGGAGGCGGACCCCCGACCATCCGGCGGTTCGTTTGCTTTGCAGGTACAGGCGTCCTTTGTTGAATCAAGTCTTAGTGTTGTAACTCTCCCAAGGGACAAAAACCCCCAAAACATTTGGCGCCGTCTGTGGGGAGAGTACCTCTGAAATGGCTTCGCAAGTACCTGTACCGAACCTAGAGGCCAATTGGCCTCCAGAAGACGTAGAGGTCCAAACGGATCATGACTTAGGTGACGACGCTGATGTCGAAACCTATGTGGATCCAAACGGATCCCTCATCTCTAAACGCATCCGCAGTAAGGAGAGGTGGGAGCGCCACCATGACCAGGCAGTCCCAAGCAAAACTGATGATCAACTAAAGAAGCCCTCGGGGCGGCCAGTTGATCCTTCCAAGGCAGCAAGATCGACTCCCGTCACTCGAGATGAACTAATGACACTCTTGAGCAGCCTCAGGGGTGAAATCAAACTACTCGCCTCAAAGAAGTCGCCTGCTCCTAGAAAGGAGCAGTCGGCAAAAAAACCAGCCCAAGCTGGTAAACAGAAGTCGGTTAGGGACCGTCAGCCAACTCCTCATCTTGCCCCTAAGGAGAAGGCCTGACCCCAATTTGACCTTACTCGGCTCCGTTTCCCTAAAACGAGCACAAGAAAACCCATTCAGCACATATAGCCGGATGGTAACAAGAAGACGTTCTCTGACGCTCGACAATACATTGAGGAGAAGAGAACCCAGCTATCAGAGTCGGCTTCAACGTTGACTTATCATGATAGCTTTCGGAATACCTCTGTGAGGTGTTCCCAGTCTGTACATGAGACTCCAGCAAGCAGCCAACGGGTTCAGTCTGGTTCTCATATGATTTAGTCGGCCCAGTACACGGCAAAACCATTGTACCAGGCGCCAGTTTTATCTTATATGCAACCTGCCCTCTATGGAGGACAGGCGGCATACGACTATCAACCGATGGACTGGCAGCTTAGGCTGCAACACCTTGGATATCAACCCTCTGCTTTCTCCAGTGAAATAACTGAAGCCGTACAGCCGGCTAAAGTTTAAAACGTTCTGGTTGGAATCTTTGACGGGACCTCCAACCCAGAAGACCACCTGCTAGCATACACCCACCTCATGTATTTACAAGGGTTGGATGATGCTGCATGGTGTCGTTGCTTTCCAGCCACCCTGAAGGGCATAGCCCAGCAGTGGTTTGGCAATCTCCCGGCTGGCTGCATAGATAGCTTCAAGACGCTTGCATTCTTGTTTGCTTCAAACTTCTCTATGAACATCCCTGCCAAAAAGACGAGTCTTGATTTGGGCAATGTACAGCAGGGAGATAGAGAAGGATTACGTTCCTACGTCAGGCGGTTCAATCTGGTCCGAATCCAGATTCATGGGCTTCCTGATGAGGTCGCTTTCATAGACTTCTTTAGGGTCTGAAGGACGGGTCTACTTTTAAGTACGAACTTGTCCGCAAACAAATCTTTACTTAGCAAGGAGCCTTGCGAGAGGCGGAAGCCTATATACAGGAGACCGAACTCTGCTCCTCCAATAAGCAGTCGGACCATAAGAAGTCCGACCGGCAAAAAGAGAGTCGGCCTGCTCAGCCGGCTCTTAAGTCAGAAGAAAGCAAAAAGAAAAAGCAAGTCTGGGCCATTGATAACTCTGATCAACCGGCCCAGAAGAAGAAAAAGGAGTGGAAACCGTACATCCCAAGGTACGAATTCCACAAGGACTGCTGCTCCATCCTCTTGGAAATCAAGGATCGGCTGACTCTTGAAAAGCCAACTCCTATGAAAGGTTCCGCTCAAAATCGGAACAAAAACCAACATTGCCATTTCCATGAGGATGTTGGCCATCACACAAACGACTACTTCAGTCTCAAGTGGGAGCTCGACCGTCTGGCCGACAAAGGACAGATGAAGTCCTATTTGAAGTCCAAAGTGACTTCAAAGGCAAATCCGGGGCAGTCCAAGAAAAAGACTCCCCAACCTGCTGTGAGTGCCGAAACTGATGAAGATCCGGTATACACCATAGCAGGCGGATTTGCCAGTGGTGGCCCGACCATCCGGGGCACCAAGGACCATCTGAGAAAGATGGTCAACTCTGTTGAGGAAGGGGATGCAGCAGGCGCATCCACCTTCCCTAAAGTTGTCATCACCGAGCAGGACAGAGGCAAAGTCCGTCGGCCGCATGATGACCCTGTTGTCATTGATTGCAAGGTCGCCAACCAGTTGGTTGACCGAATTCTGATCGACACATGAAGCTCCTCTGACCTTATCAGCCTCAAATTCTTATCCAATCTCAAGTACAAACCGGATAGCATGATGGAGGTCACCCACACCCTTATTGGGTTTGGGGGAGGACTTGTGCATCCAATCGGACGAATTGACCTACCTGTCCGCCTAGGAAGCAGGGGAGACGGTCGGCAAATGACCATCCGTTTCCTAGTGGTTGAAGAGCTCACGGCTTACAACCTCATCTTTGGCCGTCCCACTCTTAATAAGTGTAAGGTCGTCATCATCTCTGCTCTTATGCTACTCAAGTATGAGAAGGATGATGGAACAATCGGCTCCCTTAATTGGGACCAAAAGACAGCTCGAGAGTGTTACCTCTCGGACGTCAAGCCCACGGCCGTAGCATCCGGTCAGGGCAAGCAAACAATCGACCTCGACGATGTCGAGGATAAACAGTCGGCCCCACAAGCCGGAAAGAAAAGAAAGCCTGATCAGCTGGTGGTGGTCAAAAAAGAAAAACAATAGTAATCACTGACTGGGGAATGGTCGGATGATCTCCGTCCCTAGCCTGCTGGTGAACACATTGATATCCCTCTAGACGACAGCCGTCCAGAGCGGACTGTTAAGGTGGGGACGATAGCCTTTGCAAAGCTGGGTGAAAGCCTTCACCAGCTACTGAGGGAATTCAAAGACATCTTTGCCTTTGAAGTGGAGGAGATGCCAGGCATCAGCCCGGATCTTGCTGTCCACAAACTCGCCGTGGATCCTAAAAAGAAGCCCATCCAGATAAAGAAAAGAAACCACGGCGAAGAAAGAAGTCAGGCGGCAGCTGCCGAAGTAAAAAAGCTGTTAGATGCCAAGTTCATTCGGCCATGCAATTTCCCTGAGTGGGTAGCTAACGTTGTGTTCGTAAAAAAGCCGAATGGAACTTGGCGGATGTGTGTTGACTACACAGACCTCAACAAGGCATGTCCAAAGGATAGCTATCCATTTCCTAAGATCGATAGTCTGGTCGACTCAACAGCCGGACATGTCCTGATGAGTTTTATGGACGCCTATTCAGGTTTTTATCAGATCCCCCTGTGGAAAAAAGATCAAGAAAAGATGGCATTCGTCACTGATCAGAGGTTGTTCTGTTACACGGTGATGCCGTTTGGTTTGAAGAATGCGTCTGCTACTTTCAAATGAATGATTAATACGGTCTTCATTAATCAAATTGGAAGGAATGTAGAGGCGTACATTGATGACATGATAGTCAAATCCAAACAACAGGTGGATCATCTTGCTGATCTTCGAGAAACATTCGCCACACTCTGGCGGCACAAGGTCATGCTAAACCCAAAAAAGTGTGTCTTTGGCGTTGAGTCTGGGAAGTTTCTCGGATTTTTGATTGACCAAAGAGAAATAGAGGCCAACCCTGAGAAAATCCAGGCGGTAATCGACATGCAGTTGCCCTGTACTGTGAAGGAAGTGCAAAAACTAACAGGTTGTCTGGCGGCCTTGGGGAGATTCCTCAGTCGGTCAGGCGACAAGTGCCTCTACTTTTTCGAGGCAATATAAAAGAAGACAAACTTTGAATGGGGAGATGATGCAGAGGCGGCCTTTCAAAAGCTGAAAACTCATCTGCACTTTTTGCCGAGGCTTGTCAGCCCTTTGCCCAAAGAGGAGCTCTCCATGTACTTAGTTGTCTCTGATCATGCCCTCAGTGCCATTCTCTTAGCTGAAAGAGACGGCATCCAGCTCCCGGTGTATTTCATTAGCCATGTTGTGAGAAACGCGGAGCTTTAGTACCCCATGGTTGAGAAATTCGGCCTTGCCCTTTACATGGCCATCAAGAAGCTTAAACCCAACTTCTTGGCGCATGCGCTAGAAGCCTATACTAACCAACCGATCAAACGACCACTCACAACCTTGGAGTTTTCTGGATGAATGCTCAAATGCAAGGACTAGAAATCACTTACGAACAAAGGAAGGCAATAAAGGGACAAGCATTCGCTGACTTAATTGTCGAAATAACAAGGCTGGTTGTACCGGACAATACAGACCAGGTTTGAAAGTGTATGTGGATGGGAGCTCCACTGTGAACGGCTGTGGTGCAGGGATTATCTGTCAGTCTCCTGAAGGAGATAAATACGAGTATGCACTACGGTTCAAGTTCCAGGTATTTAACAATGAGGTCGAGTATGAAGCCCTGCTTGCTGGCATTCGGTACTGTAAGGCAACAGGGGAAAAGAAAATTGACGCCTGCTCGGATTCACAACTGGTCGTACTCCAAGTCAATGGGACGTACGAGGCCACTCATTCGGCCATGATTAAATACTTGCAGGCGGTCAAGAATGAAGTTGGGACACTTGAAGAATTCCATCTAACTCAAGTGCCCAGCTATTCAAACAATCAGGCGGATGCTCTGTCCAAGCTAGCATCATCCGCCTCCTGTGAAACGCCTCGGTCAGTTTTTTGGGAGGTCATGGAAAGAAGAAGTATATCTAAGGTAGACCCCATTGGAATTCTTGATCGAAGCTCAACCTGGATGGACAGCATCCGGGCCTATCTTTCAGACGGCACGCTCCCTGACTCACCAGAGGAGGTGGCTGTTCTGAAAATACGAGCGGCTAACTTCGAGTTGCAACAAGGAGAACTCTTCAGGGCTGGTTTTCTGAAACCCCTGTTGAATTGTGTAACCCCTGACAAGGGTAAGGAAGTCCTCCAAGAGTTGCATTCGGGATTCTGCGCCTCCCATATAGGCGGCAGAACCTTCGCTGCCAAGGCCAGGCGGCTGAACTTCTGGCCAACTTTGGAGTCGGATGCAATGGAAATGGTAAAAAAATGTGACAAGTGCCAAAAATTTGGCAAGCTCATCCATCGTCCGGCTACAGACCTAACGACCATCCACAGCCCAATCCCCTTTGCCAAATGGGGCATGGACATACTTGGGCCTTACACCGCGGCTCCAGGCGGCAAGCGCTACATAATGGTAGCTGTGAATTACTTTACCAAGTAGGTAGAGGCGAAGGCAGTTAAAATCATCAAAACAAAAGATGTCATTTCCTTCATCTGGAGGAACATTATCACTCGCTTTGGGGTGCCCATGTCGATGGTCTTTGACAATGGTCCTCAATTTGAGACGCCTCAACTCAAGACTTGGTTAGGAGAGCAAGGGGTCTCAAGCTTCTTTGCATCAGTCGGCCGGCCTCAAGCAAACGGCCAGGTCGAAGCCTTCAACAAGTTAATCTCAGACGGGATTAAAAAGAAAATTGAACAAACTGGTGGTCTTTGGGCGGATGAATTACCACACGTCCTCTGGTCCATCAGAACGACTGCTAAAGGGGTAACTAGAGAAACCCCGTTTCTCATGGTGTATGGAGCATATGTTGTTATGCCCATTGAGCACTATGAGCCGACTCTTCGAAAAATGCTGTATGATAAAGAGGCAAACTAGGAGGCCATGCGCCTAGCATTGGACTCACTTCCGGAGCGCATTCGGTAGAGCGAATGAACAGGGAAAGCTAACCCCAAATTGGGAAGGCCCCTACCGAATCTATGAGGAAGTAAGAGACGGCACCTACCTCCTGGAAGACCTAGACGGCAGGTAGCTGCCTAGAACTTGGAATGTAGACAACTTGAAAAAGTACTACTTCTAAGTACGAATGTAAAGACTTCAATTTTGTTATCTCAAGTTTTCTTAATGAGAATATGCCTTCATTTCCTAACTTGTCTTTTTATTTTTCTTAGTGTCGCCTGTACAAAGTACAGACGGCCAATGCGTTTGGAACGCGTCTATCCCAACAGCAAACGCCCCTATCCTTCTAAAGGAGCCGATTTCTTTAGAACAGTCGTTCCTACGAAATTCACTAAGTTAATAACGACACTTACCAAATATTTACTCAACCATTTAAGAGGCCTAAGGCCAGATAAAATAATGATGAGGCCGATGGCTGGATATTAAAATAACAAAAAGAGGCCGAATGGTCACAGTGTGCTCCATAATGAGTATGACCATCTTCTCTAACATGAGTCAGATAACCGGTACGTCCATTCGAGCGAATTCGTCGAGGAGAAGCATCTCCCATTTGGGTGGCACATTGCTCTACAAATATAACAAGCGGCCCTACCGAATGCTAAGGCAGTATTCGCAGTCATTTGTTTTAATCAAAAGTGGAATTTAACAGGCCTGAAATTTCTAACTGTTCTAGCACAACTCGAAAATGGCCACTGTTTATAAGTAGAGGCTAATAAGGCATTAAGCCGGATGCGCCTTTTTTTGCCAAGGGGTAAAGCAGGCGGAACATTCTTATTAATATACGAGTTAAGTTAACTACTTAAGCACCTAATAAGGCTTTTGACCGGATGACGCCTGTTCTTTGCTTTTAGGGCAAGACAGGCGGACAACTCTTTTTAAAGAACATTTGCTAAGTTTTAAACTTATCTTATCTCAAAGAGGCCTATGGCCGGATGCGCCTGTTTTTAGCTCACGGGGCAAAACAGGCGAAAGTTTTCCTAGCAAAATTTGATAAGTTGAAAATTTGAGTTTTGTTTGAGCCAATTGTCGAATGAAACCTTAAGTTGCCAATTATTGATGGACGTCTGCCGAGTGGTTTGGGGCAATCACCATAGTGATTGATTGACTTAGAAACCATGAATACTCTTCTAAGTATCAATAATTTCTAAGTCAATCAATCCAATAAACCGAAACCACTCGACATCCGTCCAGGGGCAAGAACATTCGCATGGTATACAGGTTATAATACTTAGCCAAAAACATGCAATGAAAAATTCAAAAATGCAAAGGAAAACAGTATGAATAAACTCAGCCAAATGGCCGAATGATTTAAATTAAAAAGACCTATCGCCAACACACGACTTGTTGAGATTGTTTCTGGCATAGCTTGAGAAATTGTCAAAGTACCCGACCCCACGGTCGGTAAAGATACATCAATACTTGGCACGTAGGCTGGAAAAGCAAGTACATGGCCATTCGGCCGTAGAAACGATAAAAAGCTTAAGTGATCAGGGGAGAGCCTCTTCATTGGCAGTCGGCCTGTTGTCCTTCGGCTGCTCTTCATCATTTTCCTCTCGTCCCTCCACCTGATCTTCCTCCTCTCCACCAGAGGACGACTCTCTAGAAGAGTCGGACCCAGACCTTTCCTCAGCCTCAGCATCATCCTTAGCTGCATTCTCAGCCTCTTCAAGAAGGCGAGTTTCGAATGCTTTGCTGGCTTCATCAAACTTGGATTTCCAAGTTTGATAGTCCGAGTCCGGCTGCACAGCCGCCCAAGTGTCCCGCATGATGGCCACATAGTCGCTCATCATTTGCTTAACAAGAGCCTCTCTCTCTTGTTCAGCCACAGACTCAAACTTGGTCTTCATGTGATGCTCCTGGTTGGTGAGGCGCTGCTCCAGGCGGCCAACCTTCTGCTTGGCTCTCTTGGCCTCTTCCTTGGAATCCTGAAGAGGCTCGATCTTCACCTTAAGATTTGTGATTTCTTTCTTAAGGGAAGTGATGCGCAGGCGGGCCGAGTCCAGGTCCTTCTTCACCTGCATATTGGATTCCGCCTGCGAATACATCATATCAAGCGTTAGAAACTCATTTTGAGCAATATCAAATTGAGCTCGATCCAAGGCGGACTCGACCCGAGCTTTAGCGGCTGTTACCTCTTTAGACTTCTCCTTGAGAGGTTGCCTGAGCCCTTGGACGGCAGCATGGCCTGCAAAAAGAGTCGAATGGTTAAAACCAGGCGGATAAAGACTTGAAAAAAAAGATAAAAAAAATAAATAAAAAAAAAGAATTGAACTGCTTAAGTTAAGACTCATACCTCGCAGAGGTTTCCCAAGATGCCATCCAAGTCCAGAGTGCCGACTCCTCTAACAAACGCCTTGTCGTCAGGATCAACCGCCCTCAGCATGGGCTTGGCCATCTGGATTACAGTCAGCCTCTACACAGGGACTGAGAAGGAAAGAGAGTTAGAAAAATAACACAAATACATCTAAATGGAAGAACAATAAAGGCGAATGGTTTTTACTGTCGTCTTGTGCCTCCTCCTCTTTCCCCAGACTCCTCCTCTCTCTTGCTGAGCCGATAGCAGTGGTGGGTTGCTTGAAGCCACCCTTCGATGTCCTCTGGACATCCGATTTGCTGATCCCCTATCAGCTTCGAGAGAAGAGGCGCTTAGGCCTCTCTTGGGCTTCTGAGCAATGTGCTTCCGGCCGCCCTTGTCGGATGCGCTCACATCACCTGCCCTTGTCTTTTGGATTTTAGGGTCGGATGGTTTTGAGGGAGATTCGGTAGGGGCACCCCACATCAACACAAGATAAAACAAGTTATAAATTATTCGGACAAATTTAACATTGGTCAGAAATGATAAGTATAACAATTTCCCACCTTGGGGGTGCCGCCAGTTTTCTGCTCATCCACTTTAGTGTGGGTAGTTGCCTCTGCCCTGTTTAGGACATTCGATCTATATCGAGCAGCAGATGCAGCCGGCTTCCTTGTGGCCGAGAGCTTCTCCATTGCCTTGTCTGCCTCCTAGGAGAGGTAAATTCTTATTCCACCTGTTATACTTTTGGTTCAGGCGGCTGTCGGCAGACTTGACTATGTAAAACTTAGTCCTCCAGTCTTTCCACTTGTTCTCTTTGCCAACAGCCATCATGTACCCCTTGCAAGTGGTCAAGGTGTACCAGCCCTCACCGCCCTTAGCAGGCGCCCTGCTCATATAGTGCATGTGGGCGAACGCTTCAAAGCTCGCCTCCACCTGCAGCATCTCACAGGCGACAACGTACTCCAGAATATTAATCCAAGAGTTGGGTACAAGTTGTCAGATACCCAGTTGGTATCCATCCTAGATCCTATCCACGCTCGGATGGAGAGGGAAGCGGAGGCCAGCTTGAAAGGCCGCTTCATAGCAGCCGAATGCTCTGTCCTGATAGCTGGCAAGGCTCAACCAGGTAATGGTGTCGCCCTCGTTAGGGACCGACAAAATTTAGCCATAGCCTAGAACGACCTTGCGCCTAAAATTGGCAAGGCCGGATGCCATGGAGCTCCGCTTGCTGGGCAGAACATGATGATAGTAGGGGGCTCTCTCCAAGCGCCTGGAAGTGCTCGGCTTCGCCCAGCTTTCCCCCTTATCAACCGCTAGGGACTCCCTAGCAGAATCTATTTTCGTTCTTGCCTCCTCTAAAGTTATGGAGGCGTTCTCTGAAGAAGATGACGAGGCCGACTCATCATCAGAGCTCTCATCAGAGCTAGGGGACCGATGATTGGTGCCAATGGGGTCCTCCCCTAGACTCTCTTCCGGCGCCTGTCCAGAAGGCCCGGGTTGATATTGTTCATCCGCCTCCTCTAGCATTCCATCACTGGGAGTTCAACTAGATGTGGGAGAATGGTAATAGGTGGGGGTTGGAGGAAGATAAGAAGGGCTGTCAGGATGTTCCGACAGCTCATTTCAAGGCACCCTTATTGAGCCGTCTGAATAAACAGTCGACCCATCCGAATGGTAGAAAATTCCATTGGAGCTACTTTGTCTTGCTGTTCTTTTGGTTCTAGCCATAGTGTCTTGCAAAGACACGGAAACGGTCGGATTCGGAGAAGTTTGCAAAGCAGGGTCTTTGGCCATGCATTCGGAACTGATAGTTCTAGATTCAGCCGTCCCCGGTGACCGGCTGATCACTATCCTATGCCGTGCCGCATGCGATTGGGGAACCATTTTTTTCAAAAACCAAGAAAAAATGAAGAGTAAAAGAAAAAACAGGCGTTACCTTTAGAAGAAGGGTGAAAGACGCTTGGTTGGCTGAAGAACGGTCGGACAGTTGGCCGAGTGTCGGATGCTTGAAAAGTTAAAACCCTTAGGGAATTTTGAGATTCTTTAATTCAAAAAGTCCAAGATTTTCCAGAGATTCGCAAAGGTGTGAATCTAAGGGGGGGTCAAACCTTACTATTTATAGGAGGGTAAAACCCTAAAAATTTCCCTCCAACAATAATTTTTTGAATCCGACCACTCGGATACTGACACCTGTCACAGGTGCCACGTGCAATACACGTGACCCCTTTGTGGGGCAAATGATTTGGGTATTTTATACCCTGCCAAGTGGCCCAATTAGAGCATGACACGTGTCACTGGAAGGGGCACTTAGTTGGACCATCCAGATGGCGACACGTGTCGAACAGATATTGCCTCCTGGGAATGGCGGCTTTCAAGGCCCAAATCCTAAGGGGCCCTCAAAAACGGCGTGCCCTAATCCCTAGGTCACCAGATCCTATGGGAGGGCACACTTTCCAAAAGGACCCTATAAATATGGACATTCTTACATTTATGACAAGACATAGAATATACACGGAATACGAGACAATAAGTCACTTATCACACCTTACCTGAGCTTGGAATCCGAGCAGATAACTTTATTTCCGCACGTTTTATTACCGAACGCTTACTAACTTAATCTTCGGAGGCAGACCTCCGACCATCTGGCGGTCCGTTTGCTTTGCAGGTACAGGCGTCCTTTGTTGAATCCAGTCTCAGTGTTGTACAAGCCTCTACTTTATTCTGATCGTATTCATGTGCGCTTTCTGACTAACATGCAATCATTAGGATCAACCCTAAACCTGTTCATCTATGTTGGTTGAATATTAATGCACAAATAAACTATTATTGGCGATCACTTGAAATTATAATCAAATTAACCCTTACAAGATTATTAATTATCTTATTAATCGTGATTACAAGTACGAATTCCCTTTAAACATGCATAAAAGGTGTGATCAAGCAATAAAAATAAATAATATCAACCAACATAATAATAATCATGATAATAACAATAATCAAAATAATAATTATAATCTTAATCGTAACAATAATCATCATAATAACAATCATATTAACCATAATAATAATCATGTAAATCAAAATAATAATAATTATAGCAATAATAAAATTATAATCATTATAAAAAAAATTATAAAAATAATCAAAAATCATGTTAAAGCATAATAAATATAGCAAGATTCTAGGCATGATACTAATAAGATTAATAACAAACCCTAGCATGTCACTAAGCATATAAAAATCAAAGCTTTAACCCTAACATGATACTAACAATCATAAATATTAGGAAGAACATAAGAAGCATCGTACTTTTAATCATACTTAATATTGGAGTAACCCTAGACATGATACTAGGAATTTATTGTTGTCACCTTAAACATCAAATTAAGGATAACATCTTATCATGATACTAGGAATCAAAACAACAATCTAAGCATGATTTCTATATCATGATATTAATTAAACAATTAAAGTACTTACTTGGATGCCTCGTACCTCTTTCGAATAAAAAAATACACACGTTAGTAACTTCAAGGAAAAAAAATAAATAAAACAATTAAATTAAATAATTGAAATAGAGATTTGGGACCAAACCCTTAGAAATTAAACCTTTCACGTCTAGTGCGAAGGCAATTTCGAATATGGCTAGGTGTATCTAGATCTTGCGAATCGAAATTTTTTTATATAAAAGACTAGTTTAGAAAAGAGAAAGATGAATGAAAAGAGAATGAGAGAATTAATGATTGCGAATGAAAACTGGTTGTTAGTCAATCAAAATGGAGTTTTTAATATGTTATTTATAGAGAAAATCAGCCAAAAAGATAAAATTAACAAAAACAGAGTGTGACGCACAGAAAAACGAACCAGCGCCAACGGAGAATGATTCGAAAACAAAAGTAAAAGTATCGATGGTGATGGAGAATGATTCATAACGTTCTGCGATCCTAAATCAATCTTGTAACGCCGATACCTGCAAAACTAACGTTAGTTAAATAGATAAAAGAGTTAAGAAACGCATATCTTGCACCGTCGAGCACACGTCTCTGAAAGTAACCGATTGTTTCTGTATCCTTGCTGTTTTGATGACTTCCTACAAGCTAGAGAATGCCATCCCGCTTGAAAACCGCTACGCCTGTAACTGCTTCCAAATTAGAAGATTGCTTCGCCTGAAACGATCCTCCTCCGCTATGATAGTATTGCACGTCCAAGGGAATACCATCGAAGGTTATTTCTCTCGAAATAATCCTCATTCGTATTGATAATATTCCACGTCCAAGGGAATACTACCGAAGATTGTTTCTCTCGAAACAATCCTCATCCGCATTGACAATATTCCACGTCCAAGGGAATACTATCGAAGATTATTTCTCTTGAAACAATCCTCATCCACATTGATAATATTCCGCGTCCAAGGGAATACTATCGAACATTATTTCTCTTGAAATAATCTCCTTCCGCTTTATGACCATCTTCCACGTCCAAGGGAACATGGTTGAAGACTACTTCGCTTGAAATTGCCTTCAGTTGTTTGTGACAACTCTCCGCAAGTTAGGGAACGCTGCCGAAGATATCCTCGCTTGAAGCTATCCTCATTTGACGCTAATTTTCCAAAGGAAATTACTGAAGATCTTCGCTTGTCGATCTTTAAAAGCTCGCCTAAACTTTGCTCCTGCTATGCCTGTATGTGGACGCTTCCGTTGCTTTGAACCTGTACGTCAGTGCTTTTTCTATTATAGAACCTGTACGTTGATACCTTTTCTGTTTTTAAACCTGTACATCGGTGCCTTTTGCGATGAGCCAATGCTTAGGCGCTTTATGTTAAGTGAGACGATCTTTCATCTGGTCGATCACTTTATGCAATCAAGCCGATTACTAAAAATCATGTCAAATTGCTTAGAGGGGCTAACTGGCGTACCAAGGAACCCAAAATATGTTGCAAAGAGGTAGAACAACCTCACTAAGAAGCTGAGCGTTCTGGCGCCGCTGAAAAGCCATCAGCGCCACACAAACAGCTTTAGCGCCAGGCGCCAAGCCTGATTTTTTACGCCAATGCGTAGAGCTTGGTGCCAGCATGGGGTTTTCCTTAAATACCCCTTTCCTCTTCATTTTGTTGTTTTGTTCGTCGCGATTTCACTCGAAAAACCAGAAAATTTCATTTGCTTCGTTCTTGCTCGGTTCTCAACCAAATTCACTCAAATTCGTTGCAAATTAAAGCTCTTTTTATCTACTTTCCCTATTTATGTAAGTTTTCTTCAAACTCACATCAGTTTTTATGAATTTTAGACATGTTTATTCACGAATTTCATGTAAATTTGAAATTTAGAATGCTTAATTCACTTTGTTTATCAAATTCATTCCATGAAATTCTTGATTATGTTTATGTATTGCCTTTGGAGTAATTTGAGATTTGTTTGACTCAATTTGGTGGAGAAATGAGCAATTTGCCATTGTTGGACCTCCTAAGGTTGTGAAGAACAATGTGACCCGTTCGTGATTTTTTGCTAGCAATTCTTGTCCAATTTATCACAATAATTACTATAGTATTGCAAGAAATTGAGCGGTTTCTTGAAAAATGCCGTTATGCTCAATTTGAATTTGTGCTGTGTTTTAGTACTACGTACTCTGTTTTTTGTGAACATAGTATTATGCAGCTAGGCGAACCTTAGATACTATAGAACCTTAATTTATGATGATTTTGCACAATGTAGTATGGATAGACAGCGAGGTTTGGGTTCACGGACCCGAAACACTCGACAAGAGCATGAGCCCTTAGAGGACGACACTACACCATCTACTTCGCTTGGTTGACTCCCCGAGTGGGATAAGCGGACCCTGTTCTTTTCCCCCGTCCACCACATTTCTGAGAGGGTGAGACGGGGCATCATGGTTGGGAGGACGCGCTATCATGGTTTCGGCTGTGATGGCTTGGGTGATTTGTACAAGATGTACATCGCCAGAGATCTTTAGACGAGACTCCTATGGGAGTCTTGCGGATTGGCTACCTTTTTTGAGAACTCCGAGGCGATGGTTGCCTCTAGTGGGGGTCACCATATAGTGCGTGCTTTGGTGGAGTTCTTCTAGGACACTACCAACACTTTCCATTTCCCCTGGGGCGAGATGATGTTCACCCCCACGGACTTCAGTCTCATCACAGGACTGGAGTTCAACTTTGTGTCGCTGCCGTTCGACAGTGGATTCGACGTCTTTTTCTGCCGAGGTCGAGGAGTTGTTGGGACCGATCACTATTCAGGCCCGAGCTGAGGTCGAGTTGTCTTAGTTTAGTGCCAAGCGGATTTGTCGCTCGACGCTGGGAGTGGCTTTTGATGACGATGCGACCACCCGAGAGCAGCGGGTGCGCATCTTTGCACTGATGTTGTTGTAGGGACGTTTTCCCCTGACAAGGGTAGTAGGGCGTTGCTTTACTACCTTCCTGCTTTCCGTGATCTACACCAGATCGGCACTTATGACTGGACCAGTTTGGCCTACGCTGACTTCATTCTTGCATTGAGGGACTCGTGTCGACACCGGTCCTTTGGGACGAATGTTCCTTTGTCCGCCTTTTGGAAGGTCGTAGAGGTAACATTATTCCCTATAAAGTTTAGCTCTACATTTTAGCTAGCATTTACTTTACAATTTTAACTCCTTCTAGATCTGGTTCTACGAGTACTTCCCCTCTGCTGCGCCGGCGAGACCATCGCCGCACGGATTTCAAGTAAGCTCTTCTTGGGGCGGCCGCCGTGTGGATATGTCCACTACATATGTCCGAGACTGGATGATGAGTGACATTTATGCCACTCTTTTATCCTTTTTCTATAAGGAATCTCCCCTCATTTGCACTTGTGTGCCCCTTTTTCTAAGCATTTTTACTTAGTTTTTCTTTCTCTTTTCTTTCTCCTTTATCCTCCCTTTTCTTAGTCTTCCCGTTTTGTTCTTATTGTGATTTTCATGCTCATGCTTTGTAGGAACCGTCGGGATTTTCAAGAGGAGGAAGCTAAGCTCAAAGGAAGCTAGAGGAAGCATGATTCAGAAGAGGTTCGGCCGAACCACCTGATGGTGTGGCCGAACCTACTCAGTGGTTCGGCCGAACTTTGAGGCAGGGGCAAGATGAAAATTGGCAGTTTTGCAGGAGTGGCCGAACCACAGAAGTTCGACCAAACAGGGATAAGGGAGGTTCGACCAAACCTACCCATGGTTCGGCCGAACCTACCCTTTAGTCCGGCCGAACCTTCCCATTTGTTCGGTCAGACCTCTTTTTTTGTCAGATGACTCTGTACGGACTATATAAGTCCCTTTTTTTAGAACGTTTTGGGGGAGATTAACTTAGTTTTAATTTTCTACATTTTTTAGCTTAATCTAGAGAGAGAAACTTCATTAGTAGAGAGAGAAAGTGTGGATTTCCATTGATGAACTTGGATATTGAAGAAGGAGATTGATTGAATCTTTGTAAATCTTCATCTTCAATTAATGAGCAATCTCTTACTCTCTTTCTTTACTTTTGTATCTAGTTTTGTTTACTTATTTTGATTTTCCTTCTTTGCTTATTGATCATGTTGATGCTTATTGTTTTGATGATTGATATTGTCTTCAATATGATTTGTGAGTAGTCACCTAGAAAAGGGTGTGGGGATGGTGTAGTTGTTAATTGATTCATGCTGATGATGTTGGGGTTATGTTAATGGTGATTAAAGTCTTTGTATGCTTGATATTCTTTGGTCTTTCTTGCAAGTGCACATTGTTAGTTGATCAAAGATGAATCTTTACTAACAAGTAACGGAAGTTGACTTAGTTGAGATTCATTACTATTGATAATTCTTTGTTTGCACCTTCTAATATATGGTTCTAATACGGAAACACAGAGGCTATGTTAGGAAAAATCGATTAACCCTGGAAGGCGATTAGATCGAGCTTTATTTCGATATTCTTGCATGCTTAGTTTACCATTGCTTTGCTTCTGTGTTATTGCATGATCAAGTGACGTCTACATCTACCCACTTCCCTTGGTGTTTATTTATATTGATCTTTAATCATTCTTAATCCTTAGTTTAATCTCTTAGTTATTCACACTTCTTGTCCCGAGATAGCTTAAACTTTTAAGTAGCGAATGCGATGTTTATGTATGTCTCCTTGTGGTTCGACCCCTCTATTTACCCTATACACGTATTAGGTTGGTAGAGCGTTATAAATTAATTTGACTTAGGTGTAGTCGCTCAACGACACAAATATTGCCTTGTCAAATTGGCGCCGTTGCCGGGGAGACGGTTTCCATTGCTATTTCATTGCTTGTTTGAGACTATCTCACCTTTATTTGTTAGTGTTTGTTACTTTTGTTACTTGTCAGTGCTTACGTTCTTCTTAACTTCGTTGTATGAACAGAGGATGAACCCGCTCAACATCTTTAATTCCCATCGATCCAGAGCTAGAGAGGTCTTTGTCCCTACTTTGAAGAGAAGCAAGAGCAAGGAGTAGAAATTCCCGCACTCCAACGAGAGGAGTAAGAGAATTAGAAGATACTCCACCCTCTTCGCCCTCAAGTGAAGAATTAGATATCCCTAAATCATCTTCGAATTCAGATTTCAGCCCTTTCTCAACCTATAAGTTTGAAAGTAAAGAAGGTTCTAAAATGGGAGAGAATACGCCTTTGAGTCGTCTTGGGCCCCCGAAGCTTTTAGAGCGCAAAGTGGGATCCTAACTCCTAATACTCAAGCCAACAATTTTGAGATCAAGCCCAATTTGATTGCCTTGATTGAGAGGAAACATTTCTCGGGTGGAAAGTTTGAGAGTCCTCATGAGCACCTAAAAGAGTTTGAGAAATATTGTGACACAATAAAGGCCAATGGAGTGACTCAAGAATATATTCGCCTCAAAATGTTTCCATTTTCGCTAATTGGGAGAGGTCTAGAATGGCTAGAGAAGGAGGTGCCCCCTAATTCTCTCACGACATGGCACCAAGTGACTACGGCTTTCTTGAGGAGGTTTTATAACCATAGGAAGACCGTCGAGGCTCGCTCTTTGATTCAAGGTTTTCGCCAAAAGAGTGGTGAGTCTCTAAGTGCGGCATGGGAACGATACAAAGAGCTTCAACGTCAACGCCCACACCATGGGATACCCAAGTATCAACTCTTTCACACTTTCTATGGAGGTCTCACACCTCAAGGAAGAACAAGCCTAGACGCCGCGGCCGGTGGTCCAATCATGAACAAAGGAGAGCATGAAGTGGAGTGTATTATAGAGGAAGCCGCAAAGCACTATGATGATTGGTACGAAGGAGAAAGGGATGCTACTTCTAGCAAGGGCGTTTATGCATTGGAGAAAGCCAACGCAATCAACAACCTTTCTACCCAAATCTCCAAAATGACAAAGCAAATGGATGAATTGATGAAAGAAAGGTCCAACCCTCATGGTAATACCTCCCCTTCAACCAAGGGAGGCAATGGTATAGATACTTCCTCCCCCTCTTCTTACAATACAATGCCCCAAGGATGCATGTTTTGTTCTAATTGTGAAACCTATGATCATGATACCTCTCATTGTGTCTATGCTTGTGAAGTTCAACCCCCTTCCCATGAACATGATATTAATATGGAAAATGTCACTGTCGATCTTGGGCTGCTTTAATCTTTTCTTGGATCAACTTGACCTGCTTCACCATATCCTCAATCATTTCTGGTCCAAGAAGCGTAGTTTCACTTACATCATTCCAACATACTGGACTTCTACACTTTCGACCATATAAAGCTTCAAACAGTGTCATCCTAATGCTTGCATGGTAACCGATGTTGTAAGAGAACTCTATCAAATCCAAGTCCCTTGATACTCCATCACACAAGCTCTTAACATGTCCTCCAATGTCTGAATCGTTCTTTCTCTCTGACCATCTGTCGCAGGATGAAATGTTGTGCTCATTAAAAACTTAGTTCCCATCACCTTTTGAAAACTTTGCCAAAAGTTAAACAAAAACCTTGAATCTCTATCCAAAATGATATCTGTGGGTACCCCATGGTACTTCACCACAAACTTCACATAAGCTCTTCCCAACGGATCCATGGTCTAAGTACTTCTCATGGGTATGAACGCTACTGACTTGGTAAACCTGTCCACTATAACCCAAATAGTGTCATTTCCTGCCTTGGTCCTTGGCCAAACTCCCACAAATTCCATAGAAATCGAATCCCATTTCCATTTGGGCACCTCCAAGGATTAGACCTTTTTTTGAGGCCTACGATGCTCAATCTTCACCTTCTGACATGTCAAACACTTAGCAACAAATTCAGCCACTTCTTTTTTCATATTAGGCCTACGATGCTCAATCTTCAACCTCCTGCTATGCCTGTATGTCGACGCTTCCGTTGCTTTGAACCTATATGTCAGTGCTTTTTCTATTATTGAACCTGTACGTCGATGTCTTTTCTGTTTTTGAACTTGTACATCGGTGCCTTTTGCGATGAGCCAATGCTTAGGCGCTTTAAGCTAAGTGAGACGATCTTTCATCTGGTCGATCACTTTATGCAATCAAGCCGATTATTAAAAATCATGTCAAGTTGCTTTGAGGGGCTAACTGGCGTACCAAGGAACCCAAAATATGTTGCAAAGAGGTAGAACAACCTCACTAAGAAGCTGAGCGTTCTGGCGCCGCAGAAAAGCCATCACAGCCACACAAATAGCTTTAGCGCCAGGCGTCAAGCCTGATTTTTTACGCCAATGCGTAGAGCTTGGCGCCAGCACGGGGTTTTCCTTAAATACCCCTTTCCTCTTCATTTTGCTGTTTTGTTCGTCTCGATTTCAG
The DNA here is from genome assembly GCA_024500155.1 of Chenopodium formosanum. Lineage (NCBI taxonomy): Eukaryota > Viridiplantae > Streptophyta > Magnoliopsida > Caryophyllales > Amaranthaceae > Chenopodium > Chenopodium formosanum. Next base: position 22,719,534 of record CM044880.1, read on the forward strand.
TCGAAAAACCAGAAAATTCCATTTGCTTCGTTCTTGCTCGGTTCTGATTCAAACTCACATAAGTTTTTATGAATTTTTGACATGTTTATTCACGAATTTCATGTAAATTCAAAATTTAGAATGCTTAATTCACTTTGTTTATAAAATTCATTCCATGAAATTCTTGATTATGTTTATGTATTGCCTTTGGAGTAATTTGAGACTTGTTTGACTCAATTTGGTGAAGAAATGAGCAATTTGCCATTGTTGGACCTTCTTAGGTTGTGAAGAACAATGTGACCCGTTCTTGATTTTTTGCTAGCAATATTTGTCCAATTTGTCACAATAATTACTATAATATTGCAAGAAGTTGAGCGATTTCTTGAAAAATGTCGTTATGCTCAATTTGAATTTTGTGCTCTGTTTTAGTACTACGTACTCTGTTTTTTGCGAACATAGTATCATGCAGCTAGGCGAACCTTAGATACTATAGAACCTTAATTTATGATGATTTTGCACAATGTAGTATGGATACACAGCGAGGTTCAGGTTCACGAACCTGAAACACTCGACGAGAGCATGAGCCCATAGAGGACGACGCTACACCATCTACTTCGCTTGGTCGACTCCCTGAGTGGGATGAGCGGACCCTGTTCTTTGCCCCCGTCCACCACATTTTTGAGAGGGTGAGACGGGGCATCATGGTCGGGAGGACGTGCTATCATGGTTCCGGTTGTGATGGCTTGGGTGATTTGTACAAGATGTACATCGCAAGGGATCTTGAGACGAGACTCCTATGGGAGTCTTGCGGATTGGCTACCTTTTTTGAGACCTCCGAGGCGATGGTTGCCTCCAGTGGGGGCCACCATATAGTGCGTGCTTTTGTGGAGTTCTTCTAGGACACTACCAACACTTTTCATTTCCCCTGGGGCGAGATGATGGTCACCCCCACGGACTTCAGTCTCATCACAGGACTGGAGTTCAACTTTGTGCCGCTGCCGTTCCACAGTGGAATCGACGTCTTTTTCTACCGAGGTCGAGGAGTTGTTAAGACCAATCACTATTTGGGCCCGAGCTGAGGTCAAGTTTTCTCATTTTAGTGCCAAGGGGATTCGCCGCTCAACGCTGGCAGTGGCTTTTGATGACGATGCGACCACCCGAGAGCAGCGGGTGCGCATCTTTGCACTGATGTTGTTTTAGGGACGTTTTCCCCTGACAAGGGTAGTAGGGCATTGCTTTACTACCTTCCTGTTGTCCGTGATCTACACCGGATCGGGACTTATGACTGGGCCAGTTTGGCCTACGCTGACTTCATTCGTGCACTGAGGGACTCGTGTCGACACCGGTCCTTTGGGAAGAATGTTGCTTTGTCCGCCTTTTGGAAGGTCGTAGAGGTAACATTATTCCCTATAAAGTTTAGCTCTACATTTTAGCTAGCATTTACTTTACAATTTTCACTCCTTGTAGATTTGGCTCTACGAGTACTTCCCCTTTGCTGCGCCGGCGAGACCATCGCCGCACGGATTTCCAGTGAGATCTTCTTGGGGCGGCCGCCGTGTGGATATGTCCACTACATATGTCCGAGACTGGATCATCGCAGTATGATTTTTTATTTATTTTCCTTTCGCGAAGCTTTAGGTTGACTCTCGCCTAATTGATGTTCTTTGCAGGGGCCTTAGGTGATGTACCGGCCGTGGGGTGGCTGGACAATCCCTGGGTTAGCCGCACAGTACTCTGCTGAGCGTCGCTATTTCCTTGGGACTTATGGAGCGATCGCGTACTAGGGAGATAGGGTTTCTAGACAGCATTCCTCTTATGTTTTCGTCGTTCCTGCTCCTCCACCACGTCACATTTTTGACGACGCACGGTTGTTGAGCATTTCCGAGGGAGCTGGTACCCCTTGGCGGTCTTACGCGATCTTCGGGAAGTGCTATGCTGAGGAGCCACTCCCGTTGTTAGCTCGAGCCCCTGTACCGGCTAAGGATGTGAGGGTAAGATTTTTCAGCTTTTACTTTCCGTTAAGTAGCCCCCAAGTAATGCTTTTACTGACTTGGTTTTTTGTTTTATCAGGACGGTCCTGCTGAGTTCGTGCCACCCCGTTTGTCCATCCATTACCAGGGGACATATTGGTCGATCGCGGAGATGATTCCTCCGACTCCCAAGGACGAGCGCTTCGTAGAGCGGTCGATTCCTCGCCACCAGACTCGAGTAAGCTTAGTTATTTGCAATTTTTTGTCCCTATATTATGCATATTTACTGACTTATTTCTTTAACAGTTTTCGTGTGAGGTGGTTTTGGCGATGACACGATGTATAGATGCCTTCGGGAGCCAGCTCGTCCGGATGAGGAATGCGGCTACCTGCCGTCAGGACGACGTCGTCCGAGAGGTGGTCTTTCTTTGTATATTTTTGCATTACCGCTTCGATTTTGCCTTGTTTCTAATTTAATTTTTTTTGCAGGGCCAGCCTATTGCTTCTCACACCCGCATGAGACCTGAGGTGCGGAGGGATCCGGTGGGGTCTAGCTCGAGACGTCGCCGTACTACATCAGGGGGTAGAGGCGGTCGCTCTAAGGCTGCTCGTTCTGATGTTGGGGAGGGCTCGGGATCTTCTTCTCAGGGCTCTCATGCTGCACTGGTAGGCCAGGGAGAAGCTACCTCGGCTTTAAGAGGTGGTGGGATGTACGAGGTGGGCTCGTCATCGCAGCAGCCTCCGCAGCCTTAGCCTCAGGTTGATCTTGGGTGGAGTGGACCTACATTGAGTTTTCCTCCTCCTGCGGAGACTGGAGCTGGAGCTGGGGCTGGAGCTGGTGGAGAGGTGACTCCACGTATGACGTAATTTTACGATATGATGGGTATACGTCCCCCGGCGCCGAAGTTTGTTCCTGTGATTTTTTATTTTGACTTTGTATAGAACTTTGCCTTAGACTCACTATTTTTAGACATATTTTGTGTATATATACTTATTACGAATTTATTTATGTTCGATATTATTATTTTCATGTGTATGTTTGTGTGTGCAAGAAAAGTGTGACAAATAATTTTGTGCAAAAATTCCGTCATTTACATTATTGATGGAGGGTATCCGACTCTCTCCCCCAAAAGAAAAAATGAAAAAAGAAAAAGTCAAATAAAAGCTTGTGTTTATAAAAAATTTTGGAAATTAATCTAAATAAAATCCAAAAAGGAATAATATAATAATATAATAGCTATATTAATTAAAAGCAGAATAAAAAGATGTTAAGAAAAGATAATCGGAGCCGTAAAGTCATTAGTCGACTCGAGCTTAAGGTAAAAAAGCGATTTAAGAAAGCGCGCCTGATGTGGCAAATTGGCGCCAGCTGGCGCCACACAATTGGGTGTAGTGCTAGGCGCTACACTTGGCGTGTGGCACCAAGCCTTGGCGTTTGGCGCCAATTGCGGAGTCTGACGCCAATTGGCGCTGTCTCCATATTTCATCCTGAATAAAACTGCTCGTAATTTGTGTATACATAGCCCCCTGCCCAGTCGATTCTTTTCATAATTGCAGCAAGTAAAATAATTCTTGGCCTTAGGAAAATAATACCATTTCTCTAGTCACCAAAACTTTTACTCAATACACCCATGAATGGTGTCGATCTCTTAATACTAGAGATAGAAAAGAATAAGATTTGTTTCATTTAAGGGGAATTTATGGCATTCAAGGGGTAGATCTTGACCTAGATTTCATTCATACCGCTCTAAAATTTTGGAATGTTGATACTCATTGCTTTATAATAGGGTGTGATGAGATTATCCCTTTGCCAGAAGAATTTGGTGCTATTTTAGGTTTCCCTTTAATAGACCTCATAGTAATCCCTAGAGTAGATGCATATTAGTACAAGGATTTTGAGCGCTTCTTCAATTTAAAAGAAAGGGATTTATCGAAAATAGTAGATGGCAACATAGTTAATTTGAAAGAATTTGCACGCCATTATTTTGATAAACCTCTTTCTTAATCTTTTTATATTTATAGAAGAAGGGCTTTTTTATTTTGCATGCTTAAAATTTTTTTTCTTATTAGTGGTAAAAATAATAAAGGTCAATCAATTATAACCACCGTACTAGAACAAATTGAATCATGGAGAAATCCAATGCCATTGATAGTTGGAGAGACCATGATTAGGCTTGATGAATTGAAGAGGAACCTAAAAGCACCTTTTCTCGGCTCTCCAATTTTATTAATGGTAGAAAAATAATACTTCTAATTACAGAAATAAATAAAATATATTTTTGTATTATAATAATAATTTAATTGCATTGCATTTTTTTTTACAGATGTGGCTAATGGAAAGGCTAGGATTAATTAGCCCTCCGGACAACATTGAGAAGTACACTCCAAATTGCTTCGTGAGGAGGAAGAAGCGCTTCCCTAAAATTGGGCGCCATGAGTGGAGAAGAGTCTTTGAATCTCACAATTTTTCTATCAAGTGGGTCGTCCCATGGTGGAAAATAGAAATGATGGTTGGTGTCAACAAGCAACCTTTCTGCCGTCTTCCAAGTTTTTCCCGTATGACTTATTACTATCCATGCAGACTAAAAAGACAATACATCTTGCTTCAGAATATTCCTTCCAGGGATCTTCATCCTCCCTATGAGTACCCTGTTTCCCAAGAAGTAGACAGATTTGATGCCTATTGGAGTGCCAGACCTCTATGGGAAGTAATTACCCAAAAGGTTCCTCCTTCCTTGCCCAATGATGTGAAGAAATGGTTGCTGAAGAAACCTTTGAAGGATTCGAAGAAAAATCAGGTTAGAAATAACGTGAAGATTCGTCTAGGTGACAGGGTGATTCCCGCCAAGGAACGCTGAGGTGAAAGAGTTGAATTCAAAACAACTGTAATGCCTAGGAAGAAAAGTACTACCAAAGATAAGGGGAAAAGGAAAGCTGACACCACAGAGAAAAAAGCTTGGGTAGAAAAGAAGCATGGAGTCCTAATTGAAGGGGAAACCATCTACTCTAAGATTGAATGTAGGTCCTCTAAAGGATGCCTACTAGCTAAGGTTAGGGATGAGGAGGAGGAAACAGGCAAAAAATGGAAAAGGGCTAGAAAAGAAAAGAAAGATTAGGAGCATTGCTTAATTTCAAATTATTAGACTTAGTTTATATTTTTCATTTAAAGTTAATTTATTTCAGCTTTATATAAATTCCATCAATAATTTAACTTTATTTTATTAATGAAATTTCAGCTTTTAATTAAATTTTTTACTTTAAATTTATTTTATTAAAGCAATGAAAACCGCAAAAATTAATTTTCCATAAATTCTTCGAGTACAAAAGTCGAAATTTTTCGGAAAAACACCGAAATTTGCCCTGAATTTTTATGTGAATTGGCGCCGTTTAATTACGACTGGCGCCTTCCAAGGAAGTCTGGCGCCAGGCGCCAATGCCGTCGGCTGGCGTTAAGGGTCGTTGGCTGGCGCCAGATTCTTCTCTATGACGCCGATATTTCGCCGATCTTCTGTCGAATTTTTAATTAACTCTAGGACCCGAGAATGTCGAAAAATAAGGTGGCCCACTACAAGAAAAATCACTTTTCGTAGCGATTGTTCATTCGCTACAATATACAAGTATGTTTGTGAAATAATTAAGGATGTCGTATCATTTTTACAATCGCCATGGTTTTTCCGATATAAAATTGATACAAAAAGCATAATAATACATATACACACTATTTTTACACATTTATATAATTTTGAGAAATTGTATCATTTACAATCGCCACTAAATCCTAAAAATTGATACGAAAAGCCTTTTCAACACTAGATATATAAATATTGTTTGACAAAGAATACATAAAATATGTCCTAACTTATTGGTGAAACATTTAATATAAGAGTTTGTGTTTGCATGTTTGAATCTTGTAAAGATCATACGCATGTTTTTTTTATTTTTTTGAAGAAAATGAGTTGGACATTTATAGCGATTGTAATCGCTACAATAATCACCACGATTGGATGTAGTTTTTCGTATCGTTTATTGAGGCCAACCCCAACGATATTGAAAACCACTACTAAAGGTTAACCAACGGGGGATATTGTATCGAATGACCATTCGTTGGGAAAGCTTTTTGTTGCAATTACAATCGATACTAAAGGTTAAAGTAATGGCTATGAAAAGGTTATTTTCTTGTAGTGGTCGCACCCGTAAAGGGTTGCCTACGTATCCTTTCTTAAGGAATCAGGCCAAATGTAGCTCTCTTGAGTATCCTACTCAAGTAATTATGGGTAGTATTTCTTAAATCGGTCAAGATTTGTCATGTTTGAGAACTCATTGCCATCCATGTCAGTTAGTTTTGATGCACCTCCTAACAAGATTGTTTTGACAATTTAGGGTCCAGACCAATTAGCTCTAAATTTTCCCCTTGGATCTAAAACATTTTTCCTTAGTGCTTTTAACACCAAGTCTCCTACTTTGATGTTTCTTGTCTTGACCTTCTTATTAAAATGCCTAGCCATACGAGTTTGATAACACCGAGTGTGATGTAGAGCTTCTAGTCGTTTCTCATCGAGTAGAATTAATTCTTCATATCTTGCCCTAGTCCATTCAAATTCATCGAGTTTACTCTCTAACGCAATGCGTAGAGATGGTATTTCCAGTTCAACAGATTGTACGACATCCATTCCATATACCAAGGAAAATGGTGTATTTCCTGTTGATGTGCGAATTGACGTGCGGTAACCCCACAATGCGAAGTGAAGTTTGTCAGGCTAATCCTTGTAATTTTTTGTCATTTTATCGATGATAGTCTTTAGGTTTTTATTAGCTGCCTCAACTGCTCCATTCGCTTGAGGTCTGTAAAGGGAAAAAATGATGATGTTGAATGCCGTTTTTTTGTAGCAATTCTTCACATTCAGCTTGAAAGTGAGTTCCATTGTCACTTATCATTTCATGTGGGACTCCATATCGACAAATAATATTTCTCTCGATAAAGTATGCTACATGTTTTGCAGTGAGTTTAGCGTATGATTGCACCTCGACCCACTTTGTGAAGTAATCAATCGCTACAAAGATATATTTGTGGCCTCCGGTTCCTGGGGGAGTGATTTTGCCGATGATGTCAATTCCCCATGTAGAGAATGGCCATGGCGTTGTGTAGGTGCAGTGCAAGGATAGAGGAACATGTTGTAAATTAGTATCAATTTGGCACTTAGGGCACCTTTTTACATATTTATTGCAATCCCTATTCATTGTGGTCCAATAATATCCTTCTCGCATTATTTTTTGGACTAACATTTTGCCGTTTATATGAGTGCCACAGATTCCTTCGTGGACTATCCTCATTTCTCTTTGTGCATCCTTCTTTCCTACACATAAGATAGCTCGACCCTTAGGTACCCTTTTATGTAGCTCGTTGTCTATGAGTACATATTGGGAAGCCAAAAGCCTTAATGCTCGCTTTGCTCTTTTGTCAGCATGAGGAGGGTATTCTCCTTTGGTGACGTAATTGAGTATATCCGTGTACCATGGTTCTTCTTCTTCTTCTTTTTCGTCTTGGACTACTTCGTCGTCTTCTATAGCCTGGATGTATGCTGGTTTGTGCCTTTTCTACATAGTTACAGGCATTTGCTCGATTTCCGTGGGAATCCTAACCATTGAGACTAATCTTTCCAAGGCATCAGCAAATTGATTTTCTTCCCTAGGCAGATATGTGTATTCTACCTTTTCTTACTAATTGATGCTTAAAGAAGAGTCTCCGAATATCCTTAACTTTTTTACTCCCTATGCTAAAGCTGTTTCAAGGCCTACCACGCATGCTTCATATTTAAAAGCATTGTTGGTAACGTCGAAATCAAGCTTTATGGAGATTGGAACATGCTCTTCTTTAGGTGATACTAGTAATACTCTAACGCCACATCCCTTTTAGTTTGAGGCTCCGTCGAAGTATAAGGTCCAAGTATCATCTTCAGTGACCATTAAGTCTTCATCTGGAAATTCATTGTCTTGTACTGGCATCGAGTCTTCTATTGGAAAGTCTGCTAGAAAGTAAGACACCACGGATCCTTTGATAGCTTTTGTGGCATGAACCTTACATCACACTGCGCTAGATTGACTATCCATCTCGATATGCGTCCATTGAGTGTGGATTTCTCAAATAGATACTTGAGCAGATATAATCGGGAGACTACAAAGACGGTATGCACTAGCATGTAATGTCTTATCTTGGTTGTGGCCCACACCAAGGCGAGGCACAACTTCTCGAGTGGCGTATAGCGTGCTTCGTATTCGAGCCTCTTCTTACTTAGATAGTAGATTGCATTCTCTTTTCCTTCTACTTCTTGTGCTACCATAGCTCCCATTGTCTCTTTGGTAACCGTCAAATATAACCTAAGAGGTATTCCAGGAAGAGCTGGTGCTAATATGGGAGGATTTGCGAGATTGGCTTTGATCTTTTCAAAGGCTTTTTGACACTCGTTATCCCATATTACTAGTATATTCTTCTTGAGCTTTTTGAAGATTGGTTCACATATTGTCGTCAAATTTGATATGAACCTACTTATGTATTGCAACCGGCCAATAAATCCTCGAATCTGTTTCTTAGTCTTAGGCGGTGGCATTGACATGATTGCTTTGATCTTGGTTGGGTCTACCTCTATTCCTCTAGAGATTATGACATATCCAAAAAGCTTGCCTGAGGTGACTCCAAAAGCACATTTAGCTGGATTAAACCTCATATTATATTTTCTTAGCCTTTCGAAAAATTTCCTTAAGTCTACTTGATAGCCTGGACGGTCTTTTGATTTTATAATCATGTCGTCGACTTATACCTCGACTTCTTTATGCATCATGTCATGGAGTAAGTCTGTTGCTGCGCGTTGGTAAGTAGCACCTGCGTTTTTCAACCCGAATCGCATTACCGCGTAGAAGTAAGTGCCCCATGTTGTTATAAAGGTTGTTTTCTCCAGGTCTTCGTCTGCCATGAGAATCTGGTTGTAACCTGCGTACCCATCCATGAATGAGAGAAGTGCGTGATTTGTCGTGTTATCTACCATAATATCAATGTGTGGCAAAGGGAAGTCGTCCTTTAGACTTGCCTTATTTAGATCTCGATAGTCGACACACATTCTTACCCTTCTGTCTTTCTTCGGAACTGGGATGACGCTGGCAACCCATTCGGGGTATTTGGATACCTTGATGAAACCTGCAGTTATTTGTTTTTAAACTTCTTCTTTTATTTTAAGAGCTACGTCGGGTTTCATTCGATGTAACTTTTGTTTTACGGATTTCATTCCTGAAATTAGTGGTATAGTGTGTTGAGCTATTTCCCTATTAATGCCTGGCATATCTTCGTATGACCAAGCAAATACATCGATAAATTCTTTAAGTAACAAAATTAAATCGGCTCTTTCTTGTTCATTTCGTGTTAATCCTATTTTAACTTCTCTTTTATTGGTTGAATCATTTGAGATATCAACCGTTGCAGTTTCTTCAATTACCGATGTTTTCTTTTCGAGTGTTTCCATTGCTTTAATAATTTCTTTGTCTTTTTCATTGTTAATTAAGCAATGCTCGTCATCTTTGGTTAGAAGGAGAAATATTATTATACTCTGAGATCATTACATCAAAGAGTGATATGTCCTGAAGGACTTGATCATTAACTAGTCTAAGTAAAGTAATAGGAGGGGAAGGTTCCACTACTAAAGACCTAGAAGACTCTATAGGGAGAGACTCCGACTCAGACTCAGACTCAGACGACTCTTCAAACATTGGTCCTTGCCCTGTTGTGATGGATATCTTCCTTCCACTTGGAGTAGTCACCTTGAGAGTCTTGCGCCACCCCTGTAGCGATACTTCGGCTGGAATGATTAGCTTCGAGGGATCGAAGCTTTCCCTTTGTAGGACTGTTTGAATGAGCGAGGAATTATCCTCTTTATAAGTTGGCTCATTCTTTTCTCGCCCAAACAGTAATCCCATGACGTTAAAGTCAAAGCATGGGGGTACTTTCTCCTTGTGGACAGGAGTTGGGATTTCATCAGTGAAGTAGCAATCCAAGAAAATTTCAAATCCCGGTTGTCTTATGCCGTTTACAACAAATGGCTCGGGAAATTCATGGCATGGACATTCCTCTCCTTCTTTTATAAATTGACCATTAAGTGTAAGAGGATACTGATCCATTGGGATTGCTTTATTTTGAATGCGAGCGTCCCTACGTGCCTTTGACTTTTCCTTGCCTCGCTTGAGATCTTTCCGAGTCGGTTCGAAACCAAGTCCGAAAGTGTCTAAATTAGGGAGGCTAGGTGACTCCAGCAGTTTTGTCGTTCCTTTCTTCTTTCTTAGGGTCATCCCAAGAAAATGTCCTTGTTTCTTCAGCATAGCATTTACAATCAGGTTGGAATGGGGGTCATGGCAAAGAAGGGTCCTTTCATCCTCCTGGATTAAGGAGACTTCTTCGTTAAAGCCCCATAAGTCTTCATCATCCTCGTCGTGCTTCACATTAATGATTGGATTTTCTATAGACTTGATCCTCATAGGCGATGCATCGATGGTAATAGGAATTCCCCCAACTATAGCTTTTACTTGTTTGTGGAGAGATGAGGGGACGGCCTTTAGGTCATGAAGCCAAGGGCGTCCCAATAGAAAATTGAACGAAGCTTTAATGTCTACTACTTGGAAAGTAGTAGCATGTTCTATTGCTCCCGCCGTTACATTGAGGGTAATTTTACCAAGAACTTGACGATGAGTGTTGTCATAGGCCCTTATTCCGTGCGTAGATGGAGTTAAATCTTCGTCCCTTATGCCTAGCATCCTCGCAGTTCTAAGTGGACAGACGTTGATGGGCGATCCGTTGTCTACAAGAGTCATGAGAACATTCATTCTCTTGCAAACTATTGTGAGGTTTAATGCCTTGTAGTGTTTGTCACCTTCTGGAGGTAAATTCTTGTCAGAAAAGATGATCAAATTAATTGGACTAGGAAGATCACTTGTGAGGAAGGTTGTTGAGTCACTTAAGGTTTTGAGTGATGACAAACAGCTGACTAGCTGGTTCTTGTTGGTTTTATATTATATCAACTGACATTTTGAACAGGAACAACTATCCCAAGTACTTGAGGCAATATGAAGTCCTTTTGAATCAAAGCATTCAAGAAATCTGTATCAGAATGTTCTATCAAGGAAGGCCGCCAAGACTTGAAGATTATGAAGTCTCTTAGATTAGGATAGTTGATCTTTGTAGTCTTTATAATGTTAAGTGTGCATGGATGTTTATACGTGAGCTATTTGTATCCCTTACTTAGAGTATTTAGTGTTGTAGAGATCAGGAAAAGTTGACCTGATCCCTAGGACATTAACAGGTCAGGAAACAGCTGCTTCGTAGCTTGTTTCATGAACCTGGACATTAGTTCAGTAAATATTTTCTGGAATATATATTTCCTATCCTTAGAGAATATTTACTAAACTAATTGATTCAGTTTATGCAAAGTTGGAGATGAATTATTTCGCATATAACTTAGAATATATTATTCTACTTATTTATGGAAAGTAGAATAATATCTTAGAATATCTCTTATTTACAAAATAATAGATATTCTATTTACCTAAGTTATGATCTGAAAAGATCACGAAAGATTTTATCTCCCAACCTTATAAAAGCATAAACTCGATCAGAATTTCGGGTGAGCTTTTCTGAAAAAAATTCTCTATCTTTGAAAGCTCGAAATACACTCTAAGGGAAATAGTTAGTTCATCTCTTACAAACTATTTATGCACACAGTAAGAATTGTTTTGTAATTATCTCTTGTAAGCTTTGAGTGGAAGCATTTAGAGGGAAACAAAGGGTTTGTATTGAATCACTAAGAGGTTAGTGATTGGGTAGCATTTACGAGTGTGAGTGCAAGTGCTTGTGAGTTCAAGAGCGAAGTGACACCTAGAGTTAGGTGTGGGGATCACGAGTGTGATCATTTGTAATTGCTTTTGTTTTTCAGAGTTGATTAATAAAAGTAATTAGGGTAGTGGAGGACGTAGGCTCAGAGATGAGCTGAACCTCGTTAAATCTTTGTGTTGATTATTTATTGTATTTTCTGATTCCGCTGCAGGACCAGTTCATCACCTGGTCCCCCTACATAAATAGAAGAAAATCCAATAATTCCTAACACTGCCCTGTACTCAATTCAACCCCCCCCCTTCTTGAGTACCAGCTGCACTTTCAATTGGTATCAGAGCCTCGACTTCTTGTAAGGGTAACACCTAGAGAAGTAGATCATGAGTACTCAGGAAATGAATGCTATGGGATATGACAACAAGACACCAAAGTTCAATGGGAAGAACTATGCATGGTGGAAGAACAAAATCAAGAACATCATCATTGGCATTGATTATGAATGCTGGTTGGTTGTTAAGAATGGTCCCTTGACCATTGAGAAGTCTGATCCAGAAGGGAAGCTAGTCCCAAAGACTGAAGATGAATACATCTCCACTGATTACAAAAAGCTGGAGAAAAATGCTAAGGCTATGTCAATACTGCAACAGGCCATTGCTGAGAATGAAACAAACAGGATCTCAGCATGCACCACTGCCAAGGAGATCTGGTATACCCTTGAACTTGCCTTTGAGGGTACCAGTGAGGTAAAGAGGTCTAAAATTGATTTACTTATGTCAAAATATGAATCTTTTAATATGTTTAAGGATGAAGATATTAATACTTGTTTTGGTAGATTCATGACTATTGTAAATGATTTAAAATCTCTTGGTAAAAGCCTTACTGATGAAGATCTTGTTAGAAAGATTTTGAGAAGTTTGACAGGTCAATGGACTCCCAAGGTTACAGCCATTTATGAAGCAAAGGATCTTTCAATTCTATCGGTTGAACAGCTGATAGGTTCCCTCATGACCCATGAAATGCTGGTTGGATCTAAGTCAGAGAAGGTACCAGCAAAAGGAATTGCACTAAAGGGAACAGTCGAAGATGAGAATGATGAGATATGAATGATGGCTAGAAGGTTTGAAAGAAGTTTCAGAAACCAGAAGGGAAAATTCATCAAGGGTAAGTTTAATAATGCATCAAATAAAAAAACTAACAACTTCTCTGCAATAGGATGCTTTAAGTGTGGTGAGAAGGGACACCTTGTGAAGAATTGTCCTCAATGGAAGGACAACCAGTCCAAGGAAGCTGACAAGATGGCCTACAAAAAGGCCATGGTTGCTGCTGTTTGGGGAGATACAGACAGTGATGAAGAGGAAGATGATTCAAGTCAGTCAGATGTATGTATGACAGCAATACTGAATCAAAGTTCAGAAGAAGGTACCAGGAACAGCAGAGGAACCAGCTCAGATGTCCACTGCCTCATGGCAAAGAAGCACCCCTTGGATCAACATCAGGTAAACATTGATCAGATCAAAAAGGATATGCTCTTTTATGATAGAGAAAACTTGATGGAATGTGCTAGTAGTGCTTTAGATCAATGTTTAGAACTTGGAATTGCTTATCATTATTTTAAGAGAAAGTTTAAAGAAAAGTCTAAAGAATATGATATTGCTAATTCAAGTTGTGATCTGTTGGAAAGTGTCTGTGCTAACTTGAAGCAGGAAGTAGCTGAACTAGAGATTGCTTTAGATCAAAGCAAACTTGAAATTCAGAGAATAAAATCTGATATGGGTTTGTGTGATGACAGTGATGATGAATGTGAGAAACAGTTTACAAGTTGTGTCATTAATGTGCTTGATTATAGTGGTGATGACTTGTATGACTTTGATAGTATAAAATCTAGGGCAAGTGCTCTAAATAGGTCTAAACTGTTAGAAGGATTCAACTTGTTAGTTGATGATGTAGAGGAACTATATAAAGCATATGTCCTAGTTAAGAACAGCAAAAGTACTGGTTCTGAAACTGTTTCTAGTAATATGCATGATGAATGTGAAGCTAAAATTTGTAGCTTGCAGGTTGAGTTAGCCCAGCTTAGAAAGACTAATTCATGTGATTCTGTAGTTTTGCATGATTCAAATATTTCAAAATTGCAAGCTGAGCTTGAAAGAGCTAAGCTTGACTTTGAGATAGTTGTTGACCAGAATTTATCCCTGCATGAGAAAATGAACTTAAAGGACAGAGAGTTCATAGAATTTAAGAAGAGAATGGATAAAGTCCTCCAATCCCAGAACTCATTGAACCAGTTAACTTTAACTGCTAGAAACAGTGGTAGAAGGGGACTTGGTTATATTGGGAAGGGGAACAGGAGGAACTTGTCTCCCAGAGATACTACATGATTACAGGAGTATAAGAAAGGTAAGTATGTCTTAGCAAAAGACATGCATGTGTGCTATCATTGTGGCAAGAATGGCCATAAGAAATATGAGTGTAAAGACAGGAAAAGTAGATTGGATAAAAATAAGAAAAATGTTAAGCAGATTTGGGTTAGAAAAGACTTGCTTGAATCTGTTGTCGGAAAGGGACCCAAAAAGATTTGGGTTCCTAAAGCTAATGTTTGAATTTCCTGTGCAGGCTGAAGTGAGAGACAATACCTACTGGTATTTGGACAGTGGCTGCTCAAGACACATGTCAGGGGATAGGAAACAGTTTCTCTCACTTACAGCTCATGAAGGGGGAAAGGTGACCTTTGGTGATAACAGCAAAGGTACCATTCTTGGAATTGGTAAGGTTGGTAAGTCACTTTCCCATGCTATTAGTGATGTATACTATGTTGATGGTTTACAACATAATCTCTTGAGTATTTCACAATTATGTGATAAAGGTAATAAAGTTGAGTTTAAAGACAACCTTTGTCACATAGTGAATTTGCAAACAAATGAACTTGTCTGCCAGGGATTCAGACATGAAAACGTTTACATTACTTATTTAAACCAAATCCCTGAGAACAAGTCCATCTGTTTGAATGTTGTTTCTGATAGGGACCAGTGGCTTTGGCATAAAAGGATGGGACATGTCAGCTTTAGACTTCTTAGCAAACTCAGGTCTCAAGAATTGGTGATAGGCCTGCCTAACATCAAGTTTGAAGCAGATAGAGTTTGTGAAGAATGTGCTAAAGGGAAACAGGTCAAATCCTTTTTTAAGCCAAAGAAAACTATCAGTACCAGCAGACCTCTAGAACTTATTCATATTGATTTATGTGGACCCATGAGAGTCCAAAGTAGAAATGGTTCTAGATATGTGTGTGTCATTGTTGATGATTATTCCAGATACACATGGACTCTATTTCTGTCTTCTAAAGATGAAACTTTTGATGAGTTTATTGTGTTAGTAAAGCAGGTTCAGAACAAGATCAATCATCAACTGGCTGCCATAAGATCTGATCATGGATCAGAGTTTGATAACTCTAGCTTCATAGAGTTCTGCAGGGAACATGGAGTTTCTCACAATTTCTCTGCCCCAAGAACTCCTCAACAAAATGGAGTAGTTGAGAGGAAGAACAGGACTTTGGAAGAAATGGCAAGAACAATGCTCATTGAGAGTTGTCTCCCCAAGTCTTTTTGGGCAGAAGCTGTAAATACAGCTTGTCACATGTTAAATAGGTTGATGTTAAGGCCTCAAATGAAGAAGACTCCATATGAACTACTTAGAGGAAGGAAACCAAACATAGCATACTTCAGAACCTTTGGTTGTAAGTGTTATGTGCATAATAATGGTAAGAACAGCTTGGATAAATTTGATCCAAGAAGTGATGAAGCTGTTTTCCTTGGTTATTCTTCTCACAGTAAGGCATATAAAGTATTCAATAAGAAAACTTTGTGTGTTGAAGAAAGTGTTCATGTAGTCTTTGATGAATTTAATATGTGTTGTGAGAATGTGCAGGTTGATGACTTAGATGAGATAGGACTTTTATATTTTACAGGAGAATCAACTGCTGTTTCCTTAGAAGAACCAGGTACACCTACTGGTTCACCAGATGCTGCTGGTGAAGGACTTGGTCACAATGAAGGAGATCCTCAACAAGTAGATACTCATGAGGATGGAGATGAAGGCCCCCAAGTAAATGGAGAAAGCAACACCTCAGGGGGAACAGAAAACTTTCAGGACAAGTTTTCCACCCAGGTAAGGGAGGTAGGGGGAACATCTCAGCATACTGGTCCATCTGTGCAAAACCAATTCGATGGCACAAATGAACCAGGGATGCATGATGGTTCTGATGGATTAAATGAGAATGCACCTAGGTCTAGCATTTTTAAATATAAATCTTCTCATCCTACTGAACAAATTCTGAGTGATATCAGTAGAGGTATTCAGACTAGGAGAGCTGTTTATGAAAACTTTTGTGCATTTTTCTCATTTTTATCTAATATAGAACCAACTGACTACAAGATGGCTTTAAAAGATCCTGATTGGGTTTTGGCTATGCAAGATGAATTAAATCAATTTGAAAGAAATAAAGTGTGGCATCTTGAGCCAAGACTTGAGAACAGGTCAGTCATAGGTACCAGGTGGGTCTTCAGAAACAAATTGGATGATCTGGGTACTATAGTCAGAAACAAAGCTAGACTGGTCGTGCAAGGTTATAATTAGCAAGAAGGCATTGATTATGATGAAACCTTTGCCCCAGTAGCTAGACTTGAGGCAATAAGGATCTTGATTGCCTTTGCTGCTCATAAGAACATTAAGCTCTTTCAAATGGATGTTAAGACAGCATTTCTTAATGGTTATTTGAAAGAAGAAGTATATGTTGAGCAGCCCCCTGGCTTTGCTGATAGTCAATTCCCAAATCATGTATATAAGCTAGACAAGGCACTCTATGGTCTTAAACAAGATCCTAGAGCTTGGTATGAAAGGTTGTCCAACTTTCTGATGGAACATGACTATAGAAGGGGAACGGTTGATAAGACCCTCTTTATCAAAACCAGGAATTTTGATTTGATTGTAGTACAGATATATGTAGATGATATAATATTTGGTGCTACTAATCAAATTTTGTGTAGTGAGTTTGCAGATCTGATGCAAAGTGAATTTGAGATGAGCATGATGGGAGAACTAGGATTCTTCCTAGGATTGCAGATCAAGCAAACATTTGATGGGATCATGATACATCAACAGAAGTATCTAAAGGAACTAATCAAGAAGTATGGATTGCAAGACAGTAAATCATATGCAACTCCAATACCTACAAATGCAAAGCTAGACAGTGATGATAAAGGAGAGAGTGTGGAAGCTACACTGTTTAGAGGTATGATTGGTTCTCTTCTCTACTTGACAGCTAGTAGGCCAGATATAGTGTTTTCTGTGGGATTGTGTGCACGTTTTCAAAGCAATCCCAAAGAATCTCACCTAAAGGCTATCAAGAGAATACTTAGATACATAGTAGGAACAGATGATCTGTACTTGTGGTACCCCAAAGGTGGTTCAATTGAACTATTAGGGTACACAGATGCAGATTATGCTGGATTCCTAGTAGACAGAAAGAGCACATCTGGTATGGCACATTTCTTAGGTCCCTGCTTGATTTCATGGGGATCAAAGAAACAAAATTTTGTTGCTTTATCTACAGCAGAATCTGAATACATAGCTGTTGCAGCTTGCTGCTCTCAGCTGTTGTGGATAAGGAACCAGTTGAAAGATTTTGGTATTTTCTATGAAAATGTACCTATTTTATGTGATAATACAAGTGCTATTAACATTTCTAAGAATCCTGTGCAGCATTCCAGGACAAAGCATATTGAGATAAGACATCATTTCCTAAGAGATAATGTTGAGAAAGGTCTTGTAGAGCTGAGTTTTTGCAACAGTGAAGAACAAATTGCAGATATCTTCACTAAGCCATTGGGTAAAGAGTCTTTCTGCAAGTTTAGAGTCATGTTAGGTCTGACTAGGTCAAACTAAGAGACCTCTCTCAGCTGTTTTCCCCAATGATTGGCTAATTAAGTATTCTTTAAATGTGTGCGTGCATCATACCTTTGCAATCTGTCTATTATCTCAATGTTAATTGCTTATATCTATGTGAGCAATATTGTAGCTAATCACTTTCAGGATTGAAGGTCATATTGAACAGATAAGCAACTGTTTCAGTAACCCTACCAGTAGAGGAAACAGCAGCAAATACGAACGGATTAATTTTGAAATTAATTTCAAATTAAATCGTGAGAAAATATTTTTTTTATATTCTTATTTGATTTTAATATCTTTCAAATATGGCAATTATTTTCCTCTGACGGCAATTTGATCTGACAGTTGCAATTATGGCCAGTTGTTCATTTATGGAAGTTATTTCCAAATCCAAATAACTTCTGATTCTCTGATTTTATTTCTGTTTGTCTCTATAATTTCTCTTGCTATATATTTGCTTCCCTTTTCTTGCTCCGTGATTATTCATCATTCATAAAAAATTCTCAACTTCTCTCTCTACACTAGATCAATTCTTCGAAGCTTAGACTAGCAACAATGGTGAGAAAGGCTGGAACTGGAAGGAAAGGAGGTTCCAAAGGAAGTTTGGCTAGTTCCCCCTCTTCAAAATCTCAAGAAACAATCAAGGATGTTCTTATGAACGTCTCTGAGCAGACACCTTCACAAGCAACACCAGAAATCAACCCCTCTGAAACTGAACCCATCAAGGCCGTTCCCTTGAGACAAACTCCTTCAAAAGAGAATGTCTTGAAGGTAAAACCTGTTTCACCATCAAAGACTAAAACTTTAACCCCATCTCCACAAAAATCCAAATCCAAAAGGGCCCCAAAAGAAAAATCCATCGAAACCCTCACTCAAATAACTGAAACCGTTTCTTCAAACCCCAAATCACCATCTGAGGGGGAACCTGTTAAAAAGATAGCCAAGAAACTTGAAAAAACAGTTAGAGGAAGTGGCTGATGAAGGATTGGATGAGGAGAAGGAGGACAAGAAGATGGAGGAGGATCTAGATGTAGTGGTGACCAAGGTGGTTGCTGGTACCACTACTGGTTCTGTAAGGAAGAGGCAGACTAGGGCTGCTTCAAAGGTCATTAAGGGCTCAGATGAGAAGGAGACTACACCATCTGAGCCTAAGAGAGGAGAGAAAAGGAAAGCAACATCATCTGTTTCCCGTATCTCCAAGGCTGCTAAAGGTAAACAACCTGTTACCCCCAGTACTGGTGCAACTTCTTTAAGTTCTAGGACTGTGTTATCTGGTTGTGGTGTTGAGAATGAATATTTTGATATTCCTACTTTGAGTCAAGTTGAGGAACTTCTTGAGTTCCAAGGATGGATGTCTCTGTTTAATGATTTAAATGATGCTTTTGTTGGTCCTGTTCGTAAGTTCTTTGTTAATCTGAATCAAAACATTGATATGTCTGTGGTATCAACTGTTTCTGGTAGTGTTGTACATGTTTCTGAGTCTGTTTTATCTGAGTTGTTGGGTATACCTAGAGATGATTTTGGTAGATATAGCAGTGATGGGTGGCCCCTAATGGGAGGAGTAACACCTGAGGTGGTTACTCAGTTTTTGTTTGGAAAGAAGGAAGAAGCTGGTTCCCCAAGTGTCTTTAGGGAGGCAATTATGTTGGTTCTGCACTCCATGTGTTTGAAGGTCTTTCTGCCCAAGGGTCAAGGCAGAGGTACTGTTAGGATCATGGACATGGTCCTGATCTATCTGATCATGAAAAAGGTTAAGGTTAATCTGCCAGCTCTAATGATGGAGCACATGTTGTACTGCCATGCTTCATCTCACAACTCCCTGCCCTATGGTTCCTTTATCTGCAAAATCATCAAGGAGCAGAATCCCAAGTTTTCTTTTTCTGGTGAGGTGGTGAGTCTTCAGTTGTTCTCCAAGAAAATACTCACTCAGAAGAAGATTGACTACTCTGGAAAGAGGCTGACTTTTGTAGGTCAAGAAAGTAGCCCAAGGGATGAAGGGAACTAGGAGGAAATCACTCCTGCGGATGTGGCAATGCTTCTTGCCAAGTTGGAAAGGCAGGATGAGAGGATAACAAAGTTGGCTGCCAGTCTAGTGCAGGCTGAAGAAGAAAGGAAGCTTGATAAGCTTATGAACAACAGGAAATTCCTCACTATTTGCAGGGTGATTGATCACCTGTTGCCCCCAGAGTCTGGGATGCAGTTTGACCCTGCACACTGTAGGATCATTGAGACGGATGATGAGGAATCCTCCAGTGAGAAGGGTCCTGATGCTGAAGAAGGAGAAGGCTCTGAGGAAGAAGAAAATAAATCTGATGAGGAAGAAGAAGAAGAGAAAGAGGAAACAGAAGAAAAGGAGAAGAAGGAAGAAGAAAAGACAGATGAGGAAGGGTCTGACTTCGAGGAGGAGATCAACCCAGAGGGTGAAGAAGAGGATGAAGATGATGATGAATGATCACTTCAGTCTCCCCCTCCCCTTCCATTAACTGCCATAATATTTGCTGTTCCCCCACACTGCTAGACTGTTTTTAATGCAGTGTGGTTTCTATTATGTTTCTAACCTTCTGGTGTGTAATCCTGAACAGTTTTAAGCTTTTTCAGTTTTATATGATTGAATAACCTGTTTGTGCTAACCTGCAGCATTGAGATTGATCAGTGGTTGAAACTACTGATTTTTGGCTTACTTGCGATATTTTGGTGTGCAATTCTATTTTTTGAATGCTTTTTAATAATGCCAAAAGGGGGAAAAGCAGGTTGAAGTTTCTGAAAAGGCCTTGTTAGACAATTAGATTGAGTCTTTTATTTCCTCGAGTCAGATAATCACAAAAACAAGTTAAAATAGAGGGAACAGTTAGATTAACTAACTGTTTCAGTGTCTTTTTACAAAAATCCAAAAACAAGTTGTTTCTTTTAAATAAAGATGGCTATCCTGGTCAGTCATCAGTGTCATAAGTCTTTTACACAAGATATCCCTTGTGTAGAAAGTCTAGTAGAGAGTCTTGTCTTCTTAAGTGTAGATTAGAACTTTCTTTACTTTGCTGTTTCTCACTAACGTGCAGGTGCAGGAAACTTCAAAGTGTTTGTCATCATCAAAAAGGGGGAATTTGTTGAGTCACTTAAGATTTTGAGTGATGACAAACAGCTGACTAGCTGGTTCTTGTTGGTTTTATATTATATCAACTGACATTTTGAACAGGAACAACTATCCCAAGTACTTGAGGCAATATGAAGTCCTTTTGAATCAAAGCATTCAAGAAATCTGTATCACAATGTTCTATCAAGGAAGGCCGCCAAGACTTGAAGATTATGAAGTCTCTTAGATTAGGATAGTTGATCTTTGTAGTCTTTATAATGTTAGGTGTGCATGGATGTTTGTACGTGAGCTATTTGTATCCCTTACTTAGAGTATTTAGTGTTGTAGAGATCAGGAAAAGTTGACCTGATCCCTAGGACATTAACAGGTCAGGAAACAGCTGCTTCGTAGCTTGTTTCATGAACCTGGACATTAGTTCAGTAAATATTTTCTGGAATATATATTTCTTATCCTTAGAGAATATTTACTAAACTAATTGATTCAGTTTATGCAAAGTTGGAGATGAATTATTTCGCATATAACTTAGAATATATTATTCTACCCATTTATGAAAAGTAGAATAATATCTTAGAATATCTCTTATTTACAAAATAAAAGATATTCTATTTACCTAAGTTATAATCTGAAAAGATCACGAAAGATTTTATCTCCCAACCTTATAAAAGCATAAACTCGATCAGAATTTCGGGTGAGCTTTTCTGAAAAAAATTCTCTATCTTCGAAAGCTCGAAATACACTCTAAGGGAAATAGTTAGTTCATCTCTTACAAACTATTTATGCACACAGTAAGAATTGTTTTGTAATTATCTCTTGTAAGCTTTGAGTGGAAGCATTTAGAGGGAAACAAAGGGTTTGTATTGAATCACTAAGAGGTTAGTGATTGGGTAGCATTTACGAGTGTGAGTGCAAGTGCTTGTGAGTTCAAGTGCGAAGTGACACCTAGAGTTAGGTGTGGGGATCACGAGTGTGATCATTTCTAATTGCTTTTGTTTTTCAGAGTTGATTAATAAAAGTAATTAGGGTAGTGGAGGACGTAGGCTCAGAGTTGAGCTGAACCTCGTTAAATCTTTGTGTTGATTATTTATTGTATTTTCTGTTTCCGCTGCAGGACCAGTTCATCACCTGGTCCCCCTACATAAATAGAAGAAAATCCAATAATTCCTAACACTGCCCTGTACTCAATTCAACCCCCCCCCCCCCTTCTTGAGTACCAGCTGCACTTTCAAAGGTCGCTAATCCATCAGGAGTAGTGTCAGAATCTATCCCAATTTTGTCCAAGGCATTCATTACAGCTAACCTATGTTCTCGAGATGTTGCCAAAAGTTTCCATACGTTCATCTCAACTTTTGTCTTCTTAAACTGCTTAACAATATGGTTGTCTTCAATGATAGGTATGGGAACTTGTTGTGTGGTCGGCATAGGTTGTGTTGAAACGGGAGGTTGCATTCTCCCAGACCTTGTAAGGATGTCTATCGATGAATCTTTTTCAGTCCAAAAGTCATCCATGGCGTATAACACAGAAGGTGGAGATCCTATTATGTCTTTTAGATTGACAACTTCTTCATCACTGTCAAAAACTCTATTAATGGTTGCATCATCTTCTTGTGGAACTTGGACTAATTTTTTTTCATCAATCATTTTCTGAACCAAATCCTTGAATTTAAAACAGTTTTCAATAGTGTGACCTCCTGATTGATGATACAGACAGTAATATCTATTCGTCCTTTTCAATGATTCGAATGGTCTCGGTTCGAGAGGTTTGATCTCGCCACCCTTGGAGAGCATTTTGAACATTTGTGCATATGGGATCCCAATTGGAGTGTAGATTTTGTTACTCTTCTTGGGTTTTTCGGTGACTTGTAAGGAAAAATGCTTTGTCTCATAAGTCGTTCCCTTGCTAGCTAGAGGTAATGAGATCTTATTGGTTTCCACAAGATCTTGAATCAGGTTTTGAAACCTGTAGCATTCATTTGTGGTATGATCGTTTCCTTGATGGTACTTACAATAGGATTTGGGATCCCATCTTGGAGATCACTTTTTTGGTGTTGGATCCTCTTTTAGGTGATAGAGATGATCAAAAGTAGCATCGTAGGTCATTCCTATGGGTGTGAATTCTCTTTTAGGTTTATCTTTAAGAAGTGGAACCTCATCATATTTCTTTTAGGGTTCCTTTATAGATTTGAGAGCTTCAAGTAGTAAATGTGATACCTCCATCATAGACAGTGTGAGTAATTGTATATCTTCCTTACTTGCCTGTTCTGGAAGGTTATCCTTGACATCAAAAAAGGTTTCTTCCTCTTTTCCTGTGGCATAGATTTCTTTTATAGGTCTAATGAGAGACGAGGGGTCAACCTCGTTTTCCTCATCAAAGATAGCCAAGGCATGAGCGAGAGGTGCATTATCAATGCTTGGCTTCTTACTAGCAGGGGGCAACGGCAGCTTGTTGTTGTCGATTAAGTCTTGGATAGCTTCCTTAAGCTTCCAACAGCTTTCGGTGAGATGGCCCCTACCTTGGTGATACTTACAGTGTGCATCGGGGTTCCAATTAGTCGACCTCTTTTCGACTGGTGGGTCCCCAAATGGTCCAATAGGAGTTATAAGACCTTTTGCATTTAATTGATCAAATGCGGTGTCATAACTCATGCCAATAGGAGAAAAGTTTCTCCTAAATGGTTTCTTTTGTCCTTGATTGTTCATATTAAGAACTTCTCCTAAATTAAAAGTGCTAACGTTGTTTGAGTGGGTGTTTTTGGAAGAAGAAGGATTGTCGTTCTTCTTTCCTTTCCAGCCACTGTTGGAGTTATTGTTGGCAGCTTTTAACTTAGCCAGGTCATCTTCAATATTGATCCCAATGTCGTAGACGGCCTTGAAGGTATGAAGATTATTTTGATACTTGAGATGCTTGGAATATTTTCCTTGAAGATTTTTTATGAACAATCTTACAGACTCTTTTTCACTTGGCACCTCAATCATCTTAGCTGAGGTTTCCCTCCATTTGTTAAAGAAAGAGGTAAAACCTTCATTCTCTTTCTATTTGAGGATTTCAAGTTCCCTATGGTCTATCTCGACTTGAATGTTGCACTTGTACCTATCAGCAAAAACATTTGCTATGGACTCCCAGGTAGAGGTATTTTCTTTCTCAAGAGAAAAAAAACATTGTTGGCAAACGGTTTCAAGAGATAGTGAAAACAGAGAGGGGAAAACCTTCTTATCGATACCCTTAATACTCATTATTGTTTCGAATGCTCTTAAATGAAAATAAGGGTTATCGGTTGCTCTGAATTTTGGGATGTCATTGGCATTGAACTTCTGCGGAAGAAGATCTTTGTCAACTGAGACCCCTTGTAATGTAAGCCCTTGAAACTTATAGTCGCTAGATATCTTGCTTAGACTCTCTTGCATGAGGTCCATCTGTTGTTGCTTCACGGGATCATCAATCTTTAGTGTGAGAAGCTTCAGTGTCTTAGTCACGGTAACCAGTTGGTTCCTAAGATCATTGACTTCTTCCTCTGTTGCCATTATAGTCTTAGCTTTCCTCCTATGAGCTATGGGTTTGTTGAAAAGTTGGACTTATACGAAAATGTTGTCTTTGATTAACCGTCCTTCCTTCCTCGACCACGCGCTGTAATTTAAACCATTTTGCGTTTTAATTACTTGACTCAAATCAACTTGATTTTACGGTTTATTTTAAGATAAAAAAAAAAAAAATGGGTCCATATTTTGGCAAAAAATAATGTACATATTTTAAGGGAACTAAGTATAGTTTTTAAATTGGATGATTAATATTTGACTTACCCCCTTAAAAAAAATGACGGAAAAAACGCGCATGTAAGACCCTCTTAGACATGGTCAAAGTATGTGTATTGGTGTGTGCGTTGGGTGTAAGTAACATGCTTGGACTCTTGTGTAAGACCATGGGACTTAGTGCCTAAACTCGATTAACGACGTAAACAAGTACTATTGACAGCAAAACTTAACTTAATTAATTAGCAAACTGATTAATTAGACACTAGGTGACGACTCAACCAATAATCCGAACTGTCGGCCAAACGATAGGACTGGCGTCACACTGTGTAGGTTGGTGCCAGACGACAAAGCTATCGCCAGGCGCCACACTGTACAGCTCAGACTTTGGCGCCAATAATGGAGCTTCAATCTTGGATTGTTTTCGGTGTTATTAATCAACTGGGATATGCCTAAAGTCGTACTAGGTCTATTCCGATTAAAATATTAGACTTTATTGAATCAAATAAATTAATTAATTAATTAATTAGGCAAAGTTCTTTAAGTCATTAATTTATTTAATCTCAACACAAGTCAAACAAACGGTTAAGAGAAACGTAGAATATATGCACAACAAATAATGCACAATCAGTCAAGTAGGCACAATATGATGAAATGAGTTTGCAACCTAATCATGGCTCTAGTTCTTTAAAGTTCGGGTTATGTTTTAGTCGATAGAGGGTCCATGGTTAATTGTCCGGATGCACCGCGAAGAAGCCTAACAGTGAAGGGTTGGCGCGAGTGGATGGGATACCGCGAGTTTTAGAAAAACTCGCTTCCATGGTTTGGTGATTTCAACATTCTCGGATGTACCCTTTGTTGCACAAAGCGTTTACTTGGGTAGATGGAGCATGAATTCCCAGAGGGTTATGTCCATATGTAGAACACATATGGGTTTCAGAAAAGTGAGAAAAAATTCAATCAGGAAGTAGGATCGAGCAAACAATACGAAAAGCCGGTCGAAATTAGAACGCATATTTCTGGCTCGGTATTAGGGGAGGTTGGCGCCAGCAAACAGAGACTGGTGCCAGTTTAATTGTAGCGCCTAGCGCCAATGCTGGCGTTTAGCTCTACGGCTAAAAGTCTGGCGCCAATGCTCTTGCCCCTGGCGCTACTTCCTACATGCCTCAGCAGCTTTCTGTGCTCGATAAAATTTTCCAGTTTCGCGCGGTGTTATTTTGGTCCTACTTGTGAAAGATATTCCACAAATTTCCTACGTGTAAAATCCTATGTTTTTAACTCATTACGGATGGTCTTTCCAATGAGATCTTTTTTGTGCATGTGAAAATAATGTTAATAAAAATTACGCACATGAAATACTTAGAACGTTACGTGTCTCATCCACTCATTCTAAATCATTGCCGAAACAAATTCAGGAATTAAAATAGAAATCCTCCCCAGTGGAGTCGCCAAAAACTGTAGGGAATAATTTCAAGCGTTAAACCCCTTTGCTTGAACCCCACTGTGATCGTACACTAAAGTACGGTGGCGTCCAAAATGCAGAAGATAGAGCAAAAGAGTAGCCAACAAGTTTTAGGAACTTGTAAACCGTTCACGAGGTGAAGGTTATACCTCTTCACGATCCAAGAGATCGTCAACTCCATAAGGTCTTGAACCAAATAAGGGTTCGGGGATGAAGGTACAAATCCAACCTAAAAGAGATTGAACCTGCCCGAATAATAGGCCTCTACTTTATTCTGATCGTATTCATGTGCGCTTTCTGACTAACATGCAATCAATAGGATTAACCCTAAACCTGTTTATCTATGTTAGTTGAATATTAATGCACAAAAAAACTATAATTGGCGATCACTTGAAATTATAATCAAATTAACCCTAACAAGATTATTAATTATCTTATTAATCGTGATTACAAGTACCATGTCCCTTTAAACATGCATAAAAGGGTTGATCAAGCAATAAAAATAAATAATATCAAGAAACATAATAATAATCATAATAATAACAATAATCAAAATAATAATTATAATCATAATCGTAACAATAATCATCATATTAACCATAATAATAATAATCATTTAAATCATAATAATAATAATTATAGCAATAATAAAATTATAATCATGATCGAAACAATTATAAAAATAATCATAAATCATGTTAAAGCATAATAAAAATAGCAAGATCCTAGGCATGATACTAACAAGATTAATAACAAACCCTAACATGTCACTAAGAATATAGAAATCAAAGCTTTAGCCCTAACATGATACTAACAATCATAAATATTAGGAAGAACATAGGAAGCATCGTACTTTTAATCTTACTTAATATTGAAGTTACCCTATACATGATACTAGGAATTTATTGTTGTCACCCTAAACATCAAATTAAAGAAAACATCCTATCATGATACTAGGAATCAAAATAACAATTTAAGCATGATTTCTATATCATGATATAAATTAAACCATTAAAGTACTTACTTGGATGCCTCGTACCTCTTTCTAATAACAAAATGCACACATTAGTAAATTCAAGGAAAATAATTAACAAAACAATTAAATTAAATAATTGAAATAGAGATTTGGGACCAAACCCTCAGAAATTAAACCTTTCACGTCTAGGGCGAAGGCAACATCGAATATGGCTAGGTGTATACGTATCTAGATCTTGCGAATGCGAAATTTTGTATATAAAAGACTAGTTTAGAAAAGAGAAAGATGAATGAAAAGAGAATGAGAGAATTAATGATTGCGACTCAAAACTGGTTGTTGGTTAATGAAAACGAAGTTTTTAATACGTTATTTATAGAGAAAATAAGTCAAAAAGATAAAATTAACAAAACAGAGTCTAGCGCACAGAAAAACGAACCAGCGCCACAGCGCCAGGCGCCAAGGGCCGGCCCCACGGCGCCATGCGTAGCGCCAAGCGTTACAGCTCGCGTTTGGCGCTGATTTCAGATTTTCAAGAATTTTCTAAGATCAGATAAATATTGCCGTACAGGAGGATAAAATCGTATCTTTCCTCAAAAAATGCTCTTTGATTTTAATTAAGACTCTGAAAAGTCAACAAAAGTCAATTTATCAATGCTAATTGAATTACGAATGAAAAGAACCTTCTATAAGAATCTAGAAGACTAAATCCATTCCTAATTGCATTGGAATGATAAACCATATTAGGCCCTGTAGGGAATTAATTCAAGCCTTAATCTCACTAGCTTGAACCCCACTGTGATCATACACTAAAGTACGGTGGCGTCCAAAAGAGAAGAAGATAGAGCAAAAGAGTCGCCAACAAGTTTTTAAGGAACTTGTAAACCGCTCACGAGGTGAAGGTTACACCCCTTAACGATCCAAGAGATCTTCAACTCCATAAGGTCTTGAACCAAATAAGGGTTCGGGGATGAAGGTACAAATCCAACCTAAAAGAGATTGAACCTGCCCTAATAATAGGCCTCTACTTTATTCTGCTCGTATTCATGTACGCTTTCTGATTAACATGCAATTAATAGGATTAACCCTAAATCTGTTTATCTATGTTGGATGAATATTAATGCACAAATAAACTATTATTGGTGATCACTTGAATTATAATCACAATTAACCCTAAATAAGATTATTAATTATCTTATTAAGCGTGATTACAAGTACCAATTCCATTTAATATGCATAAAAGACGTGATCAAGCAATAACAATAAAATAATCAAGCAGCATAATAAACAATCATGATAATAATAATAATCATCATAAAATAATAATCATAATCAAAACAATAATAAATATAATCATAGATCATGTTAAAGCATAATAATAATAGCAAGATCCAAGGCATGATACTAACAAGATTATTAACAAACCCTAGCATGTCACTAAGCAATAAATATCAAATCTTTAACCCTAACATGATACTAACAATCATAAATATTAGGAAGAACATAGGAAGCATCATAACAATCATATTTAATATTAAAAATATCCTAGACATGATTCTAGGAATATCATAATAACAATACAAACATGATATCTACATCATAAAATTAAATCAATTAAAGTACTTACTTTGATGTCTCGTACCTCTTTCTTATAACAAAACACACACGTTAGTAACTTCAAGGAAAATAATAATCAAAACAATTAAATTAAATAATTGAAAGAGAGATTTGGGACCAAACCCTCAGAAATTAAACCTTTCACGTCTAGGGCGAAGGCAACTTCGAATATGGCTAGGTGTTTCTAGATCTTGTGAATGCGGAATTTTGTATGTGAAAACAAAGTTTGGGGAAAGATGAAAGAGATGAACGATAAAGAGATTTAAAGAATGTTAATGCATGAATGATTTAAGTTGCGAATGAAAACTGATTGTTGATCCTTAAAAACGGGGTTTTTGATACGATATTTATAGAGAAAATCAGCCAAAAAAGATAATTTCACAAAATCGAGTCTGACGCTCAGGAAACAGAGCTGGCGCCAGGAACCAATGGCTAGCGCCAGGCGCCAAGGCCTGGGGTTGGACGCCAAGCTTGATTTCGACGCGTTTTCGAAAATCTGATAAATTTACCGTACTGGAGGATAAAATAATATAATTTCTTCGAAAATGCTATTTGATTTTAATTAAAACTCTTAAAAGTCAACAAAGTCAACTTATCAACTTTCTGCAACACTAGAATTTTCCACACTTTCGTTTCATTCGATTATGATTCAACGTGAAAGGTACTCATCACTGGGTTTGGTTTTGGGGAGACACAAATGGGTGTCTACAGAAGCCCCCACTTTGACTGAGTTTGGAGAAACGCAAGTTTCGAAAACAAAAGTCAAAGTATCGATAGGGACGGAGAATGATTCAGAACGTTCTGCGATCCTAAATCAATCTTGTAACGCCGATACCTGCAAAACTAGCGTTAGTTAAACAGATAAAAGAGTTAAGAAGCGCGTATCTTGAACCGTCGAGCACACGTCTCTAAAAGTAACCGATTTGCTGCCGCTTTACTGTTTTGATGACTTCCTGCACGCTAGAGAACGCCATCCCGCTTGAAAACCGCTACGCCTGTAACTGCTTCTAATATAGAAGACTGCTTCGCCTGAAACGATCTTCTTCCGCTTTGATAATATTCCACGTCCTAGGAATACCATTGAAGATTGCTTCTCTTGAAACAAATCCTCATCCGCATTGATAATATTCCACGTCCAAGGGAATACCATCGAAGATTGCTTCTCTTGAAACAAATCCTCATCCGCATTGACAATATTCCACGTCCAAGGGAATACCATCGAAGATTACTTTTCTGCACAATCATTTTAGTCATTTGCCTAGTGACGATCCCATTGAAATTGCACTTCCTAAGGCAATGTTCCATTATGATGAGGATGCAAGTGCATGGTTGAACAAACAAGATGTGAAGGAATTTTTAAGAGGTTCAATGCTTAACATTTCTCTCATTCAAATATTCATGAGGTACGGGCACATGCCACTTAAATTAATTATGTTATTCATATTAGTGTTGTTTATCCTTCATATATATGTTAATTAATTTTTCATTGCACATGCACGTGGAGCACTACGGGAGCACTTAAGTGACACTGATTCCCCTAGTAAAGTTGGGTGGTTATGCCCCGAACAGACATTCGAGACTAAAATCTTAAACAACTCCCCCGAGGTGATGTATTATGTTAATCATAATATTTGGGAATCAATGCGTGCGGGAGACAAGTTCATATTCGCCCCATGTTATGAGGAGTACGTTTAACCATGTGTAATTCAATTCTTTCTACATTTGAATTATTTGTTGTACCCTAATTATTGATTTGTTTGTGTATTGTGAATTTATGTAGGTTTCATTGGTTCCTCATGGTGATTTGTCCTGCTAATAACACAATCTTTCACCTTGATTCAGCTTGATCAACAAAGAAGTACCTCGTGATGTCTGTACTACAAAAGTAAATATAGCTACCTAGTGTTGATTATCTTAACCTAACTCATTTAGTAGTCAAACTAATCAAATTTGAATTTACTTTCCTATAGTATTATGAAGAAGACACATGGTCGTGATCCACGGGGTCCTACATGGAAATCACCTTTGGTAATGCCACATCATATTGTGATTATCTTAATAAACATTGCTAAAACAATTGTGGGTTTTATCTGACATTTGATTCATTTGATTTGTTCCTATGCTAGTGCCCACAACAAGATTATGGAGTTGATTGTGGATTATACGTGATGAGATTCTTGCTTGACATAGCGACTCATTGTTCCAACACCATACATCTTGATGAGGTACGACCTTAAACTTAGTAAAATTCTCTTTTTCTGTGATTTCAAGGCTTAGCCACCTATAAATAAGTATAATTGACATGTTATGAGAAAGAACTTGGTCATTTGTTAAAAAATGTAGAAAATAGGCAAGTAGAAGTAAAATAGGCCTTTTTAGGTTATTTTGGATGAAAATGCGACCTTAAACTTAGTAAAATGCTCTTTTTATGTGATTTCAACGCTTAGCCACCTATAACTAAGTATAATTGACATGTTATGAGAAAGAACTTTGTCATTTGTTTAAAAATGTAGAAAATGGGCAAGTACAAGTCAAATAGGCCTTTTTAGGCTATTTTGGATGAAAATGCGACCTTAAACTTAGTAAAATGCTCTTTTTCTGTGATTTCAAGGCTTAGCCACCTATAACTAAGTATAATTGACATGTTATGATAAAGAACTTGAACATTTGTTTAAACATGTAGAAAATGGGCAAGTAGAAGTCAAATAGGCCTTTTTAGGCTATTTTGGATGAAAATGCGACCTTAAACTTAGTAAAATGCTCTTTTTCTGTGATTTCAATGCTTAGCCACCTATAACTAAGTATAATTGATATGTTATGAGAAAGAACTTGGAACTTTGTTTAAAAATGTAGAAAAAGGGCAAGTAGACGTCAAATAGGCCTATTTAGGCTATTTTGGATGAAAATGCGATCTTAAACTTAGTAAAATGATCTTTTTCTGTGATTTCAACACTTAGCCACCTATAAATAAGTATAGTTGACATGTTATGAGAACGAACTTGGACATTTGTTTAAAAATGTAGAAAATTGGCAAGTAGAAGTCAAATAGGCCTTATTTTTGCTATTTTGGATGAAAATGCGACCATAAACTTAGTAAAATGCCCTTTTTCTGTGATTTCAAGGCTTATCCACCTATAACTAAGTATAATTGGCATGTTATGAGAAAGAACTTGGTCATTTGTTTAAAAATGTAGAAAAAGGGCAAGTAGAAGTCAAATAGGCCTTATTTTGGCTATTTTGGATGAAAATGCGACCTTAAACTTAGTAAAATGCCCTTTTATGTGATTTCAAGGCTTAGCAACCTATAACTAAGTATAATTGACATGTTATGAGAAAGAACTTGGTCATTTGTTTAAAAATGTAGAAAATGGGCAAGTAGAAGTCAAATAGGCCTTATTTTTGCTATTTCTGATGAAAATGCGACTGTTTTTAATTTTCCCAAGTATTTAATTGTTTACATATTAATTTAATTTATTCTAACATAATTTATATATATTCCAAGATTTGCAAGGTGCAAAAGGGAGATCCGTTAACAAGCAAGGAGCTTAATGAAATTCGAGACATGTTGACATCTTTCATCACCTTCAATTTGTAAATGTGGCATCATTTTGAATTTATACTTTGTTAGTTATTAACTTTTAAACTACAACATTGACTAGTTATTAGTATTGTTTATATTTATTTATATATCACACTTTATTTAATTTGTTGTATTGCATTTGGTTTTTAATTATAAAAGTCTAAATATATATTTTTAATTCTTGTTATGATTATTAAAAATAATTATATTATGGAAGAATTTATAGCAATAATATGGCAGAATATTATAGCAGGATCAGTTGCAGGAATAATTGCAGGCAAAAAAAAAAAAAAAAAAAATTTAGGTCCTTTTATTGCCACCGGTTTACCGGTTCAAACCGGTGGCAATAGTCAGCCTTCAACAGCAAAAAAAAACCGCGCCATTTTTTATACCATAATTATTATTACCACCGGTTAACCGGTGGCCACGAAGACTATTGCCACCGGTTTTGAACCGGTGGCCATGCGATGCTTTATTGCCACCCCCCAATTGACCACCGGTTCAAAACCGGTGACAATGGGGGGTTTTCAATCGGTGGCCATTAGCAATTTTCGCCTAGTGATTCCACGTCCAAGGGAATACTATCGAAGATTATTTCTCTTGAAATCACCTTCAGTTTCTTTTTGACAACTTTCCACAATTTATGGAACGCCATCTTAATGCTTGTTTTGACGATCTTCCGCAATCTTGGGAACGCCGTTAATCAACGTTGCTCCATCTCGAGCCTTTTCTTGAATCATAGTGACAACCTTTCCAATCATAGCAAAAGTCATCGAAGACCGCCACATCATGAACCGCTCTTCTCATATCTTGGTGACAACCTCCAAATCTTAGCGAACGCCGTCGAAGACCGCCCATCTCGTGCTATCTTCTCAAATCTCGGCTGACAACCTCCACAATCTTAGGGAATGCCGTCGAAGACCACCCATCTCGTGCTATCTTCTCAAATCTTGGGTGACAACCTCCACAATCTTAGCGAATGCCGTCGAAGACCGCCCATCTCGTGCTATCTTCTCAATTCTTTAGTGACAACTTCCACAATCTTAGCGAATGCCGTCGAAAATAACTTTACTTGAAGTCATCCTCATTTGATGCTATAATTTTCCAAATGAAATTGCCGAAGACCTCCATCTGTCGATCCTTAAAAGTTCGCCTGAAATTTGCTTCCGCTATGCTTGGACGTCGGCGCTTCCGTTGCTTTGAACCTGTACGTCGGTGTCCTTTTGCGAATGAACCAGTATGTCGATGCTTTTTGTTAGTGAGACGATCTTTCATCAGGTCAATCACTTTAGGTAATCAAGCCGATTACTAAATCATGTCAAATTGCGTAGAGAGGCTAACTGGCGTACCAAGGAACCCAAAATTGCTGTATGAGGTCAAAATCACCTTTCTAAGAGGTTTCGAGCTCTGTCGTTGCTGAAATATCTCTGGCTCCAAGAATTGACTCTGTCGCTGAACACTGTGATAGGGTCTTCCCTGTTTTGATGCACCTGTATTTCTTTTGACTTCAGAACTTTGCCAATCTTTTTAATTATCTTAGGGTCGACCTAAGGCCTAATTATCTTAGGGTTGACCTAAGGTTTAACATTGCTTGACTCATTGACTTGACATGACTCAAGGTATAAACTTGACTCAGTATGATTGACTGACTCGAGGTTGAATCGACTCGAAGTAAAATGACACGTGTGACTCGTGACCCTTGTGTGCATAGTGTAGACTCAATGTGACTCAAAAATGCAAAAAAGAAAAATTTTATGAAGAAAGGATTGTATATTAGAAAGGTGAAAGGACATATGATGTGGCTACAAGGGGTGCCTCAAATCATTGGTATACCTTGTGCTTAATTCGACATGGATTTTTTTTTTTATTTTTTTTAATGCAATAAAATGAAATGATCATATATGAGGAAATAAATGCTCATTTTATTAAAAGAAAATAAATAATGATCCTAAAAAATAAATCTAAGGAGAATAAAAAGGGTGCCTATGCTAGACTTACTGGGGAAAGGGTAAATAAAAAAGAAATAGAAAAAAAGAGGTCGCGAAATCTTGTCGTTGAAGCTCGCCTCTTCTCTTGTGTTCTTTCCTTTATCATCACTCGCTCTTTTTGTTAACTGGAGGCATGGGAAGCTTGTTATTATCAATCAAATATTGATAGCCTCCTTTAGATTCCAACAGCTCTTAGTAGTATGACCCCTACCTTGATGGTACTTGCAGTGTTTGTCTGGATTCCAACTAGGAAATCTCTTTTCAGGTGCGGGATCTTGAATAGGTCCAATGAGAGTAATGAGTCCTTTGGCATGGAGTCGATCGAAGGCAGTATCATAGCTCATCCCAATGGGGGTGAAGTCTTTCCTTAGTTGCTTCTTAGATCCTTGGTTATCTATGGCTATCACTGAGATCAAAGGTGCTATTGCTCGGGTTTAGTATTTAATCCCGAGAGTGCTAAAAAAATCGTATTTTATTAAATTCATATTTTGGAAAGGTCCATGGATCAGTCTTGGTGTTTGGTAAAAGCATAGTTAATTAATTTTAAGCCCAAACCTTTTTTTATTTTATTATTATTTTATTATTTTTAGCCCAAATATTTTATTTAATTTTATTTATTATTTTCTTATTTTAGCCCGAATATTAAAAGTCAGAAAAAAGCCCGTAATTATCAATCGGCACTCAAAAAGCCGAAAGAAATTAGGGTTAAAAATGAATTTATACGGAAAAGTGGACTGGAATTGACCGTGTCACGGTCAAGCTTGACCGTGTCACGGGAACTCTTCTCGTCTGACGGTGGGACTTCCCGTGACACGGGAGGTCTGCCGTGACACGGGAAGCTCCGCGTCCTTTCCGCGTAAACCCTTAACGCGTTTTCCGTTCCGTTTTCTGAAAATTTCCCGCGACACTCCAAAAACTGACCGTGTCACGGGAACTTGTACCATCTAACGGTACAGTCTAACCGTGTCACGGTACAGTCTGACCATGTCACGGGATACGTTTTTAGGGTTTTTATCATTTTAGGGTTCCGTGTGCTCCCTCAGCACATTTCCCTATAAATACCCCCTCATTTCTGATGAACGGGGGCAACGAGAATTCTATTATTCTTATTTTTT
Source organism: Chenopodium formosanum (assembly GCA_024500155.1). Taxonomy (NCBI): domain Eukaryota; kingdom Viridiplantae; phylum Streptophyta; class Magnoliopsida; order Caryophyllales; family Amaranthaceae; genus Chenopodium; species Chenopodium formosanum. The sequence continues at coordinate 22,754,858 of CM044880.1, forward strand.
CTCTCTTCTATGTTCTTAACCTAAACACTAGCCTACACTTTTCACTTCAAAATTCCTTCTTCAAGCACTCAAAGGAGTCCATATTTTACTCGAGGTTCTATCCTTAAACCAAGGCGTGAAAGGTAGAATCGTTTGAGGGTTTGGCCCCAAAATTAACCTTGTTTATATTTAATTTAATTTAATTGTTGTTTTATTATTTCCTTGAAGTTACTAACTCGTTTATTATTTTGTAGTTGCAAGCAAACAGATTCAAAGTAAGAGTTATGCTCTTTTTATTATTATTTTTCTAACGATTTTTCTGTTGTTAGAATTATGATTAAATTGGTTCTTTTTATGTTTATATTGATTTTATTATATTCATTGATCACAATATTGCATGTTAATGGGAATATGTAATTGAACATCACGACTAATAAGATAATTTGGACAACCGGTTTAGGATCCATTTAAATCTTGTTGTTTAATCAAGTGATCACCAAATATTTAGAATTATGTGTGCATTAATTTTGAACCAATTTAGTTAAATAATAGTTTGGAGCGAATTGAATTATTGTTTGTATGCCTTTGAGATCACAGGAATACTTTTCACTATAAGAATCGAGTAGAGGCCAATACGGGCGTATGTGACTCCATGACTCACTTCGTACCATCATCCCCGATCCTTATTTCGTGGTTCCGAACCATATGGAGTTAGTAATCTCATGGATTATGAATGGGGTGTAACCTTCACGGGTCAATCGTTGCCTTCGTTGTCCCTTTATCGTGGTTGCCTTTTTATGATCCGTGAACGGTTTACAAGTTCCTAAAAAACTTGTTGGCGGCTCCCTACTTTATTTGTCCCTAATCGTAATGTCAATTCCCACTTCCTATGAGTGCCAAGCATATTCACAACATGCTTTTTAACGTAGGCGCACTTCAAACGACGCCTACAATTTGGCGACTCCACTGGGGAGGATTCTTAATTATTTATCGATTTGAGTGATCGGTATTTAATTAAGATGAGTGGATGAGACTTGAAAGATTCTTGAAAAAATATTCCTGTGATAAATTTGGCATTTTTTGCATCTGCATAGACGTTTTAACGTCACATTCAGGTCTGTCCCGTAGGAAAAATTGGATAACTCGGTTGCGCGCAAGAGCAAACAGGGCACCAGTCAGATTTTCTGACTGCCGTGTCACGGTACAGTGTACCGTCTGACGGTAGACTGTACCGTGACACGGGAATTTCTGCCGTGTCACGACAGTCCTAAAATCTGTCCGGTGACCTATTTTCTTTTTCCACATTCGACGTCCTTCGATTTTTCTGAAAAAACGTATGTGTTCTACATGCGTCTTAGCCCCGGGGGATTTAAGCTCTATCAACCCAAAAACGCTCATGGCATTAAGGGTTCATCCGAGTTATTAAATCCACCCAAACCATGGAGTCGAGTTCGATTTCATCACGAACTCGCGGAGCCGCCCGTTGGCATACACCCTCAAGGGAGGCTGCCTTGCTAACGCGTCCAAACTCTTAACCATGGTACTCTTTTGACACCCAAAGCTTGACCAATAGTTGAACATAGACCTTGACTTTAGGTTGCGAACTTTTTTACATCATCGTGCCTACTTGCTATGTGTTTGTTCGGTGCTAACCCTAATGTGTTTGCTTTTTTTGTTTGACCCATGACCGAGGGTTTTTTCTCACATAGTAATTAGTACGGACTTAAAATCGATTAAAAAAAAAATATCACAAAACTGACCTGGGACTGTGCACCGTGTCACGGCATTTTCTGCCGTGTCACGGTGAACAGTGCCGTGACACGGTAAAAACTACCGTCTGACGGTTAGTCTTAACCGTGTCACGCCAGTCTGCACCGTGACACGGTGCCCAGGAAAGTGTCCCGTCAGTCTTTTTTCTCGATTTTGTGTCCAGTATTAAGTCGTGTCTAGTTATATGGTCAAAACACGCGTCTATAACCTCACCTAATCACTTACATGTTATTTCCACACACTTTTCTTTTTAGTCGTACACCACTTTTGACCGTATTTTAGGGAAGTCTCGTTTTTTGTGTCGTTTTTTTTCGGAGTAAGTCGGATGGTATCCTCCCATGTTTTTTTTTATTAAAAAAAATAAGTAGAACTTCAATTTTTTCTTTTTTCTTTTTTTTAATCCGGATGGGTTAAGGTTAAGTGTGGTCATTAAAAGGTGTATTTGTTTCGGTGTCACAGCGCTTGGGCAAGAAGCAAGGGTAGATTATTACGGTGCGAGTCCATACCTCAACAACCTCTCGTACTAAAGAGGCGTACAAGGAAACCACCTCAGTCATCTCCACAAGATCCGTCTCCAGTCTACTTTCAACCAATGGCCACTAAGGAAGACATCGAGAACCTCAACAGGACAATCGAAAGGTTGTCTGACATGATGCAGACACTCACTACTAGAGTCAGCACTGTAGAGCAAGACAAGCAAAACAGTGTTAGTGCTGCTGCGATGGACAAGATCAAGGAACAGATGAGTAAGATTTCAGAAGAGTTCACTTATGTGGAACAGCCTGTCACTTCCTCGTCCATAAGAGAGAAACTCCCTGAAAAATTTTCCACTGCTGATATTCTAAAGTTCAAGCCTACTGATAACCCGCTGTTCCATTTGAAGGCTTTTTCTGCAACTATGGCTCTTAAGGGAGTAGATGTGACACTCTTCCCTACGGTGTTTCCTATTTCCTTAGAGCATGCCTGTCAACAGTGGTTCTATTCCCTAGAATCCAAGCATGTCGCGACCAGGGAAGATGTTGCTGAAAGCTTTATGAACCGATACAAGTGCAACATTCAGGTCAAGACTTCTGAACGTGAACTCTCCATTCTCAAACAGAAAGAGAATGAAGGCTTCACTATTTACCTAAGTAGGTGGAGAGAAACAGCTGCACTCCTGGTAGACCCTCCCAAGGAGAAGGAAATGGTTCGCTTGTTCATTTCCAATCTGATGCATAAATACAAGCAACACTTGAAGTTTCTGCCTTTAAGAACCTTTGAAGCTGTATACGATATTGGAATCAATATCGAAGATGAACTGATGAAGTCTGTTGGTAACAACAATAACAGCAGCACTTGGAAAAACAAGAAGAATGACACTCCTTCTTCTTCGTCTTCTAAGCCCAATAATGCTACCAACAACATCGACATTAGTGATGTGCTGGCCCTTAATGCTCCTCCTCAAAAATTCCAAAGGAAAAGGAGGATTTATACGCCTTTAAGAATGACTTATGATGCTGCTTATGACCGTCTTCATAGTAAGGGACTGATTATGCCAATCGGACCATTCCTAGAACCTCAACCTAAGAATAGGACCGCTAGTTATGACCCCAATGCTTATTGCAAGTATCATCAAGGCAAGGGTCATAACACTGAGAAGTGTTGGAGGCTGAAAGACGCAATCCAAGACCTGATAGATGCTAACCAACTTCTTGTCCCTCCAGGGGGCAAGAAGCCTAACATTCAAACAGGCCCTCTTCTGATGCTTTGGCTATCATGGGAGATGAAGTCTCCTTTGATCCGTCAATACTCATTCAACCTGTGAATGAACCTCTGCCAGAAGTTGTATTTATTTCAAGCACTGAAGAAGTGAATGGGATTTGGGATAGTGATGATGAAGATATCTATCTCAAAGATATAGCCTGTTCGTCTCTCGGCACCAGTGAAGATGTTTGGGGGGACCTTGAGGTCAAGGTTCTCACTAGAAGTGGACGGTTGCAACAACCTAACCTACCTCCACCTCCACCACAATCAAATCCGATAGTTGATCCCATCGACCCTGTGAATAGCGATGTGGTCAAACAGCTACAAAAGACCAAGGTGGAGATGAATGTATGGAAGCTTTTGGCTACTTCCCACGAGCATCGAAAGGCTGTAATGAATGCTCTGGTGAAGATAGGAGTCGATAACGACATGACTCCCCAAGGACTGGTCAACTTCCTCACTACTGAGCTGCCGAGCACCAGCAATCTGATTTCCTTTTCTGATAAGGATCTACCCCCGGAAGGTAGGCAGATGAATGTTCCTATGAGCCTGGTTGATAATGGCTCTGCAATCAATGTGTGCCCACTCCGTACTGCAAAGAAGTTGGGTATAAAGAATGAAGAGTTGACTCCCTCCACTCAGGGGATTCGCGCTTACGATAATACTCGCCGTCAAGCCGTGGGTACTATCATACTGAATATAACCACTGGGACCGTTGAGCGTCGCACCAAGTTTCAGGTGGTGGATATCAAGGCCTCTTTCAATCTGCTGTTAGGACGTCCTTGGCTTCATGAACTAAAGGCGATTCCGTCGTCGCTCCACCAGAAAGTGAAAGCCATAGTGGGAGGGATTCCGATTACTATTGATGCTTCTCCTATGCGCATTCAAGTTATTGATACCCCTATCGTCCATGTTGAACACGACGAGGAAGATGAAGATATGTGGGGTTTTTCTTTAGATGATGTTCTTGCGATCGAAGAAGAGGGAAAGTGTCATCTCGACTTCGATCCTTATTCAAACACTAGTATCAACGCCACTCTGAAGAAGCAAGGTCACTTTCCTGGAATGACCCTTGGGCTCAAGAAGAAAATGGCTAAATCTTGGGGCCATCCTGGTGCAATCAAGAAGGACACTTTCGGCTTACGATTCGAACCAACAAAGGAAGACTTGAAACAGGCCGCCTTGAAATTGAAGGCTCGCAACAAAGCTCGAATCACGAAGATAGAAATGGCCATGGATCCATATCCGTTCACTCTCAACGGCCAGTACATCAAAGAAGGGGAAGATTTCCCATGCTATGAATTCCCCGAGCCATTTGTCCATGATGGGATCCGTGAACCAGGATTCGAGGTATTCCTCGATTGTGACTTCCTCGATGAAGAACTCTCCACAGTCGAGAAGTCAGCCAACCTGAACTCTGATGATCTGGGAATTAATCTTCTTTTTGGAATGGAGAAAAATGAATCCAAGCCGGTCTGCAATGATAACTCTAAGCTCGTTCAAGCGGTCATAGCAAACAAGGAGTTTAATCCCTCCGAGTTAATCGTCCAAGCTGACAACATTTCAAGGGGATGGCGCAAGACATTGAGGATCACTACGCCAAGTGGAGAGAAGTTGGAAATAACCGCTGGCGAGGGTCCTATGTTTGATGAGTCTGAATCATCTGGGTCTGAGTCCGAGTGTGAGTCTAAGCCTGTAGATGAGTCCTTAGAGTTTGAGGCCGACCCTCTTTCTGCTATAAAGTTCAGCCCTGAGTCTCTTGTTGAGCCTTATCTTTCTAGTCCTAATAATTCTGGTGAGGTCGCAGCTGACCTTGCCTCTCTTGATGTTTTAGCCAGTGAATTCAATAAAATGAATACCTTTGCTTACGATGTGTGCCATTTCCCTAGCCCTGATCAATATTGCTTTGCTAATGATAAAAATGACAAAGAAATAATAAAAGCAATGGAAGAACACGAAAATAAAACAGCAGTTATTGAAGATACAGAAACAGTTAATATTTCCAATGATACGACTGTTAAAGAAGTAAAAATTGGATTAACGCTAAGTCAAGATGAACGCAAAGAGCTAATTAACTTGCTTAGTGAATTTGTTGATGTATTTGCTTGGTCATACCAAGATATGCCAGGAATTGATAGGGATATAGCTCAGCACACGATACCACTCATCCTAGGTATAAAGCCTGTCAAACAAAAGCTGCGCCGAATGAAACCAGATGTGGCTCTCAAAATCAAAGAAGAAATTAGGAAGCAATTGGCCGCAGGTTTCATCAGAGTATCCAAGTATTCGGAATGGATAGCAAATGTGGTCCCAGTTCCAAAGAAGGACGGAAGAGTCAGAATGTGTGTTGATTATAGGGATCTCAATAAAGCAAGCCCTAAAGATGGGTTCCCTCTACCTCATATTGACATTCTGGTCGATAATACAGCAAATCATGCACTCCTGTCATTCATGGATGGTTACGCCGGATATAATCAAGTACTGATGGCCGAAGAAGACATAGAGAAAACCACATTCATCACACAGTGGGGTACATATTGCTATACGGTAATGCCATTCGGGTTGAAAAACGCGGGTGCCACCTACCAAAGAGCAGCTACAGCACTCTTACATGATATGATGCATAAAGAGGTGGAGGTCTATGTCGATGATATGATTATCAAGTCTAAAGATCGCCCAGGCCATATTGTCGCACTTCGCAAATTTTTTGCAAGACTCCGTAAGTACAACATGAGATTAAATCCAGCAAAATGTGCATTCGAAGTCACGTCAGGCAAATTACTTGGATACGTGATCAGTTCTCGAGGGATTGAAATAGATCCTTCAAAAGTAAAAGCGATCATGGCCATGCCACCACCCAAAAATGAGAAGGAGATTCGAGGCTTCATTGGAAGGCTGCAGTACATAAGTAGGTTCATATCAAAGCTCACAGCGATATGCGAACCTATATTCAAGAAGCTTAAGAAGAATGTCCCAGTCACATGGGATAATGACTGCCAAAAGGCTTTCGAAAAAATCAAAGAGTATTTGGCAAACCCACCCGTGCTAGCGCCGGCAATACCTGACTTTCCTCTTCGACTCTACCTTACGGTCACAAGAGAAACGATGGGGGCGATGCTAGCACAAGAGATCGAAAGCAAGGAGAATGCAATCTATTACCTGAGCAAGAAACTCCAAGGATATGAGACGTGATACACGCCACTCGAGAAATTGTGTCTCGCACTTGTATGGGCCGCACAAAAACTGAGACATTACATGCTCACTCATACAGTGCATGTCGTATCTAAGATGGATCCTCTCAAATATCTGTTCGAGAAAGCAACACTCAACGGCAGATTATCAAGGTGGATAGTCAATCTAGCTCAATTTGACTTGAGATTCGTACCACAAAAGGCCATCAAAGGTTCTGCAGTTTCTGACTTCTTAGCAAACTTTCCGCTAGAAGAAGCTGAAAAAGAAGAAGATGAGTACGATTTCCCTGACGAAGATTTACTCATGACCGAAGACGATAGTTGGACACTCTATTTCGATGGAGCCTCAAACCAAAAGGGATGTGGTGTGGGAGTCTTGCTCGACTTTGATGTCACCAATAATGCCGCAGAATATGAAGCATGCATTTTGGGATTAGAAACAGCTGTCGCCTTGGGAATCAAGAAACTCAGAATCTATGGTGACTCCTCACTAATCATTAACCAAATCTCTAAGAGATGGAAAGTGAGGAGTGAAAGTCTCGCTACGTATCAAGCTCATCTGGAAACATCATCGATCATCACCTTACAGACCACAAACGAACGGAGCAGTTGAATCGGCCAACAAAAACGTGAAGACCATCATCGAAAAAATGACGGAAAATTATAAAGATTGGCCAGGTAAGCTACACTTCGCCCTTTGGGGTTATCAAACCTCTGTCCGTACATCGACAGGGGCTACCCCCTTCTCCTTGGTCTATGGCGACGAAGCTGTACAACCAATCGAGCTCAAAATACCTTCTCTCCGAATCACATTGGAAAGCCAACTAGATGAAGTCGACTGGATAAGAGCAAGATACGACGAACTGGTCTTGCTTGATGAAAAACGCTTGGCAGCTTTGCATCATGTCCAAACCTACCAACAGCGTATGGCACGACATTTTAATAAAAAAGTCAAGACCAGGAACATCAAGGAGGGTGACCTAGTGCTTAAGGCCCTCCGCAAAAATGTGTTAGATCCAAGAGGAAAATTCAGACCAAACTGGTCAGGACCGTACATTGTTAAAGCCATTCTGTCCGGCGGAGCGGCACAATTGGTAGACATGGACGGTAACGGCTTCCATAATTTAACCAACTTGGATCAACTCAAAAAGTTCTACGCCTAGTCGCATGGGTTCATGACCCAATAGAGCTACGTCTGGCCTGATTCCTTTTTAGGATACGTAGGCAACCTCTCAAGGGGGCCCGGCCACACTAAAATAAAAAATGCTCCCTCTATTGATTTAATATGTGCCCGGTTCAACATTGCGTCACGACAAGAAAAAAAGGGTACATATGCCGCGACACGGGAAGAATTCCCGTCTGACGGGAGAAAATCCCGTGTCACGGCAAAATCAGAAAAAAAAAAAGGGGTTTTGCCGTGACGCGGGAACTTCAACCATGTCACGGGACCTTTTGACCGTGACACGACAGTTTTTTTAGTTTCCCGTTTTATTTATTGGCGCATTCGTTGCGAATTTTCGGTTCTAGCTTTGTTCTTCCATTGCGTCCGACTCCTTGACTCGGATAATATATAAAAGTCATTGTAATTTTTACATAAGAAATAAATACGCTATTATTATTAAAATAAATGCGACTACAATATTGGCATCATACGCCTTATTTTAAATAAAAATTAAATAATAAAATGCAAAGCACTATTGATCTAATCTCTCTTCTCTTTAGGAACATCCTTCTCTTGCTCAATTAGGTCGGCCCTCACCATTAGTGTGTCTTTTGTAGCCCGAACCGTCACACTCCTAGTCGAGCTTTTGCCCCGTTCACCTTTCTTGAACTTTTTTGGTTGTTTCTCCCTATACACCATCTTTTCTTTACCCTTTCCTTTCACATAGGTCTTCTTCCTTGGCATCTTAGGAGTCTTAAACTCAATTCCTTGTGTTCTCGGACCTAGGCGATCTTTAAGAGGAGCTTTCTTATCTCCAAGACGACTCTTCACATCAGACTTGCGTGATCCGAATCGTTCCCTCTTGCTTCTAGGGTTCAACCATGCCTTGTATGCACTAGATAAGGGAGGAGGAGCTTGGTCACTTACAGAAACGGTCCACAAAGGTCTTCCAATCCAATAAGTCTCGTACTTGTGAACGTTACTTTCATGCAACGATATTTCACGAGGACTATCGTTATAGCGTGGAATTACTTGTTCAAGTCCATACTGCCGCATCAGTCGAGAGGGACAGTAAAAGGTCAATTTGGAGATACTAGGAACACGACAATATGGTGTTTCATTCGTGCCAACCATCTTAGTAAGCCTCCACCAAGGCACCACCCAACGAATGGAAAATTCTCTCTTTGCAAAGAAATTTTTCCAATCTTCATACGACATGTTCGCAGAATAATTCTTCTTCCTACGGACTAAGTCGTTAGGGCCATATTTTTCAATGTCATCGGGGGCTTCAAATAATTCCAAACGCTCCATCAACCAAATCTGCAAAACAAGAAAACAAAAAGAACATTAATCGTAAAAAAAAAAAAATGCAGTTTCCCGTGACACGACAATTTTGACCTTGTCACGGCAGAACCTAACCGTGACACGGTGACTGTTTTGTGGCACAGGGGCTATTCAGAGCGTATTTTTACCTGTAATAGTACCAGAGAGCCCTTCCTGATGGCTTTTCGGTCAGATTTTACCTCGTCTAAACCACGAAATGTTTCTCCAAGGCACGTCGGCATAGGAGATCTTCCGGATTCTACATGTTTAGGTACAGACGCTAGACAAGCATGTCCTACCCTACCGTTTGCAAAAAGTAGCTTGCTAAACATGCAAAAAATATATGCCCTTCTACGATACACATGATAAGACTCAGAGACAGGGCGATTAAAATATAAGTTAGCAAGTTTTTCTATGTCTACTTCATTACCACAAACAATTCTATTTAAATCTGGATCAGTTAGATTCAGATGGCGTTCAAAGTCTTGGTAATAATATTCACGTAAGGTAGGCATGGCTATAAGATTCCTAGCAGGAAATCCAAATATTGTGCCAAATTCCTCCGGCAGAGGACATATTTCATCATAATCAAATTTGAAATAGTGCGTTTCTGGACTCCAATAATCTAATGCTGCCCTAAGAAAATCATGTTCAATAGCTACATGTTGCAGGGCTAGCAAACCCCTGACATGAAATAATTCTAACTCTCTTTTTTCAGCATTGGTCAAAGAATAAGAACAGTCGCGCAATGTATTATCAAAATTCTGAGACATGATTATTGAAATATGAAATTCTAAATTATTTTGTGTTTCGTAATTATGCATATCATGAATAATCTGGTCTTATTTTATAGCAAAAGCGCTCGGAACTGCCCAGAATTTATCTTTTCACACGCGTGAAACAAACTGCTGAATAATAAGCTTCCCGTGACACGGGAAATTCCACCGTGTCACGGGAACCTTTGCCGTGACACGGTGAACAGTGCCGTGTCACGCCACCTTACGCGCCTGCTTTTGTTTCATCTTTTCCGTATCTATCCGGATTTTTTTTTTGTATTTTCTTATCTTTAACGTTTGTTTTTTTTAGTCTTTTTTGAGAGTTCTATTCCTAATAAAATTCTCACCTTTTTTTTATTTTTATCTTTATTTTACGATGCTTTTTATTTTTTATCTTTATTTTACGATGCTTTTTATTTTTTATTTTTTTATTTTTCTTTTTGGGGAAGATTTTTTTTAGTCATTTATTCATCATTTTATCTTTATCTCTTTTCTTTTCTTTTCTTTTGGGGAAGGTCGGTACCCTCCATTACTCCACTTATGTCTTCTTTCATTGTGTCATTAATAAGTACACAATCACACACAAAGAGTCTCAAACACACACTAACACACACAATAGTAGATATATAAACTATAAATAATGTACAAAGAGTCGTAATACATAAATGTATCAAGTGTCGTCACAGTATGCACATAAACCCTCGGTAAAAAATCTCTAGAATCAGAATCAGTCTCATCTTGTCCCTGTGCACGTGGACTTCCCTGTGTGTATGGAAACGGCGAACCAAAGAGTCCCTCGACCATCCGAGTACGGGGAGTAGCGTCCCTACTAGTCCCCGCAGGCCCAGTAGTAGTCAAGCTCAAAGCAGGACCCGTCCAGCCGGAAAGCGGAGTAGACTGGCCCAAAGATACTGGAATCGTCGGCGAAGGCATCGTCCCATATAGCGGAACCGAGAACAGGCCCGACAGCGGTGGAGGAACCCCGGATAATGGGGCCGAGAATGAACCAGGATCCAAAGGAGACCCAAACTCAGGAACTAGAGGCTGTGAAAATGACGGACGCTGAGAAGACTGCCCCTGCTGCCACTGAGCCTACTGGAACGGCTGAGTAGTCTGCGGCTCTCGCTAAGAACGCCGGTGAGCCTCAGGAGATCGTCTACTACGACCAAGCTCCTCCTCGTCCGAGCCTCTGGGCCTCGAGCGCGAGCGGGACCTCCGTCGCTCCTGAAAAAAAAAAAAAAAAAATCAGAAGGTGTCAATGATGCAAAATAAAACAAATGGTGGAAATGAAAAGGTAATAAGTGATACCTCAAGGACGTCGCTAGAGCTCCGACAACTCGCACCACGCCAAAGCTTGATGATGCAATACTTCAGCGCGTCCACCAGCTTCATAATTCCCATCACCTCCGGGCGGTTAGGCTGAGGACAAAATAAAGAAAAATCAGTAATAAGCAGCATTAAAAGAGTGGATAATACGTCGAAGAAAAATCACCGGCTCAAAAGCCTCAGGCACTGACTCCTGCGCCTGTCTATAACCCTCCGGCGCGTCAGCAATATGGTCCTCCGTGATACTGATCGACCCAGGGTAGCGGACAGACTGAGGAGGAATCTGAATCCTCCCCACAGGGTGAATGGTCGTCTGAAAATATGATCGAATAATCAAGTTATTCGACTATTTAAAACAGAGACTAGTAAGGAAGATTCTCGAAATAAATCATACCTCGGGAAGACGGGGTGGAGGAGCCAGAGAGGGAAGCAAATCCCGCGCGTAGTCACTCTCCATGTGAACAAGCTCCTGCCACGAAAAAGTGTAGCGCTCTCCCCTGTTGATCAACCCTCTGATCAAACGGGAGTCCAGCATCGAATCTGGCGAGGAAGAAGGCACCACAAAGCGATCGCCGCTATGCTGACGGACGACTCGCTCTCCCAAGTACCAGACGAAGCGCCCAGTACCAACCAAAATGGTACGGTACACTGAAAGACGTAGGGCCTCGGGCAGATCAGTCATCCCGGCCCAAGGACGATACTGAACATCAATGGGAACCTGGAAACCATAAAATATTAGGCGTGAAACGACAGAAACAACATCAGAAGGAAAAAACGCAACAAAGCTAATCCTTACGCCAACGGAAGAGGTGCCTCGGCGTAGTACCCCACGAAGCGCCGGAAAAGACTCCACCCGTGAGTCTCCTCGGTCACGCCAGCTGGCCCCGACGGGGAAGTCATGGACCATTCCCCGACGCCGGCGAGGAGCCAAGCTTGGGAAGTACTCGTAGAAACATAACTGCAACAAAAATAACATTCAGCATACGAATCGAAAAGCCGAAATGGAACAAGAAGGGGAAAAGATCATCACCTCTACGACTCTCCACAGGCCATAAACAGTGATAGGGGACTCGTCATTCAGCTGACGGCAGCCATGACGTAGAGATAGAAGAAGATCCGCGTATCCAAGACTGGCCCAGCTGTAGGATTTTATCACGGGAATCCTGGCCAAAGAAGGGAGGTAACAGAGGAGCACGCGTGAACTCCTGTCAGGAGAGAGGGTCATAGAAATCAGGATCAAGATGAAGATCCGCACCCGCTGCTCGGCCGTCGTATCCTCCATATCGAAGCCGCGAGCAAGAACTGAAGCCAACTCCGATCGTCCACTCCTAGGACCACTTCGTGACACCGGACGAGTCCTGATGTGTTGAACGATCGGACCTAACAAATCGGCTACCTCAGCCGATGTCCAGGATAGATCAGACATCTGGCCTACTGCCCGGTCGGTAAAGCGCTGCCCGCTGATCATGCTGAAGTCTAAAGGGGTCACTGTCATCTCCCCCCAAGCAAAGTGAAACGTGTTGGTAGTATCCCAAAAATACTCCAACAACGCACGAACAACCGTCGCGCCGCAACCCCGGGGGCTGCGAAACCCTACAACCGCCGCATAGAAATCGACCAAGCCAGACGACTCCCATAGGGCGCTCGTAGCAGGATCCTCCGTAATGACCTGGTGAAGTCGAGGGATCAAATCACCGGCCCCGGAACCATGTCGGCGAAGTGTGCCATCGACTATGCCGGAGAGTGCACGATGAGAAACGTGGTTTTCACGGCAGAAAACCAACTGGTCTGGAGTCCAGGGAGGTGGAACCCACCTACCCCTACTCGTAGAAGTCCGAGGCTCAGACTCCAAGACGTCGTCGTCCACGCCCTCAGGGCCAGTGGGAGTGTCCTCCCGAAAAGCCCGACGCCGACCGCGGGTAAAAAGGTCGCAATCTCGTCGTCTAGGCATGCTATTGTCAAAATCTAAATGTTTAGCATCATTTCCTAAACATTTAATTCAAATTGCATATTTATAATAAAATCTAAATACTTAGCATCATTTCCTAAGCTATTTAGTTGTTTATTGAATTATATGCTAAATTTTATCAGAATCTAAATGTTTAGCATCATTTCCTAAACATTTTAAATTGCAAAATAATAATCTAAATACTTGGCATCATTTCCTGAGTTATTTAATTGTTTTTTGAATTATACGCTAAATTTTTACCTCAAGGCTAAAAATTGGCAAAAATTATAGTATTTAGTTTCTCCATGACAAACTAATACTACAGTGCTCCTAGCCGCATAATACTATGTTCTCCATGACAATATAGTACATATACATCAACACATCATTTCACAAGATTCATCACTATTTTTTCACCATTTCAAAGCATGAACATTATTTCACAAAGTAGCACCCAAAAATGGTGATTTGCTCAATTCTCCATCTAATCATGCAATTTTTATCTCAAATTTCTCACAAACACACATGTACACATATACAAATAAAATCATGGCAAGAATTTCAACATAAAGCTTCAAAATCAAAAAACCCCCGAATTGACTTTTTAGGGTTTGTCATGAAATTGTTAATGTGAAGCAAATTCAAAGCAAAAATCAAAGGGAGCTTACATGGATGTGTGTAAAAAGTCGAAAATGAGGAGAAGATCGAGGAATTACAACAAAATTGGTGAAATTCGAACTCCAAAACTCAAAAATATATTCCGGTCACCAGCGCAACTACCGCGACACGGGCAAGACTAACCGTGTCACGGTCAAGAGCAACTGTGTCACGGTCAAGAGCAACCGTGTCACGGTCAAGAGCAACCTTGTCACGGTAAAATTTCGAGGCTGACGGGGCTCCAGTGAATTGGACGGCAGCGCAGGAACAAAGACAGAAGTAGCAACGAAATAGCAGTAGCGCAGTAGCCAAACAGCCGCAGCAAAGCAAAAAAGGTGAAGAAAAAAAAAAAAAAAGAGAGACTAACCGTGTCACGGTCGCCGTTACCGTGTCACGGCGAGCTTCAAACGGCTGGCGGTTAACGCCAGACGTGGCGCGGCAGCTTTTGGAAAGAGAGAAGCTAAATTGGTGAATGGTGAAAGCAAATGTGAAAGCAAGAAGAAATGTGAAATGAAAAATGGTGCACGCGGATTTAAAGGCAGAAAAGGACAAAAAAAAAAAAAGAGCCGTTGTTGACTGATTCAAACAGCGCAAATAAAAAAAAAAAAAAAAGAAAAAAGGAAAACATGTGTCCAGTGACACGGGATACTAGTCCCGTCAGACGGGAATCCCTGACCGTGTCACGGGAACCTTCTGACGTGGCGCGGCGAATCCGAGTCTGGTCAGGGAATATTCCTAGCTTTTTGACCAGTTTGGCTGACTTTTCGGGTTTATTGGGTGATTATTTATTTCGCTACAGTTACGCGGAAAATCCCAACTGATGTTTAAGGGGGACTAAAATTACCATTTTACCCCTGGCAAGCGTCATAGCCTATTTTGCGGCATTTTAAACATTTAATATGGTCGGATAATCGGTTTCAAATTGTGAATCATTTATAGCCCATGTTCGGGGATAATCAAACCACCATACATTTATCAATTTTCAGCAACCGTCGGTTTTCCTCAGGCTTGGAAAGCGTTATCGGTGGATTTTTCTTCAAGTATAGAAAACCGCCAAATCGGCTTTCCTCAGGCTTGGAAAGCGTTATCGGTGGATTTTTCTTCAAGTATAGAAAACCGCCAAGTCGGCTTTCCTCAGACATGGAAAGCATCATCCGTGGATTTTTCTTCAAGTATAGAAAACCACGAAATTCCTTTGTTGGCTTTCCTCAAGTATGGAAGGCATTATCGGTGGATTTCTTCAACCATAGAATGACACCAAATTCGTTTGTCGACTTTCCTCAGGCATGGAAAGTATTATCCGGTAGCTTTCTTCAGGCTTAGAAAGGTACCAAACTCTTCAGTCGGCATTCCTCAAGCATGGAAAGCGTTTCAACCAATGTCACTTGGTAGATTCCTTCAAGTACAGGAAGATACCAAACTCGTTTGTCACCGACACACTGGTGCCAGATATGTATTCTATCCCTTTACTCTTTTATCTGTAGAACTAACATTTTTCTGCAGGTATCGGCGTATACAAATTGATTTAGGATCGCAGAACGTCTTAAATCATTCTCCGTCCCTTTCGACTACTTTGACAATCGTTTTCGAAACTGACGTTTCTACAAACTCAGTCAAAGTGGGGGCTTCTGTAGACACCTAAAAATGTCTCCCCAAAACCAAGCCCGATGATAAATAACCTTTCACCGCCGCTATTGGTCGGGTTTAGTATTTAATCCCAAGAGTGATAAAAAAATCGTATTTTATTAAATTCATATTTTTGAAAGGTCCATGGATCAGTCTTGGTGTTTGGTAAAAGCATAGTTAATTAATTTTAAGCCCAAACCTTTTTTTTATTTTATTATTATTTTATTATTTTTGGCCCAAATATTTTATTTAATTTTATTTATTATTTTCTTATTTTAGCCCGAATATTAAAAGTCAGAAAAAAGCCCGTAATTATCAATCGGCACTCAAAAAGCCGAAAGAAATTAGGGTTAAAAATGAATTTAGACGGAAAAGTGGACTGGAATTGACCGTGTCACAGTCAAGCTTGACCGTGTCACGGGAACTCTTCCCGTCTGACGGTGGGACTTCCCGTGACACGGGAGTTCTGCCGTGACACGGGAAGCTCCGCGTCATTTCCGCGTAAACCCTTAACGCGTTTTCCGTTCCGTTTTCTGAAAATTTCCCGCGACACTCCAAAAACTGACCGTGTCACGGGAACTTGTACCGTCTAACGGTACAGTCTAACCGTGTCACGGTACAGTCTGACCGTGTCACGGAATACGTTTTTAGGGTTTTTATCATTTTAGGGTTCCGTGTGCTCCCTCAGCACATTTCCCTATAAATACCCCCTCATTTCTGATGAACGGGGGCAACGAGAATTCTATTATTCTTATTTTTTCTCTCTTCTATGTTCTTAACCTAAACACTAGCCTACCCTTTTCACTTCAAAATTCCTTCTTCAAGCACTCAAAGGAGTCCATATTTTACTCGAGGTTCAATCCTTAAACCAAGGCGTGAAAGGTAGAATCGTTTGAGGGTTTGGCCCCAAAATTAACCTTGTTTTTATTTAATTTAATTTAATTGTTGTTTTATTATTTCCTTGAAGTTACTAACTCGTTTATTATTTTGTAGTTGCAAGCAAACAGATTCAAAGTAAGAGTTATGCTCTTTTTATTATTATTTTTCTAACGATTTTTCTGTTGTTAGAATTATGATTAAATTGGTTATTTTTATGTTTATATTGATTTTATTATATTTATTGATCACAATATTGCATATTAATGGGAATATGTAATTGAACATCACGACTAATAAGATAATTTGGACAACCGGTTTAGGATCCCTTTTAATCTTGTTGTTTAATCAAGTGATCACCAAATATTTAGAATTATGTGTGCATTAATTTTGAACCAATTTAGTTAAATAGTAGTTTGGAGCGAATTGAATTATTGTTTGTATGCCTTTGAGATCACAGGAATTCTTTTCACTATAAGAATCGAGTAGAGGCTAATACGGGCGAATGTGACTCCATGACTCACTTCGTACCATCATCCCCGATCCTCCTTTCGTGGTTCCGAACCATATGGAGTTAGTAATCTCATGGATTATGAATGGGGTGTAACCTTCACGGGTCAATCATTGCCTTCGTTGTCCCTTTATCGTGGTTGCCTTTTTATGATCCGTGAACGGTTTACAAGTTCCTAAAAAACTTGTTGGCGGCTCCCTACTTTATTTGTCCCTAATCGTAATGTCAATTCCCACTTCCTATGAGTGCCAAGCATATTCACAACATGCTTTTTAACGTAGGCGCACTTCAAACGACGCCTACAGTTATCTATGGCTAAAACTTCACTGAGATCAAAGGTGCTAACATTGTTACTAGAGTGGGCGTTTTCGGAAGAAGAAGGATTGTCGTTCTTCTTTCCGTTCCAGCCACCGTAATTACTATTGTTAGTAGCTTTTTGCTTTGCGAGGTCGTCTTCGATTTCAATTCCGATGTCATAAACGGCCTTGAAAGTATTCAAATTGTGTTGATATTTTAAATGCTTTGAATACTTCTCTTGGAGATTCTTGATAAACATCCTCACAGACTCCTTTTCGGTGGGGACCTCAATCATATTGGCGGAAGTTTCCCTCCATTTATTAAAGAAAGAAGTAAAACCTTCATTCTCTTTTTGTCTTAGCATCTTAAGTTGTCTATGGTCGGTTTCAACTTGGATATTGCACTTGTACCTATCAACAAAAGCGTTTACTATCGATTCCCACGTAGAGGTTTTCTCTTTGTCAAGGGAGAAGAACCATTGTTGGCAAACGGTTTCTAGAGATAGTGGGAACAGAGAGTGGAAAACCTTCTTATCGATACCCTTTATGTTCATTATAGTTTCGAAAGCTCTTAGATGAAAATAAGGGTTATCTATTGCTCTGAATTTTGGGATGTCGTTGGCGTTGAACTTCTGCGGAAGAAGATCTTTGTCCACCGAGACCCCTTGTGATGTAAGCTCTTGAAACTTGTAGTCGCTAGACAACTTGCTTAAACTCTCTTGCATGAGGTCCATCTGTTGTTGCTTCACGGGATCATCGATCTTGAGTGCGAGTAGCTTCAGTGTCTCAGTCACGTTAGTCAATTTACTCCTAAGTTCATTAAATTCCTCTTGAGTTGCCATTATCTTCTTAGCCTTTCTCTTTTGACGAATCGGTTTATCAAACAGTAAGACTTGAACAAAGGTGTTGTCCTTGATTAATCGCCCTTCTCTCCTCGACCAAGTACTGTGGAAAAGGAATTTGGGGATATTCATTGTTGATTATTTGACTCAAACTTTATTCAACATGTAATGGATGGAGGAAGTGAAGAAAAATTGGAATAGAATGTGAAAGAAGATTTAGATGGAGGTGAAGGGATATGAAGAATTAGGAATATAATGTACCCCCCAACTCAAATGACGGAAAAAGACCGACTCATGCATGAACCTAGACATGGTCATGGTGACATATACTCAAAGTGTGTGCTAATACTAGTGAGTGTAAGTGACATGTTAAGACTCGTGTCATGACCATGTGGCTAGACTACGTGACTAGACTCAAGCAAAGACTAAGTTCAGACTTCACGTATATGCATTAAACTAGACAGACTGTGGTATTTTAGTCATACCTTTTTATCTGTGAATCTGATTTGGATGATACTAACACCAAATTAAAGATAAAACTCGAGGCTACAGATCCATAGGTAGTACGACTCCTAACTCTTCCTAGAACTTCGGCTATGACCAAAACAAGTTGACGCTTGTGCAGTATACGGGAATAAAAAATCTGGGTTGATTTAAAGGAGCTATGACTCGATTTTATGTTTATTTATTAGCTCAAATTAATTAATTAATTAATTAATTAAAAAATGTTCTTTAGTTATTAATCAGTTTATTAAGGCTTAATCACAAGTCAAACAAACGGTTAGGAAAAACACATAGAGTATGCACAACAAATAATGCACAATTAGTCAAGTAGGCACAATATGATGCAATGAGTTTGAACCTAACCATGGCTCTAGTTCTGTAAAGTTCTGGATATGGTTTAGTCAATAGAGGGTCCATGGTTAATTGTCCGGATGCACCGCGCGGAAGCCTAACCGTGAAGGGTTGGCGCGAGTGGATGGGACACCGCGAGCTTTAGAAAAAACTCGCTTCCATGGTTTGGTGAATTCAACATCTTGGATATACCCTTTGTTGCACGGAGCGTTCAATCGGGTAGATGTAGCATGAATTCCCAGAGGGTTATGTCCATATGTAGAACACATATGGGTTTCAGAAAAGTGATAAAAAATTCAATCAGGAAGTAGGATCGAGCAAACAATACGAAAAACCGATCGAAATCAGAATGCATATTTCTGGCTCGGTATTGGGGGAAGTTGGCGCCAGCAAACAGAGACTGGCGCCAGATTTTAATTGTAGCGCCTGGCGCCAATGCTGGCGTCTGGCGCTATGGCTAAAAGTCTGGTGCCATGCTCTGGCCCTTGACGCTACTTCCCACATGCCTCAGCAGCTTTCTGTGCTCGATAAAATCTTCCAGTTTCGTGCGGTGTTATTTAAGTCCTAGTTGTGAAAGACATTCCTCAAATTTCCTACGTGTAAAATCCTATGTTTTTAACTCATTACGGATGGTCTTTCCAATGAGATCTTTTTTATGCATATGACAATAATGTTAATCAAAATTACGCACATGAAATACTTAGAGCAACTCCAATGGTTGAAAAAAGGGACTAGCTTGCAAATATTAAAACTCTTAAACTAATAGCTATACCATTGTTGCACATCTTGCTAATTAGCTTTGGCAAGCAAATTAGCTTTGTAGAGCTAATTAGCTTGGTAGATATTTATTAGATAAAAAATATTTTAAATTTAAAAATAAATTAATTTATAACTAGCTTTACCATTGGAGCAACAAATAGCTAGAATTGTTGTAGCTTAAAAAGATGATTTGGCATAACAAGCTATTATATGAATTAGCCAACCATTGTAGTTGCTCTTAGAACTTTTCGAGTCTCATCCACTCATTCTAAATCATTGCCGAAACAAATTCAGGAATTAAAATAGAAATCCTCCCCAGTGGAGTCGCCAAAAACTGTAGGGAATAAATTCAAGCCTTAATCCCACTAGCTTGAACCCCACTGTGATCATACACTAAAGTACGGTGGCGTCCAAAAGGGAAGAACATAGAGCAAAAGAGTCGCCAACAAGTTTTTAAGGAACTTGTAAACCGTTCACGAGGTGAAGGTTACACCCCTTAACGATCCAAGAGATCGTCAACTCCATAAGGTCATGAACCAAATAAAGGTTCGGGGATGAAGGTACAAATCCAACCTAAAAGAGATTAAACCTGCCCTAATAATAGGCCTCTACTTTATTCTGCTCGTATTCATGTACGCTTTCTGATTAACATGCAGTCAATAGGATTAACCCTAAACCTGTTTATTTATGTTGGTTTAATATTAATGCACAAATAAACTATTATTAGTGATCACTTGAATTATAATCACAATTAGCCCAAAACAAGATTATTAATTATCTTATTAAGCGTGATTACAAGTACCAATTCCCTTTAACATGCATAAAAGGCGTGATCAAGCAATAACAATAAAATAATCAAGCAGCATAATAAACAATCGTGATGATAATAATAATAATCGTCAAAAAATAATAATCATAATCAAAACAATAATAAATATAATCATAGATCATGTTAAAGCATAATAATAATAGCAAGATCCTAGGCATGATACTAACAAGATTAATAACAAACCCTAGCATGTCACTAAGCAATAAAAATCAAATCTTTAACCCTAACATGATACTAACAATCATAAATATTAGGAAGAACATAGGAAGCATCGTAACAATCATATTTAATATTAAAATTACCCTAGACATGATACTAGGAATATCATAATAACAATGTAAACAAGATTTCTACATCATAATATCAATAAAAACCATTAAAGCACTAACTTTGATGCCTCGTACCTCTTTCTAATAACAAAATACACACGTTAGTAACTTCAAGGAAAATATTAAACAAACAATCAAATTAAATAATTGAAATAGAGATTTGAGACCAAACCCTCAGAAATTAAATCTTTCACGTCTAGGGCGAAGGCAACTTCGAATATGAGAAGGTGATTCTAAATCTTGTGAATGCGGAATTTTGTATGTGAAAACAAAGTTTTGGGAAAGATGAAAGAGATGAACGATTAAGAGATTTAAAGAATGTTAATGCATGAATGATTTAAATTGCGAATGAAAACTGATTGTTGATCCTTGAAAACGGGGTTTTTGATACGATATTTATAGAGAAAATGAGCCAAAAAAGATAATTTAACAAAACAGAGTCTGACGCTCAGGAAACAGAGCTGGCGCAAACCCTGGCTAGCTGGCGCCAAGCACCAATGCCTAGCGCCAGGCGCCAAGGCCTGGGGTTGGACGCCAAGCTTGATTTCGACGTGTTTTCGAAAATCTGATAAATTTACTGTACTGGAGGATAAAATAAAATAATTTCTTCGAAAATGCTATTTGATTTTAATTAAAACTCTGAAAAGTCAACAAAGTCAACTTATCAATGCTAATTGAATTAGGAACGAAAAGAACCTTCTAGAAGAATCTAGAAGACTAAAACCATTCCTAATTGCATTAGGAATGATAAATCATATTAGGTCCTCCCCTAAATCATTGGGCAGCATATAAAGCTCAAACCGGGCCTAGTTTAGTAAATTGGCCATAACTTCTTCAATATTTATCGGAATTGGGCTTATAATATATCATTGGAAAGGTCTATGCAAGCCCCATCCAACTACACCATTATTGGACCCATATCATGGAACAACCAAACTGGATTGACTGTTTTCCTAAAATAAATTTTTCAAAAACAGAAAGAAGAGAAAAAAAAATAAAAACTTTCCACAACATTAGACTTTTCCACACTTTCGTTTCATTCGATTATGATTCGACGTGAAAGGTACTCATCACTGGGTTTGGTTTTGGGGAGACACAAATGGGTGTCTACAGGCCCTCTCCTAGATCATTGGACCGCATATAAGGCTCAAACCGGGCCCAGTTTAGTAAATTGGCCATAACTTCTTCAATATTCATCGGAATTGGGCTTATAATATATCGTTGGAAAGCTCTTGTCAAGCCTCATCCAGCTACACTACTATTGGATCCATATCATGGACCAACCAAACTGGATTTATTGTTTTCTTAAAATAAGTTTTCAAAAATAAAGAGAAAAGAAAAGAAATTAAAACTATCCGCAACACTAAACTTTCTATACTGGGTTTGGTTTTGGGGATACACAAATGGGTGTCTACACACGACATTTTCCACCCTGGTACAGTGCAGTATGCCGTGTCACGGTGTAAAAAGTATGCGGAAATTACACGGAATATCCTCGTGTCACGGAATGGGCATCGTGACACGGGAAATTGCACCGTGACACGGTGCAAAATCCCTTGACACGGTATTATATGTGCAGATTTACACAAAAGGGCACCGTGTCATGGAAAAAAGCCCCGTGACACGTCAGCATTTGTCGCGTCGCGGAATTTTAGCTGTTGTACGGTAATTTATGTTTTTTACTCGTTTTTAAAATAATCATAACTTTTGATCCGTAACTCGGAGAAAGGCATATATTATATCATTGGAAAGCTTATCAAGTATAATTTCCAACCCAATTAGAATTGGGTCAAAATAAATTGTAAATTTTAAGATATTACCGTTTTAGGTGAAGGGTGTCGTTTTTAGGCCGAGTTTAGTGTTTTGCTCATTTTTTTTCGTTATAGCTTAGAATTGGGCTTATGATATATGGTAGGAAAGCTTATTTAAAGGCCTATCCAAAAAAATAATAATTGGATCAAAATTGTTTATCCATAAAATCAGTTTCTCTCGGTTTTGCGATGTGGACACGAAAAGTGGAAAATAGGTTATGGTTTAGGGAAATGAGCTAGAAATTGGATTGGTTCATGAAATATATTGGAGAGAACATGGATTAAAGCACTCCAAAGATTAAATACTCAACCCGACCAATAATGGCGGTGAAAGGTGTTCATCATCGGATTTGGTTTTGGGGATACATTTTTAGGTGTCTATAGAAGCCCCCACTTTGACTGAGTTTGTAGAAACGTTAGTTTCGAAAATGATAGTCAAAGTAGTGGATAGGGACGAAGAATGATTTAAGACGTTCTGCGATCATAAATCACTCTATATACACCGAAACCTGCAGAAATATGTTAGTTCTATAGATAAAAGAATAAAGGGATAGAATGCTTATCTAACACCAGTGTATCGGTGGCAAATGAGCTTGGTAACTTCATATGCTTGAAGGAATCCACCGAATGACGTTCTGCTGAAATACTTTCCATGCCCGAGGAAAGTTGACTGACGAGTTTGGTTGCTTTCTATGCTTGAAGAAATCAACTAGATGATACTTTCCATGCTTGAGGAAAGCCGACATATGAATTTGGCAATTTTCTATGGTTGAAGAAATAACCCGGATAATACTTTCCATGCTTGAGGAAAGTCGACAGATGATGAGATTGCAAGTCTCTATGTATCGAGAACCTTGCGCCGTGAAATGATGGTGGTTTGATTGTCCTCGAACGTGGGCTGTAGTTGGTTCTTTTGTCCCTGAACGTGGGCTATAAATGGTTTGCTTGTCCCCAAACATGGGTTGTAGATGGTCTGCTTGTCCCCGGACGTGGGTTGTAAATGGTCCGCTTGTCCCAGGACGTGGGCTGGTTATAAATGGTCCGCTTGTCCCCTAACGTGGGCTGTAAATGGTCCGCTTGTCCCCGAATGTGGGTTGGTTGTAAATGGTCCGCTTGTCTCCGAATTTGGGCTGTAATTGAGACGTGCAAAATAAAATTTTCCAGGGGACTTATATAGACTATGATTTACTTGACCAACTGACTTGACCAGTTTTTGACTCGACATGACATGACATGACATGTGTATGACTTGTGATTGTGTGTGTCTTGAGTGAGTGTGTGCACTGACACAAGAAATTAAAAATGCAAAAGCAAAAATTTTCTGTCATTTTTGTCATGAGTGGAGGGTACCGACTTTATCCCGAAAAAAGAAAGACGTGAAAAATGGGGTTTTGTTTTTAAACTTCCCCAAAATAAAAGTCATGATAAAAAAAGGGAAGAAGTTTTAAACTTCCTTGTTGAGCAAGACGATATGAATCACATGGATTTTCTTCTTGTCATATTGAACTGCTCGTCTTAAGTATAATGTATGCATGATGCATGTTCTTAGGCTAGGAGGCTAAGGACAATTACATCATGTGACACGATAGATGAATAAACTTAGGTCATGGAGCTAAGCATCATATATGGTGTAAAGAAACGATCTTGAAAGTCAGTTAGGTCTTGAAGCTAAGCACGTATATAGATGAAGTGATTATTACATAATGAAAGTTTCTTAGGTCAAGGAGCTAAGAACGATATGCTTTGTATGATTACAAATCATTGATATATAAATGTTGCTCAGCATATTATGCGATGTATGAAACAATGAACATTGCTCAGGTCAGGAAGCTAAGCAAGTATACAATGTTTCTTTCAATGAATGTTGTCTTGAAAGATGATGAAGCTATGCACAGCAGGGAAACAAGATTTCACGATAAAGGGTTCCTAAGGGAAAGATGATATGGCTATGTATGTGTGAGTAAAGTGTTGAAATGTGATTCTAAGGCTGGTTGCAAAGGTTATGGTGATGGAAATATATGTTTGAAGAGTCAAAGATGATGACTCTTTAGGCTGGGTAAGCTAATGTGATGTGGGTTCAAGCCCCCAAGTCTAGCTTTAAATGGGTAGGGATATAGAGTTAAGCATTGGATATTCTTTGACTCGATCATGCATAGAAATGAATATGAATGTGGCCGCACCTCAATGTGAGGTTGCCTACGTATCCGTTAGGAATCAGGCCGAACGTAGCTCTAACCGAACTTTGCACAAGTGTGTGTACACCTCAAAGAGGTTTTTCAAGGGTTGTAAGGTGGTTAACCTGAAGGTTTATGGAAGAAAAGGGTAAAAGGCTCTAGAACAGAGAGAAGCCCCCAAGATATGCAATTGTGTATTAGACTTTGCAAGTTTAATTTTTCATATATTTTTTTTGTTTTCAATTTTGCATGTTTATTTTCATTTTTTCTTCTTTCTTTTCTTTTCTTTTTTTTTTTCTGGATCAATGTGGGCAATCTCAGATCATGCGGTCCATCCCTCACTTAGCATCATCTTTCTCAGGCACGGTACCAAGCACTCGATGAGAGACGCAATTTTAGACGTGTTCATATCAAAGACATTGGAACACTTGCCCTTAGACATTTTTTTATTGTTGCTTTGCTGCATCTTTTTTTTTTACTTGCTTTTTGAACGTTATTTAATTACACATCTTCCAATCCCTGGGTTAAGTAAATGTGGGTTGAAGAAATTAAGGCCAAACGTTATACGAGGCTCAAAATGGTTGATGAACAAATGGAATGTTATTGAACGGTTAACAGGGAATGACAAGATTGCAAAGGTGCCTCAAGTCATTGGTGTACCTTGGGTTTAGTTCGGTAATTGATATTTTTTTTTTAGAATGAGTGAATACTATAATCGAGATTTAAAGGAAATTTGCTTGTTTTATTAATGGAAAAGGTGAACGAAACAAATATAAAAATTCAAAATGGGAAACCTATGCTAGAAATGAATGGGAAAATGGAGATGAATGATAAAGAAAAAAAAATCATGAAATCTTGCACAAAGGATCTGTTGTGCGCCTTGTATTCATTACTTCTTGCTGCCTGGAGGGACATGAAGTTTGTTTGCATCCACCAAGTCTTGAATGACGTTCTTCAAATTCCTACATTACTCTGTAGTGTGGCCCCTTCCTTGATGGTACTTGGAATAGGCATTGGGATTCCATTTGGCGCTCCTTTCTTTAGGTTTTGGCTCTGGAAATGGCCCAATAGTCAAGCCTTGACCGTAAAGGCGATCAAAGGCCACATCATTAGTCATTCCTGAAGAAGTGTAAGTTCTTTTATTCTTGGGTAATGGAGCATCAAGAGCTAACACTTCATTGAGATCAACTTTACTATATTGTTGGTAGTATTTTCGTGCTTAGAAGACGAAGAAAAAGGATGGTCGTTCTTCTTGTTTTTCCAAGAGTTATTATTGTTCAAAGGAAGAAATTTGAGATGTTGCTTGCATTTATGACTCAAATTTTAGATAAAGAGGCAAATCATCTCTTTTTCTTTGGGAGGATCTTCCAAGAGTTTAGCTGTTTCCCTCCACCTGTTCAGATAAGCAGTGAAGCCTTCATTCTCTTTCTGTTCGAGAATGGAGAGTTCACGTTCAGAAGTTTTACATTGAATGTTACACTTACAACGGTTCATGAAACTGTCGGGGACATCTTGCCAAGTCGCGGTACGCTTGGCATCTAGGGAATAAAACCATTGTTGGCAAGCATGTTCTAAGGAGAGAGGGAACACCGTAGGGAAGAGTGTTATGTCCAATCCCTTAAGAGCCATGGTTGCAGAGAACGCCTTGAAATAGAATATTGGATTGTCAGTAGGCTTGAACTTTTGAATATTAACACTGGAAAACTTTTCAGGGAGTCTGTACTTCACATCCAAAGGAGTGGGAGGCCGTTCCATATAGGTGAAATTCCAGAAATCCTGCTCATTTGTTCTTTGATCTTGTCTAGTGCAGCCGTAGTAACGTTGTTTTGCTCTACTGTGTTGACTCTAGTAGTGAGTGCTTGTAACATGTTAGACATTGTCTCAATGGACTTGTTAATGTTCTCAATATCTTCCTTCGTGGCCATTGGGACAACTGAAAGTAGTTTGAAGGTGATGAGTGACGTGGAGATGGAAAAGTTCTCTTTAAACGCCTCTTAGGTTTAAGAGGTTGATGTAGTAATAACTCAAACCGTACCAATCTACCCCTACTCCATGACCAAGTGCTGTGAAATAAAAAAAACCGCACTTAATTGTTTGACACATCGCTCAAGATAGGAAAAAAAAGTCATTTGAAAATAGGTGAGAATCACTCTGATCCACTCATCTTTTATTATGACGAAAATGGGGGTGCATGAACCTAGTATACGATCATAAACGACATGGTGTATGACTCGAGTAAAAAAAAATAACGAAAGTGTGTGGACTATACTTGACTCGTGAGTGATTAAGTGATGTTATAAGACTCATGGTATAATCGTATGGCTAGACATGTGAACAGTAACCAAAATGACTGACGTGAGGACCAAATTAACACGGAAGACTAAAAACAAAACTGACTGGACTTATTTCCTAGGCACCGTGACACGGCAAACTGTACCGTATCACGGCACAAGTTGTCGTGAGCGGTGACCATTTCCATTTTTTTTTCTTTTTTGCCGGAAATCCATCGTGCCACGGTGGAAACTGCCGTGACACGGTGAACTTTCCCGTGCCACGGTGAATGCTGACGTGGCACGGGAATTTTTATTTTTTTTATTTGGCGCTAATTAGTATATGAGTACGGTCCATTGGCGATCGTTAGACATAAAATAATCCACCATAGATAAAGAAATATCGTTAATGTTAAGATCAAAACGACCAAATATACATACATAAAGCACGTATGCACAATGATGCAAAGAATAGTTCGCAACATAAGGTCAAGTTTTATGTTCAACTATGGTCAGGTTTATTTGGTGTCAATAGGGTACCATGGTTAAGAGTTTGGACGCGTTAGCAAGGCAGCCTCCCTTGAGGGTGTATGCGAACGAGCGGCTCTACGAGTTCATGATGAAATCGAAATCAATTCTATGGTTTGGGTGGATTTAAAAACTCGGATGAACCCTTATTGCCATGAGCGTTTTTGGGTTGATAGAGCTTAAAACCCCTAGGGCTAAGACGCATTTAGAACACACACGTTTTTTCAAAAAAATCGAAGGAAGTTGACTGTGAGAAGATAAAACAAGCCACCGGACTGATATTAGGATTGCCGTGACACGGCAGATTCTGCCGTGGCACGGCAGTCAAACAATCTGACTGGTGCCCTTTTTTTCCTTCGTACACAATCAAGTTATTCAATTTTTCCTACGGGACAGACCTAAATGCAATGTTAAAACGGCTATGCTTATGCAATAATGCCAAATTAATCACAAGAATATTTTTCAAGAATCTTTCAAGTCTCATCCACTCATCTTAATTAAATACCGATCAATCAAATCGATAAATAACCAAGAATCCTCTGTAGTGGAGTCGCCAAATTGTAGGCGTCGTTCAAAGTGCGCCTACGTTAGAGCATTTGTGAATATGCTTGGCACTCATAGGAAGTGGGAATTGACATATACGATTAGGGACAAGGAAAGTAGGGAGCCGCCAACAAGTTTTTTAAAGGAACTTGTAAAACTTAAACGGATCATTTAAGGCAACCGCGAATAAAGGGACAACGATTGACCCCTGAAGGTTACACCCCATTCATAATCCATGAGATTACTAACTCCATATGGTTCGGAACCACGAAAGGAGGATCGGGGATGATGGTACGAAGTGAGTCATGGAGTCACATTCGCCCGTATTGGCCTCTACTCTATTCTTATAGTAAAAAGTGATTCCTACGATCTCAAAGGCATACAAACAAAATATTCAATTTGCTTTAAAGTATTATTAAGCTAAATTGGTTTAATATTAATGCAACATATAATTCTAAAATATCGTGATC
Organism: Chenopodium formosanum; assembly: GCA_024500155.1. Taxonomy (NCBI): domain Eukaryota; kingdom Viridiplantae; phylum Streptophyta; class Magnoliopsida; order Caryophyllales; family Amaranthaceae; genus Chenopodium; species Chenopodium formosanum. The sequence goes on from CM044880.1 coordinate 22,783,452, forward strand.
ACTTGATTAATAAACAAGATTAAAAAGGATCCTAAACCGGTTGTCCAAATTATCTTACTAGGCGTGATTTTCAATTACATATTCCATTTAAACATGCAAAATGGTGATCATAAAAAATATAATAGAATAAACATCAATATTGGAAACAATTTAACAATAATAGCGTTAGTCAAATCAAATAATATAAAATAACCCTAATCATGATACTAGCAATATTAAAATAAAATAAGAGTAATTAAATTAATTAATTACTCACATTCCGCACGTTCCTTTAAATTGCTACATCATGAATAAACTGTTAGTAACTTCAATAAAAAAAAGTAAATGTAAATTAAATTAAATTAAATTAAAAAGTAGAGTTGATTTGGTCCAAACCCTCAGTTATTTGAACCTTTCACGACTTGATTTAAGGAAAGAACCTCGGGTCAACTATGGACTCCTTGGAGCGCTTAGGGGAATTATTATGGAAGAATAAGGAGGCTAGAAATTAGGTTAAAGAGGGAGAAGAGAATGATTTTTGGTGTAAGGTGAGAGAGAATGATTATTAGTGCCCCAAACTGCATAAAGGGGGGTCCAATTTATAGGGAAAATGAGAAGAGGGAACACGCGGAACGTACCCTAAAAAGATAAAAACCCAAAAAAATAACACCGTGTCACAGCAAAAAGAGCACCGTGACACGGTGCTAGGCACCATTAGATCCCGTGACACGGGGGAAAACTGAGTGACGCGGGAAATAATTAGGTTACGGGAAGTGAAAACGCGTTTACTAGGGATTACGCGGAGAAAACACGAAGCAATCCCGTGTCACGGGATGTGCTCTGTGACACGGGAAGACATGTCGTGACACGACATTTTCCACCATGGTACGATGCAGTATGTCGTGTCACGGTGTAAAAAGTACGTGGAAATTACACGGAATATCCCCGTGTCACGGAATGGGTATCGTGACACGGGAAATTGCACCGTGACACAGTGCAAAATCCCATGACACGGTGGATGAAATGTGCAGATTTACACAAAAGGGCACCGTGTCAGGGGTGTAAGCCTCGTGACACGTCAACATTTGCCGCGTCGCGGCATTTTAGCTGCTGCGCGGTAATTTCTCTTTTTTATCCGTTTTTAAAATAATCATAACTTTTGATACGTAACTCGGAATAAGGCATATAATGTATCAATGGAAAGCTTATCAAGTATAATTTCCAACTCAATTAGAATCAGGTCAAAATTATTTGTAAATTTTAAAATATGACCGTTTTAGTGGAAGAAAGTCGGTTTTAGGCCATGTTTAGTGTTTTGCTCATATCATTTTCATTATAGGTCAGAATTGGGATTATGATATATGGTTGGAAAGCTTATTTAAAGGCCTATCCAAAAAAATAATAATAGGTTCAAAATTGTATATCCATAAAATCAGTTTCTCTCGGTTTTGCGATGTGGACACGAAAAGTGGAAAATAGGTTATGGCTTAGGGAAATGAGCTAGTAATTGGATTGGTTCATGAAATATATTGGATAGAACATGGATTTAAGAACTCCAAAGATTAAATAATCAACCCGACCAATAATGGCGGTGAAAGGTATTCATCATCGGGTTTGGTTTTGGGGAGACATTTTTAGGTGTCTACACCAAGTATCCGGATTGGATAGCTAATGTGGTTTTAGTTTCGAAGAAGGATGGAAGGGTTAGAATGTGTGTTGATTACAGAGACCTCAACAAGGCAAGCCCGAAAGATGGAATCCCTCTACCTCACATTGACATTCTTATTAATAACACAGCAAACCATGCACTCCTATCATTCATGGATGGCTACGCTAGATATAACCAAGTATTTATGGTCGAGGATGACATGGAGAACACCACATTCATCACACAATGGGGTACATATTGCTATATGGTAATGCCATTCGGGTAAAAAAAACGCGGGTGCCACCTACCAAAGAGCAGCCACAACATTTTACATGATATGATGCATAAAGAGGTGGAGGTATATGTTGACGATGTGATCATCACATAAAAAAATCGCCCACTACACATCATTGCACTTCGCAAATTTTTTGAGAGACTATGCAAATATAATATGAGGTTGAATCCAGCAAAATGTGCATTCGTAGTTACATCAGGCAAGCTACTTGGCTATGTGATCAGTTCACAAGGAATCAAAATTGATCCCGCAAAAGTCAAATCAATCATGGCCATGCCACCACCTAAGACTAAGAAGAAAATTTGGGGTTGTATAGGAAGATTGCAATATATAAGTAGGTTCTTATCCAAATTCACTGCGATATGTGAACCTATAATTAAGAAACTCAAGAAGAACGTTCCAGTTACATGGGATGATAATTGTCAAAAAGTTTTCGACAAGATCAAAGAATACTTGGCAAATCCACCCATGCTAGCATCGCAATGCCTGACTTTCCTCTTACACTTTACCCCACGGTCACCAGAGAAACAATGGGGACAATTGTAACACCCCCAAATCTCCCTCTACGGAAATACTAGTATAATACGTATAATTATACTGTAGAGATAGACTTAGGCGTATTACCGCCGCGTGAAAACGCAAGGTTACTCAAACTTATTAAAAATAACAATACTTTGCAGCGGAAACTTGATCGAAAGAATTTGGGCATAAATGTTATTGGGTTGAGGTTCATGATCAAATTCAAATTGCACATCATCAAAATTAGCACAAACCTCATCAAAATGAGCATAAGGGGGAAAGGTGTCAATTTATATACTTGGATTATCACTAGGCACATATGAAGTATCAAGAGAATTCATACAAATATTAAAAGAATCTTGGCATTGAGAATCAAAGTAAGAACAATGAGATTCTCTATCTAAAGAATCCTTAGCAAGCCATGTGAAGAAATCCCACGCATCATGAATAGACAAATGACAAAATCTACCATTATTCATGTCCTCAACCATTCCCCTAGTATACTCATTCATGCCCCAATAAGCTATACCACAAGCATCATTAAGAGAACACCCATGGTAACTAAGAAAACCATCTAGTCTTTCAAAGTAAGCATAAAAGGGTTCACCATCAAATTGAGGAAAAGATAAGCATGCCATTTTTATACAAATATCAAACAAAGAAAAGCAAACACAAATCATATTATATACAAGAACCTAGCTAATCTAATCAACACAAATTAATGAACGCCTTAGTCCCCGGCAACGGCGCCAAAATTTGATCGAGGGATTTAGTAGGTCGTTGGTTCTACTAACCCTAATCAAATAAACAATTTATAATACCTAAACTACCCTAATACGAGTATAGGGGTAAGTAAAGGGTCGAACCCAAAAGGACTAAGTGTATCAATCTATGCTAATTAGACTACTAGGAAAGCTTGTGAGGTAAAGAAAGGTTCAACTAAACACTACTAAGAGCAAATAACTAAAACTAGGGAAAGTGGAATCCAATTACATTAATGCATTCAACAACATCAAATAATTAGATGAAAATGACCTCAATTAGGACGATTAACACATTTAACTCACTCTCGCGCAATTAAACATGTTAATAATCCTACTAAACTAATTCACTCTCGTGCAACTAGCCTAGCAAAGGCATGGAGGAATTTAGGGCTCTCAAACAACTCACTTTCGCACAATTTATTGAAAACACAATTAAAAGCATATAATCAATAAGCTAGAAAGATTCTAATCCATAAAAGCATCATCCATACACAATAATCAAGAAACAATTTCATACTAACCACAATCAATCATTAAATTAATTAACATAACCTTCATCCATTTCCCTATAACAAAACCTAAACTAACATGGTGAACAAAAACAAGGAAAACAAGGTAAAATAATAATAAAAGCAAGAATCAACAACTAAACTAATTAATCTACTCAAATAAACAAATAAATAAGCAAAAACAATAATAAATGAAAGCAATAAATGTGAGAGAAAGTTAGGAAGACTCATTGAATTTATGAGAGGAAAAATCCACAAATTTGCTTCTTCAAAATCCCAAAAACTCCATGAAAAATCCAATCTTTCTCTCTCTAAACTACTCCTAAACTAGAGAGAGAAACTCCTAATCTAACCCTAAGAGAGAGAAAATAAAAGAGCTAAACTAATCTAATCTAATCTAGGGTAAACTAATGTTAAGTGAAAGTTTTTTAGAAAATAACCCCAAAAGGGTATTTATATACAAGGCTAAATAAAATAAAACAAATAAAAGAAAACAAAACAAAGAAAATAAAATAAAACAAAAGAAAGAAAAAGGAAATAGAAAAAGGGAATAAAAATAAAATGAAATTAAAAGAAAATAAAAAAAAAACCCCAAAATCCTCCATTCCCTCAGCAACCCGATTTCCTCCTGTTAAAAATTTTGCCTGCTTCAATATTGGGATGCAATCCCCTGCTTCACGCCACACCACACCCCATCATCAATCATCACGCAACCATCATCACCACCATCGCAAGCATCATCATCATCTAGCATCAATTCGTGGCCATCCGATTCTCATTAAAATCACGTGAAAAGCTCTTGATTGACCCACGATTGCGCGCCCGCACAGAAGACGCACACAGGTCGCGCAAAGCTTTCTGAATTTGGACTCCAATTGTGTGCGCTTTCTGACAGGGGTGCGCGGCCGCGGAGGTCTGGGTTGCTCCTTGCTGTGAATTTTTGGTTCGATTGGTGTGATTGGAGATGCGAATTGGTTTGCGGCGCCTGAAATTGGTGTTGTTGTGGGGTTTAATTGAGTTTCTGGTGAGAGGGGTGAAGATGCGTGGTAGTTTGGTTTGTGGGTGTGATTGTGGTGATGCGATGTGGGGTTGCATGGTGGAATTGATTGGGTTTGTTGCGGGGTGAAGGTTGGTGCTGGAAGGTGGCTGGTGTAGTGGCTGCGGTGGTGTTGTGTTGGTGGGTGGAGGTTGCTGTGAGGGCTGGTGGTGAATTGGGAGGTGACGTTGGTGTTGTTATTGCAGATTGTTGTTGCAGATGGTGTTGGTGTTTGTTGTTGTAGTTGTTGGTGTTGCGTGGTGGTGTGTTGCTGGTGGGAGCAGGGGAAGTGCAGGGGAGGTTGTGTGTTGTTGCTGTTGTGTTGTGGTGTAGGGTAAGGTGATTGTGTGGTGAAGGATAACAAGGCAGCAGCTAGGGTGTTGCTTGGAAGCTTGTGAATTGTGCTCGAACCTTGGACCCCGAACACAAACTTGACTTTGAAACCCGGAACACCTACAACCAAAAACAACACGAGGGGAAATCGGAAGATAAAATAAAATAAGATAAATAAAGTAAAATAAAATAAGATAAATAAAGTTAAATAAAATAAAATAAAATGCTAAAACTAAAGAAATAATAAAATAAAATAAAAGAAAATAAACTAGAAACTAAAAGAAAAAAAATAAAATGAGAGAAGAGGGAAATTATTAACTAAAACTACAAAAATAAACTAAAATTTAATAAAAAGGGCAAAAATACACAAAATAAAGATAAAAGACGAGAATAAAGAAATAATAGAAATAAAGGATAAAAAGGGGGAAATTATTGGAAAATAAGCCGGAATACGACTCAATAAACACCCTAAAAGTGACATAAAAGTCACTTATCAAAACTTCAATACTCTTCTTTATTAATAATAACCATAATAGTAACCAATGTTATGAGTACTCAAAATAGATACAAGACCAAATTCCTAATTTAGTGAAAACCAATCCCAGGACTCCAATGCATCATTTATTGACTCCAACCTGAAAATAAGCAACACTGCTTACCATTCCGGTAAACAGGGCGAACCAAAACAAATAAGAAGTAAGAGTTAGCAAAATATGCTAAGTACGATAAGTGCAAGATAATTAAACTCAATTATTTCGCAAACATGCTTTAAAACCAATTTCCAATAAATAATCTAATAAATCAAAACTCATTTTTTAAAACCAATTCTCAATAATTCCAATATCAATAATCAATAAAACCAATTCCTCATATTAAAACCAATTCCTCTCCCAAGTGTGCATACCCCCCAAGCTAGTCTCCTTATGTTACAAGGCTATTCTTGAGGAAAGACCCGGTCATGCAAAGTCCAAGGCCTTATCAATAAACCAAATCCGCATAGTGGAATTACCAACATGCTTATAAAGCATAAATAATAATAAATCCATGATTCACTAAATCCTCTATTAAATCCAATAATTCAACCTTTAATGAAAACAATCCAAACTCCTTTTCCATAAATCCAACTTGCTTTCAAAATCAATCTTTTTTAAACATGAATAATAAATTAATTTATCAAAACATGTTATAAAAATCAATACTCCAATTTAATTATTAAAACAATCTTTTAAACATTCTTTCATTTCATAAACCATAATTCAATTCAATTTAATTCAAACAACATAAATCGTTCAAACATGTTTCATTCAAATCGATCACTTCCAAGGTATCTGGCCACCTAACGTACCTTAATCTTCACTTAGGCAACAACACTTCAAAAGTACTCTCAAGTAGCTTGATCAAAAACACCCTACAAATAAATATAACCTTAATCAATATAAGGTTAACAAATAATCACAAATAATTAAATTAAACCCTCCTAACTAAATGTACATGAACCTCTTAAATTAATTCAACATGAACATTATTAAAATCTTATTTTATATAATTAAAACTACTCATAATAGTTTTATATTAATCTCCCATAATAATAATAATTGAATAAAAGAAAAGGAGAAGAAAAGAATTGAATTTGCGTAGGAAACAAAAGGCAGAACTTTCAGAGGCTATAACTCCTTTGTTATAGCTCCGAATTGGGTAATTCTTGAGCCTAAACTCAAGGATTTTTCGAGAGGAATAACTTTATGGGAAACGTCACTACCCCAGAAACTGACCAGAAGTGCCCGAAAATTGGCTTCAAAGATGAACGAGATGATTTGTGTAAAATTGAGGATAAGAAAAAAGAAGAGAAATTGGTGTGAAGAATGTGAGAGGTATGAAGGGGTATTTATAGGCTAGTATGAGCATGAATTATGGTAGGAAAATGTAGGAAGAATTATGGTAATTAAGAGATTACTTGGTGAAGTGAGCAAAAATTTAAGGAAAGTTTTGATATTTGAAGAGATTGTGTATAAATGAATATGGAAGGTATGTATGTCATGAAAAGTGTTAAGGAAATTGGAATTTCTTGGGGAATAATTAAGAAGAATGAATGGCAAGAAAATATAATAATTGGATATCAAAAAGATGGAGAATTAGAATTATGGAAAATAGGAGATTTTAGGGAGATAATTAAAAATACAAATTACCAAAATATTTTCCCAAAATCTTTGTGGGATGGCCGAAATTATTGAGCTTTCCTAAGCTCATATTTTCGGCCTTCTTATTTAGTATTTTGGAATATATTTTGCTAGTTTAAAGGAATTAAAAATAATTGTGTAAATTATATTTATTGTAATAAATATTTAAATAATAAAATACCAAATATTCACCAAATAATTTAACTAATAAAAATAAGATTGTATACATAAGAAAATATGAATTTATTAGCTAAATAAATGGGATTTTCGGACTTATTAAAATGATAATAAAATATAGCTTTTGCCTTAATTAAAATATCCGAAATATATAAATAATCCGGTTTTTAGAATAGGATATATGGATAATAAATCTTATCCAAAATAATGATTAGTTTTCAAAATACTTTTGGCGCCAAAATTAAAATATCATTTTGGCTCCAAGATTTAAGTAGTAAATTGAATTACTAAAATACCCTTTTTAGAAAATAATAATTAATTAGGAAAATACGTATGAAAATACGGGGTATTACAGTCTACCCCCCTTAAAATAAGTTTCGACCCGAAACTTAGCCAAAAGAAATGAAAAACATTTTGAAATTATTGGTTCATGCACATCCTAACTTGACTCAAGACTCCAACTAAACTTAAATAAGACTTGAAATCACTCAAAAATGACTCGAAAAGTAGACGCGCGAAACACTATCGCCCTCTACCCCCTTTAAAATGAGTTACGCCCCCGTAACTCGACCACTAACCTTAGGCAAACAGTTCTGGGTAACGTTTCCTCATATAAGCCTCAGCTTCCCCTGTGGCCTCTTCAATTTTCTTATTTGACCACAATACTTTCACAATGCTCACATACTTGTTCCTTGTGCTCCTGACCTTAGAGTCAAGAATCTTTACTGGTCATTCCTCATAAGTCAAATTCTCACCCATCTCAATGGTTTCTGATTGTAACAAATGTATCACATCAGGAATATACATTCGGATTTGGCTCACATGGAACACATTGTGAACCCTTTCAAGCTCGTTAGGCAAATCCAACTTATAAGCCACTTTTCCCACTTTCTGAATGATCTCATAAGGCCCTATGTACTTTGGGCTTAATTTTCCTTTCTTCCCGAACCTCATCACACCTTTCATGGGTGAAATCTTTAACAAAACCTTCTCTCTTACTTCATATCCCTCTTCCCTCCTTTTCAAATCAGCATAACTTTTCTGTCGATCTTGGGCTGCTTTAATCTTTTCTTGGATCAACTTGACCTGCTTCACCATATCCTCAATCATTTCTGGTCCAAGAAGCGTAGTTTCACTTACATCATTCCAACATACTGGACTTCTACACTTTCGACCATATAAAGCTTCAAATAGTGCCATCCCAATGCTTGCATGGTAACCGATGTTGTAAGAGAACTCTATCAAATCCAAGTCCCTTGATACTCCATCACACAAGCTCTTAACATGTCCTCTAATGTCTGAATCGTTCTTTTTCTCTGACCATCTGTCGCAGGATGAAATGTTGTGCTCATTAACAACTTAGTTCCCAATACCTTTTGAAAACTTTGCCAAAAGTTAAACAAAAACCTTGTATCTCTATCCAAAATGATATCCGTGGGTACCCCATGGTACTTCACCACAAACTTCACATAAGCTCTTCCAAACGAATCCATGGTCCAAGTACTTCTCATGGGTATGAACGCTGCTGACTTGGTAAACCTGTCCACTATAACCCAAATAGTGTCATTTCCTGCCTTTGTCCTTGGCCAAAATCCCACAAATTCCATAGAAATCGAATCCCATTTCCATTTGGGCACCTCCAAGGATTAGACCTTTTTTTGAGGCCTACGATGCTCAATCTTCACGTTCTGACATGTCAAACACTTAGCAACAAATTCACCCACTTATTTCTTCATATTAGGCCACCAAAAAGTCTTCTTCATGTCCTTATACAATTTATCCCCTCCGGGATGCGTTGAATAAGAAGAATTATGGGCTTCTTCCATCAATCATTGCTTCAAATCACAACGATTCTGCGGCACACACCATCTTCCCTTAAAACGAATGCTTCCCTCATCACCAATGGTGAAATCCAACACTTGCCATTCATCAATCTTCTTCTTAATTGCTTTAAACTTCTCATCTTCCAATTGACTATCCCTTATCTCATCATAAATGGATGGTTGAACCACCAAGGCATTCAACATCCTAACCACTTCACCATGTTCCATCACCTCCAAGTTCAACTTCTGAAATTCCACACACAACTGATCTGGGACTACCATCATAGTCATCGTATGTTCTGACTTTCTGCTCAAAGCATCTGCCACCACATTAGCCTTTCCCTGATGATACTGAATATCCAATGTATAATCACTCATATACTCCAACCATCGTCTCTGTCTCCCATTCAAGTGCGTCTAGGTGAAAATGTACATCAAACTCTTATGATCCGTGAAAATCCTACTAGTCACTCCATACAAGTAATGTCTCCAAATTTTCAAGGCAAACACTATTGTCCTTCTCGATTTTGCATCAACACACATCCCAATCCCAACCTCGGTGCATAACTATGCACGTCATATAGATCACTCCCATCCGGCAAAGCCAGCACAGGTGTTGTGGTTAACCTTTCTTTCAAGATCATAAATGCCTCTTCACACTCTTGGGTCCATGAGAACTTATGCTCCTTTTTCATCAAACTTGTCATGGGCTTCTCGAATCTTGAAAAATCCTTCACAAACCTTCTGTAATAGCCTGCTAAACCCAAGAAACTCCTTACATCCGACACATTCTTTGGGGTTGGCCAATCACTCACAACTCGAATCTTGCTTGGGTCCACCGAAACTCCGTCCTTGGAAATCACATGGCCCAAAAATGCTACTTTCTCCAACCAAAACTCACACTTAGACAACTTGGCATACAACTGATGCTCTCTTAAACATGAGAACACTTGTCTCAAATTCTCCTTATGCTCTTCTTCATTCTTTGAATATATCAAAATATCATAAATAAACACCACTACAGACCTATCCAAGTATGGGCTGAAAATCCTATGCATCAAGTCCATGAACACTACAGGTGCATTGGTCAAACCAAATGGCATAACTGTGAACTCAAAATGACCATAACGGATCCTAAAAGCACTCTTTGCAATATCTTGCTCCGCAATTCTCAACTGGTGATAACCCGATCTCAAATCTATTTTTGAGAATACCCCTGCTCCTTTCAACTGGTCAAACAAATCAACGATCCTTGGTAATGGATACTTAGTCTTCACCGTCACCTTGTTCAACTCTCGATAATCAATACACAACCTCATACTCCCATCCTTTTTCTTTACAAACAATACTAGGGCTCCCCAGGGTGATAAACTAGGCCTAATATAACCTTCCTCCAACAAATCATCCAACTGGGTCTTCAACTCCCTCAACTCAGCTTGAGCCATCCTATATGGAGCCTTATAAATAGGTCCAGTTCCAGGCACTAGATCGATAGTGAACTCAACATCCCTCACTGGTGGCAGAGTAGGAATCTCATCCGGAAACACATCTAGAAACTCTTCTACAACAGGAATACCCTCTTCACCTTTCTTTTCCTCACTTTCAACCTCTTGAACACTACACAAAAACAAAGGACAACCCTTCTTAACCAGCTTCTGTAGTTGCATTGCAGACACAATTCTCAACCCTGAACTTTTCTCTTCCTTTTTATACACCACTTTGGTCTTACTTAGGCTAGTCAAGGTGACCTTTTCAGCCGCACAATCAATTTTTGCTTCATACTTTCCCAACCAATCCATACCCAGAATCACATCAAAGTCATTCAAGTTAAACTCGATCAAATTAGCTAGAAACTCTACCCCAGAGATGGAAATAGGCACACTCAAAAACAATCTCGAACAACTCCTCACTTCCCCAGACGGAATAGACACATCTAGAGAAACTGACTCAAGACTCTCTAACCCGAGACTCCTAACTACTTCCTTAGAAATAAAAGAATGCGATGCCCCAGAATAAAACAAGACTTTCACAAGAAAAGAGCTTATAAAGAAAACACCAATTACCACATCATTAGTAGACTCAGCCTTCCGACTATTCATCACAAACACACGACCCTTTGTGGCACCTCCCGCACCGCTACTGTTTCCAGCCTTGGTTGTAGGTCCACTAGACTGTGGTGGTTTACTAGGTGCACTAGACTCTTTCACCTTCCCAGACTTAACATCAGCTTCCTTCTTGAAACACTCATACTCACGGTGTCCCAACTTCTGAAAGTAACGACAAGTTACCGGGTTTCCCTCACAGTCCTTCCCTGGGTGTTCTTTCTCGCACCTCTTGCAAAAAAACTTCCTCTTGGGTTCCTCGCCCCTTTGGTTCCCATTCCCATTATGGTTAGATGACTGTCCCCCATTCCCCTTCCCAAAGTTCCCCTTTTTTTCCCTCCTATCTCTAGAATTCCCTTGGTAATTTCCATTAGGCTTATGCCTCTTTTCACCCCCGTTAAAAGAGTCTGGGTTCTTCCTTTTCTCTCCCACCTGCTCCATCTCCCCCCCTTAATTCCGTACAGATGGGCTGCACGGCCATAGACTTCATCTAGGGTCTCAAAAGTCACTCCCTCTAGCTTCCCTTGGAGGGTCAAGGTTAGGCCTTGCTCAAATCTTTGAGCCTTAATGGTTTCAATAGGGACTACTTCCGGGGCAAACCTCATCAACTCAATGAACTTGTTGTAGTATTCACTGATTGACATGTTTCCCATTCTTAGGTTGGTAAACTCCATACACTTCTGCTTTCTAAGGTAGGAAGGGTAAAACTTCTCTCTCAAGGATTCCTTGAACTCATTCCACCCAAAGTTTGGTCTTTTCAGCAACTCATCCTTTTTTTGGGCCCACCATAAGTTTGCTTCCTCCCTCAAGTAGTAAACTCCATTGTTCACCCTCAGCTCGCTTGGGCAATTGATAGCATCAAATAGCTTGTCAAACTCCCTAATCTAGTTTTCGAGGCTTGCTGGGTCCTCTTTTCCCAAGTAAATAGGCGGTTTAGCTGCAGCTACCCTCTTAAAGACTTCACTATAGGCATCAAGCTCAGGATTTTGGTGTTCCCTATTCACCACCTTCGTGATGTTCTCAGTAATTTGGGTCAACTACTTAAGGACCTTTCCAACTTTGGAACCAGTGTGCTTACTCCTTAAATGTTCCCTCATTCTTGGAGACATAATTCCTGGGTATGATTATTACACTTGGAAATCAAAACAAGTTCTACTCATACTAGAATTTAATTCACTTAATACCATAGAGAAATTTCAAATAATTCATTTTATTTCATTAATAATTAATGAAAATACAACCTTGCCACTTAAGACAATTATTGAAACATGAAACAAAAAAATAGTTCAAAAACAATCAAATAACACTATGGGCATAACCATCTTTAATAGGATCATAATCCGGATTATCACTTCTATTGCTTGGTTCGGCCATGAGAGTTGGGTTATAACCACTATAGCTTGGAATAAGGCCTATTGAGCTTGACCTAGATTTACTTATATTTCTGTCTGTGGAAGGAGTGTAACTTGGGCTTTCTGTTGGGCTTACATCCCCACAAGGTTGGCTTGAAGAAGATTTGGGGTTTTGGGCTCTTTCTTTTGCAATTTGAGAACGAGTTCTGGGCCTTTTTGCAACATGGAAATGGGCTTTTGGATAGTTTGTTTTGAAGATTTAGAGCTCAAAGATTGGCTAAGAGAACGGTAATGCGTGCTCCTACCAAGAGGTGGTACGGACTCATCACTAGATTCAACATACTCATGTCGCTTCTTTGGGTATGAAAAAGGTACTTGGGCATTTAAGAAGTACATTTGGTCATTAGGTCCAAAGATGTGGTCTTTTGGGATCATGGGAATTTTCACAACTTTCCTCTTAGGTTCATACTTGCGCTCCACATAGTGCAAGTCCCTCTTAAGGCTAGACATAGTTGCTAACCACTTCCCTTCATGATGGGGCTTCTCATTCTACATTCCGTCTTCCTTAATCACATCCCCATATTTGTCAAAGAGAGGTTTGTATTTCTTAATTCTAGGCAAATGGGCCAAGGCTAGAAGAACCATCCAAGGTTGTTGGGTCAAGACTTCCTCACCATCCTTCTCATAAATGGTCAAGGCCAAAGTACAAATTCCAGTTATGAAATCACTAACTGTGACTCCACTATCTTTCAAGTAATGAATGTCAAAATATTGGTGTCTCATTGCATCAATCATTTTCATCTGTTTCACACATAAATGCAAAACAATTAATTAAGTATCAAATCACACAAACAATCCAATTCAAAATCCATTTGCAATAAGCAATTCATAACTCAACCAAACATCACTCAAGATTACCCAACCATGGGTAATAACTAAAAAAATCGGACCTCTAGACCACACTCTAAGGTGTTTTAACACCAACTTTAATGCACACATAATCGCATACTCAAGTTTCAAACAATTTCAATTCTTTTTATTTTCGAAAATAATAAATATGTACTTGAATCGAGATTAAAGGACGGTCGAGCCCGCATCTCCCAGGAAAGTGACCTACGACGTTGAGGCGAGCCTTTCCTAGACAGAGAGTCGTACCCATTATAGGCGGCCTCCGTAGAGAACTCAAGAATCCTTTTCTCCTTCATCATTCCACAAATAAGAAAATAGTTTGTTAAGTAAAAATAAGGCTTTTGACTCACACACAAATTCGAAACTCTATTTATCCTATATGCCCTCTTAAGTCTACCCACAATTTTAATTACAATTTTAATCTTTTTAGGAACTTGAAATCTGATACCACTTTGTGAAAATCTGATACCACTTTGTAACACCCCCGAATCTCCCTCTACGGAAATACTAGTATAATACGTATAATTATACCATAGAGATAGACTTAGGCGTATTACCGCCGCATGAAAATGCAAGGCTACTCAAACTTACTAAAAATAACAATACATTGCAGCGGGACTTTCAATACTCTTCTTTATTAATAATAACTATAATAGTAACCAATGTTATGAGTATTAAAAATAGATACAAGACCAAATTCCTAATTTAGTGAAAACCAATCCCGGGACTCCAATGCATCATTTATTGACTCCAACCTAAAAATAAGCAACACTGCTTACCATTACGGTAAACAGGGCGAACCAAAACAAATAAGAAGTAGGAGTTAGAAAAATATGCTAAGTACGATAAGTGCAAGATAATTAAACTCAATTATTTCGCAAACATGCTTTAAAACCAATTTCTAATAAATAATCTAATAATTCCAAACTCATGGTTTTAAACCAATTCTCAATAATTCCAATATCAATAATCAATAAAACCAATTTCAATTATTTAAAAACCAATTCCTCATATTAAAATCAATTCCTCTCCCAAGTGTGCACACCCCCCAAGCTAGTCTCCTTATGTTACAAGACTATTCTTGAAGAAAGACCCGGTCATGCAAAGTCCAAGGCCTTATCAATAAAAAAAATCCGCATTGTGAGATTACCAACATGCTTATAAAGCATAAATATTAATAAATCCATGATTCAATAAATCCTCTTTTAAATCCAATAATTCAACCTTTAATGAAAACAATGCAAACTCCTTTTCCATAAATCCAACTTGCTTTAAAAATCAATCCTTTTTAAACATGAATAATAAATTAATTAATCAAAACATGTTATAAAAATCAATACTCCAATTTAATTATTAAAAACAATCTTTTAAACATACTTTTATTTCATAAACCATAATTCAATTAAATTTAATTCAAACAACATAAATCATTCAAACACGTTTCATTCAAATCGGTCACTTCCAAGGTATCTAGCCACCTAACGTACCTTGATCTTCACTTATCCAATAACACTTCAAAAGAACTCTCAAGTAGCTTGATCAAAAACACCCTACAAATAAATATAACCTTAATCAATAAAAGGTTAACAAATAATCACAAATAATTAAATTAAACCCTCCCAACTAAATGTACATGAACCTCTTAAATTAATTCAACATGAACATTATTAAAATATTATTTTATATAATTAAAACTAGTCATAATAATTTTATATTAATCTCCCATAATAATAATAATTGAATAAAAGAAAAGGTGAAGAAAAGAATTGGATTTGCGTAGGAAATAAAAAGCAGAACTTTCCGAGGCTATAACTCCTTTGATATAGCTCCGAATTGGGTAATTTGTGCACCTAACCTGAAGAATTTGTTGAGAGAAACAACTTTTTGTGAAACGTCCCTACCCCAAAAACTGAACAGAAGTGTCCGAAAATTGGATTCAAAGATGGAAGGGATGATTTGTGTAAAATTGAGGAAAAGAAAAAAAAAAGAGAATTGGTGTAAAGAATGTGAGAGGTATGAAGGGGTATTTATAGACTAGTATGAGCATGAATTATGGTAGGAAAATGTAGGAAGAATTATGATAATTAGGGTTTAAGAGATTACTTGGAGAAGAAAGCAAAGATTTAAGGAAAGTTTTGATATTTGAAGGGATTGTGTATAATTGAATATGGAATGTATATATGTCATGAAAAATGTTAAGGAAATTGGAATTTCTTAGGGAATAATTAAGAAGAATGAATGGCAAGAAAATAAAATAATTGGATATCAAAAAGATGGAGAATTAGAATTATTGAAAATAGGAGATTTTAGGGAGATAATTAAATATACAAATTACAAAAATATTTTTCCAAAATCTTTGTGGGATGGCCGAAATTATTGAGCTTTCCTAAGCTCATATTTTCGGCCTTCCTATTTAGTATTTAGGAATATATTTTGCTAGTTTAAAGGAATTAAAAATAATTGTGTAAATAATATTTATTGTAATAAATAATTAAATAATAAAATATCAAATATTCACCAAATAATTTAACTAATAAAAATCAGATTTTATACATAAGAAAATCAGAAATTATTAGCCAAATAATTGGGATTTTCAAACTTATTAAAATAATAATAAAAGATAGCTTTTGCCTTAATTAAAATATCCGAAATATATAAATAATCCGGTTTTTAAAATAGGATAAATGGATAATAAATCTTAACCAAAATAATGATTAGTTTTCAAAATACTTTTGGCGCCAAAATTCAAATATCATTTTGGCTCCAATATTTAAGTAGTAAATTGAATTACTAAAATACCCTTTTTAGAAAATAATAATTAATTAGGAAAATACGTATGAAAATACGGGGTATTACAACAATGCTAGCTAAGGAGATCAAAAGTTAGAAAAAAGCAATCTACTACTTGAGTAAAAAGCTTCAGGGTTATGAAACCAAGTACACACCACTTGAAAAGTTGTGTCTTGCACTCGTGTGGGCTGCGCAGAAATTAACACATTACATCCTCACTTATACAGTGCATGTTATATCCAAGATGGACCCTCGCAAGTATTTGTTCGAAAAAGCAACACTTAAACGTGCGAATTCCAACGGACACAATTAGAATGACATTGACCATAGAAAGAAGATATGAGCCGGGTTATGTTCACGCACTTGATGATGAACAAGAAGCACAAGAAGAAGATGAAGAGCCATGGTATACATATATCCTCTATTACGTGATGAAGAGAGAATACCCTCCTAATACTTATTAAAGGGCAGACCGTGCTTTGAGGCTCCTGGCCTCACAATATGTGCTCATCAGAGGATAACTCTACAAAAGGACCGCTCAAGGGAGAAATCTCTTGTGCATAGCGAAGACTGAAGCACGCAAAACCATTGAAAACCTTCACGCCGGAATATATGGAACGCATATGAATGCTAAAATGTTAGTCCAAAAGATTCAACGACAAGGTTATTGTTGGACTACTATGGAGAGAGACTTTCACGAATACGTCAAGAAATGTATGAAGTGTCAAGTCTATGCAAATTTACAGCACGCTCCACCTTCGCTTCTCTACACATATACTTCTTCATGTCCTTTCTCTACTTGGAGTATCGACATCATTGGAAAGATAACGCTACCTGGACAAGGGGGAAATGAGTTCATCCTTGTAGTGATAACTTACTTCACTAAATAGGTCAAAGCTGCCTCATATGCTAAGCTCACAGCAAAACATGTAGCTCAATTCACAATATCATATGCCGCTATGGGGTACCTCATGAGATTATCAGTGATAATGGGACGCATTTCCAAGTCGAGTGCGCAGAACTATTAAAGAAATATCATATCAAGCATCACAGATCATCACCCTACAGGCCACAAACAAAAAGTGCAGTTTAATCAGCCAACAAGACTGTGAAAACTATCATCGAAAAGATGACAATAAATTACAAACATTGGTCTAGTAAGCTACATTTCGCCCTTCGGGGTTATCCAACCTCAGTTTGTACATCAACGTGGGTTACCCCTTTCTCTTTAGTCTATGGAGTTGAAGCTGTACAACTAATAGAGCTCGTAATCCCTTCTTTCCGAATCGCGTTGGAAAGCCAACTAGATGAAGTCGATAGGATTAAAGCAGGACATGATGAACTAGTCTTACTTGACGAAAAACGCTTGACAGCTTTGCATCATGTCCAAACCTACCAACAGCGTATGGAACAATATTTCAATAAAAAAAGTCAAGACTACGAACATCAAGGAAGGTGACTTGGTGCTTAAGGCACTTCCCAAAATTGTGTTGGATCTAAGAGGAAAATTTAGACTAAACTGGTCGGGTCCGTACATTGTTAAATCCAGTTTTTCTTTGCGGAGCGGCACAATTGGTAGACATGGACGGTAACGATGTCCACAATTTAACAAACTTGGATCAACTTAAGAAATTTTATGCCTAGTTGCATGGGTTCATGACCCGATAGAGCTACGTTTGGCCTGATTCATTTTTAAGGATACATAGGCAACCCCTCAAGGGGGTCCAACCACTTTAAAAAATAAAATCCTTCCTTCGTCGAACAAGTATAACACACAAGACAGCTAAACGAAGCTAAAAACAAGAAAATCCTACATTAATAGCTATTTCGCCAGTTTAGCATCCACCGCGCCACTGTAGCAACCACCGCCGCAAGGTGGAATACACCGTGGCACGACAAAAAATAGAGAAAAACGTGTTGTGCCACATCAACATCCACTGCGCCGCTGGAATTATTACCGTGTCACGGCAATTTTCACCGTGGGACGATGGAATTTCCAGCAAAAAAATACAGCAAACATTCCCCGCGTCACAGTATTTTCCAGCGTGACGCGGCAGATTTTTCCGTTACGCGGCAAACTCTGGACTTTGAAAATTATGTTGTTTTATGAATATTTGTTTGACGGTTGTTATTATTCTTCCATTGTGTCCGACTTCTTGACTCGGATAATAATAATAAAAAAAAGAAGTTATTGAAATTTTTATTTAAGGCGAAAATAAATATGCAACTAGTATTGAAATAAATGTGACTATAATTATGTGCATCATGCGCCTTATTTAAAAATTAAAAATTTAAATCATATGATCAAAGCAATATCAATCTAATCCTTCTTCACTTTAGGAACCTCTTTCTCTTTTTCAAAAAGGCTAGCCTTCACCATTAATGTGTCTTTTGTAGCCCAAACTGTCACACCTCTAGTTGAACTTTCACCCCTTTCACCTTTCTTAGAATTCTTCAATTGCTTCTCTCTATAAACCATCTTTTCCTTTCACATAATTCTTATTTTTAGGCATTATAGGAGTCTTAAACTCATTTTCTTTTTTTCTCGGACATAGACGATCTTTAGGAGGCGCCTCCTCACTTCTAAGACGTCCCTTCACATCAAAGTTGCGTGATCCAACTCGATCCCTTCAACTTCTAGGATTCAACCATGCCTTTTATGTACTAGACAAGGGAGGAGGAGCTTGGTTACTAGCAAAAACGGTCCACAAAGTTCTTCCAATTTAATAAGTCTCGTACTTGTGAACATTACTTTCATGCAACGATACTTCACGAAGACTATCGTTATAGCGTGGAACTACTTGTTCAAGTCCATATTGTCGCATCAATCGAGAAGGACAATAAAAAGTCAACTTTGAAATACTAGGAACGTGACATTACAGAGTATCATTCGTGCCAACCATCCAAGTAAGCCTCCAACACTACTACAAAAAGCGTGCTTTTTCAACGCTTTTAAACCTTATTTTTGACACCAAAAAGCGTCGCAAAAATATTTCTCGACGCTTCTAAAAAGCGTCGAAAATAAGTGAGTCGAGAATTTTTTTTAGACAAAAAAAAGCGTCGAGAATCTCGACGCTTTTCTATGTCCAAAAAAATATACGAAGCGTCGAATTTGCAGTAGTTGGCGCACTTATTCGACTTTATCGACGCTTTTTTGTGTCTAAAATCCTTAGATTGGTGACACTCTTTTGTGTCAAGAGTTTCAAATATTTGATGTTCAATATTTTGGCGACGCTTTTTTCTGTCATTGTTTTTTGTGTTAGGGACACTTTTTCTTGTCCATATTCTTTTAAAAAAGAAACCCAAAACATATTTACCAAAATCAAGTGTCTAAAAAAAAATTACCAAAAAACGTATTTCATACTGAAAATATAACCAAAATATGTATATAAACCTAAAAATTGGGGCAAACTTTTGTTTTATTTAATAGAAGTATATTATAGTACATGTACAAAATCTTATAGTAATGAGTTTTCTATTACAACAGATATAACTCCAGCTTATACTTCATTCGTGACTAGTTATAGAGGAACAAATCTGCTCATTTCTTCTATAAAAATCTTCAATCAATCTCAAATTAGCTGCTCCTTAATATGCTTGCAAGAGGGCGTAAAGCAAAGTTTGAGATGAATGGAGGACGAAGGAAAAACCTTTATAACTAAATGATGCCCCATAATATAGGCCATGATGGTAGGAGATTACATCCGAGGATAGCAAAATTTAGAGGAAGCAACTGCCATTGAAGGTTGCCTGATGCCAAGAAAAAAAAAAGTAAAATTATTAACAAACTTGTACCTATAATCCTCAAACAAAAGTAACTGCAGCAGGGAAGAATTATAGCGACTAATTCCTTCCTGAACATTCTCCCCCGTATTCAGTCATGAACATTCTTCACGAACACACAGACACAATAGAGGACACAAACACAGCCATGAGGATTATTGGGCCAGCAACTCAATCAGTAATGGAAGGCAGTAGCAAATATGCAACAACGCCACAACGCGTGCAACAGTAACATCATACAATAATAGCAGCAACATCAAACAAGAACAAAAATAGAACAAACAACAATTAACAACAAAAGCAACAACATATATGTACTTGCAACACCCAAGCTATTGCCAAGTCATCTGCCATGAGGCTGCAAAAAGCTAGCAAGACCCATTTCATGTATTGGTTCTTACACAAGAATTTTTAATTACTATCTAAATAAATATCTACTCACGAACAAAAAAAATTATAAGCCACTAAATCATTGATCGAGCATGGAGTAATCCTCTCATTTCATAGTTGATAATAGTAGTCTTCAACTCAGTTCTTAACTTAACAAAAAGAGTATGTAAAGAGATAAACACGTTGACCAAGCATCATTTTTTTTTTTGTTTAGCACTGAGAAAGTATCAGAGTATGTAAAGCTTTCTTATAACCAACAATTTAGCTAAACATAATAACTTTCTACGTAATAAGACTAATAATCAACCTTAAAAGTATCAATTTCAAACAGAAAAAGTTCTGAATAAAAAAAAAATGTAACCTGTGTTCCTGGGTTCCTCTAAATGCAACAATAATAGAATTTAGATCCTTAGCAACCCCAACATATGCCTGCATTAGACAGAATAATGATATTAGAGAGAAGTGAGGAACTGACAAAAATTCTGTGAAGCATATAAGATAGATAAAGATGTGACTACGCACCTACAAGCAATGCTGGACATCAACAATAAGCTCTATGATTTCAAATCCCTATTAACAGGAAACGATTTCTAATTAATAAATATACATACCTAAACATAATGCCCACTAGAGATAATCTGAGAAAATAAAACATGTAAACAGAAATTTAATAATAGTAAGTTAAGAACCTTTGTCATTCCATTACATCTTGAGCAAGTCCAGGTAAACAGTTAAGTCAAGTCTGACTCATACACCTGTGAACAAAAAAAAATTAGAATCCATCTGCAGATTAGCCATAAAATGCTACCTCAACAGCATTACGAAATCACCTAACCAGCAAAAGAAAAACACAACCCAAAATTACCAAAAGTTCACAATAATAGGAATATAGGGAGCAATGGACCAAGCAAGTAATCCAAATTAAACAAGTAGTATATATAGTTAAAACAAAAGCAATATTTGACCAAAATTAATGCAAATCAATGTCACAGTAATAGTTCCCACTTGAGATTATGATGAAGATTCGGACAATCCACCTTAACACAGTCAGAGTTCTATTCTTCTGATAAAAATTCACTGCCCACAAAACTAATTAACCAAATTGGTAACTAAATGATCTCTATCTACACCCAATCGCCATAATTATAAACAAACAACACAAATTTATACAAAAACAAACTAACTACTCAAAAAAACATGAAACATAAAGTAATGCAGTGATAAAAATCTAAAATCAAATTTAGGATACATAAATTCAACACAATGTAGACCCATTAAAATCCAATTCAAAATTAATCAAATCAAAATGTTAAGAAGAACAAATACCCAGAAAAATTAGAATAAAAAAATGAGGTTACCTTGGGTAAAACAAGCAACAAGCTTAACATCAAGATTACCTTCAATCTTTCGTGCTTCTTTTCGGAGCTCTTCCCACCCATATTCCTACAACTCCATACTTAGATCCGACATCCTACCCACCTGACGCGATTAGCACAACCCACCAGACTAAAGAAACCTTGAAATTTATATTGTTTAATCAATTAAACCCATCATCAGACCATACATTGGTAACATTATTGAAAAAAAGCTTTGAAAACAATCTAAAAACCAAATTTTAAATAAAAAAGGAAAAAAAAAACCAAAAACAAAAGATACGCCTTAATGTTGTCGGCACAGAGATGAGGAACAAATTGATTAAAATTAGATAGATCTGATTATATAATTGATGTATCTTAATTTGAAATGATTAAGAGAGACAAAGATCTAAACTTATATTTAATTACCTCATTTCAAAATAGAATTAGAGAGGGACGTCGGACGAAGATCTAACTTTAAAACTGATGTAGCACGCTTAGAAGTCTATTCAAGAGGGGCGAAGATCTGAATTTGTATTTGATTCAAAGAGGAGCGAAGATCTGAGTTTGAAATTCATGGTTCCACGAGCCTCTTTGTAGAATTATGAATGTAGGTGAGAAGAATAGTTAGGGTTGATAACTAAGTGGTAAGGGGTTGGTTTTTTTTTCTTTTTTCCTAAATTTTGAAATCGTGTGTGTTGAATTCACATGTTAGTCACGTGCAAGAGTTTCTCGACGCTTTTTTCTGCCGAAAATTGATTTCGACGCTAAAAAGTGTCGGTAAAACACGCATAGTAAATTTAAGAGATGACGCTACTTGTCTAGCGTCGAAGGCCCAACGTCGAGAAAGTACTCTTTTTGTAGTAGTGCAAGGCACCACCCACCGAATGGAATACTCTTTCTTTGCAAAGAAGACCATCCAATCATCATATGACATGTTTGTAGAGTAATTCTTCTTCCTACGGACCAGATCATTAGGCCCATATTTTTCAATATCGTCGGGGGCTTCAAAAAGTTCTAAACGCTCCATCAACCAAATCCACAAAAAAAAATCAGTAGACATAAAAAAAAAGTGCAGAAAGCACCGTGACACAGAAGAATGCACCATGTCGCGACAAACATGTACCGTGACACAGTGCCTACAATGTGTCATGGGGCCTAATCAAGGCACGTTTTTTCCTGCAACAGTACTAGAGAGCCCTTCCTGATGGCTTTTCGGTTAGATTTTGCTTCGTCAAGGCCACGCAAAGTTTCTCCAAGGCAAGTAGGCATAGGAGATCTTCCAGATTCAACATGTTCAAGCACAGACGCTAAACAAGCATGTCCTACCCTACCATTTGCAAATAAAAACTTGCTAAACATGCAAAAAAATAAACCCCTCTACGGTATACATGATAAGACTCAGAGACGGGACGATTGAAATAAAAATTTGCAAGCTTTTCTAAATCTACTTCATTACCACACACAATTTTATTTAAATCTGGATATGTCAGATTTAGATGGCATTCAAAGTCTTGATAACAATACTCACGTAGGGTAGGCTTTGCAATGAGAAATCTGGCAGGAAAACCAAAGATGGCACCGAATCCCTCCGGTAGGGGACATATTTCATCATAATCAAATTTGAAACAATGAGTTTCTGGACTCCAATAATCTACAGCTGCCCTAAGAAACCCATGTTCAATTGCTACATGCCTTAAGGCTAATAAGCCTCTGACATGAAACAATTTCAGCTCTCTTTTGTCCGCATTGGACAAAGAATAGGACTAGTCACGCAATGTATTATCAACATTTTGAGACATTATTATTGAAATATGAAATTCTAATTATTTTATGTTTCGTACGGATATCACGAAGAAACTGGTCCTATTTTATAGCCAAAACGCTTGGAAACACTCAAAATCTATCTTTCTATGGGCGCAAATTACATCACTTCAGAATACGTGCACCGTGACACGAGAAATTCCACCGTATCACGGGAATTTGAGCCGCGACACGACATGTTTTTACGTGACACGCTATATACTGCCGTGTCGCGGTGCCCACGCGTCTTCATATTTTTATCCTTTACCTATTTTTATCCGGATTTTTATTATTTTTCCTTGACCGTTTATCTTCTAATCTTTTTTTTTTAGAATTTCAATCCTAATAAAATTCTCTATTTATTTTATTTATTTATTTTTATTTGTTATTTATTTTATTTTGTTTTTATTATTATTTTATTTTATTTTTTTTTTTTTGGGGAAGTTGTAAAACTTGTCCCATTTTAATTTTTATTTCTTTTTCTTTTGGGGAAATTGCAAAATCTATCCCATTTTTGTTTTGGGGAGAGTTATAAACTTGTCCCATTTTTATTTTTATTTATTTTTTCTTTTTGGGGAAATAGCAAAATTTGTCCCATTTCTCATTTTCATTTTCTTTTTGGGGAAGGTTGGTGTAGATACCCAAATGTGTATCCCCAAAATCAAACCCAGTGATGAATACCTTTCATGTCATTAGATTATCGATCGAAGCAAAAATGTGAAAAGTCTAGTGATGAGGATGTTTTTATTAAAATATCTCTTCTTTCTGTTTTTGAAAATATTTCTTTTCTTAACTTATTTTTGAAAAACGTACATTCGAGTTTAGTTTGGTCCATGATAAGGGTCCAATAATGGTGTAGTTTGATGGGGCTTAAAAAGACCTTTCTAACGATATATTATACGGAAATTTCATGAAATGCCCCTGAGTAATTTTTTTATTCACCGAATACTCATCAAAACTTTTAAATTCACCAAATAACTCCCGAGTTTAAAAAAATTTCACAAAATGCCCTTAATGACTGAGGGTGTGACGGTTAACTTAATACGCCACGTGGCAGCCTCCAATTGGTTGTTGTAATATAAATAAATTAATTATTAAAAAAACTTTTAAAATAAAAAAAAAACCTTAAATTTTTTTTTTAAAAATACCCCCACAACCCCCAGACCCACCCCGCCCCACCACCAGCCCTTGCAGACGGCGCCGACGCCGAACGCCATCTCCCAGCCGGAACCGGCGCCGGTCGCCGGCGAGGCTTGCCCCCTCACCCTCGACACCCCACCCCTACCCCCAGCCCCTCTCCCTTTGTTTCCCCTCCCCTTAAACCCTTCCCCATCCCTCGAAAACCCCCCCTTTGCGGCCGGCGTCCAAACCCCCTCCCCGGCGCCGGCGAACCTTTTGCACCCCACCCCCCACCCCCCGCCATCCCCACCACCTTTCCCCCCTAAACCACCACCAAAAAAACCGAAAAAATAATCAAAAAAACTCCAAATCAAAATCTAGGGTTTCGATTTGGGGGTTTTTCGGTTTTTAGGGTGGTGGTTTAGGGGGGGAAAGGAGGTGGGGCGAAAGTGGTTTGCCGACGTCAGGGAGGAGGTTTGGGCGCCGGCCGCGAAAGAAGGGGGGTGTTTTCGAGGTTGGGCAGGGGTTTAAGGGGAGGAAAAACGAATGAAGAAAGGGGGCTGGGGGTAGGGGAGGGGGTGTCGGAGGGTGGGGGGCTGCCCTCGCCGGTGTAAAGGGACCACCGGCGCAGGGGGAGGGGTGGGATCTAGCGGTGGTGGCTGGTGGTCGGTCGTTGGGGGTGGGGTGGGTCTTGGGTGGTTGGGGTGTTTTTTTAAATTTTTTTTTAATTTTTTTTTTAATTTTTAAAGTTTTTTTTAATAATTAATTAACTAATATTACAACAACCAATTTGAGGCTGCCACGTGGCATATCAGTCATTAATGACTAACGCTGTTAACCGTCGTTAGTCATTTAGGGCATTTGGTGACATTTTTCTTAAACTCAAGTGTATTTGGTGAATTTGAAAGTTTTGATGGGTATTTGGTGAATAAAAAAATTACTCAGGGGCATTTCATGAAATTTCCGTATATTATAAGCCCAATTCCGATGAATAATGAGGAAGTTATGGCCAAAATACTAAAATGTGCTCGAACCGGGTTTTACCTACGACCCAATGATCATGTGGAGGGTCCAAATGTCTAATCCTATTTCTAAACTAATTAGGATTAATTAGAAGCTTCTATAAGTTTTTAAAAGATCTTATATCCTTTTTGAAAAAATAAGATTAAAGAATTTGAATTAAAAAAAAAACTTTCCTTTTTAAAAACTTTCCTTTTTCTTTAATCCTAATTCTATTCGAATTTAAAGATGTTCAAAGACAGTAAGATTTTATTTTTGTGCTCATAATCTTTATCCAAATTTTATATTTTTGAATAGATCTTGAAATTATCTTTCCAATGATATATTATAATATTAAATCCGAGTTATAACGAAAAATATATGAATGAGATACAAAACTCTATCCAAAACTGACACCGTCCTACTATTTCAGCCATATCTTTTAATCTACAAATGATTTTGATCTGATTCTAATTGGGTTATAATGTAGACTTCAAGAGATTTCCAACAACATATTATATTCCTTATTTAGACTTCTTGATCAAAAGACATGATGAAAACTAAATCCGCAAAAACTGCTGTCCATCGAGTTTTATTTTGATTCGAATTTGGATTCTTTTCTTATTCTTCGACTCTCTTTTTTCTCAATAAATAGAGGTCATATATCCTCTTTTTTAATCACCAACCCTCATGAAGATATTCTTGATTCTCTCTCTTTCTAGGCCTAGCCTTTTACAAACACAATTCCTCATACATTATCACTAGACACACCTATCCAACTTCGAAGTTGCCTTCGCCTTAGACGTGAAAGGTTTTAATTTGTAAGGGTTTGGTCGCAAATCTCTATTTCAATTATATAATTTAATTGTTTGATTATATTTTCCTTGAAGTTACTAACGTGTGTATTTTGTTATTAGAAAGAGGTACGAGACATCTAAGTAAGTGCTTTAATTGATTTATGATTTATTGATTTTATGATATAGAAATCATGCTTAGATTGTTATTTTGATTTCTAGTATAATGTTAGGATGTTTTATTGATTCCTAGTATCATGTTTAAGATGTTCCTAGTATCATGTTAGGATGATTTCTTTAGTATGATATTTAGGGTGATTTGCTTATATCAATTATGATTCCTGTGATGCTTCCTATTTTCTTTCCTAATATTCATGTTAGTATCATGTTAGGGTTAAATCTTGGATCTTTGATGTTTAGTGACATTCTAGGGTTTTTTTATTAATCTTGTTATTATCATGCCTAGGATCTTGCTATTATAATTTAACATGATTGTGATAATAATGATTATTTTAATTATGATTATTTTTATGATTATTATTATGTTAGTTGATTAATGGTTATTATTGTTATTGCTTGATCACACCTTTTATGCATGTTTAAAGGGAATTTGGTACTTGTAATCATGCTTAATAAGATCATTAATAATCTTGTTTAGGTTAATATAATTATAATTCAAGTCATCCCCAATAAAATATTTATTTGTGCACTAATATTCAAACAACATAGATAAACAGGTTTAGGGTTAAACCTATTAATTGCATGTTAGTCAGAAAGCGCATATGAATACGATTAGAATAAAGCAAAGGCCTATTATTAGGGAAGGTTCATTCTCTTTTAGGTTGGATTTGTACCTTCATCTCCGAACTACCAGTCATGGTTCCAGACCTATTAGAGTTAACAATCTCTTGGATCGTTAAGGGGCGTAACCTTCACCCTGTGAACGGTTTACAAGTTCCTAAAACTTGTTGGCGACTCTTTTGCTCTAGCTTCTTTCCCCTTAGACGCCAACGTACTTTAGTGTATGATCACAGTAGGGTTCAAGATAGGGGTAATGCTTGAAATATTCCCTACAATTGGTACCCTCCACTTACGATTTTTTTTTGCGTCATTAATAAATACACAATCACACACAAATGAGTCTCACGCATACACTAATACACACTAATAAATGCATAAACTTTGAATAAAATATGCAAAGTGAGTAATGATGCATAAACAGTGTCAAGTGTTATCAATTAAAGTTCATAATAAAAACCCTCGATAAAAAATCTGCAGAACTAGAAGAGTTAGGATCAGTGTCATCTCCGGCCTGCGAATACGGGAACGGCGGACCAAAGAGTCCCTCTATCATCCGGGTACGAGGAGTAGTATCCCTACTAGTCCATATAGCTCCAATAGCAGACAAACTCAAAGAAGGACCTATCCAACTAGGAAATGACTTAGGCTGACTCCAAGAGGTAGGAAGCATCGGTGGAGGCATCGTTCAAGACAATAGAACAAAAAGTAAGCCGTGCACCGATGGAGGCAGCGCCCCAAACAATGGAACTGAGTGTAAACCCTGGTCCACAAGAGTAATGACTGGCCTGAGCTCAGGCTGTAAAGGCTTGGAAGATGAAGGCCGCTGCCACTGACTCTGAAAGTGCTGGAATGGCTGAGAAGACTGAGGCTGCTGCCACTGAGCCTCTTAAAACGGCTAAGAATGCCGAGGATGCCGCTGAGACTGAGAATGCCGACAAACCTCAAGAGATCGTATGCCGCAACTAGGCTCCCCCTCGTCCGAGTCTTTGCGCCACGAGCGCGAGCGAGACCTTCGTCGCTTTTAAAAGACACAAAATGAAAAGATGTCAATAGTGCAAGATAGAACAAATGGTAAATATGGGAAAAAAAAAGGTGAATATACTTCGAGAACATTGCTAGAACCGCCCCAACAACTCGCACCGCGTCGAAGCTTGATGATGCAGTACTCCAAAGTGTCAACCAACTTCATAAATCCCATCATGTCTGAGTGCGTACGTTGAGAACAAAGAAAAATCAGTAACGAGCGGTATTAAAAAGGAAGAATAACGTGTCAAAAAGCTTACCGGCTCAAGCACATTAGGCAGAGACTCCTGTGCCTGTCTAAAACCCTATGGCGCATCAGCAATATGATCCACAGTAATAGCGATCGACCCCGGGTAACGGACAGATTAAGGCGGGACCTCAATCTTCCCCCTACGATGAGTAGTCGTCTTAAAATATGATCCAATAATCAGGTTATTCGACGGTTTAGATAGAGACTAGTGACAAAATTCTCAAAAGAAATCATACCTTGGGTAGACGGAGCGGAGGAGCCAAAGAAGGAAGCAAGTCCGATGAATAGTTGCCCTCCATACGCACATGCTCCTTCCAAGGAAAAGTGTAGCGCTCCCCCCTGTTTATCAACACACCAAATAAACGTGAGTCCAGCATCGACTACGGTGGAGGCAAAGGCATCACAAAGCGGTCACCGTTGTACTGAGGAACAACGCGCTCCCTGAGATGCCAAGCAAAGTGTGCAGTACCAACAAAAACAGTACGATACACCAAAAGCTGCAAGGCCTCGGGAAGATCCGTCATCACAACCTAATGCCGATACTAGATATCAACAGTAACCTGAAAACCATAAAAAAAAACAATGAATGCCAAAGAATAACATCAAGGTAGAGAATAACATGCTGCAAGATCAATTCTTACACCAACAGAAGAGGTGCCTAGGGGCAGCAGCCCGCGCAGCGTAGTGACGGACTCTACTTGTGACAAGCCTCGGTCACGCTAGCTGGCTCCGACATGGAAATCATGGACCGCTCTGCGACGTTGTCGTGGGGCCAATCCCAAAAAGTACTCGGAGAAGCAATTAACTTAATAAATTCTAGTATCAACACTGTACTGGACTATAGTAATATGGTTAACTTGTTGATTGTCAGTCTCTCTAACTTTCAGATTTTACAATAGAACCTTAGTTGTATGTTTCTATGTGTCCATTGCTTTGTTTTTTTCTTTTTCCAATGCATAACAATTCTCCAAACACTATATAAGTAATAATGAGGTCTAGAAACTTTTACAGTCTCGCTCTTTATAGTATTTGCATTCTAACATTGTAGTCGTTAGTTGTTTTGCTAAATTAAATTAAATGATAATTGGCTGCTACACCAACTAAATTAAACCAGATGAGGAAATTTATTAGTTGTTTTGCAACACCAACTTTTGCCTTGTAAAAAATATTCTATAGCTCGCCAATTACATCGTTCTTCTATTGGACACATAATGTAGAAGAATGAAAGACATAATAGTTGGTGATATAGTCTCCTTTGTGAGCTTTAGTACAAATGCACATCTGCTAGGTTTTGAAATTTGCATCATGAGTTGGCCATTGGTGCTGATTTAATAGAAACCATGATGTTTTGTGTACATACTAGAAATTTTCTACATAATGTCTTGATTTGTTTCGTGTCATGATGGGGAATGCTCTCATTCTGCTGAAACAATAGTATTGCGGATTACCTTTCCAGTTTGATTTGGCTACTTGAAGTTTAATATTGAGATTGCTTCGTTGCTCTCTCCTGTAGAGCTCCTGCGGATAGCAAAATATGGAAGATGAGAGCGCGTACATAGCTGAAGTAGAAGATAACTCACAGCAAAATCAGAGGATTTCTCCTGTTTTAGAATTAATCATACAGGAAAATGGAAAATTTGGCCATTCAAGTAAAAATTTACAAACTCCTGAGAGTGTTGTTGTAGGTAGATATACCTATACTTTTGTACATTATGCTGCCTCTAATCCATTAAACCAATTACATATCATTATTTAGTTTCTACTATCTTTTTGCCTTTTAATCAAAAATTTGTGCTCCAAAGTTTTCTTATAGAAAGATTTTCATTGTAGGATCAGATACTGTTGCGTACAATAGTAACAATGTAATAAATGAAGATCAAAAGGTAGAACAACAAAGTCGTGAGGAGAATGTGAGTTTCTACACAGAAGATAATGATATCATGGATGTTAACCCCAATTCTTAAAGAGAAGTCATTGATCTGATTGAAGCACTAGATAGCGTTTCTAATCACAATGTGTGCTTAAATGACGATAAAAACATATCAGAGCCCTCTGAACAGTTGGATCTCAGTTTGAGGAGATTTTTTCCTAGTGTTATTAAAAATAATAGTAATAAAAATAAAATGCCGAATCATTTCAACTCATCAGCTTTTACACACTGAGTTACTTCCTTCCTTCATGATGAGTCATGTGTAATATGCTTCTAGACTCTTACTCAAGTAAAGAAATTAGTAACAAAACAGGTATTTATGGTTTTCAAATTTTCTAAATTATGTTGTTAGTTCTATAGGTATGTGAACAAGACATCACATATGTCAAATTCAAATCCAAGTTCCATTTAAAGTCTTAAAGACAAAATAGGCAAACCTGTTGATCACTCATTAGACAATGCTCTAGAGAGAAGCTACAGTGCTAAGGACCCTCTGCTTTGCAACTATTCCATAAGAAATTCCCACTCAAGGACCTGAATATAAATTCAAAGATGAGTTAGTAAAGGAGGAGAAAATACTTGGCTATGAGAGGAAAATAACAGTTCTATATTATGTCAGAAGATAGCAAAAAGTCTAAGCAAAGAAGTCTTGAAAAAGGGATATCTTATGTCTTGTTCAAAACAAGGGTATGCCTTATTCTTTTTATGTGCAACTACTACAGCTTCTAACTCCCAAGGAGGCTGCTGCTGCCTCACATCACAAGGTTGCTCCTGCATGCTTCCATGCTCTTGCTGATGTTTTTGTCTACGCTGATGCTGCTACTTCGCTCTACGCCACTGCTGCTAAACTTCTCTACGCTACTGTTGTAATATTATTACAGTCAGTCTATTTCCAATATAAAACTATATTTTGTGATTGTTTTGAATTAAAATTGTAATGTTACAGCTTTATATATTAATGAAATTATAAGTTTATATATATGTATGTGTTTATATATCAATTTAAGTAAAAAAATTGGAAAAAAAAAATTATTTTTTTAGGGCATGAGGGCCCCGGTTTTGAACCAAACTGGTGCTAATAACTATGTTATTGCATCGGTTCAGAATTGTACCGGTGCTAATAACTATGTTATTGGCACCGGTTCTGAACCGGTGTCAAAAGCTCTTACTTTTTGGCATCCCTTAAATGTCCTTTTATATTTTTCTACTAGTGACAGCTGTAATGAAAATTAATCTCCAAGTACATGAGTTAAACTAGTTAAAACAAAACAATAAGAAGAAAGATCGTCACCTCTATGACTCTCCATAAACCATAGACAACAACAGGGGCCTTGTCTTTCAACTTCCTGGAGCCATGACGCAGTGACGTGAGTAGATTAGCATATCCAAGGCCAGCCCAACTATAGGATCCTATCCCGCCGATCCTGATCAGAAAAGGAAGTAGCAAATGAGCGCACGTGAACTCCTATCATGAGAAAAAGTCCCGAAAATGAGAATAAAGATCCGCACTCGCTGCTCAGGTGTCGTCTCAGCCATGTCAAAGCCATGGGAAAGAACAGAGGCAACTCTGATCTTTCGCTCTAAGGACCACCCCGAGGCACTGGCTAAGTCCTAATATGCTGAACGACCGGATCTAACAAATCTGCTACCTTAGCCGGCCCACAAGTGAGGTCAGGAATCTGCTGTACGGCCAGCTAGGTGAAGCGTAAGCCGCTGATCATGCTAAAATGCAGAGGGGTCACTGTCATCTTCCCCCTAGCAAAGTGAAAAGTGATAGTAGTATCCAAAAAATACTCCAACAACGCATGAACAATTGTCGAGCCACAACCCCGGGGGTCGCAAAATCCTACGACCGCTGAATAAAAATCTCCTAAACTAGTAGACTACCACAAGGCGTTAGTGACAGGATCCCTCGTTATAATCCCATATAGCCGGGGAATCAAATCCCTAGCTCTGGATCCATGATGGTGAAGCGTGTCATCAACTATGCCGACAAGTGGACGACGAGAAATGTGATTCTCACGACAGAAAACCAAACCGTCTGGTGTCCACGGAAGTGGAATCCACCTACCCCTTCTCGAAGAAGGGCAAGGCTCGGTCTCTAAGGCATTGTTATCCATTCCTTCGAGAACTTTGGGAGTGTCCTCTAGAAAAGCCTGACGCAGGCCGCGATCCCATTATCTAGGCATGCTATTACAAAAATAAAAATCTAAATACTTAGCATCATTTCCTAAGTTATTTAGTTATTTATTCAAAAGCGGCTTAACAGCTACTTTAAGTTGCATTTTCTATTATACGCAAAATTTTTACCTCAAGGCTAAAAATTAGCAAAATAATAGAATTATTTCTAGTATTTAGTTTCTCCATGACGAACTAATACTATAGTTCTCCTAATCGCATGATACTATGTTCTCCATGACAATAAAGTATATACACAAAATAGAGCACATTCCGAAATTGCATAAAAACAATAGATCAGCACATCATCGCATATTTTACAAGATCTACAACCAGTATATAACTTTTCCACGTGCAAAGAAATAACATGAACAACAAGAACACCATTTCACACAAGTAATACAAAAAAAATGGTGATTTGCTCAATTCTTCGCCAAATCACACAAACTTGGTCTCAAATTGCTCACAAACTAACATACATTCATATAAAAGTTGATTCATAGCAGGAATTTTGACATAGAAGCTCAAAATAAAAAACCCTCAATTTAATTATTTTAGGGTTTCAAGCAAAGATGGCATTTTACAACAAAATTTGAGACAATAGCAAAGGAAACTTACATGGATCCTTGTGAGAAATTGAAAATAAGGAAAATAGCAAAAACTTAGAGAAAATTTGGTGTAGAATTAAGCTCCAAAAGCTCTAAAAACTGTGAAGGCAGCAGCGCAACCACCGTGGCACAGTAAAAAAAACAGCCGGGACACGGTGATTAGGGTCCATGTCGCGGTGTATCCTGCACAGTAGCGGTGACCTCAGACAACAGCGGCGACCTCAGACAGCATCGGCGAGAAACATTGGCTAAATTGAAGTAAAAACAACGAATCAGGACAGCCGTGATGCGCTGACCGACGCCGTGACATGGTGGAAATGCTCGTGTACCGGTGGAGGAATCCTGTGGCACGAGAACTGTTTAAATTTAAAAAAAAGGGAAAAGAGAGAGCAGAAGAAGAGTGAGAAAATGGAAAGAGCGAAGAAAAGGAATGGGAATACTGCTTGTTTAAAACAAAAAGGGGAAATTAAAACAAAAAGGGGAATCCCGTTACATGGTCTTAGAATTCCGTTCCAATTATCCCGTTACCGGGTAATGACGTCTTTGGAGTGGCACGACATTTTTTTCGAGGCATGTTTAATATTTCAACAAAAGGAAATTCCCGCGTCATGAGGTTCTCCAACGTCTGACGGGGCTTTCCACCGTGTCGCAGGATTATTCCCCGTGGCGCGGTGCTGACCTGTGTGTCCTGCACACTCCTTAAACCTCCTGGCAAATATTTTGTCATCTTTGACCAAGTTGGAATGATTTTTCGCAAATTTTGGACAGTAATTTTCTCATCGGAATTATGCGAAAAGTTCTAATTGGTATTTAAAGGTTTCAACAGTTACTCATTTACCCCTAACAAAGCATTAGGGTTGCATTTTTTACACTTTAAACACCTAATATGGTCGGATAGTCAACTTTAAGGTAAATCATCTACGACCCACGTTCGGGGATAATCGAACCATCATTCACTATAAGAAATGAGCCGAATACTGATGGTAAAAAACAATCGGTATATAGTTTACCGATGGCTGCCATCGGTATTTGGCCAATGGAAAACCATTCATCAGAAAAATAAGAAATACCGATGGAAAAGCCATCGGTAAATAAAATACCGCTGGTTTTAGAGATGGCAAATCATCGTCGTATTTTTTAAAAATACCAATGGGAAAAGCCATCGGTATTTTTTACCGATGGCAAAAAGCCATTAGTATTTTCTATTACCGATGGTCTTCAACCATCGAAAAATTGCTATAAAAAAAGTTAAAAAAAAAAATACCCTGACCCCCCTGTCCACTACCCCCCTACCACATACCCCCTTACAGCCTCCCACCTCCACCTAAACCACCACCACTACCTTCCACCACCTCCCTTTTAACCTCCCACCACCTACTACCACCAGTCAACGTGTACCACCCACCACCACAAACTAACAATCACCGTAACTTAGAAAAAACAAGCAAAAAATGTAATATATATTACAGATTTGAAAACAAAAAAAATATGGAAAAACACTAAAATCGATCTCATATCTGTAAACCCACAAAAATCACTCAAATAAACCCACTAAAAACAACCCATAAATACTAAATATCAATCAATGAAATCCCAAAATAAACCAAAATTAAACAACAAAATCAAAATTAAACCACACAAAAATGAAACTAACTCATCACAATATTAAACAAAAATAAACATACCTTTTAAATTTCTTCTTTTTTGGGTTTAAATGGTCAAACTCGACCATGAAAATTTCTTCTTTTTTGGGTTTAAATGGTCGAATTTGACCAAAAAAAAAAAATAACCATAAACTTTGCATAACCTCTTGATGGTGACAGTGGTAACCTAAAAACTTCATGACACAAGGAGAAGGAGAGGATAAATCAAGCTTACCGTGAGAGGAGAAACGTTGAGAGGAAAGGAGAAAGGAAGAGGAACGCCATATAAGAGAAGGAGAGGGGATGAGGAATGTTAGAGAAGAGAAGGAGAAGAGGTTAAGGAGAATATAGGAGAGAGAACGAGAGGAAAGAAGAGGAGAGAGTAAGAGAAAAAGAGGCGCAATAAAATTTAGGGATGTTATGGTTTTCCTCATTTTAATTATTTTTTAAAAATACCGATAGCTTGTAGCCATCGGTATTTTTTTTTACCGATGGCTTTTTACCATCGGTAAAAAATTGCATTTTTTTTTAAATTAAAAATTACGATGGAAAAAGGCCATCGGTAAAATTATACCGATGGCTTAGCCATCGGTATTTCCTATAATACCGATGGCTTGAAAAAACCATCGGTAAATTCTATTTTTACCGATGGCTTTTATTGGCCATCGGTATTTCCTATCAGTAAATGAGCTTTTTCTAGTAGTGATTATTTCATGGCGCAAGATTCTGGGTGCATAGAAACTTGCAAACTTCATTCGACAAGTTTTTTCCCCAAGCATGGAAAATTGTCGTTCATTGTCATCTCTTAAAATAAAGAAGTCGGCGATTATATCCGTTGTCGGTTTTCCTGAAGCATGGAAAACAATAGCGGTGGATTTTTCTTCAAATATAGAAAACTGCCAAGTCGGCTTTCCTCAAGCATGGAAAGCGTTATCGGTGGATTTTCCTTGAAGTATAGAAAACTGCCAAGTCGGATTTCCTCAAGCATGGAAAGCTTTAGTGGTGAATTTTTCTTTAAGTATAGAAAATCGCCAAGTCGGCTTTCCTCAAGCATGGAAAGCATTCTTGGTGGATTTCTTCAAGCATAGAAAAACACCAAAATCATATGTCGACTTTTCCTAGGCATGGAAAGTATCATCTAGTAGGTTTCTTTAGGCTTAGAAAGCTACCAAATTCATCTGTCCACTTTCCTTAAGCATGGAAAGTGTTTCAGCAAAACATCATCCGGTGGATTCCCTCAAGCATAGGAAGCTACCAAACTCATTTGTCACTGATACACAGGTGTAAAATAAGCATTCTATCCCCTTACTCTTTTATCTCTAGAACTAACATTTTTCTGCAGGTATCGGCGTATACAGAGTGATTTAGGATCGCAGAACGTCTTAAATCATTCTCTGTCCCTATCGACTACTTTAACTATAATTTTCGAAGATAATCATGTTTCTACAAACTCAAGCAAAGTGGGGGCTTCTGTATACACCTAAAAATGTCTCCCCGAAACCAAACCTGATGATGAACAATCTTTCACTGCCATTATTGGTCGGGCTCATGATTTAATCTCGAGAGTACATAAAAAATCATATTTAGTTAAATTCTGTTTTTAATAGTCGATGGATCAGTCTTGATGTTTAGTCAAAGCATAGTTTATTTTTAATTTTAGCTCGAACCTTTTTTTATTATTATTTTGGCCCAAACCTTTTTTGTTTTATTTATTATTTTGTCCCAATTAACAAATAGTAAATAAGAACTGGCCCGAAATTATCAATCGACACTTGAAAAGGCTGAACGAAATTATGGCAAAAATATATTTAGACGGAAAAATGGATACAAAGTTTGCCGCGTAACGGCAAAAAGCACCGTGTCACGGGGCTCACTGCCGCGCCACGGTGTGGTAGTAACAATAATAACACTTTGAAAAACAAGAAGAACGACCATCCTTCTTCTTCATCTTCTAAGCACGAAAATACTACAAAAAATATAAGGCAAGTTGATCCCAATGAAGTATTAGCTCTTGATGCTCCATTGCCCAAGAAGAAAAGAATATACACTCCTTTAGGAATGACTAATGATGCTGCCTTTGATCGCCTTTACGGTCAAGTCTTGATCACACCTATTGGGCCATTTCCAGAGCCAAAACTTGAAGAAAGAAGCGCCAAATAGAATCCCAATGCCCATTGCAAGTACCATCAAGGATGGGGCCACACTACGGAGCAATGTTGAAATTTGAATGACGTCATTCAGGACTTGGTGGATGCAAACAAATATCCTGTACCTCCATGCGGCAAGAATTAATGAACACAAGGCGCACAATAGATCCTTTGTGCAAGATTTCATGAATTTTTTTTAATCATTCATCTCCATTCCCCCATTCATGTCTAGCATAGGTTTCCCATTTCAAATTTTTATATGTTTCATGTTTGTCGTTCACCTTTATTCCATTAATAAAATGAGCAATTTTCTTTACATCTTTATCATAGCATTTTTCATTCACTCATTGTAAAAAAAAATCAATTACCGAACTAAACACAAGGTACACCAATTACTTGAGGCTCCTTTGCAATCCTGTCATTTCCTGTTAACTGTTTAATCACATTCCATTTCTTCATCAACCACTTTCAGCCTCGTCTAACGTTTGGCCTTCATTTCTTCAACCCACATTAACTTAACCCTGGGAAAAGAAGATGTGTAATTATATAACATTCAAAAAGCAAGTAAAAAAAAAAGCAGCAAAGCAACAATAAAAGAATGTCTAAGGGCAAGTGTTCCAATGTCTTTGATATGAACACGTCTCAAATTGCGTCTCTCATCGAGTGCTTGGTACCGTGCCTGAGAAACATGAATGCTAAGTGAGTGATGGACTGCATGATCTGAGATTTCCCACATTGATTCAAATGAATGAAAAAAAAGAAATTCAAAACAAAAAAAAAAAAAAAAAAAAAAATTAAAATTAACTTGAAAAATTAAAAATTTCAAATTCACAATTGCATATCTTGGGGGCTTCTCTCGGGTCTTGAGCCTTTTACCCCTTTCTTCCTTAAACCTTCAGCTTAACCACCTTACAACCCTTGAAAAACCTCTTTGAGGTGTACACACACTTGTGCAAAGTTCGGTTAGAGCTACGTTTGGTCTGATTCCTAACAGATACGTAGGCAACCTCACATCGAGGTGCGACCACATTCATATTCATATCCATGCATGATCGAGTCAAAGAATATCCAATGCTTACCCCTACCCATTTAGAGCTAGACTTGGGGGATTGAAACCTACATAATTTAGCCTACCCAGCCTAAAGAGTCACCATCTCGACTCTTCTCACATCTATTTACCTCACCATAGCCTTTGCAGCGTCACCTTAGTATCACTTTCATACACTTCTTTCAAACATACATAGCCATATCATCTTTCCCTTAGGAACCCTTTATCATGAAATCTTGTTTCCCTACCGCGCATGATTCATCATCTTTCAAGATAACATTCATTAGAAGAAACGTTGTATACTTGCTTAGCTTCCTGACCTGAGCAATGTTCATTGTTTCATGCATCGCATAATGTATCAATGATTTGTAATCATACAAAGCATATCCTCTTGATTTGTAATCATAAAAGCATATCGTGCCTAGTTCCTTGACCTAAGCAACGTTCATAATCACTACATCTATATACGTACTTAACTTCCAGACCTAAGCTAAGTGACGTTCAAGATCTTTTTTTTTACACCATATATGATGCTTAGCTCCATGACCTTAGTCATTCTTCTATCGTGTCACATGATGTGATTGTCCTTAGCCTCCTGGCCTAAGGACATGCATCTTGCATACATTATTTTCAAGACAAGCAATTCAATCCGTACGATTCATTTTGTCTTGCTCAACAAGGAAGTTAAAAAATTCTTCCCTTTTCCATGTCTTTTCTTTTAAGGAAGTTCAAAAACTTTTTCAAAATTTTCTCATCGAGGGAAGTTTGAAAACAAAACTTCATTTTTCACGTCTTAATTTTTTGGAAGAAAGTCCGTACCCTCCACTAGTATCATGACAAAAATGTTGGAAAATTTTTTCTTTTGCATTTTCGGTTGCTTGTGTCTTCACACACACACTCAAACTATACACAAACAATCACAAGTCGTACTCATGTCATGTCATGTCGTGTCAAGTAAAACTTCGTCAAGTCAGTTTTTCAAGTCAATCATAGTCTATACGAGTCCCTATGCAAATTATATTTTGCAAGTCTCAATTACAGCCCACGTTCGGGGCCGGGACAAGCGGACCATCTATGGCCCACGTCCGAGGACAAGCGGACCATTTACAGCCCATGTTCGGGGACAAGCGAACTAACTACAGCCCACGTTTGGGGACAATCGAACCACCATCATTTCATGACGCAAGGTTTTCCATACAGAGACTTGCAATCTCATCCTTTGTCGGCTTTCCTCACGCATGGAAAGTATTATCGGTGGGTTTCTTCAAGCATAGAAAAACAGCAAATTCATATGTCAACTTTCCTCAAGCATGGAAAGTATCATCTGATAGGTTTCTTTAGGCTTAGAAAGCTACCAAACTCTTCAGTTGACTTTTCGTAGGCATGGAAAGTATTTCAAAAAAACGTCATTAGGTGGATTCCTTCAAGCATAGAAAGCTACCAAACTCATTTGTCACCGATACACTTGTGTTAGATAAGCATTCTATCCCTTTACTCTTTTATCTATAGAACTAACATTTTTCTGCAGGTATCGGCGTATAAAGAGTTATTTGAGATCACTGAACGTCTTAAATCATTCTCCGTCCCTATTGACTACTTTGACTATTGTTTTCGAAACTGGAGTTTGTAACAACTCAGTCAAAGTGTGGGCTTTTGTAGACACCTAAAAATGTGTCCACAAAACCAAACCCGATGATGAACACCTATCACCGCCAATATTAATTGGGTTGAGTATTTAATCTTTGAAGTGATTAAATCCATGTTCTATCCAATACATTTCATAAATCAATCCATTTCCTAACTCATTTCCCTAAACCATAACCTATTTTCCACTTTTCGTATCCACATCACAAAACCGAGCTGAACTGATTTTATGGCTATATAATTTTGATTTAATTATTATTTGGTTGGATAGGACATGAAATAATCTTTCCAACCATATATCATAATCCCAATTCCGAGCTATAACGAATAACATATGAGCCAAACATGAAACTCGGCCAAAAACCAACACCCTTCAACTAAAACGACCATATCCTAAACTCTACTAATTATTTTGACCTAATTTTAATAGTGTTAGAAAGTAGACTTGATAAGATTTCCAATTATATATTATATGCCTTATTCCAAGTTACGGATCAAAAGTTATGATGATTTTTAAAAAGGGTAAAAAACTGGAATCACCGCGCATAGTGCAAAAGCATCGTGTCACAGGAGTGTGCCCCGTCTGACGGTGCCTTCCCCCATCTGACGGTTCCTGGTGTCGTGACACGGTGCCATTTTGAAGGTTTTTTGCGTCAAATTCCATCGTGGCACGGTACCTGTTGCCGTGACACGGTATTTCTCATCGTGTCACAGTGCTTTTTCGTGTAAATACTGCATTTTCCCATACCGTGACACGATGTACTGTACCGTGCCATGGTGGACACTACCGTGTCACGGTACGTGTGCCGTGTCACGGAATTTTCTCGTGTCTTTTCCGCGTAAACCCTTCACGCGTTTTTACTTCCCGTAGGTAAAATATTTCTTGTGTCACTCCACTTATCCACCGTGTCATGGGATTTTTTCCCCCGTATGATGGTGCTTCCCCCGTCCGACAGTGCCTGGCACCGTGTCACAGTGTTTTCTGCCGTGTCGCGGTGTTAAATTTTAGTGTTTTTAATCTTTTCAGGGTTCTGCGTGTTCCCTCTACTCAATTTCCCTATAAATAAGACCCTCATATATGCAGTTCGGGGCATCAAATCCTTCTCTCTTTCTCTCTTTTACACAAAAAATTATTCTCTTCTCTCGCTCTCATATTCAAAGCCTTAAACCTATATTCCTAATTACACCATTCTTCCCTTAAGCACTCCAAGAATTCCATACGACATCTGAGGTTCCGTTCTGAAATCAAGGCGTGAAAGGTACAAATAAATGAGGGTTTGGACCAAATCAAATCTACTTTTTATTTAATTTAATTTCTATTTTCTTTTTATTTTTTATTGAAGTTACTAACAGCTTATTCATGATGTAGCAATTTAAAGGAACGCGCAGAATGTGAGTAATTAATTAATTTAACTACTCTTATTTTATTTTAATATTGCTAGTATCATGATTAGGTTGATTTTATATTTGATTTAACTAACTCTATTATTGTTAAATTGCTTTAAATATTGATGTTTACTCTATATTTATTGATCGCCATATTGCATGTTAAAAGGAATGTGTTATTGAAAATCACGCCTAATAAGATAATTTGGACAACCGGTTTAGGTTCCTTTTAATCTTGTTATTAAATCAAGTGATCATTAATATCTTAGAATAATGTGTTGCATTAATATTAAACAAACTTAGCTTAATAATAGTTTGGAGCAAATTGAATATTTTGTTTGTATGCCTTTGAGATCGCAGAAATCACTTTTCACTATATGAATCAAGTAGAGGCCAATACGGGCGAATGTGACTTCATAACTCACTTTGTACCATTATCCCCGATCCTCCTTTTGTGGTTTCGAACCATATGGAGTTAGTAATCTAATCTATTATGAATGGGTGTAACCTTGACGGGTCAATCGTTGTTGCCTATCGTTGTCCCTTTATCGTGGTTGCCTTTTATGATCCGTGAACGGTTTACAACTTCCTTAAAAACTTGTTGGCGGCTCCCTACTTTCCTTTTCCCTAATCGTATTATGTCAATTCCCACTTCGAATGAGTGCCAAGCATATTCACCACATGCTTTGACGTAGGCGCACTTCGAGCGACGCCTACAATATCCCTTAGGAATATGGCCGAACATAGCCCTATCCGAACCTTGCACAAGTGTTTGTGTACCTCAAAGCGGCCTTTTAAGGGTTGTAATGTGATCAGGATAAAGGTTAGAGAAGAAGGGGATAAAAACCTCAAGATCCTAGATAAGCCACCAAGGTATGAAACCTTGCTTTTTAATCTTTGTATTTGTATGCTAGAAGTTTCTCACTTTTGTACTCTTTTTCTTATATATTTTGCTCTCTCTCTGTTTTATTTTTTTCTTTTGCATTTTGTTGATAATTTTAAGAAATCTCGATCATGCGGTCTATCACTCACTAGGCATTCATGCTTCTTAGGTACGGTACCAATCACCCGATAAGAGACGCAATCTGAGACGTGCCATATCAATGACATAATCATATCAATGACATTGGAACACTTGGCCTTTTGTACACTTTTATATCGTTATTTCCTTTTTGCTATTTTAATATTTTGAAATCACTCAAGTTTTTGTATTCAGCAATTTGCATTAGTTGCACACCATACCATCCCAAAGTTAGGTAGATGTGGGTTGAAGAAAATAAAGGTCTAACGTTAGACAAGGGTCAAAGTGGTTTGTCAAGAAATGATTGTATATTTGAAAGGTGATATGATGTGGCTACAAGGGGCGCCTCAAATCATTGGTATACCTTGTGCTTAATTTGGCATGGATTATTTTTAATTTTTTTAATGTAATGCAATGCGATGATCATATGCTAGAAAAGAAATGATCAATTATTAAAAGGAAAAAAATGAAAAATCCTACAAAATAAATCTAAGGAAAGTAAAAGGTGCCTATGCAAGATTTATTAGGGGAAAAGTTTGAAAAAAGAAGAAAAAGGAGGTCACGAAATCTTATTGTTAAGCTCGTCTCGTGTCTTGTGCTTCATCATCACTCGGTCTTCTTGCCAGCTAGAGGTATGGGAGCCTTGTTATTATCGATCAAATATTGGATGGCTTTTTTTAGCTTTGAACAACTCTTAGTATTATGACCTCTAACCTGATGGTACATGCAATGTGCGTTTGAGTTTCAACGAGGCAACCTCTTTTCAGGTGCGGGATCTTGAATAGGTCTAATGGGAGTAATGAGTCCCTTGGCATGGAGTCGATCAAAGGCGGTGTCATAGCTCATTGCAATAGGAGTGAATTCTTTCCTTAGGTGCTTTTTAAGTCCTTTATTATCCATGGATAAGATATCATTTAGGTCAAAGGTACTAACATTGTTACTCGAGTGGATGTTTCTCCATGGCCAAGAAGGATTGTCGCTCTTTTTCCCTTTCCAAGCACTGTTATTACTATTACTAGTAGCTTTTTACTTTGCAAGGTCATCTTCAATTTCAATACCTATTTCATAGATGGCCTTGAAAGTATTCACATTATGTTGATATTTCAACTGTTTTAATACTTTTCTTAGAGGTTCTTGATGAACATCCTGACATACTCCTTTTCAGTGGGAACCTCGACCAT
Organism: Chenopodium formosanum; assembly: GCA_024500155.1. Classification (NCBI taxonomy): domain Eukaryota; kingdom Viridiplantae; phylum Streptophyta; class Magnoliopsida; order Caryophyllales; family Amaranthaceae; genus Chenopodium; species Chenopodium formosanum. The sequence goes on from CM044880.1 coordinate 22,826,968, forward strand.
ATTAGCGGAAGTCTGCTTCCACTTGTTTAAGATAGAGGTGAACCCTTCGTTTTCTTTGTGCTTTAGCATATCAAGTTGTCTATGGTAAATTTCAACTTGAATTTTACATTTTTAGCTATCAATGAAAGAGTTGACTATTCCATCCCAAGTATAAATCTTCTATTTATCAAGAGAAAAGAACCATTGTTGACAAACAGTTTTAAGAGATAAAGAAAATAAAGAGTGAAAGTGTAGACACCGAATTGTGTCTCCCCAAAAACCAAACCCAATGATGAATATCTTTCCTTTTGCTTGATTATCGAACAAGTTTGAATGTAAAAAGTTTACTGATGTGGTTGTTTTTAATAAAAATACTTCTTTCTGTTTTCGATAATATTCCTTTTCGTACCCTATTTATTAAAAACGTCCAATCCAATTTAGTTTGGTCCATGATAACGGTCCAATAATGATGTAGATGTATGGGGCATGAAAATACCTTTCTAACGAGATATTATAAGCACAATTTTGATGAATAATGAGAAAGTTATGGCGAAAATACCAAATTGGGCCCAAACCGGATTTTACCTACGACCCAATGATCATGTGGAGGGTCCAAAGGTTTAATCCCATTCCTAAACTAAATAGGATTAATTATAAGCTTTTATGATATTCTACAAGATCTTAATTATTCTTTTTAAAAAGATAAAATTTAAGAATTTGAAATTGAATAAAAACTTTCCTTTTTTAAAAACATTGCTTTTTTAAGTCCTAATTCTATTCGAATTAAAAGATGTTCAAAGACCGTCAGATATTTTTTTCGTTCCTCATTATTTTTATTCAGATTATATATGGTTGGATGGATCTTGAAATTATCTTCCAAAGATATATTATAGTATTAAAACCGAGCTATAACGATAAAGATAAGAAAGAAATACAAAACTCTATCCAAATCTGACACCCTTCCACTATTTTGGCCATATCTTTTTATTTATAAAAGATTCTAATCGGGTTAAAAACTGTCCCAGCGCAAACGATAGGTCTGTCGCCTTGCGCTAACTCCTGTCGTTCACGACAGGAGGTTTTTAATTTTGAATGGGACTCGATTTCTTTTCGATTGGTTTCCGGACTATTTTACCATAAATAGGGTCCTTGGCCTCTATTTTTCATCATCAACATTCATCCAATTCTATTCTTTCCTCTCTCAAGCTAAAAGCTTATGCTTTCTCCCTCTTTCTAATCCTTCCCCGTTTACAAAATTTCACATTCACAAGTTCTAGACACACCTAGCCAAGTTCAAAGTTGTCTTTGCCCTAAACATGAAAAGTTGAAAATTTCTAAGGGTTTGGTCCCAAATCCTTATTTTAATTATTTAAATTAATTGTTTGAATTATTATTTTCCTTGAAGTTACTAATGTGTGTATTTTGTTATCAGAAAGAGATACGAGTCATCTAAGTAAGTAATTAACTTTTTTTATTCTTTTGATATAGAAATCATGATTTAATTATTTTAATTCCTAGTATCATGTTAAGATGTCTTTATGATTCCTAGTATCAAGTTTAGGGTAATAACTAAGATTTCTAATATCATGTATATGATCCTAGGATGCCTCGTATTCTTTCTTTCTATCATGTTAGTATCATGTTAGGTTTAAAGCTTTGATTTTTGTTGTTCAGTGACATGCTATGATTTGTTATTAATATTTTAAATATCATGCCTAGGATATTGCTAATATTATTATGCTTTACGGTGATGATGATTATTATGTTGCTTGATATTATTATTTTTATTGCTTGATCACATCTTTTATGCTTGTTTATTAGAGGGAATTTGTACTTGTAATCACGCATAATATGGTAATTAATAATCTTGTTTAGGTTAATATGATTATAATTAAAGTGATCGCCAATAATAGGTTTGCTTGTGCATTACATTTCAACCAACATAGATTAAACAGGTTTAGGATTAACCTATTGATTGTATGTTAGTCAGAAAGCGCACATGAATATGAGAAGAATAAAGAAGAGGCTTATTTTTAGGGTACGTTCAATCTCTGTTAGGTTGGATTTATACCTTCATCCCCGAACATCTAGTTATGGTTCCAAACCTATTGGAGTTAACAATCTCCTGGATCGTTAAGGGGTGTAACCTTCACCTAGTGAACGGTTTACAAGTTCTTAAAACTTGTTGGCGACTCTTTTACTCTAGCTTCCTTCCTTTTGGACTCCACCATGCTTAAGTGTATGATCACAGTGAGGGTCAAGTGTGGGATGCTTGAAATATATTCCCTACAGTTTTTTTGCGACTCCACTAAGGAGGATGTCTATTTTAATTCTTACAATTAATTCTAGCAAATATTTAGAATGAGTGGAAGAGACTCGAAACTTTCTAAGTATTTCATGTGTGTAATATTGATTAATATTATTGGCATAAACATAAAAAGGTTCGCATTTGAAAGACCATCTATAATTCGTCAAAAACATAGGACTATTACACGTAGGAAATTAGGGAAATATCTTTCACAAATAATATCGAAAAAAAAGCTACGAAAAAAACTGGAAAATTAATGAACAAAATGCTACCGAGGCATGTAGAAATTAGTGCTGATAAAACAACGTCAACGCTGATTGATGGCTCTGTCGCCTTGCGATAGTACTTGTCGCCTGGCGATAGTACTTGTCGTCTGGCGACAGTGGCATTGTCTGGCTAAAGACACTATTTTCTTGCGCTAAATTCTTCCAATACTGAGCCATAAATCTACCTTCTTGTTTTGACTAGTTTTCTAGTACTGTTTGCTCGGTTTTACTTCCTAATTGATTTTTTTCCATTTTTTCAGAAACCCATATGTGTTCTACATATGCCCATAACCTAGAAATTCACTTTCTAAGAAAATCAAACCTAATTCTTATTCTCCAACTCTTCCTCCAACAATGAAGAGAAAACTATAAATAGTAAAACTAACAAAGGAGAAAGTTGTTGGTTGTCCCAAAAAAACCCGTACAAGTGTGTCCGCGAAGAAGAGCGTACAGAACAAGGAGAGCAACAGGCGCGTTCACGCTATTGGCGTGCGTGCCCCCGCCTAGGAGCAGGGAAACTCTCTTCCACTTCAACTCGACGCTCCTCGTGTGCTCCAACTTGGTGTGCTTGATGAACACGAACATGGCAGATTCCAAACACCTTGAAGGTGTGTTCAACACCAAAATTGGTGCCCCCATTGCTTGAATGCACGCCTTAAGGAAACTTGAAACTTTCATATCTCCATACTTGGGTTTAAATAAAGGACACTAAGCATCCTCAAAAATGCAAAACCCGAGAAGAGACCTCGAAAACGATCATCTCAAGAAAAATAAAAGTAAACAAACAAACAAATAAAAGGAAAAAGGCGAAATAAACCGAGAAATGCAAGAAAAGGAAAATCAACAAAGAAAAATGCAAAATAAAGAAATAAAGAGCAAAATTAAGTAAAAGGGAATAAAAAGAGCTATAAAAGAGAATGAAATTAACCATAAACGGGATCAAATAAGTGCCAAAAATGACACTCATCAAATTCCTCCAAGCTAAACTTTTACTCGTCCTCGAGCAAAACCAAGAAAGCAAGAATAAGGATGAAAGACTTATTAAAATAAGAAAGAGAAAGACAAGTGATGAGAATATACACTAAGGCTCACTATCATAGGAATCACGGTCAATTTTAGCAACAATTGACAAGCCATTTAAACTTAGATCGCTCTAGAGGACGAGTAATGCTCTCGTAAGGGTTTTCTAAGAGATCAACCCGTAAATCTCAAGTAAAATGAGGCAAAGCAAAAAAAGAGAAAAGAGAAAGTTAAAAACAAAATTAAGAAAGGTACTTTTACAAGGATTTTTGCAAATATCCGAAACACAAGTAGATACCAAGCTTCCTAAACAAATAATGGTAAGCACGTTCCGAGATATCTAGGGTTGATTGAAACATAGGACATGCTAAGTATATAGAACTATCAAGACTCTATTCACTTTTATCTCAAAATATGTTTAACACATTCTCCCAATTGCCTTTAAATCTACTTTTAGCAAGCATCTCTATAGTTCCTCGAAGGAGCCGGAAAAGGAAATAGATTTGAGGTTTCTTGACATCTCAACTATTGCATGCCACTCTATAAGCTTGACCTACATCTCCCTCTTCCAACTAGTGACTCAACCACAAAGGTCAAAAGGTCTTGAAAAGAGTTGTAATGCAAGGGCGAGAAGGGTGAGAGTAGGCTAAAATTTACAAATTTGGTGGTATACCTAAACCATGAAGAAAATATTGGACAAATATCAACACCAAAACCAAGTAAACACCAAACAAAAACAAAACACCTCCAAGCTTATTCGAAGCTAAGAATCACAAACATATGTACAAAAAGCGTAAGACACTTCCCCCCAAGCATGAATAAAGCATTGTCCTCAATGCTTGAATAAGGGAGAAAGAAATCTACATCAAAATATTTTTTAACTTTTTCACTTTTCACTTCTTTCTTTTTTTTGCCAAAGATGGGAACAAAAATGAAACAAAAGGCCCAAGAACTAAAGATGTGTCTTGAAAAGAAGGGTATATGGCACAAATGGTTAGCAAGTAGGCAAATGAAAACCCAAAATAAAAATATAGAAAACTATTCTCGAAAAAGAAAAATTACCACCCTGAAAAGATGCCTTTGTCCTTCCTAAATGGCTAGGTTGCGATCTAGGGAGATGAAAGTCAAATTCTAGATAAAACATACAATATTAAAGGATACAAACTGTAGGGAATATTTCAAGCGTTAATCCCCTAGCTTGAACACTACTGTGATCATACACTAAAGTACGGTGGCGTCCAAAGGTAAAGAAGATAGAGCAAAAGAGTCGCCAACAAGTTTTTTTTAGAAACTTGTAAACCGTTCACGAGGTACAAATCATGACTGGTAGTTCAGGGATGAAGGTAAAAATCCAACCTAAAAGAGATTGAACCTGCCCTAATAATAGGCCTCTACTTTATTCTAATAATATTCATTTGCGCTTTCTGACTAACATGCAATCAATAGGATTACCCTAAACCTGTTTAATCTATGTTGGTTGAATATTAATGCATAAATAAAACTATTATTGGCAATCACTTGAATTATAATCAAATTAACCCTAAACAAGATTATTAATTATCTTATTAAACGTGATTACAAGTACCAATTCTCTTTAAACATGCATAAAAGGGGTGATCAAGCAATAACAATAAATATCAAGCAACATTATAATAATCATAACAATAATTATAACAATTAAAATAATCATGTTAAAGCATAACAATAGCAAGATCCTAGGCATGATACTAATAAGATTAATAACAAACCCTAGCATGGCACTAAATAATAAAAATTAAATATACAGCCCTAACATGATATTAACAATCATAAATATTAGTAAGAAAATAGGAAGCATCATACTTTTAATCATACTTGATATTAAAGTTAACCTAGACATGATACTAGGAATCAAAATAACAATCTAAGCATGATTTCTATATCAAAATATCAATTAAACCATCAAAGTACTTACTTGGATGCCTCGTACCTCTTTCTAATAACAAAATACACACGTCAGTAAGTTCAAGGAAAATAATAAACAACAAATTAATTAAATAAAATTAAATAATTGAAATTAAGATTAAGAAAGTTTAGACTAGATTTGGGACAAAACCCTCAGAAATCAAACCTTTCACGTCTAGGGCGAAGGCAACTTCGAATATGTCTAGGTGTATCTAAGTCTTGCGAATGCGGAATTTTGTATTTGAGAAAAGGCTATTTTAGAAAAGAGAGAGATTTAGAGAGTAATCAAGAGAATCTTGATGAGAGTTGGTGAATGAAAACGGAGTTTTTAGAAGGCTATTTATAGAGAAAATCAGCCAAAAAGATAAAAAATCAAAACAAAGTTCTGACGCGTAAAACCAGGTTAGCGCCAGGCGCCAAGCTTAGCGTGAGGCGCTAATGCTGGCGTTTGGCGCTAACTTTATTATTAACGCGTTTTCTAAAATCAGATAGAAATTGCCGTGCAAGAGGATAAAATCGTATTTTCCTCAAAAACATTCTTTTATTCTAATAAAAACTCTAAAAAGTCAACAAAAGTCAATTTGTCAATGCTAATTGAATAAGGTAAGAAAAGAACCTTCTAGAAGAATCTAGAAGACTAAAACCATTCCTAATTTCATTAGTAATGATAAATCTATATTAGGCCCTCCCCTAGATCATTGGGCCGCATATAAGGCTCAAAGCGGGCCCAGTTTAGTAATTTGGCCATAACTTCCTCAATATTCATCAGAATTTGGCCTATAATATATCGTTGGAAAGCTCTTTTCAAGACCTATCCAACTACACTACTATTAGACCCATATCATGGACCAGCCAAACTGGATTAGCTGTTCTCTTTAAATAGGTTTCAAAAAAAGAGAGAAGAGAAAAGAAATTAAAACTATCCGCAATACTAAACTTTTCACACTTTAACCTCATTCGTTTATAATTCCACGTAAAAGGTACTCAGCACTGGGTTTGGTTTTGGGGAGACACAAATGGGTGTCTACAGAAGCCACCACTTTGATTGAGTTTGGAGAAATGCAAGTTTCGAAAACAAAAGTCAAAGTATCAATAAGGACGGAGAATGATTCAAAACGTTCTGCGATCCTAAATCACTCTTGTAACGCCGATACCTGCAAACTAGCTTTAGTTAACTAGATAAAAGAGTTAAGAAATGCGTATCTTGCACTGTCGAGCACACGTCTCTGAAAGTAACTGATTTGTTGCTGCTTTTTGTTTTGATGACCTCTTGCAAGCTAGAGAATGCCATCCTGCTTGAAAATTGCTACGCTTGTAACTGCCTCAAATTCTGCCATGATAATCTTTCGCAAGCCAGGGAACACTATCGAAGATTGCTTCGCTTGAAACGATCCTCTTGCGCTTTGTGACCATCTTCCACATCTTAGGGAACATGATCGAAGACAACTCCGCTGGAAATTACCTTTAGTTGTTTGTGACAACTCTCCACAATCTAGGGAACGCCATCTTGCTGTTTCGATGTTCACTCGTCTCTAAACAAAGAGCTTCTTTTTTTTGGATATGTTCACGCACCTCTAAACAAAGAGCTTTTGATGATATGTCCATGCGTCTGTGAACAAAAGAGCTTTTGATGATATGTCCACGCGTCTCTAAACAAAAGAGATTTTGATGATATGTCCACGCGTCTTTGAACAAAAGAGCTTTTAATGATATTTCCACGCGTCTCTAAACAAAAGAGCTTTATTGTTTATTGCGATAATATTACGAAGAAAAATTTCCGAAGACCAACCTTGTCGATCTTCGAAGCTCGCTTGAACTTTGCTTCCGCTATACCAGTACGTCGGCGCTTTTGATGCTTTTGAACCTGTATGTAGGTGCTTGAATTGTGAACCTGTATGTCGGTGCTTGAATGAACCAATATGTTGGTGTCTCTGTTATTTATGAACTCGTACATCAGTGTCTTGCGACGAGCCAATGTTTAGGCGCTTTAAGCTAATTGAGACGATCTTTCGTCAGGTCGATCACTTATTGCGATTGTAATCAAGCAGACTACTTGATCATGTCAAATTGCTTATAGGGGCTAAATTGTGTACCAAGGAACCCGAAATTTCTGAAAGAGGTTGAAATAACTACCTTGAGTGGTTGAGCATTCTGTCGCTGCTGCAATTGCCTCTAGCGCTGAAATCTGTTTCCAGACGCTAGATTTTGTCGTCTGGCGCTGGAGTTGGGTCTTCCCTATCCTGCTCTTGCTGCCGCTGGGATGCACCTGTATATATCTTTGACTATAGGACTTTGCTAATCTCTGTAATTATTTTAGGGTTAACCTAAGGTTTAATGTCGCTTGACTCACGACTCAAGGCATAAACTTGACTCGTTGTGATTGACTCAAGGTTGACTCGACTCAAAGTGTTTGACACATGTGTTAGACTCAAATCAAGGTGATATGACACGACATGACTCAATGTTTACATGACTCTTGTGTGCATTGTAATGTGATCGTGCGACTCAAAAATGCAAAAAACCAAAAATTTTCAGTCATTTTTGTGGAGGGTACCGACTTCCTCCAGAAAAAGAAAGATACAAAAAAAGAATCGAAGTTTTCGAATGCATGTTGAATGAGCTTAGTCAAATATTGTTTGATACTATCTCTCAAGGTGCAAGGGTTATTCTATCCTAGGCTATCTTAATGGTTGACTCAATGATGAAATTATTTGGGTAACTTAGGAACGGAGGCTAAGCACTTCATACTTCAATGATGAAATTATTTGGGTAACTTAGGAACGGAGGCTAAGCACTTCATACTTTGTTGCTACAACGGAGGTTGAAAATATGAAAGGTCTATCATTAGACGAGGGTCAAAGTGGTTTATGAAGAAAGGATTATAAATAAGAAGGGTGAAAGGCAACATGATGTGGCTACAAGGGGTGCCTCTAATCATTGGTATACCTTGTGCTTAGTTTGACATGGATTTTTTTTTTTTTTTTGTGATGTAACGATCATATGCAAGAAAATAAATGCTCATTTTATTAAAAGGGAAAATGAAATAATCTACAAAATTAATCTAAGGGAAAAGAAAGGTGCCTTTGCTAGACATATTGGGGAAAGGGTAAATAAAATAAATAGAAAAAAGAGGTCATGAAATTTCCTCGTTGAAGCTCGCCTTTGTCTTGTGTTGTTTGCTTCATCATCACCCAGTCTTCTCGTTAGCTAGAGGCAATAGGATCTTATTTGTTTCTATGAGATCTTGAATGAGATTTTGAAACCTGTAGCATTCATCAGTAATATGACCGCGTCCTCGATGGTACTTGCAATAAGAGTTGGGATTCCATCTCGAAGATCGATTTTCTGGCGTTGGATCCTCAGTAGGGCCAATAGGCTTGATTAATCCTCGATCATAGAGACGATCGAAAGCAGCATCGTAGGTCATTCCTAAGGGTGTGAACTATCTCCTGGGTTTCCTTTTAGATCCTTGATTGTCCATGGCTAAGACACCATTATGGTCCAAAGTACCAACACTGTTACAGGAGTAGGCGTTTTCGGAAGAAGAAGGATATTCGTTTTTCTTTCCTTTACAACCACTGTTTTTATTGTTACTAAGCTTGGCCTTCTTGTCGAGCGGGGGAACATGAAGGAGATTTGAATCAATGAGATCTTGAACACGATCTTTGAGGGCGAGACATACTTCGGTGGTGTGACCACGACCTATATGGTATCGACAATAAGAATTTGGATCCCAATTGGGAAACCGTTTTTCAGGCGGAGGGTCTTCACTGGGACCAATGGGGTGAATGAGACCATGATCGTGAAGACAGTCAAAAGCTTTATTATATGTCATTCCTATTGGTGTGTATTCTTCAATTGTCCGTTTTGCCCGTGGCTTAGGAGCATTGAGTTCTTTATTAAATCCTTGGCGAGAATTTTGTTCGATAATCATCACCCGAATTTCTAGTCCTTCTACCACATTCAAGAGCATGGCAACGACATCTTGTAGTTTTCGAACGTCCTCTTTTAGACTTGACGAGTCTTCCGTGGTATTATCTAAGAAAAGACTTTTATCCTCCTCAATTATGGCCACTTCATCGAGAGAGGTTATATAAGTTGTCTCAATCATGGGCTCACCTACAGGTGTGATAAGAAGTGATGGATCGAAGGATGTTTGATCTTCTTCAATGGCTAGAACCTTGGAAGTTTTATTGTCATCGATCAGATCTTGAATAGCTTCTTTGAGTTTCCAACACTCCTCAGTGTCGTAACCCTTTCCTTAGTGATATTTGCAGTGCTTATTAGGGTCCCACTTGGGTGGCGTGGATTCTGGAACTGGATCTTTGATGGGCCCTATGGGCATGACTAGTCCTTTATGATGTAGCTTCTCGAAAGTTGTTTCATAACTCATACCGAGTGGAGTGAACACTCTTTTTGACCTTTGGATTCGCGATGTAGAGGCGTTCGTAGCATGTATCTCATTAATGGGAGAGGAAGAAGAAGGATGGTCGTTCCTCTTTCCTCTCGCACTATTATCTTTTAGAAAGTCATCTTCAATGTCAATGCCAATATTATACACAGCCTTGAAAGTATTCAAATTGTGTTGGTATTTTAAGTGCTTTGAATACTTTCCTTGGAGATTCTTGATAAACATCCTCACAAATTCTTTTTCGGTAGGAATCTTGACCATATTAGCAGAAGTTTCCCTCCATTTGTTGAAGAAAGAAGTTAACCCTTCGTTTTCTTTTTGTTTTAACATCTCAAGTTGTCTGTGGTCTGTTTCGTCTTGAATGTTACACTTTTATCTATCTATGAAAGCATTTGTTATGGAATCCCAAGAAGAGGTTTTCTCTTTGTCAAGGGAAAAGAACCATTGTTGAAAAACGGTCAAAAGGGATAAAGAAAACAAAGAATGAAAGACTTTCTTATGAATCCCCTTAATATTCATTATAGTTTTAAAAGCTCTTAGATGAAAGTATGGGTTATCTGTTGCCTTGAATATTGGGATGTCGTTGGCATTGAACTTATGCGGAAGAAGTTCCTTGTCCAGCGAGACCCCTTGTGAACTAATTTATAGTTACTAAATAGCTTGCTCAAGCTTTCTTGCATGAGGTTCGTTTGTTGTTGCTTCACAGGGTCATCAATTTTGAGGGTTAAAGCCTTTAACACCTCAGTCACGTCAGTCAATTGACTCCTAAGTTCATTAACTTCCTCTTGAGTCGCCATTATCTTTTTAGCCTTCCTCTTTTGACGAATTGGTTTATCATAAAGTAAGACTTGAATAAATAGGTTATCCTTGATTAATCGCCCTTCTCTCCTCGACCAAGTACTGTGGAAAAGGAATTTGGGGATATTCAATGATAATTGTTTGACTCAAACTTTATTTAACATGCGATGGATAGAAGAAGGTAGAAAAAAATTAGGGTGGTGATATGGAGAAAGCATGTAGATGGAGAGATGTGGAAAATTAGGAATAAAATGTACCCCTGACTCAAATGATGTAAAAAACCGACTCATGCATGAACTTAAGACATAGTCATAGTGATATATATACTCAAAGTGTGTGCTAAGACTAGTGAGTGTAGGTGACATGTTAAGACTCGTGTCATGACCATGTGGATAGACTATGTGACTAGACTCAATTAATGACTTAACAAGGTATAATTAACAGTAAAAATTAACCGAATTAATTAGCAAACTGTTGAATTAGACACAAAGCGATTACTCGAGGAGTAAACCGAACTGTCGCCAAAATGACAGGACTGGCGCCGCACTGTATAGTGTAGCTCCAGACGACAGAGCTGTCGCGAGGCGCTGCTCTCCACAAAGTGGCGCTGCAGTCCAAATCTTGGCGCCAGTATTGGAACGTTGATCAAGAACTTCTTTCGGTATTATTACTCTACAGGGTATGCCTAAAGTCGTACTAAGTCAACTCTGATTAAATTATTAGACTCTAATTACCAAGATTAATTAATTAATTAAGAAAAGTCTTTTTAGCCATTAAACAGTTTATTTTGTCTTAACACAAGTCAAACAAACGGTTAGGAAAAACACATAAAGTATGCACAAGAAATAATGCACAATTAGTCAAGTAGGCATGATATGATGCAATGAGTTTGCAACCTAACCATGACTCTAGTTCTCTAAAGTTTGGAATATGGGTTAGTCAATAGAGGGTCCATGGTTAATTGTCCAGATACACCGCGCGGAAGCCTAACCGTGACGGGTTGGCGCGAGTGGATGGGACACCGCGAATTTAGAAAAACTTGCTTCCTTGGTTTGGTGAATGCAACATTCTTTGATGTACCCTTTGTTGCTTAGAGCGTTTAATCAGGTAGATGGAGCATGAATTCCCAGAGGGTTATGTCCATATGTAGAACACATATGGGTTTAAAAAAAGTGAGAAAAACTCAATTAGGAAGTAGGATCGAGCAAACAATGCTAAAAACTGGTCGAAATTAGAACGCATATTTCTGGCTCATATTGGAAGAATTTGGCGCCATCAAATAGAGGTTGGTGCCAACTTTTAGCTTTAGCGCCGGGCGACAGAGCTGTCGCCTGGCGCTAAACCAAATTTTTGGCGCTAACTTTTGTTTGCTGACGCTAATTCCTACATGCCTCAGCAGCTTTCTGTGCTCGATAAAATTTTCCAGTTTCGCGCAGTGTGATTTCGGTCATAGTTGTGAAAGATATTCCTCAAATTCCTACGTGTAAAAATCCTATGTTTTAACTCATTACGGATGGTCTTTCCAATAAGATCTTTTTTATGCATATGTCAATAATGTTAATCAAAAATACGCACATGAAATACTTAGAATGTTTCGAGTCTCATCCACTCATTCTAAATCATTGCCGAAATAAATTTTAGGAATTTAAATAGAAATCCTCCCTAGTGGAGTCGCCAAAAAACTGTAGGGAATATTTCAAGCGTTAATCCCCTAACTTGAACCCCACTGTGATCATACACTATAGTACGGTGGCGTCCAAAGGGAAAAAAGATAGAGCAAAATAGTGGCCAACAAGTTTTTTTTAGGAACTTACATTGTAAACCGTTCACGAGGTGAAGGTTACACCCCTTAACGATCTTTGAGATCGTCAACTCCAATAGGTGTTGAACCATGACTAGTTGTTCGGGGATGAAGGTACAAATCCAACCTAAAAGAGATTGAACCCGCCCTAATAATAGGCCTCTACTTTATTCTGATCGTATTTATGTGCGCTTTCTGACTTACATGCAATCAATAGGATTACCCTAAACCTGATTAATCTATGTTGGTTGAATATTAATGCACAAAGAACATATTATTGGCGATCACTTGAATTATAATCAAATTGACCCTAAAAAAGATTATTAGTTTTCTTATTAAACGTGATTAAAAGTACCAATTCCCTTTAAACATGCATAAAAGGCGTGATCAAGCAATAACAATAATTATCAAGCAACATTATAATAATCATAACAATAATTATAACAATTAAAATAATCATGTTAAAGCGTAACAATAGCAAGATGCTAGGCATGATACTAATAAGATTAATAACAAACCCTAGCATGTCACTAAACAATAAAAATCAAATATATAGGACTAACGTGATACTAACAATCATAAATATTAGGAAAAAAATAAGAAGCATCATACTTTTAATCATACTAGCAACTTCGAATATGGCTAGGTGTATCTAAGTATTGCGAATGCGGAATTTTGTATTTGAGAAAAGGCTAGTTTAGAAAAGAGAGAGAGAGAGAGAGAGAGAGAGAGAGTAATCAACAGAATCTTGATGAGAGTTGGTGAATGAAAACGGAGTTTTTAGAAGGCTAGAAAATAAGCCAAAAAGATAAAAAATCAAAACAAAGTTATGACGCGTAAAACCAGGTTAGCGCCAGACGCTTACATTAGCGCCAGGCGCTAAAGCTAGCGCCAGGCGCCAAGCTTAGCGTCAGGCGCTAATGCTGGCGTTTGGCGCTAACTTTATTATTGACGCGTTTTCTAAAATAAAATAGAAATTGTCGTACAGAAGGATAAAATCGTATTTTCCTCAAAAACATTCTTTTATTCTGATTACTACTCTAAAATGTCAACAAAAGTCAATTTGTCAATGCTAATTGAATTAAGAATGAAAAGAAACTTCTAAAAGAATCTAGAAGACTAAAATCATTCCTAATTGCATTAGTAATGATAAATCTATATTAGGCCCTCCCCTAGATCATTGGGCCGCATATAAGGCTCAAACCGGGCCCAATTTAGTAATTTTGCCATAACTTCCTCAATATTCATCGGAATTAGGCCTATAATATCTCGTTGGAAAGCTCTTTTCAAGCCCTATCCAACTACACTACTAATGGACCCAAATTACGGACAAACCAAAGTGGATTCGCTGTTCTCTTAAAATATGTTTTCAAACACAGAGGGAAGAGAAAAGAAATTAAAACTATCCGCAACACTAAACTTTCCACACTTTCACCTCATTCGATTATAATTCGACGTGAAAGGTACTCATCACTAGGTTTGGTTTTGGGGAGACACAAATGGGTGTGTACACAAACGCTGCATATGCAAAATATGAAAAAGGCTAGAAAAACATGAAACCTCATAAGGTTGTGGCAAAAAAAGTCACTATAAGCTTCAAAGTCACCAAAAGGGGAGCAATTGCAAATTTTCAAACTCAATAGAATCCGGCTTCAAGGTCCTAAGACTTCTAAACGACTACCTTAGCATGCTCTATCCTAGAGTCAACCAAACATACTCTCAAATCGTGCAAACCATTGTCCATAAGAAGGGTGATAACCAAAAGTGCAAGTCCAAATGGTACAAAGTCCAAAGCAAAAGTAAAACGATTAAGAAAGAAGAGCAATGCCTCAAATAGTTTGTTTTTTTGTTTGTTTTTTTTATTATTATTTTTTTAATTTTTATTTTAAAATTATATTAAAATCAAATTTTAAAATATTATTACAAAATGCAAAAAGAAATGTGAAACAAAAGAGATAAAGATATCAAAAAGAAAAATTAAAAACAAAAGGAAAATAGAAAAACAGGATAAAGAAATGAAAAAGAAAGATAGAAAAACAAAAGAGAAAAAAAAAGTCACAAAGAAGCAAGCTAACACATATGTCCCAATCGACAAACAAGTGAACATTTAGCTACAAAGCCGATGATCCAAACACGCTAAGGTCTTAAATTCTAAACAACCTCGAACCGTTCAACTTCTCCTAATCTAAACCTAACACTAGTAGAAAATATCAAAAAGGCACCCCCTTATTGCACCCGGTTCAGTCCAAACCGGTGGCAAAAATGGGCTAAAAAATTGGCAACCTAATGAACTAGTATATAAGGCAACGGTTCACTTCAAACCGGTGGCAAAAACATAAAGCCCACCGGTTCAAGTGAACCAGTGCCATTTCATATTAAAAAAAAACCCCCCAAACCCTACGCTTTTTTTTTTTTCGATTTCTGGTTTTTTTTTTTTATTTCAATTTTTTATATCGATTTTTATTTATTTTTCATATCGATTTTGATTTTTGGGTTTCAATTTTGATTTTGATTTTTGAGTTTCAATTTTAATTGGTTTTATTTTTGGATTTTGTTATTTTTTTCGATTCCAATTTTGGTTCTTTTTTTTTTTCGATTTTCACTTTTTTTTTTAATTTCTATTTTGATTTTTGGGTTTCAAATTATAATTTTTTTTCCGATTTTTGTTTTTTTTAATTCTGATTTTGATTTTCCATTTCAATTTCTGGTACTTTTTATTTAATTTTTTTTCCAGGGTTTGAATTTCTGCTTTTTTTTTCTAGGTTTTTATTTTTTGCGTTAATTTCTAGTTTTTTTTTGTTTTTTTTTTCGAAGCTTATTTTTATTAATTCATTTTTTTATTTTTTTTAATTGGTGCAGGTACATTGATTATGCAAAAATATTGATATTTGTATGTGTTTTTTTTATTTATATTGTATTTTTTTTTATTTACAGTATATTGTACGGAGTAATTTTTTTACGATTTATAATGTAAATTTTTTTTTTTATGTGGTAATTGATCTATATTGTAATTTTTTTGTTACATTTTTTAAATTTTGGATTATATTGAAACCAATTCGATTTATATTGTGATGTTATTTTTGTTAGTTAATTTAATTGTTAAGTGAAAAAAAATTTTTTAAAATTTTTGGGCACTTTTGGCACCGATTAACCAGTGCCAAAAACATGTGAAAAAAAATTTTGGGCCATTTTTGGCACCAGTTAACCGGTGCCAATAACCATATTTGCCACCTGTTTGAACCGGTGGCTTTTCAAACTAGTAATTGGCACCCCCCCCCCCCCCACATTGGCACCGGTGGAATTAAGGGGTTTTGAACCGGTGCCAATTTTGTTTTTTCACCTAGTGTAAACTAAGCATTAAAGAAAAGTAAAGAAATAAAAGAAAGAAAATTAGAAGGATCTCACCGGGCGTCCAAGCTATGCTATAATAAATAAAGTGAAAGAACAACCACCTTCATAGAGCACCAATAACCATAGCACAAACTACGAGGCAAGGTGAGAAAGAGAATAGACTATATACAAAGAAAAAAGTTAGTAAGTTCAAGATAAAAGAAAAGAAAGAAATAAAAGAGATATAGGTACTCAATGGGGACACATTAATGCAGGATAGCAGAAGAAACATTGAGAACAGAATTAGGAAGCTATATCAGGAAGCATAATCAGAAGGAAGTAGAAAAACACAACACACATCAATCAGTAAAACAAGCAACAAAACCAGGAACAGAAGCAGAGTAACCATCAGCAAGAGAAACATCATCATCCATAAAGAATATCAGAGAACCAAGAGACAAACAGTGATCAATACCAACTAGCAAAAGAGACCTAGAGTGAACTATAAGAGCGAAGGGGAAACTATGAAGCACACAAACAATATAAATCATCCCCAAGCTTGAAATGAACTACCTCCTAACTCTAATCCGAAGAACATATAGGCAAAAAGAGAGCAACATATAAAGCACATAAGATAGGGGAGTAGTTACGATAGTCTCACTTCGCAATATAGTATGGGGTAGAGTGGGAACTTCCCTCACTTGTCTCTAAAACATGACTTCAGCTAGCCATCTCACTCACCTCCATAGGGGCCTTTACCCTTAACCTCCCATCCCTCCTATTATGATCTATTGCGAAGAAATGAGACCAATCATCTAAGACTGGCTCGCACGACAATCCCCACTTACCAGAAGTCTTGGGGTTCGGTAAATGCATATATAGGGTTCGCTGGATCATAAGTATAGTCACATGAACCGAGCCTCCTATATATAATCGTAAGTGGCCGGGGTGGTGCCAACAATAGCACTAGGATGGATATTATGACCCTCCTAATAGGGGTAACAAAGTCTAAGTCCAATGGATGGGTCAAAGGGTTCCCATTAAGGGATAGGTCCTTGTTAGATCGGGAGGTACGGATAGTGTAGACATCTACTTTTGGGCTCATGCCCCAACAGGAAGTGTAATGACAATAAATAAAACCATATTCGTATAGGATTAACGTAAAGAACACTTATGCATAACTTTTTAAATTGCAAATACATAAAAAGAAAGTATCCTAACAAAAAAAAATAAGGTCCAAACAATTAAGCACGAGCTTAAAACCTAAAAAAGACAAATTTAGAGGCGCCTAGGCTAAAAATCAATAATACCGTAGAGAAATCCTTGCGCATCTCACTGAGTCGCGTTGGTCTAGCACGCGCAACTCACATGGTTGCGCATAACACCAACGCAACTGCTAGTGATGCGCTTGCCGAAGATTCAGAATTTCATAAAAATATTAAATCGAATATACCATAATAATGCGCTCAAGATAATTTGTTTTGCTGCCTATAGCAGTGCAACTTAATTACTTGCGCTAGGATGCTGCGGCAACCCATTCACATGCGCGCGTAACCTGCTGCGGCATAATGTTCAAAACCGTAATAGTACTCATTCCCTATTAATAGAGGCTTAATAAGAGGCTAAAATAGACAATAATTAACCTTTGTGACTTGTGTGCTACCAAACCCTCTTGTCCTAAACACTCACCCCCTTTAATACTTCTTACTACGGTGGAGTTTCCCGAACAAGAAGGAGTCCATAAGTGTTCTAAACGAAGATCTAGCAAAGAGAAGTTGTAAATTCCCGAGTACTTAGATCAATCACCTTTATTTTATTATTTAAAATAACTTTAATTAAATAATTAGTGTTGTTTTATCACTTCAAACGGATTTCTAATTAATCCATTCCACATAGTATCTTGCGTTAAATAAGAATAAAACTGGATAATTTATTGTTGGTTGATCACTTAAGCCCAAGCGAATCTTGTTTATTTTGTTCTTTTCACAAATTTGAATTAAATAAATAATAACAACTTTGCTATGTAATTCCTACATCATTTATCCGTGTAAATAAAATCAACTAACTTAGGGCTTGTTTGGCATCATTTTTGGTTTTCAGTTTTCTGTTTTTTTTTTAAACTAAAAACCAAAAACAGGAAACAAGAAAAAGGTGTTTCCACTTTTCTGTTGTCAGTTTTCCAAATTATCACGATTTTAATAATTCTAAATAATTTTTGATTCATTATGTGACATATATTGTATACTTTTAAAAAATCAAAAACCAAAAAACAGAAAACCACAACGATGCCAAACGAACCCTTAGTTTTAGGTATTACATTACATATATTGTTTGGTGCTGAAATTATGAATAAGGAAGAGCTAGTAGAGGTTGTAATTAGGGCTATAATAGAGATTCCTCCCTAAAAGAAACGTTATTATAGTACCCTAGCTCCCGAACTCATTTCTGGTACATGTAGACCAATTTAGGCATGGGTAAACTTACGATTCGTGCTAATTATCCTTCAACTTTACGTGGGAGAAAGGCCTGAACAAGGTTTATGAGTTTTCTAAAAACTCATAAGCGACTCGTACTAGTTTCTTAAAAAAAAAAAAAAAAAAAAGCGTGATGAGAGGATCATCTCTAATTCAAGGTCCCCCAAACAGTCAAGAATTCAAATCCTAATACACCCTAACAAGTTCAAAGTCCGAGGCTTTTAAAGAGCCATGAATATTTAAGGAGAAATATCCCCTACAATGGGAACACCCTCCTTACAGTGGTGACTCCACTAGGGACTTAGGGGTTACTAGATTAGTTCTTAGTTATGGTTTAAGGATTCCAACACCAGGTTTCTTATGAGTTGTAACAAGAATTAACTTAGATAATCTCTAGTAAAAGAACGAGACTTAAACGCATAGTATCTTCCTTTTCTCACAAAAGTAAAAACCAAACAAGCAACATTGCATCATGCATACTCATAGCACACTATAACCTCTAGAGATTGGCGCATTGACTAGGGGTTGCCAACACTAGGCTTCTATCCTGAAATCATTAACAATCAACCCACCCATTGCGGCAACAAAATTTGGGGAGGGAAATGTCATGAGTCAACACATTGAGTGATTGATTTGTGCATCGTCTCTTCAGATATGGTACCTTTGGACACCTAAGCTTACAAACTTAGAAATGCATTATGAAAACCTTGGCTTATTGTATGCTGATGTGATTACATGACTATGTGTGACGTGTTTAGGATAGCTTTTTTTTTCCTTTAACTTGGTTTAGGTTCCCAATTATGAAGATGTTCCTACATAATTTTGAGTCGTATTCGAGAGGTAACACAAAAAAAAACACATTAAAAAATATTAAAAAATGATCAAACACAAAAAAAAAAAAAAAAAAAAAAAAAAAAAAAAACTTCTTGAATTAATTGCACGAGAAGGTGGCGCGCGCAACTAATTGAGTTGCGCAACCACGTCTAATGCAAGAGCTAGGGATGCGAGCGCCTTCCGAGCCCTACCTGGTTACTTTTTCGCTCCTATTATTACGAGCCTTTTTTTTCGAAAAAAAATTGGCTCGTTCAAACAATATCTTCATTGAAGAATTGTTTAAAGGTGATGTTACCCGTTTGAATATATCTTCTGTTCTTTCTTCTATTTTTGTCTCCTAAACAAGCATATCGATTTAGTTATCTCTTCGCGGGCAGATTTTCAAGCTTGGGAACAAAGTCTCCCGGGTGCTCATATTCTACGTTTACCATCAAACAATCCACCCCTTTCAAACCACCTTCCCTCGAAAACTAGTTTTAGTCCAACAACAATCTCAATTATAGAGAAACTTCAAGAAGAGAGTGCTCATTTGAGAGAAGAAAAGGCTCAAGAGGCTGAGGAGAGAAGAATTAAGAAACTTTAAAAGGCTGAAAACAAAAATGCCAAAGCTCTAGCCATGCAAAAAAAGATGGATCAACTATCCATCAAAGAAAAGTTGTTGGAGAAGCTTATTCTTCGTTCTACAATGGGGAACAAGTATTTCAACGTATAAAAGTTTGCTCCTACTACAGGACTTGCTTTACCAGAATAGTTCATAGCTACGGACTTGCCGATATTCAAGGTGACCAATAATCCACAAAACCATTTAATGTGTTTCAGTGGCACCATGGCATTAAAGGAAGTTGATCCTAAGCTTTATGCTTTAACTATCACTCTATCTCTAGGCCCAACCGCAAGAGAGTGTTACTATGGGTTAGATCCAAAATTCAAAACAACATGGTAAGATGTAGTTTCGGCTTTCATTACCCAATATGAGAGTAACATAGAGTTCAAATCGACTCTACGTCAATTTGATATTCTTAAGCATGGCGATGATGAAGGTTTTCTTGCTTTCTATTGTAGATGGCAAGAAAAAGCAGTTCACCATGCCCAAAGGCCACCTGAACTCGATTTAGTACAAAAGTTCTTTGAAAATTGCCGTGAAAAGTACAAAAAACATCTACGCTACCTTAGTTTAGACACTGTTCTAAAGGTCTATTCTGTGGCAACTAGGATTAAAGATGATCTTGCTTAAGAAAAAGCAAATAAACCTCATCATCATTAACCTAAGAAAAACTACAAACAGAGGAATGATAACTCTTCATCCTCTATTGATGTATTTGTTAATTCTACGCATACAATAGCACGACTCAATATCACAATAATGATCCTCGAAGAAGATTGACAAAAGAAAGAAAATTTACACAATTCCCTGTGAGTTACAAAGAGTTGCTAGAAAAATTAAGCGAAAAAGGTTTACTTGCACCAAGAGGGCCAACGCTACCCACTCTACCAGAAAAAAAAAAAATAAAAATACGCCCAATGGGATTGCAATGCTTATTGTACTTATCACAGAGGTGTTGGGCGTGATACTGCACATTGCTATGTCCTAAACCACAAGTGTAGGGAACATTTTAGGCATCTTACACTTGAGCCCCACTGTGATTATACACTTAAGCATGGTGACGTCCAAAGGGAAGGAAGCTAGAGTTAAAGAGTCGCCAATAAGTTTTAGGAACTTGTAAACCGTTCACATGGTAAAGGTTACACCCCTTAACGATCCAGGAGATCGTTAAATCCAATAGGTCTGGAACCATGACTGGAAGTTTGGGATGAAGGTACAAATCCAACCCTAAAGGAGATTGAACTTGATTTAATAATATGCCTCTACTTTATTCTTCTCGTATGCATATGCGCTTTTTGACTAACATGCAATCAATAGGTTAACCCAATGCCTACTTAATCTATGTTGGTTGAATATTAAATGCACAAATAAAACTATTGTTGGCGATCACTTGAATTATAATAAAATTAAACTAAATAAGATTATTAATTATTTTATTAAGCGTGATAACAAGTACAAATTCCCTTTAAAAATGCATAAAAGGTGTGATCAAGCAATAACAATAATAATATATCAAACATAATACCAATTGTAATAATTATAGTTATTATAATTAACATAATAATCATAATTATCATAATCATGTTAAAGAATACTAATAGCAAGATCCTAGGCATGATGCTAACAAGATTAATAACAAACCATAGCATGTCACTAAACAGTAAAGATCAATTAGCCCTAACATGATATTAGGAAAGAAATAGGAAGCATCATTATAAACATACTTGATATTAGAAATTTTAGTTAATGCCCTAAACATGATACTGGAAGCAATATAACATCCTAACATGATACTAGGTATCAATAGAATAATCTAAGCATGATTTCTATATCGAAAGATCAATAAAACGATTAAAGTATTTACTTCGATGCCTCGTATCTCTTTCAAATAACAAATACACACGTTAGTAACTTCAAGGAAAATAACAAATCAAACAATTAAATTTAATTAAAGAAATTAAATAGAATTTGGGACCAAACCCTCAGAAATAACGAACCTTTCACATCTAGGGCGAAGGCAACTTTGAACTTGACTAGGTGTGTCTTGAGCTAATGAGTAAGGAATTTTGAGAAAGGGAAGGTTAAGAAAAAGAATAGAGAGAGAGCAAGCTTCTATCTTTCAGAGAGAGAGAGAGATAATGATTGTGAATGAATTGTGAATGAATAAAAACAGGGAAATACGACCTCTATTTATAGGAAAAATAACACGAGATCAAAGAAAATCATTTTCTAAATAAAATACCTCCTGTTACCAACAACAAGAGTCAGAGCCAGACGACAAGCTCGTTGCCAGGCGACAGTTGCAGCGCCATGCAAAAGCTGCCAGTGTCAGGCGACGACTCTATTGTCTCTCGCTGATTCACAAGTTCAACGCGCTTTCGTACGCGGAATTATCTTTTAACCTGGTTAACAGTTAATTCCGTGTTAAAGCAGATTGAAAATTAGGTTTGTGATAAATAATATAATTTATTCAAAATAAAACATCTTTAGAAAATATAATTATCAATCCTAATCTTATTAGAATAAAAAAGAACCTTTTAGATATTCCTAGAAGACTAAAATTAATCCTCATCACTTTAGAAATAATATTTCATAGGCACTCCTCCTGTTCATTGGGCCACATTTAAAATCATTGGGCCTAATTTAATTTAATCCATAACTTCCTCATAATTCATCGAAATTGGGCTTATAATATATTATTAGAAAGCTATTTGCAAGCCAAATCTTACTACACTATTATTGGACCCTTATCATGGACCAAACCAAATTGGAATGACTATTTTTCATAAATAGAGTAATAAAAGAAATATTTTTGAAAACAGAAAGAGAAATATTCTAAAACAAAAATATCCTCACCTGTACACTTTTCACATTTTCACTTTGTTCGATAATAAAATAACGTGAAAAGTATTCATCATTAGGTTTGGTATTGGGGAGACACATTTAGGTGTCTATAGAAGCCCCTACCTTGACTAAGTTTGGAGAAATGCAAGTTTCAAAATCATAAGTCAAAGTAGCGATATGGATGGAAAATGATTCAGAATGATATGCGATCTTAAATCATTCTTAAAACGTCGATACCTACAATCTAGCATTAATTAAAACAGATAAAAGAGTTATGAAACGCGTATCTTGCACTGTCGAGCACACGTCTCTAGAGTAACCGATTTTGTTTGATGATCTTTCTTAAGCTAGAGGATACCGCCTGAAGACTACCATGCTTGCAGCTGCCTTCAATTTCCACTATTTTATTACCATCTTCCACATCCTAGGGAACATGATCGAAGATAAGTTCACTTAATATCATCTCCTATTTCTGACAACCTTCCACATCCTAGGGAACGCCGTCGAAGATAACCCCGCTTGAAGCCATCCTCAGTTGTCTGGCAACCTTCCATATCTTAGGGAATGTCGTTGAAGATAACTCTATTTGAAGCCATCCTCAGTTGTTGTGATAATATTTCAAAGAAAATTATCGAACACTAACGCTTCTTGATCCTTAAAGCACGCTTGAACTTTGCTGCAGTGATATTTGCTGAAATTTCCGTGGTACTAGTACGTCGGAGCATTTTGCTGCTTGTGAACCATTAGGTCGGTGCTTTCAATGAGCCAATGTTTAGGCGCTTTAAGCTAAGTGAGACGATCTTTCATCAGGTCGATAACATACTATGTTTTTAATCGAGCCGATTACCTAATTATGTGTAATTACTTATAGGGGCTAACTAGCGTACCAAGGAACCGAAATTGCTGCTTAAGGTCCACACAACCATTTACGAGGGCCACATTTCCTGTCGCCGCACCAGCGCACGCCGGAACATACTGTCGCTAGGATTAAGCTCTATCATCAGGCGACAAAGGTTAACGCCTAGCGACGAACTTGTCTTCTGGCGCTAACGTCGGATTTTCCGAAATAAAACCCCAATCTTCTTCATTTTTTGTGACAGCTTGTTGTTGTTGTTGTTCATTTGCGTTCGAGACTTCAAATTGGTCGTTCTGTCTCATTTGTTCACCAAATTCGCTCAAAGGTTTTGCAAATCAAAGCTTCTTTAATCTATAGGAAAAATACACTTTAATAATCCCAACTTTGCCTAATTTACTTTAAATAATCCGAACTTTCGATTATTCTGCAATAATCCCAACTTTCACCTCAATTTTCTTCCAACAATCCCAAACCGGTTAACAAAAGTCAACAACCTATTATTGTATGTTACTTGACACATGTCGATATGTGAATAGTTCAAAAATAAATTATACAAAAAAAAATAAAATATAAAAAAAATAATAAAATAAACCCAGCCTAATAACCAGTTAACCACCCCTTACCCAGCCTGAGCTCAGCCCCGACAACTACCCCCACTGCCTACCCCGCCGCTGAAACTAATTTCGTTCACATCAAGTTGACCAGAACATCCCCCCTCCCCAGCCCCCCTCCAAAACCACCCTAAAGTCAAAATCCCACCCAAAATACCGTAAAATAACTCGTAATTCACCTCAAAACGAAACCTCCACGCACCCTGAAACAACCCTTACCCACTTGATGCTACTACTGACGGTGAGTCGCTGAAGGTGCCGGTGTTTCAGTTAAGAATACGTTAATTGGCACCGAAAATCCATCAATCTAGGCTGAAAACGCCGGCATTCCTTCAAAATCCGGTGAATACAGTGAACTCCTTCAATCTACAGCGAGGTAAATCTGATTGGCACCGATACTCCGCCAAACTCCAGTGAAAATGACGAGAAATTATAATGTGGCGCTAGAATCTTGCTCAATTGCAGGTGAGGAGGAAGTGTTGGGTACTAGTTGGGAATGGAGGAGAGGAAATGTGAGGGAGTACGACGACGCTGGTGTTTCTATTGATTTTTCTTTTTTCTTTTCTTTTTTAATTTTTATTTTTAGTTTTAGATTTTCGTTTTTTGGACTAATAAATGCTCAACACATGGCATATTGGAATTTTTTTAAATAAATTAACTTTTTAAGCAGGTTGCCTGTTTTTGGGACTGAAGAAAGAATGCACAGGTGAAAGTTGGGATCATTGTTGCATAATCAAAAGTTGGGATTATTTAAAGTAAATTGAGCGAAAATGGGATTATTAAAGTGTATTTTTCCTAATCTATATTCCCGATCTATGTAAATTTTTCTCAAACTTATCTCGGCATTTGCAAAATTTAAATATATTGCGCGGGTTTCTGAAAAAAGCGAACCCAATTATGCTAAATTTTCTTTGTTTGTCAAATTTTATGCCTTAAAATTGCTTGACTATGTTAATATATCATGGTTAGAGAATTTTGAGACTTGTTATACTCAATTTGGTGAAGAAATGAGCAAATTGCCATAGTTGAACCCCTTGAGTTCTTGAGAACATTGTGACTTGTTCTTCTTGTTTTGCTAGCCATTCTTGTCAAAATTTGTCACAATATATGTCACAGTATTGCAAGAAATTGTTCGATTGTTAAAAATTGCCATTTATGCTTGAATTGAAATCATGTTCTGTTTTAATACTACGTACTCTATTTTTTTTTTTTTTTGCGAACATAATATCATGCGTCTAGGCAAACCTTAGATACTATTTTTCTGTTATTTTGCATAATATAGCATGGCTAGACGACAAGATTCCAGTTCTCGTTATAGGGAGGCTCATCGGAAGGACGATCCCGATGACACCGGCGTAGGGACCTCTTCTTCTCTATGAAGGTTTCAAGAGTGGGAGGAGCGCACTCTGTACTTCGCACCTGAGTTTCACATTTCACAGTGGGAGGGTTTGTAGCCATGGTACCGGCAACACGACCAACGACTCTTCGTACGATACTTACTTCCGCGACCATAACGGTCTGCGCGTCTGGTGGTAGTCATGTGGCTTGACTCCTTTGCTGTGAGCCACTCGGGCCATGTACTCTTTCGGACATAGCCACTGCGTATTGAAAGCTTTTGTGGAGTTCTTTTGGGACACCACCAACACCTTCCATTTTCCTTGGGGTGAGATGACCGTTACCCCTACTGACTTCAGTCTCATCACGGGATTGAAGTTTACTTCGGTCCTGTTTTTTTTTTATTGCAAGATCTCTGTCTTTTCTCCAGAGGTACTCGAGCTGTTGGTTCCTATAACCATTTGAGCTTGTGGTGAGGCTAATCCGACGCAGCTTAGCTCTAGATGCATTTGCCGGACCATGCTCGCGGCGACTTTTTAGGACAATGCGACCACCCCTGAGCAGCGGGTGTGTATTTTTGCTCTTATCTTGTTGTCGGGGACCTTTTCGCCTGATAGGGGTAGTCGAGTGCTACTCTACTACATTACTGCTCTTTGCGGCCTTCTGATGGTCGAGTCGTATTATTGGGCCAGCTTGTCCTACACGAACTTCCTAGTCGTTATAGCTCTTTCGAGACAAACCTTGCGCTTTCCAGCTTTTGGAAAGTCGTAGTGGTTTACTTTATTTCCAAAGTTAGCTCTAGATTTGTTTTAGCATTTGTTGAAATTTCTTTATTTTCATTGATCTGGTTCTACGAGTACTTTCCATCTCTTGCGCCGGCGAGACCTTCACTTCGCGAGCTCCCCATTGCGGGGAGGCCGTTATAGAGCATATGCTAATACAAGGCGCATCTGAGAGTTGATCCTCTCGTTATGTTCCTTAGATATTTTCCTTTTTATACCTTTAGAAGCATTTTATCTTATGAGTATGCATTTTGTAGGAGCCAGCCGTAGTGTTTTGGCTGTGGGCCGATTTTAACATTCATGCGTTTGCTACACAGTACACTGCTCAGCGTCGGTACTTCTGGGGACGTACAATGCTGCGGTGTATCTAGGCGAGAGAGTGGCTATTCATCACTCCTTGAAGGCTTTTGTTTTTCTTGCTCGCCCTCCTCGCATTATGTTCTGTAAGGTGAGGAGGACCTTGGCGAGTAGGTCGCCAAAGGGAACACCTTGGCAGACTAACGCCCATCCCGAGCTATGCTACACAGAGGCACTACTTCCGCTATTGGCTCCACCACCTGTTTTGATAGAGGAGGCGGAGGAGGTATTCTTTATTTTCTGCATTTGTCTCTTGTATAGCCCCCCATGTAGGTATTGATTACGCAGTTTATTTTAGAACATGGGCACTCGGAGATCGTTGCTTTTCCCGTAACCATCACTTATCAGGGGATGTATGGCCCGGTCGAGGAGATGATTCCTCTAGCTCCTTTGGATCACCACTTTATTGAGTATTCAATACCTCGAGACCAAACTTGGGTGAGTCATTTATTTCCCTTTTACTTGCACATAATATTTTTTATTATTACTAACTTGTCTCTTGACAGTTCTCTCGCGAGGTGGTAAGGAGGATGGCGGGGTTTAGACGCCTTTCGTTACCTGCTGGTGAGATTGAGGTTTTAAGCTTCTTGTCGTCGTGTCGACATTGCAGAGGTATTTCTCTTATCCTTATCTCATTCTTTATTTACTCATTTAGCGTCTAACATGATTTACTTTTACAAGGACAACCTATTCCTCCTCTGCACACTCCGGCAAGACTTGAGGCTAGGAGAGAGAGGTCTAGGTCCGACTCGAGGTGTCGTCATACCTCTTTCAAGGGTGAGGGTGGTCGGTCAGAGACAGCTCTAGCTGAGAGACTGGAGGGTTCAGGCTCTTCATCTGAGGGTGCGTATGCTAGGCCGGTAGGCTAAGGAGGCGTACCATCGACTCCTATAGGGGGTGGTGGGACGCACGAGGTTGGCTCATCGTCGCAGCCTCTTCCACTGGTTGTTCAGCATCAGGGTGAGCTTGGATGGGCTGGCCCTACTTTGTCGATCCCGATTGTTGGCGATCGTGGAGCCGGTGAGGGGCATACTCCACGATCCACCTTGTTCTTTAACACTTTGGGAGCGCCTCACCATTTACGTCCTCTGGCACCGTAGTTGTACCTGTATTTATTTTATTCGACTGCTAGGACTTTGCTAACATGTAATATATGACTTCTACGTTAAACATGTTTTATATAAAAACTTATTATGCTTATTTTATCTTTGCATTTTATTTTTTATTTTATGTGCATGTAAGTGTGTTAAAAAATTGTGACTAATTTTTGCTCAAAAAATATTCATCATTTTTATTATCAATGGAGGGTATCCGACTTTCTCCACCAAAAAGAAATGAAAGAAAAAAATGATAAAAAAAAATATATTTTGACTAACATAAGCCTAAAATTGATTAGGAAAAATTAACTAAAATAATCCCAACTTTTACCGATTTACTTAAAATAATCACTACTTTGGAATATTTTTTAATAATCCGAACTTTGGAGGGTATTCACTCAAAATGATCCCAAGTGACCGGTAACCTGTTAAAGAGGTAATATATTCTTTTTTTTTTTATTTAAGTAACACTTGTCATCACGTGATTCATTGAAAATAAAAAAAAAATAAAAATAAAAATAAAAACAAAAAATAAAAAAAATAAAAATAAAAATAAAAAATAAAAACAAAAAATCATCCCCAACCCACGACAACCCCCACCGGCATCGACAGCCTTCTCCAGCCGCCTAACCCAAGTGCCTCATCCGCCTCAAAACGCTGCTCTTAGCATCCCCTCCCCTGCGTTGGTGTCCGCTCTGCCGCCTCCCTTACCCCCTAAATTCCCAAAACCTGAAACCCCAAACCACCATAATCAACAACCCCAAACACTTAAACTTTCCTAGCCCCACCACGAAACACCACAATCGTCCCTCCCCAAGCCTCAAAACTCTAAGAGCTAGGGTTTCGAGGGTGGGAAAAGTTGTAATTGGGTGTTTAACGCGGTGGTGGAGGGTATTTTTAGAGATTTCGATTGTTAGGGGTTTGTGTTTTCAAAGGAGTGGGGGTAGGGGAGGGCGGTGCTGGCGCGGGGGAAGAAATATGGCGGACCGAGGGTGGCTGCCGATCTAGTATGTGCCGGTGGGAATAGTGCTGCCGGTAGTGAGTTGTTGGTAGTGGTGGGGAGGGTGGTTCATGGGTGGGAATTGGGAAAGCTGCTTTCTTTTTTATAATTTAATTTATTTTTTCAACCAATGACGTGGTGACACATGTCACCTAACCTGTTATAGCAAGTTAGGTAACCGGTTGGGATCATTTAGAGCAAATTCCCCCCAAAGTTCAAATTATTTGAAAATAATTCAAAGATGGGATTATTTTGAGCGAATCGACGAAAGTTGGGATTATTTTTGTCAATTCTTCCAATTAATTAAGCTTAAATTAATTGAAAAGTGTTTGAAAGGGATCAAAAGAATGTAAAGTCAATGTACAAAATCGAGTCATAATTTTAAAAAAAAAAACATATGATTTGCAAAGCGCGAAGAAGCCGTCGTTGAACCGACTTTTTGTCGCCAAACGCTGACGTTGTCACCAAACACTGATCTTTTGGGAAAAAAAGCTATATTAGGCCTCGTCGCTAGACGTTGTTCCTGTCATCTGGTGCTGCACTTTTTTTTTTCTCCGAATCCTTTCGAGAAACAAACTGTACCAATTTTGTGCATAAATAGCCTCCAAATCTGCCGAGTTTTGTAGATTTCAAACATATTAAAATAATAGTTATAGCTTTAATTCTCTTTAAACAATCATATCTGTCGCCAAACGCTGATGTTCGTCGTCTAGCGCTGTCCTCGTCGCCAGACGCTGCTGTTCGTCGCCTATCGTTGTTCTCTTCACCAGACTCTGCTGATTTCGGCCGACGCTGATTTCTTTCGCCACGCCACAACTTTTCTGGGATGTGTTTGCAAACTTCTGCGTTAATTTTGCTGAGTTGATTTCCTAAGATGCGAGGTTTGTAAAAATTAAAGTGGCTGAACCCTATAAGGGTTGCCTACGTATCCTTTCTTAAGTAATTAGGCCAAACGTATCTCTTTTGAGTATCCTACTCAAGTAATTATAGGTAGTACTTTTTAAGTAAGTCAAGATTTGTCATGTTTGAGAACTCATTGCCATCCATATCAGTCAGTTTTGAAGCACCTCTTGATAGGATAGTTTTGATAATGTATGGCCCAGACTAATTGGGTCTAAACTTTCCTCTTAGGTCTACAACGTTTTTCCTCAATGCTTTTAGCACCAAGTCTCCTACTTTAATATTCCTTGTCTTGACTTTGTTGTTGAAGTGTCTAGCCATACGAGTATGATAACATTAAGTACGATGTAGAGCTTCAAGTTACTTTTCATCAAGTAGAATTATCTCTTCATATCTCGCTCTAGTCCATTCCCTTTCATTGAGTTTACCTTCCAACGCGATGCATAGGGAAGATATTTCTAGCTCTACAGGGTGTACAACATCCATCCCATAGACTAAGGAAAATGGCATATTCCCTGTTGATGAACGAATTGATGTGCGATAACCCCACAAAGAAAAGTGGAGTTTGTCAGGCCAATTTTGTAATAAACTATCATCTTCTCGTTGATTATCTTCAGATTTTTATTAGCTGCCTCAACTGCACCATTTGCTTGAGGTTTATATGGAAAAGAATGATGGTGTTGGATGCCATACTTTTGTAATAGTTCTTCTTTATTCTGCTTGAAAGTGAGTTCCATTGTCACTTATCTTTTCATGTTAGACTCCATGCCAACAAATAATTTTTCTTTCGATAAAGAGTGTTACATGTTTCGCAATGAGTTTTGCATACGATTTTGCTTCAACCCATTTAGTGAAATAATCAATTGCTACTAATATGTATTCATGGCCTCTTGTTCCTGGAGGAGTAATTCTTCCAATAATATCTATTCCCCGTGTCGAGAATAGCCATGGTGATATATAGGTGTAGAGAAGAGACAAAGGAACATGTTGCAAGTTAGCATATATTTAGCATTTAGGGCATCATTTGACATATTGATGATAGTCCCTATTCATGGTAGTCCAACAATACCCTTCACATATTATCTTTTGGACTAGCATTTTGCCATTTACATGTGTTCTACACACCCCTTTCGTGGACTATTCTCATGTTTAAGGCTCTTATTGCTCTTTGTCAGCATGGGGTGGATATTCTTTTTCTGTGACATAGTTGAGGATGTCTATATACCAAGGTTCTTCCTCTTCTTCTTCTTCTTGGGTTACTTCGTCATCCCCTATTGCTTGGACATAAGTTGGTTTAGGCCTCTTTTCTATTGTTAAAGGCATTTGCTTAATTTCCGTAGAAATCCTAACCATCGAGGCTAGTCTTGCCAAGGCATCAACAAATTGATTTTCTTGTCTAGGTAGATACGTGTACTCTACCTTTTCTAATTGATTTGTGAGAGTTTCCAGGTAGGTTTGGTAAGGGGCCAAGCTTTCACTCCTTACTTCTATCTCTTGGAAATTTGATTGATGATCAACGAAGAATCCCCGAAAATTCAAAGTTTCTTTACTCTGAATGCCAATGCTGTTTCAAGGCCTACCACGCATGCTTCGTATTCTGCAGTGTTATTGGTAACGTCTAAATCTGGCTTTATTGAGATTAGAATATGTTCTTCTTTAGGTGATACCAATATTACTCCTTCGTCGCATCCTTTTTTGTTTAAGGCTCCGTCGAAGTAGAGAGTCCAAGTATCATGTTCTGTGACCATCAAATCTTCGTCTGGAAAATAATTCTCGTGTATAGGCATGGAATCTTCTATTGGAAAATCTGTTAAGAAATCTAAAACCACAGATTCTTTAACAACCTTTTGGGGCAAATCTTACATCGAATTGGGCTTAGTTGACTATCCCTCTTGATATTCTACCATTTAGTGTAGATTTCTCAAAAGGATACTTGAGTGGATCCATTCGAGATATTACAAAGACTGTATGAATGAGCATGTAATGTCTTAACTTGGTTGTGGCCCACACCAATGCAAGGCACTATTTCTCAAGTGGTGTATAGCGTATTTCTTACTCGACCATATTTTTACTTAGATAGTAGATGGCGTTCTCCTTTCCTTCTACTTCTTGTGTGAGCATAGCCCCCATTGTCTCTTTGGTGACTGGAAAGTACAACCTAAGAGGGATTCCTGGGAGTGCTTGTTCTAATACAGGTTGATTAGCGAGATAGACTTTGATCTTCTCAAAAGCTTTTTGACACTCATCGTCCCATAATACTAGCACAATCTTTTTAAGCTTCTTAAATATTGGTTCACATGTTGGTGTCAATTTAGATATGAACCTACTTATATACTGCAACCGGCCAATGAATCCCTGAATTGGCTTTACGGTTTTAGGCGGTGGCATTGACATGATTGCTTTGATCTTTGTTGGGTCTACCTCGATTCCTTTAGAGCTAATCACGTATCCCAAGAGTTTTCTTAAGGTGACTCCAAAAGCACACTCTCATGTTGTATTTTCTTAACCATTTAATGAATTTTCTTAAGGCTACTGAATGCCCCGGACGATCCTTTGATTTCAAAATCATGTCATCTACACAGAATTCGACTTTCTTGTGCATCATGTCATGGAGTTAAGAAGTTGTTCCTCGTTGGTAAGTGGCACCCGCGTTTTTCAACCCGAATGACATTACCGTGTAATAGTTTGTGCGCCAAGGTGTTATAAATGTTGCCCTCTCCATGTCTTTTTCTGGGATGAGAATCTGATTGTACCCTGTGTATCCATCAATAAAGGAGAGAAGTGTGTGGTTTGCTGTATTATCTACTAGAATATTGATGTGTGGCAAAAGGAAGTCGTCCTTTGGACTTGCCTTATTTAGACCTCGGTAGTCGACACACATTCGCACCCTTCCATCCTTCTTCGGAACTAGGACTACATTTGCGACCCATTCGGGGTATTTGGATACCCTTATAAAACCGTCTGTTATTTGTTTTTGTTTTTCTTCTTTTATTCTAAGGGCTACGTCGTGTTTCATTCGACGTAACTTTTGTTTACAGGTTTCATTTGTAGAATTAGTGTAATTGTGTGTTGAGCTATTTCTCTATTAATACCTAGCATGTCTTCATATGACCAAGCGAATACATTGATAAATTCTTTTAATAGATTAATAAAATCGGTTCTTTTGTCTTTATTAGTTGTTAGTCCGATTTTAACTTTTCTTTTAATGGTTGGATCTTTTGAGATGTCAACCGTTTTAGTATCCTCAATTATTGGTGTTTTATTTTCAAGTGTTTCCATTGCTTTAATTATTTATTTTTCACTTTCATTGTTAGTTAAGCAATGCTCATCATCTTTGATTAAGAATGACACGAGGAGTAAGAAAAAGAAGACATGTTATTGAATTCGGAAACCATTACATCAAATAAAATTATGTCTGTTGGGACTTGATTACTAACTATTCTAGGAGAAGGTGCTAAAAAAATCTAGGAGAAGGTGCTATAACTAAGGACTTAGAAGACTCGATAGGGGAAGACTCTAACTCGGACTCTGACTCAGATGATTCTTCAAACATTGGTCCTTGTCTTGTTGTTATGGAGATATTTCTTCCACTTGGAGTAGTCACCTTCACGGTCTTTCGCCATCCTTGAACTAGACCTTCTACAGGAGTGATAAGTTTGGAAGGATCAAAGTTATCACTCTGTAGTATTCTTTGAATGAGCAAGGAATTGTCTTCGATATGTGTTGGCTCATTCTTTTCATACCCAAAGAGGAGTCTCAAGACATTAAAGTCAAAGCATGGGGGTGCTTTCTCCTTATTGACGGGAGTTGGGACATTATCTAGAAAGTTAAAATCCAAAAATATTTCAATCCCAAGGTTGTGTTATCCTATTCTTGACAAAGGGTTCAGGAAATTCATAGCATGGATAATCCTTTTCCTCTTTTATGAATTGTCCATTTAGGGTAAGAGGATAATGAACCATTAGGATTGCTTTCTTTTGGGTACGAGTGTCCCTACGCGCATTTGCTTTTTCCCGGGCTCGCTAAAGATCTTCCGTTGTCGGTTAAAAACCAAGTCCAAAAGTGTCCAGTTTAGGGAGGCCATGTAGTCCCATTTGCTTTGCTATCTCTTTCTTCTTTCCGAGGTTCATTCTAGGAAAGTGTCCCTGTTTCTTAAGGATAGCATTTACCGTCATGTTATAGTGGAGGTCGTAGTGAAGTGGGGTCCTTTCATCCTCCTCAATAAAGGAGACCTCTTCGTTAAAGCCCCACAAGTCTTCATGATCTTCATCCTGCTCCACATTTATGATGGGGCTCTCGATAGGCTTGATTCTCATTGGTGAAGCATCAATTGTGACAGGGATTCCTCCAACTATAGCCTTCACTTTCTGATGAAGGGTTGAAGGGACGACCTTTAGTTCGTGAAGCGAAGGGCATCCCAACAATAAGTTGAAATATGCTTTAATATCTACAACTTGAAAAGTACACTAGCAGAAAAAAAAGGCAAAAGGCACCGGTTCAAACCTTGTCTAAGGCACCGGTTTGAACCGGTTTCAATGTGGGGGGTGCCAATTACCCCCCTTTTTGGCACCGGTTCAATACCGGTGCCCTAAACTGGTTTTAGCACTGGTTAACCGGTGCCTTAAATAATCTCCCACGTTTTTTTTGTGGCAGATAGTTTTGGCACCGGTTAACCGGTGCCCTTTCAGCAGTTTTTTGTTTTTTTTCCATTTTTCGTGCAATAATATTAAAAAAAAAAACACCCTGTTTCCAACAATAATAGCCTGTAATTCCAGCAATAATATTAATTATTTTATTATTATAATTACTAATAATAATAATATTATAAAATAAAATAAATAATAATATTATTATTATAATTACTAATAATAATAATAATATTATTAAATATTATAATAAGATACAAATAATATTGAAAACAAGAATATATATATATATATATATATATATATATATATATATATATATATATATATATATATATTTCCAAACGCAATACAATAAAAAAAAAAGCGTTATATATATATACAAATGATAGTAAGTAAATAATGAATAATAATATTGTTAAAAAGTTAACATAAATTTACAATTAAAATGACATTTACATGTTGAAGGTGATAAAACTCACCAACATGTCACGACCTTCATTAAGTTCCTTGATTGTCAACGGACCATCCTTTTGTACCTTGCAAAACTTGAAATAAAAAAAAATGTTAGAATTAATTAATTAGGCAAAACAATATCTATTTTATCAAATATGACCTATATGACTTCTATTTAGCCCATTTCCTACATTTCTTATCAAATGAACTATTTCTTACTCATAACATGTCAATGTCACCTAGTTTTATGTGTCTTAGCCCTAAAATTGAATATAAAAACATTTTATTAAGGTTTAAGACGCTTCTTACTCAAAATGTCCCAAATATGGCCTATATGACTTTACTTTGCCCATTTCCTACAATTCTTATCAAATGAACTTTATTTATCTCATAAAATGTCAATATTATCTAGTTATAGGTGTATAAGGAATGAAATCACATCAAAAGAGAATATTAACACAAATATGGCCCATATGACTTCTATTCATCCCATTTTCTACCTTTCTTGTCAAGAGACCTATTTATTCTCATTACATGTCAATGTTGGGTAATATTAGGTGTCTAAGGCTAGAAATCACATTAAAATATCATTTTATTAAGTTTAACAACGTATTTTACACAAAATGGCCCAAATATGGCCTATATGAGTTCTATGTAGCCCATTTCCTACATTTCTTATCAAATAAACTATTTATTTCACATAACATGTCAATGTCACCTAGTTTTATGTGTCTAATCCCTAAAATTGAATTAAAAAAACAAACATTTTATTAAGGTTTAAAACGCTTTTTACTCAAAATGGCCCAAACATGGCCTATATGACTTTACTTTGCCCATTTACTACAATTCTTATCAAATGAACTTTATTTATCTCATAACATGTCAATATTATCAAGTTATAGGTGTATAAGAAATGAAATCACATCAAAAGAGCATATTAACACAAAATGGCCCAAATATGGCCCATATGACTTTTATTCAGCCCATTTTCTACCTTTCTTGTCAAATGACCTTTTTATTAATAATAACATGTTAATTTTGGGTAATATTAGGAGTCTAAGACAAGAAATCACATCAATAGAGCATTTGATTAAGTTTAATAACACATTTTATTCAAAATGGCCCAAATATGGTCTATATGACTTTTATGTAGCCCATTTCCTACATTACTTATCAAATGAACTATTTATTTCTCATAAAATGTTAATGTCACCAAGTTTTATGTGTCTATGTCCTAAAATTGAATCAAAAGAGAATTTTTTTCTGGTTTTTGACGCTTTTTACTCAAAATGGCCCGAATATGGGCTATATGACTTTACTTTGCCCATTTCCTATATTTCTTATTAAATGAAATTTTTTTATCCAATAACATTTTAGTATTATCTAGTTATAGGTTTAAAAGGAAAGAAATCACATCAAAAGAGCATATTGACACAAAATGGCCCAAATATGGCCCATATGACTTTTATTCAGCCCATTTTCTACCTTTCTTGTCAAATGACCTTTTTATTTCTCATAGCTTGTCAATGTTGGGTACTATTAGGTGTCTAAGGCTAGAAATTAAATCACATCAAAATAGCATTTCATTAAGTTTTAGGACTTACCTCATCAAGCTGTTGACTGTCGGTACAATGAGTCACTACGTCAAGCATGAATCTCATCACATACAAAGCACAACCAAGTCCATTTTCTTGTTGCGTGCACTAGCATATGACAAACAAATCACATCAGTGAAACATGAAAAGGAAATTAAAAAATATTTACTAACATAGATTTTGAAGATATTAACAATATCATATTAATTACCAACGGTGACTTCCATGCTTGGCCCTGTGGAGCACGACAATGTAGCTTCTTCATTACACTATAGTAAATAAAGTACATTCAAATTTTATTAGTCATTTGACTACTACATTAGTTATTATTAGCAATAGTCATCACTAGGTAGATATATATATATTTACTTTTGCAATATAGACTTCACGAGCCACTTCTGCGATGATCGAGCTGAATCAAGGTGATAAATTGTGTTACTGGAATTACAAATCACCATGAGGCTCCAATGCTCCCTACATAAGTTCACAATATACAATCAAATTAATAATTAGGAGTCAACATATAATGAGGCCAAATCGATTGAATTTTACATGGTTAGACTTACTCTTTATAACATGAGGCGAATATAAACTTGTCTCCCGCACGCGCTGATTCCCTGATACTCTATTCAACATAGTACAACACGTCATGGGGGTTTCCTATGATTCTAGTAGTGGATAACTTCTCAGGGCATAACCACCAAACTTTACAAGGAGAATCGGTTTTAGTTAAGTGTTCTTGTAGTGCTCTGCGTGCATGAACATTGAATAATTAATCACATGTTGGATAATCACCATAAATTTGAAAAACTTGAAAAAATTGTAGATTATGTGGGCATTGAAGTACCTCATGCATGTTTGAATGAGGAAATGTTAATCTTTACGCCACGTAGAAATTCCTTCACATCTTCTTTGCTGATCCATGCAACTGCATCCTCATCATAGTGGAACATTGCCTTAGGAAGTGCAACTTCCATGGGATCGACCAAATGAAAAGCACAATTGTGAAGAAAGGTCATGTCAGCAGAGAGCGATTAAAGAACAATGTCTTCAACAAGTGGAGTAGGTTGCATGGGTGAACCTTTCGAAGAGTGCAACTTCGATGCTTGTTCAATCTTGGACCGTTGTTCACTTAGTTTCTTCTTAGGTTGATCAATGCATTTATTCTTATCCACCCTATTTCTTATTAAAGTTTTGCTTGCGTGCAAAAGCTGAAATAGTTTGAGAAAGAATAAGTTTATAAGTTGAGAAATGAAGAAAATAGGCATATTATAAGTTATTTTGGCTTAAAATGGTTTTTTTTTTTTTTTTTTTTTTGAAATTGACCCATAAACATAGAAATTAGCTTCTTTTATGTAATTTGAACTCACAATCACTTATAAATATGTAATTTTGAGATATTTTTGATAAAGAATAAGTTTATAAGTTGAGAAATGAAGAAATTTGGCAAGTGAGAAGCCATTTCGGCTCAAAATGCTTTATTTTGATGAAATGGACCCAAAAACTTAGAAATTAGCTTCTTTTATATCATTTCAAGTCACAATCACTTATATATATGTAATTATGAGATGTTTTGAGAAATAACAAGTTTATATGTTGAGAAATGAAGAAAATAGGCAACTAAGAAGCCATTTTTCCCAATATGGCTTTATTTTGATGAAATGGAGCCAAAAACATAAAAATTAGCTTCTTTTATGTCATTTCAACTCACATTAACTTATAAATATGTAATTGCGAGACGGTTCGACAAAGAATAAGTTCATAAGTTGAGAAATGAAGAAAATAGGTTTGTGAGAAGCCATTTCGGCTCTAAATGGGTTTATTTTGATGAAATGGACCAAAAAACTTAGATTTTAGCTTCTTTTATGTCATTTCAAGTCACAATCACTTATAAATATGTAAATATGAGATGACTTTAGAAATAATAAGTTTATAAGTTGAGAAATGAAGAAAAGAAGTCCAAGAAGCTAATTTGGCTTAAAATGACTTTATTTTGATGAAATGGGCCAAAAACTTAGAACTTTGCTTCTTTTATGTAATTTCCACTCACAATAACTTTAAGTGTATAAGTTGAGAAATGAAGAAAATAGGCAAGTGAGAAGCCATTTCGGATCAAAGTGACTTAATTTTGATAAAATGGACCCAAAAACTTAGAACTTAGCTTCCTTTATGTCATTTCAAGTCACAATCACTTATAAATTTGTAATTATGAGATGTTTTGGAAAAGAATAAGTATATAAGTTGAGAATTGAGAAACTAGGCAAGTGAGAAGCCATTTTAGAAAGAAATTGCTTTATTTTGATGAAATGGAGCAAAAAATATAGAAATTAGCTTCATTTATGTCATTTCAAGTCACATTAACTTATAAATATGTAATTATGATATGGTTTGTGAAAAAAAAAGTTCATAAATTGAGAAATGAAGAAAATAGGCATGTGAGAAGCAATTCCGCCGAGTGAGTTGAAAAAAAAATATGGCTCAAAATATTTAAAAGAAAAATTATGCAACTTCTGCCGAGGCCAAAACACCCGAGGGAGCAGCCCCCACAGCCGGAACAGCGAAGGCAGCCTTCGCCTACGCTAGAGCAGCCCTGGCAGGCTGCTACCGAGGCCGGAGCAGCCCCGACAGCGGTTGCCGAGGCCAGAGCTGCATGGGCAGCCGCTCCAGAGGCCGGAGCAGCGCAAGGAGAACCAGCCGAGGCCGCTGCTGCCTTGGCATCGGAGATTGGGGCTGGGGAGTCGAGCTATTTCGACGGTATTATTTTCAGAGGTGCAGTTAAAGAGTGCGTAATGGTAATTTATGTAATACCCCGTATTTTTGTACGTATTTTATTTAAAATATGTATTTTATAAGGGTATTTAAATAATTTTAGTATTTTAATTATGATTTTTTTTATTATTTATCCCATGTAAGTTGGGAATATTTTATTAAAGGAAAGTTTGTTTAATTAATTATTTAAAAGAAGTTGGGGTTTTATTTTAAGAAATTATGATTTTAACAAGTTTTAGTAGGAAAGGGATTAAGAAAAACTAAAGGAGGAAAATTTAGGGTAAAAGGGGTATAAATATCCCTCTTAAGAGGCAATTCAACTTTGCCCGGAGTGGAGAAAACCTAAACTTCTCTCCCTTTTCTCTTTATTTTCTTCTTTCTTTATCTTTTTCTCTCTCCTTCCCTTCCCCTTCTTGTTGCGCACCACCACCACCGGCAACCACCACCACCGGTGGGCCGCCGACCACTAGCACCAGCCGGCAGCAGCGGCGACCACTGGCGTTGGCAGCAGCCTGCAGTGGCGCTGGCCTGCAGTCGACAGTCACATCCTTCGAAAAAAAAAGTTTTAAAAATCAAATCTTTCTTACCCAAATCTAATCTAGGCTTTAATTTAATTGTAAATTATGAGTTTGGAGATTTAATTTTGATGTTTGGTTATTGTAATCATGTTAATTAATTTTGAGATTTGGTTTTTAATTAAAAAGCCCCAATTTTTGAAACCCTTGGTTCTTGATTCATGAGTTATTGAAGGATTATGATGTATAATGGGGTATACCTTTGTTTTAAGTTTTTTAAAGCTTTATTACAACAAGTTTTAATTATAATAAAGTGCTGGAATTTTATGTAGAACACTTAATATTGTGTTTCTTGAAGAAATTTTAATTACCCATTAATTAGGACTTAATTATGGTGTTTTAAATATAATTTCAGCTTACTTTAATTAAATTATCAGGGGTTTTAAAATAGTATATATTGCTGGAAATTTATTTAGAGTGGATATTAATACTCTATTATGAATTTAATGTGTAGGAGACTTTGAAGTAAGTAATTTCTACTAGTCGTGGCAATTTTAAAATCGTACTCAAGGTACGTACGCGTACTTAGCATATTTTGATGATGTAGAATCATGCTAGGATTGATTTCAATCAATAACAAGTAGTATCATGCTACGGTTTATGTATGGAATTGTGAATTAATGGTGTTGGGGATTGAATTGTGAAGCATGAATTATTTGTGATGGTTTATGAATTGGAAAATTATATTTTGGGCATGTTGTGTTTGAACCACACTTTTATTTATGGCATGTAAGAATGCATGATTAATTAAACTACATATTTAATTATGTTTGGAGTATTGAAAAGGAATTTTATTATGGTTCAAAAAAATTTTATTGATGCTTTAAGCATGAAGAAGTGATGAGTGGCATTTATGCCACTCTTTTATCCTTTTTCTGTAAGGATTCTCCCCTCATTTGCGCTCCTTTGGCCCTTTTTCTAAGCATTTTTACTTAGTTTTGCTTCCTCTTTCCTTTTCTTCCTTATCTTCCCTTCTCTTAGTCTTCTCGCTTTGTTTTTATTTTGATTTCCATGCTTTGGTTTTGTAGGTATTATGTGCCGAAAGAAAGAGGATATCAAGAAGCCAAGCTGACTGTTGTGCGCAGGGTACTGTGCGGTTTCTATGCGGGCGCACATCTGAGGCTGTGCGGGCGCGCAGCCCAGTCAGAACCTGCACAGCAAGACTGAAGAAACAGAGCCTAACCAGAAAGTTTGCGCGACCTTACGCGCGACTTGTGTGCGGGGGCACACACCTGATGCGCGAGCGCGCTCATTTTCCCCGTACCCTCAAAGTTGCGGCCGCGCACTACGCTGAGAGGGCGCACAAACATTCTGTACGGGCGCGCAACTCATCTTTGCGGGCGCGCACGGCTGGGTTTTCGATTTGTTTGCGCCTTGTTGTCCAAGTCTCTTTCTTTTCGGGGGAGCCACATATATATGGACGGGACTCTTTGTAATAGAAAGCACTTAGTACAAATTCCATAGAACATTAGCCTAATCTAGTGAGAGAAAATAGATTGTTATTCAAGCTTCCTTTATTGTATTCAACTTTCCTCAAGCTTTAATCTTCTATCAGTCAAGCAAGTATCCAAGTTTTCATCTTTCTTTAATCCTTTCTTTAGTAATCTCTTCTCCTTTCCTTCAATATTATTTATTTGTTTTATTGTTACTTATTTTTGTCTATCTTATTAGTTTATCTAGTTATTATTGATTTCATATATTTCAATCATGTTTTGTTTTGAGTTTCTTGTGTTTATTTCTAGTTTTGATATTATGTTTAATCTCCCTTCTCTAGGCTAAACTCTTAGCTAGGGGAAGGGGGTGGAAGATATGCATTTAATGGTGGATGAATGTGATAGTTGGATTTATTACATGCCTTAAATTGATGAAAGACATGATTTTTAATGGCTTGAGATTATTGTTGCACTTTGTTTGATTGCCTTCTAGTTTAAATGCATGAAAATGATTTGAACTAGATTAAGATCACCTCTATTTTAATGATTGCATGAGAATAAGTTGTTAAAATGGAGTTTCATGTATTGTGCTTCTTTATTCTCTTGATTTGCTTGTGTCTAATAGGATGAATGAGAATGATCCTAATTAGCATAGACTTCTTTCATTGATTTTCCTAGACTATTGCATGAGAATGAATTGTTTAGGTAAAATCTTGTGTTCTTTGGCATGTTCATCATGATAACTATCATTCTTCCCCTCTTTCTAATCATGTTTGAAACTCCCGAATCCCTAGCGTCATTTTCTATTGATTTTAATCATCACTTTCTTGTTTACTTGTAGTTTTAGTGTTCTACTCAACAAAACCAACAAAACAATCCCCTTTTCACTCTTACATTAGTGATATTTGATGTTGAATTAGCGTGCTTCCCTAGTGGTTCGACCCTTTACTTGCCACTAACTAGTTTAGTGTAGGTTTAGGCTTTATAAATGATTAATTTGGTTAGGGTGGTAGATTAACGACCGATCTTATCCCGATCAAATTTTGGCGCCGTTGCCGGGGAAGCGGCTTGTTTAGCGAATTTTATTGCTTTTGTTAGAGTCATTTTACTTTCTTTTCTTTTTGTTTCTTTTGTTTTATCATCCTTGTCATTGCTAATTGTTTTCTTAGCTTTGGTGAATGCTTAGGAGGTCTCAAGGAGCACCCTCACATCAAATTGACTACGAAATCAACCAAACCTTGAGACAAGTCCGTAGGCTTTATCAAGACAAGGGAAGAGGTTTGTGTGATATAGTTGATAGTGAGAGTGATACTTACTCTTCAAGTTCACCACGCGAATCAATGGCGGGACAAGAGAATGATGTCTTGTTTCGTGAGTTTTGAAATCCGGAGGATTATGAGCTCACGGGAGGGATTTTGCTTCCCGTCAAGGAAACCAACTTCTCAATCCATCCATAATATACTCGAATTGTCCAATCGGAGCAATTTTTCGGAAGTGCAAGTGAGGACCCTATTGAACATTTAAACCGATTCCTTGAATTGTGCGCAATGATGCAAACCAATGAAGTGAGTGAAGACTACATTCATATGCACCTTTTCCGGCAATCTCTCACCAGACGAGCAAAGAAATTGCTAAAGCAAGTAAAGCCTAACTCTCTCAAAACATGGAGGGATGTTGTAAAGGCGTTCTTTAAGCGCTTTATCTCCGAAGAGAAGACCGCCGAAATGAGAAGGAAAATTGCATCATTTGAGCAAGAGGTCGATGAAAGTCTTGGTGAAGCATGGGAGAGATTCAAAGAGTTGGTGCAAGCATGTCCCCACCATGAGTACAACTAAGGTTTGCTCATGCGGTTTTTCTACGACAGATTGGAGCCCATGTCAAGAGCCAATTTGGATGCGGGGGCGGGTGGTCAATTAATCAAGATCCGTTAAAATCAATTTGAAGCCACAATAGAAGAGGTAGCAAAGAATTACTCTTGGGGGGCCGAAGAAGAAACGCTCCAAAGAGAGGTGGTATTTACGAATTGGAGAAAGTTGATCAATTACAACATCAAATTGATCAACTAACAAAAGGGCTTTCCAAATTGAACACGAGTGTGAATGCAAGATCAAGTGGTGGAGCAAGCTTTTCTCTTTCTGTTGTCAAAATTGTGGAGGAACGAACCATGATACATCCTATTGTGGAGGTTTAAGCCCCGAACATGTAGCGGCATACAACACAAGGCAAAAGGGATTTAGAGGAAGCGGTGGTGGAGTAGCTTGGAGACAACCACCACTTGGGTTTGTACCTCAACCTCAACAATGGAACCAACAAGCTCAACCATCTTATAACTCCAATCCTCAATATCAAAATCCACCTCCATCTCAACCCCAAAACCCAAGAGGAAGCTATCCAAGGAACAACCAATACAACAATCAAACCCAAGCACCTCAAAGAAACCATCAAGAACAAGCACCTCAAGCGGAGCTAACTAAAACTCAACTCCTCCAAGCCATGCATGTGCAAATGCAATCTTTTGGGAAACAAATGCAAGAGATAAGAGCTCAAAACAAGATGGTTGATTCACAACTAGCTCAATTGGCCAAGATAACTCCTTTAAATTAGCCATCCAGTCTACCCGGACAACCACAACCTAACCCATCTCACCATCCAACACCCGATACATGCAAGGCGATCACATTGAGGTCGGGAACTTCATATGAAGGACCAAATGAAGAGGATAGTGAGGAAAAGAAGGGAGGAGAGGAGAGTGTGAATGAAAACAAGGGAGGTGATGAGATAGAAGGAGGTTCGGAGAAGAAGAAGATAGAAAATGAGAAGACAACTTCAATTCCTAGTGAGGCTAGGAATCATGATGGACTGGTTCCTTTTACCGGTTGGCTTGTGGAGAAGAAGTTGAATGACAAGTTCACAAAATTTCTTTGTGTCATGAAGAATTTGCATATCAACCTCCCTTTTCTTTAAGTTGTGACACAAATTCCATCTTATTCCAAGTTCCTCAAAGATATTCTCACAAACAAGAGGAAGCTCAATGATGAGCTTATCACCCTTCCACATCAAGTGAGTGCTCTTGTCCAACATAAGATGCCCAAGAAGGAAAAAGACCCAGGAAGTTTCACTTTGCCGGTGAAAATTGGGAACATGGAAG
The DNA here is from genome assembly GCA_024500155.1 of Chenopodium formosanum. NCBI lineage: Eukaryota > Viridiplantae > Streptophyta > Magnoliopsida > Caryophyllales > Amaranthaceae > Chenopodium > Chenopodium formosanum. Next base: position 22,871,141 of record CM044880.1, read on the forward strand.
CTAGGGGCGCCTTAACCGATCTTGGAGCAAGTGTTAGTTTAATTGCTCTATCCATTGCTCAAAAACACAATATTGAGATGATCCAAACAAAGGAAGACAATTCAATTGGTCAATCGATCGGTGAAATTACCTTGTGGAGAGCTTGAGGATGTTCCAATTCAAGTGGGACACATCTACGTGCCTTATGACTTTGTAGTGATGGATATGGAAGAAGATGTTAACACTCCTTTCATTTTGGGACGTGAAGCTCTTAAAACTTTGGGGGCGGTCATCAATTGCAAGAACAACACCATCACTTGTGGAGTGGGCGATGAAAAAATTGTCTTTTAATTTTCGAAGTTTCTCAAGACCCCCACGGTTGAAAAATGCTATAGAGTTGATGTTGTGAATGAAGAGCTAGATCGCTTGGGGAGGGTCGTGATGAGGCCTCAAGATCCAATGATTGAAGCCCTTACATGCAAAGAAGAGTTCCACTCTTAAGAGGCTAAAGAATTTGTCATGGCAATGGAGGAATCCTCAAAGGAGGAAGTTGAACAAAAAGTTTAGACTGAGCTTGAGTCCAAGGAGGAGAAATTGGAGGAGAGTTCTAAGCCTCCTCCCAAGGTAGAACTCAAGCCCCTTCCCCCTTCTTTGAAATATGATTTTCTTGATAAGGAGGGAAAATAACCTATTATTGTTTGGATAAACTTCTTAATGTTTCAAGAAATATAGGGATGTGATAGGGTATAACATTGATGATATTAAAGGTATTAGCCCTTATTTATGCATGCATCGTATTCATCTTGAAGATGATCATTCCACCTCCATTGAACCTCAAAGAAGGTTGAACCCCCACCATCAAGAGGTCGTGAAGAAAGAAATTTTGAAACTACGTGAGGCGGGCATCATCTATGCTATCTCCGATATTAAATGGGTTAGCCCGATTCATGTGGTTCCAAAGAAGGGTGGAATGACCATAATCAAGGATGAAAAGGGAGAGGAAATCTCCACCCGGACGGTGACCGGGTGGAGAATGTGCATTGATTATAGGAGATTGAACAAAAACACCAAGAAATATCATTTTCCTCTCCCTTTCATGGACCAAATGCTTGAAAGGCTTTTTAACCATGCTTTCTTTTGTTTCTTGGATGGGTATTCCAGATTTTTCCAAATTCCTATCCATCCAAGTGATCAAGAGAAAACTACTTTCACATGTCCATATGGGACATTTGCATACCAAAGAATGCCATTCAGATTATGCAATGCTCCCTCTACTTTTCCAAGATGCATGACTTCCATTTTTTCTGAGATGCTTGAAAAAGAAATTGAGTTTTTCACGGATGATTTTAGTGTTGGTGGCTCGTCTTTTGACACTTGTCTTTTTAACCTTGAAAAAGTTTTGAAAAGGTGTCAAGAGACGAGTTTGGTTTTAAATTGGGAAAAGTGCCATTTTATGGTTGAGGAGGGCATTGTCCTCGGCCATAAGGTTTCAAAAAATGGCATTGATGTAGATCCGACCAAGGTTTCGGTGATTGAAAAATTGCCCCCTCCTACTTCCATCACGTGGGTACGGGCTTTTCCTGGGCATGCCGGTTTTTACCGGAGGTTTATCAAATATTTTTCTTCAATCGCTAAACCCTCGACCGAATTACGCAAAAAAAAAAGTTGTTTTGGACTTTAATGAGGCTTGCTTTGAGGCGTTTCATAAGCTCAAGGAAGCTCTCATTTATTCTCCCGTTGTGCAAGCTCCGGATTGGAGCTTGCCTTTTGAGCTAATGTGTGATGCTAGTGAATTTGTAGTAGGTGCCGTTCCTGGTCAAAAGAAACAAGGAAAATCATGTGTAATCTACTATGCAAGTCGGACTCTAGATGAGGCTCAAAGGAATTACACAACAACGGAGAAAGAGATGTTAGCGGTAGTGTTTGCATTCGATAAGTTTCGGTCCTATCTCATATGCTCAAAAGTTATCGTGTACACGGATCACATCGCGGTGCGGTATCTCATGACCAAGAAAGAAGGAAAGCCTCGCTTCATCCGTTGGGTTCTCTCTCTCCAAGACTTTCACATGGAAATGAGGGACAAGAAGGGAGTTGAGAACTATGTAGCGGATAATTTTTCTAGGCTACCATTTGAGAACAAGGAGGATGTACCGATTAATGATGAGATAGGATTTGAGGCTCTCATGGCTTTGGTGTCAACTTCTACCCCTTGATACGCGGATATAGCAAACTATCTTGCGTGTGGAGTCGTTCCCCCGGAGTACTCTTCTCAACAAAAGAGGAAGTTTTTCAAGGAGGTGAGAAGATACTTTTAGAATGACCCATACCTATTCAAGCAATGTGGAGATGGCCTCTATCGGAAGTGCGTTCCAGATCATGAAATTCAAGGTGTTCTTGAGCATTTCCACTCACTACCATGTGGAGGACATGGTGGTGTTGACAAAACAGTGGAAAAAATCTCTCAATCCTTATTGTGGTGTCCGACAATGCATAGAGACGCCCACCAATTCGTTGCGCAATGTGATAGATGTCAAAGGAGCGGAGGCATTACCAAGAGGGACGAAATGCCCCAACAAAGTATTTTATAAGTGGAACCCTTTGATGTTTGGTGGGTAGATTTTATGGGGCCTTTCGTTTCTTCTTGTGGGAATAAATATATCTTAGTAGCGGTTGATTATGTGACAAAATGGATTGAAGCCATACCCTCACTTACCAATGATAACAAGGTTGCACTTAAGCTCCTAAAGAAGTTCATCTTTCGTAGGTTTGGAGTTTAGGGTGCTAATTAGTGATGGAGGCTCCTATTTTGCCAAAAAGCAATTTGAAGCTCTTCTCAAGAGGTATGGCGTTCATCACAAGGTTGGATTACCTTACCACCCTCAAACTCAAGGACAAGTGGAGGTCTCGAATCGTGAAATAAAAAATCTTCTTGAAAGGATGGTGAACAAATCAAGGAAAGATTGGTCTCTCAAACTTGATGACACGCTATGGGCTCTAAAGACGGCGTACAAGACTCCAATCGGCACTACCCCCTATAGGTTGATTTGCCGGTTGAATTGGAATACAAGGCTTGGTGGGCTATCAAGGAGCTTAATATGGATTTGTCTTTGGCCGGTGAGAAGATATTGTTGAAGCTCAATGAACTTGAAGAGCTTAGAGATGATGCTTATGAGAGTTCAAGGTTATATAAGGAGAAGACAAACAGGTGGCATGACCAACATATTCGAAACAAGAACTTTAAGGTTGGAGACAAGGTTTTGCTTTTAAACTCAAGGCTTCGTTTGTTTCCGGGTAAAATCAAGTCAAAGTGGTCGGGTCCTTTTGTGATTTCAAAGACTACTCCTTATGGCTCCTTTGAGTTAGATGCGGATGGTAACAAGTTTATGGTTAATCTCTACTTCAAAAATGGTCAAAGAGACCCAAACTAAGAGACCATTTTATTCAATAACCGGTCTCTGTTATTCAGGAGACCAATGTTACAAATAACGGGTCTCTTTGGTAGTAGTTTTAGGAGTTAAAAATTAATTAAGACCCTTTATTGAAGATAACAGGTCTCTCCTAATTTTTTTAGTAAAAAATTATTAAAAGAGAGACCTGTTTTATTAAATAACCGGTCTTTGATTCCCTAAAAAAAATAAAGGGAAATTCTCTTTGGTGAATTCCAACTTTTTCATTTTCTAAGTGGTAAACAAAGTTTTATAAAATTATCTTTGGTAAACTCTAACTTTTTATACTTATTACTTATGACATTAATAATTATATTTTATTAAAAATTTAACTATAGTAAGGGGTTTTTTTTTTTTTTTTTTTAACAATAATATTTAACTATAGTTAGGTTTTTAATTATTTTTAACAATTTAAAATTATACTAAAATTAAAAAAAATCAACCACCCCTTCCTCCACCCACTGCCAAGCCTCCCCTTCCCCTGCCGGCGGCCGACACCCCTACCAAACCCTCGACGTCGACGACGCTTGACCACCTCTGACCCATCCCGACATCTCCCAAACCACCACCTCTAACCCCCCCACTAATGAGCCACCTTAGCCCAACAGCCTCCCCACAACACTCACCCGAATCCACTTCGCCGGCAGCCTAAGTCTCCTCCCCCAGGCCCACATCGTCGCTGCCCATCTAAATACCACCACGCGAAACCTTAAAACCCCAAAATCGAAGCCTTAAAAATTGATTTAGGGGCTTTTAATTTTGGGGTTTGACGTGGTGTTTCAGAGGGAGGAGATGGTGGGGGAGGGGCGGTATGGGTTCGTCAGGTGGTGGTTTTGGAGAGCGACCGACCAATTTAAATTAGGTGGGGTGGTTATGTTGGAGTTAGGGTTTTGCAGTGGGGGGGTTTTGTTGGAGTTCGTTGTTGTTTTGGGGATCAGGCTGGCTTTTTAGGGGTCGGGGCTAGGTCAGGTGGTGATTTCGGTTGTCGGGGTTAAGTCGGGTGAGGGTTTCAGTGGCCGGGGGTTGGGCTGAGAGGTTGTTTGGTGGTCGGGAGGGCTTGTGGTCGGTGCTGCTGGGTGGGTGGGGGAGGGGTTTGGTGATTTTATTTATTTTTTTTAAAAAAATACTTTTATAATAATTTAATTATTAAAAAAAAAAAACCTAACTATAGTTAAGGATTTTTATTAAAATAACACTTATCAATGGTAATCAATAATTTAGGTTTACCATTGATAATAAAATTTAAGAACGTTTACCACTTAGAAAAGTAAAAAGTTGGAGTTTACCAAAGAGAATTTCCCAAAAATAAAAAAAATAAAAGAAAAGAAAAACGGTCTTTGAAACTAAAACTTTAGTCCGCTTATTAAGTTAGGCGGTCTCTTGCCTTTTCTTTTCTTATATATCATATCTTTCTAATTCCCTTTACCCCAACCTGCTCCATTAGAAATGAATAGCTCTTATTTTTTTTATTCTCCCTCCTCCTTAAAACCCTAGCTTAGCTTCCTGCTTCCAGCCTCCAACCTTCTTTTTCTTGTATCTTCAATCCCTTGATTTTCTCTTTCTATTTTGATGCAAGTGATGCAACCACCTCTAACCTTCATCCATTCTCTCTCCTCATCATAGCCAAACCGCCGCCAACAACTCCATCGCCCTCCCTCTTCATCACCTCGCGGCGGCAACATCTGCAATTAGCTCGTCGCTCCCTTGCTCCGATCCGAACACTCAATACTCACTCTTTTGCTTCTAAGGTTTGTCTATCTCTCTCCTCTTCTCATCATCATTATTATTTTGGTTGATTTTCGAATTGATATTTGTGTGTAATTTTTCTGAATTTTGTTTGTGTAATTTATTTAAGGATAGTTCTAAATTTCAAATTTCGAATTTTGAATTTTGTAGTAATTTTTTGGAGCGGACATAAAGTTTCATTTTCTTTGATACTTTTCAATACCGCATGCAGTTTTTAAATTAGATCAAAATTCATCTCAAAATCACAATAATAGTTGCAAAAATTACTAGATCTCATCTTGAAAAGGTTGTTTTATACTTTTATATTACCATACGTTGTCTATACGGAAGAGTAAATTGAAAGTGAAAGTCGTATCTCTTACACAATACAATTTATTTCCATTTATCTTATTAATTAGTGAGTTTTGATTTCAGCAAATGAGTAGTTTTTCTAAGGTAAGTTAATTTCTATGTTTTTTATTTTCTGGATTTGAGACGAAGGTAGTTGTTATTTACAATTTTTTGGGTTAGTTCTTTAAGTTTTTCGCCTAATTCTTTTTTTTTTTTAATTGCAGCTTATGAGCATAGAAGCATATGGATCAGTTCATATTCGTAGCACATTGTCCAACACGATATGAATATTTGAAGCTTAAGCTGAAGATGCGTATTAGGATTTATAGATTTTTTTTATACTTTGTACATTGGGTTTTGTAATTTGTTGTATGTACCATATATTTGTATAAAACGTCAAATAATTATAATTTGAAGTTTAAATATTAAATTTAATAAGCTATTTTTTTTTAAAAAAAATGACACGAAAGACCGGTTAAGTTCTATAAGCGGTCTATCTTTTATCAAAAAAGAGATTGCCTAACTTCAATAAGCGGTCTCTCTTTTCTCAAAAAAGAGACCGCTTTTCTTTGATACATAGTCTCACTTTTTCTATTCTAGAGACCGTTTTTCTTTAATAGGCAGTCTCACTTTATCATTCTAGAGACCACCCCTAAAAAGCAGTCTCTTTGCCAAAGAGACCGCTTAGCTAGAGACCGCCTCTAAGGCAATCTCTTTGGCTTATTTGAACGGGTCTCTTTGGCCTATTTTGTAGTAGTGAATGGTCATCGTTTAAAGGATTACTTTTGCAAGGAAGAAGTTGGTATCATCGAATGTATATTGCTTGATCCTTTGGATCCCAAGCCTCCCACTTGAAGGATTTTTTCATAGTCAAGCTAGTGACCTCATAAAGAAGCGCTTCTCGGGAGGCAACCCGAGTTTCTAACTCCTTTCTAAACTTTTTTTTAGAATATTTCGATTTCACTTTCTCCTTTTTGAATTTGAATTTGAATTTGAATTTTTTTTTCACCTTTTTGGTTAATAGGTGTTTGGATGATGAAGGAACAAGGATTTTCTATTTCAAAGATGTGAGGATAAATAGAAATTACTCTGTGCGACCCTGTGCGCGTCGTCTGTGCGGGCGTGCAGTGTGACCTGTGCGGGCGCGCAGGCACCGTCGGAACCCGCACAGATTTATTCACAAATTGAAGCTAGAGGCAGAAAGTTTACGCGACCTAGTGCGCAACCTCTATGTGGGCGCGTATCTCATCTGTGCGGGCGCGCAGAGCAGGAAAATCGGGTTTTAACCCTCTTTTTTTTCGATTTCATTCTCATATTTTCGAAACCCAATTTTCATGCTCTCTTCTCTCTCCTCACAAACCCAAACCCTAACCTTCAAATCTCACCCATTTTTTACAAATTCCATTGATTTTCTTTCAAATCCATCTAAAACTTTCACTCTAATCACAAATTCACCCACTTTGTCTCTCCAAAATACCCAAAAATCCCCCATTTTCATGGTTTGCAAGCTTCATTGAAGGTGTTGTTCTTGGAGGCTCTTAGTGGTGTTCAAGCTTCTACAAAGTGGTATAACTCTAAATTTTGCTATTTTATTACTTAATTTTACTTACTTATGAAAAATTTTTAGTTATTAAACATGAATTAGCTTGAGTGAATTGCATGTGATTTTGGTTTTCTTTGTGAGGGAATTGTTGGTTATTAGTGTGAAATTTGGTGATTTTGGGGACATTGTTGTTAATACTATTGTTTTGGAAGCCATTTTCATGAAATTAAGTTGAGAAATTTGGTGTTTGTATTGTTGATAATGCAACTAATTTCATGAGAATTGCTTGCTATCATAATGTGTTTTGATTGACTGCTTTGTTGTTGATTCTTGTTGTCTTGGGCGTTATATTTGTATGGTTAGTTGTTAGCACTAACCCTTTTGCAGATTGTTGAGTCTTGAGTTGTTGTTTTTGTTTTCTAATTGTTGGTTAAGTTTGAAGGTAGTTCTCCTTTTGGTTGGGTTTTTTGTATTGGTTGAACATAATGAGCAAAAGAAAGAGCACAAAGGAGCCCAGGTTAACGGTTGAAGAACCAAGTACCCAACAAACTCAAGCTCAAGGACCTAATGTTCCCCCTAGATTGAGATTTTCAAACAAGGTCCATGCTACGTTCTTCAACGACCTTCACGGAAGAAAGTTAAATCCCTCCCGACACTATGATAACCGCTCCATGAGAGCTTTAGGAATTGACGACGATATAAGGTCGCTCCGTGATAACTTGGGGATGAGTGAGTTCATCAAACATTAATACCAAACTTATAAGGAACCAACTTTCAAATTCTTGGCCTCTTTTGAAAAAGATCCCCTTGGAAACGACTTCCAGATTTCCTTTCAATTGTTCAACAACCGGCACTTTATGACTCTAAGTGATCTTAATGTATTGTTGGATTTGAACCCCGAGGCGGACATCCTTGCCTCTTCGTTGAGCCTGTCCCCTGAGTACGATGCATTTAGATGGTGGCAACGATTACCGACTTTGAAGAATTCAACACCAGGTATTCGGTGGCCAACCATATTATCCACCCTGTACTCCGTATTGTACACCGCATTCTGAGGTTTGCGGTGTTTAGCAAGCAGGATTTGAGCAAGCTCTCTCATGAGGAGCTATTTTCTTTGTGGGTAGCCACTAGGGAGGAACAAAAAGGGCGGATCAATATGGGATATTGGTTCGTCTTGTGCTACGAGGCAATCAAGTCGGGCCACAAGACAGGAGAAATTTCCCTCGGTGGGATGATTAAAAGGATTGCGAAGAAGCTCAACTATGAACGCTTCTTCCCCTCGTGCACTCAACTGGGGACCGACAAAGATCTATTCATCGAAATTCAGCAGATGAGAAGGTCGGGGTTCCTCCATGGAACTTCAGATGCCAACTATTTTCATGCCTGGATACTTGATAGAGAGCACCATTGTATCTTGCCATACCCCAGCCGTACATCCCTAGAGCGGAATGCTAGGAATGTATGGAAGATTTCGCGAGATAATGGTGTGCTACCCACTGCTCTGGGTGGCTTAAGGAATTTGGAAGTCGGCTAACAGCAACAACAGCAACACCAACAACAACAACAACAACAACAACAACAACAACAACAACAACAATAACAACAACAACAACAACAACAACTACAACAAAAACATCATCAGCAACATCATCAAGGCATGAGTATCCTTGAACAACAAATGATGAGCATGCAACTTGGCATGCAAATCATAATGGAGAACCAGCAGGGTATGTTTCTGCAAACCCAAGCTTTTTATGGTGTGGCCGTGGACAGGGGTGAGGTCACCCCCCGGTAAACTACCCCTATTGGCCACCCCAAAAAGGGCTGGTCCCTGGGTGGCAGGGATCAGAACCTACTTGGCCCTATTCGCAAGGGCCATCCTCCCACGATGTTCTCCAGGTAGACTACCCGACGGAAATCGGGTACGATTATTGTGCCCCCGCGGGGAGCAATTTTCGGGGTGACCCCAACTATCCATATGTCGACCCTACCCACCCTTCCCCTCTTCAGCTTCCCGCCCCTTTCGACCCGTTGCCTTAATGGCAACAAGACCTCTTCCAAGGTAACTATGGTTGGCCTCCGGGTTACTCCGGTGGTTGGGACCCACACGGCATCCCTCCGGAAGGTTTCTCTTATGACACCGAGGATGATGGAGATGATGACGAAGCCGACCCTAGTGGCCACTAGCCCCCCTAGTTATTTATTTCTCTCCTTTGTCCCCTCTCAATGTTTTTAATTTGGCGCACCGCGGACGGTGTATTGTTTAAGTGTGGGGGGTGTGTAAGAGGAAAAGGGATGTTTTTTTTTATAGTGTGGGGTAAGGCTTGTCTTCATGCTAGTGGGGGGGGGGATTTCATGGTAGGTGGTAGAGCTCTCATGGTTCGGTTGGCTTTATCATGTTTTGATGTTGATTTATCTACTTTATTGTGATGATTATGTCCCTGGGTGATTTTGATAAGTGTTTGCTAATGAATTTTCAAGTTTTTGTGTAGGTGATGGTGCTCCCATGAGGAAAAATCCAAACTCCCGATAGTCCAAACTTCCCTTAATCCAAATTTCTTTTAGTTTATTTTATTCTATTTCTATTTATTCTTTTTGCTTAAATTCTTAGTTTCTTTCTTTGACTTTTAACTTTTTATTTTATTTTTGTTTCATCTCATTCGTTTCTTTCATTTTGGCTTACTTTTGAAGCTTGGAAATGGAGATAAAGGAAGTCATATAGCATTTCGAGCTTCCCACGGTGAGATTGCATAATTTATCTTGTCTGCATTTCATGCGGCATTTGGTGAGACCTTTCCTCTCTTTTATTTTCTTTTTCCTTGGGTTTTTAGCTTAGGCTTATCTTAGGAAGAAGTTGAATGGTTTGAGGATGTTTGCTTTTGGTTCTATGGAACCTGGGATCGTTGATGTTGTTATCGAACGATAACTTGTATGGCGATTGGGATTTAATTGAATTATATGTCTCGTATGTGAACCCTTTTGATTTCTTCCTCTTTCTTTTGTTTTGTTTTCCCCTTTTTTGTGTTACAAGCATAATTATGACAATTTGAAATGATTTTTGATATGTAACTTGCTCAGTCTTTTGGATTAGTTTGCCTCGATGTGTCTTTGAATGCATATCTTCCTAATCGATGAGGGTTTGCAAGGTTTGTGAATGCTTTGGGTTGAGTTAGACACATTGTAAGCTAAGGTAGCCCGGTTTAGAACTTTTGAGGACGTTTGAACCCCTAGTTCACGGGAAAGTGGTAATATGGTGTTGCTCTCTATGATGGATAAGATTCCCTTGGTTAGTAATTGTATATTTCTTATCCCGTGTGAGCGTCATTTGTTCTAGCCTTCATCATTCTTGTGAACGGCACTTAGGATCCTTAACTATGTATGTCTTTATCTTTGTGTTGGCGTCTAGCTCCCAAGATCGTGACCATATAACTCTATAGAAGGAAGAGGGCATTTCTTCTCATTTTTCTTTGTTTCCTTTATTTTTGTTACAAATTTGGTTTTCATTTTTACATTCCCCCTCTTGCTTACCTATTTGAGCCTTATTTACCCTTTCTTGACTTAGCCATGTTACAAACCTATCGGCCTATGTTCTATCAACTCTTGTAGTTAGTGAAGCATTGGCTTGTGAGGTTCGAGTTTGATAATGTTGAAATTGAGCAAGAAAGTTGTGTAATTTGACTCAAATAAGGTTTTGAAAGGCTATTAATGAAAAGAGTACGCAAAAAGGCTTGGCAAGAAAGTTGAAAGGACTTGAAACTCATGAAAACCAAGCAAAAAGAAAATAAAAAAAAATGAAAAAGATTGAAGTAATGTGGTTGGTTTGTTTTGAAAGGTTGTGAGTTTGAAGAATAGGTTCAAATCTTATGATGTTCTTGAGAGATGGCCACTCTTACGCTTCACTTAGGAATTGCCACCAAAGTTTTCAAATTGTTTCCCAACCATAACCCCTAGCCATGACATTACAACCCTACTTAAGACCCTTGGATTCTAGAAGGGCGTGTTAAAGGACGGTGGAGGGAGATAGATTTCAACCCTATGGAGAGAGTATGCATAGTTGAGATGTCGGGATTACCTTATGACTCTACATAAAATTTTCTTTTTTCGGTTCCCTCGAGGAACCATGGGGAGCTAGCTAGGGGATGAATTAAAGCTAGTGGAGAGAACGCGGACCGTCTTGGTTGGGGCTAGGGAAGAGAATGAAATCATTAGTTCTCTACGCTTAGCTTAGGTTTTTCTTTTTCAACCTTGAGCCTCTTGGAACGTGTTTTCCATCCTTGAATTGAGAAAGATAAGTATTCTTTGGTGCATTTATTTGCAAATGAGTCCAAATTAAGCATTCCATTACCTTGAGGTTTTATTGGTTTTGCGAAAATCTTGTCATGTTATGTTTGAAGTGTTTGTCTTTTCGTTCCGGTTTTCCTTGCTTGAGGACAAGCAAAAGGCAAGTGTGGGGGATTTTGATTAGTGGCATTTATGCCACTCTTCTATACTTTTTTTCTAAGGATTCTCCCCTCATTTGCGCTTGTTTGGCCCTTTTTCTAAGCATTTTTACTTAGTTTTGCTTCCTCTTTCCTTTTGTCCCTTATCTTCCCTTCTCTTAGTCTTCTCGCTTTGTTTTTATTTTGATTTCCATGCTTTGGTTTTGTAGGTATTATGTGCCGAAAGAAAGAGGATATCAAGAAGCCAAGCTGAGTGTTGTGCGCGGGGTACTGTGCGGCTTCTGTGCGGGCGCACATGTGAGGATGTGCGGGCACGTAGCCCTGTTAGAACCCGCACAGCAAGACTAATGAAACAGATCTTAACAAGAGAGTTTGCGCGACCTTACGCGCGACTTGTTTGCAGGCGCACACACCTTATGCGCAGGCGCGCAGGACAAATGTGCGAGCGCGCTCATTTTCCCCGTACCCTTAAAGTTACGGCCGCACACTACGCTGAGAGGGCGCAAAAGCATTATGTGCAGGCGCGCAGCTCATCTGTGCAGGCACGCGCGGCCGGGTTTTTGATTTGTTTGCGCATTGTTGTCCATGTCTCTTTCTTTTCGGGGGAGCCACATATATATGGACGGGACACTTTGTAATAGAAAGAACTTAGTACTAATTCCATAGAACATTAGCCTAATCTAGAGAGAGAAAATAGATTGTTATTCAAGCTTCCATTATTGTATTCAACTTTGCTCAAGCTTTAATCTTCTATCAATCAAGCAAGTATCCAAGTTTTCATCTTTCTTCAATCCTTTCTTTAGTAATCTCTTCTTCTTTCCTTTAATATTATTTATTTGTTTTATTGTTACTTATTTTTGTCTATCTTATTAGTTTATCTAGCTATTATTGATTTCATATATTTCAATCATGTTTTGTTTTGAGTTTCTTGTGTTTATTTCTAGTTTTGATATTATGTTTAATCTCCCTTCTCTAAGCTATACTCTTAGCTAGGGGAAGGGGGTGGAAGATATGCATTGAATGGTGGATGAATGATGATAGTTGGATTGATTACATGCCTTAAATTGATGAAAGACATGAATTTTAATGGCTTGAGATTATTGTTGCACTTTATTTGATTGCCTTCTAGTTTAAATGCATGAAAATGATTTGAACTAGATTAAGATCACCTCTATTTTAATGATTGTATTTGGATGAGTTGTTAAAATGGAGTTTCATGTATTGTGCTTCTTTATTCTCTTAATTTGCTTGTGTCTAATAGGATGCATGAAAATGATCCTAATTAGCATAGACTTCTTTCATTGATTTTCCTAGACTATTGCATGAGAATGAATTGTTTATGTAGAATCTTGTGTTCTTTGGCATGTTCATCATGATAACTATCATTGTTCCCCTCTTTCTAATCATGTTTGAAACCCCCAAATCCATAGCATCATTTTCTATTGATTTTAATCATCATTTTCTTGCTTACTTGTAGTTTTAGTGTTCTACTCAACAAAACCAACAAAACAATCCCCTTTTCACTCTTGCATTAGTGATATTTGATGTTGAATTAGCGTGCTTCCCTAGTGGTTTGACCCTTTACTTGCCACTAACTAGTTTTGTGTAGGTTTAGGCTTTATAAATGATTAATTTGGTTAGGGTGGTAGCTTAACGACCTATCTTATGCCGATCAGGAAGGAGCTATATAAGTGTCTATGTACACAAGGAATAAATTGTATGTTGGTGCCTTTGTGCACTTAAGGTGTTTTTAACACTGAGGGATAGGATTTTTGACACATTATGCGTTTAAGGTGTCTTTGACACTAAGGTAGAATTAAAAAGGGTTCAACATTAAATAATATGTGGTCACTAATTATTCAAGAATTAATTTGGTATGTTGGTTGATTGAATAATTATTGTTGATTGTTTTATTATGCTTTGAGAGTCATCACCAAGTCCAATAAAAGGTAAATAACGTAAAGTGAAAGAGATTACGCGCCAAAACTCTTGGAACGTATATACCTTGAGTATGAACAATGGGGGGAGTTATGGGGTTTTATATTTACCATAACTTCTAATGGAGTACAGGACGTTGTACATTCCTTTTTATTTATTATTATGCGTAGGAATTCCGCCACCTTTGTGTGGTTTTTTCGCTGGCACGATTAGATCCTGTGTCAGTTAACCTCAATTTATTTGGGGGAGGATAGTTGGAAACCCGTTCGATGCGTAATCAACACTAAATGAATTATTTATTGTCTAGTCATTGTGTTTTGTTGATTGATGTGTGTGCTTGTAAACAGGTGCAATGAGGTAAGTGTGTTGATAGGTGAAAGCATGTTAACGTGTTTAATTTACGCTTATGTACTCCGCTTTGCTGATTGTGTGTGTTTGTGTGTTTGGCCATGTCCTTACCTTGGCCCTATGATGACCTATTTTTAATGGAAAGTAGTGGAAACAAGTAGAGATAAACTTTTCAGGTATTGAAGCATAAACATGATGGGGCATGAGATAAGAGTGAATCTTGCTAGATTTCATTAGGTTATGATGTGTTTTATGCTTTATTTATTTATGACATATTTTATATGGACTAACACAAAGGTTTAGTTTTGGAACGGTTTTGAATAAGGGCCTTTAATGGTTCCAAGTTTTACTTTGATTTTATTTGACTTTGTTTGTTTGGTTTTAATTTTTACTTTCGTTTGGTTGATTTTTGAGTTGACTTGTTTAAACGGTTTTTAATTTTGAGTCTTCCGCTGTGTGTCTTTGAGAATTGCCTTAGTCGTTTTCACGGTGGCGGTATTGTCTTAGATATTCCTAAATCGTAATTTAAAGAGTAGAATGGATATTTAAAGGAAAGAAATTTCTAGGGTGTTACAAAGTGGTATTAGAGCTTAGGTTGAGATTTTAAATTACCACTAACCCGAAAACGTTTTTCTTACTGTGATTTAAACTTTTCCAAGTGTTAATTTAATTATGTAACAATTGTCCCGATTTTTTTTTATATACACATATATATTTTTTTTAAATAAAAAAAATAAATAAGGGGCCGAAATTTTTTCTTAATTAGGTTTTTTTTTTGGTCCGATTTTTTTTAAAGCAAGGATTGAGGTAAGAATTATGTGTTAAAAGCTTTAATTAACATGTTGGTGAGCTTGGGTAGGAAAAAGAAAGGGCATATAGGCTATAATTTAATTTATTCCCTATGTGCATAATTTTATTTTGAGTGTTCAATCATGTTGTTTGACTAGATGCTTGTTGATGAAAGCATGAAATATGTGTATTGTTCTATGTGATTCTTCGAAATTGTATGATTGAACATCGAACTTTATTTCCTACAAGACTGTATTATTTATTTTATTTTATTTCTTTTAGGAAAGGGAATTCTTTTCTAAACCTTTTCTCTACAGGATGTCAATCTTTCCTAGCAAATTTACACAAATGGGATCTCTTGTCAAGAAACATAATGAACACCCCAATGACTTTGTAGAAAAGATCAGATACTTTTGTTCCTACATGAGCAATGTCTTACAAGACAGAGTTTATGACTCCCGTGATCGTATTTCGGCTATGATTGTCCATTGTCTTACATTGTTGTCAAACAGAGATTTTCTTATTTTTACCTTCCAGGAGATGTTCCAAATTACCATAAATACAAAGACTATTATGGCCAATGTTATCCAGACTATATTTTCTTAACTAAATATTTCGTAAGAGTGGAGAAAGTTCATTGTCAGCACTTAAATCTTCCCTACCCTGACTACTACTACGATAACCCAGTAGGGAACAATCCTCCTCCTAAACAACAATCAGGTAATTCTTCTTCTTTTCTTCGTCAGGGGGTGGTCAGGCAGAAAATGGAGAACAATAAGAGGGAGATAGTTCACTTATGGAGATTTTTTATCCTAATCCACCTCCAACTCCAATAATAATAGACATTTCATCGGATGAGGAGGAAGAAGGGGAGTTTGTACAAGTAGAACCTGAACCTGAGTAACCTGAACCAATGAAGGAGTCAAATGATTCTAATTTTGATCTTTCAAGCTACTAACAATCCACTGACAAAAGGGACAACATTCGAAAGGATTAGATCTTATAACTTTCCTCGTCACGAATTCATAGTCATTTTTTTAGTTATTGTTATTTCAGTTTTAAATCAATAAGTGGCATAACCACACAAGTTTCTAGAAAACAATTTTTATTTTAGTAATTTC
Organism: Chenopodium formosanum; assembly: GCA_024500155.1. NCBI lineage: Eukaryota > Viridiplantae > Streptophyta > Magnoliopsida > Caryophyllales > Amaranthaceae > Chenopodium > Chenopodium formosanum. The sequence continues at coordinate 22,886,820 of CM044880.1, forward strand.
AGTCTATTTTAATTAATAAGACCTTATTTATTTCGTTGTCAATTTTTTTTATGTAAATAAATAAATTCATTTGTTTTCCAAATCTCCCATTTCACATCACTATTCCAATAACCAAAATCCTAAGGAACTTAATTCTAACGAATATTTCTAAGATATGGGAATTTATGGGAATTTTTTTATCTATGTGATGCTTTATTAAATGTATGGTTGGTTAGCAATCAATAATTGATTAATAAAGCTACAAATTAAGGGAATTCTTAGCTCTCGCTATCCCAAATTGTTAGCTTCAAATTTTACTATGAATTTTTAAAGAGTGCTAAGTAATAGATGAGTGTATGTCTTGAGAGCTAAACATAGCCATTTCTAATATAAACCATTGTACTCAATTCAAGAGAAGCAAAATGGCAGGGGGAAGAAGTTCTGGTAATGGTGGAAACGATTTGAATGAATTAGTAAGGCAATTGGCAGCAGTTGCCCAACAATTGGCAAGAAACTCAACTGGTAATGGCGATGCTTAAGTAGAGCTCTTTAAGAAGGTGGCACAAAGTAAGCCACCAACATATCAAGGCGAGCCTGACCTTATTATATTGGAAAACTGGTTGAGGGAATTTGAGAAACTATTTGGAGTTGTGGGATGCCCTGAAAATTCGAAAGTGAGTTGTGCTACTTACTATCTGAGGGGTGAAGCTGACCTTTGGTGGAAACAAAACGAGACTACCATTAGAGCGCTACCTGGGTTCAACTGGACCAAATTCCAAGAGAAAGTGAGAGACAAGTTTTATCCTAGCTTTTTTCGGAAGCAGAAAGCTGAGGAATTCTCAAACCTTAAGATGGACAAGATTTCAGTTACGGACTACTACCCCAAGTTTATTCAGTTGTCCCGTTTTGCTAAAGGGTCTGTCTCTAGGGAGAAAGCAAAAGCTAGGAAGTTTGAGAGTGGCTTAACTAATGATTTGCAGTTAAAGCTGTGTGGCCAAGTATTTGAGACCCTGGATGAAGTACATGGAAGGGCCGCACACCTTTATGCTTTAGAAGAAAAGAAGAAGAAGGAGTTAGCTGAAATAAAAGGGAGAGAGAAGGGAAGGAAGTGGGGCAAGTTTCTAGAAACCAACAGGGAACCCAGAATGGTTTTAAGAAGCAGAAGTACCACCATAACAATAACTTTCACAACAATAATAACTTCTAGGGTAATAATCGTAAAGGAAACCGTAACAACAATGAAGGGACTAGAAACAATAACCACGGGAATAACAAGAAAGGGAGAATTTATTTTTGCAAGAGGTGTAGGAATAACCACCCTGGAAAGGATTGCGAGGGCAATTTGGTCGCTTGTCGTGTTTGTAATAAACTTCGGCATAGGGAATATGAGTGTTTCTCCAAGAATAGCAATGGGAACAAGCAAAACAACAATAATTCAGGAGGAAACCAGAGGAATTTCCAAGGAAACAACACCAACTTTACTAGGAACAAGGGTGTGCAACAGAATGGGGCAAAGAACAGTAACACCACCAGTGGGAATAACCAACAGAAGGGTGAAACTGCAGGGAAACTGAATGTTCTGAGTCAACATGAGGCGGATGCCACGAAAGATGTTATCACTAGTACTTTTTCTATTAACTTTATTCCTATCAAAGTATTGTTTGATTCTGGTGCAACTTTTTCTTTTGTTTCTAAGGGTATTGTTTCAAAACTTAAAGATGATTTAAAGACAGTAGAGGTAGTAGATTTACCCATAACCATTCCGACAGGTGGGGTAGTGAGATGTACCAAAACCTTTAGAAATGTGCCTTTAGAATGAGAAGGAAAGATATTCCCGTCTGAACTTATTGAGTTTGGGATGAGCGACTTTGATATTATTCTGGGAATGGACTAGTTGAGTAAGTGTAATGCTGAGATTAGTTGTAGATCACAGAAAGTGAAGATGGTCACAAGCAGAAATGAATCAGTGACTTACTGGATGAACAGTAAAACCAAGTGCCCAAGGGTAATATCAGTGCTAAAATTAGCAAAATACATGAAGAAGGGTCATCCAGTATATTTTTGTAGTGTTAGGAATATGAACCATGAACAAGTGACAAATCAAGAAAATATAGAAGTAGTCAACGAATTCCTGGATGTATTTCCGGAGGAGATCCCTAGAATGCTACCTAAGAGGGCAATCGACTTTACCATAGATTTAGTTCCTGGAACAGCCCCAATATCCAAGGCACTATATCGAATGGCACCTGCAGAAATGAGTGAATTAAAGGAGCAATTGCAAGATTTAATTGACAAGGGATACATTAGACCAAGTGCTTCTCCTTGGGGAGCACCAGTTCTATTAGCAACAACAACAACAACAACAACAACAATAGCATCAACAATAATAACAACAACAACAACAACAACAGCAACAATAACAAAAAAAACATCATCAGCAACATCATCAAGGCATGAGTATCCTTGAACAACAAATGATGAGCATGCAACTTGGCATGCAAAGCATAATGGAGAACCAGCAGGGTATGCTTCTGCAAACCCAAGCTTTTTATGGTGTGGCCGTGGACAGGGGTGAGGTCACCCCCCGGTAAACTACCCCTATTGGCCACCCCAAAAGGGCCGATCCCTGGGTGCCAGGGATCAGAACCTACTTGGCCCTATTCGCAAGGGCCATCCTCCCACGGTGTTCCCCAGGTAGACTACCCGACAAAAATCGGGTACGATTATTGTGCCCCCGCGGGGAGCAATTTTCGGGGTGAACCCAACTATTCATATGTCGACCCTACCCACCCTTCCCCTCTTCAGCTTCCCGCCCCTTTCGACCCGTTGCCTCAATGGCAACAAGACCTCTTCCGAGGTCACTATGGTTGGCCTCCTGGTTACTCCGGTGGTTGGGACCCACACGGCATCCCTCCAGAAGGTTTCTCTTATGACACCAAGGATGATGGAGATGATGACGAAGCCGACCCTACTGGCCACTAGCCCCCCTAGTTCTTTATTACTCCCCTTTGTCCCCACCCAATGTTTTTAATTTGGCGCACCGCGGACGGTGCATTATTTTAGTGTGGGGGGTGTGTAAGAGGAAAAGGGATGTTTTTTTTAATAGTGTGGGGGAAGGCTTGTCTTCATGCTAGTGTGGGGGGGGGGGGATTTCATTGTAGGTGGTAGAGCTCTCATGGTTCGGTTGGCTTTATCATGTTTTGATGTTGATTTACCTACTTTATTGTGATGATTATGTCCCTGGGTGATTTTGATAAGTGTTTGCTAATGAATTTTCAAGTTTTTGTGTAGGTGATGGTGCTCCCATGAGGAAAAATCCAAACTCCCGATAGTCTAAACTTCCCTTAATCCAAATTTCTTTTAGTTTATTTTATTCTATTTCTATTTCTTCTTTTTGTTTAAATTCTTAGTTTCTTTCTTTGATTTTTAACTTTTTATTTTATTTTTGTTTCATATCATTCATTTCTTTCATTTTGGCTTACTTTTGAAGCTTGGAAATGGAGATAAAGGAAGTCATAGGGAAATTCGAGCTCCCCACGGTGAGATTGCATAATTTATCTTGTCTGCATTTCGTGCGGCATTTGGTGAGACCTTTCCTCTTTTTTATTTTCTTTTTCCTTGGTTTTTTAGCTTAGGCTTATCTTAGGAATAAGTTGAATGGTTTGAGGATGTTTGCTTTTGGTTCTATGGAACCTGGGATCGTTGATGTTGTTATCGAATGATCACTTGTATGACGATTGGGATTTAATTGAATTATATGCCTCGTATGTGAACCCTTTTGATTTCCTCCTCTTTCTTTTGTTTTGTTTTCCCCTTTTTTGTGTTACAAGCATAATTATGACAATTTGAAATGATTTTTGATATGTAACTTGCTCAGTCTTTTGGATTAGTTTGCCTCGATGTGTCTTTGATGCTTATCTTTCTAATCGATGAGGGTTTGCACGGTTTGAGAATGCTTTGGGTTGAGTTAGACACATTGTAAGCTAAGGTAGCCCGGTTTAGAACTTTTGAGGACGTTTGAACCCCTAGTTCACGGGAAAGTGGTAATATGGTGTTGCTCTCTATGATGGATAGGATTCCCTTGGTTAGTAATTGCTATATTTCTTATCCCGTGTGAGCGTCATTTGTTCTAGCCTTCATCATTCTTGTGAACGGCACTTAGGATCCTTAACTATGCATGTCTTTATCTTTGTGTTGGCGTCTAGCTCCCAAGATCGTGACCATATAACTCTAGAGAAGGAAGAGGGCATTTCTTCTCATTTTTCTTTGTTTCCTTTATGTTTTGTTACAAATTTGGTTTTCATTTTTACATTTACCCTCTTGCTTACCTATTTGAGCCTTATTTACCCTTTCTTGACTTAGCCATATTACAAACCTATCGGCCTATGTTCTATCAACCCTTGTAGTTAGTGAAGCATTGGCTTGTGAGGTTCGAGTTTGATAATGTTGAAATTGAGCAAGAAAGTTGTGTAATTTGATTCAAATAAGGTTTTGAAAGGCTATTCATGAAAAGAGTACGCAAAAAGGCTTGGCAAGAAAGTTGAAAGGACTTGAAACTCATGAAAACCAAGCGAAAACAAAATAAAAAAAAATTAAAAAAAAAATGAAAAAGATTGAAGTAATGTGGTGGGTTTGTTTTGAAAGGTTGTGAGTTTGAAGAATAGGTTCAAATCTTAGGATGTTCTTGAGAGATGGCCACTCTTACGCTTCACTTAGGAATTGCCACCAAAGTTTTCAAATTGTTTCCCAACCATAACCCCTAGCCATGACATTACAACCCTACTTAAGACCCTTGGATTCTAGAAGGGCGTGTTAAAGGACGGTGGAGGGAGATAGATTTCAACCCTATGGAGAGAGTATGCATAGTTGAGATGTCGGTATGACCTTATGACTCCACATAAAATTTTCTTTTTTCGGTTCCCTCGAGGAACCATGAGGAGCTAGCTAGGGGATGAATTAAAGCTAGTGGAGAGAACGCGGACCGTCTTGGTTGGGGCTAGGGCAGAGAATGAAATCAGTAGTTCTCTACGCTTAGCTTAGGTTTTTCTTTTTCAACCTTGAGCCTCTTGGAACGTGTTTTCCATCCTTGAATTGAGAAAGATAATTATTCTTTGGTGCATTTATTTGCAAATGAGTCCAAATTAAGCATTCCATTACCTTGAGGTTTTATTGGTTTTGCGAAAATCTTGTCATGTTATGTTTGTAGTGTTTGTCTTTTCGTTCCGGTTTTCCTTGCTTGAGGACAAGCAAGAGGCAAGTGTGGGGGATTTTGATGAGTGGCATTTATGCCAGTCTTTTATACTTTTTCTCTAAGGATTCTCCCCTCATTTGCGCTTGTTTGGCCCTTTTTCTAAGCATGTTTACTTAGTTTTGCTTCCTCTTTCCTTTTGTCCCTTATCTTCCCTTCTCTTAGTCTTCTCGCTTTGTTTTTATTTTGATTTCCATGCTTTGGTTTTGTAGGTATTATGTGCCGAAAGAAAGAGGATATCAAGAAGCCAAGCTAAGTGTTGTGCGCGGGGTACTGTGCGGCTTCTGTGCGGGCGCACGTGTGAGGATGTGCGGGCACGTAGCCCTGTCAGAACCCGCACAGCCAGACTGAAGAAACAGAGCCTAACCAGAGAGTTTGCGCGACCTTACGCGCGACTTGTGTGCAGGCGCACAAACCTGATGCTTGGGCGCGCAGGACAAATGTGCGGGTGCGCTCATTTTCCCCGTACCCTTAAAGTTACGGCCGCGCACTACGCTGAGAGGGCGCAAAAGCATTATGTGCAGGCGCGCAGCTCATCTGTGCAGGCACGCGCGGCTGGGTTTTCGATTTGTTTGCGCCTTGTTGTCCAAGTCTCTTTCTTTTCGGGGGAGCCACATATATATGGACGGGACACTTTGTAATAGAAAGAAATTAGTACTAATTTCATAGAACATTAGCCTAATCTAGAGAGAGAAAATAGATTGTTATTCAAGCTTCCTTTGTTGTATTCAACTTTGCTCAAGCTTTAATCTTCTATCAATCAAGCAAGTATCCAAGTTTTCATCTTTCTTTAATCCTTTCATTAGTAATCTCTTCTTCTTTCCTTTAATATTATTTATTTGTTTTATTGTTACTTATTTTTGTCTATCTTATTAGTTTATCTAGCTATTATTGATTTCATATATTTCAATCATGTTTTGTTTTGAGTTTCTTGTGTTTATTTCTAGTTTTGATATTATGTTTAATCTCCCTTCTCTAAGCTATACTCTTAGCTAGGGGAAGGGGGTGGAAGATATGCATTGAATGGTGGATGAATGATGATAGTTGGATTGATTACATGCCTCAAATTGATGAAAGACATGATTTTTAATGGCTTGAGATTATTGTTGCACTTTATTTGATTGCCTTCTAGTTTAAATTCATGAAAATGATTTGAACTAGATTAAGATCACCTCTATTTTAATGATTGTATTTGGATGAGTTGTTAAAATGGAGTTTCATGTATTGTGCTTCTTTATTCTCTTAATTTGCTTGTGTCTAATAGGATGCATGAAAATGATCCTAATTAGCATAGACTTCTTTCATTGATTTTCCTAGACTATTGCATGAGAATGAATTGTTTATGCAGAATCTTGTGTTCTTTGGCATGTTCATCATGATAACTATCATTGTTCTCCTCTTTCTAATCATGTTTGAAACCCCCAAATCCATAGCATCATTTTCTATTGATTTTAATCATCATTTTCTTGCTTACTTGTAGTTTTAGTGTTCTACTCAACAAAACCAACAAAACAATCCCCTTTTCACTCTTGCATTAGTGGTATTTGATGTTGAATTAGCGTGCTTCCCTAGTGGTTTGACCCTTTACTTGCCACTAACTAGTTTTGTGTAGGTTTAGGCTTTATAAATGATTAATTTGGTTAGGGTGGTAGCTTAACGACCTATCTTATGCCGATCAGGAAGGAGCTATATAAGTGTCTATGTACACAAGGAATAAATTGTATGTTGGTGCCTTTGTGCACTTAAGGTGTTTTTAACACTGAGGGATAGGATTTTTGACGCATTATGCGTTTAAGGTGTCTTTGACACTAAGGTAGAATTAAAAAGGGTTCAACATTAAATAATATGTGGTCACTAATTATTCAAGAATTAATTTGGTATGTTGGTTGATTGAATAATTATTGTTGATTGTTTTATTATGCTTTAAGAGTCATCACCAAGTCCAATAAAAGGTAAATAACGTATCAAAAACTCCGTTTTCATACACCAATTCTCTCATTCATCAATTCTCATACATTAATTCTTTAGCATTCTTTTCTTTCTTCAATTCTTTCTTGCTTTTTCATACAAAATTCCGCATTCACAAGATCTAGAAACACCTAGCCATATTCGAAGTTGCCTTCGTCCTAGACGTGAAAAGGTTTTAATTTCTGAGGGTTTGGTCCCAAATCTCTCTTTTAATTTTTTAATTTAATTGCTTTGATTATTATTTTCCTTGAAGTTACTAACGTGTGTATTTCGTTATTAGAAGGAGGTACGAGGCATCAAAGTAAGTACTTTAATTGGTTTTAATTGATTTTATGATGTAGACATCATGTTTAGATTGTTATTATTATATTCCTAGTATCATGTCTAGGATATTTTTAATATTAAATTTGATTGTTACGATGCTTCCTATGTTCTTCCTAATATTAATTTATGTTAGTATCATGTTAGGGTTAAAGATTTGATTTTTATTGCTTAGTGACATGCTAGGGTTTGTTATTAATCTTGTTAGTATCATGCCTAGGATCTTGCTATTTTTATGCTTTAATACTAACATGAACATGATAATGATTATAATTGTTATAATTTATGATGATTATGAATATTATTATTATTATTATTATTATTATTATTATTATTATTATTATTATTATTATCATTATTATTATCATTATTATTATTATTATTATTATTATAATGATTTATTATTCATGATATTATTTATTATGTTGCTTGATTATTTATTATTTATTGCTTGATTACACCTTTATTCATGTTTAAAGGGAATTGGTACTTGTAATCATGCTTAATAAGATAATTAATAATCTTGTTAGGTTAACTATGATTATAATTCAAGTGATCGCCAATAATAGATTTATTTGTGCATTAATATTCAACCAACATAGATTAAATAGGTTTAGGGTTAATCCTATTGATTGCATGTTACTCAGAAAGCGCACATGAATACGAGCAGAATAAAGTAGAGGCCTATTATTAGGGCAGGTTCAATCTCTTTTAGGTTGGATTTGTACCTTCATCCCCGAACCCTTATTTGGTTCTAGACCTTATGGAGTTGACGATCTCTTGGATCGTTAAGGGGTGTAACCTTCTTCTCGTGAACGGTTTATAAGTTCTTTAAAAACTTGTTGGCGACTCTTTTGCTCTATCTTCTTCCCTTTTGGACGCCACCGTACTTTATTGTTTGATCAAAGTGGGGTTCAAGCTAGTGGGATTTTTAAAGTCTTGAAATTATTCCCTACACATATGCATCGAGGCAGTTAAAGACCCATGAAGTAAACTATTCAACTCATGATTTGGAATTAGCTGCAATCATTTTTGCACTAAAAATTTGGAGCCATTAGTTGTATGGAGTGAAATGTAGAATTTACACAGATTAAAAAAGCTTAAAGTACATTTTCACCCAAAAGGACTTGAACTCTCGTCAACAGTGGTGGTTATAGTATACGACAGATTATGATTTAGACATACAATACCACGAAGGGAAAGCGAATGTGGTTGCGGACGCTCTAATACGTAAAACTAGTCAGGGAATGAACTCGTTAGTAGTGGCTAATGAATTATGTAGAGAAATGATGAAATTGAATATAGAGGTTGTAGAATGGGGAGTAACAGCGGGTATTCTTGCGAGTCTAAGCATCCAACAAACAATATTTGACGAGATTCGAGCCAACCAAGAGGGAGATGTAAAGTTGGATAGGATTCGCGAGAAAATTAAGGAGGGAAAGACTACAGACTTCAAGATTCACGAAGATGAGAGTTTGAGGTACAAAGATCGATGGTGCGTACCATAGAATTGTGAGGAAGTGAAGAGAAAGTTGATGGAAGAAGGCCACAATACACCTTACTTTGTACAACCGGGAGGATACAAGCTATAGAAGGATTTGAAGAAGATGTTTTGGTGGCCTAGAATGAAAAACGAGGTTGCTGAGTTTGTGGCAAAGTGTTTAACATGTCAAAAGGTGAAGATAGAGCACATGAGGCATCAAGGGACGGTACAGTCATTAGAAATTCCAAGATGGAAGTGGAATTGCATTTTAATGGATTTTGTGACTTGCCTACCTAAGTCAAAAAGTGGAAATGATACCATTTGGGTAGTGATGGATAGTCTTACGAAATCAGCAGTGTTTATACCAATGAAAGAAACTTGAAAGATGGAGCAACTTGTGAAAGCTTACATCAAATATGTTGTGAGGTTACATGGGGTTCTAAAAGATATTGTATCTGACAGAGATTCCAGGTTTTTCCCAAAATTCTGGAAAAGTGTACAAGAAAATTTTGGTACAATACTTAAGATGAGTACGGCATTTCACCCTGCCACAGATGGGCAAACTGAGAGAACCATTCAAACCTTGGAGGACATATTGAGAGCTTGTGTAATAGACTTCTAGAGAGGTTGGGAAGATAGTTTGGATTTAATTTAATTTTCCTACAATAATAGTTACCATGCAAGCATAGGAATGGCACCATTTAAGGATTTGTATGGGAGGAAATGTCGTAGTCCAATTTGTTGGAACGACATTAGTGAAACTATGATCCTAGGGCCTCAAATGATTGAAGATACAGTTAAACAAGTAAGGGAAATTCAAGCTAAAATTCAAGCAGCTCAAGATCGCTAAAAGAGCTGTTTAGACTTGAAGCGAAGGGAAGAAGAGTTCGAAATTGATGATAAAGTGTTGTTGAAGGTGTCACCAATGAAAGGAGTGATGAGATTTGGAAAGAAAGGAAAGCTCAGTCCAAAATACATTGGTCCATATGAAATACTATAAAGAATAGGCAAAGTAGCTTATAGGTTAGCCTTACCTATGGATCTTAGTAAAGTACATGATGTATTTCATGTGTCCCAACTGCGACGGTACATTCCTGATAAATCCCATGTGCTACAACCTGAAACCATTGAGTTCGATCAAAGCTTAACTTATGAAGAGAGACCTGTCAAGATTCTTGACAGTAAACTGCGTAGTACACGTAATAAGAACATTAACATTGTTAAAGTACTTTGGTCTAACCAAGAATATGAGAAAGCCACTTGGGAGGTAGAAGATTGATAAGTGACTTTTATGTCACTTTTAGGGTGTTTATTGAGTCGTATTCCGACTTATTTTCCAATAATTTCACCTTTTTTTTATCCTTTATTTCTATTATTTCATTATTCTCGTCTTTTAACTTTATTTTGTGTATTTTTGCCCTTTTATTAGTTTTTAGTTTATTTTTGTACTTTTAGTTAATAACTTCCCGCTTCTCTCGTTTTATTTATTTAATTTTAGTTTCTAGTTTATTTAATTTTATTTTATATTATTTCATTTAATTTTATTATTTCTTTAGTTTTAGAATTTTATTTTATTTTACTTTATTTATCTTATTTTTTTTATTACTTTATTTTTCTTAGTTTATTTTATTTATTTTATTTTATTTTCCAATTCACCCTCGTGTTTTTGGTTGTAGGTGTTCCGGGTTTCAAAGTCATGTTTGAGTTCAAAGTCCGAGATCCGAGGCACATGATTTAAGCCAACCCCTGCTGCCAGCTTAACCATCACCACACCATCCCTTAACCTCCAACACACAACTTGCCTGCTCCACAACTCTCCTTCTCCCCTGCTCCCAGCTCCTTAACACCACCAGCACTCACAGCAAAGCTGCCCACCAACACCATCAAACCACCAATTTCAACCACCAACAATTCGCGGCACCAGCCACCACCAAACCACCTCCAATTGCACCGATACAACCCAACATCACCAGCAGCAACCAACACCACCGTCACCTCCCATTTCGGCACCAAACCGCCAGCAATTACCACCTCAATTCAACCCCACAACAACACCAATTACAACCACCACAATCACCTTCCCCCGCATCCACCGCAACCAACAACAACTGCAGCAACAACACGCAGCACCACCACTTACCACCACACACCTTCAATCACACCAATACACCAGCCACCGCCAAAACCACCATCAATCACCACCAAACCACTCACCCACACACTCTTCGCAACTCCCCTGTTTCAACCAAACAGAGCAGCCACGCATCTCACCCAAATTACCACCAACCCATTTACCACCATCAACAACCACTACGAGCAGCGATTTCGAACAGAGCAACCACCAAATTACTTACCTCATTCAAACGCGGACGTGCAGCCCTGTCAGAAGGCGCACACAATTGGAGTCCAAATTCAGAGTCGAGGCAGTAAGTTTGCGCGACCTCTGTGCGATGTCTGTGCGGGCGCGCAATTGTGGGTCAATCACGAGCTTCTCACGTGAGTTTTAATAAAAATTTAACGGCCTTGATTAATTGCTACTGATGTCGGTGATGATGGTGTTTTGATTTGAGCCATTGATGATGCGTGATGGCGATGAAGGAAGTTCAGAGCAGCCACGAAGAGTCTGATGCGTGAGGTTTTGGGGGATTTGTGGGTTTATTTTAATTTCTTTTTCTTTTATTTTATTTTATTTTCTTAATTCTTTTTATATTTTGCTTTTCCTTTTCTTATTTCCTTACTCTTTTATTTTTCTTTTGTTTTTCCTTATTTTTCTCATTCTTTTATTTCTTTTATTTTTCTTAGTTTTATGAGCTTTGTATAAATACCCATTTTTGGGGTAATTAGAGGGGGATCTATTATGCTATTTTCTTAGTTAGTTTAGGAGAGCTTCTCTCTCTTAGGGTTAGATTAGATAGTTTTTAGAGAGATTAAGTAGATTATTGCTCAATTTTCTTCCAAGTAATCAATTTTGGTCAAGGTTAATTTCCAATCAAACAATTCCTTCAAGTTTTCATCTTTCATTAATCCTCTCTCTAGTAATCTCTAATCCTTTCCTTTACCTTTATTTATTTGCTTTATTGTTGCTTATTTTTGTTAGTCTTTTTAGTTCATCTAGTTATTATTGTTTTCATTGTTTTTAATCATGTTTTGTTTTGAGTTTCTTGAGTTTGTTTCTAGTATTGATTCTATGTTTAATCTCCTTTCTCTAGGCTAATCTTTTAGCTAGGGGAAGGGGGTAGAAAATATGTGTTGAATGTTGGATGAATGATGATAGTGGATTGATTACATGCCTTAAATTGATGAAAGATATGATTTTTATTGACTTGAGATTATTGTAGCACTTTATTTGATTGCCTTCTAGTTTAAATGCATGAAAATGATTTGAACTAGATTTAGATCACCTCTATTTTAATGATTGCATGAGAATGAGTTGTTAAAAATGGAGTTCCATGTATTGTGCCCCTTTATTCTTTGGTTAGCTTGTGCCTAATGGGATGCATGAGAATGATCCTAATTAGCATAGACCTCTTTCATTGATTTGCCTAGACTATTGCATGAGAATGAATTGTTTAGGTAGGATCTTGTGTTCTTTGGCATGTTCTTCATGATAACTATGATTATTCCCCTTTTTCTAATAATGTTAGACACCCCCGTATCCCTAGCGTTGTTCTTTCTTGATTTTATTCGTCTTTATCTTTGCTTATTCGTAGTTTAGTGCTTTTTATCCAAAAAAAAAAAATCAACAAAATTATCCTTTCCTTGACTTTTGCTTAGCGAATTTAGTGTTTAGCTCGCATGCTTCCTTTTGGGTTCGACCCTTTACTTACCCCTATACTTGTATTAGGGTAGTTTAGGTTATAAATAAATTGTTAATTTGATTAGGGTTAGTAGAACCAACGACCTATTTAATCCCGATCAAAGATGAAATGAAAAAGAAATACCCAGAGTTGTTTCAGGTTTGTTGAGTTGTAGGGGCGTAACTCTTTTTCTTTAAGGGGGGTAGAATGCGATAGAATTTCGCGCTTTTTCCCTATATTTTACATATTTTTGGTGCTTTTTGCACAAATTCTATTAAGTATTTTTAGTATTAGTGCTCTCAAAGAGACACAAAGGAGTAAAATAATGACAAAAAGTACAGCAACACTATACATAAAAAGGAAAAGTTTTGAATTTCGTTTCCCAAGTTTTAGGACGAAACTTGTTTTAAGGGGGGTAAACTGTAATACCCCGTATTTTTATACGTATTTTATTAAAAATATGTATTTTATAAGGGTATTTAAATAATTTTAGTATTTTAATTATGATGTTTTAATTATTTATCCCATGTAAGTTGGGAATATTTTATTAAAGGTAAGTTTATTTAATTAATTATTTAATAGAAGTTGGGGTTTTATTTTAAGAAATTATGATTTTAACATGTTTTAGTAGGGAAGAGATTAGGAAAAACTAAAGGAGGAAATTTTAGGGTAAAAGGGGTGATAGAGAAGGGGTATAAATATCCCTCTTATGAGGCAATTCAACTTTGCCCAGAGTGGAGAAAACCCAAGCTAAACTTCTCTCCCTTTTCTCTTTATTTTCTTCTTTCTTTTTCTTTTTCTCTCTCCTTCCCTTCCCCTTCTTTTTGCACACCACCACCACCGGCAACCACCACCATCGGTGGGCCGCCGACCACCAGCACCAGCCAGAAGTAGCGGCGACTACCGACGCTGGCAGCAGCCGGCAGTAACACCGGTTAGAATACATGATTAATTAAACTACATATTAGAATGCATGATTAATTAAACTACATGTTAGAATGCATGATTAATTAAACTACATGTAGAATGTTGTTTATAGCAACCACACTTTTATTTAATTAAACTACACCGGCAACCACACTTTTATTTATGGCATGTTAGAATGCATGATTAATTAAACTACATGTTTAATTATGTTTGGAGTATTGAAAAGAAATTTTATTATGGTTCAAAAAAATTTATTGATGCTTTAAGCATGAGGAAGGGGCTATATTAGTGTATATGTACACAAGGAATAAATTGTATGTTGGTGCCTTTGTGCACTTAAGGTGTTTTTAACACCGAGGGATAGTATTTTTGGCGCATTATGCGTTTAAGGTGTCTTTGACACTGAGGTAGAATTAAAAAGGGTTCAAAATTAAATAATATGTGGTCACTAATTATTCAAGAATTAATTTGGTATGTTGGTTGATTGAATAATTATTGTTGATTGTTTTATTATGCTTTGAGAGCCATCACCAAGTCCAATAAAAGGTAAATAACGTAAAGTGAAAGAGATTACGCACCAAAACTCTTGGAACGTATTTACCTTGAGTATGAACAATTGGGGGAGTTATGGGGTTTTATATTTAACCATAACTTCTAATGGAGTATAGGACACATTACATTCCTTTTTATTTATTATTATGCGCAGGAATTCCGCCACCTTTGAGTGGTTTTGTTGCTGGCACGGTTAGCTCTCGTGTTAGTTAACCTCAATTTATTTGGGGGAGGATAGTTGGAAACCCGTTCGATGCGTAATCAACGCTAAATAAATTATTTTGTGTCTAGTCATTGTGTTTTGTTGATTGATGTGTGTGCTTGTAAACAGGTGCAATGAGGTAAGTGTGTTGATAGGTGAAAGCATGTTAGTGTGTTTAATTTACGCTTATGTACTTAGCTTTGCTGATTGTGTGTGTTTGTGTGTTTGGCCATGTATTTATCTTGGCCTTATGATGACCCATTTTTAATGGAGAGTAGTGGAAACAAGTAGAGATAAATTTTTTAGGTATTGAAGCATAATCATGATGGGGTATGAGACAAGAGTGAATCTTGCTAGCTTTCATTAGGTTATGATGTGTTTTATGCTTTATTTATTTATGACATATTTTATGTGGACTAATACAAAGGTTTGGTTTTGGAACGGTTTTGAATAAGGGCCTTTAATGGTTCCAAGTTGTAGTTTGATTTTATTTGACTTTGTTTGTTTGGTTTTAAACTTTACTTTCGTTTGGTTGATTTTTGAGTTGACTTGTTTAAACGGTTTTTAATTTTGTGTCTTCCGCTGTGTATCTTTGATAATTGCCTTAGCCGTTTTCACGGTGGCAGTAATGTCTTAGATATTCCTAAATCGTATTTTAAAGTGTAGAATGGATATTTAAAGGAAAGGAAAATCTAGGGTGTTACAATTTAACACTAAAAAAATTGAGAAATTAATAAATTATCTCGTTAATCATCCTTACCCATGCACTTGGCCAATCAATGAAGCTACCTACAAGCTTGCCAAAGCTTTGTTATCTCAAACTCCTTGATCGGTACGGGTAGTGGGTTGTCTTCGAACCCCTTAACCACCGAAGCGATCCCAACCGAGTAATGATCTCCGCCGTTGCACCGGTCGTCGCTTGTGCACTACCATACGCCACGAAACTCAACTCCATACTATTTGCATGCCCCAGGGCTAGATGTGCACACCGGGTGTTTTCCTACACAGGTATAAAAAGAAGATAGTTAAATAGGTCTTTTACTACACCATAGATAATATAACAAAATTCATTAAGGTAGAGGGAGAGAAATCACATGTAACTCTGGATATTCATGCGGTGTTGGATTATTAAGCTCCCTTGAGTCCACATGTGTAGGAGTAGGAACCTGCAACAGTTTATCAATCATGCCACCTCAGAGCTCAATTAACTCAATATTTTAAAACAATTAATAACCTAATTTAAATTACATCAAGTGGCACATCTTCACCATGTATCTAATCTCCTCCATGTCTATCACCTTCTCCTTGAACATGAGTCGACTGGTGTACTCGCGAGGAAAGACTAATTCACTAAGTTCATCTACTTCGCCCAAGCATTGAATTCACCTACTAACCCGTTGCGTACTTGTTCCTTTATTGATGCCACTTTGGCATCCAACTCCCCTGGTGAGTTAACACTGGCTCGAGATCTACCCGATTTCGTGTATTCTGGACCCATCACCTTTTGCCATCCAAGCAATGACCCTACCGAACCTACTACTCGTCCTGGATGGTATGGACTTCCCAAAGCCATGGTGAAAGGGTCATTCTCCACACTAGGGTCCAATTTGCCCTCCACCAGCTCTTGAGTGTGCTCAAGATGTAGCAAAAGGAAAAAGGATGTCAGTGATACAGTTAATGGCTTGTATAGTGATTTTGTTGCAAAAACGACTTAAAATTCAACAAGTCATAGGTAACTTACAAGTTTATCTGCTATTTTTTTGGTTTCTGGACCCTTGATGACCCATTTTCCGGCTTCCTTATCAAACGTATGGAGAGAACAAAAGAAATCACTAGCACAATTCACCAAAGGAGTGATTGTGGAACTAGAGGGTTCCTTTGATGCCACTAGAAGCGATTTAGGGTATAAACCCTTTTCAATCCACTCAGGTCTCTTTTCAGCAAATGTCTTAGGCCCCATACGATGGACGTACTCCTTCTTCTCTGCATTTTTTTTATTTTTCTCTCGAAGTTCCTACATAAAAACAAATGTTAGTATTATTGCTACAAAAAGAGTCGAGCTATTATTCAATTGAGATCAGATTTACACAAACTTACAATGGCTTTCTTTTGAGTCTTCATTCTAACAAACTCTTCCTAGTCTTCTTTTGACACGGTCGGCCATTTTTGCCACGGTAGAAGGTCATCCTCATCAACTTTCTTCTTCTTTGATTTCTTCTTCTTCTTGTAGATCCATCCATTCGTCAAGTTGGTCTTAAAGCCTCTGAATCTTTCGGCTAATAAAGATTCAAACACCCTTCTCTTCTCGACATCATTAGGAATAGAAAACAGCCTCTTCAAGAACAAATAAAAATCGATTATTAGTTTCTATTTACTAACAACCATAAGGTTAAGGTTAATTAAATTGTCTAAATGTGCAAAAACACACTTACCCTTGTATCATCCCAAAAGGTTTGAATAAAACTCGGAGGTACTTGCCGCATTACAAGGGTAATGTGGATTTTTCGCGCACACATGCCAACCTGATTAGATTATTGTCGACGCCATTCGCCCCCAGGTTGGTCGTTGTTGTCATACTCCATGACCATGGGACCGTCCGGTTTCTTAAAAATTTTTGTTAGACCCCTTCCCTTTCTTTGAGTCGGTGCCTTTACCCCCCCTCCACCACCTGTGTTGTTTTGATCTTGTCCTTGTCCATGAGTTTTAGGAGTTAGGTTCTCACCAACAATCTCACATGCTGTATTTTCAATAGGCGGTGCACATTCAGCTGAAATTTCAAATTCTTCAAGCCTACGCTCAAACTCATCTTGAGCTTGATCCTCTGGCTCACCCAAGTCATCCTCCTTGTTCACATCATAAGGCTCATCCTCGTCCTTATCCTCGCACTCCTCCTCATACTCATCATCGTCAATGTCCTATACACAATGAGGGTTATGATCGTCCTCCATGAGATATAAGCACCTGTCAAAGCAATCATAAAACAATATTAGTGTATAGTAAAGTATGAGTGCAAATGAGTACACTTAGTCAATTTCAAACTACAAACATGTTAAACATAATGAATATGAGTTGTTAGAATGATTAAATGTTATTTCATACACAAAACAAAGGACTTGGGTTAAGTAGAAGCTCATTTAAGCCATTTTCACCTACTTATGGTCCAATAAACGTGTATATGCATGATAATGAGTACACTTATTAGGCAATTTCAAACTACAAACATGTTGAAGATAATGAATATGGGTTTTTCGAATGATTAAATGTTACTTCATACACAAAACAAAGGAATTGAGTTAAGTAGAAGGTCATTTAAGCCATTTTCACCTATTTATGGTCCTACAACCTTGTATATGCATGATAATGATTACACTTAGGTAATTTAATACTACAAACATGTTAGTTTATATACAAAACAAAGTATTTTGGTCAAATACAAGCTCATTTATGTCATTTATGGTCATTTTTGCCTACTTATGCTCCTATATAAATGATAACTAAACTATATTTGCAATGAAACCATTACTAAGTTTTTAATCATACTACCTCAATCTGAAAATCCTTCGTTGTGGTCTGATTGCATATAACATGCTTCGTTTTCTATGTCATTTAGTACAAAAAGTCTAGGAACAGTGAAAGGTGCAAAATCATCAAACGCGTCATATTCTTCCTTATCCTCAACATCTCCAATGCCTAGGATTCTTCTGTTGCCAGCTAGCACTATAGACCATTTTGAATTGACTGGGTCAGTTACGTAGAATACTTGCTTAGCTTGAGATGCAAGGATAAATGGTTCCGCACTATCATTCAAGTGGCTATGATCTACAAGAGTAAAGTCCTCATATTTGACGTTACGCTTGATATTATCAACCCACTTACACTTATAGGAGCAACCGTTAAGTTATAATAACCAAGCTCCCATATTTCTTGAGTTCGACCATAGTATGACAACTCTGCATTGACAGGTAATTTATCCTTAGCACTTGCAAACTCCCTTGACGATGCCACAAGCGTTACACCATTGTTTTGGGTGGAGGAAGATTTTAAATCACGATCCTCGGTCCAAAAAAGATACCCATTGATGTCATATCCCTCAAATTAACGAACATCATCCCTAAGACCGTACGCAAGCCACCGTACTGTATTGGTCACATTAGTATCATCCAATCGACTCATTACTTGATCACAAAACCAATTAACAAACCTCTTATTATGCAACTGTATAAGTGCCCTTTCATCTTTCGATGGAAATTCGTCACGCAAACTAGCCATGTGCTCCTCTAAATATGGGTGAACATCTTAAACATGGTGCAACACATAAAGGTGTGCTTGTAAGAACTGATCTCGGTAAGGTGACATTTGTTTCGACCCAATTGTGCCATGAACATCAAGACTACCTTCATGTCGAGAAGTAGAAAGACCAATAGGTTGAGCAAGGGCTATGTAGTCCGCCACAAAGTTACCTATCTCCTCACCCACGGTTCCTTGCATCATACTTCCTTCAGGGTGAGCCTGGTTCCGTACTTTATCTTGTAATGTACCCATATGTCTTTCAAAAGGGTAGCACCACCTCATGAACACTGGACCGCACAACTTAATCTCACGCACCAAATAAAGAACCAGATGAACCATTATGTCAAAAAATGAGGGTGGGAAATACATCTCAAATTTGCACACAGTCACAACCCCATCAGCTTGCAAAGCATCTAGTGTACAAGGATAAAGCACTTTGCTACAAATTGTATTGAAAAATGAACAAAGGCTTGTAATCGTTTCCCTCATGTGCTTCGGTAGAATACCACGGATTGCAATCGGTAGGAATAGTTGCATCATAATGTGATAATCATAAAATTTCATACTTGTCAGCTTCAATTCTCCATTCAAGGTTACAAATATTTTCATGTTAGATAATTACCCGGATGGAAACTAAATGTCGTACATACATGCACAAAACATACGTTTCTCTACCCTTGACAATGTATAGCAAGCCGGGGGTAAATAATTATGTTCATCCTTCCCTTTACCCTCAACTTTCTTCTTTGATCATCTTTGGCCTTTCCCTTTCCCTTGCTCTTATCCTTCCCATTTTTCGAAACATTTGCATCTTCTTTTCTTGGTTCCTTCCCCTTTCTAACCTTTACTTAAGGCCATAATTCTGGACGAATCCCCATCTCTTTCAAATCTAACCGTGCACCCTTTTCGTCCTTTGCTTTGCCTGAGTTATTCAAAAGCGTTCCTAAAAGAGCATCACACACATTCTTCTTTATATTCATCACATCAAGACTTTAACCCTCATATTTTTAAATATGTTATAAATAAAATTAAATTTAATTAATAATATTATTTAGTATTTTTCTGTAATTTAATTTTAAAATATTCAAATTATTAATTAGGGTCAAAAATTATTTTGGTACAAATCATTTTATGAACCTTCATTCTATAATTTATTTCAATACAACTAAAGCGTAGTCCATTGCAATCATTTTGCCTATTAATTTTATGAGGCCCAATCTTTCTATTTACCCTACAACATTCTCCCCTATATTTTTTTTTTTTTTTTTAATTTTTTTTTAATAGACAACATTCTCCCCTATAAATATCCCATTAATCCCCAAAATTTTCCCACACAAAAAGGTTAGTCTTATTTTCTCCTTTGTTTTATTAATTTGTATAATTATAATTATTGATTTGTGGGTTTTGATTTTATTGTTTGAAATTAATTTAATTAGTATCAAATTGTATTTTGATGATTAAACTTTATAATTTCAGATTTTATAAATGTCATAATTTTCAGATTTTGTAAATTTTATAACCCAGGGTTTTTAATTATTGAAAATCATGATTTTAGGGTTTTTATGAACAATTGATTTGGGGCTTTTATAGTAATGATGTTTTGAAATTTTGGTTATTATAACTACTGATTAATTTAAATTGATTCCATATTATTTTGAACACGTAAATTCATGTTTTAGTTTTTAGATTTCCGTGCGTTAATATTAATCTCGTTTTAATCACGATCAGGTTCTGAACTCATCCTATTTTGATAAAAAAAAAAAAGTAGTGTTTTCCATGTGGAAACAACGTTTTAAGAAATATGATTTTCGAGCAGTTTTTGAATTTAACGAAGTTTTTTTATGCTTAAAATAAAATCCTTTAGTTTGATTAATAAAATTAATTATGTTTAAAGTTAATTAAGCATAAATATATGTTTTTATTGAAGTTTTAAGTGCTGAAAGTAGTTTCTAAGTACTACTTTTAATGTATTATAAACAGGGTTTAATCACCCATTAAAAAAATGAGAATATTAGGGGTTTTTAAATAATTCTAAGATTTTTATTAAACTTTAAATTTTCTGTAATTTCATGTATAAGAGTGTATTTTAAGATTTTAATGAAGAAAATTTAAAGAACTATGTACAAGTCGTTAATTTTAACTAAAGGGAAGGTTTTTAAGTGTTGTTTGATTTGGAATTTGAAGGTTTTAAAGTAAGTTAGGAATTGCTGTAAATTTTATTATTGATTGAGATTTTGTTGTCTTGTTTAGGAGAAGACTTCAAAGAAGGTGTTTTTAGTTGGAAAAGTGGTTTACCAATTCGTTTATTCAAGGTACGTATGAGTTACGAAACCTTGCCTTTAGAAGCATGTTTAGGAACATAACGAGAACCTAATATCATGTATAGAGAAGACTGGGAATGATTGTTTGGTTATACATTGTGATTTCTATATGATGTGCACTATTCTACTTTGTACATATTATTTATGCATTAACTTTGCAAGATGCGCTTAGAGGCACAGGTATGTGAATATGTGGAATGATTTATTTATTACTCATTCATGATTATTGAAATAGGATGAGTAAAGGAAGAATTCAAGTCTTATAAGACGAGGTTAAGGTTTAGGGGTGCCTTATGCACTCAAGGTATTTATACAACGAGGTAGTTAAAGGAACAAGTAATAAATGTTGCTTGTCATGTACCAATAAACCAAGAATTGAAATTGGAAACTTGTTTTACTTAATTGAATTGATATTGTATTGATTGTATTGTTTGCATAAAATTCATCACCAAGTCTAAACTTTTAAATCATGTAAAGTGCAAGATAGATGAGCAACAAAACTCTGGATTGGTGCATTTCTGGAAAAATGACAATCAGGGGTTGGGGTACACGGGGTATTAGCAGTGTACTTTTTTTGAGGCCGTCTGATCTTTGAGTCTCCTATTTCAAATATTTTTTTTAAAATTAGGAGTAAGGTTAGATCTTATACTAACTACGGTCACAGAGTCGCGCTCGTGGTCGTTGGATGTTTATTGATGTTTCTCAAAGGAGGCATGGGGTTTTTCTTTTATTGATGTTCGAAATGGAGCATGGGTTGGACAACCTTGTCTATTACTTAATCCGATGAAATAAATAAATAAGTTAGCTACTATGAACCAGTGAAGACTTAATAAAATTGATAGTTGAGTCGTGTGTAGAGTATATAATTTAATGATGCATGATGTTTGACTATTCGTAGCATGTTAGGGATTTCTTAATTTAATTCGCAGCTTGTATGTTCTCAGCTTTGCTAATTGCGTGCTTTTGTGTGTGTCTTTCTTTGGTCATGGCCTTTGCCTTTCAATGACGTTGTGATGATCCAATTTTTACACTTGTAATGTTGGGGAGCAAATTAACCACAAGTTCTTACACATGCAACATCTATTTCTAAATGGTGGGATCTTGAGTGGAGGGTTGGTTACTTTTCTTATTTTTATTGCTATTAACATTAAAAGTTTTTGAAACTCAATTTTACTTTCATACCATTTTTATTGGTTTATGTTTTGAGTAAGGGCCTTAAGGGTTCCAAGTTGTAAGATTTAATTTGGTTTTGGTTATTGTTTTTGAAACTTATATATATTTGTTTTAGTTTTTCCGCTGCTATTTTCTAATATAGCCTTAACGTTTTAACATGTGGCAGTAGCACGCCAAAAATTCTCTTGGATTTTATTCAGGGTACTGTAGACACCCATTTGTGTCTCCCCAAAATCAAACCCAGTGATGAGTACCTATCACGTAGAATCATAATCGAATGAAGTGAAAGTGTGGAAAGTCTAGTGTTACGGATAGTTTTAATTTCTTTTCTCTTCTCTTTGTTTTTGAAAACTAATTTTAAGAAAACAGCCAATACAGTTTGGTTGGTCCATGATATGGTCCAATAGTAGTGTAGCTGGATGGGGCTTGACCAGACCTTTCCAACGATATATTATAAGCCAAATTCCGATGAATATTGAGGAAACTATGACCAATTTACTAAACTGGACCCGGTTTAAGCCTTATATGCGGCCCAATGATCTAGAGGAGGGCCTAATATGATTTATCATTCCTAATGCAATTAGGAATGGCCTTAGTCTTCTAGATTCTTCTAGAAGGTTCTTTTTAATTCCTAATTCAATTAGCATTGATAAATTGACTTTTGTTGACTTTTCATAGTTTTAATTCAAATCAAATAGCATTTTCGAAGAAATTATATGATTTTATCCTCCAGTACGACAAACTTATCTGAATTTCGAAAACGCGTTAAGAATAGGCTTAGCGCCTGACTCCAGGCATTGGCGCCTGGAACCAGGCCTGGCGCCTGGCGCTAGCCATTGGCGCCTGGCGCTAGTGTTGGTGCCTGGCGCTAGTTAGCCAGGGTTTGCGCCAGCTCTGTTTTTTGTGCGTCAGACTTTGTTTTGTTTATTTTATCTTTTTGGCTTATTTTATCTATAAATAATGTATTAAAAACTCCGTTTTCATTCACTAGTTCTCATCAACAATCAGTTTTCAATTCACTTTCATTCTCTTTAATCATTCGCTAATTCTCCTTAAGATTTCTTTAATCAATGAATTCATCTTCTTTCTCTCTCTTTTCTAAAATTGTTTTTTCACATATAAAATTCCGCATTCGCAAGATCTAAAAAAACCTAGCCATATTCGAAGTTGCCTTCGCCCTAGACGTGAAAGGTTTAATTTATGAGGGTTTGGTCCCAAATCTCTCTTTCAATTATTTAATTTAATTATTGTTTTGTTTATTATATTCCTTGAAGTTACTGACGTGTGTATTTTGTTATTAGAAAAAGGTACGAGGCATCAAAGTAGGTAACTTAATGGGTTTAATTGATATTATGATGTAGACATCATGTTTAAATTGTTGTTATGATATTCCTAGTATCATGTCTAGGGTATTTTTAATATTAAATATGATTGCTATGATGCCTTTTATTTTCTTCCTAATATTTATGATTGTTAGTATCATGTTAGGGTTAAAGATTTGATTTTTTTTGCTTAGTGACATGCTAGGGTTTGTTATTAATCTTGTTAGTATCATGCCTAGGATCTTGTTGTTATTACGCTTTAATATTAACATGAATATGATTATGATTATAATTGTTATAATTTATGATGATTATGAATATTATTATTATTATAATTATTAGGATGGTGTGCAACTTATGTAATTCTAAAAAAGGGCTTGAGTGATTCAAAAAATTAAAAATAATAAAAATAAGCAAAAATAAAATAATTATAAAAGTGTACAAAAGGGTAAGTGTTCCAATGTCTTTGATATGAAAATATCTTCGACAAGAAAACGTCTAAGATTGCGTCTCTTATCGAGTGCTCGGTATCGTGCCAGAGAAACATGAATGCCAAGTGAGTGATAGACCGCATGAACGGGATTGCCCATGCTTATAAAAATAAAATAGATGCTAAAGCAAAAGATAAAAGAGATCTAAAAAAGAGTAGAAACTCACCTTGGGGGCTTATCTAGGGTCTTGAGCCTTTATCCCCTTCTTCTTCAAACCTTTAGCCTAACCACGTTACAACCTTTAAAAAGACCTTTTTGAGGTATACACACTTGTCCGAGGTTCGGCTAGAGCTACGTTCGTCCTGATTCCTAACGGATACGTAGGCAACCTCACATTGAGGTGCGGCCGTAATAAAAATGCATTTATATTTACATTCACAATTGATCATATCAAGGGATCCCCTGTGCTCATCCCTATTCACTTAGAGCTAGACTTGGGGGCTTGATCCCTACATCATTAGCTTACCAAGCCTAAGAGTCACCACCATTTGACTCTTTTAACAAATAATATCTTTCCACACACTTAGCTCTTGCGGCCTAACTTTAGTGTCACTTTCACACACTGCACAGATACATGACCAAATATATTTCCCTTAGGAACCCTTTGTCATGGAATCTTAACACAACGCTGAAGCATGCCTTGTCATATCAACATCACTTATCAATCATCTTCATCATTACATCACGAATTATGAAGTGCTTAGCCTCCATGCCTAAGTTACCTAAATGCTTTCATCATTGAGTCAACAATTGAGATAGTCTAGGATGGATTAATCCTTGCACCTTGAGAGATAGTATCAAATGACATTTAACTAAGCTCGTTCAACATGCATTCGAAAGCTTCTTTCTTTTTCACGTCTTTCTTTTTCGGGAGAAAGTCGGTACCCTCCACAAAAATGACGGAATATTTTTTCTTTTTCGCATTTTCGAGTCGCACGATCACATTACAATACACACATGAGTCATGTACACATTGAGTCATGTTGTGTCATATCACTTTGATTTGAGTCTAACACATGTGTCATTTCACTTCGAGTCGAGTCAACCTCGAGTCAATCACAGCGAGTCAAGTTTATACCTTGAGTCATGTCAAGTCAATGAGTCAAGCAACATTAAACCTTAAGTCAACCCTAAGATAATTAAAGAGATTGGCAAAGTTCTATAGTCAAAATAAATACAGGTGTAGCAGAATAGGGAAGACCCCATGCCAATTCTCGGCGCCAAAAATATCTCAGCAGCGACAGAGCTCGAAGCCTCTCAAAAAGGTAATTTTGACCTCATACAGCAATTTCGGGTTCGTTGGTACGCCAGTTAGCCCGTATAAGCAATTTGACATGATTAGTAGTCGGCTCGATTACAATCGTAGTAAGTGATTAACCTGACAAAAATTGTCTCATTTGGCTTAAGCGCCTAAAACACTAGCTCATTACAATCAGTTCAAAAGCAAGCACTTAAACGACAATATTTCCAAATATGGATTGTCGCGCATCCTTATTAAACGACAAAGTTTTCCAAAAATTGGATTGTCATCCCCAACTGATAATATTTCCAAAAATGGATTGTCGTGCATCTTCTTCAATGGCAATTTTTCCAAGATTGGATTATCATCTGTGGCAAAGTTTCCAAGCGTGGATTATTGTGCTCCTTCTTTGTTTGGTAAGTTTTTCCAAGTTTGGATTGTCATACATTCATAGATCGGTGGCAAGTTTTCCGAGATTGGATTGTCATACACCTAGTTCCCTATGGCAAAATTTCCCAAAGGATTGTTGTAGGACTCTATTCATCATAAATTTCGGCAAAGTTCCTCAACGTGGATTGTCCTTCATTTCAGTAAGTGGCAAATTTTCCCGAAGTGGATTGTCGGTCGACTCTGTTTTGCAAATGTTCCAAGACGCGGATTGTCAATAGTGGCAATATTTTCCCAAAAGGTTTGTCGCATAGCGTTGGCGAATTTCCAAGGTGAATTGCTTTCAAGAGTTACATTCCAAGATGTGGATTGTAGATCGTAGCAATATTCTTATGAAAGACTGTTACGAAGCATTGGCAACTTTTCCCAAAAATTTGATTTTGGCAAATTTTTCGAGATACGGATTGTCGCTTCATCGTGGCAACATTTCCAAGGATGGATTATTACGTGGCATTGACAACTTTCCCTTAATAGGATTGTCATACATCATACAAGAGTTGTGTTGGAAACTATTCCCAAATAAAAGAGGATTGTCGACATATTGGTTCACAAGCAGCAAAGCGCCGGTGTATTGGCATGGCCGCATTAAGGATAAAAAGCAGTGATATTTTTTAAGACTATCACAACGGAAATTGGAGTCATATAAAAAAGAAGCTCTTTGTTCAGAGACGCGTGAACATATCCGAAAGAAGCTCTTTGTTCAGAGACGAGTGAACATCGAAACAGCAAGGTGGCGTTCCCTAGATTGTGGAGTGTTGTCACAAATAACTGAAGGTGATTTAAAGAGAAATAATCTTCAATGGTATTCCCTTGGACGTGGAATATTATCATAGCAGAGGAGGATCGTTTCAAGCGAAGCAGTCTTCTATATTGGAAGCAGTTACAAGCGTAGCAGTTTTCAAGCGGGATGGCATTCTCTTGGCAGGAGGTCATCAAAACAGCAATGCGGCAGCAAATCGGTTACTTTCAGAGACGTGTGCTCGACGCTGCAAGATACGCGTTTCTTAACTCCTTTATCAGTTTAACTAAAGCTAGTTTTGCAGGTATCGGCGTTACAAGAGTGGTTTAGGATCGCAGAATGTTCTGAATCATTCTCCGTCCCTATCGATACTTTGACTTTTGTTTTCGAAACTTGCGTTTCTCCAAACTCAGTCAAAGTGGGGGCTTCTGTAGACACCCATTTGTGTCTCCCCAAAACCAAACCCAGTGATGAGTACCTTTCATGTCGAATCATAATCGAATGAAGTGAAAGTGTGGAAAGTCTAGTGTTGCAGATAGTTTTAATTTCTTTTCTCTTCTCTCTGTTTTTGAAAACTTATTTTAAGAAAATAGCCAATCTAGTTTGGTTGGTCCATGATATGGGTTTAATATTATAAGCCCAATTCTGATGAATATTGAGCAAATTATGGCCAATTTACTAAACTAGGCCCGGTTTGAGCCTTATATGCGGCCCAATGATCTAGAGGAGGGCGTAATATGATTTATCATTCCTTATTCAATTAGCATTTATAAATTGACTTTTGTTAACTTTTTAGAGTTTTAATTAAAATCAAATAGCATTTTTGAGGAAATTATATGATTTTATCCTCCAGTACGGCAAAGTTATCTGATTTTCGAAAACGCGTTAAGAACAGGATTGGCGCCTGACTCAAGGCATTGGCGCCAGGAACCAGGCCTGGCGCCTGGCGCTAGTATTGGTGCCTGGCGCTAGTTAGCTAGGGTTTGCGCCACCTTTTTTTTCTTCGTCAGACTGTGTTTTGTTTATTTTATCTTTTTGGCTGATTTTATCTATAAATAATGTATTAAAAAACTCTGTTTTCATTCACCAGTTCTCATCAACAATGAGTTTTCAATTCTCTTTTACTCTCTTTAATCATTCGCTAATTCGCCTTAAGATTTCTTTAATCAATTAATTCATCTTCTCTCTCTTTTCTAAAATTGCTTTTTCACATAAAAAATTCCGCTGACGCAAGATCTAGAAACACCTAGCCATATTTGAAGTTTCCTTTGCCCTAGACGTGAAAGGTTTAATTTCTGAGGGTTTGGTCCCAAATCTCTCTTTCAATTATTTAAATTAATTGTTTTGTTTATTATTTTCCTTGAAGTAACTAACGTGTGTATTTTGTTATTAGAAAGAGGTACGAGGCATCAAAGTAAGTAATTGAATGGTTTTAATTGATATTATGATGTAGACATCATGTTTAAATTGTTGTTATGATATTCCTAGTATCATGTCTAGGGTATTTTTAATATTAAATATGATTGTTATGATGCCTTTTATTTTCTTCCTAATATTTATGATTGTTAGTATCATGTTAGGGTTAAAGATTTGATTTTTATTTCTTAGTGACATGTTAGGGTTTGTTATTAATCTTGTTAGTATCGTGCCTAGGATCTTGCTAATATTATGCTTTAATATTAACATGAATATGATTATGATTATAATTGTTATAATTTATAACGATTATGAATATTATTATTATTATTTTTTTTTTTTAAAGATGATTATTATTATTCATGTTTATTCTAATGATTGATTATTTATTATGATGCTTATTTATTTATTTCTTGATAACACCTTTTATGCATGTTTAAAAGGAAATTTTGGTACTTGTAATCACGCTTAATAAGATAATTAATAATCTTGTTAGGGTTAATATGATTATAATTCAAGTTATCGCCAATAATAGATTTATTTGTGCATTAATATTCAACAAACATAGATAAACATGTTTAGGGTTAATCCTATTGATTGCATGTTAGTTAGAAAGCGCACATGAATACGATCAGAATAAAGTAGAGGCCTATTATTAGGGCAGGTTCAATCTCTTTTAGAGTGGATTTGTACCTTCATCCCCGAACCCTTATTTGGTTCTAGACCTTATGGAGTTGACGATCTCTTGGATCTTTAAGGGGTGTAACCTTCATCCTATGAACGGTTTACAAGTTTCTAAAACTTGTTAGCGACTCTTTTGCTCTATCTTCTTCCCTTTTGGACGCCACCGTACTTTTGTGTATGATCACAGTGGGGTTCAAGGTAGGGGTTAACACTTGAAATTTATTCCCTGCAGGTACTCACAGGTTTTAAGAGAGAATTATTGGGGTGTTACAAAGACAATGACTAACGTCATGTTCTCTCCAGTACGGAAGCTTCCAAAAGATTGATTGTTTCTTAAACAGAGCAACTGAGATCACAATTTATTCTAATTTTCCAAACACCGTTTGTAACCCTTTCACACGAGCATAAATCTCAGCACTAGTCAATGGTCTAGGCGCAGTATCCTCTTCTACTGTTCCATCCAAAGCTTTTTTCTTCCTACGGTATGGGTTATCACGCCTAAGGAACCTTCGAGTTCGCAAGTAGACATCTTTGCGAGAATGAGTAAGGTATACGTTTATATGTCTTCAATACATATAGGGAATTCTTTTTTCCTCCCTTTGACCTTTTACACACACAAGTTGCCATATGCAGGGAAGTTATTCATGGTCCACATAAGGGTTGCACGCAATGTGAACATCTCGTTCTGATGAGCTTCAAAAATGGAAACCGCTTCGTCCCACATCTTTCTCAAGTCGTCAATAAGCGGCGCAAGGTAAACATCTATGTCGTTTCAAGGTTGCCTAGGCCCCGTTATTAGCAATGAAAGCATTACATACTTACGTTTCATGCATAGCAAAAGAGGAAAATAAAAAATCACTAAAAGTACCGGCCATGTGCTGTGTTGGGTACTAAGAGTGCCAAATGGATTCATCACGTCCGTGCACAACCCAAGCCTTAAATTTCTGACTTCATCACCAAATTTCTCAAACTTCAAATCAATGTTCTTCCAATATGGAGAGTCAGTTGGATGCTTCAGCATTCTGTTTTTCTTTCTTCCCTCTGCATGCCACCTCAAGTTTTTAGCGTCTTTTGGTATTGAGAACAGACACTTAAACCTTGGAATAATGGGAAGATACCACAACACCTTAGCAGGAGGTCCCTCCGTACCAGGATTGCAACTCATGCGCCCGTAGCGCGACTGCTTGCATCGTGGACACTTCTGCAATTGTTCATACTCATTTCGATACAGAATACAGTCATTAGGACATGCATGTATCTTCTTATACTCCAAACCAAAGGGACACATGAGCTTCTTTTCATAATAGTAACACTTAGGAATTTCATTCCCACCAAGAAACATATCACTTAATGCGGTCAACAAAGAAGTAAAACTAATGTCCGTCCACCCATGCTTCGACTTAATGTTGAAAAGTGTTAGCACGACCGATAGTTTGAAGTATTTTATGCACCGAGGATACAAAGGCTTTTTGGAAGCCTCCGATAATAACTCAAACACTCCACCTTCAACACCATCCAATATCTCAACCACTTGTTTATCCTCGACCTCATCCGCCTGATCATCATTGGCTCCATCCTCACCATTATCAACAATATAGTCATCATTCTCGTATTCCTCGTCCACATAAATCTCATTACTTCTAACACGCAGATCATTCCGATCACGATCCCCACTGTACTCTCCACTTTCTCCTTGCCAAATCCACACATGGTATAAATGCCTAAACCCACGACATAATACATGATCTCTAATGATTTCAACACTATCGACCACATTCACATTATTACAATCAACACAAGGACAATAAAGGCCTTTGCCACCCAGTTTGCGTTGATAAGCTAAAGCCCTCTCGCAAAACTCTTAAACCCCATTCCAAAATTCCAATGTATCGCGTCTACCATACATCCAACCATGATCCTTCTCCTTTTAGTAAATTATCTCTAAACATATATAGCAACATATAATGAATAATGTGTAATTGCTACATATTTTATGTAAATCACATTCAAGTACAAAACGTGAATATACCATTCATATAGTGAAAAAATGCATGTTTCCAAACGGTCTTTATCACTCCAACCTAACCCATCCTTGAATGTCTACTCTCACTAGTGAATGTATGTCAAGTTTCCAATTTTAAGGAAAATCCGATAGCATTTCCCCCTAGTATTCCAAGTACACGATGTAGATAATTAATTACCCACATATGTACCTAGAGAACATAGTGAGGAAATGGTAAGCCAAGATGTTCCTTAAAATCGAAAAGAAAACATACATCCACCGCCTAAGTGAGAGTACACATTCATGAATAGTCCCAACCGGGGACTATTCAAGACTTTCTCCTAATGAGAAATCCTTGAACAGGTATTTAGGCATATTATGGTGCACGTATTCTATATATTGTTGTATTTATTTGCAATTAAACAATACACAAGTTGCAATTTCATGAATAAACTTTAATTAAATGGATAAATAGAAAGAAATATAGCTTAGTAATGTTTATAAGTCATACAAATATAGCATTTACCCACTTGAGCTCAATATATAGTCCTCAAGCTAAACTCGTGCTTTAGTTCACATATGAATCTATATAATAAAAATAAACAAAAAACAAAAATTAGGTTAAATATTATGTATGTACTATTTCTTTCTCATAACATGTCAATTCACTAATTTATTTCTAAGCTAAAACACATCATTTATTGAACTAACAATTGCTAAACTATGTATTCACTACTTTGTTCAAAATTCATTTTATTTATTCAAAATTGCTAAACTAACAAGGTTACTAATCTCTAATTTTTTCAAAGTTACCCATTCAAAACAACTTAAAATTAACCATTAAAACATTCCAAAATTAAACTAATTTAGTAACAAGGATACTAATCTCTAATTTAATAAAAAATACCCATCAAAACAACTTTAAATTAATCATTTAAACATTCCAAAATTTAACTAATTTAATACCAAGGTTTCTAATCTCTAATTTATTCAATATTATCCATCAAAACAACTTAAAACTAACCATTATAATAAACAAAATTTCAACTACTTAAGTAACAATGCTAATATTCTCTGCTTTATTCAAAATTTCACATCAAAACAAAATAAATTAACCATAAAACATACTAATATCCAACTAAATGAGTAACAAGGTTACTAATTTCTATTATTTTCACAATTTCTCAATAAAAAAACAAATAATTGATAAAAATTGAAGTAAAATTACATTCTAACCTAAATTTTAATTTGCCTAACAATTCTTCAACATGCAAAACAAATTAATATAATTACATAATTCGTAAATTATTGTGAATAAAGAAAAAAATTATACCTAAAACACTCAAATTATTGTGGTTTAATGTAGCTTGAAGGGAGGAGAGATGGAGCAGCAGTCGTGGTCGGTGGTGCGGTGGCGCGGCGGCAACCTTTAGGGCGGTGGCGCGGCGTTTACAACCATGGAATAAAGAGGGAAAAGAACAGATGAGGTCGGTGGAGGGGGTATAGGGGAGAAACCAAACGACAAGGGAAAAAGAGTAGGCTAGGGAAGAAAGAGAAGGGCAGGGGAGACGGCAATGTTGGTGGCCGGCGACGGTTGCGGCAAGAGTGCAGGTGAGATGAGGGGTTTTGTAGGTGAGTGCTTGCGGGAATCCAACAGTGAAGAGAGAAGAGAAGCAGCCAAAATAAATGAAAGAGAAAGAGAAGGAAAAAGAAAGAGGCGGGGTTTTTTTTTTTTTTTTTTTTTAATGGCACCAGGTCGGTGCCCTTTGTATTTTTGGCACCGGTTTAAGCTTAACCGGTGCCATTGCTCTTGGTCTAAAATCCCCCCCATTTTTAGGCCGGTGTTTGCCACCAGTTTGGTCTGAACTTGTGGCACTTGGGGGTTCGCTATTCGTATTTTTCTACTAGTGGTAGTATCATGTTCTATGACTCCTGCCGTTACATTCATAAGGATAGTCCCAAGAGCTTGGCGGCAAGTGTTTTCATAGGCTCTTATTAATGTGTAGACGAAGACAAGTCTTCATCCTTTATCCCTAACATTCTCGCAGTTCGGAGTGGAAAGACGCTAATTGCTGATCCATTATGTACAAGAGTCATTGGGGCATTCATCCCTTGCAAATAACTATGAGATTTAATGCTTTGTTATGCTTATCACCCTCTGAAGGTAAGTCCTTGTTAGAAAAGGTGATTAAATTAATAGGACTAGGAAGATAACTCGTAAGAAAGTTGGCCAACCCCTTAGGAGTGGTTTTAGAATCTATTCCTATTTTGTCCAAAGCATTCATTACTGCCAACCTATTTTGGTTTCCATACGTTCATATCAACTTTAGTCTTCTTTAATTGCTTGACAACATCGTTGTCTTTTATGATAGGTATGGGAACTTGTCGAGTAGTAGGGATTAGTTGTTACACAGTAATGGGAGGTTGCATTCTCCCGGATCTTGTGAGGACATCTATGGGAGAATCTTCTTCATCCCAAATGTCGTCCACTAGATATATTGTGGAGAGTGGGGTCTCTTCCATATTCTTGAGGTAGGTGTCCACATCGGCACTGTACCAAACTCTATTAATGGTAGCATCTTTCTATTAAGGAATTTAGACTATCTTTTTATCATCAATCAGTTTCTGAATTAAATCCTTAAATTTAAAACAATGTTCTATAGTATGTCCCCCTAACTAATGATATGGACAGTAGAACCTATCCGTCCTCTTTAATGATTCAAATGGTCTCGGTTCGAGAAGTTTAATCTTGCCACTCTCGAAGAGCATTTTGAACATATTCGCATAGGTGGTCCCAATTGGAGTGTAGGGCTTATGGCTCCTTTTTGGTGTTTCGACTACTTGAATAGAGAATGGTTTCTTCATAGTAGTCTTTATTGGTGTTACTTCTTTGTTGACATGTTTATTTTTTTCTTGTTATGTGCGTTCAAGAGCTCTTCTACACATGCCTACCAATTTCTCTACCGAATATACGAGGAGCGACATATCTTCTTTAGTGGGCGGTTGTTGCATTGGGGATGATTCACTCATGGCGTCGAAGAATACTTCTTCTTCTTATTCTTCAAGGGCATGAGTTTTTTTTACTAGTTTTATCAAAGATGAGGGATCACCATAACTTTCCATATCAAAGACAGCCAAGGAGTCATAAAGTGGTGCACTGTTGATGCTTAGCTTCTTGCTTGCAGGAGGCACTAGGATTTTATTGTTGTCGATCAAGTCCTAGATAGCTTCCTTTAGCTTCCAGCAATTCTCAATAAGATGGCCCTTACCTTTGATGGTATTTGTAGTGTATATTGGGGTTCCAGTTAGTTGTTCACTTTTCGACTGGTGGATCCCGAAATGGTCCAATAAGAGTTATAAGACCTTTTGCATGAAGACGGTTAAATGCGGTGTCATAACTCATACCCATAGGAGTAATGTTTTTTCTAAATGGTTTCTTTTTTCATTTTGTACATATAGCAAGGATTTCATTCAGATTAAAGGTGCTAACATTGTTTGAGTGGGTGGTTTTGGAAGAAGAAGGATTGTCGTTCTTCTTTCCTTTCCAGCCACTGTTGGAGTTAGTGTTAGCATCTTTTTGCTTTACAAGGTCGTCTTCAATACTAATCCCAATGTCATAGACGGCCTTGAAAGTATTCAAGTCGCTTTGATACTTGAGATATTTAGAATATTTTTCTTGGAGATTCTTTATGAACAATCTCACATATTCCTTTTCAGTAGGTACCTCAATCATCTTGGCAGAGGTTTCCCTCCACTAATTAAAGAAAGAAGTAAAACCTTCATTCTTTTTTTTAATTATCTCAAGTTCCTTATGATCAGTTTCAACTTGAATATTACACTTGTACATATCAATAAAAGCATTTACAATGGCATCCTAAGTAGAGGTTTTCTCTTTATCAAGGGAAAAGAACCTTTGTTGACAAACAGTTTCGATTGATAAAGAAAACAGTGTATGAAAATTTTTCTTATATATCCCCTTAATGTTCATTATTGTCTCGAACGCTCTTAAGTGGAAGTAAGGATTATCTGTTGCCTTGAACTTAAGAATGTGACTGGCATTGAACTTCTGCGGAAGAAGTTCCTTGTCTAATGAGACCCCTTGTGAGCTAATGCCCTAGAATCTATATTCATTGGATATTTTGCTAAAGCTTTTTTTGCATGAGCTCAATTTGTTGCTGCCTCAAAGGGTTAATGACTTGAAGAGCAATACTCTTCATCAATTCAGTTAGGTTATTGATCACTTCCTTCTTGAGGTCATTGACTTCTTCTTGAGACGCCATGATTTTCTTGGTTTTTCTTTTCCGGATGATGGGTTTGTCGAAAAGGAGTATTTGAACGAATGTATTGTCTTAGATTAACCACCCTTCTTTTCTTTACCAAGTGCTGTAAATTAAACCATTTATTTGTTTTAATGACTTTACTCAAGTTTGACTTTGACTTTATTAACTTTAAAAAACAAATAGCAAAAATAGGGTGTATGTTTTAAGATCAAGTAAGGGTTTAAACAAGTATGGTTTAATTGGAGGATTATCATCCAACTTACCCTCGTAAAAAAAGAAGGAAAATACGCACATACAAGACTCTCTAGACATGGTCAAAAGGTGACATATTATGTGTGGGCTTTAATATTGAATGTGAGTGACATACTTTGACTCTTGTGTGAGACCACGGGACTATGTGCCTAGACTCAATTATGGACTGAACATGATTATTGTCATTATTAAATCCATTAAACCGTTTTAGCAAATTGATCAGTCAGACTCGTTGTGAAGACTCAAGCAAAAATACAGTGTTCTATTGATTTTAATCATCACTTTCTTGTTTACTTGTAGTTTTAGTGTTCTACTCAACAAAACCAACAAAACAATCCCCTTTTCACTCTTACATTAGTGATATTTGATGTTGAATTAGCGTGCTTCCCTAGTGGTTCGACCCTTTACTTGCCACTAACTAGTTTAGTGTAGGTTTAGGCTTTATAAATGATTAATTTGGTTAGGGTGGTAGATTAACGACCGATCTTATCCCGATCAAATTTTGG
This sequence comes from Chenopodium formosanum, assembly GCA_024500155.1. Taxonomy (NCBI): domain Eukaryota; kingdom Viridiplantae; phylum Streptophyta; class Magnoliopsida; order Caryophyllales; family Amaranthaceae; genus Chenopodium; species Chenopodium formosanum. The sequence goes on from CM044880.1 coordinate 22,922,460, forward strand.
CGCCGTTGCCGGGGAAGCGGCTTGTTTAGCGAATTTTATTGCTTTTGTTAGAGTCATTTTACTTTCTTTTCTTTTTGTTTCTTTTGTTTTATCATCCTTGTCATTGCTAATTGTTTTCTTAGCTTTGGTGAATGCTTAGGAGGTCTCAAGGAGCACCCTCACATCAAATTGACTACGAAATCAACCAAACCTTGAGACAAGTCCGTAGGCTTTATCAAGACAAGGGAAGAGGTTTGTGTGATATAGTTGATAGTGAGAGTGATACTTACTCTTCAAGTTCACCACGCGAATCAATGGCGGGACAAGAGAATGATGTCTTGTTTCGTGAGTTTTGAAATCCGGAGGATTATGAGCTCACGGGAGGGATTTTGCTTCCCGTCAAGGAAACCAACTTCTCAATCCATCCATAATATACTCGAATTGTCCAATCGGAGCAATTTTTCGGAAGTGCAAGTGAGGACCCTATTGAACATTTAAACCGATTCCTTGAATTGTGCGCAATGATGCAAACCAATGAAGTGAGTGAAGACTACATTCATATGCACCTTTTCCGGCAATCTCTCACCAGACGAGCAAAGAAATTGCTAAAGCAAGTAAAGCCTAACTCTCTCAAAACATGGAGGGATGTTGTAAAGGCGTTCTTTAAGCGCTTTATCTCCGAAGAGAAGACCGCCGAAATGAGAAGGAAAATTGCATCATTTGAGCAAGAGGTCGATGAAAGTCTTGGTGAAGCATGGGAGAGATTCAAAGAGTTGGTGCAAGCATGTCCCCACCATGAGTACAACTAAGGTTTGCTCATGCGGTTTTTCTACGACAGATTGGAGCCCATGTCAAGAGCCAATTTGGATGCGGGGGCGGGTGGTCAATTAATCAAGATCCGTTAAAATCAATTTGAAGCCACAATAGAAGAGGTAGCAAAGAATTACTCTTGGGGGGCCGAAGAAGAAACGCTCCAAAGAGAGGTGGTATTTACGAATTGGAGAAAGTTGATCAATTACAACATCAAATTGATCAACTAACAAAAGGGCTTTCCAAATTGAACACGAGTGTGAATGCAAGATCAAGTGGTGGAGCAAGCTTTTCTCTTTCTGTTGTCAAAATTGTGGAGGAACGAACCATGATACATCCTATTGTGGAGGTTTAAGCCCCGAACATGTAGCGGCATACAACACAAGGCAAAAGGGATTTAGAGGAAGCGGTGGTGGAGTAGCTTGGAGACAACCACCACTTGGGTTTGTACCTCAACCTCAACAATGGAACCAACAAGCTCAACCATCTTATAACTCCAATCCTCAATATCAAAATCCACCTCCATCTCAACCCCAAAACCCAAGAGGAAGCTATCCAAGGAACAACCAATACAACAATCAAACCCAAGCACCTCAAAGAAACCATCAAGAACAAGCACCTCAAGCGGAGCTAACTAAAACTCAACTCCTCTAAGCCATGCATGTGCAAATGCAATCTTTTGGGAAACAAATGCAAGAGATAAGAGCTCAAAACAAGATGGTTGATTCACAACTAGCTCAATTGGCCAAGATAACTCCTTTAAATTAACCATCCAGTCTACCCGGACAACCACAACCTAACCCATCTCACCATCCAACACCCGATACATGCAAGGCGATCACATTGAGGTCGGGAACTTCATATGAAGGACCAAATGAAGAGGATAGTGAGGAAAAGAAGGGAGGAGAGGAGAGTGTGAATGAAAACAAGGGAGGTGATGAGATAGAAGGAGGTTCGGAGAAGAAGAAGATAGAAAATGAGAAGACAACTTCAATTCCTAGTGAGGCTAGGAATCATGATGGACTGGTTCCTTTTACCGGTTGGCTTGTGGAGAAGAAGTTGAATGACAAGTTCACAAAATTTCTTTGTGTCATGAAGAATTTGCATATCAACCTCCCTTTTCTTTAAGTTGTGACACAAATTCCATCTTATTCCAAGTTCCTCAAAGATATTCTCACAAACAAGAGGAAGCTCAATGATGAGCTTATCACCCTTCCACATCAAGTGAGTGCTCTTGTCCAACATAAGATGCCCAAGAAGGAAAAAGACCCAGGAAGTTTCACTTTGCCGGTGAAAATTGGGAACATGGAAGCTAGGGGCGCCTTAACCGATCTTGGAGCAAGTGTTAGTTTAATTGCTCTATCCATTGCTCAAAAACACAATATTGAGATGATCCAAACAAAGGAAGACAATTCAATTGGTCGATCGATCGGTGAAATTACCTTGTGGAGAGCTTGAGGATGTTCCAATTCAAGTGGGACACATCTACGTGCCTTATGACTTTGTAGTGATGGATATGGAAGAAGATGTTAACACTCCTTTCATTTTGGGACGTGAAGCTCTTAAAACTTTGGGGGCGGTCATCAATTGCAAGAACAACACCATCACTTGTGGAGTGGGCGATGAAAAAATTGTCTTTTAATTTTCGAAGTTTCTCAAGACCCCCACGGTTGAAAAATGCTATAGAGTTGATGTTGTGAATGAAGAGCTAGATCGCTTGGGGAGGGTCGTGATGAGGCCTCAAGATCCAATGATTGAAGCCCTTACATGCAAAGAAGAGTTCCACTCTTAAGAGGCTAAAGAATTTGTCATGGCAATGGAGGAATCCTCAAAGGAGGAAGTTGAACAAAAAGTTTAGACTGAGCTTGAGTCCAAGGAGGAGAAATTGGAGGAGAGTTCTAAGCCTCCTCCCAAGGTAGAACTCAAGCCCCTTCCCCCTTCTTTGAAATATGATTTTCTTGATAAGGAGGGAAAATAACCTATTATTGTTTGGATAAACTTCTTAATGTTTCAAGAAATATAGGGATGTGATAGGGTATAACATTGATGATATTAAAGGTATTAGCCCTTATTTATGCATGCATCGTATTCATCTTGAAGATGATCATTCCACCTCCATTGAACCTCAAAGAAGGTTGAACCCCCACCATCAAGAGGTCGTGAAGAAAGAAATTTTGAAACTACGTGAGGCGGGCATCATCTATGCTATCTCCGATATTAAATGGGTTAGCCCGATTCATGTGGTTCCAAAGAAGGGTGGAATGACCATAATCAAGGATGAAAAGGGAGAGGAAATCTCCACCCGGACGGTGACCGGGTGGAGAATGTGCATTGATTATAGGAGATTGAACAAAAACACCAAGAAATATCATTTTCCTCTCCCTTTCATGGACCAAATGCTTGAAAGGCTTTTTAACCATGCTTTCTTTTGTTTCTTGGATGGGTATTCCAGATTTTTCCAAATTCCTATCCATCCAAGTGATCAAGAGAAAACTACTTTCACATGTCCATATGGGACATTTGCATACCAAAGAATGCCATTCAGATTATGCAATGCTCCCTCTACTTTTCCAAGATGCATGACTTCCATTTTCTCTGAGATGCTTGAAAAAGAAATTGAGTTTTTCACGGATGATTTTAGTGTTGGTGGCTCGTCTTTTGACACTTGTCTTTTTAACCTTGAAAAAGTTTTGAAAAGGTGTCAAGAGACGAGTTTGGTTTTAAATTGGGAAAAGTGCCATTTTATGGTTGAGGAGGGCATTGTCCTCGGCCATAAGGTTTCAAAAAATGGCATTGATGTAGATCCGACCAAGGTTTCGGTGATTGAAAAATTGCCCCCTCCTACTTCCATCACGTGGGTACGGGCTTTTCCTGGGCATGCCGGTTTTTACCGGAGGTTTATCAAATATTTTTCTTCAATCGCTAAACCCTCGACCGAATTACGCAAAAAAAAAAAGTTGTTTTGGACTTTAATGAGGCTTGCTTTGAGGCGTTTCATAAGCTCAAGGAAGCTCTCATTTATTCTCCCGTTGTGCAAGCTCCGGATTGGAGCTTGCCTTTTGAGCTAATGTGTGATGCTAGTGAATTTGCAGTAGGTGCCGTTCTTGGTCAAAAGAAACAAGGAAAATCATGTGTAATCTACTATGCAAGTCGGACTCTAGATGAGGCTCAAAGGAATTACACAACAACGGAGAAAGAGATGTTAGCGGTAGTGTTTGCATTCGATAAGTTTCGGTCCTATCTCATATGCTCAAAAGTTATCGTGTACACGGATCACATCGCGGTGCGGTATCTCATGACCAAGAAAGAAGGAAAGCCTCGCTTCATCCGTTGGGTTCTCTCTCTCCAAGACTTTCACATGGAAATGAGGGACAAGAAGGGAGTTGAGAACTATGTAGCGGATAATTTTTCTAGGCTACCATTTGAGAACAAGGAGGATGTACCGATTAATGATGAGATAGGATTTGAGGCTCTCATGGCTTTGGTGTCAACTTCTACCCCTTGATACGCGGATATAGCAAACTATCTTGCGTGTGGAGTCGTTCCCCCGGAGTACTCTTCTCAACAAAAGAGGAAGTTTTTCAAGGAGGTGAGAAGATACTTTTAGAATGACCCATACCTATTCAAGCAATGTGGAGATGGCCTCTATCGGAAGTGCGTTCCAGATCATGAAATTCAAGGTGTTCTTGAGCATTTCCACTCACTACCATGTGGAGGACATGGTGGTGTTGACAAAACAGTGGAAAAAATCTCTCAATCCTTATTGTGGTGTCCGACAATGCATAGAGACGCCCACCAATTCGTTGCGCAATGTGATAGATGTCAAAGGAGCGGAGGCATTACCAAGAGGGACGAAATGCCCCAACAAAGTATTCTATAAGTGGAACCCTTTGATGTTTGGTGGGTAGATTTTATGGGGCCTTTCGTTTCTTCTTGTGGGAATAAATATATCTTAGTAGCGGTTGATTATGTGACAAAATGGATTGAAGCCATACCCTCACTTACCAATGATAACAAGGTTGCACTTAAGCTCCTAAAGAAGTTCATCTTTCGTAGGTTTGGAGTTTAGGGTGCTAATTAGTGATGGAGGCTCCTATTTTGCCAAAAAGCAATTTGAAGCTCTTCTCAAGAGGTATGGCGTTCATCACAAGGTTGGATTACCTTACCACCCTCAAACTCAAGGACAAGTGGAGGTCTCGAATCGTGAAATAAAAAATCTTCTTGAAAGGATGGTGAATAAATCAAGGAAAGATTGGTCTCTCAAACTTGATGACACGCTATGGGCTCTAAAGACGGCGTACAAGACTCCAATCGGCACTACCCCCTATAGGTTGATTTGCCGGTTGAATTGGAATACAAGGCTTGGTGGGCTATCAAGGAGCTTAATATGGATTTGTCTTTGGCCGGTGAGAAGATATTGTTGAAGCTCAATGAACTTGAAGAGCTTAGAGATGATGCTTATGAGAGTTCAAGGTTATATAAGGAGAAGACAAACAGGTGGCATGACCAACATATTCGAAACAAGAACTTTAAGGTTGGAGACAAGGTTTTGCTTTTAAACTCAAGGCTTCGTTTGTTTCCGGGTAAAATCAAGTCAAAGTGGTCGGGTCCTTTTGTGATTTCAAAGACTACTCCTTATGGCTCCTTTGAGTTAGATGCGGATGGTAACAAGTTTATGGTTAATCTCTACTTCAAAAATGGTCAAAGAGACCCAAACTAAGAGACCATTTTATTCAATAACCGGTCTCTGTTATTCAGGAGACCAATGTTACAAATAACGGGTCTCTTTGGTAGTAGTTTTAGGAGTTAAAAATTAATTAAGACCCTTTATTGAAGATAACAGGTCTCTCCTAATTTTTTTAGTAAAAAATTATTAAAAGAGAGACCTGTTTTATTAAATAACCGGTCTTTGATTCCCTAAAAAAAATAAAGGGAAATTCTCTTTGGTGAATTCCAACTTTTTCATTTTCTAAGTGGTAAACAAAGTTTTATAAAATTATCTTTGGTAAACTCTAACTTTTTATACTTATTACTTATGACATTAATAATTATATTTTATTAAAAATTTAACTATAGTAAGGGGTTTTTTTTTTTTTTAACAATAATATTTAACTATAGTTAGGTTTTTAATTATTTTTAACAATTTAAAATTATACTAAAATTAAAAAAAATCAACCACCCCTTCCTCCACCCACTGCCAAGCCTCCCCTTCCCCTGCCGGCGGCCGACACCCCTACCAAACCCTCGACGTCGACGACGCTTGACCACCTCTGACCCATCCCGACATCTCCCAAACCACCACCTCTAACCCCCCCACTAATGAGCCACCTTAGCCCAACAGCCTCCCCACAACACTCACCCGAATCCACTTCGCCGGCAGCCCAAGTCTCCTCCCCCAGGCCCACATCGTCGCTGCCCATCTAAATACCACCACGCGAAACCTTAAAACCCCAAAATCGAAGCCTTAAAAATTGATTTAGGGGCTTTTAATTTTGGGGTTTGACGTGGTGTTTCAGAGGGAGGAGATGGATGGGGGAGGGGCGGTATGGGTTCGTCAGGTGGTGGTTTTGGAGAGCGACCGACCAATTTAAATTAGGTGGGGTGGTTATGTTGGAGTTAGGGTTTTGCAGTGGGGGGGTTTTGTTGGAGTTCGTTGTTGTTTTGGGGATCAGGCTGGCTTTTTAGGGGTCGGGGCTAGGTCAGGTGGTGATTTCGGTTGTCGGGGTTAAGTCGGGTGAGGGTTTCAGTGGCCGGGGGTTGGGCTGAGAGGTTGTTTGGTGGTCGGGAGGGCTTGTGGTCGGTGCTGCTGGGTGGGTGGGGGAGGGGTTTGGTGATTTTATTTATTTTTTTTAAAAAAATACTTTTATAATAATTTAATTATTAAAAAAAAAAAACCTAACTATAGTTAAGGATTTTTATTAAAATAACACTTATCAATGGTAATCAATAATTTAGGTTTACCATTGATAATAAAATTTAAGAACGTTTACCACTTAGAAAAGTAATAAGTTAGAGTTTACCAAAGAGAATTTCCCAAAAATAAAAAAAATAAAAGAAAAGAAAAACGGTCTTTGAAACTAAAACTTTAGTCCGCTTATTAAGTTAGGCGGTCTCTTGCCTTTTCTTTTCTTATATATCATATCTTTCTAATTCCCTTTACCCCAACCTGCTCCATTAGAAATGAATAGCTCTTATTTTTTTTATTCTCCCTCCTCCTTAAAACCCGAGCTTAGCTTCCTGCTTCCAGCCTCCAACCTTCTTTTTCTTGTATCTTCAATCCCTTGATTTTCTCTTTCTATTTTGATGCAAGTGATGCAACCACCTCTAACCTTCATCCATTCTCTCTCCTCATCATAGCCAAACCGCCGCCAACAACTCCATCGCCCTCCCTCTTCATCACCTCGCGGCGGCAACATCTGCAATTAGCTCGTCGCTCCCTTGCTCCGATCCGAACACTCAATACTCACTCTTTTGCTTCTAAGGTTTGTCTATCTCTCTCCTCTTCTCATCATCATTATTATTTTGGTTGATTTTCGAATTGATATTTGTGTGTAATTTTTCTGAATTTTGTTTGTGTAATTTATTTAAGGATAGTTCTAAATTTCAAATTTCGAATTTTGAATTTTGTAGTAATTTTTTGGAGCGGACATAAAGTTTCATTTTCTTTGATACTTTTCAATACCGCATGCAGTTTTTAAATTAGATCAAAATTCATCTCAAAATCACAATAATAGTTGCAAAAATTACTAGATCTCATCTTGAAAAGGTTGTTTTATACTTTTATATTACCATACGTTGTCTATACGGAAGAGTAAATTGAAAGTGAAAGTCGTATCTCTTACACAATACAATTTATTTCCATTTATCTTATTAATTAGTGAGTTTTGATTTCAGCAAATGAGTAGTTTTTCTAAGGTAAGTTAATTTCTATGTTTTTTATTTTCTGGATTTGAGACGAAGGTAGTTGTTATTTACAATTTTTTGGGTTAGTTCTTTAAGTTTTTCGCCTAATTCTTTTTTTTTTTTAATTGCAGCTTATGAGCATAGAAGCATATGGATCAGTTCATATTCGTAGCACATTGTCCAACACGATATGAATATTTGAAGCTTAAGCTGAAGATGCGTATTAGGATTTATAGATTTTTTTTATACTTTGTACATTGGGTTTTGTAATTTGTTGTATGTACCATATATTTGTATAAAACGTCAAATAATTATAATTTGAAGTTTAAATATTAAATTTAATAAGCTATTTTTTTTTAAAAAAAATGACACGAAAGACCGGTTAAGTTCTATAAGCGGTCTATCTTTTATCAAAAAAGAGATTGCCTAACTTCAATAAGCGGTCTCTCTTTTCTCAAAAAAGAGACCGCTTTTCTTTGATACATAGTCTCACTTTTTCTATTCTAGAGACCGTTTTTCTTTAATAGGCAGTCTCACTTTATCATTCTAGAGACCACCCCTAAAAAGCAGTCTCTTTGCCAAAGAGATCGCTTAGCTAGAGACCGCCTCTAAGGCAGTCTCTTTGGCTTATTTGAACGGGTCTCTTTGGCCTATTTTGTAGTAGTGAATGGTCATCGTTTAAAGGATTACTTTTGCAAGGAAGAAGTTGGTATCATCGAATGTATATTGCTTGATCCTTTGGATCCCAAGCCTCCCACTTGAAGGATTTTTTCATAGTCAAGCTAGTGACCTCATAAAGAAGCGCTTCTCGGGAGGCAACCCGAGTTTCTAACTCCTTTCTAAACTTTTTTTTAGAATATTTCGATTTCACTTTCTCCTTTTTGAATTTGAATTTGAATTTGAATTTTTTTTTCACCTTTTTGGTTAATAGGTGTTTGGATGATGAAGGAACAAGGATTTTCTATTTCAAAGATGTGAGGATAAATAGAAATTACTCTGTGCGACCCTGTGCGCGTCGTATGTGCGGGCGTGCAGTGTGACCTGTGCGGGCGCGCAGGCACCGTCGGAACCCGCACAGATTTATTCACAAATTGAAGCTAGAGGCAGAAAGTTTACGCGACCTAGTGCGCAACCTCTATGTGGGCGCGTATCTCATCTGTGCGGGCGCACGGCTCACCTGTGCGGGCGCACAGCTCACCTGTGCGGGCGCGCAGAGCAGGAAAATCGGGTTTTAACCCTCTTTTTTTCGATTTCATTCTCATATTTTCGAAACCCAATTTTCATGCTCTCTTCTCTCTCCTCACAAACCCAAACCCTAACCTTCAAATCTCACCCATTTTTTACAAATTCCATTGATTTTCTTTCAAATCCATCTAAAACTTTCACTCTAATCACAAATTCACCCACTTTGTCTCTCCAAAATACCCAAAAATCCCCCATTTTCATGGTTTGCAAGCTTCATTGAAGGTGTTGTTCTTGGAGGCTCTTAGTGGTGTTCAAGCTTCTACAAAGTGGTATAACTCTAAATTTTGCTATTTTATTACTTAATTTTACTTACTTATGAAAAATTTTTAGTTATTAAACATGAATTAGCTTGAGTGAATTGCATGTGATTTTGGTTTTCTTTGTGAGGAAATTGTTGGTTATTAGTGTGAAATTTGGTGATTTTGGGGACATTGTTGTTAATACTATTGTTTTGGAAGCCATTTTCATGAAATTAAGTTGAGAAATTTGGTGTTTGTATTGTTGATAATGCAACTAATTTCATGAGAATTGCTTGCTATCATAATGTGTTTTGATTGACTGCTTTGTTGTTGATTCTTGTTGTCTTGGGCGTTATATTTGTATGGTTAGTTGTTAGCACTAACCCTTTTGCAGATTGTTGAGTCTTGAGTTGTTGTTTTTGTTTTCTAATTGTTGGTTAAGTTTGAAGGTAGTTCTCCTTTTGGTTGGGTTTTTTGTATTGGTTGAACATAATGAGCAAAAGAAAGAGCACAAAGGAGCCCAGGTTAACGGTTGAAGAACCAAGTACCCAACAAACTCAAGCTCAAGGACCTAATGTTCCCCCTAGATTGAGATTTTCAAACAAGGTCCATGCTACGTTCTTCAACGACCTTCACGGAAGAAAGTTAAATCCCTCCCGACACTATGATAACCGCTCCATGAGAGCTTTAGGAATTGACGACGATATAAGGTCGCTCCGTGATAACTTGGGGATGAGTGAGTTCATCAAACATTAATACCAAACTTATAAGGAACCAACTTTCAAATTCTTGGCCTCTTTTGAAAAAGATCCCCTTGGAAACGACTTCCAGATTTCCTTTCAATTGTTCAACAACCGGCACTTTATGACTCTAAGTGATCTTAATGTATTGTTGGATTTGAACCCCGAGGCGGACATCCTTGCCTCTTCGTTGAGCCTGTCCCCTGAGTACGATGCATTTAGATGGTGGCAACGATTACCGACTTTGAAGAATTCAACACCAGGTATTCGGTGGCCAACCATATTATCCACCCTGTACTCCGTATTGTACACCGCATTCTGAGGTTTGCGGTGTTTAGCAAGCAGGATTTGAGCAAGCTCTCTCATGAGGAGCTATTTTCTTTGTGGGTAGCCACTAGGGAGGAACAAAAAGGGCGGATCAATATGGGATATTGGTTCGTCTTGTGCTACGAGGCAATCAAGTCGGGCCACAAGACAGGAGAAATTTCCCTCGGTGGGATGATTAAAAGGATTGCGAAGAAGCTCAACTATGAACGCTTCTTCCCCTCGTGCACTCAACTGGGGACCGACAAAGATCTATTCATCGAAATTCAGCAGATGAGAAGGTCGGGGTTCCTCCATGGAACTTCAGATGCCAACTATTTTCATGCCTGGATACTTGATAGAGAGCACCATTGTATCTTGCCATACCCCAGCCGTACATCCCTAGAGCGGAATGCTAGGAATGTATGGAAGATTTCGCGAGATAATGGTGTGCTACCCACTGCTCTGGGTGGCTTAAGGAATTTGGAAGTCGGCTAACAGCAACAACAGCAACACCAACAACAACAACAACAACAACAACAACAACAACAACAACAACAATAACAACAACAACAACAACAACAACTACAACAAAAACATCATCAGCAACATCATCAAGGCATGAGTATCCTTGAACAACAAATGATGAGCATGCAACTTGGCATGCAAATCATAATGGAGAACCAGCAGGGTATGTTTCTGCAAACCCAAGCTTTTTATGGTGTGGCCGTGGACAGGGGTGAGGTCACCCCCCGGTAAACTACCCCTATTGGCCACCCCAAAAAGGGCCGGTCCCTGGGTGGCAGGGATCAGAACCTACTTGGCCCTATTCGCAAGGGCCATCCTCCCACGATGTTCTCCAGGTAGACTACCCGACAGAAATCGGGTACGATTATTGTGCCCCCGCGGGGAGCAATTTTCGGGGTGACCCCAACTATCCATATGTCGACCCTACCCACCCTTCCCCTCTTCAGCTTCCCGCCCCTTTCGACCCGTTGCCTTAATGGCAACAAGACCTCTTCCAAGGTAACTATGGTTGGCCTCCGGGTTACTCCGGTGGTTGGGACCCACACGGCATCCCTCCGGAAGGTTTCTCTTATGACACCGAGGATGATGGAGATGATGACGAAGCCGACCCTAGTGGCCACTAGCCCCCCTAGTTATTTATTTCTCTCCTTTGTCCCCTCTCAATGTTTTTAATTTGGCGCACCGCGGACGGTGTATTGTTTAAGTGTGGGGGGTGTGTAAGAGGAAAAGGGATGTTTTTTTTTATAGTGTGGGGGAAGGCTTGTCTTCATGCTAGTGGGGGGGGGATTTCATGGTAGGTGGTAGAGCTCTCATGGTTCGGTTGGCTTTATCATGTTTTGATGTTGATTTATCTACTTTATTGTGATGATTATGTCCCTGGGTGATTTTGATAAGTGTTTGCTAATGAATTTTCAAGTTTTTGTGTAGGTGATGGTGCTCCCATGAGGAAAAATCCAAACTCCCGATAGTCCAAACTTCCCTTAATCCAAATTTCTTTTAGTTTATTTTATTCTATTTCTATTTATTCTTTTTGCTTAAATTCTTAGTTTCTTTCTTTGACTTTTAACTTTTTATTTTATTTTTGTTTCATCTCATTCGTTTCTTTCATTTTGGCTTACTTTTGAAGCTTGGAAATGGAGATAAAGGAAGTCATATAGCATTTCGAGCTTCCCACGGTGAGATTGCATAATTTATCTTGTCTGCATTTCATGCGGCATTTGGTGAGACCTTTCCTCTCTTTTATTTTCTTTTTCCTTGGGTTTTTAGCTTAGGCTTATCTTAGGAAGAAGTTGAATGGTTTGAGGATGTTTGCTTTTGGTTCTATGGAACCTGGGATCGTTGATGTTGTTATCGAACGATAACTCGTATGTGAACCCTTTTGATTTCTTCCTCTTTCTTTTGTTTTGTTTTCCCCTTTTTTGTGTTACAAGCATAATTATGACAATTTGAAATGATTTTTGATATGTAACTTGCTCAGTCTTTTGGATTAGTTTGCCTCGATGTGTCTTTGAATGCATATCTTCCTAATCGATGAGGGTTTGCAAGGTTTGTGAATGCTTTGGGTTGAGTTAGACACATTGTAAGCTAAGGTAGCCCGGTTTAGAACTTTTGAGGACGTTTGAACCCCTAGTTCACGGGAAAGTGGTAATATGGTGTTGCTCTCTATGATGGATAAGATTCCCTTGGTTAGTAATTGTATATTTCTTATCCCGTGTGAGCGTCATTTGTTCTAGCCTTCATCATTCTTGTGAACGGCACTTAGGATCCTTAACTATGTATGTCTTTATCTTTGTGTTGGCGTCTAGCTCCCAAGATCGTGACCATATAACTCTATAGAAGGAAGAGGGCATTTCTTCTCATTTTTCTTTGTTTCCTTTATTTTTTGTTACAAATTTGGTTTTCATTTTTACATTCCCCCTCTTGCTTACCTATTTGAGCCTTATTTACCCTTTCTTGACTTAGCCATGTTACAAACCTATCGGCCTATGTTCTATCAACTCTTGTAGTTAGTGAAGCATTGGCTTGTGAGGTTCAAGTTTGATAATGTTGAAATTGAGCAAGAAAGTTGTGTAATTTGACTCAAATAAGGTTTTGAAAGGCTATTAATGAAAAGAGTACGCAAAAAGGCTTGGCAAGAAAGTTGAAAGGACTTGAAACTCATGAAAACCAAGCAAAAAGAAAATAAAAAAAAATGAAAAAGATTGAAGTAATGTGGTTGGTTTGTTTTGAAAGGTTGTGAGTTTGAAGAATAGGTTCAAATCTTATGATGTTCTTGAGAGATGGCCACTCTTACGCTTCACTTAGGAATTGCCACCAAAGTTTTCAAATTGTTTCCCAACCATAACCCCTAGCCATGACATTACAACCCTACTTAAGACCCTTGGATTCTAGAAGGGCGTGTTAAAGGACGGTGGAGGGAGATAGATTTCAACCCTATGGAGAGAGTATGCATAGTTGAGATGTCGGGATGACCTTATGACTCCACATAAAATTTTCTTTTTTCGGTTCCCTCGAGGAACCATGAGGAGCTAGCTAGGGGATGAATTAAAGCTAGTGGAGAGAACGCGGACCGTCTTGGTTGGGGCTAGGGCAGAGAATGAAATCAGTAGTTCTCTACGCTTAGCTTAGGTTTTTCTTTTTCAACCTTGAGCCTCTTGGAACGTGTTTTCCATCCTTGAATTGAGAAAGATAAGTATTCTTTGGTGCATTTATTTGCAAATGAGTCCAAATTAAGCATTCCATTACCTTGAGGTTTTATTGGTTTTGCGAAAATCTTGTGATGTTATGTTTGTAGTGTTTGTCTTTTCGTTCCGGTTTTCCTTGCTTGAGGACAAGCAAGAGGCAAGTGTGGGGGATTTTGATGAGTGGCATTTATGCCAGTCTTTTGTACTTTTTCTCTAAGGATTCTCCCCTCATTTGCGCTTGTTTGGCCCTTTTTCTAAGCATGTTTACTTAGTTTTGCTTCCTCTTTCCTTTTGTCCCTTATCTTCCCTTCTCTTAGTCTTCTCGCTTTGTTTTTATTTTGATTTCCATGCTTTGGTTTTGTAGGTATTATGTGCCGAAAGAAAGAGGATATCAAGAAGCCAAGCTGAGTGTTGTGCGCGGGGTACTGTGCGGCTTCTGTGCGGGCGCACATGTGAGGATGTGCGGGCACGTAGCCCTGTTAGAACCCGCACAGCAAGACTAATGAAACAGATCTTAACAAGAGAGTTTGCGCGACCTTACGCGCGACTTGTGTGCAGGCGCACACACCTTATGCGCAGGCGTGCAGGACAAATGTGCGAGCGCGCTCATTTTCCCCGTACCCTTAAAGTTACGGCCGCACACTACGCTGAGAGGGCGCAAAAGCATTATGTGCAGGCGCGCAGCTCATCTGTGCAGGCACGCGCGGCCGGGTTTTTGATTTGTTTGCGCATTGTTGTCCATGTCTCTTTCTTTTCGGGGGAGCCACATATATATGGACGGGACACTTTGTAATAGAAAGAACTTAGTACTAATTCCATAGAACATTAGCCTAATCTAGAGAGAGAAAATAGATTGTTATTCAAGCTTCCATTATTGTATTCAACTTTGCTCAAGCTTTAATCTTCTATCAATCAAGCAAGTATCCAAGTTTTCATCTTTCTTCAATCCTTTCTTTAGTAATCTCTTCTTCTTTCCTTTAATATTATTTATTTGTTTTATTGTTACTTATTTTTGTCTATCTTATTAGTTTATCTAGCTATTATTGATTTCATATATTTCAATCATGTTTTGTTTTGAGTTTCTTGTGTTTATTTCTAGTTTTGATATTATGTTTAATCTCCCTTCTCTAAGCTATACTCTTAGCTAGGGGAAGGAGGTGGAAGATATGCATTGAATGGTGGATGAATGATGATAGTTGGATTGATTACATGCCTTAAATTGATGAAAGACATGAATTTTAATGGCTTGAGATTATTGTTGCACTTTATTTGATTGCCTTCTAGTTTAAATGCATGAAAATGATTTGAACTAGATTAAGATCACCTCTATTTTAATGATTGTATTTGGATGAGTTGTTAAAATGGAGTTTCATGTATTGTGCTTCTTTATTCTCTTAATTTGCTTGTGTCTAATAGGATGCATGAAAATGATCCTAATTAGCATAGACTTCTTTCATTGATTTTCCTAGACTATTGCATGAGAATGAATTGTTTATGTAGAATCTTGTGTTCTTTGGCATGTTCATCATGATAACTATCATTGTTCCCCTCTTTCTAATCATGTTTGAAACCCCCAAATCCATAGCATCATTTTCTATTGATTTTAATCATCATTTTCTTGCTTACTTGTAGTTTTAGTGTTCTACTCAACAAAACCAACAAAACAATCCCCTTTTCACTCTTGCATTAGTGATATTTGATGTTGAATTAGCGTGCTTCCCTAGTGGTTTGACCCTTTACTTGCCACTAACTAGTTTTGTGTAGGTTTAGGCTTTATAAATGATTAATTTGGTTAGGGTGGTAGCTTAATGACCTATCTTATGCCGATCAGGAAGGAGCTATATAAGTGTCTATGTACACAAGGAATAAATTGTATGTTGGTGCCTTTGTGCACTTAAGGTGTTTTTAACACTGAGGGATAGGATTTTTGACACATTATGCGTTTAAGGTGTCTTTGACACTAAGGTAGAATTAAAAAGGGTTCAACATTAAATAATATGTGGTCACTAATTATTCAAGAATTAATTTGGTATGTTGGTTGATTGAATAATTATTGTTGATTGTTTTATTATGCTTTGAGAGTCATCACCAAGTCCAACAAAAGGTAAATAACGTAAAGTGAAAGAGATTACGCGCCAAAACTCTTGGAACGTATATACCTTGAGTATGAACAATGGGGGGAGTTATGGGGTTTTATATTTACCATAACTTCTAATGGAGTACAGGACGTTGTACATTCCTTTTTATTTATTATTATGCGTAGGAATTCCGCCACCTTTGTGTGGTTTTTTCGCTGGCACGATTAGATCCTGTGTCAGTTAACCTCAATTTATTTGGGGGAGGATAGTTGGAAACCCGTTCGATGCGTAATCAACACTAAATGAATTATTTATTGTCTAGTCATTGTGTTTTGTTGATTGATGTGTGTGCTTGTAAACAGGTGCAATGAGGTAAGTGTGTTGATAGGTGAAAGCATGTTAACGTGTTTAATTTACGCTTATGTACTCCGCTTTGCTGATTGTGTGTGTTTGTGTGTTTGGCCATGTCCTTACCTTGGCCCTATGATGACCTATTTTTAATGGAAAGTAGTGGAAACAAGTAGAGATAAACTTTTCAGGTATTGAAGCATAAACATGATGGGGCATGAGATAAGAGTGAATCTTGCTAGATTTCATTAGGTTATGATGTGTTTTATGCTTTATTTATTTATGACATATTTTATATGGACTAACACAAAGGTTTAGTTTTGGAACGGTTTTGAATAAGGGCCTTTAATGGTTCCAAGTTTTACTTTGATTTTATTTGACTTTGTTTGTTTGGTTTTAATTTTTACTTTCGTTTGGTTGACTTTTGAGTTGACTTGTTTAAACGGTTTTTAATTTTGAGTCTTCCGCTGTGTGTCTTTGAGAATTGCCTTAGTCGTTTTCACGGTGGCGGTATTGTCTTAGATATTCCTAAATCGTAATTTAAAGAGTAGAATGGATATTTAAAGGAAAGAAATTTCTAGGGTGTTACAAAGTGGTATTAGAGCTTAGGTTGAGATTTTAAATTACCACTAACCCGAAAACGTTTTTCTTACTGTGATTTAAACTTTGCCAAGTGTTAATTTAATTATGTAACAATTGTCCCGATTTTTTTTTATATACACATATATATTTTTTTTAAATAAAAAAAATAAATAAGGGGCCGAAATTTTTTCTTAATTAGGTTTTTTTTTTGGTCCGATTTTTTTTAAAGCAAGGATTGAGGTAAGAATTATGTGTTAAAAGCTTTAATTAACATGTTGGTGAGCTTGGGTAGGAAAAAGAAAGGGCATATAGGCTATAATTTAATTTATTCCCTATGTGCATAATTTTATTTTGAGTGTTCAATCATGTTGTTTGACTAGATGCTTGTTGATGAAAGCATGAAATATGTGTATTGTTCTATGTGATTCTTCGAAATTGTATGATTGAACATCGAACTTTATTTCCTACAAGACTGTATTATTTATTTTATTTTATTTCTTTTAGGAAAGGGAATTCTTTTCTAAACCTTTTCTCTACAGGATGTCAATCTTTCCTAGCAAATTTACACAAATGGGATCTCTTGTCAAGAAACATAATGAACACCCCAATGACTTTGTAGAAAAGATCAGATACTTTTGTTCCTACATGAGCAATGTCTTACAAGACAGAGTTTATGACTCCCGTGATCGTATTTCGGCTATGATTGTCCATTGTCTTACATTGTTGTCAAACAGAGATTTTCTTATTTTTACCTTCCAGGAGATGTTCCAAATTACCATAAATACAAAGACTATTATGGCCAATGTTATCCAGACTATATTTTCTTAACTAAATATTTCGTAAGAGTGGAGAAAGTTCATTGTCAGCACTTAAATCTTCCCTACCCTGACTACTACTACGATAACCCAGTAGGGAACAATCCTCCTCCTAAACAACAATCAGGTAATTCTTCTTCTTTTCTTCGTCAGGGGGTGGTCAGGTAGAAAATGGAGAACAATAAGAGGGAGATAGTTCACTTATGGAGATTTTTTATCCTAATCCACCTCCAACTCCAATAATAATAGACATTTCATCGGATGAGGAGGAAGAAGGGGAGTTTGTACAAGTAGAACCTGAACCTGAGTAACCTGAACCAATGAAGGAGTCAAATGATTCTAATTTTGATCTTTCAAGCTACTAACAATCCACTGACAAAAGGGACAACATTCGAAAGGATTAGATCTTATAACTTTCCTCGTCACGAATTCATAGTCGTTTTTTTAGTTATTGTTATTTCAGTTTTAAATCAATAAGTGGCATAACCACACAAGTTTCTAGAAAACAATTTTTATTTTAGTAATTTCAGTCTATTTTAATTAATAAGACCTTATTTATTTCGTTGTCAATTTTTTTTATGTAAATAAATAAATTCATTTGTTTTCCAAATCTCCCATTTCACATCACTATTCCAATAACCAAAATCCTAAGGAACTTAATTCTAACGAATATTTCTAAGATATGGGAATTTATGGGAATTTTTTTATCTATGTGATGCTTTATTAAATGTATGGTTGGTTAGCAATCAATAATTGATTAATAAAGCTACAAATTAAGGGAATTCTTAGCTCTCGCTATCCCAAATTGTTAGCTTCAAATTTTACTATGAATTTTTAAAGAGTGCTAAGTAATAGATGAGTGTATGTCTTGAGAGCTAAACATAGCCATTTCTAATATAAACCATTGTACTCAATTCAAGAGAAGCAAAATGGCAGGGGGAAGAAGTTCTGGTAATGGTGGAAACGATTTGAATGAATTAGTAAGGCAATTGGCAGCAGTTGCCCAACAATTGGCAAGAAACTCAACTGGTAATGGCGATGCTTAAGTAGAGCTCTTTAAGAAGGTGGCACAAAGTAAGCCACCAACATATCAAGGCGAGCCTGACCTTATTATATTGGAAAACTGGTTGAGGGAATTTGAGAAACTATTTGGAGTTGTGGGATGCCCTGAAAATTTGAAAGTGAGTTGTGCTACTTACTATCTGAGGGGTGAAGCTGACCTTTGGTGGAAACAAAACGAGACTACCATTAGAGCGCTACCTGGGTTCAACTGGACCAAATTCCAAGAGAAAGTGAGAGACAAGTTTTATCCTAGCTTTTTTCGGAAGCAGAAAGCTGAGGAATTCTCAAACCTTAAGATGGACAAGATTTCAGTTACGGACTACTACCCAAGTTTATTCAGTTGTCCCGTTTTGCTAAAGGGTCTGTCTCTAGGGAGAAAGCGAAAGCTAGGAAGTTTGAGAGTGGCTTAACTAATGATTTGCAGTTAAAGCTGTGTGGCCAAGTATTTGAGACCCTGGATGAAGTACATGGAAGGGCCGCACACCTTTATGCTTTAGAAGAAAAGAAGAAGAAGGAGTTAGCTGAAATAAAAGGGAGAGAGAAGGGAAGGAAGTGGGGCAAGTTTCTAGAAACCAACAGGAAACCCAGAATGGTTTTAAGAAGCAGAAGTACCACCATAACAATAACTTTCACAACAATAATAACTTCTAGGGTAATAATCGTAAAGGAAACCGTAACAACAATGAAGGGACTAGAAACAATAACCACGGGAATAACAAGAAAGGGAGAATTTATTTTTGCAAGAGGTGTAGGAATAACCACCCTGGAAAGGATTGCGAGGGCAATTTGGTCGCTTGTCGTGTTTGTAATAAACTTCGGCATAGGGAATATGAGTGTTTCTCCAAGAATAGCAATGGGAACAAGCAAAACAACAATAATTCAGGAGGAAACCAGAGGAATTTCCAAGGAAACAACACCAACTTTACTAGGAACAAGGGTGTGCAACAGAATGGGGCAAAGAACAGTAACACCACCAGTGGGAATAACCAACAGAAGGGTGAAACTGCAGGGAAACTGAATGTTCTGAGTCAACATGAGGCGGATGCCACGAAAGATGTTATCACTGGTACTTTTTCTATTAACTTTATTCCTATCAAAGTATTGTTTGATTCTGGTGCAACTTTTTCTTTTGTTTCTAAGGGTATTGTTTCAAAACTTAAAGATGATTTAAAGACAGTAGAGGTAGTAGATTTACCCATAACCATTCCGACAGGTGGGGTAGTGAGATGTACCAAAACCTTTAGAAATGTGCCTTTAGAATGAGAAGGAAAGATATTCCCGTATGAACTTATTGAGTTTGGGATGAGCGACTTTGATATTATTCTGGGAATGGACTAGTTGAGTAAGTGTAATGCTGAGATTAGTTGTAGATCACAGAAAGTGAAGATGGTCACAAGCAGAAATGAATCAGTGACTTACTGGATGAACAGTAAAACCAAGTGCCCAAGGGTAATATCAGTGCTAAAATTAGCAAAATACATGAAGAAGGGTCATCCAGTATATTTTTGTAGTGTTAGGAATATGAACCATGAACAAGTGACAAATCAAGAAAATATAGAAGTAGTCAACGAATTCCTGGATGTATTTCCGGAGGAGATCCCTAGAATGCTACCTAAGAGGGCAATCGACTTTACCATAGATTTAGTTCCTGGAACAGCCCCAATATCCAAGGCACCATATCGAATGGCACCTGCAGAAATGAGTGAATTAAAGGAGCAATTGCAAGATTTAATTGACAAGGGATACATTAGACCAAGTGCTTCTCCTTGGGGAGCACCAGTTCTATTAGCAACAACAACAACAACAACAACAACAATAGCATCAACAATAATAACAACAACAACAACAACAACAGCAACAATAACAAAAAAAACATCATCAGCAACATCATCAAGGCATGAGTATCCTTGAACAACAAATGATGAGCATGCAACTTGGCATGCAAAGCATAATGGAGAACCAGCAGGGTATGCTTCTGCAAACCCAAGCTTTTTATGGTGTGGCCGTGGACAGGGGTGAGGTCACCCCCCGGTAAACTACCCCTATTGGCCACCCCAAAAAGGGCCGATCCCTGGGTGCCAGGGATCAGAACCTACTTGGCCCTATTCGCAAGGGCCATCCTCCCACGGTGTTCCCCAGGTAGACTACCCGACAAAAATCGGGTACGATTATTGTGCCCCCGCGGGGAGCAATTTTCGGGGTGACCCCAACTATTCATATGTCGACCCTACCCACCCTTCCCCTCTTCAGCTTCCCGCCCCTTTCGACCCGTTGCCTCAATGGCAACAAGACCTCTTCCGAGGTCACTATGGTTGGCCTCCTGGTTACTCCGGTGGTTGGGACCCACACGGCATCCCTCCGGAAGGTTTCTCTTATGACACCAAGGATGATGGAGATGATGACGAAGCCGACCCTACTGGCCACTAGCCCCCCTAGTTCTTTATTACTCCCCTTTGTCCCCACCCAATGTTTTTAATTTGGCGCACCGCGGATGGTGCATTATTTTAGTGTGGGGGGTGTGTAAGAGGAAAAGGGATGTTTTTTTTAATAGTGTGGGGGAAGGCTTGTCTTCATGCTAGTGTGGGGGGGGGGGGATTTCATTGTAGGTGGTAGAGCTCTCATGGTTCGGTTGGCTTTATCATGTTTTGATGTTGATTTACCTACTTTATTGTGATGATTATGTCCCTGGGTGATTTTGATAAGTGTTTGCTAATGAATTTTCAAGTTTTTGTGTAGGTGATGGTGCTCCCATGAGGAAAAATCCAAACTCCCGATAGTCTAAACTTCCCTTAATCCAAATTTCTTTTAGTTTATTTTATTCTATTTCTATTTCTTCTTTTTGTTTAAATTCTTAGTTTCTTTCTTTGATTTTTAACTTTTTATTTTATTTTTGTTTCATATCATTCATTTCTTTCATTTTGGCTTACTTTTGAAGCTTGGAAATGGAGATAAAGGAAGTCATAGGGAAATTCGAGCTCCCCACGGTGAGATTGCATAATTTATCTTGTCTGCATTTCGTGCGGCATTTGGTGAGACCTTTCCTCTTTTTTATTTTCTTTTTCCTTGGTTTTTTAGCTTAGGCTTATCTTAGGAATAAGTTGAATGGTTTGAGGATGTTTGCTTTTGGTTCTATGGAACCTGGGATCGTTGATGTTGTTATCGAATGATCACTTGTATGACGATTGAGATTTAATTGAATTATATGCCTCGTATGTGAACCCTTTTGATTTCCTCCTCTTTCTTTTGTTTTGTTTTCCCCTTTTTTGTGTTACAAGCATAATTATGACAATTTGAAATGATTTTTTATATGTAACTTGCTCAGCCTTTTGGATTAGTTTGCCTCGATGTGGCTTTGATGCTTATCTTTCTAATCGATGAGGGTTTGCACGGTTTGAGAATGCTTTGGGTTGAGTTAGACACATTGTAAGCTAAGGTAGCCCGGTTTAGAACTTTTGAGGACGTTTGAACCCCTAGTTCACGGGAAAGTGGTAATATGGTGTTGCTCTCTATGATGGATAGGATTCCCTTGGTTAGTAATTGCTATATTTCTTATCCCGTGTGAGCGTCATTTGTTCTAGCCTTCATCATTCTTGTGAACGGCACTTAGGATCCTTAACTATGCATGTCTTTATCTTTGTGTTGGCGTCTAGCTCCCAAGATCGTGACCATATAACTCTAGAGAAGGAAGAGGGCATTTCTTCTCATTTTTCTTTGTTTCCTTTATGTTTTGTTACAAATTTGGTTTTCATTTTTACATTCACCCTCTTGCTTACCTATTTGAGCCTTATTTACCCTTTCTTGACTTAGCCATATTACAAACCTATCGGCCTATGTTCTATCAACCCTTGTAGTTAGTGAAGCATTGGCTTGTGAGGTTCGAGTTTGATAATGTTGAAATTGAGCAAGAAAGTTGTGTAATTTGATTCAAATAAGGTTTTGAAAGGCTATTCATGAAAAGAGTACGCAAAAAGGCTTGGCAAGAAAGTTGAAAGGACTTGAAACTCATGAAAACCAAGCAAAAACAAAATAAAAAAAAATTAAAAAAAAAATGAAAAAGATTGAAGTAATGTGGTGGGTTTGTTTTGAAAGGTTGTGAGTTTGAAGAATAGGTTCAAATCTTAGGATGTTCTTGAGAGATGGCCACTCTTACGCTTCACTTAGGAATTGCCACCAAAGTTTTCAAATTGTTTCCCAACCATAACCCCTAGTCATGACATTACAACCCTACTTAAGACCCTTGGATTCTAGAAGGGCGTGTTAAAGGACGGTGGAGGGAGATAGATTTCAACCCTATGGAGAGAGTATGCATAGTTGAGATGTCGGGATGACCTTATGACTCCACATAAAATTTTCTTTTTTCGGTTCCCTCGAGGAACCATGAGGAGCTAGCTAGGGGATGAATTAAAGCTAGTGGAGAGAACGCGGACCGTCTTGGTTGGGGCTAGGGCAGAGAATGAAATCAGTAGTTCTCTACGCTTAGCTTAGGTTTTTCTTTTTCAACCTTGAGCCTCTTGGAACGTGTTTTCCATCCTTGAATTGAGAAAGATAAGTATTCTTTGGTGCATTTATTTGCAAATGAGTCCAAATTAAGCATTCCATTACCTTGAGGTTTTATTGGTTTTGCGAAAATCTTGTCATGTTATGTTTGTAGTGTTTGTCTTTTCGTTCCGGTTTTCCTTGCTTGAGGACAAGCAAGAGGCAAGTGTGGGGGATTTTGATGAGTGGCATTTATGCCAGTCTTTTGTACTTTTTCTCTAAGGATTCTCCCCTCATTTGCGCTTGTTTGGCCCTTTTTCTAAGCATGTTTACTTAGTTTTGCTTCCTCTTTCCTTTTGTCCCTTATCTTCCCTTCTCTTAGTCTTCTCGCTTTGTTTTTATTTTGATTTCCATGCTTTGGTTTTGTAGGTATTATGTGCCGAAAGAAAGAGGATATCAAGAAGCCAAGCTGAGTGTTGTGCGCGGGGTACTGTGCGGCTTCTGTGCGGGCGCACGTGTGAGGATGTGCGGGCACGTAGCCCTGTCAGAACCCGCACAGCCAGACTGAAGAAACAGAGCCTAACCAGAGAGTTTGCGCGACCTTACGCGCGACTTGTGTGCAGGCGCACAAACCTGATGCGCGGGCGCGCAGGACAAATGTGCGGGTGCGCTCATTTTCCCCGTACCCTTAAAGTTACGGCCGCGCACTACGCTGAGAGGGCGCAAAAGCATTATGTGCAGGCGCGCAGCTCATCTGTGCAGGCACGCGCGGCTGGGTTTTCGATTTGTTTGCGCCTTGTTGTCCAAGTCTCTTTCTTTTCGGGGGAGCCACATATATATGGACGGGACACTTTGTAATAGAAAGAAATTAGTACTAATTTCATAGAACATTAGCCTAATCTAGAGAGAGAAAATAGATTGTTATTCAAGCTTCCTTTGTTGTATTCAACTTTGCTCAAGCTTTAATCTTCTATCAATCAAGCAAGTATCCAAGTTTTCATCTTTCTTTAATCCTTTCATTAGTAATCTCTTCTTCTTTCCTTTAATATTATTTATTTATTTTATTGTTACTTATTTTTGTCTATCTTATTAGTTTATCTAGCTATTATTGATTTCATATATTTCAATCATGTTTTGTTTTGAGTTTCTTGTGTTTATTTCTAGTTTTGATATTATGTTTAATCTCCCTTCTCTAAGCTATACTCTTAGCCAGGGGAAGGGGGTGGAAGATATGCATTGAATGGTGGATGAATGATGATAGTTGGATTGATTACATGCCTCAAATTGATGAAAGACATGATTTTTAATGGCTTGAGATTATTGTTGCACTTTATTTGATTGCCTTCTAGTTTAAATTCATGAAAATGATTTGAACTAGATTAAGATCACCTCTATTTTAATGATTGTATTTGGATGAGTTGTTAAAATGGAGTTTCATGTATTGTGCTTCTTTATTCTCTTAATTTGCTTGTGTCTAATAGGATGCATGAAAATGATCCTAATTAGCATAGACTTCTTTCATTGATTTTCCTAGACTATTGCATGAGAATGAATTGTTTATGCAGAATCTTGTGTTCTTTGGCATGTTCATCATGATAACTATCATTGTTCTCCTCTTTCTAATCATGTTTGAAACCCCCAAATCCATAGCATCATTTTCTATTGATTTTAATCATCATTTTCTTGCTTACTTGTAGTTTTAGTGTTCTACTCAACAAAACCAACAAAACAATCCCCTTTTCACTCTTGCATTAGTGGTATTTGATGTTGAATTAGCGTGCTTCCCTAGTGGTTTGACCCTTTACTTGCCGCTAACTAGTTTTGTGTAGGTTTAGGCTTTATAAATGATTAATTTGGTTAGGGTGGTAGCTTAACGACCTATCTTATGCCGATCAGGAAGGAGCTATATAAGTGTCTATGTACACAAGGAATAAATTGTATGTTGGTGCCTTTGTGCACTTAAGGTGTTTTTAACACTGAGGGATAGGATTTTTGACGCATTATGCGTTTAAGGTGTCTTTGACACTAAGGTAGAATTAAAAAGGGTTCAACATTAAATAATATGTGGTCACTAATTATTCAAGAATTAATTTGGTATGTTGGTTGATTGAATAATTATTGTTGATTGTTTTATTATGCTTTAAGAGTCATCACCAAGTCCAATAAAAGGTAAATAACGTATCAAAAACTCCGTTTTCATACACCAATTCTCTCATTCATCAATTCTCATACATTAATTCTTTAGCATTCTTTTCTTTCTTCAATTCTTTCTTGCTTTTTCATACAAAATTCCGCATTCACAAGATCTAGAAACACCTAGCCATATTCGAAGTTGCCTTCGCCCTAGACGTGAAAAGGTTTTAATTTCTGAGGGTTTGGTCCCAAATCTCTCTTTTAATTTTTTAATTTAATTGCTTTGATTATTATTTTCCTTGAAGTTACTAACGTGTGTATTTCGTTATTAGAAGGAGGTACGAGGCATCAAAGTAAGTACTTTAATTGGTTTTAATTGATTTTATGATGTAGACATCATGTTTAGATTGTTATTATTATATTCCTAGTATCATGTCTAGGATATTTTTAATATTAAATTTGATTGTTACGATGCTTCCTATGTTCTTCCTAATATTAATTCATGTTAGTATCATGTTAGGGTTAAAGATTTGATTTTTATTGCTTAGTGACATGCTAGGGTTTGTTATTAATCTTGTTAGTATCATGCCTAGGATCTTGCTATTTTTATGCTTTAATACTAACATGAACATGATAATGATTATAATTGTTATAATTTATGATGATTATGAATATTATTATTATTATTATTATTATTATTATTATTATCATTATTATTATCATTATTATTATTATTATTATTATTATAATGATTTATTATTCATGATATTATTTATTATGTTGCTTGATTATTTATTATTTATTGCTTGATTACACCTTTATTCATGTTTAAAGGGAATTGGTACTTGTAATCATGCTTAATAAGATAATTAATAATCTTGTTAGGTTAACTATGATTATAATTCAAGTGATCGCCAATAATAGATTTATTTGTGCATTAATATTCAACCAACATAGATTAAATAGGTTTAGGGTTAATCCTATTGATTGCATGTTACTCAGAAAGCGCACATGAATACGAGCAGAATAAAGTAGAGGCCTATTATTAGGGCAGGTTCAATCTCTTTTAGGTTGGATTTGTACCTTCATCCCCGAACCCTTATTTGGTTCTAGACCTTATGGAGTTGACGATCTCTTGGATCGTTAAGGGGTGTAACCTTCTTCTCGTGAACGGTTTATAAGTTCTTTAAAAACTTGTTGGCGACTCTTTTGCTCTATCTTCTTCCCTTTTGGACGCCACCGTACTTTATTGTTTGATCAAAGTGGGGTTCAAGCTAGTGGGATTTTTAAAGTCTTGAAATTATTCCCTACACATATGCATCGAGGCAGTTAAAGACCCATGAAGTAAACTATTCAACTCATGATTTGGAATTAGCTGCAATCATTTTTGCACTAAAAATTTGGAGCCATTAGTTGTATGGAGTGAAATGTAGAATTTACACAGATTAAAAAAGCTTAAAGTACATTTTCACCCAAAAGGACTTGAACTCTCGTCAACAGTGGTGGTTATAGTATACGGCAGATTATGATTTAGACATACAATACCACGAAGGGAAAGCGAATGTGGTTGCGGACGCTCTAATACGTAAAACTAGTCAGGGAATGAACTCGTTAGTAGTGGCTAATGAATTATGTAGAGAAATGATGAAATTGAATATAGAGGTTGTAGAATGGGGAGTAACAGCGGGTATTCTTGCGAGTCTAAGCATCCAACAAACAATATTTGACGAGATTCGAGCCAACCAAGAGGGAGATGTAAAGTTGGATAGGATTCGCGAGAAAATTAAGGAGGGAAAGACTACAGACTTCAAGATTCACGAAGATGAGAGTTTGAGGTACAAAGATCGATGGTGCGTACCATAGAATTGTGAGGAAGTGAAGAGAAAGTTGATGGAAGAAGGCCACAATACACCTTACTTTGTACAACCGGGAGGATACAAGCTATAGAAGGATTTGAAGAAGATGTTTTGGTGGCCTAGAATGAAAAACGAGGTTGCTGAGTTTGTGGCAAAGTGTTTAACATGTCAAAAGGTGAAGATAGAGCACATGAGGCATCAAGGGACGGTACAGTCATTAGAAATTCCAAGATGGAAGTGGAATTGCATTTTAATGGATTTTGTGACTTGCCTACCTAAGTCAAAAAGTGGAAATGATACCATTTGGGTAGTGACGGATAGTCTTACGAAATCAGCAGTGTTTATACCAATGAAAGAAACTTGAAAGATGGAGCAACTTGTGAAAGCTTACATCAAATATGTTGTGAGGTTACATGGGGTTCTAAAAGATATTGTATCTGACAGAGATTCCAGGTTTTTCCCAAAATTCTGGAAAAGTGTACAAGAAAATTTTGGTACAATACTTAAGATGAGTACGGCATTTCACCCTGCCACAGATGGGCAAACTGAGAGAACCATTCAAACCTTGGAGGACATATTGAGAGCTTGTGTAATAGACTTCTAGAGAGGTTGGGAAGATAGTTTGGATTTAATTTAATTTTCCTACAATAATAGTTACCATGCAAGCATAGGAATGGCACCATTTAAGGATTTGTATGGGAGGAAATGTCGTAGTCCAATTTGTTGGAACGACATTAGTGAAACTATGATCCTAGGGCCTCAAATGATTGAAGATACAGTTAAACAAGTAAGGGAAATTCAAGCTAAAATTCAAGCAGCTCAAGATCGCTAAAAGAGCTGTTTAGACTTGAAGCGAAGGGAAGAAGAGTTCGAAATTGATGATAAAGTGTTGTTGAAGGTGTCACCAATGAAAGGAGTGATGAGATTTGGAAAGAAAGGAAAGCTCAGTCCAAAATACATTGGTCCATATGAAATACTATAAAGAATAGGCAAAGTAGCTTATAGGTTAGCCTTACCTATGGATCTTAGTAAAGTACATGATGTATTTCATGTGTCCCAACTGCGACGGTACATTCCTGATAAATCCCATGTGCTACAACCTGAAACCATTGAGTTCGATCAAAGCTTAACTTATGAAGAGAGACCTGTCAAGATTCTTGACAGTAAACTGCGTAGTACACGTAATAAGAACATTAACATTGTTAAAGTACTTTGGTCTAACCAAGAATATGAGAAAGCCACTTGGGAGGTAGAAGATTGATAAGTGACTTTTATGTCACTTTTAGGGTGTTTATTGAGTCGTATTCCGACTTATTTTCCAAAAATTTCACCTTTTTTTTATCCTTTATTTCTATTATTTCATTATTCTCGTCTTTTAACTTTATTTTGTGTATTTTTGCCCTTTTATTAGTTTTTAGTTTATTTTTGTACTTTTAGTTAATAACTTCCCGCTTCTCTCGTTTTATTTATTTAATTTTAGTTTCTAGTTTATTTAATTTTATTTTATATTATTTTATTTAATTTTATTATTTCTTTAGTTTTAGAATTTTATTTTATTTTACTTTATTTATCTTATTTTTTTTATTACTTTATTTTTCTTAGTTTATTTTATTTATTTTATTTTATTTTCCAATTCACCCTCGTGTTTTTGGTTGTAGGTGTTCCGGGTTTCAAAGTCATGTTTGAGTTCAAAGTCCGAGATCCGAGGCACATGATTTAAGCCAACCCCTGCTGCCAGCTTAACCATCACCACACCATCCCTTAACCTCCACCACACAACTTGCCTGCTCCACAACTCTCCTTCTCCCCTGCTCCCAGCTCCTTAACACCACCAGCCCTCACAGCAAAGCTGCCCACCAACACCATCAAACCACCAATTTCAACCACCAACAATTCGCGGCACCAGCCACCACCAAACCACCTCCAATCGCACCGATACAACCCAACATCACCAGCAGCAACCAACACCACCGTCACCTCCCATTTCGGCACCAAACCGCCAGCAATTACCACCTCAATTCAACCCCACAACAACACCAATTACAACCACCACAATCACCTTCCCCCGCAACCAACAACAACTGCAGCAACAACACGCAGCACCACAACTTACCACCACACACCTTCAATCACACCAATACACCAGCCACCGCCAAAACCACCATCAATCACCACCAAACCACTCACCCACACACTCTTCGCAACTCCCCTGTTTCAACCAAACAGAGCAGCCACGCATCTCACCCAAATTACCACCAACCCATTTACCACCATCAACAACCACTACGAGCAGCGATTTCAAACAGAGCAACCACCAAATTACTTACCTCATTCAAACGCGGACGTGCAGCCCTGTCAGAAGGCGCACACAATTGGAGTCCAAATTCAGAGTCGAGGCAGTAAGTTTGCGCGACCTCTGTGCGATGTCTGTGCGGGCGCGCAATTGTGGGTCAATCACAAGCTTCTCACGTGAGTTTTAATAAAAATTTAACGGCCTTGATTAATTGCTACTGATGTCGGTGATGATGGTGTTTTGATTTGAGCCATTGATGATGCGTGATGGCGATGAAGGAAGTTCAGAGCAGCCACGAAGAGTCTGATGCGTGAGGTTTTGGGGGATTTGTGGGTTTATTTTAATTTCTTTTTCTTTTATTTTATTTTATTTTCTTAATTCTTTTTATATTTTGCTTTTCCTTTTCTTATTTCCTTACTCTTTTATTTTTCTTTTGTTTTTCCTTATTTTTCTCATTCTTTTATTTCTTTTACTTTTCTTAGTTTTATGAGCTTTGTATAAATACCCATTTTTGGGGTAATTAGAGGGGGATCTATTATGCTATTTTCTTAGTTAGTTTAGGAGAGCTTCTCTCTCTTAGGGTTAGATTAGATAGTTTTTAGAGAGATTAAGTAGATTATTGCTCAATTTTCTTCCAAGTAATCAATTTTGGTCAAGGTTAATTTCCAATCAAACAATTCCTTCAAGTTTTCATCTTTCATTAATCCTCTCTCTAGTAATCTCTAATCCTTTCCTTTACCTTTATTTATTTGCTTTATTGTTGCTTATTTTTGTTAGTCTTTTTAGTTCATCTAGTTATTATTGTTTTCATTGTTTTTAATCATGTTTTGTTTTGAGTTTCTTGAGTTTGTTTCTAGTATTGATTCTATGTTTAATCTCCTTTCTCTAGGCTAATCTTTTAGCTAGGGGAAGGGGGTAGAAAATATGTGTTGAATGTTGGATGAATGATGATAGTGGATTGATTACATGCCTTAAATTGATGAAAGATATGATTTTTATTGACTTGAGATTATTGTAGCACTTTATTTGATTGCCTTCTAGTTTAAATGCATGAAAATGATTTGAACTAGATTTAGATCACCTCTATTTTAATGATTGCATGAGAATGAGTTGTTAAAAATGGAGTTCCATGTATTGTGCCCCTTTATTCTTTGGTTAGCTTGTGCCTAATGGGATGCATGAGAATGATCCTAATTAGCATAGACCTCTTTCATTGATTTGCCTAGACTATTGCATGAGAATGAATTGTTTAGGTAGGATCTTGTGTTCTTTGGCATGTTCTTCATGATAACTATGATTATTCCCCTTTTTCTAATCATGTTAGACACCCCCGTATCCCTAGCGTTGTTCTTTCTTGATTTTATTCGTCTTTATCTTTGCTTATTCGTAGTTTAGTGCTTTTTATCCAAAAAAAAAAAATCAACAAAATTATCCTTTCCTTGACTTTTGCTTAGCGAATTTAGTGTTTAGCTCGCATGCTTCCTTTTGGGTTCGACCCTTTACTTACCCCTATACTTGTATTAGGGTAGTTTAGGTTATAAATAAATTGTTAATTTGATTAGGGTTAGTAGAACCAACGACCTATTTAATCCCGATCAAAGATGAAATGAAAAAGAAATACCCAGAGTTGTTTCAGGTTTGTTGAGTTGTAGGGGCGTAACTCTTTTTCTTTAAGGGGGGTAGAATGCGATAGAATTTCGCGCTTTTTCCCTATATTTTACATATTTTTGGTGCTTTTTGCACAAATTCTATTAAGTATTTTTAGTATTAGTGCTCTCAAAGAGACACAAAGGAGTAAAATAATGACAAAAAGTACAGCAACACTATACATAAAAAGGAAAAGTTTTGAATTTCGTTTCCCAAGTTTTAGGACGAAACTTGTTTTAAGGGGGGTAAACTGTAATACCCCGCATTTTTATACGTATTTTATTAAAAATATGTATTTTATAAGGGTATTTAAATAATTTTAGTATTTTAATTATGATGTTTTAATTATTTATCCCATGTAAGTTGGGAATATTTTATTAAAGGTAAGTTTATTTAATTAATTATTTAATAGAAGTTGGGGTTTTATTTTAAGAAATTATGATTTTAACATGTTTTAGTAGGGAAGAGATTAGGAAAAACTAAAGGAGGAAATTTTAGGGTAAAAGGGGTGATAGAGAAGGGGTATAAATATCCCTCTTATGAGGCAATTCAACTTTGCCCAGAGTGGAGAAAACCCAAGCTAAACTTCTCTCCCTTTTCTCTTTATTTTCTTCTTTCTTTTTCTTTTTCTCTCTCCTTCCCTTCCCCTTCTTTTTGCACACCACCACCACCGGCAACCACCACCATCGGTGGGCCGCCGACCACCAGCACCAGCCAGAAGTAGCGGCGACTACCGACGCTGGCAGCAGCCGGCAGTAACACCGGTTAGAATACATGATTAATTAAACTACATATTAGAATGCATGATTAATTAAACTACATGTTAGAATGCATGATTAATTAAACTACATGTAGAATGTTGTTTATAGCAACCACACTTTTATTTAATTAAACTACACCGGCAACCACACTTTTATTTATGGCATGTTAGAATGCATGATTAATTAAACTACATGTTTAATTATGTTTGGAGTATTGAAAAGAAATTTTATTATGGTTCAAAAAAATTTATTGATGCTTTAAGCATGAGGAAGGGGCTATATAAGTGTATATGTACACAAGGAATAAATTGTATGTTGGTGCCTTTGTGCACTTAAGGTGTTTTTAACACCGAGGGATAGTATTTTTGGCGCATTATGCGTTTAAGGTGTCTTTGACACTGAGGTAGAATTAAAAAGGGTTCAAAATTAAATAATATGTGGTCACTAATTATTCAAGAATTAATTTGGTATGTTGGTTGATTGAATAATTATTGTTGATTGTTTTATTATGCTTTGAGAGCCATCACCAAGTCCAATAAAAGGTAAATAACGTAAAGTGAAAGAGATTACGCACCAAAACTCTTGGAACGTATTTACCTTGAGTATGAACAATTGGGGGAGTTATGGGGTTTTATATTTAACCATAACTTCTAATGGAGTATAGGACACATTACATTCCTTTTTATTTATTATTATGCGCAGGAATTCCGCCACCTTTGAGTGGTTTTGTTGCTGGCACGGTTAGCTCTCGTGTTAGTTAACCTCAATTTATTTGGGGGAGGATAGTTGGAAACCCGTTCGATGCGTAATCAACGGTAAATAAATTATTTTGTGTCTATTCATTGTGTTTTGTTGATTGATGTGTGTGCTTGTAAACAGGTGCAATGAGGTAAGTGTGTTGATAGGTGAAAGCATGTTAGTGTGTTTAATTTACGCTTATGTACTTAGCTTTGCTGATTGTGTGTGTTTGTGTGTTTGGCCATGTATTTATCTTGGCCTTATGATGACCCATTTTTAATGGAGAGTAGTGGAAACAAGTAGAGATAAATTTTTCAGGTATTGAAGCATAATCATGATGGGGTATGAGACAAGAGTGAATCTTGCTAGCTTTCATTAGGTTATGATGTGTTTTATGCTTTATTTATTTATGACATATTTTATGTGGACTAATACAAAGGTTTGGTTTTGGAACGGTTTTGAATAAGGGCCTTTAATGGTTCCAAGTTGTAGTTTGATTTTATTTGACTTTGTTTGTTTGGTTTTAAACTTTACTTTCGTTTGGTTGATTTTTGAGTTGACTTGTTTAAACGGTTT
The DNA here is from genome assembly GCA_024500155.1 of Chenopodium formosanum. Classification (NCBI taxonomy): domain Eukaryota; kingdom Viridiplantae; phylum Streptophyta; class Magnoliopsida; order Caryophyllales; family Amaranthaceae; genus Chenopodium; species Chenopodium formosanum. Next base: position 22,955,256 of record CM044880.1, read on the forward strand.
TTAATTTTGTGTCTTCCGCTGTGTATCTTTGATAATTGCCTTAGCCGTTTTCACGGTGGCAGTAATGTCTTAGATATTCCTAAATCGTATTTTAAAGTGTAGAATGGATATTTAAAGGAAAGGAAAATCTAGGGTGTTACAATTTAACACTAAAAAAATTGAGAAATTAATAAATTATCTCGTTAATCATCCTTACCCATGCACTTGGCCAATCAATGAAGCTACCTATAGCTTGCCAAAGCTTTGTTATCTCAAACTCCTTGATCGGTACGGGTAGTGGGTTGTCTTCGAACCCCTTAACCACCGAAGCGATCCCAACCGAGTAATGATCTCCGCCGTTGCACCGGTCGTCGCTTGTGCACTACCATACGCCACGAAACTCAACTCCATACTATTTGCATGCCCCAGGGCTAGATGTGCACACCGGGTGTTTTCCTACACAGGTATAAAAAGAAGATAGTTAAATAGGTCTTTTACTACACCATAGATAATATAACAAAATTCATTAAGGTAGAGGGAGAGAAATCACATGTAACTCTGGATATTCATGCGGTGTTGGATTATTAAGCTCCCTTGAGTCCACATGTGTAGGAGTAGGAACCTGCAACAGTTTATCAATCATGACACCTCAGAGCTCAATTAACTCAATATTTTAAAACAATTAATAACCTAATTTAAATTACATCAAGTGGCACATCTTCACCATGTATCTAATCTCCTCCATGTCTATCACCTTCTCCTTGAACATGAGTCGACTGGTGTACTCGCGAGGAAAGACTAATTCACTAAGTTCATCTACTTCGCCCAAGCATTGAATTCACCTACTAACCCGTTGCGTACTTGTTCCTTTATTGATGCCACTTTGGCATCCAACTCCCCTGGTGAGTTAACACTGGCTCGAGATCTACCCGATTTCGTGTATTCTGGACCCATCACCTTTTGCCATCCAAGCAATGACCCTACCGAACCTACTACTCGTCCTGGATGGTATGGACTTCCCAAAGCCATGGTGAAAGGGTCATTCTCCACACTAGGGTCCAATTTGCCCTCCACCAGCTCTTGAGTGTGCTCAAGATGTAGCAAAAGGAAAAAGGATGTCAGTGATACAGTTAATGGCTTGTATAGTGATTTTGTTGCAAAAACGACTTAAAATTCAACAAGTCATAGATAACTTACAAGTTTATCTGCTATTTTTTTGGTTTCTGGACCCTTGATGACCCATTTTCCGGCTTCCTTATCAAACGTATGGAGAGAACAAAAGAAATCACTAGCACAATTCACCAAAGGAGTGATTGTGGAACTAGAGGGTTCCTTTGATGCCACTAGAAGCGATTTAGGGTATAAACCCTTTTCAATCCACTCAGGTCTCTTTTCAGCAAATGTCTTAGGCCCCATACGATGGACGTACTCCTTCTTCTCTGCATTTTTTTTATTTTTCTCTCGAAGTTCCTACATAAAAACAAATGTTAGTATTATTGCTACAAAAAGAGTCGAGCTATTATTCAATTGAGATCAGATTTACACAAACTTACAATGGCTTTCTTTTGAGTCTTCATTCTAACAAACTCTTCCTAGTCTTCTTTTGACACGGTCGGCCATTTTTGCCACGGTAGAAGGTCATCCTCATCAACTTTCTTCTTCTTTGATTTCTTCTTCTTCTTGTAGATCCATCCATTCGTCAAGTTGGTCTTAAAGCCTCTGAATCTTTCGGCTAATAAAGATTCAAACACCCTTCTCTTCTCGACATCATTAGGAATAGAAAACAGCCTCTTCAAGAACAAATAAAAATCGATTATTAGTTTCAATTTACTAACAACCATAAGGTTAAGGTTAATTAAATTGTCTAAATGTGCAAAAACACACTTACCCTTGTATCATCCCAAAAGGTTTGAATAAAACTCGGAGGTACTTGCCGCATTACAAGGGTAATGTGGATTTTTCGCGCACACATGCCAACCTGATTAGATTATTGTCGACGCCATTCGCCCCCAGGTTGGTCGTTGTTGTCATACTCCATGACCATGGGACCGTCCGGTTTCTTAAAAATTTTTGTTAGACCCCTTCCCTTTCTTTGAGTCGGTGCCTTTACCCCCCCTCCACCACCTGTGTTGTTTTGATCTTGTCCTTGTCCATGAGTTTTAGGAGTCAGGTTCTCACCAACAATCTCACATGCTGTATTTTCAATAGGCGGTGCACATTCAGCTGAAATTTCAAATTCTTCAAGCCTACGCTCAAACTCATCTTGAGCTTGATCCTCTGGCTCACCCAAGTCATCCTCCTTGTTCACATCATAAGGCTCATCCTCGTCCTTATCCTCGCACTCCTCCTCATACTCATCATTGTCAATGTCCTATACACAATGAGGGTTATGATCGTCCTCCATGAGATATAAGCACCTGTCAAAGCAATCATAAAACAATATTAGTGTATAGTAAAGTATGAGTGCAAATGAGTACACTTAGTCAATTTCAAACTACAAACATGTTAAACATAATGAATATGAGTTGTTAGAATGATTAAATGTTATTTCATACACAAAACAAAGGACTTGGGTTAAGTAGAAGCTCATTTAAGCCATTTTCACCTACTTATGGTCCAATAAACGTGTATATGCATGATAATGAGTACACTTATTAGGCAATTTCAAACTACAAACATGTTGAAGATAATGAATATGGGTTTTTCGAATGATTAAATGTTACTTCATACACAAAACAAAGGAATTGAGTTAAGTAGAAGGTCATTTAAGCCATTTTCACCTATTTATGGTCCTACAACCTTGTATATGCATGATAATGATTACACTTAGGTAATTTAATACTACAAACATGTTAGTTTATATACAAAACAAAGTATTTTGGTCAAATACAAGCTCATTTATGTCATTTATGGTCATTTTTGCCTACTTATGCTCCTATATAAATGATAACTAAACTATATTTGCAATGAAACCATTACTAAGTTTTTAATCATACTACCTCAATCTGAAAATCCTTCGTTGTGGTCTGATTGCATATAACATGCTTCGTTTTCTATGTCATTTAGTACAAAAAGTCTAGGAACAGTGAAAGGTGCAAAATCATCAAACGCGTCATATTCTTCCTTATCCTCAACATCTCCAATGCCTAGGATTCTTCTGTTGCCAGCTAGCACTATAGACCATTTTGAATTGACTGGGTCAGTTACGTAGAATACTTGCTTAGCTTGAGATGCAAGGATAAATGGTTCCGCACTATCATTCAAGTGGCTATGATCTACAAGAGTAAAGTCCTCATATTTGACGTAACGCTTGATATTATCAACCCACTTACACTTATAGGAGCAACCGTTAAGTTATAATAACCAAGCTCCCATATTTCTTGAGTTCGACCATAGTATGACAACTCTGCATTGACAGGTAATTTATCCTTAGCACTTGCAAACTCCCTTGACGATGCCACAAGCGTTACACCATTGTTTTGGGTGGAGGAAGATTTTAAATCACGATCCTCGGTCCAAAAAAGATACCCATTGATGTCATATCCCTCAAATTAACGAACATCATCCCTAAGACCGTACGCAAGCCACCGTACTGTATTGGTCACATTAGTATCATCCAATCGACTCATTACTTGATCACAAAACCAATTAACAAACCTCTTATTATGCAACTGTATAAGTGCCCTTTCATCTTTCGATGGAAATTCGTCACGCAAACTAGCCATGTGCTCCTCTAAATATGGGTGAACATCTGAAACATGGTGCAACACATAAAGGTGTGCTTGTAAGAACTGATCTCGGTAAGGTGACATTTGTTTCGACCCAATTGTGCCATGACCATCAAGACTACCTTCATGTCGAGAAGTAGAAAGACCAATAGGTTGAGCAAGGGCTATGTAGTCCGCCACAAAGTTACCTATCTCCTCACCCACGGTTCCTTGCATCATACTTCCTTCAGGGTGAGCCTGGTTCCGTACTTTATCTTGTAATGTACCCATATGTCTTTCAAAAGGGTAGCACCACCTCATGAACACTGGACCGCACAACTTAATCTCACGCACCAAATAAAGAACCAGATGAACCATTATGTCAAAAAATGAGGGTGGGAAATACATCTCAAATTTGCACACAGTCACAACCCCATCAGCTTGCAAAGCATCTAGTGTACAAGGATAAAGCACTTTGCTACAAATTGTATTGAAAAATGAACAAAGGCTTGTAATCGTTTCCCTCATGTGCTTCGGTAGAATACCACGGATTGCAATCGGTAGGAATAGTTGCATCATAATGTGATAATCATAAAATTTCATACTTGTCAGCTTCAATTCTCCATTCAAGGTTACAAATATTTTCATGTTAGATAATTACCCGGATGGAAACTAAATGTCGTACATACATGCACAAAACATACGTTTCTCTACCCTTGACAATGTATAGCAAGCCGGGGGTAAATAATTATGTTCATCCTTCCCTTTACCCTCAACTTTCTTCTTTGATCATCTTTGGCCTTTCCCTTTCCCTTGCTCTTATCCTTCCCATTTTTCGAAACATTTGCATCTTCTTTTCTTGGTTCCTTCCCCTTTCTAACCTTTACTTAAGGCCATAATTCTGGACGAATCCCCATCTCTTTCAAATCTAACCGTGCACCCTTTTCGTCCTTTGCTTTGCCTGAGTTATTCAAAAGCGTTCCTAAAAGAGCATCACACACATTCTTCTTTATATTCATCACATCAAGACTTTAACCCTCATATTTTTAAATATGTTATAAATGAAATTAAATTTAATTAATAATATTATTTAGTATTTTTCTGTAATTTAATTTTAAAATATTCAAATTATTAATTAGGGTCAAAAATTATTTTGGTACAAATCATTTTATGAACCTTCATTCTATAATTTATTTCAATACAACTAAAGCGTAGTCCATTGCAATCATTTTGCCTATTAATTTTATGAGGCCCAATCTTTCTATTTACCCTACAACATTCTCCCCTATATATTTTTTTTTTTTTTAATTTTTTTTTAATAGACAACATTCTCCCCTATAAATATCCCATTAATCCCCAAAATTTTCCCACACAAAAAGGTTAGTCTTATTTTCTCCTTTGTTTTATTAATTTGTATAATTATAATTATTGATTTGTGGGTTTTGATTTTATTGTTTGAAATTAATTTAATTAGTATCAAATTGTATTTTGATGATTAAACTTTATAATTTCAGATTTTATAAATGTCATAATTTTCAGATTTTGTAAATTTTATAACCCAGGGTTTTTAATTATTGAAAATCATGATTTTAGGGTTTTTATGAACAATTGATTTGGGGCTTTTATAGTAATGATGTTTTGAAATTTTGGTTATTATAACTACTGATTAATTTAAATTGATTCCATATTATTTTGAACACGTAAATTCATGTTTTAGTTTTTAGATTTCCGTGCGTTAATATTAATCTCGTTTTAATCACGATCAGGTTCTGAACTCATCCTATTTTGATTAAAAAAAAAAAAGTAGTGTTTTCCATGTGGAAACAACGTTTTAAGAAATATGATTTTCGAGCAGTTTTTGAATTTAACGAAGTTTTTTTATGCTTAAAATAAAATCCTTTAGTTTGATTAATAAAATTAATTATGTTTAAAGTTAATTAAGCATAAATATATGTTTTTATTGAAGTTTTAAGTGCTGAAAGTAGTTTCTAAGTACTACTTTTAATGTATTATAAACAGGGTTTAATCACCCATTAAAAAAATGAGAATATTAGGGGTTTTTAAATAATTCTAAGATTTTTATTAAACTTTAAATTTTCTGTAATTTCATGTATAAGAGTGTATTTTAAGATTTTAATGAAGAAAATTTAAAGAACTATGTACAAGTCGTTAATTTTAACTAAAGGGAAGGTTTTTAAGTGTTGTTTGATTTGGAATTTGAAGGTTTTAAAGTAAGTTAGGAATTGCTGTAAATTTTATTATTGATTGAGATTTTGTTGTCTTGTTTAGGAGAAGACTTCAAAGAAGGTGTTTTTAGTTGGAAAAGTGGTTTACCAATTCGTTTATTCAAGGTACGTATGAGTTACGAAACCTTGCCTTTAGAAGCATGTTTAGGAACATAACGAGAACCTAATATCATGTATAGAGAAGACTGGGAATGATTGTTTGGTTATACATTGTGATTTCTATATGATGTGCACTATTCTACTTTGTACATATTATTTATGCATTAACTTTGCAAGATGCGCTTAGAGGCACAGGTATGTGAATATGTGGAATGATTTATTTATTACTCATTCATAATTATTGAAATAGGATGAGTAAAGGAAGAATTCAAGTCTTATAAGACGAGGTTAAGGTTTAGGGGTGCCTTATGCACTCAAGGTATTTATACAACGAGGTAGTTAAAGGAACAAGTAATAAATGTTGCTTGTCATGTACCAATAAACCAAGAATTGAAATTGGAAACTTGTTTTACTTAATTGAATTGATATTTTATTGATTGTATTGTTTGCATAAAATTCATCACCAAGTCTAAACTTTTAAATCATGTAAAGTGCAAGATAGATGAGCAACAAAACTCTGGATTGGTGCATTTCTGGAAAAATGACAATCAGGGGTTGGGGTACATGGGGTATTAGCAGTGTACTTTTTTTGAGGCCGTCTGATCTTTGAGTCTCCTATTTCAAATATTTTTTTTAAAATTAGGAGTAAGGTTAGATCTTATACTAACTACGGTCACAGAGTCGCGCTCGTGGTCGTTGGATGTTTATTGATGTTTCTCAAAGGAGGCATGGGGTTTTTCTTTTATTGATGTTCGAAATGGAGCATGGGTTGGACAACCTTGTCTATTGCTTAATCCGATGAAATAAATAAATAAGTTAGCTACTATGAACCAGTGAAGACTTAATAAAATTGATAGTTGAGTCGTGTGTAGAGTATATAATTTAATGATGCATGATGTTTGACTATTCGTAGCATGTTAGGGATTTCTTAATTTAATTCGCAGCTTGTATGTTCTCAGCTTTGCTAATTGCGTGCTTTTGTGTGTGTCTTTCTTTGGTCATGGCCTTTGCCTTTCAATGACGTTGTGATGATCCAATTTTTACACTTGTAATGTTGGGGAGCAAATTAACCACAGGTTCTTACACATGCAACATCTATTTCTAAATGGTGGGATCTTGAGTGGAGGGTTGGTTACTTTTCTTATTTTTATTGCTATTAACATTAAAAGTTTTTGAAACTCAATTTTACTTTCATACCATTTTTATTGGTTTATGTTTTGAGTAAGGGCCTTAAGGGTTCCAAGTTGTAAGATTTAATTTGGTTTTGGTTATTGTTTTTGAAACTTATATATATTTGTTTTAGTTTTTCCGCTGCTATTTTCTAATATAGCCTTAACGTTTTAACATATGGCAGTAGCACGCCAAAAATTCTCTTGGATTTTATTCAGGGTACTGTAGACACCCATTTGTGTCTCCCCAAAATCAAACCCAGTGATGAGTACCTATCACGTAGAATCATAATCGAATGAAGTGAAAGTGTGGAAAGTCTAGTGTTACGGATAGTTTTAATTTCTTTTCTCTTCTCTTTGTTTTTGAAAACTAATTTTAAGAAAACAGCCAATACAGTTTGGTTGGTCCATGATATGGTCCAATAGTAGTGTAGCTGGATGGGGCTTGACCAGACCTTTCCAACGATATATTATAAGCCAAATTCCGATGAATATTGAGGAAACTATGACCAATTTACTAAACTGGACCCGGTTTAAGCCTTATATGCGGCCCAATGATCTAGAGGAGGGCCTAATATGATTTATCATTCCTAATGTAATTAGGAATGGCCTTAGTCTTCTAGATTCTTCTAGAAGGTTCTTTTTAATTCCTAATTCAATTAGCATTGATAAATTGACTTTTGTTGACTTTTCATAGTTTTAATTCAAATCAAATAGCATTTTCGAAGAAATTATATGATTTTATCCTCCAGTACGACAAACTTATCTGAATTTCGAAAACGCGTTAAGAATAGGCTTAGCGCCTGACTCCAGGCATTGGCGCCTGGAACCAGGCCTGGCGCCTGGCGCTAGCCATTGGCGCCTGGCGCTAGTGTTGGTGCCTGGCGCTAGTTAGCCAGGGTTTGCGCCAGCTCTGTTTTTTGTGCGTCAGACTTTATTTTGTTTATTTTATCTTTTTGGCTTATTTTATCTATAAATAATGTATTAAAAACTCCGTTTTCATTCACTAGTTCTCATCAACAATCAGTTTTCAATTCACTTTCATTCTCTTTAATCATTCGCTAATTCTCCTTAAGATTTCTTTAATCAATGAATTCATCTTCTTTCTCTCTCTTTTCTAAAATTGTTTTTTCACATATAAAATTCCGCATTCGCAAGATCTAAAAAAACCTAGCCATATTCGAAGTTGCCTTCGCCCTAGACGTGAAAGGTTTAATTTATGAGGGTTTGGTCCCAAATCTCTCTTTCAATTATTTAATTTAATTATTGTTTTGTTTATTATATTCCTTGAAGTTACTGACGTGTGTATTTTGTTATTAGAAAAAGGTACGAGGCATCAAAGTAGGTAACTTAATGGGTTTAATTGATATTATGATGTAGACATCATGTTTAAATTGTTGTTATGATATTCCTAGTATCATGTCTAGGGTATTTTTAATATTAAATATGATTGCTATGATGCCTTTTATTTTCTTCCTAATATTTATGATTGTTAGTATCATGTTAGGGTTAAAGATTTGATTTTTTTTGCTTAGTGACATGCTAGGGTTTGTTATTAATCTTGTTAGTATCATGCCTAGGATCTTGTTGTTATTACGCTTTAATATTAACATGAATATGATTATGATTATAATTGTTATAATTTATGATGATTATGAATATTATTATTATTATAATTATTAGGATGGTGTGCAACTTATGTAATTCTAAAAAAGGGCTTGAGTGATTCAAAAAATTAAAAATAATAAAAATAAGCAAAAATAAAATAATTATAAAAGTGTACAAAAGGGTAAGTGTTCCAATGTCTTTGATATGAAAATATCTTCGACAAGAAAACGTCTAAGATTGCGTCTCTTATCGAGTGCTCGGTATCGTGCCAGAGAAACATGAATGCCAAGTGAGTGATAGACCGCATGAACGGGATTGCCCATGCTTATAAAAATAAAATAGATGCTAAAGCAAAAGATAAAAGAGATCTAAAAAAGAGTAGAAACTCACCTTGGGGGCTTATCTAGGGTCTTGAGCCTTTATCCCCTTCTTCTTCAAACCTTTAGCCTAACCACGTTACAACCTTTAAAAAGACCTTTTTGAGGTATACACACTTGTCCGAGGTTCGGCTAGAGCTACGTTCGTCCTGATTCCTAACGGATACGTAGGCAACCTCACATTGAGGTGCGGCCGTAATAAAAATGCATTTATATTTACATTCACAATTGATCATATCAAGGGATCCCCTGTGCTCATCCCTATTCACTTAGAGCTAGACTTGGGGGCTTGATCCCTACATCATTAGCTTACCAAGCCTAAGAGTCACCACCATTTGACTCTTTTAACAAATAATATCTTTCCACACACTTAGCTCTTGCGGCCTAACTTTAGTGTCACTTTCACACACTGCACAGATACATGACCAAATATATTTCCCTTAGGAACCCTTTGTCATGGAATCTTAACACAACGCTGAAGCATGCCTTGTCATATCAACATCACTTATCAATCATCTTCATCATTACATCACGAATTATGAAGTGCTTAGCCTCCATGCCTAAGTTACCTAAATGCTTTCATCATTGAGTCAACAATTGAGATAGTCTAGGATGGATTAATCCTTGCACCTTGAGAGATAGTATCAAATGACATTTAACTAAGCTCGTTCAACATGCATTCGAAAGCTTCTTTCTTTTTCACGTCTTTCTTTTTCGGGAGAAAGTCGGTACCCTCCACAAAAATGACGGAATATTTTTTCTTTTTCGCATTTTCGAGTCGCACGATCACATTACAATACACACATGAGTCATGTACACATTGAGTCATGTTGTGTCATATCACTTTGATTTGAGTCTAACACATGTGTCATTTCACTTCGAGTCGAGTCAACCTCGAGTCAATCACAGCGAGTCAAGTTTATACCTTGAGTCATGTCAAGTCAATGAGTCAAGCAACATTAAACCTTAAGTCAACCCTAAGATAATTAAAGAGATTGGCAAAGTTCTATAGTCAAAATAAATACAGGTGTAGCAGAATAGGGAAGACCCCATGCCAATTCTCGGCGCCAAAAATATCTCAGCAGCGACAGAGCTCGAAGCCTCTCAAAAAGGTAATTTTGACCTCATACAGCAATTTCGGGTTCGTTGGTACGCCAGTTAGCCCGTATAAGCAATTTGACATGATTAGTAGTCGGCTCGATTACAATCGTAGTAAGTGATTAACCTGACAAAAATTGTCTCATTTGGCTTAAGCGCCTAAAACACTAGCTCATTACAATCAGTTCAAAAGCAAGCACTTAAACGACAATATTTCCAAATATGGATTGTCGCGCATCCTTATTAAACGACAAAGTTTTCCAAAAATTGGATTGTCATCCCCAACTGATAATATTTCCAAAAATGGATTGTCGTGCATCTTCTTCAATGGCAATTTTTCCAAGATTGGATTATCATCTGTGGCAAAGTTTCCAAGCGTGGATTATTGTGCTCCTTCTTTGTTTGGTAAGTTTTTCCAAGTTTGGATTGTCATACATTCATAGATCGGTGGCAAGTTTTCCGAGATTGGATTGTCATACACCTAGTTCCCTATGGCAAAATTTCCCAAAGGATTGTTGTAGGACTCTATTCATCATAAATTTCGGCAAAGTTCCTCAACGTGGATTGTCCTTCATTTCAGTAAGTGGCAAATTTTCCCGAAGTGGATTGTCGGTCGACTCTGTTTTGCAAATGTTCCAAGACGCGGATTGTCAATAGTGGCAATATTTTCCCAAAAGGTTTGTCGCATAGCGTTGGCGAATTTCCAAGGTGAATTGCTTTCAAGAGTTACATTCCAAGATGTGGATTGTAGATCGTAGCAATATTCTTATGAAAGACTGTTACGAAGCATTGGCAACTTTTCCCAAAAATTTGATTTTGGCAAATTTTTCGAGATACGGATTGTCGCTTCATCGTGGCAACATTTCCAAGGATGGATTATTACGTGGCATTGACAACTTTCCCTTAATAGGATTGTCATACATCATACAAGTGTTGTGTTGGAAACTATTCCCAAATAAAAGAGGATTGTCGACATATTGGTTCACAAGCAGCAAAGCGCCGGTGTATTGGCATGGCCGCATTAAGGATAAAAAGCAGTGATATTTTTTAAGACTATCACAACGGAAATTGGAGTCATATAAAAAAGAAGCTCTTTGTTCAGAGACGCGTGAACATATCCGAAAGAAGCTCTTTGTTCAGAGACGAGTGAACATCGAAACAGCAAGGTGGCGTTCCCTAGATTGTGGAGTGTTGTCACAAATAACTGAAGGTGATTTAAAGAGAAATAATCTTCAATGGTATTCCCTTGGACGTGGAATATTATCATAGCGGAGGAGGATCGTTTCAAGCGAAGCAGTCTTCTATATTGGAAGCAGTTACAAGCGTAGCAGTTTTCAAGCGGGATGGCATTCTCTTGGCAGGAGGTCATCAAAACAGCAATGCGGCAGCAAATCGGTTACTTTCAGAGACGTGTGCTCGACGCTGCAAGATACGCGTTTCTTAACTCCTTTATCAGTTTAACTAAAGCTAGTTTTGCAGGTATCGGCGTTACAAGAGTGGTTTAGGATCGCAGAATGTTCTGAATCATTCTCCGTCCCTATCGATACTTTGACTTTTGTTTTCGAAACTTGCGTTTCTCCAAACTCAGTCAAAGTGGGGGCTTCTGTAGACACCCATTTGTGTCTCCCCAAAACCAAACCCAGTGATGAGTACCTTTCATGTCGAATCATAATCGAATGAAGTGAAAGTGTGGAAAGTCTAGTGTTGCAGATAGTTTTAATTTCTTTTCTCTTCTCTCTGTTTTTGAAAACTTATTTTAAGAAAATAGCCAATCTAGTTTGGTTGGTCCATGATATGGGTTTAATATTATAAGCCCAATTCTGATGAATATTGAGCAAATTATGGCCAATTTACTAAACTAGGCCCGGTTTGAGCCTTATATGCGGCCCAATGATCTAGAGGAGGGCGTAATATGATTTATCATTCCTAATTCAATTAGCATTTATAAATTGACTTTTGTTAACTTTTTAGAGTTTTAATTAAAATCAAATAGCATTTTTGAGGAAATTATATGATTTTATCCTCCAGTACGGCAAAGTTATCTGATTTTCGAAAACGCGTTAAGAACAGGATTGGCGCCTGACTCAAGGCATTGGCGCCAGGAACCAGGCCTGGCGCCTGGCGCTAGTATTGGTGCCTGGCGCTAGTTAGCTAGGGTTTGCGCCACCTTTTTTTTCTTCGTCAGACTGTGTTTTGTTTATTTTATCTTTTTGGCTGATTTTATCTATAAATAATGTATTAAAAAACTCTGTTTTCATTCACCAGTTCTCATCAACAATGAGTTTTCAATTCTCTTTTACTCTCTTTAATCATTCGCTAATTCGCCTTAAGATTTCTTTAATCAATTAATTCATCTTCTCTCTCTTTTCTAAAATTGCTTTTTCACATAAAAAATTCCGCTGACGCAAGATCTAGAAACACCTAGCCATATTTGAAGTTTCCTTCGCCCTAGACGTGAAAGGTTTAATTTCTGAGGGTTTGGTCCCAAATCTCTCTTTCAATTATTTAAATTAATTGTTTTGTTTATTATTTTCCTTGAAGTAACTAACGTGTGTATTTTGTTATTAGAAAGAGGTACGAGGCATCAAAGTAAGTAATTGAATGGTTTTAATTGATATTATGATGTAGACATCATGTTTAAATTGTTGTTATGATATTCCTAGTATCATGTCTAGGGTATTTTTAATATTAAATATGATTGCTATGATGCCTTTTATTTTCTTCCTAATATTTATGATTGTTAGTATCATGTTAGGGTTAAAGATTTGATTTTTATTTCTTAGTGACATGTTAGGGTTTGTTATTAATCTTGTTAGTATCGTGCCTAGGATCTTGCTAATATTATGCTTTAATATTAACATGAATATGATTATGATTATAATTGTTATAATTTATAACGATTATGAATATTATTATTATTATTATTTTTTTTTTAAAGATGATTATTATTATTCATGTTTATTCTAATGATTGATTATTTATTATGATGCTTATTTATTTATTTCTTGATAACACCTTTTATGCATGTTTAAAAGGAAATTTTGGTACTTGTAATCACGCTTAATAAGATAATTAATAATCTTGTTAGGGTTAATATGATTATAATTCAAGTTATCGCCAATAATAGATTTATTTGTGCATTAATATTCAACAAACATAGATAAACATGTTTAGGGTTAATCCTATTGATTGCATGTTAGTTAGAAAGCGCACATGAATACGATCAGAATAAAGTAGAGGCCTATTATTAGGGCAGGTTCAATCTCTTTTAGGTTGGATTTGTACCTTCATCCTCGAACCCTTATTTGGTTCTAGACCTTATGGAGTTGACGATCTCTTGGATCTTTAAGGGGTGTAACCTTCATCCTATGAACGGTTTACAAGTTTCTAAAACTTGTTAGCGACTCTTTTGCTCTATCTTCTTCCCTTTTGGACGCCACCGTACTTTTGTGTATGATCACAGTGGGGTTCAAGGTAGGGGTTAACACTTGAAATTTATTCCCTGCAGGTACTCACAGGTTTTAAGAGAGAATTATTGGGGTGTTACAAAGACAATGACTAACGTCATGTTCTCTCCAGTACGGAAGCTTCCAAAAGATTGATTGTTTCTTAAACAGAGCAACTGAGATCACAATTTATTCTAATTTTCCAAACACCGTTTGTAACCCTTTCACACGAGCATAAATCTCAGCACTAGTCAATGGTCTAGGCGCAGTATCCTCTTCTACTGTTCCATCCAAAGCTTTTTTCTTCCTACGGTATGGGTTATCACGCCTAAGGAACCTTCGAGTTCGCAAGTAGACATCTTTGCGAGAATGAGTAAGGTATACGTTTATATGTCTTCAATACATATAGGGAATTCTTTTTTCCTCCCTTTGACCTTTTACACACACAAGTTGCCATATGCAGGGAAGTTATTCATGGTCCACATAAGGGCTGCACGCAATGTGAACATCTCGTTCTGATGAGCTTCAAAAATGGAAACCGCTTCGTCCCACATCTTTCTCAAGTCGTCAATAAGCGGCGCAAGGTAAACATCTATGTCGTTTCAAGGTTGCCTAGGCCCCGTTATTAGCAATGAAAGCATTACATACTTACGTTTCATGCATAGCAAAAGAGGAAAATAAAAAATCACTAAAAGTACCGGCCATGTGCTGTGTTGGGTACTAAGAGTGCCAAATGGATTCATCACGTCCGTGCACAACCCAAGCCTTAAATTTCTGACTTCATCACCAAATTTCTCAAACTTCAAATCAATGTTCTTCCAATATGGAGAGTCAGTTGGATGCTTCAGCATTCTGTTTTTCTTTCTTCCCTCTGCATGCCACCTCAAGTTTTTAGCGTCTTTTGGTATTGAGAACAGACACTTAAACCTTGGAATAATGGGAAGATACCACAACACCTTAGCAGGAGGTCCCTCCGTACCAGGATTGCAACTCATGCGCCCGTAGCGCGACTGCTTGCATCGTGGACACTTCTGCAATTGTTCATACTCATTTCGATACAGAATACAGTCATTAGGACATGCATGTATCTTCTTATACTCCAAACCAAAGGGACACATGAGCTTCTTTTCATAATAGTAACACTTAGGAATTTCATTCCCACCAAGAAACATATCACTTAATGCGGTCAACAAAGAAGTAAAACTAATGTCCGTCCACCCATGCTTCAACTTAATGTTGAAAAGTGTTAGCACGACCGATAGTTTGAAGTATTTTATGCACCGAGGATACAAAGGCTTTTTGGAAGCCTCCGATAATAACTCAAACACTCCACCTTCAACACCATCCAATATCTCAACCACTTGTTTATCCTCGACCTCATCCGCCTGATCATCATTGGCTCCATCCTCACCATTATCAACAATATAGTCATCATTCTCGTATTCCTCGTCCACATAAATCTCATTACTTCTAACACGCAGATCATTCCGATCACGATCCCCACTGTACTCTCCACTTTCTCCTTGCCAAATCCACACATGGTATAAATGCCTAAACCCACGACATAATACATGATCTCTAATGATTTCAACACTATCGACCACATTCACATTATTACAATCAACACAAGGACAATAAAGGCCTTTGCCACCCAGTTTGCGTTGATAAGCTAAAGCCCTCTCGCAAAACTCTTAAACCCCATTCCAAAATTCCAATGTATCGCGTCTACCATACATCCAACCATGATCCTTCTCCTTTTAGTAAATTATCTCTAAACATATATAGCAACATATAATGAATAATGTGTAATTGCTACATATTTTATGTAAATCACATTCAAGTACAAAACGTGAATATACCATTCATATAGTGAAAAAATGCATGTTTCCAAACGGTCTTTATCACTCCAACCTAACCCATCCTTGAATGTCTACTCTCACTAGTGAATGTATGTCAAGTTTCCAATTTTAAGGAAAATCCGATAGCATTTCCCCCTAGTATTCCAAGTACACGATGTAGATAATTAATTACCCACATATGTACCTAGAGAACATAGTGAGGAAATGGTAAGCCAAGATGTTCCTTAAAATCGAAAAGAAAACATACATCCACCGCCTAAGTGAGAGTACACATTCATGAATAGTCCCAACCGGGGACTATTCAAGACTTTCTCCTAATGAGAAATCCTTGAACAGGTATCTAGGCATATTATGGTGCACGTATTCTATATATTGTTGTATTTATTTGCAATTAAACAATACACAAGTTGCAATTTCATGAATAAACTTTAATTAAATGGATAAATAGAAAGAAATATAGCTTAGTAATGTTTATAAGTCATACAAATATAGCATTTACCCACTTGAGCTCAATATATAGTCCTCAAGCTAAACTCGTGCTTTAGTTCACATATGAATCTATATAATAAAAATAAACAAAAAACAAAAATTAGGTTAAATATTATGTATGTACTATTTCTTTCTCATAACATGTCAATTCACTAATTTATTTCTAAGCTAAAACACATCATTTATTGAACTAACAATTGCTAAACTATGTATTCACTACTTTGTTCAAAATTCATTTTATTTATTCAAAATTGCTAAACTAACAAGGTTACTAATCTCTAATTTTTTCAAAGTTACCCATTCAAAACAACTTAAAATTAACCATTAAAACATTCCAAAATTAAACTAATTTAGTAACAAGGATACTAATCTCTAATTTAATAAAAAATACCCATCAAAACAACTTTAAATTAATCATTTAAACATTCCAAAATTTAACTAATTTAATACCAAGGTTTCTAATCTCTAATTTATTCAATATTATCCATCAAAACAACTTAAAACTAACCATTATAATAAACAAAATTTCAACTACTTAAGTAACAATGCTAATATTCTCTGCTTTATTCAAAATTTCACATCAAAACAAAATAAATTAACCATAAAACATACTAATATCCAACTAAATGAGTAACAAGGTTACTAATTTCTATTATTTTCACAATTTCTCAATAAAAAAACAAATAATTGATAAAAATTGAAGTAAAATTACATTCTAACCTAAATTTTAATTTGCCTAACAATTCTTCAACATGCAAAACAAATTAATATAATTACATAATTCGTAAATTATTGTGAATAAAGAAAAAAATTATACCTAAAACACTCAAATTATTGTGGTTTAATGTAGCTTGAAGGGAGGAGAGATGGAGCAGCAGTCGTGGTCGGTGGTGCGGTGGCGCGGCGGCAACCTTTAGGGCGGTGGCGCGGCGTTTACAACCATGGAATAAAGAGGGAAAAGAAGAGATGAGGTCGGTGGAGGGGGTATAGGGGAGAAACCAAACGACAAGGGAAAAAGAGTAGGCTAGGGAAGAAAGAGAAGGGCAGGGGAGACGGCAATGTTGGTGGCCGGCGACGGTTGCGGCAAGAGTGCAGGTGAGATGAGG
This sequence comes from Chenopodium formosanum, assembly GCA_024500155.1. Classification (NCBI taxonomy): domain Eukaryota; kingdom Viridiplantae; phylum Streptophyta; class Magnoliopsida; order Caryophyllales; family Amaranthaceae; genus Chenopodium; species Chenopodium formosanum. The sequence goes on from CM044880.1 coordinate 22,972,439, forward strand.
GGTTTTGTAGGTGAGTGCTTGCGGGAATCCAACAGTGAAGAGAGAAGAGAAGCAGCCAAAATAAATGAAAGAGAAAGAGAAGGAAAAAGAAAGAGGCGGGGTTTTTTTTTTTTTTTTTTTTTAATGGCACCAGGTCGGTGCCCTTTGTATTTTTGGCACCGGTTTAAGCTTAACCGGTGCCATTGCTCTTGGTCTAAAATCCCCCCCATTTTTAGGCCGGTGTTTGCCACCAGTTTGGTCTGAACTTGTGGCACTTGGGGGTTCGCTATTCGTATTTTTCTACTAGTGGTAGTATCATGTTCTATGACTCCTGCCGTTACATTCATAAGGATAGTCCCAAGAGCTTGGCGGCAAGTGTTTTCATAGGCTCTTATTAATGTGTAGACGAAGACAAGTCTTCATCCTTTATCCCTAACATTCTCGCAGTTCGGAGTGGAAAGACGCTAATTGCTGATCCATTATGTACAAGAGTCATTGGGGCATTCATCCCTTGCAAATAACTATGAGATTTAATGCTTTGTTATGCTTATCACCCTCTGAAGGTAAGTCCTTGTTAGAAAAGGTGATTAAATTAATAGGACTAGGAAGATAACTCGTAAGAAAGTTGGCCAACCCCTTAGGAGTGGTTTTAGAATCTATTCCTATTTTGTCCAAAGCATTCATTACTGCCAACCTATTTTGGTTTCCATACGTTCATATCAACTTTAGTCTTCTTTAATTGCTTGACAACATCGTTGTCTTTTATGATAGGTATGGGAACTTGTCGAGTAGTAGGGATTAGTTGTTACACAGTAATGGGAGGTTGCATTCTCCCGGATCTTGTGAGGACATCTATGGGAGAATCTTCTTCATCCCAAATGTCGTCCACTAGATATATTGTGGAGAGTGGGGTCTCTTCCATATTCTTGAGGTAGGTGTCCACATCGGCACTGTACCAAACTCTATTAATGGTAGCATCTTTCTATTAAGGAATTTAGACTATCTTTTTATCATCAATCAGTTTCTGAATTAAATCTTTAAATTTAAAACAATGTTCTATAGTATGTCCCCCTAACTAATGATATGGACAGTAGAACCTATCCGTCCTCTTTAATGATTCAAATGGTCTCGGTTCGAGAAGTTTAATCTTGCCACTCTCGAAGAGCATTTTGAACATATTCGCATAGGTGGTCCCAATTGGAGTGTAGGGCTTATGGCTCCTTTTTGGTGTTTCGACTACTTGAATAGAGAATGGTTTCTTCATAGTAGTCTTTATTGGTGTTACTTCTTTGTTGACATGTTTATTTTTTTCTTGTTATGTGCGTTCAAGAGCTCTTCTACACATGCCTACCAATTTCTCTACCGATTATACGAGGAGCGACATATCTTCTTTAGTGGGCGGTTGTTGCATTGGGGATGATTCACTCATGGCGTCGAAGAATACTTCTTCTTCTTATTCTTCAAGGGCATGAGTTTTTTTTACTAGTTTTATCAAAGATGAGGGATCACCATAACTTTCCATATCAAAGACAGCCAAGGAGTCATAAAGTGGTGCACTGTTGATGCTTAGCTTCTTGCTTGCAGGAGGCACTAGGATTTTATTGTTGTCGATCAAGTCCTAAATAGCTTCCTTTAGCTTCCAGCAATTCTCAATAAGATGGCCCTTACCTTTGATGGTATTTGTAGTGTATATTGGGGTTCCAGTTAGTTGTTCACTTTTCGACTGGTTGATCCCGAAATGGTCCAATAAGAGTTATAAGACCTTTTGCATGAAGACGGTTAAATGCGGTGTCATAACTCATACCCATAGGAGTAATGTTTTTTCTAAATGGTTTCTTTTTTCATTTTGTACATATAGCAAGGATTTCATTCAGATTAAAGGTGCTAACATTGTTTGAGTGGGTGGTTTTGGAAGAAGAAGGATTGTCGTTCTTCTTTCCTTTCCAACCACTGTTGGAGTTAGTGTTAGCATCTTTTTGCTTTACAAGGTCGTCTTCAATACTAATCCCAATGTCATAGACGGCCTTGAAAGTATTCAAGTCGCTTTGATAATTGAGATATTTAGAATATTTTTCTTGGAGATTCTTTATGAACAATCTCACATATTCCTTTTCAGTAGGTACCTCAATCATCTTGGCAGAGGTTTCCCTCCACTAATTAAAGAAAGAAGTAAAACCTTCATTCTTTTTTTTAATTATCTCAAGTTCCTTATGATCAGTTTCAACTTGAATATTACACTTGTACATATCAATAAAAGCATTTACAATGGCATCCTAAGTAGAGGTTTTCTCTTTATCAAGGGAAAAGAACCTTTGTTGACAAACAGTTTCGATTGATAAAGAAAACAGTGTATGAAAAATTTTCTTATATATCCCCTTAATGTTCATTATTGTCTCGAACGCTCTTAAGTGGAAGTAAGGATTATCTGTTGCCTTGAACTTAAGAATGTGACTGGCATTGAACTTCTGCGGAAGAAGTTCCTTGTCTAATGAGACCCCTTGTGAGCTAATGCCCTAGAATCTATATTCATTGGATATTTTGCTAAAGCTTTTTTTGCATGAGCTCAATTTGTTGCTGCCTCAAAGGGTTAATGACTTGAAGAGCAATACTCTTCATCAATTCAGTTAGGTTATTGATCACTTCCTTCTTGAGGTCATTGACTTCTTCTTGAGACGCCATGATTTTCTTGGTTTTTCTTTTCCGGATGATGGGTTTGTCGAAAAGGAGTATTTGAACGAATGTATTGTCTTAGATTAACCACCCTTCTTTTCTTTACCAAGTGCTGTAAATTAAACCATTTATTTGTTTTAATGACTTTACTCAAGTTTGACTTTGACTTTATTAACTTTAAAAAACAAATAGCAAAAATAGGGTGTATGTTTTAAGATCAAGTAAGGGTTTAAACAAGTATGGTTTAATTGGAGGATTATCATCCAACTTACCCTCGTAAAAAAAGAAGGAAAATACGCACATACAAGACTCTCTAGACATGGTCAAAAGGTGACATATTATGTGTGGGCTTTAATATTGAATGTGAGTGACATACTTTGACTCTTGTGTGAGACCACGGGACTATGTGCCTAGACTCAATTATGGACTGAACATGATTATTGTCATTATTAAATCCATTAAACCGTTTTAGCAAATTGATCAGTCAGACTCGTTGTGAAGACTCAAGCAAAAATACAGTTTGTCGTCAGACAACAGAATTGTCGCCAGACGCTAAGGGGCATCGCCAAACGACGAGATTGTCGCCTAGAGCTAAACTCTAGTGCGTGACGCCACAGTCCAAATCTCCGTGCCATTACTGGAACATTGATCTAGGATTGTTTTCAGTATTTTTCTTTAAAGGGAAAAGCCTAAAAGTTGTAATAAGTCAAGTTCAATCAATTTATTTTTATCATTTATTAATTAATTAATCAAATTAGCAAAGTCCCTTTAGTAATTAATTAATTTATTTAACTCATTCACAAGTCAAACAAACGGTTAGGGGAAACACATATATAAAATATACACAACAAAAAATGCACAAATAGTCATATAGTCACAATATGATGCAATGAGTTTGTAACCTAACCATGGCTCTTGTTCTCTACAGTCTAGGATATGGGTTAGTTAAAGAGTGAAAGGAATAGTGTCCTTCGAACAAGTGTATTATTCTGATAGTAGGTTCAGAATTATTTGAAAGCTAATATATTCAGTAAGGTCAAGTGATCGTAATGCCTGGGTGGAGGCCGCTTCCAATCAATAATATTAATGCATAATTAATATTACAGCTTAATCTTGACTGAAACCTTTGGGTCACACCCAAGCAACTAACGAGCCGAAGCAACGAACTAAATCGGAAGTAATTAATGAGTCGACCGAGTAATTTATATTTAGACGTTAGGTATTCGAGCTTGGAGCGTCAAAACTGAGCATCAGAGAATCTCAATTGTCGAGCCAAAATTTAGGAATTGGCGAGACGGGAAAATGCTACATGTAACAACCAAAAACCTTAGCCACGCAAAAACGAGGGAAGCGCGGCAAATAGGAGCGTGCCACGTGGCAGCACGCATAGCATCACACCATGTGGCAGCACATGTGGCAGCGCACATGGCATCCATGTTAGCAGCCACCAAGTGGCAGCGTTCTACGTGGCAGCGCATGTGGCAAGAGGGCCGCGGGTGGCGTGTCATGGACAAGGGCCAAAAGAAAGTGGCCCAACCGAACCCAACTTGGGGCTCAAGGTTGGGTGACACATGGTTAGCTCACAATGCATGTGAGTCGCCTTGGGGACCAAGTGAGAAAGTTGTCCTCACCTAACCGTGTTACACTTGTTACTTGTTCCTTGGTTTATTTAACTAAGGATTGAATTCATCAATGTTTTCATGTGGGATATTATTGTGAAAAAGTCCCACACTAAAAGATGAGTGGAATTTACAAGGAAGGTTTCCTTATAAATAGCCAAGGCATGGCTTGGGATTACTTGCTTGAGTAAGACTTGAAAAAGGGATCACTAGTAGTGAAAACCTTTGAACTCAAGAATTGAAAAAGGTATCACATTTGTGAAAGCCTTTGAACTCAATTACTCAGGTTTTTTTGTCGGGTCTTGCTAACCCCAAGACATTGGACCTAGTCGGTGTTCGAGTTGTGGGTGGATCATCGTTAGAGGCTGTAGACACCCTTTCGTGTCTCCCAAAAACAAAACCCAGTGAAGAATACCTTTCATGTCATTTTATTATTGAACGAGGTGAAAGTGTGAAATGTCTAGTGATGAGGATATTTTTATTAAAATATCTCTTCTTTCTATTTTTGAAAATATTTCTTTTCTTACCCTATTTTTGAAAAACGTGCATTCTAATCTAGTTTGGTCCATGATAAGGGTCAAATAATATTATAGTTGGATGAGGCTTGAAAGGACCTTTCCAACGATATATTATGAGCCCAATTCCGAGGAATAATGAGGAAGTTATGGCCAAAATACTAAACTGGGCCCAATGATCTAGAGGAGGGCCTATTATTAATTATCATTACTAAAGATATTAGGATTGATTATAGTCTTTTAGAATACTCTAGAAGGTTCTTTTGAATCTTAATGGAGTTAGGATTGATAATTATGTTTCGAAGAGTTTGAAATTAAATAAAACTACTTCTTTTAAGAATCCTCACGACATTAGTGGCTCTTCGTGCTTCCCGCACTCTAGCCTCGAGAGGGCGCCTTTGCCCGGGCAATATGCGGAGTTACGTACGAGATGGAATATGTTCAAATATTATTTTTGTGCCTCATAACATTTATCCAAATATTATATGGTTGGATATATCTTGAAATTATCTTTCTAATGATATATTATAATATTATATCCGAGTTATAACGGAAAAGATATGAATGGAATATTAAACTATTTCGGCCATATCTTTTTATTTACAAAGGATTATGTTCTGATTCTATTTGGGTTAGAAATTGCACTTCACGATCTTCCCAACGACATATTATATCCCTTATTTGGACTTCTGGATCAAAAGATATGATAAAAACAAAACCTGCAAAAACTATCTTGCAGCACCGGACGACAGGCCTGTTGCGCGGCGACAAGGGCTGTTGTGGCGATAGCGGTGTGTTTTTTTCCTCTTCGAACTCTGATTTTTTTTTAATCAAATTGGACTATTTTCGTTATAAATAGTGTCATTAGACCTCCGTTTTTTAATCAACTGTTAACCAAAACTCTCTAATTATCTTCTCTCTCTAAGTTAAAGCTTATTCTCTCTCTCCCTCTTTCTAAGCCTAGCCTTTTAAAAACACAATTCCTCATACACTAGCACTAGACACACCTAGCATCATTCGAATTTGTAACACCCTAGAAATTCCTTTCCTTTAAATACACACTTTACTCCTTTTAAATTACGTTTTAGGAATATCTAAGACATTACCGCCACCGTGAAAACGGCTAAGGCAACTATCAAAGATACACAGCGGAAGACTTGAAAACCAAAACTATTTAAATAACACAATTTAAAAACCAAACCAACGAAAATAGAGTTGAAAATCAACAAAACCAAAGCCAAATAAAATCCACAACAACTTGGAACCATTTAAGGCCCTTATTAAAACCAAACAACCAAACTTGTGTGTTAGTCCATAAAGTAATATAATAAAATATTAAATGCATAAACACGTCATATTCTAATGGAAGCTAGCATGACTCTCTCTTCACTCATGCCCCGTCATGAACATGCTTCAATACCTGAAAGGTGTATCTCATGCCCCCACTACTATCCATTAAAATGGATCATCGTAGGGCCAAGATAAAGACATGGCCAGACACAAACAACACACAATCAGCAAAGCTGAGTACATAAGCGTAATTAAACACACTAACATGCATTCTCCTATCATCACACACACTTACCTCATTGCACCTGTTTACAAGCACACACAACAATCAACAACACACTCTAACTTGACACTAAATAGTTCATTTAGCGTTGATTACGCATCGAACAGGTTTCCAACTATACCTATCCCAATAAATTGGGGTTAACTGACACGGGAGCTAACTGTGCCAGCAACAAACCTGTGCCACACATAGGTGGCGGAATTCCAGTGCATAATAATAAAAAGGAATATACATCGTCCTGTACTCCATTAGAAGTTATGGTTAAATATAAAACCCCATAACTCCCCCCATTGTTCATACTCAAGGTATATACGTTCCAAGAGTTTTGGTGCATAATCTCTTTCACTTTACATTATTTACATATTATTAGACTTGGTGATGACTTTCAAAGCATAATAAGTCAATCAACAATAATTATTCAATCAAACAAACATACCAATTTAATTCTTGAATAATTAGTGACCACATATTATTTAATGTTGAACCCTTTTTAATTCTACCTCAGTGTCAAAGAGACCGTAAACGCATAATGCGACAAAAATCTTATCCCTCGGTATTAAAAACACCTTAAGTGCACAAAGGCACCAACATACAATTTATTCCTTGTGTACATAGACACTTATATAGCTCCTTTCTCATGCTTAAAACATCAATAAAAATTATATGAACCATAATATAATTTCTTTTCAAAATTCCAAACATAATTAAACAATTAGTTTAATCAAACATGCTCTCTATCATGCCATAAATGAATATGTAGTCCATAAAATCATGCCAAAAATATAGTTTTCCAATCCATAAACCATCACAAATAATTCATGCTTCACAATTCAATCACCAACACCAATAATTCACAATTCAATACATAAACCTTATCATGATACTACTTGTAACTGATTGAAATTTAACCTAGCATGATTCTACATCATCAAAATATGCTAAGTACGCGAACGTAACTTGAATACGATCTTAAAATCGTCACGACTAGTAAAAATTGCTCACTTCGAAGTCTCCTACACATTAAAATTATAATGGAGCATTAAAACCCACTCTAAACAAATTTCCAGCAATACATACTATTCTAAAACCCCTCTTAAAATAATTAGAATAAGCTGAAATTATATTTAAAACACTCTAATTAAATTCCACTTAATTGGTAATTTAAATTTCCTTCAAAAACAAAATATTAAGTGCTCTACATAAAATTCCAGCACTTTATTTCTAATTAAAACTTGCTGTAATTTAGTCTTAAAACACTTAAATTGAAGATCTAAACATTAATACCTCATATACTTTCATAATTTTCATAAATCAAGGACCTAGGATTTCAAAAATTGGGGCTTTTTAATTAAAAACCAAATCTGAAAATTAATTCACACAATTACAATTATCAAACATCAAAATTAAACCCCCAAACTCATAATTTATATATAGATCCAAGAATAGATTAAATTAAAACAAGGAAGCTTAATTTTTTTTTTTCTATATATGAAGTTCAAAAAAGGGGGAAAAAGGGGAGGAAGAACGGCAGCCACCACCGGCTGCCGGCTGTTGGCGGCGGCGGCTGCCTGCTGCCGGCGGCTTGCGCTGCTGGCAGCAGTGGCCACCAGCCGACGGTTGCTGGCAGTGGTGATGAGGGAGGAGGGCAGCCGAGAAAAATAAGGGGAAGGGGAAAAGAAAAAGAAAGAAAAATAAGGAGGAGAGAGAGAGAAGTTTACCTTGGGTTTTCTCCACTATGGGCAAAGTTTGATTTGCCTCATAAGTGGGATGTTTATACCCCTTCTCTTCTAACCCTCTTCTAGGTTTTCCTAATTCCTTCCCTAATAAACTTGTTGAAAAAATTAAACTTTCCTAAAATAAAACACCAACTTTTAAATAAAATAATTAAATAAACTTTCCTTTAATAATATTAATTAAAATACTTTAATACTATTTAAATACTTTATAAAATACATACTTTAAATAAAATACGTATAAAAATACGGGGTATTATAGTCTACCCCCCTTAAAAAAGTTTCGTCCCGAAACTTGGGGAACGAAATTCAAACCTTTTTCCTTAATATATATAGTATTGCTGTACTTTTTGTCACTTCTTTACTGTTTTATGTCTCTTTGAGAGCATAAATACTCGAAATACTTGTTTAAATTCGTGTAAAGAGCACAAATTTAACTGAAATATACGGAAAAAGCGCGAAATTCTACCGCATTCTACCCCCCTTAAAGAAAACGAGTTACGCCCCCGTAACTCTACATACCTTAAACAACTCTGGGTATTTCTTTTTTATTTCATCCTCTGCTTCCCAAGTGGCTTCATCATATTCTTGGTTAGACCAAAGTACTTTTACAATCTTAACGTTCTTGTTGCGTGTACTACGCACTTTACTGTTAAGAATGTTGACAGGTCTCTCTTCATAGGTTAAACTTTGATCTAACTCGATGGTTTCTGGTTGTAGCACATGGGATTTATCGGGGATGTACCTTCTTAATTGGGACACATGGAATACGTCATGTACTTTACTAAGCTTCATAGGTAAGGCTAACCTATAAGCTACTTTGCTTATTCTTTGTAGTATTTCATATGGACCGATGTATTTTGGACTGAGCTTTCCTTTTTTCCCAAATCTCATCACTCCTTTCATTGGTGACACTTTTAGTAACACCTTATCGCCAATTTCAAATTCTTCTTCTCTTCGCTTTTAGTCTGCATAACTCTTTTGGTGATCTTGAGCTGCTTGGATTTTAGATTAAATTTCCCTTACTTGCTTGACTGTGTCCTCAATCATTTGAGGCCCAAGAATCATAGTTTCACTAATATCGTTACAACAAATTGGACTTCTACATTTTCTCCCATATAAAGCCTCGAATGGTGTCATTCCTTTGCTTGCGTGGTAACTATTATTATAGGAAAATTCAATTAAATCCAAATTGTCTTCCCAACCTCCATGGAAGTCTATTACATAAGCTCTCAACATGTCCTACAAGGATTGAATAGTTCTTTCAGTTTGCCCATCTGTGGCAGGGTGAAATGTTGTACTCATCTTAAGTATGGTACCAAAATTTTCTTGAACACTTTTCCAGAATTTTGAGAGAAATCTGGAATCCCTGTCAGAAACAATATCTTTTGGAACTCCATGTAACCTTACTACATGCTTGATGTAAGCCTTCGCAAGTTGCTCCATCTTCCACGTTTCTTTCATTGGTATAAACACTGTTGATTTCGTAAGTCTGTCCACCACTACCCCAATGGTGTCATTACCATTCCTTTACTTAGGTAAGCCAGTCACGAAATCCATCAAAATGCAATCCCACTTCCAAAATGGGATTTCTAATGACTGTACAGTCCCTTGAGGCCTCTTGTGCTCTATTTTCACCTTCTGACATGTTAAACACTTTGCCACAAATTCAGCAACCTCCTTTTTCATTCTAGGCCACCAAAACATCTTCTTCAAATCCTAATATAACTTGTCTCCTCCCGGGTGTACTGAGTAAGGTGTGTTGTGGCCTTATTCCATCAACTTTTTCTACACTTCCTCACATTTCTGTGGTACACACCATCAACCTTTATACCTCAAGCTCCCATCTTCGTGAATTTTGAAGTCTATAGCCTTTCCTTGCTTAATTTTCTCACGAATCCTATCCAACTTTACATCCCCCTCTTGGTTCTCTCGAATCTCGTCGAATATTGTTGGTTGGATACTCAGATTCGCAAAAATACCTGATGGTACTTCCCATTCCACAACTTCTAAATTCAATTTTGCCATTTCTCTACATAACTCATTAGCTACTACTAACGAGTTTAATCCATGACTAGTTTTACGACTTAGAGCATCCGCAACCACATTTGCCTTCCCTTCATGGTATTGTATGTCTAGATCGTAATCCGTCGTATACTCTAGCCATCTCCTTTGACGAGAGTTCAAATCCTTTTGGGTTAAAATGTACTTTAAGCTTTTGTGGTCTGTGTAAATTCTACATTTCACTCCATACAAATAATGGCGCCAAATTTTCAGTGCAAAAATGATGGCAGCTAATTCCAAATCATGGGTTGGATAGTTTACCTCGTGTGTTTTTAGTTCCCTTGATGCGTATGCAATCACCTTTCCATTTTGCATAAGCACACACCCCAAACCATTCTTTGATGCGTCACTATATACATCATACAGTCCATTATCATCTGGAAGTGTAAGCACTGGTGCTGTAACTAATTTGTGTTTTAAGAGTTGGAACGCCTCTTCACACTTCTCATCCCATTCAAACTTCTTGTCCTTATTCATTAGAGTAGTCATAGGTTTAGCAATCTTGGAAAAATCCTTAACAAAACGCCTATAATACCCTGCTAAACCTAAGAAACTTCTCACATCAGATACTGTTTTGGGTGTCGGCCAACTCTTAACAACTTCTATTTTGGCTGGGTCTACCTCTACCCCGTCCTTGGACACAAAGTGTCCTAAGAATGCTACCTTCTCCAACCAAAACTCACACTTAGAGAACTTTGCATAAAGATGGTTTTCTCTCAATGTTTGCAGAATTGTCCTTAAGTGTTCTGCATGCTCTTTTTTGTTCTTTGAGAATACCAAAATGTCATCTATGAACACCACTAAAAACTTATCCATAAATTGATGAAACACCCTATTCATCAAATCCATAAAGATTGCTGGAGCATTCGTAAATCCAAATTGTCCAACAAATCTTGACCTCAAGTGTCCATATTTTGTCCTAAATGTCGTTTTTGGAATGTCCTCATTGGCAATTCTCAATTGGTGATATCCAGACCTCAAGTCAATTTTCAAAAACACTGTGACACCCTTTAGTTGGTTAAACAGATCATCTATTCTTGGTAAGGGATACTTATTCTTTATGGTCACCTTATTAAATTCCCTATAATCAATGCACAGTCTTATGCTTCCATCCTTTTTCTTCACAAATAGAACTAGTGCTCCCCTAGGAGAAGCACTTGGTCTAATGTACCCTTTGTCCAACAAATCTTGTAACTAATCCTTTAATTCACACATTTCTGCAGGTGCCGTTCTATATGGTGCCTTTGATATTGGGGCTGTTCCGGGTACTAAATCTATGGTAAAGTCGATTGCCCTTTTAGGTTGCATCCCAGGGATCTCTTCCGAAAACACATCAAGAAATTTGTTGACCACTTCTATATTCTCTGGATTTGCCACTTGTTCATGGTTCATATCCCTAACGCTGCAGAATTATACTTGATGTCCCTTCTTCATGTACTTTGCTAATTTTAACACTGATATTACCCTTGGGCACTTTGTTTTACCATTCATCGAGTAAGTCATTGATTCATTTCCACTTGTGACCATCTTGACTTTCTGTGATCTGCAACTAATCTCAGCATTATACTTACTCAGCCAGTCCATCCCCAAGATAAGGTCAAAGTCGCTCAGCCCAAACTCAATAAGATCAGACAGAAATATCTTTCCCTCTATTTCTAAAGGCACGTTTTTAAAAGTTTTGGTACAATTCACTACCCCACCTGTCGGGATGGTTACCGGTAAATCTACTGCCTCTACTGATTTTAAGCAATCCTTATGTTTTGAAACAATACCCTTAGAAACAAAAGAAAAAGTTGCACCAGAATCAAACAATACTTTAACAGGAATAGAGTTAATAGAAAAAGTACCAATGATAACATCTTTCGTGGCCTCTGCCTCGTGCCTACTCAAAACATTCAGTTTCCCTGCAGTTCCTCCGTTTTGTTGGTTGTTACTATTGTTGGTGTTACTGTTTCTCACCCCATTCTGCTGCACTCCCTTATTCCCAGAAAAATTGTTGTTGTTCCCTTGGAAATTCTTCTGGTTTCCTCTTGAGTTATAGTTATTCTGTTTATTCCCATTAGCATTCTTGGAGTAACACTCGTACTCCCTATGCCCCAATTTGTTGCAAGCGCGGCAAGCAACCAAATTGCCTTCACAATCCTTCCCAAGGTGATTGTTCCTACACCTCTTGCAGAAGTAAGTCCTTCCATTCTTATTATTCCCCTAGTTATTGTTTCTAGCCCCTCCATTGTTGCTACGTCCCCCTTGGTGGTTATTATTCTGGAAATTATTATTATTGGGGAAATTATTGTTATGGTGGTACTTCTGGTTCTTAAAACCATTCTGGTTTCCCTGTTGGTTTCCATAAACTTTTCCTACTTCCTTCCTCTTCTGTCTTCCTTCTATTTCAGCTAACTCTTTCTTCTTCTTTTCCTCCAGAGCATAAAGGTGTGCGGCCCTTCCATATACTTCATCAAGGGTCTCAAATACCTGCCCGTACAGCTTCAACTGCAGATCAGTAGTTAACCCACTCTCAAACTTCCCATCTTTTGCTTTCTCCGTAGAGACGGATCCTTCAACAAAACGGGACAACTCAATAAACTTGGCGTAATATTCCATAACTGTCATCTTATCCATCCTAAGGTTTGAAAATTCCTCTGCCTTCTACTTCTACAAAAAGCTAGGATAAACTTGTCTCTCACTTTTTCTTTGAATTTGGTCAAGTTGAACCCAGGTAATGCTCTAATGGTAGCCTCGTTTTGTTGCCACCAAAGGTAAGCTTCACCCCTCAGATAGTAGGTAGCACAACCTACTTTAGAGTTTTCAGGGCATCCCACAGCTCAAAACAGTTTCTCAAATTCCCTTAACCAATTTTCCGACACCACATGATCAGGCTTGCTTTGCGCCACCTTTTTAAAGAGCTCCCCTTGAGCATCCCCGTTACCAGTTGAGTTCCTTGCCAATTGTTAGGCAACCGCTGCCAATTGCCTCACTACATCATTGAAATCATTTCCACCACTACCTGAACTTCGTCCCCCTGCCATTTGGTTTCTCCTAAATATAGGACAAGGATAACTATTAGAAATGGCTAGGTTTAGCTCTCAAGACGAACACCCGTATATATTTAACGACTTTTTAAACATTTATAGTAAAATTTGAAGCTTACAATTTGGGATATCAATTGCTAAAAATTCCCTTAATGTAGCTGTATCAATTAATATTGATTGCTAACCAACCATGCATTTAATAAATCATCACAATAAATATAAAAATAATTCCCATGGACGTTTGCGGTTTATAAATGTTTGTTGGAGATAAGTTGTTTGGAATGGTGATTACTGGAATAATGAAGGGAATTGGAATATTTGTAAAACAAAAGAATTTATAAATAAAAATCTATCAAAGAAATAAATAAGGTTTATTTATTAAAATAGACTAAAGATATTAAAATAAAAAGTGTGTTCCAAAAACTGATGTGGTCATGCCACTTATTTGCTAAAACTGAAATAACAAATAAATTTTAACAATAAAGAATATGAACTCGTTGCAAGGAAAGTCATAAGATTTAATCCTTTCGAACGTTGTCCCTTTTGTCGGTGGATTGCTTGTAGCTTGAAGGATCGAAGTTAGAATCATTTGACTCCTCCATTGGTTCAGGTGATTCAGGTTCAGTAACTACTAGAACAAACTCCCCTTCTTCTTCCTCATCCGATGAAATATCTATAATTATTGGAGTTGGAGGTGGGTTTGGATAAGAAATGTCCATAAGTGAACTATTACCCTCTTGTTGTTCTCCATTCTCTGCTGGATTACCCCCCGACGAAGAAGAAGAAGAAGCGGAATTTTCTGGTTGTTGATTTGGAGGAGGATTGTTCTCTGCTGGGTTATCAAAGTAATAGTCAGGGTAGGGAAGGTTTAAGCGCTGACAATAAACTTTCTCCACCCTTACGAGATATTTGGTTAAGAAAATATAGTCTGGATACTACTGGCCATAATTGTCTCTGTATTTGTGGTAATTTGGGATGTCTCCTGGAAGATAAAAATCAGAAAATCTTTGTTTGACAGCAAAGTGAGGGGGCTCCTCTGGAAGACAATGGACAATCATTGCCGAAATACGATCAAGGGTGTCATAAACTTTCTCCCGTAGGACATTGCTCATGTAGAAACAAAAGTATCTGATCTTTTCTACGAAGTCTGATAAGCGACTTTGATGTCACTTTTAGGGTGTTTATTGAGTCGTATTCCGGCTTATTTTCCAATAATTTCACCTTTTTTATCCCTTATTTCTATTATTTTATTATTCTCGTCTTTTATCTTTATTTTGTGTATTTTTGCCCTTTTTATTAGTTTTTAGTTTATTTTTGTAGTTTTAGTTAATAATTTCCCGCTTCTCTCGTTTTGTTTATTTTCTTTTAGTTTGTAGTTTATTTTATTTTATTATTTCTTTAGTTTTAGCATTTTATTTTATTTTATTTTACTTTATTTATCTTATTTTATTTTACTTTATTTTTCTTAGTTTATTTTATTTTATGTCTTTGTAATACCCTTGTGTTTTTGTTGTAGGTCGAGTTTGGTGTTCCGGGTATCAAAGGCTTATTCGTGTTTGGACGTCCAAGGTGATAGATAGGTCGTTGGGACTACTAACCCTAACCAAATTAGAAATTTATAATACCTAAACTTACACTAAACTAGTTAGTGGCAAGTAAAGGTATTATAAATTTCTAATTTGGTTAGGGTTAGTAGTCCCAACGACCTATCTATCCTCGATCAAATTTTGGCGCCGTTGCCGGGGACTAAGGTGTTCATTAGTTTGTGTTAATTAGATTAGCTAGGTTCTTGTATATTATTTGATTTTGTTTGCTTTTCTTTGTTCTTTGTCTAAAAATGGCATGCTTATCTTTTCCTCAATTTGATGGCGAACCCTTTTATGCTTACTTTGAAAGACTAGATGGTTTTCTTAGTTACCATGGGTGTTCTTTTAGTGATGCTTGTGGTATAGCTTATTGGGGCATGAATGAGTATACTAGGGGAATGGTTGAGGACATGAATAACGGTAGATTTTGTCATTTGTCTATGCATGATGCGTGGGTTTTTTTCACATGGCTTGCTAAGGATTCTTTAGATAGAGAATCTCATGTTTTTTATTTTGATTCTCAATGCCAAGATTCTTTTAATTTTTGCATGATTTCTCTTGATACTTCTTATGTGTCTTGTGATGATCCAAGTATGCAAATTGACACCTTTCCCCCTCATGCTCATTTTGATGAGGTTTGTGCTAATTTTGATAATGTGCAATTTGCCTTTGATAATGAACCTCAACCCAATAACATTGATGCCCAAATTATTTCTCAAATTCAATATCTCACCCAACAACTCCAAGAGCTTCAAGAGGAACAAAAATTGAGAGAAGTGAGGCTTGCCCAGGTGATGAGTGCTTTGGTTGATGTAAATGGATGTAAGACACCTCATTTGGAGTGTGAGAGTGTTTTTGTGAATGATGTGGGCCAAAGGTGTGAAGTTGAGGGGAGATTTTCTTCTGATGAGAGGATTTTTGAGGATTTTGATTCTTTTCATTCCCCATTTGAGCTTGAATGCCATCCTTCCCAATATTCACCCCCTTTGAGAGCTTTCCTTGGTGAGGATGTGAGTGAGCCATCTTCATGTTTGAATGAGGGAGTTCATGAGGA
Organism: Chenopodium formosanum; assembly: GCA_024500155.1. NCBI lineage: Eukaryota > Viridiplantae > Streptophyta > Magnoliopsida > Caryophyllales > Amaranthaceae > Chenopodium > Chenopodium formosanum. The sequence goes on from CM044880.1 coordinate 22,988,261, forward strand.
TGATGATGATGAGTTTGAGCAATCAAGAGAGATTAAGAGTCCCTTGAGTGATGGTGGAAGAATTGTGAATGAAGAAAATGACGATTTTGAGGTTTCCAAACCCCTTCCCCATCTTGATGAGTCTACCTTGCATGTTGGTGACCCTTCTATCCATGAGTCTTTGGACTCATTTGAGGTTATGGCTAGTATGTTCATTGAAGGTGTAACAAATCACTATAGCCTTTTGAGAGAGTTCATTGGCAATGCCTCATGGGAAAGGGATGAGTTTGAGAGAAACCTTTATCCTTTCATGTATGGTTTAGAGACTCTAGGCTTTGAGGATCTTGAGGGAGTTGTTGTGCATCGTTGTGATAGAGCGGAAGATGAGGTTGTTTGTATTGGAGAGTTTTTGTTTCAGGGATATGTGAGTGATGAGTGTTCTTTTAAGGATTCTATGATTGATTTTCATGCCCTCATTGGTGATGTGAGGCTATGTGAGACCATTGTTTTTCCTCCCCTTCCTCATGTCCCTTTCTCAAGGAAATTCGACCATATCCCCTACTATCCTATGTTCCTCCCCTCTTTTGTCTTAAAGCCTATTGAGGACCCTCTCTTGTTTGATGAGACTCTTCCTTCACATCCTCCCATTATTGAGGAAATGGGTGATTGTGCCACCCAAAAAGAATTTCAGGAGGTTTTTCCTTTTTATTCTTTTCCTTATTTTTCTTCATCTTTCTCTTCTTATTTTCCTTATTTTTCTTCATCTTTTGATTTTTCTTCTTTCTTTTGGCATTTTCCTCCTCACTTGCGTGTAATAATCTTGTTGCACGTCCTCCTCCCGTCATTTGCCTACTTGTTATCATATGAAATGTGTAGTAGTGCATTTGAGGAGCTCTTGCGTTCGTTGCAATATTATTTACTAGAGCGGTCTCGGTTGGACGTTAAACAAGCCTTTCTCGGGAAGTAACCCAAGGTTTTTATTGCTTTCATTTTCTTTCCTTTTTAGATTAGATTTTCTCTCATGGAAATGTTTGTGTGCCTTTTGCTATGTACATGACTTGATATACTCTTATGCATTGGTTTGGATCAAGAATCAAGGAAGTTTAACGCCTATTTTTGCTAGCATATGGAAATCGAGATTCAAGTCAAGAGGAAATCGGCTTTGAAAGGTTAAATTGGTTCATTTGCGGGTAATTACTCCCACCAATATCCGGTAATATCTTTCCTAGCTCTTTCTCTAATGGTTGGTGACTCGTTGGACATGTGTTGGTTTGCTGGGTTGATTTCTTTCTTTTCCCCTCCCATGGTTTATTTGGTTTATGTTTGAGTATACTGTCTCATTCAAGCTTGGGGGAAGGGTATTCTATCATGTTGGGTAGTGTAGACACCCATTTGTGTCTCCCCAAAACCAAACCCAGTGATGAGTACCTTTCACGTCGAATCATAATCGAATGAAGTGAAAGTGTGGAAAGTCTAGCGTTGCGGATAGTTTTAATTTCTTTTCTTTTCTCTCTGTTTTTGAAAACATATTTTAAGAAAATAGTCAATCCAGTTTGGTTGGTCCCTGAAATGGGTCCAATAATAGTGTAGTTGGATGGGGCTTGCAAAGACCTTTCCAACAATATATTATAAGCCCAATTCCGATGAATATTGAGGAAGTTATGGCCAATTTACGAAACTGGGCCCGATTTGAGCCTAATATGCGGCCCAATGATCTAGAGGAGGGCCTATTATTAATTATCATTCCTAAAGATATTAGGATTGATTATTGTCTTCTAGAATACTCTAGAAGGTTCTTTTAAATCCTAATAGAGTTAGGATTGATAATTATGTTTTAAAGAGTTTGAAATTGAATAAAACTACTCATTTTAAGAATCCTTGTTTTGTACGAAGTGGAATATATTCAGATTTTATTTTCTTGCCTCATAATATTTATCCAAATTTTATATGGTTGGATAGATCTTAAAATTATCTTTCCAATGATATATTATAATATTAAATCCGAGTTATAATGAAAAAGATATGAATGAAACATGAAACTTTATCCAAAACTGACACTCTTCCACTATTTTGGCCATATCTTTTTATCTACAAAATATTTTAATCTGATTTTAATTGGGTTAAAAAGTAGACTTTAAGAGCTTTCCAACGACATACTATATGCCTTATTTGGACTTATGAAATATCCAAGGAAAGACAAGTAAAAGGGAGGAGAAATCAAGTAACAACAAGTTCAAACCAACAAACCAAGATAACCAATCTCAAATTCACAAAGATAGATGAAATATGGGTCTTAATCAAAGCCAACACCAAGTAAAGCTAAGATTAAGGTGTAACCACAAAGATTACAAGGGATACAATCACAAAGAAATCAAGATAATCACAAAGATTATAGTAGAGAGTGAAAGTCTCTTGATTACAAAGTTCAACAAAAATTAATATTCCCGGATAAATTAATGTTTAACTTGTGTTAAGACTAAATAAACTAATGCTTGACTTGTGTTAAGACTAAATAAACTAATTAATGACTAAAGGACTTTGTTTAATTAATTAATTAATTAATTAGAGCTAATAAATAAACATAAGATCGAGTCATAGTTCCTTTAAGTCAACCCGGATTTTTATTCCCGTATACTGCACAAACGTCAACTTGTTTTGGTCATAGCCCCGAGTTTTATCTTTAATTTTGCGTTGGTTTCATCCCAATCAGAGTCGCAGATAAAACGTTATGACTAAAATACCACAGTCTGTCATGTTTAATGCATATACGTGAAGTCTTAACTTAGTCTTTGTTTGAGTCTAGTCACATAGTCTAGCCACATGGTCATGACACGAGTCTTAACGTACCATCTACACTCACTAGTCTTAGCACACACTTTGAGTATATATCACCATGACAATGTCTTAGGTCCTTGCATGGGTCGGTCTTTTCCGTCATTTAAGTTGGGGGTGCATTCTATTCCTAGTTCTTCATATCCCTCCATCATTCTTCTTCACATTCTATTCCATCTTTCTTCACTTACTCCTTCCATTGCATGTCGAATAAAGTTTGAGTCAAATAATTAACAATAAATATCCCCAATTTCCTTTTCCACAGTACTTGGTCAAGGAGAGAAGGGCGATTAATCAAGGAGAACCTCTTTATTCAAGTTTCACTTTTCGATAAACCGATTCGTTAAAAGTGGAAGGCTAAAAGGATAATGGCAACTCAAGAAGAAGTCAATGAGCTCAGGAACCAACTAGTTACCATGACTGAAACACTAAAGCTTCTCACCCTCAAGGTCGATGATCCCGTGAAGCAACAACAAATGAACCTCATGTAAGAAAGTTTGAGGAAGCTATCTAGTAACTATAAATTTCAGGGCATGAGTGCACAAGGGGTCTCGCTGGACAAGGAACTTCTTCCGCATAAGTTCAACGCCACTAACATCCTAAAATTCAAGGCAACATATAATCCTTACTTTCATCTAAGAGCTTTTGAAACCATAATGAGTATTAAGGGAATCGATAAGAAGGTTTTTCCCTCTCTGTTCTCACTATCTCTTGAAGCCGTTTGCCAACAATGGTACTTCTCCCTTGACAAGGAGAAAACCTCTACTTGGGAATCGATAGTGAACGCTTTCGTTGATAGGTATAAGTGCAATATCCAAGTTGAAACCGATCATAGACAAATTAAGATGCTAAGACATAAAGAGAATGAAGGCTTTACTTCTTTCTTTAATAAGTGGAGGGAAACTTCCGCCAAGATAATTGAGGTCCCCACCGAAAAGGAGTCTGTGAGGATGTTTATCAAGATTCTCCAAGAAAAGTATTCAAAGCACTTAAAATATCAACACAACTTGAATTCTTTCAAGGCCGTTTATGACATCGGAATAGAAATCGAAGACGACCTCGCAAAGCAAAAAGCTACTAACAATAGTAACCACGGTGGCTGGAAAGGATAGAAGAACGACAATCCTTCTTCTTCCAAAAACGCCCACTCTAGTAATAATGTTAGTACCTTTGACCATAATGGTGTCTTAGCCCTAGATAATCAAGGATCTAAAAGGAAACCCAGGCGAGAGTTCACACCCATTGGAATGACCTACGATGCTGCTTTCGATCGTCTCTATGATCGAGGATTAATCAAACCTATTGGCTCTACCGAGGATCCAACACCAAAAAATCGATCTTCGAGATGGAATCCAAACTCCTATTGCAAGTACCATCGAGGAAACGGTCATACTACTGATGAATGCTACAGGTTTCAAAATCTCATTCAAGATCTCATAGAAGCAAATAAGATCCCATTGCCTCTAGCTAGCGAGAAGACTGGATGATATCGAAGCAAACAACAGAAGACAAGAGGCGAACTTCAATGAAAAGATTTCATGACCTCTTTTTCTATTTCTTTTTCATTTTTTCCTTTCCCCAATAAGTCTAGCATAGGCACCTTTTCTTTTCCTTTAGATTATTTTTGTAGTTTTTCTTTTCTTTTCCCTTTTTAATAAAATGAGCATTTATTTCCTTATATGTGATCATTTCATTATATTGCATCAAATATAATAAAAAAAATAGAAAAAAAATCCATGTCAAATTAAGCACAAGGTATACTAATGATTTGAGGCAACCCTTGTAGCCACATCATATCTCCTTTCTCCTTTCTAATTTACAAATCCTTTCTTCATAAACCACTTTGAGCCTCGTCTAACGATAGACCTTTCTTTTTTCAATTTACATCTATCTAACCTTGGGATGGGATGGTGTGCAACTTATGCAATTTTCAAAGAACAAAGCTTGAGTGATTTCAAAGAACAAAAGGGCAAGTGTTTTAATGTCTTTGATATGAAAATATCTTTGATATGAGCACGTCTCAGATTGCGTCTCTTATCGAGTGCTCGGTACCGTGCCTGAGAAACATGAATGCCAAGTAAGTGATAGACCGCATGATCGGGATTGCCCACACTTATAAAAATAAAATAGATGCTAAAACAAAAGAAGGAGCTAAAAAAGAGTTAAAATCCTCAAGCATAAAAATACAAATATTCAAAAGCGAGGTTGCACACCTTGGGGGGCTTATTTAGGGTCTTGAGCCTTTATCCTTTACTTTCTATAACCTTTAGCCCAACCACGTTACAACCCTTAAAAAGACCTTTTTGAGGTATACACACTTGTGCGAGGTTCGGCTAGAGCTACGTTCGGCCTGATTCCTAACGGATACGTAGGCTACCTCACATCGAGGTGCGGCCGTAATAAAAATGCATTCATATTCACATTCACACACTTAAAACATGATCATATCAAGGGATATCCAATGCTCATCCCTATTCATTTAGAGCTAGACTTGGGGGCTTGATCCCTACATTATAAGCTTACCTAGCCTAAAAGTCACCATCATTTGACTCTTTTCAATAATATATTTTTCAACACACGTAGCTCTTGCGGCCTAACTTTAGTGTCACTATCACACACATCACGCATACATGACCAAATATATTTCCCTTAGGAACCCTTTGTCATGAAATCTTAACACTGAAGCATGCTTCGTCAAAATCACTCATAATTGTCATTGCATCACGAAGTATGAAGTGCTTAGCCTCCGTGCCTAAGTTACCCAAATGCTTTCATCATTGAGTCAACCATTGAGATAGCTTAGGATGGATTAATCCTTGCACCTTGAGAGATAGTATCGAACAACATTTGACTAAGCTTATTCAACATGCATTCGAAAACTTCGATTCTTTTTTCGCGTCTTTCTTTTTCGGGAGAAGGTCGGTACCCTCCACAAAAATGACGGAAAATTTTTGCTTTTCTGCATTTTCGAGTCGCACGATCACATTATAATGCACACACAAGTCATGTACACACTGAGTCATGTCGTGTCATATCACTTTGTTTTGAGTCTAATACATTTATCAAACACTTTGAGTCGAGTCAACCTCGAGTCAATCACAGCAAGTCCAATTTATGCCTTGAGTCATGTCAAGTCGATGAGTCAAGCAATGCTAAACATTAGGTCAACCCTAAGATAATTAAAGAAATTGGCAAAGTTCTATAGTAAAAAATAAATACAGATGCAGCAAAATAAGGAAGACCCTACTCCAATTCTTGGCGCCAAAGATATCTCAGCAACGACAGAGCTCGAAGCCTCCCAGAAAGGTGATTTCGACCTCATGCAGCAATTTCGGGTTCCTTGGTACGCCAGTTAGCCCCTATAAGCAATTTGACATGATTAGTAGTCGGCTCGATTACAATCATAGTAAGTGATTGACCTGACAAAAAATCATCTCACTTAGCTTAAGCGCCTAATACACTGGCTCATTACAATCGGTTCAAAAGCAAGCACTTAAACGACAATATTTCCAAATATGGATTGTCGCGCATTCTCATTAAACGACAAAGTTTTCCAAAAATTGGATTGTCATCCCCAACTGACAATATTTCCAAAAATGGATTATCGGGCATCTTTTGCAAACGACAATTTTTCCAAATTGGATTGTCATCTCTTGCAAGGTTTCCAAGCGTGGATTGTCGTGCTCCTTCTTTGTTGGCAAGTTTTTCCAAGTTCGGATTGCCATACATTCATAGATCACTGGCAAGTTTTCCAAGATTGGATTGTCATACACCCAGTTCCCTATGGCAAAATTTCCCAAAGGATTGTCGTAGGTCTCTACTCATCATAAATTTCGGCAAAAGTTCCTCAACGTAGATTTTCTTTAGCAAGTGGAAAATTTTCCCGAAGTGGATTGTCGATCGACTCTTTTTTGCAAACGTTCCAAGACGCGGATTGTCAATAGTGGCAATATTTTCCCAAAAGGATTGTCGCTCAGTTTTGGAAAATTTCCAAGGTGGATTGCTTTCAAGAGTTATATTCCAAGATGTGGATTGCCGATCGTAGTAAAGTTCTTATGAAAGATTGTTACGAAGCATTGGCAACTTTTCCAAAAATTGGATTTTGGCAAATTTTCCGAGGTACGGATTGTCGCTTCATCTTGACAACATTTCTCATGATGGATTGTTACGAAGCATTGACAACTTTCCCTAAATCAGATTGTCATACATCATACAAGAGTTTTGTTGGCAACTATTCCCAAAGAAAAGAGGATTGTCATCGCAGCAAAAGCACCGACATACATGTTCAAAGCAACGGAAGTGCCGACATACAAGCACAGCGGAGGCAAAGTTCAGGGGAACTTTTAAAGATCGACGAGCGTGGATCTTCGGTAATTTCCTTTGAGAAATTTTTGCATTGAATGAGGATGACTTCAAGAGAAGATATCTTCGACAACATTCCCTAGCTTGCGGAAAGTTGTCACAAATAACTAGAGATTTCTTCAAGAGAAATAATCTTCGATAGTATTCCCTAGGATGTGGAATATTATCAATGCGGATGGAGATTGTTTCAAGAGAAATAATCTTCGATAGTGTTCCCTAGGATGTGGAATATTATCAATGCGGATGGAGGTTGTTTCAAGAGGAATAATCTTCGATGGTATTCCCTTGGACATGGAATATTATCAATGCGGAGGAGGATCGTTTCAGGCGAAGCAATCTTCCATATTGGAAGCAGTTACGAGCGTAGCGGTTTTCAAGTGGGATGGCATCCTCTAGCTTGCAGAAGGTCGTCAAAACAGCAAAAACAACAGCAATGCGGCAAAGAATCGGTTACTTTCAGAGACGTGTGCTCGACGGTGCAAGATACGCGTTTCTTAACTCTTTTATCTATTTAACTAATGCTAGTTTTGCAGGTATCGGCGTTACAAGATTGATTTAGGATCGCAGAACGTTCTGAATCATTCTCCGTCCCTATCGCTACTTTGACTTTTGTTTTCGAAACTTGTGTTTCTCCAAACTCAGTCAAAGTGAGGCTTCTGTAAACACCCATTTGTGTCTCCCCAAAACCAAACCCAGTGATGAGTACCTTTCACGTCGAATCATAATCGAATGAAGTGAAAGTTTGGAAAGTCTAGTGTTGCAGATAGTTTTAATTTCTTTTCTTTTCTCTCTATTTTTGAAAACTTATTTTAAGAAAATAGCCAATAAAGTTTGGTTAGTCCATGATATGGGTCCAATAGTTGTGTAGTTGGATGGGGCTTGCAAAGACCTTTCCAACGATATATTATAAGCTCAATTCCGATGAATATTGAGGAAGTTATGGCCAATTTACCAAACTGGGCCCGGTTTGAGCCTAATAGGCGGCCCAATGATCTAGAGGAGAGCCTATTATTAATTATCATTCCTAAAGATATTAGGATTGATTATAGTCTTCTAGAATACTCTAGAAGGTTCTTTTAAATCCTAATGGAGTTAGGATTGATAATTATGTTTTAAAGAGTTTGAAATTGAATAAAACTACTCATTTTAAGAATCCTTGTTTTGTACGAAGTGGAATATATTAAGATTTTATTTTCGTGCCTCATAATATTTATTTAAATTTTATATGGTTGGATAGATCTTGAAATTATATTTCCAATGATATATTATAATATTAAATCGGAGTTATAATGAAAAAGATATGAATGAGATATGAAACTTTATCCAAAACTAACACCCTTCCACTATTTTGGCCATATCTTTTACTTACAAAATATTTTAATATGATTCTAATTGGGTTGGAAAGTAGACTTTAAGAGCTTTCCAACGACATATTATATTCCTTATTTGGTGATATGAAATATCCAAGGAAAGACAAGAAAAAGGGAGGAGAAATCAAGTAACAACAAGTTCAAACCAACAAACCAAGATAACCTATCTTAAATTCACAAAGATAGATGAAATATAGGTCTTAATCAAAGCCAACACCAAGTAAAGCTAAGATTAAGGTGTAACCACAAAGATTACAAGGGATGCAATTACAAAGAAAGCAAGATAATCACAAAGATTATGGTAGAGAGTGAAAGTCTCTTGATTACAAAGTTCAACAAAAACTAATATGCAAAAACGTCTTAAAACAACTTAAATAGTTCGCACAAACTGGCAGAAAAACGTCTTAAAACAAAGTTTGGTCGAACTTTTTGAGTTCGGCCACTCCTGCAAAGATGTAAAAATCAGCTCTGAAACTGCCTGGGTGTTCGGGCGAACCACAGTGTAGGTTCGGCCAAACTGCCCTGCTCCTGGACAGCTCAACTTCAAACGTTCATAACTTCTCTGTTTCCCGCTCAAATTTGGCATGTGACCAGTCGTTGGAAAGCTCTTGAACTTTACTTTCACCTCCAACTTAAATCACCTAAAAATTCTTTGTAACAAGGGAGATATGGCTGAATGAAGTAGCTGCATCATATATTGATAAGCTTCTTTTCTTCAAGTGTGATGATGGTTAGCCCCGAAAGGTGACCTCCAACGAGCTTGGCCCTATTTTGTGTCATGACACGTGGCATGTCTTCCACTTCTTCCACTATGTTCCATGCACCCGTGTCAAACCCCTCTTCTTCAAAAGGAATTGCCCTCAATTACGGATCATCATCACCAATATCATCTTCAAAGAGAAAAGGAGCAAGATCACCAACATTAAAGGTAGCATGAACACCAAAGTCTCCCGGTAGTTTGAGCTTATAAGCATTAGGTCCAACTCTTTCCACAACTTCAAAGGGGCCTTCGGATCTTGGCATGAGCTTGTTCTTTTTCTTAGCCGGGAATCTTTCCTTCCGAAGATGGAGCCACACAAGATCACCTACATTGAATTCCCTTGGCTTTTTGAATTTGTTTCCCCTTGCCTTGTAACTCTCATTTGTCTTCTCAATTCTCTTCTTGACATCTTCATGAAGCCTTTTCATCGCTTCAACTCTATCTTTTGCCTCAAAGCTCAACTCCTCTTGAGGGATACTAGGCAACAAGTCAAGTGGTAGGCGGGGATTAAAACTATACACTACTTCAAATGGTGTTTTCCCGGTAGCTATGCAATGAGAACGGTTGTAAGAAAATTCAACTCGAGGAAGCTTAAGATCCCAATCTTTCATGTGTTTGCTAATGATAGCTCGGAGAACGGTGGACATGGTACGATCAGTCACCTCGGTTTGGCCATCGGTTTGAGGGTGACTAGAGGTACTAAACAAGAGCTTGGTTCCCACTAACTTCCACAAAGTCTTCTAAAAGTAGCTCAAGAACTTAGGATCACGGTCCGACACAATACTTTTTGAAATACCATGAAGCCCCACCACTTCTCTAAAGAACAAGGTAGCCACATGAGAAGCGTCATCGGTCTTATGGCAAAGAATGAAGTGAGCCATCTTGCTAAAACGATCAACCACAACAAACACAGAATCATTTTTCCTTTGAGTGCGAGGGAGGGCAACCACAAAATCCATGCTAAGATCATCCCAAGGGTGACTAGGGACCGGAAGAGGAGAGTAGAGTCCTTCACGAAATTGACTCTTAGCCTTGTGACAAGCCCCACAACGAGATATCACATCTTGCACATCACCAAACATCTTGGGCCAATAAAAATGCTCTTGAAGAATGTCATATGTTTTCGCAACTCCAAAGTGTCCGGCTAACCCTACTTGATGAGCTTCTTTAACAAGCAACCGTCGATGAGAGCATTTCGGAACACAAAGCTTGTTTCCCCTGAAAAGGAAACCTTCTTGCACCATGAAAGAGCCATCGACCCCTTCGTCACACTTCTTCATCAACCCACCAAAATCCTCATCATCGTGATACAACTCTTTAAGCAACTCAAACCCAAAAAACTTCGCATCAAGAGTAGTGATCATACAATGTCTTCTAGAAAGAGCATCGGCAACAACATTGCTCTTCCCTTCCTTGTACTTAGAAGAGAAATTGAATGATTGGAGGAATTCAACCCATTTGGCATGCCTTGCATTGAGTTTATGAGAACCATTGATGTACTTGAGAAATTCATGATCGGAGTGTAGTACAAATGGTCTAGGCCTCAAGTAATGTGACCAATGATCAAGAGCCCTTACAATAGCATAGAACTCCTTGTCATAGGTACTATATCTCATTCTTGCTTCACCAAGATTCTCACTAAAATAGGAAACCGGCCTTCCTCCTTGCACAAGAACCGCTCCAACTCCAACCCCACTAGCTTCACATTCAACTTCAAAGGGTTGATCAAAATTCGAAAGAGCTAAGATTGGAGCCTCACACAACTTCTTCTTGAGGTTTTCAAAAGCCCTTTGAGCCGATGGTGTCCACTCAAAAGTAACCTTCTTCATGCATTCGGTCACCGGGGCCAAAATAGTGTTAAAATTCTTCACAAACCTTCGACAGAAGGAAGCTAGACCATGGAAACTCCTAACTTGAGTGAGAGTAGTAGGAGTAGGCCAAGATTGAATGGCCTCCACTTTACTAGGGTCCATTGAGATCCCTACATTTGAAATCACATAACCAAGAAAAACAATACTATCCACCATAAAAGTACATTTTTCTAACTTGGCAAAAAGCCGCCTACTTCTCAATGTTTCAAATACTTGCCTCAAATGTTTAGCATGATCAAGTTCACATTTGCTATAAACAAGTATGTCATCAAAATAAACAACAACAAATTTACCAATGAATGGGCGAAGTACCTCATTCATGAGCCTCATGAAAGTGCTAGGAGCATTAGAGAGCCCAAATGACATAACTAGCCACTCATACAAGCCTTGCTTTGTCTTGAAAGCGGTCTTCCACTCATCTCCCTCACGCATACGAATTTGATGGTACCCTATCCTCAAGTCAATCTTCGAAAACACCTTGGAACCATGTAACTCATCAAGCATATCATCAAGTCGGGGAATAGGGAAGCAATACTTGATGGTGATGTTATTGATGGCCCTACTATCCACACACATCCTCCATGTACCATCCTTTTTCGGAACCAAAAGAGCCGGAACCGAACAAGGGCTAAGGGATTCCCTTACAAATCCTCTTTCAATCAACTCACCAACTTGTCTTTGAAGCTATCTTGCTTCATCGGGGGTACTCCTATAAGCCAGTCTATTAGGGAGTTGTGATCCGGGAATAAGATCTATTTGATGTTCAATTCCCCTAATAGGTGGCAAACCGGGTGGGAGATCATCGGGGAAAACGTCATGGTACTCAACCAATACTTCCTTGACAAGGGGGTGGATTGGGTTCTCTCGCTCACTCTCTTGTGTTTCCCTAAGAAGACAAATAAAGACAATGTGTCCTTGATTTATCTCCTTTCCCATCTCATTTTCCCCAATAAGAAGGTTCTCTTTGATTATGTTACCCGTACCCAAGGGTTCTTTGTGTTTGATGGTGGGGGACAAGGGGTTGCGTACAATCTTTTTCTTATCCATCATGAATGAATAAGTGTTCTTTCTTCCATCATGCATCACATCTCTATCAAATTTCCATGGTTTACCAAGCAATACATGACAAGCATCCATAGGGAATACATCACAAAGCACCTCATCTTTTTATAACTTGCCAATTGAGAAAGAAAGAAGAGTTTGTTTCGTTACCTTCACCTCATTGTGATTGTTAAGCCATTGATGCTTGTAGGGAGTAGGATGATCGGTAGTTTCAAGATTGAGCTTGCTCACCAATGTTGTTGAAGCCACATTAGTGCAAGAGCCACTATCGATGATAAGATTGCGAACCCGATCCTTGATGGTGCATCGAGTTTGGAAGATGTTTTCCCTTTGCTCTTCCGCTAAAGGGGTGGAAATGGAGTGAATTGCTCTCCTCACTACAAGGATTTGACCCTCATCGGCGTCAACTACAATTTCATTCTCCTCATCATATGTAGGGTCACCAAAATCCCTCTTCTCATCTTCGTACTCATCATCATCCATTTCACGAATCATTATAGCTCTACTATTTGGACACTCATTAGCAAAATGTCCATAGCCTCTACACTTGTAGCAAGTCTTTCGATTTCCCATCTTGTTGTGATCATCTTTGTTAGGAAAATGCATGGGAGCCTTGCCTTTGTCATCTTTGACAATGGGCTTGCTTGTCTCACCCTTTGGAGCAAAAGAATTCTTGAAGGTAGGCTTAGGATACCCACTAGCACTACTCACCTTGTCATACTTCTCAAACTTCAAAGCCACTTGCACCACTTGATCAAAACTTCCATGGGCATTCACATCAACCTTTTGCCCAAGCTTTCTTTCAAGACCACCAATATACCTAGCAATCTTATGCTCCGGTGCTTCCTCAACTCCACTCATGATAGAAAGTTTTTCAAACTCCCTAGTATACTTCTCTACCGACATAGTTCCTTGCTTAAGAGAGTTCAATTTAAGATAAGCATCTTGCAAATAATATCTAGGCACAAAAGCCTTGTTCATATGTTCCTTCAATTTCTCCCAAGAAGTGATTTTTTATTTTTCATCTTTCTTCCTACGATTCTTAAAGTTCTCATACCACAAAGAAGCATGTTTTTTGAGATTAAGGATGGCCAATTTGAAACGTTTTTCATTATTATAACCCTTATATTCAAACACATTCTCTATACTTCTAACCCAATCAAGAAATTCATTAGGATCAAGATTACCTTTAAAGTCCGGAAATTCCAACTTGATGTCTCGGTCACGGTTGTCCTCATGGTGTCGTTGGCGGTGTTCCCTTCTCCAGTGAGGAGAGTGAGAGTCATCTTCTTCACTAGGGCTCCTCCTCCTTCTAGGACTTCTTCTATTCTCCAAGACCTCAAGAAGTCTATCAAACTTCTCTTCTAGAGCATCCAATCTAGAGTTTTCATTGTAACCTTCATCATATTCATAATAGTATCTATCATCCATGTTTGAAGATAGAAAGCTTGTATTTTTGAGGGAAATTTCAAATTTTTATGGGAAAGATGAGATCTTTTTAGAGGGGGAAAGAGAAAATAAAAAAAAAAAGGTAGGATCTTTCTAGGCTAATAACCTAGGCTCTTGATACCAAATGATATGAAATATCCAAGGAAAGACAAGTAAAAGGGAGGAGAAATCAAGTAACAACAAGTTCAAACCAACAAACCAAGATAACCTATCTCAAATTCACAAAGATAGATGAAATATGGGTCTTAATCAAAGCCAACACCAAGTAAAGCTAAGATTAAGGTGTAACCACAAAGATTACAAGGGATGCAATCACAAAGAAAGCAAGATAATCACAAAGATTATGGTAGAGAGTGAAAGTCTCTTGATTACAAAGTTCAACAAAAATTAATATGCAAAAACGTCTTAAAACAACTTAAATAGTTCGCACAAACTGGCAGAAAAACAGATAAAGGTTCGGCCGAACTCTGGGTAAGTTTGGTCGAACTTGTGGGTAGGTTCGGTCGAACTTTTTGAGTTTGGCCACTCCTGTAAAGATGTAAAAATCAGCTCTGAAACTGCCTGGGTGTTCGGGCGAACCACAGTGTAGGTTCGGCCGAACTGCCCTGCTCCTGGACAGCTCAACTTCAAACGTTCATTACTTCTTTGATTCCCGCTCAAATTTGGCATGTGACCAGTCGTTGGAAAGCTCTTGAACTCTAATTTCACCTCCAACTTGAATCACCTAAAAATTCTTTGTAACGAAGGAGATATGACTGAATGAAGTAGCTGCATCATATATTGATAAGCTTCTTTTCTTCAAGTGTGATGATGGTTAGCCCCGAAAGGTGACCTCCAAGGAGCTTGGCCCTACTTCGTGTCATGACACGTGGCATGTCTTCCACTTCTTCCACTAAGTTCCATGCACCCGCGTCATTTGGACTTTTTAATCAAAAGATATGATAAAAACAAAAACGCGTTAAAATCAGGCTTGGCGCATGACTCCAGTCATTGGCGCCTGGCGCCAGCCATTGGCACCTGGTGCTAGCCATTGGCGCCTGGCGCCAATGGCCAATGCCTGGCGCCAACCTTGTTTTGCGTGCGCCAGACTCTGTTTTGTTGATTTTATCTTTTTGGCTGATTTTCTCTATAAATAACGTAATAAAACTCCGTTTTCGATAACCAGATTTCATCAATTCTTATTTCAATTCACCAACTCTCATTAATATTTTTTTTATTATTCTCTCTCTCTTTTCTAAACTAGCCTTTTCTCAAATACAAAATTCCGCATTCGCAAGATCTAGATACACCTAGCCATATTCGAAGTTGCCTTCGCCCTAGACGTGAAAGGTTTAATTTCTGAGGGTTTGGTCCCAAATCTCTCTTTCAATTATTTAATTTAATTGTTGTTTATTATTTTCCTTGAAGTTACTAACGTGTGTATTTTGTTATTAGAAAGAGGTACGAGGAATCAAAGTAAGTGCTTTAATTGATTTAATTGATATTATGATGTAGAAATTATGTTTATATTGTTATTATGATATTCCTAGTATCATGTTTAGGGAAAAGGTTATAATATCAAATATATTAAATATGATTGTTATGATGCCTTTTATGTTCTTCCTAATATTTATTTATGTTAGTATCATGTTAGGGTTAAAGCTTTGATTTTTATTGTTTAGTGACATGTTAGGGTTTGTTATTAATCTTGTTATTATCATGCCTAGGATCTTGCAATTATTATGCTTTAATATTAACATGAACATGATTATGATTATAATCGTTATAATTTATGATTATGAATATTATTATTATTATTATTATTATTATTATTATTATTATTATTATTATTATTATTATTATTATGATAATTATTTTATTTATGATGATATTATTATTATTATAATTATTATTAATGATATTGATTATTTATTGTGTTGCTTGATTATTTATATTTATTGCTTGATCACGCCTTTTATGCATGCTTAAAGGGAATTTGGTACTTGAAATCACGCTTAATAAGATAATTAATAATCTTGTTAGGGTTAATGTGAATATAATTCAATTGATCGCCAATAATAGTTTATTTGTGCATTAATATTCAACCAACATAGATTAAACAAGTTTAGGGTTAACCTATTGATTGCATGTTAGTCAGAAAGTGCACATGAATACGATCAGAATAAAGTAGAGGCCTATTATTAGGGCAGGTTCAATCTCTTTTAGGTTGGATTTGTACCATCATCCTCGAACCCTTATTTGGTTCTAGACCTTATGGAGTTGACGATCTCTTGGATCGTTAAGGGGTGTAACCTTCACCTCGTGAACGGTTTACAAGTTCCTTAAAAAACTTGTTGGCGACTCTTATGCTCTATCTTCTTCCCTTTTGGACGCCACCGTACTTTAGTGTATGATCACAGTGGGGTTCAAGCTAGTGAGATTTTAAGGCTTGAAATTATTTCCTACAGGTAGGATGTTGATTCATTTATGCCATGCACTTGAGTATATGCATTTCCATGTCTTTTCTTTTATTTTGAAAAATCCAAAAAGATTTTTGTTTACTTTCAAGGTAATTTTGGCAAAATGTGTTTTGTTTGTTCTTATTTTGGACATTTTGTTTTGAGACTTGAATCCTTGAATGTTTTTCTTCCTAAGTTGTAAATGTATGCACGGTTTGAGAGTGTCATTGGTTGACTCTAGGATACTATATGCTAAGGTAGTCGGTTAAGAACTTTTAGGGGTCCATGAAGCCTTAGTTCACGGGAATGTGGTAATATGGAGTTGCTCTCTATACTGGATTTGAAACCCTTGGTTGGTATTTGTTTGGTTATAATCCCTTGTGAGCTTCATTTGTTCTAGCCTTCATCACCTTGTTGAGCGGCTATTTGGGATCCTTGACTATGCATGTCTTAATCCTTGTTTTGACCTCTAGCTCCCAAGATCGTTACCGAGCCTCTCTAGGGGAGGAAAAGGGAACGTTTTCTCATTTTTCTTTATCTTCTTTTTATTTTGTTACAAATTTGATTTTCTATTTTGCATCAACCTACTGATTAACCAATTTGAGCCTAATGTTTCTTGCTCTTGTTTAAACCGCATTACAAACCCAATTGCCTATGTTTACCAACCCTTTTAGTTAGTGAAGCATAGGCATGTGAGGTTTGAGTTTTGAGAGTGTTGATCATGAGCAAGAAAACTTTGTGAATTGGTTTAAGTACGGTATTGAAAGTTGAGCTTGAAAAGAAAATGCAAGAAAAGTTTGAGAAGAAAGATGCAATTCAAGAAAATCAAATGAAGTTTCAAGAATAAGCCATCCATAGTTGAAAAAAAAGGCAAGGACACCAAATAAGAGCTTGAAAAAAAAAATTAAAAAAAAAATTGAAAAAGAAACAAAAATCACAAAAATATTTTAATTTGGTTTCGTTTTCTTCCCTAGTTTAAGCATTGAGGACAATGCTTCGTTCAAGCTTTTGGGGGGGGGGGGGAGCGTTACTTCGGTTTTTGTATATATTGTGTTAGTATTGAATAAGCTTGGGGGAGATGGCATTTTTGGTATTTTTGTTTGATATTTTGTGATTTCTTGAGTTTGTTTTTGAGAGTAGGCCACTCTTTTGCTTCACTTAGGAAATCACCAAAATTTTCAATTTTCAAATTTTTACCCCGCCTTAACCCTTAGCCTTACGTTACAACCCAATAAAAGACCCTTAGACTTTAGTGGGGTTAGGTCAAAGAACGGTGGAGGGAGATAGACTTCAAACCTATGGAGAGAGTATGCATAATTGAGATGTCGGGATTACCTTCTCAAAGTTTTTCATTTCTTTATCTTTTTCCGGTTCCTTCGTGGAATCATGAGAAGCTAGTTTAAGGGTTGATTTGAAGCTAGTGGAGAGAACGCGGCCCGATTGGTTGGGGCTAGGGTAGATTGAGTCCTCATTAGTTCTCTATGTTTAGCATATGGTATGTTTCAATCAACCGTTGACATCTTGGAACGTGCATACATTTGTCTATTTACAAAGGTTTGCATTCATTGGTGCTTGTTCCTATCTCTTTTCCAAATATGAACTTGTGTTTTGCTTTCTCTTTTTATGTTTCTTTTTCTTTTCTTTTTATTGCCTTGCCTTGTTTTTTGTCTAGAGTTGTGGGTTAAACTCTTAGGACACCCTCACGAGAGCACACTCGTCCTCTAGGGCGATCTAGGGGTTTAAAGGGCTTGTCTTTAGTTGCTAAAATTGACCGTGATTCCTACGAAAGTGAGTTAGTGTACATTCTTGTCTCCTTTAGTGTTCTAGCTTTGCTTGAATAAATCATTCTCCTTCTCCCGTGTTTCATGTTAATTTGCTCGAGGACGAGCAAAAAGTTTGCTTGGGGGAGTTTGATAAGCGACTTTGATGTCACTTTTAGGGTGTTTATTGAGTCGTATTCCGGCTTATTTTCCAATAATTTCACCTTTTTTATCCTTTATTTCTATTATCTTATTATTCTCGTCTTTTATCTTTATTTTGTGTATTTTTGCCCTTTTTATTAGTTTTTAGTTTATTTTTGTAGTTTTAGTTAATAATTTCCCGCTTCTCTCGTTTTATTTATTTTCTTTTAGTTTGTAGTTTATTTTATTTTATTTTATTTCATTTAATTTTATTATTTCTTTAGTTTTAGCATTTTATTTTATTTTATTTTACTTTATTTATCTTATTTTATTTTACTTTATTTTTCTTAGTTTATTTTATTTTACTTTATTTTTCTTAGTTTATTTTATTTTATGTCTTGGTAATACCCTCGTGTTTTTGTTGTAGGTCGAGTTTGGTGTTCCGGGTTTCAAAGGCTTATTCGTGTTCGGACGTCCAAGGTTCGAGGCACAAAATTTGAGTCAAATGTTCCAAAGCTGCTGCCACCTTAACCATCACCACACCCACACCTTATCCTCCACCACGCACACACCAACAACACAAGAAGCTCAATTCCCCTACTCCCCTCAACAGCACCAACCTCAACAACACCAGCATCTCACTCAGCAACACACACACACCACACCAACAACCTTCACAATCCACCACCAATCCCAGCCACGCATCTCACCCCGCACACCACCAGCACTTCCCCTACTCCTAGCTTCTTCCCCACGCAACCACGCACATCAACAACAACCACGCAACTCCCACACCACCTCCAATCACACACACACCAATCACCCCACACCCAGAACCACTACAGCCTTCACTCCGCCACCCTCCCCTGTTTCCTCTCGCAACAACAACAACCAGCAGCGCCACCTAAAACCCGCACCAGCCATGCTTCCTTCACCAATTCGCACCAATTAAACCACCAACACCACCGTCACCTCCCAACCAACACCACCAAACCGCCAGCAATTACCACCTCTAACCCGCTCCCACAACAACCAATTAAACCAACAACAACCACCCAAATCACCACCAAATTACTTACCTCATAGCCGCGCAACTCATACCATCTCAAGCCCCAATTTGCGGCCGCGCAGCCCTGTCAGAAAGCGCACAAAATGGAGTCCAAAATCAGATTCGAGGCAGAAGCTTTGCGCGACCTATGTGCGTCTTCTGTGCGGGCGCGCAATTGTGGGTCAATCACGAGCTTTTCACGTGATTTTTAATAAGAAATGGACTGCCACGATTTGGAGATGCTAGATGATGATAATGTTGATGAACGGTGATTATGAGGATTGTTTAGCTAATTGATATGGTGAATGGGAGCAGCCACGAATTCGAAAGGGGATAGAAATTGGGAGGTCTGACTTTCTCGTGGGTTTTGTTTTCTATCTTTTTCCTTTTCATTTTCCTTTTTATTTTAGTTTATTTTTAGTTTTGTTTTTTTGGTTTTTAAGTTTAGTTATTTTAATTATTTTAGTTTAGTTTTTATTTCTTTTTAGTTTTCTTTCTCTTATTTTAATTTTACTTTAGCTTGTATTATAAATACCCTCTTTGGGTCATTTTCAAGAACTTTCAATCATCATTTTTATTTTAACCTAGATTTGATTAGAGTAGTTTTAGTTCTTTTGTTTTCTCTCTCTTAGGGTTAGATTAGGAGTTTCTCTCTCTAGTTTAGGAGTAGTTTAGAGAGAGAAAGCTTGGATTTTTCATGGAGTTTTTGGGATTTTGAAGAAGCAAATTTGTGGATTTTTCCTCTCATAAATTCAATGAGTCTTCCTAACTTTCTCTCACCTTTATTGCTTTCATTTATTATAGTTTTTACTTATTTATTTGTTGTTTTGAGTAGATTAATTAGTTTAGTTATTTGATTCTTGCTTTTATTATTATTTTACCTTGTTTTCCATATTTTTGTTCATTATGTTAGCTTAGGTTTTGTTCTAGGAAAATGGATGAAGGTCATGTTAATAAATTGAATGATTGATTGTGATTAGTATGGAATTGTTTCCTGATTATTGTGTATGGATGATGCTTTTATGTATTAGAATCATTCTAGCTAATTGATTCTATGCTTTTAATTGTGCTTTCAATCGATTGTGCGAGAGTGAGTTGGTTGAGAGCCCTAAATTCTTCCATACCTTTGATATGCTAGTTGCACGAGAGTGAATTAGTTTAGTAGGATAATTAACATGCTTAATTGCGGGAGAATGAGTTAATTGTGTTAATTGTTCCTAATCGAGGTCATTTTCATCTAATTGTATGATGTTGTTGAATGCATTAATGAAATTGGATTCCACTTTCCCTAGTTTTAGTTGTTTGTTCTTATTTGTGTTTATTTTAACCTCTCTCTATCTCACAAGCCTTCCTAGTAGTCTAATTAGCACAAATTGATACACTTGGTTTTTTTAGGTTCGACCCTTTACTTGCCACTAACTAGTTTAGTGTTAGTTTAGGTATTATAAATTGTTAATTTGATTAGGGTTAGTAGTCCCAATGACCTATCTATCCTCGATCAAAGTCATATGAGTGTTCATTATTTTTCTTTACGAGAGATCCCATTTGGGTAAACTTGCTAGGAAAAATTGGCATCCTGTAGAGAAAAGGTTCAGAAAAGATTTCCCTCCCCTAAAGAAATAAAATAAAATAAAATAAATAATACAAAGTTCAGTGTTCAATCATACAATCTAAAGAATCACATAAAATAATACATATATTGCATGCTTTCATCACAAACATTTAGTTATACAACATGCTTGAACACCCAAAAATAAAATTTATGCACACAGGGAAGAAATTAAATTCTAGCCTATATGCCCTTTTCTTTCCTACCCAAGATCACCAACATATTAATAAATGCTTTTAACACATAATTCCTACCTCAATCCTTGCTCCCTACAAAATTAACAAACTAAAAATATTTTACCCTGTTAAAAAAAAAATTTCGAAATTATAGGGAAGGGGCAAAATTGTCGGCCTTCACAAAAAAAAAATATATATATATAAATTTCGGACACTAAAAAAAAACAAAAATTCGAGTGTCCCTAAAAAAATTTTTCGGACCAAAATAAATAAAAAAATAAAATGAAATAAATAAAAAAAAATTTCGGCCCTCTTAATAAAATAAATTAAAATAAAATAAAATCGGAATGAAATTGACATTGTAAAATTAAATTAGCACTTGGCCAAGTTTAAATCATAATAAAAACGTTTTCGTGTTAGTGGTAATTTAAAATCTCAACCTAAGTTCTGATACCACTTTGTAACACCCTAGAAATTACTTTCCTTTAAATACACACTGTACTCCTTTTAAAAAAACGTTTTAGGAATATCTAAGACATTACCGCCACCGTGAAAACGGCTAAGACAACTATCAAAGATACACAGTGGAAGACTTGAAAACCAAAACTATTTAAATAACACAATTTAAAAACCAAACCAACGAAAATAAAGTTGAAAATAAAAAAAACCAAAGTCAAATAAAATCCACTACAACTTGGAACCATTTAAGGCACTTATTAAAACCGAAACAACCAAACTTTTGTGTTAGTCCACAAAGTAATATAATAAAATATTCAATGCATAAAACACGTCATATTCTAATGGAAGCTAGCATGATTCTCTCTTCACTCATGCCCCGTCATGAATATGCTTCAATACCTGAAAGGTGTATCTCTACTTGCCCCCATTACTCTCCATTAAAATGGATCATCGTAGGGCCAAGATAAAGACATGGCCAGACACAAACAACACACACAATCAACAAAGCTGAGTACATAAGCGTAATTAAACACACTAACATGCATTCTCCTATCATCACACACACTTACCTCATTGCACTTGTTTACAAGCACACACAACAATCAACAAGACACTCTAACTAGACACTAAATAGTAATTTTAGCGTTGATTACGCATCGAACGGGTTTCTAACTATACCTATCCCAATAAATTGGGGTTAACTGACACGGGAGCTAACCGTGCCAACAACAAACCTGTGCCACACATAGGTGGCGGAATTCCAGCGCATAATAATAAAAAGGAATATACAGCGTGCTGTACTCCATTAGAAGTTATGGTTAAATATAAAACCCCATAACTCCCCCCATTGTTCATACTCAAGGTATATACGTTCCAAGAGTTTTGGTGCGTAATCTCTTTCACTTTACATTATTTACATATTATTAGACTTGGTGATGACTCTCAAAGCATAATAAGTCAATCAACAATAATTATTAAATCAAACAAACATACCAATTTAATTCTTGAATAATTAGTGACCTTATATTATTTAATGTTGAACCCTTTTTAATTCTACCTCAGTGTCAAAGACACCTTAAACGCATAATGCGCCAAAAATCCTATCCCTCGGTGTTAAAAACACCTTAAGTGCACAAAGGCACCAACGTACAATTTATTCCTTGTGTACATAGACACTTATATAGCTCCTTTCTCATGCTTAAAGCATCAATAAAAATTATACGAACCATAATAAAATTTCTTTTCAAAATTCCAAACATAATTAAACAATTAGTTTAATCAAAAATGCTTTCTATCATGCCATAAATAAATATGTAGTCCATATAATCATGCAAAAAATATAATTTTCCAATCCATAAACCATCACAAATAATTCATGCTTCACAATTCAATCACCAACACCAATAATTCACAATTCAGTACATAAACCTTAGCATGATACTACTTGTAATTGATTTAAATTAAACCTAGCATGATTATACATCATCAAAATATGCTAAGTACGCGAACGTACCTTAAATACGATCTTAAAATCGTCACGACTAGTAAAAATTGCTCACTTCGAAGTCTCCTACACATTAAAATTATAATAGAGCATTAAAACCCACTCTAAACAAATTTTCAGCAATATATACTATTCTAAAACCCCTCTTAAAATAATTAGAATAAGCTGAAATTATATTCAAAACACCCTAATTAAGTCCCACTTAATGGGTAATTTAAATTTCCTTCAAAAACATAATATTAAGTGCTCTACATAAAATTCCAGCACTTTATTTCTAATTTAAACTTGCTGTAATTTAGTCTTAAAACACTTAAATTGAAGCTCTAAACATTAATACCTCATATACTTTCATAATTTTCATAAATCAAGGACCTAGGGTTTCAAAAATTGGGGCTTTTTAATTAAAAACCAAATTTGAAAATTAATTCATACAATTACAATTATCAAACATCAAAATCAAACCCCCAAACTCATAA
Source organism: Chenopodium formosanum (assembly GCA_024500155.1). Classification (NCBI taxonomy): domain Eukaryota; kingdom Viridiplantae; phylum Streptophyta; class Magnoliopsida; order Caryophyllales; family Amaranthaceae; genus Chenopodium; species Chenopodium formosanum. Next base: position 23,011,557 of record CM044880.1, read on the forward strand.
TTTATATTTAGATCCAAGAATAGATTAAATTAAAACAAGAAAGCTTAATTTTTTTTGAAGTTCGAAAAAGGGGGAAAAAGGGGAGGAAGAACAGCAGCCACCACCGGCTGCCGGCTGGTGGCTGCTGGCGGCGGCGGCTTGCGCTGTTGGCAGCGGCGGCCACCAGCCGACGGTGGCTGGCAGCGGTGGTGAGGGAGGAGGGAAGCCGAAAAAAATAAGGGGAAGGGGAAAAGAAAAAGAAAGAAAAATAAGGAGGAGAGAGAGAGAAGTTTACCTTGGGTTTTCTCCACTCTGGGCAAAGTTTGATTTGCCTCATAAGTGGGATATTTATACCCTTTCTCTACTAAACCTCTTCCAGGTTTTCCTAATTCCCTCCCTAATAAACTTGTTGAAAAAATTAAACTTTCCTAAAATAAAACCCCAACTTTTAAATAAAATAATTAAATAAACTTTCCTTTAATAATAATATTAATTAAAATACTTTAATTAAAATAATTAGAACTTTTTAAATACTTTATAAAATACATACTTTAAATAAAATACGTATAAAAATACGGGGTATTACAGAATTTGTCTTCTCCCTAGACGAGAAAGGTATGATTTCTGAGGGTTTAGTCCCAAATCTAGTCTAAACTTTCTAATCTCTATTTTAATTATTTAATTTAATTGTTTGATTTAATATTTTCCTTAAAGTTGCTAACGCGTGTATTTTTTTATTAGAAAGAGGTACGAGGCATCCAAGTAAGTAATTTAATTACTTTATTGATGTTTTGATATAGAAATCATGTTTAGGTTGTTATATTGATTCCTAGTATCATGTTAAGATGCTTTTCTTAGTATAATGTTTAGGGTAATTTCTAATATCAATTATGATTTCAATGATGCTTCCTATTTTCTTTCCTAATGGCATATTAGTATCATGATAGGGTTAAAGCTTTGATTTTTATTGTTTAGTGACATGCTAGGATTTGTTATTAATCTTGTTAGTATCATGCCTAGGATCTTGCTATTATTATGCTTTAACATTACTATTTGGATTATGATTATTATTTTTTTATTATTATTATGTTGCTTGATATATATTATTGTTATTGTTTGATCACACCTTTTATGTATGTTTAAAGGGAATTCGCACTTGTAATCACGCTTAATAAGATAATTAATAATCTTGTTTAGGGTTAATTTGATTATAATTCAAGTGATCGCCAATAATAGTTTTAATTGTGCATTAGTATTCAACCAACATAGATAAACAGGTTTAGGGTAAACCAATTGTTTGCACGTTAGTCAAAAAGTGCACATGAATACGAGAAGAATAAAGTAGAGGCCTATTATTAGGGCGAGTTCAATCTCTTTTAGGTTTGATTTGTATCTTCATCCCCGAACTTCCAGTCATGGTTCAAGACCTATTGGAGTTGAAGATCTCATGGATCATTAAGGGGTGTAAACTTCACCCTAAGAACGGTTTACAAGTTCCTAAAACTTGTTGGCGACTCTTTTACTCTAGCTTCCTTCCCTTTGGACGCCACCGTACTTTAGCGTATGATCACAGTGGGGTTCAAGTTTTGGGTAATGCTTGAAATATTCCCTACAGAGGCCTTCGTATTTTCAAGGCTAGCTTTCAAGTAAGAACCCTAGTGGTCGGGCGAAGCATGATTAAAAAGTATATTCCTTATTTTAATCTTATCATTAAGTTAATTATGTTTATGGTTTTATTTATTTCGAGTGCGGTCTTTTTTTTGGGTTTGTTTCTGCGGTGAGTCGGACTCACCTAACCCTAACAGTTGTATCAAAGTCTCGCTCGTTTATTTTTAAAATCGTAATATTTTTCAAGGAGTTTTTATAGCTTAATTTTTCTATTTTTAAGTTGCTAATTAGATTAGTAGCTCGTTTTATCCATTTTAACCTCGTATTAGAGTTGACTTCAGCTCCCGAACCCATATTTTTACCCAAAAATAGTGAATTTTTGGTGGAAAAGACGTTCTAGAAATGGTTTTACCCTTTTAGAACTCGGTTTTTAGCCAAACAACGAACATAAATGCACTTTTTGAGGGATTTTTCGTTTTTACGAAAAAACTTTAAGTCTGTGTAACCTTGGAAATTAATTGCATATTTATGGTGGTTATGTAATTGGTTCAAGACATATTTTATATGCAATTTTAAACCTCTTTAGGCATGATTACTTGGTAGTAATTTGTGTTTGAAAGCTTGGTTTTATTTTTTTACATAATTGCAAATTAATTGCATTAAGTGTGAAATTTTTGTTTTTGAGGCTTCTATGTACTAAAGATTCAATCTTTAATTATGTTAAGTGATTGAAACTTGAGTTACTAAATTCCATGAATTTTTGTTAAACTTTGTGATTTAATCATTTTTAAGTTGATTGGAATCATAAAGTTTGAAACTTGTGATTGAAATTTGTTTATCTTCATATTGGAAGATATAATTGTTCAAGGATTCACAAGTATTAAAGTTGGAGTCTTTATTGAACTTATGTTCATTTTTCCAACTCCCTTTTATTTTGTCAAAATCTGAAGATTAATTTAAATTGATTAAATTAATAGTGAGTAATTGCCCTCTTTTTTTTGTTGCACCAAGTTAAACCAATTTAATTAAAGAATGGTTCTTGCAGTAACTTTCGGTTTTATACACTTCGATGAATTTATTTAAGCTGGACTTGTTATATTTTCATTTTTCTAAAACTAATCTAGAAATTGATTAAATGTGTCACGACCATCCTGAGCTAGCTCAAATCAAGGCCGAAGAAGCCTGAGCTAGCTCTCGACCAGCCGGACTGCTCACGCAGCCATGGGCTGCCAAGGCTGCTCGGGTGCCTCAATTTTTGGTGCTGCTGTGTGTCGTGTATGGCTGCTGTGCGTGGAGCCCTTGGCGCACCATGGAAGCCTTGTGGCTTGCCATGGGTAAGCCGCTTAGGGCGCTTGCATTTGAGCTTCCTTTGAGGGTTGTTTTTGTGCATAGCTTGGTACATAATTAAGGGTGATATGCGTAGAAATTGCTTGTAAAGCAATGCGGTTCAATGAGGTCGTGCGAGTTGTGTGCGGGTTGTAAGTACTCCAAGTCTTAGTGCTAGGCACTTGGATATTTTGGACTACGTAATTTTTTCTTATCTTGCCGTTTTAATTATTTTATTAATTTAATTTAATTAGGCTATAATTATTTTAATAAATTTTGGAGGCTAGGCCTCGGTTTAATGAGCGGCATTTGCAAAATTATATTTTAGAAAATAATTGGGTTTTACCGGCTTAATTAATTGGATTATGAAGATGGATGCGGAATTTAGTGGGAGCTTCAAACATTAATTGCGCTTATTTACATAATCGGTTAAAATAACTTTTACTAAAATTAATTAGGCGTGCTAGTTTGATTAACCACCTAGATTAGTTACTAGTTATCGCGTGTTTATGCATTGTTACTTGTTTTATCGTTGTAAATTGCATGGGGCATTCACAAATAGTGAATAGATGAAAGGAATGTCTATTATCTCACAAGTTTTATTAAAATGGCAACAAGTGGGGCCCGATTAGGATAGAAAATACGGATTGCGATCCGTGATGCATTTTTTTAAATATAAATACGGTCTGCGTACCGTTGATTATTTTTGTACCTTAATATTTTGATTAGTCATAATCGTAGATACTAGTAGTTGCATAATTTTGGTCAAGTCTTGAAGATGGAGATTCTTGGAAGACGAAGCCATGAAGTTGCAAAGAAGACCTTTTGAAGATTTGAAGAATTCAAGGGGTTATGGTAGTCGCCAATATGCATCAAAATGCTTATGCTTTACATATTCATGATCATTTGTACATGAATTATATGTTAGATGCATGTTTAGGATTTCAAATGTTGTGATGATTAATTAAGTTCACTTAAACAACCAACATAGAAACCCTAATTCCTTAAAATATTAAGTGAAACTACCATTCCAAAACAACACTTATCGACCTATTTAGAGTAGTGATGGGCTACGCCAAAGTGAGGCATCACTATTATTCCCTAGGATACGTAAGGTATGTGGATGGGTTTGCTAAAGCAAGACATCACTTACAAGTTGTTTTTGGTTGTACTCAATGATATGAGTGATGGAGTCCTAACATGTCGTGGAAAATTGAAAAAATTGTTAAGAGAGCATTAGATGCAACGATTTATTTAACCAAGAGTTGCTTGGAGCCATTAGCAAAGTGTTGCTTACCTTGGGAGATTAAGTTCTAAGACAAGTAAAGCATTTCTAAAATACAATTCTCATAAATGAATTTTATAACAAAGTTTGAAAGGACGGTTGGACATCATATATTCAAAATACTAGGTAGTTTTTATAAAACATGAAGTATCGAGTTGGAAACTCAAATATGTCAATGCTTGACAACCAACATATATTTTCGCTTTATATGCTGGTGAGTAAGACTCACTAATGTATTAATTCAAGTACGAATTATAGGAAAAGATGGAACTTTGTTATACGGTGCATTAGATGCCTACATATTCCTAACAAAGTATTCAGGTCAAAGACTTTAAAAGAAATGGTTCTTAAAGATTATGAGATAATGTACGATAAGAAATATAGGAAACGAGGAACAAAGAAAAGGAATGAGATTCCATTTTACTAAAGAATTCATGTTATTGAAGTTAACTTAGCAATTAATTATCTTCACAAAGTATTAGATGCTGCTTGAGTGTTCTACACTGAAAGTGACCTCAAACTATTAAAGATAAGCTAAGTTATCGACTTACAAGCTTAGAATGAAGCAAGTGGTGTTACATCAATTGTAAGGTCGTATGCTTTGTTTAAAGACCATTAAGCTAGGGCTAGAACAAATAAATGTTATTGTGTTCCATAATCAGCAAACAATCCGTTTACACCACGGAAAGACTTTCATTCAAATTATTGAGCAATAGTCGTGAAATTTATTTGAATGGCATGGTTATTCAAGCCATGAGTCAGGAATGCTTGATTATAAACAAACATTATCTTAACATGATAAACTGGCAAAAGCTCAAAGTCATGGGCATGATTTGCGTTCCGAACATCTTTCGTAATGTCACATCGACAAGAACGTACTCAAGGCTCTATTAGATAGGCTCTTGGTAGTTGATCAAGTAGGAATCTTTCTAAGACAAGCAAGTCTAACTTGTTGAAACCAGAAAATTAATGAGCTATTGTTCTTGGTATAGACAATTGACTCCAAAAGCTAAAGAGGATTCATTTACTTCAACGTTTCACAAAGAATTTGAAAGAATATGGCTATATTCATCAAATGTGAAAAAACTTGACCTTGAATAGTTTAAGAGTTCAGTGAAGTACATAATCGACTTGGCAAGTAATCAAAAAGTCTAGATTTGATCGAGCGATGTTTGCTTGAGCCAAGCATGACCATCATAAAGTTATGAAATTGAAATTTTCATAAATAACTCCACAACGAACATATTGTGTCTTCACGGAGACCTCAATGCCATTTAAAATGACTCGAATAATGATGGATCACAAGACCCTTTCCTATAAAGTTCTACAAGATTTGCACAAAGGGCTAATGTTACCCTAAACAAAATGTCAGAGTTAATAAAGGACACCATATTCAGTTATGGATACAATTAACTTCTAAATGTATTTTCAAGTATATGTCTAAAACTCTTAGCCACAATGGGAGCTCACTGGCTCAATGGGAGTTCATCGGCTAAGTGAAGCTAGGTGGCTCCGTGGGAGCATAATGGCTCATTAAAGGCCAAGATAGCTCAACTGGGAGCTAACTGTTTGTTTTACAATGAACTTTCACCCAAAGACAATATACATGTCTCTTTGTAAGCATTCAAGTGATACCACAGCCATTACCTCCACAACCTAATTGAGAACATAGTGTTTGTTGCTCTAAGTGGTGTCTTTCTAGGAAGTACCACATTTCCAAAATGATAAGTTGGAGGAAAATGAACTCGATAACAATCGTGCATAGCAACAAACTAGAACTGAGAATTTCAAAAGACCTTAAAAGGGCTTCATAAGAGTACATGATTAAGAATACTCAAAAGGAATTTATAAGTGCCTTAAAAGAGAATCAAAGGGCTTTGGAAGCACCTTGAAACTTAGTGTTTGATGCAATAACCCCGTATAGGTATAGAATTAACCAAAGTCTTGGATTGAATCCTATAAATTTTCTATTAAGTTAAAAATAAACCTAAGACTCACTATTATTATATAGTAAAGGAATAATGTCTTGTAAAATAGCTACAACAAATCCAAATTCCGAATAATGGTTAGAGGCCATGAAAATCCGAAACAGACCCCATGTTTGAAAATCATGTTTGAACCATGATTAATTTGTATGAAGGGTGAAAGACCCATCGATTGCAAATAAGTTTTCAAGGAGAAAACTAAAAAACACGGAAATGTATATGCATACATATCTAGATTGGTTGAAAAGGATACAATTAAATTCCCGGAGTTAATTTTAATAAAACCCTATTGAAGACACCCGTTTGTGTCTCCCCAAAACCAAACTCGCTGATGAGTACCTTTTACGTCGAATCATAATCGAATGAAGTGAAAGTGTTGAAAGTCTAGTGTTACGGTTAGCTTTTAATTCTTTTCTTTCTCTCTATTTTTGAAAACTTATTTTAAGAAAATGGCCATTCCAGTTTGGTTTGGTCCATGGAAATGGTCCAATAATAAAATAGTTGGATGGGGTTGAAAAGAGCTTTCCATCGATATATTATAAGCCCAATTCCGATGAATAATGAGGAAGTTATGGCCAAATTACTAAACTGGGCCCGATTTGATCTTTATATGCGGCCTAATGATATAGAGGAGGGCCTAATATTAATTTATCATTCCTAATGGAATTAGAATTGATTTTAGTCTTTTAGATTCTTCTAGAAGATTCTTTTCATTCCTAATTTAATTAGCATTGATAAATTGACTTTGGTTGACTTTTTAGAAATTAAATCAGAATAAAAGAAGTGTTATTAAGGAAAATACGATTTTGCTCTTTTGTACAACTAAATTTTATCAAGATTAAGAAAACACGTGAAATTATTTTCTAGCGCCTGACGACAGGATTAACGCCTTTTGCTAATGCGTGGCGTCTGGCGCTGGCCTTAGCGCCAGGCGCTAATGTCTGGCCTCTAGCGCTAATCTGTTTTATTATCTTCGAAACTCTGATTTGTTTTACTATCCATCCGGCTGATTTTCTCAATAAATAGTCTCCTAAAACCTTCGTTTTCAATCATCAAGAATCATCAACAAAAATTAATTTTCTTATTCTCTCTAGTTTTCAAGATTTCTCTTTCACTAGCCTTCTCTCATACAAAATTTCGCATTCACAAGATCTAGAGACACCTAGCCAAGTTAGAAGTTGCCTTCACCCTAGACGTGAAAGGTTTTAATTTATGAGGGTTTGGTCCCAAATCTCTCTTTCAATTATTTAATTTATTTGGTTGATTTTTTTTATTTTTTCCTTGAAGTTACTAAGTCGTGTATTTTGTTAATAGAAAGAGGTACGAGTCATCCAAGTAAGTGCTTTAAGTGATTAATTGATATTTTGATATAAAGATCATGTTTAGGGTAATTTCTAATATCAAGTATGATTAAAGAATGCTTCCTAGTATCATGTTTAGGGTAAAGAATAAGTTCCTTAAATCAAGTATGATTGTTGTGATGCTTCCTATATTCTTTCTAATATTCATGTTAGTATCATGTTAGGGCTATATATTTAATCTTTATTGTTTAGTGACATGCTAGGGTTTGTTATTAATTTTGTTAGTATCATGCCTAGGAACTTGCTATTATTATGCTTTAACATTATGATTATTATGATTATTATTATTATCATGATAATGATGATGATTTTTTTTATGATTATTATCATGTTGCTTGATTTTTATTGTTATTTCTTGATCACACCTTTTATGCATGTTTAAAGGGAATTTGTACTTGAAATCACGCTTAATAAGATGATTAATAATCTTGTTTAGGGTTAATATGATTATAATTCAAGTGATCGCCAATAATAGTTTATTTGTTCATTAATATTCAACCAACATAATAAATAGGTTTAGGGACAACCTATTAATTTCATGTTAGTCAGAAAACACACATGAATACGATCAGAATAAAGTAGAGGCCTATTATTAGGGCAGGTTCAATCTTTATTAAGTTGAATTTGTACCTTCATCCCCGAACTACCTGTCATGGTTCCAGACCTATTGGAGTTGACGATCTCCTTGATCGTTACGGGGTGTAACCTTCACCTCGTTAATGGTTTACAAGTTCCTAAAACTTGTTGGCGACTCTTTTGCTTTATCTTCTTTCACTTCGGACGCCACCGTACATTAGTTTATGATCACATTGGGGTTCAAGCTAGGGATAATGCTTGAAATATTCCCTGCTGTTTTTGGCGACTCTGCTGGGGAAGATTTCTATTTTAATTCCTGAAATTTATTTTGACAGTGATTAAGAATGAGTGTATGAGACTCGAAAAGCTCTAAGTATTTCATATGCGTAATTTTGATTGACATTATTGTCATATGCATAAAAAAGATCTCATTGGAAAGACCATCCGCAATAAGTTAAAAACATAAGATTTTTACACGTAGGAAATTTGAGGAATATCTTTCACAACTAGGATCGAAATAATGCTGCGCGAAACTGGAAAATTTTATCGAGCACAGAAAACTGCTGAGGCATGTAGGAAATAGCTTAAGAAAACAGGGTCTAGCGCCGATGATTTGACTCTGTCGCTAGGCGCCAAAACCAAATCGCGGCGCCAGCCTCTGTTTGCTGGCACCAAGTTCTTCCAATACCGAGCCAGAAATATGCATTATAATTTTAACTAGTTTTTAGCACTGTTTGCTCTATCCTACTTCTTGATTGAGTTTTTCTCGCTTTTCTAAAACACATATGTGTTCTACATTTGGACATAACCCTCTGGGAATTCATGCTCCATCTACCTGATTGAACGTTCTGTGCAACAAAGGGTACATCCGAGAATGTTGAATTCACCAAACTATGGAAGCGAGTGGAGTGTAGCGTCTGCGACAGTTTCGGTATGTTGCTTGAGTCATCACTTTATGTCTAACTCAATAGTCTGCTAATCAATTCGATTAATTTTTTATAATATAATACCTTGTTAAGTCCTAAATCGAGTCTAGGCACTTAGTCCCATGGTCTTACACAAGAGTCAAAGCATGTCACTTGCACTCACCATATAAAGCACACACTAATATGTATGTACACTTTTACCATGTCTAAGAGAGTCTTGTATGCGCGTGTTTTTCCGTCATTTTTTTAGGGGGGTAAGTCGGATATTAAACCTCCAATTAAACCACTTGTTTGAACCCTATACTTGATTCCCAAAAATATACAACCAATTTTTGCTTTGTTCTTCTTTTTATAAACCCGTAAAGTCAAAGTCAATTTAAGTCGAGTCATTAAAACAAAAATAGTTTAATTTACAGCGTGTGGTAAAGAAAGGAAGGGCGTTTGATCTAAGACAACCTTTTCATTCAAGTTCAACTCTTTGACAAGCCAAACGCTCAAAAAAGGAAAGCTAAGAAGGTAATGGCAACTCAAGAGGAAGTTAATGAACTCAGGAACCAATTGATTACTGTGACTGAGGCGTTAAAGGTTTTAACCCTCAAGATCGATGCCCCTTTGAAGCAACAACAGATGGACCTCATGCAAGAAAGCTTGAGCAAGTTATCTAGTGATTATAAGTTTCAAGGCATTAGTTCACAAGGGGTCTCGGTGGACATGGATATCCTTCCATAGAAGTTTAATGCCAACGACATCCCGAAATTCAAAGCAACTGGTAACCCTTATTTTCATCTAAGAGCTTTTGAAACAATAATGAACATTAAAGGTATTGATAAGAAAGTGTTTCCCTCTTTGTTTTCTCTATCCCTTGAAACCGTTTGCCAACAATGGTTCTTCTCCCTTAAGAAAAAAAGAACCTCTACTTGGGAGTCAATAGTGAACGCTTTCATTAATAGGTACAAGTTCAACATTCAAGTTGAAACTTATTATAGGGATTTTGAAATACTCAAGTACAAGGAGAATGAAGGTTTCACTTCTTTCTTTAACAAATGGAGAGAAAACTCTGCTAAGATGATTAAAGTACCAAGCGAGAAAGAATCTGTGAGGTTGTTCATCAAGAACCTTCAAGAGAAGTACTCTAAGCATCTCAAATACCAAAATAATCTCCATACCTTCAAGGCTATGACATTGGAATTAATATTAAAGACGACCTGGCTAAGCTGAAACCTGCTAACAGTAACTCCAACAGTGGCTGGAATGGCATGAAGAACAACAATCCTTCTTCTTCCAAAACCACTCACTCAAACAATGTTAGCACCTTTAATTTGAGTGAAGTTCTTGCTATGAACAACCAAGGACAAAAGAAACCATTTAGGAGGCCTTTTACTCCTATAGGTATAAGTTATGACACCACATTTGACCGACTAAATGCAAAAGGTCTTATAACTCCTATTGGACCATTTGGGGACCCATCAATCAAGAAGAGGATAGCTAACGTGAACCCTAATGCACATTGCAAATAACACCAAGGTAGGGGCTATCTTACTGAAAATTGTTCGAGGCTTAAGGAAGCTATACAAGATTCAATCGATAACAATAAACTGCCATTGCCTCCTGCCAGTAAGAAGCTAAGCATTGAAAATGCATCTCTCGCTTATTCCTTGACCATCTCTGATGAAGAAAATGAGGTTGATCCCTCATCTCTCATCAAACCTATTAAAGAAATTCATGCTATCGAAGAAGAGTAGGAGATCTTTTTCGATGCCATGGATGACTTTCCTGAACCACCAAGAAAAGAAGAAGTACGGATGCTTATATGGTCCATGTGGGAGGGATCAAGTTTGCTACGTGAAGCTCTCAAAGTCGCAAACAAACAAGTAGAGGAGCTTTAGAAAAAGTGTGATAAGGTTCCACCCACGAAGAAGAAACCCTTCTCTCTACAAGTAATTGACGAACCCAAGAGGAGTAATAAACTCTATACTCCAATTGGGACTTCATACGCTAAAATGTTCAAAATGCTCTCCGAGAGTGGTAAGGTCAAACCTCTCAAACCGAGACCATTTGAATCGCTAAAGAGGACAGACAAATTCTATTGTCATACCATCAATCAGGGGGACAGACTATTGAAAACTATTTTAAATTTATAGATTTAATTCAAAAAATTATTGATGATAAAAAGCTAGTCTAAATCCCACAAGAAGAAGACATAAGCATCAATGGAGTTTAGGACAATGATGAAGAAAATGTCTACCTAAAAGACAGGGAAGGACCTCCACCTTCAGTATCATATTCAATAGATGATTTCTGGGTTGAAGAGGATTCATCTATAGACGTCCTCACAAGGTCAGGGAGAATGCAGCCTCCCATTTCAACACGACCTATGCCAACTACGCAGCAAGTTCCCATACCTGTCATAGAAGACAATGATATTGTCAAACAGTTCAAGAAGACCAAGGTTGAGATGAATGTATGGAAGCTTCTAGCAACGTCTCAAGAACATAGGTTAGCAGTAATGAATGCGTTGGATAATATAGGGATAGATTCTGACACCACTTCTGAGGGTTTGGATAACTTCCTTACAAGTGATCTCCCTAGTCCTATCAACTTGATCACCTTTTCTGACAAAGATTTACCTTTAGAAGGTGACAAGCATTATAAGGCACTAAACCTCACAGTAGTTTGTAAGAGAATGAACGTCCCAATGACTCTTGTAGACAATGGATCGGCAATTAATGTCTGTCCACTCAGAACTGCGAGGATGTTAGGCATAAGGGATAAAGACTTCACCCCGTTAACCCAAGGAATAAGAGCTTATGACAACACTCGTCATAAAGCTCTTGGTAAAATTACCTTGAATATAACGGCGGGAGCAATAGAACATGCCATTACCTTCCAAATGGTAGATATTAAAGCTTCATTCAACTTATTTTTTGGACGCCCTTGGTTTCATGACCTAAAGGTCGTCCCTTCATCTCTCCACCAATAGGAAAAATCCATAGTTGGAGGATTTCCTATCACGATCGATGCTTCACCCATGAGGATTAAAGCTATAGAAAATCCAATCATTAATGTGGAGCACGATGAAGACGATGAAGATTTGTGGGGCTTTAATGAAGAGGTCTCCTGAATTGAGGAGAATGAAAGGACCCCTCTTTACCACGACCCCCACTCCAATATGACAGTAAACGCTATTCTTAAGAAACAAGGGCATTTCCTTGGAATGACCCTAGAAAAGAAGAATGAAATATCAAAACCGCTGGAATTACCTAGCCCCCCTAAGTTAGATACTTTCGGACTTGGTTTCGTACCGACTCAGGAAGATCTCAAGCGAGCCTAAGAAAAGTCTAAGGCGAGTAGGAATGCTTGCACCCAAAAGAATGCAAACCCAATGGATCAGTATCCTCTTACTCTCAATGGACAATTCATAAAAGAAGGAGAGGACTGTCCGTGCTATGAATTTCCCAAACCTTTTGTTGTAAATGGCATAAGGCAATCGGGATTCGAAATTTTCTTAGATTGCTATTTTCTAGATGAAATCCCAACTCCTACCCACAAGGAGAAAGCACCTCCATGCTTTGACTTTAATGTCCTGTGATTACTATTTGGGCGAGAAAAAGATGAGCCGAAGTACATAGAGGATAACTCCTCGCTCATCCAAACGGTCCTACAAAGTGAAAATTTTGACCCGTCAACGCTCATCACTCCAGCAGAAGGATCAATACAAGGGTGGCGCAAGACAGTCAAGGTGACTACTCCAAGTGGAAGGAAAATCTCTATTACGACATGGCAAGGACCAATGTTTGAAGAGTCATCTGAGTCAGAGTTAGAGTCTTTTCTTGTAGAGTCATCCAAGTTCTTAGTTGTAGCACCCCCTTCTTCTACCTCTTCCCCTAGGATAGTTACTAATCAAGTCCCTAAGGACATATCTCTTTTTGATGTAATGATTTCCGAATTCAATAATATTTCTTCTTCCGCTTACTCCTCGTGCTTTTCTTTAACCCAAGATGACGAGCATTGCTTAAACAACAATGAAAATGACAAAGAAATTATTAAAGCAATGGAAACACTTGAAAAGAAAACACCGATAATCGAGGAAACTGAGACGGCTGATACCTCAAATGATTCAACCATTAAAAGAGAAGTTAAAACCGGATTAACACTTAATGAACAAGAAAGAACCAATTTAATCAATCTACTTAAAGAATTTATTGATGTATTTGGTTGGCCATATGAAGATATGCCAGGTATTAATAGAGAAATAGCTCAACACACTATACCGCTAATTCCAGGAATGAAACCTGTAAAACAAAAGTTGCGTCGAATGAAACCCGACGTAGCTCTTAAAATAAAAGAAGAAGTTCAAAAACAAATAACTGCAGGTTTTATTAGGGTATCCGAATGGATGGCCAACATAGTCCTAGTTCCGAAAAAGGATGGAAGGGTAAGAATGTGTGTCGACTATCGAGATCTAAATAAGGCAAGTCCAAAGGACGACTTCCCTTTACCACACATCGATATTTGAAAGATAATACATTAAATCATGCACTTCTCTCGTTCATGGACGGATACGAGGGATACAATCAAATTCTCATGGCAGAAGAAGACATGGAGAAAACAACCTTCATAACACCATGGGGTACTTACTGCTTTGCGGTAGTGTCATTCGGGTTGAAAACGCAGGTGCTACTTACCAACGAGCAGCGACTGCCTTACTTCATGACATGATGCACAAAGAGGTTGAAAAAAGTGGACGATATGATTGTAAACTCAAAAGATCGCCCAGGCCATCAAGTAGCCTTGAGAAAATTCTATGAAAGGCTAAGGAAATACAACATGAGGTTGAATCCATCCAAGTGTGCTTTTGGAGTCACCTTCGGCAAGATTTTGGGTTATGTCATAAGCTCTAGAGGAATAGAGATAGACCCAACAAAGATCAAGGCAATCATGTCAATGCCACCGCCTAAAATCGAGAAACAAATTTGAGGATTTATTGGTCGGTTGCAACATAAGTAAGTTCATATCAAAATAAACAACAATATGTGAACAAATATTTAAAAAGCTTAAAAAGAGTGTACCAGTAATATGGGACGATTAGTGTCATAAAACCTTTGAAAACATCAAAGCCTATCTCGCAAATCCTCCCATATTAGCACCAGCACTTCCAGGAATACCTTTTAGGTTGTACTTAACAGTCACTAAGGAAATAATGGGAGTCATGCTTGCACAATAAGTATAAGGTAAAGAAAATGCAATCTACTATCTAAGTAAAAAGATGCTTGAGTATGATGTACGCTATACACCACTTGAGAAATTGTGCCTCGCATTGGTGTGGGCCACAACTAAGTTAAGACATTACATGCTCGTGCGTACAGTCGTTATAGTTTCCCGAATGGATCCACTCAAGTATTTATTCGAGAAATCTACACTCAATGGGCGCATATCAAGATGGATAGTCAACTTATCCCAGTTCAATGTAAGATTCATGCCTTAAAAAGCTATCAAAGGATCTGTGGTCTTAGATTTCCTAGCGGATTTTCCAATTAAAGATTCAACGCCAATACACGACAACAAATTTCCAAACAAACACTTGATGGTTACAAAAGATGATACTTGGACCTTATACTTCGATGGAGCCTCAAACCAAAAGGGATGTGGCGTTGGAGTATTATTAGTATCACCTAAGTAAGAGCATGTTCCAATCTCCATAAAGCTAGATTTAGACGTTACCAACAACACTGCTTAGTAGAAGCATACATGGTAGGCCTTGAAATAGATTTGGCATTGTGAGTGAAGAAATTTCGAATATTCGGGGACTCTTCATTTATCATCAACCAGATTTCTAAGAGATAAAAAGCAAGGAGCGAAAGTCTAGCCCCTTACCAGACTTATCTGGAAACTCTCACCAATCAGTTAGAAAAGGTAGAATACAAATATCTACCTAGAGAGGAAAATCAATTTGCTGATGCCTTGGCAAGACTAGCCGCAATGGTTAGGATTCCTACGGAAACCGAGAAAATGCCTCTAATTATAGAAAAAAGGCATAAACCGTCTTATATTCAAGCTATAGAAGATGATGGCGTGATCCAAGATGAAGAAGAACCGTGGTATACTGATATACTTAACTACGTCACCAAATGAGAATACCCTCCTCATGCTGATAAAAGAGCAAAATGAGCATTAAGACACTTGGCTTCCCAATACGTACTCATAGACAACGAGTTGCATAAAAGGGTACCTAAAGGTTGAGCTCTCTTATGTAAAGGGGAAAAGGATGCTCAAAGAGCTATGAGGATAGTCTACGAAGGCATTTGTGGAACTCATGTTAATGGAAAAATGCTAGTCCAAAAGATAATGCGAGAAGGATACTATTGGACTACCATGAATAAGGATTGTCATCAATATGTAAAAAGATGCCCTAAATGCCAAATTTACGCCAATTTACAACATATTCCTCCATCTCTATTCTACACCTACACTTCACCATGGCCATTCTCTAAATGGGGAATTGACATTTTTGGTAAAATTACTCCTCCAGGAAAAGGAGGTCATGAATACATTCTAGTAGCAATTGATTAATTCACAAAGTGGGTTGAAGCACAATCATATGCTAAACTCACTGCAAAACATGTAGCACTTTTTATCAAAAGGAATATTATTTGCCGATATGGAGTTCCACATGAAATGATAAGTGACAATGTAAATCACTTTTATGCCGAGCGTGAAGAATTGCTACAAAAATATGGCATTCAACACTATCATTCTTCTCATTATAGACCTCAAGAAAACGAAGCAGTTGAGGCAGCTAATAAAAATCTAAATACTATCATCGAGAAAATGACAGTAAATTACAAGGATTGGCATGACAAACTCCATTTTGCACTTTGGGGTCATCGCAAGGCGATTACCACATTAACAAGAAATACGCAATTCTCTTTGGTTTATGGAATGGATGTCGTAAAACCTGTAGAGCTAGAGATAACACCTCTACGAATTGCATTAGAAAGTGAACTCGATAAGGTTCAATAGACTAGGGAGAGGTATGAGGAGCTAATTCTACTTGATGAAAAATGACTAGAAGCTCTACTATGACTCAATGCTATTAAACTCGTATGGCTAGAAATTTTAATAAGAAGGTTAAGACAAGAAACATCAAAGTAGGAGACTTTGTCTTAAGAGCATCAAGGAAAAATGTTTTAGATCCAAGGGGCAAATTTAGGCCTAATTGTTCTGGACCCTATATTGTTAAACCAGTCCTATTAGGAGGTGCAACAAAATTAACTAATATGTATGACAATGAGCTCTCGAACATGACAAATCTTAACCAACTTAAAAAGTACTACCCATAATTACTTGAGTAGGATAATCAAGAGCGCTACGTTTAGCCTGATTCCTTAGGAAAAGATACGTTGGAAACCCTTTATCGGTGCGGCCACATTACTTTTTGCAAACCTCGCATCCCAGGTTTAAAAATAAATTCGACATAAATTCGACAAACCTTCGCCGACACCGAAAAAAACCTGTCACCAGCCAATGAACATTAGCGGCAGACGACAGCGTCTGTCGCCTGACGCCAGACTGCCGCAGCCGGCGCAAGTCGTAAAGAAGCGGCGCCATTTCTTCTGGGAGTACCTGGGCATATTTCGGAGTTTTTCGGAAAAAAAATTTTAGAAAATTAAATTTTCTGTTTTCATTGCTTTACTAGATTAAATTGAAAGGAGTTGATTTAATTAAAAAGCTGAAATTTCATTAATAAAATAAACTAACAAATTACATTATTGATGGAATTTAAATAAAGCTTAATAAAGCAAATTAACTTTAATTTTAAAACTAAGTCTAATAATTAAAAGTTAAGCAATGCTTTATTCTTTCTTCTCTTTCTTTGCTCTCTTCCAATTTTTGTCTGCATCCTCTTCATCATCCATGGCTTTAGCTAGTAGGCATCCTTTAGAGGACCTACATTCAATTTTGGAGTAAATAGTTTCTCCCTTAGCTAGGACTCCATGTTTCTTTTCTACCCAAGCCTTCTTCTCTGAAGTGTCAGCTTTTCTTTTCCCTTTATCCTTTGTGGAGCTCTTCTTCTTAGGCATCGTAGGTGTTTTGAATTCAACCTTTTCACCTAAGCGTTCCTTAACGAGAATTACCTTGTCACCTAGACGACTCTTCACATCAGTCTTACTCTGATTTTTCTTCATGTCCTTTGAAGGTTTCTTGAGAAGCCACCTCTCCACATCCTTGGGCAAGGAAGGAGGAAACTTTTGGGTAATCACTTCCCAGAAAGGTCTAGCGCTCCAATATGCATCAAATTTTTCTACTTCTTGAGAAATAGGGAATTCATAGGGATGACGAAGATCCCCAGAAGGAATTGTTTAAAGTAGGTCGTACTGTCTTTTCACCTTGCAGAGATAATAAAAATTCATCTTGGTTAAGCTTGGAAGACGACAGAAAGGTTGCTTGTTGACAACAACCATCTTCTCTATTTTCAACCAAGGGATGACCCACTTAATGGCAATGTTGCAAGAGGCAAAGAGTTTCTTCCATTCATGGCGCCCCATCTTAGAGAAGCGTTTCTTTCTTCTTACAAAGAAATTTGGAGTGTATTTTTCAACATTGTCGGGAAGACTAATTAATTCTAGTCTCTCCATTAGCCACATCTGCAAAAAATTCAATGCAAATAAATTAATATTACTATACAAAAATATGTTTTTGATTTCTGTAATTAAAAATAATTTTTTTCTACCTGTAATAAAATTGGAAAGCCCCGAAAAGGTGCTTTTGGATTTTTCTTCAATTCATCAAGACTAAGCATAGTCTCTCCAACAATTAATGACATTGGATTTCTCCCATATTTAATATGCTCCAAAAAAGTTGATATAATTGCTTGGTCTTCATTAGTTCTACCACTAGTAAGAAGATATTGGTTAAGCACGCAAAAGAGAAAAGCACATCTTCTATAAACATGAAAAAATTCAGAATAAGTTCTATCAAAATAATGGCGTGCAAATTCTTTCAAATTAACTATGCTACCATGTACAATCTTTGTTAGATCTTGTCTTTTAAATTAAAGAAGCGCTCAAAATCTTTATTATAATATTCACTTATTCTAGGGGTTATTGCAAGATCTAATACAAGGAAGCCTAATATAGCACTGAATTCTTCCGATAAAGGGCTAATTTCATCACACCCTAGTCTAAAACAATGAGTATCCACATCCCGAAATTCTAAGGCAGTATGAATGAAGTCTATATCAAGATCTACCCCCTTGACACCATAAATACCCCCCATATGAAAAAAGTTCTAATTCTTTCCATCCTTGGTAGTTAGAGACTGACACCATTCGTGATTGAAGTTTGTAAAACTATTAGTAATTAAAGACATGATTATTTTTTAAAAGCTAAGACTATGTTTAATCTGCTGAAATTATGAAGAAAATCGGCAGACTAGGGGGCTATTTATACACAACATCGGCACAGTTCAACCCGAAAAGGTTTTGGAGTTAGCGCTCACCAGCGCCAAACGCCAGAGTCTGGCGCCAAGCGCCAGCAGCAGAGTTTGGCGACAACACAAAACGTGTGGCGCCACGTGACGCTGACGTGTCTTACCAACGATCTTTTTAAAAACCGCGCTTTATTTTTCATTTTCTTTTTTTTTTTTTGCGGGGAGAAAGTCGGATACCCTCCATCAATAATAAAAATGATTGAATTTTTGCGCAAATTATTAATTATCACAATTCTTCGCACTCACATATGCACATAAAAACGAAAAATAAATTCTAAATAAATATACTCATAGTAATATGTATATCCAAATGTGTCTAATAAATGAGTCAATTAGGCAAAGTTCTATACAAGTCAAAATTAAAAAAAAAAACACAGGCATAAACTACGGCGCAAGAGGACGCAAATAATGAGAGACGTCCATCATGTCATAGAACTGCGCAGTACGAGGAGTAACCTCTCCAACGGCTCCAGCTCTAGTCTCCTCGGGAGGTGGAATACTCAGCACAGCACCTGTCCACCTTCGATCGCCCTGAAGCAGAGACTGCGGAGGCGATGCGATGACAAGCCGACCTTGTACATCCCACCACCTCTTGGAGCGAGGTAGCCTCTCCCTGGCCTACCAGCTCAGCACGTGCGCCCTCAGATGAAGAGCCTGAGCCCTCCACCGCCTCGGTTCGAGCAGCCTCAAAACAACCACCCCAATGGCCAGAGCCAGTACGGCAACGTCTCGAGCTAGACCTCGCCGGGTCTCTCGGACCTCTTATCTCGTCCGGGTATGAGAAGGAATAGGCTGACCCTGCAAGAAGAAACCAAGTCAGAAACAATCAAAATAGAAGCAATAATGCAAAAGTAAGAAGAAAAGCTACGTCCTGAAAAGCGTCGTTGCGACGACACGTATTCCCATTCCTCAGTCGAACGAGCTGGCTCCGGAAGGCTTCTATACACCGTGCCATCGCCGTAAACATCTCGCGCAAGAACTGTCAAAAGAAATAAAGTCAGTAACAGTGCATAACATATATGAACAAGTTGCAAATAAATAAGCTTACCCGAGACTGGTGGCGAGGGATCGACCGCTCCACGAAGCGCTCATCCTCAGGTACGGGAGGAATCATCCCCTCGATGGGCCCGTATGTCCCCTGGTAATGGATGGACATACGAGGTGGCACGAACTCCGCATGCCCATGATAAGTAAGTTTTATGTCGCTTTAAGGGTGTTTATTGAGTCGTATTCCGGCTTATTTTCCTATAATTTCACCCTTTTTTATCCTTTATTTCTATTATTTCATTATTCTCGTCTTTTGTCTTTTTATTTGAGTATTTTGTAGTTTTTATTAGTTTTTAGTTTAATTTCGTAATTTATTTATGTTTCTTATTCTCTTTTGTTCTTAGTCTAGGTCCTTGTTATTATTTTTCTTCTCGTTTTCCTCTTATCTTTCTTTTATTTTCTAGTTTGTTTTCTTTATTTTATTTTATTTATTTTCTTTTGATTTTATTATTTCTTTTAGTTTTAGTATTTTACTTTACTTTATTTTATTTTCTTTATTCTATTTTAGTCTTTGTCCCGTTTTTCCCGTGTTTGTTTTTGTGTGCAGGTATGTGTGCGGGTCAAAGCACGGATTTCAAGGTCAAATTACCACCATTAGAAGTTTGGAACCCGAGCCATTGCAAGCACATCTCACCCCCTAGCTGCTGCCCCTCACCTATATTTGCTATCACCCTATCCTCCACCACACACTCGATCACCACATCTCCCCTGCTCCAACTCTCCTTCTCCCCTGCTCCCTGCCCTCACAACACCACCTCACAACCCTAACAACACCAACATCGCAACTCCACCAATCCCAGCCACGCAGCACCTCCAACCAGACCAGCTTCCACCTGCGACCACAGCCGCGCCAGCCACCCATCCTAAACACCTCTGCCACCAGTTGATACCCGCGCAATCCCACGCACACACTCACCAATTAAACCCCGCAACACCAATTAAACCACCAGCCACAATCCCCTGCTCCCACCATCGCTACACCACCACGCGTTCCACCAACGCGCAATCCAACATCACCAAACCGCCTCCAATTGCACCGAAACCACCCAACCTCACCTCCCATTTCACCACCAATTCGCATCTTCAATCGCACCAATCGAACCAAATTCACAGCAAGGAGCAACCCAGACCTCGCGGCCGCGCAACCCTGTCAGAAAGCGCGCACAATTGAGTTCAAAACAGAGTCAAGGCAGAAGCTTTGCGCGACCTCTGTGCGGGCGCGCATTCGTGGGTCAATCAAGCGCTTTTCACGTGATTTTTAATGAGAATTGAACGACTTTGATTGATGCTTGATTGATGATGATGAGAATTGACGGTGGTGATTATGATAATTGATGCGTGGTGATGGTGATGCAGGTGATGCAAATCAATGCAGCCAAGATCAAAAGAAAGAAATGGGAAAGCTGATTTGTTTGTACGGTTTTAGGGGGGATTTGTTGGGTTTTGTTTTGTTTTTCTTTTTTTCTTTTCATTTTCTTTTATTTTATTTTATTTTTAGTTTTTTTTTTATTTTTGGTTTTTAAGTTTAGTTATTTTAATTATTTTAGTTTAGTTTTTATTTCTTTTTAGTTTTCTCTTTTACTTTATTTTATTTAGCCTTGTATTATAAATACCCCTTTGGGGTTATTTTCTCATTACTTTCAATCAACATTATTTTAGCCAAGATTAGATTAGTTTAGCTTTTATTTTCTCTCTCTTAGGGTTAGATTAGGAGTTTCTCTTTCTAGTTTAGGAGTAGTTTAGAGAGAGAAAGATTTGATTTTTCATGGAGTTTTTAGGATTTTGAAGAAGCAAATTTGTGGATTCTTCCTCTCATAAATTCAATGAGTTTTCCTAACTTTCTCTCACCTTTATTGCTTTTATTTATTATTGTTTTTGCTTATTTATTTGTTTATTTGAGTAGATTAATTAATTAAGTTGTTGATTCTTGCTTTTATTATTATTTTACCTTGTTTTCCATATTTTTGTTCATTATGTTAGTTTAGGTTTTGTTCTATGGAAATGCAAGAAGTTTATGTTAATTAATTTGATGATTGATTGTGGTTAGTATGAAATTGTTTCTTGATTATTGTGTATGGATGATGCTTTTATGGATTAGAATCTTTCTAGCTAATTGATTCTATGCTTTTAATTGTGTTTTCAATCAATTGTGCGAAAGTGAGTTGTTTGAGAACCCTAAATTCCTCCATATCCTTGCTAGGCTAGTTGCACGAGAGTGAATTAGTTTAGTAGGATTATTAACATGTTTAATTGCGCGAGAGTGAGTTAAATGTGTAAATCGTCCTAATTGAGGTCATTTTAATCTAATTGTTTGATGTTGTTGAATGCATTGATGTAATTGGATTCCACTTTCCCTAGTTGTAGTTATTTGCTCTTAGTAGTGTTAGTTGAACCTCTCTTTACCTCACAAGCTTTCCTAGTAGTCTAATTAGCATAGATTGATACACTTAGTTCTTTTGGGTTCGACCCTTTACTTACCCCTATACTCGTATTAGGGTAGTTTAGGTATTATAAATTGTTAATTTGATTAGGGTTAGTAGACTAACGACACTAATAAATCCTTCGATCAAATTTTGGCGTCGTTGCCGGGGACTAAGGTGTTCATTAATTTGTGTTGATTAGATTAGCTAGGTTCTTGTATATAATTTGATTTGTGTTTGCTTTTCTTTGTTTGATATTTGTATAAAAATGGCATGCTTATCTTTTCCTCAATTTGATGGTGAACCCTTCTATGCTTACTTTGAAAGACTAGATGGTTTTCTTAGTTACCATGGGTGTTCTCTTAATGATGCTTGTGATATAGCTTATTGGGGCATGAATGAGTATACTAGGGGAATGGTTGAGGACATGAATAATGGTAGATTTTGTCTTTAGTCTATGCATGATGCGTGGGATTTCTTCACATGGCTTGCTAAGGATTCTTTAGATAGAGAATCTCATGTTTCTTACTTTGATTCTCAATGCCAAGATTCTTTTAATTTTTGCATGAATTCTGTTGATACTTCTTATGTACCTAGTGATAATCCAAGTATGCAAATTGACAACTTTCCCCCTTATGCTCATTTTGATGAGGTTTGTGCTAATTTTGATGATGTGCAATTTGACTTTGATCATGAACCTCAACCCAATAACATTGAAGCCCAAATTCTTTCTCAAATGCAATATCTCACCCAACAACTCCAAGAGCTTCAAGAGGAACGAAAATTGAGAGAAGTGAGGCTTGCCCAAGTGATGAGTGCTTTGGTTGATGTAAATGGATGTGAGGCACCTCATTTGGAGTGTGAGAGTGTTTTTGAGAATAATGTGGGCCAAGGGTGTGAAGTTGAGGGGAGATTTTCTTGTGATGAGGGGATTTTTGAGGATTTTGATCCTTTTCATTCCCCATTTGAGCTTGAATGCCATCCTTCCCCTTATTTACCCCTTTTGAGAGCTTCCCTTGGTGAGGATGTGAGTGAGCAATCTTCAATTTTGAATGAGGGATTTCATGAGGATGATGATGATGAGTTTGAGCTATCAAGAGAGATTGAAAGTCCCTTGAGTGATGGTGGAAGAGTTTCTGATGAAGAAAATATCGATTTTGAGGTTTCCAACCCCCTTCCCCATCTTGATGAGTCTACCTTGCATGTTTGTGACCCTTCTATCCATGAGTCTTTGGACTTATTTGAGGTTATGGCTAGTATGTTCATTGAAGGTGTAACAAATTATTATAGCCTCTTGAAAGATTTCATTGGCAATGCTTCATGGGAAAGGGATGAATTTGAGAGAAACCTTTATCCTTTCATGCATGGTTTAGAGACTCTAGGCTTTGAGGATCTTGAGGGAGTTGTTGTTCATCGTTGTGATAGAGAGGAGGATGAGGTTGTTTCTATTAGAGAGTTTTTGTTTGAGGGAGATGAGAGTCAAGAGTGTTCTTTTGAGGATTAAATGATTGATTTTCATGCCCTCATTGGTGATGTGAGGCCTTGTGAGACCATTATTTCTCCTCCCCTTCCTCATGTCCCTTTCTCAAGGAAATTTTACCATATCCCCTACTATTCTATGTTCCTCCCCTCTTTTGTCTTAAAGCCTATTGAGGACCCTCTCTTGTTTGATGAGACTCTTCCTTTTCATCCTCCTATTATTGAGGAAATGGGTGATTGTGCCACCCAAAAATATTTTGAGGAGGTTTTGCCTTTTTATTCTTTTCCTTATTTTTCTTCTTCTTTCTCTTCTTCTTTTTTAGATTTTTCTTTTGATTTTTGGTCTTTCTTTTGGCATCTTCCTCCTCATTTACGTGCAATAATCTTGTTGCACGTCCTCCTCCCGTCATTTGCCTACTTGTTATCATATGAGATGAGTAGTAGTGCATTTGATAAGCTCTTGCGTTCGTTGCAATATTTTTTACTAGAGCGGTCTCGCTTGGACGTTAAACAAGCCTTTCTCGGGAAGTAACCCGAGGCTTTTATTGCTTCATTTTCTTTTCTTTTTAGATTAGATTTTCTCTCATGGAAATGTTTGTGTGCCTTTTGCTAGGTACATGGCTTGATATACACTAATGCATTGGTTTGGATCAAGAACCAAGGAAGTTTGACGCCTATTTTTGCTAGCATATGGAAATCGAGATTTCAATTCAAAAGGAAATCGGCTTTGAAAGGTTAAATTGGTTCATTTGCGGGTAATTACACCCACCAATATCCGGTAATATCTTTCCTAGATCTTTCTCTAATGGTTGGTGACTCGTTGGACTTGTGTTGGTTTGTTGGATTGATTTCTTTCTTTTCCCCTCCCATGGATTATTTGGTTTATGTTTGAGTATATTGTCTCATTCAAGCTTGAGGGAGGGTATTCTATCATGCTTTGGTGGGATGTTGATTCATTTATGCCATGCACTTGAGTATATGCATTTCCATGCCTTTTCTTTTGTTTTGAAAATTCCAAAAAGATTTTTGTTTACTTTCAAGGTAATTTTGGCAAAATGTTTTTTGTTTGTTCTTATATTGGACATTTTGTTTTGGAATTGCATTCTTGAATGTTTTTCTTCCTAAGCAGTAAATGTATGCACGGTTTGAGAGTGTCATTGGTTGACTCTAGGATACTATATGCTAAGGTAGCCGGTTTAAGAAATTTTAGGGGTCCATGAAGCCATAGTTCACGGGAATGTGGTAAGATGGAGTTGCTCTCTATAGTGGATTTGAAACCCTTGGTAGGTATTTGTTTGGTTATAATCCCTTGTGAGCTTCATTTGTTCTAGCCTTCATCACCTTGTTGAGCGGCTATTTAGGATCCTTGACTATGCATGTCTTAATCCTTGTTTTGACCTCTAGCTCCCAAGATCGTGACCGGACCTCTCTAGGGGAGGAAAAGGGCACCTTTTCTCATTTTTCTTTATCTTCTTTTTATTTTGTTACAAATTTGATTTTCTATTTTGCATCAACCTACTTATTAACCAATTGGAGCCTAATGTTTCCCGCTCTTGTTTAAACCGCATTACAAACCCAATGGCCTATGTTTACCAACCCTTTTAGTTAATGAAGCATAGACATGTGAGGTTTGAGTTTTGAGAGTGTTGATCATGAGCAAGAAAACATTGTGAATTGGTTTAAGTACGGTATTTGAAAGTTGAGCTTGAAATGAATATGCAAAAAAGTTCGAGAAGAAAGATGCAATTCAAGAAAATCAAATGAAATTTCAAGAAAAAGCCGTTCATGGTTAGAAAAAGGCAAGGAAACATAATAAAATATAAAAAAAAAAAAAAAAAAAAGAAACAAAAAACGCAAATATATTTTAGTTTGGTTTCGTTTCCTTCCCTTGTTTAAGCATTGAGGACAATGCTTCGTTCAAGCTTGGGGGGGAGCGTTCCTTCATTTTTTTGTTTTTTGTATATATTGTGTGTTAGTGTTGAGTAAGCTTGTGGGAGATGGCATTATTGGTATTTTTGTTTGATATTTTGTGAATTCTTGAGTTTGTTTTTGAGAGTAGGCCACTCTTTTGCTTCACTTAGGAAATATCACCAAAATTTTCAAATTTTTACCCCGCCTTAACCCTTAGCCTTACGTTACAACCCAATAAAAGACCCTTAGACTTTAGTGAGGTTAGGTCAAAGAACGGTGGAGGGAGATAGACTTCAAACCTATGGAAAGAGTATGCATAGTTGAGATGTCGGGATTACCTTCTCAAAGTTTTTCATTTCTTTATCTTTTTCCGGTTCCTTCGAGGAATCATGAGAAGCTAGCTTAAGGGTTGATTTGAAGCTAGTGGAGAGAACGCGGCCCGATTGGTTGGGGCTAAGGTGGATTGAGTCCTCATTAGTTCTCTATGCTTAGCATATGTTATGTTTCAATCAACCATTGACATCTTGGAACGTGCATACATTTGTCAATTTAGAAAGGTTTGCATCCATCGGTGTTTGTTCCAATCTCTTGTCCAAATATGAACTTGTGTTTTTCTTTCTCGTTTTATGTTTCTTTTTTTTCTTTTCTTTTTATTGTCGTGCCTTGGTTTTATTAAGAGTTGTGGGTTAAACTCTTAGGACACCCTCACGAGAGCACACTCGTCCTCTAGGGCGATCTTGGGGTTTAAAGGGCTTGTCATTAGTTGCTAAAAGTGACCGTGATTCCTACGAAAGTGAGTTAGTGTACATTCTTGTCTCCTTTAGTGTTCTAACTTTGCTTGAATAAATCATTCTCCCTCTCCCGTGTTTCATGTCAATTTGCTCGAGGACGAGCAAAAGGTTAGCTTGGGGGAGTTTGATAAGTGACTTTTATGTCACTTTTAGGGTGTTTATTGAGTCGTATTCCGGCTTATTTTCCAATAATTTCACCCTTTTTTATCCTTTATTTCTGTTATTTTATTATTCTCGTCTTTTGTCTTTTTATTTGAGTATTTTGTAGTTTTTATTAGTTTTTAGTTTAATTTCGTAATTTATTTATGTTTCTTATTCTCTTTTGTTCTTAGTCTAGGTCCTTGTTATTATTTTTCTTCTCGTTTTCCTCTTATCTTTCTTTTCTTTTCTAGTTTGTTTTCTTTATTTTATTTTATTTATTTTCTTTTGATTTTATTATTTCTTTTAGTTTTAGTATTTTACTTTACTTTATTTTATTTTCTTTATTCTATTTTAGTCTTTGTCCCGTTTTTCCCGTGTTTGTTTTTGTGTGCAGGTATGTGTGCGGGTCAAAGCACGGATTTCAAGGTCAAATTACCACCATTGGAAGTTTGGAACCCGAGCCATTGCAAGCACATCTCACCCCCTAGCTGCTGCCCCTCACCTATATTTGCTATCACCTTATCCTCCACCACACACACACCCTATCCTCCACCACACACTCGAGCACCACATCTCCCCTGCTCCAAATCTCCTTCTCCCCTGCTCCCTGCCCTCACAACACCACCTCACAACCCTAACAACATCAACACCGCAACTCCACCAATCCCAGCCACGCAACACCTCCAACCAGACCAGCTTCAACCTGCGACCACAGCCGCGCCAGCCACCCAGCCTAAACACCTCTGCCACCAGTCGATACCCACGCAATCCCACACACACACTCACCAATTAAACCCCGCAACAACAATTAAACCACCAGCCACAATCCCCTGCTCCCACCAGCGCTACACCACCACGCGTTCCACCAACGCGCAACCCAACATCACCAAACCGCCTCCAATTGCACCAAAACCACCCAACCTCACCTCCCATTTCACCACCAATTCGCATCTTCAATCGCACCAATCGAACCAAATTCACAGCAAGGAGCAACCCAGACCTCGCGGCCGCGCAGCCCTGTCAGAAATCGCGCACAATTGAGTTCAAAATAGAGTCGAGGCAGAAGCTTTGCGCGACCTCTGTGCGACCTCTGTGCGGGCGCGCATTCGTGGGTCAATCACGTGTTTTTCACGTGATTTTTAATGAGAATTGAACGGCTTTGATTGATGCTTGATTGATGACGATGAGGATTGACGGTGGTGATTATGATAATTGATGCGTGGTGATGGTGATGCAGGTGATGCAAATCAGAGCAGCCAAGATCGAAATAAAGAAATGGGAAAGCTGATGGGTTTGTACGGTTTTGGGGGGGGATTTGTTGGGTTTTGTTTTGTTTTTTTTTTTCTTTTCATTTTTTTTTTATTTTTAGTTTTTTTTTATTTTAGGTTTTTAAGTTCAGTTATTTTAATTATTTTAGTTTAGTTTTTATTTCTTTTTAGTTTTCTCTTTTACTTTATTTTATTTAGCCTTGTATTATAAATACCCCTTTGGGATTATTTTCTCATAACTTTCAATCAACATTATTTTAGCCTAGATTAGATTAGTTTAGCTTTTATTTTCTCTCTCTTAGGGTTAGATTAGGAGTTTCTCCTTCTAGTTTAGGAGTAGTTTAGAGAGAGAAAGATTTGATTTTTCATGGAGTTTTTGGGATTTTAAAGAAGCCAATTTGTTGATTCTTCCTCTCATAAATTCAATGAGTTTTCCTAACTTTTTCTCACCTTTATTGTTTTCATTTATTATTGTTTTTGCTTATTTATTTGTTTATTTGAGTAGATTAATTAGTTTAGTTGTTGATTCTTGCTTTTATTATTATTTTACCTTGTTTTCCATATTTTTGTTCATTATGTTAGTTTAGGTTTTGTTCTAGGGAAATGGATGAAGGTTATGTTAATTAATTTGATGATTGATTGTGGTTAGTATGAAATTGTTTCTTGATTATTGTGTATGGATGATGCTTTTATGGATTAGAATCTTTCTAGCTAATTGATTCTATGCTTTAAATTGTGTTTTCAATCAATTGTGCGAAAGTGAGTTGTTTGAGAACCCTAAATTCCTCCATATCTTTGCTAGGCTAGTTGCACGAGAGTGAATTAGTTTAGTAGGATTATTAACATGTTTAATTGCTCGAGAGTGAGTTAAATGTGTAAATCGTCCTAATTGAGGTCATTTTCATCTAATTGTTTGATGTTGTTGAATGCATTGATGTAATTGGATTCCACTTTCCCTAGTTTTAGTTATTTGCTCTTAGTAGTGTTAGTTGAACCTCTCTTTACCTCACAAGCTTTCCTAGTAGTCTAATTAGCATAGATTGATACACTTAGTCCTTTTGGGTTCGACCCTTTACTTACCCCTATTAGGGTAGTTTAGGTATTATGAATTGTTAATTTGATTAGGGTTAGTAGACTAAGGACACTA
Source organism: Chenopodium formosanum (assembly GCA_024500155.1). Lineage (NCBI taxonomy): Eukaryota > Viridiplantae > Streptophyta > Magnoliopsida > Caryophyllales > Amaranthaceae > Chenopodium > Chenopodium formosanum. The sequence continues at coordinate 23,040,296 of CM044880.1, forward strand.
CTAAATCCTTCGATCAGCCCAGCCTGACAAAAGCAAATCAAAGTCAGCAAAATATTAATTGGGGCTACTTAGCAAAAGCTAAAATATGAAAATCATACCGCCACCTCCTCAGACACAACAGGGGCCGGAGCTAACAGCGGCAACAACTCCTCCTTATAGCACTACCCAGGGATCGCATGAGATTGCCAAGGGGTGCCAGCCCTCTCTGACATGCTCACCAGCCTCGCATCTTTGAACATATGACGCGGCGGAGGTGCAGGAACGACGAAGGTATTCGAGGAATGCTGAATAGAAACCCTTTCTCCAAGGTACGCAACCGCTCCATACATCCCTAAGAAGTAGCAACGCTCAGCGGTGTACTGCCCAACTAACCAGGGACAACCAAGTCGTTCCACGGCCGGTATTGCACATTAAGCTCCTACAAAGAATGCCTATGAGATAAGAATCTACCACAAGATAACAAGAAAGTGTTCAACTATGCAAAGAACCATACTGAGAGGATCTGATCTCGAACATAAGCGGTAGACATCCCAACGTGGCAGCCTCCCTGACAGGCGCTCACTGGCGTGGTGACGGTCTCGCCGGTACAACTAAAGGAAAGTACTCGTAGAACCAGATCTACGAAAGACAAACAGTATAAGCAAGTGCTAACCGAAAGCTTAGTGCTAAACTTTATGGGAGATAAAAGTATATCTCTACGACTCTCTAGAAGCTGGACAGAGCGACGTTCCCCGTGAAGGACCGGTGTCGACACGATTCTCGCAACTCTCGAACAAAATCAGCATAGGCCAAGCTAGCCCAGTCATAAGTCCTGATCAAGTGAAGATTATGGATCGCAGGCAGGTAGTAAAGCAACACTCTACTACCCTTGTCACGGGAAAACATCCCTGACAGCAAGATAAGCGCAAAGATGCGCACTCGCTGCTATCCGGTGGTCGCAACGTTCTCAAAAGCCGCCGTCAGAGTCGATCGGCGAATACCCTTAGCGTTGAACTGAGTCGCCTCTACCTCAGCACGAGCCCGAACAGCAATCGAACCCAACAGCTCCTCATCCCCAAGGAAAGTGGAAATTGTTTGTGGTGTCCTAGAAGAACTCCACCAGGGCGCAAGCCACGTGCTGACCCCCGTTAGAAGAAATCATGGCCTATGTAGCCTCGAACAGCGCAGTCAGCCCAAAAGACTCCTAGAGGTCTCGCATCTCCGTCGACGCTGATGTGCATCCTATACAGGTCGCCCAGAGTATCGCTGCACGAGCCATGGTAACGCGTCCTATAAGCAGTAATTCCACACCGCACCCTCTTTGAAATGTGGTGGACGGTGAATAAGTACAAAGTCCGCTCATCCCACTTTGGGTGGGGACCGAGAGAAGATGACGGGTCGGCATCCTCCTCTACGGGCTCATGCTCTCGTCGTGTGTCTCGGGAACGTGAACCTGACCTCGCTGTCTAGCCATGCTACATTGCGCAAAATCAACATAAATTAATGTTCTATAATATCTAAGGTTCGCCTAGCCGCATGATACTATGTTCGCAAAAACAGAGTACGTAGTACTAAAACAGAGCACAATTTAAAATTGAGCATAAACGGCCTTTTTCAAGCATTCAAACAATTTCTTGCAATACTATAGTGATTACTATGACAAATTGGTCAAGAATTGCTAGAAAAACATCAAGAACAAGCCACATTGTATTCCCGACCTTAAGAGGTCCAACAATGGTGATTTGTTCGTTTCTTCACCAAATTGAGTTAAACAAGTCTCAAATTACTCCCAAGGAAATATATAAACATAATCAAGCAATTTCATGGCATAAAATTTTACAAACAAAGCGAATTAAATAATTAATGTTTCGAATTTTTAAGAAATCGTGAACAAACATGTGCAAAATTTATTAAAACCAGAGTGAGTTTGGAGAAAACTTACATAGATTGGGAAAGTAGATGAAAGAAGCTTCAACTTGTAACAAAAGTTTGAGCAAATTTGGTTGAGAAACGAGCAAGAATGACTAAGATAAAGATTCTTGGCGATTTTAGAAAGCAAGCAAGCAACAACAGCGAAAATGACGAAGACAAGGGATATATACGGAAATCCAGACTCTAGCGCCTAACGAAAAGCTTTGGCGCCAAACGCTAGGGTTTAGCGCCTGGCGCTACTTCAAACGCCTGGCGCTAGAGCCAAAATTGTGGATCCAGAAATATTTTAGCGGCGACAAAACGCATAGCCACTCAGAACGGTTATTTCAACCTCTTACAGCAATTTCGGGTTCCTTGGTACGCCAGTTAGCCCCTCTAAGCAATTAGACATGATCTAGTAATCGGCTTGATTACAATTGCATAAAGTGAATAACCTGATGAATAATCGTCTCACTTACCTTAAAGCGCCTAAACATTAGCTCATCGAAGGCACCGACATAATGGTTCATACAAAGCAAAGGCACCGATGTACAGGTTTATAATTTAGAAAGCACCGACATATTGGTTCACAATTGAAAGCAGCAAAAGCACCGACGTACAGACATAGAAAAAGCGAAAGATCGACAGGTGTTGGTCTTCGGTAATCTTCCTCGGAATATTATCGCAACAAATGAGGATAGCTTCAGGCGAGGATATCTTTGAAAACGTTCCCTAGCTTGCGTAGAGTTGTCACAAACAACTTGAGGTGATTTCAGGCGAAGTTATCTTCGATCGTGTTCCCTGGCTTGCGGAAGATGATCACAAGAGCTAGAAGGTCATTTCAGGCGAAGCAATCTTCGATGGGGTTCTCTAGCTTGTAGAATTCTATCACGGCGGAATTGGAGGCAGTTACAGGTGTAGCAGTCTTCAGGCAGTAGTCTCTAGTTTGCAGAAGATCATTAAAACAAACAGCAGGATGACGTTCCCTAGCCTGTGGAAGGTTATCACAACAACAGCAGTGAAGCAACAAGTCGGTTACCTTCAGAGACGTGTGCTTGACGGTGCAAGATAGGCGTTTCTTAACACTTTTATCTGTTTAACTAATGCTAGTTTGCAGGTATCGGCGTTACAAAAATGATTTAGGATAGAAGAACGTTCTGAATCATTCTCCATCCCTATCAATACTTTGACTTTTTTTTTTCGAAACTCGCGTTTCTCCAAACTCAGTCAAAATGGGGGCTTCTATAGACACCCATTTGTGTCTCCCCAAAACCAAACCAGGTGATAAGCACCTTTCACGTCGAATCATAATCGAATGAATTGAAAGTGTGGAAAGTCTAGTGTTGCGGTTAGCTTTTAATTCTTTTCTTTTTCTCTGTTTTTGAAAACCTATTTTAAGTAAACAGGCAATCTAGTTTGTTTTTAACAATGGCAAGGGTCCAATAATAGAATAGTATGATGAGTTTTGAATAGAGCTTTCCAACGATATATTATAAGCCCAATTTCGATGAATAATGAGGAAATTATGGCCAAATTACTAAATTGGGCCCGGTTTGATCTTTATATGCGGCCCTATGATCTAGAGGAGGGCTTAATATTGATTTATCATTCCTAATGCAATTAAAATTGATTTTAGTATGCGGCCCTATGATCTAGAGAACGTTCTTTTCATTCCTAATTTAATTAGCATTGATAAATTGACTTTGGTTGACTTTTTAGAGTTTTAATCAGAATAAAAGAAGTATTTTTAAGGAAAATACGATTTTGCCCTTTTGTACGGCTGTAGACACCTAAAAAAGTCTCTCCAAAACCCAACCCGATGATGAACAACCTTTCACCGCTACTATTGGTCGGGCTCAGTATTTAATCCCGAGAGTGCTTAAAAAATCGTACTTGATTAAATTCGTATTTTTGAACAGTCCATGCATGGATTAGTCTTGATGTTTTGTAAAAGCATAGTTTTAATTTCAGCCCAAACTTTTTATTTAAATTTAGCCCAAACCTTTTTTATTTTAATGTTTTATTATTTATTTTTGGCCAAAACCTTTTATATATTTTATTTGCTTATTTTCTTAATAAATCAGAAAAAGGACCGAAATTATCAATCGGCACTAAAAATACTGAACGAAATTAGGGTTAAAAATGTATTTAGACAAAAAAACGGGCTGAAAATTCCTGCGCCACGGCAGGAATCCACCGTGTCATGGGAATCATTCTCGTCTGACGGTGGGATATCCTGTGACACGGGAAACTTGTTGTGACACGGGAATTTCCGTGTCCTTTCCGCGTAAACCCTTGTCGCGTTTTCTTCCCCGTCACTCAAAAATTGCACCGTGTCACGGGAATGTTTCCTGTCTGACGGTTGTATTTCCTGTGTCACGGTACAATTTGTCGTGTCGCGGGATACTTTTTTAGGGTTTTTAACATTTTAGGGTTCTGTGTGCTCCTTCAGCACATTTTCTTTATAATTACCCCCTCATTTCTGATGTACGGGGCATTAATAATTCTCTAGTTTTTTCTCTCTTCTATGCTTTAGCCTAAACACGAGTCTACCCTTCTTATTTCCAAATTCCTTCTTCAAGTACTCCAAGGAGTCCATACTTTACTCGTGATTCTGTCCTTAAGCCAAGGCGTGAAAGGTAGAACTGTTTGAGGGTTTTGCCCCAAATAAACTCTATTCAATTTAATTTAATTTAATTATTGTTTTATTATTATTTACTTGAAGTTACTAACTCGTTGATTATTTTGTAGTTGCAAACAAACAGAATCAAAGTAAGAATTATATTTCTTTTATTTCAATTATTTTTGTAACTATTTTATATTGTTGGAATTATTGTTAAATTGCTTCCAATATTAATGTTTATTCTATTATTGTTATGATCACCATATTGCATGTTTAAAGGGAATATGTAATTGAAAATCACGCCTAATAAGATAATTTGGACGACCGGTTTAGGTTTCTTTTTAATCTTGTTATTTAAATAAAGTGATCACGATATTTTAGAATTATGTGTTGCATTAATATTAAACCAATTTAGCTTAAAAATTGTTTGAAGCAAATTGAATATTTTGTTTGTATGCCTTTAATATCGCATGAATCATTTTTCACTATAAGAATCAAGTAGAGACCAATACGGGCGAATGTGGCTTCATGATTCACTTGTACCATCATCCCTGATCCACCTTTCGTGGTTCCGAACCATATGGAGTTAGTAATCTCATGGATTATGAATGGGGTGTAACCTTCACGGGTCAATTGTTGTTGCCTATCGTTGTCCCTTATCGTGGTTGCCTTTTTATGATCCTTGAACGGTGTACAAGTTTCTTAAAAACTTGTTGGCGGCTCCCTACTTTATTTGTCCCTAATCTTATTATGTCGATTCCCACTTCCTAAGGGTGCCAAGCATATTCACAACATGCTTTTAACACAGGCGCACTTTGAACGACGCCTACAATTTGGCGACTCCACTGGGGAGGATTCTTGGTTATTTATCGATTTGAGTGATAGATAATTAATTAAGATGAGTGGATGAGATTTGAAAGATTCTTGAAAAATGTTCCTGTGATTAATTTGGCATTTTCGCATATGCATAGACATTTTAACGTCGCATTTAGGTCTGTCCCGTAGGAGAAATTGAATCACTTGATTGCGTACGAAAGAAAATTGGGCACCAGTTAGATTTTCTGGCTGCCGTGTCACGGTACAATGCACCGTCTGACGGTGTGTAGTACCGTGGCACGGGTATTTTTGTCGTGTCACGGCAGTCCTAAAATCAGTCCGGTGGCTTATTTTCTTTTCTCAAAGTTAACTTCCTTCAATTTTTCTAAAAAAGCGTGTGTGTTCTACATGCGTCTTAGCCCCGGGGGATTTAAGCTATATCAACCCAAAAATGCTCATGGCAATAAGGGTTCATCCGAGTTATTAAATCCACCCAAACCATGGAGTCGAGTTCGATTTCATCACGAACTCAGGGAGCCGCCCGTTGGCATACACCCTCAAGGGAGGCTGCCTTGCTAACGCGTCCAAACTCTTAACCATGGTACCCTTTTGACAGCCAAAGCTTGACCAATAGTTGAACATAGATCTTGACTCTAGGTTGTGAACTTTTTTTTTTCATCATCATGCCTAAATGCTAGATGGTTGTTTGGTGCTAACCTTCACGTGTTTACTCTTTTGTTTAACCCATGACCGAGGGTTTTTATTTCCACATAGTAATTAGTACGGACTTAAAATCGACTAAAATTTGGAAAAATCACAAAACAGACCTAGAAATGTGCACCGTGTCATGGCAAGTTCTGTCGCGCCACGGTGAACAGTGCCGTGACACGGCGCTTTCTTCTGTCTGGCGGTAGACTGCACCGTGTCACGGCAGTCAGCACCGTGACACAGTGCCCAGGAAAAGTGTCTCGTCAGTCTTTTTTCGGTTTTTGTGCGTACATATGTAGTTTATATGTACAGTTTGGTGTCATGTCTAGTTGTACGATCAAAACACGCGTCCATAACCTCACTTAATCACTCACATATCGTGTTCACACACTTTTTTCTTTAGTCGTGCACCACTTTTTGACCGTATTTCAAGGTAGTCTTTTTTTTTGTGTCGTTTTTTTTTCGGAGTAAGTCGGATAGTATCCTCCCATTTTTTTTTTACAAAAATAAATAAATAAATAGAATTTCAAAGTTATAGATTTTTTTTTTTAAAAAAAAAAAATTCAATTTTATTTTATTTTATTTATTTTTCCAGATGGGTTAAGGTTAAGTTCGGTCATTAAAGGTGTGTTTGTTTTGGTGTCACAACACTTGGTCAAGAAGCAGGGGTAGATTGTTACGGTTCGAGTCAATACCTTAACAACCTCTTATACCAAAGAGGCGTACAAGGAAACCACCAAAATCATCTCCACAAGACCCATCTCCAGTCAACTTTCAACCAATGGCTACTAAGGAAGATATCGAGAACATCAACAAGACAATTGAAATGTTGTCTAACATGATGCAAACACTCACCACTAAAGTCAACACGGTAGAGCAAGACAATAAAAAGAATGTCACTACCGCTGCGATGGACAAGATTAAGGAACAGATGAGTAAGATTTCTGAAGAATTCACTTATGTGGAACAACCTGTCACCTCTTCGTCCATAAGGGATAAGCTTCCTGAGAATTTTTCCACTGCTGACATTCCCAAGTTCAAGCCTACTAATAATCCGCTTTTCCATTTGAAGGCTTTTTCTGCAACCATGGCTCTTAAAGGAGTAGATGTGACACTCTTCCCTATAGTGTTCCCTCTTTCCTTGGAGTATTCCTGTCAACAATAGTTCTACTCTTTGGAATCCAAACATGTCGCGACCTGGGAGGATGTTGCTAAAAGCTTTATGAATCGTTATAAGTGTAACATTCAGGCTAAGACTTCTGAACGTGAACTCTCCATTCTCAAACAGAAAGAGAATGAAGGCTTCACCCTTTACTTAAGTAGGTGGAGGGAAAAAGCCGCGCTCTTGGTGAATCCCCCCAAGGAAAAAGAGATGGTTCGCTTGTTCATCACCAATTTGACTCATAAGCACAACCAACACTTGAAGTTTCTACCTCTGAGTACCTTTGAAGCTGTATACGAGGTACTCAGAGGTAGCAACAATAATAACTGATGAAGACTGTTGGTAGCAACAATAATAACAGCACTTGGAAAAACAAGAAGAACGACACTCCTTCTTCTTCGTCTTCCAAGCCCAATAACGCTACCAACAATATCAATATCAATGATGTGCTGGCCCTTAATGCTCCTCCTTAAGGATTCCAAAGGAAAAGGAGGGTTTACATGCCTTTGGGAATGACTTATGATGCCGCTTTTGACCGTTTGCATGGTCAAGGACTGATTATGCCAATTGGACCATTTCCAAAACCTCGACAAAAGAATAGGACCGCTAGCTATGACCCCAATGCTTATTACAAGTTTCATCAAGGCAAGGGTCATAATACTGAGAAGTTTTGGAGGTTGAAGGATGCAATCCAAGACTCAATTGATGCTAATAAACTTCCTGTCCCTCCAGGGGGCAAGAAGCCTAACATTCAAACATTTCCTCTTTCCATTGCTTTGGCTATCATGGGAGATGAAGTCTCCTTTGATCCGTCGACACTCATTAAATCTGTGAATGAACCTCTGCCGAAAGTTGTATTTGTCTCGAGTTCTGAAGAAGTGAATGAAATTTGGGATAGTGACGATGAAGACGTCTATCTCAAGGGTATAGCCTGTTCATCTCTTGGCACAGGTGAAGATGTTTGAAGAGACCTTGAGGTCAAGGTTCTCACCAGAAGTGGACGGTTGCAACAACCTAGTCCACCTCCACCTCCACCAAAATTACATTCGGTATTTGATCCCATCGACCCTGTGAACAACGATTTGGTCAAACAATTGCAAAAGACCAAGGTAGAGATGAATGTATGGAAGCTTTTGGCCACCTCTGACGAGCATCGAAAGGCTATGATGAATGCTCTGGTGAAAATAGGAGTTGATGATGACATGACTCCTCAAGGACTAGTCAACTTTCTCACTACTGAATTGCTAAGTACTAGCAATCTAATTTCCTTTTCTGACAAGGATCAGCCCCCGGAAGAGGATCAAGATAATAAGGCCTTACACCTCACTGTGGTGTGTCGGCAAATGAATGTTCCTTTGAGCCTGGTTGATAACGGCTCTGCAATCAATGTATGCCCACTCCGCACTGCAGAGAAGTTGGGCATAAAGAATGAAGAACTTACTACCTCGACTCAAGGGATTCGTGCTTATGACAATAATCGTCGTCAAGCCATGGGTACTATCACACTAAACATAACTATTGGGGCCATTGAACGTCGCACCAAGTTTAAGGTGGTAGATTTTAAGGCCTCTTTCAATCTACTATTATGACGCCCTTCGCTTCATGAGCTAAAGGCGATTCCATCATTGCTGCCCCATAAAGTTAAAGCCATAGTTGGAGGGGTTCCAATTACCTTTGATGCCTCTCCTATGCGCATTCAAGTTATCGACACTTCTATCGTCCATGTCGAACATGACAAAGAAGACGAAGATCTTTGGGGGTTTTCACTCGATGATGTTCTCGTAATCGAAGGAGAGGAGAAGTGTCATCTCGACTTTGATCCCTATTCAAACACCAACGTTAATGCGATTATGAAGAAGCAAGGGCATTTCCCTGGAATGACTCTTGGACTCAAAAAGAAAATGGCTGAACTTTGGGGCCATCCTGGTGCACTCAAGAAGGATACTTTTGGCTTGGGATTCAAGCCAACAAAAGAAGATGTGAAACAAGCCCTCTTGAAGATGAAGGCTTGCAATAACGCTCGAATCACGAAGACGGAAATGGCCATGGATCCATATCCATTCACCCTCAATGGCCAGTACATCAAAGAAGGGGAAGACTTCCCATGCTATGAATTCCCTGAGCCATTCGTCCACGATGGGAAGCGTGAACCAGGATTCGAGATGTTCCTCGATTGTGACTTTGTTGATGAAGACCAAGAGCTCTTCACAGTTGAGAAACCAGCTAGCCCAAGCTATGATGATCTAGGCATCAACCTTCTTTTTGGAATGGAGAAGAATTAACCTAAGCCTGTCTGCAATGATAATTCCGAGTTCGTTCAAGCTGTTATAGCAAACAAGGATTTTGACCCCTCCGAGTTAATCGTCCAAGCTGATAATATTTCAAAGGGATGGTGCAAGATATTGAGGATCACTACGCCAAGTGGAGAGAACCTGGAGATAACTGCTGGCAAAGGTCCTATGTTTGATGAGTCTGAGTCGTCTGGGTCAAAGTTCGAGCCTGAGTCTAAGTCTGTAGACGAGTCCGTAGAGTCTAAGGCCGACCCTCTTTCTGCTATAGAGTCCAATCCTGAGTCTTTTGTTGAGTCTTCTCTTTCCAGTGAGGTCGCAGCAGACCTTGCTCCTCTTGATGTATTAACCGATAAATTCAATAAAATGAGTACCTTTGCTTACGATGCGTGTGATTCCCCTAGCCCTGATCAATATTGCTTTGCTAATGATAAAAATAACAAAGAAATAATAAAAGCAATGGAAGAACACGAAAATAAAACAGCAGTTATTAAAGATACCGAAACAGTTAATATTTCCAATGATAAGACTATTAAAGAAGTAAAAATTTGATTAACACTAAGTCAAGATGAATGCAAAGAGCTAATTAACTTGCTTAGTGAATTTGTTGATGTATTTGCTTGGTCATACCAAGATATGCCAGGAATTGACAGGGATATAGCTCAGCATACGATACCACTCATACCAGGTATGAAACCTGTCAAACAAAAGCTGCGCCGTATGAAACCGGATGTGGCTCTCAAAATCAAAGAAGAAATCAAAAAGCAGTTAGCCGCAGGTTTCATCAAAGTATCCAAGTATCCAGAATAGATAGCAAATGTGGTTCCAGTTCCAAACACTAGGCGAAAAATTGAAAAAGCCAACGCTCATTGACCACCGGTTTTTGAAAACCGGTGGCTTAATTAAGTGGCGGGATGTAGCAAAGTGTAATTGCCACCGGTTCAACCAAACTCGTGGTAAAAATTGGAAAGGCCACCGGTTTTAAACCGGTGGCAATAACTAATTTTAATAAAAAAAAAAAAATCGCGCCTTCTAATTAATTAGCTTTCTTCCTTCACTCTTTCATGTTCCATTTGAAACACGCACTCAGCTCTCTAACAACTCTCAGTTCACGACTCTCCAACCCTAGAAGCTACCACCACGAATTCCACCTCTGACGCCCAGCCGCCGCTGCACCCTCCACCCCTGTTGCGCACCCCCTCCACCACCTGTTCGCGGCCCTCCTCCTAGCAGCAACTAAGCCCTCGCGTCGCCCTCGGTATTGTTTGCTCGGCCCTCCTCCTAGAAGCAACTGATACCGCGACGGCCCTCCACCACTTGTTCGCGGCCCTCCACGTACCTCCGACCACCGTCCATCTCTTCTCCCTTTCATCTCCACCTAGGGTTAGTTTTAATTTATTTTGCATTTTGAACAATGTTTAGGCAAATTAAAATTAAATTTAACTCTAGGCCTGTTTTCTGTGTATGGGTTTTTTATTAGTTATGATGCAATTCAGTGCATATTGAAGCTATTTTGTGGAAATCAAAGGTTCAACTGTCCTTAATGAATATTTGCACCATGTACATATGTTTTCATTTTTTTTTCTGTTTTGTTAGTTTTTGCACCTTGTTTATGTTATCATCATATAACTTATATTCTAATGACAATCTCTACTAAATTAAAATTATAACAGGAACTAATTAACTAACATTCGCGATCTGTAAAGAGCCTTCGTTATCGACAAGCAAATGACATGATTTTGGTGGCATCTTTTCTCCTTTTTACTGTACAAAGGCACTAGCTAGAAAAGCTAGCATTTGTAGTGTTGTATAAATATGTAAACATCTTGGCCATTTATTAATCATATACTTTTTATGTAAGATAATCCTCATAACAATATATATGCACTATCTTTATGAACCCACTAGTTTTATAGACACTCAAACTAAATATATTAAGAGTCTCTTCTTCCATATCTTCCTGGTAACCTGATTTTGACAGTCTTTTGAAAACTAAAATATGGGAAGTGCAAGGGGTAAGTACGAGATTTAAAATTAAGTTTTGAATATAATTTCCCTTTCATCTCTGAGTTGTTACTTAATTAGTTGAATTTTGGTAGTATGTTTTAATGTGTAATTATTAATTAGTATGTTTTAATGTGTAATTTTAGGTTGTTTTGTATATAGTTCTTGACAAAATTACTAAATTTTATTTTGTTGTTGTATTTTTTTATTTTTGTAGATTCATATGTAGTAAAGCACAAGTTTATTTGCTATTCAAGTGGGAAGTTCGACACATTACATCCATTATACTTGCTATATTGATATGAACTATAAACTTTATGGAGCTATATATATTTCTTTCTATTTATCTATTTGATAAAAGTTTGTTCATGATATTACAAGTTGTGTCTTGTTTAATAATAAATAATTACAATAATATGTTGAATGTTTGCATCATCATATGCCTAGATACCCGTTCAAGGCTTTCTCATTAGGAGAAAGTCTTGAATAGTCCCCGGTTGGGACTGTTCTTGAATGTTTACTCTCACTTAGGTGGTGAATGTATGTCTTTTTTTTTCAATGTTAAGGAACATCTTGGCTGTCCATTTCTTCTCGATGTTCTCTGGGTACATATGTGGGTAAGTAATTATCTACATCTTGTACTTGGAGAACTGGGGGGAAGTGCTGCCGAATTTTGGCTATTTTGGATGAAAATGCGACCTTAAACTTAGTAAAATACCCTTTTTCTTTGATTTCAAGGCTTATCCACCTATAACTAAGTATAATTGACATGTTATGAGAAACAACTTGGTCATTTGTTTAAAAATGTAGAAAATAGGCAAGTAGAAGTCAAATAGGCCTTATTTTGGCTATTTTGGATGAAAATGCGACCTTAAACTTAGTAAAATGCCCTTTTTCTTTGATTTCAAGGCTTATCCACCTATAACTAAGTATAATTGACATGTTATGAGAAACAAATTGGTCATTTGTTTAAAAATGTAGAAAATAGGCAAGTAGAAGTCAAATAGGCCTTATTTTGGCTATTTTGGATGAAAATGCGACCTTAAACTTAGTAAAATGCCCTTTTTCTTTGATTTCAAGGCTTATCCACCTATAACTAAGTATAATTGACATGTTATGAGAAACAAATTGGTCATTTGTTTAAAAATGTAGAAAATAGGCAAGTAGAAGTCAAATAGGCCTTATTTTGGCTATTTTAGATGAAAATGCGACCTTAAACTTAGTAAAATGCCCTTTTTATTTGATTTCAAGGCTTATCCACCTATAACTAAGTATAGTTGACATGTTATGAGAAACAACTTGGTCATTTGTTTAAAAATGTAAAAAATAGGCAAGTAGAAGTCAAATAGGCCTTATTTTGGCTATTTTGGTCATTTGTATATGCGACTGTTTTTAATTTTCCCAAGTATTTATTTTTTTACATATTAATTTAATTTATTCTAACATAATTTATATATATTCCAAGGTTTGCAAGGTGCAAAAGGGGGATCCGTTAACTAGCAAGGAGCTTAATGAAGTTCGAGACATGTTGGCATCTTTCATCACCTTCAATTTGTAAATGTGGCATCATTATGAATTATACTTTGTTTATTAATAACTTTTAAACTACAATTTTGACTAGTTATTAGTATTGTTTGTATTTATTTATATATCACACTTTTTTTAATTTGTTGTATTGCATTTGGTTTTTAATTATAAAAGTAGTCTAAAAATATATTTTTAATTCTTGTTATGATTATTGAATTTTTAGCAATAATATGGCAGAATATTATAGCAGGATCAGTGCAGGAATAATTGCAGGCCAAAAAAATAAAAAATAAAAAATTAGAACCTTTTATTGCCACCGGTTTACCGGTTCGAACCGGTGGCAATTGTGATTATACAGCAGCAAAAAAAACCGCAAAGATTTATTATTGCCACCGGTTAACCGGTGGCCATAAATAGTGTTACCACCGGTTTTGAACCGGTGGCCATTTGATCCATTATTGCCACCCCCCAAATGACCACCGGTTCAAAACCGGTGGCAATGGGGGGTTTTCAACCGGTGGCCATTTGCATTTTTCGCCTAGTGAAAGAAGGATGGAAGGGTTAGAATGTGTGTTGATTATAGCGACCTCAATAAAGCAAGGCCGAAAGATGGGTTCCCTCTACCTCACATTGACATTCTAGTCGATAACACAGCAAACCATGCACTCTTATCATTCATGGATGGCTATGCCGGATATAATCAAGTATTGATGGGTGAAGAAGATATGGAGAAAACCACATTCATCACACAATGGGGTACATATTGCTATACGATAATGCCATTCGGGGTAAAAAACGCGGGTGCCACCTACCAAAGAGCAGCTACAGCATTGTTACATGATATGATGCATAAAAAGGTGGAGGTCTATGTCGATGATATGATCGTTAAGTCTAAAGATCGCCCAGGCCATATCATTGTACTTCGCAAGTTCTTTGAAAGACTCCGCAAGTACAACATGAGATTAAATCCAGTAAAGTGTGCATTCGGAGTCACGTCAGGCAAATTACTTGGATATGTGATCATCTCTCGAGGTATTGAAATAGATCCCACAAAAGTAAAAGCGATCATGGCCATGCCACCGCCCAAGAATGAGAGGGAGATTCGAGGTTTCATTGGAAGGTTGCAGTATATAAGTAGGTTCATATCCAAACTCACAGCGATATGTGCACCTATATTCAAGAAGCTTAAGAAAAATGTCCCAGTCATATGGGATGACGATTGCAAAAAAGCTTTCGAAAAAATCAAAGAGTACCTGGCAAACCCACCCGTGCTAACGCCAGCAATACCTGACTTTCCTCTTCGACTCTACCTTACGGTCACAAGAGATTGAAAGCAAGGAGAATGCAATCTACTACTTGAGTATGAAGCTTCAAGGATACGAGACACGATACACACCACTTGAAAAGTTGTATCTCGCACTTGTGTGGGCTGCACAGAAACTAAGACATTACATGCTCACTCATACAGTGCATGTTGTGTCCAAGATGGATCCTCTCAAATACTTGTTCAAAAAAGCAACACTCAATGGAAGATTATCAAGGTGGATAGTCAATCTTGCTCAGTTTGACTTGAAATTTGTACCACAAAAAAACCATCAAAGGTTCTACGGTTTCTGACTTCTTAGCAGACTTTCCACTAGAAGATGTTGAGAAGGAAGAAGATGAGTACGATTTCCCTGACGAAGATTTACTCATGACCGAAGATGATAGTTGGACGCTCTATTTCGATGGAGCTTCAAACCAAAAAGGTTGTGGTGTAGGAGTCTTGCTCGTATTACCCAATGAAGAACATATCCCAATTTCCACGAAACTCAATTTTGATGTCACCAACAATGCAGCAGAATATGAAGCATGTATTTTGGGGTTAGAAACAGCTGTCGCCTTGGGAATTAAGAAGCTCACAATCTACGGTGATTCTTCACTAATCATTAACCAAATCTCCAAGATATGGAAGGTGAGAAGTGAAAGTCTCGTTACGTATCAAGCTCATTTAGAAACTCTCACGGAGCAACTAGATGAAGTGGAATATACGTATTTTCTGAGAGAAGAAAACCAATTCGCCGATGCAATAGCTAAATTAGCATCAATGGTGCGAATTCCAACGGATACAATCAGAATGTCATTGACCATAGAAAGAAGATATGAACCGGCTTATGTTCACGCACTCGACGACGAACAGAATCACAAGAAGAAGATGAAGAGCCATGGTATACAGATGTCCTTAATTACGTGACAAGAGGAGAATACCCTCCTAATATTGATAAAAGGGTACGACGTGCTTTGAGGCTCTTGGCCTCACAGTATTTGCTCATCATGGGAGAACTCCACAAGAGAACTGCAATGGGGAGAAATCTCTTATGCATGGCCAAGAAAGAAGCACACAGAACCATAAAAAACCTGCATGCCGGTATATGTGGAACGCACATGAATGCAAAGATGTTAGTCCAAAAGATTCAACGACAAGGTTATTATTGGACTACTATGGAGACAGATTGTCACGAATACGTCAAGAAATGTATGAAGTGTCAAGTCTATGCAAATTTACAGCATGTTCCACCTTCGCTTCTCTACACATATACTTCTCCATGGCCTCTCTCCACTTGGGGCATCGACATCATTGGAAAAATAACGCCACTATGACAAGGGGGGCATGAATTCATCCTCGTAGCGATCGACTATTTCACCAAATGGGTCGAAGCTGCCTCATATGCTAAGCTAACGGCGAAACATGTAGCTCAATTCATCAAGAAAAATATCATATGCCGCTATGGGGTACCTCATGAGATTATCAACGATAATGGAACGCATTTCCAAGCCGAATGCGCTGAATTATTACAGAAATATTATATCAAGCATCACAGATCATCACCTTACAGACCACAAACAAATGGTACGGTCGAATCGGCCAACAAAAATGTGAAAACTATCATCGAAAAGATGACAGAAAATTACAAGGATTGGCCAAGTAAGCTACATTTCGCCCTTTAATTTGGGGTTATCAAACCTCTGTTCGTACATCAAAAGGGGCTACTCCTTTCTCTTTGGTCTATGGATTTGAAGCTGTACAACCAATAGAACTCGAAATCCCTTCTCTCCGAATCACATTGGAAAGCCAACTAGATAAACTCGACTGCATTAGAGCAAAATATGATGAACTAGTCTTACTTGATGAAAAACGCTTGGCAGCTTTACATCGTGTCAAAACTTTACAATAGCGTATGGCGTGACATTTCAATAAAAAGCTCAAGACTAGGAACATCAAAGAAGGTGACCTAGTGCTTAAGACACTCCGCAAAAATGTGTTGGATCCAAGAGGAAAATTCAGACCAAATTTGTCAGGTCCGTACATTATTAAAGCCATCTTGTCTGGAGGAGCGGCACAATTGATCGACATGGACGGTAACAGTTTCCACAATTTAACCAACTTGGATCAACTCAAGAAATTCTATGCCAAGTTGCATGGGTTCATGACCCAATAGAGCAACGTTCGGCCTGATTCCTTTCTAAGGATACGTAGGCAACCTCTCAAGGGGGCCCGACCACTTTACAAAATAAAATCTTCCCTCTGTCGATCAAGTATATGTGTCAGTTCAGCATTGCATAACGACAAAAAAAAAAAAAAAAAAATTGCAGATTCCACCGTAACACGGCAAATAGCCACCGTGACACGGTGCCTGTATTGTGTCATGGGGGCTACTCGGAGCGTATTTTTACCTACAACAGTACTAGAGAGCCCTTCCTGATGGCTTTTCGGTCAGCTTTTGCTTCGTCAAGGCCACAAAATGTTTCTCCAAGGCACGTAGGCATAGGAGACCTCCCAGATTCAACATGTTCAAGCACAGACGCAAGACAAGCATGTCCTACCCTACCGTTTGCAAATAAAAGCTTGTTAAACATGCAAAAAATATATGCCCTTCTACAGTATACATGATAAGACTTAGAGATAAGGCGATTGAAATATAAATTTCCAAGTTTTTCTAAGTCTACCTCATTGCCACACACAATTCTATTTAAATCTGGATCTGTTAGATTCACATGGCGTTTAAAATCTTGGTAATAATACTCCCGTAGGGTAAGCATGGCAATAAGATTTCTGGCAGGAAATCCAAAGATGGCACCGAATTCCTCTGGCAGGGGACATATTTTATCGTAATTAAATTTAAAACAATGTGTTTCTGGACTCCAATAGTATAATGCTGCCCTAAGAAAATCATGTTCAATCGCTACATGCCTTAGGGCTACTAAACCCCTGACATGAAACAATTCTAACTCTCATTTGTCAGCATTGGTAAAAGAATAAGACTAGTCGCGCAATGTATTATCAAAATTCTGAGACATTATTATTGAATATGAAATTCTAATTATTTTGTGTTTCGTTATTATACATATCACAAATATATTGGTCTTATTTTATAGCAAAAGCGCTTGGAACTACTTAGAAATTATCTTTCCATACGCGTAAATCACACCGTTCTAGAATGCGCGCACCATGACACGGGGAGTCCCACCGTGTTACGGGAATTTCTGCCGCGACATGGAAATTTTTGTCGTGACATGGTGTACAGTGTCGTTGACAGGGTAAAGTCGTATCCCCAAATCAAAAGTAATACCTAAATCCTCTAACTAATGTAGATAGGGAAGTAGGGTCGATCTCCATAGGGAAACAAGTCTTTCTATTCCTAATTAACTAAAATAATCTAGATTATGAAGTAACCAATATTTCTATTTAAATATGAAACTAAACTACTAAGATTGAGAATAGGGAGAAAACAATATATAAAAGGATATAGGGCATAGGTTCACCAATAAATAATATTCCAGGGTAAAACATAGTAATCAATCATCAATGCATACATTAATCAGATCATAAAGGGCTTTCGCTAATCACACAATTAATTTACCGGTATTAAATCTCATCTCTCGAATCTCGATTTAACCATTTATAAATTAACCTGCCTATTGAAACTAGACCTAAAAATTAATTCTCATCTGTCGAATCTCGAATTAATATTGCCAAACTCATGCATAAAAGATCAGGCCTAATCTAGTCATAGAGCGTTAATTCAATTAATAGGAAATCAACCAAGCATTGATAATTAACAACCACAAAATTACCCCTTCATATAATTTATTAGATCCCCCTGAACCCTAGAAATTAAACTACTCGCAAATCATCATGACTAAACTAATGAAATAAATAAATAAAAGCATAATCAAGAAAGCAAATAAAATAACTGAAATTAAAGGGGAAGAAATTGTTACCAAAAAGTAATCTGGAATTAATGGAAGAATTAAGAACAAAAGTTAAGAGAAAGAATTCTAAGAGAACAATTAAGAGAGTAAAAAGGAGAAGAAGAGATACTAAAATCGTATTACGGAGGAGTATTTATACTCCTTACAAAATCCTAAACTAAAACAAATTAAAACGACGTTAAGCGTCCACTAATGAATACACGCGCCCGATCGGGCGAGGCACTGCCCGATTGGGCGCGCCTTTTTTTTGTTCCCTAATACTAAACTCGCGCCCGGCCGGGCGCGTCACCGGGCGCCAACCTAAGCTTCTTCCGCCCGGCCAGGCGCGCCTCCGGGCGCCAGCCTCTTTGGCCGGGCGGCTCACCGGGCCAATATTTGGACTACGATTGGGCTCCAATTCTTCGGGCCAATCTGGGTCTCATCTTCCGGTCTTGAATACTCAGTCCAAATGCCCCGGTATCACCTATACCGAGCCCTTAATCACCGGTTTGATGCCTCTAACCGGCCCTGGGCTATAGAATCTGGTCATGCTTCTCTAATGTTCGTGATTGCTCCAAAATATCTCGGGAAAATACTCCAAAAGAATAAATCCCTGCAAAAGTCAACCAAATCTACGAAAACACTATAAAACACCAATTAGTAATAAAAGTGGCTCTAAAGAGCCAAAAACACTACTAATTACGACCAAGGGACGGGGGTAAAATACTGTATAAAATAGACACATCAAACTCCCCCAAGCCAAACCTTTGCTTGTCCCTAAGCAAAGATCTCATCAATGAATCAATAAATATGCTTTACCCCAAATAGTAAAAATCAAGCACAAACGATTCAGAGTAAATCAAATAAACATGCTTCAGAGTCAACCAATCAAATCCATCCAATTACCTTTCTTCCCTAACAATTGTCAAATAAAGCAAACCACAACAGCATATAGAATTCAAGACTATTGCTCACACACTCAACTCTCATTTATGTGGTGAGTAAAATATGTACTCGACCGCTCCCCATCCAACCCCTTTATGTGAACAATGCCCTCCCAACTCACACTCTCATGTGTATAAAACAATGAACGCTCAATCCTACTATTCGACTCGAAATATGCCAAATCATAACTTGCATTGATAAACAACGCTTTCACATTCATACAATTCTATGCACAAAGGTCGGAAGGTCTTTAAAGCTTGTAATGTAAGGCTAGGGTAAAGGGTAGGATAAATTTGGGAATAAGTGAGAGAAAAGCTATGCTTAAAGGAGCCATATCCTAATAAAACCCATGATCAAAATAAATAGTGATCATACATCTCCTACATAACCAACTCTAACATCAACCAAATATACTCCAATCATAATAAATAAACCCAACTCTTACAATTTCACTCATAAAAATATAATAATGAAGAAGTAGAGTGAATAAACAAACTTTATTTTCCAAACTTGAATTTTTTCATTGAATCTTAATTTTTTTTTTTTTCTTTTGATCAACCTCCAACTAGAACATTTGAACATTTTTTTTTTCCGAAGTTCACTTATTTTTTTCACAATGTTTCTTTGAACTTCTCCTTTTTTTCATAATATCATGCTTTATTTTTTCAAGAAAATATAACTCTCAAACTCATCAAAAAAATAAACATGAATAACAACAAAACAACTTCTCAAATCCCACCCACCCAAATTGTGCAAATAATAAGCACACTACAAACTCCCTCACCTCACTCACTAATAGCTCCCCCAATCCAAGCTTGGGACTAGTAACCAATGGGGCAAAATAGTCTTGTAATCCGGCTAATAAACAACAAAAAGTCAAGGCAACAACATGGGTAGCAAGAAGGGAACAAATGTATCTACAATATCTGGAGGCTACCTAAAAGAACAAATGCTTTCGTCCTCCTCAATGTGCATAATAATGAATCATATAAATATTACTAATAGTTGCAAACCAATACTCAAATTCATGGACATACCAGAAATTATGGAACTATCACACATTCCTTACCAAATCAACTAGTTAAGCACTATATTCACAAGCAGTTGGACAAAATTGACGCATGTTAAGGTTTCAAGGCAATCAAACATCAAATCATGATTAACTAATCCACAATGCTTATTGTCAAATACCAAGAATAAAAACAATTTTCTCAAGTAAGGGGCACAGGGAAGCATAATTTATAATTCATTGGAACGTATTTTTGGATTTTTTATTTTTCAAATTTTTTGTATTTTTATATATATAAGAAAGCGATAAAACTAACCTAGAAAGCATGAAATCTAACCTAAGAAAACACACCAAAAGAAATAAAAGAAAAAAGAAAAAGAAATATACCAAATCAAAATCTCCCCCAAGCCAGAATCAGACAATGTCCTCATTGGCTCGGGAAGTAGCCTAGCATAGCTAGTCCTCATCATCCTTATCCATCGAGCTGAAACCCGCACCTCCATTGCCACATGCACCACCTGCACCACCTGCACCAGAAGAGCTACCACCAAAATAATCAGCGTGAAAACTCCCTCCCCCCGTCGGTCCCCCGAAAGGAATGTCCTGACCGTACCCGAAGAAAGAGGAATAGTCAGTGTAAATACCACGGGCAGTAGGATCCCTATCATATCCCCGGAATGTTGCCCCGACAAGCATAATCATCGTAAATAGGGTAGAGAACTCTACCCTGGTTCCTCTCTAGGTACCCTAACCTCTGGTCTATGGAGCCTAACATCCTTCTAAGGTCAGTATGTGAATGCTCAATACGTCCTAGGGCCTGACCTATACTCTGAAGATCCCAAACTAGGTCAGAGTCAACATGAGGGACGGAGTGGGACATACGAGGTGGAGAAAAAGCCACCTCGGGCTGAGGCTGGGTTGATGGAACTGGTGGTGGTGGTGCCTTCCCCCTAGCGTTGGCAACTAAAACATCGTAAGTGTAAGAAGGTTGCCCTGGGGGAAAGGTGGTCAAATCAGGACTGGGTAGGGGAAAAATGGGCAAAGGTTGCTCGTTCCCAGTCCGAATACACCAAAAGTGTGTTTGCTCGCTATCCGGTCTAACGCACCCCACATCCTCTAAATACCTAGCAGTCATGTAGGTATCTGGTCCAGAGTTGGTCAGCTGGTGGGGTCCGTCTACTACAAAACCGGCCTTTTTCACCGCTATTTGAGTGATAAGGCTACCTAAACGGATAGGGGTCTTGGAAGTGGTGATGGCTGCGACATGCCTACTCAAATGGTGAACTATAAACCTACCTATGTTCAATTTCCCGTACCCGTACATATAGTGTCCTATGACAGCTAGTTCGTTAGATTGAGCGTTATGGGGCTCGGCCCTACCTAAAAAACACAAATCCGCAAATCTTTGCCAGTTTTTAGGACAGGGTGGTGAATAGGTTTGGTACTAGCATGTTAGGGGTCGGGGGTAGGTAAACAATCAAAGCATAATATAAGTCACCCACTTTATAGTCCGCATTCCACTGGTGAGATAATTCAGAATTTAATTCAAAAATTTTACAAAATTCGGCAAAAGTTAATCTAATATTTCTATTATTTAACCTCAAAAATAAATTTGGCCCATTTCTACTACTAACAACAAGGAAAGTAGATAGGAACTCACAAGTAAGTTCTCGGTATGTAGGGTAGTGCAGTCAACAAATTTTCTCATGCCAATGTCATTCAAAAATCGTTTTACAAAATTATACAAACAAAATGATTCTAGGGTAGGGCGGTGTAACCATCGAGAAAGAATTACCTCACGACCGATAAAATGCTCTAGCCGTTCCTTTTGTTCTCGGCTCACAATCCGGATCGTCGGTCATTATGGGAGTTGCAAGTCCGGGTCGTATTCCTCCCTCGAACTGGAGCTCCTACCAAAAATGGACCTAGCCCTCTTTGAAGCCATGTTTAAGAAATGGGTTTGAAAATTTATTGAATTAAAACTGAAAATTTATATGAAAGTGAAGAGGATGAAGAGAGGATCACAAATATGTAAAGAGTTTTGAATTTGGATAAAAAAATGGAGGAGAAATCTTAGGGAGAAGGTAGAGAGAATTTGAGTTTTAGAGAGAGAAAGTTATGGAAGTAAGAAGAAATGAAGGAAGAAAGAAGAAAAGAAAGAAGGAGAAAAGGCCGGATCCGCTCGCACCTGGTCAGGCGGTGGGTCGCCCGGTCAGGCGATCAAATCATTTGTATATCGTTAACCCTCGCGCCCGGTCGGGCGGCGTTCGCCCGGTCGGGCGATCTTCCATACGAGTTTTGTTCAATTCTCGCGCCCAGTCAGGCTTCTTTCGCCCGGTCGGGTGATCTCATTACCCGATTTTCTCCTGGTCTCGCGCCCGGTCGGGTGCCCTTCGCCTGATCGGGCGATCTTGAGGTTCAAAATTTCGCTCCTCTCGCGCTCAGTCGAGCGAGGCTTGCCCGATCGGGTGGATAAATTAGTCCGTGTACGACGAATTTTGCGCCCGGTCGGGCGAAATTACTTTTTTTCAGATCCTTGCTCTCGCGCCCGATCAGGCGAGCTTCGCCCGGTCGGGCCCGAGACTAAATCGGCGAAATATTAATTTTATTCTTTTCTCCAAAATCTAGCTAACTCTTTTCCTTCAAACCTGTACAAACACTTATAAAACTCATTAAATTCCCTCATCTCTCCTCTCATAAGAAAAAGAAAAGAAAAACTAGACTAAAAAGCATTAAAAATACGGGTTGCCTCCCGTAAAGCGCTGGTTTATCTAGGTCCAGCACGACCTTCTTACCAAGTACAATTTCTAGGACCCTTGGCCTAACCCTTGACCGGGTGGTTTCTCACCTGGTCTAACGGTGTTTAGGCTGCGATACGGCTTCCTGACATACCTTGTGGGACGCCAAATCTCCTTATCTGGCGGATCCTCCTTTACTTGGACTGAGGGATCTTCAATGCTACGCACTAAAAATCCTTCTTTGAACGGAGGTTGCTTCAAATTGTCATTTCGTTCAACACTTGCAACTCGATCAGGCGGAACACTTACCGTAGGCTTGGTTTGCACAACTTGCTTGATCAGTTCCACCTTTTCATCCTCAAAACCAAGACAAACATTGTAGAGTGCTCTTTCTATTGCATCGACTTCCTTTTTCCATTTGTCTATCTCATCTGAAAAAAATGCAACACAAGATACCGCCTCTAAGGGATCTTTTTCAAGAGCTTGGGGCTTGTTAGAATAATTTACAACCACTTTAACACTGAAACATTTCTCCTCAGTCATGGAGATTTTAGGGGCATTTTTCAGATTAAAAACAACTTTATCATCCCCTACTGATAATGTTAACTTACCACTTCTTACATCTATGATTGCTCCTGCAGTGTTAAGGAACGGTCGGCCATTTGTAGAGTTATATTGGTAGCTTTTAATTTACCCATATTCAACTTAGAACACACAGATAATGGCATGACGCTAACACTAGCACCCAAATCACATAATGCATTATCAATCAAGAGATTGCCAATATGACAAGGGATAGAACAACTACCCAGATCTTTTAATTTAGGTGGAGATTTATTTTGAAGTACGGAACTACACTCTGCAGTGAAAGCTATTGTCTCTACCTCACTAATAGACCATTTCCTCGACAATATTTCTTTCATAAATTTTGCATGCGAGGGGATTTGTGTGATTAATTCTATAAAGGGCACTGTTACCTTCAAATCTTTTACCACCTCCAGGAACTTACCAAACTGCTTATCCATGTTTGTCTTCAATTGACGATTGGGGAAAGGAAGTTTGATAATTGGCTTTGAAGCATTATTATTCTTGTCTGGAGTAGCCACCTTCTCTAGAGTTGTACCCTGCAATGTAGAATTAGATATGTTAGTATTATCCTTTAGCCCTACAAGGCTATCAACTACATTGTTTGGTTTAATGGAATCAAGATTAGCATTATTTGATAAAACAGGTTCATCAACTCTGGGCTTAGAGGGCCCTTTATAGTTTGAACCATTCCGTAGAGTAATTGCAAATGCTTGATCCGTAGGCCTAGTAGGCTGTGCCGGTAGAGCTCCCTGTTGGCGGGTTTGTAGAGTAGCGGAGAGTTGCGCAATTTGATTATCTACAATTTTATTATGCGCTAGAATTTGATCAATTGTCACATCTCTGCTCTCCATGTGCTTTTGCATATTAGCCAATATTGATCTAATTTCCACCAGAGAAGGGTCAGCATATGAGGAGAGTTGTTGTGGTTGGTTCTTCTTGCTAGCTTTGGGATGATAATATTTCTGCTGATGTTGCTGCGGCGCCTGTGGTTCTTGTGGTGGTCGATTTTGAACATTAGTGCTCCGGTAGGAAAGGTATGGATGATTCCTGATTCCCAGGATTGTAAGTGTTGGAGTATGGGTTATTCTGCCTATAAGCTTGGAAGGCATTAACTTGCTCTACGGAACTACTGAAATCCTGCTCCCAATGACCTACAATACCACAATTTTCACGGAAAGCCTCATTAGAATTATTAATAATCGCAGAAACATTAGCTACATTAGCAGTGTCAGATTATCTAATTTTTAGAAAATAAAGGTTAATTGAGCTTGCAAAAAGGTTACAGAGTCGACACTATGCTTCCCGTTGTTAGCAAATCCTCTAGGGTTCCCATATTGGGAATTGTGTATCGCCATGTCTTCAATAACCTGACCTGCATCATCAACATCAAGATTCATAAATCTCCCACTAGTTGCAGAGTCTAAAATTATTCGTGAAGAATTTCCAAGGCCATTATAAAAGACTTGAATTAATTGCCATTGCGCTAAATTATGGTGGGGGCAATCTCTTTGTAAATCCTTGAACCTCTCCCAAGCCTCATATAAAGATTCATCGGCTTCTTGGGCAAAATTCTGGATCGCACTCCATAGTACGGTTGTTCTCTCTGCAGGGTAATACTTATTATAGAAATTCAAAACAAGAGTTTCCCAGTCAATTATACCAAGTGTAGTTCTATTTAAGCCATTAAACCATAATTTAGCTTTTCCAGTTAAAGAGAAAGGAAAGAGAATCTCCTTGATTTGGTCTTGAGTGACCCCGGCTTGCCTGATGGTGTTGCAATATTGACAATAGTCGGCAATGTGAAGATTCTGGTCTTCACCCTTGGCTCCACTGAATAGCTTTCTCTCTATCATCGTTATAAATTGAGGTTTAATTTCAAATTGAACCCCATCAAGAGCCGGAGTAGGGGTGAGATGTGGAAAATCCATAAGCTTTGGTTGTGAATAATCACTAAGCCTCTTTGGAGCTGTCATCTCTTATTCTGCGTCTGATGATGCCTCTAAATCGCTAGAACCAGTTGGAGGATTGCGGTGATTATTATTATTATCACCAGAATCCGCCAGGATTTTCTTGTAGAAATTTTTCTGTTTATGAAAGGAACGTTCGATCTAATGATCGAATGGGATGTAACCTGATCTGGAACACCTGGGCATAAACAAAAACTAGAAGCAAATGTGAGATTTGTCTCAGAGAACTAACGCTCTCTGAGACAAAAAGGGAAATAATCTAGACAACAAAAACAATCAGAAATAAAAATAAAACCGTTTCCCCGGCAACGGCGCATAATTTTGACAGGGTAAAGTCGTATCCCCAAATCAAAAGTAATACCTAAATCCTCTAACTAATGTAGATAGGGAAGTAGGGTCGATCTCCACAGGGAAACAAGTCTTTCTATTCCTAATTAACTGAAATAATCTAGATTATGAAGTAACCAATATTTCTATTTAAATATGAAACTAAACTACTAATATTGAGAATAGGGAGAAAACAATATATACAAGGATCTAGGGCATAGGTTCACCAATAAATAATATTCCAGGGTAAAACATAGTAATCAATCATCAATGCATACAACAATCAGATCATAAAGGGCTTTCGCTACGTATTACAATCACACAATTAATTTACTGGTATTAAATCTCATCTCTCGAATCTCGACTTAACCATTTATAAATTAACCTGCCTATTGAAAATAGACCTAAAAATTAATTCTCATCTGTCGAATCTCGAATTAATATTGCCAAACTCATGCATAAAAGATCAGGCCTAATCTAGTCACAGAGCATTAATTCAATCAATAGGAAATTAACCCGGCATTGATAATTAACAACCACAAAATTACCCCTTCATATCATTTATTAGATCCCCCTAAACCCTAGAAATTAAACTACTCACAAATCATCATGACTAAACTAATCAAATAAATAAATAAAAGCATAATCAAGGAAGCAAATAAAATAACTGAAAATAAAGGGAAAGAAATTGTTACCAAAAAGTAATCTGGAATTAATGGAAGAATTAAGAACAAAAGTTGAGAGAAAGAATTCTAAGAGAACAATTAAGAGAGTAAAAAGGAGAAGAAGAGATACTAAAATCGTATAACGGAGGAGTATTTATACTCCGTACAAAATCCTAAACTAAAACAAATTAAAACGACGTTAAGCGTCCAATAATGAATACACGCGCCCGATCGGGCGAGGCACCGCCCGATCGGGCGCGCCTTTTTTTTCTTCCCTAATACTAAACTCGCGCCCGGCCAAGCGCTTCACCGGGCGCCAACCTAAGCTTCTCTCGCCAGTCCGGGCGCGCCTCCGGGCGACTCACCGGGCCATTATTTGGACTATGATTGGGCTCAAATTCTTCGGGCCAATCTGTGATTCCTCTTTTGGTATTGAATACTCGGTCCAAATGCCCCGGTATCACCTATAACGAGCCCTTAATCACCGGTTCGATGCCTCTAACCGGCCCTGGGCTATAGAATCTGGTCGTGCTTCTCCAATGTTCGTGATTGCTCCAAAATATCTCGGGAAAATACTCCAAAAGCATAAATCCCTGCAAAAGTCAATTAAATTTATGAAAACACTAGAAAACACCAATTAGTAATAAAAGTGGCTCTAAAGAGCCAAAAATACTACTAATTACGACCAAGGGACGGGGGTAAAATACTTTATAAAATAGACACATCAGTCGTGTTGCGGCGCCCACACGTTTTCTTTTTTTATCTTTTCCTGTATCTATCCGGATTTTTTTTTAGTATTTTATCTTCACCGTTTATTTTTCAAGAGTTTCATTCCCAATAAAATTCTCAACCTTTTTTTTTAATTCTTTTATTTTATTTTTATTTTTATTTTTATTTTTATTCCTTTATCATTTTATTATTTTATTTTTATTTATTTTTTTTTAGTATTTTATTCATTTTATTTCTATTTTTTTCTTTATATATTTATTCTATTTTTTTTTTCTTGTCTTTTTATTTCTTTTTCTTTTGGGGAAGGTCGGTACCCTCCGCTTAATCCACTTACGTTTTTTGTCGAGTCATTAATAAATACACAATTACACACAATGAGTCTCAAGCACACACTAACACAGACTAATAAATACATAAACTGTGAATAATGTACAAAATGAGTCATAGTAAATAAGCAGCGTCAAGTGTCATCACAGTATGTACAAATAAAGACCCTCGGTCAAAAATCTGCAGAACTTGAAGAGTTAGGATCAGTATCATCTCCATCATGTGAATACGAGAACAGTGAGCCAAAGAGTCCCACCATCATCCGAGTACGGGGAGTAGTGTCCTTACTAGTCCCTGTGACTCTAGCAGCAGTCAAACTCAAAGCAGGACCCGTCCAATAGGCAAACGGTGTCGACTGACTCAAAGACATGGGAATCGTCGATGGAGGCATCGTCCCATACACAAGAACTGAAAACAAGCCCGACATCGGTGGAGGAATCCCAGACGATGGAGCTGAAAATAAGCTAGGATCCACGGGAGTTAAAAAAGGCCTAAACTCAGGCTGTGAAGGCTGTGAAAATGACTGACGCTGCCTTTGCCTCTAACCCTGACCCTGAAAGCGCTGAGAAGAGTGAGGTTGCTGCCAATGAGCCTCCTGAAACGGCTGAGGCTCCCGCTGAGACTGAGAATGCCGATGAACTTCAGGAGATCGTCTACCACGACTAGGCTCCCCCTCGTCCGAGCCTCCATGCCTCGAGCGCGAGCGGGACCTCCGTTGCTCCTAAAAGATACAAAATCAAAAGGCGTCAACAATGTAAAATAAAACAAATGGTGTTAAAAGGGATGAATATTGCATCAAAAGCTTACTGGCTTAAAAACCTCAGGCAGAGACTCATGCGTCTATCTGAAACCTTCTGGCGCGTTAGCAATATGGTCCTCAGTAACACCAATCAGCCCTGGGTAGCGGACAGATTGAGACAGAATCTGAATCCTCCCCACGGGGCCAACAGTCGTCTGAAAATACGATCGAATAATCAAGTTATTCGACTATTTAAACAAAGTCTAGCGATAAAACCCCTCAAAAGAAATCATACCTCAGGAAGGCGAGGTGGAGGAGCCAGAAAGGGGATCAAGTCCTGCGCATAATCACCCTCCATGCGCACAAGCTCTTGCCAAGGAAGAGTGCAGACCTCTCCCCTGTTTATCAACTCCCTAAGCAAGTGCGAGTCCAGCATCGACGCCAGTGGAGATAAGGGCACCACAAAGCGATAACCCCTGTGCTGACAAATGACACGCTCCCCCAGATACCAGACAAAGCGTCTCGTACCAACCAAAACAGTGCGGTGTGCTGAAAGCTGCAAGGCCTCGGGAAGATTAGTCATCCCAGCCCAAGGCCGATACTGGACATCAATGGCAACCTGAAAACCATAAAAGGTTGGCATGAAACACCGAAAATAACATCAAAGAGAAAATAACAGGATACAAAACTAATTCTTACGCCAACAAAAGAGGTGCCCCGACGTAGAAGCATGCGCAGCGTAAAGACAAACTCCATCCGTGACCCTCCTCTGTCACGCCAGCTGGCCCCGACAGGAAAGTCATGAACCGCTCCACAACGCCGTCGAGGAGCTAATCCTGGGAAGTACTTGTAGAACCATAGTTGCAATGAAAAGTAATCATTGAGCACATGAGTCAAACAAATTAAAAAAAAAACAAGAAGAGGAAAGGATCGTCACCTCTACGACTCTCCATAGACCGTAGACAGTGACAAGAGACTCGTCGTTCAGCTGCTTACAGCCATGACGTAACCACAAGAGAAGGTCGGCATATCCGAGGCTGGCCCAGCTAAAGGATCCTATCTCACTGATTTTGACTAAAGAAGGGAGGTAGCAAAGGAGTGCACCTGAACTTCTATCAGGAGAAAGAGTCATGGAAATGAGAATCAGAATGAAGATCCGCACTTGCTGCTCAGGTGATGTCTCCTCCATGTCGAAAGCACGGGCTAAAACCGAAGCCAACTCTGATCACCCGCTCCTAGGACCCCCTCGAGACAGTGGCTGGGTCCTGATATGATGAACGATCGAACCTAACAAATCGGCTGCCTCAGCCGCTCCCAAAGAAAGATCAGACATCTATTCTACGGCCCGGTTAGTGAAGCGTAGACCACTAATCATGATAAAGTCAAGAGGGGTCACTGTCATCTCCCCCCAAGAAAAGGGAAAGGTGTTGGTAGTATCCCAAAAATACTCCAACAACACGCGAACGACTGTCGCACCACAACCCTAGGAGCTGCGAAACCCTACGACCGCCAGATCAAAGTCCACTAAACCAGCTGATTCCCATAAGGCGTTCGTAGCAGGATCCCTCGTGATAATCTGGTGAAGTCGAGGAATCAAATCTCCGACTCCAGAACCGTGGTGGCGAAGCGTGCCGTCAACTATGTCGGCAAGTGGGCGATGAGAAACGTGGTTCTCATGACAAAAAACCAACTGGTCTGAAGTCCACGGAGGTGGAACCCACCTACCTTTACCCGTAGAGGCCCGAGGCTCAGACCCTAAGGCGTCGTCATCCATACCCTCGGGAATCGTGGGAGTGTCCTCCCAAAATTCCTGACGCCGACCATGGGTAGAAAGATCGCGATCCCGTCATCTAGCCATGCTATTATAAAAATAAAAATCTAAATGCTTAGCATCATTTCCTAAGACATTTAGTTATTTATATCGAGTTGCATTTTAGTAAAAAATCTAAATGCTTAGCTTCACTTCCTAAGTTATTTAGTTATTTATTGCATTATACGCTAAATGTTTTACCTCAAGGCTAAAAATTGGCAAAATAATGTAATTATTTATAGTATTTATGTAGAGAATACTTTCAAGCGTTAACCCCTAGTTTGAACCCCACTGTGATCATACACTAAAGTACGGTGACGTCCAAAAGGGAAGAAGATAGAGCAAAAGTGTCGCCATCATTTTTTAGGAACTTGTAAACCGTTCACGAGGTGAAGGTTACACCCCTTAACGATCCAAGAGATCGTCAACTCCATAAGGTCTAGAACCAAATAAGGGTTCGGGGATGAAGGTTTAAATCCAACCTAAAAGAGATTGAACCTGCCCTAATAATAGGCCTCTACTTTATTCTGATCGTATTTATGTGCGCTTTCTGACTAACATGCAATCAATAGGATTAACCCTAAACCTGTTTATCTTTGTTGGTTGAATTTAATGCACAAATAAACTATTATTGGGGATCACTTGAATTATAACCATATTAACCCTAACAAGATTATTAATTATCTTATTAAGCGTGATTACAAGTACCAAATTCCCTTTAAACATGCAATAAAAGGTGTGATCAAGCAATAAAGAATAAATATCAAGCAACACAATAAATAATCAATAATTATAATTGAAATAATCATGATAATAACAATCAATAATGATAATCATAATAATAATCATATTAATTATAATAATTATAGCAATAATAAAATTATGATCATAATCAAAACAATTATAAAATAATCATAAAACCATGTTAGAGCATAACAGAAATAGCAAGATCCTAGGCATGATACTAACAAGATTAATAACAAACCCTAGCATGTCACTAAGCAATAAAAATCAAACCTTTAACCCAAACATGATACTAACAATCATAAATATTAGGAAGAACATAGGAAGCATCGTAACAATCTTATTTAAAATTAAAATTAGGGGGGTGTTTTATACCGCCATCCATAATGATCAAAACCGCCAACATTTAGTGTGAATTGACAACCATACCCTTAGTACTTTACCACTATCTTCCCTCTTGCCACCAATCACTAACACCTTGACACCACCACTCCAATTGATAACTAACACCACCACCACACTGACCGGCGACGACGACCACCACCACAACCACCCTGAACGGTAACCTACCACATCCCCCTCAAAGATGACCCACCACCTTCCCTCTTTGGCGGAAAGGTGGTGATTTTTTTTTTTTTGACAACCGTACCAACCGGAGCTCAAAATCGGTTACCGGGCACGATTACCGGTTTTGGGCTCCAGTAACCATGGAATCGGTTAAGGTACACGATAAATGGAGCACAAAACCGGTTACCGTGCATGGTAACCGAAGCCCAAAACCGGTTACCGTGCACGACAACCGGTTTTGGGCTCCAATTATCGCGCACGTTAACCGGTTTTGGGCTTCAATTACCGCGGTTGCCTGAAATTAAAAAAAAATATATTAAACCACCACCTTCCCGCCGGCGAGGTAAGATGGTGGGTCGTCATAGAGGAGGGTATGGTGGGTCGCCGATCAGGGTGGTGGTGGTCATCACCGATGAGAACGAGTTTTGGGTCGCCAGGAGGATAAGGGGTGGTGAAGTAATAAGGGTAAGAATGTCCATTCACACCGAATGTTGGCGGTGATGATCATTTTTGTTGGCGGTGTTTAGCAATTCACTAAAATTACCCTAGACATGATACTAGGAATATCATAATAACAATATAAACATGATTTCTACATCATAATATCAATTAAAACCATTAAAGTACTTACTTTGATGAATCGTACCTCTTTATAATAACAAAATACACACGTTAGTAACTTCAAGGAAAATAATAAACATTCAATCAAATTAAAAAATTGAAAGAGAGATTTGGGACCAAACCCTCAGAAATTAAACCTTTCATGTCTAGGGCGAAGGCAACTTCGAATATGGCTAGGTGTTTCTAGATCTTGCGAATGCGGAATTTTGTATGCGAAAGATTAGTTTAGAAAAAGAGAAAGAATTGATGAATGATTAAAGAAGAGAATGAGAGAATTAATTATTGCGAATGAAAACTGATTGTAGATGAATATTAATTAAAACTAATTGTTGATGAGAATTGTTGAATGAAAACAGAGTTTTTACGACGTTATTTATAGTGAAAATCAGCCAAAAAGATAAAATTAACAAAACAGAGTCTGGCGCACGAAAAACAGAGCTGGCGCCAACCCTGGCTAACTGGCGCCGGGCACCAACACTAGCGCCAGGCGCCAATGGCTGGCGCCAGGCCTGGTTCCAGGTGCCAATGCCTGGATTCAGGCGCCAAGCCTATTTTTAACGCGTTTTCGAAAATCAGATAAGTTTGCCATACTGGAGGATAAAATCGTATATTTTCCTCAAAAATGCTATTTGATTTTAATTAAAATTTTGAAAAGTTAACAAAAGTCAATTTATCAATGCAAATTGAATTAGGAATTAAAAGAACCTTCTAAAAGAATCTAGAAGACTAAAACCATTCCTAATTGCATTAGGAATGATAAATCTTATTAGGCCCTCCTCTAGATCATTGGGCCGCATATAAGGCTCAAACCGGGCCCAGTTTAGTAAATTGACCATAATTTCCTCAATATTCATCGGAATTGGGCTCTAATATATCGTTGCAAAGGTGTTTGCAAGCCCTATCCAACTACACTACTATTGGACCCATATCATGGACAAACCAAATTGTATTGGCTGTTTTCTTAAAAATAAGTTTCAAAATTAGAGAGAAGAGGAAAGAAATTCAAACTATCTGCAACACTAAACTTTCCACACTTTCACTTCATTCGATTATGATTCGACGCAAAAGTTACTCATCACCGGGTTAAGTTTTTGGGAGACACAAATGGGTTTCTACATAAGCCCCCACTTTGACTGAGTTTGGAGAAACGCAAGTTTCGAAAACAAAAGTCAAAGTATCGATCGGGACGGAGAATGATTCAGAACGTTCTGCGATCCTAAATCATTCTTGTAACGTCGATACCTGCAAAACAAGCGTTAGTTAAACAGATAAAAGAGTTAAGAAACGTGTATCTTGCACCGTCGAGCACACGTCTCTAAAAGTAACCTATTATTTTGATGACCTCCTGCAAGCAAGAGAATGCCATCTCGCTTGAAAACCGCTACGCCCGTAACTGCTTCCTATTTAGAAGATTGCTTTGCTTGAAATGATCCTCCTTCGTTATGATAATATTCCACGTCCAAGGGAATACTATCGAAGATTATTTCTCTCGAAACAATCCTCATCCGCATTGATAATATTCCACGTCCAAGAGAATACTATCGAAGATTACTTCTCTCGAAATTACCTTATGTTGTTTATGACAACTCTCCACAAGCTAGGGAATGCCATCGAAGATAT
Source organism: Chenopodium formosanum (assembly GCA_024500155.1). NCBI lineage: Eukaryota > Viridiplantae > Streptophyta > Magnoliopsida > Caryophyllales > Amaranthaceae > Chenopodium > Chenopodium formosanum. Next base: position 23,073,942 of record CM044880.1, read on the forward strand.
CCTCGCTTGAAGTCATCCTCATTTAATGCGATAATTTTCCAAAGGAAATTACCGAAGACCTCCATCTGTCGAACCTTAAAAGTTCGCTTGAACTTTGCTTCTCCTATGCATGTACGTCGGCGCTTCCGTTGCTTTGAACCTGTACGTCGGTGTCCTTTTGCGAATGTACCTGTATGTCAGTACTTTTTTGCTTTTGAACCTGTATGTCGTTGCTTTTTTGTTAATAAGCCAATCCTTAGGCGCTTTAAGCTAAGTAAGACGATCTTTCATCAAGTCGATCACTTTATGTAATCAAGTCGATTACTAAAAACATGTCAAATTGCTTAGAGGGGCTAATTGGCATACCAAGGAACCAAAAATATATTGCAAAAAGGTAGAACAACCTCACCGAGTGGCTGGGTGTTCTGGCGTCGCTGAAAAGCCATCAGCGCCACACAATCAGCCTTAGCGCCAGGCGCTGGGATTGGCGCCAAGCGCCAAGCCTGATTTTTTACGCCAATACCTAGGGCTTGACGCCAGCACGGGGTTTTCCTTAAATACCGCTTTCTTCTTCATTTGCCGCTTTTCTCGTTGCGATTTTACTCGAAAAAACAAGAAAATTTCATTTGCTTCGTTCTTGCTCGTTTCTCAACCGAATTTACTCAAATTCGTTGCAAATTAAAGCTCTTTTCATTTACTTTCCTGATCTATGTAAGTTTTCTTCAAACTCACAAAAGTTTTTATGAATTTTTGACATGTTTATTCATGAATTTTATGTAAATTCTAAATTAAAAATGCTCACTTCACTTTGTTTATCAAGTTTTATGCCATGAAATTGCTTGATTACGTTTATATATTGCCTTGGGAGTAATTTGAGACTTGTTTAACTCAATTTTGTGAAGAAATGAGCAATTTGCCATTGTTGGACCTCCTAAGGTCGTGAAGAACAATGTGACTTGTTCTTGATGTTTTTGCTAGCGATTCTTGTCCAATTTGTCACAATAATTACTATAGTATTTCAAGAAATTGTGTGATTGCTTGAAAAATGCCGTTATGCTCAATTTGAATTTGTGCTCTATATTAGTACTATGTACTCTGTTTTTTGCGAACATAGTATCATGCGGCTAGGAGAACCTTAGATACTATAGATCCTTAATTTATGATGATTTTGCACAATGTAGTATGGCTAGACAGCGAGGTTCGGGTTCACAGTTCCAAAACACCCGACGGGAGCATGAGCCCGTAGAAGACGACGTCACACCATCTACTTCGCTTGGTTGGCTCCCCGAGTGGGATGAGCGGACCCTGTTCTTTGCCCCCGTCCACCACATTTCTAAGAGGGTGAGACGGGGCATCACGGTCGGGAGGACGCTCTATCACAGTTCCGGCTGTGATGGTTTGGGCGATTTGTACAAGATGTACATCGCCAGGGATCTTGAGACGAGACTCCTATGGGAGTCTTGCGGACTGGCTACCTTGTTTGAGACCTCCGAGGCTATGGTTGCCTTTAGTGGGAGTCACCATATAGTGCGTGCTTTGGTGAGGTTCTTCTGGGATACCACCAACACTTTCCACTTCCCTTAGGGCGAGATGATTGTCACCCCTACGGACTTCAGTCTCATTACAGGACTGGAGTTCAACTTTGTTCCACTGCCGTTCGATAGTGGAATCGACGTCTTTTCTGCTGAGGTCGAGGAGCTGTTAATTTTCCAGAAATCCTTCGAGTACGGAAGTCGAAAGTTTTCCGAAAAACACTGAAATTTGCCCAGAATGTATTTTCAAATTGGCGCCGCTTATTTGCCATTGGCGCCTGCCAGGGAAGTCTGGCGCCAGGGCCAATTTCATCGGCTGGCGCTGATGGTTGTTGGTTGGCGCCAGGTTCTTACTTGTGACGCCGATATTTTGCCGATCTTCTGTCGAATTTTTAATAAATTCAGGGACGCGAGAATGTCGAAAAGTAAGGCGGCCGCACCCGTAAGGGGTTGCCTACGTATCCTTTCTTAAGGAATCAGGCCAAACGTAGCTCTCTTGAGTATCCTACTCGAGTAACTATGGGTAGTATTTCTTAAGTTAGTCAAGATTTGTCATGTTAGAGAATTCATTGCCATCCATATCAGTTAGTTTTGCTACACCTCCTGACAGGATTATTTTGACAATGTAGGGTCCAGACCAATTAGGTCTAAATTTACCCCTTGGATCTAAAACATTTTTCCTTAGTGCTTTTAACACCAAGTCTCCTACTTTGATGTTTCTTGTCTTGACCTTCTTATTAAAATGCCTAGCCATAAGAGTCTGATAACACTGAGTGTGATTCAGAGCTTCTAGTCATTTCTCATCGAGTAGAATTAAATCTTTATATCTTGCCCTAGTCCAGTCAACTTCATCGAGTTTACTCTCTAATGCAATGCGGAGAGATGGTATTTCTAGTTCGACAGGTTGTACGACATCCATTCCATATACCAAGGAAAATGGCGTATTTCTTGTTGATGTGCGAATTAACGTGCGGTAACCCCACAATGCGAAGTGAATTTTGTCAGGCCAATCCTTAAAATTTTTCGTCATTTTCTCGATGATAGTCTTTATGTTTTTATTAGCTGCCTCAATTGCTCCATTTGCCCGAGGTTTGTAAGGGGAAGAATGATGATGTTGAACGCCGTATTTTTGTAGCAATTTGTAGACACCCATTTGTGTCTCCCCAAAACCAAACCCAGTGATGAGTACCTTTCGCGTCGAATCATAATTGAATGAAGTGAAAGTATGGAAAGTCTAGTGTTGCGGAAAGTTTTAATTTCTTTTCTCTTCTCTCTGTTTTTGAAAACTTATTTTAAGAAAACAGCCAATCAAGTTTGGCTTGTCCATGATATGGGTCCAATAGTGGTGTAGTTTTATGGGGTTTGAAAAGATCTTTCCAACGATATATTATAAGCCCAATTCCGATAAATATCGAGGAAGTGATGGCCAAGATACTAAACTTGGCCCGATTTGATTTTTATATGCGGCCCAATGATCTAGAGGAAAGCCTATTATTAATTATCATTCCTAAAGCTATTAGGATTGATTATAGTCTTTTAGAATACTCTAGAAGGTTATTTTAAATCCTAATGGAGTTAGGATTGATAATTATGTTTTAAAGAGTTTGACATTGAATAAAACTACTCCTTTTAAGAATCCTTGTTTTGTACGAAATGGAATATATTATGATTTTATTTTCGTGCCTCACAATATTTATCCAAACTTATATGGTTGGATAGATCTTGAAATTATCTTTCCAATGATATATTACAATATTAAATCCAAGTTATAACGAAAAAGATATGAATGAGACATGAAACTTTATCCAAAACTGACACCCTTCTACTATTTTGGCCATATCTTTTTATCTACAGAATAATTTAATCTTATTATAATTGGGTTGGAAAGTAGACTTTAAGAGCTTTCCAACGACATATTATATGCCTTATTTGGACTTTCGGATCAAATCATATGATAAAAACAAAAACGCGTTAAAAACGGGCTTGGTGCCTGACTCCAGGCATTGGCGCCTGGAACCAGGCCTGGCGCCTGGCGCCTGCCATTGTCGCCTAGTGCTAGCCATTGGCTCCTGGCGCCAACACTGTTTTGCGTGCGCCAGACTCTGTTTTGTTAATTTTATCTTTTTGGCTTATTTTCTCTATAAATAACGTATTAAAACTCCGTTTTCGATAACCAGATTTCATCAATTCTTATTTCAATTCACCAACTCTCATCAAGATTTCCTTGATTATTCTCTCTCTCTCTCTCTTTTCCAAACTTTGTTTTACATACAAAATTCCGCGTTCGCAAGATCTAGAAACACCTAGCCATATTTAAAGTTGCCTTCGCTCTAGACGTGAAAGGTTTAATTTTTGAGGGTTTGGTCCCAAATCTCTATTTCAATTATTTAATTTAATTGTTTTGATTATTATTTTCCTTGAAGTTACTAACGTGTATATTTTGTTATTAGAAAGAGGTACGAAACATCAAAGTAAGTACTTTAATGGTTTTAATTGATATTATGATGTAGCATGTTTATATTGTTATTATGATATTCCTAGTATCATGTCTAGGGTAATTTAGATATTAAATATGATTGCTATGATGTCTTTTATTCTCTTCTTAATATTTATGATTGTTAGTATCATATTAGGGTTAAAGATTTGATTTTTATTGCTTAGTGACATGCTAGGGTTTGTTATTAATCTTGTTAGTATCATGCCTAGGATCTTGCTTTTATGCTTTAACATGAATATTATTATAATTATGATTATTATGATTATTATTAACTATGATTGCTATGATTATGATATTCGTTATTGTTCATGATTATTTTCATTATAATTTGTTGTAATAATGGTTCATGATTATTTATGATTATTATCGTTGCTTGATATTATATTTGTTATTGGTTGATCACCTTTATGCATGCTAAAAGGGAATTTGTACTTGCAATCACGCTTAATAAGATAATTAACAATCTTGTAAGGGTTAATGTGATTATAATTTCAAGTGATCACCAATAATAGTTTGTTTGTGCATTAATATTCAACCAACATAGATTAAACTGGTTTAGGATTAAATTTATTGCTTGCATGTTAATCAGAAAGCGCACATGAATACGATCTGAATAAAGTAGAGGCCTATTATTAGGGCAGGTTCAATCTCTTTTAGGATGGATTTGTACCTTCATCCCCGAACCCTTATTTGGTTCTATAACTTATGGAGTTGATGATCTATTGGATCGTTAAGGGGTGTAACCTTCATCCTATGAACGGTTTACAAGTTCCTTAAAAAACTTGTTGGCGACTCTTTTGCTCTATCTTCTTCCCTTTTGAACGCCACCGTACTTTAGTGTATGATCAGAGTGGGGTTCAGGCTAGTTGGATTTTTAAGGCTTGAATTTATTCCCTACATTTTTTTGGAAACTCCACTAGGGAGGATTTCTATTTTAATTCCTGAATTTGTTTCGGCAATGATTTAGAATGAGTGGATGAGACTCAAAAAGTTCTAAGTATTTCATGTGCGTAATTTTGATTAACATTATTGTCATATGCATAAAAAGGTTCTCATTGGAAAGACCATCCGTGATGAGTCAAAAACATAGGATTTTACACGTAGGAAATTTGAGAAATATCTTTCACAACTAAGACTGAAATAACACCGCGCGAAACTAGAAGATTTTATCGAGCACAAAAAGTTGTTGAGGCATGTGGGAAGTAGCGTCAGGGGCCAGAGCATTGGCGCCAGTATTTTAATCGTAGCGCTAGACGCCAGCATTGGCGTCAGGCGCTGTAGTTTAAATCTGGCTCCAGTCTCTGTTTGCTGGCGCCAATTTTGCCGAATACCGAGCTAGAAATATGCATTCTAATTTCGATCGGTTTTTCGTATTGTTTGCTCGATCCTACTTCCTTATTGAATTTTTTCTCACTTTTCTGAAACTCATATGTGTTCTATATATGGACATAACCCTCTGGGAATTCATGCTCCATCTACCCGATTGAACGCTCCGTGCAACAAAGGGTACATCCGAGATGTTGAATTCACCAAACTATGGAAGCGAGTTTTCTTAAAACTCGCGGTGTCCCATCCACTCGCGCCAACCCTTCATGGTTAGGCTTCCGCGTGGTGCATCCGGACAATTAACCATGGACCCTCTTTGACTAAACCATATCCCGAACTTTAGAGAACTAGAGCCATGGTTAGATTGCAAACTCATTGCATCATATTGTGCCTACTTGACTAGTTGTGCATTATTTGTTGTGCATATATATTCTATGTTTCTCTTAACCGTTTGTTGATTTGTGTTGAGAATAAATAAATTGATGACTTAAAGAACTTTGCCTAATTAATTAGTTAATTGATTAATTTGAGTCAATAAAGTCTAATTTTTCAATCGAAATTGACCTAGTACGACTTTAGGCAAACCCTAGTTGACTAATAATACCGAAAACAGTCCCAGACCGAAGCTCCACTATTGGCGCCAAAGACCTGAGCTGTAGCGCCACACTATGGTGTGTAGCGCTAGACGACAGCTAAATTTTCTGGCGCCAACCACCACATTGTGACGCCGGTCCTGTCGCCTGGCCGACAGTTCGGATTATTTGTCGAGTCGTCACCTAAAGTCTAATTAATCAGTCTTCTGTTTAATTCGGTTAATTTTGCTGACAATAATGCTTAATTGAATTAATGATCGAGTTTAGGCACTAAGTCCCATGGTCTTACACAAGAGTCCAAGCATGTCACTTACACTCAACACACACACCAATACACATACTTTGACCATTATTAAGAAAGTCTTGTGTGCGCGTTTTTTTTCCGTCATTTTTTTTAGGGGGGTAAATCGGATATTAATCCTCCAATATAAATAATAATACTTAATTCTCTAAAAATATGTACATCATTGTTGCCAAAATTGTTGCCAAAAATATACACCCTTTTTTTTAAATAAACCATAAAGTCAAGTTGACTCGAGTCAAGTAATTAAAACGCAAAATGGTTTAATTTATAGCGCGTGGTCAAGAAAGGAAGGTCGATTAATCAAAGATAACCTCTTCGTACAAGTCCAATTTTTCGACAAACCTATAGCCCGCAAAAGGAAAGCAAGAGTTATAATGGCAACTCAAGAAGAAGTCAATGATCTTAAGAACCAACTGGCTACTATGACCGAGACACTGAAGCTTCTCGCACTTAGGATCGATGATCCCATGAAACAACAACAAATGGACCTCATCCAAGAGAGCCTAAGCAAGTTGTCCAGCGACTACAAGTTTCAAGAACTCACATCTCAAGGGGTCTCGGTGGATAAAGATCTTCTTCCGCAGAAGTTCAACGCCAACGACATCCCAAAATTCAGAGCAATTGACAACCCTTACTTCCACTTAAGAGCATTTGAAACAATAATGAGTATCAAGGGTATTGATAAGAAGGTCTTCCCTTCTTTGTTCTCACTATCTCTCGAGACCGTTTGCCAACAATGGTTCTTTTCTCTCGAGAAAGAAAAGACCTCTACCTAGGAGTCTATAGCAAACGCTTTCGTTGATAGGTATAAATGCAACATTCAAGTCGAGACTGACCATAGAGAACTTGAAATCCTCAAACAGAAAGAGAATAAAGACTTCACTTCTTTCTTTAACAAGTGGATAGAAACCTCAGCTAAAATGATTGAGGTACCAAGTGAAAAAGAGTTTGTGAGACTGTTTATCAAGAATCTCCAAGAAAAATATTCCAAACATTTCAAATATCAAAATAACCTCCATACTTTTAAGGCTGTTTATGATATTGGGATCAATATTGAAGATGACTTGCCTAAGTCAAAAGCTGCCAACAATAAATCCAACAGTGGCTGGAAAGGAAAGAAGAACGACAATTCTTCTTCTTCCAAAACCGCCAACTCAAATAACGTTAGCACCTTTAATCTAGGAGAAGTCCTCGCCATGAACAACCAAGGACAAAGGAAACCGTTTAGGTGGAACTTCACTCCTATCAGCATGAGTTATGGCACCGCATTTTATCGATTAAATGCAAAATGTCTTATAACTCCCATTGGACCATTTGGAGACCCACAAGTTGAGAAGAGGTCGGTTAACTAGAACCCCAACGCACATTGCAAGTATCACCAAGGTACGGGCCATTCTACTGAAAGCTGTTGGAAGCTTAAGGAAGCTATCCAAGACCTAATCGACAATAACAAACTACCGTTGCCCCCTACCAATAAGAAGCCAAGCATTGACAATGCACCTCTAGCTCATACTTTGGCCATCTCCGATGAAGAAAACGAGGTTGACCCCTCATCTCTCATTAAGTCTGTCGAAGAAATCAATGTCGAAGAAAAAGGAGAGGAGATCTTTTTCGATGTCAGAGATAACCTTCCAGAACCGGCAAATAAGGAAGACATACAATTACTCATACTGTCTATGAAGGAGGTATCGCAACTACTACGTGAAGCTCTTAAGGTTATGTCCAAGTATATCTTGTCTTTACCACGAATTATTTTCCCTGGTTAACAACAATTGTAATTTTGCCCATATTTGCTGGTTCTTTAATTTTCGTATTTCCTCAGAGAGGGAATAAGATTATAAGGTGGTATACTATATGCATTTCGGTTTTAGAGCTCCTTCTTATAACTTATGCATTTTGTTATCATTTCCAACCGGAAAATATGATGAGCTTCCACTTCCGAAAGAAGAACCTAAAAGAGAATTCACACCAGTGAGGACGACTTATGAGGCAAAATATTTTCCCTTACAAGTCACTGAAAAACCCAAGAAGAGCAATAGAATTTACACTCCAATTGGGATCCCATACGTGCAAATGTTCGAAATGCTCTCCGAGAGTGGCGAGGTCAAACCTCTCGAACCGAGACCATTTGAGTCATTAAAAAGGACGGATAGATATTATTGTCAGTACCATCAATCAGGGGGGCACACCATAGAAAACTTTTTTAAATTCAAGGATTTGGTACAGAAAATGATTGATGAAAAGAAATTAGTCCAAGTTCAACAAGAAGAGGATATAACCCTTAACGGAGTGTGGGACAGTGATGAAGAAGATGTCTACCTAAAGGACATAGTAAGACCTTCACCTTCTATATCAAACACTACAGACGATATTTGGGCCGAAGAAGATTCATCAATAGACGTCCTCACAAGATCCGGGAGGATGCAACTTCCCACCTCAACACAGCCTATACCTACCGTACAAGTTCCCATACCTATCATCGAAGACAAAGACATTGTTGAACAGTTTAAGAAGACAAAAGTTGAGATGAATGTGTGGAAGCTCCTGACAACATCTAGAGAACATAGGTTGGCTGTAATGAATGCCTTGGATAAAATCGGGATAGATTCTGACACTACTCCTGTGGGACTAGCTAACTTCCTCACAAGTGATCTTCCTAGTCCGATTAATCTAATCACCTTCTCTGACAAAGATTTACCCCGGAAGGTGACAAACACTTTAAGGCATTAAACCTCACAGTAGTCTGCAAAAGGATGAATGTTCACATGACTCTTGTAGACAATGGATCAGCTATCAATATTTGTGCACTTAGAACTGCGAGGATGCTCGGCATAAGGGACGAGGATTTAACTCAGTCCACACAAGGAATAAGAGCTTACGATAATACTCGCCGTCAAGCTCTTGGCAAAATAGTCCTAAATGTGACGATAAGAGAAATAGAACATGCCACTACTTTTAAAGTAGTAGACATCAAAGCCTCATTCAATTTGTTGTTGGGACGCCCTTGGCTTCATGATCTAAAAGCCGTCCCTTCATCTCTCCACCAACAAGTGAAAGCCATAGTTGGAGGAATTCCAATCACTATTGATGCTTCGCCTATGAGGATCAAATCCATAGAAAATCCAATCATCAATGTGGAGCACGACGAAGATGATGAAGACCTATGGGGCTTTAACGAAGAAGTCTCCTTAATCCATGAGGATGAAAGGACATCTCTTTGCCATGACCCCCATTCCAACATGATTGTTAACACCATGCTGAAGAAACAAGGACACTTCCCTGGGATGACCCTAGGAAAGAAGAAGGGGATAGCAAAATAGCTGGAGTCACCTGGCCTCCCTAAGTTAGATACTTTCGGACTTGGTTTCGAACCGACTCGGAAAGATCTCAAGCGAGCCTAGGACAAGTTGAAAATACGTAGGGACGCTTGCATTCAAAAGAAAGCAATTCCAATGGATCATTACCCTCTTACGCTTAATGGTCAGTTCATAAAAAGATGGAGAGGATTATCCATGTCATGAATTTCCCGAGCCATTTGTTGTAAATGGCATACGACAACCAGGAATCGAGATTTTCTTGGATTGCTACTTCATTGATGAAATCCCAACTCCCGTCCATAAGGAAAAAGCACCTTCATGCTTTGACTTTAACGTCATGGGATTACTGTTTGGGCGAGAAAAGAATGAGCCAGCTTAAGAAGAAGATAACTCCTCGCTCATTCAAACAGTCCTATAAAGCGAAAACTTCGACCCCTCAAAGCTAATTACTCCAGCCGAAGGATCACTACAAGGGTGGTGCAAGACTATCAAAGTGATTACTCCAAGTGGAAGGAAGATATCAATAACGACAGGGCAAGGGCCGATGTTCGAAGAGTCGTCAGAGTCTGAGTCTGAGTCTTTCCCTTTATAGTCTTCTAAGACTTTAACAATAACACCTCCCCTTCCTATTTCTTCTCCTAGGATAGTTAGTGATCCAGTCCTTGAGGACATATCACTCTTTGATGTAATGATCTCAGAGTATAATAATATTTCTCATTCTCCTTACCTCTTGTGTTCTTCCCTAACCCAAGATGACGAGCATTGCTTAGCTAACGATGAAAAAGACAAAGAAATTATTAAAGCAATGGAAACACTCGAAAAGAAAACACCAGTAATTGAAGAAACTGAAACAGTTGACATCTCGAATGATTGAACTCTTAAAAGAGAAGTTAAAATCGGACTAACATTGAATAAACAAGAAAGATCCGATTTAATTAACTTGCTTAAAGAATTTATCGGTGTATTTGCTTGGTCACATGAAGATATGCCAGGCATTAATAGAGAAATAGCTCAACACACTATACCACTAATTCCAGGAATGAAACCTGTAAAACAAAAGTTGCGTCGAATGAAACCCGACGTAGCACTTAAAATAAAAGAAAAAGTTCAAAAACAAATAACTGCAGGTTTCATCAAGGTATCCAAATACTCCGAATGGGTCGCCAACGTCGTCCCAGTTCCAAAGAAAGACGGAAGCGTAAGGATGTGTGTCAACTATCGAGATCTAAATAAGGCAAGTCCAAAGGAAGACTTCCCTTTGCCACACATTGATATTTTGGTAGACAACACGACAAATCACGCGCTTCTCTCATTCATGGATGGATACGCAGGGTACAATCAGATTCTCATGGAAGAAGAAGACATGGAAAAACGACCTTCATCACACCATGGGGCACTTATTGCTTCACGGTAATGCCATTTGGGTTGAAAAACGCGGGTGCTACTTACCAACGTGCAGCAACTGCCTTATTCCATGACATGATGCATAAAGAAGTCGAAGTATATGTCGACGACATGATTGTGAAATCAAAGGACCGTCCAGGCCATCAAGTAGCCTTAAGGAAATTTTTCAAAAGGCTATGAAAATATAATATGAGGTTGAATCCATCAAAATGTGCTTTTGGAGTCACCTCAGGCAAGCTCTTGGGATACGTCATAAGCTCTAGAGGAATAGAGGTAGATCCAACCAAGATTAAAGCAATCATGTCGATGCCACCGCCCAAGACTGAGAAACAGATTCGAGGATTCATTGGCCGGTTGCAATACATAAGTAGGTTCATATCAAAACTGACAATGATATGTGAACCAATCTTCAAGAAGCTCAAGACGAATGTACCAGTAATATGGGATGATGAGTGTCAAAAAGCCTTTGACAAGATCAAAGCCTATCTCGCAAATCCTTTCGTATTAGCGTCAGCACTTCCCCGAATACCTCTTAGGCTATACTTGACGGTTACTAAAGAGACAATGGGAGTCATGCTAGCACAAGAGGTAGAAGGCAAAGTGAACGCAATCTATTACCTAAGTAAAAAGATACTCGAATACGAAACACGCTATACACTGCTCGAGAAATTATGCCTCGCTTTGGTATGGGCCACAACTAAGTTGAGACATTACATGTTGGTACATACCGTTTTCGTAGTCTCCCGATTGGATCCACTAAAGCATCTGTTTGAGAAATCAACACTCAATGGACGTATTTCAAGATGGATAGTCAATCTAGCTCAGTTTGATGTACGGTTCATGCCACAAAAAGCTATTAAAGAATCTATGGTGTCAGACTTTCTGGCAGACTTTTTAATAGAAGACTCGACACCAATACAAGACAATGAGTTTCCAGATGAAGATTTGATGGTTACCGAAGATGATACTTGGACCTTGTATTTCGATGGAGCCTCAAACCAAAAGGGATGTGGCGTCGGAGTGCTACTAGTATCACCTAAAGAAGAACACGTTCTAATCTCAATAAATCTCGATTTGGACGTTACCAATAACGCTGCTGAATATGAAGCATGCGTGGTAGGCCTTGAAACAACCATGGCATTGGGAGTAAAGAAGTTAAGGATATTCGGAGACTCTTCTTTGATCATCAATCAGATATCTAAAAGGTGGAAAGTAAGGAGTGAAAGCCTAGCCCCTTACCAAACCTATCTGGAAACTCTTACCGATCAGTTAAAGAAGGTAGAATACACATATCTACCTAGAGAAGAAAACCAACTTGCTGATGCCTTGGCGAGATTAGCCTCAATGGTTAGGATTCCCACGGAAATCGAGCAAATGCCTCTAACTATCGAAAAAAGGCATAAACCAGCGTATATCAAGGCTATAGAAGACGACGACTTAGTCCAAGACAAAGAAGAAGAACAAGAAGAAGAACCATGGTACACAGACATACTCAACTATGTCACCAATGGAGAATACCCTCCTCAAGCTGACAAAAGAGCAAAACGAGCACTAAGACTTTTGGCGTCTCAATATGTACTCATAGACAACGAGCTACATAAAAGGGTACCTAAAGGTCTAGCTCTCCTATGTGTAGGAAAGGTGGATGCACAAAGAATAATAAGAATAGTTTATGAAGGAATCTGTGGAACTCATGTAAATGGAAAAATGTTAGTCCAGAAAATAATGCGAGAAGGATATTATTGGACTACAATGAATAGGGATTGCCATCAATACGTAAAAAGATGCCCTAAGTGTCAAGTTTATGCCAATTTACAACATGTCCCTCCATCTTTGCTCTACACCTACACATCGCCATGGCCATTCTCTACATGGGGAATTGACATAATTGGCAAAATCACTCCCCCAGGGACAGGAAGCCACGAGTTTATTCTAGTAGCAATTGATTACTTTACAAAGTGGGTCAAAGCGCAATCATACGCTAAACTCACTGCAAAACATGTAGCACTCTTTATCGAGTGAAATATTATTTGTTGATATGGAGTCCCACATGAAATGATAAGTGACAATGGAACTCACTTTCAGGCCGAATGTGAAGAATTGCTACAAAAATATGGCATCCAACATCATCATTCGTCCCCTTATAGACCTCAAGTAAACGGAGCAGTCGAGGCAGCTAAAAAGAATCTAAAGACTATCATCGTGAAAATGACAGAAAATTATAAGGATTGGCCTGACAAGCTCCACTTCGCATTGTAGGGTTATCGCACGTCAATCCGTACATCAACAGGAAATACGCCATTTTCCTTGGTATATGGAATGGATGTCGTACAACCTGTCGAACTAGAAATACCATCTCTACGCATTGCGCTAGAGAGTAAACTCGATGAAGTTGAATGGACTAGAGCAAGATATGAAGAACTGATTCTACTCGACGAAAAATGACTAGAAGCTCTACATCACACTCAGTGCTATCAAACTCGTATGGCTAGACATTTTAATAAGAAGGTCAAGACAAGAAATATCAAAGTAGGGGATTTGGTATTAAAAGCACTAAGGAAAAATGTTTTAGATCCAAGGGGAAAATTTAGACCTAACTGGTCTGGCCCCTACATTGTCAAAGCAATCCTATGAGGTGGTGCAGCAAAACTAACTGATATGGATGACAATGAATTCTCAAACATGACCAATCTTGACCAACTTAAGAAATACTAGCTATAATTGAATCAGGGAGGGTCAAACTAACTTAAGAAATGCTACCCATAATTATCTACTTCTTGATATACAGGGTACTCATAGGGAGGACGAAGATCCCCGGAAGGAATATTTTGAAGTAAGCCGTATTGTCTCTTTACCCTGCAAGGATAATAATATGTTACGCGAGACAAGCTTGGAAGACGGCAGAAAGGTTGCTTGTTAACACCAATCATCCTTTCTATTTTCCACCATGGGATGACCCACTTGATGGCAAAATCACGTGATTCAAATACTTTTCTCCACCCATGGCGCCCAATCTTAGGGATGCACTTATTTCTTCTCACGAAGCAATTGGGAGTATATTTTTCAATGTTATCTGGAGGGGTCATTAATCCTAGCCTCTCCATTAGCCACATCTGTAAAAAATTGCAATGCAAACAAAATTATTATTACAATAAAAAAATATATTTTTTTGATTTCTGTAATTAAAAATATTATTTTTCTACCAGTAATAAAATTGGAGAACCGCGAAAAGGCCCTTTTGGGTCCCTTTTCAATTCGTCGAGACTAATCATGGTCTCTCCAACTATTAATGGAATTGGATTCCTCCCTGATTAAATTTGTTCTAGTACAGTGGTGATAATTGATTGACCCTCATTATTTTTACCACTACTAAGAAAAAGTTGATTGAGCATGCAAAATAAAAACGCCCTTCTTCTATATATATGAAAGGATTCAGAAAGAGGTTTATCAAAATAATAGCGTGCGAATTCTTTCAAATTCACTATATTGCCATCTACTATTTTTGATAAATCCCTTTCCTTTAAATTAAAGAAGCGTTCAAAATCCTTATAGTAATATGCATCTACTCTAGGGATTACTACCAGGTCTATTGCAGGGAAGCCTAAGATAGCACCAAATTCCTCTGGCAAAGGGCTAATTTCATCATACACTATTTTGAAACAATGCGTATCAATATTCCAAAATTCTAAAGCAGCATGTATGAAGTCTAGGTCTGGATCTACCCCTTTGATGCCATAAATTCCCCCCAAGTGAAATAAATCTAATTATTTTCTGTCTCTAGCATTAAGAGATCGACACCATTCATGAGTGTATTGGGTGAAGGTTTTAGTGGCTAAAGACATGATTATTATTTTTTTCTAAAGAAGAGAATAATTTTATTCGCTGGAATTATGAGTAGAATCGGCTGAGCATGGGGGCTATTTATGCACAAATTGCAAAGAATTTTAATCTGAATGAAATACGGAGTCAGCGCTAATTGGTGTCGAGGCCCCAACATTGGCGCCACCCTCCAGAGCTTGGCGCCACACGCTAAGTGTAGCGCCTGGCGCCACGCGCCATAATGTGGCGCTAGTTGGCGCCAAGTCACCATGACAGCCGCGCGTGCTTAGTTTGCGTTTTTGATATTAAACTTGAGTCGGTTAATGACTTTATGGCCCCGTTTAATTTTCTTAAATATCTTTTCTATCTTTTTTTTTCTTAATTAATTAAATATAGCAATTAGTTTTTTATTTATTTCATTCTTTTTTTGGATTTTATTTTAATTTTCAAAAAACCGGCATTTTTCCGTTTTCTTTTCCTTTTTATTTTTTCTTTGTGGGGGAGAGAGTCGGATAATATCCTCCATCAATAATAAAAATGACGGAATTTTTGCGCAAAAAATTGTTATCACACTTCTTTTGCACACACTAACATACACTAACATAATAATAAGCAATCAAATAAATTTACGATAACATAAAAATACAAAATGCGTCTAAATAATGAGTAAAAGGCAAAGTTCTATAAAATGTCAAAATAAAATATATATACAGAAATAGACTACGACACTGGAGGACGTAGGCCCATCATGCCATAAAACTGCGCCGTACGAGGAGTCACCTCTCCACCAGCTCCAGCCTCAACACCAGCTCCAGTCTCCGTAAGAGGAGGAAGACTCAAGATGGGACCACTCTAGCCAGGATCAACCTGAGGATAAGGCCGCGGAGGCTGTTGCGATGACGAGCCGACCTCGTACATCTCACCACCTCTGAAAGCCGAGGTAGCCTCTCCTACCGGTGCAGCAGGAGCACCCTCAGAAGAAGATCCCGAGCCCTCAGCAACGTCGGCTCGAGCAGCCTCAAAGCGACCGCCTCTACCTCCTGACGAAGTACGACGACGTCTCGAGCTAGACCTCGCCGGATCTCTCCGCCCCTTAGGTCTCGTATGGGTGTGAGAAGCGATAGGCTGGCCCTGCAAAAAGAATAAAATCAGAAACAAGGTAAAACTGAAGCCATAATGCAGAAATAATGAGTGAAGAAAGGTTACCTCTCGGACAACGTCATCCCGACGACAGGTGGCCGCGTTCCTCATCCGGACGAGCTGGCTCCGGAAGGAATCTATGCATCGTGCCATAAATGAAACCACCTCGCGTGAAAACTGTCAGAAAAATAAGTCAATACAAACACAGGATAAACAAACACAAAAAAGTTCTAAATTTAAACTAGGCTTACACTAGTCTGGTGGCGAGGAATCGACCGCTCCACGAAGCGCTCGCCCTCGGGAGCCAGAGAAATCATCTCCTCGATCGGCCCGTATATCCCCTGGTGGTGAATGGACATACGGGGCGGCACAAACTCAGCAGGACCATCCTGATAAAAAAAATAAAAAAAAAAAAATCAGTAAAGTGTTACTTGGGGGCTATTTAGCGAAAAATAAAAAGCTAAGAATCTTACCCTCACATCCTCAGCCACTACAGGTGCTGGAGCTAATAAAGGTAGTACCTCCTCATTGTAACACCGCCCGAGGATCACATGGGACCGCCAAAGGGTACCAGCTCCCTCAGCCATGCTCGATAACCGTGCCTCGTCGAACATGTGACGTGGCGGGGGAGCAGGAACAACGAAGACATCAGAAGAGTGCTGTCTAGTGACCCTCTCTCCTAAGTACGCGACCGCTCCATAGGTCCCCTGAAAATAGCGACGCTCAGCAGAGTACTGTACGGCTAATCCAGGGAATGTCCAACCGCCCCACGGTCGGTATACCACCTCAGGTCCCTTTAAAAAGCATCAATCAAGCAAGAATATATTTAAAACGTTGCGGAAGAGCAAGATAAACATTAAAAGTCATACCGAGATGATCCAGCTCCGGACACATGCAGTAGACATGTCCACGTGTTGGCCGCCCCGTGAGGCGCTCATCAGAAATCCCCTCGACGATGGTCTCGCCGGCGCAACAGAAGGAAAGTGCTCGTAGAACCATATCTACAAAGAGTTAGAAGTGTGAATAAATGCTAACTAATATGTAGGGCTAAACTTTATAGGGAATAATGTTTACCTCTACGACCTTCCAAAAAGCAGATAAAGCAACGTTCATCGTAATGGACCGATGACGACACGAGTCCCTCAGCGCACGAACGAAATCATCATAGGCCAAGCTGGCCCAGTCATAAGTCCCGATCCGTTGGAGATCAGGGACAGCAGGGAGGTAGTAAAGCAATACCCTACTACCCTTGTCAGGGGAGAAGGTCCCTGACAACAACATCAGCACAAAGATGTGCACCCGCTGCTCTCGGGTGGTCGCATCGTCATCAAGAGCCGCTGCCAGCGTCGAGCGGCGAATCCCACTAGCACTAAACTGAGTCGTCTTGACCTCAGCTCGGGCCCGAATAGCAATAGGCCCCAACAACTCCTCGACCTCTGAAGAAAAGACGTCGATCCCACCGTCGAACACCAGTGGTACAGAAGTGAACTCTAGTCCTGTGATGAGACTGAAGTCTGAGGGGGTGACCATCATCTCGCCCCAGAGAAAATGGAAGGTGTTGGTGGTGTCCCAGAAGAACTCCACCAAAGCGCGCACTACGTGATGACCCCCGCTAGAGGCGACCATGGCCTCGGAGGTCTCAAACAAAGTAACTAGCCCGCAGGACTCCCATAGGAGTCTCGTCTCGAGGTCCCTAGCGATGTGCATCCTGTACAAATCGCCTAGACCGTCACAACCAGAGCCGTGATGTCGTGTCCTCCCGGGCTCGGTTCCCTGTCTCACCCTCTCAGAAATGTGGTGGACAGGGGCAAAGAACAGAGTCTACTCGTCCCACTCCGGAAGCCGACCAAGCGAAGTGGACGGCGTGGCGTTGTCCTCCACGGGCTCATGCTCCCATCTAGTGTTTCGGGACCGTGAACCCGAGCCTCGTTGTCTAGCCATGCTACATTGTGCAGAGTCATCATAAATTAAGGTTCTATAGTATCTAAGGTTCGCCTAGCCGCATGATACTATGTTCGCAAAAAACAGAGTACATAGTACTAAAACAGAGCACAAATTCAAATTGTGCATGACAACATTTTTTCAAGCAATCAAACAATTTCTTGCAACACAATAGTGATTATTGTGACAAATTGAACAAGAATTGCTAGCAAAAATGTCAAGAACAAGCCACATTGTTATTCACGACCTTAAGAGGTCTAATAATGGCAGATTGCTCATATCTTCACCAAATTAATTCAAACAAGTCTCAAATTACTCCCAAGGCAATATATAAACATAAACAAGCAATTTCATGGCATAAAGTTTAACAAACAAAGCAAATTGAGCATCATAGAATTCGAATTTTCATGAAATTCGTGAATATTCATGCTAAGAATTCATAAAAACTGATGTGAGTTTGAGGAAAACTTACATAGATCGGGAAAATAGATGAGGAGAGCTTTGATTTGCAACAAATTTGAGCGAATTCGGTTGAGAAACGAGCAAGCAATGAGCAATTAAAGTTTCGGACTTTCTTTCGAGCAATTTCGCGACGAACAGAGCAACAAATGAAGAGGAAACGGGCATTTAAAGAGAATCCCGTGCTGGCGCCAGTCCCTAGGCATTGGCGTCACAATCTGGGCTTGGCGCCTGGCGCCAACATCAGCGCCTGGCGCTAACACCAAATGGCTGGCGCTGATAGTTTTTCAGCGACACCAAAGCACTCAGCCACCTGCTGATGTTGTGCTAGCCTTATACAACATATTTTGGGTTCCTTGGTACGCTAGTTAGCCCCTCTAAGCAATTTGACATGATTAAGTAATCGGCTTGATTACATACAGTGATCGACCTGATAAGAGATCGTTTCACTTAGCTTAAAGCGCCTAAGCATTGGCTCATTAGCAAAGGGCACCGACATATAGGTTCAAGAGCAAAATGGCACTGACATATAGGTTCAAGAGCAAAAGGCACCGACATACAGGTTCAAAGCAAAAGAGCGCCGATGTACAGGCATAGCGGAAGCAAAGTTCATGCGAACTTTTTAAAGATCGACAGGCGTGGATCTTCGGTAATTTCCTTTGGAAAATTATCGCATAAAATGAGGATGACTTCAAGAGAAGATATCTTCGACAATGTTCCCTATCTTGCGGAAAGTTGTCGCGAGCAAATGGAGGTAATTTCGGGCGAAGTTATCTTCGATAATATTCCCTAGAATGTGGAATATTATCAGTGCGGATGAGGATTGTTTCAAGAGAAATAATCTTCGATGGTATTCCCTTGGACGCGGAATATCATCATAGCGGAGGAGGATCGTTTCAGGCGAAGCAATCTTCTAATTTGGAAGCAGTTACAGGCGTAGCGGTTTTCAAGCGGGATGGCATTCTCTAGCTTGTAGGAGGTCATCAAAACAGCGAGGATACAGTAAAGCAGCAGCAAATCAGTTACTTTCAGAGACGTGTGCTCGACAGTGCAAGATACGCGTTTCGATTATTTTGTAGGTATCGGCGTTATAAGATTGATTTAGGATCACAGAACGTTCTGAATCATTCTCCGTCCCTATCGATACTTTGACTTTTGTTTTTTAAACTTGCGTTTCTCCAAACTCAGTCAAAGTGGGGGCTTCTGTAGACACCCATTTGTGTCTCCCCAAAACCAAACCCAGTGATGAGTACCTTTCGCGTCGGATCATAATCGAATGAAGTGAAAGTGTGGAAAGTCTAGTGTTGCGGAAAGTTTTAATTTATTTTCTCTTCTCTCTATTTTTGAAAACTTATTTTGAGAAAACAGCCAATCCAGTTTGGCTGGTACATTATAAGGGTCTAATAGTGGTGTAGTTGGATGGGGTTTGAAAAGATCTTTCCAACGATATATTATATGCCCAATTCCGATGAATATCGAGGAAGTTATGGCCAAAATACTAAATTGGGCCCGATTTGGTTTTTATATGCGGCCTAATGATCTAGAGGAGGGCCTATTATTAATTATCATTCCTAAATCTATTAAGATTGATTATACTCTTTTAGAATACTCTAGAAGGTTCTTTTAAATCCTAATGGAGTTAGGATTGATAATTATGTTTTAAAGAGTTTGAAATTGAATAAAACTACTCCTTTTAAGAATCCTTGTTTTGTACGAAGTGGAATATATTAAGATTTTAATTTTGTTCCTCATAATATTTATCCAAATTTTATATGGTTGGATAGATCTTGAAATTATCTTTCCAATGATATATTATAATATTAAATCCGAGTTATAACGAAAAAGATATGAATGAGACATGAAACTTTATCCAAAACTGACACCCTTCCATTATTTTGGCCATATCTTTTTATCTACAAATTATTTTTATCTGATTTTAATTGGGTTAGAAAGTAGACTTTAAGAGCTTTCCAACGACATATTATATGCCTTATTTAGACTTCCGGATCAAAAGATATAATAAACACAAAAACACGTTAAAAACGTGCTTGTCGCCTGACTTTTGGCATTGGCGCCTAGAACCAGGCCTGGCGCTTGGCGCTAATGGCAAATTCCTGGCGCCAACCTTGTTTTGCGTGCGCCAGACTCTGTTTTGTTAATTTTATCTTTTTGGCTTATTTTCTCTATAAATAATGTATTAAAACTTCGTTTTTGATAACAACATTTCATCAATTCTTATTTCAGTTCACCAACTCTCATCAAGATTTCCTTGATTATTCTCTCTCTCTCTCTCTCTTTTTTCTAAACTTTGTTTAAAATACAAAATTCCGCATTCGCAAGATCTAGAAACACCTAGCCATATTCAAAGTTGCCTTCGCTCTAGACGTGAAAGGTTTAATTTCTGAGGGTTTGGTCCGAAGTCTCTATTTCAATTATTTAATTTAATTGTTTTGATTATTATTTTCCTTGAAGTTACTAACATGTGTAATTTGTTATTAGAAAGAGGTACGAAATATCAAAGTAAGTAATTTAATGGTTTTAATTGATATTATGATGTAGAAATCATGTTTATATTGTTATTATGATATTCCTAGTATCATGTCTAGGGTAATTTTGATATTAAATATGATTGCTATGATGTCTTTTATTCTCTTCTTAATACTTATGATTGTTAGTATCATGTTAGGGTTAAAGATTTGATTTTTATTGCTTAGTGACATGCTAGGGTTTGTTATTAATCTTGTTAGTATCATGCCTAGGATCTTGCCTTCATGCTTTAATATGAATATTATTATAATTATGATTATTATGATTATTATTAACTATGATTGCTATGATTATGATATTCGTTATTGTTCATGATTATTTTTATTATAATTTGTTATAATAATGGTTCATGATTATTTATTATTTATGATTATTATTGTTGCTTGATATTATATTTGTTATTGCTTGATCACCTTTATGCATGCTTAAAGAGAATTTGTACTTGCAATCACGCTTAATAAGATAATTAACAATCTTGTTAGGGTTAATGTGATTATAATTTCAAGTGATCGCCAATAATAGTTTGTTTGTGCATTAATATTCAACCAACGTAGATTAAACAGGTTTAGGGTTAAATTTATTGCTTGCATGTTAATCAGAAAGCGCACATGAATACGATCAGAATAAAATAGAGGCCTATTATTAGGGCAGGTTCAATCTCTTTTAGGTTGGATTTGTACCTTCATCCCCGAAACCTTATTTGGTTCTATACCTTATGGAGATGATGATCTCTTGGATCATTAAGGGGTGTAACCTTCATCCTATGAACGGTTTACAAGTTCCTTAAAAAACTTGTTGGCGACTCTTTTGCTCTATCTTCTTCCCTTTTGGACGCCACCGTACTTTAGTGTATGATCACAGTGGGGTTCAGGCTAGTGGGATTTTTAAGGCTTGAATTTATTCCCTACACAATTCTTCACATTCGGCGTGAAAGTGAGTTCCATTGTCACTTATCATTTCATGTGGGACTCCGTATCGACAAATAATATTTCTCTCGATAAAGAGTGCTACATGTTTTGCAGTGAGTTTAGCGTATAATTGCGCTTCGACCCACTTTGTGAAGTAATCAATTGCTACTAAGATGTAATCATGGCTTCCTGTTCCTGGGGGAGTGATTTTGCCAATGATGTCAATTCCCCGTGTAGAGAATGGCCATGGCGATGTCTAGGTGTAGAGCAAGGATAGAGGGATATGTTGTAAATTGGCATAAATTTGGCACTTAGGGCATCTTTTTACGTATTGATGGCAATCCCTATTCATTGTAGTCCAATAATATCCTTCTTGCATTATCTTTTAGACTAACATTTTGCCATTTATATGTGTTCCGCAGATTCCTTCGTGGACTATCCTCATTGCTCTTTGTGCATCCTTACCCTTTTATGTAGCTCGTTGTCTATGAGTACATATTGGGAAGCTAAAAGCCTTAATGCTTGTTTTTCCCTTTCGTTAGCGTGAGGATGGTATTCTCCTTTAGTGACATAATTGAGTATGTCCGTGTACCATGGTTCTTCTTCTTCTTCTTCTTCTTCTTCGCCTTGGACTACTTCATCGTCTTCTATAGCCTGGATGTATGCTGGTTTGTGCCTTTTTTCTATAGTTAGAGGCATTTGCTCGATATGAGTTGGAATCCTAACCATTGAGGCTAATCTTGCAAAGGCATCAGCAAATTGATTTTCCTCTCTAGGTAGATATGTATATTCTACCTTCTCTAACTGATCGGTAAGTTTCCAGATAGGTTTGGTAAGGGGCTAGACTTTTGCTCCTTACTTTCCACCTTTTAGATATCTGATTCATAATTAAAGAAGAGTCTCCGAATATCCTTAACTTTTTTACTCTCAATGCCAAAGCTATTTTGAGGCCTACCACGCATGCTTCATATTAAGCAGCATTATTGGTAACGTTGAAATCAAGCTTTATGGAGATTGGAACATGCTCTTCTTTAGGTGATACTAGTAACACTCCAATGCCACATCCCTTTTGGTTCGAGGCTCCGTCGAAGTACAAGGTCCAAGTATCATCTTCAGTAACCATTAGGTCTTCGTCATGAAATTCATTGTCTTGTATTGGCGTCGAGTCTTCTATTGGAAAATCTGCTAGAAAGTCTGACACCACGGATCCTTTGTTAGCTTTTTATGGCATGAACCTTACATCAAACTGGACTAGATTGTCTATCCATCTTGATATGCATCCATTGAGCGTAGATTTCTCAAATAGATACTTGGGTGGATCTAATCGGGAGACTACGAAGACGGTATGCACTAGCATGCAATGTCTTAACTTGGTTGTGGCCCACACCAAGGCGAGGCACAACTTCTCAAGTGGTGTATAGCGTGCTTCGTATTCAAGCATCTTCTTGCTTAGATAGTATATTGCATTCTCTTTGCCTTCTACTTCTTGTGTTAGGATAGCTCCCATTGTCTCTTTGGTAACCGTCAAATATAACCTAAGAGGTATTCCGGGAAGTGCTAGTGCAAATACGGGAGGGTTTGCGAGATAGGCTTTGATCCTTTCAAAGGCTTTTTGACACTCGTCATCCCATATTACTGGTACATTCTTGTTGAGTTTTTTGAAGATTGGTTCACATATTGTCGTCAATTTTGATATGAACCTTCTTATGTATTGCAACCGGCCAATAAATCCTCGAATCAGTTTCTCAGTCTTAGGCGGTGGCATTGATATGATTGCTTTGATCTTGATTGGTTCTACCTCTATTCCTCTAGAGCTTATGACGTAACCCAAAAGCTTGCCTGAGGTGACTCCGAAAGCACACTTAGCTAGATTCAGCCTCATATTATATTTTCTTAGCCTTTCAAAAAATTTCCTTAAGGCTATTTGATGGCCTGGACGTTCTTTTGATTTTACAATCATCATGTCGTCTACATATACCTCGACTTCTTTATGCATCATGTCATGGAGTAAGGTAGCTGTTGCACATTGGTAAGTAGCACCCGCGTTTTTTAACCCGAATGGAATTACCGTGCATCAGTAAGTTCCCCATGGTGTTATAAAAGTTTTTTTCTCCATGTCTTCTTCTGCCATGAGAATCTGGTTGTAACCTGCATACCCATCCATGAATTAGAGAAGCGCGTGATTTGCCGTGTTATCTACAAGAATATCGATGTGTGGCAAAGGGAAGTCGTCCTTTGGACTTGCCTTATTTAGATCTTGATAGTCGACACACATTCTTACCCTTCCGTCTTTCTTCGGAACTGGGACGACGTTGGCGACCCATTCGGGGTATTTGGATACCATG
Source organism: Chenopodium formosanum (assembly GCA_024500155.1). NCBI lineage: Eukaryota > Viridiplantae > Streptophyta > Magnoliopsida > Caryophyllales > Amaranthaceae > Chenopodium > Chenopodium formosanum. Next base: position 23,098,053 of record CM044880.1, read on the forward strand.
ATGAAACCTACAGTTATTTGTTTTTGAACTTCTTCTTTTATTTTAAGAGCTACGTCAGGTTTCATTCGACGTAACTTTTGTTTTACTGGTTTCATTTTTGGAATAAGTGGTATAGTTTGTTGAGCTATTTGTCTATTGATGCCTGGCTTATCTTCATATGACCAAGAAAATACATCGATAAATTCTTTAAGTAAGTTAATTAAATCGGTTCTTTCTTGTTTATTCAATGTTAATCCTATTTTAACTTCTCTTTTATGGGTTGAATCATTTGAGATATCAACTGTTTCAGTTTCTTCAATTACTAGTGTTTTCTTTTCGAGTGTTTCCATTGCTTTAATAATTTCTTTGTCTTTTTCATTGTTAGTTAAGCAATGCTCGTCATCTTGGGTTGGAGAAGAACACGAGAAGTAAGGAGAATGAGAAATATTATTATACTCTGAGATCATTACATCAAAGAGTGATATGTCCTCACGGACTGGATCACTAACTATCCTAGGAGAAGAAATAGGAGGGGAGGTGCTATTACTAAAAATCTAGAAGACTCTAGGGGGAGAGACTCCGACTCAGACTCTGACTGATACGACTCTTCAATCATCGGTCCTTGCCCTGTCGTGATGGATATCATCCTTCCGCTTGGAGTAGTCACCTTGATAGTCTTGTGCCACCCTTGTAGTGATCCTTCAGCTTGAGTGATTAGCTTTGTGGGATCGAAGCTTTCACTTTGTAGGACTATTTGAATGAGCGAGGAGTTATCCTCTATACAAGTTTGTTCATTCTCTTCTCGCCCAAACTGTAATCCCATGACGTTAAAGTCAAAGCATGGGGGTGTTTTCTCCTTGTAGACGGGAGTTGGGATTTCATCAGTGAAGTAGCAATCCAAGAAAATCTCAAATCCCGGTTGTCTTATGTCATTTATAATAAATGGCTCGGGAAATTCATGGCATGGATAGTCCTCTCCTTCTTTTATAAATTGACCATTAAGCGTAAGAGGGTACTAATCCATTGGGATTGCTTTCTTTTGAATGCGAGCATCCCTACATGCTTTTGACTTTTCATGGGCTCGCTTGAGATCTTTTCGAGTCGGTTCGAAACCAAGTCCGAAAGTGTCTAACTTAGGGAGGCCTGGTGACTCTAGCGGTTTTGCCATTCCTTTCTTCTTTCCTAGGGTCATCCGAGGAAAATGTCCTTATTTCTTCAGCATGGCATTTACAATCATGTTGGTATGGGGGTCATGGCAAAGAGGGGTCCTTTCATCATCCTGGATTAAGGATACTTCTTTGTTAAAGCCCCATAAATCTTCATCATCCTCGTCGTGCTCCACATTAATGATTTGATTTTCTAGAGATTTGATCATCATAGGCGAAGCATCGATGGTAATAGGAATTCCCCCAACTATACCTTTTACTTTTTGGTGGAGAGATGAAGGGACGACCTTTAGATCATGAAGTCAAGGGCGTCCCAACAACAAGTTGAACGAAGCTTTATTGTCTACTACTTGGAAAGTAGTAGCATGTTCTATTGCTCCTGCCGTTACATTAAAGGTAATTTTGCCAAGAGCTTGACAACGAGTGTTGTCGTAGGCCCTTATTCCTTGTGTAGACGGAGTTAAATCTTCGTCCCTTATGCCTAGCATCCTCGCAGTACTAAGTGGACAGACGTTGATGGTCGATCCATTGTCTACCAGAGTCATAGGAACATTCATCCTCTTGCAATGCCTTGTAATGTTTGTCACCTTTTGGGGGTAAATCTTTGTCAGAAAAAGTGATCAAATTAATTGGACTAGGAAGGTCACTTGTGAGGAAGTTGGCTAATCCCTCAAGAGTAGTGTCAGAATCTATCCCAATTTTGTCCAAGGCATTCATTACAACCAACCTATGTTCTCGAGATGTTGCCAAAAGTTTCCATACATTAATCTCAACTTTTGTCTTCTTAAACTGCTTAACAATATCATTGTCTTCAATGATAGGTATGGGAACTTGTTGCGTGGTTGGCATAGGTTGTGTTGAAAAGGGAGGTTGCATTCTCCCGGATCTTGTGAGGACATCTATCGATGAGTCTTCTTCAGCCCAAATGTCATCTGTGGTGTATGACACAGAAGGTGGAGGTCCTACTAGGTCCTTTAGATATTCATCTTTTTCATCACTGTCCCAAACTCCATTAATGGTTGCATCCTCTTCTTGCTGAATTTGGACTAGTTTGTTTTCATCAATCATTTTCTGAACCAAATCCTTGACGTTGAAACAGTTTTCTATAGTGTGACCCCCTGATTGATGATACTGATAGTAATATCTATCTATTATTTTTAATGATTCGAATGGTCTCGGTTCGAGAGGTTTGATCTCGCCACTCTCGCAGAGCATTTCGAACATTTGTGCATATGGGATTCTAATTGGAGTGTAAATTATGTTACTCTTCTTGTGTTTTTCAGTGACTTGTAATGAAAAACGCTTTGCCTCATAAGTCGTTTTCACTGGTGTGCATTCCCTTTTAGATTTCTTTGACAGGTCTAATGAGAGATGAGGAATCAACATCGTTTTCCTCATCAGAGATAGCCAGGGTATGAGCGAGAGGTGCATTGTCAATTCTTGGCTTCTTACTGGAAGGGGGCAATGACAGCTTGTTGTTGTCGATTAAGTCTTGGATAGCTTCCTTAAGCTTCCAACAGTTTTCGGTGAGACGGCCCCTACCTTGGTGATACTTAAAGTGTGCATTGGGATTCCAATTAGCCGAACTCTTCTCAACTAGTGGATCCCCAAATGGTCCAATAGGAGTTATAAGACCTTTTGCATTTAATCGAACAAATGCGGTGTCATAACTCATGCCAATAGAAGTAAAGTTCCTCCTAAATGGTTTCTTCTTTCCTCGATTGTTCATAGCAAGGACTTCTTCTAAGTTAAAAGTGCTAACGTTGTTTGAGTGGGTGGTTTTGGAAGAATAAGGATTGTTGTTCTTCCTTCCTTTCCAGCCACTGCTGGAGTTATTGTTGGCAGCTTTTCACTTAGCCAAGTCGTCTTCAATATTGATCCCAATGTCATAGACGGCCTTGAAGGTATGGAGATTATTTTGATACTTGAGATGCTTGGAATATTTTTATTGAAGATTTTTTATGAACAGCCTCACAGACTCTTTTTCACTTGGCACCTCAATCATCTTAGCTGAGGTTTCCCTCCATTTGTTAAAGAAAGAGGTGAAGCCTTTGTTCTCTTTCTGTTTGAGGATCTCAAGTTCCCTATGGTCATTCTCGACTTGAATGTTGCACTTGTACCTATCAACGAAAGCGTTTGCTATGGACTCCCAGGTAGAGGTCTTTTCTTTCTCGAGAGAAAAGAACCATTGTTGGCAAACGATCTCGAGAGATAGTGAGAACAGAGAGGGGAAAACCTTCTTATCGATACCCTTAATACTCATTATTGTTTCGAATGCTCTTAAATGAAAGTAAGGGTTGTCAGTTGCTCTGAATTTTGGGATGTTGTTGGCATTGAACTTCTGCGGAAGAAGATCTTTGTCTATCGAGACCCCTTGTGATGTAAGCTCTTGAAACTTGTAGTCGCTAGACAGCTTGCTTAGACTCTCTTGCATGAGGCCATCTGTTGTTGCTTCGCGGGATCATCATTCTTAAGTGCGAGAAGCTTCAGTGTCTCAGTCACGGTAACCAGTTGGGTCCTAAGATCATTGACTTCTTCTTGTGTTGCCATTATAGTCTTAGCTTTCCTCTTACGAGCTATGGGTTTGTCAAAAAGTTGGACTTGTACGAAAAGGTTGTCTTTGATTAACCGTCCTTCCTTTCTTGACCACGCGCTGTAAATTAAACCATTTTGCGTTTTAATTACTTGACTCGAACCAACATGACTTTACGGTTTATTCTAAGGAGGAAAAAAAATAAAAAATGGGTGCCTATTTTTGGCAAAAATAATGTACATATTTTTAGGGAACTAAGTATAGTTTTTTTTTATTGGAGGATTAATATCCGACTTACCCCCCTAAAAAACATGACGGAAAAAAACGCGCACACAAGACTCTCTTAAACATGGTCAAAGTATGTGTATTGGTGTGTGCGTTGAGTGTAAGTGACATGCTTGGACTCTTGTGTAAGACCATGGGACTTAGTGCCTAAACTCGATCATCGACTCAAATAAGTACTATTGGCAGCAAAACTTAACCGAATTAGTTAGGAAACAGATTAATTAGACCCTAAGTGATGACTTGACCAATAATCCGAACTGTCGGCCAAACGACAGGACTGGCGTCGCACTGTGGAGCTTGGCGCCAGACGACAGAGCTGTCGCCAGGCGCCACACTTCACAGTGTGGCGCTAAAGCTCAGACCTTGGCGCCAATATTGGAGCTTCGATCTAGGACTGTTTTCGATGTTATTAGTCAATTGGGGTATGCCTAAAGTCGTACTAGGTTAATTCCGATTAAAATATTAGACTTTATTAACTCAAATTAATTAATTAATTAATTAATTAGGCAAAGTTCTTTAAGTCATTAATTTATTTAATCTCAACATAAGTCAAACAAACAGTTAAGAGAATCATAGAATATTTGCACAGCAAATAATGCACAATTAGTCAAGTAGGCATAATATAATGCAATGCGTTTGCAACCTAACCATGGCTCTAGCTCTCTAAAGTTCGGGATATGGTTTAGTCAATAGAGGGTCCATGGTTAATTGTCCGGATGCACCGCGCGGAAGCCTAACCATGAAGGGTTGGCGCGAGTGGATGGGACACCGCGAGTTTAGAAAAACTCGCTTCCATGGTTTGGTGAATTCAACATATCGGATGTACCCTTTGTTACACGAGGCGTTCAATCGGGTAGATGGAGCATGAATTCCTAGAGGGTTGTGTCCATTTGTAGAACACATGGGTTTCAGAAAAGTGAGAAAAAAAATCCAATCAGGAAGTAGGATCGAGCAAACAATACGAAAAACCGGTCAAAATTAGAACGCATATTTCTGGCTCGGTATTGGGGGAAATTGGCGCCAGCAAACAGAGGCTGGCGTCAGATTTTAACTGTAGCGCATGGCGCCAATACTGGCGTCTTGCGCTACGACTAAAATGCTGGTGCCAAGTTGTGGCCTCTAGCGCTACTTCCCAGCTTTCTGTGCTCGATAAAATTTTCCAGTTTTGCGTGGTGTTATTTTGGTCCTAGTTGTTAAAGATATTCGTCAAATTTTCTACGTGTAAAATCCTATGTTTTTAACTCATTACGGCTGGTCTTTCCAATGAGATCTTTTTGTTTATGCATATTACAATAATGTTAATCAAAATTACGCACATGAAATACTAAGAACGTTTTGAGTCTCATCCACTCATTCTAAATCATTGCCGAAACAAATTCAGGAATTAAAATAGAAATTCTTCCCATTGGAGTCGCCAAAAACTGTAGGGAATAATTTCAAGTGTTAACCCTTAGCTTGAACCCCACTGTGATCATACACTAAAGTACAGTAGCGTCCAAAAGGGAAGAAGATAGAGCAAAACAGTCGCCAACAAATTTTAGGAACTTGTAAACCGTTCACGAGGTGAAGGTTACACCCCTTAACGATCCAAGAGATCGTCAACTCCATAAGGTCTAGAACCAAATAAGGGTTTGGGGATGAAGGTACAAATCCAACCTAAAAGAGATTGAACCTTCCCTAATAATAGGCCTCTACTTTATTCTGATCGTATTCATGTGCGCATTCTGACTAACATGCAATCAATAGGATTAACCCTAAACCTGTTTATCTATGTTGGTTGAATATAATGCACAAATAAACTATTATTGGCGATCACTTGAATTATAACTGTATTAACCCTAACAAGATTATTAATTATCTTATTAAGCGTGATTACAAGTACCAAATTCCCTTTATACATGCAATAAAAGGTGTGATCAAGCAAAAAAGAATAAATATCAAGCAACACAATAAATAATCAATAATTATAATTGAAATAATCATGATAATAACAATCAATAATCATAATCATAATAATAATCATATTAATTATAATAATTATAGACAATAATAAAATTATGATCATAATCAAAACAATTATAAAATAATCATAAAATCATGTTAAAGCATAATAGAAATAGCAAGATCCTAGGCATGATACTAACAAGATTAATAACAAACCTTAGCATGTCACTAAACAATAAAAATCAAACCTTTAACCCTTACATGATACTAACAATCATAAATATTAGGAAGAACATAGGAAGCATAGTAACAATTATATTTAATATTAAAATTACCCTAGACATGATACTTGGAATATCATAATAACAATATAAACATGAATTCTACATCATAATATCAATTAAAACCATTAAAGTACTTATTTTGATGCCTCGTACCTCTTTCTAATAACAAAATACACACGTTAGTAACTTCAAGAAAAATAATAAACAAACGATCAAATTAAATTAAAGAGAGATTCGGGACCAAACCCTTAGAAATTAAACCTTTCATGTCTAGGGTGAAGGCAACTTTGAATATGGCTAGGTGTTTCTAGATCTTGCGAATTCGGAATTTTGGATGCCAAAGATTAGTTTAGAAAAAGAGAAAGAATTGATGACTGATTAAAGAAGAGAATGAAAGAATTAATGATTGAGAATGAAAACTGATTGTAGATGAATATTAATTAAAACTGATTGTTGATGAGAATTGGTGAATGAAAACGGAGTTTTTACGACGTTATTTATAGAGAAAATCAGCCAAAAGGATAAAATTAACAAAACAGAGTCTGGCGCACGAAAAACAGAGCTGGCGCCAACCCTGGCTAACTAGCGCCAGGCGCCAATGGCTGGCGCCAGGCCTGGTTCCAGGTGCCATTGCCTGGAGTCAAGCGCCAAGCCTGTTTTTAACGTGTTTTTGAAAATCAGATAAGTTTGCCGTACTGGAGTATAAAATCGTATATTTTCCTCAAAAATGCTATTTGATTTTAATTAAAACTCTGAAAAGTCAACAAAAGTCAATTTATCAATGCTAATTGAATTAGGAATGAAAAAAACCTTATAAAAGAATCTAGAAAACTAAAACCATTCCTAATTGCATTAGGAATAATAAATCATATTAGGCCCTCCTTTAGATCTTTGGGCAGCATATAAGGCTCAAACCGGGCCCAGTTTAGTAAACTGGTCATAACTTCCTCAATATTCATCGGAATTAGGCTCATAATATATCGTTGGAAAGGTCTTTGCAAGCCCCATCCAACTACACTAATATTGCACCCATATCATGGACCAACCAAACTAGATTGGATGTTTTCTTAAAAATATGTTTTCAAAAACAAGGAGAAGAGGAAAGAAATTAAAACTATCCGCAACACTAAACTTTCCACACTTTCACTTCATTCGATTATGATTCGACGCGAATGGTACTCATCAACGGGTTTGGTTTTGAGGAGACACAAATGGGTGTCTACAATTTAGTTTCTCCATGACGAACTAATACTATGTTCTCCTAATTGCATGATACTATGTTCTCCATGACAATGTAGTACATACACAACACAAAACATGTTTAAAAATTGCACACAAACAATAGATCAACCCATCATAGCATATATCATCATTTCAAGTGCAAAAGAACAACATGAACAACAAGGAACACTATTTACCCCGAGTAGTACCAAAAATGGTGATTTTGCTCAATTCTTCACCAAATCATGCAATTTTTGTCTCAAATCGGTCACAAACACACATACACACATATGCAAGTAAATTCATGGCAAGAATTTCAACAAAAACCTCAAAATCAAAAAATCCCCAAATTGATTTTTAAGGGTTTTTACATGAAATAATTAGTTTGAAGCAAATTCGAGACAAAAATCAAAGGAAACTTACATGGATCCTTGTAGAGAATCGAAAATGAGGAAAGTAGCAAAAAATTATAGCATAATTGATGAAGATTTGAGCTCCAAAAGCTCGAACAGCCATGAAGACCGCAACAAGACCGCCGTGACATGATCAGCAGCTACCGTGACACGGTAAGAACGGCCTATGTCATGGTGAGTTTGGGTTGTAGCGGAACTCTGGCAGTAGCAGCGGCTACCTCAGGCGACGGCGACAGCAAGCGCAGAAACGAGCAGCAGCAAAATCTCAGCAAAAAAAAAAAAAAAAGAAACGGAAATACGAACCAGCTGAACCGCCGCGCCACGGAGGAGGAATCCGTCTGACAGGAAAAAACTCCGAGCGTCGGTGACCCTTGCCGTGGCTCGGTAATTTGAACAGAAAAAAAAAAGAAAATGGAGAAGAGGAAGTGCGGAAATAGCAAGAAAATGGCAGAGCTAAAGCAGCTCGAATTTAAAGCCAAAAAAGCATCCTGTTACATCCCGTTTCTCTTGCGACGGTTTCCTTTACCATGTAACGGTAACATATTGACATGGCGCACGTGGTTTGGACTGGTTAAAGATGCCAGTCGACTGATTTGCAGCCAACAGATTTCCCGCGTCACAGGAATTTGCTCCGAGTCACGGGGATCCCTGCCGGGTCATGGGAATTCTTTTTCGTGACACGGTGGTCCTGCGCCTGCCCTGCATAGCTATTTGCGAATATTCCTAGCATTTTGACCAAAATTGCACGATTTTAATTTTTTAATTCTTTTTTTTATCATTTTATTTTTATTTTATTTATTTATTTATGTATTTATTTTTTTTAGTATTTTATTTTTTTTTTTATATTTTTTCTTTATTATTTATATATTCATTTATTCTACTTATAATTTTCTTTTTGTCTTTTTATTTCTTTTTCTTTTGGGGAAGGTCGGTGCCCTCCACTTATTCCACTTACGTTTTTTGTCGCGTCATTAATAAATACACAATCACACACAATGAGTCTCAAGCACACACTAACACACACTAATAAATACATAAAGTGTGAATAATGTACAAATTGAGTCATAATAAATAAGCAGCGTCAAATGTCATCACAATATTTACAAATAAAGACCCTCGGTAAAAAATCTACAAAACTAGAAGAGTTAGGATTAGTATCATTTCCAGCCTGTGAATATGGGAACGGTGACCCAAAGAGTCCCGCCATCATCCGAGTACGAGGAGTAGTATCCCTACTAGTCTCTGTAACTCCAGCAGCAGTCAAACTCAAAGCAGGACCCGTCCAACTGGAAAATGGTGTAGACTGACTAAAAGAAATGGGAATTGACGATGGAGGCATCGTCCCATACACTAGAACTGAAAACAAGCTCGACACCGATGGAGGAATCCCAGACGATGGAGCTGAAAAATAAACTAGAATCCACATGAGTCAAAATAGGCCTAAACTCAGGCTGTGAAAGCTGTGAAAATGACTGTCGCTGCCTCTGCCTCTGACCCTGACCCTGAAAGCGCTGGGAAGATTGAGGCTGCTGCCACTGAGCCTCCTGAAACGGCTGAGGATCCCGTGAAGACTGAGAATGTCGATGAACCTCAGGTGATCGTCTACCCCGAGTAGGCTCCCCCTTGTCCGAGCCTCTATGCCTCGAGCGCGAGCGGGACCTCCGTTGTCCTTGAAAGATACAAAATCAAAAGGCGTCAACAATGCAAAACAAAACAAATGGTAGAAGTAAGAAAAAATGAACATACCTCAAGAACGTTGCCAGAATTGCTCCGACAACTCGCACCACGCCGAAGCTTTTTGATGCAGTATTTCAAAGCGTCAACAAGCTTCATGAATCCCATCATCTCCAGGCGGGTAGGCTGAGAACCAAAAAGATAAAAATCAATAACAAGCGGTGTTAAAAGGGATGAATAATGCATCAAAAACTTACCGGCTCAAAAACCTCAGGCAGAGACTCTTGCGCCTGTCTGAAACCTTCTGGCGCGTCAGCAATATGGTCCTCAGTAATACCAATCTTCCCTGGGAAGCGGACAGATTGAGGTAGAATCTAAATCCTCCCTCATGGGGCGAACAGTCGTCTGAAAATACGATCGAATAATCAAGTTATTCGACTATTTAAACAAATACTAGCGACAAAACTCCTCAAAAGAAATCATACCTCAGGAAGGCGGGGTGGAGGAGCCAGAAAGGGGAGCAAGTCCTGCGCATAATCACCCTCCATCCGCCTAAGCTCCTGCCAAGGAAGAGTGTAGCGCTCTCCCCTGTTTATAAACTCCCTAAGCAAGCGCGAGTCCAGCATCGACTCCGGTGGAGATAAGGGCTCCACAAAGCGATCGCCAATGTGCTGACGAACGACACGCTCCCCCAGATACTAACCAAAACAGTGCGGTGCGCTGAAAGCTGCAAGGCCTCGGGAAGATTAGTCATCCCAGCCCAAGGACGATACAGGACATCAATGGTAACCTGAAAACCATAAAAAGTTGGCATGAAACACCAGGAATAGCGTCAAAGAGAAAATAACAGGCTACAAAACTAATTCTTACGCCAACAAAAGAGGTGCCTCGGCGTAGCAGCCCGTGCAGCGCAGAGACAGATTCCACCCGTGACTCTCCTCGGTCACTCCAGCTGGTCCTGACATGGAAGTCATGAAACGCTCCACAACGCCGTCGAGGAGCCAATCCTTGGAAGTACTCGTAGAACCATAGCTGCAATGAAAAGTAATCTTTGATCACATGAGTCGAACAAATTAAAATAAAAAAAGAAGAGGAAAGGCTCGTCACCTCTATGACTCTCCATAGATCGTACACAGTGACGGGAGACTCGTCGTTCAGCTGCCTGCAGCCATGACGTAACGACAAGAGAAGGTCGGCATATCCGAGGCTGGCCCAGCTAAAGGATCCTATATCACTGATCTTGACTAAAGAAGGGAGGTAGCAAAGGAGTGCACGTGAACTCCTGTTAGGAGAAAGAGTCATGGAAATGAGAATCAGAATGAAGATCCGCACTCGCTGCTCAGCCGATGTCTCCTCCATGTCAAAACCATGGGCTAGAACCGAAGCCAGCTCGGATCACCCGCACCTAGGACCCCCTCGAGACACTGGCTGGGTCCTGATATGCTGAACGATAGGACCTAACAAATCAGCTGCCTTAGCCGCTCCCCAAGAAAGATCAGACATCTGTGCTACGGCCTGGTCAGTGAAGCGCAGACCGCTAATCATGCTAAAGTCCAGAGGGGTCACTGTCATCTCCCCCCAAGCAAAGTGAAAGGTGTTGGTAGTATCCTAAAAATACTCCAACAATGCGCGAACGACTATCGCACCACAACCCCGGGGGCTGCGAAACCCTACGACCGCTGAATAAAAGTCCACTAAACCAGTTGATTCCCATAAGGCGTTCGTAGTAGGATTTCTCGTGATAATCTTGTAAAGTCGAGGAATCAAATCTCCGGCTCCAGAACCGTGGTGGCGAATCGTGACATCAACTATGCCAGCAAGTGGGCGATGAGAAACGTGGTTCTCACGACAGAAAACTAACTGGTCTGAGGTCCACGGGGGTGGAACCCACCTACCTCTACTAGTAGAGGCCTGAGGCTCAGACTCTAAGGCGTCGTCATCCATACCCTCGGGAATCGTGGGAGTGTCCTCCCAAAAAGCCTGACGCCGACCATGAATGGAAAGATTGCGATCCCGTCGTCTAGGTATGCTATTATAAAAATAAAAATATAAATGTTTAACATCATTTTCTAAGACATTTAGTTATTTATATCGAGTTGCATTTTGATAAAAAATCTGAATGCTTAGCATCACTTCCTAAGTTATTTAGTTATTTATTGCATTATACGCTAAATTTTTACCTCAAGGCTAAAAAATGGCAAAATAATGGAATTATTTATAGTATCTAGTTTCTCCATGACGAACTAATACTATGTTCTCCTAATTGCATGATACTATGTTCTCCAGGACAATGTAGTACATACACAATACAAAATATGTCTCATAATTGCACAAAAACAATAGATCAACGCATCATAGCAAATTTTGCAAGATCTACAACCAACATGTCCTTATTTCAAGTGCAAAAGAACAACATGAACAACAAGGAACACCATTTACCCCAAGTAGTACCAAAAATGTTTATTTTGTTCAATTCTTCACCAAATCATGCAATTTTTGTCTCAAATCGCTCACAAACACACATACACACATATGCAAGTAAATTCATGGCAAGAATTTCAACATAAACCTTAAAATAAAAAATCCCCAAATTGGTTTTTAATGGTTTTTACATGAAATAATTCGTTTGAAGCAAATTTGAGACAAAAATCAAAGGAAACTTACATGGATCCTTGTAGAAAATCGAAAATGAGGAAAGTAGCAAAAAAGCAGAATTGATGAAGATTTGAGCTCCCAAAGCTCGAACAGTCGTGAAGACCACAGCACGACCGCCGTGACACAGTCAGCAAATGCCATGACACGGTAAGAATGACCCGTGTCACGGTGAGTGTGGGTTGTAGAGGAACTCCGGCAGTACCAGCAGCTACCTCAGGCGATGGCAACATCAAGCGCAAAACGAGCAGCAGCAAAATCTCAGCAAAAAAAAAAAAAACGGAAATACGGATAAGCAGAACCGCCACGCCACGGAGGAGGAATCCGTCTGACGGGAAAAAACTCCAAGCGTCGGTGACCCTTTCCATGGCTCAGTAATTTGAGCAGAAAAAAAAAAGAAAATGGAGAAGAGGAAGTGTGGAAATAGCAAGAAAATGGCAGAGAGCAACTCGAATTTAAAGCCAAAAAAGCATCTCGTTACATCCCGTTTCCCGTGCGACGGTTTCCGTTACCATATAACGGTAACATATTTACATGGCGCACGTGGTTTGGAATGGTCAAAGATGCCAGTTGACTGATTTGCAGCCAATAGATTTCTCGTGTCACGGGAATTTGCTCAGCATGACGGGGATCCCTGGCGTGTCACGGGAATCCTTTTGCGTGACACGGTTGTCCTGCACCTGTCCTGAATAGCTACTTGCGAATGTTCCTGGCATTTTGACCAAAATTGCACGATTTTCCGCGCAAATTGGACAATTAATTTTTTAATAAAATTACGCGGAAAATTCTAACTGGCGGTTGGAGGGTACAAAAAATACTATTTTTCCCCTAGAAGCATTAAAGTCAATTTTTGTCGATATTTTAAACACCTAATATGGTCAAATAATCGGCTTGATGGTGTGAATCATCTGTGGTTCACGATCGGGGATAATTGAAACATCATACACTTGCAAATTTCAGCGATTACAGTATTCGTCGGCTTTCCTCAAGCATGGAAAGCGTTATCGGTAGATTTTTCTTCAAGTATAGAAAACCGCCAAGTCGGCTTTCCTCAAGCTTGGAAAGCGTTATCGGTGGGTTTTTTTCTTCAAGTATAGAAAACCGCCAAGTCGGCTTTCCTCAAGCTTGGAAAGCGTTATCGGTGGATTTTTCTTCAAGCATAGAAAACCGCCAGGTCGGCTTTCCTCAAGTATGGAAAGCGTTATCGATGGATTTTTTTCTTCAAGCATAGAAAACTGCCAAATTCCTTTGTCGGCTTTCCTCAAGCATGGAAAGCATCATTGGTGGATTTCTTCAAGCATAGAATGACACCAAATTCGTACGTCGACTTTCCCCAAGCATGGAAAGTATAATCCGCTAGGTTTCTTCAGGCTTAGAAAACTACCAAACTCCTCAATCGGCTTTCCTCAGGCATGGAAAGCGTTTCAATGAACGTTATCCAGTGGATTCCTTCAAGCAAAGGAAGCTGCCAAACTCATTTGTCACCGATACACTGGTGCCAGATACGTATTCTATCCTTTTACTCTTTTATCTATGGAATTAACATTTTTCTGCAGGTATCGGGGTATACAGAGTGATTTAGGATTGCAAAATGTCTTAAATCATTCTCCGTCCCTATCAGCTACTACTACTATCGTTTTCGAAACTGACGTTTCTACAAACTCAGTCAAAGTGGGGGCTTCTGTAGACACCTAAAAATGTCTCCCCAAAACCAAACCTGATGATGAACAACCTTTAACCGCTACTATTGGTCGGGTTCAGTATTTAATCCCGAGAGTGCTTAAAAACTTGTATTTGATTAAATTCGTATTTTTGAACAGTCCATGGATTAGTCTTGATGTTTGGTAAAAGCATAGTTTTAATTTCAGCCGAAACTTATTATTTAATTTTAGCCCAAACCTTTTTTATTTTATTGTTTTATTATTTATTTTTGGGTTAAACCTTTCATTTATTTTATTTGCTTATTTTCTTAATAAATCAGAAAAAGGCCCGAAATTATCAATCGGCACTTAAAATGCTGAACGAAATTAGGGTTAAAAATGTATTTAGACGGAAAAGCGGGCTGGAAATTCCTGCGCCACGGAAGGAATCCACCGTGTCACGGGAATCATTCCTATCTGACGGTGGGATTTCCTGTGACACGGGAAACTTGCTGTGACACGGGAATTTCCGTGTCCTTTCCGCGTCAACCCTTGACGCGTTTTCTTCCCCGTTTACTAAAAATTTTCCGCGTCACTCAAAAATTGCACCGTGTCTTGGGAATGTTTCCCGTCTGACAGTGGGATTTTCCGTGTCACGGTATAGTTTGCCGTGTCGCGGGATACTTTTTTAGGGTTTTTATCATTTTAGGGTTCCGTGTGCTCCCTCAGCACATTTTCTTTATAAATACCCCCTCATTTCTGATGTACGGGGCATCTATTAATTCTCTAGTTTTTTCTCTCTTATATGCTTTAGCCTAAACTCGAGCCTACCCTTCTTATTTCAAATCCTTATTCAAGTACTCCAAGGAATCCATACTTTACTTGTGGTTCTGTCCTTAAGCCAAGGCGTGAAAGGTATAACTGTTTGAGGGTTTGGCCCCAAATCAACTCTACTTAATTTAATTTAATTTAATTATTGTTTTATTATTATTTCCTTGAAGTTACTAACTTGTTTATTATTTTGTAGTTTCAAACAAACAGAATCAAAGTAAGAATTATGTTCCCTTTATTTCTATTATTTTTCTAACGATTTTATATTGTTGGAATTATTGTTAAATTGCTTCCAATATTAATGTTTATTCTATTATTGTTATGATCACCATATTGCATGTTTAAAGGGAATATGTAATTGAAAATCACGCCTAATAAGATAATTTGTACGACCGATTTAGGTTCCTTTTTAATCTTGTTATTTAAATGAAGTGATCACGATATTTTAGAATTATGTGTTGCATTAATATTCCACCAATTTAGCTGAATAATAGTTTAGAGCAAATTGAATATTTTATTTGTATGCCTTTGAGATCGCATGAATCATTTTTCACTATAAGAATCGAGTAGAGGCCAATACGGGCGAATGTTACTTCATGACTCACTTTGTACCATCATCCCCGATCCTCCTTTCATGGTTCCGAACCATATGGAGTTAGTAATCTCATGGATTATGAATGGGGTGTAACCTTCACGGGTCAATTGTTGTTGCCTATCGTTGTCGCTTATCGTGGTTGCCTTTTTATGATCCGTGAACGGTTTACAAGTTCCTTAAAAACTTGTTGGCGGCTCCCTACTTTATTTGTCTCTAATCGTATTATGTCAATTCCCACTTTCTAAGAGTTCCAAGCATATTCACAACATGCTTTTAACGTAGGCGCACATCGAACGACGCCTACAACGGCTAAATTTTATCAAGATTAAGAAAACCCGAGAAATTATTTTCTAGCGCTTGACAGCAAGATTAGCGACTGGCGCTAATGCTTGGCGTTTGGTGCTATCCTTAGCGCCTGGCGCTAATGTCTAGCGTCTGGCGCTAATCTATTTAATTCTCTTCGAAACTCTGATTTGTTTTTCTATCCATCCGACAGTTTTTCTCTATTAATAGCCTCCTA
The DNA here is from genome assembly GCA_024500155.1 of Chenopodium formosanum. Classification (NCBI taxonomy): domain Eukaryota; kingdom Viridiplantae; phylum Streptophyta; class Magnoliopsida; order Caryophyllales; family Amaranthaceae; genus Chenopodium; species Chenopodium formosanum. Next base: position 23,113,790 of record CM044880.1, read on the forward strand.
AAACCTCTATTTTCAATCATCAAGAATCATCAACAACAATTAATTTTCTTATTCTCTCTAGTTTTCAAGATTTCTCTCTCACTAGCCTTCTCTTATACAAAATTCCGCGTTCACAAGATCTAGGACACCTAGCCAAGTTCGAAGTTGCCTTCGCCCTAGACGTGAAAGGTTTTAATTTCTGAGGGTTTGGTCCGAAATCTCTCTTTCAATTATTTAATTTAATTGATTGATTTTATTATTTTCCTTGAAGTTAGTAACGCGTGTATTTTGTTAATAGAAAGAGGTATGAGGCATCCAAGTAAGTGCTTTAATTGATTAATTGATATTTTGATATAGAAATCATGTTTAAGGTAATTTCTAATATCAAGTATGATTAAAAGAATGCTTCCTAGTATCATGTTTTGGGTAAAGAATAAGTTCCTTAAATCAAGTATGATTGTTGTCATGCTTCCTATATTCTTTCTAATATTCATGTTAGTATCATGTTAGGGCTATATATTTATTTTTATTGTTTAGTTACATGCTAGGGTTTGTTATTAATCTTGTTAATATCATGCCTAAGATCTTGCTATTATTATGCTTTAACATTATTATTATTATTATTATTATTATTATTATTATTATTATTATTATTATTATTATTATTATTATTATTAGTATTATTATTATTATTATTATTATTATTATTATTATTATTATTATTATTATTATTAGTATTATTATTATTATTATTATTATTATTATTATTATTATTATTATTATTACTATTATTATTACTATTATTATTATTGTTATTATTATTATCATCATTATTATTATTATTATTATTATTATTATTATTATTATTATTATTATTATTATTATTATTATTATTATTATTATTATTATTATTATTATTATTATTATTATTATTTTTGTGATCATTATCATCATGTTGCTTGATTTTTATTGTTATTGCTTGATCACACCTTTTATGCATGTTGAAAGGGAATTGGTACTTGTAATCACGCTTAATAAGATACTTAATAATCTTGTATAGGGTTAATATGATTATAATTCAAGTGATTGCCAATAATAGTTTATTTGTGCATTAATATTCAACCAACATAGTTAAACAGGTTTAAGGTTAACCTATTGATTGCATGTTAGTCAGAAAGCGCACATGAATACGATCAGAATAAAGTAGAGGCCTATTATTAGGGCAGGTTTAAACTTTTTTTGGTTGGATTTGTACCTTCATCCCCGAACTACCAGTCATGGTTCCAGACCTATTGGAGTTGACGATCTCCTGTTTCGTTAAGGGATGTAACCTTTACCTCATGAACGGTTTACAAGTTTCTAAAACTTGTTGGCGACTCTTTTCCTCTATCATTTTTCCCTTTGGATGCCACCGTACTTTAGTGTATGATCACAGTGGGGTTCAAGTTAGGGATAATACTTGAAATATTCCCTACACATAGTCACCAACTGGAATGCTAAAGTCTTTTCGTGATTGATCTAGCAAAATTGCACTTATGAAATATTGCAAAATAGATATCAAAACCTCCTTCCTAAAATAGGACTTTTGAAGCGATTATGAAAATAGTCTAAGGGTGTTTTAAATCTAAATAGATGCTAGATTTGAAAGCAAGCTCAAGGAATCCATTATGAAATTAGAGGAAGCATTGCATATAGGAATTGGAACGTGTTTCTCATGAAGTTAATAAAAGGATTGACTTATGGAGAAAAATAGAAACTCGTATGAATAAGAAGTTTAGAGGGAGTAAAAGTAAATTATATAAAGGTCAAACAAAAATTTTACAAACTCTATTGTGACAAATAACTATCAAATGCTAAATGCTTAGATTTGAAAGTAATTTTGACAAATGGACCAAGCTAAAGACGATACTTAGTACATATTGGGTATTAAGATCTATTGTATAGACTTAATAAATGTTTGATCGTTTAAAGAAATTTAGCATGTTGAACATGAAGGACTCTAAAAGGCTTTCGACCCATATGTATAAAGCTTAGTAAATGTTTGAACCAAGTATAAACTAGGCTAAATACTAAGTCAAACATGAATGAATTTAATAGAGACTTTCAACCATATCACACATCAAATAGTTTAGCAAGACTTGGTGAAACTAAATGAGCTAAAATGTCACATGTATGGAATAAGATTGAGAATTACTCATTAACTTAATCCATCATGTACGCTATGATATGGAATCGTCGCATGTGAAGTATAAGAAGTATGTATGTAATACCAATCAACCTGAATCTATGTAATAGATCGTTTGATTATGGCAAAGAACATCCAAAGTAATTAGATAAGTAACAGGATGAGTTCTTGACTTGTGGAAACAAATACAATTTTAGAATTGATGTTTCAAGCACAAACCTTAACAAGGATTAGATCCTTAACAAGGAAGTCGTTTATAAGCACAAGCTAAAAATGAGTCGTGGCTTGAGAATGGTAACATGGACATGCATCCATGTGCAATGTTCGGGAATTTAAGGAAAATTTCCATGATCACAAGTGATTACGGTATCCCAAATCATTGTGAGCCGTTTGGAGTGAAACCCAAGAAAAGAATCATTAGGAAGTCTACTTAAATATGTGTTGAGAATATTGTTGCCTTAAATGTAATAATAACGAAGATGTTCTATGGAAATTTCGTTGTTGAATGTTAATGATTGTAGGTTGTCAAGTTGAAGATCTCAATCATGAAAATGAGTGGGAGCCATCACGTGGACAATAAATCCTAAATCACATATAATCTATGGAACTCTTAAATTTTATCATCTTATTATGAAAGTGATTAGTAATGAAGATGGTAAGATTAGCAAAGTAATTATAACGTAACCTATGCAATAAGTGAACGATAACATTCACAATTGCATGAAAGGTCAAACATATTAGATATGGGTGTGATTTCTATAAATGTTTTATAAAGAGTGTTACTCCTAAAACATTCGGAAAAACCATTTATCATAAGATGAACAATTCATATTTTGGAGTAATTTAAAATTTCATGCAATTTTTAATACTACCTTTTGCTATTTAATTGTGGTTTAGAATTAAATAATACGTCCATTCTATTCTTAGAATATTCAAAATAGGGTATCGAGACCAGTCTTGGTATGGAAACACCTATTAAGTGAACGTTAAAAGTAAAAACTTATTCAAACAAAGCTTTTTGAATCAAAAGAAAGTCAAAAACATTCAAACAACCATTTGTGACTAGTGTGTAGTTTGATTTATAGCACCATTTCTTTTGCTACAAGGACATGATCCTCATGAATCATTTGCACAAGTATTGGTTTAGAACCATACTGGATTGACCTATGAGAATAATTTAAGAGATAAAAATTCATCATAAGTATACTTCTCATTATTGATATCGGAACCTTTTTCCTTTACCATGAGTATTGTGGGTATTCTTGTTTGAGTAATAGCCCGCTTTGATGATTGTCAAACATCTGCCATAATAAGGGATTATAACAGCATGACTTGGGTGGCTAGGTCCTCTCAATAAAAGAAGCTACATTACAAAAGTAGAAATGTCCCTCCCTACTAAAATAGGGAAGATGTCTTTGTTGTTTACAAGGCCTCTCGTAGAGCGAGACTGTAAAATGCATGGCCGTGCTCGGATGGATTTTAGAAATCATCTGTTTATTAACAGTCAGACTCGGAATCGAGAAACACTTCTGGACGTAATAAGCATGACAAATAAATCTTACCTTATAGTTCATGAAGAGGCATTAAGCGACATAAGAAAAGGGTTATACACTAAAAGCACACTTGTTCGGAAGGACAAGTGGGAGATTGAAAGGAATAGTGTCCTTCGAACAAGTGTATTATTCTGATAGTGGGTTTAGAATTATTAGAAAGCTAATATATTCAGTAAGGTCAGGTCATCGAAATGCATGGGTGGAGGTCTCTTTCGATCAGTAATATTAATGCATGATTAATATTACAGCTTAATCTTGATAGAACCCTTCGGGTCACTCCCAACAAAATAACGAGCCGAAGAAACGAATTAATTCGGAAGTAATTAATGAGTGGACCAAGTAATTTATATTTAGACTTCGGGAATTTGAGCTTGGAGTGTCGAAACCGAGCGTCGGGGAATCTCAAATGTCGAGCTTAAATTTAGGAATTGGCGAGACGGGAAAATGCTTCAAGTAACAATAAAAAACCCTAGCCACGCAAAAACAAGGGAAGCGCGCCAAATTGGAGTGTGCCACATTGCAGCACACATGGAAACATGCCATGTGGCAGCACACGTGATAGCCACCAAGTGGCAGTGCGCCACGTTGGCAGCGTGCCATGTTGGCAGCGCGCCATGGTAGCAGCGCATGTAGCAAGGGGGTCGTGTACCCGGGTGACGGGTCATGAACAGGGGCTAAAAGAAATTGGCCCAACCAAAGCCAACTTGGGGCTCAAGGTTGGGTGACACATGGTTAGCTCACAATGCATGTGAGTTTTCTTGGGGACCAAGTGAGAAAGTTATCCTCACCTAACCATGTGACACTTTTTACTTTTTCCTTGGTTTATTTAACTAAGGGTTGAATTCATCAATCTTTCCATGTGAGATATTTTTGTGAAAAAGTCCCACATTGAAAGTTGAGTGGAATTCACAAGGAAGCTTTCCTTATAAATAGCTAAGGCATGGCTTGGGATTACTTGCTTGAGTAAGAGTTAGAAAATGGATCACTAGTAGTGAAAACCTGTGAACTCAAGAGTGGAAAAAGGTATCAAATTTTTGAAAGCCTTTGAACTCAATTACTCGGGTTTTTCGGACGGGTTTTCCTAACCCCAAGATATTGGACCTAGTCGGTGTTCGTGTTGCGGGTGGATCATCGTTGGGGGCCTTCGTATTTTCGAGGTTGGCTTTCAAGTAAGATTTCAAGTGGTCGGGTGAAGAACACTTCAAAGGTATATTCATTATCTTAATCTTGTCATTAAGTTAATTATGTTAATGGTTTTATTTATTACGAGTGCGGTCTTGTTTTTGGGTTTGTTTCCGCGGTGAGTCGGACTCACCAAACCCCAGCAAAAAGGGTCCAAGGTTATGAGTTCGAATGCACCGCGCGAAAGCCTTATTTTTGGAAGGGTTGTCGCAAGTGGATGGGACCCCGCGAGTTAAACTCGCTTCCATGGTTTGGTGAATTCAACAAACTCGGATGTACCCTTCGTTACCAAGAGCGTTCGATTGGTTAGATGGAGCGTGAATCCCCAGAGGGTTATGGAAATATGTAGAACACATATGAGTTTCTAAAAAAAGGTAAAAACTCAATCAAGAAGTAAAATTGAGTAAACAGTACTGGAAAACTAGTCGAAAGAAGAAGGTGGATAGATTTCTGGCTCGATATTGGAAGAATTTGGCGCGATAAAATAGCGTCTGTCGCCGAACACTGGCACTGTCGACATGTAATAATGCCATTGTTTGGCACTGACGTTGTTTTCTCAGCGCTAATTCCTACATGCCTCGACAGATTTTTGTTCTTGATTTTTGAGTTTTTTCGTAGCATTATTTCGACTTTAGTTGTGAAATATATTTCCCTAGATTCCTACGTGTAAAAATCCTATGTTTATTATGCCTTACGGATGGTATTTCCAATGCAAAACTTTTTATGCTTATGCCAATAATGTCAATCAAAATTACGCACATGAAATACTTGAACTTTTCGAGTCTCATCCACTCATTCTCAATGATTGCTAAATAAATTTTAGGAATTAAAATAGAAATCCTCCCCAGTGGAGTCGCCAAAAAACTGTAGGGAATATTTGAAGCATCCTACACTTGAGCCCCACTGTGGTCATACACTTAAGCATGGTGGCGTCCAAAGGGAAGGAAGCTAGAGTAAAAGAGTCGCCAACAAGTTTTAGGAACTTGTAAACCGTTCACATGGTGAAGGTTACACCCCTTAACGATCAAGGAGGTAGTTAACTCTAATAGGCCTGGAACCATGACTAGAAGGTCAGGGACGAAGGTACAAATCCAACCTAAAAGAGATTAAACTTGCCCTAATAATAGACCTCTACTTTATTCTTCTCGTATTCATGTGCGCTTTCTAAATAGCATGCAATCAATAGGATAACCCTAAACCTATTTAATTAATATTAAATGCACAAATAAAACTATTATTGGAGATCACTTGATTTATAATCATATTAACCTAAACAAGATTATTAATTATCTTATTAAGCGTTATGATAAACTCACTTCAAAACATGTAGCACTCTTTATCGAACGGAACATTATTTGCCGATATGGAGTCCCACATGAGATGATAAGTGACAATGGAACTCACTTTCAAGAAGAATGTAAAGAATTGCTACAAAAGTATGGCATTCAACACCATCATTCTTCTCCTTATAGACCTCAAGCAAACGGAGCAGTTGAGGCGCCTAACAAGAATTTAAAGACTATTATCGAGAAAATGACAGAAAATTACAAGGATTGGCTTGAAAAACTCCACTTTACACTTTGGGGTTATTGCACTTCAATTCGTACATCATCAGGAAATACGTCATTCTCCTTAGTCTATAGAATGGATGTCGTACAACCTGTAGAGCTAGAGATACCTTCTCTACGCATTGCGTTAAAAAGTAAACTTAATGAAGTCGAATGGACTAGGGCGAGATATGAAGAGCTAATTCTACTCGATGAAAAACGACTAGAAGCTCTACATCATACTCAATGCTATCAAACCTTTATGGCTAGACACTTTAATAAGAAGGTCAAGACAAAAAAATCAAAGTAGGAAACTTGGTGTTAAAAGCGTTGTAGGCGTCGTTTAAAGTGCGCCTACGTTAAAGCATGTGGTGAATATGGTTGGCACTCATACGAAGAGGGAATTGACATAATACAATTAGGGACAAGGAAAGTAGGGAGTCGCCAACAAGTTTTTAAGGAACTTGTAAACCGTTCACGGATCATAAAAAGACAACCACTATAAGAGACAACGATAGACAACAACAATTGACCCGTGAACGTTACACCCCATTCATACCCATGAGATCGGGGATGATGGTACAAAGTGAGTCATGGAGTCACATTTGCACGTATTGGCCTCTACTCGATTCTTATAGTGAAAAGTGATTCCTGCGATCTCAAAGGCATGCAAACAAAGATTCAATTTGCTTCAAACTATTATTAGGACAAATTGGTTGAATATTAATGCAACATATAATTCTAAAATATCGTGATCACTTTAAATAAATAACAAGATTAAAAAGAAACCTAAACCGGTTGTCCAAATTATCTTATTAGGCATGATTTTCAATTACATATTCCCTTTAAACATGCAATATGGTGATCAATAAATATAATAGAATAAACAGTAATATTGGAAGCAATTTAACAATAATATTGTTATTAAAATTAAATATAAATATACCTAATCATGATACTAGCAATATTAAAATAAAATAAGAGTAATTAATTAACTACTCACATTCTGTGCATTTCTTTAAATTTCTACATCATGAATAAATTGTTAGTAACTTCAATAAAAAAAAAATTAAAATCAAATGGAAATTAAATTAAATAAATGTAGATTTGATTAGGTCCAAACCCTCATTTATTGGTACCTTTCATGCCTTGGTTTAAGGAAGGAACCTCGGGTGTTGTATGGACTCCTTGGAGAGCTTAGGGGAAGAATGGTGTAATTAGGATTATATGTTTAAGGCTTAGAATATGAGAGAGAGAGAGAGAGAGAGAGAGAGAGAGAGAGAGAGAAGAGAAGAGAATGATTTTTGGTGTAAAAGAGAGAATGATTTGATGATCAATATTGTCGATGATTGAAAAAGGGGAGATATGACCTCTATTTATAGAGAAAAAAGATGGGTCGAAGAATCAAGATAAGATCCGAATTAAATCGGAATAAAACTCGATAGACTGTAGTTTTTGAGGTTTTTGTTTTTATCATATCTTTTGATCAAAAAATTGGAATAAGAAAAATAAGATATTGTTGGGAAGATCTTGAAGTATACTTTCTAACCCAATTAGAATCATATTAAAATATTTTGTAGAATAAAAGATATGGCCGAAATAGTGAGACGGTGTCAGTTTTGGATAGAGTTTGATATTTTATTCATATGTTTTCTGTTATAGCTCGGAATTGATATTATAATATATCATTGGAAAGATAATTTCAAGGGCTATCCAACCATTTAAGATTTGAATAAAAAATTTGAGGCACAAAAATAATAAATGTCTATCTTTGAAGGTCTATCAATTCGAATAGACTTAGGACTTTCAAAAAGAAAATTTTTTATTCAATTTCAAACTCTTTAATCTTATCTTTTCAAAAGGGATAATGAAGATATTTTAGAAAATTATATAAGATTTTAATTAATTCTAATTGTTTTAGGAATGCGATTAAATAATTTGGACCCTCAACATGATCATTGGGTCATAAGTAAGGTGAGCTTAGGTTCGGTTAGGACTCAATTTAATATTTTGGCCATAACGTATTCGTTATAACTCGGATTTGGGCATATAATATATCGTTGGAAAGCTCTTTTTAAACCCCATACAACTATTAAATCATTGGACCCAGATTATGGACCAAAATAAACTGGATCAAACGTTTTTAATAAAAAGGACACGAAATGAATGATTTTAAGGGACATGAAATGAATTATTTTGGGTTTAAAAGCACGAAAATAGGAAAATAAGTTATGGTATGGGGAAATGGGATAGGAATTGGTTTGTTTATGAAATTTATTACGATTGAATATGGATTTAAGCACTCCAAAGATTAAATACTCAACTCGACCAATAATGGCAATGAAAGGTTGTACATCATCATTTTTAGGTGTCTACAAGCGCTAAGAAAATATGTTTTGGATCCAAGAGGCAAATTTAGGCCTAATTGGTCTGGACCATATGTCGTCAAAACCATCCTGTCAGGAGGTGCAGCAAAACTAACTAATATGGATGGTAATGAGTTCTCAAACATGACGAACCTTGACAACCTTAAAAATTACTACCCATAATTACTTGAGTAGGATACTCAATAAAGCTACGTTTGGCCTGATTCCTTAGAAAAAGATACGTAGGCACCCCTTTGCAGGTTGCGGCCACTTTAATTTTTACAAATCTCGCATCCCAGTATCAACCAAAATTCGCTCAGCATCAACGAAAAAAAATAAAAAAGTATGTCGCCAAAAGACAGACTGCAGCGCCAGGCGACGAACTGCAGCGCCTGGCAACGAATGCAGCGTCTTGCCACATATTTAAAATTGTGGCGCCAATTTTATGCGAATATCTGGGGGGAATTTCGGTGTATTTCGGAAAAAATTCGACTTCTGTACTCGAGAAAATTTCTGGAAAATAATTTAAGTTGTTTTCATTGCTTTAATAAATTAAATGTAAGTTAATTTAATTTGATTAAAAAGATGAAATTGCATTATTAAAATAATGTAAAATTACATTATTGATGGAATTTAAATAAAAGCTTAATAAAATAAATTGACTTAAAAATTTAACTTGTCTAATAAATTGGAAGTTAAGCAATGCTTCAATCTTTCTTCTCTTTCTTTGATCTTTTCCAACTCTTGTCAGACTCTTTCTCATCATCCATTACTTTAGCTAGTAAACATCCTTTAAAGGACCTACATTCAATCTTGAAGTAAATAGTTTCTCCTTTAGCTAGGACACCATGTTTCTTATCCACCCAAACTTTCTTTTTTGAAGAGTCGGCTTTTCTTTTCTATTTGCCTTAAGTAGTGTCCTTCTTCTTAGGCATCATAGGTTTTTAGAACTCAACTCTATCATCTAAGCGTTCCTTAACATGAGTTATCTTGTCACCTAGACAATTCTACACATTGGTTCTACTTCGATCTTTCTTCTTGTCTTTTTTAGGCTTATTAAGAAGCCAATTCTTCACATTATTCGACAAAAAAGGAGGAACCTTTTGGGTAACCACTTCCCATAAAGGCCTAGCACTCCAATAAGTGTCAAACCTCTCTACTTCTTGAGAAACAGGGAATTCATAGGGACGACGAAGATCTCCAGAAGGAATTATTTCAATGAGACCGTACTGCCTTTTTACCCTGTAGGGATGATAAAAAGTCATCTTGATTCAACTTTGAAGACTGCAGAAGGGTTGCTTGTTGACACCAACCATCTTCTCAACTTTCCACCATGGGATAACCCATTTGATAGCAAAATTTCAAGAGGCAAATATTTTTCTCCAATCATGGCGACCCATCTTTATAGAGAAACGCTTCTTTCGTCTCACAAAGAAGTTTGGAGTGTATTTTTCAATATTGTCAGGAGGACTAATGAATTCTAGTCTCTCCATTAGCCACATCTGCAAAAATTCAATGCAAATAATAAATATACTATACAAAAATATATGTTTTTTATTTCTGTAAGTAAAAATATTATTTTTCTACCTATAATAAAATTGGAGAGCTTCGAAAAGGTGCTTTTGGATTTTTCTTTAATTCATCTAGACTAAGCATAGTGTCTCCAACAATTAATGACATTGGATTCCTTCCCGATTGAATTTGTTCCAAGACTGATATTATAATTGCTTGACCCTCATTATTTCTACCATTAGTGAGAAGATATTGGTTAAGCATGCAAAAATGAAAAGTCCTTCTTCTATAAACATGAAAAGACTTAGAATACGGTCTATCAAAGTAGTGGCGTGCAACTTCTATTAGATTAAATATGCTACCATCTACAATATTTGTTAGATCTCTATCTTTAAGATTAAAGAAGCGCTCAAAATCTTTATAATAATACTCACTAACATTAGGAATTACTGCAAGATTTAATAAAGGGAAGCCTAGAATGGCACCAAATTCTTCCGATAAAGGGCTAATTTCAACATAGCCTAGTCTAAATCAATGTGTGTCTGGATCCAATATTATAAGGCGGTATGAATGAAATCTATGTCAATATTTACCCCCTTAATACCATAAATACCTCCCAAGTGGAAAAAGTCAAGTTCTTTTCTCTCCTTAGCAGTCAAAGACCAACACCACTCACGAGTAAAATCGCTAAAATTCTTAGTGGCTAAAGGCATGATTACTTGTTGATAAACTAAGGCTATAATTAATTATTAATCTGCTCGAATTATGTAGAAATCGGCAGATTAGGGGGCTATTTATGCACAAAACTGGTACAGTTTGACTCCTAAAAGGATTCAGAGGAAAAAGTTGCAGCGCCAGGCGACAGGTGCATCGCTTGGCGACAAAGCTTGTCGCCTGGCGATAGGAGCAACGTCAGGCGATGACACGCAGCACCCAACGACGAAGATGTGGTACAACGCCAGCGCAATGCGCTATGCAAACCGCATTTTTTTCTGACTACGATTTGATTTTATACAATGACTTTATAATTACACCCTTTGTTTTATAACCCCATACAGAAAAATCAATATATTTTTTCTGTTTTTTCTTGGATTTAATCGAGCTTAATTAAATTTAGGATTATTTTAGTCCAAACTAAACTATTTTTCATTTTTTATTTTTGGGGGAGAAAGTCAGATACCCTCCATCGATAATGAAAATGACGGAAATTTTTTCACAAAATTAATCACAATTTTTTTTTTGGCACACACGCATATGCACATAAAATGAAAATAAAAATGCAAATACAATGCAGAAAAAATATATAATAGTTTGTATATACAATATGTCTAAAAGGTAAGTCATATAATACAAACCGGCAAAGTCCTACAAAGTCAAAATAAATAAAAAGTACATGTAAAACTATGGTACCGGAGGGCGCAGATGAGGAGGAATGTTCATCATATCAAAGAACATCGCAGACCGAGGAGTATGCTCCTCACCAGCTCCAGATTTGCTAGTAGGCGGGAACCTCAAATCAAGGCCAGTCCACTCAGGCTTACCCTTGTACTGAATCAACAAAGGTTGAGGCTGATGTGGCTGCAAAGATAACGAGCAAAACTCTTACGTCCTACCACCCATCGGAGGAGCCGATGTCGCGCCTCCTTGGCCCATCGGCCCAGTCTATGCGCCCTAAGACAAAGAACCCGAAACCTCCAATGTCTTAGTATGAGCGGCATCATATCAGCCACCCCAGCCACCAGAAACGGTGCGGTGAAACCTCCTAACCTCGGGTCTCGTCTGGGTACATGGTGAAGGAATCGACTGTCCCTGCAAAATTAAACCAAGTCAGATGCAAATAAATAGGAGGATAAATAATACAAAATAAATAAGAAGAAATACCTCTTCAGCAACGTCGTCACGACAACATGTAGCTGAGTTCCTCATCCTCACCAGCTGACTACGAAAGGCATTTATACACCTCGCCATCGCTGTCACCACCTCGCAAGAGAACTGTATAAAACAAAGTCAGTAACAATAAAAGACAAGTACAAATAAGGAGTAACCAGGTAACTCACCCGAGTCTGGTGACGAGGAATAGACCGCTCGACAAAGCGCTAATCCTAAGGAGCCGGAGGAATCATCTCCTAAACAGGGCCGTACATCCCCTGGTAGCTGATAGACATTCAAAGAGGAACGAACTCTGCAGAAGTAGCCTGGCAAAAAGCAAATAAGTGATTAAAATTCACTTGGGGGCTATCTAGCAAAAAACAAAAGGATAAAAAGCATATCACCGCCTCCTCGTATAAAGCAGGGGTCGGAGCTAGCAGTGGAAGCAAATCCTCCTCGTAACTCTGCCCTGTACAAGCATGAAATCACCAAGGAGTACCAACAGGCCACCTCTCCGCCAAGTTTATCAACATCGCCTCATGGAACATGTGTCGAGGCGGATGATCAGGGACAATGAAGATATCCGAGGAGTGCTGGATAGCCACTCTCTCACCGAGTTACACCACAGCCTCGTACGTCCCCTGGAAAAAGCGACGCTCGGTAGTTTACTGCGCAGCCAGCGCAGGAATAGCCAGATCGGCCCATGGCCGATACACCACATCAGACTCCTACAAAATTTGTCTATAAAATAGAGATCTATTAAAAAGCAATACAAGAGACAAGTGTTCAAAAGAACATATCGAGAGGATCAAATCTCGAACACAGGCAGTAGTGGCCTGACTACTGATGCGACCTCCCCAATAGTCGCCAATACGAGCTCGCACTAGTTGAGAAAATCTCATTCATAACTATAGGGAATATTTCAAGCGTTAATCCCCTAGCTTGAACCCCACTGTGGTCATACACTAAAGTACGGTGGCGTCCAAAGGGAAGGAAGCTAGAGCAAAAGAGTTGCCAACAAGTTTTACGAACTTGTAAACCGTTCATGAGGTGAAGGTTACACCCCTTAACGATCCAAGAGATCGTCAACTCCATAAGGTCTTGAACAAATTAGGGTTCGGGGATGAAGGTACAAATCCAACCTAAAAGAGATTGAACCTGCCCTAATAATAGGCTTCTACTTTATTCTGATCATATTCATGTGTGCTTTCTGACTAACATGCAATCAATAGGTTTACCCTAAACCTGTTTATCTATGTTGGTTGAATTTAAATGCACAAAAAAACTATTATTGGCGATCACTTAAATTATAATCAAATTAACCCTAAACAAGATTATTAATTATCTTATTAAGCGTGATTACAAATACCAATTCCCTTTAAACATGCATAAAAGGCGTGATCAAGCAATAACAATAAATATAAATCAAGCAACATAATAAATAATAAACATAAAAATAATAATAATAATAATAACAATTATAGTAATCATAATCATAATAATCATGTTAAAGCATAACAATAGCAAGATCATAGGCATGATACTAGCAAGATTAATAACAAACCCTAGCATGTCACTAAGCAATAAAAATCAAATCTTTAACCCTAACATGATACTAACAATCATAAATATTAGGAAGAAGATAAAAGGCATCATAACAATCATATTTAGTATTATAGTTACCCTAGACATGTTACTAGGTATATCATAATAACATCATAAACATGATCTCTATATAATAACATTAATAAAAATACACGCGTTAGTAACTTCAAGGAAAATAATAAACAAAACAATTAAATTAAATAATTGAAAGAGAGATTTGGGAACAAAACCCTCAGAAATTAAACCTTTCACGTCTAGAACGAAGGCAACTTCGAATATGGCTAGGTGTATCTAGATCTAATGAATGCGGAATTTTATATGTAAAAGGCTAGTTTAGAAAAGAGAGAGAAAGAGTAATCAAGAGAATCTTGATGAGAGTTGGTAGATTGTAGATGACTGTTGATGAATGAAAACGGAGTTTTACGACGTTATTTATAAAGAAAATCAGCCAAAAAGATAAATTATCAAAACAGAGTTCTGGCGCAGAAAAAACCGGATTAGCGCCAACGCTGGCTGTTGGCGCCAGATGCCAACATTAGCGCCAAGCGCCAATGCTAGCGCCAGGCGCCAATCGTAACAATAGGCGCTACAGCTGGCCTTTGGCGCTGATTCAGAAATTCATGCGTTTTCTTAAAATCAGATAGAAATTGTCGTACAGGAGGATAAAATCGTATCTTTCCTCAAAAAATGTTCTTTGATTTTAATTAAAACTCTGAAAAGTCAACAAAAGTCAATTTATCAATGCTAATTGAATTAGGAATGAAAAGAACCTTCTAGAAGAATCTAGAAGACTAAAACCATTCCTAATTGCATTAGGAATGATAAATCTATACTAGGCCCTCCCCTAGATCATTGGACCTCATATAAGGCTCAAACCGGGCCCAGTTCAGTAAATTTGCTATAACTTCCTCAATATTCATCGAAATTGGGCTTATAATAATCGTTGGAAAGCTTTTGTCAAGCGCCATCCAACTACACTACTATTGGACCCATATCATGGACCAACCAAACTGGATTAGCTGTTTTCTTAAAATAAGTTTGAAAACAAAGAGAAGAGAAAAGAAATTAAAACTATCCGCAACACTAAACTTTCCACACTTTCAATTTATTCGATTATGATTCGACGTGAAAGGTACTCATCACTGGGTTTGGTTTTAGGGAGACACAAATGGGTGTCTACAATAACAGGCTATTTGTAACGGGCAAAGCTTTGCCCATTACAATTAAGATATTCGTAACGGGAAAAATAGTGTCCGTTACGAATACTTATTTATTTTTAACGGGCAAAATAGTGTCCATTATGAATACGTATGTATTTGTAACAGAAAAATTTGTGCCCATTACAAATAAATAAGTATTCGTAATAGACACTATTTTGCCCGTTACAAATACTATATTACACGTACAAGTGCCCAAACTTGGCCCAACTTGGAGGAGCTTATTTGGCTTTTTATTAGGGTTTCACGGCTTTCACTCCCTCTCTCTCAAGCCTCTCCTCTCCTCCCCGTCATTCACCTATTTCTCTCATTTTGAACTCAGTCTTCTCTCCTCTCCTCCATCAATCTTAGAGAAAAAATGGTTAAATTCGGGGTTTTAATTTGCTTGATACATCCAAGGGTTTATTAACGGGGTTGCGTTGGATCCTTCTCAAGGTTTTTCCTCAACGCTACCAGAAGAGACGGGGGTTTATTGACGGGGGTTTCAAATTTGCGCAATAATTTCTAGGCAGCGTGTTGTTGTGGTTCGTTGCGAAGAGATCACACTTTCTGGTGGTCTTATTATGCAGAAGATGAATTATCTTCGTTTTCTTCGTAAGAGGATGAACACCAAACATTCTCATGGTCCTATTCATTTCCGTGCTCCTTCTAAGATCTTCTGGCGTACTGTTCGAGGGTATTTCCTACTTTTCTCTGGAATTTTTGTTTTTCGTTCAATTTTATTTGGTATTTTATATGTTTTATTGATACATGATGATATAGGATTGCTTCTATGTTTGAGAAATGTAATTTGTTTCATGATTTTTTTGCGATTTTTCACTTAATTGGAAGTTTTTACTATCTTTTTTTTTATGTATTACCTTTATTTATGCTTGAAAATTGGATGTGAATTTATATAATTTTACCATACTAGTATAATTACATTTCTAATTTTATGTTTTGGGTTGCTTTTTTGGGAGAAATTTGAGTTTAATGTGTTGGCTATAATTTTTTTTTTTTAAAAAAAATTGGATATATCTATGGCGAAATTTCTGCGAATGGAGACTGATTGGATTTATCATAATAATGTCATTTTCTTTTTATTTTATTGTCTAATTTGTATTTTTTCTTCAGTGAAAAAATGGTGACTTGTATTATAAATTTGTGGCTTAATCTATGGGTAATAACTAATAAGTCAAAGTATTGATAAATTGCATTTATTTCCATTTTTGAGCATCTTTTATGATAATTTTTTTTCATTATATTGATTGTTTTTATGTATATCTGAAAAAAATTAAATAATAATTTCCGGGTTTTTTTTTAGGTTTTGTGTTTGTTGATGTGTACAGTGGTAGAGTTGATGAATGAGAGATTTGCAAAGTTGTTGTTGGGAGAGGACATGTCTGGTGGTGGAAAGGGTGTTTGCACTGCTCTTGCTATCTCAAATGCAATTACCAATCTTGCTGGTATAATTACTTTGTTTTATTTAACATTGTTTGATTTTTTGTTGTCTAGTATGTTGATGAATTTTTAGTCTGATTTTGGTTGGTTTGTTGAAATTGGGTAGCTACTGTATTTGGGGAGTTAATGGAGATTAGAGCCAATGGCGTCGCAAAGGAAGAAGATGTGGTGCAGAGAAATGGAGTGGTTGTTATGTGTGAGTGACTCGATTGTTGAATTTGTCTCGCCGGTACAGGAGTTTCCTGGTAGGGGTTCATTTGAGGTCATGGCAACGAGGCCGAGGTCGGATTTGTATTTGAATCTTCCTGCTCTTAAGAAACTAGATGAAATGTTGCTTAGTATGCTTGAAGGGTTTAAGGAGACAGAGTTTTCGTATGCTGACTGAGAGAGTGATGATCGGGATCCTCTTAAAACAGCGGTGTCTAATGGTCGGCCTTCTATTAGACATGAAGAGAAGTGGTGGTTGCCTTGTACAAAAGTTCCACCTCGTGGGTTGTCTGAGGATGCTAGGAAAAGGTTCCAACAGTGTAGAGATTGTACTAACCAGATTCTAAAGGCTGCTATGGCTATTAATACCAGTGTCATTGCTGAGATGGAGATTCCTGATGTTTACTTTGAGTCTTTGCCTAAGGTGAGAAGCTTATTATTACCATTGTTGCCTGATATATGTGTAATGGTTCTTGTATTATTATTTTAATCTTCATTGTCATTCAGTTGGCTGCTGCAACTAAATTTGAATACACAAGCACTAAACTATGCCCTTGATCAGTCAAGTACAATATGTATTAATACCTTATGTTTGTATTTCATCTGAGTGAAAGTTATTGCTTTTATTGATATTGATATCAGTCTGTAAAGTTTTGTAGATTTACCCTCCTTTGTCTATTTTTCTGTGATCGAGAAGTGGTATTAATTCTACTGCTAGAATATGTGCTCTTGTCGTCCAAATTTGAATTTTATTGTCCAATATGTCCTGTCTTTTTCTTTGCAATTTGGTTTTCTCTGAGATTGATGCATCCTGTGTAGCAATGTGTTTACTGATTAATAAACATTGCCTTGGCAGAACGGAAAAGATTGTCTAGGAGAGGTCATATACCGCTATGTAACTGTTGAGCTGTTCATACCTGATTACTTACTTGATTGCCTTGACTTGTCTTCGGAACATCAAATCCTGGAAGTTGCTAATAGGATCGAGGTATCAGTTCATGTCCGGAGATTGAAAGATCAGAAAAGACTTGCAGATCAGTCTAGAAGCAATTTGGGGTGGCAAGGTTAAAGGTCTTGTATTCGATATTGACAAGATTCAAGTTCTTGCACGACGTGCTGAAACGCTTTTGAGGTTCCTGAAGCTTCGGCTCCCTGTACTTCTATAAACAGCTCTAGATATGAGCAAGATACAGTTTAACAAGGTACTTTCTCAATGCCCCATAATTTGCTGCACCATTGCTAATTACCCCAGATGTAATATCGTATTGTTGTTCTCACTTGGATTTAAAATTCATAGTTAAACAAAGTGATGAAAGTTTTTACCATGTAATTACTGGAAGGCATGCATTCCTTATACTGAAAAGTACTCAATATTAATTGATAAAATAATTTTTCAAGCTAGCTGTCCAGCCATGTGCTGGATTTTTTTTAATTGGATCTTATAGTATTCTTAACGGACTTTTCAGGTGCCCAATACGAATAACCCATTATTCGTAACGGACAACGCCCATTACGAATAAGAAAGGCCATCCGTAACGGCCGCATACATAACGGTCGCTGCCCATTACGGATGGGCAGTTTTTGCACGTTACGGATGGCCTTTTTTCCACTAGTATCGCGAGGCGAAGGTCTCGCCGGTGCCTGCGATGGAAAATACTCGTAGAACCAAATCTACAAGGACAGAGGAAGACCAGCGAATGCTAATAAGCATCTAGAGTTAACTTTAAAAAGGGATAAAGTATACCTCTACGATTCTCTAGAAACTGGAGAGTGCAATATCCCCCATAAAAGCCGTGTGACGACAGAAGCATTGCAAGCCCAGCAAGAAATCAGCATAGGCCAAGCTGGCCCAGTCATAAGTCCCGACCATGTGAAGGTCGCAGAGAGCAAGTAGGTAGTAGAGAAGTACTCGGCTAAATCTGTCAGAAGAAAAGGTCCCTAACAGCAAAATTAGAACGAAGATGCGCACCCGCTGCTCACTGGTGGTCGTACCATCCTGAAAGGCCATCACAAGAGTGGACCAGCGGATACATTGAGAACTAAGTCGTATCGGCTCAGCCTCGGCACAGGCCCGACTAGTAATCGGACCCAACAACTCCTCAACTATCGGAGAAAAGACAGTGATCGTATTGTCGAATGGTAGTGTAGTAGAACGGAACTCCAGTCCCAAAATAAGACTGAAGTTAGCAGGGGTGAAAGTCATCTTGCCCTAAGGAAAGTGAAAAGTGTTGGTGGTGTCCTAAAAGAACTCCACCAAAGCTCGAACCACGTGGTGGCTCTCGTCAAATGAGTACATGGCCTGAGTGGCCCGAAACAGGGAAGTCAGCCCACAAGACTCCCATAGCTGTCGCAACTCCTCATGGTTACGGAAATATTTGTCGTACAACGAGCCAATGGTATCGTTGCCAAAGCCATGGCTACGAGTCCTCCTGCTGACAATCCCGCGTCGCACCCGCTCTGGGATGTGGTTCTTGGGAGCAAAGAACGAAGTATGCTCATCCCATTCTTAGAAGGGTCCTAGAGTGGTAGATGGCTCCTCGCCCTCGGTGACGGGCTCGTGCTCCCGGCGAGTGTCCCTAGACCGTGAAACGGAGCCGCGTTGTCTAGCCATACTATATTTTGCAAAATAACAAAAATTAAGGCTCTATAGTATCTAAGGTTCGCCTAGCCGCATGATACTATGTTCACAAAAAACAAAGAACATAATACTAAAATAGAGCATAAATTCAATTCAAGCATAAATAGAATTTTTAAGCAATCAAACAATTTCTTGCAATACTATTACAATTGTTGTGACAAATTGTACAAGAATAGCTAGTAAAAATGCAAAGAAAAAGTCACATTGTTTTCACAACCTCGAGAGGTTCAACAACGGTGAATTGTTTGTTTCTCCACCAAATTGAGTCAAACAAGTCTCAAAATACTCCCAAGGCAATATACAAGCATAATCAAGCAATTTTGTGGAATAAAATACAACAAAAAAAAAGCAAATTAATTAAAACAAATTTTGAATTTTCAAAAAATTCGTGAACTAACATGCGCAAATTCAGCAAAATCCGAGTGAGTTTGATGAAAACATACATAGATCGGGAAACTAGATGAAATAATCTTTTATTTGCAAGAAGTTTGAGCGAATTTGGTTGAGAAATGAGCAAGAACGAGTAATTTGAAGCTTAGAGCAAATCACGAACAACAACCGCAGCAGCAAATGGCCAAATGAAAAAGAAAAGGGATTTATTCGAAAATTTCCTATTGCATCGACAGACGGCAAATTTGTTGCCTGATGAAAAGAGGATTTCACGGCGGCAGGGTCTTCTAGCAAACGCTGGTGCGGCAACAGAGTGTGTGGCCCCGTAATATGGTTATGTGGACCTCATGCAGCAGTTTGGGTTCCTTAGTACGCCAGTTAGCCCCTATAAGCAATTTGACATGATTTAGTAATCTGCTCAATTACAAACACAGAAAGTGATCGACCTGATTAATGATCGTCTCACTTCGCTTAAAGTGCCTAAATATTGGCTAATCACAGGCACCGACGTAATGGTTCACAAAAATCAAATGCGCCAACGTACTGGTATTGCAGCAATTTCAGCAAATATTGCAACAACAAAGTTAAAGCGAGCTTTAAGGATCGACGAGCATTGATCTTCGGTAATTTTCTTTGGAATATTATCGCAACAACTGAGGATGGCTTCAGGCAGAGCAATCTCTGATCATGTTCCCTGGCTTGCGGAAGATGGACACAAGGCGGTAGAAGATCGTTTCAGGCGAAGAAATCTTCAATAGTATTCTCTGGCTTGTAGAAGACTATCAAAGCGGAAATTAGAGGTAGTTATGGGCGTAGCAGTCTTCAGGCAGTATCCCCTAGCTTGAGGAAGATCATCAAAACAAAAAAAAAAGTTCTTAGTGAAAGGAATGGTGTCCTTCGAACAAGTGTACTATTCCGTTAGTGGGTTCAGAATTAATAGAAAGCTAATATATTCAATAAGGTCAAGTGATCGGAATGCCTTGGTGGAGGTCTCTTCCGATCAGTAATATTAATGCATAAATAATATTGAAGCTTAATCTTGACTGAACCCTTCGGGTCACACCCTTAGCAGTAAACAAACCGACTCGACGAATTAATTTGGAAGAAATTAATTCGTCGTCTGAATATTAAATATTTAGACGTCGTAAATTCGAGCTTAGAGCATCGAAACCGAGCATCAGAAGTCAAGTCAAAAATAGTAAATGATGAGACGCGCAAATAATAATAACTTGCCAATATTTCACAAAATACCCCTAGCATCAGAGTGCCCCGAGCATCCGAGTGCTAGGGGCAAAAATGTCCTAGCATAGGTGGCAAGCAAGCGCACCAAGCCGAGCCATGCATGACCGGCTGGTGCGTGCTAGCAGCAGCTAGCTGCCGCAAGCCTTGCGTGCTAGCAACAGCTAGCTGCCGCAAGCCTTGCGTGCTAGCAACATCTAGCAGCGCACACAAGGGCTAGCAGCCCGCACTTGTGTGTGTGGCTTGCTAGCCATAGCAGCAGCCCGCAACATCAAGTGCGGGGCTAGGCTCTCGCCCGGGCTGTGGCTGGGCCATAGGGCCGAGTACTAGGGGAAGCAAGTGGGAGAATATGGAAGCAAGTGCGGTGAGGGACATGTGGCATAAGGAGAGTATTGAGTGGGGAGCAAGTATGGTCCCCTACTCTCCATGTGGTCCTTACCACCCTTTACATATGATAGTGTCACTTGTAGATTTATTATTAGTTTGCTTATTTATTTTAATTTAGCTTTAAAATAAATTCTGGAATTTCATGACTCCCACATTGATGGGATAGAAATTCCCACTCTCCCTCTTGCCTATAAATACCCATCTTAGGTTATTGGGAAGAGTGCTTGAGTAGGAGTTCAATAGAGCATTGCATTAGCAAAAACTCTTAAACTCATATAATACTCGGGTTTTGGTCGGACCTCGCTAACCTCGAGGTAACGGACCTAAAAGTCACTAGTTGATTTTGCAGGTGGACTTCCGTAAGAGGCTCGCGTATTTTCGGAGCTTAAAGCTTTCAAGTAAGAGCCCGACTTTGAGGGCGAAGCACGCATCAAAGGTAAATTCCGATTTTATCCTTTTATGTTTATTTGTTAAGCTTTATGGTTTTATTAATTGCGAGTGGTTCTTTGGGTCGAGGTTGTTTACGCGGTAAGCTGGACTTACCAAACCCCAACAGCGGTATCGGAGCCTCGCTCGTTTATTTTTAAAATCATAATATTTTTTCAAGGTGTTTTTATGGCTTAATTTTTCTGGTTTTGAGTTGCTAATTAGATTAGTAGCTCGTTTTATTTATTTTAACCTCGTATTAAAGCTATTATCAGCCCCAAACCCATATTTCGACCCAAAAATAGTGAATTTTGGGTGGAAAATGTGTTCTGGAAATGGTTTTAACCTTCCAAGAAATGGTTTTTAGCCAAAAAAAACAACCAGAAATGCACTTTTCGAGGGATTTTTCGTTTTGACGAAATATTTTAAGTCTTTATAACCTTGATAATTAATTGCTTATTTATGGTGGTTATGTAATTGATCAATACATATTTTATATGCAATTTTAAACCTCTTTAGGCATGATCACTTGGTGGTAATTTGTGCTTGAAAACATGGTTTTATTTTTCACATAATTGCAAACTAATTGCATTAAGTGTAAAATTGTTGTTCTTTGAGGCTTCCAAGTACTAAAGATTCAATCTTTAATTATGTTAAGTGATTGAAACTTTAAGTTACTAAATTCCATGAATTTTTGTTAAACTTTGTTGGTTTAATCATTTTTTAGTTGACTGAAATCATAAAGTTTGAAACTTTGTGATAGAAAATTGTTTATCTTCACATTGAAAGATATAAATTTTTCAAGGATTCACAGGTATTAAAGTTGGAATCTTTATTGAACTTTTGTTCATTTTTTCCAACTCCCTCTTATTTTGTCAAAAACTTAAGATTAATTTAAATTAATAGTGAAGATAAACAATTTATACGCGTCATCAGTTGTCTATCCCTAGATCAAATACAATTTATACAACCTAAACAAACCTAATACGAGTATAAGGCAAGCATAGGGGTCGAACCACAGAGAACGGATAAACACCACCAAATGTTATCGACAATTAAGCTAGCCCAGAATAGGGGATAAATAAACTAAAGTCTAAAGATGCTAAAACAAGAAATAAAACATTAAGGAAAATGGTTTAGGTATAGCATTCACTTGAACATAAACAAAGGCATAGAAATTGAATTAATTATGAACTAAACATGCTCGAATATCGAAATAAAGGATCCAATCTATCCGCCTTCCGGGGTCAATTGGCTTCTCCTAACATAGCCTCTATGTTTCCACATTAGAACCATATACTAGGAGGTACTATTAAATTACAATCGATAGTAATGAACCTTAACTAAGTCAACTTCCGTTTCTTGTTAGCAAAGATTCACCTTTAATCAACCAACAATGTGCACTTGCAAGAAGATTAAAGAATATCAAGCATATAAAGACTTTAATCACAAATAAATCAATTCTAAACCCTAGAACATGCTCAAGGTCCAACTACACCACAACCATCCCCTTAATGGGGAAATTACTCACTAATCATGTTAATAACAAGATTAATTAACAAAAAATCAAGGATAAACATGATTAACAAGCAATACCAACAACTAAAATAATCATCAAAATATAACAAATAAAAATAGAGGAGCGAGAGTAAGAGATTATACATTAATTGAAGATGAAGGTCTACAAAGGATTGAACAAGCTCCTTCTTCAAAATCCAAGTTCATTAATGAAGAAAACCTCACTTTCTCTCTCTACCAATGAAGACTAATCTTAACCTAACCTAAAACTAATTAGAGAGTAGTAAAATGATAGTTCTTAAATCTCCCTAAATTACCCCAAAAATGGGTATTTATACTAACTTAATAAAACTAGGAAAAATAGAAAAGGAAAAGAAAATAAAATAAAATAAAATAAATTAAAAAGGAAAAGTAAAAATAAGAAACTAAAATAAAAATAAAAATAAAAGAAAGAAAATAAGAAAAGAGAAAATAAAACAAAGAAATAATAATAAAAATAAAAGAAAAAGAAAATGAAATAATAAACTAAACCCACAAATCCCCACCAAAACAATCAGCTACCCCCATTTCTTCTTCGATATTCATGGCTGCTCCATCATCATCATCGAACAACCATCATCAATGGCTCAAAATCATCACCGACATCTTCATCAACCAGCAATCAATCAAGGCCGTTTAATTTTCATTAAAACTCGTGTGAGAAGCTCGTGAAATGGTTCGATCGAACCGGTGGCTGGTTCGACCGAACTACGGGGTTGGTTCGGTCGAACCAAGGGTATGTTCGACCACTCCTCTTCGAATAAAAAAACCCCCAAAGTCTCTGACTCGAAGTTCGGCCGAACACTCATTGATTTGCTCGAACTTGATTAATTTGCTAATTGTTATGAATTTTGGGTCGATTGGTTGTTTAATTGGTGGTGGTTGTTGACGGTGGTGCAGGTGCGCTGATTTTTGTTGTTGTGAGGTGAATTGGAGCAGGGGATAGGAATGCGTGGTTGGTTTGGGCAATTGCGGCTGCGTGTGAAGGTGGTGGTTGGTGCTGGTGTGTGAGTGGTGTTGTGTGGCTGGTGCGGGGCTGCTGTGGCAGGTGGTGTGAGTGGAAGGAAGAGGTTAATTGGTGTCTGATTTGGTTGGTTAACAGCGGTGGAGCTGGTGGTGCGTGGCTGCTGTAGTTGTTGAGGTTAGTAGATGTGTGGCTGCTCTGTTTGCGGCAACTGGTGGTGGCGAATTGTTGCTGGTTTGTGGGAACGGTGGCTGATGGCATTGGTTGCAGCTATTGATTAGTTTGGTGGGCTGCTGTGTGCGTCAGGGAGCAGGGGAGTTGGCTGGTGGATTTGTGGTGTTGGTTGCGCTGCTAGGTGGCTGGTGCAGTGGGTTGTTGGTGTTGTGAGGTGGTGGTAAGGTGAGAGCAGTGGGTGTGATGCGTGAGTGAAGGAGAGGGAGCAGGGGAGTGAGATGTTGTTGCTTGGAGTGGTGTAGGATAATGAAGGGTGCGGTGATGGATAAGGGGCAGCAGGTTTGTTTGGCGTTTGACTCAACTTGGAACCCGTACCCACTTGACATAAAAACCGAACCCCTACACACAAAACCAAAGGAAGGAATTGGGAAAAAGAATAAGAATAAAATAAAATGAAAATAAATAAAAGACGAAATAAAACGAAACCAGGACAAATAAAATAGAAATAAATAAAATAGAAATAAATAAAATAAAATAGAAAATAAGAGACATAAAACTAAACTAAAAATAATTAAAGGAGAGGGGGCACGAGCATGGTGTGCTTGGGCTTGGTGCATGCGTCATGTAAAAGGGAATATGCGTAGACGTTGCTTGCGAAGCAATGTAGTGCAATAAGTTCGTACAACATGGCCATCAAGGGCCACGTTATTGATGTGTGAAAGTTTGCTGATGTGGGCAGTGTAATGCTTAGCGACATCGGGCCCACTCCCACGTTGATTGAGCATCAAACGATTGTGCGGAATGTGAGCACTCCATGTCTTAGTGCTAGGCACATAGACATTTTTTTACAACGTAATTTTTTGCTTAAATTGTCGTTTTAATTATTTTATTAATCTAATTTGGTTTTAATTACTTTAATAAATTTTGGAGGCTAGGCCTCGGTTTTGAGCGGCATTGGCAAAATTTATTTTGACAAATTTTGGGTTTTACCGACTTAATTAATTGGATTAATTGAGTAGGATGCGGAATTTAATGGGAGCTTCAAATATTAATTGCGCTTATTTACATAACCGGTTAAAACAACTTTGACTAGTTTTAATTAGGCGTGTTAATGGGATTAACCACCTAGATTAGTTACTAGTTCAAGCGTGTTTATGCATTGTTACTTGTTTATCGTTGTAAAATGCATGGGTCATTCACAGATAGTGAATGGATGAATGGAATGTATATTCTCTCACTGGTTTTATGAAATGACAACTAGTGGGGCCTGATTAGGATAGAAAATATGGACTGCGATCCGTGATGTATTTTTGTAAATCTAAATACAGTCTGCGTACCGTTGAGTATTTTTGTACCTTAATATTTAGATTAGTACTAATCGTAGATACTATTAGTAGCATTTAATTATGGTCAAGTCTTGAAGATGGAGGTTCTTAGGAGACGTAGCCATGAAGTTGTAGATGAAGACCTTTTGAAGATTTGAAGATCTCAAGGGGTCATGCTAGTTGCCAAATTTTTGTTATATATATATATATATATATATATATATATATATATATATATATATACATGAATTATATGTTAGATGCATGTTTAGGATTTTGAATGTTGTGATGATTAATTAAGTTCAATGAAATCAACCAACATAGAAACCCTAGGTCCCTACATATTGAGTAAAACTTGTCATTCCAAAACAACACTTACCAATCGAACGAGGGTAGTGGTGGGCTACGCCAAAGCGAGGCATCACTACCTCTCCAAGGAGCGTAAGGCATACTGGGTATGCAAGTTGGTTTTAGTTGTACTCAACGATATGAGTGATGGAGTCCTAACATTACATGGCAAAGTGAATAAATTGTTGAGAGAGAATTAGATGCCACGATTTATTCAACCAAGAGTGGCTTGGAGCCATTAGCAAAGCGTTGCTTACCCTAGGAGATTGAGTGTTAAGACAAGCCAAAGCATGCTTAACCACTCTTTGTTTCTTCGTATCTTGGAATCGAATTATTCTCACCAAAATGGGGACAACTTTTTCAAATGTGTGAATAAGACATTTTAAATAAGTTTCATTAAAAATGCATGAATTCAATCTTATTTAAATATCATGAATGGTTTTTCATTTCAAAATCTTTCAATTATAGAATCATGTCTTCAAATAACTCAAACAACCAATTCTCGTTACGCTCAATTCTCGACAAGGAGAAGTTGAATGGGCCAAATTTTCATGATTAGCAAAGGAATTTGCGAATTGTTCTCATGCAAGAGCAAAAGGAATATGTCAAATGCATCATGTTGGCCACAATGTCTCCAGATCTTCAAAAGACTTTCTTTGAGAAGGAGACAGCTTTTGAGATCATTTCTGAACTGCAGAATATGTTCCAAGAGCAGGCCCGAACTGAAAGGTTTGAAACCCACATGTAGATCCTTGAGAGCAAGCTCAAGAAAGGAGAACCAGTCAGCCCACATGTGCTCAAAATGATAGGATGGTTTGAGAACATGGGAAGGCTTGATGCGGGGTATTCTACCGAGATGGCAATTGACATCATTCTCCACTCACTACACAAAGGCTATGATCAATTCAAGATGAACTATAACATGCACAACATGGAGAAAACCCTCACCGAGCTTCATGGTATGTTGAAGAAAGCAGAGAAAATGCTCAAGGATTAGGAGAAGCATGATACGCTCTTGATTAAAAAGGGCAAGCCGTTCAAATTCTCAGGCAAGAAGAAGAAAGGCTTTAAGGGGAAGGGAAAAAAGAAAACCTTTCTGCCTAAGTCTAAATCTACCAAGGATAACAAAGATAAGAAGGTAGCGTCTTCTAAATCTAATTCCGAATGTTTCTACTGTAAGAAGAAGGGACATTGGAAGAGAGATTGCCTCAAGTTCAAGGAAGATAAGAAGAACGGAACCGTTACTTCTGAATCAGTTATATTCGTTATAGACTTTAACTTCACTAGCTTAGCATCATGGGTATTAGATACCGGACGTGGCTCACACCTTTGTTCCAATTCTCAGGGACTAAGGAACGCTAGAAGGCTAGAGAAGGGAGAGGTTGAACTCTGGGTCGACAATGGAGCCAGAATTAGTGTCGTATCCGTAGGAACTCTTAGTTTTTCTTTGCCCACTGAGGTAGTTTTGGAACTAGATAATGTTTATTATGTTCCTAACATTACCAAAAACATCATTTCAATTTCGGCGTTGGACGTCGAGGGTTTTGAAATTCGAGTAAAAGACAATGAATGTTCGTTTTATCTCGATAATGTTTTATATGGTATTGCAAATTCTGAAAAATGGTCTTTATGTGCTTGATCTAGACAAACAAGTTTATAATGTGAATAATACTAACAAAAGAGCTAAGACCATGGAGTCAAACCAAACTTACTTGTAGCATTGTCGTCTTGGCCACATTAACATCAAACGCATCAAGAGACTTCTACATGAAGGTGTTCTTGACTCTTTCAATTTAGAATCATTTGAGAATTGCGAGGGATTTTTTTTAGGCAAGATGATTAAACAGTCATTCTCCAAGTGGGGAGAAAGGGCAGGAGACTTATTAGAAATGGACACCGATATTTTATCACCTTCACGATGATTATAGTAGATATGGTTATGTCTACCTAATATCGCATTAATCTGAATCGTTTGAAAATTTCAAGAATTTCAGAGTGAAGTTGAAAATCAGCTTGGCAAGAAAATCAAATCCCTTCGATCGGATTGAAGAGGTGAATACTTGAGCCAAGAATTCGATGACCATCTAAAAGAAAAAGGTATACTTTCAAAATTGTCACCTCCAGGAACTCCACAATGGAACGGAGTATCCGAAAGGAGAAATCGGACCTTGTTAGACATGGTACGATCAATAATGGGTCTTAGTGATCTTCCTATCTCTTTCTGGGGACACGTACTTCTAACAACGGCACTAACACTAAACCGTGCACCATCAAAAGCTGTAGAAAAGACTCCGTATGAATTATGGACAAAAAAACCTCCTAGGTTGTCATTTCTAAAGATATGGGGATGCGAAGTATATGTCAAGAAATTGATTTCTGACAAACTTCATCCCAAATCTGACAAGGTTTACTTTGTGGGCTACCCAAAAGAAACTAAAGGGTATTACTTCTACAGCAAATCGGAGAACAAAGTGTTTGTTGCTCGCGATGATGTATTTTTGAAGAATGAACACCTTTCCAAAATGACAAGTGGGAGAAAAATCAAACTCGAAGAAGTTCGTAAGGATTAGCAACAAAATCAGAATGACAGTAAAAGTGCTTAAACAGCATCTGTTAACGCAGGTAAAAATGATCAAAATGTGCAAAGTCAAACCGACAATGCAAATGCTCAATCCATTACCCTACGTAGGTCTTAGAGGTCGAGATCTCAACCTCATAGGTATCTTGGTTTAGTATTAACCAAAAATCAGGACATCCTGATCATGGATGGAGATGAACCGGCAACCTACAAGCAAGCGATGGCAAGCACCGACTCTGCTAAATGGCAAGAGGCCATGAGATCTGAAATTGATTCCATGTTTGAAAATCAAGTCTGGGACTTGGTTAACTTACCCGAAGGTTATACACCTATCGGTTGTAAGTGGATTTTCAAGATGAAAACCGACAAAGATGGAAATTTATTCATTTACAAAGCTATATTGGCAGCAAAAGGTTACAAACAAGTTCATGGTATGGATTACAATGAAACCTTTTCACCAGTTGCAATGCTTAAATCCGTTCGGATCCTCCTAGCGATTGCTGCATATTACAATAATACAATATGGGATATGGACGTCAAAATCGCCTTCCTTAATGGTATTTTGGAAGAAATTGTGTATATGACACAGCCTGAAGGTTTTGTCGACCAAAACAATGCTGGGAAGGTTTGTAAGCTTAAGAAGACCATTTATGGACTAAAGCTAGCAAGCAGAAGTTGGAATCTGCGATTCAATGAAGCCATCGGTAAGTTTGGTTTTATCAAGAATCCAGATGAATCTTGTGTTTACAAGAAGTTCAATGGGAGTGACATCGCCTTCCTAGTCTTATATGTCGATGACATATTGCTCATTGGAAACAGCATTCCGTTGTTAGAGTCTGTAAAGGCCTGGCTTGGAAAATGCTTCTCAATAAAAGACTTACGAGAGGCTCAGTAGATACTAGGCATCAAGATCTATAGGGATAGATTAAAAAGGATGATTGGATTGAGTCAAAGTACTTATATTGATAAGGTACTTGCTTGATTTGGCATGGAGGTGGCCAAGAGAGGTCACCTGCCAATGTCACATGGCATAACCCTAAGCAAGAAGCAATGTCCACAGACACCTGATGAGCGGGTAAGAATGAATCAGATTCCATATGCTTCGCTTATTGGATCGATCATGTATGCCATGATATGTACTAGGCTAGATGTATTGTATGCCTTGAGTGCTACGAGCCGTTACCAATGGAGAGGTCCATTGGACTACGACCAAGAATATCCTAAAGCACCTGAAAAGGAACAAGGATAAATTCCTAGTGTATGGTGAATCAGAGGAATTAGTTATGGAAGGTTAAACCGACGCAAGCTTCCAGACAGACAGAAACGATTTCAAATTGCAATCTGGATATGTGATCTGTCTGAATGGAGGAGCTTCAGTTGGAAGAGTTTCAAGCAGAGTACAATTGTTGATTCTACAACTGAAGTCAAGTACTTAGCAGATGTTGATGCGGCTAAGGAGGCTGTTTAGATTCGTAAGTTCGTTGGCGAACTTGATGTTGTACCCTCCATTAAGGGTCCAATAGCCCTCTATTGTGACAACAATGGAGCTATTTCTCAGGCCAGAGAGCCAAGGGAACATCAGAAAGTTAAACATGTCAAACGGCAGTTTCACATGATTCAAGAAATGAAATTAGAAGGTGAAATCAGAATTTGCAAAGTTGGAATGGATGACAATGTAGCCGATCCACTTACTAAACCTTTTTCTCAAGTGAAGCACAACAAGCACGTTGAGGAAATGGGAATCAAGCATGTAGGAGACTGGCTTTGATTTCCTTGTTTAGTGTTTTAGTTAAAATTTTGAACATTTAATGTAAGACACTAAGAAAAACCATTAAAGTTTTGGAGTAATATAAATTTCATGCAATATTTTATCACTCTGTTTTCTATTTAATTGTGGTTTAGGATTAAATAATGAGTCCATTCGATTCTTGTATTATTCAAAATAGGGTATTAAGACCAGTCTTTGTAAGGAAACACCTATTAAGTGAACGTTGAATATTAAAATCGAAAATTATCCCTAATCGAGGTCATTTAAACGATGGACGATTAATGACCAATTAAGATTAGTGTGTAATCTGATTTATAGCATCGTTTCTTGTGCTACGAGGACATGATTGTCATAAATCATTTTCACAGGTATTGGTTTAGAACCATATTGGATCGACCTATGAGAATACTTTAAGAGATTAAAAACGTCATAAGTATACTTCTCCTTATGGCTATCGGAACCTATTTCCTCGACCATGAGTATTATGAGTTCTCTTATTTGTGTACTAGTTCCCTTTGATGTTATCAAATGTCTGCCGTAATAGGGGATTATAACGACAACACTCGGGCGGCTAGGTCCTCTCAGTAAAAGGAACTACATTACAAGACTAGGAATGTCCCCCTACTAAAATAGGGAAGATGTCTTTGTTGTATACAAGGCCTCTCGTAGAGCGAGACTATGAAAATGCATGGCCGTGCTCAGATGGATTTTAGAAATCATTTGCACACATACACCATATACACACACAACCACAAGTTATACATATGTCATGTCATGTCAAGTCAAGATTGGTTAACTCAGTTGGTCAAGTCAATCATAGTCTATACGAGTCCCTTGGCAAATTTTATTTTGCAGGTCTCAATTACAGCCTACGTCCGAGGATAAGCGGACCATCAACAGCCCACGTTCGGGAACAAGAGACCCTTTTACAACCCAGGTTCGGGAACAAGTGAACCATCTACAACCCATGTTCGGGGACAAGAAAACAAATTACATCCCACGTTTGGGGACAAGCAAACCTTTTACAGCCCACATTCGGGGACAAACGAACCAACTACAGCCCACATCCAGGGCAAAGAGGACCATCTACAGCCCACATCCAGGGCAAAGAGGACCATCTACAGCCCACGTTCGGGGACAATCTAACCACCATCATTTCATGGCGCAAGGTTCTCGATACATAGAGACTTGCAATCTCATTAGACAAGTTTTTCCTCAAGCATGGAAAATTCTTAGTCGTTGTCACTTCTCAAAGCGAAAAAGTTAGCGATTATATCATCAATTGAATTTCGTTAATCATAGAAAGTATCTCAATCAGTGGATTTCTTCAAGCATAGAAAACCGCCAAATTCATCTGTCGACTTTCCTTAAGCGTGGATAGTATTGTCCGGTGGATTTCTTTAAGCATAGTAAGCCGCCAAACTCATTTGTCGTCATCTAGAAGGTTCTCTTAAATCCTAAAGGAATTAGGATTGATAATTATGTATATGAGTTTTACTTGGAATAAAAGAAGTGATTTATATGAAAGTACGATTTTACCCTTAACATAGATTTTTACGACTCAATTTTATTGAGAAGTGGATTCCGCGTTATAAACGCGTTGAAAATCTCTTGCACCGCCTGACGACAGGTTCGTCGCCTGGCGTTGCACAGCCTTGTCATTGGCGACAGGAGGGTGTTTTATTCTTTTTCAAACTCTGATTCTTTTCTATCAATTCCGGACTATTTTCTTATATATAGGATCCTTGGACCTCCGTTTTTCAATAACCAGAATTCTCTAATTCTTCCCGCTCTAAGAAAAAGCTTACTCTTTCTCCCTCTTTCTAGCCTAGCCTTTTACAAACACAATTCCACACTCATTAGCACTAGACACACCTTGCAAAGTTCGAAGTTGCCTTCGCCCTGAGGGTTTTGTCCCAAATCTCTATTTCAATTATTTAATTTAATTTTTTGTTTTAATTTTTTCCTTGAAGTTACTAACGTTTGTATTTTGTTATTAGAAAGAAGTTTGAGGCATCAAAGTAAGTAATTGATTCACCCTATATTATTTCAATGTAGAGAGCACGCTTAGATTCGTTTATTAATTCCTAATATCATGTTAAGATGTTATTTATTGCTTTATAGTATCATGTTAGGGGTACTTACTCTTTCTAATAGCATGTTAGTATCATGTTAGGGCTTAAGTTTTGATCTTTGATGTTTAGTGACATGCTAGGGTTTGTTATTAATCATGTTAGTATCATGCCTAGGATCTTGCTAATATTATTATGTTTTAACATGATTATTATTATTATTATTATTATTATTATTATTATTATTATTATTATTATTATTATTATTATTATTATTATTATTATAACAAAAGTCATACAACCTACAATAAATTAGTGGTAAGCCGAGATACAATCTGGGCCCCTACTACTCTAGCTATAGCAAAACCTACATATGTTTCTTGATATGTTATTTATTATTGTTATTGCTTGATCACGCCTTTTATGCATGTTTAAAGGGAATTTGTATTTGTAATCACGCTTAATAAGATAATTAATAATCTTGTTTAGGGCTAATTTGATTATAATTTAAGTGATCGCCAATAATATATTTATTTGTGCATTTAATATTCAACCAACATAGATAAACAGGTTCAGGGTTAACCTAATGATTGTATGTTAGTCAGAAAGCACACATGAATACGAGAAGAATAAAGTAGAGGCCTATTTATAAGGCGAGTTCGTTCTCTTTTAGATTGAATTTGTACCTTCACAGTAGAAAAAAACAAAAAGGCAACCCCCAAATGCCACCGATTCAGGCCAAATCGGTGGCAAAAACCGGCCTAAAATTGGGCGGGGTTTTAAACCAAGAACAATGGCACCGGTTCAGTTCAAACTGGTGCCAAAAATACATAGGCCACCGGTTTGAACCGGTGCCACTGAACCGGTGCAGGATTAAAAAAAAAACCCCGCGTTGTTCTTTCTTCTTCCTTCTCTCTTTCATTTTCATTTCAACTCCTTCATTGTTGCATTCCCTTCACTGTTCAAACCCTCACCTGCATTCTCTCCATTTTCCCTCCATTGAGCCACCACCATTTCCGGCCACCTGCCCTGCCCTGCTCTTTCTCCCCTGTCCTTCTCTTTCTCTGTTGTAATTCGAGGGCAGTCAAGTGGGTTTCCCTCTTAATTCGAGGGCTATCAAGCTCTTAAAGCCGCGCCACCACCTTAAGGTCACCGCGCCACAGTCCTAAGGTCACCACGCCACCGAGCTTTTGTTACCCTAAGGTCGCCGCGCCACCGAGCTTCTGCTTCCCTCCACCTTCCCTGTGGCTCCTCCACCACCACCAAGCTTCTGTTGGCCTCCATCTTCCCTTTAAGGTTTTTCTTTTTTTTTTTTTTGTTTATTTCACAATTATTTTCCAATTATATACTCCCTCCGCTTCAAGTTACTCGCAACAAAGGAGGAGATTGCGGACTCCTAGGCAAAAGATTTTAAGCTTGATTATTAAAAAATTAGGGATACACTTAAGTACTAATCCAACCCAAAACCAACACCTAGCACCACCACCAACAGTCCACCTACCACCAACAGCTAGCACCACCACCAACACCTACCACCACCAGTCCACCACCAATAGCTAGCACCACCATCAACACCTACCACCACCAGTCCACCACCGAGCACACCCGAAATCACCCAACACTACCATTTAGCACCACGAAACCACCCACCACCACGAAACCGGCAAACACCGAACCCACTACAATCCACCACCACCCACAACCCTGAACTAAACCCACAAATCCGCCACCACCCACAAATCCATCAAACATCGAACCCACTACAACCCACCACCACCCATTACAACCGGCAAACCCTATCTAAACTCATAATCCAAAACCCGCCACCACGAATCCACAACCCATCGTGACCCACGAATCCGCCACCAACAAGGACCCCACCCACGAACTTAAATTTCGAACCCACCACCCCAAGTACCCAGATTTCGAACTCAAAACCCAGATTTCGAACCCAAAACCCACAAGCGAGGGCAACCGACATCGACATGATTTTCGGTGAGGTGTTGCGGTGGAATTGAGGGTAGATCGGTGAAGAAAGAGAGAATTTCTGGGTATGGTGGTGGTGGTGATGGTAGTAGTAGTGGTGATGGTGGTAGTAGTGGTTGGCAATTGAAAGTGATGATGAATTTAGTTGGGAGGGGAATGATTTAGGTGGAAATGATTAAATGTAGAGTTTAAATTAATGAGATAAAAACAATAGTTTAATTAAGGTGTTTAAAAACAAAATTAAGGGTAATTTTGTAAAATCACCCTTAAAAACTTACTAAAAAGGAAAAAAAATAACTTGTTGCAAGTAATGTGAAACACCTATATTTAGTAATTGTTGTGAGTAATATGAAACGGAGGGAGTACTTATATTAATGTCTTTTGTATGTTGAATTATTGTTAGCAAATTAAAATTTAGGTTTGAATATAATTATACACCAATTTTTCACAATTTTAGGTTGTTTTATTGGGAAATTGTGAAAATATTAGAGATTTTTCTCAATTTGTTGGATTTTATTATGTTTTAATTGTTAATTTAATTTGTTTTGGTGCATAATATTGAATGAATTATAGAATATATATTAACCTTGGTACTTAATTAGTTGAAATTTGGTATGTTACTTTTAATGATTAATTTTAAGTTGTTTTGATGGGTTATTTTGAATAAATTAGAGATTAGAAACCTTGTTATTAACTTAGTTGGATTTTGGAATGTTTAAATGGTTAATATTAAGTTGTTTTGATGGGTATTTTTGAATAAATTAGAGATTAGTAACCTTGTTACTAAAGTAGTTGAATTTTGGAATGTTTTAATGGTTACTTTTAAGTTGTTTTGATGAGTAATTTTGAATAAATTAGAGATTAGTAACCTTGTTAGTTTAGCAAATTTAAATAATTAGATGAATTTTGAACAAATTAGTGAATACATAGTTTAGCAATTGTTAGTTTGATGAATGATGTGTTTTAGC
Source organism: Chenopodium formosanum (assembly GCA_024500155.1). NCBI lineage: Eukaryota > Viridiplantae > Streptophyta > Magnoliopsida > Caryophyllales > Amaranthaceae > Chenopodium > Chenopodium formosanum. Next base: position 23,149,272 of record CM044880.1, read on the forward strand.
TTAGAACTAAATTAGTGAATTGACATGTTATGAGAAAGAAATAGTACATACATAATATTTAACCTAATTTTTGTTTTTTTTTTTAATAGATTCATATGTGAAGCACGAGTATAAGTTGGGGACTACATATTGAGCTCAAGTGGGTAGTTCATAAGTGTACATCCATTGTACTTGTTATACTGGTATGACTTATAAACTTTACTAAGCTATACTTCTATCTATTTAACCTTTTAATAAAAGTTTATTCATGATATTGAAACTTGTGTATTGTTTAATTGCAAATAAATACAACAATATATAGAATTCTTGCATCATCATATGCCTAGATACCCGTTCAAGGCTTTCTCGTTAGGAGAAAGTCTTGAATAGTCCCCAGTTGGGACTGCTCTTGAATGTGTACTCTCACTTTGGTGGTGAATGAATGTTTTCTTTTCAATTCTAAGGAACATCTTGGCTTACCATTTCCTCACTATGTTCTCTGGGTACATATGTGGGTAATTAATTATCTACATCGTGTACTTGGAGAACTAGGGGGAAATACTGCTGGATTTTCCTTAAAATTAGAAAGTTGACATACATTCACTAGTGAGAGTAGACATTCAAGGATGGGTTAGGTTGGAGTGATAAGGACCCTTTGGAAACATGCATTTTTTCACTATATGAATGGTATATTCAAGATGTGTACTTGAATTTGATTTACATAAAATATGTAGCAATTACACATTATTCATTACATGTTGCCATATATGTTTAAAGACAATTTACTAAATGGAGAAGGATCGTGGTTGGATGTATGGTAGACGCGATACATTGGAATTTTGGAATGGGGTTCAAGAGTTTTGCGAGAGGGATTTATCTTATCAACGCAAACTGGGTGACAAAGGCCTTTATTGTCTTTTTGTTGATTTTAATAATCTGAATGTGGTCAATATTGTTGAAATCATTAGAGATCATGTATTATATTGTGGGTTTAGACATAAATACTATGTGTGGATTTGGCACGATGAAGGTGGAGAGTACAGTGGGGATCTTGATCGGAATGATGTGCGTGTTAGAAGCAATAAGATTCATGTGGACGAGAAATACGAGAATGATTACTATATTTTTTATAATGGTGGGGATGGAGCCGATGATGATCAGGCGAATGAGGTCGAGGATGAACACGTGGATGAGATGTTGCATGGTGTTGAAGGTGGAGTGTTTGAGTTATTATCGGAGGCTTCCAAAAAGCCTTTGTATCCGGGGTGCAAAAAATACTCCAAACTATCAGTCGTGCTAACACTTTTCAACATTAAGTCAAAGCATGGGTGGACGGACATTAGTTTTACTTCTTTGTTGACCGCATTAAGTGATATGCTGCCTGATGGGAATTAAATTCCTAAGTCTTACTATTATGCAAAGAAGCTCATGTGTCCCTTTGGTTTTGAGTATAAGAAGATACATGCATGTTCTAATAATTGTATTCTTTATCGAAATAAGTATGAACAATTGCAGGTGTGTCCACGATGCCAGTTTTCACGCTACAAGTGCATGAGATGAAATCATGATATGGAGGGACCTCTTGCTAAGGTATTGTGGTATCTTCCCATTATTCCAAGGTTTAAGCGTCTATTCTCAATACCAAAAGACGCTAAAAACTTGAGGTGGCATGCAGAGGGAAGAAAGAAAAACAAAATGCTGAAGCATCCAGCTGACTCCCCACAGTGGAAGAACATTGATTTGAAGTTTGAGAAATTTGGTGATGAAGTCAGAAATTTAAGGCTTGGGTTGTGCACGGACGGGATGAATCCATTTGGCACTCTTAGTACCCAACACAGCACATGGTCGGTACTTTTAGTGATTTATAATTTACCTCCTTGGTTGCGCATGAAACGTAAGTATGTAATGCTTTCATTGCTAATAACGGGGCCTAGGCAACCTCGAAACGACATAGATGTTTACCTTGCGCCGCTTATTGACGACTTGAGAAAGATGTGGGACGAAGGGGTTTCCGTTTTCGATGCTCATCAGAACGAGATGTTCACATTGCGTGCAGCCCTTATGTGGACCATGAATGACTTCCTTGCATATGGCAACTTGTGTGGGTACAAGGTCAAAGGGAAAAAAACATGCCCCATATGTATTGCTGACACATCAAGTGTATACCTTAAGAATTCTTGCAAAGATGTCTACTTGATTCGAAGGTTCCTTAGGCGTGATCACCCGTACCGTAGGCAAAAAAAGGCTTTCGATGGAATAGTGGAACTGCGCCTAGACCATTGACTGGTGCTGAGATTTGTGCTCAGGTGAAAGGGATACGAACGATGTTTGGAAAATCAGAAAAAAAAAAAAAAATATTGTGGTCTTAGCTGCTCTGTTTAAGAAAGAACCAATCTTTGAATGCTTCCGTATTGGAGAGAACATGACGTTAGGCATTGTCTTGATGTGATGCATATAGAGAAGAATGTGTGTGATGCTCTTTTGGGAACGCTTATGAATATCCAAAGCAAAACAAAGGTCTGAAAGGGTACTCGGTTAGATTTGCAAGAGATGGGGATTCGTCCAGAGTTGTGGGCTCAGGAAAGGATAGAAAGGGAAAGGAATCGGGAAAAGAAGATGCGAATGTTTTAAAAAAAGGAAAGGAGAAGAGCAAGGGAAAGGGAAAGATAAAGGCCACGGATACGTCAAAGAAGAAAGTTGAGGGTAAAGCAGCCTTGACAGCCTGCTGCCTTGGCTGCAGCAGCCACGGCAGCGCCTGCATGGGCTGTTGTAGCCTTGGCAGCAGCCTGCTTGACCTGCTGCAGCCTTGGTAGGCGGCTGCCTGGGCTGTTCTTGCCTCGGCGGCGGCTCCCTCGGCTGTTCCGGCCTCGGTGAAAGCTGCAGTTTTTTAGGGATTATTTTGAGCCATTATTTTTTTTTTCCTAACTCACTCGGTCGTTGATGTTTCAGATTTCGCATGGAAGCAAAACTTCAAAGAGAAAGAGGGTGGAGAAGCCTAAAAGCATTGATCAACCTAACAAGAAGCTGAGTGAACAACGGTCCAAGGGTGAACAAGCGTCGAAGTTGCACTCTTCGAGAGGTTCACCCATGCAACCTACTCCACTTGTTGAAGATATTGTTCTTCAATCGCTCTCTGCTGATTTGACCTTTCTTCACAACCGTGCTTGTCATGTGGTCGATCCCATGGCCATTGCACATCCTAAAGCAATGTTCCACTATGATGAGGAGGCAGTTGCATGGATCAGTAAAGAAGATGTGAAGGAATTTCTACGTGGTGCAAAGCTTAACATTTCCCTCATTTAAACATTCACTAGATACTTCAATGCACACATAATCTACACTTTTTTCAAGTTATTCAAATTTGTGGTGATTATCCTTCATTTGATTAATTATTCAATGTTCATGCACGTAGAGCACTATAGGATCACTTAACTAAAACTGATTCTCCTTGTAAAGTTGGGTGGTTATGCCCTGAGAAGTTATCCACTACTAGAATCATAGGCAACCCCCATAAAGTGTTGTACTATGTTTAACAGAGTATCAAGGAATCAGTGCGTGTGGGAGACAAGTTCATATTCGCCCCATGCTATAGAGAGTAAGTCTAAACATGTCAAAGGCAATCGTTTAGCCTCATTATATGTTGACTCCTAAATATTAATTTGCTTGTCTATTGTGAACTTATGTAGGGAGCATTGGAGCCTCGTGGTTATTTGTAATTCCAATAACACAATTTATCACCTTGATTCAGCTCGATCATCGGAGAAGTGGCTCGTGAAGTCTATATTGCAAAAGTAAATATATATAGTTACCTAATGATGATTATTGCTAATAATAACTAATTTAGTAGTTAGACGACTAATCAAATTTGAATGTACTTTATTTACTACAGTGTAATAAAGAAGCTACATTGGCGTGCTCCTCAGGGTTTAACATGGAAGTCATGTTGGTAATTTACATGATACTGTGATTATCTTAATAATATATGTTAGTAAATATTTGCTAATTTCCTTTGCATATTTCACTGATGTGATTTGTTCATCATATGCTAGTGCGCACAACAAGAAAATGGACTTGATTGTGCTTTGTATGTGATGAGCTTCATGCTTAACATAGTGACTCATTGTACGGACAGTCAACAGCTTGATGAGGTAAGTCCTAAAACTTAATGAAATGATCTATTGATGTGATTTCTAGCCTTATACACCAAATATTACCCAACATTGGCATTTTATGAGAAAGAAATAACTCATTTGATAAGAAAGGTAGAAAATGGACTGAATAAAAGTCATATAGGCCATATTGGGGCCATTTTTTGTTAATATGCTCTTTTCATGTGATTTCTTTCCTTATACACCTATAAATAGATAATATTGACATGTTATGAGATAAATAAAGTTCATTTGATATGAAATGTAAGAAATGGGCAAAGTAAAGTCATATAGGCCATATTTGGGCCAATTTGAGTAAAAAGTGTCTTAATCCTTAATAAAATGCTCTTTTGATTCAATTTTAGGGCATAGACGCATAAAACTAGGTAACATTGACATGTTATGAGAAATAAATAGTAATTTGATAAGAAATGTAAGAAATGGGCTAAATAGGTAGGCCATATTTGATAAAAATACATATTGTTTAGCCTAATTAATTAATTCTAATATAATTTTTTTGTATTTCAAGTTTTGCAAGGTACAAAAGGATGGTCCGTTGAAAATCAAGGAACTTAATGAAGTTCGTGACATGTTGGCGTCTTTTATCACCTTCAACATGTAAATGTCATTTTAATTGTAAATTTATGTTAACTGTTTAACTATATTATTATTAATTAATTACTTACTATCCTTTGTGTGTGTGTATATATATATATATATATATATAACACTTTTTAGTTTTTTGTATTGCATTTGGGAATATTTATATCTATAATATTTGAATTCTTGTTTTTAATATTATTTGTATCTTATTGTAATATTTAATAATATTATTAATATTAGTAATTATAATAATAATATTATTAATTATTTTATTTAAAATATTGCTGGAATTACAGGCTATTATTGCTGGAATAACAGGTTTTTTTTTTTTAATATTATTGCATGAAAAAAGGAAAAAATAATAATAAAAAAAATTACTGAAATGGCACCGGTTAACCGGTGCCAAAACTGCTGCCACCAAAAAAAAAAAGCGCGGGTATATTTTTGGCACCGGTAAACTGGTGGCCAAAATAAATAAAGCCACTGGTTAACCGGTGTCAAAACCGGTTTATGGCACCGGGTTTGAACCGCTGGCAAAGTGGGGTGTAATTGCCCCCCCCCACATTGTAACCGGTTCAAACCAGTGTCTTAAGCCGGGTTTGAACCGGTTCCCTTTACTGTTTTTCTACTAGTGAACTTCTAGTCATGGTTCCAAACCCATTGGATTTAACGATCTCCTAGACCATTAAGGGGTGTAACCTTCACCCTATGAACGGTTTACAAGTTTCTAAAACTTGTTGGCAACTCTTTTGCTCTAGCTTCCTTCCCTTTGGACACCACCATGCTTAAGTGTATGATCACAGCGGGGTTCAAGTTTGGGGTAGTGCTTGAAATATTCCCTACACAACCTCACATCGAGGTGCGGCCACATTCATATTCATATCCATGCATGATCGAGTAATTAAAAGAATATCCAATGCTTACCCCTACCCATTTAGAGCTAGACTTGGGGGCTTAAACCCGCATCACATTAGCTTACTCAGCCTAAAGAGTCATCATCTTTGACTCTTCTCACATATATTTCCATCACCATAACCTTTGCAGCCAGCCTTAGTATCAATTTTACACACTTAATTCACACGTCCATATCCATATCATCTTTCTCTTAAAGAACCCTTTTTCATGAAATCTTGTTTCAACATTGTGCATGTTTTATTCTTTCAAGGCAACATTAATCAAATAAAAACATTATATACTTGTTTAGTTTCCAGACCTAACCAATATTCATTGTTTCATGCATCGCATATCATGCTTAGCTCCTTGACCTAAGCAACATTCATTATACTATACTCATCAATCACTTCATCTATATACGTGCTTAGCTTCCAGACCTAAGTGACGTTTAAGATCGTTTCTTTACACCATATATGATGCTTATCTCCATGACATAAGTTCATTCATCTATTGCATCACATGATGTAATTTAGCCTCCTAACCTAAGAACATGCATCATGCATACATTATTTTCAAGACAAGCAATTCAATCCATATGATTCATTTCGTCTTGCTCAAGGAGGAAGTTCAAAACTTCTTCCCTTTTTCATATTTTTCTTTTAGAGAAGTTCAAAAACTTTTTCAAAATTTTTTATCGAGGGAAGTTCGAAAACATAACTTCATTTTTCACGTCTTTCTTTTTCAGGAGAAAGTCAATACCTTCCACTAGTCTCATGACAAAATTGACGGAAAATCTTTGCTTTTGCATTTTCTGTTGCTTGCGTTTGCACACATACACCATATACACACACAACCACAAGTTATACATATGTCATGTCATGTCAAGTCAAGATTGGTTAACTCAGTTGGTCAAGTCAATCATAGTCTATACGAGTCCCTTGACAAATTTTATTTTGCAGGTCTCAATTACAGCCTACGTCCGGGGATAAGCGGACCATCTACAGCCAACGTTTGGGAACAAGAGACCCTTTTACAACCCAGGTTCGGGGACAAGTGAACCATCTACAACCCATGTTCGGGGACAAGAAAACAAATTACATCCTACGTTTGGGGACAAGCAAACCTTTTACAGCCCACGTTCGGGGACAAACGAACCAACTACAGCCCACATCTAGGGCAAAGAGGACCATCTATAGCCCACGTTCGGGGACAATCGAACCACCATCATTTCATGGCGCAAGGTTCTCGATACATAGAGACTTGCAATCTCATTAGACAAGTTTTCCCTCAAGCATGGAAAATTCTCAGTCGTTGTCACTTCTCAAAGAGAAGAAGTCAGCGATTATATCATCAATCTAATTTCGTTAATCATAGAAAGTATCTCAATCAGTGGATTTCTTCAAGCATAGAAAACCGCCAAATTCATCTGTCGACTTTCCTTAAGCGTGGATAGTATTGTCCGGTGGATTTCTTTAAGCATAGTAAACCGCCAAACTCATTTGTCGACTTTCCTCAAGCATGGAAAGTATTATTTGGGAGATTTCTTCAAGCATAGGAAGCCTCAAAATTCATATGTTGACTTTCCTCCAGCATGGAAAGTATCATCCGGTAGATTTCTTCAAGCATTGAAAGATATCAAAAACTCATCAATCGACTTTCCTTAGGCATGGAAAGTATCTCAACGAAACGTCATCCGGTGGATTCCTTCAAGCATAGGAAGCTACCAAACTCATTTTCCAGCGATAAACTGGTTTCAGATAAGCATTCTATCCCTTTACTCTTTTATATGTTGAGCTAACATTCAAATGCAGGTATCGGCGTATAAAGAGTGATTTAGGATCACAAAACGTCTTAAATCATTATCCATCCCTATCGACTACTTTGAGTATCGTTTTTGAAACTGATGTTTCTACAAACTCATTCAAAGTTGAGGCTTCTGTAGACACCTAAAAATGTCTCCCAAAAACCAAAACCGATGATAAACAAACATTCATTGCCATTATTGGTTGGATTAAGTATTTAATCTTTAGAGTGCTTAAATCCATATTTCCATTTCATAAACCAACCCAATTCCTAGCCCATTTCCCCAAACCATAACTTATTTCCCTCTTTTCGTGCCTTTAAACCCAAAATAATTCATTTTGTGTCCTTTAAATCATTCATTTCTTGTCCTTTTTATTATAACATTTAGTCCATAATCTGGGTCCAACAATTGAATAGTTGGATGGGTCTTGAAAAGAGATTTCCAACGATATATTATAAACCCAAATCCGAGTTATAACGAATAAGTTATAACCAAAATATTAAACTGAGCCAAAACCGAACCTAAGCCCACCTTACCTACGACCCAATGATCATGTGGAGGGTCCAAAGGATTTAATCCAATAAACAAATTAGTATTAATTAGAAGTTTCTATAAGTTTCTAAAAGATCTTGATTAACCTTTATGAAAAGATAAGATTAAAGATTTTGAAATTGAATAAAACTTTTCTTCTTGAAAGTCCTAATTCTATACGAATTGAAAAATGTTCAAAGATAGTCAGATATAATTTACGTGTCATTATTTTTATCCAAATATTTAACGGTTGGATAGCCCTTGAATTATCTTTTCCAATAATATATTATAATATTAATTCCGAGCTACAACCAAATAAGATATGATTGTAATACCAAACTCTATCCAAAACTAACACCGTCTCACTACTTGCCACTATTTCGGCCATATCTTTTAATCTACATAATATTTTAATCTGATTTTAATTGGGTTAGAAATTAGACTTCAACAGCTTTCCAATGACATAATATTTATCTTGTTCCAATTTCTAGATTAAAAAATATGATAAAAACAAAACCCGCAAAAACTGCTGTCTATCACAAAAGTATTATTCCAATTCGAATTTTAATCTTTTCTTAATTCTTAGACCCTTATTTTTCCTTATAAATAGAGGTCATATCACCCTTTTTTCAATCATAAACAATCTTTATTATCAAATAATTATCTTCTCCCTCTTTAGCTTAAATACTAGCCACCCTATTCTCTCAAAATACTTCCCCTAAGCACTCCAAGGAGTGTATACAATACCCAAAGTTCTATACTTAAACCAAGGGGTCAAAGGTACAATTAACTGAGGGTTTGGACCAATCAAATCTACTTTTTATTTAATTTAATTGTTTTAATTTGATTTATATTTTTATTGAAATTACTAACTGTTTATTCATGATGTAGAAATTCAAGGAATCGCGGAAAGTGAGTTATTAATCACATAATTACTCTTATTTTTATTCTTGTTGCTAGTATCATGATTAGGTTAGTTATCTATATTTGATTTGACTAAAAATTGTTAAATTGCTTCCAATATTAATGTTTATTCTATTATTATTTCTGATCACCGTTTTGCATGTTTAAAGGGAATATGTAATCGAAAATCATGCCTAATAAGATAATTCGGACAACCGGTTTAGGTTACTTTTTAATGTTGTTGTTTAATCGAAGTGATCACAAATATTTTAGAATTATGTGTTTCATTAATATTCAACCTATTTGCATAATATAGTTTGGAGCAAATTGAACATAGAACTTTTGAAATCTTGTTTTGCACTTTGAATTACTTATATAGGGAGATTAGAATAGTGGAACTATTACATCTATACCTCGGGTTGATATAAAATGGTTTTTATAAGGGCTAAGAATGTCGAATTTGTGTCTTCAAATATTAGAAAATAGGTTGGTATTTTATATACATAAATTTGGGAAAAAGATAGAATTTCAAGAGCGCGTCGTGCAGGTCAGCGGTTTTATGGTATTTAGTTTTATGGTATCTAATTTTATCAAAAACATTAATCCCAAAATCAGATTAAGGAAAATAATGTCATTGAAATCTCTAGAAATTTACTCTCCACCCTTATTAGAACAATATAAATATCATATTTAGATTTTTAAATATGGCTGAAATCGTACAAGGGTGTCTATTTTGAATAGGGTTTAATATTTTGATCATATCTTCTAGTTTCAAATTGAAGTAGGGCTTATTATATAATTGTTGGAAAAATAACTGTTGAAATCAATAACAAACAATTAAAGATTAGAACTTTCCTAGATTGAAGATCCCAAACACACAGTCAAGCCGTGGAACGAAATCCACTGCCTTAGAAGCGAAATACGCCACCACCGGTACAAGTTTCCTAGTGACGCACGCCCCCCAAGTTTAACGCAACTCTCTCCGTAATCTGTGCACCCGAACTCGAAGAGTGGAACTGCTCAAGAACTGTTCAAATCTAAAAAGGTAGGTTTGTGTTTTTCGGCTAGAAAGTGAATGAATGTCATGAAAAAGTAAAACTCGTATTTATTTGAGTCCTGAAAAAGAGAAACACGTAAGCAAACCGACCTAGGAAAAAGGCGGGCCCGATCGGGCGAGTTGCCGCCCGATCGGGCGCGAGATCAAGTTTTTACAGACGCAGTGTCGCGCCCGGTCGGGCGGACACCACCCGGTCGGGCGATCTGAAATCCCCATTTCGGGGGAGCCATCGGGCGAAGCCACCCGATCGGGCTCGTCAAAAACTTGAGTCCGCCGCCCGGTCAGGCGAAGCCCGCCCGATCGGGCGCGAGAGTTCTCGTAGAAAAACTCTTGTCCGTCGCCCAGTCGGGCAAAGCCGGCCTGATCAGGCGAGAGAGTTCCCAATTTTTCCTTGACTACCTTCGCCCGATCGGGCGCGAGTCATCCGTTTGCATTACTATTTCCAACAATCCCCCACTAATGCGAGCGGATCTTCGACATGAAATCTGAACAGTAAATGAAAGTCTAAGTACTTAAATGCTAGTATCCAAAGGTTTGAACTAACACATTAGTGCACAAGGTTTTCAACACTTCCCTAGTGAGTATCCTAAGATTTGAACTCTTAGGAGCGAGGAAGGGACCTTAAACGCACATACCTTGACTTTAGAGCTTAAGCAACTCCTCCAATCTTGGCCAACACTTGGGCTCTCAGGAGTACTTCAGGAAAACAAGGCTTCAGTCTTCCCTTGAGATAGGCCACCTCTCGTACTCACGTAGGTGTTCATCCTATGTGTTACTCACACACGTTCCCAGCAAATTCAAAGGTCTTTCCCTGCAGGCTTAAACATGTTTAAGCACCTTGCAAACCAAAGAATTCCATGCAGTGGAACTAGAACATTAAGAACATAAGTTCAACCCTTTAACTTTCGGTGTCATTATCTATCCTGTTTTAAGAGCTACTGGGACAAAGGTCTTAACTCTATTAAGAACCTCCACCTATCCCTGCTCAGAAAACAACTGGACTAATGACATTAAGAGATAAACTCATCCTAGCAGAATCTAACTGGTAAAACTTACCACTCTTGTAGAGTAATAGATTCAAATACATGATACATATAAAACAAATCCACATGATTCATTCCAATGAAACAAAATAACCAAAACAGGTTCTTGATTAATTATAATCAATGTATCATGTCACATAGCAAGAATAGCTACCATTTTAAGTCATTACAACAAAGGTCCTAAACCCATACCAGTTGATGACTCCACCACTAGTCTACGACTCAAACCCTTAGTAAAAGGGTCCGCCAGGTTTTTCTCTGTTCGAACATAGTCCAACGAAATAACCCCATTCACAATAAACTGCCTTACAGACTCGTGTCTAACTCTTATGTGCCTTTTCTTACCGTTGTAAACACTATTTTTAGCAACACATATAACGGCTTGTGAATCACACTGCATAGAAACAGGTGGTGACGGCTTCCCCCACAAAGGAATATCAATAAGCAAATTTCTCAACCAATCTGCCTCTTGTGTAGCAAGATCCAATGTGATGAACTCGGCTTCCATAGTTGATCTAGCTATACACGTCTGCTTACCAGACTTCCATGAAACTGCACCCCCACTAAGGGTAAACACATAGCCACTTGTAGAGCTTGTTTCATCACTATCCGTTACCCAATTTGCATCACAATACCCTTCAAGAACCAAAGGATGACCAACAAAATTCAATCCCCAAGTCATGGTTCCGCATAGATATCTGAGCACGCGCCTCAAAGCAACCCAATGTTCTCACTAGGACAATGAGTATAGCGACTAAGTCTACTAACAGCAAAAGCAATATCAGGGCGAGTGCAATTCATCAAAAACATCAGACTACCAAGCACCTTAGCATATTCAGTTTGAGACACACCGTCCCCCATATTTTTCACCAAAGTTCCAGAAGGATCAAAAGGAGTTCTCAATGGAGGCAAATCAAAACAATTAAAGTTCTTCAGAATTTTCTCCACATAATGAGACTGAGACAGAAAATACCCTTTCTTGGTTTAAGTAACTTTAACACCAAGGATCACATCTACCTCTCCCAAATCCTTCATCTCGAACTTTGAACTTAAATATTTCTTAGTTTCATTTATGACACACATTTTTGTGCCAAACAGGAGCATGTCGTCAACATAAAGGCATAATATCACACATTGCGCACCAAACATCTTAGAGTACACACATGCATCACTATCGTTGACAAAAAAACCAAAACTAAGAATAGTTTTATGAAATTTTTCATACCATTGCTTCGGAGCTTGTTTCAAACCATATAAGGATTTCTTTAGTCTGCACACCTTATTCTCCATCCCAGGAACTACAAAACCTGGGGGTTACTCCATGTAGATCTCCTCCTCCAAATCGCCATTCAGAAAAGCTGTCTTAACATCCATCTGATGCACAATCAAGTTGTAAGATGAAGCTAAAGCAAACAAAACACGAATAGTGGCAATTTTAGTCACCGGAGTATAAGTATAAAACTAATCAAGGCCAAATTTTTGAGTGAATCCTCTTATCACCAATCTAGCTTTGAACCTTTCCACGGTGCCGTCGGTTCTCATCTTTCTCTTGAAAATCCACTTGCACCCAATAGCTCTACTCCCTTTTGGCAGGTCCACAAGCTCCCAGGTACCATTTGACATGATTGAGTCAAGCTCACTGTTTACAGCTTCCTTCCAGAAGGTTGCATCTACTGAACTCATAGCTTCTTCAAACGATTTTGGATCTTCATCCACAACCTGAAGACACAGCATGATCTCATCTAGATCATCTTCAAACTCACCTAGATTTTCGCACTCTGCTATAAAGGCTGTTAGGAAATCAGGTCCAAAGCTTGTCTCTACTCTTTGCCTTTAACTTCTCCTAGGTTGAATCTCACTTTCAATCCTAGGGGAAGCAACTTCTGGCTCTGCAGATGAAGGAACTGGAGAAACATCGTTAGTAACTAAATTTTTCTTCAAAGGAAATACATGTTCAAAGAACTCTACATCACGAGATTCAGATATAGAGCGATCTTCCAGACTCATAAACCTGTATGCGGCACTATTCTTAGCGTAGCCAATGAATACCGTATCATAGGTCCTAGAACCTATAGTTGAGCGCTTGAACGATGGATAGCCCACCTTAGTTAGACACCCCCACACTTTCATGTGATTCAAGTTTGGAGCATAACCCTTCCATATTTCATATGAGTCTTGTCTAACTTCTTGTGAGTTACTGTGTTCTGAACATAATTAGCAGATAGAACCGCTTCACCCCACAAATTGTCTGGCAACCCGGAACTTAGGAGCATTGCATTGATCATTTCCTTTAAGGTCCTATTTTACCTCTCTGCCACACCATTTTGCTGTGGAGTATACGGGGCCGAAACTTCGTGAATGATTCCCTCACTTTCACACAAGTCCTTGAGAAAGTCGGAGCCATACTCTCCACCCCTATCTAAGCGAACTCTCTTTATTTTCCGCTCCAACTGATTTTCTACCTCTGCCTTATACACAAGAAACTTGGACTCAGCTTCATCCTTTGTCCTCAAAAGATACACCTTGCTATATCTAGAACAATCATCAACGAAGGTGATATAGTAGTGTTTCCCGCCTCTACTTTCCAAGTTCTTAAAATTAGCTAAATCTGAATGAATTAGCTCAAGTGGTGTGGTCTCTCTCTTCGTGACAGATCTATAGGGTTTCTTCACGAATTTAAACTCCGCACACACATCACATTTTTCAAATCCATCTAATGACATATTAGGGAGCAAATTTAAACTTTTCATTTGTTTCAATTTTGTTGCACCTACATGACCCAATCTACTATGCCATAATTCAAAGGACTCAACAATATAAGCAAAAGTAGAAATCTTATTCATTGAAGGAACAGTTACAATCTCAAGAACAAATAGGCCCCCACTAAGGTAACCCTTTCCAACATACTCCCCATTACGGGTTAACAGAAGTTTATTAGCATCAAAAACTAACTTAACTCCTACTTTGTTCAACAAAGCACCAGAAATTAAATTTCTACGAAGAGAAGGAACATACAGCACATTGTGAAGAGCCAAGGTCTTCCCTAAAGTCAGTTTCAGAACCACTTTGCCCTTTCCAAGTACCTCAGAGCTGCTTGAATTTCCCATGTAGACTTGTTCACCTTCCTTTGCATCTTCCATACTGACAAACAGGTCCTTGTTAGCACAGAAGTGTTTAGAAGCACCAGTGTCCACGATCCATTCACTGTTGTTCTCAACCAGGTTGACTTCAGAAACAACTGCAACAATGACATCTTCATCCTCATTCTCAACCAGATGAGCATGACCCTTGGTTCCTCCACTCGATTTCAGATTTTTCTTCTTCTTGTTTTTGCATTGTGAAGCAAAGTGCCCCACTTCACCACATGACCAACACTTGTCAGTGACTTTCTTCCCAATCTTGCCCTTAGCTTGGAGATTTCCCTTCTTCTTAGAGCTCCCCTTCTTGGCACGATTATCACTTGTTTTCTTGTCAGAGTCAGCACCAGATTCAACAAGGTTAGCCTTGATTGCTAACACATTCTTAGGCTTAGAGGAAACATCCTTAAGCCTATTGGCTTCCTTAATCTTCATGTGGCTCACAAGTTCTTCTAGGGTTAGATCCCTCTTTTTATGCTTGAGGTGATTTCTATAATCAGACCAGGAATCAGGCAATTTTTCAATCAAGACATTAGCCTGAAGGATTTCACACATCTTCATACCCTGAGCAAGAATTTCAGCAACATAATTTTCATACACATGGACTTGGTCCTTAATAAGCTTTGTATCCACCAATTTGAAATTCAACCAATTTCCAGTCACATACTTCTTTTTCCCAGCATCATCAGCACCATATTTCTTCTCTAAAGACTCCCACATCTCCTTAGCAGATTTTATATTGACATACAGATCAAATATGTTGTTTTTCATGCTGTTCAAAAGATGACCTCTAACGAATTTATTATCACGATCAAATTTCTTGATTTCAGATTCATTAGCAATAATAGTAGTGATCCTTTGACTAGAACTAGATTCTTTATTCCCAGGAGCAGGAGTACTAGGAATTTCAATCATGGTATTGGTTTGCTCAATGGGTTTTGGAGCATCCCTAAACAAGACATAATCAATCTCTACTTGTTCAAAAGCAATCAACATCCTTTGTGACCATCTCTTATAATTAATTCCATCAAGATACTCAACCTTAGACAGATCTAGGTATAGACGAGTTTGAGAATTGCTAGTCATGATATCAACAGAATAAATCAAATTCTATTTCGCTTCTAAATTGTTGGAAAAATAACTGTTGAAATCAATAACAAACAATTAAAGATTAGAACTTTCCTGGATTAAAGATCCCAAACTCACAATCGCGCCGTGAAACGAAATCCACTGCCTTAGAAGCGAAATACGCCACCACCGGTACAAGTTTCCTAGTGACGCTGATGTATCCATTTTATATAGTATTTTACCCCCGCCCCTTGGTCATAATTAGTAGTGTTTTTGGCTCTTTAGAGCCACTTTTATTACTAATTGGTGTTTTCTAGTGTTTTCGTAGATTTGGTTGACTTTTGCAGGGATTTATGCTTTTAGAGTATTTTCCCGAGATATTTTGGAGCAATCACGAGCACTGGAGAAGCATGACCAGATTTTATAGCCCAGGGCCGGTTAGAGACATCGAACCGGTGATTAAGGGCTCGGTAGAGGTGATACCGGGGCGTTTGGACCGAGTATTCAAGACCCAAAGAGGAAACCCAGATTGGCCCGAAGAATTGGAGCCCAATCGAAGTCCAAATATTGGCCCAAATGATCCGCCCGGCCAAAAAGGCTGGCGCCCAGAGGCGCGCCCGGCCGGGCGGGAGGAGCGCCCGGTGACGCGCCCGGCCGGGCGCGAGATTGTTTTTAGAGGTGAAAAAAGGCGCGCCCGATCGGGCGCGTGTTTATTGAGGAGACAATTAGAGTCGTATTAATTTGATTTAGTTTAGGATTTTTGTACGGAGTATAAATACTCCTCCGTAATACGTTTTTAGATCGTCTCTTCTTTGGGGGGAGATCTTCTTCTCTCTTCTACTACCTCTTCTTCTTCTCTTAATCTTTTCTCTTAGACTTTCTCTCTCTACTTAGTTTTCTCTCTCTAAACTCTCTCCCAAAATCTTTGTTCTTATTTCTTTGATTAATTCCAGATTTACTTTGGTGACGATTTCTCTTCCCTTAATCTTAGTTATTTATTTTATTCCTTTGATCATGATTTATTTTATTGCTTTGCTTAGTTTATATTTAATTATGTGTGAGTAGTTTAATTTCTAGGGTTTATGGGGATCTAATAAATAATATGAAGGGGTGAATTATTGTTGTTGATTATCAATGCTAGATTAATTTCCTATTGATTGATTTAATGCTCTGTGACTAGATTAGGCCTATCTTTTATGCATGAGTTTGACAATATTGATTCAAGAATCGAGAGATGAGAATTAATGTTTAGGTCTAGTTTCAATAGGCAAGTTAATTTATAAATGGTTAAGTCAAGATTCGAGAGATGAGATTTAATACCGGTTATTTAATTGTGTGATTGTAATAAGTAGCGAGAGCCCTTTACAATCTGATTAATTGATGCATTGATGATTGACTATTATTGATTGATGATATTGCATGATGATTTCTTATTGGATTGTTTTAATGTTTTACAATTGCGGCTTGTAAAAGTATAGCAATATTAAATTGATGAATCGAGCAGATGTTAATTTGATATTAAAGGCTATTTTCGATAAGGACTTAGATCTAGTAAATTGCGAGAGCCTGTTAGATCTATGTTGGTTAATAAATTGCGAGAGCCTGTTAATCATGTTATTTATGCAATGTCAATGATTGATTACCCTATTTTACCCCGGAATATTATTTATTGGTGAACCTATGCCCTAGATCCTTTTATATATTATTTTCTCCCTTTTCTTACTCTCTTTAGTTTAGTTTCATATTCAACTTTTAATATTGGTTACTTAAATAATTTAGATTATAATATTTAATTAGGAGTAAAAAGACTTGTTTCCCTGTGGAGATCGACCCTACTTCCCTATCTACTTTAGTTAGTGAATTAGGTAATTATTTTTGATTAGGGGATACGACTTTACCCTGTCAAAATTTGGCGCCGTTGCCGGGGAAACAGTTTTATTTTTATTTCTAGTTATTATTAGAGTCTAGATTATTTTTAATTTATTATTATTATTATTTTTTAATTTTTAATTTTTTTTTTTATGAGTTGAAAATATCCATGCTTATGTCACTACAAGAATTATATAATTTTTATGCAGCACCTAACTACTGTAGTTGTCAACGTCTTTGTCATGAAAATCCTGAATGCCCTTATAGTGAGTTTTTTGTGCGTGCTCCGGATGATTTTAGAGTCTTTCCATATACATATGATCATATTCGGAAACGATTAGTTGCTAATGAAAGTTATTGGAAGACTCTTGATGAAAAAGTCTATGGACACTATAATAATATGAATGTTATTGAGGATGAAGAACCATCAGTTATAGAATTTGTGGTTGAAAAATCATTGGTTCACGAATCGGTGATTGAAAAATCATTAGTTATAGAAACGGTGGTTGATAATTCCTTTGTTGATGATGAGGTTATTTGTGAGGGTAAAATTTTAAAGTCATTATTGGATGATAAAGACAATGACTACCTCCATGTTCGTTTTATTAATTCTAAATTTTTAGCGGAGGAAGTAGAAGGTTGTGGTATATTTTCATCTCCCTCTTTTAATTTTTCTTTCTACCTTGAGTTCTCTTTATGTACTCCTAACTTTTTCTTTGTAGGGATAAATGTGCTTGCTATTAAGCCCTATATAGTGCTTAATGAAATGTTTGCAGGAGCGTTTGATAAGTTACTCAAGGCATTGAATTCTTCCGATTGAGAGAAGGAGTATGGTCGAGCGGGACCTTGATAAACTAGCGCTTTGCGGGAGGCAACCCGTATTTTGTTGATTTTTATTTAGTTTTATTTATTTATTTATTTGTTTGTGTGTTTTCTTTTTGTTTTGTTTTAGAGAGGTAGAGGAGAGTATATCTTATATTTGTGGGAGTGTGATTTTGTGCACAGATACTAGAAAAGTTGAGAAAATATCGAAGGGCTAAAGGAATCCCAGGGCAATTAGCAGCAGCAAGCTGCCCCGTCAAATCAGTAGCACGGGCCCGATCGGGCAGAGCTCGCCCGATCGGGCGCGCGTACGCGTCAGCAAACTACGTCAACTTTGACAGGCCATAACTTTTGCGTTTCTTATCCGATTTTTGCGTGTGACCTGTCGTTGGAAAGCTCTTCAAGTATAGTTTCTAATGAAATTAGAATCACTGTATTATAATTTATACATCAAAAGTTATGATCAGAATAGTGCACCTGACTCAAATTTGAACTTTTTCCCACTAACACTTTGTTTCTTTCTTGCCCAATTTTGTTCCAAAGAGATGCATTGCAATCCTCGAGGCTTTGGTGACATTGATGTGGTGATGATGAAGAGTAGTCACCTTGACTACTAGCTTCCCTTTAAGACAATGAGGACATTGTCTGATTTAGCTTGGGGGGAGGTTCTCGTGTTCGTATGGTACATCTTTCACTCTCTCTTTTCTCTTTTTATTTTTATTTTTATTTTTCTTAGTATAGATTTTATTACTTTCTTAGGTTAGTTTTGTTCCAATGAATTGTAAATCAGACGCGCGCCCCCCAAGTTTAACGCAACTCTCTCCGTAATCCGTGCACCCGAACTCGAAGAGTGGAATTGCTCAAGAACTGTTCAGATCTAAAAAGGTAGGTTTTTGTTTTTCGGCTAGAAAGTGAATGAATGTCATTAAAAAGTAAAACTCGTATTTATATGAGTCCTGAAAAAAAGAAACACGTAAGCAAACTGACCTAGGAAAAAGGCGGGCCCAATCGGGCAAGCTGCCGCCCGATCGGGCGCGAGATCAAGTTTTTTCAGACGCAGTGTCACGCCCGGTCGGGCGGACACCGCCCGATCGGGCGATCTGAAATCCCCATTCCGGGCGAGCCATCGGGCGAAGCCGCCCGATCGGGCTCGTCAAAAACTTGAGTCCGTCACCCGGTCGGGCGAAGCCCGCCCAATCGGGCACGAGAGTTCACGTAGAAAAACTCTTGTCCGTCGCCCGGTCGGGCGAAGCCCGCCCGATCGGGCGCGAGAGTTCCCGATTTTTCCTTGACTACCTTCGCCCGATCGGGCGCGAGTCATCCGTTTGCATTACTATTTCCAACAATAATTATAAAGAGGGTTATCCATTCTACTTATATGATATGTAAAAATCAAAAGGCTAACTAGAATAGGAAACTAGCTTGCTTTAGGTTGTAATTATGAAAAGTGAAAATAGGTTTAAAGTTCATGGATTTTTGGCTAATATTAGTGTTTGGGCTGATAAAAATGCTGAAAAAGGATAAAGGACTATAAAATAATGGACCAATAAAATAGTGAAGGTTGTTTTGCCATCGGGCCTTCATTTTGCGATGACTCACTTAGGTGTCTACATGAGAAAGTGATATACATCGTAATATATATATAACTAGGTAAAATCCCGTGTCATGCGCGGTTTTTCAATCTTTGTCACGGAATATTAATTTTAAATTTTTTTTAATCTCACACAAGATACTTATATATATATATATATATATATATATATATATACATATTATATTGCTTTCTTCTATTTTGAACTTTGAAGGCATTGTTTTTTTCTTCAAATATGATAAACTAGAGGAAACCCGTGTGATGCACAGTTTGTTTGATTTTTTTTAAATAATGGTTTTTTTTTTTTTGTATTTATGAGCCTAAAATTTGTTATATATTTAGATAAAATTCCTAATATTAAAAGATAATATATAATATTTAATTAATTTAAACTTAAAAATCTCATTCACTAATTTTGCTTACATAACATTTAAATTATTTAATTCTAAAAGAAACTAATTGTAGGGAATAATTTCAAGCATTTAAAATCCCACTAGCTTGAACCCCACTGTGATCATACACTAAAGTACGGTGGCGTCCAAAAGGGAAGAAGATAGAGCAAAAGAGTCGCCAACAAGTTTTTTTAGGAACTTGTAAACCATTCACAAGGTGAAGGTTACACCCCTTAACGATCCAAGAGATCGTCAACTCCATAAGGTCATGAACCAAATAAGGGTTCAGGGATGAAGGTACAAATCCAACCTAAAAGAGATTGAACCTGCCCTAATAATAGGCCTCTACTTTATTCTGCTCGTATTCATGTGCGCTTTCCAATTAACATACAATCAATAGGATTAACCCTAAACCTGTTTAATCTATGTTGGTTGAATTTAATGCACAAATAAACTATTATTGGCGATCACTTGAAATTATAATCATATTAACCCTAACAAGATTATTAATATCTTATTAAGCGTGGTTACAAGTACCAATTCCCTTTAACATGCAATAAAGGTGATCAAGCAATAAAGAATAAATAATATGCTTATCAAGCAACATAATAAATAATCAACATCATTAAAAACAATAATATCAATCATAAGTATAATCGTCATAATCATGTTAAGGCATAGCAAGATCCTAGGCATGATACTAACAAGAATAATAACAAACCCTAGCATGTCACTAAACAATAAAAATCAAATCTCTAGCCCTAACATGATACTAACAATCATAAATATTAGGAAGAGAATAAAAGGCATCGTAACAATCATATTTAATATTAAAATTACTATCTCAACTGTTGACTCCATGATGAAAGTATTTGGGTAACTGTTGAGTCACTTAAGGTTTTGAGTGATGACAAACAGCTGACTAGCTGGTTCTTGTTGGTTTTATATTATATCAACTGACATTTTGAAAAGGAACAGCTATCCCAAGTACTTGAGGCAATATGAAGTCCTTTTGAATCAAAGCATTCAAGAAATCTGTATCAGAATGTTCTATCAAGGAAGGCCGCCAAGACTTGAAGATTATGAAGTCTCTTAGATTAGGATAGTTGATCTTTGTAGTCTTTATAATGTTAAGTGTGCATTTGTAGTCTTTATGATGTTTGTACGTGAGTTATTTGTATCCCTTTCTTAGAGTATTTAGTGTTGTAGAGATCAGGAAAAGTTGACCTGATCCCTAGGACATTAACAGGTCAGGAAACAGCTGCTTCGTAGCTTGTTTCATGAACCTGGACATTAGTTCAGTAAATATTTTCTGGAATATATATTTCCTATCCTTAGAGAATATTTACTAAACTAATTGATTCAGTTTATGCAAAGTTGGAGATGAATTATTTCGCATATAACTTAGAATATATTATTCTACCCATTTATGGAAAGTAGAATAATATCTTAGAATATCTCTTATTTACAAAATAAAAGATATTCTATTTACCTAAGTTATGATTTGAAAAGATCACAAAAGATTTTATCTCCCAACCTTATAAAAGCATAAACTCGATCAGAATTTCGTGTGAGCTTTTCTGAAAAAAATTCTCTATCTTTGAAAGCTCGAAATACACTCTAAGGGAAATAGTTAGTTCATCTCTTACAAACTATTTATGCACACAGTAAGAATTGTTTTGTAATTATCTCTTGTAAGCTTTGAGTGGAAGCATTTAGAGGGAAACAAAGGGTTTGTATTGAATCACTAAGAGGTTAGTGATTGGGTAGCATTTACGAGTGTGAGTGCAAGTGCTTGTGAGTTCAAGTGCGAAGTGACACCTAGAGTTAGGTGTGGGGATCACGAGTGTGATCATTTGTAATTGCTTTTGTTTTTCAGAGTTGATTAATAAAAGTAATTAGGGTAGTGGAGGACGTAGGCTCAGAGTTGAGCTGAACCTCGTTAAATCTTTGTGTTGATTATTTATTGTATTTTCTGTTTCCGCTGCAGGACCAGTTCATCACCTGGTCCCCCTACATAAATAGAAGAAAATCCAATAATTCCTAACACTGCCCTGTACTCAATTCAACCCCCCCCCCCCCTTCTTGAGTACCAGCTTCACTTTTAATTGGTATCAGAGCCTCGGCTTCTTGTAAGGGTAACACCTAGAGAAGTAGATCATGAGTACTCAGGAAATGAATGCTATGGGATATGACAACAAGACACCAAAGTTCAATGGGAAGAACTATGCATGGTGGAAGAACAGAATCAAGAACATCATCATTGGCATTGATTATGAATGCTGGTTGGTTGTTAAGAATGGTCCCTTGACCATTGAGAAGTCTGATCCAGAAGGGAAGCTAGTCCCAAAGACTGAAGATGAATACATCTCCACTGATTACAAAAAGCTGGAGAAAAATGCTAAGGCTATGTCAATACTGCAACAGGCCATTGCTGAGAATGAGACAAACAGGATCTCAGCATGCACCACTGCCAAGGAGATCTGGGATACCCTTGAACTTGCCTTTGAGGGTACCAGTGAGGTAAAGAGGTCTAAAATTGATTTGCTTATGTCAAAATATGAATCTTTTAATATGTTTAAGGATGAAGATATTAATACTTGTTTTGGTAGATTCATGACTATTGTAAATGATTTAAAAATCTCTTGGTAAAAGCCTTACTGATGAAGATCTTGTTAGAAAGATTTTGAGAAGTTTGACAGGTGAATGGACTCCTAAGGTTACAGCCATTTATGAAGCAAAGGATCTTTCAATTCTATCAGTTGAACAGCTGATAGGTTCCCTCATGACCCATGAAATGCTGGTTGGATCTAAGTCAGAGAAGGTACCAGCAAAAGGAATTGCACTAAAGGGAACAGTCGAAGATGAGAATGATGAGATAGGAATGATGGCTAGAAGGTTTGAAAGAAGTTTCAGAAACCAGAAGGGAAAATTCATCAAGGGTAAGTTTAATAATGCATCAAATAAAAAAACTAACAACTTCTCTGCAACAGGATGCTTTAAGTGTGGTGAGAAGGGACACCTTGTGAAGAATTGTCCTCAATGGAAGGATAACCAGTCCAAGGAAGCAGACAAGATGGCCTACAAAAAAGCCGTGGTTGCTGCTGTCTGGGGAGATACAGACAGTGATGAAGAGGAAGATGATTCAAGTCAGTCAGATGTATGTATGACAGCAATACTGAATCAAAGTTCAGAAGAAGGTACCAGGAAAAGCAGAGGAACCAGCTCAGATGTCCACTGCCTCATGGCAAAGAAGCACCCCTTGGATCAACATCAGGTAAACATTGATCAGATCAAAAAGGATATGCTCTTTTATGATAGAGAAAACTTGATGGAATGTGCTAGTAGTGCTTTAGATTAATGTTTAGAACTTGGAATTGCTTATCATGATTTTAAGAGAAAGTTTAAAGAAAAGTCTAAAGAATATGATATTGCCAATTCAAGTTGTGATCTGTTGGAAAGTGTCTGTGCTAACTTGAAGCAGGAAGTAGCTGAACTAAAGATTGCTTTAGATCAAAGCAAACTTGAAATTCAGAGAATAAAATCTGATATGGGTTTGTGTGATGACAGTGATGATGAATGTGAGAAACAGTTTACAAGTTGTGTCATTAATGTGCTTGATTATAGTGGTGATGACTTGTATGACTTTGATAGTATAAAATCTAGGGCAAGTGCTCTAAATAGGTCTAAACTGTTAGAAGGATTCAACTTGTTAGTTGATGATGTAGAGGAACTATATAAAGCATATGTCCTAGTTAAGAACAGCAAAAGTACTGGTTCTGAAACTGTTTCTAGTAATATGCATGATGAATGTGAAGCTAAAATTTGTAGCTTGCAGGTTGAGTTAGCCCAGCTTAGAAAGACTAATTCATGTGATTCTGTAGTTTTGCTTGATTCAAATATTTCAAAATTGCAAGCTGAGCTTGAAAGAGCTAAGCTTGACTTTGAGATAGTTGTTGACCAGAATTTATCCCTGCATGAGAAAATGAACTTAAAGGACAGAGAGTTCATAGAATTTAAGAAGAGAATGGATAAAGTCCTCCAATCCCAGAACTCATTGAACCAGTTAACTTTAACTGCTGGAAACAGTGGTAGAAGGGGACTTGGTTATACTGGGAAGGGGAACAGGAGGAACTGGTCTCCCAGAGATACTACATGGTTACAGGAGTATAAGAAAGGTAAGTATGTCTTAGCAAAAGACATGCATGTGTGCTATCATTGTGGCAAGAATGGCCATAAGAAATATGAGTGAAAAGACAGGAAAAGTAGATTGGATAAAAATAAGAAAAATGTTAAGCAGATTTGGGTTAGAAAAGACTTGCTTGAATCTGCTGTTGGAAAGGGACCCAAAAAGATTTGGGTTCCTAAAGCTAATGTTTGAATTTCCTGTGCAGGCTGAAGTGAGAGACAATACCTACTGGTATTTGGACAGTGGCTGCTCAAGACACATGTCAGGGGATAGGAAACAGTTTCTCTCACTTACAGCTCATGAAGGGGGAAAGGTGACCTTTGGTGATAACAGCAAAGGTACCATTCTTGGAATTGGTAAGGTTGGTAAGTCACTTTCCCATGCTATTAGTGATGTATATTATGTTGATGGTTTACAACATAATCTCTTGAGTATTTCACAATTATGTGATAAAGGTAATAAAGTTGAGTTCAAAGACAACCTTTGTCACATAGTGAATTTGCAAACAAATGAACTTGTCTGCCAGGGATTCAGACATGAAAACGTTTACATTACTTATTTAAACCAAATCCCTGAGAACAAGTCCATCTGTTTGAATGTTGTTTCTGATAGGGACCAGTGGCTTTGGCATAAAAGGATGGGACATGTCAGCTTTAGACTTCTTAGCAAACTCAAGTCTCAAGAATTGGTGATAGGCCTGCCTAACATCAAGTTTGAAGCAGATAGAGTTTGTGAAGAATGTGCTAAAGGGAAACAGGTCAAATCCTTTTTTAAGCCAAAGAAAACTATCAGTACCAGCAGACCTCTAGAACTTATTCATATTGATTTATGTGGACCCATGAGAGTCCAAAGTAGAAATGGTTCTAGATATGTGTGTGTCATTGTTGATGATTATTCCAGATACACATGGACTCTATTTCTGTCTTCTAAAGATGAAACTTTTGATGAGTTTATTGTGTTAGTAAAGCAGGTTCAGAACAAGATCAATCATCAACTGGCTGCCATAAGATCTGATCATGGATCAGAGTTTGATAACTCTATCTTCATAGAGTTCTGCAGGGAACATGGAGTTTCTCACAATTTCTCTGCCCCAAGAACTCCTCAACAAAATGGAGTAGTTGAGAGGAAGAACAGGACTTTGGAAGAAATGGCAAGAACAATGCTCATTGAGAGTTGTCTCCCCAAGTCTTTTTGGGCAGAAGCTGTAAATACAGCTTGTCACATGTTAAATAGGTTGATGTTAAGGCCTCAAATGAAGAAGACTCCATATGAACTACTTAGAGGAAGGAAACCAAACATAGCATACTTCAGAACCTTTGGTTGTAAGTGTTATGTGCATAATAATGGTAAGAACAGCTTGGATAAATTTGATCCAAGAAGTGATGAAGTTGTTTTCCTTGGTTATTCTTCTCACAGTAAGGCATATAAAGTATTCAATAAGAAAACTTTGTGTGTTGAAGAAAGTGTTCATGTAGTCTTTGATGAATTTAATATGTGTTGTGAGAATGTGCAGGTTGATGACTTAGATGAGATAGGACTTTTATATTTTACAGGAGAATCAACTGCTGTTTCCTTAGAAGAACCAAGTTCACCTACTGGTTCACCAGATGCTGCTGGTGAAGGACTTGGTCACAATGAAGGAGATCCTCAACAAGTAGATACTCATGAGGATGGAGATGAAGGCCCCCAAGTAAATGGAGAAAGCAACACCTCAGGGGGAACAGAAAACTTTCAGGACAAGTTTTCCACCCAGGTAAGGGAGGTAGGGGGAACATCTCAGCATACTGGTCCATCTGTGCAAAACCAATTCGATGGCACAAATGAACCAGGGATGCATGATGGTTCTGATGGGTTAAATGAGAATGCACCTAGGTCTAGCATTTTTAAATATAAATCTTCTCATCCTACTGAACAAATTCTGAGTGATATCAGTAGAGGTATTCAGACTAGGAGAGCTGTTTATGAAAACTTTTGTGCATTTTTCTCATTTTTATCTAATATAGAACCAACTGACTACAAGATGGCTTTAAAAGATCCTGATTGGGTTTTGGCTATGCATGATGAATTAAATCAATTTGAAAGAAATAAAGTGTGGCATCTTGAGCCAAGACCTGAGAACAGGTCAGTCATAGGTACCAGGTGGGTCTTCAGAAACAAATTGGATGATCTGGGTACCATAGTCAGAAACAAAGCTAGACTGGTCGTGCAAGGTTATAATCAGCAAGAAGACATTGATTATGATGAAACCTTTGCCCCAGTAGCTAGACTTGAGGCAATAAGGATCTTGATTGCCTTTGCTGCTCATAAGAACATTAAGCTCTTTCAAATGGATGTTAAGACAGCATTTCTTAATGGCTATTTGAAAGAAGAAGTATATGTTGAGCAGCCCCCTGGCTTTGCTGATAGTCAATTCCCAAATCATGTATATAAGCTGGACAAGGCACTCTATGGTCTTAAACAAGCTCCTAGAGCTTGGTATGAAAGGCTGTCCAACTTTCTGATGGAACATGACTATAGAAGGGGAACGGTTGATAAGACCCTCTTTATCAAAACCAGGAATTTTGATTTGATTGTAGTACAGATATATGTAGATGATATAATATTTGGTGCTACTAATCAAATTTTGTGTAGTGAGTTTGCAGATCTGATGCAAAGTGAATTTGAGATGAGCATGATGGGAGAACTAGGATTCTTCCTAGGATTGCAGATCAAGCAAACAGTTGATGGGATCATGATACATCAAAAGAAGTATCTAAAGGAACTAATCAAGAAGTATGGATTGCAAGACAGTAAATCATATGCAACTCCAATACCTACAAATGCAAAGCTAGACAGTGATGATAAAGGAAAGAGTGTGGAAGCTACATTGTTTAGAGGTATGATTGGTTCCCTTCTCTACTTGACAGCTAGTAGGCCAGATATAGTGTTTTCTGTGGGATTGTGTGCACGTTTTCAAAGCAATCCCAAAGAATCTCACCTAAAGGCTGTCAAGAGAATACTTAGATACTTAGTAGGAACAGATGATCTGTACTTGTGGTACCCCAAAGGTGGTTCAATTGAACTATTAGGGTACACAGATGCAGATTATGCTGGATTCCTAGTAGACAGAAAGAGCACATCTGGTATGGCACATTTCTTAGGTCCCTGCTTGATTTCATGGGGATCAAAGAAACAAAATTATGTTGCTTTATCTACAGCAGAATCTGAATACATAGCTGCTGCAGCTTGCTGCTCTCAGCTGTTGTGGATAAGGAACCAGTTGAAAGATTTTGGTATTTTCTATGAAAATGTACCTATTTTATGTGATAATACAAGTGCTATTAACATTTCTAAGAATCCTGTGCAGCATTCCAGGACAAAGCATATTGAGATAAGACATCATTTCCTAAGAGATAATGTTGAGAAAGGTCTTGTAGAGCTGAGTTTTTGCAACAGTGAAGAACAAATTGCAGATATCTTCACTAAGCCATTGGGTAAAGAGTCTTTCTGCAAGTTTAGAGTCATGTTAGGTCTGACTAGGTCAAACTAAGAGACCTCTCTCAGCTGTTTTCCCCAATGATTGGCTAATTAAGTATTCTTTAAATGTGTGCGTGCATCATACCTTTGCAATCTGTCTATTATCTCAATGTTAATTGCTTATCTCTATGTGAGCAATATTGTAGCTAATCACTTTCAGGATTGAAGGTCATATTGAACAGATAAGCAACTGTTTCAGTAACCCTACCAGTAGAGGAAACAGCAGCAAATACGAACGGATTAATTTTGAAATTAATTTCAAATTAAACCGTGAGAAAATATTTTTTCTATTCTTATTTGAATTTAAAATCTTTCAAATATGGCAGTTATTTTCCTCTGACGGCAATTTGATCTGACAGTTGCAATTATGGCCAGTTGTTCATTTATGGAAGTTATTTCCAAATCAAAATAACTTCCAAATATCTTCTGATTCTCTGATTTTATTTCTGTTTGTCTCTATAATTTCTCTTGCTATATATTTGCTTCCCTTTCCTTGCTCCGTGATTATTCATCATTCATCAAAAATTCTCAACTTCTCTCTCTACTCAAGATCAATTCTTCGAAGCTTAGACTAGCAACAATGGTGAGAAAGGCTGGAACTGGAAGGAAAGGAGGAAGGAAAGGAGGTTCCAAAGGAAGTTTGGCTAGTTCCCCCTCTTCAAAATCTCAAGAAACAATCAAGGATGTTCTTATGAACGTCTCTGAGCAGACACCTTCACAAGCAACACCAGATATCAACCCCTCTGAAACTGAACCCATCAAGGCCGTTCCCTTGAGACAAACTCCTTCAAAAGAGAATGTCTTGAAGGAAAAACCTGTTTCACCATCAAAGACTAAAACTTTAACCCCATCTCCACAAAAATCCAAATCCAAAAGGGCCCCAAAAGAAAAATCCATCGAAACCCTCACTCAAATAACTCAAACCGTTTCTTCAAACCCCAAATCACCATCTGAGGGGGAACCTGATAAAAAGATAGCCAAGAATCTTGAAAAACAGTTAGAGGAAGTGGCTGATGAAGGATTGGATGAGGAGAAGGAGGACAAGAAGATGGAGGAGGATCTAGATGTAATGGTGACCAAGGTGGTTGCTGGTACCACTACTGGTTCTGTAAGGAAAAGGCAGACTAGGGCTGCTTCAAAGGTCATTAAGGGCTCCGATGAGAAGGAGACTACACCATCTGAGCCTAAGAGAGGAGAGAAAAGGAAAGCAACATCATCTGTTTCCCGTATCTCCAAGGCTGCTAAAGGTAAACAACCTGTTACCCCCAGTACTGGTGCAACTTCTTTAAGTTCTAGGACTGTGTTATCTGGTTGTGGTGTTGAGAATGAATATTTTGATATTCCTGCTTTGAGTCAAGTTAAGGAACTTCTTGAGTTCCAAGGATGGATGTCTCTGTTTAATGATTTGAATGATGCTTTTGTTGGTCCTGTTCGTAAGTTCTTTGTTAATCTGAAGCAAAACATTGATATGTCTGTGGTATCAACTGTTTCTGGTAGTGTTGTACATGTTTCTAAGTCTGTTTTATCTGAGTTGCTGGGTATACCTAGAGATGGTTTTGGTAGATATAGCAGTGATGGGTGGCCCCTAATGGGAGGAGTAACACCTGAGGTGGTTACTCAGTTTTTGTTTGGAAAGAAGGAAGAAGCTGGTTCCCCAAGTGTCTTTAGGGAGGCAATTATGTTGGTTCTGCACTCCATGTGTTTGAAGGTCTTTCTGCCCAAGGGTCAAGGAAGAGGTACTGTTAGGATCATGGACATGGTCCTGATCTATCTGATCATGAAAAAGGTTAAGGTTAATCTGCCAGCTCTAATGATGGAGCACATGCTGTACTGCCATGCTTCATCTCACAACTCCCTGCCCTATGGTTCCTTTATCTGCAAAATCATCAAGGAGCAGAATCCCAAATTTTCTTTTTCTGGTGAGGTGGTGAGTCTTCAGTTGTTCTCCAAGAAAATACTCACTAAGAAGAAGATTGACTACTCTGGAAAGAGGCTGACTTTTGTAGGTCAAGAAAGTAGCCCAAGGGATGCAGGGAACCAGGAGGAAATCACTCCTGCGGATGTGGCAATGCTTCTTGCCAAGTTGGAAAAGCAGGATGAGAGGATAACAAAGTTGGCTGCCAGTCTAGTGCAGGCTGAAGAAGAAAGGAAGCTTGATAAGCTTATGAACAACAGGAAATTCCTCACTATTTGCAGGGTGATTGATCACCTGTTGCCCCCAGAGTCTGGGATGCAGTTTGACCCTGCACACTGTAGGATCATTGAGACGGATGATGAGGAATCCTCCAGTGAGAAGGGTCCTGATGCTGAAGAAGGAGAAGGCTCTGAGGAAGAAGAAAATGAATCTGATGAGGAAGAAGAAGAAGAGAAAGAGGAAACAGAAGAAAAGGAGAAGAAGGAGGAAGAAAAGACAGATGAGGAAGGGTCTGACTTCGAGGAGGAGATCAACCCAGGGGGTGAAAAAGAGGATGAAGATGATGATGAATGATCACTTCAGTCTCCCCCTCCCCTTCCATTAACTGCCATAATATTTGCTGTTCCCCCACACTGCTAGACTGTTTTTAATGCAGTGTGGTTTCTATTATGTTTCTAACCTTCTGGTGTGTAATCCTGAACAGTTTTAAGCTTTTTCAGTTTTATGTGATTGAATAACCTGTTTGTGCTAACCTGCAGCATTGAGATTGATCAGTGGTTGAAACTACTGATTTTTGGCTTACTTGCGATATTTTGGTGTGCAATTCTATTTTTTGAATGCTTTTTAATGATGCCAAAAGGGGGAAAAGCAGGTTGAAGTTTCTGAAAAGGCCTTGTTAGACAATTAGATTGAGTCTTTTATTTCCTTGAGTCAAATAATCACAAAAACAAGTTAAAATAGAGGGAACAGTTAGATTAACTAACTGTTTCAGTGTCTTTTTACAAAAATCCAAAAACAAGTTGTTTCTTTTAAATAAAGATGGCTATCCTGGTCAGTCATCAGTGTCATAAGTCTTTTACACAAGATATCCCTTGTGTAGAAAGTCTAGTAGAAAGTCTTGTCTTCTTAAGTGTAGATTAGAACTTTCTTTACTTTGCTGTTTCTCACTAACGTGCAGGTGCAGGAAACTTCAAAGTGTTTGTCATCATCAAAAAGGGGGAATTTGTTGAGTCACTTAAGGTTTTGAGTGATGACAAACAGCTGACTAGCTGGTTCTTGTTGGTTTTATATTATATCAACTGACATTTTGAACAGGAACAGCTATCCCAAGTACATGAGGCAATATGAAGTCCTTTTGAATCAAAGCATTCAAGAAATCTGTATCAGAATGTTCTATCAAGGAAGGCCGCCAAGACGTGAAGATTATGAAGTCTCTTAGATTAGGATAGTTGATCTTTGTAGTCTTTATAATGTTAAGTGTGCATGGATGTTTGTACGTGAGCTATTTGTATCCCTTACTTAGAGTATTTAGTGTTGTAGAGATCAGGAAAAGTTGACCTGATCCCTAGGACATTAACAGGTCAGGAAACAGCTGCTTCGTAGCTTGTTTCATGAACCTGGACATTAGTTCAGTAAATATTTTCTGGAATATATATTTCCTATCCTTAGAGAATATTTACTAAACTAATTGATTCAGTTTATGCTTGGAGATGAATTATTTCGCATATAACTTAGAATATATTATTCTACCCATTTATGGAAAGTAGAATAATATCTTAGAATATCTCTTATTTACAAAATAAAAGATATTCTATTTACCTAAGTTATGATCTGAAAAGATCACGAAAGATTTTATCTCCCAACCTTATAAAAGCATAAACTCGACCAGAATTTCGTGTGAGCTTTTCTGAAAAAAATTCTCTATCTTTGAAAGCTCGAAATACACTCTAAGGGAAATAGTTAGTTCATCTCTTACAAACTATTTATGCACACAGTAAGAATTGTTTTGTAATTATCTCTTGTAAGCTTTGAGTGGAAGCATTTAGAGGGAAACAAAGGGTTTGTATTGAATCACTAAGAGGTTAGTGATTGGGTAGCATTTACGAGTGTGAGTGCAAGTGCTTGTGAGTTCAAGTGCGAAGTGACACCTAGAGTTAGGTGTGGGGATCACGAGTGTGATCATTTGTAATTGCTTTTGTTTTTCAGAGTTGATTAATAAAAGTAATTAGGGTAGTGGAGGACGTAGGCTCAGAGTTGAGCTGAACCTCGTTAAATCTTTGTGTTGATTATTTATTGTATTTTCTGTTTCCGCTGCAGGACCAGTTCATCACCTGGTCCCCCTACATAAATAGAAGAAAATCCAATAATTCCTAACACTGCCCTGTACTCAATTCAACCCCCCCCCCCTTCTTGAGTACCAGCTGCACTTTCAGTAACTTAGGCACGGAGGCTAAGCACTTCATACTTCGTGATGCAATGACAATTATGGTTGATGAGCGATTTTGATATGATAAGGCATGCTTCAACGTTATGATTTCATGAAAAAGGGTTCCTAAGGGAAATATATTTGGTCATGTATGCGTGATGTGTGTGAAAGTGACACTAAGGCTAGGCCGCAAGAGCTAAGTGTGTGAAAAAATATATTATTGAAAAGAGTCAAATGGTGGTGACTCTTAAGCTAGGTAAGCTAATGATGTAGGGATCAAGCCCCCAAGTCTAGCTCTAAATGAATAGGGATGAGCATTGGAGATCCCTTGATATGATCATGGTGTAAGTGTGTGAATGTGAATATGAATGCATGTTTATTACGGCCGCACCTCGATGTGAGGTTGCCTACGTATCCGTAAGGAATCAGGCCGAACGTAGCTCTAGCCAAACCTCGCACAAGTGTGTATACCTCAAAAAGGTCTTTTTAAGGGTTGTAACGTGGTTAGGCTAAAGGTTTAAAGAAGAAGGGGATAAAGGCTCAAGACCCTAGATAAGCCCCTAAGGTGTGCAACCTTGCTTTTGAATATTTGTATTTTCATGCTTGAGGTTTTCTACTCTTTTTTTTTAGCTCTTTCTTTTGCTTTAGCATTTATTTCATTTTTATAAGTGTGAGCAATCTCGATCATGCGGTCTATCACTCACTTGGCATTCATGTTTCTCAAGCACGGTACCGAGCACTCGATAAGAGACACAATCTGAGACGTGTTCTTATCAAAGATATTTTCATATCAAAGACATTGGAACACTTGCCCTTTTGTACACTTTTATTTATATTTGCTTTTATTTTTGTTTTAATCTTTTGAAATCACTCAAGCTTTTTTTAGAATGGCATAAGTTGCACACCATCCCATCCCAAGGTTAGGTAGATGTAGGTTGAAAAAAGAAGGGTTTATCGTTAGACGAGGCTCAAAGTGGTTTATGAAGAAAGGATTGTAAATTTGAAAGGTGAAAGGAGATATGATGTAACAAGGGGTGCCTCAAATCATCGGTATAACTTGTGCTTAATTCGACATGGTTTTTTTTTTTTTTTTTTTTTTTTTTTTAAATGCAATGTAATGAAATGATCATATATAAGGAAATAAATGCTCACTTTTATTAAAAGAAAAATATAATGATCCTACAAAATAAATCTAGAGGAAGAGAAAGGTTCCTATGCCAGACTTATTGGGAAAGAAAAGATGAAAAAAGAAATAGAAAAAGAGGTCATGAAATCTTTTCGTTGAAGCTCGCCTCTTGTCTTGTATTGTTTCATCATTACCCTCATTTTTTGTTTGTCAATCATATGACTCAAACTCGATTCAACACACATGGATGGAAGGAGTGAAGAAAGATGGAATAGAAAGTGAAAAAAGAAAAAAATGATGGAGGTGGAGGGATATGAAGAATTAGGAATAAAATGTACCCCCCAACTCAAATGACGGAAAAGACCGACTCATGCATGAACCTAAGACATGGCCATGGTGACATGTGCTCAAAGTGTGTGCTAAGACTAGTGAGTGTAGGTGACATGCTAAGACTCGTGTCATGACCATGTAGCTAGACTATGTGACCAAGACTCGATTAATGACTTGACGAGGTGTTATTGATAGCGAAAATTAACCGAATTAATTAGCAAACTGGTTAATTAGACCCTAGGTGATGACTCGACAAATAATCCGAATTGTCGGCCAAGCGACAGAACTGGCGTCACAGTACGGTGGTTGGCGCAAGACTTTTTAGTAAATGTCTAGCGCTACACACCATACAGTGGCGCTACAGCTCAGATTTTGGCACCAATTTTGGAGCCTCGGTCTGGGACTGTTTTCGATATTATTAGTCAACTAGGGTATGCCTAAAGTCGTACTAGGTCAATTCCGATTAAAATAAAAGAAAAAAGACTTTATTAACTCGAATTAATTAATTAATTAATTAATTAGGCAAAGTTCTTTAAGTCATTAATTATAATCTCAACACAAATCAACAAACGGTTAAGAGAAACATGGAATATATATGCACAACAAATAATGCACAATTAGTCAAGTAGGCACAATATGATGCAATGAGTTCGCAACCTAACCATGGCTCTAGTTCTCTAAAGTTCGGGATATGGTTTAGTCAAACAGGGTCCATGGTTAATTGTTTAGAGTCACCGCGTAGAAGCCTAACCGTGAAGGGTTAACGCGTGTGGATAGAACACCGCGAGTTTTTTAGAAAAACTCGCTTCCATGGTTTGGTGAATTCAACCTCTCAGATGTACCCTTTGTTGCCAGGAGCGTTCAATCGGGTAGATAGAGCATGAATTCCCAGAGGGTTATGTCCATATGTAGAACACATATGGGTTTCAGAAAAGTGAGAAAAAAATTCAATCAGGAAGCAGGATCGAGCAAACAACGCAAAAAACCGGTCGAAATTAGAACGCATATTTCTAGCTCGGTATTGGGGGAAATTGGCGCCAGCAAACAGAGACTGGCGCCAACTTTTAACTGTAGCGCCTGGCGCCAATATTGGCGTCTGGCGCTACGGCTAAATGATTGGCGCCAAGTTCTGGCCCCTGACACTACTTCTCACATGCCTCAGCAGCTTTCTGTGCTCAATAAAATCATCCAGTTTCGCGCGGTGTTATTTCAGTCCTAGTATTGAAAGACCTTTCTCAAATTTCCTACGTGTAAAATCCTTATGTTTTTGACTCATTACGGGTGGTCTTTCCAATGAGAACCTTTTTATGCATATGACAATAATAATAATCAAAATTACGCACATGAAATACTTAGAACTTTTCGAGTCTCATCCACTCATTCTAAATCATTGCCGAAACAAATTCAGGAATTAAAATAGAAATCCTCCCCAGTGGAGTCGCTAAAAACTGTAGGGAATAATTTCAAGCCTTTAAAATCCCACTAGCTTGAACCCCACTGTGATCATACACTAAAGTACGGTGGCGTCCAAAAGAGAAGAAGATAGAGCAAAAGAGTCGCCAACAAGTTTTTTTAGGAACTTGTAAACCATTCACGAGGTGAAGGTTACACCCCTTAACGATCCAAGAGATCGTCAACTCCATAAGGTCATGAACCAAATAAGGGTTCGGGGATGAAGGTACAAATCCAACCTAAAAGAGATTGAACCTGCCCTAATAATAGGCCTCTACTTTATTCTGCTCGTATTCATGTGCGCTTTCTAATTAACATACAATCAATAGGATTAACCCTAAACCTGTTTAATCTATGTTAGTTGAATTTAATGCACAAATAAACTATTATTGGCGATCACTTGAAATTATAACCATATTAACCCTAACAAGATTATTAATATCTTATTAAGCGTGGTTACAAGTACCAATTCCCTTTAACATGCAATAAAGGTGATCAAGCAATAAAGAATAAATAATATGCATATCAAGCAACATAATAAATAATCAACATCATTAATAACAATAATATCAATCATAATTATAATCATCATAATCATGTTAAGGCATAGCAAGATCCTAAGCATGATACTAACAAGATTAATAACAAACCCTAGCATGTCACTAAACAATAAAAATCAAATCTCTAGCCCTAACATGATACTAACAATCATAAATATTAGGAAGAGAATAAAAGGCATCGTAACAATCATATTTAATATTAAAATTACTCTAGACATGATACTAGGAATATCATAATAACAATGTAAACATGATATCTACATCATAATATCAATTAATCAATTAAAGCACTTAAAGTACTTACTTGGATGCCTCGTACCTCTTTCTAATAACACAATACACGCGTTAGTAACTTCAAGGAAAATAATAATCAAAGCAATTAAATTAAATAATTGAAAAAGAGATTTGGGACCAAACCCTCAGAAATTAAACCTTTCACGTCTAGGGCGAAGGCAACTTCGAATATGGCTAGGTGTATCAAGACCTTGTGAATGCGGAATTTTGTAAGAGAATTAAGAAAAGAGAAGAATGGGATGAATGAATGAAAAGGATTGATGATTCTTGGTGAATGGATATTGTAAATCGTGATTGTTGATTGAAAGAGTAGATGATTCTTGGTGAATCAAAACGGATTTTTAGATACGATATTTATAGAGAAAATCATCCAAAAAAGATAATTTATCAAAACAGAGCCTGAAGACCACAAATCCACCTTGGCGCCAGACCTGGCTCATTGGCGCCAGGACTAGTGGCTAGCGTCAGGCGCCAATGCTGGCGTCTGGCGCTAATCCTGATTCCAGGCGCCAAGGCCTGGGGTTGGACGCCAAATCGGCTTTCAACGCGTTTTTGAAAAATTGATAATTTTACCGTACTGGAAGATAAAATAATATAATTTCAATCAAAAATGCTATTTGATCTGATTAAAACTCTGAAGAGTCCTAATTGAATTAAGAATGACAAGACCTTCTAGAATGTTCTAGAAGACTAAAACCATTCCTAATTACATTACGAATGATAAATTATATTAGGCCCTCCCCTAGATCATAGGGCCGTACTTAAAACTCAAACCGGGCCCAGTTTAGTAAATTGGCCATAAATTCCTCAATATTCATCGGAATTGGGCTTATAATATATCGTTGGAAAGGTCTTTGCAAGCCCCATCCAACTACACCACTATTGGACCCATATCATGGACCAACCAAACTGGATTGGCTGTTTTCTTAAAAATAAAGTTTTCAAAAACAGGGAGAAGAGAAAATAAAACTTTCCGCAACACTAGACCTTTCCACACTTTCGTTTCATTCGATTATGATTTGACGTGAAAGGCACTCATCACTGGGTTTGGTTTTGGGGAGACACAAATGGGTGTCTACACTAATAATCTCTTATTTAATTGGCTACTACTAAGATTTATAATCCTACATGGCGCGCTGAGAAAATTAGATCCTACGTGGCTCTCTAAAAACTTGGGAAAAACTCCCCTTTATATATATATATTAGATTTTTAGATTTAAAGATACTACGTGGCTCTCTATAAACTCGGGAAAAAACTCCCCTTTATATATATATATTAGATTTTCATTCATCAACTATGTTAAGTAAAATTATATATTCATGATTTTTTTTTATTATAAATAGTCATTATATATTAAAATGTAATTACTAATATTGAAATTTATTTATACAAATATATGGTTAGATGTTTAAGTTTATAAATATATTATTCTGCGATTTTTTTTCCTAAATTTTGGAAGTAAATATTTTACGTATATTTTCAATCAATTTTTACAAAGTTTTTTTAAAAATATATTAAGAATACACCAGAAGATGACATGTGTCATTGCTGGTGTGTCTTTTTGTATATTGTTATTGATGGTGCATTCTCGATAAGGATACTACCCTTTTAAAGGTAAAATATATACAACATGTATCAAATGAATATGTAAAAGTCTAGAAAAAGTTGCAAACAAATCAACTTAGCCATTTATGTACTCTTGCCTTCGAGTCCAATATGGTTTCTAAACCATTTCGGACTATATCTCTCAACGTATTGATACGGAGAAGCCATCCGCGATCTAAATCTAATACCGTTAGGAATTTTTAATTTAATTCCCTAATTATTATATCCCTACTTTTCCCCTTTTTATTTGCATCTATACTTTGCCCTTAATTGTGTCCATGAGGTAAGAATATCACACCAAACACATCTATATGTGCCATGTGGGCAATAGATGAATTCAATAAACGTCAATCCTATGGTAGTTTTCTTCCTTGTTATATGCTTGTTTTTAGCCTCTTTAATCGCGTCTTTAGGTAATTATGCTTGCTTTACATGTTTGAGTGTAGTAGAGAAATGTGTGTTTTGACTATTTTTAAAACCTTTTTACACATCCCTTTACTACTCTTGAATTTATTACTATTTATTTTGGTTTGTTTTTTAGGTATTTCAGAATTTCTTGGGATTTAAATAATAAAGAGAAAGTTTGTTTATGGCTAAATAATATAGGTGGATATTAAAAAAAACTCCCTCAAAAGAAAGGGTTCCCTCTCTCGACAAAGAGCGCCCCCTATCCCTTTAATAGCTTGCTGCCGGCTATCAGTGGTTCACGACGACGCTTCACTCTCTGTTATCTACGATGGCAGCGGACGAGATTGCACAGATGTACTCAAACCTTCGCATTCAAGATGAAGACAGGCCCGCTATTGATTTTGGGGTTTTAAGCCCTAACGGAAAGGAGGAGAATTTATCATTGATGCTGGTAGGAAAACTCTTAACTGAAAGATCCTATAATGTAGAAGCTTTTAAGAAAACAATCACTAATGTTTGGACACCGATTCATGGCTTGGCGATTAGGGTTCTAAGCCCAAATTTGTATGCTTTTCAATTCTTTCATTGGAAGGATTTAGAAAGAGTCTTGAAGGGCCGTCCTTGGTGTTTTGACAATATGCTGGTGGTGCTAAAAGAAATTGACGGTGATGAACAACCTGATGAGATTATTCTCACAAAATCGCCTTTTTTGGTCCGAATTAAAAATCTTCCTTTCAATTGCCGTACTGATAACCATGTCAGAGCTCTGGTGGAGGGAATGGGCGAAATTATTGAACTCGAAGAGGATTTGCTGGGAATTGGCAGATATCGAAGGGTCAAACTCATGATTGATGTGACGTTGCCCTTGCGGCGCTACCAGAAAATACTTGACAAACGGGGGAGAGAACTCCGGGTCACCTTTGCATATGAGAGATTACCACATTTCTGTTTCGCTTGCGGAATCATGGGACACTCAGAAAAATTTTGCCACTCTGTTCCCGAGGAAGATAGATAGGAAAAGTTAGGGTGGGGTACTGAACTCAAAGCAACTCCTAGGAAAGGATTGACAAAGGAACTTAAAGAGGTTGAAAATCTGAAAAGCGCAAAGAAACTCACCTTTGTAACAAAGAAGGGAGGCGAAGAGGAGACTTTGCAAAACAATTCTGGGCAGAATTTAGGCACTATGGCAAATTTTGCCCAGGGTATACTTGCTGATAAGACCATCTCCCAAACTCTGACACCCAATTTGGGGTCACAAATGATGATAGGCAGACATCCCAGGATGGGAACAATGTTCTGCCAACCAAAAATACTGGTGAGGCATCTCAGGCTCCCCTGGGTACATTTAATGTTGGCAAAGTTAACCAAGAAGAAGGCAGAAATCCAAAGAAAAAATTCCGATCAAGTACGGGGACTAGTGTGAACAAGAGAACCATTCCCTCTCTGAAACGTGCTCATATTGAGGATACCATGGAAACTGATTTTGATGACTGTGGTAAAAGATTAAAAATGACATATGATGTTGTGATGGAGACTACTATAGCGGCGGAGGTTGGTTCGGACCATTCTCCTTCTTGAGAAAACTACCACTCGAAAGAAGAAAAAGAAGAACAAAAGTTTCAAGTTTGAGACCGGATGGTTGCTCGATAACTCTTGTGAACAAGCTGTTAAACAAGCTTGGGATAGTGCGATGGAGGAGCCTACTATGGGGCGCATTGCTGCAGTAGCTAGAGGTTTGGTAAAGTGGAGTGGTGAAAAATTTAACAAGCTAGATGAGCAAATTAGTGACGTTGAAAAAGCCCTCAATGATGCGCAAGGGAAGAGGGTGACAGTGGATAGTATAGAGGAGTGTGCAACGCTGGAAAAACACCTTGATGAGCTTAACGAGAAACTTGAAGCTTACTGGCATATAAGGAGCAGAGTAGCAGAGGTGAAAGATGGTGACAAAAATACTAAATATTTCCACCATAAAGCTTCCCAAAGAAAACAAAGGAACTTTATCCGTGGAATATTTGATAATGGTGGGCAATGGCATACGGATGAAGACAAAATTGAAGGCATTATTAATTCTCATTTTAGTGCTCTTTTCACTTCTTTGGACCCA
The DNA here is from genome assembly GCA_024500155.1 of Chenopodium formosanum. Classification (NCBI taxonomy): domain Eukaryota; kingdom Viridiplantae; phylum Streptophyta; class Magnoliopsida; order Caryophyllales; family Amaranthaceae; genus Chenopodium; species Chenopodium formosanum. Next base: position 23,189,038 of record CM044880.1, read on the forward strand.
CCTGAGAATGTTATGCAAGAAGTACTCCAAAATGTCACCACTCGAATCACAACTGAAATGAACAGTGAGCTTACAAGACCATTCACAAAAGACGAAATTCTCAGTGCTCTCAATCAGATGCATCCAAACAAAGCTCCGGGGCCCGACGGTATGCATGCTATTTTTTATCAGAGGTTCTGGCATATTATTGGTGATGATGTAACTAATTTCGTTAGTAATATTTTGCATGGTTGTCCCTTTCCTAATCATGTCAATAGTACTAATATTGTTCTAATTCCGAAAGTTAAAAAGCCTACCATCACTACGGAATTTAGACCAATTGCTCTCTGCAATGTCCTCTACAAATTAGTCTCCAAATCAATTGTGATGAGATTAAAAAACATTTTGCCAGAAATTGTTACAGAAAACCAGAGTGCTTTTGTACCGGGTCGTCTTATCACTGACAATGCCTTAATTGCACTTGAGATTTTTCACACTATGAAGTACCGGAAGAAGGGTAGAAAGGGAGCTATGGCTATGAAACTCGATATGAGTAAAGCGTATGATCGAGTTGAATGGGGGTTTCTCCGGAAAATGTTGCTCACTATGGGCTTTGATGGAAGATGGGTTAACTTGGTGATGGATTGTGTAACATCGGTGACCTATTCTTTCGTGATTAATGGAGGAATCTGTGGTTCGGTGTCTCCTACTAGGGGACTCCGTCAGGGGGACCCTCTTTCCCCTTATTTATTTATTCTGATCGCTGACGTTTTCTCGAGCATGCTGCAGAATAAAGTTCGGGAGAGGTGTTTACATGGGGTTAAAGCAAGTCGTAATGGTCCCGAAATTTCTCATCTTCTCTTTGCGGATGACAGCTTACTCTTTACTAGAGCAAACCGACAGGAATGTGAAATTGTAGTTGATATTCTCAACCAGTATGAAGTAGCATCCGGACAGAAAATTAATTATGATAAATCAGAAGTCTCTTTTAGTACGGGGGTGAGCCTAGAGCGAAGGGAAGAACTGTTGGGAATTTTAAATATGCGATTTGTTGACAGACATGAGAAGTACTTGGGTATCCCTACTATTTTGGACCGCTCAAAAAGAGTGGTATTTGGAGCACTGTTGGACATAATCTGGAAAAAGCTTCAAGGTTGGAAGGAGAAGCTACTCTCACGGGCCAGAAAGGAAATCCTCCTGAAATCTGTTATTCAAGCGATTCCTACCTATTTAATGGGGGTTTATAAACTTCCGGGGTCGGTCATTCAATCAATACAATCGGCAATGGCAAGATTTTGGTGGGGTTCAGACGGGGGAAGGAGGAAAATCCACTGGAAAAATTGGTCATCCATGTGTACACTAAAGTGTCTCGGGGGTATGGGATTCTGGGACCTTGTTGTGTTTAATGATGCATTATTGGGAAGGCAAGCCTGGCGTTTGGTGAAAGCTCCAAATTCACTGCTTAGACGGGTTTTCAAGGCAAAGTACTACCCGAATTCTGATTTTCTTGAGTCTTATCTTGGTTACGCGGGTAGTTACTCATGGAGGAGCATTTGGTCCTCAAAAAGTCTCGTAAAGGAGGGTGTGCTATGGAAAGTGGGTGACGGGAGACAGATCAACTTGTGGAAGGACCCTTGGGTAGCCGATGCAGATGGCCGATTTATTTTGAGTGACGAAGCGCCTTCCCTATCTATGGTGAGTGATATTATTTGTACTGACTAGAGAGAGTGGAATTATGAGCTTATTGAAGAGCATTTTAGTGAAAGAGATGCTCGTTGCATTATGGCGATTCCTCTAAGTGAGGAAAGCATGGATGATGAACAAACTTGGGCTTTTTCTCACTCCGGAGACTACAGTGTCAAGTCGGCCTATTTATTGGGGAAGGGGTGTGACTTTGATCTCTTCCACCAAGCATGGACTGAAATCTGGAATGCCGATGTCACCCCGAAGGTAAAGCACTTCTTTTGGAGACTATGTTCCAACACATTGCCTGTCCGTGCCCTCCTCAAACATCGACATATGATTGACGATGCTAGCTGCCCATGGTGCAACACTGAAGAAGAAACGGTTGCCCATGCCTTTGCAAATTGTATTCGAGTCCAAGCCTTGTGGGACGATTGCAATTGTGCAGCAATGAGTAAGTGGGATGGCTTCGATTCGTGGTGCGATATGGTGATTAGCTGGAAACACCTTGATGCAAAAACCAAGCAAAGAGGCATGTTCTTAGCTTGGTGTATTTGGGGGGAGAAAAATTTCAGAATTTTCGAAAACAAAATCACCCCAAACGAGCTTATTGTTGCCAGGGTATTAAGGTATGTTGAGGAGTCTGGGATGTATTCTGCTCGAGTTTACAAAGCAACATCTCCCAACTCTAATCGCAGTCCGAACAAGTGGATAGCCCCTCCTGCAAATGTAGTGAAAATAAATATTGATGCTTCACTCAGGGATGAAGGTTGGGTGGGATTAGGCGCGGTTGCTCGCGACTGTGTGGGGAATGTTTTATGTGCTGCTGTGAGGCGTTCCCGTGCGTGCTGGTCCCCTGAAATAGCTGAGGCAAAGGCTTTGTTGCTGGCTTTAAGAATGGGGAAGAGAAGAGGCTTTGAGGAAGTGATTTTAGAGTCAGATTGTAAGCTGGTTGTTGAGCGACTGTCCAAAGGTGCAATTTTCTCAACCGACATCGACACTGTCTTAGGGGATATCCTTTCACTTTGTACTAGTTTTAAAGCAATTTCTTTCTCTCATGTAAAGCGTAATGGTAATTGTGTAGCACATAATCTCGCTAAGCTCCTTCCTTTGGGAGTAGAACAAACTTGGGTGAATCATGTTCCCCAAGAGGTTAGCCCCTATGTACTAATGGACTCCCTGTCTATCGTTTAATGAATTGCTTTGCTCGGTTTTTCTCAAAAAAAAAAAAAAAAAGAGGAAGATTGAAAATAGCCAAACAAGATCAAGTTTGGGAAGCTAGAACCCAAGTAAGTTTTAAGGAAAAACAAGGCACGCGCGTAGGGCACGTATTCAACACCGTGCCCTAGTATCTAAGAACTAAGTTTCTGTTTTGGGTAAGATAATCAGTCGCGTGCGCACCCTTATTGTCTAGCTAAGACCAAATTTCCGTATCAATTTAATCGCCTATAGAGCACTACCGTGCCAGCCAATACAATGGGTGTTGTACTAGCAACAGAAGCAACATGGTTGAGATAAGGTATTTATTGTAATGACATATTCCTAAACTGCGCCTAGAGCCTTGGTCGTGCCCGCGACTAGGTATTTATGCTCAAGGATGTACTTTTGATGGTGATTTGTCTACTTTACCCCCTTATTTCCTCTTAACTTATAAATACTTATTTCCTCCTCCTTGGTAAACAAACTATTATTCAACCTTTATTTTAATATTTTAGGCATAGTTGAGAGCTTTTCTCTCTAGATAAGTGTTATAGTAGGAGTAGTTTTAGAGAGGAAGTGAGGAAAATCAATGGAGAATTGAGAGAATAAAGAATAAAGTGTGTCAATTGATTTGGAGATTTTCTCAACAATTCTATGAGCATTTCTTACTTTATCTGACCTTTATCACTTTCATCTCACACTTGATTTAGTTTTGTTGATTAATGCTTTGATTAATTTAGTTGCTATCTTCGACTTTTGTTTTTTATATTCGTGCTTTTAACTATGTTAAGTTGATTAGGTGGTGAAGTTTAGTGCGTAGTTTACTTTCTTGGGTTTGGGTAAAGCATGTTGGATTGAATTTTAGTTTGATCTAGGACTTGATCATCAATTGCTTTGTAATTAAATTAATAAGGTAAGGTTTGCATGTTGTTTAGATTGATTGGAATAGCTTCCCTTGATTTTAAACATGAATGCATGATTGAACTTTATTGTCTTGAAATTTTATATTGATTTCATCAAATTATAATTGATTGGGAATTTGAGGGTTTAAGTTAAGTCGGAGTAATACTGAATATTTGGTATATCGCTTTAGTACTCAGAGAGGGACATTCAATGAAGTGGTGAGTTTAGATGTAAAGGATTTAACCATTATTGAATGTTTATAGTATCTTGGGTTGATCATCCAAAAGAAGGGTGACACTAATCAAGACGTGGCCCACAAGATTAAGTTAGGGTGGCTTAAATGGAGAACGTCCACGGGAGTGCTATGTGACCAAAGCATTCCATTACAGTTAAAGGGAAAATTCTACATGACTTCCATAAGACTAGTGTTTCTCTATGGTATAGAATGTTGAGCTTCTAAGAAGGAGCAGATTAAAAAGACGGAGGTTACAAAAATGCGCATGTTAAGGTTGAAGTGTATGATGACTCTAAGAGATAGAATCAGAAATGTGGTTATTCGCAAATGAGTAGGTATGGCAGGCATTGCTAATAAACTAACGGAAAATTGTCTACGTTGGTTTAGGCATGTAAGACAGAGACTCAAGGTGTATCGGTTCGAAGAGTGGAAAAGTGGGACCATGGAGGGGTTATACGATGGAGAGGGAGATAAAAAATGACTTGGTTGTAAGGATTTAAAAAGGATATGACGTATATGAATTTGCATGAGAATGAAGCATTGGATCGTAAGGGATGGGCCGAGGAGAAATATATATTTCGATGACTACACAGAGTAATCAATTTTTGTTCATGTTAGAAGAACCCACTTATGGGATTAAGGCTTTGATTGATTGATTAAAAGGGAATTTGATTGTGATTTCCTCTTATTTGTATTCCATCAAGGATAGCTATCAGATGCTCCCAATTGCTCCTACCACTAATGTTTACATTACATGAATGGTTGATTCCCCAATTAGCTTGATTTTCATGAATGCATGTGGATACCAATTTCCATGTGTTTTGTTTTTTTTTATTCTTTATGTTACTAGTTAAGTAGTTGTAGTATTCTAGCGCTCTCCTCGTATTTGATTTTGACCTATCTTATGCATTAGTTGAGAAATATCTAGCATTACCATTACTGGTGGTTTGACCCTTGACTTACCTCTATAATTACGTGATTATAAATTTTGTATGAACTTAGGAGGATTAGTGTTTGACCTGATTTTCATTTGTCAACAATTTTTACATGGCCTTCATCACAGTCACGAAAAAATAAGGTAACAAATTAATATATTATTAGTTTTTATTGTTTTTATTTGACATACATGTACTATTATCTTTTGATATTAAAGAGCTACATTTGAATGTATATATGTTTGTATAACAAGTTTGCAATTAATTTTTTTTAAATGTAAACTGTGTACCCCCACACATGATCACCTCATAATTGCAGCTGACGTAGATTTTGAAGCTTTAGCATTAGTGCCGCTTGTTATGTTTTTTCTGTCTTTCTTTTGGAGGACATGTAGTTTAGGAGATTTTGGTGACGTTGGATTCCTACAAGACCTATTAAATGACACAATTTTCATTATGTTATAAAGAGAAAAACAATACAAAAAAATTGCCTAGTTTAATCCACTTTTGAGGCGTCCGCCTAAAATAATACCACCTTTAGGTTATTATTAAATAATCTGACCCATACCAATCCACTCAAAATGGTCATGAGTGACCGATAACTGGTTTAAGATGTAATTTGTTTTCATTGATTTGTCCAAAAAAAAATTTTAAAAAAAAGAAATCAAATTTTAATTTTTTTTTTTAAAAAAAAAAAAAACTACCACAACCTAAGTTTCTGCCACCACCATCCCCATCACCACCCAAACCTAAACCCAAACCACAAAACCACCACCCCACCCAAACCATAAATCACCGCCACCTGAAAACCACCGCTCCTACCGAGATCCCAACCTAACCCCAAAATCCCCTTCAAAAAATCGAAAACCCAACAATTTAAACCCTAGGAAACTGGACAACGAGGGTTGGGCAACCTAAATCGAGGTTGGTGGAGGATAGCACAGTCGGTATGGGGGATAGGGAAAGTCGTCATGGCCGGAAAGGGACAATGAGGAGGCTGGGATCGGGATGGGAAAGTAATTTTCGAAGGTTAAGGATGGTTTTCATGGGTTACTGGTGTTTCCGTTTGTGTGGAGGGGGAGGGGGGTCGGCCGAACGCCAAAGGGCCTAGAGTTTAGGGATGACTAGCCGGAGCCGCATGGCGGGGACGACGGTGGCTTGGGCAATGGGTGGTTTTTTTTAAGATTATGTTTTAACAAAAAAATTAACTCTGTTTTGAAAGAGTTTTATTTTTTTTACCAATCACATACCGCCATGTACGTGTTAGGTAACTTGTTATAATAAGTTACATGACAGGTTGGGATCCTTTTGAGCGAAATGAGTATAAAGGTCGGATTATTAAAAAATAACCCAAATATTGGATTATTTTTAGCGGATGCCCCAAAGTTGGGATTATTTCGGGCAATTTTTCCAAATAATAATATAAAAATAAAAATAGTCATTTGTGAATAAATACTTTTGTGGCACAAATGGATTAACAAACTTAGGCATAGGTCTAGCATACGGAACCAAGGTCTTCCGTAGTAGTTTCAAGGCCATTTCTTCTTCCATCTAAAACATGATAAAGAAAATGTCATTTATGGGTAGCAAATGTGACAATCAGTGATTTTCAAATAAATTAATGCACGCACCTGTCTTTTGATTTCGACCTCTTCTCTATATCGTTTATACATGAATTCTTTCTCCATAATCTTCTTCTCAAATTCTGCTCTGTTTATAGCTCGATGTTCAGCATGTAAATTAAACTCTTGAGTTTCTGTGAGAGGCTTAAGTTCTTTCTCAGGAAGAGGAATAGGATCCCTAAATTTTTTTAAAAAAAACATACATAAATAAAGTAGGGGCGGGGAATCAAATAAGGATGTAATTGTACAGAAATCTTCATTGAAAATTTGGTAGGCTGGTTTTTTTCTTACTCTTTTAAAATTGGTTGAGCCTTGAAAATCCTCATTTGAGATTCTTCTCGTTCCATTTTGCGTCTTTCCTCCATTTCTTTCCTCTTTTCATTATCATGCCTAATTAGACTTTCAAGTTGGAAAGGTTCAGGTTGAGTGCATTCTTTAGGATCTGGTTTGGGAGGAACCTACAACACCAATATAAGCAAGTTGCCATTATTACTGAAGGAAAGCAACCAAAGTATATAAAGGTGAATATAAATAATTTTAATCGAAATGATTTTTTTTTTTTTAGATGATACATTAATTAAAGGAAGTATAAATCCACCTTTAACAAGTACTCCAAAAATAAAATAACATTTTAATATATCTCTTAATATTATGACCGTTTGTATTTGAGAGACTTGATAGGGGTGTTGCAAACTGGGATTGGATGGAATTAATGCCCAACATTGGAATCTTTCATATGCCAAGTGATAAGTCTGACCACGTGCCTATTAAGGTGATGAATATTCCCCGAAATGGTAGTACGAGGGATAAGAAGAGAATGTTTCGTTTCGAGGATATATGGTTGTCTTCGCCTGATTGTGAAAATGTGGTAAGAGATGCATGGACATCGTCCACAGGTCTCTGGAATGCTGATGATGTCTTGGTTAAAATTAAAAAATGAGGTGAAATGTTGCAGTCGTGGAGTATTCGTGAGTTTGGCAATGTGACGAGGAAAATAAGTGAGGCTCGTAAAAGACTGGCAGTAATTGATGGATGTGATCCGAGTATTGATATGGTTGACGAGAGGAGACAAGTATGTGTGGAGATTGATAATTTGCTTTGTTTGGAAGAAACTATGTGGAGGCAGAGATCGAGAGTTTCGAACATGAAGGAAGGTGACCAAAATACAAAATTTTTTCACATGAAGGCGTCTCGGAGACGAAAGAGAAACTCAATTAGGGGGGTCCGAAAAGCAAGTGGGGAGTGGGTTTGTGAGCAGGAGGATATTATGAGTGCAGCAATGGAGTATTTCACTGGAATATTTACCTCTACAGCACCCGAGTTGATAGACAGAGCTATGGATGGGATGGGGACTCGCATAACAGAGGAGATGAATGATGCTATGCTAAAACCTTTTGAGATGGATGAGGTGACAAAGGCTATTTTTCAAATGCAGCCTAGCAAAGCTCCCGGCCCGGATGGTATGAACGCTAACTTTTTTCAAAAGCATTGGCATATTATTGGTTCGGATGTTGCGAGGTATGTGATTGGTGTCATTAATGGGGAGAAGGAGATGGCAGAGTTGAATAGTACTCATATTGTATTAATCCCAAAAATTAAAAACCCTCTTGCTATGTTTGATTTCAGGCCTATTAGCTTATGCAATGTTATTTATAAAATAATCTCAAAAATGTTAGCTAATAGATTGAAATTATTCTTGCCGGAAATTATCTCTCTCAACCAAAGTGCTTTCACTCCGGGCAGACTTATTACAGATAACATATTGGTTGCTTATGAGACTTTTCATTACATGAATAGTGTTTGTTCTGGGAAGAAAGGGTGTATGGCGGTTAAACTAGATATGAGTAAGGCTTATGACCGTGTTGAGTGGAGTTTCTTGAGGAGGGTGTTGGAAAAAATGGGTTTTAATAGACGATGGGTGCTGCTAATTATGAGGTGTGTGATGTCAGTTTCTCATGCTGTGATAGTCAATGGGGAACCGTCTCCATCTTTTTTGCCAGAGAAGGGCCTTCGTCAAGGGGATCCAATTTCACCTTACTTGTTCATCCTTTGTGCTGAGGTGTTTTCCCATTTGATTCAAATGGAAGTTAACAGGGGTCTCTTGCGTGGCATACAAGTTTGTAGGGGAGCGCCGAGTGTGTCCCATCTCCTTTTTGCGGATGATAGCATTATTTTTTGCAGAGTTGAGGATAGTGACGTTCAAGCTGTGAGGAAGATCTTACAGTACTATAGTGATGCTTCGGGACAAGAAATTAATTTTTCGAAATCTGAAGTAAGTGTGAGTTCTAATATTTCTCAGGGAAGGAAGGAGGAGTTGGCAGCAAGCTTGGAGGTGCGATTAGTTGAGGATCAGGGGAAGTATCTTGGTATGCCTACTTTTGTGGGTCGGTCGAAGTCTAAGGCGTTTGATTTTTTGAGGGAAAGGGTATGGAAGAGGTTGAAAGGGTGGAAGCAACAACTCTTATCGTTCGCGGGGAGAGAAGTCCTCTTTAAGGCTGTTGTCCAAGCGGTTCCTACCTATATAATGAGTTTATTTCGTCTACCTAACGGGTTCTGTTATGACTTACAGAGAATGATGGCTCGATTTTGGTGGGGTTGTAAGGAGGATGAAAGGAGAATCTTTTGGGTGGCATGGGACAAGCTCTGTGATTCTAAGCAGCTAGGGGGATTGGGTTTTCGAAGACTTGCTGATTTTAATGAAGCTTTGCTAGCAAAACAAGGCTGGAGAATTCTGAACAATCTAGACTTGCTTTCTGCTCGTATCCTTAAAGCTCGTTATTTCCCGAATTCTGATTTTTTTGGCTCTAAAGTAGGCAGCAGGCCGAGTTATATATGGAGGAGCATTTGGAGCAGTAAATGGGTTATTGAGAAGGGATGCAAGTGTATTATAGGGAATGGTAAATCGGTTAAGGTGTGGAGTGACCCTTGGATCAATAGACCACCCTCTTTTCGTGTTATCTCAAAGAAGAAGGATGGTAGTAGCTGTGAGAAAGTGGCAGATCTTATATGTGCCGAGAGTGGGAATTGGGATGTTGAAGTGATAAGGGAGAATTTTATTCCGTTTGAGGCGGATGAAATTTTGAACATGCCGCTAGGGTCAACAATGCTTGAGGATATGTATGAATGGAGCTATGAAAAGTCGGGATCCTATACTGTAAAATCTGGTTATCACTTTATTTCTTTTAATAGAAGGTTGGAGGAAGGAGGTAGAGGCTCTTCGAATCCAACGAACTTGTGGCAAAAAATCTGGAAGCTATGTGTTCCCCCCAAAGTAAGAGTGTTCGTTTGGAGGCTATGTTGTGGTGCTCTCCCAACAAGCAAAGGACTTAATAGACATATAGAGACTATCTCACCGCTGTGTAGAAGGTGCAGTAGGGGAGTTGAAACGGAGATGCACGCTATTGGGGGTTGTGATTTTGTTAAAGGAGTATGGGAGGAGGTGGGTGTTTTGTTTGATAGCCCACATTTCTCTGATGCTACTGATTAGGTTGACTGGGTTTTGAGGTTGCAAGATGTTGGGGAAAGAGCCGAGATTATGATTGTTGCGTGGGAATCTTGGAACGAGAGGAATGCTGTAGCTAATGGAGTTGTGCCTAGGGTCCCTTCTGAGATTGTAGTTGCTGCTGAATCGTTGCTTAATGCCTTTACAGAGGCACGTCAACTTGCTTCTGTCCCGCGAGTTAATACTAGGCAACGATGTGAGAATGCTTCTTGGTGTGCTCCTTGTGAAGGTACCCTGAAGGTGAATGTTGATGGGGCGGTTTTTGGAGATGCAGGATCTGGAATGGGCGTTGTTATAAGGGATCATAATGGGGATGTGGTGAGGGCGGGCTGCCAGCAAGTCCATCAGATGTGGGATGCTAGTATTACCGAAGCGAAGGCGATGGTCCTTGGATTGAAATTGGTTGTTCAATGCAATGCTAAAAGTGTTATTGTTGAAAGTGATTGTGAGCACTTAGTGAAGTTGGTTAATGGCATAATAAAGGAGGGCTCGTTTCTTGGTTTGCTAGCTAAAGAGATAAAAGCTATTGCTGATTTTTTTTATTCTGTTGTTTTTATTCATATTTTTAGGGAAGCTAATGTTGCTGCCCACTCTATGGCTCACCTTGCTCCACTTGAGTATTCTACTAGGGTGTGGGTTGGGAGTTGTCCAAGTGTGGTAGAAGATGTAGTTGCATTGGATTTTTGTTTGAGTTTCAATAATAATTAGCCGTTCCGTCGGCTTTCCTAAAAAAAAAAAATATTATGACCGTTGGGGGGCATCTGCTCAAAGTATAATAAAAAACAAATAACATGTATAATAAGTTAGGAATCTTCTAATTTCCTTTTTTACAAAATTATTTTTATTTTAAACTTTAGTTTTAGAAAAATAAACTGATAAACCCATCCTCTTTTCTCTCCTTTCATGACCTTCCTCCATTACCACCCTACCTTTCTCCATTGTAACCACCTCAAAACACAAACAAAACCACACAAAACAAACCTCACTACTAGAACCCACACCACCATGGACCTAAACCAAAAATACCTCTAAAAAATCCGCACCCGTAAAAAATGCCATCAACCCTTCCTTATTCCTTTTTGTCAGTCGTTACCCCCTTCCTCTTATGCTTTATTATATTTATTTTTTTCCTATTATATTGGTTAGGGAGGAGAGAGAAGGGTGTTCCAGTTAGGGTTGGTGGTGGCCAAGGTGAGTAGTGGCTAAATAATGTGATTTCAATGAGGGTGATTCATAGCTAAGGTGGTTTCGATGAGGGTGAAAGAACTAGTTGATTAAGGTGAGGGTGTGTATTGTGGTGATTAATAAGTTGTTAAGGTGAAGGTGGGACTAGACTAGGGTGGTTCGTTTGGGTGAATATGTTTGCGGTACAATGGTGGTAGACTAAACCTATAATATGTAGTATTGGTGGAAAAAGAAGGGGATGGAAGTGTTATTTAAAAAAAAAAAAAAAAAAAAAAAAAAAAAAAATTCCTCAAATGAATAAAATTAAATTTATTTGTTAAAATTAACTTAAAATACTCTTATAATATGCGACACGTGTTTGATTAACTTAATAAGCGATAGTTAAAAAAAAAAAAAAAAAAAAAAAAAACCCTAAACTTATGAAGAAAACATGGTTATCAATATCTATCATTTATGTCATATTTTGAGTGGATTCACCCTAAAAGTCATATTATCTAGGATAATCAATAAGTTGTTTAATTTTTGGAGCACCATCAAAAGGTCATATTATGCTTTATAACTTTTTCACAAATAAAATAGAAAACGATAAAACTACCAGACGGAACTCAGTACTGTAAGGGATAGGGTTAGCTTTCGGAACTGTAGCTTTCTCTGCCTCAACTAGTTCTAGCATAAGCTCGTACGTAAACTTTCTTTCTTTCTCTACACCTCTTTCCTTGAATTATGTAGAAAGAAAGATATTATAAGGTAAGGCAATCTGAATTAGTGATTTGATAACAACATTTTTTTTTTTTTAAATAAGGAAATATATATACCTCTGTAAAAAGATAGAATGGAGTGGGCTTTGTATATCTTGGAATCTTTTTCACTTCATTTGGCTCTGAAACTAAAGAAAGCTAAAAGGGCCAGAAAATAATATTATAATGCTTTGTATTGAACAAGAACAAAAAAAAAAAAAATCATAAATTTTCTATTTCTTATACCTTTTAAATTATGAAATTCCCAAAATAAAAAAGGGGGAGGGGAATCTAATATATAATTGCAGAGTCGTTTTCACCACAACCCTCCAAATCCCCAATCCTCAAATCTCATGCATTTGAGGTTTGTTTTTTTTTTTTTTTTTTTTTTTTTTTTTTTTTTTTTTTTTTTTTGGTTTTTTTAAAATAACTATCATTCCATTACTTTATTTGTTTGTTTTTTAAACAAAAAAAAAAAATATAATTGCAGAGTCGTTTTCACCACAACCCTCCAAATCCCCAATCCTCAAATCTCATGCATTTGAGGTTTTTTTTTTTATTGTTTTTTTTTTAAAAAAAAAAATAACTATCATTCCATTACTTTGTTTGTTTTTTAAACAAAAAAAAATGTATTTTTTCAAGGGATTGCAATAACTAATAATAACAATTCATTTTTTTCTTAAACACTATTAACATTTCACTTTGTGTTATTTTCTTTTGTGTATAATATATGTCATGTATTAGCACGGATGCACGGATTTACAGTTCATTTATCAACAATTCACTATAGAACTCAAAATCTCCAACCGCTCAATTCAAACAACTTCCACTTCTCTAATAATCAAAATAAAAATATGTACAACACGCTTTTTGCGTAATTGGCCTCATCAAATAGTTGCTTGCAAAAGAACAAAGTAACCCCTCCTATAGCACTGATGGAATAACCCCTATGACACTAACCGAATAACCCATATGACACTAACCGAATAACCCCTATAACACTGAACGAGTAACTCTACAGCTTTGAAAAAGTAACCCCCATAATAGCTTGACACATTTGCATGGCCACCTACATATAAGAGTAAGGTTTTGTTCTTTCGAGTTTATGAACAGAATAGAGCACGTCAGATTGCAAAAGAGTAGAGCATGTGACAATAGAGTAGAGCAGAGCTCAACAAAGTATGATTTTAGCAGAGTAGAGCAAGAGCAGACCATAAATAGTTCAAAATAACAGGGCATAAGTTACTACATCTAAATCAACCCCGTATTTGAAATCTATTTTTTCTTATATTATAAAATTAAAATCTTTCTAATATAATATATATCCCGTGCATTTTGCACGGGTACACTCTAGTCTTATATATAATTTAAGAGTTTTTTTTCAACTTTCACTCACAATACTCCAATCCTTGAATGGAGTAATTCTATGCATTCTCTTTTTTTTTTTAATTTTTTTTTTCTAATAATTACCTCTTTAACTTTCATTACAATAACTTCCATTTCTCCATTATTTCAAACAAAAAAAATAAAATAAAATAAAATCTACAACTACCAATTAATTTTTTCTTCTAAATATACATAAATGCTCCAAACTCCCTGAGTTCTCATGCATTTATTTTTTTTATATATTATTTAAAAAAAAAAAAAAAAAAAAAAAAAAAAAAAAAAAAAACAACTACCTGTTCTACAAAAAAAATCAATGACTACCATCCCACTATTTTTTAAAAATTTCTTTTCTTTTTTTTTTTTTGTATTTTTTACAAGGGAATATTACTAATATTACACTTTATTTAAGTACACTAATAACATTTCACTTTGTGTTTTTTTTTTTTTTTTTTTTACGTAGTATAATAGATGACATGCAGTACCACGAGTATATAGTTCATTTATCAACAATTCACCATAACACTCAAAATCCCCAACCATTTGATTATATGTATTTTTTTAGGAACTACCCTCCAAACAAGTTCGACTTCTCTAATAACCAAAACCAAAAAAAAATATATATATACAACACGTATTTTGCGAAACTGGTCTCATCGAAAAACTGTTTGCAAAAGAACAGAGTAACTCCTACATCACTGAACCAAGTTACCCCGCTAACCTCTATAGCTTTGACAAAGTAAACCCCATAATTACTTGCCACATTGCGTGACCACCGACATATAAGAGTAGACCCTGTTCTTTTAAGCTTTTGAGCAGGGCAAAGAACATAAGATTTCAGCATAGCAATTAGTAGGGAAAACCAAGTGTCAACAAATTAATAATATTTATTAGAGCAGAGCTACGCAAAGTTCAGCAGAACACAAGTCCACAATAGCTCAAAAGAACAGGGTCTAAGTTACAACATTAAAATTAACTTCCCATATTCTAAGAATATTTTTTCTTATAATATATATTTAAAATCTTTCTAATATAATATATATCCCGTGCATTTTGCACGGGTACACTCTAGTCTGATATATAATTGTAGAGTTTTTTTTTTCCAACTTTTATTCATAGCACTTTAATTCTTGAATGGAGCAATTCTAAGCATTCTAATTTTTTTTTATTTTTTTTTTATTTTTTATTTTTTTTGATAATTTCTTCTCCAACTTCCACTATTTTTTTTTTTGAGGAAAATAACTACTTTTTTTTTTTTTTTTTTTTTTTGCCAATAACTTTTAATTCTCTAAATTTTAGATACAAAAATAAATAAATAATTCACTTTCACTTTTACTATTTTACAATACAATATATATCTCCACATATAATTAACTGTAGCACTCAAAATCCCCAACAATTCACTTTTTTTTAAACTCTAGGTACTAAAATTTCACTTTGTTTTACGACTATTTTTTTGGTACATAGTATAATATATGTCATGCATTACCACGAGTATACAGTTTCGTTATCAACCATTCACTATAGTACTATAAATCCTCAAGCCTTCAATTACATGCATTTTTTTAGGGACTACCCTCCAAACGTTTTCCGTTTCTTTAATCATCAAAAGCAAAAAAAAAAAAAAAAAAATAAAAAAATAAAAAAATAAAAAAATGTACAACACGTTTTTGTGGAACTGGCCTCAGCGAATAACTACTTGCAACAGAACACAGTATGTAACTCCTAGAGCAAGACACTAAATCATATGACACTAACCAAGTAACACGAGTAACCCCTATAACACTGAATGGGTAACCTCTATAACTTTGAAAAGGTTAACTTCAAAATAGCATTGCGTGACCACCGACATAAAAGAGTAAGATCCTGTTTTTTGATCTTCTAAGCAATTAAAGCATAGAATATCATATTTCCGCATAGCACAACAGGTGTCATCACATTATTAATACAATTATTAAAAAAGCTAATTAGGATTCAACAGAACCGACCAATCCAAAACCAACCATTACAGCTCAAATCTAAATTACAACATCAAAATCAACATTTTATATTTTAAATATATTTTTTCTTATATATCCCGTGCATTTTGCACTGATACACCGTAATATTTAGTCATTTTGATGTCATTCCTGTACAAGTATAGCTAACCACATATTATTTTATCTTTTACTTTCATTCCTTTTCCTTGCTCCCACCGCCTTTCCTCCCTAATCGCTAAATAAGTTGATAGTTTAATTTATAGAATACCTTGCCATTTTATTTTGTACTCCATATATATTTTCTAGTATAAGATCATGTGCACTATTCACTTCTTATGAATGTGACGTTGTTTGGATGTTTTAACATCAGTACTTTTGATTTAATATTGCGTTTAGGTTTCCACTTAGTTTTCAACCAATGCAAATGACTAGCTCATTTCATTCAAAGCGTAATATTTGAAATAGCTAAAGAACCCGTAATTGATATATTTAGAATTCTAGAATAAAATATTTTTAATACCTGTTGGGTGGATTTAGTTGAAATAAAAGATGATACTTCTGCATTCGCGTTGTCCATTTCCATATTCTTCATACAAAATTCCTTTATTGATTAGAAAATCATTAATAAACATTAATATCGCAAATAATCTACATAATAATAAATTATTAAGTAGACTTATAATAATTGAATGGAATTGGAATAGACCTGAATTTTTTGTTTTTTAGGAAGACTCTTAGGTAATAAAGGTGGAGTGGAGAACTTAATAATCTAAACAAGATGACAACTCCTGAATCATTATATATTTCACTAAAAAGAAGGAATTTAGAAAACTAAATCACAAAAAGAAAAACCTTTTTATTCAAAGGATGTTTCTTAAAGTACAAAATCTTAGCTACATCATTCTCCATAATCTCAGGGCAACTTTTCACCTTTACGAAAGGAAGCCTATCTTGAGTGAAAAAATCAAGTTCATTAGGATTGGCCATTGAAAATTTACGTTTACCTTCCACCGAACAAGCACCACCATCCTATATATTAAACCAAACATGTTGTTAAAAATAATATGAAAACTTGAATATGAAACATAATCCTTTAAATAATATATACTTCCTCCGTTTTTTTAGTAGACACCATTTTACTTTGCACTATTCACAAACTATACTTTTGACTAACTTTTGTGATGTATAGCTACGATAAAGTATAGTCATGTGGGATCTTGTTTGAATCATCCAAATAAATTTATATTTTTAATATTTTTATGATTTTACATTGTTTATAATTAGAGATATTACTTGTTAAATTTGTGCGTTGGCAAGTGTGATAATAGAATGGTGTAAACTAAACAAACGGAGGTAGTCTATGATTTAGATGATATTTTTATTTTAAGCAAAAAAAGGTAGTATAAAGTAATCAAGGATGTCCATCACTTGTAACGATAAATTTTGAGGTAGAGACAAACTTCTTCTGCTTTTTTGAAATTTCTTCATCATACTAGCAACCTCATTTCTTAATAGAAAAATCTGTAATAATTCTATATAAAAAAATATCAATTAAAAGCTAGCCCTTACAATAAAGTTACTTTACATTTAATAATATACAAAATATCATGAGTAATGGTCAATTTAAAAAAATTTAGAACATAATTCCTCAATAAATAGTAGAAGTTTATGATTCAAACTGAGGAAATTAAAATAACAAGTAAGGGTTCGTTTGACATTGTTGCGGTTTTCAGTTTTTTGGTTTTTTGTATTTTAAAAGTGTATGATATATGTCATATAATGAATAAAAAATTAATCAAACTTATTAAAATCATGCTAATTTTGAAAACTGACAACAGAAAAGTGAAAACACCTTTTTCTTGTTTTTTGTTTTTGGTTTTTTGTTTAAAAAAAAAAAAACTGAAAACTAAAAACAAAAAATAATATCAAACAAGCCCTAACTTTGATAAATGGACCTGAGTAGGTTGAAATGAATAGTTTAATCTCCAATTCGTCATGATATTTATTAATGAAATCCAACTCTATCTAAGCGAACATGAAATAATTCTGTATTAGAGAATGATTAGAGTTGCTTTTCTTAATATGATTTTACTTGAATGTTAATATATGTGTCGGTTATTACATTATATTTGTATCGAATTTGTCATGTATAGAGGTATAGTTAATCTCTTTAAAATAACTTTTATCTTTTCTTAATTAATGATAATTTACATGAATTTATTTTCTTTTTAATTCAAAATATATTATAAAAAAAATTTAGGAAAATTATTTTTGGTAAACTCATACTTTTTAATTTTCTCAGTGGTAAACTATAAAACAACTTATAATCATTAGTAAACCCTAATTATCTTTACTAATTGAATGATAACATTAATAATGATTTTATATAATTACTTAACTATGGTTAACATTTAAAAAAAAAATTAAAATGCCTAAAATATCCCACTTAATACACTCAAATTACAAAAAAAACCCTCACCCAATCCTAAACTTTCACCATCTTCATCCTCCTCTCTTTCTTCCTCCTTACCTTTCTCACTTTCAAGCACCCACCCAATCACCACTTGCTAGCCACCATACCCCCGCTCCCACCCATGCCAGTGCCCGTGCCCGTGGCCAGCCTTCTCTCGCCAGTGCGCCAGCCTCCCCTACCCCTGCGTGCGTCTCTCCTTCCCCTTAAATCACCACCACCCCTTCCCCAAACAATCCCTCACATCCTCAATTTCTCCAACCTAAACGATGTATTTCCCTTCAAAACCTCCCCAACTTTTGCAATTCCTCCTTCAATTAGGTTGATAATTAATTAAAATCAGTGATCCGACTACCGTGTCGTTGATGCTTTGGAGGTCAAGATTTTTGTTTTTTTTTTTTATTCTGATAATATATATTTCCGCAACAAACACACTTGGCGAGGGAGGGTGAAGGGGCTGTGACGGCCAGCAAGGGAGGGGAGGGGATAAGACGGTCAACGAAGGAGGAGGAGGAGGAGGAGGGGAAGAGATTCGATGACCGGAGAGAGAGGAAGGTTTTCGATGGAGTAGATCTCAAGGAGGATTGGCTTTTTGGGTGGGTTTAGGGCATTTTGTGTGGCGGTGAAGTTGGGTCGGTTATTGGTGGCAATGTCAATGGTTGGACGGTGGTTCTGGTGCTGATGGCGATAGCGGCTATGGTTGCTGGGCGGTGGTTCTGGTTGGTGGTTGTACCTTTGGGGTTGAAATTTTTATAGGAGAAAGCTAGAATTAAGGATAAGGGCTAAATTAGTCATTAAGTCATTATAACTAACTAAATTTTAACAAGGATAATAAGTTTTTTTTATAGTTTACCATTGAGAAAATTAAAAAGTATGAGTTTACTAAAGAGAATTTCTCAAAATTTTAATAAAATTTTATTATTTGAGTCGGCTTTTGTTTTTTATTATGTGTTTTTGTTACCAGTACTACTAATATGGTAATAAAATATAATATAAGTCAAATAATATTTTTTCAGTCACTTATGTCTTCTTTTCGTTAACAAGCTGAGAGGTTAAGGCATATACAAAAAATAAAGGGAAAATTAACTAGAATAATCCCAACTTTGCCTTATACTATACGCCCAAAATAATACCAACTTTGGTTTATTATTTAATAATCTGAACTTTGATATAAATTTTCTTTCAATGGTCCCAAGTGATTAGTAAACTATTAAAATAGTAATTCTTTTTTTTTTTTTGAAAAAAAATATATAATTTACACGTCCCACCACATGATTGGTAAAAATAAGTTTTAATTTAAATTTTTTAAGAAAAGATTATTAATACTAATTAACAATTAACAAATTATTCAAAACTAATTATTTTAAAAACAATTAAAAACTAACTATTTAAATAAATAACTCTCTGCAAAAAGAAAAACTAACTATTTAAAAAAAAAAATTAAGAAAACCACCATCAGCCACCCTCTCTGCCCTCCACCCCTTGTCGACGCCCGCCTCAACCTAGCCTGCATGCCCCCACCCCTTGTCGGCGCTCGCCTAAACCTAGCATGCCCCCACCCCCAGTGCCGCCTAGCCTCCGCCTGCCAGCATCCCCCCTCCCCGTTGTGACCCTTTACTGCAACCGTAACACCTCGTTTTCCCCGCAACACATTTTTGCAACTAATTAACCCCCACTTGCAATCCCCTTCTACAACCACAAAATCAGAAAGGGTTGAGGGGTTTGGGTAAGATTCCAATAGGAATCGTGACTCACGGGAATGGTGAGGATTCGTAGTTAGGGTTGTAGTCAGCAAGGGTGAGGGTTGTGGGTGGGTTCTTTTGTTGGCGAACTGAAAAAGTGGATTCGAGGATGGGGAGGGTGTCAGGATGGGGGGAAGGGAAAAGAGTGGTGTCGTCGGCGCAAGAAGGTGGTATGGGTGGGATAGGCAACGAGGGTGGTTAGGGCGCTAGGTGGTTTTAAGTTAATTAAATAATTTGTTTTTTATTTTTCTTAAAAAAAAATCTATTTTTTTTGTTTTACCAAATCATTTGTTGACATGTGTTTAATAACTTGTTATAACAAGTTAAATGATCGGTGGGACCATTGAATGCAAATTCATATCAAAGTTTAGATTATTAAAAAATAATCTAAAGTTGAAATTATTTTGACGAATGAGTGACATTATTCTAGTCAGTTTCCAAAAATAAATAGGAAAAATGCATTTTAATAATCCCAAATTTCGTCAATTCACTTTGAATAATCCCAACTGTCAATTATTCTATAATGAGCCCAACTTTCACCTTGGTTTTCTTTCGTCAATCCCAAACCGGTCAACAAAAGTCAACAACCTATTATTCTAGGTTGTTTGACACGAGTCAGTATACGAGTGGTTCAATTTAAATAAAATAAAATAAGAAATAAAAAATCTACCATCCACCTTCTTCAGCCCCAACATCTACTTCCACCTTCTGCTGCAATCCAAAACCACCCACTTCTCAAGCCACCCAAGCTGGAAACGACTCCCCTCCTAGCCACTCCCCCGAAACCGGCCAAACAGCTAACCGTTACCCGTGAAACCGCCCTCACCCACCAAATCCGCCCTCACCCTAGCCGCGCAGCCGCACCGCCTAAATCACCCCCTTCCCTGACCATCGAGCTAGAAATGACCACCTCACCACCGACTTCTAAAACGACTCCTTACCACTGACTTCCAAAAGTGACATCTCCCCCTTCTTAAAACCCCACCAACTCACTTCCCAACTCAACCATTTTAGTGGAGGAGAGAAAAAATTTGAAATTGTGTTTGTTAGTTTGGAGGAGAGAGGATAGATCGAGAAAGGAAGCAACGGTGGTTTGGGTGGTGCGGCAACGGATTTTATTGGGGGTTTGGTTTTGCAGCCGCAGGTTAGGGGTGAGGGGTGGATGTTAGAGACGGTGTTGGTGGTGGACGAGGGAGAGGGTGGCGTTAGGGAGGTGGGGAAAGGACAGGGGAAGGTTTTCCGATGGTCGATGTTGAGAAAGTGGGGGGGGCTGTGAATTTTTTTTAATTTGTTTTTTGAGTTTTTTAATTTTTTTATGCCAATAAATGTGTGACAAGTGGCACCTTAATTTTTTTTTAAAAAAGACATAACCTTCATGGCAGGTAATCGGTTTTTGGGATTGTTAGAAGTAAACGGAGGTGAAAGTTGGGATTATTGTATAATAATCAATTGGGATTATTTAAAGTAAATTGGTCAAAGTTGGAATTAATAAAGTGTATTTTTCCAAATAAATAAATGAATGTTTAGTATGTTAATAGATAACTTTTAGTGACCTTTTCACAAAAGATACATGACTTGTTAGTACCCATCATATATTAGAAGGATTTTTAATTAAAATATTTTCTTGTAAATAAAAATAATTTTGAAGCAGCCTTACAAAAGTTAGAGAGGAATATTACAATACTATAATATGATCTTAGAAATTATTTAGATTTGGATATTTGAGTCAACGAAATGAATTGAAGTTTTTTCAATCTTAAGAGCACTTTCACTCATGGGACAGAAAAATGCCCATGAGGAGAAAATCATGGTAAAAGTGGTAAAATTGGGATCCTATTCTTGAGAAAAAAAAATGCCCATAAGGAGATTGTCACATGCTCATGAAAATGGCAAAAATAAAATGCTACAGAAGTCATGAGCCCCATCACTTAAATCAGAAAATTAAATAGTTTAAGAGAGAGAAAATTAAGGAGAGATAGTGATTTGGTTGTTTCTTTAGCCCATGAGTGTGTGAGGACATGTTGATGAGTCTATTTTATATATATTTTTATTCCCCATCCTACGGTCATATTTGTGCTTATTTGAGCTATGCGGGGCTATTTTTATTACTATTATACGTTTTCTAGTGTTTTTGTAGAGTTGATATTATTTTGTAGGAATTTGCAGATTTATGATAATTCCCGAGCTTATTGAATCACTACAAAGTCATTGGAATTTGATTGTATTTATGACCGTTCATATAAAGCTCAAGACCAAGTTAAAGGAATTTAATCCGATAATTAAGGGGCTCAATATATAAAGAGGTCCAAAATTTCCCACACAAATTACGGACCAAACAAGAAAAGAAACGGGCAACAAAAGAAGCCACAAAGCCCAGCTCGCAGCTTCAGTTGACCGGGCCTTATCGGGAGAGGCCTGGCCCGGTCGGGTGGACATCTTCAGCATTAGGTTTGCTGATTGTTTTTGGGCTTGCAAATTATTTGGGCCTACTCTAGTTATTTCGCTGATGTCGTCCATTCTCACGCAAATTTGAGTAATTTGTTTTGGTTATTATTGTTTGAGTGGGGTTGGAATTCCTTTTTGTTTTCTTTATAAAAGAGATAGGAGTAGTACGTAAGAGGGGGGTAGTTTAGTTAGATTAGTTTTTAATTTAGTTTTAGTTTTTGTTTTTGTTTTATTAATTTGTTTTTAGTTTATAGGTTAGTTTTCTTCTCTCTTTCTTTTTCTAACTCTTCTTTCTTTCTCCTCTAAATAAAACTCTTAGTATTACTTTCTCTTTTGTTTCTCACTCTACAACTCTTGGTTTAGTTCCATCATTTATTTAATCTCTTTCCTTGATCATGTCTTGTTTAATTGCTTTGTTTAATTTAGATTTAATTATATGTGAGTAGTTTTATTTCTAGGGTTTATGGGGATCCAATAAATAATATGAAGGGGTAATTTATGATTGTTGATTGTCAATGCTTAATTATTTTCCTATTGATTGATTTAATGCTATGCAATTAGGTTTGGCCAGATTTAATTGTATGAATTTAGCAATATTGATTCGAGATTCGAGATATGAGAATTAATGTTTAGGCTTAGTTTCAATAGGCGGACTAATTTATAAAGGAAAAATTGCCCGCAATAATCCCACCTTTGGGTCGTCCGCTAATAATAATCCGACCTTTGGATTATTTTTAAATAATCCCACCTTTATACCTCTTTTGCTTTAAATGGTCCTAACCGGTCACATAACTTGTTATTACAAGTTACCAGACACGTGTCACTCTATGATTGGTAAAAAAAAACTGAAACCAGATTCCGGCAGCCCCACCTCCCCGATTCCGACCACCCCCTCCCTGTTTCCGACCAGCCCCTCCCTCTTCTTCCCCGATTCTGACCAGCCCCTCCCTCTCCCTCGCCGTTTCTCCCTCCCCATTTTCGACTAGCCCCTCCCTCTCCCTTCCCGTTCCCGGCCGACCCCACCCGAGTACCCATGCCGCAAACGCACCACCACGGATCTGGCCTCTATCTGCTCGCTGTCCTCCCCCACCCTGATTCCGGCGTCGCTAACCTCCCCCGTTCCCCAATTTCGGCTTCCCTGACCTCTGCCGTCCCCCGATTCCGGCCCCACTGAACTCCCCTGCCCCATTCAACCCACTTTATGGGATTTAGTTTGGTGGGTTTGGTGGATTTTCGAATGGTTGAGTTAATGGGGTTTCGGGGTTGGGTTGGCTGGGTAGGATTCCGGTCAGCGCGATCTCTGTGGCGGTGGTTTCAGGTCTGGGAGGGATGGTTGTTCCAGAGTTTTGCTTTGGGTGGTGGTGGGATGGTGGTGGCTTGGGTGGTGCTGGTGGTTTTTTTTTAATTTTTTTTTACTAGTTTTTTTAAAAAAATTTTGACTAATCAAGTAGTTACACGTGTTAATTAAACTTTTTTAAAAAAAAAACACCTACACAACCGATTCTAGGTAAAATGGGACCATTAAAAAAGATTAGGGGGTAAAGGTGGGATTATTTAAAAATAATCCAAAGGTCGGATTATTATTAGCGGACGGCCCAAAGACGGGATTATTGCGGGCACTTTTTCCATTTATAAATGGTTAAGTCGAGATTCGAGAGATGAGATTTAATACCGGTAAATTAACTCTGTGATTGTAATACGTAGTGAAAGCCCTTTACAATCTGATTAATTGATGCATTGATGATTGATTGTTATGTTTTACCCTGAAATATTGTTTATTGATGAACCTATGCCCTAGGCTTTTCTTTCATTGATTTACCTCTTATTTTATTTCCTTCCTACTCTTACCTTTAGTAGTTTAATTACCCTTTTAATAATAACTTGGTTACTTGATAATTTAGATTGCTTTTAATTAATTAGGAATAAATTGACTTGTTTCCCTGTGGTTCGACCCTTCTTCCCTATCTACATAGTTAGTGAATTTAGGTTTTATTTTTGATTAGGTGAATACGACTTGAGCCTGTCACATGTTAAAATAAAATGCCCATGAAAAAGTGGAAAAGATGAGTGAGAAAGCGAGTAGAGAGAGAATGACATTTTTTTTTTGTGTGCCCATGAGTAAGAGTGGTCTTATGTTCTAGCTAATCTCCTCAATTTTCTTTTTGGACGTATCATCTATAAAAATGTAAGCTCCTAAGAAAGTTTTTGGAGATAAAAGAAATAAATAGAGAGAAAGAGAGAGAAAAAAAAAAGAGGAAGAGATATGGAGAATTTATCAATTAAAAAGGAAATGATACATCTTATTTGATACTTCCATTTTTAGAAAGTGATGCATCCAAAAAACAAAGGAAGCACATGATATATTTTTTAAAAATTATTATAATCTTTGTTTGTCTTACAATAATCCAATTTAAAATTTTAGATAGTTACGAATGCAATATTGTAATGACAATATCTTTAGCTACATATTACACCCAAAAAAAAAAAAAAAAAAAAAACATTAAAGTATTGTTTGGTTGACAACATAAAATTGGGGGGCCGGGGTTACGTTGTCCTAAGTAAGGTTAGTAGATGTAGATCAGTATAGGGAGTCCACCTACTTGCTACAGCAACAAGGAAGGGATTGTAAGCATGTTTTTTTTTTTTTTTTTTTTTTCATTTATTCGCAAATAATCTCAACTTTTGATTATTTTTAAATAATCCAAACTTTTAAGTGTATTCGCTTTAATTGGTTCCAAGTGAGTAGTAGCCTATTAAATAGATAATATTTTTATTTTATGGTTTACTGGACACGTATCAACATGAGAATGATTAAATTTTTTTTTTTAAAAAAATTAGCCAATACCTCCCTCCTCCCTTTGATAACCTCACCTCCCTACCCCTACCTCAAAGGTACAACCGTCCCTCTCCCTATTTACCCACCTCTTAAAACTGCCACTCTTCCCAACCAACAACTCTAACCGGCACAACTTCAACCCCCACCCCTCGAAAACCACCTTTTTATCCTTACCTAGCTAAGAACTCTTTTGTAGGGTTTTTGGTGCTTTAGAAAGTTAGGGAGGTGGTGGGGTTTGGTGGAAAGATAGGGGAGGGAGGCTAGATGGGTGGGTTGGGGAAAGGGGCCGGTGAGGGTGAGGGTGAGGGTTCACTAAGGTCAAGCTGAGGTTGAGTGTTTACCGATAAGAGTTGGGTGGGTAGGTGTCGGGGTTCGCTGGCAAGATTAGGGTTTCTGAGGTGTACAACTTGTAGTGGGGGCTACTGGAGATGGTGGGGGCTTGAAAGAGTTGTCGCAAGTTTATTTTTGTACTATTTTGAGGTTTTTTTTAATTATTAATTTTTGAACTAATCATACATTGCAACGTGTCCTATGTAATCTTTTATATCAAATTAATGACTGATTAGGACCAAAAAAAGCCAATACGCCCCTAAGTTCGGATTATTTAAAACAATTCAAAATTTGGGTTAGTTAAAGAGAACACATGAAAGTTGAGATACCATTTTTTTGTTAAAAAACAATAATAAAATATTTCATGGGAATTAATGAGATGTGTAGTTATTTAGCTGACAAATAAAAAGCAAAAAGCAAAGGAAGTGATAGCATGGGAAGTATATTACCTAGACTCCTCCTAGGTAAAACTATGAGAAGTATATTACCAAGCCTCTCCTAGGTAAACCAAAATTCATGGGAATTTCCACTTGCCATATTGCTAACCAAACACATTTAGAAAATTCTGTTCATTTAAATTAAATTTCCATGAAATTTTGTTGATGTTTAAAAATTAAGATATATATTTTCATTCCGTAAATAACGACTCACCTGCATTGATAATAGCTATAATATATATATTAAAAAAAAAAAAACAAATTTAATAGTTTGAGGATAACATTATATTAACATAAATTTGTAGGCTTATCAAATCTTATTTAAAACATTAAAAAAATTAGTTAGTCATGCTTAACATGATATAAAAATTACGGGGTAGAGAAAAATCCATGTATGAACACACACACACACGTAGAGAAGCCAGGATTACCTCAACACCCTGTAGAAGTTAGATGTTGAGAAGAGTTGTTGCAATACCTACAAGGCTACAATAGATATATTACAAAGAAACCCACATATTAAGAGCCAATAAATATATATATGTATATATCTTGTAGAATCATCCCGGCCATATTGAAATTTTTCTTCTTAAAGACTTTCAAATTTTGATTAAAAAAAAAAGTTTGTCAAGTTAATAACTAATTATATTATATTTGAATAATTCAATAACTAATTGATGTTTAATTTGGATGAGTAATTCTATATAATGAAGCATCATAATTAATATATGATAAAAATTATAACTCTTTTATAATGCCACATTATATTTTTTTTGTCATATGATTTATGCTCATACATTTATTATTAACCCATCGTCGGCAACTAAACTATATCTTCATCTTACTCAATTTATTCTTTATTTGATAATGGTGGTAGGAATATAGAGAGGGGAAAATTCAGAAGAATATCATGGTTCAATGGTGGTGTTGAGGGTGTTGAAAATGTTAAGTAGATGTGTACAGGGGAGGATAATATTAATGACAAAGGGTTCATAATTTGTTTAGAATATATATTTTTTGGTAGTCTATTTACGTAGAGAGCTCGTTTGGATTTACCACCATTGAAATGGAAGCAATGAGAACCTTTATTTTTAGAACCATAGTTATGATAGTAGTGACGGCCACATTAGATTAAGAATAAAATGTAGAAAATATGGGATTTTAAGAAATTTTACATAACTGTTTTTATGGATACCATTTAAAATTAAGTTTTATTATTTAAATAGTAAATCATAATATTCCCAAAGAGAATTTAAAACTAAAGCAAATAATGTGCTACAATAACATGGAGAACAAAAACACATTTAGGAACTTAACTTTTGTATAATCAATAACCATAGCTCGTAAATAAAATAACAATATAAACTTGGATTAGGTTTAATATTAAAAAAAAAAAAAAAATCAAAGCAAAAATATGGAGTAGCTTATTTCATAATTATAGAATAAATACTAGAAAAATTAATCAAACATTAATTACAATATAAGAATAGTCACATAAGCAACAACAAATTGAAAATATATATTAGAAGATAATAAACAAAACCATATGACTATAAATTTAAGGTGAACAATTCAAGAACTTAAACCTAATACAAATTTTTAAAAAATAACCTTGAAAAAGCGGGATATATCATATGCTTTAACAAAAACCATTAAAGATAATAGAAATAAGTACTGAGGAAAATTACCCAAATTACCCAAAAAAACCTTCTGAAAAGAGCTTTTGCAACACCTGAAAAAAAAAAGTTAGGCAAATGAGATGAATAAACATATAATAAAAAACCATACCATTGCTTATCTTCGCTGTTAGTAGGGTGTAAGACAGGTAAGAAAAGGCTATGAAGGGATTGTTTTCACATAAAGTATTAAATTTATTTATTTTTAAATTTTTTTTAAAAAAAAAAAAAACTACCTCATATCCCCCTTTTTAGGAAACAATTACCTAATTAAATAATTTGTCAATTATTATGTTAAGAAAAGTACTATTCAACAACCAAAAAAAAAAAATGCACCTCCTTTTCACATTAATGTCTCATTTTTATTTTTATTTTTACTTTTTTTTTTTAATTTTATCTTCGCTGTTAGTAGGGTGTAAGACAGGTAAGAAAAGGCTATGAAGGGATTATTTTCACATAAAGTATTAATTTTTTTTTTTTTTTTTTAAAAAAACCACCTACCTCATATCCCCCTTTTTAGGAAACCATTACCTAATTAAATAATTTGTCAATTATTATGTTAAGAAAAGTACTATTCAACAACAAAAAAAAAATGCACCTCCTTTTCACATTAATGTCTCAATTTTTTTTTTTTTTGAGGGAAGGCCATAGGGCACTCAATTTTCATTCATAGAGGAATCCGAAATTAAAAAAGGAACAACACAATCTGAAAATTACTAAACCAAAAGCGACAACTAGTGTCACATGGAAGGCAATGAGCCAGCTCATGTGCAACCTTATTACCCTTTCTACGAATGAAACTCCATTCTATATACTCTAGCAAAGAACACACATGATAGATATCATCCAAAATAAGGTGAAAGCTGCTCCACCCCTTCTCTTGCGATCGAACTCCATTCACTAACTCCAATCAATCAGTCTCCACAACCAATCTTCGAAAGCCACCATCAACAGCCGCACGAAGCCCCCAGCAACATAGCCTTTGCTTCAGCTACTAATGGCTCCCATTTGTCCTCAACACGCCAAGCAGCAGCGAATTCAGCCTCACCTTTGTCATTTCTCACAACAGCTCCAGCCATCGAACCAGCCCCTACTTTGACCCCTGCATCAATATTCAGCTTATGCAGCCCCACACTAGGAGCTTTCCACTTCTATCTTGCTGACCTCCCACCTAACACCACCACATCATCCTTTTGGAGCTCTTTCATGAGTTTGGTGACATACTCCATGGCTCTATTCCGTTCACATGCTTCACCATCAAACAACCATTTGTTGCGTGCATTCCATATAATCCAGCAGGGAGTAGCAAATAGACCATGGTCCTTACGAGGTATACGCTCCATACAAGTAAAAGCCCAATCCCCAAAGTCCCTAAACTGCCCACCAACATCATTACCAAGCGCACATGAATCCCAAATGAGCCTAGCGAAGACACAATCTTTCAAGCAATGCCGCAAGTCCACCCCACAAATGTCACAAGTCGCATCTCTCCCAGGTATTCTTTTGCTCAATCCAAGGCCGTAGGAAGAGCCCCACGGCAAGCCCTCCAAAAGAAGACCTTAACCCTTGGTAGAGTGTTGATGCTCCACACCTTATGCCAAAGCTTTGAGTAACTCGAACCGGAAGCCAGGCTATCTTCTTCTTGCTCCCCAAAGATTGCTCTGTAGGCCGAACGCACAGAATACTCCTTGTTCTTCTCAAGATCCCAACACACCTCATCATCTGGAAGACGAAAGCTAAGAGGGATACGCAAAATCCTCTCCCACTCGAAAGGTAATAACTACTCTTTGATCAGAGAATTGTTCCAAGTAGCAATAGGCAAGTGAATGAGATCACACACCCATAAATGCTCACGGTTTACAGTACATGGGGAAAGAATTTTTCGAGTTTGGGTACCTGGCACCCATGGGCAATCCCACACAAGAACTTGAAGCCCATCCCCAATTCTCCATCGCATTCCACGTTGCAAGACCCACTTCACACCCCATACACCTCGCCAAGTGTAACTCGGAGTGTTACCAAGGTCCGACCCCAAATAATCACCATTGGGATAGTATCTTGCCTTCCAAATATTTAGCAATTAGAGTATCCTGATTTTTAACAAGCCGCCATGCTTGTTTACCAAGAAGGACCGAGTTAAAGCTTTTAAAATCTCTAAAACCCAACCCCCCCCCCCCCCCCCCCCCCCGCGCCTTTGGCTCACATAACTTCTTCCACGCAATCCAATGAATTTTTCTTTTTCCATTCTTTTGTCCCCACCAAAAATTGGAGACCAACGATCGCAATTCATCACAAAAAGAGGAAGGGAATTTGAAAACACTCATCGCATAGGTCGGAATAGATTGAGCAACTGCTTTAATCAGGACCTCCCGACCCGCCTTTGATAGAAATCCCCCTTTCCACCCTTGCAACCTCTTCCACAGCTTTTCACGAACACCCTTAGTAATCGCTCTCTTCAATCGTCCCACCACCGTGGGAAGACCAAGATACTTATCATGAATATCTACCGTATTAACCCCCAACAAGTTTTCCAACTCTTCCCTCCTATCCACCGGAACCCCTTTACTAAATGACATTGTTGTTTTATCCAAATTCACCTTCTGACCCGAGGCTACCTCATAGATACGAAGAATCTCCTTAATAACCTCAACCTCCTCTGCATTAGCCCCCGAAAAAATAATACTATCATCAGCAAACAACAAATGAGAAATAATAGGTGCCGTTGGCGCCACCCTAATCCCGTGCAAACAACCACTTACCACAGTTTTATTCAACAACCCTGACAGAGCTTCAGCACACAAAATAAATAAATATGGGGAAAGAGGATCACCTTGTCGAATACCCCTAGTCAGAATAAACTCCCCCGAAGGTGCTCCATTTATCAAGACCGCAAAAGAGACAGTTGAGACACAATGCACAACTCGGTCCACCCAACAATCTGCAAACCCCATTTTAATCATAACAACTCTTAAAAAATTCCCCTCCACCCTGTCATAAGCTTTCGTCATATCAAGTTTTAAATCCATCGAACCACTAGTACCGCTAGCATTTTTCATATGATGGAACATTTCAAACGCAACAAAAATATTATCCGTAATTAATCTCCCTGGAGTGAAGGCACTCTGATTAATGGAAGTAATGTCGGAAAGAAATAATTTTAGACGATTAGCAAGTACCTTAGTGATCAATTTATACACCACATTACAAATACTAATAGGGTGATACTCTGTCATTTTATCCGGGGCTTTCTTTTTCGGAATCAAAACAGTGAAGGTTTTATTAATGTCCCGGGGAATCACATCACCCCTAAGGACCCCTAACACCAGAGCAGTAACTGTAGGACCAACAATATGCTAATAAGTTTGAAAAAAGAGAGGGCACATACCATCTGGCCCCGGGGCCTTAATAAGGTGGATTTGCTTTAGAGCCACAAGAACCTCTGCCGAATAGGTAGCGCAAAGCTTAGCATTCATTTCATCAGAGACAAGCCTATCTATTCCCATAAGAGTAGCCTCAGATTCTGTCGGGTGTGAGGTTTCAAAAATGTTACGAAAATAGTCCACCGCCACCTTGCTTACACCCTCGACACTCGTATGATCTGTCCCATCATCTCCCACCAAGTGATTAATAGCATTCTTCTGCCTTCGCTGTGATGCTTTCCTATGAAAGAAATTAGAGTTTCAATCCCCGGCTTCAATCCATAATGCTCTAGATCTTTGACGCCAATACACCTCCTCAACATGAAGAAGATTATTTATGTCTTTTAACACATTTTGGCTATCTCTCACACGATCAGCAGACCTTGAGCCTCAATTTAATGCAGCAAGCTGTTTCCTTTTCTTGTGTAACTCCTTAAATACCCGCCCGAATTCCTTATCACTCCAGGTTTCAAGCTCAGTCGCGCACCACGCCAGCTTCTCCTCCACCGTAATTCCCCCTCCATTCCAAGCTTGATCAATCACCTCTTCACACTTATCACTCTCGGTCCACACTAGTTCAAACCGGAAAAGTTTATCCTTTCTTCGAAGCTCGTCACCATTATCCTCCAACACAAATTTAATGGGAGCATGGTCAGACCATTCCCTCTCCAAGTTGTTGTAGACACCCATTTGTGTCTCCCCAAAACCAAACCCGGTGATGAGTACCTTTTGTGTCGAATTATAATCGAATGAAGCGAAAGTGTGGAAAGTCTAGCGTTGCTAAAAATTTTAATTCTTTTCTCTTCTCTCTGTTTTTGAAAACTTATTTTAAGAAAACAGCCAATCCAGTTTGGCTGGTCCATGATATGGGTCCAATAATAGTGTAGTTGGATGGGGCTTGACAAGAGCTTTCCGACGATATATTATAAGCCCAATTCCGATGAATATTGAGGAAATTATGGTCAATTTACTAAACTGGGCCCGGTTTGAGCTTTATATGCGGCCCAATGATCTAGGGGAGGGCCTAATATGATTTATCATTCCTAATGCAATTAGGAATGGTTTTAGTCTTCTGAAATCTTCTAGAAGGTTCTTTTCATTCCTAATTCAATTAGCATTGATAAATTAACTTTTGACTTTTCAGAGTTTTAATTAAAATCAAATAGCAATTTTGAGGAAATTATATGATTTTATCCTCCAGTACGGTAAATTTATTTGATTTTCGAAAACGCGTTAAAATCAGGCTTGGCGCCTAACCCCAGGCCTTGGCGCCTGGAACCAGGCCTGGCGCCTGGCGCTAGCCATTGGCACCTGGCGCTAGTGTTGGTGCCTGGCGCCAGTTAGCCAAGGGTGGCGCCAGCCCTGTTTTCTATGCGTCAGACTCTGTGTTGTTTATTTTATCTTTTTGGCTGATTTTCTCTATAAATATCGTATTAAAAACTCCGTTTTCATTCACCAATTCCCACCGATAATCATCTACATCTATCATTCACCAATTCACAAGTTTTTCTTTAGCATTCTCTAAACCATTTATCTCTCTCATTCATCTTTTTCTAAACTTGGTTTTTTACATACAAAATTCCGCATTCGCAAGATCTAGAAACACCTAGCCATATTCGAAGTTGCCTTCGCCCTAGACGTGAAAGGTTTAATTGTGAGGGTTTGGTCTCAAATCTCTATTTCAATCATTTAATTTAATTGTTTTGATTATTATTTTCCTTGAAGTTACTAACGTGTGTATTTTGTTATTAGAAAGAGGTACAAAGCATCAAAGTAAGTAATTTAATGGTTTTAATTGATATTATGATGTAGAAATCATGTTTATATTGTTATTATGATATTCCTAGTATCATGTCTAGGGTAATTTTAATATTAAATATGATTGTTACGATGCTTCTTATTTTCTTCCTAATATTTATTCATGTTAGTATCATGTTAGGGTTAAAGCTTTGATTTTTATTGCTTAGTGACATGCTAGGGTTTGTTATTAATCTTGTTAGTATCATGCCTAGGATCTTGCTATTATTATGCTTTAATATTAACATGAATATGATTATGATTATAATTGTTGTAATTCATGATGATTATGATTGTGAATATTATTATTATTATTTTGATAATGATTATTTTATTTATGATTATTATTGTTTTGATTATGATTATAATTTTATGATGATTATTATTATTATCATGATTATTTATTATGTTGCTTGATATTTATTGTTATTTCTTGATCACGCTTTTTATTGCATGATTAAAGGGAATTGGTACTTGTAATTACGCTTAATAAGATAATTAATAATCTTGTTTAGGGTTAATTGTGATTATAATTTCAAGTGATCGCCAATAATAGATTTATTTGTGCATTAAATTCAACCAACATAGATTAAACAGGTTTAGGGTTAATCCTATTGATTGCATGTTAATCAGAAAGCGCAAATGAATACGATCAGAATAAAGTAGATGCCTATTATTAGGGCAGGTTCAATCTCTTTTAGGTTGGATTTGTACATTCATCCCCGAACCCTTATTTGGTTCTAGACCTTATGGAGTTGACGATCTCTTGGATTGTTAAGGGGTGTAACCTTCATCTTATGAACGGTTTACAAGTTCCTAAAACTTGTTGGCGAATCTTTTGCTCTATCTTCTTCCCTTTTGGACGCCACCGTACTTTAGTGTATGATCACAGTGGGGTTCAAGCTAGTGGGATTAAGACTTGAAATTTATTCCCTACAGTTTTTGGCGACTCTGCTGGGGAGGATTTCTATTTTAATTCCTGAATTTGTTTCGGCAATGATTTAGAATGAGTGGATGAGACTCGAAAAGTTCTAAGTATTTCATGTGCGTAATTTTGATTAACATTATTGTCATATGCATAAAAAGGATCTCATTGGAAAGACCATCAGTAATGATTTAAAAACATAGGATTTTACACGTAGGAAATTTGAGAAATATCTTTCACAACTAGGACTGAAATAACACCGCGCGAAACTGGAAAACTTTATCGAGCACAGAAAGCTGCTGAGGCATGTGGGAAGTAGCGTGAGGGGCTAGAGCATTGGCGCCAGTATTTTAATCGTAGCGCTAGACGCCAGCATTGGCGCCAGGCGCTACAGTTAAAAGCTGGCACCAGTCTCTGTTTGCTGGCGCCAATTTCCCCTAATACCGAGCCAGAAATATGCGTTCTAATTTCGACCGGTTTTTCGTATTGTTTGCTCGATCCTACTTCCTGATTGAATTTTTTCCTCACTAATCTGAAACCCATATGTGTTCTACATATGGACATAACCCTCTGGGAATTCATGTTCCATTTACCCGATTGAACGCTCCGTGCAACAAAGGGTACATCCGAGATGTTGAATTCACCAAACCAAGAAAGCGAGTTTTTTCTAACTCGCGGTGTCCATCCACTCCCGCCAACCCTTCGTGGTTAGGCTTACACGCGGTGCATCCAGACAATTAACCATGGACCCTCTATTGAGTAAACCATATCCCGAACTTTAGAGAACTAGAGCCATGGTTAGGTTGCAAACTCATTGCATCATATTGTGCCTACTTGACTAATTGTGCATTATTTGTTGTGCATACTTTATGTGATTTTTCTTAACCATTTGTTTGACTTGTGTTAAGACTAAATAAACTGGTTAATGACTAAAAGACTTTGTTTAATTGATTAATTAATTAATTTGAGCTAATAAATAAACTTAAAACGTCATAGTTCCTTTAAGTCAACCGAATTTTTATTCTCGTATACTGCACAAACGTCAACTTGTTTTGGTCATATCCGGAGTTCTAGGAAGAAATACGAGTCGTACAACCTATGGATCTGTATTCCCAAGTTTTATCTTTAATTTAGCGTTGGTTTCATCCGATTCAGAGTCACAGATAAAAAGTTATGAATAAAATACCACAGTCTGTCAAGTTTAATGCATATACGTGAAGTCTTGATTTAGTCTTTGCTTGAGTCTTGTCACATAGTCTAGCCACATGGTCATGACACGAGTCTTAACATATCACCTACACTCACTAGTCTTAGCACACACTTTGAGTGCACATCACCATGACCATGTCTTAGGTTCATGCATGAGTCGGTCTTTTCCGTCATTTGAGTTGGGGGGTACATTCTATTCCTAATTCTTCATATCCCTCCATCTAAATCTTATTTCGCATTCTATTCCAATCTTTCTTCACTTCTTCCATCCATGTGTGTTGAATCGAGTTTGAGTCATATGATTGACAAACAAAAAATGAGGTTAATGATGAAACAACACAAGACAAGAGGCGAGCTTCAACGACAAGATTTCGTGACCTCTTTTTCTATTTCTTTTTCTTTTTTTTCCTTTCCCCAATAAGTCTAGCATGGGCACCTTTTTTTTCCCATATATTATTTTTGTAGAATCCTTATATATTTTCTTTTAATAAAAATGAGCATTTATTTCCTTACATATGATCATTTCATTATAAAAAAATAATAATAAAATAAAAAAATCAATGTCGAATTAAGCACAAGGTATACCAATGATTTAAGGCACCCCTTTGTAGCCACATCATATCTCCTTTCACCTTTCAAATATACATCCTTTTCTCATAAGCCACTTTGAGCCTCGTCTAACGATAGACCTTTCTTTTTTCAACCTACATCTACCTAACCTTGGGATGGGATGGTGTGTAACTTATGCAATTCTAAAAAGGCTTGAGTAATTCAAAAAATAGCAAAAATAAGCAAAAGCAAAAAAATAAATAAAAGTGTACAAAAGGGCAAATGTTCCAATGTCTTTGATATGAAAATATCTTTGATAAGAACACGTCTCAGATTGCGTCTCTTATCGAGTGCTCGGTACCGTGCCTGAGAAACATGAATGCCAAGTGAGTGATAGACCACATGATCGGGATTTCCCACGCTTATAAAAATAAAATAGATGCTAAAGCAAAAGATAAAAGAGAGCTAAAAAAGAGTAGAAACTCAAGCATAAAAATATAAAAATTCAAAAGCGAGGTTGCACACCTTGGGGGCTTATCTAGGGTCTTGGGCCTTTATCCCTTTTTTCTATAACCTTTAGCCTAACCGCGTTACAACCCTTAAAAAACCTTTTTGAGGTATACATACACTTGTGCGAGGTTCGGCTAGAGCTACGTTCGGCCTGATTCCTAACGGATACGTAGGCAACCTCACATCTAGGTGCGGCCGTAATAAACATGCATTCATATTCACATTCACACACTTGCACCATGATCATATCAAGGGATTTCCTATGCTCATCCCTATTCACTTAGAGCTAGAGTTGGGGGCTTCATCCCTACATCATTAGCTTACCTAGCCTAAGAGTCACCACCATTTGACTCTTTTCAATATATTTTTCCACACACTTAGCCCTTGCGGCCTAACTTTAGTGTCACTATCACACACATAACAGATACATGACCAAATATACTTCCCTTAGGAACCCTTTGTCATGAAAACACAACGTTGAAGCATACCTTATCATATCAACATCACTCATAATTGTCATTGCATCACGAAGTATGAAGTGCTTAGCCTCCGTGCCTAAGTTACCCAAATACTTTCATCATGGAGTCAACCATTGAGATAGCCTAGGATGGATTAATCCTTGCACCTTGAGAGATAGTATCAAATGACATTTGTCTAAGCTCATTCAACATGCATCTTCAAACTTTCGATTCTTTTTCACGTCTTTCTTTTTCGGGAGAAAGTCGGTACCCTCCACAAAAATGACGGAAATTTTTTGTTTTTTGCATTTTCGAGTCGCACGATCACATTACAATGCACACACGACTCATGTAAAAATTGAGTCATGTCATGTCATATCACTTTGATTTGAGTCACACATGTCATTTCATTTTGTGTCGAGTCAACCTCGAGTCAGTCAATCACATCGAGTCAAGTTTATACCTTGAGTTGTGTCAAATAAACGAGTCAAGCAATGCTAAGCCTTAGGTCAACCCTAAGATAATTTTAAGCCTTAGGTCAACCCTAAGATGATTAAAGGGATTGGCAAAGTTCTGTAGTCAAAATAAATACAAGTGTAGCAGAACAGGGAAGACCCTGTCACAGCGTTCGGCGACAGAGTCAATTCTTGGCACCAGAGATATTTCAGCAGCGACAGAGCTCGAAGCCTCTCAGAAAGGTGATTTCGACCTCATACAACAATTTTGGGTTCCTTGGTACGCCAGTTAGCCCCTATGAGCGATTTGACATGATTAAGTAGTTAGTTTGATTACAACCGCAAGTAAGTGATTGACCTGACAAAAGATCGTCTCACTTAGCTTAAAGCGCCTAAGAATTGGCTCATCACGGAGACACCGACATACTGGTTTTAGCAGAAGCAAAGTTCAAGCGAGCTTTAAAGATCAACTAGTGTTGGTCTTCGGTAATTTTCTTCGAAATATTATCGCAACGACTGAGGATGACTTTAAGTAAAGTTATTTTTGAAGGCATTCGCTAAGATTGTGGAGGTTGTCACCCAAGATTTGAGAAGATAGCACGAGATGGGCGGTCTTCGACGGCATTCGCTAAGATTGTGGAGGTTGTCACCCAAGATTTGAGAAGATAGCACGAGATGGGCGGTCTTCGACGACGTTCGCTAAGATTGTGGAGGTTGTCACCAAGATATGAGAAGAGCGGTTCATGATGAGGCGGTCTTTGACGACTTTTGCTATGATTGGAAATGTTGTCACTATGACTCAAGAAAAGGCTCGAGATGTAGCAACATTGATCGACGGCGTTCCCTAGATTGCGGAAGATCGTCAAAACAAGCAGCAAGATGGCGTTCCATAGATTGTGGAAAGTTGTCAAAAAGCAACTGAGGATTGTTTCAAGAGAAGCAATCTTCGATAGTATTCCCTTGGATGTGGAATTTTATCAATGCGGATGAGGATTGTTTCAAGAGAAATAATCTTCGATAGTATTCCCTTAGACGTGGAATATTGTCAGTGCGGAGGAGGATCGTTTCAGGCGAAGCAATTTTCCAAATTGGAAGCAGTTACAGGCGTAGCAGTTTTCAAGCGGGATGACATTCTCTAGCTTGTAGGAGGTCATCAAAGCAACAGCAAAGCGGCAGCAAATCGGTTACTTTTAGAGACGTGTGCTCGACGGTGCAAGATACGCGTTTCTTAACTCTTTTATCTGTTTAACTAACGTTAGTTTGCAGGTATCGGCGTTACAAGATTGATTTAGGATCGCAGAACGTTGTGAATCATTCTCCGACCCTATCGATACTTTGACTTTTGTTTTCGAAACTTACGTTTCTCCAAACTCAGTCAAAGTGGGGGCTTCTGTAGACACCCATTTGTGTCTCCCCAAAACCAAACCCAATGATGAGTACCTTTTGCGTCGAATCATAATCGAATGAAGCGAAAGTATGGAAAGTCTAGCGTTGCGAAAAATTTTAATTCTTTTCTCTTCTCTCTGTTTTTGAAAACTTATTTTCAGAAAACAGACAATCCAGTTTGGTTGGTCCATGATATGGGTCCAATAATAGTGTAGTTGGATGGGGCTTGACAACAGCTTTCCAACGATATATTATAAGCCCAATTCCGATGAATATTGAGGAAATTATGGTCAATTTACTAAATTGGGCCCGGTTTGAGCTTTATATGCGGCCCAATGATCTAGGGGAGGGCCTAATATGATTTATCATTTCTAATGCAATTAGGAATGGTTTTAGTCTTCTGAAATCTTCTAGATGGTTCTTTTCATTCCTAATTCAATTAGCATTGATAAATTGACTTTTTACTTTTCAGAGTTTTAATTAAAATCAAATAGCAATTTCGAGGAAATTATATGATTTTATCCTCCAGTACGGTAAATTTATCTGATTTTCGAAAACGCGTTAAAATCAGGCTTGGCGCCTAACCCCAGGCCTTGGCGCCTGGAACCAGGCCTGGCGCCTGGCGCTAGCCATTGGCACCTGGCGCTAGTGTTGGTGCCTGGCGCTAGTTAGCCAAGGGTAGCGCCAGCCCTGTTTTCTGTGCGTCAGACTCTGTTTTGTTTATTTTATCTTTTTGGCTGATTTTCTCTATAAATATCGTATTAAAAACTCCGTTTTCATTCACCAATTCCCACCGATAATCATCTACATCTATCATTCACCAATTCACAAGTTTTTCTTTAACATTCTCTAAATCATTCATCTCTCTCATTCATCTTTTTCTAAACTTGGTTTTTTACATACAAAATTCCGCATTCGCAAGATCTAGAAACACCTAGCCATATTCGAAGTTGCCTTCGCCCTAGACGTGAAAGGTTCAATTGTGAGGGTTTGGTCTCAAATCTCTATTTCAATCATTTAATTTAATTGTTTTGATTATTATTTTCCTTGAAGTTACTAACGTGTGTATTTTGTTATTAGAAAGAGGTACAAAGCATCAAAGTAAGTAATTTAATGGTTTTAATTGATATTATGATGTAGAAATCATGTTTATATTGTTGTTATGATATTCCTAGTATCATGTCTAGGGTAATTTTAATATTAAATATGATTGTTACGATGCTTCTTATTTTCTTCCTAATATTTATTCATGTTAGTATCATGTTAGGGTTAAAGCTTTGATTTTTATTGCTTAGTGACATGCTAGGGTTTGTTATTAATCTTGTTAGTATCATGCCTAGGATCTTGCTATTATTATGCTTTAATATTAACATGAATTTTGGAAAAGCAACAAAGACAAGGAATTAGATGAAATTGTGGACAATGTGCTCAATTGCGGGTTTCAACACCCACCTCACATTTGGTTTACTCTTTCCTTCTTCCCTCATCTTGGATTTGCTTTCTTAATTGCATTTGGATTGAATGAATATGAATTGTTGTGTGAATGTGTTTTCTTTCTTCCCCTCCCACCCACCCTTTGTGCCTTTATTTTGAGCATTGAGGACAATGCTCCATTCTAGCTTGGGGGAGTAGCTATTCGCTAGCTTGGGGGGGGGGGTTATCTATATCTCTTGGTGGTTTCTTAATCCATAGTCTCATGATTGCTTGATTTATTTCTCTCATACTTGACAAAGTCTATTATTGAGATTTGTTTTCTATGTTTGGATGGCCATGAGCGCCTTATTGAGTTGACTTTTGGTATATGTAGTTTTGATTGATCATGCTTTCATCTTGCACAATTGTATATGCATTCTTGAGTATTGTTGGTTTTGTGAATATTTGTCTGTATAGTGTCTTTCCATGGCATTCAAGGCAAGTTTTTAAATGTTTTGTTTTAAACTTGGATATAATTGGGCTTTAGCACCTAGAATACCCTCTTTGCTAGTTGTTAGAGGTTTTCGTGCACTCGAATGTCGAGGTTGGTTTATACATATAACATTGCCAAGGTAGTAGAACTTAAGGGCTATGAGACCTTAGCTCACTTGGTTTGTGGTAAGATGGTTGTCGCTCTCTAGCTAGTTGAAGCTTTAAAGGTGATTTTTGCTACTCCACTACCGTCATTTGAAAGTTTGTAGTTTATTGAGTTTGAATTGAGGAATGATCAACCTTGCTTCACTTCTAAGTTTACCACCAATTTCCATATTTATTTCCACACCCTTTACCCTAGCCTAAACGTTTCAACCCTTTTAAGACCTTTTGACCTTAGTAAGGTTTAGTTACTACCGATGGAGGGTAATCAAGCCAAGCCTATTGAGCGAGCTATCAATGCCAAGATGTCGGGTAGCCTAAATGTTTTTCATTAGTTATTTCTTCCGATTCCTTCGAGGAATCTCGAGATATCACCTTAAAAGTGGATGCAAAACTAGTGAGGATGCGGGAGTTTGGTTGGAGATAAGGAGGAGTGTAAGTCCCTCTAAGTTCTCTACCCTTTGCATGCTTTATGTGTGTACCAACCTTAGCTATTCTTTTGCTTGGCTACCTTTAATGTCTAGAAAGGATTGTATTCTTGTGCATTTAGCCCATTGTTTGTGTTTGGTTTGAAATATCAAAACTCGGGTTTTCTTGATTTCACCTTTGCCTTAAATGTTATGTGTTGCCAAGAGTTGTGGGTTAAACCTCTTAGGAAACCCTCACGAGAGCTTACTCGTCCTCTTTGGCGACATAGGGGTTTAAAGGGCTTGATGCATACGCTAAATGCATCCGTGATTCCTACGACAGTGAGTTAGTGTACATTCTTTCTCTTTATTTCTATTTTGTTTCTTTTGCCTTTAATAATTCCATCTTGTTCTCTTTTGCCTTAGCTTTGCTCGAGGACGAGCAAAGGTTTAGCTTGGGGGAATTTGATGAGTGACATTTATGTCACCCTTCGGGAGTAGTTTTAGAGTCATTTTCGTGTTTATTTTATCTTATTTTCCCTTTCTTTCTCTTGTTTTCTCTTTAATAAAGTTTCTTGTTTATTTGGTAATTTTGGAGCGTTTTAGTTTATTTTCATTATTTTATTAGCTTTAGTTTATTTTCGTATTTTATTTTACTTTATTTGCTTGTATAGTTTTTGTTTTATTTTTATTAGTTTAGTTTTATGTCTCTTATTTTTTATTTCATTTTATTTATTTCTATTTTATTTATTTTATTCTATTTGTCGTGGTTTTGTTTTATTTCGTCCTTTGTTTATTTTCATTTTATTTTATTTTATCTTTGTCCCGATTCTCCCTTGTTTTTATTTGGTTGTGTAGGATCGTGGTCGGAGGTCGGAGGCTCGGGTCAAAGGTGTCAATCCAAGAAGCTTTCAAGCCCCAAAGCTGCTGCCCAATCTTAACCATCACCATACCCCCTTATCCTCCACCACAACAGCACCTCCATCTCCCCTGCTCCCTCACGCACACAGCCACGCACCAGCCTCAGCAACCCACCACCAATTTCAACCACCAGCTGCTGCCACCAACACCACCACACAACAGCCGTAACAATCACACACACATCTCCACCTTCAGCCACGCACTTCTCAGCTCCTCCAATCACAGCCACCACTACCCCCTGCTCTCACCACTTCATACGACCACAACCAAACACCACACACAACCAACAACAACACTTTGCGCCACATCAAACCACCAATTAAGCAATTCGACCCCCCAATCGACCCAAAAATCAGAGCAAATCACAAATTAATCAAGTTCGAGCAAACCAATGAGTGTTCGGCCGAACGTCGAGTTAGAGACTTTGGGGGTTTTGTTATTCGAAGAAGAGTGGTCGAACATACTCATGGTTCGACCGAACCAACCCCGTAGTTCGGTCGAACCAACCACCGGTTTGATCGAACCATTTCACGGGCCTCGCACATGGTTTTAATGAAGATCGAACAACCTTGATTGATGCTCAGTGATAAGAGATGATGATTGACGGCGGTGATTTAATGATAATGGTTGATGATGGTGGTATGATGATGATGATAGAGCAGCCATGAATTTGGAAGAGGGGGAAATCGGGGTAGCTGATAGTTTTTAGGGGATTTGTGGGTTTATTTTTTCTTTTGTTTTATTTTTATTTCTTTTGTTTTACTTTTCCTTTTCTTATTTTTTTTCTCTTTTATTTCTTTTCTATTTTATTTTCTTTTTATTTTCCTTTTCTTTCTTTATTTTATTTTCCTTCTTTTATTTTTCTTACTTTGGCTAGCTTAGTATAAATACCCAATTTTGGGGTAATTAGGGGAGAAATTCAATAATCATCCATTCTACTCTCTAATTAGTTTTAGGTTAGGTTAGGATTAATCTTCATTGGTAGAGAGAGAAAGTGTGGTTTTCTTCATTAATGAACTTAGATCTTGAAGAAGGAGCTTGTTCAATCCTTTGTAGACCTTCATCTTCAATTAATGAGCAATATCTTACTCTTTCTCTTTACCTTTGTTTTTGATTTTGCTTATTTGCTTTCATTTTTCTTCTTTGCTTATTAATCATGTTGATGCTTATTGATTTGATGATTGATATTGTTTTCAATATGATTTGTGAGTAGTCATCTAGCCAAGGGTGTGGGGATGGTGTAGTTGCTAATTGTTCATGCTTTTAATGTTGGGGTTATGTTAATGGTGATTAAAGTCTTTGCATGCTTGATATTCTTTGGTCTTTCTTGCAAGTGCACATTGCTAGTTGATCAAAGATGTGTCTTTACTAACAAGTAACGGAAGTTGACTTAGTTGAGATTCATTACTATCGATTGTTATTTAATAGTACCTCCTAGTATGTGGTTCTAATGTGGAAACATAGAGGCTATGTTAGGAGAAGCCAATTGACCCCGGAAGGCAGCTAGATTGGACCCTTTACTTCGATATTCATGCATGTTTAGTTTACCATTGATTTGCTACTTTGTTATTGTATGGTCAAGCGTCAACTTCACCTACCCATTTGCCCTTGGTGCCTTAATGTTTTATTTCTTGTTTTAGCATCTTTAGACTTTAGTTTATTTATCTCCTATTCCGGACTAGCTTAATTGTCGATAACATTTGGTGGTGTTTACCGTTCTCTGTGGTTTGACCCCTATGCTTGCCTTATACTCGTATTAGGTTTGTTTAGGTTGTATAAATTGTATTTGATCTAGGGATAGACAATTGACGACGCGTTTATTCCCTTGTCAAATTGGCGCCGTTGCCGGGGAACGGCTTCCATTACCATTGTGTTATCTTATTGCCGGGGAATGGTTCGATCGAACCGGTGGTTGGTTCGACCGAACTACGGGGTTGGTTCGGTCGAACCATGGGTATGTTCGACCACTCTTCTTCGAGTAACAAAACCCCCAAAGTCTCTGACTCGACGTTCGGCCGAACACTCAATGGTTTGCTCGAACTTGATTAATTTGTGATTTGCTCTGATTTTTAGGTCGATTGGGGGGTCGAATTGCTTAATTGATGGTTTGATGTGGCGTAAAGTGCTGCTGCTGGTTGTGTGTGGTGTTTGGTTGTGGTCGTATGAATTGGTGAGAGTAGGGGGTAGTGGTGGCTGTGATTGGAGGAGCTGAGAAGTGCGTGGCTGAAGGTGGAGATGTGTGTGTGATTGTTACGGCTGTTGTGTGGTGGTGTTAGTGGCAGCAGCTGGTGGTTGAAATTGGTGGTGGGTTGCTGAGGCTGGTGCGTGGCTGTGTGCGTGAGGGAGTAGGGGAGATGGAGGTATTACCCAAGTATACATTGCACATTATCGCCCTCGCTCTGCCCATTATCATACGTTTAGCCATACCCAAGTGCAGGGAAATCACGTAAGCAACACTTCTCAAGAGCATCCCGGAAATTTTCCATTTGCCAAATGGCTCGGTCTTTACCTCCCAACTTTTCCGACTCAAACAAAATCTCATTAAAGTCCCTATACACATTCAAGGACTATCACGTTGGCTAGCAAGATAAGTCATAAGCTTCCACAATAGATGACGATTGTGCACCTTAGGCCAACCATAAAAACCAGTGAGTCTCCAATCCACCTCTCCAACCCCCTTTTTAATTAGGACATCAACATGGTGAACCATCATTGATAATAAATCCACCTCCAACTCCTTTAACCACAACAAAGCCACTCCCCCCGATCTTCCACAACTATCCACTCCTACACCCTCATATCCCACTAATTTTGTGCGAATTTTAGCCATTTCACTCCAACTCAATTTCGTCTCCATTATAAATAATAAAGATGGGGCCTCCCTCCATACTAAGTTCCGGAGGTTATTAACTGCAGAGGTATTACCCAGCCCCCTACAGTTAATGCTCAATATACTCATTGAGCTAGGCAGGGCTGTTTAAGCACAGCCTCCGCCACTCGCCATCCAGAGATATTATTCTCATCTACTGCTTTTTAGCCACACTCCCATCCCCACCGACATTCTCACCATCATCCCTTCCCCTTTTACTAAGTATCACACTTCCCTCCTCCTTCATGATTTTGTCATAAGTTTCTTTTAATCTTACTAATTTCTTCCACCCCTTACTCACCCTCTCCCCCTGCTTCTCACTAATTCCCCCTAAACAAGTACTTAGCACGGTCTCCCCCTCCTGCTCGCCCTCTATATTATCGCTAAGTCTGATAGCACCCTCCCCCACCTTGTCCACTACTAAAGCACCCCCCAACTGCAGCACTCCCTGCCCCTCCTCGAGCTCAGTCAGCTACTTTTCCTTCTCTAATTTTTCAAAACTCGCAGCATCCCCCTTCACAACAAAGAGCTGCCTTATAGCAACCATGATCGCACTTAATTCCTCCTCCTCCTTTGATTTCCCCTTTCTCGGAGACGCGCTAAGCCATCTACCTCGACCAA
Source organism: Chenopodium formosanum (assembly GCA_024500155.1). Lineage (NCBI taxonomy): Eukaryota > Viridiplantae > Streptophyta > Magnoliopsida > Caryophyllales > Amaranthaceae > Chenopodium > Chenopodium formosanum. The sequence goes on from CM044880.1 coordinate 23,233,910, forward strand.
GTTTTGCGGCCTTACTCTCCTCGGACACCATATCACAATCTTTCTCCGAGTGCCCTATAACTCCGCAACCGAAGCAAAAAAATGGCAATTGTTCATACGCAAATTCAACGCAAACAACCCTGCCTCCTTTGTCTCTGATACGCTGAAACCTTCGCAAAGGTTTATTAATATTAATCATCACCCTCGCTCTATGGAAACGTTCCAACCCCAATAAATCTTCTTCTAGTTCCATCAAATCACCCAAATTTTCGACCAGCCCCTTAACATCTTGATCACTTCTGCAATTGAAAGGGAGGTTCTTGATGCGCACCCTGAATGGAGAGTAGTACAATAGTACCTTTTCTAGTTGCTCGTCCCCTTCGACTTCCTTGAGCACTATCAACTTGTTGTCAAAACACTACGGTCTACCATTCAAAATCTTCTCTTTATCCCTCCAATGGAAGAATTGGAAGGCAAAAAGATTAGGGCCAAGGATTTTAATCAATAATTTATTAGTTAATCCCCAAGCTTTTGTCATAGTATTCTTAAACGCCTCAACGTTGTACGGTCGGTCAGTTACCAATCGTCCAATCAAAAGAAGGTGAAATTTTTCCATTGCTGGGGATTCATTCGATCCCAATTCCACAACTCCTCCATCCCCGTCGTCAAGTTTCAAATTAGCATATCTTTCTACAATCTCGTCGGTTATAATTATGAAATAATCAAAGAATCGAGCAAAGAAACGGAAAAGGAGCCGACGATATCGGCAACCAAACCCTACTTTCTAGAGAGAGAACCCTGTCTTTCGAGGGAGAGATGATGTCTCAATTTTCTTTCTCACTTAAGCTAGTTTCAAGACTAAAAAAAAGCCTATTCTCCCCACTCATTTATAGTTCATCTTATACTCATTTTTTTTACAATATAAATCCTATCACATTTTTTGTTTAATTATATAATCTTTAATTTATAAATGAGTTATTTTTTTATTGCATATAGTCGTTGTTGTTGTTATTGTCGTTGCTGCTACTGTTGTGGTGGTGGTGGTAAAAGTGAATGTATTTGAATTTAATTGATTAATACTTCCTCCATTTTTTTATTCAGAACGCTTCACCTTTTGCACTACTCACACAAACTTCTTTAATCTTATTTTGTAATTTGTACATTAGGAAAAATAAAGTTATTTGTGATTGTAGGAATATTTAAAACATCAACTTTGAGCCCCATTGTGACCATGCATTTAAGTATGGTGACATCCAAAGGTAAAATAGCTAGAGAAAAAGAGTCGCCAATAAGTTTTGGAACTTGTAAACTGTTCACAGGTGTGAAGGTTACACCCCATTCCTGGGCCCTGTTGTTCACCGAGTCGCTGCTGAGGATTAGGTATTCAATAGCAGCATGAAATCCGCTTGCAGGTCACTTCTCATAGAGGCTTTTCGTGACGATGCGACCACCTCGGAGCAAAATTTATCTTACTAGATTCCATATTGTATAATAAACTATTTCGATTTAATCATTTTTCAAGTTGATTAAAGTCAGAAAGGTTCATACTTGTGATTGAAATTTAATTAATTTTCATATTAGAAGATATAATTTTTCATGTATACATAAGTTGATGTTGGAATTTTTCATTGAATGATTGTGTTCATTTTTCCAACTCCTTTTCATTTTAACAAATCTCATTATTAATTTATGTTTGGTTAAATTAATTGTGAGAATAGCTATAGACATCCATTTGTGTCTCCCCAAAACCAAACCCGGTGATGAGTACCTTTCACGTCGAATCATAATCGAATGAAGTGAAAGTGTGGAAAGTTTAGTGTTGCGGAAAGTTTAAATTTCTTTTCTCTTCTCTTTGTTTTTAAAAACCTTTTTTTAATAAAACAACCAATCCAGTTTGATTGGTCCATGATATGGGACTAATATTAGTGTAGTTGGATGGGGTTTGAAAAGAGCTTTCCAACGATATATTATAAGCCCAATTCCGATGAATATTGAGGAAGTTATGGCCAAATTACTGAACTGGGCCCGGTTTGAGCCTTATATGCGGCCCAATGATCTAGAGGAGGGCCTAATATGGATTTATTATTCCTAATGCAATTAGGAATGGTTTTAGTCTTCTAGATTCTTCTAGAAGGTTCTTTTCATTCCTAATTTAATTAGCATTGATAATTTGACTTTTGTTGACTTTTTTAGAGTTTTAATCAAAATAAAAGAATGTTTTTTTAGGAAAATACAATTTTTTCCTCCTGTACAACAATTTTTATCTGATTTTAAGAATACGCGTCAAAAACTTAGTCAGCGCCAAACGCCAACAGTAGCTCCTGACGTTACGCTTGGCGCCTGGCGCTAGCCTTAGCGCCTGACGCTAATGTCAGCGTTTGGCGCTAACCTGGTTTTGCGCGTCAGAACTCTGTTTTGGATTTTTTTTATCTTTTTGGCTGATTTTCTCTATAAATAGTTTCCTAAAAACCCCATTTTCATTCACCGACTCTCATCAAGATTTTCTTGAATATTCTCTCTATCTCTTTTCTAAACTAGCCTTTTCTCAAATACAAAATTCCGCATTCGCAAGACTTAGATACACCTAGCCATATTCGAAAATGCCTTCGCCCTAGACATGAAAGGTTTAATTTCTGAGGGTTTGGTCCCAAATCTCTCTTTCAATTATTTAATTTAATTGTTTTGTTTATTATTTTCCTTGAAGTTACTAATGTGTGTATTTTGTTATTAGAAAGAGGTACGAGGCATCTAAGAAAGTGCTTTAATGATTTATTGATTTTATGATATAGAAATCATGCTTATGTTGTTATTTTGATTTCTAATATCATGTTAGGATGTTTTTCTTAATTTGATGTTTAGAATGACAACAATAAGTTCCTAGTATCATGTTTAGGGTAAAGAATATAATGCCAATTATGATTTCTATGATGTCTTTTATTGTCTTTCCTAATATTCATGTTAGTATCATGTTAGAGCTATATATTTAATCTTTGATGCTTAGTGACATGCTAGGGTTTGTTATTAATCTTATTAGTATCATGCCTAGGATCTTGCTATTATTATGCTTTAACATGGTTATTTTAATTATAATTTGTTATTATGATTATTGTTTTTTATTATTATGTTGCTTGATGATATATTTTGTTATTGCTTGATCACGCTTTTTAAGCATGTTGAAAGAGAATTTGTACTTGTAATCACGCTTATATAAGATAATTAATAATCTTGTTTAGGGTCAATATGATTATAATTCAAGTGATCGCCAATAATAGATTTATTTGTACATTAATATTCAACCAACATAGATAAACAGGTTTAGGGAAACCTATTGATTGCATGTTAGTCAGAAAGCGCACATGAATACGATCAGAATAAAGTAGAGGCCTATTATTAGGGCAGGTTCAATCTCTTTTAGGTTGGATTTGTACCTTCATCCCCGAACTACCAGTCATGAATCAAGACCTATTGGAGTTGACGATCTCTTGGATCGTTAAGGGGTGTAACCTTCACCTCGTGAACGGTTTACAAGTTCCTCAAAAACTTGTTATCGTCTCTTTTTCTGTATCTTCTTTCCCTTTGGACGCCACCGTATTTAAGTGTATGATCATAGTGGGGTTTTGTAGACACCCATTTGTGTCTCCCCAAAACCAAACCCAGTGATGAGTACCTTTCACGTTGAATCATAATCGAATGAAGCGAAAGTGTGGAAAGTTTAGTGTTGCGGATAGTTTTAATTCTTTTCTCTTCTCTCTGTTTTGAAAACTTATTTTAAAAAAATAGTCAATCCAGTTTGGTTGGTTCATGATATGGGTCAAATAATAGTGTAGTTGGATGGGGTTTGAATAAACCTTTCCAACAATATATTATAAGCCCAATTCCGATGAATATCGAGGAAGTTATGACCAAAATACTAAACTGCGCCCGATTTGGTTTTTATATGCGGCCCAATGATCTAGAGGAGGGCCTATTATTAAATATCATTCCTAAAGCTATTAGGATTGATTATAGTCTTATATAATATTCTAGAAGGTTCTTTTAAATCCTAATGGAGTTAGAATTGATAATTATGTTTTAAAGAGTTTGAAATTAAATAAAACTACTCCTTTTAAGAATCCTTGTTTTGTACGAAGTGGAATATATTCAGATTTTATTTTGGTGTCTCATAATATTTATCCAAATTTTATATGGTTGGATAGATCTTGAAATTATATTTCCAATGATATATTATAAGATTAAATCCGAGTTATAACGAAAAAGATATGAATGAGACATGAAACTTTATCCAAAACTGACACCCTTCCACTATTTTGGCCATATCTTTTTTTCTACAAAATATTTTTATCTGATTCTAATTGGGTTGGAAATTAGACTTTAAGAGCTTTCCAACGACATACTATATTCCTTATTTGGACTTTTGGATAAAAAGATATGATAAAAACAAAAACGCGTGAATTTCTGAAATCAGCGCCTGGAACCAGTCCTGGCGCCTTGTGCTAGCCATTTGCGCCTGGCGCCAATTAGCTGGTGCTGGCGCCAGCTCTGTTTTACGTGCTCTAAGTGCTCTGTTTTGATATTTTATCTTTTTGGCTGATTTTTTCTATAAATAACGTATTAAAAACTCTGTTCTCATTAACCTACAATCAGTTTTCATTCGCAATCTTTAATTCTCTAATTCTCTCTTAATCATTCACCAACTCTCTTCAAGATTTTCTTGATTATTCTCTCTCTCTCTCTTTTTCTAAACTTTGCTTTTCATATACAAAATTCCGCATTCGCAAGACCTAGAAACACCTAGCCATATTCGAAGTTGCCTTCGCCCTAGACGTGAAAGGTTTAATTTCTGAGGGTTTGGTCCCAAATCTCTATTTCAATAATTTAATTTAATTGTTTTGATTATTATTTTCCTTGAAGTTACTAACGTGTGTATTTTGTTATTAGGAAGAGGTACGAGGCATCAAAGTAAGTACTTTAATTGATTAATTGATGTTATGATGTAAAATTCATGTTTATATTGTTATTATGACATTCCTAGTATCATGCCTAGGGTAATTTTAATATCAAGTATGATTAAAAGTACGATGCTTATTATGTTCTTCCTGATATTTATGATTGTTAGTATCATGTTAGGGCTAAAGATTTGATTTTTAGTGCTTAGTAACATGCTAGGGTTTGTTATTAATCTTGTTAGTATCATGCGTAGGATCTTGCTATTACTATGCTTTAATATTGACATGAACATGATAATTATTATAATTGTTATAATTCACGATGATTATGAATATTATTCTTATTATTATTTTGATGATGATTATTTTATCTATGATGATATTATTATGATTATTATTATTATTATGATTATTTATTATGTTGCTTGATACATTATTTATTGTTATTGCTTGATCACCTTTTATGCATGTTTAAAGGGAATTTGTACATGTAATCACGCTTAATAAGATAGTTAATAATCTTGTTTAGGGTTAATTGTGATTATAATTCAAGTGATCCCCAATATTAGATTTATATGTGCATTAAATTCAACCAACATAGATTAAACAGGTTTAGGGTTAATCCTATTGATTGCATGTTAGTCAGAAAACGCACATGAATACGATCAGAATAAAGTAGAGGCCTATTATTAGGGCAGGTTCAATCTCTTTTAGGTTGGATTTGTACCATCATCCCCGAACCCTTATTTGGTTCTAGACCTTATGGAGGTGACGATCTCTTGGATCATTAAGGGGTGTAACCTTCACATTGTGAACGGTTTACAAGTTCCTAAAAAACTTGTTGGCGACTCTTTTGCTCTATCTTCTTCCCTTTTGGATGCCACCGTACTTTAGTGTATGATCACAGTGGGGTTCAAGCTAGGGGATTAACGCTTGAAATTATTCCCTACAGGTTCAAGCTAGGGATTAACGCTTGAAATATTCCCTACAGTTTTTGGCGACTCCACCGGGGCGGATTTCTCTTTTAATTCCTGAAATTTATTTCAGCTATGATTTAGAATGAGTGGATGAGACTCAAAAAGTTCTAAGTATTTCATGTGCGTAATTTTGATTAACATTATTGTCATATACATAAAAAAGATCTCATTGGAAAGACCATCCGTAATGAGTTAAAACATAGGATTTTTACACGTAGGAAATTTGAGAAATATCTTTCACAACTAGGATCGAAAGAACACTGCGCGAAACTGGAAAATTTTATCGAGCACAGAAAGCTGCTGAGGCATGTAGGAATTAGCATCAGCGAACAGAAATAAGTGCTAGTATTTTGACTTTAGCGCCAGACGACAGCTCTATCGCCAGGCGCTAAAGCCAAAAGCTGGCGCCAACCTCTGTTTGCTGGCGCCAAATTCTTCCAATACCGAGCCAGAAATATGCGTTCTAATTTCGACCAGTTTTTAGCATTGTTCGCTCGATCCCACTTCCTGATTGAGTTTTTCTCACTTTTCCGAAACCCATATGGGTTCTACATATGGACATAACCCTCTTGGAATTCATGCTCCATCTACCTAATTGAACGCTCTGAGCAACAAAGGGTACCTCCGAGAATGTTGAATTCACCAAACCATGGAAGCGATTTTTTTCTAAATTCGAGGTGTCCCATCCACTCGCGCCAACCCTTCACGGTTAGGCTTCCGCGCGGTGCATCCGAAAATTTAACCATGGACCCTCTATTGACTAACCCATATCCCAAACTTTAGAGAACTAGAGCCATGGTTAGGTTTCAAACTCATTGCATCATATTGTGCCTACTTGACTAATTGCGCATTATTTGTTGTGCATACTCTATGTGTTTTTTTCCCTAACCGTTTATTTTACTTGTGTTAAGACTTAATAAACTAATTAATGACTAAAATACTTTGTTTAATTAATTAATTAATTAATTTGAGCTAAAAAAATATGTCTAAAATCGAGTCATAGTTCCTTTAAATCAACCCGGATTTTTATTCCCGTATACTGCACAAGCGTCAACTTGTTTTGGTCATATCCGGATTTTTATGAATAATTACGAGACTTACAAACTATGGATCTGTAGCCCCGAGTTTTATCTTTAATTTGGCGTTGGTTTCATCTAAATCAGAGTCACAGATCAAAAGTTATGACTAAAATACCACAACCTGTCTAGTTTAAGGCATATACGTGAGGTCTTAATTTAGTCTTTGCTTGAGTCTAGTCACATAGTCAAGCCACATGGTCATGACACGAGTCTTAACATGTCACCTACACTCACTAGTATTAGCACACACTTTGTACATAATCTTTTCACACCATGACCATGTCTTAGGTTCATGCATGAGTCGGTTTTTTCCGTCATTTAAGTTGGGGGTACATTCCATTCCTAATTCTTCATATCCCTCCATCTACATCATCTTCCTTCACCTCCTCCATCCATTGCATGTTGAACAGAGTTTGAGCCAAACAATTAACAATGAATATCCCCAAGTTCCTTTTCCACAGTACTTGATTGAGGAAAGAAGGGCGATTAATCAAGGACAACATATTTGTTCAAGTTCTACTTTTTGATAAACCAGCGAGTCAGAAAAGAAAAGCTAAGAAGATAATGGCAAGTCAAGAAGAAGTCAATGAACTCAAGAAGGAGTTGGCTGACGTGACTGAAACATTGAAGGCTTTAACCCTCAAAATTGATGACCCTGTGAAGCAACAACAAATGAACCTTATGCAAGAAAGCTTGAGCAAGCTATCTAGTGACTATAAATTTCAGGGCATTAGTTCACAAGGGCTCTTACTGGACAAGGAACTTCTTCCGCATAAGTTCAACACCAACGACATCCCAAAATTTAAAGAAAAAGATAACCCTTACTTTTATCTAAGAGCTCTTGAAACAATAATGAGTATTAAGGGTATTGATAAGAAGGTGTTTCCCTCTATATTCTCTTTATCCCTTGAGACAGTTTGTCAACAATGACTCTTTTCCCTTGACAAAGAGAAAACCTCCTCTTGGGATTCCATAACAAATGCTTTCATAGATAGATATAAGTGTAACATTCAAGATGAAATAGACCACAGACAACTTGAGATGTTAAAACAAAAAGAAAACGAAGGGTTCACTTCTTTCTTCAACAAATGGAGGAAAACTTCTGCTAATATGGTCAAGGTTCCTACCGAAAAAGAATCTGTGAGGATTTTTATCAAGAATCTCCAAGGGAAGTATTCAAAGCACTTAAAATACCAACACAACTTGAATACTTTCAAGGCTGTATATAATATAGGAATTGACATTGAAGATGACCTTCTGAAAGATAATAGTGCGAGAGCAAAGAAGAAAGACCATTCTTCTTCTTCCTCTCCCATTAATGAGGTACATGCTACGAACGCCTCTAAATCGCGAATCCAAAGGTCAAAAAGAGTGTTCACTCCACTCGGTATGAGTTATGAAACAGCTTTTGAGAAGCTACATCACAAAGGACTAGTCATGCCCATAAGACCTATCAAAGATCCAGTTCCAGAAGCCAGACCACCAAGTGGGACCCTAATAAACATTGCAAATATCACCAAGGAAAGGGTCATGATACTTAGGAGTGTTGGAAACTCAAAGAAGCTATTCAAGATCTGATCGATGACAATAAAACTTCTGAGGTTCTAGCCATTGAAGAAGATCAAACATCCTTCGATCCATCACTTCTTATCACACCTGTAGGTGAGCCCATGATCGAGACAACTTATATAACCTCTCTCGATGAAGTGGCAATAATTGAGGAGGATGAAAGTCTTTTCTTAGATAATACTAGGGAAGACTCGTCAACTCTAAAAGAGGATGTTCGAAAACTACAAGATGTCGTTGCCATGCTCTTGAATGTGGTAGAAGGACTAGCAAATCGGGTGACAGATATCGAATAAAATTCTCGCCAAGGATTTATTGAAGAACTCAATGCTCCTAAGCCACGGGCAAAATGGACCATTGAAGAATACACACCAATAGGAATGACTTACAATGAAGCTTTTGACTATCTTCACGATCAAGGTCTTATTCACCCCATTGGCCCCAGTCAAGACCCTCCGCCCAAAAAACGGTTTCCCAATTGGGATCCAAATTCTTATTGTCGATATCATAGAGGTCTTAGTCACACCACCGAAGTATGTCTCACCCTCAAAGATCGTGTTCAAGATCTCATTGATTCAAATCTCCTTCATGTTCCCCCGCGCGACAAGAAGGCCAAGATTAGTAACAATAAAAACAGTGGCTGTAAAAGAAAGAAGAACGACTATCCTTCTTCTTCTTCTGAAAACACCTACTCTAGTAAGTATGTTGGTACTTTCGACCATAATGGTGTCTTAGCCATGGACAATCAAGGATCTAAAAGGAAACCCAGGAGAGAGTTCACACCTATTGGAATGACCTACGATGCTGCTTTTGATCGTCTCTATGATCGAGGATTAATCAAGCCTATTGGCCCTACTGAGGATCCAACGGCAGAAAATCAATCTTTGAGATGGAATCCCAACTCTTATTGCAAGTACCATCAAGGACGTGGTCATACTACTAATGAATGCTACAGGTTTCAGAATCTCATTCAAGATCTCATAGAAGCAAATAAGATCTTATTGCCTCTAGCTAACGAGAAGACTGGGTGATGATGGAGCAAACGACACAAGACAGAGGCGAGCTTCAACGACGAAATTTCATGACCTCTTTTTTTTCTATTTCTTTTATTTACCCTTTCCCCAATAAGTCTAGCATAGATACCTTTCTATTCTCTTTAGATTTATTTTGTAGGATCATTATTTCTTTTCCTTAAATAAAATGAGCATTTTATTCTCTTACATATGATCATCACATTGCATTGCATAAAAAAAAATCCATGTCAAACTAAGCACAAGGTATACCAATGATTTGAGGCACCTCTTGTAGCCACATCATGTCGCATTTCACCCTTCTATACAATCCTTTTTTTTATAAACCACTTTGAGCCTTGTTTAATGACAGACCTTTCATTTTTCAACCCATATCTACCTAATCTTGGGATGGGATAGTGTGCAACTTATTCAATTTTCAATATCATAAAAAAGCTTGAGTGACTTCAAAAGATTAAAATAGAAAAAAATAAGCAAAAAAAATTAATAAAAGTGTACAAAAGGGCAAGTGTTCCAATGTCTTTGACATGAACATGTCTTTGATATAAATACGTCTCAGATTGCGTCTCTTATTGAGTGCTCGGTACCGTGCCTGAGAAACATGAATGCCAAGTGAGTGATAGACCGCATGATCGGGATTGCCCACACTTATAAAAATGAAATAAATGCTAAATCAAAAGAAAGAGCCAAAAAAGAGTAGAAACTCAAGCATAAAAATACAAAGATCCAAAAGCAAAGTTGCACACCTTGGGGGCTTATCTAGGGTCTTGAGCCTTTATCCCCTTCTTCTTCAACCTCTAGCCTAACCATGTTACAACCCTTAAAAAGACCTTTTTGAGGTATACACACACTTGTGCGAGGTTCGGCTAGAGCTACGTTCGGCCTGATTCCTAACGGATACGTAGGCAACCTCACATCGAGGTGCGGCCGTAATAAACATACATTCATATTCACATTCACATTCACACATCATGGTTATATCAAGGGATCTCCAATGTTCATCCCTATCTACTTAGAGCTAGACTTAGGGGCTTGATCCCTACATCATTAGCTTACCTAGCCTAAAGAGTCACCATCATTTTACTCTTCTTGAAATAATAATATCTTTCCACACACTTAGTTCTTGCGGCCTAACTTTAGTATCATTTTCACACACTGCACAGATACATGACCAAATATACTTCCCTTAGGAACCCTTTGTCATGGAATCTTAACACAACGCTGAGGCATGCCTCGTCATATCAACATCACTCATCAATCATAATTGTCATTGCATCATGAAGTATGAAGTGCTTAGCCTTCGTGCCTAAGTTACCCAAATGCTTTCATCCTTGAGTCAACAATTGAGGTAGCCTAGGATGGGTTAATCCTTAAACCTTGAGAGATAGTATCAAATGACATTTGACTAAGCTCATTCAACATGCACCTTCAAAAACTTCACTTCGATTCTTTTTCGTGTCTTTCTTTTTTGGGAGAAAATTGGTACCCTCCATAAAAATGACGGAAAAATTTTTCTTTTTTGCATTTTCGAGTCACACGATCACAATACAATGCACACACGTGTCATGAGTCATACGTTTCATTTCACCTCGAGTCAATCACAACAAGTCGAGTTTATACCTTGAGTCATGTCAAGTCAATGAGTCGAGCAACATTAAACCTAAGGTCAACCCTAAAAAATTAAAGAGATTAGCAAAGTCCTATAGTCAAAGATAAATACAGGTGCAAGAAGAGAAGAATAAGGAAGACCATACTCCAACGCCAGACGACAACATCTAGCGTCAGGCAACATATTTCAGCACCTGGCGCTAGATCCCAGCGTCTGGCGAAAAAGCCAAATCGCGGCCCCAGAGGCATTGCAGCGGCAACAAAACGCTAAACCACTTAGAGCAGTTATTTCAACCTCTTTCAGCAATTTCAGGTTCCTTGGTACGCCAGTTAGCCCCTATAAGCAATTTGACATGATTAAGTAGTCGGTTTGATTACAATCGTAAGAAGTGCTCGACCTGATGAAAGATCGACTCACTAAGCTTAAAGCGCCTAAAACATTCGCTCATCGCAAGACACCGACATACTGGTTCATAAACAGCAGAGGCACCGACATAATGATCCACAAGCAGCAAACCGCCGACGTACTGACATAGCGGAAGCAAAGTTCAAACGATCTTTAAAGATCGACAAGCGTTGGTCTTCGGAAAATTTTCTTCGGAATATTATCGCAATAAACATTCAAGCTCTTTTGTTCAGAGACGCGTGGACATTTCTTTCAAGCTCTTTTGTTCAAAGACGCGTGGACACATCATTCAAGCTCTTTTGTTCAGAGACGCGTGTACATTTCTTTCAAGCTCTTTTGTCAGAGACGCGTGGACATTTCTTTCAAGCTCTTTTGTTCAGAGACGCGTGGACATATCATCAAAGCTCTTTGGTTCAAAGATGCGTGGACATTTCTTTCAAGCTCTTTTGTTCAGAGACGTGTGGGCATCCTGCTATTAAGCTCTTTTGTTCAGAGATGCATGGACATATCATCAAAGCTCTATTGTTCAGAGACACGTGGACATATCATCAAAGCTCTTTGTTCAGACACGTATGGACATATCATCAAAGCTCTTTGTTCAGAGACGCGTGGACGTATCATTCAAAAGCTCTTTCTTCAGAGACGCGTGGACATATCATTCAAAAACTCTTTGTTCAGAGACGCGTGGACATATTATATCAAAAAAGCTCCATTGTTCAGAGACGAGTGAACATTAAAACAACAAGATAGCGTTCCATAGATTGTGGAAGGTTGTCACAACGACAAACGCAACAACAAATCAGTTACTTTCAGAGACGTGTGCTCGACGGTGCAAGATACGCGTTTCTTAACTCTTTTATCTGTTTAACTAACGCTAGTTTGAAAGTATCGGCGTTGCAAGAGTGATTTAGGATCGCAGAACGTTCTGAATCATTCTCCGTCTCTATCGCTATTTTGACTTTTGTTTTCGAAACTTGCGTTTCTCCAAACTCAGTCAAAGTGGGGGCTTCTGTAGACACCCATTTGTGTCTCCCCAAAACCAAACCCGGTGATGAGTACCTTTCACGTCGAATCATAATCGAATGAAGTGAAAGTGTGGAAAGTTTAGTGTTGCGGAAAGTTTTAATTTCTTTTCTCTTCTCTTTGTTTTTGAAAACCTATATTTAAGAAAACAGCCAATCCAGTTTGATTGGTCTATGATATGGGTCTAACAATCGTTTAGTTGGATGGGGTTTGAAAAGAGCTTTCCAACAATATATTATAAGCCCAATTCCGATGAATATTGAGGAAGTTATGGCCAAATTATTGAACTGGGCCCGGTTTGAGCCTTATATGCGGCCCAATGATCTAGAGGAGGGCTAATATGGATTTATCATTCCTAATACAATTAAGAATGGTTTTAGTCTTCTAGATTCTTCTAGAAGGTTCTTTTCATTCCTAATTTAATTAGCATTGATAATTTGACTTTTGTTTACTTTTTTAGAGTTTTAATCAGAATAAAAGAACGTTTTTGAGGAAAATACGATTTTTTCCTCCTATACGACAATTTCTATCTGATTTTAAGAAAACGCATCAAAAACTTAGTCAGCGCCAAACGTTAGCAGTAGCGCCTGGCGCTAGCCTTAGCGCCTGAAGCTAGCCTTAGCGCCTGACGCTAACGTTAGCGTTTGGCGCTAACCTGGTTTTGCGCGTCAGAACTCTATTTTGGATTTTTTTTTATCTTTTTGGCTGATTTTCTCTATAAATAGTTTCCTAAAAAACCCGTTTTCATTCACCAACTCTCATCAAGATTTTCTTTATTATTCTCTCTCTTTCTTTTCTAAACTAGCCTTTTCTCCAATACAAAATTCCGCATTCGCAAGACTTAGTTACAACTAGCCATATTCGAATTTGCCTTTGCCCTAGACGTGAAAGGTTTAATTTATGAGGGTTTGGACTCAAATCTCTCTTTCAATTATTTAATTTAATTGTTTTGTTTATTATTTTCATTGAAGTTACTAATGTGTGTATTTTGTTATTAGAAAGAGGTACGAGGCATCCAAGTAAGTGCATTAATGATTTATTGATTTTATGATATAGAAATCATGCTTAGGTTGTTATTTTGATTCCTAGTATCATGTTAGGATGTTTTTCTTAATTTGATGTTTAGAATGACAACAATAAGTTCCTAGTATCATGTTTAGGGTAAATAATATAATTCCAATTATGATTTCTATGATGTCTTTTATTGTCTTTCCTTATATTCATGTTAGTATCATGTTAGGGCTATATATTTGATCTTTGATGCTTAGTGACATGCTAGGGTTTGTTATTAATCTTGTTAGTATCATGCCTAGGATCTTGCTATTATTATGCTTTAACATGATTATTTTAATTATAATTTGTTATTATGATTATTGTTTATGATTATTGTGTTGCTTGATGATATATTTTGTTATTGCTTGATCACACTTTTTATGCATGTTTAAAGGGTATTTGTACTTGTAATCACGCTTATATAAGATAATTAATAATCTTGTTTAGGGTTAATATGATTATAATTTAAGTGATAGCCAATAATAAATTTATTTGTGCATTAATATTCAACCAACATAGATAAACAGGTTTAGGGAAACCTATTGATTGCATGTTAGTCAGAAAGCGCACATGAATACGATCAGAATAAAGTAGAGGCCTATTATTAGGGCAGGTTCAATCTTTTTTAGGTTGGATTTTTACCTTCATCCGCGAACTACCAGTCATGGTTCTAGACCTATTGGAGTTGACGATCTCTTGGATCGTTAAGGGGTGTAACCTTCACCTCGTGAACGGTTTACAAGTTCCTAAAAAACTTGTTGGCGACTCTTTTGCTGTATCTTCTTTCTCTTTGGACGCCACCGTACTTAAGTTAGGGATCACAGTGGGGTTCAAGCTAGGGATTAACGCTTGAAATATTTCCTACAATAGTCCTTCAATTTTTTAGCATTAAGTTGAACAAAAAATTACATAAAAAATATTTCTTGAATTAATTTTGGTTTGTGCACTAAAATTAAATTTATTTATGTTGGGTTTGTTTTATTTTCATTTTTCTAACATGTTGATTCTAAAATTAATTTAGAATTAATTGTTTATGTCACACAATACTTGGGCAAAAAGCCGAAAGCACAAGCATGCAAATCGAGGCACAAAAACCCCAAGCATACCCTCGGCTAGCATGTGGATATTGAGGTTGCTGGGGTGGTGCGTCATATGTGTGCAAGAGTACGAAGTTAGTGAGCTTGGTGCATGCTTGATGCGGGAAGGCTTGCGAGTGGTGTAATAGCTGCCATGCAGCGTGCGCCTCGTTCAGCATTGCTAGTGTGGGAAAGCACCCATGCAAGGCCCCTAAACTTGGTGCCTAGCACACCGAGCCTTATGGCTTGGTGCTAGGTGATGGGTGTCATAAATGGCACCTATTTGATGAGTATTTAGGTTGTTTTAACCTTCTTTTCTTAGCTTTTTTTCTTAATGAATGCTTAGTTTCATGCTTTTGCTCTTTGTTTTACCTTTTCTCTCTTATTTTGGGGTTTTGTGAATTTTGATGGTTTTTCTAGTGTTTTCTCCTTTATTTGTTCTCTTTTTGTGGTTGTAGGTATTGTACGAGGTCTGGGTCTCGATATTGATGATTTTCTAAGTTGGAAGATGCTTGTAGAGTAGGGTCATAGCATTGAGAAAGCTCAAGATTCAAGGAAGTGGATGCTCCAAGTTTTAGCTCTTGCGGTCTCGAGCCGTGCTCCCATGAAGAAGTGGTGTTGAACCCACCAAAAGAGCTCTTAGCTACTACCCTTACCATCATGCATCATTCGGAGCTCGTGAGGTCATTATCGAGAGAACGAGCGACAAAGAAAGTTGAAAGAAACCTAGATATGCGGGGGCGCGCGCCTCTGCCCGCGCGTGCTCTCCTCCCCTACTTTCCGGCTTCGATTGATCTCTTTTTCGCGCCTCTATAAATACCTTTCTTTAACTGTTTTTTGTAAGAAGAAGTTTTAGACATAATTTTGATCATAATTTTAGCTTAGTTGAGAGTTTCTCTATCTAGTTTTAAGGTTAGTTTAGGAGTAGATTTAGAGAGAGAAAGTGAGGAATTTCAACTGTGATTGAGAGAATAAAGATTCAATGATGACAATTGTGCTGAAGATCTTCCCTATTATCAATGAGCATTTCAATTGCTATCTCATTTTATTGCTTTGTTTAATATTCTTGTTTGTTTGGATTTACTTTGATGTTTGATGCTTGATTAGTGTAGTTGTTCTTCATATATGGTTGATTCTTGAAATCCTTAGTTGTTGGTTGATTAGATGATGATGTTAGAGTAGTTGTTTGGCTAGGGATTGGGTAAAACTTGGATGATCGATTGATTGTGCTTAATTTGAGAATTATGTTGATTAATTGTTTAGATTTAAAAGATTAATAGATATTGTGCATCTGTGTAATTTGATTAGGCCTTGAGAATTATGCTAGATTTCATTCTGAGTCGACATTGATACGGGCCATTGATTTGTAGCTCACAATTATTGTCGATTGAGTTTGGCTAGTGATGTTCCTAGTAAGAGTCTCTCGTAGTTGGCGTTAGTTAGACCTCTAGGAGATAGATTGTTAAGCTCTTTTGATTGCTCTTACCATTAGTCTTCGCAACCATTGAATTGCATGTTGTTCCCGAGTTGCTACAATTGTCATGATTACTTGTTGATCCCTATTCGTAGTGTTTTATTTGTCTGGTTTGTTTATTTTGTTAGTTGTTAGTGTTCTCTCTTTAGCTTTGGCTTCGACGTAGCTTAAGCACCCAAATCGAAAGCATTTGAACATTATTGTTCCTTTGGGTTTGACCCTTGACTTGCCTCTATACTGGTATTTAGGTTTGTTAAGTGTTTATAAATTTAGTTGATCGAGGGAGGATTAGTAAACGACCTAGTTTCACCCCTCATCACTAGGCACTTGGGGATAGTTGGGCTATATGGTTTTTTGCGATTTTGTAGATTTAATTATTTATTTAATTGTTTAATTATTTTAAATAAAATGAGGCTAGGCCTATGTTTTTTCCGGCATTTGCAAATTTATTTGGCAAAATTTGGGTTTATCGGCTTAATTATTGGATTAATTAAGTCAGATGTGGAATTTAGTAGGAGTGTTATTATTTACTTGAGCTTTTTTATCGTGCTTAATCACATAATTGGTTAAGAACTTTGACTAGTTTTAATTAGCATAGGCGCATTAATCGAACTAACCACCTAAGTTAGTTACTAGTTGACGCCTGATATTACATTATTACTCGTTTTTGTTGTAACATGCATGGGCCATTAATTCACATATTCATTTACATATAGTGAATGGATGAATAAAATGAATATTCTATCAAAATTTTATAAAAAGGCAACTAGTGGGGCCCAATTAGGATAGTTAATAAAGACTTTGATCGGTTATGTATTTTTGTAAATCTAAATACGGTCTGCGAACCGTTACGTATTTTTGTACCTTAATATTTGGATTAGACCTAATATTAATTACTAGTCGTTGCATAATTGATGGTGATGTCTTGAAGACGGCGTTTCTAAGAAGACAAAGCCATAAAGTTGCAATGAAGACCCTTGAAGAGCCAAGGGTCATGCTAGTTGCCAAATGCATCTTTTACTTATGTTTTCTATATATATTGTGCTTATATATGAAAGATATGTTAGATACACGTTAAGGATTTCAAATTAATGTTGTGATGATTACTTAAGTTCACTTAAATCATGCATCATAGAAACCCTAGGTCCCTTTATATATTGAGTCAAATTTGCCAATAACACTTACCGAACTAATGAGAATAGTGATGGGCTATGTCAAAGCGAGGCATCACTAATTTCCTAGGGATGTAACTATGTTAATGGATTTGCCAAAGCAAGACATCATATACACATTGATTTTGGTTAAACTCAACAATATCAGTAAGGATTTCTAAGATGCCTTGAGAATGGAGATAAACGTCATGGAAGCATTAGATGCAATGCTTTATCAAACCAGAATAGCTGAAAGCTATTAGCAAGTGAATTGCTTACCTTACCATATTAAGTGTTAAGACTAGGAAAAGCATGCTTAATCACTTTCTAATTTTTGGGATCTTGGAATCATTTTATTCTCGCCTAAAAAGGACAATTTTATATGCGTGGATATAACGCTTAATAAGATTGAAAATATGCATGTATGCTTTAAATTTCAAACTTATTGTGTTATTATCTTAATAATTGGTTATACTTTGCACTTATATATGTAGAATTCTAAATCAAATTATATTGTTTTTCAATGATTGGTAAAGGAACTTTTTTGAGAATAGTTCTCAAAGAAAGGAAAAGAATTTCTAAGATACAACCTCTCATAAATGACTTTTATATCTATGTATTCAAGATAGTAGGTAGTTTTGATAAAAAAAACTCAAACTGTCAGTAGTTGACAACCAACATATCTTTTCTCTTCATACACTAATGAGTACAACTCAATGATGTAGTAATGTAAGTAAGAATTAAAAGAAAAGATAAAACTTTGTTTATCGTGCATTAGATGCTTGATTATGGCTAACAAAGTATAAAGGTCAAAACACTTAAATAAATGGTTTCTTAATGGTTATGAGATGATGTATGATAAGAAATCTAAGATAAAAGGAACAAAGAAAATGAATAAGATACCATTTCTACCCATGAGTTCATGTTATTGTAGTTAACTTAGCAACTCGTTATCTTCACAAGTATCGGATACTGCTTGAGTGTTCCACTTTGAAAGTGCCTCAAACCATTGAATTTACGGGTGTTTCACCAAATGCTCTTAAAGTTTTACAAAATTCATCAAATACCCTCAAGTTTTTCAAAATTAACCAAGTACCACTGACATTTGTTATTATTCACACCGTGACCTCAAAATACCCCTGACGTTAAAGGTCCGTTAGCAATAAAATTTAATTCACCAAATGCCTTAAATTTATTAAATAATTACACAAAATACCTCTATTTATTAGGTACAACGACTATTTTGAAATTTAGGAAACTAGCCATTAGTTTTGATTTTCACCCTTTTTTTCAAAAATACTCAACACATAACATTCCTCTTATTTACTTAACCACAATTTTAACATCATGAGTTATATGTCCAAGTCATCTTCCTCAATGTATGAGTACTCTTATGTAAGATTTGCAAACAAATATTGTAGTTGTAGGAGAAAATTTGCAACTAGAAGCTCTAAGTTCTTTAGCCCGCAGACAAGCCCAAACCGTTTACTAGGGCGGGTATGAACAATTGTCAAGCCTGCATAAAAGGGGCTTGGGTTTGCTATATTAAGCCCGATCCATTTCAAGTCCAAGCCCGCAAAATTATCATCTCTACTTCGTTTAACCCCTATTTTCCCTCTATTTTCCTAGTCTCCAACACTTCTTTTTATGAATAGAGGTTGTTTGTGCAACTCTTACGCACTCATCCATTGAGGAAGAGGATTTAGACATATAACTCATCGTGTTAAAATTTGTGGTTAAGCAAATAAAAGGGCTGCAATGTGTTATGTATTTATGTAAAAAAGAGTGAAAATAAAAACTAACAGTTAGTTTTCTAAATTTTAAACTTGTCGTCGTAACTAAAAAAATAGAGGTATTTTGTGTAAATATTTAACAAAGTTAGGGCATTTGGTGAATTAAATTTTATTGTTAACGGACCTTTATTGTCAAGGGTATTTTGAGGTCACGATGTGAATAATAACAAATGTTAGTGGTATTAGGTGAATTTTGAAAAATTGAGGGTATTTGATAAATTTTTCGAAAGGTCAAGGGAATTTGGTAAAAAAACCGTAGACTTTAAGCTAAGTTATTGACTTACAATCTTTGAATGAAGCAAGAAGTGTTATATTAGTTGTAAGGTCATATGTTTTGTTTAAAGACCTTTTAAGCTATGGTTGGAACGAATAAAGGTTATTGTGTTCCATAATTAGCAAACGATCTATTACAGACAGAAAGACTCACATTCAAAGTAAAAGAGCAATAGTCTTTGTTTTGTTTGAATGGCATGGTTGTCTAAGCCATGAGTCAAAGATGCTTGATTATAGGCAAACATTTATCCAACATGAAAACTCACAAGGATGAAGTCATGGACATGACTTGTGTTCTGAACATCTTTAGCAATGTCACATTGACAACAACGCTCTATTTAATAGGCTCTTGATAGATGATCGATTCAAAATCGTTCAAAGGCAAGTGTAGACATTTACTTTTGGCCTCTTGTCCCGACAGGAAGTGCAATGACGATAAATAAAACCATCTTTGTGTTGGATTAATGTAAGGAACACTTATGGATAATTGATTGAATTTCAAGAACATAAAAATAAGCTAGACTAACCCAAAAACCAAAGCATTAAGGTCAAATAAACTAAGCCTGATCATAATTAGGCTTAATCCCGAGCTTAAGCCCTAAAAATGATGGATTTAGATGTGTAGGGAATAATTTCAAGCGTTAACCCCTAGCTTTTACCCCACTGTGATCATACACTAAAGTACGGTGGCGTCCAAAAGGGAAGAAGATAGAGCAAAAGAGTCGCCAACAAGTTTTAGGAACTTCTAAACCGTTCACAGGGTGAAGGTTACACCCCTTAACGATCCAAGAGATAGTCAACTCCAATAGGTCTTGAACCAAAAAAGGGTTCGGGGATGAAGGTACAAATCCAACCTTAAAGAGATTGAACCTGCCCCAATAATAGGCCTCTACTTTATTCTGATCGTATTCATGTGCGCTTTTTGACTAACATGCAATCAATAGGGTTAACCCTAAACCTGTTCATCTATGTTGGTTGAATTTAATGCACAAATAAATCTAATATTGGCGATCACTTGAATTATAATCACATTAACCCTAAAAAAGATTATTAAATGTCTTATTAAGCGTGATTACAAGTACAAATTCCCTTTAAACATGCATAAAAGGCAGGATCAAGCAATAACAATAGATAATATCAAGCAACATAATAATAATCAAAATAATAAAAATATAATCATAACAATCATAATTATAAATCATCATAATGATGTTAAAGCATAATAATAGCAAGATCCTAGGCATGATACTAACAAGATTAATAACAAATCCTAGCATATCACTAAACATCAAAAATCAAATCTTTAACCCTAACATGATACTAACAATCATAAATATTAGGAAGAACATAGGAAGCATCATACTTTTAATCATACTTGATATTAAAGTTACCCTAGACATGATACTAGGAATCAAAATAACTATCTAAGCATGATTTCTACATCATAACATCAATAAAAACCATTAAAGTACTTACTTTGATGCCTCGTACCTCTTTCGAATAACAAAATACACACGTCAGTAACTTCAAGGAAAATAATAAACAACAATTAAATTAAATAATGGAAATAGAGATTTAGGACCAAACCCTCAGAAATTAAACCTTTCACGTCTAGGGCGAAGGCAACTTCGAATATGGCTAGGTGTTTCTAGATCTAATGTATGCGAAATTTTGTATTTTGGAGAAGCTAGTTTAAAAAAAAAAAAAGAGAGAGTAAGTAAAGAATTTCTTGATGAGAGTTAGTGGATTGGTTGTAGATAATTGATGAAAATTGGTTATCGAAAATGGAGTTTTTATGACATTATTTATAGAGAAAATTAGCCAAAAAGATAAAATATTAAAACAGAGTCTGGCGCCATAAAACAAGGTTGGCGCGAACGCTAGCTATTGGCGCCAGGCGTTGACCCTAGCGCCAGGCGCCACAGATGGCGTTTGGCGCTGACCTGGAAATTCATGCATTTTCTTAAAATCAGATAAAAATTGCCGTACAGGAGGATAAAATCGTATTTTCCTCAAAATTGCTCTTTGATTTTAATAAAAACTCTGTAACAAAAGTCAATTTATCAATGCTAATTGAATTAGGAATGAAAAGAACCTTCTAGAAGAATCTAGAAGACTAAAACCATTCCTAATTGCATTAGGAATGATAAATCTATATTAGGCCCCCCCCCCTAGATCATTGGGCCGCATATAAGGCTCGAAACGGGCCCAGTTTAGTAAATTGGCCATAACTTCCACAATATTCATCGGAATCGGGCTTATAATATATCGTTGGAAAGCTCTTGTCAAGCCCCATCCAATTACACTACTATTGGACCCATATCATGTACCAACCAAACTGGATTGGCTATTTTCTTAAAATAAATATTCAAAAACAGGGAGAAGAGAAAAGAAATTAAAACTATCCGCAACACTAAACTTTCAACACTTTCACTTCATTCTATTATGATTCGACGTGAAAGGTACTCATCACTGGGTTTGGTTTTGGGGAGACACAAATAAGTGTCTATAGAAGCCCCCACTTAAACTGAGTTTGGAGAAACGCAAGTTTCAAAAACAAAAGTCAAAGTATCGATAGGGACGGAGAATGATTCAGAACGTTCTGCGATCCTAAGTCACTCTTATAACGCCGATACCTGCAAAACTAGCGTTAGTTAAACAGATAAAAGAGTTAAGAAACGCGTATCTTGCACTATCGAGCACACGTCTCTTAAAGTAACCGATTTGCTGTTGCTGTACTGTTATTTTGATGACCTCTTTCCAAGAGAATGGCATCCCGCTTGAAAACTGCTATGCTTGTAACTGCTTCCATTATAGAAGACTGCTTTGCCTGAAATGATCCTCTCCCACTATGATAATATTCCACGTCCAAGGGAATATCATCGAAGATTGTTTCGCTTGAAACAATTCTCTTCCGCATTGATAATATTCCACGTCCAAGGGAATACTATCGAAGATTGTTTCGCTTGAAACAATCCTCTTTCGCATTGATAATATTCCACGTCCAAGGGAATACTATCGAAGATAATTTCGCTTGAAATCACCTTCATCCGCATTGATAATATTCCACGTCCAAGGGAATACTATCAAAGATAATTTCGCTTGAAATCAATTTAAGTTGTTTGTGACAACTCTCCACAATCTAGGGAATGCCGTCGAAGATATCCTCGCTTTAAGCCATCCCCATTTTTTGCGATAATTTTCCAAAGGAAATTACCAAAGATCTCCGCTCGCTTGAACCTTTTTTCCGCTATGCTTGTACGTCGGCGCTTTTGTTGCTTTTGAACCTGTACGTCGGTGCCTTTGCTGTGATGACAATCCTCTTTTCTTTGGGAATAATTGCCAACACGACTCTTTTGTATGATGTATGACAATCCGATTTGGGGAAATTTGTCAACACTTCGTAACAATCCATCCTTGGAAATGTTGCTACGATGAAGCGACAATCCGTATCTCGGAAAAATTTGCCAAAATCCAATATTTGGGAAAAGTTGCCAATGCTTTGTAACAATCTGTCATAAGAATCTTGCTACGATTGACACATCTTGGAATATAACTCTTGAAAGCAATCCACTTTGGAAATTTGCCTACGCTATGCGACAATCCATTTAGGAAAATACTGCCACAATTGAAAATCCTTGACTTGGAACATTTGCCAAAAAATAGTCGATTGACAATCCACTTCGGGAAAATTTGCCACTTGCTGAAATGAATGACAATCCACGTTGAGGAACTTTTGCCGAAATTTATGATGAGTAGAGACCTACAACAATCCTTTGGGAAATTTTGCCATGGGGAACTGGGTGTATGACAATCCAATCTCGAAAAACTTGCTAATGAATCGATGAATGTATGACAATCCGAACTTAAAAAAAGTTGCCAAACAAAGAAGGAGCACGACAATCCATGCTTAGAAACCTTGCCAGAGATGACAATCCAAACTTGGAAAAATCGTCGTTGAAGAAGATGCACTACAATCCATTTTTTTGGAAATATTGTCAATTGGAGATGACAATCCAATCTTAGGAAAAATTGTCGTTAAAGAAGAACGCGCGACAATCCATATTTGGAAATATTGTCGTTTAAGTGCTTGCTTTTAAACCGATTGTAATGAGCCAGTGTTTTAGGCGCTTAAGCTAAGTGGGACGATCTCTCACCAGGTCGATCACTTAGACTGTAATCAAACCGACTACTTAATCATGTCAAATTGCTTATAGGGGCTAACTGGCGTACCAAGGAACCCAAAATTGTTGTATGAGATCGAAATCACCTTTCTGAGAGGCTTCGAGCTCTGTCGCTGCTGTAATATCTCTGGCGTCAAGAATTGGCTCTTTCGCCAGACGCTGGGATCTAGAGCCAGGCTCTGAAATCTATTGCCGGACTCTAGATGTTGTTGTCTGGCGCTGGAATCGGGTCTTCCCTATTCTGCTCTTACTGGCAATGTTGCTTGATTTCGCTTTGAACTTTAAACTTGGTCGTTTTCTTTCAACCAAATCTGCTCAAATCTCTTATAAATTAAAGTTCTTCATCTCTAATTTACCGATCCATGTAATTTTTCTCAAACTCCTCTCATCTTGGAAGAATCTCATTCAGTCATATTTGCGGGGGTTTTTTTTTTTGAAAAAAATATTCGGGAATGTCCTTAATTGCCTGCTGGGATGTACCTGCATTTATATCGTTGACTATAGGACTTTGCTAATCTCTTTATGGTTGACCTAAGACTTAGTGTTGCTTGAGTCATTGACTTGACATGACTCAAGGTATAAACTTAACTCGCTGTGATTGACTTGAGGTTGACTCGACTCAAAGTGTTTGACACATGTGTTAGACTCAAATCAAGGTGATATCATGACACGACTCAACATATACATAAATTGTATGTGCATTGTATTGCGATCGTGCGACTCGAAAATGCAAAAAATTAAAAATAAAATTTTTCCGTCATTTTTGTGGAGGGTACTGACTTTCTCCCGAAAAGGAAAGGCGCGAAAAAAGAATCGAAATGAAGTTTTTTGAAGATGCATGTTGAATGAGCTTAGTCAAATGTTGTTTGATACTATCTCAATTGTTGATTCCATGATGAAAGTATTTGGGTAACTTAGGCACGGAGGCTAAGCACTTTGTACTTTGTGATGCAATGATGAGTGATGAGCGATTTTGACATGACAAGGCATGCTTCAGCGTTATGTTGAGATTTCATGATAAAGGGTTCCTAAGGGGAAGTATATTTGGTCATGTATCTGTGCGGTGTGTGAAAGTGATACTATAGTTAGGCCGCAAGGGCTAAGTGTGTGGGAAAATATTATTTTAAGAAGAGTCAAATGATGGTGACTCTTTAGGATAGGTAAGCTAATGATGTAAGGATCAAGCCCCCAAGTCTAGCTCTAAATGAATAGGTATGAACACAGGGAATCCCTTGATATGATCAGGTGTAAGTGTGTGAATTTGAATATGGATGCATGTTTATTACGGCCGCACCTCGATGTGAGGTTGCCTACGTATCCGTTAGGAATCAGGCCGAACGTAGCTCTAGACGAACCTCGCACAAGTTTATGTATACCTCAAAAAGGTCTTGTTAAGGGTTGTAACGTGGTTAGGATAAAGGTTATAGAAGAAGGGGATAAAGGCTCAAGACCCTCGATAAGCCCCCTAGGTGTGCAACCTTGCTTTTGAATATTTATATTTGCATGCTTGAGGTTTTCTACTCTTTTTTAGCTCTTTCTTTTGCTTTAGCATTTATTTTATTTTGATAAGTGTAGGCAATCCCGATCATTCGGTCTATCACGGTACCGAGCACTCGATAAGAGACACAATATGAGACGTGTTCTTATCAAAGATATTTTTATATCAAAGACATTGGAACACTTGCCCTTTTGTACACTTTTATTAATATTTTTATTTTTTGCTATTTTAATATTTTGAAGTCACTCAAGCTTTTATGAAATTGAAAATTGCATAGGTTGCGCACCATCTCATCCCAAAGTTAGGTAGATGTAGGTTGAAAAATGAAAGGTCTATTGTTAGACGAGGCTCAAAGTGGTTTATGAAGAATGGATTGCATATTTGAAGGGTGAAAGGCAATATATGTGGCTACAAGGGGTGCCTCAAATCATTGGTATACCTTGTGCTTAGTTCGACAATGATTTTTTTTAATGCAATGCAATGTGATGATCATATGCAAGGACATAAATGCTCATTTTATTAAAGGAAAATAAATAGAGAATCTACAAAAGTAATCTAAGGGAAAAGAAAGGTGCCTATGCTAGACTTGTTGGGGAAAGGAAAAAATGAAAAAGAAATAGAAAAAGAGGTCATGAAATCTTGTCGTTAAAGCTCGCCTCTTGTCTTGTGTCATTTGCTTCATCATCACCCAGTCTTCTCGTTAGCTAGAGGCAATGGGATCTTGTTTTCTTCTATGAGATCTTGAATGAGATTTTGAAACCTATAGCATTCATCAGTGGTATGGCCGTTTCCTCGATGGTACTTGCAATAAGAGTTGGGATTCCATCTCGAAGATCGATTTTCTGGCGTTAGATCCTCGGTGGGGCCAATAGGTTTGATTAATCCTCGATCATAGAGACGATCGAAAGCAGCATTGTAGGTCATTCCAATGGGTGTGAACTCTCTCCTGGGTTTCATTTTAGATCCTTGATTGTCCATGGCTAAGACACCATTATGGTCAAAGGTACTGACATTGTTACTAGAGTGGGCGTTTTCGGAAGAAGAAGGATTGTCGTTCTTCTTTCCTTTCCAGCACTGTGGTAACTATTGTTAGTAGCTTTTTTCTTTGCGAGGTCATCTTCGATTTCAATTCCGATGTCATAAACGGCCTTGAAAGTATTCAGAATGTGTTGATATTTTAGATGCTTCGAATACTTCTCTTGGAGATTCTTGATAAACATCCTCACAGATTCTTTTTCAGTGGGTACCTCAATCATCCTAGTGGAAGTTTCCCTCCATTTATTAAAGAAAGAAGTAAAGCCTTCATTCTCTTTTTGTCTAAGCATCTCAAGTTTTCTATGGTCGATTTCATTTTGAATATTGCACTTGTACCTATCAACGAAAGCGTTTACTATCGATTCCCAGGTAGAGGTTTTCTCTTTGTCAAGGGAAAAGAACCATTGTTGGCAAACAGTTTCAAGAGATAGTGAGAACATAGAGGGGAAAACCTTCTTATCAATACCCTTAATACTCATTATGGTTTCGAAAGCTCTTAGATGAAAGTAAGGGTTATTCGTTTCCTTGAATTTTGGGATGTCAGTGGCGTTGAACTTATGCGGAAGAAGTTCCTTGTCCAGCGAGACCCCTTGTGAACTCATGCCCTGAAATTTATAGTCACTAGATAGCTTTCTCAAACTTTCTTGCATGAGGTTCATTTGTTGTTGCTTCATAGGGTCATCAATTTTGAGGGTTAAAGCCTTTGACACCTCAGTCACATCATTGAATTGATTCCTAAGTTCATTAACCTCTTCTTGACTTGCCATTATCTTTTTAGCCTTCCTCTTTTGACGAATTGGTTTATCAAAGAGTGAAACTTGAATAAAGAGGTTGTCCTTGATTAATCGCCCCTCTCTCCTCGACCAAGTACTGTGTAAAAGGAATTTGGGGATATTCATTTTTAATTATTTGACTCAAACTTTATTCAACATGCAATGGATAGAGGAAATGAAGAAAGATTGGAATAGAATGTGAAGAAAAAATGATGTAGATGGAGGGATACGAAGAACTAGGAGTAGAATGTACCCCCAAACTCAAATGATGGAAAAAACCGACTCATGCATGAACCTAAGACATGGTCATGGTGACATATACTCAGTGTGTGCTAAGACTAGTGAGTGTAGGTGATATGTTAAGACTCGTGTCATGACCATGTGGCTAGACTATGTGACTTAGTGTCTAGACTTAACTAATGACTCGACAAGGTGTTATTGATAACGAAATTTAACCGACTTAATTAGCAAACATGTTAATTAGACACTAGGTAATGACTCGATCAATAATCCAAACTGTCGGCAAAACGACAGGACTGGCGTCGCACTGTGTAGTGTAACGCCAGACGACAAAGCTGACGCCAGGCGCCACACTCCATAGAGTGGCGCTACAGTCCAGACTTTGGCGCCATTGTTGGAGCTTCAATCTGGGACTGTTTTCGGTGTTATTAATCAACAAGTGTATGCCTAAAGTCGTACTAGGTCAATTCTGATTAAAATATTAGACTTTATTGACTCAAATTAATTGATTAATTAATTAATTAATTAGGCAAAGTTCTTTAAGTCATTAATTTATTTAATCTCAACACAAGTCAAATAAAACGGTTAAGAAAACATAGAATATAAGAACAACAAATAATGCACAATTAGTCAAGTAGGCACAATATGATGCAATGAGTTTGCAACCTAACCATGGCTCTAATTCTCTAAAGTTTGGGATATGGGTTAGTCAATAGAGGGTCCATGGTTAAATTTCCGGATGCACCGCGCGGAAGCCTAACCATGAAGGGTTGGCGCGAGTGGATGGGACACCGCAAGTTTTAGAAAAAAACTCGCTTCCATGGTTTGGTGAATTCAACATTTTCGGATGTACCCTTTGTTGCTCAGAGCGTTCAATCAGGTAGATGGAGCATGAATTCCCAGAGGGTTATGTCCGTATGTAGAACACATATGAGTTTCAGAAAAGTGAGAAAAACTTAATCAGGAAGTAGGATCGAGCAAACAATACGAAAAACTAGTCGAAATTAGAACGCATATTTCTGGCTCGGTATTGGAAGAATTTGGCGCCAACAAATAGAGACTGGCGCCAGGTTTTAGCTTTCGTGCCTGGCACCAATGCTCTGGCCCCTGACGCTAATTCCTACATGCGAGCAACTTTCTATGCTCGATAAAATTTTCCAGTTTCGCGCAGTGTTATTTCGGTCCTAGTTGTGAAAGATATTTCTCAAATTTCCTACGTGTAAAATTCTATGTTTTAACTCATTAAGGGTCTTTCCAATGAGATCTTTTTTATGCATATGACAATAATGTTAATCAAAATTACACACATGAAATACTTAGAACGTTTCGAGTCTCATCCACTCATTCTAAATCATATTTGAAACAAATTCAGGAATTAAAATAAAAATCCTCCCCAGTGGAGTCGCCAAAAACTGTAGGGAATAATTTCAAGCGTTAACCCCTAGCTTGAACCCCACTGTGATCATACACTAAAGTACGGTGGCGTCCAAAAGGGAAGAAGATAGAGCAAAAGAGTCGCCAACAAGTTTTAGGAACTAGTAAACCGTTCACAGGGTGAAGGTTACACCCCTTAACGATCCAAGAGATCGTCTACTCCAATAGGTCTTGAACCAAATAAGGGTTCGGGGATGAAGGTACAAATCCAACCTAAAAGAGATTGTACCTTCCCTAATAATAGGCCTCTACTTTATTCTGATCGTATTCATGTGCGCTTTTTTACTAACATGCAATCAATAGGATTAACCCTAAATCTGTTCATCTATGTTGGTTGAATTTAATGCACAAATAAATCTATTACTGGCGATCACTTGAATTATAATCACATTAACCCTAAAAAAGATTATTAAATGTCTTATTAAGCGTGATTACAAGTACAAATTCCCTTTAAACATGCATAAAAGGCGTGATCAAGCAATAACAATATATAATATCAAGCAACATAATAATAATCAAAATAATAAAAATATAATCATAACAATCATAATTATAAATCATCATAATAATGTTAAAGCATAATAATAGCAAGATCCTAGGCATGATACTAACAAGATTAATAACAAACCCTAGCATGTCACTAAACATCAAAAATCAAATCTTTAACCCTAACATGATACTAAAAATCATAAATATTAGGAAGAACATAGGAAGCATCATACTTTTAATCATACTTGATATTAAAGTTACCCTAGACATGATACTAGGAATCAAAATAACAATCTAAGCATGATTTTTACATCATAACATCAATAAAAACCATTAATGTACTTACTTTGATGCCTCGTACCTCTTTCTAATAACAAAATACACACGTCAGTAACTTCAAGGAAAATAATAAAAAATAATTAAATTAAATAATGGAAATAGAGATTTGGGACCAAACCCTCAGAAATTAAACCTTTCACGTTTAGGGCGAAGGCAACTTCGAATATGGCTAGGTGTTTCTAGATCTAATGTATGCGGAATTTTGTATTTAAGAGAAGCTAGTTTAAAAAAAAAAAAAAGAGAAAGAGTAAGTAAAGAATTTCTTGATGAGAGATGGTTGATTGGTTGTAGATAATTGATGAAAACTGGTTATCGAAAACGCAGTTTTTACGACATTATTTATAGAGAAAATCAGCCAAACAGATAAAATATCAAAACAGAGTCTGGCGCACATAAAACAAGGTTGGCGCAACGTTAGCTATTGGCGCCAAGCGCTGACCCTGGCGGCAGGCGCCAAGGCTAGCGCCAGGCGCTACAACTGGCGTTTGGCGCTGACCTGGAAATTCACGTGTTTTCTTAAAATCAGATAAAAATTGCCGT
This sequence comes from Chenopodium formosanum, assembly GCA_024500155.1. Classification (NCBI taxonomy): domain Eukaryota; kingdom Viridiplantae; phylum Streptophyta; class Magnoliopsida; order Caryophyllales; family Amaranthaceae; genus Chenopodium; species Chenopodium formosanum. Next base: position 23,263,877 of record CM044880.1, read on the forward strand.
ACAGGAGGATAAAATCGTATTTTCCTCAAAAATGCTCTTTGATTTTAATTAAAACTCTAAAAAGTTAACAAAAGTCAATTTATCAATGCTAATTGAATTAGGAATGAAAAGAACCTTCTAGAAGAATCTAGAAGACTAAAACCATTCCTAATTGCATTAGGAATGACAAATCTATATTAGGCCCTCCCCTCGATCATTGGGCCGCATATAAGGCTCGAAACGAGCCAAGTTTAGTAAATTGGCCATAACTTCCTCAATATTCATCGAAATCGGGCTTATAAGATATCGTTGGAAAGCTCTTGTCAAGCCCCATCCAACTACACTACTATTGGACCCATATCATGGACCAACCAAACTGGATTGGCTATTTTCTTAAAATAAGTTTTCAAAAACAAGGAGAAGAGAAAAGAAATTAAAACTATCCGCAACACTAAACTTTTCACACTTTCACTTCATTCGATTATGATTCGATGTGAAAGTACTCATCACTGGGTTTGGTTTTGGGGAGACACAAATGGGTGTCTATAAGAGGCGTCTAGGTTAAATTAATGATGCAGTTGATAAATCTGCGCGCATCTCAATGAGTGGCGCTGGTCTAGCGTGCACAACTCACAAGGTTGCGAGCAACACACAACGCAAATGCTAGTGATGCGCTTGCGGAAGATCCAAAATTTCATAAAAATATGAAATTGAATCTTACCACAATACCGCGCGCAAGACAAATAGTCGCGCTGCCTATAGCAGCACAACTAATTCACTTGCCCTGGTCTGCTGCATGCAACCTATTAAGATGCGCGTGAAAACTGCTGCGGCAGAATGTTCAAAACCCTAATCATCCTCGTTTCCTATAAATAGGGGCTTAATACGAGGCTCAAACATACATAAATTAACCTAAAACGCTGGCAGAAATCTTGTGAACTTGTAAGCTACCAAACCCTCTTATCCTAAACACTCACCTCCTTTAATATTTGTTACTACAGTGGAAGTTCCATAACAAGGAGTACATAAACGTTCTAAACGAAAACCTAGCAAAGAGAAGTGGTAAATTCCCGAGCACTTTGATCAGTCACCTTTATTTTTATTGTTTAAAATAACTTTAATTAATTAATTAGTGTTGTTTGATCAGTTTAAACGGATTTCTAATTAATTTATTGCACATAGTATCTTGCGTTATATAAGAAATGAATTGAATTGTCATCATGAATTGCTACATCATGAATAAATTGTTACTAACTTCAATAAAAAATAAATCAAATGAAAATTAAATTAAATAAATGTAAATTTGATTTGGTCCAAACCCTCAGTTATTTGTACCTTTCACGCCTTGATTTAAGGATGGGACCTCGGGTTAAGTATAGACTCCTTGGAGCGCTTAGGGGAATTATCATGGAAGAATAAGGAGGTTAGAAATTAGGCTAAAGAGGGAGAAGAGGATGATATTTGGTGTAAGGTGAGAGAGAATGATTATTGGTGCCCCGAACTGCAGAAAGGGGGGTCCTATTTATAGGGAAAATGAGCAGAGGGAACACGCGGAACCCTAAAAAGATAAAAACCCTAAAAAATAACACCGTGTCACGGCAAAGAGCACCGTGACACAGTGCCAGGCACCATCACACGGGGGAAAACTGAGTGACGCCGGAAATAATTAGGTTACAGGAATTGAAAACACGTTTAGGGATTACGCGAAGAAAACACGGAGCAATCCCGTGTCAAAGGATGTGCACCGTGACACGGGAAGAAATGTCATGACACAGCATTGTCCACCGTGGCACAGTGCAGTATGCCGTATCACGGTGTAAAAAGTACGCGAAAATTACACGGAATATCACCATGTCACGGAATAGGCACCGTGACATGGGAAATCGCACGGTGACACAGTGCAAAATCCCGTGAAACGGTGCAAAATCTCGTTACACGGGAGAAAACTGAGCATAATTACACAAAAAGGGAACCGTGTCACGGGAATAAGTCCCATGACACGTCAGCATTTGCCGCGTCGCGGCGTTTTAGCTACTGCGCGGTAATTTCAGTTTTTTACCCGTTTTTAAAATAATCATAAATTTTGATCCGTAACTTGGAAAAAATACATAATATATCATTGGAAATATTATCAAGTATACTTTCCAACCCAATTAGAATCAGGTTAAAATAATTTGTAGATTTTAAGATATGGCAATTTTAGTGGAAGGGTGTCGGTTTTAGGCCGAGTTTAGTGTTTTGCTCATATCTTTTTCGTTATAGCTCGGAATTGGGCTTATGATATATGGTTGGAAAGCTTATTTAAAGTCCTATCCAAAAAAAATAATAATTTATTCAAAATTATATAGCCATAAAATCATTTTCTCTCGGGTTTGCGATGTGGACACGAAAAGTTGAAAATAGGTTATGGTTTAGAGAAATGAGCTAGAAATTGGATTGGTTCATGAAATTTATTGGATAGAACATGGATTTAAGCACTTAAAATATTAAATACTTAACGCGACCAATAATGGCGGTGAAAGGTGTTCATCAACGGGTTTGGTTTTGGGGAGACATTTTTAGGTGTCTACATAAGCCCCCACTTTGACTGAGTTTGTAGAAACGTCAATTTAAAAAAATATAGTCAAAGTAGTCGATAGGGACAGAAAATGATTTAAGACGTTTTGCGATCCTAAATCACTTTGTATATGCCGATACCTGCAGAAAAATGTTAGTTATACAGTTAAAGGAGTAAAGGGAAAGAATGCTTATCTAACACCAGTGTATCGGTGGCAAATGAGCTTGGTAGCTTCTTATGCTTGAAGGAATCCACCAAATGACGTTTTTTTGAAATACTTTCCATGCCTGAGGAAATTCGACTGACGAGTTTGGTAGCTTTCTATGCTTGAAGAAATCTACCAGATGATATTTTCCATGCTTGAGGAAAGCCGACATATGAATTTGGCGGTTTTCTATGCTTGAAGAAATCCACCGGATAATACTTTCCATGCTTGAGGAAAGTCGACAAATGATGAGATTGCAAGTCTCTGTGTATCGAGAACCTTGCGCCGTGAAATGATGGTGGTTCGATTGTCCCCGAACGTGGGCTGTAGTTGGTTCAATTGTCCCCGAACGTGGGATCTAGATGGTCCGCTTGTCCCTGGACGTGGGCTGTAAATGGTCCGCTTGTCCCTGGACGTGGGTTATAGATGGTCCGCTTGTCCCTGGACGTGGGCTGTAGATGGTTCGCTTGTCCCCGAACGTGAGCTGGTTGTAAATGGTCCGCATGTCCCCGGACGTGGGGCTGTAAATGGTCCGCTTGTCCCTGGATGTGTGATGTAAATGGTCCGCTTGTCCTTGGAAGTGGGCTGTAAATGGTCCGCTTGTCCCCGGACGTGGGCTATAGATGGTCCGCTTGTTCCCGGACGTGGGCTGGTTGTAAACGGTCTGCTTGTCCCCGGACGTGGGCTGTAGATGGTCAGCCTGTCCCCGGACGTGGGCTGGTTGTAAATGGTCTGCTTGTCCCCAAACATGGGCTGTAGATGGTCCGCTTGTCCCCGGACGTGGGCTGTAATTGAGACCTGCAAAATAAAATTTGCCAAGGGACTCGTATAGACTATGATTGATTTGACTAATTGACTTGACCAAGTTTAACTTGACACGACATGACATGACATGAGTATGACTTGTGATTGTGTGTGTATAGTTTGAGTGTGTGTGCAGGCACAGGCAACTGAAAATGCAAAAGCAAAAATTTTCTATCATTTTTGTCATGAGACGAGTGAAGGGTACCGACTTTCTCCCGAAAAAGAAAGACGTGAAAAATGAAATTTTATTTTCGAACTTCCCTCGATAAAAATTTTGAAAAAGTTTTTGAACTTCCCCAAAATAAAATAATGAAAAAGGGAAGAAGTTTTGAACTTCCTCCTTGAGCAAGACGAAATGAATCGTATGGATTGAATTGCTTGTCCTGAAAATAATGTATGCATGATGAATGTTCTTAGTCCATGAGGCTAAGGACAATTACATCGTGTGACACGATAGATGAATGAACTTAGGTCATGGAGCTAAGCATCATATATGGTGTAAAGAAGCGATCTTGAACGTCACTTACGTCTGGAAGCTAAGCACGTATATAGATGAAATGATTGATAAGTATTGCATAGTGAATGTTTCTTAGGTCAAGGAGCTAAGAATGATATGCGTTGTATTAAAAAATATATAAATGTTGCTCAGCAAATTATGCGATGCGTGAAACAATGTACATTGCTTAAGTCAGGAAGCTAAGCAAGTATACAATGTTTCTTCTAATGAATGTTGTCTTGAAAGATGATGAAACATGCACAGTGTTGAAACAAGATTTCATGAAAAAGGGTTCCTAAGGGGAAGTTGATATGGATGTGTGAGTGTGAAAGAAGTGTGTGAAAGTGATACTAAGGTGAGGCTACAAAGGGTATGGTGAGGGAAATAGATGTGAGAAGAGTCGAGATGGTGACTCTTTAGGCTAGGTAGGCTAAATTATGTAGGTTCAAGTCCCCCAAGTCTAGCTCTAGATGGATAGGGTCATAGGGATTTTGCATTGGATTTTTTTGACTCAATCATGCATATGAATGTGGCCGCACCTCAATGTGAGGTTCCCTACGTATTCATTAGGAATCAGGCCGAACGTAGCTCTAACCGAACTTTGCACAAGTTTATGTACACCTCAAAGAGGTCTTTCAAGGGTTGTAATGTGGTTAAGTTGATGGTTTAAGGATGAAAAGGGTAAAAGGCTCAAGACCCGAGAGAAGTCTCCAAGATGTGTAATTGTGATTTTGAAAATTTTGAATTTTGCAAGTTAATTTTCAACCTTTTTTTTTTTTTGCTTTGATTTTTTTTTTCCATTCTTTTGAATCAATGTAGGCAATCTCAGATCATGCGGTCCATCACTCACTTAGCATTCATGTTTCTCAGGCACGGTACCGAGCACTCGATGAGAGACGCAATTTGAGACGAGTTCATATCAAAGACATTAGAACACTTGCCTTTAGATATTGTTTTATTGTTGCTTTGCTGCTTTTTTTTTTTTACTTGCTTTTTGAATGTTATACAATTACACATCTTTCAATCCCAGGGTTAAGTAAATGTGGGTTGAAGAAATGAAGGCCAAACGTTAGACGAGGCTCAAAATGGTTGATGAAAAAATGGAATGTGATTGAACGGTTAACAGGGAATGATAGGGTTGCAAAGGTGCCTCAAGTCATTGGTGTACCTTGGGTTTAGTTCATAATTGATTTTTTTTTATTTTTTGAGAATGAATGAATGAAAAATTATATGATCGAGATGTAAAGGAAATTTGCTCATTTTATTAATGGAAAAGGTGAACGAAATCAAAATGGAAAACCTATGCTAGACATGAATGGGGGAATGGAGATGAATGATAAAGAAAGAAATCATGAAATCTTGCACGAAGGATATGTTGTGTGCCTTGTGTTCATTACTTCTTGCCGCCTGGAGGGACAGGAAGTTTGCTTGCATCCATCAAGTCTTGAATGACGTCCTTCAAATTCCAACATTGCTATGTAGTGTGGCCCCTTCCTTGATGGTACTTGCAATGGGCATTGGGATTCCATTTGGCGCTCCTTTCTTCAGGCTTTGGCTCTGTAAATGGCCCAATAGGTGTGATCAAGCCTTGACCGTAAAGGCGATCAAAGGCCGCATCATAAGTGTACGGAATATTTCAAGCGTTAACCCCTAGCTCGAACCCCACTGTAATCATACACTAAAGTACGGTGGCGTCCAAAAGGGAATAAGTTAAAGCAAAAGAGTCGCCAACAAGTTTTTTAGGAACTTGTACACCGTTCACGAGGTGAAGGTCACACCCCTTAACGATCCAAGAGATCGTCAACTCCATAAGGTCTTGAACCAAATAGGGTTCAGGGATGAAGGTACAAATCCAACCTAAAAGAAATTGAACCTGTCCTAAGAATAGACCTCTACTTTATTCAGATCGTATTCATGTGCACTTTCTGACCAACATACAATCAATAAGATTAAACCTAAACCTGTTTATCTATGTTGGTTGAATATTAATGCACAAATAAATCTATTATTGGCGATCACTTGAGTTATAATCAAATTAACCCTAAATAAGATTATTAGTTATCTTATTAAGCGTGATTACAAGTACAAATTACCTTTAAACATGCATAAAAAGGCGTGATCAAGCAATAACAATATATATAAATCAAGCAACATAATAATAATCATAAATAATTATAACAATAATAAAATCATCATAATAATAATCGTAATAATGTTAAAGCATAATAATAGCAATATTCTAGGCATGATACAAACAAGATTAATAACAAACCCTAGCATGTCACTAAACAATAAAAATCAAATCTTTAACCCTAACATGATACTAACAATCATAAATATTAGGAAGAGAATAAAAGGCATCGTAACAACCATATTTAATATTAAAGTTACCTTAGACATGATACTAGGAATACCATAATAACAACCTAAACATGATTTCTACATCATAACATCAATAAAAATCATCAAAATACTTATTTCGATGCCTCGTACCTCTTTCTAATAACAAAATACACACGTTAGTAACTTCAAGGAAAATAATAAACAAAACAATTAAATTAAATAATTGAAAGAGAGATTTGGGACCAAACCCTCAGAAATTAAACCTTTTGCGTCTAGGGTGAAGGCAACTTCGAATATGGCTAGTTTAGAAAGAGAGATAGAGTAATCAAGAGAATCTTGATGAGAGTTGGTTGTTGATGAAAAATGGTTAACGAAAATGGGGTTTTTAGCACGTAATTTATCGAAAATAAGCCAAAAGGATAAAAATATCAAAACAGAGTCTGGCGCACATAAAGTTGAACCAGCGCCAGGCGCCAATGCTCGCGCCAGGCGCTACAGCTGGCGTTTGGCGCTGATTCAGAAAATCACGCGTTTTCTTAAAACCAGATAAAAATTGTCGTACAGGAGGATAAAATCGTATCTTTCCTCAAAAATGCTCTTTAATTTTAATTAAAACTCTGAAAAGTCAAGAAAAGTCAATTTATCAATGCTAATTGAATTAGGAATGAAAAGAACCTTCTAGAAGACTAAAACCATTCCTAATTGCATTAGGAATGATAAATCCATATTAGGCCCTCTCCTAGATCATTGGGCCGCATATAAGGCTCAAACCGGGTCCAGTTTAGAAAATTGGCCATAACTTCCTCAATATTCATTGGAAATGGGCTTATAATATATCGTTGGAAAGCTCTTGTCAAGCCCCATCCAAGTACACTATTATCGAACCCATATCATGGACCAACCAAACTGGATTGGCTGTTTTCTTAAAATAAGTTTTCAAAAACAAAGAGAAGAGAAAAGACATTAAAACTATCCGCGACACTACACTTTCCACACTTTCACTTCATTTGATTATGATTCGACGCGAAAGGTACTCAGCACCGGGTTTGGTTTTGGGGAGACACAAATGGGTGTCTACAGAAGCCCCCACTTTAACTGAGTTTGGAGAAACGCAAGTTTCGAAAACAAAAGTCAAAGTATCGATAGGGGCGGAGAACGATTCAGAACGTTCTGCGATCCTAAATCACTCTTATAACGCCGATACCTGCAAACTAGCATTAGTTAAACAGATAAGAGAGTTAAGAAACGTGTATCTTGCACCGTCGAGCACACGTCTCTGAAAGTAACCGATTTGTTGCTGTATTATGTTGTTTTGATGACCTCCTGCCAAGAGAATGCCATCCCGCTTGAAAACCGCTACACTTGTAACTGCTTCCAATATAGAAGATTGCTTCGCCTGAAACGATTCTCTTCCGCTTTGATAAAATTCCACGTCCAAGGGAACACTATCGAAGACACTACAAGAAAAATGTCTTTTCGTAGCGATTATTTCGTAGCGATTGTACATTCACTACAATATGCAAGTATGTTTGTGATATAGTTAAGGAAGTCATATCATTTTACAATCGCCATGATTTTCCCATATAAAATCGATACGAAAAACATAATAATACATATCCACACTATTTTTACACATTTATATAATTTTGAGAAATGGTTTCATTTACAATCGCTACTAAATCCTAAAAATCGATACGAAAAGCCTTTTCAACACTAGATATATAAATATTGTTTGACAAAGAATACATAAAATATGTCATAACTTATTGGTGAAACATTTAATATAAGTGTTTGAGTTTGCATGTTCGAATCTTGAAAATATCATACGCATGGATTTTTTTTTTTTTTTTGTAGAAATAGAGTTAAACATTTGTAGCGATTGTAATCGCTACAATAATCACCACGATTGGATGTAGTTTTTTGTATCGATTATTGAGGCCAACCCCAGCGATATTGAAAACCACTACCAAATGCTAAGGCGGCGGGGGATATTGTATCGATTGACCATTCATTGGGAAAGCTTTTTATTGCAATTACAATCAATATTAAAGGTTAAAATAATCGCTACGAAAAGGTTATTTTCTTGTAGTGAGATTGCTTCGCTTGAAACAATCCTCTTCCGCTATGATAATACTCCACGTCGAAGGTTTGATGTTCAATCGTCTCTGAACAAAGAGCTTCTTCTTTTTTTTGGATATGTTCACGCGCCTCTGAACAAAGAGCTTCTTCTTTTTGGATATGTTCACGTGTCTCGGAACAATAGAGCTTGAAAATAGGATGCCCACGCGTCTCTGAGCAATAGAGCTTGAAAATAGGATGCCCACGCGTCTCTGAGCAATAGAGCTTGAAAATAGGATGCCCACGCGTCTCTTGAGCAAAAGAGCTTGAAAGAAATGTCCACGCGTCTCTGGAGCAAAAGAGCTTAAAGGAAATGTTCACGCGTCTCTGAACAAAAGAGCTTGAAAGAAATGTCCTCGCGTCTCTGAACAAAGAGCTTGATGATATGTCCACGCGTCTCTGAACAAAAGAGCTTTGATGGAAATGTTCACGCGTCTCTGAACAATAGATATAGATGGAAATGTTCACGCAACTCTTAACAAAAGAGCTTCGATGCTTGAATGTTTGTTACGATAATATTCCGAAGAAAATTTCCGAAGACCAACACTTGACGATCTCTAAAGCTCGCTTGAATTTTGCTTCCGCTAAAACCCATACGTCGGTGTCTCCGTGATGAGCCAATCCTTAGGCGCTTTAAGCTAAGTGAGACGATCTTTCATCAGGTTGATCACTTATTGCGATTGTAATCAAACCGACTACTTAATCATGTAAAATTTCTTATAGGGACTAACTGGTGCACCAAGGAGCCCGATATTGCTGTAAGAGGTCGAAATCACCTTTTCGAGAGGATTCAAGCTCTGTTGAAATATCTCTGGCGCCAAGAATTGACTCTGTTGCCAGACGCTGATATCTAGCGCCAAGCGCTGAAATCTATTTCCATACGCTAGATGTTGTCGTCTGGCGCTGGAGTAGGGTCTTCCTTATTCTGCTGCACCTGTATTTATTTTTTACTATAGAAATTTGCTATTCTCTTCAATTATCTTAGGGTTGACCTAAGGTTTAACGTCGCTTGACTCATCGACTTGACACAACTCAAGGTATAAACTTGACTCTCTGTGATTGACTCGAGGTTAACTCGACTCGAAGTGAAATGACACGTGTGACTCATGACCCGTGTGTGCATTATATTGTGATCGTGCGACTCGAAAATGCAAAAAAGCAAAAAATTTCCGTCATTTTTGTAGAGGGTACCGACTTTCTCCCGAAAAAGAAAGGCGCAAAAAAGAATCGAAGTGAAGTTTTTGAAGGTGCATGTTGAATGAGCTTAGTCAAATGTTGTTTGATACTATCTCTCAAGGTGCAAGGATTAACCCGTCCTAGGCTATCTCAATTGTTGACTCAATGATGAAAGCATTTGGGTAACTTAGGCACGGAGGCTAAGCACTTCATACTTCGTGATGCAATGACAATTATGATTGATAAGCGATTTTGAAATGACAATACATGCTTCAGCGTTATGTTAATATTTCATGACAAAGGATTCCTAAGGGAAAGCATATTTGGTCATGTATCTGTGATGTGTGTGAAAGTGACACTAAGGTTAGGCCGCAAGATCTAAGTGTGTGAGAAAATATTGTCTTTAAAAGAGTCAAATGGTGGTGACTCTTAGGCTAGGTAAGCTAATGATATAGGGATCAAGCCCCCAAGTCTAGCTCTACATGGATAGGGATGAGCATAGGAGATCCCTTGATATGATCATGGTGTAAGTGTGTGAATTTGAATATGAATGCATTTTTATTACGACCGCACCTCGATGTGAAGTTGCCTACGTATCCGTTAGGAATCAGGCCGAACGTAGCTCTAGCCGAACCTCGCACAAGTGTGTGTATACCTCAAAAAGGTCTTTTTAAGGGTTGTAACATGGTTAGGCTAAAGGTTTGAAGAATAAGGGGATATAAAGGCTCAAGACCCTAGATAAGCCCTCAAGGTGTGCAACCTTGCATTTGAGTCTTTATTTTTATACTTGAGTTTCTACTCTTTTTTTGCTTTTTTTTTTTTTTTTTTGCTTTAGCATTTATTTTTACTTTTATAAGTGTGGGCAATCTCGATCATGTGGTCCATCACTCACTTGACATTCATGTTTCTCAGGCACAGTACCGAGCATTCGATAAGAGACACAATCTGAGACGTGTTCTTATCAAAAATATTTTCATGTCAAAGACAGTGGAACACTTACCCTTTTGTACACTTTTGTTTATTTTTTGCTTATTTATTCTTTTGAATCACTAAATCTTTTTAAAATTGCATAAGTTGCACACAATCCCATCCCAAGGTTAGGTAGATGTGGGTTGAAAAAAGAAAGGTCTATCGTTAGACGAGGCTCAAAGTGGTTTACCAAAAAAGGATGTATAATTGAAGGATGAAAGATAATATGATGTGGCTACAAGAGGTGCCTCAAATCATTGGTATACCTTGTGCTTAGTTTGACATGGATTTTTTTTTTTTTAATGCAATAATAATGAAATGATCATATGTAAGAGAATAAATGCTCATTTTATTAAAAAGGGAAAAGAAAGAATCTACAAAATTAGTCTAAGGGAAAAGAAAGGGTGCCTATGCTAGACTTATTGGGGAAAGGGTAAATAAAGAAAAAGAAAAAAGTTGTCATGAAATCTCGTCGTTGAAGCTCGACTCTTGTCTTGTATTGTTTTCTTTATCATCACTCGCTCTTCTTGTTAACTGGAGGTGTGGGAAGCTTGTTATTATTAATCAAACGTTGGATAGCCTCCTTTAGCTTCCAACAGCTCTCAGTAGCATGACCCCTACCTTGATGGTACTTGCAGCGCACATTTGGATTCCAACTAGGCACTCTCTTCTCAAACGAGGGATCTTGAAGAGGTCCAATAGGAGTAATGAGTCCCTTGGCATGGAGTTGATCGAAAGCATCATCGTAGCTAATTCCAATAGGGGTAAAATCCCTTTTTTGTTTCTTTCTAAATCTTAAGATCTCATTAAGGTCAAAAGTACCAACACTGTTGCTAGAGTAGGTGTTTTCGGAAGAAGAAAGATAGTCGTTCTTCTTCCCTTTACGACCACTGTTGTCATTATTACTAATCTTGGCCTTCTTGTCTCGTGGAGGAACATGAAGGAGATTTGAATCAATGAAGTCTTGAACACGATACTTAAGGGCGAGACACTTTTCAGTAGTGTGACCGCGACCTTTATGGTATCGACAATAGGAATTTGGATCCTAATTGGGAAAACATTTTTCAGGTGGAGAGTCTTGACTGGGACCAATGGAGTGAATATGACCTTGATCATGAAGACAGTCAAAAGCTTCATTGTAAGTCATTCCTATTGGTGTGTATTCTTCAATGGTCCGTTTTGCCCGTGGCTTAGGAGCATTGAGTTCTTCATTAAACCCTTGGCGAGGATTTTGTTCGATGACCATTACCCGATTTGCTAATCCTTCTACCACATCAAGAGAATGGCAACGACATCTTGGAATTTTCAAACGTCCTCTTTTAGACTTGACGAGTCTTCCCTGGTATTATCTAAGAAAAGACTTTCATCCTCCTCAATCATGGCCACTTCATCGAGAGAGGTCATATAAGCTGTCTCGATTATGGGCTCTCCTACAGGTGTGATAAGAAGTGATGGATCGAAGGATGCTTGATCTTCTTCAATGGCTAGAATCTCGAAAGTTTCATTATTATCAATCAGATCTTGAATAGCTTCTTTGAGTTTCCAACACTCCTCAGTGTCGTGACCCTTTCCTTGGTGATATTTGCAGTGCTTATTGGGGTCCCACTTGGGTGGCCTGGCTTCTGGAACCGGATCTTTGATGGGCCCTATGGGCATGACTAGTTCTTTGTGATGTAGCTTCTCGAAGGTTGTTTCATAACTCATACCAAGTGGAGTGAACACTCTTTTTGACCTTTGGATTCGTGATTTAGAGGCGTTCATGGCATGTACCTCATTAATGGGAGAGGAAGAAGAAGGATGGTCGTTCTTCTTTCCTTTCGCACTATTATCTTTCAGAAGGTCATCTTCAATGTCAATGCCTATGTTATACACAGCTTTGAAGGTATTCAAGTTGTGTTGGTACTTTAAGTGCTTTGAATACTTCCCTTGGAGAATCTTGATAAACATCCTCACAGATTCTTTTTCGGTAGGAGCCTTGACCATATTAGCGGAAGTTTCCCTCCATTTGTTGAAGAAAGAAGTGAACCCTTCGTTTTCTTTTTGTTTTAACATCTTGAGTTGTCTATGGTATGTTTCGTCTTAGATGTTGCACTTATATCTATCTATGAAAGCGTTTGCTATGGACTCCCAGGTGGAGTTTTTTTCTTTCTCGAGAGAAAAGAACCATTGTTGGCAAACGGTCTCGAGAGATAGTGAGAACAGAGATGGGAAAACCTTCTTATCGATACCCTTAATGTTCATTATAGTTTCGAAAGCTCTTAGATGGAAGAGGGTTATCTGTTGCCTTGAATTTAGGGATGTTAGTGGCGTTAAACTTATACGGAAGAAGTTCCTTGTCCGGCGAGACCCCTTGTGAACTAATGCCCTGAAATTTATAGTCACTAGACAGCTTTCTCAAACTTTCTTGCATGAGGTTCATTTGTTGTTGCTTCACAGGGTCATCAATTTTGAGGGTTAAAGCCTTTAACACCTCAGTCACGTCAGTCAGTTGACTCCTAAGTTCATTGACTTCTTCTTGAGTTGCCATTATCTTTTTAGCCTTCCTCTTTTGACGAATTGGTTTATCAAAAAGTGAAACTTGAACAAAGGTGTTGTCCTTGATTAATCACCCTTCTCTCCTCGACCAAGTACTGTGGAAAAGGAATTTGGGGATATTCATTGTTAATTATTTGACTCAAACTCTATTCAACATGCAATGGATGGAGGAAGTGAAGAAAGATTGGAATAGAATGTGAAGAAAAAATGATGTAGATGGAGGGATATGAAGAATAAGGAATAGAATGTACCCCCAACTTAAATGATGGAAAAAAACCGACTCATGCATAAATCCTAAAACATGGTCATGGTGACATATACTCAAAGTGTGTGCTAAGACTAGTGAGTGTAGGTGATATGTTAAGACTCGGGTCATGACCATGTGGCTAGACTATGTGACTAGACTCAATTAATGATTCGACAAGGTGTTATTGACAGCGAAATTTAACAGACTTAATTAGCAAACTGGTAAATTAGACACTAGGCGATGACTCGATCAATAATCCGAACTGTGGGCAAAATGACAGGACTGACGCCGCACTGTGTAGTGTAGCGCCAGACGACAGAGCTGTCGCCAGGCGCTACACTTCACAGAGTAGAGCTACAGTCCAGACTTTGGCGCCAATGCTAGAGCTTCAATCTGGGAATGTTTTCGGTGTTATTAATCAACAGGGGTATGCCTAACGTCGTACTAGATTAATTCTGATTAAAAAATTAGACTTTATTGACTCAAATTAATTACTTAATTAATTAATTAGGCAAAGTTCTTTAAGTCATTAATTTGTTTAATCTCAACAGAAGTCAAATAAACGGTTAAGAGAAACATAAAATATATGCACAACAATTAATGCACAATTAGTCAAGTAGGCACAATATGATGCAATGAGTTTGCAACCTAACCATGGCTCTAGTTCTCTAAAGTTTGGGATATGGGTTAGTCAATAGAGGGTCCATGGTTAATTGTCCGGATGCACCGCGCGGAAGCCTAACCGTGAAGGGTTGGCACGAGTTGATGGGACACCGCGAGTTTTAGAAAAAAAACTCGCTTCCATGGTTTGGTGAATTCAACATTCTCGGAAGTACCCTTTGTTGCTCAGAGCGTTCAATCAAGTAGATGGAGCATGAATTCCCAGAGGGTTATGTCCATATGTAAAACACATATGGATTTCAGAAAAGTGAGAAAAAATTCAATCAGGAAGTGGGATCGAGCAAACAATACGAAAAACTGGTCGAAATTAGAACGCATATTTCTGGCTCGATATTGGAAGAATTTGGTGCCAGCAAACAGAGCTTGGCGCCAAGTTTTAGCTGTAGCGCCTGGCGCCAATGCTGGCGTCTGGCACTACAGCTAAAATTCTGGCGCCAATGCTCTGGTTGCTGACGCTAATTCCTACATGCCTCAGCAGCTTTCTGTGCTCGATAAAATTTTCCAGTTTCGCACAGTGTTATTTCGGTCCTAGTTGTGAAAGATATTCCTCAAATTTCCTACGTGTAAAATCCTATGTTTTTAACTCATTACGGATGGTCTTTCCAATGAGATCTTTTTTATGCATATGACAATAATGTTAATCAAAATTACGCACATGAAATACTTAGAACGTTTCGAGTCTCATCCACTCATTCTAAATCATTGCCGAAACAAGTTCAGGAATTAAAATCGAAATCCTCCCCAGTGGAGTCGCCAAAAACTGTAGGGAATATTTCAAGCGTTAACCCCTAGCTCGAACCCCACTGTGATCATACACTAAAGTACGGTGGCGTCCAAAAGGGAAGAAGATAAAGCAAAAGAGTCTCCAACAAGTTTTTTAGGAACTTGTAAATCGTTCACGAGGTGAAGGTTACACCCCTTAACGATCTAAGAGATCGTCAACTCCATAAGGTCTTGAACCAAATAGGGTTCAGGGATGAAGGTACAAATCCAACCTAAAAGTGATTGAACCTGCCCTAATAATAGGCCTCTACTTTATTCAAATCGTATTCATGTGCGCTTTCTGACCAACATACAATCAATAGGATTACACCTAAACCTGTTTATCTATGTTGGTTGAATATTATTGCACAAATAAATCAATTATTGGCGATCACTTGAGTTATAATCAAATTAACCCTAAACTAGATTATTAATTATCTTATTAAGCGTGATTACAAGTACAAATTCCCTTTAAACATGCATAAAAGGCGTGATCAAGCAATAACAATAAATATAAATCAAGCAACATAAAAATAATCATAAATAATTATAACAATAATAAAATCATCATAATAATAATTATAACAATAATTATAAAATTATAATAAAAAATCTTAAAAATAATCATAATAATGTTTAAGCATAATAATAGCAAGATTCTAGGCATGATATTAACAAGATTAATAACAAACCCTAGCATGTCACTAAACAATAAAAATCAAATCTTTAACCCTAACATGATACTAACAATCATAAATATTAGGAAGAGAATAAAAGGCATCGTAACAACCATATTTAATATTAAAGTTACCTTAGACATGATACTAGGAATATCATAATAACAACCTAAACATGATTTCTACATCATAACATCAGTAAAAATCATCAAAATACTTACTTCGATGCCTCGTACCTCTTTCTAATAACAAAATACACATGTTAGTAACTTCAAGAAAAATATAAAACAAAATAATTAAATTAAATAATTGAAAGAGTGATTTGGGACCAAACCCTCAGAAATTAAACCTTTCGCGTCTAGGGCGAAGGCAACTTCGAATATGGCTAGGTGTATCTAGATCTAATGAATGCGGAATTTTTATATTTGAGAGAAGCTAGTTTAGAAAGAGATAGAGAGTAATCAAGAGAATCTTGATGAGAGTTGGTTGTTAATGAAAACTGGTTATCGAAAACGGGGTTTTTAGCACGTTATTTATAGAAAATCAGCCAAAAGGATAAAAATATCAAAACAGAGTCTGGCGCACATAAAATTGAACCGGCGTGCCAACGCTGGCTATTGGCGCCAGGCGCTAACATTAGCGCCAGGCACCAATGCTAGCTCTAGGCGCCAAGCGTAGCGCCAGGCGCTACAGCTGGTGTTTGGCGCTGATTCAGAAAATCACGCGTTTTCTTAAAATCAGATAAAAATTGCCTACAGGAGGATAAAATCGTATCTTTCCTCAAAAATGCTCTTTGATTTTAATTAAAACTCTGAAAAGTCAACAAAAGTCAATTTATCAATGCTAATTGAATTAGGAATGAAAAGAACCTTTTAGAAGAATCTAGAAGACTAAAACCATTCTTAATTGCATATAGAATGATAAATCCATATTAGGCCCTCCCCTAGATCATTGGGCCGCATATAAGGCTCAAACCGGGCCCAGTTTAGTAAATTGTCCATAACTTCCTCAATATTCATCGGAATTGGGCTTATAATATATCGTTGGAAAGATCTTGTCAAGCCCCATCCAACTACACTACTATTTAACCCATATCATGGACCAACCAAAATGGATTGGCTGTTTTCTTAAAATAAGTTTTCAAAAACAGAGAGAAGAGAAAAGAAATTAAAACTATCCGCAACATTACACTTTCCACACTTTCACTTCATTCGATTATGATTCGACGCGAATGGTACTCATCACCGGGTTTGGTTATGGGGAGGCACAAATGGGTGTCTACAAAAAGTCATTCCTAAAGGAGTGTAAGTTCTTTTCTTCTTGGGCAATGGAGCATCAAGAGATAACACTTCATTGAGATCAACTTGGCTTATATTGTTGGTATTATTTTCGTGCTTAGAAGACAAAGAAGAAGGATGGTCGGTCTTCTTGTTTTTCCAAGTGTACTTTATTAGCTCATCCTCGATATTGATGCCGATGTCGTATACATCTTTGAAAGTGTTTAATGGAAGAAATTTGAGATGTTCCCTATATTTATGAGTCAGATTTTGAATATAAAGGCGAATCATCTCTCTTTCTTTGGGAGGATCTACCAAGAGTGAAGTTGTTTCCCTCCACCTGTTCAGGTAAGCGGTGAAGCCTTCATTCTCTTTCTGTTTCAGAATGGAGAGTTGATGTTCAGAAGTTTTAGTTTGAATGTTACACTTGTAACAATTCATGAAACTGTCGGTGACATCTTGCCAAGTCGCACTATGCTTGGCATCTAGGGAATATAACCATTGTTGGCAAGCATGTTCTAAGGAGAGAGGGAACACCGTAGGGAAGAGTGTTACGTCCAATCCCTTAAGAGCCATGGTTGCAGAGAACGTCTTCAAATGGAATATTGGATTTTCAGTAGGCTTGGACTTTGGAATATCAGTAGTGGAGAACTTTTCAGGGTTTATTTCCTTCACATCCAAAGGAGTGGGAGACCGTTCCACATAAGTGAAATCCTCAGAAATCTTACTCATTTGTTCCTTCAATTTGTCAGGGGTGGAATAGTGACCTTGTTTTGTTCCATGGTAGTGACCCTAGTGGTAAGGGTTTGCATCATGGAAGACAGTGCCTTGATGGATTTGTTGATGTTCTCAATATTTTCTTTAGTGGCCATTGAAAGGTGATAAGTAATGTGGAGAGTGCAAAGTTCACTTTGAACGCCTATTAGATCCGAGAGATTGTTGCGGTAATAACTCGAACCATATTAATCTATCCCTGTTCCTTGACCAAGTACTGTGAAATAAAATAATTCACTTAATTGTTTGACTCATTTCTCTAGATAGGAAAGGAAGAAAAAAATAGACATTTGAAAACAGGTGAGAAAACTCAACTCATTTTTTTATTATGACGATAAAAAGGGTGCATGAACCTAGTATACGATCATAAACGACCAGGTGCACGACTCGAGTCGGAACATAAAGAAAGTGTGTGGACTATACTTGACTCGTGAGTGACTAAGTGATGTTATAAGACTCGTGGAATGATCGTATGGCTAGACAGGTGAACAATAACAAAAATGACTAACGCGAGGACCAAATTAACACGGAAGACTAAAAAAAAGCTGACTGGAATTATTTCCTAAGCACCGTGACACGGCAAACTATACCGTGTCACGGTACAAGCTGCCGTGACGCGGTGATCATTTCCAGATTTTTTTTTTTAAATCCGTCGTGCCACGGTGGAAACTGTTGTGACACGGTGAACTTTCCCGTGCCACGGTGGATGTTGACGTGGCACGGAAATTATTAATTTGTTGGCGTTAATTACTAAGTGAGTACGGTCCATTGGCAATCGTTAGTCATAAAATAATCCACCATAGAGAAAGAAAGATTATTAAGGTTAGGATCAAAACGAGCAAACATAAAACACGTAGGCACAATGATGCAAAGAATAGTTTAGAGATAGGGTTCAATGGAATGGTATGTTCCGTAATTTCCCTATCTATTCCAGGCATGTCCTTGTATGACCAAGCAAACATGTCTTTGAATTCTTTGAGCGTCGATATGAGGGTCGATTGCTCTTCTGGGTTTAGAGTTAAGCCAATTTTGACTTCTCTTTTATTTCCGTTAGTTCCTATATTAACTATTTCAGTTTCTTCAACGATAGGGCTCTTTTGTTCTCGTTCATTCATTTGTTCAACCAATTTATTAATGCTATCATCTTCATTAGATTGATTGTTATAGCATTTGAAAGATTCAAGAGAAGGCATATACTCGGAAATAGAGCTCATATTATTAAAATCAAAAGAGAGTACATCAAGAGAAGAATCCTTTTTGGGACCTTCATCCTTAGAACTAGAAAATAAAGACTCAGTAATGGCCACAAGGCCTAGATTTTCAACTTTCCTAGAGTCTATAATAGATTCATCGTCCGATTCTTCAAACATCTTCCCTTCGCCTGTGACGACTTTCAGCTTATCGCCTTTATGATTGGTCCATTTGAAAGATTTCCTCCATCCATGCTCAAAAGTTTTGTTTGAAAGGGTGATCAATGAGGTTGGGTCAAAAGCTTCATCTTGAATGACATTTTTATTGGTCATTGTAGCGACATGATATTGCTCTAGCCCAAATAGCAAGTTAAATGCTTGCCCATCATAGCACCCTGGAATTGGGTGTTTTGATTTAACGATACTAAGATCGTCATCCAAGAAGTAGCAATCATGAAATATTTCAAATCCAGGCTTCTTAATTGCTTCCAAGACTAAGGGTTCTGGAAAGTCGTAGCATGGGTAATCTTCTCCCTTCCTAATGAATTGCCCATTAAGGGTTTGTTGATAGGATGGGAGTAAGGTGATTATCCCTTTCTTATTATTATCTCTATATGCTTTGATTTTTGCATCGTGAGACTCCAATTCTTCTTTGGTTGGTTTATATCCCAATCCAAAGGAGAAGCTTTTCTTTGGGATAGGAAGTAAAAGAGATTTCTTCATTCCTATTCCCAAAGGCATCCCAGGAAAGTAACTACTCTTGAGTAAGATGTTGTTTACTATCCGAGTGGAATATGGATCAAGCTTGACTGGTTCTTCAAATTCTTCTTCTATTTCAATTGTGAAGATTGGCTCCATGGTGAATCCCTACATGTCCTCTTCATCATTATCATGGTTTATTTCTAAGAGTGATTGATCATTTATTGCTATTTTGAGTGGAGAAGCATGTATAGTCATAGGAACCCCTTGATAGTTCAACCTAATCATTTGATGAAGTGAGGATGGTATTGCACCAAGCTCATGTATCCAAGGACGTCCAAGTAAAAGGTTGAATGTAGGTTTTATGTCCATAACATGGAATTCAACCATCTTTTGAATTGGGCCTGTGGTAATTGGTAGCTTAACATTTCCACACACCGATCTTCTCGAACTATCATAGGCCCTAATGCTTTGTGTTGTTGATTGAAAATCTTTTTCTGGATTTAGGCCTAAGTATTTTGCTGTTCGTAATGGGCATACGTTTACATCTGACCCATTTTCTACCAAAGTTATAGGGATATTGTATCCCTTGCATCTCACATTTAAGTATAATGTATTGTTGTGGGTAGTGTCTTTTGAAGGCAAATCATCATTAGTAAAAATGATTGATTTGTCGGATATCTCGCTAGTAAGCAAGCTAACGAGATCCTGAGGGGTTGTGTTTGTGCTACAGACAAAGTCGTTAGAGCGTTCATGAGAGATTCCTATGTTCTTTAGATGTACTTAGGAGTTCCCAAATGCTAACATTTGCCTTGGATTAGCAAAGTTGTTTGACCAATGGATCTTCCACCTCAAGTGGAGGTGGTATTGGATTTTGTATTTGACCTTGAATTTGATTTTGTGTGGTCAAAGATCCATGTTGTGGTGGTGCTTGGTAGACTTGCCCAGAACGAGTTAAATGATTTATCTCATTTGGGTTAGTCGTAGGACTCATAAACAAACTTTCTTCTAGAGGCTTTGGATGTGCCTCCATTTCAAGATGTTCCATGAGTTGTGCTTGATGCCATTGTTCATCTAAGAAGAGATTTGATAAATCTTGCGATTTCCCCAAGAAATGATCCTAATCAAGCGCTCCATTTGTTTTATTTTGTAAACAAGATGGAGGTGAAACGGCGGCATACTTATAGACATATAAGTCTTGAAATTCGTCGTCCTATAGTCCACATACTTCATTAGTTTCCCCTATGAGTATTGTGGTTAGAGGTTCTCCTATAGGTGTGATATAATCCAAAGGATTGAACGTATCACTTCCCATATGGTCCTCATCGATATGAAACACCCCTAAGGGGGATGCATTATTGTTAGGTTTAGGCGTGGGAATTCTCCCATCGTCTACTAAATCTTGTATTTTGTGCTTTAAAACATAGCAATGTTCATTATCATGTCCAACGCCTCTATGATAAGCATAATAAGCACTACCATTCCGTTGAGGAAATCTCCTTTCTGGTGGAGTGGGTGGTGTTGGCCTTGTTGGCGCAAGTAAGCTTTTTTCATTTAATTTTTCTAACAATTCTTTATAGCTTACAGGAAATGGAGTAAATTTTCTTTCTTTTGTCCATCTTTTTCTAGGATCATCATATCGATTTTTGTTATTGTATTGCGTTGAAGTCGCAAATATGTCAATAAATGATGATGCATTATCATTCCGCTTCTTGTAGTTATTCTTAGGTTGATGATGTTTGTTTACTTTTTCATTAGCAAGATCATCTTCAATCCTAGTAGCCACATAATAGACCTTTTGAAAAGTGTCTAGACCAAGTGTCAATGAATTTTTGTACTAACTCGAGTTCAAGAGGCCTTTAGGCAAGGTGGGCCGCCTTTTCTCGCCATCTACCATAAATAGCAAGGAAACCTTCATCGTCGCCCTGCTTAAGCATCTCGAGTTCACGTAAAGTTGACTTGAACTCTATGTTACTCTCATATTGGCACTAGTGGAAAAAATCTTATTTGTAACAAGCTATTTGTAACGGGCATATGATTTCCTGTTACAATTACATCATTTGTAACGGGAAAAATCCATGTCCGTTACAAATAAGCTGTGACTTGAGCAGGAAAAGATATATTTGTAACGGGCAGATTAGTGCCCGTTACAAATAACAACTTATTCGTAATTGTAGGCGTCGCTTGATGTGCGCCTACGTTAAGCATGTGGTGAATATGCTTGGCACTCATAGGAAGTGGAAATTGACATAATACGATTAGAGAGAGCCGCCAACAAGTTTGTAAGGAACTTGTAAACCATTCACGGATCATAAAAGGCAACCACAAATAAGGGACAACGATAGGCAACAACGATTGACCCGTGAAGGTTACACCCCATTCATAATCCATGAGATTACTAACTCCATATGGTTCGGAATCACGAAAGGAGGATCAGGGATGATGGTACGAAGTGAGTCATGGATTCACATTCGCCAGTATTGGCCTCTACTCGATTCTTATTGTGAAAAGTGATTCCTGCTATCTCAAAGGCATACAAACAAAAATTCAATTTGCTCCAAATTATTATTATGCTAAATTGATTGAATATTAATGCAACATATAATTCTAAAATATTTGTGATCACTTGATTAAACAATAAGAATAAAAAGGATCCTAAACCGGTTGTCCAAATTATCTTATTAATCGTGATTTTCAATTACATATTCCCTTTAAACATGGAATACGGTGATCAATAACAATAATAGAATAAACATTAATATTGGAAGCAATTTAACAATAATAACGTTATCCAAATAAAAAAATAACAATAACAACCCTAATCATGATACTAACAATATTAAAAATAAAATAAGAGTTATTAAATTAATTAATTGCTACATCATGAATAAATTGTTACTAAATTCAATAAAAAAATAAATCAAATGAAAATTAAATTAAATAAATGTAAATTTGATTTGGTCCAAACCCTCATTTATTTGTACCTTTCACGCCTTGATTTAAGGATGGGACCTTGGGTTAAATATAGACTCCTTGGAGCGCTTAGGAGAATTATTATGGAAGAATAATGAGGTTATGTAGGCATCGTTCGAAGTGTGCCTACGTAAAAGCATGTTGTGAATGTGCTTGGCACTCATAGGGAATGGGAATTGACATATACGATTAAGGACAAGGAAAGTAGGGAGCCGCCAACAAGTTTTTAAGGAACTTGTAAACTGTTCACGGATCATAAAAGGCAACCACGAATAAGGGACAACGATAGGCAACAACGATTGACCCGTGAAGGTTACACCCCATTCATAATCCATGAGATTACTAACTCCATATGGTTCGGAACCACGAAAGGAGGATCGGGGATGATGGTACGAACTGAGTCATGGAGTTACATTCGCCCGTATTGGCCTCTACTCGACTCTTATTGTGAAAAATGATTCCTGCGATCTCAAAGGCATACAAACAAAATATTCAATTTGCTCCAATCTATTATTAAGCTAAATTGGTTTAATATTAATGTAACACATAAGTCTAAAATATTTGTGATCACTTGAGTTAAACAACAAGATTAAAAAGAAACCTAAACCAATCGTCCAAATTATCTTTTTAGGCGTGATTTTCAATTACATATTCCCTTTAACATGCAATATGGTGATCAATAAATAATAATAGAATAAACATTAATATTGGAAACAATTCAACAATAATATCTTTAAACAAATCAAATATAAAAAAACCTATTCATGATGCAAGCAATAAGAATAAAAAATAAGAGTAATTAAGTGAATCAATTACTCACTTTCCGCGTTTCCTTGAATTGCTACATCATGAATAAACTGTTAGTAACTTCAATTAAAATATAAAGTAAATGGAAATTAAATTAAATTAAAAGTAGAGTTTATTTTGTCCAAAGCCTCAGTTAATTCTACCTATCACGCCTTGGTTAAAGTATAGAACTTTAGGTATTGTATGGACTCCTTGGAGTGCTTAAAGGAAGAAATAGTGAATGAATGGGGAGGCTAGTGTTTAGGATAAAGAGGGAGAAGAGAATTATTTGATGATCAATCTTGTTGATGATTGGAAAACGGGTGATATGACCTCTATTTATAGAGAAAAAAGAAGGGTCGAAGAATTAAGATAAGATCCGAATTAAATCAGAATAAAACTCGATAGACTGTAGTTTTTAAGGTTTTGTTTTTATCATATCTTTTGATCCAGAAATTGGAATAAGATAAATAAGATATGGTTCGAAAGCTATTGAAGTATACTTTCTAAACCAATTAGAATCAAATTAAAATATTTTATAGAATAAAAGATATGGCCGAAATAGTTAGTTGGTGTAAGTTTTGGATGGAGTTTTACATTTAATTCATATCTTTTCCGTTATAGCTTGGAATTGATATTATAATACATCATTAGAAAGATCGTTTCAAAAGCTATCCAATATCATAAAATTTGGATAAAAACAATGAGGCACAAAAATCGTATCTGACTATCTTTGAACATCTTTCAATTCGGATAGAATTAGGACTTTCAAAAAAAGAGTTTTATTCAATTTCAAACTCTTTAATCTTATCTTTTCAAAAAGGATAATTAGGATCTTTTAGAAACTTTTAGAAGCCTCTAATTAATCCTAATTGGTTTAGGAATTGGATTAAATCATTTGGACCCTCCATATGATCATTGGGTCGTACGTAAGGTGGGCTTAGGTTCGATTTGGAATCAGTTTAATATTTTGGTCATAACTTATTCGTTATAACTCGGATTTGGGCTTATAATATATCGTTGGAAAGCACTTTTCAAGCCCCATCTAACTATTCAATCATTAGACCCAGATTATGGACCAAAACAAACAGGATGAAACGTTTTTATAAAAAGGACACGAAATGAATGATTTTAAAGGACACGAAATGAATTATTTTGGGTTTAAAGGCACGAAAAGAGGAAAATAAGTTATGGTTTGGGGAAATGGGCTAGAAGTTGGGTTGGTTTATGAAATGAAAATATGGATTTAAGCACTCCAAGATTAAATACTCAACCCGACCAATAATGGCGGTGAAAGGTTGTTCATCATCGGGTTTGGTTTTGGGGAGACATTTTTAGGTGTCTACAGTAGCCCCCACTTTGACTGAGTTTGTAGAAGCTTCAGTTTCGAAAACGATAGTCAAAGTAGTCGATAAGGACGAAGAATGATTTAAGACGTTCTGCGATCCTCAATCACTCTGTATACGCCGATACCTGCAAAAAATGTTAATTCCACAGATAAAAGAGTAAAGGGATAGAACTCTTATCTGACACCAATGTATCGGTGACAAATGAGTTTGGTAGCTTCCTGTGCTTGAAGGAATCCACCGGATGACGTATGTTGAAATGCTTTCCATGCTTGAGGAAAGCCGACAGATGAGTTTGGTAGCTTTCTAAGCCTGAAGAAACCTACCGGATGACACTTTCCATGCTTGAGGAAAGTCGACATATGATTTTGGTGTTTTTCTATGCTTGAAGAAATCCACCAATAATGCTTTCCATGCTTAAGGAAAGACGATAATGGAATTTGGCGGTTTTCTATGCTTGAAGAAATCCACCGGATAATACTTTCCGTGCTTGAGGAAAGTCGGCAGATGATGAGATTGCAAGTCTCTATGTATCGAGAACCTTGCATCATGAAATGATGGTTGTTCGATTGTCCCCGAACATGGGCTATAGATAGTCCGCTTGTCCCCAGGCGTGGGCTGTAGTTGGTTCGCTTGTCCTCGAACGTGGGCTGTAAATGGTTCGCTTATCCCCGAACGTGGGCTATAGATGGTCCGCTTGTCCCCGAAGGTGGGCTGTAGATGGTCCACTTGTCCCCAGACGTGGGCTGTAGATGGTCCTCTTGTTCCCGGACGTGGGTTGTAGTTGGTTAGCTTGTCCCTAGACGTGGGCTGTAGATGGTCCGATTGTCCCCGGACGTGGGTTGTAGATGGTCCGCTTGTCCCCGAACGTGGGTTGTAGATGAGACCTTCAAAAATAAATTTGCCAATGGACTCGTATATATTGTGATTGACTTGACCACTAACTTGACCAAGTTTGACTTGATGTGATATGACATGTGTATGACTTGTGAGTGTGTGTGTCTTGAGTAAGTGTGTGCACTGACACAAGCAATTAAAAAGTGTAAAAGCAAAAGACTTGATCAAGTTTGACTTGATATGTGTATGACTTGTGATTGTGTGTGTCTTGAGTGAGTGTGTGCACTGACACAAGCAATTAAAAATGCAAAAGCAAAAATTTTCTGTCATTTTTGTCACGAGTGGAGGGTACCGACTTTCTCCCGAGAAAGAAAGACGTGAAAAATGAAGTTTTGTTATTGAACTTTTCCAAAATAAAAGTCATGATAAGAAAAGGGAAGAAATTTTGAACTTCCCTGTTAAGCAGGACGAAATGAATCACATGGATTTTCTTCTTGTCATATGAAACTGCCCGTCTTGATTATAATGTATGCATGATGTATGTTCTTAGGCTAGGAGGCTAAGGACAATTACGTCATGTGACACGATAGATGAATGAACTTAGGTCATGGAGCTAAGCATCATATATAGTGTAAAGAAACGATCTTGAACGTTACTTAGGTTTGGAAGCTAAGCACGTATATAATTGAAGTGATCGATGAGTATCGCATAATGAATGTCAAATAGGTCAAGGAGCTAAGCACAATATGCGATGTATGAAACAATGAACATTGCTTAGGTCTAGAAGCTAGGCAAGTATACAATGTCTCTTTTGATGTTGTCTTGAAAGATGTCGAAACATGTGCATCGTTGAAGTAAGATTTCATGATATAAGGTTCCTAGAAGGAAAGGTGGTATGGATATTTATGTGTGAGTGAAGTGTGTGAATGTGATACTAAGGATGGTTGCAAGGGTAATGGTGATGGAAATAGATGTGAGAAGAGTCAAAGATGATGACTCTTTAGGTTGGGTAGGCTAAATGATGTGGGTTCAAGCCCCCAAGTCTAGCTCTAAATGGGTAGGGGTAAGCATTGGATATTCTTTGACTCGATCATGCATAGATATGAATATGAATGTGAATGTGGCCGCACCTCGATGTGAGGTTGCCTACGTATTTGTTAGGAATCAGGCCAACGTAGCTCTAACCGAACTTTGCACAAGTGTGTGTACACCTCAAAGAGGTCTTTTAAGGGTTGTAATGTGGTTAAGTTGAAGTTTTAAGGAAGAAAGGAGTAAAAGGCTCAAGACCCGAGAGAATCCTCAAGATGTGTAATTGTGAATTTGAAAATTTTGAATTTTAAAAGATTATTTTCAACATTTTTTTTCTCTCTTTTTTTTCATTCTTTTGAATCAATGTAGGCAATCTCAGATCATACGGTCCATCACTCACTTAGCATTCATGTTTCTCCGGCACGGTACCAAGCACTCGATGAGAGACGCAATTTGAGACATGTTCATATCAAAGACATTGGAACATTTGCCTTTAGACATTGTTTTATTGTTGCTTTGCTGCTTTTTTTTTCATGCTTGTTGAATGTTATACAATTATACATCTTCCTATCCCAGGGTTAAGTGAATGTGGGTTGAAGAAATGAAGGCCAAACGTTAGACGAGGCTCAAATTGGTTGATGAAGAAATGGAATGTGATTGAACGAGTAACAGGGAGTGACAGGGTTGCAAAGGCGCCTCAAATCATTAGTGTACCTTGTGTTTAGTTCAGCAATTGATTTATTTATTTTTTTTTATTTTTTTTAGGATGAATGAATGAATGAATGAATGAACAATTCTATGATCGAGATGTAAAGGAAATTTGCTTATTTTATTAATGGAAAAGGTGAACGAAACACATGAAACATATAAAAATTCAAAATGGAAAACCTATGCTAGACATGGATGGGGGAATGGAGATGAATGATAAAGAAAGAAATCATGAAATCTTGCACGAAGGATCTGCTGTGCGCCTTGTGTTCATTACTTCTTGCCGCCTTGAGGGACAGGAAGTTTGTTTGCATCCACCAAGTCTTGAATGATGTCCTTCAAATTCCAACATTGCTCCGTAGTGTGGCCCTTTGCTTGATGGTACTTGCAATGGGCATTGGGATTCCATTTGGCGCTCCTTTCTTCAGGTTTTGGCTCTGGAAATGGCCCAATAGGTGTGATAAAGCCTTGACTGTAAAGGCGATCAAAGGCCGCATCATAAGTCATTCTTAAAGGAGTGTAAGTTCTTTTCTTCTTGAGCAATGGAGTACGAGCTAACACTTCATTGAGATCAACATGGCTTATATTGTTGGTAGTATTATCGTGCTTAGAAGACGAAGAAGAAAAATGGTCGTTCTTCTTGTTTTTTCAAGTGTTATTATTGTTACTACCAGCAGTCTTTATTAGCTCATCCTCGATATTGATGCCGATGTCGTATACAGCTTCGAAAGTGTTCAGTGGAAGAAATTTGAGATGTTCCCTATATTTATGAGTCATATTTTGCATAAAGAGGCGAACCATCTCTCTTTCTTTGGGAGGATCTACCAAGAGTGAAGTTGTTTCCCTCCACCTGTTCAGGTAAGCGGTGAAGCCTTCATTCTTTTTCTGTTTGAGAATGGAGAGTTCACGTTCAAAAATTTTAGTTTGAATGTTGCACTTATAACGATTCATGAAACTGTCGGTGACATCTGGCCAAGTCGCGGTATGCTTGGCATCTAAGGAATAAAACCATTGTTGGCAAGCATGTTCCAAGGAGAGAGGGAACAACGTAGGGAAGAGTGTTACGTCCAATCCCTTAAGAGCCATGGTTGCAGAGAACGTCTTCAAATGGAATATTGGATTGTTAGTAGGCTTGAACTTTGGAATATCAGCAGTGGAGAACTTTTCAGGGAGTCTGTCCTTCACGTCAAAAGGAGTGGGAGGCCGTTCCACATAAGTGAAATCCTAAGAAATCTTACTCATTTGTTCCTTTAGTTTGTCAACGGTGGAAACAGTGACCTTGTTTTGTTCCATGGTAGTGACCCTAATGGTAAGGGTTTGCATCATGGCAGGCAATGCCTCGATGGATTTGTTGATGTTCTCAATATCTTCTTTAGTGGCCATTGAAAAGTGATGAGTAATGGAGATGGCAAAGTTCTTTTTGAACGCCTATTAGATCTGAGAGATTGTTGCGGTAATGACTCGAACCGTATTAATCTATCCCTGTTCCTTGACCAAGTAATGTGAAATAAAATAATTCACTAAATTTTTTGACTCATTGCTCAAGATAGGAAAGGAAGGGAAAAATAGACATTTGAAAACAGGTGAGAAAACTCCACTCATTTTTTATGATGACGAAAAAAGGGTGCATGAACCTAATATACAATCATAAACGATATAGTGTATTACTCGAAGACAAAGTGTGTGAAACGACTCAACATGTGTGATTAGGTGAGTTTATTAAGACTCGTGGTATGATCGCATGGCTAGACATGAGAACGTTGTGAAATACAAAGAACCCAATGACCAAATAGCATGGAAGACTAAAAGACAAACTAACTTGAATAATTTTGTCCAATTTTAATGTTTATGCTATTTACTAGGTGAAAACGGTCCATTGGCAATCATTAGTCATAAATAAGATCAACCACAATCAAAGACAAAGAACACATGTTAAGGTTAGCACTAGGAAGAGGACTAGAATTCTAGAAGAGTTAGGACTCAAGGGTATTAAAAAAATAAATAAATAAAATAAAAATCTATAATCCTATGTTATATGAGTTGACACGGATTAAAGGATTTGGATAATACTAGCTTGACAAGAAAAGATATAATTTAAAAAAAAAAAAAAAAGAAAGTCGAAGCTAAAAAGACACCTAAACTGGACAAGATGTAGTATATCAGTTATAACTTTTGATCTGTGACTCATATTGGAACGAAACCAACTCCAAATGAGAGATAAAACTCAGGGCTACAGAGCCATAGGTTGCACCACACGTAACTCTTTATAGAACTCCGACTATGACCAAAACAAGTTGACTCTTTTGCAGTATACGGGAATAAAAATCCGGCTTACTCAAAAATTAAAAAAAAAAATCTATGACTCGACTCTAAAAAAAAATAAAAAATAAAAAGGGTTTGATAAAAAAATAATTAAAAAAAATCAATAAAAAAATGCATATATAATTACATCGTCACGAATGATGCAATGAAGTTCGCAACCTAAAGTCAAGATCTAAGTTCCACTATGGTCAAGCTTTTGGGTGTCAAAGGGTACCATGGTTAGGAGTTTGGACGCGTTAGCAAGGAAGCCTCCCTTGAGGGTGTATGCCAACGGGCGGCTCCGCGAGTTCATGATGAAATCAAACTCGACTCCATGGTTTGGGTGGATTTAAAAACACGGATGAACCCTTATTGCCATGAGCGTTTTTGGGTTGATAGAGCTTAAATCCCCCGGGCTAGCCACATACGTTGAACACGTACTATTATGGCAAAATAGGTAACCTAAATAGCATATGCATATGTGACAATGCCAATTAAATCGCAGGAATACAATTCAAGAATCTTTCAAGTCTCATCCACTCATCTTAATTAAATACCGATCACTGAAATCGATAAATAATCAAGAATCCTCCCCAGTGGAGTCGCCAAATTGTAGGCGTCGTTCAAAGTGCGCCTACGTAAAAGCATGTTGTGAATATGCTTGGCACTCATAGGGAGTGGGAATTGACATATACAATTATGGACAAGGAAAGTAGGGAGCTGCCAACAAGTTTTTAAGGAACTTGTAAACCGTTCACGGATCATAAAAGGCAACCACGAATAAGGGACAACGATAGGCAACAACGATTGACCCGTGAAGGTTACACCCCATTCATAATGCATGAGAATACTAAATCCATATGGTTCGGAACCACGAAAGCAGGATTGAGGATGATGGTACGAAGTGATTCCTGGAGTCACATTCGCCCGTATTGGCCTCTACTCGACTCTTATAGTGAAAAATGATTCCTGCGATCTCAAAGGCATACAACAAAATATTCAATTTGCTCCAATCTATTATTAGGCTAAATTGTTTTAATATTAATGCAACACATAATTCTAAAATATTTTGTGATCACTTGAATAAAACAACAAGATTAAAAAGGAACCTAAACCGGTCGTCCAAATTATCTTTTTAGGCGTGATTTTTAACTACATATTCCCTTTAACATGCAATATAGTGATCAATAAATAATAATAGAATAAACATTTATATTGGAAGCAATTTAACAATAATATCATTAGTCAAATCAAATATAAAAAAACCTAATCATGATGCTAGCAATAAGAATAAAAATAAGAGTAATTAAGTGAATCAATTACTCACTTTCCGCGTTTCCTTGAATTGCTACATCATGAATAAACTTTTAGTAACTTCAATTAAAATATAAATTAAATGGAAATTAAATTAAATTAAAATTTGAGTTTATTTGGTCCAAACCCTCAGTTAATTCTACCTCTCACGCCTTGGTTAAAGTATAGAACTTCAGGTATTGTATGGACTCCTTGGAGTGCTTAAAGGAAGAAATAGTGAATGAATGGGGAGGCTATTGTTTAGGCTAAAGAGGGAGAATAGAATTATTTGATGATCAAGCTTGTTTATGATTGAAAAAGGGGTTATATGACCTCTATTTATAGAGAAAAAAAGAAGGGTCGAAGAATTAAGATAAGATCCGAATTAAATCGGAGTAAAACTCGATAGATCGCAGTTTTTACTGTTTTGTTTTTATCATATCTTTTGATCAAGAAATTGGAATAAGATAAATATGATATGGTTAGAAATATCTTGAAGTCTACTTTCTAACCCAATTAGAATCAGATTAAAATATTTTGTAGAATAAAAGATATGGCCGAAATAGTGAGACGGTGTCAGTTTTGGATGGAGTTTGACATTTAATTCATATCTTTTCCGTTATAGCACGGAATTGATATTATAATATATAATTGGAAATTTAATTTAAAGGGATATCCAAACATATAAAATTTGGATAAAACAATAAGGTACGAAAATCTTATCTGACTATCTTTGAACATCTTTCAATTCGGATAGAATTAGGACTTTCAAAAAAAGAGTTTTATTCAATTTCAAACTCTTTAATCTTATCTTTTCAAAAAGGATATTTAGGATCTTTTAGAAACTTCTAGAAGCCTCTAATTAATCCTAATTGGTTTAGGAATTGGATTAAATCATTTGGACCCTCCATATGATCATTGGGTCGTAGGTAAGGTGGGCTTAGGTTCGGTTTGGAATCAGTTTAATATTTTGGTCATAACTTATTTGTTATAACTCGGATTTGGGCTTATAATATATCGTTGGAAAGCACTTTTCAAGCCCCATCTAAATATTCAATCATTAGACCCAGATTATGGACCAAAACAAACAGAATGAAACGTTTTAATAAAAAGGACACGAAATGAATGATTTTAAAGGACACGAAATGAATTATTTTGGGTTTAAAGGCACGAAAAGAGGAAAATAAGTTATGGTTTGGGGAAATGGGCTAGAAGTTGGGTTGGTTTATGAAATGGAAATATGGATTTAAGCACTCCAAGATTAAATACTCAACCCGACCAATAATGGCGGTGAAAGGTTGTTCATCATCGGGTTTGGTTTTGGGGAGACATTTTTAGGTGTCTACAATAGCCCCCACTTTGACTGAGTTTGTAGAAGCGTCAGTTTCGAAAACGATAGTCAAAGTAATCGATAAGGACGAAGAATGATTTAAGACGTTCTGCGATCCTCAATCACTCTGTATACGCCGATACCTGCAAAAAATGTTAATTCCACAGATAAAAGAGTAAAGGGATAAAACTCTTATCTGACACCAATGTATCTGTGACAAATGAGTTTGGTAGCTTCCTGTGCTTGAAGGAATCCACTGGATCACGTATGTTGAAATGCTTTCCAGGCTTGAGGAAAGCCGACAGATGAGTTTGGTAGCTTTCTAAGCCTGAAGAAACCTACCGGATGACACTTTCCATGCTTGAGGAAAGTCGACATATGATTTTGGTGTTTTTCTATGCTTTAAGAAATCCACCGATAATGCTTTCCATGCTTGAGGAAAGCCGATAAAGGAATTTGGCGGTTTTCTATGCTTGAAGAAATCCACCGAATTATACTTTCCATGCTTGAGGAAAGTCGACAGATGATGAGATTGGCAGAAGCAATGGCAGCTTGCCTTGGCATTGCTATGGCGAAGAGACTTGGGTACTTGAGAGTGGAGTTGGAGTGTGATTCCCTTTCTGTGGTGCAGCTGATCCAACAAAGGAATGAACATAGATGGTCCTTTGATTCTTATTCTTGCTTTCATATTAGACGAAACGGGAATGTTGTAGCTCATTTAATGGCCAGAATTGAACCTTGTAATGGGGTGGAGCAAATTTTCTTGGACTCATTTCCGCAAGGTGTTACTGCCCTTGCGGAGCTTGACTCTTTGTAAATTGTTTTTGTGTGTTTAATAAAGCTCCCCCTCTCACGTTTTTCTCTATAAAAAAAAAATAAATAAATAAATAAAAAAAAAAAAAATTGAAGTTGTTAAGTTTGTTAGCCTTAATTTATGTAATTTTAATTAATTTTTTTGGTAGCAAGGTAAAGAACAATTCTGTTCGACCATGGCTTTTATGAGTTCTATCTTCAAAAACTTACCATTGAGTTTTAATCACTTAATGCGTTTTTGTATTGTCTGCAGGAACCGTGTGAAAGTAATGAGTCTGGGATAGCCAGTTTAGTGAGGTTAGGACAAGCTTCGGCGCCTTTATCAGCAAGGGCAAGGTCTGATTTTAGTCTTAATTTTCGACATTTTTGTTGTGGTGTAGTGTATTTTGTTGATTGATTTTGTTTTGTCTTAAACTTTTAACGATGATTTGTTTAGCTGAACCTAATATAAAACTAAGATTGATTGTGTATTAGATAATGTGATTAGCATATAAATTTTGAGTCCCGGGCAACATTTTGTTTGAAAAACAAGTGATGATGAAGAATGAGTGTTTTAATTGGGTGTGTTCAATGAAGAATGAGTGTTACTATGTAAGAGGATAGGAAATGATATTTATGTGACGATTTCCTAAGAATTAGAGGTAGAGGTGAATATTTTTCTCGCATTTGGAAATTTGAAGTATGTTGTACTTTATTTGGATACTTTCAGTGTATAGTTTCATTGGTTGGTCTATTTTATTTTATAAGCATAATTTATTTGCATCAAATATCAAATTTTCTTTTGTTAGGTAAAGAACTCATGTTTATGTGTTTGGTTACTTTTGTGAGTTATGCACTTTGGCTGCCCTGAACAGCTCCTCCTTTGTTCTTTGGTCTCGTAAGGTTTAGTAGTAATCACTCGTTATTGAATTCAAGTTTTTGATTAATACCATAGCCATCTAGATAAATTGAAGAATAAAAAGTATAGTTCCGATTTGTTCCGATTAGTTCCGATCAGTTCTGAAATTTCAGTTCTAATTAGTTCAGATCAGTTCTGATCAGTTCCGATCTGTTATGAAATTTAAGTTCTGATCAGTTCCGATCAGTTCTGATCAGTTCCGATCAATTCTGAAATTTCAGTTCTGATCAGTTCCGATCAGTTCAGAAATTTCAGTTCCGATCAGTTCTGAAATTTCAGTTCTGATCAGCTCCGATCAGTTCTGATCAGTTTTGAAATTTCAGTTTCGATCAGTTCTGAAAGTTCAGTTCCGATCAATTCTGATCAGTTCCTTTCAAGCCTTTTTTGTTTGTTGCTCGAGTCCCCGCCTGTTATCATGTTCACTGCCATCTTTGTTCTATGCTGATTAGTTCTGATTAGTTCTATGCATATTGCTTTATATGCTGATCAGTTTTGATCAGTTCTATGCTTTATATGTTGTAGGCTACAAGTCTCTCTATT
The DNA here is from genome assembly GCA_024500155.1 of Chenopodium formosanum. NCBI lineage: Eukaryota > Viridiplantae > Streptophyta > Magnoliopsida > Caryophyllales > Amaranthaceae > Chenopodium > Chenopodium formosanum. Next base: position 23,298,220 of record CM044880.1, read on the forward strand.
TATACATATCATTTTTTTTCTATTCAGGTTCTTGTTCTGCCATATCTTATATATGTTTTTTTTTTGGAATAGTTGGAAAACTTGCAAAAGAATGTTGTAGATTATTTTGTTCAAAGTGTTAGAATATATATTATTTTTGTAGGGCTTATAAAGTATATCGGGCAAATCTCACAGGGAGTGAATTGAAATCACATAGGCAAAAATTGAAATTCATACAAATGGAGGTAAATACACTACTCACCCCATATTGTTATACATTGTTCACTTTGAAAACAAAAATTTTAACTATTTGTTATATATACTAGTGCGCTCAACAACAAGGAAGCGTTGAATATTGCTACTACATTATGAGATACATGTATGAGATTGTTACTTCTCACTTGGAGTGCAAAGGTGTCTTAGAGGAGGTTAGTAGTTTTTTTTTTTTTTTTTTTTTTTTTTTTGTTGTTTTTTTTTGCAAATTTTAAAGCCTTTTTTTAGCTCTATACGCTCCCAAAAGTGAGATAATAGTCAATTTTCATTATTTCAATTCATAGAAACCAAAATATAAGTTATTAAGGATATTATGTGTTATATTGTGTTAATTTGAACCAATACAAGAAAGATGGGAAAGATAGAAGCCCCTTAGGCAATTTTAAAGCCTTTTTGGGCTCTATACGCTCCCAAAAATGAGATAATGGTAAATTTTCATTGATTTTAATTCATAAAAACCAAAATATAAGGTAATTAAGGATGTTATGTGTTATATTGTGTCAATTTGAACCAATACATGAAAGATGGGAAAGATAGAAGTCCCTTAGGCAATTTTGAACCCTTTTTGGCTCAATACGCTCCCAAAAGTGAGCAAATGGTCACTTTTCATTGATTTCAACTCATAGAAACCAAAATATAAGTTAATGAAGGATGTTATGTGTTATATTGTGTCAATTTGAACCAATACATGAAAGATAGGAAAGATAGAAGTCCCTTATGCAATTTTAAAGCCTTTTTGGCTCTATACGCTCCCAAAAGTGAGTAAATGTTCACTTTTCATTGATTTTAATTCATAGAGATCAAAAAAAAAAGTTAATTAAGGATTTTATGTGTTTTATTGTGTTAATTTGGATTAATAATGAAAGATGGGAAAGATAGAAGTCCCTTAGCGCAATTTTGAAGCCTTTTTGGTTCTGTACGCTCTAAAAGTTAGTAAATGTTCATTTTTCATTGATTTCAATTCATAGAAATCAAAATATAAGTTAATTAAGGATGTTATGTGTTTTATTTCTATATTTTGAGTTTTATTTCTATAATTTGGACCATCACATTTATTCTAATGATTGTTTTTATTATGGATTATTTTTATTTTATAACCTCATTCATATGTTTTTTTTTTTTCAATAGGATTTTTGTCCAAGGACAGCCCTGTATGATGTTGACGAGTTGAATGTGGTTCGAGAACAGTGGACGCAATACTTTAGAAGTAAATATTTATTGAATGCATAACTATTAGCTTAGGTAGAACAAAGTAATATTTTTAGTGTTGTATGTTGTATATGTTGGATAAATTTATACAAGTTTTTATTTGTAATGTATTACTACTTCAATTTTTATATTACGTCGTATTAATTTTTACGAAAGATTGTTCGATATAATTGTTTATTTACAGGAACAGGTTTATTATAATAGGTTTTAATTAATATATATTAATTATTTATAAATACATGCTGTCGAAATTTAATAAAAAAAAACATAATTTAATGATTATTTGTAACGGGCAGGAGATTTGTCAGTTACAAATAACAACGTATTCGTAAGCAGCAGCTTCCGTTACGTATGTGGCGGTCACAAATGGCCATTGTTATTCGTAACGGGCATTGTCCGTTACGAATAACCCCTTATTCGTAACTAACATTTCAAATGTTCGTTACAAATAAGTGTTTAACTATATACTATAAAACTTTATTCGTAACGGACATTTAAAATGACAGTTACGAATAATCACTTATTCATAAAAGGCGTTTGAAGTGCCCGTTATGAATAAGGACTTATTTTAATACAAAAAAGGATTTATTTTTAACTAATATTTCAAATATCCGTTATGAATAACCCATTATTCGTAACGGACATTTGAAATGTTAGTTATGAATAAGGGGTTATTCGTAACGGACAATGCCCGTTACGAATAACAATGGCCATCCGTGACCGACGCATACGTAACGGAAGATGCTCGTTACGGATGGGCCCTTTTTGCCCGTTATGGATGGCTTTTTTTCCACTAGTGTGGGTAATGAAAGCCGAAACTACATCTTCCCATGTTGCTTTGAATTTTGGATCTAGCCCATAATACCACTCTCTCGCGGTTGGGTCTAGGGATAAAGGGAAAGTCAAAGCATAAAACTTAGGATCAACTCCCTTTAGTGCCATAGTGCCAGTAAAACACATTAAATGATTGTGGATTATTGGTCACCTTAAATATTGGCAAGTCCGTAGCTACGAACTTTTCCAAGTCCTAGAGGATGAGCAAACTTTTCTGCGTCAAAGTACTTGTTCCCCATTGTAGAACGAAGAACTAGCTTCTCCAACGACTTTTCTTTTATGGATAATTGTTCCATCTTTTCTTGCAAGGCTAAGGCTTCAACATTTTTCTTTTTAGTCTTTTCTATTTTCTTAATTCTTCTCTCCTTGGCTTCTTGAGCCTTTTCCTCTCTCAAACGAAGAATCTCTTGTTGAAGTTTTTCGATGGTTGGCATTGTTGTTGGACTAGGATTAGTTGTCGAAGAAAAGTGGTTTGAAAGGGGTTGATCTTTGGGTGGTAAATGTAGAATGAGTGCCCGGGGGTCCTCTTTCCCAAGTTTGAAAACTGGCCTCAAAGGAGTACGAAAGGATAAGTAAATCGATAAGCTTGTTTTAAAAAGAAAAAAAAAAAAGACGCAAAATATATTCAAACGGACAACATCACCCATAACAATTTCTCAATGAAGATATTGTTCGGACGAGTCAATTTGTTTTTTGAGAAATCAAAACAGACTCATCCAAGGGGCGCGCGCAATGACTCAGTTGCGCGCAACTGTCGCGCGCAACGAAAACACTTACCTGGGAGGGGTCGCGCAACTCATTGAGTTGCACGCACCACCTGCTCGTAGAATTTTTTTTTAATTCAAACTTTTTTTTTTTTCATTGTTTTTTTTATTCGATTTTTTTTACTTTTTTTAATGTTATGCTTTGAATATGATGCTAAATCACGAAGAGACAACTTCGTAATTGGGAACCTAGACCAAACTAAAAAGAGAAAAAAAAGAAGACTATCCTAACACGTTGCACATAGTCAAATAATCACATAAGCATGCCATAAGTCAAGATTCACGCAATGTCGTTCTAAAGTCAAAAAAGACTTGGGTGTCCAAAAGTACCATATCTTAAGAAACGATGCACAAATCAATCACTCAACGTGTTGACTCATGACATCGCCTTCCCAACATTTCGTTGGTGATATGGGTAGGATGATTGTTATTGATTTCGGGATAGAAGCCTAGTGTTGGCGATCCCTAGTCAATGAGCCAATCCCCAATGGTTTAAGTGTGCTATGCTTATACATGATGCAATGTTGCTTGTTTGGTGTTTACTCTTGTCCAAAAGGAAGATATTAAGCGTTCAAGTCTCGCTATCTAACTAGAGATTATCCAAGTTAATTCTCGTTACAACCCATAGGCAACCTAGTTTCGGAAACCTTGGACCATAACTACGAATTAATCATGTAACCTCTAAGTCCCCAGCAAAGTCACCACTTTAAGGAGGGTGATCCCATCGTAAGGGGTACTGTAACACCCCATATTTTTGAACTAATAAATTTTGAATTATTATGTGTATAATGTTGTTTTCTATTCAAATTATAATACTTTTAATTTATGATTGATAAGAGTGTAAAACTAATTTGAAATGTTACTTGTTAATTATTTATTTACGGTCTTTAGTTGAGCCGGTTGAGGCGAATTATACCGAGGTTACTCTTATGGACCGAATCAAATCTAGGTGTTTGGCTGTAACCTAGGAGGTGTTTGGGCTGATTTGGGCGTGGGATTTGAGTGGTGTGCTAGTATTTGAGTTGGTTTTGAAAGTTAGATATTAGATTCTTTCATTTGACTCTTTAGTTGCCAAGTTAATGCTCCCCTTAATTCTTGCCTTCAATTTATATTCTCTTGCTTCTTATAACACCCAAACCCGTTATATTTGCTTCCCTCATTAAGAAAATAATCATCAATTTCCTTTCCCGTTGACCGTGAGAATCAATCCTCAAAAGTATTTGCACTCTTCCTTCATTCACCTCCATAATACATCTCCTTCTTCCTCAATTCTTGTGAAACCGTTGCTGGGTTTTATTGTTGCAAGGATCGTCATACTTTCCCTCTTGATTTGGCTGTGAAAAATAAGTAAGTATAATGGGTTAAACCCTTTCCTTTTTCGTCCCCTCGTGTATGGTTTGTTATACATACATCTAGTTTATTTCAACCTTGTTTTGTATAGGTTTTCAAGATCATCAAGAGGACTAGTTTGTATTGAGTTTTTTTGGTTTCTTGGGTTTTATCGGAAGTTTATCGAGGTAACTAGCATTATTCCTTTACTTTAGAAATCAAGGTTGGGTTTAGGAGGGGTTAGAAACGTTTTATAGGATTTGTGGTTCGAGTTTTGGTTGCGATTTTACATAAATTTCCATGCGCGTATCTTGAGTGGTGTTTGACAGGTTTTCCTTCGTTCCATGCTTAATTTAGTTTGATATCTATGCTTGGTTATTACGTAATGTTCCTATGATGATTTCATGGTGTTTATGAATAATTTTGTGAGTTATAAGATGTGTTAAATCCAAATAATTGTAGCCGCTGCCTATAGAAGTTGTGCGTGTGTTTGGGGCTACTTATCATGTTATCTGACTAATTTTTCTAGCCTATTTTGAAGTGATTATGTAAAGGTATCATTAGGTATTATTTTTAGATTGTTCAAGTTGTGAATAGGTGGATCTTATCATGGTTGTTAGGCCTTGTAAGTCTAAAAACGTTACTGCAGTTGCTGTCAATGTTCCATGGGTTTACAGCTCTATTTTTCCTTGATTTGCTTTGTTTTTGTGTCTAATATGGTATAGCATCATGTTAGGTGTATCCGTAAGTTAAATTATCATGTTTTGGGGTGAGTTTTGATGTGATTATAAGCCTAAAACAAAGTAAGGTGCTGCTGCCAGGTTAGTTTGTTAGGTGCGTGAATTGAGTGGTTTAAAGTGATGTATTGAAGAATATTTATGCCTAATCTTGTGTTTATCCTGACCTATGTTGTTTTTAGAGTGTGTATGATACTGGGCTAAGGTTAATTGGGAGTTTAAGGGTGGTTTTGGGTGATTTTGTTTTGCAATGTGTTGTTGTACTTCTAATTAGGGGCTGCTACTTTGTCATGTTGTTTTTACCATGTTTAAGGCATGAATTTATGCCTATCTTTTACATATATATTGCTTAATATGTGGTTGAATATGTCATAGTTTGATTTTATCATTATGGCATGAAGTATGTAATTGTGAATATTAATTAAAAACCATGCGTTCTGTTTCGGGGTTTTTTGTACGTACCCAAATGGAGGGTATGTACGTCCCTCGGGAGACAGATCCGCAATGCAACACTCGAACGGCCCGATCACCTGCAAAACAACGGACCCCGGGGGGCCGGAGGTCCGCCTCCGACGATCAAGTTAGTGATCGATATAATGTATTTTTAGAGAGAGAAAATAGAGAAGGGAGAGTGATTGTGGGGGGCATGGCCCTTGGAGAATGAATTAACTCCCCTTAAACTTATGTGAAGATCAGTATTTATAGAGCATTGGGATATGTGCCTTTTAGGTCATTTAACCTAAAAGGCTCTAGGTTTATGGGCTTAGAGCCCATTATCACTCTTCTATCATTGAGTGACACGTGTCATGCTCTAATTGGCTCATAGAGAGCTGAGCTTGCGGACACGTGTCGCGGTGGCATTGGTCCACATATAGAGGGTAATTTTACCCCAAACATTAGCCCCTCGAAAGGGGTAATTTCTCTTTTAAGAGGAATTGCTCCTTTCGAAATCAAGGCTTTGCCGCTTGTTCAAAAGCTCTTTGGTCGGCATGTGTCTAGGTCAATAAAAGAGAGATTTGATTAACTTGGAAAATTTGATACCTTATATGGTATGACATTTTCTAAGTTAATCAATCATAATAATGATTGCCGCTTGAACTAGACAGATGACGACTTTCATTTCTTTATGCCCCACTATGGTAGGATATTTTCGAGACGTTTGATATCTCATAAGGCAGGAGGCGAATGGCCGCCTGACAAGACAGGAGGCAAATGGCCGCCTAGAAAGTTTTGTAATTATACTTTCAATGTCCTTTTACCCCATTGGGAGGACTTGTATAATTTCTGAAGGTAATCTAGGTAAGAACTTCGGTCGGTCACCTACTGATGTCTTTTAGACATTCGGTTCCCGAAAACTTAGTCGTTCTTTAGATTACCCAGGTCAGACGACTATGAGTTGACCAATTAGGTCGTTCAGTCTTTGCCGTCTGCATGTGTTCGTAGAGCAATGTGCCACTCAAATGGGAGATGCTTCTCCTCGACGAATTCGCCCGAATGGACGTCGCCGGTTATCTGACTCATGTTGGAGCAGACGGCCTTACTCATGTTGGAGGAGACAAATTTATAGAAAACAGATAACCATCCGGCCATTAGCCTCATGTCTTTTCAAGACGGTTTGTATAACCACTAAGTTTTTAGCTTAGTTTATTATCCGGCCATTGGCCTCGATAGCCTCTAATCATGAAACAGTAGCCGTTTTCCATTTGTACTAGAACAATTGGAAAACTCTATGCTTTTTAGATTTCACTTTCGATTAAAACAAACGACTGCGAGTGCTGCCTTAGCATTCGGTAGGGCCGCTTGATGTTTTAGTAGAGCAATCTGCCACCCAAATGGGAGATGCTTCTCCTCGACGAATTCGCCCAAATGGACGTTGCCGGTTATCTGACTCATGTTGGAGCAGACGGTCATACTCATGTTGGAGCAGACTGTGGTAGTCGGCCTCTAATAATAATAATAATATCCGGCCATTGGCCTCACGTCACTTGGACGTTAGTTTAGCTGCTAAGTTTTAAACTTAGTTTATCATCCGGCCATTGGCCTCACGTCACTTGGACGTTTGTTTAGCTACTTAGTTTTAAACTTAGTTTATCATCCGGCCATTGGCCTCACGTCACTTGGACGTTAGTTTAGCTACTAAGTTTTTAACTTAGTTTATTTAATTAATGAATCAATATTCAATAATAATAATAATAATAATAATAATAATAATAATATTCAAATAAGCTTTAACCGTCTTACTTGAAGGACCATGAAAGGCCGGTTGCCGAGCTTAACCGAATACGAAGGTTGCTTGACATTTATGCCGCTTGACCATAATACTCCCAAAGAGTCGATCTCACAAATATACATGCGGCTTCTTACATATACATGCGGCTTCTCATGCTCACATCGGTGAGAGTAAGATACATACTCTTGAGGTGATGTTGCTCCACTTATATGAGAGAGCAGCTTCACATATAAACATGCGGCTCCACGCCACTTAAGTGAACTTGCAGCTCATAATAATGCTGCTAGCCGACTGGACTCCTTAAGGTGAGTCGGCGTATTTTCTGCCTGGAGCATATGCAATGACAGCCGGATTTGGAGTTGCCTCGAGCATATGCAATCACAGCCGGATTTGGAGTTGCTTTAAATGCTTAAAAATCGGAGCCGGAGATATTTTAGCTCCTTGCTAGAGTGCCATGCGGCATCTGCCGCTTGCTTTCAATTTAGTTTGTCTCCTATGCTAACTCATACAAGATAGTACGCAAGTTCTCGAAATCCGGCTGCTCTTTCCCATTTGCGGCTGCTTGGGTAAGCTTGCAAAGGGGTGAGCATTCTTGCTACTTTACTTAGTCAACCTTGAAGTGCCGAGTGTAACAAAATACCACAATGGCTTCATGTTTCAGTGTTACAAACGGGCTAGAGATGCTACCAGACGGTAGTAGCCAGATGCTCTGCTTCTTTGACATGTATTCCTTGAAAGCACTAATTTATATAAAAGAAAGCCCCTGTTATCGGTAATGGGAGCTAAGAAGCCCCTGCTCACACAGACGAACACATCCAACTTGGCATTAGAGTCGCTTGTGTATAGCCGAGATTCAATACCATCTGACCCTTGTATAATATATACTCAAGTAATATGCTACTCATCTATAATATATACTTAAGTAGTGCCGCATACTTTTTTTTTTAATCATAATAATGATAATTATTGATTTGCATAATACTCATGCGGCCTTTCAACCAAGTAGCTGTCCAGCCATGTCACACATGTTTGAGCAAACTCTCGGCATCACACTCGGCTCCATGGCCGGGTGCCTTCCACAACGTATCGACCTCTCGGCTTTTAAGCTAAGAGATGACTATATATGTATGTTGCTGCTCGGATATAAGATATTGAGGTTTCCCCGACATTAAGGGGAGCTTGCTCATTTCACTCGGCTCTTATGCCGCCTGTATTTGAGTTTAGCTTGGCACTTAGTTGCCTCTTAACAATCATGTCACTGAGTTTGCAACTTATTTGGCTTAGTAGCCGCTGGACTAAGCTCACAATGATGATAATGATGATCAGAGCATCCGGATGTGTAGGGGAACAAAGCAGCCCCAGTCATCGAGCTCAATGAGCCAATGAAACATTCGGTCTTTAAGAAGAACAAAGCAGCCCCTACGGTTGTGCTTATTTGATGAACGAAGCATCCATGCAGCCGGCTTGAGCATGCATGAAGCAGCCCTTGCAGCCGGCTTTGAGGGTGATTAAAGAAACCACTTATATGAAGAACATAGCAGCCACACGGCCGACTTTGATAAAAGAGCAAAGCAGCCCTTACGGCTGAGCTTGGTTGGGCGCAAAGTAACCTTGCAGCCAGACTTAGTTGAAGCAGGATGCAGCCCCACATTCGGCGTAATCGGGAACAAAGTAGCCCTGCAGCCGCCTTGATTGTGATCACCAGCCGTCACCTTTTATAGTGGTAACCGACTGCTTTAATACGAGTAGGCATTTTTGCCACTTTGATTGGAGCAACTTGGGCTGGCTGTGTGCTTCAATTCAGAATAGTACAAGGGGTAGCAATATATACATACGACATTTTTGCCACACACCCCTTGCCGTTTGTACCGCACTTCTTACATGAGTACATGTTTGGAAGATAATTGTATTAGTAATGTTTATGATAGTATCAATCATAATGTCGCCTAACTTGATGCCGCTTGCTAAGAACTTGCAACCAGTTTTCTTGTTAGCCAACCCGGTGGGGTTTTAGCTTATTCTTATCATCAAAATAAAAGAAAAGACTTTTATAATGATATTGTAAGTAGTAGTGCTTGAGTGGGCTTAAACTCATGCGGCACCATTTTGTTCCCATGCAAAATTATAGTGTCAGCTAGCTCATACCAAACCACTTGGCAGTTGTGTGTTTGTATGCAAGATGGCTTGATGTCAGTAATAACACATACAAGTCAACATGCGGCTCTTGTAAATTATTTGGAAATATACTTGCCTTTTTTCCACCAAAGTTGTATTTATAGAAAAAAGGTAGATTAGTTAGGTAGGCAACTTTCCCACTTTCTTCTTCCTTTAACAAAGATTGACTAATGATAATGATGAGCAAAATAGCCGCATGTGTTGATGAACAAAGCCCCATGCGTCCCTCCAATTAAAGAAATATTGGAGTAGCTTGATATGATAATATTTATCATAACAATTATTTCCTTCTACAATCATAATAATGATATGATAAAAAGTATAAAGCTTACAAGCTTTGCTACATGCGGCCACTTTGACTTAGTGGTGAATGTAGAAGCTACGCAGCCGGCTTTGAGGTTGATTAAGGCAACAATGGCAGCCGACGTCGAGGTAGGACAGGAGGTAAAGCTGCCGCACTTAATTATGGCAGATATCAGCCCTACAACCGGCCTTAGTTTTTAGAGCAAAGCTGCCCCATTCCGCCTGTATTACGGTTGTTGGACTAACTATGGTTGCCGCTTGAACTAGCTTACAATCGAGCAATTACTAGCTCTCCGTGCAGCCGTTTCTCTAATATTATAATCATGCGCAACCCGGCTAACACCATGGATAATGGTAACCAGTTGCTATAATGAGTCGGCATATTCGCCGCTTGTATTGGAGTTAACTTAGGCTCCTGACTGATTGAGAAGCTACTTGGATGTATAATGCCGCCTGTCTCTTATAGTCACAAGAGGCTTTGCTTGATAGTTTGAGTCGGCATTTTTGCCGCTTGGATTTGCAAAGTCGCTTCCTCACATTGACCCGGCGAATAATAGCCGCTTGCATATGTGAAGTTGAAAGTTTGTTGGTTGTGTAGCATACATGGCCGGTTGTATATACTTGTGTAGTTGAGCATCCGGCTGAGCATACGGCTGAGCTTATTAGTGGGTCGTTTGTAGCATAGATGGCAACTACTTTGAGTTTAAATAATTACCACTTGTATTAATTATACAAGTTGAGGCTTCCTCATGAAGGACGGATGCTCAAGCTTAGCCGCATGTCCCCCACTTTGTTTGTTTAATTAAAAACCATTAAATTGTTATCTCTTTTTAAAAAAAGTTCCATTAGTTGTCATAACTAGTGGAGTAGAATGCTTTGGCCGTATGCCGCCCACTAATTTCAAGAGTTTATTCTTGAAAAAACATTTTGCATAATACAACTATTAACATATATATATATATATATATATATATATATATATATATATATATATATATATATATATGTTAATATATGTGATATTAATAGTATCAAATTATCAATCACAATGATTGGCCGCATGCCGCCTGCTTTATTGCATACGGATGTCGCCTGTCCTATCTTCAAGCAAATAGCTTGGATAGGCTTGAATTAATTTTGCTAGATGTCTTAGTCTCATGGTGGAGTACGAATGTTGCATCTAGCTGGCTCAGTAAATGAGCAATGATTAAAATAGCATGCGGCTACCGCTTGTATGCATCCGGCTGGTTGAGGTGGCCTGAGCATGCGGCCGACTCATAAAATGAGTCAGATTAAAATAGTGGAGTTGGCCAATTTAGCCGCCGCACCCCTAATGTACCATCCTCCAACTTAGATTAAATGGCATTGCCTTTTAATCATCCATTAAGAGAATAAAAGATGCATGATTTAGTCTGACAAGCCTTCTTGACCGTCTGACTCTTGGCATTCGGCCTCATGACACTAGATGTACTCAGCATCCGGCCTTAGGACGCCTGCCGCCTCCTAAAGGAGGCTCCCCCTATTGAGTCGGTGATCCACCGTTGTGCCATTACAGATGTGCCTCCCCACAGACGGCGCCAAATGTTTCGGGGTTTTTTGTACGTACCCAAATGGAGGGTATGTACGTCCCTCGGGAGACAGATCCGCAATGCAACATTCGAACGGCCCGATCACCTGCAAAACAACGGACCCCGGGGGGCCGGAGGTCCGCCTCCGACGATCAAGTTAGTGATCGATATAATGTATTTTTAGAGAGAGAAAATAGAGAAGGGAGAGTGATTGTGGGGGGCATGGCCCTTGGAGAATGAATTAACTCCCCTTGAACTGATGTGAAGATCAGTATTTATAGAGCATTGGGATATGTGCCTTTTAGGTCATTTAACCTAAAAGGCTCTAGGTTTATGGGCTTAGAGCTCATTATCACTCTTCTATCATTGAGTGACACGTGTCATGCTCTAATTGGCTCATAGAGAGCTGAGCTTGCGGACACGTGTCGCGGTGGCATTGGTCCACATATAGAGGGTAATTTTACCCCAAACACGTTCTAGTGAGTTGATTTTTTTTTCTTTTACATTCTATATAATTAATTCTTATGCTATAATAAAATGACTTTGAAGTGTCGAGTAAGTTGTCGACGTCGTTGTGCTTTTAAGTAGAATAACACTGTTTTTAACACCACTTCGCCAAGGGTTATGTACAGAGTGTATTGTAATATTTTGTTATAATTAGCTTTGTACCAAAATCCAGACAATAAGAGTGACACCTTAGTATGTGTAGACACCCATTTGTGTCTCCCCAAAACCAAACCCAGTGATGAGTACCTTTTACGTCGAATAATAATCGAATGAAGTGAAAGTGTGGAAAGTTTAGTATTGCGGATAGTTTTAATTACTTTTCTCTTCTCTCTGTTTTTGAAAACCTATTTTAAGAAAACACCCAATCAAGTTTGATTGGTCCATAAAATGGGTCCAATAGTAGTGTAGTTGGATGGGGCTTGAAATGAGCTTTCCAGCGATATTTTATAAGCCCAATTTCGATGAATATTGAGGAAGTTATGGCTAAATTACTGAACTGGGCCTGGTTTGAGCCTTATATGCGGCCCAATGATCTAGAGGAGGGCCTAATATGGATTTATCATTCCTAATGCAATTAGAAATGGTTTTAGTCTTCTAGATTCTTCTAGAAGGTTCTTTTCATTCCTAATTCAATTAGCATTGATAAATTGACTTTTGTTGACTTTTTAGAGTTTTAATCACAATAAAAGAATGTTTTTGAGGAAAATACGATTTTATCCTCCTGTACAGTAAATTTCTATCTGATTTTAGAAAAGTGCGTCAATAATTAAGTTAGCGCCAAACGCCAGCATTAGCACCTGACGCTAAGCTTGGTGCCTGGTGCTAATGTCAGCGTCTGGCGCTAACCTCGTTTTTGTGCGTCAGAACTTTGTTTCGATTTTCTATCTTTTTGGCTTTTTTTCTCTATAAATAGCCTTCTAAAAACTCTGTTTTCATTCACCAATTCTCACGAATATTAACCAACTCTCATCAAGAATCTCTTGATATTTTCTCTCTCTCTTTTCTAAACTAGCCTTTTCTCAAAATACAAAATTCCGCACTCGCAAGAACTAGATACACCTAGCCATATTCGAAGTTGCCTTCGCCTTAGACGTGAAAGGTTTTAATTTCTAAGGGTTTGGTCCCAAATCTCTCTTTCAATTATTTAATTTAACTGTTGTTTATTATTTTCCTTAAATTTACTATCGTGTGTATTTTGTTATTAGAAAGAGGTACGAGGCATCCAAGCAAGTACTTTAATGGTTTATATTGATGTTATGATGTAGAAATCATGCTTAGGTTGTTATTATGATTCCTAGTATCATGTTAGGATGTTTTCCTTAATTTGATGTTTAGAGTGACAACAATAAATTCCTAGTATCATGTCCAGGGTAACTTTAATATCAAGAAAGATTAAAAGTATGATGCTTTTTATTTTCTTTCCTAATATTCATGTTAGTATCATGTTTGGGTTAAAGCTTTGATCTTTAATGATTAGTGACATGCTAGGGTTTATTATTAATCTTGTTAGTATCATGCCTAGAATCTTGCTATTATTATGCTTTAACATGATTATTTTAATTATTATGATTATTATTATGATAGTAATTATTGTTATTATAATTATTGTTACAATTATTGTGATTATTATTATGTTGCTTGATGTTATTTTATTATTTATTGCTTGATCACGCCTTAAATGCATGTTTAAAGGAAATTGATACTTGTAATCACGCTTAGTAAGATGATTAATAATCTTGTTTAGGGTTAATTATGATTATAATTCAAGTGATCGCCAATAATAGTTTTATTTGTGCATTAATATTCAACCAACATAGATAAACAGGTTTAGGGTTAATCCTAATTATTGCATGTTAGTCAGAAAGCGCACATGAATACGATCTGAATAAAGTAGAGGCCTATTATTAGGGCAGATTCAATCTCTTTTAGGTTGGATTTGTATCTTGATCCCCGAACTACCAATCATGGTTCAAGACCTATTGGAGTTGACGATCTCTTGGATCGTTAAGGGGTGTAACCTTCACCTCGTGAACGGTTTACAAGTTCCTTAAAAAACTTGTTGGCGACTCTTTTGCTCTATCTTCTTTCCCTTTGGACGCCACCGTACTTAAGTGTATGATCACAGTGGGGTTCAAGCTAGGGGTAACGCTTGAAATATTCCCTACAATTTTTGGCGACTCCGCTGGGGAGGATTTCTATTTTAATTCCTGAAATTTATTTCGTCAATGATTTAGAATGAGTGGATGAGACTCGAAAAGTTCTAAGTATTTCATGTGCGTAATTTTGATTAACATTATTGTCATATGCATAAAAAAGATCTCATTGTAAAGACCATCCGTAATGAGTTAAAACATAGGATTTTTACACGTAGGAAATTTGAGGAATATCTTTCACAACTAGGATCGAAATAACACTGCGCGAAACCGGAATATTTTATCGAGCACAGAAAGCTGCTCAGACATATAGGAACTAGCGTCAGCGAACAAAGATTAGCGCCAGTATTTTGACTTTAGCGCTAGACAACAGCCTCTGTCGCCAGGCGCTAAAGCCAAAAGCTGGCGCCAGCCTTTGTTTGCTGGCGCCAAGTTCTTCCAATACCGAGCCAGAAATATGCGTTCTAATTTCGACCAGTTTTTAGCATTGTTTGCTCGATTATACTTCCTGATTGATTTTTTCTCACTTTTCTAAAACCCATATGTGTTCTACATATGCACATAACCCTCTGGCAATTCATGCTCAATCTACCTGATTGAACGCTCTGTGCAACAAAGGGTACATCCGAGAATGTTGAATTCACCAAACCATGGAAGCGAGTTTTTCTAAACTCGCGGTGTCCCATCCACTCGCGCCAACCCTTCACGGTTAGGCTTCCGCGCGGTGCATCCGGACAATTAACCATGGACCCTCTTTGACTAACCCATATCCCGAACTTTAGAGAACTAGAGCCATGGTTAGGTTGCAAACTCATTGCACTATACTGTGCCTACTTGACTAATTGTTCATTATTTGTTGTGCATATGGTATGTGTTTTTCCTAACTGTTTGTTTGACTTGTGCTAAGATTAAATAAATTAATGACTACTAGAACTTTGCCTAATTAATTAATTAATTTGAGTAAATAAAGTATAATATTTTAATCAGAGTTGACTTAGTACGACTTTAGGCATATCCCTGTTGATCAATAATATCGAAAACAGTTTCAGATCGACGCTCCAGCAATGGCGACGAAGTTTGAACTGTAGTGCCACTCTATGGAGTGTGGCGCCTGGCGGCAGTTCTGTCGTCTGGCACTACACTGCAAAGAGAGGCGCCAGTCTTGTCGTTTTTACAACAGTTCAGTTTATTGCTCGAGTCATCACTTTGTGTCTAATTAACCAGTTTTGCTAATTAATTCGGTTAAATTTTACTGTTAATAATGCCTTGTTAAGTCATTAGTTGAGTCTAGACATCAAGTCCCATAGTATTACACAAAAGTCCAAGCATGTTCCTTACACTCACTAGTCTTAGCACACACTTTGAATATATATCACCACGACCATGTCTTAGGTTCATGCATGAGTCGGTTTTTTTCCCGTCATTTGAGTTGGGGGTACATTCCATTCCTAATTCTTCATATCCCCCCATCTACATCATTTTTCTTCACATCACAACCTTCATTCTTCCTACCTTCTTTCATCTTTGCATGTTGAATAGAGTTGAGTCAAATAATTGACAATGATCCCTTATTTCCCTTTCCAATACTTGGTCAAGGAGAGAAAGGCGATTAATCAAGGATAACCTCTTTATTCAAGTCTTACTTTTTGATAAACCGATTTGTCAAAAGAGGAAAGCTAAAAAGATAATGGCAACACAAGAAGAAGTCAATGAGCTTAGAAACTAACTGGTTACCGTGACTGAGGCACTAAAATTTCTAACCCTCAAGATCGATGATCCCGTGAAACAACAACAAATGGAGCTCATGCAAGAGAGCTTGAGCAAGCTATCTAGTGACAACGAATTCCAAGGCATTAGTTCACAAGGGGTCTCGCTGGACAAGGAACTTCTTCCGCATAAGTTCAATACCACTAACATCCATAAATTCAAGGCAACAGATAATCCTTACCTTCACTTAAGGGCCTTTGAAACTATAATGAACATTAAGGGGATTGATAAGAAAGTCTTTCATTCCTTGTTTTCTTTATCTCTTGAAAGTGTTTGCCAACAATGGTTCTTCTCCCTTGACAAAGAGAAAACCTCTACTTGGATGCTATTGTAAACGCTTTCATTAATAAATGTAAGTGTAATATTCAAGTCGAAACCGATTATAGACAGCTCGAGGTGCTTAGACAAAAAGAGAATGAAGGCTTTACTTCTTTCTTCAATAAGTGGAGGGAAACTTCCGCTAAGATGATTGAGGTGCCCACCGAAAAAGAGTCTGTGAGGATGTTTATCAAGAACTTACAAGAAAAGTATTCAAAGCACTTAAAATATCAACACAACTTGAATACTTTCAAGGTCGTTTATGACATCGGAATCGATATTGAAGACGACCTTGCGAAGCAAAAAGCTACTAACAATAGTAACCACAGTGGCTGGAAAGGATAGAAGAACGACAATTCTTCTTCTTTCGAAAACGCCCACTCTAGTAACAATGTTAGTACCTTTGATCTGAGTGAAGTTTTAGCCATGTATAACTAAGGATCTAAGAAGCAACTAAGGAAAGACTTCACCCCCATTGGGATGAGCTACGATACTGCCTTCGATCGACTCCATGCCAAAGGACTCATTACTCCCATTGGACCTATTCAAGATCCCGCACCTGAAAAGAGATTGCCTAGTTGGAATCCAGATGAACACTGCAGGTACCATCAAGGTAGGGGTCATGCTACTGAGAGCTGTTGGAAGCTAAAAGAGGTTATCCAACATTTGATTGATAATAACAAGCTTCCCATGCCTCTAGTTAACAAGAAGAGCGAGTGATGATAAAGCAAACAACACAAGACAAGAGGCGAGCTTCAACGACAAGATTTCGTGACCTCATTTTCTATTTCTTTTTTATTTACCCTTTCCCCAATAAGTCTAGCATAGGTACCTTTCTTTTCCCTTAGATTTATTTTGTATGATCATTATTTCTTTTCCTTTAATAAATATGAGCATTTATTTTCTTGCATATGATCATTTCATTACATAAAAAATTAAAAAAAAAATAAATAAAAATGAATAAAAAAAATATTAAAAAAACCTTGTCAAACTAAGCACAAGGTATACCAATGATTTGAGGCATCCCTTGTAGCCACATCATATTACCTTTCACCCTTCAAATATACAATCCTTTTTTTGATAAACCACTTTGAGCCTCGTCTAACGATAAACCTTTCTTTTTTCAACCCATATCTACCTAACCTTGGGATGGGTGTGCAACTTATGTAATTTTCAATTTCATAAAAAGCTTGAGTGACTTCAAAAGATCAAAATAGCAAAAAATAAGCAAAAATAAATAAATAAATAAAAGTGTACATAAGGGTAAGTTTTCCAATGTCTTTGATATGAAAATGTCTTTGATAAGTTTACATCTCAGATTGCGTCTCTTATCGAGTGCTCGGTACCGTGCCTGAGAAACATGAATGTCAAGTGAGTGATAGACCGCATGATTGAGATTGCCCACACTTATAAAAATAAAAAAAATGCTAAAGCAAAAGAAAGAGCTAAAAAAGAGTAGAAAGCCTCAAGCATAATAATACAAAGATTCAAAAGCAAGGTTGCACACCTTGGGGGCTTATCTAGGGTCTTGAGTCTTTTATCCCCTTCTTCTATAACCTTTAGCCTAACCACGTTATAACCCTTAAAAAGACCTTTTTGAGGTATACACACACTTGTGCGAGGTTCGGCTAAAGCTACGTTCGGCCTGATTCCTAACGGATACGTAGGCAACCTAACATCGAGGTGCGGCCGTAATAAAAATACGTTCATATTCACATTCACACACTTACACCATGATCATATCAAGGGATCTCCTATGCTCATCCCTATCCATTTAGAGCTAGACTTGGGGGCTTGATCCCTACATCATTAGCTTACCTAGCCTAAGAGTCACCATCATTTGACTCTTCTTGAAATAATATTTTCCCATACACTTAGCCTTCATTTTCACACACATCATAGATACATGACCAAGTATACTTTCCCTTAGGAACCCTTTGTCATGAAATCTTAACATAACGTTGAAGCATGCCTTGTCATATCAACATCACTCATCAATCATAATTGTCATTGCATCACAAAGTATGAAGTACTTAGCCTCCATGCCTAAGTTACCCAAGTACTTTCATTATCGAGTCAACTAGGATAGTCTAAGATGTTACAATCCTTGTACTATGAGAGACAACGTTAACGGATTAAGCTCATTTAATATGCAACTTCAAAAACTTCGAATCTTTTTTCGCGTCTTTCTTTTTCGGGAGAAAGTCGGTACCCTCCACAAAAATGACGGAAAATTTTTGCTTACTTGCATTTTTGAGTCGCACGATCACATTACAATGCAAACACGAGTCATTTACACGTCGAGTCATGTCGTGTCATATCACCTTGATTTGAGTCTAACACATGTGTCAAACACTTTGAGTCGAGTCAACCTCGAGTCAGCCAATCACAGTGAGTCAAGTTTATACCTTGAGTCATGACAAGTCAATGAGTCAAGCAACACTAAATCTTAAGTCAACCCTAAAGAGATTAGCAAAGTCCTATAGTCAAAGATATAAATGCAGGTACATCCCAGCAGGCAAGGACATTCCTAGATTTTTTTGAAAAAACCGCGAATATGACACAGGAGTTCCTCCAAGATAAGAGGAGTTACATTGATCGGTAAATTAGAGATGAAGAGATTTAATTTACAAAAGATTTGAGCGGATTTGGTTGAAAGGAAACGACCAAGTTCAAAGTTTAGAGTGAAACCGAGCAACAGCAGCAGAAAAAGCAGAATAGGGAAGACCCGACTCCAGCACCAGACGACAACATCCGGCGTTTTGCAATATATTTCAGCGCCCGGCGCTAGATCCTAGCGTCTGGAGACAGAGCCAATTCTTGACGCCAGAGATATTTCAGCAGCGATAGAGCTCGAAGCCTCTCAAAATGGTTATTTCGACCTCGTACAGCGATTTTGGGTTCCTTGCTACGCCAGTTAGCCCCTATAAGCAATTTGACGTGATTAAGTAGTCGACTTGATTACAATCGCAATAAGTGATCGACCTGATGAATGATCGTCTCACTTAGCTTAAAGCGCCTAAGCATTGGCTCAGCAAAGACACCGACATACCGATTTACGAGATGGGCGGTCTTCGACGACTTTTGCTATGATTAGAAAGGTTGTCACTATGATTCAAGAAAGAGGCTCGAGATGTAGCAACATTGATCTACGACATTCCCTAGATTGTGGAAGATCGTCAAAACAAACAGCAAAATGGCGTTCCCTAGATTGTGGAAAGTTGTCACAACATCAAATAGCAACAAATCGGCTACCCTTAAGAGGCGTGTGCTCGATGGTGCAAGATACGCGTTTCTTAACTCTTTTATCTGTTTAACTAATGCTAGTTTGCAGGTATCGGCGTTACAAGAATGATTTAGGATCGCAGAACGTTCTGAATCATTCTCCGTCCCTATCGCTACTTTGACTTTCGTTTTTGAAACTTGCGTTTCTCCAAACTCAGTCAAAGTTGGGGCTTCTGTAGACACTTATTTGTGTCTCCCCAAAACCAAAGCCAGTGATGAGTACCTTTTACATCAAATCATAATCGAATGAAGTTAAAGTGTGGAAAGTTTAGTGTTGCGGATAGTTTTAATTTCTTTTCTCTTCTCTCTATTTTTAAAAACCTATTTTAAGAAAACAGCCAATCCAGTTTTGTTGGTATATAATATGGGTCCAATACTAGTGTAGTTGGATGGGGCTTAAAATGAGCTTTCCAACGATATATTATAATCCCAATTCTGATGAATATTGAGGAAGTTATGGCCAATTTACTAAACTGGGCTCGGTTTGAGTCTTATATGCGACCCAATGATCTAGGGGAGGGCCTAACATGATTTATCATTCCTAATGCAATTAGGAGTGGTTTTAGTCTTCTAGATTTTTCTAGAAAGTTCTTTTCATTCCTAATTCAATTAGCATTGATAAATTGACTTTTGTTGACTTTTCAGAGTTTTAATTAAAATCAAAGAACATTTTTGAGGAAAAGATACGATTTTATCCTCCTATACGGAAAAATTTATCTCATTTTAGAAAACGCGTCAAAAAAAGGGTTAGCACCTAACGCCAGGTATTAGCGCTTGGCGCCTGGCGCTAGCATTGGCGCCTGGCGCCAAAAAGCCAGCGTTGGCGCCAGCTCTGTTCCAGTTGCGTTAATGCTCTGTTTTGTTAATTTTATCTTTTTGGCTGATTTTCTCTATAAATAATGTCGTAAAAACTCCGTTTTGATTCACCTACAACCAATTTTCATTCGCAATCATCATCTCTCGCATTCTAATCCCTCTCTCTCTTTTTCTAAACTAGCTTTTCACATACAAAATTCCGCATTCATTAGATCTAGAAACACCTAGCCATATTCGAAGTTGCCTTCGTCTTAGACGTGAAGGGTTTAATTTCTGAGGGTTTGGTCCCAAATCTCTCTTTCAATTATTTAATTTAATTGTTTTGATTATTATTTTCCTTGAAGTTACTAACGTGTATTTTGTTATTAGAAAGAGGTACGAGGCATCAAAGTAAGTACATTAATGGTTTTTAATTGATCTTATGATATAGAAATCATGTTTAGATTGTTATTATGATATTCCTAGTATCAAGTCTGGGTTAATTTTAATATTAAATATGATTGTTACGATGCTTCCTATGTTCTTCCTAATATTTATGATCGTTAGTATCATGTTAGGGCTAAAGCTTTGATTTTTATTGCTTAGTGACATGCTAGGGTTTGTTATTAATCTTGTTAGTATCATGCCTAGGATCTTGCTATTTTTATTATGCTTTAACATGATTTATGATTATTTTTATAATTGTTTTGATCATGATTATAATTTTATTATTGCTATAATTATTATTATGAACATGATTATTATTATGATTAACATGAATATTATTATAGTTATTATTATGATTATTATAATTATTATTATTATGATTATTATTATGATGATTATTGTTATGATTATTGTTTTGATGATTATTGTCATGATTATTGTTATAATTTTATTTTGTTATGATTATGTATTATGTTGCTTGATGCTTATTTATTTATTGCTTGATCACACTTTTTATGCATGTTTAAAGGGAATTTGTACTTGTAATCACGCTTAATAAGAAAATTAATAATCTTGTTTAGGGTTAATGTGATTATAATTTCAAGTGATCGCCAATGATAGTTTTGTTTGTGCATTAAATTCAACTAACATAGATAAACAGGTTTAGGGTTAATCCTATTGATTGTATGTTAGTCAAAAAGCGCACATGAATACGATCAGAATAAAGTAGAGGCCTATTATTAGGGCGGGTTCAATCTCTTTTAGGTTGGATTTGTACCTTTATCCTCGAACCCTTATTTGGTTCAAGACCTTATGGAGTTGACGATCTCTTGGATCGTTAAGGGTTGTGACCTTCACCCTGTGAACGGTTTACAAGTTCCTAAAACTTGTTGGCGACTCTTTGGCTCTATCTTCTTCCCTTTTGGACGCCACTGTACTTAAGTGTATTATCACAGTGGGGTTCAAGCAAGGGGATTAACGCTTGAAATTTATTCCCCACTGTAGGCGTCGCTCGAAGTGCGCCTATATTAAAAGCATGTGGTGAATATGCTTGGCACTCATAGGAAGTGGGAATTGACATTACGATTAGGGACAACGATTAGGGACAAAGCAAAGTAGGGAGCCGCCAACAAGTTTTTTAAGGAACTTGTAAACCGTTCACGGATCATAAAAGGCAACCACAATTAAAGGGACAACGAAGGCAACAACGATTGACCCGTGAAGGTTACACCCCATTCAAAATCCATGAGATTACTAACTCCATATGGTTCGGAACCACGAAAGGAGGATCGGGGATGATGGTACGAAGTGAGTCATGGAGTCACATTCGCCCGTATTGGCCTCTACTCGATTCTTATATTGAAAAGCATTCCTGCGATCTCAAAGGCATACAAACAAAATATTCTATTTGCTCCAAACTATTATTATGCTAAATTGGTTGAATATTAATGCAACACATTACTCTAAAATATTGTGATCACTTGATTAAACAACAAGATTAAAAAGGAACCTAAACTGGTTGTCCAAATTATCTTATTAGTCGTGATTTCCAATTACATATTCCCTTTAAACATGCAATATAGTGATCAATAAATAATAATAGAATAAACATTAATATTTGAAGCAATTTAACAATAATAGCGTTAGTCAAATCAAATATAAAATAAACCTAATCATGATACTAGCAATATTAAAATAAAATAAGAGTAATTAAATCAATTAATTACTCACATTCTGCGCGTTCCCTTAAATTGCTACATCATGAATAAACTGTTAGTAACTTCAATAAAAAAAATACAAATTAAATTAAATAAAAATTAGAGTTGATTTGGTCCAAACCCTCAGTCAATTATACCTTTCACGCTTTGGTTTAAGTATAGAACTTTGGTTAAAGTATGGACTCCTTGGAGTGCTTAGGGTAAGTACTATTATGGAAGAATAGGGAGGCTAGTGTTTAGGCTAAAGAGGGAGAAGAGAATTATTTGATGATCAAACTTGTTGATGATTCAAAAAGGGGTGATTTGACCTCTATTTATAGGGAAAAAAAGAGGGTCGAAGAATCAAGAAAAAGATAAGAATTAGAATCGGATAAAACTCTTGCGATAAACAGCAATTTTTGCGGTTTTTGTTTTTATCATATCTTTTGAACCAGAAATTGGAATAAGATGAATAAGATATGGTTTGAAAGATCTTGAAGTCTAATTTTTAACCCAATTAGAATCGGATTAAAATATTTTGTAGAACAAAAGATATAGCCGAAATAGTGAGACGGTGTCAATTTTGGATAGAGTTTGACATTTTATCCATATCTTTTCCATTATAGCTCGAAATTGATATTATAATATATCATTGAAAATATAATTTCAAGGGATATCCAACAATATAAAATTTGGATAAAAACTATGAGACTTAAAAATAATATCTGTCTATCTTTGAACGTTTTTCAATTCGGATATAAATAGGATTTTCAAAAAAAGGAGTTTTATTCAATTTCAAACTATTTAATCTTATCTTTTCAAAAAGGATAATTAAGATCTTTTAGAAACTTATAGAAGCTTCCAATTAATCCTAATTGGTTTAGGAATGGGATTAAATCATTTGGACCCTCCACATGATCATTGGGTCGTAGGTAAGGTGGACTTAGGTTCGGTTTGGGCTCAGTCTAATATTTTGGCCATAATTTATTCGATATAACTCGAATTTGGGCTTATAATATATCGTTGGAAAGCTCTTTTCAAGCCCCATCCAACTATTTAATCATTGGACCCATATTATGGACCAAAATAAACTGGATCAACATAAAAAGGACACGAAATGAATGATTTTAAAGGACACGAAATGAATTATTTTGGGTTTAAAGGCACGAAAAGAGGAAAATAAGTTATGGTTTGGTGAAATGGGCTAGGAATTGGGTTAGTTTGTGAAATGGAAATATGGATTTAAGCACTCCAAAAGTTAAATACTCAACCCGACCAATAATGGCGGTGAAAGGTTGTTCATCATCGGGTTTGGTTTTGGGGAGACATTTTTAGGTGTCTACACCCACACCTTTGGACGCCACCGTACTTAAGTGTATGATCACCGTGGGGTTCAAGCTAGGGGTAACGCTTGAAATATTCCCTACAATATGATATATGAGTTATTTTATATTTTGAAGAATTTTGAAGTTAAACTCTCTTTAAAGGATTTTTGTTGATTTTGGTCTTAGAAGTAAAGCCCTGCAGTACTTTAAATTAGGGTTAATGATCCCTAAATGTGTTTAAATGATTTTTAAGAAGTATGTTTATAAATTTTATATATTTTTGTGAGTGTAAGACAACCATTGGGCTGCGGAATTCAATGATTGGAACATGCCAACATCTTGGGCTGCGGAATTTGAGATGTAATTTTCTAGGTTAATTGTTATCGTCCGAAACTACTCGGGCTGCGGAATTTGAGTAGGAAAACTGGGAGTTTGGCCATTCTCAGACGCAGGCGGCTGTGGAATCGTCAGTAGGTTCGCCTTGACAAACCTTTGATGGTGGGCTGCGGATTTCACCAGCATTCATATTTTATATGCTTGCCTCACTATAAATCTTATTTTCAAAAAGGTTAAAATTTATTTATGTGAAAGATACTATTGATTTCGGGAAGGAAACTTTATAAGTGTTAATAATTATTGTTTATATGAGTTACCATTTGTCCGAATTCTTGATTGTGGTAATATTTTTACGTTGGTCTATTCACATGCTTGATCTGTATTATAATTATGATTCCATATTTTATTTTTCCCTCGAGGTTAAGTGGTAAATATTATTTGAGCTGTTGTTCCCACATGTTGTTAAGTTTTATGCTAGTGTCTAAGCTTTTCTTTACTTAGCTTTGTATTTCTACAAGTACTAGGAGAACTGCTAGTTACTCCCCACTGATTGTGGAACCTTAATGTTATTTGCAGGTGAAGAGTAGTTCCTGTTGAGTCTGGGCTGAGAGCAGAGTGTTTACTTTATTTCTTAGCAGTTTTATAGACTTTCTTTTGTTATCTTTGTACCTTCTCTTTTGGGATTATCAGATTTGAGGTTGTTTTCCCTCATTGGAAGTGTTTATTGTTCATTTGGGATTTCTTTCACTTTACTTTTTTTGTCTCGTATTTTTTAATCATTGTCTTTTTTTTTGGTAACCTTAGACTGACATTTCCGTCTCGACGTTAATTATTTCCGCTAACGTCTTGCCTTATGTTTTAGACGGGGTGTTACACGTACTCTCCTTAAATTCCCTTGGCCACTTAAAAGCCTAGGGCTTTACACTTGTTAGGGTGTAGTACGATTTGAATTCCTGACTGTTTGGGGGACCTTGAATAAGAATTGATTCTATCATTATGCTTTTTTGTAAGAGACAAGTAGGAGTCGCTAATGAGTTTTAGGAAAAACTCATAAACCTTGTTCATGCCTTTCTTCCATGTCGAGTTCATGGAATAATTAGCACGAATCATAAGTTTACCCATGCCCAAATTAATTTATAAATCAGAAATGAGTTCGGGAGCGAGGGTACTAAATGACGTTCCTTTTAGAGGGGAATCGTTATCCTAGCCTTAGTGCAGCCTCTGCTAGCTCTTCCTTTTTTACAATTTCATCACTAAACAATATATGAAACGCGATACCTAATACTATGTTAGTTGATTTTATTTACAAGTATTAATCACGTAGGAATTACATCGTAATGTCGTTATTCTTATTTAATCAAATTCGTGAAAAGAACAAGAAAATAAATAATATTCGCCTTGGCTTAAGTGATCAACCAACAATTATTTAATTCAATTCTAATCTTTATTTAACGCAAGATACTATGTGGAATTGATTAAATAATTATTTTAAAGGTTATCAAACAACACTAATTAATTAATTAAGGTTTTTTTAAACAAGAAAATAAATGTGATTTAACAAAGTGCTTGGGAATTTACCTCTTCTCTTTGCTAGATCTCCGTTTAGAACACTTATGGACTCCATCTTGTTGGGGAATCTCCACCGTAGTAAAAAAGTATCAAAAGGGTGAGTGTTTAGGTCAAGAGAGGCTAGGTTGCACAAGTTCACAAGTATTTCTCCAGAGTTTTAGGTTAATTTCTGTCTCTTTAAGCCTCGATCTAAGCTCGTATTTATAGATCCCAACGCAAGTGATTGGGTTGCGCTGCTATGGGAAGCGCAACTAATTGTCTTGTGCGCGGCTTTATGGTAAGATTCGATTTTATATTTTTCGTATAATTCTAAATCTTCCGCAGCGCAACTCTAGGGGTTGCGTTAGGTGTCGCGCGCAACTGAATTAGTTGTGCGCGACAGCCCGGCGCGCCTCTTTAAGATGCGCGCGGCTTTTTCTGCGGCAACATTAAGATTTAACCTAGGCGCTCCTAAATCCGTCATTATTAGGTTTTAAGCACGGGCTTAAGCCTAATTATGATCGGGTTTAGTTAATTGGACCTTTGTTTTGGCTTTTTCTTTAATTTGGGCTAGTATTTTGTGTTTTGTGGCTTAACCAGTTTTCCATAAGTATTCTTCACTTTGATCCAACACAAAGATGCTTTTATTTATCGTCATTGTACTTCCTGTCAAGATAGGATGCCAAAAGTAGATGTCTAAACCCACCAATGTGATTTTCACCTTGAACCTCGCGCCAGCGACACCTACGCATGTGACACTGCAACCCCGACCCTTCATTGTTGACACCTCTTTCCTTCCCTCGAACCATCCTTCCTCTAATCCTAAAAACCCCTTTTCTCCCTCGAAAAACCCTCCTCTCCCCACCGCCGTGTCCAAACCTATCCCCACGTCGCTGTAGACACCTAAAAATGTCTCCCCAAAACCAAACCCGATGATGAACAACCTTTCACCGCCACTATTGGTCGGGTTCAGTATTTAATCCCGAGAATGCTTAAAAAAAATCGTATTTGATTAAATTTATATTTTTGAACAGTCCATGGATTAATCTTGATGTTTGGTAAAAGCATAGTTTTTATTTCAGCCCAAACTTATTATTTAATTTTAGCCCAAACCCTTTTTTATTGGCCCAAACCTTTTGTTTATTTTTATTTAATTATTTTCTTATTTTAGCGCAAATAATAATAACTAAGAAAAGGCCCGAAATTATCAATCGGCACTTAAAATGCCGAATGAAATTAGGGTTAAAAATGTATTTAGACGGAAAAGTGGGCTGGAAATTCCCGCGCCACGGTAGACAGCCACCGTGTCACGGGAATCCTTCCCATCTGACGGTGGGATTTCCCGTGACACGGGAAGTCTGCCGTGACACGGGACATTCCGTGTCTTTTCCGCGTAAACCCTTAACGCGTTTTCTTTCCCGTTTTCTGAAAATTTCCCGCGTCACACTAAAAATATACCGTGTCACGGGAAAGTCTAACGGTGGGATTTCTCGTGTCACGGTACAGTTTGTCGTGTCACGGGATACTTTTTTAGGGTTTTTATCATTTTAGGGTTCCGTGTGCTCCCTCAACACATTTTCCCTATAAATACCCCCTCATTTCTGATATACGGGGCATCAATTAATTCTCTGGTTATTTTTCTCTCTTCTATGCTTTAGCCTAAACACTAGCCTACCCTTTTTCATTTCAAAATTCCTTCTTCAAGTGTTCAAAGGAGTCCATACTTTACTCGTGGTTCTGTCCTTAAGCCAAGGCGTGAAAGGTAGAACTGTTTGAGGGTTTGGCCCCAAATCAACTCTACTTTATTTAATTTAATTTAATTATTGTTTTATTATTTCCTTGAAGTTACTAACTCGTTTATTATTTTGTAGTTGCAAACAAACAGAATCAAAGTAAGAATCATGTTCCTTTTATTTCTATTATTTTTCTAACGATTTTATGTTGTTGGAATTGTGATTAAATTGTTTTCAATATTAATGTTTGTTCTATTATATTTATTGATCACCATATTGCATGTTAAAGGGAATATGTAATTGAAAATCACGCCTAATAAGATAATTTGGACAACCGGTTTAGGATCCTTTTTAATCTTGTTAATTAATTCAAGTGATCACCAGTATTTTAGGATTATATGTGTGCATTAATATTCAACCAATTTAGTTAAATAATAGTTTGGAGCAAATTGAATATTTTGTTTGTATACCTTTGAGATCACAGGAATGCTTTTCAATATAAGAATCGAGTAGAGGCCAATACGGGCGAATGTGACTCCATGACTCAATTCGTACCATCATCCCCGATCCTCCTTTCGTTGTTCCGAACCATATGGAGTTAGTAATCTCATGGATTATGAATGGAGTGTAACCTTCACGGGTCAATCGTTGTTGCCTATCGTTGTCCCTTATCGTGGCTGCCTTTTATGATCCGTGAACGGTTTACAAGTTCCTTAAAAACTTGTTGGCGACTCCCTACTTTCCTTGTCCCTAATTGTATTATGTCAATTCCCACTTCCTATGAGTGCCAAGTATATTCACCACATGATTTTACGTAGACGCACTTCAAACGACGCCTACAATTTGGCGACTCCACTTTGGAGGATTCTTGATTATTTATCAATTTGAGTGATCGGTATTTAATTAATATGAGTGGATGAGACTTGAAAGATTCTTGAAAAAAATATCCCTGTGAATAATTTGGCATTTTTGCAATTGCATAGACGTTTTAACGTCGCATTCAGGTCTGTCCCGTAGGAAAAATTGGATAACTTGGTTGCGCGCGAAGGAAAACAGGGCACCAGTCAGATCTTCTGACTGTCGTGCCACGGCAAAATCTGTCGTGTCACGGTACAGTGCACCGTCTGACGGTGCACAGTACCGTGACACGGGAATTTTTGTTGTGTCACGGAAGTCCTAAAATCAGTCCGGTGGCTTATTTTCTTTCCTCACATTCGACTTCCTTCGATTTTTCTGAAAAAACGTATGTGTTCTACATGCGTCTTAGCCCCGGGGGATTTAAGCTCTATCGAACCAAAAACGCTCATGGCAATAAGGGTTCATCCGAGTTATTAAATCCCTAACCATGGAGTCGAGTTCGATTTCATCACGAACTCGCGGAGCCGCCCGTTGGCATACACCCTCAAGGGAGGCTGCCTTGCTAACGCATCCAAACTCTTAACCATGGTACCCTTTTGACACCCAAAGCTTGACCAATAGTTGAACATAGATCTTGACTCTAGGTTGCGAACTTTTTTACATCATCGTGCCTAAATGCTATGTGGTTGTTTGGTGCTAATCTTCATGTGTTTACTCTTTTGTTTAACCCATAACCGAGGGTTTTTATTCTCACATAGTAATTAGTACGGACCTAAAATCGGTTAAAATCTGAAAAAATCACAAAACTGACCTGGGACTGCGCACCGTGTCACGTTATGTTCTGCCGCGCCACAGTGAACAGTGTCGTGACACGGGGCTCTCTATCGTCTGACGGTAGACTACACCGTGTCATGACAGTCTGCACCGTGACACAGTGCCCAGGAAAAGTGTCATGTCAGTCCTTTTTTCGATTTTTGTGCGTACGTATGTGGTTGTTGGTGTCATGTCTAGCTGTACGGTCAAAACACGTGTCCATAACTTCACTTAATCACTCACATATCGTGTTTACACACTTTTTTCTTTAAGTCGTACACTACTTTTTGACCGTATTTTGTGTCGTTTTTTTTTCGAAGTAAGTCGGATGGTATTCTCCCATATTTTTTAAAAAATAAAATAAAACAAGTAGAGTTTCAAAATTATAGATTTTTAACAAAAAAAAAATCTTTTTCCATTTTTTTTTTCTTTTTAATCCGAATGGGTTAAGGTTAAGTTTGGTCATTAAAGGTGTGTTTGATTCGGTATCACAGCACTTGGTCAAGAAGCAGGGGTAGATTGTTATGGTTCGATTCAATACCTCAACAACCTCTTATACCAAAGAGGCGTACAAGGAAACCACCTCAATCATCTCCACAAGATCCATCTCAAGTCTACTTTCAACCAATGGCCACTAAGGAAGACATCGAGAACGTCAACAAGACAATTGAAAAATTGTCTGACATGATGCAGACACTCACCACTAGAGTCAGCACAGTAGAACAAGACAATCAAAACAATGTCACTACCGCTGCAATGGACAAGATTAAGGAACAGATGAGCAAAATTTCTAAAGAATTCACTTATGAGGAACAGCCTGTCACCTCTTCGTCCATAAGAGACAAGCTTCCTGAGAAATTTTTCACTGCTGACATTCCCAAATTCAAGCCTACTGATAATCCGCTTTTCCATTTGAAGACTTTTTCTGCAACCATGGCTATTAAGGGAGTAGATGTGACACTCTTCCCTACGGTGTTCCCTCTTTCCTTGGAGCATGACTGTCAACAGTGGTTCTATTCTTTGGAATCCAAACATGTCGCGACCTAGGAGGATGTTGCTGAAAGCTTTATGAATCGTTACAAATGTAACATTCAGGCCAAGACTTCTGAACGTGAACTCTCCATTCTCAAACAGAAAGAGAATGAAGGCTTCACCACTTACTTAAGCAGGTGGAGGGAAATAGTTGCGTTCCTGGTGGATCCCCCCAAGGAGAAAGAAATGGTTCGCTTGTTCATTGCCAATCTAACTCATAAGTACAAGCAACACTTGAAGTTTCTTCCTCTGAGTACCTTTGAAGCTGTATACGATATTGGAATCAATATCGAGGACGAACTAATGAAGTCTGTTGGTAGCAACAATAATAACAGCACTTGGAAAAACAAGAAGAACGACACTCCTTCTTCTTCGTCTTCTAAGCCCTATAATGCTACCAACAATATCAATATCAATGATGTGATGGCCCTTAATGCTCCTTCTAAAAGATTCTAAAGGCAAAGGAGGGTTTACCATCCTTTAGGAATGACTTACGATGCTGCTTATGACCGTCTGCATGGTCAAGGACTGATTATGCCAATCAGACCATTTCCAGAACCTCGACCAGAGAATAGGACCACTAGCTATAACCCCAATGCTTATTGCAAGTTTCATCAAGGCAAGGGTCATAACACTGAGAAATGTTGGAGGTTGAAGGATGCGATCCAAGACCTAATTGATGCTAATCAACTTCTTGTCCTTCCAGGGGGCAAGAAGCCTAACATTCAAATAGGTCCTCTTTCTGATGCTTTGGCTATCACGGGAGATGAAGTCTCCTTTGATCCATCGATGCTCATTCAACCTGTGAATGAACCTCTGCCAGAAGTTGTATTTGTCTCGAGTTCTGAAGAAGTGAATGGAATTTGGGATAGCGACGATGAAGACGTCTATCTCAAGGATATAGCCTGCTCATCTCTTGGCACAAGTGAAGATGTTTGGGGGGACTTTGAGGTCAAGGTTCTCACCAAAAGTGGATGGTTGAAACAACCTAATCCACCTCCACCTCCACCACAATCACATCCGATAGTGGATCCCATCGACCCTGTGAACAGCGATGTGGTCAAACAACTGCAAAAGACCAAGGTGGAGATGAATGTATGGAAGCTTTTGGCCACTTCCCACGAGCATCGAAAGGCTGTGATGAATGCTCTGGTGAAAATAGGAGTTGATGATGACATGACTCCTCAAGGACTGGTCAACTTTCTCACTACTGAATTGCCAGGTACTAGCAATCTGATTTCGTTTTCTGACAAGGATCTGCCCCCGGAAGGGGACCAACATAATAAGGCCTTACACCTCACTGTGGTGTGTAGGCAGATGAATGTTCCTATTAGCCTGGTTGATAATGGCTCTGCAATCAATGTGTGCCCACTCCGTACTGCAAAGAAGTTGGGCATAAAGAATGAAGAACTGACTCCCTCCACTCAAGGGATTTGCGCTTATGATAATACTCGTCGTCAAGTCGTGGGTACTATCATACTGAATATAACTACTGGGGCCATTGAACGTCGCACCAAGTTTCAGGTGGTGGACATTAAGGCCTCTTTCAATCTGTTGATAGGACGCCCTTAGCTTCATGAGCTAAATGCAATTCCATCATCGCTGCACCAGAAAGTGAAAGCCATAGTTGGAGGGGTTCTAATTATTATTGATTCTTCTCCTATGCGCATTCAAGTTATTGACACTCCTATCGTCCATGTTAAACATGATGAAGAAGATGAAGATCTTTGAGGGTTTTCACTTGATGATGTTCTCGTGATTGAAGAGGAGGAAAAGTGTCATCTTGACTTCGATCCCTATTCAAACACCAATATCAATGCCATTCTGAAGAAGCAAGGTCATTTCCCTGGAATGACCCTTGGACTCAAGAAGAAAATGGTTGAATCTTGGGGCCATCCTGGTGCACTCAAGAAGGATACTTTTGGCTTAGGATTCAAGCCAACAAAAGAAGATATGAAACAAGCTTTATTGAAGATGAAGGCTCGCAATAATGCTCGAATCACAAAGACGAAAATGGTCATGGATCCATATCCATTCACCCTCAATGGCCAGTACATCAAAGAAGGGGAAGACTTCCAATGCTATGAATTCCCTGAACCATTCGTCCATGATGGGATTCGAGATGTTCCTTGATTGTGACTTTGTTAATGAAGACGAAGAGCTCTTCACAACCAAGAAGCCAGCTAGCCCGAACTCTGATGATTTAGGAATCAACCTGCTTTTTGGAATGGAGAAGAATGAGTCTAAGCCGGTCCGCAATGATAACTCCGAACTCGTTCAAGCTGTCATAGAAAACAAGGATTTTGACCCCTCCGAGTTAATCGTCCAAGCTGACAACATTTCAAGGGGATGGCGCAAGACATTGAGGATCACTACGCCGAGTGGAGAGAAGTTGGAAATAACCGCTGGCGAGGGTCCTATGTTTGATGAGTCTGAGTCGTCTGGGTCCGAGTCCGAGTTTGAGTCTAAGTCTGTAGACGAGTCCTTAGAGTCTGAGGCCGACCCTCTTTCTTCTATAGAGTTCAACCCTGAGTCTCTTATTGAGTCCTCTCTTTCTAGTCCT
This sequence comes from Chenopodium formosanum, assembly GCA_024500155.1. NCBI lineage: Eukaryota > Viridiplantae > Streptophyta > Magnoliopsida > Caryophyllales > Amaranthaceae > Chenopodium > Chenopodium formosanum. Next base: position 23,330,798 of record CM044880.1, read on the forward strand.
AATAATTCCGGTGAGGTCGCAGCCGACCTTGCCCCTCTTGATGTATTAGCCAATGAATTCAATAAAATAAGTACCTTTGCTTACGATGCATGTCATTCCCCTAGCCCTGATCAATATTGCTTTGCTAATGATAAAAATGAAAAAGAAATAATAAAAGCAATGGAAGAACACGAAAATAAAACAGCAGTTATCGAAGATACGGAAACAGTTAACATTTCCAATGATACGACTGTTAAAGAAGTAAAAATTGGATTAACACTAAGTCAAGATGAACACAAAGAGCTAATTAACTTGCTTAGTGAATTTGTTGATGTATTTGCTTGGTCATACCAAGATATGCCAGGAATTGACAGGGATATAGCTCAGCATACGATACCACTCATTCCAGGTATGAAGCCTGTCAAACAAAAGTTGCGCCGTATGAAACCCAATGTGGCTCTCAAAATCAAGGAATAAATCAGGAAGCAGTTGGCTGCAGGTTTCATCAGAGTATCCAAATATCCATAATGGATAGCAAATGTGGTTCCAAATCCAAAGAAGGATGGAAGGGTCAGAATGTGTGTTGATTACAGGGATCTCAATAAAGCAAGCCCAAAAGATGGGTTCCCTCTACCTCACATTGACATTCTGGTCGATAACACAGCAAACCATGCACTCCTATCATTCATGGATGGTTACGCCGGATATAATCAGGTATTGATGGCCGAAGAATACATGGAGAAAATCACATTCATCACGCAATGGGGTACATATTGCTATACGGTAATGCCATTCGGGTTGAAAAACGCAGGTGCCACCTACCAAAGAGCAGCTACGGCATTGTTACATGACATGATGCACAAAGAGGTGGAGGTCTATGTCGACGATATGATCGTTAAGTCTAAAGATCGCCCAGGCCATATTATTGCACTTCGCAAGTTCTTTGAAAGACTCCGCAAGTACAACATGAGATTAAATCCAGCAAAATGTGCATTCGGAGCCACGTCAGGCAAATTACTTGGATACGTGATCAGTTCTCGAGGGATTGAAATAGATCCTACAAAAGTAAAGGCGATCATGGCCATGCCACCACCCAAAAACGAGAAGGAGATTCGAGGTTTCATTGGAAGGTTGCAGTATATAAGTAGGCTCATATCAAAGCTCACAACGATATGTGAACCTATATTCAAGAAGCTCAAGAAAAATGTCCCAGTCACATGGGATGACGATTGCCAAAAAGCTTTCGACAAAATCAAAGAGTACTTGGCAAACCCACCCGTGCTAGCACCAGCAATACCAGACTTTCCTCTTCGACTCTACCTTACGGTCACAAGAGAAACGATGGGGGCAATGTTAGCACAAGAGATCGAAAGCAAGGAGAATGCAATCTATTACTTGAGTAAGAAACTTCAAGGATATGAGACGCGATATACACCACTTGAGAAGTTGTGTCTCGCACTTGTATGGGCTGCACAGAAACTAAGACATTACATGCTCACTCATACAGTGCATGTCGTGTCCAAGATGGATCCTCTCAAATACTTGTTCGAAAAAGCAACACTCAGTGGCAGATCATCAAGGTGGATAGTCAATCTTGCTCAGTTTGACTTGAGATTTGTGCCACAAAAAGCCATCAAAGGTTCTGCGATTTCTGACTTCTTAGCAGACTTTCCGCTAGAAGAATTTGAAAAAGAAGAAGATCAGTACGATTTCCCTGATGAAGATTTACTCATGACCGAAGATGATAGTTGGACGCTCTATTTCGATGGAGCTTCAATCCAAAAAGGATGTGGTGTAGGAGTCCTGCTCGTATCACCCAATGAAGAGCACATCCCAATTTCCATGAAGCTCGACTTTGATGTCACCAACAATGCCACAGAATATGAAGCATGCATTTTGTGGTTAGAAACAGCTGTCGCCTTGGGAATTAAGAAACTCATAATCTATGGTGATTCTTCACTAATCATTAACCAAATCTCCAAGAGATGGAAAGTGAGAAAAGAAAGTCTTGCTACGTATCAAGCTCATTTAGAAACTCTCACGGAGCAACTAGATGAAGTGGAATATACGTATTTGTCAAGAGAAGAAAACCAATTCGCCGACGCACTAGCTAAATTAGCATCAATGGTGCGAATTCCAACTGATACAATCAGAATGCCACTGACCATAGAAAGAAGATATGAGCCGGCTTATGTTCACGCACTTGACAATGAACAAGAACCACAAGAAGAAGATGAAGAGCCATGGTATACAGATATCCTTAATTATGGGACAAGAGTAGAATACCCTCCTAATACTAATAAAAGGGCACGCCGTGCTTTGAGGCTCTTGACCTCACAATATGTGCTCATCAGGGGAGAACTCCACAAGAGAACTGCAATGGGAAGAAATCTCTTATGCATAGCCAAGAAAGAAGAACATAAAACCATGGAAAACCTTCATGCCGGTATATGTGGAACACACATGAATGCAAAGATGTTAGTCCAAAAAATTCAACGACAAGGTTACTATTGGACTACTATGGAGAGAGATTGTCACGAATATGTCAAGAAATGTATGAAGTGTCAAGTCTACGCAAATTTACAGCATGTTCCACCTTCACTTCTCTACACATATACTTCTCCATGGTCTTTCTTCACTTGGGGCATCGACATCATTGGAAAAATAACACCACCAAGAAAAGGGGGGCATGAATTCATTCTCGTAGCAATCGACTATTTCACCAAATGGGTCGAAGCTGCCTCATATGCTAAGCTGACGGTGAAACATGTAGCTCAGTTCATTGAGAAAAATATCATATGCCGCTATGGGGTACCACATGAGATGATCAGTGATAATGGAACACATTTCCAAGCCGAATGCGCGGAATTATTACAGAAATATCATAGCAAGCATCACAGATCATCACCTTACAGACGACAAACAAATGATGCAGTCGAATCGGCCAACAAAAATGTGAAAACTATCATCGAAAAGATGACAGAAAATTACAAGGATTGGCCAAGTAAGCTACATTTCGCCCTTTGGGGATATCGAACCTCTGTTCGTACATCAACGGGGGCTACTCCTTTCTCTTTGGTCTACAGAGTTGAAGTTGTACAACCAATAGAACTCGAAATCCCTTCTTTTCGAATTGCATTGGAAAGCCTATTAGATGAAGTCGACCGGATTAGAGCAAGATATGATGAACTAGTCTTACTTGATGAAAAATGCTTGGCAGCTTTGCATCATGTCCAGATCTACCAACAGCGTATGGCGCGACATTTTAATAAAATTAGTCAAGACTAGGAACATCAAAGAGGGTGACCTGGTGCTCAAGGCACTTCGTAAAAACGTGTTAGATCCAAGAGGAAAATTCAGACCGAATTGGTCAGGCCCGTACATTGTTAAAACCATCCTGTCTGGCGGAGCGGCACAATTGGTAGACATGGACGGTAACGGCTTCCACAATTTACCCAACTTGGATCAACTTAAGAAATTCTATGCCTAGTCCTATGGGTTCATGACCCAATAGAGCTACGTTTGGCCTGATTCCTTTTTTGGATACGTAGGCAACCCCTCAAGGGGGCCCGACCACTTTAAAAAATAAAAATCCTCCCTCTGTCGATCAAATATGCGCGTCAATTAAGCATTACGTCACGACAAAAAAAAGGGGGGGGTTTTGCCGCGACACGGGACATTCCACCGTGTCACAGTACAGTCAACCGTGGCGCGGTGGACCTGAGTGAAAAAAAAAAAAAAAAAAAAAGGAATTGCCGTGACGCGAGAATTTGTAACGTGTCACGAGATTTTTCACCGTGACACGGTGGAATTCCAGGTTTTTCGATTTTTTTAGTGATGCATTTGGTGCGAATTCATTGTTTGTTCGAGTTTTTTTTTATTATTTTCGTTCTTCCATTGCGTCCGACTCCTTGACTCGGATAAATAAATAATAAATAAAAGTCATTATAATTTTTTATTTTTAAGGCTGAAATAAATATGCTATTATTATTGAAATAAATGTGACTACAATTATTGGCATCATATGCCTTATTTTAAATAAAAATTATAAATCATAAAAAGCAAAGCACTATTGATCTAATCTCTCTTCACTTTAGGAACATCCTTCTCCTGGTCAATTAGGTCGGCCTTCACCATTAGTGTGTCTTTCGTAGCCCGAACCGTCACACCCCTAGTCATTAGTGTGTCTTTCGTAGCCCGAACCGTCACACCCCTAGTCGAACTTTCACCCCTTTCACCTCTCTTGAAATTCTTTGGTTGTTTCTCTCTATAGACCATCTTTTCTTTACCCTTCCCTTTCACATAATTCTTCTTTTTCGGCATTATAGGAGTCTTAAACTCAATCCCTTGTGTTCTCGGACCTAGACGATCTTTAGGAGGGGCTTTCTTATTTCCAAGACGACTCTTCACATCAGACTTGCGTGATCTGAATCATTCCCTCCTACTTCTAGGGTTCAACCATACCTTGTATGCACTAGATAAAGGAGGAGGAGCTTGGTCACTTGCAGAAATGGTCAACAAAGGCCTTCCAATCCAGTAAGTCTCGTACTTGTAAACGTTACTTTCATGCAACGATACTTCACGAGGACTGTCGTTATAGCGTGGAACTACTTGTTCAAGTCCATACTGCCGCATCAGTCGAGAAGGACAATAAAAGGTCAGTTTTGAGATACTAGGAACACGGCAATATGGAGTATCATTTGTGCCAACCATCCTAGTAAGCCTCCACCAAGGCACCACCCAACGAATGGAAAATTCCCTCTTTGCAAAGAAATTTATCCAGTCTTCATATGACATGTTCGCAGAGTAATTCTTTTTCATGCGGACTAGGTCGTTAGGGCCATATTTTTCAACATCGTCGGGGGCTTCAAATAGTTCTAATCGCTCCATCAACCAAATCTGCACAAAAAAAAAAAAAAAAAAAAAAAAAAAAAAAAAAAAAATCAGTCGTTGAAAAAAAAAAGTGCAGATTCCCGTGACACGACAGATCTCACCGTGTCAAAGCAGACACCCACCGTGACACGGTGCCTGTTTTGTGTCACGGGGGCTACTCGAAGCGTATTTTTACTTGCAGCAGTACCAGGGAGCCCTTCCCGATGGCTTTCCGGTCAGCTTTTGCTTCGTCAAGGCCACGAAATGTTTCTCCAAGGCACGTCGGCATAGGAGATCTTCCAGATTCGACATGTTCAAGCACAGACGCTAGACAAGCATGTCTTACCCTACCGTTTGCAAATAAATTAAAAGCTTGCTAAACATGCAAAAAATACATGCCCTTTTACGATATACATGATAAGACTCAGTGATAGGGCGATTAAAATATAAATTTGCAAGTTTTTCTAAGTCTACCTCATTACAACACACAATTCTATTTAAATCTGGATCTGTTAGATTCATATGGCGTTCAAAATCTGTTAAATCCAAAGATTGCACCGAATTCCTCCGGCAGGGGACAGATTTCATCATAATCAAATTTAAAACAGTGGGTTTCTGGACTTCAATAATCTAATGCTGCCCTAAGAAACTCATGTTCAATAGCTACATGTCGCAGGGCTAGCAAACCCCTGACATGAAATAATTCTAACTCTCTTTTGTCAGCATTGGTCTAAGAATAAGACCAATCGCGCAATGTATTATCAAAATTCTGAGACATGATTATTGAAATATGAAATTCTAAATTATTTTGTGTTTCGTAATTATGCATATCATGAATATACTGGTCCTATTTTATAGCAAAAGCGCTCGAAACTGCTCAGAAATTATCTTTTCATACGCGTAAAACACACCGCTGCGGAATACGCGTACCGTGACACGGGAAATCCCACCGTGTCACGGGATCTTTTGCCGCGACACGGCAATTTTTGCCGTGACACGGTGTACAGTGCCGTGTCATGGCACCTCACGCGTTTTCTTTTTTCATCTTTTCCCGTATCTGTCCGGATTTTTTTTAGTATTTTATCTTCACCATTTATTTTTCAATTTTCTAAGAATTTTATTTCTAATAAAAATCTCAAATTTTTTTTTATTATTTTTTATTATTATCTTTATTTTATTTATTTATTTATTCATCACTTTAATATTTTATTTTTTTATTTTTCTCTTTATCATTTTATTTACTTATTCTATTTATTTTTACTTGTCTTTTTATTTCTTTTTCTTTTGGGGAACGGTACCCTCCATTACTCCACTTACGTTTTTGTCGCGTCATTAATAAATACACGATCACACACAATGAGTCTCAAGCACACACTAACATACAATAATAAACACATAAACTGTGAATAATGTACAAAAGAGTCATAATAAATAAACATGTCAGGTGTCATCATAGTATGTACAAATAAAAACCCTCGGTCAAAAGTCTCTAGAACCAGAATTAGTATCATCTCCACCCTGTGGATATGGGAACGGTGAACCAAAGAGTACCTCCATCATCCGAGTACGGGGAGTAGTATCCCTACTAGTCCCTGTGACCCCAGCAGTAGTCAAACTCAAGGCAGGACCCGTCCAACCGGCAAACGGTGTAGACTGACTCAAAGATGCGGGAATCGTCGGTGACGGCATCGTCCCATACATCGGCACTGAGAACAAGCCCGACACCGGTGGAGGAATCCCAGACAATGGAGCTGAAAATAAACCAGGATCCACGGGAGTCAAAACAGACCCAAGCTCAGGCTGTGGAGGCTGTGAAAACGACTGCGGCTGCCCCTGACTCTGGCCCGGAAAGCGCTGGGAAGACTGAGGCTGCTGCCACTAAGCCTCCTGAAACGACTGAGTAATCTGAGGCTCTCGCTGAGAATGAGAACGCCGGTGAATCTCAGGAGATCGTCTACCACGACCAAGCTCCTCCTCGTCCGAGCCTTTATGCCTCGAGCGCGAGCGGGACCTCTGTTGCTCCTGAAAGATACAAAATCAAAAGGTGTCAACAATGCGAAATAAAACAAATAGTAGAAGTGAAAAAAAATGAATGATACCTCAAGAACGTCGCTAGAGCTCCGACAACTCGCACCACGCCGAAGCTTGATGATGCAGTACTTCAGGGCGTCAACCAGCTTCATGAATCCCATCATCTCCGGGCGGTTAGGCTGAGGATAAAACAAAGAAAAGTCAGTAACAAGAGATGTTACAAGGATGAATAATGCATCAAAAAACTTACCGGCTCAAAGACCTCGGGCAAAGACTCCTACGCCTGTCTGAAACCATTTGGCGCGTCAGCAATATGATCCTCGGTGATACCAATCGGCCCTGGATAGCGGATAGACTGAGGCGGAATCTCGATCCTCCCCACAGGGCGAATAGTCGTCTGAAAAAATATAATCGAATAATAAAGTTATTCGACTATTTAAAACAGAGACTAGTAACAAAGATTCTCAAAGGAAATCATACCTCAAGAAGACGGGGTGGAGGAGCCAGAGAGGGAAGCAAGTCCTGCGCATAATCACTCTCCATGTGCACAAGCTCCTGCCATGGAAAAGTATAGCGCTCTCCCCTGTTTATCAACTCCCTAATCAAGCGTGAGTCCAGCATCGACTCTGGTGGAGATGAGGGCACCACAAAGCGATCGCCGCTATGCTGACGAACGACACGCTCCCCCAAATACCAGACAAAGCGTCCAGTACCAACCAAAATGGTGCGGTGCGCTGAAAGACGCAAGGGCTCAGGAAGATCAGTCATCCCAGCCCAAGGACGATACCGGACATCAATGGCAACCTGAAAACCATAAAAAGTTGGCGTGAAACAACGGAAACAACGTCAGAGGGAAAATAACAGGCAACAAAACTAATTCTTACGCCAACAGAAGAGGTGCCTCGGTGTAGCAGCCCACGCAGCGCAGGGACAAACTCCACCTGTGACTCTCCTCGATCAAGCCAGCTGGCCCCGACAGGGAAATCATGGACCGCTCCACGACGCCGGCGAGGAGCTAAGCCTGGGAAGTACTCGTAGAACCATAGCTGCAATGAAAAGTAATCTTTGAGCACAGGAGTCGAACAAGTTAAAGTGAAACAAGAAAGGAAAAGATCATCACCTCTACGACTCTCCATAAACCATAGACAGTGATGGGAGACTCGTCGTTCAGCTACCGACAGCCATGATGTAGCGATAAGAGAAGGTCGGCGTATCCGAGGCTGGCCCAGCTATAGGATCCTATCTCATGGATCCTGACCAAAGAGGGGAGGTAGCAAAGGAGCACGTGTGAACTCCTATCAGTAGAAAGGGTCATGGAGATCAGAATCAGAATGAAGATCCGCACTCGCTGCTCAGCCGACGTATCCTCCATGTCGAAGCCACGAGCTAGAACTAAAGTCAGCTCCGATCGCCCGCTCCTAGGACCACCTCGAGACACTGGTCGGTTCCAGATATGCTGAACGATCGGACCTAACAAATCAGCTGCCTTAGCCGATCCCCAAGACAGATCAGACATCTGATCTACGGCCCGGTCAGTGAAGCGCAGCCCGCTAATCAAACTGAAGTCTAGAGGGGTCACTATCATCTCCCCCCAAGCAAAATGAAAAGTGTTGGTAGTATCCCAAAAATACTCCAACAATGCGCAAACGACCGTCGCACCGCAACCCCGGGGGCTGCGAAACCCTACGACTGCCGTATAGAAATCTACTAAACCAGCCGATTCCCATAGGGCGTTCATAGCGAGATCCCTCGTAATCATCTGGTGAAGTCGAGGAATCAAATCGCCGGCTCCAGAACCGTGGTGTCGAAGCGTGCCGTCGACTATGCCGGAGAGTGGGTGATGAGAAACATGGTTTTCACAGCAGAAAACCAACTGTCTGGAGTCCACAGAGGAGGAACCCACCTACCTCTACTCGCAGAAGCCCGAGGCTCGGACTCTAAAGCATCGTCGTCCATACCCTCAGGAATAGTGGGAGTGTCCTCCCGAAAAGCTTGACGCCGGCCGTGGGTAGAAAGATCGCGATCCCGTCGCCTAGGCATGCTATTATAAAAATAAAAGATCTAAATGCTTAGCATCATTTCCTAAGACATTTAATTCAAGTTGCATTGTTATAAATAATCTAAATGCTTAGCATCATTTCCTAAGTTATTTAGTTGTTTATCGCATTATACGCTAAATTTTTACCTCAAGGCTAAAAATTGGCAAAATTATGGTATTTAGTTTCTCCATGACAAACTAATACTACAGTTCTCCTAGCCGCATGATACTATGTTCTCCATGACAATATAGTACATACACAAAATATGTTTCGGAATTGCACAGAAACAATGAATCAACACATCATGACATATTTTACAAGATCTACCACCAATATTTCACCATTTAAAGTGCAAAGAAGTAACATGAACATCATTTCACAAAAAGTAGTACCCAAAAATGGTGATTTGCTCAATTCTCCATCAAATCATGCGTTTTTTGTCTCAAATTTCACACAAACACACATACATACATATACAAGATCAAAAATCCCCAAATTGATTTTTAAGGATTTTTCATGAAATTACTCATTTGAAGCAAATTCGAGACAAAAATTAAGAGGAACTTACATAGATCCTTGTAGAGGTTCGAATATGAGGAGTATGGCAAAAATTTGGAGTGAATTTGGTGAAAAATCGAACAACAAAAGCTCGAAAAAACTCCGGCAACCCAGCAGACCGCCGTGACATGGTCAGTCAATGCCGTAACACGGTGAGTGTGTCCCGTGTCACGGTGAGCCTCAGAAGCGACGGATCTCCGGCGACACCGGCGGCAGCTTCAGGCAACAGCAGCACGACAAGCAGCAGTGATTAGCAGCGAGTTGCAGCGAAAACAAAAAAAAAAAAGAAAAGGGGAAGCAGAACCGCCGTGACACGGTGATGCAAGCCGGCTAACGGGAACGAGCTCCGAGCGCCGGTGAGAAGCAGCCGAGACACGGCAAACCGAAAAAAAAAATTGGGTGAGAATCGGACAAGAAAGAGGAATGGGGGATGAGAAAAATGTTTGATATTTAAAACCAAAAAATCCCGTGCAACGGACCCCGTTCCCACGACGGTCATATATTGTGTGGTGCACAAGCTTTGACTGGTCAAAGATGCCAGTTGACCGATTTTTCAGCCAATAAATTCCCGCGCCACGGGACCCCTTTGCCGCGTCACGGGAAACAGCTCTGCGTGACGGGGACCCATGCCGTGTCACGGGAATATTTTTGTGTGACACGGTGGCTTTGTACAGTTATTTGCGAATATTCCTGACATTTTGACTAAGGTTGCACGATTTTTCGCGTAAATTGGACAGTTATTTTTCGCTGAAATTACGCGGAAAATTCTAATTGATACTTAAAGGGGACTATAATTACCATTTTACCCCTAGCAAGCATCAAAGTCTATTTTTCGGCATTTTAAGCACCTAATATGGTCGGATAATCGACTTAAAGGTGTGAATCATCTGCGGCCCACGTTCGGGGATAATCGAACCCTCATACACTTGCAAATTTCAGCAATAGTCGGCTTTCCTCAGGCATGGAAAGCGTTATCGGTGGATTTTTCTTCAAGTATAGAAAACCGCCAAGTCGGCTTTCCTCAGGCATGGAAAGCGTTATCGGTGGATTTTTTCTTCAAGTATAGAAAACCGCCAAGTCGGCTTTCCTCAGGCATGGAAAGCGTTATCGGTGGATTTTTCTTCAAGTATAGACAACCACAAAATTCCTTTGTCGACTTTCCTCAAGCATGGAAGGCATTATCGGTGGATTTCTTCAAGCATAGAATGACACCAAATTCATTCGTCGACTTTCCTCAGGCATGGAAAGTATTGTCCGGTAACTTTCTTCAGGCTTAGAAAGCTACCAAGCTCTTCAGTCGGCTTTCCTCAAGCATGGAAAGCGTTTCAACAAATGTCACTCGGTGGATTCCTTCAAGCATAGGAAGCTGCCAAATTCGTTCGTCACCGATACACTGGTGCCAGATACGTATTCTATCCTTTTACCCTTTTATCTGTAGAACTAACATTTTTCTGCAGGTATCGGCGTATACTGAATGATTTTGGATCGCATAACGTCTTAAATCATTCTCCGTCCCTATCGGCTACTTTGACTATCGTTTTCGAAACTAACGTTTCTACAAACTCAGTCAAAGTGGGGGCTTCTATAGACACCTAAAAATGTCTCCCCAAAACCAAACCCGATGATGAACAACCTTTCACCGCCACCATTGGTCGGGTTCAGTATTTAATCCCGAGAGTGCTTAAAAACTCGTATTTGATTAAATTCATATTTTTTAACAGTCCATGGATTAATCTTGATGTTTGGTAAAAGCATAGTTTTTATTTCAGCCCAAACTAATTATTTAATTTTAGCCCAAACCCTTTTTTATTGGCCCAAACCTTTTATTTATTTTTATTTAATTATTTTCTTATTTTAGCCCAAATAATAATAAGTCAGAAAAGGCACAAAATTATCAATCGGCACTTAAAATGCCGAATGAAATTAGGGTTAAAAATGTATTTAGACGGAAAAGTGGACTGGAAATTCCCGCGCGACGGTAGAAAGCCACCGTGTCACGGGAATCCTTCCCGTCTGACGGTGGGATTTTCTGTGACACGGGAAGTCTGCCGTGACACGGGACATTCTGTGTCTTTTCTGCGTAAACCCTTAACACGTTTTCTTTCCCGTTTTCTGAAAATTTCCCGCGTCACACTAAAAATGTACTGTGTCACGGGAAAGTTTGTCGTCTGACGGTGGGATTTCCCGTGTCACGGTACAGTTTGTCGTGTCACGGGATACATTTTTAGGGTTTTTATCATTTTAGGGTTCCGTGTGCTCCCTCAGCACATTTTCCCTATAAATACCCCCTCATTTCTGATGTACGGGGCATCAATTAATTCTCTGGTTATTTTTCTCTCTTCTATGCTTTAGCCTAAACACTAGCCTACCCTTTTTCATTTCAAAATTCCTTCTTCAAGTGTTCAAAGGAGTCCATACTTTACTTGTGGTTCTGTCCTTAAGCCAAGGCGTGAAAGGTAGAACTGTTTGAGGGTTTGGCCCCAAATCAACTCTACTTTATTTAATTTAATTTAATTATTGTTTTATTATTTCCTTGAAGTTACTAACTCGTTTATTATTTTGTAGTTGCAAACAAACAGAATCAAAGTAAGAATCATGTTCCTTTTATTTCTATTATTTTTCTAACGATTTTATGTTGTTGGAATTGTGATTAAATTGTTTCCAATATTAATGTTTGTTCTATTATATTTATTGATCACCATATTGCATGTTAAAGGGAATATGTAATTGAAAATCACGCCTAATAAGATAATTGGACAACCGGTTTAGGATCCTTTTTAATCTTGTTAATTAATTCAAGTGATCACCAGTATTTTAGAATTATATGTCTGCATTAATATTCAACCAATTTAGTTAAATAATAGTTTGGAGCGAATTGAATATTTTGTTTGTATGCCTTTGAGATCACAGGAATGCTTTTCAATATAAGAATCGAGTAGAGGCCAATACGGGCGAAAGTGACTCCATGACTCACTTCGTACCATCATCCCCGATCCTCCTTTCGTGGTTCCGAACCATATGGAGTTAGTAATCTCATGGATTATGAATGGGGTGTAACCTTCACGGGTCAATCGTTGTTGCCTATCGTTGTCCCTTATCGTGGTTGCCTTTTATGATCCGTGAACGGTTTACAAGTTCCTTAAAAACTTGTTGGCGGCTCCCTACTTTCCTTGTCCCTAATCATATTATGTCAATTCCCACTTCTTATGAGTGTCAAGCATATTCACCACATGCTTTTACGTAGGCGCACTTCAAACGACGCCTACAGTCGCCGAACCAAAATTGCCCTTCCCCTTCCCCTACCCCTTTCCATCTCCACCCTCTAAACCCCAATCAAAATTTAGGGTTTTGATTAAGGGGTATTAGGGTTTGGGGTGATGATATAGTTTTCGGCTAAGGTGGGCAGCGACGACGTAGGGAATGGGTCTAAACTATCAACGAAGGGGTTTTAGGGTGGTGGTTGGGTTTCGGCTAAGCTATAAAGGCGGGGTATGGTGGTTCAAGGGAAAAGGAATTGACGTGGGGCTGGGGGGAGGGGTGGCGTCGATGTGCTAAGGAAAGGGGGTCTAGGCAAGCGGTGGGGAGACTAGGCTTAGTGACGATTATGGAGAGGTGGTCTATCACCGGCGAAAGGAGGCTAACATGTGGCTGGAGGTGGTTTTTTTAAAAGTTTTTTTATTAATTAGTTGAACAATCTACAGATATTTTGAGAAAGTTAAGCGTATATGGTGAATAAAAAAAATTACTCAATAAATGGTGAAAAAGCCAAAAATTTAATTACACGAAGTAAAATTATTCTAAAAAAAAGGAGGATTTGTTACTTACTACCTCTAAAAGGGGTCTTTGTGAATTACTACCTGTAGACACCCAAATGTGTCTCCCCAAATCCAAACCCAGTGATGAATACCTTTCACGTTATTTGATTATCAAACGAATTAGAAGTGTGAAAAGTCTAGTGATGAGGATGTTTTTATAAAATATTTCTCTTTCTGTTTTCAAAAATATTTCTTTTCTTACTCTATTCATGAAAAATAGCCATCCAATTTGGTTTGGTCAATGATAAGGGTCTAACAATAGTGTAGTTGAATTGGGCTCGAAAAGAGCTTTCCAATGATATATTATAAACCCAATTCAGATGAATAATGAGGAAGTTCTGCATTAAATTAAATTAGGCCCAATGATCTAGAGGAGGGCCTATTAATTACTATTCCTAAAGTGATTAGGATTGATTTTAATCTTCTAGGAATATCTAGAAGGTTCTTTTTAATTCTTATAAGATTAGGATTGATAATTACATTTTTAAAAGATGTTTTATTTTGAATAAAATATATTATTTGTCAAATATGATTTAAAATCTGCTTAGATGCAAAATTACCTGTTAACCCGTTTAAAAGATGACTCCGCGTACAAAAGCTCGTTGTACTTTTGAATCAGTGCGAGACGACGAGGCTGACAACTGTCGCATGGCAGCTGTCGCCTGGCGACGCTCTTGTCATCTGGCGATGACTCCGGTTGTTGACGATATGAGGTATTTTATTCCGAATATGACTTTCTTTAACCTGTGATATTTTTTCTATAAATAGGGGTTGTATCTTCCCATTTTTTATGAATTCACAACCATCATCTCTCTCTCTCTAAAGCTAGAAGCTTTCTCTCTCTCTATTCTTTTTCTAAATCTCCCCTCTCTCAAAATTCCTCACTCATTAGTTCTAGACACACCTAGCCAAGTTCGAAGTTTCCTTCGCTCTAAACGTGAAAGGTTTGATATTTCTGAGGGTTTGGCCTAAATCTCTATTTAAATTATTTAATTTAACTGTTTGATTTATTATTTTCCTTGAAGTTACTAACGCGTGTATTTTGTTATTATAAAGAGATACGAGGCATCCAAGTAAGTAATTTAATTATTCTTTTGATATATAAATCATGCTTTATTTATTTTATTTCCTAGTATCATGTTAGGATGTCTTTATGATTCCTAGTATCATGTATAGGGTAATAACTTTAATTCCTAATATCATGTTAGTGTCATGTTAGGGCTAATTTATCTTTATTGTTTAGTGACATGCTAGGGTTTGTTATTCATTTTGTTAGTATCATGCCTAGGATCTTGCTAATATTATTGTGCCTTCATGAGATTAAGAATATTATTAATATTATTATGATTATTATCATGATTATGATTATGATGATGATGATTGTTATTGTTATGTTGCTTGATATTATTATTGTTATTGCTTGATCACGCCTTTTATGCATGTTAAAAGGAAATTTGTACTTGTAATCAAGCATAATTATATAATTAATAATCTTGTTTAGGCTAATATGATTATAATTCAAGTGATCGCCAATTATAGTTTTGTTTGTGCATTAATATTCAACCAACATAGATTAAACAGGTTTAGGGTAAACCTATTGATTGCATGTTAGTTAGAAAGCGCACATGAATACGAGAAGAATAAAGTAGAGGCCTATTTTTAGGGCAAGTTTAATCTCTTTTAGGTTGGATTTGTACCTTCATCCCTGAACATCCAGTCATGATATGGTTCCATACCTATTGGAGTTAACGATCTCCTAGATCGTTAAGGGGTGTAACTTTCACCTTGTCAATGGTTTACAAGTTCCTAAAACTTGTTGGCGACTCTTTTACTCTAGCTTCCTTCCGTTTGGACGCCACCATTCTTAAGTGTATGATCATAGTGGGGCTCAAGTGTGGGATGCTTGAAATATTCCCTACAGTTTTTTGGCGACTCCGCTGGGGAGGATTTCTATTTAAATTCCTAAAATTTAATTTTGGCAATGATTTAGAATGAGTGGATGAGACTCGAAAAGTTCTAAGTATTTCATGTGCGTAATTTTGATTAACATTATTGGCATAAGAATAAAAAAGGTTTGCATTGGAAAGACCATCCGTAATGCGTCGAAAACATAGGATTTTTACACGTAGGAAATTAGGGAAATATCTTTCACAACTAAAGTCGAAATAACGCTATGAAAAAAACTGGAAAATTCAAGATAGAAAGCTGCCGAGGCATGTAGGAATTAGCGCTGAGAAAACAGCGTCAGTGCCGAGAGATGGCTCTGTTGCCTGGATACAGTACTTTTTGTCTGGCGATAGTGGCATCGTCTGGAAATAGACGCTATTTTCCCGCGCCGAATTCTTCCAATACAGTGCCAGAAATCAACCTTCTTGTTTCGACTAGCTTTCTAGTACTATTTGCTCTATTTTACTTTCTGATTGAGTTTTTCCCTTTTTTCTGAAACCCATATGTGTTCTACATATGGCCATAACCCTCTGGGAATTCACGCTCTATCTACCCAATCGAACGCTCCTAGAAACGAAGGGTACATCCGAGTTTGTTGAATTCACCAAACCATGGAAGCAAGTTTAACTTGTGGGGTCCCATCCACTCGCGCCAAGCCTTCTAAAGGTAAGGCTTCCGCGCGGTGCATCCAAACTCATAACCATGGACCCTTTTTTAATAACCCATATCCTGAACTTTAGAGAACTAGATCCATGGTTAGGTTGCAAACTCATTACATCATGTTGTGACTACTCGATTACTTGTGCATTATTTGCTTGTGCATACTTACATGTGATTAAACTAACCGTTTAGTTTTATTTGTAATTATGAATATGCTTAAATAAACTAACCAAGGACTAAAGGACATTGCTTAATTAAGTGATTAATTGATTTGAGCTGATAATTATGTCTAAAATCGAGTCATAGTTCCTTTGAGTCAACCCGGTTTTTTATTCCCGTATACTGCACAAACGTCAACTTGTTTTGGTCATATCCTGAGTTATAGGAAGAGTTATGAGTCATACAACCTCTGGATCTATAGACCCGGGTTTTATGTTTCATTTGGAGTTGGTTTCATTCAATTTGGAGTCACAAATAAAAAGTTATGACTAAAATACTACAACCTGTCCAGTTTAGTGCACATACGTGAAGTCTTAACTTAGTCTTTGCTTGAGTCTAGTCACATGGTCATGACACGAGTCAAAAATGTCACCTACACTCACTAGTCTTAGCACACACTTTGAGTATATTTCACCATAATGATCATGTCTTAGGTTCATGCACGAGTCGTTCTTTCCGTCATTCGAGTTGGGGGTCCACTGAATTCCTAAATTCTTCTATATATCCCCATCTACACCATCTTTCCATTCTATACATGCTTTCTCTATATCACAATCTTCATTCCTCCAACCTCCTTCCATCTATTGCATGTTGAATAGAGTTTAAGTTAAATAATTAACAGTAAATATCCCCAATTTCCCTTTCTACAGCACTTGGTCAAGGAGAGAAGGGTGCTTAATCAAGGACAAAACCTTTGTTCAAGTACTACTTTTTAACAAACCAATTAGTCGAAAAATAAAAGCTAAGAAGATAATGGCAACTCAAGAAGAAGTCAATGAACTTAGGAAGGACGTGGTCAACTTAACTAAATTAATGAAGGCTATGGCTCTTCAAATCAATGACCCTGTGAAGCAACAACAAATGGAGCTCATGCAAGAAAGATTTAGCAAACTATCCAATGACTATAGGTTCTAGGGCATTAGCTCACAAGGGGTTTTAGTGGATAAGGAACTTCTTCCGCAGAAGTTCAATGCCAATGACATCCCTAGGTTCAAGCCAACAGACAATCCTTATTTTCACTTAAGGACTTTTGAAACTATAATGAACATTAAGGGAATTGATAGGAATATCTTTCACTCTTTGTTCTCACTATCTCTAGAAACCGTTTGTCAACATTGGTTCTTTTCTCTTTATAAAGAGAATACCTCTACTTGGGATGGAATAATAAACGCTTTCATTGATAGATATAAGTGCAACATTCGAGTATAAACGAACCATAGACAACTTGAGATGTTAAAGCAAAAGGAAAACAAAGGGTTCACTTCTTTCTTTAACAAGTGGAGGGAAACTTCCGCTAATATGGTCGAGGTCCCTACTGAAAAGGAGTCTATAAGGATGTTCATCAAGAACCTTCGAGACAAGTATTCAAAGCATTTGAAATATCAACACAACTTGAATACTTTCAAAGCCGTCTATGACATAGGTATTGAAACCGAAGATGACCTTGCAAACCAAAAAGCTACTAACAATAGAAACAACAGTGGCTGGAAAGGAAAGAAGAAAGTGAAAACTCCCACTCTAGTAACAATGTTAGTACCTTTGATCTCAATGAAGTCTTAGCCATGGATAATCAAGGGTCTAAAAAGAAACTAAGGAAAGAGTTCACACCTATTGGCAAATGTTATGACACAACATTTGATTGCCTTCATGCTAAAGGTCTCATAACTCTTATTGGACCATTTGAAGATCCACCAGTCAAAAGGAGGACGGCTAGCTGGAATCTCAATGCACACTGCAAATACCATCAAGGTAGGGGTCATACTACTAAGAGTTGTTGGAAGCTAAGGGAGGCCATATAATATTTTATTGATAATAACAAGCTTCCCATACCTCCAGTTAGCAAGAAGACCAAATGACACTAAGAGCGTAAGACACGAGGCGAGCTTCAACAACAAGATTTTGTGACCTCGTTTTCTATTTCTTTTATTTATCCTTTCCCCAATAAGTCTAGCGTAATCAACTTTTATTTTCCTTAGATCTTATTTTGTAGGTTTTTTTTCTTTGTAACTTTTAATAAAATGAGCATTTCTTTTCTTGCATATAGTTATCGCATTGAATTGGAAAAAAAAAAGAAAAAGAAAAAAAAATCCATGTCGAACTAAGCACAAGGTATACTAATGATTTGAGGCACCCCTTGTAGTCACATTATATCACCTTTCACCCTTCAAATATGCAATCCTTTCTTGATAAACCACTTTGAGCCTCGTCTAACGATAGACCTTTCTTTCTTCGACCTACATCTACCTAACCTTGGGATAGGATGGTGTGCAATCTATGCAATTTTTAAAGAACAAAAGCTTGAGTGATTAAAAATTGCAAAATTAGAAATAATAAAAAGTGTACAAAAGGGTGAGTGTTCCAATGTCTGTTATATGAATATATCTTTGATATGAACACGTCTCATGTAGCGTCTCTTATCGAGTGCTAGGTACCGTGCCTGAGAAACATGAATGCAAAGTGAGTGATAGACCGCATGATCGGGATTGCCCACACTTATCAAAAAATGCAACAAAAGAAAAAAAAAGAGAGAAAAAAATAAACAAAAGAAAGAGAGTTAAAAAGTGAAGAAACCTCAAGCATACAAATACTAAGATTCAAAAGCAAGGTTGCACACCTTGGGGGCTAATCTAGGGTCTTGAGCCTTTATCCCATTCTTCTTCCACTTTTAGCCTAACCCCGTTACAATCTTTAAAAAGACCTTTTTGAGGTATACACACTTGTGCGAGGTTCGACTAGAGCTACGTTTGGCCTGATTCCTAACAGATACATAGGAAACCTCACATTGGGAGGCGGCCGTAATAAAAATACATTCATATTTACCTTCATAATTGATCATA
This sequence comes from Chenopodium formosanum, assembly GCA_024500155.1. Lineage (NCBI taxonomy): Eukaryota > Viridiplantae > Streptophyta > Magnoliopsida > Caryophyllales > Amaranthaceae > Chenopodium > Chenopodium formosanum. The sequence goes on from CM044880.1 coordinate 23,349,755, forward strand.
TCAAGGGATCTCCTATGCTCATCCCTATCCATTTAGAGCTAGACTTGGGGGCTTGATCCTTACATCATTAGCTTACCTAGCCTAAGAGTCACCATCATTTGACTCTTCTTGAAATAATATCTTTCCACACATTTAGCCTTTGCGGCCTAACTTTAGTATCACTTTCACACACATCATAGATACATGACCAAATAATCCTACCTTTAGGAACCCTTTGTCATGAAATCTTAATACAACGTTGAAGCATGCATACCTTGTCATATCGAAATCATTTATCGGTGTAATCATCATTGCATCACAAAGTATGAAGTGCTTAGCCTCCGTGCCTAAGTTACCCAAATACTTTCATCATCAAGTCAACAATTCAGATAGCCTAGGATGAATTAATCCTTTCACTATGAGATACAACGTGGACGCATACATTTGACTAAGCTCATTCAACATACCATCCAACACTTCACTTATTCCTTTTTGTATCTTTCTTTTTCGAAAGTCGGTAGCCTCCACAAAAAATGACAGAAATTTTTTTGCTTGCCTTTTTGCATTTTCAAGTCGCACAATCACATTATAATGCACACACGAGTCATGTACGTTGAGTCATGTCACCTCGAATTGAGTCTAACACATGTGTCAAAACACATTAAGTGACACAAGAGTCACACACGTGTCAAAACACTTTTACTCTACCTCAAGTCAATCAATCACCTTCGGTCAACCCTAAGAAAAACACCAGCAAAGTCTTTTGCAATCTTTTTATTTTTACAGGATACAACCATTCAGCAAAGCTCCTGTTCGCAGCCAACCGGACGATCTCAACAAACATTCAAGTATCAAAGATCTTTTGTTTAGAGACGCATGGACATTCCTATCAAGCTCTTTTTCTCAGAGACGCGTGGATATCCTATTTAAGCTCTTTTGTTCAGAGATGCGTGGACATATCAAAAAGCTCTTTTGCTCAGAGACGCGTGGGCATATCATTCAAAGCTCTTTGTTCAGAGACGCTTGTACATTTGTTTTCAAGATCTTTTTCTCAGAGATGCATGGGCATCCTATTTAAGCTCTTTTGTTCAGAGACACGTGGACATATCAAAAAGCTCTTTTTCTTAGAGACGCATGGGTATATCATTCAAGTCTCTTTTTTCAAAGACGCATGGGCATTTCTTTTCAAGCTCTTTTGCTTAGAGACGCGTGAGCATCCTAATAAGACCCATTGCTCAGAGACGCGTGGACATTTCTGCTAAAAGCTCCATTGTTTAGAGACGAGTGAACATCCCTCCAAAAGCTCCATTGTTCAGAGACGAGTGAACATCCCTCTAAAAGCTCCATTGTTTAGAGACGAGTGAACATTCCTCAAAAAGAAGTTATTTTGTTCAAAGACGAGTGAATATCAACGGCAACGAAGCACGACCACAACATCAACAATGGCAAGATGGCGTTCCCTATCTTGTGGAAGAAAGTCGTCACCAACAAATGCAGCAACAAAAATCGGTTACCCCGGAGACGTGTGCTCGACGGTGCAAGATACGCGTTTCTTAAATCTTTTATTTGTTTAACTAACGCTAGTTTGCAGGTATCGGCGTTACAAGAATGATTTAGGATCGCAGAACGTTCTGAATTATTCTCCGTCCCTATCGCTACTTTGACTTTTGTTTTCGAAACTTGCGTTTCTCCAAACTCAGTCAAAGTGGGGGCTTGTGTAGACACCCAAATATGTCTCCCCAAAACCAAACCCAGCTTTCACGTTATTTGATTACCGAACAAAGTGGAAGTGTGAAAAGTCTAAAGATGAGGATGTTTTTCTTAAAATATTTCTCTTTCTGTTTTCAAAAATATTTCTTTTCTTACTCTATTTTTGAAAAAAAGCCATTCCAATTTGGTTTGGTCCATGATAAGGGTCCAATAATAGTGTAGTTGGATTTGGCTCAAAAAGAGCTTTCCAATGATGTATTATAAGCCCAATTCCGATGAATAATGAGGAAGTTATGAATTAAATTAATTTAGGCCCAATGATTTTAAATGATGTGGCCCAATGATCTAGTAGAGGGCCTATTAATTATTATTCCTAAAGTGATTAGGATTGGTTTTAATTTTATAGGAATATCTAGAAGGTTCTTTTTCATTCTAATAAGATTAGGATTGATAATTATATTTTTAAAAGATGTTTTATTTTGAATAAAATATATTATTTGTCAAATATGATTTAAAATCTGTTTAGACGCGGAATTACATGTTAACCCGTTTAAAAGATGATTCCAAGTACAAAAGCGCGTTGTACTTTTGAATCAGCGCGAGACGATGAGGCTGTCGCCTGGTGCTGCTCTTGTCGTCTAGCTGACTCCTGTCGTTGGCGACATGAGCTATTTTATTCCGAATATGATTTTTTTTTATCCCGTGCTCTTTTTTCTATAAATAGGGGTCGTATCTCCCCGTTTTTGATGAATTCACAACCATCATCATCTCTCTCTCTCTCTCTAAAGCTAGAAGCTTTCTCTCTCTATTCTTTTTCTAAACATCCCCTCCCTCAAAATTCCTCACTCATTAGTTCTAGACACACCTAGCCAAGTTCAAAGTTGCCTTCGCCCTTGACGTGAAAGGTATGATATTTCTGATGGTTTGGTCCTAAATCTCTATTTCAATTATTTAATTTAACTGTTTGATTTATTATTTTCCTTGAGTTACTAACGTGTGTATCTTGTTATTAGAGAGAGATACGAGACATCCAAGTAAGTAATTTTAATTATTCTTTTAATATAAAAATCATGCTTTAATTATTTTATCTCCTAGTATCATGTTAGGATGTCTTTATGATTTCTAGTATCATGTTTAGGGTAATAACTTTAATTCCTAATATCATGTTAGTGTCATGTTAGGGCTAATTGATCTTTATTGTTTACTGACATACTAGGGTTTATAATTAATCTTGTTAGTATCATGCCTAGAATCTTGCTAATATTATTATGCCTTCATGAGATTGAGAATATTAGTAATATTATTATGATTATTATCATGATTATGATGATGATTGTTATTGTTATGTTGCTTGATATTATTATTGGTATTGCTTGATCACGCCTTTTATGCATGTTAAAAGGGAATTTGTACTTGTAATCACGCTTAATAAGATAATTAATAATCTTGTTTAGGCTAATATGCTTATAATTCAAGTGATTGCCAATAATAGTTTTGTTTGTGTATTAATATTCAACTAACATAGATTAAACAGGTTAAGGGTAAACCTATTGATTGCATGTTAATCAGCAAGCGCACATGAATACGAAAAGAATAAAGTAAGGCTTATTTTTAGGGCAAGTTTAATCTCTTTTAGGTTGGATTTGTACCTTCAACCCCGAACATCTAGTCATGGTTCCATACCTATTGGAGTTAACAATCTCCTGGATCGTTAAGGGGTGTAACCGTCACCCTGTGCACGGTTTACTAGATCCTAAAACTTTTTGGCGACTCTTTTGCTCTACCTTCTTTCCCTTTGGACGCCACCATGCTTAAGTGTATGATTACAGTGGGGCTCAAGTGTGGGATGCTTGAAATATTCCCTACACTACCCCTAAAAAAAAGTTGTTAATTACTATCCTTAAAACACATTAATTCTAGTAACTGATAAGTGACTTTTATGTCACTTTTAGGGGTGTTTATTGAATAGTTTTCCAGCTTAATTTCCAATAATTTAACACTTTTTATCCTTTATTTCTATTATTTTCTTATTCTCGTCTTTTGTCTTTTATTTGAGTGTTTTGGTAATTTTTAGTGTTTTTGTGTTTAGTATCTTTATTTGATTAGTTTTAGTTTATTTTCTTATTTTTATTTATTTGATTTTATTGTTTATCTTTATTTATTTTTTTAGTCTTTAGTTTTATTCATTTGTCGTAATTTTATCTAGTTTCTTTTTATTGTTTATTTTCTTTTATTTGTCTCGGTTTCATCCTCGGGTTTGTTTGTGTGTAGGTTCGAGTTCGAGGTCCAAGCCAAATTACCAAACCTTTTTCATCCTTCTAACTGCTATCACCTTAACCATCACCACCCATTTCCTTATCCTTCACCACACCAAAGCACAAAACACTTCCCCTGCTCCACAACTCACAACACCCCTGCTCCCTCAATTCACCAAAACAGAAGCTACACCTCCCTTACCCTTCACGCACTCCACAATAACAGCACCAGCCCACGCAACTGCCTGCTCACGCAAACCACCAGCCAACTCCCAATTTGAGTCACGACCGTCCTGAACCACCATCAACAACCACCCAACAACAATAACAATAGCAGCAGAGCAGCCCAACGCCACAAACCAACCTCCCCTGCTCCACCACGCACTCCATACCAACACAAATATCTGTTGCGCCTCCTATTTCACCACCAAACCACTCGCAACTACCTCCAACCAAACTCACTCCAGCCATCAATTACCACCTACCAAACAACCACAAAACCGCCAACAACCACCTCTAGCCACGGAAACAACCACCAGCAGCCCCTGCTACCTCACGCAGCTCTCAGCACCACCTGCACCATCGTCAACAGAGTAGCCACCACCAACCTCCAACTTCAGCCACTCATCACCTCACGCACACCACAACGACAACCACCAATTCACAGCTACACCAACAGCGAATTCCGGCCACTCATCACCTCACGCACACCACAACGACAACCACCAATTTAATTGGAGCTTCGCGGCCACGCAGCCCTGTCAGAAGGCGCACAAATGGAGTCCAAATTCAGATTCAAGGCAGTAGCATTTGCGCGACCTCTGCGCGATGTCTTCGAGGGCGCGCAAATACGGGTTCAATCACGAGCTTTTCACGTGATTTTAATAAAAATCGGATGGCCACGATTTGATGATCGATTATAGTTGATGATGAATGAACGGTGAAGATGATGGTTGATGATGCGGTGATGAGTGACATTTATGTCACTCTTAGGGAGTAGTTCTAGAGTCATTTTCGTGTTTATTTTATCTTATTTTTCCCTTTCTTTCTCTTGTTTTCTCTTAATAATATTTCTAGTTTATTTTGGTAATTTTGGTGCGTTTTAGTTCATTTTCTTTATTTTATTAGTTTTAGTCTATTTTCGTATTTTATTTTACTTTCTTTGCTTGTATAGTTTTTGTTTAGTTTTTATTAGTTTTAAGTTTATTTTGTTATTTATTTGATTTTATTTACTTGTATAGTTTTATTTAATTTTTATTAGTTTAGTGTTATTTCTCTTTTTCTATTTTACTTTATTTTCCATAATTTATTTATTTCATTCTTATTTGTCTTGATTTCTCCTCGGTTTTGTGTGTAGGGGTTCGGGTTTTATGTCAAGAGGGTTCGGGTTCCAAGGTGAGTCAAACGCCTAGCAAACCCATGCTGCCCCTTATCCTTCACCACACCCACACCTTATCCTCCACCACATCAACCACAGCAGCCCTTCAGCCAGCCTCCTCTGCTTCTCACCACTACCCCCAGCACCACCAGCTGCAACAGCGCACACCACACACCACCAGCAACTTCCCCTGCTTCACCCCGCAAACACCACACACACCAGCACCACCAGCCGCAACAGCGCACACCACACACCACCACTCACCTCCATTTCCCTTACTCCCTAACCACCATTCAATCAACCCGCAACCCCAACAAACAACCCACTGCTTCTAATTGCCAGCAACAACAACCACAATCACCCACCAATTCACGCACCCAACAACCTGACCACCTTCCCTTGACACCAACAACAGCTCCTCACAGCCACAAGCAATACCAGAGCAGCCCGCAATCAATTCGCCACCATAATCCCAAACTGACCACCGTAGCTCTGACAAAATTACCTCCCTCACCGCTGCTATAAACCACCAGCCCACACCATCATCACCGCACCAATTGCAACCCTTCAATAAAGCGGCAAAAATCGGAGCAATTACGAATTATCATGGTTCGGGCAAACCATTGAGGAGTTCGATCGAAATGCAAAAAAAGTCAGAAACTTTTGAAGTTGTCTAAATTGAATAGGTGTGGTCGAACATACCCATGGTTCGATCGAATCAGCCCATAATTCGGCCGCACCTACCCTCGGTTCGATCGAACCACTGCACGAGCTTCACACGTGATAATTAATGAGAGCAAACAATTGGAGCTTGGTGATTACCGTTGATTTCGATTTGTAATGATGATGTCCATTGATGATGATGTGATACGGTGGTGATGAAGTTCACAAAGCAGCAAAGTGAAAGATGAAGGAGAAGGGCCGGTTTAGGGGATTTGATTAGTTGGTTTTGTTTTCTTTTTATATTCCTTTTTTTCTTTCATTTTTATTTTCTTTCTTTTCTATTCCCTTTTTCTTATTTCTTCCTTTTATTTTTATATTTAGTTTCTTATTTTACTTTCCTTTTTAATTTAATTTATTTTCCTTTCTTTTATATATCTATTTTTCCTAGCTTAGTATTTATACCCATTTTTTGGGGGGTAATTAAAAAAAGGGAGGCAATAAATATCCATTTCTCTCTCTAATTAGTTTTAGGTTAGGTTAGGATTTGTATTCATTGGTAGAGAGAGAAAGTGAGGTTTTCTTCATTAATGAACTTGGATTTTGAAGAAGGAGCTTGTTCAATCCTTTGTAGACCTTCATCTTCAATTAATGAGCAATTTCTTACTCTCTCTCCTCTATTTTATTTGTTTATTTTGATTATTATTTTAGTTGTTGGTATTGCTTGTTGATCATGTTGATTCTTGATTATTTGTTGATTAATCTTGTTATTATCATGATTAGTGAGTAATTTCCCCATTAAGGGGATGGTTGTGGTGTAGTTGGACCTTGAGCATGTTCTAGGGTTTAGAATTGATTTATTTGTGATTAAAGTCTTTATATGCTTGATATTCTTTAATCTTCTTGCAAGTGCACATTGTTGGTTGATTAAAGGTGAATCTTTGCTAACAAGAAACGGAAGTTGACTTAGTTAAGGTTCATTACTATCGATTGTTATTTAATAGTACCTCCTAGTATATGGTTCTAATGTGGAAACATAGAGGCTATGTTAGGAGAAGCCAATTGACCCCGGAAGGCGGCTAGATTTAATTCTTAATTTCGATATTCGAGCATGTTTGGTTCATAATTAATTCAATTTCTATGCCTTTGTTTATGTTCAAGTGAATGCTATACCTAAACCATTTCCCTTAATGTTTTATTTCTTGTTTTAGCATTTTTAGACTTTAGTTTATTTATCCCCTATTCCGGACTAGCTTAATTTTCGATAACATTTGGTGGTGTTTACCGTTTTCTGTGGTTCGACCCCTATGCTTGCCTTATACTCGTATTAGGTTTGTTTAGGTTGTATAAATTGTATTTGATCTAGGGATAGACAATTGACGACGCCTTTATTGCCTTGTTAAATTGGCGTCGTTGCCGGGGAACGGCTTCCATTACCGTCATGTTATCTTATTGAGACTAGTCCATTGTTTATATTTTCTTTGGATTTGTTTTTGTTCTCTTTGTTTTGTTTGAAAAAAAAATGGCTTATATTTCTATTCCTCAATTTGATAATGAACCGTTTTGGGTGTATTTCAATAGACTTGAGGATTTCCTAGATGGTGTTAAAGGTTTAACCAAGGGTGATTATTGGGAAATCATCAATTTGGGATTAAATGAGAATTTTAGAGGAGTAGTTGATAATATGTGAAATGGTAAATTTCAAGACATGCCTTCGGATGAAGCTTGGGATTTCTATTCATGGTTGGCTAGGGATAATTATGATTGGGAGAGGGCCAATCATGAGACTTATGTTCGTGATTCTCATGCTTTTAATGTTGATGCTAATTGTCATGATTTGTCTAATATGAATTCCCATGATGTGCTTAATGCTCCCCATAGTGACCATGTAATGCATGATTTCAACTCCCCTCCCTCTATAGCTCAATGTAATGAGGTACATTCTAATGATGATGAAGTGCATGCTCTTTCTCATATTGCATCCGATTTTTGCATGAATTCTAAAGGTGTGCCCCATAGTCCCCTAGATGATTCCAATGAGCAAGCTTTTGACTCGTCTATCCATGATGATTTGGACTCATTTGAGATTATGGCCCAAATATTTCTTGAGTTTCAAACGGTAGCCCATAACCTTATGAGTGAGTTCATTGATAAAGCTTCATTAGAAAGAGATGAGTTTGAGAGAAATTTGCCCCCATTCAATCTTGATTTTGAGATAGTAGAAGGAAAGGTTGTTTATTGTGGTGAAAAGGAGGATAAGGTTGATTACCTTGGAGTTTTTGAGCTTGAGGGAGATGTAGAACATGAGGGTTCTTCATTTGAGGAATCCATGATTGATTTTCATTCCCTCATTAGTGATGTGAGATCTTGTGATGAGGGATTAGCTACCCCTTTTTGCCTTTCTCATACACCTTTTTCCCAAAGGTTTAACCATATCTCCTACTATCCTTTGTTCCTCCCTTCTTTTCTCAAAGAACCTCTTAGGGATCCTCTTCCTATTCAAGCTTCCGAAGCCCCTAACTCTTTCATTGTTGATGAGGAAAAGAGTTATAATGCCAACCAAAAAGATTTTTGTGAGGAATTTTCTTTTTCTTCTTATTTTCTTGATTTTTCTTTTGGTTCTTTTACTTTTTCTTTTCTCCCTTCTCTCAAGCATAAAGTCTCCTTGTACTTAATGTTTGCTTGTCATATGAGCATCGCGTATGCTCTATTTCTTGATATGTTTGCCGGTATATATGACAAGCTATTGCGTTCTTTGTCGGGTTATTTACTAGATTGGTCATGCTTGGACGTTAAGCAAGCCTTTGCGGGAAGTAACCCGTGTTTTATTGCTTTCTTTTTCTTTCTTTTGTGTTTCTCAATTTTGTTTACTCTCTTGTCTATGTGTATAGGTACTCGATGCATATACTCATGTGCAAGGATTTTGGATTGAGCTCCTTGAGAAGAAGCACACCAATGATTGCTTGCATTTGGAAAAGCAACAAAGACGAGGAATTAGATGAAATTGTGGACAATGTGCTCAATTGCGGGTTTCAACACCCACCTCACATTTGGTTTACTCTTTCCTTCTTCCCTCATCTTGGATATGCTTTCTTAATTGCATTTGGATTGTATGATTATGAATTGTTGTGTGAATGAGTTTTCTTCCTTCCCCTCCCACCCCCCCTTTGTGCCTTTATTTTTGAGCATTGAGGACAATGCTCCATTCTAGCTTGGGGGAGTAGCTATTCGCTAGCTTGGGGGAGTAGCTATTCGCTAGCTTGGGGGGGTTATCTATATCTCTTGGTGGTTTCTTAATCCATAGTCTCATGATTGCGTGATTTATTTCTCTCATACTTGCCAAAGTCTATTATTGAGATTGGTTTTCTATGTTTGGATGGCCATGAGTGCCTTATTGAGTTGACTTTTGGTATTTGTAGCTTTGATTGATCATGCTTTCATCTTGCACAATTGTATATACATTCTTGAGTATTGTTGGTTTTGTGAATATTTGTGTGTATAGTGTCTTTCCATGGCATTCAAGGCAAGTTTCAAAATGTTTTGTTTTAAACTTGGACATAATTGGGCTTTAGCACCTAGAATACCCTCTTTGCTAGTTGCTAGAGGTTTTCGTGCACTTGAATGTCGAGGTTGGTTCACGCATATAACATTGCCAAGGTAGTAGAACTTAAGGGCTATGAGACCTTAGCTCACTTGGTTTGTGGTAAGACGGTTGTCGCTCTCTAGCTAGTTGAACCTTTAAAGGTGATTTTTGCTACTCCACTACCGTCATTTTTGTGAGGATGTGTCTATTTTGTTCTAGCCTTCTACATTTCTTGCATGTGTGGCGTTTGGATCCTTGGCATTGCTAGCTTATATCGAGAATTTGGCTTAATCTACCCAAGATCGAGACCGAACCAACCTAGGGGAAGACAAAGGCAATTAGGATTTTTGTTTTGTTTTATTATTTTCTATTCTTTTATTTTTCTTTTGCATTTGCTCATTTAGTAACCCAATTTGAGCCATTTACCCTTCTTTGGCATAACCACATTACAAACCAATGGACCTTTGCTTTATTTTCACCTTTATTAGTTTTTGTGAAACATTCTTGGGACTTGATTTGTATTTTTGGTTAATGGAAGTGAGAAAAAGAATGAAAAAGAAGTGAAAAACTCAAATTTTGGTACTTGTGATTATATTTTGTTATGTTGAATGGTTTTAGTAAATGAGAAGAAAATAAAGAAAATGAAAGAAAAAGCCGCTCAAAGTTAAAAGAGGCGAGAGCAAAGAATAAAAAGAAATGAAAAAAAAAAGAAGAAAATATTGAGAAAATACAAAAATATTTGTTGTTTGGTTGAAAAAGAATAATCTTGGGGGAGGAGTTGCTAGAATTTTTGATTTGAAAGTTGGTAGTTTATTGAGTTTGAATTGAGGAATGATCAACCTTGCTTCACTTCTAAGTTTACCACCAATTTCCAAATTTATTTCCACACCCTTTACCCTAGCCTAAATGTTTTAACCCTTTTAAGACCTTTGGACCTTAGTGAGGTTTAGTTACTACCGATGGAGGGTAATCAAGCCAAGCCTATTAAGCGAGCTATCAATGCCAAGATGTCGGATAGCCTAAATGTTTTTCATTGATTATTTCTTCCGATTCCTTCGAGGAATCTCGAGATATCACCTTAAAAGTGGATGCAAAACTAGTGAGGATGCGGAAGTTTGGTTGGAGATAAGGAGGAGTGTAAGTCCCTCTAAGTTCTCTACCCTTTACATGCTTTATGTGTGCATCAACCTTAGCTATTCTTTTGCTTGGCTACCTTTAATGTCTAGAAAGGACTATATTCTTGTGCATTTAGCCCATTGTTTGTGTTTGGTTTGAAATTCCAAAACTCGAGTTTTCTTGATTTCACCTTTGCCTTGAATGTTATGTGTTGCCAAGAGTTGTGGGTTAAACCTCTTAGGAAACCCTCACGAGAGCTTACTCGTCCTCTTTGGCGACATAGGGGTTTAAAGGGCTTGATACATACGCTAAATGCATCCGTGATTCCTACGGCAATGAGTTAGTGTACATTCTTTCTCTTTGATTCTATTTTGTTTCTTTTGCCTTTAATAATTCCATCTTGTTCTCTTTTGCTTTAGCTTTGCTCGAGGACGAGCAAAGGTTTAGCTTGAGGGAATTTGATGAGTGACATTTATGTCACTCTTAGGGAGTAGTTCTAGAGTCATTTTCGTGTTTATTTTATCTTATTTTTCCCTTTCTTTCTCTTGTTTTCTCTTAATAATATTTCTAGTTTATTTTGGTAATTTTGGTGCGTTTTAGTTCATTTTCTTTATTTTATTAGTTTTAGTCTATTTTCGTATTTTATTTTACTTTCTTTGCTTGTATAGTTTTTGTTTAGTTTTTATTAGTTTTAAGTTTATTTTGTTATTTATTTGATTTTATTTACTTGTATAGTTTTATTTAATTTTTATTAGTTTAGTGTTATTTCTCTTTTTCTATTTTACTTTATTTTCCCTAATTTATTTATTTCATTCTTATTTGTCTTGATTTCTCCTCGGTTTTGTGTGTAGGGGTTCGGGTTTTATGTCAAGAGGGTTCGGGTTCCAAGGTGAGTCAAACGCCTAGCAAACCCATGTTGCCCCTTATCCTTCACCACACCCACACCTTATCCTCCACCACATCAACCACAGCAGCCCTTCAGCCAGCCTCCTCTGCTTCTCACCACTACCCCTAGCACCACCAGCTGCAACAGCGCACACCACACACCACCAGCAACTTCCCCTGCTTCACCCCGCAAACACCACACACACCAGCACCACCAGCCGCAACAGCGCACACCACACACCACCACTCACCTCCATTTCCCTTACTCCCTGACCACCATTCAATCAACCCGCAACCCCAACAAACAACCCACTGCTTCCAATTGCCAGCAACAACAACCACAATCACCCACCAATTCACGCACCTAACAACCTGACCACCTTCCCTTGACACCAACAACAGCTCCTCACAGCCACAAGCAATACCAGAGCAGCCCGCAATCAATTCGCCACCATAATCCCAAACTGACCACCGCAGCTCTGACAAAATTACCTCCCTCACCGCTGCTATAAACCACCAGCCCACACCATCATCACCGCACCAATTGCAACCCTTCAATAAAGCGGCAAAAATCAGAGCAATTACGAATTATCATGGTTCGGGCAAACCATTGAGGAGTTCGATCGAAATGCAAAAAAAGTCAGAAACTTTTGAAGTTGTCTAAATTGAATAGGTGTGGTCGAACATACCCATGGTTCGATCGAACCAGCCCATAGTTCGGCCGCACCTACCCTTGGTTCGATCGAACCACTTCACGAGCTTCACACGTGATAATTAATGAGAGCAAACAATTGGAGCTTGGTGATTACCGTTGATTTCTATTTGTAATGATGATGTCCATTGATGATGGTGTGATACGGTGATGATGAAGTTCACAAAGCAGCAAAGTGAAAGATGAAGGAGAAGGGCCGGTTTAGGGGATTTGATTAGTTGATTTTGTTTTCTTTTTATATTCCTTTTTTTCTTTCATTTTTATTTTCTTTCTTTTCTATTCCCTTTTTCTTATTTCTTCCTTTTATTTTTATATTTAGTTTCTTATTTTACTTTCCTTTTTAATTTAATTTATTTTCCTTTCTTTTATTTATCTATTTTTCCTAGCTTAGTATTTATACCCATTTTTTGGGGGGTAATTAAAAAAAGGGAGGCAATAAATATCCATTTCTCTCTCTAATTAGTTTTAGGTTAGGTTAGGATTAGTATTCATTGGTAGAGAGAGAAAGTGAGGTTTTCTTCATTAATGAACTTGGATTTTGAAGAAGGAGCTTGTTCAATCCTTTGTATACCTTCATCTTCAATTAATGAGCAATTTCTTACTCTCTCTCCTCTATTTTATTTGTTTATTTTGATTATTATTTTAGTTGTTGGTATTGCTTGTTGATCATGTTGATTCTTGATTATTTGTTGATTAATCTTGTTATTATCATGATTAGTGAGTAATTTTCCCATTAAGGGGATGGTTGTGGTGTAGTTGGACCTTGAGCATGTTCTAGGGTTTAGAATTGATTTATTTGTGATTAAAGTCTTTATATGCTTGATATTCTTTAATCTTCTTGCAAGTGCACATTGTTGGTTGATTAAAGGTGAATATTTGCTAACAAGAAACGGAAGTTGACTTAGTTAAGGTTCATTACTATCGATTGTTATTTAATAGTACCTCCTAGTATATGGTTCTAATGTGGAAACATAGAGGCTATGTTAGGAGAAGCCAATTGACCCCGGAAGGCGGCTAGATTGGATTCTTGATTTTGATATTCGAGCATGTTTAGTTCATAATTAATTCAATTTCTATGCCTTTGTTTATGTTCAAGTGAATGCTATACCTAAACCATTTCCCTTAATGTTTTATTTCTTGTTTTAGCATTTTTAGACTTTAGTTTATTTATCTCCTATTCCGGACTAGCTTTATTGTCGATAACATTTGGTGGTGTTTACCGTTCTCTGTGGTTCGACCCCTATGCTTGCCTTATACTCGTATTAGGTTTGTTTAGGTTGTATAAATTGTATTTGATCTAGTATATGGTTATGGTGAAGGATAAGGGGCAGCATGGGTTTGCTTAGCGTTTGACTTACCTTGGAACCCGAACCCTCTTGACATAAAACCCGAACCCCTACACACAAAACCGAGGAGAAATCAAGACAAATAAGAATGAAATAAATAAATTAGGGAAAATAAAGTAAAATAAAAAAAGAGAAATAACACTAAACTAATAAAAATTAAATAAAACTATACATGTAAATAAAATCAAATAAATAACAAAATAAACTTAAAACTAATAAAAACTAAACAAAAACTATACAAGCAAAGAAAGTAAAATAAAATACGAAAATAGACTAAAACTAATAAAATAAAGAAAATGAACTAAAACGCACCAAAATTACCAAAATAAACTAGAAATATTATTAAGAGAAAACAAGAGAAAGAAAGGGAAAAATAAGATAAAATAAACACGAAAATGACTCTAGAACTACTCCCTAAGAGTGACATAAATGTCACTCATCAAATAGCATTAGCAATAAGTAAACTAACAGAACATCCCAGCAATAAAAAACGGATACTTAGGGAATATTCTGTTAACAAGGAAAAAAGAAATAAAATTTCTCCAAAAAGATAACAAGGACCCATGCCCGCGCATCGCATTCCCCACGACCCGAGACCCGACCCGGCGCGCGCGTGTGAGTGGAGTAACACACACCTCCAACTCACTCAACTAAGTAGTGCTAAAGCACTACAATATAAAAACAAGGCAAAGCCTTTCTCCCCAATCAATGTGGGACTATTCCCTTTTCATTTGATTTTCTCTCTCTCTTATTTTTCCCCAACACTCTTGTTTTATATCAAGAACTTCCAACAATCCCCCACAGGTTTGAAGATATGAAAAAGAAAGAAAGGAAAATTTTGATTCTGGCAAAACAAAACAATTGCATAAATGTCAATGTCTCGCGACTTGAATTAACACATAGTGGACATCAAGGTATGATGGAGGAGGATAGGTTTTGTTGTGATGGAAAGTAAGGGGGTGGGAATTGTGTGTCGAGGAAGCGAAATACAGATGGAAATCGTGGTGGGGGATCAAGAAGAGGGTGGATCTTGTGGTGGTGGAATGGGAGGGTGGGTTTCGTGGTGGGGGATTGAGCGAGGGAGTGGGTTTCATGGTGGAGGAACCGTCGGAGGTGTTAAGGGGTCAAAGGGAGGCCGCGTGGAGGTGGTGCAATGGTGGTGGGAAGGTGGTGCTAGGGTTTATTTAATTAATTAAGGTTTAAGAGCTACTAATTAGAATTTAGATGAATAGTGATATCATTAAGAGGTTAAGGCCCCGTTCTTTAGAGATGCTTTGCTCTGCTCTACTCTGCTGAAATCTGCTTTGCTTCAATCTGCTCTGCTCTGCTCTACTTAAAATTAATACTTAATGTTGACTCAAATGAACAATACAAGAGGGGGGTGAATTGTATTGTTGAGGAACTAGGGTAATTTTTGCGAAATTCTTAAATAAATTTAAACAAAAACTTTAAAGTGCAAGAGAGATTTTACGTGGAAAACTTCTTGGCCCTAATCAAGAAGAAAAACCACGACCACTAGGGATTTTAAACTCAACTCTTAATAATAATAGGGCAAACAACCTATTACAAATTAAGACTCTAAACTCAAGTTCCTCAACGAACTCAAGTTCCCCCTCAACTGATCCCTCAATCAGTTAAGCTCTCGAATCTCTCTCTTTCTCCTTGCTTCACTCAAAGCAATTTCACACTCTAGAGTTTACCCAAACTCCACCCCAATACAACTCAAGATAAAACTTCTAAAGATGCTAAGTACAAAGACACTCAAGGTCTTAAGTGGATTTTTGACTCTTTTAGAAAAGCTAAGAATTGTAATGCTCAAGTCTGCCTTTCAAAATAGAAAACTAATTCTATTTATACTAGAGGAAATCAGTTAAAAACTCCCACGTCTGCCTTAACTCTCACTTCACCACAACTCCCATGAAACTAGGAAGTGCAGTTCGTGGAGGCTTGGGCAACAAGCTGAAGTATATTGAAGGAAGTAGTTTATCGCTTCCTTAAATTTCTCAACCTACTTGACCAAGTAAAAGATCCGTTTAAAAAGAGTTTTCAAAAGAGATTTTACCAAGTCAGATTTTCCAAAATATTAGGATAGAATTAAAACAGAAAATCTTTAAGTAAATAGTTTAAAAAATAATTTTTCGAAAATAAAATAGAATCTTTTTAAACAAAGAAAATAAAATCTTTATAAACTGAAATTAAATCCACTTAAAATCCTATCAATTAGCAAAGTACTTAGCATATATACAAGAAGCCTAAAATAAATAATAAAGTTACAATAGACTTCTTGGAACTCAGTGAAGCTTCGACTCTGGAGCTTCAGTTCCTCACTCAAGGAACTTGGCTTCTGATTGTCTTCTATGCTCATCCAAAACTCTTCTTTTGACCTTGTTCCATGCTCCATTCTGACTCTAGAACTTCGTTGCATATAAAACCTGTCAACACATCAAAGCTAATAAACAAATGTTAAAGCCCTTATGGGTTTGCTTAGGTTCCTTGAGTCATCATCAAAACTTAAGAGTAACAATATTCCCCCTTTTTGATGAATGACAAACCTAAGCAAACTCATAAATTAAAAACGAAAGACAATCAGAAAAAGAAAAACTTAAAATAAAATGAACTAATTTTAGATGGAACTGAATATTATACCTTCTAGTTTTAGATGGATGGAGAGCTTGTCAACAATTGAGTTTGCCTTTCTTTTCCCCCTTTTGGCGTTCATCAAAATTAATGCACACAAATATATATATCTAAACATAGCACCATGATAATGGTTTGTGTCCAAAGCATAGAACAAAGCACACATAGGCAGAAATAGTATGCAAATAGTCAGAAAGCAAGCATGCAATCATCCATATAAACAAACTGATGTTCCTCCAGAACATCCAAAAACCAACAAAATACCCTGTTTTAAGTGTTTACAGACCAAAAGAAACAGAGTGCAATCCAGACCAAGTTCAAAGATAAACAATTTGATAGCTAAGACATAAGAAAAACTGAGTTAGGCTTCAGGGGCAGAGGATAGACGCTCTTCTCCTGCATCTTCTGCTAGAACTTCTTCAATAACCAGATCCTCCAGCTTCTTCAAAAGATCTGACTGCCCTTGAGATATTGTGGAGTTGCTTTGCTGCACTGCTGATGTGAGCTCAGTAGAAGCCTTTGCCAAGTCTGACACCATCTTCTCTAGGGACTCAATCCTCTGAACTAGAACAGGCTGAGCACCAACAAGCTTCTGCACTGTATCCTTGAGAGCCCTCAATTGTAGAGTAGAGCTGACAGAACCAAGACCAGTCAACCCCACCTCATCTTCTACTTGAGTTGCAGCCTCAGCGAAAGTGCCCTGTTCCCCCTGAACAAAAGTTCTCTCTTCTCCCTTATCATCACATAAATTCACTACAGCAGTAGATTCAGCCTTGTCCTTTCCTTTTGGCCTAAAAGCCAACCTTGTACTCTTCCTCTTTCCAACACTAGGAGAACTCTTTGCAGGCATTATGAGTACTTCCTTAGCCTTCTTTTCTCCCTCACCCTCACTGTCCTCTCCCTCCAGCCATCTATCCAACTCCTCTTCCTCCATTTTCTTCACACTACCTTCATCCTGCTTGGTTTTTGTGAGAGATTTGGAGAGGAATTGGGTTACTCCATTTACAACAGTTAGGTTTCTGGCCTCAAGGGTTCTTGGTTGCACATAATGGTTTGTTTTTAGCTTGAGGCTTTCATAATTAGTCATGGAGACACCACAGCTTTCTAGGAGAGTGATCAACAAGTTAGCATATCCAACCTTCAAATGGTTGGCGATGCAGTGGGTGAGGTGTTGGATCATTAGGGAAGGGAAGTTTATTTGTATCTTGTTTTCAAGGCAGTACATGAGCACAACATCAAGGTGATTAGCCTCGTTCCTATGCTGGGTTCTTGGTATTATGGCCAAATGAACAAAGATAAACAACAATTTTTGGATAGGAGAGAACAGGTTATGGTTGGTTTTCACTTTGGAAGCTTTACCTCCAATTGACTCAACAATCTTTTCAATAGAAACATCATCAACACTTAATTCAGTTTCACGTTTAAAATACTCATAAAACCCCTCATTAAGAGTTCCAAACACAGCAGCCAAATCATCAGCATCAAAACTAATTTTCTTATTTTTGACTCGGCTAGTACACACACCATTCACATTCTTAAAATTTGCACAAAATTCTTTTAACGGAGCATGAGCAATCACATTGTCATAACATTCACTAAACAACTTAACCCAATTTTGAGCTTCAAGAATATCAAGAAGTTCAGTGTACTTACTCATCTCACACCACTTGAGATTAATGCAGAGACCAGCGATGAATCGTTCAGAGCTTGCTTCAAGTCTCTTGACAGCATGTGACTTCGATTTTTCCCCCTGAATCGGTTCACTGAGTTCCTCGTAGTCCAACTCCTCTTCAACCTCTATCTTCCTCTTCTTCGAATCACTGCGAGCCATGGGTTTGTTTTGTGGGGTTTCAGCGATAGCTTGAGTTGAGGTCTCAGTCTCAACTTCCATAGGTGATGCTCTTTGAGGTGAATTTTGGATTTTTGGTGAAATTTCCATGGGAATAGGAGAGGAATCACTGAAGACAAGTGTGTATTTTACGGAGTAGGATGGTGAGGAACAGTGGTTAGGGTTCGGTTTCATTTTATAGTGGGGTGAATTCTAAGAGGTGAATAGTGTAGAAGGTGAATTGAATGTGTTAGGTGTCGTTTGAAGAGATATGGTAAAAATGCTTCTCACTTGGTCAGATTAAAAGAAAATCCAATTAATGTGATTTGACATGAAGAGTCTTAATTAAATAGAGAAGTTTTCAATCAGAAACTTGAATTGAATTCGAAAAGACTAGGGTATTCAATTGAAGATAAACTTGAGTTTTGAAAAGATAAACTTGTAAGATTAAAATGGATAAGATTTTTTTCAGAAGATAAAAATTAATTAACTGACTAGTTAATTAATTTAAGAAGAGATTGAACGAAATCTTATGAAATTATTAGGAGGAACTTGGAACAAGTCAACATAGCTTGTTAGTGATACATATAAGCAAGTGCAAATTGATTTTTTCACCTACAGCCACAATCCCATATGCATTGCCATACATTCTAATACTTAGGACTATGTTTTCACATATACGCATTATGTAAGATACATATAATGCATGCACGATTGACTTATACCTTGGGGAAACTTGAGGTCTTCTAACTCAATTGTATCATACCAAGTTCCATGCGCATCTTTTCAAATTTGTCCCTGCTCAAAGGCTTAGTAAGAATGTCAGCAATTTGATTTTCAGTCTCACAAAACTCTAATTTAATTAAGTCTTTTTCCACATTATCTTTAAGAAAATGATGCCTTATATGAATATGCTTTACGCGAGAATGATGAACTGGATCTTTTGAAATGCATATGGCACTAGTATTATCATAGTAAATAGGAATGCAATTATACTTCATACCATAGTCTCTTAGTTGTTGTTTTATCCAGAGTACTTGTGAACAACAGGCAGCAGCTGCCACATATTCAGCTTCAGCATTTGACAAGGCCACTGTGTTCTATTTCTTGGATCCCCAAGAAACTAGACATGGCCCAAGAAACTGAATTATCCCTGAAGTACCTTTTCTGTTCACCAGATCCCCTACATAGTCAGCATCTGCAAAACCTTTTAAATCAAAAGTATCACTTCTAGGATAGAAGAGACAAAGATGGTCAGTTCCTTTGAGATATCGTAGGATCCTTTTCACTGCTGTAAGATGTGACTCTTTAGGATTAGATTGAAACCTTGCACATAAGCCAATACTAAATGCTATATCAGGTCTACTAGCAGTTAAGTATAAAAGAGATCCAATCATACCTCTGTATCTAGTTTGATCTACACTGGTTCCTTGTAGATCTTCATCTAACCTTGTGCCTGTTCCCATTGGTGTATGGTTGTTCTTTGCTTGGTCAAGATTGTATTTCTTCAGTAGTTCCTTGACATACTTATGTTGGTGAATTGCAATACCTCTTTCTGTTTGTTTGATTTGTATTCTAAGAAAGAAGTTGAGTTCCCCCATCATGCTCATCTCAAATTCACCACTCATTAGCTCAGCAAAGTACTTGCACAAGTTTTCGTTAGTTGCTCCAAAAATAATATCATCAACATATATTTGAACAACTAGTAAGTCGGTTCCTTCCGATTTTAAAAACAAAGTTTTATCTACTTTTCCTCTTTTAAAATCATTTTGAAGAAGGAACTTAGAGAGCCTTTCATACCAAGCTCTAGGAGCTTGTTTCAGCCCATAAAGAGCTTTATCAAGCTTAAAGACATGATTAGGAAATTGGGGATTTTCAAAACCAGGAGGTTGTTCTACGTACACCTCTTCTTCAAGAAAACCATTTAGGAAAGCACATTTAACATCCATTTGATACAGTTTGAAACCCATGAAAGAAGCAAAAGCAATTAATATTCTAATAACTTCTAATCTAGCAACAGGAGCAAAAGTTTCTTCGAAATCAATACCTTCTTGCTGATTGTAGCCCTTCACAACAAGTCTGGCCTTGCTTCTCACAATTGTTCCATATTCATCCAGCTTATTCCTGAACACCCACTTGAGCCCTATGACCTTTTTGTGTTCTGGTTTCTCTTCAAGATGCCAGACCTTGTTCCTTTCAAACTCATCGAGTTCATCTTGCATGGCAATTATCCAGTCAGCATCCTTCAGAGCTTCATCATGATTTCTTGGCTCAATTATGGATAAGTAGGCTTGAAAGGCACAAAAGTTCCTTATCTGTGATCTGGTCTGAGTTCCTCTACCAATATCACTTATAATAAGATCTATTGGATGAGAGCCTTGATATTTGAATGGCTTTGGATGAAACTCTCTAGCAGGAACTCTAATTTGAGGCACTTCTTCTTCGGTTTCTTCTGCATTTTCCTCGTTGCCCGATTCTCCCTGATCTTGTTCCTCCGGGGTTTCTTGATCAGGAACTTCAGCATTTTCTTGATGTTCTTGCTCAGGTTCCTCTCTTACTTCCTTGGTTTGTTTGGAAGTTTCGTTCTCTTCTTCCCTGTCTCTAATCATTCCAATTTCATAATCATTATTGTCTTGTTCCTGTACATTCAAAAACATATTAGATTCATCAAATATTACATGAATGCTTTCTTCTACACACAATGTATTTTTATTGTAAACTCTGTAAGCCTTGCTATTTGATGCATAGCAAAGGAACACAGCTTCATCACTTCTTTCATCAAATTTTCCTATGTTCCTTTTCCCATTATTATGGACAAAACACCTGCATCCAAAAGCTCAAAAGTGAGAAATATTGGGTTTTCTCCCCTTAAACAGTTCATAAGGAGTCTTATTGATGATTGGTCTCATCATAACTCTATTAATAATATAACAAGAAGTATTAATAGCTTCAGCCAAGAAGTTCCTTGGAAGACCACTTGCTATGAGCATAGTTCTTGCCATGTTTTCTAGAGTCCTATTCTTCCTTTCAACAACTCCGTTCTGTTGAGGAGTTCTTGGAGCTGAAAAGTTATGATCCATGCCATTTTCTTTGCAAAAGTCATCGAATCTTGAATTCTCAAACTCTGTTCCATGATCTGATCGAATGTGGATAATCTGATTTCCACTTGACTTTTGAACTCTTTTGGCAAAGGACACAAATTCATCAAAAGTTTCATCTTTGCTAGACAAAAAGATCACCCAAGTAAATCTAGAAAAATCATCAATAATAACTAAAACATATTTCTTTCCACTTCTACTTTGAACACGCATGGGGCCACACAAATCCATATGGATTAGCTCCAATGGCATTGTGGTGCTGACCATGTTTTTGCTTTTGAAAGAGGACCTGACTTGCTTGCCTCTCACACATGCATCACAGATATGTTGTATGAGGAACTTGACTGAGGGAAGCCCTATGACCAAGTTCCTTGCTTTAAGTTTATTCATGAGTGAGAAGCTAGCATGTCCAAAACGTCTATGCCATAATAAAGGATCGTCATTAATGGCACTCAGGCAGGTAAGGTTGTTCCCTGGAACAGAATTCAGATCCACAATGTATGTGTTCCCTTTTCTAGTTCCTTCAAGAACAACCCTTCCTGTTTTATCATTAATGATGTTGCATGAATCAGAGGTAAAACTTACAGAGTTTCCTTTATCACAAAATTGTGAAATGCTCAGCAAATTGTGCATTAAACCCTCGACCAAAAGTACATTTTCTATTGAATGAGAACTGGACCTTCCTACTTTTCCTTTAGCAATCACTTCACCCTTCTTGTTATCTCCAAAGGTCACAGTTCCTCCTGGATAGGATTCTAGTGAGAGAAACTTTGATTTGTCTCCTGTCATATGCTTTGAACAACCACTGTCGAGGTACCACGTGTTGTTCCCCCTCACTAGGACCTGCAAAAGAACTTATTGGTTAGATTCAGGAACCCGGGTTTCCTTGGGTTCCTTGGACGTTGAAGCAATATCAGATTTCTTTACCCAAACTTGCCTAACATTCTTGTTAACGGTTTGTTCCTTCTTGTTGCAAGTAGCAACAAGATGACCAGTTTTACCACAGAAGGTACAAACTTTATGACTAGGCAGGTCCACATAATTTTTCTTGCCTTTGTGTTTAGAACGTATGAATCCTAAACCTTCAGTTCTTTTGGTTTGAGCATTCTCAATCCACTTAGAAACTCCAAACTGACTAATGCTTCTTTCTTTTCGAAGCTCAAGTTCCTTCTCCAGTTTTGCCTTTTCAATTCTTAACTTATCAAGATCATATTTTAATTTTTCAAAATCCTCATTAAATTTTGGCAAGGATTCAGAGGAGGAACTTGGAGACACTTCAGCATTAGCAAGTTTGTATTGAGTCAGTTCTACATTAACCATGATATTTTCCAACTTGAGTTTCTCATTCATTTCTTTTAAGAGAAGATTCTTGTCAAAGAGTTCGAAAAATCTACTCTGAACATCAGTTCGTTGATTTTCAATCCACGTACTGTGTTCCTTGCAGACTTTGAGAGCTCTTTGACATTCACCTAGACGTATACTAGTGTGAGTCCAGTTGTCTTCCAATTCAAACACTAAATCAATGAGAGCATCTTTAGTATAAGTCTTAATTATATTAGGATCAAGGAATACCTCTTTAGCAAGCTTATCATTGTAGGCCTTTTCATCACGTTTGGCCATCAGACAGAGATGAGCTGTTTCTTCTTCAGGTTGTTCCTCTTCATCTTCACTTTTAGAATCTCCCCATGCAGCAATCATAGCCTTCCGAATGTCTGTTTTGTTGAAAGGAGTTTTGTTGTTGTTGCTCTTAACTTGTTCCTTTGCCTTCCCTTTGCTTTTCTCTGTATCCCAAAGTGGACACTCACGAATAAAGTGTTCTAGAGATCCACATTTGTGACACCCATAGTCAGCTTTTGAAGTAGAGGGTTTCTTGGTGAAGTTCCTTGACTTGTTGTTTCGGTTGAACATTCTCTTGAACCTTCTCACCAGCATGGCAGCCTCTTCTTCATCGACTTCAGATTCTTCTTGTTCTCCAGCTTTGAGAGCCAAGCCTTTTCCTCGGTTTCCTTCACTGTTACTAGTTCCTAGGTGCAACTCATGAGTCATGAGGGAACTAGCAAGTTGCTCAATATTGAACTTTGTGAAGTCTTTTGTTTCTTGCAAGGCTGTTACCTTGGCTCTCCATCTCTCATCTTGAGGGAGGCTTCTTAGAACCTTTCTGACCTGCTCATCAATAGGGATTTGCTTTCCAAGAGAAACAAGCTCATTAATGATGTTAGTAAATCTAGTTAACATTTCCTGAATTGATTCTTTTGGTTGCATTTCAAACCGTTCATATTTTGACATAAGCAAGTCAATTTTAGAGCGTTTTACTTCGTTAGTACCTTCATGGGTAACTTGTAGTAAATCCCAAATTTCTTTAGCATTTTTACAACCCATAACATGATTGTGTTCATGGGGTCCAAGACCACAATGAAGTAATTTAACAGCAAGTGCATTAATTTCCATTTTCTCAAAATCTTCCTTATCAAATTCAGACATGGGTTTAGGTACTACCTCATTTTCACTCGTAGTTTTGGTAATTTCAAAATCACCAACTTCGATCACTCTCCAAACCTGGTAGTTGTTAGCTTTGATAAAAATCTCCATTCTGTTCTTCCAATAGGTGTAGAATTTTTCATTGAACATAGGAGGACGCTGCGTAGAGTAACCTTCTTCCAGTTTCTCGTGATTGTTCATCTTGATTCTAGGAACTTAACTCGTCAGGGTTTCCTGATTTCTTCGAGGAACTAGCTCTGATACCAATTGTTGACTCAAATGAACAATACAAGAGGGGGGTGAATTGTATTGTTGAGGAACTAGGGTAATTTTTGCGAAATTCTTAAATAAATTTAAACAAAAACTTTAAAGTGCAAGAGAGATTTTACGTGGAAAACTTCTTGGCCCTAATCAAAAAGAAAAACCACGACCACTAGGGATTTTAAACTCAACTCTTAATAATAATAGGGCAAACAACCTATTACAAATTAAGACTCTAAACTCAAGTTCCTCAACGAACTCAAGTTCCCCCTCAACTGATCCCTCAATCAGTTAAGCTCTCGAATCTCTCTCTTTCTCCTTGCTTCACTCAAAGCAATTTCACACTCTAGAGTTTACCCAAACTCCACCCCAATACAACTCAAGATAAAACTTCTAAAGATGCTAAGTACAAAGACACTCAAGGTCTTAAGTGGATTTTTGACTCTTTTAGAAAAGCTAAGAATTGTAATGCTCAAGTCTGCCTTTCAAAATAGAAAACTAATTCTATTTATACTAGAGGAAATCAATTGAAAACTCCCACGTCTGCCTTAACTCTCACTTCACCACAACTCCCATGAAACTAGGAAGTACAGTTCGTGGAGGCTTGGGCAACAAGCTGAAGTATATTGAAGGAAGTAGTTTATCGCTTCCTTAAATTTCTCAACCTACTTGACCAAGTAAAAGATCCGTTTAAAAAGAGTTTTCAAAAGAGATTTTACCAAGTCAGATTTTCCAAAATATTAGGATAGAATTAAAACAGAAAATCTTTAAGTAAATAGTTTAAAAAATAATTTTCCGAAAATAAAATGGAATCTTTTTAAACAAGGAAAATAAAATCTTTATAAACTGAAATTAAATCCACTTAAAATCCTATCAATTAGCAAAGTACTTAGCATATATACAAGAAGCCTAAAATAAATAATAAAGTTACAATAGACTTCTTGGAACTCAGTGAAGCTTCGACTCTGGAGCTTCAGTTCCTCACTCAAGGAACTTGGCTTCTGATTATCTTCTATGCTCATCCAAAACTCTTCCTTTGACCTTGTTCCATGCTCCATTTTGACTCTAGAACTTCGTTGCATATAAAACCTGTCAACACATCAAAGCTAATAGACAAATGTTAAAAACCCTTATGGGTTTGCTTAGGTTCCTTGAGTCATCATCAAAACTTAAGAGTAACACTTAATATTGAATTATTATAATAATAATTAATATTTATAATAATAATAAATAATTAATATTTAATATTTAATAATAATAATTAATATTTAACTATAATAATAATTAATACTTAATAATAATAATAACAATAATTAATTATTGATATTTATTAAAAATAAAAATAAAAATAAAAATAATAATAATTAATTATTAATATTTAATAATAATAATAATAAATTATTAATAATTAATAATAATAATAATAATAATGATAATACTAATAATAAATATTTAATAATGATAATAATAGTAATTATACTAATAGTAATAATAATACTTATAACTAATAATATTAATTATAATAACAATAATTGATTTTTATAATAACAATTAATATTAAGATAATATCTAATATTTAAAGATAATACTAATTATTAATTTTTAATAATAATAATAATAATTAAATAATATTTAATAATAATAATAATCATAATTAATATTTAATAATAATAATAATAATAGTAGTAATAATAATAATAATAATATATTAATAATAATAATAATAATAATAATAATAATGAAATTTGCTCTGCTCTACTGAAATCTGCTCTGCTCTGCCCAGGAGCTCAAAAGAACAGGGCCTAAGTAGACTAATTAGTAAAAAAGGTAGTAGTTGCTAGAATTAATCAGTTTTAGGAGTATTAATTAAAACCTTTTTTTTAGGGGTAGTAATTCACAAAAACATCTTTTTTTAGGTAGTAATTAATAAATTTTCCGAAAAAAAAATAAGGAATTTTAACAGAGTTAAAAAAAAAAAAACCTCATAAAATTATATTTCGCCTCGTTCAAATTTCAACTTTTCCGCGCCTCTTCTCCTAACTTCTCCTCGTCTCACTTTCCACACACTCAACACCTCTCAACTCATCAGAAAATCCGGTGGAAAACAAAACCAGATATGGCCGTCACTTCCACCAACATCAACCAAGCTTTCTCTTTCACTAGTGACCCTCTTCTTCCATGGCTACAGTACTTTCTCTCTCCTCTTCATTTTCTGTAGTTGCAACAAATTCTGCAAAAATTGCTTCTAATCTGTGCCATTTCTTCTCCAATTTGTTCAATAATTTGTGGTCTTTCAATTTTTGTAGTTCAAT
The DNA here is from genome assembly GCA_024500155.1 of Chenopodium formosanum. NCBI lineage: Eukaryota > Viridiplantae > Streptophyta > Magnoliopsida > Caryophyllales > Amaranthaceae > Chenopodium > Chenopodium formosanum. Next base: position 23,375,993 of record CM044880.1, read on the forward strand.
TAAGAAGGGATTGGACGATTTATTTGCAGATCATAGTGAAGAGAACAGTTTAGCTGTTGATAAGCTTGTTTCTGACTGCATCAGAACATTCAAGAACAATCCTCGCTATCAAAATGATGTTCGATTTCTCAAAGTTTGGTTTCTCTATGTAATAATTCTTACTTGTTCAACCCCTTTTTCTGCAGTTTTGCCATTTTTAGGGTTTTTGGAATGAATTGTATTTGCTTGTGATATGGTGTTTTTTTTTTTTGTTTTGTTTCTGCAGATGGATTGCTGCAGAGATTTCCATAGTGTTTTTAAAGAAATCGAGGAGCTTCAGATTTGTCTCGGTAATTCTGTACTATACGAAACGTCTGCCGTGTTTTTGGAAGCTAAAGGGCAATTAATTGATGCTCATGAAATCTATCGTTTGGGCATTTCGAGGTCTTTTTTCTCTCATATTATCAATGTTCATTTTTTAAATGAATGTCAAATTAGCTTAGTTGGTTCTTGGGTGATACCATAGACACTGGAAAAATTGAATCTCGTCCATATCATTGCCCCCTTAATGATTCCCTATAGACTAAAGAGTTTTAGTTCATTGAATTTTCTTAATTTTGCGAAATTATAGGAATGCTGAACCTATTGAAAGGCTGAAGAAAGCGCACAAATTGTTTCTTGAGAGGATTTCAGTTGTACACAAGGCATGTTTTATTCATCAGGTATACTGTCCTAAATAATGAAACTAATGCATTGAATTAAATCCTAGACATGAAAATAAATGAAGAATATGCTTTGTTAATGTTAATGTTAATGTTGTTGTTGTCTAAGTAATAGGAGCATTAGCAATAGGTAAACTAACAGAACTACTAGCATGTAATCCAGTATCATTAGAAGGAGACATTTTCAAATGAATAATGTTCTCAAAGAACTCATCATCTCTTGCTTCAATGATATTACCACCTGCATAAGAGTTGTTAGCACTTTTAACAAAGAAACGATAAGCTGCACTTTAATAAGCAAAGCCAATAAAAATAGCATCAACAGTTTTGGGACCAATTTTATCCCTCTTGAAACTAGGTATGCCTACTTTTGCTTGGCACCCCTACACTTTCAAGTATTTCAGATTTGGTGCTCGACCCTTCCATATTTCGTATGGAGTCTTGTCAAGCTTCTTGTGAGGAACCCTGTTCAAAACATGACAAGCCGAAAGAATAGCCTCCCCCCACATGTTATTTGGAAGCCCAGAACTAATAAGCATAGAATTCATCATATTCTTTAAAGTTCTATTTTTCCTTTCAACTATACCGTTTTGTTCAGGTGAATAGGGAGCCGTTGTCTCATGAACAATGCCAAGTTGCTCACAAAATGCCTTAAGTGTGTCAGGGCTGTACTCACCACCCCTGTCACTCCTAACCCTCTTAATCTTTTTGTCCAATTGGTTTTCTACCTCAGCTTTATATTTGAGGAACATTTCCGAGAAGATAAACCATACAAAAACATGAGCAATCATCAACAAAAGTAATGTAATACTTTTTACCCCCTCTACTTTCGTGATTATTAAAATCACCTAAGTCACTATGAACAAATTCTAGTACTTTAGTTTGTCTATCTACTGATTTAAATGGCTTCTTAGAAAATTTGGCTTCAACACAAACTTGACATTTCGAAAAATCAGTGTTAGAAAAATTTGGAATCAAATATAAGTGTTTAAGATGTTTAATTGAATCAATATTAACGTGATCAAATCTAGCATGCCATAAATCAATAGACTCAGCAATATAAGCAGAAGAAGCACTAGCATTTTTATTCATAGTGTCAACTTTAACATCAAGAGTAAAAAACCCCCCATTACAAAAGTCCTTTCCCACAAATTCCCCATTGCGAGTAAGAACTAATCTATTAGAATCAAAAGAGAACTTCAGTCCAGCTTTCATGAGTAAGCTGCCAGAAATTAGATTCCTGCGCATTTCTGAAACATGCAATACATTAGTCAGAGTAAGCAATTTTCCAGAAGTGAGAGTGAGAACGATCTTCCCTTTGCCTTGGATAGAAGCAGAAGCTGAGTTGCCCGTAAAAACATTTTCACCTTCAACCTTGTCATATGTAGTGAACATGTCCTTGTTGGCCCAGATGTGTCTGGTAGCTCCAGTGTCAACAATCCACTCAGAAGCATTACCTGTAAAGTTAGCTTTTAAAACAACAGCAACAATAACGTCAGAATCCTCAATAAGATTTGCTTGACTTTGCCCATTCTTCTTCTTGACCCTGCCATCTTTAGCCATGTGACCAGTCAAACCACCCTCATAATAGACTCCCTTAAACTTGTACTTCTGAACCTTCCCATTAGGCTTAAGGTTACTGTTTTTGGCTTTGGACTGGTTGTTTGATTTGGGTTCAACAAGGTTGGCTTTGGCAGAAGAAGAGGAAGGAAAAACAGAAGGGGTTTTGTCTTTGATACGGTTTTCCTCCTCAATTTTGAGGTGAGCAGCAAGTTCCTCTAAGGTTAGGTCTTTCTTTTTGTGCATGAGTTGGTTACGAAAATCCTTCCAAGAGGAAGGGAGTTTCTCAATCAGAACAATAGCAAGGGTAGTATCACAAATAGACACCCTTCAACAACCATATTAATACAAACACTCTCATAAGCATGAATCTGATCAATAATAGGCTTATCATCAACAACTTGAAAACTTAACCACTTACTAACACAATAACGCTTAGTAACAGCATCATCAGTCCCATATTTTTTCTCTAAAGCATCCCAAATATCCTTAGCATGATAAAAACCCATATAAATATCCAACAGACTATTTGACATATAATGTAACAACATGCCCTTACAGGTTCTATCATCCTTAGCAAAATTAACATCAGACAAATTATCCTTATCATCAGGTTCAACAATATCATCAAGAACATATGCAACATCAATTTGCTCCAAATAAAAACGCATCCTAACAGCCCAACGTTTATAATTATTTCCATCAAGAGGTTCTAAGTTAGACATATTAGGAACAAGGAATTTGGAAGCCATAATCGTCTTTTAGATTGTTATTCTAATAAGCAGTAAAACAGAAATTACTTATCTCTTGATGCGTGAACCAAACTGACTATAACCGCGTCGTGGAGAACCACTGACCTAAAAGACGATTCTGCGCTACCTCCCGGTGCAGTAGACAAATGCGGTCGCCCTCCAGGATAAGCACGGCGCCGGAGTTTATGTGCACTCACAAACCCGACTAGAACTCAGAATACTTGCCTAGAAAACAGAATGAAAGAATGTGTATTTAGATAATTTTAGAGAAGAGAGAAGACTGATTGTATTGTGTATTTTGACTGGGAAAACCACCAAGTATTTATAGGAAAAATAGGGAAAACGGGTAGCAAAAATCGTGGGAAGAACTTAGCTAAAAAACTGACCAAATGAATTTGATCAGTCAAGAGCAATAAACAAGGGAGTGAATTAGTAAGCTAAAATCAAGGGATTAATGGCTGATTAATTCCCGTAACAGTCAGAATATCCCAACAGTAAAAAACGGATACTTAGGGAATATTCTGTTAACAAGGAAAATAGAAATAAAATTTCTCCAAAAAGATAACAAGGACCCATGACCGCGCATCGCATTCCCCACGACCCGAGACCCGACCCGGCGCGCGCGCGTGTGAGTGGAGTAACACACTTCTCCAACTCACTCAACTAAGTAGTGCTAAAGCACTACAATATAAAAACAAGGCAAAGCCTTTCTCCCCAATTAATGTGGGACTTTTCCCTTTTCATTTGATTTTCTCTCTCTCTTATTTTTCCCCAACACTCTTGTTTTGTATCAAGAACTTCCAACATATTTTTCCTCAATGGCTGCATTACTACGATTCAAGAACTTATATCAAACACGCAATTGTGTCCAAGTGTAAAACTCGGTTGTTTTCTGATTAATATCTATGTTTTTTGTTCAAATAAAGTGTCGAGGAGATGAAACAGTTACATGAGGCGAATTGAAGATTTAGAGACTTAAAAGTCACATAGATCATTAGGTCAATTACCCTTGCATCTCTACTATCACTGAATTTCGTCATCATGCTTCTATTTAAAATCTCTTGCTCTATCACGTGTTTACATATTTTATCTTAAATGATTGTAGTTCATTTATAAGTTTACCAAGCTTATTTAAGCATTCTATATACTATATAGTTCTCAATGTAATATCTTGAAGGCTCTACCAGGGTCTCTTTTGACTCACATGATCAATATTCAACAAAAAAGATTCCAAATCAATTTATGAGTACTCTATTGTCCTCACTCTGTAATATCTTGAAGGCTGTCATGATCGTCGTCATTTCCTCCTTAATCTACTGCTCGCTCTTTTTGAGTAGCTATTAGTTTGTTGGAGAATTGACAAGGTTCGTGCAACTAATTACCGTATTTTCAGAATGTTCATAAAGATACAAAGAAGCTTGGACAGACTTGTATCAACCCATGGTCGTCTTCCACCATTGATGAAGTTTTGCAGAAGATTCTTCCTCATTTAGTGAAATATGAAGTGAGTTCTGTCGTGTTGCCTCCTTACTCCTGTTCTCATAGTGTTTCTTATGCAAGGTTTTACGTTGTGGCAGAGACTTTGGTTACATATTCTAAGTTTGATTACGGCCTTAAGTTTGTAACCAACTTCTTCACGATGCTGTTTCAGGGATACCATTTTAGCTCAAAAAACTTTCCAGGAAAGGTTGCTTTGTCTACATTACAAAAATCATCTAGGAATAAGAAAATAAAGATAGGTAATTGGCAGCAAATTATGTTCCTTGTTTTTCTTTTTAATGTATCATTAGGCCTGATGCCTAACTCAGATGTGTCATTATGTGAAGGTGGAAGGGAATATCTGATCAAAGGCTGTGCTGGTCATGGTGGATTTGCCCAAGTTTTTAAAGCTTGCATTGACTCTGACCCTGATGAAATTATTGCACTTAAGGTAACATTCCATCAAGAATCATGCTGAGCTGGTTGCACTTTTTCTGCAATTCACTTATTAGATACTGTGCTTATTTGACATAATGACAGATACAAGCACCTCCTTTCCCTTGGGAGTTTTACATGTATCGTCAGCTTGATCAGCGTCTCCCAACTGAGAAAGTAAGCTTTTTTGTTCCCCTTTTAGCCCACCTTTTATTCTTTTAAAAGGACATTCTATAATACAAAGCCTTTAGTGTGATATCTCTCTCTCTTTTTTTTATTTTTTTATTTAAACAGAGATCCAGGTTTGGAAATGCTCAAAGGATGCATCATTACTCAGATTACAGCATACTTGTTTGTGACTATTTGTCACATGGGACCCTTCATGTACGTTTATAGTGCAACACTTTGCATAATATTCTTTTCATATATTACCTTAGAATTGGCTGATAAAAGGGTTATGGCCAGGATGCAATAAACTCATATATAGTTGTTGGGGCATTTATGGAAGAGGTGTTATGTATGTATTACACAATTGAGATGCTTCACATGCTTGAGACTCTACATAGTTCTGGCATCATCCATGGAGATTTCAAGCCTGATAACCTTCTTATTCGTAATTCCAGGTAATTTTTTTATACCATTGATATTCGATAATCAGTAGTATTTATGAGCAAACTGGCTGCGTCAATATCTAAGTTCAGTTTTATATGCTACTGTTTTTAAGGGTGTTGCTTCATGCTTATCTTACCAAAAACTATGAACTAGCTTTGTTATTGGTTAAAATGCTGAACGAAGAAGTGAATTTTCAGTTTTTCAAATTTTCATTTGAACACAGATATCTCATTAATATGGATGGCCATTATCTGGTTGTTTCCAATGGTACAACTGTTAAATGTAGCTCCAATGCTATGAATTCTACTTGAAAAAAGATATCTCTGTCATGTATCATCTTCACTACTTCAAAAGAAAGCTTACAAGCAACAAGCTCTTCAGTTAAAGCAAACAAATGTGCAGATTAGGGATTTTTAACAAGTTGTTGGTTCCTCACATGATGATGGATGCATCCTTATTCGGGTATGCTGGTTTCAAACATATGCCTGTTTGCAGAATAGGTACTTACGAGATCAAAATCTATATGCTATCACGGTTACTGTAGGTTCTTTTGCCCAGTTGGATGAACCTCTTTATTATCAGTTAGCTCATGGCATTCCAATATAAGATCAATAATAGCTTATCACTGCCTTTTGGGCTGATATGTGTAAAGTATCTGATGGAATGCTAAAATCTACCAAAAATCTATTTCTTTCAAACTTTTCTGTCTTCCCATTTCGGAAAAACAGCCAATGCCCATATGCCAGTTAGAATTCTATGCCTGAAATTGTGGCAGGATTGTCTTTTTAAAAGGTTGTCATCTGCACCATCATAACTGGCTAATATGTCAGAAATGCAAAGTCACTAAGGTAAAGGGTTACAGCTGACAAAAATGCATTGCAACTCCACTTCATTGTGAATTTATTTGTAGCAATCTCAGTGGTTAATATTATATCTTCTGGATTTTAAGATATTTCCTTACATTATCTGATTCCTTGCAGAGTTGATCTGACAGAAGATATGGAACATTTTGTCAGAAGACGGGGGCCTTGGCAGGATCAGGTTAAAAACAATTGCGTTGCAAAATACTTATACAAATAACTTATGCTTTTGATCTGTAGAAAGCCAACTATTCGTTGATTTTCTGATGCAGGGGCTTTGCCTTGTTGACTGGGGAAGGGGAATAGACTTAAAACTTTTCTCAGCTGACACTATGTTTCATGGTGATTGCCGTACTTCAGGCTTTTGTTGTGTTGAAATGCGAGAAGATAAACCTTGGAAATTTCAGGTTTGTAACTGCTATAATGCCTCTTTTTCCTTATTCTTCCCCATCTCGTTAAAAGTGACATCAAGTTAGAAGAATCATACAGGTGGACACTTATGGCCTCTGCGTCATTGTTCATATGATGCTGCACAACAAATATATGGATATTGAAAAAAATGTATCTGCTGATGGAGGCTGTTTCTTTCTACCAAAATTACCATTTAAAAGGTGTGTCCTTTGTTTCTGTAATAATTGTGCTTGTTAATAACAATCATAATTTAAATGCTTCAAAATCCAACAAATTCTTCGGTGACTTAGGTATTGGAACATCAAACTGTGGGAAAATCTTTTTAAAAGGTTGCTCAACGTCCAATCTTGTGATGATCACTTGAAGATGTTGCGAGAGCTCAGGGAATCCTTTCAAGAATATGTGTTATCAGACCCGTCCTTTGTAAAGAAACTGAAGGAGTCACTGCGGAAGCAAAGGCTATCGCTTTGTTCTGCATAGCTCTCCTATTAAGAAACTATTAATAAATGTGAAGCAGACAAACAGAAGATAAGACATTTGTTGCTTAAAAAATTTGATGTAAACTTCTCTTCCATTTCTGTAAAAGTGTGTCTTTTCTTGCTGGTACTCAGTAAATTTTATGAACTTCTGTACTCATTATCCAAAATAGGTGTCAGTGATCAACTGAAAATCAGGGGTTCAATATATTGAGGACATTGAAGACAACTTGCTTTCATGTAGTTGTAAAGAATTTGGGGCTCCAAAAGATCTTCAGAATGTGCAAAAGTGGAGTTCAAAATTTATTTATTTATTTATTTTTTTTTTTTGACAAAAGGGAGTTCAAAATTTAGTTGTAAAGAATTTGTGAGTACATCTCTTCTCGAGACAAGAATTCATGCATCTGACGGCATGAAAGGTACGCTAGGCTTGGAATTGCATTTTATTGGCATTTTAATAAATTATGAACTTGTTGGATCAGGTTTATATTATTACTAGTTTTGTGCCTCGTGCGATGCTCGGGTTGTTTATGGAATTTGAAGATAAAATTATATTATAATTCAATTAAATTGATTAAAAATAGAATTCTAAATTAATTTTTTTTTTTTTTCTACAAAGTCTATCTATATTTATGCAACGTGGTACGACACTTGACGAAAAGTTAAAATGCTATACGATGTTGTCTTGTGGCCTAATTATAAGTTTATTATTTGGTATTTTATCGAAAATAAAACTCTAAACTAACCATTTTATTCTAAAATTCTACCCTAATTTGATTGAAAAAAGAATTTTTAACTAGATTTTTTATCTTATGAATCTATTTAAATCTATCCAAGGTGGCGCGACAATTGGGGAAAAGTTAGAATGTCAAGTGTCACTATTTCGTGACCTGGCTAAAAGTTTAGCTTTATATATTAGTTATATGATTCTTATTTTAGTTTCTTTAATTAGCTTTTTTTACTCACCTTATTTTTGTTGAAATGAAATTTAATTTATTGAATTGAGTTTACTATTATTGAAGTGAAATTATTTTTATTGTGAGTTGAATAGGGCCTTACTAAAGCCAAATCCATAAAAAGAAAGTCTTCGACTAATTGGTCTTGTTGGTAATTTTCGGACCTCTGGTTGGTACAGTCAAACATTATACCAACAAGAGGTTATACTGGTAAAGTGTTTGTACCAATGTGAGGTCTAAAAGTACTAACAAGCATTTGTAGTAGTCATGTTTCGCAAAAGTAGTTATTGTTTTAGAATCCCAAAATTAGAAATGAAATGAGTTGATTTCTTGTTAATTTTTTTTTTTTTTTTTTTTTTTTTTTTTTTTTTTTTTTTTTTTTTTGCTAATACCATTCTTACCAAATTTCTTAGAAAAATATTTAATTTAGGATCATAAAAATGTTCCTTACATTTTACCATAATGTTTCTTACATACACATTCAATTAAAATATTACTCCCTCCGTCCCAAAAAGAATGACCCATTTGGGTTGATTACGCGGGTATTAAGGAAGTTAAGTAAAAAGAAGTAAAAGTATATTGGAAAGATAAATTTACATAGGATTTGTAAAAAAAAAAAAAAATAGAGAGAGAAAGTAATGAAATAACATGGAAAATCAAATTTTTATATGGGGAAGCTAATTTTGCACAAATATTGTTGCAAATTGGTGGTGTTTTAATGCAAATGAGTCATTCTTTTTGGGACAAAATTTTGGCCAAATGGGTTTTTTTTTTGGGACGGAGGGAGTACTTTGTTTAGCAATAAATGTACAAGTAGGAATAACACAAAGTTTTAGGAGAAATAATAGGGTGGAAACCAAAATGTGAATTGTATAATATTAAATATAGTTATTAATTATATATTTAATTTGATTGTTTCTGTCAAAAAAAAAAAATTTTGATTGTTAATGGGAAAGATAAAAAAAAAATGGTGTAAGTGGGTGTGGTTGGTGCGAGCAAGAGTAGTGGATGAGAGATATAATAAAATAATAGTGAGTTCTTTTTTGTTTTTTTTGTTTTTTTTTTTTTTTTCTTAGATAGTGAGTTCTTGTTAAATAAGGATATGTTGCTTGCTCTAAATTATTTTCTCTGCCTACTCTCTAAAAAACTCCATGTTATTATGTCTTTTTTTTTATTATTTTTTTTTTTACCTTTTTCTCTGTAATGGAGGAGCATTCTCCTCCTCCTTCATCTCAACCTCCAAAAGGTCCTGATAAATCTAATGGATCAGTTTCTGAATCTATTAGTCATTTAGCAACACAAAACCAGGCTCCCAGCTTTCGTGAGGTGGTAGCCACCTCTTTAGTGTGGTTTGCGCAGGCTAGGAAAATTGTGGAATCCGCGAAAATATCAGTGTGTGGTTCTACAGGCGTGGGTACCTTGCATGGTACTGACGTTTCAAGGAAAGAACATATTATATAAATGTAGAGAACATATAGTTATAGTGAAAAGAACATACTATTAAAATGTACTGAACATATACCTATGGTAAAAAGAACATATTTGCACCAAAAAAAAAAGTGAAAAGAACATATGTCCATGTTCGTTGATTATCAGTGTAATGTACTTTTATTTGTGATATAATGTTCATTACTTATTGTGAATTATTCTTTAAATTTTGTCTTAAAATTATGATGGGTATATACAAGTAATGTTCATTAAATAGTAATATCATGTTCTTTATTAATATTACAGATGTTCTTTAGATATAAAAAAAAAAAAACATAAAATTGAATGTTCTTTACAAAACTGCTATATGTTCTTTACAAAAAAACTGTATGTTCTTTATAAAACAGCTACATGTTCTTTCCGCATTTTTTTGTCTGTACCTTGCAAGATACAGGCTGCTGCACCTTAAAATTTTCAAAATATGGGATGATGAGGATGACATGGTTTAAGAAGGTAAATTTGCGGTGCATTTCAATAAGAAAACTCTGTAAAAGCATCGAAAACCATGGAACTTAACCTTAATGGGAAATGTTATACTACTAAGCAATAAAACATAAATTACTTATCTCTTGATGCGTGAACCAAACTGACAATAACCGCGTCGTGGAGAACCACTGACCTAAAAGACGATTCCGCGCTACCTTCCGGTGCAGTAGACTAGAAGCGGTCTCCCTCCAGGATAAACACGACGCTGGAGTTTATGTGCACTCACAACCCGACTGGAACTCAGAATACTTGCCCAAAAAACAGAACAGAAAGAACTCATGTTTAGGTAATTTTGTAGAGAAGAGAGAAGACTGATTGTGTTGTGTATTCTGACTGGGAAAAGCAACGAGTATATATAGGCATTAGAAAGGAGACCTGTTTTGGGGGTTTTTGTTCCTTGGGAGAGTTACAACACTGAGACTGGATTCAACAAAGGACGCCTGCACCTGCAAAGCAAACAGAACGCCGGATGGTCGGTGGTCCGCCTCCGAAGATTAAGTTAGTAAGCGTTCGGTAATAAAACGTGCGGAAGTAAAGTTTATCTGCTCGGATTCCAAGCTCAGGTAAAATGTTGTGTGTTCCTTGATAACGACAGCTGTGTGGTAAGTGACGTGTTGTCTCGTATTGCGTGTATATTCTCTGTCTTGTCATAAATGTAAGAATGTCCCTATTTATAGGGTCCTTTTGGAAAGTGTGCCCCTCCTAGGATCTGGTGACCTAGGAATTAGGGCACGCCGTTCTTTAAGGGCCCGTTGGGATTTGGGCCTTGAAAGCCGCCAATCCCAGGGGGCAATATCTGCTCGACACGTGTCACCATCTGGATGGTCCAACTAAGTGCCCCTTCCAGTGACATGTGTCATGCTTTGATTAGGCCACTTGGCAGGGTATAAAATACCCAAATCATTTGCCCCTCACAAGGGTCACGTGTATTGCACGTGGCACCTGTGACAGGTGTCAGTATCCGAGTGGTCGGATTCAAAATGTTACTGTTGGAGGGAAAATTTTTAGGGTTTTACCCCCTATAAATAGTAAGGTTTGACCCCCCTTTAGATTCACACCTTTGCGAATCTTTGGAGAATCTTGGACTTTTTGACTTAAAGAATCTCAAAATTCCTTAAGTGTTTTAACTTTTCAAGCATCCGACACTCGGCCAACTGTCCGACCATTCTTCAGCCAACCAAGCGTCCTTCACCCTTCTTCTAAAGGTAACACCTGTTTTTTCTTTAACTCTTCATTTTCTCTCTCTCTTTTTTTTTTTTTTTTTTTTTTTTTCTTTTTTTCCGAAAAAAATGGTTTCCCAATCGCATGCGGCACGACATAGGATAGTGATCGGCCGGTCACCGGGGACGGCTGAATCTAGAACTAGCAGTGCCGAATGCTTGGCCAAAGACCCTGCTTTGCGAACTTCTCCGAATCCGACCGTTTCCGTGTCTGTGCAGGACACTATGGCCAGAACCAAAAGAACAGCAAGACAATATAGCTCCGATGGAACTTTCTACCATTCGGATGGGTCGACTGTATATTCAGACGGCTCAATAAGAGTACCTCGAAGTGAGGTGTCGGAGCATCCTAACAGCCCTTCTTATCTTCCTCCAACCCCCACCTATTACCATTCACCCACATCTAGTGGAACTCCCAGTGATGGAATCCTGGAGGAGGCGGATGAACAATATCAACCCGGGCCTTCTAGACAGGCGCCGGAAGAGAGTCTGGGGGAGGACCCTGCTGGCACCAGTCGGCGGTCCCCTAGCTCTGATGAGAGCTCTGATGACGAGTCGACCTCATCATCTTCTTCAGAGAATGCCTCCATAACTTCGGAGGAGGCAAGAACGAAAATAGATTCTGCCAGGGAGTCCCTGGCAGTGGATAAGGGGGAAATCTGGGCCGAGCCGAGCGCTTCCAGGCGCTTGGAGAGAGCCCCCTACTATCATCATGTTCCGCACAGCAGGCGAAACTCCATGGAATCCAGCCTTGCCAATTTTAGGCGCAAAGTCGTTCTGGGCTATGGCTATACTTTGTCGGTCCCTAACAAGGACGACACCATTACCTGGCCGAGCCTGGCCAGCTATGAGGACAGAGCATTCGGCTGCTATGAAGCGGCCTTCCAAGCCGGCCTCCGCTTCCCTCTCCATCCGGCCGTGGAGAGGATCTTGGATGGATACCAACTGGGTATCTGGCAACTTGTACCCAACTCCTGGATTAATATTCTGGGGTACGTTTTCGCTTGTGAGATGCTGCAGGTGGAGGCGAGCTTTGAAGCGTTCGCCCACATGCACTATCTGAGTAGGGCACCTGCTAGGGGCGGTGAGGGCTTGTACACCTTGACCACTTGCAAGGGGTACATGATGGCTGTTGGCAAAGAGAACAAGTGGAAAGACTGGAGGACTAAGTTTTACATAGTCAAGTCTGCCGACAGCCGCCTGAACCAAAAGTATAACAGGTGGAATAAGAATCCACCTCTCCTAGCAGGCAGGAGTGTATTGCCGCCTCTTCCTAGGCGGGCGAAGGAGGAGATCATGGACAAAGGGTTATTTACCGTGTCCGTGAGGACGAATGATGAGGGGGACAAGGAGGTCACCCCTCAATGCTATCTCCCTTTGTACAAATGGTTTGAGGAGGGAACGTTCTACCGCATGTGCCAAGAAGTAGGGTTTAAGCTTCTTGATGGCCATGTAAAGGGCAAGGCCGAATTTCTCAATCATGGGGTACCGAAGCTCCGCATTTCTCAGAACATGGCTAATGAAATACACCGGGAGCTGGATGCCGTCTCTTTCAGCTAAGAGAACGGCACTGAGGGCATGATCATAGACGGCTAAGTACATGAAGAGCTTCTCTTTGGGCAAAGGGCTGACAAGCCTCGGCAAAGAGTGCAGATGAGTTTTCAGCTTTTGAAAGGCCGCCTCTGCATCATCCCCCCATTCAAAGTTTGTCTTCTTTTTTATTTCCTGGAAAAAGTAGAGGCACTTGTCGCCTGACCGACTGAGGAATCTCCCCAAGGCCGCCAGACAACCTGTTAGTTTTTGCACTTCCTTTACAGTACGGGGCTACATGTCTATTACCACCTGTATTTTCTCAGGGTTGGCCTCTATTCCCCTTTGGTCAATCAAAAATCCGAGAAACTTCCCAGACTCAACACCAAAGACACACTTTTTTGGGTTTAGCATGACCTTGTGCCGCATGAGTGTGGCGAATGTTTCTCGAAGATCAGCAAGATGATCCGCCTGTTGTTTGGATTTGACTATCATGTCATCAATGTACGCCTCTACATTCCTTCCGATTTGATTAATGAAGACCGTGTTAATCATTTGTTGGAAAGTAGCAAGCGCATTCTTCAAACCAAACGGCATCACCGTATAAAAGAACAACCCCTGATCAGTGACGAATGCCGTCTTTTCTTGATCTTTTTTCCACAGGGGGATCTGATGGAAACCTGAGTAGGCGTCCATAAAACTCATCAAGGCATGTCCGGCTGTTGAGTCGACCAGACTGTCGATCTTAGGCAATGGATAACTATCCTTTGGACATGCCTTGTTGAGGTCTGTGTAGTCAACACACATCCGCCAAGTTCCATTCGGCTTTTTTACTAACACAACGTTAGCTACCCACTCAGGGGAATTGCACGGCCGAATGAACTTGGCATCTAACAGCTTTTTTATTTCGGCAGCTGCCGCCTGACTTCTTTCTTCGCCGTGGTTTTTTTTCTTTTGCCGGATGGGCTTTCTTTTAGGATCCACGGCGAGTTTGTGGACGGCGAGATCCGGGCTGATGCCTGACATCTCCTCCACTTCAAAGGCAAAGATGTCTTTAAATTCCCTCAGCAGCTGGTGAAGACTTTCACCAAGCTTTGCAAATGCAACCGTCCCCACCTTAACAGTCCGTTTGGACGGCTGTCGTCCAGAGGGATATCAATGTGTTCATCAGTAGGCTGGGGACGGAGGTCATCCGATCGTTCCCCGGTCAGTGATTGCTATTGTTTTTCTTTTTTGACCACCACCAGCTGATCAGTCTTTCATTTCTTTCCGGCTGGTGGGGCCGACTGTTCTTCCTCGACATCGTCGAGGTCGATTGTTTGCTTGCCCCGACCGGATGCTGCGGCCGCGGGCTTGACATCCGAGAGGTAACACTCTCGAGCCGTCTTTTGGTCCCCATTAAGGGAACCGACTGTTCCATCATCCTTCTCATACTTGAGTAGCATGAGAGCAGGGATGATGACGGCCTTACACTCGTTAAGAGTGGGACGGCCAAAGATGAGGTTGTAAGCTGTGAGCTCTTCAACCACTAGGAAACGGATGGTCATGTGCTGACCGTCTCCCCTGCTTCCCAGGCGGACAGGTAAGTTAATTTGTCCGACTGGGTGCACAAGTCCTCCCCCAAACCCAACAAGGGTGTGGGAGACCTCCATCATGCTATCCGGTTTGTACTTGAGATTGGATAAGCATTTGAGGCTGATGAGGTCAGAGGAGCTTCCTGTGTCAATCAGAATTCGGCCAACCAACTGGTTGGCGACCTTGCACTCAATGACAACAGGGTCATCATGCGGCCGACGGACTTTGCCTCTGTCCTGCTCGGTGATGACAACTTTAGGGAAGGTGGATGTGCCTGCCGCATCCCCTTCCTCAACAGAGTTTACCATCTTTCTCAGATGGTCCTTGGTGCCCTGAATGGTCTTCATCCGCCTGCTATGGTGTATACCGGATCTTCATCAGTTTTGGCACTCACAGCAGGCTGGGGAGTCTTTTTCTTGGACTGCCCCGGATTTGCCTTTGAAGTCACTTTGGACTTCACATAGGACTTCAGCTGTCCTTTATCGGCCAGACGGTCGAGCTCCCGCTTGAGACTAAAGGAGTCGTTCGTGTCATGGCCAACATCCTCATGGAAATGGAAATGCTTGTTTTTGTTCCGATTTTCAGCGGAACCTTTCACAGGAGTCGGCTTTTCAAGAGTCAGCCGATCCTTAATTTCCAAGAGGATGGAGCAGCAGTCCTTATGGAATTCGTACCTTGGGAAGTACGGTTTCCACTCCTTTTTCTTCTTCTGGGCCGGTTAATCAGAGTTATCAATGGCCCAAACTTGCTTTTTCTTTTTGCTCTCTTCTGGCTTAGGAGCCGGCTGAGCAGGCCGACTCTCTTTCTGCCGGTCGGACTTCTTATGGTCCGACTGCTTATTAGAGGAGCAGAGTTTGGTCGCCTGTATATAGGCTTCCGCCTCTCGCAAGGCTCCTTGCAGAGTAAAGATTTGTTTGCGGACGAGTTCGTACTTAAAAGTAGACCCGCCCTTCAGACCCTTAAAGAAGTCTGTGAAAGTAACCACATCAGACAGCCCATGAATCTAGATTCGGACCAGATTGAACCGCCTGACGTAGGAACGCAAGCCTTCTCTATCTCCCTTCTGTACATTGCCCAAGTCAAGACTTGTCTTTTTGGCAGGGATGTTCATAGAGAAGTTTGAAGCAAACAAGAACGCAAGCGTCTTGAAGCTATTTATGCAACCAGCCGGCAGATTGCCATACCACTGCTGGGCTATGCCCTTCAGGGTGGCTGGAAAGCGAGGACACCATGCGGCATCATCCAACCCCTGTAAATACATGAGGTGGGTGTATGCTAGAAGGTGGTCTATTGGGTTGGAGGTCCCGTCATAGGCTCCCACCAGAACGTTTTTAACTTTAGCCGGCTGTACGGCTTCAGTTATTTCCCTGGAGAAAGCAGAGGGTTGATCTCCAAGGTGTTGCAGCCTAAGCTGCCAGTCCATTGGCTGATAGCCGTATGCCGCCTGTCCTCCAAAGAGGGCAGGTTGCATGTAAGGTAAAACTAGCGCCTGGTATAATGGTTGTGCCATGTACTGGGCCGACTGAATCATATGAGGACCAGACTGAACCCGTTGGCTGCTTGCTGGAGTCTCATGTACAGACTGGGAACACCTCACAGAGGTATTCCGAAAGCTATCATGATAAGTCGACATTGAAGCCAACTCTGATAGCTGGGTTCTCTTCTCCTCAATGTATTGCCGAGCGCCAGAGAACGTTTTCTTGCTACCATCCGGCTATATGTGCCGGATGGGTTTTCTTGTGCTCGTTTCTGGGAAACGGAGCCGAGTAAGGTCAAATTGGGGCCGGGCCTTCTCCTTAGGGGCCGGGTGAGGAGTTGGCTGACGGTCCCTGACCGACTTCTGTTTGCCAGCTTGGGCTGGCTTCTTGGCCAACTGCTCCTTTCTAGGAGCAGGAGACTTCTTTGAGGCGAGTTGTTTGATTTCACCCCTAAGGCTGCTCAGGAGTGTCATTAGTTCTTCTCGAGTGACGGGAGTCGATCCTGCCGCCTGGGAAGGATCAACTGGCCGCCCCGAGGGCTTCTTTGGCTGACCAACAGTTTTGCTTGGGCCTGCCTGGTCATGGTGGCGCTCCCGCCTCTCCTTACTGCGGATGCGTTTAGAGATGAGGGATCCATTTGGATCCACATAGGTTTCGACGTCAGCGTCGTCACCTGAGTCATGATCCGTTTGGACCTCTACGTCTTCTGGAGGCCGATTGGCCTCTGGATTCGGTACAGGTGCTTGTGAAGCCATTTCAGAGGTACTCTCCCCACATACGGCACCAAATGTTTTGGGGATTTTTGTCCCTTAGGAGAGTTACAACACTGAGACTGGATTCAACAAAGGACGCCTGCACCTGCAAAGCAAACGGACCGCCGGATGATCGGTGGTCCGCCTCCGAAGATTAAGTTAGTAAGCGTTCGGTAATAAAACGTGCGGAAGTAAAGTTTATCTGCTCGGGTTCCAAGCTCAGGTAAAGTGCTGTGTGTTCCTTGATAACGACAGCTGTGTGGTAAGTGACGTGTTGTCTCATATTGCGTGTATATTCTCTGTCTTGTCATAAATGTAAGAATGTCCCTATTTATAGGGTCCTTTTGGAAAGTGTGCCCCTTCTAGGATCTGGTGACCTAGGAATTAGGGCACGCCGTTCTTTAAGGGGCCCTTGGGATTTGGGCCTTGAAAGCCGCTAATCCCAGGGGGCAATATCTGCTCGACACGTGTCACCATCTGGATGGTCCAACTAAGTGCCCCTTCCAGTGACATGTGTCATGCTCTGATTAGGCCACTTGGCAGGGTATAAAATACCCAAATCAAGACTAGAAGCATAAAATGAGGGATGAATCTGGCGAAGAAAACGACCAGATTCATTCAGTCAGTCAACAACGGAAGCAAGAAACAAGAAATTAACTAGTCAACTACAATCAAGGAATTAATGAATGATTTAATTCTGTAACCCCAACAGTCAGAAAAGAATAATCCTAACAGACAAAAAAGAATATTCTGTTTAACAAAGAAAGGGAAATAAAATTTCTCCAAAAAGATACAAGGACCCACGCATCGTATTCCCCAAGACCCAAGTCCAGAGGCCCGAGCCCGACCCGGCTCGACACACGCGCGTGTGTGGTGTAACACTTACCTCCCACTCACTCAACTAAGTAGTGCTAAGACACAACAATATAAAAACAAGAAAAAACCTTTTCCCCCAACTAATGTGGGATTTTCCCCTTTCATTTGTTTTTTCTCTTTCTCTTGTTTTTCCCCAAATCTCTTATTTTATATCAAGAACTTCCAACAGGAAATACCGTGGGTATTTATTCGACTGGGATTTATGGCCAAAAGAGCTCAAATAATGTGGAAAATTAAAGGGAATTTGGAAACAATTGATATGGGACATAGTGTTTTCTTGTTCAGATTCTCTTTGCAAGATGATTATGAAAGAGCCCTATTTGGAGGTCCATGGTTCATTTTTTATCACTATCTAATGCTCACAAGATGGAAGCCTAATTTTAGGCCGAATTCCATGGAATTTGACATTATGACTGTTTGGATCAGAGTTCCGGAACTATCGGTGGAGTACTATGATAAAGAGGCCCTGTGTGACATCGCCAAAGTGGTTGCAAAACCAATAAGGGTGGATTATGCTACAGATAGATTAACTCGTGGAATGGCACTCGGGTTTTTATTGAGATCGATTTGCAACAACCTCTAATAACAAAAATCTGAGTTGGTGGGTGCATGGCAGACGGTGGTTTATGAGAATCTAAAATCCCTTTGCTTCACTTGTTGAAGAGGGGCATGACAAAGCAAGTTGTATGCAAGCTAAAGCAAGCCCCGATCTTCTGGCCTAGGCCCCGATGTTGAGCACACGTCCAACCTCACCTTCAGTGACCCAAAGTCCACAAGCAAGCCAAAGTGGTTATGCCGTCACTAAAGGTGCAACTCTGATTTTTAATAAGGAAGTTGCTAATAGTGGGCCAAATCCTATTTCCGTTGCCAAGCCCACTTTGGTTCATGATGGGTTAGATCCATCTTCTGATGATGGTGATTATGGTCCTTAGACTATAGTTACGAATAAGAGAAATAAGTATAAAAAACGCTAATAATAATAGCAAAAGCATTGATAATAACAATGCTAAACTTATTTCTAATAGTAAGAAAGTGGTTGAAGTGAATAGTCAAAATTCAAAAAATGAAAAGCAAGTTATTTCTTCAGTATGGAAAATTAAAAATAAAGTTTGGAAATCTTGATCAAACCTTATTGATAATAGTGGCAATAATAATATTGTATATAAGAAAGCTTCTACTGATTCCAAGATTAGAAATGATAGCATTGATATCTCCCTTTCAAAAAGCCAAAATCTTTTAGCTTTTTCACCCAGCAAAAACATTGATGCATTCAATTCTATTGGGCAAGAGGATGGTATGGCTATTGATTTTCCCAAAAATACTCCAACCGATACTTCCTCTAATTCTCTCTCCTTGTCTTCGTCCCTATATATTGGGCATTCTCTTTCATTAAAAGATATCATTCACCCTATTTCCCAATCCCAAATTCAAAATCAAGCAAAATAAAAAAATGAATCCCTCTATGAAGTCCCCTGATCCTCAAGCAACAATGGCTTCTTCAATCTCAAACCCCCTCAATCAATCTCCTTCATCCCAAACCATATCTCAAACACAACCTCCAATCTCGACATCATCTACCCCACCCCTATCTCCACCATTGTCGAAGCAAGCTCAACTCTTGAGCCTGTTTCCAAACAGGGGAAAAACTCCCATGAAGGATCGCCTGACTTGTTTTCTAAAGAGGCTACCATCCCCTCCCTCGCCTTCAACGAAAATGGAGGGAGCTCTGAAATTGTTGGATTCGCTTCGAAGAAAGGAAGAGCAAAGGTCACTCCAAAAGAAAATCGTCTTAGAATCACTTCTATTTCCAAGAAAAATGGAGGTCGTCCATCTTGTTCTCGAAACACAAGGTCACGATAATCGTCACCTTGCAATGTATTTCACGAAGAAGGATGTGCTGGGTGTTACCTAATCAAAAGTATTACCTAAGTCCTCTAACTAATGTAGATAGGGAAGTAGGGTCGAATCCACAGGGAAACAAGTTTTTCTATTCCTAATTAATTAATATAATCTAGATTATCAAGTAACCAAAATTGTTGTTATTGAAAAGGAATTAAACTAAGGAGATTAAGAGTAGGGAGAAATCAATAATAAAAGGCCTAAGGTCACAGGTTCACCAATAATTAATATTTCGGGGTAAAACATATCAACCAATAATTAACATTGCACAAATAACATGATTAACGGGCTCTCGCAATTTATTAATCAACATAGATCTAACAGGCTCTCGCAACTTACTAGATCTAAGTTCTTATTGAAAATAACCTTTAATGTCAAATTAACATCTGCTCGATTCATCAATTCAATATTGCTATACTTTTACAAGCAAATCACATATGCTCGATTCATATTTCGGTTGTAAAGCGTTAAAAAAAATCCAATAAGAAATTATCATGCAATATCAATAATCAATAATAACAAATTATCCCTTCATATTAATTATGGATTCCCCAAAACCCTAGAAAGGAAACTACTTAGCTATAATTAAATATAAACTAAACAAAATAATAAAAGAAGACATGATTAAGATCAAAGCAAAGAAAATACGTAATAAAGGAGAGAAGAGATAGTATCAAAAGAAATAAATATAAAATTGCATAAACCAAGAGTTTAGAGAGAGAAACAAGAGAGAGATAATACTAAGAATTTAATTAAGAGGAGAGAGAGAAAAGTTAGAGAGAGAAAGAGAGAAGAAAATTAAAATCTAACTAAAGAAAAAGAAAACTAAAACTAATAAAAGAACAAAAACTAAAAAACTAAAAACTAACCTCCCTTTACCCTACGTACTACCTCCTTAAATAAGGTAGGAAAAAGGAGTTTGACTTTTTTTTTTTTTTTTTTTGGAAAATAAGATTTTATTACCAAAGAGAGAAAGTTACAACTTACAAGAGCTAAGTTATAACTACCACCAGAACACCACAAGACCTGAAAAACAGGCTAGCCCCAAAAACCAGTTCTAGATCCAATCCTAGCCACCTTCTAGGAAGGGTTCTAGGAAGGGCCTAAAACAAACTGGACTCAAATTTTCAGCCACCTTCTAGGAAGGGTTCTGGAAACCAGGACCAGATAACAACACAAGCAACAAACCGCCACCAACCCAAAAACCACCAAAAAAAAAAAAAAAACAATCAGAACCAGACAGGCCTGCAAACTGACCAGCAAAAACAACAAAAACCAAAACAAAGATTTTCTAAAAAGACAAGGCAACCACAAGCAAAAGCAAGGCCAACAACAAGTAGCAGCAGACCCAAACCCCTGCCCCAGCTGCCAAAAAAGCAACACAAAACAGCAACATTAGCATACCCCTGCACCATCAGAACAACAACACTAGCAGCCTCTGACCATAACAACAACATAGTCAGCAGGACAGCAACAGCAACAACAACAAGGAGCAGCAGTACAGCAGCAGCAGAAAACCAGAGCATAGAGCAAGCAGACTAGCAGGCAGCCAGACAACAGCAGACAGCAGCACCTGCTGACCAGCACAGCAAGAGCAGACAACAAGCAGGGCAGCCAGCAGAGCAGAAGCAGACTAGCAGAGCAGGCAAACAACAGCAGATAGTAGAGCAGTAGAGCAGGCAGGCAACAGACAGCAGACAACAGACCAGCAGATGCAGACAACAGCACATGCAGCCAGCAGTTGCAACACAACACCAACCAGAGCAAACAAGAGAGCAACCCTGCCAGCAACAGCAAAGAAAACAGCAGCTGCAACTGGAATTCAGCAACAGCAAAAAAGCAAAAGCATCAGCAGAACCCAGCATCACAAAAAGAGCCAAACGAGCAACCAAAACAAGACAGCTATAACAATAACCCCAAAAAGAAACCAGAACTCAAAAGCTAGGAGCCAGAAACCAGAAAGAACCAGCAACAGCAATAAAAGACCAAGAACAGGAGAAGCTCCTAAACGATCAAATATTTGCTTCCCGCCGGGATTCTACAAACTGAATGAAAGACAATATCCCTAACTAGAGGCATCAACAGACTTGCAACAACCAGTAAAAAGAACTGCATTCCTCTGTATCCAAATACCATAAACTGTTTCAGTGAAGGCCACCTGGATCACTTTGTTTTTCAATCAGGAACTTCTGCAGATTTTCTTCATCCAATCAACCTCATCACTAAACTGCTGAACAGGCTTAGAAACACGTAAGATACCCAACACCTTGCTCCAAACCTTCATAGAGAATTCACAATCAAAAAATAAATGCTGAACACTTTCATTGCTATTCAGGCACAAGAAACACTTTGGATCACAAGAAATGTGCCATTGAAGCAACCTATCCTTAGTGACAAGCCTATTCCACAAAGCTAGCCACAAGATAAAAACACTTTTAGGAGTTGCTAAGTTATGACAAATAACTCTCTTCCAAGGAACTTTAGGCACTTGAGGCCTAATAGCAGCATAAAGCTTCTTGATTTTCAACTTGTTGCCCTGTATGAAACCATCCCATCCCCCTTGATCATTCACAACATCTCTACAACTCAAAACCTTCTTCAAGAACCAAGAGCATTTAGCAGGGGTAGGGGTGGTCCAACAATCTTTATGCTTGAAGTAGTAGATATGGACCCACTTAACCTAAAGATTATCAGCCTTGTGAGCAATATCCCAAAGTAACTTAGTGACAACTGCTTTATTCCACTCAGGAAGAGAAAGCAAGTTCCAGCCACCACAAACTTTAGGAAGACATACATTATTCCAAGCAACCAAAGATTTCTTAGCAGGGGCTGAGGATCCAGTCCAAAGAAAACACCTGAACCTAGCCTCAATCTCATTCAGAATTTTCTTCGGTAAAATAAAAATTTGAGCCCAATAAGTCTGAATACCAAACAACACACTCTTCACTAATTGAAGCCTCCCAGCATAGGACAAGTGTTTAGCCATCCACCCTTGGATTCTAGCAGTGACCTTCTCCACCAAAGGCCTACATTGAGCAATAGTAAGCTTCTTGGAAGAGAGAGGGACCCCAAGATACCTAAAAGGAATAGTACCTTGAGAAACACCAAGAAGCTCCCTCAGCTCTTTCTGAACATCAACAGAGACCCCTCTAAAATAGACTTCACTTTTATCAAGATTAGCATAAAGCCCAGAGGCACTCAAAAATTTCGAGAAGGCTTGGAAGAGAAGCTTAACAGAAACATTATCAGCTCTAGAAAACATCAATAAGTCATCAGCAAACATCATGTGAGTTAGGTTTAACTTTTCACATCTAGGGTGAAAGTTAAAATCAGGAGTTAACCTAAGCTCATCAAGGCATCTGGAGTGGTATTCAATACCAATAGCAAAAAGAAAGGGAGACATAGGGTCACCTTGTCTTAACCCTTTCTTAGCTTCAAAGGGAGGGGCAGGAAAACCATTAATAAGAATAGAGTAAGAGACAGAAGTAAGACAAGTCCAGATCCAGCCAACAAATCTCTGAGGGAAACCAAGCTCCTGCATAACAGTGATCAAGAATCCCCACTCAACTGAATCATAGGCTTTCTTCAAATCCACCTTAACTATGCACCTAGGAGAGATAAATTTGTGATCATAGCCTTTGATCAATTCAGTTGCAAGAAGGATATTGTCACCAATGTGCTTGCCTGGAATGAACCCTGCCTGAGCATCATCAATCACCTCACCAATGATAGCAACAAGCCTAGCAGTTATGACCTTAGAAATGAGCTTATAGACCACAGTACAACAAGCTATAGGTCTAAAATCCTTAACATGAGAAGCATTAAGGATTTTAGGAACCAGAGTGATAGTTGTGCAATTCCACTGCTTAGGCAAAGTCCCTTTAGTGAAGAAATCAATAACACTAGCATAAATATCATCTTTCACAATATGCCAAGCTCTCTTAAAGAAAAAGGAGTTAAAGCCATCAATACCAGGAGCTTTAGTGTTATCAATTCCCTTAAGGGCAACATCAATTTCAGCATGAAAAATAGGCCTAATGAGGTAGCTCTGAGCAGCAAAGCTAAGCTGCTTACCCCTCCTCATAGTGACAAGGTCAACAACAGGGAGCCAAGGAGCCTGAGTCCCTAAAAGAGACTTATAGAAAGAGATAATTTCATGAGAAATAGCATCTGGATCCTTGAGCAACACCTGATTAGAATCAAAGATGGAGTCAATTCTATTCCTTGCTTGTCTAGTCTTCATCACAGAGAAGAAATAGTGAGAATTGCCATCTCCAAGCTTAACCCAATTGATTCTAGATTTTTGCTTGAAGATGCTTTCTTGAATATCATTCCAGTGTTTGACAACCTTAATAGCATCAGATTCTTTAGCATATAAATCCAAATCATCAGGATTCTGAGCCATTAAGTTTTGAATTCCAGAAAGCTCAACATTAGCCTGATCAATCTTTTCCTCAATGTTACCAAACTGCTTGCTATTAAGAGACTTGATACTAGACTTCACAGAATTAAGCTTCTGCCAAACAGAACTACCAAAACTCCAAGCCTGCGAAACAGTATCAAGGAAATCAGGGTGATCAACAATACAGTTTAGAAATCTGAAAGGTCTACCTTTCCCAGCAGGGGCAGAACAAATATCCAACAGAATAGGACTATGATCAGATAAAGAAGGGGGGAGATAGACAGTCTCCACATGCCCATGAGAGGCTAACCAAGCTTGGTTACCAAAAACTTTGTCAATTCTAGAGAGAGTTCCAGGGCCAGTATGAGTCTTATTTGACCAAGAGTAGAAGGCCCCTTTGCTTTTGATCTCAGTGAGGTCCAAATCATCAACCAGACTTTGAAAATCTCTAGTCTCATAATCAGTAACATCATTACCATGAAGCCTATCTGAAGTATGAAGGACAGAGTTATAGTCACCAACACAAAGCCAAGGAGAATGCTGAATAGAGATGCTTCTAAGACCCTCCCACAAAGGAAGCCAATCATGAATGGAGTGAAGCCCATAAACAACAGTGAGATGAATTTGAGTAGAGAGGTCCTTGGAAGAAACACTACAATGAATCAACTGTTCATGAACCTTCAAGACATTAACTGTTACTCTATCTGCATTCCAACCAAGCCAAATCCTCCCTTTGGGAGAGTGGTCATAATTACACAACCAAAGCCTAGAAGAGCCAAACTTCCTCTGATAAGTGAGAACATTTTTCAATTTGATTTTTGTTTCAAGCAAACCAACAACATTAACTGAATGAGAATGAAGCAACCTCTTTACAGAGGCAACTTTGCCAGGGTCATTTAGGTCTCTGACATTCCAAACAGAGTAAATCATGACACCAAAGGGGGATTAACATCACCCCCGCTTGGATTTATAGTGAAACCACCTGCACCATCCATTTCATTTGCAAATAAAGCAACAAAAGCATTAGAGGTAGAAGCAGGCTGATGAACTCTAGTTTGCTAGCTTTTTGTCTTCCTTCCAACTATTCTCCACCCCTCATCTGAATTCTGAGAAGTATGAACCTGTGGAGTAATAATAGATTGTCCATGAACAGAAACACCAACATCAACAGCAGTAGTAGGAGCAGGGGCTTGGTTAGACATAGGAACCCAGACCTGCTTTTGCTTAGGAGGAACAGGAGCCAGTTGCTTAGGAGCCTGTTTAGGCATAGCAGGCTTAACAGAGCAATCATGACCAACCTTGTTGCACTTAGAACAAAAAGGAGGGGCCCACTCATACACTACCTTGAGCTCTAATAGTTCCTTCGAAGGACTCTCAACCCATACAGAATTGGGCATAGGCTTTGTAACATCAATTTCA
This sequence comes from Chenopodium formosanum, assembly GCA_024500155.1. Classification (NCBI taxonomy): domain Eukaryota; kingdom Viridiplantae; phylum Streptophyta; class Magnoliopsida; order Caryophyllales; family Amaranthaceae; genus Chenopodium; species Chenopodium formosanum. Next base: position 23,401,360 of record CM044880.1, read on the forward strand.
ATCAGAACCCTAGCAAAAGACACTCTAAGTTGTCTAGTAGTACATTCATCAGCACAAATTGGCACTCCAAGCAAACTACCAATGCGGCTAAGAGTGTCAGATCCCCAACAATTAAGTGGGAGATTAGGGAACTTAACCCAGAGAGGAGCAGTTCTAAGAATTTTAGCATTAAAATCAAAATTAGGACACCAAGGCTTCACTATTGCGGGCTTTCCAAGGAACATATGAGGACCAGAACAAAGTATAGTATCTTTATCATCACTAGAACATAGATTAACAATAAAGTACCCATCATCATGCCAATAAACATCTGGTTTTTGCATATAATTCCATTGTTGAGCAAAAAAACGAAGAACAACACCAATAGTGGGGTAAAAGCCAACCACATAGAAAACTAAAGCATTAGCCCATTTTTTATTACCTGCCTCAAGCTCGGCTGCCTGTAGCTCAGCAATGTGTTTCCCTTCCTACACTTTCGGAGCAACAAAGGATAATGAAGCCCCTTTTGCAGCCAACTTTCCAGTAAAAGGAGCAGCTTGATCTTCACTATTCTTGTGCGCATTCTGTTCCAGAATAGGGGAAGAAGCAGCTCGATCCTCATTGAATTTGCGCGAGTTCAGCTCCAGAACAGAGGAAGAAGCAGCCCGATCCTCACTATTCTTGTGCACGTTCTGTTCCAGAGAGGGTGAGGAATGGCGAGGATAACTTCCTGGCTCAGCACGATACCCAGATCCACCAACATCCAATGGAACAGTAAACCCAGAAACCCTAGGTACTGTTCCATTGGATTAACTTAAAATCGGCCTAGCAGTAGCTTCAGCAAAGAGAGCAATGGTCTCAGCATCACTTCTGGGAATAGCTCCACAAGCTGGGTGCACTAACGCCGGCGTCGGAGTAACCAATTCCTCCACCTCTTGAATCGGACTAGGAACGAAAGAAGTGCCTGAGTTTCTCAAATTCTGCAATATCGAATCAAAAGCTTCATGAGCAGTCTTTTGTTGCGCTACTTGAGGTGTAGAAATATCCTGCTTCTTCTTCTTAGCCATTGATATCCAAAATTGATGAAGAAACCAATCAAAGTTGAAGAACCATGGAGAAGAGAGAGAAGAGAGAAAGTAAAAAGGAGTTTGACTTCTAAACATCTTCTAATCCCACTAAAAGTACTACTCTCCTAAACAATGAACACCGACTGAACAAACCCAAATTAGCAACAACTTATAGCAGTAGGCCCAATTGGATTACAATACCGTGTAGGGCCAAGTAAACGTCACGCCCATCAGCCTATTCTCTTCTTTGCTTTAATTTGCAAGCTCGAGGCCCTTCAAGCTTTTGGCCCAACTTCGATCTTTCCTTGGTTGTTTCGTAATAATAACTTGATAAATCTTGGACTTCCTCTCGTATCGAGCCCTTAACCACCGAACAAAATTTAATTAGCTCGACCTTGGACGTTAAATATACGGTCATAAAATACGATCAAACTCAATGTCTTCGTAGTGGTCAAATAAGCTCTGAAATTGTCACAATTCTACAAATTCCTACAAAATAATATCAACTCTACAAAAACACTAAAAAATGTATATTGGTAATAAAAATAGCTCCGTAGAGCTCTAATAAGCACAAATATGATTGTGGGACGGGGAATAAAAATATATATAAAATAGACTTATCAAACTCCCCCAAGCCAAGCCTTTGCTTGTCCCTAAGCAAAGCAATGAATAAATAAATTAATACTTTACCCCAAATACAATTAAAATCAATAAATATAATTCAAGGTAAATTTGACAAACATGTATCAAAGTCAACCAATCAAATCCATCCAACTACCAATCTTCCCTAACAATTGTCAAATAGAGCAAACCACAAGAGCATATAGAATTCAAGACTAGTGCTCACACACTCAACTCTCATTTTTATGCGGCGAGTAAAAGATGTACTCGATCGCTCTCCATCCTAACCCCTTTAATGTGGACAATGCCCTCCTAATTCATAACACTCGTGTGTTTAAAAAGACAAGCACTCAACCTAATAGTCGACTCGAAATATGTCAAGTCATTCCTTGCATTGATAAACAACTAATTTCACATTCACACACCTCTATGCACAAAGGTCGGAAGGTCTTCAAAGCTTGTAATATAAGGCTATGGTAAAGGGTAGGAAGTATTTGGAAAAATGTGAGAGTAAAGCCATGCTTAAGGGAGCCAAATCCTAACAAAACTAAGGTAAAAAATAAATAATGACCAATCATCTCCAACATACTCAACTCCAACAAAAGTTCACCAAATATAACTCCAAATATAACAAACAATTCCAACACTTACAATATCACTCACAAAAATATAATAACATAGAACTTGAGTGAATAAACAAACTTTATTTTCCAAACTCTGATTTCATTGAAACTCACTTTTTTTTTCTTTGTTTTTCTTTTGATCAACCTCTAACTAGAACATTTGAACATTAAACAATTTTTTTTCATTTGATTTTTTTTTTCTATTGAAGTTCACTTATTTTTTTCATTTTTTTTTCTTGAAGTTCTCTTTCTTTTTTTTTTTTGTTTTTTTTTTCATAACATCATACTTTATTTTTCTCAAGAAGATTAAACATTCAAGCTCATCAAAAATAAACTACGATCAAGAACAAAATAACTTCTCAAAACCCACCCAAATTGTGCAAATAATGAGCAGACTACAAACTCCCTCACCTCACTCACTAATAGATCCCCCAAGCCAAACCTGGGACTAGTAACCAATGGGGCAAAATAGGCTTGTAATGTGGTTTATAAACAACAAAAAGTCAAGGCAACAACATGGGTAGCAAGAAGGGAACAAATGTATCTAAAATCATCTGAAGGCTACCTAAAAGAACAAATTCCTTCGTCCTCCTCAATGTGCATAATATTGAGCCATACAAACATTACTCATAGTTGCAAATCAATCCTCAAATTCATTGACATACCAGGATCCATCACACAATTCCTAACCAAATCAACTAGTCAAGCACTATATTCACAAATAGTTGGGCAAAATTGACTCATGCTAAGATTTCAAGGCAATCAAATATCAAATCATGATCAACTAATCCACAATATTTATCATAAATAATCAAGAATCAAAACAATTTCGAAATTTTTTTTCATCAAGGGGCACAAGGAAGCAAGATTTATAATTCATTGGAACGTATTTTTATAATTTTTATTTTTTGACAGCAATAAATCTAACCTAGAAAGCAATTAAAAACTACACTATGAAAGAAATAAAAACTAAACTGGGCACACCAAAATATATATATATAAAAAAAAGAGTGGGTGAAAGATGTACCATACGAACATGAGAACCTCCCCCCAAGGTAAATTAGACAATGTCCACATTGTCTTAAAGAGAAGCTAGTAGTCAAGGTGACTACTCCTCACCATCACCACATCAATGTCACTAAAGACTCGAGGACTGCAATCCATCTCTTTGGAACGAATATGGGCAAGAATGAAACAAAGTGTTAGTGGGAAAAAGTCTAAATTTGAGTCAGGTGCACTATTCTGATCATAACTTTTGATGTATAAATCATAATGCAGTGATTCTAATTTCATTGGAAAGTATACTTGAAGAGCTTTTGAACGATACGTCACACGCCAAAATCCGATAAAAACGCAAAAGTTATGGCCTATCAAAGCTGACAAATTTCGCTGACGCTACGCGCGCCCGATCGGGCGAGCTCTACCCGATCGAATACGAGTGCAGTTCCAGCGTGAATGAAGCCTTCTTTAGCTCAAAATATGCACAAAAACAAACTCCCACAAACATTAGTTACACTCTCCTTACCTCTATAAAAGAAAAAAAAAGATAAATAAAATAAAACACACACACACCCACAAATAAGAAAAAACTAAACTATGAAGCAAAATAAAGTACGGGTTGCCTCCCGCAAAGCGCTAGTTTATCAAGGTCCCGCTCGACCATACTCCTTCTCTCAATTGGAAGAATTCAACACCTTGAGTAACTTATCAAACGGTCCTGCAAACATTTCATTAAGCACTATATAGGGCTTAATTGCAAGCACATTAATCCCTACAAAGAAAAGGTTAGGAGCACATGAAGAGAACTCAAGGTAGAAGGAAAAATTAAAAGAGAGGGATGAAAATACACCACAACCTTCTACTTCCTCCGTTAAAAATTTAGAATTAATAGAACGAACATGGAGGTAGTCATTGTCTTTATCATCCAATAATGACTTGAAAATTTCACCCTTACGAATAACCTCATCATCAACAAAGGAATTTTCAACCACCGTTTCTACAACTAATGATTTTTCGATCACCGATTCGTCAACCAATGATTTTTCAACCATAAATTCTATAATGGGTTCTTCATCCTTAATAACACTCTTATTATTATAGTGTCCATAGAATTTTTCATCGAGATCCTTCCAATAACTTTCATTAGCAACTAATCGTTTCCGAATATGATTATATGTATATGGAAGGACTCTAAAATCATCCGGGACACGCACAAAAAACTCACTATAAGGGCATTCAGGATTTTCATGACAAAGATAATATTGACAACAACAGTATTCAGGTGCTGCATAAAAATCATATAGTTCTTGTAGTGGCGTACGCATGGATATTTTCAACTCATAAAAATAATAAAAAATAAAACAAATAAATCTAGACTCTAATAATAATTAGAAATAAAAATAAAATTATTTCCCCGGCAATGGCGCCAAATTTTGACAGGCTAAAGTCGTATTACCTAATCAAAAGTATAACCTAAGTCCTCTATCTAATGTACATAGGGAAGTAGGGTCAAATCCACACGGAAACAATTCTTTCTATTCCTAATTAATTAATATAATCTAGATTATCAAGTAACCAAAATTGTTGTTATTGAAAAGAAACTAAACTAAGGAGACTAAGAGTAGGGAGAAATCAATAATAAAAGGCCTAGGGTCACAAGTTCACCAATAATTAATATTCCGGGATAAAACATAACAACCAATAATTAACATTGCAAAGAGAGTGAGGGATAGCTCAAGTGGTCAGAACTTCCCTCCCGATTCTAGGAGGTCCTGGGATCGATTCTCACCCCCGCCCTTGTGGCTCTCTAAACACCAAAAAAAAAAAAAAAAAAATAAAAAAAATAAAAAAAAAAAATTAACATTGCACAGATAACATGATTAAAAGGCTCTTTCAATTTAATGATTAACATAGATCTAACAGCTCCTCGTAATTTACTAGATCTAAGTTCTTATTGAAAATAGCCTTTAGTATCAAATTAACATCTGCTCGATTCATCAATTCAATATTGCTATACTTTTACAAGCAAATCACATCTGCTCGATTCATAATTCGGTTGTAATGCGTTAAAACAATTCAATAAGAAATTATCATGCAATATCAATAATCAATAATAATAAATTATCCCTTTATATTAATTATGGATTCCCCAAAACCCTAGAAATGAAACTACTCAGACATAATTAAATATAAACTAAACAAAACAATAAAAGAAGACATGATTAAGATCAAAGCAAAGAAAATAAGTAATAAAGGAGAGAAGAGATAATATCAAAAGAAATAAATATAAAAGTGCATAAACCAAGAGTTTAGAGAGAAAAACAAGGGAGAGATAATACTAAGAATTTAATTAAGAGGAGAGAGAGAAAAGTTAGAGAGAGAAAGAGAGAAGATAATTAAAACTCAAACTAAAGAAAAAGAAAACTAAAACTAATAAAAGAACAAAAACTAAAAAAACTAAAAAACTAAAAACTAACCTCCCTTTACCCTACGTACTACCTCCTTAAATAAGGTAGGAAAAAGGAGTTTGACTCCTAAACAACTTCTAATCCCACTAAAAGTACTACTCTCCTAAACAATGAACACCGACTGAACAAAACCCAAATTAGCAACAACATATAGCAGTAGGCCCAATTGGAGTACACTATCGTTTAGGGCCAAGTAAACGTCACGATCATAAAATACGATCAAACTCAATGTCTTCGTAGTGGTCTAATAAGCTCTGAAATTGTCACAATGCTGCAAATTCCTACAAAATAATATCAACTCTACAAAAACACTAGAAAACGTATATTAGTAATAAAAATAGCTCCATAGAGTTCAAATAACCAAAAATATGACCGTGGGACGGGGAATAAAAATATATATAAAATAGACTTATCACATCTTCAACAAAAAAATCGTCTTCGGCAAATTTCCACTCTAGTAACTCTGATCAAATAGGAGGATCACGGTCCGATGGGACAAATGGAGCATTGGAGGGATTGGGACTCTACTTCCTTTCCCCGAATGCCAAACCGAATGACATTCCTTATGTCACACTCCAACGTCCTCTTCCAACCTTAAATATGAAAATCATTTTATGTAACGTTCGGGGTGCAACTAAGGATGAATTCGTGCTCCATGCACGTCATCATGTGAACTCCTACCATCCTTTAATTTTTATCTTTCTGGAAACTAAATCTAGTTCTATTCGAGCTAGACAAGTCATGGTTTAACTTAGTTTTACTAACTATAAAGTTTGTGAACCAAATGAAACAAGAGGTGGAATTTGACTTTTCTGGAATGATAATGTTGATATTATGGATCTCACTGGAAATGGTACACCTTTAATTCTTTATTTCACTTAAAAAATATTGCCTCTGCCTTTAATTAGGAGGTGCTCATAACGGGCTTGCATTCCCCTAGCAACCCTAGGGAGCGACTTGCAGTGTGGAATGACATGAGAAATGATTTCCCTCCCACTTCTACCCCTTGGTTGCTTTTAGGGGATCTTAATGAAGTGACCTCTTAGAATGAAAAATCTGGTGGACGTGCGTCTAGGTCAAGCTAATGCAGTGACTTCATTGATTTCATGGACTCGGCTAGTGATATGAAAAAACCAAGGAAAAACAAGAAAAGGGGAGGAGAAATCAAGTAACAACAATATCAAATCAACAAAACAAGATAAACCTATCTCAACAATCACCAAGATATATGAAATAGGGATTCTTAATCAAAGCTAACACAAAGTAAAGCTAGGATTAAGGTGTAATCACAAAGATTACAAGGTAGCAATCACATAAAAAGCAAATAATCACAAAGATTATGGGTAGAGAGAGAAAGTCTCATTGATTACAAAATCAAGCAAAGTTCAACATAAATTAATTGCAAAACATTCTCAAAAGGAACATAAATAGTCTGTACAAAACTGAATGAAAACGGGAAAAAGTCCGGCCAAACAATGGGTAGGTTCGGTCGGAATACTGGGTAGGTTCGGTCAAACCAATGTGTAGGTTCGGTCGAACTTCCATACTCCTTGTTCGGTCGAACTTTTGGAGTTCGACCTCTCCTGCAAAAATGCTGAAATTTGGTTTGCTACTGCTTGGGAGGTTCGATCGGACTTCCTTGGTTCGGCTACACCACTTCAATTATTCCGGTCTTCAAGGGTAATGATAGTCAACCACTACTAAAAATTAAGGTTTTTGCGACCACCTCTAACGGTCGTAGAAAATAGCAAAAATGGTCGTAATAGATTATAATTCTTTTATAATTATTTTACACATATATTTTTTTTTCAAAAAATTGTTCAAAAACTCTTGCGACAATTTTTTTGGCTAAAAATGGTCGCAATATTACAACTGTTTGAAAAACGGTTGCAATATTACGATTGTTTGAAAAACAATCGCAAATTGCAACTTTTGCGACTGTTTTTATGGCGGTCGTAGTTAAATGGTCGCAATTTGGCCGAATTTTAGTAGTGAACCTCGAGATGTGATGACCACCAAGGAGCTTGGCCCGAGTACGTGTCACAACACATGGCACGTCTTCCACTTCTTCCACCAAGTTCTACGCACCTGCGTCAAACCCCTCCTCTTTAAAAGGAATTGCCCTCAATTTCGGATCATCTTCACCAATATCATCTTCAAAAAGAAAAGGATCAAGATCATCCACATTAAAGGTAGCATGAACTCTAAAGTCTCCCGATAGTTTGAGCTTGTAAGCATTAGGCCCAACCCTCTCCACAACTTCAAAGGGGCGCCTTCGGATCTTGGCATGAGTTTGTTCTTTCTCTTAGCCGAAAATATCTCCTTCCAAAGATGGAGCCACATAAGATCGCCTACATTGAATTCCCTTGGCTTCTTGAATTTGTTTGCCCTTGCCTTATAACTCTCATTTGCTTTCTCAATTCTCTTCTTGACATCTTCATGAAGCTTTTTCATTGTTTGAACTTTATCTTTTGCCTCAAAGCTCAATTCCTCTTGAGGAATACTAGGCAACAAGTCAAGTGGTAGGTGGGGATTGAAACCATACACAACTTCAAATGGTGTTTCCCCGGCAGCTATGCAATGAGAGCGGTTGTAAGCAAATTCAACTTGAGGAAATTTAAGATCCCAATATTTCATGTGTTTGCTAATGATAGCTCGGAGAACGGTGGACATGGTACGATTAGTTACCTCGGTTTGGCCGTCGGTTTGAGGGTGACTAGAGGTACTAAACAAAAGCTTAGTTCCCACTAACTTCCACAAGGTCTTCCAAAAGTAGCTCAAGAACTTAGGATCTTGATCCGACAAAATACTTTTTGGAATGCCATGAAGCTTCACCACTTCTCTAAAGAACAATGTAGCCACATGAGAAGTGTCATCGGTCTTGTGGTAAGGAATGAAGTGAGCCATCTTAGTAAAACGATCAACCAGAACAAACACGAAATCATTTTGCCTTTGGGTGCTAGGGAGAGCAACCACAAAATCCATACTAAGATCATCCCATGGGTGACTAGGAACCAGAAGAGGAGAGTAGAGTCCTTCACGGAATTGACTCTTAGCCTTGTGAAAAGCCCCACAACGAGCTATTACATCTTGCACATCACCAAACATCTTGGGCCAATAAAAATGTTCTCGAAGGATGTCATAGTTATTGCAACCCCAAAGTGTCCGGCTAGGCCTCCTTGACGAGCTTCTTTAATGAGTAATCGTCGATGAGAGCATTTCGGAACACAAAGCTTGTTTCCCTTGAAAAGGAAACCTTCTTGCACCATGAAAGAGCCATCGACCCCTTCCTCGCACTTCTTCATCAACCCACCAAAATCATCATCATCACCATACAACTCTTTGAGTAACTCAAATTTCGCATCAAGAATAGTGATCATACAATGCCTCCTAGAAAGTGCATCGGCCACAACATTTCTCTTCCCTTCCTTGTATTTAGAAGAGAAAGTGAATGATTGGAGAAATTCAACCTATTTGGCATGCCTTGCATTGAGTTTATGAGAACCATTGATGTACTTGAGAGATTCATGATCGGAATGTAGTACAAATGGTCTAGGCCTTAAGTAATGTGATTAATGATCAAGAGCCCTCACAATGGCATAGAAATCCTTGTAATAAGTTCTATATATAATTCTTGCCCCACCAAGATTCTCACTAAAATAAGCAACCAGTCTCCCTCCTTGAACAAGAACCGCCCCAACTCCAACCCCACTAGCATCACATTCAACCTCAAAGGGTTGATCAAAATTCAGAAGAGCTAAGATTGGAGCCTCAAACAACTTCTTCTTAAGAGTCTCAAAAGCCTTTTGAGCCGATAGTGTCCACTCAAAAGTACCCTTCTTCATGCATTCGGTTACCGGAGCCAAAATAGTGCTTAAATTCTTCACAAATCTTTGATAGAAAGAAGCTAGGCCATGGAAACTCCTAACTTGAGTGAGAGTGTTAGGAGTAGGCCAAGATTGAATGGCTTCCACCTTAATAGGGTCTATTGAGATCCCTTACATTTGAAATCACATAGCCAAGAAAAACAATACTATCCACCATAAAAGTACATTTTCCAAACTTGACAAAAAGCCGCCTACTTCTCAATGTTTCAAATACTTGCCTTAAATGTTTAACATGATCATGTTCACATTTTCTATAAAAAAGTATGTCATACAAAATTACAACAACAAATTTACCAATGAAGGGGCAAAGTACCTCGTTCATGAGTCTCATGAAAGTGCTAGGAGCATTAGAGAGCCCAAATGGCATAACTAGCCACTCATACAAGCCTTGCTTTGTCTTGAAAGCGGTCTTCCACTCATCTCCTTCACGCATGCGAATTTGATGGTACCCCATCCTCAAATCAATCTTTGAAAACACCTTGTAACCATGTAACTCATCAAGCATATCATCAAGTCGAGGAATAGGGAAGCGATTGTAAGGAGGGTATTCCCATCGTAGGGGATCCTTCCTTAAATGCCCATGTACATTTAAAAGCCTAGGACTTTACACTTGTTAGGGTGTATTAGGATTTAAATTCCTAACTGTTTGGGGGACCTTGAATTAGAATTGATTCTAGAATTACGCATTTTTGTAAGAAACAAGTAGGAGTCGCCAATGAGTTTTGGGAAAACCCATAAACCTCGTTCATGCCTTTCTTCTATGTGGAGTTCATGGGATAATTAGCACAAATCGAAAGTTCACCCATGCCCAAATTGGTCTACATAAACCAGAAATGAGTTCGGGAGCGAGGGTACTAAAATAACGTTCCCTTTAAAGGAGAATCGCTAGATCTTCATTTAGAACACTTATGGACTCCTTCTTGTTCGAGAACCTCCACCGTAGTAACAAAGAGTAAGAGGGGTGAGTGTTTAGGACAAGAGGGTTTGGTAGCACAAGTTCACAAGAGTTTCTGCCAGAATTTTAGGTTAATTTATGTGTGTTAAAGCCTTGTATTAAGCCTCTATTTATAAGGAATGGGTGCAATTAGGGTTTTAAGCAATCTGCCGCAGTAGGTGTCGCGCGCATCTGGATGATTTATGTTTGGCATCCCAACGTAAGTGATTTAGTTGCGCTGCTATAGGCAGGGCAACTGAATGTCTTGCGCGCGACATTATGGTAAGATTCGATTTTATATTTTTATGAAATCCGAAATCTCCCGCGAGAGCATCTCTAGAAGTTGTGCTGGGTGTTGCACGCAACTGAATAAGTTTCACGCGCCAGACCAACACGACTCATTGAGATGCGCGCAACTTTTTCTGCGGCAACATTAAATTTAACCTAGTCGTCTCTAAATCCGTCATTATTAGGTCTTAAGCACGGGCTTATGCCTAATTATGATCGGGTTTAGTTAATTGGACCTTGTTTTGTATTTGTTTTGGGGTAGTGATGTGAACCAAGAGGGTAATTCTTTTGAAGAGCCAATTACGTTGATTTTACGTCCAATAGGGTTCGAACTTGGAGGGAAAATTCAAGAATGGGTCATTTAATTGATTATCAAGTCAGAAGGAAAGTTTATACTTAGTTTTTTGTAGAGTTTTGCTTGCAAGTTATTACCTTTCACTTGAGAGGGGTTTTCTTGGTTTAAGAACTTAGGATTAATTTTATTTTATGTTATTTAGTTGCTATAAACTTCCTAAGTATATTAGGAAAGTTTTTAGTTTGTTTAGGATTAGTTTTCCTATTCTAATTAGAAGTAGTTTCCTATTTTGTTAGGATACTTGGGGGGCAAGGTTTGGGGTTTGTCCTAATCCTTGTAGGGATGAAATTAGCTTATTTTTATTCTATATATAGGAGAATTTCGTGGCTCCTAGAGTCATAGAAAATCAGATTAATTCAATAGAATTGTTTAGCTTTGTTTAAACACTTTCTTTGCTAGTTTTCAATTCAAGGAGTTGTTTTGATAATTAGGACGTGAAATTCTTGTTCTAGGAGTAGTCTATGATTTGTTCATCAAAGTATCTAGTTCTAGGAGTAGTCTAGATAATTTTATTAGGCATTGAATCCGTTCCAGGAGTGGTTATTTTCAAGGTCATATCCGGTTACTTTCATTCGTTTTTGGTTCGAATTTCTTTTCAAGAACGAAGCTTTATTCTACTTGTGTGATTTTAGATCTTTTATTAGGTTAAAGGGATTTAATCCACATCAACTTGGTATCAGAGATTCTACGGTTTAATCGATCTATAATTTGTTCAAACAAGTCGGAATTGTTCTCGGACAACCAGTTTTTCTGTCAACTTCAGAGGGCTTGTTCTCCTTTGTTACGAGGTCTTTTAAGGTGATTCTTTGTTTTGATTTTGGGTGAAATGTTGTCTATTTTTTGCCTGCAAAATTTCAGAATTTTCAGAGTTTTTTTGCTATTAAACTGGACTGTTTTCTGCAACTGTGTCAGTTTTAGTCCGATTTGGTAGTTGGTGCTTCTTGTGTGCGATTTTGTTTAAAGTTGTGCTGAAATTTTTGTGGTTTGTTTATGTGTTTTTAAAGTCTTTTTATGTCTATTTATAATGGAGGAATCGTTCCAAAAAATCATGGATAAGGTAGTAAGCTTACGAAAGAGTATGAATAACTATTTTGATGAATTTGAGGAATTATTACTTGATAGAAAGAAAAGTAAAAAAAGGTTGAATCGTGTTCCTATAATTATACCAAAGAGGTGTACAAGTTGGCTTCCAAAATTGAAACTCGTTGGAATAATAATAAGAAGAGTGTTTCACTACACAAGGTTTTATCTACAACGAATAATTTATTTCATACTCGATAAAAAGTTGGTAACACTACTTGTAGGGTGATTATTGATATTGGTTCGTGCACTAATATTGTTTCAACCGAGGTGGTGACTAAAATACAACTGCTTACAAGAGATCATGAAAATCCATATAAGTTGGGTTGGCTTAATGATTCTAAGGGATTTCATGTAGAAAAACAAGCTTTGATAAAATTTTCTATTGGAAATTATAAGGAAGAACTATGGTGCGATGTGATTCCTATGAGTGCTTGTCACATTCTTTTGGGTAGACCATGGCAATTCGATTAACATGTGAAGCATGATGGTGAAGCTAAAACTTACTCGGTCAAGGTAGGAACGAAACGTTATAAATTGATTCCTTTGTCTCTAAATGAAAGCCATTCAAAAGCAAAGGAGAATCAACTTTCTACTATGTCCATGAACGCAAAAGCCATTTAAAAGCTAAGGAGAATAAACTTTCTACTATGTCCATGAACTCAAAACAGTTTCATAAAGAGATGGAGGAAGATTGTCATAAGGATATTGAAGGGAAACATTTAGGTTCTAAAGAGCTTGAAGAAAAGGTGATTGAAACAATTGATTTTCCCATTGTGTGTGACGTTGTTCAAGATGAGATTATTCATGATGATCTACCAAACAAAACATCGCAAAAAGTTGTTGATACTATTTTTGTTCCTCTACCAAATTTAGTTGCTACAACATGTGGGGTTGAAGATGTTATTGTAAATACTTTGGAAGAGCCATTCGTGAATCAAGAGAAAAATTTAATGGCTTCATTAGAAGTGGTGGATTCGTTGGACATGAATAAAGAGAAGACATTATCAGTCATACATGGGAAAGAACTAAAGCCTAAAGTGTTCTCATGGTCAACTTTGAAGACCAAGGACCAAATTGAGAGTTGGTTATTTCTACTTTATTGCCTTGCTCGTGGTGATGTTCTAACATTGTTTAAGATTACTAGCATTGAGGTAATTGTTCTTTTGGCTTGTATTCGTCAAATTTGGATGGTTTCATGGTATTGTTCTACTTGTTCTAATGAAGTGAATTTGAGGGCAAATTCTTTTGAAGAAGGGAAGAATGATGCGAATCAAGAGGGTAATTCTTTTAAAGAGCCAATTACATTGATTTTACGTCCAATAGGTTTCGAACTTGGAGGGAAAAGTCAAGGATGGGTCACTTGTTTGATTATCAAGGAAGAAGGAAATTTTATACTTAGTTTTTTTGTAGAGTTTTGCTTGCAAGTTTTTACCGTTAACTTGAGAGGGTTTTTCTTGGTTTAAGCACTTAGGATTAAGTTTATTTTCTGTTATTTAGTAGCTATAAACTTCCTAAGTATATTAGGAAAGTTTTTAGTTTGTTTAGGATTAGTTTTCCTATTCTAATTAGAAGTAGTTTCCTATTTTGTTAGGATACTTGGGGGGAAAGGTTAGGGCTTTGTCCTAATCCTTGTGGGGATGGAATTTGCTTATTTTTATTCTATATATAGGATAATTTCGTGGCTCCTAGAGTCATAGAAAATCAGATTAATTCAATACAATGGTTTAGCTTTGTTTAAACACTTTCTTTGCTAGTTTTCAATTCAAGGAGCTGTTTTGATAATTAGGACGTGCAATTCTTAGTTCTAGGAGTAGTCTTAGATTTGTTTATCAAAGTATCTAGTTCTAGGAGTAGTCTAGATAATTTGATTAGGCATTGAATCCGTTCCAGGAGTGGTCGTTTTCAAGGTCATATCCGGTTACTTTCATTCGTTTTTGGTTCGAATTTCTTATAAAGAACGAAGCCTTATTCTACCTGTGTGATTTTAGATCTTTTATTAGGTTAAAGGGCTTTAATCCACATCAGGTAGGCTAGTCTTTATCTGTCTTTGTGGTTTAGCCAGTCATCCATAAGCATTCCTCACTTCGATCCAGCACGGAGATGGTTTTATTTATCGTTAATGTACTTTCTGTCGGGACTGGAGACCAAAAGTAGATGTCTAAAGTTATCCCCCAATTTTATCGAGTCTATAATAGACGAAGATCAAAGTAATCAAGGAAATAAATCCTAGACTTATTCTGCAAAGTTCTCAAAGAGTAGAGAATCTTTCAAAAATGTTAAGGATGTTGTAGGCGTCGTTTGAAGTGCGCCTATGTTAAAGCATGTGGTGAATATGCCTGACACTTATAGGAAGTAGGAATTGACATACGATTAGGGACAAGGAAAGTAGGGAGCCGCCAACATGTTTTTAAGGAACTTGTAAACCGTTCACGGATCATAAAAGGCAACCACGAATAAGGGATAACGAAGGCAACAACGATTGACCCGTGAAGGTTACACCCCATTCATAATCCATGAGATTACTAACTCCATATGGTTCGGAACCACGAAAGGAGGATCGGGGATGATGGTACGAAGTGATTCATGGAGTCACATTCGCCCGTATTGGCCTCTACTCGATTCTTATAGTGAAAAATGATTCCTGCGATCTCAAAGGCATGCAAACAAAGATTCAATTTGCTCCAAACTATTATTATGCTAAATAGGTTGAATATTGATGCAACATATAATTCTAAAATATTAGTGATCACTTGATTAAATAGCAACATTAAAAAGCTAAGGAACCTAAACCGGTCGTCCAAATTATCTTATTAGGCGTGATTTTCAATAACATATTCCCTTTAACATGCAATATGGTGATCGTAATAACAATAATAGAATTAACATTAATATTGGAAGCAATTCAACAATAATAGCGTTGATCAAATCAAATAATAAACCAAATCATGATACTAGCAGCAAGAATAAAAATAAGAGTAATTAAGTGATTAATTACTCACTTTTCGCGTTTCCTTGAAATTGCTACATCATGAATAAACTGTTAGTAACTTCAATAAAAAAAATATAAATCAAATGAAAATTAAATTAAATAAAGATTATATTTGATTTGGTCCAAACCCACAGTCAATTATACCTTTCACGCCATGGTTAAAGTATAAAATTTCAGGTATTGTATGGACTCCTTGGAGTGCTTGAAGGAAGGAATAGTAAAAGAATGGGGAGGCTAGTGTTTAGGCTAAAGAGGGAGAAGAGAATAAAATTGTGATCAAGCTTGTTGATAATTGGAAAAGGGGTGATATGACCTCTATTTCAAGAGAAAAAAAAGAAGGGTCGAAGAATTCAGATAAGATCCGAATTAAATCGGAATAAAACTCGATAGACTGCAGTTTTTGTAATTTTTTTTATCATATATTTTGATCCAGAAATTGAAATAACATGAGTAATATTTTGTTGGAAATATCTTGAAGTCTACTTTATAACCCAATTAGAATAAGATTAAAATATTTTATTAAACAAAAGATATGGCCGAAATAGTGAGACGGTGTCAGTTTTGGATAGAGTTTAACATTTATTTCATATCTTTTCCTTTATAGCTCGGAATTGATATTATAATATATCATTGGAAATAGAATTTCAAGGGATATCCAACCATATAAAATTTGGCTAAAAATGATGAGGAACAAAAATAATATCTGTCTATATTTGAACGTCTTTCAATTTTAATAGAATTAGGACTTTTAAAAAGAAAAGTTTTATTCAATTTCAAACTATTTAATCTTATCTTTTCAAAAAGAATAATTAAGATATTTTAGAAACTTATAAAAGTTTAAAATTAAATCCTAATTGGTTTAGGAATGGGATTAAATAATTTGGACCCTCCACATGATCATTGGGTCGTAGGTAAGGCGGGTTTAGGTTCGGTTTAGGCTCAATTTAATATTTTGGCCATAAATTATTCGTTATAACTCTGATTTGGGATTATAATATATCTTTTGAAAGCTATTTTAAAGCCCCGTCAAACTATTCAATCATTGGACCCAGATTATGGACCAAAGTAAACAGGTTTAAACGTTTTTATAAAAAGGACACGAAATGAATGATTTTAAAGGACACAAAATAAATTATTTTGGGTTTAAAGGCACAAAAATAGGAAAATAAGTTATGTTTTGGGGAAATGGGATAGGATTTTTGTTGGTTTTATGAAATGGAAATATGGATTTAAGCACTCCAAAGATTAAATACTTAACTTGTCCAATAATGGCGGTGAAAGGCTGTTCATCATCGGGTTTGGTTTTGGGGAGACACTTTTAGGTGTCTACAGAAGCCCCCACTTTGAGTGAGTTTGTTAAAACTTTATTTTTGAAAACGATAGTCAAAGTATTCAATAGGGACGAAGAATGATTTAAGACGTTCTGCGATCCTAAATCACTCTGTATATGCCGATACCTGCAGAAAAATGTTAGTTCCACAGATAAAAGAGTAAAGGAATAGAATGCTTATCTAACACCAGTGTATCGGTGACAAATGAGCTTGGTAGTTCCTATGCTTGAAGGAATCCACCGAATGACGTTTCGCTGAAACACTTTCCATGCCTGAGGAAAGTCAATTGATGAGTTTGGTAGCTTTCTAAGCCTGAAGAAACCTACCGGATGATACTTTCCATGCCAGAGGAAAGTCGACATATGAATTTGGCGCTTTTCTATGCTTGAAGAAATTCACCGAATAACACTTTCCATGCTTGAGGAAAGCCGGCAGAATAATTTGGCGGTTTTTCTATACTTGAAGAATTCCACCGATAATACTTTCCATGCTTGAGGAAAGCCGACAAAGGAATTTGGCGGTTTTCTATGCTTGAAGAAATCCACCGGATAATACTTTCCATGCTTGAGGAAAGTCGACAGATGATGAGATTGCAAGTCTCTATGTATCGAGAACCTTGCATCATGAAATGATGGTGGTTCGATTGTCCCCGAACGTGGGCTGTAGATGGTCCGCTTGTCCCCGGACGTGGGCTGTAGTTGGTTTGCTTGTCCCCGAACGTGGGCTGTAAATGGTTCGCTTGTCCCCGAACGTGGGCTGTAGATGGTCCGCTTGTCCCCGAACGTGGGATGTAAATGGTTCGCTTGTCCCCGGACGTGGGCTGTAGATGGTCCGCTTGTCCTCAGACGTGGGCTGTAGATGGTTCGCTTGTCCCCAAACGTGGGCTGTACTTAAATGGTTCGCTTGTCCCCGGACGTGGGATGTAATTGAGACCTGAAAAATAAAATTTTCCAAGGGACTCGTATAGACTATGATTGACTTGATCAACTTAATTGACCAAGCCTGACATGACATGTGTATAACTTGTGGTTGTGTGTGTATATGGTGTGTGTGTGTGTGCAAACACAAGCAACATAAAATGAAAAAGCAAAAATTTTCCATCATTTTTGTCATGAGACTAGTGGAGGGTACCGACTTTCTCCCGAAAAAGAAAGACGTGAAAAATGAAGTTTTGTTTTCGAAATTCCCTCGATAAGAAAATTTTAAAGAAGTTTTTTTAACTTCCTTAAAAGAAAAGAAGAATTTTTGAACTTCCTTGTTGAGCAAGACGAAATGAATCGTACGGATTGAATTGCTTGTCTTGAAAATAATGTATGCATGATGCATGTCCTTAGGCTAGGAGGCTAAGGACAATCGCATCATGTGACACGATAGATGAATGAACTTAGGTCATGGAGCTAAGCATTATATATGGTGTAAAGAAACGATCTTGAACGTCACTTAGGTCTAGAAGCTAAGTACGTATATAGATGAACTGATTATGAATGTTGCTTAGGTCAAGGAGCTAAGCACGATATACTTTGTATGATTAAAAAATGTTGCTCAGCACATTATGCGATGCGTGAAACAATGAATACTGCTCAGGTCAGGAAGCTAAGCAAGTATACAACGTTTCTTTTAATAAATGTTGTCCTGAAAGATGATGAAACATGCACAGTGTTGAAACAAGATTTCATGATAAAGGGTTCTTAAAGGGAAGGATGATATGGATATGGATGTATGAGTGAAGTGTGTTAATGTGATACTAAGGCTTGCTGCAAGGGTTATGGTGATGGAAATAGATGTGAGAAGAGTCGAGATGGTGACTCTTTAGGATAAGTAGGCTAAATAATGTGGGTTCAAGCCCCCAAGTCTAGCTCTAGATGAATAAGGTCATAGGGATAAGCATTGGATATTCTTTGACTCGATCATGCATATGAATATTGCCGCACCTCGATGTGAGGTTGCCTACGTATCTGTTAGGAATCAGGTCGAACGTAGCTCTAACCGAACTTTGCACAAGTGTGTGTACACCTCAAAGAGGTCTTTCAAGGGTTGTAATGTGGTTTAGCTGAAGGTTTAAGGAAGAAAGGGGAAAAAGGCTCAAGACTTGAGAGAAGCCCCTAAGATATGCAATTATGTATTAGACTTTGCAAGTTTTATTTTTCATATATTTTTTTTGTTTTGAATTTCTTTTCTTTTTTTTTTTTTCTTTTTTCCATTCTTGAGAATCAATGTAGGAAATCTCAAATCATGTGGTCCATCACTCACTTAGCATTCATGTTTCTCAGGCACAGTACCAATCACTCGATGAGAGACGCAATTTGAGACATGTTCATATCAAATACATTGGAACACTTGCCTTTAGACATTGATTTATTGTTTTTTTTTTTTTTTTTTTTTTTTTTTTTTTTTTTTTTTTTTAACTTGCTTTTTGAATGTTATACAATTACACATCTTCCAATCTCAGGGTTAAGTGAATGTGGGTTGAAGAAATGAAGGCCAAACGTTAGACGAGGCTCAAAATGATTGACGAAGAAATGAATATATGATTGAATGATTAATGGAGAATGAATGGGTTGCAAAGGTTCCTTAAATCATTGGTATACTTTGTGTTTAGTTTGGTTTTTTTTTTTTTTTTTTTTTTTTTTTTTTTTTTTTTTTTTTTGGTTTTTGCGCATGGCATGATTGAATGCAAAGTAAACAAAGGCTCATTGATGGAACATGGCATATAGACATAAGGATAAGGAGAACCTATGCTAGACTTATTAGGGGATAAGGGATGAAACGAAAGAAGAAAAAAAATGAAATCTTGTGTAGAGACTTGTCTTGTGCTTCGTTTTCATGGTTGCTTATGAGTTACTTCTTGCCGCCTGCTGAGGAAAAAAGTTTCTTGTTTTTGATGCTTTGATTGGAAGGAAAGAAGGAAGGAGTGACGTTCCCTTTATTATTCCAACTATTGCCTATTGATTTTAGACTCAAGTACTGTGTAAGGATGAAATCACTTAATGCATTCACTCAATACTCGGATTGGAAAGGAAGAGTGTATGAAACAATTTTGAAAACTGATGGGAAATACTCCACTAATTCCTACTACGACGAAAAACACTGCATGCATGGTCCTAGTATACGATCATAAACAATATAGTGCATTACTCAAAGACAAAGTGTGTGCAATGACTCAACATGTGTGATTAGGTGAGTTTATTAAGACTCGTGGTATGATCGCATAGCTAGACATGTAAACGGTATAAAAAACAAAGGACCCAATGACCAAATAGCATAGAAGACTAAAAGACAAACTAACTTGATTAATTTTGTCCAATTTTAATGTTTATGCTATTTACTAGGTGAAAACGGTCCATTGGCAATCATTAGTCATAAATAAGATCAACCACAATCAAAGACAAAGAACACATGTTAAGGTTAGCACAAAAAATCAATCACAAGAAACTAGGAAAAGGACTAGAATTCTAGAAGAGTTATGACTCATGGGTATATTAAAAAAAAAAATCTATAATCCTATATTTTATGAGTTGAAATGGATTAAAGGACTTGGCTAAGACTGCTTGACACGAAAAGATTAAAAAAAATTAAAGAAGAAAAAAAAGTTGACGCTAAAAAGACACCTAAACTGGACAGGCTGTAGTATATCGGTTATAACTTTTGATTTGTGACTCTGATTGGAACGAAACTAATTTCAAATGAAAGATAAAACTCGGGGATACAGATCCATAGGTGGCACGACACATAAATCTTTCTATAACTCCAGATATGACCAAAACAAGTTGACTCTTGTGCAGTATACGGGAATAAAAATCCGGGTGACTCAAAAATTAAAAAAAAAAAAAAAATCAATGGCTCGACTCTAATAAATAAAAATGGGTTTGATTAGAGAAAAAAAAATAAAAAAAAAGACAATAAAAAAAATGCACATATAAGCATATCGTCACACATGATGCAATGAAGTTCGCAACCTAAAGTCAAGTTCTATGTTCGACTATAGTCAAGCTTATTTGGGTGTCAAAGGGTACCGTGGTTAAGAGTTTGGACGCGATAGCAAGGCAGCCTCCCTTGAGGGTGTATGCCAACGGGCGGCTCTTCGAGTTCGTGATAAAGTCGAACTCGACTCCATGGTGTGGGTGGATTTAAAAAACCGGATGAACCCTTATTGCCATGAGCGTTTTCAGGTTGATAGAGCATAAATCCCTCAGGCTAGCCACATATGTAGAACACGTACTATTGTGGAAAAATAGGTAACCTAAAATCATATGCATATGTGACAATGCCAATTAAATCGCAGGAATACAATTCTAGAATCTTTTAAGTCTCATCCACTCATCTCAATTAAATACCGATCACTCAAATCGATAAATAACCAAGAATCCTCCCCAGTAGAGTCGCCAAATTGTAGGCGTCGTTTGAAGTGCGCCTACGTTAAAGCATGTGGTTAATATGCTTGGCACTCATAGGATGAGGGAATTGACATACGATTAGGGACAAGGAAAGTAGGGAGCCGCCAACAAGTTTGTAAGGAACTTGTAAACCGTTCACAGATTATAAAAGGCAACCACGAATAAGGGACAACGAAGGCAACAACGATTGAACCGTGAAGGTTACATCCCATTCATAATCCATGAGATTAATAACTCCATATAGTTCGGAACCACGAAAGGAGGATCGGGGATGATGGTACGAAGTGAGTCATGGAGTCACATTCGCCCGTATTGGCCTCTACTCGATTCTTATAGTGAAAAGTGATTCCTGCGATCTCAAAGGCATGCAAACAAAGATTCAATTTGCTCCAAACTATAATTATGCTAAATTGATTGAATATTAATGCAACAAATAATTCTAAAATGTTAGTGATCACTTGATTAAATAACAAGAATAAAAAGGAACCTAAACCGTTCGTCCAAATTATCTTATTAGGCGTGATTTTCAATTACATATTCCATTTAACATGCAATATGATGATCATAATAACAATAATAGAATTAAAATTAATATTGGAATAAATTCAACAATAATAGCATTAATCAAATCAAATAATAAACCTAATCATGATACTAGTAGCAAGAATAAAAATAAGAGTAATTAAGTGATTAATTACTCACTTTTCGCGTTTTCTTGAAATTGCTACATCATGAATAAACTGTTAGTAACTTCAATAAAAAAATATAAATCAAATGAAAATTAAATTAAATAAAGATTATATTTGATTTGGTCCAAACCCACAATCAATTATACCTTTCACGCCATGGTTAAAGTATAGAATTTAGGGTATTGTATGGACTCCTTGGAGTGCTTGAAGGAAGGAATAGTAAAAGAATGGGGAGGCTAGTGTTTAGGCTAAAGAGGGAGAAGAGAATAAAATTGTTATCAAGCTTGTTGATAATTTGAAAAGGGGTGATATGACCTCTATTTATAGAAAAGAAAAAGAAGGGTCGAAGAATTAAGATAAGATCCGAATTAAATCGGAATAAAACTCGTTAGATTGCAGTTTTTGCGATTTTGTTTTTATCATATCTTTTGATCCAGAAATTGGACTAACATGAGTAATATTTTGTTGGAAATATCATGAAGTCTAATTTATAACCCAATTGGAATCAGATTAAAATATTTTATTGAACAAAAGATATGGACGAAATAGTGAGACGGTGTCAGTTTTGGATAGATTTTGACATTTTATTCATATCTTTTCCTTTATAGCTTGGAATTGATATTATAATAAATCATTGGAAAGATAATTTAAGGGCTATA
Organism: Chenopodium formosanum; assembly: GCA_024500155.1. Taxonomy (NCBI): domain Eukaryota; kingdom Viridiplantae; phylum Streptophyta; class Magnoliopsida; order Caryophyllales; family Amaranthaceae; genus Chenopodium; species Chenopodium formosanum. Next base: position 23,423,726 of record CM044880.1, read on the forward strand.
CAAACATATAAAATTTGGATGAAAAATATGAGGAAAAAAAAAATATATGTCTATCTTTGAACGTCTTTCAATTTGAATAGAATTAGGACTTTCTAAAAGAAAAGTTTTATTCAATTTCAAACTATTTAATCTTATCTTTTCAAAAAGAATAATTAAGATATTTTAGAAACTTTTAGAAGTTTCCAATTAAATCCTAATTGGTTTAGGAATGGGATTAAATAATTTGGACCCTCCACATGATCATTGGGTCGTAGGTAAGGCGGACTTATGTTCGGTTTGGGCTCAATTTAATATTTTTGCCATAAATTATTCGTTATAACTCGGATTGGGGCTTAAAATATATCGTTTGAAAGCTCTTTTAAATCCTCATCGAACTATTCAATCATTGGACCCGGATTATGGATCAAAATAAACAGGATTAAATGTTTTTATAAAAAGGACACGAAATGAATGATTTTAAAGGACACGAAATAAATTATTTTGGGTTTAAAGGCACGAAAAGAGGAAAATAAGTTATGGTTTGGGGAAATGGGATAGGATTTGGGTTGGTCTTATGAAATGGAAATATGGATTTAAGCACTCCAAAGATTAAATACTCAACCTGACCAATAATGGCGGTGAAAGGCTGTTCATCATCGGGTTTGGTTTTGGGGAGACATTTTTAGGTGTTTACAGATGTCGAAACGATCCTTGATTCATTAAGTGTTTGAAACAAGTAGCTATTAAAGCTAGAAAAAGTATTTTTTAGTTTTAACGTGCTAAAGAATCTAGATTGATCCTTTGTATTTGTAGAACGCTTTTACAAGTAATGGTGTTCTGGGTGATGTCATGTCATGAGAATAGATCGGTTTAAAAAATATTAAAAAAGGGATGATGTCCTTTCAATCATGTCATCGTTGGTCTAAAGTCCCTCGATACATCATTAAAACTTTAGCCTGATTTTAACAATATGAAAAGATGATAAAAAGAATGTTTCGGCTTTCGCAGCCTTCTGGCTTTCGCAGCCTACACATTTCAGCTTTCGCAGTAGGAATATAGTTCTTGACAATTCTCTTGTCAAAACGCAATACTCGATGTCCACAAGATAGAAATACATGTCTCAGGACTGGAGGCATATATCCAAATCCAGTGAGAAAGAAGAAAATATGTAACTCTCTCAGTAGTTTTGTCCACAAGATGAGTACACGTGTCTCAGGACTGGGAGCACGTGACTACATAGGTGCGACATCGTCTTGTCACTCTTTATATAGGGTGTGGATGACACCCTAACTGTCCAGTAAGCTAGTAAGCGCACTAACTATCGTATTTTCTTTTAATAAAGAAGTGTATGTTCCTGAATGGTTCGACGTGCCTGTCGACTCGTGAGAGAACGCTTAAAGTAAAGTAATTATCTACCTTTTAGTTCCGAGAGGTAGATCTCGCAAAGCTGGGGAAGAAGGGAAATTTTACGCAACACCTACACCATTTAATTTTACACTGTATGATAACGCCTTGCATTTTTACACCGCATGACGACGCCTTCCTTTTTGCCGTGGACGTGAAAAAATAAGAAAAGCCGAACATTTATAACGTCAGTACAGTAAAATGAAAAACCTGTCTATGAGAGCTTTTACGTAAAGCACCACTACGGAACGTCTTAAGACACTTTTACGAAACACGTTCAAAACGTATGCTTAGGGAAGGCACAAAGCACGATGTGCATGCAAAATGATGCAAAAAACTATCAAAGAAGAAAGCAAACTACAAAATGCAAAGAAATTTAAAAAAGATTTTGATAATTTGCACGCCATTACGTCTAATGACGAGCAAAAACCGTTGAAAAATAATCAAACGGATCAAAATCTAGAGACCGGTCATTTTAGTGACCAGTTTCCGCACGCAACTCAGTGGGTCACGCTGGCCAGGCGCGCGCATTGTTTGGAGTTGCGCTGGTCTATTACGCGCAACTGTTTCAGTTGCGCGGGACATAGTAAAAAGAAATCGCTGAGCGCGATTTTCATTTCGCACTTTCTTCTTCTTCCTTCCCCATTTCGTTCCTCTCTCTCTCTAAGAAGCTCAGTTTTTTGCGATTTTCAAAGCCTAAGGAAGTAAATCTCACCCTTAATTCACATTTGCAACAATCCAATGTAAGTTTTTTGTTTAAATTCGTTTTTTCTTGGCGGAATTTGGGTGTTTTTCGAATCATTAAACCCCAATTTTCGAATTTGAGGGGTTTTTTATTTAGACCATTATTCTTGAAATTGTTTGTTCCATGTTATTGTGCTATTTTTAAGGAGTGTTTTGCAATAAATTTCATGAAAAATGGTTAAATATTGAACCTTGTATGAGCATATCTTCGTTTGAGTATGTTTTTTGCACTTTTCTTCGAATTTGGTTTGTTTCTTGTTCTCTTGCTTGCTCATTTTTGCTATACTTGTTGATTATGAGGTAATTATAGAATTAGAACTAATTATATCTTCATAAGTAATGTTTTGAAAATTTTGAATCCAAAAATTGGCGCGAAGTGTGCACTTAACTTATTTTTTCCATGTTTATAACTTCAAGATTGTTTGGTAGACGATAATTGCATTATTGTTACTATTATTTGCCTAGGCATAGTCGATTCATTGAGATTTTGGAACATAATCCCTTGAATGCTGAGTTGAAACTAGTATAGGATGGTTTTTATGGGTGTTAGAAGCCCCCATTTTCTGAGTTTAACTGCAGGTATCGTAGCCCCCTAGTATGGGTGGCATTCGATTTTTGTGTTTTGCCCTTTCGGTAGCCTTTATGCTGCCGAAATGGGTCCAAAACATGTTCATTAGCATAGTTTAAAAAACAAAACTAATACATAAACTCTATCCATAGCATGGATTCTCCTCCATTCGTCGATGCTAAGGAGATTCTAGGAGATCCCATCCTAGACGAGGCGGTGTGCCCTCGAAAAAAGGGTGACCTGTCCTCGTGAAGTGGTTCGGGAGCAACGCGTCGGAGATGATCGATGTCGCTCGGAGGATGTGGTTTGGGAGGCTCCTCCAAATGGGACCGTAGGGTCCTTAAGTGGGACCCAAACCATGACGTCTCGATCAGTGGTTGTGCGGCATTGTCAGTCCTTTGTGCCTTCATTTTTTTCTTTTTCTTCGAAACAAGTTATAGCCACATTTTTACTCTTTTTTGTGCCCTTCTTTTTTTAGAGTGAGCCTAGCATGCATCTATACGGCTCTGGTGACCTGTGAGGTCGTATTGAGAGTTTACCAGAGGTGGTAAAGGAGATTGTGGAGCTTTCAGGGATTAGCTTCGCGCTGGCGGCTCTTCGGGATTTATCGAGTCAACCTGCGTCGCCGGCTATTCTTCGTGGATTACTGGAGTTTTGGTGGGATTCCACCAACACTTTTCATTTTCCAAGAGGAGAGATGACGATTTCCCCTTACGATTTCTCTATGATTATGGGTTTTCCTTTTAGAGGTGATCCAGAAGCTATAGAGGTCGTCAAGGGGTCAGACAAGAGACTGCGTGACCTCGTGGGGGACCGTCTTACATCGGCCCTTCACATGTATGCGCAGTTTTGTTTGTACTCGGTTCTTGCCAATGAGTTGTCGGCTGACGAGGTTGATCGGAAGTGTACACCTGAGCATATGGCTCGTATACACATTGCTCACGTTCTTTCCGTCACTATCTTGAGTGATCAGGGAGAGCATTTTGCCATTGGGTTACTTATTTGCCTCAGTGATTTGGGGTAGGTAGGTAACTTGAGTTGGGCGGAGGTGTCGTATGCCTGTATGCTCATAGCTATGGGCAAGGCAACCCGAGTGATGGATTCCACGACGGCTACTAAGGTGCCTCGGATCTCCCACACGTGGCATGTTCGTATCCTTGAGGTGCGTACTTATCCTTTAAATTTTCTTTTAATGTCCATATTTTTCCTTTTCTTATTATTTTTCGCTTCTTATAGGCATGGGGATATTCGTACCTGCCTTTCTTAGCCCCTAGGACGCTCGGCGCTGCTCGCTTTCATATCGTCCATCGGCTGGTCACGATTAAGAAGAGGCGAGTCACTTTAGCCGGCGAAAGTCGCCAGAGGATCCTTTCGGCGACTCGTGCGTCGGTGAGTATTTTAATAACACATGTGCATATTTTGTTTTTCGATTATTATTATTTTTTGATGATTTTCATATGGCTGTGTTTGTAGATCGATCTCTGTCCTTGGAGTTTGATCGTCAAAGTCCCTGAGGCTTTCTGGTCTGGCATGATTTGTTGAGGTTTCCGGGCCCTTTATCAGGGGCTTCCATTGCTCCAGAGGACAGATGCTTGGTTTTTAGGTGAGCGTGTTCTCTAGTAGTCTTCATCCGAGGAGCATGCGGTTCCTGCGGATCCTGCGATCTGGATGCAGCGTCCGAACTTGCTGTCTACCGAGGATCGTGCTCAGGTGATCCTCAGTTATCCAGCGGAGCAGTTGGTGCTGCCGGATGCATCTTACCAGGCTTTCATCGCATCATGGATGACTCCTTTCCCAGCTTTTGTTCCGGTGAGTATTTTACCATATGTTTTGTTTTGTTTTTTTATTTTTTATTTTCCTTTTATTTTCGAAACCTTGACTCTTTTATTGCGTTTTCAGCGAGTCAAGCTAGGTGGTTGGGTGCCTTTTACGGGGGAGGTCTCGTATACTGATGCTTTTGGTCGGTAATTTGCGAGATTCTTCCAGTAGCGGAGGAGGAGGAGGAGGACATATAATTTATTCCTAAGATGGTTGAGTCGGTATATTTATTTCGTATATGAATTTATTTTTATATATTTTTTTTCATATACGTTTGTTCTTTAAATGTCCTTATATTTGGAACAGGTACCGCGGGAGACCGTGAACGGCATGGTGAGGACTGTGCGTGCTTTCTGAGCTGCTTATCGGAGAGTCCTCGTGGCTTTTATCATGCCGTGATCATCGGATGGTCGCGGTAAGTTTATTTCTTTTTCTTTTATCAAAGTTATTACACAGTTTGTGTATTAATCTTTGTTTGGATTTTGCAGGATGTACAGCAGCCGTCCGGGAGTCGCCGAGCATCTTGACTTCCTTTGTATTTATTATTTTTTTGGAAACATATGTACATATTTTTTTTATTATTATATTTTTTTTGTACATATAACAAGTATTATATATATATGTCATTATTATATTTTTCTTTTGTTTCCATGAATATTTTTTTTAAGTAAAGCAAAAAAAAAAAAATCCTGAGGGAAGGAAAGGGTTCCGAACTTACCCCCCTTGAAAAAAATAACAAAAAAAAGAACAAAGAAAAGAGGACATGAAAAGGAAAGTAAAAAAAAGAAGGGGAAAATAAAAAGAAAGAAAGAGAAAAGGAAAATAAGAAAAAAAAAAAGAAAATAAAAATGAAATAAAATAAAATAAATCATAAAAAAGGACACAAGAGTTAACAAATTTAAGCGTATGATTATTCATAAGATTTCGTCAACATTCTGTTATTTTGTAGTTAAAAATACGGAAATAAATCAAAACAACATGTCGCGATAGACCAGACGCGCGCAAAAGGGTGTCTTGCGCGCGGCTGTCGCGCGCATTTAAATTGGTTGCTCGCGCCACCTACGGGTGAACTTTCCTTAGAGCAAAAATTACCGAAAATTTGCCCCACTTGGGTCTATTTAAGCGTGGTTTGTGTAGGCTTTTGATCATCTCGTATTCATTTGCTTAGTAGTGCTATACAGAATTAAAAAACAATTAAACTTTCTAAATTTTTTCCCTCTCCCTTATTTTTTACACATTGATCAATGGCAAAAACCTTTGAACAACGGTTAAAGCAATGGGTCCCTTTCCTTTCAACTTAGGATAAACTAGCCTTCAAAATATACCACCTTGAACATCTATTGAGTTATATGCAACTAGTTATAAACTTTAATTTTCTCCATGCCGCTGTCAATCATTGGGACTCGAACCACCACCTCTTTCTTTTCAAAGGGGATGAAATTGTCCCATTACTTGACGAGTTTGAGGCTCTACTAGGCTTCCCTGCAAATACTCTCCCTGTGACATATGCCCCTAGCTTGTCAGATCCCAAACCTATTTTTCAAAGATTTTTTGTTTGAGTGACAATGATATGGTTAACATTGGAAAAGAAGAAGGTGTGGATTTAATTCAATTTATTGAACATTTTGTCGCCCCTCGTGACAACTTGACTAAACAACGTTTTAAAAATCGTGCTTTATGTTATTGTCTTGTTGTCAATTGTTTACTTAGGACAAGTAAATAATATGGAGATTATTCCATGGTGTCCATAGTAGAGCACATAGAGGGATGTCATTCACCCGCTCCTTTAGTTTCGGCAGAAACCGTACTCTATGCTTGAATCGTCATAGAGGAGACCCTTACGAGAATAATTTCACGGGAAGTCCACTCCTATTACACGTACTGTTTTTTCTATCGTCGTAAAGCAACGCAAGTTAGGAAGTTCCGCTGGCCCGACCAACGCAATATTCTCCAATGCGCGCGCTACCTACTCGTGTAATGTCGCAAATTAATTTTCTTCGTTTTTTTTCTAGTTTTTAGATTTGGCTCATGGAGCGCTTGTGAATTGTTGAGCAGCCACAAAATTTTGAGGCTCATGGAGTGAGAACATTCCTTGACGTCGAATTTTCTACAAACACAAGAATGAAGAAGGATGGACATCGTTTTTCTGTCATGGGGTTTCCAATATACGCTTCGGGATTCCTTGGTGGAACATAAGTACTATGGTTGGGAATAGTTTTAATTGTCCCTATATTAGGCTTTTAGGTCTATCTAGTATTACTTACATCTTTCCTTGCAGGGTGATGAGACAATACGAAATGAAACAAATTATTCCCCCTCAAGGTTGTGATGACTCTAAAGACGTGATCTTTAAACCTGAACGGATCTCTCGTTTGATGGATTATTGGTCAAGTCTCCCTAGATGGGTAGTACAAAATCCTACTGCGAGTATTGTGTTATCCACCTTCTATAAGGCTTGGATGAATACGGCGGACAAGGGTGAACTAAACAGGGCTCGATCACAAAATCAAGCCGCCTCGGCTCACAATCCACCCAAACCTTTGATGCATTTGGCCACCACTACTCAATTTGGTGGCCAAAACAAAGGAGTGAGAAGAAAATTAGACTTCTCATCTAAAATGGCTAGTTCAAAGGAACCAAAAATAAAGGCTCCTCCTAAATTTGCACAACAAGGGGTGAAGATTAAAGAACCTTCACCAAATACTCGCAAGAAGACCCCAACAAATACTAAAGGAAAAGGAAAACAAGTTGCAAAGACCCTAATTCCTAAATTGAAGAACAATGTTTGGGTTAAAAAGAAGAGTGAAGGGGAAAGCTCTAAGGTTGCTGAAACTACTACAATGGAAACTACTTCTCTGTCGACTGTGACAATTGAGGATATAGTAAAACCTTAGAGTGTTACACAATTTGTCATTAGTTTAATTCGAATAAAGTGTAATCACTACTATGTTTTTTTTTAAAATTTATTATCTAGTTCAACAATGCCTCTTTTTTTTTTTTTTTTTTTTTTTTTTTTTTTTTTTTAATTTCGAATGGAATAAAATGAGCTTTATTATATATTTTTATATGACCGAATCATAAAGATTGCCTACGTATTCGTATTCTTTGCAATGTATTATATATATATATATATATATATATATATATATATATATATATATATATATATATATATATATATTCTTCAACCTCTTATGTAGAAATTGAATGAAAAATTAATCTAACTTTGTTTAATACTTTAAATCAAAGCTTAATTTTTTTTTTTCTGAGTAAATATTATTTTCGAGGAACGCCCCTCTTTTTATTGCAAGTAAAAATCGCAATTTTATCCTCACGCAAAAATTATGGGTTCGCAGTTCGTCATCAGGTAACGTCTAAGGTTGCGCGAGCCTGTTTTAGTTGCGCGTGACACCTGTGCTATGAGCGTTAAATTTGTTTTTCATTATTAACCCCCCAAGTGTGAAGAGTTTTTCGTGATGTTCAAAAAAATCTGAACTCTTGATTGGTCTATGTTTTTAAATTACTCCCCAAGTGTTATGGACTTTACCTTGTTATTCGGTAAAGTGCGTAACACTTAGAATCTTTTAATTGAATGCTAAAGAAAATGATGTATAAATGAACGAGTTTATCCGGATTTCATATGTAATATTTTTTAAGTCGATCAATGTTTATTAATTAGAGAATTTCATCACCTCCAATATCCATTAATCTGACATCTCATCCTTATAGAATTTCAATTATGCGGTAGGGCCCTATCCAATTAGGTTTGAATTTCCCTCTTGGATCGGTTGGTGGACCCCTAACCTCTTTTAGTACAAAGTGACCATCTTTGATATTTCCGGGTCGTGCCCTTTTGTTAAAATATCGCGCAATGCGTCGTTGGTAGACTTGTACATGATGCAAAGCTCTTAATCGTCGTTCATCGTGGAATAAAAGCTCTTCATACCTCGCTCTTACCCATTCAGCTTCCGGTAACTTACTTTTGAGTACGATGCGTAGGGATGGTATTTCCTGTTTGACTGGTTGAACCGTGTCCATTCTAAAAACTAAGGAGTATGGATTTACACCTATTGATGTTCGTATGGCCGCTCTATAACCTAATAGAGCAAAGTGTAGTTTATTCGGCCAGTATTTATAATTTTTTTGCCATTTTCTTAATGATGACTATTATGTTTTTATTTGCCGATTCTACAACTCCATTCATTTGAGGTCTATATGGGGATGAGTGATGATGTTTTACTTTATAACGAGTTAAGAGGCACTACTAGAATTTAAGTAATTAACAACGACTCAATAACGACGACATAAATATTTCATTGTTAAAAGCATACTTATAACGAGGACTAAAAATGTTTCTCGTGAGTTTTAGACTACTGTCTGCACAATGACAAAATAATACTACCTCCGGTCCAAATTACTTGTAACTTTGGGGTATTATTTGTGAGATATAAAACATTCCAAAGTTGCAAGTAATTTGGACCGGAGGTAGTATTAAATGTGTGTTGTTAATAATTTAGAAATAGAAAAAAATAATAAAAAAAAAAACAAATCGTCGTTAATAATATATGACGCGGCGGGATTAAAATTTAGAACCGCTAAATTTCTATTTTTCACTCTTACCTCCCGCTGCATTGAACTCTAAAAAGAAACCCTTGTTTTCCCTATCAAAACCTATTCACTCTAAAATTCCCAATTCGACGATAATCGGAAGCTGTATTCCTAAATCTTGTTGATCAAGGTCTATTCTTTCTCAAACTTAGAAACCAACGAAGGATGTATTCAATATTCGGTATGTTATTATATCTCTTTTGAATTACAAAATTGCAGTTTAAGTTTTAGCTTCTATTTAATATATTGAAGGACTTGTTAATTTGTTAAAATCTGAAGTTTTTCCTTTGTTTGATTTTAATTTTAGGCCTGATAAATCAATATGGTTCATCAATTTTCCCCCTTTTCTATTGTAGTTTCATTTGATTTTTAGTCAAATTACTCAAGGTTGATGTTTTATTGATACCTTGAGTTAACAATCTAATTCTTTTTTCTAATTTGTTTAACTATTTGCATGTATCTCTAAATTATTTCCTTTAATTTGTCTCTTATACTCTGTATCTATGCATACAGGATGTAAATTATTTTCAATACTTTTAATTATATAATTTGTTGGCTGGAATATTAGCTGTGTAAATTAGCATACATATGTTGCTATAGATAATCGGTGGTTTATGTGAATTAATTTGAGAAAATTTAAGATGTTATATATGTATATGTATATGTATATGTATATGTGTATATATATATATATATATATATATATATATATATATATATATATATATATATATATATATATATATATATATATATGTATGTATCAATCTCGACATACACATCTGATCTGAAATTATGACATCCATAGTTATTCTAATGATATAAATAGCATATAAATTTTGTTTTCATCATTATATTTTCGTGGGTTATTGGTCTGATATTAGTTTTGTCAAGCTATTTTTGGTGTGTATGTAAGATGATGTTAATTACATCATGTGTGCTAGAGTATATTGGGAGACTACAATAATATATAAATCTAATGTAAATGATAGAACTTCCTTCAATCCATTATCTTCTCCCCCACATCAATTATCAAGAAATGATGTGGAAGATTATAATTCATCATCCGAGTCAATGCAAGAGGACAATGATGATAATGAAACCTATTCCTCCCCTGAAGACGAGGATTTGCATATTCCACATGATAATGAGGATTTAAGTGATCATGATTTTGAGGCAAATGAAAATATGATTGATCATCATAATGACAATGACAATGACAATGAGAGGGAGATATCTACTGATATTCAAGAAATTGCAAATGGTAATATTTTTAGCAATTAACAATACATTTGATTTATCATGTATCTATTATTTTTTTTTTTTTGCAAATGTATCTATTAATTTGATACTTCTAACTATTTTTTTTTAATAGATGGGGGTGCATCTTCTACCACTAAGAAAGCTATGATTGGAAAAAAGAGGGAAATAAACAAATGTAAAGAAATAGCTAAGCTGAAGCCTAATGAGAAATTAGAGATTGAATTCTATAATAATAGAGTCGTGGGAACAAATCACAAGGTATCTGCAAGGCATCTTGGGATAATAGTTCGAGACTTAAATATCTGCCAGGTAGAGTCCGAAAATGGAGTGATATTGGAGATAGAGAAAAAGAACACATGTGGATTGCTGTTACGGTAAGTATTTAGTCTAGTTGTTAAGCTATTGATTCATATACTATTATTTATAAAAAGAAGTGGAGTATATAAAATATACTACTTCAAACCCATTTCATAAAATGCAGAATTTAAGATGTATTATGAAACTTTTGCGTATTCTCTCATTACTTTGTCAATTGTCCTAATCCTAAAAACATGAAACTGTTAGCTCAAATTGTAATGCATATAATAGAGCTGCACTTCATATTAGTCTTTTACAAGTTAGCAGACATGTATTCTGCCAAAAGACAAAGGTTAGCAGACATGTATTCTGCCAAAATTCTTATTAGTGGTCTGAAATCTCTTTACTAGTCTTTCCCTTAGTTGAAGGACAATTCCTAATTTGATTAGGAACTGAAAACTTACTACTGTCTTATTGTGCTGGTTGTGATATTAAAGGGACAGTTCCTAATTATGTTTCAATTTTTTTGTATTGATTAAATTGATAGATCATATCTAGTAGTGCTAGAATTAATTATATCTTATGTTCCAACATTAATTGATAATCTATTTTATGTTAGGATGTCTTTACTAATGAAAGCATTGACGCTTACAAGGAGCATGTTCTTAACCATATGACAGAGCTATGGACAAATTGGAGGTCTGATTTATTAAGGTATAATGTCACTAAGAAGAAAATTACCTTAGCAGCTGCATACAAAAGGTAAGCCACCAAACAGAGTTGAAGAGAATGATTGGAAGTGGCTAATCAAGGAGGTTTATTTAGACGATGATTTTCAGGTAAATCCACAAAACTAGAATTTTTTGCTATTATTTTTATATGATATAATGATACATATTGTTAATAACCTACAGAAAAGAAGCACTAGGAACTCAGAGAATAGAGCTCATTATCCTAAAGAGTTAATGCATCGAACAGGAAGCAAGCCTACTAGACAAGTCATTTGGGATGAATTGGTATGTTGATAATAATAAAATTTTTCTTTCATGTCTTAAAGTATTGTATGTGATTTACAATAATTTGACTATAAGTGAATAATTATTGTGTTATGGAAGGGAGCAAATAACGGAAATAAACCAAGTTTAGTTGATGTGTTCCATGCGACTCGTAAGAAAGGCACCAACTTTCCAAATGCAGAGACGAAACAAAAATATGTATGTTCATTGAATGCTTGATTTAGTTCGAACTTTGATTTTTTATTTATGAATATTTATTTTAATTTGGACATGATGATTATATTATTTATGTTGTAGGATGAAATTCGAAAAACAATAGAAAATAAACCATCCCTTTCTCATGCACAGGTATATATATATTATTTTTTTGTCATATATTCCATTACAAGAATGTAATGTACTCCCTATATATATTTCATAATTTGTTATATGTAATGTTAAGATGTGCAAAAATTAATGTATATGAAAAACATGTAGGTTGCACCAAAGGTTTTTGAGTCAAAGTCTCGTGATCGGGTTGTGTGTTTTGGAGGAGGTATAACACTTAAAGAAATAACAGGACCACAACCTAGTAGAGTGGAACTTCAAACTGAGTTGACAACGGCAAAAAAATAAAATCAAGATCTAATTAATCGCGTGGACACGGTACAAGCAGAGAATGATGAGCTCAAGGGACGAATGGGTGCATTTGAAGCTGAATTAAAAGCATTCAAGGATTTTATGATGCAACAACAACAATAAGTGGCTGCTACTTATTGTCAATAATAAGACATTTCTTATGTTTTTTAGGCTTAAGGATAACATTTTATAATTAGTAAACCTATTGTGTTGCAATATCTAAGCAAAAGGCTTAACTGTCATGACTAAGTGTACGTGATTATTGCTTTCATCAATTTTTAAGGTCAAACCTTTTGTGATAAATATATTTGTCATTGGCTATGTTTTTTTTAATGTCATTAATTTTATTTGAATTTTTTTTTGTGCTAATTAATTTGATTTGATAATGTATGTAGCTACCTTTTCAAATTACGACAGATTAGAAATGCCTCTTGTTATTTGCATTTGTAGTTAACGAAAAGTTTGGTTGTTATAGATTCAAATTCAAATTTTATATAACTATTCAACAACGGAGATAATTGGTCGTTATTGTCTAAAAGTTTGTTGTTGAAAGATTAGATATTAACGAATTTGTTTATCGTTAATGTTTACGACGAAGTAATAAGTTATCGTTAACAAGTAACGATGAACATCGTCGTTAAAACCAATAACGACGGAGCCTGTTACAACGAACAAACGACGAAAATATTTCGTCGTTAAATGTTTTACTGACGGTTCAAAGGCCATATAACGACAAAAATAATTGTCGTTAAAGACCCTTTTTCTAGTAGTGAGGGTCTCGACTTCAGTTTTGAATTGAGATCCCTGAGCACTAATTAGTTCGTGTGGAACTCCATATCTACAAAATATGTTTCTTTCGAGAAACTTTGCGACATGTTTAGAAGTGATGTTCACGTAAGAAGCAGCCTCAATCCACTTAGTAAAGTAATCAATGGCTACTAATACGTACTCGTGCCCTCCTGCTCTTATTGGAGAAAATTTTCCAATTATGTCAATTCCCCAAGTCGAAAAAGGCCAAGGGGAAGTGAGATTATATAGTTCGGATGGTGGAAGGTGTTGTAAATTAGCGAACATTTGACACTCTGGACATTATTTTAACATATTATATGCAATCATGTTCCATAGTGGACAAATAGTACCTTTTGTCGTGAAATTATTTTAGCAAGCATTTTACCATTCATGTGAGGTCGACAAACACCTTTGTGAGTATTCTCCATAAGGCGTGTCGATTCAGGTTGGTATATACATAATAGGCTTTGACCATTAGGCCCCTTTTTGCATAATTGACTATTTAATAGACCATATTGGGCTGCGAGTGTTCTCAAGGCTAGTTGGTCTTTTGATGAAGTATTTCAAGATATGTTCCATGGGTAATAAATTGAAGGATATGATCATACCAAGGATTGTCTCCTTCGATGTCATTTATTTCCTCTATTGCGTTGCAATATGCTGGTTCTTCTCTTCTATCTACGCATAATGACATCATATTTAAGTGATCTGGAATGTTGATCATTGAGGCTAATTTTTCTAGCGCATCGGCAAATTGATTATCATCCCTTGGGAGGCATTTAAAATCAATATGTTCAAAATGCTCAATGAGTTGCTCTAGGTGTGCTTGGAATAATAACATTGTGGAGTTCTTTATTTTTCATTTTTTTAGTATATGATTTATAATCAAACTAGAATCTCCATATATCTCTAATTTTTGCACACCTATGCAAGCTGCTGCTTCTAATCCAATAATGCACGCTTCACATTCCGTGACATTATTAGTAACCTCAAAGTCAAGTTTGACAGAGATTGGAGTATGTGCTCCCTCTGGACTTATGAGTAACACTCCCATGCCACATCCTTTTTGATTAGATGCACCATCGCAGTACATTACCCATTTGTCATCTTGCGTCATGAGAATCTCTTCATCCGGAAGATGAGTAGTTTCTGCATGACTTGTTTGAATAGGATGTTGGGCTAGAAAATCGGATACTTTCCCTTTTATTGATTTTTCTGGAATATATTTTAGTTCAAATTCGGCCAACATTACCAACCACTTGGATATTCTTCCTTGTATAGGTGGTTGTTCAAACAAATACTTTATCGAATTTTGTTGAGAAATCAAATGAGTAGTACTGTGTGGTAGCATGTAATATCGTAGTTTTGATTGCCTACACTAATGCTAAACTCGTTTTTTCCAAGGTGCTATATTTTGTTTCATATTGAATGAATTTTTTACTTATGTAGTATATTGCACGCTTGACTTTTTCTACCTCTCGTGCTAGCATGGCACCCATGGCCGTGTCTGTAACCATGATGCACTACTACAAAAAGTGGAAAAAGGAACACATAACATACAACTGTCAATTTAGATAGGCGTTCTATAGAATTATATAGAACGCCCATGTTGGATGAACGTTTTGTATGTTGAATCATATAGAACGTCTGTCCCACATAACAGTTTTATTTTATTTTTTTTTATTTTGTTACTAAAAAAATCATTCCCAATATAGAACGCTCTTCTCACTTAACCGTTCTATTCTATTTTAATATTATTTTTTTTAAAAAAAAAACAAAGAAACCCTAACAAGTAACAACTCTCCTCTTTCTTCTTATTTCTCAACTCACACGCCGCTCAAGTTTTACACTCTCATCTCCTTCCTCATCAGATTAAATTTACTCCAATCAACACTCTTTCATTATACTCCCTTTGATTTTGTTACAAATTCGTCGAGAAAATTATCAAATATATTATTTTCTCATACGATAATCTACAACAATGAGCAAATCATGGGGTTTGTATTTTCCCAACAAGAGCATATTAGGAGTGTTTTCCACATTTCACATTTTGGAATCAACAACTTGATCAGATTCTCATGATGTCATGAGTGGTTTATTTTCACTCAAAATAAAATTTTTGCCTTTCTTCTCTAATAGGCTCGTTAACAAGTAATTTCAGGTTTGTTCATCATAATTTATTATTTAGAGTTGAATTTGGGTTGTTTGTGATGATTTTCGAAACAAATGCAAAGTAAAAATTGCATTTTTCAGTAGTTTGTATGCTTTATTTCTTTGCAATCTATTTAAAATGTCAAATTTTTAATATAGCAGAGGAGTTAAGGGTGATGAGGAAATTGAAATTTTTGTATAATTAATGTTTATTAATTATTTAATTTTGATTACAACTTATAGTAATTTGTGTGTTTGTAGTGCATTTTTTGTTGATGAATTAGAATCCGATTACCAATTGGATTGTTGGTAACCATCTGCTCTGTTGCTTGGTGGGGCAATTGGTGTTGAGAAATCAATATTTTCAGAAATTTATTTTTGATTGATTTTTTTTTTCTTCATACAATATTATTTGATCTGTTTGTATAGTTGAATTTATAAATCTAATTACTCTATTATTGGTGTAGGGAATGTATAAGGTTGTGAAGTTGAAGAAGCTCTTTAACACGAGGAGACAACTACCAAGTATAATTGAATCAAAATTGCCATTTCAGATCAAGTTCCAAACAAAAGCTATGGAGAATGGACTAATGGAGCTAATGGAATTGAATATATCTCTAAATTTAGAATATACTTGAATTTTTTTGTATATCGATTTTTCATTTTGTGAATTGTATATAAGTGAATGATGAATCAGTTGGTTTATTAAATAAATTCATACGTTTTATAGTATTTTGAATTTTTTTATATCATATATATGGTGTAAAAAGTGACCCTTAAAAAGGTGATATAAATACAGTGTAATATGCCAAATTAAAAAAAATACAGAATTTCTATACAAAATATGCGTATATTAGTGTATTTAAATTAAAGAATAGAGAACGGTCATGTGACATCACAGTTCTCTTTAGTGAAGAAATATAGAACGGTCAAGTCACGTGACAATTCTTTTTTCCTTCATTATTTTCTAATTTTAAGAAGGGAAAAGAGAACGGTTGTGACTAACAACCGTTCTATATATATTAGTATATAGAACGCCTACTTGAACCGTTCTATAAACTTTACACATCGCTTAGCAGAAGAACGGTCCTAAGGCGTTCTATAAAACTTGTTTTAACCGTTCTATAATCCCTTTTTTGGAGTAGTGATGTACAACCTAAGAGGTAGTTTGGGTACTGGTGGTACTAAAACTGGTGGAATTTTGAGATAATCTTTGCTTTTCTCAAAGGCCCTTTGACGTTGATCGTCCCATTCATGTTTTTCTTCCTTTTTCAATTTTTTAAATATTGGCTCACAAGTCATAGTCAGTTCGTTGATAAACCGACTAATGTATTGTATTTTGCCAAGAAATCCCCTAATTTCTTTTTTTGTTTGAGGGGAGGCATATCAACGATTGCCTTTATTTTAGAAGGATCAATCTCAATACCACGTGTGCTTACTACGTATCTGAGAAACTTAGCAGAATTAACTCCGAAGGCGCATTTTTGTGGATTCAATCGCATTTTATATTCTTTTATGCGAGTGAAACATTTGCGTAAAGATTTTATGTGTCCCATTCTATCTTTGGACTTTATAATCATATCATCCACATACACTTCTATTTCTGTATGCATCATATCATGCAAGAGAGTCATAGTTGTTCTTTGATACGTAGCTCCTACATTTTTTAGACCAAATGGCATGACTATGTAGCAATATGTGCCCCAAGGGGTGATAAAGCACGTGTTTTCTTCATCTTCTTTTGCCATTAGAATTTGGTTGTTGCCTGCATATCCATCTATAAAGAGTAACATCGTATGTTTAGCCGTGTTATCTACCAATATATCAAAATGAGGTAGAGGAAAGTCGTCTTTAGGGCTAGCCTTGTTAAGGTCCCAAAAGTTGACACATATGCAAACTCATCCATCCTTTTTAGGGACTAGGACGATGTTCGCTACCCATTCGGGGTAATTACATACGTGAATGAAACCTGCGTCTAATTGTTTGTGTACTTCTTCTTTTATTTTCAAAGCGATATCAGGTTTCATTCGTCAAAGTTCTTGTTTTACTTGTTTAGAGGTAGGGTTCAATGGAATAATATGTTCCGCAATTTCCCTATCTATCCCAGGCATGTCCTTGTATGACTAAGAAAACACATCTTGGAATTCTTTAAGCGTCGATTTGAGGATCCATCGCTCTTCCGGATTTAAAGTTAAGCCAATTTTGACTTCCCTTTTGTTTTCATTGGTTGTTATATTGACTATTTCAGTTTCTTCAATTATAGGGTTTTGTTCTTGTTCATTCATCAGTTCAACCAATTTATTAATATTATCATCTTCATTAGATTGATTGTTATAGCATTTACAAGATTCAAGAGAAGACATATACTCGGAAATAGAGCTCATATTATTGAATTCAAAAGAGAGTACATCAAGAAAAGAATCTTTTTTGGGATCTTCGTCCTTAGAACTAGAAAATAAAGATTCAGTAATGGCCACAAGGCTAAAATTTTCAGCTTCCTTAATGTCTAAGATAAACTTGTCATCCTATTCTTCAAACATCTTCCCCTTGCCTGTGACGATTTCTAGCTTGATACCTTTATGATTGGTCCACTTGAATGTTTTCCTCCATCCATGCTCGAAGGTTTCATTAGAAGGGGTGATCAACAAGGTTGGTTCAAAAGCTTCATCTCTGATGGCATTCTGATTATTCATGGTAGCAACATGGTTTTGCTCAAGTCCAAATAACATTTTGAATGCTTGCTTATCATAGCACCTTGGGGTTGGGTGTTTTGATTCAACGATTTCAAGATCGTTATTCAAGAAGTAGCAATCATGAAATATCTCAAATCCAGGTTTCTTGATTCCTTCCAGAACTAATGGTTCTGGAAAGTCATAGCAAGGGTAATCTTCTCCCTTCCTAATGAATTGTCCATCAAGGGTTTGTTGGTAAGATGGGAGCAAAGCGATTATCCCTTTCTTGTTGCTGTCTCTACAAGCTTTGTTTTTAGCATCATAAGACTCTAGTTCTACCTTGGTTGGTTTGTATTCCAATCCAAAAGAGAGACTTTTCTTTGGGATAGGAAGTAAAAGATATATCTTCATTCCTATTCCCTAAGGCATCCCAGGAAAGTAACTACTCTTAAACAAGATGTTGTTTACTATCAGGGTGGAATATAGATCAAGCTTAAATTGTTCTTCAAGGCTTTCTTCCATTTCAATTGTGCAGATTGGCTCCGCGACGAATCCCCACATGTCCTCTTCATCATTATCATGGTTTATTTTTAAAAGTGATTGGTCAGTTATGGCTATTTTGAGAGGAGAAGTATGTTTAGTCATAAGAAGCCCTTGATAATTCAACATAATCATTTGATGAAGTGAGGATGGTTTTGCACCAAGCTCATGTATCCAAGGATGTCCAAGTAGAAGTTTGAATGTGGGTTTAATATCCATGACATGGAATTCAGCTATCTTTTGAATTGGGCTTGTGGTACTTGGTAGCTTAACAGTTCCACACACTGATCTCCTCGAGTTGTCATAGCCCCTAATGCTTTGTGTTGTTGATTGGAAATCTTTTTCTAGATTAAGGCCTACATATTTTGCTGCTCGTAATGGGCACATATTTAAAGCTTACCATTTGTCTACTAATGTGAGAGGGATATTGTACCCTTTGCACCTCACAGTTAAGTATAATGCATTGTTGTGGGTAGTGTCTTTTGAAGGAAAATCATCATTAGTGAAAATGATTAATTTGTTGGATTTCTCTCTATTAAGCAAGCTAACGAGATCCTGGGGGGTTGTGTATGTACTTACATACAAAGCCGTTAGAGTGTTCATAAGAGAATTCCTATGTTCTTTAAAAGTACTTAGGAGTTCCCAAATGCTAACATTCGCCTTGGATTGGCGAAGGTGTTTGACCAATGGGTCTTCCACCTCAAGTGGAGGTGGTATTGGGTTTTGTACTTGACCTTGAGTTTGATTTTGCATAGTCGAAGATTCATTTGGTGGTGCTTGATAAACTCGCCCAGAACGAGTTAGATGATCTATCTCATTCGGGTTAGTTGTAGGATTCGTGAACCAACTTTATTCTAGAGGATTTGAATGTGCCTTCATTTTAAGATGTTCCATGAGTTGTGCTTGATGCCATTGTTCATCCAAGGAAAGATTTGATAACTCTTGTGACTTTCCTAAGAAATGATACCAATAAAGTGCTCCATTTGTCTTATTTTGAAGACAAGAGGGAGGTAGGACGACAGCGTACTTAGAGACATATAAGTCTTGAAAGTCGTCGTCCCATAACCCAAACACTTCATTAGTTGCCCCTATGAGTATTATGGTTAGAGGTTTCCCTATAGGTGTGATATAGTCCAAGGGATTGAACGTATCACTTACCATATGGTCCTCATCAATGTGAAAGGTCCCTAGTGGGGATACATTGTTTTTAGGTTTAGGCATGGGAATTCTCCCATCGTCTACTATATATTGTACTTTGTGTTTTAGGACATAGAAACGTTCAGTATCATGCCCAACACCCCTATGATAAGCATAATAAGCACTACCATCCCATCGCGCGTACCTTCTTTCTGGTGGAGTGGGTTGTGTTGACCCTTTTAGTGTAAGTAGACCTTTTTCACTCAATTTTTCTAATAACTCTTTATAGATCATAGGAAATGGTGTAAAATTTATTTCTTTTGTCCATCTTCTTTGAGGATCATTAATGTTATTATATTGCATGGAGGTCGCAAATACATTAATAGAGGATGAAGTATTATCATTCCCCTTTTTGTAGTTATTCCTAGGTTGGTGATGATAAGGTTAGTTTGCTTTTTCTTTAGCAAGATCATCTTAAATCCCAGTAGCCACATAATAGACCTTTTGAAAAGTGTCTAAACCAAGGTAACGTAGATGCTTGTTGTACTTTTCATGACAATTGTCTATGAATTTTTTGTACTAACTCGAGTTCAGGTGGCCTTTGGGCAAGGTGAGCGCCTTTTCTCGCCATCTACCATTGAAAGAAAGGAAACCTTCATCGTCGCCTTGCTTAAGCATTTCGAGTTCACGTAGAGTTGATTTGAACTACTTTACTCTCATATTGAGTAATGAAAGCCGAAACTACATCTTCCCATGTTGTTTTGAATTTTGGATCTAGCCCATAGTACTACTCTCTCGCGGTTGGGTCTAGAGATAAAGAAAAAATCAAAGCATAAAGCTTAGGATCAACTCCCTTTAATGCCATGGTGCCAGTAAAACACATTAAGTGGTTTTGTGGATTATTGGTCACCTTAAATATTGGCAAGTCCATAGCTACTAAGTTTTCTGGAAGGAGCAAACTTTTCTGTGTCGAAGTACCTGTTCCCCATTATAGAACGAAGAACAAGCTTCTCCAATGACTTGTCTTTGACGGATAATTGTTCCATCTTTTGTTGCAAGGCTAGAGTCTCGGCATTTTTCTTTTAAGCCTTTTCAAGTTTCTTTATTCTTCTTTCCTCGGCCTCTTGAGCCTTTTGTTTTCTTAAGAGAGCAATCTCTTATTAAAGTAGCTCAATGGTTGACATTGTTGTTGGACTAGGACTAGTTGTCGAGGGAAGGTGGTTTGAAAGGGATGGGTTGTTTGATGGTAAACGTAGAATGCGAGCGCCCGGGAGTCTTCGTTCCCAAGCTTGAAAACTGGCCCTAAAAGAAGTACGAAAGGATAAGTAAATCAATACGCTTGTTTGGAAGACAAAAAGAAGAAGAAAGAACACAAGATATATTTGAATGGATAACATTACCCTTAAACAATTCTTCAATGAAGATATTGTTTGAACGAGCCAATTTGTTTTCGCAAAAATCAAAATGGCTCGTAATAGTAGGCGCGCGCAAGTAACTAAGCTTCGCGTGGCTGGCGCGCGCATCCGAATCACTTGCGTTGGCTTGGGTCGCGCAACTCATTGAGTTGCGCGCGCGCCACCTGCTCGCAATTTTTATTTTATTTTTTTAATTTGAGCTTTTTTTTTTAATATTTGCCATCATTTTTTTTCTATTTTTTTATGTTACCCTTTGAATATGACTCAAAATTATGAAGAGAAAACTTCGTAATTGGGAACCTAAACCAAACTAAAGGAAAATTATGAAGAGAAAACTTCGTAATTTAGAGAGCGAGACTTGAACACATAATATCTTCCTTTTGCACAAAATTAAAAACCAACCAAGCATCATTGCATCATGCATAATCATAGCACACTTTAACCTTTAGGGATTGGCTCATTGACTAGGGGTCGCCAAAAGTAGGTTTCTATCCCGAAATCAATAACAATCATCCCACTTATATCGCTAAAAAAATGTTGGGACAACGATGTCATTAGTCAACACGTTGATTGATTGATTTGTGCATCCTTTCTTAAGATATGGTATATTTTGAGACTAAAGCTTTTGACCTTAGAATGACATTGTGTGTATCTTGGATTATGGTATGCCTATGTGATTACGTGACTATGTGCAATTTTCTCTTCGTAATTTTGAGTCATATTTGAAGGGTAACATATGGAAAAAAAATAGAAAAAAATTATAATTGAAAATATATATAAGAAAACGCTCGAAAAAAAATTTTTTACGAGCAGGTGGCGTGCGCAACTCAAAGAATTGCGCGACCCCAGTCCGCACAAGTGATTTGGATGCGCACGACAGACGTGTGCAACCTAGTTATTTGCGCGTGCCTACTGTTACTAGCAATTTTGTTTTTTTCGAAAAACAAATTAGCTTGTTCAAACAATATCTTCATTGAAGAATTGTTTGAAGGTGATGTTATCCGTTCGAATATATCTTGTGTTCTTTCCTCTTCTTTATGTCTTCTAAACAAGCATATCTATTTACTTATCCTTTTGCACTTCTTTTAGGGCCGATTTTCACGCTTGGGAACGAAGACTCCCAAGCACTCATATTCTACGGTTATCATCAAACAATCCACCCTTTTCAAAACACCTTCCCTCGACAACTAGTTCTAGTCCAACAATAATTTCGGCCATTGAATAAGTTCAAGAAGGGATTCTTTGTTTGAGAGAAGAAAAGGCTCAAGAAGCCAAGGAGAAAAGAATTAAAAAACTCAAGAAGGATGAAACGAAAAATGCTAAAACTTTATCCTTGCAGCAAAAGATGGAAGAATTTTCTATCAAAGAAAAGTTGTTGGAGAAGCTAGTTCTTCGTTCTACAATGGGGAACAAGTACTTCGACGCAAAAAAGTTTGCTCCTCCCGCAGGACTTGCTTTACCAGAAAAGTTCGTGGATACAGACTTGCCAATATTTAAGGTGACAAATAATCCACAAAACCATTTAATGTGTTTTACTGGCACCATGGCATTAAAGGGAGTTGATCCTAAGCTTTATGCTTTAACTTTCCCTTTATCTCTAGACCCAACCACGAGAGAGTGGTACTATAGGCTAGATTTAAAATTCAAAACAACATGGGAAGATGTAGTTTCAGCTTTCATTACCCAATATGAGAGTAACGTAGAGTTTAAATCGACCCTACGTGAACTTAAAATGCTTAAGCAAGGAGACGATAAAGGTTTCCTTGCTTTCTATGGTAGATGGCGAGATAAGGCGGCTCACCTTGCCAAAAGGACACCTGAACTCGAGTTAGTAAAAACATTCATTGAAAATTATCATGAAAAGTACAACAAGCATCTACGTTACCTTGGTTTAGACACTTTTCAAAAAGTCTATTATGTGGCTACTAGGATTAATGATCTTGCTAAAGAAAAAGCAAAAAAACTTTATCAACATCAACCTAGGAATAACTAGAAAAAGGGGAATGATAATACCTCATCTTCTATTGATCTATATGCGACCTCCACGCAATATAATAACACAAATCAATATAACAGTAATGATCCTCGGAGAAGATAAACAAAAAAAAAAAAATTTACACCATTTCTTATAAGCTAAAAAGAATTATTAGAAAAATTGAGCGAAAAAAGTCTAATTGCACCAACACGACCAACACCACCCACTCCACCGGAAAGAAGGTATGCTCAATGGGATGGCATTGCTTATTGTGCTTATCATAGGGGCGTTGGGCATGATACTGAACGCTGCTATGTCCTAAAACACAAAGTACAAGATCTAGTAGACGATTGGAGAATTCCCATGCCTAAACCTAACAACAATGCATTCCCACTAGGGGCATTTCACATTGATGAGGACCATATGGGAAGTGATACGTTCAATCCTTTTGACTACATCACACCTATAGGGAAACCTCTAACCACCACACTCATAGGGGCAACTAATGAAGTGTGTGAGTTATGGGATGACGACTTTCAAGACTTATATGTCTGTAAGTATGATACCATCCCACCACCATCTTGTTTACAGAATGAGACAAATGGAGTGCTTTATTTGGGAAGTCACAAGACTTATCAAATCTCTCCATGGATGAACAATGGCATGAAGCACACCTCATGAAACATCTTGAAATGGAGGCACGTTCAAAGCCTCTAGAAGAATGTTGGTTCATGAGTCCTACAACAAACCTAAATGAGATAGATCATCTAACTCGTTTTGGGCTAGTTTATCAAACACCACCAAATGGATCTTTAACCACACAAAATCAAACTCAAGGTCAAGTACAAAACCTAGTACTACCTCCACTTGAGATGGAAGATCCATTGGTCAAACAACTTCGCCAATCTAAGGCGAATGTTAGCATTTGGGAACTCCTAAGTACTTTTAAAGAACATAGGAATTCTCTTACGAATGCTCTAAAGGCTTTGTCTGGAAGCATAGACACAACTCCCCAGGATCTCGTTAGCTTACTTACTATCGAGAAATCCGACAAAAAGACACTACCCACAACACTGCGTTATACTTTACTGTGGGGTGCAAAGGATAAATATCCCTCTTACTTTAGTAGACAATAGGCCAGCTGTAAATGTGTGCCCATTGCGAACAGCAAAATATTTAGGCCTTAATAAAGAAAAAGATTTTCAATCAACAACACAAAGCATTAGGGCCTATGAGATCTCAAAGAGATCGGTGTGTGGAATTGTTAAGCTATCAATTACCACAGGGCCAATTCAAAAGATGGTTGAATTCCATGTCATGGACATTAAACCCACATTCAACCTTCTACTTCGACGTTCTTAGATAAACGAGATTGGTGCAATACCATCCTCACTTCATCAAATGATTAGGTTGAATTATCAAGGGCTTCCTATTACTATACATGCTTCTCTTCTCAAAATAGCTATAAATGATCAATCACTTCTAGAAATAAACCATGATAATGATGAAGAGGACATGTTGGGATTTGCCGCAAAGCCAATATACACAATTTAAATGGAAGAAAGCCTTGAAGAACCATTCATGCTTGATCCATATTCTACTAAGATATTAAACAACATCTTGTTTAAGAGTGGTTACTTTCCTGGGATGCCTTCTTGAATAGGAATGAAGAAACCTCTTTTACTTCCTATCCTAAAGAAAAGTTTCTCTTTTGTATTGGGATACAAACCAACCAAAGAAGAATTAGAGTCTCACGATGCTAAAAACAAAGCGCGTAGAGACAACAATAAGAAAGAGATAATCACTTTGCTCCCATCTTACCAACAAACCCTTAATGGACAATTCATTAGGGAAGGAGAAGATTACACATGTTATGACTTTCCAGAAACATTAGTTTTGGAAGAAATCAAGAAGCCTGGATTTGAAATATTTCACGATTGCTACTTCTTGAATAACGATCATGAAATCGTTGAATCAAAACACCCAACCCCAAGGTGCTATGATAGGAAAGCATTCAACTTGCTATGTGGACTAGAGCCAAACCATGTTGCTACCATGACTAATTAGAATGCCATCCAAGATGAAGCTTTTGACCTAACCTCGTTAATCATCCCTTCTAATAAAACCTTCAAGTATGGATGGAGGAAATCTTTTAAATGGACCAATCATAAAGGTGATAAGATGGAGATTGTCACAGGCAAAGGGAAGATGTTTGAAGAATTTGATGACGAGTTTAGTTTAGACTTTAAGGAAGTTGAAAATTTGAGCCTTGTGGCCATTACTGAATCTTTATTTTCTAGTTCTAAGGACGAAGATCCCAAAAAGGATTCTTCACTTGATGTTCTCTCTTTTAAATTTAATAATATGAGCTCTATTTCCGAGTATATGCCTTTTCTTGAATCTTTTGAATGCTATAACATTCAATCTAATGAAGATGATAATATTAATAAATTAGTTGAATTAATGAATGAACGAGAACAAAAGAACCTTGTAATTGAAGAAACCAAAACAGTCAATATAGTTACCAATGAAAACAAATGGGAAGTCAAAATTGGCTTAACTTTAAATCCGGAAGAGCGATCGATCCTCATATCGACGCTCAAAGAATTCAAAGACGTGTTCGCTTGGTCATACAAGTACATGCTTGGAATAGATAGGGAAATTGCGGAACATACCATTCCCTTTTACCCTACCTCTAAACCTGTAAAACACAAGATGTTGACCATTGAGGCTAATTTAAAGAGCTTTTATTCCTCGATGAGCGACAATTAAGAGCTTTGCATAATGTACATGTCTACCAATAACGCATTGCGCGACATTTTAACAAAAGGGTACGACCTAGAAATATCAATGAAGGTGACTTTGTACTAAAAGAGGTTAGGGATCCACCAACCGATCCAAGAGGGAAATTCAAACCTAATTTGATAGGACCCTAGCCCGTAATAGAAATTCTATCAGGAGGAGCTGTCAGATCAATGGATAATAGAGGTGATGAAATTCGCCAATTAATAAATATTAATCGACTTAAAAAATATTACATATGAAATTCGGATAAACTCGTTCATTCATTAATAAATCAATTTTTAGCATTCAATTAAAAGATTCTATGTGTTACACACTTTACCGAATAACATGGTAAATTTCGTAACACTTGGGGGTAATTTAAAAATAAAACATAGACCATTCAAGTGTTAAGATGTTTTCAAACATCAAGAAAAACTCTTCACACTTTGGGGGAGGGGGGTAATAATGCGAAAAAAATTTAACACTCGTAGCACAGGTGTCGCACGCAACTAAAACAATTGGGCGCGGATGTCACACGCAACAAATTCAGTTGCGTGCGATAGGCTCGCGCAACCTTAGACGTTGCGCGTGCCACCTGATGACGAAGTACGAACCTTGATTTTTTTGGGTATCAATAAAATTGCAATTTTTACTTACAATAAAAAGGGGGACGTTTCTAGAAAATAAGATACACTCGGAAAATAAAAATTAAGCTTTGATTTAAATTATTAAATAAAGTTTGATTAATTTTTCTGTCAATTTCTACATAAGAGGTTGAAGAAAAATATAAAAAAAAAATATTAATATAAACATTGCAAAGAACTACGCAATGACCTCAATTCGTAATATGAATACGTAGGCAATCTTTATGATTCAGTCATAAAAAAAATATTATAAAGCTAATTTTATTCCATTCAAAACTAAAAAAAAAACAAGAGGCATTGTTGAACTAGAAAATAAATTAAAAAAACCATAGTAGTGATTATACTTTATTCAAATTAATTTAATAACAATTTGTGTAACACTCTAAGGTTTTACTATATCCTCGATTGTCACAGTCGACGGAGGAGTAGTTTCCATTGCAGTAGTTTCAGTAACCTTAGAGATTTCCCCCTCACTCTTCTTTTTAACCCAAACATTGTTCTTCAATTTAGGAATTGGGGTCTTTTCAACTTGTTTTCAATTCCTTTTCCTTTAGTGGTTGTTGGAGTCTTCTTGCGAGTATTTAGTGAAGGTTCTTTAATTCTCACCCCTTGTTATGCAGGTTTAGAAGGAGCCTTTCTCTTTGGTTGCTTTGAACGAGCCTTAGGAGATGAAAAGTCTAATTTTCTTCTCACTCCTTTGTTTTGGTCGCTGGGAGGAGT
Source organism: Chenopodium formosanum (assembly GCA_024500155.1). Classification (NCBI taxonomy): domain Eukaryota; kingdom Viridiplantae; phylum Streptophyta; class Magnoliopsida; order Caryophyllales; family Amaranthaceae; genus Chenopodium; species Chenopodium formosanum. The sequence goes on from CM044880.1 coordinate 23,450,868, forward strand.
AGTTGTGGCAGAATGCATTAAACGTTTGGTTGGATTGCGAGCCTAGGCAGCTTGATTTTGTGATCGAGCCTTGTTTAGTTCACCCTTGTTTGCCGCATTCATCTAAGCCTTGTAGAAGGAGTATAACACAATACTCGCGGTAGGATTTTTTACTACCCATCTAGGGAGACTTGACAAATATTCCATCCAACAGGGAATTCGTTCAAGTGTAAAGATCACATCTTTATGGGCATCACAATCTTGAGAGAGGATAATCTGTTTTATTCCATATTATCTCGTCACCCTGCAAGGAAATATGTAAGTAGTACTAGATACGCTTAAAAGCTTAATATAGGGACAATTGAAACTATTCCCAACCATACTACTTATGTTCCACCAAGGAATCACAAGGCGTATGTTAGGAACCCCGTGACAGAAAAATGACGTCCATTTTTATTCATTCTTGTGTTTATAAGGAATGTCCTTACTCCGTTAGCCTCATAATTTTGTGGCTGATTAACAATTCGTAAACGCTCCATGATCTAAATCTGAAAAAAAAAACGAAGAAAAATAATTTGCAACATTAAACAATCAGGTGGTACGCGCATCAAAACCAGTTGCGTGCGCCATCCGCGTGCATCGGACAAGATTGCGCTAGTCAAGCAAGCGTAACTTCCTAACTTGCGGTGCCTTAAGACAAAAAAAAATCGTACGTGTAATAGGAGTGGACTTCCTTGAAACCATTCTCGTTTGGGTCTCCTATAAGGCGATTCAAGCATAGAATGGTTTCTGCCAAAGCTAAAGGAGCGGGTGAATGACATCCCTCTATTTGCTCTACTATGGACACCATGGAATAATCTCCGTATTCTTTACCTGTCCTCAGTAAACAATTGACAACAAGACAATAACATAAAGCACAAATCTTAACACGTTGTTTAGTCAAGTTGTCATGAGGGGCGACAAAATGTTCAATAAATTGAATTAAATCCATGTCTTCTTCTTTTCCAATGTTAGCTATATCATTGTCATTCAAACAAAAAAATCTTTGAAATACAGGTTTGGGATCTGACAAGTTAGGGGCATATGTCACGGGGAGAGTATTTGCAAGGGAAGCCTAGTAGAGCCCAAAATTTCCAGGTAATGGGACTATTTCGTCCCCTTTGAAAAGAAAAAGATGATGGTTCGACTCCCAATGATTGACAGCGGCATGGTGAAAATCAAAGTTTATAACTAGTTGCATATAAATCAATAGAGGGTCAAGGTGGTATATTTTGAAGGCTAGTTGACCCTCAGTTGAAAGGGAAGTGACCCATTGCTTCAACCGTTGTTCAAAGGTTTATACCATTGTGCAATATGTAAGAACACAGAGAGGGAAAGAATTTAGAGAGTTTAATTCTTTTTAATTTTTTTATAGCACTACTAAGTGAATGAATGCGAGATGATCAAAATCCTACACGAAACCACGTTTAAATAGACCCAAAAGGGGTAAATTTTCGGCAATTTTCGCTTCAAGGAAAGTTCACCCGCAGGTTGTGCTCGCAACCAATTTACATGCACGCGACAGCCGCGTGCAATACATCCAGTTACTTGCGTATTGTCTGTCGTAACATGTTGGTTAGTTTTATTTCCATATTTTGAACCACATAATAGCGGAATATTGACGAGATCTTTTGACTAATCATACGCTTAACTTTGTTAACTCTTGTCTCCTTTTAATGATTTTTAATTTCTATTTTCTTTTTTTCTTATTTCTTTCTTATTTTCCTTTTCTCTTTCTTTCTTTATTTTCCTTTCCCCTTCCTTTTCGCTTTCCTTTTCCTGTCCTCTTTTCGTTGTTTCTTTTTTGTTATTTTTTTGAGGGGGGTAAGTCGGGAACCCTTTCCCTCCCTCAAAATTTTTTTTTCTTAAAAAAAAAGCCATTCATGGAAAAAAAAATATATATATAATAATGACATATATACAAAATGTGTGTCGTCATATGTACAACAAAAAAATAATAATAAAAAATATATATGTACTTCTATTTCCTGAAAACTAAAAATACAAAGGAAGTTAGGATGCTCGGCGACTCCCGGACAGCTGCTGTACATCCTACAAAATCCAAACAAAGATTTATACACAAATCGTGTAATAACTTTGATAAAAAAAACAGAAATAAACTTTCCACGACCACCCGGTGATCACGACATGATAAAGCCACTAGGGCTCTCCGATAAGCAGCTTGGAAAGCACGCATTGTCCTCACCATGCCGTTCATGTTCTCCCGCAGTACCGATTCCAAAATACGAGGGCAATTAGCGAACAAATGTATATGCAACATAATAATATAAAAAAAACAAATACATATACAAAATAAACATACTGACTCCACCGTCACTGGAATAAACGGTACGTCCTCCTCCTCCGCTGCTAGGAGAATCTCACGAACTACCGATCAAAAATCATTGGTATACGTGACCTCCGCCGTAGGAGGCACCCATCCACCAAGATCGACTCGCTGAAAATGCAATAAAAGAGTCAAGGTTCCGAGAATATAAAAAATTATAATATAATAGAATACAAACCGGAACAAAATCTAGGAAAGGAGTCAGCTTGGATGCGATGAAAGCCTGGTAAGATGCATCCGGCATCACCAGCTGCTCCGCTATATAAGCGAGGATCGCCTGAGCTCGATCCTCGGTAGACAACTAGTTTGAACGCAACATCCGGATCGGAGGATCCGTAGGAACCGCAGGCTCCTCGGATGAATATTGCTAGAGAGCACGCTCGCCTAAAAAATAATCGTTTGTCCTCTTGAGCACTTGAAGCCCCTGATAAAGGGCCTGGAAACAGCAACGAATCATGCCAAACCGGACAACCTCAGGGACTCCGATGATCAAACTCCAAGGAAGGAGATTGATCTATAAAACTCAACCACATGAAAATCATAAAAAAATTAAAATTTAAAAAAAATCGAAAAAAGATGCACATGTGTTGTTGAAGTACTCACCGACGCACGAGTCGCCAAAAGGATCCTCTAGTGAAGTCGTCGGCCGAAGTGGCTCGCTTCATCTTAATCGTGACTAGTCGATGGCTGATAAAATAGGGAGTAGCCCCGAGCGTCCTGGGGCTAAGAAAGGTAGGTACGAATATCCCTAAGCAAATAAGAAACGAAAAATAATAAGGAAAAAAATGGCAATTAAAAGAAAATTTAAATGATAAGTACGTACCTCAAGGATACGACCATGCCATGTGAGGGAGATCCGAGGCACGTTACTTACTGCTTTAGAATCCTTCACCCGGGTCACCTTGCCCATAATTATAAGCATGCGGGCATACGACACCTCCACCCAGCTTAAGTTACCTACCTGCCCCAATTTATCGAGGCAAATAAGTAATCTGATAGCAAAACGCTCTCCCCGATCACTCAAGATAGTGGCGGAAAGAACGTGAGCAATGTATATCCGAGCCAGCTGCTCAGGTGTACACTGTTGTTCAACCTCGTCAGCTGAAACCTCATCTGCAAGAACCGAGTACGAACAAGACTGCACATACATCTATCTTAAGGGCCGCCGCTAGACGGCCCCATACAAGGCCACGCAGTCTCTTGTCTGACCCCTTGACGACCTCCATAGCTAAGAGCTCACCTCCAAAAGGAAAACCCTTAATCATATAGAAATTGTAAGGGGTAACCGTTATCTCTCCCGATAGAAATTGAAAACTGTTGGTGGAATCCCATTAAAACTCAAGAATCCACGAACGAAAGCTGACAACGCAGGCCGACTCAATAAATCCCAAAGAGCCGCCATTTGGGGGCTGATCCCTAAAATCTCCAAAATCTCCTTTACCACCTCGAGTAAACTCTCAAAACAACCTTGCAAATAAACAAAGCCGTATAGACGCATGGTAGGCTTACTCTTAAAAAAAGAGAGCACAAAAAAAGGTAAAAATATGGTCATGGCTTGTTTTGAAAAAAAAAAGACAAAAAAAATGGCGGCGTAAGGGACTAACAATGTTGCGCCAACCCCTGATCGAGACATGATGGTTTGGGTCCCACTTAAAGACCCTATGGTCCCAGTTGGGAGGAGCCTCCCAAACCACATCCTCCTTGAAACGTCGATCAGATCCGACGCGTTGCTCCCTAACCTCCTCACAGGGACGGGTCACCCTATTTTGAGGGTGAACCGCCTTGTCAGGCGCGGGTTCTCCTAGAACCTCCTTGGCATCAACAAATGGAGGCGAAACCATGCTATAAATAAATAAAGTTTCTTTATTATTTGATTATTCTAAACTAAGCTAATGTACGTTATCTGGACCTATTTTTGCAGCATAACAGCTACTGAAAAGGAAAAACACAAAAATCAAAAGCGACCCATACTTGGGGGCTACGATACCTGAAGTTAAATTCAGTAAATGGGGGCTTCTAACACCCATAAAAGACATCCTATACAAGTTTCAACTAAGAATTCAAGGGATTATGTTCCAAAATCTCAAGGAATCAACTATTCCTAGGGGAAATAGTAACAATAATACAATTATCATCTACCAAACAATCTTAAAGTTCGAATATGGCAAAACTAAGCTAAGTGTACACTTTGCGCAAATTTACGGATTTAAAATTTTCAAAATATTACTTATGAAGATATAATTAGTTCTAAAAATATAATTACTTCATAATAAACAAGTATAGCCAAAATGGGCAAGCAAAATAACAGGAATCAAACCAAATTCAAAGAAAAGTGCAAAAAACGTACTCAAACGAAGAAATGCTCATACAAGGTTAATACTTAACCATTTTTCATGAAATTTATTGCAAAACACTCCGAAAACATTGCATAATAACATGGAACACACAATTTCAAGAATAATGATCCAAAAAAAACCATTGGAAAATTGGGGTTTAACGGTACAAAGCACGCCCAAATTCAGCCAAGAACGAACAAATTTAGACAAAAAAACTTACATTGGATTATGGAAAATGTGAATTGAGAGTGATATCTACTTCCTTTGGCTTCGAAAATCGCAAAATTCGAGCTTCTTAGAGGGAGAGGAACTAATATGGCGAAGGATAAAGAAGAAGAGTACAAAATGAAAATCGCGCTCAGCGATTTCTTTTTGCTGACTTAAATGTCTAGTGTAACTGAAACAGTTGTGCGTTAAAGACAAGCGCAAATCAAAACGATGAACGCGCTTGGCCAGTGCAACCCACTGAGTTGCGCGCGGATAGTGGTCAATAAAACGATCGATATCTAGATTTTGCTCTATTTGATTATTTTCAATGGTTTTTGCACGTTAATAGACGTAATGGCCAGCAAATTATCAAAATCTTTTTAAATTTCTTTGCATTTTGTATTTTGTTTTCTTCTTTGATAGTTTTTTGCATCATTCTTCATGCACACCGTGCTTTGTGACTTCCCTAAGCATACGTTTTGAACGTTTTTCATAAAAGTTTCTTAAGATGTTCAGTAGTTGTGCTGTACGTAAAAGCTCCCATAGACAGGTTTGTCATTTTACTATACAAACGTTATAAATGTTCGGATTTTCTTCTTTTTTCACGTCCGCAACAAAAAGGAAGGCGTCATCATGCAATATAAAAAATCAAGGCGATATCATACAACGTAAAATTATATGGCGTAGGTGTTACGTAAAATTTCACTTCTTCCCCAGCTTTGCTAGATCTACCTCTCAGAACTAAAAGGTAGAGAATTACTTTACTTTAGGCATTAGCTCACGAGTTGACAGGAACGCCGAACCATTCAGGAACAAACACTTATTGATTGGAAGCAAATACGGTAGTTAGTGAGCTTACTAGCTTACCACACAATTAGGGTGTTGTCCACCCCTTGTTTTACGAGCGATGAGACGATGTCGCACCTATGTAGTCACGTACTCTCAGTCTTAAGACACGTGTATTCATCTTATGGATAAAACTGCTGATAGAGTTGCCGATTTTCTTCTTTCTTACTGGATTTTGATATATGCCTCCATTCCTGAGACATGTATTTCTATCTTGTGGACATCGAGTATTACGTTATGACAAGCTAATTCTCAAGAACATTATTTCGGGTACGAAAGCAGAAACGTTTAGGTTGCGAAAGCCAAAAGGCTGCAAAAGCTGAAAGGCTGCAAAAACCAGAAGGCTGCAAAAGCCGAAACATTATTTTTATCATCTTTTCAAATAGTTAAAATCAGGCTACAGTTTCAATGACGTATCTAGCAACTTTATACCAACGATGAAATGATTGGGAGGACATCATCCCCTTTTAATCCTTTTTAAACTGATCTTTTCTCATGACATGTCATCAACTGGAACACCTTTACTTGTAAATGCGTTCTACAATTGTAAGGAGGGTGCTCCCATCGTAAGGTATTTTCCTTAAATTCCCATGGCCCTTTAAAAGCATATGATTTTACACTTGTTAGGTTGTATTAGGATTTGAATTCCTAACTGTTCGGGGGACCTTGAATTAAAATTGATTCTATCATTACGCTTTTTTTTGGTATGAAACAAGTAGGAGTTGCCAATGAATTTTTGGAAAACCCATAAATTTCGTTCCTGCCTTCCTCTAATGTGGAGTTCATGGGATAATTAGCACAAATAATAAGTTCACCCATGCCCAAATTGGTCAACAGAAACCAGAAATGAGTTCGGGAGCGAGGGTACAAAAAAACGTTCTCTTTAAAGGACAATCGCTATTCTTGCCCTAGTGCGGCCTCTACTAGCTCTTCCTTATTTACAATTTTACCACCAAAAAAAATATATGAAAACGCGATACCTAAAACTAAGTTAGTTGATTTTATTTACAAGCATTAATCACATAGGAATTACATTGCAAAGTCGTTATTCTTTATTTAATTCACATTCGTGAAAGGAGCTAAAGTAAACAAGATTTGCCTTGGCTTAAGTGATCAATCAATCAATAAATTATTTAATTCTAATCTTATTTAACGTAAGATACTATGTTGAATTGATTAATTAATTAAATTTGTCAAACAACGCTATTTTATTGATTATAGTTCTTTTAAACAAGAAAAGTAGATGTTATTTATCTAAGTGCTCAGGAATTTACCACTTCGCTTTGCTAGATCTTAGTTTAGAACACTTATGGACTCCTTCTTGATTGGGAACTGACGAGAGGAAAACTAGGTCGTTATCTAATCTTCCCTCGGTCAAACTAAATTTATAAACACTTAACAAACCCTAATACGAGTATAGAGGCAAGTCAAGGGTCGAACCCAAAGGTACGGTAATGTTCAAGCACTTTCAATTATGCGCCTAAGCTAGGTCGAAGACGAAGGTAAGAGAGAATACTAACAATTAACAAACCAAGTAACCAAGGAAATAAAACACTAGGAACGGGGATCAACAAGTAATCATGTCAATTGCAACAACTTGGGAAGAGCATGCCAATCAAAGGTTGTGAGGACTAAATGATAAGAGCAATCAATAGGAATCAAAGAGCTATCTCCTAATTGTTAAGCTAGGGTTCACTATGAATAACAAACTAAGAGAATCACAATCAAAACCAATTGATAATTGCAATTCCTAAATCAATTGTTCGTGTCATTAGCAAATTACAATGCAATCTAGCATAATTCTCAAGGCTAAATTGATTTACACACATGCAAACCTTCACTAATCTCTTTAATCTCAACAATTAATCAACACCTTTCCAAAATTAATCACAATTAATTAATCATACAAGTTTCACCCAATTCCTAGCCAACAACTATTCAAGAATCATCATCTATCAACTAACAACTATGGAAATCAAGAATCAACAAAATATAAAGAACAAATACTCTAATCAAACATCTAATATCAAAATCAAACCAAACAAACATCAAATTAAACAAAGCAATTGAATGAGATAGAGTTTAGAAATGCTCATTGATAATTAGGAAGATCTCCAACACAATTGTCACACTTGCATCTTCAATCTCTCAATCACCATTGAAATTCCTCACTTTCTCTCTCTAAAACTACTCCTAATCTAGCCTAATCTAGAGAGAGAAGCTCTCAACCTAAGAGAGAGAAAACTAAGCTCTAAACTAATTCAGAAAATAGAATAAAAGTTAGTTCCTAATTATCCCCAAAAATGGGTATTTAAACTAAGCTAAGAAAAATAATAAAAGAAGGAAAAATAAGATAAATAAACTAAGAAAAGGAAAATAGAAATTAAGAAAGGAAAAATAAGTTAAGAAAAGAAATAAGAAAAAGAGAAATAAAAGGAAAAGGAAAAGGAATTAAAATAAATAAAAGAAAGAAATCCCCAAAAACAAGTCAGACCCTCAACTCCCCTCATTCTCCTTTCGTGGCTGCTCTAAAATTCATCACACCACCATCATCTCTCGCAAATCTTCATCATCAAATCAGCACCATTAGCAATTTTTAGCAAATAATCTTGACCGCTCGATCTTGTTAATGCTCACGTGAGAAGCTTGTGATACGGGTTTAAATTGAACCCAGAAAGCCGCGCCCGCGTTGGTCTAAGCCGCGCCCTCTCCAGAGCCACCACGTCTGCGGGAAGACCTCGGGACAACCACGGCTACTTACTACCTGATTTGAGGCATCGAACCCGCGTCTGCTCCTCTTACACCCGCGTCCTCGGGGAAATCCAATTGAATTGGGACTTGATTGAGTTCGATTGGGGTTGCTCAGATTGGGAGTTGATGAAGGTTGATGCTTAATTGAATCGGGGCTGAATTAGTGCGGTGGAGAAGGGTGGTTTGGTTTGATTTAATTAGCGAAGGAGGCAGCAAGTGGTGGCGGTTTGGATGGTTGTTTCGGTGGTGATTGAAGGTGGAAGGTGCGGCTGTTGGCTGGGGTTATTGGTGGTGCAAAGGTGGTAGGTTGGGAGTGGTGGATTTGGTGTTGGGAGGCAGGGAACAGGGGAGCTACTGCTGGAATGTGGTTGAGGTGGCTGGTTAGTGTTGCGGGATGTTGGTGGTTGTGGTGGCTGTTGGCAGGAGTTGGTGGAAGTTGCGGCTGGAATATGGTGGTTGTTTTGGGGAAGCAGGGGAGCCTCTATTATGGGCTGCAGATTGTGGTGTAGGTGGTAATTGGTGGTTTGAGTGAAGATGGCTGGGAACAGGGGAGAAGAAGTGCGTGGCTGTTGTGTTGGCTGGGAGCAAGGGGGCTTGGTGTGGTGTAGGAAAGGATAATGGTGGGGTGTAGGATAAGCTGGCAGCGAAAGGGCTAAGACTTGTTGGCCTGTTTTAGTTGCAACGCTTAATTGATTTTTAAGCTAAGACCTCGAAACATCAAGCTTGAACATCGGAACTCTAAATATGACAATTTGACCCGTGTCTTGTCCCGAGCAATCACCTACACGAACAACCAAACATGAGGGAGAAATAGAAGACAATTAAAATAAAATAAATAAAATAAAAATAAATAAAAGAAATAAAAGAAATAAAACTAAAACTATGAATTAAGGACTAAAATAATGAAAAACACATAAACCCAAACAAAACTCAAAATGAGTTATTAAAATGGAAAACCAAATAAAACTAAGAAAAATATAGGAAAATAATGAAGGAAAATATAGAAAAAGAACCTAAATCTTATTCTTTTGAGCGCCATAAATGACGCTCATCAGGAACCTCCACCGTAGTAACAAAGATTAAGAGGGGTGAGTGTTTAGGACAAGAGGGTTTGGTAGCACAAGTTCACAAGAGTTTTTTCCAGGATTTTAGGTTAAATTCTGTGTGTTTAACCCTCGTAATAAGCCCCTGTTTTTAGGGAATGGGTACAATTAGGGTTTTAAGCAATCTGCCGCAGCAGGTGTCGCGCACATCTGGATGAGTTGCACGCGGCATCCTAGCCCTAGTGATTTAGTTGCGCTGCTATGGGCAGCGCAACTGAATGTCCCGCGCGTGACATTATGGTAAGATTTGATTTTATTTTTGTATGAAATTCAAAATCTCCAGCAAGCGCATCTCTTGAAGTTGCGTTAGGTGTTGCGCGCAAATAAATTAGTTGTGCGCGCTAGACCAGAGCGACTCATTGAGATGCACGCGACTTTTTCTGCAGCAACATTAAATTTAATCTATGCACCTCTAAATCCGTCATTATTGGGTCTTAAGCACGGGCTTAAGCCTTAAGCCTTATTGTGATCGGGTTTAGTTTATAGGACCTATTTTTTTTATTTGTTTTGGGTTAGGCCAATCTTTTTGGTGTCTTTGCGGTTTAGCCAGTCATCCATAAGCATTATTCACTTCGATTTAACACAAAGAAAGTTTTATTTATTATCATTGCACTTATGGTCGGGATAGGAGACCAAACATAGATGTCTATAGTTAGCCCCCACTTTGATTGAGTCTAGAATAGACAAAGATCAAAGTAGCCATGGAAATAAATCAGAGACTTATTCTAAGAAGTTCTTAAAGAGTAGAGAATCTTTCAGAAATGTGAAGGATGTCGACATGATCCTTGATTCGCTAAGTGTTTGAAAAAAGTAGCTATTAAGGCTAGAGAAAGTATTTTCTAGTCTTAACGCGCTAAATAATCTAGATTGATCATTTGCATTTGTAGATTGATTTTACAAATAAAGGTGTTCTTGATGATGTCATGTCATGAGAAGAGATTGGTTGAAATAGGATTAAAAGGAGAAGATATCCACCCAATCATGTCATCGTTGGTCTAAAGTCCCTCGATACGTCATTTAAACTTTAGCCTGATTTTAACAATTTAAAAAGTTGATAAAAAGATTTTTTTGGCTTTCGTAGCCTTCCGGCTTTCGCAGCCTTTTGGCTTTTGCAGCCTTTTGGCTTTCGCAGCCTAAACATTTTGGCTTTTGCAGCCGAAATAGAGTTCTTAACAATTCGCTTGTCAAAACGCAATACTCGATGTCCACAAGATAGAAATACATGTCTCAGGTTTGGAGGCATATATCCAAATCCAATGAGAAAGAAGAAAATCGGCAACTCACTCAGCAATTTTTTCCACAAGATGAGTACACGTGTCTCAAGACTGGGGGCACGTGACTGCATAGGTGCGACATCATCTCGTCGCTCTTTATACAGGGGGTTGACGACACCCTAACTGTTTGGTAAGCTAGTAAGCGCACTAACTATCGTATTTGATTCCAATCAAGAAGTGTCCGTTCCTGAATGGTTTGGCGTGCCTGTCGACTCGTGAGCTAACGCCTAAAGAAAAGTAATTCTCTACTTTTTAGTTTCGAGAGGTAGATCTCGCAAAGCTGGGGAAGAAGTGAAATTTTACGCAACTCCTATGCCATACAATTTTACACTATATGATAACGCCATGCGTTTTTATGCTGCTTGATGACACCTTCCATTTTGTTGTGGACGTGAAAAAAGAAGAAAATATGAACACGTATAACGTTAGTATAGTAAAATGACAAACCTGACTAGGGAGCTTTTACGTAAAGCACCACTACTGAACGTCTTAAGACACTTTTACAAAAAACGTTCAAAACGTATGCTTAGGGAAGTCATAAAGCACGGTGTGCATGCAGAATGATGCAAAATACTATAAAAAGATAAATCAAACTACAAAATGAAAAGCAATTTGAAAAGATTTTTATAATTTGTGCGCCATTACGTCTAATAACGAGCAAAAACCATTAAAAAATAATCAAATAGATAAAAATCTAGATACCGGTCATTTTATTGACCAGTATCCGTGCGAAACTCAGTATATCGCGCTGGCCAAGCGAGCGCATCATTTGGGGTTGCACTGGTCTGTCACGCGCAATTGTTTCAGTTGCGCGCGACATTTAAGTCAGCAAAAAGAAATCGCCGAGCGCGATTTTCATTTTGCACTCTTCTTCTTTTTCTTTCGCCATTTTTGCTCCTCTCTTTCTCTAAAAAACTTGGTTTTATGCGAGTTTTGAAGCCAAAGGAAGTATATTTTACCCTTAATTCACATTTTCCATACTCCAATGTAAGTGTTTTGTTTAAATTCGTTTGTTCTTGGCGAATTTTGGATGTTTTTCAAACCATTAAACCATAATTTTTGAATTTGGGGGTTTTTTATTCAAACCATTACTCTTGAAATTGTTTGTTCCATGTTATTATTCTATGTTTAAGGAGTGTTTTGCAAAAAATTTCATGAAAAATGGTTAAGTATTGAACCTTATATGATCATTCCTTCGTTTGAGTATGTTTTATGCACTTTTCTCCAAATTTGGTTTGTTTCTTGTTATTTTGGTTGCTCATTTTGGCTATACTTTTTTATTATGAAGGAATATAGTATTAGAAATAATTATATCTTCATAAATAATGTTTTGAAAATTTGAATCCAAAAATTGGCGCGAAGTGTGCACTTAACTTATTTTTGCTATTTTCGAACTTCAAGATTGTTTGGTAGACGATCATTGCATTATTGTTACTATTATTTGCCTAGGCGTAGTTGATTCTTTGAGATTTTGGAAAATAATCCCTTGAATTCTTAGGTGAAACTGGTATAGGATGGCTTTTATGAATGTAAGAAGCCCCCATTTACTAAGTTTAACTGTAGGTATCGTAGCCCCTAGTATGAGTTGCACTCGATTTTTGTGTTTTGCCCTTTTGGTAGCCGTTAAGCTGCCAAAAATGGGTCCAAAACATGTTCATTATCTTAGTTTAGAAAAACAAACTAATAAATAAACTCTATCCACAGCATGGATTCGCCTCCATTCGTCGATGCCGAGGAGATTCTAGGAGATCCCGTGCCTAACGAGGCGGTTCGCCCTTGAAAGAGGGTGACCCGTCCTCGTGAAGAGGTTTGGGAGCGATGCGTTGGAGCTGATTGACGTTGCCAGGATGATGTGGTTGGGGAGGCTCCTCCCAACTTGGACCCTAGGGTCCTTAAGTGGTACCCAAACCATCACGCCTCGATCAGTGGTTGGCGCGGCATTGTGAGTCCTTTGCGCCTTCGTTTTTTTTTTTCTCTTTCTTTGAAAAAAATTATTACCACATTTTCACTCTCTTTTGTGCCCTCCTTTTTTTAGAGTGAGCCTAGCATGCATCTATACGACTATAGTGACCTGCGAGGTCGTATTGAGAGTTTACTCGAGGTGGTAAAGGAGATCATATAACTTTTGTGAATCAGCTCCAAGCTGGTGGCTCTTTGGAATTTATCGAGTCAGCCTACTTTGTTGGCTTTCCTTTGTGTATTGTTGGAGTTTTAGTGTGATTCCACCAACACTTTTCACTTTCCATGGGGAGAGATGACGGTCACCCTTTACGATTTCTCTATGATTACCGGTTTTCCTTTTGGAGGTGAGCCCGTAGGTATGGAGGTCATCAATGTTAGAGTTTGGTGAGTCCCACTCACCGCGGAAAAAACCCGAGCCAAGGATCACGCTCGCAATAAATAATATCACTAATTCATAAATAAACACAAAAGGGAAAAATAAAAAATATACCTTTGTCACGTGCTTCGCCCCACAAAATTGGGCTCTTACTTGATAAGCTTAGCCCCAAAAACACGAGAGCCTCCGACGGAGATCCACCTGGAAAAACAACTACCAACTTTTAGGTCCGTTACCTCGAGGTTAGCGAGGTCCGACCAAAACCCGAGTATTATATGAGTTTAAGAGTTTTTGCTAATTCAATGCTCTATTGAACTCCTACTGAAGCACTCTTCTCAAAAACCCCAGGTGGGTATTTATAGGGAAGAGTGAGAGTAGGAATTTCTATCCCATCAATGTGGGAGCATGAAATTCCATAATTTATTTTAAAGATGAAACAAAATAAATAAGCAAACTAATAATAAATCTACAAGTGTCATTAATACATGCAAAGTGAAGTGAGGACCACTTGGAGAGGAGGGGACCATACTTACTCCCCACTCCTTCCTCTCCTTGTGCCACTTGTCCCTCAAACTTGAACCCTCCCTCACATGCTTCCCCAATGACCACGACCCTAGCTACCCGGCCTAGCCAAGCCCGGCATACGCGGGCTGTTTGGTGTCATCCATTTTTGCCATCACGCCCACGCACACATGTGCGGGCTGCTGTTGCCGAAGGCTGCTGCTAGCATGCCTTGCACATGTGCGGGATGCTAGCTGCAACGCGCTAGTAAGCCACGCATTGTGCGGGCTTCTAGCTTGGCTAATCCCTTAGCACTTGGGGTTTCGATGCTAGGGTATTTTAGTCATTGTTGATTATTATTAATTTTGCCGTTTCGTCTTTTACTATTTTTGACTTGATTTCTGACGCTCGTTTTCGACGCTCTAAGCTCGAATTTCCGACGTCTAAATATTTTATACTCGGGCGACTCATTAATTTCTTTTGATTTAATTCATTAATTGGTTGGGCGTGAAGCGAAGGTTTCAGTTAAGATTAAGCTGTAATATTAATTATACATTAATATTACTGATCGGAAGCGGCCTCCACCTAGGCATTCTGATAACTTGACCTTACTAATATATTAGATTTCTAATCATTCTGAACCCACTATCAGAATAATACACTTGTTCGAAGGACACCATTCCTTTCAATCTTCCACTTGTCCTTCCAGACAAGTGAGCATTTAGTGTATAACCCCTTTCCTATGTTTCTTCATGTCTCTTCATGAACTACAGGGTAAGATTATTTGTCATCCCTGTTACATCCAAAACTATTTCTCAAAATCGGTGTTTGACTGTCAATAAGCAGATGATTTCTAAAATCCATTTGAGCACGCCCATGCATTTTCACAGTTTTGCTCTTCGAGAGGCCTTGTAAACAACAAGACATGTTCCCTATTATTAGTAGGGGGACATTCCCAATCTTGTACTGTATCTTCTCTTACTAAGACGACCTAGCCGCCTGATAGCCGTCGTTATAATCCCCAGTTATGGTAGACGTTTGACCGACATAAAAAACGGACTAGTACTCGAACAAGAGACCTCGCAATACTCATGGTCAAGGAAAAGAAATTTGATAGCAATAATGAGAAATATACTTATGAAAATTTTGAATCTTTTAAGGTATTCTCATTGGTCGATCCAGTATAATTCTAAACCAATACCTGTGCAAAGGATTCATGACAATCATGTCCTTGTAGCACATGAAACGGTGCTATAAATCAAACTACACACTCAACTGGTCACTAATCGTCCATTATTTAAATGACCTCTATTAGGGACAATTTTCGATTACAATATCCAACGTTCACTTTAATAGGTGTTTCCTTATCAAGACCGGTCTTGATACCCTATTTTGAATATTCTTTAAATCGAATGGACTCATTATTTAATTCTAAACCATAATTAAATATAAACATAGTGATTTAAATTGCATGAAAATTTAATTACTCCAAAACTGAATGGTTCATCATAGTGTTTTACATCAACATTGTCCAAAATTTAATTCAAACACTAAAATAAGGAAATCAAAGCTAGTTTCCAATGTGCTTGATTCCCATTGCATCAACATGTTTGTTGTTCTTCACTTGAGACAAAGGTTTAGTAAGTGGATCGGCTACATTATCACCCGTTCCAACCTTGAAAATTTTGATTTCACCTTCTGATTTCTATTCTCTAATCATGTGAAATTTCCTCATGACATGTTTGACCTTCTGATGTTCTCGTTGCTCTCTGGCCTGAGTAATAGCCCCATTGTTGTCACAATATAGATTTATTGGACCCTTGATGGAGGGTACAACATCAAGTTCCCCAATGAACTTACGAATCCAAACTGCTTCCTTAGCCGCCTCAGATGCTACCAAGTATCCATCTTAAGTTGTAGAATCAGTAGTTGTGCTTTGTTTAGCACTCTTCCAACTAAACACTCCTCCATTGAGACAGAATATGTACCCAGACTGTGACTTGAAGTCATCTATATTAGTCTAAAAGCTTGCGTTGGTGTATCCCTCAACAACCAATTCATCTCTGCCACTATAGACTAGGAATTTATCCTTGTTCCTTTTCAGGTACTTTTGAATATTCTTCGCCGTAGTCCAGTGCGCCTCTCCTGGGTCTGATTGGTAAAGGCTCGTATCACTCAAGGCATACGATGCATCTGGCGTAGAACATATCATGGCATACATGATCGATCCAATAAGCGAAGCATATGGAATCTAGTTCATCCTTTCCCGCTCATCAGGTGTCTTTGGACACTGCTTCTTGCTAAGGGTTATGCCATGTGACATGGGTAGGTGGCCTCTCTTGGCTCCTTCCATGTTGAATCGCGCTAGTAACTTATCAATATAAGTACTTTGACTCAATCGTATCATCCTCTTTGATCTATCTCTATAGTTCTTGATGCCTAATATGTACTAAGCCTCTCCCAAGTCTATCATTGAAAAATATTTTCCGAGCCAATCCTTTACAGACTCTAACAATGGAATGTTGTTCCCAATGAGAAAAATGTCATCGAAATATAAGACTAGGAAGGCGATGTCACTCCCACTTACCTTCTTGTAAACACAAGTCTTATCTGAATTCTTGATAAAACCAAACTTACTAATGGCTTCATCAAATCGCAGATTCCAACTTCTGCTTGCTTGCTTTAATCCATATATGGACTTCTTAAGCTTGCGGTAAAAAAAATGTACACAGTTTCTTCAAAAATTCCATTAAGAAGGCGGTTTTGACATCCATCTGCCATATTTCGTAATTGTAAAATGCAGCAATCGCTAGAAGGATTCGAACGGATTTAAGCATTGCGACTAGAGAAAAGGTTTCATCGTAATCAATACCATAAACTTGTCTGTAACCTTTTGCTACCAATCTAGCTTTGTAAATGAATACATTTCCATCTTTGTAGGTTTTCAACTTGAAAATCCACTTACATCCGATAGGTATGTAGCCTTCGGGTAAGTCAACCAAGTCCCAGACTTGATTTTCAAACATGGAATCCATTTAAGATCTCATGGCCTCTTGCCATTTAGTAGAGTCGGTGCTTGCCATCGCTTGCTTGTAGGTTTTCGGTTCATCTCCATCCATGATAAGGATGTCCTAATTCTCAGTTAAAAACAATCTTAGATATCTATCAGGTTGAGATCTCGGCGTCTATGACCTACGTAGGGTAATGGACTAAGCATTTGCATTGCCGATTCGACTTTGCATATTTTGACCTTCGTCAACAAATGCTACTTGAGCACTTTGACTGTCATTTTGATTTTATTGCTCATCCTCACGAACTTCATCGAGTTCGATTTTCCTCCCACTTGTTAATTTGGAAAGGTACTCCTTCTCCAAAAAGACACCATCACGATCAACAAACACTTTGTTCTCCGATTTGTTATAGGAGTAATACCCTTTGGTTTCTTTTGGGTAGCCCACAAAGTAAACCTTATCAGATTTGGGATGAAGCTTGTCAGAAATCAATTTCTTGACGTATGCTTCGCATCCCCATGTCTTTATAAAAGTCAGCTAAGGAGGTTTGTTCGTCCATAATTCTTATGGAGTCTTCTCTAAAGCTTTCAATGGAGCACGATTCAGCGTTAGTGTCGCAGTTATAAGTGCATGTCCCTAGAAAGAGATTGGAAGATCGCTAAGACCCATGGTTGATCATGCCATGTCTCAATGTTCGATTTCTCCGTTCGGATACTCCATTCCTTTGTGGGGTTCCTAGTGGTGTCAGTTCAGAAAGTATGCCATGATCTTTCAGATGGTCATCGAATTCTTGGCTCAAGTATTCACCTCCTTGATCTAATCGAAGGGCTTTGATTTTCTTGCCAAGCTGATTTTCCACCTCACTCTAAAATTCTTTGAACTTGTCAAACAATTTAGATTTGTGAGACATTAGGTAGACATAGCCATATCCTATGGTCGTCTGTGAAGGTGATGAAATATCGATGTCCGTTTCTTGTGGCATAGCTCATTGGTCCACATACATCGGTATGTATTAGACCTAATAAGTCACTTGCTCTTTCTTCCAACTTGGAGAATGGCTGCTTTATCATCATGCCTAATAAACATCCTTTGCAATTCTCAAAAGATTCTTAATCGAAAGAGTCAAGAACGCCTTCTTGAAGAAGCTTTTTGATGCGTTTGATGTTAATGTGGCCAAGACGACAATGCCACAAGTATGTTTGATATGACTCCATGGTCTTAGCTCTTTTGGTATCATCATAAACAATTTTGTCTAAATACACAAAAGTGCCATTTCCATAAATATAAACAAGACATGTAACAAAAGGTCTTGTGATCAAGGTTAAAATGACGTCCAACGTCGCAAGATCAAAGTATGGTAGATAAAACTTAGCAAGTTTTAGAATTTGGACAAAATACATGAGATTACTAGCTTTCTTTGGATAGATTTTCTTCATCTTCCACTTGTGTACTCATGAACACTTTAAAAAGAACCGCTCAGTTTGTTCCTGAAATAGGAGCATGAAGTGAGTCAATTTTTTGTTATCTAATACCTTATAAATTGCTTATTTTCAAGTGTCCAGATGATACCTGAGATTGAGGCTTTCTTTCCTTTTGCCTAATCTTCTAGATACTCGCTACATTCTCTTTTGTGGTGGCCTTGCTTACTACAACAGAAGCAACGCATCTTAGCCTTGTTTTGGAACTCCTTCTTCTTGAGCCTTAGAGCAAACTTAGCCGCCTTGCAAGAATAGGTTTTCTGGAGCTCTTGGACAACTTCCTTGTAGGATAGTTTGTTTTGATTGTTGGTAAGTTACATCTTAATTGCAACGTACCCTGAGTGGAGTGAGCTTAAAAGCATATGAGCCTCTTGCTCATCCTCCACCGGTTTACCAATCAGTTCCAGATGGTTGAATAACCTTGTCATGTTTTGAACATGGGCTTGAACTGGCATCCCGTGTCTAAGTCTTACACTATAGACCCTAGCCCATACTTCTTGCCTCTCTTTGCTGAGACACTCATCTTGAGGTTGCTTTATTATGTTAGATAATGACCTAGTCACTTCTTCCACAAGTCCATCATAGTTTCTCTTATCGCTCTTTGTTACCCTTAGATTGACATATCTTCTAGAGCCTTGAGAAGTACATTCGGAAGGTAGTTGGAGAATTTCTTCTTCCACTATTCCACAATGGATTTCGCCATGAGTCAAGGGACTCTCTAGCAATCATAACTCCACTCCTCATGATCCTCATCGCTCATAATCCCTTTTGAGTAGAAACTCGAGATGGGCGAATCCATGATATGCTCTAGGTAGCAATTGCGGAGGGTCAAATGGAGTTCCTCTTCCCAGTCCTCAAAATTTACAAAATTCAAGCTTAATGATAACTTCTCGGGATGTTTTGGGAACATTAGATTGTTGTCGATAGTTGAAGACATGATTCTACAATTGAAAGAATTTGAAAATGAAAAACCATTCAAAATTACTTAAATAAGATTGAATTTAATTCATGCATATTTCAATACTTATTTAACGTCTTATTTACACATAAAATTGTCATCATATTGTTAAAATAAGGCGATTCAAAGATCCAAGGAAACAATGAGTGGCTAAGCATGCTTTGGCTTGTCTTAGCTCTCAATCTCCCAAGGTAAGCAACGCTTTGCTAATGGCTCTAAGCCACTCTTAGTTGAATAAATCGTCGCATCTAATGCTCTCTCAACAATTTATTCACTTTGCCACGACATGTTAGGACTCTATCACTCATATCATTGAGTACAACCAAAACCAACTTGCATACCCGGTATGCCTTATGAGTCTAGGCAGTGGTAGTGATGCCTCGCTTTGGCATAGCCCATCACTACTCTTAATAGGTCAATAAATGTTGTTTTGGAATGGCAATTTTACTCAATATTTAGGGACCTGGGGTTTCTATGTTGGTTGATTTAAGTGAACTTAATTAATCATCACAACATTTGAAATGATTAAACATGCATCTAATATATAATTCATATATAAATAATCATGATTATTTTAAGCAAAAGTATTTTGATGCATATTGGCAAATAGCATGACTCCTTGAATTCTCCAAGTCTTCAAAAGGTCTTCTTTTACAACTTCATGGTTTTGTCTTTCAAGAACCTCCATCTTCAAGACTTAACCATAATTATGCAATACTTGTAACTACGATTAGGACTAATCTAAATATTAAGGTACAAAAATATTCAACAGTATGTAGACCGTATTTTGATTTACAAAAATACATCACGGCACGCAATCCGTATTTTCTATCCTAATCGGGTCCCACTAGTTGCCATTTTTATAAACCTGTGAGAGAATTTACATTCCATTCATCCATTCACTATATGTAAATGGCCCATACATTTTACAACAATAAACAAGAAATAATGCAGTAAACACGCGCGCGCACTAGTAACTAATCAAGGTGGTTAATCCGATTAACACGCCTAATTAAAACTAGTCAAAGTTGTTTAACTGATTATGTAATTGACGTAATTAATAATTAAAGCTCCCACTAAATTCCGCACCTATCTTAATTAATCCAATTAATTAAGCTGGTCGAAACCAAAATTTGTCAAAATTTTTTTTTTCAATGCCGCTCAAAACCGAGGCCTAGCCTCACAATTTTAATTAAAATAAACAAGATTAATTAAAATAAATAAAATGGCAAAACAGAAAGCACAAAGCCAACCGCACTCAAGTGGCGCATGCCATATGAAAACCAAAGTCATTTAGTAACTTGGACAAAGCGGCTTGGTGCATGTGCCTCGACCACCCTCCAGAGCACTAGCTAGGCTTACACCTAGTAGTGTTGCTACGAGTTTCTTGGTGCTAGGCACACACACTAAGGCTGCTTGCCTCGTCGCACCAAGCACCAAACCACGCACTAAAATGCCTGTGCACCACTGCTGCACCATAGCTGCACCACAGCAGCTATGTGCTGCGCTGCGCACGAACACAGCTATGTGCTGCTGCTGTGATGGGAGCACTAGCCACGCACATGGCTGCACACATCATCGAGCAGCCCCTTTGGCAGCCACATATGCAGCCCGGCTAGCCAAGGGAGGTTTTGCCTCGTTTTGCGCGCCATAGCCTCGGGATTTTGATCCCAATTCTCGTGACATGTTATTAATTCTAAATTAATTTTAGAACTAATTCAATGAGCAAAAAATTAAAAATTTAAACAAGTCTAACTTAAATAAATAAAATTTATCAAGGTGCATTCAACCAAAATAATTCCCAAGAACCATTCTTTAATTAAATTGGTTTAACTTTGTGCAACAAAATAAATAAGCCTATTTCTCTTTATTAATTTAATCAATTTAAATTAATCTTGAGATTTTGACAAAGTAAGAGGGAGTTGGAAAAATATGAACTTTAATGTTCAAATGAAAAATCCAACTACTAATTTTTGTGAATCCTTGAAAAATTATATCTTCCAATATGAAGATAAACAAATTTATATCACAAAGTTTGAAACTTTATGTTTCCAGTCAACCAAAAATGATTAAAACAACAAAGTTCAACATAAAATTCATGGAATTTAGTAGCTTTTAAAGTTTCAATCACTTAACACAATTAAAGATTGAATCTTTAGTACTTTAGAAGCCTCAAAACAAAAATTTCACACTTAATGCAATTAATTTGCAATTATGTGAAAAATAAAACCAAGCTTTCAAACACAAATTACCACCAAGTAATCATGCCTTAAGAGGTTTAAATTTGCATACTTTGTATAAAATATGTATTGGATCAATTATATAACCACCATAAATATGCAATTAATTTTCAAGGTTATAAAGACTTAAATTTTTCGTAAAAACGAAAAATCCCTCGAAGAATGCATTTCAGGTTAAATTTGGCTAAAAACCGAGCCCTAAAAGAATATAACATTCCAGAACGCCTTTTCCACCCAAAATTCACTATTTTTTAGTCGAAATCTGGGTTCGGGAGCTGAAGTCAGCTCTAATACGAGATTAAAATGGATAATACGAGCTACTAATCTAAATAGCAACTTAAAACCAGAAAAATTAAGCCATAAAAATACCTTGAAAAAATATGACAATTGAAAATAAACGAGCGGGGCTCCGACACCGCTATTGGGGTTTTGTGAGCCCCACTCACCACGGAAAAAACCCGAGCCAAGGATCACGCTCGCAATAAATAATATCACTAATGCATAAATAAACACAAAAGGGAAGAATAGGAAATATACCTTTGTCGCGTGCTTCGCCCCACAAAATTGGGCTCTTACTTGATAAGCTTAGCCCCGAAAACACGAGAGCCTCCGACGGAGATCCACCTGCAAAAACAATTACCAACTTTTAGGTCCGTAACCTCAAGGTTAGCAAGGTCTGACCAAAACCCGAGTATTATATGAGTTTAAAAGTTTTTGCTAATGCAATGCTCTATTGAACTCCTACTCAAGCACTCTTCCTAAAAACCCAAGGTGGGTATTTATAGGGAAGAGTGAGAGTGGAAATTTCTACCCCATCAATGTGGGAGCATGAAATTCCACAATTTATTTTAAAGCTAAAATAAAATTAATAAGCAAACTGATAATAAATCTACAAGTGTCATTAATACATGTAAAGGGAAATGAGGACCACTTGGAGAGGAGGGGACCATACTTGCTCCCCACTCCTTCCTCTTCTTGTGCCACTTGTCCCTCAAACTTGAACCCTCCCTTACATGCTTCCTCAATTACCACGACCCTAGCTGCTTGGCCCAGCCAAGACCCGCACACGCGGGCTGCTTGCTGCAAGCCATTTCAGCCAGCACGCCTAAGCACACATGTGCGGGTTGCTGTTGTCGAAGGCTGCTGCTAGCACGCCTCGCACATGTGCGGGCTGCTAGATGCAGCGCGCCTGTAAGGCACTCATTGTGCGGGCTGCTGGCCGTAGCTTGCTAGCAAGCCTCGCACATGGTGTGGGCTGCTAGCTTGCCTAATCTACTAGCACTCGGGGTTCCGATGGTAGAGGTATTTTAGTCGTTGTTGATTTATTATTAATTTTGTCGTCTCGTCTTTTTCTATTTTTAACTCGACTTGCGACACTTGGTTTTGACGCTCTAAGCTCGAATTTTCGACGTCTAAATATTTAATAATCAGGCGACTCATTAATTTCTTCCGAATTAATTTGTCGAGTTGGATTGTTAATTGCTTGGGTGTGACCCAAAGGGTTTAGTTAAGATTAAGCTGTAATATTAATATACATTAATATTACTTATCGGAAGCAACCTTCACCTAGGCACTCCGATAACTTGACCTTATTGAATATATTAGCTTTCTAATAATTCTGAACCCACTATCAGAAAAAATACACTTGTTCGAAGGACACCATTCCTTTCAGTCAAGGGGTCAAACGAGAGACTGCGTGACCTTGTGGGGGATCGTCTTGCGGTGGCCCTTCACATGTATGCGCAGTCTTGTCCATACTCAGTTCTCGCCAATGAGTTGTCGGCTGAGGAGGCTGATTGGCATTGTACACTTGAGTAGCTGGCTCGGATATACATTGCTCACGTTCTTTCCGTCACTATCTTGAGTGATTGGGGAGAGCATTTCTCCATTGGGTTACTTATTTGCCTTAGTGATTTGGGGCAGGTAAGTAACTGTTGGCATCGTTCAAAGTGCGCCTACGTTAAAGTATGTTGTGAATATGCTGGGCACTCATTAGAAGTAGGAATTGACATAATAGGATTAGGGAAAAGGAAAGTAGGGAGCCGCCAACAAGTTTTAAAGGAACTTTTAAACCGTTCATGGATCATAAAAGGCAACCATGATAAAGGGACAACGAAAGGAAACAACGATTGACCTATGAAGGTTACACCCCATTCATAATTCATGAGATTACTAACTCCATATGGTTCGAAACCATAAAAGGAGGATCAGAGATTATGGTACGAATTGAGTCATGGAGTCACATTCACACGTATTAGCCTCTACTCGATTCTTATAGTGAAAAATGATTCCTGCGATCTCAAAGGCATGCAAACAAAATATTCAATTTGCTCCAAACTATCATTATACTAAAATGGTTGAATATTAATGTAACACGTAATTCTAAAATATTTGTGATCACTTTAATTAAACAACAAGATTAAAAAGGAACCTAAAGCTATCGTCTAAAATATCTTATTACGCGTAATTCTCAATTACATATTCCCTTTAACATGCAATATGGTGATCATAAATATAATAGAAATTAACATTAATATTGGAAGCTATTCAATAATAATAGAAATAACATGAACATAATTCTTACTTTGATTTTGTTTGCTTGCAACTATAAAATAATAAACGATTTAGTAACTTCAAGAAAAATTAATAAAACGACAATTAAATTAAATTACATTAAATGAAAAAGAGTTGATTTGGGGCCAAACCCTCAAACAGTACTACCTTTCACGCCTTGGTTTAAGGACAAAACCTCGAGTAAATGTTGTACTCCTTGGAGTGCTTAAGAAAGGAATTTTGAAAGGCTAGATTTTAGGCTAGAGCATATAAGAGAGAAACGAGAATTAATTGGTGCCCTGTACATCAGAAATGAGGGGGTATTTATATGGAAAATGGGTAAAGGGAACACACAAAACCCTAAAAAGGATAAAAAAAAACTAAAAACACTACCGCGACATGGCAAAAAATGTCGCGACACGGGAAATATTATTGTGACTCGAGATATTCTGGATTGACACCGGACATATTTTGACTTACGGGAGTTAAAACACGTGAAGGGTTTACGCGAAAAAGACACGGGGCTGTCTCGTGTCACGACATTGGCACCGTGTCACGGGGGACTATGCCGTGGTGCGGCAAAATGTCTTGTGACACAGCACATTTTGTCGTGACATGACATATCCTGTGCCCTTTTTTCTGTCCAAATACATCTTTGCCCTAAATATGTTCAGCCTTTTTAAGTGTCGATTCATATTTTCGAGCTATTTCTAATTTATTAATTGGGCTATAATAATAATAATAATAATAATAATAATAATAATAATAATAATAATAATAATAATAATAATAATAATAATAATTATAATAACAATAATAATAATAATGCTTGTGATTTAAAAAAAAATAAAAAAAATATAATAATAATAAAAATAATAATAATAATAATAATAATAATAATAATAATAATTATAAAAATGTTTGGGCCAAAAAAAATTAAACTATGCTTTGACTAAACACCAAGACTGATATGTTGATCATTTTAGAGACTGAATTTAATTAAATTTGACTTTTTAAGCACTCTCAAGATTAAATACTGAACCCAACCAATAATGACGGTGAAAGATTGTTCATCATTGGGTTTTGTTTCAAGGAGACATTTTTAGGTGTTTACATGTAGACACCCATTTGTGTCTCCCCAAAACCAAACCCCGTGATGAGTTCCTTTCACGTCGAATCATAATCGAATGAAACGAAAGTGTGGAAAGGTCTACGGAAAGTTTTATTTCTTTTCTTTTCTCTTCTCTCTGTTTTTGGAAACTTTATTTTAAGAAAACAGCCAATCCAGTTTGGTTGGTCCATGATATGGGTTTAATAGTGGTGTAGTTGGATGGGGCTTGCAAAGTTGCAAAGACCTTTCCAACGATATATTATGAGCCCAATTCCGATGAATATTGAGGAAATTATGGCCAATTTACTAAACTGGGCCCGGTTTGAATTTTAAGTACGACCCAATGATCTATGGGAGGGCCTAATATGATTTATCATTCCTAATGTAATTAGGAATGGTTTTGGTCTTCTAGAACATTCTAGAAGGTTTTATCATTCTTAATTCAATTAGGATTCTTTAGAGTTTTAATTAGATCGAATAGCATTTTCGGTTGGAATTATATTATTTTATCTTCCAGTACGGGAATTTTATCAGAATTTCGAAAACGCGTTAAAAGCCGGTTTGGCGTCCAACCCGAGGCCTTGGCGCCTGGAACCAGGATTGGCGCCAGACGCCAGTCATTGGCGCCTAGCGCTAGCCACAGGTCCTAGCGCCAATAAGCCAGGGCGGGCGCCAAGTTGTTTTTGCGATCTTCAGACTCTGTTTTGATAAATTATCTTTTTTGGCTGATTTTCTCTATAAGTATCGTATCAAAACTCCGTTTTCATTCACGGTTTTGTCAATACAAAAACAATCGACAATCATCAATTTTTATTAGTCATTCATCTATCTCTTCTCTTTCATCTCTTTTCTTAATTCTCTTTCAAAATTCCGCATTCACAAGATCTTGATACACCTAGCCATATTCGAAGTTGCCTTCGCCCTAGACGTGAAAGGTTTTAATTTCTGAGGGTTTGGTCCCAAATATCTCTTTCAATTATTTAATTTAATTGTTTTGTTTATTATTTTCCTTGAAGTTACTAACGTGTGTATTTTGTTATTAGAAAGAGGTACAAAGCATCAAAGTAAGTACTTTATTGATTTATTGATTTTATGATGTAGATATCATGTTTACATTGTTATTATGATTCCTAGTATCATGTCTAGGGTATTTTTAAATATGATTGTTATGATGCCTTTTATTCTCTTCCTAATATTTATTCATTGTTAGTATCATGTTAGGGTTAAAGATTTGATTTTTATTGCTTAGTGACATGATAGGGTTTGATATTAATCTTGTTAGTATCATACCTAGGATCTTGCTATGCTTTAACATGATTATGATTATTCTATTTATGATTGATATTATTTTTTATTAATGATGTTGATTATTTATTTATTATGTTGCTTGATATGCATATTTTTATATTGTTATTGCTTGATCACCTTTATTGTATGTTAAAGAGAATTTGTACTTGCAACCACGCTTAATAAGATAATTAATAATCTTGTTAGGTTAATTGTGATTATAAATTCAAGTGATCGCCAATAATAGATTTATTTGTGCATTATATTCAACCAACATAGATTAAACAGGTTTAGGGTTAATCCTATTGATTGCATGTTAGTCAGAAAGCGCACATGAATACGAGCAGAATAAAGTAGAGGCCTATTATTAGAGCAGGTTCAATCTCTTTTAGGTTGGATTTGTACCTTCATCCCCGAACCCTTATTTGGTTCATGACCTTATGGAGTTGACGATCTTTTGGATCGTTAAGGGGTGTAACCTTCACCTCGTGATGGTTTACAAGTTCCTTAAAAACTTGTTGGCGACTCTTTTGCTCTATATTCTTCCCTTTTGGACGCCACCGTACTTTAGTGTATGATCACAGTGGGGTTCAAGATAGTGGGATTTTAAAGGCTTGAAATTATTCCCTACACTACAGAAGCTCCCACTTTGTTTGAGTTTGTAGAAACGTCAGTTTCGAAAACGATAGCCAAAGTAGTCGATAGGGACAAAGAATGATTTTAGAGATTTTGCGATCCTTAATTACTCTGTATACGACGATACCTATAGAAAAATGTTAGTTGTACAGATACAATAGTAAAGGGATAGAATGCATATCTGACACCAGTGTATCGGTGACAAATGAGTATGGTAGCTTCCTATGCTTGAAGGAATCCATTGGATGATGTTTCGTTGAAACACTTTCCATGCTTTAGTAAAGTCGACTACTTTCCACGCTTGAGGAAAGCCGACTTGGCGTTTTTCTTTGCTTGAATAAATCCACCGATAATAGTTTCCATGCTTGAGGAAAGCCGACTTGGCGGTTTTCTATACTTGAAGAAATTCATCGATAATACTTTCCATGCTTGAGGAAAGCCGACTTGGCGGTTTTCTATACTTGAAGAAATTCACCGATAATACTTTCCATGCTCGAGGAAAGCTGACTTGGCGGTTTTCTATACTTAAAGAAATCCACCGATAATACTTTGCATGCTTGAGGAAAGTCGAAAACTGATATAATCGCTGACTTCTTTGCAATGACGGACAATTTTCCATTCTTAAGGAAAAAACTTGTCTAATGAGAGTTGCAAGTCTCTGTGTATCGAGAACCTTGTGCCATGAAATAATGATGGTTCGATTATCCCCGTAGATGATTTACCTTCAAGTCGACTATCCGGCCATTTTAGGTGTCAAAAATATGACTTTGACTCTTGCTAGGTATAAAATGGTAATTAGAATTTTCCGCGTAATTCCGGTGAGAAAATAACTATCCAAAACCTGCGGATAATCATTCAAACTTTGTCAAAGATGCCCGAAATAATGGCCAGGAATTTTTAGGACCGTGCAGGACACACGACTGTGCACCGTGTTACGTGGCATTATGTCGTGACATGGTATCAAGTTCCGTCAAACGGTAAAAAATCTCGTGATACGGGATTTGTTTTTTGCTGAACTGGTCAATGTGTTTAGATATAAGCGTCGCACCATGTCTGTTACGCTGGGTTACGCGGTAACGGTCATCGTGTCACGGGATTATTTTGCTTTAACTTCGAGCTTTGTTATGCCTTCTTCCCATTTTATTTTGTTGCTTCCTTTTCGCCATTTTTGTCTTCTCATTCTTCTTATGCTCCTTTTTTTTTTTTTTTTTTTAATTTTTCACAAAGTACCGCGTCACGGCGATTTAGCACTGGTGCATGAAGGTCTTCGCCGTGACGTGTTGTCTGTAATCGTGTCACGGTGTATTTGCTTCGCCATTTTA
Organism: Chenopodium formosanum; assembly: GCA_024500155.1. Classification (NCBI taxonomy): domain Eukaryota; kingdom Viridiplantae; phylum Streptophyta; class Magnoliopsida; order Caryophyllales; family Amaranthaceae; genus Chenopodium; species Chenopodium formosanum. Next base: position 23,479,185 of record CM044880.1, read on the forward strand.
TTTCGATTTTGCCGCTGCTGCTGTTTGAGTACTCGTCGCTCCTGTCTTTGCCGTCCGTGTTGCGTGGAGGTTCACCGCGACGCGTCGTGAGCTACCGTGTCGTGGTGGAAGTTGTCGTGCCGCGGTTTTGGAGCTGCTATTGCTGCGCTTTTTTCGAGCTTTTCGAGCTCAATTCTTCACCAAATTCACTCAAATCTCTTTCTATCTTCATCATTTCAAATTTCTACAAGGATATATGTTAGTTTCCTTTTATTATGTCTCATATCATGTTGTAAATGCCATATTTGCTTGAAACCCTAGAATCAAATTGGGGATTTTTTAATTTTGAGATTCTATGTCAAAATTCTTGCCATTAATTAGCTTGTACATGATTGTATGTTTGTTTGTTTGTGAGCAATTTGAGACCAAGTTTGTGTGATTTTGTAAAGATATGATTAAATTAAAATTTTTGGTACTACTAGTGTGTGAAATGGTGTTCTTTTTGTTCACGTTATTTCTTCGCGATTGAAATGATGATATATTGGTAGTAGATCTTGTAAAATATGCCATGATGTGTCAATCTGTTATTTATGTGCAATTTCGAACACATGCTCTGTACTATATTGTAATAGAGAACATAGTATCATGCAATTAGAAGAAGTGTAGTTCGTCATGCAGAAACTAAGTACTAGAAATAATTCTAGTATTTTGCTAATTTTTAGCCTTAAGGTAAAAATTTTGTGTATAACAGAAGATACAACTTGAGTAGTTGTTAAGTCGTTTTTGAATAAATAACTTAGTAACTTAAAAAATGATGCTAAGTATTTAGATTTTATTTTTGTTTGAATGTAGTAGCATGCCCAGACAACGGGATCGCGACTTTTCTACTCGTGGTCGACGTCAGTATTTTCGAAAGGACACTCATATAGTTCCCAAGGGATAGACGACGATGCTTTGGAGACTGAGCCTCACCCTTCTACCGGTAGGGGTAGGTGGACTCAACCTCCGTGGACACAAGACGAGTTGGTTTTTTGTCGTTAAAACCATATTTCTCACCGTCCACTTACTGGCGTAGTCGATGACATGCTTCACCATCATCGATTAGAAGCTGGAGATTTGATTCCCCGGCTATACAGGATTATCACGGGGAATTTTGTCACTAACGCCTTATGGGAGTCTGCCGGTTTAGGAGATTTCTATTCAGCAGTCGTAGGATTTTGCAGCCCCCGAGGTTGTGGTTTGACAGTTGTTCGAGCGTTATTGGAGTATTTTTGGGATACTACCAATACTTTCCACTTTTCTTGGGGGGAGATGACAGTGACCCCTCTGGATTTCAGCATGATCAGCGGCTTACGCTTCACCGAGCGAGCTAAACGGTAGTTTTTGGACCTCACTTGGGGGGCGCTTGAGGTAACAGAGTTCTTAGGTCATGTTGTTCAACATATCATGACTAGGGATGGCAACGGGTCGAATATTGACCAGGTCTAGATGGACCCGGATCCTGAATCGTTTTTGTATCAGGGGTCCAGATCCAACCCGGATCGGTCGGGTCTGGAAAATGAAGACCCGGATCCAGATCTGACGGGTTCAACGGATCCGAGTCCAATATATTTTGCTTAATTTTTTGCAATAAATGTAATGTTTGGGTAAAAAAAATGCATTACAAACTTCCGTCGTGGTTATTAAGTTAGTTCATTCTATATTAAAGTTATACACTACTAACATTATCTACATTTTTAATAAACAAAACATACAATTTTAGTTTTTTTTTTATGGGAAATAAAAAAAAACGGGTAGACTTGAAGACCCAGATTCGTCAAAAAGGGATCTAGATCCACGAATCCGGGTCGGGTCTAGATCCACTGCCATCCCTAATCAGGACTCAACCGGTGCCTCGAGTACGGTCTTTATCTTGATTCTCATTTCCGGGACGCTTTCTCATGATAAGAGTTCACGTGCGCTCGTTTGCTACCTACCTTCTCTGGTCAGGATCGGCGAGATAAGATTCTATAGTTGGGTTAGTATTGGATATTCTGATATACTCTCGTCGTTGTGTCATGGCTGCAGGCAACTTAAAGACTAGGACCCTGTTGTTGTTTGCGGTTTATGGAGAGTCGTACAGGTGACGATATTTCTTCTTCTTGTCTTATTTTACCAGTTTAACTCATGTAGTTAGAGATTACTTTTGTTACAGCTGTGGTTCTATGAGTAAATTTCGGGATTGGCCCCTCGACGGCGTCGCAGAGCAGTTGTTGATTTCTCTGTTGGAGCCAGCTGGCGTGACCGAGGTGAATCACGAGTGGAGTCCGTATCTACGCTGCGCGTGCTGCTGCGTCGAGGCACCTGTTCTGTTGGTGTAAGAATCGATTTCACAACATGTTATTCTGTACTTTGATGTTATTTTTCGGCATTCATTGCAACTTTTTATGGTTTTCAAGTTATTGTCGAGATCCAGTATCGACCTTGGGCTGGGATGACCGATCTTCCTGAGGCATTGGAGTTTTCGGCGTGCCGTACTGTTTTCTTTGGTACAACATGCTTTGTTTGGTATCTTTGAGAGCGCATTGTCCTTTAGCACAGTACTGACCGCTTTGTGGTGCCTTTGCCTCCACTGGAGTTTCTTGGGGAGTAGATGAACAGGGGGGAGCACTATACATTTCCTTGGGAGGAGCTCGTGCGTATGGAGGGTGATTATTAACAGGACATGCTTCCTTCCTTAGCTCCTCCGCCCCGTCTTTCCGTGGTATGATTTCCTTTGAGAATTTTGTTGCTAGTATCTGTTTAAACCGTTGAATAACCTGATTATTCGATCATGATTTTAGACGACTACTTATCGTAGGGGGAAGGTTGAGGTCCTGCCTCAGTCTGTCTGTTACCCGAGGCCGATTAATATTGTTGAGGATCATATTGCTGACGCACCAGAGGGCTTTAGGTAGGCACAAGAGTCTCTTCATGATGTGTTTGAGTTGGTAAGCTTTTTGACACATTATTCATCCTTTTTAATACTACTTGTTACTTATTTTTTTTGTTTTCAGCCCACGCACCCGGATATGATGGGATTTATGAAGTTGATTGACACTTTGAAGTACTGTGTTATCAAGATACGACGTGGTACGAGTTGTCGGAGTGGTTATGGCGATGTTCTCAAGGTATATTCAACTGTTTTCCCATATTTACCATTTATTCTATCTTGCACTAATGATATCTTTTCGTTTTGTGTCTTTTAAGAGCGACGAAGGCGACGGAGGTCCTGCTCCCGCTTGCTCACGAGGCATAGAGGCTCGGACGATGGGGAGCCTAGTCACCAAAGACGATCTCCTGAGGTTCGTCAGCATTCTCAGTCTGAGTGACAGCAACCTTCGACTTCCTAGCCATTTTAGGGGTTTCAGACTCAACGGTGGCAGCCTCATCCTTCTTATCTGTTTCAGGAGGCTCAGTGGCAGCAGCCTTAGTCTTCTCTGCCATTCCAGCATTTTAAGGCTTAGTGGCAGCACCCTTCATCTTCCTAACTATTCCAGTCTTCTCAACTTGATTTTAAGCCAGTCATTACCCCCGTGGACCAGGATTTATTCTCATTCCCATTGTCAGGGACGCTGCCTCCACCGGTGCAGGGCTTATTTTAAGTTCCATTGTCTAGGACGATGCCTCCTCCGACGCTTCCTACATCTTGGAGTCAGCCTACACCTTTTACCAGCTAGACATGTCCTACTTTGAGTTTGTCTTCTACTAGAGCTATAGGGACCCGTAGGGATACTACTCCTTGTACCCGGATGTAGTGACTCTTTGCTTCGATGTTCCTGTATTGGCAGGCTGGTGATGACATTAATCCTAGCTCTTCTAGATCTTGAGGGTTTTGACCGAGGGTTTTTATCATGTAGTTTAATTTGATTGGTAACACTTAACACTATTTATGTACCATGACTCCCTTTGTATATTTTATTCACACTTTATGTATTTTACATTATTTACTTAATTAGTGTGCATATCAGTGTGTGCTTGAGAATGATTGTGTGTGATTGTGCATTTATTAATGACGCAAAAAAAACGTTATTTTTCGTAAGTGGAGGGAACCGACCTTCCCGAAAAGAAAAATAATGGGAGAAGTTTTATAACATCCCCAAAATAAAATTGGGATAAGTTTTACAACTTCCCCAAAAGAAAAAGAAAATAAAAAAATAAAAATGGGACAGGTTTTTCAACTTCCCCAAGATAAAAATAAAATAAAAATAAAAATAAAAATAAAATTAAAATTAAAATTAAAAATAATAATAAAAAAAGAGAATGTTATTACGAATAAAACTCTCGAAAAACGAGATTGAATGATACACGATGAAGGAAAAACAATAAAATCCGAATAAAAATAGGTAAAGGATGAAAATATAAAGGCGTGTGATTGCCGTGACATGGAAGAATATACCACGTCACCACAAATGTTGACGTGTCAAGGAACTTTTTGCCGTGACACGGTGGGATTTCCTGTGTCACGGTGCACATAAATTGAAGTGGAGTATTTTGCACATATAGTTGGATAGATTTTTCATGTTTTTGAGCGTTTTGGCTATAAAGTACGACCAGTTTATTCGTGATATGCATAATTACGAAATATAAAATAGTTAGAATTTCATATTTCAATAATAATGTCTTACAATTTTGATAATACATTACGTGACTTGTCCTATTCTTTGACTAATACAAACAAAAGAGAGCTAGAATTGTTTCATGTCAGAGGTTTATTAGCATTAAGGCATGTAGCTATTGAACATGATTTTCTCAAGGCAGCCTTAGATTATTGGAGTCCGAAAACTCATTGTTTCAAGTTTGATTATGATGAAATATGTTCTCCATCGGAGGAATGTGGTATTATCTTTGGCTTTCCTGCTAGAAATCGCATTGCAATGCTTACTCTACGTGAATATTATTACCAAGATTTTGAATGTCATCTGAATCTGACAGATCTAGATTTAAATAAAATTTTGTGTGGTAATGAAGTAGAACTAGAAAAGATTGCAAATTTGTATTTCAATCTTAATGTCTTTGAGTCTTATCATGTATACCTTAGAATGACTTATATTTTTTGCATGTTTAGCAAGCTTTTATTTGGAAACGGTGGAGTAGGACATGCTTGTTTAGCGTTTGTGCTTGAACATGTTGAATCTGGAAGATCCCCTATGCCTACTTGCGTTGGAGAAACTTTGCGTGGCCTTGACGAAGCAAAATTTGACCGGAAAGCCATCAGGAAGGACTCTCTAGTACTGTTGCAGGAAAAAACGCAATCTATTTAACTGTCCTGACATGTTGTCTAGCACCGTGTCACACTAATGTTTTCCACGACATGATACTGGCTACCATGTCACGGTGCTCCTATGCACGTTTGTTTTTACTGATTTTTTTTATTGTTTTTTTTTTCTTTTGTAGATTTGGTTGATGGAGAGTTTATAACTTTTAGAATTCCCCGACGATATTGAAAAATATGGTCCCAATGATCTAGTCCATAGGAAGAAGAATTACTCTACAAACATGTCATATGATGATTGGAAGGTGTTCTATGCAAATAGAGAATTTTCCATTTGGTGGGTGGTGCGTTGGGGGAGGCTTACCAGTATGGTTGGGACGAATGATACTCCTTATTGTCGCGTTCCTAATATTTCAAAGATGACTTTTTATTGTCCTTCCCGATTGATGCGACGATATGAACTTGAACAAGTAGTTCCACGCTATAACGATAGTCCTCATGAAGTATCATTGCATGAAAGTAATGTTCACAAGTACAAGACTTATTGGATTGGAAGGCCTTTGTGGACCGTTTCTGCGAGTAACCAAGCTCCTCCTTCCTTGTCTAGTGCATACAAGGCATGGTTGAATCCTCAAAGTAGAAGGGATCGAGTCGCATCACACAGCTTTTATGTGAAGGGACGTCTTGGAAATAAGAAGGCGCCTCCTAAAGATCGTCTAGGTCCGAGAACTCAAGGAATTGAGTATAAGACTTCTATAATGTCTAACAAGAAGAATTATGTGAAAGGAAAGGGTAAAGAAAAGATGGTTTATAGAGAGAAGCAACCTAAGAACTATAAGAAAGGTGAAACGGGTGAAAGTTCAACTAGAGGTGTGACGGTTCGGGCTACAAAAGACACACTAATGGGGAAGGCCGACTTAGTGGAAAAGAAGGATGAAGCGTCAAAAGTGAAGAAGGATTAGACCAATATTTATTTGCTTATATTATTTCAATTTTAATTTTAAAATAAGGCGTATGATGCCAATAATTGAAGTCACATTTATTTCAATAATAATAGAACATTTATTTTTTCCTTAAACAAAAATTACAATGACTTTTTTTTATAGTATAGGAGTCAAGAAGACGGACGCAATGGATGAATAATAACAATCGCGGAATAAAATATTCGTGAAACAGAATTTACAAAATCCTGTTATGCCGTGCCACAAAAAAATCTGTCGCGTCACGCTGGAAAATACCGTGACGCGGGGATCGTCTACTGCATATTAAGCGCCGAAGACTGGAATGGCGTGGTATTATTTTTGCTGCAATAATCACCCATGCCATGGTGAAACTTTGTGTGTCGTGGTGGATACTGACGTAGCGCGACGGTTGTCGCTGTGTCGCGATGGTTGCCACTGTGGAATTTCTTGGTTTAGTTACAATTTGCTACCTTGTGTGCTATATTTGAAGGAGGGATTTTTTTTTTGTGGTCGGGCCTTCTTGAGGGGTTGTCTACGTATCCTTATAAAGGAATTAGGCCAAACATAGCTCTATCGGGTCATGAATCAATGCAACTAGGCATAAAATATCTTGAGTTGATCCAAATTGGTTAAATTGTGGAAATAGTTGCCATCCATGTCACCAATTGTATTGTCCACCCGACAAAATGGACTTGACAATTTATGGACCTGACCAGTTTGGTCTAATTTTTCCTCTTGGATCTAATAAATTTTTGCGAAGTGCCTTAAGCACTAAATCACCTTCTTTAATATTCCTAGTTTTCACTTTTTTATTGAAATATCGTGCCATATGTTGTTGGTAGATTTGGACATGATGCAACGCTGCCAAGCGTTTTTCTTCATGTAAGACTAGTTCGTCATATCTCGCTCTAATCCAATCGAATTCATCTAGTTACCTTTCCAACGCGATTTGTAGAGAAGAGATTTTGAGCTCTATTGGTTGTACAGCTTCAACTCCATAGACCAAAGAGAAAGGGGTAGCCCCCGTTCATGTATAAACATAATTTCGATAACCCCAAAGGGAAAAATGTAGATTACTTGGACAATCCTTGTAATTTTCCATCATCTTTTCATTGATAGTTTTAACATTCCTTTTGGCTGATTCAACCACACCCTTTTTTTGTGGTCTGTAGGGTGATGATCTTTGATGTTTCATACTGTAATGAGGGTGTTCCCATCGTAGGGGATCTTATCCTTAGATGCCCACGACCATTTAAAAGCCTAGGACTTTACACTTGTTAGGGTGTATTAGGATTTGAATTCCTTATTGTTTCGGGGACCTTGAATTAGAATTGATCTTGTCATCACGCTTTTTTATAAGAAACAAGTAGGGAGTCGCCAATGAGTTTTAGGAAAACTCATAAACCTCGTTCATTCCTTTCTTCGATTTGGAGTTCATGGATTAATTAGCACGAATCGTAAGTTTACCCATGCACAAATTGGTCTACATAAACCAAAAATGAGTTCAGGAGCAAGGGTACTAAAATAACGTTTCCTTTAGGGGGGAATCGCTATCCTAGCCCTAGTGCGGTCTTTACTAGCTCTTCCTTTTTTACAATCTCATCACCAAACAATATATGCAACGTAATACCCAAAGCTAAGTTTGTTGATTTTATTTACATACGTTATTTCACATAGGAATTATATTGCAACATCATTATTCTTTATTTAATCAATTTCGTTAAAAGAACAAGAAAATAAACAATATTCGCCTAGGCTTAAGTGATCAATCAACAACTAATTATCCAATTCTAATCTTTATATAACGTAGGATACTATGTGGAATTGGTTAATTAATCCTTATAAGGTGATTGTAGACACCCATTTGTGTCTCCCCAAAACAAAACCCAGTGATGAGTACCTTTCACGTCGAATCATAATCGAATGAAGTGAAAGTGTGGAAAGTTTAGTGTTGCGAATAATTTTAATTTCTTTTTCTCTTCTCTCTGTTTTTGAAAACTTTATTTTAAGAAAACATCCAATCCAGTTAGGTTTGTCCATGATATGGGTCCAATAATGGTGTAGTTGGATGGGGCTTGCAAAGACCTTTCCGATGATATATTATAAGCTCAATTCCAATGAATATTGAGGAAGTTATGACCAATTTACTAAACTGGGCCCAGTTTGAGATTTATATGCGGCCCAATGATCTAGGGGAGGGCCTAATATGATTTATCATTCCTAATGCAATTAGGAATGGTTTTGGTCTTATAGATTCTTCTAGAAGGTTCTTTTTGTTCCTAATTCAATTAGCATTGATAAGTTGACTTTGTTGACTTTTCAGAGTTTTAATTAAAATCAAATAGCATTTTAGAAGGAATTATATTATTTTATCCTCCAGTACGGTAAATTTATCAGATTTTCAAAAACGCGTCGAAATCAAGCTTGGCGTCCAACCCCAGGCCTTGGCGCCTAGAACCAGGCTTGGCGCCTGGCGCCAGCTAGCTAGGGTTGGCGCCAGCTCTGTTTCCTGAGCATCAGACTCTGTTTTGTTATTTTATCTTTTTTGATGATTTTCTCTATAAATATCGTGTAAAAAACTCCGTTTTCATTCACCATTCATCACCAATTCCCACGATTCATCATCTACATCTTTCATTCACCAACTCTCATCAAGATTTTCTTGATTATTCTCTCTCTCTTTTTCTAAACTAGCCTTTTCTCAAATACAAAATTCCGCATTCACAAGATCTAGAAACACCTAGCCATATTCGAAGTTGCCTTCGCCCTAGACGTGGAAGGTTTAATTTCTGAGGGTTTCGTCCCAAATCACTCTTGCAATTATTTAATTTAATTGTTTTGTTTATTATTTTCCTTGAAGTTACTAACGTGTGTATTTTGTTATTAGAAAGAGGTACGAAGCATCAAAGTAAGTACTTTAATTGTTTAATTGATATTATGATATAGAGATCATGCTTAAATTGTTATTTTGATTCCTAGTATCATGTTAGGATGTTTTCCTTAATTTGATGTTTAGGGTGACAACAATAAATTCCTAGTATCATGTCTAGGGTAACTTTAATATTAAATATGATTGTTATGATGCTTCCTGTTTTGGGGGTTTTTATCCCTTGGAGAGTTACAACATTGAGACTGGATTCAACAAAGGACGTCTGCACCTGCAAAGCTAACGGACCACCGGATGGTCGGTGAACCGCCTCCGAAGATTAAGTTAGTAAGCGTTCGGTAATAAAACGTGCGGAAGTAAAGTTTATCTGCTCGGATTCCAAGCTCAGGTAAAGTGTTGTGTGTTCCTTGTAAACGACAGCTTTGTGATATGTGACGTGTTGTCTCATATTGCGTGTATATTCTCTGTCCTGTCATAAATGTAAGAATGTCCCTAATTATAGGGTCATTTTGGAAAGTGTGCCCTCCCTAGAATCTGGTGACCTAAGGATTAGGGCACGCCGTTTTTGAGGGCCCCTTGGGATTTGGGCCTTGAAAGCCGCCATTCCCAGGGGGCAATATCTGCTCGACACGTGTTGTTGTCTGGATGGTCCAACTAAGTGCCCCTTCCAGTGACACGTGTCATGCTCTGATTGGGCCACTTGGTAGGGTATAAAATACCCAAATCATTTTCCCCTCACAGGGGTCACGTGTATTGCACGTGGCACCTGTGACAGGTGTTAGTATCCGAGTGGTCGGATTCAAAAAATTACTGTTGGAGGGAAATTTTTAGGGTTTTACCCCCTATAAATAGTAAGGTTTGACCCCCCCTTAGATTCACACCTTTGCAAATCTCTGGAGAATCTTGGACTTTTTGACTTAAAGAATCTCAAAATTCCCTAAGTGTTTTAACTTTTCAAGCATCCGACACTCGGCCAACTACCTGACCGTTCTTCAGTCAACCAAGCGTCTTTCACCCTTATTCTAAAGGTAACGCCTGTTTTTTCTTTTACTCTTCATTTTTTCTTGGTTTTTTAAAAAAAAAAATTGTTCCCCAATCGCATGCGGCACGGCATAGGATAGTGATCAGCCGGTCACCGAGGATGGCTGAATCTAGAACTAGCAGTGACGAATGCTTGGCCAAAGACCCTGCTTTGCGAACTTCTCCGAATCCGACCGTTTCCGTGTTTGTGCAGGACACTATGGCCAGAACCAAAAGAACAACAAGACAATATAGCTCTAATGGAATTTTCTACCATTCGGATGGGTCGACTGTATATTTAGACGGCTCAATAAGGGTTCCTTGAAGTGAGGTGTCGGACCATCCTGACAACCCTTCTTATCTTCCTCCAACCCCCACCTATTACCATTCACCCACATCTAGTGGAACTCCCAGTGATGGAATCCTGGGGGAGGCGGATGAAGAATATCAACCCGAGCCTACTGAACAAGCGCCGGAAGAGAGTCTGGGGGAGGACCCCGCTGGCAGCAGTCGGCGGTCCACTAGCTCTGATGAGAGCTCTGATGACGAGTCGGCCTCGTCATCTTTTTGAGAGGACGCCTCCATAAATTCGGAGGAGGCAAGAATGAAAATAGATTCTGCCAGGGGGTCCCTGGAAATGGATAAGGTGGAAAGCTGGGCTGAGCCGAGCGCTTCCAGGCGCTTGGAGAGAGCCCTCTACTATCATCATGTTCCGCGAAGCAGACGGAGCTCCATGGAATCCGGCCTTGCCAATTTTAGGCGCAAGGTCGTTCTGGGCTATGGCTATACTTTGTCGGTCCCTAATAAGGACAACACCATTACATGGCCGAGCCTGGCCAGCTATGAGGACAGAGCATTCGGCTGCTATGAAGCGGCCTTCCAAGCTGGCTTCCGCTTCCTTCTTCATCTGGCTGTGGAGAGGATCTTGGATGGATACCAACTGGGTATCTGGCAACTTGTACCCAACTCCTGGTTTAATATTCTGGGGTATGTTGCCTCTTGTGAGATGCTGCAGGTGGAGTCGAGCTTTGAATCGTTCGCCCACATGCACTATCTGAGTAAGGCGCCTGCTAGGGGCGGTGAGGGCTGGTACACCTTGACCACTTTGCAAGGGGTACATGATGGTTGTTGGCAAAGAGAACAAGTGGAAAGACGGAGGACTAAGTTTTACATAGTCAAGTCTGCCGACAGCCGCTTGAACCAAAAGTATAACAGGTGGAATAAGAATCCACCTCTCCTAGCAGGCAGGAGTGCATTGTTGCCTATTCCTAGGCGGGCAAGGGAGGAGATCATGGACAAAGGGTTGTTTACCGTGTCCGTGAGGACGAATGATGAGGGGGACAAGGAGGTCACCCCTCAGTGCTATCTCCCCTTGTACAAATGGTTAGAGGAGGGAACGTTCTTAGCCGCCTGTGGGCTAAGCTCTGAAATGCCGAGAGGTAGTCGGCCGTCTGTTTAATATGCAATTTCATTTTGCTTTTCAATACTTGTTTGATGGTAATAACACTTGTTCATTTTTGCAGACAAGGCAATGGAGAAGATCTCAGCCTCAAGGAAGCCGGCTGTATCTGTTGCTCGATACAGATCAAATGTCCTAAACAGGGCAGAGGCAACCACCCACACCAAGGTGGATAAGCAAAAAACTGGCGGCACCCCCAAGGTGAGAACTTGTTATACTTATCATTTCTGACTAATGCTAAATTTGTCCGAATGATTTCTGACTTGTTTTATCTTGTGTTGATGTAGGGTGCCCCTACCAAATCTCCCTCAAAACCATCTGACCTTAAGATCCAAAAGACAAGGGCGGGTGATGTGAGCGCATCCGGTAAGGGCGGCCGGAAGCACATTGCTCACAAGCCCAAGAGAGGCCTAGACGCCTCTTCTCTCGAAGTTGATAGGGGGATCAGCAAACCGGATGTCCATAGGACATCGAAGGGTGGCTTCAAGCAACCCACCACTGTTGTCGGCTCAGCAGGAGAGAGGGGGAGTTTGAGGAAAGAGGAGGAAGCATAGGACGACGGTAAAAACCATTCGCCTTTTTTGTTCTTCCATTTAGATATACTTGTGTTATTTTTCTAATTCTCTTTCCTTCTTAGTCCCTGTGCAGAGGCCGACTGTAATCCAGATGGCCAAGTCAATGCTGAGGGCGGTTGATCATGACGACAAGGCGTCTGTCAGAGGAGTCGGCACCCTGGACTTGGATGGCATCTTGGGGAACCTCTACGAGGTATGAGTCTTAACTTAAGCAATTCTTCGGTTTTTTTTTTTTTTTTTTTTTTTTTTTTGCTCAAGTCTTTATCCGCCTGGTTTTAACCATTCGGCTCTTTTTGCAGGCCATGCTGCGCGTCCAAGGGCTCAGGTAACCCCTCAAGGACAAGTCCAAAGAGGTAACAGCCGCTAATGCTCGAGCCGAGTCCGCCTTGGATCGAGCTCAATTTGATATTGCTCAGAATGAGCTTCTCACGCTTGATATGATGTATATGCAGGCGGAAGCCAATCTGCAGCTGAAGAAGGACCTGGACTCGGCCCGCCTGCACATCACTTCCCTTAAGAAAGAAGTTAAAAGTCTTAAGGAGAAGCTCGAGCCTCTTTAGGATGCCAAGAAAGAGGCCGAGAGAGCCAAGCAGAGGTTGGGCCGCCTGGAGCAGCGCCTCGCCAACCAGGAGCATCAGCTGAAGACCAAGTTTGAGTCCGTAGCTGAACAAGAGAGAGAAACTCTTGTTAAGAAAATGATGAGTGACTATGATGCCATCATGCGAGACACTTGGGCGGCTGTGCAGCCGGACTCGGACTATCAGACTTGGAAATCCAAGTTTGATGAAGCCAGCAAAGCATTCGACGCTCGCCTTCTTGAAGAGGATGAGAATGCAGCTAAGGCTGCTGCTGAGGCCGAGGAAGGTTTTGGGTCCGACTCTTTTGGGGAGTCGTCCTCTGGTGGAGAGGAGGAAGATAAGGTGGAGGGACGAGAGAAAAATGATGAAGAGAAGCCGAAGGAGAACAGGCCGGCTACCAATGAAGAGACTCTCCCCTGATCACTTAAGCTCTTTATTTTTTCTGCGGCCGAATGGCCATGTACTTGCTTTTCCGTCCTGCGTGCCGAGTATTGATGTATCTTTACCGACCGAGGGGTTGGGTACCTTGACAATTTCTCTGGCTTTGCAAGAAAACAATCTTACCCAATCGTCTAATGGCGATTGGTCTTTTTAATTTAATTCATTCGGCCATTTGGCTGAAGTTATTCATATTGTTTTCCTTTGCATTTTTGAATTTTTCATTGCATGTTTTTGGCTAAGTATTATAACCTGTATACCATGCGAATGTTCTTGCCCCTGGACGGATGTCGAGTGGTTTCGGTTTATTGGATTGATTGACTTAGAAATTATTGATACTTAGAAGAGTATTCATGGTTTCTAAGTCAATCAATCACTATGGTGATTGCCCCAAACCACTCGGCAGACGTCCATCAAGAATTGGCAACTTTAAAGTTTTCATTCGGCCATTGGCTCAAACAAAACTCAAATTTCCAACTTAGCAAATTTTTTTAGGGGAAAACTTCCGCCTGTTTTGCCCCGTGAGCTAAAAACAGGCGCATCCGGCCATAGGCCTCTTTGAGATAAGATAAGTTTATAACTTAGAAAATGTTCTTTAATAAGAATTGACGACCTGTCTTGCCCCAAAAGCAAAGAACAGGCGTCATCCGGTCAAAAGCCTCATTAGGTGCTTAAGTAGTTAACTTAACTTGTATATTAACAAGAATGTTGCGCCTTCTTAGCCCCTGGGCAAAAACAGGCGCATCCGGCTTAATGCCTAATTATCCTCTACTTATGAAACAGTTACCATTTTCGAACTGTGCTAGAACAATTAGAAAATTCAGGCCTTTTAGATTTCACTTTCGATTAAAACAAATGACTGCGAATGCTGCCTTAGCATTCGGTAGGGCCGCTTGTTATTTTTGTAGAGCAATGTGCCACCCAAATGGGAGATGCTTCTCCTTGACGAATTCGCCCGAATGGACGTCGCCGGTTATCTGACTCATGTTGAAGCAGAAGGTCATACTCATGTTGGAGCAGACTGTGACCATTCGGTCTCTTTTGTTTATTAATATTCGGCCATGGGCCTTATCATTATTTTATCTGGCCTTAAGCCTCTTAAATGGTTGAGTAAATATTTGTTAAGTGTCGATATTAACTTAATGAATTTCGTAGGAACGACTGTTCTAAAGCAATCGGCTCCTTCAGAAGGATTGGGACGTCTGCTGTTGGGACAGACGTTTTCCAAACGCATTGGACGTCTTTACTTTGTACAGGCAACACTAAGAAACTTAAATAAAAAGACAAGTTAGGAAATGAAGGCATATTCTCATTAACAAAACTTGAGATAACAAAATTGAAGTCTTTACATTCGTACTTAGAAGTAGTACTTTTTCAAGTTGTCTACATTTTAAGTTCTAGGCAGCTGCCTGCCGTCTAGGTCTTCCAGGCGGTAGGTTCCGTCTCTCACTTCCTCATAGATTCCGTAGGGGCCTTCCCAATTTGGGGTTAGCTTTCTTTGTTAATTTGCCCTACCGACTGCCTCCATTTTCCGTAGCACAAAGTCCCCCACTTTGAGAGGACGCTTGTGTACTCTTTTGTTGTACGATCGAGTCATTCTCAGACGGTATATCTCATGACGCAAGGCAGCATTGCCCCTGCGCTCCGGAAGTGAGTCCAATGCTAGGCGCATGGCCTCCCAGTTCGCCTCTTCATCATACAGCATGATTCAAAGAGTCGGCTCATAGTTCTCAATGGGCAGAACAGCTTCTGCTCCATACACCAGGAGAAACGGGGTTTCTCTAGTTGCCCCTTTAGCAGTCATTCTGATGGACTAGAGGACGTGTGGTAATTCATCCGCCCAGAGACCACCAGCCCGTTCAATTTTCTTTTTAATCCCGTCTGAGATTAACTTGTTGATGGCTTCGACCTGGCCGTTTGCTTGAGGTCGGCCGACTAATGCAAAGAAGCTTGAGACCCCTTGCTCTCCTAACCAAGTCTTGAGTTGAGGCGTCTCAAATTGAGGTTCATTGTCAAAAACCATAGACATGGGCACCCCAAAGCGAGTGATAATGTTCCTCCTGATGAAGGAAATGACATCTTTTTTCTTGATGTTTTTTACTGCCTCCGCCTGTACCCATTTGGTAAAGTAATCCACAGCCACCAGTATATAGCGCTTGCCGCCTGGTGCAGCTGTATACGGCCCAAGAATGTCCATGCCCCATTTGGCAAAAGGTATTGGGCTGTGGATGGCTGTCAGGTCTGTGGCCGGACGAAGGATGAGCTTGCCAAATTTTTGGCACTTGTCACATTTTTTTACCATTTCCATTGCATCCGACTCCAGAGTTGGCCAGAAGTAAAGCCGCCTAGCCTTGGCAGCGAGGGATCTGCCGCATATATGGGAGGCGCAGAACCTCGAATGCAACTCTTTGAGGACTTCCTTACCCTTCTCAGGGGTAACACACTTCAACAGGGGTTTCAGAAAACCAGCCCTGAAGAGTTCTCCTTGTCGCAACTCGAAGTTAGCCGCTCGTTTTTTCAGAACAGCTGCCTCCTGTGGTGAGTCAGGGAGCGTGCCGTCTACAAGATAGGACCGGATGCTGTCCATCCAGGTTGAGCTTCGGTCAAGAATTCCAATGGGGTCTTCCTCAGATATACTTCTTCTTTCCATGACCTCCCAGAAAACTGACCGAGGCGTTTCACAGGAGGCTGATGATGCCAGCTTGGACAGAGCATCCGCCTGATTGTTTGAAGACCTGGGTACTTGACTTAGATTGAACTCTTCAAGTGTCCCAACTTCATTCTTGACCGCCTGCAAGTATTTAATCATGGATGGATGAGTGGCCTCGTACGTCCCATTGACTAAGAGTACGACCAGTTGTGAATCCGAGCAGGCGTCAATTTTCTTTGCCCCTGCTACCTTATAGTACCGAATGCCAGCAAGTAGGGCTTCATACTCGGCCTCACTGTTAGAGACCTGGAACTTGAACCGTAGTGCATACTCGTATTTGTCTCCTTCAGGAGACTGAGAGATAATTCCAGCACCACAGCCGTTCGCAGTGGAGCTCCCATCCACATACACTTTCCAAACCTGACTAGTATCATCCAAAGCAACCAGCCTTGTCATTTCCACAATAAAGTCGGCGAATGCTTGCCCCTTTATTGCTTTCCTTAATTCGTAAGTGATTTCCAATCCTTGCATTTCAATCGCCCATTTGAGCATTCCTCCAGAAGACTCAAAGGTTGTGAGTGGCCGTTTGATCGGTTGGTCAGTATAGACTTCTACCGCATGCGCCAAGAAGTAGGGTTTAAGCTTCTTGATGGCCATATAAAGGGCAAGGCCAAATTTCTCAACCATGGGGTACCGAAGCTCCGCATTTCTCAGAACATGGATAATGAAATACACCGGGATCTGGATGCCTCTCTTTCAGCTAAGAGAACGGCACTGAGGGCATGATCAGAGACGGCTAAGTACATGAAGAGCTTCTCTTTGGGCAAAGGGTTGACAAGCCTCGGCAAAGAGTGCAGATGAGTTTTCAGCTTTTGAAAGGTCGCCTCTGCATCATCCCCCCATTCAAAGTTTGTCTTCTATTTTGTTACTTGGAAAAAATAAAGGCACTTATCGCCTGACCGACTGAGGAATCTCCCCAAGACCGCTAGATAACCTGTTAGTTTTTGCACTTCCTTTACAGTACGGGGCGACTACATATCGATTACCGCCTGTATTTTCTCAAGGTTGGCCTCTATTCTTCTTTGGTAAATCAAAAGTCCGAGAAACTTCCCAGACTCAACACCAAAGACACACTTTTTTGGATTTAGCATGACCTTATGCCGCCTGAGTGTGGCGAATGTTTCTCGGAGATCAGCAAGATGATCCGCATGTTGTTTGGATTTGACTATCATGTCATCAATGTACGCCTCTACATTCCTTTTGGTTTGATTAATGAAGATCGTGTTAATCATTCGTTGGAAAGTAGCAGGCGCATTCTTCAAACCAAACGGCATCACCGTATAACAGAACAACCCCTGATCAGTGACGAATGCCGTCTTTTATTGATCTTTTTTCCACAGGGGGATTTGATGGAAACCTGAATAGGTGTCCATAAAACAAATTAAGGCATGTCCGGATGTTGAGTCGACCAGACTGTCGATCTTAGGCAATGGATAGCTATCCTTTGCACATGCCTTGTTGAGGTCTGTGTAGTCAACACACATCCGCCAAGTTCCATTCGGCTTTTTTACTAACACAACGTTAGCTACCCACTCAGGGAAATTGCACGGCCGAATGAACTTGGCATCTAACAACTTTTTTACTTCGGCAGCTGTCGCCTGACTTCTTTCTTCGCCGTGGTTTCTTTTCTTTTGTCGGATGGGCTTCTTTTTAGGATCCACGGTGAGTTTGTGGACAGCGAGATTCGGGCTGATGCCTGGCATCTCCTCCACTTCAAAGGAAAAGATGTCTTTGAATTCTCTGAGTAGCTGGTGAAGGCTTTCACCCATCTTTACAAATGCAACCGTCCCCACCTTAACAGTTCGTTCTAGACGGGTGTCGTCCAAAGGGATATCAATGTGTTCACCATTAGGCTGGGGACGGAGGTCATCCGACCGTTCCCCGGTCAGTGATTGCTATTGTTTTTCTTTTTTGACCACCACCAGCTGATCAGACTTTCTTTTCTTTCCGGCTGGTGGGGCCAACTGTTCTTCCTCGACATCGTCGAGGTCGATTTTTTGCTTGCCCCGACCGGATGCTACGGACGCGGGCTTGACGTCCAAGAGGTAACACTCTCGAGCCGTCTTTTGGTCCCCATTAAGGGAGCCGACTGTTCCATCATCCTTCTCATACTTGAGTAGCATGAGAGCAGGGATGATGACGGCCTTACACTCGTTAAGAGTGGGACGGCCAAATATGAGGTTGTAAGCTGTGAGCTCTTCAACCACTAGGAAACGGATGGTCATGTGCCGACCTTCTCCCCTACTTCCCAGGCGGATAGGAAGGTCAATTCGTCCGACTGGGTGCACAAGTCTCCCCCAAACCTAACAAGGGTGTAGGAGACCTCCATCATGCTATCCGGTTTGTACTTGAGATTGGATAAGCATTTGAGGCTGATGAGGTCAGAGAAGCTTCATGTGTCAATCAGAATTCGGCCAACCAACTGGTTGGCGACCTTGCACTCAATGACAACAGGGTCATCATGCGGCCGACGAACTTTGCCTCTGTCCTGCTCGGTGATGACAACTTTAGGGAAGGTGGATATGCCTGCCGCATCCCCTTCCTCAACAGAGTTGACCATCTTTCTCAGATGGTCCTTGGTGCCCTGAATGGTCGGGCCACCACCGGCAAATCCGCCTGCTAAGGTGTATACTGGATCTTAATCAGTTTCGGCACTCACAGCAGGCTGGGGAGTCTTTTTCTTGGACTGCCCCGGATTTGCCTTTGAAGTCACTTTGGACTTTACATAGGACTTCAGCTGTCCTTTGTCGGCCAGACGGTCAAGCTCCCGCTTGAGACTAAAGTAGTCGTTCGTGTCATGGCCAACATCATCATGGAAATGGCAATGCTTGTTTTTATTCCGATTTTCAGCGGAACCTTTCATAGGAGTTGGCTTTTCAAGAGTCAGCCGATCCTTAATTTCCAAGAGGATGGAGCAGCAGTCCTTGTGGAATTCGTACCTTGGAACGTACGGTTTCCACTCCTTTTTCTTCTTCTGGGCCGGTTGATCAAAGTTATCAATGGCCTAGACTTGCTTTTTCTTTTTGCTCTCTTCTGGCTTAGGAGCAGGCTGAGCAGGCCGACTCTCTTTCTGCCGGTCGGACTTCTTATGGTCCGACTGCTTATTAGAGGAGCAGAGTTCGGTTTCCTGTATATAGGCTTCCGCCTCTCGCAAGGCTCCTTGCAGAGTAAAGATTTGTTTGCGGACGAGTTCGTACTTAAAAGTAGACCCGTCCTTCACACCCTTGAAGAAGTCTTTGAAAGCGACCTCAACAGACAGCCCATGAATCTGGATTCGGACCAAATTGAACCGCCTGACGTAGGAACGCAAGCCTTCTCTATCTCCCTGCTGTACATTGCCCAAGTCAAGACTTGTCTTTTTGGCAGGGATATTCATAGAGAAGTTTGAAGCAAACAAGAACGCAAGCGTCTTGAAGCTATTTATGCAACCAGCCGGCAGATTGCCAAACCACTGCTAGGCTATGCCCTTCAGGGTGGCTGGAAAGCAACGACACCATGCGGCATCATCCAACCCCTGTAAATACATGAGGTGGGTGTATGCTAGCAGGTGGTCTTCTAGGTTGGAGGTCCCGTCATAGCCTCCAACCATAACGTTTTAAACTTTAGCCGGCTATACGGCTTCAGGTATTTCCCTGGAGAAAGCAGAGGGTTGATCTCCAAGGTGTTGCAGCCTAAGCTGCCAGTCCATCGGCTTATAGCCGTATGCTGCCTGTCCTCCAAAGAGGGCAGGTTGCATGTAAGGTAAAACTGGCGCCTGGTACAATGGTTGTGCCATGTACTGGGCCGACTGAATCATATGACGACCAGACTGAACCCGTTGGCTGCTTGCTAGAGTCTCATGTACAGACTGGGAACACCTCACATAGGTATTCCGAAAGCTATCATGATAATTCGACATTGAAGCCGACTCTGATAGCTGGGTTCTCTTCTTCTCAATGTATTGCCGAGCGTCAGGGAACGTTTTCTTGCTACCATCCGGCTGTATGTGCTAGATGGGTTTTCTTATGCCCGTTTCTGTGAAACGGAGCCGAGTAAGGTCAAATTGGGGCCGAGCCTTCTCCTTATGGGCAGGATGAGGAGTAAGCTGACGGTCCCTGACCGACTTCTGTTTGCCAGCTTGGGCTGGCTTCTTGGCCGACTGCTCCTTTCTAGGAGCAGGCAACTTCTTTGAGGCGAGCTGCTTGATTTCACCCCTAAGGCTGCTCAAGAGTGTCATTAGTTCATCTCGAGTGACGGGAGTCGATCCTGCCGCCTGGGAAGGATCAACTGGCCGCCCCGAGGGCTTCTTTGGCTAATAAGCAGTTTTGCTTGGGCCTGCCTGGTCATGGTGGCGCTCCCGCCTCTCCTTACTGCGGATGCGTTTAGAGATGAGGGATCCATTTGGATCCACATAGGTTTCGACATAAGCGTCGTCACCTGAGTTATGATCCGTTTGGACCTCTATGTCTTCTGGAGGCTGATTGGCCTCTAGGTTTGGTACAGGTGCTAGTGAAGCCATTTCAGAGGTACTTTCCCCACAGACGACGCCAAATGTTTCGGGGGTTTTTGTCCCTTGGGAGATTTACAACACTGAGACTGGATTCAACAAAGGACGCCTGCACCTGCAAAGCAAACGGACCGCTGGATGGTCCGCCTCCGAAGATTAAGTTAGTATGCTTTCGGTAATAAAATGTGCGGAAGTAATGTTTATCTGCTCGGATTCCAAGCTCAGGTAAAGTGTTGTGTGTTCCTTGAAAACGACAGCTCTGTGATAAGTGACGTGTTGTCTCGTATTGCATGTATATTCTCTGTCCTGTCATAATTGTAAGAATGTCCCTATTTATAGGGTCCTTTTGGAAAGTGTGCCCTCCCTAAGATCTGGTGACCTAGGGATTAGAGCACGCCGTTTTTAAGGGCCCCTTGGGATTTGGGCCTTGAAAGCCGCCATTCTCAGGAGGCAATATCTGCTCGACACGTGTCGCCATCTGGATGGTCCAACTAAGTGCCCCTTCCAGTGACACGTGTCATGCTCTGATTGGGCCACTTGGCATGATATAAAATACCCAAATCACTTCCTATATTTTTTCTAATATTTATGGTTGTTAGTATCATGTTAGGGTGAAATATTTGATTTTTATTGTTAGTATCATGCTAGGGTTTGTTATTAATCTCGTTAGTATCATGCCTAGGATCTTGCTATTATTATTATGCTTTAACATGATCTATGATTATATTTATAATTGTTATGATTATGATTATAATTGTTATAATTTATGATTATTTTTAATTATGATTTATTATTATTTTGATAACGATTATAATTATTATCATGATTATCATTATGTTGTTTGATGCTTAATATTTATTGCTTGAACACCTTTATTGCATGTTTAAAAGGGAATTTGTACTTGTAATCATGCTTAATAAGATAATTAATAATCTTGTTAGGGTTAATATGATTATAATTCAAGTGATCGCCAATAATAGTTTATTTGTGCATTAATGTTCAACCAACATAGATAAATAGGTTTAGGGTTAATCCTATTGATTGTATGTTAATCAGAAAGCGCACATGAATACGATCAGAATAAAGTAGAGGCCTATTATTAAGGCAGGTTCAATCTCTTTTAGGATGGATTAGTACCTTCATCCCTGAACCCTTATTTGGTTCATGACCTTATGGAGTTGACGATCTCTTTGATAGTTAAGGGGTGTAACCTTCACCTCGTAAACGGTTTAGAAGTTCCTTAAAAACTTGTTGGCGACTCTTTTGCTCTATCTTCTTCCCTTTTGGACGCCACCAAACTTTAGTGTATGATCACAGCGGGGTTCAAGCTAGTGGGATTTTAAAGGCTTGAAATTATTCCCTACAGTTTTTGGCGACTCCACTGGGGAGGATTACTATTTTAATTCCTGAATTTGTTTCGGCAACGATTTAGAATGAGTGGATGAGACTCGAAAAATTCTAAGTATTTCATGTGCGAAATTTTGATTAACATTATTGTCATATGCATAAAAAGGATCTCATTGGAAAGACCATCCATAATGAGTAAAAAACATAGTATTTTACACGTAGGAAATTTGAGGAATGTCTTTCACAACTAGAACTGAAATAACACCGTGCGAAACTGGAAGATTTTATCGAGCACAGAAAGCTGGTGAGGCATGTGGAAAGTAGCGTCAGGGGCCAGAGCTTGGCGCCAGACTTTTAGCCGTAGCGCCAGACGCCACCATTGGCGCCAGGCGCTACAGTTAAAATCTAGCGCCAGTCTCTGTTTGCTGGCGCCAATTTCCCCCAATACCGAGCCAGAAATATGCGTTCTAATTTCGACCGATTTTTCGTATTGTTTGCTCGATCCTACTTCCTGATTGAATTTTTTCTCACTTTTCTGAAACCCATATGTGTTCTACATATGGACATAACCCTATGGGAATTCATGCTCCATCTACCCGATTAAATGCTCCGTGCAACAAAGGGTACATCCGAGATGTTGAATTCACCAAACCATGGAAGCGAGTTTTTTCTAAAGCTTGCGGTGTCCCATCCACTCGCGCCAACCCTTCACGGTTAGGCTTCCGTGCGGTGCATCCGGACAATTAACCATGGACCCTCTTTGACTAAACCATATCCCGAACTTTAGAGAACTAGAGCCATGGTTAGGTTGCGAACGCATTGCATCATATTGTGCCTACTTGACTAATTGTGCATTATTTGTTGTGCATATATATTCTATGTTTCTCTTAATCGTTTGTTGACTTGTGTTGAGATTAAATAAATTAATGACTTAAAGAACTTTACCTAATTAATTAATTAATTAATTAATTTGAGTCAATAAAGTCTAATTTTTCAATCGGAATTGACCTAGTACGACTTTAGGCTAACCCCAGTTGACTAATAATACCGAAAACAGTCCCAGACCTAAGCTCCACTATTGGCGCCAAAGTCTGAGCTATAGCGCCAGACTATGGTGTGTAGCGCCTGACGACAGCTATGTTGTCTGGCGCCAACCTCCACAGTGTGACGCCAGTCCAGTCGCTTGGCCGATAGTTCGGATTATTTGTGGAGTCATCACCTAAGATCTAATTAATCAGTTTTCTATTTAATTCGGTTAATTTTGCTGTCAAAAATGCTTAGTTGAATCAGTGATCGAGTTTAGGCACTAAGTCCCATGGTCTTACACAAGAGTCCAAGCATGTCACTTACACTAAATGCACACACCAATACACATGCTTTGACCATGATTAAGAGAGTCTTATGTGCGCGTTTTTCCTTCATTTTTTTAGGGGGGTAAGTCGGATTTTAATCCTCAAATATAAAAATAATAATACTTAGTTCCCTAAAAATATGTACGTCATTTTTGCCAAAAATACGCACCCTTTTCTTTTTTTTTAAAAAAATAAACCATAAAGTCAAGTCGATTCGAGTCAAGGAAGGACGATTAATCAAAGATAACCTCTTCATACAAGTCCAACTTTTCGAAAAACCTATAGCTCGCTAGAGGAAAGCAAGGGTTATAATGGCAACTCAAGAAGAAGTCAATGATCTTAAGAACCAACTGGCTACTGTGACCGAGACATTGAAGCTTCTCGCACTTAGGATCGATGATCCCGTGAAACAACAACAAATGGACCTCATGCAAGAGAGCCTAAGCAAGTTGTCCAGCGACTACAAGTTTCAAGAACTCACATCACAAGGGGTCTCGGTGGACAAAGATCTTCTTCCACAGAAGTTCAACGCCAACGACATCCCAAAATTCAGAGCATTTGACAATCCATACTTCCATTTAAGAGCATTTGAAACAATAATAAGTATCAAGGGTATTGATAAGAAGGTCTTCCCTTCTCTCTTCTCAATATCTCTCTAGACCGTTTGCCAACAATGGTTCTTTTCTCTCGAGAAAGAAAAGACCTCTACCTGGGATTCTATAGCGAACGCTTTCGTTGATAGGTGATGAGTGACATTTATGTCACTCCTAAGGAGTAGTTTTAGAGTCTTTTCCGTGTTTATTTTCCCCTTATTTTCCTTTTATTCTTATGTTTCCTCTTTAATAAAGTTTCTAGTTTATTTTGGTAATTTTGGAGTGTTTTGGTTTAGTTTCTTTATTTTATTAGTTTTAGTCTATTTTCGTATTTTATTTTACTTTATTTGCTAGTATAGTTTTTGTTTTATTTTTATTAGTTTAGTTTTATGTCTCTTATTTTTTATTTTATTTTATTTATTTCTATTTTATTTATTTTATTTTATTTGTCGTGGTTTTGTTTTATTTCGTCCTTTGTTTTATTTTCATTTTATTTTAATTTTATATTTCCCGATTCTCCCTTGTGTATATTTTGTTTTGTAGGATCGTGTTCAGAGGTCCGAGGTTCGAGTCAAATGAGCAATGCCTCTCACTCCACGTAATT
The DNA here is from genome assembly GCA_024500155.1 of Chenopodium formosanum. Taxonomy (NCBI): domain Eukaryota; kingdom Viridiplantae; phylum Streptophyta; class Magnoliopsida; order Caryophyllales; family Amaranthaceae; genus Chenopodium; species Chenopodium formosanum. Next base: position 23,503,408 of record CM044880.1, read on the forward strand.
GCTGCTCATCTTGCTGCACCTTGCCCTTCCTATCCTCCACCCCACCATATCTAATCCTCCACCACAACCACACCTCACTCCCTTGCTCCCTGCTACACCACCACAGCCCAAACCAACCTGCAACCCCGCAAACACCGCACACACCAGCACCAATTCACTCACCTGCTGCCACCCTCACACCACTCACCACCAGCCAACAACCACCTGACCACTAATTGTAGCAGGCACGCAACTCCCCTGCTGCCACCCAATCCACACACCAGCACCAATTCGCTCACCTTCTGCCACCCTCACACCACCACACAGCTGCCGCAACAGCCTCTGATTTAATTCGCAACCTCCTGCTCTCACCACCTCACACGACCACAACCAAACACCACACACAACCAGAGCTCACTTTTCACCAATAACCCCTCACAATCAGCCGCACTCGCAACATTCACCAGCAGCAGCACTTTGCGCCACATCAAACCACCAATTAAACAACCAATCGACCCAAAAATCAGAGCAATACACAAATTAATCAAGTTCAAGCAAGCCAATGAGGGTTTGGCCGAACGTCGAGTCAGAGACTTTGGGGGTTTTGTTATTCGAAGAGGAGTGGTCGAACATACCCATGGTTCGACTGAACAAACCCCGTAGTTTGGTCGGACCATCCATCGGTTCGATCGAACCACTCCACGAGCTTCACACGTGGTTATTAATGAAGACCAACCGGTCTAATAATGACGATGATGATGCAATTGGTGTTGATAGCCATTGATTTGGAGAGTTGATTATGATCGATGGTGGTGATTCAATGATGATTATTGATGAACGGTGGTGTTGATATTGAAGCAGCCATTTTCGAAGAAGAAGGGGAAATAGGGTCTGATTGTTTTTGGTGGGGATCCGTGGGTTTATTTTATTTTTTATTTTCTTTTTCTTTTTCCTTTTCTTATTTCCTTTCTTTTATTTTTATTTTTATGTTAGTTTTTGATTTTTTTACTTTTTCTTTTTAATTTATTTTATTTTATTTTCTTTTTCTATTTTTTTTCCTAGTTTTATTAAGTTGGTATAAATACCCAATTTTTGGGGAAAACAAGGGGGATATATGGAATAACTATCTATTCTACTCTCTATTAGCTTTAGGTTAGGTTATGATTAGTCTTCGTTGGTAGAGAGAGAAAGTGAGGTTTTCTTCATTAATGAACTTGGATTTTGAAGAAGGAGCTTGTTCAATCCTTTGTAGACCTTCATCTTCAATTAATGAGCAATCTCTTACTCTCTCTCCTCCATTTTTATTTGTTTTATTTTTATTATTATTTTAGTTGTTGTTATTGCTTGTTAATCATGTTTATTCTTGATTGTTTGTTAATTAATCTTGTTATTAGCATGATTAGTGAGTAATTTCCCCATTAAGGGAATGGTTGTGGTGTAGTTGGACCTTGAGCATGTTCTAGGGTTTAGAATTGATTTATATGTGATTAAAGTCTTTATATGCTTGATATTCTTTAATCTTCTTGCAAGTGCACATTGTTGGTTGATTAAAGGTGAATCTTTGCTAACAAGAAACGGAAATTGACTTAGTTAAGGTTCATTACTATCGATTGTTATTTAATAATAACTCCTAGTATATGGTTCTAATGTGGAAACATAGAGGCTATGTTAGGAGAAGCCAATTGACCCCGGAAGGCAGCTAGATTGGATCCTTTATTTCGATATTCGAGCATGTTTAGTTCATAATTAATTCAATTTCTATGCCTTTGTTTATGTTCAAGTGAACGCTATACCTAAACCATTTTCCTTAATGTTTTATTTCTTGTTTAGCATCTTTTGTAATACCCTGTATTTTTATACGTATTTTATTTAAAGTATGTATTTTATAAAGTATTTAAATATTCGTAATTATTTTAATTAAAGTATTTTAATTAATAATATTAAAGGAAAGTTTATTTAGTTATTTTATTTAAAAGTTGGGGTTATATTTTAGGAAAGTTTGATTTTTCAACAAGTTTATTAGGGAAGGGATTAGGAAAACCTGGAAGAGGGTTTGTAGAGAAGGGGTATAAATATCTCACTTATGAGGCAAATCAAACTTTGCCCACAGTGGAGAAAACCCAAGGTAAACTTCTCTCTCTCTCTCTCTCCTCCTTATTTTTTTCTTTCTTTTTATTTTTCCCCTTCCCCTTAAATCTTTCGGCTGCCCTCCTCCCTCACCACCGCTGCCAGCCACCGGCAACTGGTGGCCGCCGCTGCCAGCAGCGCAAGCCGCCATCAGCCGGTAGCCGGTGGTGGCTGTCGTCCTTCTTCCCCTTTTTCCCCTTTTTTTTCGAACTTCATATAAAAAAAATAAAATAAATAATATTAAGCTTTCTTGTTTTAATTTAATCTATTCTTGGATCTAAATATAAATTTTGAGTTTGCGGGTTTAATTTTGATGTTTGATAATTATAATTGTATGAATTAATTTTCAGATTTGGTTTTTATTTAAAAAAGCCTCAATTTTTGAAACCCTAGGTCCTTGATTTATGAAAATTATGAAAGCATATGAGGTATTAATGTTTAGATCTTCAATTTAAGTGTTTTAAGACTAAATTACAGCAAGTTTTAATTAGAAATAAAGTGCTGGAATTTTATGTAGTGCACTTAATGTTATGTTTTTGAAGGAAATTTAAATTACCCATTAAGTGGGACTTACTTAGAGTGTTTTAAATATAATTTCAGTTTATTTTAATTATTTTAAGAGGGGTTTTAGGATAGTATATACTGCTGGAAATTTATTTATAGTGGGTTTTAATGTTCTATTATAATTTTAATGTGTAGGAGACTTCGAAGTGAGCAATTTTTACTAGTCGTGACGATTTTAAGATTGTATTCATGGTACGTTCGCGTACTAAGCATATTTTGATGATGTAGAGTCATGCTAGGTTTAATTTCAATCAATTACAAGTAGTATCATGCTAAGGTTTATGTATTGAATTGTGAATTATTGGTGTTGGTGATTGAATTGTGAAGCATGAATTATTTGTGATGGTTTATGGATTGGAAATTATATTTTTGGCATGATTATATGGACTACATATTTATTTATGGCATGATAGAGAGCATGTTTAATTAAACTAATTGTTTAATTATGTTTGGAATATTGAAAGGAAATTTTATTATGGTCCATATAATTTTTATTGATGCTTTGAGCATGAGAAAGGAGCTATATAAGTGTCTATGTACACAAGCAATAAATTGTATGTCGGTGCCTTTGTGCACTTAAGGTGTTTTAACACCGAGGGATAGGATTTTTGGTGCATTATGTGCTTAAGCTATCTTTGACACTGAGGTAGAATTAAAAAGGGTTCAACATTAAATAATATGTGGTCACTAATTATTCAAGAATTAAATTGGTATGTTTGTTTGATTGAATAATTATTGTTGATTGGCTCGTTATGCTTTGAGAGAACCAAGAGGGGGATGTAAAGTCTGATAGGATTCACGAAGATGGGAGCTTGAGGTATAAAGGTCGATGGTGTGTACCACAGAAATGTGAGGAAGTGAAGAAAAAGTTGATGGAAGAAGGCCACAACACACCTTACTTAGTACACCCAGGCGGAGACAAGTTATATAAGGATTTGAAGATGTTTTGGTGGCCTAGAATGGAAAAGGAGGTTGTTGAATTTGTGGCAAAGTGTTTAACATGTCAAAAGGTGAAAATAGAGCACAAGAGGCCTCAAGGGACTGTACAGTCATTAGAAATCCCATGATGGAAGTGGGATTGCATTTCTATGGATTTCGTGGCTGGCTTACCTAAGTCAATGAGTGGAAATGACACCATTTGGGTAGTGGTGGACAGACTTACGAAATCAGCAGTGTTTATACCAATGAATGAAACTTGGAAGATGGAGAAACTTCCGAAGGCTTACATCAAGCATGTAGTAAGGTTACATGGAGTTCCAAAATATATTGTTTCTGACAGGGATTCCAGGTTTCTCTCAAAATTCTGGAAAAGTGTTCAGGAAAATTTTGGTACCATACTTAAGATGAGTACAGCATTTCACCCTGCTACAGATGGGAAAACTGAAAGAACCATTCAAACCTTGGAGGACATGTTGAGAGCTTGTGTAGTAGACTTCCAGGGAAGTTGGGAAGACAGTTTGGATTTAACTGAGTTTTCCTATAATAATAGTTACCACGCAAGCATAAGAATGGCACCATTCGAGGCTTTATATGGGAGAAAATGTAGAAGTCCAATTTGTTGGAACGACATTAGTGAAATTATGATTCCTGGGCCTCAAATGATTGAGGACACAGTCAAGCCAGTAAGGGAAATTCAATCTAAAATCCAAGCAGCTCAAGATCGCCAAAAGAGTTATGCAGACTTAAAGCGAAGAGAAGAAGAATTTGAAATTGGCGATAAGGTGCTACTAATAGTGTCACCGATGAAAGGAGTGATGAGATTTGGGAAGAAAGGAATGCTTAGTCCAAAATACATCGGTCCATATGAAATACTACAAAGAATAAGCAAAGTAGCTTATAGGTTAGCCTTACCTATGGAGCTTAGTAAAGTACATGACGTATTTCATGTGTCCCAATTCAGAAGGTACATCCCCGATAAATTCCATGTGCTACAACCAGAAACAATCTAGTTAGATCAAAGTTTAACCTATGCAGAGAGACCTGTCAAGATTCTTGACAGTAAAGTGCGTAGTACAAGCAACAAGAACGTTAAGATTGTAAAAGTACTTTGGTCTAACCAAGAATATGAGGAAGCCACTTAGGAAGCAGAGGATGAAATTAAAAAGAAATACCCAGAGTTGTTTAAGGTATGTAAAGTTACGGAGGCGTAACTCGTTTTCTTTAAGGGGGGTAGAATGCGGTAGAATTTCGCGCGTTTTCCCTATATTTCAGTTACTGTTGTGCTCTTTGCACGAATTTAAACAAGTATTTCGAGTATTTATGCTCTCAAAGAGACATAAAAAAATAAAGAAGTGACAAAAAGTACAACAATATTATACATATTAAGGAAAAAAGTTTGAATTCCGTTCCCCAAGTTTCGGGACGAAACATTTTTAAGGGGGGTAGACTGCAATACCCCGTATTTTTATACGTATTTCATTTAAAGTATGTATTTTATAAAGTATTTAAATAGTCGTAATTATTTTAATTAAAGTATTTTATTTAATATTATTAAACGAAAGTTTATTTAATTATTTTATTTAAAAGTTTGGGTTTTATTTTAGGAAAGTTTGATTTTTCAACAAGTTTATTAGGGAAGGGATTAGGAAAACCTGGAAGAGGGTTAGTAGAGAAGGGGTATAAATATCCCACTTATGAGGCAAATCAAACTTTGCCCAGAGTGGAGAAAACCCAAGGTAAACTTCTCTCTCTCTCTCTCTCTCTCCTCCTTATTTTTTTCTTTCTTTTTCTTTTTCCCCTTCCCCTTAAATCTTTCGGCTGCCCTCCTCCCTCACCACCGCTGCCAGCCACCGGCAGCTGGTGGCCGCCGCTGCCAGCAGCGCAAGCCGCCGGCAGCAGGCAGCCGCCGCCGCCAGCAGCCGGCAGCCGGTGGTGGCTGTCGTCCTTCTTCCCCTTTTTCCCCTTTTTTTTTGAACTTCATATAAAAAAAAAAATTAAGCTTTCTTGTTTTAATTTAATCTATTCTTGGATCTAAATATAAATTTTGAGTTTGCGGGTTTAATTTTGATGTTTGATAATTGTAATTGTATGAATTAATTTTCAGATTTGGTTTTTATTTAAAAAAGCCCCAATTTTTGAAACCCTAGGTCCTTGATTTATGAAAATTATGAAAGCATATGAGGTATTAATGTTTAGATCTTCAATTTAAGTGTTTTAAGACTAAATTACGACAAGTTTTAATTAGAAATAAAGTGCTGGAATTTTATATAGAGCACTTAATGTTATGTTTTTGAAGGATTTAAATTACCCATTAAGTGGGACTTAATTAGAATGTTTTAAATATAATTTCAGCGTATTCTAATTATTTTAAGAGGGGTTTTAGGATAGTATATATTGCTGAAAATTTGTTTAGAGTGGGTTTTAATGCTCTATTATAATTTTAATGTGTAGGAGACTTCGAAGTGAGCAATTTTTACTAGTCGTGACGATTTTAAGATCGTATTCAAGGTACGTTCGCGTACTTAGCATATTTTGATGATGTAGAGTCATGCTAGGTTTAATTTCAATCCATTACAAGTAGAATCATGCTAAGGTTTATGTATTGATTTGTGAATTATTGGTGTTGGTGATTAAATTGTGAAGCATGAATTATTTGTGATGGTTTATGGATAGGAAATTATATTTTTGGCATGATTATATGGACTACATATTTATTTATGGCATGATAGAGAGCATGTTTAATTAAACTAATTGTTTAATTATGTTTGGAATATTAAAAGGAAATTTTATTATGGTCCATATAATTTTTATTGATGCTTTGAGCATGAGAAAGGAGCTATATAATTGTCTATGTACACAAGAAATAAATTGTATGTCGGTGCCTTTGTGCACTTAAGATGTTTTAACACCGAGGGATAGGATTTTTGGCGCATTATGCGTTTAAGGTGTCTTTGACACTGAGGTAGAATTAAAAAGGGTTCAACATTAAATAATATGCGGTCACTAATTATTCAAGAATTAAATTGGTATGTTTGTTTGATTGAATAATTATTGTTGATTAGCTTGTTATGCTTTGAGAGTCATCACCAAGTCTAATAATATGTAAATAATCTAAAGTGAAAGAGATTACGCACCAAAACTCTTGGAACGTATATACCTTGAGTATGGACAATGGGGGTAGTTATCGGGTTTTATATTTAGCCATAACTTTTAATGGAGTACAGGACGCTGTATATTCCTTTTTATTATTATGCGCTGGAATTCCGCCTCCTATGCGTGGCACATGTCTGTTGCTGGCACGGTTAGCTCCCGTGTCAGTTAACCCCAATTTATTGGGATAGGTATAGTTGGAAACCCGTTCGATGCGTAATCAACGTTAAATGAATCGTTTAGTGTCTAGTTAGAGTGTCTTACTGATTGTTGTGTGTGCTTGTAAACAGGTGCAATGAGGTAAGTGTGTGTGATGATAGGAGAATGCATGTTAGTGTGTTTAGTTACGCTTATGTACTCAGCTTTGCTAATTGTGTGTGTTGTTTGTGTATGGCAATGTCTTTATCTTAGCCCTACGATGATCCATTTTAATGGAGAGTAGTGGGGGCAAGTAAAGATACACTTTTCAGGTATTGAATCATGTTCATGACGGGGCATGAGTGAAGAGAGAATCATGCTAGCTTCTATTAGAATAAGATGTTATTTATGCATTGAATATTTTATTATATTACTTTATGGACTAACACAAAAGTTTGGTTGTTTCGTTTTTGAATAAGGGCCTTAAATGGTTCCAAGTTGTGGTAAATTCTATTTGACTTTGGTTTTGTTGATTTTCAACTTTATTTTTGTTGGTTTGGTTTTTAAATTGTGTTATTTAAATAGTTTTTGTTTTCAAGTCTTCCGCTGTGTATCTTTGATAGTTGCCTTATCCGTTTTCACGGTGGCGGTAATGTCTTAGATATTCCTAAAACGTATTTTAAAAAGAGTAAAGTGTGTATTTAAAGGAAGGGAAATTCTAGGGTGCTACATCTTTAGAATTTAGTTTATTTATCCCCTATTCCGGACTAGCTTAGTTGTCGATAACATTTGGTGGTGTTTATCCGTTCTCTGTGGTTCGACCCCTATGCTTGCCTTATATTCGTATTAGGTTTGTTTAGGTTGTATAAATTGTATTTGATCTAGGGATAGACAATTGACGACGCGTTTATCCCTTGTCAATAGGTACAAGTGCAACATTCAAGTCGAGACTGACCATAGAGAACTTGAAATCCTCAAACAGAAAGAAAATTAAGGCTTCACCTCTTTCTTTAACAAGTGGAGAGAAACCTCGGCTAAAATGATTGAGGTACCAAGTGAAAAAGAGTCTGTGAGACTGTTTATAAAGAATCTCCAAGAAAAATATTCAAAACATCTTAAATATCAAAATAACCTCCATACCTTTAAGGATGTTTATGATATTGGGATAAATATTGAAGATGACTTGGCTAAGTCAAAAGCTGCCAACAATAACTCCAACAGTGGCTGGAAAGGAAAGAAGAACGACAATCCTTCTTCTTCCAAAACAGCCCACTCAAACAACGTTAACACCTTTAATCTAGGAGAAGTTCTCGCCATGAACAACCAAGGACAGAAGAAACCATTTAGGAGGAACTTCACTCCTATTGGCATGAGTTATGACACCGCATTTGATCGATTAAATTCAAAAGGTCTTATAACTCCCATTGGACCATTTGGGGACCCACCAGTTGAGAAGAGGTCAGTTAACTGGAACCCCAACGCACACTGCAAGTATCACCAAGGTAGGGGCCATTCTACTGAAAGCTGTTGGAAGCTTAAGGAAGCTATCCAAGACCTAATCGACAATAACAAACTTCCGTTGCCTCCTGCCAGTAAGAAGCCAAACATTGATAATGCACCTCTAGCTCATACCTTGGCTATCTCTGATGAAGAAAACGAGGTTGACCCCTCATCTCTCATTAAACCTGTCGAAGAAATTAATGTCATAGAAAAAGAAGAGGAGATCTTTTTTGATGTCAAAGATAACCATCCAGTACCGGCAAATAAGGAAGACATACAATTGCTCACACTGTCTATGAAGGAGGCATCGTAACTATTACGTGAAGCTCTCAAAGTTATGAACGAACTCTATAAGAAATATGATGAGGTTCCACTTCCGAAAGATAAACCTAAAAGAGAATTCACACCCATAGGAATGACCTATGATGCTACTTTTGATAATATCTATGATCAAGGACTAATTAAACCTATTGGTCCAACAGAAGATCTAACACCAGAAAAGCGATCTCCAAGATGGGATCCCAAATCCTACTGCAAGTACCATCAAGGAAACGGTCATGCCACAAATGAATGCTACAGGTTTCAAAACCTCATTCAAGATCTTGTGGAAGCTAATAAGATCTCTTTACCTCTAGCTAGCAAGGGAACGACTTATGAGGCAAAATATTTTCCCTTACAAGTCACAGAAAAACCCAAGAAGAGCAATAGAATCTTCACTACAATTGGGATCCCATATGCGTAAATGTTCGAAAAGCTCTCCGAAAGTGGCGAGGTCAAACCTCTCGAACCGAGACCATTTGAGTCATTAAAAAGGACAGATAGATATTACTGTCAGTACCATCAATTAGGGGGGCACACCATAGATAACTATTTCAAGTTCAAGGATTTGGTACAAAAAATGATTGATGAAAAAAAATTAGTCCAAGTTCAACAAGAAAAGGATATAACCGTTAATGGAGTGTGGGATAGTGATGAAGAAGATGTCTACCTAAAGGACATAGTAGGATCTTCACCTTTTGTATCATACACCACATACGACATTTGGGCTGAAGAAGATTCATAAATAGACGTCCTCACAAAATCCAGGAGGATGCAACCTCCCGTTTCAACACAACCTATGCCTACTGAACAACAAGTTCCCATACCTATCATCGAAGACAACGACATTGTTAAACAGTTTAAGAAGACAAAGGTTGAGATGAATGTATGGAAACTTATGGCAACGTCTCGAGAGCATAGGTTGGCTGTAATGAATGCCTTGGATAAAATCGGGATAGCTTCTGACACTACTCCTGAGGGACTAGCCAACTTCCTCACAAGTGACCTTCCTAGTTCGATTAAACTAATCACCTTCTCTGACAAAGATTTACCCCCAGAAGGTGACAAACATTACAAGGCATTAAACCTCACGGTAGTATGCAAAGGGATGAATGTTCCCATGACTCTTGTAGACAATGGATCAGATATCAATGTCTGTCCACTTAGAACTGCGAGGATGCTCGGCATAAGGGACGAAGATTTAACTCCGTCCACACAAGGAATAAGAGCCTACGATAATACTCGCCGTCAAGATCTTTGCAAAATAACCCTAAATGTGACGGCAGGAGCAATAGAACATGCTACTACGTTTCAAGTAGTAGACATCAAAGCCTCATTCAACTTGCTGTTGGGACGCCCTTGGCTTCATGATCTAAAGGCCGTCCCTTCATCTCTCCACTAACAAGTGAAAGCCATAATTGGAGGAATTCCAATCACTATTGATGCTTCGCCTATGAGAATCAAATCCATAGAGAATCCAATCATTAATGTGGAGCACGACGAAGATGATGAAGACCTATGGGGCTTTAACGAAGAAGTCTCCTTAATCCAGGAGGATGAAAGGCCATCTCTTTGCCATGACCCTCATTCCAACATGATCGTCAACACCATGCTGAAGAAACAAGGACACTTCCCTAGGATGACCCTAGGAAAGAAGAAAGGGATAGCAAAATTGCTGGAGTCACCTGGCCTCCCTAAGCTAGATACTTTAGGACTTGGTTTTGAACAAACTCGAAAAGACATCAAGCGAGCCCAGGACAAGTTGAAAGCACGTAGGGACGCTCGCATTCAAAAGAAAGCAATTCCAAGGGATCAGTACCCTCTTATGCTCAATGGTCAATTCATAAAGGAAGGAGAGGACTATCCATGCCATGAATTTCCCGAGCCATTTGTTGTAAACGGCATACGACAACCAGGATTCGAGATTTTCTTGGATTGCTTCTTCACTGACGAAATTTCATCTCCCGTCCATAAGGAGAAAGCAACCCCATGCTTTGACTTTAACATCATGGGATTACTGTTTGGGCGAGAAAAGAATGAGCCAACTTATAAAGAGGATAACTCCTCGCTCATTCAAACAGTCCTACAAAGCGAAAACTTCAACCCCTCGAAGCTAATTACTCCAGCCAAAGGATCACTACAAGGGTGGCGCAAGACTATCAAAGTAACTACTCCAAGTGGAAGGAAGATATCAATCACGATAGGGCAAGGACCGATGTTCGAAGAGTCGTCTGAGTCAAAGTCCGAGTCAGAGTCTTCCCCTTTAGAGTCTTCTAAGTCTTTAGCAGTAACACCTCCCCTTCCTATTTCTTCTCCTAGGATAGTTAGTAATCCAGTCCCTGAGGACATATCACTCTTTGATATAATGATCTCAGAGTATAATAAGATTTCTCATTCTCCTTACTTCTTGTGTTCTTCCCTAATCCAAGATGACGAGCATTGCTTAGCTAACGATGAAAAAGACAAAGAAATTATTAAAGCAATGGAAACACTCGAAAAGAAAACACCAGTAATCAAAGAAACTGAAACAGTTGACATCTCGAATAATTCAACTCATAAAAGAGAATTTAAAATCAGACTAACATTGAATAAACAAGAAAGAACCGATTTAATTAACTTACTTAAAGAATTTATCGATGTATTTGCTTGGTCATATGAAGATATGCGAGGCATTAACAGAGAAATAGCTCAACACACTATACCACTAATTCCAGGAATGAAACCTGTAAAACAAAAGTTGCGTCGAATGAAGCCCGACGTAGCACTTAAAATAAAAGAAGAAGTTCAAAAACAAATAACTGCAGGTTTCATAAAGGTATCCAAATACCCCGAATGGGTCCCCAACGTCGTCCCAGTTCCAAAGAAATACGGAAGGGTAAGGATGTGTGTCGACTATCGAGATCTAAATAAGGCAAGTCCAAAAGACGACTTCCCTTTTCCACACATCGATACTCTAGTAGACAACACAACAAATCATACGCTTCTCTCATTCATGGATGGATACGCAGGGTACAATCAGATTCTCATGGCAGAAGAAGACATGGAGGAAACGACCTTTATCACACCATGGGGCACTTACTGCTACACGGTAATGCCATTCGGGTTGAAAAACACGGGTGCTACTTACCAACGTGCAGCAACTGCCTTACTCCATGACATGATGCACAAAGAAGTCGAAGTATATGTCGACGACATGATTGTGAAATCAAAGGATCGTCCAGGCCATCAAGTAGCCTTAAGGAAATTTTTCGAAAGGCTAAGAAAATATAATATGAAGTTGAATCCATCAAAATGTGCTTTTGGAGTCACCTCACGTAAGCTCTTGGGTTACGTCATAAGCTCTAGAGGAATCGAAGTAGATCCAACCAAGATTAAAGCAATCATGTCAATGCCACCGCCCAAGAATGAGAAACAGATTCGAGGATTTATTGGCCGGTTGCAATACATAAGTAGGTTCATATCAAAACTGACAATGATATGTGAACCAATCTTCAAGAAGCTCAAGAAGAATGTACCAATAATATATGATGACAAGTGTCAAAAATCCTTTGACAAGATCAAAGCCTATCTCGCAAATCCTCCCGTATTAGCGCCAGCACTTCCCGGAATACCTCTTAGGTTATACTTGACGGTTACCAAAGAGACAATGGGAGCCATGCTAGCACAAGAGGTAGAAGGCAAAGAGAACGCAATCTATTACCTAAGTAAGAAGATGCTCGAATACGAAACACGCTATATACCGCTCGTGAAATTGTGCCTCGCCTTGGTATGGTCCACAACTAATTTGAGACATTACATGTTGGTGCATACGGTTTTCGTAGTCTCCCAATTGGATCCACTCAAGTATCTGTTCGAGAAATCTACACTCAATGGACGTATTTCAAGATGGATAGTCAATATAGCCAAGTTTGATGTACGGTTTATGCCACAAAAAGCTATTAAAGGATCCGGGGTGTCAGACTTTCTGGCAGACTTTCCAATAGAAGACTCAACACCAATACAGGACAATGAATTTCCAAATGAAGATTTAATGGTCACTGAAGATGATACTTTGACCTTGTATTTCGACGGAGCCTCAAACCAAAAGGGATGTGGCGTCGGGGTGCTACTAGTATCACCTAAAGAAGAGCACGTTCCAATCTCAATAAAGCTTGATTTCGATGTTACCAACAACGTTGCTGAATATGAAGCATGCATGGTAGGCCTTGAAACAGCCTTGGCATTGGGAGTAAAGAAGTTAAGGATATTCGGAGACTCTTCTTTGATCATTAATCAGATATGTAAAAGGTGGAAAGTAAGGAGCGAAAGTCTAGCCCCTTACCAAACCTATATGGAAACTCTTACCGATCAGTTAGAGAAGGTAGAATACACATATCTACCTAGAGAAGAAAACCAATTTGCTGATGCCTTGGCAAGATTAGCCTCAATGGTTAGGATTCCCACGGAAATCGAGCAAATGCCTCTAACTATCGAAAAAATTCATAAACTAGCATATATCCAGGCTATAGAAGACGACGACTTAGTCCAAGGCGAAGTAGAAGAACAAGAAGAAGAGCCATGGTACACAGACATACTCAACTATGTCACCAATAGAGAATACCCTCCTTATGCTGACAAAAGAGCAAAGTGAGCATTGAGACTTTTGGCTTCTCAATATGTACTCATAGACAACGAGCTACATAAAAGGGTACCTAAAGGTCGAGCTCTTCTATGTGTAGGAAAGGTGGATGCACAAAGAATAATGAGAATAGTTCACAAAGGAATCTGTGGCACCCATGAAAATGGCAAAATGTTAGTCCAAAAAATAATGCGAGAAGGATATTATTGGACTACAATGAATAGGGATTGCCATCAATATGTAAAAAGATGCCCTAAGTGCCAAATTTATGCCAATTTACAACATGTCCCTCACTCTTTGCTCTACACCTACACATCGCCATGGCTATTCTCTACATGGGGAATTGACATAATTGGCAAAATCACTCCCCCAGGAATAGGAGGCCACGAATTTATCCTAGTAGCAATCGATTACTTTACGAAGTGGGTCGAAGCGCAATCATACGCTAAACTCACTGCAAAACATGTAGCACTCTTTATCGAGAGAAATATTTTTTGTCGATATGGAGTCCCACATGAAATGATAAGTGACAATGGAACTCACTTTCAAGCCGAATATAAAGAATTGCTACAAACATATGGCATCCAACATCATCATTCTTCCCCTTATAGACCTCAAGCAAACGCAGTAGTCGAGGCAGCTAATAAAAATCTAAAGACTATCATCGAGAAAATGACAGAAAATTATAAGGATTGGCCTGACAAGCTTCACTTCGCATTGTGGGGTTATCGCACGTCAATCCGTACATTAACGGGAAATACGTCATTTTCCTTGGTATATGGAATGGATGTCGTACAACCTGTCGAACTAGAAATACCATCTCTACGCATTGCGCTAGAGAGTAAACTCGATGAAGTTGAATATACTAGAGCAAGATATGAAGAATTAATTCTACTCGACGAAAAAACGACTAGAAGCTCTACATCACACTCAATGTTATCAAACTCGTATGGCTAGACATTTTAATAAGAAGGTCAAGACAAGAAATATCAAAGTAGGGGATTTGGTATTAAAAGCACTAAGGAAAAATGTTTTAGATCCGAGGGGAAAATTTAGACCTAATTGGTCTGGCCCCTACATTGTCAAAACAATCCTGTCAGGAGGTGCAGCAAAACTAACTGATATGGATGGCAATGAATTCTCAAACATGACCAATCTTGACCAACTTAAGAAATACTACCCATAATTACCTGAGTAGGATACTCAAGAGAGCTACGTTCGGCCTGATTCCTTAGGAAAGGATACGTAGGCAACCCTTTACGGGTGCGGCCACTTTATTTTTCGACATCTCCGCGTTCCAGAATCAATTAAAAAGTCAACAGAAAATCGGCAAATTATTGGCGTCGCAGAACAGAGCCTGGCGCCAGCCATAAGTCATCAGCGCCAGCCGATGGAATTGGCGCCTGGCGCCAGACCTCAATAGCTGGCGCCAAACACCAATTACTGGCGCCAATTTAGGAATAAAATCTGGGCAAATTTCGGTGTTTTTCGGAAAATTTTCGACTTCCGTACTCGAAAAACTTCTGGAAAATTAATTTTTTTTCGATTTTCATTGCTTTAATAAAATAAATTTAAAGTAAACAGTTTAATTGAAAGCTAAAATTTCATTAATAAAATAAAATTACATTATTGATGGAATTTAAATAAGGCTGAAATAAATTTACTTTAAATAAAAACAACAATCTAAGTCTAATAAATCTAAAGCTAAGCAATGCTTTTAATCTTTCCTTTCCTTTTTAGCACTTTTCCAATTCTTTTCTGCTTCCTCCTCTTCATCCATTACTTTAGCTAGTAGGCATCCTGTAGAGGACCTACATTAAATTTTGGAGTAGATTGTCTCCCCTTCAGCTAGCACTCCATGCTTCTTTTCCACCCTAGCCTTTTTGTCTGTGGTGTTAGCTTTCCTTTTTCCTTTGTCTCTGGTAGTATTTTTCTTCCTAGGCATTGTAGGTGTTTTGAATTCAATTCTTGCACCTAAGCATTCTTTGGCAGGTGTCACCCTGTCACCTAGACGATTCTTCACATCGGTTCTACCCTGATCGATCGAAGATTTCTTCAGCAACCACTTCTTTACATCATTAGGTAAAGAAGGGGGAACCTTTTGGGTAATCACTTCCCATAAAGGTCTAGCGCTCCAGTAAGCGTCGAATCTATCTACTTCATGAGATACAGGGTACTAATAGGGAGGACGAAGATCCCCGGAAGGAATATTCTGAAGTAAGCCGTATTGTCTCTTTACCCTGCAGGGATAATAATATGTTACACGAGACAAGCTTGGAAGACGGCAGAAAGGTTGCTTGTTAACACCAACCATCCTTTCTATTTTCCACCATGGGATGACCCACTTGATAGCAAAATCACGTGATTCAAATACTTTCCTCCACCCATGACGCCCAATTTTAGGGATGCGCTTCTTCCTCCTCACGAAGAAATTGGGAGTATATTTTTCAATGTCATCCGGGGGGCTAATTAATCCTAGCCTATCCATTAGCCACATCTGTAAAAAAATCGCAATACAAATAAAATTATTATTACAATAAAAAAGCATATTTTTTGATTTCTGTAATTAAAAATATTATTTTTCTACCTGTAATAAAATTGGAGAACCGCGAAAAGGCGCTTTTGGGTCCCTTTTCAATTCATCGAGACTAATCATGGTCTCTCCAACTATGAATGGCATTGGATTCCTCCCTGATTCAATTTGTTCTAGTACATTGGTGATAATTGATTGAGCCTCATTATTTTTACCACTACTAAGAAAAAATTGATTGAGCATGCAAAATAAAAACGCCCTTCTTCTATATATATGAAAAGATTCAGAAAGAGGTTTATCAAAATATTGGCGTGCGAATTCTTTCAAATTAACTATGTTGGCATCTACTATTTTTGATAAATCCCTTTCCTTTAAATTAAAGAAGCGCTCAAAATCCTTATAGTAGTATGCATCTACTCTAGGGATTACTACCAGGTCTATTGCAGGGAAGCCTAAGATAGCACCAAATTCCTCTGGCAAAGGGCTTATCTCATCATACCCTATTCTGAAACAATGCGTATCAATATTCCAAAATTCTAAAGCGGTATGTATGAAGTCTAGGTCTAGATCTACCCCTTTGATGCAATAAATTCCCCCCAAGTGAAATAAATCTAATTCCTTTTTATCTCTAGCATTAAGAGATCGACACCATTCATGAGTGTATTGGGTGAAGGTTTTAGTTGCAAATGACATGATCATTTTTTTTTCTAAAGAAGAAAATAATTTTATTCGCTAGAATCATGAGAAGAATCGGCTGAGCAGGGAGCTATTTATGCACAAATTGCAAAGAGTTTTAATCAGAATGAAATACGGAGTCAGCGTCAATTGGCGTCAAACACCCGTGATTGGCGCCAACCGCCAGAGCTTGGCGCCACACGCTAAGTGTAGCGCCACGCGCCATAGTGTGGCGTCAGCTGGCGCCAAGTCGCCAAGACAGCCGCGGGTGCTCAGTTTGCGTTTTTGATATTAAACTCGAGTCGGTGAATGACTTTATGGCTCCGTTTAATATTCTTAAACATCTTTTCTACCTTTTTTTCTTAATTAATTAAATATAGATATTTTTAATTTATATTGGACTTTATTTTAAATTCAAAAACCCTACATTTTTTCGTTTCTTTTCCTTTTTTTTATATTTTCTTTTTGGGGGAGAGAGTCGGATAATATCCTCCATCAATAA
Source organism: Chenopodium formosanum (assembly GCA_024500155.1). Taxonomy (NCBI): domain Eukaryota; kingdom Viridiplantae; phylum Streptophyta; class Magnoliopsida; order Caryophyllales; family Amaranthaceae; genus Chenopodium; species Chenopodium formosanum. Next base: position 23,520,451 of record CM044880.1, read on the forward strand.
TAAAAATGATGGAATTTTTGCGCAAAATTGTTGTCACACTTTTCTTGCACACACAAACATACACACAACGATAAATAAATTCATAATAACATAAAAATACAAAATGTGTCTAAATAATGAGTCAAAGGCAAAGTTCTATAAAAAGTAAAAATAAAATATATATACAGGAACAAACTACGGCGCCGGAGGACGTAGGCCCATCATGCCATAAAACTGCGTCGTACGAGGAGTCACCTCTCCACCACTCCAGCTCCAGTCTCCGTGGGAGGAGGAAGACTCAAGATGGGACCACTCCAGCCAAGATCAATCTGAGGCCGAGGCAGTAGAGGCCGCTGCGATGACGAGCCGACCTCGTATATCCCACCACCTCTGAAAGCCGAGGTAGACTCTCCTACCGGTGCAGCAGGAGCACCCTAAGAGGAAGATCCCGAGCCCTCAGCAACATCGGCTCAAGCAGCCTAAGAACGACTGCCTCTACCCCCTGACGAAGTACGACGACGTCTCGAGCTAGACCTCGCCGGATCTCTCTGCCCCTCAGGTCTCGTACGGGTGTGAGAAGCGATAGGCTGGCCCTGTAAAAAGAATTAAATCAGAAACAAGGTAAAACTGAAGCAATAATGCAGAAATAATGAGTAAAGAAAGGTTACCTCTCGGACAATGTCATCCTGACGACAGGTGGCCGCGTTCCTCATCCGGAGGAGCTGGCTCCGTAAGGCATCTATGCATCGTGCCATAGCCGAAACCACCTCGCGTGAAAACTGTCAGAAAAATAAGTCAGCGAAAATGCATGATAAATGAACACAAAAAAATTCTGAATTAAAACTAGGATTACACTAGTCTGGTGGCGAGGAATCGACCGCTCTACGAAGCGCTCGCCCTCAAGAGCCGGAGAAATCATCTCCTCGATTGGCCCGTATATCCCCTGGTAGTGAATGGACATACGGGGCGGCACGAATTCAGCAGGACCGTCCTGATAAAAGGGAAAAAAATCAGTAAAGTATTACTTGGGGGCTACTTAGCGAAAAATAAAAAGCTAAAAATCTTAACCTCACATCCTCAGCCGGTACAGGGGCTAGAGCTAACAAAGGTAGTACCTCCTCAGCATAACACCGCCCGAGGATCACATGGGACTGCCAAAGGGTACCAGTTCCCTTAGACATGCTCGACAACCTCGCCTCGTCGAACATATGACGTGGTGGAGCGGCAGGAACGACGAAGACATCAGAAGAGTGTTGTCTAGCGACTCTCTTTCCTAAGTACGCGACCGCTCCATAGTTCCCCATAAAATAGTGACGCTCAGTAGAGTACTGTGCGGCTAATCCAGGGACTGTCCAACCGCCCCACGGTCGGTATACCACCTCAGGTCCCTATAAAAAGCATCAATCAGGCAAGAATATATCTAAAGCACCGCGGAAAGTCAAGATCAACACTAAAAGTCATACCGAGATGATCCAGCTCCGGATACGTGCAGTAGACATGTCCACATGGTGGCCGCCCCAAGAGATGCTCACCGAAAATCCCCTCGGCGATGGTCTCGCCGGCGCAACAGAAGGAAAGTACTCGTAGAACCTGATCTACAAAGAGTTAAAAGTGTGAGTAAATGCTAACTAATATGAAGGGTTAGACTTTATAGGGAATAATGTTTACCTCTACGACCTTCCAAAAAGCGGACAAAGCAACGTTCGTCCTAAAGGACCGGTGATGACACGAGTCCCTCAACGCACGAACGAAGTCAGCATATGCCAAGCTGGCCAAGTCATAAGTCCCGATCCGCTGGAGATCACGGACGGCAGGGAGGTAGTAAAGCAATGCCCTACTACCTTTGTCAGGAGAGAATGTCCCTGACAACAACATCAGGACAAAGATGCATACCCGCTGCTCTCGAGTGGTCGCATCGTCATCAAGAGCCGCTGCCAGCGTCGAGCGGCGAATCCCTCTAACACTGAACTGAGTCGTCTCGACCTCAGCTCGGGCCCGAATAGCAATCTGCTCCAACAACTCCTCGATCTCTGAAGAAAAGACGTCGATCCCACCGTCAAACGGCAGTGGCACAGAAGTGAACTCCAGTCCTGTGATGAGACTGAAGTCCGTAGGGTTGACCATCATCTCACCCTAGGGAAAATGGAAGATGTTGGTGGTGTCCCAGAAGATCTCCACCAAAGCGCGCACTACGTAATGACCCCCGCTGGAGGCGACCATAGCCTCGGAGGTCTCTAACAGGGTAGCTAGCCCGCAAGACTCCCATAGGAGTCTCGTCTCAAGATCCTTGGTGATGTGCATCCTGTACAAATCGCCTAGACCGTCACAGCCAGAGCCGTGATGCCGTGTCCTCCCGGGCTTGGTACCTCATCTCACCCACTCAAAAATGTGGTGGAAAGGGGCAAAGAAAAGAGTCTGCTCATCCCACTCTGGAAGCCGACCAAGCGAAGTGGACGCCGTGGCGTCGTCCTCCACGGGCTCATGCTCTTGTCTAGTGTTTCGGGACCGTGAACCCGAGCCTCGTTGTTTAGCCATGCTACATTGTGCAGAATCATCATAAATTAAGGTTCTATAGTATCTAAGGTTCGCCTAGCCGCATGATACTATGTTCGCAAATAACAGAGTACGTATTACTAAAACAGAACAAAATTCAAAGTGAGCATGATATCATTTTTTCAAGCAATCAAACGGTTTCTTGCAACACTATAGTGATTATTGTGACAAATTGAACAAGAATTGCTAGCAAAAATGTCAAGAACGAGCCACATTGTTCTTCACAACCTTAAGAGGTCCAACAATGGCAAATTGCTCATTTCTTCACCAAATTGAGTCAAACAAGTCTCAAATTACTCCCAAGGCAATATATAAACATAAACAAGCAATTTCATGGCATAAAACTTGACAAACAAAGCAAATTAAGCATTATAAAATTCGAATTTTCATGAAATTCGTGAATATTCATGCCAAGAATTCATAAAAACTAATGTGAGTTTGAGGAAAACTTACATAGAACGGGAAAATAGATGAGAAGAGCTTTGATTTGCAACAAATTTGAACATATTCGGTTGAAAAACAAGCAAGCAATGAGCAATTGAAGTTTCGGGTTTCCTCGAGCAGTTTTTGCGACGAATAGAGCAGCGAAATAAAGAGAAAACGGGCATTTAAAGAGAATCCAGTGCTGGCGCCAGTCCCTAGGCATTGGCGTCACAACTTGGGCTTGGCTCCTGGCGCCAACATCAGCGCCTAGCGGATGCAACAAGAGCGCCGACGTACAGGCATAGCGGAAGCAAAGTTCAGGCGAACTTTTAAAGATCGACAGGCGAGGATCTTCGGTAATTTCCTTTGGAAAATTATCGAATCAAATGAGGATGACTTCAAGAGAAGATATCTTTGACATCGTTCCCTAGCTTGCGGAGAGTTGTCACGAACAACATGAGGATTATTTCAAGCGAAGTAATCTTCGATAGTATTCCCTAGGATGTGGAATATTGTCAATGCGGCTAAGGATTATTTCAAGCGAAATAATCTTTGATAATGTTCCCTAGGATGTGGAGTATTATCATTGCGGAGAGGATAGTTTCAGGCGAAGCAATCTTCTAATTTGGAAGAAGTTACGGGCGTAGCGGTTTTCAAGCGGGATAGCACTCTCTAGCTTGCAGGAGGTCATCAAAACAACAGTAAAGCAACAACAATCGGTTACTTTCAGAGATATGTGCTCGACGGCGCAAGATACGCGTTTCTTAACTCTTTTATCTATTTAACTAACGTTAGTTTGCAGGTATCGGCATTACAAGATTGATTTAGGATCGCAGAACGTTCTGAATCATTCTCCGTCCCTATCGCTACTTTGACTTTTGTTTTCAAAATTTGCGTTTCTCCAAACTCAGCCAAAGTGGGGGCTTTTGTAGACACCCATTTGTGTCTCCCCAAAACCAAACCCAGTGATGAGTACCTTTCACGTTGAATCATAATCGAATAAAGTGAAAGTGTGGAAAGTTTAGTGTTGTGGATAGTTTTAATTTCTTTTCTCTTCTCTCTGTTTTTGAAAACTTTATTTTAAGAAAATAGTCAATCCAGTTTGGTTGGTCCATGATATGGTTCCAATAATGGTGTAGTTGGATGGGGCTTGTAAAGACCTTTCCGATGATATATTATAAGCCCAATTCCGATGAATATTGAGGAAGTTATGGCCAATTTACTAAACTGGGCCCAGTTTGAGCTTTCTATGCGGCCCAATGATCTAGGGGAGGGCCTAATATGATTTATCATTCCTAATGCAATTAGAAATGGTTTTAGTATTCTAGATTCTTCTAGAAGGTTCTTTTCGTTCCTAATTCAATTAGCATTGATAAGTTGACTTTGTTGACTTTTCAGAGTTTTAATTAAAATCAAATAGCATTTTCGAAGGAATTATATTATTTTATCCTCCAGTACGGTAAATTTATCAGATTTTCGAAAATGCGTCGAAATCAAGCTTGGCGTCCAACCCCAAGCCTTGGCGCCTGGCGCTAGCCATTAGCGCCTGGCGCTAGTGCTGGTGCCTAGCGCCAGCTAGCCAGGGTTGGCGCCAGCTCTGTTTCCTGAGCGTCAGACTCTGTTTTGTTATTTTTTCTTTTTTGGCTGATTTTCTCTATAAATATCGTATTAAAAACTCTGTTTTCATTCACCATTCATCACCAATTCCCACGATTCATCATCTACATCTTTCATTCACCAACTCTCATCAAGATTTCCTTGATTATTCTCTCTCTCTCTCTTTTTCTAAACTAGCCTTTTCTCAAATACAAAATTTTGCATTCACAAGATCAGGAAACACCTAGCCATATTCGAAGTTGCCTTCGCCCTAGGCGTGAAAGGTTTAATTTCTGAGGGTTTGGACCCAAATCTCTCTTTCAATAATTTAATTTAATTGTTTTGTTTATTATTTTCCTTGAAGTTACTAACGTGTGTATTTTGTTATTAGAAAGAGGTACGAAGCATCAAAGTAAGTACTTTACTGGTTTAATTGATATTATGATATAGATATCATGCTTAGATTGTTATTTTGATTCCTAGTATCATGTTGGGATGTTTTCCTTAATTTGATGTTTAGGGTGACAACAATAAATTCCTAGTACCATGTCTAGGGTAACTTTAATATTAAATATGATTGTTATGATGCTTCCTATATTTTTCCTAATATTTATGATTGTTAGTATCATGTTAGGGTTAAAGATTTGATTTTTATTGTTAGTATCATGCTAGGGTTTGTTATTAATCTCGTTAGTATCATGCCTAGGATCTTGCTATTATTATTATGCTTTAACATGATCTATGATTATATTTATAATTGTTATGATTATGATTATAATTGTTATAATTATGATTATTTTTAATTATGATTTATTATTATTTTGATAACGATTATAATTATTATCATGATTATCATTATGTTGTTTGATGCTTATTATTTTTTGCTTGATCACCTTTATTGCATGTTTTAAAGGGAATTTGTACTTGTAATCATGCTTAATAAGATAATTAATAATCTTGTTATGGTTAGTATGATTATAATTCAAGTGATCGATAATAGTTTATTTGTGCATTAATGTTCAACCAACATAGATAAACAGGTTTAGGGTTAATCCTATTGATTGTATGTTAATCAGAAAGCGCACATGAATACGATCAGAATAAAGTAGAGGCCTATTATTAGAGTAGGTTCAATCTCTTTTAAGATGGATTTGTACCTTCATCCCCGAACCCTTATTTGGTTCATGACCTTATGGAGTTGACGATCTCTTGGATCGTTAAGGGGTGTAACCTTCACCTCGTGAACGGTTTACAAGTTCCTTAAAAACTTGTTGGCGACTCTTTTGCTCTATCTTCTTCCCTTTTGGACGCCACCGTACTTTAGTGTATGATCACAGTGGGGTTCAAGCTAGTGGGATTTTAAAGGCTTGAAATTATTCCCTACAGTGATTAAGCAACACTAATTCCCTACAGGGTTCAAGTTCTTTCAAACAAGAAAATAAATATGGTTTATTTAAGTGCTCGGGAATTTACCACTTCTCTTTGCTAGATTTACGTTTAGAACACTTATGGAAACCTTCTTGTTCGGGAACCTCCACCGAAGTAACAAAATATCAAGGGGTGAGTGTTTAGGACAAGAGAGGTTAGATAGCACATGTTCACAAGTATTCTGCCATAATTTTAGGTTATTTTCTATGTATTTAAGCCTCAGATTAAGCCTCTTTTTATATGGAATGGGTAGGATTAGGGTTTTAAACAGTCTGCCGCAGTAGGAGTCACGCACAACTGGATGAGTTGCACGCGGCATCCCAGCGCAAGTAATTTAGTTGTGCTGTTATGGGCAGCGCAACAAGACGTCTTGCGCGTGGCCTTATGGTAAGATTCGATTTTATATTTTTATAAAATTATGAATCTTCCGCGAGCGCATCTCTAGAGGTTACGCTGAGTGTCGCGCGCAACTGAATTAGTTGTGCGTGCTTGCCCAGCGCGACTGGTTGAGATGCGGGCGGCTATTTCTGCAGCAGCATTAAAATTTAACCTAGGCGTTCCTAAATCCATCATTATTGGGTTTTAAGCACGGTCTTAAGCCTAACTATGATCGAATTTAGTAGATGTCTACAGTTAGCCCCCACTTTGATCGACTCTAGAATAGACGATGATCAAAGTAGTCAAGGAAATAAATCGGAGACTCATTCTGTGAAGTTCTCTAAAGATAGAGAATTTTTCAGAAACGCTAAGGATGTGAAAATTATCCTTGGTTCACTAAGTGTTCAAAACAAGTTGCTATTAAGGCTGGAAAAAGTTTTTCCTAGTCTTAACGCGCTAAAGAATCTAGATTGACCCTTTGCAATTGTAGAACACTTTTATAAGTAAAGGTGTTCTAGAAGATGTCAAGTCATGAGAAGAGATCGGTTTTTTTTTTAAAAGGGATGATTTCCTCTCAATCGTGTCATCGTTGGTCTAAAGTCCCTCAATATGTCATTGAAACTTTAGCCTTACTTTAACAAAGTAAATAGATGAAAAAGGTGTTTTTGGCATTCGAGCCTAAACCGTCCGGTAATCGAGCCAGATGTCCACAAGATAGAAATACATGTCTCAGGACAGGAGGCACATATCCAAATCCAGTGAGAGGGAAGAAAGTCAACAACTTTCTCAGCACTTTTGTCCACAAGATGAGTACACGTGTCTCAAGAATGGGGGTATGTGACTACATAGGCGCGACATCATCTTGTGGCTTCTTTTTACATGGGGTGGACGGACACCCTGAATGTCCGGTAAGCTAGTAAGCTCAATAACTACCGTATTTGCTTCCAATCAAGAAGTGTGTGTTCCTGATGATTCAGCTTTCCTGTCGACTCTTGAGCTAACGCCTAAATTAATCCTCTACCTTTTAGTTCCGAGAGGTAGATCTCGCAAAGCTTGGGCTGAAGTGAAATTTTAAGCAATACCTACGCCGTACAATTTTGCGCCGTACGATACACCTTTTGCATTTTTACGCTGCATGACAACGCCTTCCTTTTTGCTTCGGACGTGAAAAAAGAAGAAAAGCAGACAGTTATAACATCAGTACAATAAAATGACAAACCGATCAATGGGTGCTTTACGTAAAGCACCACCACGGAACATCTTAAGACACTCTTACGAAAAACGTTCAAAATAGATGCTTAGGGAAGGCACAAAGTATGTTGTGCATGCAAGAATGATGAAAAAAACCAACAAAGAAGAAAACAAACTGTAAAATGCAAAGCAATTTAAATGATTTTGATAATTTGGGCGTTATTAAGTCTAATAACGAGCAAAACCGGTTAAAAAATGATCAAACGGACAAAAATCTAGATACTGGTCATTTTAGTGACCATTATCCGCGCGCAACTCAGTAGATCGCGCTCGCCTGGCACGCGCATCATTATGAGTTGGACTGGTTTGTCACGCGCAACTAATTCAGTTGCGCGTGACACTTATTGCAACAAAAAGAAAATCGCTGAGCGCGATTCTTCATTTCGCTTGATGTCCCCTTCCTTCACGATTTTTGCATCTTTCTGTCTCTAAAGAACTCGGATTTTCTTGTTTTCGAAGATAAAGGAAGTAGATCTCGTCCCTTATTCATATTTTCCATAATCCATTGTAAGTCGTTTGTTATATTTCGTTTTATTTTAGCTTCATTGGAACAATTTTCGAATCGTTAAACCCAAAATTTTGAATTTGGGGGTTTTCGATTTGGTCAATTATTCTTTAAATTGTTTGTTATATGTTGTTATGTTATGTTTAAGGAGTGTTTTGTAATAAATTTCATGAAAAATGGTTAAGTATTGAACCTTATACGTTGTTCTTTATCTTTTTCTTCGAATTTTGCTCAAATCCATTGCTTTTTCGTGCTCATTTTGGTTACTTTCATAATTAACATTTTGCAAATTTTGAATTTTTGAAAAATGGCACGAAGCATACTCTTAGCTTGTTTTTTTCCATGTTTAAACCACAAAATTGTTTGGTAGACGATAATCATGTTTGTATTACTGTTATTCGTCTAGGAGTAGTTGATTCTTTGAGATTTTGAAATACAATCCACTTGAATGCATAGATGAAACTGGTATAGTATGACTTTTGTGGGTGTTAGAAACCCCCATTTACTGAGGGTAACTGCAGGCATCGTAGCCCCCAAGTGTTGGTGGAATTCAATTTTTGTGTTTTGCCCTATCAGCAGCCGTTATGCTGCATAAATGGGTCTAGAACACGTATATTAGCTAAGTTTTAGAAAGAAAATAAACTAATAAAGAAACCTTACCTAATCATAGCATGGACTCGCCTCCATTTGTCGATGCTGAGGAGATTCTAGAGGGTCTTGACTAGGCGGTCCGCCCTCGAAACAGGGTGACCCATCCCCGAGAGGAGGTTCTGGAGCGACGCGTTGCAGCCGATCGACATTGCATGGAGAATGTGATTTTGGGAGGCTCCTCCCAACTTGGACCCTAGGGTTCTTAAGTGGGACCTAGACCATCATGTCAAGATCAAAGGGTGGTGCGGCATCGTATTTCTTTATGCCTTCGTTTTTCTCTAATTTTTTTTTTCTCCTTTTCAAACCATAACCGATTATTTATTTATTCCTTAGAAGTAGCCTAACATGCGTCTATACGGCTCAGATGACCTGTGAGCCCATTTTGCGAGTTTGCTCGAGGTGACAAAGGTGATTGTGGTGCTTTATGGAATCAGCCCCCAGCTGGCGGCTCTTCTAGATTTACCGAGTCAGCCTGCGTTGTTAGCTTTTCTCTGTGGATTGCTGGAGTTTAGGTGGGATTCCACCAACACTTTCCACTTTCCACGGGGAGAGATTACGATTACCCCTTTCGATTTCTCTATGATTACGGGTTTTCCTTTTGGAGGCGAGCCCGTAGCCATAGATATTGTTAAGGGGTAAGACGAGAGACTGTGTGTCCTTGTTGGGGACTATCTCGCGGCGACCCTTAACGTGTACGCGCAGTCTTGTCCGTACTCGGTTCTTGCCGACGAGTTGTTGGCTGATGAGCTTGATCGGCAGTGTACACCTAAGCATCTAGCTCAGATATACATTGCTCATGTTTTTTCTGTCATTAACTTGAGTGATCGAGGAGAACGTTTCGCTATTGGGTTACTTATTTGCCACAGTAATTTGGGGCAAATAGGTAACCTGAGTTGCAAGGAGGTGTCGTATGCCCGTATGCTTACATCTATGGGCAAGGCGACCCGAGTGATGGATTCCACGGGATCTACTGAGTTACTTCGGATCTCCCTTACGTGGCACGGTCGTATCCTTGAGGTACGTACTTTAATCTTATTTCAATTATTATTTTTGTTTTTCCCTTTTAAGCTTATCATTTTTCGGTTTTCTTTTAGGCTTTGGGATACTCGTACCTGCCTTTCTTAGCCCCAAGGATGCTTGGGGCTGCTCGTTTTCCTATCGTCCATCAATTGGTCATGAATTAGAAGAGACGAACCACTTAAGCTGGTGACTTTCGCTAGAGGATCCTTTCGGCGACTCGTACGTCGGTGAGTATTTCAACTACATGTGCATCTTTTGATTTTTTTTTTATTTACTTTTTAATGATTTTTCATGTGGCTTTGTTTATAGATCGATCTCCGTCCTTAGAGTTTCATCGTCAAAGTCCCTGTGGCTATCTGGTCTGGCATGATTTGTTGCCGTTTCCGGGCCCTTTATCAGGGACTTCCAGAAGACAGACGCTTGGTTTTTAGACGAGTGTGTTCCCTGCCAGTCTTCATTTGAGGAGCCCAAGATTCCTGTTGATCCTCAGATCCAGATGTTACATCCGGATTTGCTATCTACCGAGGATCGAGCTCAGGCGATCCTGGGTTATCCAACAGAGCAGCTGGTGCTGCCGGATGCATCGTATCCGACTTTCATTGCATCCAAGCTGACTACTTTCCCAGCTTTTGTTTCGGTTAGTAATTTAACTCTCTTTTGTTATTGATATTTTTTTTCGGAACCTTGACCCATTATTGTCGGGTCAAGCTAGGTGGTTGGGTGCCTCCTACGGCAGAGATCACGTATACCGATGTTGTTGGGTCGGTAATTCGTGAGATCCTTCCAGCAGCGGAGGATAAGGAGGGGATACTGTTTGTTCATGAGACGGTTGAGTCGGTATGTTCCTTATGCATATGTATTTTATTTATATTTTTTTCATATACATTTAGTTACTAACTGTCCTTGTATTTTGGAACAGGTTGAACGAGAAACCATGAACGGCATGGTGACTACTTTGCGCGCTTTTCGAGCTGCTTATCGGAGAGGTCTCATCTCTTTGTCATGACGTGATCATCGGATAGTAGTGGTAAGTTTATTATATATTTATTTTTCTTTTAACGAAGTTATCACACATTTTATGTATTAATCTTCGTTCGGATTTTGCAGGATGTGCAACAGCCGTCTAGGAGTCGCCGAGCATCCTGACCTCCTTTGAACACACATATTTTTAGTTAGGAAATACATGTACATTTTTTTTGTTGTATGTTTGATGTTTTTTGTATATATATGTCATTTTCTTTTGTTTTGCATGTGTACTTTTTTTTATATATTTTTTTTTTAATTTATTTTTTTAATATTTTTTATTTTATATAAATTTTTTTCCCCGAGAGAGGGAAGGGTTCTTGACTTACCCCCCTCGAAAAATAACAAAATGAGACAAAAAAATAAGAAAACTAAGAGTAAAGAAAAAAAAAAGGAAAGAAGAGAATAAAAATAAGAATAAAATTAAAACAAAAAAGGAAAATACGTAAGAAAAAAGAGACACAAGAGGTAGCAAAAGGTAAGCGTATAATTAGTCTTAAGATTTCGTCAAGATTCCGTTTTATGTAGTCCAAAATACAAAAATAAATCTAATTTTCATGCCGCGACAGACCAGATGCGCGCAACCGGATGAGTTGCGCGCGACTATCGAGCGTGTAAATTGGTTGCGCGCTGATGGCGCGCGCAACACATGAGTTGCACGCGCCACCTGCTGGTGAACTTTCCTTTGAGTGAAAATTGCCGAAATTTTGCCCTTCTTGAGTCTATTTAAACATGGTTTCGTGTAGGCTTTTGATTATCACGCATTCATTAGCTTAGTGATATCATAAGAAACTAAAAAGAATTAATCTTTCTAAATTCTCTCTTATTCTTTTTGAACTTGAACAATGGTTAAAACCTTTGAACAACGTTTAAAGAAATGGGTTACTTCCATCTAAACCGAGGACAAACTAGCTTTCAAAATTTACCACCAAGACCCTTATTTAATTACATGCAACTAGTGAAAAATTTTGATTTTCTTCATGTCGCCGTCAATCATTGGGACTCCAACCACCATCATTTTTTGTTTAAAGGAGATGAAATTGTCCCACTACCTGGTGAGTTTGAGGCCTTACTAGGCTTCTTTGCAAGTACTCTCCCTTTGACTTATGCGCCTACCTTATCGGATCCCAAACCTATATTCTAAAGATTTTTTGGTTTGTCTGACAATGATATGACTAACATTGGAACTGAAGAAGGTGTGAATTTGATCAAATTTATTGAATACTTCATCTCCCCTCGTGACAACATGGCAAAACAACGCTTTAAAATTCGTGCTTTATGTTATTGTAATGTTGTTAATTGTTTACTTAGGACAGGCAAAGAGTATGGAGATTATTCCAAGGTGTCCATAGAGGGATGTCATTCACTCGCTCCTTTTGCTTTGGCGGAAGCCGTTCTATGCGTGAATCTCCTTAGAGAAGACCCTAACAAAAACGATTTCACGGGAAGTTCACTCCTATTACACTTACGTTTTATTTTTTTGTCGTATATCAGTAAAGTCTTGAAGCGACCAGCGCAATCTTCTGCGATGCACGCGGATGGCGCGCGCATTTGATTTTTATGCGCGCGCCACCTGCTTGGGTAAAATTGCAAACTAATTTTTCTCTTTTTTTTTATTTGGCTCATGGAACGTTTGAGAATTGTTGATCAGCCACAAAAACTTGAGGCTAATGGAGTAAGGACATTCCCTGGACATCGAATTCTCTACAAGCATAAGAATGAAGAATAATGGACGTTGTTTTTCTTTCATGGGGTTCCTAACATACGCTTTGTGATTCCTTGGTGGAACATAAGTAGTATGGTTGGGAATAATTTTAATTGCCCTTATATTGGGCTTCTAGGCCTATCTAGTATTACTTATATCTTTCCTTGCAGGGTAATGAGACAATATGGGATGAAACAAATTATTCCCCCGCAAGATCGTGACGCCCCTAAAGAGGTGATCTTTAAACCTAAATGAATTGCTCGTTGGATGGAATACTGGTCAAGTCTCCCTAGATGGGTAGTACAAAATCCTACTGCGAGTATTGTATTGTCTGCCTTTTACAAGGCTTGGATGAATGCAGTGGATAAGGGCGAATTGAACAAGGCTCGGTCACAATATCAAGCGGCCACAGCTCGTAATCCACCAGTGCCTTTGATGCATTCGGCCACCACTACTCCTCCTAGTGGTTAAAACAAAGGACTGAGATGAAAATTGGATTTCTCATCTCCTAAGGCTCGTTCAAAGGAACCAAAGAGAAAGGCTCCTCCTAAACATGCGCAACAAGGGGTGAAAATTAAAGAACCTTCACCAAATACTAGCAAGAAAGTTCCTATTGTCAAAGGAAAAGGAAAACAGGTTGCAAAGGCCCCAATCCCTAAATTGAAGAACAATGTTTGGGTGAAAAAGAAGAGAGTAGGGGAAAGCTCAAAGGTTTATGAAAAAAGCTGCAATGGAAACTACTCCTCCATCATCCGTGACAATCGAGGACATAGTAAAACCTTAGAGTGTTACATAATTTTATCATTAGTTTAATTTGAATAAAGTGTAATCACTACTATGTTTTTTTTTATTATTATTATTTATCATCTAGTTCAATCATGTCTCTTACTTTGAATTTTGAATGAAATAAAATGAGCTTTATATATTTCATTTTGATATGACCGAATCATAAAGATTGCCTACGTATTTGTAATACGAAATCAGGTCTTTGCGTAGTTCTTTTATAATGTTTTTTTTTATATTATTTTTTTTTTTATTTTTCCTTAATCTCTTGAATAGAAATTAAATGAAAATTAATCAAACTTTGTTTCAAAATAAAATTTAAATCAAAGTTTAATTTTTATTTTCTGAGTACATGTTATATTCAAGAAACACCCTCTTTTTGTCGTAAGTAAAAGTCGCAACTTTATTCATGCGTAAAAAAAAATCCGGGTTCACAGTTCGTCATCAGGGGGCGTGCACAACATCCAAGGTTGTGCGAGCTTGTCGCGCGCAATTGCATTTTTGTTGCGCGTGACATCTACGCGCAACCATTTCAGTTGCGCGCTTCACTTGTATTACGAGTGTTTTAATTTTTTTTTTTTTCTGCATTATTACCCCCAAGTGTGAAGAGTTTTTTGAGATGTTCGAAAAAATCTGAACACTTAGGATGCTTTATTATTTTTAAACTACCCCCCCCCCAAGTGTTATATGCTTTGCTGTGTTATTTGGTAAAGTGCATAACATTTAGAATCTTTCGATTGAATGCTAAAAAAAATGATTTATTTAATGAATGAACGAGTTTATCTGGATTTCATATGTAATATTTTTTAAGTCGATCAATGTTTATAAATTGGCGAATTTCATCACCTCCAATATACATTAATCTAACGGCTCCTCCTGATAGGATTTCAATTACGCGGTAGGGACCCATCCAATTAGGCTTAAATTTCCCTCTTTGATCGGTTATTGGACCCTTAACCTCCTTTCATACAAAGTCACCTTCTTTGATATTCTGGGTTTTACCCTTTTATTAAAATGACACGCAATGCACCGTTGGTAAACTTGTACATGATGCAAAGCTCTTAATCGTCGTTCATCGAGGAATAAAATCTCTTCATACCTCGCTCTTATCCATTTAGCTTCCGGTAGCTTACTTTCGAGTACAATACGTAGGGATGGTATTTCCATTTTGACTGGTTGAATGTTGTTCATTCCAAAAACTAAGGAATATGGAGTTACTCCAATTGATGTTCGTATGGACGTTATATAACCCCATAATGCGAAGTGTAGTTTATTCGGCCAGTCCTTATAATTTTCTGCCATTTTCTTAATGATGACTGTTATATTTTTATTTTCCGATTCTACAGCTCCATTCATTTGAGGTCTGTTTGGAGATGAGTAATGATGTTTTATTTTATAACGAGTTAAGAGGGTCTCGACTTCAGCTTTGAATTGAGATCCCTCATCACTGATTAGTTCATGTGGAACTCTATATCTACAAAATATGTTTCCTTCGAGAAACTTTGCGATATGTTTAGAAGTGATATTCACGTAAGAAGCAGCCTTAATCCACTTGGTAAAGTAATCGATGGCTATTAATATGTACTTGTGCCCTCCTGCTCCTGTTGGAGAAATTTTACCAATTATCTTAATTCCCCTAATGGAAAAAGGCCAAGGGGAAGTGAGGTTGTATAGTTTGGATGGTGAAAGGTGTGGTATATTAGCGAACATTAGGCACTCTGGAAATTTTTTAACATATTGAATGCAATCATGTTCAATAGTGGACTAATAGTACCCTTGTGGTGAAATTATTTTTACAAGCATTTTACCATTCATGTGAGGTCCATAAACACCTTTGTGAGTATCTTCCATAAGGCCTATGGATTCAGGTTGGTCTATACACAATAACCTTTGATCATTAGGTCCTTATATGCATAATTGACTGTTTACTAGACTGTATTGTGTTGCAATTGTTCTAAAGGCTCGTTTGTCTTTATATGAAGTATTTTCAAGATATGTGTCATGGGTAATAGATTGGAGGATATGATCATACCAAGGATTATCTCCTTCGATGTCATTTACTTTCTCTATTGCGTTGCAATATGCTGGTTCTTCTCTTCTATCAACTCATAATGGCATCATATTTAAGTGATCTGGAATGTTGATCATTTAGGCTAATTTTGCTAGCTCATCGGCAAATTGATTATCATCCCTTGGGAGATATTTAAAATCATTATGTTCAAAATGCTCGATGAGTTGCTCTAGGTGTGCTTGGTATAATATCATTGTGGAGTTGTTTATTTTCCATTTTTCCAGTATATGATTTATAATCAAACTAGAATCTCCATATACCTCTAACTTTTGCACACCTATGCTAGCTTCTACTTCTAATCCAATAATTCATGCTTTACATTTTGCAGCATTATTAGTAACCTCAAAGTCTAATTTCACAGAGATTGGAGTATGTGCTCCCTCTGGACATATGAGTAACACTCCTAAGCCACATCCTTTTTGATTGGACGCACCGTCAAAGTACATTACCCATTTGTCATCTTGTGAATGAGAATCTCTTCATCCGAAAGGTGAGTAGTTTCTGCATGACTTGTTTGAATTTGATGTTGGGCTAGAAAATCATAAATCACTTTTCCTTTCATTGATTTTTCAGGAATATATTTTAGCTCAAATTCGGCCAACATTACCAACCACTTGGATATCCTTCCTTGTATAGGTGGTTGTTCAAACAAATACTTTATCGAATTTTCATGAAAAATCACATGAGTGGTGTGTGGTAGCATATAATGTCGTAATTTTTTAATTGCCCACACTAATGCTAGACTTGTTTTTTTCAAGGTGCTATATTTTGTTTCTTATTGAATGAACTTTTTACTTATGTAATATATTGCGCGCTCGACTTTTTCTACCTCTTGTGCTAACATGGCGCCTGTGGCCATGTCTGTAACTGTGATGTATAGCGTAAGAGGTTGTTTGGGTACTGGTGGGCTAAAATTGGTGGACTTTTGAGATAATCTTTGATTTTTTCAAAGGCCTTTTGGCATTGATCGTCCCATTCATGTTTTTCCTCTTTTTTCAAATTTTTAAATATTGGCTCACAAGTCATAGACAATTTGTTGATAAATCGACTAATGTACTATAGTTTGCCAAGGAACATCATAATATCTTTTTCTGTTTGCGGGGGAGGCATGTCAACAATTGCCTCTATTTAAGAGGGATTTATCTCAACACCACGTTTGCTTACTACGTATTCGAGTAACTTGCCAGAAGTTACCCCGAAGGCGCATTTTTGTTGATTCATTCGCATTTTGTATTCTTTAATGCGAGTGAACAATTTGCGTAAAGCTTTTATACGTTTCATTCTATCTTTAGACTTTACGATCATATCATCCACATATACTTCTATTTCTTTATGCATCATATCATGCTAGAGAGTGGTAACTGTTTTTTGGTACGTAGCTCCTACATTTTTTAAACCAAATGGCATGACTGTATAGCAATATGTACCCAAAGGGGTAATAAAGCACGTATTTTCTTCGTCTTGTTTTGCCATAAAAATTTTGTTATAACATGCGTATCCATCCATAAAGGATAACATCGCATGTTCAGCCGTGTTATCTACCAAAATATCAATATGTGGTAGAGGAAAATCGTCTTTAGGGCTAGCCGTATTAAGGTTCCTGAAATCGACACACATGCAAACATGTCCATCCTTTTTGGGGACTGGGACGATGTTCGCTACCCATTCTGGGTAATTACATACGCGAATAAAACCTGCGTCCAATTGTTTTTGTACTTCTTCTTTTATTTTTATTGCGACATCAGGTTTCATTCGTCGAAGTTTTTAATTCACTTGTTTAAAGGTAGGGTTCAAATGAATGGTATGTTCCGCGATTTCCAAATCTATTCAAGGCATGTCCTTGTATGACCACGTGAACACGTCTTTGAATTCTTTGAGCATCGATATGAGGGTCCATCGCTCTTCCGAATTTACAATTAAGCTAATTTTGACTTCTCTTTTGTTTTCATTGGTTCTTATATTGACTATTTTAGTTTCTTCAATGATAGAGTTCTTTTGTACTCGTTCATTCATTAGTTCAACCAATTTATTAATATTATCATCTTAATTAGATTGATTGTTATAGCATTCGAAAGATTCAAGATAAGGCATACACTAAGAAATAGAGTTCATATTATCAAAATCAAAAGAGAGTACATCAAGAGAAGAATCCTTGGTGCTAGCGGGTGGTATTAGTTTAAGAAAAGAAAGAACAAAGGAGGGAAGTGTAGACACCCATTTGTGTCTCCCCGAAACTAAACCCAGTGATGAGTACCTTTTGCGTCGAATCATAATCGAATGAAGTGAAAGTGTGGAAAGTTTAGTGTTGCGGAGATAGTTTTAATTTCTTTTCTCTTCTCTCTATTTTTGAAAACTTATTTTAAGAAAACAGCCAATCCAGTCTGGTTGGTCCATGATATGGGTCCAATAGTAGTGTAGTTGGATGGGGCTTGACAAGAGTTTTCCAACGATATATTATAAGCCCAATTCCGATGAATATTGAGGAAGTTATGGCCTAATTACTGAACTAGGCCCGTTTTAAGCTTTACATGCGACCCAATGATCTAGGGGAGGGACTAATATAGATTTAACATTCCTAATGCAATTAGGAACGGTTTTAGTCTTCTAGAAGGTTCTTTTCATTCCTAATTAAATTAGCATTGATAAATTGACTTTTGTTGACTTTTAAGAGTTTTAATTAAAATTAAAGAGAATTTTTGAGGGAAATACGATTTTATCCTCCTGTACGGTTATTTTTATTTTTTTTTTTTCTGATTTTAGGAAAACGCGTGAATTTCCAGGTCAGGGCCAAACTCTAGTTGTAGCGCCTGGCGCCAGGGTTAGCGTCTGGCGCCAATGGCCAGCGTTGGCGCCAACCTTGTTTCATGTGCGCCAAACTCTGTTTTGATATTTTTATCTTTTTGGCTGATATTCTCTATAAATAACGTCGTAAAAACTCCGTTTTCATTCACCAATTTTCACCAACTCTCATCAAGATTCTTTGATCTCTCTCTCTCTTTTCTAAACTAGCTTTTCTCAAAAGAAATTCCGCATTCATTAGATCTAGAAACACCTAGCCATATTCGAAGTTGCATTCGCCCTAGACGTGAAAAATTTAATTTCTAAGGGTTTTGTCCCAAATCTCTATTTCCATTATTTAATTTAATTATTTTTTTTATTATTTTCCTTGAAGTTACTAACGTGTGTATTTTGTTATTAGAAAGAGGTACGAGGCATCAAAGTAAGTGCTTTAAAGGTTTTTATTAATGTTATGATGTAGATTTCATGTTTCGATTGTTATTTTGATTCCTAGTATCATGTCTAGGGTAAATTTAATATCAAATATGATTGTTACGATGCTTCCAATGTTCTTCCAAATATTTATGATTGTTAGTATCATGTTAGGGTTAAAAATTTTATTTTTGATGCTTAGTGACATGCTAGAGTTTATTATTAATCTTGTTAGTATTATGCCTAGGATCTTACTATACTTTAACATGATTATTGTTAATATTAATATGATTGTTATTATAATGATTATTATTATGATTATTCTTTATGATTTATGATTATAATTGTTATAATCATTATGATGATTATTTTTAATTATGATTATTATAATTATGATTATTGTTTTGATTATTATTATGTTGCTTGATATATATATTTATTTGTTATTGCTTTATCACGCCTTTTATGCCTGTTCAAAGAGAATTTGTACTTGTAATCACGCTTAATAAGATATTTAATAATCTAGTTTAAGGTTAGTTTGATTATAACTCCAGTGATCGCCAATAATAGATTTATTTATGCATTAAATTCAACCAACATAGATAAGCAGGTTTAGGATTATCCTATAGATTGCATGTTAGTTAGAAAGTGCACATGAATACGATCTGAATAAAGTAGAGACCTATTATTAGGGTAGGTTCAATCTCTTTTAGGTTGGATTTGTACCTTCATCCCCGAACCCTTATTTGGTTCAAGATCTTATGGAGTTGACGATCTCTTGGATCGTTAAGGGGTGTAACCTTCACCCTGTGAACGGTTTACAAGTTCCTAAAACTTGTTGGCGACTCTTTTGCTCTATCTTCTTTCCTTTTGGACGCCACCGTACTTTAGTGCATGATCACAGCGGGGTTCAAGCTAGGGGGTTAACGCTTGAAATTATTCCCTACAGTTTCTGACGACTCTGCTGGGGAGGATTTCTATTTAATTCCTAAATTTGTTTCGACAATGATTTAGAATGAGTGGATGAGACTCGAAACGTTCTAAGTATTTCATGTGCGTAATTTTGATTAACATTATTGTCATATGCATAGAAAAGATCTCATTGAAAAGACCATCCTTAATGAGTTAAAACATAGGATTTTACACGTAGGAAATTTGGGAAATATCTTTCACAAATAGGACCGAAATAACACTGCGCGAAACTGGAAAATTTTATCGAGCACAGAAAGCTGCTGAGGCATGTAGGAATTAGCGCCAGGGGCCAGAGCATTGGCGCTAGAATTTTAACTGCAGCGCCATACGCCAGCATTGTCGCTAGGCGCTACAGCTAAAACCAGGCGCCAGGCTTTGTTTGCTGGCGCCAAAGTCTTCCAATACCAAGCCAGAAATATGCGTTCTAATTTCGACCTGTTTTTCGTATTGTTTGCTCTATCCTACTTCCTGATTGAATTTTTTCTCACTTTTCTGAAACCCATATGTGTTCTACATATGGACATAACCCTCTAGGAATTCATGCTCCATCTACTTGATTGAATGCTCTGAGCAACAAAGGATACATCCGAGAATGTTGAATTCACCGTAACAAACCATGAAAGCGAGTTTCTTATAAAACTCGCGGTGTCTCATCCACTCGCGCCAACCCTTCACGGTTAGGCTTCCTCGCAGTGCATCCGGAAAATTAACCATGGACCCTCTATTGTTTAAACCATATCCTGAACTTTAGAGAACTACAGCCATAGTTAGGTTGAAAACTCAATGCATCATATTGTGCCTTCTTGACTAATTGCGCATTATCTGTTGTGCATATACTCTATGTT
This sequence comes from Chenopodium formosanum, assembly GCA_024500155.1. Taxonomy (NCBI): domain Eukaryota; kingdom Viridiplantae; phylum Streptophyta; class Magnoliopsida; order Caryophyllales; family Amaranthaceae; genus Chenopodium; species Chenopodium formosanum. Next base: position 23,540,844 of record CM044880.1, read on the forward strand.
TTCTTAACCGTTTGTTTGACTTGTGTTGAGATTAAATAAATTAATGACTTAAAGAACTTTTCCTAATTAATTAATTAATTAATTAATTAGAGTAAAAAAAGTCTAATACTTTAATCACAATTGACCTAGTACGACTTTAGGCATACCCCTATTGATTAATAACACCGAAACAGTTCCAGATTGAAGCTCCAGCATTGGCACCAAAGTCTGGACTGTAGCGCCACTCTGTGGAGTGTGGCGCCTGGTGACAGCTCTGTCGCCTGGCGCTACACTACATAGTGCGGCGCCAATCCTGTCGTTTTGCCGACAGTTCGGATTATTGGTCGAGTCGTCACCTAGTGTCTAATTACCCAGTTTGCTAATTAATTCGGTTAATTTTCGCTGTCAATAGTACTTGGTTGAGTCATTAATCGTGTTTAGCCACTAAGTCCCATGGTCTTACAAAAGAATCCAAACATGTCACTTACACTCAACGCACACACCAATACACACACTTTGACCATGTCTAAGGGAGTCTTGCATGCGCGTTTTTTCCGTCATTTTTTTAGGGAGGTAAGTCGGATATCAATCCTCCAATTCAAAAACTATAATTAGTTCCCTAAAAATATGTACATTATTTTTGGAAAATATATGCACCCATTTTTTATTATTATTTTTTTCCTCTCTTAAAAAACCGTAAAGTCAAGTCGATTTGAGTCAAGTAATTAAAACGCCAAATGGTTTAAATTACAGCGCGTGGTCAAGAAAGGAAGGACGGTTAATCAAAGACAACCTCTTCATACAAGTCCAACTTTTCGACAAACCCATAGCTCGTAAGAGGAAAGCTAAGACCATAATGGCAACACAAGAAGAAGTTAATGAGCTTAGGAACCAACTGGTTACCATGACTGAAACACTGAAGCTCCTCACACTTAAGGTCGATGATCCCGTGAAACAACCGATGGACCTCATGCAAGAGAGTCTAAGCAAGCTATCTAGCAACTACAAGTTTCAAGGGCTTACTTCACAAGGGGTCTCGGTGGACAAAGATCTTCTTCTGCAGAAGTTCAATGCCAACGACATCCCGAAATTCTGAGCAACTGATAATCCTTATTTTCATTTAAGAGCATTTGAAACGATAATGAGTATTTAGGGTATTGATAAGAAGGTTTTCCCCTCTTTGTTCTCACTATCTCTCGAGACCGCTTGCCAACAATAGTTCTTTTCTCTCGAGAAAGAAAAGACCTCTACTTGGGAGTCCATAGCAAATGCTTTCGTTGATAGATACAAGTGCAACATTCAAGTTAAGACTTACCATAGGGAACTTGAAATCCTCAAGCCAAAAGAGAACGAAGGCTTCACCTCTTTCTTTAACAAATGGAGACAAACCTCAGCTAAGGTGATTGAGGTGCCAAGTGAAAAAGAGTCTGTAAGGTTGTTCATCAAGAACCTTCAAGAAAAGTATTCCAAGCATCTCAAGTATCAAAATAATCTCCATACCTTCAACGCCGTCTACGACATTGGGATCAATATTGAAGACGACCTATGATACGTGTCGTTTCCCGTATAAAATTAATTAATAATTTACCTTAACTAAAACCTCAAAAATATTAACAACTAGTAAAAAGGGTAAGTAAGGGTCGAACCCACGAGGAGATTGGTTAACTCTATAAACTCAAAATTAAACTCGAAACGTAAACTATATACATAAAAGAGTATTATTCACACTATGTACATGAGATTGGGGGGGGGGTATAAATGGTAATAGTCAACTAATACTACTATGAAAAATAGGATCTAAACTACTGTACACAATTGATGACAGACTTAACCAAACCTATTCATAACTTTACTCGAATTAACATATTGGAAATTATAACTAACCGGCCTTGCACAATTAATCAATTTAAATACTAGACTAACTGTAGAGACTTTAGTAACAAAGACTCCCTATCTCCCTTATTTGAAACCAATTGCGAACTAAGCCAAAATCGACTCTAAACCAATCTAATTAACACAAATATGTTGCTATTTGCATGAATTAGTCTTGGCAGCTTTAATATCTAGGAGACCTCATTAGTCCTAACTAATCTAATCACTTAAATGTCAGATTAATTAGATTGAAATTGCTTTCTAATTTAAACCAAACAGTAATCGCAGACTCGATTTAAAATTAGGGACTACTCTCCTATACGATTCAAACTAAGCCGAACCATATAGATAGCAATAATTTACAACTAACAACATAAAAGATAACAATCAATATCGAATTGCAAATTTATTAGTCAAGAACAAGCAAATTTCAAATATCCATTAAATCGAAAAAACATAGTACTATCAAGATTGAATTATAATACCAATAAACCAATAAAAGTATCTCATATAATTAGCAAAGAAAATCAAATAAATCAGTAATATGGAGCAATTAAGTTAAGAAGAAGACTTATGAAATATACTTCCAAGAACACCCAAATAAACCCGGCTTCGACCCCGCGATTCACCTTCGTTCTCGTACTACCTTGGATGCGAGACTAAGCTGTCCTCCAATGGCTATCTTCTCTTCACCAATTGCCCACTTACGAACTCACTCGAACGATCTCGCTCTTTGTATAATTGTTGGCTAAGTTGTGTATATTGAGAGGGAATAATTGGGAGTTTTTATAAGCAAAAACAACCTAGGTTTTCCGGGATCAAAGAGATAAATTAGGGAAAACAGATAGAGATTCATCTTATCTATATCTTGCCTTGAATTTTGGAGGATAATTTGTTGAGGAAGAAGAGCTGCTCGGTATTTTTGGGGTTTTGGCTATCACGCCCTTTTTCTTCACCTTCCCTTCTTATATCTCTTTTTTTATTCTCTTTCTTTGGCTCTTGAATCTTGGTGATTTGATGACCCGTGACTTTGATGATGAGTCCTTGGGTTCCAACAATTTTATTCTATTTTCCAAGTCCACTAATTTCTTTCCCTCCTCTTGATATATCATGGTTGCAAGTGGTTTTTGATACAAGTAGACTCCAATAATCTTACTTGTATAATCTTGGCCCACTAATTTTCCTCTTGTTTTCCTACCAAAAACACACAACATAATTTTAAGTACCACTTATTATAAAAATAGCAATAAAATAAAATACTAAATAAAATAGAATCTAAAATAATTAAAATCGATAATTTCATAAATTAACTAAAATAACGAGGCTATGAGACTAATATTAGGGACTAAAAATACGATATATTATGCACTTATCAAATTCCCCCACACTAAGCTTTTGGTCGTCCTCGATCAAAATCAAGATGTACAATAAGATTAATCCAAACCAATTAACAAAATAAACCATATCTCTTTAAGCTTAATTTTCTTTTGCAAAATATTTTAGTGTCACAATTAACAAGAATGGATCATGATACAAAAGAAGAATTTAGCACCTTCATTAACCATTCAATCATACCGCTTCTTTCCCCTAAGTTTGAATTCACCCTAGGGATGTTAACCATTTTAGCTCTAACCTCACTTCAATTTGATGACCCTGATCAAGACTTGTACAAAATCTAACCCTCCACCGTTAAGAGATCAATAGTGTAATGGGATATCAAAAAGGACTTTTATATGCTTGTAACGAGGCTAAGGTTAAGGGTAAGGAAAATTTTAAGAATGTGGTGGTAAAATAAAAGTGTCATGCTAAAAGAGTACTTAAAGCCATAAAAATTTGCACAACCTCTATAATATAAGGTTCACATTCAACCCCTACTAAGTATTAATACCAAACTATATTTCAAATGACGACCCCTTATTAATTTTTTTCTTTGTTTTTTTTTTTTATTTAATTAAAACAGGAGTCATCATTTTCCTGATACAGAATCTTTTTCCACTTCTTTAAACATTACAATACTTTCAATATAAAAAACTAATAATGATACTCCATTTAGCATGACATTGGTATAGGCCAAAAGTTTGTAATGTAGTTTAGCCAAAAATAGGAAATTTAGGCATAAAAGGGGTAAGCAAAGGGAATTATTTGTGAAGTAAAATACATAAATAAAGCCTACAACTCTGAAAGTTCTAATCAAGAAAAATATGCCTTTTATCATTTTTCCCACACTTTGGTCATCGATCTCGGGAAGCTAATATGCAAGTCCCAACTTAAGCAATCAAGAAGGAGGGTAAATATGATAAAATTTGAGTCATACGAGGTTCCTGGCCCTCCTTTTGGGTTTCATCGCACAAAGGGAAAGCAATCCATCATACCACAAACAATATTAATGAAGGATTTATGCCATCTTTACATACCATTTAAGCGATCCAAAGCAAGTCAATTAATGACAAAAAGGACATAAAAATCTTTTTAAGCAATTTACACTAATTTATTTTGCATTTCAGTTTGGATTTTCTACTGTACAAGCTGATTTTTTATTTTTTTTTATCTTTTTTTTGTTTAAAGACAGTAGAATATGCTTTCTAAGACAAAATAGCATAAGTGTAAATTTTGACAGCATTTCCCCTAAACTAGGACAAAACCAAATGTTAATACAGCAGCCAGGATTTTTCACAGCCCCTCCCCCACACCTAATCCTTTCATTGTCCTCAATGAAACATAAAATAAGGAACAAGGGACAGAACACTTACCTTATTATGCACATTCCGATATTTTGAATGTTTATGTGATGTTGTACTGTGCACAAGAATCACGTCTAACTGGTGACTATTTTTGTCAGCTTTAATTCTTGTAAACATAACTCATGTATGCATCCTGCTTGCTGGGGCAGTTTTTGTGTAAGCTTAAATGTGTCACATAGGATCTGCATGAATACGAAGACATTCAGTAAGTTTCTCAAGGTGTTAAACAGAAACATTTTTTTTTTTTTTTTTTTTTTTTTTTTTTTTTTTTTTTTAAGAAACTGACTTATAAGAAAAACAAAAGAAAATAATAAAGGAAAATAAATAAATAAAATTAGAATAAGTCATGGGTTGCCTCCCAAGTAGCGCCTTTAGTTTATGTCGTTGGCTCAACATTCTTCCCTTCATGCTTGTTCGAAGAATAAGTCTTCAATCATGGTCACATAAGCTTGGTCATAGAATGGTTTTAACCTGTGACCATTAACCTTGAAGACTTTGTTAGTATTAAAATCCTTGATTTCTATTGCACCATGAAGAAAAACATTGGTAACAGTAAAGGGGCCAAGCCATCTAGTTTGCAATTTTCCTGGAAATAATTTCAACCGAACATTAAAAAGAAGAACTTTTTTCCCAACCTGAAATGATTTCCTAGCTATGTTCTTATCATGAAAGGCTTTGGTTTTGTCATTATAGATTTTGGCATTTTCATATGCCTCTAACCTCAATTCTTCCAGTTCAAGCAACTGTAATTTCCTCTCTTTTCCAGCAAGGTCATAGTCTAAATTACATTGCTTTACTGCCCAAAAGGACTTATGCTCAATTTCCACAGGCAAGTGGCATGCTTTACCAAAAACAAGTCTAAATGGAGACATATCTAAAGGAGTTTTATATGCAGTTCTGTATGCCCACAATGCATCACCTAATCGAAGACTCCAATCTTTCCTATTAGGATTAACCATTTTCTCAAGAATTGATTTTATATCCCTGTTAGAAACCTCAGCCTGCCCATTGGTTTGAGGATGGTATGTAGTAGCAACTCTATAGGTTACATTATATTTCTCCAAAAGAGCACCAAAGGTTTTGTTGCAAAAATGAGTCCCTCTATCACTTATGATGGCCTTAGGCATGCCAAATCTATTAAAAATATGACTCTTAACAAACTTAACAACAGTTTTAGCATCATAAGTTATCACAACCTTTGCCTCTACCCATTTAGATACATAATCGACAACAAGAATGATATAAACTTTACCAAAAGAAGAAGGAAAGGGGCCCATAAAATCTATACCCCACACATCAAATATTTCACAAATAAGGATACCAGATTGAGGCATTTCATTTCTTTTAGACAGACTTCCAGTCTTTTGGCAACGTTCACAAGATTTACAAAACAAATATGCATCTTTGTAAATAGTAGGCCAATATAAACCACATTCAAGTACCTTATGAGCAGTCCTATGAGGACCAAATGTCCTCCATTTTCAAAATTATGACAAAAAGTAAGAATAGAGGCATATTCAGGTTTGTCTACACATCTCCTAATCATTTGGTCAGAACATGATTTCCATAAATATGGATCATCCCACATATAATATTTAGAATCAGATATAATCTTATTCTTTTGAGCTTTAGTGAGTGCAGGGGGAAATGTTCCAGTCACTAGATAGTTAACAATATCAGCATACTAAGGAGTGTCAACACTATATAAAGATGCAAGCTGCTCATCAGGAAAAAAACTCAGATATTAAAGGCCAATCCTCTTTGGGTACAATTCTACTTAGATGGTCAGCAACTGGATTTTCAACACCTTTCCTATCTCTAATTTCCACATTAAATTCCTGTAATAGAAGCATCCACCTAAGCAACTTAGGCGTTGAGTGACTCTTCTTTAACAAATACGTAAGGGCTGCATGATCAGAATAAACAATCACACGAGTGCCAAGTAAGTAGGGCCTAAACTTCTCTAAAGCAAAAACAACAGCATACATCTCTTTTTCAGTTACAGTGTAATTGCATTGGGCATAATACAGTGATTTAGAAGCATAATGGATCACATAAGACTCTTTATCTTTCTTTTGACCTAAAACTGCTCCTACTGCATTATTACTAGCAACACACATAATTTCAAACGGCAAAGACCAATCCGGGGGTCTAATCATAGGAGCACTTGTCAATTTGTCTTTTAAATCATCAAAAGCCTTTTTGCATTCATCATTAAAGTTAAAGACAACATCTTTAGCAAGCAAAGCACATAAAGGTGAAGCAATCTTGGAGAAATTCTTAATAAAGCGTCTATAAAAGCCAGCATGTCCTAAAAATGATCTAACTTCACGAACACATGTAGGATATGGCAAAGAACTAATGACATCAATTTTCGCTCTATCAACCTCTAAACCTTTTGCACTAACAATATGACCAAGAACTACTCCTTGTTCAACCATAAAATGACATTTTTCAAAATTCAAAACAAGGTTAGTCTCAACACATCTTTTCAAAACTTCAGATAAAGCATGAAGACATCTATCAAATGAATCACCAAACACAGTAAAATCATCCATAAACACTTCCATATCTTGTTGAATCAAATCAGAAAATATACTCATCATGCATCGTTGAAATGTTCCAGGAGCATTACATAAACCAAAAGGCATTCTTCTAAAAGCAAATATACCAAAAGGACAAGTAAAAGTGGTTTTATCTTGATCTTCAGGAGCAATGGGTACTTGTGTGTAACCAGAATAACCATCAAGAAAACAGAAAAAAGATTGTCCAGCAAGTTTTTCTAAGATCTGATCAATAAATGGAAGGGGAAAATGATCTTTTCTAGTAGCTTGATTAAGCTTTCTATAATCAATACAAACTCTCCATCCATTAGAAACTCTAGAAGGAACAAGTTCTCCTTCATTATTTTCTACAACAGTTATTCCACTCTTTTTAGGTACCACATGAATTGGACTTACCCATTGGGAATCAGAAATAGGGTAAATCACTCCTGCATCTAACGACTTAAAAATTTCCTTTTTAACTACTTCCATCATTGAAGGATTTAACCTACGTTGAGCCTTTCTAGTTGGTTTAGCATCTTTTTCAAGAAAAATTTTATGCATGCACATAGCGGGGCTAATGCCTTTTATGTCGGCTAAAGTCCATCCTAAGGCTTCCTTATGATTTTTAAGCAAATTTAATAACCTAGTATCTTGAGATTCATTTAAAGAACTTGAAATAATCACAGGCAGAGTCTCATTATCACCCAAATAAGCATACTTCAGATTAGAGGGAAGGGGCTTCAATTCTAATTCAGGTGGCTTAACAATAGAAGGAATCAATTTAGGCACAACAGAGGGTAAAGATTTTTCGCATCCATTAGAAACATCAGACTCAATCACATCAGACGATGCTACAAAAGAATCGACCAATTCTGTTTTTTCAATATCACCAAAAAAACCATTTTCAAACAAATTTTCACACCACTCATCAAAGACATCCTGAGCCATCTAATCACATGCATCAAAAGAATCTATAGAACTAACATTATTGACATCATTAGGGTATTTCATAGCATCAAATATGTTGAATTTTATCAGTTCTCCATCAAATTCCATTGTCAAATTACCTTCATGAACATCAATTTTAGTCTTGGAAGTCTTTAGAAAAGGTCGTCCCAACAACAAAGGAACACTATCAGATCTATCACCCATATCAAGCACATAAAAATCAGCAGGAAAAACTAATTCATTCACTTGAACAAGCACATCTTCTAAAACTCCCATGGGAAATGCATTAGATCTATCAGCTAGTTGGATAACAACATTAGTCTTTGATAAAGGACCCACATTCAAGGTATCATATACAGATTTAGGCATGACATTGATTAAAGCACCTAAGTCTAACATGCATGTTTCAAAAATAGAATTTCCAATCTTACATGGAATAGAAAACATGTCAGGATCCTTACATTTAGGGGGAAGTTTCTTTTGAATTACAGCTGAAATATTTTCCCCCATATTTACCTTTTCAGAAGGGCGAAATTGTCTCTTATTAGTATAAAGTTCCTTAAGAAACTTTGCATAGCGTGGTACCTGCTTAATAGCATCAAGAAGAGGAATATTAACTTCAACTTTCCTAAAAGTCTCTAGAATTTCATTATCCATATCTTCTTTCCTAGACTTAGAAAAACGAGAGGGGAAAGGGGGAACATCTTTAAAACGAGAAACATCAAAATTCACATAAGAATTTCTCTTCCCTACATGTTCTTTCTCGCTCTCTTTATCATGTTTTTCCTTACTCTCATGAACTACATCTTTAGGTCTGACTCCTACTTCTTTCTCTACTGCTCTATTCTTCATTTTAGGTTCTGCTAACTCTTTACCACTCCTAAGTGTTACAGCTTTACCACTCACGAACTAAATAATGCATTTCAGATTTTCAGCTTATTGTTAACACAGTAGCATAAAAACAACATTTAGACAGACAACATTCATTTAAATTTATTCTGCCGGGGATTTTAGCATATTTGTTTCAGTTTATTTCTATTCGAAAATTAGTTATTAGACCAGATTTGCAATAACTCAGACTAAAAACAAGCAAGCTCTAATCTATGCTATTTAATGCACTTCATATGTCAAAAATAATTCATATAATGACACATAAAAGGGAACTAACTCCTCATACAGTTTCTGCTAGGAAGCAATTATACACGTTTTAACATTCATAATTAAGTTCTAATGGTTCTGGCAGATTACATACACAAGATTAATACTTGCAAAAATTAGTTATGTGAGTACTTAAAGCAAAAGCTGAATATAAGTTGCTAGTATGCAATTATTCCGGTGAAGAAAATAAATAAATTAATAAGATCAGTTACAATATGTCAATCAGACTTTACCAAGTTATATTAAAGAGGATTAAGCAAGTCCTATTGTAGTTAGGCTCAAACAAACATAATTAGAAAAAGCTAATCAATAAAACTTGCAAAAATTTGGGTCTAAAAACAAGCATATTCTATATAATCATGATAACATGCTACCCAATTTCCATCGTCCATGTTCAGTCATTAGTACTTAACACGTATGCATAAAAAAAAAAAAAAAAAAAAAAAAAAAAAAAAAAAAAATCCATAACATATACCAGATTGTTTAAGCTCACTAATCAGATTGTGTTAAATAAGAATGAAACTTGCAAAAAGGGTACCAAGAAACAAGCAAAAAACTCATTATAACCAATCTATCATATAATTAAGTTTATTTATATATTCAAAGTTCAAAAATCTGGTTTCATGCTATTACTAATATAGTGATTATTATTGATTCAATGGACTAAGCATTATATATATAAGTACTGTTAGATCAAAATAATATTTATATTAAGATCAAAACAGAAAGCTTACGATGGTACTTATATCCATACTAGTTAGTCAAGCAATATATGTCTAAACGATTTGTACAGCTAAGTTTGCAAGCAACTACAGTAAAGCAAACTAACTATCCACATTTAGGCACATACAAAAGCAAGCCTACGTGTATATACTCCATACTCCTAGAGTTAAGTAGGAAATAACTAATAGAATACTACATGCATTAATAATTAAACAACAATAACGGAGTTGACGAGTATTAAGAAAATTAAACATATCTCCCCGGCAACGGCGCCAAAATTTGATACGTGTTGTTTCCCGTATAAAATTAATTAATAATTTACCTTAACTTAAACCTCAAAAATATTAACAACTAGTAAAAAGGGTAAGTAAGGGTCGAACCCACGAGGAGATTGGTTAACTCTATAAACTCAAAATTAAACTCGAAACGTAAACTATATACATAAAAGAGTATTATTCACACTATGTACATGAGATTGGGGGGGGGGGGTTTAAATGATAATAGTCAACTAATACTACTAAATAAAATAGAATCTAAAATAATTAAAATCGATAATTTCATAAATTAACTAAAATAACGAGGCTATGAGACTAATATTAGGGACTAAAAATACGATATATTATGCACTTATCAACCTGGCTAAGTTAAAAGCTGAAAACAATAACTCCAACAGTGGCTGGAAAGGAAAGAAGAACAACAATCCTTCTTCTTCCAAAACCACCCACTCAAATAACGTTAGAACTTTTAATTTAGGAGAGGTCCTTGCTATGAACAATCAAGGACAAAATAAACCATTTAGGAGGAAATTTACTCCTATTGGCATGAGTTTTGACACCGCATTTGATCGATCAAATGAAAAAGGTCTTATAACTCCTATTGGACCATTTGGAGACACACCAGTCGAAAAGAGGTCGGCTAATTGGAACCCCAATGCACACTGTAAGTATCACCATGGTAGGGGCCATCTCACTGAAAACTGTTGGAAGCTTAAGGAAGCTATCCAAGACTTAATCGATAACAACAAGTTGCCATTGCCCCCTGCCATTAAGAAGCCAAGCATTGATAATGCACCTCTTGCTCATGCCTTGGCTATCTCTGATGAGGAAAACGAGGTTGACCCCTCGTCTCTCATCAAAACTGTCAAAGAAATCCATGTCATTGAAGAAGACGAGAAGATATTCTTCGCCGCCATCGATAGCCTTCCAGAACCGGCAGGTAAAGAAGACATACAATCGCTCACACTATCTAAGAAGGAAGTGTCGCGTTTGCTACGTGAAACTCTCAAAGCTATAAAGGAACTTCAAAAGAAATATGACGAGGTTCCACTTCTAAAAGATGAACCCAAGAGAGAATTCACACCCATGAGAACGACTTATGAGGCAAAGCGTTTTCCTCTACAAGTCACTGAAAAATCCAAGAAAAGTAATAGAATTTACACTCCAATTGGGATCCCATATACACAAATGTTTGAAATTCTCTCCGAGAGTGGTGAGATCAAACCTCTCGAACCAAGACCATTCGAATCATTGAAAAGGACAGACAGGTATTACTGTCAGTATCATCAATCAGGGGGTCACACTAACGAAAATTGTTTCAAATTCAAGGATTTAGTTTAGAAAATGATTGATGAAAAGAAATTAGTCCAAATTCCACAAGAAGACGATGCAACCATTGATGGAGTTTGGGACAGTGATGAAGAAGATGTCTATTTAAAAGTCATAGTAGGATCCCCACCTTCTGCGTCGTACACTATGGATGACTTTTGGGCTGAAGAAGACTCATCGATAGACGTCCTCACAAGATCCGGGAGAATGTAACCTCCCGTTTCAACACAACCTATGCCGACCACACAACAAGTTCCCATACCTATCATTGAAGACAATGATATTGTTAAGCAGTTTAAGAAAACAAACGTTGATACGAACGTATGGAAACTTTTGGTGACATCTCGAGAACATACGTTGGCTGTAATGAATGCCTTGGACAAAGTAGGGATAGATTCTGACACTACTCCTGAGGGGTTAGCCAACTTCCTCACAAGTGATCTTCCTAGTCCAATTAATTTGATCACCTTTTCTGACAAGGATTTACCTCTAGGAGTTGACAAACATTACAAGGCATTAAACCTCACAGTAGTTTGCAAGAAAAAAAAATGTTCCTATGACTATTGTAGACAATGGATCGGCCATCAACGTCAGTCCACTTAGAACTGCGAGAATGCTAGGCACAAGGGATAAAGATTTAACTCTGTCTACACAAGGAATAAGGGCCTACGACAACACTCAACGTCAAGCTCTTGGTAAAATTACCCTAAACGTAACAACGGGAGCCATAGAACATGCTACTACCTTCCAAGTTGTAGACATTAAAGCTTCGTTCAATTTACTGTTGGGGCGCCTTGGCTTCATGACCTAAAGGCCGTCCCCTCATCTCTCCACCAACAAGTAAAAGCTATAGTTGGGGGAATTCCTATCACCATCGATGCTTCACCAATGAGGATCAAGTCTATAGAAAACCCAATCATTAATGTGGAGCACGACGAGGATGATGAAGACTTATGGGGCTTTAACGAAGAAGTCTCCTTAATCCAAGAGGATGAAAGGACCCCTCTTTGCCATGACCCCCATTCCAACATGGTTGTGAATGCTATGCTGAAGAATCAAGGACATTTTCTTGGGATGACCCTAGGAAAGAAGAAAGGAATAGCAAAGTCGCTGGAGTCACCTGTCCTCCTCAAGTTAAACACTTTCGGACTTGGTTTCAAACCGACTCGGAAAGATCTCAAGCGAGCCCAGGAAAAGTCAAAGGTACGTAGAGACGCTTGCATTTAAAAGAAAGCAGTCCCAATGGATCAGTACCCTCTTACAATTAATGGTCAATTCATAAAAAAAGGAGAGGACTATCCATGCCATGAATTTCCTGAGCCATTTGTTGTAAACGGCATAAGGCAACTAAGATTCGAGATTTTCTTGGATTGTTATTTCACAGATGAAATCCCAACTCCTGTCTACAAGGAGAAAGCACCCCCATGCTTTAACTTTAACGTCATGGGAATACTATTTGGGCGAGAAAAGAATGAGCCAACTTACAGAGAAGAGAACTCCTCGCTCATTCAAACAGTCCTACAAAACGAAAGCTTCGATCCCTCGAAGCTAATCACTCCAGCTGAAGGATCATTACAAGGGTGGTGCAAGACTATCAAGGTGACTACTCCAAGCGGAAGAAAAATATCTATCACAACAGGGCAAGGATCGATGTTTGAAGAGTCGTCTGAGTCAGAGTCTGAGTCAGAGTCTCTTCCTCTAAAGTCTTCTAGGTCTTTAGTAGTAGCACCTTCCCTTCCTATTTCTTCTCCTAGAATAGTTAGTGATCAAGTCCCTGAGGACATATCACTCTTTGATGTAATGATCTCAGAGTATAATAATATTTCTCCTTTTCCTTATTTCTTGTGTACTTCTCTAACCAAAGATGACAAGCATTGCTTAATTAACAATGAAAAAGACAAAGAACTTATTAAAGCAATGGAAACACTCGAAAAGAAAACATCGGTAATTGAAGAAACTGAAACGGTTGATATCTCAAATGATTCAACCAATAAAAGAGAAGTTAAAATCGGTATAACACGAAATGAACAAGAAAGAACCGATTTAATTAACTTACTTAAAGAATTTATCGATGTATTTGCTTAGTCAAACGAGGATATGCCAGGCATTAATAGAGAAATAGCTCAACACACTATACCACTAATTCTAGGAATGAAACCCGTAAAACAAAAGTTACGTCGAATGAAACCCGACGTAGCTCTTAAAATAAAAGAAGAAGTCCAAAAACAAATAACTGCAGGTTTCATCAAGGTATCTAAATACCCCGAATGGTTCGCCAACGTCGTCCCAGTTCCAAAGAAAGACGGAAGGGTAAGAATGTGTGTTGACTATCGAAATCTAAATAAGGCAAGTCCAAAGGACGACTTCCCTTTGCCACACATCGATATTCTGGTAGATAACACGGCAAATCACGCGCTCCTCCCGTTCATGGATGGGTACGCAGGTTACAACTAGATTCTCTTGGCAGAAGAAGACATGGAGAAAACAACTTTTATAACACCATGGGGCACTTACTGCTACACGGTAATGCCATTCGGGTTTAAAAACACGGGTGCTACTTACCAACGCTCAGCAACTGCCTTACTACATGACATGATGCATAAAGAAGTCGAGGTATATGTCGACGACATGATTGTCAAATCAAAAGACCGTCCAGGCCATCAAGTAGCCTTAAGGAAATTTTTCGAAAGGCTAAGAAAATATAATATGAGGTTGAATCCATCTAAGTGTGCTTTTGGAGTTACCTCAGGCAAGCTTTTGGGTTATGTCATAAGCTCTCGAGGAATAGAGATAGACCCAACCAAGATTAAAGCAATCATGTCAATGCCACCGCCCAAGACTGAGAAACAAATTCGAGGATTTATTGGCCGGTTGCAATACATAAGTAGGTTCATATAAAAATTGACAACAATATGTGAACCAATCTTTAAAAAGCTTAAGAAGAATGTACCAGTGATATGGGATGACGAGTGTTAAAAAGCCTTTGAAAAAATCAAATCCAATCTTGCAAATTCTCCCTTATTAGAACCAGCACTTCCCGGAATACCTCTTAGGTTATATTGGACGGTTACCAAAGAGACAATGGGAGCTATGCTAGCACAAGAAGTAGAAGGCAAAGAAAACGCAATATACTACTTAAGCAATAAAAGATGGTCGAATATGAAGCATGCTATACACCACTCGAGAGGTTGTGCCTCGCCTTGGTGTGGGCCACAACCAAGTTAAGACATTACATCCTAGTGCATACCGTCTTCGTAGTCTCCCGATTAGATCAACTCAAGTATGTATTTGAGAAATCTACACCCAATGCACGCATATCTAGATGGATAGTCAATCTAGCCCAGTTTGATGTAAGGGTTATGCCACAAAAAGCTATCAAAGGATCCATGGTGTCAGACTTTCTAGCAGACTTCCCAATAGAAGACTCGACGCCAATACAAGATAATGAATTTCCAGATGAAGACTTGATGGTCACTGAAGATGATATCTGGACCTTATACTTTGACGGAGCCTCAAATCAAAAGGGACGTGGCATTGGAGTATTACTAGTATCACCGAAAGAAGAGCATGTTCCAATGTCCATAAAGCTTGATTTCGACGTTACCAACAATGCTGCTGAATATGAAGCATGCGTGGTAGGCCTTGAAACAACTTTGGCATTGGGAGTAAAAAAGTTAAGGATATTCGGAGACTCTTCTTTAATTAAAAATCAAATATCTAAAAGGTGGAAAGTAAGGAGCGAAAGTCTAGCCCCTTACCAAACCTATCTGGAAACTCTTACTCACCAGTTAGAGAAGGTAGAATACACATATCTACCTAGGGAAGAAAATCAATTTGCTGATGCCTTGGCAAGACTAGCCTCAATGGTTAGGATTCCCACGGAAATCGAGCAAATGCCTCTAACTATAGAGAAAAGGCACAAACCAGCATATATCCAGGCTATAGAAGACGACGAAGTAGGCCAAGACGAAGAGGAAGAAGAAGAAGAATCGTGGTACACGAACATACTCAATTATGTCACCAAAGGAGAACATCCTCCCCTTGCTGACAAAATAGCAAAGCGAGCATTAAGACTTTTGGCTTCCCAATATGTACTCATAGACAACGAGCTACATAAAAGGGTACCTAAGGGTCGAGCTCTCCTATGCGTAGGAAAAAAGGATGCACGAAGAGCAATGAGAATAGTCCACGAAGGAATTTGTGGCACGAAGAAAAATGAGAATAATCCACGAAGGAATCTGTGGCACTCATATAAATGGCAAAATGTTAGTCCAAAAAATAATGTGAGAAGGATATTATTGGACTATAATGAATAGGGATTGCCATAAATATGTAAAAAGATGTCCTAAGTGCCAAATCTATGCCAATTTACAACATGTTCCTCCATCCTTACTCTACACCTATACGTCACCATGGCCATTCTCTACATGGGGAATTGACATCATCGGCAAAATCACTCCCCCAGGAACAGGAGGCCACAAATATATATTGGTAGCAATTAATTACTTAACAAAGTGGGTCGAAGCACAATCATACGCTAAACTCACTGCAAAACATATAACACTATTTATCAAGAGGAATATTATTTGACGATATGGAGTCCCACATGAAATGATAAGTGACAATGGAACTCACTTTCAAGCCGAACGTGAAGAATTGTTACAAAAATATAGCATTCAACACCATTACTTTTCCCCTTACAGACCTCAAGCAAATGGAGCAGTCGAGGCAGCTAAAAAAATTCTAAAGAATATCATCGAGAAAATGACGGAAAATTATAAAGATTGGCCTGACAAACTTCACTTCGCATCGTGGGGTTACCGCACGTCGATCCGTACATCAACAGGAAATACGCCATTTTCCTTAGTATATGGAATGGATGTCGTACAACCCGTCGAACTAGAAATTCCATCTCTACGCATCGCATTAAAGAGTAAACTCGATGAAGTTGAATGGACTAGGGCAAGATATGAAGAGCTAATTTTACTCGAAGAAAAACGACTAGAAGCTCTGCATCACACTCAGAGTTATCAAACTCGTATGGCTAGGCATTTTAATAACATGGTCAAGACAAGAAACATCAAAGTAGGAGACTTGGTGTTAAAAGCATTAAGGAAAAATGTTTTAGATCCAAGGGGAAAATTTAGACCTAATTGGTCTGGACCCTACATTGTCAAAACAATCCTGTCAGGAGGTGCAGCAAAACTAATTGATATGGATGGCAATGAGTTCTCGAACATGACAAATCTTGACAACCTTAAGAAATACTACCCATAATTACTTGAGTAGGATACTCAAGAGAGCTACGTTTGGCCTGATTCCTTAGAAAGAATACGTAGGCAACCCTTTACGGGTGCAGCCACTTTATTTTTCGACATTCTCGCGTCCCAAAAATTAATTAAAAATTCAACAGATGATCGGCGAAATATCGGCGTCGGAGAAAAAACTCTGGCGCCAGACAACGACCATCAGCGCCAGCCGAAGGCACTGGCGCTTGGCGCCAGACTGTTGTGGCCGGCGCCAGTCGCAGATAAGCGGTGCCAATTCACAGCTAAATTCTGGGCACATTTCAGTGTTTTTCGTAAAATTTTCGACTTCCGTACTCGAAGAATTTTTGGAAAATTAATTTTTTTCGGTTTTCATTGCTTTGATAAATAAATTTAAAGTAAATAATTAATTAAAAGCTGAAATTTCATTAATAAAATAAAATTACACTATTGATGGAATTTAAATGAAGCTAAACTAAATTAACTTTAAATAAAAAAAATATAAACTAAGTCTAGTAATTGGAATTTTTTTTTTTTTGGTAAATAACAAATTTTATTACCAAAAGGGGAAGTTACAACTTACAAAGCAAAGTTGCAACAATCAACAGACACCACAAGACCAAAAGATAGGCCAAACACCCACCCAACAGTTCAAGCTCATTTTCTAGCCACCTTCTAGGAAGGGTTCTAGAAAAGGAGACAAGAACAGTCTAGACTCAAGCTTTCAGCAACCTTCTATGAAGGGTTCTGAAGGCCAGAGCCAGACAAAAGACACAGAAAAAGCAAGGAAAGAGCTTGCAAAATCTAAACAAAACCAAGCTGCAAACTGCAGCAGAAACAGAACCTCCACCTAGGCTCAACTGTAAAACACAGCAGTGCTAGACAAAGAGGCATTACACCAGAAACAAACTGTACTCAGACCGGAAACACCAAACTAAGCACCAAAAACACTATAACATCCAAAAGAAAACAAAAGGTTACAGAATCAGCAAATTTCTGTCAGGAACGGGGCATCTACAAGCAACAGCAAACAGAACATCCCTGAGCACAGCTTCACTAGATTTGCAGCTTCCTGTAAAGATCAAAGAGTTTCTCTGCAGCCAAATATGATAAACAGCTTCAGCAAAACACATTCCCAGAAGTCTATTCTTAGTTCTATCCCTCCTGCAGATTTTAGCAATCCACATAACTTCAGCATCAAAGCTTAAAATAGCCCTATTGTAACCAAATATAACCAAGATCCTTCCCTAAACATCCTTAGCAAATCTGCATTCAAAAAATAAATGCTGAACTGACTCAAGGTGAATATTACATAAAAAAACATATAGGATCACATTGCATATTCCATGAGCTTAATCTATCTTTTGTAAGCAGTCTATTCCTAACAGCAAGCCACAAAATGAACAAGCTTTTAGGAGTAGCAACATTATTATAAAATAGCCTTCTCCATGGAACTTTGGGAGCTTGAGCCATGATCTTTACATAGATTTTTTTAATCTTGACTCTACCACCATGCTTCACAGCATCCCAACCACCAATATTATCAATTACAGTTCTGCACTTCAAGATTCTACTAAGCACCCAAGAACATCTCCTAGGGGCTGGCTTGTCCCACCAAGAATTGCCTTTGAAATAGTAAATATGGACCCATTTCACCCATAAATTGTCAGCTTTATGGGCAAGATCCCAAAGCATCTTAGAAATAGCAGCACAATTCCACTCAGGAAGGGAGAGAAGGTTCTAACCACCACTAACTTTGGGAAGACAAACTTGAGACCAAGAAACAAGAGATTTCTTAGATGGATTGGCTTTCCCAGTCCATAAGAAAGCTCTAAATCTTGCCTGAATTTCTCTCAGGATCTTTTTAGGAAGGATAAAGATCTGAGCCTAGTATGTTTGTATTCCAAACAAAACACTCTTCACTAACTAAAGTCTACCAGCATAAGAAAGATGATTAGCAGACCAGCCATTGATCCTGGAAGTCACTTTATCCACAAGGAGTTTACATTGAGCAATGGTCAACTTTTTAGAAGATAGGGGAACCCCAAGATACCTAAATGGAATAGTACCAGGGGAACCACAATAAGATTTCTCAGCTCATTTTGACCAGCAGCATCAAGGCCACCAAAATACACCTCACTTTTATCCAAATTTGCAGAGAGACCAGAAGCTCCAGATAATTTACTGAAAGCTTGGAAAAACAAGGAAACAGACTGAGCATCAGCCCTAGAAAAAAGAAGTAAATAATCAGCAAACATAAGATGTGACAAGTACATTTTCTCACATCTAGGGTGATAGTAGAAATTAGGATTCAACTGTAACTAAGAGAGACATCTAGAGAGATACTCCATTCCAATGGCAAACAAGAAAGGAGACATTGGATCTCCCTGTCTAAGACCCTTTTTTGCAGGAAAGGGCTTAGAAGGAATACCATTAATCAGGATAGAGAAGGAGACAGAAGTCAAGCAAGCCATAGTCCAGGCAATAAATTGGTTAGGAAAACCAATCTCAGACATAATAGTCTTCAAAAAAACTCCACTCAACTGAATCATAAGCCTTTTTCAAGTCAATCTTCAACATACATCTGGGAGAAAGAAACTTATTCCCATAACCTTTGATAAGCTTAATAGCAAAAAGAATGTTGTCATCAATGTGTTTCCCAGGGATAAAACCAGCTTGTGAGCCATCAATCACCTCAAAAATCACTTTTGCCAACCTTGCAGTAAGAATTTTAGAAATGATCTTATATAAGAAAGAACAGCAAGCAATTGGTCTAAAATCTTTAGCAAAGGAAGGATTTTGAACCTTAGGAGCTAAGGTTATAGTATTACAATTCCATTGCTGCAACATAATACAAGTATTGAAAAACTCTAAAACACCAGCATAGACATCATTTTTCACCACATCCCAAGACTTCTTGAAAAAGTGAGAATTAAAACCTTCTATCCCAGGGGCTTTGGAGCTATCAATACCTTTCAGAACAGAATCAATCACCTCAATAGAGATAAGGGCTATAAGGGACTGCTGAGAATCCCTAGACAGTTGTGCACCTCTTCTCACAGTACTAAGATTAATCCCAGGCAGAGAAATAGCACAAGAACCAAGAAGAGCCTTATAGAAACCAGTAATTTCATCTTCAATAGCATCAGGGGTTTTCAATAAAGTACCATCACTAGCAAATATAGTGTCAATTCTTTTTTTGCTTTGTCTTTGTTTCATGACAGCAAAGAAATACTTGTTATTACTGTCACCAAGTTGAAGCCAATCAATTCTGGATTTTTGCCTATAGATACTCTCCTGAACATTAATCCAGTATTTGACTTTCTGAACAGCTGCATGCTCTTGAGTGTGCAGGACAACATTATCAATATCATTGATAATTTGCTGCTGAATATCAGTGAGGGCACTTTGAGAAGCTTCAAGTCTTTCACCAACTTTGCCAAATTTCTCTGTGTTCATGGTTTTAAGAGCAGCCTTAACCTGCTTGAGTTTATACCATACTCTATGCATAGCACTACCAGTAGCAGAACATTGCCAGGCAGAGTCCACTATAGACAAAAAATCTTCATGATCAGCCAAGCAATTGAGAAATCTAAAAGGTCTCCCTTTGCCCAGTTGAGAATGAAAAATACCAACAAGAATTGGATTGTGATCAGAAAGAGAGGGGGGCAAATAAATAGCTTCCACATGCCAAAACACCTCAATCCAATCTTGATTTACAAGACCTCTATCAATCCTAGAGTAAGTCCTAGGACCATTATGAGCCTTGTTACACCAAGAGAAGAATAAACCCTTACTCTTTATTTCAGTCAAAGACAAATCATCAATAAGATTCTGAAAGTCTCTTGTTTCATACTCAGTAACCATAGCCCCATTGATTCTATCACTACAGGATAGAATAGAGTTAAAGTCGCCAATACACAACCAAGCTCCAGATATACCAGTTAACTATTTAATGCTAGTGCACAGAGACAACCTATCCTAAACAGTGTGTAAACCATACACAAAAGTAATGAAAACCTGAGTTTGCAGATCCTTTGTAGTGAGCAAGCAATGTACTAACTGTTCTTGAGAGGACAAAGTGGTTAGATTGAGCAGATCAGATTTCCAACCTATCCAAATTCTTCTTCTTGGAGAGTTAGCATAATTGGCAAACCAAGACCAGGCACACCCAAATTTCCTTAGTATCTTAGTAAAATTCTTCTATTGCACTGTAGTTTCTATGAGACAAATCACATCACACTTTTGCTCAGAAAGTAGCTTTGTAACAGCAGCTACTTTCCCAGGGTCATTAAGACCCCTGATGTTCCATGAAAGGACTATCATGACCCAATAGGGGGATTCCCATCACCCCGATTAAGTTCATTAGTCTCATCAACAATTTCAACACCATCAGAATCTAAAGACAAAGGCTAATAAGTATTAGAGCTGGCCACATGAAACTTAATCTGCCTATTTTCTTTTTTCTTCGATTTCTTGTCTGGAATTTGCCATTCATTTTGAACCTGAGAAGGTGGAGTGATCTCTTTTTTCAGTAGGCACCTGATCAGTCTTCTTAGGAACCCAAACTTTTTTCACCTGTTTCTGGGTGTTAGTGGATTTTATCTCTTCTGTCTGTTTCTTCTTAACATCCTTAAGCTTGGAACAATCATGCCCCACCTTATCACATTTCTTACAGAAAGGGGGAGTCCACTCATATTGAACCTTTATCTCAATCATCTCAGCAGCAGGGCTTTCCACCCATACAGATGTAGGCAAAGGTTTGGTGATATCAATCTCAATTAATAGCCTAGCAAAAGACACTCTAAGCTGCCTTGATGTACACTCATCAACACAAATATGAACACCATGTAAGCTACCAATTCTACTCAAAGTATCAGAACCCCAGTAGTTTAATGGTAGATTTGGCAGTTTAACCCATATAGGAATGGTTCTAAGAATTTCAGCATGAAAATCAAATTTATCAGACCATGCCTTAACAATTGAAGGTTTACCATAGAAAATATGAGGTCCAGAGCATAAAATAGTATTTTTATCTTCCACAGATTTCATATTGATTATAAAATAGCCCTCATCATGCATGAAAATTTCTGGTTTAGCCAAATTACTCCAATTATCAGCAATGAATTTATGCACAGCAGAAATAGTTGGAGAGTAACCTACAACATAAAAGATAAGAGCATTACCCCATTTCTTATTGCCTTCCAGAATATCAGTAGAGCTAAGCTTAGTTACAGCCTTCCCATCCCTCATTTAAGGAGCAATAAAAGACAGAGTAGCCCTTTTTGCATTCAACTTTCCTTTCAATAAATTCTTCCACTCATCAGCAGGAACTTCAGGAACTTGATTCGAAGGATTAGTAGCCTTAGAAGCCTCTGTATTAACAACTTTTGGAACTATCGAGCTCTGATTTTGCCCAGAAATCAATGGAACAGTAACCGCAGCAACCCTAGTTACTGTTCCATTGGATTGAGCTTGAGATTGAGCAATCGAACCCCTGAATGATGTTTCCGGGATCCTTAGATCACCTCTTGAAATCATACCACCAGATGGATGCACCAAATGTGGAGGGGGGTGACCATTTCATCTTCTTCAGCAATCGGTTCAGAGGAAGAGAGCCCAGATTTTCGCAGATTGTCTAAAACCTTAACAAGAGGAGCATGGATAGTGTTTTGTGGGAGTGGTGTTGATGATTTCTTCTTCCGAGGCATGATGAAGAAGAAGCTAGATGAAGAATCCGACCTAGCAAGCTCAAATTGCCATGGAAGTCGCCTAGAGAGAAAGTCAACGCTCCTTTAGTAGTAATTGGAAATTAAGCAATGCTCCTAATCTTTGTTTTCTTTCCTAGCCCTTTTCAAATTTTTGTCTGCTTCCTCCTCCTCATCCATAACCTTAGCTAGTAGGCATCCTTTAGAGGACCTACATTCAATCTTAGAGTAGATAGTTTCCCCTTCAGCTAGGACTCTATGCTTCTTTTCTACCCAAACATTTTTATCTGTGGTGTCAACTTTCCTTTTTCCCTTATCTTTTGTAGTATTTTTCTTCCTAGGCATTGCAGGCGTTTTGAATTCAACACTTTCACCTAAGCGTTCCTTGGCAGGAATCACCCTGTCACCTAGAAGACTCTTCACATCAGTTTTACCCTGATCTTTCTTCAAGTCCTTTGACGGTTTCCTCAGCAACCACTTCTTCACATCATTGGGCAAGGAAGGAGGAACCTTTTGGGTAATTACTTGCCATAAAGGTCTAGCACTCTAATAAGAATCAAATCTGTCTACATCTTGGGAGAAAGGGTACTCGTAGGGAGGACGAAGATGTCCGGAAGGAATATTCAGAAGCAAGCCGTATTGTCTTTTTACCCTGCAGGGATAATAATAAGTCATACGAGACAAACTTGGAAGACGGCAAAAAGGTTGCTTGTTGACACCAACTATCCTTTCTATTTTCCTCCATGGGATGACCCACTTGATAGCAAAATTGCGAGATTCGGAGTGTACTTCTCAATGTTGTCCGGAGGGTTAATTAATTCTAGCCTTTCCATTAGCCACATCTGTAAAAAAAATAAAATTGCAATGCAAATAAATTATTATTACTATACAAAAATATATTTTTTTATTTCTGTATGTAAAAATATTATTTTTCTACCTGTAATAAAATTGGAGAGCCTTGAAAAGGTGCTTTTGGGTTCCTTTTCAATTCATCAAGACTAATCATAGTCTCTCCAGCTATCAATGGCATTGGATTTCTCCCTGATTCAATTTGTTCTAGTACAGTGCTTATAATTGATTGACCCTCATTATTTTTACCACTGCTAAGAAAAAATTGATTAAGCATGCAAAATAAGAAAGCCCTTCTTCTATAAATATGAAAAGTTTCAGAAAGAGGTTTATCAAAATAATGGCGAGCAAATTCTTTCAAATTAACTATATTGCCATCTACTATTTTTGATAAATCCCTTTATTTTAAATTGAAGAAGCGTTCAAAATCCTTGTAATAATATGCATCTATTCTAGGGATTACTATGAGGTCTATTGCAGGGAAACCTAAAATAGCACCAAATTCTTCCGGCAAAGAGCTAATTTCGTCATACCCTATTCTAAAGCAATGAGTATCAACATTCCAATATTCTAGAGCGGTATGAATGAAATCTAAGTCAAGATCTACCCCTTTGATACCATAAATTCCCCCCAAGTGAAACAAATCTAATTTTTTTTTTCTTTCTTTGGCATTAAGAGACCGACACCATTCATGGGTGTGTTGGGTAAAAGTTTTGGTGACTAGAGACATGTTATTATTTTTCTAAGGCCAAGAATTATTTTATTTGCTGAAATTATGAAAAGAATTGTCTGGGTAGGGGACTCTTTATGCACGATTTAGGAGCAGTTTTAATCGGGGTAGAATACGGAGACAACGCTAATTGGCGCTAGACGCCGCAATTGGCGCCACACGCCAAGTGTAGCGCCTGGCGCTACACCCAATTTCGTGGCGCCAGCTGGCGTCAATTTGCCACGTCATGCGCGCTTTTTAAAACCACCTTTTTAACTTAATGACTTTACGGTTCCCTTATCTTTTCTAAACATCTTTTTATTCTTTCTTTTTTTTAATTTAATATAGCTATTATTTTATTTATTATATTATTCTTTTTTGGATTTTATTTAGGTTAATTTCCAAGTTTTTTATAAACCCAAGCTTTTATTTGACTTTTCCTTTTTTTTTTCATTTTTCTTTTGGGGGAGAAAGTCGGATACCCTTCATCAATAATAAAAATGTTGGAATTTTTGCGCAAAATCACTTGTCACACTTTTCTTGCACACACAAACATGCACATAATAATAACAATAATAAAAAAATGAATAAAACATGATAAATAAAATAAACTAATAATAGTATATATATACAAAATATGTCTAAAAATGAGTCTAACTAAAAGGCAAAGTTATGTACAAAGTCAAAATAAAATACAAAAAAAGCACATGAACAACCTACGGCGCCGAAGGGCGTACACCCATCATCTCGTAAAACTGCGCCGTACGTGGAGTAACCTCTCCACCAGCTCCGGCTGTACCTCCAGTCTCCGCAGGAGGAGGAAGAGTCAACGTGGGTCCACTCCACCCGAGATCAACCTGAGGCTGAGGCTGCAAAGGCTGCTGCGATGATGAGCCAACCTCGTACATTCTACCACCTCTGAGAGCTGAGGTAGCCTCTTCCTGACCTACCGGTGCAGCATGAGCACCCTCAGAAGAAGAACCCGAGCCCTTTGTCACATCAGCACGGGCAGCGTTAGAGCGACCGCCTCTAACCTCTGACGTAGTGCGGCGACGTCTCGAGCTAGACCTCGCCGGATCCCTCCGCGCCTCAGGTCTCGTGCAGGTATGAGAAGCAATAGGCTGAACCTGCAGAAAATAATTAAAATCAGGAACAAGGAAAAATCAAAGCGTTAATGCAAAACATATGAAAGAAAGACTACCTCCTGGACGGCGTCGTCCTGACGGCATGTAGCCGCATTCCTCATCCGGACGAGCTGGCTCCGAAATGCATCTATACATCTTGCCATCGCCGAAACCACCTCGCGCGAGAACTCTCAAGGAAATAAATAAAAAAAACATGCATGATATATATGGAAAAAAGTTGCAAATAAATAAGCTTACCCGAGTCTGGTGGCGAGGAATCGACTGCTCTACGAAGCGATCGTCCTCGGGAGCCGGAGGAATCATCTCCTCAATCGGCCCGTATGTCCCTTGGAAATGGATAAACGTACGAGGTGGCACGGACTCAGCAGCATCGTCCTGATAAAGCAAAAACCAAGTCAATAAAGCATTACTTGGGGGCTACTTAACGGAAAGTAAAAGCTGAAAAATTTTACCCCCACATCCTCATCCGGTACAGGGACTGGAGCTAACAACGGTATTAGATCCTCCGGATAGCATCGCCCGGGGATCGTGCACGATCGCCAAGAGGTGGCAGCTCCCTCTGACATGCTAAACAACCTCGCGGCGTCGAACATGTGACGTGGTGGAGGAGCAAGAACGACAAAAACATCAGAGGAATGTTGTCTAGCAACCCTCTCTCCCAGGTATGCGATCGCTCTGTAAGTCCCCAGGAAATAGCGACGCTCAACAGAGTACTGTGCGGCTAACCGAGGGACTGCCAAGCCAACCCACGGCCGGTACACCACCTCAGGCTCCTGCAAAGAGCATCAATCAGGCAAGAGTCTACCTAAAGCATCACGAAAATGGCAAATAAATAAGAATCGTACTGCTATAATCTAATCTCGGACATATGCAGTGGACATCCCCACACGGCGGCTGCCCCAAGAAGCACTCACTGGAAATTCGCGCGGCGACGGTCTCGCTGGCGTAGTAGAAGGGAAGTACTCGTAGAACCAAATCTACAAGGAGTTAATATTATAAGCAAATGCTAGCTAAAATGTCGAGCTAAACTTTATAGGGAATAATTTTTACCTCTACGACCCTCCAAAAGGCGGATAGAGCAACATTTGTCCCAAAGGATCGGTGTCGACACGAGTCCCTCAGTGCACGAATGAAGTCAGCATAGGCCAAGATGACCTAGTCATAAGTCCCGATTCGGTGAAGATCGCGGACAATAGGAAGGTAGTAAAGCAGCGCCCTACTACCCTTATTAGGGGAGAACGTCCTTGACAACAAAATAAGCGCAAAGATGCGCACCCGCTGCTCTCGGGTGGTCGCACCATTATCGTAAGCCGCTGCCAGAGTCGAGCGGCGAATCCCCCTAGCACTGAACTAAGACGACTTGACCTCAGCTCGAGCCCGAATGGTAATTGGCCCCAACAGCTCCTCGACCTCGGAAGAGAATATGTCAATTCCACTGTCGAATGGCAGTGACACAGAGCTGAACTTCAGTCCTATGATAAGACTGATGTCCATTGGAGTGACCATCATCTCACTCTAGGGAAAGTTGAAAGTGTTGGTGGTGTCCCAGAAGAACTCCACCAGAGCACGAACTACGTGGTGACCTCCGCTGGAGGCAACCATCGCCTCGGATGTCTGAAACAACACAGCAAGACCGCAAGACTCCCATAGGAGTCTCGTCTCAACGTCCTTGGCGATGTACATCTTGTACAAATCGCCCAAGCCATCACAGCCAGAGCCGTGACAACGCGTCCTCCCGACAGTGATGCCCCATCCCACCCTCTCAGAAATGTGGTGGACGGGGGCAAAGAACAGGGTCCGCTCATCCCACTCGGGGAGACGACGAATCGAAGTGGATGGTGTAGCGTCGTCCTCCACGGGCTCATGCTCCTGTCGAGTGTCTCGAGACCGTGAACCAGAGCCTCGCTGTCCAGCCATGCTACATTGCGCAAAATTATCATAAATTGAGGTTCTATAGTATCTAAGGTTCGCCTAGCTACAGGATACTATGTTCGCAAAAAACAGAGTACGTAGTACTAAAATAGAGCACAAATTCAAATTTAGCATTTATGGAATTTTTCAAGCAATCAAACAATTTCTTGCAATACTATAGTAATTACTGTGACAAATTGGACAAGAATTGCTAGCAAAAACATCAAGAACAAGTCACATTGCATTCACGACCTTAAGAGGTCCAACAATGGCAAATTGCTCATTTCTTCACCAAATTGAGTCAAACAAGTCTCAAATTTTTCCCAAGGCAATATATAAACATAATAAAGCAATTTCATGGCATAAAATTTGATAAATAAAGTGAATTAAGCATTATAATTTTCGAATTTTCAAGAAATTCATGAATAAATTATGTGCAAAATTCATAAAAACCAGTGTGAATTTGAAGAAAACTTACATAGATTGGGAAAGTGGATGAAAAGAGCTTTGATTTGCAACAAATTTGAGTGAATTTGGTTGAGAAACGAGCAAGAACGAAGCAAGCGAATTTCTAGATGTTTTCGAGTGAAGTCGCGACGAGCAAACAGCAAAATGAAGAAGAAAGGGGTATTTAAGGAAACCCCGTTATGGCGCCAAGCGCTAGGCTTTGGCGTCAGAAATCAGGCTTGGCGCCAGGCGCTAAGGTTATTTGTGTGGCGCTGATACTTTTTCAGCGGCGCCAGGACACTCAGCCACCAAGTGGGGTTGTTCTACCTTTTTACAACATATTTCGGGTTCCTTGGTACGCCAGTTAGCCATTCTGAGCAGTTTGACACGATTTTTAGAAATCGTTTTGATTGCACAAAGTGATCGACCTGATGAAAGATCGTCTCACTTAGCTTTAAGTGCCTAAGCATTGGCTCATTAACAAAAGACACTGGCATAATGGTTCATTCGCAAAAGGCACCGACGTACAGGTTCAAAGCAACAAAAGCGCCGACGTACAGGCATAGCGGGAGCAAAGTTCAAGGGAGATTTTAAAAATCGACAAGCGGAGATCTTTGGTAATTTCCTTTGGAAAATTATCGCAACAAATGAGGATAGCTTCAAGCGAGGATATCTTCGGCAGCATTCCTTGGCTTGTGGAGAGTTGTCACAAACAACTGAAGGTAATTTCAAGTAAAGTTGTCTTCCACCGTGTTCCCTTATACGTGGAAGATGGTCATAATGCGGAAGAGAATTGTTTCAAGCGAAACAATCTTCGATGGTATTCCCTCGGACGTGGAATATTATCATAGCGGAAGAGGATTGTTTCAAGCAAAACAATCTTCGATGGTATTCCCTTGGACGTGGAATATTTTCATAGCGGGAGAGGATCTTTTCAAGCGAAGCAGTCTTCTATATTGGAAGCAGTTACAAGCGTAGCAGTTTTCAAGCAGGATGGCATTCTCTAGCTTGCAGGAGGTCATCAAAACAAAATACAGCAGCAAATTGGTTACTTTCAGAGACGTGTGCTCGACAGTGCAAGATACGCGTTTCTTAACTCTTTATCTGTTTAACTAACGCTAGTTTGCAGGTAATCAGCGTTACAGGAGTGGTTTAGGATTGCAGAACGTTCTAAATCATTTCCCGTCCCTATCAATACTTTGACTTTTGTTTTCGAAACATGCGTTCTCAAAACTCAGTCAAAGTGGGGGCTTCTGTAGCACCCATTTGTGTCTCCCCGAAACTAAACCCAGTGATGAGTACCTTTTGCGTCGAATCATAATCGAATGAAGTGAAAGTGTGGAAAGTTTAGTGTTGCGGATAGTTTTAATTTCTTTTCTCTTCTCTCTGTTTTTGAAAACTTATTGTAAGAAAACAGTCAATCCAGTTTGGTTGGTCCATAATATGGGTCCAATAGTAGTCCATGATATGGATGGGACTTGACAAGAGTTTTCCAACGATATATTATAAGCCCAATTTCGATAAATATTGAAGAAGTTACGGCCAAATTACTGAACTAGGCCCGTTTTGAGCTTTATATGCGGCCCAATGATCTAGGGGAGGGCCTAATATATATTTATCATTCCTAATGAAATAAGGAATGGTTTTAGTTTTCTGGATTCTTCTAGAAGGTTCTTTTCATTCCTAATTCAATTAGCATTGATAAATTGACTTTTGTTGACTTTTCAGAGTTTTAATTAAAATCAAAGAGAATTTTTGAGGGAGATAAGATTTTATCCTCCTGTACGCCAATTTTTATCTGATTTTAGGAAAACGCGTGAATTTCCAGGCCAGCGTCAAACGCTGGCTGTAGCGCCTGGCGCTAGCTTTGGCGCCTGGGGCCAGCGTTAGCGCCAATCTTGTTTCATGTGCGCCAGACTCTGTTTTGATATTGTTATCTTTCTGGCTGATATTCTCTATAATAACGTCGCATAAACTTCGTTTTCATTCACCAGTTTTCACCAACTCTCATCAAGATTCTTTGATCTCTCTCTCTCTTTTCTAAACTAGTTTTTCTCAAACAAAATTCCGTAATCATTAGATCTAGAAACACCTAACCATATTCGAAGTTGCCTTTGCCCTAGACGTGAAAGGTTTAATTTCTGAGGGTTTGGTCCCAAATCTCTATTTCCATTCTTTAATTTAATTGTTTTGTTTATTATTTTCGTTGAAGTTACTAACGTGTGTATTTTGTTATTAGAAAGAGGTATGAGGCATCAAAGTAAGTGCTTTAATGGTTTTTATTGATGTTATGATGTAAATTTCATCTTTAGATTGTTATTTTGATTCCTAGTATCATGTCTAGGGTAAAGTTAATATCAAATATGATTGTTACGATGCTTCCTATGTTCTTCCTAATATTTATGATTGTTAGTATCATGTTAGGGTTAAAGATTTGATTTTTGATGCTTAGTGACATGCTAGGGTTTGTTATTAATCTTGTTAGTATCATGCCTAGGATCTTGCTATACTTTAACATGATTATTATTATTATTAATATGATTGTTATTATAATGATTATTATTATGATTATTCTTTATGATTTATGATTATAATTGTTATCATTATTATGATGATTATTTTTAATTATAATTATTATTATTATGATTATTGTTTTGATTATTATTATGTTGCTTGATATATATATTTCTTTATTATTGCTTGATCATGCCTTTTATGCATGTTTAAAGGAAATTTGTACTTGTAATCACGCTTAATAAGATATTTATTAATCTTGTTTAAGGTTAATTTGATTATAACTCCAGTGATCGCCAATAATAGATTTATTTGTGCATTAAATTCAACCAACATAGATAAACAGGTTTAGGGTTATCCTATTGATTGCATGTTAGTTAGAAAGCGCACATCAATACGATCTGAATAAAGTAGAGGCTTACTATTAGGACAGGTTCAATCTCTTTTAGGTTGGATTTGTACCTTCATCCCCGAACACTTATTTGGTTCAAGACCTTATGGAGTTGACGATCTCTTGGATTGTTAAGGGGTGTAACCTTCACCCTGTGAACGGTTCACAAGTTCCTAAAACTTTTTGGCGACTCTTTTGCTCTATCTTCTTCCCTTTTGGACGCCACCGTACTTTAGTGTATGATCACAGTGGGGTTCAAGCTAGGGGTTAACGCTTGAAATTATTCCCTACAAGAAGAAAGAGGGCAAACTGAGGTTGGTGCTAGCGGGTGGTATTGCGGCGTGGTTGGCGGCGGCCGCAAAGAAAGGCGCCGACGGTGGCTGGTGAGCAGCAGCAAGGGTGAACGGCAGCAGCAACTCTTTTTTTTTTTTTTTTTTTTTGTTCATGAGTGTAGAGGAAAGTAGAGGAAATTTTTTTGCGGATTTCTTTCTTTACTTTGTACGTAGAATAGGTGAGTAATTAGGAGAGGTTAGGGGTTTGCATTGGGTTATACAAGGAAGAATGGGCTTATAATTCTTGTTCAAATAGAAGTAGAAATTGTATTATTTGGGCTCAATTAAGATGGTAATTTTATTTAATTTGGGATACAATATAATGGGTTTCAAGAATATAGGAGTAGTTAGTCTAAAATCAAGATAGTAAATAAAATAATTTTCTCATTGGAGTAATTTTCATAAAATATATATACACATAATATTTACTTACAATGTTTGTATAAATATATATTTATAAAATATTCATATAACTATATAATAATAATAATAAATAATTATAATTTATCAAAAATATGGGGGATTACAATCTACCCCTCTGAAAAGATGTTTCGTCCCCGAAACTTAACCCAAATTCCCATAATTTCTCGAAATAATTCAAACTTTTGTGTTTTGTATTGCTTTAAATTGCTTGATTCTCAACATGTATACTAACACACATATTTATACTTATACTCTTCTCAACATGTTTACTCACCAAACTTACACTTATACTCATTTAACTCATATTTGGCCAAAGTTTACATGTTGAGAATTCATGATTACCCCGATTGTAGACATCCCAAGCAAACTAAACATAAAAATCTCAAGCATCATCAATTGACAACGCTGTACATTTACCATTATGTATGCTTTCAACTTTTTTACTAGTGTGCACATTCAAACCAAAATAACAAATCTCATAAGCCTCCCAAAGATAACAACAATTATAATAAAAAATCCCTCAAGTCTATTGAAATATTCACAAAAAGGCTTATTTTCATATTGAGGAAATGATAGACATGCCATTTAATTTTATTTTTTTTTTCACAAAACAAATAAATATCAAATAAAAGAAAATTATATACAATGACCTGGCCTAGACTTAAGCAATAAAAAACACTCAAACATTGATATCGTTCCCCGGCAACGGCGCCATATTAACGAGGGGTGAAACTAGGTCGTTGACTAATCCTCCCTTGGTCAAACTAAATATATAAACACTTAAAAAACCTAAATAGAAGTATAGAGGCAAGGCAAGGGTCAAACCAAAAGGAACGGAAATGTTCAAATGCTTTCGATTTGGGTGCCTAAGCTAGGTCAAAGCCAAAGCTAAAGAGAGAACACTAACAACTAAGAATACAAAGAAACCAAACTAATAAAGCACTACAGAATGGGGATCAACAAGTAATCATGACAATTATAGCAACTCGGGAACAACATGCAAATCAATGGTTGCGAAGACTAATGGTAAGAGCAATAAAAATAGCTCGACAAGCTATCTCCTAGAGGTCAAACTAGCGCCAACTACGGGGGACACTAACTAGGAATGTCACTAATCAAACTTAATCAACAATTGCCATCTATAAATCAATGGTTCGTATCAATGTAGACTCACAATGCAATATAGCATAATTCCCAAGGCTTAATCGAATTACACACATGCACAATTTCCATCAATCACTTTAATCTCAACAACTAATCCTCAGAATTCCGAAATTAAGCACAATGAATCGATCATACAAGTTTCACCCAATCCATAGCCAAACAACTACTCTAACATCATCATCTAATCAATTAACAACTAAGAAAATCAAGAATCAACAATATATGAAAAAAAACTACACTAATCAAACATCAAAAATCAATCCAAACAAACATGTGTTAAACAAAGCAATAGAATGAGATAAAGTTAGAAATGCTCATTGATAATAGAGAAGATCTTGAATACAATTGTCACCATTGAATCTTCTATCTCTCCATCACCATTGGTATTCCTCACTTTCTCTCTCTAAATCTACTCCTAAACTAACCCTAAAACTAGATAGAGAAGCTTTCAACTAAGATAAGAAATATAATCTAATTCTAATTCTAATTCTACTTCTAATTCTGCTTACAAAAATTGGGTTACAAATAGATATTTATAGGAGGCGCGAAACGAAAACAAGCAAAAACAGGAACTCAAGGAGGTGCGCCTGCGCGACCAGAGAGGTGCGCCTGCGCGACCAGAGAGGCGCGCCTGCGCTGATGAACTGCGCGCCCGTGCCCGCACTCCTTTGAGCTTCTACAGTTCTTCTCGATGCTTCGTGCATTCACTAATGGCTTTGAAAGAGCGCATCAAATGAGGATGATAGACATTAAAAGAGACAGTAGCTAGGAGCTCTTGACAATGGGTTCGACACCACTCCTTCATGAGAGCGCATATTGAGAGCGCAAGAGCTAGAACTTGGAGAATCCACTTCCTTGTATCTTGAGCTTTCGTATTACCATGAGCTTGCTCCAAAAGCATCTTCCACCTTATCAAAATGCACAAAACCACAAAATAAGAGAAAAGGTAAAACAAAGAGCAAAAGCATAAAACTAAGCATTTGTTAAGAAAGAATGCTATGAAAAGAAGGTGAAAACATCCTAAATACTCATCAAATGGGTGCCATTTATGACACCCGTCACTAAACCCAAGATGAAAGTGCTCCAACCTCTTCCACAACTAAGAAAAACCCTAAGGAAAAGCCTTCTATA
Source organism: Chenopodium formosanum (assembly GCA_024500155.1). Taxonomy (NCBI): domain Eukaryota; kingdom Viridiplantae; phylum Streptophyta; class Magnoliopsida; order Caryophyllales; family Amaranthaceae; genus Chenopodium; species Chenopodium formosanum. The sequence goes on from CM044880.1 coordinate 23,574,406, forward strand.
GTTGTGGAAGTGAATTCCTCGGACATTCTTACCAGATTGAAAGCTTGGAAAAAAAGCAAAGCAAAACAAAAGACGATTGAGGATCACATCAAAGAGGTTATGGACTTCGTATCAAGAAATCTTGAATTAGAGGAGGAAGATGATCCTATGGAAGAGGAGACTACTAACAAAAAAGAACTTGAATCACAGGCGGGGAGGTATGTAGTTGGTCACAGGATTGATTTAAGTTGTTGTACAATAGCTAGGTTTTTAGAATTTTTAGATTTGATAATGTTTCAAGGACGGGAACACTTACTATCTGTAGCAGATAAAGAGATAAACACGTCGTCAAATGTCTATCCCTAGATCAAATACAAATTATACAACCTAAACAAACCAAACACGAGTTTAAGGCAAGCATAGGAGGTCAAACCACAAGGAACGAATAAACACCGCCAAATATTATCAACAACTAACCTAGTCCGGAATAGGAGGTAAGTAAACTAATGTCTAAAGATGCTAAAATAAAAAATAAAACACTAATGAAAATGGTTTAGGTATAGCATTCACTCGAACATAAACAAAGGCATAGAAGTTGAATTAATCATGAACTAAACATGCATGAATATCGATATAAGAGGTCCAATCTAGCCTCCTATCCGGGTTCATTGGCTTCTCTTAACATAACCTCTATGCTTCCACATTAGAACCATATACTAGGAGGTTCTATCAAATAACGATTAATACAAATCAATCTTGCTAGGTGCGCTATCGTATCTTCTAACAATAATTCACTCCCAATCAACTACCAACATGCATTTTGCAAGTAGATTACAGAAAATCAAGCATATAAAGACTTTAATCACAAATATATCAATTCCAAACCCTAGAACATACTCAAGGTCTAACTACACAACAGCCATCCCCTTAATGGGGGAATTACATAATCATGATAATAACAAGATTAATTAACAAATAATAAAGAATCAACATAATTAACATGAAACACTTACAACTAAAATAATAATTAAAAGAAAGCAAATAAAATAGAGGAGAGAGAGTTAGAGATTCTGATTGATTGTAGATGAAAGTTTATAAACTAGATGATCAATCTTCTTCTTCAAAATCCAAGCTTAAAAGTGGTGAAACCGTCACTTTCTCTCTCTCAAATACTCTAATCCTAAGCTAAACCTAGAGAGAGAAGCTCTCCTAAAACTAATTAAGAAAATAGAATAATAGTTTGATGGTTTTTTTATGGAATAAAATTAATTACCCAAAAAATGGGTATTTTTACAAAGCTAAAGCAAATAGAAATATAAAAAGAAGGAAAATAATAAAGAAAAGAAATTAAAAAGAAAGGAAAAGAAAAAGAGTAAAATAAAAATAAAAGAAAAAGGAAAAATAGAAAAACCCACAAATCCCCCAAAACGTCAGACCACTACTTCCTCTTCTTCTTTTCGAACTAAGCTGCTCTAAAATGGGGTTTTAATTCAAAGCTTTGCATCCCATAAAACTCCATCATCAATCATCATCATCAAATCACCACCGTTCATCCTCCACAGCATTCATCGGACATCAATTAAAGCCGTTGATCTTCTTTAAAAACCACGTGAGAAGCTCGTGATTTTGCCCAGAATTGCGCGTCCGCGAAGAAGCCACGCAAAAGTCGCGCTATTGCTACTACCTTAAATCTGTTTTTGGACTCCATTTGTGCGCCTTCTAAAAGAGTTGCGCGCCCGCATTGAAATCTAATCGGAAATAGGAGCTTTCCAATACCATATCATTGTTGGTCGGGTCTTCAGTCTGATTCAATATTGCTACAATTAGGGCTGGCGAATTGAGGTTCGATAGTGGTAACTAGAGGTGGTTATTGGACAGGGTAGTCCAATGATAATAGGATCAAGGCCAAGCGTACAGGGCTTTTAATGGACTGGGCTATTAATGGACAAGGCCGTTATTAGGTAGGGTCAATATAAGGCCAACATGTTTTTCCAATTTAGTTGATAAAGAAAATACATAATGTGGAAATAATTGTATAGATTAATTTGTATTCATATGTATTTAATAATGGCTTTGTCCAATATTTATTTTAATTGATATTTTGTAGGCCCGCCTATTATCGACCCGCGACCCGCATTGGCCCGACCCTATATTGACCCTATAAAATGTGACCCTCTTTGACCCTGACCCGCAACTGACCCGCATCGACCCTGACCTGACCCACCAAATAACTAGGACTAGTGGTAATCAATGGTGTGTGGAGACGGTGGTCAAGTGTTGCGGCTGCCGCTGCAATTGGTGGGGCTGTGATTTGGTGGCGAGAGGTAATGTGGCAGCATTTGTTGCGGTGTTAACAGTGGACTGCAGAGGGTGGTGAGAGTTGCAGCGAGGTGAGATATAAAGGTGTATGCGGGATGTTGTGTCTGATCAGGGGAGTTGCGATTGTTAGATAGTTGATGTTGTTGTTTGGTTTTAGTGTGGCAGAAGTGGTGTTGTGGTGGCTGCTGCTGCAATTAAGTGGCTGTGGTAGGTGGAGGTATGTGTCGGTTTGATTTTTGTTGTTCTTGCTGAAGCATGGGAAAACTGATTGGTGTGGTGGAGGTTAAGAAGGTGGGGTGAAGGATAGGAAATGACAACATCGTAGTAAATGACTGATTGAATTAAACCTTGAACATTAGATTTTCGAACATGGCCTTTAATTAGAACACAAACCTTGACCCAAGCGCATACCTACACACATCAAGATAACCGAGAAGAGAAGTAAAATAAAATGAAAATGAAAATAAATCAAACAAATTAATAAAGAGAAACAACACTAAAACGATAAAGCTCACAAGCAATAAAATAAAATAAAATATAAAAATAAAACAAAACTAATTAAATAAAAAAAATCAACTGAACATGCCAAAATAACGAAAGTAAAAAGAAACTTTATTAAAAGGAAAATAAGTGAATAAAAGGGAAAATAAGATAAACCGAGCTCGGAAATGACTATAAAACTAATCCCTAATCAAATTACCCCAAGCTAAACCTTTGCTCGTCCTTGAGCAAAGCTAGAGAAAAAGAGAACAAGATGAAATTATTGAAAGCAAAATAAACCAAATAAAAAGAATGGGAAAAAAGAATGTACACTAACTCACTGCCGTAGAAATAACGGATGTATTTAGCGTATGTGTAGGGAATATTTCAAGTATTACCCCTAGCTTGAACCCCACTGTGATTATACACTAAAGTACGGTGGCGTCCAAAGTGAAAGAAGATAGAGCAAAAGAGTCGTTAACAAGTTTTAGGAACTTGTAAACCGTTGACGAGGTGAAGGTTACACTCCTTAACGATCCAAGAGATCGTCGACTCCAATAGGTCTGGAACCATGATTGGTAGTTCGGGGATGAAGGTACAAATCCAACCTAAAAGAGATTGAACCTGCCAAAATAATAGGTCTCTACTTTATTCTTCTCGTATTCATGTGAGCATTCTGACTAACATGCAATCAATAGGTTTAACTCTAAACTTTTTTTATCTATGTTGGTTGAATAAAATGCACAAATAAAACTATTATTGGCGATCACTTGAATTATAACCATATTAACCCTAAACAAGATTATTAATTATCTTATTAAGCGTGATTACAAGTACTAATTCCCTTTAAACATGCATAAAAGACGTGATCAAGCAATAACAAAAAATATCAAGCAACACAATAACAATAATAATCATAATCATCAAAACAATAATTATAACCAAAATAATAATAATAATTAAAATTATCATGTTAAAGCATAATAATAGTAAGATCCTAGGCATGATACTAAAAAGATTAATAACAAATCATAGCATGTCACTAAACGATAAAAATCAAAGCTTTAACCCTACCATGATACTAACATGAATGTATATTAGGAAGAACATAGATTGCATCGCAGGAATCACAATTGTCATATTTGATATTAGAAATTACAATTGTTACCCTAAACATGATACTAGGAAGATCAAAACGCCCTAACATGACATTAGGAATCATAATAACAACCTAGACATGATTTCTATATCATAATATCAATAAATCAATTAAAGCACTTATTTGGATGCCTCGTATCTCTTTCTAATAATAAAATAAACGCGTTTTTAACTTCAAGGAAAATATAAAATCAAACAATTAAATTAAATAATTGAAAGAGAGATTTGGGACCACACCCTTAGAAATTAAAACCTTTCACGTCTAGGGCGAAGGCAACTTCGAACTTGGCTAGATGTTTCTTGGTCTTGTGAATGCGGAATTTTGTATGCTAAAGGCTAGAGAGAGAAGAAATCTTGAAAACTAGAGAGAATAAGAAAAATAAGTTGATACTTGATGATGGAAAACGGATGTTTTAGGAGGCTATTTATAAAGAAAATCAGCTGGAGGAATAGAAAAACAAATCAGAGTTTCGAAGAGAATAAAACACGATTAACGCCAGACGTTGAACATTAGCGCCTGACGCTAAGGCTAGCGCTAGAGGCCAAGCATTAGCGCCAGGCGCTAATCCCTGTCGTTAGGCACTAGTAATTAATTTCACGCGTTTTCTTAGTTTTGATAAAATTTAGCCGTACAGAAGGGCAAAATTGTATTTTCCTTAAAAGCACTCTTTTATTCTGATTAAAACTCTAAAAAGTCAATCAAGTCAATTTATCAATGCTAATTGAATTAGGAATGAAAAGAACCTTCTAGAAGACTAAAATCAATTTTAATTGCATTAGGAATGATAAATCAATATTAGGCCCTCCTCTAGATCATTGGGTCGTATATAAAGATTAAACCAGGCCCAGTTTAGTAATTTGGCATAACTTCCTCATTATTCATCGGAATTGGGCTTATAATATATCGTTGGAAAGCTCTTTTCAAACCCCGTCAAACTACACTATTATTGGACCCTTTCCATGGACCAAAACAATATGAATTTGCTGTTTTCTTAAAATAGGTTTTCAAAAACAGAGAGAAAGAAAAGAATTAAAACTATCTGCAACACTAGACTTTCCACACTTTCACTTCTTTCGATTATGGTTCGACGTGAAAGGTACTCATCACCGGGTTTGGTTTTGGGGAGAAACAAATGGGTGTCTACAGAATCCCCCACTTTGACTGAGTTTGGATAAACGCAAGTTTCAAAATCAAAAGTCAAAGTATCGATAGGGACGGAGAATGATTCAGATGGTTCTTCGATTTTAAATCACTCTTTTAATGTCGATACCTGCAAAACTAGCGTTAGGAAAACAGATAAGAGAGTTATGAAACGCATATCTTGAACCGTCGAGCACACTTCTCTGAGGGTAATTGATTTGTTGATGCATTTGTACTTTTGATAACCTTTCGTAAGCCAGGGAATGTCATCCTGCTGTTTGTCTTGACGATCTTTTGCAAGCTAGAGAATACCGCCTGAAGACTGCTACGCTTGTAACTACCTCCAATTTTGTCATGATAGACTTCTGCAAGCTAGAGAACCCCATCGAATATTGCTTCCCTTGAAACGAACTTCTAGCGCTTTGTGACCATCTTCCGCAAGCCAGGGAACACGATCGAAGATAACTTTGCTTGAAATCACCTCCAATTGTTTGTGACAACTCTCCGCAAGCTAGGGACCATTGTCAATGATATCCTTGCATGAAGCTATCCTCATTTGTTGCGATAATATTTCGAGGAAAATTACCGAAGACCCACGCTTGTCGATCTTTGCTTTGCTATGCATGTACGTCAGCGCTATTGCTGCTTTTGAACGTGTACGTCAGTGCTTTCTGAATTGTTAATCAGTATGTCGGTGCCTCTTCTGCATGAACCATTATGTATGTGCCTTTGCTAGATGAACCATTATGTCGGTGCTTTTTGATGAGACAATGCTTAGGCGCTTTAAGCTAAGTGAGACGATCATTCATCAGGTCGATCACTTTATGCAATTATAATCAAGATAATTACTAAATAATGTCAAATTTCTTAGAGGGGCTAACTGGCGTACCAAGGAACCAAAAATTGCAGTAAGAGATCGAAGTAACCGCTCTGAGTGGCTGAGAGTTCTGTCGCCACTAAAATTCTGCTAGCGCCACAAAATTGGCTCTAGCGTAGGCGCTGGAACTAGCGCCAGGCGATAAACCCTATCGTCTGGCGCCAAGGTCGGTCGCTTGACGCTAGAGTCGGGATTTTCGTATATATCCCTTTCTTCGTCATTTCCGCTGTTACTGCTTGTTTTTGTTCAAAAATCGCCGCTGAATCTCACTTCACACGTTCTTGCTTGTTTCTCAACTGAATTCACTCAAGTTTGTTGCAAATCGAAGCTTCTTTCATCTACTTTCCCGATCTATGTAAGTTTTCTCTAAACTCTCTCCGGTTTTGATGAATTTTGCACATATTTGTTCATGATTTTCTTAAAAATTCGAAACTTAAATTGCTTAATTCACTTTTTTGTCAAATGTTATGCTATGAAATTGCTTGATTATGTTTATATATTTCCTTGGGAGTAATTTAAGACTTGTTTGACTCAATTTGGTGAAGAAACAAACAAATCACCATTGTTAGACCTCTTAAGGTCGGGAATACAATGTGGCTTGTTCTTGATGTTTTTGCTAGCAATTCTTGTCCAACTTGTCACAATAATTATCATAATATTGCAATAAATTGTTTGTATGCTTTAAAAATGCGGTGTATGCTCAATTTGAAATTGTGCTCTGTTTTAGTATTACGTACTCTGTTTTTTTTTACGAACATAGTATCATGCGGATAGGCAAACCTTAAATGCTATAAAACCTTAATTTATGATGATTTTGCACAATGTAGTATGGCTAGACAGCGAGGTTCGGGTTTACGCTCCCGAGACACACGACGGGAGCATGAGCCCATAGAGGAGGACGCCGACCCGTCCACTTCTCTTGGTCCCCTCCTTGAGTGGGATGAGTGGACACTGTACTTCTCCCCCGTCCACCACATCTCTTAGAGGGTGCGACGTGGGATCACGGTTGGTAGGACGCGTTACCATGGCTCGGGTTGCGATACCTTGGGCGACCTGTACAAGATGCACATCGGCGTCAATGGAGAGGTGACACTTCTTTGGGAGTCTTGCGGGTTGACTGCGTTGTTCAAGACCTCGGAAACCATAGTTGCCTCTAACGAGAGTCACCACGTGGCTCGCGCCCTGGTGTAGTTCTTCTGGGACAGCACCAACACTATCCACTTCCCTTGGGGTGAGATGATGGTCTCCCCGACCGACTTTAGTTTCTTTACGGGATTGGAGTTTAGTTCTACTGCGTTGCCGTTCGACAGCGCCATTAGTGTCTTCTCTCCTAAGGTTGAGGAGATGTTGGGTCCGATTGCTGTTTGGGCTCCTGCTAAGGTAGAGTCGACTAAGTTTACCGCTAAGGGTATCCGCCGATCGACTCTGGTGGCAGCTTTCGAGGATGATGCGACCACCCGAGAGCAACGGCTGCGCATCTTTGTGCTAATCATGCTGTCAAGGACATTTTCCCTTGACAAGGGTAGTAGAGTGCTGCTTTACTACCTACCTGCGGTCCGTGATCTTCACATGATCGAGACTTATTACTGGGCCATCTTGGCCTGTGCTGACTTTGTCCAAGCGTTGCGAGACTCGTGTCGACACCAGTCCTTCATGGGAAACGTCGCTCTGTCTGGCTTCTGGAGAGTAGTAAAGGTATAATTTATCTCTCATAACATTTAGCTCTAAGATTTGGTTAACATCTGTTGACACTTTTTGCCTTTTGTAGATCTAGTTCTACGAGTACTTTCCTTCAGTTGCGCCAGCAAGACCGTTGCCACGTGGGTTTCCGGTGAACGCCTGTCGGGGAGGCCGCCGCGTTGGGATGTCTACAACTTATGTCAGAGATCAGATCCTCTCGGTGTGGTTCTTTGTATAGTTGAACACTTTTGTATTACCTTTGGTAGATTCTTATCTGATAGGCATTCTTCGTAGGAGCCTAACGTGCAATACTGGCCGTGGATCGGCTTGGTTGTCCCTTGATTAGCTGCGCAGTACACCGTTGAGCGTCACTACCTTGAAGAGAGGGTTGCTATTCAACATTCCTCAAACACTTTCATCGTTCTTGCTCCTCCGCTGCGTCATATGTTCAATGGCGCAAGGCTGGTGAGCATGTCAGAGAGGGCTGGCACCCCTTGGCGATCTTATGTGATCCCTGGGTGAAGCTATGAGGAGGATCTGTTGCCGATGTTAGCTCTGGTCCCTAATCTGGCTTAGGAGGTGGCGGTATGATTTTCATCTTTTACCTTTTGTTAAGTAGCCCCCAAGTGATATTTTCCTGATTTTGATTTACTTTTGTCAGACGGGACCTACTGAGTTCGTGCCACCTCGTATGTCCATCCATTACCAAGGGACATACGGGCCGATCGAGGAGATGATTCCTCAAGCTCCTGAGGACGAGCGCTTTGTGGAGCGGTCCATTCCTCGTCACCAAACTCGGATAAGCTTTTTTATTTGCAATTTTGTTCATGTATGTTATGCATAGTTATTGACATTATTTCTTAGACAGTTCTCACGCGAGGTGGTCGCGGCGATGGCACGGTGTATAGATGTCTTCCAGAGCCAGCTCGTCGGATGAGGAATATGGCTACGTGTCGTCTTGACGACGCCGTTCAGGATGTTACCTTCCTTCTTATTTCTGCATTGTTATGTCTATTTTGATTGTTTCTGACTTAGTTTCTTCTTGCAGGGTCAGCCCATTCTATCTCGTACCCGGACAAGACCCGGCGAGGTGTAGCTCGAGACGTCACCGTACTGGCTTTGGCGGTCGCGGTGGTCGTTCTGAGGCTGCTTGGACCTAGGCGGGGGAGGGCTCGGGCTCTTCATATGAGGGTGCACGTGCTGAGCCGTTAGGCCAGGGAGAGGCTACGTCGGCTCTTAGAGGTGGTGGGATGTACGAGGTCGGCTCGTCATCGCAACAACCTTCGCAGCCTCATCCTCATGGTAATCTTGGGTGGACAGGTCCTATGCTGAGTTTTCCACCTCACGAGGAGACTGGAGCTAGAGTTAGTGGAGAGGTCACTCCTCGTACTGCACAGTTTTATGATATGAGTGGCGTCTCTTATCATCTGCGTCCTCTGGCACCGTAGTTTATCTGCGATTTTTTTTTATTTGTTTAGAACTTTGCCTTTACTAGACTGATTTATTAGACATATTTGTATATACATATCATTATGAGTTTATTTATTTAGCATTTATTTTTCATTTTTATGTGCATATTTGTGTTTGCAAAGAATTGTGATAACTAATAATTTTGCGCAAAAGTTCCGTCATTTTAATTATTGATGGAGGGCATCTGACTTTCTCCCCCCCCCCCCAAAAAAAATGAAAAATAAAAATATCGGACTTACAAAAGACATAAAAATCAAGTCTAAATAAAAATCAAAAAAATATAATTAATATAATGAAAATATCTAATTAAAAGGGTATAAAAAGGATAAATAAATTGTAAAGCCATTTTTCAAACTTGAATTAGCCAAAAAAATGCGGTTTTTTGAAAAGCTCGCTTGATAAGACACATCAGCGCCACGCGTATTGCGTTGGCGCCAGACGCTACTACTTAGCGCTTGGCGCCGGGTTTTGGAGTTAGGAGCCAGGTTCTGGCGTTAGGCGCCAGACTCTAGCGTTTGGCGCTAATGAGCACTGACTCGGAATCCTTTCCGGATTGAAACTGTGCCGATGTATATAAATAGCCCCCCCTATCAGCCGATTTTCTTCATAATTTCAGCAAATTGAACATAGTCTTAGCTTTTGAAAAAAATAATAATCATGTCTTTAATTACTAAGAGTTTTACCAACTTCCCTCATGAATGGTGTCGGTCTCTAACTGCCAAAGAGAGAAAAGAATTAGAATTTTTCATATGGGGGGTATTTATGGTGTCAAGGGGGTAGATCTTGATATAGACTTCATTCATACCGCCTTAGAATATTGGGATGTGGATACTCATTGTTTTAGACTAGGGTGTGATGAAATTAGCCCATTACCGGAGGAATTCGATGCTATATTAGGCTTCCCTACATTAGATCTTGTCGTAATCCCTAGAATAAATGAATATTATTATAAGGATTTTGAGCACTTCTTTAATATTAAAAACAAAGATCTAACAAATATAGTAGATGGTAGCTTAGTCAATTTGAAAGAATTTGCACGCCATTATTTTTATAGACATTATTTATAGTCTTTTCATGTTTATAGAAGAAGGGCTTTTCTCTTTTGCATGCTTAACCTATATCTTCTCACTAGTGGTAGAACTTAAGAGGATCAGGCAATTATATCAACTATTTTGGAGCAAATTTGAATCTAGGAGAAATCCCATGCCATTAATTGTTGGAGAGATTATGCTTAGTCTTGATGAATTGAAGAGAAATCCAAAAGCACCTTTTCGGGAATCTCCAATTCTATTACAGGTAGAAAAATAATATTTTTAATTACAGAAAAAAAAAACATATTTTTGTATAGTAATATTAATTTATTAACATTGATTTTTTTTTTTTTTTTTTTTTTTTTTTTTTTTTTTTTTTTTGCATATGTGGCTAATGGAGAATGTTGAAAAATACACTCCAAATTGCTTTGTGAGAAAAAAGAAACGCTTCACTAAGATGGGATGCCATGAATGGAAGAAAGTCTTTGCCTCTTGCAACTTTGCCATCAAGTGGATCATCCCTTGGTGGAAAATAAAGAAGATGGTTGGTTTCAACAAGCAACCCTATATGTCGTCTTCCAAGCTTAACCAAGATGACTTTTTATTATGCTTGCAGGGTAAAAAGACAATACGGCCTACTTCAAACAATTCCCTCTAGGGATCTTTGTCTCCCCTATGAATTCCCTATTTCTCAGGAAGTAGAAAAATTTTATGCTTATTGAAGCGCTAGACCTTTATGGGAAGTGATTACCCAAAAGTTTCCTCTTTCCTTGCCCAATGATGTGAAGAGGTGGCTTCTCAAGAAACCTTCAAAGGACATGAAGAAAAATCAGAGTAAAACTGATGTGAAGAGTCGTTTATGTTACAAAGTGATTCCCGTTAAGGAACGCTTGGGTGAAAAGGTTGAATTCAAAACACCTATAATGCCTAAAAAGAAGAGCTTTACAAAGAAAGCTGACACATCATTGAAGAAGGCTTGTGTAGAGAAGAAACATGGAGTCCTAGCTAAGGAAGATACTATTTACTCCAAAATTAAATGTAGGTCCTCTAAAGGATGCCTACTAGCTAAAGTCAAGGACGATGTAGAGGATGCAGACAAAAATTGGAAGAGAGCAAAGAAAGAAAAGAAAGATTGAAGCATTGCTTAACTTTCAATTATTAGGCTTAGTTATAAATTTAAAGTTAATTTGCTTTATTAAGCTTTATTTAAATTCCATCAATAATGTCATTTGTTAATTTATTTTATTAATGAAATTTCAGCTTTTTAATATTTCCTTTAATTTTAATTTATTAAAGCAATGAAAATAGAAAATTTAATATTCTAGAAATTTTTTCAAGTACGGAAGTCAAAAAATTTTCGAAAATCATCGAAATATTCCCAAGTACTCCCAGAAAAATGGCACCGCTTCTTCACGACTGGCGCAGCTGCAGCAGTCTGGCATCAGGCGATAGACATTGTCGTTTGGCGATAAAGTTAATCGGCTAGCGACAGAACTTTTTCTATGACGCCGATGCTTCGTCGAATTTCTGTCGAATTTATTTTTAAAGATGGGATGCGAGGTTTGCAAAAAGTAAAGTGGCCGCACCTTTAAAGGGTTGCCTATGTATCATTTCTTAAGGAATTAGGCCAAACGTAGCTCTCTTGAGTATCCTACTCAAGTAATTATGGGTAGTACTTTTTAAGTTGGTCAAGATTTATCATGTTCGAGAACTCATTGCCATCCATATCAGTTAATTTTGCTGCACCTCCTGATAGGATTGTTTTGACAATATAGGGTCCAGACCAATTAGGCCTAAATTTGCCCCTTAGATCTAAAACATTTTTCCTTGATGCTTTTAACACCAAGTCTCCTACTTTGATGTTTCTTGTCTTAAATTTCTTATTAAAAATGCCTAGCCATGCGAGTTTGATAGCATTGAGAATGATGTAGAGCTTCTAGTCATTTTTTCATCAACACCCTAGGTTTTTCATCAACGCCCTAGGTATTAAAAATGCCTAGCCCTAGCTATGCGACTTGTCTTGACTTCATCGAGTTTTCTTTCTAATGAAATGCGTAGAGATGGTATCTCTTACTCTACAGGTTGTATGACATCCATTCCATTAACCAAGGAAAATGGTTTATTTCCTGTTGATGTGCGAATTGACGTGCGATAACCCCAAAGTGCGAAATGGAGTTTGTCAGGCCAATCCTTGTAATTTTCTGTCATTTCCTCGATGATAGTCTTTAGATTTTTATTAGCCGCTTCAACTGCTTCATTTGCTTGAGGTCTATAAGGAGAAGAATGATGGTGTTGAATGCCATATTTTTGTAACAATTCTTCACACTTACCTAGAAAGTGAGTTCCATTGTCAATTATCATTTCATGTGGGACTCTATATCGACAATAATATTTCTTTCTATAAAGAGTGCTACATGTTTTGTAGAGAGTTTAGCATATGATTGTGCTTCAACCCACTTTGTGAAGTAATCAATTGCTACCAGGATGTATTCATGACCCCCTGTTCTTGGAGGAGTAATTTTGCCAATAATGTCAATTCCCCATGTAGAGAATGGTCATGGTGAAGTGTAGGTGTAAAGTAGAGATGGAGGAACATATTGTAAGTTTGCATAAATTTGGCACTTAGGGCATCTTTTTACATATTCTTGACAATCCCTATTCATGGTAGTCCAATAGTATCCTTCTCGCATTATCTTTTAGACTAGCATTTTGCCATTAACGTGAGTTCCACAAATGCCTTCGTGGACTATTCTCATAGCTCTTTAAGCATCCTTTTTTCCTACACATAAGAGAGCTCGACCCTTAGGTACCCTTTTATGTTACTCGTTGTCTATAAGTACGTATTGGAAAGCCAAAAGTCGTAATGCTCGTTTTGCTCTTTTGTCAGCATGAGGAGGCTATTCTTATTTGGTGACATAATTGAGTATATCCGTATACCACGGTTCTTCTTCTTCTTCTTCATCTAGGATCACTTCATCATTTTTTATAGCTTGAATATAAGCCGGTTTATGCCTTTTTTCTATAGTTAGAGGCATTTGCTCGATTTTTGTAGGAATCCTAACTATCGAGGTTAGTCTTGCCAAGGCATCAGCAAATTGATTTTCTTCTCTAGGTTGATATGTGTATTCTACCTTTCCTAACTAATTGGTGAGAGTTTCCAGATAAGTTTGGTAAGGGGCTAGACTTTCGCTCCTTACTTTCCATCTCTTAGAAATGTGGTTGATGATCAACGAAGAGTCCCCGAATATTAGTAATTTCTTCACTCCCAACGCTAAAGCTGTTTCAAGGCCTACCACGCATGCTTCGTATTCAACAGCGTTGTTGGTAACGTCGAAATCTAGCTTTATGGAGATTGAAACATGCTCTTCTTTAGGTGATACTAGTAATACTCCAACGCCATATCCTTTTTGGTTTGAGGCTCCATCGAAGTACAAGGTCCAAGTATCATCTTCTGTGACAATCAAGTCTTTGTCTGGAAATTCATTGTCGTGTATTGGCGTTGGATCTTCTATTGGAAAGTCCGCTGGAAAATCTGAGACCAAAGATCCTTTGATAGCTTTTTGAGGCATGAATCTTACATCGAATTGTGCTAAGTTGACTATCCATCTTGATATGCGCCCATTGAGTGTAGATTTCTCGAATAAATACTTGAGTGGATCTATTCGGGAAACTACAAAGATCGTATGCACAAGCATGTAATGTCTTAACTTAGTTGTGGCCCACACTAATGCGAGGCATAATTTCTCATGTGGTATATAGCGTACTTCATACTTGAGCATATTTTTACTTAGATAGTAGATTGCATTTCTTTATCTTCTACTTCTTGTGCAAGCATGGCTCCCATTGTTTCTTTGGTGAATGTTAGGTACAACCTAAGAGGTATTCCTTGAATTGCTGGTGCTAATACGGGAGGATTTGCGAGATAGGCTTTGATCTTTTCAAAGGCTTTTTGACATTCAACGTCCCATATTACTGGTACATTCTTTTTAAGCTTCTTGAATATTGGTTCACACATTGTTGTCAATTTTTATATGAACCTACTTATGTATTGCAACCGGCTAATAAATCCTCGAATTTTCTTCTCTGTTTTGGGAAGTGGCATTGACATGATTGCCTTGATCTTGGTTGGGTCTATCTCTATTCCTCTAGAGCTTATGACATAACCCAAAAGTTTGCTTGAGATGACTCCAAAAGCACACTTGGATGGATTAAACCTTATGTTGTATTTCCTTAGCCTTTTAAAGAATTTTCTCAAGGCTACTTGATGTCCTGGGCGATCTTTGACTTCACAATCATATCGTCTATGTATACTTCAACTTCTTTGTGCATCATGTCATGGATCAAGGAAGTCGCTGCTCGTTGGTAAGTAGCACTTGCGTTTTTCAACCCGAATGGCATTACCGTGTAGCAGTAAGTACCCCATGGTGTTATGAAGGTTGTTTTCTCCATGTCTTCTTCTAACATGAGAATTTTCTTGTATCCCGCGTATGTGTCCATGAATAAGAGAAGTGCATTATTTGCTGTATTATCTTCTAAAATATCGATGTGTGGTAAAGAGAAGTCGTCCTTTGGACTTGCCTTATTTAGATCTCGATAGTCGACACACATTCTTACCCCTCCATCCTTTTTCGGAACTGGGACGGCGTTGGCCACCCATTTGGGGTATTTGGATACCCTGATAAAACCTGCAATTATTTGTTTTTGAACTTCTTCCTTTATTTTAAGCGCTACGCCGGGTTTCATTCGACGCAACTTTTATTTTACAAGTGTCATTCCTAGAATTAGCGGTATAGTGTGTTGAGCTATTTCACTATTAATACCTGATATATCTTCATATGACCAAGCGAATACATCGATAAATTCTTTAAGTAGATTGATTAAATCGGTTCTTTCTTGTTCGTTAAGTGTTAATCCGATTTTAACTTCTCTTTTAATGGTTGAATCATTTTAGATATCAACCATCTATGTTTCCTCAATTATCGGTGTTTTCTTTTCAAGTGTTTCCATTGTTTTCATAAGTTCTTTGTCATTTTCATTGTTATTTAAGCAATGCTCGTCATCTTGGGTTAAAGAAAAGCACAAGGAGTAAGCGGAAGAAGACATATTATTGAAATCAGTAATCATTACATCAAAAAGAGAGATGTCCTCAGGGACTTGATTGCTAACTATCCTAGGGGAAGAGATAGAAGAAGGGGGTGCTACAACTAAGGATTTAGATGACTCACAGGAAAAGACTCTAACTCTGACGACTCTTCGAACATCGTTCCTTGCATTGTCGTTATGGAGATTCTCCTTCCACTTGGAGTAGTCACCTTGACTATCTTGCGCCACCCTTGTAGTGATCCTTCTGCTGGAGTGATGAGCTTTGAGGGGTCAAAGCTTTCGCTTTGTAGGACCGTTTAGATGAGCGAGGAGTTATCCTCTATGTACTTTGGCTCATCTTTTTCTCAACCAAATAGTAATCCCATGACATTAGAGTCAAAGCATGGGGGTGTTTTCTCCTTGTGGATAGGAGTTGGGATTTCATCTAGAAAATAGCAATCTAGGAAAATTTGTGAAATTCGTAGCATGGATAGTCCTCTCCTTCTTTTATGAATTGTCCATTGAGAGTAAGAGGATACTGATCCATTGGAATTGCTTTCTTTTGGATGAGAGCGTTCCTACACGCCTTAGACTTTTCCTGGGCTCGCTTGAGATCTTCCCAAATCGGTTAAAAACCAAGTCCAAAAGTGTCTAACTTAGGGAGACCAGGTATTTCTAGCGATTTTGCTATTCCTTTCTTCTTTCCTAATGTCATTCTAGGAAAATGCCCTTGTTTATTTAGAATAGCGTTTACTGTCATATTAGAGTGGGGATCGTGGCAGAGAGGGGTCCTTTCATCCTCCTCGATTAAGGAGACCTCTTCATTAAAGCCCCACAAATCTTCATCGTCTTCATCGTGCTCCACAATAATGATTGGATTTTCTATAGCTTTAATTCTCATGGGTGAAGCATCGATCGTGATAGGAATTCCTCCAACTATGATATGGCCTTTACCTGTTGGTGGAAAGATGAAGGGACGGCCTTTAGGTCAAGAAGCCAAGGGCATCCCAACAGTAAGTTGAATGAAGCTTTGATATCTACCACTTAAAATGTAGTAGTGTGCTCTATCGCTCCCGCCGTTGTATTCATGGTAATCTTGCCAAGATCATAACGAAGAGTGTTGTCATAAGCTCTTGATCCTTGTGTTGACGGGGTTAAGTCTTCATCCCTTATGCCTAGCATCCTCGCAGTTTTGAGTGGACATATATTAATTGCCGATCCATTGTCTACAAGAGTCATAGGAACATTCATCCTATTGCAAACTACTGTGAGGTTTAGTGCCTTATAATGCTTGTAACCTTCTAGAGGTAAATCCTTGTCAGAAAAGGTGAACAAGTTGATAGGACTAGGGTGATCACTCGTAAGGAAGTTAGCAAACCCCTCAGGAAAGGTGTCAAAATCTATCCCTATCTTATCTAAGGCATTCATCATTGCCAACCTATGTTCTCGATATGTTCACTAGTGGAAAAAAGGTCATCCGTAATAGGCAAAAAGGGCCCATCTGTAACGGGCAGCGTCTGTTACATATGCAGCTGTTACGAATGTGCATTGTTATTCGTAACTGGCACCATCCGTTACAAACAATAAATTATTCGTAACAGGCACTTGAATAATGGGTTATTCGTAACGGGCTTTCAGGTACCCGTTACGAATAACCCCGTTATTCGTAATGGGCATCCAAAAGCCCGTTACACATAGTCCTGTTATTCGTAACGGGCATCCAAAAGCCCTTTACAAATAATCCTGTTATTCGTAACAGGCATATGTTTTGCCCGTTACGAATACCTTGTTATTTGTAACAGGCTTGTGTCTGCCTGTTACGAATAATGTGTGCTCAATTTAAAAAAAAAATGCACATTCATGCTGGATTTCTTTTAGCTTTGCTTGCACAATCATTTAATAAATTAACTAATGAGAGAAATTATGTTTAATTCATGGTACAGTAGAAAATCTCATATACAATCATCATAGTTTAATTATCACCTAATAATTAAAATAAAAAATATTTACAGTAGAAATCAAAGCTAATAATTATCACCTAATAATTAAAATAATCAACTAGCTCAACACTACAACACTACTTCGATTAATTTACAATAGAAAACTAAGTTGCGAGGAGGAGCACGGGAAATGGTGGGGCAGCAGGGATGGCAGTCGAGTGGCAAACTCTAGATGAACCCAAAACATTCCTCAAATAAACCCTAAAAAGAAACAGATCCATTAATCAAAAGCAACCCAAATTGTATCAATTTGAATAAAGTAATTCAATGAAAAAAAACGGATGTTTAACAATCAATATACCTTCTAACAGCAGAGCAACCCCAAGAAGCTTGTAACGAAGAGACCCACACTGAGCAATAGCGCAAAGACCCCACTATTGTTGTTAACCTTCTGGAAAAGTAAGCCTCTTCTACATAATCAAGCTCAGCTCCCAAACCCTTCTTACCTTCTCACCTAATCACAACTCCAAACCATAAAAAATCATAATCAAAATCGCAAAAAAAAAACAAAAAAAAAAACATATATAGTGGGCACTTTATCAGGAACACCAATCTTGACTAAAGAATAACAACCTGTGAAAGAAATTTTATGTGTTTATTTTATGGTAATCAAACCCAGTAACCAAAAAATTACATATAATACCTCATACAGCAGTTTAAAGTCGATAAGATTCACAATAATCAAATATATTTCATGAGTAAGGATGAGTGATTACATTCAATCCTGATGTAGTTTGATTGAAATAGTTTGTCAGATGTGTTTCATTTTATAGCAACATAAAGTCAGTGATATGATATTTTTTAACTTTGAGATGATGATAAAAGAAAGCAAAAGTAGCATCCCATAATTTTAGCCAATGAACTTCTGAATTCTATATCAGAAAACCAGTAAGGGTCTAATTAACCTTTTTAGCTATACGCAGTTCTATGTTCTGCGGCTCTGTGCGCTAAAGTCGGCCATCACATCTTTTTAGCAGATACACATTTTATGACACTAGCGTACAAGCATTTATAATACTTCTATACAGTAGTTTAAAGTTAGTAAAATCCACAATAATCAAATTCCATTTCATAAGCACATTTTGTAGGGTCTCAAGTATAAATACAGTTTTATATTTATCTAACTCATTTCGCAGATTAGCAAACAACTATAAATCTATAATATAGTACTAATCAACGCTCAGTGATCGCGGGTAAAAGTAGGTCATTGGGACTACTAACCCTGACCAAATTAGAAATTTATAATACATAAACTTAAACTAAACTAGTTAGTGGCAAGTAAAGGGTCGAACCCAAAAGGACTAAGTGTATTAATTTGTGCCAACTAGACTACTAGAGAAAGTCGTGAGATAGAGAGAGGTTAAACTAAATACTACTAAGAGCAATAACTAAAACTAGGGAAAGTGGAATTCAATTACATCAATGCATTCAACAACATCATACAATTAGATGAAAATGACCTCGATTAGGAATATCAATACATTTACTTCACTCTCGCACAGCTAAGCATGTTAATTATCCTACTAAACTAATTCACTCTCGTGCAACTAGCCTAGCAAAGGTATGGAAGAATTAAGGGCTCTCAACAAACTCACTCTCGCACAATTTATTGAAAGCACAATAAAAAGCATAGAATCGGTTAGGTAGAAAGATTCTAATTCATAAAAGCATCATCCATACACAATAATCAAGAAACAATTTCATACTAATCACAATCAATCATTCAATTCATTAAGCTAACCTTCATCTAATTCCCTAAAACAAAACCTAAGCTAACATAATGAAGAAAGAAATGGAAAACAAGGTAAAATAAGAATAAAAACAAGATTAAACAAACAAACTAATTAATCTACTCATATCAATAAACAAAAAGCAAAAACTAAGAATTAAGCAAAGAAATAAAGATGAGAGAAAGTTAGACAAAGTTCATTGAATAGATGAGAAGAAGTTCCACAAAGTTGCTTCTTCAACCTCTTCAAAACTCCATGGAAATCCAAGCTTTCTCTCTCTACACTACTCCTAAACTAACCCTAAGCGAGAGAAAATATAGGCTAAACTAATCTAATCTATCTAAAATAAAATGTTGATTGCATGTCCTCTAGAAAATAACCCCAAAAGGAGTATTTATAATACAAGGCTTAAAATAAAACAAAAGAAAATTAAATGAAAATAAAACTAAATAAAATAATTAAAATAACAAAACTAAAAACCAAAAAAGAACAAAACTACAATAAAATAAAATAAAAAAAAAAAAAGAAAAATGAAATGGGAAAAAGAAATCCCCAAAACCTGCAATTCCCACCAAAACCCACGAAAAGATCAGACTACCCTCATCTTCTCCCTTTCGAATTTGGCTGCTTCCATTCACCATATCAATAGAAAACAATCATCCTCACCGTTCATCAACACTATCATCATCTAGCATCAAATTGTGGCCATCTGATTTTCATTAAAATCACGTGAAAATCTCGTGAATAACCCACAATTGCGCGCCCGCACAGAAGTTGCACACAAGTCGCGCAAAGCTACTGCCTCAACTCGATTTTGGACTCCAATTTGTGCGCTTTTTGACAGGGCTGCGCGACCGTGAATTGGCGTGGCTGTGAGTTTGGGTGTTGTGAGTTGCGTGGCTATTAGGTGAGTAATTTGGTGGTGATTTGGGTGGTTGTTGTTGATTGGAGGTGGTAATTGTTGTTGCGGGTTGTGGTGGGCTGATAGGTGGTGTTGGTGGTTTAATTGGTGTTGCGGGGGTCGAACTAAAGGTGGTACTTGCTGGCGGTTTTGGTGGCGAAATGGAAGGTGTGGCTGGGTTGTGCTGTTGCTAGCAGCGTGGTGGTGATTGCTGTTGGTGTTGGTGTTGTTGGGTTGATTTGGTTGGTGGCAATTGTTGCTTTGGTGGCTGACGGTGGTTGATTGTGACGGTGGTTGTGTTGTGCTGCTACTGGCAGCGTGGTGGTGATTTATTGGTGATTGTTTGGTGTGTGGAAGAGGTGAGTTGCGTGGCTAATAGTGGAGGTTAGTAGAAGGTGGTTTGGTATTGTTGTTGTTGCGTGAGGTGTGGGTGTGAGAAGGAGGAGCAGGGGCTGCTGGTGCGAATTGGTGAAGGGGTATTGGTTGCTGTGGCGGCTTGAGATGGTTGGTGAAACAGGGGCAGCAGCTTGTGAATGATGTTTGGCTTGAACTCGAGACTCCATTTATGACTCAAAACTTGAGACACGTATATTGAACCTCGAACATTGGACCTCCGAGCAGAATCCTACACAAACCAAGAAAACTGAGAGAAAAAGGGACAAAAACTAAAATAAAATAAAACAAGATAAATAAAGTAAAATAAAATGCTAAAACTAAAGAAATAATAAAACAAAATGAAATAAAATAAAACAAACTAAAAACTAAACAAAAATAAATAAAATGAGAGAAGCGAGAAATTATTAACTAAAACTACAAAGATAAACTAAAAACTAATAAAAACTACTAAAATACTCAAAATAAAGATAAAAGACGAGAATAAGCAAATAAAATAAATAAAGAACAAAATGGGCTAAATTATTATAAAATAAGCTGGAAAACGACTCAATAAACACCATAAAAGTGACATAAAAGTCACTTATCAAACTCCCCCAAGCTAAACTTTTGCTCGTCCTCGAGCAAATTAACATGAAACACGGGAGAAGGAGAGTGATTTATTCAAGCAATTTTAAGACACTAAAGGAGACAAGAATGTACACTAACTCACTTTCGTAGGAATCACTGTCAATTTTAGCAACTAAAGACAAGGCCTTTAAACCACTAGATCGCCCTAGAGGACAAGTGTGCTCTCGTGAGGGTGTCCTAAGAGTTTAACCCACAACTCTAAACAAAAACCAAGGCAAGGCAATAAAAGAAAAGAAAAAGAAACATAAAAAGAGAAAGAAAACTCAAATTCATATTTGGACAAGAGATAGGAACAAACACCAATAAATGCAAATCTTTCTAAGTGGACAAATGTATGCACGTTCCAAGATGTCAATGATTGATTCAAACATAACATATGCTAAGCATAAAGAACTAATGAGGACTCAATCCACCCTAGCCCCAACCGATAAGGCCGGGTTCTCTCCGATAGCTTCAAATAAACCCTTAAGCCAGCTTCTCATGATTCCACGAAGGAACCGGAAAAAAGATAAAGAAATGAAAAACTATGAGAAGGTAATCCCGACATCTCAACTATGCATACTCTCTCCATAGGTTTGAAGTCCATCTCCCTCCACCGTTCTTTGACCTAACCCCACTAAAGTGTAAGGGTCTTTTATTGGGTAGTAACGTAAGGCTAAGGGTTAGAGCGGGGTAAAAATTTGAAAATTTTGGTGATATTTCCTAAGTGAAGCAAAAGAGTGGCCTACTCTCAAAAACAAACTCCAGAAGTCACAAAATATCAAACAAATATACCAATAATGCCATCTCCCCCAAGCTTATTCAACACTAACACAATATATACCAAAAACGAAGTAACGCTCCCCCCCAAGCTTGAACGAAGCATTGTCCTCAATGCTTAAACTAGGGAAGAAAACGAAACCAAACAAAAATATTTTTGTGTTTTTTGTTTATTTTTCAATTTTTTTTTTTTTTTTATATTTTTTTTAGCTCTTATTTGATGTCCTTGCCTTTTTTTTTAACCATGGACGGCTTTTTCTTGAAACTTCATTTGATTTTCTTGAATTGCATCTTTCTTCCCAAACTTTTTGCATTTTCTTTTCAAGCTCAGCTTTCAATACCGTACTTAAACCAATTCACAAAATGTCTTGTTAAATCACAACACTCTCAAAACTCCAACCTCACATGCTAATGCTTTACTAACTAAAAGGGTTGGTAAACATAGGCCATTGGGTTTGTAATGCGGTTTAAACAAGACCGGGAAACATTAGGATCAAATTGGTTAATAAGTAGGTCAATGCAAAATAGAAAACCAAATTTGTAACAAAATAAAAAGAAGATAAAGAAAAATGAGAAAAGGTGCCCTTTTCCTCCCCTAGAGTGGCTCGGTCACGATCTTGGGAGTTAGAGGTCAAAACAAGGATTAAGACATGCATAGGCAAGTATCCTAAATAGCCGCTCAACAAGGTGACGAGGGCTAGAACAAATGAAGCTCACAAGGGATTATAACCAAACCAATACCAACCAAGGGTTTCAAATCCACTATAGAGAGCAACTCCATCTTACCATATTTCTCGTGAACTAAGGCTTCATGGACCCCTAAAAGTTCTTAACCCGACTACCTTAGCATATAGTATCCTAGAGTCAACCAATAACACTCTCAAACCGTGCATACATTTACCACTTAGGAAGAAAAACATTCATGGATTCAAGTCCCAAAACAAAATGTCCAAAATAAGAACAAACTAAACACATTTTGCCAAAATTAACTTGAAAGTAAACAAAAATCTTTTGGATTTTTCAAAATAAAAGAAAAGACATGGAAATGCATATACTCAAGTGCATGGCATAAATGAATCAACATCCCACCAAATCATGATAGAATACCCTCCCCCAAGCTTAAATGAGACAATATACTCAAATATAAACAAAATAATCCATGGGAGGGGAAAAGAAAGAAATCAATCCAACAAACCAACACAAGTCCAACGAGTCACCAACCATTAGAGAAAGAGCTAGGAAAGATATTACCGGATATTGGTGGGTGTAATTACCCGCAAAAGAACCAATTTAACCTTTCAAAGCCGATTTCCTCTTGAATTGAATCTCGATTTCCTTATGCTAGCAAAAATAGGCATTAAACTTCCTTGGTTCTTGATCCAAACCAATGCATAAGTGTATATCAAGTTATGTACCTAGAAAAACGCACACAAACATTTCCATGAGAGAAAATCTAATCTAAAAAGAAAAGAAAATGAAAGAAATAAAAACCTCGGGTTACTTCCCGAGAAAGGCTTGTTTAACGTCCAAGCGAGACTGCTCTAGTAAATAATATTGCAACGAACGCAAGAGCTTATCAAATGCACTACTAAACATTTCATAAGATAACAAGTAGGCAAATGAAGGGAGGAGGACGTGCAACAAGATTATTGCACGTAAGTGAGGAGGAAGATGCCAAAAGAAAGAAGAAAAATCAAGAAAATAAGAAAAGAAAGAAGAAGAAAAATAAGAAAGAGAATAAAATGGCAAAACCTCCTCAATATGTTTTTGGGTGGCACATCACCCATTTCCTCAATAATAGGAAGATGAAAAGGAAAAGTCTCATCAAACAATAGAAGGTCCTCAATAGGCTCTTTGACAAAAGAAGGGAGGAATATGGGAAAGTAGGAGATGTGGTCAAATTTCCTTGAGAAAGGGACATGAGGAAGGGGAGGAGAAACAATGGTCTCACATGGCCTCACATCACTAATGAGGGCATGAAAATCAATCATAGAATCATCAAAAGAACACTCATGACTCACATCTCCCTCAAACAAAAACTCTTTAATAGAAACAACCTCATCCTCCTCTCTATCACAACGATAAACAACAACTCCCTCAAGATCCTCAAAGCCTAGAGTCTCTAAACCATGCATGAAAGGATAAAGGTTTTTCTCAAACTCATCCCTTTCTTATGAAGCATTGCCAATGAAGTCTCTCAAAAGGCTATAATGTTTTGTTACACCTTCAATGGACATACTAGCCATAACCTCAAATGAGTCAAAAAAACTCATGGATAGAAGGGTCACAAACATGCAAGGTAGACTCATCAATATGGGGAAGGGGGTTGGAAACCTCAAAATCGATATTCTCTTCATTCACAACTCTTCCACCATCACATAAGGGACTCTCAATCTCTCTTGATTGCTCAAACTCATCATCATCATCCTCATGAACTCCCTCATTTAAACATGAAGATGGCTCACTCAAATCCTCACCATGGGAAGCCCTCAAAGGGGGTGAATATGGGGAAGGATGACATTCAAGCTCTAATGGGGAATGAAAAGGATCAAAATCCTCAAAAATCCTCTCATTACAAGAAAATCTCCCCTCACCTTCACACCCATGGCCCACATCATCCTCAAAAACACTCTCACACTCCAAATGAGGTGCCTCACGTCCATCTAAATCAATCATAACACTCATCACTTGGGCAAGCCTCACTTTCTCGCAATTTTTGTTCCTCTTGAAGCTCTTGGAGTTGTTGGGTGAAATATTGCATTTGAGAGAGAATTTGGGCATCAATGTTATTGGGTTGAGGTTCATGATCAAAGTAAAATTACACATCATCAAGATTAGCACAAACCGCATCAATTTGAGCGTATGGGGGAAAAGTGTCAATTTGCATACTTGGATTATCACAAGGCACATAAGAAGTATCAAGAGAATTCATGCAAAAATTAAAAGAATCTTTGCATTGATAATCAAAATAAGAAACACGAGATTCTCTATCTAAAGAATCCCTAGAAAACCATGTGAAGAAATCCCAAGCATCATGCATAAACAAATGACAAAATCTACCATTATTCATGTCCTCAACCATTCCCCTAGTAAACTCATTCATGCCCCAATAAGCTATACCACAAGCATCATTAAGGGAACACCCATGGTAACTAAGAAAACCATCTAGTCTTTCAAAGTAAGCATAGATGGGTTCACCATAAAATTGAGGAAAAGATAAGCATGCCATTTTTATACAATGAACAAAGAAAAGCAAACAAAAACAAATAATATAAAAGAACCTAGCTAATCTAATCAACACAAACTAATGAACGCCTTAGTCCCCGGCAACGGCGCCAAAATTTGATCGCGGGTAAAAGTAGGTCGTTGGGACTACTAACCCTAACCAAATTAGAAATTTATAATACCTAAACTTACACTAAACTAGTTAGTGGCAAGTAAAGGATCGAACCCAAAAGGAATAAGTGTATTAATTTGTGCCAACTAGACTATTCGGGAAAGTCATGAGATGGAGAGAGGTTAAACAAAATACTACTAAGAGCAATAACTAAAACTAGGGAAAGTGGAATCCAATTACCTCAATGCATTCAACAACATCATACAATTAGATGAAAATGACCTCGATTAGGAATATCAACACATTTAACAAACTCTAGCACAATTAAGCATGTTATTTATCCTACTAAACTAATTCACTCTCGTGCAACTAGCCTAGCAAAGGTATGGAAGAATTTAGGGCTCTCAACCAACTCACTCTCACACAATTGATTGAAAGCACAATTAAAAGCATAGAATCGATTAGCTAGAAATATTCTAATCCATAAAAGCATCATCCATACACAATAATCAAGAAACAATTTCATACTAATCACAATGAATCATTCAATTCATTAATATAACCTTCATCCAATTCCCTAGAATAAGACCTAAGCTAACATAATGAAGAAAGACATGGAAAACAAGGTAAAATAAGAATAAAAACAAGATTAAACAAATAAACTAAATAATCTACTCATATCAACAAACAAAAAGCAAAAACTAAGAATTAAGCAAAGAAATAAAGATGAGAGAAAGTTAGAAAATGCTCATTGAATAGATGAGAAGAAGTTCCACAAAGTTGCTTCTTCATCCTCTCAAAAACTCTATGGAAATCCAAGTTTTCTCTCTCTACACTACTCCTAAACTAACCCTAAGAGAGAGAAAATATTGGCTAAACTAATCTAATCTATTTAAAATAAAATAATGATTGACTGTCCTGTAGAAAATAACCCCAAAAGGGGTATTTATAATACAAGGCTTAAAATAAAACAAAATAAAATAAAATGAAAATAAAACTAAATAAAATAATTAAAATATCAAAACAAAAAACCATAAAAGAACAAAACTACAATAAAATAAAAAAAAAAGAAAAAAAGAAAAATGGAATGGGAAAAAGAAATCCCCAAAACCCGCAATTCCCACCAAAACCCACGAAAATATCAGATTACCTTCATCTTCTCTTTTTCGAATTTGGCTGCTTTCATTCACCATATCAACAACCAACAATCATCCTCACCGTTCATCAACACTATCATCATCAAGCATCAAATTGTGGTCGTCCGATTTCATTAAAATAACGTGAAAAGCTCGTGATTAACCAACAATTGCGCGCCCGCACAGAAGTCGCTTAGCAAGTCGCGCAAAGCTACTGCCTCAACTAGATTTTGGACTCTAATTTGTGCGCTTTCTTACATGGATGCGCGGCCGCGAATTAGCTTGGCTGTGAGTTTTGGTGTTGTGAGTTGTGTGGCTATTAGGTGAGTAATTTGGTGGTGATTTTGGTGGTTGTTAATGATTGGAGGTGGTAATTGTTGTTGCAGGTTGTGGTGGGTTGATAGGTGGTGTTGGTGGTTTAATTGGTGTTGCAGGTGTCGAATTAAAGGTGGTACTTGCTGGCGGTTTTGGTGGCAAAATGGGAGGTGTGGCTGGGTTGTGCCGCTGCTGGCAGCGTGGTGGTGATTGCTGTTGGTGTTGGTGTTGTTTGGCTGATTTGGTTGGTGGAAATTGTTGCTTTGGTGGCTGACTGTGGTTGATTGTGACGGTGGCTGTGTTGTGCTGCTACTAGCAGCGTGGTGATGATTGATTGGTGATTGTTTGGTGTGTGGAAGAGGTGAGTTGCGTGGCTGATGGTGGAGGTTGGTAGAAGGTGGTTTGGTATTGTTGTTGTTGCGTGAGGTGTGGGTGTTAGAAGGAAGAGCAGGGGCTGCTGGTGCGAATTGGTGAAGGGGTATTGGTTGCTGTGGCGGCTTGAGATGGTTGGTGAAACAGGGGCAGCAGCTTGTGAATGACGTTTGGCTTGAACTCGAGACTCCATTTATGACTCAAAACTTGAGACACGTATATTGAACCTTGAACCTTGGACCTCCGAGCACAATCCTACACAAACCAAGAAAACCGAGAGAAAAAGGGACAAAAACTAAAATAAAATAAAACAAGATAAATAAAGTAAAATAAAATGCTAAAACTAAAGAAATAATAAAATAAAATAAAAAAAATCAAACAAACTAGAAACTAAAAGAAAATAAATAAAATGAGAGGAGCGGGAAATTATTAACCAAAACTACAAAGATAAACTAAAAACTAATAAAACTACTAAAATACTCAAAATAAAGATAAAAGACGAGAATAAGCAAATAAAAGAAATAAAGAACAAAATGGGCTAAATTATTGTAAAATAAGTCGGAAAGCGACTCAATAAACGCCCTAAAAGTGACATAAAAGTCACTTATCACTCAGCTACATAAAAACCATTAAATTTCATAGCTTTATAATTTCATTTATAAATTCAATGAAAAATAAAAACAAGGTAATGATTGATTTTAGTCATGATTAATCAGATACAGAAAATAGAACTAGTGGTAATCACTGAACAGTAACATCAGTGTTCATAGACATTTAAGCATTCAATTGTAACACAAATAATCAGATACAGAAAACAGAACTAACCACTTAATATCGTTTCAGTAGGGAATATTTCAAGCATTATCCCTAGCTTAAACCCCAATGTGATCATACATTAAAGTACGGTGGCGTCCAAAGGGAAAGAAGATAGAGCAAAAGAGTCGACAACAAGTTTTAGGAACTTGTAAATCGTTCACTGGGTGAAGGTTACACCCCTTAACGATCTAGGAGATCGTTAACTCCAATAGGTGTGGAACTTGTAAACCGTTTGGGGATAAAGGTACAAATCTATCCTAAAAGAGATTAAACCTGCCCTAATAATAGGCCTCTACTTTATTCTGATCGTATTCATGTGCGCTTTCTGACTAACATGCAATCAATAGGATTAACCCTAAACCTGTTTATTTATGTTGGTTGAATATTAAAGCACAAATAAAACTATTACTGGCGATCACTTGAATTATAATCAAATTAACCCTAAACAAGATTATTAATTATCTTATTAAGCGTGATTATTACAAGTACCAATTCCCTTTAAACATGCATTAAAGGCGTGATCAAGCAATAACAATAAATAATAAGCAACATAATAAATCATCATAATAATAATCATCATAATAATAATAATTATAATAATAAATATAAAAATTATAACCATAAATCATAAAAATAATCATAATAATGTTAAAGCATAATAATAGCTAGATCCTAGGCATGATACTAACTAGATTAATAACAAACCCTAGCATGTCACTAAACAATAAAGATCAAAGCCTTAACCCTAACATGATACTATCATGAATATTAGGAAAGAAAATAGGAAGCATTGCAGGAAACACAATTGTCATGTTTGGTAATAGAGTTACCCTAAACGTGACAGTAGGAAGATCAAAACGCCATAACATGACGCTAGGAATCATAATAACAAGCTATACATGATTTCTAAATTATAATATCAATAAAATTATTAAAGCACTTACTTGGATGCCTCGTATCTCTTTCTAATAACAAAATACATGCATTAGTAACTTTAAGGAAAATAATAATAAAAAACAATTAAAATAAATAATAGAAATAGAGAATTGGGACCAAACCATCAGAAATTAAAACCTTTCACGTCTAGGGCGAAGGCAACTTCGAATTTGGCTAGGTGTTTCTTTGTCTTATGAATGCGGAATTTTGTTTGAGCAAAGGTTTGGTTTAGAAAAGAGAGAGAAAATAAGCTTTAGCTTCGAGAGAGAAGAGAATTAGAGAGAATAAGAATTGATGAGAATTGGTGATGAAAAACGAAGATTTTAGGAGGCTATTTATAGAGAAAATCAGCCAAAAAGATAGAAAAACAAATCAGAGTTTCGACGATAAAAAAAGAAGTTAGCGCTAGGCGCTGACCATTAGCGCCAGGAGCTAATGTCTGTCGTTAGGCGCTAATTAATTTTTTCATGCGTTTTCTAAATTCAGATAAACTTTGGCCGTACAGAAGGGCAAAATCATATTTTCCTTAAAACACTCTTTTATTCTAATTAAAACTCCAAAAAGTCAACAAAAGTCAATTTATCAATGCTAATTGAATTAGGAATGAAAAGAACTTTCTAGAAGAATCTAGAAGACTAAAACCAATCCTAATTGCATTAGGAATGATAAATCCATATTAGGCCCTCCTCTAGATCATTGGGCCGCATATAAGGCTCAAACCGGGCCCAGTTTAGTAATTTGGCCATAACTTCCTCATTATTAATCGGAATTGGGCTTATAATATATCGTTAGAAAGCTTTTTTCAGGCCTCATCCAACTACACTATTATTAGACCCTTGCTATGTACCAACCAAACTGGATTGGGTGTTTTCTTAAAATAGGTTTTCAAAAACAATGAGAGAAGAAAAGAAATTAAAACTATCCGCAACACTAGACTTTCTACACTTTCACTTCATTCGATTATGATTCGACATGAAAGGTACTCATCACTAGGTTTGGTTTTGGGGAGACACAAATGGGTGACTACTGAAGCCCCCTCTTTCACTGAGTTTGGAGAAACACAAGTTTCAAAACTAAAAGTAGCGATAGGGACGGAGAATTATTCAGAACGTTCTGCGATCCTAAACCACTCTTGTAACGCCGATACCTGCAAACTAGCATTAGTTAAACAGATAAAAGAGTTAAGAAATGTGTATCTTGCACCGTCGAGCACACGTCTCTAGAAGTAACTGATTTGCTGTTGTATTGCTGCATTTCTTTATTTTTTACGACCTCTTGCAAGCTAGAGAATGCCGCCTGAAGACTGCTACGTTTGTAACTGCCTCCAATTCCACCATGATAGACTTCTGCAAGCTAGAGGACCCCATCAAAGATTTCTTTGCTTGAAACCACCTTCTAGCACTTTGTGACCATCTTCCGCAAGCCAGGGAACACGATCGAAGACAACTTCGCTTGAAATCACCTCCAGTTGTTTGTGACAACTCTCCGCACGCTAGGGAACGATGCCGAAGATATCCTCGCCTGAAGCTATCCTCATTTGTTGCCATAATATTTCAAGGAAAATTACCGAAGACCCACGCTTGTCGATCTATAAAAGCTCGCTTGAACTTTGCTTCCGCTATGCCTGTATGTCCGCGCTTTAGCTGCTTTTGAACCTGTATGTCGGTGCCTTTTTCTGAATTTTGAACCAATATATGGGTGCTTTTTGCTGTATGAACCAGTATGTCGGTGCCTTGCGATGAGCCAATGCTTAGGCGCTTTAAGCTAAGTGAGACGATTATTCATCAGGTCGATCACTTTATTAAATTGTAATCAAACCGATTACTAAATCATGTCAAATTTTTTAGTGGGGCTAACTACCGTACCAAGGAACCCTAAATAGTGGCTGAACATTATGTCGCCGCTGAAATACTGCTGGCACCGCATATTTTGCTTTAGCGCTTAACGCTGGCACTAGCGCCAGGCGCCAAACCTTATCTTCTGGCGCTAAGGCCTGTCATTTGGCGCTAGAGTCGGGATTTCCATGTATACCCCTATCTTCTTCATTTTCGCTGTTGCTGCTTGTTTTTGCTCGAGAATCGCTCTGAACTTCAATTTACTCGTTCTTGCTCGTTTCTCAACCGAATTCGCTCAAGTTTGTTGCAAGTCAAAGCTTATTCCATCCATTTTCCCGATCTATGTAAGTTTTCTTCAAACTCACTCCAGTTTTATTGAATTTCGCGCATGTTTGTTCACGAATTTCTTAAACATTCGAATTTTGAATTGCTTAATTCACTTTGTTTGTCAAGTTTTACGCCATGAAATTGCTTGATTATGTTTATATATTTCCTTGGGAGTAATTTGAGACTTGTTTGACTCAATTTGGTTGGGAAGACAATGTGGCTTGTTTTTGATGTTTTTGCTAGCAGTTCTTGTCCAATTTGTCACAATAATTATCATTGTATTGCAAGAAATTGTTTGAATGCTTGAAAAATGTCGTATATGCTCAATTTGAATTTGTGCTATATTTTAGTACTACGTACTTTGTCTTTTTTGCAAACATAGTCTCATGCGGCTAGGCGAACCTTAGATACTATAGAACCTTAATTCATGTTAATTATGCACAATGTAGCATGGCTAGACAACGAGGTTTGGGTTCACGGTCCCAAGACGTATGACGGGAGCACTAACCCGTAGAGGACGACGCCGACCAGTCAACCTCTCTCGGTCCCCTCCTAGAGTGGGATGAGCGGACTCTGTACTTCTCCCCCGTCCACCATATTTTTGAGAGGGTGCGACGTGAGATCACGGTTGGTAGGACGCGTTGCCACGGTACAGGTTGCGATACCTTGGTTTAGACACCTAAAAATGTCTCCCCAAAACCAAACCTGATGATGAACAACCTTTCACCGCCACTATTGGTTGGGTTCAGTATTTAATCCCGAGAGTGCTTAAAAAATCGTATTTATTTTAATTCAATTGTTGAATA
Organism: Chenopodium formosanum; assembly: GCA_024500155.1. Lineage (NCBI taxonomy): Eukaryota > Viridiplantae > Streptophyta > Magnoliopsida > Caryophyllales > Amaranthaceae > Chenopodium > Chenopodium formosanum. The sequence goes on from CM044880.1 coordinate 23,605,916, forward strand.
GTCCATGGATTATTCTTGATGTTTAGTTAAAGCATAATTTTAAATTTCAGCCCAAACCCTTTTTATTTTATTGTTTTATTATTTATTTTGGCCCAAAACTTTTATTTATATTTATTTACTTATTTCTTATTTTATCCCAAATAATAATAAATCAGAAATGGCCCGAAATTATCAATTGGCACTTAAAATGCTTAACGAAATTAGGGTTAAAAATGAATTTAAACGGAAAAACGGACTAAAAACTCCCAAGTCACGGCAGTAGTCTATGTGTCATGGGAAACAGTCCCGTCTGACGGTGGGATTCCCCATGACACGGGGCACCTGCTGTGACACGGGAGTTTCCGTGTCCTTTCCGCGTAAACCCTTAACGCGTTTTCTCCCCTGTTTACTAAATATTTCCCGCGTCACACTGTAGGCGTCGCTCGAAGTGCGCCTACGTTAAAAGCATGTGTGAATATGCTTGGCACTCATAGGAAGTGGGAATTGACATATACGATTAGGGACAAATAAAGTAGGGAGCCGCCAACAAGTTTTTAAGGAACTTGTAAACCGTTCACGGATCATAAAAGGCAACCACGATAAAAGGACAATGAAGGCAACAACGATTGACCTGTGAAGGTTACACCCCATTCATAATCCATGAGATTACTAACTCCATATGGTTTGGAACCACGAAAGGAGGATCGGGGACGATGGTACGAAGTGAGTCATGGAGTCACATTCGCCCGTATTGGCCTCTACTCGATTCTTATAGTGAAAAGTGATTTCTGCGATCTCAATGGCATACAAACAAAGATTCAATTTGCTTCAAACTATTATTATGCTAAATTGGTTGAATATTAATGCAACACATAATTCTAAAATATTGTGATCACTTTAATTAATAACAAGATTAAAAAGGAACCTAAACCGGTTGTCTAAATTATCTTATTAGGCGTGATTTTCAATTACATATTCCCTTTAAACATGCAATACAATGATCATAATAATAAATAAAATAAACATTAATATTGAAAGAAATTTAACAATAATAGTGTTAGTCAAATCAAATACAAAATAACCCTAATCATGATACTAGCAATAAGAAAATAAAATAAGAGTAATTAAATTAATTAATAATTACTCACATTTTGCGCGTTCCTTTAAATTGCTACATCATGAATAAACTGTTAGTAACTTCAATAAAAATAATAAAGTAAATGAAAATTAAATTAAATAAAAAGTAGAATTGATTTGGTCCAAACCCTCAGTTATTTGTATCTTTCACGCCTTTGTTTAAGGACGGAACCTCAGGTTAAGTATAGACTCCTTAGAGTGCTTAGGGGAATTGTTATGGAAGAATAAGGAGGCTAGAAATTAGGTTAAAGAGGGAGAAGAGAATGGTTTTTGGTGTAAGGTAAGAGAGAATGATTATTGGTGCCCCGTACATCAGAAATGAGGGGGTATTTATAGAGAAAATGTGCTGAGGGAGCACACGGAACCCTAAAATAATAAAAACCCTTAAAAAGTATCCCGCGACACGGGAAGTCCCACCATCAGACGGCAAACTTTCCCGCGACACTGTACATTTTTAGTGTGACGCGGGAAATTTTCAGAAAACGGGAAAGAAAACGCGTTAAGGGTTTACGCGAAAAAGACACGGAATGTCCCGTGACACAGCACAAGTACCGTGACACGGCAGTATCCACTGTTACACGGTACAGTATACCATGTCACGGTATGGGAGACGCGAAAATTACACGTAAACAGCTCCGAGTCACATGGAATCCCACCGTCAGACGGTGTAAATTCCCGTGACACGGTGGAAAATGCCGTGACGCGGGAGTTGTTTAGGTACGAAGAACGCAAATAGAACACGGAATAGCCCCGCGTCACAGCAAGGGCACCGTGTCACGGGGATTCCCACCGTCAGACAGTGCAATTTCCCGTGACACGGTGGAATTGCACTGTGCGCGGTGATTCCAGGTTTATACCCGTTTTTAAAACTATCATAACTTTTGATCCGTAACTCGGAATGAGGCATATAATATATCATTGGAAAGCTTATCAAGTCAAATTTCCAACCCAATTATAATCAAGTCAAAATAATATGTATTTTTTATGATATTGCCGTTTTAGTGGAAGGGTGTCGGTTTTAGGTTGAGTTTGGTGTTTTGCTCATATCTTTTTCGTTATAGCTTGGAATTGTGCTTATGATATATGGTTGGAAAGCTTATTTAAAAGCCTATCCAACAAAATAATAATTGGATCAAAATTTTATTGCCATAAAATCAGTTTCTCTCAGTGGACACGAAAAGTGGAAAATAGGTTATGGTTTAGGGAAATGAGCTAGAAATTGGATTGGTTCGTGAAATATATTGGATAGAACATGGATTTAAGCACTCCAAAGATTAAATACTCAACTCGATAAATGATGGCGGTGAAAAGTGTTCATCAACGGGTTTGGTTTTGGGGAGACATTTTTAGGTGTCTACACACACAGCTGTATACCGTGTCATGGGAATGTTCCCTGTCTGACGATGGGGTTTCCCGTGTCACGGTACACTTTTCCGTATCGCGGTATACTTTTTGAGGGTTTTTATCTTTTTAGGTGTTCCTTGTGTTCCCTCAACACATTTTTTCTATAAATACCCCCTCATTTCTGATGTATAGGGCATTAATTAATTCTCTATTTTTCTCTCCTCTATGCTCTAGCCTAAACACCATCCTACCCTCCTTTCAAAATTCATTCTTGAAGCACTCCAAGGAGTCCGTACTTTACTCGTGGTTCTGTCCTTAAGCCAAGGCGTGAAAGGTAGAAATGTTTGAGGGTTTGGCCCCAAATCAACTCTACTTTATTTAATTTAATTTAATTATTGTCTTATTATTATTATTTCCTTGAAGTTACTAACTCGTTTATTATTTTATAGTTGCAAGCAAACAGAATCAAAGTAAGAATTATGTTCCTTTTATTTCTATTATTTTTGTAACGATTTTATATTGTTGGAATTATTACTAAATTGCTTCCAATATTAATGTTTATTCCATTATTATTTATTGATCACCATATTGCATGTTAAAGGGAATATGTAATTGAAAATCACGCCTAATAAGATAATTTCGACAACCGGTTGAGGTTCCTTTTTAATCTTGTTATTAATCGAAGTGATCATTAATATTTTAGAATAATGTGTTGCATTGATATTAAACCAATTTAGCTTAATAATAGTTTAGAGCGAATTGAATATTTTGTTTGTATGCTTTTGAGATCGCAGGAATCACTTTTCACTACAAGAATCGAGTAGAGGCCAATGCGGGCGAATGTGAGTCCATGACTCACTTCGTACCATCATCCCCGATCCTCCTTTCATGGTTCCGAACCATATGGAGTTAGTAATCTCATGGATGTGAATGGGGTGTAACCTTCACGGGTCAATCGTTGTTGCCTATCGTTGTCCTTTTATCGTGGTTGCCTTTTATGATCTTTCAAAGGTTTACAAGTTCCTTTAAAACTTGTTGGCAGCTCCCTACTTTCCTTGTCCCTAATCATATTATGTCAATTCCCAATTCCTATGAGTGCTAAGCATATTAACACATGCTTTTACGTAGGCGTACATCGAACGATGCCTACATTTTGGCGACTCCACTAGGGAGGATTCTTGGTTATTTATCGATTTGAGTGATCGGTATTTAATTAAGATAAGTTGATGAGACTTGAAAGATTCTTGAAAAATATTCCTATGATTAATTGGGCATTTTTGCATAAGCATAGATGTTTTAACGTCGCGTTTAGGTCTGTCCCGTAGGAAAAGTTGAATAACTTGATTGTGTACGAAGGAAAACAAGGCACCAGTCAGATCTTCTAACTGCCGTGCCACGACATAATCTGTCGTGCCACAGTGCATCCTACCGTTAGTGTCACGGTGCAGTTTATCGTCTGACGGTAGGCTGCACCGTGGCACGGGGCTATTTTCAGTGTCACGGCAGTCCTAAAATCAGTCCGGTAGCTTGTTTTCTTTTCTCACAATCAACTTCCTTCGATTTTTTAGAAAAAACGTGTGTGTTCTACATACGTCTTAGCCCCGGGGGATTTAAGCCCTATCAACCCAAAAACGCAAAAGCAATAAGGGTTCATCCGAGTTATTAAATACACCCAAACCATGGAGTTGAGTTCGATTTCATCACAAACCCACGGAGCCGCCCGTTGGCGTACACCCTCAAGGAAGGCTGCCTTGCTAACGCGTCCAAAATCTTAACCATGGTACCCTATGACACCAAATAAACCTGACCATAGTCGAACATAGAACTTGACCTTAGGTTGCGAACTATTCGTTGCATCATTGTGCCTACGTGTTATATACTTTGGTCGTTTTGATCCTAACCTTAATGATCTTTCTTTATCTATGGTGGATTATTTTATGACTATCGATTGGCAATGGACCGTACTCACTTAGTAATTAGCGTAAAAAAAAAAAAATCTCGTGCCACGTCAGCATCCACCGTGTCACGGGAAAGTGGATTTCAAAAAAAAATAAATAAAAAAATTTCGTGCCACGTCAGCATCCACCGTGTCAAGGGAAAGTTCACCGTGTCACGGCAATTTCCACGGTGGATTTCCAACAAAAAAAAAATTAAAAAAAAATTCCCGTGCCACAACTGTATCCATCGTGTCACGGCAATTTCCACCGTGGCACGGTGGATTTCCAGTAAAAAAAAAAATTTCCTGCCACGTCAGCATCCACCGTGTCACGGGAAAGTTCACCATGTCACGCCAATTTCCGCCGTGGCACGGTGTTTTTCCAGCAAAAAAAAATAAAATAAAATAAAAAACCACTGCGTCACGACAGCTTGTACCGTGACACGGTACAATTTTCCGTGTCACAGTGCCCTTGAAATAAATCCTGTAAGCTTTTTTTTAGTCTTCCGTGTTAATTTGGTCCTCGCGTCTGTCATTTTGGTTATTGTTCACATGTCTAGCCATACGATCATACCACGAGCCTTATAACATCACTTATTCACTCACGAGTCAAGTATAGTCCACACACTTTCTTTATGTTCCGACACGAGTCGTGCACCTGGTTGTTTATGATCGTATACTAGGTTCATGCACCCTTTTTTCATCAAAATAAAAAAATGAGTGGAGTTTTCTCACCTGTTTTCAAATGTCTATTTTTTCCTTCCTTTCCTATCTTGAGCAATGAGTTAAACAATTAAGTGAAATATTTTATTTCACAGTACTTGGTCAAGGAATAAGGATATATTAATACGGTTCGAGTCATTACCACAACAATCTCTCATATCTAATAGGCCTTCAAAGAGAACTTTTCCATCTCCACATTACTTATCACCTTTCAATGCCCACTAAAGAAGATATTGAGAACATAAAAAAATCCATCGAGGCACTGTCTGCCATGATGCAAACCCTTACCACTAGGGTCACTACCATGGAACAAAAAAAGGTCATTGTTTCCACCCTTGACAAATTGATGGAACAAATGAGTAAGATTTTTGAGGATTTTACTTATGTGGAACGGCCTCCTACTCCTTTGGATGTGAAGGACAGACTCCCTGAAAAGTTCTCCACTACTAATATTCCAAAGTTCAAGCCTACTGACAATCCAATATTCCATTTGAAGGTGTTCTCTGCAACCATGGCTCTTAAGGGATTGGACGTAACACTCTTCTCTACGGTGTTACCTCTCTCCTTAGAACATGCTTGGCAACAATGGTTTTATTCCCTATGCCAAGCATACTACGACTTGGAAAGATGTCACCGAAAGTTTCACGAGTCGTTACAAGTGTAACATTCAAACTAAAACTTCTAAACGTGAACTCTCCATTCTCAAACAGAAAGAGAATGAAGGCTTTACCACTTACCTGAACAAGTGAAGGGAAAAAACTTCACTCTTGGTAGATCCTCCCAAAGAAAGAGAGATGGTTCGTCTCTTTATTCAAAATCTGACTCATAAATATAGGGAACATCTCAAATTTCTTCCACTGAACACTTTCGAAGCTGTAAACGAAATAAGCATCAATATCGAGGATGAGCTAATAAAGACTGCTGGTAGTAACAATAATAACACTTGGAAAAACAAGAAGATTAACCATCCTTCTTCTTTGTCTTCTAAGCATGAAAATACTACCAACAATATAAGCTAAGTTGATCTCAATGAAGTGTTAGCTCTTGATACTCCATTGCCCAAGAAGAAAAGAACTTACACTCCTTTAAGAATGACTTATGATGCTGTCTTTGATTGCCTTTACAATCAAGGCTTGATCACACCTATTGGGCCATTTCTAGAGCCAAAACCTGAAGAAAGCAGCGCCAAATGTAATCCTAGTTCCCATTGCAAGTACCATCAAGGAAGGGGCCACACTACGGAGCAATGTTGGAATTTGAAGGACGTCAATCAAGACTTGGTGGATGCAAACAAACTTCTAGTCCTTCCAGGCAGCAAGAGGTAATGAACACAAGGCGCACAGCAGATCCTTCGTGCAAGATTTCATGATTTCTTTCTCTATCATTCATCTCCATTCCCCCATTCATGTCTAGCATAGGTTTTCCATTTTGAATTTTTATATGTTTCATGTGTTTCGTTCACCTTTTTCATCATTAAAATGAGCAAATTTCCTTTACATCTCGATCATAGAATTTTTCATTCATTCATTCATTCTCAAAGAATAAAAAAAATCAATTACCGAACTAAACCCAAGGTACACCAATGACTTGAGGCACCTTTGCAACCCTGTCATTCCCTGTTAACCGTTCAATCACATTCCATTTCTTCATCAACCATTTTGAGCCTCGTCTAACGTTTGGCCTTCATTTCTTCAACCCACACATTTACTTAACCCTGGGATTGGAAGATGTGTAATTGTATAACATTCAAAAAGCAAGTAAAAAAAATAAAAGAAAGAAAGCAGCAAAGCAACAATAAAACAATGTCTAAAGGCAAGTGTTCCAATGTCTTTGATATGAACGCGTCTCAAATTGCGTCTCTCATCAAGTGCTCAGTACTGTGCCTGAGAAACATGAATGCTAAGTGAGTGATGGACCGCATGATCTGAGAGTGCCTACATTGATTCAAAAGAATTAAACAAAAAAAAAACAAAGCAAAAAAAAAAATGTTGTAAATAAACTTGCAAAATTCAAAATTTTCAAATTCACAATTACACATCTCGGGGGCTTCTCTTGGGTCTTGAGCCTTTTACCCCTTCCTTCCTTAAACCATCAACTTAACCACATTACAACCCTTAAAAGACCTCTTTGAGGTGTACATACACTTGTGCAAAGTTCGGTTAGAGCTACGTTCGGCCTGATTCCTAACGGATACGTAGGCAACCTCACATTGAGGTGCGACCACATTCATATTCATATCTATGCATGATCGACTCAAAGAATATCCTATGCTTATCTCTATATCCTTACCCATTTAGAGCTAGACTTGGGGGCTTGAACCCACATCACATTAGCTTACCCTGCCTAAAGAGTCATCATCTTTGACTCTTCACACATATATTTCAATCACCATAACCTTTGCAGCCTCGCCTTAGTATCACTTTCACGCACTTCTTTCACATATACATATCCATATCATCTTTCCCTTAGGAACCCTTTATCATGAAATCTTGTTTCCTTATCGCGTATGCTTCATCATCTTTCAAGACAACATTAATCAGAAGAAACGTTGCATACTTGCTTATCTTCTTGACCTAAGCAATGTTCATTGTTTCATGCATCACATAATGTGCTGAGTAACATTTCTATATCAATGACTTGTAATAATATAAAGCATATCGTTCTTAGCTACTTGACTTAAGCAACGTTCATAACCACTTCATCTATATACGTGCTTAGCTTCCAGACCTAAGTGACGTTCAAGATCGCTTCTTTACACCATATATGACGCTTAGCTCCATGACTTAAGTTCATTCATCTATCGTGTCACATGATGTAATTGTCCTTAGCCTCCTGGCATAAGAACATGCATCATGCATACATTATTTTCAGGACAAGCAATTCAATCCATACGATTCATTTCGTCTTGCTCAAGGAGGAAGTTCAAAACTTCTTCCCTTTTTCATTATTTTATCTTGGGGAAGTTCAAATACTTTTTAAAAAATTTTATTGAGGGAAAATCGAAAATAAAATTTCATTTTTCACGTCTTTCTTTTTTGAAAGAAAGTCGGTACCCTCCACTCAATCACACAATACGAGTCCCGCGTCACACAGCTATATACCGTGTCACGGGAATGTTTACTAAATATTTCCCGCGTCACACAGCTATATACCATGTCACGGGAATGTTCCATGTCTGACAGTGGGTTTCCTGTGTCATGGTTCACTTTGCCGTGTCGCGGTATACTTTTTTAGGATTTTTATCTTTTTAGGATTCCGTGTGTTCCTTCAGCACATTTTTTCTTTAAATACCCCCTCATTTCTAATGTACGGGGCATGAATTAATTCTCTATTTTTCTCTCCTTTATGCTCTAGCCTAAACACCATCCTATCCTCCTTTATTCAAAATTCCTTCTTCAAGCACTCCAAGGAGTCCGTACTTTACTCGTAGTTCTGTCCTTAAGCCAAGGCCAAAAGGTAGAACTGTTTGAGGGTTTGGCCCCAAATCAACTCTACATTATTTAATTAAATTTAATATTGTTTTATTATAATTAATTCCTTGAAGTTACTAACTCGTTTATTATTTATAGTTGCCGGCAAGAAGAATCAAAGTAAGAATTATGTTCCTTTTAGTACTATTATTTTTGTAATGATTTTATATTGTTGTAATTATTGCTAAATTGCTTCCAATATTAATGTTTATTCCATTATTATTTATTGATCACCATATTGTATGTTAAAGGGAATATGTAATTGAAAATCACGCCTAATAAGATAATTTGGACAACCGGTTTAGGTTCCTTTTTAATCTTGTTATTAATCGGAGTAATAATTAATATTTTAAAATAATGTGTTGCATTAATATTAAACCAATTTAGCTTAATAATAGTTTAGAGTGAATCGAATATTTTGTTTGTATTCCTTTGAGATCGCATGAACCACTTTTCACTATAAGAATCGAGTAGAAGCCAATACGGGCGAATGTGACTCCATGACTCACTTCGTACCATCATCCTTGATCCTCCTTTTGTGGTTCCAAACCATGTGGAGTTAGTAATCTCATGGATTGTGAATGGGGTGTAACCTTCACAGGTCAATCGTTGTTGCCTATCATTTTCCCTTTATCGTGGTTGCCTTTTATGATCCGTGAATGGTTTACAAGTTCCTTAAAAACTTGTTGTCGGCTCCCTACTTTCCTTATCCCTAATCATATTATTTCAATTCCCACTTCCTATGAGTGCCAAGCATATTCACACAAGCTTTTACGTAGGCGCACAACTAATGACGCCTACACTTGGGCGACCCGTACAAGATGTATTTCAGCAACGACGGAGAGGTGACTTCTCTAGGAGTCTTGCGGACTGACTGCGCTTTTTCAGACCTCGGAGGCCATGACTGCCTCTAGCAGGAGTCATCACGTGGTTCGTGCCCATTGTTGGGCCTCTTAAGATCGGGAAGATAATGTGGCTTGTTCTTGATGTTTTTACTAGCAATTCTTGTCCAATTAGTCACAATAATTACCATAGTATTGCAAGAAATTGTTTGAATTCTTGAAAAATTCCGTATATGTTCATAGCAAAATTGTGCTCTATTTTAGTACTACATACTCTTTTTTTTTGCGAACATAATATCATGCAGCTAGGCAAAACTTACATACTATAGAACCTTAATTTATGTTGATTTTTCACAATGTAGTATAGCTAGACAGCAAGGTTCGGGTTCACGATCCCTAGACAAATGACTTGAGCATGAGCCCGTAGAGGAGGACGCCGACCCGTTCACTTCTTTCGATCCCCTCCCTGAGTGGGATGAGCAGACCTTGTACTTCTCCCCCGACCACCACATTTCTAAGAGGGTGCGTCGTAGTATTACAACTGGTAGGACACATTGCCATGGTTCGGGCAACAATACTCTGGGCGACCTGTATAGGATGTTCATTAGCGTTGCCGGAGAGTTGAGACTTCTCTAGGAGTGTTGTGGGCTAACTTCCCTGTTCGAGGCTTCGGAGCCCATGATTTCTTCTGACGGCGGTAACCACGTGGCTCGCGCCCTGGTGGAGTTCTGGGACACCACCAACACTTTCTACTTTCCTTGGGGTGAGATGATAGTCACCCCGATTGACTTTAGTCTTATTACGGGGCTAGATTTAGTTCTGTTGCGCTGCCGTTTGACAACGAGATCAGCGTCTTTTCTCTTGAGGTCGAGGAGCTGTTGGGTCCGATTGTTGTTCGGGCTCGTGCTGAGGTAGAGTCGACTCGGTTCAGCGCAAAGGGGATTTGTCGTTCTACTCTAGCGGCGGCTTTTGAGGATGATGCGACCCCCTGAGAGCAGCGGGTGCGCATCTTTGTGCTTTTCTTGCTGTTAGAGACGTTCTCCCCTGACAAGGGTAGTAGAGTTCTGCTTTACTACCTTCCTACGGTCCGTGATCTACATTTTATCAGGACTTATTACTAGGCCAGCTTGGCCTATGCTGACTTCATTCGAGCGTTACGAGACTCCTGTCGACACCGGTCTTTCACGGGGAACGTCGCTCTATCCAGTTTTTGGAGAGTCGTAGAGGTATACTTTTTCTCCCATAAAGTTTAGCTCTAAGCTTTGATTAGCACTTGCTGATGCTTTTTGCCTTTTGTAGATCTGGTTCTACGAGTAGTTTCCCTTGGTTACGCCGGCGAGACCGTCGCCGCACAGGTTTCCAGTAAGTGCCTCCCAGGGAAGCCGCCGCGCTAGGATGTCTACTGCTTATGTCCAAGATCAGATCATCTCGGTATGGTTCCTTATATATTTGAACACTTTGCATTACATTCGATGGATTCTGATCTGATAGGCATTCTTTGCAGGAGCTTGTCTTGCTATACAGGTCGTGGGTTAACTTGGTTGTCCCTGGGTTAGCTGCGCAATATACTGCTGAGCGTTGCTATTTCTTAAGGACATATGGAGCGATTGCATACCTTGGAGAGAGGGTTTCTATTCAGCATTTCTCGGACACTTTTGTCGTTCTTGCTCCTCCACCGCGCTACATGTTCAACGCCACGAGGTTGGTGAGCATGTCAGAGAGAGCTGGTACCCCTCAGCGATCTTATACGATCCCTAGGCGGTGCTATGAGGAGGAGCTACTGCCGTTGTTAGCTCTAGTCCCTATACTGGCTGAGGAGGGTACAGACTTTCTCCCGAAAAAGAATCAAAGTGTTTGAGGGTGCATGTTGAATGGGCTTTATCCGTTAACGTTGTCTCTCATAGTACAAGGATTGTAAGATCTTAGAATATCCTAGTTGTCTCGATAATGAAAGTATTTAGGTAACTTAGGCACATAGGCTAAGCACTTCATACTTCGATGCAATGATGATTATGATGATATGACAAGGCATGCTTTAACGTTGTGTTAAGACTTCATGACAAAGGATTCCTAAGGGAAGTATATTTGGTCATGTATCTATGATGTGTGTGAAAGTGACACTAAAGTTAGGCCGCAAAGGCTAAGTGTGTGGAAAATTAAATTGAAAAGAGTCACATGGTGGTGACTCTTAGGCTAGGTAAGCTAATGACGTAGGGATCAAGCCCCCAAGTCTTGCTCTAAATGATTAGGGATAAGCAAAGAGGATACCTTGATATGATCATGGTGTGAGTGTGTGAATGTGAATATGAATGCATGTTTATTACAGCCGCACCCCTTTGTGAGGTTGCCTACGTATTCGTTAGGAATCAGGCCGAACGTAGCTCTAGCCGAACCTCGCACAAGTATGTGTATACCTCAAAAAGGTATTTTTGAAGGGTTGTAACGTGGTTAGGCTAAAGGTTGAAGAAGAAGGGAATAAATGCTCAAGACCCTCGATAAGCCCCCAAGGTGTGCAACCTTGCTTTTGAATCTTTGTATTTTTATGCTTGAGTTTCTACTCTTTTTTAGCTCTCTTTTCTCTCTTTTTTTATTTTTTTTTTTATTTTTATTTTTTTATTTTTTTTTGCTTTAGCATTTATTTTATTTTTATAAGTGTGGGCAATCCCGATCATGCGATCTATCACTCACTTGGCATTCGTGTTTCTCAGGCACGGTACCGACACTCGATAAGAGACGCAATCTGAGACGTGTTCGTATCAAAGACATGTTCATGTTAAAGACATTGGAACACTTTCCCTTTTGTACACTTTTATTTTTATTTTTTGCTTATTTTTTGCTATTTTAATCTTTTGAAGTCACTCAAGCTCTTTATGAAATTGAAAATTGCATAAGTTGCACACCATCCCATCCCAAGATTTGGTAGATATGGGTTGAAAAATGAAAGGTGTATCGTTAGACGAGGCTCAAAGTGGTTTATCAAAAAAGGATTGCATATTTGAAGGGTGAAAGGTAATATGATGTGGCTACAAGGGGTGCCTTAAAACATTGGTATACCTTGTGCTCTTTTTTTTCTTTTTTCTTTTTATTTTTTATTTTTTATTTTTTTTTACAATGCTATGATCATATGTAAGGAAATAAATGCTCATTTTATTTAAAATGTGAAGGGTAAAAATCAAACTCTAAGAAATAAATTCAACGAGGATGAAGGGTGCCTATGCTAGACTTATTGGGGATAGGGTTTGAAAAAAAGAAGAAGAAAGCATGAAATTTTGGTGAGAAGCTTGCCTTATATGTGCATTTGTTTTATCATTACCCTCATTTTTTTTCGTTTGTCAATCACATGACTTAAACTCGATTCAACATGCATGGATGAAAGAATGTAGGAAGAATGAAAGTTGTGATACGGGGAAATCATGTAGAAAATGGAAAGATGATGTATATGGAGAGATATGAAAAAATTAGGAATAGAATGTACCCCTAACTCAAATGACGGAAAAAAAACCGACTCATGCATGAACCTAAAACATGGTCATGGTGACATATACTCAAAGTGCTTGCTAAGACTAGTGAGTGTAGGTTACATGCTAAGACTCGTGTCATGACCATGTGGCTAGACTATGTGACTCGACTTGAACAAAGACTAAGTTAAGACCTCGAGTATATGCATTAAACTGGAAAGGTTGTGGTATTTTAGTCATAACAATTGATCTGTGACTCTAATTGGGATCAAATCAACTCCAAATTAAAGATAAAACTCGGGGCTACAGATTTATAATTCTAAGACTCTTAGTTTTTCCTAGAACTCCGGCTATGACCAAAACAAGTTGACGCTTGTGCAGTATACGGGAATAAAAATTCAGGTTGACTTAAAGGAACTATGACTCGATTTTATACATATTTATTAGCTCAAATTAATAAATTAATTAATTAAACAAAGTCTTTTAGTCATTAATTAGTTTATTTAGTCTTAACACAAGTCAATCAAACGGTTAGAAAATACCACATAGAGTATGCACAACAAATAATGTACAATTAGGCAAGTATGCACAATATGATGGAATGAGTTTGCAACCAAACCGTGGCTCTAGTTCTCTAAAGTTCGGGATATGAATTAATCAAATAGGGTCCATGTTTAATTGTCCGAATGCACCGCGCGGAAGCCTAACCATGAAGGGTTTGCGAAAGTGGATGGGACACCGCGAGTTAAGAAAAAACTCGATTCCATGGTTGGGCGAATTCAACATTCTCGGATGTACCCTTTGTTGCACAGAGCGTTCAATCAGGTAGATGGAACATGAATTCCCAGAGGGTTATGTCCATATGAATAGCACATATGGGTTTCAGTTTAGTGAGAAAAACTCAATCAGGAAGTAGGATCAAGCAAACAGTGCTAAAAACAGGTCAAAATTAAAACGCATATTTCTGGCTCGGTATTGGAAGAACTTGGTGACAGGGTAAAGTCGTACCCCTAATCAAAAGTATTACCTAAATCCCCTAACTAATGCAGATAGGGAAGTAGGGTCGAATCCGCAGGAAAACAAGTCTTTCTACTCCTAATTAATTATTATAATCTAAATTATCAAGGTAACCAATGTTTTTGTAATTAAATACTATACTACGAAGAATATAAACAGGGAAAATAAAGTAGAGAGAAATTAAATGTTTAAAAGGCCTAGGGCATAGGTTCACTAATAAACAATATTCCAGGGCAAATCATAATAAGCAATCATCAAGCATCGATCAATCAGATTATAAAGGGCTTGCGCTACGTATTATAATCTCAGAGTTAATTTACCGATATTAAATCTCATCTGTCGAATCTCGAATTAACAATTTATAAATTAGTCCTCCTATTGAAACTAAGCCTAAACATCAATTCTCATCTGTCGAATCTTAAATTAATATTGCTAAACTCATACAATTAAATCTGGCCAAACCTAATTGCATAGCTTTAAATCAATCAATAGGAAATTAACCAAGCATTGATAATCAACAATCACAAATTTACCCCTTCATATTATTTATTAGATCCCCGTAAACCCTAGAAATAAAACTACTCAAGCATAATTAAATCTAAACTAATCAAATCAATAAAGCAAGACATAATGAATGAATTAAATAAAATAACTGAAATTAAAAGAGAAGAAATTTTTACCAAAAGAAATCTAGATTAATGAATATAATTAAGAACAATGTTGAGAGAGTTTAAGAGAGAGAAAATATTCTAAGTAGAGAGAGAAAATCTAGAAGAGAAGGTAATAAAAATTTACATACAAAAATCGTACATAAACATCCCTAAAACAAATTCTTAAAACGAAAACTAATCAGGTCCCTAAAAAACACACGCCCGATCGGGCAAAGGGCTCATCCGATTGGGCGCGGCTTCTTTCTTGATGCTGTTTTGCACACACCTGCCCGATCGGTCCCGGCTTCTTCTTCGAGGCTTGGATTTCGATTGGGCTCGATTCCTCGGCCCAATCTGGATTTCCTCTTCGGGTCTTGATTACTTGATCCAATTGCCCCGGTATCACATACCGAGCCCTTAATCACTGGCTCTCACCTGTCCTGGGCTTCAAGGATGGTCGTGTCCTCCTAATGCTCGTAGTTGCTTCGTGAAAAACCTGGAAAACGCTCCAAGTGTGAAATTTCCTACAAAACTCAAGCAAAACTAAAAAAACACTAGAAAACACAAATTAGTAATAAAAGTGGCTCTAAAAAGCCAAAAACACTACTAGTTATGAGATTTATGACCATGGGAGGGAGTAAAACACTATATAAATTGGACATATCAAACTCCCCCAAGCCAAACCTTTGCTTGTCCCTAAGCAAAGAGCTCATCAATGAACATATAAAACATGCTTCATCCCAATAAACAAAATCAAGGACAAACGATTCAAGATAAATCAAATGAACATGCTTCAATGTTAATCAATCTCATTCATCTAATCACCCTTCCTCCCCAACAATTGTCAAGTAGAGCAAACCACATGAGCATATAGAATTCAAGACTAGTGCTCACACTCAACTCTTATTTATGCGGCGAGTAAAAGATGTACTCAATCGCTTTCCAACCAACCCCTTTATTTGTGAACAATGCCCTCCCAACTCACACTCTCGTGTGTTTAAAACAATGAACGCTCAACCTACTAGTCGTCTCGAAATATGTCAAATCATAACTTGCATTGATAAACAACACTTTCACATTCATACAACTCTTATGCACAAAGGTCGGAAGATCTTAAAAGCTTGTAATGTAAAACTAGGGTAAAGGGTAGGATAAATTTAGGAAAATGTGACAGTAAAGCCATGCTTAAGGGAGCCATATCTTAATAAAACCCAAGGTCACAACAAGTGATGACCAAAACATCTCCAATCACAACTCAACTCCACAAAAGTTCACCAAACAATCACATACACAACACAATCCCAACACTTACATATTCACTCACGAAATATGATAATATGAATAGAGTGAATTAAAACAAACTTTGAACTACTTATTCTTTTTCTTTCTTTTTTTTCAAACTTAAACTTTTTTTTTTCTCTTTTGAATTTTTTCCTTTTTTTCTTGAGCAACCTTCAAATAGAACATTTGAACATATGAAACAACTTTTTTTTTTCTTTGCTCTTCTTTTTTCTCTTTTTTTTACCTCTTATCGGAAATTTTCAACTTTGAAACACAAAACATCATTATTTTCCAATCATAATATCAAAGAACAATCACTCTTCTTTTATTCCCACATTGTGCAAATGATATGCACACCACAACTCCCTCACCTCACCAACTATTAGCTCCCCCAAGCCAAGCTTGAGACTAGTAACCAATGGGGCTCATACAGGCTTGTAATATGGCTAAATAAACAATAAAAGGGCACAAGCAACAACATGGGTATGTAACAAGAAGGGAACAAATGTATCTAATATCGTTTGAAGGCTTCCTAAGGGAACAAATGCCTTTGTCCTCCTCAATATGCATAATATTGAGCCATATAAACATTAATAATAGTTGCAAACCAATACTCAAATTCATTGACATACCAGGAACTAACACACATTCCTAAACAAATAAACTAGTCATGCACTATATTAACAAGCAGTTGCCAATATTGACGCATGTTTAGGAATCCAAACATTAAAGCTTCAAATCATAATCAACAAATTCACAGAGCTCATTATCATATACCAAGAATCAAAACAATATTTTCTAAGTATGGGACACAAGGAAGCATGATTTACAATTCATTGGAATGTATTTTTGAATTTTTTTATTTTTCAAATTTTTTTTGTATTTTATTTTCATAAAGGAAAGCAATAAAAACTACACTAGAAAAGCAATAAATAGAGAAAAGATAGAGAGAGTTGCCATATATACAAGAAATCTCCCTCCAAGCTAAATCAAGCAATTCCCTCATTGACTTGGGAAGGTAGCTAGGAGAAGCTACTCCTCATCATCATCCATCCTCTCGTACCCTCCTCCATAGCTCGAGCCGGCACCACCCTGGCTTGTTACAGCACCACCATAACTCGAACCACCTACAAAGTAGTAAGGGTTCACATTTTCCCCCATACCCCCAAAAAGAGAATCACCCCCATATCTATGGACTGAAGAGTAGTCCACCTAAGTATCAAAAGCTCCGGGGATGGAATACCCTCCTTGGGGGTATTGGAACCAATCGGGAACTAATGCCTCTGGGGGATTAGCCCCTCGGCGTGCATAGTCATCGTACATCGGGTATAAACCCCTCCCGAGGTTCCTCTCTATATGACCCACCCGACTATACAAAGTGCCTAACCTAGAATCTAGGTTTTGCACCATGCCCTCTACTCTCCCTTTCCCCATCTCTATATGGTCGAGTTGGCTACGAAAAGCCGAAAAGTCATAAGGGGCATTGGGGGTCGATGTTATAATCGACGGAGGAGGTGGGCATGCCATAGGTAAAGGGTTGGGTTGGTGGTTGGGGGTAGTGTGGTGAATGGTGTTCGGGGGAATGGTGGAGTTGTAGTGAAAGGTGAGGTTCTTGAACCTCGCCTTGACCGTTTATCTCAAATGTGTAAGAAGGCTTCCCATTCTCAAATTTTGTCAAGGCGGGGTTGGGTAGGGTAAAAGCTTGGTCTCTCCTACCCGATTCCCGGTGGACTATCCACCAAGTCTCACCGCCCATGGGTTGCACCCAGTTTAGGCTTCCTAAGTAAGCTAGGTCCATGAGGGTTGAACCCACTACTTTCCTATGCCCATTTGGGTTCTATCCTAGGTGTTTAATAGCAGTATGGCTCACCAAACCCCCAAAATAGATAGGCACCTTAGACCTACCCATTTCGGCCACATTGGCTGCCATTTGAAAGTGTTGGGCAATCCTATGTGTTATATTTAATTTCTCAGCATTAGGGATCATATCGGATGCCAACAATTCAAGTTCATCCCTCCTCACGTTTGCCGGTTCATGCCACCCAAAAATTGTGAGGCCGGCAAACCTTTGCCAAAACTTTGGGACGGGATGTTGAATCCACGTCCCTTTGGCGTGTTGGAGGTTAATCAAACCCTTCCCGGTGAGTCTCTTATAAACCACAACAATGTGGTCTTGGGAGGGTTCAATAGGTTTGTCCAATTTTAGCTCAAACAATTTACCAAATTCTTTTAGAGTTAATTGCATATCATTGTTTAGCAATCGAAATTGTACATGAGTGATCAAAGCATTCATTTTAATAACATTAAAACTATAAATATCTTTTAATGTCAAGTAATCATAAGTATCATGATGCATTTGGAAGAAACCACTCATGCTTATACCCTTAAATAATTTCTCTACATGTTTATCAAGACATAATCTAGATAATGTAGGATGATGAACAAAACGAGTGGAGATTACCTGCCTCTCGATGAGGTTGAGCATCCTTGCCTGTTGTTCCGTTGAGGTGATAACAACCTCCTCCCATCCCGATATTTGAAGCTCTGGGTCGACCATTGGTTGTTGTTGCCTCGAACTTTCGCCCCTTTGTTGTCTAGATCGTTTGGAATGCATTTGTAGTGAGAAATTTGGGTAATAAAGCTTTCTTTCTCTAAGGGCTTTAAGAAATTATGAGAGAAAGTTGGAGAAAGTGGGTGGAAAATGTAGAGGAAGGTGTGAGGATTAAGAATATGTAAAAATTTTAAAGTTTTGATAGATGAATTTAGGAGATCTTGGAAAGAAAGTGAGGTTGAAGGTTTGAAAATGGAGGTTTTAGAGAGAGAAAGTGTGAATAAAGAAGAAGAAGCAAGAAAGAAAAAGAAAAGAAAGGGGGAGAAGGAGGATTTAATTCTCCGGAAAATACAAGCGCCCGATCGCGCAAGCCTCGCCCGATCGGGTGAATATAAGTTTGCTCGATGTGTGAAATGCGCGCCCGATCGGGCGCGAACACGAACCTAAAAATCGCTAGATTGCTCGCCCGATCGGACGAGCTTCGCCCAATATTTCTTTTCATGGCACTCAATTACTCCAAATTTCCGCCTGATCGGGCGAAATTTCCCTTGTTTTCTTTCCTTACTAGCGCGCTCGATAGGGCGTGCCCCGCCCGATCAGGCAATTTTATGCTCCATAAAATCCATATTTCGTGCCCGATTGGGCTCCTTGCCTGATCGGGAGAAATTATGCTTGATTCTAACCCTCATGTGCGCGCCCGATCAGGCCCGTACCCACTCTGGAGCTTCTCTTTTCTTTGCCTTTTTCTCTTGAAAACTCCGTATTTTATGTTCTAAAACCTGTACAAAACACCCATGAAAGGTAAAATTTTACTCTCCTCACCTCTCTAACAAAAAGATAAAAAATAAAAATAACGAAAAACTAGTCTAGAAAGCAATAAATACGGGTTGCCTCCCGCAAAGCGCTGGTTTATCTAGGTCCCGCACAACCCTCTTACCACATTGAAGCTCAAAATGAATCGGAATCGCTTAGGTGAAGTAATTCAACTACACCAATCGTAGCCCCCTCATGATATAGCTTGAGTCTTTGGCCATTAACCTTGAACTCGTTACCATGTTCATCGAAAACCTCCACATAATCGAATTTATTGGCCTTTTTTACGATAAAAGGACCCGACCACCTTGACCTCAACTTTCCTGGGAATAGTTTAAGTCGAGAGTTGAACAACAACACTTTATCACCCTCTTTGAATTCTCTAGGAAGGATTATCTTGTCGTGCCATCTCTTTGTCTTCTCCTTGTAGACACGAGCACTATCATAGGCTGTCAACCTAAACTCATCGAGTAGGTTAAGTTGAAGTAAACTCTTTTCTCCCGCTAATTTGGCATCCAAATGGAGCTCCTTAATTGCCCAATATGCCTTGTATTCTAATTCGACCGGGATATGACATGCTTTACTGTACATGAGTCTATATGAAGTAGTACCTATAGGGGTCTTGAATGCAGTTCTGTACGCCCAAAGGGTGTCATCCAACTTATCGCTCCAATCTTTCCTTGACATTGCTACCACCTTCTCTAGAATGCCCTTGATCTCACGGTTAGAAACTTCAATTTGGCCACTAGTTTGGGGGTGGTAGGCTAAACCTGTCCTATGGTGGACACCATACTTTTTGAGGAGGGTGTCTAACTTCCGCTCATGAAAGTGAGATCCTCCGTCACTGATTATCTCTCTAGGCACGCCAAATCTTGTAAAGATGGTCTTCTTGAAAAGTCTATGGACCACCTTGGCATCATTAGTAGGAGTAGCGATGGCCTCAACCCACTTGGATACATAGTTGACGGTGACAAGTATATAGCGGTTCCCTTTTGAAGAAGGGAACGATCCCATGTAATCAACGCCCCAAACATAAAAAATTTCAAATTCTAAAATTCCGGTTTGAGGCATCTCATGTCGCCGCGAGATATTGCCAGTCCTCTGGCAAGAGTCACAAGCCTTCACAAAAGTGTTAGCATCCTTAAACATTGTAGGCCAATAAAAACCCGACTCATTAATCTTGGCCACCATTTTAGTGGGGACATTGTGAACTTCCCATTTGGGAACACACCTGCGAAATAATCCATCTGCACACTCACGAAACAAAAAATGATTATCCTAAAAATAATGTTTAACATAGAAAAGGAATTTATTTTTTTGTTGGTAGGACAAGTCAGGAGGTAGAGTACCACCCACTAAATAGTTAGCAAAGTCGGCATACCATGGGTGTTGCTCTACAACTGCATATAGATTGTCATCAGGGAAAGAATCATCTATAGGAAGAGAATCCTTACCCTCATCATACGTGTTACATGACAAGTGGTCTGCCACTACGTTCTCTGCTTCCTTTTTATCTTTTATTTCGATGTTAAAATCTTAGAGCAAAAGAATCCATCGGAGTAGCCTTAGTTTTGATTCCACCTTAGCGATCAAGTACTTCAACGCTGCATGGTCAGTAAAAACAATGACTTTAGAACCAACAAGATATGATCTAAATTTTTCTAAAGCATATATAACAGCAATAAACTCCTTCTCCGTAGTGGAATAGTTGAGTTGGGCTTCATCCAAAGTTTTGCTTGCATAATAAATAGCATGCAAAACCTTGTTCTTTCTTTGTCCGAGCACGGCTCCTAGTGCAAAGTCACTTGCATCACACATGATCTCAAAAGGAAGATTCCAATCGAGAGCACATATGATGGGTGTCGATATCAAGGGATGCTTAATCCCGTTAAAAGCCTCAAGACACTCATCAGTAAAAATTAAAGGAGCATCCTTGAGGAAAAGCTGAGTCAGTGGTTTAGCAATTTTATAAAAATCTTTGATAAAGCGACGATAAAATCACGCATGACACAAGAAACTTCTAGCTCCCTTAACATTAATTTGAGGAGGTAATTGCTCAATCACTGAAATCTTAGCTTTGTCTACTTGTATGCCCTTATCAGATACAATGTGACCTAGAACTACTCCCTCTGTCACCATAAAGTGACATTTCTCCCAGTTTAGAACTAAGTTGCATTCTTCACATCGTTTTAGAATTTTAGCAAGATTAATTAGACATGAATCAAATGAAGAACCATACACGCTAAAATCATCCATAATGACTTCCATAATGGACTCTATGAAATCAGAAAAAATGCTCATCATACAACGTTGAAAGGTAGCGGGAGCATTACATAAACTGAAGGGCATTCTACGATATGCAAAACTGCCATAAGGGCATGTAAAGGTTTTCTTTTCCTGATCTTCAAGGTGAATTGGAATTTGGAAAAATCCCGAATACCCATCCAAATAGCAAAAGAATTTATGGTTAGCTAACCTCTCAAGCATTTAATCTATAAAGGGGAGGGGGAAGTGGTCCTTTTTAGTGGCGGTATTCAGTCTACGATAATTTATACACAAACGCCACCCTGTTAAAGTTCTAGTGGGAATTAATTCATTTTTTTCATTAGTGATCATAGTCATCCCACCTTTTCTTTGCACTACCTGCATAGGACTTACGACCCACTTGGAGTCAGAAATAGGATAGATAATACTCGCATCAAGTAATTTCGCAACCTCTTTCTTGACTAAGCTACTTTCTGCATGTTAGGATTCAATCTTCTTTGTGGTTGAATGCAAGGCTTATAGTTATCCTCTAGATGTATCTTGTGCATACAAAAATCAGGGCTAATACCCTTGAGATCATCAATACTGTACCCAATAGCTTTCTTATGGGTTTGAAGAACCTCTAGAAGTTGGGATGTTCGTAGGTCATTAAGTGCAGTACTGATGATCACGGGGTATAGTTCCTGATCATCCAGAAAAATATATTTCAAATGAGAAGGGAAAGGTTTTAGATCAATTTTCTTGACCTCTGTAGGTTTCGATTCCTGAACTAAATTTACTACCTTCATTGTTTCCTTAGGGTCTAACTCTTTTAAGGAAAGAGCTCTTTCAATATCATGTACCTCATTACCCCAAATGCTTGCATTGTTTGTAGATAACTTCCCATAAAGAATTTCTTCCAGGGGATCCCTTGCAAGAACCTGTGGCAAGCTATCATCACAAATATTGTCCATTATATCAATTATATCAATATAACAACAATTTTCTTCTAGCATAGGCCCTTTCAAAACTTTCCCTAGATTAAAAGTAACATTATCATCACCAACAGAAAAAGGGTTAGTTTGCCATTTTTAACATTAATAATGGCTCCTGTAGTATGGAGAAAAGGCCTAACTAATATAATGGGTATTTGTGTATCCTCTGCCATGTCTTAAACAACAAAATCAACAGGAATAAAAAATTTACCAACTCTGACAGGGACATCCTCTAAAATACCTAAGGGGCATTTTACATAACGATCTGCCATTTGCAAAGTTATATTAGTACTTTTAATTCTTCCATATTAAGTTTAGCACAGACAGACGATGGCATAACACTGACACTGGCACCCAAATCACACAAAGCTTTATCAATAAAAACATTCCCTATATAACAAGGGATAGAAAAACTATCGGGATCCTTTAATTTAGGAGGGGTTTTATTTTGCAATAAGGCGCTACACTCCTCTGTGAAAACTACAGTTTCTACTTCATTAAAGGCCCTTTTCCTAGTCATAATGTCTTTCATAAATTTAGCATATGCAGGAACCTGAGTGATTAAATCAGTGAAAGGAACTGTTACCTGTAGGTTTTTCACAACCTCTAAGAACTTACCAAATTATTTATCAAACTTACTCTTCAATTGTCTATTAGGGAACGGTAGTTTGATAACTGGGCTCTGCACATCTCCTCCCTTATCCTAAGATTTGCCCTGCACATTAGAAGGGTTAGTATCTGTTTGTAGCCCTGCAGGGTTAGCAGGATTAGCGTTTGGTATGGAGGAATCTAGATCAGGGACTGGTCTATCTTCCTTCGGCATAGGAGGTCCATCATAATGTGAACCACTCCTTAGAGTGATTGCATTGGCATGATCTGTAGCATTGCTCTAATTTCTTTCATGGCAGGGTCAGAAGATTATGAGGGTAATGCTTGGCTTTTCCGGCCATAATTTGGAAGGTAATATTTTTGCTGTGGTGGGGGTTGCTGTTGTGGTTGTTGTGGAGGTGGAGGGTTTTGTACATTGGTACTCCGGTAAAAAAGATATGGATGGTTCCGGTAACCAGGATTATAAGAGTTGGAATATGGTTATTCTGCCTATAGGTTTGAAATGCATTAACTTGTTTCATGGAACTCCTACAATCTTGCTCCCAATCCCCTATAATTCCACAATTTTCACAAAAAGCTTCATTGTTAGCAACAACAGAAACATTAGCTACAGAGTTAGGAGTAGTAGTAAGATTATCTAATTTTTGACAAATAGACGTTAATTGAGCTTGCAAAAAGGATACGGAATCGACATTATGTTTTCCTTTATTTGCAAACCTTCTCGAATTCCCATATTGGGAATTGTGTATTGACATGTCTTTGATAATCTGTCCTGCATCGTCCACATTTAAATTCATGAATCTCCCACTAGCTGCAGAATCTAGAACTGATCTAGAAGAATTTCCAAGTCCATTGTAGAAAGCTTGGATCAATTGCCATTGTGCTAGATTGTGGTGGCAGCATTCTCTCTGTAGATCCTTGAACCTCTCCCAAGCCTCATATAGCGTTTCGTCGGCCTCTTGAGCGAAGTTCTGAATAGCACTCCTTAGTACCGCTTTTCTCTCTGCAGGATAATATTTATTACAGAAATTCAAAGCAAGAGTTTTCCAGTCAGTAATACCAAGTGTTGTTCTATTCAAACCATTAAACCATAATTTAGCTTTGCCACATAATGAAAAGGGAAAAATAATCTCCCTGATTTGGTCCTGCGTGACCCTGGCTTGTCTAATGGTGTTGCAATACTGGCAGAAATCTGCAATGTGAAGATTAGGATCTTCACCCTTAGCTCCACTAAATTGCTTCCTCTCTATCATAGTGATAAATTGAGGCTTAATTTCAAATTGAACTCCATCTAGAGCCGGAGTGAGAGTGAGGTGCGGGAAATCTGTGAGCATCGGCTGCGAGTAGTCACTGAGTTTCTTTTAGGCCGTAATCTATGATTCTGAATCTAAAGGAATTTTTGTGTCACAAGAATCAGAGGGAGGGTCTCTTCGATTGTTGTCCTCATAACCCGCCAAAATTTGTCCATAAATTTTCCTTTACCTATGAAACGAGTGCTCGATCTCAGGATCAAATGGAATGTAACCTGATCTGGAACACCTGGGCATAAATAAGGAACTAAAAGACAAAAATATGATAATTGCCTAAAAGAACTAACGTTCTCTAAGACAAGAGGGGAAAATCTAGACTACAAAAAAAATAATCAGAAAATAAAAATAGAACCGTTTCCCCGGCAACGGCGCTAAATTTTGACAGGGTAAAGTCGTATCCCCTAATCAAAAGTATTACCTAAATCTTCTAACTAATGTTGATAGGGAAGTAGGGTCGAATCTGTAGGGAAACAAGTCTTTCGACTCCTAATTAATTATTATAATCTAAATTATCAAGGTAACCAATGTTGTTGTAATTACAGACTATACTTCTAAGAATATGATCAGGGAAAATAAAGTAAAGAGAAATTAAATATTAAAAAGGCCTAGGGCATAGGTTCACTAATAAACTATATTCCAGGGAAAATCATAATAAGAAATCATCAAGCATTGATTAATCAGATTAAAAAGGGATTTCGCTACATATTATAATCACAGAGTTAATTTACCGGAATAAAATCTCATCTGTCGAATCTCGAATTAACAATTTATAAATTAGTCTGCCTATTGAAACTTAGCCTAAACATCAATTCTCATCTATCGAATCTTGAATTAATATTGCTAAACTCATACAATTAAATCTGGCCAAACCTAATTTCATAACATTAAATCACTCAATAGGAAATTAACCAAGCATTGATAATCAACAATCACAAATTTATCCCTTCATATTATTTATTAGATCCTCATAAACCCTAGAAATAAAACTACTCAAGCATAATTAAATCTAAACTAATCAAGTCAATAAAGCAAGACATAATGAATGAATTAAATAAAATAACTGAAATTAAAAGAGAAGAAATTGTTACCAAAAGAAATCTGGATTAATGAATATAATTAAGAACAATGTTGAGAGAGTTTACGAGAGAGAAAATATTCTAAGTAGAGAGAGAAAAACTAAAAGAGAATGTAATAAAAAATTACGTACAAAAATCGTACTTAAACATCCCTAAAACAAATCCTTAAACGAAAACTAATCAAGTCCCTAAAAAACACGCGCCCGATCGGGTCTGCCTTTTTTTCTGCGCCCTTGCTGGTGTGCTGCGCCCAATCGAGCCTACGCTCACCCGATCGGGCGCGGCTTCTTTCTTGATGCTGCTTTGCGTGCGCCCGCCAGATCGGGCGTATGTTTGCCTGATCGGGCCCGGCTTCTTCTTCGAGGGTTGGATTTCGATTGGGCTCGATTCCTCGGCCCAATCTATATTTTCTCGATAAAATTTTCCAGTTTCACGCAGCATTATTTCGGTCTTAGTTGTGAAAGATATTCCTCAAATTTCCTACGTGAAAAAATCCTATGTTTTTAACTCATTATGGATGGTCTTTCCAATGAGATCTTTTTTATGCATATGACAATAATGTTAATCAAAATTACGCACATGAAATACTTAGAACTTTTCGAGTCTCATACACTCATTCTAAATCATTGCCAAAATAAATTTTAGGAATTAAAAGAGAAATCCTCCCCAGTGGAGTCGCCAAAAAACTGTAGGGAATATTTCAAGAATTACCCCTAGCTTGAACCCCACTTTGATCATACTCTAAAGTACGGTGGCGTCCAAAGGGAAAGAAGATAGAGCAAAAGAGTCGCCAACAAGTTTTAGGAATTTTTAAACCGTTCACGAGGTGAAGGTTACACCCCTTAACGATCCAGGAGATCGTTAACTCCAATAGGTCTGGAACCGTGACTGGTAGTTCGGGGATAAAGGTACAAATCCACCCTAAAAGAGATTAAAACCTGCCCTAATAAAAGGCCTCTACTTTATTCTTCTCGTATTCATTTGCGCTTTCTGACTAACATGTAATCAATAGGTTTAGCCCTAAACCTTTTTATCTATGTTGGTTGAATTTAATGCCCAAATAAAACTATTATTGGAGTTCACTTGAATTATAACCATATTAACCCTAAACAAGATCATTAGTTATCTTATTAAGGATGATTACAAGTAACAATTCTCTTTAAACATGCATAAAAGGCGTGATCAAGCAATAACAATAAATATCAAGCAACATATTAACAATAATAATCATAATCATCAAAATAATAATTATAATCATAATAATAATAATTAAAAAAATCATGTTAAAGCATAATAATAGTAAGATCCTAGGCATGATACTAAGAAGATTAATAACAAACCCTAGCATGTCACTAAACAATAAGGATCAAAGCTTTTAACCCTAACATGATACTAACATGAATATATATTAGGAAGAACATAGGAAGCATCGTAGGAATCACAATTGTCATATGTGATATTAGAAATAATAGTTGTTACCCTAAACATGATACTTTGAAGATCAAAACGCCCTAACATGACTCTAGGAATCATAATAACAACCTAAACATGATTTCTATATCATAATATCAACAAATCATTTAAAGCACTTACTTGGATGCCTCATATCTCTTTCTAATAACAAAATACACGCGTTATAACTTCAAGGAAAATAACAAATCAAAGAATTAAATTAAATAATTGAAAGAGAGATTTGGGACCAAACCCTCAGAAATTAAAACCTTTCAAATCTCCCTTTTAATTTCTGAGGGTTTGGTCCCAAATCTCTCTTTTTCAATTATTTAATTTAGTTGTTTTGTTTATTATTTTCCTTGAAGTTACTAACGTGTGTATTTTGTTATTAGAAAGAGGTACGAGGCATCCAAGAAAGTACTTTAATGGTTTAATTGATATTATGATATAGAAATCATGTTTAGATTGTTATTATGATTCCTAATGTCATGTTAGGGTGTTTTGATTCCTAGTATCATGTCTAGGGTAACTTTAATATCAAGTATGATTAAAAGTATGATGCCTTTTATTTTCTTTCTAATATTCATGATTAATAGTATGTTGTTAGGGTTAAAGCTTTGATTTTTATGCTTAGTGACATTTAAGAGTTTGTTATTAATATTGTTAGTATCATGCCTAGGATCTTGCTATTATTATGCTTTAACATGATTACGATGATTATTATAATTGTTATAATTATAATTTATGATTATTATTATGTTGCTTGATTATATTTTTTTTTATTGCTTGATCACGCTTTTTTATGCATGTTTAAAGGGAATTTGTATTTGTAATCACGCTTAATAAGATAATTAATAATCTTGTTTAGGGTTAATATGATTATAATTCAAGTGATCGCCAATAATAGTTTTATTTGTGCATTTAAATTCAACTAACATAGATAAACAGGTTTAGGGTAATCCTATTGATTGTATGTTAGACAGAAAGCGCACATGAATACGATCAAAATAAAGTAGAGGCTTATTATTAGCACAGGTTTAATCTCTTTTAGGTTGGATTTGTACCTTCATCCCCGAACTACCAGTCATGGTTCAAGACCTATTGGAGTTGACGATCTCCTGGATCGTTAAGGGGTGTAACCTTCACCCTGTGAACGTTTTACAAGTTCCTAAAAACTTGTTGGCGACTCTTTTTCTCTATCTTCTTTCCCTTTGGACGCCACCATACTTTAGTGTATGATCACAGTGGGGTTCAAGCTAGGGATAATGCTTGAAATATTCCCTATAGTTTTTTGGCGACTACACTGGGGAGGATTTCTATTTTAATTCCTGAAATACATTTCGGCAATGATTTAGAATGAGTGGATGAGACTCGAAAAGTTCTAAGTATTTCATGTGCGTAATTTTGATTAACATTATTTTCATATGCATAAAAAGGATCTCATTGGAAAGACCATCCGTAATGAGTTAAAACATAGGATTTTTACACTTAGGAAATTTGAGGAACATCTTTCACAACTATGACCGAAATAACACTGCGCGAAACTGGAAAATTTTATCCAGCACAGAAAGCTGCTGAGGCATGTAGGAATTAGCGTCAGCGAACAGAAGTTAGCGCTAGAATTTTGACTGTAGCGCCAGAGGAAAGCTCTGTCGCCAGGCGCTAAAGCCAAAAGCGAGCGCTAACCTCTGTTTGCTGGCGTCAAATTCTTCCAATACCGAGCTAGAAATATGCGTTCTAATTTCGACCAGTTTTTAGCATTGTTTGCACGATCCTACTTCCTGATTGAGTTTTTCTCACTTTTTTGAAACCCATATGTGTTCTACATATTGAAATAACACCCTGGAATTCATGCTCCATCTACTTGATTGAACACTCTAAGCAACAAAGGGTACATCCGAGAATGTTGAATTCACCAAACCATGGAAGCGAGTTTTTCTAAAATTCACGATGTCCCATCCACTCGCGCCAACCCTTCACGGTTAGGCTTCTGCGCGGTGCATCCAGACAATTAACCATGGACCCTCTATTGACTAACCCATATCCCGAACTTTAGAGAACTAGAGCCATGGTTAGGTTGCAAACTCATTGAATCTTATTGTGCCTACTTGACTAATTGCGCATTATTTGTTGTGCATACTCTATGTGATTTTTCCTAACCATTGTTTGACTTGCATTAAGAACAAAATAAACTGCTTAATGGCTACAAAGGACTTTGCTTAATTAATTAATTAATCTTGGTAATTAGAGTCTAATAATCTAATCATAGTTTACATAGTACGACTTTAGGCATACCATGTAAAGTAAAAATACCGAAAGCAGTTCCAGATCAACGTTCCAACACTAACGCCTTGATTTGGACTGCAGCGCCACTATGTGGAGTGTAGCGCCTGGCGACATATCTGTCGTCTGGCGCTACACTACACAGTGCGCCGCCAGTCCTGTCGTTTTGGCGACAGTTCGGTGTATTGCTCGAGTCATCACTTTGTGTCTAATTAAACAGTTTGCTAATAAATTCTGTTAATTATACCTTGTTAATTCATTAATTGAGTCTAGTCACATAGTCTAGCCACATGGTCATGACATGAGTCTTAATATGTCACCTACACTCACTAGTCTTAGCACACACTTTGAGTATATGTCACCATGACCATTTCTTAGGTTCATGCATGAGTCGGTTTTTTCCGTCGTTCGAGTTGGGGGTACATTCTATTCCTAATTTTCCACATCTCTCCATCTACATGCTTTGTCCATATCACCACCCTTATTTTTCTACCTTCTTCTATCCATTGCATGTTGAATAAAGTTTGAGTCAAACAGTTATCAATGAATATCCCCAAATTCCTTTTCCAGAGTACTTGGTCGAGAAGAGAAGGGCGATTAATCAAGGATAACCTCTTTATTCAAGTCTTACATTTTGATAAACCGATTCGTCAAAAGAGGAAGGCTAAAAAGATAATGACAACTCAATAGGAAGTTAATGAACTTAGGAGTCAATTGACTGACGTGACAGAGGTGTTAAAGGCATTAACTCTCAAAATTGATGACCCTGTGAAGCAATAACAAATGAACCTCATGCCAGAAAGCTTGAGCAAGCTATCTAGTGACTATAAATTTCAGAGCATTAGTTCACAAGGGGTCTCGCTGGACAAGGAACTTCTTCCGCATAAGTTCAATGCCAACGACATCCCAAAATTCAAGGCAAAAGATAACCCTTACTTTCATCTAAGAGCTTTTGAAACTATAATGAACATTAAGGGGATCGATAAAAAAGTATTTCATTCTTTGTTTTCTTTATCCCTTGAGACCGTTTGCCAACAATGGCTCTTTTCCCTTGACAAAGAGAAAACCTCTTCCTGGGAGTCAATGACAAACGCTTTCATAGATAGATATAAGTGCAATATTCAAGTTAAAAGACAACTTGAGATGCTAAGACAAAAAGAGAATAAAGGCTTTACATCTTTCTTTAATTAATGGAGGGAAACTTCGGCTAAGATGATTGAGGTGCCCACTGAAAAAGAATCTGTGAGGATGTTTATCAAGAATCTCCAAGAGAAGTATTCGAAGCATTTAAAATATCAACACAGTCTGAATACTTTCAAGGCCGTTTATGACATCGGAATTGAAATCGAAGATGACCTCGCAAAACAAAAAGCTATTAACAATAGTAACCACGGTGGCTGGAAAAGAAAGAAGAACGACAATCCTTCTTCTTCCGAAAACGCCCACTCTAGTATTAATGTTAGTACCTTTGACCATAATGGTGTCTTAGCCATGGACAATCAAGGATATAAAAAGAAACCCAGGAGAGAGTTCACACCCATTGGAATGACCTACGATGCTGCTTTCGATCGTCTTTATGATCGAGGATTAATCAAACCTATTGGCCCCACCGAGGATCCAACGCTAGAAAATCGATCTTCGAGATGGAATCCCAACTCTTATTGCAAGTATCATCGAGGAAACGGTCATACCACTGATGAATGCTATAGGTTTCAAAATCTCATTCAAGATCTCATAGAAGAAAACAAGATCCCATTGCCTCTAGCTAACGAGAAGACTGGGTGATGTTGAAGCAAATGACATAAGACAAGAGGCGAGCTTTAACGACAAGATTTCATGTCCTCTTTTTCTGTTTCTTTTTCATTTTTTCCTTTCCCCAATAAGTCTAGCATATGCGCCTTTCTCTTCCCTTAGATTATTTTTGTAGATTCTTTCTTTTCTCTTAGATTAATATTGTAGGATCATTATTCATTTTTCCTTCAATAAAATGAGCATTTATTTCCTTACATATGATCATTTCATTACATTGCATTTTAAAAAAAATAAAAATCCATGTCAAACTAAGCACAAGGTATAACAATGATTTGAGGCACCCCTTGTAGCCACATCATATCACCTTTCACCCTTCAAATTTACAATCCTTTTTTGATAAACCACTTTGAGTCTCGTCTAACATTAGACCTTTCTTTCTTCAACCTACATCTACCTAACCTTGGGATGGGGCAGTGTGCAACTTATGCAATTTAAAAAAAAAAAAAACACCTTGAGTGATTTCAAAATATCAAAATAAAAAATAAGTAAAAAATAAATAAATAAAAGTGTACAAAAGGGCAAGTGTTCCAATGTCTTTGATATAAATTTGTCTTTGATAAGAACACGTCTGAGATTGCGTCTCTTATTGAGTGCTCGGTACCGTGTTTGAGAAACATAAATGCCAAGTGAGTGATAGACCGCATGATCGGGATCGCCCACACTTATAAAAATAAATAGATGCTAAAGCAAAAAAGAAAAGAGAGCAAAAAAAGATTATAAAACCTCAAGCATAAAAATATAAAGATTCAAACTCAAAGTTGCACACCTTAGGGGCATATCGAGGGTCTTGAGCCTTTGTCCTTTTCTTCTTCAACCTTTAGCCTAACCACGTTACAACCCTTAAATATACCTTTTTGAGGTATACACACACTTGTGCGACGTTCGGCTAGAGCTACGTTCGGCCTGATTCCTAACGGATACGTAGGCAACCTCACATCGAGGTACGACCGTAATAAACATGCATTCATATTAACATTCACATTCACACATCATGATCATATCAAGGGATCCCCTATGCTCATCCCTATCTACTTAGAGCTAGACTTGGGGGATTGATCCTTACATCATTAGCTTACCTAGCCTAAAAGTTGCACACCTTAACTTTAGTGTCACTTTCACATACTGCACAGATACATGACCAAATATACTTTCCCTTAGGAACCCATTCTCGTGAAATCTTAACATAGTGTTGAAGCATGTATTGTCATATCAAAATCACTCATACATCATAATCATCATTGCATCGAAGTATGAAGTACTTAGCCTCCGCGCCTAAGTTACCTAAATACTTTCATTATCGAGTCAACTAGGATAGTCTAAGATGTTACAATCCTTATACTGTGATAGACAACGTTAACGGATTAAGCTCATTCAACATGCACCTTCAATAACTTCGATTCTTTTTCTCTTCTTTCTTTTTTGAGAGAAAGTCAGTACCCTCCACAAAAATGACGGAAAATTTTTGCTTCTTTTCATTTTAGAGTCGCACGATCACATTACAATGCACACACGAGTCATGTACACATTGAGTTATGTCGTGTTATCACATTGACTCAACACTAAGTCTTAGGTCAACCCTAAAGAAAGATAAGCAAAGTCCTATAGTCAAAAATAAATGCAGGTGCATTCCAGCAAGCGAGGATATTCCCGGATTTTTTTTTAAAAAAAACCGCGAATATGACATAGGAGATTCCTCCAAGATAAGAGGAGTTATATAGATCAGTAAATTAGAGATTAAGAAATTTAATTTACAAAAGATTTGAGCGAATTTGGTTGAAAGGAAAGGACCAAGCTCAAAGTTCGGAGAAAAACCAAGCAACAGCGGTAGCAAGAGCAAAGTAGGGAAGACTCGACTCCAGCACCAGACGACAAGGCTGTCGTCTGGCAACAACATCAGACGTCAGGCAACAGATTTCAGCGCCTGGCGCTAGATCCCAGAGTCTAGCGACAAAGCCAATTCTTGACGCTAGAGATATTTCAGCAGCGACATAGCTTAAAGCCTCTCAGAATAGTTATTTTGACTTCATTCATTAATTTTGGGTTCCTTGGTACGCCAGTTAGCCCCTATAAGCAATTTTACATGATTAGTAGTCTGCTCGATTACAATCATAGTAATTAAAAGACCTGACAAAAAATCGTCTCACTTAGCTTAAGCGCCTAAAACAATACCTCATTACAAGCACCAACGTATTGGTTTAAAAGCAAGCACTTAAACGACAATATTTCCAAATACGGATTGTCGCGCATTCTTCTTAAATGACAATATTTCCAAACAAGGATTGTTGCGCATTCTTCTTAAACGACAATATTTCCAAATATGGATTGTCACGTATTCTTCTTAAACAGCAATTTTTCCAAAAATTGGATTGTCATCCCCAACTGACAATATTTCCAAAAATGGATTGTCGTGCATCTTCTTCAACGACAACTTTTCTAAGATTGGATTGTCATCTCTTACAAAGTTTCCAAGCGTGGATTGTCATGTTCCTTCTTTGTTTGGCAAATTTTTCCAAGTTCAGATTGTCATACATTCATCAACTCATTGGCAAGTTTTCCGAGATTGGATTGTCATACACCCAGTTCTCTATGGCAAAATTTCCCAAAGGATTGTTGTAGCTTTCTATTCATCATAAATATTGGCAAAGGTTCCTCAACGGGGATTGTCATTCATTTCGGTAAGTGGCAAATTTTCCCGAAGTGGATTGTCGATCGACTCTTTTTTGCATATGTTCCAAGACGCAGATTGTCAATTGTGGCAATATTTTCCTAGAAGGAGTGTCGCATAGCGTTAGCAAATTTTCAAGGTGGATAGCTTTCAAGAGTTATATTCCAAGATGTGGATTGTCGATAGTAGCAAAATTCTTATGACAGATTGTTACGAAGCATTGGAAATTTTTCCCAAAAATGGATTTTGGCAAATTTTCCAAGATACGGATTGTCGCTTCATCGTGGCAACATTTCCAAGGATGGATTGTTACGAAGAATTGACAATTTTCCCTAAATCAGATTGTCATGCATCATACAAGAGTTGTGTTGGCAACTATTCCCAAGGAAAAGAGGATTGTCATCATAGCAAAAGCACCGACATACTAGTTCACAAGCAACAAAGCGTCGACATACTGGCATGGCAGCATTAAGGATCAACAAGCAGTGGTCTTTTCGAAGACTTTCACGACGGAAATTGGAGGCAGTTACAGGCGTAGCAGTCTTCAGGCGGTATTCTCTAGCTTGCAGAAGATCGTCGAAACAAACAACAGGATGGAGTTCCCTAGCTTACGAATTGTTATCACAACAGCAACAATACGGCAGCAAATTGGTTACTTCCAGAGACGTGTGCTCGACGGTGCAAGATACGTGTTTCTTAACTCTCTTATCTGTTTTAACTAATGCTAGTTTGCAGGTATCGGTGTTACAAGAGTGATTTAGGATCGCAGAACGTTCTGGATCATTCTCCGTCCCTATCGCAACTTTGACTTTTGTTTTCGAAACTTGCGTTTCTCCAAACTCAGTCAAAGTGGGGGCTTCTGTAGACACCCATTTGTGTCTCCCCAAAACCAAACCCAGTGATGAGTACCTTTCACGTCGAATCATAGTCGAATGAAGTGAAAGTGTGGAAAGTTTAGTGTTGCGGATAGTTTTAATTTCTTTTCTCTTCTCTCTGTTTTTTAAAACCCATTTTTAAGAGAACAGCCAATCCAGTTTGGTTGGTCCATGATATGGGTCCAATACCATGGAAAGACACTATACACACACATATTCCCAAAACCAACTATACTCATGAATACATATACAATTGCAAGATGAAATCATGATCAATCAAAGTTACATATACCAAAAGTCAACTCAATAAGGCGTTCATGGCCATCCAAACATAGAAAACCAATCTCAATAATAGACTTTGGCAAGTATGGGAGAAATAAATCAAGCAATCAAGAGACTATGTATTAAGAAACCACCAAGAGATATAGATAACCCCCCCCCCCAAAGCTAGCGAATAGGTCCTCCCCCAAGCTAGAATAGAGCATTGTCCTCAACGCTCAAAATAAAGGCACAAAGGTTGGGAGGGAAGGGAAGAAATAAACCACATCCACCCGACAAATCATATTCATTCAATCCACATGCAAATAAGAAAGAAAATCTAAGATGAGGGAAGAAGGAAAGAGTAAACCAAATGTGAGGTGGATGTTGAAACCCGCAATTGAGCACATTGTCCACATTTTCATCTAATTCCTTATCTTTGTTCTTTTCTAAATGCAAGCAATCATTGGTGTGGTTCTTCTCATGGTTCTCAATCCTAAATCCTTGCACATGAGTATAAGCATCAAGTACCTATACACAAAGACAAGAAGATAAACAAAAATGAGAAACGTAAAAGAAAGAAAAGAAAGAAAGCAATAAAACACGGGTTACTTCCAGAGAAAGGCATGCTTAACGTCCAAGCATGACTAATCTAGTAAATAACCCAACAAATAATTCAAAAGCTTGTCAAATGCACCGGCAAAAATATCAAGAAATAGATCATATGTGATGCTCATATGACAAGCAAACACAAAGCACAAGGAGACTTTATGCTTGAGAGAAGGGGGGAAAGAAAAAGTGAAAGAACCAAAAGAAAAATCAAGAAAATAAGAAGAAAAAAAAAAGATAGGGTGGCAAATTGTCCTCACAAAAAATTTTTTGGTTGGCATTGTAATTCTTTTCCTCATCAACAACGGAAGAGTTGGGGGCTTCGGAAGCATGAATAGGAAAAGGATCCCTTAGAGGTTCGTTGAGAAAATAAGGGAGGAACGTAGGATAGTATTGGATATGGTTAAACCTTTGGGAGAAAGGTGTATGAGAAAGGGGACACTACTAAAATTAGGCCAAATAGCGACAGTCTCTTACGGTCGTAAAAAATAGCAAAAACGGTCTCTAAAACAAATTGCGACCGTCAACGGTCAAAACATTGTGGTCGTTATTTACGTGGTCTCTGAAAAATAAAATTACGATCGTTTGACGGTCGCAGATATTTTGCGACGGCTTTTAATATTTTCAACGACCGTTAAGGGGACGGTCGCAAAGAATAATAATTGCGACGGTTTTAAGCGGCGGTTGCAAAACTGGATATTAGCGACCGCCTAAAGCCGTCGCTAAAAGTTGTTTTTTTTAAAAAAAGCACATGCCTCCCTGTACTTCACAACCAGCCCCACCACCCATGCCCACTCTAAAAGACCACCACCCACCCCGATAAACCATCCAACCACCTCAAAAACACTAGCACACCCCTTAATCTAACCTAGCCACCCCCATAAATGCACCCAGTAAAATAAAAAAAATAAAACTGAAAAAAAACATTAGCAGAAATCAAACAAAATTAATAAAAACTACAATAACGAATTAAATCAAACGAAAACGGACTAGAAATCTAACAACATATAGCAAACTTAAAATCAAATCACCTACAAAAATTAACTAAAAAAAAATTAAAACAAGCAAAAAAAATCGAACAGGGAAATTCAAACCCACAAACAAAATCCAGAAAACCGAGCATAAAAAAAACCCAGGAAATCAAGCAAAATATCAAGAAAATTAAGCAAAAAAAATCTAGAAAATTAAACCCATAAATATCAAGCAAAAAAAATTATACCAGAAAAAGAATTTGAACAAGGAAATTAAAAAACAAAAAAAAACAACAAGAAAATCAAACCCACATTAATTAACACAAAAAAGTTCGAACAAGTAAAATCAAATAAAAAATGCAATAAACCACTTACCTTTCCCAATATTTCTTCCTCTTTGAGTTTATATGGTCAAATTCGACCATAAAAACTTCAGATCTGAAATTTTTATGTTCGAATTTGACCACAAACACAATAATTCTTCGTTTGTTCAACAAAAACCTGTAATACCCCGTATTTTTATACGCTTTTTATTTAAAGTATGTATTTTATAAAGTATTTAATGGTTGTAATTATTTTAATTAAAGCATTTTAAATTAATATTATTATTAAAGGAAAGTTTATTTAATTATTTTATTTAAAAGTTGGGGTTTTATTTTTGGAAGTTTAAATTTTAAACAAGTTTTATTAGGGAAGGAATTAGGAAAAACCTAGAAGATGGATAGTAGAGAAGGGGTATAAATATCCCACTTATGAGGCAAATCAAATTTTGCCCAGAGTGGAGAAAACCCAAGGTAAACTTCTCTCTCTCTCTTGCTTATTTTTTTCCTTTTTTCTTTTACCCCCTTCCCCTTAAACTTTCGGCTGCCCTCCCTCACCACCGTTAGGCTGGTGCCCGCCGCTGCCAGCAGGCAGCCGCCGCCAGCAGCCGGCACCCGATGGTGGCTGCCGCCCTTCTTCCCCTTTCCCTTTTTTTCGAACCATATAAAAAAAAAATTGAAGCTTTCTTGTTTTAATTGAATCTATTCTTGGGTCTAAATATAAATTATGAGTTTGGGGGTTTAATTTTGATGTTTGATAATTGTAATTGTATGAATTAATTTTCAGATTTGGTTTTAATTAAAAAGCCCCAATTTTTGAAACCCTATGTCTTTGATTTATGAAAATTATGAAAGCATATGAAGATTTAATGTTTGGATCTTCAATTTAAGTGTTTTAAGACTAAATTACAGCAAGTTTTAATTAGAATAAAGTGCCGGAATTTTATGTAGAGCACTTAATATTATGTTTTTGAAGGAAATTTAAATTACCCATTAAGTTGGACTTAATTAGAGTGTTTTAAATATAATTTCAGCTTATTCTAATTATTCTAAGAGAGATTTTAGGATAGTATATATTGCTGGAAATTTGTTTAGAGTGGGTTTTAATACTCTATTATAATTTTAATGTGTAGGAGACTTCGAAGTAAGCAGTTTTTACTAGTTGTGACGATTTAAAGATTGTATTCAAGGTACGTTCGCGTACTTAGCATATTTTGATGATATAGAATCATGCTAGGTTTAATTTCAATCAATTACAAGTAGTATCATGCTAAGGTTTATGTATTAAATTGTGAATTTTTGGTGTTGGTGATTGAATTGTGAAGCATGAATTATTTGTGATGGTTTATGGATTGGAAAATTATATTTTGGCATGATTATATGAACTACATATTTATTTATGGCATGATAGAGAGCATGTTTAATTAAACTAATTGTTTAATTATGTTTGGAATATTGAAAAGAAATTTAATTACGGTTCATATAATTTTTATTGATGGTTTAAGCACGAGGAAGGAGCTAGATAAGTGTCTATGTACACGAGGAATAAATTGTATGTCGATGCCTTTGTGCACTTAAGGTGTGTTTAACACCGAGGGTTAAGATTTGTGGCGCATTATGCGTTTAAGGTGTCTTTGACATTGAGGTAGAATTAAAAAGGGTTCAACATTAAATCATATGTGGTCACTAATTATTCAAGAATTAAATTGGTATATTTGTTTGATTGAATAATTATTGTTGATTGATTAATTATGCCTTAAGATTCATCACCAAGTCTAATAATATGTAAATAACGTAAAGTGAAAGAGATTACGCACCAAAACTCTTGGAACGTATATACCTTGAGTATGCACATATGGGGAGAGTTATGTGACTTTATATTTGATCATAACTTCTAACGGAGTACAGGACGATGTATATTCCTTTTTTTTATGCTCTGGAATTCCGCCACCTATGTGTGGCACAGGTTTGTTGCTGGCAAGGTTATCTCCCGTGTCAGTTAACCCCAATTTATTAGGATAGGATTAGTTGGAAACCCGTTCAATGCGTAATCAACGTTAAATGAATTTTTAGTGTCTAGTTAAAGTGTCTTGTTGATTGTTGTGTGTGCTTGTAAACAGGTGCAATGAGGTAAGTGTGTGTGATTATAGGAGAACGCATGTTAGTGTGTTTAATTACGCCTATGTACTCAGCTTTGCTGATTGTGTGTGTTGTTTGTGTCTGGCCATGTCTTTATCTTGGCCCTACGATGATCCATTTTAATGGAGAGTAGTGGGGGCAAGTAGAGATACACTTTTCAGGTATTGAAGCATGTTCATGACGGGGCATGAGTGAAGAGAGAATCATGCTAGCTTCTATTAGAATATGATGTGTTTTATGCATTGAATATTTTGTTATATTACTTTATGGACTAACACAAAAGATTGGTTGTTCGGTTTTGAATAAGGGCCTTAAATGGTTCCAAGTTGTAGTGGATTTTAATTGGCTTTGGTTTTATTGATTTTCAACTTTATTTTCATTGGTTTGGTTTTTAAATCGTATTATCTAAATAGTTTTGGTTTTCAAGTCTTCCGCTGTGTATCTTTGATAGTTGCCTTAGCCGTTTTCACGGTGGCGGTAATGTCTTAGATATTCCTAAAACGTATTTTAAAAGGAGTAAAGTGTGCATTTAAAGGAAAGGAATTTCTAGGGTGTTACAAAACCGAACACCCAAAACTGTTTGGTAACAAAAACTCAAACAAAAAAAAATGAATGAAGAAGAAAAAGAGAACGAAAATTGAGGAAATTGTGTTGCAATAACGGAAGAGAAGAAGGAGAAAGAAAAGTAAAGGAAACAAAACGAGATGGAGAGGCGTGTGAGAAAGGAAAGGAAGAAAGGAGAGCTGGAGGGGAAGGAGGAGAGAGAATGGAAAGAGAAGGGGATGCAAAGGAAAGAGAAAGACATAAGCGGTTGCGTGTAAAGAAGATAGGGTTTGGGAACATGAGGCATTTAATTATACCGTGCTTTAAAAAAAATTAAAAAAAAAACTTTTTGCGACCGCTTATAGCGGTCGCAATTGGATTATTTTTACAACCGTTTTGGCGGTCGCAAAAGGGTTATTTTATTTTAGAATTATTTTTAATTGTTCAAACATCTTTACGACATTTAAAAAGCCAAAAACAGTCGCAAATTTGCGACCGCCTTAAAAATGGTCGTAATATTGCGACCATTTCAAAAACGGTCGCAGATTTCATATTTTGCGACCGTTTTTCTTGACAGTCGAAGAACAACGTTCGCAATTTAGCCGAATTTTAGTAGTGGGAAAAGGGTTGCTACTCCATTACCACAAGGTCTCACATCACTAATGAGGGAATGGAAATCAATATTGGAATCCTCAAATGAAGAAACCTCACGATCTACATCTCCCTCAAGCTCAAACACTCTAAAAGATTTAACCTCAACATCCTTTTCACAACCTTGAACAACATCTCCCATAAATTTCTTAAAGCTTACCATCTCAAAATCAAGAGTAAATGGGGGCAATTTTCTCTCAATGTCATCTCTTTCTAATGAAGCCTTATCAAAGAACTCACTCAAAAGATTATGGGCTTTCTTTTGAAACTCAAGGAATATTTAGGCCATAATCTCAAATGAGTCCAAATTATCATGGATAGATGAGTTAAAAGCCTGCTCATTGAAATCATCTAGGGGACTATGGGGCACACCTTTAGAATTCATGCAAAAATTGGATGCAATATGAGATAGAACATGCACTTCATCATCATTAGAATGTAGATCATTACATTGAGCTATAGATGGAGAGGAGTTGAAATCATGCATTACATGGTCACTACGGGGAGCATCAAGCACATCATGGGAATTCATATTAGACAAATCATGATAATTAGCATCAACATTAAAAGCATGAGAATCCCGAACATAAGTCTCGTGATTGACCCTCTCCCAATCATAATTATCCTTAGCTAACCATGAATAGAAATCTCAAGCTTCATCCAAAGACATAGTTTGAAATCCACCATTTACAATATTGTTATCCACTCCTCTAAAATGCTCATTTAGTCCCAAATCAATGATTACGATCTATTCACAATAATCACCCTTGTTAAAGCCTTTAACACTTTCTAGGAAATCCTTAAGTCGATTGAAATATACCCAAAACAGTTCATTATCAAATTGAGGAATAGAAATATAAGCCATTTTTTCAACAAAAACAACAAAAATAAAAACAAACAAATGAAAAGAAGATTATACACAAAGATCTAGTCTCAATAAGATAACACAATGGTAATGGAAGTCGTTCCCCGGCAACGGCGCCAATTTGACAACAGGATAAACGTGTCGTCAAATGTCTATCCCTTGATCAAATACAATTTATACAACCTAAACAAACCTAATACGAGTATAAGGCAAGCATAGGGGTCGAACCACAGGGAACAAACAAACACCACCAAATGTTATCAACAACTAAGCTAGTCCAGAATAGGAGGTAAGTAAACTAAAGTCTAAAGATGCTAAAACAAGAAGAAAAAAAAAATACTAAGGGAAATGGTTTAGGTATACCATTCACGCAAACATAAACAAAATGCATAGAAGTTGAATTAATCTTGAACTAAACATGCATCAATATCGATATAAGAGGTCTAATCTAGCCACCTGTCGGGGCTCATTGGCTTCTCCTAACATAGCCTCTATGGTTCCACATTAGAACCATATACTAGGAGGTGCTGTCAAATAACGATCACTGCAAATGCATCTTGCTAGGTTCGTTATCGCATCTTCTAATAATAATTAACTCCCAATCAACTAACAACATGAATTTGCAAGTAGATTGAAGAATAACAAGCATATAAAGAATTTAATCACAAATAAATCAATTTCAAACCCTAGAACACGCTCAAGATCCAACTACACCACAATCATCCCCTTAATGGGGGAATTACTCACTAGTCATGATAATAACAAGATTAATTAACAAATAACCAAGAATAAACATGATTAACATGCAACACTAACAACTAAAACAACAACAACAACAACAACAACAACAACAACAACAACAACAACAACAACAACAACAACAACAACAACAACAACAACAACAACAACAACAACAACAACAACAACAACAACAACAACAACAACAACAACAATAATAATAATAATAATAATAATAATAATAATAATAATAATAATAATAATAATAATAAAAAGCATATAAAAGTAAGGATAGAGAGTTAGAGATTCTCATTGATTAAAGATGAAAATCTATAAACAAGATGATCAATTTTCTTCTTCAAAATCTAAGTTCAACAATGGTGAAACCCTCACTTTCTCTCCCTAAACTACTCTAATCCTAAGCCAAACCTAGAGAGATAAGCTCTCCTAAAACTAATTAAGAAAATAGAATAATAATTTGATTTTTTTTATGGAATAAAACTAATTAACCCAAAAATGGGTATTTATACAAAGCTAAAGAAAATATAAAAATAAAAAGAAGGAAAATAATAAAAAAAAGAAAGGAAAAAAATTAAAATAAAAATAAAAGAAAGAGAAAAAATAGAAAAACCCACAAATCTCCCAAAACGTCATACCACTACTTCCTCTTCTTCTTTTTGAATTAAGCTGCTCTAAAATGGGGTTTTAATCCCAAGATTTGCATCCCATCAAACACCATCATCAATCATCATCATTAAATTACCACCGTTCATCCTCAACAGCATTCATCGAGCATCAATTTATGTCGTTGATCTTCATTAATAACCACGTGAGAAGCTCGTGATTGTGCCCAGAATTGTGCTTCCGTGATGAAGCCGCGCAATTGCTGTTTATGCTAATTTTTGTTGAGTGGGATTGAATATCAAAATCTAGGCTACGAATAAACTAAGAAAAATCAAAGGTAAACACAATAAGAAAAAGAATAAACGACACGAGTAATTGGTGACGCGGAAAACCCAATGAAGGTAAAAACCGCGGGTAGAATGAGGATCTACCAAACTTTCACTATGCAAAAAATAATTGTATCAGTTTACAAGATGGGATGTAGTGTGTATATTGCTAGATGAATCTGCCCTCTACTCGTCGTTGCTCTTCCCTTTATATAGATGGTTGCTAGGTTTAATTCTAGCCGTTGCCAGGAGATAGAATTGTTTCCATGATTTTCGGACTTCAGTTGCCGTGAATATTCTTTTTCTGTTTTGATTTCTAACGGACTGAATTGGCTAAGCTTGGACTAAATCTTCAATTATCTCTTCCTAAAAAATAGGGAGTTGTTATTCGACTTCATCTTCTGTCAATGCCAAGGGTGTGTCGTCAAGCCTACGCCTTCGTCAAGAGGAGTCTTCGTCATTGACCTTACTTGACTGTCGTTGACTGACCCTTTCAGATTTTTACCCATAACAATTTGCCCCTATTTGCTAAAATGTGGATAACTATACACTTTTGGCAATTACTTAAAAAAAATGCAAAAACAAGAAAATAAAATAAAATGAAAAATAAAAATTTAATAACCGCAGGAAAATTCAAATTACTCGAGGGTGTTTTCGTCCTTTATCACGCACGTTCTTCAGGGGAGTTACTTCACTTCCCCACTCTCTCACTCTAACCGTCACTTCAACCTTTAATCACTGCAACACGCTTCGCACTTCCCCAAACTTCTATTCCATTCCACTCTTCTCTCTCTGCTTTCTCTTTCTTTTGGGAAATTTTTCCAGGTGGTTTGGCGGCAGCGTGCAGCGGTGATTTCGAACTTCTGGCATCAGCAATTACCAGGTAATTTACTTAATTTCTTTTTGCATTAGTCAATTTTAAACACAATGTCGAGCAGAATTCCCAAAATTAGAACTAGGTTTTCTCTTCGCGTTGTTGAAAAAAGAGGAACGATTGTTTCACAACAAAAATCAAAGTCTCAGTCTAAGTCGCTGATGGCTCCAAACATGACGGGCTTCCCTGGCACTACTTTTGCCTATATTTCGGGGCCCGGCCAAATGGTGGACGACTGCCCCAAAGATTTAGTTGCTTTCTTTAGATATCCTTTTGCGGAGACAACGATTAAATTTCCTTTCCCGCCCCTAGTTCGTTCTTTCTTTGATGTTTTGGGCATCAGTCCTAGACAGCTGATGCCTTCTGGTTGGAGGATTTTGTCGGTGATAGTGGAGTTGACCAAAGATTGGGAGGTCCCTTTACTTTGGCAGATTTGGCGGTAGGGTATGAGATTAAGATGGCTGAAAGTGGTTTCGTCAGTTTGTGGAAAAAAGGAAGTCGGTTGGTTTTGAATACTGATGTAAACGACAGAGGTTGGAAGAAGTGGATTCTCTTTGTTAAGAGGGTGTCGTTGGGTAATTACGGAATGTTGTTAACGCAGGGATGGCCGATGAAGGGTAAGTATTTTTCCGGCATTCTGTTCCTCTAGCTTTATTTTGGCTAAATGGTTTGATCTTTTCTCTATTTATGCAGAACTGGACTTGGGCTTTCTTGAGTCATCGGAGACCTCTTCGTCAAAGGTAAAAGAATTCCTTGCCATCAGTCTTCAGCAAGAACGTTTGTGAGAAAGAAGAAGTCGACGGGCGATCAAGCGGGGCAAGGATAGGGCACTCCAGTGAGCACATCAAAACAAGTAGAAGACTTTGAAGAAACAATGTCAACTCGTAAGTTTTTATTTACTGTAATGCGACTTTCGTTGCCTCGTCGTTGTGTC
This sequence comes from Chenopodium formosanum, assembly GCA_024500155.1. Lineage (NCBI taxonomy): Eukaryota > Viridiplantae > Streptophyta > Magnoliopsida > Caryophyllales > Amaranthaceae > Chenopodium > Chenopodium formosanum. The sequence continues at coordinate 23,650,290 of CM044880.1, forward strand.
GTTGCTTTGGGTTTACCATATCTAATGCTTTGTCAGAGTCGGCTGCTCAAGGCGTTCATCGGGGTCGGAGCTAAACTCAGCAAGACGCCGATTTGCGAATGAGGAGGAAACGTGGCTTGAACCCCCAAGAAAAACAACCGTCGGAGGTGGCGGAGAAAGCAGAGCCCGTTCAGACTCTAACGACTTAGAGGACCGTCGATGAGTTCGACACCTTCACCCTATCTCCATCTTCTCCGCGTAAGCAGTAGAAGGTTGACGACGAACCCACTGCTCCTAACATCCTAGCGCGTTTCCCTGCAGATTTCTTAGATCTTCGAAAGGACGATCGTCGTTCTCTCTTTTCTGGCTTGAATCAGTTGTTGTTCCCGGGCTCGATGGAGCATCTAGCTGGCACCTCTGCCCTGGATTTAGCTTCTTAGGCGGCTACGGCTCATTTATACGTAAGTTTTTACTAAGTGCGGTTTTTGTCTATTGGGGTTAAATTTTTTGGTTTATGATTTGTATCGTGTTTGATCAGTGTCTGCGAAATTCCTGTGTGGTGAGGGAGATAGTGATCGGCCTGGCTAAGGAGATGATGAAGAGGCTAGACAGTGCAGCCAAGAATATTGAAGCTCAACGCAAGTCTACGGTTAATGTTTTTCAGCTAACTAAGAAGGACTTGGATTAAGCGACGAGAAAGGTGGACGGCCTTGAGAAACAGCTGAAGGCTCAATCAGAGGACATGGAGAAAGAGTGTCAAAAGTTTAAGGATCAGCTAAAGGAGCAGGCTAAGCAGTTGAAAGATAAGGTTGGGGTAATCGTGGCTAAGGACGAGGCTCTAACGAAGGTGCAAGAAGAGCTAGCGTCGACGTAGAAAGAGTTGGACGACGCGCTGGATGACTATGCTGAATTGGATATTAAGGTGAAGGCAAAGCTAATGAAGCAATTCTTGGATGGAAAGGTTTCCGATTGGCGTCCTCAGGAGGTGATTTATCGTTTTCAAGCCAACGGCGGAACCCTCGACGAGCTGGAAGAGGACACCGCGGTGGCGTCGAATGCGGATTCGGGTCCTGGACCATCCGTCACGATCGCTCCATTTGTCGCTGCAGTTGATGTTCAACCTCCCGTCGCTGGAGATCAGCCTGCTATTGCCGACGACTAGCCTGCGGTTTCTGTTGACCAATCTTCTGGAGGTGGCGAGGAGTTGCAGGTCGAAGTCATTGATGACAATGCTCGTGCTGATGAGATCGTCTAGGAGGTCGTTGATAGGCTCTCCGTCGACGGAACAGATGCTTGAAGGCCATCGTTTGTGATGGTTTAGACTTTTGCTTTGTATTCTTTGAACAATCTTTTGTTTCTGTTAAAAACCATGTTTTTGTTGTCTTTGTACTTTACTCCACTTGATGGCAAGTGGTATCTTAACAATTTTCTCTGTTTCTTTTTATGCTAATTATTTCTTCGCTTTTTGTTATTTGCTTGAGTTGCGATCTGTAGACGTGAGGCAAAACGTAATACAAAGTTTACTAAAAATCTGTTTTTAAAGAGGATATGACATGTCAAAAAAAAATTAATTTCGAAAAACTCCAACTTTTATTAACTTTAGGATAATATGTTAAACAAGGGAAGATGTTTAAATACAAAAATATTTTGTAGCTACACAGCATGCTTCGTGGAAGACTTTGTGATTTAGGCATACCGTTGCATTATTTTCCAATGCCCCTTGCGTCCCAGCGTCGACGCTAAACACTGTAGAATAGTTCGTGGTTCAGGTATCGGGTGTTTGGCGTCAGACGCTAAGTTCAAGTTTGCCCCGGGCTTCGTCGTGCTTCGATTGTCGTTTGAACGGTAGCTTTACTCACCCTTTTTAAAGGATTTTAGTGTAGCTGACGTTTGTCGTCGTTTTCTTTTTACAGTTGCGCCAGTGCTAGATTTTTCCTTTCCTTTAGTCACATGCCTCGTCGATCAATGTACTGCAAAACTAACATGGTTAAAGCACAGTTGGCCGTTGGCACGGCCAACGGCCCTCCTATGCTTAAGTCAGTACACTTAGTCGTAATTGGAAACTTTAAATAAATGAAATAAGTTCAGAGTTTTATTGGAACGTTACCGTTTTGTCGATGAACGCTTTTGACTATTTGTTTAAAAGCAGTATTTTCTGAGATGAGTTGCGTTCCCACTTCTTTGGACGGGGTTACCTTGTTGGTCGATTAGCCGATAAGCGCCATTGGCGATGACTTGGGTGATTTTGTATGGCCCTTCCCACGGAGGAGCAAGCTTTCCCTCGATTGGATTCCTTGTATTCTGGAACGCTTTCCTAAGTACCCAATCTCCCAATTGGAATGTCTTGGCTTGACGTTTTTGTTGAAGCTTCTTGCGACGATTTGTTGTTGTGCCGCCATTCTGATTAACGATGTCTCTCTTAATTCTTCAATTGCATCTAAGCTGTCTTCCATTTCCTCTTAATATCTTTCCTCCGTCATGAGACTGAATCTTGACGTTGGGAAATCGGCCTCTACTAGGAGAACGGCTTTGCATCCATATACGAGGGAGAAGGGCGTCTGCCCCGTCACTTCTCTTGGCGTCGTCCGGTTGGCCCACAAGACTGCTAGGAGTTCGTCGGCCCACTTGCCTTTTGCTGCTTTTAGTCTTTTCTTGATGGCTTCCATGACAACTTTGTTTCTGGACTCGGCCTACCCACTGGCTTGTGGATACCTCGGTGTCGACGTCCGTAACTCTATACGAAACTTCTGCAAAAAAGAACGAGTTTTTTTGCTAATAAACTGTGATCCGTTGTCACAGACGATCACTGACGGGATCCCAAACCTGCTTATATTGTTAGTCCATATGAATGTAATGACCTTCTTGTCCGTCACCTGTTTCAAAGCAACTGCTTCAATCCATTTAGAAAAATAATCGGTCAGTGCTAAGATATAGACTCTATGTCCTGGTGCTGCAGGTAGCTTCCCGACGAAGTCCATTCCCCATCTCATGAAGGGCCATGGAGATAATGTCTGGTGGAGGGGCTCTGACGGCTTATGGACGATACTGGCAAACCGTTGACAGCTGTCGCATTTGGTCACGTAATGCACTGCGTCTTCTTGAAGTGTCGACAAGAAATATCCTTGTCTTTCTGCGATTTTGGCTAATCTCCTTCCTCCGACGTGACTACTGCATATTCCATTGTGCAAGTGGAAGGATGGATTGTTGTTCATGTTTTTGGATGCATCTTTGAGATAACCCTGACGCCGATTTGTGGAATAGGACTCCGTCAATGATTTGGTATCGGGAGGCTTTATATTTAAGTTTTCGTGATTCCGCTTTGTCATTGGGGAGGATATCTATGGTCAGGTAGTCTATAATGGGTTTGGTCCAGTTGTCGTCGTTGTTGACGTTGTTGACTGGTAGGATTTCTTTGAAGGATACAGATGGCTTTTGCAAATGGACTAAGAGAATGTTTGTGAAGGTGGTCTTTTTTAGAGTAGAAGCTAGGTTTTCCAGTGCGTCGGCTTGGGCATTTTGATCTCTTGGGATTTGCGAGATAGTGAAAGGATCAAAGTGTTTGGCTTTTTCTTTGGCTATGTCGAGGTATGTTGTTATTTTGAAATCTTTTGCTGCGAAGTCACCTGTTATTTGGCTGACGACGAGGAGGGAGCCACTGTATACATCTAAGGCTGTGGCGCCTAAATCTTTTGCAACGCTCATTCCTGTAATCAAAGCTTCATACTCTGCTTCATTGTTAGTTACTTTAAAATCCCAAGATATAGACCTTACTATCATGTCCCCCTGTGGCGACTTTAGAACCATTCCTAACCCAGCTCCTCGTTGGTTGGACGAGCCATCGACGAACAAGATCCACTTGCTTTCTCTTTGGACGTTGTTGATTTCTTATACCTCTTTGTCAGCTATGGTATGTAAGTCGAGGCTGAAGTCAGCTACAAAATCTTCTAGGGGTTGGGATTTTATTGCTTTTCTGGGTTGGTACTCGATATCCATCGTGCTTAACGAAATGCTCCACTTGCCAAGACGTCCTGTCAGATCTAGTTTTCTCAAAACAGACTTAAGCGGATAATTAGTCATCACCACTACGTGGTGAGTTTCAAAATATTGCCTTAGCTTCTTAACAGCAGTGATCAAAGGAAGGGCTAATTTTTCTAGGGATGTATATCTTACCTCGGCTGGGAGTATGGTTTTACTTACATAGTAAACTGGGAGCTGCCCAGCTTTGTCGTCTTCTCTCGTCAGGACTGCGCTGACAGCCACAGCGCTGACGGTAATATAAAGCTACAAAGGTTTGTTAGTTTTGGGTTTCGATAGGAGGGGTGGCGTCATTAGGTATTTCTTTAAATCTTGCAAAGCTTTCTCATGATCGTCAGTCCATTCAAAATCTTTATTTTTCCATAAAACATTATAGAATAGATGACATTTGTGTGACGATCGAGAGATGAAGCGATTTAATGCTGCCACTTGTCCTGTCACTTTCTGGGTTTCTTTAACATTTCGGGGGGATTGAATATTTATTAGGGCCCTGACTTGGTCGGGGCTGGCTTCAATTCCGTTTTGTGTTACTACGTAGCCCATACATTTTCCAGCAGATACTCCAAATGAGCATTTAGTAGGGTTAAGTTTCATACCATAATTTCGCAATACCTCAAAGGTCTGATGGAGGTGGTCGACGTGGTCCTTCAACTTCTTAGATTCCACCAGCATATCGTCGATGTATACCTCCATCGTATCTCCTAGCTGGTCTTTAAACATCCTGTTGACTAGCCTCTGGTACGTCGAACTTGCATTTTTTAGTCCGTATGGCATGACTTTATAACAATATATACCTTTGTTGGTCATAAAGGTCGTCTTCTCCTCATCGTCGGGATGCATCAGGATCTGGTTGTATCCGGAGTAGGCGTCCATGAATGTTAAGAGCTCATGACCTGTTGTTGCGTCTACCATGGCGTCGATGTGTGGTTGCGGGAACAGATCTTTAGGGCAGGCTTTATTGAGATTGGTCAAGTCAATGCATACTCTCCACTTGCCGTTCTTCTTGCTGACGACGATGACATTCGCGAGCCTGTCTGGATACTTGACCTCTCTTATCTTTCCAGTGTCGATCAGCTACTACACTTCGTCGTTGATGATCTTGTTTCGCTCCAGAGCAAACTTTCGACGCTTCTGCTTGACGGGCTTGTGATTTGGGTCGACGTTCAGCTTATGCGAGATGATGCTCGGGTCTATACCAGACATGTCTTCGTGAGACCAAGCAAAACAATCTTTATTCTCTCGGAGAAAGGCTAGGATAGTATTTTTGAGTTCAGGCGTTAAGTTGGCTCTGACACGGACGGTTTGATCTGGTTTTTCGGGATCTAAGGATATCTCGTCAATTTGAAGGCCGTTGGGATTGTATGGTGTCGGGCCATGCTGTAATTGTTCTGCGGTTCTCATGGTTGGTTTAAGGGTTGTTTTGTTGCAGTGTTTGGCTTCACGGGGTTCTCCTTTAATTTCTTAGACTCCCCATAGGGTAGGAAACTTGATTGATTGGTGGTAAGTAGAAGGAATAGCTTTTAATCGGTGGATCCAGGGTTGTCCTAATATGGCATTATAGGCTGATGGGCAATCGACGATGTTGAATTTGGTTTGAGGGTTAAGGCCTCCTGCATAGGTTGGAAGGGTTATGTCTCCGAGGGTTGACATGTTTTCACCACTGAAACCGACCAGAGTCGTTGACCTTCTGGTGATGTCGCTATCTTTCAACCCCATGTCTTCCATGGCTCTTCTAAAAAGGACATTTGCGGAGCTTCCTCCATCGACCAGTACCCTTCGAAGCAGACAATTCCTGACGACCAAAGAAATTACTAAGGAGTCCTCATGCTCTCTATTGATGTTGTTGACGTCGTCATCATCGAAGGTAATTGACATTGCCTCTAACTTTTTTTCTAAGGGGTCTCTGATTTCTTCCGGGACATCAGCATTATCTATCGTCGACTTTGTGATCCTCTTTGCTGCAGAATAGGTTAGTCCACAAATATTGGAACAACCAGTGATAACATTAACTATTACCTTAGGTGCAGGGGGCTTCGGAGGTCCGACTGTCGTCTCTTCGGGCAGATGACGACTAGAGTCATTGCTTTTCTTTTTCCCTAATAGATGCTTGAGGGTTTCCTCTCTTCAGCTGGAAGGCGACTTCTCTTCGCAGGGCGTAGCAGTCTTCCGTCTTGTGGCCATGATCGCTATGAAATTCGCACCACTTACTCATATTCTCTCTGACTCTGGCTTGTTGCTCTTCGACGGCCAGCGCACTTTACTACCCAAGGGCTCCAACTCCTTTACCACTGCCACAATATTCACGTCGAAGCCATACTCCGATATTTCGAGGTATTGCGGGGCGTCGAGGATTTCTTCGACCTGCACAGCATTAACAGAGCGTGATCTACATGATGCCTCGTAGGGCTGGTGTCACCATGATCCCCTTGGGTTGCTTGGGGCCTTGCGGTCGGACGAACTTCTGGAGCTTGGATAGGAGTGGCGGTTGGCGATGTCCTTGTTAAAGCGCATTTAAGCCACGGCTCTGGTCCTGACCTCTTCAATTGTTGAGTAGGGATACTTAACCATATCTTTTTACAGGTCCGAGTCTGTATGCAATCCGCGGAGAAAAGCTTCAATGGCAGTCCTGTTGTCGACATTCTTGATTGATACTTTTTCCTTTTTGAATCGAGACCAATGAGTTCTGATGGTTTCCTTAGGACACTGGACGCTCAGATATAGATCGCTCGTCTGCTTGTCGAACTGCCTGCTACTTTCAATATGGGAATAGAATTTGTTAACTAACATAGCAAAACTAGTGATACTACTTGGTTTGAGTTTGCCGAGCCACTTGAGAGCTAGGCCAGTCAGCGTCGTGCTAAACGATTTGCACATGCATGCCTCCCATCACTCGAACGAGATCGAAGCTTGCCACATCAGTTGCTTGTAGTACTCGACATGTTGCTCGGGAAAGGTTGTTCCATCATAGAGCGACTTGAACGTCGGGATCGATAGCCTTCTGGGAATCCGGGCCATGGCCAGCTCGTCGCAAAACGGGGTCGCCGCAAATCCATCTGGAGCTTCTCTCTGAACAGGGATCGGCACACCGGGCATCTTCTTCATCATTGACAGCACCTTAGAGTTCTACTTTTCTAGGGTAGCCAACCTTTGGAGAAGGATTTCTGTCTGATTTGGCTGCGGGTTGTCCTGGTCATCCCCTGAAGTTCAAGTAATTCTTTGCCCGACATTCTTAACTAAAGGATCCAAATTCATATCTCCGTCACTGGATTCAGTATCAGTGTCATGCGGAGATTCAATGTCATCCAGCGGCGGCATCCTTGGGATCAGGTCTAATTGCCTTGGCCGACGACGACTATTGCTTTGGGCGGACTCCAATTACTGACGGAGGGTAGCTGCGTCAGATTCTGATGCTTCCTTTTCCTTCCTGAGACGCTCATTGGATTCCCTGGCTGCTTCAAGATTGGCTTGAATCTTCTCATAAGCTGCTTTTAGCTGCTCTGGGGTCATTTCGTCGGCTGACATATTGAAGGGTTAATAGGGAGTTTTTTAGACTTTACCTAGTTGTAGCTACATAGAGAGAAAATCTAAAAGAGAATGTAATAAAAAATTACATACAAAAATCGTACTTAAACATCCCTAAAACAAATCCTTAAACGAAAACTAATCAGGTCCCTAAAAAACACGCGCCCGATCGGGGGAAGGGTCGCCCGATCGGGCCTGCCTTTTTTTCTGTGCCCTTGCTGGTGTGTTGCGCCCGATCGAGCCTACGCTCACCCGATCGGGCGTGACTTCTTTCTTGATGCTGCTTTGCGTGCGCCCGCCCGATCGGGCGTATGTTTGCCCGATCGGGCCCGGCTTCTTCTTCGAGGGTTGGATTTCGATTGGGCTCGATTCCTCGACCCAATCTATATTTCCTCTTCTGGTCTTGATTATTTGATCCAATTGCCCCGGTATCACATACCGAGCCCTTAATCACCGGCTCTCACCGATCATGGGCTTCAAGGATGGTCGTGTCCTCCTAATGCTCGTAGCCACTTCGTGAAAAACATGGAAAACGCTCCAAGTGAGAAATTTCCTACAAAACTCAAGCAAAACTACAAAAACACTAGAAAACACAAATTAGTAATAAAAGTGGCCTTAAAGAGCCAAAAACACTACTAATTATGACCATAGGATGGGGGTAAAACACTATATAAATTGGACATATCACTTAGCGCCAGCAAACAGAGGCCAACGCCACAATTTGGCTTTAGCGCTTGGCGACAGAAGCTGTCGTCTGGCGCTAAAGTCAAATAAGTGGCGCTAGACTTTGTTTCCTGACGCTAGTTCCTACATGCCTCAGCAGCTTTCTATGCTTGATAAAATTTTCCAGTTTCACGCAGCATTATTTCGGTCTTAGTTGTGAAAGATATTCCTCAAATTTCCTACGTGAAAATATCCTATGTTTTTAACTCATTACGGATGGTCTTTCCAATGAGATCTTTTTTATGCATTTGAAAATAATGTTAATCTAAATTACGCACATGAAATACTTAGAACTTTTCGAGTCTCATCCACTAATTCTAAATTATTGCGGAAATAAATTTCAGGAATTAAAATAGAAATCCTCCCCAGCAGAGTCGCCAAAAACTGTAGGGAATATTTCAAGCATTATCCCTAGCTTGAACCCCACTGTGATCTTACACTAAAGTACGGTGGCGTCCATAGGGAAAGAAGTTAGAGCAAAAGAGTCACCAACAAGTTTTAGGAACTTGTAAACCGTTCACGAGGTGAACGTTACACCCCTCAACGATCAAGGAGATCGTCAACTCCAAAAGGTCTGGAACCATGACTGGTAGTTCGGCGATGAAGGTACAAATCCAACCTAAAAGAGATTGAACCTGCCCTAATAAAAGGCCTCTACTTTATTCTTCTCGTATTCATTTGCGCTTTTTGACTAACATGTAATCAATAGGTTTAGCCCTAAACCTTTTTATCTATGTTGGTTGAATTTAATGCCCAAATAAAACTATTATTGGCGTTCACTTTAATTATAACAATATTAACCTTAAACAAGATCATTGATTATCTTATTAAGCATGATTACAAGTAACAATTCCCTTTAAACATGCATAAAAGGCGTGATCAAGCAATAACAATAAATATCAAGCAACATATTAACAATAATAATCATAATCATCAAAATAATAATTATAATCATAATAATAATAATTAAAATAATCATGGTAAAGCATAATAATAGTAAGATCCTAGGCATGATACTAAGAAGATTAATAACAAACCCTAGCATGTCACTAAACAATAAGGATCAAAGCTTTTAACCCTAACATGATACTAACATGAATATATATTAGGAAGAACATAGGAAGCATCGTAGGAATCACAATTGTCATATGTGATATTAGAAATAATAGTTGTTACCCTAAACATGATACTTTGAATATCAAAATGCCCTAACATGACTCTAGGAATCATAATAACAACCTAAACATGATTTCTATATCATAATATCAACAAATCATTTGAAGCACTTACTTGGATGCCTCATATCTCTTTCTAAAAACAAAATACACGCGTTAGTAACTTCAAGGAAAATAACAAATCAAATAATTGAAAGAGAGATTTGGGACCAAACCCTCATAAATTAAAACCTTTCACGTCTAGGGCAAAGGTAACTTCGAACTTGGCTATGTGATTCTTGGTCTTGTGAATGCGGAATTTTGTATGCAAAAGGCTAGAGAGAGAAGAAATCTTGAAAACTAGAGAGAATAAGAAAAATAATAGTTGTTGATACTTGATGATGGAAAACGGAGGTTTTAGGAGGCTATTTATATAGAAAATCAGCCGGACGGATAGAAAAATAAATTAGAGTTTCGAAGAGATTAAAACACGATTAGCGCCAGACGCTGAACAGGCTAGCTCCAGGCGCTAATCCCTGTCGTAAGGCGCTAGTAATTAATTTCACACGTTTTCTTAGTTTTGATAAAATTTAGCGGTACGGAAGGGACAAAACATATTTTCCTTAAAAACACTCTTTTATTCTAATTATAACTCTAAAAAGTCAACCAAAGTAAATTTATCAATGCTAATTGAATTAGGAATGAAAATAACCTTCTAGAAGAACCTAGAAGATTAAAATCAATTCTAATTGCATTAGGAACGATAAATCAATATTAGGTCCTCCTCTAGATCATTGGGCCATATAAAGATCAAACCGGGCCCAATTTAGTAATTTGGCCATAACTACCTCATTATTCATCGGAATTGGGCTTATAATATATCGTTGGAAAGCTCTTTCCAAGCCCCATCCAACTACACTACTATTGGACCCATATCATGGACCAACCAAACTGGATTGACTATTTTCTTAAAATAAGTTTTCAAAAACAGAGAGAAGAGAAAAGAATTAAAACTATCCGCAACACTAGACTTTCCATACTTTCACTTCATTTGATTATGGTTCGACGTGAAAGGTAATCATCATTGGGTTTGGTTTTGGGGAGACACAAATGGGTGTCTATAGTATGCATCAAGCCCTTTAAACCCCATGACGCCAAAGAGGATGCGTAAGCTCTCATGAGGGTTGACTAAGAGGTCTAACCTACAACTCTTGGCAACACATAACATTTAAGGCAAAGGTGAAATCAAGAAAACTCAAGTTTTGATATTTCAAACCAAACACAAACTACGGGATGAGTGCACAAGAATACAACCTTTTCTAGACATTAAAGGTAGCCAAGAAAAAGAATATCTAAGGTTGGTGCACACATAAAGCATCCAAAAGAAAGAGAACTTTGAGGGACTTACATTCCTCCTTAACTCCAAACAAACTTCTGCGTCCTCACTTAAGGTGATATCTGGAGAATCCTCAAAGGAATCGGAAGAAATAAACAATGAAAAACATTTAGGCTACCCGACATCTTGGCATTGATAGCTCGCTCAATAGGCTTGGCTTGATTACCCTCCACCGGTAATAACTAAAACTCACTAAGGTCAAAAGGTCTTAAAAGGGTAAAAACATTTAGGCTAGGGTAAAGGGTATTGAAATAAATTTGGAAATTGGTGGTGAACATAGAAGTGAAGCAAGGTTGATCATTATTCCTCAATTCAAACTCAATAAATTACTAACTTTCAAATAAAAAATTCTTTTTCAACCAAACAACAAATATTTTAGTATTTTCTCAATATTTTTTCACTTTTTTTCCTTTTTTTTTTTTTTTTATTCTTTGCTCTCGACTCTTTTAACTTTGGGCGACTTTTTCTTTCTTTTCCTATCTTTTCCTCTTATTTGTTCTAACTATTTATCATAACAAAGATAGTCACAAGTACCAAAATTTGAGTTTTTCACTTTTTTTTCATTATTTTCTCACTATTATTAACCAAACATACAAATCAAGTCCCAAGAATGCTTCACAAAAGCTAATAAAGGTGAAAATAAAGCAAAGGTCCATTTGTTTGTAATGTGGTTATGCCAAAGAAAGGAAAATGGCTCAAATTGGGTTACTAAATGAGCAAGTGAAAAAGGAAAAAAGGGAATGGAAAATAATAAAACAAAACCATGAATCCTAATTGCCTTCGTCTTCCCCTAGGTTAGTTCGGTCTCGATCTCGGGTAGAATCAAGCCAAATTCTAGATATAAGATAGCAATGCCAAGGATCCAAATGCCACACATGCAAGAAATGTGGAAGGCTAGAACAATATAGATACATCCACAAAAGAATGACGGTAGTGGAATAGCAAAAATCACCTTTACAGCTTCAACTACCTAGAGAGCGACAACCATCTTACCACAAACCAAGTGAGCTAAGGTCTCAGAGCCCTTAAGTTCTACTACCTTGGCAATGTTATATGTGTGAACCAACTCTGACATCCAAGTGCATGAAAACCTCTAACAACTAGGAAAGAGAGTATTTTAGGTGCTAAAGCCCAAATATGTCCAACTTTGAAACAAAACATTTTGAAACCTTGCCTTGAATGCAATGTGTAGACATCCATTTGTGTCTCCCAAAAAACAAACCCAGTGATGAGTACCTTCCACGTCGAATCATAATCGAATGAAGTGAAAGTGTGGAAAGTTTAGTGTTGCGGATAGTTTTAATTTCTTTTCTCTTCTCTCTGTTTTTTAACACCCATTTTTCAGGGAACAGCCAATCCAGTTTTGTTGGTCCATGATATGGGTCCAATAGTGGTGTAGTTGGATAGGGTTTGAAAAGAGCTTTCCAACGATATATTATAAGCCCAATTCCGATAAATATTGAGGAAGTTATGGCCAAATTACTAAACTGGGCCCGGTTTGAGCCTTATATGCGGCCCAATGATCTACAGGAGGGCCTAATATAGAATTATCATTCCTAATTCAATTATTATTGATAAATTGAATTTTGTTGACTTTTTAGAGTTTTAATCAGAATAAAAGAATGTTTTTGAGGAAAATACGATTTTATCCTGTACGACAATTTCTATTTGATTTTAGAAAACGCGTCAATAACTTAGTCAGCGCCAAACGCCAACATTAGCACCTGACGCTAAGCTTGGTGCCTGGCGCTAGCGTTAGAAACTGGCGATAATGTCAGCGTCTAGCGCTAACCTCGTTTTACACGTCAGAACTCTGTTTTGATTTTTTTATCTTTTTGGCCGATTTTCTCTATAAATAGTCTTCTAAAAACTCCGTTTTCACTCACCAACTCTCATCAAGATTTTCTTGATTATTCTCTCCCTCTCTCTCTCTCTTTCTCTCTCTTCTAAACTATTATTTTCTCAAATACAAAATTCCGCATTCGCAAGACTTAGATACACCTAGCCATATTCGAAGTTGCCTTCGCCCTAGATGTGAAAGGTTTTAATTGCTGAGGGTTTGGTCCCAAATCTCTCTTTTTCAATTATTTAATTTAGTTGTTTTGTTTATTATTTTCCTTGAAGTTACTAACGTGTGTATTTTGTTATTAGAAAGAGGTACGAGGCATCCAAGTAAGTACTTTAATGGTTTAATTGATATTATGATATAGAAATCATGTTTAGATTGTTATTATGATTCCTAATGTCATGTTAGGGTGTTTTGATTCCTAGTATCATGTCTAGGGTAACTTTAATATCAAGTATGATTAAAAGTATGATGCCTTTTATTTTCTTTCCTAATATTCATGATTAATAGTATGTTGTTAGGGTTAAAGCTTTGATTTTTATGCTTAGTGACATGCAAGAGTTTTTTTATTAATATTCTTAGTATCATGCCTAGGATCTTGCTATTATTATGCTTTAACATGATTATGATGATTATTATAATTGTTATAATTATAATTTATGATTATTATTATGTTGCTTGATTATATTTATTTTTATTGCTTGATGACGCCTTTTTATGCATGTTTAAAGGGAATTTGTACTTGTAATCACGCTTAATAAGATAATTAATAATCTTGTTTAGGGTTAATATGATTATAATTCAAGTGATCGCCAATAATAGTTTTATTTTTGCATTTAAATTCAACCAACATAGATAAACAGGTTTAGGGTAATCCTATTGATTGTATGTTAGTCAGAAAACGCACATGAATACGATCAGAATAAAGTAGAGGCTTATTATTAGCACAGGTTCAATCTCTTTTAGGTTGGATTTGTACCTTCATCCCCGAACTACCAGTCATGGTTCAAGACCTATTGGAGTTGACGATCTCCTGGATCTTTAAGGGGTGTAACCTTCACCCTGTGAACGTTTTACAAGTTCCTAAAAACTTGTGGGCGACTCTTTTTCTCTATCTTCTTTCCCTTTGGACGCCACCATACTTTAGTGTATGATCACAGTGGGATTCAAGCTAGGGATAATGCTTGAAATATTACCTATAGTTTTTTGGCGACTACACTGGGGAAGATTTCTTTTTTAATTCTTGAAATATATTTCGGCAATGATTTAGAATGAGTGGATGAGACTCGAAAAGTTCTAAGTATTTCATGTGCGTAATTTTGATTAACATTATTGTCATATGCATAAAAAAGATCTCATTGCAAAGACCATCCGTAATGAGTTAAAACATAGGATTTTTACACGTAGGAAATTTGAGGAATATCTTTCACAACTATGACCGAAATAACACTGCGCGAAACAGGAAAATTTTATTGAGCACAGAAAATTGCTGAGGCATGTAGGAATTAGCGTCAGCGAATAGAAGTTAGCGCTAGAATTTTGACTGAAGTGCCAGACGAAAGCTCTGTCGCCAGGCGCTAAAGCCAAAAGCGGGCGCTAATCTCTGTTTGCTGGCGCCAAATTCTTCCAATACCAAGCCAGAAATATGCGTTCTAATTTCGACCAGTTTTAGCATTGTTTGCTCTATCCTACTTCCTGATTGAGTTTTTCTCACTTTTAAGAAACCCATATGTGTTCTACATATGGACATAACCCCCTGGGAATTCATGCTCCATCTACCAGATTGAACGATCTGAGCAACAAAGGGTACATCCGAGAATGTTGAATTCACCAAACCATGGAAGCGAGTTTTCTAAAATTCACGATGTCCCATCCACTCGCGCCAACCCTTCACGGTTAGGCTTCTGCGCGGTGCATCCAGACAATTAACCATGGACCCTCTATTGACTAACCCATATCCCGAACTTTAGAGAACTAGAGCCATGGTTAGGTTGCAAACTCATTGCATCTTATTGTGCCTACTTGACTAATTGCGCATTATTTGTTGTGCATACTTTATGTGATTTTTCCTAACCATTGTTTGACTTGCATTAAGAACAAAATAAACTGCTTAATGGCTACAAAGGACTTTGCTTAATTAATTAATTAATCTTGGTAATTAGAGTCTAATAATCTAATCAGAGTTGACATAGTACGACTTTAGGCATACCCTGCAGAGTAAAAATACCGAAAGCAGTTCCAGATCAACGTTCCAACACTTACGCCTAGATTTGGACTGCAACACCACTCTTTGGAGTGTAGCGCCTAGAGACATCTCTGTCGTCTGGTGCTACACTACACAGTGCGGCGCCAGTCCTGTCGTTTTGGCGACAGTTCGGTGTATTGCTCGAGTCATCACTTTGTGTCTGATTAAACAATTTGCTAATCAATTCTGTTAATTATACCTTGTTAAGTCATTAATTGAGTCTAGTCACATAGTCTAGCCACATGGTCATGACACGAGTCTTAACATGTCACCTACACTCACTAGTATTAGCACACACTTTGAGTATATGTCACCATGACCATTTCTTAGGTTCATGCATGAGTCGGTTTTTTCCATCGTTCGAGTTGGGGGTACATTCTATTCCTAATTTTCCACATCACTCCATCTACATGCTTTCTCCATATCACCACCCTAATTTTCTACCTTCTTCTATCCATTGCATTTTGAATAAAGTTTGAGTCAAACAGTTAACAATGAATATCCCCAAATTCCTTTTCCAGAGTACTTGGTCGAGAAGAGAAGGGCGATGAATCAAGGATAACCTCTTTATTCAAGTCTTACTTTTTGATAAACCGATTCGTCAAAAGAGGAAGGCTAAAAAGATAATGGCAACTCAAGAGGAAGTTAATGAACTAAGGAGTCAATTGACTGACGTTACTGAGGTGTTAAAGGCTTTAACCCTCAAAATTGATGACCCTGTGAAGCAACAACAAATGAACCTCATGCAAGAAAGCTTGAGCAACCTATCTAGTGACAATAAATTTCACGGCATTAGTTCACAAGGGGTCTCGCTGGACAAGGAACTTCTTCCGCATAAGTTCAATGCCAACGACATCCCAAAATTCAAGGCAACATATAACCCTTACTTTCATCTAAGAGCTTTTGAAACTATAATGAACATTAAGGGGATCGATAAAAAAGTATTTCATTCTTTGTTTTCTTTATCCCTTGAGACCGTTTGCCAACAATGGCTCTTTTCCCTTGACATAGAGAAAAATTCTTCTTGGGAGTCAATGACAAACGCTTTCATAGATAGATATAAGTGCAATATTCAAGTTGAAAGACAACTTGAGATGCTAAGAAAAAAAAAGAGAATAAAGGCTTTACCTCTTTCTATTAATGGAGGGAAACTTCCGCTAAGATGATTGAGGTGCCCCACTGAAAAAGAATCTGTGAGGATGTTTATCAAGAATCTCCAAGAGAAGTATTCGAAGCATTTAAAATATCAACACAATCTGAATACTTTCAAGGCCGTTTATGACATCGGATTTGAAATCGAAGATGACCTCGCAAAACAAAAAGCTATTAACAATAGTAACCACGGTGGCTGGAAAAGAAAGAAGAATGACAATCCTTCTTCTTCGGAAAACGCCCACTCTAGTAATAATGTTAGTTACTTTGACCATAATGGTGTCTTAGCCATGGACAATCAAGGATATAAAAAGAAACCCATGAGAGAACTCACACCCATTGGAATGACCTACAATGTTGCTTTTGACCATCTTTACGATCGAGGATTAATCAAACCTATAGGCCCTACCAAAGATTTAATGCTAGAAAATCAATCTTCGAGATGAAATCCCAACTCCTATTGCAAGTATCATCGAGGAAACGGTCATACCGCTGACGAATGCTACAGTTTTCAAAATCTCATTCAAGAACTTATAGAAGCAAACAAGATCCCAATGCCTCTAGCTAGCAAGAAGACTGGATGATGTCGGAGCAAACGACACAAGACAAAAGGCGAGCTTCAACGAAAAGATTTCATGTCCTCTTTTTCTGTTTCTTTTTCATTTTTTCCTTTCCCCAATAAGTCTAGCATAGTCACCTTTCTCTTCCCTTAGATTATTTTTGTAGATTCTTTCTTTTCTCTTATATTAATTTTGTAGGATCATTATTCATTTTTCCTTCAATAAAATGAGCATTTATTTCCTTACATATGACCATTTCATTACATTGCATTTAAAAAAAAAAAAATCCATGTCAAACTAAGCACAATGTATACCAATGATTTGAGGCACCCCTTGTAGCCACATCATATCACCTTTCACCCTTCAAATTTACAATCCTTTTTTGATAAACCACTTTGAGTCTCGTCTAACATTAGACCTTTCTTTCTTCAACCTACATCTACCTAACCTTGGGATGGGGCAGTGTGCAACTTATGCAATTTAAAAAAAAAAAAAACACCTTGAGTGATTTCAAAATATCAAAATAAAAAATAAGTAAAAAATAAATAAATAAAAGTGTACAAAAGGGCAAGTGTTCCAATGTCTTTGATATAAATTTGTCTTTGATAAGAACACGTCTCAGATTGCGTCTCTTATCGAGTGCTCGGTACCGTGTTTGAGAAACATGAATGCCAAGTGAGTGATAGACCGCATGATCGGGATTGCCCACACTTATAAAAATAAATAGATGCTAAAGAAAAAAAGAAAAGAGAGCTAAAAAAGAGTATAAAACCTCAAGCATAAAAATATAGAGATTCAAACTAAAAGTTGCACACCTAAGGGGCATATCGAGGGTCTTGAGCCTTTGTCCCTTTCTTCTTCAACCTTTAGCCTAACCGCGTTACAACCCTTTAAAATACCTTTTTGAGGTATACACACACTTGTGCGAGGTTTGGCTAGAGCTACGTTCGGCCTGATTCCTACCGGATACGTAGGCAACCTCACATCGGGGTACGGCCGTAATAAACATGCATTCATATTCACATTCACATTCAAACATCATGATCATATTAAGGGATCCCCTATTCTCATCCCTATCTACTTAGAGCTAGACTTAGGGGATTGATCCTTACATCATTAGCTTACCTAGCGTAAGAGTCACCACCATTAGACTCTTTTAAAAAATAATATCTTTCCACACACTTAACCCTTGCGACCTAACTTTAGTGTCACTTTCACACACTGCACAGATACATGACCAAATATGCTTTCCCTTAGGAACCCATTCTCATGATATCTTAACACAACGTTGAAGCATGTATTGTCATACCAAAATCACTCATCAATCATAATCATCATTGCATCGAAGTATGAAGTGCTTAGCCTCTGCGCCTAAGTTATCTAAATACTTTCATTATCGAGTCAACTAGGATATTCTAAGATGTTACAATCCTTATACTGTGATAGACAACGTTAACGGATTAAGCTCATTCAACATGCACCTTCAACAACTTCGATTCTTTTTCGCGTCTTTCTTTTTCGGGAGAAAGTCAGTACCCTCCACAAAAATGACAGAAATTTTTTGCTTCTTTTCATTTTAGAGTCGCACGATCACATTACAATGCACACACGAGTCATGTACACATTGAGTCATGTCGTGTTATCACATTGACTCAACACTAAGTCTTAGATCAACCCTAAAGAAAAATAAGCAAAGTCCTATAGTCAAAAATAAATGCAGGTGCATTCCAGCAAGCGAGGACATTCCCGGATATTTAAAAAAAAAACCGCGAATATGACACAGGAGATTCCTCCAAGATAAGAGGAGTTAAAAGGAAACGACCAAGCTAAAAGTTCGGAGCAAAACCAAGCAACAGCGGCAGCGAGAGCAAAGTAGGGAAGACCCGACTCCAGCACCAGACAACAAGGCTGTCGTCTGGCAACAACATCAGGCGTCTGGCAACAGATTTCAGCGCCTGGCGCTAGATCCCAGAGTCTGGCAACAAAGCCAATTCTTGACGCTAGAGATATTTCAGCAGAGACAGAGCTTGAAGCCTCTCAGAACAGCTATTTTGACTTCATTCAGCAATTTTGGGTTCCTTGGTACGCCAGTTAGCCCCTATAAGCAATTTGACATGATTAGTAGTCATCTCAATTACAATCATAGTAATTAGATGACCTGACAAAAAATCGTCTCACTTAGCTTAAGCGCCTTAAACAATGGCTCATTACAAGCACCAACGTATCGGTTTAAAAGCAATCACATAAACGACAATATTTCCAAATACAGATTGTCGCGCATTCTTCTTAAACGACAATATTTCCAAATACGGATTGTCGCGCATTCTTCTTAAACGACAATATTTCCAAATATGGATTGTCGCGTAATCTTCTTAAATGACAATTTTTCCAAAAATTGGATTGTCATCACCAACTGACAATATTTCCAAAAATGGATTGTCGTGCATCTTCTTCAACGACAACTTTTCCAAGATTGGATTGTCATCTTTGGCAAAGTTTCCAAGCGTGAATTGTCATGTTCCTTTTTTGTTTGGCATGTTTTTCCAAGTTCGGATTGTCATACATTCATCGACTCATTGGCAAGTTTTCGGAGATTGGATTGTCATACACCCAGTTCTCTATGGCAAAATTTCCCAAAGGATTGTTGTAGCTTTCTATTCATCATAAATATCGGCAAAGGTTCCTCAACGTGGATTGTCATTCATTTCAACAAGTGGCAAATTTTCCCGAAGTGGATTGTCGATCGACTCTTTTTTGCAAATGTTCAAAGACGCGGATTGTCAATTGTGGCAATATTTTCCTAAAATGAGTGTCGCATAGCGTTAGCAAATTTCCAAGGTGGATAGCTTTCAAGAGTTATATTCCAAGATGTGGATTGTCGATCGTAGCAAAATTCTTTTGACAGATTGTTACGAAGCATTGGAAACTTTTCCCAAAAATGGATTTTGGCAAATTTTCCAAGATACAGATTGTCGCTTCATCGTGGCAACATTTCCAAGGATGGATTGTTACGAAGAATTGACAATTTTCCCTAAATCGGATTGTCATGCATCATACAAGAGTTGTGTTGGCAACTATTCCCAAGGAAAAGAGGATTGTCATCATAGCAAAAGCACTGACATACTGGTTCATAAGCAGCAAAGCGTCGACATACTGGCATGGCAGCATTAAGGATCAACAAGCAGTGGTCTTTTCGAAGACTTTCACGACGGAAATTGGAGGCAGTTACAAGCGTAGCAGTCTTCAGGCGGTATTCTCTAGCTTGCAGAAGATCGTCGAAACAAACAACAGGATGGAGTTCCCTAGCTTGCGAATTGTTATCACAACAACAGTAGTACGGCAGCAAATCGGTTACTTCCAGAGACGTGTGCTCGACGGTGCAAGATACGTGTTTCTTAACTCTCTTATCTGTTTTAACTAATGCTAGTTTGCAGGTATCGGTGTTACAATAGTGATTTAGGATCGCAGAACGTTCTGGATCATTCTCCGTCCCTATCGCTACTTTGACTTTTGTTTTCGAAACTTGCGTTTCTCCAAGCTCAGTCAAAGTGGGGGCTTCTGTAGACACCCATTTGTTTCTCCTCAAAACCAAACCCAGTGATGAGTACCTTTCACGTCGAATCATAATCGAATGAAGTGAAAGTGTGGAAAGTTTAGTGTTGCGGATAGTTTTAATTTCTTTTCTCTTCTCTCTATTTTTTAAAACCAATTTTTAAGAGATTAGCCAATTCAGTTTGGTTAGTCCATGATATGGGTCCAATACCATGGAAAGACACTATACACACACATATTCACAAAACCAACTATACTCATGAATACATATACAATTGCAAGATGAAAGCATGATCAATCAAAGTTACATATACCAAAAGTCAACTCAATAAGGCGTTCATGGCCATCCAAACATAGAAAACCAATCTCAATAATAGACTTTGGCAAGTATGGGAGAAATAAATCAAGAAATCAAGAGACTATGTATTAAGAAACCAACAAGAGATATAGATAACCCCCCCCCCCCAAAGCTAGCGAATAGCTACTCCCCAAAGCTAGAATAGAGCATTATCCTCAACGCTCAAAATAAAGGCACAAAGGCTGGGAGGGAAGGGAAGAAATAAACCACATCCACCTAACAAATCATATTCATTCAATCCACATGCAAATAAGAAAGAAAATCTAAGATGAGGGAAGAAGGAAAGAGTAAACCAAATGTGAGGTGGATGTTGAAACCCGCAATTGAGCACATTGTCCACATTTTCTTCTAATTCCTCATCTTTGTTCTTTTCCAAATGCAAGAAATCATTAGTGTGGTTCTTCTCATGGTTCTCAATCCTAAATCCTTGCACATGAGTATATGCATCAAGTACCTATACACAAAGACAAGAAGATAAACAAAAATGAGAAACGTAAAAGAAAGAAAAGAAAGAAAGCAATAAAACACGGGTTACTTCCGGAGAAAGGCATGCTTAACGTCCAAGCATGACTAATCTAGTAATTAACCCAACAAATAATGCAAAAGCTTGTCATATGCACCGGCAAAAATATCAAGAAATAGAGCATATGCGATGCTCATATGACAAGCAAACACACAGTACAAGGAGACTTTATGCTTGAGAGAAGGGGGAAAAGAAAAAGTAAAAGAACCAAAAAAAAAATCAAGAAAATAAGAAGAAAAAGAAAGATAGGGTGGCAAACTCTCCTCACAAAAATCTTTTCGGTTGGCATTGTAATTCTTTTCCTCATCAACAACGGAAGAGTTGGGGGCTTCGGAAGCATGAATAGGAAAAGGATCCCTTAGAGGTTCGTTGAGAAAAGAAGGCAGGAACATAGGATAGTATTGGATATGGTCAAACCTTTGGGAGAAAGGTGTATGAGAAAGGGGACACTACTAAAATTAGGCCAAATAGCGACCGTCTCTTACGGTTGTAAAAAAAATAGCAAAAACGGTCTCTAAAACAAATTGCGACCGTCAACGGTCATAACATTGTGGTCGTTATTTACGTGGTCTCTGAAAAATAAAATTACGATCGTTTGACGGTCGCAGATATTTTGCGACAGCTTTTAATATTTTAAACGACCGTTAAGGGGACGGTCGCAAATAATAATAATTGCGACCGTTTTAAGCGGCGGTCGCAAAACTGGATATTAGCGACCGCCTAAAGTCGTCGCTAAAAGTTTTTTTTAAAAAAAAAAAAAAAAAGCACATGCCTCCCCTGTACTTCACAACCAGCCCCACCACCCATGCCCACTTTAAAACACCACCACCCACCCCCGATAAACCACCCAACCACCTCAAAAACACTAGCACACCCCTTAATCTAACCTAGACACCCCCATAAATGCACCCAGTAAAATAAAAAAAATAAATATGAAAAAAAAACATTAGCAGAAATCAAACAAAATTAATAAAAACTACAATAACGAATTAAATCAAACGAAAACGAACTAAAAATCTAACAATATATAGCAAACTTAAAATCAAATCACCTACAAAAATTAACTAAATAAAAAATTAAAGCAAGCAAAAAAAATCGAACAGGGAAATTCAAACCCACAAACAAAATCCAGAAAATCAAGCATAAAAAAAACACAGGAAATCAAGCAAAAAATCAAGAAAATAAAGCAAAAAAAATCCAGAAAATTAAACCCATAAATATCAAGCAAAACAAATTATACCAGAAAAAGAATTTGAACAAGGAAATTAAAAAAAAAAAAAAAAACAACAAGAAAATCAAACCCACATTAATTAACCTAAAAAATTTCGAACAAGTAAAATCAAATAAAAAATGCAATAAACCACTTACCTTTCCCAATATTTCTTCCTCTTTGAGTTTATATGGTCAAATTCGACCATAAAAACTTCAGATCTGAAATTTTTATGTTCGAATTTGACCATAAACACAATAATTTTTCGTTTGTTCAACAAAAACCGAACACCCAAAACCGTTTAGTAACAAAAACTCAAAGAAAAAAAATTGAATGAAGAAGAAAAAGAGAACAAAAATGGAGGAAATGGTGCTGCAATAACGGAAGAGAAGAAGGAGAAAGAAAAGAAAAGGAAACAAAACGAGATGGAGGGGCGTGTGAGAAAGGAAAGGAAGAAAGGAGAGCTGGAGGGGAAGGAGGAGAGAGAATGGAAAGAGAAGGGGATGTAGAGGAAAGAGAAAGACATAAGCGGTTGCGTGTAAAGAAGATAGGGTTCGGGAACATGAGGCATTTAATTATACCGTGCTTTAAAAAAAATTAAAAAAACCTTTTGCGACCGCTTATAGCGGTCGCAATTGGATTATTTTTACAACCGTTTTGGCGGTCGCAAAAGGGTTATTTTATTTTAGATTTATTTTTAATTGTTCAAACATCTTTACGACCATTTAAAAAGCCAAAAACGGTCGCAAATTTGCGACCGCCTTAAAAATGGTCGTAATATTGCGACCATTTCAAAAGCGGTCGCAGATTTCATATTTTGCGACCGTTTTCTTGACAGTCGTCGAAAAACGGTCGCAATTTAGCCGAATTTTAGTAGTGGGAAAAGGGTTGCTACTCCCTTACCACAAGGTCTCACATCACTAATGAGGGAATGGAAATCAATCTTGGAATCCTCAAATGAAGAAACCTCACGATTTACATCTCCCTCAAGCTCAAAAACTCCAAAGGATTTAACCTCAACATCCTTTTCACAACCTTGAACAACATCTCCCATAAATTTCTTAAGGCTTACCATCTCAAAATCAAGAGTAAATGGGGGCAATTTTCTCTCAATGTCATCTCTTTCTAATGAAGCCTTATCAAAGAACTCACTCAAAAGATTATGGGCTTTCTTTTGAAACTCAAGGAATATTTAGGCCATAATCTCAAATGAGTCCAAATTATCATGGATAGATGAGTTAAAAGCCTGCTCATTGAAATCATCTAGGGGACTATGGGGCACACCTTTAGAATTCATTCAAAAATTGGATGCAATATGAGAAAGAACATGCACTTCATCATCATTAGAATGTAGATCATTACATTGAGCTATAGATGGAGAGGAGTTGAAATCATGCATTACATGGTCACTATGGGGAGCATCAAGCACATCATGGGAATTCATATTAGACAAATCATGATAATTAGCATCAACATTAAAAGCATGAGAATCCTGAACATAAGTCTCGTGATTGGCCCTCTCCCAATCATAATTATCCTTAGCTAACCATGAATAGAAATCTCAAGCTTCATCCAAAGACATAGTTTGAAATCCACCATTTACTATATTGTCATCCACTCCTCTAAAATGCTCATTTAGTCCCAAATCAATGATTTCGATCTATTCACAATAATCACCCTTGTTAAAACCTTTAACACTTTCTAGGAAATCCTTTAGTCGATTGAAATATACCCAAAACAGTTCATTATCAAATTGAGGAATAGAAATATAAGCCATTTTTTCAACAAAAACGACAAAAATAAAAACAAACAAATGAAAAGAAGATTATACACAAAGGGCTAGTCTCAATAAGATAACACAATGGTAATGGAAGTCGTTCCCCGGCAACGGCGCCAATTTGACAACAGGATAATGGTGTCGTCAAATGTCTATCCCTTGATCAAATACAATTTATACAACCTAAACAAACCTAATACGAGTGTAAGGCAAGCATAGGGGTCGAACCACAGGGAACAAATAAACACCACCAAATGTTATCAACAACTAAGCTAGTCCGGAATAAGAGGTAAGTAAACTAAAGTCTAAAGATGCTAAAACAAGAAGAAAAAAAATATACTAAGGGAAATGGTTTAGGTATACCATTCACGCAAACATAAAAAGATGGATAGAAGTTGAATTAATCATGAACTAAACATGCATGAATATCGATATAAGAGGTCCAATCTAGCCACCTGTCGGGGCTCATTGGCTTCTCCTAAGATAGCTTCTATGGTTCCACATTAGAACCATGTACTAGGAGGTGCTGTCAAATAACGATCACTACAAATGCATCTTGCTAGGTCCGTTATCGCATCTTCTAATAATAATTAACTCCCAATCAACTAACAACATGAATTTTCAAGTAGATTGAAGAATAACAAGCATATAAAGAATTTAATCACAAATAAATCAATTTCAAATTCTAGAACACGCTCAAGATCCAACTACACCACAATCATCCCTTTAATGGGGGAATTACTCACTAGTCATGATAATAACAAGACTAATTAACAAATAACCAAGAATAAACATGATTAACATGCAACACTAACAACTAAAACAACTAAATTCAAATTACTCGGGAGTGTTTTCGTCCTTTATCACGCACGTTCTTCAGGGGAGTTACTTCACTTCCCCACTCTCTCACTCTAACCGTCACTTCAACCTTTAATTACTGCAACACGCTTCGCACTTCCCCAAACTTCTATTCCATTCCACTCTTCTCTCTCTGCTTTCTCTTTCTTTTGGGAAATTTTTCCAAGTGGTTTGGCGGCAGCGTGCAGCGGTGATTTTGAACTCCTGGCATCAGCAATTACCAGGTAATTTACTTAATTTCTTTTTGCATTAGTCAATTTTAAACACAATGTCGAGCAGAATTCCCAAAACTAGAACTAGGTTTTCTCTTTGCGTTGTTGAAAAAAGAGGAACGGTTGTTTCACAACAAAAATCAAAGTCTCAGTCTAAGTCGCTGATGGCTCCAAACATGACGGGCTTCCCTGGCACTACTTTTGCCTATATTTCGAGGCCCGGACAAATGGTGGAAGATTGCCCCGAAGATTTCGTTGTTTTCTTTAGATATCCTTTTGCGGAGACAACGATTAAATTTCCTTTCCCGCCCCTGGTTCGTTCTTTCTTTTAAGTTTTGGGCATCAGTCCTAGACAACTGATGCCTTCTGGTTGGAGGATTTTGTCGGTGATAGTGGAGTTGACCAAATACTTGGAGGTCCCTTTACTTTGGCAGATTTGGCGGTAGGGTATGAGATTAAGATGGCTGAAAGTGGTTTCGTCAGTTTGTGCAAAAAAGGAAGTCGGTTGGTTTTGAATACTGATGTAAACGATAGGGGTTGGAAGAAGTGGTTTCTCTTTGTTAAGAGGGTGTCGTTGGGTAATTACAAAATGTGGTTAACGCAGGGATGGCCGATGAAGGGTAAGTATTTTTCCCGCATTCTGTTCCTCTAGCTTAATTTTGGCTAAATTGTTTGATCTTTTCTCTATTTATGCAGAACTGGACTTGGGCTTTCTTGAGTCATCGGAGACCTCTTCGTCAAAGGTAAAAGAATTCCTTGCCATCAGTCTTCAGCAAGAACGTTTGTGAGAAAGAAGAAGTCGACGGGCGATCAAGCGGGGCAAGGTTAGGGCACTCCAGTGAGCACATCAAAACAAGTAGAAGACTCCAAAGAAACAATGTCAACTCGTAAGTTTTTATTTACTGTAATGCGACTTTAGTTGCCTCGTTGTTGTGTCGTTGCTTTGGGTTTACCATATCTAATGCTTTGTCAGAGTCGACTGCTCAAGGCGTTCATCGGGGTCGGAGCTAAACTCAGCAAGACGCCAATTTGCGAATGTGGAGGAAACGTGGCTTGAACCCCCAGGAAAAACAACCGTCGGAGGTGGCGGAGAAAGCGGAGCCTGTTCAGACTCCGACGACTCAGAGGACCGTCGATGAGTTCGGCACCTTCACCCTATCTCCGTCTTCTCCGCACAAGCAATAGAAGGTTGACGACGAACCCACTGTTCCTGACATCCTGGCGCATTTCCCTGCAGATTTCTTAGATCTTCGAAAGGATGATCGTCGTTCTCTCTTTTCTGGCTTGAATCAGCTGTTGTTCCCGGGCTTGAGGGAGCATCTAGCTGGCACCTCTGCCCTGGATTTAGCTTCTGAGGCGGCTACGGCTCATTTATACGTAAGTTTTTACTAAGTGTGGATATTGTCTATTGGGGTTAAATTTTTGGGTTTATGATTTGTATCGTGTTTGATCAGTGTCTGCAAAATTCCAGTGTGCTGAGGGAGATGGTGATCGGCCTGGCTAAGGAGATGACACTAGTACATAATTAACCTTAAGTAACACCCTAAAAGTGTTACACAAAGTGGTAAAAGTGTTATTATAGACAATAGGTAACACTTTATTGGGTGATACATCCGCCCATGTTACCAAAGGTCTTATGTAACACTTTGAGTAACATTAGGTAACACTTTTAAAAGTGTTATTATAAACCCTTTTATTTATCACTTTTAACATTATTAGTATCATTTCTAAAGTGTTACTATTTATTTTTTATGTAACACTTACTTATCTTTAGTAACATTTTTCAATCATATAGTATCACTTTATCCGACATTATATATCACTTTTTCAAAATAATGTAACACTTTGTTGATTATTAGGTAACATTTTTCAATCATGTTTTGACATATAGTAGCATTTTATTTGACATTATGTATCACTATTTACAAAGTATTGTAACATTTTATAGATTATTAGGTAACATTTATTATTATTATTATTATTATTATTATTATTATTTATTATTGTTATTATTATTTATTATTATTATTATTATTATTATTATTATTAATATTTAATTTATTTTTAAAAAAATATAAGAAAACATAAATTATATGTACAACAACTATATGAATAAGTAATCAACACATAATAGAAAACAATTTGGATTGAAATAACTTCATATATATCACAAAAAAAATCCATAAACACCAATTTAAATGTTTGGCAAAACAATATAATAATCCAAACACAAAGAATATTAAGTTCAATCTTTAGCTTGGAAAAAGTAAGGAAAAACAAAAAACTTCCAAATTTCAAAAAAGACAACGATAACAATAAAAAAAACATTAATAATAGCAGCGTATAGCAGTAGCTACACAGCTAGCTAGTAGAACGGCTAATGTCATCAGCAGTCTTCAGCAGCAACTAGCACTAAACAGTAGTGGAAGCTTCTAGCAATAGCAGACAAGAATTGGCAGCAACTAACAATAGAATACATGAGTTGGCAACCGAATGAGCAAGATTCAACAGCAAAACACCTAAAAACAGTAGCAAAACAGCAATAAAGATAGCAGTAGCAGCAAAACAACAGCAAAATATCTCGAAACAGCAGCAAAACAGCTCGAAACAGCAGCAAAACAGCGCGAAACAGCAGCAAAACAACCCAAAACAGCAGCAAAATAGCTGAAAACAACATCAAAGACACCAATAGCAGCAAAACAACAGTAAAATAGCTCGAAACAGCAGCAAAACAGCTCAAAACAGCAGCGAAACAGCTCAAAACAGCAGCAAAACAGCAGCAAAACAGCAGCAGAGACAATAGTAGCAGCAAAACAGCAGTAAAATAGTTTGAAACAGCAGCAAAACAGCAGCAAAATAGCGGTAGCAGTAGCAAAAAAGCAGTAAAAGAAAGTTCTTGTTGATCATCAATTGCTATCCCAATTCTTCATCTTCATCCGTTTGATCCTATGTGTGAAAGCATCATGTATAAAAAAAACTAGAACAAAAATTAAATAATTCAATAATAAGAGTTTGTGCTATTTAAAAGATTATACATTAACTTACCTCATTTCGTTGTTGCTCATTAGAGTGTACAATGGGAATATGATCTGTAAGTTCTGGATTGGATGACACATTTTCAAGTGATCGAGTAAAAGTATCTACCACTTCAGGATCAATTTGCTTAAGCGTCTTCATTAATTCTGCTACAGTTTCTTTCACAATTTGGTCTTTATAGGGCTTTAAGAACTCATCGGGAATTATTGGATTGTTGCTCTTTCCCCTTAGTGAACATATCCCTGGTTGCTTTTTTCTATGGCCAAAGTTATTTGGTTTATTCATTACTTCATAGTATGCAACATCTCCATCAATTTCACTTTGAATTTGTACCTCCTCCATCTTGTCCTATAATGGGAATATAACAATCAAACAACTAATTTGAGACAAATAATCATATTCAAAAAAATATGCAGACAACAGGACTTACAATGTTACTTTGGGCGGGCTCATAAGATGTTTTGTATTTCTTGTATGCTTTCCTTTTACGACTTTCTTTGTACATGAGTGCCAAGGATGGTGGCTTTTTTTCAACATCTAGTTGTTGCTAGAATAAAAAAAAAACACATCCAAATAAGAATTGAATGAATATTGTTTACATGATCCTAGTGAGAAAGATATAGAAGGAAAAATGGTATAAAAATATACCAATTTATGTTGTTTCCTCGCTAAAGTCATAGGACCCATGGTGTGCCTATCTTTTTTATCTATACTTATTTCCCTTTTCTTTTGGCTGTCTTCCTGCATGCATGCATAACACACGGTTCATAGTTTAACACATTTCAATTTTAGAAAGTAATAAACAATTGTAATATAAATGGAAATAAACAACATAACTCTACCTGGACTAGTTCAAAATTCCAAAATTCTAGCAACTCTTTCAAATGTGCTTTTGGAATTGTATTAGGTGGATTTGCCAACCTATCACCATCATTGAGTGTAGAACACTTGATGCACTTGTGATACCAAAACAAAAGGATCATCTTTAGAACACAATTTCTTAAAGTTAACGCGAGTGAGTCCATAATCATCTACTTCCACATGGAACCAATCACACCCGAACAACACAACATTAAATGCACTCCAATAATTGACCTCAATTATCGATTTTATAGCCCCATAATATGTGACATTACCAAGAACAGGATTGTGATCCTTGCTACTTGCAAAGCTTGGAGTCAAAGCGGTTAAAGAGACTCCGCTATTTTGAGTTTTACACCCTTCATCATGATCTCTAGTGTAGAACCTATATCCATTACAAAAATATCCGGTGTACCTCCTTGCAATAGTAGAAGGACCTTTAGATAGTCACTTAATATGATCCAGGACATTATCCACCACAACCTTTTCTCTAAACCAAACCATGAATTCATTGATATGCTCTTGCACCTCTTTCCACCTTCTTTTTCGTTTGTCTCTAGACTTCTTCTTCACAAACTCTTCATGTTCCCTTCATAGTATTAACCATATAAGTAAGGTAATAAAACAATATAAATGTAAACACAATTGATAAGATATTAAAAAATTTACTCACTTGATGTAATTCTCAACTTGATCATCTTCACAATTAAACAACACATAACGATGTGCTAGAGCCATTGTGTATGAATCAAGAGTGTATGCCTTCCCTTTCTTCTTCCAATTCCTTTTCCTCCCAAGAGGATAACCTGCCTTAGGGAATAAAGGTGATTCTTCATCAATTTCATCAGTTTTCTCTTGACTTTCACTACTACAAAAAGAGCTCTTTTTTTACGTTGTTGCTTCGACGCCAGGGCTAGGCCGCCAATAGGTTATTATGATATCCGTGTTTCCTTGACGCTTTTTAGTGTCAAAAGTAATTTTAGACTTTTTAAAGCGTCGAGAACACTTACATGTGCCCCGCATGTGAACTGAATTAGGTGAACCCACATATCATTATACCGCCCAACATCACAAAACACCCTACTCGTCAAATTCTTAACCCTAACTATTCCGTATTTTTTTCCTTCATTCGATCTGAATTCCACAGATTCATGGAGTCATGGCCAAGATTTCGAATTCAGATTTTCTTTCTCCTTGCGATTCTCATCATTCTATCACAAAATTTATATTTCTTGCCAAATACTCTTGTCTTTCTCTCAGATCTGATGGTTTCCATTGAAAATTGATTTGCAACAGCTATCGCTCTTGTTCTCCTCACAGGTTAACATTTTTACATCACTCTTTGTTGATTTTTAACTTCTAAAAGTACTTCTCTCAATTTTTATGTGGGTTTAATTGATATTTGCAAGTTGCAATTACCCAATTTTACTCGTTTTAAAACCCTAGGTTGTAGATCTTGCTGAATTACTATTTCTTCATCAAAATTCTTATTTGATTCGACAAGTTAAGATCTTTTTTATTACGGTGTGAAAAAATTAACACTGGAAAATTTTGTTTATTAGAGTAAAAAAAAAAAATCAAATTACTCTTACTGGAGCAGAGTCGAATGGTTAAAGGGGTAGAGAAACTACTTGAAAGAAACTCCTTGAAAGAAGAGCTTGTATCGAACTCAATGGTGAGATACTGATTGCTTTAATGTTTTTTCTGGTTTTAAATGATTTTGATGATAATGTTATGAAGTTGTTGGCTGGGCAATGCAGTTGGATGTTAATTAAGCACAACTGATCTTGACGGAGTATACTGGTCCTTAGTACAAAATAATGAAATAGATTATATTGGTCATCAGTATAAAATAGAGACACGGGCTACAGTAAATTTACTCACAACATGGGAATTATTAATCCATTATAACTAGAAAAGTAATGAGCTGTTGTTTTGCTTACTGTTGTTTTTCAAGTATTTTTATTTTATCAAGTTCTTAATTATCCTTTCTATTGAGTTGTATGATGGTATTGTATTTGCATCATGTTGCTGTCAACTTTTGATACTATTGATTGGTAATATTTGTAATTTATCAAGTTCTTAATCCTTGCACTAGAAAGTTTATTAACGCATTTCTTGTCCCAATGTCTTTTTACCATTATAAAATGCATCAACTATGTATACTACATTCATTCATTCTATGGAAATTTTCATAAGCAGAAAAGGAAGAGAATGGAGGATATAAACCTCTTTATATCTGTCTAATATGTAACTATTTTTCACCTATGTTTGATTTTCTTTCTTCTTTCCTTATGCTTAAAATTTCTAAGGCAAGATAGAGTCTGCACTTTTGTTTATCAATTTCTCTAAATATTGCATCATGCCATCTTGCTAATGTGATTCTTAGAACTTATCAGGTTCTTAAAATTCTCCTCATTTCTCTCTCTCATTCCCTCTTTCTATTTTGTCTTTTTAGTTTTAACATAGGGGTGTGTGCTTGATTGTTTGGTTTTTGCCTTGGTTGAGAAAATAGCCTCACTCTCAGCATTGATCTGATATTGGTGTTTGCTAGATTTGCTTATAAGTTGCTTTAATACTTTGGCAGCTAGTCTCGGCCTTAAGAATGACGAGAAAATTATGAAGAATCCATATATAAGGAAGGAGCTCAGTACTTAATTCCCCGTTGTATCTTTCTATCTTTCTCTCTCTCCCTTATATTTTCATTGAATTATATTTGTGCTTTCCTAGAGTATATAAGTTGTCCAAACTCTAAATAGTTATGAAGGTTTGCAGCATATTATTGCCTTTTCTAGTAATTCCTTAGTCTTTTACATCTTTAGCATCTAAAAAACTAGAATGAAGAATTTGAAAATCATACTATTTTTAAGACATGGTTTGGGAAAGCACAAGTTGAGCAAGATTGCTTCGTGAATATGTATTCTGATATCTAATTTACTTGTGATTTATAGTCATGCCTCCAATATGGTGCAGGGATAGGCCTTGGTTTGGTAATCCTAGAATGATTTCAGGATCTTGTGATTGTAATATCTTTAAATCATTTTTTTTGCAGTGTTTATAATTCAAACTAAGAAGAGAGATACCCAAGCCTTCTACATTGCGTAGCTAGGCTATGGGCTTTGTTAACTTGGGTTCTGTCTACTTTAATACAAATTTCTAGATCTACTTTTTCTACTACTATTTTAATGTCTTTAGCAATGTTCTTTAGCTTTTCCTTGGATGATGTTGTGTTGATTAGAGCTAGGACCATGTCTTGTGAGTCTGATTTGATATTAATATTGGAGAAATTTTTGGAGACTTCTTTGAGTGCTCTGAGCCACTTAAATGATTGTTCTCTCTAAGAATTTTTTTATTTATTTATTATTTTAGTCCATGTTTCTCTTGATTTATTCTATTTCTTATGCCTTGAGTTGGAAAACTTGAAAATAGACTCTAAATTAGTTATACTTTTGTAGAGCTATGTTTGTTTAATTTGGACCTTTTTGATACCTTATTTCTGATAGATACTTACTAGATTTAAAATCCGGAACTGAATTCAAATCTGAAGTTCAGAACTAAAAATCAGATTTGAAATCAGAGTTGAAATTCAAAATGCTTGTGTGTGTGTGAAATTCAGAGCTTGTGTGTGTGTGTGTGTGTGTGTAAAATTCAGAGCTTCTTGAGTAGATCACTTTATGTTAATGCCCTGCAGCGAACTTGCGCGGTGCGATTAAATTAAATGGACGGAAGGTTGTTTTGGATAGATAAAGCTCAAGGCTTAAGTACAAACGTAAATGGCTATAGGCCATCACTCTTCAATACTCACTACAATAATAATAATCTGCCTAAGGTTCTTTACTCTAGACTACTCCCATTTATACTACTACTACAATGCATAAGTTGGCAACAAGGCCTTAATTACTACAAGTACTACTCTTGTCCTCTTTCCACTTTAGCACACTACAAACAAAAAGCCTAAAGCTGCTTGTTTGCCCTGCTCCCCTGCTGCTTGTTGTCCTCTGTTTCTTCTTGTTGTGGCCACGGTTTGTTGTTGTTGTTGGTATGTTCCTATTGCCTTCTCTGGTGCTTGTTGTAGGTGAGTGTCACGGGTGGTGGTGGGAGTGGGTTCATTGCATGCCCCATTTTGCTTTTCATTCTATTGGGGGTGAGAGCCCATTTGTAATCAAGAATTTAAGTGTATTTTTATTCATGACATGATGTAAGTTTTTTCCTAGCCTTTTTTTTAGCAATGTATAGATCCATATTATAGAGTTCTAATATTAATCTATAGGTTATTTCTCTATGACAGTTGGTATTTTATTGCCCCTTTGGTAATTGAAGAGTTTGTTAGTTGATATGTTTTGTTCTCTTGTTACCAATTGTTTGTGGTGGGTTTATATGCAAGAGCTGTAGATTCATAGTTCTCTTATTTTATTGTTTTTTTATTTTACTTAAATTCTCCTTTCACTTTAAGTAATTTTTTTATAGGATTTCGTTATATTCTGTCATTATTATGGATACAACACTTTTTTCTGACTGAAATGTTGTAATGACAAAGTTTGGCATTGTATGTGTGGGACCCGTGTACATTAGGCTGTGTTAATTACTGGTTCCACTATGGTAAATCTGGTTGTGTTTATTTAATATTTTTGTGGTGACAGGCTTCATATATTTTTATGCTCATTAAGTCATTTTAGTATGAGATGGTTTGAGCTCTGGTATCTTTACATGTTTGTGCAGTTCATTTTATGTCTGCCCTTTGGATCTTAGCATTTGTAATTTGATGAAAATATCCAAACTTGGGAACTAATATTGTTTTGGTCATGAATAAATATCCAAACTTAGCATTTGTAATATTGTCATTGGTCAGCAGTTAGGAATTACTTTTTAGTTGATAATGATATTTAAACACACCTCTCTATGAAACTATAAGTAGCTGTTGATGTGTTAGTAATCTTTCAGGAGATTAGGATGCCATATCCTGTAAGTGTGTATATAACATGTTGAAAAACTTTGATGCTCAGTGTTCATGGATTTGGGGTTAACAGCAGGTTACTAATTCTGACAAGTTTCATTCAGTCTCAATAATGTGGCATTCTGTATACATGTGAGACGAATTATTGACCCACGAGGTTATTCGGTTCAGTTTTCTTGATCCATGCTTCATTCATTCAGTTAGGCTTTGGATTTGTCCGCAATACTGATCTAGTCAAGAACTCATGATGAAAGACCTGTTGGCTTTTTTGTTCATTTATATTTCTAAATAAAATTCTAGCATCTACTCATTGCAATTGTTTAACTTACAATTCTATGTTTAAATACAACATGTTGAATCTCGAGCCTATATTGTGTAATGTACTAATTTATACTTCTTTTTTTTTTTTTTTTTTGAAGATTGGAAAAGGCAATGTAAGTGCAACAAGAGAATTGGCCGGGACACTTGAGCATCAAAACAAGCGACTATATCATCTATAAGGCCATCATCTATCTATTTTGGTTTTTCGTCTTATATTAGTGATGTATTTATTTAGGGACAAGCTACTATAATATGCGACGTTTTTCATTTTATTTTATTTTTATTAATTGTGTTGATGTTTTCTTTTATAAATTTGGTAATTAACTACGTACTCTTATTATTGTTGTTTAATTATTGTTTTTTTATTTAATCTAGTTATATAGAATATTTTTTATTTTAATTTTAATGTTATTAATTTAATTTATGATAAATTTAAATAACTATTATGTATGTATGATGGTAATAATTTAATAAAAGGGAAAAAAAAGCTTAAAAAAAATTCTAGACGCTTTTTAATGTCTACATATTTTGCACATTTTCAAATTTCAAAGAGTTTCCCGCCATACTATAGGCGGACACGAATAAACGCAAGACAACAAAAAGCGTCGCTAAATTTGAGTATGTAGAAAGGTAAAAGTGTCGTTATAAAACTACACACATCTGGGATAATGCGCAAAATACGTAATTTTCGATGCTTCGTATATTAGTTAGGACACAAAAAAGCGTCGAGAATCTCGATGCTTTTTTGTGTCCCTGAAAATTTTCGACTCGTGTATTTTCGACGCTTTTTAGCGTCGAAAAAAGGCCTAAAAAGCGTCCAGAAAACACGCTTTTTGTAGTAGTGTAATCTTGTTAAACCACTTAGATCGTTTCTTTACACTAGCATTCAAATACCTAGAGCAAAATATCAAGCACTCTTCAGCCAAATAACCTTCTGCTATAGAAGCCTCAGGGCGACATCGGTTTTTAACATATGATTTTAACTTTCCGAGGTACCTTTCTATAGGGTACATCCACCAATCACACACCGGTCCACCACGCTTGATTTCATCAACCAAATGAATTGGTAAGTGGATCATTATGTCAAAAAAAGAAGGTGGAAATATTCTTTCTAGTTCACAAAGAGTCGCGACAATTCCTGCTTGAAGGCGATCCAAATCTTTCGGATTGATGACTCTCTTGCATATTTCCCTAAAAAAGCCACTCAATCTCATAAGACGTAAAGCAATGTGCTTTGGGTTAGTTTTTCTAATTGCTGACGGAAGCAAGTGTTGCATTATTATATGAGCATCATGACTCTTGTACCCTGATATTTTCCCCTCCTTGACTTGTACACACCTTGCAATATTTGATGCACAACCTTAGGGCAGCTTTGCCTCTTCAAAACACTACAAAATATGCTTTTCTCTTCCTTCTTCATTGAGAATGATGCTTTGGGCAGTAAAACATACCGCTCGTCATCTGTGTCTATAGGATGTAGTTCTTCCCTTATACCCATTTCTTGCAGATCTAATCGAGCCTTATGATGATCTTTTGACTTTCCTAGTACGTTTAACAAAGTTGCCAGCACATTACCACATACATTTTTTTTTATGTGCATGACATCCAAATGATGACGATAACCACAATCTTTCCAATAAGGCAAAGTGTGGAAGACAGAGGACTTTCTCCAAGGACAATCTACATATTTCTTCTTTGGTTGTAACTTTGCAAACTTGTTTTCCTAGTTTTCCAACAAGCTTAAAATTTGATCCCCTGTTAAAGGATCTGGAGATGTCCTCTCTTCCTTTTCCCCATTAAAAGACACCATATCATGCCGCCAAGGATGATTTTCATCTAACCATCGACGATGAGCCCAATAACAGGATTTGTTACTGTTACTCAAGTGATGATGATCAGTCTCGTAGTGACAATAAGGGCATGCAAACTTCCCTTTGGTGCTCCAACCCGATAACATATCATAACCTGGAAAGTCGTTAGTGGTTGATTGTAAAGCTGCATGCATCTTAAATGTTTGACGCTTCTCCGCATCATAGGTGTCCAACCCATACTCCAACAAATCTTTGAGTTCTAGAATCAATGGTTGAAGATAGACATCAATGTTATTTCCAGGAGAGGTGGGCCCGGGAATAAGGAGAGATAGCATTAAGAATTTTGGCTTCATGCACAACCATGGTGGTAAGTTATAATTAATTAGGATAACAGGCCATGTACTATGTTGTGTGCTCATAGTTCGAAATGGATTGAATCCGTCACTTGCGAGGCCTAAACAAACATTACGTGTCTCACTAGCAAAATCTAGGTACTTTTGGTCAAACTCTTTCCATTCCTCACCATCAGCGGGATGCCGCAATAACTCATCTTTCTTTCTTTCTTCATCGTGCCACCTCATTAACTCTGCTGTTTCTGAACACATGTACAACCTTTGAAGCCTTGGTTTAAGAGGGAAATGCCAAAGAACTTTTTCAGGGACCTGATGCACTTTCTTAGGTGGTTGATTGCTAATATCTTCTTGGGATTCAGTCTATGTTTCTTTCCACCTTGGAGCATGACAAACATAGCAAGACGTGGCAGCTTCATGCTCCTTCCAATATAGCATACAATCATTACGATATGCATCAATCTTGTCATAATGAAGACCCAGATCTTTTATCAATTTCTTTGCCTCATTAAAAGAGTTAGGTAAATTGGATGCATGCGGTAACACTTCTCGAAAAAGCTCCAAAAACTCTGAAATTGCTATATTAGTTAACCCATGAGTACACTTCAAAAGGTAAAATCGAATAATAAATGATAGCTTTGAAAATTTTTTGCACCCAGGATATAACTCTTGTTTACCATCTTCAACTAACTTATAAAACTTCTTAGCCTCATCATTCGGCTCATCTCCAACACCTTCATACCTTTCTGCCACATTTCTATGAACATCATATATCAGACGTTCAATATCATCATGCATGTCTTCAACATCCCTCTTAGTATTTGATGTTGATGACATGCCCTTTTCATAACAATGCCATCCTTCAGTGCCAGGCTCAATCCCGTTTGCAATCAAATGATTGAACATTGTCTCTCTACGATGCCAAAAGCGATGATAGCACGCCTTACAAGGGCAAGTAGTTTGATCTCCAATTGCTCGTGAAGAGAACGCTTTATCTAAATAATCCTCTACACCTTTCTCAAACTCATGACTATATTGTAAGAAGTTGGTCCAACTACTCATTTCGTCTCCTTTATCAAAATTTAAACACAACGAATTTAAATATCTAAAATATTGGCATATAATTTTAACATTTATAAAAGGAATGACAATATATTTAATTAAGGACCAAGGCAAGCCCTTTTCAAGCTTTAAGTATTGAATAAGGAAAGAAAATCTAAAACTGACTTAATCAAATGAAACTATAGCTAAACTAATTTTATTAATCCTTATTCTAAACTAGTTGTTATAATGACTGAAAAACTAGCTACTAAGATAATTACTATCATAATTTCAGGTTAATAACCCCAAGCTAATAATCATTCGATTGCAAGTCACATCACAACAAGCCAAGCATATATACATGCATACATATAAAATGAAAATCATGTTGCAAGCCACATGACTATTGAGAACATTGACTAAAAAAAAAAAAAAAATCTACACAGGTATGTCTCAATATTTCTGTTGAAATTCTAATATGTCAAAGTTCTGATAACTTCAGTTTATTATATAGTGGGAAGGACTAATCAGAGGTGTAATTACCGTGGCCTTATCCTACAAAGCATAAATATTCATTTTGTGATTTGTAGAAAAAAACTGCAGCACTGAACCTTTTTTTTTTTTTAATGAAATTATATTACTCCAGTTTTTAGGTTTTGTAGAGGTATAAAATGAGAGATCATTGATGATCAATTGTAATCTCATTGTTGTTGTGTTTAGTACTCTGGTTAGTTTTCTGCATACCCTCTTCATTTCT
The DNA here is from genome assembly GCA_024500155.1 of Chenopodium formosanum. Taxonomy (NCBI): domain Eukaryota; kingdom Viridiplantae; phylum Streptophyta; class Magnoliopsida; order Caryophyllales; family Amaranthaceae; genus Chenopodium; species Chenopodium formosanum. The sequence goes on from CM044880.1 coordinate 23,688,523, forward strand.
ATATATTCTTTGCGCGTGTGTTACACCAGAATTTTACCCAACATTGAATTGTATAGCCTAAATAATATTCGCCCTTACAATCTTTCTATATAATGCAGATTAATACACACACCAGTTTGGAAGGGGAAAAGGATGCAGAACACTGTACTTATAATCAAAACTTGTGAATTTCAAGCATCATAAATGTGTAGTGCTTATATTGGTATAAAAGATAGTGTACAACGTTTTTTCAATGGAAAAAACAAACTATGAACAAATAGTTCAATATTATAATTCTAAGAATTAAAGATATTTAACCTTCCCTGATACATTATTTTGATATTGATAGGTGAATGATTGAACCAAGTTAGGAATTAATAAAGTCATGAAGGCTAATAGCATCAAATTTTAAGGCTCGCACCGGGCTGCCCCGGGTTAACACACCCAACACAGATTCTATCAACATTTTAAACAAAACAACATCTAATGATTCTAATGAATTTGAAAATATGTTTAGCTTCATGACATTGCATAACATCAACATAATTATCATAATTAATCGAATGCTACAAAAGCACACACAATTGATCACAAACCCATAGAAAGAAGACTATTTTGTCTAATCAAAGTTTCACATAATCAACTAGTAACTCAGAATATAAGATTAATTCAAGAAACTCCAACAAAACATTCTTCCTCCACTACTATATGCGCACCCATTTTGCAATTTTGAACAAATGAATTTGCATGTAATCTCTCTAAAAACTTAAATTAAATTTCAATTACAAAACATAAAAATAAATAAAAAAAAAACTTGATTTTGATAGATTCTTGAAAATTAATGAATAATTAATTCATAGATTCTTGAAAATTCATAAATTAATAACTAAAAAAATTAAAACAACTACCATAAATCAGAGATTACCTGCAATTGAAAGCACGATGATCGATTTCGATTATATCCAAGATCACGATCAAGACAACCAATGAATATGATGAAATTGCGCTAGGTCGTCACTCGTCAGAGTTCGCTACTGCTGAAGGAGGAAATTCAAGGACTAATATGTGAGTGAGTGTTTTTTTTACTTCTTTGGCGGTTTCAAGCATTATTTTACCCCAAAATTTTACAATATTTTTTATTTCACTTTGGCGGTAATAATAACCTAGAGAAATTCTTAAAATTGGGAATTACGTTCCTAGTCACACTTTTTTTTTTTTTTTTTTTATTTTTTTGAAAAATCCTAGTAGCACTTATTGTATCACTTTTTTAATTGAATTTTTTATTTTTTCAAAAATAAAAAGGTAACACCTTTTAATATTACTATAAAATGTTACCTATTTTAAAAGTGTTACTTTGTAATGATACCTATATTAAAAATGTTACAGTGAGTGATACATTAGAAAAAAATGTTACCATAATGTTACTTATGAATATAATAAATTTGTAATTTAAAAAGTGTTACCAAACGGTGATACATAAAGTCAATTATGTACTAGTGTGAAGAGGCTAGACAGTGCAGCCAAGAATAGTGAAGCTCAACGCAAGACTACGGTTAATGTTTTTCAGCTAACTAAGAAGGACTTGGATGAAGCGACGAGAAAGGTTGACGACCTTGAGAAACAGCTGAAGGCTCAATCAGAGGACATGGAGAAAGAGCGTCAAAAGTTTAAGGATCAGCTAAAGGAGCAGGCTAAGCAGTTGAAAAATAAGGTTGGGGTAATCGTGGCTAAGGACGAGGCTCTGACGAAGGTGCAAGAAGAGCTAGCGTCGACGTAGAAAGAGTTGGACGACGCGCTGGATGACTATGCTGAATTGGATATTAAGGTAAAGGCAAAGCTAATGAAGCAATTCTTGGATGGAAAGGTTTCCGATTGGCCTAAATGGAAACTTTAAATAAATGAAATAAGTTCATAGTTTTATTGGAACGTTACCGTTTCGTCGACGAACGCTTTTGACTATTTGTTTAAAAGTAGTATTTTCTGAGATGAGTTCCGTTCCAACTTCTTGGGACGGGGTTACCTTGTTGATCGATTAGCCGATAAGCGCCATTGGCGATGACTTGGGTGATTTTGTATGGCCCTTCCCACGGAGGAGCAAGCTTTCCCTCGATTGGATTCCTTGTATTCTGGAACGCTTTCCTAAGTACCCAATCTCCCAATTGGAATGTCTTGGCTTGACGTTTTTGTTGAAGCTTCTTGCGACGATTTGTTGTTGTGCCGCCATTCTGATTAACGATGTCTCTCTTAATTCTTCAATTGCATCTAAGCTGTCTTCCATTTCCTCTTAATATCTTTCCTCCGTCATGAGACTGAATCTTGACGTTGGGAAATCGGCCTCTACTAGGAGAACGGCTTTGCATCCATATACGAGGGAGAAGGGCGTCTGCCCCGTCACTTCTCTTGGCGTCGTCCGGTTGGCCCACAAGACTGCTAGGAGTTCGTCGGCCCACTTGCCTTTTGCTGCTTTTAGTCTTTTCTTGATGGCTTCCATGACAACTTTGTTTCTGGACTCGGCCTACCCACTGGCTTGTGGATACCTCGGTGTCGACGTCCGTAACTCTATACGAAACTTCTGCAAAAAAGAACGAGTTTTTTTGCTAATAAACTGTGATTCGTTGTCACAGACGATCACTGACGGGATCCCAAACCTGCTTATATTGTTAGTCCATATGAATGTAATGACCTTCTTGTCCGTCACCTGTTTCAAAGCAACTGCTTCAATCCATTTAGAAAAATAATCGGTCAGTGCTAAGATATAGACTCTATGTCCTGGTGCTGCAGGTAGCTTCCCGACGAAGTCCATTCCCCATCTCATGAAGGGCCATGGAGATAATGTCTGGTGGAGGGGCTCTGACGGCTTATGGACGATACTGGCAAACCGTTGACAGCTGTCGCATTTGGTCACGTAATGCACTGCGTCTTCATGAAGTGTCGGCAAGAAATATCCTTGTCTTTTTGCAATTTTGGCTAATCTCCTTCCTCCAACGTGACTACTGCATATTCCATTGTGCAAGTGGAAAGATAGATTGTAGTTCATGTTTTTGGATGCATCTTTGAGATAACCCTGACGCCGATTTGTGGAACAGGACTCCATCAATGATTTGGTATCGGGAGGCTTTATATTTAAGTTTTCGTGATTCCTCTTTGTCATTGGGGAGGATATCCTTGGTCAGGTAGTCTATAATGGGTTTGGTCCAGTTGTCTTCGCTGTTGACGTCGTTGACTGGTAGGATTTCTTTGAAGGATACAGATGGCTTTTGCAAATGGACTAAGAGAATGTTTGTGAAGGTGGTCTTTTTGAGAGCAGAAGCTAGGTTTGCTAGTGCGTCGGCTTGGGCATTTTGGTCTCTTGGGATTTGCGAGATAGTGAAAGGATCAAAGTGTTTGGCTTTTTCTTTGGCTATGTCGAGGTAAGCTGTCATTTTGGAATCTTTGCTGCGAAGTCACCTGTTATCTGGCTGACGACGAGGAGGGAGTCATTGTATACATCTAAGGCTGTGGCGCCTAAATCTTTTGCAACGGTCATTCCTGCAATCAAAGCTTCATACTCTGCTTCATTGTTAATTGCTTTAAAATCCCAAGATATAGACCTTACTATCATCTCCCCCTGTGGCGACTTTAGCACCATTCCCAGGACTGCTCCTTGTTGGTTGGACGAGCCATCGACGAACAAGATCCACTTGCTTTCGCTTTGGACATTGTTGATTTCTTATACCTCTTTGTCAGCTATAGCCTGTAAGTCGGGGCTGAAGTCAGCTACAAAATCTTCTAGGGCTTGGGATTTTATTGCTTTTCTAGGTTGGTACTCGATGTCCATCGTGCTTAACGAAATGCTCCACTTGCCCAGACGTCCTGTAAGATCTAGTTTTCTCAAAACAAACTTAAGCGGATAATTAGTCATCACCACTACGTGGTGAGTTTCAAAATATTGCCTTAGCTTCTTAACATCAGTGATCAAAGCAAGGGCTAATTTTACTAGGGATGTATATCTTACCCCAGCTTCATCGTCTTCTCTCGTCAGGACTGCGCTGACAGCCACAGCGCTGGCGGCAATATAAAGCTGCAAAGGTTTGTTAGTTTTGGGTTTCGATAGGAAGGGTGGCGTCATTAGGTATTTCCTTAAATCTTGCAAAGCTTTCTGATGATCGTCAGTCCATTCAAAATCTTTATTTTTCCTTAAAACATTATAGAATAGATGACATTTGTCTGGCGATCGAGAGATGAAGCGATTTAATTCTGCCACTCGTCCTGTCAATTTCTGGGTTTTTTTAACATTTCGGGGGGATTGAATATTTATTAGGGCCTTGACTTGGTCGGGGCTGGCTTCAATTCCCTTTTGTGTTACTACGTAGCCCAAAAATTTTCCAGCAGATACTCCAAATGAGCATTTAGTAGGGTTAAGTTTCATACCATAATTTCGCAATACCTCAAAGGTCTAACGAAGGTGGTCGACGTAATCCTTCGACTTCTTAGATTTCACCAGCATATCGTCGATGTATACCTCCATTGTATCTCCTAGCTGGTCTTTGAACATCCTGTTGACTAGCCTTTGGTACGTCGAACTTGCATTTTTTAGTCCGAATGTCATGACTTTATAACAATATATACCTTTGTCTTCTCCTGATCGTCGGGATGCATCAGGATCTGGTTGTATCCGGAGTAGGCGTCCATGAATGTTAAGAGCTCATGACCTGTTGTTGCGTCTACTATGGCGTCGATGTGTGGGAGCGGGAACAGATCTTTAGGGCAGGCTTTGTTGAGATTGGTGAAGTCAATGCATACTCTCCACTTCCCGTTCTTCTTGCTGACGACGACGATATTCGCGAGCCAGTCTGGATACTTGACCTCTCTTATCTTTCCAGTGTCGATCAGCTGCTACACTTCGTCGTTGATGATCTTGTTTCGCTTCGGAGCAAACTTTCGACGCTTCTGCTTGACGGGCTTGTGATTTGGGTCGACGTTCAGCTTATGCGAGATGATGCTCGGGTCTATACCAGTCATGTCTTCGTGAGACCAAGCAAAACAATCTTTATTCGCTCGGAGAAAGGCTAGGATAGTATTTTTGAGTTCAGGCATAAAGTTGGCTCCGACACGGACGGTTTGATCTGGTTTTTCGGGATCTAAGGGTATCTCTTCAATTTGAAGGTCATTGGGATTGTTTGGTGTCGGGCCATGTTGTAATTGCTATGCGGTTCTCATGGTTGGTTTAAGGGTTGTTTTGTAGCAGTGTTTGGCTTCACGGGGTTCTCCTTTAATTTCATAGACTCCCCATGGGGTAGGAAACTTGATTGATTGGTGGTAGGTAGAAGGAATAGCTTTTAATCGGTGGATCAAGGGTTGTCCTAATATGGCATTATAGGCTGATGGGCAGTCAACGATGTTGAATTTGGTTTGAGGGTTAAGGCCTCCTGCATAGGTTGGAAGGGTTATGTCTCCGAGAGTTGACATGTTTTCACCACTAAAACCGACCAGAGTTGTTGACCTTCTGGTGATGTCGCTATCTTTCAACCTCATGTCTTCCATGGCTCTTCTGAACAGGACATTTGCGGAGCTTCCTCCATCGACCAGCACCCTTCGAAGCAGACAATTCCCGACGACCAAAGAAATTACTAAGGAGTCCTCATGCTCTCTATTGATGTTGTTGACGTCGTCATCCTCGAAGGTAATTGACATTGCCTCCAACTTCTTTTCTAGGGGGTCTCTGATTTCTTCCGGGACATCAGCATTATCTATCGTCGACTTTGCGATCCTCTTTGCTGCAGAATAGGTTAGTCCACAAATATCGGAACCACCAGTGATAACATTAACTATTACCTTAGGTGCAGGGGGCTTCGGAGGTCCGACTGTCGTCTCTTCTGGCTGATGACGACTAGAGTCATTGCTTTTCTTTTTCCCTAATAGATGCTTGAGGTTGCCTCTCTTCAGCTGGAAGGCGACTTCTCTTCGCAGGGCGTAGCAGTCTTCCGTCTTGTGGCCATGATCGCTATGAAATTCGCACCACTTGCTCATATCCTTCTCCGACTCTAGCTTGTTGCTCTTCGACGACCAGCGCACTTTACTTCCCAAGGGCTCCAACTCCTTTACTACTGCCACAATATTCACGTCGAAGCCATACTCCGATATTTTGGGGTATTGCAGGGCGTCGAGGATTTCTTCAACCTGCACAACATTAACAGAGCGTGATCTACCTGATGCCTCGTAGGGCTGGTGTCGCCATGATCCCCTTGGGTTGCTTGGGGCCTTACGGTCGGACGAACTTCTGGAGCTTGGATAGGAGTTGCGGTTGGCGATGTCCTCGTTAAAGCGCATTTGAGCCACGGCTCTGGTCCTGACCTCTTCAAATGTTGAGTAGGGATACTTAACCATATCTTTGTACAGGTCCGAGTCTGTATGCAATCCGCGGAGAAAAGCTTCAATGGCAGTCCTGTTGTCGACATTCTTGATTGATACTTTTTCCTTTTTGAATCGATACCAATAAGTTCTTATGGTTTCCTTAGGACACTGGACGCTCTGATATAGATCGCTTGTCTTCTTGTCGAACTGCCTGCTACTTTCAATATGGGAATAGAATTTGTTAACTAACATAACAAAACTAGTGATACTACCTGGTTCGAGTTTGCCGAGCCACTTGAGAGCGAGGCCAGTCAGCGTTGCGCCAAACGATTTGCACATGCATGCCTCCCATCACTCGAACGGGATCGAAGCTTGCCACATCAGTTGCTTATAGTACTCGACATGTTGCTCGGGAAAGGTTGTTCCATCATAAAGCGACTTGAACGTCGGGATCGATAGCCTTCTGGGAATCCGGGCCATGGCCAGCTCGTCGCAAAACGGGGTCGCCGCGAATCCATCTGGAGCTTCTCTCTGAACAGGGATCGGCACGCCGGGCATCTTCTTCATCATTGACAGCACCCTAGAGTTCTGCTTTTCTAGGGAAGTCAACCTTTGGAGAAGGATTTCTGTCTGATTTGGCTGCGGGTTGTCCTGGTCATCCCTTGAAGTTCAAGTAATTCTTTGCCCGACATTCTTAACTGGAGGATCCAAGTTCATATCTCCGTCACTGGATTCAGTATCAGTGTCATGCGGAGATTCAATGTCATCCAGCGGCGGCATCCTTGGGATCAGGTCTAACTGCCTTGGCCGACGACGACGATTGCTCTGGGCGGACTCTAATTGCTGACGGAGGGTAGCTGCGTCAGATTCTGATGCTTCCTTTTCCTTCTTGAGACGCTCATTGGATTCCCTGGCTGCTTCAAGATTGGCTTGAATCTTCTCATAAGCTGCTTTTAGCTGCTCTGGGGTCATTTCGTCGGCTGACATATTGAAGGGTTAATAGGGAGTTTTTTAGACTTTACCTAGTTGTAGCCCCACGGTGGGCGCCAAATTATTTATGCTATTTTTTGTTGAGTGGGATTGAATATCAAAATCTAGGCTACGAATCAACTAAGCAAAATCAAAGGTAAAACACAATAAGAAAAAGAATAAACGACACGAGGAATTGGTGACGCGGAAAACCCAATGAAGGTAAAAACCACGGGTAGAATGAGGATCTACCAAACTTTCACTATGCAAAAAATAATGATATCAGTTTACAAGATGGGATGTAGTGTGTATATTGCTAGATGAATCTGCCCTCTACTCGTCATTGCTCTACCCTTTATATAGATGGTTGCTAGGTTTAATTCTAGTCGTTGCCAGGAGATAGAATTGTTCCCATGATTTTCGGACTTCAATTGCTGTGAATATTCTTTTTCTGTTTTGATTTCTAACGGACTGAATTGGCTAAGCTTGGACTAAGTCTTCACTTATCTCTTCCTAAAAAATAGGGAGTTGTTATTCAACTTCGTCTTCTGTCAATGCCGAGGGTGTGTCGTCGAGCCTACGCCTTCGTCAAGAGGAGTCTTCGTCATTGACCTTACTTGACTGTCGTTGACTGACCCTTGCAGATTTTTACCCATAACAATTGCTACAGCCTAAAATCTATTTTTTTTACTCTATTTGTGCGCCTTCTGATAGAGCTGCGCGCCCACATTGAAATCTAATCGGAAATTGGAGCTTTCCAATACCGTATCATTGCTGGTTGGGTCTTCAGTCTGATTCAATATTGCTGCGATTGGGGCTGGCAAATTGAGGTTCAAAAGTGGTAATTAAGGGGTGTGTGGAGACGATGGTCAGGTGTTGCGGCTGCCGCTGCAATTGATGGGGTTGTGACTTGGTGGCGAGAGGTAATGCAACAGTTATTGCGGTGTTAACGGTGGACTGCAGAGGGTGGTGAGAGTTGCAGGGATGTGAGAGATTAAGGTGTATGCGGGCTGTTGCGGCTAAACAGGGGTGTTGCGATTGTTGGATAGTTGATGTTGTTGTTTGGTTTTAGTGTGGCATATGTGGTGTGGTGGTGATGGCCGCTGCAATTGAGTGGCTGCAGTAGGTGAGGTTAAGAAGGTGGGGTGAAGGATAGGAAATGGCAGCAGCCTAGTAAATGAGTGATTGAATTAAACCTCAAACATTAGAGTTTCGAACATGGCCTTAAATTAGAACACGAACCTTGACCCAAGCGCATACCTACACACATCAAGAAAAACGAGAAGAGAAGTAAAATGAAAATGAAATGAAAATAAATAAAACAAATTAAATAAAGAGAAACAAAACTAAAACGATAAAGCTAACAAGCAATAAAATAAAATAAAATATGAAAATAAAGAAAATCAACTAAACAAGCCAAAATAACGAAAGTAAAAAGAAACTTTATTAAAACGAAAATAAGATAATAAAAGGGAAAATAAGATAAATCAAGCCCAAAAATGACTCTAAAACTACTCCTTAAGAGTGACATAAATGTCACTCATCAAGCATCCAACAATTGCATGTATCCAATTGATATAAATGAATTCTGCAAAAAAATTCAAGTGAAACAAGGGGTATTTTCAAGTGTAGTAAATTAAATTAAAATTAAGTTTAATGTAGAAACCCTATGAACTATCTTGAAAGTTCCAACTGAGGGATGTAAGATGTATGTGGAGGGAAAATCTAGTGTGAAGGTAGGAAATTTTCTAGAAGGTGATATAGCTGAGTTTCTAGGAGGAAAAAGGGGGGGAGAACACAATGAGTCACAATGATCTGAGCCCTATGAATAAGTTGTTGTTTAATTTGGTGAAAAAGACTATCTAGCCTAGAACTCAAAAGAAGGGGGAAGCCTATTCGATGGACATGGCTGTTATTTCCTGTCTATGTAAAAAGATAAAAATAAACTTTCCCTCCCTTATGTATCAACATTTAGCTTAATGTGTTCCTGGCAAGAACAAAGTGGGTTATGGAGCTATTTTATTTATTGTATTTGAATCACTTAGAGTTGAACTCAAAGGGAAATATGGGGGATAGAAGGAGAAGGCAGAAAATGTGATAAATGAAGAAACTCTGTTAGGTATAAGCCTAGAAGTTGTGAAGGGGAGTATTCATAAGTTGGAATAAAAGAAATCCACTCCTAGTGGAAAGAAGAAAGAAGGGGATGCCTTAGGGGAACCACTGAGAAAGAGCAGAAGATTGTCAGTTAGCTCTTTCCCTCAAACATGTATGGAGAAACCCCTAGAGTTGGATTCTGATGAAAATGTGCTTGAGGGGCACGTGTCTGAACTTTCAGACAAAGTTGAGATTGCTGAGAAGCAACTCAAAGAGGCTATAGGAAAAATTCAGAAGCTGGAGAGAGCAGTACATGGTCTTGAGAAGAGTCTTGGGAACGGAAGAAGGAGTTTCAGAAGGCTATCAAGAACTTGGAAGATAAACTGGAAGCAAGCATTGGGCACCAAAAGGAGGACAACAAGAAGATTATAGAGTTCTTTTTAAGTTAATCCAACTTAAATCTCTCTAGCCTATCTTAACCTTAGCCTATCTTAGCCTAGCCTAGCCTTAATTTCATCTTTTCTTCCTGCTGTCTAAGTCATGAACAATTTCAGTTTCTGTTTTTAAAACTTTGAACTATTTTGGGTTTGTAAATTTGCTAAATAGGATGTTATTTTTGTTTTTAATGATAATTTGGAATTTTTCTTATGCATGTGTGTTTTTTATATTATGAAAGCATGTGTAGGAAAGTGGAATTAACTAAAGGGAATTTAGCAGCACTGCCTTCAGTTTCCCACACTCGATGAATTGCTTGTGGGGCTGTGGATAGATGCTTAATAACTTAAATTTACAAGACTTTTTGTTGATGCTAAAAGGGGGAAAAGAAGAAGCAAACTTGAAGGCTGAAGTTACTTTGGGTTCTAGTCGATAAAGTATCAGACGTTTCTCTGATGTTGTGTATAAAATATTTTAATAGTTTCAGTTTTTATTGTGTTCTATTATTTTTGTTCTGTTATAGTTATTTTTGTTTTCGTTTTTTTTATTTCTATGTGTTTTTACTTTCTGCCAATAACTAAAAATACAAAAGTATGTCCGTCTATGTGAACCAACTTTCCTTAGTAGTTTTCTAAAGTTTGTCATCATCAAAAAGGGGGAAATTGTTGAAGCTTAAGGGTTTTGATGATAATGAATATAAACTAGCAAACTTCAATTAATAAGAATTCTCTAAGTGTTGTAATTAAAACAGGCAAAGTAGATTTCGAAAGTAGAAGAGTAGCCTAACTATGAAGATTTGAGGAGATTTCAAGGAAAGTTAAACAAGGTAGATGGAGAATTCCAACCAGGAAGTACCTGGGTTCCATAACAGGAACATGAAGACAGCAAGTTGAGAAGCTCAACTTGGCCTGCGTTAAAGACAACAAGTTTCACAAGAACTTGGTCTGCGAAATTCTAGTTGAGAACTGGAAGTCAAGTGACAGTAGGAACTTAGTCCTGGATTGCGTGAAGCCCAAGTATCCTGGAATGCATTAATTAATGAAGTAATTTAATTTTGTTAAGTTTTTATTCTTTAGAATTACTGTAAATATGTTTGGCAGGTTTAGATATGAGTTTTATTAGAAACGTGACAAAAGCATGGCAAGCTTAAATTAGGAAAGTTTTACGGAATATAAGTTTTGTGACAAGATTTATCAAAAAGATGTTATTTCATAAAATCTGGATTACTCAAAGATATTATTCTTTTCATAATTTATCTTAGATAAGTTTTTCTAAAAAGATTTACATAAAACCGTGTTTTGTGATTTTGGTAAATTAACAAAATTATCTTTTGAAAACCCTACTTTCTATACAAGCTAGTCTTGTATAAATTGTAGAAATCAGATTTCATATTTTTTGTGAGTTATGCGTAAAGAATTCAAAGAGTGCTTAGTGTAAGTTTGCCAAGTTCATTGTTTGTCATATTAGTTTCGAATTTCATGTGTATCTTACCTTTCATAAACTAGATTTGAATTATTTATATTGGTTGGGTTCTTAGGTGTGTGTGCGTGGTTTATATCTTTGCATACAGTTTTGAAGCTGAGTGAGACTACTCAGGAAGTATGAGTAAATCTACGTCAGGGACTTAGGTTGGGTAGAATAGGGTTCTACTGTGTAGCAAGTTCAGTCTGGAACTTGTGAGTAAAGGTATGAGTTTAATAGGTTGTAAGTTGAGAGTTTGTCCTATTATAGTGGATTGGTTTGGTTTTGAAATCCCTTATAGGGTCGAGGTTTTACTTTCTGTTGGGCCCTGGAAGATTTCCTCGTAAAATACTGTGTGCATTGCAAGTTCCTTTACATTTTTTTTTATTATTCCGCAAAAATAGTCATTAAGAACTCACATACAATTCACCCCCCCTTGTAGTGTTCGTCTCAACTAACACCTCTACTTACCTCTCGGATTTGGACTCTTTGCTTGACGATGTCTTAGATACATGCTATTTTTTGATTTTATTTCTTGGTCTCATGTAAAGCTAAAAGCTAAAAGGAAATTTTGTTGCTTACCATGTAGCTTAGGTCACCCGTATGGTGTGGAGCAACTATGGTATAGTTGTTATCTTAATGTCATAACTCTCTGTGTATTTATGGACAATTTGTCCTGGGATGAAAAAATCTAATTCCCTCACTTTTCCTAAAAGAAATAAATAAATAAAGCTTGGATCATACCATCGTACAAGTATTACTTTTGATGAACGTAAAACGACGTAGTAACGTAGCGCTCTTCTTTCCAAACTAGCCGTTACAAATACGGCAAAGTGGGAATACACAAACTCATAACCTCCCCCTTCCCCTCCCTCTCCAAATCCGACCGTTGTTAAATTTTACCGTTAAACCCCATCCAACCCAAATATCCTCTTTTCCCTGAAAATTCCTCATTTCTTCTCTTACACACCACATCACTTCTCTCTCTCTCTCTGTGTCTCTCTCCCCCCCCAACAAAGCGACGAAAATGGAAGATTCAACTTCAATTGTGATCGACCAAACTTACGAATTCTCTGCTCCAAGGTTTTATGACTTCATCAATGGCGAATCAGAGGAGGATACTCGAAACGCTGAACTTTGGTTTCAGTCTGCTCTTAGTCATGCTCCTTCTCGTATGTTTTTCTACCCTCAATTCTTTGTTTTTCTTGATTCATGAAGTTTGACTTAGGGTTTTGAAAGATTATTTATGGTTTCGGAAATTGCTATAATCTGTTCATTTAAGGGAAGATATTTCATTAATTGTTGTTATTCTGTATAATTTCCTCACTTAAGGAAGGTGTATCAGTAGTAATTGGGAACAAACATTTTTGATCGAATTGTTCAATTAGGGAATATATATTTTTCAGAAATTTGGTATAATTGGGTTGCAAACTTGTAATTGTGGATGATTTCTGTGGTTTTTCATTGCGATTGTTGCAATTTGGTGAATTAGTGGGTATGCAAAGTTAGAACTTGATGATTCTTTATTCCAATTAATTGCAGCGTTTATGCTGAGAATTAAGGCTTCTAGATCAGTTCAACTTAGCAACCTTTGCGATTTTGGCGATGCTCAAACGACAACGCAGGTTAATCTCAGTTTCTAATTTTCGATTTCGACACTATAATATTCGATTTTTCCAATTAATAATTGCTAGAAACTTAGAATTTTGTTGAATTGGTAATCTTGTATTACACAGGCCTCTGAATCACTTAAGCCTACAACTGAATCATCAGTTTCATCCGAAGTGTTTTCATCAAATCTAGATCAGATTTCTTCTGGGTGAGTATTTGATGTGATTTACATTACCATCAGCCCTTGAAAACACCAAATTTGTTTATTGGTTAACATGTGATGCTGTATGATTAGCCAACATATGGGGATGCCTGGTGAAAGGAACGAAAACTCGGACCCGGACTTGATCAGTAGCCAACAAATAAGTATACCCGCTGAAGTATCTTGTGAGAAAAATTGCAAAGAAGATAGTAGGTGTGTTTCTGTTTGTTTGATTTTTTCTGTTGATTTCTCAAATTTCTTCGGACATTGTCTAATTTAACAAGTCTGTTACTTTCAGTACTGTGACAGTAGTTGCTCCAGATGTGAAAATTGAACCAGAAATCATGGTGGAATCTGCAACCTGCCCTTCTCAAGGTTGGTTTTCTAGCGCAAGCTCATGGAACTGGCATTTACTTTTTATATATATTTTGCTTGTAACTTTTTTTATGTTCCTTATGGGCTATTCATGTTAGCGGACCAAAATCATCTTGGGACTAAGGTTTTGTTGTGGTTGTTATTGCTTATGACTTTTCTGAATATGACAGATGTATGCACCCCAAAACCGCCTGCCTTTACTAGTAAAGGAGGCCGAACAACGACCGAGCAAAAGAAGAAGCAGACGACCATGAAGATTGCAAGTGCACTAAAGAATCCATCAGAATTGAAATCGAAAATTCAGTCACACACAAGAAGTACTAAACCTGACGGTTTTAGGAGGTAGAACATTCAGTTAGAGTCAAGATATACTTTGATTTATTGGTTTGTTGCTCAAATTTTGGTGCTAACCATAATTTAATTAATCAACAGAGATAGAAGAAACTTAAACAGCTCTGTTGGGACTCCTAATTTTGTCCAGGAAAACCAAGCCATCAAGAGGCAGAAACTGGATGATGGAAAAACTAGGCAGGTCAGTGTTTCATTATTGGGAAGAACTTTCAAAGCTAAAATTTTGTTACTAATTTTCTTCTTACAAGTATTACTTTGGTTGAAATGTATTTATTTTTGATCCTTTTTATTATTACCAAAACAGATCCTAAACATTAAGCCTCCTAATCTGCTCCACAAAATAAGACCAGGTGCCACCACTAGTTATTCCAATTTGTGCTCTAAAGCTAAACCCTCCAAAGAAGACAGAAAAGTAAGATTTTCTTACAACAATCCTATGTACATATTGGATTATCTTGTTTCCAATCCTAGTACTAAATTGTACACTCTCATTGCATATAAAGATGTATGTTAGGGATCCTCCACTGCCGCCGGTGCCATTCGTTTCTACTGCAGAACTGATGAAGAAGTTTCAGTCAAGCACTAGAGATTCTTCACTGCCTCAAAATGTACTGTGACAAGATAATTTTTCATATATTTTTTTGGTTTCATTAAATTTTTTATTTTATTTTATTTTTTTATCATCTTGATTCTAAATTTCAGTATGATGGTGGTGGTTCTGTGCAGGGGAAGCCTAAACTGCAATTGACAAGGCCTAAAGAACCTGATTTTGTATCTTCACAAAGAGTTCGTTTAATAAAGGTGAAGAGCTCTGCTGAGCTTGAGGAAGAAATGATGACTAAAATGCCAAAATTCAAAGCTCGGCTGCTGAACAAAAAGGTACTGTTAATGATCTATTTTCAATTAAACATCTTACTCCATTTCTGCACTGTAATGAAATGACATCCTCCATTTTGTTCAGATTCTTGAGGCCCCAACTTTACCTCCTTTACCCAAGAGCCTTCCTCGAAAACCAGAATTTCAGGTGGGATATTTTTTCATTGTTTAACTGTCATCTTGTCAAGTTTCATTATTGAGAGCTTATATCTGACTATGCATTCTATTTAGGAATTCCACTTGGAGACTTTGGAAAGGGCCAACAAGAATGCAGAAGTATCCTCCGTGGTCTCGACTGAATCTGGTCATCAGGTATTAAATAGTCTGAGAATACTATTCAGTTTATACTGTTAGATGAACGGTCTAAAATGCTTAAGCTTAACACGAGTCGTCCATTTGCATTGCCAGAAAAATCAGTGGAAATCTAATCATCTAACTGAACCAAAAACTCCAGTGCTGCAAACATCCTTGCGAGCACGCCCAACAAAGATAAAAAGTACACTTGAGATTGAGCAAGAAGAGCTAGAGAAAATCCCAAAATTTAAGGCTCGGCCTTTGAGTAAAAAGGTAGCATACAATTTACTTTTACAAAGCATGATTACAGAGTTATAATTTTAATTGAACTTGTGATGTAGATATTTGAAAGTAAGGGGGAATCGGGGTTGTTCTGCAACAGCAAAAAGCAAGTTACAAAACCTCGAGAATTTCATTTTGCAATTGATGAGAGGATTCCGCCACCTTCTTCTAGTGTTGTCGATCTCTTTGACAAGGTACGGTATAACAGTTTTTCTGCTGTACTTTAATTGCTTGTTGGAAATTAGCTTTTCCTTACATTCCATGTCTTCTTTCAGCTGTCTTTATGTTCAGAGTCATCAAACCATGAGAAACATCTTCCAAGAAATACAAAGCCTAATCCATTCCATCTTTACACTGAGGTATATTTGTTTTTCCCATAATGTGGAATATTGGAATAATATTTCAAATTGCAATTGGTAACTTACAGAATTTGTTGCATAAAACCAGGAAAGGGGAGCTGAGAAAGAACGAAGATTGATCACTGAACTTGTGCAAAAACAGATAGAGGAGGAAAAAGCCAGAGTTCCGAAGGCTACCCCATATCCTTACACCACTGATTTCCCTGTGGTATGCAATTTAATATAATCTTCTAATGCTATTTTTACTTTGTCCTGCCTTTTTCTTCTCTAATGTTTTTTTTGCTCTGATGTTGCAGGTTCCTCCTAAACCTGGTCCTAAAGAATGTACTCAACCTGAGCCTTTCCAACTCGAGAGTCTAATTAGGCACGAGAATGAAATGAGAAGAGAAATGGAGGAAAGACTTGGAAAGGAAAGAGAAGAGTCTCAAATGAGGATCTTCAAGGCTCAACCAGTCCTGAGCAAGTAAGCATAAACATAAGCTGAATAGATTTTCAAACATCAGCTGGATAAATTTGTTACAAAGAGCCTCTTGCTCACATTGATTCCTTGCCTCTTTCTTTGCAATTTCAGGGATCCTATTCCTCTTCCTGAGAAAGAACGTATGCCTCTCACTGAGGTTCAGGAGTTTAACCACCACGTACAACATCGAGCTGTTGATAGAGCAGAATTTGACAAGAAAATTAAGGAAAAAGAAATGATGTATAAAAGATATAGAGAAGAGGCTGAGGCTGAAAAACAGGTGCATGTACTTCCGTTTGTCATACAAGATACATGCGATTTTGTAGTTATTATACTGACATTTTTTATCCGTTAGATGGAGGAGGAGAAGGCCCTGAAGCACCTGAGGAGGACCCTTGTGCCCCATGCCAGACCTTTACCCAAGTTTGCTAACCCATTCGTACCACAAAAGTAGGACCTTAAACTGTTCTTAAAATTTTATCAATATTTATCAATTGGTGTTACTTTATTCCATTGACTATAAATTTCTTATACGGTGGTGGTTATATGCAGATCTTTTAAGGATCCAACGAAGCCAAAATCCCCGAAATTGCATGTTCTCAGACGGAGGGAAAGAAAGGAATCAGCAGGCACCAATATAAAGGCTGCTCAATCTGCTGCAGCTGCACTAATGAGGTGATCAGGTGTGGGTGCTGTCCTGTTCAAGAACTCTTTGAACCCTCAAGGGGATTTGTGTACAACAAGACTTACATTCATTTATTCTGTTATTCATTATACATATTGTAATCTAAGTTGTAAAGGTTTTGTGGAGGAATGATGAAAGCAGTAATTTTTCAAAGTGAAAATAGCATCCAACTTTCTTACTTTGGGTAATATGCGTGACCCTTTCATGGATCTGACATCCAACTTCCTTACTCCGATGCCTGAACTAAATTATCGAATAGGCAACATTTACAAAAATTATGGAAATTATTACTCCATACTTGTAGCATAACATCCAAACTAAATGATGACCTAGAAGAACTAGGCTTTATAGAAATTTGTGGTACATGATTTCTACGTGATTAAAGAAGCTAACTGTAGGGAATAATTTCAAGTCTTTAAAAATCCCACTAGCTTGAACCCCACTGTGATCATACACTAAAGTACGGTGGCGTCCAAAATGGAAGAAAATAGAGCAAAAGAGTCGCCAACAAGTTTTTAAGGAACTTGTAAACCGTTCATAAGATGAAGGTTACACCCCTTAACGATCCAAGAGATCGTCAACTCCATAAGGTCATGAACCAAAATAGGGTTCGGGGATGATGTTACAAATCCAACCTAAAAGAGACTGAACTTGCGCTAATAATAGGTCTCTACTTTATTCTGATCGTATTCATGTGCGCTTTCTGACTAACAATAGGATTAACCCTAAACCTGTTTATCTATGTTGGTTGAATATTAATGCACAAATAAACTATTATTGGCGATCACTTGAATTATAATCACAATTAACCCTAAACAAGATTATTAATTATCTTATTAAGCGTGATTACAAGTACCAATTCCCTTTAAACATGCATCAAAGGTGTGATCAAGCAATAAATAATAAGCATCAAGCAACATAATAAATAATCAATATTATGAATAATAGTTATACTAATCATAAAAATAATAATATCATCATAAATCATAACAATTATAATCATAATCATATTCATGTTAATATTAAAGCATAATAATAATAGCAAGATCCTAGGCATGATACTAACAAGATTAATAACAAACCCTAACATGTCACTAAGCGATAAAAATCAAATCTTTAACCCTAACATGATACTAACATGAATAAACATTAGGAAGAAAATAGGAAGCATCATAACAATCATATTTAATATTAAAAATATCCTAGACATGATACTAGGAATATCATAATAACAATATAAAAATGATATCTACATCATAAAATTAAATCAATTAAAGTACTTACTTTGATGCCTCGTACCTCTTTCTAATAACAAAACACACACGTTAGTAATTTCAAGGAAAATAATAATAAAAACAATTAAATTAAATAATTGAAAGAGAGATTTGGGACCAAACCCTCAGAAATTAAACCTTTCACGTCTAGGGCGAAGGCAACTTCGAATATGGCTAGGTGTTTCTAGATCTTGTGAATGCGGAATTTTGTATGAAAAAGCAAGAAAGAATTGAATGCTAAAGAATACTTGAGAATGAGAGAATTGGTGAATGTAGATGTCGATGATCCATGAAAACGGAGTTTTTGATACGATATTTATAGAGAAAATCATCCAAAAAAGATAATTTGACAAAACAGAGTCTGAAGATCACAAAACAGGATTGGCGGCAACCCTGGCTAGCTGGCGCCAGGCGCCAATGGCTAGCGCCTGACGCCAAGCCTGGTTCCAGGCGCCAAGGCCTAGAGTTGGACGCCAAACTGGATTTCAACGCGTTTTCGAAAATCTGATAATTTTCCCGTACTGGAAGATAAAATAATATAATTCCTTCGAAAATGCTATTTGATCTTGATTAAAACTCTGAAAAGTCAACAAAGTTAACTTATCAATGCTAATTGAATTATGAATGAAAAGAACCTTCTAGAAGATTCTAGAAGACTAAAACCATTCCTAATTGCATTAGGAATGATAAATCATATTAGGCCCTCCCCTAGATCATTGGGCCGTACATAAAGCTCAAATCGGGCCCAGTTTAGTAAATTGGTCATAACTTCCTCAATATTCATCGGAATTGGGTTTATAATATATCGTTGGAAAGGTCTTTGCAAGCCCCATCCAACTACACTACTATTGGACCCATATCATAGACCAACCAAACTGGATTGGCTGTTTTCTTAAAATAAAGTTTTCCAAAACAGGGAGAAGAGAAAAGAAATAAAACTTTCCGCAACACTAGACTTTTCCACACTTTCGTTTCATTCGATTATGATTCGACGTGAAAAGTACTCATCACCGGGTTTGGTTTTGGGGAGAGACAAATGGGTGTCTACAGAAGCCCCCACTTTGACTGAGTTTGGAGAAACGCAAGTTTCGAAAACGAAAGTCAAAGTAACGATAGGGACGGAGAATGATTCATAACGTTCTGCGATCCTAAATCAATCTTGTAACGCCGATACCTGCAAAACTAGCATTAGTTAAACAGATAAAAGAGTTCAGAAACGCGTAACTTGCACCGTCGAGCACACGTCTCTGAAAGTAACCGATTGTTTTGATGACCTCCTGCAAGCTAGAGAACGCCATCCCGCTTGAAAATCGCTACGCCTGTAACCGCTTCCAAATTAGAAGATTGCTTCGCCTGAAACGATCCTCCTCCGCATTGACAATATTCCGCGTCCAAGGGAATACCATCGAAGATTGCTTCTCTTGAAACAAACTCCATCCACATTGATAATATTCCGCGTCCAAGGGAATACTATCGAAGATTATTTCTCTTGAAACAATCCTCAGTTGTTTGTGACAACTCTCCACAATCTAGGGAACACCACCTTGTTGTTTCGATGTTCACTCGTCTTTGAACAAAGAACTTCTTTTTTATATGACTCTAATTTCCGTTGTGATAGTCTTCGAAAAGATCACTGCTTCTTAATGTTTGCTATGCCAGTACGTCGGTACTTTGCTGCTTGTGAACCAATATGTCGGTGCTTTTGCTGTGATGACAATTCTCTTTTCTTTGGGAATAGTTGCCAACACAACTCTTGTATGATGTATGACAATCCGATTTAGGGAAAGTTGTCAATGCCGCGTAACAATCCATCCTTGGAAATGTTGTCACGATGAAGCGACAATTCGTACCTCGGAAAATTTGCCAAAATCCAATTTTTGAAAAAGTTGCCAATGCTTCGTAACAATCTTTCATAAGAACTTTGCTACGATCGACAATCCACATCTTGGAATATAACTCTTGAAAGCAATCCACCTTGGAAATTTGCCAACGCTATGCGACAATCCTTTTGGGAAAATATTGCCACTATTGACAATCCGTATCTTGGAACATTTGCAAAAAAGAGTCTACCGACAATCCACTTCGGGAAAATTTGCCACTTATTGAAATGAATGACAATCCACGTTGAGGAACTTTTGCCGATATTTATGATGAATAGAAACCTACAACAATCCTTTGGGAAATTTTTCTATAGGGAACTGGGTGTATGACAATCCAATTTCGGAAAACTTGCCAGCGATGACAATCCAAACTTGAAAAAAATTGCCAAACAAAGAAGGAGCACGACAATCCACGCTTGGAAACTTTGCCAGAGATGACAATCCAATCTTGGAAAAATTGTCGTTGATGAAGAATGCGCGACAATCTATATTTGGAAATATTGTCGTTTAAGTGCTTGATTTTGAACCGATTGTAATGAGCCAGTGTTTTATGCGCTTAAGCTAAGTGAGACGATTTTTTGTCAGGTCAATCACTTACTACGATTGTAATCGAGCCGACTACTAATCATGTCAAATTGCTTATAGGGGCTAACTAGCGTACCAAGGAACCCAAAATTGCTGCATGAGGTCGAAATCACCTTTGCGGGAGGCTTCGAGCTCTGTCGTTGCTGAGATATCTCTGGCGCAAAGAATTAGAGTAGGGTCTTCCCTATTTAGCTGCACCTGTATTTATTTTTGACTATAGAACTTTGCCAATTTCTTTAATTATCTTAGGGTTGGCCTAAGGCTTAATGTTACTTGACTCATTGACTTGACACAACTCAAGATATAAACTTGACTCGATATGTTGACTGACTTGAGGTTGACTCGACTCGAAGTGTAATGACACATGTGTTAGACTCAAATCAATCCCGTGAACATAGGTTGGCGGTAATGAATGCCTTGGACAAAATAGGGATAGACTCCGAAACCACACCCGAGGGGTTGGATAACTTTCTCACGAGTGATCTCCCTAGTCCCATCAACTTGATCACCTTTTCTGACAAGGATTTACCTCCGGAAGGTGAAAAGCATTACAAGTCTCTAAACCTCACAGTACTCTGCAAGAGGGTGAATGTCCCAATGACTCTTGTAGATAATGGATCGGCAATCAATGTTTTTTCACTTAGAACTGCGAGGATGCTAGGAATAAGGGATGAAGATTTAACCCCGTCAATACAAGGAATAAGAGCCTACGACAATACTCGATGCCAAGCTCTTGGAAAGATTACCATGAATGTAACGGTGGGAGCAATAGAACATGCCACTACATTCCAAGTAGTGGATATTAAAGCTTCTTTTAACTTATTGTTGGGATGCTCTTGGCTTCATGACCATAAGGTCGTCCCTTCATCCCTTCATCAACAAGTAAAGGCTATAGTTGGAGGGATCCTTATTACAATCGATGCTTCACCTATGAGGATTAAAGCTGTTGAAAATCCGATTATTAATGTTGAGCATGATGAGAACGATGAAGATTTGTGGGGCTTAAATGAAGAGGTTCCTTAATCGAGGAAGATGAAAGGACCCCTCTTTGCCATGACCCCTACTTTTATATGAAGGTAAATGATATTCTCAGAAAACAGGGACATTTTCCCGGAATGACTCTAGGAAAGCAAAAAGAGATAGCAAAGAAAATGGAATTACCTGGCCTCCCTAAATTAGATACATTTGGACTTGCTTTCTATAGTGAATATTTCAAGCATTACCCCAAGCTTGAACCCCACCATGATCATACACTTAAGCATGGTGGCGTCCAAAGGGAAGGAAGCTAGAGCAAAAGAGTCGCCAACAAGTTTTAGGAACTTGTAAACCGTTCACAGGATGAAGGTTACACCCATTAACAATCTAGGAGATCGTCAACTCCAATAGGTCTAGAACCATGACTGGTAGTTCAGGGATGAAGATACAAATCCAACCTAAAAGAGATTGAACCTGCCCTATTAATAGGCCTCTACTTTATTCTGATCGTTTTCATGTGCGCTTTCTGACTAACATGCAATCAATAGGATTAACCCTAAACCTGTTTATCTATGTTGGTTGAATATTAATGCACAAATAAAACTATTATTGGCGATCACTTGAATTATAATCAAATTAACTCTAAACAAGATTATTAATCATCTTATTAAGCGTGATTACAAGTACCAATTCCCTTTAAACATGCATAAAAGGCGTGATCAAGCAATAACAATAAATATAATCAAGCAACATAATAATTATAATAATAAACATAATCACAATCATAACCGTAATCATGTTAAAGCATAATAATAGCAAGATCCTAGGCATGATACTAACAAGATTAATAACAAACTCTAGCATGTCACTAAACAATAAAGATCAAAGCTTTAACCCTAACATGATACTAACATGAATATTAGGAAGAGAATAGGAAGAATCGCAGAAATCACAATTGTCATATTTGATATTAGAAATTATAGTTATTACCCTAAACATGATACTAGGAAGCAATAAAACATCCTAACATGACACTAGGAATTAAAATAACAACCTAGGCATGATAACTATATCATAATATAATTAAATCAATTAAAGCACTTACTTGGATGCCTCGTACTTCTTTCTTTCACGTTTTGGGTGAAGGCAACTTCAAACTTGGCTAGGTGTTTCTAGATCATGTAAATGCGGAATTTTGTATGCAAAAAACTAGTTTAGAAAAGAGAGAGAGTAAAGAGATTCATTATGAGATTTGGTGATAGAGAGAGTTGATAAAAAACCGAGGTTTTAAGAGGCTATTTATAGAGAAAATCAGCCGGATAAAAAAATGAATCAGAGTTTCGAAAAGAATAAAACAAATTGGCGCCTAAAGCTGGACTCTAGCGCCAAATGCCAGGTCT
This sequence comes from Chenopodium formosanum, assembly GCA_024500155.1. NCBI lineage: Eukaryota > Viridiplantae > Streptophyta > Magnoliopsida > Caryophyllales > Amaranthaceae > Chenopodium > Chenopodium formosanum. The sequence continues at coordinate 23,711,403 of CM044880.1, forward strand.
AGCGACAGACGCCAAGCCTGGCGCTGGTCATGTCGTCAGACGCTGGAAACCAATTTCCATGCGTTTTCTTAATTTGATAAAATTAAGCCGTACGAGTAGGCAAATCATATTTTCCTTAAAAACACTTTTTTTTATTTTGATTAAAACTCTTTAAAGTTAAAACACATTCAAGAAGGGTTTTGTTTCTAGAGAGAGAAACTCTTGCTTCCCTCTAACCCAATGGAGAATGATTCGGTGGTTGCCTTCATCGGATTCGTTCTCCAAAAGGTTAGATTGTAGAAGTAGGTTTCTATGTTCTTCAATTTCTTAAAAATAAACAATCCCTAAGAGCTTTTTGGAATTCTCGAATTTTTCTTTGACCTTTTGGGTTCCTCGCTCAAGGCTGAAGAAGGGTCAGAGTTTGTTGTTCCGGCAACGATATTGGTAGATTCGGCTGCTGGATGGTGTTTCGGGGTTAATCGATTTCCCAGCAGTCGGAAATTGCTGAAGGTTTGTTTTATCAATTGTTGGGCTGATTCCGGGTATTTTGGGGCTTCGATTTTTTAAATCAAACCCCCAATTTTCTGGGTTTTTTCGCTCAAGGTTGATGGTTTTTTCTAAACTGGTATGCCGGTGGCGAGTTTAGTTCTTTGGACGTGGGGTGCGTTCGGCGAGTTTCGACTGTTGATTCTTTGGCGAATCGGCCGATGGAAGGTGGTTCAGGTCTATCCGGGTTCCTTCTTCGATTCTGCTCAAGATTGAAGAAGGGTCTGAGTGTGTTGTTCTGGCGGTGTTTTGGTTGAATCGGTGGCAGGGTGGTGTTTCAGGTCAATTCTTTTTACCAGCAACTGGTTATTGTAAGTGTTAATTTTCCTTCGTTGAGCTATTTCGGGTTTTTGGGGCTTTGGTTTTCCAATTCAAATCCTCGATTTTCTGGGTTTTCGTTCATCGATTGGTGTCGGTTTCTGAGCTAGTCCACCGGTGTTTGGTTTTCTTTTCTATTCTTTTTTGCTGGTGGTGGCCTAATTTAGTGGGTTTTGGGGAGCGTTTTGAGGTGGTATGCGAGTTTGCAGGCTCGTTGGTCGGCGAGTTTGCAGGTTCGTCGGTCGTCTCTCTCTCCCCTGTTTGGTGTTGTTGTCTGGGCTTTGCTCTGATTTCTAGGTTCAACCATTCCCCGGAGCTTTTCTGGTTGCGGGATTGCTGTTTGGAGGTTGACTTTGAGGTTGGTGGCAGCTCCCATTAATTGCAGCCCCTGGTGTTCTTCAATTGTAAAAGGATGGTTGAATAGTTATTATTTGCCTCCCTTTTACTATCTTTGTTAAAATGAAAATTGCTTATTTGAGTGTTTCTACTGTCTAGATGTATTGTGTTACTTTTTTCAGCTTAGGCTTCCTAGTGATTAGTGTTGTTGGGTGATGGTTCATGGTAGCGATTCTTTATCCTGTTTTGTATTGTATGCTTGCAGTGTTGTCGTCCTAGCAGGCTGGTTTCTGGGTTGTTATTTAGCTGTGATATTATGATTATGTCTATTGATGGTGGATAGTGGAGGTTGGTTGTCTTGATTAAGTCTTGGTCTTGTTAGCTTGCTTGGTGTGTAGTGGGTTGAGGCCCGTTTTTAGTGTTGTCATCTAGCATGAGGTGCTAGTTGATGGCCTGGTTTGTATGGTGGGTGTTTCTCCTATTGCTACCTTGTTTCTTGGTTCTGTCTGGACTTCTTTTTATGCCTCTTCTTTTGTGGTAGTTGCTGGCCTATCTTTTCCTCGACATCTTATGCTTTTCTTCTTTGCTTGAGGCCATTGTGTTTGTGATGTTGGTTGATGGTTCATGGCTATGATCCTTTGTCCTGTTTTGTATTGCATGTATGCTATTGTTTTGTCCTGGCATGCTGACTACGGGGTTATTACCAAGCTGTTTTTATGGTGATGCTGTTGGAAGGTGTTTTTCTTTGTTTTTTTTGGTGGAGGTTGGCTCATGGTTGAAGCTTGGTCATTTTAGCTTCCCTAGTATGTAGTGGGATGAAGCCTGTTTTTAGTGCTGTCTCCTAGCATGAGGTGCTAGTTGATGGCTTGGATTGTATGGTGGGTGGTATCCTTCTTTCTACCTTGGCTCTTGCTTTTGTCCAAGACTCCTTCTTTGCCTCCTTTGTTGTGTTGGTTGTTGATCTACCTCTATCCAGGCATCTTGTGCTATTATGTTTTTCTTGAGCCTCCTTGTGTTTGTGCTGCTGGCTGTTGGTTCATGGCTGCGATCTTTTGTTCTGGTTTGTACTGCATGTATGCTATTGTTCTATCTTGGCAGGATGAATATGGGGTGTTATCAAGATGTTTTATGGTGATGCTGGTGGTGGTGTATTCTTTGTTGTTGTTTTTGTGTGATGGAAGTTGGTTGTCATGGGTGAGTCGTGGTTATTCTAGCTTGCTTGGTGTGTAGTAGGTTGAGGCCCTATTTTTTAGTGTTGTCTCCTAGTATGAGGTACTAGTTGATGGTCTGGATTGTATGGTGGGTGATATTCCTATTGCTACCTTGTTTGCTGGTTCTTCAAGGACTCCTTCTTTTGCCTCTTCCGTTGTGATAGCTGTTGATTTTCTTTATCGTGACATCTTGTGCTTCTTTGTCTTGCTTGGGCTTCCTTATGTTTGTGCTGCTGGTTGATGGTTCATGGCTGCGATCTTTTGTCCTGGATTGTACTGCATGCATGCTGTTGTTCTGTCCTGGTAGGCTGACTGTGGGATTTTATCAAGCTGCGTTTTATGATGATGTAGGTGGATGGTGTATGCTTTCAAGCTAAGCCAATGCTTTTTATACTCACTTTTTTTGTTATCTTTGGTTGTTTGGGTTTTTTTACCCTCTTTTGGTTGTAGATTCAGTTTCCTCTCCCTTTGTTAGTTAGAGGTTCCGTAGTTGTCGTCTTTGTATTGCCTTCGGGGTTTGGTTTTGTTGCTTCTTTGGCCCAAAGGGCATGTACTGAACTTTCATTTCTTGTAGTTGCTACTTTTATGGGTAGTAACTCTTTACTTCTGGTAATAAAATTCTTTATTTACCAAAAAAAAAAAAAAACTCTTTAAAGTCAATTAAAGTCAATTTATCAATGCTAATTAAATTAGGAATGAAAAGAACCTTCTAGAAGAATCTAGAATACTATAATCAATTCTAATTGCATTTGGAATGATAAATCAATATTAGGCCCTCCTTTAGATCATTGGGCTGCATATAAATATCAAACAGGGCCCAGCTTAGTAATTTAGCCATAACTTCCTCATTATTCATCAGAATTGGGTTTAAAATATATCGTTGGAAAGCTCTTTTCGAACCCGACCCAGCTACACCATTATTGGAAATTTGCCATGGACAAAACCAAAGTGGAATCGCTGTTTTCTTAAAATAGGTTTTCAAAAACAGTGAGAAAGAAAATAAATAAAAACTAACCGCAACAATAGACTTTCCACACTTTCACTTCATTAGATTATGATTCAACGTGAAAAGTACTCATTACCGGGTTTAGTTTTGGGGAGACACATTTGGGTGTCTACAAAAGCCCCAAATTTTAATAAGTTTGGAGAAATGCAAGTTTCGAAAACAAAAGTCAAAGTATCAATAGGAACGGAGAATGATTCAGAACGTTCTGGGATCCTAAACCATTCTTGTAACGCCGATACCTGAAAACTAGCGTTAGATAAATAAATAAAAGAGTTATGAAACGCGTATCTTGCACCGTCGAGTACACGTCTCTGAAGGAGTAACCGATTTATTGCTGCATTTGCTGTTGTGACAACCTTCCACAAGCTAGGGAATGCTATTCTGCTGTTTGTTTTGACGATCTTCTTCAAGCTAGAGAATACCTCCTAAAGATTTCTATGCTTGTAACTGCTTCTATTTTGCCGTGACAGACTTCTATAAGCTAGAGAACCCCATCGAAGATTGCTTCGCCTAAAACAACCTTCATTTTCCATGTGATCATCTTCCTCAGGCCAGGGAACACGATCGAAGATAACTTCGCTTGAAATCACCTCTTGTTGTTTGTGACAACCCTCCGCAAGCTAGGGAACGCTGTCGAAGATATCCTTGCTTAAAGTCATACTCATTTGATGCGATAAAATTTCGAGGAAAATTACCGAAGATCAATAATTGTCAATCCTTAAAAGCTCGCTTAAACTTTGCTTCCGCTATGCCAGTATGTCGGCACTTTTGCTGCTTGTGAACCATTTTGTCGGTGCCTCTTATGTTTATAAACCATTACATCGGTGCCTCTGCTATTTATGAACATTTATGTCCGTGCCTCTGATGAGCAAATGCTTAGGCGCTTTAAGCTAAGTGAGACGATCATTCATCAGGTCGATCACTTAATGCGATTGTAACTGAGCCGATTACTAAATCATGTCAAATTGCTTAGAGGGGCTAACTGGCGTACTAAGGAACCCAAAATTGCTGAAACAGGTCGAAATAAGTGTTATGAGTGGCTGAACGTTCTGTCACCACTGAAACGTTGCTGGCGCCACGATTTGGCTCTGGCGCCAGACGCTAGATCTAGCGCCAGGCGTTGAACTCTAGCGTTAGACGTTAAACATGTCGTTTGGCGCCAGAGTCGGGAATTCCATATATATTCCCTTTCTTCCTCATTTCGCCACCATCGAAAATCGCCGCGGAACTTCATCTTGGTCATTCTTGCTCGTTTCTCTTCCAAATTTGCTCAATTTTGTTGCAAATCGAAGTTTTTTAATCTTCTTCCTGATCTATGAATTTGACATTCTTGTTCACAAATTTTTTAAAAATTCGAACCTTAAATTGCTTAATTCGCTTTGTTTGTCAAATTTTATGCCATGAAATTGCTTGATTATGTTTAAATATTGCCCAGGGAGTATTTTGAGACTTGTTTGACTCAATTTGGTGGAGAAACAAACGAATCACCATTGTTGGGCCTCTTAAGGTCGGGAAGATAATGTGGCTTGTTCTTGATGTTTTTACTAGCAATTCTTGTCCAATTAGTCACAATAATTACCATAGTATTGCAAGAAATTGTTTGAATGCTTGAAAAATGCTGTATATGTTCATATCGAAATTGTTCTCTATTTTAGTACTACATACTCTTTTTTTTGCGAACATAGTATCATGCAGCTCGGCAAACCTTAGATACTATAGAACCTTAATTTATGTTAATTTTGCACAATGTAGTATGGCTAGACATCGAGGTTCGGGTTCACGATCCCGAGACAAACGACTGGAGCATAAGCCCGTAGAGGAGGACGCCGACCCGTTCACTTCTCTCGGTCCCCTCCCTGAATGGGATGAGCAGACCTTGTACTTCTCCCCCGACCACCACATTTTTAAGAGGGTGCATCGTGGTATTACAACTGGTAGGACACATTGCCATGGTCCGAGCAACGATACTCTAGGCGACCTATATAGGATGTACATCAGCGTTGACGGAGTTGAGACTTCTCTGGGAGTGTTGTGGGCTGACTGCCCTTTTCGAGGGTGCGGAGGCCATCATTTCTTCTAACGGCGGTCACCACGTGGCTCGCGCCCTGGTGGAGTTCTTCTAGGACACCACCAACACTTTCCACTTTCCTTGGGGTGAGATGATGGTTACCCCAATCGACTTCAGTCTCATTACGGGACTAAATTTCAGTTCTACTGCGCTGCCGTTTGACAACAACATTAGCGTCTACTCTCCTGAGGTTGAGGAGATGTTGGGTTCGATTGTTGTTCGGGCCTGTGCTGAGGTGGAGTCAGCACAGTTCAGTGCTAAGGGTATGCGCTGGTCGACTCTGGCGGCAACTTTTGAGGATGATGCGACCACCCGAGAGTAGCGGGTGCCCATTTTTGCGCTTATCTTGATGTTAGGGATGTTTTCCCCTAACAAGGGTATTAGAGTGCTGCTTTACTACCTGCCTGCAGTCTATGATCTTCACATGATCGGGACTTACGACTGAGCCAGCTTGGCCTATGCTGACTTTGTTCGGGCGTTGCGAGACTCGTGTCGACACCGATCCTACACGAGAAACGTCGCTCTGTCCAGCTTCTGGAGAGTCGTAGAGGTATACTTTATCTCTTATAAAGTTAGCTCTAAGCTTTTGTTAGCACTTGCTGATACTATTTTTGTCTTTTGTAGATCTGGTTCTACGAGTACTTTCCTTCACTCGCGCCAGCAAAACTGTCGCCACGTGGGTTTCCAGTGAGCACCTGCTGGGGAGGCCTCCACATTCAGATGTCTACCACCCATGTTTGAGAGCATATCCTCTCGATATGATTTTTGCATAGTTAAACACTTTGGTATTGCTTTTAGTAGATTCTCATCTCATAGGCATTCTTCGCAGGAGCCTGATGTGCAGTACCGGCCATGGAACGGCTTGGTTGTCCCTGAGTTAGCTGCGCAATACACTGCTGAGCGTCGCTACTTCTTAAGGACGTATGGGGCGGTTGCATACCTGGGAGAGAGGGTTGCTATTCAGCACTCCTCAGACGTTTTCGTTATTCTTGCTTCTCCGCCGCGTCATATGTTCAATGACGCGAGGCTGCTCAGTATGTCGGAGAGGGATGGTACCCCTTGGCGATCTCATGCGGTCCTGGGGCAGTGTTTTGAGGAGGAGTTGCTGCCACTGTTAGCTCCTGCCCCTGTTTTGTCTTAGGAGGCGGCGATATGATTTTCATCTTTTACCTTTTGCTAAGTAGCCCAAAAGTGATATTTTACTGACTTTGGTTTGCTTTTGTCAGGATGAGCCTACTGAGTTTGTGCCCCCTCATATGTCTATCCATTATTAGGGGACATACGGGTCTATCGAGTAGATGTTTCCTCCGGCTCCTAAGGATCAGCGCTTCGTGGAGCGGTCGATTCCTCGCCACCAGACCCGGGTGAGTTTATTTTCTTGCAATTTGTTCATATTTGCCATGCATTGTTACTGACTTTATTTCCTTGACAGTTCTCGCGCGAGGTGGTCACGGCGATGGCATGGTGTATAGATTCCTTCCGGAGCCAGCTTGTCCGGATGAGGAATGTGGCTACGTGTCGTCGTGATGACGTTGTTTAGGAGGTAGCCTTTTCTCCTTATTTCTCTATTGTTGTGCTTCTATTTTGATTGTTTCTAACTTGGTTTATTCTTGCAGGGTTAGCCTATTCCTTCTCGTACCCGAACGAGACCTGAAATTCGGAGAGAGCCGACGAGGTCTAGCTCGAGGCGTCGCCGTACTAGTTCTAGCGGTCTGGGTAGTCGTTTTGAGGCTGCCCGGACCGAGGCAGTGGAGGCTCAGGCTCTTCATCTTAGGGCACACGTGCTGAGCCGGTAGGCCAGGGAGAGGCTACCTCGGCTCCTAGAGGTGGTGGGATGTATGAGGTCGGCTTGTCATCGCAGCAGCCTCCGCAGCCTCAACCTCTATCGGTTCATCAGGGCAACCTTGGGTAGACAGGTCCTGTGCTGAGTTTTCCTCCTCCTGGGGAGACTACAACTGGAGCTGGTGGAGAGCATACTCCTTGCACTGCGCAGTTCTATAATATGATGGGCGTCTCTCATCATATGCGTCCTCCAGCGTCGTATTTTGTACCTGTGTTTTTTATTTTTACTTGTATAGAACTTTGCATAATTGATTTATTTATTAGACTTATTTGTATATACGTATTATTATCTATTTATTATGACTTTATTTATTTAGCTTGCATTTATTTTTCAATTTTATGTGCATATTTGTGTGTGCAAAAATTGTGATAACTACGATTTTGCGCAAAAATTCAGTCATTTTTAATATTGATGGAGGGTATCCAACTTTCTCCCCCCAAAAAAAATGAAAAATAAAAATTGGACTTACAACAAACTTAAAATTAAGTCTGGATAAAATTCGAAAAAGGAAAAAGAACGAAATTAATATATGAAATTAATTTATAAGGGTATAAGAAGGGATAAAATCGTAAAGCCATTGTTCAGGTTCGAATCAGTAAAAAAAACGTGGTTTTTGAATAGCTTCGCTGATAAGACACATCAGCGCAACGTGGCGCCACGCGTTTTTGCGTTGGCGCCAGGCGCTGCTGCTGGCGCTGAAGAGCGCTGACTCTGAATCCTTTCCGGATTGAATTGTATCGACGTTGTGTATAAATAGCCCCCTGGTCTGCCGATTTTCTTCATAATTTCAACAGATTAAACATAGTCTTAGCTTTTGAAAAAATAATCATGTCTTTAATTACTAAGAGTTTTACCAACTTCACACGTGAATGGTGTCGATCTTTAACTGCCAAAGAGAGAAAAGAACTAGACTTTTTTCATATAGGAGGTATCTATGGTGTTAAGGGGGTAGATCTTGATATAGTCTTCATTCATACCGCCTTAGAATATTGGGATACAGATACTCATTGTTTTAGACTAGGATGTGATGAAATTAGCCCTTTACCGGAAGAATTCGGTGCTATCTTAGTCTTCCCTTCATTAGATCTTGCGGTAATCCCTAGAACAGATGAGTATTATTATAAAGACTTCAAGAGCTTCTTTAATTTAAGAGACAAAGATCTAACAAATATTGTAGATGGTAGTATAGTTAATTTTAAAGAATTTGCATGCCATTACTTTGATAGACCTTATTCTGAATCTTTTCATGATTATAGAAGAAGGGATTTTCTCTATTGCATGCTTAACCAATATCTTCTCACTAGTGGTAGAATTAATGAGGACAAGGAAATCATACCAACTATTTTGGAGTAGATCGAATCTGGGAGAAATCTAATACCATTAATTGTTGGAGAGACTATGCTTAGTCTTGATGAATTGAAGAGAAATCTAAAAGCACCTTTTCAAGGCTCTCTAATTTTATTATAGGTAGAAAAATAATATTTTTAATTACAAAAATCAAAAACATATTTTTGTATAGTAATATTAATTTATTGTATTGAAATTTTGCATATGTGGCTGATTGAGGGACTAGAAATAATTAGTCCTCCCGATAATGTTGAAAAGTATACTCCAAATTGCTTTGTGAGGCAAAAGAAACGCTTCTTTAAGATGGCGCGCCGTGAATGAAAAAATGTCTTTGCCTCTTGCAACTTTGCTATCAAGTGGGTCATCCCTTGGTGGAAAATAGAGATCGATGCTTGGTGTCAACAAGCAACCTTTCTGTTGTCTTCCAACCTTAACCAAGATGACTTTTTATTATCGCTAGGTAAAAAGACAGTATGACCTACTTCAAACAATTCCTCCTGGCAATCTTCATCGTCCTTATAATAAATTCCCTGTTTCACAAGAAGTAGAAAATTTTAATGCATATTGGAGCGCTAGACCTTTATGGGAAGTGATACCTGCCCAATGATGTAAAGAGGTGGCTTCTTAAGAAACCTTCAAAGGACATGAAGAAAAATCAGAGTAAAACTGATGTGAAGAGTTGTCTAGGTGACAAGGTGATTCCTATTAAGGAATTCTTGGGTGAAAAAATTGAATTCAAAACACCTATGATGCCTAAGAAGAAGAGCTCTACAAAGGATAAAGGGAAAAGAAAAGCTGACACTTCAGAGAAGAAGGTTTGGGTAGAGAAGAAACATGGAATCCTAGCTAAGGGAGAAACTATTTACTCCAAAATTGAATGTAGGTCCTCTAAAGGATGCCTACTAGCTAAAGCCATGGACGATGAAGAGGATGCTGATAAAAATTGGAAGGGAGAAAAGAAAGAGAAGAACGATTGAAGCATTGCTAAACTTTCAATTTATTAGTCTTAATTTTAAATTTAATGTTAATTTATTTTATTAAGCTTTATTCCATCAATAATGTAGTTTTTAGTTTATTTTATTAATTAAATTTCAACTTTTTAATTAAATCATCTTCTTTAAATTTAATTTTTAAAGCAATGAAAACAGAAAATTGAATTTTCCAGAAATTTTTTTCGAGTACGGAAGTCAAAAATTTTCCGAAAAAACACAAAAAATATGCCCAGGTACTCCCTGAAGTGTGGCGCCGTTACTTTATGGCTGGCGCCGGCTGCTGCCGTTTGGCGTCTGGCAACAGACGCTGCCAGGCGTTGCGGTCTATCGACCGACGACAGGCTTTTTTCTGTGACGCCGATGCTTCGTCGAATTTCTGTCGAATTTCTTTTTATATATGGGATACGAGGTTTGCGAAAATTAAAGTGGTCGCACCCGTAAAGGGTTGCCTACGTATCCTTTCCTAAGGAATCAGGCTAAACGTAGCTCTATTGAGTACCCTATTCAAGTAATTATGGGTAGTACTTTTTAAATTGGTTAAGATTTGTCATGTTCGAGAACTCATTGCCATCCATATCAGTTAATTTTGTGTTACCTCCTGATAGGATTGTTTAGACAATATAGGGTCCCGACCAATTAGGCCTAAATTTGCCTCTTGGATCCAAAACATTTTTCCTTAACGCTTTTAACACCAAGTCTCCTACTTTGATGTTTCTTTTCTTAACCTTCCTATTAAAATTCTTAGCCAAGCGAGTTTGATAGCATTGAGTATGATATAAAGCTTCTAATCGCTTTTCATCAAGTGGAATTAGCTCTTCATATCTCGCTCTAGTCCATTCGACTTCATCCAGTTTACTTTCTAGTGCAATGCGTAGAGATGGTATCTCTAGCTCTACAGGTTGTACGACATCCATTCCATAAACCAAGGAGAACAACGTATTTCCTGTTGATGTGCGAATTGACGTGCGATAACCCTAAAGTGCGAAATGGAGTTTGTCAGACCAATCCTTGTAATTTACTGTCATTTTCTTGATGATAGTCTTTAGATTTTTATTTGCTGCTTCAACTGCTCCATTTGCTTGAGGTCTATAAGGAGAAGAATGATGGTGTGAATGCCATATTTTTGTAACAATTCTTCACACTCAGCCTGAAAGTGAGTTCCATTGTCACTTATCATTTCATGTGGGACTCCATATCGACAAGTGATATTCCTTTCGATAAAGAGTGCTACATGTTTCGCAGTGAGTTTAGCATATGATTGTGCTTCAACCCACTTTGTGAAGTAATCAATTGCTACTAGGATATATTCATGACCTCCTGTTCCTAGAGGAGTAATTTTACCAATAATATCAATTCCCCATGTAGGGAATGGCCATGGTAAAGTGTAGGTGTAAAGTAGAGATGAAGGAACATGTTGTAAATTGGCGTAGATTTGCATTTAGGGCATCTTTTTACATATTGATGACAATCCTTATTCATGGTAGTCCAATAGTATCCTTCTCGCATTATCTTTTGGACTAGCATTTTGCCATTAACATGGGTTCCACAAATGCCTTCGTGGACTATCCTCATAGCTCTTTGAGCATCATTTTTCCCTACACATAAGAGAGATCAACCCTTAGGTACCCTTTATGCAACTTGTTGTCTATGAGTACGTATTGGGAAGCCAAGAGTCTTAATGCTCATTTTTCTCTTTTGTCAGCATGAGGAGGGTATTCTCCTTTGGTGACATAGTTAAGTATATCTGTGTACCACGACTCTTCTTCTTCTTCCTTTTCATCTTGGATCACTTCATCATCTTCTATAGCTTGAATATAAGCCGGTTTGTGCCTTTTCTCTATGGTTAGAGGCATTTTCTATCCTAACAATTGAGTCTAGTCTTGCCAAGGCATCAGCAAATTGGTTTTCCTCCTTAGGTAAATATGTGTATTCTACCTTTTCTAACTGATTGGTGAGAGTTTCCATATAAGTTTTGTAAGGGGCTAGACTTTTGCTCCTTACTTTCCATCTTTTAGAAATCTAGTTGATGATCAATGAAGAGTCCCCGAATATTCGTAATTTCTTCACTCCCAATGCCAAAGCTATTTCAAGGCCTACCACGCATGCTTCGTATTCAGCAGCGTTGTTGGTAACGTCGAAATCTAGCTTTATAGAGATTGGAACATGTTCTTCTTTAGGTGATACTAATAATACTGCAACGCCACATTCCTTTTTGTTTGAGGCTCCTTCGAAGTATAAAGTCCAAGTATAATCTTCTTATGACCATCAAGTCTTCGTCTGGAAACTAATTGTTGTGTAGTGGCGTTGAATCTTCTATTGGAAAATCCGCTAGGAAATCCGAGACCAAAGATCCTTTAATAGCCTTTTAAGGCATGAATCTTACGTCGAACTGGGCTAAGTTAAATATCCATCTTGATATGCGCCCAATGAGTGTAGACTTCTCGAATAGATACTTAAGTGGATCCATTCAGGAGACTACAAAGACTGTATGCACGAGCATGTAATGTCTTAACTTTGTTGTGGCTCACACCAATGCGAGGCACAATTTTTCAAGTTGTGTATAGCGTACTTCATACTCGAGCATCTTGTTTCTTAGATAGTAGATTGCATTTTCTTTACCTTCTACTTCTTGTGCAAGCATGGCTCCCATTGTCTCCTTTGTGACTATTAGGTACAATCTAAGAGGCATTCCTGGAAGTGCTGGTGCTAATACAGGAGGATTTGCGAGATAGGCTTTGATCTTTTCAAAGGCTTTTTGACACTCATCGTCCCATATTACTGGTACATTCTTTTTAAGCTTCTTAAATATTGGTTCACATATTGTTGTTAATTTTGATATGAACCTACTTATATATAACAATCGGCTAATAAATCCTTGAATTTGTTTCTCGGTTTTGGGCGGTGGCATTGACATGATTGCCTTGATCTAGGTTGGGTCTATCTCTATTCCTCTAGAGCTTATGACATATACAAAAAGCTTGCCTGGAGTGACTCCAAAAGAGCACTTGGAAGGATTCAACCTCATGTTGTATTTCCTTAGTCTTTCAAAGAATTTTCTCAAGGCTACTTGATGTCCTAGGCGATCTTTTGACTTCACAATCATATCGTCCACATATACTTCAACTTCTTTGTACATCATGTCATGGAGTAAGGCAGTCCCTGCTCGTTGGTAAGTAGCACCTGCGTTTTTCAACCCGAATGACACTATTGTGTAACATTAAGTACCCCATGATGTTATGAAAGTTGTTTTCTCCATGTCTTCTTCTGCCGTGAGAATCTGATTGCATCCTGCGTATCAATCCATGGACGAGAGGAGTGCAGGATTCGCTGTATTATCTACCAAAATATCGATGTGTTGTAAAGGGAAGTCTTCCTTTGGACTTGCCTTATTTAAATTTCGATAGTCGACACAGATTCTTACCCTTCCATCCTTCTTCGGAACTAAGACGACGTTGGCCACCCATTCGGGGTATTTGGATACCCTGATAAAACCTGCAGTTATTTGTTTTTGAACTTATTCTTTTATTTTAAGAGCTACGTCGGGTTTCATTCGACGCAACTTTTGTTTTAGAGGTTTAATTCCTGGAATTAGTGGTATAGTGTTTTGAGCTATTTCTTTATTAATGCCTAGCAAATCTTCATATGACCAAGAAAATACATCAATAAATTCTTTAAGTTGATTAATTAAATTGGTTCTTTCTTGTTCATTAAGTGTTAATCCGATTTTAACCTCTCTTTTAATGATTGAATGATTTGAGATATCAACCGTCTCAGTTTCCTCAATTATCAGTGTTTTCTTTTCAAATGTTTCCATTGCTTTAATAATTTCTTTATCATTTTCATTGTTAATTAAGCAATGCTCGTCATCTTGGGTTAAAGAAAAGCACGAGAAGTAAGTAGAAGAAGACATATTATTGAATTCGGAAATTATTACATCAAAAAGGGAGATGTTCTTAGGGACTTGATTACTAACTATCCTAGGAGAAGAAAAAGAAGAAGAAAGGGGTGCTACAACTAAGGACTTGGATGACTCTACAGGAAAGACTCTGACTCTGACGACTCTTCAAACATCAGTCCTTGCCCTGTCGTTATGGAGATTTTCCTTCCACTTGGATTAGTCACCTTGAATGTCTTGCGCCACCCTTGTACTAATCCTTCTGCTGGAGTGATGAGCTTTGAGGGGTCAAAGTTCTCGCTTTGTAAGACTGTTTGGATGAGAGAGGAGTTATCCTCTATGTATCTCGGATCATCTTTTTTTCTCGCCTAAATAGTAGTCCCATGACATTAAAGTCAAAGCATGGGGTGCTTTCTCCTTGTGGATAGGAGTTGGGATTTCATCTAGAAAGTAGCAATCTAAGAAAATTTTTAATCCCGGTTGCCTTATTCCATTGACAACAAAAGGTTTGGGAAATTCATAGCATGGATAGTCCTCTCCTTCTTTTATGAATTGTCCATTGAGTGTAAGAGGATACTGATCCATTGGGATTGCTTTCTTTTGGATGCGAGCATTCCTACGTGCCTTAGACCTTTCTTTGGCTTGCTTAAGATCTTCCCGAGTCGGTTCGAAACCAAGTCCGAAAGTATCTAACTTAGGGAGGCCAGGTAATTCCAGCTGTTTTGCTATTCCCTTCTTCTTTCCTAGAGTCATTCCAAGATAATGTCCTTGTTTCTTAAGAATAGCATTTACTATCATATTGGTGTGGGGGTCGTGGGAGAAAGGGGTCCTTTGATCCTCCTTGATTAAGGAGACCTCTTCATGAAAGCCCCACAAATCTTCATCGTCTTCATCGTGCTCCACATTAATGGTTGGATTTTCCACAACTTTAATCCTCATGGGTGAAGCATCGATTGTGATAGGGATTCCTCTAACTATGGATTTTACCTGTTGGTGGAGAGATGAAGGGACGGCCTTTAGGTCATGAATCCAAGGGCGTCCCAAAAATAATTTGAATGAAGATTTAATGTCTACCACTTGAAAGGTAGTAGCATGTTCTATTGCTCCCGCCGTTATATTCATGGTAATCATACCAAGAGCTTGACGACGAGTGTGGTCATAAGCTCTTATTCGTTGTGTTGACGGGGTTAAGTCTTCATCCCATATGCCTAACATTAATTGCCGATCCATTGTCTACAAGAGTCATTGGGACGTTCATTCTCTTGCAAACCATTGTGAGGTTTAGTGCCTTATAATGCTTGTCACCTTCTAGAGGTAAATCTTTGTCAGAAAACGTGATCAAGTTGATAGGACTAGGGATATCACTCGTATGGAAGTTAGCCAACCCCTCAGGAGAGGTGTCAGAATCTATTCATATCTTATCCAAGGCATTCATCACTGCCAACCTATGTTCTCGAGATGTAGCTAGAAGCTTCCATACGTTCATCTCGACCTTGGTCTTCTTGAATTGTTTGACAATATCATTGTCTTCTATGATAGGTTTGGGAACTTGTTGCGTAGTCGGCATAGGTTGTGTTGAGATGGGAGGTTGTGTTCTCCTAGAAATTTTGAGGACGTCTATAGGTGAATCCTCTTCAACCCAGAAATCATCTATTGAATATGACACTGAAGGTGGAGGTCCTTCCATATGTCTTTTAGGTAGACATCTTCTTCATCGCTGTCCCACACCCCATCAATGCTTATGTCTTCTTCTTGTGGGATTTGAACTAGCTTCTTATCATCAGTCATTTTATGAATTAAATCTTTAAATTTAAAACAGTTTTCAATAGTGTGTCCCCCTGGTAGATGGTATTGACAATAGAATCTATTTGTCCTCTTTAGCGATTCAAATGGTCTCGGTTCGAGAGGTTTGACCTTACCACTCTCGGAGAGCATTTTGAACATTTTAGCGTATGACGTCCTAATTTGAGTATAGAGTTTATTCCTCTTTTTGGGTCCGTCAGTTACTTGTAAAGAAAAGGCTTTCTTCTTTGTGGGTGGAGTTTTATCATTCTTTTTCTGAAGCTCCTCTACTTGTTTCTTCTCGAATTTGAGAGCCTCACGTAGCAAATCTGTTCCCTCCCACATGGACCATATAGCATTCGTACATCTTCGTTGCTTGCTGGTTCAGGGAAGTCATCCATGGCATCAAAAAAGATCTCCTCCTCTTCTTCGATAGCATGAGTTTCTTTAATAAGCTTGATAAGAGATGAGGGATCAACCTCGTTTTCCTAATTAGAGATGGCCAAGGAATGAGAAAGAGGTTCATTGTCGATGCTTGGCTTCTTACTGGCAGGGGGCAATGGCAGTTTGTTATTATCAATTAAATCTTGGATAGCTTCCTTAAGCTGCTAACAATTTTCAATAAGATGGCCACTACCTGTGTGATATTTGCAATGTGCAATGGGGTTCCAATTAGCTGTTCTCTTCTCAACTAGTAGGTCCTCAAATGGTCTAATAGGAGTTATAATACCTTTTGCATTTAGTCAGTCAAATGCGGTGTCATAACTCATACCTATAGGAGTAAAGTTCCTCCTAAATGGTTTCTTTTGTCCTTGGTTGTTCATAGCAAGGACTTCCCTTAAATTGAAGGTGCTAACATTGTTTGAGTGGGTGGTTTTGGAAGAAGAAGGATTGTCGTTCTTTTTGCCTTTCCAGCCACTGTTGGAGTTACTATTAGCAACTTAGCCAGGTCATCTTCAATATTAATTCCAATGTCATAGACGGCCTTGAAGGTATGTAGATTATTTTGATACTTCAGATGCTTGGAGTACTTCTCTTGAAGGTTCTTGATGAACAACCTCACAGATTCTTTCTTGCTTGGTACTTCAATCATCCTGGCAGAGGTTTCTCTCCATTTGTTAAATAAAGAAGTGAAACCTTCATTGTCTTTCTGCTTGAGTATTTCAAGTTCCCAATAATCAGTTTCAACTTGAATGTTGCACTTGTACCTATCAATGAAAGCGTTTACTATTGATTCCCAAGTAGAGGTTCTCTCTTTGTCAAGGGAGAAGAACCATTTTTGGCAAATGGTTTCAAGAAATAGAGAAAACAAAGAGGGAAATACTTTCTTATTAATACACTTAATAATCATTATTGTTTCGAAAGCTCTTAGATGAAAATAAGGGTTGTCACTTGCCTTGAATTTCGGGATGTTGTTGGCATTGAACTTTTGCGGAAGAAGCTCCTTGTCCACTGAGACCCCTTGTGAACTAATGCCTTGAAATTTGTAGTCACTAGATAGCTTGCTCAAACTTTCTTGCATGAGGTCCATCTGTTGTTGCTTCATAGGGTCATTGATTTTGAGGGTTAAAGCCTTCAACACCTCAGTCACATCATTTAATTGATTCCTAAGTTGCCATTATCTTCTTAGCTTTCCTTTTTCAAGCGATTGGTTTATCGAAAGTTGAACTTGAATGAAAAGGTTGTCTTTGATTAAACGCCCTTCTTTTCTTGACCACGCGTTGTAAAATAAACCATTTTTGTTTTAATGACTTGACTCAAATTGACTTTGACTTCACGGGTTTATAAAGAAAACGAAAAACGCAAAAATAGGGTGTATATTTTTTAGAATAAAGTATAGGGTTCAAACATGTGGTTGAATTGGAGGATTAATATCCGACTTACCCCCATAAAAAGAAATGGCGGAAAACACGCACATACAAGACTCTCTTAGACATGGTTAAACTGTACATACATATTAGTGTGTGCTTTATATGGTGAGTGCAAGTGACATACTTTGACTCTTGTGTAAGACCATGGGAATTAGTACCTAGAATCGATTAAGGACTTAACAAGGTATTATTATTAATTAAAGTAATCAAATTGATTAGCGAACTGTTTAATTAGACACAAAGTGATGACTCGAGCAACATACCGAACCGTCGCCAAAACAACAAGACTGGTGCCGCACTTTGCAGCGTAGGGCCAGACGATAGAAGTGTCGCCAGGTGCTGCACTCCACAGTATGGTGCTGAAGTCCAAATCGCGACGCCGTTGCTGGAACGTTGATCTTGAATTGCTTCCGGTATTATTACTCTACAGGGTATGCCTAAAGTCGTGCTAAGTCAATTATGATTAAATTATTAGACTTTAATTACTCAAATTAATTAATTAATTAATTAGTCAAAGTTCTTTTAGTCATTAATCAATATTTTTGGTCTTAACACAAGTCAAACAAACGGTTAGGAAAAACACATAGAGTATGCACAACAAAAAATGCACAATTAGTCAAGTAGGCACAATATGATGCAATGAGTTCACAACCTAACCATGGCTCTAGTTCCCTGAAGTTCGGGATATGGGTTAGTCAAAGAGGGTCCATGGTTAATAGTCCGGATGTACCGCACGGAAGCCTTACCTTTTTAAGGGTTGGCGCGAGTGGATGGGACACCGCGAGTTAAAAAAACTCGCTTCCATGGTTTGGTGAATTCAACATTCTCGGATGTACCCTTTGTTGCACAGAGCGTTCAATTAGGTAGATGGAGCATGAATTCCCAGAGGGTTATGTCCATATGTAGAACACATATGGATTTCATAAAAGTGAGAAAAACTCAATTAGGAAGTAGGATCGAGCAAACAGTGCTAAAAACTGGTCAAAATTAGAACGCATATTACTGGCTCGGTATTGGAAGAACTTAGCGCCAGCAAATAGAGGACAGCTCCGCGATTTGGCTCTGGCGCCTGGCGACAAGAGTGTCACTTAACGCCAGAGTTAAATCCTCGACGTCAGACTCTGTTTTCTGACGCTAATAAAATTTTCCAGTTTAGCGCAGCATTATTTCGATCCTAGTTGTGAAAGATATTCCTCAAATTTCCTACGTGTAAAAATCCTATGTTTTAACTCATTACGGATGGTCTTTCTAATGAGATCTTTTTTATGCATATTAAAAAATTGTTAATAAAAATTACGCACATGAAAAACTTAGAACTTTTCGAGTTTCATCCACTCATTCTAAATCATTGCCAAAATAAATTTTAGGAATTAAAATAGAAATCCTCCCTAGTGGAGTCGCCAAAAACCGTAGGGAATATTTCAAGCTTGAACCCCACTGTGATCATACACTTAAGCGTGGTGGTTTCCAAAGGGAAGGAAGCTAGAGCAAAAGAGTCACCAAATAGTTTTAGATACTTGTAAACCATTCACAGGGTAATGGTTACACCACTTAACGATCCAGGAGATCGTCAACTCCAATAGGTCTGGAACCATGACTGGTAGTTCGGGGATGAAGATACAAATCCAACCTAAAAGAGATTGAACCTGCCATAATAATAGGCCTCTACTTTATTCTAATCGTATTCATGTGCGCTTTCGGACTAACATGCAATAAATAGGATTAACCCTAAACCTGTTTATCTATGTTGGTTGAATATTAATGCACAAATAAAACTATTATTGGCGATCACTTGAATTATAATTAAATTAACCCTAAACAAGATGATTAATTATCTTATTAAGCATGATTATAAGTACCAATTCCCTTTAAAAATGCATAAAAGGCGTTATCAAGCAGTTACAATAAATATAATTAGGCAACATAATAATTATAATAATAAACATAATCATAATCATAACCATAATCATGTTATAGCATAATAATAGCAAGATCCTAGGCATGATACTAACAAGATTAATAACATACCCTAGCATGTCACTAAACAATAAAGATCAAAGCTTTAACCCTAACATGATACTAACATGAATTTTAGGAAGAGAGTAGGACGCATCGCATAAATCAAATTTGTCATATTTGATATTAGAAATTATAGTTATTACCCTAAACATGATACTAGGAAGCAATAAAACATCCTAATATGATACTAAGAATCAAAATAACAACCTAGACATGATTTATATATCATAATATCAATAAATCAATTAAAGAACATACTTGGATTCCTCGTACCTCTTTCTTTCATGTCTAGAGCGAAGGCAACTTCGAACTTGGCTAGGTGTTTCTAAATCTTGTGAATGCGGAATTTTGTATGCAAAAAGTTAGTTTAGAAAAGAGAGAGAGAGAGTAATCAAGATATTCTTTATGAGAGTTGGTGATAGAGAGAGTTAGTGATAGAGAGAGTAGATCGAAAACGGAGGTTTTAGGAGGCTATTTATAGGGAAAATCAGTCGGATATGACAAAAAAAACGAATCAGAGTTTTGAAAAGAATAAAACAACGTTGCGCCAAACGCTGGACTCTAGCGCCAGACGTTGGAAACCAATTTCCGCACGTTTTCTTAATTTGATAAAATTAAGCCGTACAAGAGGGCAAAATCGTATTTTCCTTAAAACACTTCTTTTATTCTAATTAAAAATCTAAAAACTCAACTAAAGTCAATTTATCAATGCTAATTAAATTAGGAATGAAAAGAACCTTCTAGAAGAATCTAGAAGACTATAATCAATTCTAATTGCATTAGGAATGATAAATCAATATTAGGCCTTCCTCTAGATCATTGGCCCGCATATAAATATCAAACCGGGCCCAGTTTAGTAATTTGGCCATAACTTCCTCATTATTCATTGGAATTGGGTTTATAATATATCATTGGAAAGCTCTTTTCGAACCCGAGCCAACTACACCATTATTGGAACCTTGCCATGGACAAAACGAAACTAGAATGGCTGTTTTCTTAAAATAGGTTTTCAAAAACAAATAGAAAGAAAAATAATAAAAACTAACCGCAACACTAGACTTCCAAACTTTCACTTCATTTGATTATGATTCAACGTGAAAGGTACTCATCACCAGGTTTGGTTTTGGGGAGACACATTTGGACGTCTACAGTTTCGAACCAACTCTAGAAGATCTAAAGCGAGCCCATGAAAAGTCTAAGGCGCGTAAGAACGCTCGCACCCAAAAGAATGTAATCATAATGGACCAATATCCTCTTACTCTTAATGGAGAATTTATAAGAGAAGGAGAGGACTATCCATGCCACGAATTTCTTGAGCCCTTTATTGTAAATTGCATAAGGCAACCTGGGTTCGAAATCTTTCTGGATTGCTAATTTCTAGATGAGATCCCAACTCCTATTCACAAGGAGAAAGCATCCCCATGATTTGATTTAATATCATGGGACTCCATTGTTGGCGCGAGAAGGATGAGCCAAAGTACGTAAAGGAAAACTCCTCGCTTATTTAAACGGTCTTAAAAATCGAGAACTTTGACCCTTCGAAGCTCATGACTCCAGCAGAGTGTTTAGTGCAAGGATGGCGCAAGACAGTCAAGGTGACTACTCTAAGTGGAAGAATGATCTCAATAACAACAGTACAAGGATCAATGTTAGAAGAGTCATTAGAGTCAGAGCCTTTTCCTGTAGAGTACGTCTTCCAAGTCCTTAGTTCTAGCACCTTCTTCTTCTAACTCTAATATTTTAGCATCTACTCCTAGGATAGTTAGCAATCAAGTCCTAGTGGATATTTCTTTGTTTGATGTAATGATTTCCGAGTTTAATAATATGTCTTCTTCCTCTTACTCCTCGTGTTACTCTCTAATTCAAGATGACGAGCATTGCTTAACTAACAATGAAAATGACAAAGAAATTATTAAAGAAACGGAAACACTTGAAAAGAAAACACCTGCAATTGAGGACACTAAAACGGTTGATATCTCAAACGATCCAACCAGTAAAAGAGAAGTTAAATTCGGACTACCGCTTAATAAAGATGAAAAAACCGATTTAATTAATCTACTTAAAAATTCATCGATGTATTTGCTTGGTCATATGAAGATATGCCAAGTATTAATAGAGAAATAGCTCAACACACTATACTACTAATTCCAGGAATGAAACCTGTAAAGTAAAAGCTACGTCGAATGAAACCAGACGTAGCTCTTAAAATAAAAGAAGAAGTTCAAAAGCAAATAATTGCATGTTTTATCAGGGTATCTAAATACCCTGAATGGGTGGCAATGTGGTCCCTGTTCCAAAGAAGGATGGAAGGGTAAGAATGTGTGTCGACTATCGAGATTTAAATAAGGCAAGTTTAAAAGACGACTTCCCTTTACCACACATCGATATCTTAGTAGATAATATAGCGAATCACGCGCTTCCCTCGTTTATGGATGGATACGCAGGGTACAACAAGATTCTCATGGCGGAAGAAGACATGGAGAAAACAACATTTATAACACCTTGGGGTACTTACTGTTACACGGTAATGCAATTTGGGTTGAAAAACGCGGGTGCCACTTACCAACGAGCAACAACTGCCTTACTCCATGATATGATGCACAAAGAGGTTGAAGTATATGTGGACGATATGATTGTAAAATCAAAAGATCGCCCAGGACACCAGGTTGCCTTAAGAAAGTTCTTTGAAAGGCTAAGGAAATACAATATGAGGTTGAATCCATCAAAGTGCGCTTTTGGAGTCACCTCAGGAAAACTCTTGGGATATGTCATAAGCTCTAGAGGAATAGAGATAGGCCTAACCAAGATCAAAGCAATCATGTCACTGCCACCGCCCAAAACCAAGAAACAAATTCGAGGATTTATTGGCCAGTTGCAATAAATAAGTAGGTTCATATTAAAGCTAACGACAATATGTGAACCAATATTCAAAAACTAAAAAAGAATGTGCCAGTAATATGGGACGATGAGTGTTAAGAACCTTTGAAAAGATCAAAGCCTATCTCGCAAATCCTCTCGTATTAGCACCAGCCCTTCTAGGGATTCCTCTTAGGTTGTACTTAACAGTCAACAAAGAGACAATGGGGGCTATGCTTGCATAAGAAGTAGAAGGAAAAGAAAATGCAATATACTACCTAAGCAAGAAAATGCTCGAGTATGAAGTACGCTACACACCGCTTGAGAAATTGTGCCTCGCATTAGTGTGGGCCACAACCAAGTTAAGACACTACATGCTCGTGCATACGGTCATTATAGTTTCTCGAATAGATTTACTCAAGTACCTAGTTGAGAAAACTACACTTAATGGGTGCATATAAAGGTGGGTAGTCAACCTGGCCCAATTTGATATGAGATTCATGCCTCGAAAGGCCATTAAAGGATCCATGGTCTCGGACTTCTTAGCGGATTTCCTAATAGAATATTCGACGCCAATACATGACGACGAATTTCCAGATGAAGACTTGATGGTCACAGAAGATGATACTTGGACTTTAAACTTTGACAGAGCCTCAAATCAAAAGGGATATGGCGTTGGAGTACTATTAGTATCACCTACAGAAGAGCATGTTCCAATCTCCATAAAGTTAGATTTTGACGTTGCCAACAACGCTGCTGAATACGAAGCATGCGTGGTAGGCCTCGAAACATCTTTGGCATTGGTAGTGAAGAAATTATGAATATTCGGAGACTCTTCTTTGATCATCAACCAACTTTCTAAAAGATGGAAAGTAAGGATTGAAAGTTTAGCCCCTTACCAAACTTATCAAGAAACTCTCACCAAGCAGTTGGAAAAGGTAGAATACACGCATCTACCTAGACGGGAAAACCAATTTGCCAATGCTTTGGCAAGACTAGTCTCAATGGTTAGGATTCCTACGGAAATCGAGCAAATACTTTTAACCATAGAAAAAAGGCATAAACCGGCTTACATTCATGCCATAGAAGACGATGAAGTTGTCTAAGATGGAGAAGAAGAAGAAGAGCCATGGTATACAGATATACTTAATTATGTCAACAAAGGGGAATACCCTCCTCATGCTGACAAAAGAGCAAAACGAGCATTAACACTCTTGGCTTCACAATATGTGCTCATAGACAACGAGTTACACAAAAGGGTACCTAAGGGTCGAGCTCTCTTATGTGTAGGGAAAAAGGAAGCCCAAAGAGCTATAAGGATTGTCTACGAAGGCGTTTGTGGAACTCATGTTAATAGCAAAATGCTAGTCCAAAAGATAATGAAGAAGGGTATTATTGGACTACCATGAATAGGGACTGTCATCAATATGTAAAACGGTGCCCTAAATGCAAAATATACACTTACACTACACTTCACCATTGGCAATTTTCAACATGGGGAATTGATATCATCGGTAAAATTACCCCTCCTAGGACAGGAGGTCACGAATACATTTTAGTAGCAATTGATTACTTCACGAAGTGGGTCGAAGCACAGTCATATGCTAAACTCACTGCAAAACATGTAGCACTCTTTATAGAAAGGAACATTATTTGTCGATATGGAGTCCCACATGAGATGATAAGTGACAATGGAACCCACTTTCAAGCAAAATGCGAAGGATTGCTACAAAAATATGGTATTCAACACCATCACTCTTCTCCTTATAGACTTCTAGCAAATGGAGCAGTTGAGGCGGCTTACAAAAACTTAAAGAAAATTATCAAGAAAATGACAGAAAATTACAAGGATTGGCCTGACAAACTCCATTTTACACTTTGGGGTTATCGCACGTCAATTCGCATATCAACAGGAAATACACCATTCTCCTTGGTTTATGGAATGGATGTCGTACAACCTGTAGAGCTAGAGATACCTTCTCTATGCATTGCATTGGAAAGTAAACTCGATGAAGTCGAATGGACTAGGTCAAGATATAAAGAGCTAATTCTAATTAATGAAAAGCGACTAGAAGCTCTACATCATACTCAATGCTATCAAACCCGTATGGCTAGAAACTTTTATAAGAAGGTTAAGACAAGAAACATCAAAGTGGGAGACTTGGTGTTAAAAGTATTAAGGAAAAATGTTTTGGACCAATAGGCAAATTTAGGCCTAATTGGTCCAGACTATATATCGTCAAAACCATCCTGTCACGAGGTGCATCAAAATTAACTGATATGGATGGAAATGAATTTTCAAAAATGATGAACCTAGACCAACTTAAAAAGTACTACCCATAATTACTTGAGTAGGACACTCAAGAGAGCTACGTTTGGCCTAAGTTCTTAGGAAAGGATACGTAGGCAACCCTTTACAGGGTGCGGCCACTTCATTTTTTGCAAACCTCGCATCCCAGCATCAACAAAACGTCGACGCAACTTCAGCGCAATAGAAAAAAGTCTGTCGCTAGACGACATACTGCAACGTAAGGCGATGAAGCCTGTTGCCTGGCAACAGAAAGCAGCGTCTGGCGACAAACTTAAATTTGAGACGCCGATTTTTTGCGATCATCTGGGCAAATTTCGGTGTATTTCGGAAAATTTGTTACTTCCGTACTCAATAAATTTTTTGGAAAATAATTTAAGTTGTTTTCATTGCTTTAATAAATTAAATGTGAAGTTAATTTAATTAAAAAGCTGAAATTGCATTAATAAAATAAAGTAAATTACATTATTGATGGAGTTTAAATAAAAGCTTGTTAAAATAAATTGACTTAAAATTTAAACTCGTTTAATAAATTGGAATTTAAGCAATTCTTTAATCTTTCTTCTCTTTCTTTGCTCTTTTCCAATTTTTTTCTTTGTCTTCTTCATCATCCATGAGTTTAGCTAGTAGGAATACATTGGCGGACCTTCTTTCAACTTTATAGTAAATGATTTCTCCAATAGCTAGGACTCCATGTTTCTTTTCTACCCAAACTTTCTCTTCCGAAGTGTCAGCTTTTCTTTTCTCTTTGCTCTTAGTAGTGTCTTTCTTCTTAGGCATCATAGTGTTTTGACTTCAATATTTTCACCAAAGCGTTCCTTGACAGGAATTACCTTGTCACCTAGACAGTTCTTCACATTGGTCCTACTCTAATCTATCCTTTTGTCCCTTGTAGGCTTATTGAGAAGCTAATTTTTCACATTATTGGACGAGGAAGGAAGAACCTTTTGGGTAATCACTTCCCATGAAGGCCTAGCACTCTAATATGTGTGAAACTTCTGTACTTCTTGTGAAACAAGAAATTCATAGGGACGACGAAGATCCCTAGAAGGATTGGTTTGAAGCAGACCGTACTGCCTTTTTACCCTGCCGGGATAATAAAAAATCATCTTGGTTAAGCTTGGAAGACGACATAATGGTTACTTGTTGACACCAACCATCTTCTCAATTTTCCACCATGGGACGACCCACTTAATAGCAAAGTTACAAGAGGTAAATATTTTGCTCCACTCATGGCGACTTATTTTAGAGAAACACTTCTTTCTCCTTACAAAGCAATTCGGAGTGTATTTCTCAATATTGTCAGGAGGAATAATTAATTCTAGTCTCTCCATTAGCCACATCTGCAAAACAATTAACGGCAATGGATTCCTTCCAGATTCAATTTGTTCCAAGACAGATTTTATAATTGCTAGACCTTCGTTATTTCTACCACTAGTGAGAAGATATTGATTAAGAATGCAAAAGAGAAAAACCCTTCTTCTATAAACATGAAAAGACTCAGAATACGGTCTATGAAAGTAGTGGTGTGCAAATTCTTTTAGATTAACTACGCTACCATCCATAATATTTGTTAGAACCCTGTCTTTTAAATTAAAGAAGCGCTCAAAATCTTTATAATATCACTCATTTACTCTAGGAATTATCGCAAGGTCTAATGAAGGAAAGCCTAGGATGGCAACCAATTCTTCCGGTAAAGGGATAATTTCATCATAGCCTAGTCTAAAGCAATGTGTGTCTATATTCTAATATTCCAAGGCGGTATGAATAAAATCTATGTAAAGATCTACCCCCTTAATACCATAAATACCTCCCATGTGAAAAAAAGTCGAGTTCTTTTCTCTCTTTAGAAGTTAAAGACCGACACCATTCACAAGTAAAATCGCTAAACTCTTAGTGACTAAAGACATGATTATTTGTTGATAGCCTAATAATATAATTAATAATTAATCTGTTCGAATTATACAGAAAATCGGCAGATTAGGGGGCTATTTATGGGCAAAACTGATGCAGTTTGACTCATGAAAGGATTCGAAGGCAACGCACTGCAGCGCCAGACGACAAATCTGTTGCCTGGCCACAACATGAAGGGCGTGGCGACAAATGACGCTGCAATGCCAGCTCAGCGCGCTATGAAAACCGCAATTTTTTTACTGTGATTCGAATTCGTATAATGACTTTACAATTTTGCCGTTTTGTGTCATCACCCTATATACAAAATTCAATATATTTTTTTCCTTTTTTGGATTTTTTCGAGCTTAAATAAATTTAGGCTCATTTTAGTCCGATTTATTTTTCATTTTTTATTTTTTGGGGGAGAAAGTCGGATACCCTCCATTAACGATAAAAATAACGGAATTTTTTTGCGCAAAATTAATTACAAAATTTTTTGTACACACACATATGCACATAAAATGAAAAATAAAATGTAAAAATAAAACAGTCATAATAGATAATAGTTTGTATATACAAATATGTCTAATAAAAGAGTTATAATACAGTCGCCAAAGTCCTACAAAAGTGAAATAAAATAAAACACATGTACAACTACGGTGCTGGAGGGCGCAGATGATGAGGAATGTTCATCATATCGAAGAACATCGCAGAACGAGGAGTATGCTCATCACCAGCTCTAGACTTGTCAAGAGTCAGGAACCTCAACTTGGGGCCAGTCCACCCAAGCTCACTCTGGTGCTGAATCAACAAAGGCTGAGGCTGCGCAGGCTGCTGCGACAACGAGCCAAACTCGTACGTCCACCACCAACCGGAGGAGTCGATATCAAGCCTCCTTGGCCCATCGGCCCAATATGTGCACCCTCAAAGGAAGAACCCGAGCCCTCCACTTCCTCGATCCGAGCAGTGTCAGATCGGCAACATCGGCCACTAGAGGTAATACGACGACGCCTCGAGCTTAACTTAGACGGCTCCCTCCTAGCCTCGGGTCTCATTCGAGTACGTTAAGGAATAGGATGTCCCTTTAAAAATTAAATCAAGTCAGATGCTAAGAATGGAAAACAGGTGGATAAACAATACAAAATAGGAAAAAAGATACCTCCTGAGCAACGTCGTCACGACAATAGGAAGTTACGTTCCTTATCCTCACCAGCTGACTCCAAAAGGCGTCAATGCACCTCGCCATCGTTGTAACCACCTCGCGCGAGAACTGTAAAAAACAAAGTCAGTAACCATACAAGACAAGTATAAATAAATAGCAAGCAAATAACTTACCCGAGTCTGGTGACAAGGAATAGATCGCTCGACGAAGCGCTTATCCTTAAGAGCCGGAGGAATCATCTCCTCAACGGGGTCGTATGTTCCCTGATAGCTTATGGACATCCGAGGAGGAACGAACTCAGCAAGCCCAGCTTGGAAAAAAGCAAATCTAAGTGATTAAGGTCCACTTGGGGGCAATCTAGCAAAGAACTAAAAGATAAAAAAAGCATATCGCCGCCTCCTCGGGTAAAACAAGGGTCGGAGCTAGCAGTGGCAACAAGTCTTCCTCGTAGCACCGCCCCAAGCTAGCATGAGATCGCCAAGGGGTACCAGCAAGCGACCTCTCCACCAAGTTTATCAGCATCGCATCATGGAACATGTGTCGAGGCAGAGGGGCATGGACGACAAAAATCACGGAAGAGTGATGAATATCCACTCGCTCACAAAGGTATACCACCGCCTCGTACATCCCCTAAAAGTAATGACGCTCGGTAGTGTACTGCACGACCAGCGCAAGAATAGCTAGATCGACTCATGGCCGATGCACTACATCAGGCTCTTGCAAAATATATCTGTAAGGTGAAATTCTATCAAAATGCAATAAAAAGACGACAACTATTCAAAAGAACATACCAAGAGGATTAACTCTTAGACATGGGTAGTAGTTGCCTGATCACTAATGCAACTTCCCCAATAGGCACCAATAGGGAGCTCGCGAGGATATGGTCTCGCCGGCGCTAGCGACGAATAGTACTCATGGAACCAAATCTATGAACAAAGACAAAATAAGATCAGGAAATGCTAGTAGGGACCTAAAGCTAACTTTAAAAAGAGACAAAGTATACCTCTACGATTCTCCAGAAGCTAGAGAGTGCAATATTTCCTGTGAAAGATCTGTGACGACAGGAGCCTCGCAAGCCCCGCAAGAAATCAGCATAGGCCAAGCTGGCCCAGTCATAGGTCCCGACCAGCTGAAGGTCGCGGAGAGCAGGAAGGTAGTAGAGAAGTACCTGACAAACCGTCAGGGGAAAAAGTCCCTAACAACAAGATAAGAACGAAGATGCGCACCGCTGCTCATTGGTGGTTGCATCATCCTCAAATGCCATCGCCAAAGTAGACCGGCTGATACACCGAGCTCTAAGTCGAGACGGCTCAACCTTGGCACGGGCCCGAACGATAATCGGACCCAACAGCTCCTCGACCATCGGAGAAAGGACATAAATTGTACTGTCGAATGGCTGCGCATTCGAGCGGAACTCTAGTCTCGAGATAAGACTAAGGTCGGTAGGGGTGACAGTCATCTCGCCCAAGGGTAAGTGAAAAGTGTTGGTGGTATCCTAGAAGAACTCCACCAAAGCTCGAACCATGTGGTGGCTCGGGTCAAAAGAGTACATGGCCTTAGTGGCACGAAACAAGGTAGTCAGCCCACAAGACTCCCAAAGTCATCACAATCCCTCATCATTGCGGAAATACTTGTCGTACAAATAGCCAATGGACTCGTTGCCAGAGGCATGGCTACACGTCCTCCCACTAACGATCCCGCGGCGCACCTTGTCTGAAAATGTTGTGCTCGGGAGTGAAAAACAAGGTCCGCTCATCCCACTTAGGGAAGGGACCAAGAGAGGTGGATGGCTCCTCGCCCTCATCCACGGGCTCGTGCTCCCGTCGAGTATCTGTAGATCGGGAACCTGAAACACGTTGTCTAGCCATACTACATTATGCAAATCAACAAATTAAGGCTCTATAGTGTCTAAGGTTTACCTAGCCGCATGATACTATGTTTGCAAAAAAACAGTGTACGTACATTATAGCACAATTTCAATTCAAGCATATATGGCATTTCCAAGCAATCAAACAATTTCTTGCAGTACTATGACAATTATTATGACAAATTGTACAAGAATAGCTAGCAAAAACGAGAAGAACAAGCCACATTGTTCTCACGACCTTAAGAGGTTCAACAACGGTGCATTGTTTGTTTCTCCACCAAATTGAGTCAAACAAGTCTCAAAATACTCCCAAGATAATATACAAACATAATCAAGAAATTTCATGGCATAAAATTAAACAAACAAAGCAAATAAAGCAAAATATATTTTGAATTTTTCAGAAAATTTGTGAATAAACATGAAAAAATTCAGCAAAATTCGAGTGAGTTTGCAGAAAACTTACATATATCAGCAAACTAGATGGAATAAGCTTTGATTAGCAAAAATTTAGAGCGAATTTGGTTGAGAAATGAGCAAAAAAGAGTAATTTGAAGTTTTGAGGTGAATTGCGAACAAAAACAGCAGCAACGGCGAAATAAAGAAGAAAAGGGATTTTTTCAAAAATCCCGAGTGCAGCGTCGCACGAAAAATCTGTCGCCTGGCACAGAGTCTGTCGTCTGGCGATAGGAAGAATTTGCGGCAATAACAACTTCCGGTAGCCGCTGGAGCGGTGACAGAATGTGAGGCCTTGTAAAATGATTATGTGGACCTAGTGTAGCAGATCAGGTTCCTTGGTACGCCAGTTATCCCCTCTAAGCAACTTGACATGATTTAGTAATCGGCTCAATTACAATCAAATTAAGTGATCGACCTAATAAATGATCGTCTCACTTAGCTTAAAGCGCCTAAACATTGGCTAATTGCAAAGGCACCGACATAATGGATTATAAAAAGCAAAGGCACCAACATAATGGTTCATGAACAGCAGAAGAACTGACATAATGGTTCACAAGCAGCAAATGAAAGGAATGGTGTCCTTCGAACAAGTGTATTATTCTGATAGCAGGTTCAGAATTATAAGAAAGCTAATATATTCAGTAAGGTCAAGTGATCGGAATGCCTGGGTGGAGGCCGCTTCCGATCAGTAATATTAATATAATTAATATTACAGCTTAATCTTGACTGAACCCTTCGGGTCACACCCAAGAAAAATATACGAACCGCCTCGACGAATTAATTCGGAAGAAATTAATTCGTCGCCCGAGTGTTAAATATTTAGACGTCGGAAATTCGAGCTTAGAGTGTCAAAACCGAGCGTCGGAAGTCGAGTAAAAAATAATAAAAAGACAAGACGGCAAATTTTTAATAAATCAATAATGACAAAAATACCCCTAGCGTCGGAATCCCGAGTGCTAGGTGATTAGCCGAGCTAGCAGCCTACACCATGTGCGAGACATGCTAGCAAGGCGTGGCTAGTAGCCCGCACCATGTGCGAGGCATGCTAGCAAGGCGTGGCCAGCAGCCCGCACCATGTGCGTGGCGTACTGGCGTGCGCTGCTGCTAGCAGCCCGCACATGTGCGTGGCTAGCTAGCAGCGCCCTCTACATCAGCAGCCCGCACTAATGTGCGTGGGCGTGATGGGCCGAGCTAGCATCCCGCACGGTGCGAGGCTAGTTGAGCCGTGGGCCTAGGTCGTGTAAAAAGGGGAAGCTAGTAAGTATGCTTGCCTTTGGTGTGGACAAGTGTCCCAAGGAGAGGAAGGAGTTGGGAGCAAGTATGGTCCCCTCCTCTCCAAGTGGTGCATACTCCTCTTTACATATGACTAGGACACTTGTTGATTTATTACTTGCTTATATATTTAATTTAATTTAGCTTTAAATTAATTTTTGGAATTTCATGAATCCCACATTGATGGGATTCGGAGTAAAGTGATTGAGTGGGAGTTAGAAAGAGCATTCCATATTTTGGAAAAACTCTTAAACTCCATTAACACTTGGGTTTTTGTCGGACCTTGCTAACTCCAAGGTAGCGGACCTAAAAAGTCGTGTTCGTCCTTTGTGGGTGGATACCGTTGGAGGCACGTCATTTGCGGTGCTTAAGGCTTTCAAGTAAGAGCCCGTTTTGAGAGGGTGAAGCTCGCATCAAGGGTATGATTGTTCTTCCTTTTCTTTTGTTTACTTATTTATGCCTTATGGTTTTATTAATTACGAGTGGTTCCTTGGGTCGGGGTTGTTTCCGCGGTGAGTCGGACTCACCAAACCCCGGCAGCGGTATCGGAGCCCCGCTCGTTTATTTTTGTAATCATGTTTTTCAAGGTTTATTTTGGCTTATTTTTTCTGGTTTAAGTTGCTAATTAGATTAGTAGCTCGGTTTTATTTATTTTAATCCCGTTTTTAATGTCGAATTTGGCCCAGAACCCAGATTTTCGCCCAAAATAGTGAATTTTGGGTGGAAAAGGTGTTCTGGAAAGGTTTTTATCCCTTTGGCCCCTTTGGGACTGTTATTTTAGCGAAATTCTGACCAAAAATGCCTTTTTCGAGAGATTTTTCGTTTTTGACAAAAAATTTTAAGTCTTTTCTAACCTTTAAATTAATGGCATAACTTGTTGATTATGTGGTTGATTATTTGCATTATTTTCTGCATTTTTAAGTCACCTTAAAGCACACTTACTTGGTAGTATTTGATGCTTAAAGGTTGATTTATTTTCACATAATTGCAAACTAATTGCTTTTTAGTGTGAAAATTTTTGTTTTGAGGCTTCCTAAGTGTTAAAGATTCAATCTTTATTTGTGATAAGTGATTGAAACTTTAAAAACCACTAAATTCCATGTTATTTTGTATTAAACTTTGTTGTTTTAATCATTTAGTGTTGATTGGAAACATAAAGTTTAAATTTTTGTGATAGAAATTTGGTTATCTTCATGTTGGAAGATATAATTTTCAAGGATTCAGAAAATTTAGATGTTGGAATTTTCATTTGAACATTAAAGTTCATATTTTTCCAACCTCCCCTTACTTTGTCAAATTCGCAAGTTTAATTTAAATTGATTAAATTAAAAGTGAGAAATCGCCTCAACTTTGTAATCGCACCAAGCTAAACCAATTTAATTAAGAATGGTTCTTGGAATTATTTTGGTTTTTTGCAGTTTGAAATTTTATTAAGTTGGACTTGTTTAAAAAATTTTCATTTTTGCTCATTAAGTTAGTTCTAAAATTAATTAAGAATTAATTAATTATGTCTCGCGAAATGGAATCAAATCCCAAGGCCATGGCATGCAAAACGAGGTAAAGAACCACACTTGGCTAGCCGGGCTACATAGCAGCCCGCATGTGGCTGCCAAGGTGGCTGACCCGCCTTGCGTGCGGCCATATGCGCGGCAGCAGCACACGACCACAGCAGCCACGCAGCAGCGACCATGGTTGTGCGTGCACGTGCGTGCGGTAGTGGCAGCAGCTCAAGGCTGCTTGCCGCGGGCCGTGTGTGCGGAGCTTTTGTGTGTTTATGTGCTTGGTGCGGTGAGGTGAATACCCATAGTATGCTTGGTTCGAATTGGTACACATAATTAAGTTGTTTATATTTGGTAAATAATGGCAAATGCTTATGTAAAAGTCGTCCTTAGTAAAAGAGGCAAGGATGTTAATAAATGCATATTTGAAAAAGCCGTCCGAATTGAAAAAAGGCAAGGACTAATGCTTTTAAGGAGTATGAGAAAATACAAACAAATTTATAAATGAGAAAATGCAAAAAAAACAAAAAAAAAATATAAAGAAAAACCATAAAAATTCAAGTGTCTTTCTCCTCTCTATGCATTGAGGACAATGTTTCTTTTAGCTTGGGGGGAAAAGCGTTTGCGCTTTTTGTTCTTATGTTTGTAGATTGTTGCTTTGAATAAGCTTGGGGGTGTTAATACGTTTTTGTTTGGTGATTACTTAAGTTTGGTGTTGAGATTTGGCCGGTCTTTGCTTCACAATTTAGGATAACCACCAAATTTTAAATTTTAGCCTACCTTAACCCTTCTTGCCTTACGTTAAAACTTTTGGGAAGACCTTTGGACCTAGGAGTTGAGTCTTTCATCGGTGGAGGGAATCATGGGTTGTAGACCAAGGAAAGGGGATGCGAAATCAAGATGTCGTGTAGCCCAAAATGTTGATCTTTTTCCGGTTCCTTCGCGGAATCTATGAGATGCTCACTAAGGGGAGACATGAGATTAGTAGGGGGAACGCGGTAAGACCGTCTGGGATGAAAGTGGAATGTGATAACTAGTTCCTATGCTTAGCATATTTATGTTTCAATCAACCTTAGGTATCTTATAACGTGCATATCATAATTCACTTTAGAAAGGTTGTTATTCATTTGAATTATAGTCTCTTTGTAAAGTCCATTTCGTAAAGATTTTGTTTCCTTTTTCCTCTTTATTTTCCCTTTCTGGTTTGCTTCTTGGGGGTTTGGTGGAGAGTTATGGGTAAACTCTTAGGATACCCTTACGAGAGCATCACTCCTCCTCTAGGGCGATATAGGGGTTTACATGGCTTGTTGTAGCTAAAAACAACCGTGATTCCTACGATAGTGAGTCTTAGTGTAAATTCTCGCCCCTCTTTTTCTTTTTGCTTCGAATAAGCCCTTCTTATTCCTTTTTAGCCTTTGTTTTGCTCGGGACGAGCAAAAGTCTAGCTTGGGGGAATTTAATGAGTGTCATTTATGGCACTCATAGGGTAGTCTTTTAGCTTTATTTCTTTCCCTTTTTCATGCTTTCTTCTCTTATTTTTTGTCCTTTTTCCTTTAGTTTCTCTTTCTCCTCTTTTCTTTATGGTTCTCGTGTTTTTCTCGTGTTTTCCTTTCATTTGGCTCTTTTTCCCTTTTATTTCCTTTCTTTGTTTGCTTGTGTAGGTATTTGGAGAATCACCTTTGTAAAGGAATCAAGTTGGGACCTTAATGACCAAGTAAGGAAGAAGCATTTGGCTAGAGAGGGCTTAGAGGGGCCTTGGACGGAGAGGTCTCCAAGGTATTTTCAGCAGGCCGCGGGCGCGGGTCAGTGGAGCCGCGTGCGCGGGCTCAAGAAGAGCAAATTGCAAGATTTTGGCAAGAGCTTCCCGCGGGCTCTACGCGGGCGCGGGAAATCTGGAGAGGGCGCTCCATCTCAGAGAGACCGCGACCCCCTGATCGAGAGAGGCCGCAGGTTTTGCCGGTTTCTTCTTTACTTATAAATAGAATTGTAATTCCTTTTTGAAATCAACTTTTTGATAATTTCTCAGTAGCTTAGTTTTAGAGAGAGAATTTAGAGAGAAGTTAGAGAGAAGTTCTTGGTTTTGGATTAGTAACTCAACATTTGATCAATCAAGTTTGGATTTCTTCATTTTCAATCATCAATATTAGTGAGAATCTCTTCCTTCTTTCATCTCTTACTTACTTGCTATTTGATTTATGCTTATTGCTTATTTTTCTTTGGATTTTAATTTGATATTGTTTAATAATTTGATTTCTCTTAGATTTTGATATAGAATGAAGATTAATGCTATTTCCAGTTATTTGTTCTTAAATTTCACCATGATTAGTGTGTAGATTAGTTGCTAGGGAAAGGGGGAAGCATGTTTGATTAATGAAATTGCTAGTTGATGCTCTTTGATTGATTGATTTGTTGCAATTAAATTGGTTAACATAGTTTTGCATGTGATTGATTAGACTAGGAGTGATCAACCTATAAGATTAATCTATATTGCATTGCAACTCTTAATGACATGAACAATTGAATTGAAAGTTGCTCTAATTGATTGGGTTTGCTTGTGATTCTTCTTGATTTGCCTTTCATAGTGATTCCTAGATTGGCCTATAGGAGATAGCATTTTAACTCTCTTGATTGCTACTATTGTTTGTCCATTACAATACTTTAATTAATTGATTGAGCTCTAAATTAGCATTATCATTGAACTTGTATGTGGAACCCATATCCCTAGTGTTTAGACCTTTGATTTACTTGATTAGACTTGTTTTAGTTGACCATAGTGCCAACCATAATCTCAACTCCATCTTCGAGGTAGCTTGACTTAGACTCTAGTTTTCATCATTGCATTCCCTAGGGATCGACCCTTAACTTGCCCTATATTCATATAAGGTTGGTTAGGTGTTTACAAATTTAGTTTGACTTGGGGGAAGGGTAGATAACGACATACATTTTCCTCTTGTCAAAATGGCGCCGTTGTCGGGGGAATGCTATTGGTGCTTAGCTTTTGTTGTTGAGTCTACTTCATTTTAATTGAAAAATACAAAAAGATTTTGTTTCTTTAGGCTAAACTTGTAGCCGTGCTACTAATATTTTTCTTTGAGTTTTACATGCATAGAGCTCGTGATCGATCCATTGTGCCTTTTGACCCGAAAATCGAAAGGACTCTCTCAAGGAGAAGAATAGCTAATCGATCCTTGGGGTATAGTTCTTCAATTGAAGAAAAGATTGAAGAAGAGCAAGGCATGGGAGAAAATCCTAGAGTGGCCTTGAAGGAGCTAGGAATACCCGGTGATTATAGGTTTGGGAGCGGCATAGCTCCGCCTACAACAACGACAAATGATTTCGAAATTCGGTCGGCTATGATCACCTTAATTGAGAGGAGGCAATATAGTGAGGCTAAGAATGAGAGCCCGTTGAACCATCTTAAAGAATTTGAGATATATTGCAACACGATAAAAGTCAACGGAGTTTCTCAAGAGTTCATCCGCCTAAAGTTGTTTCCCTTCTCTCTCATAGGAAGATCCTTAGAGTGACTAGATAAAGAGGTGAAGCCCAATTCCTTGAGAACATGAGATGATATTACAAAGGTCTTCTTGTCCCGCTTCTACCCTCAAAAGAAGATGGCGGAGGCAAGAACCTTGATTCAAGGGTTCAAGCAAAGGCCAAACGAAAGCCTTTACGAAGCATGGGAGAGATACAAAGAGTATCAAAGGGAGTGCCCACACCACGGAATTCCAACATACCAAGTGGTTCAAATCTTCTATGGCGGTTTAAGTCCCCAAGGCAAGTCATGCCTTGATGGGGGGGCCGGGGGTCCTATCATGAACAAGACCGAAGAAGAAGTGGTGGACATTATTGAGAACGTGGTGACGTACTACAGAGATTGGCAAGATGGGGAGAGAGACTCTTCAAGCAAGCAATCTTCATTGTACTCGGCGGACCATCTAAATGCGATCAACAACCTTTCCTCCCAAATGACAAACTTGGGAAAGGAGGTGACCGCAATCAAAGCCAAGTTGGAAAGCGCTTCTTCTTCTTCCCAAGCTTCGAATCTTCCCTCCCAATTTAAGGGGAGAGGTAATCTTTCTAACTCTCAACCCCCTCCCTCTTCACATAATATGCCTATGGGTTGTTTGTTTTGTGATGCATGTGGATCGTATGATCATGACTCTAGTAATTGTCCTAATGAATGTGTTGATGAGTTTGATAACAATGAGAGTGAGCATGTGAATTATGTGTCAAATAATAATGTTCAAAGGTTTGATAACCAAAGAGGTCAATGGAATAGGAATTACCAAAAGCAAGGCAATTTTGACAACTATAACCAAGGTGGTGGGTATAGAAACCAAGGGAACCAAGGTTCTCGTGGTAGCTATAATAACCAAGGTTATATTGGCCAAAATCAAAGCTAAAATTATGGTAATCAAAACCAAGGTTATGGAAATCATAACCAAGGTAGTGGTAATCATAATCAAGGTGGTGGTAACCATAACCAAGGTTATGGTCAAAATCAAAATAGGGGTACTTGGAACAATCAAGGGAGGGGCAATTTTCAAAATAATGCTCAAAAAGGTCCCCAACCCGGATTTGTTCCAAGGACTCAAGGTGAAAATTCCTATTCACAACCTTCTTCACCTAGGACCAATTTGGAAGAAATAATTGAGAATCAAACCAAGTTGTTGAACACATACATGGCCGTTAGTGATAAAAAGTTCAATGAAATGATGACCCACAATAAAATGCTTGAAAACAAAATTTCTCAACTTCCTAATGCTTTGAAAGATCATGCAATCCCTTCTTCTTTACCTTCCCAAGGTCTTGATCCCAAGAAACCCGTGAATGCTATTGTTACAAGGAGTGGTAAGGTTCTTGAGGAGAGATTGCCTAGGAAGGGTGAAGATAAGGAGATTCCTAAGAAAGCCTTGGTTGAGAATGAGGGGGATAGGGCACCATTAGATGAGGTTGTGGTTGAGACACCTAGAGAGGTGAGAGTAGAGAAAGAAATTGTGAAACCCAAGCTCCCTTACGCACAAAAATTCATGAGACAAAAATTGGATGAACAATTTGGGAGATTCATTGATATGCTAAAACAACTTCATCTTTCTCTACCTTTTACCAATGTGATCAACCAAATGCCAAAGTATGCCAAATTCCTCAAGGAAATTTTGAGTGGGAAAAGAACTTGTGAGGTTGTGGAGACTATCAATTTGACCGAAAATTGTAGTGTTATCATCATGAACAAAATGCCACCCAAATTGAAAGACCCCGGAAACTTCTCTATCCCTTGTGCCATTAACAAGATGCAAATTGATAATGCCTTATGTGACTTGGGGTCTAGTGTGAGAATAATGCCATATTCGGTTTATCAAAGACTTGAACTAGGGGAACTCTTACCTTATAACATTACCTTGCAATTAGGTGATAGGTCAGCCAAGTTTCCAAAATGTAAGGTAGAAGATGTTCCATTGAGGGTTGGGAAGTTTGTCTTCCCGATGGATTTTATTGTGCTCGAAATGGATGAAGATGCTACCATTCCAATCATTTTAGGTAGACCCTTTCTTGCTACCTCGGGTGCTATGATTGATGTGAGGAGTGCAAAGATTTCCCTTAAGGTAGGAGATGAGGTCATTGAATTTGATTTGAATGAAAGCATGAAGTATCCATGTTCTTCTCAAGAAAATTGCATGATGATTGATTCACTTGATCATGTTATGTCTTCCATGCATGAGCACTTGATCACCTCTATTGATGCTCTTAAGAATGTTTTGTTGAACAAGGACAAAGTAGGTACACCATGAAAGGAAGTGGCATTCTATGAGGAATTGCTTAATGGAAGCATGGAGGAAGTGGATGAGCAAATGTGCTTGAAAATCTCAAGCCAAGAAGCTTTGCAAGCGGCCACATCAAAAGAAGGTAACGGTGTGCCTATGGTAGAGCTCAAACCTCTACCATCACACCTTAGGTATGAGTTCTTGGGCCCTCATTCTACTTACCCCGTGATAGTTAGTGCATCCTTAAGCGTGAGCCAAGCTCAAGCGTTATGTGGTGTTTTGAGAAAGCACCAAGGTGCTTTGGGGTACACAATTGATGATCTTAAAGGTATAAGCCCCGCCTTGTGCCAACACCACATAACAATTGAGGAAGGCGCCCTTCCTTCTATCGAACGACAAAGAAAACTACATCCCCAAATGGGAGAGGTAGTTAAGAAGGAGATCACCAAGCTATTGGATGCGGGAATCATATTCCCATCTCTAGCTCAAGGTGGGTCTCCCCCGTGCATGTCGTTCCAAAGAAGGGGGGCATGACCGTGGTTGAGAATGAGAAGGGTGAGCTCATTCCAACTAGGACGGTCACGGGTTGGAGAATGTGTATAGACTATAAACGTCTAAACACATCCACCAAGAAGGATAACTTCCCTCTTCCATTTATTGATCAAATGCTTGAAAGACTAACAAGGCACAAGTTTTCTTGTTTCCTCGATGGATATTCGGGATTCTTCCAAATCCCCATCCACCCCGATGATCAAGAGAAAACTACCTTCACATGTCCTTATGGGACCTTTGCCTATCGAAGAATACCCTTTGGGTTATGCAATGCACCCGCTACATTCCAAAGGTGCATGATGAGTATTTTCGGGGATATGTTGGAGGAAGAAATGGAGGTCTTCATGGATGACTTTTCGGTGGGGGGTGTCTCATTTGAGGAGTGCCTTGTGAACCTTGAGAAGTGTTTGGAAAGATGTGTTAAGGTCAATCTTGTTTTGAATTGGGAGAAATGCCACTTCATGGTGGAGGAAGGTATAGTGCTTGGGCACAAGATTTCAAATAGAGGCATTGAGGTGGATAAGGCAAAAATAGAAGTGATTGAGAAACTTCCACCTCCGGTGAATGTCAAGGGTGTGAGATCGTTCCTTGGTCATGCGGGTTTCTATAGGAGATTCATCAAGTATTTTTCACTTATTGCTAAGCTCCTAAATGACTTTCTTCAAAAGGATGTTGAGTTCATTTTTTATGACAAATGCTTGAAGGCATTTGATAGATTGAAGAAGGCCCTAATCTCTACTCCTATTATTCAAGCCCTAAGGTGGGATCTTCCTTTTGAATTGATGTGTGATGCAAGTGATTGGGCTATTGGAGGTGTTTTGGGACAACGTGTAGACAAGAATCTTCATGTGATTTATTATATGTCCAAGACACTCAATGGGGCTCAAAAGAACAACACAACAACGGAAAAAGAATTTTTAGCAATTGTGCACTCTTTTGAGAAATTTCGTTGTTACTTGTTAGGTTCCAAGACCATAGTCTTCACGGATCACGCGGCCCTCAAGTATCTCTTTGCCAAGAAAGAGTCCAAGCCTAGGTTGATTCGATGGGTGCTTGAATTGCAGACTTTTGAGATTGAGATTAGGGACAAGAAGGGTGCGGAGAATGTTGTGGCGGATCATCTTTCTCGCCTTGAGGGTGCTCAAATTCATGATGATGGTTCACCAATTGAGGATAGAATGCTTAATGACTTCTTATATGCCATAAAGGTAAATGAACTCCCATGGTATGCCGACTTGGTGAATTTTCTAGCATGTGGGGAGTTTCCACCCTCCTTCTCAAAGAACCAAAGGAAGAAAATCAAAAGGGAGGCAAGACATTACTTGTAGGATGATCCAATCTTATACAAACGAGGGGTTGATGGCTTACTCAGGCTTTGTGTTCCAAATGAAGAGGTGCCTAGTGTTTTAAGGATGTGCCAATCGGACCCTAGTGGTGGGAATATGGGTGTTTCCAAGACCGCCACCAAGGTTCTTCAATGTGGTTTGTGGTGGCCGCATCTCTTCAAGGACTCATGGGGCTTTGTGAAGTCATGTGACTGGCGTCAAAGGGTTGGGAATATCTCCAAGAGGAATGAGATGCCTCAACATCCCATTCTTGAGTTAGAGGTGTTCGATGTTTGGGGGATTGACTTCATGGGACCATTCCCATCTTCATATGGTAATCAATTCATACTTGTGGCTGTTGACTATGTTTCTAATGGGTAGAGGCCATTGCCTCCCCTACTAATGACCACAAAGTAGTGTTGAAGTTGTTCAACAAAATCATCTTCCCAAGGTTTGGCGTGCCTAAGGCTGTGATAAGCGATAACAGATCTCATTTTGTTCACAACGCCTTCCAAAAGATGTTGAGGAAACATGGAGTGCATCAACGGTTCGGCCTTCCATATCATCCTCAATCGAGTGGCCAAGTCGAGGTCTCTAATCGTCAAATAAAGCTCATTCTTGAGAAGACGGTTGCAAGGAATAGAAAGGATTGGTCGGACAAGTTAGATGATGCTCTTTGGGCTTATAGGACGGCTTTCAAGACGCCTATTGGTACCACTCCATATCTCCTTGTCTATGGCAAATCGTGTCATCTCCCGGTAGAGCTTGAACATCGTGCCTTGTGGGCCATAAAGAAAATAAATTTTGACTTAGATAGTGCGGGGGAGAAGAGGTGGTTTGATCTTCATGAGTTAGAGGAACTTCGACTTGATGCTTACGATTGTGCTAGCACCTACAAAGCTCACTCCAAGGAGGTTCATGACAAGTTGATTGAGAAAAAGGAGTTTTGTGTGGGTGACAAAGTCCTCCTCTACAATTCAAGGATGAAGTTGTTCCCCGGAAAGCTCATGTCAAGATGGAGTTGACCATTCTTGGTGAAAGATGTTTTTGATAATGGTGCCGTGGAGATTTCTCCTTTGAACTCCTCATCTTTATTTAAGGTTAATGGCCATCGGCTCAAGAAGTACTATGATGGAGTGTTTGTTGGACTTGTTCACAAAACGATTCTTTTTAAGCCACGTTGAGATGGTGGTGCACGTCGAGCTAACGATGTTAACCAAAAGCGCTTACGGGAGGCAACCCGGATTCTCATCTCATTTTTCTTTCCTTTCTTTTCTTTTATTTTTCCTTGATTGGTTTTTTATTTTATTTTGAATTGGTTTTATGTTTGTTTTGTAGGTCGCCTATTATCATCACTTGTAGGAAAGAAGGGGTTTGAAGAAAAGTTTAGAGTGCAGGGGAGAGGGCTCCCCGAGGGCTTGGAGAGACCTCGGGGGCCTCTTCACCTATTTGAGGCATTTCGATCAAGGGACTTCCCGGAGTTGCCCCGCGGTCTCTCCGCGGGTGCAAGAAGTTTTGGAGAGGCCTCAGAAGATTTGGAGAGGGCGTGGCCCTCATATGAAGCAAAATTGAATTCATTCCAGGGACTACCGGCGGTTGCCTCGCGGTCTCTCCGCGGGCGGGAGAGGTTTTGCAGAGGGCGCGGCCTAAATTCAAGCTCATTTGGAAATCCATTCCAGGGACTTCCCGCGGTTGCCCCGCAGTCTCTCCGCAGGCGCGGGAGGTTTTGGAGAGGACGCGGCTTTTCTGGAGAGGGCGCGGCCCCCCGTCAGGTATAAAAATCACAAAAATTCCAGGAACTCCCCGCGGTTGCCCCACGGTCTCTCCGCGGGCGTGGGAGAGTTGCCGCGGGCGCGGCAGATTCGGGAGAGGGCGCGCCCCTCTTCTCTCTCTCTCCTCTCTTATTTTCCCTTCTTCTTATTTTTCCTTTTTCTCTCTCTACCTCCTCTGAAACCCTAACCCCAAAACATCAATTTCTCACAAATTTCTTCAACTTTTGCCTAAAATTTTCACAAATTCTTCCATATTCCTCCATTTTCAACACTCCTACTCTTCTTTCTCGTGGTTTTTCGGGAAATTTCAGGTCTTTGAAGTGCCTTGAGTTTAAACTGAGTCTCCAATCTTGGTATACTTCTAACCTTTGTAATACTTTTGTCAATTTCAATTGATTTCTTTACTTTGGTTTGTTTACTTAGATTTTGAGCATGATTTTTGTGTTTTATGGTTGATTTATGGGAAATTTGGTATATTTGGGTGATTGTTACTTTTTCTTGTTGATTCATGATTATATTGATGAATGATTGTTGATATTGTTGTTTGTTGTTGTGTTGATTGGAACAGGTACCTTGTAGTTTGTGGTGGTTTGGTCGTATTTGTAAGGAGGGTTTTGAGTAATCTTGGTGGAAGTTGTTTTGTTTGAGGGAGTTTGTTTTGTTCTTGTGAATTATGTGAATTTTGTTAAAATGGATTTGATAAGAAGAGTCAAAAGTAGCAAGAAGCGCTCAAACCAATCCCCCGGCCAATCTTCTCAAGGCCAATCCTCAAACCCTCAACCTCAACCGCATTCCACAACTCAAGATGATGCTCCTCCTCCTCCTCTACCCCCTCTCAAGTTTTGGAACCGGTCTAAACAAACCCCCATCTATAACAAAATGAAAGACCGGAAGTTTAGACCCTCCCGCCATTACTTTCGTGAGGACATGGCCAAGCTAGGAATTGAAAATGACCTTGACATCCTTCTTAATAACCTAAGCTTGGGTGAGTTTCTAAAGTCTTTCCCTAGAACCTATTTGGAGCCTTCCATTGAGTTTTTCTCCACATTTGAGTTTAATAAGGTGGGGGAAACCGACTTTATTATTTCCTTCCAACTCTTCAATGTCAAACACACCATGAACCTAGCCGAGTTCAATGTAGCCTTTGGTTTCAACCCCAATGGTGATATCTTCGAGCCCCTTATCTCCCTAGTCCAATCAGAGTATAATGAGGTTTCTTGGTGGAGAACCATAGCCAACAAGAGGGAGTTTGATTCGAAGAAGTCTCTTGCTAGTGAGATTATCCATCCGGCCCTTAGGATCCTTGATAGAATTCTTGGGTATTCGTTCTTTAATAAGCAAGATTTTGGGAAGTTGTCTCGAGAGGAGATTATGGTGTTATGGATAGCTACCAAGCCGGAGTTAGGGTCAAGGATTAATTTTAGCTATATCTTCATGAATTGTTGTAAGGATATAATGCATGGGGTCAAAACGGGGGAAATTCATTGTGGGGGCATGGTGACACGTCTTTTGTCGTATTTTAAGCAAGAGGGGTTCTTGAAGTCTTGCATTCCGGTTGGAAGGAGTGAAGACGTGTGGATTAGTTTGAAGCAAGTTAACACTTTGCGTTTCATAACTAGCACTAGGAGAACCGATACTTACTCTTGGCTAGTGAAAAATACCCACCATTGCCTACTCCCTAACCCGGCCGCCACCTCCATCCTTCGTGAGGCTAGAAACATTTGGATGGTCCCTAGGGACAATGGGAGGATTGAAGATGAGATGGATGAGGATGATGAGATTGATGGGAGCGATGAGAATGATGAGGAAGAGGAGGAAGGAGGAGGAGAAGAATATGATGAAGTGCAACAACAACCGCCACTACAACAACAACATGAGCATTTTCATGATGATGCTCATTGAAGAAGAAGAGAAAGAAGACATCAAACACAACAACAACGACAAGATTTCCAAGGAGATGCTTATCTCCGAGAGATGGAGGCCATGAGAGACAACATAGAGCACATGCAATTGAGCATGCAAGGTATGTATTCGGACCACCAAACTTTGTCTTATCAAACTAGCGCCTTGTATGACGCTAGTGTGCGTAGGGGGGGTCACACCTCCGGTCAACTACCCCTATGTGCCGCCTCAACTAGGGTTGGTACCTTCTTGGGGTGGTGACAACCTCCCTACGTACCCTTATTGGCCCGGGGTTGAGGACCCCGATGTGCCAAGGCGCAACTTCCCGCCTTATGATTATAGGGTCTCGGGGGGAAGTGATTATCGGGGTGATCCCGCATACTACTATGTTCACCCCCATCACCCCAAGCCCCTTGTTTAACGTGAGCCCTACGACCAATTGACCCGATCCAACTTGACCTATTCAAGGGTCACTATGAATTTCCTCCCGGTTACACCGGAGGTTGGGATACGGTTGATGATGGTGCCGGCCCTAGTGGCCAATAGTCCCTTTATGCATGTTTGTTTCCCTTTTTGTTCTCCCCCTTCCCTATTTTGCATGTTTGTAGGCATCGCGGTCGATGCCTTCATTTTGTGAGGGGGGAGGGTAAAAAAGGATGTTTTATGGTTGGTTTTGGGGAGGCACCTGGGGCTCGGTGGGAAGTCTTTGATAAGGCTTTTGGTGGATTTATGCTAATGGTCTCGTTGGTTTGTTGCTTGTTGTTGTTTTGTTTCATTTCATGATGTTTTTGGGAATTCCTTGAAAAAAATAATTTAAAATTTTGATGATGATGGTTTCTCTAGGTTTTTGTATATAGTTTGTGTCTAAGTGTTTTATCGTTTGCTTTTGTTTGGAAGTTACTAACAATTTCATTATGTATATATAGTTTTTTTTTCTTTACCTCACCTTGCTCGTAGCCTATGCTTTGGATTGCGGAACCTTTTAGAGAAACACGTTCCTACTCCTTGGGTACTTTAATTTAGCACGGATGCTTGGTGA
This sequence comes from Chenopodium formosanum, assembly GCA_024500155.1. NCBI lineage: Eukaryota > Viridiplantae > Streptophyta > Magnoliopsida > Caryophyllales > Amaranthaceae > Chenopodium > Chenopodium formosanum. Next base: position 23,756,284 of record CM044880.1, read on the forward strand.
GGCCTTTCTTATTTTACCTCTTTATTTTCACTTCTTCATTTTCTTGGTTGCTTAGATTAGGATTAGATTTAGGAGAAGTTGAACGGTTCGAGGATGTATGAATTTAACACCTAGTGTGTTTGGAGTCTTTGGCGATGTGGCCACTAGACCGCTTGTACGTCGATTGGATAAACGTGTTATGATTGCATATTTGCCCTTTTCCTCTTTCCCCTTCTTGTCCTTATCTAAGTTTTTCCATCTTCTCTTTTCTTTTCTTTCCCTTTCTTTTATTCTTGTTTGTGTGCATAACTTTTTGAGGCTTTATTTTCACTCTTTCTCTTTTTGAAAATTGGACTTGTATGCAATGGACCTTTGCTTTTGAATAATAGTCTTCCTAGGTAATAATGTATGCACGGTTTGAGATTACGTTTGGTTGATTATAAGATAAAGCATGCTAAGATAGTTGTCTAGAACTAGGGGGATCATGAAACAAGATTCTATTCGTTTGTGGCATGTTGGTAGTTGCTCCCTATCTTTGATTTGGCAACCTTAGTGAGTTTTTGCTACAACCATGTGAGACGTATATTTGTTCAAGCTTTCATCAAATTCTTGCATGAGCGGCATGGATCCTTGATTTTCGCAACCCTAATCTAGAATCTTAGCGTATGATTCCTAAGACCATGACCGAACTACCTAGGAAGGACAAAGGCAACTTTTCGGGGAGGTTTTTTTTTTTTTCTAGGATAGTCCCTTTTTGTTTACTTTTTTTTTTTTTGGTTTGGGATACATTTGCCTTCTTGTTACCCCTTTGAACCTTTTTCCCTCTTTTCAAGCCGCATATTTAGATATCTTTAGCCTTTTGTTTCGTTCTCCTTCTTTTTGGTTTTTGTGAAACAAGGGTCAATGTTTGGTGATTGTGGTCTATGAAGTTGGAGTTTGGTTCGAATTGGTACACATAATTGAGTTGTTTATATTTGGTAAATAATGGCAAATGCTTATGTAAAAGTCGTCCTTACTAAAAGAGGCAAGGATGTTAATAAATGCATATTTGAAATAGTCGTCCGAACTGATAAAAGGCAAGGACTAATGCTTTTAAGGAGTACGAGAAAATACAAACAAATTTATAAATGAGAAAATGCAAAAAAAATAAAAAAAAAAATATAAAGAAAAACCATAAAAATTCAAGTGTCTTTCTCCTCTTTATGCATTGAGGACAATGTTTCTTTTAGCTTAGGGGGAAAAGCGTTTGCGCTTTTTGTTCTTATGTTTGTAGATTGTTGCTTTGAATAAGCTTGGGGGTGTTAATACGTTTTTGTTTGGTGATTACTTAAGTTTGGTGTTGAGATTTGGCCGGTCTTTGCTACACAATTTAGGATAACCACTGAATTTTAAATTTTAGCCTACCTTAACCCTTCTTGCCTTACGTTAAAACCTTTGGGAAGACCTTTGGACCTAGGAGTTGAGTCTTTCATCGGTGGAGGGAATCATGGGTTGTAGACTAAGGAAAGGGGATGCGAAATCAAGATGTCGAGTAGCCCAAAATATTAATCTTTTTCCGGTTCCTTCGTGGAATCTATGAGATGCTCACTAAGGGGAGACATGAGATTAGTAGGGGGAACGCGGTAAGACCGTCTGGGATATAAGTGGAATGTGACAACTAGTTCCTATGCTTAGCATATTTATGTTTCAATCAACCTTAGGTATCTTATAACGTGCATCCCATAATTCACTTTAGAAAGGTTGTTATTCATTTGAATTATAGTCTCTTTGTAAAGTCCATTTCGTAAATATTTTGTTTCCTTTTTCCTCTTTATTTTCCTTTTCTGGTTTGCCTCTTGGGGGTTTGGTGGAGAGTTATAGGTAAACTCTTAGGATACCCTTACGAGAGCATCACTCGTCCACTAGGGCGATCTAGGGGTTTAAATGGCTTGTTGTAGCTAAAAACAACCGTGATTCCTACGACAGTGAGTCTTAGTGTAAATTCTCGCCCCTCTTTTTCTTTTTGCTTCAAATAAGCCCTTCTTATTCCTTTTTAGCCTTTGTTTTGCTTGGGACGAGCAAAAGTCTAGCTTGGGGGAATTCGATGAGTGTCATTTATGGCACTCATAGGGTAGTCTTTTAGGGTTATTTCTTTCCCTTTTTCATGCTTTCTTCTCTTATTTTTGGTCCTTTTTCCTTTAGTTTCTCTTTCTCCTCTTTTCTTTATGGTTCTTGTGTTTTTCTCGTGTTTTCCTTTCATTTGGCTCTTTTTCCCTTTTATTTCTTTTCTTTGTTTGCTTGTGTAGATATTTGTAGAATCACCTTTGCAAAGGAATCAAGTTGGGACCTTAATGACCAAGTAAGGAAGAAGCATTTGGCTAGAAAGGCCTCGGAGAGGCCTCGGAGAGGTCTCAAAGGTATTTCCAGCAGGCCGCAGGCGCGGGTCAGTAGAGCCGCGGGCGCGGGCTCAAGAAGAGCAAATTGCAAGATTTTGGCAGGAGCTTCCCGCGGTTGCCCCGCGGGCTCTACGCGGGCGCGGGAAATCTAGAGAGGGCGCTCCATCTCAGAGAGACCGCGGCCCCCTGATTGAGTTTTGGGAGCAGGGGATTAGCCGCGGGCGCGGGTTTATCTTGACGCGGGCGCGGGTGTTGCCCAGAAAGCCCGCGGAGGGTTCCGTACCCATTTCTCCGCGGCCGCGGATTCATTAAGAGAGGTCGCGGGATTCGCCGGTTTCTTCTTTACTTATAAATAGAATTGTAATTCCTTTTTGAAACCAACTTTTTGATAATTTTTCATTAGCTTTGTTTTAGAGAGAGAATTTAGAGAGAAGTTCTTGGTTTTGGATTTGTAACTCAACATTTGATCAATCAAGTTTTGATTTCTTCATTTTCAATCATCAATATTAGTGAGAATCTCTTCCTTCTTTCATCTCTTACTTACTTGCTATTTGATTTATGCTTATTGCTTGTTTTTCTTTGGATTTGAATTTGATATTGTTAAATATTTTGATTTCTCTTATATTTTTATATAGAATGAAGATTAATGCTATTTCTAGTTATTTGTTCTTGAATTTTACCATGATTAGTGAATAGATTAGTTGCTAGGGAAAGGGGGAAGCATGTTTGATAAATGAAATTGCTAGTTGATGCTCTTAGATTGATTGATTTGTTGCAATTAAATTGGTTGACATAGTTTTGCATGTGATTGATTAGACTAGGAGTGATCAACCTATAAGATTAATCTAGATTGCATTGCAACTCTTAATGACATGAACAATTGAATTGAAAGTTGCTCTAATTGATTGGGTTTGCTTGTGATTCTTCTTGATTTGCCTTTCATAGTGATTCCTAGATTGGCCTATAGGAGATAGCATTTGAACTCTCTTGATTGCTACTATTGTTTGTCCATTGCAATACTTTAATTAATTGATTGAGCTCTAAATTAGCATTATCATTGAACTTGCATGTGGAACCCATATCCCTAGTGTTTAGACCTTTGATTTACTTGATTAGACTTGTTTTAGTTTACCATAGTGCCAACCATAATCTCAACTCCATCTTTGAGGTAGCTTAACTTAGACTCTAGTTTTCATCATTGCATTCCCTAGGGATCGACCCTTAACTTGCCCTATATTCATATAAGGTTGGTTCGGTGTTTATAAATTTAGTTTGACTTGGGGGAAGGGTAGACAACGACATAAATTTTCCTCTTGTCACTTACCTTAGAATATTGAGTGTTAAGACAAGCCAAAGCATGCTTAACCACTCTTTGTTTCTTCGAATCTTGGAATCGCCTTATTTTCGCCAAATAGGGACAATTTTTATGCGTAAATAAGACGTTTAATATGATTGAAGTTTGCATGAATGCTGTTAAATTTCAAACTTATTATGTTCTTGATAAATGGTTATACTTTGCACTTATATTTATAGTATTCTAAATCAAATAATATTTTACATGATTGGTAAAGGAAATCCTTGAATATAGTTCTCAAAGACAGGAAAAACATTTCTAAAATACAATTCTCATAAATGACTTTTATAACTAAGTCTGAAAGGACGGTTGGACATCATGTATTCAAAATACTAGGTAGTTTTGATAAAAACATGAGGTATTGACTTGCAAACTCAAGATTGTCAATTTTTGACAACCAATGTATCTTTTCGCATCATACATAATTGAGTAGTACTCATTGATGTAGTAATTCGAGTAATAATTAATGGAAAAGATGGAACTTTGTTTTACGCCGCACTAGGTGCTTGATTACGCCTAACAAAGTATAAGAGTCAAGGTACTTAAAGAAACAATTCTTAAAGTAAGATTATGAGATACTGTAGGATAAGAAATATAGGAAAGAAGGAACAAAGAAAAGGAATTAGATTCCATTTAAACTCATGAGTTCATGTTATTGTAGTTAACTTAGCAATTCGTTATCTTCACAAGTATCGGATACTGCTTGAGTGTTCCACTATGATAGTGACCTCAAACTATTGAATTTAAGCTAAGTTATCGACTTACAAGCTTAGAATGAAGCAAGAAGAGCTACATCAGTTGTAAGGTCGTATGTTTTGTTTAAAGAACTTTTAAGTTAAAGGCTGGAACAAATAATGGTTATTATGTTCCATAATCAGCAATTGATCCGTTTACACACGGAAAGACTCACATTCAAAGTAATGAGCAATAGTTGCAAGATTTATTTGAATGGCATGGTTATCCAAGCGTTGAGTCAAGAATGCTTAATTATAAACAAACATTTCCCTAACATGATTAACTCACTAAATTCAAGTCATGGGCTTGTTTGCGTTCCAAACATCTTTAGCAATGTCATATCGACAAGAACGTACTCAATATTCTATTAGATAGGCTCTTGGTAGTTGCTCAATTTGGAATCATTCTACGACAAGGAAGTCTTAGTTATTGTAACCGACAAAGCAGAGAGCTATTGGTCTTGGTATAGACAATTGACTCCGAAGGCTAAAGAGGAATCAATTACTTCAGTGTTTCACAAAGAATTTGAAAGGATATGGCTATATTCATCAAATGTGAACAAACTTGACCTGAGTAGCTCAAGAGTCCAGTGAAGTACAGAATCGACTTGGCAATATATAAAAACATCTAAATTAGATCGAGCAATGTTAGCTTGTGCCAAGCGTGACCATCTCAAAGTTATGAATGGAAATTTTCATAAAGAACTCCACAAAGAACATAGTGTGTCCTCACGGAGACCTCGATGTCATTGGAAAATGACTCTAACGATGATGGTTCACAACCCTTCCTATAAAGTTCTTAAAGATTTGCACAAATGACTAATGTTACACTAAACAGTATGTCGAAGCTATGAAAGGACGCCATATTCAGTTATGGATAGAAATAACTTCTAAAAGTCTTTTCAAGTATATGTCTAAGGCTCTTAGTCTTAGTGGGAGTTCACTAGCTCAGTGGGAGCTAGGTGACTCAGTGGGAGCTGAATGGCTCAATAAAGACTAAAGATAGCTCGAGTGGGAGCTAATTGTTTGTTTCACAACGAACGTTTACCCAAAGACAATATACATGTCTCTTTGTAAGCATTCAAGTGAGACTACGGGCATTACCTCCACATTCTAATTGACAACATAATGTTTGTTGCTCTAAGTGGTGTGTTTTTGGAAAGTAACACGTTTTCAAAACGACAAGTGGGAGGAAAATGAACTCAATGACCATTGAGCTTAGAAATAAAGTAGAACTTAGAATCTCGGAAGACCTTAAAGGACTTCATGAGAATGCTTGATCAAGAATACTCAAAAGGACTTTACAAGTGCCTTAAGAGAGAATTCATTACTCACAAAACATTAAAAATGTTGGAGTAAGATCAACATGATAAAAGGGCTTTGAAAGCGCCTTAAAACTCAGTGTTTCATGCAATTACCCCGTATAGGTATAGAATTCACCAAAGGCTTGGATTGAATCTTATAAATTTTCTATTAAGTTAGAAATAAACCTAAGACTTACAAGCAAAGGAATAATGTCTTGTAAGATAGCTACGACAAATCCAAATTCCGAATGATGGTTAGAGGCCATGAAAATCCGAAATAGACTCCATGTTTGAAAATCATGTTCGAAACTTGATTAATTTGCATGAAGGATGAAAGATCTATCAATTGCAAATAAGTTTTCAAGGAGAAAACTAACAAATGTGGAAATGTATATGCATACATAGCTAGATTGGTTGAAAAGGATATAATTAATTTCAAGGAGTTGATTTTAATAAAAACCTATTCACCAATCGGAATGCTTAAGTCTTTTCGTGATTGATCTAGCAAAATTGCACATATGAAATATGGCAAAATAGATACCAAAACCGCCTTCCCAAAATAGGTTCTTGGAAGTGACTATGGAATAGTCTAAGGGTTTTGAAAATCTAAATAATGCTAGATTTGAAAGCAAGCACATGGAATCCGTCATGGGATTAAAGGAAGCATTGAATGAAGGAATTGGAACGTGTTTTCTCATAAAGTTAATAAGAGGATTGACTAATGGAGAAACATAGAAATTCTGATGAACAAGAAGTTTAGTGGGAGCAAAAGTAAAGGTCCAACGAGAAGTTTACGAACTCTATTGTGAAACAACTATCAAATGCTAAATGCTTAGATTTGAAAGTATTTTCGACAATGGACCAAGCTAAAGACGATACTTAGTACATGTTGGGAATTAAGTTCTACGGTATAGACTTAATTAAATGTTTAAATGAGTAAAGGAATTTACACTGTTAAACATGAAGGACTTTGAATGGCTTTCGACCCATATATGTATGAAGCTAAGTAAATGTTTGAACTAAGTATAAGCTAGGCTAAATACTAAGTCAACCAAGAAAGACTCTAGTAAGAGACTTTTAACCATATCAGATAGCGAACATTTTGGCAAGACTCAGTGTAACTGAATGAGCTAAATGTCACATGGATGGACTATAATAAGAATTAAATCCATCATGTAAAGCTATGATATGGAATCGTCAGACGAGTTACTTGCTTAGAGCATGTGAAGTACGTATATAATACCAGTCGACATTAATATAAGTATTAGATCATTAGATTATAGTCAAGAACATCCATAGCACTTAAATAAGTAGTTGGATGAGTTCTTGACGCATGGAAACATATACAACTTGTGTTTTGATGTTGCAAGCACAAACCTTAACAAGGATTAGATCCTTAGCAAGGAAGCCATTTATAAGCACGAGGCAAGAAGTTTCGTGGCTTGAGAATGGTAACATGGATATGCATCCATGTATAATGTGTGGTAATTTAAGATAAATTTCCATGATCGTAAGTGATTTGAGTATTCCAAGTCATTGTGAATCGTTTGGAGTGAAATTCATGCAAGGCATCATCGGAGAGTCTACTAATACATATGTTTAGAATATTTTTGCCTTAAAGGCAATAATAAGATAGATGTTAAATGGAAAAGTTCGTTGTTGAACATTGATGATTGTAGGTTGTCAAGTAGAAGGTCTCAAATCATGAAAATGAGTGGGAGCCATTGCTTGGACAATAAATCCCGAATCACATGTAATCCATTAACACTCTCAAAATTTTATCATCTTATTATGGAAATTGTGGATAATGAAGATGCTAAGGTTTGCAAAGTAATTATAACTAAACCTATGCAATAAGTGAACGACAACATTCATAATTGGATGAAAGAAATCAAGCATATCAAATATGATTGTGATTTCTATGAATGTGTTATGAAGAGTACTACTCTTAAAACATTTAGGAAAAACCATTTATCAAAAGATGAAACATTGTGAAGTTTCATAGTGGAATAAAATATTTCTAAATATTCAACAAAACTATTTAATTGTGGTTTAGAATTAAATAATGAGTCCATTCGATTTTAATAAATATTCAAAATAGGGTATCAAGTCAAAGGCTTGGATAAAGAAACACCAATTAAGTGAACATTGAATATTTTAATCGAAAATTATCCCTAATCAAGGTCATATTTTTTGTGGACGATTAATGACCATTAGAGATTAGTGTGTAGTATGAGTTATAGCACCGTTTCTTGTGCTATGAGGGTATAAATCATTTGCACAGGTATTGGTTTAGAACCATACTCGATCGACCTATGAGAATACTTTAAGAGATTTAAAAATCGTCATAAGTATTTTTCTCATTATTACTATCGAAACTCTTTTCCTTGACCATGAGTAGTGGGAGGTCTCTTTTTGAGTACTAGTCCGCTTTGGTATCCACCAAACGTCTACCGTAACTAGGGATTATAACGACAGATAACGGGAGGCTAGGTAGTAAGAGAAGCTACATTACAAGATTGTAAATGTCCCCCTACTAACAATAGGCAACATGTCTTGTTGTTTACAAGGCCTCTCGAAGAGCGAGACTGTGAAAATGCATGGCCGTGCTCAGATGGATTTTAGAAATCATATGCTTATTGACAGTCAAACTCGGATTTTGAGAAACACTTCTGGACGTAACAGAGACGACGAGTAATCTTACTCTGTAGTTCATGAAGAGACATGAAGAGACATAGGAAAGGGGTTATACACTAAATGCACACTTGTACGGAAAGACAAGTGGGAGATTGAAAGGAATGGTGTCCTTCGAACAAGTGTATTATTCTGATAGCGGGTTCAAAATTATTAGAAAGCTAATATATTCAGTAAGGTCAAGTGATCGGAATGCCTGGGTGGAGGCCCCTTCCGATCAGTAATATTAATATAATTAATATTACAGCTTAATCTTGACTAAACCCTTCGGGTCACACCCAAGCAAAATATACGAACCAATTCGACGAATTAATTCGGAAGAAATTAATTCTTCGCCCAAGTGTTAAATATTTAGACGTCGGAAATTCGAGCTTAGAGCGTCGAAACCGAGCGTCGGAAGTCGAGTCAAAAATAATAAAAAGACGAGAAGGCAAATTAGTAATAAATCAACAATGACCAAAATACCCCTAGCATCGGAATCCCGAATGCTAGGTGATTAGCCGAGCTAGCAGCCCGCACCATGTGCGAGACATGCTAGCAAGGCGTGGCTAGCAGCCCGCATCATGTGCGAGGCATGCTAGCACAGCATGGCCAGCAGCCCGCAAGCAGTGTGTGGCGTGCTGGCGTGCACTGTTGCTAGTAGCCCGCACATGTGCGTGGCTAGCTAGCAGCGCCCTCGGCATCAGCAGCCCGCACTGATGTGCGTGGGCGTGCTGGGCTGAGCTGGCAGCAGCTAACAGCCCGCACGGTGCGAGGCTAGCTGGGCCATGGGCCTAGGTCGGGTAGAAAGGGGAAGCTAGTAAGTATGCTTGCTTTTTGGTGTGGACAAGTGTCACAAGGAGAGGAAGGAGTGGGGAGCAAGTATGGTCCCCTCCTCTCCAAGTGGTCCATACTCCTCTTTACATATGACTAGGACACTTGTTGATTTATTACTTGCTTATATATTTAATTTAATTTAGCTTTAAACTAATTTGTGGAATATCATGAATCCCACATTGATGGGATAGAAATTCCCACTCATACTTTCCTCTATAAGTACCAACCTTGGGATTTGGAGTAAAGTTCTTGAGTGGGAGTTAGAAATAGCATTCCATATTTTTGAAAAACTCTTAAACTCCATTAACCCTAGGGTTTTGGTCAAACCTTGCTAACTCCAAGGTAGCGGACCTAAAAAGTCGTGTTCGTCCTTTGTGGGTGGATACCTTTGGAGGCACGGCATTTGCGGTGCTCAAGGCTTTCAAGTAAGAGCCCGTTTTGAGAGGGTGAATCTCGCTTCAAGGGTATGATTCGTTCTTCCTATTCTTGTGTTTACTTATTATGCTTTATGGTTTTATTAATTACGAGTGGTTCTTTGGGTCGGGGTTGTTTCCGCGGTGAGCCGGATTCACTAAACCCCAACAGCAAAAGCGCAAATGTACTGGCATATCAGAAGTAAATTTCAAGCGAGCTTAAAGGATCGACAAGCGTTGGTCTTCGGTGATATTCTTTGGAGTATTATCGCAACAAATGAGGATAACTTCAAGCGAAGATGTCTTCGGCAACGTTCCCTAGATTGCGAAGGGTTGTCACAAACAACTGGAGGTGATTTCAAGTGAAGTTAACTTCGGTCATGTTCCCTGGCTTGCGGAAGATGGTCACAAGGCGGTATAAGATTGTTTCAAGCGAAGCAATCTTCGGTAGGATTCTCTGGCTTGTAGAAGACAATCACATTGGAAATTGGAGGCTTTTACAAGCGTAGTAGTCTTCAAGCAGTATCCTCTAGCTTGAGAAAGATAGTCAAAGTAGCAAGATGGCATTCCCTAGCTTGTGGAAGGTTTTCACAACGACAAATGCAGCAACAAACGGTTACCTTCTGAGACATGTGCTCGACGGTGCAAGATAAGTGTTTCTTAACTCTCTTATTTGTTTAACTAATGCTAGTTTCCAGGTATCGACGTTACAAGAATGATTTAGTATTGTAGAACGTTCTGAATCATTCTCCGTCCCTATCGATACTTTGACTTTTGTTTTCGAAACTTGCGTTTCTCCAAACGCACTCAAAGTGGGGGCATCTATAGACACCCATTTGTGTCTCCCCAAACCCAAACTCGGTGATGAATACTTTTTGCGTTGAATCATAATCGAATAAAGTGAAAGTGTGGAAAGTCTAAAGTTTTGGTTAGTTTTTATTATAATCTCTCTTTCTGTTTTCGAAAACCAACTCTGTTTAATGAAAATATTAAATCTAGTTTAGTTTTGTTTGTAAGATGGGTCCAATAATGGTGTAGTTAGATTAAGCTCGAAAAGAGCTTTCCAACGATATATTATAAGCCTAATTCCGGTGAATATTGAGGAAGTTATGGCCAAAATACTAAACTGGGCCCGGTTCTATTTTTATATGCGGCCCAATGATTTAGAGGAGGGCCTATTATGAATTATCATTCCTAATGCAATTAGGATTGATTTTAGTCTTCTAGAATCTTCTACAAGGTTATTTTGAATCCTAATGGGATTAGGATTGATAATTATGTTTTATGAGTTTTAATTAATCGGAATAAAAGAAGTATTTTAAATGAAATTACGATATTACCCTTCGTACGGACTTTTACGACTTGATTATATGAAAAAGTAAATCACACGTTGAAACCGCGTGGAAAAACCTTCTTCATCGCCAAACGACAGGTTGTCGCCTCGCGACAGACCTTGTCGCACGGCGACAACTCCTATTTTTGGCGACAGAGGCGTGTTTTATTCCTTTCAAAACTCTGATTCGTATTATCAATTCCGGACTATTTTATTATAAATAGGATCCTTAGACCTCCATTTTCAATCACCAACTCTCAACTAGAATTCTCTAATTCATCTCTCTCTAAGCTAAAGCTTATTCTCTCTCTCCCTCTTTCTAGCCTAGTCTTTTACAAACACAATTCCTCATACATTAGCACTAGACACACCTAGACAAGTTTGAAGTTGCTTTCCCCCTAGACTTGAAAGGTTTGATATTTCTGAGGGTTTGGTCCCAAATCTCTTTTTCATTAATTTAATTTAATTGTTTTGATTTATTATTTTCCTTGAAGTTACTAACGTGTGTATTTTGTTATTAGAAAGAGGTACGAGGCATCCAAGTAAGTGCTTTAATTGTTTAATTAATATTATGATACATAAATCATGCTTAGGTTGTTATTTTGATTCCTAGTATCATGTTAGGATGCTTTTCTTAGTATGATGTTTAGGGTAAGGATAAGTTTCTTAATTACATCAATTATGATTTCTATGACGCTTCCTATTTTCTTTCTTAGTATCATGTTAGGGCTAAAGCTTTGATCTTTATTGTTTAATGACATGCTAAGATGTGTTATTAATCTTGTTGGTATCATGCCTAGGATCAAGTCATTATTATACTTTAACATGATTATGATTTATGATTATAATTGCTATGATTATTGTTATTATGATTATTTTAATCATGATTGTTATTTTGATTATTATTATTATTATTATTATTATTATTATTATTATTATTATTATTATGTTGCTTGATATATATTTATTGTTATTGCTTGATCACACCTTTTATGAATGTGTAAAGGAAATTTGTACTTGTAATCACGCTTAAAAATATAATTAATAATATTTTTAGGGTTAATATGATTATAATTCAAGTGATCGCCAAAAATAGTTTTATTTGTGCATTAATATTCAATCAACATAAAGGTTTAGGGTTAATCTATTTACTGCATGCTCGTCAGAAAGCGCGCATGAATACGAGTAGAATAATGTAGAGGCCTATTATTAGGGCAGGTTTCTTCACTTTTAGATTGGATTTGTACCTTCATCCCCTTACTTCCAGTCTTGGTTCCAGGCCTATTGGAGTTGACAATCTCTTGGATCGTTAAGGAGTGTAACCTTCACCCTGTGAACGGTTTACAAGTTCCTAAAACTTGTTGGCGACTCTTTTTCTCTAGCTTCCTTCCCTTTGGACGCCACCATGCTTAAGTGTATGAGCACAGTGGGGTTCAAATTTGGGATGATTCTTGAAATATTCCCTTTAGTATGGCTTTCATAATTCAATGGTTCAGAATTGAGCTGAGTTTTTGGATGGTTTGCGATGGCTATATAGGGATGAGGAAGATATCTGGAGTAAGAAAAGGAAGAGGGAGGAAGCTATTGAAAGGAATAGTGTCCTTCAAACAAGTGTATTATTCTGTTAGTGGGTTTAGAATTATAAGGAAGCTAATATATCAAGAGTTGCAAAAGGTATTACATTTAGTGAAAGCCTTTAAACTCAATTAGTCAAGTTTATCGGTTGAGTCTTGCTAACCCCAAGACATTGGACCTTGTCGGTAATCGTTGGTGCGGGTGGATCAACATTGGAGGCTTTGTAATTTTGAAGCTAGCTTTCAAGTAAGAGCCCAATCGGTTGGGCGAAGCACGCTCCTAAGGTAATCGTTTTATCTTAATCTTGTGATTAATTTAATTATGTTTATGGTTTTATTTATTGCGGGTGCAGTCTTGTTTTTGGGTTTGTTTTCGCGGTGAGTCGGACTTACCAAACCCCAACAGTGGCATCAGACCCAGGTTCGTTCATTTTTAAAATCATAATATTTTTTCATGGTTTTTTTATGGCTTAATTTTTTTGGTTTTAAGTTGCTAATTAGATTAGTAGCTCATTTTATCCATTTTAATCTCGTATTAGAGCTGACTTTAGCTCCCGAACCCTGATTTCAACCCAAAAATAGTGAATTTTGGGTGGAAAAGGCGTTGCGAAAATGGTTTTACCGTTTTAGGTCTTGGGTTTTAGCAAAAAAAAAAAAACGACCAGAAATGCAATTTTTGAGGGGTTTTTCATTTTTACGATAAATTTTAAGTCTTTCTAGCCTTGAAAATTAATTGCATAATTATGGTGGTTATGTAATTGATTCAATACTTATTTTATATGAAATTTTAAACCTCTTTAGGCATGATTACTTGGATGTAATTTGTGTTTGAAATCTTAGTTTTATTTTTCCACATAATTGCAAATTAATTGCATTAAGTGTGAAATTGTTGTTCTTTGACGCTTCTAAGTACTAAAGATTCAATCTTTAATTATGTCTAGTGATTGAAATTAAACATTGAGTTACTAAATTCCATGAATTATTGTTGAACTTTGTTGATTTAATCATTTTTTAGTTGATTGGAATCATAAAGTTTGAAACTTGTGATAGAAATTTGTTTGTCTTCATATTGGAAGATATAATTTTTGAAGGATTCACAAGTATTAATGTTGGAATACTTATTGAACTTATGTTCATTTTTCCAACTCCCTTTAATATGTCAAAAACTCAAGATTAATTTAAATTAATTAAATTGATAGTGAGTAATTGCCCTTTTATTTTTATTGCACCATGTTAAACAATTTTATTTAAAAATGGTTCTTGGAAATAATTTTGGTTACATGCACTTGGCTGATTTTTTTATTTAAGTTAGACTTGTTAAAATTTTCAATTTTGCTCATGAAAATTAGTTCTAAAATTAATTTAGAATTAATAAATTGTCATGCGAAATTTGGGATTAAAATCTTGAGGCTATGGCACGCAAATTGAGGGAAAACCTCCCTTGGCTAGCAAGGCTGCATAGCAGCTCGCATTTGGCTGCCAAGGGACTGCTCGATGCATGGGGCCATGTGCGTTGCATGCGCGCGCAGCCACAACAGCAACGTACCAGCACTAGCCATGTTTGTGGCGTGCGTGCTGCTACCGTAGCGTAACCCGTGGCTGCTATGGTGCGTGGGTGTGTGAGCGTTTTAGTGCGAGTATGTGCTTGGAGCTTTGGTGTAAAGGGGAAAGCAGCCGTGGCCTTGTGTGTAGCACCATGTAACTCGTAGCAAACGCTACTAGGGTGTACCTAGCTAGTGCTACGTGGGGTGGTGAAGGCACGTGCGCCAAGCCGTATTGTGCGGGGTTGTTAGACAACCTTGAGTTTCATATGGCAAGTATGTAGTGCGTGAACCACTTGAGTATGGTTGACTTCGTGTTTGCTTATTTTTCCGTTTAATTATTTCATTAATTTAATTTGGTTTTAATTACTTTAATAAATTTTGGAGGCTAGGCCTCAGTTTTAATGAGCGTCATTTGCAAAATTTTATTTTGGCAAATAATTGTGTTTTGCAAGCTTAATAAATTGGATTAATTAAGATGGATGCAGAATTTAGTAGGAGCTCCAAATATTAATTGCGCTTATTTACATAATCGGTTAAAACAACTTTGACTAGTTTTAATTAGGCATGTTAATTGGATTAATTACCTAGATTAGTAGATTAGTTACTAGTTATCGCGTGTTTATGCATTGTTACTTGTTTATTGTTTTAAAATGCATGGACAATTCACAAATAGTGAATGGATGAATGGAATGTATATTCCTTCACAGGTTTTATAAAATGGCAACTAGTAGGGCCCGATTAGGATAGAAAATACGGAATGTGATCCGTGATGTATTTTTTTAAATCTTAATACGGTCTGCGTACCATCGAGTATTTTAATTTGTAACTTAATATTTACTCCCTCCGTTTTTAAATACTTGCTCCACTTTCCTTTTCAGACCGTTTTTAAATACTTTCTCCATTTCCTTATTTGGAAAGCATTCACAATATTTTGTTAATTTCTCTCACCAAGTGGACCCAACAATATTAATTCCATATTCTCTCTCCTTCAATTCTCTCCACTACTTTTGATTTTTACAATTTTTTATTCTTCCACCAACCCCACTATCTCCATATTTTATTACTTTCTCTAATTTCTCCTAAAACTCCACGCATGGAGAAATGGAGCAAGTATTTAAAAACGGAGGCAGTAGATTAGTCCTAATAGTAGATACTAGTACTGCATAAATATGGTCAAGTCTTGAAGATGGAAGTTCTTGGAAGACAAAGCCATAAAGTTGCAAAATAAGACCTTTTGAAGACTTGAAGAATTCAAGGGGTCACGCTAGTTGCCAATATGCATCAAAATGCTTATGCTTTACATATTCATGATTATTTATATATGAATTATATATTAGATGCATGTTTAGGATTTCGAATGTTGTGATGATTAATTAAGTTCACATAAATGAACCATCATTAAAACCTTAGATCCTTAAATATTGAGTAAAATTGATATTCCAAAACAACACTTATCGACCTATTGAGAGCAGTGATAGGCTACGCCAAAGTGAGGCATCACTACTACTCCCTAGACTCATAAGGCATACCAGGTGTGCAATTTGGTTTTGGTTGTACTCAACGATGTGAGTGATGGAGTCCTAACATGTCGTGGCAAAGTGGATAAATTGTTGAGAGAGCATTAGATGCAACGATTTATTCAACCAAGAGTGGCTTAGAGCCATTAGCAAAGTGTTGCTTACCTTGGGAGATTGAGTACTAAGATAAGCCAAAGCATGCTTAGCCACTCATTGTTTCCTTGGATTTTGGAATCGACTTATTTTCAATAAAAGGGAATAATTTTAAGTGTGAATAAGACGTTAAATAAGTTTGAAATATGCATGAATTAAATTCAATATTATTTAAGTTTTACAAATGATTTTTCATTTAAATTCTTTCAATTGTAGAATCATGTCTTTAAGTAACTCATACAACCAGTTTTCATTACGCTCCATTCTCGACAAGGAGAAGTTGAGTGGACCAAATATTCTTAATTGGCAAAGAAATTTGCGAATTGTTCTCATGCAAGAGAAAAGGAATATGTTCTTGATGAGGAAATGCCCAATGCTCCTAATGACGAAGTGACTTAGGCTACCCTAAACCGATGGCAAGCTGCCAATCGTGATGTCAAATGCATCATGTTGGCCACACTGTCTCCCGAGCTTCAAAAGACTTTCATTGAAAAGGAGACAGCTTTTGAGATCATTTCTGAACTGCAGAATATGTTCCAAGAGCAGGCTCGAATGGAAAGGTTTGAAACCCACAGATAGATCCTTGAGAGCAAGCTCAAGAAAGGAGAGTTAGTCAGCCCACATGTACTCAAAATGATAGGATTATTTGAGAAAATGGGAAGGCTTGATGCGGGGTATTCAACCGAGATGGAAATTGACATCATTCACCACTCGCTTCACAAAGGCTATGATCAGTTCAAGATGAACTATAATATGCACAACATGGAGAAAACCCTCATTGAGCTTCATGGTATGTTGAAGAAAGCCGAGAAAACACTCAAGGATGAGGGAAAACATGATATGCTCATGGTCAAAGAGGGCATGCCGTTCAAGCGCATGGACAAGAACAAGAAAGGTTGGAAGGGGAAAGGTAAGAAGAACTTTCTGCCTAAGCCGAAAGCTACCAAGGACAATAAGGAGAAGAAGGTATCATCTTCTAAATTTGATTTCGAATGATTCTATTGTAAGAAGAAGGGACATTAGAAGAGAGATTTCCTTAAATTCAAGGAAGATAAGAAGAACGGAACCGTTGCTTTTGAATCAGTTATATTCGTTATAGACTTAAACGTCACTAGCTCAACAACATGGGTATTAGATACCGGATGTGGCTCACACCTTTGTTCCAACTCTCAGGGACTAAGGAACGTTAGAAAGCTAAATAAGGGAAAGGT
The DNA here is from genome assembly GCA_024500155.1 of Chenopodium formosanum. Lineage (NCBI taxonomy): Eukaryota > Viridiplantae > Streptophyta > Magnoliopsida > Caryophyllales > Amaranthaceae > Chenopodium > Chenopodium formosanum. Next base: position 23,773,285 of record CM044880.1, read on the forward strand.
TGAACTCCGGGTCGGCAATGGAGCCAAAATTGCGGCCGTATCCGTTGGAACTCTCAGTTTGTGATTGCCCTTTGGGCTTCTTTTGGAACTTGATAGTTGTTACTATGTTCCCTACATTACCAAAATCATCATTTCAATTTAGGCGTTGGACACCAAAGGTTTTGAATTTCGAGTAAAAGACAATGCATGTTCATTTTATCTCGATAATTTTTTATATGGTATCGCACATTCTAAAAATGGTCTTTTTATGCTTTCTTTAGAAAACAAGTTTATAATGTGAATAATACTACCAAAAGAGCTAATACCATGGAGTCAAATAAAACTTACTTGTGGCATTATCATCTTAACAAGATTAACATCAAACGCATCAAGAAGCTTCTTTAAGAAGGCGTTCTTGACTTTTTTGATTTAGAACCTTTGAGAATTGCGAAGGTTGTTTATTAGGCAAGATGATAAAGCTGCCATTCTCCAAGTTGGGAGAAAGATCAAGTGACTTGTTAGGTCTAATACATAACAATGTATGTAGAACAATGAGCTCCGCCACAAGAAATGGACATCGGTATTTCATCACTTTCACAGACGACTAAAGTAGATATGGCTATGTCTACCTAATGTCGCACAAATCTAAATCGTTTGACAAGTTTAAAGTATTTTAGATGTAATTGAAAAATCAGATTGGCAATAAAATCAAAGCCCTTCGATTGGATCGAGTTGGTAAATTGATGAGTGGCATTTATGTCACTCTTAGGGAGTAGTTTTAGAGTTATTTCCATGTTTATTATCCCTTATTTTCCCTTTTATTATATTGTTTTCTTTTTAATAAAGTTTCTAGTTTATTTCTTAGTTTTACAGTGTTTTAATTTTATTTCTTTATTTAATTGGTTTCTAGTTTATTTTCGTATTTTATTTGCTTTCAATTTATTTTATTTCGTTCCTTCTATGTGTTACTTTCATAGTTTTAATAACCTTTATGTTTTTTTTGTTATTTTATTTTACTTTATTTGCTTGTATAGTTGTATTTAATTTTGTTAGTTTTAGTTTATTTTCGTATTTAATTTTTATTAGTTTTGTATTATTTTTTTTATTTTCTATTTTATTTATTTTATTTTATATTTTTTGTCCCAATTCTATTCTCAGTTTTGTGTGTAGGTGTTCGGGTTCGAGGTCCAAGGCGAATTCCCAAGACATGCTCACACACCAATCTATTGTTGCCCCTTAACCTTCACCCCACATTTAACCTTACCCTTCACCACACAAATCAGCAGCATCGCCACCTTCTTAACCACCATAACCACACCAATTCCCCTGCTCCCTCATGCACACAACAGCTCCACCTCTAAAATTCCCTGCTTCACACAAGAGCTGTCAAACCCTAACACCGCAAACCACCATTGCCACGCCCTACAACCACACCTCCCACCACTTCGCAGCCCCCTGCTTCACCCTTGCCTGCCACCAAAACCAATCAACCACCAATCACCACCGCAACAGCCATCACAATCCCTTGCTCCTCCGCGCAACCTACAACAACAACCCCTTAGCCTCCTCTGTCCACCCTTCGCGCACAGCAATACCAGCCACAAAACCAGAGCAGCCCACATCTCCCGTTCTCCAGCCACCGTTGTTGCCTCCAATCGCCACCAATAACCCTTAGCTTCCAGTCCACCGCAATTACTCACCCCAATTCGCATAACCAACAGCAAAAATTAGAGCAAAAGGCAAGTTAATCGAGTTCGGGCAAACCAACAAGAGTTCGGTCGAAGTACGAGTCAGAAACTTTTGAAGTTCTGTAAATTGAAAAGGTGTGGTCGAACACACCCATGGTTCGACCGAACCAACCCCGTAGTTCGGCCACACCAACCCATGGTTCGACCGAACCATTTCACGAGCCTCGCACATGATATTTAATGAGATCAAACGGTTGAGATTGCAGATGAAAAATGATGTTTGATGATTACCCTAGATGATTGTTGTTGATGGTTGATAAGCGGTTTTGATGTGATGAAGAGGCGCTTCAATGGAGTTCAAGCAGCCAAAAAGTCAAAGAAGAACAATTGGAGTCTGTTGGTTTTGTGGGAATTGATTTTGGTTTTATTTTCTTTTTCTTTTATTTTTATGTTTAATTTCTTTCTTTTCTTTTCCCCTTTTCTTATTTCTTTCTTTTATTTTTATATTTAGTTTCTTATTTTATTTTTCCTTTTTACTTTATTTTCTTTTCTTTTATTTACTTAGTATTTTTTTAGCTTGGTTTATATACCCATTTTTTGGGGTAATTAGGGGGAGAGAACAATTACCAATTATTCAACACTCTAATTAGTTTTTAGGAGAGCTTCTCTCACTAGGTTTAGGGTAGGATTAGATTATTTTAGATAGAGAAAGTAAGGGTTTCACCATTGTTGTGGTTAAGTATTGAAGAGGAAGATTGATCATCTTGCTTGTAGATTTTCACATTCAATCAATGAGAATCTCTAACTCTATCTCCTGTATTTTTATTGCTTTATTTTTATTATTATTTTAGTTGTTGGTATTACTTGTTAATCATGTTTATTCTTGATTATTTGTTTATTAATCTTATTATTAGCATGATTAGTGAGTAATTTCCCCATTGAGTGGATGGTTGTGGTGTAGTTGGACTTTGAGCATGTTCTAGGGTTTAGAATTGATTTATTTGTGATTAAAGTATTTATATGCTTGATATTTTTTAATCTTCTTGCAAGTGCACATTGTTGGTTGATTAAAGGTGAATCTTTGCTAACAAGGAACGGAAGTTGACTTAGTTAAGGTTCATTACTATCAATTGTTCTTTGATTGCACCTCCCAATATATTGTTCTCTTGTGAAAACATAGAGGCTATGTTAGGAGAAGCCAATGGACCCCGAAAGGCGGCTAGATTGGATCTTTTACTTCGATATTCATGCATGTTTAGTTCATAATTAATTCAATTTCTATGTCTTTGTTTATGTTCAAGTGAATGCTATACCTAAACCATTTCTCTTAATGTTTTTTTTTTCTTGTTTTAGCATCTTTAGACTTTAGTTTATTTATCTCTTATTCCGGACTAGCTTAATTGACGATAACATTTGGTGGTGTTTATTCGTTCCCTGTGGTTCGACCCCTATGCTTGCCTTATACTCGTATTAGGTTTGTTTAGGTTGTATAAATTGTATTTGATCTAGGGATAGACAATTGATTATGCGTTTATTTCCCTGTCAAATTGGCGCCGTTGCCAGGGAACGGCTTCCATTATTGTTGTGTTATCTTATTGAGACTAGTCCATTGTTTATAATTTTCATTCTATTATTTGGTTTTTATTTGTGTTGCTTTATTTGAAAAAAATGGCTTATATTTCTATTCTTCAATTCGATAATGAAACGTTTTGGGTGTATTTCAATAGACTTGAGGATTTCCTAGATGGTGTTAAAGGTTTTACCAAGGGTTATTATTGTGAAATCATTAAATTGGGATTAAATGAGCATTTAGAGGAGTAGTTGACAATATGTTAAATGGTGGATTACAAACTATGTCTTTGGATGAAGCTTGAGATTTCTATTCATGGTTAGCTTGGGATAATTATGATTGGGAGAGGGCCAATCACGAGACTTATCTTCGGGACTCTCATGTTTTTAATGTTGATGCTAATTGTCATGATTTGTCTAATATGAATTCCCATGATGTGCTTGATGCTCCCCATAGTGACCATGTAATGCATGATTTCAACTCCTCTCCCTCTATAGCTCAAAGTAATGAGCTACATTCTAATGATGATGAAGTGCATGTTCTTTCTCATATTGCATCTGATTTTTGCATGAATTCCAAAGGTGTGCCCCATAGTCCCCTAGATGATTTCAATGAGCAGGCTTTTGACTCGTCTATCCATGATAATTTGGGCTCATTTGAGATTATGGCCCAAATATTCCTTGAGTTTCAAAAGAAATCCCATAACCTTTTGAGTGAGTTCTTTGATAAGGCTTCATTAGAAAGAGATGACTTTGAGAGAAAATTGCCCCCATTTACTCTTGATTTTGAGATGGTAAGCTTTGAGAAATTTATGGGAGATGTTGTTTAAGGTTATGAAAAGGATGTTGAGGTTAAATCCTTTGGAGTTTTTGAGCTTGAGGGAGATGTAGATCGTGAGGTTTCTTCATTTGAGGATTCCAAGATTGATTTCCATTCCCTCATTAGTGATGTGAGACCTTGTGGTAAGGGAGTAGCTACCCCTTTTCCCACTACTGAAATTCGGCTAAATTGCAACTGTTTTTTTTCGACCGTCAAGAAAACGGTCGCAAAATATGAAATATGTGACCGTTTTTGAAATAGTCGCAATATTACAACCGTTTTTAAGGCGGTCGCAAATTTGCGACCGTTTTTGGCTTTTTTAATGGTCGTAAAGATGTTTGAACAATTAAAAATAATTCTAAAATAAAATAACCCTTTTGCAACCGCTAAAACGGTTGTAAAAATAATCTAATTGCGACCGTTTATCTAACAGTCGCAATTTTGCGACCGTTATAAGCAGCCGCAAAAGTTTTTTTTTTTTTAATTTTTTTAAAGCACGGTATAAATTAAATGCCACATGTTCCCAAACCCTATCTTCTTTATACGCAGCCGCTTATGTCTTTCTCTTTCCTCTGCATCCCCTTCTCTTTCCATTCTCTCTCCTCTTTCCCCTTCAACTCTCCTTTCTTCCTTTCCTTTCTCACACGCCCCTCCATCTCGTTTTGTTTCCTTTTCTTTTCTTTCTCCTTCTTCTCTTCCGTTATTGCAGCACCATTTCTTCCATTTTCGTTCTCTTTTTCTTCTTCATTCAATATTTTTCTTTGAGTTTTTGTTACCAAACGGTTTTGGGTGTTCGATTTTTGTTGAACAAACGAAGAATTATTGTGTTTATGGTCAAATTCGAACATAAAAATTTCAGATCTGAAGTTTTTATGGTTGAATTTGACCATATTATCTCAAAGAGGAAGAAATATTGGGAAAGGTAAGTGGTTTATTGCATTTTTTATTTGATTTTCCTTGTTCGAAATTTTTTGGGTTAATTTATGTGGCTTTGATTTTCTTGTTTTTTTTTTTTAATTTCCTTGTTCGAATTCTTTTTCTAGTATAATTTGTTTTTCTTGATGTTTATGGGTTTAATTTTCTGGATTTTTTTTGCTTGATTTTCTTGATTTTTTGCTTGATTTCCTGGGTTTTTTTTATATGCTTGGTTTTCTGGATTTTGTTTGTGGGTTTGAATTTCCTTGTTCGATTTTTTTTGCTTGTTTTAATTTTTTATTTAGTTACTTTTGTGGGTGATTTGATTTTAAGTTTGCTATTATTAGATTTCTAGTTCGTTTTTGTTTGATTTAATTCGTTATTGTAGTTTTTATTAATTTTGTTTGATTTATGCAAGAACTTTTTTTCAGTTTTATTTTTTTTATTTTACTGGGTGCATTTATGGGGGTGGCTAGGTTAGATTAAGGGGTGTGCTAGTGTTTTTCAGGTGGTTGGGTGGTTTATCATGGGTAAGTGGTGGTGTTTTAGAGTGGGCATGGGTGGTGGGGCTGGCTGTGAAGTACAGGGGAGGCAGGTGCTTTCTTTTTTGTTTTTTTTTTTTTTAAATTTTAGCGACGACTTTAGGCGGTCGCTAATATCCAGTTTTGCGACCGCTGTTTAAAATGGTCGCAATTATTATTATTTGCGAGCGTCCCCTTAACAGTCGTTGAAATTATTAAAAGCCGTCACAAAATATCTGCGACCGTCAAACGGTCGTAATTTTTTTTTTCTGCCACCACGTAAATAACGACCACAATGTTACGACCGTTAACGGTTGCAATTCGTTTTAGTGACCTTTTTGCTATTTTTTACGACCGTCAAAGACGGTCGCAATTTTGCCTAATTTTAGTAGTGTCCCCTTTCTCCCAAAGGTTTAACCATATCCGATACTATCCTATGTTCCTCCCTTCTTTTCTCAGCGAACCTCTAAGGGATACTTTTCCTATTCATGCTTCCGAAGCCCCCAACTCTTTCGTTGTTGATGAGGAAAAGAATTACAATGCCAACCAAAAAGATTTTTGTGAGGAGAGTTTGCCTCCCTATTTTTCTTTTTATTCTTCTACCTTTTCTTCTTATTTTTTAATTTTTCTTTTGATTCTTTTACTTTTTCTTTTCTCCCTTCTCTCAAGAATAAAGTCTCCTTGTACTTTATGTTTGTTTGTCATATGAGCATCGCGTATGCTCTATTTCTTGATATGTTTACCGGTGCATATGACAAGCTTTTGCGTTCTTTGTCGGGTTATTTACTACATTGGTCATGCTTGGACGTTAAGCAACCCTTTCTCGGGAAGTAACCCGTGTTTTATTTCCTTCTTTTTCTTTCTTTTATATTTCTCATTTTTGTTTACTCCCTTATCTATGTGTATAGGTACTTGATGCATATACTCATGTGCAAGGATTTTGGATTGAGATCCTTGAGAAGAAGCACATCAATGATTACTTGCATTTGGAAAAGCAACAAAGACGAGGATGAAATTGTGGACAATGTGCTCAATTGCGGGTTTCAACACCCACCTCACATTTGGTTTACTCTTTCCTTCTTCCCTCATCTTGGATTTGATTTCTTATATGCATTTGGATTTAATGAATATGATTTGTTGCGTGGATGTGTTTTCTTTCTTTCCCTCCCTCCCACCCTTTTTGCCTTTATTTTGAGCATTGAGGACAATGCTCCATTCTAGCTTGGGGGAGTAGCTATTCGCTAGCTTGGGGGTTATTTATATTTCTTAGTGGTTTCCATAGTCTCATGATTGCTTGATTTATTTCTCCCATACTTTCCAAAGTCTATTATTGAGATTGGTTTTCTATTTTTGGATGGCCGTGAGCGCCTTATTGAGTTGACTTTTGGTATTTGTAGCTTTGATTGATCATGCTTTCATCTTGCACAATTGTATATGCATTCTTGAGTATTGTTGGTTTTGTGAATATTCGTGTGTATAGTGTCTTTCCATGAAATTCAAGTCAAGGTTTCAAAATGTTTTGTTTCAATATTGGACATATTTGGGCTTTAGCACCTAGAATACTCTCTTTCCTAGTTGTTAGAGGTTTTGGTGCACTTGGATGTCGGGTTTGGTTCACACATATATCATTGCCAAGGTAGTAGGACTTAAGGGCTATGAGACCTTAGCTCACTCGGTTTTGTGGTAATATGGTTGTCGCTCTCTAGCTAGTTGAAGCTTTAAAGGTGATTTTTGCTATTCCACTACCGTTATTTTTGTGAGGATGTATCTATATTGTTCTAGACTTCTACATTTCTTGCATGTGTGGCATTTGGATCCTTGGCATTGCTAGCTTATATCGAGAATTTGGCTTAATCTACCTAATACCGAGACCGAACAAACCTAGGGGAAGACGAAGGCAATTAGGATTTTTGTTTTTTTATTATTATTTTTCGTTCTTTTTTTCTTTTGCATTTGCTCAATTAATACCCCAATTTGAGCCATTTTCCCTTCTTTGGCATAACCACGTTACAAACCAATGGACCTTTGCTTTATTTTCACCTTTATTAGCTTTTGTGAAGCATTCTTGGGACTTGATTTGTATTTTTGGTTAATAAAAGTGAGAAAAAGAATGAAAAAGAAGTGAAAAACTCAAATCTTGGTGCTTATGATTATCATTGTTATGTTGAATAGTTTGAGCAAATAAGAAGAAAATAAAGGAAAGAAAGAAAAAGCCGCTCAAAGTTAAAAGAGGCAAGAGCAAAGATTACAAAGAAATGAAAAAAAAAAGAGAAAATATTGAGAAAATACAAAAATATTTGTCGTTTGGTTGAAAAAGAATAAGTTTGAGGGAGGAGTTGCTTTGTGATCTATTGCTAGAATTTTTTATTTGAAAGTTGGTAGTTTATTGAGTTCGAATTGAGGAATGATCAACCTTGCTTCACCTCTAAGTTTACTACCAATTTCCAAATTTATTTCCACACCCTTTACCCTAGCCTAAACGTTTCAACCCTTTTAAGACCTTTTCACCTTAGTGAGGTTTAGTCACTACCGGTGGAGAGTAATCAAGCCAAGCCTATTGAGCGAGCTATCGATGCCAAGATGTCGGGTAGCCTAAATGTTTTTCATTGCTTATTTCTTCCAGTTCCTTCGAGAAATCTCGAGATATCACCTTAAAAGTGGATGCAAAACTAGTGATGACGCGTTTAATCCCTCGTAAAATTGGCGCCGTTACCGACATTTAAAGTTCATATTTTTCAAATTGCGGTCATTTAAATTATTTTTTTCAAATTGCAGCCCAAAAGTTCGTATAAATTGTAAATTGCAGCCGAATTCAACTTTTACATCAATTTACATGTCGAAAAAACTTTGATTAAGGTTTTAGGGGCCAATTTAGCCCTTAAGAGTCCATATTGAGCTTGAAATTAGCAAAAAAAATAACATAAGTGTCTCGTTTTGCATAACAAAAATATATCGATTTGTGAGAAACTGTAAAAATGAGACACTTACATTATTTTTTTGCTTATTCCAAGCTTAATTCGGGCTCCTAAGGACTAAAACTGCCCCTACAACCTTAAACGAAATTTTTTAACAGGTTAACCGATGAAAAAGTTGAATTGGGCTGCAATTTACAATTTATACGAACTTTTGGGCTACAATTTGAAAAAAAAAAATTGAATGGCTGCAATTTGCAAAATAGAAATATTAAATGGGTGCAATTTGCAAATTTTACGAAAGATCACGGTATACTTTTAGAACTGACACCTCCAGGAACTATTCAATGGAACGGAGAAATCGAACCTTGTTAGACATGGTACGATCAACCATGGGTGTTAGTGATCTTCCTATCTCTTTCTAGGGACACGCACTTTTAACTGCGGCACTAACACAGAAACGTGCTCCATCGAAAGCTGTAGAAAAGACTCCATATGAGTTATGAACGAATGAACCTCCTAGGTTGACTTTTCGAAAGATATGGGGATGCGAAGTATATGTCAAGAAATTGATTTCTGACAAACTTCATCCCAAATATGATATGGTTACTTTGTGGGCTACCCAAAACAAACCAAAGGGTATTACTTCTACAACAAATCGAAGAACAAAATGTTTGTTGCTCGTGATGGTGTCTTTTTGGAGAAGGAGAACCTTTCCAAAATGAAAAGTGGGAGGAAAATTGAACTCGATGAAGTTCGTGATGATGAGCAATAAAATCAAAATGACAGTCAAAGTGCTCAAACAGCATCTGTTGACGAAGGTCAAAATATGCAAAGTCGAACAACCAATGCAAATGCTCAATCCATTACCCAACGTAGGTCTCAGAGGCAGAGATCTCAACCTGATAGATATCTTAGATTGTTTTTAACTGAGAATTAGGAAATCCTAATCATGGATGGAGATGAACCGGTGAAGGGAATATTTCAAGAATTACCCCAAACTTGAACCCCACTGTGATCATACACTTAAGCATGGTGGCATCCAAAGGGAAGGAAGCTAGAGCAAAAGAGTCGCCAACAAGTTTTAGGAACTTGTGAACCGTCTTTAGGGTGAAGGTTACACCCCTTAACAATCCATGAGATCATCAACTCCAATAGGTCTGGAACTAAGACTGGTGTTCGGACATAATGGTACAAATCCGATCTAAAAGAGAAAGAACTTGCCCTAATAATAGGCCTCTACTTTATTTTTTTCGTATTCATGTGCGCTTCCTGAGTAGCATGCAATCAATAGGTTTACCCTAAACCTGTTTAATCTATGTTGGTTGAATATTAATGCACAAACAAAACTATTTTGGGCGATCACTTGAATTATAATCATATTAACCCTAAACAAGATTATTAATTATCTTATTAACCGTGATTACAAGTACCATTTCCGATCCCTTTAAACATGCATAAAAGTGGTGATCAAGCGAAAAAAATAAATATAATCAAGAAACATAATAATCATCATAATCATAATAACAATCATAATAATAATAATCATGCTCATGTTAAAAATAAAGCATAATATTAATAGCGAGATCCTATGCATGATACTAACAAGATTAATAACAAACTCTAGCATGTCACTAAACATTAAAGATCAAAGCTTTAGCCCTAACATGCTATTAGGAAAGAAAGTAGGAAGCATCACAGAAATCATAATTGATATAAGGAACTTATTGTTGTCACCCTAAACATCATACTAAGAAAAAGCATCATAACATGATACTAGGAATCAAAATAACAACCTAAACATGATTTCTATATCATAATATCAATAAAAACAATTAAAGTACTTTCTTGGATGCCTCATACCTCTTTCTAATAACAAAATACACATGTTAGTAACTTCAAGTAAAATATAAAACAAACAATTAAATTATTTAATTTAAATAGAGATTTGAGACCAAACCCTCAAAAATATCAAACCTTTCACATTTAGGGCAAAGGCAACTTCGAATTATGCTAGGTGTGTCTAGTGCTAATGTATGAGGAATTTTGTTTGTAAAAGGCTAGGCTTAGAAAAAGAGAGAGAGAATCAAGAAATTCTTGATGAGATTTGATGAGAATTGATTATTTGAAAAACGGGAGATATGACTTCTATTTATAGAGAAATAAGAGGGTCGAAGAATAAGAAAAGAATCCAAATTCGAATCGAAATAAAACTCGATGGACAGCAGTTTTTGCGGATTTTGTTTTTATCATATCTTTTGATCCAGAAGTTCAAATAAGACATATAATATGTCATTAGAAAGCTCCTGAAGTCTTATTTCCAACCCAATTAGAATCAGATTAAAATATTTGCTAGATAAAAAAGATATGGTCGAAATAGTGGGACGGTGTTAGGTTTGGATAGAGTTTCATATTCCATTCATATCTTTTTCATTATAACTCGGATTTAATATTATAATATATCATTGGAAAGATAATTTCAAGATCTATGCAACCATATAATATTTGGATAAAGATTATGAGGAACAAAAATAAAATCTGAATATATTCCATTTCGTACAAAGCAAGGATTTTCAAAAGGAGTAGTTTTATTCAATTTCAAACTCTTTAAAACATAATTATCAATCCTAACTCCATTATGATTTAAGAGAACCTTCTAGATTATTCTAGAAGACTACAATAATTCCTAATAGCTTTAGGAATGATAATTAATAATAGGCCCTCCTCTAGATCATTGGGTCGTATGTAAGAACCAAACCGGGCCCAGTTTAGTATTTTGGTCATAACTTCCTCATTATACATCGGAATTGGGCTTAAAATATATCGTTTGAAATGTCTTTTCAATCCCTATCCAACTACACTATTATTGAACCCTTTTCATAGACCAAATTAAACTGGAATGCACGTTATTCATAAATAGGGTAAGAAAAGAAATATTTTCAAAAATAGAAAGAATAGATACTTTAATAAAAACATCCTCATCACTAGATGTAGGCGTCGTTTAAAGTGCGCCTACGTTAAAGCATGTTGTTAATATGCTTGGCACTCATAGTAAGTGGGAATGGACATATACAATTAGGGACAAGGAAAGTAGGGAGCCGCCAACAAGTTTTTTAGGAACTTGTAAATCGTTCACGGATCATAAAAGGCAACCACGATAAAGGGACAACGAAGGCAACAATGATTGACCCGTGAAGGTTACACCCCATTCATAATCCATGAGATTACTAACTCCATATGGTTCGAAACCCCCAAAGGAGGATCGGAAATGATGGTACAAAGTGAGTCATGGAGTCACATTCGCCCGTATTGGCCTCTACTCGATTCTTATAGTGAAAAATGATTCCTGCGATCTCAAAGGCATACAAACAAAATATTTAATTCGCTCCAAACTATTATTATGCTAAATTGGTTGAATATTAATGCAACACATAATTCTAAAATATTGTGATCACTTGATTTAATAGCAAGATTAAAAAGAAACCTAAACCGGTTGTCCAAATTATCTTATTAGGCGTGATTTTCAATTACATATTCCTTTTAACATGCAATATGGTGATCATAAAAAATAATAGAATAAACATTAATATTGGAAGCAATTTAACAATAATAACGTTAGTAAAATCAAATATAAAATAACCTTAATCATGATACTAGCAGTATTAAAATAAAATAAGAGTAATTAAATTAATTAATTACTCACATTCCGCACGCTCCTTTAAATTGCTACATCATGAATAAACTGTTAGTAACTTCAATAAAAGATATAAAGCAAATAGATATTAAATTAAAAAATAGAGTTGATTTGGTCCAAACCCTCAGTTATTTGCACCTTTCACGCCTTGGTTTAAGGACGAAACCTCGGGTTAAGGATAGACTCCTTGGAAAGCTTAGGGAAAGAATGATGTAATTAGGAATATAGGTTTAAGGCTTAGAATATGGGAGAGAGAGAGAGAGAGAGAGAGAGAGAGAGAGAGAGATTGATTTGATGATCAAAATTGTTGATGATTCAAAAAGGGGTGATTTGACCTCTATTTATAGGGAAAAAAGAGGGTCAAAGAATCAAGAAAAAGATAAGAATTCGAATCGGATAAAACTCTTGCGATAGACAGCAGTTTTTGCAATTTTTGTTTTTATCATATCCTTTGAACCAGAAATCGGAATAAGATGAACAAGATATGGTTGGAAAGCTCTTGAAGTCTAATTTCTAACCCAATTAGAATCAGAATACAATATTTTGTATAACAAAAGATATAGTCGAAATAGTGAGGCGGTATCAGTTTTGGATAGAGTTTGACATTTTATTCATATCTTTTCCGTTATAGCTCGAAATTGATATTATAATATATCATAGGAAAGATAACTTCAAGGGCTATCCAACCATATAAAATTTGGATAAAAACTATGGGGCACAAAAATAATATTTGTCTATCTTTGAATGTCTTTCAATTCAAATAGAATAGGATTTTCAAAAAGAAAAGTTTTATTCAATTTCAAACTATTTAATCTTATCTTTTCAAAAAGGATAATTAATATCTTTTAGAAACTTATAGAAGCTTCCAATTAATCCTAATTGGTTTAGGAATGTAATTAAATAATTTGGACCCTCCACATGTTCATTGGGTCGTAGGTAAGGTGGGCTTAGGTTCGGTTTGGGCTCGGTTTAAAATTTTTGCCATAACTTATTCGTTATAACTCGGATTTGGGCTTATAATATATCATTGGAAAGCTCTTTTAAAGTCCCATCCAACTATTAAATCATTGGACCCAGATTTTGGACCAAAATAAACTGTATTAAACGTTTTTATAAACAAGACACGAAATGAATGATTTTAAAGGACACGAAATGAATTATTTTGGTTTAAAGGAACGAAAAGAGGAAAATAAGTTATGGTTTGGGGAAATGGGCTAGGAATTGGGTTAGTTTATGAAATGGAAATATGGATTTAAGCACTCCAAGATTAAATACTCAACCTGACCAATAATGGCGGTGAAAGGTTGTTCATCATCGAGTTTGGTTTTGGGGAGACATTTTCAGGTGTCTACACTAGTCTTTTCACACTTTTTCTTTGTTCAATAATAAAATGACATGAAAGGTATTAATCACTGCGTTTTGTTTTGGGGAGACACATTTGAGTGTCTACAGAAGCCCTCACTTTGACTGAGTTTGGAGAAACGCAGTTTCGAAAACAAAAGTCCAAGTAGCGATAGGGACGGAGAATGATTCAGAACGTTTTGCGTTCCTAAATCATTCTTGTAATGCCGATACCTGCAGAACTAGCGTTAGGTAAAACATATAAGAGAGTTAAAGAAACACGTATATTGCACAGTCGGACACACGTCTCTGGAGGTAACCGATTTGTCGCTGCATTAGTTGTTATGACAACCTTCCACAAGCTAGGGAATGCCATCTTGATGTTTTGATGTTCACTCGTCTCTAAACAATGGAGCTTTTCTGGATATGTTCACGCTCTGAACAAAAAGCTTCTTTTTTGAGGATTGTTCACTTGTCTCTGAACAATGGAGCTTTTCTTGATATGTTCACGCATCTCAGAACAAACAGCTTCTTTTTTGAAGATTTGTTCACTCGTATCAGAACAAAAGAGTTTTAATAGGATGCCTACGCGTCTCTAAGCAGGAGAGCTTGAAACACATGTCCACGCGTCTCTGAACAAAGAGCTTTTTAATATGATCACGCGTCTCTGAGCAAAGAGCTTTGTTGATATGTCCACACGTCTCTGAACAAAAGAGCTTTGATGATATGTTCACGCGACTCTGAACAAAAGAGCTTTGATGATATGTCCACGCGTCTCTGAACAAAAAGAGCTTTGATCGAATGTTTGTTGTGATCGTTCGGTTAGCTGTGAACATGAGCTTTGCTGAATAGTTGTATCCTGTAAAAATCAAAAGATTGCTTAAAGATTTTGCTAGTGCTTTTCTTAGGTTTGACCTAAGGCATGATTATTTTTCTTAGATTTGACCTAAGGTGATGGACTAACTTGAGGTTGACTCAACGTGACTGACTGACTTGAGGTTGACCCAAGGTAAATTGACACGTGTGACTCATGACCCGTGTGTGCATTGTATTGTGATGTGCTTGACTCAAAATGCGAAAAAGCAAAAATTTCCGCCATTTTTGTGGAGGGTACCGACTTTCTCCCGAAAAAGAAAGACACAAAAAAAGAAAGAAGCGAAGTTTTTGAAGGTTCATGTTGAATGTGCTTAATCAAATGTTGTGCAAGGATAATTCATCCTAGGCTATCTCAATTGTTGACTCCATGATGAAAGTATTTGGGTAACTTAGGCACGGAGGCTAAGCACTTCGTACTTTGTGGTGCAGTGATGAGTGATGAGTGATTTTTCTATGACGAAGTATGCTTCAATGTTGTGTTAAGATTTCATGACAAAGGGTTCCTAAGGGAAAGACTTTTTGGTTATGTATTTGTGATGTGTGTGATAGTGACACTAAAGTTAGGCCGCAAGGCTAAGTGTGTGAAAAAAATATATATATTAAAAAGAGTCAAATGGTGGCGACACTTAGGTCGGGTAGGCTAATAATGTAAGGATCAAGCCCCAAAGTTTAGCTCTAAGTAAATAAGGATGAGAATAGGAGATCCCTTGATATGATCATTTATGAAAGTAGATATGAATGAATGAATTTTTATAAAAGCCGCACCTCGATGTGAGGTTTCCGACGTATCCAATAGGAATCAGGCCAAACGTAGCTCTAGTCGAACCTCGCACAAGTGTGTGTATACCTCAAAAAGGTCTTTTGAAGAGTTATAACGTGGTTAGGCTAAAGGTTTGAAGAAGAAGGGGATAAAGCCTCAACACCGTAGATAAGCCCCCAAGGTGTGCGACCTTACTTTTGAATCTTTATATTTTTATGGTTGAGGGTTTTAACTCTTTTTTAGTTCTCTTTCCTTTTTTGCTTTTGCATTTTTTTTATTTTGAATCTGTTTTATAAGTGTTGGCAATCCCGATCATGCGGTCTATAACTCACTTGGCATTCATGTTTCTCAGGCACGGTACTGAGCACTCGATAAGAGACGCAATCTGAGACGTGTTCATATCGAAGACATTTTCATATCAAAGACATTGGAACACTTGCCCTTTTGTACACTTTTATTATCTTTTTATTGCTTTTATTTATTTATTTTTATCTTTTGAAATCACTCAAGCTTTTTGAAATTGTATAAGTTGCACACTATCTCATCCCAAGGTTAGGTAGATGTGGGTTGAAGAAAGAAAGGTCTATCGTTAGATGAGGCTCGAAGTGGTTTATCAAAAAGGATTCTATATTTAAAAGGTGAAAGGAGATATGATGTGGCTACAAGGGGTGCCTCAAATCATTTGTATACCGTGAGCTTAGTTCGACATGTATATTTTTTTTTAAGCAATGTAATGAAACGATCATATGCAAGAAAATAAATGCTCATTTTATTAAAAGAGAAAAAGAAAAAATCTACAAAGTAAATCTAAGGGAAGAAAAAAAAAAGTGTTTATTCTAGACTTATTAGGGAAAGGAAAAAATAAAAAAGAAATAGAAAAAGAGGTCATGAAATCTTGTCGTTGAAGCTCGCCTGTTATCTTGTGTCCTTTGCTTTATCATCACCCAGTTTTCTTGCTAGCTAGAGGCAATGGTATCTTGTTTGCTTCTGTGAGATCTTGAATAAGGCTTTGAAACCTGTAGCATTCATCCGTGGTATGACCGTTTCCTTGATGGTACTTGCAATAAGAATTGGTCCCCATCTTGAAGATCGCTATTCTGGTGTTGGATCCTCGGCAATCAAGGCCAATAGGTTTGATTAATCCTCGATCATAGAGACGATCAAAAGCAACATCATAGGTCATTCCAATGGGGGTGAAGTCTTTCCTTAGTTGTTTCTTAGATCCTTGGTTATCCATGGCTAAGACTTCACTGAGATCAAAGGTACTAACATTGTTACTAGAGTGGGCATTTTCAAAAGAAGAAGGATTTTCGTTCTTCTTTCCTTTCAAGCCACTGTTGTTATTATTGTTAGTAGCTTTTTGCTTTGCGAGGTCATCTTCGATCTCATGCCTATGTCATAGACGGCCTTGAAAGTATTGAAGTTGTGTTAATATTTTAAGTGCTTTGAATACTTTTCTTGTAAATTTTTGATGAACATCCATACAGATTCTTTTTCAGTAGGGACTTCGATCATGTTAGCGAAAGTTTCCCTTCACTTGTTAAAGAAGGAGGTGAACCCTTTGTTTTCTTTTTGTTTTAGCATCTCAAGTTGTCTATGGTCGGTTTCATTCTAAATATTACACTTATATCTATCAACAAAAGTATTTTTTATTTCATCTCAGGTAGAGGTCTTCTCTTTATCAAGGGAGAAAAATCAATGTTGACAAATGGTTTCAAGAGATAGTGAGAATAAAGAGTGAAAAATATTCTTATCAATCCCTTTAATTTAATGTTCATTACAGTTTCAAAGGACCTTAAATTAAAGTAAGGATTATCAGTTGGCTTAAACTTAGGGATGTCATTGGCATTGAACTTCTGCGGAAGAAGTTCCTTGTCCACTGAGACCCCTTGTGAGCTAATGCCCTAGAATCTATAATTATTGGATATTTTGCTCAAGCTTTCTTGCATGAGCTCCATTTTTTGTTGTTTCACAGGGTAATTGATTTGAATGGTTAAGATTTTTAGCATCTCAGTCACGTCAACCATTTGCTTCTTGAGCTCATTGACTTCTTGACTTGCCATTATGTTCTTAGCTTTTGTTTTTTGACCAACTAGTTTATCAAAAAGTTGAACTTGAATACAGGTGTTATCCTTGATTAATCGCCCTTCTCTCCTTGACCAAGTACTGTGGAAAGGGAAATTAGGGATAAGTTTTTATTATTTATTTTTTGGCTCAAGCTCAATTGAACATGCAATATAATAGACTGAAAGAGGATATGGAAGAGAATAGAAATGGAATGGACCCTGAATTCAAATGATGGAATAACGACTTATGCATGAACCTAAGACATGGTCATGGTGTACATACATATTAGTGTTGTGGTTTGGTAATTCCAACTTACCGTGGAAACAACCCCAACCCTAAGAACCACTCGTAATTAATAAAACCATAAAGCATAACAAATAAACACCAAAGGACAAAATCGGAATTTACCTTTGACGCGTGCTTCGCCCGACCAAATGGGATCTTACTTGAAAGCTTTAGCTCCGAAACTACCGAGCCTCCAACGGTATCCACCAACAAAGGATGAATACCGACTTTTTAGGTTTGCTACCTTGGAGTTAGCAAGGTCCGACCAAAACCCAAGTGTTAATGGAGTTTAAGAGTTTTTGCCAAAATGCAATGCTCTTTCTAACTCCCACTCAAGAACTTTACTCCAAAACCCAACATGGGTATTTATAGGGAAAAGTGGGAGTGAGATTTTCAATCCCATCAATGTGGGATCATGAAATTCCACAATTTAATTTAAAGCTAAAACAAATTAAATAGGCAAGCAAGTAATAAATCAACAAGTTTCCTTGTTGTATGTAACGAGAACTGAGGACCATTTGGAGAGGAGAGACTATACTTGCTCCCTACTCCTTCCTCTCCTTGTGCCACTTGTCCTCACAAAAACACACTCACTTCACATGCTTCCCCAATAACCCGCCCTAGCACTGGGCCCAGCTTAGCCCCGCACACTCGGGCTGCTAGCTGCAGCCTTCTCGGCCCAGCACGCCCACACACATATGTGCGGGCTGCTGCTACCGATGGGCGCTGCTAGCAAGCCACGCACATGTGCGGGTTGCTAGCAGTAGCGCGCGCCAGCAAGCCATGCAATGCTTGCGGGCTGCTGGCCGTGGCTCGCTAGAAAGCCTCACACATGGTGTGGGCTATTAGCTTGCCTAATCCCCTAGCACTCGGGATTCCGATGCTAGGGGTATTTTAGTCATTGTTGATTTATTACTAATTTTGTCGTCTCATCTTTTACTATTTTTTACTCAACTTTTGACGCTTGGTTTCGACTCTCTGAGCTCGAATTTCCGACGTCTAAATATTTAACACTCGGGCGACGATTTAATTTCTTCTGAATTAATTCGCCAAGTTGGTTCGTATATTTTCTTGGGTGTGACCAGAAGGGTTCAGCCAAGATTAAGCTGTAATATTAACTATACATTAATATTACTGATCGGAAGCGGCCTCCACCCTGGTATTCCGATCACTTGACCTTACTGAATATATTAGCTTTCTAATGATTTTGAACCCCCTATCAGAATAATTCACTTGTTCGAAGGACACCATTCCTTTCAATCTCCCACTTGTCCTTCCGGACAAGTAAGCATTTAGTGTATAGCCCATTTCCTATGTCTCTTCATGTCTCTTCATGAACTATAAGGTAAGATTATTACGTCCAGAAGTGTTTCTCGATTCCGAGTCTGACTGTCAATAAAAAGGTGATTTCTAAAATCCATCCGAGAACGGCCATGCATTTTTACAGTCTCGCTCTACGAGAGGCCTTGTATACAACAAAGACATCTTCCCTTTTTTAGTATGGGCACATTCCCAGTCTTGTAATGTAGCTCCTCTTACTGAGAGGACCTAGCCGCCCGAGTGTTGTCGTTATAATCTCCTATTACGGTAGACGTTTGACAACATTAAAGCGGACTAGTACTCAAACATGAGAACTCACAATGCTCATGGTCAAGGAAATAGGTTCCGATAGCCATAATGAGAAGTATACTTATGACGATTTTTAATCTCTTAAAGTACTCTCATAGGTCGATCCAGTATGGTTCTAAACCAATACCTGTGCAAATGATTTATGACAATCATGTCCTCGTAGCATAAGAAACGGTGCTATAAATCAAACTACACACTAATCTCAATTGGTCATTAATCGTCCATCGTTTAAATGACCTCGATTAGGGATAATTTTCGATTATAATATTCAATGTTCACTTAATAGGTGTTTCCTTACCAAGACTGGTTTTGATACCCTATTTTGAATATTCCAAGAATCGAATGGACTCATTATTTAATTCTAAACTTAAATTAAATAGCAAACAGAGTGATAAAAATTGCATAAAATTTTAACTTACTCCAAAACCTGAATGGTTCATCTTATGATAAATGGTTTTTCCGAATGTTTTAAGAGTATCACCCTTTATTAAAAAAATCTATATAAATCACACCCATATTTAATACGCTTGATTTCTTTCATGAAATTGTGAATGTTGGTGTTTAATTATTGCATAGGTTTAGTAATAACTACTTTGCTAATCTTAGCATCTTCATTTTCATAATAAGATGATAAAATTTGAGAGTGTCATGCATTATATGTGAATCAGGATTTATTGTCCAAGTGATGGCTCCCACTCATTTTTATGATTGAGACCTTCAACTTGATAACCTACAATCATTAACGTACAACAGCAAACTTTCCATAAAACATCTTCTTTATTATTGCCATTAAGGTAATAATATTCTCAACATATATATTAGTAGACTTCCTGATGATTCTTTGCTTGGGTTTCATTCCAAACGGCTCACAATGATTTGGGATACCCTAATCACTTGTGATCATAGAAATTTTCTTAAATTACTGCACATTACATATGGATCCACGTCCATGTTACCATTCTCAAGCCACGAATTATTGTTAGCTCGTGCTTATAAACGACTTCCTTGTTAAGGATCTAATCCCTGATAAGGTTTGTGCTTGCAACATCAATTCTCAAATCGTATTTGTTTCCACAAGTCAAGAACTCATCCTGTTACTTATCCAAGTACTTTGGATGTTCTTGGCCATAATCTAACAATCTAATACATAGATTCAGGTTAATTGGTGCTTCATACATACTTTACATGCTCTAAGCAAGTAAGTCCTGCGATTATTCCATATCACAATGTACATGATGGACTAAATTGCAGATTAATTCTCAATCTTATTCCATCAATTTGTCATTTTTGCTCATTCAGTTTCACCGAGTCTTTGCTAAACAGTTTTCTGTGTGATATGGTTGAAAGTCTCTATTAGAATCTTTCATTTTTGACTTAGTATTTAGCCTAGCTTATACTTATTTCAAACATTTACTTAGTTTTATACATACGGGTCTAAAGTCTTTCAAAGTCCTTCAACTCATGTTTAACACGGTAAACTCCTTTACACATTCAAACATCTTATTAAGTTTATACAATAGAATTTAATGCCCAATACGTACTATGTATCGTCTTTTGTTTAGTCCATTGTCAAAAATACTTTCAAATCTAAGCATTTAGCATTTGATAGTTATTTCACAACAGAGTTCGTAGACTTCTTATTGGACCTTTATATAATTTACTTTTGCTCCCACTAAACTTCTTATTCATAAGAATTTCTATGTTTCTCCATAAGCCAATCCTCTAATTAACTTTATGAGAAAACACGTTCCAATTCCTATATGCAATGTTTCCTTAAATACCATAACGGATTCCTTGAGCTTGCTTTCAAATCTAGTATTATTTAGATTTTCAAAACCCTTAGATTATTCCATAGTCACTTCCAAAATCCTATTTTGGGAAGGCCGTTTTGGTATCTATTTTGCCATATTTCATATGAGCAATTTTGCTAAAACAATTACGAAAAGACTTTAGCATTCCGATTGCTTAATATGTTTTTATTAAAATCAACTCCGTGAATTTAATTGGATCCTTTCAAACAATCTAGCTATATATGCATATATATTTCAACATTTGTTAGTTTTCTACTTGAAAACTTATTTGCAATCGATGGGTCTTTCACCCTTTAAGCAAATTAATCAAGTTTCTAACATGATTTCCAAGCATGGAGTCTATCTCGAATTTTTATGGCCTCTAACCATTATTCGGAATTTGGATTTGTTGTAGCTATCTTACAAGACATTATTCCCTTACTATCTCATAGTAAATAGTATGCTTGTAAGTCTTAGGTTTATTTCTAACTTAATATAAAATTTATAGGATTCAACCCAAGCCTTTGGTGAATTCTATACCTATACGGGGCAATTGCATCAACCATTGAGTTTCAAGGCGCTTTCATACATTTATGATGTTTTGTGAGTAATGAATTCTCTTTTAAGGCACTTGTAAAGTCCTTTTGAGTATTCTTGATCAAGCATTCTCACGAAGTCCTTTTAAGGTCTTTTGAGATTCTCAGCTCTAGTTTGTTTCTAAGCTCGATGGTCATCGAGTTCATTTTCCTCCCACTTGTCATTTTGGAAACGTATTACTTTCCAGAAAGACCCCACTTAGAGCAACAAAAACTATGTTCTCAATTAGGTTATGGAGGTAATGCCCATGGTCTCACTTGAATTCTTACAAAGAGACATGTATATTGTCTTTGGGTAAAAGTTCGTTGTGATGAAACAAACAGTTAGCTCCCACTTGAGCTATCTTAGCCTTTAATGAGCCATTAAGCTCCCACTCAACCACCTAGCTCTTGCTAAGCTGGTGAGCTCCCACTGAGTCACTTAGCTCCCACTGAGCCAATGAACTCCCACTGTGGCTAAGAGTTTTAGACACATACTTGAAAAGACATTTAGAAGATTATTCTATCCATTGCTGAAAATGGCGTCCTTTCTTAGCTTTGACATGTTGTTTAGTGTAACATTATTCCTTCATGCAAATCTTAAGAACTTTATAGGAAGGGTTGTGATCCATCATTGTTCGAGTCATTTTTAAATGGCATCGAGGTCTCCGTGAAGATACACTATGTTCTTTGTGGAGTTATTTTTGTGATGGTCACGCTTGGCTCAAGCAAACATCACTCAATCCAATCTAGACGTTTTGATATCTTGCCAAGTCGATTCTGTACTTCACTGAACTCTTGAACTATTCAAGGTCAAGTTTGTTCACATTTGATGAATATAGCCATATTATTTCAAATTCTTTGTGAGACGTTGAAGTAAATGAATCCTCTTTAGTTTTAGGAGTCAATTGTATATACCAAGAACAATAGCTCTTTACTTTCTCAGTTTCAACAAGTAAGACTTGCTTGTCTTAGAACGATTCCGAATCGATCAACTATCAAGAGCCTATCTAATAGAGCCTTGAGTACGTTCTTGTCGATGTGACATTGCTAAAGATGTTCAGAACGCAAATTATTCCCATGAATTTGAGCTTTTGCTAGTTTATCATATTAAGAAAATGTTTGTTTATAATCAAGCATTCTTGACTCATGGTTTAGACAACCATACCATTCAAATAAATTTGCAACTATTTCTCATTTCTTTGAATGCGAGTCTTTTCGTGTGTAAGCAGATCAATTGCTGATTATGGTACACAATAACCATTTATTTGTTCCAGCCTTAGCTTAAAAGGTCTTTAAACAAAGCATACGACCTTACAACTGATGTAGCACCACTTGCTTCATTCTAAGCTTGTAAGTCGATAACTTAGCTTATCTTCAATAGTTTGAGGTCACTTTCAAAGTGGAACACTCAAGCAGTATCCGATACTTTGTGAAGATAATGAGTTGCTAAGTTGACTTCAATAACATGAATTCTTTAGTAAAATGGAATCTCATACCTTTTCTTTGTTCCTCGTTTCTTATATTTCTTATCATACTTTATCTCATAATCTCTAAGAACCATTTCTTTAAGAGTCTTTGACTTTTATACTTTGTTAGGTATAAGTAAGCATCTAATGCGTCGTAAAACAAAGTTCCATCTTTTCCTTTAATTCACGCTTGAATTACTACATCAATGAGTCCTACTCATCTATGTATTAAGCGAAAAGATATGTTGGTTGTCAATATTGACAATTTTGAGTATGCAACTCAATACTTCATGTTTTATCAATGCTACCTAGTATTTTGAATACATGATGTCCAACTGTCCTTTCGGACTTTGTTATAAAAGTCATTTATGAGAATTGTATTTTAGAAATGCTTTACTTCTCTTTGAGAACCTTTCTCAAAGATTTCCTGTACCAATCATGGAAAGCAGTACAGTTTGATTTGGAATTCTACAAATATAAGTGCAAAGTATAACCATTTATCAAGTAAATAATATAAAATGTTTGAAAATTAAAAGGTATTCATGCAAATCTTCAATCTTATTAAACGTCTTATCCACGCATTAAAGTTGTCCCCATTTGGCGAGAATAAGTCGATTCCAAGATCCGAAGAAACAAAGAGTGGTTAAGCATGCTTTGGCTTGTCTTAACACTCAATCTCCTAAGGTAAGCAACGCTTTTCTAATGGCTCTAAGGTACTCTTGGTTGAATAAATCGTCGCATCTAATACTCTCTCAACAATTTATTCACTTTGCCACGACATGTTAGGACTGCATCACTCATATCGTTGAGTAGAACCAAAACCAACTTGCATACCCGTTATGCCTTACGCTCCTAGAAGAGGTAGTGATGTCTCGCTTTGGCGTAGCCCACCACTACCCTCGTTCGGTTGGTAAGTGTTGTTTTAGAATGGCAAGTTTTACTCAATATTTAGGGACCTAGGGTTTCTATGTTAGTTGATTTAAGTGAACTTAATTAATCATCACAACATTCGAAATCCTAAACATGCATCTAACATATAATTCATATACATATACATATATATATATACATATACATATACATATATTTATATACCGAAAAACATAAATATAAATGCATTTGGCAACTAGCATGACCCCTTGAGATCTTCAAATCTTCAAAAGGTCTTCATTTGCAACTTCATGGCTTCGTCTTCCAAGACTTGACCAAAATACATGCAACTACTAGTATCTACCATTAGGACTAATCTAAATATTAAGGTACAAAAATACTCAACGGTACGCAGACCGTATTTAGATTTACAAAAATACATCACGGATCGCAGTCCGTATTTTCTATCCTAATCGGGCCCCACTAGTTGCCATTTCATAAAACCTGTGAGATAATATACATTTCATTCATCCATTCACTATTTTTGAATGGCCCGTGCATTTTACAACGATAAAGATGTAACAATGCATAAGCACGCGTGAACTAGTAACTAATCTAGGTGGTTAATCCAATTAACACGCCTAATTAAAACTAGTCAAAGTTATCTTGACCGGTTATGTAAATAAGTGTAATTAACATTTAAAGCTCCCAATAAATTCCGCATCCAAATTAACTAATCTAATTAATTAAGCCGGTAAATCCCAAAATTTGGCAAAATAAATTTTGCCAATGCCGCTCAAAACCGAGGCCTAGCCTCCAAAATTTATTAAAATAATTAAAACAAATTAGATTAATAAAATAATTAAAACGACAATTTTTAAGCAAAAATACGTAGTCCAAAGTGTCTAATTGCCTAGCACTAAGACATGGAGTGCTCACATTTTGCACAACCGTTTGATGCTCAATGAACGTGGGGGTGGGCCCGATGTCACTAAGTGTTACACCGCCCACATCAGCAAACTTTCACACACCAATTACGTGGCCCTTGATGGCCATATTGAACGAATTCATTGCACTACATTGCTTCGCAAGCAACATCTACGCATACCCCTAATTACACAACGCATGCACCAAGTCCCAAGCGATGCACCATGTGCTCGTGCTTGCACCAGCCGCGGCCAGCCACGTAAGGCAGCACGCACAGGGGCGCACAGTGACAGGGTAAAGTCGTATCCCCTAATCAAAAGTAATTCCTAAATTCTCTAACTAATGTAGATAGGGAAGTAGGGTCGAATCCACAGAGAAACGAATCTTTCTATTCCTAATTATCTAATATGATCTAGATTATTAGGTAACCAATTATGTGAATTTGAACAATAAACTAAACTATGGAGATCAAGAATAGGGAGAAAAGAATATATAAAAGGATCTAAGGCATAGGTTCACCAATAAATAATATTCCAGGGTAAAATATAATAATCATTCATCAAAGCATATATTAATCAGATTATAAAGGGCTTTCGCTACGTATTATAATCACACAATTAATTTACCGGTATTAAATCTCATCTTTCGAATCTCGACCTAACCATTTATAAATTAACCTGCCTATTGAAACTAGACCTAAACATTAATTCTCATCTGTCGAATCTCGAATTAATATTGTCAAACTCATGCATAAAAGATCAGGCTTAATCTAGTCACAGAGCATTAAATCAGTCAATAGGAAATTAATCTTGCATTAATAATTAACAACAATAAATTACCCCTTCATATTATTTATGGATCCCCATAAACCCTAGAAATAGAACTACTCACACATATTAAAAACTAAACTAATCAAAGCAATAAAATAAGTCATGATGAAAGGAATAAAATAAACAACTAAGATTAAGAGAAGAGAAATCGTTACCAAAATAAAACTGGAATTAAGAGAAGATTAAGAACAAAGGTTTAAGAGAAAAAAATCTAAGAGAACAATTTAGAGAGTAAAGAAAGAGTAAAAAGAGATAGAAGATATACTAAAATCGTATTACGGAGGAGTATTTATACTTCGTACAAAATCCTAAACTAAAACAAATTAAAACGACGCTAAGCGTCTCCTAAGAAATACACGCGCCCATTTCTACTGCTAACGATATGGAAAGTAGACAGGAATTCACAAGTAAGTTCTCGGAAAGTAGGATAGTGCATATTAACAAATTTTCTCATGCCAATGCCATTCAAAAATCGGTCATGCCAATGTCTCTATCCAAGGAGTCTGTTTGATAAAGAGACCCCTCATTTGGGAGGGTCTGTTTTAAAAAGCAAATAGACCTGTTATGTGAGCTAGGCGGTCTGTTAGACGTGGTGTGTAATAGTTATATTAGAATAGGAAAAGACCCGTTACTTGTGATATGGGGTCTGTTTAAGGAAAGTCAAATAGACCTGTTATATTAATTAACGGGTCTGTTTGATCACTTTATTTTCAAAAAAAAAAAACCTGTATTAAATTTATTTGAATTTTGAAAGTTTTTAACTTTTTACCGCTCCATTCAAATTGTTGAAATTTTAAAATTTGAATTACAACAATACAATTCAAGATTAAATAAAATAACTTTAATAGTATAGAATTTTACAACTGCAATTAGTCAATTACCGAAAGCTAAAATTAAACCTCTTTGGTTCAACAAGTTATACAAACACATCTTGCATTCAAGAACACTACCAAACTATTGCAATTGATAAACTTGTTGGATTATTTGGTAATGAAAAGCGAATTAGCTAAAGAAGACCACATATAATCATTTTGTTTCTTCTCATAATCAAACTTTTGCTAACCAAGTCACCATCTCCATCTATTTCATTTCAATTACAGCAATTGTCACGAGCTGGAGTCTGGAGAACAAACCAAACACAAAAATTTAGAATAAATTCAAATTGAATAAACCTAAGCATAATTTGGAGTACAAAATCAAAAACAAAACTTAAACAATAGATCTAAACAAGAGTCTTAATTTAATTAAAAAAAGTTCAGATTATAGAAGAAATTGAACCGAAAAAAAAAACAAGGAACGATAAATAAATTCTAATATGAAACGAGAATCGAATTGGAAATGGGTACTCATAAACATCCAAAATGCAAGCAGAAATATTTCAATTTAAAAAAAAAAAAAAAAATCACCAACTCTTCTCATCAAAACACGGCGGCCTCAACTGCCGATCCGACAAGGAATAGAAATACAAACTTTAGCACCACCTATACGCGTCGGCAGAAAGCACCACCCATATGCGTCGGCAGAAAGCAGCAAATGAAAGCGAAAGGTCCTGAAGCTGACGATCATCTTCCCACTGTAAATCCATTAACAAAGTGCAAGCTCATGGAGAGGTGATTCCTCCATCTTTTTGGGTTAATACTTTACAAAAAATAATGGAGGAAATAGATGAAATCTAAGAAAAAGAGGATAGAAAAAGGGAAAAAAAAGAGTTGATGAAGGAGGAAGAGTAGCATTTCTTAAAGTAGGAAACTTCAGAGAAGCTACGGAGTTCGTTAATTTCAATGTGAGGAATTCCAAATTGAGTTTGACTAAAAAAAAAAAATTAATAAAGGAATGTATGTAAGAGACCCTTTTAATTGGATAACGAATAACGGGTCTCTTATATTTTTCTTTTTTTTTTTCAAGTAAGAAAAGTGGGCTCTCATGCACATAAGATACCTGTAAAAATGGCAACGGATCTCTTATATCTTTATAAATTTTTTATCCACCAAACATAGTAGGCCCTCATGCATATAAGAGACCTGATATCATTGTTATAAGATCTCTTACTTCAATCAGACCCGTTGATTGAGAAAACAGGTCTTTAGGTAGAGGTCTTTTTTCCAAGTTTTGTAGTAGTGAGAGAAGGTAGAGAGAATTTGAGTTTAAGAGAGAGAAAGTTATGAAGGTAAGAAGAAATGAAGGAAAAAAGAAGGAAAGGAAGAAGAAAATGACGCGGACGCCACTCGCGCCCAGTCGAGCGGTGGGTCGCCAGGTCGGGCGATCTGGGGTATTTTTGCATGTGGGTTCTCACGCCCGGTCGGGCGGCCTTCGCCCGGTGTGGCGATCTAATATACCAAATTTCGTATCCTTTCGCGCCCGGTCGGGCGTCGTTCGCCCGGTCGGGAGATCTAAAGTTCCGATATTTTTTCCAACTCTCGCGCCCGATCGGGCGATCTGTAGCTCCAAAATTTTGCCCCTCTCGCGCCAGGTCGAGCGAGGCTTGCCTGATCGGGCCGACAATTTAGTCCGTATACGACGAGTTTCGCGCCCGGTTGGGCGCCACTCGCCCGGTCGGGCGAAATTACTTGTTTTTAGACCCTTGCTCTCGTGCACGGTTGGGCGAGCTTCGCCCGATCGGGCCCGAGGCTAAATCCTCTAATTACTATTTTCTTCTTTTCTCCAAAATTTGGCTAACTCTTTTCCTTCAAACCTGTACAAACACTCTTAAAACTCATTAAATTCCCTCATCTCTCCTCTCATAAAAAAAAAAGGAAAGAAAAACTAGTCTAAAAAGCATTAAAAATACGGGCGCTGGTTTATCTAGGTCCCGCACGACCTTTTTACCAAGTACAATATCTAGGACCCTTGGCCTAACGCTTGATCGAGTGGATCTAGCGGTGTTTAGGCTTCGATGCGGCTTCCTGACATACCCTGTGGGTCGCCAAATCCCCTTATCTGGTGGATCCTTTTTGACTCGGAATGGTGCATCTTCAATGCTACGCACTAAATATCCTTCTTTGATCGAGGATTGCTTCAAATTTTCCTTGCATGCAACACTTGCAATTCGATCTGGCGGAACACTTACCGTAGGCTCAAATTGCACAACTTGCTTGATCGGCTCCACCTTTTCAACGTCAAAACCAAGACCAACATTGTAGAGTGCTCTTTCTATTGCATCGACTTCCTTCTGCCATTTGTCTATCTCATATGAAAAGGATGCAATACAAGATACTGCCTCCAAGGGATCTTTTACAAGAGCTTGGGGCTTGTTAGAATAATTTTCAACCATATTAACACTGAAATATTTCTCCTCAGTCATGGAGCTTTTAGGGCATTATTTTGAATAAAAATAACTTTATCATCCCCTACTAATAATGTTAACTTACCACTTCTTATATCTATGACTGCTCCTGCAATGTTAAGGAATGGTCTACCCAAAATAATTGGGGTTTGCATATCCTCAGCCATATCAAGAACAACAAAATCTACAGGTATATAAAATTTACCTACTCTAACGGGGACATCCTCTAAAACACCTAAGGGGTATTTGAAAGAACGGTCGGCCATTTGTAGAGTTATATTGGTAGCTTTTAATTTACCCATATTCAACTTATAACACACAGATAATGGCATGACGCTAATACTAGCACCCAAATCACATAATGCATTATCAATCAAGAGATTGCCAATATGGCAAGCGATAGAAAAACTACGCGGATCTTTTAATTTAGGTGAAGACTTATTTTGAAGTACGGCACTACACTCTGCAGTGAAGGCTACTATCTCTAGCTCACTAATAGACCTTTTCCTCGTCAATATTTCTTTAATAAATTTGGCATACGAGGGGATTTGTGTGATTAATTCAGTAAAGGGAACTGTTACCTTCAAATCTTTTACCACCTCCAGGAACTTACCAAACTGCTTATCCAAGTTTATCTTCAATTGACGATTGGGGAATGGAAGTTTGATAATTGGCTTTGGAGTATTATTACTCTTATCTGGAGTAGTCACCTTCTCTGGAGTCATACCCTGCAATGTAGAATTAGATGTGTTAGTACTATCCTTTAGCCCTGCAGGGCTATCAACTACATTGTTTGGTTAACCGAATCAAGATTAGAATTATTTAATAAAACAGGTTCATCAACTCTAGGCATAGAGGTCCCTTCATAGTTTGAACAACTCCTTAGAGTAATTGCAAATTCTTGGTCCGTAGGCCGGGTCGGTTGTGCCGACAGAGCTCCCTGTTGGCGGGCTTGTAGAGTAGAGGAGAGTTGCGCAATTTGATTATCTACAATTTTATTATGCGCTAGAATTTGATCAATTGTCGCATCTCTGCTCTCCATGTGCTTTTTCATATTAACCAACATTGCTCTAATTTCCACCAGAGAAGGGTCAGAAGATGAGGAGGGTTGTTATGGTTGGTTCTTCTGGCTAGCATTAGGATGATAATATTTCTGCTGTTGTTGTTGTGGCGCCTGTGGTTCTTGTGGTGGTGGATTTTGAATATTAGTGCTCTGGTAGGAAAGGTACGGATGATTCCGATACCCAGGATTGTAGGTGTTGGAAAAGAGGTTATTCTGCCTATAGGCTTGAAAGGCATTAACTTGCTCCACGGAACTCCTGCAATCCTACTCCCAATGACCAACAATACCACAATTTTCAAATAAAGCCTCATTAGAATTATTATTAATCGTAGAAACATTAGCTACATTAGCAGTGCTAAGATTATCTATTTTTTGGCAAATAGAGGTTAGTTGAGCTTGCAAAAAGGATACAGAATCGACACTATGCTTCCCCTTGTTAGCAAATCCTCTAGGGTTCCCGTATTGGGAATTGTGTATCGCCATGTCTTTAATAACCTGACCTGCATCTTCAACATCAAGATTCATAAACCTCCCACTAGATGCAGAGTCTAAAATTATTCGAGAAGAATTTCCAAGGCCATTATAAAAGGCTTAGATTAACTGCCATTGTGCTAAATTATGGTGGGGGCAGTCTCTTTGTAAATCCTTGAACCTCTCCCAAGCCTCATATAAAGACTCATTGGCTTCTTGGGCAAAGTTCTGAATCGCACTCCGTAGTACGGCTGTTCTCTCTGCAGGATAATACTTATTATAGAAATTCAAAACAAGAGTTTCCCAGTCAGTTATACCAAGTGTAATTCAATTTAAGCCATTAAACCACAATTTAGCTTTTCCAGTTAAAGGGAAGGGAAAGAGAATCTCCCTGATTTGGTCTTGAGTGACCCAGGTTTGCCTGATGGTGTTACAATATTGACAATAGTTAGCAATGTGAAGATTCGAGTCTTCACCCTTGGCTCCGCTTAATTGCTTCCTTTCTATCATTGTTATAAATTGAGGCTTAATTTCGAATTGAACCCAATCAAGAGCCGGAGTAGGGGTGAGATGTGGAAAATCTGTAAGCTTGGGTTGTAAGTAATCACTAAGCTTCTTAGGAGCCGTCATCTCTGATTCTGCGTCTGATGATATCTCTGAATCGCTAGAACCAGTCTGAGGATCGCGGTGATTATTGTTATTATCACCAGAATCCGCCCGGATTTGCTTGTAGAAAATTTTCAGTCTATGGAAGGAACGTTCGATCTTAGGATCGAATGGGATGTAACCTGATCTAGAACACCTGGGCATAAACAAAAACTAGAAGCAAATGTAAGATTTGTCTCAGAGAACTAACGCTCTCTGAGACAAAAAGGAAATAATCTGGACTACAAAAACAATCAGAAATAAAAATAAAACCGTTTCCCCGGCAACGGCGCCAAATTTTGACAGGGTAATTTCGTATCCCCTAATCAAAAGTAATTCCTAAATCCTCTAACTAATATAGATAGGGAAGTAGGGTCGAATCCACAGAGAAACGGATCTTTCTATTCCTAATTAACTAATATGATCTAGATTATTCGGTAAGCAATTATGTGAATTTGAATAATAAACTAAACTATGGAGATCAAGAATAGGAAGAAAATAATATATAAAAGGATCTAGGGCATAGGTTCACCAATAAATAATATTCCAGGGTAAAATATAATAATCATTCATCAAAAGCATATATTAATCAGATTATAAAGGGCTTTCGCTACGTATTATAATCACACAATTAATTTACCGGTATTAAATCTCATCTTTCGAATCTCGACCTAACCATTTATAAATTAACCTGCCTATTGAAACTAGACCTAAACATTAATTCTCATATGTCGAATCTCGAATTAATATTTTCAAACTCATGCATAAAATTTCAGGCCTAATCTAGTCACAGAGAATTAAATCAATCAATAGGAAATTAATCTAACATTGATAATTAACAACAATAAATTACCCCTTCATATTATTTATGGATCCCCATAAACCCTAGAAATAGAACTACTCACACATATTAAAAACTAAACTAATCAAAGCAATAAAATAAGTCATGATGAAAGGAATAAAATAAACAACTAAGATTAAGAGAAGAGAAATCGTTACCAAAATAAATTTGGAATTAAGAGTAGATTAAGAACAAAGGTTTAAGAGAAATAAATCTAAGAGAACAATTAAGAGAGTAAAGAAAGAGTAAAAAGAGAGAGAGGATATACTAAAATCGTATTACGGAGGAGTATTTATACTACGTACAAAATCCTAAACTAAAACAAATTAAAACGACGCTAAGCGTCTCCTAAGAAATACACGCGCCCGATCGGGCGAGGCACCGCCCAATCGGGCGTGCCTTTTTGCTCCTTATACTAATCTCGCGCCCGACCGGGCGCGTCACCGGGCGCCAGCCTTAGCTTCTCCCGCCCAGCCGGGCGCGCCTCCGGGCGCCAGCCTCTTTGGCCGGGCGGCTCACTTGGGCCACTATTTGGACAACGATTGGGCTCCAATTCTTCGGACCAATCTGGGTTTCCTCTTCCGGTCTTGAATACTCGGTCCAAATGTCCCGGTATCACGTATACTGAGCCCTTAATCACCGGTTCGATGGCTCTAACCGGCCCTGGGCTATAGAATCTGGTCGTGCTTTTCCAATGTTCGTGATTGCTCTAAAATATCTCGGGAAAATACTCCAAATGCATAAATCCCTGCAAAAGTCAACCAAATCTACGAAAACACTAGAAAACACCAATTAGAAATAAAAGTGGCTCTAAAGAGCCAAAACACTACTAATTATGACCAAGGGACGGGGGTAAAATACTATATAAAATAGACACATCACACAGCACCTTG
Source organism: Chenopodium formosanum (assembly GCA_024500155.1). Classification (NCBI taxonomy): domain Eukaryota; kingdom Viridiplantae; phylum Streptophyta; class Magnoliopsida; order Caryophyllales; family Amaranthaceae; genus Chenopodium; species Chenopodium formosanum. The sequence continues at coordinate 23,805,998 of CM044880.1, forward strand.
CTGCTGCTGCGTCGTGCTGCTGCTTGGTGCTTGCTGGCGCTCCAAGATGCTGGCAGCAAGCGTCAGCCACGCATGGGCTCGCTTGCAAGCACGGGGCACCATACTTGGCAGCCACATGCGGGCTACTATGCAGCTCGGCTAGCCAAGTAATGTGTTGCCTCGTTTTGCATGCCATAGCCTCGGGATTTTGATCCCAATTTTGCGTGACATAATTATTATTTCTAATTAATTTTAGAACTAATTCATTTGAGAAAAATACAAAATTTAAACAAGTCTAACTTAAATAAAAATTTTAAAGTGCATGTAACAAAAATAATTCCCAAGAACCATTCTTTAATTAAATTGGTTTAACTTGATGCAACAAAAATAATAGGGCAATTACTCACTATTAATTTAATTAATTTAAATTAACCTTGAGTTTTTTTACAAAATAAGAGGGAGTTGGAAAAATTAACAGAAGTTCAATAAAGATTCTAACTTTAATACTTGTGAATCCTTGAAAAATTAAATCTTCCAATATAAAGATAAACATTTTTTCTATCACAAAGTTTCAAACTTTATGATTCCAATCAACTAAAAAATGATTAATTAAATCAACAAAGTTTAACAAAAATTCATGGAATTTAGTAATATAAAGTTTCAATCACTTAACATAATTAAAGATTGAATCTTTAATACTTGGAAGCCTCAAAGAACAACGATTTTACACTTAATGCAATTAGTTTGCAATTATGTGAAAAATAAAACAAAGCTTTCAAGCACAAATTACTACAAAGTAATCATGCCTAAAGAGGTTTAAAATTGCATATAAAATATGTATTGAACCAATTACATAACCACCATAAATATGCAATTAATTTTCAAGGTTAGACAGACATAAAATTTTTTGTAAAAATGAAAAATCCCTCGAAAAATGCATTTCTTGTCATTTTTTGGCTAAAAATCGAGTCCTAAAAGGGTAAAACAATTTTCATAACGCCTTTTCCACCCAAAATTCACTATTTTTGGGTCGAAATCTGGGTTTAGGGCTGATGTCAGCTTTAATACGATGTTAAAATAGATAATACGAGCTAGTAATCTAATTAGCAACTTAAACCTGAAAAATTAAGCCATAAAATCACCTTGAAAAATATTATGATTTTAAAAATAAACAAGCGTGGCTCCGATACCGCTGTTGGGGTTTGGTAAGTCCAACTTACCATGGAAACAACCCCGACCCTAAGAACCACTCGCAATTCATAAAACCATTAAACATAACAAATAAACATAAAAGGATAAAATAAGAATTTACCTTTGACGCGTGCTTCGCCTAACAAAATGGGCTCTTACTTGAAAGCTTTAGCTCCGAAAATACCGAGCCTCCAACGGTATCCATCCACAAAGGACGAACACCGACTTTTTAGGTCCACTACCTTGGAGTTAGCAAGGTCCGACCAAAACCCAAGTGTTAATGGAGTTTAAGAGTTTTGGCCAAAATGCAATGCTCTTTCTAACTCCTACTCAATCTCTTTATTCCAAAACCCAACATGGGTATTTATAGGGAAAAGTGGGAGTGAGAATTTCAATCCCATCAATATGGGATCATGAAATTCCAAAATTTAATTTAAAGCTAAAACAAATTAAATAGGCATGCAAGTAATAAATCAACAAGTGTCCTTGTTGTATGTAAAGAGAAGTGAGGACCACTTGGAGAGGAGGGGACCATACTTGCTCCCCACTCCTTCCTCTCCTTGTGCCACTTGTCCTCACACAAACACACTCCCTTCACATGCTTCCCCAATGACCCGCCCTAACACTCGGCCTAGCCTAGCCCCGCACACGCGGGCTGCTAGCTGCAGCCTTCTCGGCCTAGCACGCCCACGCACATATGTGCGGGCTGCTGCTACTGATGGGCGCTGCAAGCAAGCCACGCACATGTGCGAGCTGCTAGCAGTAGCACGCGCCAGCAAGCCACACAATGCTTGCGGGCTGCTGGCCGTGGCAAGCTAGCAAGCCTCGCACATGGTGCAGGCTACTAGCTTGACTAATCCCCTAGCACTCGGGATTCCGATGCTAGGGGTATTTTAGTTATTGTTGATTTATTAGTAATTTTGTCATCTCGTCTTTTACTATTTTTGACTCGACTTTCGACGCTCGGTTTCGACGCTCTAAGCTCGAATTTCCGACGTCTAAATATTTAACACTCAGGCGACAAATTAATTTCTTCTAAATTAATTCGTCATGTCAGTTGGTATATTTGCTTGGGTGTGACCCGAACGGTTAAGTCAAGATTAAACTGTAATATTAATTATACATTAATATTACTGATCGGAAGCGGCCTCAACCCAGGCATTCCGATCACTTGACCTTACTGAATATATTAGTTTTCTAGTAATTCTGAACCCGCTATCAGAATAATTCACTTGTTCGAAGGATACCATTCCTTTCAATTAGTGTGTGCTAAGACTAGTGAGTGTAGGTGACTTGTAAAGACTCTTGTCATGACCATGTGGCTAGACTATGTGACTTGAATCAAGCAAAGAGTAAGTTAAGACTTCATGTATATGCACTAAACTGGACAGGCTGTGGTATTTTAGTCATAACTTTTGATCTGTGACTCTGATTGGGATGATACCAACGCCAAATTAAAGATAAAACTCGGGGCTACAAATCTAAAGGTTCTACGACTCATAGTTCTTCTTAGAGATCCAGCTCTGAGCAAAACAAGTTGATACTTGTACAGTATACGAGAATAAAAATCCGTGTTAACTTAAAGGAAATATGACTCGATTTAAGGTACTTTTTTTTTAGCTCAAATTAATTAATCAATTAATTAAGTAAAGCCCTTTAGTCATTGGTTAATTTATTAAGAATTATTTACAAACACAAGTCAGACCAAATGGTTAGTTTAGTCACATAATAAATATGCACAAGTAAGAGATGCACAAGTAGTCAAGTAGTCAAAATATGATGCAATGAATTTGCAACATAAACATGGCTCTATTTCTCTAAAGTTCTAGATATGGGTTAGTCAAAGAGGGTCCATGGTTATGAGTCCAGATGCACTGCGCGGAAGCCTTACCTTTGGAAGGGTTGGCGCGTGTGGATGTGATCGAGATTAAATAGTGTCGTTAGTCTACTAACCCTAATCAAATTAACAATTTATAATACCTAAACTACCCTAATATGAGTATAGGGGTAAGTAAAGGGTCGAACCCAAAAGGACTAAGTGTATCAATCTATGCTAATTAGACTACTATGAAAGCTTGTGAGGTAAAGAGAGGTTCAACTAAACACTACTAAGAGCAAATAACTAAAACTAGGGAAAGTGGAATCCAATTACATCGATGCATTCAACAACATCAAACAATTAGATGAAAATGACCTCAATTAGGACGATTAACACATTTAACTCACTCTCGCGCAATTAAGCATGTTAATTATCCTACTAAACTAATTCACTCTCGTGCAACTAGCCTAGCAAAGGTATGGAAGAATTTAGACCCTCAAACAACTCACTTTTGCACAATTGATTGAAAGCACGATTAAGAACATAGAATCAATTAGCTAGAAAGATTCTAATCCATAAAAGCATCATCCATACACAATAATCAAGAAACAATTCCATACTAGCCACAATCAATCATTAAATTAATTAACATAACCTTCATCCATTTCCCTAGAACAAACCTAAACTAACATGGTGAACAAAAACAAGGAAAACAAGGTAAAATAATAATAAAAGCAAGAATCAACCACTAAACTAATTAATCTACTCAAATAAACAAATAAATAATCAAAAACAATAATAAATGAAAGCAATAAAGGTGAGAGAAAGTTAGGAAGACTCATTGAATTTATGAGAGGAAAAATCCACAAATTTGCTTCTTCAAAATCCCAAAAACTCCATGAAAAATCCAAGCTTTCTCTCTCTAAACTACTCCTAAACTAGAGAGAGAAACTCCTAATCTAACCCTAAGAGAGAGAAGCTCTCCTAAGCTAACTAAGAAAATAGCATAATAGATCCCCCCTTTTTTACAAAGAGTCCCGTCTATAGATATGTGGCTCCACACAAAAGAAAGAGACTTGGACAACAAGGCGCAAATAAATCGTAAACCCAGTCGTGCGCGCCCGCACATGAGTCCTGTGCGCCCGCACACAATGTGTGCGCGCCCTCTCATCGTAGTGTGCGGCCGCAACTTTGTGGGTACGGGGAAAATAAGCGCGCCCGCACATGAGTCATGCGCGCCCGCGCAAAGGTGTGTGCGCCCGCACAGCGGTCGCGCATAGGGTCACCCAAACTCTCTGGTTTTGCTCTGTTTCTTCAGTCTGGCTGTGCGGGTTCTGACAGGGCTGCGCGCCCGCAAAATCTCACATGTGCGACCGCGCATAAGCCGCACAACACCTCGCGCACAACAGATAACTTGGCTTCTTGATATCCTCTTTCTTTCGGCGCATAATTCCTACAAAACCAAAGCATGGAGATCAAAATAAAAACAAAGAAAATAAGATAAATTAAATAAATTAAGAAAATAAGCTAAAAACTATTAAAAACCACTTAAATACTCGAAATCAAGATAAAAGACGAGAATAAGTAAATAAAGAAATAAAGGACAAAAAGGGTTAAATTATTGAAAAAATAAGCCGAAAAACGACTCAATAAACACCCTAAAAAGTGGCATAAAAGTCACTTATCAGGATGGGACCCCGCGAGTTAAACTCGCTTCCATGGTTTGGTGAATTCAACATTCTCGGATGTACCCTTTGTTGCTTAGAGCGTTCAATTGGGTAGACGGAGCATGAATTGCCAGAAAGTTATGTCCATCTGTAGAACACATATGGGTTTCAAAAAAGTGAAAAAAAATCAATAAGGAAGTAGAATCGAGCCAACAGTGCTAGAACTGGTCGAAATAAGAACGCATATTTCTGGCTCGGTATTGGAAGAGAGTAGCGCCAGCCAAAAGAGACTGTTGCCGGGATATGAGCCCTGTCGCTTGGCGATAGAATTGTCGCTCGGCGGTAGAGCCATATCTTCGGCGACAAGCTTTGTTTTCTAGACGCCAGTTCCTACATGCCTCAGCAGGTGTCTATGTTCTTAAATTTTCCAGATTTTCGCAGCATTATTTCTATTCTAGTTGTGAAAAATATTCCTCAAATTTCCTACATGTAAAAAAAACTATGTATCTGACTCATTACGGATGGTCTTTCCAATGAGAACATTTTTTTATGCATATGACAATAATGTTAATCAAAAGTACGCACATGAAATACTTAGAACTTTTCGAGTCTCATCCACTCATTCTAAATCTAAATCATAGCCGAAATAAATTTCAGGAACTAAAATAGAAATCCTCACCGGTGGAGTCGCCAAAAAACTGTAGGGAATATTTCAAGCATTACCCCAAACTTGAAATCCACTGTGATCATACACTTAAGTATGGTGGCGTCCAAAGGGAAGGAAGCTAGAGCAAAAGAGTCGCCAACAAGTTTTAGGAACTTGTAAACCGTCTTTGCGGTGAAGGTTACACCCCTTAACGATTTATGAGATCGTCAACTCCAATAGGTCTGGAACCAAGACTTCTGTATGGGGATGAAAGTACAAATCCAATCTAAAAGAGAAAGAACCTGCCCTAAAAATAGGCCCATACTTTATTTTTCTTGTATTCATGTGCCCTTTCTGACTATCATGCAACCAATAGGTTTACCCTAAACCTGTTTAATCTATGTTACTTGAATATTAATGCACAAACAAGATATTATTGGCGATCACTTAAATTATAATCATATTAACCCTAAACAAGATTATTAATTATCATATTAAGCATGATTACAAGGACCAATTCCCTTTAAACATGCATAAAAGGTGTGATCAAGCAATAATAATAAATATAATCAAGCAACATAATAATCATCATAATCATAATAACAATCATAATAATAATAATCATGCTCATGTTAAAAATAAAGCATAATATTAATAGCGAGATCCTAGGCATGATACTAACAAGATTAATAATAAACCCTAGCATGTCACTAAACATTAAAGATCAAAGCTTAAGCCCTAACATGATACTAACATGCTATTAGGAAAGAAAGTCGGAAGCATCACATAAATCATAATTGATATAAGAAACTTATTGTTGTCACCCTAAACATCATACTAAAATAAGAATTCTAACATGATATTAGGAATCAAAATAATAACCTAAACATGATTTCTATATCATAATATCAATAAAACAATTAAAGTACTTACTTGGATGCCTCGTACCTCTTTCTTATAACAAAATACACACGTTAGTAACTTCAAGGAAAATATAAAACAAACAATTAAATTAAATAATTGAAATAGAGAATTGGGACCAAACCCTAAAGAAATATCAAACCTTTCACATCTACGGCGAAGGCAACTTCAAATTATGCTAGGTGTGTCTAGTGCTAATGTATGAGGAACTTTGTTTGTAAAAGGCTAGGCTTAGAATGAGAGAGGGAGAATAAAGAAATTCTTGATGAGGGATGATGAGAATTCATGATTTGAAAAAAGGGAGATATGACCTCTATTTATAAATAATAAAGAGGGTCGAAGAATAAGAAAAGAATCCGAAGTCGAATCGAAATAAAACTCGATGGAAAACAGTTTTTGCGGATTTTGTTTTTATCATATCTTTTGATCCAGAAGTCCAAATAAGGCTTATAATATTTCTTTGGAAAGATCTTGAAGTCTACTTTCAGACCCAATTAGAATCAGATTAAAATATTTTGTAGATAAAAAGATATAGTTGAATTAGTGATACGGTGTCAGTTTTGGATAGAGTTTCATATTCCATTCATATCTTTTTCATTATAGATCGGATTTAATATTATAATATATCATTGGAAAGATAATTACAAGATCTATCAAACTGTATAATATTTGTACAAAGATTATGAGGCACGAAAATAAAATCTGAATATATTCCACTTCGTACAAAGCAAGGATTTTCAAAAGGAGCAGTTTTATTCAATTTCAAACTCTTTGAAACATAATTATCAATCATAACTCCATTAGGATTTAAGAGAACCATCTTGAATATTCTAGAAGACTATAATCAATCCTAATATCTTGAGGAACGATAATAAATAATAGGCCCTCCTCTTGATCATTAAGCCGTATGTAAGAACCAAACCGGGTCTAGTTTAGTATTTTGGCCATAACTTCCTCATTCACTATTACAAAAAGCGTGTTTTCTGGATGCATTTTAGGCCTTTTATTGACGCTAAAAAGTGTCTAAAAATTATTTCTCGACGCTGCAAAAAAGCGTCAAAAATACGTGAGTCGAAAATTTTCAAGGACACAAAAAAGCGTCGCAAATTATGTATTTCGCACATTATCCCAAATGTGTGTAGGTTTTTAGTGACGATTTTACCAGTCCTCATACCCAAATTTAGCAACGCTTTTTGTTGTCTTGTGTTTATTCGTGTAAGCCTATGGTATGGCGGGAAACTCTTTGAAATTTGAAAATGTGCAAATATGTAGACATTAACAAACGTCTAGGATATTTTTTAAGAGCTTTTTTTCCTTTTATTAAATTATTACTATCATACATGCACTAAAGTTATATAAATTTATCATAAATTAAATTAAATTAATAATATTAAAATAAAAATAAACAAATATTCTATATAACTAGATTAAAAAGAAAAAACAATAATTACTAAACAATAATAAGTGTACGTAGTTAATTACCAAATTTATAAAAGAAAACGTCAACACAATTATTAAAAAAAAAAGTCACATATTATAGTAGCTTGCCCCTAAATAAATAGATTACTAATATAAGACTAAAAACCAAAATAGATAGATGATGGCCTTATAGCCGATATAGTCGCTTGTTGATGCTCAAGTGTCCCGGCCTATTCTCTTGTTGCTCCTACATTGCCTTTTCCAATATTAAAAAAAAAAATACAAAGTATAAATTAGTACATTCCACAATATAGGCTCAATATTCATAATCGATTTGAGATAAATATACGGACATTATACTTTAATCTAGGTCCAATTAATTATGTACAATGCACATATATAAATCTGTAAATTAAAAAACACAAAAGGGAGCACATTATATTAGATCATAGAGTTACCGATGGCAAAAGATAACCACTCAGAGTACTTATGAAGTAAAACAAATACACTGCAGTAGCTGACTGGTAGTTAGGAAATTTTCAGTCATCTGAGGTTAGCAAAAGGAGCTACTGGATTAAAACGATCAACAGAAGACTAGGGAGCCATATCAGGTATTTCGGTAGCATAAATGACGAAGCAGTCTGCTGGAGGGTAAGTAAAAGGGACACATTCTCCTCCTTTGAACTTTGTTCTTCCCATAAAGCAAGCTTATCAGCTACAACAGTAATTTTAGTTAGTGCATCATAACAGCAGTATGTCTTCAAATGATCATTTGGATCCTTGAGCATCTTAGTTAGTGCATCAACATCTACTATATAAACATGTAAAGTGTATCTCAGTATTCTCACTAAGCAATAAATTGAATACAAACATGTAAAATGCAATAAGTACACTATAGAACACTGAATATTATAGTGGGTCAGATACAATAATGAAGCTTCAATTTATATTATCCAGCAGCTAGGAAAGATTAGAGGGTGGGCCTAAAGATACCAATTGCTGAAGGTCCATATTTCGTATGCAACCATAATCAAATGCCAATTTTTTATTGCAAGCATTAGTGCTAGTCACGATATTAAGCACGGAATGAATATACCAAATGCTACAAAAGGACACCTTGCACAACAGAAAACACATGCAATTTACTTTACTATTCACTACATTTTCTCAGGATTATGAGCAATAGTTCTAGAATTTAAGGATTTTATAAGAGTAATAGGATAGAATGGATGAGATGCATATCTTAACACATATGGAAACCAAAGATAATTTAATGTTCAAATGGTCAGACTTTAATCACAGCCCGACAGTGGAGAACCTAGTGGCCCAGCCATTAATTACATTTCTCTCACAAGCCATCTCTGGGTGAAAAGCAAACATGGCATCTCACAAGCCATATTTTGTGAAAAACAAATGCAGCAAAGGTAATTTGAACAGACGATAAAAAATTGCCTGTTTAAGCATGAATGAGAATCCTATTCGTTGTGCCCTTGTGTTGGTGCATGTGAAAAAGTAGTAGTAGAAATATTAAGTTCAATTAAAATTATGAACAAGACAAACCTTTTACAAGCACGAGAATTAAAAAATTAAGCTCTGTCTGGCACTCTCTGGCACATTGAATATGCTTTGTCATACCCAGTAAATTGAAAGCAACTATATTGATTAAAATTGATACTTACATGTTAGATGTTCTCTTAAGAGTGTAAACTAATGTTGCAGCAGGGGAGTAGGGAAGACAAGCAGAGAAACGTAGAGCAATAACACACACAAGCTCTGACTTTCTCACACACACACACACACAAGCTCTGAATTTCACACACACACACACACACAAGCTCTGAATTTCACACACACACAAGCATTTTAAATTTTAGTTCGGATTTCAAATCTGATTTTCAGTTTTGAACTTCAGATCTGAATTCAGTTTTGGATTTCATTTCTGATTACAGTTATAAAGAGAAATGTGACTTTGTTACCTGATGCTTAGCCTTTCCCAAGAATTCACATGTTTTGTTTAAAAGATTCTAAGATGCATTCCCTTGACGAACTGCGCCTACAACCTGAGAAAATTGTCCAGCAAGCTCTTTAAGAAGAAGACTGCTGTGGCCGACCTGGTCTTTCAGCTTTCCATTTTCTTGAGATAGTGTATCATTTTTTTTGTGCAAAGCATTCACTTCTTCTTTAACACTATCAATCACAATATAACTCTTTTGAACTTTTCCATACCCTTCCTTCCTTAACACACCACGTACTCCAAAAATGCCCCCCTTTTAACCCCTAATCCGTAACCCACAGGACAATCGGGAATCTTATTACCATACATAGTTTGCTGAAATGCTTCATCTTCGAGCTCTTGTTCAGACATCTTAGGGTGCATCATCCTCATCTCTTCAACCTTAGCTTTAACATCATCCTATAACAAATTATACCACAAAATTTGCACAAAACTATACCACAAAATTTGCACAAAATCATACCAGAAACCTGTCATAAAACCATACCACAAAATCTTCGGTGACTGTGTTAGGAAGAAAGCTTCCGTCTTTACCCGTATGGGTTTTAATCCACAACTCTAACAAGCTCATTTTCTGTCCATGTTCATCTTCCTATAAATAATAAAGCAACAAGAGCTTTAACATGAAAAGTCAACAATAACAATCGCATATAAAAAGTCATGCTCTAAATACAATCCTAGGTAATTATAAAATGACATATATCTTCCATACATAATCAGCTTGTCGGTTTGCAAAATTTTAAGAGCCAAATGTATGAAACTGATTTTGGGAGGCTCGTGCTTTTTTACCGCATTCTGACATATCATGCACTCACATTCAAAGAGTATGTATTTATTATATAATTATGAATAAGATAATATATATTGCTTTATGCAGAGTAAGCTAAGTATTGAACATACTTTCTCTTTATCCGAATCCCAATATTTCACCAACTTTTCCCAATTACTTCTAGAAATTCTGATGTGTCCGTTTTATATAGTATTTTACCCCCGTCCCTTGGTCATAATTAGTAGTGTTTTTGGCTCTTTAGGGCCACTTTTATTACTAATTGGTGTTTTCCAGTGTTTTCTTAGATTTGGTTGACTTTTGTAGGGATTTATGCTTTTGGAGTATTTTCCCGAGATATTTTGGAGCAATCACGAGCATTGGAGAAACACGACCAGATTTTATAGCCCAGGGCCGGTTAGAGCCATCGAACCAGTGATTAAGGGCTCGGTATAGGTGATACCGGGGCATTTGGACCGAGTATTAAAGACCCAAAGAGGAAACCCAGATTGGCCCGAAGAATTGGAGCCCAATCAAAGTCCAAATAGTGGCCCGAATGATCCGCCCGGCCAAAAAGGCTGGCGCCCAGAGGCGCGCCCGACCGGGCGGGAGAAGCTTGGTCTGGCGCCCGGTGACGCGCCCGGCCGGGCGCGAGATTGCTATTAGAGATAAAAAGGCGCGCCCGGTCAGGCGGTGCCTCGCCAGATCGGGCGCGTGTATTTTTAGGAGACGATTAGCGTCGTTTTAATTTGTTTTAGCTTAGGATTTTTTGTACAGAGTATAAATACTCCTCCGTAATACGATTTTAGGGCCACTTCTTCTTCTTCTCTTAATTTTTTCTCTTAGACTTTCTCTCTCTACTTAGTTTTCTCTCTCTTAATCTCTCTCTAAACTTTTGTTCTTAATTCTTTCATTAATTCCAGATTTATTTTGGTAACGATTTCTCTTCCCTTAATCTTAGTTATTTATTTTATTCCTTTGATCATGATTTATTCTATTACTTTGATTAGTTTAGTTTTTAATATGTGTGAGTAGTTCAATTTCTAGGGTTTATGGGGATCTAATAAATAATATGAAGGGGTAAATTATTGTTGTTGATTATCAATGCTAGATTAATTTCCTATTAATTGATTTAATGCTCTGTGACTAGATTAGGCCTATCTTTTATGCATGAGTTTGACAATATTGATTCAAGAATCGAGAGATGAGAATTAATGTTTAGGTCTAGTTTCAATAGGCAAGTTAATTTATAATTGGTTAAGTCAAGATTCGAGAGATGAGATTTAATACCGGTAAATTAATTGTGTGATTGTAATAAGTAGCGAGAGCCCTTTACAATCTGGTTAATTGATGCATTGATTATTGACTATTATTGATTGTTGGTATTGCATGATAATTTCTTATTGGATTGTTTTAATGTTTTACAATTGCGGCTTGTAAAAGTATAGCAATATTAAATTGATGAATCGAGCAGATGTTAATTTGATATTAAAGGCTATTTTCAATAAGAACTTAGATCTAGTAAATTGCGAGAGCCTGTTAGATCTATGTTGATTAATAAATTGCGAGAGCTTGTAATCATGTTATTTATGCAATGTCAATGATTGATTACTATGTTTTACCCTGGAGTATTATTTATTGGTGAACCTATGCCCTAGATCCTTTTATATATTGTTTTCTCCCTACTCTTAATCTTTGTAGTTTAGTTTCTCATTCAACTTTAAATATTGGTTACTTAAATAGTTTAGATTATAATAATAAATTAGGAGTAAAAAGACTAGTTTTCCTGTGGAGATCGACCCTACTTCCCTATCTACTTTAGTAAGTGATTTAGGTAATTATTTTTTATTAGGGGATACAACTTTACCCTGTCTAAATTTGGCGCCGTTGCCGGGGAAACGGTTTTATTTTTATTTCTGATTGTTTTTGTAGTCTAGATTATTTCTCTTTTGTCTCTGAGAGCGTTAGTTCTCTGAGACAAATCTCATATTTGCTTCTAGTTTTTGTTAATGCCTAGGTGTTCCAGATCAGGTTATATCCCCTTCGATCCTGAGATCGAACGTTCCTTCCATAGACAGAAAAACTTCTACAAGCAAATCCTGGCGGATTCTGGTGATACTACCAATAATCACCGCGATCCTCCAACTGTTTCTAGCAATTCAGAGACATCATCAGACACAGAATCAGAGATGGCGGCTCCAAAGAAGCTTAGTGATTATTCACAACCAAAGCTTATGAATTTTCCATATCTCACCCCTACTCCGGCTCTTGATGAGGTTCAATTTGAAATTAAACCCCAATTTATAACGATGATAGAGAGGAAACAATTCAGTGGAGCCAAGGGTGAAGACCCAAATCTTCACATTGCCGACTATTGTCAATATTGCAACACCATCAGACAAGCCGGGGTTTCTCAAGACCAAATCAGGGAGATTCTCTTTCCCTTCTCTTTAACTGGAAAAGCTAAATTGTGGTTTAATGGCTTAAATAGAACTACACTTGGTATAACTGACTGGGAAACTCTTATTTTGAATTTTTATAACAAGTATTATCCTGCAGAGAGAACAACAGTACTACGAAGTGCGATTCAGAACTTCGCTCAAGAAGCCGATGAGTCTTTATATGAGGCTTGGGAGAGGTTCAAGGACTTACAAAGAGAATTCCCCCACCCTAATTTAGCACAATGGCAGTTAATCCAAGCCTTTTATAACGGCATTGGAAATTCTTCTAGAATAATTTTAGACTCTGCAGCTAGTGGGAGATTTATGAATCTTAAAGTTGATGATGCAGGTCAGGTTATTGAAGATATGGCGATACACAATTCCCAATATGGGAATACTAGAGGATTTGCTAACAAAGGGAAACATAGTGTCGACTCTGTATCCTTTTTGCAAGCTCAACTGATCTCTATTTGCCAAAAATTAGATAATTTGAGCACTGCCAATGTAGCTAATGTTTCTGCAATTAATAATAATTCTAATGAGGCTTTCTGTGAAAATTATGGTATTGTAGGTCATTGGGAGCAGGATTGCAGGAGTTCCGTGGAGCAAGTTAATGCCTTCCAAGCTTATAGGCAGAATAACCCATACTCCAACACTTACAATCCTGGGTATCGGAATCATCCATACCTTTCCTACCGGAACACTAATGTTCAAAATCCACCACCACAAGAACCACAGGTGCCACAGCAGCAGAAGTATTATCACCCAAATGCTAGCCAGAAGAATCAACCACAACAACCCCCCTCATCTTCCGACCCTTCTCTGGGGGGAAATTAGAGCAATGTTGGTCAATATGCAAAAGCACATGAAGAGCAGAGATGCGACAATTGATCAAATTCTAGCTCATAATAAAATTGTAGATAATCAAATTGCGCAACTTTCCGCTACTCAACAAGCACGCCAACAGGGAGCCTTGCCGGCACAGCCGACTAGGCCTACGGATCAAGCATTTGCAATTACTTTAAGGAGTGGTTCAAACTATGAAGGGCCCTCTATGCCCAGAGTTGATGAACCTGTTTTACTAAATAATGCTAATCTTGATTCCATTAAACCAAACAATGTAGTTGCTAGCCTTGCAAGGCTAGAGGATAATACTAACATATCTAATTCTTCATTGCAGGGTACAACTCCAGAGAAGGTGGCTACTCCAGATAAGAATAAGAATGCTCAAAAGCCAATTATCAAACTTGCTTTCCCCAATCGTCTATTGAAGACAAACTTGGATAAGCAGTTTGGTAAGTTCCTGGAGGTGGTTAAAGATTTGAAGGTAACAGTTCCCTTTACTGAATTAATCACACAAATCCCCTCATATGCAAAATTTATGAAAGAAATTTTGACGAGAAAAAGGTCTATTAGTGAGGTAGAGACAGTAGCTTTCACTGCAGAGTGTAGTGCCGTACTTCAAAATAAGTCTCCACCTAAGTTAAAAGATCCGGGTAGTTTTTCTATCCCTTGTCATATTGGTAATCTCTTAATTGATAATGCATTATGTGATTTGGGTGCTAGTGTTAGCGTCATGCCATTGTCTGTGTGTTCCAAGTTGAATATGGGTAAATTAAAAGCTACCAATATAACTCTACAAATGGCCGACCGTTCTTTCAAATACCCCCTAGGTGTTTTAGAGGATGTCCCCGTTAGAGTAGGTAAATTTTATATACCTGTAGATTTTGTTGTTCTTGATATAGGTGAGGATATGCAAACCCCAATTATTTTGGGTAGACCATTCCTTAACACTGCAGGAGCAGTCATAGATGTAAGAAGTGGTAAGCTAACATTATCAGTAGGGGACGATAAAGTGGTTTTTAATCTGAATAATGCCCCCAAAAGCTCCATGACTGAGGAGAAATGCTTCACTGTTAATGTGGTTGTAAATTATTCTAACAAGCCCCAAGCTCTTGTAAAAGATCCCTTGGAGGCGGTATCTTGTGTTGCATCCTTTTCAGATGAGATAGACAAATGGCAGAAGGAAGTCGATGTAATAGAAAGAGCACTTTATAATGTTGGTCTTGGTTTCGAGGATGAACAAGTGGAACCAATCGAGCAAATTGTGCGAATCGAGCCTACGGTAAGTGTTCCGCCAGATCGAGTTGCAAGTGTTGAACGCAATGACAATTTGAAGCAACATTCGATCGAAGAAGGGTTTTTAGTGCGTAGCATTGAAGATCCCCAATTCCAAGTCAAGGAGGATCCACCAGATAAGGCGACTTGACGTCCCACAGGTTATGTCAAGAAGCCGAATCGCAGCTTAAACATCGCTAGACCGGGTGAGAAACCACCCGATCAAGCGTTAGGCCAAGGGTCTTAGAAATTGTACTTGGTAAGAAGGTCGTGCGGGACCTAGATAAACCAGCGCTGTGCGGGAGGCAACCCGTATTTTTAATGCTTTTTAGACTAGTTTTTCCCTTCTTTTTCTTATGAGAGGAGACATAAGGGAATTTAATGAGTTTTATAAGTGTTTGTACAGGTTCGATGGAAAAGAGTTAGCCAAATTTTAGAGAAAAAAAGAAAATCAACATTTCTCGATTTAGTCTCGGGCCCGACCGGGCGAAGCTCGCCCGTTCGGGCGCGAGAGCAGGGTTTCAAAAATAAGAAATTTCGCGCCCGACCGGGCGCGAATTTTGACGTTTACTGACTAATTTGTCCGCCCGATCGAGCAAGCCTCGCCCGACCGGGGGCGAGAAGTGAAGAAATTCTGGGCGAAAATTTGCCCGATCGGGCGAATGGCGCCCGACCGGGTGCTAGAACAAGGTAGAAAATCATGGTAAGATCGCCCGACCGGGCGCGAACACGAGACAAATTAGATCGCCCGATCGGGCGAAGTCCGCCCGACCGGGCGCGAGAATCAGCCCAATAATTCTCCAGATCGCTCGACCGGGCGCGAGCAAGGTTCCGCGTTTTTTCTTCTTTTTTTCTTCTTTCTTTCTTCATTTCTTCTTTCCTCCATTACTTTCTCTCTCTAAAACTCAAATTTTCTCTGACTTCTCTCTAAGATTTCTCCTCCATTACCAATCCAAATTCAAAACTCTTTACATATTCGTGATCCTCTCTTCATCCTCTTCACTCTCATACAAAAATTTTTCAGTTTTAATTCAAAATATTTTCGACCCATTTCTCTACATGGCTTCAAAGAGGGCAAGATCCATTTTTGGTAGGAGCTCCAGCTCGAGGGAGGAGTATTGGTAGTTCCATATTTCCTGGTATGTCAATGAATTTGAGTATTGGTTTGCAACAATAAGTAATATTTATATGATTCATTATTATGCACATTGAGGAGGACGAAGGCATTTGTTCTTTTAGGTAGCCTCCAGATATTGTAGATACATTTGTTCCCTTCTTGCTACCCATGTTGTTGCCTTGACCTTTTTGTTGTTTATTAGCCATATTAGAAGCCTATTTTGCCCCATTGGTTACTAGTCCCAAGCTTAGCTTGGGGGAGCTATTAGTGAGTCAGGTGACGGAGTTTGTAGTGTGCTCACTATTTGCACAATTTGGGTGGGTTTTTGAGAAGTTGTTTTGTTGTTATTCATGTTTATTTTTGATGAGTTTGAGAGTTATATTTTCTTGAAAAAATAAAGCATGATATTATGAAAAAAAAAGAGAAGTTCAAAGTAAAAAAATGTGAAAAAAATAAGTGAACTTCAAGAGAGAAAAAAAAGTGTTCAAATGTTCTAGTTGGAGGTTGATCAAAAGAGAAAAAAATTGAGCCTCAATGGAAAAAAAAATTCAAGTTTGGAAAATAAAGTTTGTTTATTCACTCTACTTCTTCATTATTATATCTTATGAGTGAAATTGTAAGAGTTGAGATTATTTATTATGATTAGAGTTGTATTTGGTGGTTTTTGTTGGAGTTGGTTATGTTTATGGAGATGTATGATCATCATTATATTGATCATGAGTTTATTAGGATTTGGCTCCCTTTAAGCATAGCTTTTCTCTCACATAATCCTAAATATATCCTACCCTTTACCCTAGCCTTACATTACAAGCTTTAAAGACCTTCCGACCTTGTGCATAGAATTGTATGAATGTGAAAGTGTTGTTTATCAATGCAAGTTATGATTTGGCATATTTCGAGTCGACTAGTAGGATTGAGCTTTCATTGTTTTTATACACACGAGAGTGTGAGTTGGGATGGCATTGTTCACATTTAAGGGGTGGTTGGAGAGCGATCGAGTACATCTTTTACTCGCCACATAAATGAGAGTCGAGTGTGTGAGCACTAATCTTGAATTCTATATGCTCTTGTGGTTTGCTCTGTTTGACAATTGTTAGGGAAGAAAGGTAATTGGATGGATTTGATTGGTTGACTCTGAAGCGTGTTTATTTGATTTACCCTGGATCGTTTGTGCTTGATTTTTACTTTTGGGGTGAAGCATATTTATTGATTCATTGATGAGATCTTTGCTTAGGGACAAGCAAAGGTTTGGCTTGGGGGAGTTTGATGTGTCCGTTTTATATAGTATTTTACCCCCGTCCTTGGTCATAATTAGTAGTGTTTTTGGCTCTTTAGGGCCACTTTTATTACTAATTGGTGTTTTCTAGTGTTTTCTTAGATTTGGTTGACTTTTGCAGGGATTTATGCTTTAGGAGTATTTTCCCGAGATATTTTGGAGCAATCACAAGCATTGGAGAAACACGACCAGATTTTATAGCCCAGGGCCGGTTAGAGCCATCGAACCGATGATTAAGGGCTCGGTATAGGTGATACCGGGGCATTTGGACCGAGTATTCAAGACCCAAAGAGGAAATCCAGATTGGCCCGAAGAATTGGAGCCCAAACGAAGTCCAAATAGTGGTCCGAATGATCCGCCAAGCCAAAAAGGATGGCGCCCGGAGGCGCGCCCGACCGGGCGGGAGAAGCTTGGTCTGGCGCCCGGTGACGCGCCTGGCCGGCCGCGAGATTGCTATTAGAGATAAAAAGGCGCGCCCGATCAGGCGGTGCCTCACCTGATCGGGCGCGTGTATTTTTAGGAAACGATTAGCGTCGTTTTAATTTGTTTTAGCTTAGGATTTTTTGTACAGAGTATAAATACTCCTCCGTAATACAATTTTAGGGCCACTTCTTCTTCTTCTCTTAATTTTTTCTCTTAGACTTTCTCTCTCTACTTAGTTTTCTCTCTCTTAATCTCTCTCTAAACTTTTGTTCTTAATTCTTTCATTAATTCCAGATTTATTTTGGTAACGATTTGTCTTCCCTTAATCTTAGTTATTTATTTTATTCCTTTGATCATGATTTATTGTATTACTTTGATTAGTTTAGTTTTTAATATGTGTGAGTAGTTCAATTTCTAGGGTTTATGGGGATCTAATAAATAATATGAAGGGGTAAATTATTGTTGTTGATTATCAATGCTAGATTAATTTCCTATTGATTGATTTAATACTCTGTGACTAGATTAGGCCTATCTTTTATGCATGAGTTTGACAATATTGATTCAAGAATCGAGAGATGAGAATTTATGTTTAGGTCTAGTTTCAATAGGCAAGTTAATTTATAAATGGTTAAGTCAAGATTCGAGAGATGAGATTTAATACCGGTAAATTAATTGTGTGATTGTAATAAGTAGCGAGAGCCCTTTACAATCTGCTTAATTGATGCATTGATGATTGACTATTATTGATTGTTGGTATTGCATGATAATTTCTTATTGGATTGTTTTAATGTTTTACAATTGCGGCTTGTAAAAGTATAGCAATATTAAATTAATGAATCGAGCAGATAATAATTTGATATTAAAGGCTATTTTTAATAAGAACTTAGATCTAGTAAATTGCGAGAGCCTGTTAGATCTATGTTGATTAATAAATTGCGAGAGCCTGTTAATCATGTTATTTATGCAATGTCAATGATTGATTACTATGTTTTACCCTGGAGTATTATTTATTGGTGAACCTATGCCCTAGATCCTTTTATATATTGTTTTCTCCCTACTCTTAATCTTTGTAGTTTAGTTTTTCATTCAACTTTAAATATTGGTTACTTAAATAGTTAAGATTATAATAATAAATTAGGAGTAAAAAGACTAGTTTCCCTGTGGAGATCGACCCTACTTCCCTATCTACCTTAATTAGTGATTTAGGTAATTATTTTTGAATAGGGGATACGACTTTACCCTGTCAAATTCCATGTGGCACATTATTGCAAATTTGATCCAATGTCTTCTGTTCTGCTTGTAATATTGATGTTTTAGAGAGTATTTGTATTGCCTCCAAAATTTATTGGCACACTTGAGAGCGTGGTTGTCATATTCCGCACCAGGAGGAATCACAAAGTGTTCCTTCAGTAAATAAAATTATTTATATACATAAATCAACAAGTAATCTATAAATAATAAGAGACCGACTAATTATGTATATTTTGACAATAAAAAGGGATGACTTAGGGACAAATATACTTACTCTTAAATATGTAATTATCTTCCCTTTGAAATGCTTGTCGATTGCATGCCAATCTTTTTCCCCAACTGGGCAACGAATTTCCATCTTTGCAATCATACTAATGAATTTAACCAAAATTTGTCTACCTTTTCCTAATTGGCTGGCATAGATCATTTAATTCAACATAGTATTGGACGCCATTATTACTCCAAACGTCAATTGGCAGAATTATACCGCTTACTAATGTAGTATTACCATTGGCATCTGATTTAAATACAAAAAGAAAGGTAAGAGAAATAATCAGTTTAAAAAATTTAAAGTACTAATTTAAATGGGAAATATTTACCTATGGTTAGAACCTCCTCCTTGTCGTCAAAATCTATGTTTAGTGGCCAATCCGGAAGTTCTTTTGGTCGTAAAGACTTAGATTGTTTTGGGATCTTTTCTAATTCTTTTCCACTTTTTTGTCGTTCTTAATTAGTCTATGGAGCTGTTGTTGAAGTTTTAACAGAACCAGTCTCAAATTTCTGAATTCCTCGTCTCACTGGTTGCTTGAGAGGTTTATGAGAAGTAGAAAGAGAGTTGAATGATGAGTCTGGTCTACTTGATTGAGGAATATTAGGTGGGATATTAGGTGAGACTTTTGCTGGATATTTTTTGTGATAACCTGATGTAGCAGCTTCTTTGACTGAAGTCGATGTTGAACCAGGAGAATGTTTTCAAATGGATCCTAAACTATTAGGTGGTTGCTGGTAAGATTTTGTAGTGGTAATGGGTGGAGAAAAAGGTCCCCATTTATCATCCTTAAGTACCTCAGTACGTGGTGACGTAGTAGATTGTTTTTTGGTGGGTTGTGAAACAACTTCAGTAGCAGATGAAGTATGTACATTAGTTGTAATTGGTGACTGTGCTGACAGTGGATCATGTGACTTAGATGTGGCAGCAAGTATTTCCCTTGATCTCTTGCTTTGATAAGTCATCTTTTACCTGATGAAACCATAAGATAAGATACATTAGTATGTCAACACTGATATAAAGACAAGACATAAACTGAAATACAAAATAAACTGATATAAAGATCTAAACTATATATCTAAACTGTACAGTTCTGAACTATAATCACAATATCACATTTATAGTGGGTTCATTACAAACAGCAACAACATTTAGTTCAACAGCACACACACACTGATCGAGGTTCAAAAGGTCGTTGGTTCTACTGACCCTAATCAAATTAACAATTTATAATGCCTAAACTTACACTAAACTAGTTAGTGGCAAGTAAAGGGTCGAACCACTAAGGAAGCTCACTCGTCAACCATCAGTATCACTAATGCAAGAGTCAAGAGGGGAAATGTTTTTGTTGATATATTAGATAAAAGCACTAAAACTACGAATAAGCAAAGATAAAGATGAATAAAATCAATAGAAAATTACGCTAGGGATTCGGGGATGTCCAATATGATTAGAAAGAGGAGAATAACGGTGATTGTCATGAAACATATGCCACATAACTCAAGGTTCTACCTAAACAATTCATTCTCATGCAATAGTCTAGGCAAATCAATGAAAGAGGTCTCCCCTAATAAGGATCATTCTCATGCATCCTATTAGTTATAACCAAATCAAGGGAATAAACAAGCACAATCCATAAAAACTCCACTTTAATAACTCATTCTCATGCAATTGTTAAAATAGAGGTGATCCTAATCTAATTCAAATCACTTTCATGCATTTGAACTAGAAAATATCAAATAGAGTGCAACAATAATCCCAAGCTAATAAAAATCATGTCTTTCATCAATATATGGCATAAGTTCGATCCAACCATCATCATTCATCCATCATTCAATACATATCTTCCACCCCCTTCCCCTAGCTAAGAGTTTAGCCTAGAGAAGGGAGATTAAACATAATATCAAAACTAGAAATAAACACAAAAAACTCAAAGCAAGGCATGATTGAAATATATGAAATCAATAACAACAAGATGAGCTAATAAGATAGACAAAAATAAGTAACAAAAAAAACACATAAATAATACCAAAGGAAAGGAGAAGATATTACTAAAGAAAGGATTGAAGAAAGATGAAAACTTTGGTGCTTGCTTGATTGATGGAAGATTAAAACTTGAGCAAAGTTGAATACAAAGGAAGCTTGAATAACAATCTCTTTTCTCTCTCTAGATTAGTCTAGTGTTCTCTGGAATTAGTACTGAGTATCCCCCCTTTTACAAAGAGTCCCGTCTATATATATGTGGCTCCACACAAAAGAAAGAGACTTGGACAACAAGGCGCAAATAAATCGTAAATCTAGTCGTGCGCGCCCGCATATGAGTCCTGTGCGCCCGCACACAATGTGTGTGCGCCCTCTCATCGTAGTGTGCGGCCGCAACTTTGTGGGTACGGGGAAAACGAGCGCGCCCGCACATGAGTCATGCGCGCCCGCGCAAAGGTATGCGCGCCCGCACAGTGGTCGCGCATAGGGTCGCGCAAACTCTCTGGTTTTGCTCTGTTTCTTCAGTCCGGCTGTGCGGGTTCTGACAGGAGTGCGCGCCCGCACAGCCTCACATGTGCGCCCGCGCATAAGCCGCACAGCACCCCGCGCACAACAGATAACTTGGCTTCTTGATATCCTCTTTCTTTCGGCGCATAATACCTACAAAACCAAACCATGGAGATCAAAATAAAAACAAAGCGAGAAGACTAAGAAAAGGGAAGATAAGGGAGAAAAGGAAAGAGGAAGCAAAACTA
This sequence comes from Chenopodium formosanum, assembly GCA_024500155.1. NCBI lineage: Eukaryota > Viridiplantae > Streptophyta > Magnoliopsida > Caryophyllales > Amaranthaceae > Chenopodium > Chenopodium formosanum. Next base: position 23,828,052 of record CM044880.1, read on the forward strand.
AGTAAAAATGCTTAGAAAAAGAGCCAAACAAGCGCAAATGAGGAGAAAATCCTTAGAGAAAAAGGATTAAAGAGTGGCATAAATGCCACTCATCAAAATCCCCCACACTTGCCTCTTGCTTGTCCTCAAGCAAGGGAAACCGGAACGAAAAGACAAACACAACAAACATAACATGACAAAGTTTTCGCAAAACCAATCAAACTTCAAGGTAATGAGATGCTCAATTTGGACTCATTTGCAAATAAATGCACCAAAGAATACTTATCTTTCTCAATTCAAGGAGGGAAAGCACGTTCCAAGATGCTCAAGGTTGAAAAAGACAAACCTAAGCTAAGCGTAGAGAACTAATGATTTCATTCTCCGCCCTAGCCCCAACCAAGACGGTCCGCGTTCTCTCCACTAGCTTCAATTCATCCCCTAGCTAGCTCCTCATGGTTCCTCGAGGGAACCGGAAAAAGAAAATTTTATGTGGAGTCATAAGGTCATCCCGACATCTCAACTATGCATACTCTCTATAGGGTTGAAATCTATCTCCCTCCACCGTTCTTTGACCATGCCCCTCTAGAATCCAAGGGTCTTAAGTAGGGTTGTAATGTCATGGCTAGGGCTTACGGTTGGGAAACAATTTGAAAACCTTGGTGGCAATTCCTAAGTGAAGCATAAGAGTGGCCATCTCTCAAGGACATTATAAGAATTGAACTCATTCTTCAAACTCACAACCTTTCAAAACAAACCCACCACATTACATCAATCTTTTTCATCTTTTTTTTTTTTTTTTTTTTTTTTTAGTTTCAAGTCCTTTTAACTTTCTTGCCAAGCCTTTTTTGTACTCTTTTCATGAATAGCCTTTCAAAACCTTAATTGAGTCAAATTACACAACTTTCTTGCTCAATTTCAACATTATCAACCTCAAACCTCGCAAGCCAATGCTTCACTAACTACAAGGGTTGGTAGGACATAGGCCAATAGGTTTGTAATATGGCTAAGTAAAAAAAAAGTTAAATAAGGCTCAAATTGGTTAGCAAGAGGGTGAATGTAAAAATGAAAAATCAAATTTGTAACAAAACACAAGAAAAACAATAAAAAATGAGAAGAAATGCCCTCTTCTTCCTCTAGAGTTATACGGTCACGATCTTGGGAGCTAGACGCCAACACAAAGATAAAGACATGCATAGTTAAGGATCATAAGTGCCGCTCACAAGAATGATGAAGGTTAGAACAAATGACGCTCACACGGGGTAAGAAATATAGCAAATACTACCCAAGGGAATCCTGTCCACCATAGAGAGCAACACCATCTTACCACCTTCCCGTGAGCTAAGGGTTCAAACGTCCTCAAAAGTTCAAAACCGGGCTACCTTGGTTTACAATGTGTCTAACTCAACCCAAAGCATTCTCAAACCGTGCAAACCCTCATCAATTAGGAAGATAAGCATTCAAAGACACATCGAAGCAAACCAGTCCAAAAGAGTGAACAAATTACACATCAAAAACCATTTCAAATTGTCATAATTATGCTTGTAACACAAAAAGGGAAAAAAAAACAAAACAAAAGAAAGAGGAAGAAATAAAAAAAAAAAAAGGTTCTCATACGAGGCATATAAATCAATTAAATCCCAATCGTCATACAAGCGATCGTTCGATAACAACATCAACGATCCCAGGTTCCATAGAACCAAAAGCAAACATCCTCAAACCATTCAACTTCTTCCTAAGCTAATCCTAAGCTAAACACCCAAGGAAAAAGAAAATAAAAAAGAGGAAAGGTCTCACCAAATGCCGCTTGAAATGAAGACAAGATAAATTATGCAATCTCACCGAGGGGGCTCAAATTGCCCTTTGACTTACTTTATCTCCATTTCCAAGCTTCAAAAGTAAGCCAAAATGAAAGGAACTACTGAGAAGAAACAAAAATAAAATAAAAAGTTAAAAATCAAAGAAAGAAACTAAGAATTTAAACAAAATGAAGAAATAGAAATAAAATAAAATAAACTAAAAAAAAGGAAAAATTGGATTAAGGGAAGTTTGGACTATCAGGAGTTTGGATTTTTCTTCATGGGAGCATCATCACCTACACAAACACTTGCAATTTCATTAGCAAACACTTATCAAAATCACCCAGGGACATAATCATCACAATAAAGCAGATAAATCAACATCAAGACATGATAAAGCCAACCGAACCATGAGAGCTCTACCGCCTACTATGAAATCCCCCCCCCCCACACTATCATGAAGACAAGCTTTCCCCCATACTATAAAAAAAAAGGAACATCCCTTTGTCTCTTACACACCCCCCCACACTAAAACAATGCACCGTCCGCGGTGCGCCAAACTAAGAACATTGGGAGGGGACAAAGGGGAGAGATAATGTACAAGGGGGCTAGTGGCCACTAGGGCCGGCTTCGTCACCATCTCCATCATCCTCGGTGTCATAAGAAAAACCGTCCGGAGGGATGCCGTGGGGGTCCCAACCACCGGAGTAACCCGGAGGCCAACCATAGTGACCTCGGAAGAGGTCTTGTTGCCATTGAGGCAACGGGTCAAAAGGGGCGGGAAGCTGAAGAGGGGAAGGGTGGGTAGGATCGACATATGGATAGTTAGGGTCGCCCCGAAAATCGCTCCCCCCGGGGGCATGATAATCGTACCCGGTTTCCGTTGGGTAGTCTACCTGGGGAACATCATGGGAGGAGGGCCCTTGCCAATAGGGCCAAGTAGGTCGCGATCCCTGCCACCCAGGGACCGGCCCTTGCTGGGGTGGCCAATAGGGGTAGTTTACCGGGGGGGTTACCTCACCCCTATCTACGGCCGCACCATAAAGAGCTTGGGTTTGCAGAAACATACCCTGCTGGTTCTCTAATAGGCTTTGCATGCCAAGTTGCATGCTCATCATTTGCTGCTCAAGGCTACTCATGCCTTGATGATGTTGATGATGTTGTTGCTGTTGTTGTTGTTGTTGTTGTTGTTGCTGCTGCTGTTGTTGCTGTTATTCGACTTCCATATTCCTTAAACCACCCAGAGCGGAGGGTAGCACACCATTATCTCTCGAAATCTTCCATACATTCCTTGCATTCCGCTCCAGGGATGTACGGCTGGGGTATGGCAAGATACAATGGTGCTCTCTGTCAACTATCCAGTCGTGAAAATTGTTGGCATCTGAAGTTCCTTGGAGGAACCCCGACCTTCTCATCTGCTGAATGTCGATGAATAGATCTTTGTCGGCCCCCACTTGAGTGCACGAGGGGAAGAAGCGTTCATAGTTGAGCTTCTTCGCAATCCTGGTAATCATTCCACCGAGGGCAATTTCCCCTGTCTTGTGGCCCGATTTGATTGTCTCGCAGCATAAGACGAACCAATACCCCATATTGAGCCGCCCTTTTAATTCCTCCCTAGTGGCTACCCACAAAGTAAATAGCTCCTCATGAGAGAGCTTGCTCAAATCCTGCTTGCTAAACACCGCAAACCCCAGAATACAGTGTAGAATACGGAGCACAGGGTGGATTATATGGTTGGCCACCGAATACCGGGTGTTGAATTCATCATAGTCGGTAATCGTACGCCACCATCTAAATGCATCATACTCAGGGAACAAGCTCAATGAAGGGGCAAGGAGGTCCGCCTCGGGGTTCAGATCCAACAAAACATTAAGATCACTCAGAGTCATAGAGTGCCGGTTGTTGAACAATTGAAAGGAAATCTGGAAGTCGTTCCCAAGAGGCTCTTTTTCAAAAGATGCCAAGAATTCGAAAGTTGGCTCCTTGTAGGTTCGGTATTGATGTTTTATGAACTCGCTCATCCCCAAGTTATCCAAGAGCGACCTTATATCGTCGTCAATCCCTAAAGCTCTCATGGAGCGTTGATCATAGTGTCGGGAGGGATTTAACTTTCGGCCATAAAGGTCGTTGAAGAACGTAGCATGGACCTTGTTCGAAAATCTCAATCTAGGGGGAACATTAGGTCCTTGCGCTTGAGTCTGTTGGGTATTTGGTTCTTCAACCGATAACCTGGGTTTCTTCCTGCTCCTTCTTTTGCTCATTATGCTCAACAAACACAAAAGACCCAACCAAAAGGAGAACTAACTTCGAACTTGACCAACAATTGGAAAACAACAACAACAACTCAAGTCTCAACAATCTGCAAAAAGGGTTAGTGCTAACAACTAACCAAATAAATATGACGCCCAAGACAACAAAAATCAACAACAAAGCAGTCAATCAAAACACATTATGATATCAAGCAATTCACATGAAATTAGTTGCATTTTCAACAATTCAAAAATCAAATTTCTCAACTTAGTTCCATGAAATTGGCTTAAAAAACAATAGCATGAACAACAATGTCCCCACAATCATCAAATTTCACACTAATAACCTACAAATCCCTCACAAAGAAAACCAAAACCACATGCAATTCACTCAAGCTAATTCATGTTTAATAACTAAAAATTTTGCATAAATAATTGAAACTAAGTAATAAAATAGCAAAATTTAGAGTTATACCACCATGTAGAAGCTTGAACACCACCAATAGGCTCCAAGAACACCAACTTCAATGAACCTTGTAAACCATGAAAATGGGGGATTTTTTGGGTATTTTGGAGAGAGAAAGTGGGTGAATTTGTGAGTGGAGTGAAAAATTTTGATGGATTTGAGAGAAAATCAATGGAAGTAGTGAATAATGGGTGCAATTTGAAGGTTAGGATTTGGGTTTGTGAGGAGAGAGAAGGGAGTATGAAAATAGGGTGTCGAAAATATGAGAAAGAAATCGAGGAGAAGGGGCTAAAAACCCGATTTACCTGTTCTGTGCGCCCGCACAAGAATTATGCGCGCCCGCACAGAGGTCGCGCAACAGGTCGCGCAAACTCTCTGCCTCGAGCATCGACTTTTGATAAATTATGTGCGGGTTCTGACAGGGATGCGCGCCCGCACAGACACTACGTGCGCCCGCACAGATGGCGCACAACAGGTCGCGCAAACCTTCTGCCTCCAGCTACAATTTGGTATAAAATCTGTGCGGGTTCTGACAGTGCCCGTGCGCCCGCACAGGTCTCACTGCGCGCCCGCACAGATAGCGCGCACAGGTCGCACAGAGCATTTTTGATTTTTCCTCACATTTTCGAGATAGAGAATCCTTGCTCCTTAATCATCCAAATACCTTGTAACCAAAAAAAAATAAGGGTAATCAAATTCAAAATCAAGTTCAAAAAGGACAAAATGAAATCGGACAAAATGAAAAGAGTTAGAAACTCGGGTTGCCTCCCGAGAAGCGCTTCTTTATGAGGTCACTAGCTTGACCATGAGAAAAATCCTTCAAGTGGGAGGCTTGGGATCCAAAGGATCAAGCATTATACATTCGATGATACCAACTTCTTCCTTGTAAAAGTAATGCTTTAGACGATGACCATTAACCATAAACTTGTTACCATCCGAATCTAACTCAAAGGAGCCATAAGGAGTAATCTTTGAAATAACAAAAGGACCCGACCACTTTGACTTGAGTTTGCCCGGAAACAAACGAAGCCTTGAGTTGAAAAGCAAAACTTTGTCTCCAAATTTAAAGTTCTTGTTTCTAATATGTTGGTCATGCCACTTTTTGGTCTTCTCCTTATATAACCTTGAGCTCTCATAAGCATCATCTCTAAGCTCTTCAAGTTCATTGAGCTTAAGCAATCTCTTCTCACCGGCCAAAGACAAATCCATATTGAGCTCTTTGATGGCCCACCACGCATTGTACTCTAACTCAACCGGCAAGTGACAAGCCTTTCCATAGACCAACCTATAGGGGGTCGTGCCAATTGGAGTCTTGTATGCCGTCCTTAGAGCCCATAGCGTGTCATCAAGTTTGAGAGACCAATCTTTCCTTGATTTGTTCACCATCCTTTCAAGAAGATTTTTGATTTTACGATTCGAGACCTCCACTTGTCCTTGAGTTTGAGGGTGGTAAGGTAGTCCAACCTTGTGATGAACGCCATATCTCTTGAGAAGAGCTTCAAATTGTTTTTTGGCAAAATGGGAACCTCCATCACTAATTAACACCCTCGGAACTCCAAACCTAGGAAAGATGATCTTTTTTAGGAGCTTAAGCACAACCTTGTGATCATTGGTAGGTGAGGGTATGGCTTTAATCCATTTTGTCATATAATCGACCGCTACCAAGATATATAGATTCCCACAAGAGGAAACAAAAGGTCCCATGAAGTCTACCCCCCAAACATCAAAAGGTTCCACTTCTAGAATGTTTTGTTGGGGCATTTCGTCTCTCTTAGTAATGCCTCCGCTCCTTTGACATCTATCACATTGCGCAACGAATTGGTGGGCATCTCTATGCATTGTCGGCCATCATAATAAGGATTGAGAGATTTTTGCCACTGTTTTGTCAACACCACCGTGTCCTCCACATGGTAGTGAGTGGCAATGCTCAAGAACACCTTGAATTTCATGATCTGGAACGCACTTCCGATAAAGGCCATCTCCACATTGCTTGAATAGGTATGGGTCATTCCAAAAGTATCTTCTCACCTCCTTGAAAAACTTCTTCTTTTGTTGAGAAGAGTACTCCGGGGGAACGACTCCACACGCAAGATAGTTGGCTAAATCCGCGTACCAAGGAGTAGAAGTTGACACCAAAGCCATGAGAGCCTCGAATCCTATCTCATCATTAATCGGTACATCCTCCTTGTTCTCAAATGGTAGCCTAGACAAATGATCCGCTACATAGTTCTCCGCTCCCTTCTTGTCCCTCATTTCCATGTGAAAGTCTTGGAAAGAGAGAACCCAACGGATCAAGCGAGGCTTTGCTTCTTTTTGTGTCATGAGATACCGCACCGCGATGTGATCCGTGTACACAATAACTTTTGAACATATTAGATAGGACCGAAACTTATCGAATCCAAACACTACCGCCAACATCTCTTTCTCCGTTGTTGTGTAATTCCTTTGAGCCTCATCTAGAGTCCGACTTGCGTAGTAGATGACACATGATTTTCCTTGTTTCTTTTGACCAAGAACGACACCTACTGCAAAGTCACTAGCATCGCTTATTAGCTCAAAAGGCAAGCTCCAATCCGGAGCTTGCACAACGGGAGAGGAAATGAGAGCTTCCTTGAGCTTACGAAACGCCTCAAGGCAAGCCTCATTAAATTAAAAAACAACCTCTTTTTTTAGTAGTTCGGTCAAGGGTTTGGCGATTGAAGAAAAATCTTTGATAAACCTCCGGTAAAAACCGACATGCCCAAGAAAAGCCCGTACCCCCGTGATGGAAGTAGGAGGGGGCAATTTCTCAATCACCCGAACCTTGGCCGGATCTACTTCAATGCCATTTTTTGAAACCTTATGGCCGAGGACAATGCCCTCCTCAACCATAAAATGACACTTTTCCCAATTTAAAACCAAACTCGTCTCTTGACACCTTTTCAAAACTTTTTCAAGGTTAAAAAGACAAGTGTCAAAAGACGAGCCACCAACACTAAAATCATCCATGAAAACCTCAATTTCTTTTTCAAGCATCTCAGAGAAAATGGAAGTCATGCATCTTTGAAAAGTAGAGGGAGCATTGCATAATCCGAATGGCATTCTTCGGTATGCAAATGTCCCATATGGACATGTGAAAGTAGTTTTCTCTTGGTCACTTGGATGGATAGGGATTTGGAAAAATCCGGAATACCCATCCAAGAAACAAAAGAAAGCATGGTTAGAAAGCCTTTCAAGCATTTGGTCCATGAAAGGGAGAGGAAAATGATCTTTCTTGGTGTTTTTGTTCAATCTCCTATAATCAATGCACATTCTCCACCCGGTCACCGTCCGGGTGGAGATTTCCTCTCCCTTTTCATCCTTGATTATGGTCATTCCACCCTTCTTTGGAACCACATGAACCGGGCTAACCCATTTGCTATCTGAGATAGCATAGATGATTCCCGCTTCACGTAGTTTCAAGATTTCTTTCTTCACAACCTCTTGAAGGTGGGGGTTCAACCTTCTTTGAGGTTCAATGGAGGTGGAATGATCATCCTCAAGATGAATACGATGCATTCATAAAGAAGGGCTAATACCTTTAATATCATCAATGCTATACCCTATCACATCCCTATATTTCCTTAAAACATCAAGAAGTTTTTCCAAATTAAGACCATCTAGGGTAGCATTGACAATAATAGGGTATTTTCCCTCCTTATCGAGAAAAGCATATTTCAAAGAAGGGGGAATGGGTTTGAGTTATACCTTGGGAGGAGGCTTAGAACTCTCCTCCAATTTCTCCTCCATGGACTCAATCTCGACCTCAACTTGTTGTTCAACTTCCTCCCTTGAGGATTCTTCTATTGCCATGACAAATTCTTTAGCCTCTTGAGAGTGGAACTCTTCTTCGCATGTAAGGGCTTAAATCATTGGATCTTGAGGCCCCATCACGACCCTCCCCAAGCGATCTATCTCCTCATTCACAACATCAACTCTATAGTATTTTTCAACCATGAGGGTCTTGAGCAATTTCGAAAATTCAAAGACAATTTTTTCATCGGCCACTTCACAAGTGATGGTGTTGTTCTTGCAATTGATGACCGCCCCCAAAGTTTTAAGAGCTTCACGTCCCAAAATCAAAGGAGTGTTCACATCCTCCTCCATATCCATCACTACAAAGTCACAAGGCACGTAGATGTGTCCCACTTGAATTGGAACATCCTCAAGCTCTCCACAAGGCAGTTTCACCGATCGATCGGCCAATTGAATTGTCTTCCTTGTAGGGATCATCTCAATATTGAGTTTTTGAGCAATGGATAGAGGGATTAGACTAACACTTGCTCCAAGATCGGCTAAGGCACCCCTAGCTTCCATATTCCCAATTTTAACCGGCAAAGTGAAACTTCCCGGGTCTTTCTCCTTCTTGGGCATCTTATGTTGGACAAGAGCGCTCACTTGATGTGGAAGGGTGATAAGCTCATCATTGAGCTTCCTCTTGTTGATGAGAATATCCTTGAGGAACTTAGAATAAGATGGAATTTGTGTCACAACTTCAAGAAAAGGGAGGTTGATATGCAAATTCTTCATGACACTAAGAAATTTTGTGAATTTGTCATTCAACTTCCTCTCCGCAAGCCGACCGGGAAAAGGAACCGGTCCATCAAGATTCCTAGCCTCACTAGGAATTGAAGTTGTCTTCTCATTGTCTATCTTCCTCTTCTCCGAACCTCCTTCTATCTCATCACCTTTGTTTTTATTCACACTCTCCTCTCCTCTCTTCTTTCCTTCACTATCCCCTTCATTTGGTCCTTCATAGGAAGTCCCCGACCTCAATGTGATCGCCTTGCATGTATCGGGTTTTGGATTGTGAGATGGGTTAGGTTGTGGTTGTCCGGGTAGAGTGGATGGTGAATTGAAAGGAGTTCTCTCGGCCAATTGAGCTAGTTGTGAATCAACCATCTTGTTGTGGGCTCTTATCTCTTGCATTTGTTGCCCAAAAGATTGCATTTGCGCATGCATGGCTTGGAGGAGTTGAGTTTGAGTTAGCTCCGCTTGAGGTACTTGTTCTTGATGGTTTCTTTGAGGTGCTTGAGTTTGATTGTTGTATTGGTTGTTCCTTGGATAGCTTCCTCTTGGGTTTTGGGGTTGAGATGGAGGTGGATTTTGATATTGAGGGTTGGAGTTATAGGAAGGTTGAGCTTGTTGGTTCCATTGTTGAGGTTGAGGTACAAACCCAGGTGGTGGTTGTCTCCAAGCTACTCCACCGCCGCTTCCTCTAAATCCCTCTTGCCTAGTGTTGTATGCCGCTACATGCTCGAGGCTTAAACCTCCACAATAGGATGTATCATGGTTCGTTCCTCCACAATTTTGACAAGAGAAAGAGTTAACTTGAGAAGAGCTTGCTCCACCACTTGAGCTTGCATTCACACTCGTGTTCAATTTGGAAAGCCCTTTTGTTAGTTGATCAATTTGATGTTGTAATTGATCTACTTTCTCCAATTCATAAATACCACCTCTCTTTGGAGCGTTTCTTCTTCGGCCCCCCCAAGAGTAATTCTTTGCTACCTCTTCTATTGTGGCTTCAACTTGATTTTGAGGGATCTTGATTAATTGGCCACCCGCCCCCGCATCCAAATTGGCTCTTGACATGGGCTCCAATCCGTCGTAGAAAAACCGCATGAGCAACCCTTGATTGTACTCATGGTGGGGACATGCTTGCACCAACTCTTTGAATCTCTCCCATGCTTCACCAAGACTTTCATCGGCCTCTTGCTCAAATGATGCAATTTTTCTTCTCATTTCGGCGGTCTTCTCTTCGGAGATAAAGCGCTTCAAGAACGCCTTTACAACTTCCCTCCATGTTGTGAGAGAATTAGGCTTTACTTGCTTTAGCCATTTCTTTGCTCGTCCGATGAGAGATTGCCGAAAAAGGTGCATACGAATGTAGTCTTGACTCACTTCACTGGTTTGCATCATTGCGCACAATTCAAGGAATTGGTCCAAATGCTCAATAGGGTCCTCACTTGCACTTCCTGAAAATTGCTCCGATTGGGCCATTCGAGTATATTGTGGATAGATTGAGAACTTGGTTTCCGTGACGGGTAGCAAAATCCCTCCCGTGAGTTCATAATCTTCCGGATTTCCGAACTCACGAAACAAGACATCATTCTCTTGTCCCGCCATTGGTTCGCGTGGTGAACTTGAAGAGTAAGTATCACTCTCACTATCAACTATATCACCAAACCCTCTTCCCTCGTCCTGATAAAGCCTACGGACTTGTCTCAAGGTTCGGTTGATTTCGTGGTCAATTTGATGTGAGGGTGCTCCTTGAGACCTCCTAAGCATTCACCAAAGCTAAGCAAACAATTAGCAATGACAAGGATGATAAAACAAAAGAAATAAAAAGAAAAGAAAGCAAAATGACTCTAACAAAAGCAATAAAATTAGCTAAACAAGCCGCTTCCCCGGCAACGGTGCCAAAATTTGATCGAGGTTCAATAGGTCGTTGGTTGTACTGACCCTAATCAAATTAACAATTTATAATGCCTAAACTTACACTAAACTAGTTAGTGGCAAGTAAAGGGTCGAACCACTAAGGAAGCTCACTCATCCAACATCAGTATCACTAATGCAAGAGTCAAGAGGGGAAATGTTTTTGTTGATATATTGGATAAAAAGCACTAAAACTATGAATAAGCAAAGATAAAGATGAATAAAATCAATAGAAAATTACGCTAGGGATTCGGGGATGTCCAATATGATTAGAAAGAGGAGAATAACGGTGATTGTCATGAAACATATGCCACATAACTCAAGGTTCTACCTAAACAATTCATTCTCTTGCAATAGTCTAGGCAAATCAATGAAAGAGGTCTCCCCTAATAAGGATTATTCTCATGCATCCTATTAGTTATAACCAAATCAAGGGAATAAACAAGCACAATCCATAAAAGCTCCACTTTAATAACTCATTCTCATGCAATCGTTAAAATAGAGGTGATCCTAATCTAATTCAAATCACTTTCATGCATTTGAACTAGAAAATATCAAATAGAGTGCAACAATAATCCCAACCTAATAAAAATCATGTCTTTCATCAATATATGGCATAAGTTCGATCCAACCATCATCATTCATCCATCATTCAATACATATCTTCCACCCCCTTCCCCTAGCTAAGAGTTTAGCCTAGAGAAGGGAGATTAAACATAATATCAAAACTAGAAATAAACACAAAAAACTCAAAGCAAGGCATGATTGAAATATATGAAATCAATAACAACAAGATGAGCTAATAAGATAGACAAAAATAAGTAACAAAAAAAACACATAAATAATACCAAAGGAAAGGAGAAGATATTACTAAAGAAAGGATTGAAGAAAGATGAAAACTTTGGTGCTTGCTTGATTGATGGAAGATTAAAACTTGAGCAAAGTTGAATACAAAGGAAGCTTGAATAACAATCTCTTTTCTCTCTCTAGATTAGTCTAGTGTTCTCTGGAATTAGTACTGAGTATCCCCCCTTTTACAAAGAGTCCCGTCTATATATATGTGGCTCCACACAAAAGAAAGAGACTTGGACAACAAGGCGCAAATAAATCGTAAACCCAGTCGTGCGCGCCCGCACATGAGTCCTGTGTGCCCGCACACAATGTGTGTGCGCCCTCTCATCGTAGTGTGCGGCCGCAACTTTGTGGGTACGGGGAAAACGAGCACGCCCGCACATGAGTCATGCGCGCCCGCGCAAAGGTATGCGCGCCCGCACAGTGGTCGCGCAAACTCTCTGGTTTTGCTCTGTTTCTTCAGTCTGGCTGTGCGGGTTCTGACAGGAGTGCGCGCCCGCACAGCCTCACATGTGCGCCCGCGCATAAGCCGCACAGCACCCCGCGCACAACAGATAACTTGGCTTCTTGATATCCTCTTTCTTTCGGCGCATAATACCTACAAAACCAAAGCATGGAGATCAAAATAAAAACAAAGCGAGAAGACTAAGAAAAGGGAAGATAAGGGAGAAAAGGAAAGAGGAAGCAAAACTAAGTAAAAATGCTTAGAAAAAGAGCCAAACAAGCGCAAATGAGGAGAAAATCCTTAGAGAAAAAAGATAAAAGAGTGGCATAAATGCCACTCATCACACACATACACACAATCTTTACATCAAATGAAGTTGAAAAAGACCATTAAACAGCTAATAGAGAACCTAGCATAAGAGAAATTAGTAACTTCATTGAACCATAAAACTGAAAGCATCTACTATCAATAGCCTATGCCTTGTGCGCGTCTTTTGTTCGACACTTATTGTGCAGGTGGCTGTTGTGTAAGATTTGAGAAGAAAATTACAACATGTGTAGGCGCTACCAAGGGAAGAGGTTCACACATAAGTAAATGAGGTCTCGTTTCAAAAGATAAAAATGATTATATCATTTCAAAATTGTCACATTGATGTCCATGTACCTCAATAACTCTTCAACATTCTATAGTTGATAATTACAGCAACTTCATAATAAGTCTATTTGAATCTTTCATTACTGATTCAACAAATTTCATTATACAAAAATTGAATCATTAATCAACTAACACCCCCATTATGAAACACCCTTCCCCCTTTAAATCACTGAATAATTATCCGTAATTGAGAAATTGAACTATTTCCCTAAATTGTAGCCTCTAACCCAAAAATGGGTAGCAACTATGACAAGTTATGATGATCAAATCTTAATTTAGTTGTGAAAATTAGCTCTAAACTTCATATCTGAATTTGGGTCACTTCCTTTTTCCCATTATCTTTCAAACAAACAGTTAGAGCATCCTACAAATTTTTTCCAAGGTTATCACTTTAACAATGTTACATGCAATTTTACTTAGAGTTTAACAAACACATAGCAAGTAGCAATGTTCTAGCAAAAGTAGCATAGTAACAGCAGGATGAAAAGCAGAAGTAGCATTGCAACAACAGGTGGCTAAGAAGAGTAGCATAGCAGTAGGAAACAATGGCATGGCAGGAGCTGCAGCAACAGACTTGCAAGGAAAGTAGTTGCAATAGCAGCAACCTTGGCAAGGTTCAATTCTGAATTCAATTCTTAATTCAAACTCCCAAAAAATTAGGTCTGAATTCAGTTCTACATTCAGTTCTGGATTCAGTTCTGAATTTAAACTCCCAAAATATCAGGTCTGAATTCAGTTCTAGATTTAGTTCTAAATTCAAACAGCAACAACACTTAGTTCAATTACAATTCTGAACTTCAGATCTACAACTCAGCTCAGAATTAATTTTGGTTTCATTACAAAGAACAACAACACTTATTGTGAAATAGAAGAGTCTTAAGATCGGTCAAGATGCAAAAGCCATAACCTTGACCGTAAAAGAGAAGAAAGGCAGCTATAATCACAATATCATTGAAAAGTAAAGACAATATATAAAGACAAAACTGATATAAAGACTAGACAGTATATGTACAACTAACCTAAACATCTAAACTGAAATACAAAATAAGAACAACCAAACTTAATGCATTAGAGTTGAAAAAAAAAAAGAAATAAATTTGACCAAAAAGAAAAAATTTAATGTTCAGAGCTGCAATTCAGAACTGAATTCAGTTATGGATTCAGTATGGAATTCAGTTCTAGAGTTTAGTTCTGAATTTAATTCAAAAATTTAGATCTGACTTCAGTTCTGGATTTCAGTTCTGATTTTGACTCTGAATTCAGTTCTGGTATTTAGATCTGAATTAAATTATGTATTTCAGCTCTGATTTCAGTTTTTATTCGACCAATAAGAAACCAAGACAATAATACTACTTAGTACCATAAAACAGAAATTAAGTTAACAAAATGCAAACTTTGATGAATTAGAATAACTAAATGAAATATAAAAATACATACCCATCAAAATTTATGAACTCAAATCTATAATAAATTATAAAAGTTGTAAACAAATTATTCAAGTATATCAAACAAGTCCCAAGGCTTAGTTTTCACAACATGACACCACCCTTTTTGTATCTCATCCTCAATATAAAAAACTTGTTTTGTTTGGGATGAGAAAACAAATGGATCATCACGAAAAAATCGACTAGTGTGCATCAACTTTGAGAAATTGATACAAACACTTCCATTCAGATTTGTTTTGATACCCCTACGGATATCGACCCAATCACAACAAAACAATACAACCTTATAAGAACCATAATAATCTAATTCCAAAATTTCTTTGAGTTTTCCATAATATTCGTGATCCTCTACTTCCTACATGATTCCTGAATTCTGAGTTATTCGAAATCGCTCACAATCCACAATATCAAATTTGTAACCATTAATAATAACACTTTTCACCCTTTTCCCGCGGTTACTCAAGCCACCGGCTAAGGCTTTTCCTAACTTTCCTTCTATCGTGCTATCATCTAAATTATGGACCTATAATTCGAGAATAATAAAGTTAGAATTAGAAAGTTGTATAATATGAAATAAAAAGACCCTATATGTAAAAGCAGATGACCTGGCTTTGCAACCAATCTGCAAATTCATCAATTATGCACTGATTTTAAATAGAATCATTAGCTTGACTTCCTCCAACGTCATTCTTTTGCCTCTTTAGTTTTAGGAACTCACTATCAAGATTGTAAATTTTATGTTAGTAACAACTATATATTGGACGCTTTAACTAAACACATAATGCTACGTACTTGAGCACCGGGGTCAGTTCATTAGAATGAAGTAAAACATAGCGATGAACTTGCTTTAAACTTCTATCATTCAAACGGACATTTTCTTTCTTTCCAACTACACGACCACCAGAGCTATACAAATAGTTGTCAATGTTTCATACACCATCCTCATTCCTTCTAGGTCTATTGAACATAGTCTCAACAACTTTCTAAATATCTCGAACAAAATGCAATTGTCTCCCACAAAAGGTAACCTTCCGCTATAGATCCTTCCGGTTGCGCTTTATTGCTTACCTGAGATTTTAAAAAGGCCAAGTACCTTGAATTATAGTAACGATTTTGTATATGAATGTGAAATAATAAGGAAAATTATTATTTAAAAATTAAATAATACAAATAAAAAAATTACTAATAATAATAATAATAATAATAATAATAATAATAATAATAATAATAATAACAATAAAATGAAAATAATAATAATAATAATAATAACAATAATAACAATAATAATAATAATAATAACAATAATAAGTACCTTTCAACATGATACATCCATCTATAATGAACCGGTCCTCCTAGTCTGGCCTCTTCCACTAAATAGACTAGTAGATGAACCATGATTGTAAAAGTGTTGGTAAAATTCTTTTTCAAACTTGCAAAGAGTCAACACAAGCTTTGATTAAATGGTATCTAATTCTCTTGTATCTATAGTAGTTGAACGTATCTTTTTTAAAAAGTCAGACAACTCCTCAAGCAAGTCAATAACTTTTGTGGCATTCGACCTCCTTAAAGCAACCGGGAGGATATCTTGCATGAGAATATGATGGTCGTGACTTTTCATATTAATAATTTTCCGTTGCTTTAGATTCACACATCTTTGCAAATTCGATCCATATCCATCAAGAACTTTCATCTTTTTCAAGACTTTCAAAAATCGTTCTTTCTCCTCGTTAGACATGGTGTATGCAGCCGGCGGGATGTAACCTTGAGGGTTGATCCATAGATGAGGTTTTATATTAAAATTCTTTAGGGCTTCTCTGCAACTCTCATCATCCCTACTATTATCCATATTTAAAAGAGTTCCTAATAAAATATCGGACACATTCTTTTCAATGTGTATAACATCTAAATTATGTCTAAGAGGATTATGCACCCAATACTCTAATTCAAAAAATGTACTTTTCTTTTTCCAAAGAACATCATCACCGTCAAGATCGCAATCATCATCAAGTTCGTTGGTAGCTTTTTTTCCCTATTTTTTTAGGAATTTTTTTTGTTTTCCCATATACATGCTTTAACCCTTCTTGTTGCTTCAAAACTTTGGTCCCGCTGGTACGAATCGGAGCAATACCATATTCTTCTTTCCCATCAAACAAATTAGCTTGTGAACGATATGGGTGATCAATAGGCAACCATTTTCGATACCCTGGGTAGATAATTTTGCCACCAAATCTATCTGAATAAGTAGAATGAGTGTAAGAAGGACAAGCTTTGTAGCCTTTCGTACTCCAACCTGACAACATAGCATAAGAAGGAAAGTCATTAATAGTAGAGTGTAGGGCTGCTCACAGTTTGAAGTTTCTCCCACTTTAAGAATCAAAAGAATCAACACCTTCCCACAATAATTTCAATTCATGGATTAGTGGTTGCAAGTACACATTAATATCCATACCGGGACCAAATTTACCAGGAATAATTATATAAAGAATAAAGGATGATTGTTTCATGCAAAGCCATGGTGGTAAATTATAAGGAATGAGGACCACCGTCCATGTACTATAATTTGTGTTCATAAGACGATATGGATTAAAACCATCACTCGCTAGGCCTAATCTAACACTGCGAGGATCAGGGGCGTGTATATTTTTCATCAAATTTTTTCCAAGCCTTGCCATCAGCAGGGTGTTGGAAAATCTTATCATCCGTACGATTAAAGTACCATCTCATGTCCTCTGCAGTTTTAGATGACATGTATAGCCTCTTTACTTGGGATAAGGGGAAAATACCGCATTACTTTAGCTGACTCACCTTTCTAACATGCTTCTTTTCCTTTTTCATTTATATCACCCTCCTTTCCTTTCACACTTTTCCACCTTGATGTATGGCATATATGACACTCACTTTTATTTGCAAATTTGCCCAAATATAACATGTAGTTATTTAGACATGCATGGATTTTCTCATATCCTAACCCTATAGAATTTATTATCTTCATGCCTTCATAATAGGACGATGGAAACTCCTTAATAATGGGAAATGCGTCAATTAGAAGTTCAAGTAATTTATTAAATGACTCTGTAGACCAATGGAACATACACTTTAGGTGAAACAAATGCAATAGAAATGAGAGTTTCGAAAAAGTAGTACACCCCTCGTACAAGCCTTTTTCAGAAGCTTCCATGAGATTTTTATACTTTGCCCGTTCTTCATTTGAGAAAGTTGATTGATACTCATCATCTACCTTGCGATAAATGGTAAACCCCTCATCCCTGTCATATGAATTGTCATCTTCAATACTTTGTACATTAAATGATGAATCTTGAGTTTTGTCAGTTTGTTGTGTATTAACTCTAAAAGCTGCTCTTAGTAACCCGTCCATATCATCTCGACCTACTGCATTTACTTGATCTTCACTTATATCATAGGTCTTACTCCCTTCATCTTTGCAATGAAATATCCAATTTCTATAGTTTTTATAAAAACCATAAAATAAAATATGCCCTCCAACTTCTTCTACAGAATTCGTTTTATTTAACTTGCACTTATTACATAGGCATTTAGTTTCCCGTGTATTTGGTAAAAGAGTCTCTTTAGCAAGTTTCAAGAATTCCATGCAACCTTTAAAATAACCCGGATCACCTCTTGGTAAATCAATCCAACTAGTATCTATGTCTACAAAGAAGTATATAGTTAATTGCCAAATAAAAATAATGACATTAAAAAAAATATATATAAAAAAATATAAAATAAAAAATAAAACATGTTACAAGGATCCTTAAACCAATATATAATAGGGACATCACTTTCACTAAGTAAATAGACATCCATTAAACTGATAATATCAAGAAGTTTATCCACTAAAAAATAATGTAAGTAAGCTTTCAGGATAAAATTAAGACTTTGAGGATGGTGTACAATTGCATTTTCACTGTTAATTACTCAATTATAACAAAATCAGACAAGATTATGAATATATCAATGTTTGATACAATGAAAATTTTACCTTAATAAACTTTGGCTTGTCTAAAACCACATGCAAAATGTAACTCTCAACCAGAAATCTACAGCTGTAACAACATCAAACATCTATTCAGGGAAAAACCTGTTTATAAAGAAAATTTTTTAGCCTCATGCTTCCCTCCAAACATCATAGAGTTGTTTAAACATTATGCAAATCATTTATGACGAGTTATTTAACAGTGTTGTTCCACCTTAGAAGTAAGCTTTCTACACAATTAATTTATGTCAATTATGTAAATTTCATACATTTATGTCAATCTGTCAACGTGTCTACTATTTGGAATTATTTTTACCCTGCTAAAACAATTTACCACATATAAAGTAACATAATAACTATTTTATCAATAAAATTAGTAGTTTATACCAACTGGAAAATTTATACTAGGTTCAATTTCTTTTACCCTTCAGAACAAAAAACCTCCTTTCTGCTTTCAAGTGATCTGCCTCTACATACACATTGTTTCACATCCAAGAGCTGCTAATTTTACAGTGATAAGAAACACTTATCAGCTAAGCTTATCTCAAGAAAAGTGTAATCAAACAAGGCAAATTCAACTAGGAATCTTACTACTAGCATAATCCCACCTTGTTTGTGTAATACACAGGAAGATAGGTGGTCATATTCTGAAATAGGGTTCTGGCCCTTTTAAGTGATACTATTCATTGGCTTAAATAATTATTTGACAGATTTACTAGATGCCCACAAGCCATTGTTTTGACCTCAAAAGTCATAATGTCATCAAAGGAATATCAGATGAACAATATAGGAAGAGCATAGTGGCATTATCAAAATTAGAATAATACAAATATCTAAACTAAACAAAAATGTAAGAAATACAAAAAACCTCAAGCTTCGTGCAAGGGATAACATTTAATTTGCAATTATCAATTTCAACTAAAACCAGAAAATTCATATCAAAAACCAGAAAATTCAAAGCCTATAATATTCATATCGAAAAACCAGAAAATTCATATAAAAAACCAGAAAATTCAAAGCCAATAATGTTCATATCAAAAACCCATAAAATTCTAAACTAAAACCCTAAAAAACGCCATAAAAATCATAACAAAACCCAAAAAACTACTTTAAAAAAAAAAGTGAAAATTTGGATTTGAAAACAGAATTCACGAAAAAAAAACAACATAAAAAGAAATAAAATTATCTAATTAAGGGCAAAAATTTACCTCGCAATAAGATCGAGATCAATTCTTGTTCTACACCAACTCAAAATTGAAGACAATCAAAGAAATAATTCCCAATTTTAACGAAAATTTAGAGAATTGTGATATATTAGGTACCAAAAACGATAGATATATACCTAGAAACAATATTGTATAGCAAATTGTAAGTTAATACCTCAAATTTATGAAAGTGACGAGCCAAAAACCCCCAAATTCCTTGAAGTTTAGCAAGCAAAACACAGAAATTAACCAAAAAGGAATTAATTTTTTTGTTGCTGATGATGGAGTCAGGTTCAGAGGAGAGGAGAATAGCTTAGTATGGATAGGCGGTTTAATTGGGAATTGGGGGGAATTTGGGAACCTGATTCGAGTGAGGGTGAAAATACAACCCACTAAGTATTTCATTAAAAATTTTAAAATTGCGGGCAGCCATACTCACGTGCATAGCACGTAATTTTCCCGATGCTTTTAAGTGTCGAGACAATCTTCGACCTGAAATAGCGTCTAGAAAAGACAGTACCAAAATACATACGCTGACGCCACACCAACAGCGCCGAACCAAAAGCGTCCAAAAAGCATGCCTTTTGTAGTAGTGATTATTCATCGGAATTGGGCTTATAATATATCATTGGAAAGGTCTTTTCAAACCCTATCCAACTAAACTATTATTGGACCCTTGTCATGGACCAAACTAAACTAGAATTCATGTTTTTCTAAATAGGGTAAAAAAAGAAATATTTTCAAAAACATAAAGAATAAGTACTTTAATAAAAACATCCTCATCACTAGACTTTTCACACTTTTGCTTTGTTCAATAATCAAATGACATGAAAGGTACTCATCACTGAGTTTTGTTTTGGGGAGACACATTTGGGTGTCTACAACCGGCAACCTACAAGAAAGCGATGGAAAGCACCGACTCTGCTAAATGGGAAGAGGCCATGAGATCTGAAATGGATTCCATGTTTGAAAATCAAGTCTAGGACTTGGTTGACTTACCCGAAGGCTACACACCTAACGAATGTAAGTGGATTTTCAAGTTGAAAACCGACAAAGATGGAAATGTTTTCATTTACAAATCTAGATTGGTAGCAAAAGGTTATAGACAAGTTCATGGTATTGATAACGATGAAACCTTTTCTCCAGTCGCACTGCTTAAATCCGTTCGGATACTCCTAGAGATTGCTGCATATCACAATTATGAAATATGGCAGATGGACGTTAAAACCGCCTTCCTAAATGGTATTTTGGAAGAAACTGTGTATATGACAGAGCTTGAACGCTTTATCGACAAAAACAACGCTGGAAAGTTATGCAAGCTTAAGAAATCCATTTATAGATTAAAGTAAGCAAGCAGAAGTTGAAATCTGCGATTTGATGAAGCCATTAGTGAGTTTAGTTTTATCAAGAACCCAGACGAGTCTTGTGTTTACAAGAAGGTCAGTGGGAGTGACATCATCTTCCTAGTCTTATATGTCAATGACATTTTGCTCATTAGAAACAACATTCCATTATTAAAGCCTATAAAGGCTTGGCTTGAAAATGTTTTTCAAAGAAAGACTTGCGAGAGGCTCAGTACTAACTAGGCATCAAGATCTATAGGGATAGATCAAAAAGGATGATAAGATTGAATCAAAGTACTTATATTGATAAGTACTAACTCCATTCGGCATGGAAGGAGCCAAGAGAGGCCACCTACCCATGTCGCATGGCATAACCCTAAGCAAGAATCAGTGCCCAAAGACACCAGATGAGCGAGAAAGGATGAATCAGATTTCATACACTTTGTTTATTGGATCGATCATGTATGCCATGATACGTACAAGGCCATATGTGTCGTATGCCTTGAGCGCTACGAGCCGACATCAATCAGATCCAGGAGAGGCGCATTAGACTGCGGCCAAAAAAATATCCTAAAGTACTTGAAAAGGAACAAGGATAAATTCTTTGTCTATGGTGGCAAAGATGAATTAGTTGTTGAGGGTTATACCGATGCAAGCTTCCAGACAGACAGAGACGACTTCAAGTCACAGTTTGGGTACATATTCTGTCTCAATGGAGGAGCGTTTAGTTGGAAGAATGCTAAGCAAAGCATAACTGCATATTCTACAACTAAAGCCAAATACTTGGCAGCATATGAGGCAGCTAAGGAGGCAGTTTGGATTCGCAATTTCATTGGTGAACTTGGTATTGTACCCTCCATCGAGGGACCAATATATCTCTATTGTGACAACAATGGAGCTATTGCTCAGGTCAGAGAGCCAAGAGAACATCAGAAGGTCAAAAATGTCAAGAGGCGGTTTCACATGATTCGAGAATGGAAATCAGAAGGTGAAATTATAATTTGTAAAGTAGGAACGGATGACAATGTAACCGATCCACTAACTAAACCTTTGCCTCAAGTGAAGCACAACAAGCACGTTGAGGCAATGGGAATCAGGCACACTGGAGATTGGCTTTGATTTCCTTATTTTAGTGTTTTAATTAATTTTTGACAATTTTAATGTAAACCACTATGATGAACCATTTACTTTTTGAAGTAATTAAATTTTTCATGCAATTTAAATCACTTCGTTGACTTTTTAATTGTAGTTAAGAATTAAATAACGAGTCCATTCAATTTTTGGAATATTCAAAATAGGTTATCAAGACAAGTCTTTGTAAGGAAACACCTATTAAGTAATCGTTGAATATTATAATAAAAAATTATCCCTAATTGAGGTCATTTAAATGATGGACGATTAATGCCAATTGAGATTAGTGTGTAGTTTGATTTATAACACCATTTCATGTGGTACAAGGACATGATGGTCATGAATCATTTGAATAAGTATTGGTTTAGAGCCATACTGGATCGACCTATGAGAATACTTTAAGAGATTAAAAATAGTCATAAGTATACTTTTCATTATTTCTACCGGAACCTTTTTCCTTGACTATGAGTATTGTGAGCTTTCTTGTTTGAGTACTAGTCCGCTTTGATGATTGTAAAACGTCTGCCGTAATAGGGGATCATAACAGCATCACTCGGGCGGGTAGGTCCTCTTAGTAAGAGAAGCAACATTACAAGACTGGAAATGTTCCCCTACTAAAAATAGGGAAGTTGTCTTTGTTGTTAACAAGACCTCTTATAGAGCGAGATTATAAAAATGCATAGTCGTACTTGGATGGATATTATAAATCATTTGTTAATTGAAAGCCGGACTCGTAATCGAGAAACACTTTTGGACGTAATAAGGATGACAAAATAATCTTACCTTATAGTTTATGAAGAGGCATTAAGAGACATAGGAAAAGGGATATACACTAAAAACACACTTGTCCGGAAGGACAAGTTGGAGATTAAATAAATAGTGTCCTTCGAACAAGTGTATTATTCTGATAGTGGGTTTAAAATTATTAGAAAGCTATTATATTAAGTAAGGTAAAGTGATTAGAATGCCTAGGTGGAGGCCGCTTTCGATCAGTAATATTAATGCATAATTAATATTACAACTTAATCTTGACTGAACCCTTCGGGTCATACCCAAGCAGTTAACGAGCTAAAGAGACGAATTAATTCGGAAGTAATTAATGAGTCGACCGAGTAATATTTATTTAGATGTCAGAAATTCGAACTTAGAGCGTCGAAACCGAGAGTAAAAAATCGAGTAAAAATTGATAAAATACGAGACGTGGAAACATTAATAAATCAACATAATTCCCAAAATACACTAGCATCGGAGTGCCCCGAGCAATCTGAGTGTTGGGGGCGTAATACATAGCATGGTGGATAGCGTGCGCCTCAAGCTGAGCCTAGGCTAGCGCACCATTGCTAGCAGCCTCGGTAACCAAGGGCAGCAAGCTGCAACAGCCCGCACTCGGAGTGCACGACATGGTGGCAGCGTGCAGCAGCAGCTCGCACTCGAAGTGCGCAGCTTGCTAGCTGCAAGCAGCAGTAGCCCGCATCTCGGTAGTGCGGGTAGCTGGACCATGGCGCGGGTAGTTGGGCCATGAGTAAGGAGGTGTAAGTGGGAGCTTTGTGAAAGGGAGGACATGTGGCACATGGAGAGAAAGAGAGTGGGGACAAGTTTGGTCCCCTCCTCTCCAAGTGGTCCTCACTTGCTCTCTCATGAATAGCTGATATTTGTTGGTTTATTACTAGCTTGCTTAAATAATTTTATTTTACCTATAAAATAAAATGTAAAAATCTCACTATCCCACATTGGTGAGAGAGACCATCATACTATCATCATTTCCTATAAAAACCAAACTAAGGGCATTGGAAATAATGCTGGAGTAAGAGTTGTAAAGGGCATCACAAGTAAGTGAAAACCCTTGAACTCAGGAGTTTGGAAAGGTATTACATTTAGTGAAAGCCTTTGAACTCAATTACTTGGGTTTATCGGTCGGGTCTTGCTAACCACAAGACAATGGACCTTGTCAGTAATCGTTGGTGTGGGTGGATCAACGTGGGAGGCTTCGTAATTTCGAAGCTAGCTTTAAAGTAAGAGCCTAATAAGTCGGGCGAAGCACGCTCCAAAGGTAATCGTTTTATCTTAATCTTGTGATTAAATTAATTATGTTTATGGTTTTATTTATAGCGAGTGCGATTTTGTTTTGGGGTTTGTTTCCGCGGTAAGTCGGACTCACCGAACCCCAATACCAATTCAACCTAGTGGGCAGTAGAAGAAGATTAGGCTAGAGTAGTGATGTAAGTAGTGCTAGGTTAATTGCCCTCTGACTTGGTTTTTGGTTAACTAGAGGGCAGTTTTTTGTATAGCATGGAATATTTTGCTCTTGTCATAGTTTAGTGTGACAGTGTTCTTTTGCTTTTGTAAGAGAATGTCACTACTATGACAAAGTATTATGTACTTGTTTGACAATTATTAATGAAATGAAGAAATTTAAGTTACCTTGAATATACAGAATAATTGGACTATGTTACCTCAATTCGAAATAAAATTCTATTGAATAATTGGACTATGTTACCAATATGACAAACAGAATATAAACCATTATGACAAAGTATTTTTTCATTCACCAACATTATGATTGTCAAATAATTAAAACATACTGTTACCACTATGACAAACAATTAAAATAATTGGTTTATATTTTGTTTTGGTTTTGGTTTATATTCTGTATGTTTTAACTATGTTACCTCAATTCGGAATAAAATTCTATCAGTCAGAAATTAGATTAATTTAATCAGGAATATTTATATTTTAGTTAGGAATTATACTAATTAACCAAAAATTAATTCATTTTTTTAACTTAATATATATTTATAATCAGGAATAATATTATTTCTTTCAGTATTATTATCCTTTTAGTCAGGTATTAGATTATTTAGGACGGGATTTAAATTATATTTGTCAGAAATAAGTTTATCTTAAACAGGAATTAGATATTATTAGCCAAATATAATTTCTTTCATCTTAGGCATTGGTTGCTATAAGTCAGGCATAACATTTTATTCAGGTATTAGATTATGTAGGGCAGGAGTTAATTTATATTTGTCAGGAATTAAAGAATATTTGTCAGTAATAAATTTATTTTTTTAAGTAAATACATTTTAAAATGAGAATAAGATAGTTTCATTCAGGTATTAGATTACTTTTGTCAGGATATAAAGTTTTAACATCATGAATAAGATTTTTTTCATCATGATTAAATATTTTGAATTAAGGAATTATTAAATTCAAATATGTTATTAATATCTTTGTCAGTTATTGCATTATTTTTCAGAGGAATTATATTATTTTTTTTAGGAATTAAGCTACATTAAATTACTTAAAGTATAAAATTCAAATATTATGAAGCTAAAACTGCTTACCTCTGGTATGGCGTTGCTCAATGCAAGATCTTGATCAGTGAAGATTGATTTTTGTTCAACTCCACACATTGACTTTTTGAAGATTGAAAGAAGCGAAACAAATGTTTCAGTCTTTTCATCAGTTATGAATGCACATCCAAACATTGTTGTTCTCTAGTGATTGTTTATACCAACAAAGGGAGCACATATCAACAAATATTTGTTTGTTTTGTATGTTGTATCGAAGATTAAAACATCACCATAAGCTTTGAAATCTTCAAGCATTTGAGAGGCACGCCAAAAATAGCCCACAACATTATTTTCTTCTCTAAATTTCTGTCTATAAAAGAATGAAGGATCTTGATTCTCTCTTTCATGAAGGGTGTCTAATACATTCTTCATGTCTCCACCTTCAACCATACTCATTTTCACCCATGATACATAGTTAAGGTGATCTCTCTTAGTATGACCTACACTTTCTTCTCTTCCTGCTTTATTGCTTAGATAATTATAAGCATTCATTGGTTTAATACCACTCTCAATCATGCTCTCAATTAGCTCACCCATTGGAGCTGATATTTGCCTTTATAATCTTAGATGATGTCGTTGAACTGTTATTACCAGTTCATGATTATGTTCCAACTCATGTGTAAGAACATCAAATCTACCTTTTGCATGTTTCTTAAAACGAATATGAGCTTTGCATCCAGTACTTGTCTCATTTACTTCCCTTTCTTTTCTCTTTCTTTCATCAATTTTACCCAATATGGGTATTTCTACTGAATTTTGTTCACCTGCAATCTTCATTTTACCCTTTGTCTGTCCTTCCTTAGAACATCTAAAATAAAACTCATATAGTAAATCATTATTTTCTCTTCTCTTTGTTGATTTCTAACACTGAAACCAACATATCTTGAATGAGCTTTGTATAAAAAATATCCATCATTGTAGCCTAATACTATATAACCCTGCTAAACATCTACTTATGTTTTCATCCTTGTCATATTTGTAATAATCTGCAGCAAAAGTAAATATAAATTCTACAAAAATCAGGAATTAAAATATTTTTGGTGTAAGAAATTATAAAATTTAAGTCAGGAATAAGAATATTTAAGTCAAGAAATATATTAATTCAGATAATTTGTTAAAAATGAAAGACATACAGTCAGAAATTAGATTTTATATATCAGGAATTATAGTTACACTGTCAAGAATTAATTTTAAAAAATAACACGAATTAGTATGTTTCAATTAGGAATTAGATATTTTGTGTCAGATATTGAAAATTTTTTGTCGGACATTACAATATTTAGTAGTCAGGAATTGAATTAGAAAATTACTATGTTTTATTGAGAAATTATATGATGTATATATTAGGTATTAGTATATTTTGGTCAGGCTTAAATATACTTTAGTCAGGGATTAAACTTGTTTCGAAAATTACTGATTTAATGAATCAGCTTCTTTCATTAAGGAATTATTTAATTTATGTTAGGTATTACAATATTTTAGTCAGAAATTTAAAAGTTTTTGGTCAGTTTTAAGTTAACATTAGTCAAGAATTACATAAAATTACACAATAATTATATATTATTACACAACAATTACATGTTTTTAGTCAGAAATTAAAATTGTTTTGAAACTTATTTCATCAGGAATAAGATTAGAATAGTCAGGTATTTAATTTAAATATTCAGGAATGAGATTTACAAAGTCACGAATTGAATTAAAAATTAATTTTTATGTCTAATTACTATATTTTAGTCAGGAATTACATTATATATGATAGGAATTACTCTATATTTCTAAGCATAAAAATATTTTTCGCAGGAAATAAACTGTTTAAGATTATTTTAACACTTCGTAAATTTTCAAACAAACATACCTATTATATTTGCAGCATCTTCATCTCTTTCTTCATCATCTCTTCCTTGATTGGCCTTCTCTTCTATAATTACATAATCTGTTGCATTCATTATTAGTGCTCAACACTTTAGTTATATAATCTGAAACTAAAATAGCTTTGCATGCAAATTATAAGTCGAAATAACTACGATTTGAAACCAAATTAGCCTTGCATGCAAATTATAAGTAGAAATGAAATTAACTGTGATATGAAAATAAATTAGTATTGCTTGCAAATTATAACTTGAAATTAAGAACAATCTGAAAATAAATTAGCCTTGGTTGCAAATTATAAGTCGAATTTAACTCCAAATTAAATACGATCTAAAATTAAATTAACATTACATGCAAATTATAAGTAGAAATTTATTGTATGCAAAATTAAATTGCATCCAAAATTGAATTAACTTTTTGCGAAAATTTATAAACTCAAAATTGATTATGATCTAAATATGATCTGAAATTAAGTATAATCTAAAATTAAGTACAATCTGTGATTAAATGCAATATGAATTTAAATACGATTAGAAATTATGAAATTACAATGAAATAAATTGTACCTTTTTTAGCAGTAACTGAGCTCGAAATTGATTCTATAGGTGAATTAGATTCTTCTTCAATTATCATTATGTTGTTTGGTTTCTCCATTTTTCCGATTTAAATTTTTGAAAATTTAAAATTTTGAATGCTCTAATGTTTGAGAAAATGAAGGAGTTCTTAGTTTTGCAAAATGAATGCGTTCGCAATTTTGTTAGAAAATAAAGGCGCTCGAAATTCGGGGAAAATGATAAATGATAAATAATTCACACATTTTATAAATTGGCGCGCGGGCTTTGGTCGGGTATCTCAGGCCCGCGTCTTTTAGATTAAGAGTCCGCTCTCACATGAGTCCAGTCTCACACAAAATGCTTTGCTTATTAAAATTGTTACATTTCATACTTTCTACTGTCAAGTTAAAACTAATCTATCACAAACTTGTTGTAATTTCATGTTAAAATATATATACTAGCTAGTTGCTACACAACATCATATGACGAATAATGGCGAAAAAACCCACAAAAAATGTAGTGTTCGTTTGACATTGATGTGGCTTTTTGTTTTTCAAAGTCATATGATATATATATATATATATATATATATATATATATATATATATATATATATATATATATATATATATATATATATACGTATATGTCATATAATATGAATAAAAAATTAGTCAAACTTATTAAAATAATGGTAATTTTAAAAGCTGACAACTTAAAAGTACATTCACCTTTTCCTTATTTTCCAATTAGTGGTTCGTGGACAGAGGCGGACCTAAGAAATGAAGGCACAAGGGGTAGCACATGCTACCCCTGAAAAAAAAAAAGTTAATCAAAGAGACCAGTTTTAATAAATAGGAGGTCTCTTTTATTCAGCCATAGTAAATTGATTGTACTCTAAAGATTATACTCTAAAGCAAATGCCCGGTATTTTCAGTTTCAAACTAAAAGAGACCTGTTGTCTATAAAAAAAAAAAAAAATATTATCTAGCTTCCCTTTTGCTTCTACTTTATGTTTGCATAATTATATTAATAATGAATTCAACTTTTTTTTTTAAGTCTCTCATTTAACTATTTATTAAAAATCTTATTTTTTTTTAAATTATAAAATATATTTATACTCATACATTAATGATATAAATCATAAAGATATATTTTTTTTAATGAGTAACTTATTAATTTTGTAAAACTCCTTTATCGGATAAAATTCTTCTCATTTTATTGCACGTACTTTTATTTCAATACATATATGTAAGTAATTTATTTACTATTTAGTTAAATATATATATATATATATATATATATATATATATATATATATATATATATATATATGTATATATATATATATATAGGCCAGATGAGGTGTGTGGCGTGGTATACATATATATATATGAGGAAATTAAAGCAATGGAGAAAATTTATAATATTACCATATACAAGTACTAGTTTATAAACTTTTGAATGATATATACGAATTACATAAAAAGGTAATTTTTTGAACATATAGAGTACTTTAAATTTTGATCATTGTATTATATTAATAACTAGAATACTTCCTCCGTTTTTATTTTATTGCACCATTTGGACTTTTACACCATCAATAAACGCATCCGTCCCAGAGACACTCTGGATCGGGGTGAGAACCAGGAAGGTACAAGCCGGCCCCTTGGTCAGCCGGAAGAGGAAACCCGTACGGCAGGTGGATCCACCTCTGTCACCCGAGACGAACTCATGAAATTCATGACTAGTTTCAAGGGTGAAATCAAGGATCTAATCACTAGTGGAAAAAAGTCTATTTGTAACGGGTTAATCGTAACGGACATGTTGTTGCCCGTTACAATAACATCATTCGTAACGGGCAAAATTAATGTCCGTTACAAAAAGTTTCCAATCCGCGTAAAAAATGAGTATTTGTAACGGGCGGTAAGGTGTCCGTTACAAATAATTACTTATTCGTAACGGGCAGGGCTTGAAAAGTTTAATTTTGAGGGTTATTTAATCGTAACGGACAATTTAAGTCAGTTACAAATAAGTTGGTCAATCTCGTGTTGACTTTACTTTTTGTAACGGACAGAAAATGTCCGTTACGAATAACTTATTATTTGTAACTGTTAACAATTGTCCGTTACAAATAAAAATTTATTCGTAACGGGCAGTAAGGTGCCCGTTACGAATAAGTAATTATTTGTAACGGACACCTTACCGCCCGTTACAAATACTCATTTTTTACGCGGATTGAAATTTTTTTGTAACGGACATTAATTTTGCCCGTTACGAATGATGTTATTGTAACGGGCAACAACATGTCCGTTACGATTAACCCGTTACAAATAGACTTTTTTCCACTAGTGATTAGATCCTTGATTTCACCCTTGAAACTAGTCATGAATTTCATGAGTTCGTCCCGGGTGACAGAGGTGGATCCACCTGCCGTACGGGTTTCCTCTTCCGGCTGACCAGGGGGCCGGCTTGTACCTTCCTGGTTCTCACGCCGATCTAGAGTGTCTCTAGGACGGATGCATTTATTAATTAGGGAGCCATCTTGGGCAATGTAGGTTTCTACTTGAGGATCATCATCCTCTTGGTCAGTAAAGACCTTAGGTTGGTCGACCAGACACTCAAAAGGTGGTAAAGACTCTTGAACCATATTTTAGGTACTCTTCCCAAAGACGGCGCCAAGTGTTTTGTGTGTTTTTGTCCCTTAGGAGAGTTACAGCTCAAAGACTGGTTGTGCACGGCCTGTACCTGCAAAACAACAGAGACTCCGGGTTGTTGGAGCTCCGCCTCCGACGATCAAGTAAGTACTTTAAGAATAACGGGAGAAAGTGTAGAAAAAGAGGTGAGATCTTCACGGATTCCGAGATCAGGTGATTCTCTGATGTAAGAGAATGTAGGGTATGTTGTAATAATTGTAGATATCTCGAAAATGGGGGAAATCTCCCTATTTATAAGGTCATTGGGAAATGTGCCCCTGATTAGATCATTCTAACCTAATCATTTTGTGATGTGCCGCATTGCGGCTTACTCGGGATATGGGCCATTGAAGATCGTCTTTTGCTCCCAAGTTCTAGGAGAGACATGTGTCAGAAGGAGATTGACCCAATAAGGACCAACTAGGGTATGACACGTTTCAAGGCCTGATTGGGCCACGTGGCATAGGTAAAATTACCTAAAAAACCTTTCTTCTTCAACCTTTAGCCTAACAACGTTACAACCCTTAAAAAGACCTCTTTGAGGTATACACACACTTATGCGAGGTTCGGCTAGAGCTACGTTCGGCCTGATTCCTAACGAATATGTAGGCAACCTCATATTGCGGTGCGTCTTAGAGTTAGACTTGGGGGCTTGATTCTTACATCATTAGCCTACCCAGCGTAAGAGTAACCACCATTTGACTATTTTCAATATAATTTTCCACACATTTAGCCCTTGCGGCCTAACTTTAGTGTCAGTATCACACACATCACAGATATATGAACAAATATACTTCTCTTAGGAACCCTTTGTCATGAAATCTTAACACAATATTGAAGCATACTTTGACATATCAAAATCACTCATTGTTATGACCATCATCGCATCACAAAGTATGAAGTGCTTAGCCTCCGTGCCTAAGTTACCGAAATGCTTTCAAGATAGCTTAGGATATTACATCAAAAGATACAACATCAACGCGTATAGTTTCTTTTCAACATGAATCGTAACACCTTACCATATTTTTCATTTTTTCTTTTTTGGGGGAAAAAATCGGATACCCTCCATTAATAATAAAAATGATGGATAATAAAAAATAAAATGAAAAATAAAATGCAAAAATAAAACAGTCATAATAGATAATATTTTGTATACACTACGGTACAAAAATATTTTGTATAATAGGCAAAGTCCTACAAAATTCAAAATAAAATAAAAACACAGGTACAACTACGGTGCCGGAGGGCGCAAATGATGAGGAATGTTCATCATATCGAAGAATATCGCAGACTAAGGAGTATGCTCCTCACCAGCTCCAGACTCGCCAACAGTCGGAAACCTCAACTCAGGGTCGGTCCACCCAGACTCACCCTGGTGCGGAATCAGCAAAGGCTGAGGCTGCGGAGGCTGCTGCGACGATAAGCCAAACTCGTACGTCCCACCACCTACCGGAGGAACCAATGTTGCGCCTTCTTGGCCCATTGGCCCAGTCTGTGCATTCTTAGAGGAAGAACCCTAACCCTCCACTGCCTCGGTCCGAGCAACATCAGATCGGCCACCAAAAGTAGTGCGGCAAAGCCTCGAGCCAGACCTAGACAACTCCCTCCTAGGCTCGGGTCTCGTCCGAGTACGTGAAGGAATAGGCTGTCCATGCAAAATTAAATCAAGTCAGATGCAAAAAAAAAACAGGAGGATAAACAATGCAAACTAAAGGGAAAAAGACACCTCCTAAGCAACGTCGTCACGACGACCATAAGCTACGTTCCTCATCCTCACCAGCTGACTCTAAAAGGATTCTATGCACCTTGCCATCGCTGTCATCACCTCGCACGAGAAGTATAAAAAACAAAGTCAATAACCATACAAGATAAGTATTAATAAATAGTAAGCAATTAACTCACTCGAGTCTGGTGACGAGGGATAGATCGCTCGACGAAGCGCCGATCCTTAGGAGCCAGGGAGTTATCTCCTCAACGGGGCCGTATGTCCCCTGATAGCTGATGGACATCCGAGGAGGAACGAACTCAGTAGGCTAAGCCTGGCAAAAAAGCAAATATACGTGATTAAGGACCACTTGGGGGCTATATAGTAAAGAACTAAAAGATAAAAAGTATATCGCCGCCTCCTCAGACAAAACTGGGGCTGGAGCTAGTAGTGGCAGCAAGTCCTTCTTGTAGCACCACCCCGAGCTAGCATGAGATCACCAAGGGGTACCACCAGGCGACCTCTCTGCCAAGTTTATCAGCATCGCATCATGGAACATATGTCGGGACGGAGGAGTAGGGACGACAAAAATCTCTGAAGAATGCTGAATAACCACTCTCCCACCGAGGTCCCCTGAAAGTAACGACGCTCGGTAGTGTACTGCGAGATCATCGCAGTAATAGCCAAATCGGCCCATGGCCGATACACTACATCAGGCTCCTACAATATATAAATGTAAGTGAAAATTCTATCAAAAGGCAATACAAAGACGACAACTGTTCAAAAGAACATACCGAGAGGATAAATTCTCGGGCATGGGCAATAGTCGCCTGATCATTAATGCGACCTCCCCAATAGGCGCCAACAGGGAGCTCGCGAGTAGGGGTGAACATTGGTCCAGATCTGCACCAGACTAGACCTGAAGCGGATCAGACCTGGACCGGTTTGGATCAGTTTATGTGGACCGATATTAGACCTGTTCCTGCCGGTCCGGGTCCGGTCCAAACCTGAAAAATCTTGTCTGGTCCAGGTCTGGAGTTTTTTTGGACCAGTTTGCTTTTTTCCTTTATAAAGGCCTTTTTCAGACCTGTTTTGAACATGAATTTGGACATGTTTTGAACTTTATTCTGGACCAGTTTCATGACATGTTTATGGACTTTCTTTTGGATAAACTATTGACCTTTTTTTTAAGTCCAAAACTTAGTTATATAAACAATATTTAACAAGTTACATAAAGTCCTCCCCTGAAATAAAGTTACTTAAAGTCCAAACTAGATTATATTAGATTGTATGATTGATCTTGATCCCTTATATCCCTTCATTCACACGCTTTAAACGAATCACACCAATGAGTCTACAAATACGACTTCATTGTCTACATCGCCACATTGCACATCTAAATCAAAACAAAAATAGATTTTATTAAATTGTATTGATAATTAAAAAGTAATAATAAAAAAAATAAATAAAAGTGCTTAATAACATAACAACCTTTCTCGATTTCCTCTAACTCTTTCAAAGTTTCCTCCACATCAATCATTGGCAATCCTTTTGCTCTTAACCAATCTTATGAACAACTAATGGCTTGAACCATCTTAATACAAAGACAACATTACGGTAAGTGAAATATCAAGTATGGAAAAATATATTAATATATTTTCTTTGCGATACACACTCTGTTAGATCAGGTCATCAGGAACAAAATTGATAACTTTTTTTTTTCAAGGTTCTGCTTTATCAAACTACAAGCCACTACAGTTTTGAATCAACATCTAATAATTAAGAAACTACTTAATAGCTTCAGCTCTTACTGTTCTCATTGTATGGCTTGAACCATCAAGGTGTATCAGTTCATACACTCACTCTAGAATAGGCAAATAAGGCATGCCAAAAGTTAAAGTACTATAGGGAATTAAAATATTACAACTATGGTAAATCATTGAATATTTTAGTTTCATTCGACATGCTTCTATATTTCCAACACTATGTAGCAAAATTCTTCAAGTAGTTGAAAAATTAGGCCCTTCAGCATGAGCCTAAGCAGGATATTTTTCTTCATAAAACATGAAACTATAACTTGAATGACTGAATACCTTACTATTTTTTTCTTGTAGACTTTTGTTTGTTTTTCATTCAAGGTAATAGAGGACATAAGTCTCATTCAACACATCAAAAATGCCTTAGTACAACCTATAGAGCTTGATTGCTCCCCCACAACTTCATCAGTTTCACAAAAGGAAGATTATGACAAGGACCATGTACAACTTATAAACATAGACATAGAAGCTTATTAAATTCTGCATTAAGTTAATATTATCTAGTGCTTTTATCTATGAGGGCAATTTCAAAGCAATATTCTTTCTAGCATGTAGCATCATATAGGAATCACCCTATAGGCAAGTTCCCAAATCACATAAGAGAATTTTCAGATACCAATCAAAATTGCATAATTTCCATTATCAAACCCAACTTTGTGCTTAAAACAACATAATAACCAAAACCCAGATTGAAATCAAAGTCAAATCAACAAATAACTTCACAATTACTAACTACCAAATTATTTCAGAGCTTAGTAGTAAATATTGTAATTTTATCGAACATGTGGCGGGCATTGAAAAAAAAAACCCAGAATCAAAGCTATTGAAATATCATAAACCCACTGATTTAAAGAAACCCTAAAACCCATATAAATGCACTCAACAAATGTAATACAATTCAAAAAATCAACATGCAAACATCAACCAAGTAAATGTAATTGAGAAAAAAACACTAACCATGAATGAGGAGTCGCAGTGCGAGACTTGATTCCAGTGAGAGAGAATCGCCGGTGAGGGAGAACGCCGGTGAGGGAGAACACCGGTGAGGGAGAATTGAACTTAGGGTTTTTAGGAGAGAGAAATGAACATTGAGAGTGATAATGAATTGTTTGATTGTTTCTAGATTATACCCAAAAAATTAATTTTTTTTAAAAAAAAACCGGGTTTTTGGTATGGACTGGGAAATTATGGGTGAAACTCGGACAGGACCAAAAACCGGAATAGATCTTTTTAAAGGACCGGGACCAGCTTTGAATGTTCAAGTTCGGTCCAATCCGGTCCGGTTCAGGTCCGATTTCTGGTTTGATTAATTTATGTACACCCCTACCAAGACCGAAGAAGATTAGCTAATGCTAGTATGATTCTAGAGCTAACTTTAAAAAGAGATAAAGTATACCTCTACGATTCTCCAGAAGCTAGAGAGTGCGATGTTTTCTGTGAAAGATCTATGATGACAAGAGCCTCGCAAGCCTCGCAAGAAATCAGCGTAGGCCAAGCTGGCCCAGTCATAGTTCCCGACCAGCTGAAGGTCGCGGAGAGCCGGAAGGTAGTAGAGAAGTACCCGACTACCTTTGTTAGGGGAAAAAGTCCCTGAAAGCAAGATGAGAACGAAGATGCACACCCGCTACTCACCGGTGGTCGCATCATCCTCAAAAGCCATCGCCAATGTAGACCGGCGTATACAACCAGGGCTAAGTCGAGACGGCTCAACCTCAGCACGGGCCCAAACTATAATCGGACCTAACAATTCCTCGACTATCGAAGAAATGAAAGATATCATACTATCAAATGGCAGCGTAGTCAAGCAGAACTCCAGTCTCAAGATGAGACTAAAGTCGACAGGGGTGGCATTCATCTCGCCTCAGGGAAAGTGAAAGGTGTTGGTGGTGTCCCAAAAGAACTCCACCAAAACTCGAACCACGTGGTGGCTCGTATCAAAAGTGTATATGGCTTGAGTGGCCCGAAACAAGGCAGTCAGCCCACAAGACTCCAAAAGTAATCGCAATCCCTCATCATTGCGGAAATACTTGTCGTACAAGTAGCCAATGAACTCGTTGCCGGAGCCGTGGCTACGAGTCCTCCCGCTAACGATCCCGCGATGCACTCGCTCAAATATGTGGTGATCGGGACCGAAAAACAAGGTCTGCTCATCCCACTCAGGGAAGGGACTAAGAGAGTTGGATGGCTCCTCGCCCTCACCCACGGGGTCGTGCTCCCGTTGAGTGTCTCGAGATCGGGAACCAAAATCGCATTGTCTAGACATACTACATTATGCAAAATCACCAAAAATTAAGGCTATATAATGTCTAAAGTTCGCCTAACCTCATGATACAATGTTCGTGAAAAATAGAGTATGTAGTACTAAAACCGAGCACGATTTCAATTCAAGCATATATGGTATTTTCAAGAAATCAAACAATTTCTTGCAATACTATGACAATTATTGTGACAAATTGGAAAAAAATAGCTATCAAAAACGTAAAGAACGAGCTGCATTGTTCTCACGACCTTAAGGGGTTCAACAATGGGGAATTGTTCGTTTCTCCACCAAATTGAGTCAAACAAGTATCAAAACACTCCCAAGGCAATATACTAACATAATCATGCAATTTCATGGCATAAAATTTGACAAACAAAGAAAATTAAGCAAAATGAATTTTGAATTTTGAAAAAATTTGTGAATTAACATGCAAAAATTTAGTAAAATTCGAGTGAGTTTGAAGAAAATTTACATAGATCAGCAAACTAGATGAGCTAAGCTTCAATTTGCAAAACGTTTGAGCGAATTTGGTTGAGAAATGAGTAAGAACAAGAAGATTGAAGTCTGAGGCGAATCACAAGCAAATAATAGCTGCAGCCGCAAAATGAAGAAGAAAGGGGATTTATTCAAAAATCCCGAGTGCAGCACCGCACGACAAATCTGTCGCCTGGCAAAAAAGTCTGTTGTCTAGCGATAGGATGAATATACGGTGACATCAACTTCCAGCAGCCTCTGGTGTGGTGACAAGGTATGAGGCCACGTAAAACAATTATCTGGACCTCATGTAGAAGTTTGGGTTCCTTAGTACCCTAGTTAACCCCTCTAAGCAACTTGACATGATTTAGTAATCAGCTCGATTACAATCATATTAAGTGATCGACCTAATAAATGATCGTCTCACTTAGCTTAAAGCGCCTAAACATTGGCTCATTGCAAAGGCACCGACATAATGGTTCATAAATAGCAGAAGCCCCGACATGATGGTTCACAAGCAGCAAAAGCGCCGACGTACTGGTATAGCGGAAGCAAAGTTCAGGCGAGCTTTGAAGGATCGACAAGCGTTGGTCTTTAGTAATATTCTTCAGAGTATTATTGCAACAAATGAGGATGACTTCAAGCGAAGATGTCTTCGACAACGTTCCCTAGCTTGTGGAGGGTTGTCACTAACAACTGGAGATGACTTCAAGCAAAGTTATCTTTGATCATGTTCCCTAGCTTGCGGAAGATGGTTACAAGGCGGTAGAAGATCGTTTGAAGTGAAGCAATCTTTGATAGTGTTCTCTAGCTTGTAAAAGACTATCACAGTGGAAATTGGAGGCAGTTAGAAGCGTAGCAGTCTTCAGGCGGTATCCTCTAGTTTGAGGAACATCGTCAAAGCATCAAGATGGCGTTCCCTAGCTTGTGAAAGGTTGTCACAAAGATAAATACAGCAACAAATCGGTTACCAACAGAGACGTGTGCTTGACGGTGCAAGATACGCGTTTCTTAACTCTCTTATATGTTTAACCAATGCTAGTTTGCAGGTATCGGTGATACAAGTGTTATTTAAGATTGTTGGACGTTCTGAATCATTCTCCGTCCCTATCGTTACTTTGATTTTTGTTTTCGAAACTTGCGTTTCACCAAACTCAATCAAAGTGGGGGCTTCTGTAGACATCTATTTGTGTCTCCCCAAAACTAAACCCAGTGACTAATACCTTTCGCGTCGAATCATAATCGAATTAAGTCAAAGTGTGGAAAGTCTAATGTTGCGGTTAGTTTTTATTAAAATTCTCTCTTTCTGTTTCAAAAAAACTTGCTCTATTTTACGAAAATAGCCAATCCAGCTTAGTTTTGTCCATAACAAGGGTCCAATAATAGTGTAGTTGGATACAGCTCAATAATAGCTTTCAAACGATATATTATAAGCCAAATCTCAATGAATAATGAGGAAGTTATGACCAAAATACTAAACTGGGCCCAGTTTGGTTTATATATGCGGCACAATGATATAGAGGAGGGCCTATTATGAATTATCATTCCTAATGCAATTAGGATTAATTATAGTCTTCTAGAATCTTCTAGAAGGTTCTTTTGAATCCTAATGGGATTAGGATTGATAATTATGTTTTATGAGTTTTATATGGAATAAAGAAGTGTTTTATGTGAAATTACAATTTTACCCTTCGTACGAGCTTTTACGACGTGATTTTATCAAAATGTAGAAAACACGTGGAAAACCTTCTACGTCGCCAAACGACAGGCTGTCGCCTGGCAACCGACCCTGTCGCGCGACGACAGACCTTGTTGTTGGCGACTGAGGCGTGTTTTATTCCTTTTTGAACTCTGATTCGTATTATCAATTCCGAACTATTTCATTATAAATAACATCCTTAGACCTCCGTTTTAAATCATCAACTCTATTCAAGAATTTCTTGATTCTCTCTCTCTTTCTAAACCAACCCTTTTCAAACAAAAGCCTGCATTCACAAGATCTAGACACATCTAGCCAAGTTCGAAGTTGCCTTCTATATTTCTATTATTTGATTTAATTCTTTAGTTTTATATTTTCCTTGAAATTACTAACGTATGTATTTTGTTATTAGAAAGAGGTACGAGGCATCCAAGTAAGTGCTTTAATTGTTTAATTGATATTATGATATAGAAATCATGTTTAGGTTGTTATTTTGATTCCTAGTATCATGTTAAGATGTTTTTCCTAGTATCATGTTAGGATGCTTTTCTTAGTATGATGTTTAAGGTAATAATAAGCTTCTTAATTATATCAATTTTGATTTCTGTGATGCTTCCTATTTTCTTTCTTAATAGCATGTTAGTATCATGTTAGGGTTAAAGCTTTGATCTTTATTGTTAGTGACATGCTAGGGTTTGTTATTAATGTTATTAGTATCATGCCTAGGATCTTGCTATTATTATGCTTTAACAAGATTATTTTAATTATAATTATAATGATTATGATTATCTTAATTATGATGATTATTATGTTGCTTGATGATATTTATTGTTATTGCTTGATCACGCCCTTTATGCATGTTTAAAGGGAATTTGTACTTGTAATCACGCTTAATAAGATAATTAATAATATTGTTTAGGGTTAATTTGTTTATAATTCAAGTGATTGACAATAATAGTTTTATTTGTGCATTAATATTCAACCAACATAGATTAAACAGGTTTAGGGTAATTCTATTGATTGCATGTTAGTCACAAAGCGCACATGAATACGAGAAGAACAAAATAGAGGCCTATTATTAGGGTAGGTTCTTTCCCTTTTAGATTGAATTTGTACCTTCATCCCCGAACTTCCAGTCTTGGTTCAAGAACTATTAGAGTTAACGATCCCTTGGATCATTAAGGGGTGTAACCTTCACCTAGTGAATACACCCTGTGACTGGTTTACAAGTTCCTCAAACTTGTTGGTGACTCTTTTGCTCTGGCTTTCTTCCCTTTGGACGCCACCATGCTTTAGTGTATGCTCACAGTGGGGGTTCAAGTTTGGGGTAATGCTTGAAATATTCCCTACACCTATTTCTTCAATAGGGGGACATTCCCAGTCTTATAATGTAAGCTTTTCTTACTAAAAGGACCTAACCGCCCAAGTGTTGCCGTTATAATCCCCGTGTATGTCAGACGTTTAACAGACATCAAAACGGACTAGAACTCAAATAAGAGAACTTGCAATACTCATATGGTTTCGATAGTGTAGGGAATATTTCAAGCGTTAATCCCCTAAATTGAACCCCACTGTGATCATACACTAAAGTACGGTGACGTCCAAAGGGAAAGAAGATAGAGCAAAAGAGTCGCCAACAAGTTTTTTTAGGAACTTGTAAACCGTTCACGAGGTGAAGGTTACACCCCTTAACGATCTATAAGATCGTCAACTCCAATAGGTGTTGAACCATGACTGGTAGTTCAGGGATGAAGGTACAAATCCAACTTAAAAGAGATTGAACCTGCCCTAATAATAGGCCTATACTTTGTTCTGATCGTTTTTGTGTGCGCTTTCTGAATAACATGCAATCAATAGGATTAACCCTAAACATGTTTATCTATGTTGGTTGAATATTAATGAACAAATAAAACTATTATTGGAGATCACTTTAATTATAATCAAATTAACCCTAAACAAGATTATCAATTATCTTATTAAGCGTGATTACAAGTACCAATTCCCTTTAAAAATGCATAAAAAGGTGTGATCAAGCAAAAACAATAAAAATCAAGCAACATAATAATAATTATAATAATAACCATAATAGTCATCATAATAACAAATTATAATTAAAATAATCATATAATAATAATAATCATCATTAAAATAATCATGTTAAAGCATAATAATAGCAAGATCCTAGGCATGATTTTAACAAGATTAAAAGCGTGATTACAAGTACCAATTCCCTTTAAACATGCATAAAAGGTGTGATCAAGAAATAACAATATATGTCAAGCAACATAATAATAGTCATAATAATCATAATTAAAATAATCATGTTAAAGCGTAATAATAGCAAGATCCTAGGCATGATACTAACAAGATTAATAACAAATCCTAGCATGTCACTAAACATTAAAGATTAAAGCTTTATCCTAACATGATACTAACATGAATATTAGGAAAAACATAAAAGACGTCATACTTTTAATCATACTTGATATTAAAGTTACCCTAGACATGATACAAGGAATATCATAATAACAACCTAAGCATGATTTCTACATAATATCATCAATTCAACCATTACAGTACTTACTTGGATGCCTCGTACCTCTTTCTAATAACAAAATACACATTTTAGTAATTTCAAGGAAAATAATAAACAAAACAATTAAAGTAAATGATTGAAAGAGAGATTTGGGACCAAACCCTCAGAAATTAAACCTTTCACGTCTAGGGCGAAGACAACTACGAATATGGCTAGGTGTTTCTGTATGCGGAATTTTTATATTTTAGAAAAGGCTAGTTTAGAAAATAGAGAGAGAGAGAGAGAGTAATCAAGAGAATCTTGATGAGAGTTAGTGAATGAAAACAGATTTTTTAGGAAGCTATTTTTAGAGCAAATCAGCCAAAAAGATAAAAAATTAAAAACAGAATTCTGACGCACAAAACAAGGTTAGCGCCAGACGCTGATGTTTGCGCTAGGCGCTAACGCTAGCTCCAGGCGCCAAGCTTAGCGTCAGGCGCTACTACTGGCGCTTGGCGCTGACTAAGTTTTTGACACATTTTCTTAACATCAGATAGATTTTGCCATACAAGAGGATAATATCGTCTTTTCCTCAAAAACGTTCTTTTATTCTGATTTAAACTCTAAAAAGTCCACAAAAGTCAATTTATCAATGCTAATCGAACTAGGAATGAAAAGAACCTTCTAGAAGAATCTAGAAAACTAAAACCATTGGGCCGCATATAAGGCACAAACCGGGCCCAGTTCAGTAATTTGGCCATAACTTCCTCAATATTCATCGGAATTGGGCTTATAATATATTGTTGGAAAGCTCTTTTCAAGCCTTATCCAACTACACTACTATTGGACCCATATCATGGACCAACCAAACTGGATTGGATGTTTTCTTAAAATAGGTTTTCAAAAACACAGAGAAAAAAAAAGAAATTAAACTATCCACAACACCAAACTTTCCACACTTTCACTTCATTCGATTATGATTCGACGTGAAAGGTACTCATCACCAGGTTTGGTTTTGGGAAGACACAAATGGGTGTCTACAGAACCCCCACTTTGATTGAATTTGGAGAAATGCAAGTTTTGAAAAAAAAGTCAACGTATCGATAGGGATGGAGAATGATTCAGAACATATGGCGATCCTAAATCACCCTTGTAACGCCGATACCTGCAAACTAGCGTTAGTTAAACATATAAAAGAGTTATGAAACGCGTATCTTGCACCGTCGAGCACACGTCTCTAAAAGTAACCGATTTGTTCCCGTATTACTGTTTTGATGACCTTCTGCAAGCTAGAGAATGCCATCCCGCTTGAAAACCGCTACACTTGTAACTGCCTCTAATTTCTGCCTTGATAATATTCCACAAACCAGGGAACACTATTGAAGATTGATTCGCTTGAAATGATCCTCTTCTGCTTTTTGACCATTTTCCACATCTTAGGGAATACGATCGAAGACAACTTCGCTTGAAATTGCCTTCAGTGTTTGTGACAATTTTCCACAATCTAGGGAACGCTGCCGAAGATATCCTCGCTTGAAGCTATCCTCATTTGTTGCGATAATTTTCCAAAGGAAATTACCGAAGACCTCCGCTTGACGATCTTTAAAAGCTTGCTTGAACTTTGCTTCCGCTATGCCTGTACGTCGGCGCTTTTGCTACTTTTGAACCTGTATGTCGGTGCCTTTTGCTGAATGAATGGACCAATATGTCGGTGCCTTTTACGAATGAACCAGTATGTCGGTGCCTTTTGTGA
Organism: Chenopodium formosanum; assembly: GCA_024500155.1. Classification (NCBI taxonomy): domain Eukaryota; kingdom Viridiplantae; phylum Streptophyta; class Magnoliopsida; order Caryophyllales; family Amaranthaceae; genus Chenopodium; species Chenopodium formosanum. Next base: position 23,870,759 of record CM044880.1, read on the forward strand.
TGAGCCAAATGCTTATGCGCTTTAAGCCAAGTGAGACGATATTTCATCAGGTCGATCACTTTATGTAATCAAGACGATTACAAAAAATCGCGTCAAATTGCTTAGAGGGGCCAACTGGCGTACCAAGGCACCAAAAGTATATTGCAAAAGGCTAGAACAACCGTACTGAGTGGCTGAACATTCTGGCGCCGCTGAAATATCGTCAGCGCTACTTAACTGGCTGTAGCGCCAAACGCTGGAGCTAGCGCCAGGCGCTAAAGTCTATCGACTGACGCCAAGGTCTAATGCTTGGCGCTGGAGTCGGGTTTTACTTAAGTACCCTTCTCTTCTTCATTTCCGCTGCTGCTCTTCGCGTTTCTTGCTCGAAAATTTCCAGAACTTCATTTGATCCGTTCTTGCTCGTTTTTTAACGAAATTCGCTCAAATTTGTTGCAAATCAAAGCTTATTCCATCCATTTTCCTGATCTATGTAAGTTTCCTTCAAACTCACAACGGTTTTAATGAATTTTGCATGTGTTTATTCTCAAATTTCTTGAAAATTCAAAATTTAGAATGCTTAATTCTCTTTGTTTGTCAAATTTTATGCCATGAAATTGCTTGATTATGTTTATATATTTCATTGGGAGTAATTTGAGACTTTTTTGACTCAATTTGGTGAAGAAATGAATAAATTGCCATTATCGAACCTCTTAAGGCCGGGAATACAATGTGGCTTGTTCTTGATGTTTTTGCTAACAATTCTTGTCCAATTTGTCACAATAATTACTATAGTATTTCAAGAAATTGTTTAATTGCTTGAAAAATGTCGTCATGCTCAATTTGAATTTGTGCTCTGTTTTAATACTACGTACTCTGTTTTTTACGAACATAGTATCATGCGGCTAGGCGAACCTTAGATAATATAGAACCTCAATTTATGATAATTCTGCACAATGTAGCATGGCTACACATCGAGGTTCCGGTTCACGGTCCCGAGACGTTCGACGGGAGCATGAGCCTCTAAAGGACAATGTCGAACCATTCACTTTGCTTGGTCGACTCCCTGAGTGGGATGAGCGGAACTTGTAATTTTCCCCCGTCCATCACATTTCTGAGAGGGTGAGACGGGGCATCACTGTTTGGAGGACGCGATGTCATGGTTCCGGTTGTGACGGCTTGGGCGATATGTACAAGATGTACATCGCCAGATACGATCAGACGAGAGTTTTATGGGAGTCTTACAGTCTTACTGTGCTGTTCAAGTCCTCTGAGGCAATGGTTGCCTCTATCGGGGGTTGTCATGTAGTTCGTGCTCTCGTGGAGTTCTTTTGGGACACCACCAAAACTTTTCACTTTCCCTAGGGTGAGATGATGGTCACTCCTACCGACTTTAGTCTCATCAAAGGGCTGGAGTTTAGCTCCGTGCCACTGCCGTTTGATAGCGAGATCGACGTCTTTTTTCCTGAGGTCGAGGAGCTGTTGGGTTTGATTGCTATTCGGGCTCGAGCTGAGGTAGAGTTGACCTAGTTCAGAGCTAGGGGGATTCGCCGCTCGACTCTAGCAGCGGTTTTCGACGATGGTGCGACTACCCAAGAGTAGCGGGTGCACATCTTTGCACTTATCTTGCTGTCAGGGACGTTCTCCCCTGACAAGGGTAGTAGGGCGCTGCTTTACTACCTTCCTACCGTCCGCGATCTACACCGGATCGGGACTTATGACTGGGCCAGCTTGGCCTAGGCTGATTTTATTCGAGCGCCGCCGGACTTGTGTCGACATCGATCCCTTGGATCGAATGTTGCTTTGTCCGACTTTTAGAAGGTCGTAGAGGTAAAACTTATGCCCTATAAAGTTAAGCTCTACATTTTAGTTAGCACTTGCTGATAACTTTAGCTTCTTGTAGATCTAGTTCTACGAGTACTTCCCCTCATCTGCGCCGGCAAGACCGTCGCCGCGCAGGCTTCCAATTAGTGCTTCTTGGGGCAGCTGCCGTGTGGGGATGTCCACTGCCTATGTCTGAGATTGGATCATCTCAGTATGATTCTTTTCTTATTTGACATTTTGTGATGCCTTAGATAGATTCTTTCCTGACTGACGCTCTTTGCAGGAGCTTGAGGTGCTATACCGACAATGGGTCGACCTGGCAATCTCTGGGTTAGCCGTGCAGTATTCTGCTGAGCGTCGCTATTTCTTAGGGACCTATGGAGCGGCTACATATCGTGGAGAGAGGGTTGCTATTCAGCTTTCCTTCGATACCTTTGTCGTTCCTGCTCCTCCACCACGTCACATGTTTAACGCCACGAGGTTGGTGAGTATGTCAGAGGAAGCTGGTACCCCATGGCGATCTTACACAATTCCTGGGCGATGCTATGAGGAGGAGTTGCTGCCGTTGTTAGCTCCAATTCCTGTACCTGTTGAGGATTTGGCGATACGATTTTCAGCTTTTATCATTTGTTTAGTAGCCCCCAAGTAATGTTTCACTGATTTTGTTTTGCCTTGTCAGGATGATGCTTCTGAGTTCGTGCCACCCCGTATGTCTATCCATTATCGGGGACATATGGGCAGATTGAGGAGATGATTCCTCCGGCTCGTAAGGACGAGCGTTTTGTGGAGCGGTCGATTCCTCGCCACTAGACTCGGGTAAGCTTGTTTATTTGCAATTTTTGTCCATATATGTTATGCATGTTTACTGACTTATTTCTTTGACAGTTCTCACGCGAGGTGATTTCGGCGATGGCACGATGCATAGATTCCTTCCGGAGCCAGCTTGTTCGGATGCGAAATTTGGCTACCTGCCATCGAGACGACGTCTTTCAGGAGGTATATTCTCTTCTTATGTTTTGCATTACCGCTTCTATTTTGCCTGTTTCTGATTTTAATTTCTTTTGCAGGGTCAGCCAATTCCTTCTCGTACCTGTACGAGACCTGAGGCGCGGAGAGATCCGACAAGGTTTAGCTCGAGACGTCACCGCACTACTTCGGGAGGTCAGGGTGGTCCTTCTAAGGCTGCTCGTACCGAGGCGGTAGAGGGATCAGGTTCTTCCTCTCAGGGTGCACATGCTGCGCCGGTAGGCCAGTGAGAGGCTACCTCGGCTCTTAGAGGTGGTGGGATGTACGAGGTTGGCTCGTCATCGCAGCAGCCTCCGCAGCCTCAGATTGATCTTGAGTGGACGGGTCCTATGTTGAGCTTTCCTCCTCCCGCGGAGACTGGAGCTGGTGCTGGAGCCGGAGCTGGTGGAGAGGTTACTCCTCGTACGACGGAGTTTTATGCGACGATGGGTATACATCCCCCGGCGCCGTAGCTTATTCTTGTGCTTTTTAATATTTATTTTGACTTTGTATAGAACTTTGCCTTTTAGTTAGACTCATTTTTTAGACATGTTTTGTATATACATGCTATTATGAGTTTATTTTATTTATCATGTTCTTTCATTTATTATTATTATTGTTATGTGCATTTTTCTGTGTGCAAGAAAATGTGACAAATAATTTTTCGCAAAAATTCCGTCATTTTTATTATTGATGGAGGGTATCCAACTTTCTCCCGCAAATTGAAAAAAAAATGAAAAAATGAAAAGTCAAATAAGACATTGGATTTATAAAAACTTGGAAGTTAGTCTGAATAAAATCCAAAAAAATAATATAATTAATATGATAGCTATATTAATTGAATATATATAAAAAAGAAAGGAAACCGTAATTTAAAGTCATTAGCAGACTCGTATTAAGTCAAAAACGCGGTTTTTAGAAAGCGTGTGCGATGAGGCATATTGGCGCCAGCTGGCGCCACACGTTTTGGTGTAGCGTCAGGCGCTACACTTAGCGTTTGGCGCCAGGCTTTGACGTCAGGCGCCAATAGTTGGCGTCTGGCGCTAAAGAGCGCTGACTCCGAATCCTTCCTAGATTAAAACAGCTCTGATTTTGTGCATAAATAGCCCCCTGCCCAGCCGATTCTTTTCATAATTTCAGCAAATAAAATATTTCTTAGCTTTTAGAAAAATAACATCATGTCTCTAGTCATGAAGAGTTTCACCAACTACACCCATGAATGGTGTCGGTCTCTTAATGCCAAAGAAAGAAAAGAATTAGATGTGTTTCACTTGGGGAATATTTATGGTATCAAAGGGGTAGATCTTGATTCAGATTTTATTCACACCGCTCTAGAATATTAGGATGTATTTGATACTTATTGCTTTAGAATAGGGTATGATGAAATTAGCCCTTTGCCGGAAGAATATTGTGCTATTTTAGGTTTCCCTGCAATAGATCTTGTAGTAATCCCTAGAATAAATGAATATTATTATAAGGATTTTGAACGCTTCTTCAATTTAAAAGACAGAGATCTATCGAAAATAGTAGATGGTAGTATAGTTAATTTGAAAGAACTTGCTCACCATTATTTTGATAGAACTTATTCTGAATCTTTCCATGTTTATAGAAGAAGGGCTTTCTTGTTTTGTATGCTTAATCATTTTTTCTTACTAGTAGTAAAAATAATGAGGGTCACTTAATTATATCCACTGTATTAGAACAAATTGAATCAGGGAGAAATCCAACGCCTTTTATAGTTGGAGAGACTATGCTTAGTTTTGATGAATTAAAGAGGAATCCAAAAGCACCTATTCAGGGCTCTCTAATTTTATTATAGGTAGAAAATTAATATTTTTAATTGCAGAAATAAAAAATATAATATTTTATAGTAATAATAATTTATTTGCATTGCAATTTTTTACAGATGTGGCTAATGGAAAGACTGGAGTTAATTAGCCCTCTAGACAACATTGAGAAGTATACTCCAAATTGCTTCGTGAGGAGGAAGAAACGCTTCTCTATGATGGGGCGCCATGAATGGAAGAAGGTCTTCGAATCTTGCAATTTTGCCATCAAGTGGGTCATCCCTTGGTGGAAAATAGAAAAGTGGGTCAACAAGCAACCATTCTGCCGTCTTCCAAGCTTGTCCCGTATGACTTTTTATTATCCCTGCAGGGTAAAAATTTAATACGGCCTACTTCTGACTATTCTTTCCGGAGATCTTCATCGTCCCTACGAGTTCCCTGTCTCCCAGGAAGTAGACAAGTTTGATGCTTATTGGAGTGCTAGACCTTTATGGGAGGTAATTACCCAAAAGGTTCCTCCTTCCTTGCCCAATGATGTGAAAAGGTGGATTCTGAAGAAACCGACGAAGGACATGAAGAAAAATCAGAGTAAAACTGTTGTGAACAGTCGTTTAGGTGACAAAGTGATTCCTGTTAAGGAATGCTTAGGTGAAAGAAATGAGTTCAAAACACCTATAATGCCTAGGAAGAAGAGTACTGCAAAAGATAAGGGAAAAAGGAAAGATGACACCACAGAAAATAGAGCTTGGGTAAAAAAGAAGCATGGAGTCCTAGCTAAGGGGGAAACTATTTACTCCAAGATTGAATGTAAATCCTCTACAGGATGCCTATTAGCTAAGGTTATGGATGAGGAGGAAAAAGCACACAAAAATTGGATAAAAGCTAAGAAAGAGAAGGAAGATTAAGAGCATTGCTTAATTTCCAATTATTAGACTTAGTTTATTTTTTATTTATTTAAAGTTAATTTATTTAAGCTATATTTAAATTCCATCAATAATGTAATTTATTTTATTATTAAAATTCCAGCTTTTAATTAAATTATTTACTTTAAATTTATTTTATTAAAGCAATGAAAACAAAAAAAAAAATTTAATTTTCCAGAAATTTTTTCGAGTACAAAAGTCGAAAATTTTCCGAAAAACACCAAAATGTTCCCAGAATTTTAACTGTTAATTTGCGCCACTGATTTGCGACTGGCGCCAGTTGCTGCAGTCTGGCGTCAGGCGACGGTTGCCATTGTCTGGCGCTGATGGTCATCGGTTGGCGATAGAATTTTTTCTATGACACCAATGTTCCGTCGATCTACTGTCGAATTTTTAATTAATTATGGGATGCGAGATTTTTTAAAAAATAAAGTGGTCGCACCCGTAAAGGGTTGCCTACGTATCCTTTCTTAAGAAATCAGGCAAAACGTAGCTCTCTTGAGTATCCTACTCAAGTAATTACGGGTAGTATTTCTTAAGTTGGTCAAGATTTGTCATGTTTGAGAACTCATTGCCATCCGTATTAGTTAATTTTTCTGCACCTCCTGACAGGATTGTTTTGACAATGTAGGGTCCAGACCAATTAGTTTAAAAATTTCCGCTTGGATCTAAAACATTTTTCCTTAATGCTTTTAACACCAAGTCTCCTACTTTGATGTTTCTTGTCTTAGCCTTCATATTAAAATTCCTAGCCATACGAGTTTGATTACACTAAGTATGATGTAGAGCTTCTAGTCGTTTTTCATCGAGTAGAATTAACTCTTCATAACTTGCCCTAGTCCATTCAACTTCATCGAGTTTGCTCTCTAACGCGATGCGTAGAGATGGAATCTCTAGTTCAACAGGTTGTACGACATCCATTCCTTAATGATTTCCTGTTGACATGCGATAACCCCACAACGGGAAGTGAAGTTTGTCAGGCCAATCCTTATAATTTTTCGTCATTTTCTCAATGATACTATTTAGATTTTTATTAGCTGCCTCGACTGCTCCATTTGCTTGAGGCCTATAAGGGGAAGAATGATGATGTTGAATGCCATATTTTTGTAGCAATTCTTCACATTCGGCTTGAAAGTGAGTTCCATTGTCACTTATCATTTCATGTGGGACTCCGTATCGACAAATAATATTTCTCTCGATAAAGAGTGCTACATGTTTTGCAGTGCGTTTAGCGTATGATTGCGCTTCGACCCACTTTGTGAAGTAATCAATTTCCACTAGGATATATTCGTGGCCTCCTGTTCCCGGGGGAGTGATTTTGCCGATGATGTCAATTCCCCATGTAGAGAATGGCCATGGCGACGTGTAGGTGTAGAGCAAGGATGGAGGAACATGTTGTAAATTGGCATATATTTGGCACTTAGGGCATCTTTTTACGTATTGATGGCAATCCCTATTCATTGTAGTCCAATAATATTCTTCTCGCATTATCTTTTGGACTAACATTTTTCCATTTATGTGAGTGCCACAGATTCCTTCGTGAACTATCCTCATTGCTCTTTGTGCATCCTTTTTTCCTACACATAAGAGAGCTCAACCCTTAGGTACCCTTTTATGTAGCTCGTTGTTTATGAGCACATATCGGGAAGCCAAGAGTCTTAAAGCTCGTTTTGCTCTTTTGTCAGCATGGGGAGGGTATTCTCCTTTGGTGACATAATTAAGTATATCAGTGTACCACAGTTCTTCTTCATTCTTCTTCTTCTTCTTCGTCTTGGACTACTTCATCATCTTCTATAGCCTGGATGTATGCTGGTTTGTGCCTTTTTTCTATAGTTAGAGGCATTTGCTCGATTTTCGTGGGAATCCTAACCATCGAGGCTAGTCTTGCCAAGGCATCAACAAATTGATTTTCTTCCCTAGGTAGATATGTGTATTCTACCTTCTCTAACTAATTAGTAAGAGTTTCCAGATAGGTTTGGTAAGGGGCTAGACTTTCGCTCCTTACTTTCCAGCTTTTGGATATTTGATTGATGATTAATGAAGAGTCTCCGAATATTCGTAACTTTTTTACTGCCAATGCCAAAGCTGTTTCAAGGCCTACCACGCATGCTTCGTATTCAGCAGCGTTGTTGGTAACGTCAAAGTCAAGCTTTATGGAGATTGGGACATGCTCTTCTTTAGGTGATACTAGTAATACTCCAAAGCCACATCCCTTTTGGTTTGAGGCTCCGTCGAAGTATAAGGTCCAAGTATCATCTTCAGTGACCATTAAGTCTTCATCAGGAAATTCATTGTCTTGTATCGGCGTCGAGTCTTCTATTGGAAAGTTCGCTAGAAAGTCTGACACCACATATTCTTTGATAGCTTTTTTCGGCATAAACCTTACATCAAAGTGGGCTTAATTGACTATCCATCTCGATATGCGTCCATTGAGTGTAGATTTCTTGAATAGATACTTGAGTGGATCTAATAGGGAGACTACAAAGACGGTATGCACTAGCATGTTGAAAGGAATGGTGTCCTTCGAACAAGTGTATTATTCTGATAGCGGGTTCAGAATTATTAGAAAGCTAATATATTCAGCAAGGTCAAGTGATCGGAATGCCTGGGTGGAGGCCGCTTTCGATCAGTAATATTAATATAATTAATATTAAAGCTTAATCTTGACTGAACCCTACGGGTCACACCCAAGAAAAATATACGAACTGACTCGACGAATTAATTCAAAAGAAATTAATTCGTCGCCCGAGTATTAAACATTTAGACGTCGGCAATTCGAGCTTGGAGCGTCGAAACCGAGCGTCGGAGAATCTCAAATGTCTAGCCAAAATTTAGGATTTGGCGAGACGGGAAAATGCATCAAGAAACAAGTAAAATCCTAGCCACGCAAAAGGCTAGGAATGCATGCCCAATAGGAGCATGCCACGTGGCAGCACACATGGCAAAACGCCATGTGGCAGCACACGTGGCCGCCACGTTGGCAGCCGCCAAGTGCCAGCAGCCACGTTGGCAGCCGCCAAGTGGCAGCAGCCACGTTGGCAGCCGCCAAGTGGCAGCAGCCACGTTGGCAGCGACCAAGTGGCAGCAGCCACGTTGGCAGCGACCAAGTGGCAGCGTGCCACGTGGCAGCGCCATGGTGGCGGCGCGCCACGGTGGCGACACATGTGGCAAAGGAGGTGGACCCGGGATGATTGGTCATGGACACGGGCCAAAATAAAATGGGCCAACCGAACCCAACTTGGGGCTCAAGGTTGGGTGACACATGGTTAGTTCACATTGCATGTGAAATGCCTTGGGGACCAAGCGAGAAAGTGGTCCACACCTAACCATGTGACACTTGTTACTTGTTCCTTTGTTTATTTAACTAAGGGTTGAATTCACCAATCTTTCCATGTGGGATCTTTTTGTGAAAAGTCCTACATTAAAAGATGAGTGAAATTCACAAGGCATACTTCCTTATAAATAGTCATGGCATGGCTTGAGAATTCTTTGCTTGAGTGGGAGTTAGAAAGAGCATTCCATATTTTTGGGAAAACTCTTAAACTCTAATAACACTCGGGTTTTGGTCGGACCTTGCTAACTCGAAGGTAGCGGACCTTAAAGTCGTGTTCGTCCTTTGTGGGTGGATACTGTTGGAGGCACGACGCTTGCGGTGCTCGAAGCTTTCAAGTAAGAGCCCGTTTTTGTAAGGGCGAAGCTCTCTTCGAGGGTAAGATTCGTTCTTCCTTTCTTGTGATTATTTATTTATGCTTTATGGTTTTATTAATTGCGAGTGGTTCCTTGGGTCGGGGTTGTTTCCGCGGTGAGTCGGACTCACCAAACCCCAACAGCGGTATCGGAGCCCCGCTCGTTTATTTTTATAATCATGTTTTTCAAGGTTTATTTTGGCTTAATTTTCTGGTTTAAGTTGCTAATTAGATTAGTAGCTCGGTTTTATTTATTTTAATCCCGTTTTTAATGTCGAGTTTGGCCTAAAACCCAGATTTTCGCCCAAGATTAGTGAATTTTGGGTGGAAAACGTGTTCTGGAAAGGTTTTAAACCCAAGGGGGCTGTGATTTTAGCCAAATTCTGACCAGAATTGCCTTTTTCGAGGGGTTTTTCGTTTATGACGAAAAATTTTATGTCTTTTCTAACCTTGAAATTAATGGCATAAATTGTTGATTATATGGTTGATTATTTGCATTATTTTCTGCATTTTTATGTCCCCTTAAAGCACACTTACTTGGTAGTATTTGATGCTTAAAGGTTGATTTATTTTCACATAATTGCAAACTAATTGCTTTTTAGTGTGAAAGTTTTATTTTTGAGGCTTCCTAAGTGTTAAAGATTCAATCTTTATTTGTGATAAGTGATTGATACTTTAAAAACCACTAAATTCCATGTTATTTTGTGTTAAACTTTGATGTTTTAATCATTTTGAGTTTATTGGAAACATAAAGTTTCGATTTTTGTGATAGAAATTTGGTTATCTTCATGTTGGAAGATATAATTTTCAAGGATTCACAAAATTTTGATGTTAGAATTTTCATTTGAACATTAAAGTTCATATTTTTCCAACTTCCCTTTACTTTCTCAAATTCTCAAGTTTAGTTTAAATTGATTAAATTGAAAGTGAGAAATTGCCTTAATTTTATGTTGCACCAAGTTAAACCAATTTAATTAAGAATGGTTCTTGGAATTATTTTGGTTATTTGCACTTTGAAAATTTTTATTAAGTTAGACTTGTTTACAATTTTATTTTGCTCTCTAAATTAGTTCTAAAATTAGTTTAGAATTAATTATTTTTGTCTCGCGAAAAGGGATCAAATCCCGAGGCCGTGGCACGCAAAACGAGACAATGCACCACCTTGGCGAGTCGGGCTGCACAGCAGCCCATATGTGGCTGCCAAGGTGGCAGCGTCGCCTTGCTTGCGGCCACACGCGCGGCAGCAGCCACGCACGACAGCAGCACGCGGGCTGCAGCAGCTCGCGGCCGTGTGGCGTGGGTCGTGTGTTTTTTTTTGGCGTGTGCGTATGCTTGGTGCGGTGAGGTGACTAGCCGTAATATTGCTTATTTTTCCGTTTTATTTATTTTAATTAATTTTGTTTATTTTAATTAAAATTTTGGGAGGCTAGGCCTCGGTTTTGAGCGGCATTGGCAAAATTTTATTTTTACAAGTTTGGGTGCTACCAACTTAATTAATTAGATTAATTAAGGGAAATGCGGAATTTAGTGGGAGCTTCAATTATTAATGACGTCAATTACATAATCGGTTAAACAACTTTGACTAGTTTTAATTAGGCGTGTTAATCGGATTAACCACCTAGATTAGTTACTAGTGCGCACGTTGTTTAAATGCATTTTACTTGTTTGATTTTGTAAATTGCATGGGCCATTCAAAAATATTGAATGGATGAATGGAATGTATATTCTCTCTCACAGGTTTTATGAAATGGCAACTAGTGGGACCCGACTAGGATAGAAAATACGGACTACGTGCCGTTATGTATTTTTATAAATCTAAATACGGTCTACGCACCGTTAAGTATTTTTGTACCTTTATATTTAGATTATTCCTAGTCGTAGACACTAGTAATTTGCATAGTTTGGTCAAGTCTTGAAGACGGCGTATTTTGGAAGACAAAGCCTTGAATTGCAAATGAAGACCTTTAGAAGATTTGAATATTTCAAGGGGTCATGCTAGTTGCCAATATGCATCTATAATTTCGCTTTATATTTTATGCTTATATATATGTGAATTATTCGTTAGATGCATGTTTAGGTTTTCTTGATGTTGCGATGATTAGTTAAGTTCACTTAAATCAACCAACATAGAAATCCTAGGTCCCTAATAATATTGAGTCAAACTTGCCTTTCCAAAACGACACTTATTGACCGGACGAGGATGATGGTAGGCTACGCCAAAGCGAGGTGCCATCACTTCTCCAAGGCGCATAAGGCACACCGGGTGTGCACGTTGGTTTTGGTTTAACTCATCGGCATGAGTGAGGAGTCCTCACATACCGTGGCAAAAGAGATACATCGTCAAAGATGCATTAGATGAGACGATTGTCTAACCAAGAGTGGCTTAGAGCCATTAGCAAGACAATGATTACCCTAGAAGATTGAGTGTTTAAGACAAGCCAAAGCATGCTTAACCACTCTTTGTTTCTTCGGATATTGAAATCGCCTTATTTTCGCCAAATAGGGACAATTATTATGCGTAAATAAGACGTTTAATAAGATTGAAGTTTGCATGAATGCTATTAAATTTCAAACTTATTATGTTCTTGATAAATGGTTATACTTAGCACTTATATTTATAGTATTCTAAATCAAATAATATTGTTTCCATGATTGGTAAAGGAAATCCTTGAGAATAGATCTCAAAGATAGGAAAAATATTTCTAAAATACAATTCTCATAAATGACTTTAATAAATAAGTCCGAAAGGATGGTTGGACATCATGTATTCAAAATACTAGGTAGTTTTGATAAAACATGAGGAATTGAGTTGCAATCTTAAGATTGACAACCAACGTATCCTTTCGCATCATACATAATTGAGTAGGACTCATTGATGTAGTAATTCGAGTAAGAATTAATGGAAAAGATGGAACTTTGTTTTACGGCGCACTAGGTGCTTGATTATGCCTAACAAAGTATAAGAGTCAAGGTACTTAAAGAAATGATTCTTAAAGTAAGATTATGAGATATTGTATGATAAGAAATATAGGAAAAAAGGAACGAAGAAAAGGAATTAGATTTCATTTCAACTCATGAGTTCATGTTATTATAGTTAACTTAGCAATTCGTTATCTTCACAAGTATCGGATACTACTTGAGTGTTCCACTATCATAGTGACCTCAAACTATTGAAGTTAAGCTAAGTTATCGACTTACAAGCTTAGAATGAAGCAAGAAGAGCTACATCAGTTGTAAGGTCGTATGTTTTGTTTAAAGACCTTTTAAGCCAAAGGCTGGAACAAGTAATGGTTATTATGTCCCATAATCAGCAATTGATCCATTTACACACGGAAAGACTCACATTCAAAGTAATGAGCAATAGTTGCGAGATTTATTTGAATGGCATGGTTATCCAAGCATTGAGTCAAGAATGCCTGATTATAAACAAACATTTCCCTAAACATGATAAACTCACTAAGTTCAAGTCATGGGCTTGATTTGCATTCCGAACATCTTTAGCAATGTCACATCCACAAGAACGTACTCAAAGGCTCTATTAGATAGACTCTTGATAGTTGCTCAATTTGGGATCGTTCTAAGACAAGCAAGTCTTACTTGTTGAAACCGACAAAACAGAGAGCTATTGTTCTTGGTATAGACAGTTGACTCCGAAGGCTAAAGATGATTCAATTACTTCAACGTTTCACAAAGAATTTGAAAGGATATGGCTATATTCATCAAATGTGAACAAACTTGACTTGAGTAGCTCAAGAGTTCAGTGAAGTACAGAATCGACTTGGCAAGATATCAAAACGTCTAGATTAGATCGAGCGATGTTTGCTTGAGCCAAGCGTGACTATCTCAAAGTTATTAATGGAAATTTTCATAAATAACTCCACAAAGAACATAGTGTGTCTTCATGGAGACCTCGGTATCATTTGAAAATGACTCGAACAATGATGGTTCACAACCCTTCTTATAAAGTTCTTAAAGATTTGCACAAATGGCTAATGTTACACTAAACAATGTGTCAAAGCTAAGAAAGGACGCCATATTCAGTTATGGATAGAAATAACTTCTAAAAGTCTTTTCAAGTATTTGTCTAAGGCTCTTAGTCTCAGTGGGAGTTCACTAGCTCAGTGGTAGCAAAGTGGCTCAGTGGGAGCTAGGTGACTCAGTGGGAGCTGAATGGCTCAATAAAGACTAAGATAGCTCAAGTAGGAGCTAACTGTTTGTTTCACAACGTACTTTTATCCAAAGACAATATACATGTCTCTTTGTAAGCATTCAAGTGAGACTACGAGTATTAACTCCACATCCTAATTGAGAACAAAAATTGTTTGTTGCTCTAAGTAGTGTCTTTCTGGAAAGTAACACGTTTCCAAAACGACAAATGAACTCGATGACCATCGAACTTAGCAACAAACTAGAACTGAGAATCTCGGAAGACCTTAAAGGACTTCATGAGAATGCTTGATCAAGAATACTCAAAAGGACTTTACAAGTGCCTTAAAAGAGAATTCATTACTCACAAAACATTAAAAATGTTGGAGTAAGATCAACATAATAAAAGGGCTTTGAAAGCGCCTTAAAACTCAGTGTTTGATGCAATTGCCCCATATAGGTATAGAATTCACCAAAGGCTTGGATTGAATCCTATAAATTTTCTATTAAGTTAGAAACAAACCTAAGACTTACAAGCATACTATTTACTATTAGATAGTAAAGGAATAATGTCTTGTAAGATAGCTACGACAAATCCAAATTACGAATAATGGTTAAAGACAATAAAAATCCGAAATAGACTCCATGTTTGAAAATCATGTTTGAAACTTGATTAATTTTCATGAAAGGAGAAAGACCCATCGATTGCAAATAAGTTTTCAAGGAGAAAACTAACAAATGTGGAAATGTATATGCATACATAGCTAGATTGGTTGTAAAGGATATAATTAATATCAAGGAGTTGATTTTAATAAAATCCCATTCACCAATCGGAATGCTCAAGTCTTTTCGTGATTGATCTAGCAAAATTGCACATATGAAATATGGCAAAATAGATACAAAAACCGCGTACCCAAAATAGGATTTTGGAAGTGACTATGGAATAGTCTAAGGGTTTTGAAAATCTAAGTAATGCTAGATTTGAAAGCAAGCAAATGGAATCCGTCATAGGATTAAAGGAAGCATTGCATGAAGGAATTGGAACGTGTTTTCTCATAAAGTTAATAAGAGGATTGACTTATGGAGAAACATAGAAATTCTGATGAACAAGAAGTTTAGTGGGAGCAAAAGTAATGGTCCAACAAGAAGTTTACGAACTCTATTGTGAAACAACCATCAAACGCTAAATGTTTAGATTTGAAAGTATTTTCGACAATGGACCGAGCTAAAGACGATACTTAGTACATGTTGGGAATTAAGTTCTATGTTATATACTTAATTAAATGTTTAAATGAGTAAAAGAAATTACCATGTTAAACATGAAGGACTTTGAAAGGCTTTCGACCCATATGTATGAAGCTAAGTAAATGTTTGACCTATGTATAAGCTAGGCTAAGTACAAAGTCAAACGAGAAAGACTCTAGTAGGAGACTTTCAACCACATCATATAGCGAACAATTTGGCAAGACTCAGTGTAACTAAATGAGCTAAATGTTACATGGATGGAATAAAATTGAGAATAATTCTAGAATTAAATCCATCATGTAAAGCTATGATATGGAATCGTCAGATGACTTAAATGCTTAGAGCATGTGAAGTACGTATATAATACCAATCGACATTAATCTAAGTATTAGATCATTAGATTATAGTCAAGAACATCCAAAGAACTTAGATAAGTAGTTGGATGAGTTCTTAACGCATGGAAACAAATATAATTTGAGTTTTGATGTTGCAAGCACAAACCTTAACAAGGATTAGATCCTTAGCAAAGAAGCCATTTATAAGAATGAGGCAAGAAGTGTCGTGGCTTGAGAATGGTAACATGGATGTGCATCCATGTATAATGTGCGGGAATTTAAGGAAAATTTCCATGCTCACAAGTGATTAGGGTATCCCAAATCGTTGTGAGTCGCTTGAAGTGAAGCCCAAGCAAGGCATCATCAGGGAGTCTACTAAAATATATGTTGAGAATATTGTTGCCTTAAAGGCAATAATAAGGAAAGATGTTAAATGGAAAAGTTCGTTGTTGAACATTGATGATTGTAGCTAGGTTGTCAAGTAGAAGGTCTCGAATCATAAAAATGAGTGGGAGCCATTGCTTGGACAATAAATCCTGAATCACATGTAATCCATTAACACTCTCAAAATTTTATCATCTTATTATGGAAATGGTGGATAATGAAGATGCTAAGGTTTGCAAAGTAATTACAACTAAACCTATGCAATAAGTGAACGACAACATTCATAATTGCATGAAAGAAATCAAGCATATCAAATATGAGTGTGATTTTTATGAATGTTTTATGAAGAGTACTACTCTTAAAACATTTGGGAAATACCATTTATCATAAGATGAAACACTGTGAAGTTTCATAGTGGAATATTCCACAAAACTATTTAATTGTGGTTTAAAATTAAATAATGAGTCCATTCGATTTTAATAAATATTCAAAATAGGGTATCATGTCAATGGCTTGGATAAAGAAACACCTATTAAGTGAACATTGAATATTTTAATCGAAAATTATCCGTAATCAAGGTCATATTTTGTGGACGATTGATGACCATCAGAGATTAGTGTGTAGTATGATTTATAGCACCGTTTCTTGTGCTATGAGGATATAAATCATTTGCACAGGTATTGGTTTAGAACCATACTGGATCGACCTATGAGGATACTTTAAGAGATTTAAAAATTCGTCATAAGTATTTTCTCATTATTACTATCGGAACTCTTTTCCTTTGACCATGAGTAGTGGGAGATCTCTTGTTTGAGTACTGGTCCGCTTTGGTATCCGCCAAACGTCTGCCGTAACTGGGGATTATAAAGACAGATATCAGGCGGGTGAGTCCTCTTAGTAAGAGAAGCTACATTACAAGACTGGAAATGTCCCCCTACTAACAATAGGGAACATGTCTTGTTGTTTACAAGGCGTCTCGAAGAGCGAGACTGTGAAAATGCATGGTCGTGCTCAGATGGATTTTAGAAATCATCTGCTTATCGACAGTCAAACTTGGATTTCGAGAAACAATTCTAGACGTAACAGAGATGACGAGTAATCTTACTCTATAGTTCATGAAGAGACATGAAGAGACATAGGAAAGGGGCTATACACTAAATGCACACTTGTCCGGAAGGACAAGTGGGAGATTAAAAGGAATGGTGTCCTTCGAACAAGTGTATTATTCTGATAACGGGTTCAGAATTATTAGAAAGCTAATATATTCAGCAAGGTCAAGTGATCGGAATGCCTGGGTGGAGGCCGCTTCCGATCAGTAATAATAATATAATTAATATTACAGCTTAATCTTGACTGAACCCTTTAGGTCACACCCAACCAAAATATACGAACTAACTCGAAGAATTAATTCGGAAGAAATTAATTCGTCGCCCGAGAGTTAAACATTTAGACGTTGGAAATTCGAGCTTGGAGCGTCGAAACCAAGCGTCGGAGAATCTCAAATGTCGAGCCAAAATTTAGGATTTGGCGAGACGGAAAAATGCATCAAGTAACAAGTAAAATCCTAGCCACGCAAAAGGCTAGGAATGCATGCCCAATAGGAGCATGCCACGTGGCAGCACACGTGGCCGCCACGTTGGCAGCTGCCAAGTGGCAGCAGCCACGTTGGCAGCCACCTAGTGGCAGCCACCAAGTGGCAGCGTGCCACGTTGGCAGCATGCCACGTGGCAGCGCCATGGTGGCGGCGCGCCACGGTGGCGACACATGTGGCAAAGGCCGTGTACCCGGGTTGATGGGTCATGGACACGGGCCAAAATAAAATGTGCCAACCGAACCCAACTTGGGGCTCAAGTTTGGGTGACACATGGTTAGTTCACATTGCATGTGAAATGTATTGGGGACCAAGTGAAAAACTGGTCCACACCTAACCATGTGACACTTGTTACTTGTTCCTTTGTTTATTTAACTAAGGGTTGAATTCACCAATCTTTCCATGTGGGATCTTTTTGTGAAAAGTCCCACATTGAAAGATGAGTGAAATTCACAAGGCATACTTCCTTATAAATAGTCATGGCATGGCTTGAGAATTCTTTGCTTGAGTGGGAGTTAGAAAGAGCATTCCATATTTTTGGGAAAACTCTTAAACTCTAATAACACTCGGGTTATGGTCGGACCTTGCTAACTCGAAGGTAGCGGACCTTAAAGTCGTGTTCGTCCTTTGTGGGTGGATACCGTTGGAGGCACGACGCTTGCGGTGCTCGAAGCTTTCAAGTAAGAGCCCGTTTTTGTAAGGGCGAAGCTCTCTTCGAGGGTAAGATTCGTTCTTCCTTTCTTGTGATTATTTATTTATGCTTTATGGTTTTTTTAATTGCGAGTGGTTCCTTGGGTCGGGGTTGTTTCCGCGGTGAGTCGGACTCACCGAACCCCAACACATGTAATGTCTTAACTTGGTTGTGGCCCACAACAAGGCGAGGCACAATTTCTCAAGTGGTGTGTAACGTGCTTCATATTCGAGCATTTTCTTGCTTAGATAGTAGATTGCGTTTTCTTTGCCTTCTACTTCTTGTGCTATCATAGCTCCCATTGTCTCTTTGGTAACTGTTAAATACAACCTAAGAGGTATTCCGGGAAGTGCTGGTGCTAATACAAGAGGATTTGCGAGATAGGATTTTATCTTTTTAAAGGCTTTTGGACACTCGTCATCCCATATTACTGGTACATTCTTCTTAGGCTTTTTAAAGATTGCTTCACATATCGTCGTCAATTTTGATATGAACCTACTTATGTATTGCAACCGACCAATAAATCCTTGAATCTGTTTCTCGGTTTTGGGCGGTGGCATTGACATGATTGCTTTAATCTTGGTTGGGTCTGTCTCTATTCCTCTTGATATTATGACATAACCCAAAAGCTTGCCTGAGGTGACTCCAAAAGCACACTTAGATGGGTTCAACCTCATATTGTATTTTCTTAGCCTTTCGAAAAATTTCCTTAAGGCTACTTGATGGCCTGGGCGGTCTTTTGATTTTACAATCATGTCGTCCACCTATACTTTGACTTCTTTATGCATCATGTCATGGAATAAAGCAGTCGTTGCACGTTGGTAAGTAGAACCCGCGTTTTTCAACCCGAATGGCATTACCGTGTAGTAGTAAGTGCCCCATGGTGTTATGAAAGTTGTTTTCTCCATGTCTTCTTTTGCCATGAGAATCTGATTATAACCTGCTTATCCGTTTATGAACGAAAGACGTGATCATACATAACACCTAGAAATCATACACTAAACATAAAAATCATTTAGCCCTAACATAAAAATCAAATATTTAGCCCTAACATGATACTAATAATCATAAATATTAGGAAGAACATAAAATGCATCATACTTGATATTAAATTTACCCTAAACATGATACTAGGAATCATAATAACAACCTAAGCATAATATCAATAAAAACCATTAAAGCACTTAATTGGATGCCTCATACCTCTTTCTAATAACAAAATACACACATTAGTAACTTCAAAGAAAATAATAAACAAAATAATTAAATTAAATAATTGAAAGAGAGATTTGGGACCAAACCCTCAGAAATTAAACCTTTCACATCTAGGACGAAGGCAACTTTGAATATGGCTAGGTGTATCTAAGTCTTGCAAAAGCGGAATTTTGTATTTGAGAGAAGGCTAGTTTATAAAACAGAGAGAGAGAGAGTGTGTAATCAAGAAAATCTTGATGAGAGTTGGTGAATGAAAACGGAGTTTTTAGAAACTATTTATAGAGAAAACCAGCCAAAAAGATAGAAAATCGAAACAGAATTTTGACGCACATGAAACTTGATTAGAGTCGACGCTGACAATTAGCGCCAGGTGCCAAGCCTTAGCGTTATGCGCTAATGCTTAGCGTCAGGCGCTAATAACCAGTTTCACGTGTTTTTGTTTTTATCATATCTTTTGATCAGGAAGTCCAAATAAGGCATATAAGATGTCGTTGGAAAACTCTTGAAGTCTAGTTTCTAACCCAATTTTTATTAGATCAAAATCTATTGAATATAAAAAGATATGGCCGAAATAGTGGAAGGGTGTCAGTTTTGGATAGAGTTTCATGTCTCATTCATATCTATTTCGTTATAACTCTGATTTAATATTATAATATATCATTGGAAAGATAATTTCAAGATCTATCCAATCATATTAAATTTGGATGAATATTATGAGTCACAAAAATAAAATTTGAATATATTCCACTTCGTACAAAATAAGGATTCTCAAAAGGTGTAGTTTTATTCAATTTCAAACTCTTAAAAACATATTTATCAATCCTAACTCCATAAGGATTTAAGAAAACCTTCTAGAGTATTCTAAAAGACTATAATCAATCATAATAGCTTTAGGAATGATAATTAACAATAGGCCCTTCCCTAGATCATTGGGCCGCATATAAAAACCAAATCAGGCCCAATTTAGTATTATGGCCATAACTTCCTCATTATTCATCGGAATTGGGGTTATAATATATTGTTGGAAAGGTCTTTTCAAACCCCATAAAAATACACCATTATTGGACCCTTAACATGGACCAAAATAAATTATAATGCACGTTTTTCAAAAATAAGGTAACAAAAGAAATATTTTCAAAAATAGAAAGAAGAGATATTTTAATAAAAACATCCTCATCACTAGACTTTTCACACTTTCGCTTTATTCGATAATCAAATGACGTGAAAGGTATTCATCACCGGGTTTGGTTTTGGGGAGACACAAATGAGTGTCTACAGAAGCCCCCACTTTGACTGAGTTTGGAGAAATGCACGTTTCGAAAACAAAAGTCAAAGTATCGATATGGACGGATAATGATTCAGAACGTTCTGCGATCTAATAAGTGACTTTTATGTCTCTTTTAGGGGTGTTTATTGAATACTTTTCCGGCTTATTTCAATAATTAAGCTCATTTTATCCTTTATTTCTATTATTTTGCTTATTCTCGTCTTTTATCTTTTTATTTGAGTATTTTGTAGTTTTTAGTTTAATTTAGATTAACTTAGTTTTAATAATTCCTAGTTTCTCTCTTTTAATTTATTTTCTTTTAGTTTCTAGTTTGTTTTCTTTATTTTATGTTATTTCATTTAATTTTATTATTTCTTTAGTTTTAGTATTTTATTTTACTTTATTTATCTAATTTTATTTTATTTTATTTTATCTTTTCATAATCCCCTCGTGTTTGATTTTTGGTTGTAGGTGTGTTCGGGTTGACGGTCGATTTCCTTGTTCAAATCAAGTTTGAAATTCCGGGTTTGAGTCAAATGTGTCCAAGCCAAGTCATGGGCTCATGGCTGTTGCCACGCAACTCCAACTGCGAACAGCCACCACAACTATAACCTCCAGCACCTCACCTCCAATACACCAACACCCAGCAACCCCTGCTCCCTCACTCAAAACCGTAGCAAGCACCACCACACTGCCACAACAGCCACCCAAACCACATCAACCACCCAATCCTCTACTCCCTCCATTCATCAAACGCTCCCACCTATCACAGCCAAATCAATTTCGCAACCACCTACGAACCTTCACCATCAACCGCTCCCCTACTCCCATAAACCGCACCTTTCACCAGCCACCAAAATCACAACCAAACCAGCAACTCACCACGACACCAAGCATCATTAGCCTCTGTATCCACCACCAGCCGCACCACAATTTTTAATCACCAACCATCCCAACGCACAAAACCAACATCAACCCCTGCACCACCGTTAACAACAACCAACAATTAAGCAACAAAAAACAAATTCCCGCAGCTCCAATCAATCAATTTGCACAGGCATAAGCAACGGCAAAAATTAGAGCAATCGCAAATTAATAGGGTTCGAGCAAACCGAATAGGAGTTCGGTCGAAGTTCGAGTCAGAAACTTTTGAGGTTTTGTAATTTGAAGAGGTGTGGTCGAACACACCCATGGTTCGACCGAACCAACCCCGTAGTTCGGCCGCACCAACCCATGGTTCGACCAAACCATTTCACGAGCTTCGCGCGTGACTTTTAATGAAAATCGGACGGCTGCGATGTGATGATGCTTGATGATGATGTTGATTTACTGTGGTGATGATAATGAGTGTTTGCTGTTGATATGGAGAATGGGAGAAGCCATGTTCGAAAGGGAAGGAGGGTGGTCTGATTGTTTTGGTGGGTCTGACGGATTTAGGGGAGTTTTGGGGTTTCCTTTTCCTTTTCATTTTCTTTTCTTTTATTTTTATTTCAGTTTTATTTTATTTTTTTAATTTAGTTTTATTTATTTTTATTTTATTTTATTTAACTTTTATTATAAATACCCCCTTGGGCCCCTTTGGGGTTATTTTCTAATAACTTGGAATCAACATTTTATTTTACCTATTACTAGATTAGTTTTGTCTCTTTTATTTTCTCTGTGAGGGATATATTAGGATTTTCTCTCTCTAGTTTAGGAGTAGTGTAGAGAGAGAAAGCCTGGATTTCCATGGAGTTTTTGAGAGGTTGAAGAAGCAACTTTGTGGAACTTCTTCTCATCTATTCAATGAGCATTTTCTAACTTTCTCTCATATTTATTTCTTTGCTTAATTCTTAGTATTTTTTTCGCTTTTTGTTTGTTGATTTGAATAGATTAATTAGTTCGTTTGTTTAATCGTGTTTTTATTCTTATTTTACCTTGTTTTCCATGTCTTTCTTCATTATGTTAGCTTAGGTTTTGTCTAGGGAATTGGATTAAGGTTATATTAATGAATTGAATGATTGATTGTGATTAGTATGAAATTGTTTCTTGATTATTGTGTATGGGTGATGCTTCTATGGATTAGAATCTTTTTAGCTAATCGATTATATGCTCTTAATTGTGCTTTCAATCAATTGTGCAAGAGTGAGTTGGTTGAGAACCCTAAATTCTTTCATACCTTTGCTAGGCTAGTTGCACGAGAGTGAATTAGTTTAGTAGGATAATTAACATGCTTAATTGTGCGAGAGTGAGTTAAATGTGTTGATGTTCCTAATCAAGGTCATTTTCATCTATTTGTATGATGTTGTTTAATACATTGATGTGATTGGATTCCACTTTCCCTAGTTTTAGTTGTTTGTTCTTAGTAGTGTTTAGTTTAACCTCTCTCTATCTCACGACCTTTCCTAGTAGTCTAGTTGGCACAAATTAATACACTTAGTCCTTTTTGGGTTCGACCCTTTACTTGCAACTAACTAGTTTAGTGTAAGTTTAGGTATTATAAATTTCTAATTTGGTTAGGGTTAGTAGTCCCAACGACCTACTTTTACCTGTGATCACAATCCTAAATCATTCTTGTAACGTCAATACCTGCAAACTAGCGTTAGTTAAACAAATAAAAGAGTTAAGAAACGCGTATCTTGCACCGTCGAGCACACGTCTCTGAAGTAACCGATTTGTTGCTGCTTTTTCAGTTTTGATGACCTCCTGCAAGTCAAAGAATGCCATCCTGCTTGAAGACTGCTACGCTTGCAACTGCCTCAAATTTTTACCTTAATAATCTTCCGCAAGTCAGGGAACACTATCGAAGATTGATTCGCTTGAAACGATCCTCTTCCGCTTTATGACCATCCTCCACATCTTAGGGAACACGATCAAAGACAACTTCGCTTAAAATTACCTTCATTTGTTTGTGACAACTCTCCACAATCTAGGGAACGCCATCTTGATATTTCGATGTTCACTCGTCTCTTAACAAAGAGCTTCTTTTTTTTGGATATGTTCACGCGCCTCTAAACAAAGAGCTTCTTTTTTTTAATATGTCCACGCGTCTCTGAACAATAGAGCTTGAAAATAGGATTGTCCACGCGTCTCTGAACAAAAGATCTTGAAAGGATTGTCCACGCGTCTCTGAACAAAGAGCCTGAATGTATTTTGCGATAATATTCCGAAGACCAACGCTTGTCGATCTCTGAAGCTCGCTTTAACTTTACTTCCGCTATGCCAGTGTGTCGGCGGTTTTCTGCTTGTGAACCATTATGTCGGTGCCTCTGCTGTTTATGAACCAGTATGTCGGAGTCTCTGTTATTTAGGAACCAATACGTTGGTGTCTCTGCAATGAGCCAATGCTTAGGCGCTTTAAGCTAAGTGAGACGATCTTTCGTCAGGTCGATCACCTATTGCGATGTTGATCAAGCTGACTACTTGATCATGTCAAATTGCTTATAGGGGCTAACTAGCGTACCAAGGAACCCAAAATTGTTGAAAGAGGTTGAAATAACTGCTCTGAGTGGTTGAGCTCTATTGCCGTTGCAATGCCTCTAGCGCCGCGATTTGGCGCTGTCGCAAGACGCTGGGATCTAGCGCCAGGCGCCGAAATATGTTGTCAAACGCTAGATGTTTTCGTCTGGCGCTAGAGTAGGGTCTTCCCTTTTCTGCTCTTTCTGCTGGTGGAATGCACGTGTATTTATCTTTTACTATAGGACTTTGCTAATCTCTTTAATTATTTTAGGGTTGATCTAAGGTTTAATGTCGCTTGACTCATTGATTTTACATGACACAAGGTATAAACTTGAATCGCTGTGATTGACTCGACTCAAAGTGAAAGGACACGTGTGACTCATGACCTGTGTGTGCATTTTATTGTGATCGTGCGACTCAAAAATGCAAAAAAGCAAAAATCTTCCGTCTTTTTTGTGGAGGGTACCGACTTTCTCCAAAAAAAGAAAGACGAAAAAAAAGAAGCGAAGTTTTTGAAGGTGCATGTTGAATAACCTTTATCCGTTAATGTTGTCTCTCACAGTACAAGGATTATAACATCTTAAACTATCCTAGTTGACTTGATAATGAAAGTATTTAGGTAACTTAGGCACGGAGGCTAAGCACTTCATACTTTGTGATGCAATGATGATTATGATTGATGAGTGATTTTGATATGACAATACATGCTTCAACGTTGTGTTAGGATTCCATGACAAAGGGTTCCTACGGGAAGTATATTTGGTCATGTATGTGTGATGTGTGTGATAGTGACACTAAAGTTAGGGCACAAGGGCTAAGTGTGTGAGAAAATATATTGAAAAGAGTCAAATGGTGGTGACTCTTAGGCTAGGTAAGCTAATTATGTAGGGATCAAGCCCCCAAGTCTAGATCTAAGTAAATAGGGATGAGAATAGGAGATCCCTTGATATGATCATGATGTGTGAATGTGAATATGAATGCATGTTTATTACGTTCGCACCTCGATGTGAGGTTGTCTACGTATTCGTTAGGAATCAGGCCGAACGTAGCGCCAGCCGAACCTCGCACAAGTGTGTGTATACCTCAAAAAGGTCTTTTTAAGGGTTATAACGTGATTAGGCTAAAGGTTGAAGAAGAAGGGGATAAAAGGCTCAAGACCCTAGATAAGCCCCCTTGGTATGCAACTTTGCTTTTGGAATATTTGTATTTTCATGCTTGAGGCTTTTCACACTTTTTTAGCTCTCTTTTCTCTTTTGCTTTAGCAATTTTTTGTTTTTATAAGTGTGGGCAATCCCGATCATGCGGTCTATCACTCACTTGGCATTCATGCTTCTCAGGCACAGTACCGAGCACTCGATAAGAGACGCAATATGAGACGTGTTCTTATAGAAGATATTTTCATATCAAAGACATTGGAACACTTGCCCTTTTGTACACTTTTATTTATTTTTTTTACTTATTATTTATTTTTTTTATCTTTTGAAATCACTCAAGATTTTTGTAATTGCATAAGTTACACACCATCCCATCCCAAAGTTAGGTAGATATGGGTTGAAAAATGAATGGTCTATCATTAGACGAGGCTCAAAGTTGTCTATCAAGAAAGGATTGTATATTTGAAAGGGCGAAAGGTATGATATGGTTACAAGAGGTGCCTCAAATCATCGGTATACCTTGTGCTTAGTTTGACATGGATTTTTTTTATTATTTTTTTTAAAATGAATGCAATGTAATGCAATGATCATATGCAAGGAAATAAATGCTCATTTTATTTAAAAAGGAAAAAGAGAAAGAATCTACAAAATTAATCGAAGGGGAAAGAAAAGTGCCTATGCTAGACTTATTGGGGAAAGGAAAAAATGAAAAAGAAATAGAAAAAGAGGTCATGAAATCTTGTCGTTGAAGCTTGCGTCTTGTCCCTTGGCTTATCATGACTTGGTGTTCTTGTCGACTGGAGGTATTGGAAGCCCGTTATTGTCGATCAAATATTGGATTGCTTCCTTTAGCTTCCAACAGCTCTCAGTAGTATGATCCCTACCTTAATGGTACTTGCAGCGTACATTTGGGTTCCAACTAGGCAATCTCTTCTCAAGTGGGGGATCTTGAATAGGTCCAATAGGAGTAATGATTCCCTTGGCATGGAGTCGTTCGAAAGCATTATCGTAGCTAATTCCAATAGGGGTGAAATCCTTTCTCAGTTGCTTTCTAAATCCTCGATTAAACATGGCTAAGATCTCATTAAGGTTGAAATTACCAACATTGTTACTAGAGTATGTGTCTTCAGAAGAAGATGGATAGTCGTTCTTCTTTCCTTTACAGCCACTGTTTTTTATTGTTACTAATCTTGGCCTTCTTGTCGCGCGGGGGAACATGAAAAAGATTTGAATCAATGAGATCTTGAACACAATCTTTGAGGGCGAGACATGCTTTGGTGGTGTGACCACGACCTCTATGGTACCGACAGTAAGAATTTGGATCCCAATTAGGAAACCGTTTTTCGGCGGAGGGTTTGACTGGGACCAATGGGGTGAATACGACCTTGATCATGAATATAGTCTAAAGCTTCATTGTAAGTCATTCCTATTGGTGTGTATTCTTCAATGGTCTGTTTTGCCCATGGCTTAGGAGCATTGAGTTCTTCATTAAATCCTTGGCGAGAATTTTGTTCAATAACCGTCACCCGATTTGCTAGTCCTTCTACCACATTCAAGAGCATGGCAACGACATGTTGCAGTTTTCGAACATCCTCTTTAGACTTGACGAGTTTTCCCTGGTATTATCTAAGAAAAGACTTTCATCCTCCTCAATTATGGCCACTTCATCGAGAGAGGTTATATAAGTTGTCTCGATCATGGGCTCACCTACAGGTGTGATAAGAAGTGATGGATCGAACGATGTTTTATCTTCTTCAATGGCTAGAACCTCGGATGTTTTATTGTCATCGATCAGATCTTGAATATCTTCTTTGAGTTTCCAACACTCCTTAGTGTTGTGACCCTTTCCTTGGTGATATTTGCAGTGCTGATTAGGGTCCCACTTGGCTGGCCTGGTTTCTGGAAATGGATCTTTGATGGGACCTATGGGCATGACTAGTCCTTTGTGATGTAGCTTCTCGAAATCTGTTTCATAACTCATACCGAGTGGAGTGAATACTCTTTTTGACCTTTGGATTCGCGATTTAGAGGCGTTCGTAGCATGTACCTCATTAATGGGAGAGGAAGAAGAAGGATGTCCGTTCTTCTTTGCTCTCGCACTATTATCTTTCAGAAGGTCATCTTCAACGTCAATGCCTATATTATACACAGCCTTGAAAGTATTAAAGTTGTGTTGGTATTTTGTTTTAACATCTCAAGTTGTCTGTTGTCTGTTTTGTCTTGAATGTTACATTTATATCTATCTATGAAAGCATTTGTTATGGAATCCCAAGAAGAGGTTTTCTCTTTGTCAAGGGAAAAGAAACATTGTAGACAAACGGTCTCAAGGGATAAAGAAAACAAAGAATGAAAGACTTTTTTATCAATCCCCTTAATATTCATTATAGTTTCAAAAGCTCTTAGATGAAAATAAGGGTTATTTGTTGCCTTGAATTTTGGGATGTCGTTGGCATTAAAATTATGCGGAAGAAGTTCCTTGTCCAGCGAGACCCCTTGTGAACTAATGCCCTTAAATTTATAGTCACTAGACAGCTTGCTCAAGCTTTCTTGCATGAGGTTCATTTGTTGTTGCTTCACATGGTCATCAATTTTGAGGGTTAAAGCTTTTAACGCCTCAGCCACGTCAGTCAATTGACTCTTAAGTTCATTGACCTCTTCTTGACTTACCATTATCTTTTTAGCTTTCTTCTTTTGACGGATTTGTTTATCAAAAAGTAAGATTTGAATAAAGAGGTTGTCCTTGATAAATCGCCCTTTTCTCCTCGACTAAGTACTGTGGAAAAGGAATTTAGGGATATTCATTGTTAATTATTTGACTCAAACTCTATTTAACATGCAATGGATGGAGGAAGGTAGGAAGAATGAAGGTTGTAATGTGAAGAAAGCATCTAGAGAATGGAAACATGATGTAGATGGAGGAATATGAAACAATTAGGAATAAAATGTACCCCCAACTCAAATGACAGAGAAAATCTACTCATGTATGAACCTAAGACATGGTCATGGTGTATATACATATTAGTGGGTGCTTTATTGTGAGTGCAAGTGACATGTTAAGACTCGTGTCATGACCATGTGGCTAGACTATGTGACTAGGCTCGAACAAAGAGTAAGTTAAGACATGACGTATATGTATTAAACTGGACAGGCTATGGTATTTTAGTCATAACTTTTGATCTGTGACTCTTATTGGGATGAAACCAACGCCAAATTAAAGATAATACTCGGGGCTACAGATCCATAGGTTTTTACGACTCTTAGTTCTTCCTAGAACTCCATCTATGATTAAAACATGTTGACATTTGTGCAGTATACGGGAATAATAATCCGGGTTGATTTGAAGGAACTTTTACTCGATTTTAGGCAGGGCCGTTTCTGAGGTTTTGGGGGCCCTAGGGCGAAAGAATAAATTGGGCCCTACTTTATGTAAAAAAAAATTTAATATTGGAGAATTTTTTTTTTCAGCACTTTAATTTGAACAAGTAATTTTTTTTTTAAAAAAAATATATTTTCAATAAATAACTAGTTTTGACTACTGTGTTTTTTTTTTTTAAAAAAAATAATTTATAATAATTAAACTATATACAATGGTAAAATAATATGTACTTCTACAACTATATGGTATGATAACATTATGATCGATTCTCTCTTGCGAATGAAATTGATCTTGTTCATTATCTATAACCATTATATTATTTTTTCTATTTTATTATAATGGCAAAGATAATAGAAACAAGAATTTAAGCTGTAATTAGTTAAATGAAAAATAACAAGAATCTAGGCTACAATTATAAATAAACAAAGAAATAAAAAGTTCCTTTTCCAAAAAAATAAAATAAAAAAGAAAACTGTAGCTAATAGGGTTCGAAGTACAGACCAAGGCGCAAAATGTTAACCTCAAATATATACATTTTCCACCAAGCTACACGAACAGACATGATGATTAATGTATCTCTAAATTGAATATATCAATACTTCTGAACTTAAAAGGCTGAATATTGGGCCCTCCCCATCCGTGGGCCCTGGGCGGTTGCCCCGGCTGCCCTGGGTCAGATAAGGGCCTGATTTTAGGCATATTTATTAGCTCAAATTAATTAATTAATTAATTAATTAATTAATCAAAGTCCTTTAGTTATTAATTAGTTTATTTAGGCTTAATCACAAGTCAAATCAAACAGTTAGGAAAAAACACATAAAGTATGCACAACAAATAATGCACAATTAGTCAAGTAGGCACAATATGATGCAATGAGTTTGCAACCTAACCATGGCTCTAGTTCTCTAAAGTTCGGGATATGGGTTAGTCAATAGAGGGTCCATGGTTAATTGTCCGGATGCACCACGCGGAAGCTTAACCGTGAAGGGTTGGCGCGAGTGGATGGGACACCGTGAATTTATAAAAAATTCGCTTCCATGTTTTGGAGAATTCAACATTCTCGGATGTATCCTTTGTTGCTCAGAGCGTTCAATCAAGTAGATGGAGCAACAATTACCAGAAGGTTATGTCCATATGTAGAACACATATGAGTTTCAGAAAAGTGAGAAAAACTCAAACAGGAAGTAGGATCGAGCAAACAGTGCTAAAAACTGGTCGAAATTAGAACGCATATTTCTGGCTCGGTATTGGAAGAACTTGGCGCCAGCAAACAGAGGTCGGCGCCAACGATTTGGCTTTAGCGCCTGGCGACAGAAGTTGTCGGCTTGCGCTAACGTCAAATAATGGGCACTAGACTTTGTTTTCTGACGCTAGTTCCTACATGCCTCAGCAGCTTTCTGTGCTTGATAAAATTTTCCAGATTCGCGCAGCATAATTTCGATCCTAGTTGTGAAAGTTATTTCTCAAATTTCCTACTTGTAAAAATCCTATGTTTTAACTCATTACGGATGGTCTTTCCAATGCGATCTTTTCTTTGCATATGAAAATAATGTTAATCAAAATTACGCACATGAAATAGAACTTTTCGAGTCTCATCCACTCATTCTAAATCATTGCCGAAATAAATTTCAGGAATTAAAATAGAAATCCTCCCTAGTGAAATCGCCAAAAACTGTAGGGAATATTTCAAGCGTTAGTCCCCTAGCTTGAACCCCACTGTGATCATACACTAAAGTACGGTGGCGTCCAAAGGGAAAGAAGATAGAGCAAAAGAGTCGCCAACAAGTTTTTTTAGGAATTTGTAAACTGTTCACGAGGTAAAGGTTACACCTCTTAACAATCTATGAGATCGTCAACTTCAATAGGTGTTGAACCATGACTGGTAGTTCGGGGATGAATGTAGAAATCCAACCTAAAAGAGATTGAACCTGCCCTAATAATAGGCTCTACTTTATTGTGATCGTATTCATGTGCGCTTTCTGACTAACTTGCAATCAATAGGATTAACCCTAAACCTGTTTATCTATGTTGGTTGAATATTAATGCACAAATAAAACTATTATTGGCGATCACTTGAATTATAATCAAATTAACCCTAAACAAGATTATCAATTATCTCATTAAGCGTGATTACAAGTACCAATTCCCTTTAAACATGCATAAAAAGGTGTGATCAAGCAATAACAATAAAAATCAAGCAACATAATAATAATTATAATAATAACCATAATAATCATCATAATAACAAATTATAATTAAAATAATCGATCATATAACAATAATAATCATCATTAAAATAATCATGTTAAAGCATAATAATAGCAAGATCCTAGGCATGATACTAACAAGATAAATAACATAACCTAGCATGTCACTAAACATAAAAATAAAATATTTAGCCCTAACGTGATACTAATAATCATAAATATTAGGAAGAACATAAAAGGCATCATACTTTTAGTCATACTTGATATTAAATTTACCCTAGACATGATACTATGAATCATAATAACAACCTAAGCATGATTTCTACATCATAATATCAATAAAAACCAATAAAGCACTTACTTGGATGCCTCATACCTGTTTCTACTAACAAAATACACACATTAGTAACTTCAAGGAAAATTATAAACAAAACAATTAAATTAAATAATTGAAAGAGAGATTTGGGACCAAACCCTCAGAAATTAAACCTTTCACGTCCAGGGCAAAGGCAACTTCGAATATAGCTAGGTGTATCTAAGTCTTTCGAATGCGGAATTTAGTATTTGAGAGAAGGCTAGTTTAGAAAAGAGAGAGAGAAAGAGTAATCAAGAAAATCTTGATGAGAGTTGGTGAATGAAAACGAAGTTTTTAGAAAGCTATTTATAGAGAAAATCAGCCAAAAAGATAGAAAATTGAAACAGAATTCTGACGCACATAAAACTTGATAGCGTCGACAGCTGGCAATTAGCGCCATGCGCTGAAGGTTAGCGCAAGGCGCCAAGCCTTAGCTCCAGGCGCTAATGCTTAGCGTCAGGCGCTAATAATCAGTTTCACGCGTTTTTGTTTTTGTCATATCTTTTGATCCGGAAGTCCAAATAAGGCATATAATATGTCGTTGGAAAGCTCTTGAAGTCTACTTTATAACCCTATTTTTATAAGATTATAATATTATGTAGATAAAAAGATATGGCCGAAATAGTGGAAGGGTGTC
This sequence comes from Chenopodium formosanum, assembly GCA_024500155.1. NCBI lineage: Eukaryota > Viridiplantae > Streptophyta > Magnoliopsida > Caryophyllales > Amaranthaceae > Chenopodium > Chenopodium formosanum. The sequence continues at coordinate 23,902,001 of CM044880.1, forward strand.
AGTTTTGGATAGAGTTTCATGTCTCATTCATATCTTTTTTGTTATAACTCGTATTTAATATTATAATATATAATTGGAAAGAAAATTTCAAAATCTATCCAATCATATAAAATTTGGATACAGATTATGAGTCACAAAAATTAAATTTGAATATATTCCACTTCATACAAAACAAGGATTCTCAAAAGGAGTATTTTTATTCAATTTCAAACTCTTTAAAACATAATTATCAATCCTAACTCCATTACGATTTAAGAGAACCTTCTAGAGTATTCTAAAAGAATATAATCAATCCTAATATCTTTAGAAATGATAATTAATAATAGGCCCTCCTCTAGATCATTGGGCCGCATATATAAACCAAATCAGGCCCAGTTTAGTATTTTGGCCATAACTTCCTCATTATTCATCGAAATTGGACTTATAATATATCGTTGGAAAGATCTTTTTAAACCCCATCCAACTACACTATTTTTGGACACTTATCATGGATCAAACTAAACTAGAATGCACGTTTTTCAAAAAATAAGATAAGAAAAGAAATATTTTCAAAAACAGAAAGAAGAGATATTTTAATAAAAACATCCTCATCACTAGACTTTTCACACTTTCTCTTTATTCAATAATCAAATGACGTGAGAGGTATTCATCACTGGGTTTGGTTTTTGGGAGACACAAATAGGTGTCTATAGATAGTCATAATGAGAAATATACTTATGGCCATTTTTAATCTCTTAAAGTAATCTCATAGGTCTATCCAGTATTGTTCTAAACCAACGCCTGTGCAAATGATTTATGACAATTATGTCCTTGTAGCATAAGAAACGATGTTATAAACCATACTACACACTAATTTCAAGTGGTCATTAATTGTCCAACATTTAAATGACCTTGATTAGGGATAATTTTTTATTATAATATTCAACATTCACTTAATAGGTGTCTCTTTATCCAATACATTGTCTTGATACCCTATCTCAAATATTCTTACAATCGAATGGTCACATTATTTAATTCTAAACCAAAAATAAATAATAATGGAGTGATAAAAATTGCATGAAATTTGAATTAGTCAAAAAACTTAATGGTTCAACACAGTGTTTTACATTAAAATATCTGAACTTAATTAAAACACAAGACTAGGGAAATCACTACTACAAAAATTGGCAAAGAGACCCGTTGAAATATGCCTGATAGACTGCCTCACAACGGGTCTCTATCTCAGGGGTCTGTTTGGTAAAGAGACCCGTCATTAGTTGGGGTCTGTTTTTTATGACAAAGAGGCCCGTTGTAAGTGATGTCTGGTTCGTTACATGAGTTATAAATTTAATAAGTTTGAAGAAAAAGAAACCTGGTGTTAGAGATAGGGGGTCTGTTAAGTGGTACCGAATAGACCTACCATGTCAAATAACTGGACTTTTTGTCCTCTTAGTTTTATTCTTAAAAAAAATTATAATATTTTTGTTTTTTATTTGGTACGATTTTGGAGGTTTTTCATTTGATTTTTGAAAATTCTATTTATAAATTGGCAAATTATTTATAAATTGAAAATTACACTTTAAGAACACAGAAAAAAACAACGGATTAATTGATGCGAGATAGAATAAAATCCAACAAAAATTTACAAAAAAAAAAAAAAAAAGAAAAAAAAAACCCTATGAATTTACTGAAATTTAACAATTACAATAACACCATATAACAACAAGGCTTGAATATTCCATTTCCAATCTCCTCTGTTTGAGAATTTACTGTGACGAAATCATACAAACCCTGACAAAACAAAAATAAAAAAAACAAATTAATCTTGATTAATGAAATTGATATACGAAGTAAAACAAAACAAATTCACTAACAAAACAATATACTACATCCAAAACAATTATAACATAGTTAGTAAGTTACCCACTTGAGTATAATAAGACTGAATGGTGAAGAACACCAGCAAAAAAAATACAACAATTAGCTCCGAAAACCTGACCCGAAATAGGACTATAACAAAAAATGAATATAAGGTATAATTAAGAGCCACATTATATGTAATTCATAAAAAATACAAAAAAACAAATAAGTTGTATGTACTTTTCATAAAATCCAACTCATAAAATTTGTTCAATTAAATTGAGAAAATTCTGAAACGAATGAATGATAAGAAACTTTATATAAAATACAATTCAAAAGTTTAATAACAATCAAACCACAAATATAGAGACAATTTAAACTAAAAAATCAGGTTATAGATCGATTACCTTAATTTTAATCGGAATTTCAGTCATAAATTAAACAAAAATCTTCATAATTTGCGGATCTATTATTAAACCGTCATTGAAACTTAGCAAATAGCGATTTTCTCAAATTTGGTAAAAAAAAGAGGAAAAAAAGCAAGCATGTATAAGAGGAGAGAAAGAGCCCATTTTACCATTCTTGGAATAAATATAGTATTTCGATTTAATGGAGAAAAATGACAGAGTATTGATTCAATGGAGAAGGGAATTGAAGAGTTGACGGCGGCGCATTCATAAGGAAAAGACGAGGGTTTTAATTATGGGTTGGGCTTGGGAGGAGGTTTTGTAGAGAGAGAATAGGTGAATGCCAAGTAATAATGAAAATGAAATGGTCAGGACTCCAATTCTACTAGCAGGAGGCCAGGAGTAAAAGCAAAGCTAAGAGACCCGTGATATTAGTCAACGGATCTTTCAATTCCCTTCTCTAATTAAAGGTGTGGGACCTAACAAAATAAGAGACCCGTTAAGATTTATAACTGGTCTCTCATTTCTCACTCTCTTTGTTTAATACACATAAGAGACCCGTTATAATTAATATTGGATCTTTTACAACAAACAGACCCTATTGGTTAAATATCGGGTCTTTTATTAGGGTTATTTTTCTATGTTTTGTAGTAGTGAATCAAAGTCAATCTACAACGTGCTTGATTGTTATTGCCTTAACGTGCGTGTTGTTTTTCACTTGAGGCAAAGGTTTAGTGAGAAGATCGGCTACATTGTCGTCCATTCCAATCTTACAAATTAAAATTTCACCTTCGGACTTCTATTCCCTTATCATGAGAAATTGCCTTTTAACATGTTTGGCCTTTTGATGTTCCCTTGGCTCTCTAGATTGAGCAATATCTCTATTGTTGTCACAATAGAGGTATATTGGTCCCTTGATGGAGGGTACAACATCAAGTTCACCAATGAACTTGCAAATCAAAACTGGCTCCTTATTTGCTTCAGAAGCTACCAAGTATTCGGCTTTAATTGTAAAATATGTTGTTGACAAGGCAATAATCGTGTCGTTGAGCGACTACACCTAAATCAAATGAATTTATAACGCTCTACTGACCTAATACGTGTTAGGGTAAATAGAGGGGTCGAACCACAGGGAGAAATGCTTAAGCACTGCATTCATTACCTAGGGTCTAAGCTATCTCAAAACAAGAAGTGTGAATAACTAAAAGGTTAAACTAAGAACGAAATGGATTAAAATTAATATAGCTAGGCACCAAGGGAAATGGGTAGATGAAGTTAACGCTTAATCATGCAATAACAAAGTAGCATATCAATGGTAAACTAAACATGCATGAATACCGAAGTAAAGGGGTCCAATCTAACCGCCTTACGGGGTTAATTGGTTTCTCCTAACATAGCCACTTTGTTTCCACATTAGAACCATATATTAGAAGGTGCAAACAAAGAATTATCGATAGTAATGAATCTCAACTAAGTGAACTTCCGTTACTTGTTAGTAAAGACTCATCTTTGATCAACTAACAATGTGCACTTGCAAGAAAGACCAAAGAATATCAAGCATGCAAAGACTTTAATCACCATTAACTAACCCCAACATTATAAGCATGAACAATTAGCAACTACACCATCCCCACACCCTTGGCTAGGTGACTACTCACAAATCATATTGAAAACAATATCAATCATTAAATCAATAAGCATCAACATGATTAATAAGCAAAGAAGAAAAATCAAAGCAAATAAGCAAAATAAAAAACAAAGGTAAAGAGAAAGAGTAAGAGATTGCTCATTAATTGAAGATGAAGGTCTACAAAGGATTGAACAAACTCCTTCTTCAAAATCCTAGTTCATCAATGAAGAAAACCACACTTTCTCTCTCTAGCAATGAAGACTAATAGTGTTTCTCTCTCTAGATTAAACTAAAATGTAGAAAAATTAAAACTAAGTTAATCTAAGCTTCAAAACGTTCTAAGATGGGACTTATATAGTCCGTATAGAGCCAGTTGATAAAAGGAGAGGTCCGACCGAACAATGGGAAGGTTGGCCGGACTACAGGGTAGGTTCGGCCGAACCATGGGTAGGTTCGGCCGGACTACAGGGTAGGTTCGGTCGAACCATGGGTAGGTTCGGTCGAACCTCCCTAATCTTGTTCTGGTCGAACTCCTGTGGTTCGGCCACTCCTGCAAAACTGCCAAATTTCATCTTGTCCCTGCCTCGACGTTTGGCCAAACCACTGAGCAGGTTTGGCCACACTTTCAGGAGGTTCGGCCGAACCTCTTCTGAATCATGCTTCCTCCAGCATCCCTTGAGCTTAGCTTCCTCCTCTTGAAAATCCCGATGGTTGCTACAAAGCATAAGCATGAAAATCAAAACAAGAACAAAGCGAGAAGACTAAGAAAAGGGAAGATAAAGGAGAAAGAAAAGAGGAAGCAAAACTAAGTAAAATTGCTTAGAAAAAAGGCCAAACAAGTGCAAATGAGGGGAGAATCCTTAGAGAAAAAGGATAAAAGAGTGGCATAAATGCCACTCATCAAAATTCTCCACACTTGCCTTTTGCTTGTCCTCAAGCAAGGAATACTATAACAAAAAGACAACACACAACAAGCATAATATGACAAGGGTTAAGAAAATCAATCAAGCTTCACGATGGGAAATGCTCCAAATGGACTCTAACATAGGGACATGAATAAAAAAAATGCTTACTTTTCTCAACTCAAAGAAGGGGAACACGTTCTAAGATGCTCATGGTTGAAGGAGACTGTTGTTTTAACGAATACTACAAGAAGGGGGGGGGGTTGAATTGCAGTATGAGAATTTAGCCTAACTTTTTGCGGAATTAAAATTAAGTTAGCTAAAGGAACTGAAAGATAAGCTAAAGGAATTAAAGAATGCAAGAGAGATTTTACGTGGAAAACTCCTTAGCCCTAACAAGGAGAAAAACCACGACCACTTGGGATTTTGGGAAAAGAATCTTCACTATAATAGGGCAAATGATCCTATTACAAGCTAAAGACTCAAACTCAAGTTCCTCTACGAACTTGAGACCCTGAGGAACAAGTCACCCAACTTGTTACTCTTCTCTTCTCTTTCTCTCTTCTCACTTCTCTGTTCTCTCCTCTCTTTCTCTTCTCTTTCTCTTCTCTTCCTCACTTCTCTTTCTCATACACAAGCGTTCACTCGAACTTCCCCATTCCCCAATTACAACTCGAAAGAAAAACAAACTCTAGTATAAGACCATTAAGAACACTCTAATGAACTTGTGTGGAATTGACACCTGACTCGATTTAAAGCTTGAAAACTTATGTGAGCAAGGTGAAGTTTTCCATCTGAAATTAACAACTATTTATAGACCAAAAATCGTTTAGGAAAACTTCTTTGTGCAGCAAATCCATTACGCCACTACTCCAACCCACTAAGAAGATCATGTCCCTAAAATTAAGGAACCATGAACTCCTTAATGTGCACGGCCATGACTTGAAGAAAATCATGGAGGAGTAGGCAGCAAGGTTTTTAGAAAACGTGTGAGATTTTATTTGCAAAAGATATTTTTAGAAAATCAGAATAAAAATAAAATCCTCTTTTTGTTTGAAAAGATAAACGTTTAGAAACCAACTTTCCTAAAATTTAGCTAGCACAAAATTATCTTTTTAGACCAATTCCACACAGATTTTTCGAGTGCTATTTAATATCTTATACTTACATAAATCCTAAAATATGAAAATATATTTAGTCTTCATGTTCTCTGATGAAGCTTCTACTCCGAGGCTTCTGTTCCTTGCAAGGAACTTCTCTTCTTTAGTCTTCATTTCTGAAGCGTCAGTTCCAATGAGGGAACTCTTCTATATGGTTAGCTCTGCTTCTGGCCTTCTTGTTCCTCATAGTATTTTTACAAGATACTTCATTCTCCTGGTCTTCGTAACTGAGTACACACTTAAACAATCAAGCACTTATTAGTTTGTAAGTAAGTGAGGTTGTGTCATCATCAAAATCATTAAGTCCAACAATATTCCCCCTTTTTGATGTTGACAAACAAACCTAACTTACTTACAAGGAAACAAAGATAAACCATTTTATTCCTAAAGAAGGAAATGCAAAAATAAGATACAATGCAGAATAGAAACTAAGTTAAGAAAATAAAAACAATGCATAAATAAATAACTTAAGAAAAAAACTGAAAAACTTGAAAAAAAACTTGTATATACATTATATCTGCTTGTAGAGATTTGGCAGCTTGTGAAGATTTCGAACAGAGACCATAGAATGATTAAGTTTCCTTAATAGTTTGCATCCTTTTCCTCCTTTTGACATTATCAAAAACTAACACACAAGTATATAGTATACCATGACACAGCACCAACTAGTGGTTCAGTGTTAAGACAAGAAGCATGCATAGAGAGAAAACATTCACAAAGCATATAGGCAAAAGAAACATAGACATTCATCATCCAAAACCAATTAAAAATATCGGCCAAATGTACCAACTTTGCAAGTTTACCAAAAGAAAATAAAAAGTACCCAAAATATTACAGACCAAATAAAAATTGTTCCCAAAAGCAAATAAACAGAATGTTTCATCAACAAAGAAAGGCTGCAAGGAAAGACAGGTTAAGATGCAGTGCTCTGGTCATCATCAACAACAAGATCCTCCAGCTTCTTGCTGATTTGAGACACTATGTCCTTCACAATGGACTGTCTCCCCTGTTATGAGCTCGTGACCAGTTCCTTCACATCAGCACTTAGAGTGAGCACACTCTTATTCAGTTCCTCTATGTTCACCTTTGACTGCTCTTGTTCCTTCAGCAATTTCTGGAGCATCTCCTTCACCTCCTTCACATCTTCGCTGGGAACCGTAGGTGGGGAACTGAAAGCGGCAAAACCTGTACATGTAGATGCATACTTGCTCGAAATAGGAGAGCTTGTGAATTTCTGCAAATCCTCTTGCACCCCTGAGATATCAATGCAAATAGGGGCAGAGGTCTCCTTTTTCTTCATCAGCCTTAAACTCTTCCTTTTTTTCCTTACCCCTGTCTCAGTCACTTCCTCAACCACCTTTTCCTCTTCCTCCTCCTGAATATCCTGCACCACTCCCTCTATAATCCCAGTAGCTCTCTCCTCTTCCCCCTCAGCTAGTCCACCTACTTCCTTAGGCCTTTTCTCCTTTTCCTCCAGCACAACTTCAAAACATCCATCCACAACCTTCATCTTATGATTTTCAAGGAAAATATATTGCATGTATTCGGTATTTTTGAGGGGCAGAGGTTCTTTATCAGTAAATGAGGTGCCAAAGCTTACGAAAACATAGGTAAGTAGGTTACCATATCCTACCTTCCATCCTTTTGGAACATAGTGAGAAAGATGTTGGATCATGATGGAGGGAAAGTTAATTTGGATCTTTTTGGCTAGGCAATAGATGAGAACAGAGTCAAGCTTGTTGGCACTGTCTCTCTTTTGGGTTCGAGGAATAATGTCATTGAAAACAAATTTTAGCAGAATTTTGTCAAGAGGGGTTAGGTCATTGTGATTTATGTAGGTTTCCTCCGGGTCTCCACCTAGATACTCCACAATCTCATCAATGTTTGCATCAGAAAGAGGGTTCCTTATCACATTGCTCTTAAAATACAAGTCATATCCAGTATTAGGAACATCAAACAACTTAGCCAAGTACATCGCATCAAACTCAATTTCTTTTCCATATACACAGCAGCGAATAACACCTTTAGAGTATTTGAAACTTTTGCAAAAATCCCTCATAGCATCAACATACATACTCCGATTAAAGCATTCACTCAACAAATTCACCCAATTTTGAGCTTCAATCAAATCAAGCAGTTCATACAATTTAACAGACTTACACCAAGGAAGATTAATAGCCAAACCTGTCACAAAGTGATCACTAATCTTCTCTTGCCGTTTCATGGCTGCAGGCTTGTCTCGGTAATTGACCCCTAGTTCCGGAGCGCTTTCTTCTTCTTCTTGCATGTCATCGGACTTCCTTTTTTGAGAAGATTGGGATTCGGTGGTTGAATCCACTTTTGGAGGCTCTTGGTTATCAATGGGGTTAATTTCCGGTGGGATTTCCATGGTAATTTCTGGAATTGGGTTAGTGTTAAGGTCAACTTCAATTTGGGTTTTTAGAGAGGTAGACATTGGAGAGTAGTTTTGATCGGAGTGATGAGAGAGAAGGTAATTTTTGTGTGGTGTAAATTTGTGTGAGGCTGACATCTTTTATGGTGGAGGTAAATTGGTGAAGTGAGGTGACATTTGGGAGGTGAGGTGAATTTAGTTGATTTGACACTTATATTTATTGCTTAGGGAAACGCAAACCGTGTTTCAAGAGAGTAGTGTAAGTGGGCTACTTTTTGAACAAAAGATAATGATGAATTTAGATGCATTCATCCGATTTTTGTGTTTAGATAAAAAGAATTTGGAATTTTGAAAAATAGATAAACACAACAATTTTATCTTTTGAATATTGTTAGTAAAGAACACTTGCAAATACAACTTGATACACGGAACAAATCAACAAGGCTCATGCAACCAATTTTGGACTTTTCATATTCTATCTCTTTCAAATTTACATGCCCTTAGTAAATATTACTCCTGCTTACAACTTGTCTTAACTATGTAATTAAACATATAACACTTGTGCACAGTATACAACAGATTAAGCATGTCAGTTTGAGTTTCATACCTGAGGGAACTTGATGCATTTTTCTCAGTATAACTTAATCATCCCAAGTTCCATTCTCATCTTCTCATGCCTTTCTCTATTTAAGGGTTTTGTTAATATATCTGCAATTTGATTGTCATTTTGGCAGAAATCTAATTTAATCAAACCCTTTTCAACATTATCCTTAAGGAAATGATGCCTTATATGAATATGCTTAACTCTTGAATGATGGACTGGATCTTTAGATATGCAAATTGCACTAGTGTTATCAAAGTAGATAGTAATGCAATTAAATTTAATACCAAAGTCACGTAACTGTTGTTTTATCTAGAGGACTTGAGAGCAACAAGCAGCTGCTGCTACATACTCAGCCTCTGCAGTAGACAATGCAACAGTATTTTGTTTCTTGGAACCCCAAGAAACTAGACAAGAGCTAAGGAACTGAACCATACCTGAGGTGATTTTCCTATTGACTAGGTCACCTGCATAGTCAGCATCTGTGAATCCTCTAAGCATAAAGTCATCACTTCTAGGATAGAACAGACACAGGTCATCTGTTCCTTTGAGGTATCTCAAAATTCTCTTAACAGCCGTTAGATGTGATTCTTTAGGATTAGACTGAAATCTAGCACACAATCCAACACTAAAGGAAATGTCAGGCCTACTGGCTGTTAGATATAACAATGATCCAATCATACCTCTGTAAGTGGTTTGATCCACACTTGTTCCTTGTAGATCCTCATCAAGTCTTGTTGCTGTTCCCATAGGTGTATGATTTGTCTTGGCATTTTGCATGTTGTACTTCTTCAGAAGTTCCTTGACATACTTATGTTGGTGAATCATTATTCCTTCAGCTGTTTGCTTTATTTGAAGTCTAAGGAAGAAATTCAATTCACCCATCATGCTCATCTCAAATTCACCACCCATTAGCTCAGCAAAGTACTTGCACAAACCATTATTAGTAGCACCAAATATAATATCATCTACATAGATCTGTACAACTAACAAATCAATTCTTCGAGATTTAAGGAAAAGAGTTTTGTCTACTTTTCCTCTTTTGAAATCATTTTTTAGTAGGAACTTTGAAAGCCTTTCATACCAGGCTCATGGAGCTTGTTTGAGCCCATAGAGAGCTTTATCAAGCTTAAAAACATGATTTGGAAATTTTTGATTTTCGAAACCTGGAGGTTGTTCAACAAACACCTCCTCATTTAAGAAACCATTTAGAAAAGCACATTTCACATCCATTTGATAGAGTTTGAAACCCATAAAAGAAGTAAAAGCCACTAGAATTCTAATAGCTTCTAATCTAGCTACAGGAGCAAAGGTTTCATCAAATCAATACCTTCCTGTTGGTTGTAGCTTTTCACAACCAATCTAGCCTTGTTCCTTACTATGGTGCCATGTTCATCAAGCTTGTTCCTGAACACCCATTTAAGCCCAATTACTTTCTTTCCCTTAGGCTTTGGCTCAAGGTGCCATACCTTGTTCCTTTCGAACTCATTGAGTTCCTCTTGCATGGCCACTATCCAATCAGCATTTCCCAAGGCTTCTTGATGATTTCTTGGTTCCAGAATGGACAAAAATGCATGGAATGCGCAGTAGTTCCTCATCTGTGATCTTATTTGAGGTCCTTTTCCTATATCACTGATAATTAGATCAGTTGGATGGGAACCTCGATACCTGAATGGTCGGGGTTGGAATTCCCTTGCTGGAACTCCAATTTGAGGAGCTTCTTTTTCTGTTCCTTTTGCTTCTTTTGCTTGTTCCTCATTCACCTGTTCATCTGGTTGAGGAACCACTCCATTGATGATTCTCTTCTAGAGCAGGCTGATTTTCTTTGGTTTGCTTTTGGGTCTCTTCTTCATCCCTGTCTCTTATCAATCAAATTTCAAAATCATTATCATCTTCTTGTTCCTGTACACTCACAAACTGGTTAACTTCATCAAAGATTATATGAATTCTTTCCTCAACACACATTGAGCTCTTATTGTATACTCTATAAGCTTTGCTATCAGAGGCATATCCTAGAAATATGGCCTCTTCACTTCTTTCATCAAATTTCCCTAGGTTTTTCTTACCGTTGTTATGTACAAAGCACTTACAACCAAAGGCTCTAAGATGAGATATGTTTGGCTTTCTTCCCCTGAATAGTTCATAGGGAGTCTTGTTGATGATACATCTGATTGTTACTCTGTTAAGGATGTAACAAGCTGTATTCACGTCTTCAGCCAAGAAGTTCCTTGGCAATCCACTTGCAATCAGCATCGTTCTAGCCATTTCCTCAAGGGTTCGATTTTTCCTTTCTACAACTCCATTCTGTTGGGGAGTCCTTGGAGCTGAGAAGCTATGATTCATGCCATTTTCCCTGCAAAACTCATCGAATCTTGAGTTCTCAAATTCAGTTCCGTGATCTGATATGAGATGGACTATGGAGTGACCACTGATTTTCTGTATTTTCTTGGCAAAGGCAACAAACTCGTTAAAAGTTTATCTTTACTAGCAAGAAAAATAACCCAAGTGAATCTAGAATAGTCATCAACAATAACTAAAACATATTTCTTGCCACTCCTGCTTTGAATTCTCATGGGAACACACAAATCCATATGGATTAATTCCAAAGGCTTTGTAGTGCTCACTATTTTCTTCAATTTAAAAGATGAGCGAACATGCTTGCCTTTTACACATGCATCACAAACTTTGTTCTGTAGGAACTTGATAATAGGAAGTCCCACAACCAAGTTCCTTGACCTTAGCTTGTCGAGTAATGAAAAGCTAGCATGTCCAAAACGTTTATGCCATAGCAGGGGATCATCTTCAACAACACTCAGACATGTAAGGTTGTTCCTTGGGATTAAGTTGAGGTCAACTGTATAAGTGTTCCCTGTTCTTGTTCCTTCTAGAACAACCTTTCCTGACTTGTTGTTGATGATGTTACAAGAATCAAAAGTAAAAATTACAGAGTTTCCTTTGTCACAAAATTGTGATATACTGAGCAAATTGTGCATTAAGGCCTCGACCAGGAACACATTATCAATGGAATGAGATTTTGATCTACCAATTTTGCCTTTCCAATGATCTCGCCCTTCTTATTATCCCCAAAGGTTACTGTTCCTCCAGGGTAGTCTTCTAGTGAGAGGAATTTTGATTTATCACCTGTCATATGCTTTGAACAACCGCTGTCGAGATACCACGAGTTTTTCCCCCTCACTAGGACCTGCAAGAAAACTAAGCATTAGGATCAAGAACCCAGGTTTCCTTGGGTTCCTTAGACGTGGATGCAATATCAGTTTTCTTGACCCACACTTGTTTTACGTTTCTTTTATCAGCTTCTTCTCTTATCCTACACTGTCCATAGAGATGTCCAGACTTACCACAAAAAGTGCATACCTTCATGCTAGGAAGCTCAACATATTTCTTTTGCTTACCTTTCCTCTTGGTTATAAAGCCAAGGCCTTCAGTTCTTTTTCCTTGAGCTTCAGCTATCCACTTAGGTATGACTTTTGGGTCAATACTTCTATCCTTTTTAGCATTCAGTTCAGATTCAAGTTAATCCTTTTGAGTTTTTAAAGTGGAAAGCTCATTTTTCAAATTTTCAAAATCAACATTGAATTTAAGCAACTGATCGCTTGAGGAACTGCTAGAACTGATATCAGAATTTATGAGCTTATACTGAGTTAATTCAACAATCAGAAGAATACTTTCATTCTTAATCTTATCAGCTATCTCAGTTATGTGTTTGTATTTAAAATCAAGCTCTCTTAATTTGCTTTGAGACTTGGCATATGCTGTTTCCAACCAAGCACCATGTTCTTTGCAAACCTTAAGAGCTTTTTCACATTTGTTCAACTTTACACATGTATCTCTAAAGAATTCTTCTTCTTCTAGACATATATCTATCAAGACATCTTTAGAGAGAGTTTTAAGCTGTTTAGGATCAAGAAATACCTCTTTCTAGAGTTCCTCAAGGTAAGCTTTTTCATCTTCTGATTTGGCCATCAAACAGAGATTGGTTGTCTCCTCTTCTGGTTGGTCATCATCTTCTTATTCACTTTATGAGTCTCCCCAGGCTGCTATCATGGCCTTCCTCATGTCTGACTTCTGATAGTTTGCTTTGCTGAATTTTTCTCTTCTTTATTCCTTAGCCTTTCCTTTTCCTTTATCATTTTCCCAAAGGGGACAGTCTCTGATAAAGTGATCTGGGGATCCACACTTGTGGCAGTTGTAGTCAGGCTTTGGATTTGAGGTCTTTTTCCCGAAGTTCTTGAGGTTCGGCCTTTCTTAATCATCTTTTTGAATCTTCGCACAATTAGGGAAGCCTCATCCTCGTCCACTTCTGAGTATTCCTCCTCATCATCCTTAAGAGCCAATCCCTTGTTCCTCATGGGTTCATTGTTGACTCCAAGGTGTAGCTCATGAGTCATGAGAGAGCTTGCTAGTTGTTCAATATTGAACTTGCTAAAGTCCTTCGTTTCCTGAAGGGCTGTCACCTTAGCTCTCCACCTCTCATATTGTGGAAGACTTCTAAGAACCTTCCTAACCTGCTCATCTGTAGGAATCTGTCTACCAAGGGAAACCAACTCATTTATGATGTTAGTAAAACGGGTTAGCATCTCTTGAATGGTTTCCTTAGGCTGCATTTCAAATCTTTCATACTTAGACATAAGTAGATCGATTTTTGAGCGTTTAACCTCATTAGTTCCTTCATGAGTAATCTGCAGCAAATCCCAGATTTCCTTAGCGTTCTTGCACCCCATAACACGATTGTGTTCGTGAAGTCCAAGTCCACAGTGGAGCAATTTCACAGCCATAGCATTTATTTCCATTTTATCAAAGTCCTCTTTTTCATATTTAGACGTAGGCTTAGGGATTACCTCATTCTGAGCATTAGTGTTGGTGACTTCGAAATCACCAACCTCGATGACCCTCCAGACTTGGTAGTTCTCTGCCTTGATAAAGATCTCCATGCGGTTCTTCCAGTAAGTATAGAACTTGCCGTTGAACATAGGAGGCCTTGTGTTGAGTATCCTTCCTCGAGCTTCTCATGAGTATTCATTTTCCCCAAGACCTTTCTTCTTCAGGGTTTCCTGATTTTCCTAGAAGTTAGGCTCTAATACCAATTCTTGTTTTAATGAATACTACAAGAAGGGGGGGGGGGGGGGGTTGAATTGTAGTATGAGAATTTAGCCTAACTTTTTGCGAAATTAAAATTAAGTTAGCTAAATGAACTGAAAGATAAACTAAAGGAACTAAAGAATGCAAGAGAGATTTTACGTGGAAAAGAATCTTCACTATAATAGGGCAAATGATCCTATTACAAGCTAAAGACTCAAACTCAAGTTCCTCTACGAACTTGAGACCCTGAGGAACAAGTCACCCAACTTGTTACTCTTCTCTTCTCTTTCTCTCTTCTCACTTCTCTGTTCTCTCCTCTCTTTCTCTTCTCTTCCTCACTTCTCTTTCTCATACACAAGCGTTCACTCGAACTTCCCCATTCCCCAATTACAACTCGAAAGAAAAACAAACTCTAGTATAAGAACATTAAGAACACTTTAATGAACTTGTGTGGAATTGACACTTGACTCGATTTAAAGCTTGAAAACTTATGTGAGCAAGGTGAAGTTTTCCATCTGAAATTAACAACTATTTATAGACCAAAAATCGTTTAGGAAAACTTCTTTGTGCAGCAAATCCATTACGCCACTACTCCAACCCACTAAGAAGATCATGTCCCTAAAATTAAGGAACCATGAACTCCTTAATGTGCACGACCATGACTTGAAGAAAATCATGGAGGAGTAGGCAGCAAGGTTTTTAGAAAACGTGTGAGATTTTATTTGCAAAAGATATTTTTAGAAAATCAGAATAAAAATAAAATCCTCTTTTTGTTTGAAAAGATAAACGTTTAGAAACCAACTTTCCTAAAATTTAGCTAGCACAAAATTATCTTTTTAGACCAATTTCACACAGATTTTTCGAGTGCTATTTAATATCTTATACTTACATAAATCCTAAAATATGAAAATATATTTAGTCTTCATGTTCTCTGATGAAGCTTCTACTCCGAGGCTTCTGTTCCTTGCAAGGAACTTCTCTTCTTTAGTCTTCATTTCTGAAGCGCCAGTTCCTGTGAGGGAACTCTTCTATATGGTTAGCTCTGCTTCTGGCCTTCTTGTTCCTCATGGTATTTTTACAAGACACTTCATTCTCCTGGTCTTTGTAACTGAGTACACACTTAAACAATCAAGCACTTATTAGTTTGTAAGTAAGTGAGGTTGTGTCATCGTCAAAATCATTAAGTCCAACAGAGACAAACCTAAGCTAAGCGTAGAGAACTAATGATTTCATCCTCTGCCCTAGGTCCAACAAAGACGGTCAGCGTTCTCTCCACTAGCTGCAAATCATCCCCAAGTTAGCTCCTCATGATTCCTTAAGGGAACCGTAAAAAGAAATTTTATGTGGAGTCATAAGGTTATCCCGACATCTCAACTATGCACACTCTTTCCATAGGGATGAAATCTATCTCCCTCCACCGTTCTTTGATCGCACTCCTCCAAGTCCAAGGGTCTTAACTCGGGTTATAATGTCATGGCTAGGGGTTAAGGTTGGGAATTAATTTGAAAATTTTGGTGGCAAATACTAAGTGAAGAAAAAGAGTGGCCATCTCTCAAGAACAACCTAAGAATTGAACCTAAATTCAAATTACAACCTTCAATACAAAATTTCACAACATTACTTCATTTCTCTCATCATTTTCTGTTTCTTTTCTCTTTTTTTTTTCAACTCTTCTTTCTTCTTTTTTTTTTTATTCTTTTTTTTTTCTTCTCTTTTTTTTTCTTTTTTTTTTCTTTTGGTCTTCATACGTTGCATCCTTCCTCACAAACTTTTTGCAAATATTTTCTTTCATGAACAACTTTCAAAATCTCACTTGAACCAATATTCACAACTTTCTTGCCCTAAAACCAACACTCTCGAATTCGAACCTCAAAAGCCAATGCTTCACTAACTACAAGGGTTGGTAGAACATAGACGATAGGTTTGTAATATGGCTAGATCAAGAAAGGGGAATGAGGCCCAAATTGGTTAGCAAGTGGGTGGATGTAAAAATGAAAATCAAATTTGTAACAAAACACAATGAAAACAAAGAAAAATGAGAAGAAATGCCCTCTTCCTACTTTAAAGTTGTTTGGTCACGATCTCGGGAGCTAAATACCAACACAAAGATTAAGACATGCATAGTTAAGGATCCAAAGCGCCGCTCACAAGAATTATGAAGGCTAGAACAAATGACGCTCACACGGGATAAAAATAAGCAAATACCAACCAAGGGAATCCTATTCACTACAGAGAGCAACATCATCTTGCCACTTCCCGTGAACTAGGGGGTTCAAACGTCATCAAAAGTTCTAAACCGGGCTACCTTAGCTTATAATGTGTCTAATTCAACCTTAAGAATTCTTAAACCATGTAAACCCTCATCAACTAGGAAGGTATGCATTCAAAGTCATGTCATAAAAAAGGCAAACAAATTCTCGAATCCAAATGAATGAGCAAATCCACATCAAAAATATTTCAACTTACCATAGTCATGCTTGTTACACAGAAGAGAACAAGAAAAACACACACAAAGGAGGAAGAAATTAAAAAGGTTCATAATCGAAGCATGTAAATCAAATAAATCCAAATCGACAAACAAGTGATCATTGATATCAACATCAACGATCCCAGGTTCCTTGGAACCAAAATCAATCAACCTCAAACCATTCAAATCTTCCTAAACTAGACCTAAACTAAGCACTCAAAGAAAAAGAAAAAGAAAGAGAGGAAAGGTCTCACCGAATGCCGCTTGAAATATAAGACAAGATAATATATCCAATCTCACCAAGGAGCTAGTGTTGCTCCTTAACGTCCTACATCTCAGCTTCAAGCTTCAATAAAGATGAGCCAAACAAAAGAAACTACAACAAAACAAGAAAAGGTTAGAAAACAAAGAAAAAGACTAAAGAAATAAACAAAAAGAAGAAAAAATAAATAAAAAGCTATCTACAAAGTTTGGATTAAGGGGATTTGGATTTTCGGGAAATTTGGATTTTTTTCTCGGGAGCATCTCCACATACAAAAACTTAGGAATCATCAAAGAAAATCATCAGAAATCAGCAAAAATAATCATAAAGCATCATCATCATCATCACATCACCACATCAATATCATCACAACATCACCATCTCATCACATCACCATCACAACATCACCAACATCATCACCACCATCACAACGCCACATCAATACCACAAGGCCACTATCCTCACTATCCTCCTTATGTGCAAGCAACTACCCTACCACTCTACCTTCCTATGTACACTTCAACCAACCAAAAGGACATCCTCCCCCACACTTTTCTTTTGCTCGTCCCGAGCAAAAGTGACAAGTGAGAAGATCGGGGGGGAGGGAAAAGATCCCTCATCACTGGTTATCATCTCCTCGCCCCCTAGGTTGAGGGGGGTTATTAGGATCAAACCCGGGAGTGTCCATGAAAGGGTGGAAGGGTTGATTAAAGTGCTTATAGGGCCACCCTTGGGCACCCCAACCACCATCAAAAGGAGCGGGGGAGGATGTGGATGCCGGGTCATAAGCCGGATCATAGCCACTCGGACGATAGGGGTCGTATGGGGGGGTGCCAACGCGTTGGGTAGGGTCGATGAGACCTTCCCAATAGGCCTAGCAAGGGGGGGGGGGGTGGGGTGTTGAGGGTCATAGGGTCCCCAATGATGGACCGGACCCTCTCGAGGAGGGTGGTAAGGGTAGTTCACATAGGGCGCTTGAATGCCCGCTTGCACAAGATTGTCATAATTTGCCCTCGCGGAGTACCCCCATTGCTCAATGGAAGCTTGATTGTCTTGACGGATATCATCGAGGGTACTACGAACGGCATTGAAATCAAAAGGAGGAATAGAAAAAGAAGAAGATGCCTCACCTCCCCCGCTAAGGGGCGGAATGATTTGCTCTTGATAGAGGACCGGTGGAGGTTGAGGAACTCCACCCCGGGCTCTAGTTCGCCTCAGCTCATTGGGGATGTTTTGCTGAGGGATCTTCCATTTGAGAGGAGCGGAGTAGTCCACCGTAGTGAGGTCGGGGTCCGAGAGGACACACCATTCGATCTCCCTATCGACCAAGAGGATGAAACGGCGCTTGCTATTAGTGTAGTTGAGGAAGCGGCTGTGACAGAGGGCGTTTATGGAAAGAGCATAGGGAGGGAACTCGTCGGTGAGATCTTCTCGGGTTTGGTGCACGGGTGGGAGCAATTCAGTTTGATCTTTGTATGCTTTATTCTTCAAAGAAAGAGCAATGATAGTAATCATGCCACCCATAAATATCTCATCACCGAGACGGTTGTCCCTAGTATCCAAGAGCCGTTGGATGAAGGTGGAGGAGCATTGAAATTTGAGCCATTGAGGATTATCGGCCAAGAATAGGAAAGCAACCTCATCTTTTACCATGGAGCCGAGGTAGGCTTTGAAGAACACGGCATATTAGAGAAGCCGCACAAAATACCTCAAGGCTATATGAATGATGTTGTTGACCTTTGAGGTATTGGTTTGGAACCTATACTTGTTTGTGATACTCCTCCACCACTCTTGCTCGTTGTAAGGAATGCGATGAGAGGAGGTCATTTCGGACGGGTGATCAAGGTTGGTGGCGTGCCAAAAGAAGATCTCATTAATATCACTTTCCGTTAGAGAGTGATCCTCGTTGAACATTCTGAAGTGAATCATGAGTTGAGGATCCTCATCGACATCTTCTGGCTCAAAAACTTCCTTGCGAAGAGAGGCAAGGAATTCCAAAGTCACACGCTCATAAGTGTAAGCGTGGAGGTGAATGAAGTCACCCCATCCAAAGTTTTGAGCCAACCTTGTCACCTCATCCAATATTCCCAGCTTCCTCAAAGTTTGAGGGCAAAAGAATCTTGTAGACCAAATCGGACGCTTGACGAGTGATTCATATATGGGCCAAAATTGCTGGTCCGAAGCAATAATGCCATGATCATTGATGCCGGGAGGAGGTGGGAATTGCGGTCCTGAAGATTCTCCTACCCTCTTCCTATTTGAATTTCCATTTCCCTTGCCAAACATCTTGATTCTATAAATTCACCAAGAGCATATCATTAGAACAAATTGATAAGAGATGACATAAGAAGCCAAGTAGCTAGCCAAGGTAAAAGTGTATGCATGAGAGTATACGATTCAAGGCATGCATGAATGCATTTGAACCAAGGTTTGAATAAGAATTCCTATGTAATTCCTATATTAGTCCTAACAAAGTCTAGGTGAAATTTTGCTTGATGTCCCCAAATTTTCATGATATCCATTTATCAAACCATCAAAATCAAACCAAAACAATGAATAACAATCACCAACAAACATCCAACTCATGCATTTCTCAAACATAAAATAGTAACATGAACACCCTAGTATGAAATCAACAATCTTAAGCAAAGACATTGAGATCAAAATAAAACCAAGACAAACATGCATAATCATCATAACAACATGTTCTACTATCAACAACCAATCAATTGCAACAAATCAATCCAAAGAACCACATGAATCAAACAAGTTATTACTAACAATTTCAAGAATACCACAATTCATACTTAAATATGTAAAACATGGTAAAACTATAAGAAATTAAAGAAATAAACTTGCAAAAGCTAGGAAAAACATACCACAATTGATTGGAAGGAAGTAAAAACCCAAAAACACCAAAGCACTTAAACCCTTGAAATTGGGGAAAATGGACAGATGGGTTTTTTTGTGAGGAATTTTTGGTGGAGATTGTAGAAATTGAGTAGAGGATGGAAAATAAGTGAGAGAGGGTGAAGATTTGAGTGATTTTGATGGAGATTTGAGGTTGTAAGGGGAGGTGTAATGGAGGTTTAGAGTGAGAAGGAGAAGAAAGAGGTAGGTGACGAAAATGGGAGTGGTGGTCACGAAAATACAGCAAAATAGAACTTATGGCAACAACATTTTTTTCAAATCTGAAGAGAGGTTTGGCCGAACCAAGGGTATGTTCGGTCAACTACAGTGAAAGTTCGGTCGAACTTCCCTTTGGTTCGGTCGAACCATGGCGAAAACTTAATTTTTCTGAAATCTGGGCAGATTGTTCCAGCAAATTCACAAAAGTAGAGGAGTGACCGAACCTGGAGAGAATTCGGTCGAACTAATGTTCATGTTCGGTCGAACCTCCTTGGGGTTCGGTCGAACTACAGTTCATGTTCGGTCGAACCTCCTAGGGGTTCGGTCGAACCTATGCTGAAACTTCAAGTTTACAAATTCTGGCAGAATGTTGCTGAAATTTTCTAAAAATTGTAAAGTGACCGAATTCAGGAAAGTTTGGCCGCACTACAGTATAAGTTCGGTCGAACCTCCCAGGGGTTCGGTCGAACCTTCTGCCATATTGCAATATTTTTGTTCTTGGCAAAATGTTGCCATAAATCCTTGAAAATGCTGCAGTGACCGAACATAAAGTGGTTCAGCCAAACTCCCATAAAGAATCACGCAAGTAAAAATAGTCCTTAACACACATCTAAACACCTTACAACCATGCTAGATGCAAAGTATATCAAAAACCCAAGCATAATCAAAACAGAAATATCCCAACAATCAAAAGTTGTAGATGGAAAAATATAAGCAACATGTAAAGAAAAAGTAGAAAAGGGTTAGAAACTCCGGTTGCCTCCCGGAAGCACTTTTGGTTAACGTCGTTAGCTTAACGTTCCTTGAGTTGATCAAGGAGGGTCGAATTGACGATGCACATGAAGAAGTGTCACAGAAATCGGTTCATCACTTGGGAATCCTTCATAATAGGGCTTGAGACGGTGACCGTTGACTTTGAAAGGAGAGTGGCCATCTTAGGAGATTTCGTACGCTCCATATGGAAACACTTCCGTGACAATGTACGGCCCGCTCTACCTTGACCTAAGTTTTCCCGGGAAAAGCTTCAAGCGGGAGTTGAATAGGAGGACTTTTTGGCCTTTGTCGAATTCCTTCTTGACAATTTGAGCATCGTGCCAAGCCTTAGTCGGCGCCTTATACATGCTTGCGCTATCGTAGACATTCATCCTCAACTTCTCTAACTCATGTATCTCTAGAAGCGTTTGCTCACCCGCACTATGGAGATCAAAGTTGATTTGCTTGATTGCCCAATGCGTTCGATGCTCCATCTCCACGGGCAAATGCAAATTTTTCCCATAGACAAGCTTGTAGGGAGTGGTCCCTATTGAAGTTTTAAAGGCGGTCCTATAAGCCCATAGTGAATCAATGAGTTTGGAGGACCAATCCTTCCTTGTCCTAGCAACCGTCTTTTCTAAAATCACCTTGAGCTCTCTATTGGTGACCTCCGCTTCACCACTCGTTTGAGGGTGGTAAGCAAGCCCTCGCTTGTGGGACACCCCATACTTATCAACTAGTCGAACGAAGGTGTGGTGCTTGAAATGCGATCCCCCATCACTAATTATTGCTCTTGGAACACCAAATCTCGGGAAGATCACTTTCTTGAAAAGATTGACCACCATCTTAGAGTCATTCGTTGGAGAAGCCACGGCCTCCGCCCACTTAGACACATAGTCAACGGCGACCAAAATATACTTGTTCCCATGTGAAGAAATGAAAGGACCCATGATGTCTATAGCGCACACATCAAAAACTTCAAGCTCAAGGATGGGGTTTTGCGGCATTTCATCCCTTCTAGAAATATTCCCCATCCGTTGACATCTATCACAAGTTTTGACAAATATCCACGCATCCTTGAATAGAGAAGGCAAAAAGATCATAGATTGAAGGACCTTCGAGGCGGTCTTTTGATCACTCATATGCCCACCACAAGGAGAAGAGTGGCACATATGGAGAACACTTTGAACCTCGTCGTTGGGGACGCATCTCCTCAACAAACCATCGACCCCTCTTTTCAATAAAATGGGATCATCCCAAATGTATCTCTTGGCCTCGTGCTTGAGTTTTCGGCGTTGTTGCAAAGTGAAATCCGGCGGTATGGCACTACAAGCTAAGTAATTCACAATATCCGCAAACCATGGCTCCGATTTCACTTCAGGGACATAAAGCACATCATCTCTTAGAGCGTCCTCTTTTGGCAAGCCATCATCTTCAAACCTTGCACCGCCCTACCTTGAGAGGTGATCCGCCACCACATTCTCGGCTCCCTTCTTGTCTCTCATCTCATAATCGAAGTCTTGGAGGACTAAAACCCATCTCAACAACCTTGGTTTAGCTTCCTTCTTCCCTATCAAATATTTGAGAGCCGAGTGGTCGGTATACACAATTGTCTTAGAACCAATGAGGTAGGTTCTAAACTTCTCGAATGAATGGATAAACGCTAGGAACTCCTTCTTGGTAGTTGTGTAGTTTCGTCGGGCATCATTGAGAGTTTTAGACAAATAATGTATGACATGTAGTTTACCATCCTTTCGTTGTCCAAGAACCGATCCAATATCCTCGTCGCTTGCATCGCACATGAGCTCAAATGAAAGAGACCAATCCGGACCATAGACAATTGGAGCGGTGCAAAGGGCTTCTTTCAACCTACAAAAGTACTTATGACAAGCATCATCAAACACAAACTCCTTATCTTGTTGCAATAGGGATGTGAGAGGCTTAGCGATCATTGAAAAATCTTTTATAAAGCGCCGATAGAACCCTGCATGGCCAAGAAAAGACCTCACTTCCCTCACGTTGGTGGGAGGAGGAAGCTTTTCGATGACCTCAACCTTGGCTCTATCAAGCTCAATGCCGGCATAGGAAATTTGTGCCCAAGAACAATCCCACTTTCAACCATAAAGTGGCACTTTTCCCAATTCAACACGAGGTTAGCCCTCTCACACCTTTCTAAGCAACGAGATAAATTAGATAGACAATCTTCATAGGTGGCTCCTCCAACGGAGAAGTCATCCATGAAGACTTCTATCTCATCCTCAATCATATCACTAAAAATGGACATCATGTAACATTGGAATGTGCGGGGGCATTACAAAGCTTGAAAGGCATCCTACGATACGCATAAGTACCGTTGGGGCATGTGAAAGTCGTCTTCTCTTGATCCTTGGGGTGAATCGGGATTTGAAAAAATCCCGAGTAACCATCAAGGAAACAATAGAAGGAATGCTTTGTAAGCCTTTCCAACATTTGATCAATGAACGGTAGTGGAAAATGATCTTTGCATGTACTTGTGTTAAGTTGGCGATAGTCAGTACACATGCGCCAACCGGTAACAAGTCTAGTGGGTACTAGTTGATCATGATCATTTTTCACTACCGTCATGCCCCCTTTCTTAGGCACAACTTGCACGGGAGATACCCAATCACTATGAGCAATTGGGTAAATAATTCCCGCATCAAGAAGCTTAGCCACTTCCCGCACAACCTCTTGCATGGAAGGGTTAAGCTTTCTTTGCCTTTGCCTAACGGGTTTGGCATCTCCCTCTAGATCCATTTTGTGCATACATAAAGATGGACTAATACCTTTGATATCATCAATGGTATAACCCAAAGCTTTCTTGTGTTTTTTCAAAACATTGATCAAGAGGGAGGTTTGCTCCTCCGTTAGGTTAGAATTTCCAATCACGGGGAAAGACTCATCGGGACCAAGAAATGCATACCTCAAGCCCAAAGGTAGAGGTTTCAAGTCTACCTTTGGTGCTCCCTTACCATTGGGGCTCTCTTCTCTTTCTTCAAATTGAAAGAGGTCATGAATGTAAGGAGCCTCTTCTTCCATGCTCGCGCCCTTGCACTCCTTCTTGCTTTCCTCAAGCAAATCCTCATAGAATTGTATGTCTTCTTTGTGAGTACCTATCTTTGATTCATTCAACAACACACTTTCAAGAGGATCATTAGTAGCATGCAAGTGGGAGCGAGAAAATTCATCAAGAACGGTATCAAGAACATCTACCCTAAAGCATTCACCACTTGAAGAGGGTTGTTGCATGACATAATTCAAATCAAACTCAATAGAATCATTGTCAATTTTCAAGGATATCTTCCCCTCCTTCACATCGATGATATCTCTAGAAGTAGCTAGAAATGACCTACCCAAAATTATAGGAATCCCCTCATCCTCATCCATCTCTAGCACATAGAAATCCACGGGGAATGTGAACTTTCCTACCCTAAGGGGAATGTCCTCAACTTTGCCCATGGGGAACTTAACGGAACGATCCGCTAGTTGGAGAGTAATGTTAGTAGGAGAGAGGGTTCCTACACTAAGCTTTTGATAGACGGAATAGGGCATGAGACTCACACTTGCTCCGAAATCACACAAGGCTTTATCAAATTCAATGCCATTGATAGAACAAGGGATGGAAAAGTTACCCGGAGCTTTCAATTTGGTAGGTAGGTTGTTGGAAATAATTGCACTACAATTGGCGATCAAACTCACCGTCTCACACTCCCTTCTCCCACTCAAAAGATCTTTCAAAAATTTGGAATAGTGGGGCATTTGCTTCATAGCATCAACAAAAGGGACGGAAATATGCAAATTCTTAATGACTTCCAAAAACTTCCCAAATTGGGCATCAAGTTTAGCTCTCACAAATCGTTGTGGAAAGGGTAGCTTCTCCTCTCTAGGTTGGCGATTTAAGGGCAAGGGGGTGGCTTCTTTTTCCATGGGCACCTCAACATGTTTTTCCTTTTCAACACTCAATGGCGGATTGGGTTTTTCACCTTCATTCTCTAACTCCACCTCTTCTTGGGGTTCTTCCTCAATTAAAGGGTCACTCCCTAATACCTTCCCACACCTAGTTGTCACGGAATACAAAGGTTTTGGGTTGACTCCTTGACTTGGGATGTGAGAAGAAGAAGAAGAAGGGGATGAATTAGATGCAAGTTGAGCAATTTGGGTTTCAAGCATTTTCATATGAGCATTGGTTCGTTTTTGGGCCTCTTCATGTTTCTTTTGATCTTCCTCATGCATTTTTAAAAGAGTATCTAATTTAGCCATCACGGGATCTATTGTAGGGGCTTCAAGTTGAAGAGGTTGTTGAGGTGGAGGAATTTGGGGTTGATGGAAACCCGGAGGCCTATTAGTTTGGGCATAGGTAGAAACAAATTGGCCCCTATTGCCTCCGGTGCCTTGGTTAGGAACATTGCTTTGTTGCTTATTTCCCACGTTACCTTGGTCACCAAAAGTTTGATTTTGATGGTCATGGTATCGGGAATTAGGTTATTGGTTTTGATTACCATACCCCTTTTGGTTAGAGTAGCCTCTTCCATTGAAATTGGAAGGGCCTCCCCCACCATGGTATTGGTTATCATAACCACCACCACTTTGGTTCCAACCACGGTTTCCACCTTGATTCCAATTCCCCATTTGATTGGAGTTTGGCCTCAAGTTTCCTACATTTCCCATTCTAGGAGCAAAATTCATAGCATTGACATTTTCCATATTACCATCATGTTCATGGGAAGGGGGTTGAACTTCACAAGCATATACACAATGAGAGGTATCATGATCATAGGTTTCACAATTAGAACAAAACATGCATCCTTGGGGCATTGTATTGTAAGAAGAGGGGGAGGAAGTATCCATAACATTGCCTCCCTTGGTTGAAGAGGAGGTATTACCATAAGGGTTGGACCTTTCTTTCATTAATTCATCCATTTGCTTGGTCATTTTGGAGATTTGGGTAGAAAGGCTGTTGATTGCGTTGGCTTGCTCCAACGCATAAACACCCTTGCTAGAAGTAGCATCCCTTTCTCCTTCGTACCAATCATCATAGTGCGTTGTGGCCTCCTCTATAATACACTCCACTTCATGCTCTCCTTTGTTCATGATTGGACCACCAGCCGCGGCGTCTAGGCTTGTTCTTCCTTGAGGTGTGAGACCTCCATAGAAAGTGTGAATGAGTTGATACTTGGGTATCCCATGGTGTGGGCATTGACGTTGAAGCTCTTTGTATCGTTCCCATGCCGCACTTAGAGACTCACCACTCTTTAGGCGAAAACCTTGAATCAAAGACCGAGCCTCGGCGGTCTTCCTATGGTTATAAAACCTCCTCAAGAAAGCTGTAGTCACTTGGTCCCATGTTGTGAGAGAATTAGGGGGTACCTCCTTCTCTAGCCACTCTAGACCTCTCCCAATTAGCAAAAATGGAAACATTTTGAGGCGAATATATTCTTTTTTCACTCGATTGGCCTTTATTGTGTCACAATATTTCTCAAACTCTTTTAGGTGCTCATGAGGACTCTCAAACTTTCCACCCAAGAATTGTTTCCTCTCAATCAAGGCAATCAAATTAGGCTTGATCTCGAAATTGTTGGCTTGAGTAGTAGGAGTTAGGATCCCACTTTGCGCTCTAAAAGCTTCGGGGGCCCCAAGACGACTCAAAGGCGTATTCTCTCCCATTTTAGAACCTTCTTCACTGTCAAACTTATAAGTTGAGAAAGGGTTGATTTATGAACTCGAAGATGATTTAGGGCTATCTAATTCTTCACTTGAGGGTGAAGAGGGTGGAGTATCTTCTAATTCTCTTACTCCTCTCGTTGGAGTGTGGGAATTTCTACTCCTTGCTCTTGCTTCTCTTCGAAGTAGGGACAAAGACCTCTCTAGCTCTGGATCGATGGGAATCAAAGATCTTGAGCGGGTTTGTCCTCTGTTCATACAACAAAGCTAAGAAGAACGTAAGAACTGACAAGTAACAAAAGTAGCAAACACTAACAAATAAAGATGAGATAGTCTCAAACAAGCAATGAAATAGCAATGGAAACTGTCTCCCCGGCAACGGCGCCAATTTGACAAGGCAATAATCGTGTCGTTGAGCGACTACACCTAAATCAAATGAATTTATAACGCTCTACTGACCTAATAAGTGTATAGGGTAAATAGAGGGGTCAAACCATAGGGAGAAATGCTTAAGCACCACATTCATTACCTAGGGTTTAAGCTATCTCGGAACAAGAAGTGTGAATAACTAAAAGGTTTAACTAAGAACGAAATGGATTAAATTTAATATAGATAAGCACCAAGGGAAATGGGTAGGTGAAGTTGACGCTTGATCATGCAATAAGATAGTAGCATATCAATGGTAAACTAAACATGCATGAATACCGAAGTAAAGGGGTCCAATTAACAGCCTTCCGGGGTTAATTGGTTTCTCCTAACATAGCCTCTATGTTTCAACATTAGAACCATATATTAGAAGGTGCAAACAAAGAATTATCGATAGTAATGAATCTCAACTAAGTCAACTTCCGTTACTTGTTAGTAAAGACTCATCTTTGATCAACTAACAATGTGCACTTGCAAGAAAGACCAAAGAATATCATGCATGCAAAGACTTTAATCACCATTAACATAACCCCAATATTATAAGCATGAACAATTAGCAACTACACCATCCCCACACCCTTAGCTTGGTGAATACTCAAAAATCATATTGAAAACAATATCAATCATCAAATCAATAAGCATCAACATGACTAATAAGCAAAGAAGAAAAATCAAAGCAAATAAGCAAAATAAAAAACAAAGGTAAAGAGAAAGAGTAAGAGATTGCTCATTAATTGAAGATGAAGATCTACAAAGGATTGAACAAACTCCTTCAAAATCCAAGTTCATCAATGAAGAAAACCACACTTTCTCTCTCTACCAATGAAGACTAATAGTGTTTCTCTCTCTAGATTAAGCTAAAATGTAGAAAAATTAAAACTAAGTTAATCTAATCTTTAAAATGTTCTAAGATGGGACTTATATAGTCCGTACAGAGCCAGTTGATAAAAGGAGAGGTCCGACCGAACAATGGGAAGGTTCGGCCGGACTAAAGGGTAGGTTCGGCCGAACAATGGGTAGGTTCGGTCGAACCTCCCTGATCCTGGTCTGGTCGAACTCCTGTGGTTCGGCCACTCCTGCAAAACTGCCAAATTTCATCTTGTCCCTGCATCGACGTTCGGCCGAACCACTGAGCAGGTTTGGCCACACCTTGGTTCGACCACACCTTCAGGAGGTTCGGCCGAACCTCTTCTGAATCATGCTTCCTCCAGCTTCCCTTGAGCTTAGCTTCCTTCTCTTAAAAATCCCGATGGTTCCTACAAAGCATAAGCATGAAAATCACAACAAGAACAAAGCGAGAAGACTAAGAAAAGGGAAGATAAAGGAGAAAGAAAAGAGGAAGCAAAACTAAGTAAAAAAGCTTAGAAAAAGGGTCAAACAAGTGCAAATGAGGGGAGAATCCTTAGAGAAAAAGGATAAAAGAGTGGTATAAATGCCACTCATCAGTCGTCGTGCTTTGCTAATCACTCTTTTAACTAAACACTCCTCCATTTAGACAAAATATGTATCATGACTAAGACTTGAAGTCGTCTCCGTTTATTTGGAAGCTTGCGTCAATGTAACCTTCAACAACTAATTCATTACTTCCACCATAGACCAGGAATTTTTCCTTGTTCCTTTTCAGGTACTTTAAGATATTCTTGGCCGCAGTCCAATGCGCCTCTCCTAGGTCTAATTGGTATCAGCTTGTATTGCTTAAAGCATACGATACATCTGGCCTGGTACATATCATGGCATACATGATTAATCTAATAAGCAAAGCATATAGAATCTGGTTTATACTTTCTTGCTCATCATGTGTCTTTGGACACCGCTTTTTGCTTAGGGTTATGCCATGTGACATGGGTAGGTGACCTCTGTTGGCCTCTTGCATATTGAATTGTGTCAGTACCTTATCGATTTAATTACTTTGGCTCAATCTAATCATCCTTTTTGAGCTATCTCTATAGATCTTGATGCCCAATATGTACTATGCCTCTCCCAAGTCATTAGTTTTAATAAAAAATTCAAAGCCAAGCCTTTTTAGACTCTAACATTGGAATGTCGTTTCCAATGAGCAATATTTCATCGATATATAAGGCAAGGAAAGCGATGTCACTCCCATTGACCTTCTTGTAAACACAAGACTCATCTGGATTCTTAATAAAACCAAACTTACTTATGGCTTCATCAAATCATAGATTCCAACTTCTGCTTGCTTGCCTAAACCCTTAATTAGAATTCTTAAGTTTGCATACCACCCCATTATTGCTTGGATTAACAAAACCTGTAGGCTGTGTCATATACATTAGTTTCTTCCAAATTACCATTTAGGAAGGTGGTTATGATGTCCATCTTCCATATTTAGTAATCGTAATAGCCAACAATTACTATGATAATCTAGACTGACATAAGCATTGCAACTGGAGAAAAGAATTCAACATAATCAATGCCGTGAATTTGCTTGTATTCTTTTGCTACCTTTCTAGCTTTGTATATAAACAC
This sequence comes from Chenopodium formosanum, assembly GCA_024500155.1. Taxonomy (NCBI): domain Eukaryota; kingdom Viridiplantae; phylum Streptophyta; class Magnoliopsida; order Caryophyllales; family Amaranthaceae; genus Chenopodium; species Chenopodium formosanum. The sequence continues at coordinate 23,931,232 of CM044880.1, forward strand.
ATTTCCATCTATGTTAGTTTTCATCTTGAAAATCCATTTGCATCAAACAGGTGTGTAACCTTTAGGAAAATCAACCAAGTCCCATACTTGATTTTCAACATGGAGTCCATCGTCTCCGATTTCATGGCTTCTTGCCATCTAGCAGAGTCGGGGATCTTTATAGTTTTCTTGTAGGTCGTAGGCTCATCTCCATCCATTTAGCAAGGCCCAGCATGCTGCTGGCCTGCTAACGCTGCTAGTATGCGATTCCCCGCACCAATCGACCCTATAGCAGCCTCGGCTTGGTGCGACGCCAATGCTAGCAACCATGCCTCTAGCACTCAGTTTGCTTGGGGAATTCCGATGCTAGGGTTATTTATTACTTTTTTATTGCTCAATTTTTATTATCGCATTGTTTCATAAATCCAACTCGACTTGAGACGATTATATTCGACGCTCCCAACTCAATATCCAATGTTAATGCTCATAATACTCTAATGACTCATAAGTTCCTTTGGGATTAATTCGTCATCACAGATTGTTTACGTGATTGGGTGTGACCCGTAGGGTTCAGCCAAGATTAAGCTGTAATATTAATTATTTATTAGTATTACTGATCGGAAGCGGCCTTCAGCTAGGGATTCCAATCACTTAACCTTATTGAATAAATAGCTTTTGAATAATTCTGAACCCTCTACCAAAATAATACACTTGTTCAAAGGACACCATTCTTATCAGCTTTGTCATTGTATATAACATGGTTCTTGTTTTTTCTGTGTGGCTGACCACATCGCGTGGCCCGCTAGTACATATTAAAACACTTACTAGGAAACCCCTAACTGAGTAACCCATGACCGGCTGAATAACCCATGGCCGACTAAGTGAGAAACTCTAATCAAGTAACCTCTAACCGATCGAGTAACCCCTGAATTATTAATCCTTGAATAAGTAACCCCTGGAAGTTAACCCTTGAATAAGTAACCATAACTATACGGTGTAGCTAACCACATATTAAACATTTTCTTTCTATTTCATTATATTTTTTTATTCTTAAAACGGATTGATTAACAAAAACTGTAAATCAGCTAATTGACTTAGCTTGGGTTTAGGAACCCGGGATTGTGATCGAAATAAGAGATAACTACAATCCGGTGGTGTAGACACCCATATGTGTCTCCCTAAAACAAAAACCGGTGATGAGTACCTTTTGCTTCGAATCATAATCGAATGAAGTGAAAGTGTAGAAAGTCTAGTGTTGCGGATAGTTTTTAATTTGTTTTCTCTTCTCTCTATTTTTGAAAACCTATTTCAAGAAAACAGCCAATCCAGTTTGTTTTGGTCCATAAAAAGGGTCCAATAACGGTGTAGTTGGATGGGGTTTGAAAAGAGCTTTCCAACAATATATGATAAGCCCAATTCCGATGAATAATGAGGAAGTTATGGTCAAATTACTAAACTGGACCCGGTTTGATCCTTATATGTGGCCCAATGGTCTAGAGGAGGGCCTAATATGGATTTATAATTCCTAATGCAATTAAGATAGATTTTAGTCCTCTAAATTCTTCTAAAAGGTTCTTTTCATTCCTATTTCAATTAGCATTGATAAATTGACTTTTGTTGTCTTGTTAGAGTTTTAATTAGAATAAAAGTGTGTTTTTAAGGAAAATACGATTTTGCCCTTTTGTACGGCTAAATTATATATGAATTAAGAAAACGCGTGAAAAAATTGATTAGCGCCTGACGTCGGGCGTTAGCGCTTGGCGCTAATGCCTAGCGCCTGACGCTAGCTTTAGCGTCTAACGCTAATGTTCAACGCCTAGCGCTAACTTCTTTTTTCCTTGTCAAACTCTAATTTGTTTTTCTATCCATTTAACTGATTTTCTCTATAAATAGCCTCCTAAAACCTCTGTTTTTCATCAACAATTCTCATCAAATATCAACAACTCTCTAATTCTCTTCTCTCTCGAAGCTAAAGCTTTTTCTCTCTCTCTCTCTTTTCTAAACTAGCTTTCTCACAAATTCCGCATTCACAAGAACAAGAAACACCTAGCATTGTTCAAAGTTGCCTTCGCCCTAGACGTGAAAGTTTTAATTTCTAAGGGTTTGGTTCCAAATCTCTCTTTCAATTATTTAATTTAATTGTTGTTTTATATTTTCCTCTAAGTTACTAACGCTTGTATTTTGTTATTAGAAAGAGATACGAGGTATCCAAGTAAGTGCTTTAATGGTTTTTATTGATATTATGATGTAGAAATCATGCTTAAGTTGTTATTATGATTCCTAGCATCATGTTAGGGTGCTTTGATTTTCCTAGTATCATGTTTAGGATAACAACTAAATATTCCTAATATCAAGTATGATTAAAAGTATGATTCCTTTTATTTTCTTTCCTTATATTCATGTTAGTATCATGTTAGGGTTAAAGCTTTAATTTTTATTGTTTAGTGACATGATAGGAATTGTCGTTAAACATGTTAGTATCCTGCCTAGGATCTTGCTATTGTTATGCTTTGACATGATTATTATTATGACTATTATTATAATTGTTATAATTATTGATTATGATTATGATTATGATTATAATTATTTTTATTATTGTTATTATGTTGCTTGATTATATTTATTGTTATTGCTTGATCATACCTTTTATGCATGTTTAAAGGGAATTTGTACTTGTAATCACGCTTAATAAGATAATTAATAATCTTGTTTAGGGTTAATATAATTATAAATCAAGTGATCCCCAATAATAGTTTTATTTGTGCATTAATATTTAACCAACATAGATAAACAGGTTTAGGGTTAACCTATTAATTGCATATTAGTTCGAAAGCGCACATGAATACGATTAGAATAAAGTAGAAGCACCTATTATTAGGGCAGGTTCAATGTATCTTAGGTTAGATTTGTACCTTCATCCCCGAACTACCAGTCATGGTTCCAGACCTATTGGAGTTGCAATCTCCTGGATCGTTAAGGGGTGTAACCTTCACCTCGTGAAAGGTTTATAAGTTCCTAAAACTTGTTAGCGACTCTTTTGCTCTATCTTCTCTCCCTTTGGATGCCACTGTACTTTAGTGTATGATGACAGTGGGGTTCAAGCTAGGGGTAATGCTTGAAATATTCCCTAGAGTTTTTTGGCGACTCCACTGGAAGGATTTTTATTTCAATTCCTGAAATTTATTTCGGCAATGATTTAGAATGAGTGGATGATACTCAAAAAGTTCTAAGTATTTCATGTGCGTAATTTTGATTAACATTATTGTCATATGAATAAAAAGATCTTATTGGAAAGACCATCCATAATGAATTAAAACATAGAATTTTTACACGTAGGAAATTTGAGGAATATCTTTCACAACTAGGATCGAAATAATGCTGCGCGAAACTGGAAAATTTATCGAGCACAGAAAGCTGCTGAGGCATGTAGGAACTAGTGTCAGGGATCAAAGTCTAGCGCCAAAAATTTGACGTTAGCGCGACAGCTTTTGTTGCCAGGCACTAAAGCGAAATTGTGGTGCTGGCCTCTGTTTGTTTGTTGGCGCCAAGTTCTTCCAATACCGAGCCAGGAATATGCGTTCTAATTTTGACCAGTTTTTAGCATTGTTTGCTCGATCCTACTTCCTGATTGAGTTTTTCTCACTTTTCTGAAACCCATACGTGCTCTACATATGGACATAACACTCTTGGAATTCATGCTCCATCTACCTGATTGAACGCTCTAAGCCACAAAGGGTATATCCAAGAATGTTGAATTCACCAAACCATGGAAGCGAGTTTTTCTAAACTCGCGGTGTCCTATCCACTCGCGCCAATCCTTCACGGTTAGGCTTCCGTGCGGTGCATCTAGACAATTAACCATGGACCCTCTATTGACTAACCCATATTGGAACTTTAGAGAACTAGATCCATGGTTATGTTGCAAACTCATTGCATCATGTTGTGCCTATTTGACTAATTGTGCATTATTAGTTGTGCATCCTCTATGTGTTTTTCCTAACCGTTTGTTTGACTTGTGCTATGACTAAATAAACTGATTTATGTATAAAAGAACTTTGCCTACTTAATTAGTTAATTAATTAATTAATTTGAGTAATTAAAGTCTAATAATTAAATCAGAGTTAACTGTGTACGACTTTAGGCATACCCTGTAGAGTAATAATACCGAAAGCAGTTCTAGATCGACATTCTAGCAATGACGTCAAGATTAAAAATGCAGCGCCACTCTGTGGAGTGTAGCGCCTGGCGACAGTCCTGTCGTCTGGCGCTACACTACAAAGAGAGGCGCCAGTCTAGTCGTTTAGGCGACTGTACGGTTTGTTACTCGAGTCACCACCTTATGTCTAATTGAACAATTTTCTAGTCAATTCAGTTACTGTTTACTGGTAATAATACCTTGTCAAGTCATTAATCAAGTCTAAGCACTAAGTCCCATGGTCTTACACAAGAGTCAAAGCATGTCACTTACATTCACCATATAAAGCACACACTAATGTACACTTTGACCATGTCTAAGGGAGTCTTGTATGCGCGTATTTTCCGTCATTTTTTTAGGGGGGTAAGTCGGATATTAAACCTCCTAAAAATGTATACCTTATTTTTTCCAAATTCTACTAAAAATATGCATGTATTTATTTTTTCTTTTTCCAATCCGTAAAGTCTAAGTCAATTTGAGTCAAGTCATTAAAACAAAAATGGTTTAGTTTACACCGTGTGGTCAAGAAAGGAAGGGCGTTTGATTAAAGACAATATTTTTATTCAAGTCCAACTTTTCGACAAACCGATCGCTTGTAATAGGAAAGCAAAGACAATAATGGCAACTCAAGAGGAAGTTAATGAGCGCAGGAGCCAATTGATTACTGTGACTGAGGCGTTAAAAGTTTTAAACCTCAAAATCGATGATCTTGTGAAACAACAACAGGTGGACCTCATGCAAGAGTGTCTGAACAAACTGTCTAGTGACTATAAGTTTCAAGGAATTTGCTCATAAGGGGTCTGGGTGGAGAAGGATGTTCTTCCGCAAAAGTTCGATGCCAACAACATCCCGAAATTCAAAGCAACTGACAACCCTATTTTCATTTAAGAGCCTTCGAAACAGTAATGAGTATTAAGGGTATTGACAAGAAGGTGTTTCCCTCTTTGTTCTCCTTATCTCTCGAAACCGTTTGCCAACAATGGTTCTTTTCTCTTAAGAAAGAAAGAACCTTTACTTGGGAGTCTATAGTAAACGCTTTCATTGATAGATACAAGTGCATCATTCAAGTTGAGACTAACTATAGGGAACTTGAAATCCTCAAACATAAGGATAATGAAGGTTTCACCTCTTTCTTTAACAAATGGAGAGAAACCTCTTCTAAGATGATTGAGGTGCCAAGTGAAAAAGAATATGTAAGGTTATTCATCAAAAACCTTCAAGAGAAATACTCCAAACATCTCAAATACCAGAATAATCTCCATACCTTCTAGGCCGTCTATGACATTGGAATCAATATTGAAGACGACCTGACTAAGCTGAAAGCTCATAACAATAACTCAAACAGTGGCTGGAAAAGCAAGAAGAACAACAATCCTTCTTCTTCCAAAACCACCCACTCAAACAATGTTAGTACCTTTAACTTAAGTAAAGTTCTTGCTATGAATAATAAAGGACAAAAGAAACCATTTAGGAGGAACTTTTCTCCTATAGGTATGAGTTATGACACCGCATTTGACTGATTAAATGCAAAAGGTCTTATAACTCCTATTGGACCATTTGGGGATCCACTGATCGAGAAGAGAACGGCTAATTAGAACCCCAATGCACATTGCAAGTATCACCAAGGTAGGGGCCATCTTACCGAAAATTTTTGGAAGCTTAAGGAAGCTATCCAAGATTTAATCGACAAGAACAAATAGAGGAGCTTTAGAAAAAGTATGACAAGGTTCCACCTACGAAAAATAAACCTAGAAGAGAGTTAATACCCACGGGAATGACCTATGATGCTACTTTTGATCGCCTCATTGATCAAGGACTAATCAAACCTATTGTCCCTACAGAGGATCCAACACTAGAAAAACAATCTCCAATATGGGATCCCAATTCCTATTGCAAGTACCATCAAGGAAACGGTCATACCACAAATGAATGCTACAGGTTTAAAAACCTCATTTAAGATCTCATGGAAGCATAAAAGATCTCATTGCCTCTAGCCAGCGAGAAAACTGGGAGACCTTTCTCTCTACAAGTAATAGAAAGACCCAAGAAGAGTAATAGACTCTATACTCCAATTGGGATGTCATACGCTAAAATGTTCAATATGCTCCCCGAGAGTGGCAAGGTCAAACCTCTCGAACTAAGACCATTTGAATCGCTAAAAAGGACATATAGATTCTACTGTCAATACAATCAATCAGAGGGTCACACTATTGAAAACTGTTTTATATTTAAAGATTTAATTCAGAAAATGATTGATGACAAAAGGCTAGTCCAAATTCTTCAAGAGGAAGACATAAGTATTAATGGAGTTTGGGACAGTGATGAAGAAGACGTTTACTTAAAAGACATGGTAGCACCTCCATCTTTAGTGTCATATGCCATGGATGACTTTTGGGTTGAAGAAGATTCATCCATAGACGTCCTCACAAGATCCGGGAGAATGCAACCTCCTATTTCGACACAACCTATACCAACTACGCAGCAAGTTCCCATACCTATCATAGAAGACAATGATATTGTCAAGCAATTCAAGAAAACCAAAGTAGAAATGAATGTATGGAAACTTCTAGCAACATCTCAAGAACATAGGTTGGCAGTGATGAATGCCTTGGATAAGATAGGGATAGATTCTGACACCACTCTTGAAGGGTTGGCTAACTTCCTTACGAGTGATCTCCCTAGTCCTATGAACTTAATCACCTTTTCAGACAAGGATTTACCTTCAGAAGGTGACAAGCTAAGCATTATAAGGCATTAAAGCTCAAAGTAGTTTGCAAGAGAATGAATGTCCCTATGACTCTTGTAGACAATGGATCGGCCATTAATGTCTATCCGCTCAGACATGTGAGGATGCTAGGGATAAGGGATGAAGACCTAACCCCGTTAACACAAGGAATAAGAGCTTACAACAACACTCGTCGTCAAACTCTTGGCAAGATCACTATGAATATAACGGCGGGAACAATAGAACACGCTACAACATTCCAAGTAGTAGATATCAAGGCTTCATTCAATTTATTGTTGGGACGCCCTTAGCTTCATGACCTAAAGGTCGTCCCTTCATCTCTCCATTAAAAGGTAAAGGCCATAGTTGGAGGAATCCCCATTACGATCGATTCTTCACCCATAAGGATAAAGTCTATAGAAAATCCAATAATTAATATGGAGCACGATGAAGATGATGAAGATTCGTGGGGCTTTAATGAAGAGGTCTCCTTAATCGAGGAGGATGTAAGGACCCTTCTCTGCCACGACTCCCACTCCAATATGATAGTGAACGTTATTCTGAAGAAACAAGGACATTTTCCTGGGATGACCCTATGAAATAAGAAAAGAATAGCAAAATCGCTTGAATCATCTGGCCTCCCTAAATTTGACACTTTCGAACTTGGTTTCAAACCGACTCGAGAAGATCTCAAGCAAGCCCAGGAAAATCCTAAAGCACGTAGGAACGCTCGCATCCAAAAGAAAGAAATCCTAAAGGATCAATATCCTCTTACTCTTAATGGACAATTCATATAAGAAGGAGAGGACTATCCATATTACGAATTTCCCGAACCTTTTGTCATAAATGGAATAAGGCTATCGGGATTCGAAATTTTCCTATATTGCTATTTTATAGATGAAATCCCAACTCCTATTCATAAGGAGAAAGCACCCCCGTGCTTTGACTTTAATGTCATTGGATTACTATTCGGGCTAGAAAAATATGAGCCAACGTACATAGATGATAACTACTCGCTCATCCAAACAGTCCTACAAAGCGAAAGCTTTAATCCCTCAAAGTTCATCACTCCAGCGGAAGGATCACTACAAGGGTGGCGCAAGACCGTCAAGGTGAATACTCCAAGTGGAAGGAAAATCTCCATTACGACGGGGCAAGGACCGATGTTCGAAGAGTCGTCTGAGTCTGAGTCAGAGTCAGAGCCAGAGTCTCTTTCTATTGAGTCATCTAATCTTTAGTTGTAGCACCCCCTTCTTCTATCTCTTCCCCTAGAAGAGTTAGCAATCCAGTCCCTGATGACATATCTCTGTTCAATGTAATGATTTTCGAATTTAATAATATGTCTTCTTCCTCTTACTCCTCGTGCTTTTCTTTAACCTAAGATGACAAGCATTTCTTAACTAACAATAAAGATGACAAAGAACATATTAAAGCAATGTAAATACTTGAAAAGAAAACATCAATAATTGAGGAAACTGAGACGTTTGATATCTCAAATGATTCAACCATTAAAAAAGAAGTTAATATCGGATTAACACTTAATGAATAAGAAAGAACCGATTTAATCAATTTGCTTACAGAATTCATCGATGTATTCTCTTGGTCATATGAATATATGCCAGACGTTAATAGAGAAATAACTTAACACACCATACTGCTAATTCCAGGAATGAAACCTGTAAAACAAAAGTTGCGTCGAATGAAACCAGACGTAGGTCTTAAAATAAAAGAAGAAGTTCAAAAACAAATAACTACATGTTTTATTAAGGTATCCAAATACCCCAAATGGGTCGCCAACATCGTCGTCCCAGTACTGAAAAAGGATGGAAGGGTAAGAATGTGCGTTGACTATCGAGATCTAAATAAGGCAAGTCCAAAGGACAACTTCCCTTTACCACACATCGATATTCAGGTAGATAACACAACAAATCATGCACTTCTCTCGTTTATGGATGGATACACGGGGTACAATCAAATTCTCATGACAGAAGAAGACATGGAGAAAACAACCTTCATAACACCATGGGCTACTTACTGCTACACGGTAATGCCATTCGGGTTGAAAAACGCGGGTGCTACTTACCAACAAGCAGCGACTGCCTTGCTCCATGACATGATGCACAAAGAATTTGAGGTATATGTGGACGATATGATTGTGAAGTCAAAAGATCGCCCACGCCATCAAATAGCCTTGAGAAAATTCTTTGAAAGGCTAAGAAAATACAACATGAGGTAGAATCCATCCAAGTGTGCTTTTAGAGTCACCTAAGGAAAACTTTTGGGTTATGTCATAAGCTCTAGAGAAATAAAGATAGATTTAACCAAAATCAAGGCAATCATGTCGATGCCACCGCCCAAAATCGAGAAACAAATTCGAGGATTTATTAGCTGATTGCAATACATAAACAGGTTCATATCAAAATTGACAACAATATGTGAACCAATATTTAAAAAGCTAAAAAAGAATGTACCAGTAATATGGGATGACGAGTGTCAAAAAGCCTTTGAAAAGATCAAAGCCTGTCTCGCAAATCCTCCCGTATTGGCACTAGGGATGGCAACGGGTCGGATCTGGACTGGGTTCGGATTGACCCGGATCCAGATCCGTTTTTGTTTATAAGATCCTGATCCGACCCGGAACTGTCGGGTCTTGAAAATGAAGACCCGGATCCGGATCCGGATTCATCAGGTCCAACGGATCCGGGTCAAAAACAGGTCCAATAGATTTTGCCTAATTTTTGCAATAAATGTAATGTTCAAGTCAAAAAATTTATTTCAAACTTACGTTGTTGGTTATTAAGTTCAACCCACAAATAACCAACTTATACACTCATATTTTGAATTAAAATTATAAACAATAAAAAAAAAATACGATGTTACACATGATGAGGTAGTGAAAAAACAACGATGATGTATATATAATATGAGCATCCAAAATTCATCTCTTGAAAGGGTTAATCTATATCATTACAAACATTATCAACATTTTTAATAAACAAACAATTTTAGTTTTTTTTTAATAAGAAAAATAAACAAACGGGTCAAGAGGATCTGGATCCGGGTCAAGGGCCCAAACCCAGATCCAGATCCGCTTTTGTTTGCAGGACCCCAAACCGACCCAGATCCGTCGAGTCCAAAATTTGAAGACCTAGATCTGTGAAAAACAGATCTGGATCCACGGATCCGGGTCGAGTCCAGATCCATTGCCATCCCTATTTGGCACCAGCACTTCCAGGTATACCTCTTAGGTTGTACTTAACAGTCACCAAAGAGACAATGGGAGCCATGCTCCCACAAGAAGTAAAAGGCAAAGAAAATGTGATCTACTATCTAAGCAAAAAGATGCTCGAGTATGAAGTACGCTATACACCACTTGGGAAATTGTGCCTCGCATTGGTGTGGGTCATAACCAAGTTAAGACATTACATGCTTGTGCATACAATCTTTGTAGTTTCCCTATGGATCCACTCAAGTACTTATTCGAGAAATCTACACTCAATGCGCGCATATCAAGATGGATAGTCAACTTAGCCCATTTTGACGTAAGATTCATGCCTCAAAAAGCTATCAAAGGATCTGTGGTTTCGGATTTTCTAGCAGACTTTCCAATAGAAGATTCGACGCCAATATACGACAATAAATTTCCAGACGAAGACTTGATGGTTACCGAGGACGATACTTGGACCTTGTACTTCGATGGAGCTTCAAACCAAAAAGGATGCGGCGTTGGAGTATTACTAATATCACCCGAAGAAGAGCATGTTCCAATCTTTATAAAGCTTGATTTCAACGTTACCAACAACGCGGATGAATACGAAGCATGATTGGTAGGCCTTGAAACAGCTTTAGCATTGGGATTGAAAAAATTACGAATATTTGGAGACTCTTCATTGATCATCAACCAGATCTCTAAAAGATGGAAAGTAAGGAGCAAAAGTCTATCCCCTTACCAAACTTATCTGGAAACTCTCACTAATCAGTTAGAGAAGGCTGAATACACGTAACTACCTAGAGAAGAAAATCAATTTGCTGATGCCTTAGCAAGACTAGCCTCATGGTGAGGATTCCTACGGAAATTGAGCAAATGCCTCTAACTATAGAAAAAAGGCATAAACCGGCCTATATTCAAGTTATGGAAGATGATGAAGTGATCCAAGATGAAGAAGAAGAAGAAGAACCGTGGTATACGGATATACTTAACTTTGTCACCAAAGGAGTATACCCTCCCCATGCTGACAAAAGGGCAAAACGAGCATTAAGACTTTGGCTTCCCAATACGTACTCATAGACAACGAGTTACACAAAAGGGTACCTAAGGGTCGACCTCTGTTATGTGTAGGAAAAAAGGATGCTCAAAGAGCAATGAGGATTTTCCACGAAGGAATTTGTGGAACTCACGTAAATGCTAGTCCAAAAGATAATGCGAGAAGGATACTATTGGACTACCATGAATAGGGATTGTCATCAATACGTAAAAAGATGCCCTAAGTGCCAAATTTACGCCAATCTATAACATGTTCCTCTATCTCTTCTCTACACCTACACTTCGCCATGGCCATTCTCTACATGGGGAATTGACATTATTGGTAAAATCACTCCCCTAGGAACAGGAGGTAACGAATATATCTTAGTGGCAATTGATTACTTCACAAAGTGGGTCGAAGCACAATCATACGCCAAACTCACTGCAAAACATGTAGCACTCTTTATCGAAAGAAATATTATTTGTCGATATGGAGTCCCACAAGAAATGATAACTGACAATGGAACTCACTTTCAAGCTGATTGCGAAGAATTGTTACAGAAATATGGCATCCAACATCATCATTCTTCTCCTTATAGACCCTAGGAAAACGGAGCACAGGAAATACACCATTTTCCTAGGTTTATGGAATGGATGTCGTGCAACCTGTAGAGCTAGAGATACCATCTCTACGCATTGCATTAGAAAGCAAACTCGATGAAGTTTAATAGACTAGGGCGAGATATGAGGAGCTAATTCTACTTGATGAAAAACGACTAGAAGCTCTACATCATGCTCAATAATATCAAACTCGTACGGCTAGGCATTTTAATCAGAAGGTCAAGACAAGAAACATCAAAGTATGAGACTTGGTGTTAAAAGCATTAAGGAAGAATGTTCTAGATCCAAGGGGGAAATTTAGGCCTAATTGGTCTGAACCCTATATTGTCAAAACAATCCTATTAGGAGGTGCAGCAAAATTAACTAATATGGATGGCAATGAGTTTTCGAACATGACAAATCTTGACTAACTTAAAAAATACTACCCATAATTACTTGAGTTGGATACTCAAGAGAGCTACATTTGTCCTGATTCCTTAAGAAAGGATACGTAGGCAACCCTTTACTGGTGCGGCCACTTTATTTTTTCAAACCTTGCCTCCCATACATAATAATAAATTCGAAAGAAAATCGACGAAACATCGGCGTCACAATAAAAATCCCGGCGCAAGCCGATGTATCTTAGCGCCAGACGAAAATGTATGTCCCCTGACGCAAGACTCCCGCAGCTAGCGCCAGTTGAAAAAGCGCGACGCCATTTTTCTGCAAAGTACCTTGGAATACTTCGGTGTTTTTCGGAAATTTTTTTACTTCCGTACTCGAAAAAATTTCTGGAAAATTAAAAATTCTGTTTTCATTGCTTTTATAAATTAAATTTGAAGGAGATAATTTAATTAAAAAAAGCTGCAATTTCATTAATAAAATAAATTAACAATTATATTATTGATGGAATTTAAATAAAGCTTAAATAAATTAAATTTAAATTTAAAACTAGGTCTAATTATTGAAAGTTAAGCAATGCTTTAATCTTTTTTCTCTTTCTTTGCTCTCTTCTAATTTTTATCTACATCCTCTTCTTGATCCATAACTTTAGCTAGTAAGCATCTTTTAGAGGACCTACATTCAATTTTGGAGTAAATATTTTCTCCCTTAGCTAGGACCCCATGTTTCTTCTTTACCCAAGCCTTCTTCTCTGAAGTGTCAGCTTTTCTCTTTCCTTTATCATTCGTAAAGCTTTTATTCCTAGGCATTGTTGGTGTTTTGAACTCAACTCGTTCACCCAAGCGTTCCTTAACGAGAATCACTTTGTCACCTAGACGACTCCTCACATCAGTTTTACTCTGATTTTTCTTCATGTCCTATGAAAGTTTCTTTAGAAGCCACTTCTTCACATCATTGGGCAAGGAAAGAGGAACCTTTTGGACAATCACTTCCCATAATGGCCTAGCGCTCTAATAAGCATCAAATTTGTCTACTTCTTGAGAGGCAGGATATTCATAGGGACGACAAAGATCCTTGGAAGGAATTGTTTGAAATAGGTCGTACTGTCTTTTTACCATGCAGGGATAATAAAAAGTAATTCTGGACAAGCTTGGAAGACGGCAAAAAGGTTTCTTGTTGACACCAATCATCTTTTCTATTTTCCACCAAGGGACGACCCACTTGATGGTAAAATTGCAAGAGCTGAAGACTTTCTTCCATTCATGGCGCCCCATCTTAGAGAAGCGTTTCTTCCTTCTCACAAAGCAGTTTGGAGTGTACTTTTCAATGTTGGCTGGAGAACTAATTAATTCTACTCTTTCCATTAGCCACATCTGTAAAAAAAAAAAAAATTCAATGCAAATAAATTAATATTACTATACAAAAATATGTTTTTGATTTCTGTAATTAAAAAAATTATTTTTCTACCTGTAATAAAATTGGAGAGCCCCGTATAGGGGCTTTTGGATTTTTCTTTAATTCATCAAGACTAAGCATAGTCTATCCAACAATTAATGGCATTGGATATCTACCAGATTCAATCTGCTCCAAAACAGTTGATATGATTGCCTGACCCTGATTAGCTCTACAACTAGTGAGAAGATATTGATAAATCATGCAAAAAAGAAAAGCCCTTCTTCTATAAACATGAAAAGACTCAGAATAAGGTCTATCCAAATAATGGCGAGCAAATTCTTTCAAATTAACTATGCTACCATCTACTATATTTGTTAGATCTTTGTCTTTTAAATTAAAGAAGCACTTAAAATCCTTATAGCCATATTCATTTATTCTAGGGATTACTACAAGATCTAATGTAGGGAAGCCTAAGATAGCACTGAATGCTTCCGGCAAAGGGCTAATTTCATCATACCCTAGTCTAAAATAATGAGTATCCACATCCCAATATTCTAAGGCGGTATGAATAAAGTCTACATCAAGATCTACCCCCTTGACACCATATAAATACCCCCCATAAATAACTCTTTTCTCTCCTTGGCAGTTAGAGACCGACACCATTCATGAGTGAAGTTGGTAAATCTTTTAGAGACTAAAGACAAGATTAAGTTTTTTCAAAAGCTAAGGATATATTTAATCTGCAGAGATTATGAAGAAAATCAGCTGGGCAGGGGGCTATTTATGAACAAAATCGGCATAGTTTCAATCCGGAAAGGATTCGGAGTCAGCGCTCATCAGCGCCAGACGCCTGACATTGGCGCCTGGCGCTAAGCACTAAGAGTTAGCGCCTGGCGCTAACTCAAAACGCGTGGCGCCAGATGGCGCTGACGTGTCTTATCATGTGAGCTTTTCAAAACCGCATTTTTTTTTTGCCTGATTCGAGTCTGACCAATGACTTTACAGTTTTTTATTCTTTTTATACCTTTTTTCTATATCATATTTTTCCTTCTTCTTTATTAATATATTAATGATATTAATTATATTATTTTTTTGGATTTTATTTAAACTTATCTTTTAAGTTTTTGTAAATCTAATATTTTTACTTTTATTTTTTCATTTTTTCATTTTGGGGGAGAAAGTCGGATACCCTCCATCAATAATAAAAATGACGGAATTTTTGCGCAAAATTAATTACCACAGATCTTTGCACACACTAACATGCACATAAAAATGAAAAAATACATAAATAAATGTTAAAAAACTCATAGTAGTTTGTACATACAAATATCTCTAAATAATGAGTCTAAATAAAGGAAAAGTTCTATACAAAGTCAAAATAAAAAAGGAACAAGAATAAACTACGGCGCCGGAGGACGTACACCCATCATGTCATAATACTACGGAGTATGAGGAGTAAACTCTCCACCAGCTCCAGCTCCAGTTCTGGTCTCCTTGTGAGGTGGAAAACTCGGCATAGGACCCGTCCACCCAAGATTAACCTAAGGCTGAGGCTGAGGTGGTTGCTGCGATAACAAGCCAACCTCGTACATCCCACCACCTCTAAGAGCCGAGGTAGCCTCTCCCTGGCCTACCAGCCCAGCGTCTGCACCCTCAGATGAAGAGCCCGAGCCCTCAACCACCCAAACCTCCATAACCAGTACGAAGATGTCTCGAGCTAGACCTCACCGGCTCTCCTCGCACCTCAGGTCTCGTACGGGCACAAGATGAATGGGCTGATCTTGCAAAAGAACGAGCTGACTTCGGAAGACATCTTTGCACCGTGCCATCGCCTTGACCACCTCTCGCGAGAACTGTCAAGGAAATAAAGTCAGTAATGATGCATAACATATACAGACAAAAATTGCAAATAAATAAAGCTTACCCGAGTCTGGTGACGAGGAATCGACTGCTCCACGAAGCGCTCACCCTCAAGAGCTGGAGGAATCATCTCCTTAATCGGCTAGTATATCCCTTGATAATGGATTGACATACAAGGTGGCACGAACTCAGTAGGTCTTGCTTGCCAAAAGCAAATCAAAGTTAGTAAAACATTACTTTGGGGCTACTTAACGGAAGGTAAAAAGCTGAAAATCATAGCGCCACCTCCTAAGCCATTACAGGGACTGGAGGTTACAATGGCAGTAGCTCCCCCTCATAGCACCGCCCAGGGATCGTATAAGATTGCTAAGGGGTACCAGCTCTCTCTAACATGCTCACCAACCTCGCAGCATTGAACATGTGACACGACGGAGGAGCAGGAACGACAAAAGTGTCCGCGGAATGTTGAATAGCAACCCTCTCTCCAAGATATGCGACTTCTCCATATGTCCCCAAGAAATAGCGATGCTCAGCAGTATAATGCGCGACTAACCCAGGGACAACCAAGCCGATCCAATGCTGGTACTGCACGTCAGGCTCCTGCAAAGAATGCCTATCAGATAAGAATCTATCAAAGGTAATGCAAAAGTGTTCAAATATATAAAGAACCATACAAAAGATGATTTTATCTAAGACATAAGCGGTAGACATCCCAGCACGGCGACCTCCTCAAGAGGCAATCACTGGAAATCTGCGCAGCGACGGTCTCGCCGGCGCAACCGAGGGAAAGTACTCGTAGAACCAGATCTACAAAAGGAAAAAAGCATCATCAAGTACTAATCAAAGCTTAGAGCTAAACTTTAAAGGGAGATAAAGTATACCTCTACGACTCTCCAAAAGCCAGACAAAGCAACGTTTCCCGTGAAGGACCGATGTCGACACGAGTCTCATAACGCTCGAACAAAGTCAGTATAGGCCAAGCTGGCCCATTCATAAGTCCCGATCAAGTGTAGATCACGGGCCGTAGGTAGGTAGTAAAGAAGCACTCTACTACCCTTGTCAGGGGAGAACGTCCCTCACAGCAAAATAAGCACAAAGATGTGCACCTTATGCTCTCGGATGGTCGCATCATCCTCGAAAGCCGCCGCTAGAGTTGAACGGCGAATCCCCTTTGCGCATAACTGAGTCGAATCTACCTCAGCACGAGCTTGAACAACAATTGGACCCAACAACTCCTCGACCTCAGGAGAAAAGACGCTAATCTCGCTGTCAAACGGCGATGCAACGAAACTAAACTCTAGTCCCGTAATAAGACTGAAGTTGATCGGGGTGACCATAATCTCACCCCACGGATAATGGAAGGTGTTGGTGGTGTCCCAAAAGAACTCAACCAGGGCGCGAGCCACATGCTGACGCCCGCTAGAGGTAATCATGGCCTCTGAGGTCTCAAAAAGTGCAGTCAATCCGCAAGACTCCTTGAGGAGTCTCACCACTCCATTAATGCCGATGTACATCTTGTATAGGTCACCTAAGGTGTCACATCCTGAACCATGGTAGCGCGTCTTACCAACCGTGATCCCACATCGCACCCTCTCAAAAATGTGGTGGACGGGAGAGAAGTAGAGAGTCCGCTCATCCCACTAAGGAAAGGGACCGAGAGAAGTGGACGGGTCGGTGTCGTCCTCTACGGGCTCGTGCTCTCGTCGTATGCCGCGGTACCGTGAACCCGAACCTCGTTGTCTAGCCACGCTACATTGTGCAAAATCATCATAAATTAAGGTTTTAAAGTATCTAAGGTTTGCCTAGCCGCATGTTCTATGTTCTAAAAAAACAGAGTACGTAGTACTAAAACAGAGCACAACTTCAAATCGAGCATATACGACATTTTTCAAGCATTTAAACAATTTCTTGCAATAATTTGGTAATTATTGTGACAAATTGGACAAGAATTGCTAGCAAAAATATCAAGAACAAGCCACATTGTCTTCCCGACCTTAAGAGGTCCAACAGTGGTTTTTTGTTCAATTCTTCACCAAATTCAGTCAAACAAGTCTCAAATTAGCCCCAAGGCAATATATGAACATAATCAAGCAATTTCATGGCATAAAATTTGATAAACAAAGTGAATTAAGCAATTCAAGTTTTGAAAAATTTCAAGAAATTCGTGAACAAACACGTGTAAAATTCATTAAAACCGGAGTGAGTTTGGAGAAAACTTACATAGATCCAGAAAATGGATGAATCAAGCTTTGATTTGCAACAAATTTGAGCGAATTCGATTGAGAAACGAGCAAGGACGGATGAATTGAAGCTCTAGGCGATTTCTCGAGCAAAACTGAGTAGTAGCAGCAAAAATGAAGAATAAAGGGGTATATATCAAAATCTAGACTCTAGCGCCAAGCGACAGGCCTTGACGCCAGACAATAAGGCTTAGCGCCTGGTGATAGTGCCATTGCCTGGCGCTAGAGCCAAATATGCGGCGCCAACAATATTTCAGTGGCGACATACTGTTCAGCCACTTAGTGTAGTTATTTCGACCTCTTGCAATATTTTGGGTTCTTTGGTACGCTAGTTAGCCCCTCTAAGCAATTTGACATGATTTAATAATCGACTTGATTACAATCGCAATAACCTGATGAATGATCGTCTCACTTAGTTTAAAGCGCCTAAGCATTGACTCATCGCAAGGCACCGACATACTGGTTCATACATCAAAAGGCACCGACATACTGGTTAAAAATTCAGTTGAAGGCACTGACATACAGGTTCAAAAGAAGCAAAAGCGTCGACGTATTGGCATAGCGGAAGCATAGTTCAAGCGAGCTTTTAAAGATCGACCAGCGTGGGTCTTTGGTAATTTTCCTCGGAATATTATCGCAACAAATTAGGATAGCTTCAAGCGAGGATATCTTTGGCAGCATTCCCTAGCTTGCGGAGAGTTGTCACAAACAACTAGAGGTGATTTCAAGCGAAGTTGTCTTCGATTTTGTTCCCTGGCTTGTGGAAGATGGTCATAAAGAGCTAGAAGATGGTACCAAGCGAAGCAATTGTCGAAGGGGTTCTCTAGCTTGCAGAAGTCTATCATGGCAGAATTTGAGGCAGTTACAAGTGTAGTAGTCTTCTGTTGGCATTCTCTAGCTTGCAGGAGGTCGTCAAAATAAACAGGAGGATGGCGTTCCTTGGCTTGCGAAAGGTTATCAAAAATATAAACATACAGCAATGCAGCAACAAATCGGTTACTTTCAGAGACGTGTGCTAGACGGTGCAAGATACGCGGTTCATAACTCTTTTATCTATTTAACTATCTCTAGTTTGAAAGTACCGGCGTTACAATAGTGGTTTAGGATCGCAGAATGTTCTAAATCATTTTCCGTCCCTATCGATACATTGACTTTTGTTTTCGAAACTTGTGTTTCTCCAAACTCCGTCAAAGTGGGGGCTTCTGTAGACACCCATATGTGTCTCCCCAAAACCAAACCCGGTGATGAGTACCTTTCGCGTCGAATCATAATCGAATGAAGTGCACGTGTAGAAAGTCTAGTGTTGCGGATAGATTTTAATTTCTTTTCTCCTCTCTATCAGCCTCTAGTTTGTTTTGGTCCATAAAAAGGGTCCAATGATGGTGTACTTGGATGGGATTTGAAAAGAGCTTTCCAACGATATATTATAATCCCAATTCCGTTGAATAATGAGGAAGTTATGGCCAAATTACTAAACTATAGGCCCGGTTTGATCCTTACATGCGGCCCAATGATCCAGAGGAGGGCCTAATACCGATTTATCATTCCTAATGCAATTAGGATTGGTTTTAGTCTTCTAGATTCTTCTAGAAGGTTCTCTTCATTCCTAATTCAATTAGCATTGATAAATTGGCTTTTGTCAACTTTTTAGAGTTTTAATTAGAATAAAAGAGTGTTTTTAAGGATAATACGATTTTGCCCTTCTGTACGGCTAAATTTTATCTGAACTAAGAAAATACGTGAAAAAAATAATTAGCGCCTGACGATAGACATTAGCGCCTGGCGCTAATGCCTGGCGCTAATGTTCAACACCTGGCGCTAACTTCTTTTTTCCTCGTCGAAACTCTGATTAGTTTTTCTATCCGTTTGGCTGATTTTCTCTATAAATGGCCTCCTAAAACCTCCGTTTTATATCACCAATTCTCATCAAATATTAACAACTCTCTAATTCTCTTCTCTCTCACAGCTAAAGCTTTTTCTCTCTCTACAAAATTTCGTAGGCACAAGACCAAGAAACACCTAGCATTCTTCGAAGTTGCCTTTGCCCTAGACGTGAAAGGTTTTAATTTCTGAGAGTTTGGTCCCAAACCTCTCTTTCAATTATTTAATTTAATTGTTGTTTTATGTTTTCCTTGAAGTTACTAACGCGTGTATTTTGTTATTAGAAAGAGATACGAGGCATCCGAGTAAGTGCTTTAATGGTTTTTATTGATATTATTATGTAGAAATCATGCTTAGGTTGTTATTATGATTCCTAGCATCATGTTAGGATGCTTTGATCTTCCTAGTATCATGTTTAGGGTAACAACTAAAAATTCCTAATATCAAGTATGATTAAAAGTATGATGCCTTTTATTTTCTTTCCTAATATTCATGTTAGTATCATGTTAAGGCTAAAGCTTTGATTTTTATTGTTTAGTGACCTGCTAGGGTTTGTTATTAATCATGTTAGTTTCATGCCTAGAATCTTGCTATTGTTATGCTTTGACATGATTATTTTTATGACTATTATTATACTTGTTATAATTATTGATTATAATTATGATTATTATTATAATTATTATTGTTATTGTTATTATGTTACTTGATTGTATTTATTGTTATTGCTTGATCACACCTTTTATGCATGTTTAAAGGGAATTTGTACTTGTAGTCACACTTAATAAGATAATTAATAATCTTGTTTAAGTTTAATATGATTATAATTCAAGTGATCACCAATAATAGTTTTATTTGTGCATTAATATTCAACCAACATATATAAAATGGTTTAGGGTAAACCTATTAATTGCATGTTAGTCAGAAAGCGCACATGAATACGATCAGAATAAAGTAGAGACCTATTATTAGGGTAGGTTCAATCTCTTTTAGGTTGGATTTCACCTTCATCCCCGAACTACCAGTCATGGTTCGAGACCTATTGGAGTTGACAATCTCTTGGATCGTTAAGGGGTGCAACCTTCACCTCGTGAACGGTTTACAAGTCCCTAAAACTTGTTGGCAACTCTTTTGATCTATTTTCTTTCCCTTTGGACGCCACCGTACTTTAGTGTATAATCACAGTGGGGTTCAAGCTAGGGGTAATTCTTGAAATATTCGCTACAGGTGGGCTTTACTAGCATATTATACTCACATAAGGCTTCACTAGCATATTATATTCATATACTCCCTTCGCTTCTACTTTGCATTTACACGGTTTCCAATGTGTGTCTTTGACCATTAAAAACTAGGCTATGTTGAATGAAAAGTATAAAAAGTTGATATTTGAGAAATATAAACTAAGACGAATTTAATAATATCCCCACGGTAATTTATTTCTTTTGTATTAATCATAAAATTTGGTGAATTTATTTTATTTTGACCACATGATTAGTAATTGAGTAAAATTCTCAAGAACGTAGGTAGTATATTCGTGGCTTGAACCGCTTGATTACTTTGAATAAAGTGGGAAGAATGTAATTAGGCTTTTTTTTAAATGGATTTTCAAGGTGCTAAGAAATTAAGTATTTTTTTAATGGTAATTTTTTAAGTAAGTCTCTTTTTTAAAAAAAAATAAAAATTTGCACCGAGTATGAATTACGTAGTAACTTGGAAAACTAGTGGAAGATGATCGAGCTGGCGGCTTAAACATGTACATTTTACGCATCAAACAATAAGCAGTCCAATGAACTTGCATTGTAACAACCCGTGAAAGTTACTCCAAAATTACAACTAAAATATTTGATTACCTGTTGTGCCTAAAATTTCACCTTAAGTTCTCATGTTCTACAGGAAGCTAGGTTACAGGTTACAGGTTGGCATAAGACAGGTCGAAGATAGCTGCGTAGCTGACATTCAGGTACCAAGCAGGCTAAAGATATTATGACGGAATATTCATAGGAATCTCCGAATAGAAAAGGGTCAAAGATTCCTTTAAAGGAAATAGGAACCACTTCAAGCAGTCTTCCCGTTAAAGAAGACTTATTCAAACATGGAGGAAGAAGACCTGGAGACGTGGAGAGAAAATAGGAACAACTTTGGCCCTGAACTCCGGATTCCAATGGATTGAAGGAAAGAGCCGTTGAGGGCTCCTGGGATATTCTATAGGCTATAAATATGAGCATATTCATGGTAAAAAGGCATCACAAAATTATTGAAGCCTCATTACTAAATACAATCATAAATATCATAGTCGCAATATTATCATTCCATTATGAATATGTAACCTATATTGTAACTTGTTAAACCGAATTACTTAGTAGATTTGTGGACTCATAGCCACCCGCAATTTTTACCCTTATAACTGGGGTTTTCTACGTCATCATCTTGTGTGTCTTCTTCCCTTCCCCTCTTGCTCCCTCTGTGATTTCCTCTTGTTCGTTTATTAAAACCTATTTAAGTAGTTGCTGTCAAGTTAATCTAGTAGTAGCTTTTGCGAACTAGGTTAAACATGTTACTCAGTTTTTTTGACCAAAATAGTTTGGCGCTGTCTATGGGGACATTGTTAGGTCAATATATCCGTCCCTCATCATGGCTGAAAGCCCCGATCCTAATCCGGACACAAATGCGTTAATCGAGCCATTACTAGAAGAATTGAGAGCCTCCATGGAAAAGAGCCTAAAGTTCGAGGCCGAGTCCAAAGCAACATTGGAATGGCTTCTAGAAAATCCCAAGCATCCTTGGAGAGGCTATCTTAGGAAGTTGAATCTTCCAAGAGCAGCAAAAAGAAAAGGGTAAGGATTAGTGACATAACCCAGTTCACCTTGGTCTTTTCTGACTAATCTGAAGGAGAAGACGAAAGAGAAGAGCCTTAAGATAAATAGGATTAATCTAGTGGAAATCTTACCCCCATGGCAAAGGAAGTCGCCGTCCTTAAGGCCTAAAATCGTAAAATGATAAAGCTCTAGACCCGGCTACTAGGTGCCCCTAGACCTGTAACGTTTGAATCTTGTGATGGATTCACTGAATCCCCTTTGGTGGAGGAAATTGATAGAGTGCGTATTCCAACTAAGTCGATTATCCCCTCTTTCACAAAGCCGTATGACGGAACCACCGACCCTCAAGATCACGTCGCCCAGTACAAGCAGAAAATGTGGCAATTATCGATCCCATAGGAACTCATTGAGCCCACTATGTGCAAGTTCTTTGGCGCTACTCTTTCGAGACTTGCACTCTAGTGGCTGATCATCCTAAAGCCGGGAACCATCGCCATCTACTTAAGTTTTGTGAATAAATTTTACCAATAGTTCGCTACTAGAAGAGAGTTGGAAAAGCAAAGCAGTGACCTGTACCGAATAGTCAAGAAGCAGAACAAAACAACTCGGCAGTACTGGGACAGGTTTAATTGAGAAATGGTCAGCATCAAGAATTGTGATCATTCAACTGCAATTGAGGCCTTCCGCAAGGGTTTTAATAATAGATCAAGATTATATTATGATTTCACAAGATATCCATGCGCCTCATTTGAAGAAGTTAGAACCAGGGTAATGGCCGAAGTCCGCGTCGAAGAAGATGAGCATGTTAGAAGCTGGGTCGAGAAAAGACCAACTGGGTATTCAGGAAATCAAACCTTCGGTAATCAAACCTTCGAACTCTGGCAAAGTAGCTGGCAGCCAAGGCGCAGCAACATGCATAACATATCTGATCCTACAGGTGAAAGCTCCAGCAGGTCAGCAATAAAGTACAACCCAGATATCAGCTCCTATGGTTTTGATATAGACATAGTGGGAGATGGCCTAGGAAGAGCGATAAATTTGAGCACCAGAAAGACAAGTCCAGGTGGTGCGAGTATCATGCAGATCATGGGAATAAGACTTACGAATGCAACTTTCTTAAGAGAGAGGTGGCTTGGTTGTTAAAGAGGGGTTACCTTAAAGATCTCCATGGAAAAAAGGGAAAAGGATCTGAAGTCAAGCGGGAAGCCCTGCCAGGTCCACCAACTTCACCTACTCCTGGTGTCGTGATTAGTGCAATATCAGGAGGATCTAGCATCAGCGGCCTGACGTACTCCAATGCAAAAAGGATAGCAAGAGTCAGCACCTTGGCCTCCAGCATCCTTCAAACCTATCCTACCAGAGAAGAAAAAATGTTAGATGAAATGAAGGTCGTTTTTTATAAAAGCTTGTTCAATGAACTTGATCACCACGATTGCTTGGTTATTTCTCTCCATGTTCGTCACTGCAAAATGAAGAGAGTACTAGTGGATAATGGAATCTCAGCTAACATAATTAAGACGCATTGGATAAAGCTGGCTTGAAAGAGTCAGATATCATCAAGAGGTCCACAATTCTTGCCGGGTTCAATGGTGAACCTATGAATTCTCTAAGAGAGATCAAACTGCCAACGCTGCTTAAAGGTGTTAATATAATGCATAAGTTCTACGAGATCGATTGCAAAACTGCCTACAACGTAATAGTGGGAACCCCTTGGATCCATTAAATGAAAGCCATCCCATCTATCTATCACCAGCTGCTCAAGTTTTCGAGCCCATGGGGAGTAGCAGTAGTTGAAGGAGATAGAAAGCAAGCACGAGAATGCTACCAGCTCGCCCTGAAACCTCATGGCCCTACCATCTAGCAATTACAGCAAAATCCAGCACCCAAGCGCCCAGATAAGTTACAAAGCATGCCCCAAAGACCCTTTTCTTCTCCCTAATATAGACTTAATAGTGGATGAAACAACTGGCAATGTGCTCCTAACCTTCATGGATGCATACTCTGGTTACAACCAGATTCTGATTCACCCGGATGATTAAGAAAAGACAGCTTTCATGACAGATAAGGGCATCTACTACTACAAATTGATGTTGTTTGGACTGAAGAATGTATGTTCTAACAATCAGAGGCTAGTCAACAAAATGTTCAAGGACCAGCTGGGGACACCATGGAGGTTTACATCGATGATATGTTAGAAAAATCAAAGAAAGCAGATGATCACGTAAGCCACCTAGAAAAAGCTTTAATGTCCTCGGGAAGTATGATATGAAGTTGAACCCATCCAAATGTTCATTCGGAGTATATGCAAGTAAGTTTCTAGGCTATGTAGTCACTCAACGGGGAATCGAAGCTAGTCCAGATCAGGTACCCGCTATAATTGATAATCAATCACCTAGAAATCTAAAAGAGGTACAAAACTAACTGGAAGAGTAGCTGCATTAAATAGGTTTATTTCGAGGTCATTAGACAAATGTCATTTGTTTTATAACGTATTAAAGAAGAATAAAGGTTTTAATTGGTCTTATGATCACGAAAGGGCCCTACAGGACCTCAAACACTATTTAATGACGCCCCCTCTGCTATCTAAACCTGCTGATGGAGAGTCTTTACAGCTTTACCTCGCGGTCAGTGTAGACATCTACTTTTGGCCTTCTGTCCCGACAGGAAGTGCAATGACGATAAATAAAGTCATCTTCGTGTTGGATCAAAGTGAAGAATACTTATAGATAACTGGTTAAGCCACAAAACACAAAGACTAGCCCGAATAAAAGCACGAGGCCATTATAAGTTCCAACTAACTAAACCCAATCATAATTAGGCTTAAGACCGTGCTTAAAACCCAATAATGACGGATTTAGAAGCGTCTAGTTTAAAATTTAAGCTGCCGCAAAAATGTCGCGCGCATCTCATTACGTCGCGTGCATCTCACAAAGTCGCGCTTAGCTGTCGCGCGCCGAACTCTGCGCAACTTCTGGAGATGCTCTCGCGAAAGATTCAGAATATCAAAATATTGGAAAATCGAATCTTACAATAGAGCTGCGCGTAAGATAAATAGTTGCGCGTGTATTCCGCCCGCGACTTATTCACTTGCGCGCGATATTCGCGCGCAACTCATCCTGTTGCGCGCGACACCTGCTGCGGAAGAGTGCTCTTAACCCTAAAACTAATCATTCCCTATACATAAGACCCTAATCTGAGGCTTAAACACACAGAAAATAACCTAAAATGCTGGCAGAATACTTGTGAACTTATGCTTCCGAAACCCTCTTATCCTAAACACTCACCCCTTTTCATGCTTTGTTACTACGGTGGAGGTTCAACAACAAGAAGGAATCCATAAGTGTCCTAAACGGAGATCTAGCAAAGAGAGTGGTAAATTCCCGAGCACTTAGTTAAATCACATTTATTTTCTTGTTTAAAAGAACCTTAGTTAATTAATTAGTGTTGTTTGATCACCTTTAAAATAATTAATTAATCAATTCCACATAGTATCTTTCGTTAAATAAAGATTAGAATTAAATAAAATAATTGTTGGTTGATCACTTAAGCCAAGGTGAATATTGTTGATTTTCTTGTTCTTTTCACGAATTTAATTAAATAAGAATAACGACCTTACGACGTAATTCCTACGTGAATCGATATGTGTAAATAAAATCAATTAATATAATTTTAGTTATCACGTTGCATATATTGTTTGGTGATGAAACTGTGCAAAGGAAGATCTAGTAGAGGCCGCACTAGGGCTAGGATCGCGATTCCCCTCTAAAGGGAACGTTATCTTGGTACCCTAGCTCCCGAACTCATTTCTGGTTTATGTACGTAGACCAATTTGGGCATGGGTAAACTTATGATTCATGCTAAATTTCCCATGAATTGTACTTGGGAAAAAGGAATGAACGAGGTTTATGGGTTTTCCTAAAACTCATTGGCAACTTCTACTTGTTCCTTACAAAAAAGTGTGTATGATAGAATCATTTCTAATTCAAGATCCCCCAACAGTCATGAATTCAAATCCTAATACACCCTAACAAGTGTAAAGTCCTAGTCTTTTAAAGGGCCATGGGAATTTAAGGAGAGTACCCGTTACGATGGGATCACCCTCCTTACATTGGTGACTCCGTTGCGGACTTAGAGGTTACATGATTAGTTCGTAGTTATGGCCTATGGTTTTCAACACCAGGTTGCCTATGGGTTTAACGAGAACTAACTTGGATAATCTCTAGTTAGGGAGCGAGACTTGAACGCATAATATCTTCCTTTTGCAAAAAATTAAAAACCAAACAAGCAATATTACATCATGCATAAGTATAGCACACTTAACATTTGGGATTGGCTCATTGAATAGGGGCTGCCAACACTAGGCTTCTATCCTGAAATCAATAACAATAATGCCACCCATATCGCCAATAAAATGTTGGGAGGACGATGTCATAGGTCAACTCGTTGAGTGATTGATTCGTGCCTAGTTTCTTAAGATATAGTACCTTGGACACCCAAGCCTTTTGACCTTAGAATGGCAATACGTGAATCTTGACTTGTGGCATGCTTATGTGATTATGTTACTATATGCAACGTGTTAGGATAGTCTTCTTTTTTTTTCCTTTTAGTTTGGTCTAGGTTCCCAATTACGAAATCGTCTCTTCGTGATTTAGAGTCATATTCGAAGGGTAACATAAAAAAAAACAAGAACGATGCAAAAAAAAAAAGGGAAAAAAAAACGCTCCGATTAAAAAAAAATCATACGAGCAGGTAGCGCGACCCCTCCCAGTGCAAGTCATTTCGTTTCGCGCAACTTAATCACTTGCACGCGCCCACTGTACGAATCAAAATTTTGATTTTTCAAAAAAACAAATTGACTCGTCAAGACGATATCTTTATTCAAGAATTGTTAAGGGCGATGTTATCCGTTCGAATATATCTTGCGTCATTTTCTTTTTTTTCTTTTTCTTTCTTCCTCTTTTAAGAAAGCATATCGGTTTACTTATTCTTTTGTACTTCTTTTAGGGTCGGTTTACAATCTTGGGAAAGAAGACTCCCGGGCACTCACCTTCTACGTTTACCACCCAAAGATCAATCCCTTTCAAACCATTTTTTTTTACAACTAGTCCTAGTCCAACAACAATGTCAACCATTGAAGAACTTCAAGAGGAGATTCTATGTTTGAGAGAGAAAAAGGCTCAAGAAGCCGAGGAGAAAAGAATTAAGAAAATTGAAAAGGCTAATAAGAAAAATGCTGAAGCCTTAGCCCAAGAAAAGATTGAACAATTATCCATCAAAGAAAAGTCGTTGAAGAAACTAGTTCTTCGTTCTACAATGGGAAACAAGTACTTCGACGTAGAAAAGTTTGCTCCTCCCGCAGGACTTCCTTTACCAGAAAAGTTCGTTGCTACGGACTTGCCAATATTTAAGGTGACCAATAATCCACAAAATCATTTAATGTGATTTACTAGCACCATGGCATTAAAGGGAGTTGATCCTAAGATTTATGCTTTGACTTTCCCTTTGTCTCTAGACCCACCCGCAAGAGAGTGGTACTATGGGCTAGATCTAAAATTCAAGGCAACATGGGAAGATGTAGTTTCAGCTTTCATTACCCAATATGAGAGTAACGTATAATTCAAATCCACTTTGCGTGAACTCGAAATGCTTAAGCAAGGCGTTGATGAAGGTTTCCTTGCTTTCTATGGTAAATGGCGAGAAAAGGCGGCCCACCTTGCCCAAAGGCCACCCGAACTCGAATTAGTACAAAAATTCATTGACAACTATCATGAAAAATACAACAAACATCTACATAACCTTGGTTTGGACACTTTTCAAAATGTCTATTCCGTGGCTACTAGGATTGAAGATGATCTTGCTAAGGAAAAGGCAAATAAACCCCATCATCATAATCAACTAACCTAAAAATAACTACAAGAAGGGGAATGACAGCACATCATCCTTTATTGACGTATTTGCGACCATCACGCAATACAATAACACAAATAAATATAATGATCCTAGGAAAAGATGGACAAGAGAAAGAAAATTTACTCCATTTCCTCTAAGATATAAAGAATTACTAGAAAAATTAAACGAAAAAGGTTTACTTGCGCCAACAGGACCAATACCGCCTACTCCACCAGAAAGAAGATTTGTTAATTGGGATGGTAATGCTTATTGCGCTTATCATAGAGGCAATGGACACGATACTGAACGTTTCTTTGTCTTGAAACACAAAATACAAGATTTTTTAGACGATGGGAGAATTCCCATGCCTAAACCTAATAATAATGCATCCCCTTTAGGGCTATTTCACATCAATGAGGAACATATGGGAAGTAATATGTTCAATCCTTTGAACTATATCACACCTATAGGAGAACCTCTATCCACAATACTCATAGGGGCAACTATTGAAGTATGTGAACTATGGGACGACAACTTTCATGACTTATATGTCTCTAAGTATGCCGCCGTCCCACCTCAATCTTGTTTACCAAATGAAACAAATGGACCACTTGATTGGGATTATTTCTTGGGGAAGTCACAAGACTTATCAAATCTCTCCTTGGATGAACAATGGCATCAAGCGCAACTCATGGAACATCTTGAAATGGAGGCACACTCAAAGCCTCTAGAAGAAAATTGGTTTATGAGTCCTGCAACTAATCCAAACGAGATAGATCATTAAACTCGTTCTGGGCGAGTTTACCAAGCACCATCACCAAATGGATCTTCGACTATACAAATTCAAACTCAAGGTCAAATGCAAAATACAATACCACCTCTACTTGAGGTGGAAGATCCATTGGTCAAACAACTTCGCCAATGCAAGGCGAATGTTAGCATTTGGGAACTCCTAAGTACTTCTAAAGAACATAGGAATTCCCTTATTAATGATCTAACGACTTTGTCTGTAAGCACATACACAACCCCTTAAGATCTCGTTAGCTTGCTTTCTAGCGAGAAATCTGACAAATCAATCATTTTCACTAATGATGATTTGCCTTCATAAGAAACTACCCACAACAACGCGTTATATTTAACTGTGGGGTGCAAGGGATACAACATCCCTCTAACTTTGGTAGACAATGGGTCAGCTGTAAACGTGTGCCCATTGTGAACTGCAAAATACTTAGGCCTTAATCTAGAAAAAGATTTTCAATCAATAACACAAAGAATTAGGGCTTTGTCTGTAAGCATTACGGCTTTGTCTGTAAGCACAGACACAACCCCTCAATATCTCGTTAGCTTGCTTACTAGCGAGAAATTTTACAAATCAATCATTTTAACTAATGATGATTTGCCTTCAAAAGACACTACCCACAATAACGCATTATATTTAACTGTGGGGTGCAAGGGATACAACATCCCTCTAACTTTGGTAGACAATGGGTCAGCTGTAAACGTGTGCCCATTGTGAGCTGCAAAATACTTAGGCCTTAATCAAGAAAAAGATTTTCAATCAATAACACATAGCATTATGGCCTATGACAATTCGACAAGATCGGTGTGTGGAACTGTTAAGCAACCAATTACCACAGGCCCAATACAAATGATGGTTGAATTCCACGTTATCGACATAATACCTACTTTCAACCTTCTACTTGGACATCCTTGGTTACATGAGCTTGTTGCAATACCATCCTCACTTCATCAAATTATTAGGTTGAACTATCAAAGGCTTCCTATGACTATACATGCTTCTCCACTAAAAATAGCAATAAATGATCAATCACTCTTAGAAATAAACCACGGTAATGATGAAGAGGACATGTGGGGATTTGCCGCGGATCCAATCAGCCCAATAGAAATGGAAGAAGAGTTGGAAGAACCTTTCAAGCTTGATCCATATTCCACCAGGGTAGTAAACAACATCTTACTCAAGAGTAATTACTTTCCTGGGATGCCTTTAGGAATATGAATGAAGAAATCTTTCTTACTTCCTATCACAAAGAAAAGCTTCTCCTTTGGATTGGGATACAAACCAACCAAAGAAGAATTAAAGTCTCACGATGCGAAAAACAAAGCACGTAGAGACAACAACAAGGAAAGGATAGTCTCTTTACTCCCATCCTACCAATAAACCCTTAACGAACAGTTCATTAGGGAGGGACAGGACTACCCATGCTATGACTTTCAAGAACCACTAGTTTTGGAAGGAATCAAGAAGCCTGGATTTGAAATATTTCACGATTGCTACTTCTTGAATGACGATTTTAGTATCGTTAAATCAAAATACCTAATTCCAAGGTGCTATGATAGGCAAGCATTTAACTTGCTATTTGGACTAGAGAAAAATCATGTTGCTACAATGACCAATCAAAATGCCATCCAAGATGAAGCTTTTGACCCAACTTCATTGATCACCCCTTCTAATAAAACCTTGGATCATGGATGGAGGAAATCTTTCAAATGGACCAATCACAAAGGCGATAAGATGGAAATCGTCACAGGCGAAGGGAAGATGTTTGAAGAATCGGATGCCGAATCTATTATAGACTCTAGGGAAGCTGAGAATATAGGCCTTGTGGCCATTACTGAGCCTTTATTTTCTAGTTCTAAGGACGAAGATCCAAAAAAGGATTCTTCTCTTAATGTACTTTCTTTTGATTTTAATAATATGAGCTTTATTTCCGAGTATATTCCTTCTATTGAATCTTTCGAATGCAATAACAATCAATCTAATGAAGATGATAATATTAAAAAGTTTGCTGAATTAATGAATGAACGAGAAAAAAATAACCCTGTCATTGAAGAAACTAAAACAATCAATATAGGAACTAATGAAACAAAAGAGAAGTCAAAATTGGCTTAACTCTAAATCCGGAAGAGCAATCCACCCTCATATCGACGCTCAAAGAATTTGAAGACGTGTTCGCTTGGTCATACAAGGACATGCCTGGAATAGATAGCGAAATTGCGGAACATACCATTCCCTTGAACCCTACCTCTAAACCAGTAAAAGAAAAACTTCGACGAATGAAACCTAACGTCGCGTTAAAAATAAAAGAAGTAAAAAAACAATTGGATGCAGGTTTCATTCTCGTATGTAATTATCCAGAATGGGTAGCGATCATCGTCCCAGTCCCTAAAAAGGATGGACGAATTCGCATGTGTGTCAACTTTAGAGACCTTAATAAGGCTAGCCCTAAACAAGATTATCCTCTACCACATATTGATATATTGGTAGATAACACGGCTAAACATGCGATGTTATCCTTTATGGATGGATACGCAGGTTGAAACCAAATTTTAATGGCAAAAGAAGACGAAGAAAAGACATGCTTTATCACCCCTTGGGGTACATATTGCTATACAGTCATGTCATTTGGTTTAAAAAATGCAGGAGCTACGTACAAAATAACAGCTACGACTCTCTTGCATGATATGATGCATAAAGAAATAGAAGTGTATGTGGATGATATGATTGTAAAGTCCAATGATAGAATGGGATATATAAAACCTTTACGCAAATTTTTCACTCGCAAAAAAAAACACAACATGCGATTAAATCCACAAAAATGTGCCTTCGGAGTAACTTCCGGCAAGTTACTCGGATACGTAGTAAGCACACGCGGTATTGAGATCGATCCCTATAAAAGAAAAGCAACTATTGACATGCCTCCCCCTCAAGCAGAAAAAGAAATTAGAGGGTTCCTTGGAAAACTACAATACATTAGTTTATTTATTAACAAATTGACTATGACTTGTGAGCCAATATTTAAAAAATTGAAAAAATAGGAAAAACATGAATGCGACGATCAATGCCAAAGGGCCTTTGAGAAAATCAAATTTTATCTCAAAAGTTAACCAATTTTAGCACCACCAGTACCCTAACTACCTCTTAGGCTATATATTACAGTTGCAGACACGGCCGCAGGCACCATGTTTGCACAAGAGGTAGAAGAAGTTGAGCTTGCAATATATTACATAAGTAAAAAATTCATCCAATATAAAACAAAATATACCACCTTAGAAAATTCAAGTTTAGCATTAGTGTGGGCAACTAAAAAATTATGACATTTTATGCTACCACACACTACTCATGTGATTTCTCAACAAAATCCGATAAAGTATTTGTTTGAACAACCACCTATACAAGGAAGAATATCCAAATGGTTGGTGACGTTAGCCAAATTTTAGTTAAAATATATTCCAGAAAAATCAATGAAGGGAAAAGTAATTTCCAACTTTCTAGCTCAACATGCAATTCAAACAAGTCGTGGAGAAACGACTCATCTTCCGGATGAAGAGATTCTCATGACACAAGATGACAAATGGGTAATGTACTTCGACGATGCATCCAACCAAAAGGGATGTGGCGTAGGAGTATTACTTATAAGTCCAGAGGGAGCACATACTCCAATCTCTGTTAAACTAGACTTTGAGGTTACTAATTGTAGGCGTCGTTCAAAGTGCGCCTACGTTAAAGCATGTGTGAATATGCTTGGCACTCATAGGAAGTGGGAATTGACATATACGATTAGGGTCAAGGAAAGTAGGCAGCCGACAAGTTTTTAAGGAACTTGTAAACCGTTCACTAATCAGAAAAGGGAACCACGAATAAAGGGACAACGATAGGCAACAACGATTGACCCGTGAAGGTTACACCCCATTCATAATCCATGAGATTACTAACTCCATATGGTTAGGAACCACTAAAGGAGGATTGGGGATGATGGTACAAAGTGAGTCATGGAGTCACATTCGCCCGTATTAGCCTCTACTCGATTCTTATAGTGAAAAGTGATTCCTGCTATCTTAAAGGCATACAAACAAAAATTCAATTTGCTCCAATATATTATTAGGCTAAATTGGTTTAATATTAATGCAACACATAATTCTAAAATATTTGTGACCACTCGATTTATAACAAGATTAAAAAGGAACCTAAACCGGTTGTCCAAATTATATTATTAGGCGTGATTTTCAATTACATATTCCCTTTAAACATGCAATATGGTGATCGATAATAACAATCAAATAAACATTAATATTGGAAGCAAATTAACAATAATAACGTTAGTCAAATCAAATATAAAATAATCTAATCATGATACTAATGAGAATAATTAAATTAATTACTCACATTCCGCGCGTTCCTTTAAATTGCTACATCATGAATAAATTGTTAGTAACTTCAATAAAAAAAAATAAATCAAATTGAAAATTAAATTAAATAAATATAGATTTGATTTGGTCCAAACCCTCAGTTATTTGTACCTTTCACGCCTTGGTTTAAGTATAGAACTTTGGGTTAAGTATGAACTCCTTGGAGTGCTTAAGGGAAGTATTTTGGAAGAATAGGGAGCCTAGTGTTTAGGCTAAAGAGAGAGAAGAGAATTATTTGATGATAAATCTTGTTGATTATTGAAAAAGGGGTGATATTACCTCTATTTATAAAGAAAAAAAAAAGAAGGGTCGAAGAATTAAGATAAGATCCGAATTAAATCGGAATAAATCTCGATAGACTGCAGTTTTTACAGTTTCTGTTTTTATCATATCTTTTGATCCAGAAACTAGAATAAGATGAATAAGATAGATTTGGAAAGATCTTGAAATATACTTTCTAACCCAATTTGAATTAGATTAAAATATTATATAGAACAAAAGATATGTCCGAAATAGTGAAACAATGTCATTTTTGGATAGAGTTTGACATTTTATTCATATCTTTTCCGTTATAGTTCGGAATTGATATTATAATATATCATTGGAAAGATAATTTCAAGGTCTATCCAACCATATAAAATTTAGATAAAAAAATGAGGCACTAAATTCATATCTGTCTATCTTTTAACGTCTTTCAATTCGGATAGAAATAGGATTTTCAAAAAACGGAGTTTTATTCAATTTCAAACTCTTTAATCTTATCTTTTCAAATTGAATAATTAAGATCTTTTAGAAACTTGTAGAAGCTACTAATTAGTACTAATTGGTTTAAGAATTGGATCAAATCATTTGGACCCTCCACATGATCATTGGGTCGTAAGTAAGGTGGGATTAGGTTCGGTATGGGATCAATTTAATATTTTGGTCATAACTTATTCGTTATAACATGTATTTGGGCTTATAATATATCGTTGGAAAGATATTTTAAAGCCCCATCCAACTATTTAATCATTAAACCCAGATTAGTGACCAAAATAAACTTGGATAATTGTTTTTATAATAAGGACACGAAATGAATGATTTTAAAGGCACGAAAAGAGGAAAATAAGTTACGGTTTAGGAAAATGAGCTAGAAATTGGATTGGTTCGTGAAATATATTGGATAGAACATGGATTTAAGAACTCCAAAGATTAAATACTCAACCCGACCAATAATGGCGGTGAAAGGTGTTCATCATCAAGTTTGGTGTTGGGGAGACATTTTTAGGTGTCTATAGAAGCCCCCACTTTGACTGAGTTTGTAGAAACATCTGTTTCGAAAACAATAGTGAAAGTAGTCGATAAGGACAGAGAATGATTTAAGACATTCAGCGATCCTAAATCACTCTGTATACGCCGATAACTGCAAAAAAAAATTAGTTCCACAGATAACAGAGTAAAGGGATAGAATACGTATCTGACACCAGTGTATCGGTGACAAATGAGTTTGGTAGCTTCCTATGCTTGAAGGAATCCACCGGATGACGTTTGTTGAAATGATTTCCATGCTTGAGGAAAGCCGTCAGATGAGTTTGGTAGCTTTCTAAGCCTGAAGAAACCTATCGGATGACAATTTCCATGCTTGAGGAAAGTCGACATATGATTTTGGCGTTTTTCTATGCTTGAAAAAATCCACCGATAATGCTTTCCATGCTTGAGGAAAGCCGACAAAGGAATTTTGTGGTTTTCTATGCCTGAAGAAATCCACCGCATAATACTTTCCATGCTTGAGGAAAGTCGACAGATGATGAGATTGCAAGTCTTTGTGTATTGAGAACCTTGCGTCATGAAATGATGGTTGTTCGATTGTCCCCGAACGTTTGTTGTAGATGGTTAGCTTGTCCCCGGACGTGGGCTGTAGATGGTCCGCTTGTCCCCGAACGTGGGCTATAGATGGTCCGCTTGTCCCCGGACGTGGGCTATAGATGGTCCACTTGTCCCCGGACGTGGGCTGTATATAGTCCACTTATCCCCGGACGTGGGTTGTAGTTGGTTCGCTTGTCCCCGAACGTGGGCTGTAGATGAGACCTGCAAAAAAAAATTTGCCAATGGACTCGTATATATTATGATTAACTTGACCATGTTTGACTTGATGTGTCATGACATGTGTATGACTTTTGATTGTGTGTGTGTGTGTGTATATGTGTGTGTGCAGACACAAGGAAACAAAGATGAAAAAGCATAAATTTTCCGTCAATTTTCGTCATGAGACGAGTGGAAGGTACTGACTTTCTCCCGAAAAAAAAACGTGAAAACTGAACTTTTATTTTCGAACTTCCCTCGATGAGAAAATTTTGAATTTTTTTTTTTAAACTTCCCCAAATGAAAAGACGCGAAAAAAGAAAAAAAGTTTTAAACTTACTTGTTGAGCAAGACAAAATGAATCGCATGGATTGGATTGCTTTTCTTGAAAGTAATGTATGCATGATGCATGTCCTTAGGCAAGGAGGCTAAGGACAATTACATCATGTGACACGATGAATGAACTTAGATCATGGAGCTAAGCATCATTTACAGTGTAAAGAAACAATCTTGAACGTCACTTAGGTCTAGAAGCTAAGTATGTATACAGGTGAAGTGATTATTGCATAATGAACGTTGCTTAGGTCAAGGAGCTAAGCACGATATGCTTGCTTATGCTTTGTATGAAACATGAATTTTGCTTAGGTCAGGAAGCTAAGCAAGTATACAATGTTGTAACAAGATTTCATGAAATAGGGTTCTTAAAGGGAAAGATCATATGGTATGGATGTGTCAGTGAAGTATGTGAATGTGATACTAAGGCTGGCTGCAAAGGCTATGGTAATGGAAATTTATGTGAGAAGAGTCAAAATGGTGAATCTTTAGGCTGGGTAGGCTAAATGATGTGGATGAAGCCCCCAAGTCTAGCTCTAGATTGATAGGGTCATAGGATTAAGCATTGGATATTCTTTGACGCGATCATGCATATGAATGTGGCCACACCTAGATGTGAGGTTGCCTACGTATCCGTTAGGAATCAGGCCGAACGTACCTCTAACCGAACTTTGCACAAGTGTGTGTACACCTCAAAGAGGTCTTTCAAGGGTTGTAATGTGGTTAAGCTGAAGGTTTAAAGAAGAAAGGGGTAAAAGGCTCAAGACCCGAGAGAAGCCTCAAAGATATGCAATTATGTATTAGACTTTGCAAGTTTTATTTTTCATATATTTTCTTTTTATTTTGAATTTCTTTTATTTTTCTTTTTTTTTTTTCCATTCTTATGAACTAATGTAGGCTATCTCAGATCATGTTGTCCATCACTCACTTAGCATTCATGTTTCTTAGGCACGGTACCAAGCATTCGATGAGAGATGCAATTTGAGACATGTTCATATCAGAGACATTGGAACACTAGCCTTTAGACATTGGTTTTTTTTTATTTACTTATTCTTTTCCCTTTTTTTAATTTGAACTTGCTTTCTGATTGTTACACAAATTGCACACCTTCCCATCCCAGGGTTAAGTGAATTTGGGATGAATAAATAAGGTCAATCGTTAGACGAGGCTCAAAGTGGTTGACGAAGAAATGGATATGTGATTAAATGGTTAAAAGGGAATGACAGGGTTCCAAAGGTGCCTCAAGTCATTGGTGTACCTTGTGTTTAGTTCAGCAATTTTTTTTTTTTTTTTTTTTTCTAATTACGTGATCGAATGTAAGAAAGAGATGCTCATTTATGAAGAAGGTAAGAAATGTGACACATAGACACATGGATAAGGAGAACCTATGCAAGACTTTTAGGGGGAAGGGTTTGAAACAAAAGAAGAAGAAAACATGAAATCTTGGTGAGAAGCTTGCATTGTGCTTTATCTTCATGGCTGTTAATGAGTAACTTCTTGCCGCCTGGTGAGGAAAAACGTTTCTTGTTGTTGATGCTTTGATTGGAAGGAAAGAAGGAAGGAGTAATGTTCCCCTTATTCTTCCAACTATTGCCTAGTGATTTTAGACTCAAGTACTGTGTAAGGATGAACTCACTTCATGCATTGACTCAATACTCGAATTGGAAAGGAAGAGTGTATGAAACAATTTTGAAAACTGATGGGAAATACTCCACTCATTCCTATTATGACGGAAAGCGATGCATGCATGGTCCTAGTATATGATCATAAACAATATAGTGCATTACTCGAAGACAAAGTGTGTGTGATGAGTGACATTTATGTCACTCTTAGGAAGTATTTTTAGAGTCATTTTCGCGTTTATTTTATCTTATTTTCCCTTTCTTTCTCTTGTTTTCTCTTAATAACATTTCTTGTTTATTTGGTAATTTTGTCGAGTTTTAGTTCTTTTTGTAGTTCTTATTAGAATTAGTTTATTTGCGTATTTTATTTGCTTTGGATTTGTTATATTTCGTTCTTTATTTTTACTTTCGTGCACCATTTCATAACCGTATTTTAGGGTAGTCTCTAGTCGTTTTTTTTGGGTCGTTTTTTTTTTTTTTTTGGAGTAAGTCGGATGGTATCCTCCCATAAATTTTTTTTACAAAAAAATAGAATTTCGAATTTCAAAATTCAAATTTTTTTTTCTAATTTCTCCAGATGGGTTAAGGTTAAGTTTGTTTATTAAAGATGTGTTTGTTTAAGTGTCACAACACTTGGTCAAGAAGCAGGAATAGATTGTTACGGTTCGAGTCAATACCTCAACAACCTCTTATACCAAAGAGACGTACAAGGAAACCACCACAATCATCTCCACAAGATCCATCTCCAGTCTACTTTCAACCAATGGCTACCAAGGAAAATATCGAGAACATCAACAGGACAATTGAAATGTTGTCTAACATGATGCAAATACTCACCACTAGAGTTAACACGGTAGAGCAAGATAATCAGAACAATGTCACTACCGCTGCAATGGACAAGATTAAGAAATAAATGAGTAAGATTTCTAAAGAATTCACTTATGTGGAGCAACCTGTCGCCTCTAATTCGTCCATAAGGGACAAGCTTCCTGAGAAGTTTTCCACTGCTGACATTCCCAATTTCAAGCCTACTGATAATCCGCTTTTCCATTTGAAGGCTTTTTCTGCAACCATGGCTCTTAAGGGAGTAGATGTGACACTCTTTCCTACGGCGTTCCCTCTTTCCTTAGAGCACGCCTGTCAACAATGGTTCTACTCTTTAGAATCCAAACATGTTGCGACCTGGGAGGATGTTGCTGAAAGCTTCATGAATCGTTACAAGTGTAACATTCAGGCCAAGACTTTTAAACGTGAACTCTCCTTTCTTAAACAGAAAAAGAATAAAGGCTTCACCATTTACTTAAGCAGATGGAGTGAAACAGCTGCGCTCTTGGTGGATCCCCCAAGGAAAAAGAGATGGTTCGCTTGTTCATTGCCAATTTGACTCATAAGTACAAGCAACACTTGAAGTTTCTGCCTCTGAGTACCTTTGAAGCTGTATACGATATTGGAATGAATATCAAAGATGAACTGATGCAGAATGCTGGTAGCAACAATAATAACAACAACACTTGGAAAAACAAGAAGAACGACACTCCTTCTTCTTCGTCTTCCAAGCCCAATAATGCTACCAACAATATCAATATCAATGATGTGCTGGCCCTTAATGCTCCTCCTCAAAGATTCCAAAGGCAAAGAGGGTTTACACGCCTTTAGGAATGACTTATGACGCTGCTTTTGACCGTTTGCATGGTCAAGGATTGATTATGCCAATCGGACCGTTTCTAAAACCTCGACCAGAGAATAGAACCGCTAACTATGACCCCAATGCTTATTGCAAGTTTCATCAAGGCAAGGGTCATAATACTGAGAAGTGTTGGAGGTTGAAGGATGCGATCCAAGACCTAATTGATGCTAATCAACCGCCTGTCCCTCTAGGGGGCAAGAAGCCTAACATTCAAACAGGTGCTCTTTCCGATGCTTTGGCTATCATGGGAGATGAAGTCTCATTTGATCCGTCAATACTCATTTAACTTGTGAATGAACCATTGCCGGAAGTGGTATTTCTCTCGAGCTATGAAGAAGTAAATGAAATTTGGGATAGTGACGATGAAGACGTCTATCTCAAGGATATAGCCAGTTCGTCTCTTGGCACAAGTGAAGATGTTTGGGGAGACCTTGAAGTCAAGGTTCTCACCAGAAGTGGACGGTTGCAATAGCCTAGTCCACCTCAACCTCCACCGCAATCACAACCTATAGTTGACCCCATCGACCCTGTGAATAACGATGTGATCAAAGAATTACAAAACACCAAGGTGGAAATGAATGTATGAAAGCTTTTGGCCACCTCTCACGAGCATTAAAAGGTTGTGATGAATGCACTGGTGAAAATAGGAGTTGATGATGATATGACTCCTCAAGGACTGGTTAACTTTCTCACTACTGAATTGCCAAGTACTAGCAATTTGAATTCTTTTCCTGACAAGGATCTGCCCCCGGAAGGGGACCAACATAACAAGGCCTTACACCTCACTGTGGTGTGTAGGCAGATGAATGTTCCTATGAGCCTGGTTGATAATGGCTCTGCAATAAATGTATGCCCACTTCGCACGACAAAGAAGTTGGGCATAAAGAATAAAGAACTGACTCCCTCTACTTAAGGGATTCGCGCTTATGATAATACTCGCCGTCAAGCCATGGGTACTATCATACTAAACATAACTACTGGGGCCATTGAACGTCGCACCAAGTTTTAGGTGGTGGACATTAAGGCCTCTTTCAATCTGTTGTTAGGACGTCCTTTGCTTCATGAGCTAAAGGCGATCCCATCGTCATTGCACTAGAGAGTGAAAGCCATAGATGGAGGGGTTTCAATTACCATTGATGCCTCACTCATGCGCATTCAAGTTATCGACACTCCTATTGTCCATGTCGAACATGACGAAGAAGATGAAGATCTTTGGGGGTTTTCACTCGATAATGTTCTCATGATCGAAGAAGAGGAGAAGTATCATCTCGACTTCGATCCCTATTCAAACACCAATATTAATGCCATTATGAAGAAGCAAGGGCATTTCCCTGGAATGACCCTCGGACTCAAAAAGAAAATGGCTGAACTTAGGGTCCATCCTGGTGCACTCAAGAAAGATACATTTGGCTTGGGATTCAAGCCAACAAAAGAAGATGTGAAACAAGCCCTCTTGAAAATGAAGGCTCGCAATAACGCTTGAATCATGAAGACGGAAATGGCCATGGATCCATATCCATTCACCCTCAATGGCCAGTACCTCAAAGAAGGCGAAGACTTCCCATGCTATGAATTCCCTCAGCCTTTCGTCCACGATGGGAAGCGTGAACCATGATTCGAGATGTTCCACGATTGTGACTTTGTCGATAAAGGCGAAGAACTCTTCACAACTGAGAAACCAGCTAGTCCAAGATCTAATGATCTAAACATTAACCTTCTTTTTGGACTAGAAAAGAATGAATCCAAGCCTATCTGCAATGATGATTCCGAGCTCATTCAAGCTGTTATATCAAACAAGGCTGATGATATTTCAACGGGATGGCGCAAGACATTGAGGATCACTACGCCAAGCGGAGAGAAGTTAGAAATAACAGCTGGAGAAGGTCCTATATTTAATGAGTCTGAGTGGTCTGGGTCCGAGTCCGAGTCCGAGTCCGAGTCTGAGTCTAAGTCTTTAGACGAGTCCTTAGGGTCTGATGCCAACCCTCTTTCTGCTATATAGTCCAATACCGAGTCTCTTGTTGAGTCTTCTCTTTTCGGTGAGGTCACAGCTGACCTTGCCCCTCTTGATGTATTGACCGATGAATTCAATAAAATGAGTACCTTTGCTTACGATGCATGTCATTCCCCTAACCTTGATCAATATTGCTTTGCTAATGATAAAAATGACAAAGCAATAATAAAAGCAATGGAAAAACACGAAAATAAAACGACAGTTGTCGAAGATACGAAAATAGTTAATATTTCCAATGATAAGACTATTAAAGAAGTAAAAATTGGATTAACATTAAGTCAAGATGAACGGAAAGAGCTAATTAACTTGCTTAGTGAATTTGTTGATGTATTTGCTTGGTCATACCAAGATATGCTAGGAATTGACATGGATATAGCTCAGCATACGATACCACTCATTCCAGGTATGAAGTCTGTCAAACAAAAGCTGCGCCGTATGAAACCGGATGTGGCTCTCAAAATCAAAGAAGAAATCAGAAAGCAATTGGCCGTTGGTTTCATCAAAGTATCCAAGTATCCAGAGTGGATAGAAAATGTTGTTCCAGATCCAAATAAGGATGGAAGGGTCAGAATGTTTGTTGATCACAGGGACCTCAATAAGGGAAGCCCGAAAGATGGGTTCCCTCTACCTCACATTGACATTCTAGTCAATAACACAGCAAACTATGCACTCCTATCGTTCATGGACGGCTACGCCGGATATAATCAAGTATTAATGGCCGAAGAAGATATGGAGAAAACCACATTTATCACACAATGGGGTACATATTGCTATACGGTTATGCCATTCGGGTTGAAAAACGCAGGTGCCACCTACCAAAGAGCAGCCACAACATTGTTACATGATATGATGCACAAAGAGGTTGAGGTCTATGTCGATGATATGATCGTTAAGTCTAAAGATTGCCCAGGCCACATCATTGCACTTCGCAAGTTCTTTGAAAGACTCCGCAAGTACAACATGAGATTAAATCCAGCAAAGTGTGCATTCAAAGTCACGTCAGGCAAATTACTTGGATATGTGATCAGTTCTCGAGGGATTGAAATAGATCCTACAAAAGTCAAAGCGATCATGGCCATGCCACCGCCCAAGAATGAGAAGAAAATTCGAGGTTTCATTGGAAGGTTGCAATATATAAGTAGGTTCATATCAAAACTCACGGCGATATGTGAACTAATATTCAAGAAGCTTAAGAAAAATGTCCCAGTCACATGGGATGATGATTGCCAAAAAGCTTTCGACAAAACCAAAGAATACCTGGCAAACCCACCTGTGCTAGCACCAGCAATACCTGACTTTCCTCTTTGACTCTACCTTACGGTCACAAGAGAAACGATGGGAGCAATGCTAGCACAAGAGATCGAAAGCAAGGAGAATGCAATTTACTATTCGATCAAGAAAATTCAAGGATATAAGACACGATACACACCGCTTGAAAAGTTGTGTCTCGCACTTGTGTGGGCCGCACAAAAACTAAGACATTATATGGTCACTGATGGATCCTCTCAAATACTTGTTCGAAAAAGCAACAGTCAATGGCAGATTATCAAGGTGGATAGTTGACAAGGCAATAATCGTGTCGTTGAGCGACTACACCTAAATCAAATGAATTTATAACGCTCTACCGACCTAATACGTGTATAGGGTAAATAGAGGGGTCGAACCACAGGGAGAAATGCTTAAGCACTGCATTCATTACCTAGGGTCTAAGCTATCTCGGAACAAGAAGTGTGAATAACTAGAAGGTTAAACTAAGAACAAAATGGATTAAAATTAATATAGCTGAAGGGAAATGGGTAGGTGAAGTTGACGCTTGATCATGCA
This sequence comes from Chenopodium formosanum, assembly GCA_024500155.1. Taxonomy (NCBI): domain Eukaryota; kingdom Viridiplantae; phylum Streptophyta; class Magnoliopsida; order Caryophyllales; family Amaranthaceae; genus Chenopodium; species Chenopodium formosanum. Next base: position 23,974,203 of record CM044880.1, read on the forward strand.
ATAACAAAGTAGCATATCAATGGTAAACTAAACATGCACGAATACCGAAGTAAAGGGGTCCAATCTAACCGTCTTCCGCGGTTAATTGGTTTCTCCTAACATAGCCTCTATGTTTCCACATTAGAACCATATATTAGAAGGTGCAAACAAAGAATTATCGATAGTAATGAATCTCAACTAAGTCAACTTCCGTTACTTGTTAGTAAAGACTCATCTTTGATCAACTAACAATGTGCACTTGCAAGAAAGACCAAAGAATATCAAGCATGCAAAGACTTTAATCACCATTAACATAACCCCAACATTATAAGCATGAACAATTAGCAACTACACCATCCCCACACCCTTAGCTAGGTGACTACTCACAAATTATATTGAAAACAATATCAATCATCAAATCAATAAGCATCAACATGATTAATAAGCAAAGAAGAAATATCAAAGCAAATAAGAAAAATAAAAAACAAAGGTCAAGAGAAAGAGTAAGAGATTGCTCATTAATTGAAGATGAAGGTCTACAAAGGATTGAACAAAACTCCTTCTTCAAAATCCAAGTTCATCAATGAAGAAAACCACACTTTCTCTCTCTACCAATGAAGTCTAATAGTGTTTCTCTCTCTAGATTAAGCTAAAATGTAGAAAAATTAAAACTAAGTTAATCTAATCTTCAAAACGTTTTAAAATGGGACATATATAGTCCGTACAGAGCCAACTGATAAAAGGAGAGGTCCGACCGAACAAATGGGAAGGTTCGGCCAGACTACAGGGTAGGTTCGGCCAAACCATGGGTAGGTTCGGTCGAACCTCCCTGATCCTGGTCTGGTTGAATTTTGTGGTTCGGCCATTCCTGCAAAACTGCCAATTTTCATCTTGCCCCTGCGTCAACGTTCGGCCGAACCACTGAGCAGGTTCGGCCACACCTTGGTTCGGCCACACCATCAGGAGTTTTGGCCGAACCTCTTCTGAATCATGCTTCACTAGTGGAAAAAAGGTCATCCGTAACGGGCAAAAACTGCCTATCCGTAACGGGCAATGGCCGTTACGTATGCAGCCATTACGGATGACCTTTGTTATTCGTAACGGGCAACTTAAATGTCCGTTACGAATAATGGGTTATTCGTAACGGACATTTAAGTTTCCCGTTACGAATAACCTATTATTCGTAACGGACATTTAAGTTGCCCGTTACGAATAACCTATTATTCGTAACGGACTTTTATGTTGCCTGTTACGAATAATAGGTTATTCGTAACGGACACTTAAGTTGCCCGTTACGAATAATGTTCAAAACATGCTAAAAATTAGGGGTATTTGTAACTGGCACTCTTTGGTACTAGTTACAAATACCCCAATTCTTTTCTTATTTCCTTTTATTTTTAACTATAAATTGGTTATCATGCCTGATGAAAATATCAAAACATTATACATACAAATAGCCAACTATATGTTTCAAAAGAAGTTACAAAAAATTTATTATGACACCACTTAAAAAAAAAAAAAAAAAAAAAAAAGATTAGAATTACAAATAATTTCAGCAGCCCCTTCTAATCACAGAGGCGTTCTTTTAACTCCCTCTTAATTTCAGCAACTTCGTCTATAACTGCTTTTGCAGCTGCCTCCTTGTTCTTTACTGATCTCACAATTGACACAACTTCCTCATTGCTAAGAACATCCCAAACCTGTATTTCAGAGAAACACCAATATAAGAAACTATTCTACTCGTTGCTAAGTACATATGAGTATGAAATAAAACTTCACGTCAATGTCCTTGTTAGTAGAGTGCAAATGCATTTGAAAGACAATATTCTACATACATCACAATTCACTAAGAATATACAATAGTACTAATGCTTCAATTGAAAACCTTCAACTTTATCTAGAATTTAATTTTCATGGTACCACTACTTCAAAAATAAAAATCTTGCTTACAAACAACAAAACCTTGCATATACATCATCAATAAATGACACATGTAACACAAAGCCTCTATGCTCACAAATTAATCCGTTTTAAATTACTTGTAACATTTGACTTCTCAAAATTAATTAAATTTTATTTAAAAAATTTGACCTTATTTGTTAATATTATGCAATGTCAACCATTACTCAGTAACACTAACAAATGACATGCGTTAAACTAGTTTTAAAATGATTTATAAATATACATCATATCATATCAGATGTTACACTTAATTTGAGACAGATTATACGGAGTAATTACGTATCTATGGTTATGGAGCAACCACAAAAAATAAAGTAAGCACAAGAAAAGAAGGAATCGATCAACCAATAAAAATGCTGGAATTTATGTAATGGAGCATGCATAGAAGTAAGTCCTAGTATATACTCTCTAGAGTTAACTAGGTAGTTCCACTCAATTAAAATAAATATAAATTGGTAAAATCCATTGATAGATTGATAATGATAGATCGTATCAAAGTTGGGGTATGTTTTGTTAGTGGCAAACTTAGGTAGTCGGAAAGATACAATTATTATTCACTCAAATAAAGTTTTTAGCATATTAAAGTGTCATGACATACAGTCTAAGGGTTAATTATGAAGATAAACTAGTTTAATTAGACAAGCACCAATTAATATGATTTGCTACTGTATCTATTTATTAATGCGATGTTGATTTGTTATCTATTTCTTTTTCATACTCCTACAGAAACAGCAGCACATACCAGTAGAATGATTAAGGTCAAATCTTGCAAAGCATCCCAAACAAAGCTCCAGAAAGATCTTGCAGGCTTCTCAATAAATCAATTAGCACCAAAGATGTTTTCGCGTTGTTCTGTTTCATTTGAGCTAACTCCATTTTTAAAAGACGCTGAAATCTTCTCTGCTATCCCTTCCACTCCACCATGAGCTTTAAGGTCTTGTATTTTATGACCACGAACAATTGATGCTAGCTCGTCTGCATGAATTTCATATCCTGCCTGTTTTGCTTCTTTTGACACAGTGAATTCATCTTTCCTGCCAGCTGCACATAACAAAGGAATTGAACAGATAATGAGGCTAACAGATAAAAGAAAATCGACGTAAATTTTACACATGAATCTTTACACATAGCACAAGTAGTTAGCTGTTGTACCGTCCATGAAATGTAGAGCAGCTTTCTGTACATACAAAGCAACTCGCATTTTTTCCTGGAAGATTAATACAGAAAAAATGACAAACAAGTTGCTCTAATGAATAAAGGTTACTAGACATTTTGATAAATTTACTTTGAATGAACAGAAAACATGTACATTGGAAGCCTAGGGAATGCATTTTTACATAATTTTCGTACAGGTTATGCAGGACATCTATCAAAAGTATCATCTTGAGCCCGATTCAATTCATTTTATATCAACGAAGTTCAATAAGGGCTATAAACAAAAAAAATTACAAAAAAATTCTGCAATCAGGTATTAATCGGCAAAGATGAACTAAATTCATTACTAATTGCATGTATTACTCATTTCAATTGAAGAACATATTTTTTTTATTTATTATTCGTTTAGACATACAAAGGATAATCGAATCATAACCATTAGTTTAACATACAAGAACCGACCAATTTTTTTAAAAAAAATACAACAAATTCGAAAACAAAATCAAACAATCATGTTACTCCACATTCCACAACGAAGCACAGGTAACTAATACCTTTAATTAGAACTTAAATAAGACACAACCTAAACCCTTACACCTCTACAACACAAATCAACAGCTAAAACTGGAAATATTATTTAAAAACACATACACCCAGAATCAAATTATTAGAATTACAAAATTCAGAAAACAATCAATTAATTTTGCAATAACTCGAATGCAAAAAATCAGCCAAAAGATGAAATTGACCTTAGGATTGAGAGAACCAGAGGAAACGAGCTCATCACGAACCAAATCACCAGTAGAAATATGAGGAACATCGAGAAGCTTCGAAAGACGAGTAGCGTAAGTGCCTTTACCATGATGCTGGGGATGTGAGGTGAATGACGGGGAGGAGAAGAGAGGAGAGGAGAGGAGAGGGAGTGAGGGACTGATGAGAGAGAAAGAGGTGAATGACGGCTGGTTTTAGGTGAAACCCTAAAAAACCAAGTATTGGGCTCCTTTCATCAGTTGGGCCACATTTGGGTATTTGTATCGGGCACAATACGCCTGTTACGTGTAATATAGTATTCGTAACGGGCAAAATAGTGTCCGTTACGAATACATATGTATTTGTAACAGGCACTAATTTGTCCGTTACAAATACATATGTATTCGTAACGGACACTATTTTGCCCGTTACGAATAAAAAGTATTTGTAACGGACACTATTTTGCCCGTTACGAATAAAAAGTATTCGTAACGGACACTATTTTGCCCGTTACGAATATCTTAATTGTAACGGGCAAAGCTTTGCCCGTTACAAATAGCCTGTTACGAATGAGATTTTTTCCACTAGTGCTTCCTCTAGCTTCCTTTGAGCTTAGCTTCCTCCTCTTGAAAATCCCGATGGTTCCTACAAAGCATAAGCATGAAAATCACAATAAGAACAAAGCGGGAAGACTAAGAAAATGGAGGATAAAGGAGAAAGAAAAGAGGAAGCAAAACTAAGAAAAAATGCTTAGAAAAAGGGCCAAACAAGTGTAAATGAGGGGAGAATTTTTAGAGAAAAAGGATAAAAGAGTGGCATAAATGCCACTCATCAAAATCCCCTACACTTGCCTTTTGCTTGTCCTCAAGCAAGGAATACTAAACAAAAAAAGACAACACACTCAACAAGCATAATATGACAAGGGTTAAGAAAATCAATCAAGTTTCACGATGGGAAATGCTCCAAATGGACTCTAACATAGGGACATGAATCAAATAATGCTTACTTTTCTCAACTCAAAGAGGGGGAACACGTTCTAAGATGCTCATGGTTGAGGGAGACAAACCTAAGCTAAGCGTAGAGAACTAATGATTTCATCCTCTGCCCTAGCTCCAACCAAGACGGTCTGCGTGCTCTCCACTAGCTTCAAATCATCCCCAAGTTAGCTCCTCATGATTCCTCGAGGGAACCGGAAAAAGAAATTTATTGTGGAGTCATAAGGTTATCCCGACATGTCAACTATGCACACTTTTTCCATAGGGTTGAAATCTATCTCCCTCCATCTTTCTTTGACCGCACTTCTCCAAGTCCAAGGGTCTTAACTTGGGTTGTAATGTCATGGCTAGGGGTTAAGGTTGGGAATTAATTTGAAAATTTTTGGTGGAAAATCCTAAGTGAAGCAAAAGAGTGGCCATCTCTCAAGAACCACCTAAGAATTAAACCTAAATTAAAATTACAACCTTCAATACAAAATTTCATAACATTACTTCATTTCTCTCATCATTTTCTCTTCCTTTTCCTTTTTTTTTCTTTTTTTATATTCTCTTTTTTTTTTTTTTCTTTTGGACTTCATACGTTGCATCCTTCCTCACAAACTTTTTGCAAATATTTCCTTTCATGAACACCTTTCAAAATCTCACTTGAACCAATATTCACAACTTTCTTTCCCTAAAACCAACACTCTCGAATTCAAACCTCAAAAGCCAATGCTTCACTAACTACAAGGGTTGGTAGAACATAGGCCGATAGGTTTGTAATATGGCTAGATCAAGAAAGGGGAATGAGGCCCAAATTGGTTAGCAAGTGGGTGGATGTAAAAATGAAAACCAAATTTGTAACAAAACACAAAGAAAACAAAGAAAAATGAGAAGAAATGCCCTCTTCCTCCTTTAAAGTTGTTTGGTCACGATCTCGGGAGCTAAATACCAACACAAAGATTAAGACATGCATAGTTAAGGATCCAAAACGCCGCTCACAAGAGTGATGAAGGCTAGAACAAATGACGCTCACACGGGATAAAAATAAGCAAATACCAACCAAGGGAATCCTATTCACTACGGAGAGCAACACCATCTTACCACTTTCCCGTGAACTAAGGGGTTCAAATGTCATCAAGAGTTCTAAACCGGGCTACCTTAGCTTATAAGGTGTCTGATTCAACCTTAAGCATTCTTAAACCATGTAAACCCTCAACAACTAGGAAGGTAAGCATTCAAATCCATATCATAAAAAAGGCACACAAATTCTTGAATCCAAATGAATGAGCAAATCCACATCAAAAATATTTCAACTTGCCATAGTCATGCTCGTTACACAAAAGAGAAAAAGAAAAACACACAAAAAGGAGGAAGAAATTAAAAAGTTTCATAATCGAGGCATGTAAATAAAATAAATCCCAATCGACATACAAGTGATCGTTGATATCAACATCAACGATCCCAGGTTCCTTGGAACCAAAATCAATCAACCTCGAACCATTCAACTCTTCCTAAACTAGACCTAAACTAAGCATTCAAAGAAAAAGAAAAAGAAAGAGAGGAAAGGTCTCACCGAATGCCGCTTAAAATATATGACAAGGTAATATATCCAATCTCATCAAGGGAGCTAGTGTTGCTCCTTAATGTCCTACATCTCTGCTTCAAGCTTCAATAAAGATGAGCCAAACAAAAGAAACTACAAGAAAACAAGAAAAGGTTAGAAAACAAAGAAAAAGACTAAAGAAATAAACAAAAAGAAGAAAAAAAAAATAAAAAGCTATCTATAAAGTTTGGATTAAGGGGATTTGGAGTTTTGGGAAATTTGGATTTTTTTTTTCGGGAGCATCTCCACCTACAAAGACTCAGGGATCATCAAAGAAAATCATCAGAAATCAGCAAAAATAATCATAAAACATCATCATCATTATCACATCAATAATCATAAAACATCACCATCTCATCACATCACCATCACAACATCACCAACATCATCACCACCGTCACAACGCCACATAAATACCACAAGGTTACTATCCTCACTATCCTCCTTATGTGCAAGCTACTACCCTACCACTCTACCTTCCTATGTACACTTCAACCAACCAAAAGGACATCCTCCCCCACACTATTCTTTTGCTCGTCCCGAGCAAAAGTGACAAGTGAGAAGATCGGGGGGGAGGGAAAAGATCCCTCATCACTGGTTATCATCTCCTCGCGCCCTAGGTTGAGGGGGTTATTAGGATCAAACCCGGGAGTGTCCATGAAAGGGTGGAAGGGTTGGTTAAAGTGCTCATAGGGCCACCCTTGGGCATCCCAACCACCATCAAAAGGAGCGGGGGTGGATGTGGATGCTGGGTCATAAGCCGGATCACACCCACCCGGACGATAGGGGTCGTATGGGGGGGTGCCAACGCATTGGGTAGGGTCGATGGGACCTTCCCATTAGGCGTAGCAAGGGGGGGTGGGGTGTTGAGGGTCATAGGGTCCCCAATGATTGACCGGACCCTCTTGAGGAGGGTGGTAAGGGTAGTTCACATAGGGCGCTTGAATGCCCGCTTGCACAAGATTGTCATAATTAGCCCTCGCGTAGTACCCCCATTGCTCAATGGAAGCTTGATTGTCTCGACGGATATCATCGAGGGTACTACGAAAGGCATTGAAATCAAAAGGAGGAATGGAAGAAGAAGAAGAAGATGCCTCACCTCCCCCGCTAAGGGGGGGAATGATTTGCTCTTGATGGAGGACCGGTGGAGGTTGAGGAGCTCCACCCCGGGCCCTAGTTCGCCTCAGCTCATTGGGGATGATTTGCTGAGGGATCTTCCATTTGAGAGGAGCGGAGTGGTCCACCGTAGTGAGGTCGGGGTCCAGGAGGACACACCATTCGATCTCCCTATCGACCAAGAGGATAAAACGACGCTTGCTAGTAGTGTAATTGAGGAAGCGGTTGTGACGGAGGGCGCTTATGGATAGAGCATAGAGAGGGAACTTGTCGGTGAGCTCTTCTCGGGTTTGGTGCACGGGTGGGAGCAATTCAATTTGGTCTTTGTATGCTCCACCCTTCAAAGAGAGAGCAATGATAGTAATCATGCCACCCATAAATATCTCATCACCGAGATGGTTGTCCCTAGTATCCAAGAGCCGTTGGATAAAGGTGGAGGAGCATTGAAATTTTAGCCGTTGAGGATTGTCGGCCAAGAATAGGCAAGCAACCTCGTCTTTTACCATGGAGCCGAGGTTGGCTTTGAAGAACACGGCGTATTGGAGAAGCCGTACAAATTACCTCAATGCTATATGGATGATGTTGTTGACCTTTGAGGTATTGGTTTGGAACCTATCCTTGTTTGTGATGCTCCTCCACCACTCTTGCTCGTTGTAAGGAATGCGATGGGAGTCATTTCAGACGGGTGATCAAGGCCAGTGGCGTGCCAAAAGAAGATCTCATTTAAATCACTCTCCATTAGAGAGTGATCCTCGTTGAACATCCTAAAGTGTATCATGAGTTGACGATCCTCATCGACATCTTCCAGCTCAAAAACTTCCTTGCGGAGGGAGGCAAAGAAATCCAAAGTCACACGCTCGTAAGTGTGAGCGTGGAGGAGAATGAAGTCGCCCCAACAAAAGTTTTGAGCCAACCTTGTCACCTCATCCAATATTCCCAGCTTCCTCAAAGTTTGAGGGCAAAAGAACCTTGTAGACCTAATCGGACGCTTGATGAGTGATGCATATATAGGCCAAAATTGCTCGTCCGGAGCAATAATGCCATGATCATTGATGCCCAGAGGAGGTGGGAATTGCGGTGCTGAGGATTCTCCCACCCTCTTCCTCTTTGACTTTCCTTTTCCCTTGCCGAACATCTTGATTCTACAAATTCACCAAGAGCATATCATTAGAACAAATTGATAGGAAATGACATAAGAAGCCAAGTACTTAGCTAAGGTAAAAGTGTATGCATGGGAGTATACAATTCAAGGCATGCATGAATACATTTGGACCAAAGTTTGAATAAGAATTCCTATGTCATTCCTAAATTAGTCCTAACAAGGTCTAGGTGAAATTTGGCATGATGTCCCCAAATTTTCATGATATCCATTCATCAAACCATCAAAATCAAGCCAAACTAATGAATAACAATCTCCAATAACATCCAACTCATGCATTTCTCAATCATAAAATGGTAACATGAATACCCTAGTATGAAATCAACACTCAAAGACATTGAGATCAAAATAAAACCAAGGTAAACATGCATAATCATCATAACAACATGTTCTACTATCAACAACCAATCAATTGCAACAAGTCAATCCAAAGAACCAAATGAAACAAACAAGTCATTACTAATAATTTCAAGAATACCATAATTCACACTTAAATATGTAAAACATGGTAAAACTATAAGAAATTAAAGAAATAAACTTGCAAAAGCTAGAACAAACATACCACAATTGATTGGAAGGAAGTAAAATCCCAAAAACACCGAAGCACTTAAACCCTTGAAATTGGGGAAAATGGAAAGATGGGTTTGTTTTGTGAGGAATTTTTGGTAGAGATTGTAGAAATTGAGTAAAGGATGGAAAATAAGTGAGAAAGGGTGAAGATTGGAGTGATTTTGATGGAGATTTGAGGTTGTAAGGGGAGGTGCAAAGGAGGTTTAGAGTGAGAAGGAGAAGAAAGAGGTAGGTGACGAATATGGGAGTTGTGGTCATGAAAATGCAGCAAAATAGAAAATACGGCAGCATTTTTTTTCGAATCTGAAGATAGGTTCGGCCGAACCAAGGGTATGTTCGTTCGAACCATAGTAGAAGTTCGGCCGAACTCCCCTTTGGTTCGGTCTAACCATTGCCAAAACTCTACATTATGAAATCCGGGCAAAAAGTTCCAGCAAAATCGCAAAAAGAGAGGAGTGATCGAACCCAGGAAAGCTCGGCCGCACTACAAGTTAATTTCGGTCGAACCATCCTAGGGTTCGGTCGAACCTGTGCTGGAACTGCAAATTTGCAAATTCTAGCAGAAAGTTGCTAAAAATTTCTAAAAATTAAGGAGTGACCGAACCCAGGAAGGTTCGGCCGCACTACTGTATAAGTTCGGTCGAACCTCCCAGGGGTTCGGTCGAACCTTCTGCTAGAATGCATTATTTTTGTTTTTGGCTGAATGTTGCCATAAATCCTTGAAATTGCTGCAGTGGCCGAACATGAAGTGGTTTGGCCAAACTCCCATATAGAATCACGCAAGTAAAACTAGTTCTTAACACACATCTAAACACATTACAATCATGCTAGATGTAAAGTATATCTAAAACCCAAGCACAATCAAAACTCAAAAATCCCAGCAATCCAAAGTCGTAGATGGAAAAATAAAAGCAACGTGAAAAGAAAAAGTATAAAAGGGTTAGAAACTCGGGTTGCCTCCCGGAAGCGCTTTTGGTTAACGTCGTTAGCTTGACGTCCCTTGAGTTGATCAAGGAGGGTCGAATTGACGATGCACATCAAGAAGTGTCACAGAAACCGGTTCATCACTTGGGAATCCTTCATAATAGGGCTTGAGACGGTGGCCGTCTTGGGAAATTTCGTAGGCTCCATATGGAAACACTTCCGTGACAATGTACGGCCCATTCCATCTTGACCTAAGTTTGCCCGGGAAAAGCTTCAAGCAGGAGTTGAATAGGAGGACTTTTTGGCCTTTAACGAATTCATTCTTGGCAATTTGAGCATCGTGCCAAGCCTTAGTCCGCGCCTTATACATGCTTGCGCTATCGTAGGCATTCATCCTCAACTCCTCTAACTCATGTATCTCTAGAAGCCTTTGCTCACCCGCACTATGGAGGTCAAAGTTGATTTGCTTGATTGGCCAATGCGTTCGATGCTCCATCTCCATGGGTGTAGACAACTAAAAATGTCTCCCCAAAACCAAACCCGTTAATGAACACCCTTCACCGCCATTATTGGTCAAGTTGAGTATTTAATATTTGGAGTGCTTAAATCCATGTTCTATCCAATATATTTCATGAACCAATCCAATTTCTAGCTCATTTCTGTAAACCATAACCTATTTTCCACTTTTCGTGTCCACATCGCAAAACTGAGAGAAACTGATTTTATGGATATAAAATTTTGATCCAATTATTATTTTGTTGGATAGGCCTTTGAATAAGCTTTCCAACCATATATCATAATCCTAATTCCGAGCTATAACGAAAAAGATATGAGCAAAACATTAAACTCGGCCTAAAACCGACACCCTTCTACTAAAATAGCCATATCGTAAAATCTACAAATTATTTTGACCTGATTCTAATTGAGTTCAAAAGTATACTTGAAAAGATTTCCAATGATATATTATATGCTTTATTCTGAGTTATGGATCAAAAGTTATGATGATTTTAAAAACGGGTAAAAAAACTGGAATTACCGCGCAGCAGCTAAAATGCCGCGACGCGGTAAGATCTGACGTGGCACGGGAGAAATTCCCGTGACACGTTAATTTTGAGGGCATTTTCATGTTTTTTAGTGCCCCGTGACTTGGCATAAGTACCGTGACACGGTGGACTTTGCCGCGTCACGGCGTTTTCTGCCGTGTCACGGTGGGTAGCTGCCGTGTCATGGTGCTTAAAACTTTCCCGCGTCACGGGGAACTGTGCCGCGACACGGGAATTAGTGCCATGTCACGGTAGGAATTCCCGTGTCACGGTGCCAGTGCTGTGACACGGGACAACTCCGTGTTTTTTCCGCGTAATCCCTTCACGCGTTTTTACTCCCGTAGGTCAAATATTTCCCGCGTCACTCTATTTTTCCCCGTGACACGGTAGAGTCTGACCGTGTCACGGTACAGTCTGACCTTGTCGCAGTAGCCTTTTTTAGGGTTTTTTTCTTTTTAGGGTTCCGTGTGTTCCCTCTACACATTTTCCCTATAAATACCCCCCTCCTTTCTGCAGTTCGGGGCAGCAATAATCATTCTCTCTCACCTTGCACCAAAAATCATCCTCTTCTCTCTCTTTAACCTAATTTCTAGCCTCCTTATTCTTCTATAATAATTCCCCTAAGCACTCCAAGGAGACTATACTTAACCCGAGGTTCCGTCCTTAAACCAAGGCGTGAAAGGTACAAATAACTGAGGGTTTGGATCAAATCATTTCTACTTTTTATTTAATTTAATTTTCATTTACTTGATATTTTTATTTAAGTTACTAACAATTTATTCATGATGTAGCAATGTAAAGGAACGCGCGAAATGTGAGTAATTAATTAATTTAATTACTTATTTTATTTTTATATTGCTAGTATCATGATTAGGTTAATTTCGTATTTGATTTGACTAACGCTATTATTTTTGAATTGCTTCCAATATTATTGTTTATTTTATTATATTTATGATCACCATATTGCATGTTTAAAGGGAATATGTAATTGAAAATCACGACTAATAAGATAATTTGGACAACCGGTTTAGGTTCCTTTTTAATCTTGTTGTTTAATCAAGTGATCACCAAATTTTTAGAATTATGTGTGCATTAATTTTGAACCAATTTATTTAAATAATAGTTTGGAGCGAATTGAATTATTGTTTGTATGCCTTTGAGATCACAGGAATGCTTTTCAATATAAGAATCGAGTAGAGGCCAATACGGGCGAATGTGACTCCATGACTCACTTCGTACCATCATTCCCGATCCTCCTTTCGTGGTTTCGAAACATATGGAGTTAGTAATCTCATGGATTATGAATGGGGTGTAACCTTCACGGGTCAATCGTTGTTGCCTATCGTTGTCCCTTATCATGGTTGCCTTTTTATGATCCGTGAACGGTTTACAAGTTCCTTAAAAACTTGTTGGCGGCTCCCTAATTTGCTTTGTCCCTAATCGTAATGTCAATTCCCACTTCCTATGATTGCCAAGCATATTCACAACATGCTTTTAATGTAGGCGCACTTCGAGCGACGCCTAATGTAGGCGCACTTAGTGTGAGATAGGGTTCCTACACAAAGCTTTTGGTAGACGGAATAGGGCATGAGACTCACACTTGCTCCGAAGTCACACAAGGCTTTATCAAATTCAATGCCATGGATAGAACAAGGGATGGAAAAGTTACCCGGATCTTTCAATTTGGTAGGTAGTTTGTTGGAAAGAATTGCACTACAATTGGCGGTCAAACTCACCGTCTCACACTCCCTTCTCCCACTCAAAAGATCTTTCAAAAATTTGGAATAGTGGGGCATTTGCTTCATAGCATCAACAAAAGGGACGGAGATATGCAAATTCTTAATGACTTCCAAAAACTTCCCAAATTGGGCATCAAGTTTAGCTCTCACAAATCGTTGTGGAAAGGGTAGCTTCTCCTCTCTAGGTTGGCGATTTAGGGGCAAGGTTGTGGCTTCTTTTTCCTTGGGCACCTCAACATGTTTTTCCTTTTCAACACTCAATGGCTCATTGGGTTTTTCTCCCTCATTCTCTAACTCCACCTCTTCTTGGGGTTCTTCCTCAATTAAAGGGTCACTCCCTACTACCTTCCCACTCCTTGTTGTCACGACATACAAAGTTTTTGGGTTGACTCCTTGACTTGGGATGTGAGAAGAAGAAGGAGAAGAAGAAGAAGGGGATGAATTAGATGCAAGTTGAGCAGTTTGAGTGTCAAGCATTTTCAAATGAGCATTGGTTCGTTTTCGGGCCTCTTCATGTTTCTTTTGATCCTCCTCACGCATTTTTAAAAGAGCATCTAATTTAGCCATCACGAGATCTATTTGAGGGGCTTCAAGTTGAAGAGGTTGTTGAGGTGGAGGAAGTTAGGGTTGGTGGAAACCCGAAGGCCTATTAGTTTGGGCATAGTTAGAAACAAATTGGCCCCTATTGCCTCCGGTGCCTTGCTTAGGAACATTGCTTTGTTGATTATTTCCCATGTTAACTTGGTCACCAAAATTTTGATTTTGATGGTCATGGTATCGGGAATTAGGTTGTTGGTTTTGATTACCATACCCTCTTTGGTTAGAGTAGCCTCTTCCATTGAAATTGGAAGGGCCTCCCCCACCATGGTATTGGTTATCATAACCACCACCACTTTGGTTCCAACCACGGTTTCCACCTTGATTCCAATTCCGTATTTGATTGGAGTTTGGCCTCAAGTTTCCTACATTTCCCATTCCAGGAGCAAAATTCATAGCATTGACATTTTCCATATTACTATCATGTTCATGGGAAGGGGGTTGAACTTCATAAGCATAGACACAATGAGAGATATCATGATCATAGGTTTCACAATTAGAACAAAACATGCATCCTTGGGGCATTGTATTGTAAGAAGAGGGGGAGGAAGTATCCATACCATTGCCTCCCTTGGTTGAAGGGGAGGTATTACCATGAGGGTTGGACCTTTCTTTCATCAATTCATCCATTTGCTTGGTCATTTTTGAGATTTGGGAAGAAAGGTTGTTGATTGCGTTGGCTTGCTCCAATGCATTAACGCCCTTGCTAGAAGTAGCATCCCTTTCTCCTTCGTACCAATCATCATAGTGCTTTGCGGCTTCCTCTATAATACACTCCACTTCATGCTCTCCTTTGTTCATGATTGGACCTCCGGCCGCGGCATCTAGGCTTATTCTTCCTTGAGGTGTGAGACCTCCATAGAAAGTGTGAATGAGTTGATACTTGGGTATCCCATGGTGTGGGAATTGACGTTGAAGCTCTTTGTATTGTTCCCATGCCACACTTAAAGACTCACCACTCTTTTGGCGAAAACCTTGAATCAAAGACCGAGCCTCGGCGGTCTTCCTATGGTTATAAAACCTCCTCAAGAAAGCCGTAGTCACTTGGTCCCATGTCGTGAGAGAATTAGGGGACACCTCCTTCTCTAGCCATTCTAGACCTCTCCCAATTAGCGAAAATGGAAACATTTTGAGGCGAATATATTCTTGAGTCACTCCATTGGCCTTTATTATGTCACAATATTTCTCAAACTCTTTTAGGTGCTCATGAGGACTCTCAAACTTTGCACCCGAGAATTGTTTCCTTTCAATCAAGGCAATCAAATTAGGCTTGATCTCGAAATTGTTGGCTTGAGTAGTAGGAGTTAGGATCCCACTTTGCGCACTAAAAGCTTTGGGGGCCCCAAGACGACTCAAAGGCGTATTCTCTCCCATTTTAGAACCTTCTTTACTCTCAAACTTATAGGTTAAGAAAGGGTTGATTTCTGAACTCAAAGATGATTTAGGGATATCTAATTCTTCACTTGAGGGTGAAGAGGGTGGAGTATCTTCTAATTCTCTTACTCCTCTCGTTGGAGTGCGGGAATTTCTACTCCTTGATCTTGCTTCTCTTCGAAGTAGGGACAAAGACCTCTCTAGCTCTGGATCGATGGGAATTAAAGATCTTGAGCGGGTTTGTCCTCTGTTCATACAACAAAGCTAAGAAGAACGTCAGCACTGACAAGTAACAAAAGTAGCAAACACTAACAAATAAAGGTGAGATAGTCTCAAACAAGCAATGAAATAGCAATGGAAACCGTCTCCCCGGCAACGACGCCAATTTGACAAGGCAATAATCGTGTCGTTGAGCGACTACACCTAAATCAACTGAATTTATAACGCTCTACCGACCTAATACGTGTATAGGGTAAATAGAGGGGTCGAACCACAGGGAGAAATGCTTAAGCACTACATTCATTACCTAGGGTCTAAGCTATCTCGGAACAAGAAGTGTGAATAACTAGAAAGTTAAACTAAGAACAAAATGGATTAAAATTAATATAGCTAAAGGGAAATGGGTAGGTGAAGTTGACGCTTGATCATGCAATAACAAAGTAGCATATCAATGGTAAACTAAACATGCACGAATACCGAAGTAAAGGGGTCTAATCTAACCGTCTTCCGGGGTTAATTGGTTTCTAATAACATAGCCTCTATGTTTCCACATTAGAACCATATATTAGAAGGTGCAAACAAAGAATTATCGATAGTAATGAATCTTAACTAAGTCAACTTCCGTTACTTGTTAGTAAAGACTCATATTTGATCAACTAACAATGTGCACTTGCAAAGACTTTAATCACCATTAACATAACCCCAACATTATAAGCATGAACAATTAACAACTACACCATCCCCACACCCATAGCTAGGTGACTAATCACAAATCATATTGAAAACAATGTCAATCATCAAATCAATAAGCATCAACATGATTAATAAGCAAAGAAGAAAAATCAAAGCAAATAAGCAAAATCAAAAACAAAGGTAAAGAGAAAGAGTAAGAGATTGCTCATTAATTGAAGATGAAGGTCTACAAAGGATTGAACAAAACTCCTTCTTCAAAATCCAAGTTCATAAATGAAGAAAACCACACTTTCTCTCTCTACCAATGAAGTCTAATAGTGTTTATCTCTCTAGATTAAGCTAAAATGTAGAAAAATTAAAACTAAGTTAATCTAATCTTCAAAACGTTCTAAAATGGGACTTATATAGTCCGTACAGAGCCAGCTGATAAAAGAAGAGGTCCGACCGAACAAATGGGAAGGTTTGGCCGGACTACATGGTAGGTTCGGCCAAACCATGGGTAGGTTCGGTCGAACCTCCCTGATCCTGGTCTGGTCGAACTCCTGTGGTTCGGCCACTCCTGCAAAACTGCCAATTTTCATCTTGCCTCTGCCTTAATGTCGGCCAAACCACTGAGCAGGTTCGGCCACACCTTGGTTCGGCCACACCATCAAGAGGTTCGGCCGAACCTCTTCTGAATCATGCTTCCTCTAGCTTCCTTTGAGCTTAGCTTCCTCCTCTTGAAAATCCTGATGGTTCCTACAAAGCATAAGCATGAAAATCACAATAAGAACAAAGCGGGAAGACTAAGAAAAGGGAGGATAAAGGAGAAAGAAAAGAGGAAGCAAAACTAAGTAAAAATGCTTAGAAAAAGGGCCAAACAAGTGAAAATGAGGGGAGAATCCTTAGAGAAAAAGGATAAAAGAGTGGCATAAATGCCACTCATCAATAGTAACCCTTGCTCAGTTTGACTTGAAATTGGTACCACAAAAAGCCATCAAAGGTTTTGCGGTTTCTGACTTCTTAGCAGATTTTCCGCTAGAAGAAGTTGAAAAAGAAGAAGATGAGTACGATTTTCCTTACGAAGATTTACTCATGACCGAAGATGATAGATGGACGCTCTATTTCGATGGAGCTTCAAACCAAAAAGGTTGTGGTGTAGTAGTCTTGCTTGTATCACCCAATGAAGAGCATATCCCAATTTCCATGAAGCTTGACTTTGATGTCACCAACAATGCCGCAGACTATAATGCCTGTATTTTGGGATTAGAAACAGTTGTGGCCTTTGGGAATTAAGAAGCTCATCATCTACGGTGATTCTTCACTAATCATTAACTAGATCTCCAAGAGATGGAAAGTGAGAAGTGAAAGTCTCGCTACGTATCAAGCTCATTTAGAATTTCTGACGGAGCAACTAGATGAAGTGGAATATACGTACTTGCCTAGAGACGAAAACCAGTTCGTCGACGCACTAGCTAAATTAGCATCAATGGTGAGAATTCCAATGGATACAATCAGAATGTCGTTGACCATAGAAATAATATATGAACCGGCTTATGTTCACGCACTTGATGATGAACAAGAATCGCAAGAAGAAGATGAAGAGCCATAGTATACAAATATCCTTAACTACGTGACAAGAGGAGAATACCCTCCTAATACTGATAAAAGGGAACGCCGTTCTTTGAGTCATCTGGCCTCACAATATGTACTCATCAGGGGAGAACTCTACAAAAGGACTGCACTAGGAATAAATCTCTTATTTATAGCCAAGAAAGAAGCACGCAAAACCATGGAAAATCTCCATGCCGGCTTATGTGGAACACATATGAATGCTAAGATGTTAGTCCAGAAGATTAAACGACAAGGTTATTATTGGACTACCATGGAAAAAGATTGTCACAAATACGTCAAGAAATGTATGAAATGTCAAGTTTATGCAAATTTACAGCACGTTCCACCTTCGCTTCTCTACACCTATACCTCTCCATGGCCTTTTTCTACATGGGGTATCGATATCATTGGAAAGATAACACCACCAGGACAAGGGGGGAATGAATTCATCCTCGTAGCAATCGACTATTTTACCAAATGGGTCGAAGCTGTTTCATATGCTAAGTTAACGGCAAAACAAGTAGCTCAATTCATTGAGAAAAGTATCATATGCCGCTATGGGGTACCTCATGAGATGATCAGTCATAATGGAACGCATTTCCAAGCCGAATGCGTGGAATTATTACAGAAATATCATATTAAGCATCACAGATCATCACCCGACATACCACAAACAAATGGTGCGGTCGAATCGGCCAACAAAAATGTAAAAACTATCATCGAAAAGATGATGAAAAATTACAAAGACTGGCCAAGTAAGCTACATTTCTCCCTTTGGGGTTATCGAACCTGTGTTCGTACATCAACGGGGGCTACCCTTTTCTCTTTGGTCTATGGAGTTGAAGTTGTACAACCAATAGAGCTTGAAATCCCTTCTCTCCGAATCGCGTTGGAAAGCCAACTAGATGAAGTCGACTGGATTAGAGCAAGATATGATGAATTAGTCTTACTTGACGAAAAACGCTTGGCAGCTTTGCATCATGTCCAAACCTACCAACAGCTTATGGCGCGACATTTCAATAAAAAAGACAAGAGTATGAACATCAAAGAAGGTGACCTGGTGCTTAAGGCACTTCGCAAAAATGTGTTGGATCCAAGAGGAAAATTCAGACCAAATTGGTCAGGCCCGTACATTGTTAAAACCAACTTGTCTGGCGGAGTAGCACAATTGGTAGACATGGACGGTAACGGTTTCCACAATTTAACCAACTTGGATCAACTCAAGAAATTCTATGCCTAGTTGCATGGGTTCATGACCCAATAGAGCTACGTTTGGCCTTATTCCTTTTTAAGGATACGTAGGCAACCCCTCAAGGGGACCTGGCCACTTTAAAAAATAAAATCCTTCCTCCGTCGATTAAGTATACGCACCAGTTTAGCATTGCATCACGACAAAATAGAGCTAAAAAAAATGGAAGGGTTGCCGCGCCACGGGAGTATCCACCGTGTCACAACAGAGTCCACCATGGCGCGGTGGAATTGCAGCCTAAATAAAATAAAAGGAGTTGTTGCGACACGGGACTATCCACCGTGTCACGGCACAGTCCACCGTGGCACGGCGGAATTGCAAAAAAAACAAAAAAAAATTGCCACGCCACGGGAATTTCCACCGTGTCACGGCAAGCTTCACCGTGACACGGTGGAATCTCAGATTTTCCGATTTTTTTTTAGTGACACAGTCTTCGCAAATTCAAATATTTGTTTAACGTTTTTTAATTTTTCTTCCATTGCGTTTGACTTTTTTACTCAGAAAAAAAAAAATATTGCAGATTCCACCGTGTCACGGCAGAAGGCCACTGTGACACGCTACCTGTTTTTTGTCACGGGGGCAACTCGGAGCATGTTTTTACCTGCAGCAGTACTAGAGAGCCCTTCCTGATGGCTTTCCGGTCAGCTTTTGCTTCGTCAAGGCCGCGAAATGTTTCTCCAAGGCACGTAGGCTAGGAGACCTCCCATATTCAACATGTTCATGCACAGATGCTAGACAAGCATGTCCTACCCTATCGTTTGCAAATAAAAGCTTGCTAAACATGCAAAAAATATAAGCCCTTCTACGGTATACATGATAAGACTCAGAGATAGGACGATTGAAATATAAATTTGCAAGTTTTTCTAAGTCAACCTCATTACCACACACATTTCTATTTAAATCTGGATATGTTAGATTCAAATGGCGTTCAAAGTCTAGGTAATAATACTCACGTAGGGTAGGCATGGCAATAAGATTTCTGGCAGGAAATCCAAAGATGGCACCGAATTCCTCCGGTAGGGGACAAATTTCATCGTAATCAAATTTAAAACAATGTGTTTCTGGACTCCAATAGTCTAATGCTGCCCTAAGAAAATCATGTTCAATCGCTACATGTCTCAGGGCTAGTAAACCCCTGACATGAAATAATTACAACTCTCTTTTGTCAGCATTGGTCAAAGAATAAGACCAGTCGCGCAATGTATTATCAAAATTCTGAGACATTATTATAGAAATATGAAATTCTAATTATTTTGTGTTTTGTAATTATGTATATTACGAATATACTAGTCCTATTTTATAGCAAAAACGCTCGGACGTTGCAGAATACGCGCACCGTGACACGGAAATTCCCACCGTGTCACAGGAATTTGTGTCGCGACACGGTAGATTTTGTCGTGACACGGTATACAATGCCGAGTCGCGGCGCCCACGCATTTTCTTTTTTTTTATCCTTTTCCAGTATCTATCTGGTTTTTTTATTATTTTATCTTCACCGTTTATGTTTTAATTTTGTTTTTCGACAATTTCATTCCTAATAAAATTCTTAACTTTTTTTTATTTTTATCGTTTTTTTTTACTTTATTTATCTATATTATTTATTATTTTAGTTTTTACTCTTACTTCTATTCTTATTTTATTTCTTTTTCTTTGGGGAAGTTATAAACCTCGCCTCATTTCCAAACACATTTATTTTGGAGTAGTTGTAAAACTTATTCATATTTTTCGTTTCTTTTTATTTCTTTTTTCTTTTGGGGATACCCTCCACTTACGTTTTTTGGTCGCGTCATTAATAAATACACAATCACACACAATGAGTCTCAAGCACACACTAACACACACTAATAAATACATAAACTGTGAATAATGTACAAAATGAGTCTTAATAAATAAGCAGCGTCAGGTGTCATCACCGTATGTACAAATAAAGACCCTCGGATGACACTGTAAGGATCAGTGTCATCTCCATCCTTGGAATATGGGAGCGGTTAGCCAAAGAATCCCGCCATCATCCGAGTACGAGGAGTAGTATCCCTACTAGTCCCTGTAACTCCAGTAGCAGTCAAACTCAAAGTAGGACCCGTCGAACTGGAAAACGGTGTAGATTGACTCAAAAAAGTAGGAATCGTCGGTGGAGGCATCGTCCCATACACTTGAAGTGAAAATAAGCCTGACATCAGGGGAGGAAGCGCCCCAGACGATAGAGCTGAGTATAGGCCCTGATCCACGGGAGTGATAACTGGCCTGAACTCAGGCTGTGAAGACTGTGAAAACGATTGTCACTGCCACTAACCCTGAAAGCGCTAGGAAGATTGAGGCTGCTCCCATTGAGCCTCCTAAAATGGCTGAGAAATCTAAGGCTCCCGCTGAGACTCAGAATGCCGATGAACCTCAGGAGATCTTCTGCCACAACTAGGCTCTCCCTCGTCCGAGCCTCTATGCCTCGAGCGCGAGCGGGACCTCCGTCGCTCCTAAAAGACCCAAAATCAAAAGATGTCAATGGCGAAAGACATAACAAATGGTAAAAAATGAAAAAAGTGAACATACCTCAAAGCGTCAACCAGCTTCATGAAGCCCATCATCTTCGGGTGAGTAGGCTGAGAACAAAGCAAAGAGAAAAATCAGTAACAAGCGGTATTAAAAAGGATGAATAATGTATCAAAAGCTTACCGGCTCTAAAACAGTAGGCAGAGACTCCTGCGCCTGTCTGAAACCCTCTGGTGCGTCAGCAATATGGTCCTCTATGATACCAATTGGTCGTGGGTAGCGGACAAATTGAGGCGGAATCTCAATCCTCCCCACACGGCGAACAGTTGTCTGAAAATATGATAGAATAATCAAGTTATTCGACTGTTTAAACAGAGACTAGCAACAAACTCCTCAAAAGAAATCATACCTTAGGAAGACGTGGTGGAGGAGCCAAAGAGGGAAGCAAGTCCTGCGCATAAGCGCCCTCCATACGCACAAGCTCCTCCCAAGGAAAAGTGTAGCGCTCTCCCCTGTTTATCAACTCCCTAAGCAAGCGCGAGTCCAGCCACAAAGCGATCACCACTGTGCTGACGAACAACACGCTCCCCCAGATACCAAACAAAGCGTCCGGTACCAACAAAAATAGTGTGGTATGCTAAAAGCTGCAAGGCCTTGGGAAGATTAGTCATCCCAACCCAAGGCCGATACTGGACATCAATAGCAACTTGAAAAACCATAAAAAGTTACAATGAAGCGCCGAAAAAAACGTCGAGATAGAAAATAACAGGCTACCAAAGTAATTCTTACACCAACAGAAGAGGTGCCTCGGCGTAGCAGCCCGCGCAGCACAGAGACATACTCCACCCGTGACTTGCCTCGGTCATGCCAGCTGGCTCCGACAAGGAAGTCATGAACCGCTCCACGACGCCGTCGAGGGGCCAATCCCGGAAAGTACTCATAGAACCATAGTTGTAATGAAAAGTAATCTTAAAGCACATGAGTCGAACAAATTAAAATAAAAAAAAGAGGAAAGGATCATCACCTTTACGACTCTCCATAAACCGTAGACATTGATAAAGGACTCGTCGTTCAGCTGCCTATGGCCATGACGTAACGACAAGAGAAGATCGGCATATCTAAGGCTGGACCAACTATATGATCCTATTTCACTGATCCTAAGCAAAGAAGGAAGGTAGCAAACGAGCGCACGCGAACTCCTATCAGGAGAAAGAGTCATGGATATGAGAATCAAAATGAAGATCCGCACTCGCTGCTGAGGTGATGTCTCCTCCATGTCAAAACCACAGGCAAGAACTGAATCCAACTCTGATCGCCTGCTCCTAGGACCACCTCGAGACACCGGCTGAGTCCTGATATGCTGAACGATCGAACCTAACAAATCGGCTGCCTCAGCCGCTCCCCAAGAAAGATCAGACATCTGTGCTACGGCCTAGTCAGTGAAGCGTAGACCACTGATCATGCTAAAGTCCAAAGGGGGCACTATCATCTTCTTCCAAGCAAAGTGAAAAGTGTTGGTAGTATCCCAAAAATACTCTAACAATGCGCGAACGACTGTCGCTCCACAACCCCGGGGGATGCAAAACCCTACGATCGCCGAATAAAAGTCTACTAGACTAGCTGATTCCCTTAAGGCGTTCGTAGCAGGATCCCTCGTGATAATCTGATGAAGTCGAGAATCAAATCTCCGGCTCTAGAACCGTGATGGAGAAGCGTGCCGTCGACTATGCCGGCAAGTGGACGATGAGAAACGTGGTTCTCACGACAGAAAACCAACTAGTCTGGTGTTACGGAGGTGGAGCCCACCTACCTCTACCCGTAGAGGGTCGAGGCTCAGACTCTAAGACGTCATCATCCATACCCTCGGGAATCGTGGGAGTGTCCTCTCGAAAAGCCTGACGCCAGCCATGAGTAGAAAGATCCCGATCCCATCGTCTAGGCATGCTAATATAAAAATAAAAACCTAAATGCTTAGCATCATTTCCTAAGATATTTAGTTATTTATATCGAGTTGCATTTTAATAAAAACCTAAATGCTTAGCATCATTTCCTATGTTATTTAGTTATTTATTGCATTTTCTATTATACGCTAAATTTTTACCTCAAGGCTAAAAATTAGCAAAATAATGGAATTATTTATAGTGTTTAGTTTCTCCATGACGAACTAATACTATGTTCTCCTAATTGCATGATATTATGTTCTTCATGACAATGTAGTACATACACAACACAAATCATGTTTCAAATTTGCACGAAAACAACAGATCGACGCATCATGGCATATTTTACAAGATCTACAACCAATATGTCATCATTTCAAGTGCAAAAAAAAAACATGAACAACAAGAACACCATTTCCCACAAGTAGTACCAAAAATGGTAATTTGCTCCATTCTTCACAAAATCATGCAATTTTTGTCTCAAATCGCTCACAACACACATACATACACATACAAGTAAATTCATGGCAAGAATTTCAACATAAACCTCAAAATCAAAACAATCCCAAAATTGATTTTTAAGGGTTTTTTCATGAAATTACTTATTTGAAGCAAATTCGAGACAAAAATCAAAGGAAACTTACATGGATCCTTGTGGAGAATCAAAAATGAAGAAAGTAGCAAAAATTTAGAGCAAAATTGATGAGAATTTGAACTCCAAAACTTGAAAAACCGTGAAGACAGCAGAGCAGGCCGCCGCGACATGGTGATAAGTTTCCGTGTTACGGTGATTCTTGAAATCGACGGAGCTCTGATCAGCAGCGATGAGCTCTGAACAGCAGCAGCAACGAGCAGAAGTGGAAATAATATAAAAAAAACAAAAAAAAAACAAAAACCACAGCAGAACCGCCGTGTCACGGGATGGAACTCCCTGTGACGGGAACCACAGCCGTGCGCCGGTGTATCCTCGTCGTGGCTGGGTTATTTGAGCAGCTTAAAATAAAAAAAAAGTGGAGAAGAGGAAGAGCGGAAGTAGAAAGAAAATGGTAAAAATGGTGAACAGCAGCTCGAATTTAAAGGCAAAAAAAAAAGTGACCGTTACGGACTTCACGCGCGTGGCGCGTGGAAATTCTGATCCAGGGAGAATTCCCTCGACACGGGAATCTCACCGTCTGACGGGATGCATTCTCCGTGTCGCGGGAGATCCCCACGTAGCCCATTAAATTTTAGCTGGTCAAAAGCGCAAAAATCGAGCTTTTGACCATTTCTACAGCCACAAAAATCCCGCGCTACGGGATATTATACCGCGTCACGGGAGTACCAGCCGTGTCGCGGGATTTCTTCTTCGTGAAACGGTGGTCTCGCGCATGTCTTGCACATTCCATGAAGGTGGTAATGAATATTCCTGGCATTTTGACTAAAATTGCGCAATTTAACTGATGTTTAAAGGGTATCAAAATTACTATTTTGCCCCCAGTAAGCGTCAATGTCATTTTGTCGACGTTTTAAACGCCTTATATAGTCGGATAGTCAACTTGAAGGTAAATCATCTATGACCCACGTTCGGGGATAATCGAACTATCAGGCACTTACAAATTTCAGCAACTATATCAGTTGTCGGTTTTCCTCAAGCATGGAACACACTATCGGTGGATTTTTCTTCAAGTATAGAAAACCGCCAAGTCGGCTTTCCTCAAGCATGAAAGGAATTATCTGCGGATTTCTTCGTGACGCCAAAATCATATGTCGACTTTCCTCAAGCATGGAAAGTATTATCGGTGGGTTTCTTCAAGCATAGAAAATCGCCAAATTCATATGTCGATTTTCCTCGCATGGAAAGTATCATCCGGTAGGTTTCTTCAGGCTTAGAAAGCTACCTTCCTTAGTCGGCTTTCCCCAGGCATGGAAAACGTTTCAACAAACGTCGTCCGGTGGATTCCTTCAAGCATAGGAAGCTGCCAAAATCATTTGTCACCGATACACTAGTGCCAGATACGTATTCTATCTTTTTACTCTTTTATCTATGGAATTAACATTTTTTTGCAGGTGTCGGCGTATACAGAGTGATTTAGGATCACAGAACATCTTAAATCATTCTTCGTCCCTATCGGCTACTTTGACTATCGTTTTCAAAACTGATGTTTCTATAAACTCAGTCAAAGTGGGGGCTTCTATAGACACCTAAAAATGTCTCCCCAAAACCAAACCCGATGATGAACAACCTTTCACCCCCACTATTGGTCGGGTTCATTATTTAATCCTAAGAGTGCTTACAAATAACATATTTAATTAAATTAAATTTTTTTAATAGTCCATGGATCAGTCTTGATGTTTAGTCAAAGCATAGTTTTTAATTTTAGCCCAAGCCTTCTTTTTATTTTATTGTTTTATTATTTATTTTGACCAAACTTTTTATTTATTTTATTTTACTTATTTTCTTATTTTAGCCCAAATAATAATAAAAAAACAGAAATGGCCTGAAATTATCAATCGGCACTTAAAATGCTGAACAAAATTAGTGTTAAAAATGGATTTAGACGGAAAAGCGGACTAAAAACTCCTGCGTCACGGCAACAGTCTACCGTGTCACGGGAAACTTTCCCGTCTGACAGTGGGGTTCTCCGTGAAACGGGAAAACTGCTGTGACACGGGGGTTTCCGTGTCCTTTCCGCGTAAACCCTTAACGCATTTTCTCCCCCCGTTCACTAAATATTTCCCACGTCACACAAAAGTACACCGTGTCACGGGAATGTTTCCCATCTAAGGGTGGGATTTCCCGTGTCACGGTACACTTTGCCGTGTCGCAGTATACGTTTTAGGGTTTTTATCATTTTAGGGTTCCATGTGTTCCCTCGGCACATTTTTTCTATAAGTACCCCCTCATTTCTGATGTACGGTGCATCAATTAATTCTCTTTTTTTCTCTCTTCTATGCTCTAGCCTAAACACTGGCCTACCCTTCTTCTTTCAAAATTCCTTTTTCGAGCACTCCAAGGAGTCCATACTTTACTCGTGGTTCTGTCCTTAAGCCAAGGCGTGAAAGGTAGAATTGTTTGAGGCTTTGGCCCCAGATCAATTCTATTTAATTTAATTTAATTTAATTTAATTTAATTTAATTATTGTTTTATTATTATTTCCTTGAAGTTACTAACTCGTTTATTAGTTTGTAGTTGCAAGCAAACAGAATCAAAGCAAGAATTATGTTCCTTTTATTTCTATTATTTTTCTAACGATTTTATATTATTGGAATTATTGTTAAATTGCTTTCAATATTGATGTTATTATGTTATATTTATGATCACCATATTGCATGTTAAAGGGAATATGTAATTAAAAATCACGCCTAAGAAGATAATTTGGACAACCTATTTAGGTTCCTCTTTAATCTTGTTATTAATTCAAGTGATCACAATATTTTAAAATTATGTGTTGCATTAATATTAAACAAATTTAGCTTAATAATAGTTAAGAGCGAATTGAATCTCTATTTGTATGCCTTTGACATCGCAGGAATAACTTTTCACTATAAGAATCGAGTAGAGGCCAATACGGGCGAATGTGACTGCATGACTCACTTCGTACCATCATCCCCGATCCTCCTTTCATGGTACCGAATCATATGTTGTTAGTAATCTCATAGATTATGAATGGGGTGTAACCTTCACGGGTTAATCGTTGTTGTTTAGGGTAAAAATTACCCTAGACAGGTGTCCAAATAACAGAAGGCCACGTGTCAGGATCAGACTGACCCAAGTGGCCCCTTAGCCATTTGACACATGGCTCCTTCAGATAGATTCTGAAGTGGCGGCCCTCAAGGGCCCAAATCCCAAGAGAACGCCGTAATTCGGCGCAGCCCACCACAATCTAGGTCAAGTGACCTAGATAAGGGCATAATTTCCAATGACCCTATAAACAGGGAAATATTTCCCCATTTTGGAGACACATTTCAATCATTTATTACACATGTATTCTCTTAAATTAGAGAAAGACCTGAGCTTGGAATCCCCACCTTAATTTCCGTTCTCTTTATTCCATTTCAAGTTACTAACTTGACTGTCGGAGGCGGAGTTCCAACCACCCGGAGTCTCCGTTATTTTGCTGGTACAACTCAGCCGGATCAGACTTCGTGACGTAACACTCCCAAGGGAAAAAAACACCCAAAACATTTGGCGCCATCTGTGGGGAGAGTACCTCAAAGATGGTTCAAGAGTTTGTGCCACCCCCTAACCAACTGGGCGATGACCCAGAAGTCTTTACAGACCATAAGGATGAAGATCCTCTTGTCAAAACCTTTACAGCCGATGACGGCTCTCTTAGAACTAAGCGCATCCGGCCTAGAGACACTCTGTAGCGGGGTGCCTCCCAGGCGGGTACTAGCCGACCCTCTGGGCAGCCGGAAGGGGAAACCCAAATGGCCATTGGGTCAGCCCCTGTCACCCGAAACGAACTCATGAGATTCATGACAAGTTTCAAGGGTGAAATTTAAGAGTTGATCACCAAAAGCCGGGCTGGCCAAGTAAAGGTCAGTCGGCGAAGAAGACTCATCCGTAGAAAGGGAAGTCAATCAGAGAATGGCAGCCCACTCCTCATCCAAAGGAGAAGGCAGCCGGGACTATTGATTGGTAAAAAATTCTCCTTCCTAAGAGGAACAACAACAACACCCGTCGGATTCAGCAGCCGGTGGGAAGCAAAAAATCAATTCTTGATGCCCGAGAGATCATCAAAAAGAAGAAAAACCAATCGCTGTCTCAGTCGGCTTCAACGTCGATCTTTCTAGACAGCTTCAACAACATTTCTGCAGGGAGTGCACCCTCCTTGCATGAGAGCATGTCAGGCGGTAATACCGTCCATTCTGGCCCTCACATGATTAGAGCTGTACCGTACGTGCCTACTCAGGTTTACGGACAGTATCCTCCTCACTTCATGCAACCGACTCTCTTTGGAGGTCAGGCGACATATCAACCAGCCATTGGACTGACAGCTTCGTCTGCTGCGCCTGGGTGAATAGCCTTCTGCGTTCACCTGGGAGATAACCGAGGCGGCCCAGCCGGCCAAGGTTAAGAATATATTGGTTAGTACCTATGATGGTACCACCAATCCGGAAGACCACCTCATGGCTTACACCAACCTCATGTATTTGCAGGGGTTGGATGATGCCACTTGGTGTCGGTGCTTCCCGGCTACTTGGTAATCTGCCAGCCGGGTCCATCGATAGTTTCAGGAATCTCGCCTTACTGTTTGCTTCCAACTTCTCAATGAACATCCCTGCTAAGAAAACAATCCTTGATTTGAGCAATGTTAAGCAGGGAGAGAGAGAAGGGATGTGCTCGTATGTCAGGCGGTTCAATCTGATCCGAATTCAGATTCAGGGACTATCTGATGAGGTAGCTTTTACAGACTTTTTCAAGGGTTTGAGAGACGGGTCGACCTTTAAGTTTGACCTAGTCAGAAAAGGGGCTTTCACCCTGCAGGCGGCCCTGAGGGAGGCGGAAAGCTACATTCAAGCTACCGATCTCTGCTCGCCTGGTAGCCAGTCGGACTCTGTACAAAGAAAGAATTTAAACTATACGTCCCAAAGTACGAGTTTAACAAGGACTGCAACTCCATCCTCATGGAGATTAAGGACCGGCTGTCCCTAGAGAAGCTGAATCCAATGAAAAGTTCTATTCAATCAAGGAACAAAAAAAAATTTTGCCAATACCATGAGGAAGTTGGCCATGACACCAACAACTACTTCAGCCTTCAATGGGCGTTGGACCGTCTGGCTGACAAGGGAATGTTGAAGTCCTATATTTCTAAGTCCCCAGCCGGGTCTAAGAAGAAGAATAAGGGTCAGTCCTCTAAGAGTACCCCCCAGCCTGCTAGTAGCTCGGATACCAACAAGGAGCCGGTCTACACAATAGCAGGCGGGTTCTCATGCGGTGGCCCTACCATCAAGGGCACCAAGAGCCATCTTCGAAAGATGGACAAAGATGATGATAGGCAGGCATCTGCAAGCTCCTCCTTCCCGGATGTTCTGATCACTGAGAAGGATAGGGGCAGTGTTCGCCGCCCACATGATGACTCGGTCGTCATTGAATGTAAAGTTGCCAACCAACTGGTTGGGCGGATCCTTATTGATACCGGCAGCTCATCAGACATCATCAGCCTCCGATTCTTGCAGAAGCTGAAATACAATGACAGCAGCTTGCATCCGGTTACCCACCCCTTAGTTGGCTTTGGGGGGGGGGATGGTTTACCCAGTCGGAAGAGTCGATCTACCCATCCGGCTGGGTGAGAAAGGAAAAGGGCGACATTTGGTCGTCAAGTTTTTGGTCGTTGAGGAGCTGACCGCCTACAACATTATCTTGGGCCGGCCAACCCTCAACAAATCCAAGGTTGTAATCATCCCTTCCCTCATGCTCATCAAGTATGAGAGGGATGATGGCTCTGTTGGTTCCTTGAATGGGGATCAGAAGACGGCCCGGAAGTGTTATCTCTCAGCCGTCAGAGATACCGTGGTCCCAGGCGGCTAGGAGCCAATAGACCTTGACAATGTCAAGGAGGCCGATCTAGCACCAGCCCCACCAGCAGCCGGAAAAAAAAGAAAGTCACCTATGCTGGTGGAGGTGAAGAAGGAGAAAAAATAGCAATCACTAACCGGTGAAAGGTCAAATGAGCTCCGTCCCCAATTGGCTGGTGAGCATATTGACATACCTCTGGACGACAGCCGTCCCGAGCGTACCGTGAAGGTTGGGACGGTTGCCTTTGCTAAGTTAGGTGAAGACTTGCACCTTCTGCTGAAAGAATTCAAAGACTATTTTGCCTTTGAAGTGGAAGAGATGCCAAGCGTCAGCCCGGATCTTGCTGTCCAGAAAATCGCCGTGGATCCTAAAAAGAAGCTCATCCGGCAAAAGAAAAGAAATCACGGCAAGAAAGAAGTCAGGCGGCAGCTGCCGAAGTAAAAAAGCTGTTGGATGCTGGGTTCATTAGGCCATGTAATTTCCCCGACTGGGTGGCGAATGTTGTCCTTGTAAAGAAGCTGAATGGTACCTGGCGGATGTGTGTTGATTACACAGATCTCAACAAGGAATGTCCCAAGGACAGTTATCCGCTTCCTAAGATCGGCAGTCTGGTCGATTTAACAGCCAAGCATGCCTTGATGAGTTTTATGGATGCCTATTCTGGCTTCCATCAGATACCCCTGTGGAAGAAAGATCAAGAAAAGCGGCCTTCGTCACTAATCAGGGGCTATTCTGTTATACGGTGATGTCGTTTGGTTTAAAAAATGCGTCGGCTACGTTCCAACGGATGATTAATACGGTCTTTATTAATCAAATTGGGAGGAATGTAGAGGCATACATTGATGACATGATAGTCAAATTCAAACAGCAGGCGGATCACCTTGCTGATCTCCGAGAAACCTTCACCACACTCAGGCGGCATAAGGTTATGTTAAATCCTAAGAAATGCGTCTTTGGTGTTGTGTCTGGGAAGTTTCTCGGATTCCTGATTGATCGAAGGGGGATAGGGGCTAACCCTGAGAAGCTACAGGCGATGATTGACATAAAGTCACCCCGCACTGTCAAGGAAGCACAGAGACTAACCGGTTGCCTCGCAGCCTTGGGGAGATTCCTCAGCCGGTCAGGTGACAAATGCCTTTAATTCTTCCAAGCAATTAGGAAGAAGACCAGATTTGAATGGGGGGATGAGGCTGAGGCGGCCTTCCAATGGCTGAAAGAACACCTCCACTCTTTGCCAAGGCTTGTTAGTCCACAGCCTAGAGAGGTGTTATACATGTACCTAGCCGTCTCAAATCATGCCCTCAGTGTCGTTCTCTTTGCTGAGAGAGACGGTGTTCAGCTTCCGGTCTATTTCATTAGCCTTGTCTTAAAAAATGCTGAGCTCCGGTACCCAATGGTAGAAAATTTTGGCCTTACCCTTTATATGGCTTTCAAGAAATTGCAACCGTATTTCCTGGCTCATCCGGTGGTAATCTACACCGACCAGCCCCTCAAGCGGCCAATGTCTACTTTGGAGTCATCCGGCAGAATGTTGAAATGGGTTATTGAAATGCAAAGTCTTGAAATCACTTTTGTACCTAGAAAGGCAGTGAAAGGTCAGGCGTTTGCCGACTTCATTGTTGAAATGTCACGACCGGTGCAACCGGATAATATTGACCGGGTTTGGAAAGTGTACGTAGACGGAAGCTCAACGAAGAACGGCTGCGGTGCAGGAATTATATATGAGTCCCTTGAGGGGGACAAATTTGAATATGCACTGCGGTTTAAGTTTCAAGCCGCAAATAACGAGGCGGAATATGAAGCCCTGTTAGCCAGAATCCGTATGTGTAAGACAACAGGGGCAGCTAAAATTGACGCCTATTCTGATTCACAGTTGGTCATCAGCTAGTATGAGGGAGCATATGAGGCAACTCATCCGGCTATGATCAAATATCTTCAGGCAGTCAAAGAAGAGAATGGGGCACTTGAGGAATTCTGTCTGAATCAAGTGCCTTGGTCAGATAACAACCAGGCGGATGCATTGTCTAAATTGGCTTCTTCCGCCTGCTGTGATACTCCTCGGTCGGTCTTTTGGGAAGTTCTTGAAAAGAGAAGCATACATAAAGAGCCCATTGGAATCTTAGACCGAAGCTCTACCTGGATGGATGGCCTACATGGCATATTTAGCAGACGACAACTTCCTGATTCATCACAGGAGGCAGCCGTCATGAAAAAGGGAGCAACAAACTTTGAGTTGAGAAATGGAGAACTCTTCAAGGCGAGTTTCCTCAAACCTTTATTGAAGTGTGTTACCCCAAAGAAGGGGAAAGAAATTCTCGAAGAATTGCATGCTGGATACTGTGCCTCTCAGATAGGAGGTAGGTCCTTAGCCGTCAGAGCCAGGCGGCATTACTTTTGGCCTACTCTTGAAGCAGACGCCAAGGAGTTAGTCAAAAGATGCGACAAGTGCCAAAGGTTTGGCCCACTGATTCGCCGCTCGGCTACTGATCTGACGGCAATCTACAGCCAGTCCCATTTGCCAAATAAAGCATGGACATCTTGGGTCCTTATACGCCTGCTCCAGGCGGAAAGCGCTACATTTTGGTGGCTGTGGATTATTTCACCAAATGGGTAGAAGCTGAGCCGGTTAAGAACATCAAGATAAAGGATGTCATCTCCTTCATCTGGAAGAACATAATCACCCGGTTTGGGGTACTTATGTCTATGGTGTTTGATAATGGCCCTCAGTTTGAGACCCCCCAGCTCAAGACTTGGTTGGGAGATCAGGGTATCTCACATTGTTTTGCATCAGTCGGCCGACCCCAAGCAAACGACCAAGTTGAAGCGTTCAACAAACTCATCTCAGACGGCATAAAAAAGAAAATTGAAAGGGTTGGTGGTTTATGGGCAGAAGAATTAATTCATGTCCTATGGGCCATCCGGACTACTACTAAAGGGGCAACCGGAGAAACCCCATTTCTTATGGTATACGGTGCTGAAGCCGTCTTGCCCATTGAGCAATATGAGCCGACTCTCAAAGTTATGCTCTATGATGAAGAGGCAAATTAAGAGGCCATGCGGCTGGCATTGGACTCCCTCCCGGAACGCAGGGGCAACACTGCCCTGCGCCACGAGATATACCGTTTGAGAATGACTAGAGCTTATAACAAGAAAGTGCACAAGTGTCCTCTAAAAGTGGATGATTTCGTGTTACGAAAAATGGAGGCAACCGGTAGGGCCAATGAGGCTGGGAAGCTAACCCCTAATTGGGAAGGCCCCTACCGGATTTATGAAGAAGTCAGGAACGGCACCTACTGTCTGGAAACCCCGGACGGTCGTTGCCTGCCTAGAACTTGGAATGTAGACAATCTAAAAAAGTACTACTTCTAAAAATGTATAATTTTTGTAAACAGTATGCCAATTAATGAAAATTCAGGCTTTGTTTGCAGATTTATTTTGCCATTTTTTAATGTTCGTCCGCATGGAAAATACCCAAACGGACCCTGTGTTTAACTTACTAAGTTTGATACTTAGTTTGGTTGAATATTATAACTGCTTGTCCGCCTGGGTAAAACTCAGACGGACTCTTTATTTAATTAATTACGTTTGATAGTGTAATTTAATAATTACTTGACCGTATGGGTAATACTCAGACGGACTATACGTTCAATCAACTAAGTTCGATATTTAGTGTAAATCCAATGTTGTAATAACGCTCGACCAATGATCTGATTAAAAACTAAACACAAAAACGCTTAGTAGCTATACAACCGGTCTCAAACAAGACCAAAGGCTATTATGGCCGGATGGTTGCTTATTCTATAAAACTGCCTGTCCCAACATGGACAAAGGCGTCCGGTGACACCCCTCCGGGTGCAATCGTCGCAGAGAAAAGAATATTCGTCGGTTATATGTACAAATGCAGATGGCGAAAATTGAACGACCAAATTGGTCAATTCATAGCCGTAAGACCAGAATAATTTATGAAGAATGATTAAGTTACCGAGTACCGGATACCCTGAGGCATCAGTCAGTCATCGGCTGAAATTCTTACTTAGGTTATTTATTCCAAAGTTGCACTAACTTCCCCTATTGGGGCAAAAGATTATGTGTAATGGCTACGTGTTAACCCCAGACGAAATATAATCGCCTGGGTAAGAAGCTCAAAGCACCCGCTTTTATGGCCGGCTGTGCACTTGGTTTGGGGCAATCACCATTGTGATTGATTTGCCTAAAAGCACTCCATACTTCTCCTAGTATCAAGTGTTTTCAAGCCAATCAATCAACTTGAAATAAAATAAACCACACAGCCACCTAGGGGCAAGAGCACCCGGATTGCAAATTGCCGCATGCTTTTTTAAGTTAGGCAACATATTAAAGAATTGCAAACAGATACCAAATTCAAATTGAAAAACTCAAACACAAACAAGTATAAACAACTGATTGAGTCGGAATACTTCATTAAATATTTAAAATGCCTCAAAGGCCAAAAAAAGTGTTAACCGGAGTTACATCCAGCGAAGAAACAAAAAATAAATTGTTGATCCAACCCCATAGTTGGTAAAGATACAACAAAACACTGCATACAAGCCGGTAAAGAAAATGGTTGGCATACTGCCGCAGAAGTTGGGGAGGCCCGCCTAAGGCTGAGGTGGATGCTGCTGCTCCGGCTGAGTCTGGCTGGTTTGGCCTTCGTTATGCCCATCCGCCACCGGCTCCTCGTCATCAGAGACTTTATATCTCTGCTCAGCAGCCCAATCTTTGAAGCGAGGCGGTGGAGCAACACCTAGTTGTTGGGCATCATACACCGCAGTGGCGTAATCATACCTCAGCTTATAGACTTCAAAGTCTATTTCTGGGTAAAGAAGGCTCCATGTGATCTTCAGCCGGGCCAAGTTGTCCCGCTCATTCTCCTCTGTCAGCCGTTTTTGTTCCTGGGCAAGCTCGTCCGACTGCTTGTTCCGCAGATTGACAAGTTCAATCCCTAGGCGGGTAACGTCTGAACGGAGCTGGGCGTTCTCCTTGTCAGCATCTTCTAATGCCTTGAGATTTTATTTGGCATCTTTTAGGTACTTGTCAAGGTCATCAGCCCGGCTGTTAGCTTGATCGTTGGCAGCCGTCAAACTCCGGATCAGCTCCTCCTGTTTCAACTCTACTTATTTAATCTTTAAATTACACATATAATCAGAATATTCAGCAGAGTTGAGGTTTTCTAGGGCCCTCTGTTTGGCGTCATTTACCTCTTCCTGCTTCCACCTAATGAGGCCCCTGAGACTGTCCACTCTCAGCATCACCTGAGACAATAACAGCCGGTTTATGAGTTACTTAGCCAAATTAAAGATAAAAGATATCAAGGTAGAGGGATATTTTACCTCAGCTAGTGGACCCATTAT
This sequence comes from Chenopodium formosanum, assembly GCA_024500155.1. Lineage (NCBI taxonomy): Eukaryota > Viridiplantae > Streptophyta > Magnoliopsida > Caryophyllales > Amaranthaceae > Chenopodium > Chenopodium formosanum. Next base: position 24,009,206 of record CM044880.1, read on the forward strand.
CCGGTCGAAGTCCACGACCTGCAGATCAGGTATGAAGTTCTTCTCAGACCTGGTGAGGGTCCTCACCATCCGCTTTGCAAAGCTTGCAAGATCCGACTCGTCAGAAGTCAGATCTGCATCAAAAGTAGCGCTCTATGAGACAGAAGTAGCGTAGTCGGCACTCATCCGTTGCCGGCTGCTGACCGACCCTTTTGAAGGATAAACCTTGGTCTTGACTCTCATAAAATCAAGTGGCCTAGGTATTTCAATTCATTGCTTACCTTGGGCTTCCGGATGGGTCTCTGGCTTCTGCTCCTCCCTAGTGGTTGCTGCACCGCCTGCAACCTTAGGTGGCTCGCCACCCTTCGATGCCGTAGAGACATCCGACGATTTTTGCTGCGAGCGTTCTGAGCTTTCGCTCAGTTTTCTCAGCACAGCAGGGGATTTTCCCCCAGTCGTTGGATGACCGGATTGGGCAGATGTTTGTTTCTGGGTGGAGGGGGGTCCTTCCTGGCGGCTTTCGCAGCCGGAGCCTTCTCCAGATCATCCCTATGCCTTTTGAGCAGCTTGGAGAAGGATCGTGGAATATTCTTGACGGACTCCTGAAAAATAAACAAAGGGTAAGTATACCCAAGCGGTAAAAAAAAAAATGCAAACACATAAAGTCAGGTGGTCTTACCCCGCCTTTCATAGAATCTTTAGCCTCGATGGCTGCCTTTTTGGCAAGTGCCGCCTCTTTGCGCAGCAGCGCCGCGGACTTAGCCGGTGTTTTCGCCTTGTCTACCATCCTCAAGGCTTCGTCTGCAAGAACAAGAATTTATAGTTAGAGAAAATTATGGCAAGTTTGCAATTAAAATAAAATAACAATCATTCCGGATGAGAAGTTTTCTACCCCTGGGAAACATGGTACTTAGCCTGCAGGCGGACAAGAAGCACTCGTCCTTGAAGAATTCCAGATGGAGAATCCAGTTTTTGGGTACAATAATATGAGTCTTATCCCCCATGGGCTTAGTTGTTGTTTCAAAGAATCCCCGCTCCTTTATTTGCTCCCGGGCCTTAGTAGATAGTGTTGGGAGAGGGCATTTGCGTCCAAGAAGAGCCGGCTCAGTATTGTACCGGCGCAGTGTCCAGTTGTGTCTTAGGGTGGGGGACGATATCAAATAAAACTTGTCCTTCCACCCGGACCATTTGGACACTTTGTCTAGAGTCATCAAGTATTGGGGCAAGGTAGTCAGAGTATACCATGCCCCATGGCCGCCTAGAGCCTTGCTCAAATAGTGCATGTGAGCGAAGGCGGAGAAGCTGGGGTTCAAGTTTTGAAATTCGCAGGCGGCAATGTAACTTAGGATATTCACCCACGAGTTAGGGGTGAGCTGCCCAACCCCGAGATCGTACCCCTTAAGGATTTTCTTAATCCCGGGGTGGAGGGGGAACCGGAGGCCGGCTTCGATAACCGCCTCGTAGCAGATGAAGTAATCATCTGCGTGCTCAATGTTGTTACTCCAAGCCATTACAGCGTCAGCCGGAGGGACGATAATATCCCAACCTCTTCCAAAGGGGTGCTTTTCCTTGAATGCCCTGAATCCGCTATTTAGGAGGGCGATGTTACCCGGCAGCATCCGGGTCCTTTTGGGGTTGGGGTTGTCAGCGACCTTGGGCGGCTACTGATAGTCTGCCGCAAAATTGTCCTGGTTGGAGCCGAAAGATTCGTCTCTTGATCCTTGGTCAGCCTCAGCATCGCCGGCTTTATTAGAGGAGGTGGCTCCCTTGTCGTCTACCATTCTTACCCCAGAGCTCCTGGAGGTAGAGGGAGCCTCTTCGTTAGATCCGCTCTCCTCCCAATCCCTTTGTTCCCCTTCCAAGAAAACCTCATCGGCTGGCACTCTCATAGTGCGCCAGCTCTTAGACCGTCTGGCCGTCTGTTTCGTTCTGGACATTGTGTCCTGCACAGAAACAGAGAGGGAGGATTTCGGAGATGAGCATATTGGTTTTGACAGTCTAGAAGAGGCACCCCATGTTCTAGACTCAGCCATTCCAGGGGATCGACTGAGTGTCCTAGGCAATGTCGAGTGAGTGGATTGGGAACTCATTTATATTCTCTAAAAAAGCTGGGTATACAGGCTGAAAAAATGGTATACAAATTGAAAGGGAGGAAAGCTAAAATGATACAGGCGGTAACCTCGCCTTTTCTCTTGAAAAATCTGAAAACCGCTACAGCCGGTGAACCGGGTGTTGAACTGCTAGCACACGGAAGCTTGAACTTGCTGTGAAGCGGACGGGAGCAGAGAATCTTTCTCTAGAATCTCTCTTTTTCTCTCTCTAAAAAGTCAATAAGAACGTAAGGTGTGAAAAGGAGGGGGGTAACTTTCTATTTATAGAAAGTGAAAGTGGGGGGAAATTTTTTATTTGTAATTCAAAAATTTTACCCGTTACTGTTCACCTTTGATAGGTGGACACGTGTCACATGCCCCACGTGACATCCACGTGACCCATGTGAGGGGCAAATTTTTAGGGTAAAAATTACCCTAGACAGGTGTCCCTATAAGAGAAGGCCACGTGTCAGGATCAGACTGACCCAAGTGGCCCCTTAGCCATTTGACACGTGGCTCCTTCAGATAGATTCTAAAGTGGCGGCCCTTAAGGGCCCAAACCCCAAGAGAACGTCGTAATTCGGCGCAGCCCACCACAATCTAGGTCAAGTGACCTAGATAAGGGCACAATTTCCAATGACCTTATAGATAGAGAGATATTTCCCCATTTTGGAAACACATTTTAATCATTTATTACACCTGTATTCTCTTACATCAGAGAAAGACCTGAGCTTGGAATCCTAGCAGATACCCACCTTAATTTCCGTTCTCTTTATTCCATTTGAAGTTACTAACTTGACCGCCGGAGGCGGAGCTCCAACCACCCGGAGTCTCCGTTATTTTGCAGGTACAGCCCAGCCGGATCAAACTTCGTGACGTAACTCTCCAAAGGGACAAAAACACCCAAAACAGTTGTTGCCTTCGTTTTCCCTTAATCGTGGTTGCCTTTTATGATCCGTGAACGGTATACAAGTTCCTTAAAAACTTGTTGGCGGCTCCCTACTTTCCTTGTCCCTAATCGTGTTATGTCAATTCCCACTTCCTATGAGTGCCAAGCATATTCACAACATGCTTTAACGTAGGCGCATTTTAAACGACGCCTACAATTACTATACAAAGTTAAATATTTTTTAATTTTTTTTTTTACAAGTAAATATTTTTTAATTCTGTAATTAAAAGTATTCATTTTCTACCTGTAATAATATTGGAGAACCTCGAAGAGGTGCTTTTGGATCCTTTTTTAGTGCATCTAAACCAAGCATGGTTTCTCCAACAAACAAAGGCATTATATTTCTACCTGATTCAATCTATTCCATGAGAATTGCTAAAATATTTTGCCCTCATTAATATTACCACTAGTAAGCAGATATTTATTTAACATGCAAAAAAGGAAGGCTCTTCTCCTATAAACATGAAAACATTCGAAGCGTGGTCTATCAAAAAAACAATTATGCAAATTCTATCAAATTAACAATGTTTCCATGCACAATATTCTTCAAATCTTTATCCTTAAGGTTAGGAAACACTTAAAATCTTTATAATAATACTCGCTTACTTTTGGAACTACCACAAGATTTAGGGAAAGGAAGCCTAGTATGGCCCCAAATTCTTCTGGTAAAGGACAAATTTCATCATAACCAAGTCTAAAGTAGTGAGTATTTGAATTCCAATACTCCAAGGCGGTATGAATAAATTTTATGTCAAGATCTACCCCCTTTATACCATAAATACCCCAATATAGAAAAAGTCAAGTTCTTTTCTCTCTTTAGCTGTCAGAGACCGACACCACTCACGAGTGAAATTGCTAAAACTCTTAGACAAGATTAAGAAATAAATTCTAAGACTATTTTTAATCTGTTTCACTATGTAGAAGTCGTTAGATTTGGGGGCTATTTATGTACAAAATTGGCGCAATCCGAATCCCACTTGGATTCGAAAAAATCATCTTAGCGCCATGCGACAGAAATCACACATTGCGTGACGTCTATCGCATTGCGACAACACTGTCACATCGCGCCAACCGGGATTCTGTCGCGCTAGCCTTGTTCGTTACGCAAACCAAATTTTTCTTGGCTTCGACTCAGTTTTGTATTGCAATTTTACGGTTTTAACCTTTCTTTTCATTAAATTAACCAAATCTATTCTCATTGATTTTTTTGTTAATAATTTTGATACATCTTGAGTTTAATTAAGCTCAATTTTTATTTTTTATTTTTTCTTTTGGGGGGGAAAGTCGAACTCCCTCCATAGATAATAAAACTAACAGAAATTTTTGCGCCCATATATATATATATATATATATACAAGTGTATGAGTCAAATAAGCAAAGTCCTACACAATCAAAATAAATACAAGTATAGTTACATCTATGATGGTGGACCTTTTAAATGGGGAGGAACCTCAAACATGTTAAAACACTGTACACTCTGAGGTGTCAAACCTTCGCCCACATCCTGATTAGAAGGAGCTAGAATCAACAGAGTAGGGCTAGCGCATCTAGGCTCACCTTGCTACTACACTCCTAAATGCTGAGGCTACTGTGGCTGCAGCGACAACGAGCCAACCTCGTACGTCCCAATAACCGCCAAAGGAACTGATGACATGCCTCCCTGGCCAATCGATCCTCTAGATACACCCTCGGACTATAAGCCATAACCTTCTAATCTGACAGTACGATCTTTGTCTGCACGCCCGCCTTGACTCCCAGCCGAGGTCCGACGACCCATCGAGTCAGACCTCGATCTCTCTTTCCTAGCCTCGGGTCTATCACGAGCGCATGTCGGAGGAATGGGCTGAAATAGGAAAACCAAGTCAAGTCAAGTACAAAAGGCAAACATAAAACTAAAAGGAGTCAAGAGAAATACCTCTATGTCGTCGTCGCCGTGACGATACATAGCTCGGTGGCTAAACCTCACGAACTGGTAGCGGAAGGCGTCCATGGCCTTTGCCATCCTCAACATCACCTCGCGAGAAGACTGCCAAGTCACAAATTCAGAAATAACCGAAGTATATACATAAATATGATAACTGATAAAGTGACACACCGAAGTCTGGTGTCGAGGTATCGACTCCTTTATGAAGCGTCATGGCTTAGGAGCCATAGGAACATTCTCCTCAACCAGACCAAAAGTGCCTGGTAGACGATGGACATCGGCGGAGACACGAACTCTCTAGTCGAAGCCTGTCAAATCGAAACCAGATAATTAAGATTGGCTCAAGGGCTATCAAATGAACAATTGAAAAATGAAAAAAGATAACTCTCTCGGCTTTGGCAAGAAAGGTGGAGGATCCAAGCAAGGCAAAAGCCTCTCCTCATAGCTAGGGTTCGAATGGATATGGCTCCTCCAATCCGAACCCGTAGGTGTCCTAGTCGCCCGAGCTCTCAGCCTCGTCTAATCGAGCATGTGACTAGGAGTGCGAGAAGGAACAACAGGAGACTCCGATGATTGTTGAATCAAAACTCTCTCACAAAAATAGACCACAGCATCGTACGTCCTTTGTAAATACCGACACTAGATAGTGTATTTGTAGACATCTAAAAATGTCTCCCCAAAACCAAACCCGATGAAGAACACCTTTCACCTCCATTATTTTTTGGGTTGAGTATTTAATCTTTGGAGTGCTTAAATCCATGTTCTATCCAACATATTTCATAAACCAATCCAATTTCTAGCTCATTTCCCTAAACAATAACATATTTTCCACTTTTCCTATCCACATCACAAAACCGAGCAAAACTGATTTTATGGCTATACAATTTTGATCAAATTATAATCTGGTTGTATAGTACTTGAAATAATCTTTCCAACCATATATCATAAGCCCAATTCCAAGCTATAACGAAGAAGATATGAGCCAAACACTAAACTCGGCCCAAAACCGACACCCTTCCACTAAAAAGGTCATATTATAAAATCTACAAATGATTTGACTTGATTCTAATTGGGTTGGAAAATATACTTGTTACGCTTTCTAGTGATATACTATATGCCTTATTCCAAGTTACGGATCAAAAGTTATCGCAATTTTTAAAATGGGTAAAAATCTGGAATCAATGCAAAAGCACCATGTCACGGCGCCTGATGACGTGGCACAATGCGTGGTGCCGTGACACGGTGCTTTACATCATGTCATGGTACTATTTTTGAAGATTTTTTGCGCCAAATTACACCGTGGCACAGTACCTGTTGCCGTGACACGGTATTTCTCCCTGTATCACGGTGCTTTTTTCGTGTAATTTCCGCGTTTTCTTATACCGTGACACGGTGTACTGTACCGTGCCACGGTGGACACTACCGTGTCGCAAAATTTTCTCGTGTCTTTTTCAAGTAAACCCTTCATGCGCTTTCACTTCACGTAGGTTAAATATGTCCCGCGTCACTCCAATTTTCCCCGCGTCACGGGATTTTCCTCTGTCTGACGGTGCCTGGCACCGTTTCACGGTGTTCTCTATCGTGTCGTGCTGTTAATTTTTAGGGTTTTTTTTTTATCTTTTTAGGGTTCCGTGTGTTCCCTCTACTCATTTTCCTTATAAATACCCCCCTCCTTTCTGCAGTTCGTGGCATCAAATCCTTCTCTCTTTCTCTGTTTTACACCAAAAATCATTCTCTTCTCTTTCTCTCATATTCTAAGCCTCAAACCTATATTCCTAATTACATCATAATTCCCCTAAGCACTCCAAGGAGTCCATACAACACCCGAGGTTCCGTCCTTAAACCAAGGCGTGAAAGGTACCAATAACTGAGGGTTTGGACCAAATCAAATCTACATTTATTTAATTTAATTTCCATTTGATTTATATTTTTTTTATTGAAGTTACTAACAATTTATTAATGATGTAGAAATTTAAAGGAACGCGCGGAATGTGAGTAATTAATTAATTTAATTACTCTTATTTTATTTTCTCATTGATAGTAACATGATTAAGTTATTTTATATTTGATTTGACTAACGTTGTTATTCTTAAATTGCTTCCAATAATGATGTTTATTTTATTATATTTGTTGATCACCATATTGCATGTTAAAGGGAATATATAATTGAAAATCACGCTTAATAAGATAATTTGGACAACCGGCTTAGGTTCCTTTTTAATCTTGTTGTTAAATCAAGTGATCACTAATATTTTAGAATTATCTGTTGCATTAATATTCATCCAATTTAGCTTAATAATATATTGGAGCAAATTAAATTTTTGTTTGTATGCCTTTGAGATCGCAGGAATCACTTTTCACTATAAGAATCGAGTAGAGGCCAATACGGGCGAATGTGACTCCATGACTCACTTCGTACCATCATTCTCGATCCTCCTTTTCTGGTTCCGAACCATATTGAGTTAGTAATCTCATGGATTATGAATGGGGTGTAACCTTCACGGGCCAATCATTGTTACCTATCATTGTCCTTTAATCGTGTTTGCCTTTTATGACCCGTGAACGGTTTACAAGTTCCTTAAAAACTTTTTGGCGGTTCCTACTTTTGTTTGTCCCTAATGGTTTTCCCTAATCTTAATATCAATTCCTACTTCCTAAGAGTGTCAATCATATTCACAATATGCTTTAACGTAGGCGCTCTTTGAGCAACGCCTACAGTATTGCACGGCCGGTGTAGGGAAGATGAAGTCATCCCATGGACGAAAACATACCTCAGGCTTCTATAAAACGAACATCAATGAGCTTAATTCCTGCTAAGGGTAATATAAACACAGAATGGTAAGAAGCATACCGAGAGAAGTAACTCTCGAACACGAAGAATAGCAGTTTGGTCGTTCACACGGCCTCCCTAACCGGCAGCAATAGGGAGTCCACGAGGCGAATGCCTCGCTGGTGAAAAAAAAGGGAAATACTCGTAGAACTAGACCTATAAGACAGGATGAAGTGTTAACATCAGCTAAACACAGAACCTTAATCAAGCTTTGGGTAAAAGAAGTATACCTCTGCGATTCCCTATAAATTGGAAAGCGTGACCTCCCCGTCGAAACTGCGATGGCAACAAGCGAATCGCAATCCAAGCAGGAAGTCAGCATAGGCCAAGCTGGCCCAATCATATGATCCGACCATATGAAGGTCACGGAGATCAGGCAAGCAGTAGAGTAGCACACATCTACCCTTGTCAGGGGAGAAGGTCCCCGACAAAACGATCAAAGCAAAGATGCGTACCCACTGCTCAAGGGTACTCGCACCGTCTAAAAAGGCCTCCATCAGCATGATCTAGTGAATGCACCGAGCGTTGATCTGAGTTGGTTGAGCCTCAGCACGAGCTCAATTAGCTATAGGGCCGATCAACTCCTCTATCTCCAAAGAGTAGACAATGATGTCGCTGTCAAAAGGCACCGCGGTCACCCGGAACTCTAAACTGGTGATTTGAGAAAAGTCAAGAGGAGTGATAGTCATCTGAACCCACGGAATATGAAAAGTGTTGGTGGTATCCTAAAAGAACTTTGTAACACCCCCAAATCTCCCTATAAAGAAATACTAGTATAATACGTATAATTATACCGTAGAGATAGACTTGGGCATATTACCGCCGCGTGATTACGCACGGCCACTCAAAAATACATAACTCAACAACAAAACTTGCAGCGAGAACTTAACTTTTGTTTATTAATACTTATAAAATAGTAACATTGTTATGAGTGCTCAAAAATAAAGACAAGACCAACATTCCTAAACTAGGTGAAGCAAATCCCCTGACTCCCATATGCTCATTCATGAGTCCACCTAAAAATAGTCAACATTGCTTACCATTACGGTAAACTGGGTGAACCAAAACAAATAAGAAATACGGATTAGTAGATTATGCTAAGTACAATAAGTGCAAGATAGTGAAAACTCAATTTATTTGCAAACATGCTTTTAAAACCAATTCCAATAACTAATCCAATAAATTCAAGACTCATTATTCCAAAACCAATTCCAATGATTTGTATTCAAAATAATAGTTAATAAAAGCAATTCCTTTATTAAGAACCAAATCCTTTTAACCCAATTCCTCACCCAAGTGTGCACAACCACAAGCTAGTCTCCTTATATTACAAGGCTATTCTTGAGGAAAGACCCGTTCATACAAAGTCCAAGGCCTTATTAATATACCAAATCTGCATAGTGGGATTACTATCATGCTTATTAAGTATTAATAATAATAATTCAATGGTTCAATAAATCCTTTTAGTATCCAATAGTTCCGATATAATTAAAAATATATTTTTATTAATTCCACATGCTTTCAAAATCAAACCCTGTAAATAAATACTTGAGAATAAAATCTCATATTAATAACTTTTTAAAATAAACAACTCTTTCTTGAAAAACCTCTATTTAATTCAACAAACCTTTTAAATTCAATTCCTTTATTTAAACATGATAAGTAATCCAAGCCATTCAAAACATGTTTAAAAATCAATCATTCAAAATACTTTTATTAAAATCAATACCTTCAAACAAAATTTATTTCAAAATCATAATTCAAATCAATTTAATTCAATCACCAATCAAGTCATGTAAAACATGTTATTCAAACCAATCACTTTCAAAGATATCTAGCCACCTAAACGTACCTTGATCCTCGCTTAGCCAAAAACACTTCAAAAGAACCCTCAAGTAGCTTGATAAAAAACACCCTACAAAGAAATATAACCTTAATTAATATAAGGTTAACAAATAATCACAAATAATTAAATTAAAACCTCCCAACTATATGCACATGAACCTTTTGAATTAATTCAACATAAAGATTATTAAAATATGATTTTATATAATTAAAACTACTCATAATAATTTTTATATAAATCTCCCATAATAATAATAATAATAATAATTGAATAAGAGAAAAAGGAGAAGAAAGATAAGAAACCAAGGAGGAGAGGAGGGAGGAGGTGGCGGAAAGGGTGGCTGCCAGCAGCAGGTGGTGGCTGGAGGCGACAGGTGGCGCTGGTGGTGGAAGGTGGTGCTCAGTGGTGGTGGTTGGCTCAAGAAGAAAAGAAAACGAACAAGAAATTAATTAGAGAATTTGGGAGAGAATTATGAGAATTTTGTGTGAAGTTTGATAATGAATTAAAGGGGTATTTATAGGCTAGTATGAGCTTGAATTGTGGTAGGAAAATGTAGGAAGAATAATGGTAAGTAGGGTTTAAGGGATTACTTGGAAAAGTGAGTAAAAGAATTAAGGAAAGTTTTGATATTAAGGTGATTTTGTAATATTGAATATGAAAGGTATTTATATAATGAAAAAAATTAAGGAAATTGGAATTACTTGAGGAATAATTAAGAAGAATGAATGGCAAGAAAATATAATAATTAGTTATTAAAAAGATGGAGAATTAGAGTTAAGGAAAATAAGAGATTTTGGGAGATAATTTAAAATATTATTTTACCAAATAAATTCCCCAAAAATAATTCATGAGGGCCAAAACAATTGAGCTTACCGTAGCTCAATTTTTCGATTTCCTCTAGATATATTTAGGAAGATTTTGCTCGATTTTTAAGAATAAAATAATTATATAAAAATATAGAATAATTAATAAAATAATTAAGTAATTGATTACCAATTATTTACCAATAAATAACCAAGAAAATAAGATTTTTAATTCATGGAAAATCCAAAATTCCTAGCTAGTTATTAGGTAATTTCGGCCATAATAATTAATTAATTAAAATATTTTTTTTACTTTAATTAAAATATCCGAAATATGTAAATCATCCGATTTTTTAGATAAGATAAATGGATAATAAACCTTATCCAAAATAATGATTAATTTTCAAAATACTTTTAGCGTCAAAATTCTAATATTATTTTGGCTCCGAATAATAAATTTACTAAAATACCCTTTTATAAAATAATTCCTAATTAATTAGGAAAATACGTATGAAAATACGGGGTATTACAGTCTACCCCCCTTAAAATAAGTTTTGACCCGAAACTTAGCAAAAAGAAACGAAAATCATTTTCAAATTATTGGTTCATGCATATCCTAACTTGACTCAAGACTCCAACTAAACTCAAACAAGACTCAAACTCACTCAAAAATGACTCAAAAAATAGACGCGCGAAACTCTATCGTCCTCTACCCCCTTAAAGGAGTTACTCCCCCTAAACTCGACCACTAACCTTAGGCAAACAACTCTGGGTAACGTTTCCTCATATCAGCCTCAGTTTCACATGTAGCCTCTTCAGTTTTTTTATTTTACCACAACACTTTCATAATGCCCACATCCTTTTTCCTTTTGCTCCTTACCTTAGAGTCAAGAATCTTTACTGATCTTTCCTCATAAGTCAAATTTTTATCCATCTTAATGGTTTCTGGTTGTAATACATGTGTCACATCAGGAATACACTTTTGGATTTGGCTCACATGGAACACATTGGAACCCTTTCAAGCTTGTTAGGCAAATCCAAATTATAAGCCACTTTCCCCACTTTTTGGATGATCTCATAGGCCCTATGTACTTTGGGCTTAGTTTCCCTTTCTTCCCGAACCTCATCACACCATTCATGGGTGAAATCTTCAACAAAACCTTCTCTCCTACTTCATATTCTTCTTCCCTCCTTTTCAAATCAGCATAGCTTTTATGTCGATATTGGGCTGCTTTAATATTTTCGTGGACCAACTCTGCTTCACCATATCCTCAATCAATTTTTGTCCAAGTACCATAGTCTCACTTATATCATTCCAACAAACTGGGCTTCTACACTTCCGACCATACAAATCTTCAAACGGTGTCATTTCAATGCTTTTGCATGGTAACTATTGTTGTAAGAGAATTCTATAAAGTCCAAGTTGTCTTCCCAAGACCCTTGATACTTCATCACACAAGCTCTCAACATGTCCTCCAACGTCTGAATCGTTCTTTCCGTTTGACCATCTGTCACTGGGTGAAATGTTTTGCTCATTAACAACTTCGTTCCCATTGCCTTTTGCAAACTTTTCCAAAAGTTGGATAAAAATCTTGAATATCTATCTGAAATGATATCCGTGGGTACCCCATGGTACTTCACCACAAACTTCATATAATCTCTTCCTAACTAATCCATAGTCCAAGTACTTCTCATGGGTATGAACGCTGCTGACTTCGTTAACCTATCCAGTATTACCAAAATAGTGTCATTCCCTACCTTGGTCTTTGTCAAAGCTCCCACAAAATCAATAGAAATCGAATCCCATTTTCACTTGGGAACCTCCAAGGATCGGACCTTTCCTTGATGTCTGGGATGCTCAATCTTCACCTTCTGACATTGATGAGGGGTGGAACTAGGTCGTTGAATCTAATCCTCCTAAGGTCAAACTAAATTTATAAACACTTGACAAACTTATATACTAGTATAGAGGCAAGTCAAGGGTCAAACCCAAAGGAACGGTAATGTTCAAGCGCTCTCAATTATGCACCTAAGATAGGTCGAAGTCTAAGGATTAGAGGTAAACACTAACCAACTAACAAAACGAAGAATCAAACAAATAAAACACTAGGAACGGGGATCAACAAGTAATCATGACAATTGTAACAACTCAGAAATACATGCAAGTCAATGGTTGTGAAGACTAATGGCAAGCTCAATCAACAGAGTCAACAAGCTATCTCCTAGAGGTCAAACTAGCGCCAGCTACGATATACTCTAACTAGGAGCATCACTAGTAAAGCTCAATCGACAATTGCAATTTCTAAATCAATGGTCCGTATCATTAGAAACTACAATGCAATCTAGCATAATTCTCAAGGCCTAATCGAATTACACACATAAAAGCTTTTATTAATCACTTTAATCTCAACAGTCAATCAACACATTTCCCAAATTAAGCACAATCAATCAATCATACAAGCTTCACCCTATCCCTAGCTAAACAACTACTCTAACAACATCATCAATTCAACAAACAACTAGTGAAATTAAGAATCAACAATTTATGAAGAACAACTACACTAATCAACAATCAAACATCAAAATCAAACCAACAAATATGAAATCAAATAAAGCAATAAAATGAGATAGAGTTAAGAATGCTCATTGACAATAGAGAAGATCTTCAACACAATTGTCACCATTGAATCTTCAATCTCTCAATCATTATTGAAATTCCTCACTTTCTCTCTCTAAAATCTACTCCTAAAATAACCCTAGAACTAGAGAGAGAAGCTCTCAACTAAGTTAAGAATATGATCAAAAACTAGAATAATACTTCTTCTAAACTTACCACAAAAATCGGGTTATAATGATATTTATAGAGGGCGCAAAAACAAAAACTGAGCAAGCAAATACCCAATAAGGCGCGCCCTAACTGCAGGGGTGGCGCGCCCGCGCTACAGGGATGACGCGCCGGCACTGCTGGGGTGGTGCGCCTACACCCGTGCTTTCCGCGCCCACGTCTTTTTGGGTTTCTTCGATCTTTTCGCGACTTCATGCGTTCGCTAAGGTCGCACGATTATGATGATGATGAACACTAAGAGAGGCAGTCCCAAAAGAACTTTATTGTGGGTTCAACACCTCATCTTCATGAGAGCACGGTTTGAGAGCACAAGAGCTTGAACTTGGAGAATCCACTTCCTTGCATCTTGAGCTTTCCTATTGCCATAAGCTTGCTCCAACGGCTTTCTCCATCTTAGTAAATCACCAATATCAAGACCCGAACCTCTTACAATACCTAAAACCATAAAAAGAAAGCAAATAAAGGAGAAAAGACTAGAAAAACCATCAAAATGCACAAAACCACAAAATAAGAGAGTAAAAGGTAAAACAAAGAGCAATAACATAAAACTAGGCATTTATTAAGCATGAAAGCTATGAAAAGAGGAAGAAAACAACCTAAATTCTTATCAAATGGGTGCAATTTATGACACCCATCAAATACCCCCAAGATTACCTTTTGCTCGTCCTCGAGCAGAAAAAAAAACCAAGGGAGAATGATGAGCTTATTCGAACAAACAAAAAGAAGTGAAGAGATAAGAATATACACTAACTCACTTTTGTAGGAATCACGGTCAATTTTAGCAACTAAAGACAAGCCATTTAAACCCCTAAATCGCCCTAGAGGACGAGTGATGCTCTCGTAAAGGTTTCCTAAGAGATTAACCTATAACTCTCATAATAATACAAACAAGGCAAAGCATGAAAAAAAAAAAACAAAAATACAAGAAAAGTAAACAAATGTTCATGAAAGGAATTTTTCAAATGTACAAGCATAAATGAATGCAAATCTTTCTAAACAAGTAAGGGAGTGCACGTTTTAAGATATCTAAGGTTGATTGAAACATAGGACATGCAAAGCATAGAGAACTAAAGAAACACAATTCACCTTCATCTCAAAACATTTTAGCACATTCTCCCACTTAGCTTAAAATATACTTTTAGTGAGCATCTCTATAGTTACTCAAAGGAACCGGAAAAACAAATAGATTTGAGGTTTCTCGACATCTTTAATTTGCATCCCCTCTCCTTAGGATTTAACTCATAATGCCCTCCCTCGATATGTGACTCAAACTCTAGGTCGAAAGGTCTTTCCCAATGGTTGTAACATAAAGGCAGAAGGTTAAGGGTAGGCTAAAATTTAAAAATTTGGTGGTATCCCTAATAATGAAGCAAAGAACGGACCCTTTCTTGGAATCACAATCAAGTAGTCACCGAACAAAAATAAACTAACACCCCCAAGCTTATTCAAAGCTATACTTGCAAACATATATACAAAAAGCGTAAACGCTTCTCCCCAAAGATTAAAGGAAGCATTGTCCTCAATGCTTGAAAAGGGGAAAAGAATCACATCAAAATATTTTTTAATTTTAACATTTTCACCTTTTTTTTTTTCTTATAAAGAATATGTTCAAAGCAATTGTCCTCGCCTCTTTTAACTTAGGACGGCTTTTAAGACTTTGGATTTATTATGTCCTTGCTTTTTTTAACTTTGGATGGCTTTTTCTATCATACATTTGCCATTATTCACAAAATATACACAAAACACAAGCTTGCTCACAAATAGAACCAATTGAAAGGAATGGTGTCCTTCGAACAAGTGTATTATTCTAATATTGGGTTCAACATTATTACAAAGCTAATATATTTAGTAAGATCAAGTGATCGGAATGCCAAGGTGGAGGCCGCTTCCAATCAGTAATAATAATGTATAATAAATATTACAGCTTAATCTTGACTGAATCCATGGGTAACACCCAACCAATTAACAAACCAACTCGACGAATTAATTCGGAAGAAATTAATGAGTTGCCTAAGTATTAAATATCTAGACGTCGGAAATACGAGCTTAGAGCGTCGAAATCGAGCATCGGAAGTTGAGTCAAAATTAGTAAATGACGAGACGCGCAAAATAATAATAAATCAACAATATTTCCAAAATACCCCCAGCATCGGAATGCCCCGAGCATCCAAATGCTAGGGGCATAATATACTAGCAAAGGTGGCTAGCATGCGCACCATGTCGAGCTAATGGTGGCTGGCTGGTGCGTGCTAGCGCATCGTGCATAGCAGCAGCTTGCAGCCGTAAGCACACCAAGGCAGCAGCTAGTAGTAGCCCTCATATGATGTGCGCGGCATGCTAGCAGCAGCCCGCACTTGGAGTGCGCGTCTTGCTAGCCACAGCCCGCACTTGGAGTGTGTGTCTTGCTAGCCACAGCAGCAGCCCGCAACTCCAATTGTGGGGCTGGGCTTCGGTTAGGCTACGGCTGTGCCTAAGGCACAGGTAGTAGGGCCGAAACTCATGGGAAGCTAGTGGGTGAGGGACATGTGGCACAAGGAGAGTATGGAGTCGGGAGCAAGTATGGTCCCCTACACTCCAAGTGGTCCTCACTTACCTTTACATGTAATAGTGACACTTGTAGATTTATTATTAGTTTGCTTATTTATTTTTAATTTAGCTTTAAAATAAATTGTGGAATTTCATGCTCCCACATTGATGGGATAGAAATTCCCACTCTCCCTCTTGCCTATAAATAGCCATCTTAGGATTTTAGGAAGATTGCTTGAGTAGGAGTTCAATAGAGCATTGCATTAGCAAAAACTCTTAAACTTACATAGTACTCGGGTTTTTGTCGGACCTCGCTAACCTCGAGGTAAAGGACCTAAAAGTTGGTAGTTGTATTTACGGGTGGATCTCCGTCAGAGGCTCTTGTATTTTTGGGGCTAAGCTTCTCAAGTAAGAGCCCAATTTGTGGGGCGAAGCACGCACCAAAGGTAAAATTCCTATTTTTCCCTTTTGTGTTTATTTATGCATTAGTGATATTATTTATTGCGAGCGTGATCCTTGGCCCAGGTTTTTTCTGCGGTGAGTGGGACTCGTCGAACCCCAACCCCAACAGTGGTATCAGAGCTCCGCTCGTTTATTTTTAATTATCATATTTTTTCAAGGTATTTTTATGGCTTAATTTTTCTGGTTTTAAGTTGCTAATTAGATTAGTAGCTCGTTTTATCCATTTTAACCTTGTATTAGAGCTGTCTTCAGCTCCCGAACCCAGATTTCAACTTAAAAATAGTGAATTTTTGGTGGAAAAGGCGTTTTGGAAATGGTTTTTCTCTTTTAGGACTCGCTTTTTAGCCAAAAAGCAACCAAAAATGCATTTTTCGAGGGGTTTTTCGTTTTTACGATAAATTTTAATTCTTCCTAACCTTGAAAATTAATTGCATATTTATGGTGGTTATGTAATTGGTTAAATACATATTTTATATGCAATGTTAAACCTCTTTAGGCATGATTACTTGGTGGTAATTTGTGTTTGAAAGCTTGGTTTTATTTTTCACATAATTGCAAATTAATTGCATTAAGTGTGAAATTTTTGTTTTTTGAGGCATTTAAAGTGATAAAGATTCAATCTTTAATTGTGTTAAGTGATTGAAACTTTAAAAGCTACTAAATTCCATAAATTTAATGTTGAACTTTGTTGTTTTAATCATTTTTGGTTGATTGGAAACATAAAGTTTCAAACTTTGTGATAGAAATTTGTTTATCTTCATATTGGAAGATATAATATTTCAAGGATACACAAATGTTAGTAGTTGGATTTTTCATTTGAACATTAAAGTTCATATTTTTCCAACTCCCTCTTACTTTGTCAAAATCTCAACATTATATTAAATTGATTAAATTAAGGATTTTTTTTGTGAAAAACTACCTTTTAAACTCCATATTTTGCGAAAAACTACCCTAAAAACAAAATGTTGTAATTAACTACCTTATAAAATATAAAACATTGTAATTGACTACCTTCTACCGGAATGACACATTTGACTTTTATTTCCCAACGTTGACCATGTCACGTGTGGGTCACGTGACCCTTTAATGACTTAATTCCCCTCTTTTCCCCAAAATTTCCCGCTTTACACCAATTCAGCCCATATAATTATCAAAGGGGTTGCAAATAAACAGTTTAAAATATGAATAATCACATTGTTAAGGAAAATAGTTGGTATAAAGCGGGAAATTTTAGGAGAAAGGGGGGAATTAAGTCATTAAAGGGTCATGTGACCCTCACATGACATGGTCAACACCGGAAAATAAAAATCAAATGTGTTATTCAAGTGGGAGGTAGTCAATTACAACATTTTATACTTTATAAGGTATCCAATTACAACATTTTATACTTTATAAGGTAGTTAATTTCAACATTTTTTTTATATGGTAGTTTCACGCAAAATTCAAAGTTTAAAAGTTAGTTTTTCACAAAATATCCTTAAATTAATATTGAGAAATTGTCTTATTCATTTTTATTGCACCAAGTTAAACCAATTTAATTAAAGAATGGTTCTTGGGAATTATTTTGGTTGAATGCACCTTGATAAATTTTATTTAAGTTAGACTTGTTTAATTTCAATTTTTTTGCTCATTGAATTAGTTCTAAAATTCATTTGGAATTAATAATATGTCACGCAAAATTGGGATCAAAATCCCGAGGCTATGGCACGCAAAACAATGCAAAACCCCCCTTTGGCTAGCCGGGCTGCATAATAGCCCACATGTGGCTGCCAAGAGGGGTGCTTGGTGTGCGTGCTGCCATGGGCGTGGTTAGAGCACCTAGCAACAGCAGCACACGGCCATGCGTGCGTGCGTGTGTGCATGCACATCAGCAGCCATGGTTGTGTGCGTGCGTGCTGTGGTGCGGCAAAGGTGCTCGAGCAATGTGTGTGTGCTTGGTGTTGAGGTAAGAAAGTGCGTGTGGATGTGCTAAGTGCTTGCGGCACGATGCGCACAACCCCACACTTGGCACTTTACCCTACGTTGTAAGGCAATGCAATTTTGTTTATTTTGCCGTTTTATTTATTTTAATTAATCTTGTTTATTTTAATTAAAATTTTTTAGGCTAGGCCTCGGTTTTGAGCGGCATTGGCAAAATGACAAATTTTGGGTTCTACCGGCATAATTAATTGGATTAATTAAGAAGGATGTGGAATTTAGTGGGAGCTTCAATTATTAATTACGTCCATTACATAATCGAATAAATAACTTTGACTAGTTTTAATTAGGCGTGTTAATTGGATTAAACACCTAGATTAGTTACTAGTGCGCGCGCGTGTTTAATGCATTATTACTTGCTTATTGTAAAATGCATGGGTCATTCAAAAATAGTGAATTGATGAATGGAATGCATATTATCTCACAGGTTTAATGAAATGGCAACTAGTGGGACCCGATTAGGATAGAAAATACGGACTGTGTGCCGTGATGTATTTTTTTGTAAATCTAAATACGGTTTGCGTACCATTGAGTATTTTTGTACCTTAATATTTATATTAGTCCTAATCGTAGTTACTAGTATTGCATAATAATGGTCAAGTCTTGAAGATGGAGGTTCTTGGAAGACAAAGCCATGAAGTTGCAAAAGAAGAACTTTTGAAGAATTGAAGAATTTATCAAGGGGTCATGCTAGTTGCCAATATGCATAAAAATGCTTATGATTTACATATTCATGATTATTTATATATGAATTATATATTAGATGCATGTTTCGGATTTCGAATGTTGTGATGATTAATTAAGTTCACTTAAATCAACCAACATAGAAACCCTAGGTCCCTAAATATTGAGTAATATTGTAATTCCAAAACAACACTTATCGACCTATTGAGAGTAATGATGGGCTATGCAAAAGCAAGGAATCACTACCACTCCCTAGACTAAGGCATACTAGGTATGCAAGTTGGTTTTGGTTGTACTTAACGATATGAGTGATGGAGTCCTAACATGTCGTGGCAAAGTGGATAAATTGTTGAGAGAACATTAGATGCGACGATTTATTCAACCAAGAGTGGCTTGGAGCTACTAGCAAAGCGTTGCTTACCTTGGGAGATTGAGTGCTAGGACAAGCCAAAGCATGCCTAGTCACTCTTTAAGATCTTGGAATCGACTTATTCTCGCCAAATGGGGACAAATTTAATGCGTGGATAAGACGTTTAATAAGATTGAAAATTTACATGAATACTTTTTCATTTTCAAACTTATTATGTTATTTACTTGATAAATGGTTATACTTTGCACCTATATTTGTAGAATTCCAAATCAAACTGTATTGTTTTCCATGATTGGTAAAGGAAATCTTTGAGAAAGGTTCGTTCTCAAAGAAAAGTAAAGCATTTCTAAATTACAATTCTCATAAATGACTTTTAAGGACGGTTGGACATCATGTATTCAAAATACTAGGTAGTTATAAAACATGAAGTATCGAGTTGCAAACTCAAATTTATCAATATTGACAACCAACATATCTTTTTGCTTAATACATAGATGAGTAGGACTCATTGATGTACTAATTCGAGCGTGAATTAAAGGAAAAGATGGAAATTTGTTTTATGGCGCATTAGATGCTTAATTATTCCTAACAAAGTATAAAAGTCAAAGACTCTTAAAGAAATGGTTCTTAAAGATTATGAGATAAAGTATGATAAAAATATAGGAAACAAGGAACAAAGAAAAGGAGTGAGATTCCATTTTACTAAAGAATTCATGTTATTGAAGTTAACTTAGCAACTCATAATCTTCACAAAGTATCGGATACTGCTTGAGTGTTCCACTTTGAAAATGCCTCAAACTATTAAAGATAACCTAAGTTATCGACTTACAAGCTTAGAATGAAGCAAGTGGTGCTACATCAGTTGTAAGGTCATATTCTTTGTCTAAAGACATTTAAGCTAAGGCTGGAACAAATAAATTATTATTGTGTTCCATAATCAGCAAATGATCCGTTCACACACGGAAAGACTCACATTCAAAGTAAAAGAGCAATAGTTGCAAATTAATTTGAATGTCATAGTATCATGTTTAATTGTTTAGGGTAATTTCTAATATTAAGTATGATTAAAAGAATGCTTCCTAGTATCATGTCTAGGGTAAAGAATAAGTTTTTTAAATCAATTATGATTTCTGTGATGCTTCCTATTTTCTTTCCTAATAGCATGTTAGTATCATGTTAGGGCTAAAACTTTGATCTTTATATGGTTTAGTGACATCCTAGGGTTTGTTATTAATCTTGTTAGTATCATGCCTAGGATCTTGCTATTATTATGCTTTAACATGATTATTATTTTTATTATTATGATTATTATTATTGTAGACACCCATTTGTGTCTCCTCAAAACCAAACAAGTGATGAGTACCTTTCACGTCGAATCATAATCGAATGAAGTGAAAGTGTGGAAAGTCTAGTGTTGCAGATAGTTTTAATTTTCTTTTCTCTTATCTCTGTTTTTGAAAACTTATTTTAAGAAAACAGCCAATCCAGTTTGGTTGGTCTATGATATGGGTCCAATAGTAGTGTAGTTGGATGGGGCTTGACAATAGCTTTCCAACGATATATTATAAGCCCAATTCCGATGAATATTGAGGAAGTTATGGCCAATTTATTAAACTGGGCTCGGTTTGAGCCTTATGTGCGGCCCAATGATCTAGAGGAGGGCCTAATATGATTTATCATTCCTAATGCAATTAGGAATGGTTTTAGTCTTCTAGATTCTTTTAGAAGGTTCTTTTCATTCCTAATTCAATTAGCATTGATAAATTGACTTTTGTTAACTTTTCAGAGTTTTAATTAAAATCAAAGAGCATTTTTGAGGAAAAGATACGATTTTATCCTCCTGTACGGCAAAATATATCTGATTTGAGAAAGAGCGTCAAAAACATTGTTAGCGCCAAACGCCAGGCATTGGCGCCTGGGCGCTAAGCCTAGGGCCTGGCGCTGGCGCCAGCTCTGTTTTATGTGCGCCAATGCTCTGTTTTGTTAATTTTATCTTTTTGGCTGATTTTCTCTATAAATAACGACGTAAAAACTCCGTTTTCATTCACCTAGAACCAGTTTTCAATTCTCTTTCATTCTCTTTAATCATTCGCTAATTTTCATTCTCTTCTTTAATCATTCACCATCTCTTTCTCTTTTTTTAAACTAGTCTTTTATATACAAAGTTTCGCATTCATTAGATCTAGAAACACCTATCCATATTCGAAGTTGCCTTCGCCCTAGACGTGAAAGGTTTAATTTCTGAGGGTTTGGTCCCAAGTCTCTCTTTCAATTATTTAATTTAATTTTTGTTTTATTATTTTCCTTGAAGTTACTAACGTGTGTATTTTGTTATTAGAAAGAGGTACGAAGCATCAAAGTAAGTGCTTTAATGGTTTTAATTGATACTATGATGTAGAAATCATGTTTAAATTGTTATTATGATATTCCTAGTATCATGTTTAAGGAAAAGGTTATAATATCAAATATGCTTATTATGATTCCTGTGATGCTTCCTATGTTGTTCCTAATATTTATTATTGTTAGTATCATGTAAGGGTTAAAGATTTGATTTTTATTGCTTTGTGACATGCTAGGGTTTATTATTAATCTTGTTAGTATCATGCCTAGGATCTTGATATTTTGATTATGCTTTAATATTAACATGAACATGATTATGATTATAATTGTTATAATTTATGATGATTATGAATATTATTATTGTTATTGTGATGATGATTATTTTTATTATTATTATAATTATTGATTATGATTATTATTATGTTGCTTGATATTTATTTTTTTTGCTTGATCACACCTTTTTAAGCATGTTTAAAGGGAATTGGTATTTGTAATCACGCTTAATAAGATAATTAATAATCTTGTTAGGGTTAATTTGATTATAATTTCAAGTGATCGCCAATAATAGTTTATTTGTGCATTATATTCAACCAACATAGATAAACAGGTTTAGGGTTAATCCTATTGATTGCATATTAATTAAAAAACGCACATGAATACGATCATAATAAAGTAGAGGCCTATTATTAGGGCAGGTTCAATCTCTTTTAGGTTGGGTTTGTACCTTCATCCCCGAACCCTTATTTGGTTTAAGACCTTATGGAGTTGATGATCTCTTGGATCGTTAAGGGGTGTAACCTTCACCCTGTGAACAGTTTACAACTTCCTAAAACTTGTTGGCGACTCTTTTGCTCTATCTTCTTCCCTTTTGGACGCCACCGTACTTTAGTGTATGATCACAGTGGTGTTCAAGCTAGGGGATTAACGCTTGAAATTATTCCCTACAGTTTTTGGCGACTCCACTGGGGAGGATTTCTATTTTAATTCCTGAATTTGTTTTGGCAATGATTTAGAATGAGTGGATGAGACTCGAAACGTTCTAAGTATTTCATGTGCGTAATTTTGATTAGCATTATTGTCATATGCATAAAAAAAGATCTCATTGGAAATACCATACGTAATGAGTTTAAAACATATGATTTTACATGTAGGAAACTTGAGAAATATCATTCAGAACTAGGACCGAAATAACACTACGCGAAACTGGAAAATTTTATTAAGCACAGAAAGCTGCTGAGGCATGTGGGAAGTAACGCCAATGACCAGAGCATTGGCGCCAGGCATTTAACTGTAGCGCCAGACGCCAGGCGCTACAGCTAAATCCTGGCGCCAGTCTTTCATTGCTGGCGCCAATTTCCCCTAATACCGAGCAAGAAATATGCGTTCTAATTTCGACCGGTTTTTCGTATTGTTTGCTCGATCCTACTTCCTGATCGAATTTTTTTTCTCATTTTTCTGAAACCCATATGTGTTCCACATATGGACATAACCCTCTGGGAATTCATGCTCCATCTACATGATTGAACGATCCATGCAACAAAGGGTACATCCGAGAATGTTGAATTCACCAAACCATGGAAGCGAATTTTTTCTAACGCTCGCGGTGTCCCATCCACTCGCGTCAACCCTTCACGGTTAGGCTTCCGCGTGGTGCATCCGGACAATTAACCAGGGACCCTCTATTGACTAAACCATATCCCAAACTTTAGAGAACTAGATCCATGGTTAGGTTGCGAATGCATTGCATCATATTGTGCCTACTTGATTAATTGTGCATTATTTGTTGTGCATATTTTCAATGTTTCTCTTAACTGTTTGTTGACTTGTGTTGAGATTAAAAAAATTAATGACTTAAAGAACTTTGCCTAATTAATTAATTAATTAATTAATTTGAGTAGATAAAGTCTAATATTTTAATCGGAATTGACCTAGTACAACTTTTAGCATACCCCAGTTGATTAATAACACCAAAAACAGTCCCAGATTGAAGCTCCAATATTGGCGCCAAAGTCTCAGCTGTAGGAGTGTGGCGCCTGGCGACAGCTCTGTCGTCTGGCGCCAAGCTACACAGTGTGACGCCAGTCTTGTCGTTTGCCCGACAGTTCGGATTATTGTTCGAGTCATCACATAATGTCTAATTAATCTTGCTAATTAATTCGGTTAAGTTTTGCTGTCAATAGTACTTGTTTGCGTCATTAATCGAGTGTAGGCACTAATTCCCATGGTCTTACACAAGAGTCCAAGCATGTCACTTACACTCAACACACACACCAATACACATACTTTGACAATGTCTAAGAGGGTCTTACATGCGCGTTTTTTTTACCGTCATTTTTTAGGGGGGTAAGTCGGATATTAATCGTCCAATTTTTTTTAAAAACACTATACTTAGTTCCCTAAAAATATGTACATTTTTTTTTTGCCAAAATATGCACCCATTTTTCAAAAATTTTATCTTAAAATAAACCGTAAAGACAAGTTGATTCGAGTCAAGTAATTAAAACGCAAAATGGTTTAATTTACAGCGCATGGTCAAGAAAGAACGGACGGTTAATCAAAGACAACCTTTTCGTACAAGTTCAACTTTTTGACAAACCCATAGCTCGTAAGAGGAAAGCTAAGACTATAATGGCAACACAGGAGGAAGTCAATGATCTTAGGAACCAACTGGTTACCGTGACTGAGACACTGAAGCTTCTCACACTCAAGATCGATGATCCCGTGAAGCAACAACAGATGGACCTCATGCAAGAGAGTCTAAGCAAGCTATCTAGAGACTAAAAGTTTCAAGGGCTTACGTCACAAGGGGTCTCGGTGGACAAAGATCTTCTTCCGCAGAAGTTCAATGCCAACGACATCCCAAAATTCAGAGCAACTAATAACCCTTATTTTCATTTAAGAGCATTTGAAACAATAATGAGTATTAAGGGTATCGATAAGAAAGCTTTCCCCTCTCTGTTCTCACTATCTCTCAAGACCGTTTGCAAACAAAGGTTCTTTTCTCTCGAGAAACAAAAGACCTCTACCTGGTTGTCCATAGCAAATGCTTTCGTTGATAGGTACAAGTGCAACATTCAAGTTGAGATCGACCATAGGGAACTTGAGATCCTCAAGCAGAAAGAGAACGAAGGCTTCACCTCTTTCTTTAACAAATGGGGGGAAACCTTAGCTAATATGATTGAAGTGCTAAGTGAAAAAGAGTCTGTAAGGTTGTTCATCAAAAACCTTCAAGAAAAATATTCCAATCATCTCAAGTATCAAAATAATCTCCATACCTTCAAGGCCGTCTACGACATTGGGATCAATATTGAAGATGACTTAGCTAAGTTTAAAGCTGCCAACAATAACTCCAACAATGGCTGGAAAGGAAAGAAGAACGAAAATCCTTCTTCTTCCTAAACCACCCACTCAAACAATGTTAGCACTTTTAATTTAGATGAAGTCCTTGCTATGAACAATCAAGGACAGAAGAAACCATTTAGGAGGAACTTTACTCCTATTGGCTTGAGTTATGACACCGCATTTGATCGATTAAATGCAAAAGGTCTTATAACACCTATTGGACCATTTGGGGACCCACCGGTCGAGAAGAGGTCTGCTAATTGGAACCCCAATGCACACTGCAAGTATCACCAAGGTAGGGGCCATCTCACCGAAAATTGTTAGAAGCTTAAGGAAGCTATCCAAGACTTAATCGACAACAACAAGCTACCATTGCCCCCTGCCAGTAAGAAGCCAAGCATTTATAATGCACCTCTCGCTCATGACTTGGCTATCTCTGATGAAGAAAATTGAGGTTGACCCCTCGTCTCTCATTAGACCTGTCAAAGGAATCTATGCCATAGAAAAAGAGGAGGAAACCTTTTTTGATGTCAAAGATTACCCTCCAGAACCGGCAAATAATTAAGATATACAATTGCTCACGTTGTCTATGATGGAGGTATCGCATTTACTACGTGAAGCTCTCAAAGCTATAAGGGAACCCCAAAAGAAATGTGACGAGGTTCCACTTCCGAAAGATGAACCTAAAAGAGAGTTCACACTAGTGAGAACGACTTATGAGGCAAAGCGTTTTCCTTTACAAGTCACTGAAAAACCCAAGAAGAGCAATAGAATCTACACTCCAATCGAGATCCCATATGCACAAATGTTCGAAATGCTTTCCGAGAGTGGCGAGATCAAACCTCTCGAACTGAGACCATTCAAATCATTGAAAAGGACAGATAGGTATTGCTGTCAGTATCATCAATCAAGAGGTCACACTATCGAAAACTGTTTTAAATTCAAGGATTTAGTTTAGAAAATGATTGATGAAAAGAAATTAATCCAAGTTCCACAAGAAGATGATGCAACCATTAATGGAGTTTGGGACAGTGATGAAGAAGATGTCTATCTAAAAGACATAATAGGATCGCCACCCTCCGTGTCATACGCTATGGATGACTTTTGGGCTGAAGAAGACTCATCGATAGACGTCCTCACAAGGTCTGGGAGAATGCAACTTCCTGTTTCAACACAACCTATGCCGACCACACAACAAGTTCCCATACCTATCATTGAAGACAATGATATTTTTAAGCAATTTAAGAAGACAAAAGTTGAGATGAACGTATGGAAACTTTTGGCAACATCTCGAGAACATAGGTTGGCTGTAATGAATGCCTTGGACAAAATTGGGATAGATTCTGACACTACTTCTAAGGGACTAGCAAACTTCCTCACAAGCGATCTTACTAGTCCAATTAATTTGATCACCTTTTCTGACAAAGATTTACCCCCAGAAGGTGACAAACATTACAAGGCATTAAACCTCACAGTAGTTTGCAAGAGGATGAATGTTCTTATGACTCTTGTAGACAATGGATCGGCCATCAACGTCTGTCCACTTAGAATCGCGAGGATGCTAGGCATAAGAGACGAAGATTTAACTCCGTCTACACAAGGAATAAGAGCCTATGACAACACTCGTCGTCAAGCGCTTGGCAAAATTACCCTGAATGTAACGGCAGGAGCAATAGAACATGCTACTACTTTCCAAGTAGTAGACATTAAAGCTTCCTTCAATTTGCTATTGGGATGCCCTTTGCTTCATGATCTAAAGGCCGTCCCCTCATCTCTCCACCAACAAGTAAAAGCTATAGTTGGCAGAATTCCTATCACCATCGATGCTTCGCCTATGAGGATCAAGTCTATAGAAAATCCAATTATTAATGTGCAGCACGACGAGGATGACGAAGACTTATGGGGCTTTAACGAAAAAGTCTCCTTAATCCAGGAGGATGAAAGGACCCTTCTTTACCATGACCCCCATTCCAACATGATTGTAAATGCCATGATGAAGAAACAAGGACATTTTCCTGGGATGACCCTAGGAAAGAAGAAAAGAACGGCAAAATTGCTGGAGTCACCTAGCCTCCCTAAGTTAGACACTTTCGGACTTGGTTTCGAACCGACTCGGAAAGATCTCAAGCGAGCCCAGGAAAAGTCAAAGGCGCGTAGAGACGCTCGCACTCAAAAGAAAGCAATCCCAATGGATCGATACCCTCTCACACTTAATGGTCAATTTATTAAAGAAGGAGAGGACTATCCATTCCATGAATTTCCCGAGCCATTTGTCGTAAAAGGCATAAGGCAGTCGGGATTTGAGATTTTCCTGGATTGCTACTTCATTGATGAAATCCCATCTCCTATCCACAAGGAGAAAGCACCCCCATGCTTTGAGTTTAACATCATGGGATTACTGTTTGGGCGAAAAAAGAATGATCCAACTTATAAAGAGGATAACTCCTCGCTCATTCAAACAGTCCTACAAAGCGAAAGCTTCGATCCCTCGAAGCTAATCACTCCAGCTGAAGGATCACTACAAGGGTGGCGCAAGACTATCAAGGTGACTACTCCAAGTGGAAGGAAGATATCCATCACGACAAGGCAAGGACCGATGTTTGAAGAGTCGTCTGAGTCAGAGTTGGAGTCTCTCCCTATAGAGTCTTCTAGGTCTTTAGTAGTAGCACCTTCCCCTCCTATTTCTTTTCCTAGAATAGTTAATGATCAAGTCCCTGAGGACATATCACACTTTGATGTAATGATCTTAGAATATAATAATATTCCTCCTTCTCCTTATTTCGTATGTTCTTTTCTAACTAAAGATGACGAGCATTGCTTAATTAACAATGAAAAAGACAAAGAAATCATTAAAGCAATGGAAACATTCAAAAAGAAAACACCGGTAATTGAAGAAACTGAAACGGTTGATATCTCAAATGATTCAACCAATAAAAGAGAAGTTAAAATCGGATTAACACTAAATGAACAAGAAAGAGCCGATTAAATTAACTTACTTAAAGAATTCATCGATGTATTCTCTTGGTCATACGAAGATATGCCAGGCATTAATAGAGAAATAACTCAATACACTATACCACTAATTCCAGGTATGAAACCCGTAAAACAAAAATTAAGTCGAATGAAACCCGACATAGCTCTTAAAATAAAAGAAGAAGTTCAAAAACAAATAACTGTAGGTTTCATCAAGGTATCCAAATACCCCGAATAGGTCGCCAACGTCGTCCCCGTTCCAAAGAAAGATGGAAGGGTAAGAATGTGTGTCGACTATCGAGATCTAAATAAGGCAAATCCAAAGGACGACTTCCCTTTGCCACACATCGATATTCTAGTAGATAACACGGAAAATCACGCGCTTCTCTCATTCATGGATGGGTACGCAGGTTACAACCAAATTCTCATGGCAGAAGAAGACATGGAGAAAACAACTTTTATAACACCATGGGGCACTTACTGCTACACGGTAATGCCATTCGGGTTGAAAAACGCGGGTGCTACTTACCAACGTGCAGTAACTGCCTTACTCCATGACATGATGCATAAAGAAGTCGAGGTATATTTCAACAACATGATTGTAAAATCAAAAGACCGTCCAGGCCATCAAGTAGCCTTAAGGAAATTTTTCGAAAGGCTAAGAAAATATAATATGAGGTTGAATCCAGCTAAGTGTGCTTTTGGTGTCACCTGAGGCAATCTTTTGGGTTATGTCATAAGCTCTAGAGTAATAGAGGTAGACCCAACCAAAATCAAAGCAATCATGTCAATGCCACCGCCCAAGACTGAGAAACAGATTCGAGGATTTATTGGCCGGTTGCAATACATAAGTAGGTTCATATCAAAATTGACGACAATATGTGAACCAATCTTCAAAAAGCTCAAGAAGAATTTACCAGTAATACGGGATGACGAGTGTCAAAAAGCCTTTGAAAAGATCAAAGCCTATCTCGCAAACCCTCCCGTATTAGCACCAGCACTTCTCGGAATACCTCTTAGGTGATGTTTGACGGTTACCAAAGAGACAATGGGAGCTATGCTAGCAAAAGAAGTAGAAGGCAAAGAGAATGCAATCTACTATCTAATCAAAAAGATGCTCGAATATGAAGCACACTATACACCACTCGAGAAGTTGTGCCTCGCCATGGTGTGGGCCAGAACCAAGTTAAGACATTACATGCTAGTATATACCGTCTTCGTGGTCTCCTGATTAGATCCACTCAAGTATCTATTTGAGAAATCTACACTCAATGGACGCATATCGAGATGGATAGTCAATCTAGCCCAGTTTGATGTAAGGTTCATGCCACAAAAAGCTATCAAAGGATCCGTGGTGTCAGAATTTCTAGCAGATTTTCCAATAGAAGATTCGACGCCAATACAAGACAACTAATTTCCAGACGAAGACCTAATGGTTACTGAAGACGATACTTGGACCTTATACTTCGACGGAGCCTCGCACCAAAATGGATATGGCGTTGGAATATTACTAGTATCACCTAAAGAAGAGCATGTTCCAATCTCCATAAAGCTTGATTACAACGTTACCAACAATGCTGCTGAATATGAAGCACGCGTGGTAGACCTTGAAACGGCTTTGGCATTGGGAGTAAAAAAGTTAAGGATATTTGGAGACTCTTCTTTGATTATCAATCAGATATCTAAAAGATGGAAAGTAAGGAGCGAAAGCCTAGCCCCTTACCAAACCTATCAGGAAACTTTTATCGATCAGTTAGAGAAGGTAGAATACACATATTTACCTAGGGAAGAAAATCAATTTGCTGACGCCTTGGCAAGACTAGCCTCAATGGTTAGGATTCCCACGGAAATTGAGCAAATGCCTCTAACTATAGAAAAAGGCACAAACCAGCATACATCAAGGCTATAGAAGACAACGAAGTAGTCCAAGACAAAGAAGAAGAAGAAGATGAAGAAGAAGAAGAAGAAGAAGAAGAAGAAGAAGAAGAAGAAGAAGAAGAAGAAGAAGAAGAACCATGGTACACGGATATACTCAATTATGTCACCAAAGGAGAATACCCTCCTCATGCTGACAAAAAGAGAAAAACGAGCATTAATGATTTTGGCTTCCCAATATGTACTCATAGACAACGAGCTACATAAAAGGGTACCTAAGGTTCGAGCTCTCTTATGTGTAGGAAAGAAGGATGCACAAAGAGCAATGAGGATAGTCCACGAAAGAATTTGTGGCACTCATATAAACGGCAAAATGTTAGTCCAAGAAATAATGCGAGAAGGATATTATTGGACTACAATGAATAGGGATTGCCATCAATATGTAAAAAGGTGCCCTAAGTGCCAAATTTATGCCAATTTACAACATGTTCCTCCATCCTTACTTTACACTTACACATCGCCATGGCCATTCCCTACATGGGGAATCGACATCATCGGCAAAATCACTCCCCCAGGAACAGGAGGCCACGAATATATCTTAGTAGCAATTGATTACTTCACAAAGTGGGTCGAAGCGTAATCATACACAAAACTCACTGCAAAACATGTAGCACTCTTTATTGAGAGAAATATTATTTGTCGATAAGGAGTCCCACGTGAAATGATAAGTGACAATGGAACTCACTTTCAAGCCGAATGTGAAGAATTGCTACAAAAATACGGCATTCAACATCATCATTCTTCCCCTTACAGACCTCAAGCAAATAGAGTAGTCGAGGCGACTAATAAAAATTTAAAGACAATCATCGAGAAAATGATGGAAAATTATAAGGATTGGCCTGACAAACTTCACTTCGCATTATGGGGTTACCGCACGTCAATTCGCACATCAACAGGAAATACGCCATTTTCCTTGGTATATGGGATGGATGTCGTATAACCTGTCGAACTAGAAATATCATCTCTACGCATTGCGTTAGAGAGTAAACTCGATGAAGTTTAATGGACTAGGGCAAGATATGAAGAATTAATTTTACTCGATGAGAAACGACTAGAAGCTCTGCATCACACTCAGTGTTATCAAACTCGCATGGCTAGGCATTTTAATAAGAAGGTCAAGACTAGAAACATCAAAGTAGGAGATTTGGTGTTAAAAGCATTAAGGAAAAATGTTTTAGATCCAAGGGGAAAATTTAAACCTAATTGGTCTGGACCCTACATTGTCAAAACAATCTTGTCAGGAGGTGTAGCAAAACTAACTGACATGGATGGCAATGAGTTCTCAAACATGACAAATCTTGACCAACTTACGAAATACTACCCATAGTTACTTGAGTAGGATACTCAAGAGAGCTACGTTTGGCCTGATTCCTTATGAAAAGATATTTAGGAAACCCTTTACGGGTGCGGCCACCTTATTTTTCGACATTCTCGCGTCCCAAAATTAATTAAAAATTCGACAGAAGATCGGCGAAATATCGGCGTCGCAGAGAAAGCTCTGGCGCCAGCCAACAACCATCAGCGCCAGCCGATGGAATTGGCGCCTAGCGCCAGACTTCCCTGGCAGGCGCTAGTTGCAAATAAATGGCGCCAATTCACAGACAAGTTCTAGGCATATTTCGGTGTATTTCGGAAAATTTTCGACTTCTGTACTCGAAGAATTTCTGTAAAATTAATTTTTTCGGTTTTCATTGCTTTAATAAAATAAATTTAAAGTACATAATTTAATTAAAAGTTAAAATTTCATTAATAAAATAAAATTACATTATTGATGGAATTTTAATAAAGCTTAAATAAATTAACTTTAAATGAAAAATATAAACTAAGTCTAATAATTTGAAATTAAGCAATGCTCCTAATCTTTCTTTTCTTTCCTAGATCTTTTCCAATTTTCGTCTGCTTCTTCCTCCTCATCCATAACCTTAGCTAGTAGGCATCCTTTAGAGGACCTATATTCAATCTTAGAATAGATAGTCTCCCCTTCAGCTAGAACTCCATGCTTCTTTTCTACCCAAGCTTTTTTATCTGTGGTGTCAGCTTTCCTTTTTCCTTTATCTTTGGTAGTACTTTTCTTCCTAGGCATTGCAGGTGTTTTGAATTCAACCCTTGCACCTAAGCGTTCCTTGGTAGGAATCACCCTGTCACCTAGACGACTCTTCACATCAGTTTTACCCTGATCTTTCTTCGAATCCTTCGAAGGTTTCTTCGATAACCACTTCTTCACATCATTAGGCAAAGAAGGAGGAACCTTTTGGGTAATTACTTCCCCATAAGGGTCTAGCACTCCAGTAAGCATCAAATCTGTCTACTTCTAAGGAGACAGGGTACTCATAGGGAGGACGAAGATCCCCGGAAGGAATATTCTGAAGCAAGCCGTATTGTCTTTTTACCCTGCAGGGATAGTAATAAGTCATACGGGACAAACTTGGAAGACGGCAGAAGGGTTGCTTGTTGACACCAACCATCCTTTCTATTTTCCACCATGGGACGACCCACTTGATAGCAAACTTGTGAGATTCGAAGACCCTTCTCCACTCATGGCGCCCAATTTTAAGGAAGCGTTTCTTCCTCCGAACGAAGCAATTTGGGGTGTGCTTCTCATTGTTGTCTGGAGGGATAATTAATCCTAGCCTTTCCATTAGCCACATCTGTAAAAAAATTGCAATGCAAATAAATTATTATTACAATACAAAAATATATTTTTTTATTTCTGTAATTAAAAATATTATTTTTCTACCTGTAATAAAATTGGAGAGCCGCGAAACGGTGCTTTTGGGTTCCTTTTCAATTCATCGAGACTAACCATAGTCTCTCCAACTTTCAATGGCATTGGATTTCTCCCTGATTCAATTTGTTCCAGTACGGTGGTTATAACTAATTGGCCTTCATTATTTTTACCACTACTAAGAAAAAATTGATTAAGCATGAAAAATAAGAAAGCCCTTCTTCTATATATATGAAAAGACTCAGAAAGAGGTTTATCAAAATAATGGCATGCAAATTCTTTCAAATTAACTATGTTGCCATCTACTATTTTTGATAAATCCCTTTCTTTTAAATTGAAGAAGCGCTTAAACTCCTTGTAATAATATGCATCTACTCTAGGGATTACTATAAGGTCTATTGCAGGGAAGCCTAAAATAGCACCAAATTCTTCTGGCAAAGGGCTAATCTCATCATACCCTATTCTAAAGCAATGAGTATCAACATTCCAAAATTCTAGAGCGGTATGAATGAAATCTAAGTCAAGATCTACCCCTTTGATACCATAAATTCCCCCCAAGTGAAACAAATCTAATTCTT
Source organism: Chenopodium formosanum (assembly GCA_024500155.1). Classification (NCBI taxonomy): domain Eukaryota; kingdom Viridiplantae; phylum Streptophyta; class Magnoliopsida; order Caryophyllales; family Amaranthaceae; genus Chenopodium; species Chenopodium formosanum. Next base: position 24,042,384 of record CM044880.1, read on the forward strand.
TTCTGTCTCTAGCATTAAGAGACCGACACCATTCATGGGTGTATTAAGTGAAAGTTTTGGTGACTAGAGTCATGGTATTATTTTCCTAAGGCCAAGAATTATTTAATTTGCCGAAATTATAAGAAGAATCGGCTGGGCAGGGGGCTATTTATACACAAATTACGAGCAGTTTTAATCAGGATGAAATACGGAGACAGCGCCAATTGGCGTCAGATTCCGCAATTGGCGCCAGACGCCACAGCTTGGCGCCACACGCCAAGTGTAGCGTCTGGCGCTACACCCAATTAGGTGGCGCCAGCAGGCGCCAACTTGCCACGTCAGGCGCGCTTTCTTAAATCGCGTCTTTACCTTAAGTTCGAGTCGACTAATGACTTTACGGCTCTGATTATCTTTTTTAAACATCTTTATATTTTTCTTTTAATTAATATAGCTATTATATTATTATATTATTCCTTTTTCAATTCTATTTAGATTAATTTCCAAAATTTGTTATAAACACAAGCTTTTATTTAACTTTTCCTTTTTTTCATTTTTTCTTTAGGAGGAGAGAGTCGGATACCCTCCATCAATAATAAAAATGACAGAATTTTTGCGCAAAATTGTTTGTCACACCTTTTTTATTTTTTTTTATTTTTTTTCACACACAAACATGCACATAAAAATAATAATAGCAAACATAAATAAATTCACAATATGTATATACAAAATATATCTAAAAATAGTGAGTCTAAGGCAAAGTTCTATACAAAGTCAAAATAAAAAATCACAGGAACAAACTACGGCGCCGGGGGACGTATACCCATCATATCGTAAAATTGCGCCGTACGTGGAGTCACCTCTCCACCAGCTCCAGTCTCCGCAGGAGGAGGAAAACTCAATGTAGGTCCACTCCACCCAGGATCAACCTGAGGTTGAGGCTACGGAGGCTGCTGCGATGACGAGCCTACCTCGTACATCCCACCACCTCTGAAAGCCGAGGTAGCTTCTCCCTGGCCTACCGGTGCAGCATGAGCACCCTCAGAAGAAGATCCCGAGCCCTCCGCAACATCAGCACGAGCAGCCTCAGAGCGACCGCCTCTACCCCCTGACGTAGTACGACGACGTCTCGAGCTAGACCTCGTCGGATCCCTCCGCACCTCAGGTCTCGTGCGGGTGTGAGAAGCAATAGGCTGGCCCTACAAAAATAATTAAATCAGAAACAAGGCAAAATCAAAGCGGTAATGCAAAAATATATAAAGAAAGACTACCTCTCGGACGACGTCGTCCCGACGGCAAGTAGCCACATCTATACATCGTGTCATCGCCGGAACCACCTCGCGCGAGAATTGTCAAAGAAATAAGTCAGTAAATATGCATCATATATGTACAAAAATTGCGAATAACTAAGCTTACTCGAGTCTGGTGGCGAGGAATCAACCGCTCTACGAAGCGCTCGTCCTCGGGAGCCGGAGGAATCATCTCCTCGATCGGCCCATATGTCCCCTGGTAACGGATGGACATACGGAGTGGCACGAACTCAGCAGCACCGTCCTGATAAAGCAAAAAAAATCAAGTCAGTAAAAGCATTACTTGGGGGCTACTTAACGTAAAGTAAAAGCTGAAAAATCTTACCCTCACATCCTCAGCCGATACAGGGGCTGGAGCTAACAACGGCATTAGCTTCTCAGCATAGCACCGCCTGGGGATCGCGTAATACCGCCAAGGGGTACCTGCTCCCTCGGACATGCTCAATAACCGTGCGTCGTCGAACATATGACGTGGTGGAGGAGCAGGAACGACGAAAATATCAGAGGAATGCTATCTAGCAACCCTCTCTCCCAAGTACGCGATCGCTCCATAGGTCCCCAAGAAAAAGCGACGCTCAACGGAGTACTGTGCGGCTAACCCAGGGACTGTCCAGCCGCCCCACGGCCGATACACCACCTCGGGTCCCTATCATCAATCAGGTGAGAGTCTACCTAAAGCGTCGCAAAAAGGCAAATAAATAAGAAGAAATTATACCGCAATGATCCAGGCTCGAACATATGTAGTGGACATATCCACACGGTGACCGCCCCAAGAAACGCTCACTGGAAATCCGCGCGGCGATGGTCTCGCCGGCGCAGCTGAGGGGAAGTACTCGTAGAACCAGACCTACAAGGAGTTAAAATTGTAAGTAAATGCTAGCTAAAATGTAGAGCTAAACTTTATAGGGAATAAATGTTTACCTCTACGACCTTCCAAAAGGCGGACAAAGCAACATTCGTCCCAAAGGACCGGTGTCGACACGAGTCCCTCAGTGCATAAATGAAGTCAGCGTAGGCCAAGCTGGCCCATTCATAAGTCCCAATCCCTTATCAAGAGAGAACGTCCCTGGCAATAACATCAGTGCAAAGATGCGTACCCGCTGCTCTCAGGTGGTCGCATCGTCATTAAAAGTCGCTGCCAGCGTCGAGCGGCGAATCCCCCTGGCACTGGCACTAAACTGAGACGTCTCGACCTCAGCTTGGGCCTGAATAGTGATCGGCCCCAACAGCTCCTCGTTCTCAGCAGAAAAGACGTCGATTCCACTGTCAAACGGCAGTGGCACAGAGTTGAACTCCAATCCTGTAATGAGACTTAAGTCCGTGGGGGTGACCATCATCTCGCTCCAAGGGAAGTGGAAAGTGTTGGTGGTGTCCTAGAAGAACTCCATCAAAGCACGCACTATATGGTGATCCCCACTGGAGGCAACCATCGCCTCAGAGGTCTCAAACAAGGTAGCCAGTCCGCAAGACTCCCATAGGAGTCTTGTCTCAAGATCCCTGGCGATGTACATCTTGTACAAATCGCCCAAGCCATCATAGCCGGAACCGTGATAGCGCGTCCTCCCTATCGTGATGCCTCGTCTCACCCTCTTAGAAATTTGGTGGACAGAGGCAAAGAACAGGGTCCGCTCATCCCACTCGGGGAGTCAACCAAGCGAAGTAGATGGTGTAGCGTCGTCCTCTACGGGCTCATGCTCTCGTCGAGTGTTTCGGAACCGTGAACCCTAACCTCGCTGTCTAGCCATACTACATTGTGCAAAATTATCATAAATTAAGGTTATATAGTATCTAAGATTCGCCTATCTGCATGATACTATGTTCGTAAAAAATAGAGTACGTAGTACTAAAACAGAGCACAAATTCAAATTGAGCATAACGGCATTTTTCAAGCAATCACACAATTTCTTGCAATACTATAGTAATTATTGTTACAAATTGGACAAGAATTGCTAGCAAAAACATCAAGAACGGGTCACACTGTTCTTCACGACCTTAGGGGGTCTAACAATGGCAAATTGCTCATTACTTCACCAAATTGAGTCAAACAAGTCTCAAATTACTCCCAAGGCAATATATAAACATAATCAAGCAATTTCATGGCATAAAATTTGATAAACAAAGTGAATTAAGCATTTTAAGTTTCGAATTTACATAAAATTTGTGAATAAACATGTCAAAAATTCATAAAAACTGATGAGAGTTTGAAGAAAACTTACATAGATCGGGAAAGTAGATGAAAAGAGATTAAATTTGCAACAAATTTGAGTGAATTTGGTTGAGAAACGAGCAAGAACCAAGCAATTGAAGTTCTGCGGTTTTTCGAGCAACTTACGCGACAAGCAAACATCAAAATGAAGAGGAAAGGGGTATTTAAGGAAAACCCAGTGCTGGCGCCAAGCTCTAGGCATTGGCGTCAAAAATCAGGCTTGGCGCCTGGCGCCAATCCTAGCGCCTGGCGCTAAGGCTATTTGTGTGGCGCCGATGGCTTTTAAGAGACGCCAGAACGCTAAGCTTCTCGGTGAAGTTGTTCTACCTCTTTGCAACATATTTTGGGTTCCTTGGTACGCCAGTTAGCCCCTCTAAGAAATTTGACATGATTTTTAGAAATCGGCTTGATTGCATAAAGTGATCGACCTGATGAAAGATCGTCTCCCTTAGCTTAAAGCGCCTAAGAATTGGCTCATCGCAAAAGGCATCGACATACTGGTTCATAATTCAGCAAAGGGCACCAACGTACAGGTTCAAAGCAACGGAAGCGTTGACGTACAGGCATAGCAGGAGCAAAGTTCAGGCGAGTTTTTAAAGATCGACAAGCGGAGATCTTCGGTAGTTTCCTTTGGAAAATTAGCATCAAATGAGGATGGCTTCAAGCGAGGATATCTTCGACGGCATTCCCTAGCTTGTGGAGAGTTGTCACAAACAACTGAAGGTAATTTGAAGCGAAGTTGTCTTCAACCATGTTCCCGTAGACGTGAAAGATGGTCATAATGCGGAAGGAGATTGTTTCAAGAGAAATAATCTCCGATAGTATTCCCTTGGACGCGGAATATTATCAATGCAGATGGAGGTTGTTTAAGAGAAATAATCTCCGATAGTATTCCCTTGGACGCGGAATATTATCAATGCGGATGAGGATTGTTTTGAGAGAAATAATCTTCGATAGTATTCCCTTGGACATGGAATATTATCAATGCGGATGAGGATTGTTTCGAGAGAAATAATCTTCGATGGTATTCCCTTTGATGTGGAATACTATCATAGCGGAGGAGGATCTTTTTAGGCGAAGCAATATTCTAATTTGGAAACAGTTACTGGCGTAGCGGTTTTAAAGCGGGATAGCATTCTCTAGCTTGTAGGAGGTCATCAAAACAACAACAATGTAACAACAACAAATCGGTTACCTTCGGAGACGTGTGCTCGACGATGCAAGATACGCGTTTCTTAACTCTTTTATCTATTTAACTAACGCTAGTTTGCAGGTATCGGCGTTACAAGAGTGATTTAGGATTGCAGAACGTTCTGAATCATTCTCTGTCCCTATCGATACTTTGACTTTTGTTTTTGAAACTCGCATTTCTTCAAACTCAGTAAAAGTGGGGGCTTCTGTAGACACCCATTTGTGTCTCCCCAAAACCAAACCCAGTGATGAGTACCTTTCACGTCGAATCATAATCGAATGAAGTGAAAGTGTGGAAAGTCTAGTGTTGCGGATAGTTTTAATTTTCTTTTCTCTTCTCTCTGTTTTTAAAAACTTATTTTAAGAAAACAGCTAATCCAGTTTGTTTGTTCCATGATATGGGTCCAATAAGAGTGAAGTTGGATGGGGCTTAACAAGAGCTTTCCAACGATATATTATAAGCCCAATTCCGATGAATATTGAGGAAGTTATGGTCAATTTATTAAACTGGCCCGGTTTTAGCCTTATGTGCAGCCCAATGATCTAGAGGAGGGCCTAATATGATTTATCATTCCTAATGCAATTAGGAATGGTTTTAGTCTTCTAGATTCTTCTGGAAGGTTCTTTTCATTCCTAATTCAATTAGCATTGATAAATTGACTTTTGTTGACTTTTCAGAGTTTTAATTAAAAACAAAGAGCATTTTTTAGGAAAAGATACGATTTTATCCTCCTGTACGGAAAAATATATCTGATTTGAGAAAGCGCGTCAAAAACATTGTTAGCGCCAAACGCCAGGCATTGGCGCCTGGGCGCTAAGCCTGGCGCCTGCTCTGTTTTCTATGCGCCAATGCTCTGTTTTGTAAATTTTATCTTTTTGGCTGATTTTCTCTATAAAGAACGACGTAAAAACTCCATTTTCATTCACCTAGAACCAGTTTTCAATTCTCTTTCATTCTCTTTAATCATTCGCTAATTCTCATTCTCTTCTTTAATCATTCACCATCTCTTTCTCTTTTTCTAAACTAGTCTTTTATATACAAAATTCCGCATTCATTAGATCTAGAAACACCTAGCCATATTCGAAGTTGCCTTCGCCCTAGACGTGAAAGGTTTAATTTCTGAGGGTTTGGTCCCAAGTCTCTCTTTCAATTATTTAATTTAATTGTTGTTTTTATTATTTTCCTTGAAGTTGCTAACGTGTGTATTTTGTTATTAGAAAGAGGTACAAAGCATCAAAGTAAGTGCTTTAATGGTTTTAATTGATATTATAATGTAGAAATCATGTTTAAATTGCTATTATGATATTCCTAGTATCATGTTTAGGGAAAAGGTTATAATATCAAATATGCTTATTATGATTCCTGCGATGCTTCCTATGTTCTCCCTTATATTTATGATTGTTAGTATCATGTTAGGGTTAAAGATTTGATTTTTATTGCTTAGTGACATGCTAGGGTTTGTTATTAATCTTGTTAGTATCATGCCTAGGATCTTGCTATTTTTATTATGCTTTAATATTAACATGAACATGATTATGATTATAATTGTTATAATTTATGATGATTATGAATATTATTATTATTATTGTGATAATGATTATTTTTATTATTATTATAATTATTGATTATGATTATTATTATGTTGCTTGATATTTAATTTTTATTGCTTGATCACACCTTTTTATGCATGTTTAAAGGGAATTGGTATTTGTAATCACACTAAATAAGATAATTAATAACCTTGTTAGAGTTAATTTGATAATAATTTCAAGTGATCGCCAATAATAGTTTATTTGTGCATTATATTCAACCAACATAGACAAACAGGTTTAGTGTTAATCCTATTTATTGCATGTTAATTAAAAAACGCACATGAATACGATCATAATAAAGTAGAGGCCTATTATTAGGGCAGGTTCAATCACTTTTAGGTTGGGTTTATACCTTCATCCCCGAACCCTTATTTGGTTCAAGACCTTATGGAGTTGACGATCTCTTGGATCTTTAAGGGGTGTAACCTTCACCCTGTGAACGGTTTACAAGTTTCTAAAACTTGTTGGCGACTCTTTTGCTCTATCTTCTTCCCTTTTGGACGCCACCGTAATTTAGTGTATGATCACAGTAGGGTTCAAGCTAGTGGATTAACGCTTGAAATTATTCCCTACAATTACGTTGCTTGATATATATTTGTTGTTATTTCTTGATCACGCCTTTTACGCATGTTTAAAGGGAATTTGTACTTGTAATCACGCTTAATAAAATAATTAATAATCTTGTTAGGATTAATATGATTATAATTCAAGTGATCGCCTATTCAATAATAATTTATTTGTGCATTAATATTCAACCAACATAGATTAAACAGGTTTAGGGTTAACCTATTGATTGCATGTTAGCCAGAAAGCGCACATGAATACGAGAAAAATAAAGTAGAGGCCTATTATTAGGGCAGGTTCAATCTCTTTTATGCTGGATTTGTACCTTCATCCTCGAACTACCAGTCATGGTTCCAGACCTATTGGAGTTGACGAATCTCTTGGATCGTTAAGGGGTGTAACCTTCACCCTTTGAATGGTTTACAAGTTCTTAAAACTTGTTGGCGACTCTTTTGCTCTATCTTCTTTCCCTTTGGACGCCATCATGCTTAAGTGTATGATCAAAGTGGGGTTCAAGCTAGGGATAATGCTTGAAATATTCCCTACAGTTTTTAGCGACTCCACTGGGGAGGATTTCTGTTTTAAATACTGAAATTTATTTCGACAATGATTTAGACTGAGTGGATGAGACTCGAAAAATTCTAAGTATTTCATGTGCGTAATTTTGATTAACATTATTGTCATATACGTAAAACAGATCTCATTTGTAAGACCATCTGTAATGAGTTAAAAACATAGGATTTTTACACGTAGGAAATTTGAGGAATATCTTTCACAACTAGGATCGAAATAATGCTGCGCGAAACTGGAAAATTTTATCGAGCACAGAAAGCTGCTGAGGCATATAGGATCACGGATTCCGTCGTTCCCATCGCTTCTTGATTAATGATTAGGTCTAAATTTTACAACGGAGCTCGTAATGAAATTTGTTCTTGAGACAACCCTCTTAGTCGTGATTGGATCGAAGCTCTTTTTTTTTTTCTATGAAACAGATTTATATCATATAATTTTGCGTCAATCTATATTAATGCTTTATTACATTTTTTTATGAGATGTTTCAAAGACCTTTACATATTGGAATCATATATCTTTTCTATTCGATTCTTTTTTTTTCTTTCTCTCATCTTTCCTTTTATCCGTATCCTTTTTTTCTTTTTTGTATTTTTTTTTTGTTTGACAATAAATCTTATGCATTGTTTATGCCAAAAAAAATGCAGTTCCTACAATGCTAGGGCTAAAATAACATATCTTAACTGCTTTCTTGGATCCAAATAATGTGATGCGATGAGTTGGTTATTAGTTCCTAGTTATGAGTTTCTATTTTGTATGATTTGTTCTTTTGTTTATTTAGTTTTAATTTTAACAAAAACCAACGACTCAAACACTAAGCATAGTAATTTTTTCAAAAGGTCAATCGAATTTTTACTAAACCTTATGGGATTAAAAAGAGATTCAAAATGAGAATTTGTTCGGTGGAAAAAAAAGCAAAATGATTGTTATTTTATGTTCCATCATTAAATCGATACCAAAAGAAAAATTAAGTAAAGGCTTATTATTACTCGTCCATAAATATCCAAATTTTGATTCCCAATACTTCATAGATAGTTCAAACCGTATAACCACAATAATCGATTTTAACGCGAATGGTTTGTAGGGGAACCCTACCCTTTCTTATCCATTCGATACGTGCAATTTCTTTTCCATCGATACAACCGGCAATTTGGATTTGAATTCCTTTTGTATCAGCTTGTTCGGTTAATTCGATAGCTTTTTTCATTGCTTTTTGAAATGATACTCTACTCTTTAGTTGTCCGGCTATAAATTCTGCAAGAATGTTAGGGTGCCCATAAGGTTTTGCAATTCTTGTAATAGCAATATTGAGTTTTCGGTTTACACAATTCAATTCTTTTTGTACATTTATTTTTTGGTCTTCTACTCCGTGTGGTCGATTTTCTATTAATAATTTTGGGAACCCCATATGGATTATCACTTGTATCAGATCAATTCTTTTTTGAATTTCGATACGTGCAATTCCTTCGATACCCGAGGATGCTCTTTTATTTTTTTGTACATAATTTTTGATACAATCCCTTATTTTTTTATCTTCTTGTAGACCTTCTGAATAGTTTTTTGGTTGTGAAAACCAAGAGATTAATGACTTTGTGTTGTACCAAGTCTGAAACCAAGTGGATTTATTTTTTGTCCCATATTACTTACTCCATCATACAAAGGTTATATTGTATAAAAAACTCTTTATTTTATGCTTTTCTCTAAAACGACCACACAAGAATTCGTGTCGTCGACCTGTAGACATAATACCTAAGGAAGTTATTAGCTTTTTTGGAGGTAAACTCTCTAAAAATTTCTCATATGAATCAAAGTGGGTTATATCTCTTAATACAATAGTTATGTGACAAGTAGGTTTTTTAATCAGATAATTATGCCCTCGAGCTCGCAGTATAATCGGTTATAGAACTAATTCCTATAATTATGAAACACATGTGAGATACGGAAGAATAGGCCATTCGTTTTTTTAAATTACGTTGCCCAGGAGATGTTGAAGCTGCATAGATTATTTGTATTGTGCCTATTATCATCAACGAAGGAGAAAATATAGAATGAGCGTGAGGTAATAATTCCATATTGATCCGAACCAACCCATACGCTCCCATTTTTAATAAGATTCCGGCTAGCAGCATACAAGTACAATAATGTGCTTCTCCGTGGGTATCGGGTAACCATGTATGTAAAGGTATAATCGGTAATTTGACAGCAAATGCAATAAAAAATCCAATATAGAATATTATTTCTAATGACATAGGATACGATTGATTAACTAATATTTCGAAATTTAATGTTGGTTCATTGGAACCATATAAACCAACACCCAGAACTCCCATTAATAGAAAAATAGAACCCCCTGCAGTATACAAAATAAATTTAGTAGCGGAGTAAAGACGTTTCTTCCCCCCCCCCCCCACATGGATAAAAGTAGATAAACAGAAATTAATTCTAATTCCCACATTATGAAAAAAAGTAAAAGATCTCGGGACGAAAATAATCCTATTTGACCACTGTACATTGCTAACATCAAGAAATGGAATAATCGAGAATCTCCAGTAAATGGCCAAGCGGCTAGAGTAGCTAAAGTCGTAATGAATCCTGTTAGTAAAACAGGTCCTATCGAAAGTCCATCGATTCCTAATCCCCAATGGAAATCAAAAAAGTTGATCCATTTATAATCTTCGGCCAGTTGGATTAATGGATCATCTAGTTGGAAATGATAACAAAATGCATAAGTTATTAGAAGGAGCTCTAAAATCGAAATGCATATAGTATACCACCTTATAATCTTATTCCCTCTCTGAGGAAATACGAAAATTAAAGAAGCTACAAATATGGGCAAAATTAAAATTGTTGTTAACTAGGGAAAATAATTCGTGGTAAAGACAAGATATACTTGGACAAAAAACACGTACCCCAAAAGAAATAAATTTTTTTTTGTACGGATTTTTGTCGGTAAAAAAAATCCAAATAGAATAAATGGATTCAAATGGAATTTTCTTAACTATATCAATAACCTAGACCCATACTGCGAGTGGTTTCATGCCATAGATAAACTCGAACGCTTAAAAAATCCGTTGGACAAGCAGATTCACATCTCTTACAACCGACACAATCTTCTGTTCTTGGAGCAGAAGCTATTTGTTTTGCTTTACATCCATCCCAAGGTATCCTTTCTAATACATCCGTGGGACAAGCTCGGACACATTGAGTACACCCTATACATGTATCATTAATTTTAACTGAATGTGACATTGGGTCTAGAATTTTTTTTCACTTGATTAATTTTCGATCTAGTTCTAGTAAAATAAATAAAATACATATTCAAATACTAGACGAATCAATAATTTCCCAGAATTTTTGGAATAAACCTATTTCTGGATAGGAAATGGAAAAGAGATCCAAAATACTTTGATTTATTACACTTTATGAAAGTATATCTTAAGGTGCAAGATATAGTAATATAATTTGAATTGCTGAATATTCAAATTTTAATTTCTAAAATATAATTTGTGAAAATCCTAATAAAAAGAAAAAGAAATACTATTTACAATAAATTCGATTGATTGATACGAGTTGATTTTCTGTTACGATAAATTGAAGAAACAATAGTCGGTCCAATAGCTGCTTCAGCGCCTGCAATGGCTATAACAAAAATTGAGAAAATGCTTCCTTTTAATTGGCGATTATCAAAAAAAATCAAAAAATGTTACAAAATTTAGATTAACTGCATTCAATATAAGTTCAAGACACATAAGAGCTCAAACCAAATTGCGGCTCGTGACTAATCCATAAATCCCGATAGAAAATAAAAAAGCACTCAAAACAAGTACATGCTCAAGTATCATTGACCAACCCCTTATGAATCATGATTTATTTCAATATGAACAACAATTAAACTACTTTGATTGACTAGAAGATAGCAAGTTAAGTTAGAATTAAGAACAAAAACTAGGCTAATAAAAAAAAAATTTGAACTAAAAGTTTCGAAAGCAATTCATGAATGAAAATGCAAAAAATAGACTTTTTATTTGGATTACTCGTTTTAAAAAAGAAATATTATTATTGACGAGCCACGGCAATTGCACCTATTAAAGCAACTAAAAGAATTATGGAACTGAGTTCAAATGGAAGAAAAAAATCGGTTGATAAATGAATTCCAATTTGTTGACTAGCATTTATCAAATCATGTTCTAGAATCTGGTTTGATTTTGTAGTCCATATAATACCATACCAGGACGTATTTATAATAGTAATAATTAATGAAACAAAAATACTTATACAAACCAATGAAGTAACCCCGTCCCCAACAGTCCACAAATGAAACTTTTTGTCATATTCTGGGTCATTCATGAACATTACAGAAAATATGATCAATACATTTATAGCTCTCACATAAATAAGGAGTTGTGCAGAAGCTACAAAATGGGAGTTTGCTAGAATATAGAATAAAGATATACACACAAGAACCAATCCTAATGAAAAGGCCGAAAAAATGGGATTGGTAAATAATACAACTCCTAGCCCCCCTAATATAAGACCCAACCCCAAAAAAATTAAAAGAAAATCATGTATTGGTCCAGGTAAATCCATTATATATAAAATAAGAGATAAAAAAATCAGAATGTTTCATGATCTTATTGATGTGAACAGGAAAAAGAAGTTTATGCGCTCCTAATTGGTAAATCCTAACGTGTATGACTTGATGTGAATAAAGTAAAGTTGTTGGGCCTTTCACATTCTTTTTTAGCAGAAAAGGTAGTTACTCTTTAAAGTCATTGGAGTAAATCAATTTTAAATACTACTAAAGTTGCGATTTTCACCAATAAATAAGAATAATCAGAATTTCTAGTTATTGAACAAGAATAAAAAATAACTTTAATTTAATAGGTGGAAATTGCTCTTCAATCACGGGCTTGCTTTGGCGAATTCAAAATTGTTCGAAACATGTAATCGTCGATTATTGATATTGGTAAACAACCTAGAGCAATTTGATTATAATTTAATTCGTGACGATCATAGGTAGAAAGCTCATATTCTTCAGTCATTGATAAACAATTTGTTGGGCAATACTCAACACAATTACCACAAAATATACAAATTCCAAAATCAATGTTGTAATTAAGCAATTGTTTTTTTCGAATATCCATTTGCAATTTCCAATCAACAACATGCAAATCTATAGGACATGCACGCACACACACTTCACAAGCAATGCATTTATCAAATTCAAAGTGAATTCGACCACGAAAACACTCCGATGTGATCAATTTCTCATAAGGATATTGAATAGTTACAGGTAAACGGTTAGCGTGGGATAGGGTAATCATAAAACTTTGACCGATGTACCTTGCTGCCCGTATTGTTTGTTGACCATAATTGATGAACCCAGTTACCATAGGGAACATAGAGTAAATATCAATAAAAAAAATAAGATTTTGTTTCTTTCTCTTGTTTTTGACAAGTTGTAAATTAGATTATAGTAAATATTCTTTGTTTTTAGAATTTATAATGAAAAGAGTTGGGAAGAAGTTGTTAATAATAGATTACCTAAAGAAATAGATAAAAAGAAATTTCCATCCAAGATTTAATAATTGGTCCATTCTCAGTCTAGGTAAAGTCCATCTTGTTGCGATAGAAATGAACAAGAACAAAAAAGTTTTAGCTAATGTAATGAAAATACAAATTGTCGTTCCAAACACTCCATCTATTTTTAAAAACTCAGAGATGAATATGGATGGAATAGGGAGATTCCAACCGCCCAAGTAAAGAACGGTTACAAATAATGAAGAGATTAGGAGATTTAAATAAGACACAACATAAAATAAACCAAATTTAATACCGGAATATTCGGTTTGATAACCCGCTACTAATTCATCTTCGGCTTTTGATAAATCAAAAGGCAATCTCTCGCATTCTGCTAGAGAAGAAATTATAAAAACAATAAACCCTATGGGTTGTCACCACAAATTCCATCCCCAAAAACCATATTTTGACTGTGCCTCGACTATATCAACTGTACTTGAAATGTTAGATAATTATAGTCGAAGATAAGATCACCCTTGTCATCGCTATTCCAGAACCGTACATGAGATTTTCACCTCATACGGCTCCTCAAGAGCCTTAAATAAATCTAAGGACTAATTCGATATTCTTTAATCTTGATATGCTTGTAGGATAACGAAAGTGAAAATAAATCAAAAAATCTTGAATTAGACCAATAAAATTATGCCTGCTATACTATAAAAAATTGCTTCGGAATTGATCTCATCCTTTACTTAAATTTTGAAGAATTTCCTTTTTATTGAGTAATAACTTAATTCTTGAATAAAAAACGCTTTTTACTAATTTTAGTAATATCAATTATCAATAAAAATTTCGTGGTATTCTTATTTTTTTTATTATATTCCGAAAAAAAGGAAACATTAATTCATGATTTATGCTATGATCAAAATGGAATTTCCGTGAATATCGATATTGGAAAAAGATTTTTTTTGGATTTTATTACTATTATCCCCCTTTTTTTTCGCCCCTCTTATATCTTTTATTCAGCGGGAAAAGTAAAAGATTACTTCTTTCCTGATAGTCATTCATTTAATCGGTGGATAGGAGCATACTCTGGATCGAAATTTGCGGGAGTACTTCTTGATCATTTCTACAAATTTAAAGCCTCAATTAGTATTTCTTTTATGTAAAAATCTTTCTTCAGATAACTTACATAATCTCTATTACAAATCCTTTGTGTAATTTGGTGTTCCTAATCATCCACTTTTTGGTCAATTTCTATGGTAAGTCATGTATGGTAATACATAAAAAAAAAAGATAGTAAAAACTTCCTAGAATTGTTCTTTTCAACCCGCTTCAAGTAATGGTGACTAATTAACCAATATTGGGGGAAATAATCTTGACTGTTTATGTTTTTAACCCTTGTACATAGGCAATGAGATTCTATTTTTTACTGCAAATTTCGAAGCTCTTTTCTTTCACTCATCTAACTATCTGATTTATTTTAATCAACCCGCCCCGTGAAGAAAAAAAAAGATCCTATTCAATACATTTTTCTTCTTAGAAACCTAAATATAAACGGGGAAGGGTGAAGACCTATGTTTTAACGAGTCACACGTAGCGATATTGATAATACACATAGAGTTAATGGTATTTCATAACTAATTGATTGGGAAACAGCCCGTAAACCACCTAATAAGGAATACTTATTATTTGATCCATATCCTGACATAAGAAGTCCAATGGGAGCAATGCCTGAAATAGCGATCCATAAAAAAACACCAATACTAAGATAGGCTAGAACAAGGCGAGACCCAAAAGGAATTACTGAATAACTTATTAGAATTGATATGACTGCTATAGAGGGTCCGATACTAAATAAAAGTGCATCCCCTCTAGATGGAAGAAGGTTTTTTTTTAAAAGTAGTTTTATTCCGTCCGCTAAAGCTTGAAAAATTCCTAAAGGACCAGCATATTAAGGTCCAATACGTTGTTGTATTCCTGCGAATATTTCTCTTTCTAACCACACAATTATTAGTACACCTATTGTAATTCCCAATACAAGAATCAAAATATGGAAAAGCATCCATGTAGTCTCATAAACCGCTTTTAAGGATTCCAATCTGGAAAAAGAATTGATAGCTTGTACTTTTGTTGTTGTATCAATTATCATTTCAACGATCAACCTCTACCATAATGATATCTATGCTACCTAATATCGTCATAATATCAGCCAATTTCATTTTTTTAACTAACTGAGGAAGAATTTGCAAATTGATAAAACCCGGAGGGCGAATTTTCCTTCTCCAAGGAAAAATACTCTGATCTCCTATCAAAAATATCCCTAATTCACCTTTTGGTGCTTCGACTCTTACATAAAGTTCTTGTTTCGACAATTCAAAAGCAGGAGATGGCTTTTTACTAATGAATCGATATTCAAAATCATTCCATTCAGTATATATTATTCTATTAAAGCGTCGGATTTCTAAATTCTCATAGGGACCTCCTGGAATTGCTTCTAGAGCTTGTTGAATAATTTTTACGGATTCAGCCATTCCACCGATTCGTATTAAATAACGAGGTAATGAATATCCTTCTTTTTGCCATTGAACTTACCAATCAAATTCGTCAAAACATTCATAATGATCAACTTTACGAAGGTCCCATTGTATTCCGGAAGCTCGTAGCATAGGGCCTTATAAACCCCAATTTTTTGCTTCTTTGCCACCAATAATGCCCACATTCTCAACTCGTTCTAAAAAATGGGATTTCTCGTAATAAGATTTTGGTATTCAGCAAGCCCTATTAAAAAGTAATCACAAAAATCTAAACATTCATCTATCCATCCATAAGGTAGATCGGCACCTACCCCTCCAATAGAAAATAATTATGCATCATTCTCATACCGGTGGCAGCTTCGAATAAATCATATATTAATTCCCTTTCTCTGAAAATATAGAAGAAGGGGGTTTGCTCCCCGATATCCGCAGCGTCAGAAAATAGAGTTTAGCGCCACTAATTTGACTCTAGCGCAAGGCGACACTCTTGTCGCCAGGCGCCAAAGCTAAATCGCGGTGCCAGCCTCTGTTTGCTAGCGCCAAGTTCTTCCAATATCAAGCCAGAAATATGCGTTCTAATTTTGACCAGTTTTTAGCACTGTTTGCTCGATCCTACTTCCTGATTGAGTTTTTCTCACTTTTCTGAAACCCATATGTGGTCTACAAATGGGCATAACCCTCTGGGAATTCATGCTCCATCTACCTGATTGAACGCTCTGTGCAACAAAGGGTACATCCGAGAATGTTGAATTCACCAAACCATGGAAGTGAGTTTTTAACTCGCGATTTCCCATCCACTCACGCCAACCCTTCACGGTTAGGCTTCCGCGCGGTGCATCCGAACAATTAACCATGGACCCTATTTGACTAACCCATATCCTGAACTTTAGAGAACTAGAGCCATGGTTAGGTTGCAAACTCATTGCATCATATTGTTACTACTTGACTACTTGTGCATTCTTTGCTTGTGCATACTCTATGTGTTTTTTTTTTCCTAACTATTTGTTTGACTTATGTTTAGACTAAATAAACTAATTAATGACTAAAGGACTTTGCTTAATTAATTAATTAATTAATTTGAGCTAATAAATATGTCTAAAACCGAGTCATAGTCCTTTTAAGTCAATCCGAATTTTTATTCTCGTATACCGCACAAGCATCAACTTGTTTTGATCATAGACAGAGTTCTAGAAAGAACTACGAGTCATACAACTATGGATCTGTAGCCCCGAGTTTTATCGTTAATTTGGCGTTGGTTTCATCCCAATTAGAGTCATAGATCAAAAGTTATGACTAAAATACCACAGTCTATCCAGTTTAATGCAAATATGTGAGGTCTTAACTTAGTCTTTGCTCGAGTCTAGTCACATAGTCTATCCACATGGTCATGACACGAGTCTTAACATGTTACCTACACTCACTAGTATGAACACGCACTTTGTGTATATGTCACCATGACCATGTCTTAGGTTCATGCATGAGTCGGTTTTTTTTTTTTTTCCGTCATTTGAGTTGGGGGTACATTCTATTCCTAATTTTTCATATCTCTCCATCTACATCATCTTTCCATTCTCTACATGCTTTCTCCATATCACAACCTTCATTCTTCCTAGCTTCTTCCATCCATGCATTTTGAATGGAGTTTGAGTCATGCGATTGACAAACAAAAAAAATGAGGGTAATGATGAGACAAATGCACAAGGCGAGCTTCTCACCAAGATTTCTTGCTTTCTTCTTCCTTTTTTTCAAACCCTTTCCCCAATAAGTCTAGCATAGGCACCCTTCATCCTCCTTGAATTTATTTCTTTGAGTTTGATTTTAACCCTTGACTTTTTAAATAAAATGAGCATTTATTTCCTTGCATATGATCATCGCATTGCATTGCAAAAAAAAAAAAAAAAAAAAAAAAAAAAAAAAAAAAAAAAAAAAAAAAAAAAAATGTCAAACTAAGCACAAGGTATACCAATTATTTGAGGCACCCCTTTGTGTATTGTTATTAGAAAGAGATACGAGGCATCCAAGTAAGTTCTTTAATTGTTTGCATTGTTATTATGATTTAGAAATCATGATTAGATTATTTTATTTATTCCTAGTATCATGTTAGGATGCTTTTCTTAATTTGATGTTTAGAATGACAATAATAAGTTTCTAGTATCATGTTTAGGGTAATTTCTAATATCAAGTATGATTAAAAAAATGCTTCCTAGTATCATGTCTAGGGTAAAGAATAAGTTTCTTAAATCAATTATTATTTCTGTGATGCTTCCTATTTTCTTTCCTAATAGCATGTTAGTATCATGTTAGGGCTAAAACTTTGATCTTTATATTGTTTAGTGACATGCTAGGGTTTGTTATTAATCTTATTAGTATCATGCCTAGGATCTTGCTATTATTATGCTTTAACATGATTATTATTTTTATTATTATGATTATTATTATGTTGCTTGATATATATCTATTGTTATTGCTTAATCACGCCTTTCATGCATGTTTAAAGGGAATTTGTACTTGTAATCACGCTTAATAAGATAATTAATAATCTTGTTAGGGTTAATATGATTATAATTCAAGTGATCGTCAATTCAATAATATTTTATTTATGCATTAATATTCAACCAACATAGATTAAACAGGTTTAGGGTTAACCTATTGATTGCATGTTAGTCAGAAAGCACACATGAATACGAGAAGAATAAAGTAGAGGCCTATTATTAGGGCAGGTTCAATCTCTTTTAGGTTTGATTTGTACCTTCATCCCCAAACTACCAGTCATGGTTCCAGACCTATTGGAGTTTACGATCTTTTGGATCGTTAAGGGGTGTAACCTTCACACCGTTAACGGTTTACAAGTTCCTAAAACTTGTTGGTGACTCTTTTGCTCTATCTTCTTTCCCTTTGGACGCCACCATGCTTAAGTGTATGATCACAGTGGGGTTCAAGCTAGGAATATTGCTTGAAATATTCCCTACAGATTGTTATGATGATGATTGTTATTTATTTATTATGTTGTTTGATATTATATTATTATTGTTATTGCTTGATCACTTCTTTTATGAATGTTTAAAGGGAATTTGTACTTGTAATCACGCTTAATAAGATAATTAATAATCTTGTTTAGGTTAATACAATTATAATTATAGCTAGTGATCACCAATAATAGTTTTGTTTGTGCATTAATATTCAACCAACATATATTAAACAGGTTTAGGATTAATATATTGATTGTATGTTAGTCAGAAAGCGCACATGAATATGAAAAGAATAAAGTAGAGGCCTATTATTAGGGCATGTTCAATCTCTTTTAGGTTGGATTTGTACCTTCATCCCCGAATATCCAGTCATGGTTCCAGACCACTATGGTGTTAGCGATCTCATAGATCGTGAAGGGGTGTAACCTTCACCCTATGAATGGTTTAAAAGTTCCTAAAACTTGTTGGAGACTCTTTTGCTCTAGCTTCCTTTCCTTTTGGACGCCACCATACTTAAGTGTATGATCACAGTAGGGCTCAAGTGTAGGATGCTTGAAATATTCCCTACAGTAAGTCAAGGGTAGAACCACTAGGAACAGTTATGTTCAAGTATTTCCAATTAACGCCTAATCTAGGTCGAAGTCGAAGGTGAAAGGTAACACTAATCAACTACCTAAACCAAGAACCAAATAAAATAAACACTAGGGGATGGGGATCAACATGCATTCATGAACATCAAGCTAACTAGAGAGTCAAGCTATGTAAAGACAAATAGCTGGAAAAATTATGAGCATTCAATTAATTATCCTCATACTCACTAACCTAGATTTCTCTAGTGCTAAACAATAAGAAGAAACATAGTCAAATACATAACCAATTATGATCAAATCGATATCAAGTGGTCATGTCAAGCAATTCAATCATGTAATCAAGTTTACCATCACACCTCTATTACTTAATTTAATTACAACACAAGAACTACTCAAATTCCCAAATCAATCTCAATCCACAATCATACATGTTTTACCTAACCCTAGCAAATAACTACTTAAGATTCAGAACCTAATCAACAAGCAAGTAAAAGGAATTCAAGAATCAACAAATATAGAAGAACAACTACACTAAACAAGAATGAATCATCAAACCAAATCAAACAAATATGATATCCAACAAAACAATAAAGAGGAGAGAGAGTGAGAAATGCTTATTGATTGATAATGGTGATCTTCAATACAATTTTCACCTTGAATCTTCAATCTCTAAAATAAACATTGAAATCCCTCACTTTCTCTCTCAAAAACTACTTCTAAACTAACCCTAAAACTAAAGAGAGAAGATCTTTACTAAGCTACGAATATGAGAAAGAAATCATAAGCTAGTCTAAAGTTCTTTCTTTCTAAAGTAAATACAAGAATATAAATAAGCAAAGAAGAGAAAATACACGACCGTGCCTTCTCCTTAAACTTGCATGGGTGTGGAAAAATAGATACGGAAGGATAACGGGCACCGCGGGCTGCCTGGGAAGATGCCGCGCCCACGGAGCATTGAGGTTGGAATAAGGCAGCAAGTCCATGCCCGCAGTGGTTGGACCCGCACCCGCGGGGAATGGGTCGAGCTTGCGGGGTGCCCACATCCAGCTCACGGAGGCTTACTGCTTGGTTTATGCCATTTTGGAGCAGCTGAGCCAGCGCCTGCGGCTAACAGGCTCGCACACGCGGTGGCTTGGCTACTTTAATTTGTTGCTGCCTGATTGTTGCCATGGTTGTGCGAGGATGCTTGGCCGAGTTTGCTTGCTTGATTAGCTTACCGAACTTGGCTCTGTTGACTTCCTTAGTTGTGCTTGAGTTTTCTCCTAGATATTTGAATCCCGGGAAACCCGACACACCTACAAAAACAAGTCAAAGAAATGGAGAAGCGAGAGAATAACCGAGAAATTAATAAAATAATAAGAAAACCATTAAAAGCACACATTTCTCTAAACACACACACAAGCACGCAAATCAAGCATTATTTCATGAAAGCATGACTAAAAAGGCTAACAACAATTTTAAAACTAAGAAGACATAAATGGCACTCATCGAGTTCCCCCAAGCTAAACTTTTGCTCGTCCTCAAACAAAACAAAATCGAACCCAAACCCAAGGGAAAAAGATGAATTTAATCAAAATAAGAAAAGAAGAGGGGAGATGAGAATAAACACTAACTCACTTTCGTAGGAATCACGGTCAAATTTAGTAACTAAAGACAATCAATTTAAACCCCTAGATCGTCCTATAGGACGAGTGATTCTTTTGTAAGGGTTTCCTAAGAGATTAACCCATAACTCTCATGAACCAAACAAATAAGGTAAAACATAAAAAGAAAATCAACAAGAAAAGTAGAGAAAACATATGCTCTTGAAAGGACTTTTGCAAATGAATGCAATTCTTTCTAAACAAGTAAGGGAGTGCACGCTTCAAGATATCCAAGGTTGATTGAAACATAAAATATGCTAAGCATAGAGAACTAATTAGACACAATTAACCTTCATCCCAAACAATCTTATCGCGTTCTCCCTACTAGCTTTAAATCCACCTCTAGTGAGCATCTCAATGATTTCTCGAAGGAACCTGAAAAGAAGAGATTTTAAGGCTACTCGACATCTTGACTATGCAAACTACTCCATAGGCTTGACTCACATCTCCTTCCACCAACTTGTGACTCAACCAAAAAGGTCAAAAGATTGTAAATATTAAAGGGTTGTAATGTATGGGAGAAAAGGGTGAAGGTAGGCTAAAATTTGAAATTTGGTGGTATACCTAAATTGTAAAGAAAAGGGTGATCAATCCTCAACAACATAATCAAGCAATCACTAAAGAAAAATACTAACACCCCTAAGTTTATTCAAAGCCAAAATCACAAAAATATATATCAAAAGCATAAGATTGCTTCCCCATAAGCTTGAACAAAGCATTATACTCAATGCTAAAAATAGGGAGAAAAACTCGGCCAATTGACCAGATTGGTAAATAAAAAAGACCTCTAGCGACAATTTGGTAAAAAAACTTACTCCGGCGACAGTTTGGTAAAAATAGTTAACAATATGCGACAATTTGGTAAAAATAATAAACTCCGGTGACATTTAGACCAAAAAATCAATTTTTTCCCAACAAACTCTTACAAAATCCTAATTTAATTTGTTTTTGTGTTTTTAAATTTATTTTTCCCATTTAAAAATTTGAATTTACATGTCATCCTTTTTTTTTCCAACCCCTTTTTAAAAAAAAATTCGTTAAAAGGGGTATGAAACTTAATTAGTTAAAAGGGTTGGTAAAATAACAAGAAAAATGAACTAAATTAAGCATTCGCGAAAAATTTATCGGTAACTTCTGTATTTTTTGGGTTAATTGTCGCCTGAGATTATTTTATTTACAAAATTGTCGCTTAAGGTTAGTTTTTTTTTACCAAATTGTCGTTGTAGACACCCAAATGAGTATCCCAAAAAAACCAAACCCGGTAATGAATACTTTTCACGTCGAATCATAATCGGATGAAGTGAAAGTGTGAAAAGTCTAGTGTTGCAGATAGTTTTAATTTCTTTTCTCTTCTCTTTGTTTTTGAAAATTTATATTAAGAAAATAGCCAGTCTAGTTTTGTTGGTCCATGATATGGGTCCAATAGTAGTGTAGTTGGATGGGGCTTGAAAAAAGCTTTCCAACGATATATTATAAGCCCAATTCCGATGAATAATGAGAATTATGGCCAAATTACTAAACTGGGCCCGGTTTGAGCCTTATATGCGGCCCAATGATCTAGAGGAGGGCCTAATATGGATTTATCATTTCTAATGCAATTAGGAATGGTTTTAGTCTTCTAGATTTTTCTAGAAGGTTCTTTTTATTCCTAATTCAATTAGCAGAGTGTTTTTGACGAAAATACGATTTTATCCTCCTGTACGTTAAATTTTATCTGATTTTAGAAAACGCGTCAAAAATTTAATTAGCGCCAACACCAGCCATTAGTGCCTGGCGCTAAGCTTGGCGCCTGGCGCTAGCATTAGCTTCTGGCGCTAATTGCCAGCGTCGGCGCTAATCAAGTTTTATGCGCGTCAGAACTCTGACTTGTTTTTTTTATCTTTTTGGCTGATTTTCTCTATAAATATCCTTCTAAAAACTCCGTTCTCATTCACCTACAATCATCAATTCTCTTATTCTCTCTAAATCTTCTCTCTCTCTCTTTTCTGAACCTACCCTCTTTTCCCAAAATTCCGCATTCACAAGACCTAGATACACCTAGCATTATTCGAAGTTGCCTTCGCCCTAGACGTGAAAGGTTTTAATTTCTGAGGGTTTGGTCCCTAATCTCTCTTTCAATTATTTAATTTAATTGTTTATTTATTATTTTCCTTGTAGTTACTAACGTGTGTATATTGTTATTAGAAAGAGGTACGAGGCATCCAAGTAAGTACTTTAATGGTTTTTATTGATATTATGATGTAGAAACCATGCTTGGGTTGTTATTATGATTCCTAGTATCATGTTAGGATGTTTTCCTTAATTTGATGTTTAGGGTGACAATAATAAATTCCTAGTATCATGTTTAGGGTAACTTTAATATCAAGTATGATTAAAAGTATGATGCCTTTTATGTTCTTCCTAATATTTATGATTGTTAGAATCATATTAGGGTAAAGCTTTGATTTTTAATGTTTAGTGACATGCTAGGGTTTGCTATTAATCCTGTTAGTATCATGCCTAGGATCTTGCTATTAATATTATGCTTTAATATGATTATTATTGCTATAATTGTTATGATTTATTTATTTATATCATAATGTTGCTTAATATATATTTATTGTTATTGCTTGATCATACCTTTTATGCATGTTTAAAGGGAATTGGTACTTGTAATCACGCTTAATACGAAAATTATTAATAATCTTGTTTAGGGTTAATTATTATTATAATTCAAGTGATCGCCAATAATAGTTTTATTTGTGCATTATATTCAACCAACATAGATAGACAGGTTTAGGGTTAATCCTATTGATTGCAAGTTAGTCCGAAAGCGCGCATGAATATGATCAGAATAAATTAGAGGCCTATAATTAGGGCAGGTTCAATCTATTTTATGTTGGATTTATACCTTCATCCCCGAACTACTAGTCATGGTTCCAAACCTATTGGAGTTGATGATCTCCTAGATCGTTAAGGGGTGCAACCTTCACCACCTGAACGGTTTACAAGTTCCTAAAACTTGTTGGCGACTCTTTTGCTCTATCTTCTTTCCCTTTGGACGCCACCGTACATTAGTGTATGATCACAGTGGGGTTCAATCTGGGGATAATGCTTGAAATATTCCCTACAGTTTTTGGCGACTCCACTGGGGAGGATTTCTATTTTAATTCCTGAAATTTGTTTCGGCAATGATTTAGAATGAGTGGATGAGATTCGAAAAGTTCTAAGTATTTCATGTGCGTAATTTTGATTCACATTATTTTCATATGCATAAAAAAGATCTCATTGGAAAGACCATCAGTAATGAGTTAAAACATAGGATTTTTCACATGTAGGAAATTTGAGGAATATCTTTCACAACTACGATCAAAATAATGCTGCGCGAAACTGGAAAATTTTATCGAGCAAGAAAGCTGCTGAAGCATGTAGGAACTAGCGTCAGCGAATAAAGATTAGCGCCAATATTTTGACTTTAGCGCCAGACGATAGCCTCTTTCGCCAGGCGCTAAATCCAAAAGCTGGCGCTGGCCTCTATTTGGTGGCGCCAAGTTCTTCTTATACCGAGCCAAAGTTCTAATTTTGACCAGTTTTTAGCACTGTTTGCTTGATCCTACTTCTTGATTGAGTTTTTTCTCACTTTTCTAAACCCATATGTGTTCTACATATGGGCATAACCCTCTGGATATTCATGCTCCATCTACCTGATTGAACGCTCTGAGCAACAAAGGGTACATCCGAGAATGTTGAATTCACCAAACCATGTAAGCGAGTTTTTCTTAACTCGCGGTGTCCCATCCACTCACGCCAACCCTTCACGGTTAGTATTCCGCGCGGTGCATCCGGAAAACTAACCATGGACCCTCTATTGACTAACCCATATCCCGATCTTTAGAGAACTAGAGCCCATGGTTAGGTTGCAAACTCATCGCATCACATTGTGCCTACTTGACTAATTGTGCATTTTTTGGTTGTGCATTCTTTATGTGTTTTTTCCTAACCGTTTGTTTGACTTGTGTTAAGACAAAAATGGCTGAAAAGACTTTGCTTAATTAATTAATTAATTAATTTTGGTAATTAAAGTCTAATAATTAAATTAGAGTTGACTTAGTACAACTTTAGGCATACCCTGTAGAGTAGCAATGCCGAAAGTAGTTCCAGATCAACATTCCAGCATTGGCGCCGAGATTTGGACTGCAGCGCCACTCTGTGGAGTGTAGCGCCTAGCGACAGCTTTGTCTTCTGGCGCTACACTACACAGTGTGGTGCCACTCCTGTCGTTTTGGCAACAGTTCGGTATATTGCTCGAGTCATCACTTTGTGTCTAATTGAACAATTTGCTAATCAATTCGATTATTTTTATTAATAATAATGCCTTGTTAAGTCATTAATCGAGTCTAAGCACTAGGTCCCATGGTCTTATACAAGAGTCAAAGCATGTCACCTACACTCACCAGTCTCAACACACACTTGGAGTATATGTCACCATGACCGTGTCTTAGGTTCATGCATGAGTTGGCTTTTTTCCGTCATTTAAGTTAGGGGTACATTCCATTCCTAATTCTTCATATCCCTCTATCTACATCATCTTTCTTCACTTCCTCCATCCATTGCATGTTGAATAGAGTTTGAGTCGAATAATTAACAATGAATATCCCCAAATTCCTTTCCACAGTACTTGGTCGAGGAGAGAAGGGTGATTAATCAAGGACTACCTCTTTATTCAAGTCTTACTTTTTGATAAATCGATTCGTCAAAAGAGGAAAGCTAAAAAGATAATGGCAACTCAAGAGGAAGTTAATGAACTTAGGAGTTAATTGACTGGCGTGACTGAGGCGTTAAAGGCTTTAACCCTCAAAATTGATGACCCTGTGAAGCAACAACAAATGAACCATATGCAAGAAAGTTTGAGCAAGCTATCTAGTGACTATAAATTTCAGGGCATTAGTTCACAAGGGGTCTCGCAGGACAAAGAACTTCTTCCGCATAAGTTCAATGCCAACGACATCCCAAAATTCAAGGCAACAGATAACCCTTACTTTCATCTAAGAGCTTTTGAAACCATAATGAACATTAAGGGGATTGATAAGAAAGTCTTTCATTCTTTGTTTTCTTTATCTCTTGAGACCGTTTGTCAACAATGGTTCTTTTCCCTTGACAAAGAGAAAACCTCTTCTTGGGAGTCAATAACAAACGCTTTCATAGATAGATATAAGTGCAACATTTAAGATGAAACAGACCACAGACAGCTTGAGATGTTAAAACAAAAAGAAAACGAAGGGTTCACTTCTTTCTTTAACAAATGGAGGGAAACTTCTGCTAATATGGTCAAGGTTCCTACCGAAAAAGAATCTGTGAGGATGTTTATCAAGAATCTCCAAGGGAAGTATTCAAAGCACTTAAAATACCAACACAGCTTGAATACTTTCGAGGTTGTGTATAATATAGGCATTGACATTGAAGATGACCTTCTGAAAGATAATAGTACAAGAGGAAAGAAGAACGATCATCCTTCTTCTTCCTCTCCCATTAATGAAGTACATGCTACGAATGCCTCTAAATCACGAATCCAAAGGTCGAAAAGAGTGTTCACTCCACTTGGTATGAGTTATGAAACAGCTTTCGAGAAGCTACACCACAAAGGACTAGTCATGCCCATAGGGCCTATCAAAGATCCAGTTCTAGAAGCTAGGCCACCCAAATGGGATCCTAATAAGCACTGCAAATATCACCAAGGAAAGGGTCACGATACTGAGGAGTGTTGGAAACTCAAAGAAGATATTCAAGATTTGATCGACAACAATGAAACTTCCGAGATTCTAGCCATCGAAGAAGATCAAACATCCTTCGATCCATCACTTCTTATCACACGTGTAGGTGAGCCCGTGATTGAGACAGCTTATATAACCTCTCTTAATGAAGTGGCCATGATCGAGGAGGATGAAAGTCTTGTCTTAGATAATACCAGGGAAGACTCGTCAAGTCTTAAAGAGGACGTTCGAAAACTGCAAGATGTCTCTTGAATGTGGTAGAAGGACTAGCAAATCGGGTGATGGTTATTGTAGACACCTAAAAATGTCTCCCCAAAATCAAACCCGATGATGAACAACCTTTCACCGCCATTATTGGTCTGGTTGAGTATTTAATTTTTGGAGTGCTTAAATCCATATTTCCATTTCATAAACCAACCCAATTCCTATCCCATTTCCCCAAACCATAACTTATTTTCCTCTTTTCGTGCCTTTAAACCCAAAATAATTCATTTCGTGTCCTTTAAAATCATTCATTTCATGTCCTTTTTATAAAAACGTTTAATCCAGTTTATTTTTGTCCATAATCAGGGTCCAATGATTAAATATTTGGATGGGGATTTAAAAGAGCTTTCCAACGATATATTATAAGCCCAAATCCGAGTTATAACGAATACGTTATGGCCAAAATATTAAACTAAGCCCAAACCGAACCTAAGCCCACCTTACCTACGACCCAATGATCATGTGGAGGGTCCAAATGATTTAATCCAATTCCTAAACCAATTAGGATTAATTGGAAGCTTCTATAAGTTTCTAAAAGATCTTAATTATCCTTTTTGAAAAGATAAGATTAAATAGTTTTAAGTTGAATAAAACTCCTTTTTTTAAAAATCCTATTTCTATCCGAATTGAAAGACATTCAAAGATAGACAGATATTATTTTTGTGCCTCATAGTTTTTATCCAAATTTTATATGTTTGGATATACCTTGAAATTATCTTTCCAATGATATATTATAATATCAATTCCGAGCTATAACAGAAAAGATATGAATAAAATGTCAAACTCTATCCAAAACTTATACCGTCTCACTATTTCGGCTATATCTTTTGTTCTACAAAATATTTTAATCTGATTCTAATTGGGTTAGAAATTATACTTCAATATCTTTCCAACGATATCTTATTCATCTTATTCAGATTTCTAGATCAAAAGATATGACAAAAACAAAAACCGCAAAAACTGCAGTCTATTGAGTTTTATTCTGATTTAATTCGGATCTTATCTTAATTCTTCGACCCTTCTTTTTTCTCTATAAATAGAGGTCATAACACCCCTTTTTTAAAGATTAATAATCTTGATCATCAAATCATTCTCTTCTCCCTCTTTAGCCTAAACACTAGCCTCCCTATTCTTTCATTCCTTCCTTAAGCACTCCAAGGAGTTCATACAATACCCAAAGTTCTATACTTTAGCCAAGGCGTGAAAGGTATAATTAACTGAGGGTTTGGACCAAATCAACTCTACCTTTATTTAATTTAATTGTTTCAATTTTATTTATATTTTTATTGAAGTTACTAACAATTTATTCATGATATAGCAATTTAAAGGAACGCGCGGAATGTGAGTAATTAATTAATTTAATTACTCTTATTTTATTTTCTTATTGTTTGTATCATGATTAGGTTATTTTTTGCTCTTGTCAAAAAAAATTAGGTTATTTTATATTTAACATGACTAACGCTATTATTGTTAAATTGCTTCCAATATTAACGTTTGTTCTATTATATTTTTTATTGATCACCATATTGCATGTTAAAGGGAATATGTAATTGAAAATCGCGCCTAATAAGATAATTTAGACAACCGGTTTAGGTTCCTTTTTAATCTTGTTGTTAAATCAAGTGGTCACAAATATTTTAGAATTAAGTGTTGCATTAATATTCAACCAATTTAGCATAATAATAGTTTGGAGCAAATTGAATCTGTTTAGGGTAAAAATACCCCGCCGCGTGGCCCAATCAAAGGGTGACACGTGTCAGCCTCAGATTGGTCCAAAATGGACCAATCCCTGTTTGACACATGTCATCCCAGAGATAAAAGGGAGAAGGCGGCCTTCAGGCCCAAATCCCGAGAAAGTCGTAATACGGCGCAGCCCACCAATGATTAGGGTACAGTGACCTAATTAGGGGCAATTCCCAATGACCCTATAAATAGGGGGATGTCCCTCAATTTGAGGACAGGGTTTTTTACGATTTATTACAACTGAATTCTCTGACACCGGAGAAACACCTGAGCTTGGAATCCGAGCAGATACCCACCTAAATTTCCGTTCTCTTTATCTCGTTTCAAGTTACTAACTTGTGCGTCGGAGGCGGAGCACCACCCAACAGGTGTCTCCGTTGGTTTTGCAGGTACAGCTCACTGCGGATCAGTCTTCGTGTTGTAACTCTCCCAAGGGACAAAAAACACCCAAAACATTTGGCGCCGTCTGTGGGGAGAGTACCTCGAAGATGGTTCAAGAGTCTGTACCACCTCCTAACCGCCTAGGCGAAGACCCAGAAGTCTTTACAGACCATGAGGAGGATGAGGATCCTCAGGTCGAAACCTCTACAGCTGAGGACGGCTCCCTCAGAGTCAAGCGCATCCGGCCCAGAGAGACTCTGGAACGGGGCGCCTCCCAGGCGGGTCCAAGCAGACCTACTGGGCAGCCGGAAGGGGCAACCCAAACGGCAGCTGGATCGGCCCCTGTCACCCGAGACGAACTCATGAGGTTCATGACGAGTTTCAAGGGTGAAATCACAAAGCTGATCACCAAAAGCCAGGCTGGCCCAAGTAAAGGTCAGCCAGCGAAGAAGACTCCTCCAGAGAAGGGGAAGTCAGTCAGAAACCGACAGCCTACTCCCCATCCAAAGGAGAAGACGGCCGGGACCATTGATTGGTCAAAAATTCTCCTTCCTGGGGGAAACACTAATAACCCTCGCCGGCCTCATCAGCCGGTAAGAAGTAAAAAATCAACTCTCGATGCCCGGGAAATCATCAACCGGAAGAGAAATCAATCGCTGTCTGAGTCGGCTTCAACGTCGAACTTTCCAGACAGCTTCAACAATATTTCTGCAGGGAGTACACCCTCCTTGCATGAGAGTCAAACAGGCGGTAATACCGTCCATTCTGGCCCTCATATGATTGGAAATGTACCGTATGTGCCTACTCAGGCTTACGGACAGTATTCTCCTCACTTCATGCAGCCAGCCTTCTTTGGAGGTCAGGCGGCATATCCAAATGTCCAGCCACTGGACTGGCAGCTTCGACTGCTGCGCCTGGGTGAACAGCCTTCTGTGTTCACTCGGGAGATAACCGAGGCGGCTCAGCCGACCAAGGTTAAGAATGTGTTGGTTGGTACCTATGATGGTACCACTAATCCAGAAGATCACCTCATGGCTTACACCAACCTCATGTATTTGCAGGGGTTGGATGATGCCACTTGGTGTCGATGCTTTCCGGCTACATTGAAGGGCATCGCCCAACAATGGTTTGGCAACCTGCCAGCCGGGTCTATAGACAGCTTTAGGAAGCTTGCCTTCCTGTTTGCTTCCAACTTCTCAATGAACATCCCTGCTAAAAAGACAAGCCTTGATTTGAGCACTGTTAAGCAGGGAGAGAGAGAAGGGCTGCGCTCATATGTCAGGCGGTTCAACCTGATCAGAATTCAGATTCAGGGACTGTCTGATGAGGTAGCTTTTACAGACTTTTTTAAAGGTCTGAGAGACGGGTCGACCTTTAAGTTCGACCTAGTCAGAAAAGGGGCTTTCACCCTGCAGGCGGCCCTGAGGGAGGCGGAAAGCTACATTCAAGCTACCGACCTCTGCTCGCCTGGTAGCCAGTCAGACTCCAAGAAGTCTGACAAACAGAAAGACAGTCGGTCAGCTCAGCCGGCTAAAAACAAAGAAGAGAGCAAGAAAAGAAAAGAAGTCTGGGCGGTTACTGACTCTGACCAGCCGTCCCAGAAGAAAAAGAAAGAATTTAAACCGTACGTCCCCAAGTACGAGTTTAATAAAGATTGCAACTCCATCTTCATGGAGGTAAAGGACCGGTTGTCCATTGAGAAGCCGAATCCTATGAAGAGTTATGTCCAGTCACGGAACAAGAATAAATTCTGTCAGTTCCATGAGGAGGTCGGCCATGACACCAACGACTGCTTCAGTCTTCAGCGTGCGTTGGACCGTCTGGCTGACAAAGGGCTGTTGAAGTCCTACATTTCCAAATCCCCAGCCGGGGCAAAAAAGAAAAACAAGGGTCAGTCCTCCAAGACTACCCCCTAGCCTGTTAGTAGCTCGGATACCGATAAGGAGCCGGTCTACACTATAACAGGCGGGTTCTCATGTGGTGGCCCTACCATTCGGGGCACCAAGAGCCATCTTCGAAAGATGGACAAAGATGATGATGAGCAGGCGGAAGCCAGCTCCTCCTTCCCAGACGTCTTGATCACGGAGAAGGATAGGGGCAGCGTTCGCCGCCCGCATGATGACCCGGTGGTCATTGAATGTAAGGTTTCCAATCAGCTGGTTGGACGGATCCTTATTGCCACCGGCAGCTCATCAGACATCATCAGCCTCCGGTGCTTGCAAAAGCTGAAATACAATATCAGCAGCATGCACCCGGTCACCCACCCCTTGGTTGGTTTTGGGGGTGGGATGGTCTACCCAGCCGGAAGAATTGATTTACCCATCCGGCTGGGGGAGAAAGGCCAGGGACGACATATTGTCGTCAGATTCTTGGTCGTTGAGGAGTTGACCGCCTATAACATCATTCTTGGTAGGCCAACCCTCAACGTAGCCAAGGCGGTAATCATCCCTTCCCTCATGCTCATTAAGTATGAAAGGGATGACGGCTCTGTTGGTTCCTTGAATGGGGATCAGAAGACGGCCCGAGAATGTTATCTTTCAGCCGTCCGAGATATTGTGGCCCCAGGCGGACAGGAACCAATAGACCTTGACAACGTCAAGGATGCCGACCCAGCTCCTGCCCCATCAGCAGCCGGAAAGAAAAGAAAGGCTCCACTGCTGGTGGAGGTGAAAAAAGAGAAAAAATTGCAATCACTGACCGGTGAACGGTCAGATGAGCTACGTCCCCAACCGGCTGGCGAAAGTATTGACCTCGTACTGGATAACAGCCGTCCAGAACGCACTGTTAAGGTGGGGACGGTTGCTCATGCTACCTTGGGTGCAAGCTTGCACCTTCTGCTGAAAGAATTCAAAGACATTTTTGCCTTTGAAGTGGAAGAGATGCCAGGCGTCAGCCCGGATCTTGCTGTCCACAAACTCGCCGTTGACCCCAAAAAGAAGCCCATCCGGCAAAAGAAAAGAAATCACGGCGAGGAAAGAAGTCAGGCGGCAGCTGCCGAAATCAAAAAGCTGCTAGACGCCAGGTTCATTCGGCCTTGTAATTTCCCCGACTGGGTGGCCAATGTGGTCCTTGTTAAAAAACCAAATGGGACCTGGCGCATGTGTGTTGATTACACAGACCTCAACAAGGCCTGTCCAAAGGACAGTTATCCACTTCCAAAGATCGACAGTCTGGTCGACTCTACAGCCGGTCACGCCTTGATGAGCTTTATGGATGCCTACTCCGGCTTCCATCAGATACCCCTGTGGAAGAAAGATCAAGAGAAGACGGCCTTCGTCACTGATCAGGGGCTATTCTATTATACTGTGATGTCGTTTGGTTTGAAAAATGCGCCTGCCACTTTCCAACGGATGATTAATACGGTCTTCATTAATCAGATTGGGAGGAATGTGGAGGCGTACATTGATGACATGATAGTCAAATCCAAGCTACAGACGGATCACCTTACTGATCTCCGAGAAACATTCACCACCCTCAGGCGGCATAGGGTTATGTTAAATCCTAAGAAATGCGTCTTTGGTGTTGAGTCTGGGAAGTTTCTCGGGTTCCTGATTGATCAAAGGGGGATAGAGGCTAACCCCGAAAAGATACAGGCGGTGATTGACATGAAGTCACCCCGCTCTGTTAAGGAAGTTCAGAGACTCACCGGTTGTCTGGCCGCCCTGGGGAGGTTTCTCAGCCGGTCAGGTGACAAATGCCTCTACTTCTTCCAAGCAATCAGGAAGAAGACTAGATTTGAATGGGGGGATGATGCTGAGGCGGCGTTCCAGAGGTTGAAAGAGCATTTACATTCTCTGCCTAGGTTGGTCAGTCCTTTGCCTAGGGAGACGTTGTACATGTACTTAGCCGTCTCAGACCATGCCCTCAGCGCCGTTCTCCTTGCTGAGCGAGACGGCGTTCAGTACCCGGTTTACTTCATTAGCCATGTTCTTAAAAATGCTGAACTCCGGTACCCCATGGTTGAAAATTTTGGCCTCGCTTTGTATATTGCATTCAAAAAATTGAAGCCTTACTTTTTAGCGCATCCGGTGGTGATTTACGCGGACCAGCCACTCAAGCGGCCAATGTCTACCTTGGACTCATCCGGGAGAATGTTGAAATGGGCTATTGAAATGCAGAGCCTTGAAATCACTTACGAACCAAGAAAGGCAGTGAAGGGTCAGGCGTTTGCCGACTTCATTGTGGAAATGACTCGTCCGGTGGCTCCGGATAATCTTGATCAGGTTTGGAAAGTGTACGTAGACGGGAGCTCTACAAAGAGCGGCTGTGGTGCAGGTGTAATTTATGAGTCTCTTGAAGGAGACAGATTTGAGTATGCACTACGCTTCAAATTTCAGGCCTCTAACAATGAGGCGGAATATGAAGCCCTGCTAGCCGGCATTCGCATGTGTAAGGCGGCAGGGGCCATGAAAATTGACGCCTACTCTGATTCTCAATTGGTGGTTAGCCAGTATGAGGGAAGCTACGAGGCTACCCATCCGGCTATGGTTAAATATCTTCAGGCAGTCAAAGAAGAGACCAAGGCGCTTGAGGAATTCCGGCTGAATCAGGTGCCTAGGTCGGAGAACAACCAGGCGGATGCATTGTCAAAACTGGCATCTTCCGCCTGCCATGATACGCCTCGGTCTGTCTTCTGGGAAGTTCTTGAGAAAAGAAGCATCTATGAGGATCCCGTTGGAATTCTGGATCGAAGCTCTACCTGGATGGATGACATCCAGGCCTATCTCTCAGACGGTACACTTCCTGATTCGCCACGGGACGCAGCCGTCCTGAAAAAGCGAGCTGCAAGATTCGAGTTGAAAAATGGAGAACTCTTCAAGGCGGGCTTTCTGAAGCCTTTATTGAAGTGTGTCACCCCAGAAAAGGGGAAAGAAGTTCTCGAAGACTTGCACTCGGGGTTCTGCGCCTCTCACATAGGCGGCAGGTCCCTAGCCGTCAGAGCCAGACGACATTACTTTTGGCCCACTCTTGAGGCGGACGCCAAGGAGTTGGTGAAGAAATGTGACAAGTGCCAAAAATTTGGCAAACTCATTCACCGTCCGGCTACTGATCTGACGGCCATCCACAGCCCAATCCCGTTTGCAAAATGGGGCATGGACATTCTAGGTCCTTACACGCCTGCTCCAGGCGGAAAGCGCTATATCTTAGTGGCTGTGGATTACTTCACCAAGTGGGTTGAGGCTGAGGCGGTTAAAAATATCAAGACCTCAGACGTAATTTCCTTCATCTGGAAAAACATCATCACCCGGTATAGGGTACCCATGTCTATGGTTTTTGATAATGGTCCTCAGTTTGAGACGCCTCAGTTAAAAACTTGGTTGGGAGATCAGGGGGTCTCAAGCTATTTCGCATCTGTTGGCCGGCCCCAAGCAAACGGCCAAGTTGAGGCTTTCAACAAACTCATCTCAGACGGCATTAAAAAGAAAATAGAAAGAGCCGGTGGTTTATGGGCAGAAGAGTTAATCCATGTCCTGTGGGCCATCCGGACAACAGCAAAAGGGGCAACCGGGGAAACCCCATTTCTCATGGTTTACGGTGCTGAAGCCGTCTTGCCCATCGAGCATTACGAGCCGACTCTCAGAGTCATGCTGTATGATGAAGAGGCAAACTGGGAAGCAATGCGCCTGGCATTGGATTCACTCCCAGAACGCAGGGGCAATGCCGCCTTGCGTCATGAGATTTACCGTCTGAGAATGACGAGAGCCTACAACAAAAAAGTATACAAGCGTCCCTTGAGGGTTGACGACTTAGTGTTACGAAAAATGGAAGCAACCGGTAGGGCAAATGAGTTGGGAAAGCTAACCCCAAATTGGGAAGGCCCCTACCGGATCTATGAGGAAGTAAGGGACGGCACCTACCGCCTGGAAACTCCAGACGGAAGGCGCCTGCCTAGAACTTGGAATGTAGACAATCTAAAAAAGTACTACTTCTGAGAATGTAAACTTTTTGTAAACAGTGTCAGTTAATGCAGATTCAGACTTTGCTTGCAAAATTATCATTTGATTATTCATCCGGGTAATATCCAGGCGGATTCCCCATTTATCTAACTAAGTTCGATACTTAGTGAAGGTTTCGTTTTTTAGTCCGCCTGGGTAATACTCGGATCACTTGTTTATTTAAGTTTGATTCTGTTTATTCAATTGCTTGACTATCCGCCTGGGTAATACTCAGACGGATTCTCCATTTACCTAACTAAGTTTGATACTTAGTATGATTCTATCCGCCTGGGTAATACTCAGACGGATTCTCCATTTATCTAACTAAGTTTGATACTTATTATGATCAAATATTTGTCTGTCCGTCTGATAGACTCGTATACTTACCAAACTAAGTTCGATACTTAGTGTAAATTCAACACTGATTAAGAAACTAAGCACAAAAACGTTTAGTGGCTACACAACCGGTCTTAAAAAGGACCAGAGGCTAAAATGGCCGGATGGTTGCTATTTTTATAAAAATCGTCTGTCCCAACATGGACAAAGGCGTCCGGCGACACCCCTCCGGGTGCAATCGTCGCAGAGAATGGATTATCTGTCGGTTCTATGTATCCATACAGACGGCAAAAATTGAACGACCAAATTGGTCAACACATAGCCGTCTGGCTAAATAACTTGCGAAGGACGAATTTCCTAAATACCGGATGCCCATATGCATCAGTCGGTAACCAGCTGAAGTTCTCGCTTGGTTATTTATTTTAAAAATTGCACCTCACCCCAATTGGGGCAAGAGTTCAATGGCTATGAAATCTCTACCAAGACGGGCAAAAAGCCGTCTGGGTAGTGACTGAGCGCCTGTGATGCACGGCTGTGCACTTGGTTTGTGGGAATCACTATTGTGATTGATTGACTTACAAACATATCATGCTCTTTGCAGCATCAGACGTTTTCAAGTCAATCAACCAGCTCCAACTCAAACCAATCACATAGCCGTCCAGGGGCAAAGACAGCCAGACTACTGATTAGTTAGGCAAGAAATCGCCGCATGCTTTTAATAAGATAGGCAAAAATTAAAAATTCAAATGCAAAATAATCAAAACCGACTTAGTCGGTGCAATTCATTAAAGTCCATCCAACCAAACGGTTGTAATGGATCAAATGTTAACCGGACCTCGTCCGGGAGAGAAATTGTTAATTAACACGGCTCCACAGCCGGTAAATACAGGGATACTCGGCAC
Source organism: Chenopodium formosanum (assembly GCA_024500155.1). Lineage (NCBI taxonomy): Eukaryota > Viridiplantae > Streptophyta > Magnoliopsida > Caryophyllales > Amaranthaceae > Chenopodium > Chenopodium formosanum. The sequence goes on from CM044880.1 coordinate 24,078,365, forward strand.
GCAGGCCGGAAAAACCAAGTTTTGGCATATAGCCGCTGAATAAAAAGAATTAAAAGAAAAGATAAATTGGCATACTGCCGCTGAAGAGTCACTTCTGGCCTGCAGACGGAGCCTCCTGGTCCTCCCCCTTCTCCTCATCATCTGAGGGAATTTCCTGCGCTTCACCAGGACCAGGAAGCTCAGGCGCGGACGGCTCATTGTTGCTGAGCCAGGCTTCAAAGGAGGCAGGCTCTGGCATGCCTTGCTCTCTCAAGTACACCACGTACTCAGCATAGCTGTGTGCCATTGCCCAGATGCTATAATCAGCTTCTGGGTACAAGGCAGCCCAAGCAATCTTCATACGGGCGTCGTTGTCAGCATCGCTTTCAGCAACGAGGCGGTTTTGCTCCGCCTCCAGGGTTGCTGCAAAGTTTTTCTGAGCTTGAGCAGCATCCTTCTCCAGCCTCTCAACCTTGGTTTTCAGTTAACCAAGGTCCGCTTGGGCCTTCTTGAGCGCCTCATCAGCCTGCTTGGCGCTCTCGTCTGCCTTCTTTTGGGCCTCCTCCGCCCCCTTCTTGGCCGTCTCAGCATCCGTCACCCGCTGGTCGGCCGCCTTCAGATCTAGCTCCAGCTGCTGGATTTTAGACGCTTGTGTCATAATTATTGCTTTAGTTTCAAGTTCATTTACGATAGTTGAGTGGAAAGCAATATTATCAGCGTCTATGGCAGACTTCTTGGCCCTTTTTACCTCTTCCCGTTTCGGGAATAAGGACGTTTGAGCCCGTCCACCCGCAGCATGGCCTGCAAAAAAGCAGGCGGTATAAGAATTATGGGCGGAGAAATTACTTGAAAAAATAACATGGAATTGACAGGTTTCTCACATCTGTGAGGGGCAAATGTTTAGGGTAAAAATACCCCACCGCGTGGCCCAATCAGAGGGTGACACGTGTCAGCCTCAGATTTGTCCAAAATGGACCAATCCCTGTTTGACACATGTCATCCCAGAGATAAAAGGGAGAAGGCGGCCTTCAGGCCCAAATCCCGAGAAAGCCGTAATACGGCGCAGCCCACCAATGATTAGGGTACAGTGACCTAATCAGGGGCAATTCCCAATGACCCTATAAATAGGGGGATGTCCCTCATTTTGAGGACAGGGTTTTTTACGATTTATTACAACTGAATTCTCTGACACTAGAGAAACACCTGAGCTTGGAATCCGAGCAGATACCCACCTAAATTTTCGTTCTCTTTATCCCGTTTCAAGTTACTAACTTGTGCGTCGGAGGCGGAGCACCACCCAACAGGTGTCTCCGTTGGTTTTGCAGGTACAGCTCACTGCGGATCAGTCTTCGTGTTGTAACTCTCCCAAGGGACAAAAAAACCCAAAACAGAATCTTTGTTTGTATGCCTTTGAGATCGCAGGAATCACTTTTCACTATAAGAATCGAGTAGAGGCCAATACGGGCGAATATGACTCCATGACTCACTTCGTACCATCATCCCCGATCCTCCTTTCGTGGTTTCGAACCATATGGAGTTAGTAATCTCATAGATTATGAATGGGGTGTAACCTTCACGGGTCAATCGTTGTTGCATATCGTTGTCCCTTTATTCGTGGTTGCCTTTTATGATCCGTGAACGGTTTACAAGTTCCTTAAAAACTTGTTGACGGCTCCCTACTTTCCTTGTCCCTAATCACATTATGTCAATTCCCATTTCCTATGAGTGTCAAGCATATTCACAACACGCTTTAACGTAGGCGCACTTCGAACGACGCCTACAGTTATCGAACAAAATTCTCGCCAAGGATTTGATGAAGAAATCAATGGTCCTAAGCCACGGGAAAAACGGACCATTGAAGAATACACACCAATAGGAATGACTTACAATGAAGCTTTTAACTGTCTTCACGATTAAGGTCTCATTCACCCCATTGGTCCCAGTCAAGACCCTCCACCTGAAAAACGGTATCCCAATTGGGATCCAAAATCTTATTGCCGATACCATAGAGGTCGTGGTCATACTACCGAAATTTGTCTCGCCCTCAAAGATCATGTTCAAGACCTCATTGATTAAAATCTCCTTCATGTTCCTTCGCGCGACAAGAAGATCAAGATTAGTAACGATAGTAACAGTGGCTGTAAAGGAAAGAAGAACGACTATCCTTCTTCTTCCGAAAACATCTACTCTAGTAACAGTGTTGGTACTTTCGACCTTAATGAAATCTTAGCCATGGATAATAGAGGATTTAAAAGAATTTCAATTGACTACGATGATGCTTTCAATTGACTCCATGCAAAGGGACTCATTACTCCTATTGGACCTATTCAAGATCCCCCACTTGAGAAGAGATTGCCTAGTTGGAACCCAAATGTACGCTGCAAGTACCATCAAGGTAGGGGTCATACTACCGAGAGTTGTTGGAAGCTAATGGAAGCAATCCAATATTTGATCGACAATAACGGGCTTCCAATACCTCCAGTCGGTAAGAACACCAAGTGATGATGAGCCAAGGGACAAGAGGCAAGCTTCAACAACAAGATTTCATGATCTTTTTTCTATTTTTTATTCACCTTTTCCCCAATAAGTCTAGCATAGGAACCTTTCTATTCTCTTTAGATTTTTTTTGTGGGATCATTATTTCTTTTCCTTAAATAAAATGAGCATTTTATTTTCTTACATATGATCATCACATTGCATTGCATAAAATAAAATAAAAAATAAAAAAAAATCCATGTCAAACTAAGCACAAGGTATACCAATGATTTGAGGCACCCCTTGTAGCCACATCATATTACCTTTCACCCTTCAAATATACAATCCTTTTTTTGATAAGCCACTTTGAGCCTCGTCTAACGATAGATCTTTCTTCTTCAACCCATATCTACCTAACCTTAGGATGGGATGGTGTGCAACTTATACAATTTTCATAAAAATCTTGAGTAACTTCAAAAGATTAAAATAGCAAAAAATAAGCAAAAATAAATAAATAAAAGTGTACAAAAGGGCAAGTGTTTCAATGTGTTTGATATGAACATGTCTTTGATAAGAACACGTCTCAGATTGCGTCTCTTATCGAGTGCTCGGTACCGTGCCTGAGAAACATGAATGCCAAGTGAGTGATAGACCGCATGATCAAGATTGCCCACACTTATAAAATAAAATAAATGCTAAAGCAAAAGAAAGAGCTAAAAAAGAGTAGAAAACCTCAAGCATGAAAATACAAATATTCAATAGCAAAGTTGCACACCTTGGGGTCTTATCTAGGGTCTTGAGCCTTTTATCCCTTTTTTTATAACCTTTAGCCTAACCACGTTACAACCATTCAAAAGACCATTTTGAGGTATACACACTTGTGCGAGGTTCGGCTAGAGCTACGTTCGTCCTGATTCCTAACGGATACGTAGGCAACCTAACATCGAGGTGCGGCCGTAATAAACATGCATTCATATTCACATTCACACACCATGATCATATCAAGGGATCTCCAATGCTCATCCCTATTCATGTAGAGCTAGACTTGGGGGCTTGATCCCTACATCATTAGCTTATCTAACCTAAGAGTCACCATTATTTGGCTCCTCTAAAAATAATATGTTTCCACACACTTAGCCTTTGCGGCCTACTTTAGAATCACTATCACACACATCACAGATACATGACCAAATATACTTCCCTTAGGAACCCTTTGTCATGGAATCTTAGCACAACGTTGAAGCATGCCTTGTCATATCAACATCACTCATCAATCATAATTGTCATTGCATCACGAAGTATGAAGTGCTTAGCCTCCGTGCCTAAGTTACCCAAATACTTTCATCATTGAGTCAACCATTAAGATAGCCTAGGATGGTTTAATCCTTGCACCTTGAGAAATAGTATCAAACAACATTTGATTAAGCTCATTCAACATGCACCTTCAAAAACTTCGCTTCTTTCTTTTTTCACGTCTTTCTTTTTCTGGAGAAAGTCAGTACCCTCCACAAAAATGACGGAAAATTTTTGCTTTTTTGCAGTTTCGAGTCACACGATCACAATACAATGCACACACGAGTCATGAGTTACACGTGTCATTTCACTTCGAGTCGAGTCAACCTCGAGTCAATCACAGCGAGTCAAGTTTATACCTTAAGTCGTGTCAAGTCAATGAGTCAAGCAACACTAAGTCTTAGGTCAACCCTAAAGAAAGAAATTGGCAAAGTCCTCTAGTCAAAGATAAATACAGGTGTATCCCAGCGGCAGCAAGAGCAGAATAGGGAAGACCCGACTCCAGCGCCAGACGACAACATCTAGCGTCTGGCAACATATTTCAGCGCCTGGCGCTAGATCCCAGCGTCTGGCGACAAAGTCAAATCGCGGCGGCAGAGGCATTGCGGCGGCGACAGAACGCTCAACCACTCAGAGCAGTTATTTTAACCTCTTTCAGCAATTTCGGGTTCCTTGGTATGCCAGTTAGCCCCTACAAGCAAATTGACATGATTAAGTAGTCGGCTTGATTACATTCGCAATAAGTGATCGACCTGACGAAAGATCGTCTCTATAGACACCCATTTGTGTCTCCCCAAAACCAAACCCGGTGATGAGTACCTTTCGCGTCAAATGATAATTGAATGAAGTGAAAGTGTGGAAAGTTTAGTATTGCGGACAATTTTAATTTCTTTTCTCTTCTCTCTATTTTTGAAAACTTAGTTTAAGAAAACAGCCAAACCAGTTTGGTTGGTCCATGATATGGGTCCAATAGTAGTGTAGTTGGATGGGGCTTGACAAGATCTTTCTAACGATATATTATAAGCCCAATTCCGATGAATATTGAGGAAGTTATGGCCAATTTACTAAACTGGGCCCGGTTTGAGCCTTATATACGGCCCAATGATCTAGAGGAGGGCCTAATATGATTTATCATTCCTAATGCAATTAGGAATGGTTTTAGTCTTCTAGATTCTTCTAGAAGGTTCTTTTCATTCCTAATTCAATTAGCATTGATAGATTGACTTTTGTTGACTTTTCAGAGTTTTAATTAAAATCAAAGAGCATTTTTGAGGAAAAGATACGATTTTATCCTCCAGTACGGCAAACTTATCTGATTTTTTAAAACGCGTTAAAAACAGGCATGGCGCCTAACGCCAGGCATTGGCGCCTGGATCTAGGCCTGGCGCCTGGCGCTAGTGTTGGCGCCTGCCGCCAATTAGCCAGGGTTGGCACCAGCTCTGTTTTACGTGCGCCAAGTGCTCTGTTTTGATATTTTATCTTTTTCGTTGATTTCTCTATAAATAACGACGTAAAAACTCTGTTTTGATTCATCAACAATCAGTTTTAATTTATATTCAGCTACAATTAGTTTTCATTTAATTAATTCTCTCATTTTCTTCTTTAATCATTCACCATCTTTCTCTTTCTCTTTTCTAAACTAATCTTTCACATACAAAATTCCGTATTCATTAGATCTAGAAACACCTAGCCATATTCGAAGTTGCCTTCGCCTTAGACGTGAAAGGTTTAATTTCAGAGGGTTTGGTCCCAAATCTCTCTTTCAATTATTTAGTTTAATTGTTTGATTTATTATTTTCCTTGAAGTTACTAACTTGTGTATTTTGTTATTAGAAAGAGGTACGAGGCATCAAAGTAAGTACTTTAATGGTTTTAATTGATATTATGATGTAGAAATCATGTTTATATTGTTATTATGATATTCCTAGTATCATGTTTAGGGAAAAGGTTATAATATCAAATATGCTTATTATGATTCCTGCGATGCTTCCTATGTTCTTCCTAATATTTATGATTGTTAGTATCATGTTAGGGTTAAAGATTTGATTTTTATTGCTTAGTGACATGCTAGGGTTTGTTATTAATCTTGTTAGTATCATGCCTAGGATCTTGCTATTATGCTTTAATATTAACATGAACATGTTTATGATTATAATCGTTATAATTTATGAATATTATTATTATTATTATTATTTTGATGATGATTATTTTATTTATTATTATTATTATTATTATTATTATTATTATCATTATTATTATTATAATTAATTATGATTGTTATTATGTTACTTGATATTATATTTATTGTTATTGCTTGATCACCTTTATGCATGTTTAAAGGGAATTTGTACTTGTAATCACGCTTAATAAGATAATTAATAATCTTGTTTAGGGTTAATTTGATTATAATTCAAATGATTGCCAATAATAGTTTTGTTTGTGCATTAATATTCAACCAACATAGATAAACAGGTTTAGGTTAATCCTATTGATTGCATGTTAGTCAGATAGCGCACATGAATACGATCAGAATAAAGTAGAGGCCTATTATTAGGGGAGGTTCAATCTCTTTTAGGTTGGATTTATACCTTCATCCCCGAACCCTATTTGGTTCAAGACCTTATGGAGTTGACGATCTCTTGGATCATTAAGGGGTGTAACCTTCACCCCGTGAACGGTTTACAAGTTCCTAAAAAACTTGTTGGCGACTCTTTTGCTCTATCTTCTTTCCCTTTGGACGCCACCGTACTTTACTGTATGATCACAGTAGGGTTCAAGCTACGGGTTAACGCCTTAAATTTATTCCCTACAGTTTTTTGGCGACTCCACTGGGGAGGTTTTCTATTTTAATTCCTGAATTTGTTTCGGCAATGATTTAGAATGAGTGGATTAGACTCGAAACGTTCTAAGTACTTCATGTGCGTAATTTTGATTAACATTATTGTCATGTGCATAAAAAAAGATCTCAATGGAAAGATCATCCGTAATGAGTTAAAAACATAGGATTTTACACGTAGGAAATTTGAGAAATATCTTTCACAACTAGGACCGAAATAACACCGCGCGAAACTGGAAAATTTTATCGAGCACAGAAAGCTGCTGAGGCATGTGGGAAGTAGCGCCAGGGGCCAGAGCTTGGCGCCAAACTTTTAGCCGTAGCGCCACACGCCAGCATTGGCGCCAGGCGCTACAGTTAAAAACTGGCACCAGTCTCTTATTGCTGGCGCTAACTTCCCCCAATACCGAGCCAGAAATATGCGCTCTAATTTCGACCGGTTTTTCGTATTGTTTGCTCGATCCTACTTCCTGATTGAATTTTTTCTCACTTTTCTAATACCCATATGTGTTCTACATATGCCATAACCCTCTCGGAATTCATGCTCCATCTACCTAATTGAACGCTAACAAAGGGTACATCCGAGATTGTTGAATTCACCAAACCATGGAAGCGAGTTTTTTTCTAAAACTCGCGGTGTCCCATCCACTTGCGCCAACCCTTCACGGTTACGCTTTCGCGCGGTGCATCCGGACAATTAACCATGGACCCTCTATTGACTAAACCATATCCCGAACTTTAGAGAACTAGAGTCATGGTTAGGTTGCAAACTCATTGCATCATATTGTGCCTACTTGACTAATTGTGCATTATTTGTTGTGCATACTCTATGTGATTTTTCCTAACCGTTTGTTTAACTTGTGTTAAGAATAAATAAACTGATTAATGAATAAAGGACTTTTTTAATTAATTAATTAATTAATTTGAGCTAATAAATAAACATAAAATCAAGTCATAGTTCCTTTAAGTCAATCCGGATTTGTATTCCCGTATACTGCACAAGCGTCAACTTGTTTTGGTCATAGCCGGAATTCTAGAAAGAACTATGAGTCGTGAAACCTATGGATATGTAGCCCCGGGTTTTATCTATAATTTGGAGTTAGTTTCATCCAAATCAGAGTCACGGATAAAAAGTTATGACTAAAATACCACAGTCTGTCAAGTTTAATGCATATACGTGAAGTCTTAACTTAGTCTTTACTTGAGTCTAGTCACATAGTCTAGCCACATGGTCATGACACGAGTCTTAACGTACCATCTACACTCACTAGTCTTAGCACACACTTTGAGTATATGTCACCATGACCATGTCTTAGGTTCATGCATGAGTCGATCATTTTCCGTCATTTGAGTTGGAGGGTACATTCTATTCCTAATTCTTCATATCCCTCCATCTACATTATTTTCCTTCACATTCTATTCCAATATTTATTCACATCCTCCTTCCATTGCATGTTGAATAGAGTTTGATTTAAATAATTAACAATGAATATCCCCAAATTCCTTTTTCACAGTACTTGGTCGAGGAGAGAAGGGCGATTAATCAAGGACAACCTCTTTATTCAAGTTTCACTTTTTGATAAACCGATTCGTCAAAAGAGGAAGGCTAAAAGGATAATGGAAACTCAAGAAGAAGTCAATGAGCTTAGGAACCAACTAGTTACCATGACTGAAGCACTGAAGCTCCTCACCCTCAAGGTTGATGATCCCGTGAAGCAACAACAAATGAACCTCATGCAAGAAAGTTTGAGGAAGCTATCTAGTGACTATAAATTTCAGGGCATGAGTTCACAAGGGGTCTCGCTAGACAAGGAACTTCTTCCGCATAATTTCAACGCCACTGACATCCCAAAATTCAAGGCAACAGATAATCCTTACTTTCATCTAAGAGCTTTTAAAACCATAATGAGTATTAAGGGTATCGATAAGAAGGTTTTCCCCTCTCTGTTCTCACTATCTCATGAAACCGTTTGCCAACAATGGTACTTCTCCCTTGACAAAGAGAAAACCTCTACCTGGGAATCGATAGTAAATGCTTTCGTTGGTAAGTACAAGTTCAATATTCAAGTTGAAATCGACCATAGACAACTTGAGATGCTAAGACAAAAAGAGAATGAAGGGTTTACTTCTTTCTTTAATAAATGGAGAGAAACTTCCGCCAAGATGATTGAAGTCCCCACCGAAAAGGAATCTGTGAGGATGTTTATCAAGAATCTCCAAGAGAAGTATTCGAATCATTTAAAATATCAACACAATTTGAATACTTTCAAGGCCGTTTATGACATCGGAATTGAAATCGAAGATGACCTCGCAAAGCAAAAAGCTACTAACAATAGTAACCACGATGGCTGGAAAGGAAAGAAAAACGACAATTCTTCTTCTTCCGAAAATGCCAACTCTAGTAACAATGTTAGTACCTTTGATCTCAGTGAAGTTTTAGCCATAGATAACCAAGGATCTAAGAAGCAACTAAGGAAAGACTTCACCCCCATTGGGATATGCTATGATACTGTCTTCGATCGACTCCATGCCAAAGGACTCATCACTCCCATTGGACCTATTCAAGATCCCGCACCTGAAAAGAGATTGCCCAGTTGGAATCCAGACGAACACTGCAAGTACCATCAAGGTAGGGGTCATACTACTGAGAGTTGTTGGAAGCTGAAGGAGGCTATCCAACATTTGATTGATAATAACAAGCTTCCCATGCCTTTAGTTAACAAGAAGAGCGAGTGATGATAAAGGAAACAACACAAGACAAGAGACGAGCTTCAACGACAAGATTTTGTGACCTCTTTTTTCTATTTCTGTTTTTTTATTTACCCCTTCCCCTATAAGTCTAGCATAGGCACCTTTTTTATTCTCTTTAGATTTATTTTGTAGGATCATTATATATTTTCTTTTAATAAAAATGAGCATTTATTTCCTTATATATGATCATTTCATTATATTGCATTAAAAAATAAAAAATAAAAAAAAAATAATGTCGAATTAAGCACAAGGTATACCAATGATTTAAGGCACCCCTTGTAGCCACATCATATCTCCTTTCACCTTTCAAATATGCAATCCTTTCTTCATAAACCACTTTGAGCCTCGTCTAACGATAGACCTTTCTTTTTTCAACCTACATCTACCTAACCTTGGGATGGGATGGTGTGTAACTTATGCAACTTCAAAAAGCTTGAGTGATTAAAAAAAATTAAAATAGAAAAAATAAATAAAAGTGTACAAAAGGGCAAGTGTTCCAATGTCTTTGATATGAAAATATATTTGATATGAGCACGTCTCAGACTGCGTCTCTTATCGAGTGCTCGGTACCGTGCCTGAGAAACATGAATGCCAAGTGAGTGATAGACCGCATGATCGGGATTGCCCACACTTATAAAAATAAAATAGATGCTAAAGCAACAGATAAAAAAAGAGCTAAAAAAGAGTAGAAACTCAAGCATAAATACAAAGATTCAAAAGCAAGGTTGCACACCTTGGGGGCTAATCTAGGGTCTTGAGCCTTTTTATCCTTTTCTTCTATAACCTTTAGCCTAACCACGTTACAACCCTTAAAAAGACCCTTTTAAGGTATACACACTTGTGCGAGGTTCGGCTAGAGCTACGTTCGGCCTAATTCCTAATGGATACGTAGGCAACCTCACATCGAGGTGCGGCCGTAATAAAAATGTATTCATATTCACATTCACACACTTACACCATGATCATATCAAGGGATCTCCTATGCTCATTCCTATCCGTGTAGAGCTAGACTTGGGGGCTTGATCCCTACATCATTAGCTTACCTAGCCTAAGAGTCACTATCATTCGACTCTTCTAAAAAAAATAATATCTTTCTACACACTTAGCTCTTGCGGCCTAACTTTAGTGTCACTTTCATACACTGCACAGATACATGACCAAATATACTTCCCTTAGGAACCCTTTGTCATGAAATCTTAACACAACGCTGAAGCATGCCTTGTCATATCAACATCACTCATCAATCATAATTGTCATTGCATCACGAAGTATGAAGTACTTAGCCTCCATGCCAAAGTTACCCAAATACTTTCATGATGGAGTCAACAGTTGAGATAGCCTAGGATGGATTAGTCCTTGCACCTTGAGAGATAGTATCAAACTAACATTTGACTAAGCTCATTCAACATGCATCTTCAAACTTTGATTCTTTTTCGCGTCTATTATTAGGGTTCAATCTCTTTTAGGTTGGATTTGTACCTTCATACCCGAACCCAATTTGGTTCAAGACCTTATGGAGTTGACAATCTCTTGGATCGTTAAGAAGTGTAACCTTCACCTCGTGAACGGTTTACAAGCTCCTAAAAAACTTGTTGGCGACTCTTTTGCTCTATCTTCTTTCCCTTTGGACGCCACTGTACTTTACTGTATGATCATAGTGGGGTTCAAGCTAGGGATAATGCTTGAAATATTTCCTACAGTCTCACTTAGCTTAAAGCGCCTAAAACATTGGCTCATCGCAAGACACCGATGTACTGGTTCATAAACAGCAGAGACACCGACATACTGGTTCATAAACAGCAGAGGCACCGACATACTGGTTCACAAGCAGCAAAAGCGCCGACGTACTGGCATAGTGGAAGCAAAGTTCAAGCGAGCGTTAAAGATCGACAAGCGTTAGTCTTCGAAAATTTTTCTTCGGAATATTATCGCAACAAACATTCAAGCTCTTTTATTCAGAGACGCGTGGACATTTCTTTCAAGCTCTTTTGCTTTGAGATGCGTAGGCATCCTATTTTCAAGCTCTTTTGTTTAGAGACGCGTGGACATGTATATCAAGCTCTTTTGTTCAGAGACGTGTGGACATGTATTTCAAGCTCTTTTGTTCAGAGACGTGTGGACATATCAGCAAAGCTCTTTCCTCAGAGATGCGTGGGTATATTATTCAAAAGCTCTTTTGCTCGGAGACGCGTGGACATATTATCCAAGAAGCTCTTTGTTTAGAGACGCGTGGACAAATCATTCAAAAGTTCATATTAAAAAGAATCTCTATTGTTCAGAGTCGCATGAACATATCCTAGAAGCTCCATTGTTCAGAGACGAGTGAACATTAAAACAGCAAGATGGCGTTCCATAGATTGTGGAAGGTTGTCACAACAACAAAATGCAACAAATCGGTTACTTTCAGAGACGTGTAATCGACGGTGCAAGATACGCGTTTCTTAACTCTTTTATTTGTTTAACTAATGCTAGTTTGCAGGTATCGGCGTTACAAGATTGATTTAGGATCGCAGAACGTTCTGAATCATTCTCCGTCCCTATCAATACTTTGACTTTTGTTTTTGAAACTTGCGTTTCTCCAAACTCAGTCAAAGTGGGGGTTTCTGTAGACACCCAAATGTGTCTCCACAAAAACCAAACCCGGTGATGAGTACCTTTCACGTCGAATGATAATCGGATGAAGTGAAAGTGTGGAAAGTCTAGTGTTGCGGATAATTTTAATTTCTTTTCTCTTCTCTCTGTTTTTGAAAATCTATTTTAAGAAAATAGCTAGTCCATTTTGGTTGGTCCATGATATGGATCCAATAGTAGTGTAGTTGGATGGGGCTTGAAAAGAGCTTTCCAACAATATATTATAAGCCCAATTCCGATGAATAATGAGGAAATTATGGCCAAATTACTAAACTGGGCCCGGTTTGAGCCTTATATGCGGCCCAATAATCTAGAGGAGGGACTAATATAGATTTATCATTCCTAATACAATTAGGAATGGTTTTAGTCTTCTAGATTCTTCTAGAAGGTTGTTCTTTTCATTCCTAATTCAATTAGCAGAGTGTTTTTGAGGAAAATACGATTTTATCCTCCTGTACGGTTAAATTTTATCTGATTTTAGAAAACGCGTCAAAAATTTAATTAGCGCCAAACACCAACCATTAGCGCCTGGCGCTAGCATTAGTGTCTGGCGCTAATTGCCAGCGTCGGCGCTAATCAAGTTTTATGCGCGTCAGAACTCTGATTTGTTTTTTTATATCTTTTTGGCTGATTTTCTCTATAAATAGCCTTCTAAAAACTCCGTTTTCATTCACCTACAATCATCAATTCTCTTACTCTCTCTAAAGCTTATCTCTCTCTATTTTCTGAACCTACCCTCTTTTCACAAAATTCCGCATTCACAAGACCTAGATACACCTAGCATTATTCGAAGTTGCCTTCGCCCTAAACGTGAAAGGTTTTAATTTCTGAGGGTTTGGTCCCTAATCTCTCTTTCAATTATTTAATTTAATTATTTATTTATTATTTTCCTTGAAGTTACTAACGTGTGTATATTGTTATTAGAAAGAGGTATGAGACATCCAAGTAAGTACTTTAATGGTTTTTATTGATATTATGATGTAGAAATCATGCTTAGGTTGTTATTATGATTCCTAGTATCATGTTAGGATGTTTTCCTTAATTTGATGTTTAGGGTGAAAACAATAAATTTCTAGTATCATGTTTAGGGTAACTTTAATATCAAGTATGATTAAAAGTATGATGCTTTTTATGTTCTTCCTAATATTTATGATTGTTAGTATCATATTAGGGTAAAGCTTTGATTTTTAATGTTTAGTGACATGCTAGGCTAGGGTTTGTTATTAATCTTGTTAGTATCATGCCTAGGATCTTGCTATTAATATTATGCTTTAACATGATTATTATTGTTATAATTGTTATGATTTATTTATTTATATCATAATGTTGCTTAATATATATTTATTGTTATTGCTTGATCACACCTTTTATGCATGTTTAAAGGGAATTGGTACTTGTAATCACGCTTAACACGATAATTATTAATAATCTTGTTTAGGGTTAATTATTGATTATAATTCAAGTGATCGCCAATAATAGTTTTATTTGTGCATTATATTCAACCAACATAGATAGACAGGTTTAGGGTTAATCCTATTGATTGCATGTTAGTCAGAAAGCGCACATGAATATGATCTGAATAAAGTAGAGGTCTATTATTATGGCAGGTTCAATCTCTTTTAGGTAGGATTTGTACCTTAATCCCCGAACTACCAGTCATGGTTCCAGACCTATTGGAGTTGACGATCTCCTAGATCGTTAAGGGGTGTAACCTTCACCTCGTGAACAGTTTACAAGTTCCCAAAACTTGTTTGCGACTCTTTTGCTCTATCTTCTTTCCCTTTGGACGCCAACGTACTTTAGTGTATGATCACGGTGGGGTTCAAGTTAGGGATAATGCTTAAAATATTCCCTACAGTCGCCGGAGTAAGTTTTTTTTACCAAATTATCACTAAGGGTCTTTTTTATTTACCAATCTAGTCTATTGGCCAGAAAGACTCTAACATCAAAATATTTTTGAGTTTTTCATTTTCTCATTTTTTTAGACAACTAAAAATGACTCCCGAAAACCAAACCCGATGATGAACAACCTTTCACCACCATTATTGGTCGGGTCAAGTATTTAATATCGAAAGTGCTTAAAATCCATTTAGTCAAACTCAGTCCAACTCACATTGTAGCCCAAACCCCTTACAATCCTTTTTGTATTAATTATTAATTGAGCCCGATCAATAAATATGCAAACCCAAAACCTAAAAATTAACTTAGAGCACTAAAATGGCGCTTAATAATCCTTTATTTGATTCTTAATTAAAAAGATAAAATGAATCTGGACATTTTTTTGATAAAATTATACACCGTATCACGGTAGCCACTATCACGTGACGGTGCCCAGCACTGTGTCACGGTGCATACATTGTGATGCGAATAACGGGTTATTTGTAACGGGCTTTTTAGGTGCCCGTTACGAATTACACCATTATCCACTAGTGGTATAACAAAATAATTAAGCTCAGTCTTCTCTATACATGATACTAAGTTTTCGATACATCCCTAATCATGCTTCTAAAGGCAAGATTTCGTAACTTGTACGTACCTTGAATAAACAAATTGGTAAACCGTTTTTCCTACTAAAAACACCTTCGTCTACGAGGTCCTCTCCTAAACCAAACAACAAAATCTCAATTAATACCCAAACAACCAAATTTACAACAATATAACTTGATTTAAAACTCATTAAAACTTCCTTAAAAACCTGTTTTTATGCTCAATTAATCGATAGAAATTCAATAGGAACAAAAGCCCCAATTTAATTGATCATAAGAACCCTAAAATCCCAATTTTAATAAATTAGAAACCTAGGTTTTAGAATTCACAAAATATGAAAATTATAACTGTAGGGAATATTTCAAGCATTAACCCCTAGCTTGAACCCCATTGTGATCATACACTAAAGTATGGTGACGTCCAAAGGGAAAGAAGATAGAGCAAAAGAGTCGCCAACAAGTTTTTTTAGGAACTTGTTAACCGTTCACGATGTGAAGGTTACACCCCTTAACGATCCAAGAGATCGTCAACTCCATAAGGTCTTGAACCAAATAGGGTTCGGGGATGAAGGTACAAATCCAACCTAAAAGAGATTGAACCTCCCCTAATAATAGGCCTCTACTTTATTCTGATCGTATTCATGTGCGCGTTCTGACTAACATGCAATCAATAGGATTAACCCTAAACCTGTTTATCTATGTTGGTTGAATTTAATGCAAAAATAAATCTATTATTGGCGATCACTTGAATTATAATCAAATTAACCCTAAACAAGATTATTAATTATCTTATTAAGCGTGATTACAAGTACAAATTCCCTTTAAACATGCATAAAGGCGTGATCAAGCAATTAAATATCAAGCAACATAATATATAATCAATATAATAATAATAATAACAATTATAAAATTATAATCATAATAATAATCATGTTAAAGCATAATAAAAATAGCAAGATCCTAGGCATGATACTAACAAGATTAATAACAAACACTAGCATGTCACTAAGCAATAAAAATCAAAGCTTTAACCCTAACATGATACTAACATGAATATTAGGAAAGAAAATAGAAGGCATCATAACAATCATACTTGATATTAAAATTACCCTAGACATGATACTAGGAATTAAAATAACAACCTAAGCATGAACTCTATATCATAACATCAATAAAAATCATTAAAGTACTTACTTTGATGCCTCGTACCTCTTTCTAATTACAAAATACACACGTTAGTAACTTCAAGGAGAATAATAAACAAAACAATTAAATTAAATAATAATTGAAATAGAGATTTGGGACCAAACCCTTAGAAATTAAACCTTTCACGTCTAGGGCAAAGGCAACTTCGAATATGGCTAGGTGTATCTAAATCTAATGAACGCGGAATTTTTATGTTTGAGAAAAAGCTAGTTTAGAAAAGAGAGAGAGAAAGAATAAGAATTGGTAGATTGTAGATTATAGACGAAAATTGGTGAAAACTGATGAAAATTGATAATTGTTGATGAAAGAAAACGGAGTTTTTACAACGTTATTTATAAAGAAAATCAGCCAAAAAGATAAAATATCCAAAACAGAGCTCTGACATAAAAAACCGAGTTGGCGCCATACGCTGACTTTAGCGCCAGACGCTAAGGTTTGCGCCAGGCGCCAAGTCTAGCGTCAGGCGCCAATCATAGTGTTAGGCACTACAGCTGGCGTTTGGCGCTAACTCAGAAATCCACGCGTTTTCTTAAAATCAGATAAAAATTGCCGTACAAGAGGATAAAATCATATTTCCCTCAAAAAATGTTCTTTGATTCTAATTAAAACTCTAAAAAGTCAACCAAAGTCAATTTATCAATGCTAATTGAATTAGGAATGAAAATAACCTTCTAGAAGAATCTAGAAGAATCTAGAAGACTAAAACCATTCCTAATTGCATTAGGAATGATAAATCTATATTAGGCCCTCCCCTAGATCATTGGGCCGCATATAAGGCTCAAACCGGGCCTAGTTTGGTAAATTGGCCATAACTTCCTCAATATTCATCGGAATTGGGCTTATAATATATCGTTGGAAAGGTCTTGTCAATCCCCATCCAACTACACTACTATTGGACCCATATCATGGACCAACCAAACTGGATTGGCTGTTTTCTTAAAATAAGTTTTCAAAAACAGAGAGAAGAGAAAAGAAATTAAAACTATCCGCAACACTAGACTTTCCACAATTTCACTTCATTCGATTATGATTTGACGCGAAAGGTACTAATCACTAGGTTTGGTTTTGGGGAGACACAAATGGGTGTCTACAATAACACAAAAATAAATCTGAAATTATAAGTTTAAACCATCAAAATCATGAATTGGTACTGTAACACCCAATTTTTCTGAGCTGATATTTTGCATGGGTAATTCTCCTGCCGATTATTTTCTGATAAAATGTTTCATTAATTTAAAAAAAATAATATATATTTCTCTAAATTAGTCTTAGTCTTATTTTTGTATTTAAATGGTAAAAGTTATATATTATTTTGAATATTAATCGCTATAGCGGTTTTAAGTTGTGCGCGCGAAATAGTTTAACAGGACCGACCATATGCTAATGCTCTATATGTTGACCAATTCTATTAAGTCTCTTAAGTCGGGGAGTGAATGGTTTTTCCTGCTCACTAATCCTAGTAACTCCCACTTAAATTAGCCGTAATGATGATTATAATTCCCAACCCTTGAATTTTGCTTAACTCTTAAACTCCTCTCTTTCCCCTCTATTAACTCTCATGTTCTCATCCATTTTCTCTCAATTTGCTGCTGTTGTATATGTATGTTTTTAATATCTAAACACACGAAAATCTCACAAAAATCTATTAATTAACGGGTTTCCATTGGAGGGCTTTTTGGAGCTTTGATCCTTGTTCGTTGGGCTCGTTTGTACTCGTTCTTGCACTCTACTTTCAAGGTAAATAGTACTATCCCTTAGACTAGATTTCACCTAGTTTTGAATTCATGATTTAGGCCTAGAACAATTGAGAAAGTCGTATGACGAAAACTAGTACGATCGTTATAAAAACTGATTTTTAATTAGATGAATTATGAACTTTTTTCCAATTGATTTTTGTGTGACATGCGTGTTCAATGGGACTGCTATATTCTCACCTTTGTATATGTATGTCGAAATATCAAGGATTAAAACTTATGTAATAACTCATGATCATGTTAGTTAATTACCAAGTTTTTTTGTTCACTTGCTGCTGCGAAATTTCTCTTTGGTGTCATGTGCTTTTTGGACCTTCAAGTTACATTGGGATATGTTTAGTGTGGAGTTGACTTTCATGGTTAATGGTGACCAAATTAATTACTTGAATTTCTAGTTTTGTTGGGTGATAATTGTAGCTAATATAATTGTTGTTATGAGAGGTTGTATCTTCGGTTTCGTGGAGTGAGGTGGAGCAAACTACTGTATGCTATTCTTATAAAATAGTGTGAGTATAGTACTCTGATTATCACTTTATAAATCATGCTAGGAGTTCATGTAATTATATTATGTAATGTATCTTCAAGTTATTAATTGGTACAATGACTAGTAATCTAAGTAGGTGAACTTTGGCTTGATAATATTGGGGTATCTGAACTCTTATGTAAGCTGTTGGTTGGGATTAGTTTAGGGTGTATAATCATGATTAAACCTTGTTATGTCTCTTATTATACTTTATAATACTTGTGTCAATGTGAGGGTCAATGTGTGCAAGTTTGATAATTTTAGAGCAATAATCTAATTATTCTGATTTTTTTCTAGAAGTATGTATTTGCAATTTGTAAAAATTGGACAGCATGTATATGTATGTGTATAGTGTGCATATTTCTGATTAAAAGACTTCTCATGGGGTTGGTAACCCACTATTTAACGTATACGTATTGCGGTATTTGATTTGATCATTCGTGAGTATAAAGTCATATGTGGCATCTCTGCTGATCATTGATAATTTTGATTTAAAATTGTATTATTTTATTGATTTTTATATTGACTATAAGTTAGGAGCCATTGGACTGCGGGATTCCAATGGTTAGAACATGCCAACTACTTGGCTGCGGGGATTCAAGTAGTATAATCTGGGTTAATTGTTGTCGTCCGGGAGGTTCGGAGGTGTAAGTCCATATCTGGCTTCTATCCAGCACCGGGAGTTTGGCCATTCTTAGACACAGTCTCCTGTGAGTTGACTAGAGGTTCGCCTGACAAACCTTAGGAAGTGGACTGCGGGCTTCCACAAGCGTTCGATCCTACTTTAGTCAAATTGTTTTTCTATGATATAAATATTATTACTACACTATTTAACCTGTCTTGCTTGTTTGAAGTATTATATGAACTTTAACAATTATTTTATTCTGTTTCAAGTTTTGATTTACTAAGTAACCCTATTTTCCATTGAATAGTTTCTTTCTAATATATTTATTTTCTTTTAGTTCATGTCTTGTGACTTTGTTTTCATATTCCTTTTTCCTTGTTCTTACCTTGTCTTGATTCTTGCTATGTGATCTCCTTGTCTTTGGGAGAACTGCTAGTTACTCCCCACTGATTGTGGAACCTAAATGTTATTTGCAGGTGAAGAGTAGCTTCTGTTGAGTCTGGACGAGAGCAGAGTGTTTAGTTTGTTTCATAACAGTTTTATAGACTTCCCGATGTTATCTTTAGTCCATCTTTTTTTGGGGACAATTGGATTTGAGGTTGTTCTGCCTCATTTGAAGCTTTCTATGTTTAATGAGTTTTCTTTCACTTAAATAATTTTATATCACCTTTTCAGGTGTTTCCTTTATTTTTTTTAGTAACCTTTAGAGTGACATTACCGTCTCGACGTTATTTCCGCTAACGTCTCGCCTTAAGGTGTTATAGGTACTAAATTAACTAATTCAAACAATAAAATAAAAAACCCAAAACAATTTAATAACATTAAGCAAAATAATGAAAACAAAGGAGGAGGAAGAAGGAGGGGCGGCCACGGTGGGCCACAGTTGGGTGGTCGCCGGAGTCTTGGGCAGCAGTGAGCTTTGTTAACGTAGGAAAAGGAAAAAGAAAGAAAGAAAGAAAAAAGAAAAGAAAAGAAAATTAATAAAAAATCAAATAAAATAACATAAAGAGAAAAGAAAATAAGACTAGTCAAATTTATTAAAAAAAAAAACCTTTTAAATGCATCATTTTGCGAAAAAAAACCTTTTAAAAGCTTTATTGTAAAAGAAAACCCGAACTTAAAATTGTTTTGTTTAAAACAACCTAGTAACGCTAATCCACATAATTAATATCTAATTTCTTCTAATCACTCTATAACTCTTACTTAACTATTTAATAATTAAATTAATTTATAAATTTAAAAATAAAATAAAAAAAACCACCACCCCACAACTAGGCAGCCACCCTTTCCTCATCCCCTTGCAGCAGCCCCCACCTCTGGCAACCCAACTCCACCGCTGGTCGATCCCCCTCCTTTTCCCCTTCTCCCGTTGCAACCCTCCCCCTCCCTAAACCCTGGCAGCATCCACCAATCGCCATAATCATTGCCGCATAACCCAATTCCATGTCTTCTCCACCGCAATCACCGCCACAAACAAAGTAAAAAATTGCTGAGGTGTTCTTATGCACTTACCTTCTCTCTCCTCAAGGTATGTTCTTACCCTTGACTATTCTAAAAATTTTGCGACTCTTGATAACATAGATGGTGGTTTTCGTGGTCAAGGTGGTGCATAATTGGAGGATTGGGGTTAGAAGTTTGGAAGAAACTCAAGAAAAGGTTAGGAAAGGGGAGAATGAAGGGTTTGTGGAAGTAACCACCATTGTTGAAGGCATTGAAGGTTGAGAATAAAAAAAAAAAGAGAGATTTAAGAAGAAGGGGGCTTTTGCCATGGTTTAGAGGGGGAGGGAGGTGGTCGCCGGGGGTAAGGGCTGCTGCCAGGGGAGGGGAAAGGGTGGCTAACCGGTGTTGGGGTGGTGGTTTTCTATTTTTTTTTTAATTTTTAAAATAATTTAATTATTAAATAGTTAATCAAGAGTTATAGAGTGATTAGAAGGAATACACGTTAATTAAGTGAATTAGTGCTACTAGGTTGTTTTAAACAAAAAAAATTAACTTCAGGTTTTCTTTTACAAAAAAGCTTTTAAAAGGTTTTTTATTTTATTTTTTTTTTCACAAAATGACACATTTAAAAGGTTTTTTTTAGCAAATTTTCCATAAGACTAACCTTTTGTGTGGGAAAAATCTTGGGGATGTATGAGGTATTTATAGGAGAGAGAGTTGTAGTGTAAGTAGAAATATTGGGCCTCATAAAAATAATGGGTCAATTAAGAAATAAAAATAGAGAAATTTTGTCAACAACTATCAATTAAAGCGCGTGTTTTGAAAACAACTACATATTAATTTTGTATTTTAAAAAAGAACTACCACAAAATTTTAAAAAGTTTAAGTAGCACTACCACTCTAATAATTCCAACTAGAATATTCGGCATGTAGGTTCCACTTTTTACCTTTTCCTCCTATAATCACCATCTAAATTAACTACATTACCTTTTATAAATGTAAAATGTGATAAAAAGTAAGACCCAAATGCCAAAAATTCTAACCAAAATTGTTAGAGTGATAGTGCTACTTAAACTTTTTATAAATTTGTGGTAGTTCTTTTAAAAAAAGTTTTTAATAGTTAGTTATTTTAAAAACACGTGCTTTAATTGGTAGTTGTTGACAAAATTTCCTAAAAATGGAAAAAGCTTTGTTTGTTTGGACATATATTGTAGAATTGACAATTAAAAAAATCCTTTTGTAACAAAATGGTTATCAACCCAAAATAATTTGAAACCTATAGAATAATTCCGAGAAAAATACAAATTATAAAATAAAATTTAAAATATTTAAAAATACAGGGGATTACAATATATGTAATAATATTAAGGTAATTTGGCCCCTGTAAGAAAACTTGTATTGTAACATAATGACAACAATGTATTTAATACGTTTTTATTTATTAGATGATGACAGGGTATAGTCGTATCCCCAAATCAAAAGTAATTCCTAAATCCTCTAACTAATGTAGATAGGGAAGTAGGGTCGAATCCACAGAGAAACGGATCTTTCTATTCCTAATTAACTAATATAATCTAGATTATGAGGTAACCAAAATTTATATTTGAATAATAAACTAAACTACGGAGATCAAGAATAAGGAGAAAATAATATATAAAAGGATCTAGGGCATAGGTTCACCAATAAATAATATTCCATGGTAGAATGTAATAATCATTCATCAATGCATACATCAATCAGATTAAAAAGGGCTTTCGCTACGTATTATAATCACACAATTAATTCCTCGGCCCAATCTAAGTTTCCTCATCGAGTCTTGATTAAACGATCCAATAGCCTCGGTATCTCATACCGAGCCCTTAATCACCGGTTCGATGGCTCTAACCGGCCCTGGGCTATAGAATCTGGTCGTGCTTCTCCAATGTTTGTGATTGCTCCAAAATATCTCGGGAAAATACTCCAAAAGCATAAATCCCTGCAAATGTCAACCAAATCTACGAAAACACTAGAAAACACCAATTAGTAATAAAAGTGGCCCTAAAGAGCCAAAAACACTACTAATTATGACCAAGGGACGGGGGTAAAATACTATATAAAATAGACACATCAAACTCCCCCAAGCCAAACCTTTGCTTGTCCCTAAGCAAAGATCTCATCAATGAATCAATAAATATGCTTCACCCCAAAAAGTAAAAATCAAGCACAAACGATCCAGTGTAAATCAAATAAACATGCTTCAAAATCAACTAATCAAATCCATCTAATTACCAATCTTCCCTAACAATTGTCAAACAAAGCAAACCACAAGAGCATATAGAATTCAAGACTAGTGCTCGTGCACTCAACTCTTATTTTTGTGGCGAGTAAAAGATGTTCTCGATCGCTCTCCATCCAACCCCTTTATGTGAACAATGCCCTCCCAACTCACTCTCTCGTGTGTATAAAACAATGAACGCTCAATCCTACTAGTCGACTCGAAATATGTCAAATCATAACTTGCATTGATAAGCAACACTTTCACATTCATACAATTCTATGCACAAAGGTCGGAAGGTCTTTAAAGCTTGTAATGTAAGGCTAGGGTAAAGGGTAGGATAAATTTGGGAATATGTGAGAGGAAAGCAATGCATTAAGGGAGCCAAATCCTAATAAAACCCATGATCAAAATAAATAATGATCGACATCTCCTACATAACCAACTCTAACATCAACCAAATATACTCCAAACATAATAAACAATCCCAACTCTTACATATCACTCATAAGATATAATAATGAAGAAGTGGAGTGAATAAAAAACTTGAATTTTTCATTGAAGCTCAATTTTTTTTTTTTTTTTTTTTTTTTTTTTTATCAACCTCCAATTAGAACATTTGAACATTGAACACTTTTCTTTTCTTTTGAAGTTCACCTATTTTTTTCAACATATTTTTTTCTTGAACTTCTCTTTTTTTTCATAACATCATGCTTTATTTTTTTCAAGAAAATATAACTCTCAAACTCATCAAAAATAAACATGATCAACAACAAAACAACTTCTCAAAAGCCCACCCAAGCTGTGCAAATAATAAGCACACTACAAACTCCCTCACCTCACTCACTAATAGCTCCCCCAAGCCAAGCTTGGGACTAGTAACCAATGGGGCAAAAAAGGGTTGTAATATGGCTAATAAAACAACAAAAAGTCAAGGCAACAACATGGGTAGCAAGAAAGGAACAAATGTATCTACAATATCTGGAGGCTACCTAAAAGAACAAATGCCTTCGTCCTCCACAATGTGCATAATAATGAATCATATAAATATTACTAATAGTTGCAAACCAATACTCAAATTCATTGACATATCAGGAACTATGGAACTATCACACATTCCTAACCAAATCAACTAGTCAAGCACTATATTCACAAGTAGTTGGACAAAATTGACGCATGTTAAGGTTTCAAGGCAATCAAACATTAAATCATGATTAACTAATCCACAATGCTTATCATCAAATACCAAGAATCAAAACAATTTTCTCAACTAAGGGACACAGGGAAGCATAATTTACAATTCATTGGGACGTATTTTTTAATTTTTTTTGTATTTTTCATATATAAGAAAGCAATAAAAACTACACTAGGAAAGAAATAAATATAGATGAGAGAAAGAAAGTTACCATATATACAAGAAATCTCCCCCCCAAGCCAAATCAAGCAATGCGACTTGGGAGGGTAGCTAGGAGGAGCTACTCATCATCGTCATCCATCCTCTCATATCCTCCTCCATGGCTCGAGCCGGCACCACCCTGGCTCGGTCCAGCACCACTATAACCCGAATCACCTGCAAAGTAGTTAGGGTCCACATTCTCCCCATACCCCCAAAAGGAGCGTCACCCCCATAACCATGGAATGAAGAATAGTCCACATAAGTACCATACGCACCGGGGTGAGAATACCCTCCTTGGGGGTATTGGAACCAAACGGGAACAAGTGAATCGGGGGGAATAGCCCCCCGACGGGCATAATCATCATACATGGGGTACAAACCCCTCCCGACGTTCCTCTCCACATACCCCACCTGCCTATCTAGAGACCCAACTCTAGTGTCCAAGTCTCTAACCATACTCTCGACTCTCCCTTTGCCCCATCTCAATCCTATCCAATTGGCTCCTAAAAGCCAAAAAGTCATAAGGGGCGTTGGGGTCAATGTTGTAGTTGGTTGAGGAAGTGGGAATGTCATATGTGAAGGGTGGAGGTGGTGGGTAGTGTGGTGGGTAGTGATGAGGGGAGTGGTCTAGGGGAGATTGGTGGGGTTGTGGTGAATGGTGAGGTGGTTGGACCTCACCTTGACCGTTAATCTCGAAAGTATAAGAAGGCTTCCCCTTCTCAAATTTGGTCAAGGCGGGGTTGGGAAAGGTGAAGGCTTGATCCCTCCTACCCGATTGTCGGTGGACTATCCGCCAAGTGTCACCCCCCACGGGTTGCACCCAGTTTAGACTCCCTAGATAGGCTAGGTCCATGAGGTTTGATCCAACAACTTTTCTATGCCCATCCGGGTTTCAACCTAGGTGTTTTTTGGCAATGTGGGTCACTAACCCCCCAAAATAAATAGGTGCCCTAGACCTACTAGCCTCAGCCGCATTGGCCGCCCTTTGGAAGTGATTGGCTATCCTATGAGGTATGTTCAATTTTTCGGCGTTAGGAATTACATAGGATGCCAAAAGTTCCAACTCCTCTCTCCTCACATTTGCCGGTTCATGCCTCCCAAAAATAGTGAGGCCGGCAAATCTTTGTCAAAATTTTGGGACGGGATGTTGAATCCACGTCCCTTTGGCATGTTGGAGGTTAACCAAATCCTCCCCAATTAGCCTCTTATAGACCACGGCGGTGTGGTCTTGAGAGGGTTCAATCGGTTTATCCGATTTCAAATCAAACAACTTTCCGAATTCTTTAAGAGTTAGTCTCACATCGTTGTTTAATAATACATCTTTGTTTAATAATCGGAATTGTACATGAGTGATTAGTGCATTCATTTTAATAACATTAAAACTTGAAATAAATTCTAATGTTAAATAGTCATACGTATCATGGCACATTTGAAAGAAACCACTCATGCCTATACCTTTGAACAATTTTTCCACATATTTATCTAAACCTAACCTAGCTAGTGTGGGATGATGAATAAAATGGGTAGAGATTACCTGGCGATCAATGAGGTTTAACATTCTAGCATGTTGCTCCTCCGAGGTGATGACAACCTCCTCCCATCCGGGAATTTGAAGGTCCAGGTTGACCGTTGGTTGTGGTGCCCTCGAACTCTCACCCCTTTGTGTCCTTGAACGTTTTGAGGCCATTATATGTGGAAAAATTTGATGTTTGGAGCTTTCTCTCTCTAAGGGTTTGAAGGAAATATGAGAGAAATTGGGAGAAAATAGGTGGGAAATGTAGAGGAAGATGTGAGGATCAAGAATATGTAAGAAATTTGAGGTTTTGATGGGTGAATTTGAGGAGATCTTGGATTGAAGGTGTAGTTGAAGGTGTGAAAATGGAGGTTTTAGAGAGAGAAAGTGTGAAGGAGAAGGAAGAAGTAAAAAAGAAAAAGAAAAGAGAAAGGGAGAAAAGAGTTAAAACCCCGGATCAAAAAGGCGCGCCCGATCGGGCGAAGGTGGTTAATGCCAATTCGCAAAGTGCGCGCCGATTGCGCGCAAACTCGAACCTGGAAATCGCCCTTTGCTCGCCCGATCGGGCGAGCTTCGCCCGATATTTCTTTTTGTGGCACTCGATTTCTCCAAAATTCCGCCCGATCGCGCGGATTCGCCCGATTAGGCGAAATTTCCCTCGATTTCTTCCTTCACTTGCGTGCCCGATTGGGACTCTTCGCCCGATCGGGAGAAATAAACTCGATCTCTGACCCTTAGGTGCGCCCGATCGGGCGAGCCTTGCCCGATCGGGCCTGTACCCAGACCTGGAGCTTCTCTTTCTTCGTTTAACTTTTTTTTTTCTCTTGAAACCTCTGTACTATGGGATCTCAACCTGTACAAAAACACTCATGAAAGGTAAAATTCACTCTCCTCGCCTCTCTAAAATAAAAATAAAAATAAAAATAGAGAAAAAGGAAAACTAGTCTAGAAAGCAAGAAATACGGGCTGCCTCCCGCAAAGCGCTGGTTTATCTAGGTCCCGCACGACCCTATTACCACATTATAATAACTAGGATCCTTGGCATAACGCTTGATCGAGTGGTTTCTCACCCGGTCTAACGGTGTTTCGGCTGCGACGCGACTTCTTGACATGCCCTGTGGGACGCCAATTCACCTTATTTGGTGGATCCTCCTTGACTTGGAATGGGGGATCTTTAATGCTACGCACTAAAGATCCATCTTTGATCGAGGGTTGCTTCAAATTGTCATTGCATTCAACACTTGCAACTCGATGTGGCGGAACACTTACCGTAGGCTCCAATCGTGCAACTTGCTTAATTGATTCCACCTTGTCGTCCTCAAAACCAAGACCAACATTGTAGAGTGCTCTTTCTATCGCATCAACTTCCTTCTGCCATTTGTCTATCTCATCTGAAAAGGATGCAACACTAGATACCGCCTCCAAGGGATCTTTTTCCAGAGCTTGGGGTTTGTTAGAATAATTCTCAACCACATTAACAATGAAACATTTTTCCTCAGTCATTGAGCTTTTAGGGGTATTATTAAGATTGAAAATAACTTTATCATCCCCTACTGATAGTGTTAACTTACCACTTCTTACATCTATGACTGCTCCTGCAGTGTTAAGGAATGGTCTACCCAAAATAATTGGGGTTTGCATATCCTCATCCATATCAAGAACAACAAAATTAACAGGTATATAAAATTTACCTACTCTAACGGGGATATCCTCTAAAACACCTAAGGGGTATTTGAAAGAACGGTCGGCCATTTGTTGAGTAATATTGGTAGCTTTTAATTTACCCATATTCAACTTGGAACACACAGATAATGGCATGACGCTAACGCTAGCACCCAAATCACACAATGCATTATCAATCATTAGATTGCCTATATGACAAGGGATAGAAAAACTACCCGGATCTTTTAATTTAGGTGGAGACTTATTTTGAAGTACGACACTACACTCTGCAGTGAAAGCTACTGTCTCTACCTCATTAATAGACCTTTTCCTCGTCAATATTTATTTCATAAATTTTGCATACGAGGGGATTTGTGTGATTAATTCAGTGAAGGGGACTGTTACCTTCAAATCCTTTACCATCTCCAGGAACTTACCAAACGGCTTATCCAAGTTTGTCTTTAATTGACGATTGGGGAATGGAAGTTTGATAATTGGCTTTTGAGCATTGCTGCTCTTGTCTAGAGTAACCACCTTCTCTGGAGTCGTACCCTGCAATGTAGAATTAGATATGTTAGTATTATCCTTTAGCCCTGCAGGGCAATTAACTACATTGTTTGGTTTAACGCAATCAAGATTAGCATTATTTAATAAAACAGGTTCATCAACTTTGGGCATAGGGGGCCCGTCATAGTTTGAACCACTCCTTAGAGTAATTGTGAATGCTTGATCCGTAGGCCTGGTCGGCTGTGCCGGTAGAGCTCCTTGTTGGCGGGCTTGTAGAGTAGCGAAAATTTGCGTAATTTGATTATTTACAATTTATTATGTGCTAGAATTTGATCAATTGTCGCATCTCTACTATCCATGTGTTTTTGCATATTAACCAACATTGCTCTAATTTCCACTAGAGAAGGGTCAGAAGATGAGGAGGATTGTTGTGGTTGGTTCTTCTAGCCAGCATTGGGATGGTAATATTTCTGCTGCTGTTGTGGCGCCTGTGGTTCTTGTGGTGGTGGATTTTGAACATTAGTACTCCGGTAGGAAATGTACGGATGATTCTGATACCCAGGATTGTAGGTGTTGGAGTATGGGTTATTCTGCCTATAAGCTTGAAAGGCATTAACTTGCTCCACGGAACTCCTGCAATCTTGTTCCCAATGACCTAAAATACCACAATTTTCACAGAAAGCCTCATTAGAGTTATTATTAATCGCAGAAACATTAGCTACATTAGCAGTGCTCAGATTATCTAATTTTTGGCATATAGAGGTCAGTTGAGCTTGCAAAAAGGATACAGAGTCAACACTATGTTTCCACTTGTTAGCAAATCCTCTAGGATTCCCATATTCGGAATTGTGTATCGCCATATCTTCAATAACCTGACTTGCATCTTCAACATCAAGATTCATAAATCTCCCACTAGCTGCAGAATCTAAAATTATTCGAAAAGAATTTCCAAGGCCATTATAAAAGGCTTGGATTAACTGCCATTGTGCTAAATTATGGTGAGGGCAATCTCTTTGTAGATCCTTGAACCTCTCCCAAGCCTCATATAAAGATTCATCGGCTTCTTGGGCAAAGTTCTGAATCGTACTCCGTAATACGGCTGTTCTCTCTGCAGGGTAATACTTGTTATAAAAATTCAAAACAAGAGTTTCCCAGTCAGTTATACCAAATGCAGTTCTATTTAAGCCATTAAACCACAATTTAGCTTTTCCAATTTAAGAGAAGGGAAAGAGAATCTCCCTGATTTGGTCTTGAGTGACCCCGGCTTGCCTGATGGTGTTACAATATTGACAATAGTCGGCAATGTGAAGATTTGGGTCTTCACCCTTTGCTCCACTGAATTGCTTCCTCTCTATCATCGTTATAAACTGAGGTTTAATTTCGAACTGAACCCCATCAAGATCCGGAGTAGGAGTGAGATGTGGAAAATCTGTAAGCTTTGGTTGTGAGTAATCACTAAGCTTCTTTGGAATCGCCATCTTTGATTCTGCGTCTGATGATGCCTCTGAATCGCTAGAACCAGTTGGAGGATCGCGGTGATTGTTATTATTATCACCAGAATCCGCCAGGATTTGCTTGTAGAGATTTTTCTGTCTATGAAAGGAACGTTCTATCTCGGGATCGAATGGGATGTACCCCGATATGGAACACCTGGGCATAAACAAAAACTAGAAGCAAATGTGAGATTTGCCTTAGAGAACTAACGCTCTCTGAGACAAAAAAAAATAATCTAGACTACAAAAATAATCAGACATAAAAATAAAACCGTCTCCCCGGCAACGGCGCCAAATTTTGACAGGGTATAATCGTATCCCCAAATCAAAAGTAATTCCTAAATCCTCTAACTAATGTAGATAGGAAAGTAGGGTCGAATCCACAGAGAAACGGATCTTTCTATTCCTAATTAACTAATATAATCTAGATTATGAGGTAACCAAAATTTATATTTGAATAATAAACTAAACTACGGAGATCAAGAATAAAGAGAAAATAATATATAAAAGGATCTAGGGCATAGGTTCACCAATGAATAATATTCCATGGTAGAATGTAATAATCATTCATCAATGCATACATCAATCAGATTATAAAGGGCTTTCGCTACGTATTATAATCACACAATTAATTTACCGGTATTAAATCTCATCTTTCAAATCTCGACTTAACCATTTATAAATTAACTTGCCTATTGAATCTAGACCTAAACATCTATTCTCATCTGTCGAATCTCGAATCAATATTGTCAAACTCATGCATAAAAGATCAGGCCTAATCTAGTCACAGAGCATTAAATCAATCAATAGGAAATTAATCTAGCATTGATAATTAACGTCAATAAATTACCCCTTCATATTATTTATGGATCCCCATAAACCCTAGAAATAAAACTACTCACACATAATAAAAACTATACAAATCAAAGCAATAAAGCAAGACATGATTAAAGGAATGAAATAACAACTAAGATTAAGGGAAGAGAAATAGTTACCAAAGAAAATCTGTATTAATGAAAATAATAAAGAACAAGAGTTGAGAGAAAAGTTAAGAGAGAAAAAAATCCTAATTAGAGAGAGAAAATCTAAGAAAAGAAGGTCACCCAAAATTACGTACAAATCTCGTACTTAAACATTACCTAAAACAAAAATTAAAACTAAACTAATCAGGTCTGAGAAAACACGCGCTCGATCGGGCGGCCACGATCCACCTGGGTAGCCGCGCCCGATCGAGCTAACGCTCACCCGATCGGGCGCGCCTTCTTGCTGGTGCTCTCTTATGCGCGCCCGCCCGATCGGGCGCAAGCTTGCCCGATCGGGCCCGGTCTTCTTCTTCGAGGCTCGGATTTTTATTGGGCTCAATTCCTCGGCCCAATCTAAGTTTCCTCATCGGGTTTTGATTAAACGATCCAATAGCCTCGGTATCTCATACCGAGCCCTTAATCACCGGTTCGATGGCTCTAACCGCCCCTGGGCTATAGAATCTGGTCGTGCTTCTCCAATGTTCGTGATTGCTCCAAAATATCTCGGGAAAATACTCCAAAAGCATAAATCCCTACAAATGTTAACCAAATCTACGAAAACACTAGGAAACACCAATTAGTAATAAAAGTGGATCTAAAGAGCCAAAAACACTACTAATTATGACCAAGGGACGGGGGTAAAATACTATATAAAATAGGCAAATTAGATGACTCACTTTTTAAAACTACAAATTTCAATTTAAATACCTCATTTTCTTCTTTATTTAATAAATTCTCACTAGTTCTCTTTTATTACTTGTAGGGGTGAGCAAACCGGGTACCTGGTCAAAATTTTAGGACCCGAACTTGGAATTGGTAGGAACCGGGTCCTAAAATGTGGATCCGGAATAGGAATTGGTTCAACCGAATCCTAAAATTTAGGAATTGGTATTCAAACCACTAGGTACCGGTTCCGGTTCCAGGTACCCACTTATGTATGTAATTGTTAAAATATAATACAAATTATAATTTTTATTTTTGTTAGGTTTTTTTTTAGTGTTTAATACTTATATTTATATATGCATTAAGCTATTTGTATCTATGTTATGTATTAATAATATTTTTTTAATTTACTAATTAGATACATTCAACATATTTTTATTATTTAAAATTTATTTAGTTTAGCATACATTAGGTAACCGGGTACCCAACCGGTTCTTGTTCCAAAAAGTTGAGAATTGGAATTGGAATTGGAATTGGAAATAATCGGGTCCTTAATTTATTCCCCGGAATTGGAACCATCGGGTCTAATTTCGTTTATGGACCCGCCGGTTTCAATTCTGGGTACCCGGAATTTTTACTCACCCCTAATTACATGAGTCCTCTTTTTTTTTTTCTCTCTGCACCAAAAATTGTCTAAAAATATAATCCCTCCGTTTTTAAATAATTGCTCCACTTTTCCTTTTCGGCCGTTTTTAAAAATACTTGCTCTATTTTCTTATTTGAAAACTTTTTACAATATTTAATTTATTTCTACCACCTAATGGACCCAACAAATATCGTACTTTATCCATTTCATATTCTCTTACCTCCAATTTCTTCTTTACTTTTGCTTTTTACAATTTCATATTCTTCCACCAGCCCTACTACCTCCATATTTTATTACTTTCTCCAATTTATCTTAAAACTCCGCGCATGCAGAAATGGAGCAAGTATTTAAAAACGGATAGAGTACTACGCACAATTATATAAGTCATACAACTAAAAAGATCAAAAGTAGAAGTACGGACTATAGAATACGAAGTATATTTTATTCAAGTGGACACGATTGATTTTTAAAAATAATAACAAAAAATGACACGATTGACAGCAATTGTTGTTTGTTTGTACTAATAATTTGATAAGAAAACACGGCACATTACCTACTTCGTTTGAAATGGACATAGAAATGTAGAATATAGATAAATTCCTTAGATCCGTTTACACAAGAAAAATTTCAATAATCAAGAAAGGCTGAAAGAGCTCAAGATGGAAAACAATGGAAGAATGTTGTGGAGATATAACAAGGAGGAGAAACACGAAGAAATAGATTCAGGAGATAAGAAGAAACCATTGACAGTGAGAACAGCTTTAGGATTGTTATTGGAAAACATTGACCCCAATGATGAGCGAACACTCGTTCCGATGGGTCACGGGGATCCCTCCCCATTTCAATGCTTTCGTACCGCCGCCACTGCCGAGGATGCTGTTGTTGCTACTCTCCGTTCCGCCACCTCTAATTGTTACGCCACCACCTACGGCCTCCCACCGGCTAGAAAGTATGACTTACACTACTCTTTTCATTTAGTTTTTTCTTTAATTTTTTTTTTTTTTATCACATTTTTTTTTTTTTTTTTTTTTTGGAAAAAGATAAGAATACTACAGTAAGAAAAATGCTTTTTCTATAATTGTCTGTTGTTTGGCACTCAGCATAGCCAGCCGTTAACCATTTAAAATGGTTATTACGAGAGAGAATGTGGCAAAATAACTAAAAAATGAAGAGGGAGAAATTTTTGGAAATAAAAAGCAATAACTTAGTTGTAACCAGGTTATAAAACTTGGTTATTGAGTGAAATAATAGGGCCAATTTACTTGGTCATTGAGTGAAAGAGGGAGATTGTATGATGTGGTAGGGTAAAAGTAAGAGAGATAAGATGTGTAATCAGAGTCAACTTTTAGGCTACATTGGTTATTTATAAGAGTGGTTAAGGTGGAAGATAGAGAAATTAATTAAATAAGTGATAACCACAATGGTTGTGGGCAATTATTGTGTTTACTCTTATTTATATTTTTGCTCGTGATGAAAGTATATTCAGCCACGTACGTATTCTTTTTCTAGTAAAGTTGATTCGATGTTAGAGCTATCAAAAATTCAAAAGCTCACCTAACCCGAATATCGGAACCCAATTATGACAAAAATTCAAAAGCTCACCTAACCCGAATATCGGAACCTAATTATGACTTGACTTGTTTGAACCTGAAAAATTGATGATCCGAACCTGATATGACCCGACTTGAAACCAACTTGAGACCCGAGTTAACCTTAGGATTCGTGACCCAAATTCTAACATGATCCGACTCAAACATAACTCATCAATTATTGATCTAAATTGAACCCGACCCAAATCCGAAATCGATCCAAACCCATTTTGACCCGTTAAAATCCAAAATCAACCCGACCCAAATTCAACTCGGCCTGGATTCAACCCTACTTTTTGGTAATATGACTCAAATTCAACCTGATCTATTTTTAACATGACCCAAACCTTATGTAACCCAACCTGAATAGTAAAGCAATTAATTCAAATTTACCCGAACCAAGCTAACTCAACCCAAATGCTCAAATTGACAAATCTACCTTTAACATTGCTTACACATTGAATCCCTTAATCAACTTTCCCACACAACACATATTTTAACTCTTATACTCTTATCCAATATAGCTAGTAATCTAGTTTAGCACATTAATGCTTTAAAATGTTTCCCTTAATGAAGCTAGTGGATTGTAATCTGAATCATAAAAGTATAATGGAGTATTAAATTGGCAAACCAAATTAATGTCAACACGTTTTATATATATATATATATATATATATATATATATATATATATATATATATATAAGATTCTATTAATGAAAAACAATATTACAACCGAAGCAAAAGTAAAACCTAAGAGAACTAAAATATGCAATAAAACAACACAACAAAAAGACAACTTTGTGTAAGGAAACAAACTAACACAGCTAAACCAACCCTCAAACATGGCATTCCACTTACCATTGGAGGGCAACCGAAGGAAACGAAAATACCAAAGAAGTCTTGCATCAAACCAAACCAACTATTGCAGAGATGCCAAACTAACTATCACCAAGAGAATCGTGCCACAATCAAGAAGTGAACCAAGAGATGCCAAACTAACTGAAATATTCGAGATGGGCCAAGAACACCAAGTAAACCCCATAAAGAGACTTGAAATTGGCCTTGGCATTGGCGCAGAAGGAAATTCAATGTGGACGTAGACGAGAGACAAAATAACCAAAAATTGATTGCACCCTGATGCTGAAGAAAGGACCTTTGACATCGTTCCAGTCCTAAAGTTTGAAAAGCAAGCTAGCATCCTAGGAGTCTAGGAACAAACCCAAAAAAGTTGTATGCTTGAACAACTTTACCATGAAAAACCGTGCATCCAAATCCAGGTTCTCTTCTTGTTACTCTACCAATAGTGTAAGAAAATGGAGGACTTTGCTTACCCCAAACACTAAAAATGGGGAGCCTCCTTCAAGATTTTGATTAACAGCGATGATTGACTTTGTCATCACCAAAACTAACAACAAAGGGATGATAGAAAATGTATGAATGATCATATCATCCCACAACAAAGCAACAAGAACAACAAACAAACATCTCCCCTCATCACCACTCTTCTGCTGCAAACTATAAATAATAACTATATAACTCGATCCCCCATACTACAAAGCAAGGAAACCACCTATACTCCAGAGAAGGGAACCACAAAACCAAACTATTAAAAACTCCCCTTCACCCAAAAACTTCTTATTCCTAGGGGAACATAGTCACATCCCGAAAAGGCAATTAAAAGAACCACCAACCTAACTATGAAAGAATTGCTTAACCTCACAACCCCTAAAACTAACCAACCACGCAGGAAAGACAAAGACAACACTTCGAAAGCCTCCATAACTAAGACAATCTTATGGAACTCTAACTCATGACTAAGTAAAGAAAGAGTATTATTAAAACATAACAACCCAAACAACTGAAAAATCAACTTGCACAAGAACAACATAATTAAATCAAGAAAGACCAAGACCAACATCTAACCACTACTAACCAGAGCAAAAAGCATAGCAAAAAACATAAAAGAAATTGTGAATCAACAAGAAGAAGCAGAATTGAAACAAACCTCACCAGCAAACTGTCCTAATACCAAGAACTATCGTCACGGCCAATGCAAGAACCACCTCGCAGAACCAAACCTTGGAGTAAGCGAGAAAACCTATCCTTAACTTCACCTTTACCGTCGGGAAACAATTAACGGAATTCCTTTCGACAGCGGCGTTAAGAATAGCCTCGTTCAAAGTGACAACCACCGGAAAGGAAGTAGAACCAATAAATTAGCAAATCCCCTATTTCTTCACCAAAGACCACTATAAAGGAAAAAAAAACTAACAAATTTAAGGGCTTGGCTCGCCGGCGATAGCTAGGAGCGACGTGCCGATTGCCGGGGAGCAGGGGCTTGAGAAAGGGAAGCCGGAAGCGGTGGGGAGTCGGTGAGGGTTCGCTAGAGAGAGAAAGAGTCGAGCTTATCTAACTAGGGCATTCAACACCTTTTATATATATATATATATATATATATATATATATATATATATATATATATATATTACAAAAGATCCATATAAGGAAAAATATTCTTACAACCAAAAACCAACTAAAACAGCAAACTAAGGGTTCGTTTGGAATTGTTGTGGTTTTCTGTTTTTTAGTTTTTTGTTGTCTAAAAGTATATAATATGAGTCTCATAATGAATCAAAAATTATATAAACTTATTAAAATTATGATAATTATGAAAACTGATAACAGAAGACTGGAAACTCCCTTTTCTTGTTTCCTGTTTTTGGTTTTTGGTTTTAAAAAAAAAAACAGAAAACTAAAAACCAAAACTGATGTCAAACAAGCTCTAAGTGACTGGAGAACCAAATAAACAGAAAGCTACATCAAAAAAACATCTTCTTTCGCAGGACACTATAAGAACACCTTATATTTGATTTATCAATGTTGTCATATATCAACTATGTATCACATATCACAATAACAGAATAATATCCAACCTCGTATTTGAATTTATATGAAATTACTTTTTCTAAAATAAGTGGAAAAAAAATGTAGTTTAAACTTATAAGCTTGAATATGAAAATTATTTCACTTACAATAAGTAAAAAAATAAATAATGATTAAACGTGAACGTCAATACATGAACTATTAGTAAACTGACTCGAAAAATGTACCAGTTTTTGATATGACCCAATCAGAAATCAACCCGAGACCCTGATTAACCTAGTATTTGAGACCCTAACTCGAATATGAACCGACCCGATTATAACACGTAAACTATTAACATGAACCGAACCCGACTCATACTCGAGAATAATCTTAACTCATTTTAACCCGTTAAAATCCGAATTTAACCCGATATATAATTTAACTGACCCAAATGTAATCCGACCTGATATTGACCCGGCCTAAGTCTGTCCCAAATACGATAAAATGTATGACCCAACGTGCGAGACTCAATCCATGCATAACCCAACCCGATCCGCATAAGATTACGACATTAACCCAAATTGACCTGACTCACACTAACCCGACTTGTTTACCCGAATTGACATCGATCTCTATTCGGTGGTAGATAGAGGGGTGAAGAAAATGACACTTTTGTGATGCTCCAATTATTGAGTATTATTCTATTAAAAAAAAATTATTGAGTATTATTAGGCTGACTAGTGAGTAGTATTATTATATTAGTGCCTTCTCCCTCGTACCATGGCATAATATTGTGCCTCATTTATTTTGCTTGTAGAGGTGTGTCAAAAAAAAATCGGAATTTTTTTTTTTGACTAAAAAAAGAAAAAGATTTGATTTAGATTTTTACTAAATTTGTTTATACACAATAATTTAAGATCATTTAAATTTGTAATAGACTTGACCCGAGTTTACAAAACCCCACCCATTTAGGGTGTGTTCTATTAACCTCATTTTAACTTGTTTGTGTTGGAGTTTAGGTAGAGAACTCCAAATAAATTGTGCTTCAAAAGAATTAATTTCTCATTGGTCAAAGATTGCATTGGTTCCTAAAATTAAGTTGGTTAGTTCCTTAAAATATGCTCAATTAGTCAATCGTTTTGGATTTAATTGGGGGATTTAGATGTTAACCATTTTTTGGGTCTAAATTGATGACCAAATTCGTTGTACCTTATTCACTCTCATTCGTGACCAGATTCATTGTAATTCACACTCATACACTATATAAACATCTCCTTTTGTTCCTTTCTGAACACAAAAAAAAGTGGGTATTATTCTCTTACGATTATTCTTCATGACCTCATTTTCTATTGAGCATTGTTCGAAGGTGTTTTCAATCTAACTCTCTGTAGTACACCGAAGAGTTAGAGTCGTGTAACCATGGAGGTCGATTGCTATCAGTCCGCGGGTACTTGTGCGGTACAAATTCGACTTTAGGTCAGTGATTTATTGTCACGCCACGTCATTTTTTAGATAAGTCGTTAATTATCTTTATTTCTATTAGTCATATTTCCTAAGTCGAATTTTTTTAATTAATATGGCTAATAGTGTAAAGGATTTGATTTAACCTTTTTTGGTATCTTTAATTGTTTGCTCCACCTTTTACGTTCGTAATTTGGGGGGCCATATTGCTAGTTGTGATCCTTTTACACCCGTATTGAGAAAAGGAATTGTTTAGTGGAAATTAAGAATTTCTAATGCTTTTTTGAGTAATAGGAAGTATAGTTTTGTATTGAATTAAAAGGTTTACTGCTACTTTAATTGGCATGAATGGGGGTATTTCTTGCTAATATCTGAGAGTCTCGGATTAAGAACATGAGCAGACAATCCATTTAATAGATTAATTATTGTTATGATCATTCTATCTATGTATCATGTCGTTTACTTTTAGTACTCTTAACTTTTTGTGACCCATGTAATTGGAGTATATATATGATGATGATGATGATGATGATGATATATGACAATAAGGCACGGTGAGGGATAGATGATAAATTTGAGTTTGAGCTTGATTTTAACAAGTTACTTATTATGATCTGATCTTGTAAAGCTAAAAAGGTTCAAACACTTCTTTGAGAGTCACGATATCAATATACAATTGTGTAAATTGATTCTTAGATTGGGAGCATATCTTTAATTTGGCTTTATCTGTATCTTGTAGTGACAAAATGATACTCTATATTTGTAATTGTATGCATTATTATTGTGTTTTGAAAACACAATGAAATATTGAGAGAAATACTTGTATAGATATATTTTCAAATTCCGTATTTAATTATATAACCCAAGGGAATTATGTACAATATGGTAAGACCGTAAGATGAATTATTTCATGGTTTAGAACAAATCGGCTTTTTGTTAATGGACATGGCGTGCATGTTGATTTCATGAACTTGAGTTCTAAAATATGAGTGATCAAGTGTGTGGGTACAAGCTATATAGTACATCATTTGTCTACCATGCTAAGTGACAAGACAGTTTTCTCTCAAACTTATATTCTAATTAGAACCAATTTACATGGATGTTTAATGTGCCTTTTTGCAGGATTAATATTATGTGACTCTTGATGAGCCTTGGGTGTAATCTAATATCCCTAATCCAGTGGTTAATGGATACAATGTTTGTAACTAAGTTATTTTTAAAACCCTTTGGTTATATGAGTAAATTGATAATAATGATTGAGTTCAATTCATTTGTTAAAGTTGGAGAGTAGAATTATAAATGTGTTTTATTCTACTTGTAATTGGAATGTTTGCTTAAGACATAATGTTATTCATGGTCTAGGGGAAACTATTTTCTTTCCATGTTTATATACCATAAGTAAAAATGTTATTTTGACAAAAATCTATAAAATTTAGAATGGTCATCAAAAGCTGGTATTATGAGAACTTTTACATATTGGAATAATAAGAGGGAATAACCCTAAGTGGAATAATAAGAGAGTACCTATTTAAGGTGAAATGTTACTTGGTGTGCGTTGGAGTTGATTTTTTTAGACATTGTGATGTTGTGATTGTTAAGTAAGATGAATTTAATATTGCTTATTTATCCATTTATGTAGGTAATCTTTTATTCAATGCATTCATGAGCAATGTAAATTTTTTCAAGCTAGCATAAACCATAAACCATTATACTACTTAAAGGTCCTGATATGCGATTTAGGATGAGTTATGCTAATTTGATTTGAAGTTGTGCTAATGTTTTCACAATGGGTTGATATAATACTGTTACATTGAGAATGACTTGAATTGTGTTAAATTCCAATATGCGAATCATATGCTCTAGTTTGAGAATATTTTCTCAATTTTGTAATTGTATGATAATTTAAAATTTATACCTAAGAGTCATATATATTAGGGGTGTTCAAATCCGGAACCCGGGTTTTCGGGTACCCGGGTTTTCGGGTACTTGTTAGTGTGTCCCATGTCCCGACCCGAATAATCCGGATACCCGGATTATTCGGGTCGGGACATGGGTACCCGAATCTGTTTTTTTTTTTTTTAATTAACTTTTTACTTAATATTATGTATTTAATTAATGAAATAAGGAATAATGAAATAATTCAAAATAATGCAACATAATTGGTGCAAATCAGCATAAAATAAAAAAAAAATAAGGATAAATAAGAAATAATGAAATAATTCAAAATAATACAACATAATTCGCGCAAATTAGCAAAAAAATAAAAATAAAAATAAGGATAAAAAAGAATTCAAGCATGTATGAATTTGTCATCTAATTAATCACCATAATACACTATCAATTAGCACAAAATACACTATCAATTGGATTACCACAAATTACAACGAAATTAAAATTCGAGCATGACTGAAGCCTTGAACTCGCTTGAAGGCCTTGAACGCCTTGAAGAGTTGAAGCCTTGAACAAGTGAAGGGCAGGAAGAGAGAGAGACGGGCAGGAAGAGAGAGAGAGGAAGGAGGAAGCGGCGGAGAGAGAGAGAGGGGAAAGAAGCCAGAACCCTAATTTCGTGAAAATTAGGCTGGGGGGCTGGGCTTTGGGAGTTTGACTGTCTGAAGTGGTGAGGAGTTTGAGTGGGTTATTTATTATTTTTTTTTTAAATTTTAAATTCGGGTAATCGGGTACCCGTTTCTGAAAAAAACTGGCCCATGTCCCAACCCGGATTGAAGGCAGTTTTCCCGGGTCGGGTATCCGACCCGAAAAAACAAGTTTTTTTAAAAAAATTCCAGACATTCGGGTCGGGTTTTTTTGAACACCCCTAATATATATACATAGTTTGCTTCAGGTTTTTATTTAACCTTTTCTTTAGTGGAGTTGGTACATCAGTTAGGAAGGAGCAAATTCAGAGTCCAAACTAGTTTAGTGTAATTGTCTTTCTTAATTAGAAAACTTTGATAATTAGAAGAAGTCATGGGGTGTCTTCAAAAGTGATGGATAAATATCCATAACCATATGGAGAAGCCATGTCCTTGTGTTTGTGCTAGTTTTGGAGAGAAACAAGTTAAATATAAGCCCTTATTTGTGATCTATCGAAGTTTGTTAAAGTCAGTTTTGTCTAACCATAATAAAGTCATTTGATGTAAAGTTGACTTTCATGAGTCAGTTGAAAGTAAAGAAATTGATATAACTTCACTGAAGGTTTGGTGCTTGACTATCATTGATTATTTCTCATCATGACTAAGTTTGTGCGTTCATCTATCTTGTCTGCATTATTATCCTCTAGTGTTTTTGATAGTGGTTCAAATGAAGGCTTACATTGCAAACTAATATGACAACTTAGTTATGAATTTGAAAGTGGAGGAATTTTTTTCTAAGTATGTGTCCTTGTAATAAATAATACAAGGTAAATAAGTTTATTATATATTTAATTGAGCACCAAAGTTATGGTGTGAGAAGTCATCACATGATTATTCTCGTAATCTGTTAGTTTGACCATATTGTGAATCATATGCTTCTAATTTAATGTTGTTATGATATTAATCATATTGGTTCAAACGAGAATATTATTATGATATTAATCATAGTGTAGGCGAAAACTATAAAAGTGCTCTCTAATGATCATAATATGGTACTGTGAAATAAGAATTAAATTTTGTAGGTTAAAAATGCTTACGTAGTAACTAACAATGATGAGTTCACTATGAAGGTTTGACTCAAAACGTTATGCAATCGTATTGCAAAATCTATTAATAGATATCAATATGGGGGGGGGGGGGAGCCAACTCCATTAAATACATGTGTTGTGAAATACAACTTACCATGGAAAAATAATAAAAATGTATACATACTAGAGGCATGAATAGTATTCATAAAAATGTGATCACATGATGTGAGAGGAATATTAGAGATTCCTCAACAAAGGCCTTTGCAGAAAAATGGT
The DNA here is from genome assembly GCA_024500155.1 of Chenopodium formosanum. Lineage (NCBI taxonomy): Eukaryota > Viridiplantae > Streptophyta > Magnoliopsida > Caryophyllales > Amaranthaceae > Chenopodium > Chenopodium formosanum. The sequence continues at coordinate 24,119,374 of CM044880.1, forward strand.
GCTAGAGTCAGCAGAAGGAATGGGTTTAAGCCTATGAGGAGTGAATTGTGATTGATACCCATCTTAGGAATGTCTAAATTCAATGGGTCAAAAGAAGTCACAAAAGAGCTCAAGTATAGTACCACGACCATTCCTATTAATAAAGAGATGTGGTACTTCTTACTGTTATATGTACGAGGTTGAGTTAAAGAACTCTTAATAAGTTCATAGCCTTAATATATAAAGGTGGTTTGTGGATGAACTTACCTATGTGAATGTAGGGGTTACGCCTAATCCCCTATGAGGTTCTAAAGGCTAAGACCTCTAGAGCATTCATGAAAAATCTAGGCAAATGTGGGACATTTTTAATTTTGTGAGAACACCTTTGATTTGAGAAAAGTTTAGTACGCAACTGTATTTTACAAACTTCATGAAAGGTTCAAGGCGAAGTCCACCCGACATGACTCTAGAATATGATTGTAAGTACTAGGTATCAATTCAAGTCCACAAAACATTAGTACTTGTAAAACTAAATATCTAATGCTCAATTTCTTTATCTTCATTATTCTTTTGAATCATGTGGGGGAATGTTGGAGTTTAGGTAGAGAACTCCAAATAAATTGTGATTCAAAAGAATTAATATCCCATTTTTCAAAGGTTGCATTGGTTCCTAAAATTCAGTTGGTTCCTTGAAATATGCTCAATTAGTCATTCGTTTTGGACTTAATTGGGGGATTTTAATATTAACAATTTTTCTGTCTACATTGTTGACCAAATTCGTTGTACCTTATTCACTCTCATTCGTGACCAGATTCGTTGTAATTCACACTCATACACTATATAAACATCTCCTTTTGTTCCTTTCTGACCACAGAAAAAAGTGGGAATTTATTCTCTCTTACGATTATTCTTCATGACCTCCTTTACTATTTAGCATTGTTCAAAGGTGTTTTCAATCTAACTCTCCATAGTACACCGAAGAGTTAGAGTCGTGTAACCCTGGAGATCGATTGCTATGAGTCCGCGTGTACATGTGATTAATGACACGACATTTTTTAGATAAGTCGTTTAATTATCTTTATAGCTATTACTCATATTTCCTACAGTTTGAACTTAACTTAGGCCCTGTTAATTTGCTCTGCTCTGTTTTAATCTGTCCTCCTCTGCTCTTTAAAAGTTTCATAATATCAACTTCTAGGGTTTTTCTACATTATAACCCTGTAACTTTCCGTTTTCTACGATGTGCCCCCCTTTTTGAGAAATCCACATTGTAACCCCAAAATACATTCAATGTCTATACGGTAATCTTGCCGTTAACAAATTTCGTTAGTGGGGCCCACTCACCACTTAATAATATTTTTTTATCGATTTGCATGTTGAAAATGGTTCTGTTAAAGGTTTTGGGGGCTATTTTAGTCCTTAAGGGTCCAAATTAAACTCAGATTTAGCAAAAAAAAAAAAAAAACATAAATACTTCGTTTTACGTATTTAATGCGCAAAACGAGGTATTTATGTTTTTTTTTTGCTCAATCTGAGCTCAATTTGGACCCTTAAGGACCAAAATAGCTCCCAAAACCTTTCACAGAACAATTTTTAACACGTAAATAGATAAAAAATATTTTTTAAGTGGAGAGTGGGTCCCACTAACGGAATTTGTTACCGACGGGATAACGGCAATGTTACCGTATAGAAAGTAAATGTATTTTTGGGTTACAATATAGATTTCTAAAACATGAGGGGCACATCGTAGAAAACGAAAAGTTAGAGAGTTGTAATGTAGAAAAACCCCAACTTTTAATAATTTTTTATTGATATTTAATTATATGTATTGACATTGTACTAAGTTTGACTTTGTCAATTATTCTGATATGGATAAAGTATTTGTTAACTAAATATATATATAAAAACCCCAACTTTTAATAATTTTTTATTGATATTTAATTATATGTATTGACATTGTACTAAGTTTGACTTTGTCAATTATTCTGATATGGATAAAGTATTTGTTAACTAAAAGTATTTGTTAACTATATATATATATATATATATATATATATATATATATATATATATATATATATATATATATATATATATACACGTGTATATATATAAAAGTTTACATGCATATTGAAACTAATCTAAAAATGTAATACATGACTTATTTAAATATAATCTTTTAAATGGAATTAATTATTTTAAAATTTTATTAGAAATGAGTATTAGATTATCACTAACTTTCACATGTGGTTGACACGTAAGTGTTATAGGGGTTACGACGTTACGTAGTTAGAAATATAGGGTTGACTCTGTTATGAAGGGGTTACTTTGCTGTTTAAGGGTTACTTGATAGTATAATAAGGAGAAATAGTATAATAGCCTAATAGGCGTTACCATGTTGAATTGGTGTTATAGGGGTAACTCCGTTTTTTTATTTATTTATTTATTTTTTATTTTTTATTTATATTATTTACGAGGGGCTATACACAGTGTACATTATGGCAGGTAAAGGAAGTATTTTATTTTATTTTATTTTATTTTTCTTAAAAAAAGCTATTTAAAAAGAAAATACAAATTTATCAAGGTAAATGATAAAGCTGTAAACAAATTATCAACTTTGTACTACGTATTAAATATGGACCCCATATTCATTGAAATAATTACAAAAAATATCATGGTAACTTGACATTGTGGTTACTTAATTTAAAATTTTGCCACTTATAAGTAAATTTGATAAATTGGGATTTTCTCGTGTTTAAATTAGAAGAATATCACTTTTTTTTTTTTTTTTTTTTTTAATTACTACACTTCTCCAATGTTAAAACTTTTGCTTTTTATAATTATATTTCTCATCTCCCTTGGATGTTTCATTATATTTTTCTCCTATCATAGTTTTATTATTTCTCTCATCTTATACACTTTATTTAATAAATCATTAATACATTATCAAGCTCTTACTAAACTTAATTCGCCAGCAAACCTTATTTGCATTATTTTAGGCCATACAAAATCATTAACTTTTTTATTTTATTTTTATTTTTTATTTTTTATTTTTAAAATTTTTCTCCTCTTCCCTACTTTGTTATTTACTAAATCATTGATACATTATCAAATCTTATTTGTATTATTTAGGCCTTACAAGATCATTGGGTCCAACACCAATTTTGTGGAAATATGAATGCAAAGTACAAATGAAAACCGTTGGAAATAAAAAATACTGCATATCAAACTAGAAAGAATCCATGCCTTTTATAGGCTAAAAAGTAACTGACAAAGCAAAGTGAAAACAAGTTAGCTTGCAGTCTTGCACTACCTAATTACTTGGGGTAGTTGTTCAAGTGCCCATAATTGTAGCTCACTACTACTATACTACTACTAAACTTATTAACCTGCTTACTAAGACTTAATAACTAATTACTTTGAAGCACTAACTTTAACAAGGAGAAGTGGAGATATGAGCATATGAGCAACTGATATTTTTTTTTTATATTACAAAATTTTCTAATTTAATACTGTGGACTATAATTATAGAATTTGTGGTCTTGATCAATAGATTATGGTTGCCACGGCTACAAAATTGAGCTTTTGTAAAATTGCTTAGAATCATTGGTCATTTTATTGCAGGGCAGTAGCAGACTACATTTCGAAGGATCTTCCTTACAAACTATCAGCAGATGACATTCACCTAACTGCTGGTTGCAAACAGGCAATTCAGCTGGCAATAACTTCTCTTGCTACTCCTGGTTCAAACATCCTACTACCCAAGCCAACTTTCGCTATGTATGATGCAGCAGCTGCATATACAGGCCTTAAAGTCCAGCAATATGATCTTCTTCCAGAAAGAGGATGGGAAGTTGACATTGACTCAGTTGAAGCTCTAGCGGATAGCAATACTGTTGCCATTGTGGTGATTAATCCTGGAAATCCTAGTGGAAGTGTCTACACTCGCCAACATTTACAGAAGGTGTGCACTTTTGATCAAAACTGATTGCATTCTTGTGCTACTTACTATGACTTAAGTGACATTTTTCGATATCTCCATTCAAAAATCTATGTGGTGGATCTGACGCGTAGCACAATACCACAGTACTTTCCCAACAGAAGCCATATGCTCATAATACGTCACTTAATATCTTGTTTTCTTTTGTTTAGGTAGCAGAAACTGCAAGAAAGCTTGGGTTACTTGTGATTGCTGACGAAGTGTATGAACACATCACTTTTGGTACCAATCCCTTTGTTCGAATGGGAGAATTTGCGTCCATTGTGCCTATGCTTACAGTGGGATCTCTCTCTAAGAGGTGGCTTGTTCCTGGCTGGAGACTTGGCTGGCTTGTCACAACTGATCCAACTGGCTTCCTACAAAAATCTCAGGTTGTCTCCTCTTCTATCTTGTTCGTTCCAGACCTTTTCTCTTCATTATATATTGGTAAATTTGATTTGAAACTTCTACTCTCATGTAGTAATTCATTTCAGAATTCTGAAATTCCAGTATATACTTGTATTAATATACTCTCTTCATGATCACTTTGACAGAGGTTTAAAGCACACACCAGTGTAGAGTATCATGCAAAACAGAATTCCTTGGTTTATGACTTTTACACTGTGTTTGGATAGAACTTTTGGAAGGAAAGGGGGGGGGGGGGGGGAGGAAGATGAAGGAAGGGGAGGGGTGAAGAAAACAAAATCCCTCTTTTGGATAACAGGGAAAAGGAAGGAAAAGAGAGTGAGGGAATTTGCTTGTTCTTGTTAATTTTATCCATGGCTACATTAATGTGTTTGTTCTTGTGATAATATGAATTGAAGTTCTCAATTTTTCAAAATCAATAATTCACACATCAAAATTTCAAAATATAAAATTCTGGAAATATAAAATTCTTACATACTTCCTCTGTTTTTCTTTTATTGCACCATAAAGACTTTTACACTATTCACTCAATCTTCTTTGACCATCTTTTGTAATTTATATATTAGGAAAAACATAGTCATGTGGGATCTAGATAGATTCGTCTTGAAATCTACTTTTCAAATATCAATTTTTTATAATTTTACAAAAGTATAATTAAAGATATTAATAGCCAAAGTAATGCATTGGCAAGCGTGAAACCCCTCATGGTGCAATAAAAAAAAGAACGGAGGAAGTATTAATTTTCCAAAATCAAACATTTTGGAAATCAAATTTTCTTCCCTGTAATTTTCCAAAACGAAATTTTCTGAAAATTGATTTTGAAATTAAAACCAAAATTTCTGAAAATCGATTTTCGAAAATCAAAACAAATTTCTGAATGTTGGTTTTAGAAATAGAAGACCGCATTTTCTGATAATTAAAACCAAAACCTTTTTTTTTTTTTTTTTTTCCAGAAAATCAATTTTTGAAGATCATAATCAATTTGTAAATCAGATTTCATTATCAATCGATTTTGTGAATCAAAACCAGATATGGCGGTGATTGTTGCGGTGGAAATGGCGGCAGAAGATGGCGACAGGTGGTGGAGACGACAAACAGTAGCAAGGTGGAGAAAATAAAAACCATCTTCCTTCCAAATCTTCTCTAATTTGGAAAGATTTGTTTCTTAATTGTGAAAGAGAATAATTTCCTTCCATTTCTCTTCCTCCAATTCCCTCACTTCCCATTTTGCTATCAAGATGGAGGAAAACTCATCCCTTCCTTTCTCTTCCCTTCCCTTCCTTTCATTTCTCTCCATCCAAACAAGCTGTAATCTTGGCAAATTGTTGGAGCTTCTTAATATTGATTATCTGAATTGTACTTCATGTCTTATTTTCTTTTGTTTTATTTTTTCTTGTCAGTTTATAAAGCGCGTTAGAGACTTTATCAGCATAAGTCCTGAACCTGCCACATTCATTCAGGTTTGCCCCTCCTATCATTTTTTCCCCTATTGCATATTAATATGATCGAGTATTTTTCATTTCATGATTCATTAGCATTTTCTATAGCTAAGAAAGTTCAGAACTTAATAGATGTCATTCCATTCAGTTAATTAGATCTTCGAAACAGCAGTTAGGTATTACCATAGCACCTAGGGTAGAGTTTGACACCTTTCTACATCACTATCCTTGCAGGCTAATCACAAATAGATTAAAAGAAATGTGAATATGTTATTTGATTAGTTTCCTATATACTTGTATGTCTATATGGGAATTGAGTGTGAGGTAATATACTTGTTTCTTAAGGTATGGTATGACTTGAGTAGTTGAGTACGAGTTAATCAAGTTCTTGCATATGTAAAATCCGAATATTTGTAATCCTCCCTATCTATGAAACCAAACATATCAGCAACTTTGTAATTTAAAAAACAGATGTTACACACTTGCACTACATTCCTAATAATATCTGTGATCCAGCTGAAGCTAATTTCTAACTCATATCAGTTGTATCCTTCATCAATTGACTAGCTTTTTGTTTATTGACAAAATTCTTGCTTATTGTACAAAATTCTGGATTCTACTCGTAACAAACGAGATAATCATCACATAAATGAATAGCCTTTGAATTGTCTGTTTCAATGTTCAATTGTTTAAATATTATACTACTAGACAGAAATTTGATAAATGATGACTATTGTCACTTGAGCATAACAAGGATTGTGATTTGATCAGGCGGCAGTTCCTCAAATCCTTCAAAATACAAAACAAGAGTTCTTTTCAAAATGTATTGATGTGCTTCGACTAGATGCAGATATTATCTATGAAAAGCTCAAGGAGATCCCTTGCATTACATGTCCGAGTAAGCCGGAAGGATCCATGTTCATAATGGTTAGTAAGTCATATTGTTCGTGTATGATTTCTCGAAACCTTGAGTTGATGATTCTTAACAAACAACCACATTTTCAATTGCAGGTCAAGTTAAATGTGTTTATGCTTGATGGCATACTAGATGATGCTGATTTTTGCTTAAAGCTTGCTAAACAGGAGAAAGTGATCCTTTTACCTGGTATGATATGGTCAAACTTTAGATATAGATTCTCTACCTGCTAATTGTCACTTGTTTTACTGTTCCTTCCTCTTTCATAGTACTTCTCTAATTTTTATAAGTTGTGACGTATTATTTACTACCTCCGTTAACTTTTAGTTGTAATTTTGGAATATTTTATATCTTACAAATAATACCCCAAAGTTGTAACTAAAAGTTGCCAGAGGTAGTATTCATTACCTTAAATTCTTAATCATTTATGTCTAAAACTAAAAGTCATTACTTTGTGCAATCTATGTTGCAATGGGGTGAACACCGGTCCAGACTCGGACCGGATCGGACTTGAACCGGATTGGACTTGGACCGGTTTACGTGGACCGGTAATGAACCTGAATCATCCGGTCCAGAATCCGATCCTAGGTATTTTATGTACACTCGGGGTGAACACTGGTCTAGACTCGGATTGGACCTAGAACGGTTTACGCGGACCGACAATGGACCTGAATATGTCGGCCGGTTTAGGTCCTATATCCGGTCTGGGGTATTTTATGTACACCCTACATGGGCTAATCATTTTACCTTAATTACCCATGTTGGACCCTTAAACACTTCATTTTTAGTTCAAAATCAAGGAATTTTCACAAAACTAAATAAATTGTAAAAAAATCCTTTTCTATTTTGGTTCTTCTTTTAGGCTACCAATTTTTTTAATAACCATGAGCTAAGATTCTAAGAAATTTCTGATGATCTATTGGAATGTTTATGAATAGGTTCTACTGTTGGAATGGAAAATTGGCTTCGTATAACTTTTGCACTTGATCCATCGGTTCTTGAAGAAGGTCTTGATAGAATAAAAGCATTTTGTCAAAGGAATGCAAAGGCACACTAAGATAGGGGCATCTAACCAACAAGGGTTGGCTCAAGTGGCTTGGTGAGAAGCTTGGTGTCGCTTAATGAAGATCTCGGGTTCAAGTATCACTTGTTCAGATACATCATTTACAAATTTATTTTTACGACTAGAATAATATATGGGAAAAAATTGATAAAAATAATCCCAACTTTTACTCGTTCGTTTAAAATAATCCCAAATTTGGATTATTTTTAAATAATATGAACTTCATGGGTTGTTCGCTTAAAACGGTCCCAACTGATCATTCAATCGGTTGTATCATGTTTCATGACACGTTGTGCCACATGATTGGTTGAAAATAAATAATTTTTTTAAAAAAATAAAATTTAAAAAAACCCACTCACCTGCTTCCGGATTCCCCAACCCATGGCAATCCTCTTTACCACCATCCACGGTGCCCCCAACCACCGTTACCAACCTTTCCTCACATCGGCGACGACTCCCAAACACTCCGTCCCTCGCGCCGGCGCTTCCCTCCTCCTTTCCCCTAAATCACCTAACCTCCACCACTAAAAAAAGTCGACACCCTATAAAAACCTATCCCACCGCACGTAACCCCCATATCGGCAATCCCCCAGCCTTCGAAACTTAGCACCTTAGCAGTAGGGTTCCGAGGGTGGAGGAGCATCGATTTGTGGGGTTTGTGCGGTGGGCTGGGTCTTTACAGAGGTTTCGGGTTTAGGTAAGGTGGTTTTCACAGTGGTGGTTTATGCGGTAGGGGAGTAAACTTTTTTTTTGGGGTTTCGATTAGGGTAAGGTTTTGAGGTGGTGGTCTGGTTTGGTGGTTCAAGGGGAAGGGTTGTGCTGGAGAGGGGGAGAGCGAGGAATGGGCGCCGCCGAGGGTAGGGTTGGGGATTAGGGTGGGGCTTTTGGGAGGGAGGGCTGCGATGGCTGGGAATTTTTTTATTTTAGTGTTTTTTTAATTTTTTTTTAAATTCAACTTATCATGTAATGACACGTGTCACTCAAATAAATAAATAAAAAAAACCCTTTAATAGATTACCGGTCAAATGAGACTATTTTGAGCGAATGACTCCTAAAGTTCAGATTATTTTCAAATAGGATAAATCGTCACTATTTGTAGACACCCATTTGTGTATCCCCAAAACAAATCTCGGTGATGAATACCTTTCACGTCGAATCATAATTGAATGAAGTGAAAGTGTGAAAAGTCTAGTATTGCAGTTAGTTTTTAATTTTTTTCTTTCTCTCTGTTTTCGTAAACCTATTTTATGAAAATAGCCAATCCAGTTTAGTTTGGTCCATGGCAAGGGTCCAATAATGTGTAGTTGGATTGGGCTCGAAAAGAGCTTTCCAACAATATATTATAAGCCCAATTCCGATAAATAATGAGGAAGTTATAACCAAATTACTAAACCAAACCCGGTTTGATCTTTATATGCGGCCCAATGATCTAGAGGAGGGCCTATTATGATTTATCATTCCTAATGCAATTAGCGTTGATTATAGTCTTCTAGAATCTTCTAAAAGGTTCTTTTGAATGCTAATGTGATTAGCATTGATGATTGAGTTTTAAGAGTTTTATTTAGAATAAAAGAAGTGTTTTAAAGAAATTACAGTTTTACCCTTCGCACATTTAAATTTTCAAAATATGAAAACGTGTAGAAAAACTGTCTGCAGCGCCGCACTACAGGCTGTCACCTGGCGACAGCCTGGCGTTGCGGCAACACGTCTGTCGTCTGGCGACAGGCTCTGTCGTTTTGCGACAGCGTCGTGTTTTATTTTTTCAAAACTCTGATTCTTTTTTATCATATTTCGGCTCATTTTCGTTATAAATAGCTTCCTTAGACCTTCGTTTTTAATTAACTCTAATGAACTCTCATCAAGAATTTCTTGATACTCTCTCTCTCGCTCTTTTGTAAACTAGCCTTTTCTCAAACACAAAATTCCGCATTCACAAGATCTAGACACACCTAGCCAAATTCGAAGTTGCCTTCGCCCTAGATGTGAAAGGTTTGATTTCTGAGGGTTTGGTCCCAAATTTCTATTTCAATTATTTAATTTAATTGTTTAATTTTATTATAATTTTGAAGTTACTAACGTGTGTATTTTGTTATTAGAAAGAGATATGAGTCATCCAAGTAAGTACTTTAATTGTTTAATTGATATTATGATATAGAAATCATGTTTAGGTTGTTATTTGATTCCTAGTATCATGTTAGGATGTTTTATTGCTTCTTAGTATGATATTTAAGGTGATTTGCTTATATCAATTATGATTTATGTGATGCTTCATATTTTCTTTCCTAATATTCATGTTAATATCATATTAGGGCTAAAGCTTTGATTTTTATTGTTTAGTAACATGCTAGGATTTGTTATTAATCTTATTAGTATCATGCCTAGGATCTTGCTATTATTATGCTTTAGCGTTGATATGATTATCATGATTATAATTATTGTAATTATGATTATTATGTTGCTTGATATATATTTATTGTTATTGCTTGATCATGTCTTTTATGTATGTTTAAAGGGAATTTATACTTGTAATGATGCTTAATTAGATAATTAATAATCTTGTTTTAGGTTAATATGATTATAATTCAAGTGATCGCCAATAATAATTTTATTTGTACATTAATATTCAACTAATATAGGTAAACAGGTTTAGGGTTAACCAATTGATTGCAGGTTAGTTAGAAAGCGCACATGAATACGAGAATAATAAATTATAGGCCTATTATTAGGGCAGGTTCTTTCTATTTTAGATTGAATTTGTACCTTCATCCTCGAACTTCCAGTCTTGGTTCCAGAACTATTGGAGTTAACGATCTCCAGGATCGTTAAGGGGTGTAATCTTCACCCTGTGAACGGTAAACTTGTTGGAAACTCTTTTGTTCTAGCTTCCTTCCCCTTAGACGCCACCATGCTTAAATGTATAATCACAGTGGGGTTCAAGTTTGGGGTAATGCTTGAAATATTCCCTACACTATTAATTCCAACTTTGTCTAATCCGCCTATATTAATCCCAAATTCAGTTTATTCCCTATCACTCCCAATTTTGTACCCTATTTATTTTTTTCACCCCTAACCAGTCATCCAACCTAATATTACAAGTAACAAGACACGTGTTAGCGTATGATTGGCTTAAAAAATAAAAAATAAAAATTAAATAAATAACTAAAGTTAAAAAATAATATTAAATTAAATAAATAAAATTAAAAAAGCACCTTCTCTCTCCTCCCTCTTCCCCCTTTCTTCTCTGCCCTTTCTGGTTCCTACCACGACCACCAACATTCAGCCAATAGTCCACCACGCTAACAACACTACATCCCCTTCCCCACCTCCGTATCACCACCTCCTCCCTTCTCCCTCCCTGTGCACTTTACGCACTCAACAGAGCCGGCTGGCAACTCCACCAACAATAGCCTGCTGCCACCACGGCCAGCCCAACCCCTTTCCCCCGCGGAGCGCCGGTGACGGTGCTTCCTCGACCGCCTCCCCTTTCCTCTTCGATCACCACGCAAAACATCCAAAATCCCCCAAATCCTAATCCCCAAATCCGAAACCGTAACTCTAACATCCGAAACCATTGGCCATGAAACTGGGGATGTAATCAGCCATGAAATTGGCCACTAACGACAAGGTGTACCTCTTCAACAAGTAATCCCAACCCAACGAAGGTTGAAGATGAGATCGGAGTTTAGAATTCGGTGGTGATCTGTGATGAACGTTTGTGAATTGGCGGCGGAGAAAGCGTGAGTGCTTGGTTTTCACGGGTTGGGTTAGTGGTTTTGGGAGTCGGAGAGGGCTGGCTAGGTGGTTTCAAGGGTAGGGGATGGGTGGAGGACGGTCGGTGGTTTTGGTTGGGTGAAGGAGGTTGGCCGACCATTTCCCAGTGAAATTGAGGGTTGGGACTGGGAATCTGATTTTTTTTTTTTTAATTATTTTGGGAAATTCTATATGGTGGCCTGATACTTTTTTTTTTCTATGTGGAAGACGATGTTTTTTTTCGATTCTCTTAAGCGACACCTGAATTTAATTAATTTGGTTTAAGGGGCCTAGTTGTTATCAAATGGGCTAAGCTACTTCAACATGGTTCGTTTTCTAACTTAATTACACAAAAAGACTAATCTACACCTGAATTAATTTATTTCCCACCCCTTTTTAATCAGTTTCCCGCCCTATCATCCTCTTCCCCTTTATATATTCCTTTCCTCTTCCAATTCATAAATTAGGGTTTCATCTCCAATTTGAATCGAAAAAAAAAAATTCTGACCATGAATTTTCAGGGAGTTTCTCCAAGGAAGAGGGGCGTTTTTTTTATGGAAGTTTCAATTGGGTAAGGATGATCTGCAATTGCAATCCTCCTAAAAATGCCGAGGTTAGGTTTTCTAATTCCATGACCAATCCTAAGAAGCCGTACTACAAATGCAGGGAAAAAAACAGAGGCTGCAGGTTTTTTGACTGGGTTACTAAAGATGATGTGAGTTTTTATGATGCTTCACCAAATTAAGAGATTGCTGAAATACATAACATGGTGGAAGACCTTTCTGCTTGCTACAAGAGGGCTATGAAAATTGTTTTTTTTTTTTTTTTTTTTTTTTTTTTTTTTTTCATATTAGGGCCTGTTCTCTTACGTTGAAATTCAGTTCAGTTCAGTTCAGCTCAGTTCAGTTCAGCTCAGTTCAGTTCAGTTCAGTTCACCTTAATTCAGTTCAGCTCCTAATTTCCTTCTCTTATAAAATATTAATTTCAGTTTAGCTTAGCTCAGCCCAGTTCAGTTCAGTTCAGCTCAGCTTAGTTCAGTTCAGTTCAGTTTAGTTTAGTTCAGTTCAGTTCAGTTCAGTTCAGTTCAGTTCAGCTGAGTTTAGTCAATGAGAACAGGCTTTTAGTAATTTGTGTTTTTTTTACATGAAATGATGTACTCAGGGTAATGAAGGAAAGGGGTACGGTAGTAGCAAGTAGGTGAATCTAACTTTGTATGGGTTTTATGAATGAAGTTATGTAATTCAATTAAGTAAAAATAAAACTTGGTTATGGAATTTTCTTTGTCTATTACATTTAATGGTTGTTAATGTATGGTATTTGCTTTGGTTATGGAATCTGTTACAAAAACAGATTGAAAAGCAAACTTACACTTCAAATAATCTCTGAAATTCCAGAAAGATTAATATGTAAATGATATTGCATATAAATATGAAATTAAAGGTTGGTGGCAATGTCAAAAAACAGGACTAAAAGGGATCTAGTCAAAGTACAAATCACATATCTGTTTTAAGGCAAAAACCTAATCAAAGCCAAGCAATTGCACTATCACTTACAAAAAAAAAAAAAACACCTAATTGAAGACTTAGTTCAACAAGCTACAAGTCACAGGAGAGCTCGGACTTTGTTCTTTCCTTTTGCATTTGTCTTTGACCTAGTAACAGGTTGGCTGCTTGGACCTTCAAATGCTGTATGGGAATGCTGAGTTGTGTTAGTGGAGGGCTCAACTTGAGAAGCAAACTTCAATGAGCTTCTTGTGAATCTTGTCTTTACATTTAGTTGTGATGTGGAAGTACTCTGTGCTGCACTTTGTTTAGAAGCTTTCTCTGCTGCTTTCTTAGCTCTTGCCTTTGCAATCTTCTTTCCATCCTTAGCACTTTGCTTAGCTTTTGTGAGTCCACCCTTTTTGTTGTGTCCATAGGACATGCACTTAGAACATTGTCCATAGGACATGCACTTAGAACATTGGACTGTTATTGACCTTTTCCCTCTGGTTCATCAGCTGCTCTCTTTCTCTGTTCGGGTGGCCTACCAATGCTTCTTGTCACTTGTGGTGGTAATATTGTAGGCATATCAATCTCTGGCCAGTGCTCAAAATCTGGGAAGAGTGTATAGAGTTGGCATAAGCTTGCTAACAAGTTTGGACTGAGAACCATGTGTTGCAGAAATTGTATGGGTTTAATCCAGCAGCCAATATTGCTATAACAGCATGTTTACAAGGCAAACCAAAAATTTGCCATAAACCACATATACAAGTGTAGACACCCATTTGTGTCTCCCCAAAACCAAACCCGGTGATGAGTACCTTTCATGTCGAATCATAATCGAATGAAGCGAAAGTGTGGAAAGTTTAAGTGTTGCGGAAAGTTTTAATTTCTTTTCTCTTCTTTCTGTTTTTGAAAACTTATTTTAAAAAAACAGTCAATCTAGTTTGGTTGGTCCATTACATGGGTCCGATAGTAGTGTAGTTGGATGGGGCTTGACAAGAGCTTTCCAACGATATATTATAAGCCAAATTCCGATGAATGTTGAGGAAGTTATGGACAATTTACTAAACTTGGCCCGGTTTGAGCCTTATATACGGCCCAATGATCTAGGGGAGGGCCTAATATGATTTATCATTCCTAATGCAATTAGGAATGGTTTTAGTCTTCTAGATTCTTCTAGAAGGTTCTTTTCATTCCTAATTCAATTAGCATTGATAAATTGACATTTGTTGACTTTTCAGAGTTTTAATTAAAATCAAAGAACATTTTTGAGGAAAAGATACGATTTTATCCTCCTGTACGGCAAAATATATCTGATTTGAGAAAACGCGTCAAAAACAGGATTGGCGTCCAACGCCAGGCATTGGCGCCCAACGCCATGCATTGGCGCCTGATGCTAAGCCTGGTGCCAATAGCCTAATGTTGGCGCCAGCTCCGTTTTGCGTGCGCCAGATGCTCTGTTTTGATATTTTATCTTTTTGGCTGATTTCTCTATAAATAACGTATTAAGAACTCCGTTTTCGATAACCAGATTTCATCAATTCTTGTTTTAAAACCAATTCTCATCAACATTCATCTATATTCACCTACAACCAGTTTTCATTCGCAATCATTAATTCTCTAATTTTCTCTAATCGTTCATCATCTCTCTATTTCTCTTTTCTAAAGTAGTCTTTTACATACAAAATTCCGCATTCACAAGATCTAGAAACACCTAGCCATATTCGAAGTTGCCTTCGCCCTAGGCGTGAAAGGTTTAATTTCTGAGGGTTTGGTCCCAAATCTCTATTTCAATTATTTAATTTAATTGTTTTGTTTATTATTTTCCTTGAAGTTACTAACGTGTGTATTTTGTTATTAGAAAGAGGTACGAGGCATCAAAGTGTAAGTGCTTTTAATGGTTTTATTGATGTTATGATGTAGAAATCATGTTTAGATTGTTATTGTGATTCCTAATATCATGTCTAGGGTAATTTTAATACTAAATATGATTGTTGCGATGCTTCCTATGTTCTTCCTAATATTTATGTTTGTTAGTATCATGTTAGGGTTAAAGATTTGATTTTTATTGCTTAGTGACATGCTAGGGTTTGTTATTAATCTTGTAGTATCATGCCTAGGATCTTGCTATTTTTATTATGCTTTAACATGACTTATGATTATTATTGTGATAATTCTTTATGATTTATAATTATAATTGTTATAATTATTATGATGATGATTATTGATTAAAATTACATATAATTTATATTTATTATTATTATTATGTTGCTTGATATTTTATTGTTATTGCTTGATCACACCTTTTATGCATGTTTAAAGGGAATTGGTACTTGTAATCACGATTAATAAGATAATTAACAATCTTGTTTAGAGTTAATGTGATTATAATTTCAAGTGATCGCCAATAATAGATTTATTTGTTCATTAATATTTAACCAACATAGATAAACAGGTTTAGGGTTAATCCTATTGGTTGCATGTTAGACGAAAAGCGCACATGAATACGATCAGAATAAAGTAGAGGCCTATTATTAGGGCAGGTTCAATCTCTTTTAGGTTGGATTTGTACCTTCATCCCCGAACCCTATTTTGTTCAAGAACTTATGGAGTTGACGATCTCTTGGATCGTTAAGGGGTGTAACCTTCACCCTGTGAACGATTTACAAGTTCCTAAAAACTTGTTGGCGACTCTTTTGCTCTATTTTCTTTCCCTTTGGACGCCACCGTACTTTAGTGTATGATCACAGTGGGGTTCAAGCTGGGGGTTAACGCTTGAAATTTATTTCCTACAGTTTTTGGCGACTCCATTGGGGAGGATTTCTATTTTAATTCCTGAATTTGTTTCGGCAATGATTTAGAATGAGTGGATGAGACTCGAAACGTTCTAATAATTTATGTGCGTAATTTTGATTAACATTTTTGTCATATGCATAAAAAAGATCTCATTGGAAAGACCATCCGTAATGAGTTAAAAACATAGGATTTTACACGTAGGAAATTTGAGAAATATCTTTCAAAACTAGGACCGAAATAACACCGCGCGAAACTGGAAAATTTTATCGAGCACAGAAAGCTGCTGAGGCATGTGGGAAGTAGCTACAGGGGCCATAGCATTGGCGCCAGCATTTTAACTGTAGCGCCAGACGCCTGCATTGGCGCCAGACGCTACAGCTATAAGCTAGCGCCAGTCTCTGATTGCTGGCGCCAACCTCTCCCAATACCGAGCCAGAAATATGCGTTCTAATATCGGCTAGTTTTTCGTATTGTTTGCTCGATCCTACTTCCTGATTGAATTTTTTCTTACTTTTCTGAAACCCATATGTGTTCTACATATGGACATAACCCTATGGGAATTCATGCTCCATCTACCTGATTGAACGCTCCGTGCAACAAAGGGTACATCCGAGAATGTTGAGTTCACCAAACCATGGAAGCGAGTTTTTTCTAAAACTCGCGGTGTCCCATCCACTCGCGTCAACCCTTCACGGTTAGGATTCCGCGCGGTGCACTCGAACAATTAACCATGGACCCTCTATTGACTAAACCATATCCTGAACTTTAGAGAACTAGAGTCATGGTTAGGTTGCAAACTCATTGCATCATATTGTGCCTACTTGACTAATTGTGCATTACTTGTTGTACATATGATCTATGATTTCTTAACCGTTTGTTTGACTTGTGCTGAGATTAAATAAATTAATGACTAAAAGAACTTTGCCTAATTAATTAGTTAATTAATTAATTTGAGTCAATAAAGTCTAATATTTTAATCGGAATTAACCTAGTACGACTTTAGGCATACCCTTGTTGATTAATAACACCGAAAACAGTCCCAGATTGAAGCTCCAGTATTGGCGCCAAAATCTGGACTGTAGCGCCACCCTGTGGAGTGTGGCGCCTGGCGACAACTCTGTCGTCTGGCGCCAAGCTACACAATGCGGCGCCAGTCCTGTCGTTTGGCCGACGGTTCGGATTATTGGTCGAGTCATCACCTAGTATCTAATTAACCAGTTTGCTAATTAATTCGGTTAATTTTCGCTGTCAGTAACACCTTGTCGAGTCATTAATTGATTCTAGTCACATGGTCTAGCCACATGGTCCTGACACGAGTCTTAACATGTCACCTACACTCACTAGTCTTAGCACACATTTTGAGTACATCAGCGTGACCATGTCTTAGGTTCATGTATGAGTCGGTCTTTCCGTCATTTGAGTGGGGGGTACATCCTATTCCTAATTCTTCATATCCCTCCATCTATATCATTCTTCTTCACATTCTATTCCAATCTTTCTTCACTTCTTCCATCCATTGCATGTTGAATAAAGTTTGAGTCAAATAATTAACAATAAATATCCCCAATTTCCTTTTCCACAGTACTTGGTCGAGGAGAGAAGGGCGATTAATCAAGGACAACCTCTTTATTCAAGTCTCGCTTTTTGATAAACCAATTCGTCAAAAGAGGAAGGCTAAAAAGATAATGGCAAGTCAAGAAGAAGTCAATGAGCTTAGGAACCAATTGGTCACCGTGACTGAGACACTAAAGCTAGTCACACTCAAGATCAATGATCCCGCGAAGCAACAACAGATGGACCTCATGCAAGAGAGTCTAAGCAAGCTATCTAGTGACTATAAATTTCAGGGCATGAGTTCACAAGGGGTCTCACTGGACAAGGAACTTCTTCCGCATAAGTTCAACGCCACTGACATCCCTAAATTCAAGGCAATAGATAACCCTTACTTCCATCTAAGAGATTTTGAAACTATAATGAACATTAAGGGTATCGATAAGAATGTTTTCCCCTCTCTGTTCCCACTATCTCTCGAAACCGTTTGTCAACAATGGTTCTTTTCTCTCGAGAAAGAAAAAACCTCTTCTTAGGAGTCAATAACAAACGCTTTCGTTGATAGATACAAGTGCAACATCCAAGACGAAACAAACCACAGACAACTTAAGATGTTAAAACAAAAAGAAAACGAAGGGTTCACTTCTTTCTTCAATAAATGGAGGGAAACTTCCGCTAATATGGTCAAGGCTCCTACCGAAAAAGAATCTGTGAGGATGTTTATCAAGAATCTCCAAGGGAAGTATTCAAAGCACTTAAAGTACCAACACAACTTGAATACTTTCAAGGCTGTCTATAATATAGGCATTGACATTGAAGATGACCTTCTGAAAGATAATGGTGCGAGAGGAAAGAAGAACGGCCATCCTTCTTCTTCCTCTCCCATTAAGGAGGTACATGCCACGAACGCCTCTAAATCACGAATCCAAAGGTCAAAAAGGGTGTTCACTCCACTTGATATGAGTTATGAAACGACTTTTAAGAAGCTACATCACAAAGGACTAGTCATGCCCATAGGGCCCATCAAAGATCCAGTTCCAGAATCTAGGCCACCTAAGTGGGACCCTAATAAGCACTGCAAATATCACCAAGGAAAGGGCCACGACACTGAGGAGTGTTGGAAACTCAAAGAAGCTATTCAAGATCTGATCGATAACAATGAAACTTCCGAGATTCTAGCCATCGAAGATGACCAAGCATCCTTTGATCCATCACTTCTTATCACACCTGTAGGAGAGCCCATGATCGAGACAACTTATATGACCTCTCTCGATGAAGTGGCCACAATTGAGGAGGATGAAAATTGTTTCTTAGATAATACCAAGGAAGACTCGTCAAGTCTAAAAGAGGACATTTAAAAACTGCAAAATGTTATTGCCATGCTCTTGAATGTGGTAGAAAGACTAACAAATCGGGTAATGGCCATCGAACAAAATTCTCGCCAAGGGTTTAATGAAGAACTCAATGCTCCTAAGCCACAGGCAAAACGACCATTGAAGAATACACACCAATAGGAATGACTTACAATGAAGCTTTTGACTGTCTTCACAATCAAGGTCAAGACCCTCCACCTGGAAAACTTTTTCCTAATTGGGATCCAAATTCCTATTGTCGATACCATTGAGGTCGCGGTCACACTATAGAAAAGTGTCTCGCCCTTAAGGATCGTGTTTAAGACTCCATTGATTCAAATCTGCTTCATGTTCCTCTGCGCGACAAGAAGGCCAAGATTAGTAACAATAGTAACAGTGGCTGTAAAGGAAAGAAGAACGACTATCCTTCTTCTTCCGGAAACACCTACTCTAGTAATAGTGTTGGTACTTTTGACCTTAGTGAGATCCTAGCCATGGGTAATCGAAAGCAACTGAGAAAGGATTTCACCCCTATTGGAATTAGCTACGATAATGCTTTCGATCGACTTCATGCCAAAGAACTCATTACTCCCATTTGACCTATTCAAGATCCCCCACTTGAGAAGAGATCGCTTATTTGGAATCCAGACGAACACTGCAAGTACCATTAAGGTAGGGGTCATGCTACTGAGAGCTGTTGGAAGCTAAAGGAGGCTATCCAGCATTTGATTGATACTAACAAGCTTCCCATGCCTCCAGTTAACAAGAAGAGCGAGTGATGATAAAGGAAACAACGCAAGACAAGAGGCTAGCTTCAACTACAAGATTTTGTGACCTCTTTTTTTTTCTATTTCTTTTTTATTTTTTTCCTTTCCCCAATAAGTCTAGCATAGGAACCTTTCTTTTCCCTTAAATTTATTTTTGTAGGTTTTTTCTTTTTTCCCTTTCAATAAAATGAGCATTTATTTCCTTGCATATGATCATTGCATCAAAAAAAAAAAAATCCATGTCAAACTAAGCACAAGGTATACCAATGATTTGAGGCACCCCTTGTAGCCACATCATATCTCCTTTCACCCTTCAATTATACATCCTTTTTTTGGTAAACCACTTTGAGCCTCGTCTAACGATAGACCTTTCTTTTTTCAACCCACATTTACCTAACCTTGGGATGGGATGATGCGTAACTTATGCAATTCTAAAAAAGAAAGCTTGAGCAAATTTAAAAGATTAATATAACAAAAATAGCAAAAAATAAAAAAAGTGTACAAAAGGGCAAGTGTTCCAATATCTTCGATAAGAACACGTCTCAGATTGCGTCTCTTATCGAGTGTTCGGTACCGTGCCTGAGAAACACGAATGCCAAGTGAGTGATAGACCGCATGATCGGGATTGCCCACACTTATAAAAATTAAATAAATGCTAAAGCAAAAGATAAAAGAGAGCTAAAAAAGAGTAGAAACTCAAGCATAAAAATACAAAGATTCAAAAGCAAAGTTGCACACCTTGGGGGCTTATCTAGGGTCTTGAGACTTTATCCCCTTCTTCTTCAAACCTTTAACCTAACCACGTTACAGCCCTTAAAAAGACCTTTTTGAGGTACACACACTTGTGCGAGGTTCGACTAGAGCTACGTTCGGCCTGATTCCTAACGGATACATAGGCAACCTCACATCGAGGTGCGGCCGTAATAAACATGCATTCATATTCACATTCACACACTTGCACCATGATCATATCAAGGGATATCCAATGCTCATCCCTATTCACTTAGAGCTAGACTTGGGGGCTTGATCCCTACATCATTAGCTCACCTAGCCTAAGAGTCACCACCATTTGACTCTTTTAACAAATAATATCTTTCCACACACTTAGCTCTTGTGGCTTAGCTTTAGTGTCACTTTCACACACAGCACAAATACATGACCAAATTTACTCCCCTTAGGAACCCTTTGTCATGGAATCTTAACATAAAGCATGCCTTGTCACATCGCTCATCACTTATCAATCATCGTTGCATCACGAAGTATGAAGTACTTAGCCTCCGTGACTAAGTTACCCAAATACTTTCATCATGGAGTCAACAGTTGAGATAGCCTAGGATGGGTTAATCCTTGCACCTTGAGAGATAGTATCAAATAACATTTGACTAAGCTCGTTCAACATACACCTTCAAAACTTCGATTCTTTTTCGTGTCTTTCTTTTTCGGGAGAAAGTCGGTACCCTCCACAAAAATGACGGAAATTTTTTGCTTTTTTTGCATTTTTGAGTCGCACAGTCAATACAATGCTTACACGGGTCATGAGTCTAACACATGTGTCATTTCACTTCGAGTTGAGTCAACCTCAAGTCAGTCGATCACAACAATTCAAGTTTATACCTTGAGTCGTGTCAAGTCAATGAGTCAAGCGACATTAAACCTTAGGTCAACCCTAAGATAATTAAAGAGAATTGGCAAAGTTCTATAGTCAAAATAAATATAGGTGCAGCAGAATAGGGAGGACCCTACTCTAATTCTTGGCGCCAGAGATATTTCAGCAGCAACAGAGCTCGAAGCCTCTCAGAAAGGTGATTTCGACCTCATACAGCAATTTCGGGTTCCTTGGTACGTCAGTTAGCCCCTATAAGCAATTTGACATGATTAAGTAGTCAGTTTGATTAGAATCACAATAAGTGGTCGACCTGATGAAAGATCGTCTCACTTAGCTTAAAGCGCCTAAGAATAGGCTCATCACGGAAACACCGACATACTGGTTTTAGCGGAAGCAAAGTTCAGGCGAGCTTTAGAGATCGACAAACGTTGGTGTTCGGAAATTTTTCTTCAGAATATTATCGCAACAAACACTCAAGTACCGAAACTCTATTGTTCAGAGACGCCTGAACATCTCCATCAAAGCTCTTTTGCTCCAGAGACGCGTGGGCATATCATTCAAGCTCTATTGTTCAGAGACGCGTGGACATATCACCGAAGCTCTATTGTTTAGAGACGCGTGAACATTTTCATCAAGCTCTTTTGCTCCAGAGACGCGTGGGCATATCATCAAAGCTCTTTTGTTCAGAGACGCGTGGACAATCCTTTTCAAGCTCTTTTGTTCAAAGGCGCGTGAACATATCAAAAAGAAGCTCTTTGTTCAGAGACGAGTGAACATCGAAACAGCAAGGTGGCGTTCCCTAGATTATGGAGAGTTGTCACAAACAACTGAGGATTGTTTCAAGAGAAGCAATCTCTGATAGTATTCCCTTGGACGTGGGATATTATCAATGCGGAGGAGGATCGTTTCACGCGAAACAATCTTCTATATTGAAAGCAGTTACGGGCGTAGCGGTTTTTAAGCGGGATGACATTCTCTAGCTTGCAGGAGGTCATCAAAACAATCGGTTACTTTCAGAGACGTGTGTTCGACGGTGCAAGATACGCGTTTCTTAACTCTTTTGTCTGTTTGACTAATGCTAGTTTGTAGGTATCGGCGTTACAAAAGTGATTTAGGGTCGCAGAACGTTCTAAATCATTCTCCGTCCCTATCGCTACTTTGACTTTCGTTTTCGAAACTCGCGTTTCTCCAAACTCAGTAAAAGTGGGGGCTTCTGTAGACACCCATTTGTGTCTCCCCAAAACCAAACCCGGTGATGAGTACCTTTCATGTCGAATCATAATCGAATGAAGCGAAAGTGTGGAAAGTTTAAGTGTTGCAGAAAGTTTTAATTTCTTTTCTCTTCTCTTTGTTTTTGAAAACTTATTTTAAGAAAACAGCCAATCTAGTTTGGTTGGTCCATTACATGGGTCTAATAGTAGTGTAGTTGGATGGGGCTTGACAAGAGCTTTCCAACGATATATTATAAGCCCAATTCTGATGAATATTGAGGGAGTTATGGTCAATTTACTAAACTGGGTCCGGTTTGAGCCTTATATACGGCCCAATGATCTAGGGGAGGGCCTAATATGATTTATCATTCCTAATGCAATTAGGAATGGTTTTAGTCTTCTAGATTCTTTTAGAAGGTTCTTTTCATTCCTAATTCAATTACCATTGATAAATTGACATTTGTTGACTTTTTAGAGTTTTAATTAAAATCAAAGAACATTTTTGAGGAAAAGATACGATTTTATCCTCTTGTACGGAAAAATATATCTGATTTGAGAAAACGCGTCAAAAATAGGATTGGCGTCCAACGCCAGGCATTGGCGCCTGGCGCTAAGCCTGGTGCCTGGCGCCAATAGCCTAATGTTGGCGCCAGCTCCGTTTTGCGTGCGCTAGATGCTCTGTTTTGATATTTTATCTTTTTGGCTGATTTCTTTATAAATAACGTATTAAAAACTCCGTTTTCGATAACCAGATTTCATCAATTCTAGTTTTAAAACCAATTCTCATCAACATTCATCTATATTCACCTACAACCAGCAGTTTTCATTCGCAATCATTGATTCTCTAATTTTGTCTATTCGTTCATCATATCTCTCTTTCTCTTTTCTAAACTAGTCTTTTACATACAAAATTCCGCATTCACTAGATCTAGAAACACCTAGCCATATTCGAAATTGCCTTCGCCCAAGGCGTGAAAGGTTTAATTTTTGAGGGTTTGGTCCAAATCTCTATTTCATTTATTTAATTTAATTGTTTTATTTATTATTTTCCTTGAAGTTACTAACGTGTGTATTTTGTTATTAGAAAGAGGTACAAGGCATCAAAGTGTAAGTGCTTTTAATGGTTTTATTGATGTTATGATGTAGAAATCATGTTTAGATTGTTATTGTGATTCCTAGTATCATGTCTAGGGTAATTTTAATACTAAATATGATTGTTGCGATGCTTCCTATGTTCTTTCTAATATTTATGTTTGTTAGTATCATGTTAGGGTTAAAGATTTGATTTTTATTGCTTAGTGACATGCTAGGGTTTGTTATTAATCTTGTTAGTATCATGCCTTGGATCTTGCTATTTTTATTATGCTTTAACATGACTTATGATTATTATTGTGATAATTCTTTATGATTTATGATTATATTTTTTATAATTATTAGGATGATGATTATTGATTAAATTACATATAATTTATTTTTATTATTATTATGTTGCTTGATATTTTATTGTTATTGCTTGATCACACCTTTTATGCATGTTTAAAGGGAATTGGTACTTGTAATCACGATTAATAAGATAATTAACAATCTTGTTTATAGTTAATGTGCTTATAATTTCAAGTGATCACCAATAATAGATTTATTTGTTCATTAATATTTAACCAACATAGATAAACATGTTTAGGGTTAATCCTATTGATTGCATGTTAGTCGAAAAGCGCACATGAATATGATCAGAATAAAGTAGAGGCCTATTATTAGGGCAGGTTCAATCTCTTTTAGGTTGGATTTGTACCTTCATCCCCGAACCCTATTTGGTTCAAGACCTTATGGAGTTGACGATCTCTTGAATCGTTAAGGGGTGTAACCTTCAACCTGTGAACGGTTTACAAGTTCCTAAAAACTTGTTGGCGATTCTTTTGCTCTATTTTCTTTCCTTTTGGACGCCACCGTACTTTAGTGTATGATCACAGTGGGGTTCAAGCTAGGGGTTAACGCTTGAAATTTATTCCCTATAACAAGTCTTCTTGTTTAGTGACACAGGAAGCATAGATTTCCCATCCCACACTTCATATTCACCCTCCTTAGATTGGTAAGCTTTGCAAGTTTTTGATTCAAAGGTCAACACCCTTAATCTCTTTACTATATTTGGGGAAGGTTCGTCCTCGGTCTAGCTGTTGCACTTTTGTCTTCTTGTTGAAAGTCTCACCATACACATTCTTCTTATACCTAAGCAAGCATGTTAGCATCAGTAAGTATATGTCAAATAACATTAAATAAATTACAATAGACCAGATTTACCTTCCAGAAGTGTTAAGATAGGCTTGCATCTATCCAAACCCAATGTTGAATTGAAACTCTCTACAAAGTTGGTCTTGTTTTCATCATTGCAGATCTTGGGATCAAATTTGTGCCTTGTCCACCTTGAATGGTCCCCAAAATCAGCCAACCATTCACAAGCCTTAGGATTCACAGCCTGAATCCTATCCATGGCTTTTTTAAATGTGAAAGGAGATGTGGCACTGCAGGCTAACTAGAACAGTGAATGCATCAAAGGGCCAGAAAAGCCCCTTTCCAATTGGCAGCTAGGTGTTTATAACAATACCTCGCTCCTGTCCACCTCGGGCCATATCTCAATCAGTGCTGGTTCTATTCCCTGCAAAATATACAAACTTATAATCAGCTATTTCTTGCAATATCATAAATCAAAGTATTCATACTAGAGCGAACTTACTTTTTGTCTGTGTAAAATGATACACCAGCCATTACCCCTTTCAAAATCTGACAGAATGTTCTTCAAATTCCCAAAAAAGAACTTCCAAGTGTCAGCATTTTCCTTGGGAGTTATAGGCCAAGCAAAGAGAAACAATTCGTTGTTTTCATCTACAACCATAGCAGACAAAAAGACCCCACCAAAAATGTCCTTTTAAGTTTGCTCCATAAACCCCTACTAAACTCTTACATCATGCAATAACACCATCTATGGCAGCCTTGAATGAAATGAACATAGTTGAAAAGGTGAGGGCTGGATCAGGTGGATTAAGTTGCTTCCATACACAGTGTGCTACAGATCCCGGGTTGACTGCTTTCACCATCTCACAGTATTTTAACAAATGTCCATAGGAAGTATCATGCTGTGGGGAATATTTCAAGCATTACCCAAAACTTGAACCCCACTGTGATCATACACTTAAGCATGGTGGCGTCCAAAGGGAAGTAAGCTAGAGCAAAAGAGTCGCCAACAAGTTTTAGGACCTTGTAAATCGTTCACAGGGTGAATGTTACACCCCTTAACGATCTAGGACATCGTTAACTCCACCAGGCCTGGAACCAAGACTGGAAGTTCGGGGATGAAGGTACAAATCCAATCTAAAAGAGATTGAACCTGCCCTAATAGTAGGCCTCTACTTTATTCTGATCGTATTCATGTGCGCTTTATAATTAACATGCAAACAACAGGTTTAACCCTAAACCTGTTTATCTATGTTGGTTGAATATTAATGCACAAATAAAACTATTATTGGGGATCACTTGAATTATAATAAAATTAACCCTAAACAAGATTATAAATTATCTTATTAAGCGTGATTACAAGTACCAAATCCAAACACGCGCCTGTCGCCAGACGACAGATCTGTTGCCAGACACTACGCGCGTCGCTTGATGCCAGGTCTGTCGCCAGGCGACAGAGCTGTTTTATGGCGCTAGAAATAATTTTCCACGCGTTTTCTTATTTTGATAAAATTTAAGGGTAGGAGAGGGCAAAATTGTATTGGTCGGGGTTAAAAGTAGGTCGTTGGGCTACCACCCTAACCAAATTAGAAATTTATAATACCTAAACTTACACTAAACTAGTTAGTGGCAATTAAAGGGTCGAACCCAAAAGGACTAAGTGTATCAATTTGTGCTACTTAAACTACTAGGAAAGCTTGTGAGATAGAGAGAGGTTCAACTAAACACAACTAAAAACAAATAACTAAAACTAGGGAAAGTGGAATCCAATTATATCAATACATTCAATAACATCATACAATTAGATGAAAATGACCTTGATTAGGAACAATCAACACATTTAACTCACTCTCGCACAATTAAGCATGTTAATTATCCTACTAAACTAATTCACTCTCGTGCAACTAGCCTAGCAAAGGTATGGAAGAAATTAGGGCTCTCAACCAACTCACTCTCGCACAATCGATTGAAAGCACAATTAAGAACATAGAATCAATTAGCTAGGAAGATTCTAATCCATAAAAGCATCATCCATACACAATAATCAAGAAACAATTCCATACTAATCACAATCAATCGTTCAATTTATTAACATAACCTTCATCCATTTCCCTAGAACAAAATCTAAGCTAACATAATGAAGAAAGACATGGAAAACAAGGTAAAATAAGAATAAAAACAAGATTAAACAAATAAACTAATTAATCTACTCAAATCAATAAGCAAAAAGAAAAAACTAAGAATTAAGCAAGAAATAAAGATGAGAGAAAGTTAGAAAATGCTCATTAAATAGAAGAGAAGAAGTTCCACAAAGTTGCTTCTTCAACCTCTCAAAAACTCCATGGAAATCCAAGCTTTCTCTCTCTACACTACTCCTAACCCTAAGAGAGAGAAAATAAAGGCTAAACTAATCTAATCTATCTAAAATAAACTGTTAATTGAAAGTTCATGAGAAAATAACCCCAAAGGAGGTATTTATAATAAAAGCTAAAAATAATATAAAAGAAAAAGAAATAAAACTAAACATAAAAGATTAAAATACTAAACTAAAAACCAAAAATAAACAAAACAACCATAAAATAAAATAAAAGGAAAATGAAAATGAAAAAGAAAAATCCCAAAATCCCCAAAATTCCCACCCAAAACCCACGAAAAACCATCAGACCACCCATTTCCTTTCACTTTTGAATTCCCCTGCTCCAATTCAAGCACCCATTCAAACAACCATCATCACCGTTCATCAGCATCATCGTCATCTAGCATCCAAAATCGTAGCCGTCCAATTCTCATTAAAAATCACATGAAAGCTCGTGATTGACCCACAATTGCGCGCCCGCACAGAAGACACACATCAAGTCGCGCAAAGCTACTGCCTCAACTTGATTTTGGACTCAATTTCGTGCGCTTTCTGACAGGGCTGTGCGCCCGCGTTTGAGGCTTGAGATGGTGAGTTTGGGTGTTGTGAGTTGCGCGGCTATGAGGTAAGTAATTTGGTGGTGATTTGGGTGGTTGTTGTTGATTGGAGGTGGCTAACGGTGGTCTTAGTTGGTGGTTTAATTGGTTGTTGTGGGAGCGAGTTAAAGGTGGTAATTGCTGGCGGTTTGGTGGTGTTGGTTGGGTTGTGCTGCTGCTGGGTTGGTAATTGGTGGTGAATTGGTTGCGGCGGGCAGCAGGACTGCTGTAGGAGGCTGATTTGTGTGAGGTTGATGTGGTGGTGTTGGTTTGGTTGTGGCTGAAGGTGTTGGTTGTTGGTGTTGTTTGGTGATGTTGTTGTTGCGTGAGGTGTGGGTGTGAGAAGGTGGAGCAGGGGCTGTCGGCGCGAATTGCCTCGAACCTCGGACCCCGAACATGATTTGAACTTGAAACCTGGAACACCTACAACCAAAACACGAGGGTATTACCACGAAATAAAATAAAATAAAGATAAAATAAATTAAAATAAAAATAAAATAAGATAAATAAAATAAAATAAGATAAGACAAATAAAGTAAAATAAAAAGCTAAAACTAAAGAAATAATAAAATAAAATGAAATAAAATAAAATAAAATAAAACAAACTAGAAACTAAAAGAAAATAAAATAAATAAAAAGAGAGAAGCGGGAAATTATTAACTAAAACTACAAAAATAAACTAAAAACTAATAAAAATGCAAAAATACTCAAAATAAAGGTAAAAGGCAAGAATAAGCGAATAATAGAAATAAAGGATAAATAAGGTTAAATTATTGGAAAATAAGCCCGAAAACGACTCAATAAACACCCTAAAAGTGACATAAAAGTCACTTATCAAACTCCCCAAGCTAACCTTTTGCTTGTCCTCGAGCAAATTAACATGAAACACAAGAGAAGGAGAATGGTTTATTCAAGCAAATCTAAGACACTAAAGGAGACAAGAATGTACACTAACTCACTTTCGTAGGAATCACGGTCAATTTTAGCAACTAAAGACAAGCCCTTTAAACCCCTAGATCGCCCTAGAGGACGAGTGTGCTCTCGTGAGGGTGTCCTAAGAGTTTAACCCACAACTCCAAACAAAAACCAAGGCAAGGCAATAAAAAGAAAAGAAAAAGAAACATAAAAAGAGAAAGAAAACACAAAGTTCATATTTGGACGAGAGATAGGAACAAGCACCAATGAATGAAAACCTTTCTAAATAGACAAATGTATGCACGTTCCAAGATGTCAATAGTTGATTGAAACATAACATATACTAAGCATAGAGAACTAATGGGGACACAATCCACCCTAGCCCCAACCAATCGGACCGCGTTTCCTCCACTAGCTTCAAATCAACCCTTAAGCTAGCTTCTCATGATTCAACGAAGGAACCGGAAAAAGATAAAGAAATGAAAAACTTTGAGAAGGTAATCCCGACATCTCAACTATGCATACTCTCTCCATAGGTTTGAAGTCTATCTCTCTCCACCGTTCTTTGACCTAACCCCACTAAAGTCTAAGGGTCTTTTATTGGGTTGTAACGTAAGGCTAAGGGTTAAGGCGGGGTAAAAATTTGAAAATTTAGGTGATATTTCCTAAGTGAAGCAAAAGAGTGGCCTACTCTCATAAACAAACTCAAGAAGTCACAAAATATCGAACAGAAATACCAATAATGCCATCTCCCCCAAGCTTATTCAACACTAACACAATATATACCAAAAATGAAGTAACGCTTCCCCCCCAAGCTTGAACGAAGCATTGTCCTCAATGCTTAAACTAGGGAAGAAAACAAAACCAAACTAAAATATTTTTGTGTTTTTTTTTTGTTTTTTTTTTAATTTTTATTTTAGAAAATGCTCTTATTTGATGTCCTTGCCTTTTTGTTTTTACTATGGACGACTTTTTCTTGAAACTTCATTTGATTTTCTTGAATTGCATCTTTCTTCTCAAACTTTTTTGCATTTTCTTTTCTAGCTCAATTTTCAATACCTTACTTAAACCAATTCACAACATGTCTTGTTCAATTTCAACACTCTCAAAACTCAAACCTCACATGCCAATGATTCACTAACTAAAAGGGTTGGTGAACATAGGCCATTGGGTTTGTAACACGGTTTAAACAAGAGCGGGAAACATTAGGCTCAAATTAATTAATAAGTAGGTCTATGCAAAATAGAAAACCAAATTTGTAACAAAATAAAAAGAAGATAAAGAAAAATGAGAAAAGGTGCCCTTTTCCTCCCCTAGAGTGGCTCGGTCACGATCTTGGGAGCTAGAGGTCAAAACAAGGATTAAGACATGCATAGTCAAGGATCCTAAATAGCCGCTCAACAAGGTGATGAAGGCTAGAACAAATGAAGCTCACAAGGGATTATAACCAAACAAATACCAACCAAGGGTTTCAAATCCACTATAGAGAGCAACTCCATTTTACAACAATCCCGTGAACTAAGGCTTCATGGACCCCTAAAAGTTCTTAACCGACTACCTTAGCATATAGTATCCTAGAGTCAACCAATGACACTCTCAAACCGTGCACACATTTACCACTTAGGAAGAAAAACATTCAAGATTGCAATTCCCAAAATAGAATGTCCAAAATAAGAACAAACAAAACACGTTTTGCCAAAATTACCTTGAAAGTAAACAAAAATCTTTTTAGACTTTTCAAAATATAAGAAAAGACATGGAAATGCATATACTCAAGTGCATGGCATAAATGAATCAACATCCCACCAAAGCATGATAGAATACCCTTCCCCAAGCTTGAGTGAGACAATATACTCAAACATAAACCAAATAATCCATGGGAGGGGAAAAGAAAGAAATCAATCCAACAAACCAACACAAGTCCAACGAGTCACCAACCATTAGAGAAAGAGCTAGGAAAGATATTACCGGATATTGGTGGGTGTAATTACCCGCAAATGAACCAATTTAACCTTTCAAAGCCGATTTCCTCTTGAATTGAATCTCGATTTCCATATGCTAGCAAAAATAGGAGTCAAACTTCCTTGTTTCTTGATCCAAACCAATGCATAAGAGTATATCAAGTTATGTACCTAGCAAAAGGCACATAAACTTTCCATGAGAGAAAATCTAATCTAAAAAGAAAAGAAAATGAAAGCAATAAAAACTTCAGGTTACTTCCCGAGAAAGGCTTGTTTAACGTCCAAGCGAGACCGCTCTAGTAAATAATATTGCAACGAACGCAAGAGCCTATCAAATGCACTACTAAACAAAGGCACGTCGGCATAGGAGATCTTCCAGATTCGACATGTTCAAGCACAGATGCTGGACAAACATGTCCTACCCAACCGTTTGCAAATAAAAGCTTGCTAAACATGCAAAAAATATATGCCCTTCTACGATATACATGATAAGACTCAGAGATAGGGCAATTAAAATATAAATTTGCAAGTTTTTCTAAGTCTACCTCATTACCACACACAATTCTATTTAAATCTGGATCTGTTAGATTCAGATGGCGTTCAAAATTTTGGTAATAATATTCACGTAGGGTAGGCATGACAATAAGATTTCTAGCAGGAAATCCAAAGATTGCACCGAATTCCTCCGGCAGGGGACAAATTTCATCATAATCAAATTTAAAACAGTGTGTTTCTGGACTCCAATAATCTAATGCTGCCATAAGAAAATCATGTTCAATAGCTACATGTTGCAGGGTTAGCAAACCCCTGACATGAAATAATTCTAACTCTCTTTTTTCAGCATTGGTAAAAAAATAAGACCAGTCGCGCAATGTATTATAAAAATTCTAAGACATGATTATTGAAATATGAAATTCTAAATTATTTTGTGTTCCGTAATTATGCATACCATGAATATACTGGTCTTATTTTATAGCAAAAGCGCTCGAAACTGCCCATAAATTATCTTTTCATACACGTAAAACACACCGCTGAGGAATACCCGTACCGTGACACGGGAAGACCCACCGTGTCACGGGAACTTTTGCCGTGACACGACAATTTTTGTCGTGACACGGTGTACAGCGCCGTGTCACGGCACCTCATGCGTTTTCTTTTTTCATCTTTTCCCGTATCTATCCGGATTTTTTTTAATATTTTATCTTCATCGTTTATTTTTCAATTTTCTGAGAGTTTTATTTCTAATAAAATTCTCAACTTTTTTTATTATTTTTTATTATTATTATCTTTATTTTATTTATTTATTTTATTTTTTAATTTTTCTCTTTATCATTTTATTTACTTATTCTATTTATTTTCACTTGTCTTTTTATTTCTTTTTCTTTTGGGGAAGGTCGGTGCCCTCCATTACTCCACTTACGTTTTTTGTCGCGTCATTAATAAATACACGATCACACACAAAGAATTTCAAGCACACACTAACACACAATAATAAATACATAAACTATGAATAATGTACAAAAGAGTCATAATAAATAAACATGTTAAGTGTCATCATAGTATGTACAAATAAAAACCCTCGGTCAGAAGTCTCTAGAGCCAGAATCAGTATCATCTCCACCCTGTGAATATGGAAACGATGAGCCAAAGAGTCCCTCCATTATCCGAGTACGGGGAGTAGTGTCCCAACTAGTCCCTGTGACCCCAGCAGTAGTCAAACTCAAGGCAGGACCCGTCCAACCGGCAAACGGTGTAGACTGACTCAAAGACGCGGGAATCGTCGGTGAAGGCATCGTCCCATACATCGGAACTGAGAACAAGCCCGACACCGGTGGAGGAATCCCGGACAATGGAGCTGAAAGTGAACCAGGATCCAAGGGAGTCAAAACAGACCCAAGCTCAGGTTGTGGAGGCTGTGAAAACGACTGCCGCTGCCCCTGACTCTAGCCCGGAAAGCGCTGGGAAGACTGAGGCTGCTGCCACTGAGCCTCCTAAAACGGCTGAGTAATATGAGGCTCCCGCTGAGAATGAGAATGCCGGTGAATCTCAAGAGATCGTCTACCACGACCAAGCTCCTCCTCGTCCGAGCCTCTATGCCTTAAGCGCGAGCGGGACCTCCGTTGCTCCTAAAAGATACAAAATCAAAAGGTGTCAACAATGCAAAATAAAACAAATGATAGAAGTAAAAAAAAATGAATGATACCTCAAGAACATCGCTAGAGCTCCGACAACTCGCACCACGCCGATGCTTAATGATGCAATACTTCAGGGCGTCAACCAGCTTCATAAGTCCCATCATCTCCGGGCGGTTAGGCTGAGGATAAAACAAAGAAAAGTCAGTAACAAGAAGTGTTAAAAGGATGAATAATGCATCAAATAACTTACCGGCTTAAAGACCTCGGGCAGAGACTCTTGCGCCTGTCTGTAACCCCTGGCGCGTCAGCAATATGGTCCTCGGTGATACCAATCGACCCTGGATAGCGGACAGACTAAGGCGGAATATCGATCCTCCCCACAGGGCGAATAGTCGTCTGAAAATATGATCGAATAATTAAGTTATTCGACTATTTAAAACAGAGACTAGTAACAAAGATCCTCAAAAGAAATCATACCTCAGGAAGACGGGGTGTAGGAGCCAGAGAGGGAAGCAAGTCATGCGCATAATCACCCTCCATGTGCACAAGCTCCTGCCATGGAAAAGTATAGCGCTCTCCTCTGTTTATCAACTCCCTAATCAAGCGTGAATCCAACATCGACTCTGGTGGAGATGAGGGCACCACAAAGCGATCGCCGCTATGCTGACGAACGACACGCTCCCCCAAATACCAGACAAAGCATCCGGTACCATCCAAAATGGTGCGGTGCGCTGAAAGACGCAAGGCCTCAGGAAGATTAGTCATCCCGGCCCAAGGACGATACTGGACATCAATGGCAACCTGAAAACCATAAAAAGTTGGCGTGAAACAACGAAAACAACGTAAGAGGGAAAATAACAGCAACAAAACTAATTCTTACACCAACAGAAGAGGTGCCTCGGCGTAGCAGCCCACGCAACGCAGGGACAGACTCCACCCGCGACTCTCCTCGATCACGCCAGCTGGCCCCGACAGGGAAATCATGGACCGCTACACGACGCCGGCGAGGAGCCAAGCCTGGGAAGTACTCGTAAAACCATAGCTGCAATGAAAAGTAATCTTTAGCACATGAGTCGAACAAATTAAAGTGAAACAAAAGAGGAAAAGATCATCACCTATACGACTCTCCACGGACCATAGACAGTGATGGGAGACTCGTCGTTCAGCTGCCGACACCCATGACGTAGCGATAAGAGAAGGTCGGCGTATCCGAGGCTGGCCCAGCTATAGGATCCTATCTCATGGATCCTGACAAAAAAGGGGAGGTAGCAAAGGAGTACGCGTGAACTCCTATCAGGAGAAAGAGTCATGGAGATCAAAATCAGGATGAAGATCCGCACTCGCTGCTCAGCCGATGTATCCTCCATGTCGAAGCCACGAGCTAAAACTGAAGGCAGCTCCGATCGCCCGCTCGTAGGACCACCTCGAGACACTGGTCGGGTCCTGATATGCTGAACGATCGGACCTAACAAATCAACTGCCTCAACCGATCCCCAAGACAAATCAGACATTTGAGCTACGGCCCGGTCGGTGAAGCGCAACCCGCTAATCATACTGAAGTCTAGAGGGGTCACTGTCATCTCCCCCCAAGAAAAATGAAAAGTGTTGGTAGTATCCCAGAAATACTCTAACAATGCGGGAACGACCGTCGCACCGCAACCTCGGGGGCTGCGAAACCCTACAATCGCCGTATAAAAATCTACTAAACCAGCCGATTCCCATAGGGCGTTCGTAGCAGGATCCCTCGTAATGATCTGGTGAAGTCGAGGAATCAAATCGCCGGCTCCAGAACTGTGGTGGCGAAGCGTGCCGTCGACTATGCCGGAGAGTGGGTGATGAGAAACATGGTTTTCACGGCAGAAAACCAACTAGTCTGGAGTCCACAAAGGTGGAACCCACCTACCTCTACTCGTAGAAGCCCGAGGCTCGGACTCTAGGGCATCGTCGTCCATACCCTCAGGAATAGTGGGAGTGTCCTCCCGAAAAGCTTGACGCCGACCCTAGGTAGAAAGATCGCGATCCCGTCGCCTAGGCATGCTATTATAAAGATCTAAATGCTTAGCATCATTTCCTAAGACATTTAATTCAAGTTGCATTTTTATAAAAATAAAGATCTAAATACTTAGCATCATTTCCTATATTATTTAGTTATTTATCGAATTATACGCTAAATTTTTACCTCCAGGCTAAAAATTGGCAAAATTATGGTATTTAGTTTCTCCATGACAAACTAATACTACAGTTCTCCTAGCCGCATGATACTATGTTCTCCATGGAAATATAGTACATACGCAAAATATGTTTCGAAGTGGCACAAAAACAATGAATCAACACATCATGAAATATTTTACAAGGTCTACCACAAATTATATACAAGAACCTAGCTAATCTAATCAACACAAATTAATGAACGCCTTAGTCCCCGGCAACGGCGCCAAAACAAGGGAAAAAAACGAAACCAAACTAAAATATATTATTTGTGTTTATTTGTTTCTTTTTGTTTTTTATTTTATTTTTTTTTATATGTGTCCTTGCCTTTTTCTAACCATGGACGGCTTTTTCTTGAAACTTCATTTAATTTTCTTGAATTGCATCTTTCTTCTCGAACTTTTTGCATATTCTTTTCAAGCTCAACTTTCAAATACCGTACTTAAACCAATTCACAAAGTTTTCTTGCTCATGATCAACACTCTCAAAACTCAAACCTCACATGCCTATGCTTCACTAACTAAAAGGGTTGGTAAACATAGGCCATTGGGTTTGTAATGCGGTTTAAACAAGAGCGGGAAACATTAGGCTCAAATTGGTTAATAAGTAGGTTGATGCAAAATAGAAAATCAAATTTGTAACAAAATAAAAAGAAGATAAAGAAAAATGAGAAAAGGTGCCCTTTTCCTCCCCTAGAGAGGCCCGGTCACGATCTTGGGAGCTAGAGGTCAAAACAAGGATTAAGACATGCATAGTCAAGGATCCTAAATAGCCGCTCAACAAGGTGATGAAGGCTAGAACAAATGAAGCTCACAAGGGATTATAACCAAACAAATACCAACCAAGGGTTTCAAATCCACTATAGAGAGCAACTCCATCTTACCACATTCCCGCGAACTATGGCTTCATGGGCCCCTAAAAGTTCTTAACCCGACTACCTTAGCATATAGTATCCTAGAGTCAACCAATGACACTCTCAAACTGTGCATACATTTACCACTTAGGAAGAAAAACATTCAAGGATTCAAGTCCCAAAACAAAATGTCCAATATAAGAACAAACAAAACACATTTTGCCAAAATTACCTTGAAAATAAACAAAAATCTTTTTGGACTTTTCAAAACAAAAGAAAAGGCATGGAAATGCATATACTCAAGTGCATGGCATAAATGACAAACATTCTACCCAAGCATGATAGAATACCCTCCCCCAAGCTTGAATGGGACAATATACTCAAACATAAACCAAATAAAACATGGGAGGGGAAAAGAAAGAAATCAACCCAACAAACCAACACATGTCCAACGAGTCACCAACCATTAGAGAAAGAGCTAAGAAAGATGTTACCGGATATTGGTGGGTGTAATTTCCCGAAAATGAACCAACTTAACCTTTCAAAGCCGATTTCCTCTTGAATTGAATCTCGATTTCCATATGCTAGCAAAAATAGGCATCAAACTTCCTTGATTCTTGATCCAAACCAATGCATTAGTGTATATCAAGTCATGTACCTAGCAAAAGGCACACGAACATTTCCATGAGAGAAAATCTAATCTAAAAAGGAAAGAAAATGAAAGCAATAAAAACCTCGGGTTACTTCCCGAGAAAGGCTTGTTTAACGTCCAAGCGAGACCGCTCTAGTAAATAATATTGCAACGAACGCAATAGCTTATCAAATGCACTACTACACATTTCATTGAATAACAAGTAGGCAAATGACGGGAGGAGGACGTGCAACAAGATTATTGCACGTAAATGAGGAGGAAGATGCCAAAAGAAAGAAGAAAAATCAAAAGAAAAATAAAAAAAAGAAGAAGAGAAAGAAGAAGAAAAATAAGGAAGAGAATAAAAAGGCAAAACCTCCTCAAAATCTTTTTGGGTGGCATAATCACCCATTTCCTCAATGATGGGAGGATGAAAAGGAAAAGTCCCATCAAAGAAGAGAGGGTCCTCAATAGGCTTTAAGACAAAAGAGGGGAGGAACATAGGATAGTAGGGGATGTGGTCAAATTTCCTTGAGAAAGGGACATGAGGAAGGGGAGGAGAAACTATGGTCTCACAAAGCCTCAAATCACCAATGAGGGCATGAAAATCAATCATTGAATCCTCAAAAGAACACTCTTGACTCTCATCTCCCTCAAACAAAAACTCTCCAATAGAAACAACCTCATCCTCCTCTCTATCACAATGATGAACAACAACTCCCTCAAGATCCTCAAAGCCTAGAGTCTCTAAACCATGCATGAAAGGATAAAGGTTTCTCTAAAATTCATCCCTTTCCCATGAAGCATTGCCAATGAACTCTCTCAAAAGGCTATAGTGATTTGTTACACCTTCAATGAACATACTAGCCATAACCTCAAATGAGTCCAAAAACTCATGGATAGAAGGGTCACCAACATGCAAGGTAGACTCATCAAGATGGAGAAGGGGGTTGGAAACCTCAAAATTGATATTTTCATCATTAAAAACTCTTCCACCATCGCTCAAGGGACTTTCAATCTCTCTTGATCGCTCAAACTCATCATCATCATCCTCATGAAATCCCTCATTCAAAATTGAAGATGGCTCACTCACATCCTCACCAAGGGAAGCTCTCAAAGGGGGTAAATAAGGGGAAGGATGGCATTCAAGCTCAAATGGGGAATGAAAAGGATCAAAATCCTCAAAAATCCCCTCATCACAAGAAAATCTCCCCTCAACCTCACACCCTTGGCCCACATCATTCTCAAAAACACTCTCACACTCCAAATGAGGTGCCTCACATCCATTTACATCAACCAAAACGCTCATCACTTGCGCAAGCCTCACTTCTCTCAATTTTTGTTCCTCTTGAAGCTCTTGGAGTTGTTGGGTGAGACATTGAATTTGAGAAAGAATTTGGGCTTCAATGTTATTGGGTTGAGGTTCATGATCAAATTCAAATTGCACATCATCAAAATTAGCACAAACCTCATCAAAATGAGCATAAGGAGGAAAGGTGTCAATTTGCATACTTGGATTATCACTAGGCACATAAGAAGTATCAAGAGAATTCATGCAAAAATTAAAAGAATCTTGGCATTGAAAATCAAAGCAAGAAACATGCGATTCTCTATCCAAAGAGTCCTTAGCAAGCCATGTGAAGAAATCCCACGCATCATGCATAGACAAATGAAAAAATCTACCATTATTCATGTCCTCAACCATTCCCCTAGTATACTCATTCATGCCCCAATAAGCTATACCACAAGCATCACTAAGAGAACACCCATGGTAACTAAGAAAACCATCAAGTGTTTCAAAGTAAGCATATAAGGGTTCACCATCAAATTGAGGAAAAGATAAGCATGCCATTTTTATACAAAGAACAAAGAAAAGCAAACACAAATCAAATTATATACAAGAACCTAGCTAATCTAATCAACACAAATTAATGAACGCCTTAGTCCCCGGCAACGGCGCCAAAATTTGATCGGGGGATTAGATAGTGTCGTTAGTCTACTAACCCTTATCAAATTAACAATTTATAATACCTAAACTACCCTAATACGAGTATAGGGGTAAGTAAAGGGTCGAACCCAAAAGGACTAAGTGTATCAATCTATGCTAATTAGACTACTAGGAAAGCTTGTGAGGTAAAGAGAGGTTCAACTAACACTACTAAGAGCAAATAACTAAAACTAGGGAAAGTGGAATCCAATTACATCAATGCATTCAACAACATCAAACAATTAGATGAAAATGACCTCAATTAGGACGATTAACACATTTAACTCACTCTCGCGCAATTAAGCATGTTAATTATCCTACTAAACTAATTCACTCTCGTGCAACTAGCCTAGCAAAGGTATGGAAGAATTTAGACCCTCAAACAACTCACTTTCGCACAATTGATTGAAAGCACAATTAAGAACATAGAATAAATTAGCTAGAAAGATTCTAATCCATAAAAGCATCATCCATACACAATAATCAAGAAACAATTCCATACTAACCACAATCAATCATTAAATTAATTAACATAACCTTCATCCATTTCCCTAGAACAAACCTAAACTAACATGGTGAACAAAAACAAGGAAAACAAGGTAAAATAATAATAAAAGCAAGAATCAACCACTAAACTAATTAATCTACTCAAATAAACAAATAAATAAGCAAAAACAATAATAAATGAAAGCAATAAAGATGAGAGAAAGTTAGGAAAACTCATTGAATTTATGAGAGAAAGTTAGTAAAGGGTCGAACCCAAAAGGACTAAGTGTATCAATCTATGCTAATTAGACTACTAGGAAAGCTTGTGAGGTAAAGAGAGGTTCAACTAACACTACTAAGAGCAAATAACTAAAACTAGGGAAAGTAGAATCCAATTACATCAATGCATTCAACAACATCAAACAATTAGATGAAAATGACCTCAATTAGGAGGATTAACACATTTAACTCACTCTCGCGCAATTAAGCATGTTAATTATCCTAAACTAATTTGCTTCTTCAAAATCCCAAAAACTCCATGAAAAATCCAAGCTTTCTCTCTCTAAACTACTCCTAAACTAGAGAGAGAAACTCCTAATCTAACCCTAAGAGAGAGAAGCTCTCCTAAAACTAACTAAGAAAATAGCATAATAGATCCCCCCCCCCTTTTTTACAAAGAGTCCCGTCTATATATATGTGGCTCCACACAAAAGAAAGAGACTTGGACAACAAGGCGCAAATAAATCGTAAACCCAGTCGTGCGCGCCCGCACATGAGTCCTGTGCGCCCGCACACAATGTGTGCGCGCCCTCTCATCGTAGTGTGCGGCCGCAACTTTGTGGGTACGGGGAAAATGAGCGCGCCCGCACATGAGTCATGCGCGCCCGCGCAAAGGTGTGTGCGCCCGCACAGCGGTCGCGCATAGGGTCGCGCAAACTCTCTGGTTTTGCTCTGTTTCTTCAGTCTGGCTGTGCGGGTTCTGACAGGGCTGCGCGCCCGCACAGCCTCACATGTGCGCCCGCGCATAAGCCGCACAGCACCCCGCGCACAACAGATAACTTGGCTTCTTGATATCCTCTTTCTTTTGGCGCATAATTCCTACAAAACCAAAGCATGGAGATCAAAATAAAAACAAAGAAAATAAGATAAATTAAATAAATTAAGAAAATAAGCTAAAAACTATTAAAAACCACTTAAATACTCGAAATCAAGATAAAAGACGAGAATAAGTAAATAAAGAAATAAAGGACAAAAGGGTTAAATTATTGGAAAAATAAGCCGAAAAACGACTCAATAAACACCCTAAAAAGTGGCATAAAAGTCACTTATCACCATATTTTCACCATTTCAAGTGCAAAGAAGTAACATGAACATCATTTCATAAAAGTAGTACCCAAAAATGGTGATTTGCTCAATTCTCCATCAAATCATGCCATTTTTGTCTCAAATTTCTCACAAACACACATACATACATATACAAGTAAAATCATGGCAAGAATTTCAACATAAAACCTCAAAATCCAAAATCCCCAAATTGATTTTTAAGGGTTTTTCATGAAATTACTTATTTAAAGCAAATTCGAGACAAAAATCAAAGGAAACTTACATGGATCCTTGTAGAGAGTCGAAAATGAGGAAAGTAGCAAGAAATTAGAGCAAAATTGGTGAGAATTTGAGCTCCAAAAGCTCAAAAAACCTCGAAGATCAGTGCAGCCGCCGTGACACAGTCGAGCTACGCCGCGGCTCGGTTCAAGGGTGACGTGTCACGGGGATTAAGTCCCGTGTCACGACAATTATAAAGGTTGCCGGAGCTCCGGCAGCAGCAACGGAGTGCAGGTGATGGAAGCAGTCAGCAGCAACAGTACGCAGAAGCAAGCAGGCGAAGAAAACCGCCGTGTCACGGTTGCCGGTTCCGTGTCACGGTGACGCCGGACGAGCGTCGGTTGTTTTAACCGTGGCGCGGTGATTTGTGTGAGCAAGAAAATGAAAATGGAGAAGATAGAGAGAGGAGATGAATAAGGAAATGGCGAAATGGCGAAAAAGGTGAAGCAGAAGTGTGAGTTTAAAGCCAAAAAGTAACCGGTACGTACCCCGTTCACCGTGCCACGGTTACCGTTACTGTGTAACGGTATTCTGATGATGTGGCGCGCTAGGATTTATTGGTAAAAAGCATAATAATCCACGCGTTGACCAATTCAAACAGCAAAAATAACAAAAAAACAATACCCCCGTGACACGGGGTTTCATCTCGTCTTACGGGGGATGTTACCGTGTCACGGCAAAAAGCCACGTGGCACGGTAGCTCTGTGCATTGTCAGCTAATATTCCTGGCGTTTTTACCAGTTTGAATGATTTTTCGAGGTTTTTGGGCGGTTATTTTTTCGCTGGAATTACGCGAAAAATTCTAACTGATACTTAAAGGGGACTAAAATTACCATTTTACCCCTATCAAGCATCAAAGTCTATTTTTCAGCATTTTAAGCACCTAAAATGGTCGGATAGTCGACTAAAAGGTGTGAATCATCTGCGGCCTATGTTCGGGGATAATCGAACCATCATACACTTAGTTCAGCAATCGTCGGCTTTCCCCAGGCATGGAAAGCGTTATCGGTGGATTTTTTCTTCAAGTATAGAAAACCGCCAAGTCGGCTTTTCTCAGGCATGGAAAGCGTTATCGGTGGATTTTTTCTTCAAGTATAGAAAACCGCCAAGTCGGCTTTCCTCAAGTATGGAAAGCGTTATTGGGGGATTTTTCTTCAAGTATAGAAAACCGCCAAATTCCTTTGTCGGCTTTCCTCAAGCATGGAAGGCATTATCGGTGGATTTCTTCAAGCATAGAATGACACCAAATTCATTCGTCGACTTTCCTCAGGCATGGAAAGTTTTATCCGGTAGGTTTCTTCAAGCTTAGAAAGCTACCAATCTCTTCAGTCAGCTTTCTTCAAGCATGGAAAGCGTTTCAACAAACGTCATCTGATAGGCCATCGTCGAGCCTACCAAAGATAAAAACCTAACTTGGTCTCTCTAATGGGTAGAAAGGGCAAGTAAGGGTCGATCCCACAAGGACTAAGGGGATCACTAACAAGTATCGATTTGTGATAAGCTAAGTCAAGTCTTTTTGGGTTTTGAGTTATAAAGAAAAACTACAAAAAATAATAAAAAAGGATCTTGGGAAGGTATCCACCAATTAAGTTATTCACAAGCTACAATTTAACATACAAAACATAGCAATTTGGGGGTAAATTAGGGGAAGTCATCTAAGGCACCCAACTACTCTCTCAAGCTAGAGGGATTACTTGAGTTATGAATACAACCTACTCTCGTGGTTACAAAGCATAAAACAAGTGTTGAAACATAATCACGATGACATAAACATTCCCTTGACTGGAAATTCCTATTCTCATGGCATTTCAAGTCAATTAAGCATAAGGGAGCTAACTCAAGTTCATCTCTCGATCCTTCGTTGAGAAAGCTTAGATAAATAGTTCTTGCAATGGCCACTTACAAGAACTAACAGTGAAACCACTTAAGCTCAACTAATTAACATCCCACATTAACTAAATCAACACATGCAAACAAGTATTTGTGAATTCATCAATGGTTTCAACCATCCTAAGTCAAAGAACTACTCACAAATCATATTAAATTGCAAAACTAAAGTAGTAAACTACTAAGAACATGAATCCAAACACTAATTTAACATAAACAAGTAATAAAACTAGAAAAGATACAAAAATAAGTAATTAAAGCAATAAAATAAGAGATAGAGTAAGAAATTCTCATTGATAATGCAAGAAATAATCAAATCTTCAAGTCTCCTTCCTTCAATTCTTCATATTCCAAGCTTTCAACAAGTTTTTCACACTTTCTCTCTCTAGAAATTAAGAGTTTATCTCTCTAAAAACCTAACCTAAGCTAAAACTACACTAAGAAGATCCTCCCCATACAAAATGAGCTAAGAAGAGTATTTATATGACCCCCAAATAAAAAGGACGGAGAAAACAAAAGTCGGGCTCGTCTACAGGTCGGCACGGACGCGCCAAAGGTTGCACGGACGTGCAGACCTATTAAAATACGAACAGTAGCTACTGCCTGACCTTGCACGGACGTGCTTCATTTGGCACGGACGTGCAGTGACTTGCACGGACGTGCCACTTATTGGCACGGACGTGCAACCCTTTTCTGGCAAAATAGCTTATTTTCGGAAGGTCATAACTTCTTCATTACTCATCGGAATAAGACATGTGACCAGTCATTGGAAAGATCTTAAGATGAAATTTAATCTCCAATTTGAATCACTTCAAAATGTTGAGTAGAACAAAAGTTATGGTCAGTTGAATTTGACCTTAGTGCAAAAATCCTTCCAAAACTTTTCAAAAGCTTTTCATTTCTCTTTAAGGCACTCATCATTCTTCCTCCATTGCTCTTTAACCAAGATTTCCCTTCTCCTTGTTCACTCATGCTTGATCACGTCCATATATAGTGCTAAAAATAGCTACATTACATCAAAAACACAAACAACCCGTGAAGCATGGATGGTGCAAAATTTGTATAAAAATAGGATAAATAATGAACTTTGATGTCGAATAATCACGAAAACAAGGTTCAAAAGTACCCTAAAATCATACCAAATAACAAGTTATCATCATCCGATGGATTCCTTTAAGCATAGGAAGCTACCAAGCTCATTTGCCACCGATACACTGGTGTTAGATAAGCATTCTATCCCTTTACTCTTTTATCTGTAGAACTAACATTTTTCTGCAGGTATTGGTGTATACAGAATGATTTAG
Source organism: Chenopodium formosanum (assembly GCA_024500155.1). Classification (NCBI taxonomy): domain Eukaryota; kingdom Viridiplantae; phylum Streptophyta; class Magnoliopsida; order Caryophyllales; family Amaranthaceae; genus Chenopodium; species Chenopodium formosanum. The sequence continues at coordinate 24,162,843 of CM044880.1, forward strand.
GATCGCAGAACGTCTTAAATCATTCTCCGTCCCTATCGGCTACTTTGACTATCGTTTTTCGAAACTGACGTTTCTACAAACTCAGTCAAAGTGGGGGCTTCTGTAGACACCTAAAAATGTCTCCCCAAAACCAAACCCGATGATGAACAACCTTTCACCGCTACTAATGGTCGGGTTCAGTATTTAATCCCGAGAGTGCTTAAAAATTCGTATGTAATTAAATTCATATTTTTGAACGGTTCATGGATTGGTCTTGATGTTTGGTAAAAGCATAGTTTTAATTTCAGCCCAAACTTATTATTTAATTTTAGTCCAAACCTTTTTTATTTTTATTGTTTTATTATTTATTTTTGGCCCTAACTTTTTATTTAATTATTTTCTTATTTTAACCTAAATAATAATAAGTCAGAAAAAGCCCGAAATTATCAATCGGCACTTAAAATGCCGAATGAAATTAGGGTTAAAAAATGTATTTAGACGGAAAAGTGGGCTAGAAATTCCCGCGCCACGGTAGACAGCCAGCGTGTCACGGGAATCCTTCCCGTCTGATGGTGGGATTTCCCGTGACCCGGGAAGTCTGCCGTGACACGCGACATTCCGTGTCTTTTCCGCGTAAACCCTTAACGCGTTTTCTTTCCCGTTTTCTGAAAATTTCCCGCGTCACACTAAAAATGTACTGTGTCACGGGAAAGTTTGCCGTCTGACGGTGGGACTTCCCGTGTCACGGTACAGTTTGCACTGTCACGGGATATTTTTTTAAGGTTTTTATCATTTTAGGGTTCCGTGTGCTCCCAATACCCCCTCATTTCTGATGTACGGGGCATCAATTAACTCTCTGATTTATTTTGCTCTCTTCTATGCTTTAGCCTAAACACTAGCCTACCCTTCTTATTTCAAAATTCCTTCTTCAAGTGCTCAAAGGAGTCCATACTTTACCCGTCGTTCTGTCCTTAAGCCAAGGCGTGAAAGGTAGAACTGCTTGAGGGTTTGGCCCCAAATTAACTTTACTTTATTTAATTTAATTTAATCATTGTTTTATTATTTCCTTGAAGTTACTAACTCGTTTATTATTTTGTAGTTGCAAACAAACAGAATCAAAGTAAAAACATGTTCCTTTTATTTCTATTATTTTTCTAACGATTTTATGTTGTTGGAATTGTGATTAAATTGCTTCCAATATTAATGTTTGTTCTATTATATTTATGATCACCATATTGCATGTTAAAGGGAATATGTAATTGAAAATCACGCCTAATAAGATAATTTGGACAACCGGTTTAGGATCCTTTTTAATCTTGTTAATTAATTCAAGTGATCACAAATATTTTAGAATTATATGTGTGCATTAATATTCAACCAATTTAGTTAAATAATAGTTTGGAGCGAATTGAATATTTTGTTTGTATGCCTTTGAGATCACAGGAATGCTTTTCAATATAAGAATCGAGTAGAGGCCAATACGGGCAAATGTGACTCCATGACTCACTTCGTACCATCATCCCCGATCCTCCTTTCGTGGTTCCGAACCATATGGAGTTAGTAATCTCATGGATTATGAATGGGGTGTAACCTTCACGGGTCCATCGTTGTTGCCTATCGTTGTCCCTTATCGTGGTTGCCTTTTTATGATCCGTGAACTGTTTACAAGTTCCTTAAAAACTTGTTGGCGGCTCCCTACTTTCCTTGTCCCTAATCGTGTCCCTTATCGTATATGTCAATTCCCACTTCCTATGAGTGCCAAGCATATTCACCACATGCTTTTTACGTAGGCGCACTTCGCACGACGCCTACAATCACAAACATGCAAGGTAGACTCATCAAGATGGGGAAGGGGGTTGGAAACCTCAAAATCGACATTTTCTTCATTCACAACTCTTCCACCATCACTCAAGGGACTCTCAATCTCTCTTGATTTCTCAAACTCACCATTATCATCCTCATGAACTCCCTCATTCAAACATGAAGATGGCTCACTCACATCCTCACTAAGGGAAGCTCTCAAAGGGGGTGAATAAGGGGAAGGATGGCATTCAAGCTCAAATGGGGAATGAAAAGGATCAAAATCCTCAAAAAATCCTCTCATCACAAGAAAATCTCCCCTCACATTGACACCCTTGGCCCACATCATTCTCAAAAACACTCTCACACTCCAAATGAGGTGTCTCACATCCATTTACATCAACCAAAGCACTCATCACTTGGGCAAGCCTCACTTCTCTCAATTTTTGTTCCTCTTGAAGCTCTTGGAGTTGTTGGGTGAGATATTGCATTTGAGAAAGAATTTGGGCATCAATGTTATTGGGTTGAGGTTCATGATCAAAGTCAAATTGCACATCATCAAAATTAGCACAAACCTCATCAAAATGAGCATAAGGGGGAAAGGTGTCAATTTGCATACTTAGATTATCACAAGGCACATAAGAAGTATCAAGAGAATTCATGTAAAAATTAAAATAATCTTGGCATTGAGAATCAAAGCAAGAAACATGTGATTCTCTATCTAAAGAGTCCCTAGCAAACCATGTGAAGAAATCCCAAGCATCATGCATAGACAAATGACAAAATCTACCATTATTCATGTCCTCAACCATTCCCCTAGTATACTCATTCATGCCCAATAAGCTATACCACAAGCATCATTAAGAGAACACCCATGGTAACTAAGAAAACCATCTAGTCTTTTAAAGTAAGCATAGAAGGGTTCACCATCAAATTGAGGAAAAGATAAGCATGCCATTTTTATACAAAGAACAAAGAAAATCAAACAAAAATCGAATTTTATACGAGAACCTAGCTAATCTAATCAACACAAACTAATGAACGCCTTAGTCCCCGGCAACGGCGCCAAAATTTGGTCGGGGTTAAAAGTAGGTCGTTGGGCTACCACCCTAACCAAATTAGAAATTTATAATAGTTAGTGACAAGTAAAGGGTCGAACCTTAAAGGACTAAGTGTATCAATTTGTGCTAATTAGACTGCTAGGAAAGCTTGTGAGATAGAGAGAGGTTCAACTAAACACAAATAAAAACAAATAACTAAAACTAGGGGAAGTAGAATCGAATTACATCAATACATTCAATAACATCATACAATTAGATGAAAATGACCTTGATTAGGAACAATCAACACATTTAACTCACTCTCACACAATTAAGCATGTTAATTATCCTACTAAACTAATTCACTCTCGTGCAACTAGCCTAGCAAAGGTATGGAAGAAATTAGGGCTCTCAACCAACTCACTCTCGCACAATCGATTGAAAGCACAATTAAGAACATAGAATCAATTAGGTAGAAAGATTCTAATCCATAAAAGCATCATCCATACACAATAATCAAGAAACAATTCCATACTAATCACAATCAATCATTCAATTTATTAACATAACCTTCATCCATTTCCCTAGAACAAAATCTAAGTTAACATAATGAAGAAAGACATGGAAAACAAGGTAAAATAAGAATAAAAACAAGATTAAACAAATAAACTAATTAATATACTCAAATCAATAAGCAAAAAGCAAAAACTAAGAATTAAGCAAGAAATAAAGATGAGAGAAAGTTAGAAAATGCTCATTGAATAGATGAGAAGAAGTTCCACAAAGTTGCTTCTTCAACCTCTCAAAAACTCCATGGAAATCCAAGTTTTCTCTCTCTACACTACTCCTAACCCTAAGAGAGAGAAAATAAAGGCTAAACTAATCTAATCTATCTAAAATAAAATGTTTATTGAAAGTTCATGAGAAAATAACCCCAAAGGGGGTATTTATAATACAAGCTAAAAATAATATAAAAGAAAAAGAAATAAAACTAAACATAAACAATTAAAATACTAAACTAAAAACCAAAAATAAACAAAACAACCATAAAATAAAATAAAAGGAAAATGAAAATGAAAAAGAAAAATCCCAAAATCCCCAAAATTCCCACCCAAAACCAACGAAAAACAATTAGACCACCCATTTCCTTTCACTTTCGAATTTCCCCGCTCCAATTCAAGCACCCATTCAAACAACCATCATCACCGTTTATCAGCATCATCGTCATCTAGCATCCAAAATCGTGGTCGTCCAATTCTCATTAAAAATCACGTGAAAAGCTCGTGATTGACCCACAATGGCGCGCCCGCACAGAAGACGCACAACAAGTCGCGCAAAGCTACTGCCTCAACTCGATTTTGGACTCAATTTCGTGCGCTTTCTGACAGGGCTGTGCGGCCGCGTTTGAGGCTTGAGATGGTGAGTTTGGGTGTTGTGAGTTGCGCGACTATGAGGTAAGTAATTTGGTGGTGATTTGGGTGGTTGTTGTTGATTGGAGGTGGCTAACGGTGGTCTTAGTTGGTGGTTTAATTGGTTGTTTTGGGAGTGGGTTAAAGGTGGTAATTGCTCGCGGTTTGGTGGTGTTGGTTGGGTTGTGCTGCTGCTGGGTTGGTAATTGGTGGTGAATTGGTTGCGGCGGGTAGTAGGGCTGCTGTAGGAGTCTGATTTGTGTGAGGTTGATGTGGTGGTATTGGTTTGGTTGTGGCTGAAGGTGTTGGCTGTTGGTGTTGTTTGGTGATGTTGTTATTGCGTGAGGTGTGGGTATGAGAAGGTGGAGCAGGGGCTGTCGGCGCGAATTGCCTCGAACCTCGGACCCCGAACATGATTTGAACTTGAAACCTGGAACACCTACAACAAAAAACACGAGGGTATTACCACGAAATAAAATAAAATAAAGATAAAATAAAATAAAATAAAAATAAAATAAGATAAATAAAATAAAATAAGATAAGACAAATAAAGTAAAATAAAAAGCTTAAACTAAATAAATAATAAAATAAAATGAAATAAAATAAAATAAAATAAAACAAAACAAACTAGAAACTAAAAGAAAATAAAAATAAATAAAAAGAGAGAAGCGGGAAATTATTAACTAAAACTACAAAAATAAACTAAAAGCTAATAAAAATGCAAAAATACTTAAAATAAAGGTAAAAGGCGGAATAAGCGAATAATAGAAATAAAGGATAAATAGGGTTAAATTATTGGAAAATAAGACAGAAAACGACTCAATAAACACCCTAAAAGTGACATAAAAGTCACTTATCATGTATTTTCCTTAATACTCTTTTATTCTGATTAAAACTCTTAAAAAGTCAACTAAAGTCAATTTACCAATGCTAATTAAATTAGGATTCAAAAGAACCTTCTAGAAGATTCTAGAAAACTATAATCAATCCCAATTGTATTAGGAATGATAAATCAATATTAGGCCCACTTCTAGATCATTGGGCCGCATATAAAGATCAAATCGGGCCCAGTTTAGTAATTTGGCCATAACTTCCTCCTTATTCATCGGAATTGGGCTTATAATATATCGTTGGAAAGCTCTTTTTGAACCTGACCCAATTACACTATTATTGGACCCTTGCTATTGACCAAAACAAACTCGATTGGCTGTTTTCTTAAAATAGGTTTTCAAAAACAGAGAGAAAGAAAAGAAATAAAACTAACCGCAACACTACACTTTCCACACTTTCACTTCATTCGATTATGATTCGACATGAAAGGTACTCAATACTGGGTTTAGTTTTGGGGAGACACAAATGGGTGTCTACAGAAGCCCCCACTTTTACTGAGTTTGGAGAAACGAGAGTTTTGAAAACAAAAGTCAAAGTATCGATAGGGACGAAGAATGATTCAGAACGTTCTGCGATCCTAAATCATTCTTAAACGTCGATACCTGCAAACTAGCGTTAGTTAAAACAGATAAAAGAGTTAAGAAATGCGTATCTTGCACCGTCGAGCACACGTCTCTGAGGGTAACCAATTTGTTGCCGCATTGCAGTTGTTGACAACCTTCCACAAGCTAGGGAACGCCATCCTGCTGTTTTGATGTTCTTTCGTCTCTGAACAATGGAGCTTTTTTGATATGTCCACGCGTCTCTGAACAAAAGAGCTTTTTCCTTGAATCATAGTGACAACCTTCCCAATCATAGACAAAGTCGTCGAAGGCCGCTTCATCACGAACCACTCTTCTCAAATCTTGGTGACAACCTCCACAATCATAGCGAATGTCGTCAAAGACCGCCCATCTTGTGCTATCTTCTCAAATCTTGGTGACAACCTCCACAATATTTGCGAATGCCGTCAAAGACCGCCCATCTCGTGCCACCTTCTCAAATCTAAATGACAACTTCCACAATCTTTGCGAATGCTGTCGAAGACTGCCCATCTCGTGCCATCTTCTCAAATCTAAGTGACAACTTCCACAATCTTTGCGAAAGCTATCAAAGACTGCTTCATCTTGAAGCGTTCTTTTCTCAAATCAAATAATAACCTCCTCAATCATAGCAAAAGCTATCGAAGGTTGCTTCATCTCAAACCGTCCTCAAATTCAAGCGAGAGACTTTTTTTTTTCTTAAAGACCCCTATTGAAAGCTTCGTCATCTTAAATCTTCAAATCAACCCTTCCATTTTTGGAAAATCTATTTCAAGAACCATATCTGCGATTCTTAAAGGTTTCAAATTGATCTGCGAAAATCTTCCATCCAAGGAATTCTTGTGAACCATTATGTCGGTGCTTGCGATGAGCCAACGCTTAGACGCTTTAAGCTAAGTGAGACGATCTTTTGTGAAGTCGATCACTTATTGCGGTTTTAATCAAGCCGACTACTCAATCATGTCAAATTGCTTATAGGGGCTAACTGGTGTACCAAGGAACCCAAAACTGCTGCACTAGGTCCGCATAATCTAATATGGAGGCCACGCATTGTGTCGCCGCACCAGCGTTCGCTGAAACTATCTAACGCAGCGCTTTTCTTCTGTCGCCTGGCGACAACCTTGTCGTCTGGCGCTGGAGTCGGGTCTTCCCTATTTTTCCCTTTCTGTTGCTGTTTGCTCGGTTTCGCTTCGAACTTTGAACTTGGTTGTTTCCAAATCCGCTTAAATCCTTTGTAAATTAAAGCTCTTCATCTCTGATTTACTGATCTCGGTTTCGCTTCAAACTTTGAACTTGGTTGTTTCCAAATCCGCTTAAATCCTTTGTAAATTAAAGCTCTTCATCTCTGATTTACTTATCCATGTAACTCCTCTGGAAGGATCTCTTGTGTCATATTCGCGGTTTTTCGAAAAAATCCAGGAATGTTCTTGCTTGCTGGGATGCACCTGCATTTATATCATTGACTATAGGACTTTTCTCATCTCTTTAATTATCTTAGGGTTGACTTAAGGCTTTGCTTGACTCATTGACTTGACACGACTCAAGGTATAAACCTGAATTAATGATGACTCACTTCGTGTGACTCGTGTGTGCATAGTGTTGCAACGACATGACTCAATTTGTACATGACTCATGTGTGCATTGTAATGTAATTGCGTGACTCAAAAAAGCAAAAAAACAAAAATTTTCCGTCATATTTGTGGAGGGTATCGACTTTCTCCTGGAAAAGAAAGACACAAAAAGGAAGAAGTTTTTTATGATGCATGTTGAATGAGCTTAGTCAAATGTTGCTTAATACTATCACTCAAGGTGCAAGGATTAATCCATCCTAGGCTATCTCAATTGTTGACTAAATAATGAAAGCATTTTGGTAACTTAGGCAAGGAAGCTAAGCAATTCATACTTTGTGATGCAATGATGATTGATGTCGATATGACAAGGCATGCTTCAACGTTGTGTTAAGATTTCATGACAAAGGGTTTCTAAGGGAAGTGTATTTGGTCATGTATATATGATGTGTGAAAGTGACACTAAGGTTAGGCCGCAAGGGCTAAGTGTGTGGAAAAATAAATTGAGAAGAGTCAAATGGTGGTGACTCTTAGGCTGGTAGGCTAATGATGTAGGGATCAAGCCCCCAAGTCTAGCTCTAAGTAGATAGGGATGAGCATATTATCATAGTGTGAGTGTGTGAATTGAATATAAATGCATGTTTATTACGGCCGTACCTCAATTAGAGGTTGCCTACGTATCTGTTAGGAATCAGGCCGAACGTAGCTCTAGCCGAACCTCGCATAAGTGTGTATACCTCAAAGTGGTCTTTTAAAGGTTGTAACGTGGTTAGGCTGAAGGTTTGAAGAAGAAAGGGATAAAGGCTCAATACCCTAGATAAGCCCCCAAGGTGTGCAACTTTGCTTTTGAATCTTTATATTTTATGCTTGAGGGTTTTAACTCTTTTTTAGCTCTGTTTTCTTTTACTTTATTTATTTTATTTTTATAACTGTGGGCAATCTCAATCATGTGGTCTATCACTCACTTGGCATTCATGTTTCTTAGGCACGGTACCGAGCACTCGATAAGAGACGCAATCTGAGACGTGTTCATATCAAAGACATGTTCATGTTAAAGACATTGGAACACTTGCCCTTTTGTACACTTTTATTGTTTTTTTGCTTATTATTAATTTTTATTTTTTCTTTTGCTTATCACTCAAGCTTTTTATGAAATTGAAAATTGCATAAGTTACACACCATCCCATCCCAAGGTTAGGTAGTTGTGGGTTGAAGAAAGAAAGGTCCATCGTTAGACGAGGTTCAAAGTGGTTTATCAAAAAAGGATTGCATATTTGTAGGGTGAAAGGTGATATGATGTCGCTACAAGGGGTGCCTCAAATCATTGGTACACCTTGTGCTTAGTTCGACATGGATTTTTTTTTGATGCAATGTAATGAAATGATCATATGCAAGGAAATAAATACTCATTTTTATTAAAGGAGAAGAAATAATGATCCTACAAAATAAATTTAAGGAGAATAAAAAGGTGCCTATGCAAGACTTACTGGGGTAAGGATTAAATAAAAGAAAAAAGAAAAAAAAGGAGGTCACGAAATCTTGTCGTTGAAGCTCGCCTCTTGTCTTGTGTTGTTTTCATCACTCCCTCTTCTTGCTAGCTGGAGGCATGAGTAGCTTGTCATTATCGATCAAATGTTGGATAGCCTCCTTTAGCTTCCAACAGCTCTCAGTAGTATGACCCCTACCTTGATGATATTTTCAATGTACATCTGGATTCCAACTAGGCAATCATTTTTCAGATGCGGGATCTTGAATAGGTCCAGTGGGAGTAATGAGTCCCTTAGCACGGAGTTGATCGAAGGCAGTGTCGTAACTCATCCCAACGGGGGTGAAGTCTTTCCTAAGTTGCTTCTTGGATCCTTGGTTATCCATGGCTAAAACTTCAGTGAGATCAAAGGTACTAACATTGTTACTAGAGTGGGTGTTTTCGGAAGAAGAAGGATTGTCGTTCTTCTTTCCTTTCTGGCCACTGTGGTTACTATTGTTAGTAGCTTTTTGCTTTGCGAGGTCATCTTCGATCTCAATGCCTTTGTCATAGACGACTTTGAAAGTATTCAAGTTGTGTTGATATTTTAAGTGCTTTGAATACTTTTCTTGTAAATTTTTGATAAACATCCTCACAGATTCTTTTTCGGAGGGTACCTCAATCATCTTAGCGGAAGTTTCCCTCCACTTATTAAAGAAAGAGGTAAAACCTTTATTCTCTTTTTGTCTTAGCATCTCAAGTTGTCTATAACCGATTTCGACTTGAATATTGCATTTATACCTATCAATGAAAGCGTTTACAATAGCATCCCAAGTAGAAGTTCTCTCTTTATCAAGAGAAAAGAACCATTGTTGACAAACGGTTTCAAGAGATAAAGAAAACAAGGAATGAAAGACTGTCCTATCAATCCCCTTAATGTTCAATATAGTTTCAAAGGCTCTTAAGTGAAGATAAGGATTATCTGTTGCCTTGAATTTAGGGATGTCAGTGGCATTGAATTTCTGTGGAAGAAGCTCCTTGTCCACCGAGACACCTTGTGAGCTAATGCCCTGGAACTTGTAATCACTAGATAGCTTGCTCAAGCTTTCTTGCATAATATCCATTTGTTGTTGCTTCACAGGTCCATTAATTTGAAGGGTTAAAGCCTTCAACACTTCAGTTATGTCAGTCAATTGACTTCTAAGTTCGTTGACTTCTTCCTGAGTTGCAATTATCTTTTTAGCTTTTCTTTTCAAACTCACTGGTTTATCAAAAAGTTGAACTTGAACAAATATGTTGTCCTTGATTAATCGCCCTTCTTTCCTTGACCAAGTACTGTGGAAAGGGAAATTAGGGATATTCATTGTTAATTATTTGACTTAAACTCTATTCGACATGCAAGGATGGAAGAAGATAGGAATAATGAAGGTTGTAATATGGAGGAATCATGTAAAGAATAGAAAGATGATGTAGAGGGAGAGATATGAAAAAATTAGGAATAGAATGTATTCCTAACTCAAATGACGGAAAAAATTGACTCATGCATGAACATAAGACATGGTCATGGTGACATATACACAAAGTGCGTGTTATAACTAGTGAGTGTATGTGATATGTTAAGACTCTTGTGTAAGACCATTTGGCTAGACTATGCGACTGGACTCAGTTAAGGACTTAACAAAGGTACTTGTTATTAACAAAATAATCGAATTGATTAGCAAACTGTTTAATTAGACTCACCAGTGATGACTCGAGCAAAATACCGAACTGTCGCCAAAGCAACAAAACTGTCGCCGCACTTTGCAGTGCAGCGCCAGACGACAGAGGTGTCGCCAGGCGTTGCACAACAAAGTGTGGCGCTGCAGTCCAAATCGTGGTGCCATTGCTGGAGCGTTAATCTGGGATTGCTTTCGGGATTATTACTCTACGGGACATGCCTAAAGTCGTACTAAGTCTATTCCGGTTAAATTATTAGACTTCAATTAATCAAATTACTCAATTAATTAGTTAGGCAAAGTCCTTTTAGTCATTATTCAGTTTATTTAGTCTTAAACACAAGTCAGCAAACGGTTAGGAAAAACTCATAAAGTATGCACAACAAATAATGCACAATTAGTCAAGTAGGCACAATATGATGCAATGAGTTAGCAACCTAACCATGGCTTTACTTCTCTAAAGTTCGGGATATGGGTTAGTCAAAGAGGGTCCATGGTTAATTGTCCAGATGCACCGTGCGGAAGCCTTACCGTTTGAGGGGTTGGCGTGAGTGGATGGCACATCGCGAGTTAAAAACCCGCTTCCATGGTTTGGTGAATTCAACATTCTCGGATGTACCCTTTGTTGCACAGAGCGTTCAATCAGGTAGATGGAGCATGAATTCCCAGAGGGTTATGTCCATATGTAGAACACATATGGGTTTCAGAAAAGTGAGAAAAAACTCAATTAGAAAGTAGGATCGAACAAACAGTGCTAAAAACTGGTCAAAATTAGAACGCATATTTTTGGCTCGGTATTGGAAGAACTTGGCGCCAGCGAACATAGGCCTTCGCCGCAATTTGGCTCTGTCACCTTGCGACAGAGTCAAATCATCGCCGAAAGACTCTGTTTTCTTGCCGCCAGTTCCTACACGCCTCAGCAGCTTTCTGTGCTCGATAAAATTTTCCAGTTTTGCGCAGCATTATTTCGATCCTAGTTGTGAAAGATATTCCTCAAATTTGCTACGCGTAAAAATCCTATGTTTTAACTCATTACATATGGTCTTTACAATGAGATCTTTTTTATGCATATGAAAATAATGTTAATATAAATTACGCACATGAAATACTTAGAACTTTTCGAGTCTCATCCACTCATTCTAAATCATTGCCGAAAAAAATTTCAGGAATTAAAATAGAAATCCTCCCCAGTGGAGTCACAAAAAACTGTAGGGAATATTTCAAGCATTACCCCAAACTTGAACCCCATTGTGATCATACACTTAAGCATAGTGGCGTCCGAAGGGAAGGAAGCTAGAGCAAAAGAGTCGCTAACAAGTTTTAGGAACTTGTAAACCGTTCACGAGGTGAAGGTTACATCCCTTAACGATCCAGGAGATCGTCAACTCCTATAGGTCTGGAATTATGACTGGAAGTTCGGGGATGAAGGTACAAATCCAACCTAAAGAGATTGAACCTGCCCTAATAATAGACCTCTACTTTATTCTGATCGTATTCATGTTTTCTTTGTGACTAACATGCAATTATTAGGTTTACCGTAAACCAGTTTATCTATGTTGGTTGAATATTAATGCACAAATAAATACTTGAATTATAATCAAATTAACTCTAAACAAGATTATTAATTATCTTATTAAGCGTGATTACAAGTACCAATTCCCTTTAAACATGCATAAAAGGCGTGATCAAGCAATAACAATATAATAAGCATCAAGCAACATAATAAATCATCATAAATAATAACAATTATAATCATAACCATATTTATCATAATTAAAATAATCATGTCCATGTTAAAAATAAAGCATAATAAAAGCAAGATCCTAGGCATGATACTAACAAGATTAATAATAAACCCTATCATGTCACTAAACATCAAAGATTAAATCTTTAACCCTAACATGATACTAACATAAATATTAGGAAGAGAATAGGAAGCATTGCAAGAATCACAATTGTCATATTTGATATTACAACCTTTACCCTAAACATGATACCAGGAAGATCAAAACACCCTAACATGACACTAGGAAACATAATGACAACCTAGACATGATTTCTATATCATAATAACAATGTAAACAATTAAAGCACTTACTTGGATGCTTCGTACCTCTTTCTAATAACAAAATACACGTGTTAGTAACTTTAAGGAAAATAATAAAATCAAACAAATAAATTAAATAATTAGAATAGAGATTTGTGACCAAACCCTCATAAATTAAAACCTTTCACATCTAGGGCGAATGCAACTTCGAACTTGGATAGGTGTGTCTAGATCTTGTGAATGCGGAATTTTGTGTGAGAAAAGGCTAGTTTATAAAAGAGAGAGAGAAAGAGAGTAATCAAGAGATTCTTGATGAGAGTAGGTGATAATTAGATGAGAAGAATTGATAATTGATGAGAAGAATTGATGATTGGAAACGGAGGCTTTAGGAGGCTTTTTGTAGAGAAAAACAAATCAGAGTTTCAAAAAGAATACTATATGACCGCATCGCCAAACACGCGCTTGTCGCCAGATGAAAAATTTGTCGCCATACGTTGCGCGTATCGCCAGACGCCAGCTCTATCGCCTGGCGACAGAGCTGTCGTATGACGCTAGAAATAATTTTCCACGCGTTTTCTTATTTTGATAAAATTTAATCGTACAAGAGGGCAAAACTGTATTTTCCTTAAAACACTTCTTTTATTCTGATTAAAACTCTTAAAAAGTCAACTAAAGTCAATTTACCAATGCTAATTAAATTAGGATTCAAAAGAACCTTCTAGAAGATTCTACAAGAATATAATCAATCCCAATTGTATTAGGAATGATAAATCAATATTAGGCTCTCATCTAGATCATTGTGATGCGTATAAAGATCAAACCGGGTCTAGTTTAGTAATTTTGCCATAACTTCCTCATTATTCATCGGAATTGGGCTTATAATATATCGTTGGAAAACTCTTTTCGAACCCGACCCAACTACACTATTATTGGACCCTTGATATGGACCAAAACAAACTGGATTGACTATTTTCTTAAAATAGGTTTTCAAAAACAGAGAGAAAGAAAAGAAATAAAACTAACCACAACACTAGACTTTCCACACTTTCACTTCATTCGATTATGATTCGACATGAAAGGTACTCATCACTACGTTTAATTTTGGGGTGACATAAATGGGTGTCCCACACATGCCCACCATTTATCTCCCTCAAAGCTACCCCTCTCATCTTATAAAGGGTACTGGTTGCCATGAGCACTCCATATCTACTAAATAAGAGCTCATTAATTCATTTAGTGTCTTCCCAAAAATGTCATTATTAGCCCTTATATCTTCTATTAGTTTTTTTTGCATACCATTTCACAGTCACCAAGAGATTCCTTTCATCTAAACCTCTACAAGTGTCCTCAGAGTTCTTAATGTTCTTTATTTCCCAAGTAGCTCCATCTGGTAGCCTACTTGAATGAAGCCTCTAATCATAATGTAAATCAAGATATGAAGATGTGAACCTCCTTGGACTTCTCCTATCAACCACTACAACAAAGCCTCATTGTATACAATAATCTCTGAAGACAGACATGAAATGGTCTTTTTCTCTTAATATCATCCAGGGCTTCAACACTATACTATCAAACTCAACATCAGACATAAATTCACCATTCTTATACATCCTGCTGAAATAATTTTCATTTGCACCTAGATCTCTTTGCCAGCAATCTGATGTGTAAGGGTCACATGTGTCATGAATATTTCCAATTTATTCTTCCTCTTTAATATCATCATCCATATCATCTTCCTACTCAGCCCCTACATACAGTTGATCTTGATGCTCAGCCCTTGCATCCATCTCATCATCCTACTCAGATCCTGCATCCTTGGCAAACTCATCTTCCATCCTTGCACTAGTATTTGTCATAGCCATATTACTTTCATCACTCTCATGTGTCCCCACAACCACACCTTCCTTATCCTGCCTATTCCTAACTGCTTCATTGAACTTACTCTCACCCACCACCATTGCTTCAACCACAGTGTTATTGTTTTGAGAACCTTTCTTCCTAGCAGCTGTACTCTTTTGAATTTTGTGTAGGACAAGAGGACAGGGTATTGGCAAGGCAGTGTTTGATGTTTGAAGAACTATAGGGGCATTTGAGAAAGTTTCTTGTGGGGGCAAGTTTTCTGTACCAGTGGTTACTTGCAGCTTTCTCTTGACAGGTAGTTTCTTAGGTTTCCTAGTTTAGGGTGCAATCTTTCTTATCCCCTTTTGTTGAATATCCTGTTCACACTCATCTTCCTCATCAACTGCTGCATTGTCATTGTCATTTAATCATTAAAGTAATCATCTTCTTCAGGGAAAGGTTTATTCAAACATTGTTCACCCTCATTCAACCCCCTCCCCCCTTATATGAGAATGTTCCCTTTCTGGACTCTTATTTGTTTTAGGTAGGCTACTTTTTGTCTCTACAGTAGAGTTGTTTTGTTTCACTGATTTAGCTAGCTTTCTAGCAGCAATTATACAGTCACTAGGCTTATCCCCAAACCCAATCCAAATAGTAATATTCCCTATCCTTTAATCTATCCAGCATACTCATTAAATCACTATCAAAAGTAATTTTAACCTCTTTCATCTTATAGTAGTAGTGAAATTTGGGGAATTTAGGGTACTCAAAGTTGTTTTTCCTAAACCCTTCCTCACACTCAATGGTCAAATCTATCCACATGACTTTGTCAACATCTTCAATAAAAACATCAATTGAATTACCCATATGGGCAAACTTTAGCATAACTTGATCCATTCTGCAACATAATAACAAGATGCATATATTTTAACATCAAACATGTACTAGCCAGCATAAAGATATCATCTTAAATCAACATATACTCAAACAACCAAAAACAGAGCATCTATCTTATGCAAGTTTTAAAAAAACCTCAACAAACGCATTATTAAAGGACATACCTTGCTTAAGATCTGTATACCGCTATACCACTTAGCAACTGGTAGGAGATCGCCAATCATGCAAATTCCATCAGAATTCCAAGCGAAAACCCTAAATTACGCTTCATCAAATTCACCAAATGCCGATCAATTCCAAACCGTTAATCGATAACAATTCCTCAATAATTTCGCAAATAAGTCATCAATTCCAAACCCTATTGTGTTTGATTCCTACAATTTTTTTAAAATAATTTGTTTCACTACTGATTTGATGTAGGATGAAGCATTTGAGAAAATTTTGGGTTTTTTTCTTCAATGTAGAGGAACAGTGAGGAAGACCGAGGAGATGCAATTGGCGTTAATGAAAAGGGGTGGGAATGAATTAATTCAGGGGTAGGTTAGTCTTTTTGTGTATTTAAGTTAGAAAATGAACCATTTTGAAGTAGGCTAGCCCAATTAATGACAATTAGGCCACTTAAACAAAATTAATTAAATTTTGGTGCCACTTCAGAGAATTGAAAAAAACATCGTCTTCCACGTAGAAAAAAAACAAGTATCAAGCCACCATGTAGAATTTCCCTTTTATTTTTTAACCAATTAGATTGCGACATGTGTGCAAGTAATCCCAAATTACCAAGGTTTACCTCTTCAATCGGTTTCAAGTCACTTCGGGGTGATAAAAATTAATAGGGTACAAAGTTGGGAGTGATAAAGAATAAACTAAAGTTAGGATTAATATTGGCTGATGAGGCAAAGTTGGGATTAATGGTGGCAATTTTTCCTTAAAAATAATCCAAAATTGGGATTATTTTGAGTGAACGGGTAAAAGTTAGGATTATTGAGGCTTTATAATACCATTACATGCACACCATCTATAGTACAATTTACTTATGATTTTTTTTTTTTGAAAAAAGATAATAGAATTATAAAGTTACTTATATAGAGTAAAAATAAAAACAAAACAAAACTTAAAAGTATCTATTTTAGGCGTGTCCGAGATTTTTCTTTAATAATTATCTCATATATAAATACAATCAAGTTTTGGTGGAGTTGGTGGGGAACCCACCTTGTGACTTTGAGGTCACAAGTTCGAGCCCTACCAACTACTAAATGTTTGTGATTAGCAACATTTAGAATCATTTTTGAATTGTCTCCTTAGATGACAACATTTTTCATTTGTTGTCTTTGTAAAGTGTTGCCTTATGTATCATTTTACCTTGGCTTTCAAAATTAATGCCTTTGAATAAAAATGTGTTGCCTTATGAATAGACATCAGGGGCATATACTACGCCTCATATGTGTTGCCTTATCTACAAGGCAACACTTTTTTTATATTAGGCAATGGTTTTTCACTGTTACCTTTGCTTTATTTTGTTGTAGTGGATGCAAATAAATAAAATAAAAAGAAAAAAAAAACCAAAAACCACCCAGCTTTCCACCGGAATCCCCCAGACCTTAAGCTCATCCACCGCCTTGCCCTCCGCCACCAAAACCCATGCCCACACATAAAAAACATCAGCCCCCCCTGAAAACTCCCCCCACGTCGAAAACCTTCACCGCAACATCAACTTTATCTGACTCCGCCAATCCAACATCAAACCTTTGCCTCGATAAAAAACCAGAAAACACCACCATCCCTCCTACCTTTCCACCACCGGCCCACCAATGCCTAGCCTGCTACTGCATTGTCTCACCACCCGTCCACCCTTTCTCTCTCCTCCCCTCGCTGGACTATCACCCACCCTTACCATCTCCTCCTTCCTCCTGCATCGGCCAACCATTAAACCCCTTCTCCTCAATTTCACTCTCGTCTTCCCAACCAAATACAACATCAATACCGTATTCCGACACTTGCAGCGCATATACTTAAAAACCCCTACATCTCAGGCATAAAACTCCAGCCCATCTTCAAAACCCCTTCAAAATAACCTTCTAGCTTCAAATCAATTCTCACAAAGTCACAATCCTCATTATCAACGAAGATGAAATCAAATTTGGAATTTTTTTGTCAGATTTCAACATAGACTTCGCCGCCGCTGGTGTCGATTTTCCGGAGGTTGTTGGAGATAAAGGAACGACTTACCGGCGGGAGGAGATTAGTGGGTTTACCGGCGAGGGAATGGTAGGAGAGGGTGGCGTTTAGGGTTCGGGTATGGGAAGGGGGAAAGGATCGAGGGATTTCAATTTTTCTTTTTATTTATTTATTTTTTTTTAAAAAAAATTAATCACTAAAACTGCACCACGTGTTATTTAAAGAAAAAAAAAATTCAACTGATACCGGTCATTGGAATTGAAGAAAGAAAACAACCCACAAAGTTGGGATTTTTTTAGAATAATTCAAAATTGGGATTATAAAAAGAAAATGGAGCAAAGTTGGAATTATTATTTACAATTTTTCCTTAATTTAATATATATAGTATAATATAGATTGATTTACCCCTTAATGCGTAGTATTTGTAGTTTTAGTCAACTATTTAATATAAAATTCATGAAATATTTTGTCAATGTACTACTTTCGTTTCGTATTATTTGTAATTTTAGATTATTTTAAATTTCATAAATAATACTCCAAAGTTGCAAATAATATGAAACGCAGATAGTATTATTCACGAAATGCAGTTCCATTGTATAAGAGCCCCCTTTTCTAGTTTTTGCTACATATGGACCATGAAAGTTTCTGTGACGACACTACCAAAATTGTTGACATAATGTACAAAAAATGTTATGGAACGTATTTTTTTGCAAACTCATATGGATGTATTTGTTTATTGAGATACATCAGTACATTTAAGAAATTTTAGAAAGATAAGATCCTAGTTTAATAAACATGGATATAAGGAAGATCTAACAAGTGTGGCTTGTATGAAGATCTTGGGGTTAAAGTGATTGATGTAATTGATACGGGGAAAACTTTTGTATACACCCGGTTTTCAGTAATTTACTGTACATCGGGTATACTTTTGTCACATTTAGTGTCACTTTTGTCAAATTTAGTGTCACTTTTGTCAAATTTATCAATAAAGCATAAATAACTCTTATATATGTCACGGTAACTTTTGTGCGTTTTAGTGTAACTTTTGCACATTTTATTGGCACTTTATAACGGATATTCAGTAATTTACTGAACATCCGTTTTATTTAAAAGTTTGTGTTGTTACGGAGTAACTTTGATGTTGAGAGTCATCTTTTTCTATATATATTGTCATTTTTAAAAAAAAAAATCACTTTGAATTGATGTTATTAATCTTATTATTGTAACTTAGAATCTTAGATGGTGCGTAAATGTTACAAAATTTACTTATTATTATACCAACATTGTAAAAAATGAATTCTAAAATAATACTAGTAATTATAAGCTTGACTTTTATCCTACATCGATTGGCAAATTGGAATTAAAAAAAAAAATTAAGGCATACTCTAGTGAAAATCTTGCATCTTGCATAGTTCTTGGAATTTTCTGTCATGAATTTTTTTACCTACAATTTACTTGAAGTTAATTAAACTAAAAAACGGCAAGTATAGGATTTTAAAAATATTTTATTTGCATATGTTTATTCTACAAAAACCATTACAAATACGAGCCTTACTAGTTCCTATGCTACTAAAACAACAAATAAGATAACATTTCACCTTTCTCGCTTGATCTGGTCAATGTAACAAATTTAATCTTCCGTCTTTAAACTTGCTTCATGGAACACCAACTTTTACTGATGTATTCCAATTTCCATAGAAGTTGGGGAGAATGAAAGGAAGAGGAATCCACAACTTTTGGCATACTTGTTAACAAACTCATGAATATAAGTAAAAAGGGAAGGAAAACAAAGCGATAATGGGTCAAGAACACAAATTAAGTCACAATTTTCAGATACTCGATATCCTTAAATGTTCATACTCTTAGCTCCTTTTCTAAGAAAGAGACCATTACCATACTAAAAACCCCAATTAAAGCTTAATGGACCCTTATGTTGGTGAGCGGGCTGAGATAAGAAAATTTCAAAGCCATGGATTATTGAAAATCTATTGCTAAGCTATAACACACGTTGCTTAGCTTGATCGACAGAAGTCAAAAGAAATAACAACCAACCGATAAATTCATACCATACCAACCTTATGAGCCAAACTCGATCCCACGTACCCAAAGTCATAGATAAACTTATCATGTACTTTTCTTTATGTGAATTATCTAAGAGTTTGATGATTTTTAAAAGTTTTTCTAACCTCAAGACCAAATCTTTTGGAAGTTTGAGCATTCAATAATTCAAAATGAGTAAATAAAGGGTGTAAAATAGAGATATAATTTTATCGCATACATCAACTGTTTTGGGTAAAACTATCCTGTCCACGTGGACCAATCAGAGAGGGCCACGTGTCAAGCCTAAGTATGTCCATTTGTGCCAATTGCAAGCTAACATGTGTCAGCCTCAAATGCCTTCTAGAATTGCAGCCTTTAAGACCTAATTCCCAAGAATGCCGTAAAAACGGCGCATCCCACCAAATCTAGGTCAAATGACCTAGAAGGGGCACATTCTCCAAAGACCTTATAAATAGGGAGGTATTCCCCAATTTTGGGGGACATTCAATCATTTATTACACCTACCCTACATTATCTTACATCAGAGAAACACCTGATCTCAGAATCGGAGAAGATCTCATTTTATTTTTCGCACTTTATCCTACTCACATTCAAGTACTAAATTGATCGTCAGAGGAGGAGCTCCAAACACCCGGAGTCTCGGTACAGGCGTAGTCGGATCAGTCCTCGAGCTGTAACTCTCCCGAGGGATAAAAACACCTAAAACATTTGGCACCATCTTTGGGGAGAGTACCTCAAGGATAGTTCAAGAGTCTGTACCGCCTCACGATTAATCAGTCGGAAGTCTTTACTGACCACGAGGATGATTATTTTCAGGTCGAAACGTACATAGCCAAAGATGGCTCTCTCATCACCAAGCGCATCTGACGAGGGGTGGAACTAGGTCGTTGAAACTAATCCTCCCTTGGTCAAGCTAAATTTATAAACACTTAACAAACCTATATACAATTATAGAGGCAAGTCAAGGGTCGAACTCAAAGGAACGGTAATGTTCAAGCGCTCTCAATTATATGCTTAAGCTAGATCGAAGACAAAGATAAAGAAAGAACACTAATCAACTACCAAACAAAGAAACCAAACAAATAAAGCACTAGGAACAGGGATCAACAAGCAATCATGACAATTATAGCAACTTGGAAATACATGCAAGTCAATGGTTGTGAAGACTAATGGCAAGCTCAATTAAAAGAGTCAACAAGCTATCTCCTAAAGGTCAAACTAGCACCAACTACGAGAGACTCTAACTAGGAGCATCAGTAATCAAGCTCAATCGATAATTGCAATTCCTAAATCAATGGTCCGTCTCATTACAAACTACAATGCAATCTAGCATAATTCTCCAGGCCTAATCGAATTACACACATGGAAACTTCCATTAATCACTTTAATCTCAACAATTAATCAATACAATCCCCAAATTAAGCACAATCAATCAATCATACAAGTTTCACCCTATCCCTAGCAAACAACTACTTTAAAATCATCATCTAATCAACAAACAACTAAAGAAATCAAGAATCAACAAAATATGGAGAACAATTACACTAATCAACAATCAAACATCAAACTCAAACCACTTCCACGCTATTCTAGGTTTCTCCGGATCTTCTCGCGACTTCGTGCGTTCGCTAAGTTCTTCAAATGGACGCGCGATATGATGATGATGAACACTAAGAGTGGCATTCCCAAAAAGCACTTGACAATGGGTTTAACACCACATCTGCATGAGAGCACGACATGAGAGCGCAAGAGCTAGAACTTGGAGAATCCACTTCCTTGCATCTTGAGCTTTCCAATTGTTGGGGTTTGGTGAGTCCGACTCACCGCGGAAACAACCCCGACCCAAAGAACCACTCGCAATTAATAAAACCATAAAGCATAACAAATAAACATAAAAGGATAAAATTGGAATTTACCTTTGAAGCGTGCTTTGCCCTCAAAGTCAGGCTCTTACTTGAAAGCTTTAAGCTCCGAAAATACGCGAGCCTTCTACGGAAATCAACCCGCAAAAACTACTAGAGACTTTTAGGTTCCTTACCTCGAGGTTAGCGAGGTCTGACCAAAACCCGAGTATTATATGAGTTTAAGAGTTTTTGCTAATGCAATACTCTATTGAACTCCTACTGAAGCACTTTTCCCAAAAACCCAAGATGGGTATTTATAGGCAAGAGGGAGAGTGGGAATTTCTATCCCATCAATGTGGGAGTCATGAAATTCCACAATTTATTTTAAAGCTAAATTAAAATAAATAAGCAAACTAATAATAAATCTACAAGTGGCACTATCATATGTAAAGGGTGGTGAGGACCACATGGAGAGTAGGGGACCATACTTTCTCCCCACTCAATACTCTCCTTGTGCCACATGTCCCTCACCCCACTTGCTTCCATATGCTCCCACTTGCTTCCCCTAGTACTCGGCCCTATGGCCCAACCGCAGCCCAACCGAGAGCTAAGCCCCGCACTTGATGTTGCGGGCTGCTGTTATGGCTAGCAAGCCACGTACACAAGTGCGGGCTGCTGGCCCTTGCGTGCGCTGCTAGCACGCAAGGCTTGCGGCTGCTAGCATGTTGCTAGCTATGGTGCGCTAGCACGTACCAGCCCGCCATGCATGGCTCGCCTTGGTGCGCTTGCTAGCCACCTATGCGAGGACATTTTTGCCCCTAGCACTCGGATGCTCGGGGCACTCCGATGCTAGGGGTATTTTGGGAATATGGTGGATTTATTATTATTTTGTGCGTCTCGTCATTTACTATTTTTGACTCGGCTTCCGACGCTCGGTTTCGACGCTCTAAGCTCAAATTTCCGACGTCTAAATATTTAATACTCGGGCGACGAATTAATTTCTTACGAATTAATTCGTCGAGTTGGTTTGTTTACTGCTAAGGGTGTGACCCGAAGGGTTCAGTCAAGATTAAGATGTAATATTAATTATGCATTAATATTACTGATCGGAAGCGGCCTCCACCTAGGCATTCCGATCACTTGACCTTACTGAATATATTAGCTTTATAATAATTCTGAACCCACTAACGGAATAGTACACTTGTTGGAAGGACACCATTCCTTTCACCAATTGCCATGAGATTGCTTCAAAAGCATCTTCCACCTTAGTAAATCACCAATATCAAGACCCAGACCTCGTACAATACCTACAACCACAAAAAGAAAGCAAATAAAGGAGAAAATACTAGAAAAACCATCAAAATGCATAAAACCACAAAATAAGAGAGTAAAAGGTAAAGCAAAGAGCAAAAGCATAAAACTAAGCATTTATTAAGTAAGAAAGCTATGAAAAGAAGGTAAAAACAACCTAAATGCTCATCAAATGGGTGTCAGGCACCCATCAAATACCCCCAAGATTACCTTTTGCTCGTCCTCGAGCAAAACAAAACTAAGGGAGAAATGATCAGCCTATTCAAACAAACAAAAAGAAGAGAAGAGACAAGAATATACACTAACTCACTTTCGTAGGAATCGCGGTCAATTTTAGCAACTAAAGACAAGCCATTTAAACCCCTAGATCGCCTTAGAGGACGAGTGATGCTCTCATAAAGGTTTCCTAAGAGATTAACATATAACTCTCGTAATAATAAAAACAAGGCAAAGCATAAAAATGAAACTAAAATACAAGAAAAGTAAACAAATGTTCATGAAAGGACTTTTTTTTTTTTTTTTTTTTTTTTTGCAAATGTACAAGCATAAATGAATGCAAATCTTTCTAAACAATTAGGGGAGTGCACGTTCAAAGATATCTAAGGTTGATTGAAACATAAGACATGTTAAGCATAGAGAACTAAAGAAACGCAATTCACTTTCATCTCAAAACATTTTAGCACATTCTCCCCATTAGCTTCAAATCTACTTATAGTGAGCGTCTCTATAGTTCATCGAAGGAACCGGGAAAACAAATATATTTGAGGTTTCTCAACATATTGACTTTGCATCCCTTACCTTAGGATTTAACTCATAATGCCCTCCCTCGATATGTGACTCAACCTCTAGGTCAAAAGGGTTTTCCCAATGATTGTAACGTAAGGGCAAAAGGGTGACGGTAGGTAAAATTTAAAAATTTGGTGTTATCCCTAATAGTGAAGCAAAGAACGGGCACTTTCTTAGAATCACAATCAAGTAGTCACCAAATAAAAACAAACTAACACCACCAAGCTTATTCTAATTTATAACCACAATCATATATAAAAAAAGCGTAAACGCTTTTCCCCCAAGCTTAAAGGAAGCATTGTCCTCAATGCTTGAAAAGGGGAAAAGAATGACATCAAATTTTTTTTTGAATTTTCTCATTTTTACTTTTTTGTTGTTTTCATAGTTTCAAAGCAATTGTCCTCGCCTCTTTTAACTATAGAAGGCTCATACAGCTTTGCATTTATTATGTCCTTGCCTTTTTTAACTTTGGACGGCTTTTTCCATCATTAATTTGTCATTTTTAACAAAATATACACAAAACACAAGCTTGCTTACAAAAAGAACCAATATCCATACTCATATACCACAAACTCCAAGAACATGATCATTTGCTTCACAAAAACCATAAATGGAACGAAAAGAAACAAAGCCTCAATATTCTTAAGATGTGGCTTGAAATGAAGGGAAAAGACTCAAATGGTTAGCAAGAAGGCAAATGTAAACCCCAATGAACTAAAAATAAAGAAGATTATTCTAGAAAAGAAAAATTACCACCCCAAAAAGATGCCTTTGTCCTCCCTAGATGGTTCGGTCTCGTGTTTGAGAATTATGAGTCAAGATTCAAGATTAGGTCCGCAATAGTCAAAGATCCATGCCGCTCATGCAAGATATGTAGAAGGCTTGAAAATCATGAAACCTCACAAGGTTGTATCAAAAACTCACTATTAGCTTCAAATGCACTAAAAGGGAGCAATTGCAAATTTTCAAAAACAAATAGAATCCGGCTTCAAGGTCCCAAAAGTTCTAAGCGACTACCTTAGGATACTCTATCCTAGAACCAAGAAAACATACTCTCAAACCGTGCACACCATTACCATTTAAGAAGAAAAACATTCAACTATACAAGTCCAAAAATATGAAATCCAAAGCAAGAACAAAACAAAACACAATGCAAATTTGCCTTGATAGAAACAAAAATCTTTTTTGGAGTTTTTCAAGATATAGAATATGGAAAGGCATATACAAAGGTGCATAGCATAGATGAATCAACATCCCATCAAACATGATTGTAACGCCCCATATTTTTGAACTAATAAATTTTGAATTATTATGTGTATAATGTTGTTTTCTAGTAACACTTTTAATGATTGATAAGAGTGTAAAACTAATTTGAAATATTAATTGTTAATTATATATTTACGGTTTTTGGTTGAGCCGGTTGAGGCGATTTATACCGAGGCTACTTTTATGGACTGAACCAAATTTTTGTGTTTGGGCTATAACCTAGGAGGTGTTGGGCTGATTTAGCGTGGGATTTGAGTAGCATACTAGTATTTGGATTGATTTTGAAAGGTAACTAGTCTTTTGACCCGTTCGATGCACGGGTTGTTACTTATGTTATTTTCCTTGAAAAGTGTCGGTGGTGTTGATGAATTTAGTTAGGTGTATATACATAGACATTGTAGGGTATGAAATGACACATTGGTTTAAGTCATACTCGTATTTAAGTTTAGGAGATGAAAAGACTATGTTATTGTTAATGTAATTAACAATAATTAGTTTAACTTTAACTTATTATATTGAATATAAAACACTCAATTTTCTTACTTAAATTTGTAAGTTTTAGAATGCATAAAGATTAAAGATTCAAACGTTATTTATATATTTTGTTTTTATATTAAAATGGGAATTTAAAAAGAAATGATTAAGTTAGGTGACATGTGACATATGAGTGATTATGCTGGCATGTGGCTTAGTATGAATTCGTGGTTTTTGTTTTTAAATACTAAGTATAGATTATATGATTCTTTCATTGACTCTTTAGTTCCCAATTATTTAATGCTCCCCCTTGATTCTTGCCTCCAATTCATATTCTCTTGCCTCTTATAACTCCCAAACCCATCATATTTGCTGCCCTCATTAAGCAAATACTCATCAGTTTCTTTTCCCATTTACCGTGGGAATCATTCACAAAAGTATTTGCACTTTTCCTTCTTTCACCTCCATAATACATCTCCTTCTTCCTCAACTTTTGTGAGATTGTTGCTGGGTTTTATTATTGCATGGATCATCTTATTTTCCCTCTTAATTTGGCTGTGAAAATAAGTTTAATGGGTCAAACCCTTCCCTTTTTCGTCCCCCTCTTGTATGGTTTGTTATACATACATCTTCGTATTTCAATCTTGTTTTATATAGGTATTCAAGGTCATCAAGAGGACTAGTTCTTTTTGAGTTCTTCTAGTTTTGTGGGTTTTATCGGAAGTTTATCGAGGTAACTAGCATAATTCCATTACTCTAGAAATCATGGTTGGGTTAAGATAAGATTAGATGCGTCTAGGATTAGTTATTTGGGTTTTCGGTTGCGGTTTCTAATAAACTTGTAATTATATGTTTTGGTGGTGCATTTTGCGTGTGATATGGCTGCTTGTGGTCATGTTTTTCTTTACATTATCATGTCCATTATTGGGGTTTTGATCATGTTTAATTATGCAAAGGAAATTGGCTTGAATGGAGTTTGCTTGGTCTTGATTTCTTTCGATTGTGGGCACGGTTATTGTGTGCTTTTGGTTCAAGTTTGTAACTGCTGCCATTTTTTTATTTTGGATCATTCATGCGTGAAATATAATTGTCTGTTGTGGCCTTGTTGACTCATTTGAGTTCCCGGAGCTTATGTTGTTTCTTATAAGCAGTTGAATGTTAGTCTTACTTTACTTTCATTTATAGTTATATATAATTGATTTGTTCCCGCACCATGTTATTGTGGCTAATACGAATACATGTGTATTGTCATGATCATGTGCCTAATTTTAATGTTTAGACTGACTATATTTTTTAGCTAATAGTATTTGATTATGTAAATTTTAATTGAGCAGAGATAGTAATGGTTGTACATGTTTGGTGGTGAGCGAATGCTTGTGGTTCCGTATTAATTTGTTTTAAGGATTTTTTTTTTTCATGTTTAGTTAATTGATTAGAGTGTTATAACTGTGTTCTAAATTTTATTTTAATTATATTTATATTTTATTCTATCTTCTATTATGTGGTATGGACTTGGGTAATTTACCATGTATTTAAATGAATTGGTTTTATGATGGAAATTATGAACGAGGAGCAATGTTGATTTAAATTGTGAGTGTCTATGGAGTTTTAAAAATGGTTTTAAAGTGTCAAATAAGTTGGCTACGTCGTTGTGATTTAAAGTTGAATAACACTGTTTTTAGCACCACTTCGCGAAGGGTTGTGTACGAAGTGTATTGTGATATTTTGTTATAATTAGCTTCGTACCCATATTCAGACAGTAAGAGTGACACCTTAGTATGATATATGGGTTATTTATATATTTTGAAGAATTTTGAAGTTAAACTCTTTTGAAGGATTTTTTTATTGAATATTGGTCTTAGAAGTAAAGACCTGCAGTAATTTAAATTGGGGTTGACGATCCCTAAGTGTGTTTAATGTTTTTTAAGAAGTATGTTTCTAAATTTTATATATTTTTGTGAGTGTAAGACAACCATTGGGCTGTGGAATTTAATGGTTGGAACATGCCAACATCTTGGGCTGCGGAATTCGAGGTGTAATTTTCTAGGTTAATTGTTGTCGTCCGGAACTACTCAGGCTGCGGAATTCGAGTAAGAAAACTGGGTGTTTGGCCGTTCTCAAACGTAGACGGCTGCGGAATCGTCTATAGGTTTGCCCTGACAAACCTTTAATGGCGGGCTGCGGATTTCACCAGCGTTCATGTTTTATATGCTTGCCTCACTATAAATCTTATTTTCAAAAAAGTTAAAATTTATTTATTTTAAAGATACTATTGATTTTGGGAAGGAAACTTTATAAGTGTTAATTATCGTTTATATGAGTTACCATTTGTTTGGAGTTGCTATATTTATTCCGAATTCTTGTGGTAATATTATTTTTTACGTTGTTCTATTCACATGCTTGATCTGTATTATAATCATGACTCCATGTTTTATCTTTTCCTTGAGTTTAACTGGTAATTATTATTTGAGTTGTTGTTCCCACATGTTGTTAAGTTTTGTGCTGGTGTCTAAGCATTTTTGTACTTAGCTTTGTATTTCTATAAAAATTGGGAGAACTGCTAGTTACTCCCCACTGATTGTGGAAACTTAATGTTATTTGCAGGTGAAGAGTAGTCCCTGTTGAGTCTGGGCTGAAAGCAGAGCGTTTACATTATTTCTTAGCAGTGTGACTGACTTTTTTTAGTTGTCTTTGGACCTTCTCTTTTGCGATTTTCAGATTTGAGGATTGTTTACCCTCGTTGGAAGTGTTTATTGTTTATTTGGGATTTCTTACACTTTACTTTATTTGTCTCAGATATTTTAATCATTGTCTTTATTTCCTTTGGGTAACCTTTAGAGTGACATTTTTGTCTCAACGTTATTTCTGCTAACGTCATGCCTTCTGTTTTTGACGGGGTGTTGCAGTTGGTATTAGAGCAAAACGTTCTTAAAACTCTGATTAAGTTGCTACCGTTTTCTACGAAATCTGTAGTTCTTGTTATCTTAAAGTTTAACATATTAGGCTTCAAGAAGTTTATGAGTGAGTTATTTAGGTAGGAAGAAACCAAGGGTATATTTTTTTTTCTTCTTCTTTTCATGTATTGAGTCTTGATATGTTTTATGAGCTAACTTGTCTGCGCTTTTTGTAGAATGCCTCCACGAGTGAGTCCTAAGAATATTGCTGCTTGACGCAGGCGAAAAGCGATTGAGGATGCAATTTTAGCATTGGCAAACGAACTGTTGCACCTCCTCTTAATCAAGGGCAATCAGTCTTTGATCGTTTTGACCATCATAGAACACCTACCTAAGAAGGAACTGCTGACCCAATGGTTCTAGAAAGTTGGCTCAGAGAGATGGAGAAGTTGTTCACTGCAACTAATTGTCCTCCGCAAGAGAGGGTGCCAATCAGTTCCTATTATATGAAAATGGAAGCCGACAACTGGTGGAGTACATTTTGTGAAGAGTGCATGGCGGTGCCTAGTTTTCGGTGGGCACAATTTTCTACCAAGCTAATGGAAAGATTTTATCCTGATGAGCTTCGTTAGCAAAAGCAAGAAGAATTTTTGTCTTTGTCAATCCAGGAGTACACAGACAAGTTCACTGAGTTGTCTCGTTTTTCCACCTCTATTGTGCCTTCAGAATCTGAGAGGGTAAAACGATACATTAAGAAGATGGATCCTAAGGTTAGGACCCATGTCCTTATTTCTGATGCAAGTTCTTTTCAGGGTGCCTACGAGATTGCACTTAGCATCCATGCCTCTATCTTAGAAAAGGAAGCTGCAAGGAGCGTGAGTGTGAAGAAGCCGGTTGTTACTTTCTCTCAATCCCTGGCTAAGAAGCCAAAGATTGACTTTGGTAACCGAGGCAACTATCAGCACGGATCTGGTTCTAGTTCGAGTTTCAGGTCGGGTTTTTACTTTAAGTGTCGTACGTGTGGAAAAGACTATCATCTAGGAAAGAACTGTGACAGATCTACAATTGTATGTTACTATTGTAAGGAGGTGGGTCATAAATCCTTCAAGTTTCTTAAGAACCCGAATGTTGCTTATCCTCCTACTGTTAAATCTATTGATCCTATCGCTCCTGTCAAAAGCCGCATTTATGTGATGACACAGGCTGAAGCAGACGTGCAACCGGATGTGATCTCTGGTACATTCTTTGTTAATTCTGTACCTGCTTATGTGTTGTTTGATACTGGAGCTAATGTGTCTTTCATTGCTATTGACTTTGTTGTTAAAGCTAATTTGACTAGTAGATGACCTGTAAAGTCTTTGATATCTCTCCCTTCTGGAGTGAATTTTCTATGCCATGATGAGTTTAAAGATGTGCCTATCAATATCTTGGGGACTAATCTTTTTGCTAATCTGAAAGAGTTTCCAATGATCGAGTTTGATGTGATTCTCGGGGTGGATTGGTTGTCGAAATATCATGCAACCATCCATTGTCGCAATCAGAAGGTGACGCTTCGTGGCCCTAAAGGAAACTAAATCTCCTATTCAGGTGTCATGGTGAAGAAAGGCGTGAAGGTTGTTTCTGCTCTAAAAATGAGAAAGATGCGAAAAAAGGGTGATGAGGTCTTCCTGTGTGTAGTGAAGGACCTATCTTTGGAAGAAAAGATTGAGAATATTCCAATTGTTCGGGAGTATTCGGATGTATTCCCTGAGGAATTGCCTGGTATTCCTCCAGAAAGAGACATCGAGTTCAGTATCGATTTAGTTCCTGGTACTGCCCCAATATTGAAGGATCCATATAGAATGGCGCCTCCTGAATCGCAAGAATTGAAAACTCAGTTGCAAGAGTTGATTGATAGGGGCTTTATTAGGCCGAGTATCTCTCCTTGGGGTGCTACTGTCTTGTTTGTCAAGAAGAAAGATGGTAGTATGAGACTATGTATAGAATATCGTGAATTAAACAAGGTGACAATCAAGAACAAGTATCCTTTACCCAGAATTGAAGACTTGTTTGATCAGTTGAAAGGCGCAGGGGTTTTCTCAAAGATCGATTTGAGGTTTGGATATCATTAGATTCCCGTGAAAAAGGAGGACATCCCAAAGACTGCTTTTCGTACAAGGTTTGGTCACTATGAGTTTGAAGTGATGCCTTTTGGTCTCACAAATGCTCCTGCAACCTTCATGGATAAAATGAATAGAACATTTCATGAGTACCTTGACAAGTGGGTCGTGGTCTTCATAGATGACATACTTGTCTACTCTAAGAATGAGAAAGATCATGAAGGGCATTTCAGGCTGATTCTAGATGTTCTTCGCAAACAAAAGTGGTTTGCCAAGCTCTCTAAGTGTGAATTTTGGCTAAAAGAGGTTGCTTTCCTTTGCCACGTCATTAGTAAGGATGGGTTTAAGGTGGATCCTTCTAAGATCAAAGCGGTTGTTGAGTGGGAAAGTCCGAAGAATGTGTCAGAGGTTCGAAGTTTCTAGGCCTTGCTGGCTACTATCGGAGGTTCGTGCAGGATTTCTCTAGAATTGCTCAACCATTGACAAAGGTAATGAGAAAGGACTCCAAGTTCTTGTGGTCCGAAGTTTGCGAGAATGCATTCCACGAGCTGAAAAAGAGGTTGCCATCTGCGCCTGTACTAACATTGCCTACCGAAGGGGTTGAGTTTGAGGTATATAGTGATGCTTCAAAGAATGGGTTAGGTTATGTTCTGATGCAAATTGGTAAGGTCGTCGCTTATGCGTCGAGACAATTGAAGGTTCATGAGAAGAACTATCCAACTCATGATCTCGAGCTTACGGCTGTTGTGTTCGCGCTAAAGATGTGGCGGCACTACTTGTATGGGGTTCCATGTAAAGTGTATACTGATCATAAGAGTTTGAAAGTATATCTTTACTCAGCGGGATCTTAATATGAGGCAAAGAAGGTGGTAAGAGGCAATTGTAGACAACAAGGTGACTCTAGACTATTCTGAAGGAAAGGCCAATAAAGTAGCGGATGCTTTGAGTCGTAAGAATAAACATTCTTTAAACGCTGTTATGGTCGTGTCTAAGGAGTTATCTGAAGAATTTCGAAAGCTAAATATCGAAGTTGTGCCGCAAGGGTTTGTCTCTTCATTCTTGGATTCTATTAGTGCTGAGCCAGAATTGTTCCAAGAATTAAGGGCTAAGCAGGTAGATGATCCGGTGTTAGAAAGGATTCGTGAGGCTAAAGCATAGGGTCGAGCTGAGAATTTTGAGATTTGTTCCAATGGTAGTTTGAAATTCATGGGTTGATGGTGTGTCCCGAATGATGTTAGTCTTAAGAAGAAGATCCTTGAAGAGGCTCATAACACTCTGTATTCTGTTCATCCGGGAGGTGGAAAGTTATACAAGGATCTCAAGGTGAGCTTTTGGTGGCTTGGTATGAAGAAGGACATAGCTGAGTTTGTGGCTCATTATTTAGTTGTCTAAAAGGTAAAGATTGAACATCAAAGGCCCGGGGGTTTGTTGCAACCTTTGCCGATTCCCGCTTGGAAATTCGACTCTATATCTTTGGAATTTGTAACGAGTCTTCCTGAAGCGGTTGGTGGGAAAAATGTCGTGTGGGTTATTGTGGATAGGTTGACTAAGGTGGCTCATTTCATTCCTATGAGACACACTTGGTTAATGGAGAATTTAGCAAAAGCCTATGCTAATGAGATTATTCGTCTTCACCGTGTCCCGAAAGACATTGTGTCGGATCGTGATCCACGATTCTTGTCGCACTTTTGGGGTGCTTTGTTAGAGGCCTTTGGTACAAAATTGAAGTTGAGCACGACTTTCAATGCTGCTACTGATGGTCAGACGGAGAGAACTATTCAGACGTTGGAAGATATGCTCCGTGCTTGTGCTCTTGAGTTTCAGCAATCTTGGGTCAAATCGTTGAGTCTGGTAGAATTTTCCTACAATAATAGTTATCATCCGAGTATTCAGATGGCTCCATATGAGGCTTTGTATGGTAGGAAGTGTCGTAGTCCTACTTGCTGGAGCGACATAAGCTATTCTCTAGTTTTGGGCCCAGATCTGATTCAGGAAACCGTGGAGCATGTTAGAGTGATTCGTTCCAAAATGAAGGCTGCTCAAGATAGGCAAAAGTCTTATGCGGATCTGCGTTGCAAGCCAATTTCTTATGTGGTTGGGGACAAAGTTCTGTTGAAGAAATCTCCGATGAAGGGGGTGATGCGTTTAGGGCAATAGGGCAAGTTGAGTTCGAAGTATGTTGGTCCTTACGAGGTTTTGGAAAGAATTGGTAAAGTGTCTTATCGATTGGCAATGCCGCCGAATCTCTCAAAGGTTCACAATGTTTTTCAAGTGTCGCAATCACAAAGGTATCGTAGTGATCCTTCTCATGTGATTCCAGTTGAGTTGGTTACAATTGAGCCGAATTTGACTTTTGAGTAGCGGCCAGTTAAAATTCTCGATCGTCAAGACCGCACTCTTCGAAGGAAAGTGGCCCCTTTAGTAAAAGTACTTTGGAGAAGCCAAAAGTATGAAGAGGCTACTTGGGAGATCGAGGAGTCGATGAACTCAAGTATCCAAAGTTATTTAACCAAGGTAAAAAGCTTTAGCTTAAAACACCACTTTCTATTATTACTTGTTTGTATTTTTAGTTGTAGTGCTGTGTCTTAAAGTTTCGAGGACGAAACTTTTATAAGGAGGGGTGGTTGTAACGCCCCATATTTTTGAACTAATAAATTTTAAATTATTATGGGTATAATGTTGTTTTCTATTCAAATCATAACACTTTTAATTTATAATTGATAAGAGTGTAAAACTAATTTGAAATATTAATTGTTAATTATATATTTACGGTTTTTGGTTGAGCCAGTTGAGGCGAATTATACCGAGGTTACTTTTATGGACAAAACCAAATTTCTGTGTTAGGGCTAATTTGGCGTGGGATTTGAGTAGTATAAAAGTATTTGGATTGATTTTGAAAGATAATTATAGGATTCTTTCATTGACTCTTTAGTTGCCAATTAGTTAATGCTCCCCTTTGATTCTTGCCTCTAATTCATATTCTCTTGCCTCTTATAACTCCCAAACCCATCATATTTGCTGCCCTCATTAAGCAAATACTCATCAGTTTCTTTTTCCATTTACCGTGGGAATCATTCACAAAAGTATTTGCACTCTTCCTTCTTTCACCTCCATAATACATCTCCTTCTTCCTCAATTTTTATGAGATTGTTGCTGGGTTTTATTGTTGCAAGGATCATCTTATTTTCCCTCTTAATTTGGGTGTGAAAATAAGTAAGTTTAATGGGTTAAACCCTTCCCTTTTTCGTCCCCTCTTGTATGGTTTGATAAACATATATCTGGTATTTCAATCTTGTTTTATATAGGTATTCAAGGTCATCAAGGGGACTAGTTCTTTTTGAGTTCTTCTAGTTTTGTGGGTTTTATCGGAAGTTTATCGAGGTAACTAGCATTATTCCATTACTCTAGAAATCATGGTTGGGTTAATATAAGATTAGATGTGTTTAGGATTAGTTATTCGGGTTTTCGGTTGCGGTTTCTAATAAACTTGTAATAATATGTTTTGGTGGTGTATTTTGCGTGTGATATGGCTGCTTGTGGTCATGTTTTTCTTTACATTATCATGTCTATTATTGGGGTTTTGATCATGTTTAATTATGCAAAGGAAATTGGCTTGAATGGACTTGGCTTGGTCTTGATTTCTTTCGATTGTGGGCACGGTTATTGTGTGCTTTTGGTTCAAGTTTGTAACTGCTGCCATTTTTTTTTATTTATTAGGATCATTCATGCGTGAAATATAATTGTCTGTTGTGGCCTTGTTGACTCGTTTTAGTTCCCGGAGCTTATGTTGTTTCTTTTAAGCAGTTCAATGTTAGTCTTACTTTTACTTTCATTTATAGTTATATATAATTGATTTGTTCCCGCACCATGTTATTGTCGCTACTACGAATACATGTGTATTGTCATGATCATGTGCCTAATTTTCATGTTTAGAATGACTTAATTTTTTAGCTAATAGTATTTGATTATATAAATTTTAATTGAGTAGAGATAGTAATGGTTGTACATGTTTGGTAGTGAGCAAATGCTTGTGGTTCCGTATTAAGTTGTTTAAGGATTTTTTTTTCTTGTTTAGTTAATTGATTAGAGTGTTATAATTGTGTTCTAAGCAATTAATTTAATTTTAATTATATTTATATATTATTCTATCTTCTATTATGTGGTATGGAGTTGGGTAATTTACCATGTATTTAAATGAATTGGTTTTATGATGGAAATTATGAACGAGGAGCAATGTTGATTTAAGTTGTGAGTGTATATGGAGTTTTATAAATGGTTTTAAAGTGTCAAATAAGTTGTCGACGTCGTTGTGCTTTAAAGTAGAATAACACTGTTTTTAGCACCGCTTTGCTAAGGGTTGTGTACGGAGTATATTGCGATATTTCGTTATAATTAGCTTCGTACCCAAATTCAGACTGTAAGAGTGACACCTTAGTATGATATATAGGTTATTTATATATTTTGAAGAATTTTGAAGTTAAACTCTTTTGAAGGATTTTTTATTGAATTTTGGTTTTAAAAGTAAAGACCTGCAGTAATTTAAATTGGGGCTGACGATCCCTAAGTGTGTTTAATATTTTTAAGAAGTATGTTTATAAATTTTATACATTTTTTTGAGTGTAAGACAACCATTGGGTTGCGGAATTCAATGGTTGGAATATGCCAACATCTTGGGCTGCGGTATTCGAGGTGTAATTTTCTAGGTTAATTGTTGTTGTCCGTAACTACTCGAGCTGCGGAATTCGAGTAGTAAAACTGGGACTTTGGCCATTCTCAGACGCAGACGGCTGCGGAATCGTCAGTAGGTTCGCCCTGACAAACCTTTGATAGCAGGCTGCGAATTTTACCGTCGTTCATATTTTATATGCTTGCCTCACTATAAATCTTATTTTCAAAAAAGTTAAAATTTATTTATTTTAAAGATACTATTGATTTTGGGAAGAAAACTTTATAAGTGTTAATTATCGTTTATATGAGTTACCATTTGTTTGGAGTTGCTATATTTATTCCGAATTCTTGTGGTAATATTTTTTTTTTTATGTTGTTCTATTCACATACTTGATCTGTATTATAATCATTACTCCATGTTTGACCTTTTCCTCGATTTTTACTAGTAATTATTATTTGAGTTGTTGTTCCCACATGTTAAGTTTTGTGATGTTGTCTAAGCTTTTCTGTACTTAGCTTTGTATTTCTACAAGTACTGGGAGAACTGCTAGTTACTCCCCACTGATTGTGGAACCTTAATGTTATTTGCAGGTGAAGAGTAGTTCCTGTTGAGTCTGAGATGAGAGCAGATCGTTTACATTATTTCTTAGCAGTGTTATAGACTTTCTTTAGTTGTCTTTGGACCTTCTCTTTTGGGATTTTTAGATTCGTGGATTTTTTTTCCTCGTTTGAAGTGTTTATTGTTTATTTGGGATTTATTACACTTTACTTTATGTGTCTCAGATATTTTAATCAGTGTCTTTATTTCTTTTGGGTAAACTTTAGAGTGACATTTCTATCTCGACGTTATTTCTGCTAACATCATGCCTTATGTTTTAGACGGGGTGTTACAATGATAGAATACCCTCCCCCTAGCTTGAATGACACAATACACTCAAACATAAATCATAGAAACCATGGGAGGGGAAAACAAGGAGATCAATCCAACAAACCAACATATGTCCAACAAGTCATCATCCACTTAAGAAAGAGCAAGGAAGGATATTACTAGATATTAGGTGGGTGTAAATACCCGCAAATGACCCAACTGAACCTTTCAAAGCTAATTTCCTCAAGAGTTGAACCTTGCCTTTCATGCTAGTAAAAATAGGAGTCAAATTTCCTTGATTCGTGTTCCAAATTGAAGCACCAAAGTATATCAAGTCATGTACCTAGCAAAAGGCACACAAACATTTCAATGAGATAAAATATATTCTAAAAAGAAAAGAAAATTAAAGCAATAAAACACGGGTTACTTCCCGAGAAAGGCTTGCTTAAGGTCCAAGCTTGACCGCTCTAGAAAATAATAATTCAACGCACGCAAGAGCTTGTACAATGCACTACTACACATTTCGTAAGAGAGAAGGTTGGCAAATGATGGGAAAAGGACGTGCAATAAGATTGTTGCATGCAAGTGAGGAGGGAGGTGCCAAAAGAAAGAAGAAAAAGGATCAAAAGGAAAAACAAGAAAATAAGAAGAAGAATGGGGAATAAAAGAATGGAAAGAAAAAGAAAAAGGCAAATCCTCCTCACTAAAATATTTTTGGGTGGCAACATCACCCTTTTTCTCAACAATAGACGAATGAGGGACATTATGATCATCATAGAAAAGGGGGTCTCCAATAGGCTCTTTGAGATAGGAAGGGAAAAAAATAGGGCAAGAAAGGATGTGGTCAAACCTTTGAGAAAAAGGGGTATGAGAAATAGGAAAAGGAATAGCTACTCCCTCAAAACAAGGTCTCACATCGCCAATGAAGGCATGAAAATCAATCATAGAGTCCTCAAATGGAGAACTCTCACAATCTACAACTCCCTCAAAGTCAAAAACTCCAAGGAAATCAACCTCATACTCCTTTCCACCATAAATAACAACCTTTCCTTCAACTATCTCAAAACCTAAGTCCTTAAAACTGTGCATGAATGGAGGTAGAGTCATCGTAAACTCATCTGAATGCTGAAAATCGTTCTCGATGAACTTATCCAAGAATCTATAAATCTTCATATGACTCTCACAAAACAAATGGGACATTACCTCAAAAGAGTCTATGTATTAATAGATTGAAGGCTCACAAACATACACTTGAGGCTCATCAAGATGGGAAAGTGGATTAGGATTTTCAAATTCAACTCTCTCTTCATTCTCAACTATTTCACCATCACTCATATGCTCATTAAAGGAATCCTCATACTCTTTTGGTTGCTCTAAGTTATCATTATCATCCTCAACACACACATTGGATTTGAAATTTTCACACACAAGCATCAAAGATGACAATTGACCTTCTAACTCTTCTCTTCTTTTCAATTCTTCATTCAAAACACCCTCACGCTCTCTAATCATCTCCATTTGACTCCTTAAAGTTTCC
The DNA here is from genome assembly GCA_024500155.1 of Chenopodium formosanum. NCBI lineage: Eukaryota > Viridiplantae > Streptophyta > Magnoliopsida > Caryophyllales > Amaranthaceae > Chenopodium > Chenopodium formosanum. The sequence continues at coordinate 24,200,057 of CM044880.1, forward strand.
ATCATTCGTCTCTCAAAGGGTCTTAGGTTAGGATTCATCTCTAACTCCCTCAAAGATTCATCAATTTAGCTATAGGGGGCTAGAGACTTATCACAAGAGTTTAGAGAATGAAGAGGTGAAGAGGTTTGAGGATCAAGAATAGAAGAAGAGCCCCAACCAAAGGTAGGATCATCATCATTACAAACATGAGCATTTTCATTAAATAGGGGAGTGGGGGCACAATCAATCATGTGAGATTTGTCAGCTTGAGCATGCACGTCATTATCATGAACAAGAGAGGAAATAGAATTGAAAGCAATTTTTCTAGGCTCAACTATATTATGGGATCATGTGAAAAATCATAGGAAATCATGCTAACATTAGAAGAATCAACACATTGCACATCAAAATTAGAAACATGATTACCCCTATTATGAACATCCCAAGCAAACCAAACATAGAAATCCCAATTGACAATGCTCTAAATCTACCATTATGCATGCATTGAACTTCTTTCCTAGTTTGTTCATTCTAAAATAACAAATCTCACAACCTCCCAAAGACTACAATAATGGTAGTCAAGAAATCCCTCAAGCCTATGGAAATATTCACAAAAAAGGATCATTGTTATATTGAGGAAATGAGAAACATACCATTTTTTTACAAGCAAGTAAAAATCAAATAAAAGAGAAGTATATACAAAGACCTAAACTCAAGGAATCAAAAACACTAAAAAATAGACACATTCCCCGGCAACGGCGCCATTTTAACGAGGGGTGGAACTAGGTCGTTGAAACTAATCCTCCCTCTGTCAAACTAAATTTATAAACACTTAACAAACGTATATACAAGTATAGAGGCAAGTCAAGGGTCAAACCTAAAGGAACGTTAATGTTCAGACGCTCTCAATTATGCACCTAAGCTAGGTCAAAGACAAAGATAAAGAGAGATCACTAACCAACTACCAAACAAAGAAACCAAACAAAAAAAGCACTAGGAACGGAGATCAACAAGTAATCATGACAATTGTAGCAACTCGGAAATACATGCATGTCAATGGTTGTGAAGACTAATGGCAATCTCAATCAAAAGAGTCAACAATCCATGTCCTAGAGGTCAAACTAGAACCAACTACGAGAGACTCTAACTAGGAGCATCACTAATCAAGTTCAATCGACAATTACAATTCCTAAATCAATGGCCCGTCTCATTAGAAACTACAATGCAATCTATCATAATCTCCAGGCCTAATCGAATTACGCACATGCAAACTTCCATCAATCACTTTAATCTCAACAATTAATCACTACAATCCCCAAATTAAGCACAATCAATTAATCATACAAGTTTCACCATATCCCTAGCAAACAACTACTCTAACATCATTATCTAATCAACAAACAACTAAAGAAATCAAGAATCAAAAAATATATGTAGAACAAATACACTAATAAGCAATAAAACATCAAAATCAAACCAAACAAATATGAAATTAAACAAAGCAATAAAATAAGATAGAGTTAAGAATGCTCATTGATAATAGAGAAGATCTCCAACACAATTGTCACCATTGAATATTCAATCTCTCAATCACCATTTAAATTCGTCACTTTCTCTCTCTAAAATCTAATTCTAAACTAACCCTAAACTAAAGAGAGAAGCTCTCAACTAAGCTAAAATTATGATCAAAATCTAAAATGAAACTTTCTTACGAAAATTGAGTTCAAAAGGGTATTTATAAGAGGAGAAAAACGAAGAAGAGTGAAGCTGGAACCCGCAGAGGAGCGCCCGCGCAAGGGGGCTGCGTGCCTACGCAGCAGGTCAGCGCGCCCGCGCTATTCTAGGTTTCTTCAGATTTTTTCGCGTCTTCGTGCGTTCGCTAAGGTCTTCAAATGGACGCACGATATGATTATGATGAACACTCAGATTGGCAGTCCCAAAAAGCACTTGACAATGGGTTCAACACCCCATCTTCATAAGAGCACGACATGAGAGCACAAGAGCTAGAACTTGGAGAATCCACTTCCTTGCATCTTGAGCTTTCTAATTGCCATGAGCTTGCTCTAAAAGCATCTTCCACCTTAGTAAATCACCAATATCAAGACCCGAACTTTGTATAAAACCTACAACCACAAAAAGAAAGAAAATAAAGGAGAAAAGACTAGAAAAACCATCAAAATGCACAAAACCACAAAATAAGAGAGTAAAAGGTAAAACAAAGAGCAAAAGCATAAAACTAAGCATTTATTAAGAAAGAAAGCTATGAAAAGAAGGTAAATAACCTAAATTCTCATCAAATGGGTTCCATTTATGATACCTATCAGCATCCGTCCCATATATACTCTAGAACGGGGTGCAAGCCAGGCGGGTACAAGCAGGCCACTAGTCAGCCGGAAGGGGAAACCCAAACTACAAACGGATCCGCCCCAGTCACCCGGGACAAACTCATGAAATTTATGACTAGTTTCAAGGGTGAAATCAAGGATCTGATAACCAAAAATAAGGCAGCCGACTCTGCACAAAAAGGACAATGCAGCCGGGACCCTTGATTGGTCCAAGATCCTTCTATCTCAAAAGAATCTAAGAAATCCCTGCCATGAAGAACAACCGGTGGGCACCAAAAAATGTACTCTTGACGCTTGGGAAATCATCACCCGCAAGAGAAGTCAGCAGCTGTCTGAGTCAGCCTTTACCTCGAGCTTTCCAGAAAGCTTCAAGAACATATCAGCAGAGAATATTCAATCCTTGCTTGAGAGCCATACAGGCAGTAATACTGTCCATTCTAGACCTCAGATGATTGGAACCGTATGTACCCCCTATTGTTTACGGCCGCATTCTCCTCACTTCATGCAGTCGGCCCTCTTTGGGGGTCAGGCGGCATATAACGTCCAACCTTTGGACTGGAAGCTCCATATGCTCAAACTTAGTGAACAAATTTTTGCATTCACTAAGGAGATAACTAAGGCGGAACAGCCGGCCAGGTTAAGAATGTATTGGTGGTGCCTATGAGGGTAACACCAACTTAGAGGACTATCTCATGGTCTACTCTAACCTCATGCACATGCAGGGGTTAGAGGATGCTATGTGGTGCCGGTGCTTCCCGGCTACATTGAAGGGCATTGCCGAACAATGGTTTGGCAACTTGCCAGCCGGATGCATTGACATCTTCAGGAAGCTTGACTTCCTGTTTGCCTCCAACTTCTCAATGAATATCCCTGCCAAGAAAACAAGTCTTGACTTGAGCACCATCCGGCAGGGAGAGAGAGAAGGACTCCGCTCCTATGTCAGGCGGTTCAACCTGGTGAGAATTCAAATTTAGGGGTTGTTTGACAAGGTAGCCTATAAAGACTTCTTCATGGGTCTGAAGGACGGGTCGACCTTTAACTTTGACCTTGTCCGAAAAAGGGTTTTCACCCTTTTAAAAGGCGTTGATAGAGGTGGAGAGATTTATTCAAGCCACCGACCTCTGCTCGTCCAGCAATCAGTCGGACTCTAAGAAGTCCGACAAACAAAAAGAGAGTCGGTCTGCTTAGCCGACTTAGAAATATGAAGAGAGCAAAAAGACAAAAGAAGTTTGGGCGGTTGAGGAACCTGATCATCCCTCCAAGAAAAAGAAGAAAGAATTCAAACCGTATGTCTCACGGTATGAATTCAATAAAGACTGTTACATCATCTTCACAGAGGTGAAGGACCAGTTGACCATTGAGAAACCAAATCCTATGAAGAGTTTCGCTTAGTCATGGAAAAGGAATACATTCTATCACTTCCATGAGGAAGTGGGCCACGACACCAATGACTGCTATAGCTTCAAGCTGACGTTGGACGTCTGGCTTACAAGGGCTTGCTGAAGTCCTGTGTCTTGAAGTCCAAAGCGGCTTTGAAGACGAATCCGTGGCAGTCATTAAAAATTTTTCGGCCTACTAGTAGCTTAGATACCGACAAGGATCCGGTCTACACTATAGAAGACAAATTCGCAAGCGGTGGCTCGACCATTCAGGGCACCAAGGATCATTTGAATAGGATGATCCATTCGGTTGATGGTGGACAGGCGTCCTCCAATAGAATATTTTCAGACTTCCTCATCACTGAGAAGGACTGGGACAAAGTACGCCGATCGCATGACGACCCAGTCGTCATTGAATGCAAGGTCGCCAACCAACTAGTTGGCTGGATCCTAATAGACACGAGTAGCTCCTCTGATCTCATCTACTATAAGTGTCTGTCCCGGTTTAATTACAAGCGGGACAACCTGCGCGACGTTAAAGCATGTGTGAATATGCTTGGCACTCTTAGGAAGTGGGAATTGACATAATACGATTAGGGACAAATAAAGTAGGGAGCCGCCAACAAGTTTTTAAGGAACTTGTAAACCGTTCACGGATCATAAAAAGGCAACCACGATAAGGGACAACGAAAGGCAACAACGGTTGACCCGTGAAGGTTACACCCCATTCATAATCCATGAGATTACTAACTCCATATGGTTCGGAACCACAAAAGGAGGATCGGGGATGATGGTACGAAGTGAGTCATGGAGTCACATTCGCCCGTATTGGCCTCTACTCGATTCTTATAGCGAAATATGATTCCTGCGATCTCAAAGGCATACAAACAGAGATTCAATTCGCTCCAAACTATTATTAAGCTAAATTGGTTGAATATTAATGCAACATATAATTCTAAAATATCGTGATCACTTGAATAAACAACAACATTAAAAAGGAACCTAAACCAGTTGTCCAAATTATCTTATTAGGCGTGATTTTCAATTACATATTCCCTTTAACATGCAATATGGTGATCAAATAGAATAAACATTAATATTGGAAGCAATTCAACAATAATAGCGTTAGTCAAATCAAATATAAAATAACCTAATCATGATACTAGCAATAAGAAAATAAAATAAGAGTAATTAATTAATTACTCACATTCTGCGTGTTCCTTTAAATTGCTACATCATGAATAAACTGTTAGTAACTTCAATAAAAAAGTTATAAAGTATATAAATATTAAATTAAATTAAATAAAAAGTAGATTTGATTTGGTCCAAACCCTCAGTTATTTGTACCTTTCACACCTTGGTTTAAGGACGGAACTTCGGGTTAAGTATAGACTCCTTGGAGCGTTTAGGGGAATTATTATGGAAGAATAAGGAGACTAGTAATTACGTTAAAGAGGGAGAAGAGAATAATTTTTGGTGTAAGGTGAGAGAGAATGATTATTGGTGTAAAAGAGAGGCAGAGAGAATGATTTCATGCCCCGAACTACAGAAAGGGGGTTCCTATTTATAGGGAAAATGAGTAGAGGGAACACACGGAACCCTAAAAAGATAAAAACCTTAAAAAAAATAACACCGCGACACGGCAAGGCACACCGTGATACGACGCTAGGCATCGTCATACGGTGCAAGGCATCGTCAGACGGGGCACACTCCCGTGACACAGTGGACAACAGTGCGACGCGGGAAATATTTAACCTACAGGAAGTGAAAACGCGTGAAGGGTTTACGCGGAAAAGACACGAGAAAATACCGTGACACGACACACATCCCGTAACACGAAAGTATCCACCGTGGCATGGTACAGTACACCATGTCACGGTTCAAAACATCCCCGTGTCACGGAATGGGCACCGTGTCACGATGTAAAATCCCGTGACACGGTGCAAAATCCCGTGACACGGTGGATTAAATGTGCAAAATTACACAACAAAGCATCGTGTCACGGCAATAATCCCCGTGCCACGTCAGCATTTTCCGCGTCGTGGAGTTTTGGTTGCTGCGCGGTAATTCTAGTTTTTTTACCCGTTTTTAAAATCGTCATAACTTTTGATCCGTAACTCAGAATAAGGCATATAATATATCATTGAAAATATTTTCAAGTACAATTTCCAACACAATTAAAAATAGGTCAAAATAATATTTAGATTTTAAGATATGGCCGTTTTAGTGGAAGAGTGTCGGTTTTGGGCTGAGTTTAGTGTTTTGTTCATATCTTTTTGGTTATAGCTCGGAATTGGGCTTATGATATATGGTTGGAAAGGTTATTTCAAGGCCTATTTAACCAAATAATAATTGGATCAAAATTATAAGACCAAAAAATCATTTTCTCTCGGTTTTGCGATGTGGACACGAAAAGTGGATAACAAGCTATGGTTTAGGGAAATGAGCTAGGGAATGGATTAGTTCATGAAATATATTGGAGAGAACATGGATTTAAGCACTCCATAGATTAAATACTCAACCCGACCAATAATAGCGATGAAAGGTGTTCATCATCGGGTTTGGTTTTGGGGTGAGATTTTTAGGTGTCTACAGAAGCCCCCACTTTGACTGAGTTTGTAGAAATGTCAGTTTGGAAAACGATAGTCAAAGTAGTCGATAAGGACAGAGAATGATTTAAGACGTTTCTGCGATCCTAAATCACTCTGTATACGCAGATACCTGTAGAAAAACGTTAGTTCCACAGATAAAAGAGTAAAGGCATAGAATGCTTATCTGACACTAGTGTATCGGTGACAAATGAGTTTCGTAGCTTCCTATGCTTGAAGGAATCCACCGAATGACGTTTTGTTGAAATACTTTCCTTGCCTGAGGAAAGTCGACTGATAAGTTTGATAGCTTTCTAAGCTTGAAGAAATCTACCGGATGATACTTTCCATGCTTGAGGAAAGTTAACATATGAATTTATTGGCTTTCTATGCTTGAAGAAATCCACCGATAATGCTTTCCATGCTTGAGGAAAGCTGATAAAGGAATTTGGCGGTTTCCTATGCTTGAAGAAACCCACCGATAATACTTTCCATGCTTGAGGAAAGTCGACAGATGATTTTGGCAGGTTTCTAAGCTTCAAGAAATCCATTAGATGACACTTTTTATGCTTGAGGAAAGACTTGTCTGATTTTGGCATATTTGATTGTCCCCGAACGTAGGCTGTAGTTGGATCGCTTGTCCCCGAACGTGGGCTGTAAATGGTCCGCTTGTCCCCGGATGTGGGCTATAGATGGTTCGCTTGTCCCCTAACGTGGGCTGTAGATGGTCCGCTTGTCCCCAGACATGGGTTGTAGATGGTTCGCTGTCCCCGGACGTGGGTTGTAGATGGTCCGCTTGTCCCCGGACGTGGGCTGTAAATGGTCCGCTTGTCCCCGGACGTGGGCTGTAAATGGTCCGCTTGTCCCCGAAAGTGGGCTGTAAATGGTCCGCTTTTCCCCGCACGTGGGTTGTAGATGAGACCTGCAAAATAAAATTTTCCAAGGGACTCGTATATACTTTGATTAACTTGACCGACTGACTTGACCAAGTTTGACTTGACTTGACATGACATTTGTATGACTTTGTGATTGTGTGTGTATATGTATGGTGTGAGTGTGTTCAGACACAAGCAATCGAAAATGCAAAAGCAAAAATTTTTCCATCATTTTTGTCATGAGACGAGTGGAGGGTACCCACTTTCCCCCGAAAAAGAAAGATGTGAAAAATGAAATTTTATTTTCAAACTTCCCTCGATAAAAATTTTGAAAAAGTTTTTGAACTTTCCCAAAATAAAATAATGAAAAAGGGAAGAAGTTTTGAACTTCCTCCTTGAGCAAGACAAAATGAATCGTATGGATTGAATTGCTTGTCTTAGGCTAGGAGGCTAAGGACAATTACATCATGTGACACGATAGATGAATGAAATTAAGTCATGGAGCTAAGCATCATATATGGTGTAAAGAGATCTTTAACGTCACTTAGGTCTTGAAGCTAAGCACGTATATAGATGAAGTGATTATTGCATAACGAACGTTGCTTAGGTCAAGGAGCTAAGAATGATATGCTTTGTATGATTACAAATCATTGATATATAAATGTTGCTAAGCACATTATGCGATACATGAAACAATGAACATTGCTCAGGTCAGGAAGCTAAGCAAGTATACAATGTTTCTTTTAATAAATGTTGTCTTGAAAGATGATGAAGCATGCATAGTGGGGTAACAAGATTTCATGATAAAAGGTTCCTAAGGGATAGCTGATATGGCTATGTATGTGTGAAAGACGTGTGTGAAATTGATACTAGGTGAGGCTGCAATGGCTATGGTGATGGAAATATATGTGAGAATAGTAAACATGATGACTCTTTAGGTTAGGTAGGCTAAATGATGTGGGTTCAAGCCCCCAAGTCTAGCTCTAGATGGATAGGGTCATAGGGATAAGCATTGGATATTCTTTGACTCAATCATGCATATTAATGTGGTCACACCTCGATGTGAGGTTGCCATGGCTATGGTGATGGAAATATATGTGAGAAAAGTCAAATATGATGACTCTTTAGGCTAGGTAGGCTAAATTATGTGGGTTCAAGCCCCCAAGTCTAGCTCTAGATGGATAGGGTCATAGGGATAAGCATTGGATATTCTTTGACTCGATCATGCATATGAATGCGGCCGCACCTCGATGTGAGGTTGCCTACGTATCCGTTAAGAATCAGGTCGAACGTAGCTCTAAGCAAACTTTGCGCAAGTGTATGTACACCTCAAAGAGGCCTTTCAAGGGTTCTAATGTCGTTAAGTTGATTGTTTATGGAAGAAAGGGGTAAAAGGCTCAAGACCCGAGAGAATCCCCAAGATGTGTAATTTTAAATTTGAAAATTTTGAATTTTGCAAGTTTATTTTCATTTTTTTTCTTCTTTTTTTTTTTGCTTTTTTTTTCTTTTTGATTCTTTTGGATCAATGTGGGCAATCTCACATCATGCGGTCCATCACTGACTTAGCATTCATGTTTCTTAGGCACGGTACCAAGCACTCGATGAGAGACGCAGTTTGAGACGTGCTCATATCAAAGACATTGGAACACTTGCCCTTAGACATTGTTTTATTGTTGCTTTGCTACTTTTTTTTTACTTGCTTTTTAAACGTTATACAATTACACATCTTCCAATCCCAGGGTTAAGTAAATGTGGGTTGAAGAAATGAAGGACAAACGTTAGACGAGGCTCAAAATGGTTGATGAAGAAATGGAATGTGATTGAACGGTTAAAAGGGAATGACAGGGTTGCAAAGGTGCTTCAAGTCATTGGTGTACCTTGGGTTTAGTTCGGTAATTGATTTTTTTTTATTTTTAGAATGAGTGAATGCTATAATTGAGATTTAAAGGAAATTTGCTTATTTTGTTAATGGAAAAGGTGAACGAAACACATATAAAAATTCAAAATGGGAAACCTATGCTAGACATGAATGGGGGAATGGAGATGAATGATAAAGAAAAAAAAAAGAAATCATGAAATCTTGCATGAAGGATCTGTTGTGCGCCTTGTGTTCATTACTTCTTGCCGCCTTGAGGGACAAGAAGTTAGTTTGTATCCACCAAGTCTTGAATGACGTCCTTCAAATTCCAACATTGCTCCGTAGTGTGGCCCTTTCCTTGATGGTACTTGCAATGGGCATTGGGATTCCATTTGGCGCTCCTTTCTTTAGGTTTTGGCTCTGGAAATGGCCCAATAGGTGTGATCAAGCCTTGACCGTAAAGGCGATCAAAGGCCGCATCATAAGTCATTCCTAAAGAAGTGTAAATTCTTTTCTTCTTGGGCAATGAAGCATTAAGAGCTAACACTTCATTGAGATCAACTTGGCTTATATTGTTGGTAGTATTTTTGTGCTTAGAAGACAAAGAAGAAGGATGGTCGTTCTTCTTGTTTTTCCAAGTGTTATTATTGTTACTACTGACAGTCTTTATTAGATCATCCTCGATATTGATGCCAATGTCATGTACAACTTCAAATGTGTTCAAAGGAAGAAATTTGAGATGTTGCTTGTACTTATGAGTTAAACTTTGGATGAAGAGGAAAATCATCTCATTTTCTTTGGGAGAATCTACCAAGAGTGCAGCTGTTTCCCTAGCCTGTTCAGATAAGCGGTGAAGCCTTCATTCTCTTTCTGTTTGACAATGGAGAGTTCACGTTTAGAAAATCTAGCTTGAATGTTACACTTGTAACGATTCATGAAACTTTCAGTGACATCTTCCCAAGTTGCAATGTGTTTGGCATCTAGAGAATAAAACCATTGTTGGAAAGCATGCTCTAACGAGAGAGGGAACATCGTAGGGAAGAGTGTTACGTCCAATCCCTTGAGAGCCATGGTTGCAAAGAACGCCTTTAAATGGAACATTGAGTTGTCAGTTGGCTTGAACTTGGGGATATCAGCAGTGGAGAACTTCTTAGGCAGTATGTCCTTCATATCCAAGGGAGTAGGAGGTCGTTCCACATAGGTGAAATCCTCGGAAATCTTGCTCATTTGCTCCTTGATCTTGTCCATTGCAGCTGCGGTAACTTTGTTTTGCTCTACAGTGTTGACTCTGGTGGTGAGTGCTTGTAACATGTTAGACATTGTCTCAATGGACTGGTTAATGTTCTCAATATCTTCCTTATTGGCCATTGGGACAAACTGAAAGTAGTTTGAAGGTGATGAGTGACATGGAGATGGAAAAGGTGATGAGTGACGTGGACAAAGCTCTACAGTGCGACGCGGGAAATATTTGACCTACGGGAAGTGAAAATGCGTGAAGGGTTTACGCGGAAAAGACACGAGAAAATTTCGTGACACGGCACACATCTCGTGACACGGCAGTGTCCACCGTGGTACGGTACAGTATACCGTGTCACTGTACGGAACATCCCCGTGTCACGGAATAGGCACTGTGACATGGGAAATTGCACCATGTCACGATGCAAAATCCTGTGACACGGTGCAAAATCTTGTGACACGGTGGATTAAATGTGAAAAATTACACAAAAAAGCACTGTGTCACGGCAATAAGCCCCGTGACACGTCAGCATTTGCCGCGGCGCGGCGTTTTGGCTGTTGCACGGTAATTCCAGCTTTTTTTTACCCATTTTTAAAATCATCATAACTTTTGATCCGTAACTCGGAAAAAGGCATATAATATATCATTGGAAGGCTTATCAAGTATAATTTCGAACCCTATTAAAATCAGGTCAAAATAATTTTTATATTTTATGATATGGCCGTTTTAGTTGAAGGATGTCAATTTTTGGCCGAGTTTAGTGTTTTGCTCATATCTTTTTCGTTATAGCTCGGAATTGGGCTTATGATATATGGTTGTTAAGATTTTTTCAAGGCCTATTCAACCAAATTATAATTGGATCAAAATTATAATACCAAAATATGAGTTTCTCTCAGTTTTGCGATGTGGACACGAAAAGTGGATCACAAGCTATGGTTTAGGGAAATGAGCTAGGAAATGGATTAGTTCATGAAATATATTGGATAGAACATGGATTTAAGCACTCCAAAGATTAAATACTCAACCCGACTAATAATGGCAGTGAAAGGTGTTCATCATCGGGTTTTGTTTTGGGGAGACATTTTTAGGTGTCTATAGTACTCGTGCCCTCCTGATCCTGTTGGAGAGACTTTTCCAATTATGTCAATTCCCCAAGTCAAAAAAGGCCAAGGGGAAGTTAGATTGTATAGTTCGGATGGTGGAAGGTGTTGTAAATTAGCGAACATTTGGCACTGTGGACATTTATTAATATATTGTATGCAATCATGTTCCACAGTGGACCAATAGTACCCTTGCCGTGAAATTATTTTTGAAAGCATTTTACCATTCATGTGAGGTCCACAAACACCTTTGTGAGTATTTTCCATAAGGCGTGTGGCTTTCGGTTGGCCTATACATAGTAAGCTTTTACCATTAAGTCCTTTTTTGCATAATTAACCATTTATTAGACCATGTTGGGCCGCAAGTGTTCGTAAGTCTTGTTGGTATTTCAATGAAGTATTTTCGGGATATGTACCATGAGTAATATATTGGAGGATATGATCATACCAAGGATTGTCTCCTTCAATGTCATTTATTTCCTCTATTGCTTTACAATACGTTGGTTCTTCTCTTTTATCAACGCATAATGGCATCGTATTTAAGTGATCTGGAATGTTGATCATTCAGGCTAATTTTGCTAGCGCATCGACAAATTGATTGTCATCCCTTGGGAGATATTTAAAATCAATATGATCAAAATGCTCGATGAGTTGCTCTAGGTGTGCTTGGTATAATATCATTGTGGAGTTCTTTATTTTCCATTTTTTAATACATGATTTATAATCAAACTGGAGTGTCCAAATACCCTCTAATTTTTGCACACCTATGCTAGCTGCTACTTCTAATCCAATAATGCACGCTTCACATTCTGCGGCAATAATAGTAACCTCAAAATCTAATTTAACAGAGATTGCAGTATGTGCTCCCTCTAGACTAATGAGTAACACTCCTACGCCACATCCTTTTTGATTAGACACACCGTCGAAGTACATTACCCATTAATCATCTTGTGTCATGAGAATCTCTTCATCTGGAAGATGAGTAGTTTCTGCATGACTTGTTTGAATTGGATGTTGTGCCAGGAAGCCGAAAATTACTTTTCCTTTCATTGGTTTTTCAGGAACATATTTTAGCTCAAATTTAGCCAACATCACCAACCACTTAGATATCCTTCCTTGTATGGCTGGTTGTTCAAACAAATACTTTATCAGATTTTATTGAGAAATCACATGAGTAGTGTGTGGTAACATATAATGTCGTAACTTTTTAGTTTCCCACACTAATGCTAGGATTGTCTTTTCCAAAGTGCTATATTTTGTTTTGTATTGGATGAATTTTTTGCTTATATAATATAATGCACGTTCGACTTTTTCTACCTCTTGTGCTCACATGGCGCCTGTGGCTATGTCTGTAACTGTAATGTATAGCCTAAGACGTAGTTTAGGTAGTGGTGGTGCTAAAATTGGTGGACTTTTGAAATAATCTTTGATTTTCTCAAAGGCCTTTTGGCATTAATCGTCCCATTCATGTTTCTTCTCTTTTTTTTAATCTTTTAAATATTGGCTCACAAGTCATAGTCAATTTGTTGATAAATCGACTAATGTATTGTAACTTGCCAAGGAATCCCCTAATTTCTTTTTCTGTTTGAGGGGGAGGCATGTCAACAATTGCCTTTATTTTAGAGGGATCGATCTCGATGCCACGTGTGCTCACTACGTATTTGAGTAAAATTTTTTGTGGATTTTTGTGGATTCAATCACATTTTATACTTTTATGTGAGTGAAAAATTTGCATAAATCTTTTATATGTCCCATTCTATCTTTGGACTTCACTATCATATCATCCACATACACTTCTATTTCTTTATGCATCATATCATGCAAGAGAGTCGTAGCCGTTCTTTGGTACGTAGCTCCTGCATTTTTTAAACCAAATGGCATAACTGTGCAACAATACATACCCCAAGGGGTAATAACACGTGTCTTTTCTTCATCTTCTTTTTCCATTAAAATTTGGTTGTAACCTGCGTATCCATCCATAAAGTATAACATCGCATGTTCAGCCGTGTTATCTACCAATATATCAATATGTGGTAGAGGAAAATCGTCTTTAAGGCTAGCTTTATTAAGATCCCTAATGTCGACACACATACAAACTCGTACATCCTTTTTAAGGGACTGGAATGATGTTCGCTACCCATTCTGGGTAATTACATACGCGAATAAAACCGGCGTCCAACTGATTTTGTACTTCTTCTTTTATTTTTAATGCGACATCAGGTTTCATTCGTCGAAGTTTTTGTTTTACTGGTTTAGAAGTAGGGTTCAAGGGAATGGTATGTTCCGCGATTTCCCTATATATTCCAGGCATGTCCTTGTATGACCAAGCAAACACGTTTTCGAATTCTTTGAGCGTTGATATGTGGGTCGATCTCTCTTTCGGATTTAGAGTTAAGCAAATTTAGACTTCTCTCTTATTTTCGTTAGTTCCTATATTAACTATTTCAGTTTCTTCAACAATAGGGTTCTTTTGTTCTCGTTCATTCATTAATTCGACCAATTTATTAATGTTATCATGTTCATTAGATTGATTGTTAGAGCATTCGAAAGATTCTAGAGAAGGCATATACTCGGAAATAGAGCTCATATTATTAAAATCAAAAGAGAGTACAACGAGAGAAGAATCCTTTTTGGGATCTTCGTCCTTAGAACTAGAAAATAAAGACTCAGTAATGGCCACAAGGCCTAGATTTTCAGCTTCCCTAGAATCTACAATAGATTCATCGTCCGATTCTTCAAACATCATCCCTTCGCCTGTGACGATCTCCAGTTTATCGCCTTTGTGATTGATCCATTTGAAAGGTTTCCTCCATCCATGCTCAAAAGTTTCGTTTGAAGGGGTGATCAACGAGGTTGGGTCAAAGGCTTCATCTTGAATGGCGTTTTGATTGGTCATTGTTGCGACATGACTTTGCTCTAGTCCAAATAGCAAGTTAAATGCTTGCGATCATAGCACCCTAGAGTTGGGTGTTTTGATTTAACGATACTAAGATTCTCAGCCAAGAAGTAGAAATCATGAAATATCTCACATCCAGGCTTCTTGATTCCTTCCAAAACTAAGGGTCCCGGAAAGTCATAGTGGGTAATGTTCTCCCTCCCTAATGAATTGTCCATTAAGGGTTTGTTGATAGGATGCGAGTAAAGTGATTATCCCTTTCTTATTATTGTCTCTACGTGCTTTGTTTTAGGCATCGTGAGACTCTAATTCTTCTTTGGTTGGTTTATATCCCAATCCAAAGGAGAATATTTTCTTTGGGATAGGAAGTAAGAGAGATTTCTTCATTCTTATTCCCAAAGGCATCCCAGGAAAGTAACTACTCTTGAGCAAGATGTTGTTTACTATCCGAGTGGAATATGGATCAAGCTTGAATGGTTCTTCCAAGTCTTCTTCCATTTTAATTGGAAAGATTGGCTCCACGGAAAATCCCCACATGTCCTCTTCATCATTATCATGGTTTATTTCTAAGAGTGAATGATCATTTATTGCTATCTTGAGTGGAGAAGCATGTATAGTCATAGGAAGCCCTTGATAGTTCATCCTACTCATTTGATGAAATGAGGATGGTATTGCACCAAGATCGTGTATCCAAGGACATCCAAGTAAAAGGTGGAATGTAGGTTTTATGTCCATAACATGTAATTCAACCATCTTTTGAATTGGTCCTGTGGTAATTGGTAGCTTAACAGTTCCATGCACCAATCTTCTCAAATGTTCATAGGCCCTTATGCTTTGTTTTGTTGATTGGAAATCTTTTTCTGGATTAAGGCCTAAGTAGTTCGTAATGGGCATACGTTTACAGCCGACCCATTGTCTACCAAAGTTAGAGGGATGTTGTATCCCTTGCATCCCTCAGTTAAGTGTAACGCATTGTTGTGGGTAATGTCCTTTAAAGGCAAATCATCATTAGTGAAAACGATTGACTTGTCGGATTTCTCGCTAGTAAGCAAGCTAACGAGATCCTAAGGGGTCGTGTCTGTACGTATAGACAAAGACGTTAGAGCGTTCATGAGAGAATTCCTATGTTCTTTAGAGGTACTTAGGAGTTCCCAAATTCTAACATTCGCCTTGGATTGGCGAAGTTGATTGACCAATGGATCTACCACCTCAAGTGGAGGTGTTATTGTATTTTGTGTTTGACCTTGAGTTTAATTTTGTGTGGTCAAAGATCCATTTGGTGGTGGTGCTTGGTAGACTTGCCTAGTACGAGTTAAATGATCTATCTCATTTGGGTTAGTCATAGGACTCATAAACCAACTTTCTTCTAGAGGCTTTGGATGTGCCTCCATTTCAAGATGCTCCATGAGTTGTGCTTGATGCCATTTTTCATCCAAGGAGAGATTCGATAAGTCTTGCGATTTCCCCAAGAAATGATCCAAATCAAGCGTTCCATTTGTTTTATTTCGCACACAAGATGGAGGTGGGAAGGTGTCATACTTAGAGACATATAAGTCTTGAAAGTCGTCGTTCCATAGTCCACATACTTCATTAGTTGCCCCTATGAGTATTGTGGATAGAGGTTCTCCTATGGGCGTGATAAAGTCCAAAGGATGGAACGTGTCACTTCCCATATGTGTTCCTCGATGTGAAACACCCCTAAGGGGGATGCATTATTGTTAGGTTTAGGCGTGGTAATTCTCCCATTGTCTACTAAATCTTGTATTTTGTGATTTAAAACATAGCAACGTTCAGTATCGTATCCAACGCCTTTATGATAAGCACAATAAGCACTATCATTCCATTGAGGAAACCTCTTTTCTGGTGGAATGGGTGGTGTTGGCCCTGTTGGGGCAAGCAAGCCTTTTTCATTTAGTTTTTTTTTAGCAATTCTTTATAGCTTACAGGAAAAGGAGTAAATTTTCTCTCTTTTGTCCATCTTTTCCTAGGATCATCATATCGATTCGTGTTATTGTATTGCATGGAAGTCGCAAATACGTCAATAAAGGATGATGCATGATAATTCCCCTTCTTGTAGTTATTCTTAGGATGATGATGATAATGAGGTTTGTTCGCTTTTTCCTTAGCAAGATTATTTTCAATTCTAGTAGCCACGGAATAGACCTTTTGAAAAGTGGCTAGACCAAGGTAACGTAGATGTTTGTTGTACTTTTCATGACAATTGTCAATGAATTTTTGTACTAACTCGAGTTCAGGAGGCCTTTGGGCAAGTTGGGCCACCTTTTCTTGCCATCTACCATAGAAATCTAGGGAACCTTCAACGTCGCCTTGTTTAAGCATCCACTACTAGAAAACAGCTAAATTTCGACGGAAAAAATCCGTCGGAAACACCTCGTTTTCTGTCGGAAAACCTGTTTCCGTCGGAATAGGTAGTCGGAATAGGTGTTGTAGGAAAATTGATGTTTTCCAACGGTAATTCCGTCGGAACTAGTTTTCCGACGGAATTTCCGATGGGATTTTTCTGTCGGACGACAAATTCTGGCCCAGGAAAGTCCATCGGAAAATTCTGACAGTGTAGGGAATAATTTCAAGCTTTAATCCCACTAGCTTGAACCCCACTATGATCATACACTAAAGTACGGTGGCGTCCAAAAGGGAAGAAGATAGAGCAAAAGAGTCACCAACAAGTTTTTTAGGAACTTGTAAACCGTTCATAGGATGAAGGTTACACCCCTTAACGATCCAAGAGATCGTCAACTCCATAAGGTCTAGAACCAAATAAGGGTTCGGGGATGAAGGTACAAATCCAACCTAAAAGAGAATGAACCTGCCCTAATAATAGGCCTCTACTTTATTCTGATCGTATTCATGTGCGCTTTTTAATTAACATGCAATCATTAGGTTTAACCCTAAACCTGTTTATCTATGTTGGTTGAATATTAATGCACAAACAAATCTATTATTGGCGATCACTTGAAATATAATCAAATTAACCCTAACAAGATTATTAATATCTTATTAAGCGTGATTACAAGTACAAATTCCCTTTAAACATGCAATAAAGGTGATCAAGCAATAAAGAATAAATATCAAGCAACATAATAATAATCAATATCATGAATAATAATTATAAGGATTTTTTGACTTTTGCTACCTATCAAACACCTCAATTTCAATTTTGCTACCTATCAAAACTTTTATTTTATTTTACTACCTAACATATGCCCTTTTTTTAACTTTTGCTACCAGTTAACGGAATCTGTTAATAATTCCGTTAAGTTTATTATTTTTTTTAAAATAATAAAAAAATTAAAAAATAAAAATAAAAAACCCAGCTGCCCTGCCACCCCTCCCCTCAGCTGCCACCGCTTCCCTCCCCCTCTGTCGGCGGCCGAGCCCAGAACTTCGATCGTCGCTGGCGCGAACCCACCTCCCTACCTTTCCCCCACCCCTACGCTACCAACGAACTTTTCCCCGTTCTCGCTGCCCGACCCCCACCCCAAACCAAAAACCGACTTTTTTCCCCTCCCTCCACCGGAATCCGCCCCCCAACCACATTTCCCCCACCGAAATCGACCCCCTCCCCTTCCCCTATCGTTTCGGCCTTCCCTAACCCTAAACCACCACCCCAAAACCACCCAAAATGAAACCCTAAATTCTTATTTGGTGTTTTTGGGATGGTGGTTTAGGGTTAGGGAAGGCCAAAAACGATAGGGGAAGGGGAGGGGAGTTGATTTTGGTGGGGGAAACGTGGGTGGGGGGCGGATTCCGGTGGAGGGAGGGGAAAAAAGTTGGTTTTCGGTTTGGGGTGGGGTCGGGGAAGCGAGAACGGGGAAAGGGAATGGGTTCGTTGTGGTGGCTGGTCGGGGCAGCGAGAACGGGGTAAGGGTTCGCCGGCGCCGGCCGCCGGTAAGGGGGAGGGGACTGGATGGCTAACAGGGCTGGCTTGGTGGCAGGTTTTTTTTTTTAAAAAAATATTTTTTTTTTCTTGGTCGCTGACGGGGAGGCATTTAAGGTGGCTAAGGAGGGAGTGGTGGCCGAAAGGTTGTAATGAGGGAGGCGCCATCTCACTAACGGAATCATTAACAGATTCCGTTATCTGGTAGCGAAATTTAATTTTCTGGATTTGATAGGTAGTAAAATAAAATAAAAGTTTTCTCAGGTAGCAAAAATGAATTTGATGTGTTTCAGAGGTAGAAAAAGTCAAAAAATCCTAATTATAATAATAATCACCATTAAAATAAAAATCATAATCATCATAAATAAAATAATCATCATCAAAATAATAATAATAATCATAATCATGTTCATGTTAATATTAAAGCATAATAACAGCAAGATCCTAGGCATGATACTAACAAGATTAATAACAAACCCTAGCATGTCACTAAGCAATAAAAATCAAATCTTTAACCCTAACATGATACTAACATGAATAAATATTAGGAAGAACATAAGAAACATAGCATGAATCATATTTAATATTAAAATTACCCTAGACATGATACTAGGAATATCATAATAACAATGTAAACATGATTTCTACATCATAATATCAATTAAAACCATAAAATTACTTACTTTGATGCCTCGTACCTCTTTCTAATAACAAAATACACACGTTAGTAACTTCAAGGAAAATAATAAACAAGAATTAAACTAAATAATTGAAAGAGAGATTTGGGACCAAACCCTCAGAAATTAAACCTTTCACGTCTAGGGCGAAGGCAACTTTGAATATGGCTAGGTGTTTCTAGATCTTCCGAATGCGGAATTTTGTATGAAAAAACAAAGTTTTAGAAAAAGAAAGAAAGAGATGAATGATTAAAAGAATGAAAGAATTAGAGAATGCTAATTAAAACTGATTGTAAATGAGAACTTGTGAATGAGGAGAATTGGTGAATGAAAACGGAGTTTTTAATACGTTATTTATAGAGAAAATAAGCCAAAAAGATAAAATATACAAAACAGAGTCTGACGCACAAAAAACAGAGCTGGCGCATACACTGGCTAACTGGCGCTAGGCACCAACACTAGCGCCAGGCGCCAATGGCTAGACCCAGGCGCCAGGCCTGGTTCCAGGCGCCAAAGCCTGGGGTCGGGCGCCAAGCCTGGTTTTAACGCGTTTTTGAAAATCAGATAAATTTGCCGTACTGGAGGATAAAATCATATAATTTCCTCGAAAATGCTATTTGATTTTAATTAAAACTCTGAAAAGTCAAAAGTCAATTTATCAATGCTAATTGAATTAGGAATGAAAAGAACCCTTCTAGAAGATTCTAGAAGACTAAAACCATTCCTAATTGCATTAGGAATGATAAATCATATTAGGCCCTCCCCTAGATCATTGGGCCGCATATAAAGCTCAAACCGGGTCAAGTTTAGAATTGGCCATAACTTCCTCAATATTCATCGGAATTGGACTTATAATATATCGTTGGAAAGCTCTTGTCAAGCCTCATCCAACTACACTACTATTGGACCCATATAATGGACAAACCAAACTGGATTGGCTGTTTTCTTAAAATAAGTTTTCAAAAATAGAGAGAGAAGAAAAGAAACTAACTATCCGCAACACTAGACTTTCCACACTTTCACTTCATTCGATTATGATTTGACGTGAAATGTACTCATCACTGGGTTTGGTTTTGGGGAGATACAAATGGGTGTCTACTGATGAGTGACATTTATGTCACTCCTAAGGACTAGTTTTAGAGTCTTTTTCGCGTTTATTTTATCTTATTTTCCTTTCTTTCTCTTGTTTTCTCTTTAATAAAGTTTCTAGTTTATTTTGGTAATTTTGTCGTGTTTTAGTTCTTTTCGTAGTTTTTAGTTTATTTTCGTGTTTTATTTGCTTTTGATTTGTTATATTTTGTTCTTTATTTTTCCTTGATAGTTTTCTAATTTACTTTTATTTATTTTAATTGGTTTTAAGTCTATTTTATTTCACTTTCTTTACTTCTATAGTTTTATTTAATTTTTATTAGTTTAGTGTTATTTATCTTATTTTATTTTACTTTATTTTACCTTTATTTTATTTTATTTTATTTTATCTCTTAGTAATACCCTCGTTTTTTTGGTTGTAGGTGTCCCGGGTTTCAAGGTCATGTTCGTGTTCGGAGGTCCAAGGTTCGAGGCGCAAAACTTGAGCCAACACAACCTTTCCCCTGATGCCTCCCTCACGCAACACAACAGCTACTAAACGTCCACCAAAACCAAACCACAACAACAACCCAGCCTATCCATTGCTGCCTCCTTCCACCACAATCAGCCACACCGCCGCTCTCTCACGCACCCAATCCACGCACCTGACCACCAACGACCACGTAGCCACCCAATTTACAGTCATTCCGCACACGACCATAACCACCAATCGACTCAACTAACCCAGCCAGTTGTTGTTACCACCATCACCCACCATTTCCACCCTCACCTCGCAAATGCTCCCTGCTCCCTCATTTCCACCACCGTAACAACAACAAAAACAACCAGCCATGCCTCCCCTGTTCCAATTCGAACAGCAGCAACCTCACCAAACCACGACTCCGACCACCTCAATCAACCTCCCTCAACCAATTACAGCAGCCGCGCAACAGAGCAGCCACCACAGCATCAATTACAGCAACAATTGCGCCGCATCGTCACCAATTCGCACAGCAACAGCCCCAAATCAGAGAGAAATGCAAGTTCATTTGGGTTCGAGCAAACCCATTGAGATGTTCGGCCGAACTTCGAGTCAGAGACTTTGTGGGTTTTGTTATTCGAAGAGGAGTGGTCGAACATACCCATGGTTTGACCGAACCAACCCCGTAGTTCGGCCGCACCAACCCATGGTTCGACCGAACCATTTCACGAGCTATGCACATGGCTTTTAATGAGGATCGAACGGTGGTGTTTTCTTGGTGCCAATTTTCAATGATGATGAGCGGTAGTGATTTGATGATGATGGTTGTTAGTTTGATTTGGTGAGATGCAAAACATGGGATCATTCCCCCATTTTAGAGCAGCCAATTTCGAAGAAGAAGAATGGGGTAGCTGATGGTTTGGTGGGGATTTGTGGGTTTATTCGATTTTTATTTTCTTTTTCTTTTATTTTTATTTTCTTTGTTTTCTTTTCTCTTTTTCTTATTTTCTTTCTTGTATTTTTTATTCTTATTTTAGTTTTCTATTTTTACTTTTCCTTTTAATTTATTTTATTTTATTTTCTTTTTCTATTTTTCCTAGTTTTATTAAGTTAGTATAAATACCCATTTTTTGGGGTAATTAAGGACATTCAATAACTATCTATTCTTCACTCTAATTAGTTTTAAGAGAGCTTCTCTCTCTAGGTTTAGCTTAGGATTAGGGTAGTTTAGAGAGAGAAAGTGAGGGTTTCACCATTGTTGAACTTGGATTTTGAAGAAGAAATTGATCATCTTTTCTATAGATTTACATCTTCAATTAATGAGAATCTCTAAGAATCTCTCCTCTATTTTTATTGTTTTATTTTGATTATTATTTTTGTTGTTGATATTGCTTGTTGATCATGTTGATTCTTGATTATTTGTTGATTAATCTTGTTATTATCATGATTAGTGAGTAATTTCCCCATTAAGGGGATGGTTGTGGTGTAGTTAGACCTTGAGCATGTTCTAGGGTTTAGAATTGATTTATTTGTGATTAAAGTCTTTATATGCTTGATATTCTTTAATCTTCTTGCAAGTGCACATTGTTGGTTGATTAAAGGTAAATCTTTGCTAACAAGAAATGGAAGTTGACTTAGTTAAGGTTCATTACTATCGATTGTTATTTAATAGTACCTCCTTGTATATGGTTCTAATGTGGAAACATAGAGGCTATGTTAGGAGAACCCAATTGACCCCGGAAGGCGGCTAGATTGGATCCTTTATTTCGATATTTGAGCATGTTTAGTTCATAATTAATTCAATTTCAATGCCTTTGTTTATGTTCAAGTGAATGCTATACCTAAACCATTTCCCTTAATGTTTTATTTCTTGTTTTAGCATTTCTAGACTTTAGTTTATTTATCTCCTATTCCGGACTAGCTTAATTGTCGATAACATTTGGTGGTGTTTAATCGTTCTCTGTGGTTCGACCCCTATGCTTGCCTTATACTCGTATTAGGTTTGTTTAAGTTGTATAAATTGTATTTGATCTAGGGATAGACAATTGACGACGCGTTTATTCCCTTGTCATTTACAGACAGAAAGTATGCCGTCGGAAAATTCCGACGGAAAATCCGTCGAAAAATTCAATTAAAAAAACAAAAAAAAAAAAAAAAACTCCACCCCCACCCTTTAACCACCAGCCCCCACCCAGAACCACCAGGCCCTACCTTATAACAACCAGCCCCACCTAGAACCACCAGCCCCCACCGCAGAACCACCAGCCCCTACCCCAACCACAACCGACACTACCACACCAAAAATGAACCCCAAAAAACGAAAATCAATCTCGAAAACACAAGAAAAAACGAAAATTAAACACCAAAACACGAAAATAAACCCCAATGAAACAAAATCCCACAAAAAAATTCAAAAATTAACACCAAAAATTGAAAATTAGCCCAAGCATCTTAAAATCGACAACGAAATCGGAAAAATCCATACAAAAAAAAATCAAAACCTGTAGATCTACAAATTTAAACAGAATTTCGTTTTAAAAAATGATAATTTTATTACATGAAATATATAAATATACAATTATCCAATAAAATTCAAAAATTAACATAACAATTACAAAAAAAATAACTAGATCTACAATTACAATTATTGTTGCGTCGTTGTTGTTGCTGTTGCGTGGTTGTTGTTTCTGCTGCGTGGTTGTTGTTGCGTTGTTCCGTGGTTGTTGCCGTTGCGTTGTTGCGTCGTTGTTGCTTTTGCGTTGTTGCGGTCGACGATGGTGGACGGAGAAAGAAGAGGATGATGGAGAGAGGCAAGATAAAGATGAGAGGAAAGGGAAGAGGAGAAGATGGAGAAAACTAAAGGGAGGAAAGGAGAAGAGAAGGAGAGGAGGGGCAGAGGGAAAAGAGGAAAGAGAAGAGGAGAGGAGAGAGAAAGGAAATGAGAATCATAAGGGGAAAGTGAAAAGAGGCGTATAGGAGAGGAGAGGAGAGGAGATGAGTTAGATATTTAGGGTTTTTTTAAAAACAAGTGATTTAAAAAAAAAAAATTAACCGACGGAAATTCTCTCGTAAATTTCCGATGGGTACAAATTCCGTCGGAAAATTAAATTTCCGACGAAATAATCCGTCGGAAAGTACATATTTTTCGACGGAATAATTTTCTGTCGGAAATTTTCGACGGATTTCCGACATAATTGTTTATTTCGTCGGAAATATTGGAATTTCTGACGGAATTTCATGTTCGTCGAGCTGTTCCGTCGGAATTCCAGCAGATTCTTGTAGTGATCTCTACGTTAATCTCGTATTGGGTGATTGTAGGCGTCGCTCAAAGTGCGCCTACGTTAAGCATGTGTGAATATGCTTGGCACTCTTAGGAAGTGAGAATTGACATAATACGATAAGGGACAAATAAAGTAGGGAGCCGCCAACAAGTTTTTAAGGAACTTGTAAACCGTTCACGGATCATAAAAAGGCAACCACGAATAAGGGACAACAAAGGAAACAACGATTGACCTGTGAAGGTTACACCCCATTCATAATCCATGAGATTACTAACTCCATATGGTTCGGAACCACGAAAGGAGGATCGGGGATGATGGTACGAAGTTAGTCATGGAGTCACATTCGCCCGTATTGGCCTCTACTCGATTCTTATAGTAAAAATGATCCCTGCGATCTCAAAGGCATGCAAACAAAATATTCAATATGCTCCAAACTATTATTAAGCTAAATTGGTTGAATATTAATGCAACACATAATTCTAAAATATTGTGATCACTTGATTAAACAATAAGATTAAAAAGGAACCTAAACCGGTTGTCCAAATTATCTTATTAGGCGTGATTTTCAATTACATATTCCCTTTAAACATGCAATATGATGATCATAATAAATATAATATAATAAACATTAATATTGGAAGCAATTTAACAATAATAGTGTTAGTCAAATCAAATATAAAATAACCTAATTATGATACTAGCAATATGAAATAAAATAAGAGTAATTAATTTAATTAATTACTTACATTCAGCACGTTCCTTTAAATTGCTACATCATGAATAAACTGTTAGTAACTTCAATAAAAAAAATATAAAGTAAATGAAAATTAAATTAAATAAAAAGTACAGTTGATTTGGTCCAAACCCTCAGTTATTTGTACCTTTCACGCCTTGGTTTAAGGACGGAACCTCGGGTTAAGTATAGACTCCTTGGAGTGCTTAGGGGAATTATTATGGAAGAATAAAGAGGCTAGAAATTAGATTAAAGAGGGAGAAGAAAATGATTTTTGGTGTAAGGTGAGAGAGAATGATTATTGGTGCCCCGAACTGCAGAAAGGGGGGTCCTATTTATAGGGAAAATGAGCAGAGGGAACACGCGGAACCCTAAAAAGATAAAAACCCTAAAAAATAATACCGTGTCACGGCAAAGAGCACCGTGACACGGTGACAGGCACCGTCAGATGGGGGAAGATCCCATGACACGGGGAAAAACTGAGTGACGCGGGAAATAATTAGGTTACGGGAAGTGAAAACGCGTTTAGGGATTACGCGGAGAAAACACGCAGCAATCCCGTGGCACGGGATGTGCATCGTCACACGGGAAGAAATGTCATGACACGGCAATGTCCACCGTGGCATAGTGCAGTATGCCGTGTCACGGTGTAAAAAGTACGCGGAAATTACACGGAATATCCCCGTGACACGGGAAATTGCACCATGACACGGTGCAAAATCCCGTGACACGGGAGAAAATTGTGCAGAATAAAAAAAAATGGGCACCGTGTCACGGGAATAAGCCCCGTGACACGTCAGCTTTTGCCGCGTCGCGACATTTTTGTTGTTGTGCGGTAATTTCAGTTTTTTATCCGTTTTTAAAATAATCATAACTTTTGATCCGTAACTCGGAATAAGGCATATAATATATCATTGGAAAGCTTATCAAGTCTACTTTCCAAAAAAATTAAAATCAAGTGAAAGTAATGTATATTTTTTAAGATATGTCCGTTTTAGTTGAAGGGTGTCAGTTTAGGCCGAGTTTAGTGTTTTGCTCATATCTTTTTCGTTATAGCTCAGAATTGGGCTTATTATATATGGTTGGAAAGATTATTTAAATTCCTATAAAAAAAGTAATAATTGGATCAAAATTGTATAGCCATAAAATCAGTTTCTCTCAGTTTTGCGATGTGGACACGAAAAGTGGAAAATAGGTTATGGTTTAGGGAAATGAACTAGAAATTGGATTGGTTCATGAAATATATTGGATAGAACATGGATTTAATCAGTCCAAAGATTAAATACTCAACTCGACCAATAATGGCGGTGAAAGGTGTTCATCAACGGGTTAGTTTTTGGGGAGACATTTTTAGGTGTCTACAGTGATGAAAGCCGAACTACATCTTCCCATGTTGCTTTGAATTTTGGATCTAGCCCATAATACCACTCTCTCGCGGTTGGGTCTAGTGATAAAGGGAAAATCAAAGCATAAAGCTTAGGATCAACTCCCTTTAGTGCCATAGTGCCAGTAAAACACATTAAATGATTTTGTGGATTATTGGTCACCTTAAATATTGGCAAGTTCGTAGCTATGAACTTTTCTGGTAAAGTAAGTCCTGGGGGAGGAGCAAACTTTTTTGCGTCAAAGTACTTGTTCCCCGTTGTAGAACGAAGAACTAGCTTCTCTAACGACTTTTCTTTGATGGATAATTGCTCCATCTTTTCTTGTAATGCTAATGCTTCAACTTTTTTCTTTTCAGCATTTTCCATCTTCTTAATTCTCCTCTCCTCGGCCTCTTGAGCTTTTTCCTCTCTCATACGAAGAATCACTTGTTGAAGTTCTTCGATAGTTGTCATTGTTGTGGACTAGGATTAGTTGTCGAATGAAAGTGGTTTGAAAGGGGTTGATCTTTGGATGGTAAACGTAGAATGCGAGTGCCCGAGGGTCCTCTTTCCCAAGCTTGAAAACTGGCCCTAAAAGAGTATGAAAGGTTAAGTAAATCGATACGCTTGCTTTTGAAGAAAAAAAAAAGAAAAAAGACGCAAAATATACTCAAACGGATAACATCGCCCTTAACAATTCTTCAATGAAGATATTATTCGGACGAGTCAATTTCTTTTTTGAGAAATCAAAACTGACTCGTCCAGTGGGCGCGCGCAAGTTACTAAGTTGTGCGCGGCTGTCGCGCGCAACAAAATAACTTGCGCTGGGAGGGATCGTGCAACTTCTTGAGTTGTGCGCACCACCTGCTCGTAGTATTTTTATTAATTCGATTTTTTTTATTTGACCCTTTTTTTTATGTTATCCTTTAATTGTGACGCTAAATCACGAAGAGACAACTTCGTAATTGGGAACCTAGACCAAACTAAAAAAAAAAAAAAAAAAAAAAAAGAAGAAGACTATCCTAACACGTTGCACATAGTCACATAATCACATAAGCATGTTATAAGTCAAGATTCACGCAATGCCATTCTAAGGTCAAAAAAAGCTTAGGTGTCCAAAGGTACCACACCTAAAGAAACGATGCATAAATCAATCACTCAACGTGTCGACCCATGACATCGCCCTCCCAACATTTTGTTGTTGATATGGGTGGGATGATTGTTATTGATTTTGGGATAGACTCCTAGTGTTGGCGACCCCTAGTCAATGAGCCAATTCCCAATGGTTTAAGTGTGCTATGCTTATACATGATGCAATGTTGCTTGTTTGGTTTTTACTTTTGTGCAAAAGGAAGATATTATGCGTTCAAGTCTCGCTCTCTAACTAGAGATTATCCAAGTTAATTAGAATTATGCCTAGGACTTTAAACTTGTTAAGGTATAGTAGGATTTGAATTCCTGACTGTTTGGGGGACCTTCAATTAGAATTGATTCTATCATCACGCTTTTTTATAAGAAACAAGTAGGAGTCGCCGATGAGTTTTAGGAAAAACTCATAAACCTCGTTCATGCCTTTCTTCCATGTGGAGTTCATGGAATAATTAGCACAAATCATAAGTTTACCCATGCCCAAATTGGTCAATAAACCAGAAATGAGTTCGGGAGCGAGGGTACTAAGATAACGTTCCTTTTAAAGGGGAATCGCCATCCTAGCCCTAGTACGGCCTCTAGTAGCTCTTCCTTTTTGAAAATTTTGTCACCAAACAATATATGCAACACGATACCTAAAACTATGTTAGTTGATTTTATTTACAAGCATTAATTCACGTAAGAATTACATTGCAAAGTCGTTATTCTTATTTAATAAAATTCGTGGAAGAATAGTAAACAAGATTCGCCTTGGCTTAGGTGATCAACCAAGAATTATTTAATTCAATTCTAGTCTTTATTTAATGCAAGATACTATGTGGGATTGGTTAATTAATTATTTTAAAAGTGATCAAACAACACTAATTAATTAATTAAAGTCCTTTTAAACAAGAAAAAAAAAAGGCGATTTAACTAAGTGCTCGGGAATTTACCACTTCTCTTTGCTAAATCTCCGTTTAGAAAACTTATGGACACCTTCTTGTTGGGGGAACCTCCACCGTAGTAACAAAGTATCGAAAGGGTGAGTGTTTGATACAAGAGGGCTAGGTTGCACAAGATCACAGGTTATTTCGCCAGAGTTTTAGGTTAATTTTTGTCTGTTGAAGCCTCGGTTTAAGCTCATATTTATTGAGAAGGATTAGGTTTAGGGTTTTGAGCTTTCTGCCACAGTAAGTGTCGCGCGCAACAGATGAAGTTGTGCGCGACATCCCAACGCAAGTTATAAAGTTGTGCTGCTATGTGCAGCGCAACTATTGGTCTTGCGCGCGGCTTTATGGTAAGATTCAATTTTATATTTTCCGTATAATTTCCAAATAATTACAAATCTTCCACATCGCAACTCTGAAAGTTGCGCTGGGTGTCTCGCGCAACAGAATTAGTTGCGCGCGGCAGCCCAACGCGACTTTGTGAGATGCGCACGGCTTTTTCTGTGGCAGCACTATGTTTTAACCTAGGCGCTCCTAAATCCGTCGTTGTTAGGGTTTAAGCACGGTCTTAAGCCTAATTATGATCAGGTTTAGTTAATTGGACCTTTGTTTTTGCTTTTCTTTAATTTAGGCTAGTCTTTTGATTTTTGGGGCTTAACCAGTTATCCATAAGTATTCTTCACTTTGATCCAACATGAAGATGGCTTTATTTATCGTCATTGCACTTCCTGTCGGGAAAGGAGGCCAAAAGTAGATGTCTACACCTCAGTAGCTTTCTATGTTCGATAAAATTTTCCAGTTTTTCGCAGCATTATTTTGATCCTAGTTGTGAAAGATATTCCTCAAGTTTCTTACGTGCAAAAATCCTATGTTTTAACTCATTACAGATGGTGTTTCAAATGAGATCTTTTTTATGCATATGACAATAATGTTAATCAAAATTACGCACATGAAATACTTAGAACTTTTCGAGTGTCATCCACTCATTCTAAATCATTGCCGAAATAAATTTCAGGAATTAAAATAGAAATCCTCCCTAGTGAAGTCACCAAAAACTGCAGGGAATATTTCAAGCATTACCCCAAGCTTGAACCCCACTGTGATCATACACTTAAGCATGGTGGCTTCCAAAGGGAAGGAAGCTAGAACAAAATAGTCGCCAACTAGTTTTAAGAACTTGTAAATCGTCCACATGGTGAAGGTTACAGCCCTTAACGATCCAGGAGATCGTTAACTCCAATAGGTCTGGAACCATGACTGGAAGTTCGGGGATGAAGGTACAAATCTAACCTAAAAGAGATTGAACCTGCCCTAATAATAGGCCTCTACTTTATTCTGATCGTATTCATGTGTGCTTTCTAACTAACATGGAATCAATAGGTTAACCCTAAACCTATTTAATCTATGTTGGTTGAATATTAATGCACAAACAGAACTATTATTGGCGATCACTGGAATGATAATCAAATTAACCCTAAACAAGATTATTAATTATCTTATTAAGCGTGATTATAAGTACGAATTCCCTTTAAACATGCATAAAAGGTGTGATCAAGCAATAACAATAAAAATCAAGCAACATAATAATAATAATAAAAAAATATCATAATAATAATAATTATAACAATGTTAAAGCATAACAATAGCAAGATCCTATGCATGATACTAACAAGATTAATAACAAACCCTAGCATGTCACTAAACATCAAAGATCAAATATTTAGCTCTAACATGATACTAACATGCTATTAAGAAAGAAAAAAGGAAACATCGTAGGAATCATAATAAGCATATTTGATATTATAACCTTTTCCCTAAACATGGTACTAGGAATCATTGTTGTCATTAAAAACATCAAATTAAGGAAAACATCATAACATGATACTAGGAATCAAAATAGGAACCTAGACATGATTTCTATATCATAATATCAATGCAAACAATTAAAACACTTACTTGGATGCCTCGTATCTCTTTCTAATAACAAAATACACACGTTAGTAACTTCTAGGAAAATATAAAATTAAAACAATTAAATTAAATAATTGAAAGAGAGATTTGAGACAAAACCCTCATAAATTAAACCTTTCACGTGTAGGTCAAAGGCAACTTCGAACTTGGCTAGGTGTGTCTAGATCTTGTGAATGCGGAATTTTGTTTGAGAAAAGCTAGTTTAGAAAAGAGAGAGAGAGAGAGAATATATCAAGAGTTTCTTGATGAGAGTTGGTAATGAGAATTAGATGAGAAGAATTGAGAATTGATGATTGGAAACGGAGGTTTTAGGAGGCTATTTTCTAGAAAATAAGCCGGATTAGATAAAAAACGAATCAGAGTTTCGAAAACAATAAAACACGACGCTGTTGCGAAACACGCGCGTGTCGCCAGGCGACAGACGTGTCGTATGGCGCTGCAATCAGTTTTCCACGCGTTTTCTTATTTTGATAAAGATTATGCGTACGAGAGGGTAAAATTGAATTTTCCTTAAAAACACTTCTTTTATTCTAAATAAAACTCTTAAAAGTAAATTTACAATGCTAATAAAATTAGGATCAAAAGAACCTTCTAGAAGACTATAATCAATCCTAATCGCATTAGGAATGATAAATCATTAATAGGCCATCCTCTAGACCATTGAGCCGCATATAAAGATCAAACCGGACCCAGTTAAGTAATTTGGCCATAACTTCCTCATTATTCATCGAAATTGGGTTTATAATATATTGTTGGAAAGCTTTTTTTGAACCCGACCCAACTACACTATTATTGGACCCTTGACATGACTAGATTGGCTGTTTTCTCAAAATAGGTTTTCAAAAAATAAAGAGAAAGACAAGAATTAAAAACTAACCGCAACACTAGACTTTCCACACTTTCACTTCATTTAATTATATATGATTCGACGTGAAAGGTACTTATCATTTGATTTGGTTTTGGGGAGACACAAATAAGTGTCTACAATGGTATATGCAAAAATGATAAATTTATAAGAGTCCAAAAAAATATCAGCCATCCGATTTCTGACCGTTAATCACGTGAGCTTCATATCACATTTGATCTAATTCTCCCATCCCGCCGTCAAACTATTCAAATAAATAAATAATTCTAAAAAGCAATAAAGAAAAAAAGAAAAGGAGACATTCGTCCATGTCTCCCCAACGGCTACTCCAATTGACGTTCTTTAACCCCAAAATTACTTCAATCTTTTACTCCAACAAAATAAAATCTCATCAAAAAATTTCCAATTTTACAAACAATCAAACATTCAAACCTCTCAACATTCAATGGAATCAATTACACCTCCTGAATATCACAAATCAGAGCCAACCCACAAAATTAAATCAGCTTCAAGATTAGCTTTAATGGCTAATAACCCAGATTATGGGAGTGATACAGATAATCAAATTCCCCAATTTTCAGTAGAATATGCTCCTTCTCCGTCATCGCCGAAGCGTCAAGACACGCCATCATCTACACCTTCAAAACCATCAATTAATAAGCCGAAAAACTTCCTCCCTCTTCATGAACACCTGCTTCTTTCTCCTTCCCCTGTGCGGAAGTCCCGAACCCGGCTTTCAGACCGTCTCGAAACAGCGGATGATTCTACTGAACATAGGAGGCGGTGTAAGACAAGGACTAGCTCTAATGGGTTACCTGCTTGTTATTCGCCTCGTAATCTTAGGAGATCAAGGAGAAAGATGATTGATACTGAGGAAAGGGAAATTGTTGGTGTTGATGAAGTTGTGAAACCCAGAAGAAGAAGAATTAGTGGAAAGTCTAAGAAAGAGAAGATCGCTTCACTTCCTTCTCTTACTCCTTCAAGTAATTAACTTCCCCTTTTCTTTATCTTTTTTATTTCTCTTTTGTAATTTGTATAATTATTAAATTTATCAATTGGGTTTTGTGAATTAGAAGGCAATGTTGGAGAAGAATGTGCATTGGATCATCTTGGACAGATAATATGGGAATTGATTGTGTGGAGAGATGTTGCTAAATCAACCCTTTGGTTTGGTTTTGGGTGTCTTTGTATCTTATCTTCTTCCTTTACTAAGGGACTAAACATTAGGTAACAATTTTTTTAATATTTATAATTGATTATAGTTAATTAGTTATGTTTCAAAATGGTTTATAATTTTATTGTTAATTGGGTATAAACTATATGTCATCATTTGCTTCGCAATTTGAAGTGTAAGTTACGGGTTTAGAATATCATTCAGCAAACTAACACATTATAATTGTGTTTTTTATAGCCTTTTCTCAGTGATCTCCCAACTTGGTCTTCTACTTTTGGCAGCATCATTCACAACAAATTCTTTGCATCAAAGGTAAAACCGTAAATAATGCAATTTAATTTAGAAAATTACACAAAAAATTACTAGTACTACGTTTACTTATCTAAAATGTTTTCATTTATGTAGGGAAAGCACGCCAAGAAATGTGGAAGTAAGCTTGAAAGAGGATGACATATTGAGAGTAATTAGAGTGCTGCTGCCAGCTCTTAACCTTGTTATTTCGAAAACAAGAGAGCTTTTCTCTGGAGAGCCATCAATGACCCTTAAAGTAAATTATAATTACAAATACTTTCTAGTTTTTACTCAACTACCCAAATTATTTGGAAATTTTCATTGTTTTCAGATGTTTCTTTAGGCATTCACATTTGCTATGATGATACAGGTAGCTTTGTTTCTCTTGGTTGGCTCGGCTTATGGTCACCTTTTAACACTTTGGAGACTTTGTGCACTTGGTACAAGCATTTAACGCCGTATAGTTTTCCTTGAATGCAATTATATTAGATACCTTAGTTGAGTTTTTATCCTAAATTGCAGGATTTTTAACTAGCTTTACGGCCCCGAAGCTATATTTCTCATATGCTGCTCAGATAGATAGAAAAGGTACTAATAAAAAAAAGGAAAAAAGAAAAAGAAAAGATTGCCCTTTAATTAACAAGAGAATTGTTGTTATTTAGGCATTGACAGAATTTTTCTTTTTTTTTTTTATTCACTAGCTGAGCAATGCAAGTCAAGGGTACTTGAAGCATGGCGAGCGTGTTACCACAAGAAGATTGTAGCTGCATCAGCAGTTACAGCCTTCTGGAGTCTGTCAAGTGTCAAAACCCGAATCATTGCAGGTGATGCCTCTTATCTTGTATTAGGCACAACATTCGTAGCAAGAATATAAAGTCACATGTGATATGTTGAGTAATCATTTGAGTTTGTTCCCTGTAAATGACCTGCTTGATGTAAAACTATTTTGTTCAAATTGGTCACTTGTTGGTTTCACATCATATAAACCACCTAAATTAGGAGTAGAGCCATTTTTTGTTTCATTGCTTTACCCGGCATAATGTTTAACTGAGCTGATATTCCTGTTGAGGTCCTGTCAGGTTTCGATAACAAGCTGAGAGGGAAAAACACTGAATTCAAAAGCTGTCAAGTGTGAGATAAGTCATAAAACCAAGTAGCTAATGGAAGCATGATTAATGCAAAAAATTTAAAATTGCCAGTTTTTACTCAGGCTTGGGTTTTTGGAAGTACTCTGTGATATAGATTAGTAGTTCAGTCAAGGAGTATTCTATCTGATAAGTTCCTGTTCTGCTACTGTTGCCACTTATAACAAAATAATCTGTATTTAGATAAGAGAAAGAAAAAAATATGGCGAAATATGAGGATGATTGAGTAGCAGCAAGTTCCTCAGATTTTTCCATGGCTGGGTGACCCAATTCTAATGCAGTTGTCCCTATTTTGGTATCTGGCAACCACAGTTTGGGCTGCCTAACAGTTTAAGAGATTGCTTTCAAATACAATCAGCATTCAGTTGGGTGGCGGTGTCAAATTATGCTTGTGAACATTAGAACAAATCAATTCCCAAAACTTCATAAGCAACTCTTTTAAATAAACGCATAGTGTAAATTTCAAGATTTGATTTCTTAAACTTGATTGTATAGTGTAGCATATGCTCTGCTGTTTGTTATCTACCTCATTAACATGTGTTAATAATTATTGTTACATTGTTCAGCTGCTAGGGCATCTTTTGAACTTCATCTTTTTTTTTTTGTCTTTTGTTTGCAGCTTTCATTGCCTTAGTGATACTGCGATACTATAGGCAACTCTCAGAAACCAAATTTGAAGAACCTTCACCAACAGAAGAGGAAGTGGAGCCAGAAAAACGAGCTGTAATAGATGAAGAAGAAGAGGAGCCAGAAAAGGCATTGGTTGTGGCTGACAGAAAGTGATACTTTCAGAAACCAAGTAAGCAGGCATCCCAATCAATGTGAGAAAAGTAGGAAAAGTGACTGCTAAAACCAATAAGTTAAAAATTTATTCTTCTTCCACATTCATGTACAAATGTAACTTTCATATATATATATTTTTTGCTTGTAATAAAGAGTACGTTGATTCAAATTTTATAAATTCACTTCTTCAGTCAATTTTTCATCATCATGGGGAGTATATAGAAGGTTCATTAGATCTTGAACTTCAGGGTTTGACATTCTACCAGAAGTGAACTCTTGAACTTCTCCATTGATTTCAATGGAACTACATCCCTTTTCTTTTAGAACTTGCTTCTCTTTCATCTCAATTCGCTGTTTGATGGCTTGTTTAAACTGACCTGAGGCTGCATAGACATTAGACACAAGTATATATGCAGAACTATCATTAGGGTCAATCTCACGGATATGATTTCCTGCCCGTTCTGCCATCTCAATATTTCCATGCTTCCTACAAGAAGAGAGCAACGATCCCCATATGATAGCATCCGCTTCTATTGGCATCTCTCTTATTAGCTGTTCTGCTTCATTTAGAAAGCCTTCTTGACCTAACACTTCAACCATGCAGTTGTAATGCTTAATTGATGGCTTAAGTTTGTATCTTTCAGACATTAACAAGAAAAGTTCTCTGGCTTGTTTGGCATCACCCTTGTTTATACAAGCTGTCAAAACTCCAAGGAAAGTGACATCGTTAGGCTCTATGTCTGAGGAGATAAGCTGTGAGAATAACTGGAACGCTTCCTCTTCACACCCATTATTGGCTAAGCCTAAAATCATAGAATTCCAACTTGATAATCCTTTGATAGTAGCCTTCTCAAAGAATCGACGTGCCTTGTTGATGGCACCACACTTGCAATACATGTCCACAATTGCAGTAGTCATAAGGACATTAAACTCAAATCTGTTCTTACTTGTATAATGGTATATCCAATCTCCTTGTCCAAGGGATCCCAAATTTGCACAAGCGTTTAATAAGCTAACCATTGTGAATTTACTTGCCTTGATCCCCTCGTCTTGCATCCTCTCGAAAAGCTCCATAGCTTTCGTAAATTTATCATTCCTTACATACCCACTTATCATAATATTCCACGAGATGGCATTTCTCTTCAACCCCATCTTGTTAAATAATCTCCTTGCTTCATCAATCTCCCTCTTCTTTGCTAGGCCCATGATCAGTGAGTTCCAAGCCACCACATCGAAATCCTCCTCCCTGTCAAAGAGCTTATTGGCTTCACTCAAACTTCCGGAGTTTGCATACATATGAATGATAGTATTCCTCACGAACGGATCAAACTCAAGGCCTAGTTTTATTATTCTTCCATGAAGCTGAGCTCCATAGTCAGGAAGTCCTAGTTGAGCATATGCTTTAAAGAGAGAAGGGTAGGTGAGCCTTTGAGGTTCAATTGTTGAGTTGTTTAACATGTCCATGAAGAGTAAAATCGCATTTTGAGGTACTGAGCTTTGGGAGAAACCCCGAATAATGGTATTCCACATAAAGAGGTTTGGATTATGGATACGGGAGAATATCGAATAAGCATAGTTAATGTCAGCTGCAGGGGATGTAGCAGTAAAAGCTAATACACGACTAATGGCTATTGGATGCTTAGATAAGCCGGTTTTTACGAGGTGGGCATGGATTTTCTTAAGGTCATGCATTGTGTTGCAGTGATTTTCAAGCATTGTGAGGTGATAATCATTGGAAATGAACTTTGAAATTTTGGTTTGCGATGGAGTGAGCATGCAAAGGCTTATTGTTCCCATGTTTTTCAGTTACTTATTTTGATGTGAAGGTTGTGTTTGATTCAGGTAGGAAAGAAAGAGAACCTTGGGAATGTGTGGTCATTACAACACGTAGAGGATAGTACTGATGAATATTCTGTAAATTTTAATCCCTCCCAAAATCACTAGATTACATGTTTTTTTTTTTTTCTTTTTTTTTTTTTTAAATTATTTTTGTTTTTCCTTTTTCCAAATACGTTTGAAGTAGGCCACCTGTAGGGAATATTTCAAGTCATCCTACACTTGAATCTCATTGTGATCATGCACTTAAGCATGGTGGCGTCCAAACGGAAGGAAACTAGAAAAAGAGTCGTCAACAAGTTTTAGGAACTTGTAAACCGTTCACATGGTGAAGGTTACACCCCTTAACGATCCAGGATATCGTTAACTCCAATAGGTCTGGAACCAAAACTTGAAGTTCGGGGATGAAGGTGAAAATCCAACCTAAAAGAGATTGAACCTGCCCTAATAATAGACCTCCACTTTATTATTCTCGTATTCATGTACGCTTTCTGACTAACGTACAATCAATAGATTAACCCTAAACCTATTTATTTATCTTGGTGGAATATTAATGCACAAATAAGACTATTATTGGTGATCACTTGAATTATATAATCAAATTAACCTAAACAAAATTATTAATTATCTTATTAAGCGTGATTACAAGTACAAATCCCCTTTAAACATGCATAAAAGGCGTGATCAAACAATATCATAATAAATCATAATATTAAAATCATAATTAAAATAATCATATTAAAGCAAAATAATAATAGCAAGATCCTAGGCATGATACTAACAAGATTAATAACAAACCCTAGCATGTCACTAAACATGAAAGATTAAAGCTTTAGCCCTAACAAGATACTAACATGATATTAGGAAAGAAAAATAGGAAGCATTCTTTTAATCATACTTGATATTAGAAATATTAATTAACCCTAAACATGATACTAGGAAGCAATAAAACATCCTAACATGATACTAGGAATCAATACAATAATCTAAACATGATTTCTATATCAAAGATCAATAAAACAATTAAAGTGTTAAGTTTGGTAAATCCAACTTATTGCGGAAACAACCCCGACCCAAAGAACCACTCGCAATTAATAAAACCATAAAGCATAACAAATAAACATAAAAGGATAAAATCGGAATTTACCTTTGACGCGTGCTTCGCCCTCAAAGTCCGTTACCTCGAGGTTAGCGAGGTCCGACCAAAACCCGAGTATTATGTGAGTTTATTAAGAGTTTTTGCTAATGCAATGCTCTATTGAACTCCTACTCAAGCACTCTTCCCAAAAACCCAAGATGGGTACTTATAGGCAAGAGGGAGAGTGGGAATTTCTATCCCATCAATGTGGGAGTCATGAAATTCCACAATTTATTTTAAAGCTAAATTAAAATAAATAAGCAAACTAATAATAAATCTACAAGTGGCACTATCATATGTAAAGGGTGGTGAGGACCACGTGGAGAGTAGGGGACCATACTTGCTCCCCACTCAATGCTCTCCTTGTGCCACATGTCCTTCACTCCACTTGCTTTCCATATACTCCCACTTGCTCCCCTAGTACATGGCCTTATGGCCCAGCCACAACCCGCCTAGTGCCCAGCCCGTGCGTGCACTGCTAGCACGCACGGCTTGCGGTAGCTAGCTGCTGCTAGCACGCATGCTTGTGGCTGCTAGCATGCGATGCTTGCGGCTGCTAGCACGCACCAGCCGGCCGTGCATGGCTTGGCTTGGTGCGCTTGCTAGCCACCTATGCTAGGACATTTTTGCCTCTAGCACTCGGATGCTCGGGGCACTCCGATGCTAGGGGTATTTTGGGAAATATTGGCGATTTATTATTATTTGCTCGTCTCGTCATTTATTATTTCTGACTCGACTTCCGACGCTCGGTTTCGACGCTCTAAGCTCGAATTTCTGACGTCTAAATATTTAATACTCGTGCGACAAATTAATTTCTTCTGAATTAATTCGTCGAGTCGGTTCATTTACTGCAAAAGATGTGACCCGAAGGGTTAAGTCACGATTAAGCTGTAATATTAATTGTGCATTAATATTACTGATCGGAAGCGACCTCCACCTAGACATTCCGATCACTTGACCTTACTTAATATATTAGCTTTCTAATAATTCTGAACCCACTAACGGAATAGTACAGTTGTTCGAAGGACACCATTCCTTTCAATCTCCCACTTGTCCTTCCGGACAAGTGTGCATTTAGTGTACATACTTTTTCCTGTGTCACTTAATGTCTCTTCATGAACTATAAGGTAAGATTATTTCGTCATCCTTATTACGTCCAAAAGTGTTTCTCGATTCGGAGTCCGACTGGCAATAAATAGATGATTTCTAAAATCCATCCGAGCACGGCCATGCATTTTTACAGTCTCGTTTTACGAGAGGACTTGTATACAACAAAGACATCTTCCCTATTTTAGTAGGGGGACATTCCCAGTCTTGTAATGTAGCTCCTCTTACTGAGAGAACCTAGCCGCCCGAGTGTTGCCGTTATAATCCCCTATTACGGCAGACTTTTGACAACATCAAAGCGGACTAGTACTCAAACAAGAGAACTCACAATACTCATGGTCGAGGAAATAGGTTCCAATAGCTATAATGAGAAGTATACTTATGACGATTTTTAATCTCTTAAAGTATTCTCATAGGTCGATCCAGTATGGTTCTAAACCAATACATGTGCAAATGATTTATGACAATCATGTCCTCGTAGCATAAGAAACAGTGCTATAAATCAGACTACACACTAATCTCAATTGGTCATTAATTGTTCATCGTTTAAATGACCTCGATTAGGAATAATTTTCGATTATAATATTCAATGTTCACTTAATAGGTGTTTCCTTAGCAAGACTGGTCTTGATACCCTATTTTGAATATTCCAAGAATCAAATGGACTCATTATTTAATCCTAAATCACAATTAAATAACAAACGGAGTGATAAAATATTGCATAAAATTTATATTACTCCAAAAATTGAATGATTTTTCTTAGTGTCTTACATTAAATGTTCAAAATTTAACTAAAACACTAAACAAGGAAATCAGAGCCAGTCTCCTACATGTCCGATTCCCATTGCCTCAACGTGCTTGTTGTGCTTCACTTGTGCAACACCCCAATAATTCTCCCTTTTTAAACCACTTACTTTAAATAAAAATAGAGGAGAACCATTGGCATGTTACCGCCACGTGTTAAAACGTTAAGGCTTTATCAAAGTATTGCAGCGGAAATCCAACTTAAATCTTAAAATAATATAATTTAGAAAACCAATAAGTCAAAGCTTACAAATTGGAACCTTAAAGACCCTTATTTAAAAACCAATAATCAAAATCCTAAAACATAATTAG
The DNA here is from genome assembly GCA_024500155.1 of Chenopodium formosanum. Classification (NCBI taxonomy): domain Eukaryota; kingdom Viridiplantae; phylum Streptophyta; class Magnoliopsida; order Caryophyllales; family Amaranthaceae; genus Chenopodium; species Chenopodium formosanum. Next base: position 24,239,317 of record CM044880.1, read on the forward strand.
AATAGTAAAACATAAATAAGTTTAACACAAAGAACGAATACTCTCAATCACACCAATCCCTTGACAATGCGTATGTCAAATCCTCGAACTTCACATCATCAAAATAACCTGTGCAATACTGCTCCCCAATAATACAAGTGTAATAATTGGATCATCACAGGGTCATTGAAAGGCGAAGGCCATGACCAAAAGAAAATACACAAAAGCACGCAATCAGCAAAGCTGAGTACATACAAGCTACAACGCACAAAATCTAGCATGCTCAACTAGTTAAAGTAAATAAATATACAACTCGAATTCATTAATCAAGACTCTACACTTAAACAATTCAAACGACTCAACATACTTGCTAATAAATTCCAAACACTTGATTCTTTATACTTAATTTAATTAATTTAGTTTGGAGTAAGCAATAGACGAGGTTTTCCAATCCACCAAATCATTTTGATCCCAAATGACCATTTAAAATAAAAGTTTAGCGCGATGCAAGAATGGGCGCGACTCCATTCTCACAAAGTTAGTCTAGGATCCCATCTAACTTTCATTGTAAAATAAAAATGTAAATACCAAAAGAGAAGAGGACATGTTGATCAAACAAGCCTCGGAAAGCCACGGGCTACCACCGTGTACCCCAACCCATAATTGTCATTACTCTAGAAGTGCACGCTTTCCAGAGTTTTATTGCTCATCCATGTTTCACTTTACGTGATTACAATTTTAATTAATAGCTGACTCAATCAAATAGACCATACATAAAAACCATATATCAATTTACTTTTAATCTTATTTAGGACAAGGGTGATCACATCACAAATTGACTTTTAATTTCATTAAACTTCCAAATTATCCAAAATTGTTGAACATAGTCAACCCACCTAGCCATTTCGGCTTAATCCACCTTTACTCAACATACTAATAAGTCATGATTGAGTAATAAATAAATAAATAATAACCTTGTGGAATAATTAATAAATTCATTCCACTTAAACCATTCAATTCCAATCCTTTAATAATTCAAATGTGGTTAACAAACCAATCCAATAAAATATGTTTGTATCAACAATCCATACAAACAATTAATCCAATATAATTCAACATACTTGCATCAATAATTCCATACAAGCATAATCAATTCACCAAAACATATCTCATAAACATAAGCACATGAATTAAATCAATGTGTAACCAAACAATTTCCATCAAAGTGTTCCCTAATCATGAAACTAAGTTCTTTCCTTTTGGTACCTAAACATGATACTACTTATAACGAAGTAGACATGTACGTACCTCGTGTAAACAATTCGGTTTGCCACTTAAAAACTAGAAATCACCTTCAATAAACTCCTCTCCTAAACCGAACAATAACATCTCAATCAATACCCAATCAATCAAATTTATAGCAACACTAACTTACTTTAAATCCTTCAAAATCCAAATCAAACAACACTTTAAAACCCTCCCTTTAGTTAAAATTAAAGGCTTATATATAGTTCTTTAAATTTTCTTCATAAAAACCTTAAAATACACTCTTATAAATGAAATTACAACAAGTTTAAAGTTTAATAAAAATCTTAAAATTATTTAAAAACCTCTAATAATCTCCCTTTTTAATGGGTGATTAAACCCTCTTTATAAAACATCAAAAGTAGTACTTAGGAACTATTTCCAGCACTTAAAATTTCAATTAAAAAAATATATTTATGCTTAATTAAATTTAAACATAATTAATTTTATTAATCAAACTCAAGGATAATATTTTAAGTATAAAAAAACTTCGTTAAAATCAAAAGCTGCCCGAAAATAATATTTAGAGGATGAATTTGGCCACGAGAGGGTGGTGTTCACTACCAAAGGTAGTGAGTCTTTCTTAAAAGATTGTTTCCACATGGAAAACACTACTTTGTTGTCAAAATCGGGTGAGTTCAGAACCTGATCGGGATTAAAACGGGATTAATATTAATGAACGGAAATCTTAAAATAAAAACACGAATTTAAGTGTTCAAAACAATCTGGAATTAAGTTAAACTAATTAGTACTTATAATCACCAAAATTTTAAAACATCATTACTATAAAAGCTCTAAATCAATTGTTCATAAAAACCCTAAAATCATGATTTTCAATAATTAAAAACCCTAGGTTATAAAATTTACAAAATCTGAAAATTATGACACTTATAAAATCTGAAATTATAAAGTTTAATCATCAAAATACAATTTGATACTAATTAAATTAATTTCAAACAATAAAATCAAAACCCATAATCAATAATTATAATTACACAAATTAATAAAACAAAGGAGAAAGAAAATAAGACTAACCTTTTGTGTGGGGAAATTTTTGGGGATGTATGGGGTATTTATAGGAGAGAATTGTAGGGTAAATAAGAATATTGGGCCTCATAAAAATAATGGGTCGATTACAAATGGGTTAGGCTTGTGTGATTGGACATAAATTGTAGAATAAAGGTGCATAAAATAATTTGTTCAAATAAATTTCGACCCAGATTAATAATTTGAAACTTTTGAAATTAAATTATGAAAAATAACAAATAAATATTATAAATAAAATAAATTTTCATTTATAAAATATTTAAAAAAATACGGGGGATTACAACTTGAGGCAAAGGTTTAGTAAGTGGATCGGCTACATTGTCATCCGTTCCAACTTTGCAAATTTTGATTTCACCTTCTGATTTCCATTCTTGAATCATGTGAAACTGCTGTTTGACATGTTTGACTTTCTAATGTTCCCTTGGCTCTCTGGCCTGAGCAATAGCTCCATTGTTGTCACAATAGAGGGCTATTGGACCCTTTATGGAGGGTACAACATCAAGTTCACCAATGAACTTACGAATCCAAACAGCCTCCTTAGCCGCTTCAGCAGCTACTAAGTACTCGCCTTCAGTTGTAGATTCTGCATTTGTACTCTGCTTGACACTCTTCCAACTGAACGCTCCTCCATTTAGACTGAACACATATCCAGATTGCGATTTGAAATCGTCTCTGTCTGTCTGGAAGCTCGCGTCGGTATAACCTTCAACAACTAATTCCTATGAACCACCATATACCAGGAATTTATCCTTGTTCCGTTTTAGGTACTTTAGGATGTTTTTGGCCGCAATCCAATGGGCTGATGAATCATATTTATACAGGGTTCTTAGGCACATTTATGTTAGTTTTTATACCATTTTCTTAGTCTTTTTGGTCGATTTTAGGGTCATATATGCATAAGTCATTCTATATCGCTCTACTACGCTCCGTTTGTGTATTTCTTAATGTTTCAGGTGATTTCGTAGTCATTTGGACGCTTTCGAAGTATTTGGAGATGATTCGAATGATATTTGAATGAAAATAGATGGATCGAGTTCATTTACCGGGGGATTTATGCTCGTGGATGTTGTCTCTAAGGATTATATGCTTGAGAATTGAAAATAGCATCCACAAGGATCGATATGCACTTTTCGGAATTGAATTTGAGTTAGGAACAAAGGAAAACGAAGGCTTGCAAAGTATCAAAAAGGACCTTTGTGCATTGTTTTAGCCATATCTCGAGTTCTACAGATTGGATTGAGGTGATTCGAGTTGGGTTGGAAACTAGACTTGAAGAGCTTTCCAATGATAGGTCGCACGCCTTCATAAAATTCCTAGATTGTGAATTACAGCCTTCCATATCTCGAGTTCTACAGATCGGGCGATAGTTTAGCCGCACAAACGACCCTTCGAATCTGCCTAGCCCGATGGAAATCCATCGGCCGATGGTCGTCGTCGCAAACCTTGATCACTCGACCATCGGTCACCCATCGGGCGATGGGTCTGGCGTGCGGAAAACTTGTTTTCCGTCGATCGTAATTCTCTTGACCAATTAAAAGATGACCTTTGTTACTCTTATTTCATTATTTTTTATTTTATCTATTTTATTTTATTTAGGATTAGGTTTTAATATAAATACTTGGGAGGATTTTTATTTCCTCTTCATGCTTTAATTTTCCAGATTAAACGTTTCTTAGTTTTTCTCTCCATTGTTGAACCCTAGCTTTATTTCTCCATTAATTCAATCATCGAGGTATTTCATTTATTCTTTTCGTTCTTTATTTATTTTATCAATTATGAATTCAAGTCTATTTATTTATTTTGTTTTGTTTATTTCAATTATGAGTGAGTAGTCGTTTTCTAGGGTTAAGTGAGGGAAGCCATGTTTATACCATGATTATTTGTGCTTATTTATTTATAAATTTATGAATTAGGGTTTGAATAATTCCAATTGATTTGTGCTTTATTGTTTGATTCATGTAATTGGCCAATATCATGAGTTAATTATTTAGCTAATGAAAATTAGAATTGAAAGATCATATTTTTAGAGGCTTAATTACAATTGGCGAATTTGATTATGTTAGCGGCCGAACTACATATTTTAATTCGTAAGCATTAATTCCCGACCGTAGGATTAACAAGTGTTTTAATTATTCGACCTAGTTTGTTTATTAATGAATTGTTTGCATTTCTTGGATTGGTATAGGCATGGTGGACCGAACGTATGCCCTAGACTTTAATTTTTCTGAGAACAACCTTATTTTTATTATTGCCATTCATTCTTTAGTTAATCAATCATCGAATCATTATTCGTTTATAGAAATAGTTCATATAATTGGGCAAAAACTAATAGAACCTGCCTCCCTGTGGGATTCGACCCGTATTTACTAAATCTCTGCTAATAACAGACACCGTGCACTCGCGGTATTACTTTTTATTCATCAAGTTTTTGGCGCCGTTTCCGGGGAGACGGCTAGATTCTATTAGTTTTAGTTCGATTATTTAAACTGTTTTTATTTTTCCATTGGATTTTCTAGTTTCAATTGGGACATTCTCATTGCTTTCTTTTCTTTTTGTTTATGCCCAGGTCAAAACGAACAGGTGATTTGATCCCTACGGATCCGGACTTGGACAAGACCCTTAGGCAACTCAAAAAACAAGGGAAAGGGAAGCAAAAACAGACCCACTCACAGAAGAGCTCTACAACACAGTCTGACACACGTAAAGAGATGAATGATAATAGGTCTCTTAATTCTTACAGAGTACCATCCCAAGATGGCATTCCAACGGGTCTTAAAATTCCAGCAATCACTGCAGAGAACTTTGAAATTAAACCCGCATTGCTCAATATGGTCCAACAAAATCAGTTTAGCGGCCATCCTACTGACGAGCCAATTAATCACTTGCAGCGATTTCAACAATTATGCTCCACTATTCATCACAAAGGAGTCACTCAAGATCAATTGAAGGTGATGTTGTTAGGATTTTCCCTTCGCGATAAAGCTCAAAAGTGGTTGAACACTGTCAAGGAGACGGAGTGGAGCAAGATTTCTCAAGCATTCCTCAAAGAATATTTTCCCCCTGAAAAAACTTAAAAGATTCGACATCAAATATCAACATTTTCTCAAGAGTCGGGTGAATCTCTTAGGGAAGCATGGGATAGATTCTTAGATCTTCAACGATCATGCCCGCATCACAATTTTGAAAAGTGGAATCTTGTTCGTATTTTCTATAACGGACTAGAACCCGAGACTAAATATATTGTTGATTCTGCCGCAGGTGGTGTTTTCTTTGACAAGACAATCGAGGAAGGGTATGATTTCCTTGCAAATCTTGCAGCCAATCATTTCTCTTCTCCAAGAACGCGAGCAAAGAAAGGGAAGATAGAAGTTGAAGCCTATTCAATCTTGACTTCTCAGATGGCTCAATTAACTGCAAAGATTGATGCGTTACAGGCCACTCAGGACTCCTCTTTTGTATCTGTTAATGCTATGTCTTCTCAACCTCTACAAACTAATTTTTTTTGTGAATTGTGTGGTATACAGGGTCACTTTGGATATCAATGTGCTCAAAATTCTCAAGATACCAATCAGATGAAGCAGGTGAATGCCTTTCAACAAAGGCAACCAAATGACCCATATTCTAACACATTCAATCCAGGTTGGAGGAATCATCCCTACCTTTCATACAAAAACAATAATATTCAAAATCCTCAATCTCAGCAACAGTCACTAGTGGAAAAATAGCTATCCGTAACGGGCAAAAATAGCCTATCCGTAACGGGCAGCGGGTGTTACGTATGCTGCCGTTACGGATAGGCTATCTTATTCGTAACGGGCAGCGCCCGTTACAAATAACAGGTTATTCGTAACGGGCAGTCAAACTGTCCGTTACGAATAACTCGTTATTTGTAACTGACAGTTTGACTGCCCGTTACGAATAACCCGTTATTTGTAACGGACAGTTTGACTGCCCGTTACGAATAACCCGTTATTTGTAACGGACAATTTGACTGCCCGTTACGAATAACGGGGTTATTTGTAATGGGCAGTCAAACTGTCCGTTACAAATACTATTGAACCCAAATAAAAAAAAATGCAGTAGGTGATACCTGCTACACTACTAACTGATAATCTTCTATGATGCCAAATTTTAATTACTATTATCAATATTCAATAATAATAAATGTAAAATTTAATTAATTATAAAATCAAAAATACAAACTTTAACAAATGTCCAAATTAAATTTACAACAACTCCCTAACATGAGTCAAAAGCTACTATATGAATAATACTCTTAACATCTGGTAGATTCTCAATGCCCAAAAGTAAAGCATCCATCTCATGTTCAATAGGTAAACATGTAGAGCCGTAGAGGTGAATTTGAAAGGTCCATCATGGAGTTGCCATTCCTCAGAGATCATGCACATATGCTGTTGGATAGAAGCATACTTAATTAATTCTGATAAGCAACATATATATAACATCAAACTTGCAAAAGATTAGAACTTACATTGACTGAATCTACTGTTTGAAGTTGCTGAGATTCAACCCTAATGTCCCTCACAAGTTTAACATCATTTATCCCAAAATAAGATTGTAGATATAATGATACCTCCTTGCAAGATGAAAGCTGTTCTCCTGTTGGACTGCAGTAAGATAATAGTGAAAAATAAAAAACAACAATCTTCTTCTAAATAGGATCAATATCCAACTAATCCAAACAATGTGATGGGAAAGATCATTCTATCAATTAAAATTGCTTGAAATGACCATATAAAGCATGCATGTAGACTTCATGACATGGATGAGAATCAGACAGTGATTCAAGCCGCATTATCAATAAACAATCCCTTTAAACTCTTATATATATATACACCCGGTTTACTCATTTGATGATTAAATGAGCACTAATCACTATAATGAGAAAAAAATACCCTTGGTTCACCTAGCTACTAATCCCCACCTCCCCGTCTCAGCGTCATGGCCCATCTATTTTTATAACATGGCATAAGATTAAGCCTGTACTTATCAATTTCAAAATCCAAAAAGCCAAAAAATAGCAAAATGCTTCTTTTTTCCTCCACACTCATTCATATATTCACAACCATACATAATGGGATACACTGAGTTACTAATAACATGAATAACGAATAGGCACCCGTTGCTCCCACAAAAACAAAAACCTAAAGAAAGGGCCACTGAGTTACTAAAAAGACTTGGTGGTTAATCTGCTAGCATAATAAGGAAAATTCAAATAACACAGAACAACTTCAAACCTTACATAATTCAAGATTCCAGAATACAACACCAGAATTCTGTTTTTAGCATCTGAAATACGATTCTCTAATGCAAACAAAACAAAATCAACAAACTGCAAGAAGCTTCGCATACAAAATTTTTAAAAAACATTTAATAGGCTTATTGTAATCATTGAAAATGAATTTAAAGCATAAGATCAACCAAAATCTAACGTAAAATTCGTAGTTATTCAGATGCATAGATGTAAGCAATTTAAGGCAAAATAAGCTTAAAAAATCGCAAAAAAACAGTACTATAAAAAAAGTTCCATTAAAAACAAGCAGCAAATCACAACAACAAAGTACAACTACAAACATCTAATAACCTAACATTTATGACGATTTAATAACAAAAAAATAGCAAATATTTTGCAACTAAACACAACAGAACCAGGATTCTAGCGTCGATCTAAACCGAAAACATCAAAAATTGAAGAACAAAATAGAAATCAATCCAAAAACATATATAAAGAAATCATAGACCAGATCCAATTTCAAATCAAACTGAACAAATTCATCAAATCAAAACAAAAGATAAAAAAAGAAGCAATGATAAGCGTAATACAAGTGAAACAGATGATCACATATACCTTTACCTTAAAGGCAACATGCATCTACAAGCGTAATACATTGGCTCTCCCACATAATTGACAGCTTTCTTGAAGTACTGATCTTGATTGGATACCTTTTCAGCCTACATTGTAAAGTAAGATTCATAAATAAATAATTAAATAAACAAAAAGGGAATAAATAGGCATGAAGACAATATTGAAAAGGATTCTGCATGGTGACAAAGCCCCGAATATTCAGTTTACCTCGAAACAAATCCTATCAATAGTTGGGGAATGAATAATGCTGGGGAATGAATAAAGAGGATTTTAGAAGCTCATTATTGTGGAATGAAGCGTGATGGCTCATACCTCAACATTTTCAATCTTTGCAAATATCTGAGTCTGATTAAGATCACCTAAACTTGCAGCAGCTCACGTGCCTAAACAAAAACAAAAAGATACAATTAAATATAGGAATGCATAGGAGGAGATTACTCAAAGATAACCATATTGCACCACCTAATACTTGGCGAACATGTTCTGCATGACGAGTATATGATAGTGAAAGGAAGTCAATTTTGTTTTGAACACCCCATGTGCTTATAACCTGAACAACATTGAAGAGGTCAAATTATTGATCCAATAAGAACAAGAATGCTGGAGATAAATTAAAAGGCAAAAATCAAGCATAAAATAAACCAATAAAAACCTGCAACCCAACAACACACCACCATCAGCATGCACCTACAAAATTCATCAAATCGCAAAGTCAGCTTTGATTGTATTTCAATAATACAAGTGCTTCAGCACGACAAATACATACCCCAAAATGACAGTATATCTCACCCATCAGCTTTAATTTCAATAAAAAACAAGTTTTAACTGCTACCTAACTCAAAGTAATCCAGCATACTACTTAATTCTCATTTCATCAACATAAATCTCACAATAACATATTCAATCAACCAATCCAAACTATCTAAACGATTCAATTGTAGCACAAAAATATAATTAAGCCCAGAAACTTGAATATTTGCAAGTTCATATAAGACCCAGAAATATAAATTGATAAAAAAATATCGAGAAAAAGTAGAAAAATTAAACTTACTTATGCTTCTACCTCCGAACCTTCTTCAGTTGTTCTTGGCACTAGCGACACACATTTTGAACAAAGAATCACGAGAAATACCTGTCACAAACAAGCTGAAATCAATAAGGCCAAAACTTATAAAGATCAAATTGTACCATTATTTTATAATCTATGATCTTAAAAATTCAACAATCACAAATATAATTCATAGAACAAAATCCAGATCTAGTAATTTTTTCTTCCTCACCCTCAACACTAATTCTTTTCGTATTTCCAGAAATACTGCTACGTACTTTGCTGCTTTGAAGGCTACACTTTTCTCTTCATCCTCTTTGATAGCTTCATCTCTACTCAACTTTAAAATCGATTTAACTATACTGAAATTAGGGTTTAGGATTCATCAAAAAAATAAAAACAATTGGAAAAATCAAATTAAAAAAAAAAAAAAAGAATTCTAATAAAAAAAATTAAGGTTTTTCCCCCGATGAAAATCTGCCAATTGGGGCTTACGAAAAAGCAATTCAACAAAAAATGAGGGAACCTTAATTAAGAAATCGATTTGGGGAATTAAGAAAGAAAAAAAAACAATATTTTGCTCCAGATCTAGCAAAAAAAACACCAAAAATTAAAAAACTTAATATCAAAACACCAAAAATATAGAATACCTTGGAAGTTTGAGGGGCAACATTCCCTTCCTAGACGACATTATAGCATGTTTTGACCCAAAACAACTCAGTTTCCAACTTTCCATTGCAAGAATGAGAAGAGAGAGAAAGCAAAATTGTATGAGAAGAGATAGAAAGAGTCAATTGAGGAGAGAATAATATAATTATCGTAATTTTGCATACTGTATTGTATCGGGCAAGTTTTGCCTGTTAAGAATAATATAATTATCGTAACGGGCAAAACGCTGCCCGTTACGAATAACATATTATTTGTAACGGACACCTTTTTGCCCGTTACGAATACATATCCTCTAAATTTCCGCGCTGTTTTAATTTAACGGCTTATTATTTTGCCCGTTACGGATAGGTTTATTGTAACTGGCATACTTATGACCGTTACAAATAGGGTGTTACAAATAGGAATTTTTCCACTAGTGAGTGGTCATAGCCTCAGAACCCTCAACCTCAGCAATATGTTGCAAGACCTCCACAACATCAACAAGGGGCCTCTCATCATCCTCCTCCGGGTTTCAATAGACAACCTCAACAACCTACTCATGGAAATGCTAGCACTCAAGAGCCTACTATGTCTGACCTTATGAGAATGATGACATACATGAAGCAAAACACTGAAGATAGCATCAAGGAGTTGAAAAATACGACAAAGCATTTGGAGAACCAAATCGCACAAGTCGCAGGTACCAATATCCAAAGGCAACCTGGCCACTTACCAGGACAGCCTATCCCTTAGGAGAGCGCCAATGCTATCACTACTCGTAGTGGTGTTAGCTATGAAGGGCCCCAAATGCCTATTGATGATGCAAATCTTGAGAAGGATAAGAGTAAGGTTGTAGAGAAAGCCTTAGATGATGTTCCCACCTCAAAAGATGGGAAAGATAAAGCAAATGATGCTGAGAAAGAGAAAAAGAAAGGTTCCGAGCCTCCACCTGTCGAGCCAAAGCTACCATTCCCACATCGAATGCAAAAGAACAAGGTAGATCAACAATTTGGTAAGTTCTTGACTATGATCAAGAACCTTGAGGTAACTGTTCGTTTTACTGATTTGGTCTCTCAAGTTCCAATGTATGCAAAGCTTTTAAAGGAAATGATTACTAAGAAGAAAGACTTTGGTGGTGTAGAAATAGTCGCTCTAACTGCAGAGTGTAGTGCTATATTGCAAAATAAATCCCCACCTAAGCTTAAGGACCCTGGTAGTTTTTCCATCCCATGTCATGTAGGTGCATTATTCACTGATAAAGCTTTATGTGACTTAGGTGCTAGTGTGTCTCTTATGCATCTTTCTGTTTGTAACAGGTTGAATATGGGAGCTTTAAAATGCACACGGATCACTTTGCAAATGGCGGATCGTTCTATAAAATACCCTTTAGGTGTCTTGGAGGATGTCCCCATTCGGGTTGGGAAATTTTTCATCCCTGTTGACTTTGTAGTTTTGGATATGGAGGAGCATAGTAATATCCCGATCATTTTAGGTAGACCTTTTGTCACCAATCTAGCCTTGTAAATGAATACATTTCCATCTTTGTCGGTTTTCATCTTGAAAATCCACTTACATCCGATAGGTTTATATCCTTCGGGTAAGTCAACCAAGTCCCAGACTTGATTTTCAAACATGGAATCCATTTCAGATCTCATGGACTTATGCTATTTAGCAGAGTCGGTGCTTGTCATCGCTTACTTGTAGGTTGCCGGTTCATCTCCATCCATAATCAGGATGTCCTCTGAGATCTCGGTTAATACTAAACCAAGATATCTATCAGGTTAAGATATCGGCCTCTAAGACCTACGTAGGGTAATGGATTGAGCATTTGCATTGTCAGTTTGACTTTGCACATTTTAATCATTTTGACCTACGTTAACAGATGTTGTATGAGCACTTTGACTGTCATTCTGATTTTGTTGCTCATCCTCACAAACTTCGTCGAGTTCGATTTTCCTCCCACTTGTCATTTTGGAAAGGTGTATCTTCTCTAAAAAGACACCAACGTGAGCAACAAACACTTTGTTCTCTGATTTGTTGTAGAAGTAATACCCTTTGGTTTCTTTTGGGTAGCCCACAAAGTAAGCCTTGTTAGATTTGGGATGAAGTTTGTTAGACATCAGTTTCTTGACATATGCTTCGCATCCCCATATCTTTAGAAAAGAGAACCTAGGAGGTTTCTTTGTCCATAATTCATATGGAGTCTTTTCTACAGCTTTTGATGGTGCACGGTTCAGTGTTAGTGCCGCAGTTAGAAGTGCGTGTCCCCTAAAAGAGATAGGAAGATCACTAAGACCCATTGTTGATCGTACCATCTCTAACAAGGTCCGATTTCTCCTTTCGGATACTCCGTTCCATTGTGGAGTTTCTGGAGGTGTCAATTCTGAAAGTATACCCTTTTCTTTCAGATATTTATCGAATTCTTGGCTCAAGTATTCACCACCTCGATCCGATCGAAGGGCTTTGATTTTCTTCCCAAGCTGATTTTCAACTTCACTCTGAAATTCTTTGAAATTTTCAAATGATTTAGATTTATGCGACATTAGGTAGACATAACCATATCTACTATAGTCATATGTGAAGGTGATAAAATATCGGTGTCCATTTCTTGTGGTTGAGCTCATTGGTCCTCATACATTAGTGTGTATTAGACCTAATAAGTCTCCTGCCCTTTCTCCCAGCTTAGAGAATGGATGCTTAATCATCTTGCATAATAAACATCCCTCGTAGTTCTGAAACGATTCTAAATCGAAAGAATCAAGAACACCTTCTTGTAGAAGTCTCTTGATGCATTTGATGTTAATGTGGCCAAGACGACAATGCCACAAGTAAGTTTGGTTTGACTCTATGGTCTTAGTTCTTTTATCATAAAAATTTTTGTCTAAACACACAAAAGGTGTAATGTCCATAAATATAAACAAGACATTTAAATAAAAGGTCTTGTGATCAAGGTTAAAATGACGTCCAACGTCGCAAGATCAAAGTATGGTAGATAAAACTTAACAAGTTTTAGAATTTAGACAAAATACATGAGTTTAAAAGCTTTCTTTTAATAGATTTTCTTCATCTTCCACTTGTGTACTCATGACCACTTGAAAAAACAATGCTCATTTCGTTCCTGAAATAAGAGCATAAAATGAGTCAATTTTCCGGTATCTAATACCTTATAAATTGCTTAATTTCAAGTGCGTAGATGATACCTGAGATTGAGGATATTTTTCCTCTTGCCTCATCTTCCAGATACTCGCTACATTCTCTTTTTTAGTGGCCTTGCTTACTACAATGGAAGCAACGCATCTTTGCCTTGTTTTTGAACTCCTTTTTCTTGAGCCTTAGAGCAAACGTAGCCGCCTTGCAAGAATAGGTTTTCTGGAGCTCTTGGACAACTTCCTTGTAGGACAGTTTGTTCCGATTGTTGTTAAGTCGCATCTTAATTGCAATGTATCCCGAGTGAAGTGAGCTTAAAAGCATATGAGCCGCTTGCTCATCCTCCACTAGTTTACCAATCGGTTCCAGATGGTTAAATAATCTTGTCGTCTTTTGCACATGGGCTTGAAGTGGCATCCCGGGGGTAAGTCTTGCACTATAGACCCTAGCCCATACTTCTTGCCTTTCTTTGCTAAGACATCCATCTTGCGGTGGCTTGATCCTAATGTTAGACAATGACCTAGTCACTTCTTCCACGAGTCCATCATATTTGCCCTTATCGCTCTTTGTTACCCTCTAATTGACCACATCTTCTAGAGCCTTGAGAAGTACATCTGGAAGGTAGTTGGAGAATTTCTTCTTCCACAGTTCCGGAATGGAGTTTTCCATGAGTCGAGAGACTCTCCTGCAATCATAACTCCACTCCTCATGAGCCATATCACTCATAATCCCTTTTGAGTAGAAACTCGGGATGGGCGTATCCAAGATATGCTCTAGGTAGCAATTGCGGAGGGTCAAACGGAGTTCCTTTTCCCATTCCTTGAAGTTTACCAAATTCAAGCTAAATGATAACTTCTCGGGAAGTTCTGAGAACATAAGATTGTTGTTGATAGTTGAAGACATGATTCTACATTTGAAAGAATTTGAAATGAAAAACCATTCATGATATTTAAATAAGATTGAATTCATGCATTTTTAATCAAACTTATTTAAAAACGTCTTATTCACACATTTAAAGTTGTCCCCAATTTGGTGAGAATAAGTCGATTCCAAGATCCGAAGAAACAAAGAGTGGTTAAGCATGTTTTGGCTTGTCTTAACACTCAATCTCTTAAGGTAAGCAACGCTTTGCTAATGGCTCCAAGCCACTCTTGGTTGAATAAATCGTCGCATCTAATGCTCTCTCAACAATTTATTCACTTTGCCACGACATGTTAGGACTCCATCACTTATATTGTTGAGTACAACCAAAACCAACTTGCATACCCGGTATGCCTTACGCTCCTAGGAGAGGTAGTGATGCCTCGCTTTGGCGTAGCCCACCATTACCCTCTTTCGGTTGGTAAGTGTTGTTTTGGAATGACAAGTTTTACTCAATATTTAGGGACCTGGGGTTTCTATGTTGGTTGATTTAAGTGAACTTAATTAATCATCACAACATTCGAAATCCTAAACATGCATCTAACATATAATTCATATACATAAACTTATATATATATATATATATATATATATATATATATATATATATATATATATATATATATATATATATATATATATCGAAAAACATTAATATAGATGCATTTGGCAACTAGCATGACCCATTGAGATCTTCAAATCTTCAAAAGGTCTTCATTTACAACTTCATGGCTACGTCTTCTAAGAACCTCCATCTTCAAGACTTGACCATGATTAAATGCAACTACTAGTATCTACGATTAGGACTAATCTAAATATTAAGGTACAAAAATACTCAACGGTATGCAGACCGTATTTAGATTTACAAAAATACATCACGGATCGCAACCTGTATTTTTTATCGTAATTGGGCCCCACTAGTTGCCATTTCATAAACCTGTGAGAGAATATACATTCCATTCATCCATTCACTATTTGTGAATGGCCCATGCATTTTACAACGATAAACAAGTAACAATGCATAAACACGCGTGAACTAGTAACTAATCTAGGTGGTTAATCCAATTAACACGCCTAATTAAAACTAGTCAAAGTTATTTTAACCGGTTATGTAAATAAGAGCAATTAACATTTGAAGCTCCCACTAAATTCTGCATCCAGCTTAATTAATCCAATTAATTAAGCTGGTAAATCCAAAAATTTGTCAAAATAAATTTTGCCAATGCCGCTCAAAATCGAGGCCCAGCCTCCAAAATTTATTAAAATAATTAAAAACAAATTAGATTAATAAAATAATTAAAACAACAATTTTAAGCAAAAAAGGCGTAGTCCAAAGTGTCTAAGTGGCTAGAACTAAGACATGGAGTGCTCACATTTCGCACAACCGTTTGAAGCTCAATGAACGTGGGACTGGGCCCGATGTCGCTAAGCGTTACACCACCCACATTAGCGAACTTTCACACATCAATAACGTGGCCCTTGATAGCCATGTTGAACGAATTCATTACACTAAATTGCTTCGTAAGCAACGTCTACGCATACCCCTAATTACACGACGCATGCACCAAGTCCCAAGCGATGCACCATGTGCTCGTGCTTGCACCAGCCGCGGCCAGCCAAGCAAGCCAGGACGCACAGCGCGCATAGCACCATGCTGCTGCTGCGCCGTGCTGCTGCTTGGTGTTTGCTGGCGCGCCATGATGCTGGCACCAAGCAGCATCCACGCATGGGCTTGCGCGCAAGCACAGGGCACCACCCTTGGCAACCACATGCGGGCTGCTATGCAGCCTGGCTAGCCAAGTGATGCTCTTGCCTCGTTTTGCATGCCATAGCCTCGGGATTTGATCCCAATTTTGGGTATCATAACTATTAATTCTAAATAAATTTTAGAACTAATTCATTTAAGCAAAAATAAAAAATTTAGTCAAGTCTAACTTAAATAAAATTTTCAAACTACATGTAACCAAAATAATTCCCAAGAACCATTCTTTAATTAAATTAGTTTAACTTGGTGCAACAAAAATAAGAGGGCAATTACTCATTATTAATTTAATTAATTTAAATTAATCTTGAGTTTTTGACAAAATAAGAGGGAGTTGGAAAAATGAACATAAGCTCAATAAAGATTCCTACTTTAATACTTGTGAATCCTTGAAAAATTATATCTTCCAATGTGAAGATAAACAATTTTCTATCACAAAGATTCAAACTTTATGATTCCAATCAACTAAAAATGATTAAATCCACAAAGTTTAACAAAAATTCATGGAATTTAGTAATATAAAGTTTCAATCACTTAACCTTAATTAAAGATTGAATCTTTAATACTTGGAAGCCTCAAAGAACAACAATTTCACACTTAATGCAATTAGTTTGCAATTATGTGAAAAATAAAACCAAGCTTTCAAGCACAAATTACTACCAAGAATTCATGCCTAAAGAGGTTTAAAATTGCATATAAAATATGTATTTAACCAATTACATAACCACCATAAATATGCAATTAATTTTCAAGGTTAGAAAGACTTAAAAATTTTCGTAAAAACGAAAAAACCCTCGAAAATTGCATTTTTGGTCGTTTTTTTTGGTTAAAAGCCATCCCCTGGAAGATTAAAACCATTTCAAGAACACATTTTCCACCCAAAATTCACTATTTTTTGGTTGAAATCTGGGTTCGGGGCTGAAGGTAGCTTAAATACGAGGTTAAAATAAATAAATAGAGTTACTAATCTAATTAGCACTTCAAGACAAGAAAATTAAGCCATAAAAATCACCTTGAAAAATATTATGATTTTAAAAATAAACGAGCATGGCTCCGATACGGCTGTTGGGATTTGGTAAGTCCAACTTACCGCAGAAACAACCCCGACCCAAAGAACCACTCGCAATTAATAAAACCATAAAGCATAACAAATAAACATAAAAGGATAAAATTGAATTTACCTTTGACGTGTGCTTCGCCCGACCTAACGGGCTCTTACTTGAAAGCTTTAGCTCCGAAAATACCGAGCCTCCAACGGTATCCACCCACAAAGGACAAACACCGACTTTTTAGGTCTGCTACCTAGGAGTTAGCAAGGTCCGACCAAACGTCCACCCGCAAAAACTACTAGCGACTTTAAAGCTTTAGCTCCGCTCACACGAGAGCCTCCAACGAAAGTCCACCTGCAAAAACTACTAGTGACTTTAAGGTCCGTTACCTCGAGGTTAGTGAGGTCCGACCAAAACCCGAGTATTATGTGAGTTGATTAAGAGTTTTTGCTAATGCAATGCTCTATTGAACTCCTACTCAAGCACTCTTCCCAAATACCCAAGATGGGTATTTACAAGCAAGAGGGGGAGTGGGAATTTTTATCCCATCAATGTGGGAGTCATGATATTCCACAATTTATTTTAAAGCTAAATTAAAATAAATAAGCAAACTAATAATAAATCTACAAGTGGCACTATCATATGTAAAAGGTGGTGAGGACCACATGGAGAGTAGGGGACCATACTTGCTCCCCACTCAATGCTCTCCTTGTGCCACATGTCCCTCACCCCACTTGCTTTCCATATACTCCCACTTGCTCCCCTAGTACACGGCCCTATGGCCCAGCCACAGCCCGCCTAGTGCCCAGCCCACGCGTGCACTGCTAGCACGCACGGCTTACGGCAGCTAACAGCTGCTAGCACGCTGCTATATGTGGTGCGCTAGCATACCCCAGTTGTCCGTGCATGGCTCGGCTTGGTGCGCTTGCTAACCACCTATGCTAGGACATTTTTGCCCCTAGCACTCAGATGCTTGGGGCACTCCGATGCTAGGGGTATTTTGGGAAATATTGGCGATTTATTATTATTTGCGCGCCTCGTCATTTAGAACGCTAGGCGACGAAGGTCAGCGCCAGGCGACGACTTCGTCATCTCGTGCTGGTCCAAAAATCAACGCGCTTTTCCACGCGTAATTACCTTTTACACCGGTTGCAGGTAATTAAGCGTCCGAGTAGTTTTCGAAATTAGATTTAATTTTTTTTATTCTGAATAAAACATTCTTTTTGAAAATAATAATTAATAGTCCCTCCTAGATCATTGGGCCACCTTTAAAAATCATTGGGCCTAATCTAATTTAAATCCATAACTTCCTCATACATCATCGGAATTGGGCCTATAATATATCACTGGAGACCTCTTTTCTAGCCCGATCCAACTACACTATTATTGGACCTTTATTATGGACCTAACCAAATTGGACTGACTATTTTTCATATATATGAGTAAGCAAAGAAATATTTTTAGAAAATTGAAAGAGAAATTTTTTAATAAAAACATCCTCATAATTAGACTTTGGACACTTTCTCCTCGTTCGATAATCAAATGACGCGAAAGGTATTTATCACTGGGTTTGGTTTTGGGGAGACACATTTGTGTGTCTACAGAAGCCCCCCACTTTGACTGAGTTTGGAGAAACTTATGTTTCAAAAACAAAAGTTAAAGTAACGATAGGGACGGAAAATGATTCAGAACGTTCTGCAATCCCAAATCATTCTTATAACGCCGAAATATGCAAACTAGCGTTTGTTAAAATTGATAAGAGAGTTAAGAAACGTGTATCTTTCCCCGTCGAGCATATGTCTCTGTGGGTAACCGATTTATTGTTGTTCTTGTTATTGTGACAACTTTCCACAAGCTAGGGAACGCCATCTTGCTGCTTTGTTGGTGATATGCTCACGCGTCTATGAGCAAAAGAGCATCTTTTGTTTGACGATCTCCCTCAAGCTAAGAGTACCGCCTGAAGACTTCTACGCCCGTAACTGCCTCCAATTTCCGTTGTGATAGTCTTCTGCAAGCCAGAGAAAACTATTAAAGATTGTTTCGCCTGAAACGATCTTCTACCGCCTTGTGACCATCTTCTACAAGCCAGGGAACATGATTGGAGATTGCTTCGCCCGAAGTCATCCTTAATTGTTGCGATAATATTCCAAAGAAAATTAGTGAAGATCAACTCCCGTCGATCCTTAAAGCTCGCTTGAACTTTGCTGCCGTGATATTTGCTGAATTTTCCACAATGTCAATATGTCTGCGCTTTTTGCTGCTTGTGAACCATTATGTCGGTTCTTTTGTGATGAGCCAATGTTTAGGCACTTTAAGCTAAGTGAAACGATCTTTCATCAGGTCGATCACTGAATGTCATTATAATCGAGCCGATTACTTAATCATGTCATCAAATTGCTTATAAGGGATAACTGGCGTACTAAGGAACCCGAAATTTCCACATAATGTCCACCTGTTCTGTCGCCACACCAGTGCACGATGGAAAGCATCGTCGCCGTATTTTCGCTTCGTTGCCAGGCAACAAAGGTCTGCGTCTGGCAAAGAAATTGTCATCTGGCGAAGGAGTCAGGTTTTTAAAATAAAACCCCTTTCTTACCCATTTGCCGTGAACGCTGCTGCTACTTGCTCATTTTCACTTGGAAGTTCAAATCACTTGTTCTCGCTCGTTTGTGCACAAAATTCACTCAAACTTGTTGCAAATCAAATCTTGTTTCATCTTTTTTCCGGATACATGTAAGTTTTTCTCAAACTTAACCCAATTTTGGCTGAATTTGTATGTTTTCCTTAAGCGAGTATTGAAAATTTTGAACCCATTTTTGCTTAATTTGCTTTATTTATCAAATTTTATGCCTTGAAATTGTTTTATTATGTTCATATATCATGTTTAGAGTGTTTTGAGACTTGATTCACTCAATTTGGTGAAGGAACGAGCATTTTGCCATTGTTGACCCTCTTAAGTTCGTGAGAGCAATGTGACCTGTTCTTTGTATTTTTGTTTGCCATTTTTATCAAAATTTGTCACAATATTTATTATAATATTGCAAGAAATTGTTTGATAGGTGAATTTTTTCTATTTATGCTTGGTTTGAAATTGTGCTCTGTTTTAGTACTACGTATTCTATTTTTGCGAAGATAGTATCATGCGGCTAGGCGAACCTTATATACTATAGAACTTTAATTTTCTAGTATTTTTCATAATATATCATGGCTAGAAAATGAGGCTGGGGTTCTTGTTCTCGTTCTAGGGAGACTCGTCGGGAGGACAACCCCGTAGGCACCTCCTCTTCTCTAGGGGAGTTTCCAAAGTGGGATGGGCACACTCTGTATTTCATGCCATTGTCCCATATCTCGAAGCGTGTTCGCCGAGGGATTGTCAGCGGGAGCATCCGCAGCCATGGTTCGGGCAATACGACCATCGGCTCTCTGTACGATACCTATTTCCGAGACGACGTCGGTCTATGTCATTTGTGGGAGTCATGTCGCCTGACTCCTTTGCTGCGAGCCGCCCGGGCTATGTACTCTTTTGGACATAGCAACCTTGTAGTCCGGGCTTTGTTGGAGTTCTTTTGGGACACCACAAACACTTTTCACTTTCCTTGGGGTGAGCTGACTATTACTCCTACCGACTTCAGTCTTATTACGGGATTGAAGTTCACTTCTGTCCCTCTCCCTTTTGATAGAAATATCGTCGTCTTCTCTCCGGAGGTGCTGGAGCTGTTGGGCTGTATTACTATTTAGGCTCGTGCTGAGGCTTACCCGATGCAGCTTAGCACTAGATGCATTTGTCGGAGTACACTTGCTATTGCTTTATAGGATCCTGTGACCACCCCAGAGCAGCGGGTGCGCATTTTTTCTCTGATCCTTTTGCCAGGGACCTTTTCTCCTGATAGGTAGTCGAGTGTTGCTCTACTACCTACCTACTGTTCGCGACCTTGCTTCAGTCAGGTCGTATGATTGGGCCAGCTTGGCCTATGCTAACTTCCTGGTTGGACTGCGGCTTTCTAGGCGTCACATCTCCTTCGAGGGAGACATTGCACTTTCCAGCTTTTGGAGAGTCGTAGAGGTACACTTTAATCCTTTTAAAGTTAGCTCTAGACTTATTTTAGCATCTATTGACGTATTTTTTTCTTGCGTAGATTTGTATCTACGAGTACTTTCGATCTCTTATGCCGGCGAGACCCTCGCCTCGCGAGCTCCCTGTTGCTGCTAGTTGTGGAGGTCGTCATAGTGTGAGGTCCCTTCTAGGCGCATTCGAGAATTGATCCTCTCGATATGTTTTCCTTTTTTAGATGCTTGCTCTTTTATACCTTTATTAGGATTTTGTCTCATAAGTGTGCATTTTGTAGGAGTTGGCCATAAAGTTTTGGCCGTGGGCCGATTTTGACATTCCCGCGCTTGCTGCGCAATACACTGCTTAGCGTCGCTATTTTAAGGGGACGTATGAGGCTGTGGTGTATCTTGGCAAGACAGAGGCTATTCAGCACTCCTCAGAGGCCTTTGTTGTTCCAGCTCGCCCACCTCGGCATATGATAAGGCGAAGTTGAGGACTTTGGCGAGTAGGACGCTAGAAGGCATGCCTTGGCGGACGCACGCTCGTCCGGAGCTGTGTTACACGCAGGATTTGCTACTGTTCTTGGCTCCACCACCTGTTTTGCAAGAGGGAGGAGATGAGGTATCCTCTATTTTGCTCATTTGTCTTTTGTGTAGCCCCCAAGTAGATGTTAACTACTCAGTTTATCTTATAGAATGCGCACACGGAGTTTGTCGCTCCACTTGTGTCCATCACCTATCAAGGGGTGTACGTCCCTGTTGAGGAGATGATTCCTCTAGCTCCTCCAGATAGTCACTTTATCGAGCAGTCGATACCACAACGTCAGACTTGGGTAAGTCATTTATTTGCCTTTTTTTATCTACATTTATACTGTCGATCGCTTCTGACTTGTCTTTTGACAGTTCTCTCGCGAGGTGGTGACGATGATGGCTAGAGGCTTGGACGCCTTTCGTCACCAGCTGGTGATATTGAGGGATCGAGCTTCTTGTCGTCGTGATGACACTACAGAGGTATCTTTCTTACTTTTAGTTTATGTTTTGATTTATTCACTTTGCATCTGACATGACTTATTTTTGTAGGGGCAGCCTATTCTTCCTCATACTTGGCCGAGACCTGAGGCTAGGATAGAGAGGTCCAGCTCGAGGCATCGTCGTACCTCGTCTAGAGGTGAGGGTGGCCGATCGGAGGCGGCTCCTTCTAAGAGACCGAATGGTTTGAGCTCTTCCTCTGAGAGTGCACATACTAAATCAGCCGGCCAGGGAGGCATATCATCGGCTCATTTAAGGGGTGGTGGGACGTACGAGTTTGGCTCGTCATCGTAGCCGCCGCACCCTCAGCCATTAGCTATTGAGCATCATAGCGAGCCGGGATGGGTTGGTCCTAGGCTGCCGATTCCGACTGGTGGCGATCCTAGGACTGGTGAGGGGCACACTCCGCAATCCACTTTGTTCTTTGATGCTTTGGGAGTGTCTCCTCATTTGTGTCCACCGACAACTTAGCTGTGCTTGTGCTTTTTATTTGACTGATAGGACTTTGCTAATTTATATGACTTCTTTAGTAGACTCATTGTATATAAAAATTTATTATGCTTATATTATCTTTGTAATTGATTTTTTATTTTACGTGCATGTGAGTGTGGGCAAAATATTGTGACTAATTTTTGCGCAAAAAATTTCCATCATTTTTATTATTAATGGAGGGTATCCGACTTTCTCCCCTAAAATGAAAAAAAAAAAAAAACATTTTACTAACATAAGCCTAAAATTAATTAATCTTAAATTAATCAAAAATACATTTGAAAGAAGGCAAAACATAAAATCAATGTACAAAAATTGAGACGTAATTGAAAAAAACATATGGTTGGATAGCACAAATAATCTGATCGTCAAACAGACTTTCTGTCGCACAATGCTGGTGTCGTTGCTAGGCAACGAGCCTCGTCACCAGACGCTGTGCCTGTCGTTTGGCAACGAACTCTTTTTCTCCAAATCCTTTCGGGAAACAAACTGCATCAGTTTTGTCAATAAATAGCCCCCAAATCCGTCGAATTCTGTATATTTAAAACAGATTAAAATAATAGTTTTAGCTTAATTCTCTTTAAGAAATCATGTCTAAGAGTCTTAGTGATTTTACTCGTGAGTGGTGTCGTTCTTTGACTGCTAAGGAGAGAAAAGAGCTTGATTTCTTTCAAATGGGAGGTATCTATGGTATTAAGGGGGTAGATATAGACAAATTTTATTTATACCGCCTTAGAATATTGGGATCCAGACATACATTGCTTTAGATTAGGCTATGATGAAAATAGTCCTTTACCGGAAGAATTTAATACCATTCTTGGTTTTCCCTAGCTCCATGGATCTTGCGGTAATTCCTAATGTTAGTGAGTATTATTTTAAATATTTTGAGCGCTTCTTCAACCTGAAAGACCGAGATCTAACAAATATTGTAGATGGTAGCGTAGTTAATCTAAAAGAATTTGCACGCCACTACTTTGATAGACCGTATTCTGAATCTTTTCATGTTTATAGAATGAGGGCTTTTCTCTTTTGCATGCTTAGCCAATATCTCCTCACTAGTGGTAATAATCAAGAGGATCAAGCAATATTAGTGTATGTGATGGAGCAAATTGAATTAGGGAAAAATCTAATGCCATTAATTGTTGGAGAAACAATGCTTAGTTTGGATAAATTAAAGAAAATCCAAAAGCACCATTTCGAGGCTCTCAAATTTTATTAAAGGTTGAAAAATAACATTTTTAATTACAGAAATAAAAAACATATATTTTTGTATAGTAATACTAATTATTTGCATTGAATTTATGCAGATGTGGCTAATGGAGAGACTAGAATGAATTAGTCCTCTTGACAATATTGAAAAATATACTCCAAACTGCTTTGTGAGGCGAAAGAAGCGCTTCTCTATAAAGATGGGTTGCCGTGAGTGGAGCAAAATATTCGCCTCTCGTGATTTTGCAATCAAATAGGTCATCCCATGGTGGAAAATTGAGAAGATGGTTGGTGTCAACAAGCAACCCTTTTGCCGTCTTCCAAGCTTAACTAAGATGACTTTTTATTATCCCTGCAGGGTAAAAATACAGTACGGTCTTATTCAAACAATACCTTTTATAGATCTTCGTCATCCCTATGAATTCCCTGTTTCTCAAGAAGTAGAGAGATTTGACACTTATTGGAGTGCTAGGCCTTTATGGGAAGTGGTTATGTAAAAGACTCCTCCTTCTTTGCCCAAGGATTTGAAGAATTGGCTTCTTAATAAGTCTAAAAAGGACAAGAAGAAAGATCAAAGTAGAGCCAATGTGAAGACTTGTGTAGGTGACAAAATAACTTTTGTTAAGGAACGCTTAGGTGAAAGATTTGGGTTCAAAACACCTATGATGCTTAAGAAGAAGGACACTAAAGGCAAAGAGAAAAGAAAAGCTGACTCTTCAGAAAAGAAAGTTTGGGTGGAAAAGAAACATGGCGTCCTAGCTAAAGGAGAAACTATTTACTTCAAGATTAAATGTAGATCCTCTCACTACACCAAAAAGTGGAGTATGAAACGCAATATACAAAACGGTTAGCTTAGATAACCGTTCTCTAGAACAAAATAGAACGGTTTTCTATTACAACCGTTTTATATATGAAAAAATATAGAACGGTTCACTACCCTAACCGTTCTATATCTTTTTTACCCAAAAAAAAAAATAATTAAATTTATAACATTAATAAGTTAGAAAACGGTGTTACTTACAACCGTTGTATATGAACTATGATACCTAATTATGAGTTCTACCTTAATGGTCGCTAATCGCCCTTTTTATATCAAATATTCTCAACTGCAATCATTCTTATCATTAAATCCCTAATTCTAACCTAAAAAAATCCCTTAATAACTCTATCCCTTATTTCCCATTGCTGCCGTTTTTCTTATCATTAATTGTTTGCTTTCCTCTTCTATATTAATTTACTAGAAATCATGAAAATTTCTACCAAATTTCATAGTTTCGATCATCAGTTTCTTCATATTCCCTTAATATCATCTTAATTTTTTGTTTTTGTTTTCCCCCCTTTTCGTGCTTCCGATCTGGCCAAGGTGTGTGTGTTTCCCCTTTGTTTATGTATTTATTTTGTTTGGGTCTTTGATTTATTGGGGGTCCTATACTCCTATATGGAATTAATTGTGTGGATTTGCATGTTTGTTGTATTTTTGTATAGATCTTGAGTTTTGTATTCCGATTAAAACCATAGGTTTCGTATCTGTATTACATATATAATTGAATTTATATTTAATGCGAGATCTTGTTCAAGCTGTATATGAATTGGGATTATGAGCAATTTGATTTGAATAAGCTTTCATGATATGAATCTACATTACTCTATATCATCAGACTAAGGTAATCTCTTCATTTATAATTTTATTTTTTTCCTCAAATTTCAGAACTTGAATTTTGTAGCAGTTTTTTTTATATATATATTGGAATTTTTTTTATTCAAATTAGAATGTGTCACTCAATCACTCATATAATTATGTTTGTTTTGTAGATTTGCAAATATCAAAGGAGGGAAGAAAAGAAACCAGACGATTGTGAAAGAAGATTGACAATTTTTTTGTTTAATTTGTTCCCTTTCTTTTCTTCTTTTTTTTGTAGGATTCCTCTTTAATTTGATGTCGTTTGTTTCTTTCTTACTACATTTGTTGTAAATATTGGTTTAATTTTTTTTTTGTATACTAAGTATATTAATTTGTAAGTTCTAAAGTTCAATTCAACTGTACTAGTGTTTTTTTTTATAATAACAACTGTAATAGTTTTTTTTAATAACAACTGTATTAGCTTTTAATTGATACTTGGTTACATAAGAATTTAAAAAACAATTTTTTGTAAAGAAAATAACGTATACTAGCATTTTTTTTTTTTTAAAAAGGAGAGGATTAGAGAACGGTTATCTATCTTAACCGTTCTCTTTTGTAATGTAACATAGAACAGTTAAGCATACTAAGCGTTCTTTATTCCTTGGATTTTAGTAAGGGAATATAGAACGGTTATGTTTGATGACTATTCTCTTTAGTCGAGTATATACAACGCTTGCATGAATCGTTCTATATACTTTACACATCGCTTAGCAGAAGAACGGTCCTAAGGTGTTCTGTAAAGCCTATTTTAACCGTTCTATAAAGCCTTTTTTGTAGTAGTGTCTGAAGGATTCCTACTAGCTAAAGTGAAGGACGATGAAGAAGAAGCTGACAAGAATTGGATGAGAGGAAAGAAAGAGAAGAAAGATTGAAGCATTGCTTAACTTCCATTTTATTAGACAAATTTAATTTTTTAGTCAATTTATTTTATTTAGCTTTTATTTAAATTCCATCAATAATGTAATTTTAATTTATTTTATTAATGCAAGTTTCAGCTTTTTAAAATTAAATTAACATTTACATTACATGTTTTATTAAAACAATGAAAACACTTAATTTTTTCTGAAAATATTCGAGTACGGAAGTCGAAAATTTTCGAAATACACCGAAATTTTCCCTGTTTAATGTGAAAAAATTGGCGTCAAATTTTGATCCCGTTGCCAAACGCTAGTCTCCGCCGTCTGGCGCTGACTTTGTCGCTAGACACTGCTGCTCGACGCAGGGCGCTGGCTTCGTCGCCAGGCGACAATTTGTACTGGGAACGCTCGTGCATATTTGTGATAATATCTTCGAACAGACTTGCTGGAATGCGAGGTTTATAAAAATTAAAGTGGCCGCACCCTATAAGGGTTGCCTACGTATCCTTTCCTAAGGAATCAGGCCAAACGTAGCTCTCTTGAGTGTCCTACTCAAGTAATTATGGGTAGTACTTCTTAAGGTTGTCAAGATTTGTCATGTTTGAGAACTCATTGCCATCCATATCAGTAAGTTTTGCAGCTCCTCCTGATAAGATGGTTTTGACAATGTACGGTCTAGACTAATTGGGTCTAAACTTGCTTCTTGGATCTAAAACATTTTTCCTTAATGCTTTCAGGACCAAGTCTCCTACTTTTATATTTCTTGTCTTGACTTTCTTGTTGAAGTGTCTAGCCATACGGGTTTGATAACACTGAGTATGATGTAGAGCCTCTAGTCGCTTTTCATCAAGTAGATATAGCTCTTCATACCTCACTCTAGTCCATTCTACCTCATCGAGTTTACTTTCTAGAGTGATGCGTAGGGAAGGTATTTCCAGTTCTACAGGTTGTACGACATCCATTCCATAGACTAAGGTAAATGGCGTATTTCCTGTTGACGACCAAATTGACGTGCGTGCGATAACCCCACAGGGCAAAGTGGAGTTTATCGAGCCAATCTTTGTAATTTTTATTGGCTGCTTCAATGGCACCTTTGCGTGAGGTCTATAAGGATAAGAATGATGGTGTTTAATGCCATAATTTTGTAACAATTCTTCACATTCTGCTTGAAAGTGTGTTCCATTGTCATTTATCATTTCATGTGGGACTTTGTATCGACAAATGATATTTCTGTCGATAAAGAGTGCTACATGTTTTGCAATGAGTTTAGCATATGATTTTGCTTCAACCCATTTATTGAAGTAGTCAATTGCTTCTAATATGTATTCATGGCCTCCTGTTCCTGGAGGAGTAATAATTCCAATGATGTCTATTCCCGATGTTGAGAATGGCCATGATGATGTATAGGTGTAGAGGAGCGATGGAGGAACATGTTGTAAGTTGGCATATATTTGGCATTTAGGGCATCTTTTAACATATTGATGACAGTCCGTAATCATGGTAGTCCAATAATACCCTTCGTACATTATCTTTTGGACTAGAATCTTGCCATTTACGTGTATTCCACATACCCCTTCGTGGACTATTCTCATAGCTCTTTGGGCTTCCTTTTTGCCTACACATAGAAGAGCTCGACCTTTAGGTACCCTTTTGTGTAGCTCTTCGTTAATGAGCACATATTAGGAAGCCAAAAGTCTTAAGGCTCGTTTTGCGCCCTTTTGTCAACATGGGGTGGATATTCTCCCTTTGTGACATAGTTGAGGATGTCCGTGTACCAGGGTTCTTCAAGTTCTTCTTATTCCTCTTAGGTTACTTCATAATCCTCTATTACTTGGATGTAATCTGGTTTATGACTCTTTTATATCGTTAAAGGCATTTGCTCGATTTCCGTAGGAATCCTAACCATTGAGGCTGGTTTTGCCAAGGCATTAGCAAATTGATTTTCTTCTCTAGATAGATATGTGTATTCTACCTTTTTCAGTTTGTTTGTAAGAGTTTCCAAGTAGGTTTGGTAAGGGGCTAAGCTTTCACTTCTTACTTTCCATCTCTTAGAGATTTGATTGATAATCAGCGAAGAATCCCCGAAAATCCAAGGTTTCTTTACTCCCAATGCCAATGCTGTTTCGAGGCTTACCACACATGCTTCATATTCTGCAGTGTTATTGGTAACGTCGAAATCTAGCTTTATGGAGATTTGAACATGTTCTTCTTTTGGTGATACCAATAGAACTCCTACACCATATTCCTTTTGGTTTGAGACTCCATCAAAGTAGAGATTCCAAGTATCATCTTCTGTGAACATCAAATCTTCGTCTGGAAAATCGTTCTCATGTTTGGGCGTGGAGTCTTCTATTGAAAAATCCGCTAAGAAATCGGAAACCACTGAACTTTTAATGGCCTTTTGAGGCATGAATCTTACATCGAATTGGGCTAGGTTAACTATCCATCTTGATATTCGCTCATTTAATGTAGATTTCTCGAAAACATACTTGAGTGGGTCCATTCGAGATACTACAAAGACATGAAGGAGCATTTAATGTCTTAAATTGGTTGTGGCCCACACCAATGCGAGACACAATTTTTCAAGTGGTGTATAGCGTATTTCATACTCGGGCATCTTCTTACTTAGGTAGTAGATGACATTTTCTTTTCCTTCTACTTCTTGTGCGAGCATAGCCCCCACTGTCTCCTTGGTGACTGTTAAGTATAACCTAAGAGGGATTCCTGGGAGTGCTTGTGCTAATACAGGAGGGTTAGCTAGATAAGCTTTGTTTTTCTCAAAGGCTTTTTGACAACCATCGTTCCATATTACCGGTACATTCTTTTTGAATTTATTGAATATTGGTTCACATATTGTTGTCAACTTTGATATGAACCTACTTATGTATTGCAACCGGCCAATGAATCCTCGAATTTGCTTCTCAGTTTTAGGCAGTAACATTTACATGTGTAGACACCCATTTGTGTCTCCCCAAAACCAAACCCGATGATGAGTACCTTTCACGTCGAATCATAATTGAATGAAGCGAAAGTGTGGAAAGTCTAATGTTGCGGAAAGTTTTTATTCTTTTCTTTTCTCTCGGTTTTTGAAAACTTATTTTAAGAAAACAGCCAATCCAGTTTGGTTGGTCCATGATATGGGTCCAATAGTAGTGTAGTTGGATGCGGCTTGCAAAGAGCTTTCCAACGATATATTATAAGCCCAATTCCGATGAATATTGAGGAAATCATGGCCAATTTACTAAACTGGGTCCGGTTTGAGCTTTATATGCGGCCCAATGATCTAGGGGAGGGCCTAATATGATTTATCATTCTTAATCCAATTAGGAATGATTTTAGTCTTCTAGAATCTTCTAGAAGGTTCTTTTCATTCCTAATTCAATTAGCATTGATAAATTGACTTTTGTTGACTTTTCAAAGTTTAATCAAAATCAAATAGCATTTTTGAAGAAATTATATGATTTTATCCTCCAGTACGGTAAACTTATTGGATTTTTGAAAACGCGTTTGTATCAGGCTTGGCGCCTAACCCCAGGCCTTGGCGCCTAGAATTAGGCCTGGCGCCTGGCGCTAGTGTTGGTGCATGGCGCCAATTAGCCAAGGGTGGTGCCAGCCCTGTTTTTCGTGCGTCAGACTCTGTTTTGTTTATTTTATCTTTTGGCTGATTTTCTCTATAAATATAGTATTAAAAACTCCGTTTTCATTCATCATCTACATCTATCATTCACCAATTCTCACCGATGATCATCTACATCTATCATTCACCAATTCTCCTCATTCACAAGTTTTGATTAGCATTCTTTAATTCATTCATCTCTTTCTTTCGTTCTTTTAAAAACTTTGCTTTTCATACAAAATTCCGCATTCACAAGATCTAGAAACACCTAGCCATATTCGAAGTTGCCTTCGCCCTAGACGTGAAAGGTTTAATTTCTGAGGGTTTGGTCCCAAATCTCTCTTTCAATTATTTAATTTAATTATTTTGATTATTTATTTTCCTTGAAGTTGAAAGGAATGGTGTCCTTCGAACAAGTGTACTATTCCGTTAGTGGGTTCAGAATTATTAGAAAGCTAATATATTCAGTGAGGTCAAGTGATCGAAATGCCTGGGTGGAGGCCGCTTCCGATCAGTAATATTAATGAATAATTAATATTACAGCTTAATCTTGACTGAACCCTTCGGGTCACACCCAAGCATTCAACAAACCGAACTGACGAATTAATTCGGAAGGAATTAATGAGTCGACTGAGTAATATTTATTTAGACGTCGAAAATTCGAGTTTAGAGCGTCGAAATCGAGCGTCGGAAGTCGAGTCGAAAGATAGTGAAAGACGAGACGAGAAACAGTAATAAATCAACAAAAGACCAAAATACCCCTAGCATCGGAATGCCCAAGCAAACCAAGTGCTAAGGGCGTATGGCCAAGCATGGTGGCTAGCATGCGCACCAAGCCGAGCCTAGGCTGGCTGGTGCCTGCTAGCGCACCCATGCTAGCATCGCAAGGCTAGGCGCTGCCTAGTGCGTGCTAGCATGCTAGGCACAGCCTTGTGCGCGCAATGGCTAGCAAGCCATGCCGCAACAAGCTGCAGCAGCTAGCACCCTAGGCGCGCCAGCTCGCCACAGCTAGCAGCAGCATGGCTAGGCCATTGCTTGCTGCCTAGCAGCGCTGGACAAGGCACAAGGCCAGCAGCAGCCCGCACAAGCATGCAGGGCTTGCTGGCCAGCAGCGCCTGGCAGCCCGCATGCGAGTGCTGAGCCTGCTGGGCGTGGCTGCCACGGACAGCAGCACATGGCAGCCCACCTTGGCTGCCTTGGTGCCCAAGGGTGGGTGCCATGTGGCTTGTGGTCCTTGAGTGTGTGTGGAGTGAGGTGGCCGGTTATGGGAGAGGGAGTGGGGAGCAAGTTTGGTCCCCCCCTTCTCCAAGTGGTCCTCACCTAACCACTCACATGAGCTTGCCACTTGTTGATTTATTACTAGCTTGATTATTAATTTTTTTTAGCTTTAAAATAAAATGGAAAAATCATACTATCCCACATTGATGGGAGAGTAAATGATACTCCCATCATTTCCTATAAATACCCAAGTATGGGCATTGGGAATGATGCTTGAGTAAGAGTTGAAAAAGGCATCACAATTAGTGAAAACCTTTGAACTCAATATAATTACTCGGGTTTTATTGGTCGGGTCTTGCTAACCCCAAGACATTGGACCTAGTCGGTTTTGTTGGTGCGGGTGGACTTCGTTGGAGGTCTCCGTGTGAACGGGACTTGAAGCTTTCAAGTAAGAGCTCATTTTGGAGCGAAGCACGCGTCAAAGGTAATTAGCTTATCTTAATCTTGTGATTAATTTAATTTTGTATATGGTTTTATTTATTGCGAGTGCGGTCTTGTTTTTGGGTTTGTTTCCGCGGTGAGTCGGACTCACCAAACCCCAACAGCGGTATCGGAGCCTCGCTCGTTTATTTTTAAAATCATAATATTTTCAAGGTGTTTTTATGGCTTAATTTTTCTGGTGTTAAGTTGCTAATTAGATTAGTAACTCGTTTTTCCAATTTTTACCTCGTATTTGAGCTGTCTTCAGCTCCCGAACCCAGATTTTGACCCAAAAATAGTGAATTTTGGGTGGAAAAGGCGTTCTGGAAATGGTTTTACCCTTTAAGGACTCGATTTTTAGCCAAAAAACGACCAGAAATGCATTTTTCGAGGGATTTTTCGTTTTGACGAAAAATTTTAAGTCTTTCTAATCTTGAAAATTGATTGCATATTTATGGTGGTTAAGTATTTGGTTCTTTCCTTAATTTATATGCAATTTTAGACCACTTTAAGCATGATTACTTGGTAGTAATTGGTGCTTGAAAGTTTGGTTTTATTTTTTCACATAATTGCAAATTAATTGCATTAAGTGTGAAATTGTTGTTCTTTGTTGCTTCCAAGTACTTAAGATTCAATCTTTATTTATGATAAGTGATTGAAACTTTGAGTTACTAAATTCCATGAATTTTGGTTAAACTTTGTTGATTTAATCATTTTTTAGTTGATTGGAATCATAAAGTTTAAAACTTGTGATTGAAATTGGTTTATCTTCATATTGGAAGATATAATTTTTCATGGAGTCACAAGTATTAAAGTTGGAGTCTTTATTGAACTTATGTTCATTTTTTCCAACTTCCTTTTATTTTGTCAAAATCTCAAGATTAATTTAAAGTGATTAAATTAATAGTGAGAATTGCCCTAATTTATTTTATTACACCAAGTTAAACCAATTTTATTAAAACAATTGTTCTTGGAAATAAATTTGGTTAATTGCATTTGGATGAATTATTTAAGTTGGACTTGTTATTTTTCATTTTTCCTCAAAATTGATTCTAAAATTAATTTAGAATTGATTTATGATGTCACACACAAAATCGATAATTTTCGAAACATTAGCACGCAACACGAGGCCTAAGAGCCTAGAGCTAGCTCTCGGCCAGCTGGGCTGCTCACGCAACCCATATGTGGTTGCCGAGGCTGTTGGGCGCTTCGTTCTTAGGTGTGTGGTGCTGTGCGTCTGTGTGTGCGAGGAAGGGCGTGGGCTGCTGCTCGATGCCAGCAGCATAGCGCGCCAGCCAGCAACAAGCAGCAGCATGGCGCAGCAGCAGCATAATGCTGTGTGCGCTGTGCGTGCTCCTACGCTTGGCTGGGCTGGGCGTAGCGCATGCGAGCACAAGCAGCCCACATGCATGCTTGGTGTTGCGGGGGTGCGCATGGGCATACTACGTGCTTGTTGTACGGTACGTACAATCCCATAATTGGCACAATAACCCCGGGTTATTAAGGTGATGCTATTTTAAAGTTAATTTTAGCGTTGCTTAATATGTAGGTAAAGGTAATTTTTGGACTCCAAGTCTTAGTGCTAGGCACTTAGACATTTTGGAATACGTATTTTGCTTAAATTGTCGTTTTAATTATTTTAATTATTTGTTTATTTAATTAAAATATTTGGAGGCTAGGCCTCGGGTTTTGAGCGACATTTGCAAAATTAATTTTGGCAAATATTTGGGTTCACCGACTTAATTAATTGGATTAGTTAAGTTGGATGCGGAATTTAGTGGGAGCATCTCTACGTTATTTCCATAACCGGTTAAAACAACTTTGACTAGTTTAATTAGGCGTGTTAATTGGATTAACCACCTAGATTAGTTACTTGTTCTCGCGCGATTTATGCATTGCTACTTATTTATCGTTGTAAAATGCATGGGCCATTCACAGATAGTGAATGGATGAATGGAATGTAAATTTTCTCACAGGTTTTATGAAATGGCAACTAGTGAGGCCTGATTAGGATAGAAAATACGGACTGTGATCCATGATGTATTTTTGTAAATCTAAATACGGTCTGCGAACCGTTGAGTATTTTTGTACCTTAATATTTAGATTAGTCCTAATCGTAGATACTAGAAATTGTAATATTTTGGTCAATTCTTGAAGACGGGGTTCTTAGAAGACAAAGCCATGAAGTTGCAAATGAAGACCTTTTGAAGACTTGAAGATCTCAAGGGGTCATGCTAGTTGCCAAATTCATCTTTATTTATGTTTTCGATATATATTTATGTTTATATATATATGAATTATATGTTAGATGCATGTTTAGGATTTCGAATGTTGAGATGATTAATTAAGTTCACTTAAATCAACCAACATAGAAACCCTAGGTCCCTAAAATATTAAGTAAAACTTGCCATCCCAAAACACACTTACCAACCGAACGAGGGTGGGTAGTGGTGGGCTACGCCAAAGCGAGGCATCACTACTTCTCCAAGGAACGTAAGGCATACCGGGTATGCAAGGTGGTTTAGGTTATACTCAACGATATGAGTGATGGAGTCCTAACATGTCGTGGCAAAGTGAATAAATTGTTTAGAGAGCATTGAATGCGACGATTTATTCAACCAAGAGTGGCTTGGAGCCATTAGCAAAGCGTTGCTTACCTTAGGAGATTGAGTGTTAAGACAAGTCAAAGCATGCTTAACCACTCTTTGTTTCTTTGGATCTTGGAATCGACTTATTCTCACCTAAAATGGGGATAATCTTTAATGTGTGAATAAGACATTTTAAATAAGTTTGATTAAAATGCATGAATTCAATCTTATTTAAGTATAATGAATGGTTTTTTATTTCAAATTCTTTCAATTGTAGAATCATGTCTTTAACTAATGTCAACGACCTTATGCTCCCGGCATTGCCCAAAAAGTTGCCAATTTCTCTAAACTTGGTAAACTTTAAGGAATGGAAAGAGGAACTCCGAAAGACCCTCCGAAATTGCTACCTAGAGCACATTCTGGACACTAAAATCCTGAGTTTCTACTCAAAGGGGATTATGAGTGATGAGGCACATGAGGTATGGAGTGTGGATTGTAAAAGAGTTTCCAGACTCATGGCAAACTCCATCTCGGTACAATGGAAGGGAAAGTTCTCTAACTATTTTCCGGACATGATGCTCAAAGCTCTAGAAGATGTAGTCAATTTGAGAGTCACCAAAAGTACCAGAGGCAACTATGATGGACATGTGGAAGATGTGACTAGGTCACTCTCGAACATGAGGATCAAGCCACCGCAAGATGGGTGTATCACGAAAGAGAGACAAGAAGTATGGGCTAAGGTCTATAATGCAAGACTTAGACCCGGGATGCCACTTCAAGCTCATGTTCTCAACATGACAAGGCTATTCACCCATCTGGAGCTAATTGGAAAACCAGTGGACGATGAGCAAGCGGCTCTCATGCTACTAAGCTCACTCCATTCGAGGTATGTTGCATTAAAGATGCGACTTACGGCTAAGCGGAACAAACTGTCCTTGATGGAAGTTGTTCAAGAGCTCCAGAAAACCTATTCTTGCAAGAAGGCTAAGGTTGCTCTGAGACCAAAGAAGAAGGAGTTCAAGAACAAAGCTAAGATGCGCTGCTTCTATTGTAGTAGACCCAGACACTACAAAAGAGAATGTAGCATGTATCTAGAAGATGAGGCGAAAAGAAAAGTAACTTTAATCTCAGGTATCATCTTTACACTTGAACATAAGCCATTTATAAGGTATTAGATACCGGAAAATTGGCTCACTATATGCTCCTGTTTCAGGAACAAAGTGAGCGGTGCTTTTGAAGTGGATATGAGTACACAAGTGGAAGAAGAAGATAATCTTTCAAAGAAAGCTTGTAATCTCATATTTTGTCTAGATTTAAAAATTGTTTAGTTTTATCTACCATATTTTGATCTTGTGGCGTTGGACGTCATTTTGAACTTGATCACAAGACATATCATCTTGTTTATATTTATGGAATGACACGTTTGTGTCTTTGGACAAATTGTTTATAATGATACCAAAAGAGCTAAGACCATAGAGTCAAATCAGACTTACTTGTGGCATTGTCGTCTTGGCCACATTAACATCAAACGCATCAAGAAACTTCTACAAGAAGGTGTTCTTGACTCTTTCAATTTAGAATCGTTTGAGAACTGCGAGGGATGTCTATTAGGCAAGATGATTAAACAACCATTCTCCAAGTTGGGAGAAAGGGCAAGTGACTTATTGGTTCTTAAACATATTGATGTATGTGGACCAATGAGCTCAACCACAAGAAATGGACATCGATATTTCATCACCTTCACAAACGACTATAGTAGATATGGCTATGTCTACCTCATGTCTCATAAATCTGAATCATTTGAAAATTTCAAAGAATTTCATAGTGAAGTTGAAAATCAGCTTGGCAAGAAAATCAAAGCCCTTCGATCGGATCGAGGTGGTGAATACTTGAGCCAAGAATTCGATGACCATCTGAAAGAAAAGGGTATACTTTTAGAATTGACACCTCCAGGAACTCTACAATGGAACAGAGTATCCGAAAGGAAAAATCGGACCTTGTTAGATATGGTACGATCAAGAATGAGTCTTAGTGATCTTCCTATCTCTTTTTGGGGACACGCACTTCTAACTGCGGCACTAACACTGAACCGTGCTCCATCAAAAGCTGTAGAAAAGACTCCATATGAATTATGGTCGAAGAAACCTCCTAGGTTATCTTTTCTAAAGATATGGGGATGCGAAGCATATGTCAAGAAATTGATTTTTGACAAACTTCATCCCAAATCTGACAAGGTTTACTTTGTGGGCTACCCAAAAGAAACCAAAGGGTATTACTTCTACAACAAATCGGAGAACAAAGTGTTTGTTGCTCGCGATGGTGTCTTTTTGGAGAAGGAGCACCTTTCCAAAATGACAAGTGGGAGGAAAATCGAACTCGACGAAGTTCGTGAGGATGAGCAACAAAATCATAATGACAATCAAAGTGCTCAAACAGCATCTGTTGACGCAGGTCAAAATGATCAAAATGTGCAAAGTCGAACCGACAATGCAAATGCTCAATCCATTACCCTACGTAGGTCTCAGAGGCTAAGATCTCAACCTGATAGATATCTTGGTTTAGTATTAACCGAGAATCAGGACATCCTGATTATGGATGGAGATGAACCGACAACCTACAAGCAAGCGATGGCAAGCACCGACTCTACTAAATGGCAAGAGGCCATGAGATCTGAAATGGATTCCATGTTTGAAAATCAAGTCTGGGACTTGGTTGACTTACCCGAAGGTTATACACCTATCGGATGTAAGTGGATTTTCAAGTTGAAAACCGACAAAGATGGAAATGTATTCATTTACAAAGCTAGATTGGTGGCAAAAGGTTACAGACAAGTTCATGGTATTGATTACGATGAAACCTTTTCACCAGTCGCAATGCATAAATCCGTTCGGATCCTCCTAGCGATTGCTGCATATTACAATTATGAAATATGGCAGATGGACGTTAAAAACCGCCTTCCTTAATGGTTATTTGGAAGAAACTGTGTATATGACACAACCTGAAGGTTTTGTCGACCAAAACAATGTTAGGAAAGTTTGTAAGCTTAAGAAGTCCATTTATGGACTAAAGCAAGCAAGCAGAAGTTGGAATCTGCGATTCGATGAAGCCATTAGTAAGTTTGGTTTTATAAAGAATCCAGATGAATCTTGTGTTTACAAGAAGTTTAGTGGGAGTGACATCGCCATCTTAGTCTTATATGTCGATGACATATTGCTCATTGGAAACAACATTCCGTTGTTAGAGTCAGTAAAGGCCTGGCTTGGAAAGTGCTTCTCAATGAAAGACTTGGGAGAGGCTCAGTACATACTAGGCATCAAGATCTATAGGGATAGATCGAAAAGGATGATTGGATTCAGTCAGAGTACTTATATTGATAAGGTACTTGCTCGATTTGGCATGGAGGAGGTTAAGAGAGGTCACCTGCCAATGTCACATGGCATAACCCTAAGCAAGAAGCAGTGTCCACAGACACCTGATGAGCGGGTAAGAATGAATCAGATTCCATAAGCATCGCTTATTGGATCGATCTTGTATGCCATGATATATACTAGGCCAGATGTATCTTATGCCTTGAGTGCTACGAGGCGTTACCAATCAGACCCTGGAGAGGCGCATTGGACTGCGGCCAAAAATATCCTAAAGTACCTGAAAAGGAACAAGGATAAATTCCTGGTGTATGGTGGTGCAGAGGATTTAGTTGTGGAAGGTTATACCGACACAAGCTTCCAGACAGATAGAGACGATTTCAAATCGCAATCTGGATATGTGTTATGTCTAAATGGAGGGGCGTTTAGTTGGAAGAGCGCAAAGCAGAGTACAACTACAGATTCTACAACTGAAGCCGAATACTTAGCAGCTGCTGAAGCAGCTAAGGAGGCTGTTTGGATTCGTAAGTTCGTTGGTGAACTTGATATTGTACCCTCTATAAAAGGGTCCAATAGCCCTCTATTGTGACAACGGAGCTATTACTCAGGCCAGAGAGCCTAGGGAACATCAAAAGGTCAAACATGTTAAGCGGCGATTTCACATGATTCGAGAATGGAAATCAAAGGGTGAAATCAGAATTTGCAAAGTTGGAACGGATGACAATGTAGTCGATCCACTTACTAAACCTTTGCCTCAAGTGAAGCACAACAACCACGTTGAGGCAATGGGAATCAAGCATGTAGGAGACTGGCTTTGATTTCCTTGTTTAGTGTTTTAGTTAATTTTGAGAAAAATGAATGTAAGCCGCTAAGGAAAACCATTCAAGTTTTGGAGTAATATAAAATTTCATGCAATATTTTATTACTCCGTTATGCTATTTAATTGTGGTTTAGGATTAAATAATGAGTCCATTCGATTATGAGAATATTCAAAATAGGGTATCAAGACCATTCTTGATAAGGAAACACCTATTAAGTGAACATTGAATATTATAATCGAAAATTATCCCTAATCAAGGTCATTTAAACGATGGATAATTAATGACCGATTGAGATTAGTGTGTAGTTTGATTTATAGCACCGTTTCATGTGCTACAAGGACATGATTGTAATAAATCATTTGCACAGGTATTGGTTTAGAACCATACTAGATCGACCTATGAGAATACTTTAAGAAATAAAAAAAAAAAATTGTCATAAGTATACTTCTCATTATGGCTGTCGGAACCTTTTTCCTCGACCATGAGTATTGTGAGTTCTCTTGTTTGAGTACTAGTTTGCTTTGATGTTGTCAAACGTCTACCGTAATAAGGGATAATAACGGCAACACTTGGGCGACTAGGTCCTCTCAGTAAGAGGAGCTACATTACAAGACTGGGAATGTCCCCCTACTAAAATAGGGAAGATGTCTTTGTTGTATACAAGGCCTCTCGTAGAGCGAGACTGTAAAATGCATGGCCGTGCTCGGATGGATTTTAGAAATCATCTGTTTATTGACAGTCGGACTCGGGAAACACTTGTGGACGTAATAAGGATGACAAAACAAATCTTACCTTATAGTTCATAAAGAGACATTAAGCGACATAAGAAAAAGGTTGTACACAAAATGCGCACTTGTCCGGAGGGACAAGTGGGAGATTGAAAGGAATGGTGTCCTTTGAACAAGTGTACTATTCCGTTAGTGGGTTCAGAATTATTAGAAAGCTAATATTTATAGAGAAAATCAGCCAAAAAAGATATTTAACAAAACAGAGTGTTTTTGAGCCAATGCTTAGGCGCTTTAAGCTAAGTGAGACGATATTTCATCTGGTCAATCACTTATTTGATGTTGTAATCAAATCGGTTACTCAATCATGTCAAATTGCTTATAGGGGCTAATTGGCAAACCAAGGAACCCGAAATTGTTGTATGAGGTCGAAATAACTACTCTGAGATGCTTCGAGCTCTGTCGCTGCTGAGATGTTTCTGGCGCCAAGAACTGGAGTAGGGTCCTCCCTATTCTGCTGCACCTGTATTTAATTTGACTATAGAAATTTTCCAATATTTTTAATTATCTTAGGGTTGACCTAAGGCTTAATGTTGCTTGACTCATCAACTTGACTCAACTCAAGGCATAAACTTGACTCGCTATGATTGACTCGAGGTTGACTTGACTTAAAGTGTTTGACACATGTGTTAGACTCAAATTGAGGTGATATGACACGACATGACTCAATGTGTACATGACTTGTGTGTGCATTTTAATGTGATCTTGCAACAATATATTATTCCCTACAGTATATCATTCAAAATTTTCCGTCATTTTTGTGGAGGGTATCGACTTTCTCCCGAAAAAGAAAGACGCGAAAAAAGAATCGAAGTTTTGAAGGTGCATGTTGAATGAGTTTAGTCAAATGTTGTTTGATACTGTCTCTCAAGGTGCAAAGATTAATCCATCCTAGGCTATCTCAACTGTTGACTCAATGATGAAAGCATTTAGGTAACTTAGGCACGGAGGCTAAGCACTTCGTACCTTGTGATGCAATGACAATTATGAGTGATTTTGACAAAGCATGCTTCAACGTTATGATTTCATGACAAAGGGTTCCTAATGGAAGATATATTTGGTCATGTATGTGTGATGTGTGTGATAGTGACACTAAAGTTAGGCCACAAGGGTTAAGTGTGTGGAAAATTATATTATCGAAAAGAGTCAAATGGTGGTGACTCTTAGGCTAGGTAAGCTAATGATATAAGGATTGACAAGGGAAATAAACGCGTCGTCAATTGTCTATCCCTAGATCAAATTGGTGCCGTTGCCGGGGAACGGCTTCCAAATACCGTTATGTTATCTTATTGAGACTAGTCCATTGTATATATTTTCTTTTGATTTGTTTTTGTTCTCTTTGTTTTGTTTTTGAAAAATGGCACATTTTTCTTTTCCTCAATATGATGATGAGCTTTTTTATGTCTACTTCCATAGACTTGTGGGGTTTTTGAACTATAATGGTTGTAATCCTTGTGAAGCTTGTGAGATTTGTTACTATAGCATGAATGAACAAACGAGATATGAAGTTGAAAGTAGGTTTAATGGCGAATTTCAAGAATTATCGGTTCATAGTGCTTGGAGCTTTTTTGTACGGTTTGCTAAGGAAGTACGCAATAGGGCATGTAATGTTGCTAATTTTGATTCTCAATGTGATAATAGTTTTATAAGTGGCATGCATCCCCATTATTTGTCTTATGATCCTATTTGTGAACCTAGTACAAGTGATTTCAACTCTCTATCTCCTATTGTTGATGATGAATCTCATTTGCTTGATTATGCCCCCTCTCCCCAATATGATGATGCTCATGTTTATAATGTGAATGATCCTTTCTCCTCATCTTCTTGTTTTTACATGGCTTCAAATGATTTCCCTTATGCTTCTAATGAGTCCTGTTATGAGGGTAATTCTATGGAAAGTTTGAAGGAAGAGAAGATAATGAAGATAATGGAGATGATGGAGAAGTATAACGAGATAAGGGAAGTTGAGAATAGGGAGACGGAAGCTAGAATGAAGATGCTTGAGAGCCAAATTCTCCAACTAGCCAACTCTCAAGAAAATGCCCTTCCTTCTTCTTCTCTTCCCCGTATGAGTGAGGATCCCATTAGAGAGCATTCGAGTGATGGTGAAGGAGTTGAAAATGAAAAGAGTGTTGATTTTGAAAATCATAATCCTTCTTCCCATCTTGATGAGTCTCAAGTGTATGTTTGTGACCCTTCAATCTATGAGTATATAGACTCTTTTGAGGTAATGTCCCACATATTTTTCGAGAGTCATATGAGGACTTATAGATTATTGGATGATTTCATCGAGAACGCTTCTTGGGACTTAGATGAGTTTGAGATGAATCTACCTCCATTCATGCACGATTTTGGGACCATGGGTTTTGAGATAGTTGAAGGAAAGGTTGTCTATTGTGGTGAAAAGGAGGATAAGGTTCACTCCCTTGGAGTTTTTGAGCTTGAGGGAGGTGTAGATCATGAGTGCCCTTCATTTGAGGATGCTATGATTGATTTTCATGCCCTCATTTGAGGATGCTATGATTGATTTTCATGCCCTCGTTCTTCTTTCCTTTCCAGCCACCGTGGTTACTATTGTTAGTAGCTTTTTGCTTTGCGACGTCGTCTTCGATTTCAATTCTGATGTCATAAACGGCCTTGAAAGTATTCAAGTTGTGTTGATATTTTAAGTGCTTTGAATACTTTTCTTGGAGATTCTTGATAAACATCCTCACAGAATCCTTTTCGGTGGGGACCTCAATCATCTTGGCGGAAGTTTCCCTCCATTTATTAAAGAAAGAAGTAATGCCTTCATTCTCTTTTTGTCTTAGCATCTCAAGTTGTCTATGGTCGGTTTCAACTTGGATATTAGACTTGTACCTATCAATGAAAGCGTTTACTATCGATTCCCTGGTAGAGGTTTTCTCCTTGTCAAGGGAGAAGAACCATTGTTGGCAAACGGTTTCAAGAGATAGTGGGAACAGAGAGGGGAAAACCTTCTTATCGATATCCTTAATGTTCATTATAGTTTCGAAAGCTCTTAGATAAAAATAAGGGTTATCTGTTGCCTTGAATTTAGAGATGTCAGTGGCGTTGAACTTATGTGGAAGAAGTTCCTTGTCCAGCGAGACCCCTTGTGAACTCATGCCCTGAAATTATAGTCACTAGATAGCTTCATCAAACTTTCTTGCATGAGGTTCATTTGTTGTTGCTTCACGGGATCATCGACCTTGAGTGTCAGTAGCTTCAGTGTTTCAGTCATGGTAACCAATTGGTTCCTAAGCTCATTGACTTCTTCTTGACTTGCCATTATCCTTTTAGCCTTCCTCTTTTGACGAATTGGTTTATCAAAAAGTGAGACTTGAACAAAGAGGTTGTCCTTGATTAATCGCCCTTCTCTCCTCGACCAAGTACTGTGGAAAAGGAAATTGGGGATATTTATTGTTAATTATTTGACTCAAACTTTATTCAACATGCAATGTATGGAGGAGGTGAAGAAAGATGGAAGAATGTGAAGAAAGATTTAGATGGAGGGATATGAAGAATTAGGCCGGAATAGAATGTACCCCCAACTCAAATGACGGAAAAGACCGACTCATGCATGAATCTAAGACATGGTCATTGTGATGTGCACTCAAAGTGTGTGCTAAGACTAGTGAGTGTAGGTGGCATGTTAAGATTCGTGTCATGACCATGTGGCTAGACTATGTGACTAGACTCAAGCAAAGACTAAGTTAAGACTTCACGTATATGCATTAAACTGGACATACTGTGGTATTTTAGTCATAACCTTTTATCTGTGACTCTTATTTGGATGAAACCAACGCCAAATTAAAGAAAACACTCGGGGCTACAGATCCATAGGTTGTACGACTCGTAGTTCTTTTTAGAACTCCAGCTATGACCAAAACAAGTTGACGCTTGTGCAGTATACGGGAATAAAAATCCGGGTTGACTTAAAGGAACTATGACTCGATTTTATGTTTATTTTTTAGCTCTAATTAATTAACTAAAAAAAAGTCCTTTAGTCATTAATCAGTTTATTTGGCCTTAACACAAGTCAAACAAACGGTTAAGAGAAACATAGAATATATATGCACAACAACTAATGCACAATTAGTCAAGTAGGCACGATATGATGCAATGCGTTTGCAACCTAACCATGGCTCTAGTTCTCTAAATTTCGGGATATGGTTTAGTCAAAGAGGGTCCATGGTTAATTTTCCGGATGCACCGCGCGGAAGCCTAACCATGAAGGGTTGGCGCGAGTGGATGGGACACCGCGAGTTTTAGAAAAAACTCGCTTCCATGGTTTGGTGAATTCAACATCTCAGATGTACCCTTTGTTGCACGGAGCGTTCAATCGGGTAGATGGAGCATGAATTCCCAGAAGGTTATGTCCATATGTAGAACACATATGGGTTTCAGAAAAGTGAGAAAAAATTCAATCAAGAAGTAGGATCGAGCAAACAATACGAAAAACCGGTCGAAATTAGAACGCATATTTCTGGCTCGGTATTGGGGGAATTGGCGCCAACAAACAGAGACTGGCGCCAGATTTTAACTGTAGCGCCTGGCGCCAAAGCTGGCGTCTGGCGTTACGGCTAAAAGTCTGGCGCCAAGCTCTGGCCCCTGACGCTAATTCCCACATGCCTCAACATCTTTCTGTGCTCGATAAAATCTTCCAGTTTCGAGCGGTGTTATTTCAGTCCTAGTTGTGAAAGACATTCCTCAAATTTCCTACGTGTAAAATCCTATGTTTTTGACTCATTACGGATGGTCTTTCAAATGAGATCCTTTTTATGCATATGACAATAATATTAATCAAAATTATGCATATGAAATACTTAGAACTTTTCGTGTCTCATCCACTCATTCTAAATCATTGCCGAAACAAATTCAGGAATTAAAACAGAAATCCTCCCCAGCGGAGTCGCCAAAAACTATAGGGAATAATTTCAAGCCTTTAAATCCCACTATCTTGAACCCCACTGTGATCATACACTAAAGTACGGTGGCGTCCAAAAGGGAAGAAGGTAAAGCAAAAGAGTCGCCAACAAGTTTTTAAGGAACTTGTAAACCGTTCATAGGATGAAGTTTACACCCCTTAACGATCCAAGAGATCGTCAACTCCATAAGGTCATGAACCAAATAAAGGTTCGGGGATGATGGTACAAATCCAACCTAAAAGAGATTGAACCTGCCCTAATAATAGGCCTCTACTTTATTATGCTCGTATTCATGTGCGCTTTCTGATTAACATGCAATCAATAGGTTAACCCTAAACCTGTTTAATCTATAATGCTTGAACATTAATGCACAAATAAATCTATTATTGGCAATCACTTGAATTATAATCACAATTAACCCTAACAAGATTATTAATTATCTTATTAAGCGTGATTACAAGTACAAATTTCCTTTAAACATTCAATAAAGGCGATCAAGCAATAAATAATAAGCATAAATCAACAATAATAATCATGACAATAATAATCATAAATAATAATTATAATCATCATAATAAAATAATAATCATCAAAATAATAATAATCGTATTCATAAAAATCATAATCATAATTAAAACAATTATAAATATAATCATGTTAAAGCATAATAAGAATAGCAAGATCCTAGGCATGATACTAACAAGATTAATAACAAACCCTAGCATGTCACTAAGCAATGAAAATCAAATCTTTAGCCCTAACATAATACTAACAATCATAAATATTAGAAAGAGAATAAAAGACATCATAGCAATCATATTTAATA
Organism: Chenopodium formosanum; assembly: GCA_024500155.1. Taxonomy (NCBI): domain Eukaryota; kingdom Viridiplantae; phylum Streptophyta; class Magnoliopsida; order Caryophyllales; family Amaranthaceae; genus Chenopodium; species Chenopodium formosanum. The sequence continues at coordinate 24,284,052 of CM044880.1, forward strand.
TTAAAATTAACCTAGACATGATACTAGCAATATCATAATAACAATCTAAACATGATATCTACATCATAAATCAATAAATCAATTCTCACCGATGATCATCTACATCTATCATTCACCAATTCTAACCGATGATCATCTACATCTATCATTCACCAATTCTCCTCATTCACAAGTTTTGATTAGCATTCTTTAATTCATTCATCTCTTTCTTTATTTCTTTTAAAAACTTTTCTTTTCATACAAATTTCCGCATTCACAAGATCTAGAAACACCTAGCCATATTCGAAGTTGCCTTCGCCCTAGACGTGAAAGGTTTAATTTCTGAGGGTTTGGTCCCAAATCTCTCTTTCAATTATTTAATTTAATTGTTTTGATTATTTATTTTCCTTGAAATTACTAACGTGTGTATTTTGTTATTAGAAAGAGGTACGAGGCATCAAAGTAAGTGTTTTAATAGTTTTTAATTGATATTATGATGTAGAAATCATGTTTACATTATTATTATGATATTCCTAGTATCATGTCTAGGGTAATTTTAATATTAAATAAGATTGTGATGATGCTTCCTATGTTCTTCCTAATATTTATGATTGTTAGTATCGTGTTAGGGTTAAAGATTAGATTTTTATTGCTTACTGACATGCTAGGGTTTGTTATTAATCTTGTTAGTATCATGCCTAGGATCTTGCTCTTTCTTTTGTGCTTTAAAATGATTTACGATTATTTTATAATTGTTTTGATTATGATCATAATTTTTATTATTGCTATAATTATTATGATTAATATTACGTTGATTATGATTATGATTATTGATTGTTATTATCATGATTACTTCAATTATTATTATTATTTATGTTGCTTGATTATTTATTCGTTATTGCTTAATCACACCTTTTATGCATGTTTAAAGGGAATCGATACTTGTAATCATGCTTAATAAGATATTAATAATCTTGTTTAGGGTTAATGTGATTATAATTCAAGAGATCGCCAATAATAGGTTTGTTTTTGCATTAATATTCAACCAACATAGATTAAACAGGTTTAGGGTTAATCCAACTAATTTTATGTTAATTAAAAAGGGCACATGAATACAAGCAGAATAAAGTAGAGGCCTATTATTAGGGCAGATTCAATCTCTTTTAGCTTGGATTTGTACCTTCATCCCCGAACCCTTATTTGGTTCTAGACCTTATGGAGTTGACGATCTCTTGGATCGTTAAGGGGTGTAACCTTCACCTCATGAACGGTTTACAAGTTCCTAAAAAAACTTGTTGGCGACTCTTTTGCTCGATCTTCTTCCCTTTTGGACGCCACCGAACTTTAGTGTATGATCACAGTGGGGTTCGAGCTAGTGGGATTTAAGCTTGAAATTATTCCCTACAACATGATTGCATTAATCTTGGTTGGGTTATCTCTATTCCCCTAGAGCTAATGACAAATCCCAAGAGTTTTCCTCATGTAACTCCAAAAGAACATTTGGATGGGTTTAACATCATGTTATATTTTTTAAATCTTTCACAGAATTTTTGTAGGTCTACCAAATGCCCTGGTCGATCCTTTGATTTCACAATCATGTCATCTACAAAGACTTCGACTTCCTTCTGCATCATATCATAAAGTAAAGCAGTCGCTGCTCGTTGGTAAGTGACACCCGCGTTTTTCAACCCAAATGGCATTACCGTGTAGCAGTAAGTGCCCCAAGGTGTTATGAAAGTTGTCTTCTCCTTGTCTTCTTCTGCCATGAGGATCTGATTGTACCCTGCGTATCCATCCATGAATGAGAGAAGCACATGATTTTCTGTATTATCTACTAGAATGTCGATGTGTCGTATGGGAAAGTCGTCCTTTAGACTTGCCCTATTTAGTTCTCGATAGTCGACACACATTCGTACCCTTCCATCCTTCTTCGAAACTGGGACTACATTTGCAACCCATTCGGGGTATTTGGATACCCTAATAAAGACTGCTGTTATTTGTTTTTGTACTTATTATTTCATCTTAAGAGCCACGCCGGGTTTCGTTCGACGTAACTTTTGTTTTACAGGTTTCAATCCTAGCCACGTCGGGTTTCGTTCGACGTAACTTTTATTTTATAGGTTTATCTATTAATGCCTGTCATATCTTTATATGACCAAGCGAATACATCGATAAATTCTTTTAATAGATTAATAAAATCGGTTCTTTCTTCTTTATGAAGTGTTAGTCCGATTTTAACTTCTCTTTTAATGGTTGTATCTTTTGAGATGTCAACCGTTTCAGTCTCCTCCATTATTGGCGTTTTTATTTTCGAGTATTTTCATTGCTTTAATTATTTATTTGTCAGTTTCATTGTTAGTTAAGCAATGCTCATCATCTTGAGTTGAAGAATTACACGAAAAGTAAGCAGAAGAAGACATATTATTAAACTCTGAAATCATTACATCAAATAAAGAAATGTCCGTTGGGACTTGATTATTTACTATCCTAGGGAAAGACACTAAGGAAGAAGAAGAGGGTGCTTGTAGGGAATATCTTCAAGCCTTTAAATCCCACTAGCTTGAACTCCACTGTGATCATAAACTAAAGTACGGTGGCATCCAAAAGGGAAGAAGATAGAGCAAAAGAGTCGCCAACAAGTTTTTAAGGAACTTGTAAACCGTTCATAGGATGAAGGTTACACCCCTTTGCGATCCAAGAGATCGTCAACTCCATAAGGTCATGAACAAAATAAGGGTTCGGGGATGATGGTACAAATCCAACCTAAAAGAGATTGAATCTGCCCTAATAATAGGCCTCTACTTTATTCTGCTCGTATTCATGTGCGCTTTCTGATTAACATGCAATGAATAGGTTAACCCTAAGCCTGTTTAATCTATGTTGGTTGAACATTAACGCACAAATAAATCTATTATTAGCGATCACTTGAACTATAATCACAATTAACCCTAACAAGATTATTAATTATCTTATTAAGCGTGATTACAAGTACAAATTCCCTTTAAACATTCAATAAAGGCGATCAAGCAATAAATAATAAGCATCAATCAACAATAATAATCATGACAATAATAATCATGAATAATAATTATAATCATCATAATAAAATAATAATCATCAAAATAATAATAATCTTATTCAAAAAAATTATAATCATAATCAAAACAATTATAAATATAATCATGTTAAAGCATAATAAGAATAGCAAGATCCTAAGCATGATATTAACAAGATTAATAACAAACCCTAGCATGTCACTAAGCAATAAAAATCAAATCTTTAGCCCTAACATGATACTAACAATCATAAATATTAGAAAGAGAATAAAAGGCATCATAGCAATCATATTTAATATTAAAATTAACCTAGACATGATACTAGGAATATCATAATAACAATCTAAACATGATATCTACATCATAAATCAATAAATCAATTCTCACCGATGATCATCTACATCTATCATTCACCAATTCTAACCGATGATCATCTACATCTATCATTCACCAATTCTCCTCATTCACAAGTTTTGATTAGCATTCTTTAATTCATTCATCTCTTTCTTTCTTTCTTTTAAAAACTTTGCTTTTCATACAAAATTCCGCATTCACAGGATCTAGAAACACCTAGCCATATTCGAAGTTGCCTTCGCCCTAGACGTGAAAGGTTTAATTTATGAGGGTTTGGTCCCAAATCTCTCTTTCAATTATTTAATTTAATTGTTTTGATTATTTATTTTCCTTGATGTTACTAACGTGTGTATTTTGTTATTAGAAAGAGGTATGAGGCATCAAAGTAAGTGTTTTAATGGTTTTTAATTGATATTATGATGTAGAAATCATGTTTACATTATTATTAGGATATTCGTAGTATCATGAATAGGGTAATTTTAATATTAAATAAGATTTTTACGATGCTTCCTATGTTCTTCCTACTATTTATGATTGTTAGTATCGTGTTAGGGTTAAAGATTTGATTTTTATTGCTTAGTGACATGCTAGGGTTTGTTATTAATTTTGTTAGTATCATGCCTAGAATCTTGCTATTTCTATTGTGCTTTAACATGATTTATGATTATTTTATAATTGTTTTGATTATGATCATAATTTTTATTATTGCTATAAATATTATGATTAATATTATTATTATTATGATTATGATTATTGATTGTTATTATCATGATTACTTCAATTATTATTATTATTTATGTTGCTTGTTTATTTATTCTTTATTGCTTGATCACACCTTTTTATGCATGTTTAAAGGGAATCGATACTTGTAATCATGCTTAATAAGATATTAATAATCTTTTTTAGGGTTAATGTGATTATAATTCAAGTGATCGCCAATAATAGGTTTGTTTGTGCATTAATATTCAACCAACATAGATTAAACAGGTTTAGGGTTAATCCTATTAATTGTATGTTAATTAAAAAGCGCACATGAATACGAGCAGAATAAAGTAGAGGCCTATTATTAGGGCAGATTCAATCTCTTTTAGGTTGGATTTGTACCTTCATCCCCGAACCCTTATTTGGTTCTAGACCTTATGGAGTTGACGATCTCTTGGATCGTTAAGGGGTGTAACCTTCACCTCATGAACGGTTTACAAGTTCCTTAAAAAACTTGTTGGCAACTCTTTTGCTCGATCTTCTTCCCTTTTGGACGCCACCGTACTTTTGTGTATGATCACAGTGCGGTTCGAGCTAGTGGGATTTAAGCTTGACATTATTCCCTACAACATGATTGCATTAATCTTGGTTGGGTTATCTCTATTCCCCTAGAGCTAATGACATATCCCAAGAGTTTTCCTCAAATAACTCCAAAAGAACATTTGGATGGGTTTAACATCATGTTATATTTTTTTAATCTTTCACAGAATTTTTGTAGGTCTACCAAATGCCCTGGTCGATCCTTTGATTTCACAATCATGTCATCTACATATACTTCGACTTCCTTCTGCATCATATCATAAAGTAAAGCAGTCGCTGCTCGTTGGTAAGTGACACCCGCGTTTTTCAACCCAAATGGCATTACCGTGTAGCAGTAAGTGCCCCAAGGTGTTATGAAAGTTTTCTTCTCCTTGTCTTCTTCTGCCATGAGGATCTGATTGTACCCTGCGTATCCATCCATGAATGAGAGAAGCGTGTGAGTTTTTGTATTATCTACTAGAATGTCGATGTGTGGTATGGGAAAGTCGTCCTTTAGACTTGCTCTATTTAGATCTCGATAGTCGACACACATTCGTACCCTTCCATCCTTCTTCAAAACTGGGACTACATTTGCAACCCATTTGGTGTATTTGGATACCCTAATAAAGCCTGCTGTTATTTGTTTTTGTACTTATTCTTTCATCTTAAGAGCCACGCCGGGTTTCGTTCGACGTAACTTTTGTTTTACAGGTTTCAATCCTAGCCAAGTCGGGTTTCGTTCGACGTAACTTTTGTTTTACAGGTTTATCTATTAATGCCTGACATATCTTTATATGAACAAGGGAATACATCGATAAATTCTTTTAATAGATTAATAAAATCGGTTCATTCTTCTTTATTAAGTGTTAGTCCGATTTTAACTTCTCTTTTAATGGTTGTATCATTTGAGATGTCAACCGTTTCAGTCTCCTCCATTATTGGCGTTTTTATTTTCGAGTATTTTCATTGCTTTAAATATTTTTTTGTCACTTTCATTGTTAGTTAACCAATGCTCATCATCTTGAGTTGAAGAATTACACGAGAAGTAAGCAGAAGAGGACATATTATTAAACTTTGAAATCATTACATCAAATAAAGAAATGTCCGTTGGGACTTGATTATTGACTATCCTAGGGGAAGATACTAAGGAAGAAGAAGAGGGTGCTTGTAGGGAATAATTTCAAGTCTTTAAATCCCACTAGCTTGAACCCCACCGTGATCATACACTAAAGTACGGTGGCGTCCAAAAGGGAAGAAGATAGAGCAAAAGAGTCGCCAACAAGTTTTTAAGGAACTTGTAAACTGTTCATAGGATGAAGGTTACACCCCTTAACGATCCAAGAGATCGTCAACTCCATAAGGTCATGAATCAAATAAGGGTTCGGGGATGATGGTACAAATCCAACCTTAAAGAGATTGAACATGCCCTAATAATAGGCCTCTACTTTAGTTTGCTCGTATTCATGTGTGCTTTCTGATTAACATGCAATCAATAGGTTAACCCTAAACCTGTTTAATCTATGTTTGTTGAACATTAATGCACAAATAAATCTATTATTGGCGATCACTTGAATTATAATCACAATTAACCCTAACAAGATTATTAATTATCTTATTAAACATTATTACAAGTACAAATTCCCTTTAAACATTCAATAAAGGCGATAAAGCAATAAATAATAAGCATCACTCAATAATAATAATCATGAAAATAATAATCATGAAAAATAATTATAATCATCATAATAAAACAATAATCATCAAAATAATAATAATCATAATAATAAAAATCATAATCATAATCAAAACAATTATAAATATAATCATAATAAAGCATTATAAGAATCGCAAGATCCTAGGCATGATACTAACAAGATTAATAACAAACCATAGCATGTCACTAAGCAATATAAATCAAATCTTTAGCCCTAACATGATACTAACAATCATAAATATTAGAAAGAGAATAAAAATCATCATAGCAATCATATTTAATATTAAAATTAACCTAGACATGATACTAGGAATATCATAATAACAATCTAAACATGATATCTACATCATAAATCAATAGGGCGAAGGCAACTTCGAATATGGATAGGTGTTTCTAGATGTTGCGAATGTGGAATTTTGTATGAGAACACAAAGTTTAAGAAAAGATGAATGAAAGAGAGAATTAAAGAATGCTAATGCATGAATGATTGATTGTAGGTAAATAACTTGCGAATGAGGAGAATCGGTGAATGAAAACAGAGTTTTTAATACGATATTGATAGTGAAAATCAGCCAAAAAAGATAAATTAACAAAACAGAGTCTGACGCTCAGGAAACAGAGTTGGCGCCAACCCTGGCTAGCTGGCGCCCGGTACCAGCACTAGCGCCAGGCGCCAATGGCTAGCGTCAGGCGCCAAGGCCTGGGGTTGGACGCCAAGCTCGATTTTAATGCGTTTCCAAAAATCCGATAAATTTACCGTACTGGAGGATAAAATAATATAATTTCTTCGAAAATGCTATTTGATTTTGATTAAAACTCTAAAAAGTCAACAAAGTCAACTTATTAATGCTAATTGAATTAGGAATGAAAAGAACCTTCTAGAAGAATCTAGAAGAATAAAACCATTCCTAATTGCATTAGGAATGATAAATCTATATTAGGCCCTCCCCTAGATCATTGGGCCGCATATAAGGCTCAAACCGGGCCCAGTTTGGTAAATTGGCCATAACTTCCTCAATGTTCATCGGAATTGGGCTTATAATATATCGTTGGAAAGGTCTTTGCAAGCCCCATCCAATTACACCACTATTGGACCCATATCATGGACCAACCAACCTGGATTGGCTGTTTTCTTAAAATAAAGTTTTCAAAAACAGAAAGAAGAGAAAAGAATTAAAAACTTTCCGCAACACTAGACCTTTCCACACTTTTGTTTCATTCGATTATGATTCGACGTGAAAGGTACTCATCACTGGGTTTGGTTTTTGGGAGACACAAATGGGTGTCTACAGTGCTACAACTAAGGACTTGGAAGACTCGATAGGGGAAGACTCTAACTCAGACTCTGAATCAGACAATTCATCAAACATTGGCCCTTGTCCGGTTGTTATAAAGATCTTTCTTCCGCTTGGGGTGGTCACTTTCACGGTGTTTTGCCACCCTTAAACTAGACCCTTTGCCAGAGTGATAAGTTTGGAGGGATCAAAGCTATCACTCTGTAGTATTGTTTGAATGAGCGAGGAATTGTATTCAATGCGCTTTAGCTCATTCTTTTCGTACCCAAAAAGAAGTCCAATGACATTAAAGTCAAAGCATGGGGGTGCCTTTTCTTTATGGAAGGGAGTTGGGACATCGTCTATGAAATTGCAACCCAGAAATATTTCGAACCCAAGTTGTCTTATCCCATTCTTGACAAAGGGTTTGGGGAATTCGTAGCATGGATAATCCTCTCCCTCTTTTATAAATTGTCCATTTAGAGTAAGAGGGTAACGATCCATTGGGATTGCTTTCTTTTGGGTATGAGCGTTTCTACGTGCATTTGCCTTTTCTCGGGCTCGCTTAAGATCTTCTAGAGTCGGTTTAAAACCAAGTTCAAAGTATCCAATTTATGGAGGCCAAGTAGTCCTATCTGTTTTGCTATTCCTTTCTTCTTTCAAAGGGTCATTCCTGGAAAGTTTCCTTGTTTTTAAGGATAACATTCACTGTCATATTGGAGTGGAGGTTGTAGTAAAGAGTGGTCCTTTCATCTTACTCGATTAAGGAGACCTCTTCGTTAAAGCCCCACAAGTCCTCGTCATCTTCATCGTGCTCCACGTTTATTATGGGATTTTCAATAGCTTTGATCCTCATTAGTGAAACATCGATTTTGATAGGGATTCCTCCAACTATGAACTTCACTTGTTAATGAAGGGATGAAGGGACGACCTTTAGGTCATGAAGCCAAGGGCGTCCCTACAATAGGTTGAAAGAGGCTATAATGTGAACCACTTGAAACGTAGTGGCATGTTCTATGACTCCTGCCGTCACATTCATAATGATAGTACAAGAGCTTGGCGACAAGTGTTGTCATAGGCTCTTATTCCCTGTGTGACGGAGACAAATCTTCATTTTTTATCCCTAACATCCTAGCGGTTCGGAGTGGACAGACGTTTATTGCCGATCCGTTATCTATTAGAGTCATTGGGACATTCATTCTCTTGTAGACTACCGTGAAATTAATGTTTTTTCTATTTATCACCTTCTGGAGGTAAGTCCTTATCAGAAAAGGTGATTAGATTTATAGGACTAGGAAGATCATTCGTGAGAAAGTTAGCTAACCCCTTATGAGTGGTTTCAGAATCTATTCCTGTTTTGTCAAAGGCATTCATTACCGCCAACCTATGTTGATGGGAGGTAGATAGGAGTTTCCATACATTCATATCGACTTTGGTCTTTTTTAGTTGCTTGACAACTTTGTTGTCTTCTATGATAGGTTTGGGAACTTGCTGAGTTGTAGGGATAGGTTGTTGCACAGTAATGGGAGGTTGCATTCTCCCAGACCTTTGAGGACATCTGTGGGTGAATCCTCTTCATCCCAAATGGCGTCTACTAGATAAAACATGGAGAGTGGAGTCTCTTACAAATCTTTGAGGTAGACATCCTCATCATCGCTGTCCCAAACTCCATTAATGGTAGCATCTTTTTCTTGTGGAATTTGGACTATTTTTTTTTTATCATCAATCAGTTTCTAAATTAAATTTTTAAATTTAAAACAGTGTTTTATTGTATGTCCCCCTGATTGGTGATATGGACAGCAAAACCTATCCGTCCTCTTTAACGATTCAAATGGTCTCGATTCAAGAGGTTTACTTCTGCCACTCTCAAAGAGCATTTTGAATATGTTTGCATAGGTGGTCCCAATTAGTGTGTAGGACCTATATCTCCTTATAGGTGTTTCAACTACTTGAAAAGAGAACGACTTCTTAGTAGTTGGTGCTACCTCTTTGTTGACATGTTTCTTTTGTTCTTGTTCATCGCGTTCAAGAATCTTTCTACACACGTCTACAAATTTTTCCACTGAATATACAAGGAGCAATATGTCTTCTTTAGTGGGCAGTTGTTGCATTGGGGATGGTTCACTCATGGCGTCAAAGAATACTTCTTCTTCTTCTTCTTCTTCAAGGGCATGAGTTTCTTCAATTAGTTTAATCAAGGATGAGAGGTCAACAGAACTTTCCTCATCAGAGATAGCCAAGGAATCAAAAAGGGGTGCATTGTTGATGCTTGGATTCTTACTTGCAAGAGGCACTGGGAGTTTTTAATTGTCTATCAAGTCTTGGATAGCTTCCTTTAGCTTCCAGCAACTCTTACTAAGATGGCCCCTGCCTTAATGGTATTTGAAGTGTGCATTAGGGTTCCAGTTAGGTGATCTCTTTTCAACTAGTGGATCCCCAAAAGGTCCAATGGGAGTTATAAGACCTTTTGCATGGAGACAGTCAAATGCGGTGTCATAACTCATACCAATAGAAGTAAAGTTCCTCCTAAATGGTTTCTTTTGTCCCTGATTGTTCATAACAAGGACTTTATTCAAATTAAAGGTGCTAACATTATTTGAGTGGGTAGTTTTGGAAGAAGAAGGATTATCGTTCTTCTTTCCTTTCCAGCCACTGTTGGAGTTAATGTTAGCAACTTTTTGTTTTGCAAGGTCGTCTTCAATATTTATTCCAATGTCATAGACGACCTTAAAGGTATTCAAGTTGCTTTGGTACTTGAGATGCTTAGAGTATTTTTCCTGGAGATCTTTGATGAACATTCTCACAGACTCTTTTTCGGTAGGGACCTCAATCATCTTAGCAGAGGTTTCCCTCCACTTATTAAAGAAAGAAGTAAAACTTTCATTCTCTTTTTGTTTGAGTTTTTTATGTTCCCTATGATCAGTTTCAACTTGAATACTGCATTTATACCTATTAATAAAAGCATTCAAAATGGCTTCCCAAGTAGAGGTTTTCTCTTTTTCAAGGGAAAAGAACCATTGCTGACAGACAATTTCTAATGATAAAGAAAACAGTGTATGGAAAATTTTCTTATCTATCCCTTTAATATTCATTATTGTTTCAAATGCTCTTAAATGGAAATAGGGATTGCCTGTTGCTTTAAATTTATGGATGTCAGTGGCACTGAACTTTTGTGGAAGAAGTTCTTTGTCCACCAAGACCCCTTGTGAGCTAATGCCTTGGAACCTGTAATCATTGGATATCTTGGTCATACTTTCTTGCATGAGCTCCATTTGTTGTTGCCTTAAAGGATCAATAACTTGAAGAGTTATGTTCTTCATCAAGTTAGTGACGTTGGTTACATCTTTCTTGAGTTCATTGACTTCTTCTTGAGTGGCCATGATCTTCTTAGCTTTCCTTTTTCGAGTAATGGGTTTGTCAAAAAGAAGTATCTGAATGAAAGTGTTGTCTTTCATTAGCCGCCCTTCTTTTCTTGACCAAACGTTGTAAATTAAACCATTTATTTATTTTAATTACTTGACTCGACTTTGACTTTGACTTTATTGATTTTAAAAACAAAAAAGCAAAAATGGGATGTAGTTTTTTAAGAACAAGTAAGGAATTAACAAATATGGTTTTAATGGAGGATTAATATTTGACTTACCTCCCTAAAAAACTGACAAAAAGACGCGCATAGAAGACTCTCTAGACATAGTCAATATGTGACATGTTATGTGTGTGCTTTATTAGTGAATGTGAGTGACATACTTTGACTCCTTTGTGAGACTATGGGACTATGTGCCTAGACTCAATGAAGGACTTAACATAATTACTGCCATTAATAAATTGACTAAAATGTATTAGCAAATTAATTAGACAAACATATCGTGAAGACTCGAGCAAGATAAATGGCTGTCGTCAGACGACAGGACCGTCGCCAGACGCTGACAGCCAACGCCATACGACAGGATCGTCGCCTGGCGCCGGACACTAGCGTGTGGCGCCATAATCCAGAGCTTTGCGCCGTTATAGAACATCAATCTGGGTCTGGTTCCAATATTTTGCTCTAAAGGGATTTGCCTAAATGTCGTACTAAGTCCAGTTTGATCAATTTATTAATTAAATTAGCAAAGCCCTTTTAGTCATTATTATTTTTATTTAACTTATACACAAGTCAAACAAACGGTTAGGAAAAACACATAGAGTATGTACAACAAATAATGCACAAGTAGTCATATAGTAACGATATGATGCAATGAGTTTGCAACCTATACATCTCTAAAGTTCAGGATATGGGTTAGTCAAAGAGGGTCCATGGTTATGAGTTCGGATGCACCGCGCAGAATCCTTACCTTAGGAAAGTTGGGGCGTGTGGATAGGACCCCGCGAGTTAAACTCGCTTCTATAATTTGGTAAATTCAACATTCTCGGATGTACCCTTCGTTGCCATGAGCGTTCGATTGGGTAGATGAAGCATGAATTCCCAGAGGGTTATGTCCATTTGTAGAACAAATATGAGTTTCAAAAAATAAGGAAAAACTCAATCAGGAAGTAGAACTGAGGAAACAGTACTAGAAAACTAGTCGAAACAAGAAGGTAGATTTCTTGCTCGGTAGCGGAAGAATTTGATGCGAGAAAACAATTTTGTCGCAAAACGCTGGCCCTGTCGCCAGACGACAAGCTTGTCGCCTGGCGACGATGCCAACGTTAGGTGCCGACGCAGTTTTCTCAGCGCTAATTCCTACATGCCTCAGCAGCTTTTCTGTTCTAGAATTTTCCAGTTTTTTCGTAGCATTATTTCGATCCTAGTTGTGAAAGATATTTCCCTAGATTCCTACGTGAAAAAATCCTATGTTTTTGAATCATTACAGATGGTCTTTCCAATAAGAATGTTTTTTATGCTTATACCAATAATGTCAATCTAAATAACGCACATGAAATACTTAGAACTTTTGGAGTCGCATCCACTCATTTTAAATCATTGCCAAAATAAATTTCAGAAATTAAAATAGAAATCCTCGCCAGTGGAGTCGCCAAAAAACTGTAGGGAATATTTCAATCCATCCCACACTTGAGCCCCACTGTGATCATACACTTAAGTATGGTGGCGTCCAAAGGGAAGAAAGCTAGAGTTAAAGAGTGGCCAACAAGTTTTAGGAACTTGTAAACCGTTCACAGGGTGAAGGTTACACCCCTTAACGATCCAGGAGATCGTTAACTTCAATAGGTCAGGAACCAAAACTGGAAGCTTGGGGATTGAACCTGCCCTAATAATAGGCCTCTACTTTATTCTGATCGTATTCATGTGCGCTTTCTGACTAACATAAAATCAATAGGTTTATCCTAAATCTGTTTATCTATGTTGGTTGAATATTAATGCACAAATAAGACTGTTATTGGTGATCACTTGAATTATAATCACATTAACCTAAACAAGATTATTAATTATCTTATTAAGCGTGATTACAAGTACAAATTCCCTTTAAACATGCATAAAAGGCGTGATCAAGCAATATCATAATTAATCGTAATCATTATAATCATAATTGAAATAATAATGTTAAAGCATAATAATATAGCAAGATCCTAGGCATGATACTGACAAGATTAATAACAAACCCTAGTATATCACTAAACATCAAAGATTAAAGATTTATCCCTAACATGATACTAACATGATATTAGGAAAGAAAAATAGTAAGCATTCTTTTAATCATTCTTGCTATTAGAAATATTAATTAACCCAAAACATAATACTAGGAAGCAATAAAACATCCTAACATGATACTAGGAATCAATAAAATAATTTAAACATGATTTCTATATCAAAGATCAATAAAACAATTATATCAAAAGATCAATATAACAATTAAAGTACTTACTTCGATACCGCGTACCTCTTTCTAATAACAAAATACACGCGTTAGTGACAAGGGTCGGACTAGGTCAATGGACTAATCCTCCCTAAGCAAAACAAAATTTATAAACACTTAACTAACCTAAATACAAGTGTAGAGGTAAGTCAAGGGTCGAACCCAAAGGAACGGTAATGTCTAAGTGCTTTCAATTATGTGCCTAAGCAAGGTCGAAGTCTAAGGATAAAAGGTGACACTAACAACTACTTAAACAAAGAAACCAAACAAATAGGAATCAATATAATGAAACACTAGGGTTTAGGATCCTCCAATATTAGCAATGAACATAGCAAATTGGGATAGGAAGTTGACTAAGTCGAGTGATGCGAAGGAAAATCAATAATGCAACAGAAAGAGAAGATTAGGCTATTTTCCTAGGGGTCTAACTAGCGTCAACTACGATAAACTCTAGCTAGGAACGTCACAAGACACCTCAATAATTAAATGCAAGCCACAAATCAATGGTCGGTATCAATGTGAGCCTACAATGCAATCTAGTGTGAATAACTAGGGTGATCAAGCCTAAATCAAACACACATATGCACATAATCAATACACCAATTTAATCACATCATCAACTCCATCAATTATCCCCGAATTTACATCAATCCATCACATCATATAAGATCACCATCACCCTATTAATCAAACTACTCTAGCAATATCATCAAATCAACAAACAACTATAGAAGAAAAGAATCAACACTCAAAGAAGAACAATTACTCTAGTCAAAGATCAAAATCCAATAAAAACAAATCAAACAATAATTGAAAACAATAATTGAGATAGAGTTTATAAATGCTCATTGATAATAGAGAAGATCTCCAATATAATTGTCACTATTGAATCTTCAATCTCTCAATCACCATTGAAATTCCTCACTTTCTCTCTCTAAAATATACTCCTAAAACTAACCTTAAAACTAGAGAGAGAAGCTCTCCACTAAGCTAAGATTATGATCAAAATCTAATATAAACACTTATTCTCAACTTGCCCCATAAATCGGGTCACAAAGATATTTATAGAGGCACGAAAACACCAAAAACCGAGCAACAAATACCCAAGGAGGGCGCGCCCGCTCAGCAGGGGAGGTGCGCCCGCATCACCCAGTGGTGCGCCCGCGTCAAAGGGTGGTGCGCCCGCGCCACTTTGAGGTGCGCCCGCATCCGAGTTCTACGCACCCGCGCTTCTCTGGGTTTCTTCGAAATTCTTGCGGCTTCTTGCGTTCGCTAGGGTCGCACGACTATGATGATGATGAACACTAGGAGTGGCAGTAGCTAATGCTCTTGATTAGTGGGTACACCACTTCTTAATGGTAGCACGGCATGAGAGCGCAAGAGCTAAGACTGCTCCAAATGCCCTGAGCTTAATCCAAAGGCTTTCTCTACCTTAGTAGATCACCAATATTAAGACCTGAACCTCTTACAATACCTACACCACGGAAATAGAGCAAATAAAGGAGAAAAGGGTAGAAAACCAACGAAATACACAAAAACTACAAAATAAGAGAGGAAAGGTAAAATTAAGCAACAAAGCATAAAACTAAGGATTTAGTGAGCAAGAAAGCTATGAAAAGAGGATGAAATCAACCTAAATGCTCATCAAATGGGTGCCATTTATGACACCCATCAAATGCCCCCAAACTTATCTTTTACTCATCCTCGAGCAAAACATAACTAAGGGAGTGAATATGACGAGCTTATTCAAACAAGCTAAAGAGGAGAAGAGACAAGAATATACACTTACCAACTTTCGTAGGAATCACGGTAAATTTTAGCAACTAAAGACAAGCCATTTAAACCCCTAGATTGCCGAGAGGACGAGTGACGCTCTCGTAAAGGTTTCCTAAGAGTTTAACCCATAACTTTCATAATAATACAAACAAGGCAAAGCACGAAAAACAAGTCAAAAGGAAAGCAAAACAAACAAATGTTCATGAAAGGACTTTTCCAAATGTACAAGCACAAATGAATGCAAATCTTTCTAAACAAGTAAGGGAGTGCACGTCCCAAGATACCCAAGGTTGGTTGAAACATAAATATGCTAAGCATAGGAACTAGCTTTCACAATCCACTTTCATCCCAAACGATCTTACTACATTCTTCCTACTAGTCTCATATCAACCTCTAGTGCGCATCCTAATGATTCCTCGAAGGAACCGGAAAAAGAGAATTTTTAGGCTACTCGATTTCTTGACTATGCATCCCTTCTCCTTAGGCTAAAACTCACATTTCTCTTCACTAATGAATGACTCAACCACTTAGGTCAAAAGGTCTTTCCTCAAGGTTGTAACGTTAAGGCAAAAGGATGATGGTAGGCTAAAATTTAAAATTTGGTGGTTAAACTAAATTGTGAAGCAAAGATTGCGCATTTCTTTACAACATAACCAAGTAATCACCAAACAAAAACAACAACACCCCCAAGCTTATTCAAAGCTATAAGTCACAAACATATACACCATAACCAAGTAATCACCAAACAAAAACAACACCCCCAAACTTATTTAAAGATATAAATCACAAACATATACACAAAAAGCGTGAGAACGCTTCCCGCGAAGCTTAAATTGAGCATTGTCCTCAATGCTAAAAATGAAGAATACTCACATCAAAATATTTTTGCATTTTTCATTTTTCACTTATTTTTTTCTTTCATAGTGATTTGCCTCGCCTCTTTTAACTTTGGACGGCTTTTAAACTTTGCAATTGCTTTGTCCTTGTCTTTTTTAACTTTGGACGACTTTTAAATTTATTCACTTGCCATTATTCACAAAAATATTCAAAACATAATCTTGCATTCTTTTTAACCAATAACCACACTAATACACAACAAACTCCAAAGAATGACCATTTGGTTCACAAAAACCAAAAATGGAACAAAAAGAAATAAAGGCTCAAGAATCTAAAGATGTGGCTTGAAAAGATGGGAAAAAGCTCAAATGGTTAGCAAGTAGGCAAATGTAAACCCAAAAATAACAAAAATGATGAATACTATCCTATATAAAAAAAATTACCACCCCGAAAAGATGCCTTTGTCCTCCCTAAATGGTTCAGTCTCGGTCTTAAGAAATATGAGTCAAGATTCTAGATAAGGTCTGCAATAGTCAAGGATCCATGCCACTCATGCAAATAACTCTTAAAGGCTTGAAAAAGTATAAACCTCACATGGATGTAGCAAAAACTCACTATTGGTTTGAAATCGACTATAGGAAGCAACTACCTAACATGTCTCATACCAGTAGAATCCGGTTTCATGATCCCACTAGTTCTAACCAACTACCTTAGCATGCTATATCCTAGAATCAACCAAGCATACTCTCATACCGTGCACACCGTTACCATTTAAGAACAATAGCATTCAATTATTCAAGTTTAAATGTTATTATGTCCAAAGCAAGAACAAAACAAAACACATTGCAAATTTGCCTTGATGGAAACAAAAATCTTTTTGGAGTTTTTTAAAATATAAGAAACATGGAAAAGCATATACAAAGGTACATAACATATATGAATCAACATCCCACCAAACATGATAGAATACCCTCCCCCAAGCTTAAATGAGACAATACACTCAAACATAAATCAAATAATCCATGGTAGGGGAAAACAAGGAGATCAATCCAATATACCAACATATGTCCAATAAGTCATCATCCACTAGAGAAAGAGCAAGGAAGGAAATTACCGGATATTAGGTAGGTGTAAATACCCGCAAATGACCCAATTAAACCTTTCAAAGCTAATTTCTCAAGAATTGAACCTTGTATCCATATGCTCGCAAAAATAGGAGTCAACCCTCCTTGATTCTTGATCCAAATCGAAGCATCATAGTATATCAAGTCATGTACTTAGCAAAAGGCACACAAACACTTCCATGAGAGAAAATCTATTCTAAAAACAGAAGAAAATCTAATCTAAAACACGGGTTACTTCCCGAGAAAGGCTTACTTAAGGTCCAAGCTTGACCGCTTTAGTAAATAATATTGCAATGAACGCAAGAGCTTGTCAAATGCACTACTACACATTTCATATGAAAGCAAGTATGCACATGACAAAAATAAGGCATGCAGCAAGCATAGTGCACACCTATAAGGAGAGAGATGCCAAGAGAAGGAAGAAGAATCAAAAGAAAACTCAACAAAATAAGAAGAAAAAGAAAAAGAAGAAGAAGAAGAAGATGAAGAAGAAGAAGAAGAAGAAGAAGAAGAAGAAGAAGAAGAAGAAGGCAAACTCTCCTCAATATATTTTTGGGTGGGAACATCACCCTTTTCCGCAATTGGAGACAAATGAGCCTCATACAAATCATCATAGACAAGGGGGTCCCTAATAGGCTCACTAACAAAGGAAGGGAGGAATAAAGGAGTGTGGGAGATATGGTAGAAACTCCTTGAGAAAGGGGCCTTATAGGAGGAAATAGGGGCTATGGTCTCTCTAATGGACTCTTCCTCACCACCATGCCTCAAATCACCTATAAGAGCATGGAAATCAATCATAAAATCCTCAAAAGAAGAACACTCATGATCACCATCTCCCTCAAACATCTTACTCCCAAGAGGAACCACAAAATCTCCTCCACTACATTCATGAACAACTAATCCTTCAACTTCCTTAAAGCCCAAAGTCTCAAATCCATGCATGAATGGATTCAAATTTAACTCAAAATCATCTCTCTCCCATGAAGCATCCTCAATAAACATGCTTAAAAGGCTATGGCTATTCCTTATACACTCACATTTGACATAACCTCAAACGAGTCCGAATACTCAAAGATAGAAGAGTCACATTCATACACTTGAGACTCATCACAATCAATAAAGGAAGAGGTGTCTAGACTTAAATTATCATCAAAATCATCATCACTATTGACTCTCTTTCCTTCATTCCTATGCTCAACAATAGGATCCTCACACACTCTTGGTTGCTCGAAATTATCATCATCACCCTCAACACACACATTGGATTTGAAATTGTCCCACACAAGCATCAAAGATGACGATTGGCTTTCTAGCTCTTCATTTCTCTTTCTTCCCTCCTCAAGACGCTCCTTACTCTTTTTCATCACCTCCAATTGACTTTTCATAGAATTAAGAATCGACTCCTTTTTAGGCCCAAGATAGTCACTAAGCTCAATATGCCTAATTTGAGTTTTCAAAGTAGCAATAAGAGATTCAAAAGGTGTAATAGATTGAGGCTCAACAAGAGAAGAAGAAGTACAACCAAAGCTAGGATCATCATCATTACAAACATGTGCATTTTAATTAAATAGGGGATTGGGTGCATTTTCAAATGTATGAGATTTGTTAGCTTGAACATGCAACTCATTATCATGAACAAAAGAGGAAATAAAATTGGAAGAAATAATTCTAGGTTCAACTGTGGGATCATGTGACACATCATGGTAAATCATGCTAAATCATGCTAACATTGGAAGAATTAACACATTGCACATCAAAAATAGAAGCACGATTAACCTTATTATAGACTTCCCAAGCAAACAAAACACTACTACAAAATCAGCCAAAGAGACCCGTCCAAATTAGCCAAAGAGACTGCTTTAGAGGCGGTCTCTAGCTAAGCGGTCTCTTTGGCAAAGAGACTACTTGACTAGAGGCGGTCTCTAGAATGAGAAAACTAAGACCGCCTATTGAAGATAGGCAGTCTCTTTTTTGTGAAAAACTAAGACCGCCTGTGGAAGATAAGCAGTCTCTTTTTTAAGAAATTTGAGACCGGTTTTTAAACTTAACAGGTTTCTCCAATATCATTTAAAATAAAAAAAAAAAAATTGCTTATTTGATACGAATTTTAAAATTATAAATTTATAATCACAATTCATCAATATAACTCATTTAATTTTTTTACATTATTAAATATAGAGTAAAAAATAATTCTTGAATGTCATATACCTCAAAGATTACAAACATGATACAAATAAACAGTAATTGAAAATCCAATACACAAAAATAAAATAAAAAAACAAAACGTTGTAAATGATAACTTCCAGTTCCAAAGATCTTCTAGATGATAACTTTAAGAAATCTTTACCTGTAACCACAAACATACACAAAGTAAAATCGGACAAAAATTAGTATCTAATAAAATAAATCAGAAAAATTAAACCAGCATAATTAAAAAAAAAAAAAAAAAACCATTGTTTTTTTTAAAAAAAACCCCAAAACGTAAAAGAAAAAGGGAATAAAGCTAATACATCCATTGAAAAAACCCCCAAAACGAAACCGAAAAACACATCATGTTCAAATCTCATAAATTTCAAAAAAAATGGCGAAAATTGGTTTTGAAACAAAAACATTAACATGCAAAATAAACAAACTATAATCAATTACCATGGCTAAACGAAAAATCGGACAAAAAAAGCAAAGTTTAAAAGAAATTCAGATTTTTAATTAAGAAAAAATGATAAAAATGAACATCAGATGACTAGAACACAAAGATCTACTCAAATAAAATAATAGATAACTAGAAAAAAAATGAAGGGGAAAAAACCCCTATTTTTTACGACACATATAAGAGCAAAATAAAAAAAAAATTGAAAAGGGGGATTGAAGAATTCTCACCGTCGAGAATAGAAGAGCTTAATTTCCATAATTTTGCTCTCTTTCTTTTCTTCGTTAATGGCTGCTCGAATTGAACAGTTTCTAGCTATTTGGCTTGAAGGAAGGAAATAGTTAGGGTTTGAAGGAGGAGAGAGAAAGAGATGAGAGAAGAAGAGAAAGGAAATGAGCGGCGGTAACTAAGGTAGGGAATGAAGAGGAGAGAGAAGTTAAAGAGAAAAAGTGAGTGGGGACCTGCGTGGAACCTCAAAAACCAAGAGACCGGTTTTTAATGTTAACAGGTCTATCTATCAAAAACAAGAGACCAGTTTTCGCAAAACGCGGTCTCTTGTTTATTTTTGATAAATAATTTTTTCTCAAAATAAACACAAGAGACCCGTTGTCTTAAATAACCGGTCTCTCGAATAAATTTACCACTCCAACCAATAAAGTTAGAGACCCGTTATTAATAACAAACGGTCTCTTGGATCAAAGAGACCGCTTATGTAGATGACAGGTCTTATATATTGGGTCTCTTTGGCCAATTTTGTAGTAGTGAAACATAAAATTCCCAAGCATCTTCAATAGAAAATGCTCTAAATCTACCATTATTAATTCCTTCAATTATATCCCTAGTTTTCTCAATCAAACCAAAATAACAAATCTCACAAGCCTCCCAAAGACTACAACGATTATAGTAATGAAATCCCTTAAGTCTATTGAAATATTCACAAAAAGGCTCATCATCATATTGAGAAAAAGATAGACATGCCATTTTTACAAAGCAAACAAAAACAAATAAAAGAAAAGTATAAACAAATACCTGGACTCAAGCAATCAAAAACACTAAAACATAGACACCGTTCCCCGACAACGGCGCCATTTTGACAAGAGTCGGACTAGGTCATTGGACTAATCCTCCCTACGCAAAACAAAATCTATAAACACTTAACTAACCTAAATACAAGTATAAAGGTAAGTCAAGGGTCGAACATAAAGGAACGATAATGTTTAAGTGCTTTCAATTAAGTGCCTAAGATAGGTCGAAGTCTAAGGATAAAAGGTGACACTAAAAACTACTTAAACGAAGAAACCAAACAAATAAATAGGAATCAATATAATGAAACACTAGGGTTTAGAATCCTCAAATATTAGCAATGAACATAGAAAATTGGGATAGGAAGTTGACTAAGTCGAGTGATGCGAAGGAAAATCAATAATGCAATAGAAAGAGCAGATCAAGCTATTTTCCTAGGGGTCGAACTAGCGTCAACTACGATAAACTCTAGCTAGGAACGTCACAAGACACCTCAATCGTTAAATGCAAGCCACAAATCAATGGTCCGTATCAATGTGAACCTACAATGTAATCTAGTGTGAATAACTAGGGTGATCAAGCCTAAATCAAACACAAACATGCACATAATCAATCAACCTATTTAATCACATCATCAACTTCATCAATTATCCCCCAATTTACATCAATCCATCACATCATATATGATCACCATCACCCTAGCAAGCAAACTACTTTAGCAACATCATCAAATCAACAAACAACTATAGAAGACAAGAATCAACACTCAAAGAAGAAAAATTACTCTAATAAAAGATCAACGATCAAATTCCAATTAAAACAAATCAAACAATAATTGAAAACAATAATTGAGAAAGAGTTTATAAATGCTCATTAATAATAGAGAAGATCTCCAATATAATTGTCACCATTGAATCTTCAATCTCTCAATCACCATTGAAATTCCTCACTTTCTTTGTCTAAAATATACTCCTAAAACTAACCCTAAAACTAGAGAGATTAGCTTTCCACTAAGCTAAGAATATGATCAAAATCTTATATGAAAACTTATTCTCAACTTGCCCGAAAAATCGGGTCACAAAGATATTTATAGAGGCGCAAAAACACCAAAAACCGAGCAACAAATACCCAAGGAGGGCGCGCCCGCGCAGCAAGGGAGGTGCGCCCGCACCACCCAGTGGTGCGTCCTCGTCAAAGGGTGGTGCGCCCGCACCCGAGTTCTGCGCGCCCGCGCTTCTCTAGGTTTCTTCAAAATTCTCGCGGCTTCGTTCGTTTGCTAAGGTCGCACGACTATGATGATGATGAACACTAGGAGTGGCAGTAGCTAATGCTCTTTATTAGTGGGTACACCACTTCTTAATGGTAGCACGGTATGAGAGCGCAAGTGCTAAGACATGGAATTTCCACTTCCTTGTATCTTGAGCTTTCCAAATGTCGTGAGCTTGCTCCAAAGGCTTTCACCACCTTATTAGATCACCAATATCAAAACCTGAACCTCGTACAATTCCTACAACCACGAAAATAGAGAAAATAAAGGAGAAAAGGCTAGAAAACCAACGAAATACACAAAAACTACAAAATAAGAGAGGAAAGGAAAAACTAAGCAACAAAGCAGAAGACTAAGCATTTAGTGAGCAAGAAAGCTATGAAAAGCGGATGAAATCAACCTAAATGCTCATCAAATGGGTACCATTTATGACACCCATCAAATGCCCCCAAGCTTATCTTTTGCTCGTCCTCGAGCAAAACATAACTAAGGGAGTGAAAATGACGAGCTTATTCAAACAAGCTAAAGAGAAGAAGAGACAAGAATATACACTAACTAACTTTCGTAGAAATCACAGTCAATTTTAGCAACTAAAGACAAGCCATTTTAACCCCTAGATCGACGTAGAGGACGAGTGATGCTCTCAAAAGGGTTTACTAAGAGTTTAACCCATAACTTTCATAATAATACAAACAAGGCAAAGCACGAAAAACAGGTCAAAAGGAAAGACAAACAAACAAATGTTCATGAAAGGACTTCTCCAAATGTACAAGCACAAATGAATGCAAATCTTTCTAAACAAGTAAGGGTGTGCACGTTCCAAGATACCCAAGGTTGATTGAAACATAAATATGCTAAGCATAGGAACTAGCTTTCACAATCCACTTTCATCCCAAACGATCTTACCACGTTCTTCCTACTAGTCTCATATCAACCTCTAGTGAGAATCCCAATGATTCCTGGAAGGAACCGGAAAAAGAGAATTTTTAGGCTATTCGATTTCTTGACTATGCATCTCTTCTCCTTAGGCTAAAACTCACATTTCTCTCCACCAATGAATGACTCAACCACTTAGGTCAAAAGGTCTTTCCCCAAGGTTGTAACGTTAAGGCAAAAGGATGAGGGTAGGCAAAAATTTAAAATTTGGTGGTTAACCTAAATTGTGAAGCAAAGATTGCGCATTTCTTTACACCATAACCAAGTAATCACCAATCAAAAACAACAACACCGCCAAGCTTATTCAAAGCTATAAATTACAAACATATACACCATAACCAAGTAATCACCAAACAAAAACAACAACACCCCTAAACTTATTCAAAGCTATAAATCACAAACATATACACAAAAAGCGTGAGAACACTTCCCCCCAAGCTTTAATGGAGGATTGTCCTCAATGCTCAAAAAGGAAGAATACTCACATCAAAATTTTTTTGCATTTTTCATTTTTAACTTTTTTTTTCTTTAATAGTGCTTTGTCCTCGCCTCTTTTAACTTTGGACGGCTTTTAAACTTTGCACTTGCTTTGTCCTTACCTTTTTTAACTTTGGACGTCTTTTTAATTTATTCACTTGCCATTATTCATAAAAATATTCAAAACACAATCTTGCATTCATTTGAACCAATAACCATACTAATACACCACAAACTCCAAAGGATGACCATTTGCTTCACAAAAACCAAAAATGGAACAAAAAGAAATAAAGGCTCAAGAATCTAAAGATGTGGCTCTAAAAGAAGGGAAAAAGCTCAAATCGTTAACAAGTAGGCAAATGTAAACCCAAAAATAACAAAAATGATGAATACTATCCTAGAAAAACAAAAATTACCACCCCGAAAAGATGCCTATGTCCTCGATGCCTTTGTCTTCCCTAAATGGTTCGGTCTCGGTTTTAAGAAATATGAGTCAAGATTCTAGATTAGGTCTGCAATAGTCAAGGATACATGCCGCTCATGTAAAAAAATCTTGAAGGCTTAAAAAAGTATAAACCTCACATGAATATAGCAAAACTCACTATTGGTTTAAAATCGACTATAGGAAGCAACTACCTAACATGTCTCATACAAGTAGAATCCGGTTTTATGATCCCACTAGTTCTTACCAACTACCTTAGCATGCTTTATTCTAGAATTAACCAAGCATACTCTCATACCGTGCACACCGTTACCATTTAAGAAGAATAACATTCAATTATTCAAGTCCAAATGTTATTATGTCCAAAGCAAGAAAAAACAAAACACATTGCAAATTTGCCTTGATAGAAACAAAAATCTTTTTGAAGTTTTTTAAAATATAAGAAACATGGAAAAGCATATACAAAGGTGCATAGCATATATGAATCAACATCCCACCAAACATGATAGAATACCCTCCCCCAAGCTTGAATGAGACAATACACTCAAACATAAATCAAATAATCCATGGTAGGGGAAAACAAGGAGATCAATCCAATATACCAATATATGTCCAACAAGTCATCATCCACTAGAGAAAGAGCAAGGAAGGATAATACCGGATATTAGGTGGATGTAAATACCCGCAAATGACCCAATTAAACCTTTCAAAGCTAATTTTTCAAGAATTGAACCTTGTTTCCATATGCTCGTAAATATAGGAGTCAACCCTCCTTGATTCTTGATCCAAATCAAAGCACCAAAGTATATTAAGTCATGTACCTAGCAAAAGGCACACAAAAACTTCCATGAGAGAAAATCGATTCAAAAAATAAAAGAAAATCTAATCTAAAACACGGGTTACTTCCCGAGAAAGGCTTGCTTAAGGTCCAAGCTTGACCACTGTAGTAAATAATATTGCAATGAACGCAAGAGCTTGTCAAATGCACTATTACACATTTCATATGAAAGCAAGTATGCACATGACTAAAATAAGGCATGAAACAAGCATAGTGCACACCTATGAGGAGAGAGTTGCCAAGAGAAGGAAGAAGAATCAAAAGAAAACTCAACAAAATAAGAAGAAAAAGAAAAAGAAGAAGAAGAAGAAGAAGAAGAAGAAGAAGAAGAAGAAGAAGAAGAAGAAGAAGAAGAAGAAGAAGAAGAAGAAGAAGAAGAAGAAGGAGAAGACGAAGAAGAAGAAGAAGAAGAAGAAGAAGAAGAAGAAGAAAAAAGAAGGCAAACTCTCCTCAATATATTTTTGGGTGGAAACATCACCCTTTTCCCCAATAGGAGACAAATGAGCCTCATACAAATCATCATAGACAAGGGGTCCCCTAATAGGCTCACTAACAAAGAAAGGGAGGAATAAAGGAGTGTGGGAGATATGGTAGAAACTCCTTGAGAAAGGGGCCTTATAGGAGGAAATAGGGGCTATGGTCTCTCTAATGGACTTTTCCTCATCACCATGCCTCAAATCACCTACAAGAGCATGGAAATCAATCATAGAATCCTCAAAAGAAGAACACTCATGATCACCATCTCCCTCAAACATCTTACTCCCAAGAGGAACCACAAAATCTCATGCACTACATTCGTGAACAACTACTCCCTCAACTTCCTTAAAGCCCGAAGTCTCAAATCCATGCATGAATGGATTCAAATTAAACTCAAAATCATCTCTCTCCCATGAAGCATCCTCAATGAACTTGCTTAAAAGGCTATGGCTATTCCTTATACACTCACATTTGACATAACCTCAAACGAGTCCGAATATTTATAGATAGAAGAGTCACATTCATACACTTGAGACTCATCACAATCAATAAAGGAAGAGATGTCTAGACTTAAAATATCATCAAAATCATCATCACTCTTTACTCTCTTTCCTTCACTCCTATACTCAACAATAGGATCCTTACACATTCTTGGTTGCTCGAAATTATCATCATCACCCTCAACACACACATTGGATTTGAACTTATCCCACACAAGCATCAAAGATGACGATTGGCTTTCTAGCTCTTCATTTCTCTTTCTTCCCTCTTCAAGACGCTCCTTACTCTTTTTCATCACCTCCAATTGACTTTTCATAAAATTAAGAATCGACTCCTTTTTAGGCCCAAGATAGTCTCTAAGCTCAATATGCCTAATTTGAGTTTTCAAAGTAGCAATAAGAGATTCAAAAGGTGTAAGAGATTGAGGCTGAAAAAGAGAAGAAGAAGTACAACCAAAGGTAGGATCATCATCATTACAAACATGAGCATTTTCATTAAATAGGGGAGTGGGAGCATTTTCAAATGTATGAGATTTGTTAGCTTGAACATGCAACTCATTATCATGAACAAAAGAGGAAATAAAATTGGAAGCAATTGTACTAGGTTCAACTATGGGATCACGTGACACATCTGACGAGGGGAAAACTAGGTCGTTATCTAATCTTCCCTCGGTTAAACTAAATTTATAAACACTTAACAAACCCTAATACGAGTATAGAGGCAAGTCAAGGGTCGAACCCAAAGGAACGGTAATGTTCAAGCACTTTCAATTATGCGCCCAGCTAGGTCGAAGACGGAGGTAAGAGAGAATACTAACAACTAACAAAACAAGTAATCAAGGAAATAAAACACTAGGAATGGGGATCAACAAGTAATCATGTCAATTGCAACAACTTGGAAAAGTATGCCAATCAAAGGTTGTGAGGACTAATGAAAAGAGCAGTCAATTGGAATCAAAGAGCTATCTCCTAATTGTTAAGCTAGGGTTCACTATGAATATCAAATCAAGAGAATCACAATCAAAACCAATAGAAAATTGCAATCCCTAAATCCATTGTTCGTGTCATTAGCAATTACAATGCAATCTAGCATAATTCTCAAGGCCTAATTGAATTACGCACATGCAAACCTTCATTAATCACTTTAATCTCAACAATTAATCAACACAATTCCAAAATTAATCACAATTAATCAATCATAAAAGTTTCACCCAATTCCTAGCCAACAACTACTCAAACAACATCCTCAAATCAACTTTCAACTATAGAGAACAAGAATCAACAAAATATCAAGAACAATTACTCTAATCAAACATCAAATATCAAAATCAAACCAAACAAACATCAAATTAAACAAAGCAATTGAATGAGGAAGAGTTTAGAAATTCTCATTGATAATTAGGAAGATCTCCAACACAATTGTCACACTTGCATCTTCAATCTCTCAATCACCATTGAAATTCCTCACTTTCTCTCTCTAAAACTATTCCTAATCTAGCCTAACCTAGAGAGAGAAGCTCTCAACCTAAGAGAGAGAAAACTAAGCTAAGAAAAAATAATAAAGGAAAGAAAATAAAATAAAATAAACTAAGAAAAAGGGAAATAAAAATAATAAAGGAAAATAAATTAAAAAGAGAAATAAGAAAAGAGAAATAAAATAAAATGAAAAGGAAAGGAAATAAATAAAAGGAAAAGAAAAAGAAAACAAATCCCCATCAAAAATCAAAACATCAAACCCAAAAATATACACTTCTCCTTCGAATTTTTCAGCTGCTTGTTCTCCATTGAAGCGCATCACCATCTTCACCGTCCATCAATCATCATCAACTTCAATCATCACCGCTCATCTCATCATCTATCATCGGGCATCAATCAAGGTCGTTGGTCTTCATTAAAACCACGTGAGAAGCTTGTGATACGGGTTCAAATTGAACCCAAAAAGCCGCGCCCGCGGTGGTCTAAGCCGCGCCCTCTCCAGAGCCACCGCGTCCGCGGGAAGATCTCGGGACAATCGCGGCTACTTACTGCCTGATTTGAGGCATCGAGCTCGCGTCCGCTCCTCTCACACCCTCGCCCTCGGGAAATTTCAATTGAATTGGGTCTTGATTGAGTTCGATTGGTGGCAGCTCAAGGTGGAGAAGGGTGGCTGCCGATTGGTGGTGATGTTGCGGAGTGGTGGCTGTTGCGGGAACAGGGGAATGTGGTTGGAGATGAACTGGAGCTGCTGCTGCAATTTGTGCTTAAATTGGTGACGCAAATGGTGTTGGGAAATTGGTGGACTGGTGGTTGGTTTGGTTGCGCCACCAAGTGCGATGGAGGCAGCAGCGTGAGGCTTTGGTGAGTGGTAGTTGTTGTTGTTGGGGTTGCGAATTGGTGAAGCAAAGGGTGAGCAGGGGCTGGTGGAAGTTGGTCGTTTGTGAGGCTGTTGTGTTGTGGCTGTTGTGTTAGGAGCAGGGGAGCGTTGCTGTTATAGGTGTTGTTGGTTGTTGTGTTGCAATAAAGGGAGTGATTTGGTGTGGTGGAGGATAGGATATAGTGGGGTGTAGGATAAGACGGCAGCAAGGGTGATGACTTGTGCTGGCTTGTTTTCGTTGCAACAACTTAATTGATTTTGAACTTGAGACCTCGAAACATCAAGCTTGAATATCGGAACTCCGAATATGACAATGTAACTCGTGTCTTGTCCCGAGCAATCACCTACACGAACAACCAAACATGAGGGAGAAATAGAAGGCAAATAAAATAAAATGACAAAAAATAAAATGAAAAAAAATAAAATAGATATAAAAGAAATAAAAGAAATAAACTAAAACTATGAATTAAGGACTAAAATAATGAAAAACTCATAAAAACTAAACAAAACTCAAAATGAATGATTAAAATGGAAAACCAAATAAAACTAAGGGAAAATAATGAAGGAAAATAGAGAAAAAGAACCTAAATCTTATTCTTTTGAGCGCCATAAATGACGCTCATCAACATCATGGTAAATCATGCTAACATTGGAAGAATTAACACATTGCACATCAAAAATAGAGGCACGATTACTTTAATTATAGACTTCCCAAGCAAACCAAACATAAAATTCCCAAGCATCTTCAATAGAAAATGCTCTAAATCTACCATTATGCATTCCTTCAATTATATCCCTAGTTTTCTCATTCAAACCAAAATAACAAATCTTACAAGCCTCCCAAAGACTACAACGATTATAGTAAAGAAATCCCTTAAGTCTATTAAAATATTTACAAAAAGGCTCATCATCATATTGAGAAAAAGATAGACATGTCATTTTTACAAAGAAAACAAAAATAGATAAAAGAAAAGTATAAACAAAGACCTAGACTCAAGCAATCAAAAACACTCAAACATAGACACCGTTCCCCGGCAACGGCGCCATTTTGACAAGGGTCGGACTAGGTCGTTGGACTAATCCTCCCTACGCCAAACAAAATTGATAAACACTTAACTAACCAAAGTTCAAGTATAAAGGTAATTCAAGGGTCGAACCTAAAGGAACGGTAATGTCTAAGTGCTTTCAATTATTTGACTAAGATTGGTCAAAGTCTAAGTATAAAAGGTGACACTAACAATTACATAAATGAAGAAACCAAACAAATAGATAGGAATCAATATAATGAAACACTAGGGTTTAGAATCCTCAAATATTAGCAATGAACACAAAATGGGATAGGAAGTTGACTAAGTCGAGTGATGCGAAAGAAAATAAATCATGCAACTAAAAGAGCATATCAGGCTATTTTCCTAGAGGTCTAACTAGCGTCAACTACAATAAACTCTAGCTAGGAACGTCACAAGGCACCTCAATCGTTCAATGCAAGCCACAAATCAATGGTCCGTATCAATGTGAACCTACAATGCAATCTAGTGTGAATAACTAGGGTGATCAAGCCTAAATCAAACACAAACATTCACATAATCAATTAACCAAATAAATCAAATCATCAACTCCATCAATTATCCCCCAATTTACATCAATCCATCACATCATATAAGCTTTACCATCACCCTAGCAAGCAAACTACTCTAGCAACATCATCAAATCAACAAACAACTATAGAAAACAATAATGAACACTCAAAGAAGAACAATTCTAATCAAAGATCAAAGATAAAAATCCAATCAAAACAAATCAAACAATAATTGAAAACAATAATTGAGACAGAGTTTAGAAATGCTCATTGATAATAGAGAAGATCTCCAATACAATTTTCACCATTGAATCTTCAATCTCTCAATCACCATTGAAATTCCTCACTTTCACTCTTTAAAATCTACTCCTAAAACTAACCCTAAAACTAGAGAGAGAAGCTCTCAACTAAGCTAAGAATATGATCTAAATCTAATATGAAAACATATTCTCAACTTGTCCCAAAAATCGGGTTACAAAGATATTTATAGAGGCGCTAAAACACCAAAACTCGAGCAACAATTACCCAAGGAGGGTGCGCCCGCGCAGCAGGGGAGGTGCACCCTCGCCACCCAGTGGTGCGCCCGCACCCGAGCTCTGCGCGCCCGCGCTTCTTTGGGTTTCTTCGAAATTCTCGCGGCTTTGTGCGTTCGCTAAGGTCACACGACTATGATGATGATGAACACTAGGAGTGGCAGTAGCTAATGCTCTTGATTAGTGGGTACACCACTTCTTAATGGTAGCACGGCATGAGAGCGCAAGAGCTAAGACTTGGAATTTCAACTTCCTTGTATCTTGAGCTTTTGAAATGCCGTGAGCTTGCTCTAAAGGCTTTCTCCACCTTAGTAGATCACCAATATCAAGACCTGAACCTTGTACAATACCTACAACTACGGAAATAGAGAAAATAAAGGAGAAAAGGCTTGAAAACCAACGAAATACACAAAAACTACAAAATAAGAGAGGAAAGGTAAAACTAAGCAACAAAGCATAAAACTAAGCATTTATTGAGTAAGAAAGCTATGAAAAGAGGATGAAATCAACCTAAATGCTCATCAAATGGGTTCCATTTATGACACCCATCAAATAGTAACTTTAAGGAAAATAATAAATCAATCAATTAAATTAAATAATTGAAATAGGGATTTGAGACCGAACCCTCGAAAGTATCAAACCTTTCACGTCTAGGGCGAAGGCAACTTCGAACTTGGCTAGGTGTTTCTACAATAATGTATGAGGTATTTTGAGAGATAGAAGTTTTAGAAAAATAAAAGACAGAGAAGGCTTCTAGCTTTTAGAGAGAGATGATTGTAGATGTTGATGTAGATGTTGATGATTTGAAAACATTGAGATATGACCCCTATTTATAATAAAAATAGCACGGGATCAAAGAAAATCATATTCAGAATAAACTTCTACCGTCGCAAACGACAGGAGCTAGCGCCAGACGACGAACCTCGTCGCCAGGTGACGAGGCCAACGCCAGGCGACGAATGTCAACGCTTGGTGACGACTCTAATGTCTCGCGCTGGTCCAAAAATCATTGCGGTTTTCCATGCGTAATTACCTGTAACATCGATTGCAGGTAATTGAGTGTCCGAGCAGTTTTCGAAATCAGATTTAATATTTTTTATTCTAAATAAAACATTCTTTTTTAAAATAATAATTAATAGGCCCTCCCCTAGATCATCGGGCCACCTTTAAATATCATTGGGCCTAATCTAATTTAATCCATAACTTCCTCATAAGTCATTAAAATTTGACCTATAATATATCATTGAAGAGCTCTTTTCGAGCCCAATCCAACTACAGTATTATTGGACCTTTATTATGGACCAAACCAAATTGGACTGGCTATTTTTCATAAATAGGAGTAAGCAAAGAAATATTTTTAGAAAATAGGAAGAAAAATATTTTAGTAAAAACATCCTTATCATTAGACTTTCCACACTATCTCCTCGTTCGTTAATCAAATGACGAATCTTAGATACTATAAAACTTTAATTTTCTGGCTTAAAATATTCCCTATAATTTTCGGACAAGGGCCATGTAATCCCCCATATTTTAAAATATATTATAAATGAAATTATATATTATTTATAAGATTTACTTGTATTTTTCCGGAATTTAATTTCAAAAGTTTCAAATTATTTTTGGGGTTGATAAACGATTTTATTACAAAGAACTTTTTATAAACCTTCCTTCTATAATTTATGTCCAACAAACAAACCAAACCCAGTTTACTTTCTTAATTGACCCATTAATTTAATGAGGCCCAATATCCCTACTTACCTTACTACCCTCTCTCCTATAAATACCCCATACATCCCCAAAAATTTCCCCACACAAAAGGTTAGTCTTATTTTCTTTCTCCTTTGTTTTATTAATTTGTGTAATTATAATTATTGATTATGAGTTTTGATTTTATTGTTTGAAATTAATTTAATTAATATCAAATTGTATTTTGATGATTAAAATTTATAATTTCAGATTTTATAAATGTTATAATTTTCAGATTTTGTAAATTTAATAACCTAGGGTTTTTAATCATTGAAAATCATGATTTTAGGGTTTTTATAAACAATCGATTTAGGGCTTTTATAGTAATGATGTTTTGAAATTTTGGTGATTATACTACTAATTAGTTTAACTTAATTCCAGATTATTTTGAACACGTAAATTCGTGTTTTAATGTTTAGATTTTGGTTCGTTAATATTAATCTCGTTTTAATCCCGATCAGGTTATGAAATCATCCGATTTTGACAAAAAAAGTAGTGTTTTCCATGTGGAAACAATGTTTTAAGAAAGAATCACTACCTTTGGTAGTGGGCACCACCCTTTCGTGGCCAAATTCAGCCTCTAAATATTATTTTCGGACAGTTTTTGATTTTTAACGAAGTTTTTTTTATGCTTAATGTTTATAAATAGTTTTGGGTTTTGATTTTATAGTATAAAGTTTATATTTTTAGTATCAAAATCATGTTTTTATGTTTTAAACTAATAATTTCAGATTATAATTGTTGTTATAATTTTCAGATTTTATAATTTTAAAAACCTAGGGTTTCAATTTATTTAAATTGGGATTTTAGGGTTCTTATCACTAATTAAATTGGGGCTTTTGTTCCTATTGGATTTCTAATGATTAATTAAGCATAAAAACATGTTTTTAATGAAGTTTTAAGGAGTTTTAATCTAAATTATATTGCTGAAAATTTGGTTAAGTATTAATTTATTATTGTTGCTTGTTTTCTAGGAAGTGATTATTTCTTAGGAGACTTTTAAGTGATTAAAAGTGGCACAAAGGATTGTTTATACGAGGTACGTACATGTCTACTTCGTTGTAAGTAGTATCATGTTTAGGTACCAAAGAAAAGAACTTAGTTTCATGATTAGAGAACACTTGGATGAAAATTGTTTGGTTATACATTTAATTAATTCATGTGCTTATGTTTATGAGACATGTTTTGGTGAATTGATTATGTTTGTATGGAATTATGGATGCAAACATGTTGAATTATTGGATTAATTGTTTGTATAATTATTACCTTATATTATTATTGTATAATTGGATATTCATATGCTTGAGTGTATGTATATATGATTGACGTATATAATTTTATGATATGATCTGATTTAATTGTCTTGCTACTATTGTTATATTGAATGATTGTGTTATATTTCTGGGGTTTTTTTTAATGTTATTGCTATAGGGAGTATTGTTCTTGAGGTTTTAGGATTATTAATGCAGAGTATTATTTTTGGGTTGAGATATGATTATATTTGAGTTATTAGTATGTGTTTTAAGAGTTGAGACATTATGAATCGAATTTTTATGTTATTTGGGAACATGTGCCAATATTGAGATATTATAAATTAATTTGTGAATGGTTATTTGATCAATGTGTGAGATCAAAAGGTTGAGAATTATTTATTTTGTTATGGGTTTGAGGCTCGGCGTTATAGACCTTAGTCCTTGGCATGTTGGTAATGAGATAATGATCATGAGTTAAGAATGAGGTACAATCTTTATTATTTATTTTTCTATGGTCCCCTACAGTGGGAATTGACCCGTATGTGGTCTGGTTCAAGGTGTTTTTTAGTTATTGGGAGTATTCAAGTTTTTATACTAGTTGGTTTTATTCGAATTACCCATGTCCAAGGCTAGGTATAAAACAAAGAGCATGGCAAACTTATTGGTTATGAAGTGAGTAAAGTTTCGTATTATTATTCGAGGTTGAGTTGTTAAAGGTTATTTTCAGAGTACAATGTGTTATGTAGTTTTGAACTACATTATTTAATTGAGCTAGTAATGTTGATTATCCTAGACTAACTTTGTGAGAATGGAGTCGCGCCCATTCTTGCATCGCGCTAAACTTTTATTTTAAATGGTCATTTGGGACCAAAATGATTTGGTGGATTGGACAACCTCGTCTATTGCTTACTCCAACTAAATTAATTAAATTAAATATAAAGAGTCAAGTGTTTGGGATTGATTAGCAAGTATGTTGAGTCGATTGAATTGTTTAAGTGTGGAGTCTTGATTAATGAATTTATGTTGTATGTTTATTTACTTTAACTAGTTGAGCATGCTAGGTTTTGTGCGTTGTAGCTTGTATGTACTCAGCTTTGCTGATTGCGTGCTTTTGTGTGTGTTTTCTTTGGTCATGGCCTTCGCCTTTCAATGACCCTGTGATGATCCAATTATTACACTTGTATTATTGGGGAGCAGTATCGCACAGGTTATCTTGATGATGTGAAGTTCGGGGATTTGACATACGCATTGTCAAGGGATTGGTGTGATTGAGAGTATTCGTTCTTTGTGTTGAACTTATTTATGTCTTACTATTTTAATTATGTTTTGGGATTTTGGAATATTGTTTTGGTTTTAATAAGGCCTTTATGGTTCCAATTTGTAAGCTTTGACTTATTGGTTTTCTAAATTATATTATTTTAATATTTAAGTTGGATTTCCGTTGCAATACTTTGATAAAGCCTTCACGTTTTAACACGTGGCGGTAACATGCCAATGGTTCTCCTCTATTTTTATTTAAAGTAAGTGGTTTGGAAAAGGGAGAATTATTGGGGTGTTACAGGCCAATGTTTGATGAATTGTCTAAGTCAGAGTCTGAGTTAGAGTCTTTCCCCATCGAGTCTTTCAAGTCCTTAGTTGTAGCACCCTCTTCTTCTTTGTTAGAAACTTGGTGTCTACAATGGTTCTTTTTCCTTGAGAAAGAGAAAACCTCTACTTGGGAAGCCATTGTGAATACTTTTATTGATAGGTATAAATGCATTATTCAAGTTGAAACTGATCATAGGGAACTTGAAATTCACAAACAAAAAGAGAATGAAGGTTTTACTTGTTTCTTTAATAAGTGGAGGGAAACCTCTGCTAAGATGATTGAGGTCCCTACTGAAAAAGATTCAGTGAGAATGTTCTTAAAAAAATCTCAAGGAAAAATACTCTAAGCATCTCAAGTACCAAAGCAACTTGAATACCTTTAAGGTCGTTTATGACATTAGAATAAATATTGAAGATGACCTTGCAAAACAAAAAGCTGCTAACACTAACTATAACCTTTAATGTCCCAATGACTCTTGTAGATAACAGATCGGCAATAAACGTCTGTCCACTCCGAACCTCTAGGATGTTAGAGATAAAAAATGAAGATTTGTCTCCGTCACACAGGAAATAAGAGCCTATGACAACACTCGTTGCCAAGCTCTTGTACTATCATTATGAATGTGACGGAAGGAGTCATTGACCATGCCACTACGTTTCAAGTGGTTCACATTAAAGCCTCTTTCAACCTATTGTAGGGACGCCCTTGGCTTCATGACCTAAAGTTCGTCCCTTCATCCCTTCATCAACAAGTGAAGGTCATAGTTGGAGGAATCCCTATCAAAATCGATGTTTCACTAATGAGGATCAAAGCTATTGAAAATCCCATAATAAACGTGGAGCACGATGAAGATGACGAGGACTTGTGGGCCTTTAACGAAGAGGTCTCCTTAATCGAGTAAGATGAAAGGACCACTCTTTACTACAACCTCCACTCCAATATGACAGTGAATGCTATCCTTAAAAACAAGGAAACTTTCCGGGAATGACCCTTTGAAAGAAGAAAGGAATAGCAAAACAGATAGGACTACTTGGCCTCCATAAATTGGATACTTTGAACTTGGTTTTAAACCGACTCTAGAAGATCTTAAGCGAGCCCAAGAAAAGGCAAATGCACGTAGAAACGCTTGTACCCAAAAGAAAGAAATCCCAATGGATCGTTACCCTCTTACTCTAAATGGCGAATTTATAAAAGAGGGAGAGGATTATCCATGCTACGAATTCCCTGAACCCTTTGTCAAGAATAGGATAAGACAACTTGGATTCGAAATATTTCTGGATTGCAATTTCATAGACGATGTCCCAACTCCCATCCATAAAGAAAAGGCAACCCCATGCTTTGACTTTAATGTCATTGGACTTCTCTTTGCGTACGAAAATAATGAGCCAAAGCGCATTGAAGACAATTCCTCGCTCATTAAAACAGTACTACAGAGTGATAGCTTTGATCCCTCCAAACTTATCATTCCGGCAGAGGGTCTAGTTCAAGGGTGGGGAAAGACTGTGAAAGTGACCACCCCAAGCGGAAGAAAGATCTCTATAACTACCGGACAAGGGCCAATGTTTGATGAATCAGAGTCTGAGTTAGAGTCTTCCCCTATCGAGTTTTCCAAGTCCTTAGTTGTAGAACCTTCTTCTTCTTCCTTAGTATCTTCCCCTAGGATAGTTAATAATCAAGTCCCTATGGACATTTCTTTATTTGATGTAATGCTTTCAGAGTTTAATAGTATGTCCTCTTCTGCTTACTTCTCGTGTCATTCTTCAACTCAAGATATTGAGCATTGCTTAACTAACAATGAAAGTGACAAAGAAATAATTAAAGCAATCGAAACACTCGAAAATAAAACACCAATAATTTAGGACACTACAACGGTTGACATCTTAAAAGATCAAACCATTAAAAGAGAAGTTAAAATCGGACTAACAGTTAATAAAGAAGAAAGAGCCGATTTTATTAATCTATTAAAAGAATTTATCGATGTATTCTCTTGGTCATATAAAGATATGCTAGGCATTAATAGAGAAATAGCTCAACACACAATTTCACTAATTCCATGAATGAAACTTGTAAAACAAAAGTTACGTCGAACGAAAACCGACGTGGCTCTTAAGATAAAAGAAGAAGTACAAAAAAATATAACAACAGGTTTTATTTGGGTATCCAAATACCCTTAATGGGTTGCAAATGTAGTCCCAGATCTGACGAAGGATGGAAGAGTACGAATGTGTGTCGACTATCGATATCTAAATACGGTAAGTCCAAAGGACGACTTCCCTTTACCACGCATCGATATTCTAGTAGATAATACAGCGAATCACGCGTTTCTCTCATTCATGGATGGAAATGCAGGGTACAATCAGATCCTCAAGGCAGGATAAGACATGGAGAAGACAACTTTCATAACACCTTGGGGCACTTACTGCTACACAGTAATGCCATTCGGGTTGAAAAATGTGGGATCCACTTAACAACGAGCAGCGACTGCTTTACTTCATGATATGATGCACAAGGAAGTCGAAGTCTATGTAGATGACATGATTTTGAAATCAAAGGATCGACCAGGGCATTTGGTAGCCCTACGAAAATTCTTTGAAAGATTAAGAAAATAAAACATGAGATTAAACCCATCCAAACGTGCTTTTGGATTTACCTCATGGAAACTCTTGGGATATGTCATTAGCTCTAGACGAATAGAGATAGACCCAACCAAGATTAAAGCAATCATGTCAATGCCACCGCCCAAAACAGAGAAGCAAATTCGAGGATTCATTGACCAATTGCAATACATAAGTAGGCTCATATCAAAGTTGACAGCAATATGTGAACCAATATTCAAGAAACTAAAAAATAATGTACCAGTAATATGGGACGATGAGTGTCAAAAGCCTTTGAGAAGATCAAAGCCTATCTCGCTAACCCTCCTGTATTAGCACCAGCACTACCAAGAATCCATCTTAGGTTATTCTTAACAGTCACCAAGGAGACAATGGGGGATATGCTCGCACAAGAAGTAGAAGGAAAAGAAAATTCCATCTACTACCTAAGTAAGAAGATTCTCGAGTATGAAATACGCTATACACCACTTGAAAAATTATGCCTCGCATTGGTATGGGCCACAACCAAGTTAAGACATTACAGACTCATTCATAAAGTCTTTGTAGTATCTTGAATGGACCCACTTAAGTATCTTTTCGAGAAATCTACATTAAATGGGCTAATATCAAGATGGATAGTTAACCTAGCCCAATTCGATGTAAGATTCATGCCTCAAAAGGCCATTAAAGGATTAGTGGTTTCCGATTTCTTAGCGGATTTTCCAATAGAAGATTCCATGCCCATACATGAGAACGATTTTCCAGACGAAGACTTGATGGTCACAAGAAGAAGATATTTGGACTCTCTACTTTGACGGAGCCTCAAACCAAAAGGGATGTGGTGTAGGATTTCTATTGGTATCACCAAAAGAAGAACATGTTCCAATCTCCATAAAGCTAGATTTCGACCTTCCCAATAACGCTGCAGAATATGAAGCATGTGTGGTAGGCCTCGACACAGCATTGGCA
This sequence comes from Chenopodium formosanum, assembly GCA_024500155.1. NCBI lineage: Eukaryota > Viridiplantae > Streptophyta > Magnoliopsida > Caryophyllales > Amaranthaceae > Chenopodium > Chenopodium formosanum. Next base: position 24,322,521 of record CM044880.1, read on the forward strand.
TTGCGAGTAAAGAAACTTCGGATTTTCGGGGATTCTTTGCTGATTATCAATCAAATCTCCAAGAGATGGAAAGTAAGGAGTGAAAGCTTAGCCCCTTACCAAACCTACTTGGAAACTCTTACAAACCAACTGGAAAAGGTAGAATAAACATATCTACCTAGAGAGGAAAATTAATTTGTTGATGCCTTGGCAAGACTAGCCTCAATGGTTAGGATTCCTACTGTAGTCACCCATTTGTGTCTCCCCAAAACCAAACCCAGTGATGAGTACTTTTCACATCGAATCATAATCGAATGGAGTGAAAGTGTGGAAAGTCTAGTGTTACGGTTAGTTTTATTTCTTTCCTTTCTCTCTGTTTTTGAAAACCTATTTTAAGAAAACAGCTAATCCATTTTGGTTTGGTCCATAGCAAGGGTCCAATAATAGTGTAGTTGGGTCGGGTTCGAAAAGAGCTTTCCAAGATATATTATAAGCCCAATTCCAATGAATAATGAGGAAGTTATGGTCAAATTACAAAACTAGGCCCGGTTTGATATTTATATGCGGCCCAATGATCTAGAGGAGGGCCTAATATTGATTTATCATTCCTAATGCGATTAAAATTGATTATAGTCTTCTAGAATCTTCTAGAAGGTTCTTTTGAATCCTAATTTAATTAGCATTGATAAATTGACTTTAGTTGACTTTTTAAGAGTGTTAATCAGAATAAAAGAAGTGTTTTTAAGGAAAATATGATTTTGCCCTCTCGTACGGCTAAATTTTATCAAAATAAGAAAACGCATGGAAATTTATTTCCAGCGTCTGGCGACAGACCTGGCGACTGGCGCTGCACTCCAGCGTTTGGCGCTGCGGTCATGTTTTATTCTTTTTGAAACTCTAATTCGTTTTTTATCATATCCGGCTGATTTTCTCTATAAATAGCCTCTTAAACCTCTGTTTTCAATCAACTCTCACCTATTCTTCTCATCAAGAAATTCTTGATACTCTCTTTCTCTTTTTCTAAACTAGCCTTCTCTCAAACAAAATTCCGCATTCACAAGATCTAGACACACCTAGCATAGTTCGAAGTTGTCTTAGCCCTAGACGTGAAAGGTTTGATATTTCTGAGGGTTTGGTCCCAAATCTAGTCTAAACTTTCTTTAGATTCTTTATTTTAATTCTTTAATTTAATTGTTTGTTTTTATTTTCCTTGAAATTACTGACATGTGTATTATGTTTAGGGTACGAGGCATCCAAGTAAGTACTTTAATTATTTTATTGATATTATGATATAGAAATCATGTCTATATTTTTATTTTGATTCCTAGTATCATGTTTGATGTTTTGAATGACAACAATGATTCCTATTATTATGTTTAGGGAAAAGATATAATATCAAATATGCTAATTATGATTCCTGCGATTCTTCCTATTTTCTTTCCTAATATTCATGTTAGTATCATGTGATGGCTAATGCTTTGATCTTTAATGTTTATTGACATGCTAGCGTTTGTTATTAATCTTGTTAGTTTCATGCCTAGGATCTTGCTATTAATATTATGTTTTAACATGATTATGATAATTATGATTATGATTATTGTTGTGTCGAACTATATAATTTAACGTAATTTGTTAATTAGCAAATTGTTTTAATTAATTTATTAATTTACGAATTGTTTCACCTAAATTGTTAATTTACGAACTGTTTTACGTAATTTGTTAATTTACGAATTATTTCATGTTATTTGTTAATCGACGGATAACTTATATATAATTTGTTAATATCATGTTGCTTGATGTTTATTATTATTTATTGCTTCATTACACTTTTATGCATGCTTAAAGAGAATTTGTACTTGTAATCATGCTTAATAAGATAATTAATAAACTTGGTTTAGGGATATTTTGATTATAATTCAAGTGATCGCCAATAATAGATTTGTTTGTTCATTAGTATTCAACCAGCATAGATTAAACAGGTTTAGGGTTAACCTATTGATTGCATGCTAGTTAGAAATCGTACATGAATACGAGAAGAATCAAGTAGAGGCTTATTACTAGGGTAGGTTCAACCTCTTTTAGGTTGGATTTGTACCTTCATCCCCGAACTACCAGTCTTGGTTTAAGACCCATTTGAGTTAACGATCTCTTGGATCGTTAAAGGGTGTAACCTTCACCTTGTGAACGGTTTACAAGTTCCTAAAACTTGTTCGCGACTCTTTTGCTCTAGCTTCCTTCCCTTTGGACGCCGCCATGCTTAAGTGTATGATCATAGTGAGGTTCAAGTTTTGGGCAATGCTTGAAATATTCCCTACAGTTTTTGGCAACTCCATTGGGGAGGAATTCTATTTTAATTCCTAAAATTTATTTTGGCAATGATTTAAAATGAGTGGATGAGACTCGAAAAGTTCTAAGTATTTCATGTGCGTAATTTTGATTAACATAAAAGATCTCATTGGAATGACCATCAATAATGAGTAAAAAACATAGGATTTTTACACGTAGGAAATTTGAGAAATCTCTTTCACAACTAGGATCGAAATAATGCTGCATGAAACTGGAAAATTTTATCAAGCGTATAAAGCTGCTGAGGCATGTAGGAACTGGCGTCAGATAACAGAGTATGTCGCAAACGATATGACTCTGTCGTCAAGCGACAACCTCTGTTTGTTGGCGCCAAGTTCTTCCAATACCGAGGAAGAAATATGCGTTCTAATTTTGACCAGTTTTTAGCACTGTTTGCTCGATCCTACTTCCTGATTGAGTTTTTTTCACTTTTGTGAAACCCATATGTGTTCTACATATGGACATAACCCTCTGTGAATTCATGCCCCATCTACCTGATTAAACGCTCTAAGCCACAAATGGTACATCCGAGAATGTTGAATTCACCAACCCATGGAAGCGATTTTTTTAACTCGCGGTGTCCCATCCACTCGCGCCAACCCTTCAAAAGCTAAGGCTTCCATGCGGTGCATTCGGAAAAGTAACAATGGACCCTCTTTGACTAACCCATATCCCGAACTTTAGAAAACTAGAGCTATGGTTAGGTTGCAAACTCATTGCATCATGTTGTGACTACTTGACTACTTGTGCATCTCTTACTTGTGCATACTTATTATGTGATTAAACTAACCGTTTGGTTTGACTTATGTTTGCAAATAAGTCTTAATAAACTAATTAATGACTAAAGGACTTTGCTTAATTAATTTTTTAATTAATTTGAGCTAATAAGTATGCCTTAAATCGATTCATAGTTCCTTTGAGTCAACTCGTATTTTTATTCCCGTATACTGCACAAGAGCCAACTTGTTTTGGTCATAGCCGGAGTTCTAGAAATAACTACGATTTGTACGACCTATGGATCTGTATCCCCGAGTGTTATCTTTAATTTGGCATTTGTTTCATCCCGATCAAAGTTACAGATCAAAAGTTATAACTAAAATACCACAGCCTATCCAGTTTAATGCATATACGTGAGGTCTTAACTTAGTCTTTGTTCGAGTCTAGTCACATAGTCTAGTCACATGGTCATGACACAAGTCTTAACATTTCACCTACACTCACTAGTCTTATCACACACTTTGTACATACTCTTTTCACATCATGACCATGTCTAACGTTCATGCATGAGTCGTTCTTTCCGTCACTTGAGTTGGGGGTACATTATATTCCTAATTTTTCCATTTCTCTCCATCTACTTCATCTTTTCATTCTCTACATGCATTCCCCATATCACAACATTCATTATTCCTACCTTCTTCCATCTATTGCATGTTGAATAGAGTTTAATGAATATCCCTAATTTCCCTTTCCACGGTACTTAGTCAAGGAGAGAAGGGTGATTAATCAAGGACAACATATTTGTTCAACTTCTACATTTTGATAAACCACTGAGTCGGAAAAGAAAAGCTAAGAAGATAATGGCAAGTCAAGAATAAGTCAATGAACTTAAGAAGCAGTTGGCTGACGTAATTGAAGTGTTGAAGACTTTAACCCTTTAAATCAATGATCCTGTGAAGCAACAACAAATGGATCTTATGCAAGAAAGCTAGAGCAAGCTATCCAATGAATATAAATTCCAGGGCGTTAGCTCACAAGGAATCTCGATGGACAAGGAGCTTCTTCCGTAGAAATTCAATGCCACTGACATCCCTAAATTCAAGGCAACAGATAATCCTTATCTTCACTTAAGAGCCTTTGAAACTATAATGAACATTAAGGGAATTGATAGGAAAGTCTTTCGTTCCTTGTTTTCTTTATCTCTAGAAATCGTTTGTCAACAATGGTTCTTTTCTCTTGACAAAGAGAAAACCTCTACCTGGGAATCGATAGTAAGCGCTTTCATTCATAGGTATAAGTGCAATATTCAAGTTGAAACTGATCATAGACAACTTGTGATGCTAAAACAAAAAGAAAATGATGGGTTCACCTCCATCTTCAACAAGTGGAGGGAAGCTTCCGCTAACATGATCGATGTCCCTGCCGAAAAAGAATCTATGAGGATGTTTATCAAGAATCTCCAAGAGAAGTATTCGAAGCATTTAAAATATCAACACAACTTGAATACTTTCAAAGCTGTCTATGACATAGGCATCGAGATCGAAGATAACCTCGCAAAGCAAAAAGCTACTAACAATAGCAACAACAGTGGCTGGAAAGGAAAGAAGAACGACAATCCTTCTTCTTCTGAAAATGCCCACTCTAGTAACAATGTTAGTACCTTTGATCTCAGTGAAGTTCTAGCCATGGATAACCAAGGATCTAAAAAGCAACTAAGGAAAGACTTCACCCCCATTGGGATGAGCTACGATACTGCCTTCGATTGACTCCATGTCAAGGGACTCATTACTCCCATTGGACCTATTCAAGATCCCGCATCTGAAAAGAGATTGCCTAGTTGGAAGCTTGATGCACATTAAAACTACCATCAAGGTAGGTGTCATACTACTGAGAGTTGTTGGACGCTAAAGGAGGCTATCCAAAATTTGATCGATAATAACAAGCTTCCCATGCCTCCAGCTAGCAAGAAGAGCGATTGATGATAAAGCAAACGACACAAGACAGAGGCGAGCTTCAACGACAAGATTTTGTGACCTCCTCGTCTTCTTTTTTAATTTATCCTTTACCCAATAAGTCTAGCATAGGCACTTTCTATTTTCCTTAGATTTACTTTGTAAGACTTTTGTTTTTTCCTTTTTAATAAAATTGAGCATTTATTTCCTTGCATATGATCATTATGAAAGGAATGGTGTACTTCGAGCAATTGTATTATTCTGATAGCGGGTTCAGAATTATTAGAAAGCCAATATATTCAGTAAGGTCAAGTGATCGGAATACCTAGGTGGAGGCCGCTTCCGATCATTAATATTAATGTATAATTAATATTACAGCTTAATCTTGACTGAACCCTTCAGGTCACACCCTAGCAAATATACGAACATGACTCGACGAATTAATTCGAAAGAAATTAATTTGTCGCCCGAGTGTTAAATATTTAGACGTCGGAAATTCAAGCTTGGAGCGTCGAAACCGAGCGTCGGAGAATCTCAAATGTCGAGCCAAAATTTAGAATTTGGCGAGACTTAAAAATGCTTCAAGTAACAAGTAAAATTCTAGCCACGCGAAAGGCTAGGAAAGCGCGCCCAATAGGTGTGTGCCATGTGGCAGCCACCTAGTGGCAGCTGCCAAGTGGCAACGTGCAACGTAGGAAACGTGCCACGTGGCAACACGCCATGGTAGCGGCACGTGTGGCAAGAGGTCGTGGACCCGAGTGGTGGGTCATGGACATGGGCCAAAATAAAATGGCCCAACCGAACCCAACTTGGGGCTCAAGGTTGGGTGACACATGGTTAGTTCACATTGCATGTGAAATGCCTTGGGGACCAAGTAGGAAAGTGGTTCTCACCTAACCATGTGACACTTGTTACTTATTCCTTGGTTTATTTAACTAAGGGTTGAATTCATCAATCTTTCCATGTGGGATCTTTTTGTGCAAAAGTCCCACATTGAAAGATGAGTGGAATTCACAAGCTATCCTTCCTTATAAATAGCCAAAGCATTACTTGAGAATTCTTTCTTTGAGTGAGAGTTGAAAAAGGCATCACCATTGTGAAAACCTTTGAACTCATTTAATCACTCGGGTTTTGGTCGGACCTTGCTAACTCCAAGGTAGCGGACCTAAAAAGTCAGTGTTCGTCCTTTGTGGGTGGATACCGTTGGAGGCTCTCGTGTGAACGGGGCTAAAGCTTTGAAGTAAGACCCCGACTTTGACGGCGAAGTACGCGTCAAAGGTAAATTACGATTCTATCCTTTTATGTTTATTTGTTATGCTTTATGGTTTTATTAATTGCGAGTGGTTCTTTGGGTCGGGGTCGTTTCCGCGGTGAGTTGGACTTACCAAACCCTAACAGTGGTATTAGAGCCACGCTCGTTTATTTTTAAAATCATAATATTTTTCAAGGTGATTTTTATGGCTTAATTTTTCTGGTTTAAGTTGCTAATTAAATTAGTATCTCCTATTATTTATTTTAACCTCGTATTTAAGCTACCTTCATCCCCGAACCTAGATTTTGACCCAAAAATAGTGAATTTTGGGTGGAAAATGTGTTCTGGAAATAGTTTTACCCTTTCAAAAGTGGTTTTTAGCAAAAAAAAAATGACCAGAAAAGCTATTTTCGAGGGTTTTTCGTTTTTACGAAAAATTTTAAGTCTTTCTAACCTTGAAAATTAATTGCATATTTATGGTGGTTATGTAATTTGTTCAATACATATTTTTTATGCAATTTTAAACCTCTTTAGGCATGATTACTTTGTAGTAATTTGTGCTTGAATGCTTGGTTTTATTTTTCACATAATTGCAAACTAATTGCATTAAGTGTGAAATTGTTGTTCCTTGAGGCTTCCAAGTATTAAAGATTCAATCTTTAATTATGTTAAGTGATTGAAACTTTATATTACTAAATTCCATGAATTTTTGTTAAACTTTGTTGATTTAATCATTTTTTAGCTAATTGGAATCATAAAGTTTGAAACTTTGTGATAGAAATATTGTTTATCTTCATATTGGAAGATATAATTTTTCAAGGATTCACAAGTATTAATGTCGAAATCTTTATTGAATTTATGTTCATTTTTCCAAATCCCTTTTATTTTGTCAAAAACTCAAGATTAATTTAAGCTAATTAAATTAATTGTGAGTAATTGCCCTCTTATTATTTTTGTTGCACCAAGTTAAACCAATTTAATTAAAGAATGGTTCTTGGGAATTATTTCGGTTAGATGCACTTTGAAAATTTTATTTTAAGTTAGACTTGTTTAAATTATCATTTTTGCTTAAATGAATTAATTCTAAAATTATTTTAGAATTGATTAGATATGTCACACAAAATCGGGAATTAATCCCGAGGCACAAAGCACGCAAACCAAGGCACAGCAGCCATGTTCATCCCTCGGCCAACTGGGCTACTCGCACAGCCCGCATGTGGCTGCCGAGGGACGAGGCTACTGCGCTTGGTGCGTGTGGTGATAGGTGTGTGCAAAGAGTTGTGTGCTAACTTGGTGCATAGGGGGCGTGCGAGTTGGATGCAAGGCGTAGCAGCAGTGCTAGGCAGCTGCAGATAGACGTGCATCGAGTGCGCGCTGCCAAGCAGCGCCCAGCAACATCACAACACGCAAGGTCGAGGCTGCTAGGCAAGCGCTCAGCACTTGCATGCGTGTGAGTGCTCAAGGGATGCTAGCCTTGGGTAGTCGATGCACTTTTCTCTCAGTTTTAATTTTGTCTTTTGGCCGTTTTGTTTATTTTATTTTATTTTAATTAAAAGTTTGGAGGTTAGGCCTCGGGTTTTTTAAGCGGCATTGGCAAGATTTATTTTGACAAATTTTGGGTTTTACTGGCTTAATTAATTGGATTAATTAAGTTGGATGCGGAATTTAGTGGGAGCTTCAAATGTTAATTTTGCTTATTTACATAATCGGCTAAAACAACTTTGACTAGTTTTAATTAGGCGTGTTAATTGGATTAACCACCTAGATTAGTTTCTAGTTCACGCTTGTTTTTATGCATTGCTACTTGTTTATCGTTGTAAAATGCACGGGTCATTCACAAATAGTGAATGGAAGAATGGAATGTATATTCTCTCACAGGTTTTATGAAATGGCAACTAGTGGGGCCCGATTAGGATAGAAAATATGGACTACGATCCGTGATGTATTTTTTTAAATCTAAATATGGTCTGCGTACCGTTGAGTATTTTTGTACCTTAATATTTAAATTAGTCCTAATCGTAGATACTAGTAGTTTAATTTAATTAGTCAAGTCTTGAAGATGGAGGTTCTTGGAAGACGTAGCCATGAAGTTGCAAATGAAGACCTTTTGAAGATTTGAAGATCTCAAGGGGCCATGCTAGTTGCTAAATGCATCTATATATTTATGTTTTTCGATTTGAAGATCTCAAGAGTAAAAACTTGCCATTCCAAATCAACACTAACCGGCCGAACGAGGGTAGTGGTGGGCTACGTCAAAGCGAGGCATCACTACCTCTCCTAGGAAGTAAGGCATACCTGGTATGCAAGTTGGTTTTGGTTATACACAACGATATGAGTGATGGAGTCCTAACATGTTGTGGCAAAGTGAATAAATTGTTGAGAGAGCATTAGATGCGACGATTTATTCAACCAAGAGTGGCTTAGAGCCATTAGCATAGCGTTGCTTACCTTAGGAGATTGAGTTTTAAGACAAGCCAAAGCATGCTTAACCACTCTTTGTTTCTTTGGATCTTGGAATCAACTTATTCTCGCTAAATGGGGATAATTTTAATGCGTGGATAAGACGTTTAATAAGATTGAAGATTTGTATGAATACCTTTTAAATTTCAAACTTATTATTATGTTATTTACTTGATAAATGGTTATACTTTGCACTTATATTTGTAGAATTCCAAATCAAATTGTATTGTTTTCCATGATTGGTAAAGGAAATCTTTGAGAATGATTCTCAAAGAAAAGTAAAGCATTTTTAAAATACAATTCTCATAAATTACTTTTATAACAAAGTCCGAAAGGATGGTTGGACATCATGTATTCAAAATACAAGGTTGTTTTGATAAAATATGAAGTATTGAGTTGCAAAATCAAAATTGTCAATATTGACAACTAACATATCTTTTCGCTTAATACATAGATGAGTAGGACTCATCGATGTAGTAATTCAAGCGTGAATTAAAGGAAAAGATGAAACTTTGCTTTACGGCGCATTAGATGCTTAATTATGCCTAACAAAGTATAAAATTCAAAGACTCTTAAAGAAATAGTGCTTAAAAGATTATAAGATAAAGTATGATAAGAAATGTAGGAAACAAGGAACGAAGAAAAGGAATAAGATTCCATTTCAACCCATGAGTTCATGTTATTGTAGTTAACTTAGCAATTCGTTATCTTCACAAGTATCGGATACTGCTTGAGTGTTCCACTTTGAAAGTGACCTCAAAATATTGAAGTTAAGCTAAGTTATTGACTTACAAGCTAAGAATGAAGCAAGTGGTGCTACATCAGTTGTAAGGACGTATGCTTTGTTTAAAGACCTCTAAGTTAAGGCTAGAACAAATAAATGGTTATTGTATTCCATAATCAGCAATTGATCCGTTTACACACGGAAAGACACACATTCAAAGAAATGAGCAATAGTTGCAAATTTATTTGAATGGCATGGTTGTCTAAACCATGAGTCAAGAATGCTTGATTATAAACAAACGTTATCTTAACATGGTAAACTAGCAAAAGCTCAAATTCATGGGCATGATTTGCGTTCCGAACATCTTTAGCAATGTCACATCAACAAGAACGTACTCAAGGCTCTATTAGATAGGCTCTTGATAGTTGATCGATTCGGAATCGTTCTAAGACAATGCAAGCAAGTCTTACTTGTTGAAACCGAAAAAGTAAAGAGCTATTGTTCTTGGTGTAGACAATTGACTCCGAAAGCTAAAGAGGATTCATTTACTTCAACGTCTCAAAAAGAATTTGAAAGAATATGGCTATATTCATCAAATGTTAACAAACTTGACCTTGAATAGTTCAAGAGTTCAGTGAAGTACAGAATCGACTTGGCAAGATATCAAAACGTCTAGATTAGATCAAGATATGTTTGCTTGAGCTAAGCGTGACCATCACAAAGTTATGAAATTGAAATTTTCGTAAATAACTCCACAAATAACATAGTGTGTCTTCACGGAGACCTCGATGCCATTTAAAAATGATTCGAACAATGATGGATCACATCGCTTCCTATAAAGTTCTTAAGATTTGCACGAAGGACTAATGCTACACTAAACAAAATGTCAAAGCTAAGAAAGGACGCCAAATTCAGTTATGGATAGAATCATCTTCTAAATGTCTTTTCAAGTATATGTCTAAAACTCTTAGCCACAATGGGAGTTCATTGGCTCAGTGGGAGCTAAGTGACTCAGTGGGAGCTCACCAACTTAGCAAGATCTAGGTGGTTAAGTGGGAGATTAATGGCTCATTAAAGGCTAAGATAGATCAAGTGGGAGATAACTGTTTGTTTCATCACAACGAACTTTTACCTAAAGACAATATACATGTCTCTTTGTAAGCATTCAAGTGAAACCATGGGCATTACCTCCACAACCTAATTGAGAACATAGTGTTTGTTGCTCTAAGTGGTGTCTTTCTGGAAAGTAACACGTTTCCAAAACAAGTGGGAGGAAAATTAACTCGATGACCATCGAGCTTAGCAACAAACTAGAACTGAGAATCTCAAAAGACTTTAAAAGGGCTTCATGAGAATACTTGATCAAGAATACTCAAAAGGACTTTACAAGTGCCTTAAAGAGAATTCATTTCTCACAAAACTTTTGAAAAGTTGGAGTAAGATCAAGAATATCAAAGGGCTTTGGAAGTGCTTTGAAACTCAGTGTTTGATGCAATAACCCCGTGTAGGTATAGAATTTACCAAAGGCTTGGATTGAATCCTCTAAATTTCTATTAAGTTAGAAATAAACCTAAGACTTACAAGCATACTATTTACTATCAGATAGTAAAGGAATAATGTCTTGTAAAATAGCTACGACAAATCCAAATTCCGAATAATGGTTAGAGGCCATGAAAATCCGAGATAGACTCCCTGTTTGATAATCATGTTTGAAACTTGATTAATTTGCATAAAGGGTGAAATACCCATCGATTGCAAATAAGTTTTCAAGTAGAAAACTAACAAATTAAATGTGGAAATGTATATGCATACATAGCTAGATTGGTTGAAAAGGATACAATTAAATTCACGGAGTTGATTTTAATGAAAACCTATTCACCAATCGGAATGCTAAAGTCTTTTCGTGATTGTTTTAGCAAAATTGCTCATATGAAATATGGAAAAATAGATACCAAAACCTCCTTCCCAAAATAGGATTTTGGAAGTGACTATGGAATAGTCTAAGGGTTTTGAAAATCTAAATAATGCTAGATTTGAAAGCAAGCTCAAGGAATCCGTAATGGGATTTAAGGAAGCATTGCATATAAGAATTGGAACGTGTTTTCTCAAGAAGTTAATAAGAGGATTGACTCATGGAGAAAGATAGAAATTCTTATGAATAAGAGCTTTAGTGGGAGCAAAAGTAAATTATATAAAGGTCCAATAAGAAGTCTATGAACTATGTTGTGAAATAACAATCAAATGCTAAATGCTTAGATTTGAAAGTATTTTTGACAATGGACCAAATAAAAGACGATACTAAGTATGTATTGGGTATTAAGCTCTATTGTATAGACTTAATAAAATGTTTGAACGTGTAAAAGAGTTTACGGTGTTAAACATGAATTGAAGGACTTTGAAAGACTTTCGACCCGTATGTATAAAACTAAGTAAATGTTTGAACTAAGTATAAGATACGCTAAATACTAAGTCAAACATGAAAGACTCTAATAGAGACTTTCAACCATATCACATAGCAAAAAATTTAGCAAAGACTCAGTGAAACTGAATGAGCTAAAATGACAAATTGATAGAATAAGATTGAGAATTACTCTACAATTTAATCCATCATGTACGCTGGGATATGGAATTGTCGCACGACTTACTTTCTTAGAGCATCAGAAGTGTGTATGTAGTACCAATCAACCTGTATCTATGTAATAGATCGTTAGATTATGGCCATGAACATCCAAAGTACTTGGATAAGTAACAAGATGAGTTCTTGACTTCTGGAAACAAATACGATTTAAGAATTGATGTTGCAAGCACAAACCTTAACAAGGATTAGATCCTTAACAAGGAAGTAATTTATAAGCACGAGCTTAAAATGAGTCGTGGCTTGAGAATGGTAACATGGACGTGGATCCATGTGTAATGTGCAGGAATTTAAGGAAAATTTCCATGATCACAAGTGATTAGGGTATCCCAAATCATTGTGAGCTGTTTGGAGTGAAAACCAAGCAAAGCATCATCAGGAAGTCTACTAAAACATATGTTGAGAATATTTTTACTTTAATGGTGATAATAAAGAAGATGTTATATGGAAAGTTCGTTGTTGAACGTTAATGATTGTAGGTTGTCAAGTTGAAGGTCTCAATCATGAAAATGAGTGGAAGCCATCACTTGGACAATAAATCCTAAATCACATATAATCCATGACACTCTCAAATTTTATCATCTTATTATGAAAGTGATCAGTAATGAAGATGTTAAGATTAGAAAAGTAGTTATGACTAAACCTATGCAATAAGTGAACGACAACAGTCATAATTGCATAAATGAAATCAAGCATATTAGATATGGGTGTGATTTCTATAGATGTTTTATAAAGAGTGATATTCTTAAAACATTCGGAAAAACCATTTATCATAAGATGAACCATTCAGGTTTTGGAGTAATTTAAAATTTCATGCAATTTTATCACTCCGTTTTCTATTTAATTGTAATTTATAATTAAATAATGAGTCCATTCGATTCTTAGAATATTCAAAATAGGGTATCAAGACCAGTCTTGGTAAGGAAACACCTATTAAGTGAACTTTGAATATTATAATCGAAAATTATCCCTATTCGAGGTCAGTTAAACGATGGACGATTAATGACCAATTGAGATTAGTGTGTAGTCTGATTTATAGCACCGTTTCTTGTGCTACGAGGAAATGATTTTCATAAATCATTTGCATAGGTATTGGTTTAGAACCATACTGGATTGACCTATGAGAATACTTTAAGAGATTAAAAATTGTCATAAGTATACTTCTCATTATGGCTATCGGAACCTATTTCCTTGATCATGAGTATTGTGAGTTCTCTTGTTTGAGTACTTGTCCACTTTGATGTTATCAAACGTCTGCCGTAATAGGGGATTATAACGGCAACACTCGGGCGGCTAGGTCCTCTCAGTAAGAGGAGCTACATTACAAGACTGGGAATGTCCCCCTACTAAAATAGGGAAGATGTCTTTGTTGTATACAAGGCCTCTCGTAGAGCGAGACTGTAAAAATGCATGGCCATGCTCGGATGGATTTAGAAATCATCTGTTTATTGACAGTCGAACTCAGAACCGAGAAACACTTCTGGACGTAATAAGGATGACGAAATAATCTTACCTTATAGTTCATGAAGAGACAAAGGATAGGGGCTATACACTAAATGCTCACTTGTCCAGAAGGAAAAGTGGGAGATTGAAAGGAATGGTGTCCTTCGAACAAGTGTATTATTCTGATAACGGGTTCACAATTATTAGAAAGCTAATATATTCAGTAAGGTCAAGTGATCGGAATGCCTGGGTGGAGGCCGCTTCCGATCAGTAATATTAATGTATAAATAATATTGTAACTTAATCTTGACTGAACCCTTCGGGTCACACCCTAGCAAATATACGAACCGACTCGACGAATTTATTCGGAAGAAATTAATTCGTCGCCCAAGTGTTAAATATTTAGACGTCGGAAATTCGAGCTTGGAGCGTCGAAACCGAGCGCCAGAGAATCTCGAATGTCGAGCCAAAATTTAGGATTTGGCGAGACGGGAAAATGCTTCAAGTAACAAGTAAAATCCTAGCCACGCGAAAGGCTAGGAAAGCGCGCAAAATAGGTGCGTGCCACATGGCATCGACCTAGTGGCAGCCTCCTAGTGGCAGTCGCCAAGTCGCAGCGCCCAATTGGCAACGTACAATGTAGGCAGCGTGCCACGTGGCAACGCGCCATGGTAGCGGCACGTGTGGTAAGAGGCCGTGGACTCGGGTCACTGGTCATGGACACGGGCCAAAATAAAATGGCCCAACCGAACCCAACTTGGGGCTCAAGGTTGGGTGACACATGGTTAGTTCACATTGCATGTGAAATTCCTTGGGGACCAAGTAGGAAAGTGGTCCTCACCTAACCATGTGACACTTGTTACTTATTCCTTGGTTTATTTAACTAAGGATTGAATTAATCAATCTTTCCATGTGGGATCTTTTTGTGAAAAAGTCCCACATTGAAAGATGAGTGGAACTCACAAGCTATCCTTCCTTATAAATAGCCAAAGCATTACTTGAGAATTCTTTGCTTGAGTAAGAGTTGAAAAAGGCATCACCATTATGAAAACCTTTGAACTCATTTAATCACTTGGGTTTTGGTCGGACCTTGCTAACTCCAAGGTAGCGGACCTAAAAAGTCGATGTTCGTCCTTTGTGGGTGGATACCGTTGGAGGCTCTCGTGTGAGCGGGGCTAAAGCTTTCAAGTAAGAGCCCGACTTTGACGGCGAAGCACGCGTCAAAAGTAAATTACAATTCTATCCTTTTATGTTTATTTGTTATGCTTTATGGTTATGCTTTATGGTTTTATTAGTTGCGAGTTGTTCTTTGGGTCGGGGTCGTTTCCGCGGTAAGTTGGACTTACCAAACCCCAACACATTGCACTACATCGCTTACTAAAAAAAAAACACATTGCGGAACTAAGAACAAGATATACCAATGATTTGAGGCACCCCTTGTAGCCACATCATATTACCTTTCACCCTTCAAATATACAATCCCTTTTTTGATAAACCATTTTAAGCCTTGTCTAACGATAGACCTTTCATTTTTCAACCCATATATACTTAACCTTGGGATGGGATGGGATGGTGTGCAACTTATGCAATTTTCAATTTCATAAAAATCTTGAGTGATTTCAAAAGATCAAAATAAAAAAATAATAAATTAAAGTGTACAAAAGGGCAAGTGTTCCAATGTCTTTGATATGAAAATATCTTTGTTAAGAAAACGTCTCGGATTGCGTTTCTTATCGAGTGCTTGGTACCGTGCCTGAGAAACATGAATGCCAAGTGAGTGATAGACCGCATGATCGGGATTGCCCACACTTATAAAAAAGGTTCAAAATAAAATAAAATGCAAAATCAAAAAGAGCTAAAAAAGAGTTAAAATCCTCAAGCATAACAATATAAAGATTCAAAAGCAAGGTTGCACACCTTGGTGGCTTATCTAGGGCGTTGAGCCTTTATCCCCTTCTTCTTCAAACCTTTATCCTAACCACGTTATAACCCTTCTAAAGACCTTTTTAAGGTATACACATACTTGTGTGAGGTTCGGCTAGAGCTACGTTCGGCCTGATTCCTAACAGATACGTAGGCAACCTCACATCAAGGTGCGGCCGTAATAAAAAATGCATTCATATTTGCGTTCATAACTGATCATATCTAAGAATCTTCAATGCTCATCCTTCTTAATTTAGAGCTAGACTTGGGGGCTTGATCCCTACATCATTAGCCTAGCTATCCTAAGAGTCACAACATTTGACTCTTTTCAATATATTTTTCCATACACTTAGCCCTTGCGGCCTAACCTTAGTGTCACTTTCACACACATCACATATACATGACCAAATATACTTCCCTTAGGAACCCTTTGTCATGAAATCTTAACACAACATTGAAGCATGCCTTGTCATATCAAAATCGCTCATCACTCATCATTGCATCACAAAGTACGAACTGCTTAGCCTCCGTGCCTAAGTTACCCAAATACTTTCATCATGGAGTCAACAATTGACATAGCCTAGGATGAATTAATCCTTGCACCTTTAGAAATAGTATCAAACAACATTTGGCTAAGTTCATTCAACATGCATCATCTAAAACTTCTTCCTTTTTGCCTCTTTCTTTTTCGGGAGAAAGTCAATACCCTCCACAAAAATGACAGAAATTTTTTTTTTTCTGCAAGAGTCAACACCCCGCACACACGAGTCATATCAAGTCGAGTCAGCCTCGAGTTAGTCAATCATGGTGAGTCAAGTTTATACTTTGAGTCATGACAAGCCAATGAGTCAAGCAACACTAAGTCTTAGGTCAACCCTAAAGAAAGATAAGCAAAGTCTTAGAGTCAAACATATAAATGCAGGTGCATCTCAGCAAGCAAAAACATTCCCAGATTTTTTCGAAAAACCGTGAATACGCCACATGAGACTCTTCCAAGATGAAAGGAATTTGAGCAAAATTATATGGATTAGTAAATTGGAGATGAAGATCTTTAATTTACAAAAGATTTGAGCGGATTTGGTTGAAAGAAAAGACCAAGTTCAAAGTTCGAAGCGAAACCGAGCAACGAACAACAACAGCAAGGGCAATATAAAGAAAACCTGACTCCACCACCAGGCGACAGAAGAAAACCGCGGCGCCAGATAGTTCTAGCGAGTGCTAGTGCAGCGACGCAATACATGGTCCCCATATTAGATTATGTGGACCGATTGCAGCAATTTTCGGGTTCCTTGGAACTCCAGTTAGCCCTTATATACAATTTGACATGATTGAGTAATTGGCTTGATTACAATTGCAATAAGTGATTGACCTAACAAAAGATCGTCTCACTTAGCTTAAGAGCGCCTAAACATTGGCTCATCGCAAAGGCACCAACACAATGGTTCATAAACATCAATGCACCGACATACTGGTTCACAAGCAGCAGAAGCACCGACGCACTGGCTAAAGCAAAATTCAAGCAGCATTATGGATCGACAAGCGTTGGTCTTCGGTAGTTTTCTTCGGAATTTTATCAACAACTGAGGATGAATTCAATAGAGGTTATCTTCGACGGCATTCGCTAAGATTGTGGAGGTTGTCACCAAGATTTGAGAAGATAGCACAAGATGGGCAGTCTTCGACTGCATTCGCTAAGATTGTGGACGTTGTCACCAAGATTTGAGAAGATAGCACGAGATGGGCGGTCTTTGAGGCATTCGCTAAGATTGTGGAGGTTGTCACCAAGATTTGAGAAGGTAGCACGAGATGGGCAGTCTTCGAAAGCATTTGCTAAGATTGTGGAGGTTGTCACCAAGGTTTGAGAAGATAGCACGAGATGGGAGGTCTTCGACGACATTCGCTAAGATTGTGGAGGTTGTCAACGAGATTTGAGAAGAGCGGTTCGTGATGAGGCGGTCTTCGATGACTTTTGCTATGATTGGGAAGGTTGTCACTATGGTTCAAGAAAAAGGCTCGAGATGTAGCAGCAATGATTGATAGCATTCCCTAGCTTGTGGAAGGTTGTCAACAACAGCAAACACCACAAATCGGTTACTAAAGAGACGTGTGCTCGACGGTGCAAGATACGCGTTTCTTAACTCTCTTATCTGTTTAAGTAACGCTAGTTTGCAGGTATCGGCGTTACAAGAATGATTTAGGATTGCAGAACGTTCTCAATCATTCTCCGTCCCTATCGATAATTTGACTTTTGTTTTGGAAACTTGCGATTCTCCAAACTCAGTCAAAATGGGGGCTTTTGTGGACACCCATTTGTGTCTCCCCAAAACCAAACCCAGTGATGAGTACCTTTCACATCGATTCAAAATCGAATGGAGTGAAAGTGTGGAAAGTCTAGTATTGCGGTTAGTTTTATTCCTTTTCTTTCTCTCTGTTTTTGAAAACCTTTTTTAAGAAAACAGCCAATCCAGTTTTGTTTGGTCCATATCAAGGGTCCAATAATATTGTAGTTGGGTTGGGTTCAAAAAGATCTTTCCAACGATATATTATAAGCTCAATTCCGATGAATAATGAGGATATTATGGCCAAATTACTAAACTGGGCCCGATTTGATATTTATATGCAGCCCAATGATCTAGAGGAGGGCCTAATATTGGTTTATCATTCCTAATGCGAGTAGAATTAATTATAATCTTCTAGATTCTTTTAGAAGGTTCTTTTGAATCCTAATTTAATTAGCATTGATAAATTGACTTTAGTTGACTTTTTAAGAGTTTTAATCAGAATAAAAGAAGTGTTTTTAAGGAAAAATACGATTTTTCCCTCTCGTACGGCTAAATTTTATCAAAAAAGAAAACGCGTGGAAATTTATTTCCTGACCTGGCGTTTGGCACTGCACTCCAGCGTTTGGCAACAAGCGCGTGTTTGGCGCTGCGGTCGTGTTTTATTCTTTTCGATACTCCGATTCGTTTTTTATCATATCCGACTGATTTTCTCTATAAATAGCCTCTTAAACTTTCGTTTTCAATCATCAACTCTCATCAATTCTTCTCACCAATTCTCATCAAGAAATTATTGATACTCTCTTTCTCTTTCTAAACTAGCCTTCTCTCAAACAAAATTCCGCATTCACAAGATCTAGACACACCTAGCATAGTTCAAAGTTGTCTTCGCCCTAGACGTGAAAGGTTTGATATTTCTGAGGGTTTGGTCCCAAATCTAGTCTAAACTTTCTTTATTTTAATTCGGTAATTTAATTGTTTGTTTTTTATTTTCCTTGAAATTACTAACGTGTGTATTATGTTTAGGGTACGAGGCATCCAAGTAAGTACTTTAATTGTTTTATTGATATTATGATATAGAAATCATGTCTATATTTTTATTTTGATTCCTAGTATCATGTTTGATGTTTTGAATGACAACAATGATTCCTTATATTATGCTTAGGGTAAAGGATATAATATCAAATATGCTAATTATGATTCTGTGATGCTTCTTATTTTCTTTCCTAATATTCATGTAAGTATCATGTTAGGGCTAAAGCTTTGATCTTTAATGTTTACTGACATGCTAGAGTTTGTTATTAATCTTGTTAGTATCATGCCTAAGATCTTGCTATTAATATTATGCTTTAACATGATTTTGATAATTAAGATTATTGTTTTGTCGAATTATAAAATTTAATGTAATTTGTTAATTAGTGAATTGTTTCACGTAATTTGTTAATTTACGAATTATTTCACATAGTTTGTTAATTTACAATTGTTTTACGTAATTTGTTAATTTACAAATTATTTCATGTTATTTGTTAATCGACGGATAACTATATATAAATTGTTAATATCATGTTCCTTGATGCTTATTATTATTTATTGCTTGATCACACTTTTATGCATATTTAAAGGAAATTTGTACTTGTAATCACGATTAATAAGATAATTAATAATCTTGTTTAGGGTTATTTAGATTATAATTAAAGTGATCGCCAATAATAGATTTGTTTATGCATTAATATTCAACCAACATAGATTAAACAGATTTAGGGTTAACCTATTGATTTCATGTTAGTCGGAAAGCATACATGAATACAAGAAGAATAAAGTAGAGGCCTATTACTAAAGCAGGTTCAATCTCTTTTAGGTTGGATTTGTACCTTCATCCCCGAACTACCAGTCTTGGTTCCAGACCTATTGGAGTTAACGATATCCTGGATCGTTAAGGGGTGTAACCTCCACCCTGTGAACGGTTTACAAGTTCCTAAAACTTGTTGGCGACTCTTTTGTTCTAGCTTATTTCCCTTTGGACGCCACCATGCTTAAGTGTAGATCACAGTGGGGTTCAAGTTTGGGGTAATGATTGAAATATTCCCTACACCTACGGAAATCGAGCAAATGCCTTTAACGATAGAAAAGAGGCATAACTCAGCTTACATCCAAGCAATAGAGGATGATGAAGTAACCCAAGAGGAAGAAGAAGAAGAAGAAGAGGAAGAACCTTGGTACACGAACATCCTCAACTATGTCACAAAGGGAAAATATCCACCCCATGCTGTTAAAAGGGCAAAACGAGCCTTAAGACTTTTGGCTTCCCAATATATGCTCATTAACGATGAGCTACACAAAAGGGTACCTAAAGGTCGAGCTCTTCTATGTTTAGGAAAAAAGGAAGCCCAAAGAGCTATGAGAATAGAGCACGAAGGGGTATGGGGAATACACGTAAACGGCAAGATGTTAGTTCAAAAGATAATGCGCGAAGGGTATTATTGGACTACCATGAATACGGATTGACATCAATATGTTAGAAGATGCCCTAAATGCCAAATATATGCCAACTAACAACATGTTCCTCCATCACTCCTCTACACCTATACATCACCATGGCCATTCTCAGCATGGGGAATAGACATCATTGGAAAAATTACTCCTCTAAGAACAGGAGGCCATGAATGCATATTAGAAGCAATTGATTACTTCAATAAATGGGTTGAAGAAAAATCATATGCTAAACTCACTGCAAAACATTTAGCACTCTTTATCGATAGAAACATCATTTGTCGATACGGAGTCCCACATGAAATGATTAACAACAATGGAACTCACTTTCAAGCAGAATGTGAAGAATTGTTACAAAAGTATGGCATTAAACACCATCATTCTTCTCCCTATAGACCTCAAGCAAACGGTGTCGTTGAAGCAGCTAATAAAAATTTAAAGACAATCATCGAGAAGTTGACAGAAAATTACAAAGATTGGCCCGACAAACTCCACTTTGCCCTGTGGGTTTATCGCACGTCAATTCGGTCATCAACAGGAAATACGCCATTTTCCTTAGTCTATGGAATGGATGTCGTACAACATGTAGAACTGGAAATACCTTCCCTACGCATCGCGTTAGAAAGTAAACTCGATGAGGTAAAATGGACTAGAGTGAGGTATGAAGAGCTAATTCTACTTAATGAAAAGCGACTAGAGGCTCTACATCATACTCAGTGTTATCAAACCCGTGTGGCAAGACACTTCAACAAGAAAGTCAAGAAAAGAAATATAAAAGTAGGAGACTTGGTCCTGAAAGCATTAAGGAAATATGTTTTAGATCCAAGAGGCAAGTTTAGACCCAATTAGTATAGACCATACATTGTCAAAACCATCCTATTAGGTTGAGCTGCAAAACTTACTGATATGGATGGCAATGAGTTCTCAAACATGACAAATCTTGACCAACTTAAGAAGTGCTACCCATAATTACTTGAGTAGGACACTCAAGAGAGCTACGTTTGGACTGATTCCTTAGGAAAGGATACGTAGGCAACCCTTATAGGGTGTGGCCACTTTAATTTTTATTAACCTCGCATTCCAGCAAGTCTGTTAGAAGATATTAGCACAAATATGCACGAGCGTTCCCAGTGCAAATCGTCGCCTGGCGACAAAGCCAGCGCCGTGCGTCGAGCAGCAACGTCTGGCGACGAAGTCAATGTCAGACGACGGAGACCATCGTTTGGCGACGGGATCAAAATTCGACGCCAATTTTTTCACATTAAACTTGGAAAATTTCGGTGTATTTCGGAAATTTTCGACTTCTGTAAACGAATATTTTTAGAAAAAATTAAGTGTTTTCATTGCTTTAATAAAACATGTAATGTAATTGTTAATTTAATATTTAAAAGCTGAAAATTGCATTAATAAAATAAAGTAAAATTACATTATTGATGGAATTTAAATAAATGCTTAATAAAATAAATTGACTAAAAAATTAAATTAGTCTAATAAATTGAAAGTTAAGCAATGCTTCAATCTTTCTTCTCTTTCTTTACTCTTTTCCAATTTTTGTCTGCGTCTTCTTTATCGTTCATCACTTGAGCTAGTAGGCATCCTTTAGAAGATCTACATTCAATCTTGGAGTAAATAGTTTCTTCTGTAGCTAGGACACCATATTTCTTTTCCACCCAAACTTTCTTTTCTAAAGAGTCAGCTTTTCTTTTCTTTTCGCCTTTAGTAGTGTCCTTCTTCTTAGGCATCATAGGTGTTTTGAACTCAACTCTTTCACCTAAGCATTCCTTAACAGGAGTTATCTTGTCACCTAGACAATTCTTCACATTGGTTCTACTTTGATCTTTCTTCTTGTCCTTTTTAGGCTTATTAAGAAGCCAATGCTTCACATCCTTGGGAAAAGAAGGAGGAGCCTTTTCGGTAACCACATCCCATAAAGGCCTAGCACTCCAATAAGTGTCAAACCTCTCTACTTCTTGAGAAACAGGAAATTCATAAGGAAGATGAAGATCTCAAGAAGGAATTGTTTGAATAAGACCGTACTCTCTTTTTCCACCATGGGATGACCCATTTGATTAAGCTTGAAAGACGGCAGAAGGGTTGCTTGTTGACACCAACCATCTTCTCAATTTTCCACCATGGGATGACCCATTTGATAGCACAATCACGAGAGGCGAATATTTTGCTCCACTCACGGCGACCCATCTTTATAGAGAAGTGCTTCTTTCACCTCACAAAGCACTTTGGAGTGTATTTTTCAATATTATCAGGAGGACTAATTAATTCTAGTCCCTCCATTTGCCACATCTGCAAAAATCCAATGCAAATAATTAGTATTACTATACAAAAATATATGTTTTTTATTTCTGTAATTAAAAATGTTATTTTTCTACCTATAATAAAATTGGAGAGCCTCGAAATGGTGCTTTTGGATTTTTCTTTAATTCATCCAAACTAAGCATTGTTTCTCCAACAATTAATTGCATTGGATTTCTCCCTAATACAATTTGCTCCATCACAGACACTAATATTGCTTAACCCTAACGATTATTACCACTTGTGAGGAGATATTGGCTAAGCATGCAAAAGAGAAAATCCCTCCTTCTATAAACATGAAAAGATTCGTATTACGGCCTATCAAAGTAGTGGCGTGCAAATTCTTTTAGATTAACTACGCTACCATCTACTATATTTGTTAAATCTCAGTCTTTCAAATTAAAGAAGCGCTCAAAATATTAATAATAATACTCACTAACATTAGGAATTACCGCAAGATCCATGGAGGGAAAGCCAAGAATGGCACCAAATTCTTCCGGTAAAGGACTAATTTAATCATAGCCTAATCTAAAGCAATGTGTGTCTGGATCCCAATATTCGAAGGCGGTATAAATAAAATATATATCTATATCTACCCCCTTAATACCATAGATGCCTCCCATATGAAAGAAATCAAGCTCTTTCTCTCCTTAGCAGTCAAAGAACGACACCACTCACGAGTAAAATACTAAAACTCTTAGACATGATTGCTTAAAGAGAATTAAAGCTAAAACTATTATTTTAATCTGTTCAAAATATACAGAAATCGACGGATTTGGGGGCTATTTATTGGCAAAACTAATGCAGTTTGTTTCCGAAAGGATTCGGAGAAAAAGAGTTCGTCGCCAAACGACAGGCACAACGTCCAACGACACCAGCGCTGTGCGACAGAAATTCGGTTTGAAAATCAGATTATTTGCGCTATCCAACCATATGTTTTTTTCAATCACGTTTCGATTTTCGTGCATTGACTTTATGTTTTGCCTTCTTTCAAATGTATTTTTGATTAATTTAAGCTTAATTAATTTTAGGCTTATGTTAGTCAAAATTTTATTTTTTATTTTTTCTTTTTGGGGAGAAAGTTGGATACCCTCCATTAATAATAAAAATGACAGAAATTTTTTACTTAAAAACTAGTCACAATTTTTTGCACACACACACACATGCACGTAAAATAAAAAATAAAATGCAAAGATAATATAAGCATAATAAAGTTGTATATACAATAAGTCTAATATATACAATGAGTCTAACAAAGAAGTCATATAAATTAGCAAATTCCTATAAGTCAAATAAAAAGCACAAGTACAGCTAAGGTGCCGGTGGACGCAAATGAGGAGGCACTCCCAAAGCATCAAAGAACAAAGTAGATCGCGGAGTGTGCCCCTCACTAGTCTCCACCAGTTGGAATCTACAGCCTAGGGTCATCCTATCTCGGCTCGCTATGATGCTCAATAGCCAATGACTGAGGCTGCGGCCACTGTAGCGACGACGAGCCGAACTTATACGTCCCACCACCTCCTAAAGGAGCCGATGGCATGCCTCCCTGGTCAGCTGATCTAGTCTGTGCACTCTCAGAGGAAGAGCCCGAACCATTATATCTCTCAGGATGAGCCGCCTCCAATCGGCCACCCTCACCCCTGGACGAGGTACGACGACGCCTGGAGCCAGATCTCTCTCTCCTAGCCTCAGGTCTCGGCCAAGTATGAGGAGGAATAGGTTGCCCCTACAAAATTAATTCATGACAGATGCAAGGTGAATAAATCAAATCATAAACTAAAAGTAAGAAAGATACCTCTGCAGTGTCGTCATAACGACAAGAAGCTTATTCAAGCCTCTTGCCATCATCATCACCACCTCGCGAGAGAACTATCAAAAGACAAGTAAGTAGCAATCGACAATATATATGAAGATACAAAAGGCAAATAAATGACTCACCCAAGTCTGACATCGTGGTTGAAGGAATTCTGTCTTCGATAAGTGCAATTACTAGATATATCAAGGATTACTATTATGGAAATAATAAGTTCGTTCTTTTAGGTCGTCATTATCTGTTGCTAGACTATGATCATTGACCTTTGGGTTAGTCAAATAGTCCAAAGCCCACTAGAATGGATCCTATGAGGGACACAACAAAGGTATTGGGTTAAGCAAGTTAGAGGCCCATTTACGGGCCTCATGAACAAGTAACCAATCATGAATTGGATTGGGCTACTATAGTTAGATTAGAATTAGGATTTGGGCTTTGTCATGGACTCTTATTTAGAGATGAGATCTATAAATGAATTCCATGCCTAGGGTTATATGACACAACACAATTAACAGGTAATTGTGCATCAAGCAACCAATAATCCAAAAACCTCTCTCTCTCTCTCTCTCTGTACCACGCGCCTATCCCCTCCCCTCGTGGTGGTTCGTGATTTGTTGCTCGTTCTTCTCCATAGAAAGTCAATTGAAGTGTTCGATTGCGACTAACTAGCATTAGTGGAGGTCTTAATTTGTGGCTGTGGACAAATTAGAGGAATCACTCTTGAGGTTCTTTATCTCCCTTGACTTGTTTGATCGCACATGGAATCACACTTCAAAGGTATTAATTCTAATTCTTTATGTGTTATGCATGATCTTGGTATTAGGTGCTATATAAATATGATTCATGTTTTCCGCATTCGTACCTATAAACTCCTACAGTGGTATCAGTTAGCCTATGCATGTACATATATTGAATATTAATTCTTTGATAGTCCACAATTTTAATTCAATTAGGAGGGAGAATAATTTAATTATGGGTCAATTATTATTTTAAATTTGATTTAACAAAATAGAATCAATAAAAGTTGTTTGATTTGCTCCGAATTAGCCTTCAAGTGATCCGAATTTTGCCCTAAAGCACTCGAAATTTTCGCCCCCCTCACCCTAATTTCAAAACAAATTCAAAACTATAAACCCTAATTTGTGAAATTTTGTGTTTTAGTTTTGATTTAATTCGATAATTTTATGTTTAAAGAATTTAATCTATTTGATTTTATGTTAAATTATGAATTTTTCATGATCAAATTATTTTATTAAAAAGTTAAATTGAATTGGGAATTAAATTCATGAAGAACCCTAATTTTGAAATTGAATATAATTTAATTTAAAATTAAAAGGACCAGATTAATTTAATTTTAATAAAATATTTTGTTTTAATTAAAAATAAAAAATAATAAAGGTTTTTGGGTGCGGCAGCTGCGGCTGGGTGGCGCTGCCACGGTGACTGCCGCACCGATGGTCATCCAGGAGGGAGGGCGGGCTGGGCAGGAAGTTGAACAGGAGCAGCACAGTAGTGCACCACAAGTTGAGTGTGTTGCTGCTGCTGTTCTTGCGTCGCTGCAGTGCAGCATACACCGCAAGGTGTACGGCCACCGTGGCCAGCTCCGGTTGGCCACACCGCGATGGCTAGCGCATGTTTCAAAAAAAATTATTATTTTATTTATTTTGGATAAAAATCAGATTTCAAAATTAAAATTAAAAGGATAAGTTTCGATTTTGAAAAAGATAATTAACAAATTTAAGTTGTTATTTTTGTTAAGATAATTATGGAGCAAAAGATTCTATTTGGATAATGATTGATTTAATGAGATTAACCCATAATTATTTTTGGATAATAATTGATTTAAAATTATGTGATCGGCTAGCAATTAGGATAAAATCTCCTTAATTAATTAGGAACACCATGGAAAATAAATATGATTTATCTACCATAACTAAAATATGATTTGATTTTATCTCTTACCTTAAGTAAAATATATTTCCTCCGTTTTTTTTATTATTGCACCATAGGGGTTGGGTACAAATATTTTGGTAGTGGAAAAAAGTGAGAGAGAGAAAGGTAAAAATACAAAATTGCCCATGTGACATATTGATAAATTAAAGGGTAAGTGTGAAAAAGCAAGGGTATGTTGGGTATTTGTAGTGTGAACACAAATAATTTTTTTCCTAAAGAGGAAATGGTGCAATATTTGTAAGACTTCCTAAAAAGGCAAGTGGTGCAATAATAAAAGAACGGAGGAAGTATGATATTTTATGGTTGGTTAGAAATAATATATGATATTATCTAATTGCAATAATCAATTAATTAAAAATATAAGATATTTTGTGTCATGTTTCCTTAATTATGATCATTCGATGTTGTAGTTTAGGAAGCATGATGAGTGATTTATTATGTGGCACTTTATAGTATATGATATTATTTATTGCTACATAAAGACTAGTATGGCCCATAGATTCTAAATACAATCTGCGCATCATTTCATATTTTTGTAATATAAATACGGTCTGCGTACCGTTAAGTATTTTTGTAATTTATATTATTTTATTTTAAGTAGTAGATAGAATAGAATAGTATTACAGGTTGCAATTGATCCAAGAAGCCAATGGAAAGAGACCCAAAGGAGCCAAATGGATGAGATCCATGAAGATTCAAGTGGGAGCCTTTATTGCTTTATTAGTTTTCTAAGGATTAAGGGGCCATACTATGTCATGTTTTATTTATGCATTAGTAGATTATGCATGTTAGATTTTGTTTATTTTGATTAATGATGCGCTAGAGTTTACTAAATAATCACAACATAATAAAACTAGGTCCCATAAATATTGAGGTAGCTTTTCCAATTAGATACCCAACAATCCTTTAATCGTGGGTGACGGGTCGGCCTCAGCAGAGCATCACTTGTTATTTTAGGTATTGTGGGGTATATCACGTTCTACATATTTAATTGGTTATACTCAACAAGGTTACCTAAAGGGTTTAAAACCTTGAAGCTAAGTGTAATAATTAAACATGTGATGGTTAATTATTCAACCAAGAATTACAAATGTTGTAATCAGTAAAGAGTTTAATGAACTTGAAAATGTAATGCTTGATGGTAGGGCCTCAGTCTGGTCAACTATTACACAAATAAAGGGTCTTGGAATCATTTAATTCAATAGGGATCATTTTAACATTAAATAAGTGCTTTAAAGTTTCCAATAATTAATATCGCTTATGGTACTTTAAATTTATTAAACATAATTATTGAACTTTGCCTCGTTTTGTTTTTGTTTGTAGATGAATAACCATAACAACAACACTATTTTGCCAATGAAACTAAATTTAAGGCTGAATCTCAGAAACTCCAGGGAATGGGAGAACAAGCTGAGAAATGTTCTCATAAGCCAAAAGCTTGAATCTCGTTTACATATTCCTGTTGAGAGCGAGTATACTAAGGGTTATGAACCTGAAAGGTGTGTGGAAATTGTTTCGGGCGCAGAGAAAATCGGGATTCTCATTTTAGAATCTATTCCAAATTGTTGGAAAAGAAGATTCAGGAACTATGAGCAAACTAACTTGCATAAATGTCTTCGTGCTATCTGTCGAGGTGGCATTGGGGCATTAGGAAGTGGAGGCTTCAAAGATCATAATGTAAAAGAGGTCGTTAATTTGATCACTCGGATTTACTATTTCTGGATTGACAATATAAGGTATAAGGCTTGCAATGTACATTGTAAGATAATGGCTAAGAAACTCATGACTGGTCAGTCAGTAAGGACCCATGTCACTAAAATGATTGATTTGTTCAATCAAATGGACGTCCTTGGGAAACCGTTCGATGATGACTCCGCGCATGACATAATCTTGTTCTCACTCCACGATGGTTTTGAAATAGTTAGGCTCACTCATAATGATGATGGCTTGACTGTGACATTAGTTAAC
Organism: Chenopodium formosanum; assembly: GCA_024500155.1. NCBI lineage: Eukaryota > Viridiplantae > Streptophyta > Magnoliopsida > Caryophyllales > Amaranthaceae > Chenopodium > Chenopodium formosanum. The sequence goes on from CM044880.1 coordinate 24,350,762, forward strand.
CTTTTACTCAACCATGCTGAGGAGTACCTGAAAAGGAGACAAAGAGAAAGCTTCTATTGTGGTGATTGGCTTCGCCATACACCAGGGTGTCCCCATTATACACTAGTGAAAACAGAAGGTAAGGAGTTACTTGATGTTTTTGTTGTAGAAATAAATCTTACTTCTTCTTCAAATTAGGTTTTCGATACCGGTTTTGAAGTTCACATTGTTAATAACATACAGGGCCTTAGAGGAAGTAGGAAGCTAGCAAAAGGAGAAGTCACACGCCGAGTAGGAAATGGAGCAACAGTTGCTGCACTTGCTATTGGAGATTATCATTTGAGACTTCCTTCTGGTTTACTTTTGGTTCTTAATAAATGTTATTATGTTCCAACAATTACCAAGAACATTATTTCAATCCCTATTTTAGATACTGAAGGTTTTTCTTTTTAAATCAGAGATAAGTGTTGTTTTATTTCCAAAGAAAATATGTTATATGCTAAAGCAAAATTAATTAATGGTTTGTATGTCTTAGATTATACAACTCATGTCTATAACATAGATCATAAAAAGCAAAGAACAGATGGTTCAAACCCAACTTACCTATGGCATTGTACGCTTGGACATATTTACCAAAAGCGCATCCAGAAATTACATAAGGATGGACTCCTTTCAACATTTGATTATGAATCATTTGAAAATTGTGAGTCATGCTTGCTTGGTAAAATGACTAAGTGATGAGTGACATTTATGTCACTCTTAGGAAGTATTTTTAGAGTCATTTTCCCGTTTATTTTATCCTATTTTCCCTTTCTTTCTCTTGTTTTCTCTTAATAACATTTCTTGTTTATTTTGGTAATTTTGTCGTGTTTTAGTTCTTTTCGTAGTTTCTAGTTTATTTTCGTATTTTATTTGCTTTTGATTTGTTATTTTTCGTTCTTTATTTTTCCTTGAAAGTTTTCTAGTTTACTTTTATTTATTTTAATTAGTTTTAAGTCTATTTTATTTCACTTTCTTTACTTGTATAGTTTTATTTAATTTTTATTAGTTTAGTGTTATTTATCTTATTTTATTTTACTTTATTTTACCTTTTGTTTTATTTTATTTTATTTTATCTCTTAGTAATACCCTCGTGTTTTTGGTGTTCAGGTTGATGCTCGATTTTCAAGTCCAAATCAAGTTCAAGGTCCGAGGAACCATCGGGATTTTCAAGAGGAGGAAGCTAAGCTCAAGGGAAGCTAGAGGAAGCATGATTCAGAAGAGGTTCGGCCGAACATCCTGATGGTGTGGCCGAACCAAGGTATGGCCGAACCTGCTCAGTGGTTCGGCCGAACGTTGAGGTAGGGGCAAGATGAAAATTGGCAGTTTTGCAGGAGTGGCCGAACCACAGGAGTTCGACCAGACCAGGATCAGGGAGGTTCGACCGAACCTACCCATGGTTCGGCCGAACGTACCCTGTAGTCCGGCCGAACCTACCCTGTAGTCCGGCCGAACCTTCCCATTTGTTCGGTCGGACCTCTCCTTTTATCAGCTGGCTCTGTACGGACTATATAAGTCCCATCTTAAAACATTCAAGGTGGATCATCTATTCTTCTCACTAATTAGTTTTAGGTTAGGTTAGGATTAGTCTTCTTTGGTGTAGAGAGAAAGTGAGGTTTTCTTCATTAATGAACTTGGATTTTGAAGAAGGAGCTTGTTCAATCCTTTGTAGACCTTCATCTTCAATTAATGAGCAATTTCTTACTCTCTTTCTTTACCTTTGTTCTTGATTTTGTTTATTTGCTTTTATTTTTCTGCTTTGCTTATTAATCATGTTGATGCTTATTGATTTGATGATTGATATTGTTTTCAACATGATTTGTGAGTAGTCATCTAGCCAAGGGTGTGGGGATGGTGTAGTTGCTAATTGTTCATGCTTTTAATGTTGGGGTTATGTTAATGGTGATTAAAGTCTTTGCATGCTTGATATTCTTTGGTCTTTCTTGCAAGTGCATATTGTTAGTTGATCAAAGATGAGTCTTTATTAACAAGTAACGGAAGTTGACTTAGTTGAGATTCATTACTATCGATTGTTATTTAATAGTACCTCCTAGTATATGGTTCTAATGTGGAAACATAGAGGCTATGTTAGGAGAAGCCAATTGACCCCGGAAGGCGGCTAGATTGGACCCTTTACTTCAATATTCATGTATGTTTAGTTTACCATTGATATGCTACTTTGTTATTGTATGGTCAAGCGTCAACTTCACCTACCCATTTCCCTTGGTGCCTTAATGTTTTATTTCTTGTTTTAGCATTTTTAGACTTTAGTTTATTTATCCCCTATTCTAGACTAGCTTAATTGTCGATAACATTTGGTGGTGTTTACCGTTCTCTGTGGTTCGACCCCTATGCTTGCCTTATACTCGTATTAGGTTTTTTTAGGTTGTATAAATTGTATTTGATCTAGGGATAGACAATTGACGACGCGTTTATTCCCTTGTCACTAAGTCACCCTTTACGAGTATAGGTGAAAGAGCAAGTGACCTTTTGGGACTTATACATACATATGTGTGTGGACCAATGAGTTCAAAAGCTAGGGATCAATATAGATACTTCATTACTTTTACTGATGATTTAAGTAGATTTGGATATGTTTACTTAATAAAGCAGAAGTTGGAAGCCTTTGAAAAGTTCAAAGAATTCCAAAATGAGGTACAAAACCAACTTGGGAAAATAATCAAGGCATTACGATCTGATCATGGTGGTGAATATTTAACCCAAGAATTTGATGAACATCTGATTAATTGTAGAATACTTTCACAGTTAACTCCTCCAGGGACGCCACGGTTAAATGGGGGGTCAGAAAGGAGGAATAGGACCTTACTAGATATTGTTCGATCCATGATGAGCTTTACTGATCTACACATATTATTCTGAGGATATGCACTAGAAGCAGCTGCCAGAGTACTGAACAGAAGCCCGTCCAAAGCAGTTGAAAAAACACCATATGAGATATGGAATGGAAAAGTTCCAAGTTTGTCTTTTCTCAAGATTTGGGGATGTGAAGTCTATGTAAAAGGTTTACAAAGCGAAAAACTACACCCTAAATCAGACAAATGTTTCTTTGTGGGTTACCCCAAAGAGACAAAAGGGTATTACTTCTATAATCTCGCAGATGACAAAGTGTTTGTTGCTCGCGATGTTGTCTTTCTCTCTAGGAAGACAAGTGGGATAAATTAGTTCTCAAAGAAATTTAAGAAGAGAAACAAATGGATGTGGATAACACCATGTCAGAGGCGAGGGCACATAATCATGCGTCGGAGCAAGCTATTTCAACTAGAGATACTCCTTTTGTCCCACTTGAATCTAACTCTTGCGAAAATCTTCAAAGAGTTGAAGAGAACATTTTTATTGTTGCTCCTACCCCACGTAGGTCTGCCAGAATCAGAAACAAACAGTTTGTTGAAGTTCTGTTAACTGAGGATTCTGAAAATATTCTTATTGGAGAATGAGGAACCTTCTACCTACAAGCACGCTTTGGCAAGCCCAAACTCAAATGAATGGCTTGAGGCCATGAAATCCGAAATGGAATCGATGTCTGAAAATGTTGTGTGGACCCTAGTGGACTTGCCTAATGGGGTAAAACCTATTGGTTGCAAGTGGGTTTACAAGATTAAAACAGACAAGGATGGAAATGCCTACATCTATAAAGCAAGACTGGTTGCAAAAGGATACAAACAGATTCATGGTATTGACTATGATGAAACCTTTTCTCCAGTAGCAATGCTTAAGTCCATTTAGATTCTTCTAGCGATTGCTTCATTTTTCGATTACGAAATTTGGCAGATGGATGTCAAAACCGCCTTCTTGATGGAGGAAGTGTATATGACACAACCTGCGGGTTTTGAAGATCCAGAAAATCCTGGAAAGGTATGCAAACTTTAAAAATCCATTTATGGAATAAAGCAAGCATCAAGGAGTTGGAACCTTCGTTTTGATGAAGCAATCAAACAGTTTGGTTTTCTCAAAAGTGAAGAGGAACCTTGTGTATACAAGAAGTCTAGTGGGAGTAACATAGTTTTCTTATTCTTGTATGTAGATGACATACTTCTCATGAGGAACGACATACCAATGCTTGAGTCAATCAAGGACTGGTTGAAGAGTTGTTTCTCCATGAAAGACTTGGGTGATGCTGAGTACATTTTGGGAATCAAGGTTCATCGAGACAGGTCTCGAAGGATAATTGGGCTGAGTCAAGAGACTTATATTGATATGGTTCTTGATAAGTTCGAGATGTCAAAATCCAAAAGAGGATTTCTCCCCATGTCTCATGGCATTATGCTTAGTAAATCTTAATGTCCGGTTATGCCAGACGAGATTAGACGTATGGCGATTATATCTTATGCTTCGGCGGTAAGGTCGATAATGTATGCCATGATTTGTACAAGGTCGGATGTTTCATATGCTCTAAGCATGTCTAGCAGATTTCCGGCAAATCCAAGAGAAGCACACTGGACAGCTGCCTAGAACATCCTTAAGTACTTAAGAAGGACTAAAGGAATGTTTCTAGTATATGGTGGCGAAGATGAGTTGGTTGTCAAAGGTTATTTGGATGCGAGTTTCCAAACAGACAAAGATGATTTTAAATCCCAGTCTGTATACATCTTCTGTCTGAATGGAGGAGCAATGAGCTGGAAGAGTTCGAAGCAAAGCACTGTCGCAGACTCTACAACAGAATCAGAGTATTTGGTTGTTGTTGAAGTAGCTAAGGAAGCAGTTTGGATAAAGAAGTTCCTAACTGAGCTGGATATCATACCAAGTGCTCAAAAGGGAATCAAGTTGCATTGTGACAACAATGGCACCATTGCTCAATCAGTGGAGCCTAAGTCACACTTCAAATCCAAACATGTTGAGAGGAAGTATCACCTCATTTGAGAGATCGTTGGCAGAGGAGATGTCAAGATGTGGAAAGTTCATACGGATGAGAATGTCTCTTATCCACTTACTAAACCCCTTTCATTGCCTAAGCATGAGAAGCACACTAGTGCAATTGGATTGAAGATAATGATATAGTTTAATTTGTATTTGTTTTTTAGAAAAACTTATTACATATGTAATACATTCATTTGCAGAACTATGTTTAATCAGAAATTTGTCATTTCTCTTATTTAATTGTGGTTTCAATATTAAATAAAATTTATAAAATAATTATGGATTGATGGGCTCATCGAGTTAGTTTATTTGAATGAAACCACACAGGTGAACTAAATTCATATATTATTTAAGTTCCTAGTTTGGGATCATTAAACTGGACATAAATGATTTCAATAAATGGACTAGCATGTAAGATTGATTGGATAGCGCAGGTTCATGGGCTATAAGATTGTAGTGATGCTCGGTCAATCACATGGATATGCATGAACGATGCATGATCGAACTATAGACCTACTTTGAAGCTCAAGTATAGAGCTTCCGGATATATTAGTGGATTTCTTTGACATGAGTGGAACATTGATTTCATTCAATGATTGATGTAACTGTGTACATTCAAACGTCTTCTTGTAACTGGAGATTATAAAGGGTGTTTCCTGGTTACCTCATGATTTGAGTGGGAGCCTTGGTTGCCACAATATTGGATTGAGTCTACCTATTTAATAAGGAATGTGTCTTGGCCCCTTGAAGAGGGAGAATTCAGAAAATGTATGGCCGTACTCAAATGGATTACAAAGTAATCATTTATTTTGTAATTCTAACTCAATTTCTCATGAAAAGATTTGTAGATTAATATGATCACGACATAAGATCCAATCATATTATCAAATCGACACACATTGACTTAAGGAATTTTAATATTATGCACTCGTCTCAGACAAGTGGGAGATTGAAGGAGTTGTGTCTTCAATAAGTGCAATTACTAGATATATCAAGGATCACTATTATGGAGATAATAAGTTCGTTTTTTTGGGTCGTCATTATCTGTTTCTAGACTATGATCATTGATCTTTGAGCTACTCAATAGTCTAAATCTCACTAGAATGGATCCTATGAGGTCACACAACAAAGGTATTGGGTTAAGCAAGTTAGAGGCCCATTAATGGGCCTCATGAACTAGTAACCAATTATGAATTGGATTGGGCTTGTATAGTTAGATTAGAGTTAGGATTTGAGCTTTGTCATAGACTCTTATTTAGAGATGAGATCTATAAATATAGTCCATGCCTAGGGTTTTATGACACAACACAATTAACAGTTAATTGTGCATCAAGCAACCAATAATCCCAAAACCTCTCTCTCTCTTTGTACCACATGCCTATCCCCTCCCCTCGTGGTGGTTCGTGATTTGTTGCTCGTTATTCTCCATAGAAGGTCAATTGAAGTGTTCGATTGCGACTAACTAGAATTAGTGGAGGTCTTAATCTGTGCATGTGGACCAAGTAGAGGAATCACGCTTGAGGTTCTTTATCTCCCTTGTTCTTGTTCGATCGCACGTGGAATCACGCTTCAAAGGTATTAATTCTAGTTCTTTATGTTTTATGCATGATCTTGGGATTAGGTGCTATATGAATATTATTTATGTTTTCCGCATTCGTACCTATAAACTCTTACAGTGGTATCGGCTGCTCGATAAAGAGACGATCCGGAAGATCTAGAGGAATCATCTCCTCAACAAGGCCATACACCCCCGATAGGTGATGGACACATGTGGAGCGACAAACTCCGTGTGCACATCCTACTAGATAAACTGAGTAGTTAACGTCTACTTGGGGGATACACAAAAGACAAATGTGTAAAATAAAGGATACCTCCTCTCCTCCCTCTGGCAAAACAGGTGGTGGAGCCAAGAGCAGTAGCAAAGCCTCCGTATAACACAGCTCTGGACAAGCGTGCGTCCGCCAAGGCGTGCCCTCTAGCGCCCAACTCGCCAAAGTCCCCAACCTCGCCTTATCAAATATATGCTGAGGTGGGTGAGCTGGAACGACAAAGGCCTCCGAGGAATGCTGAATAGCCACTCTCTTGCCAAGATACACCGCAGCCTCATACGTCCCCTGGAAATAGCAACGCTGAGCGATGTATTGCGCAGCAAGCGTAGGAATGTCAAAATCGGCCCACGACAAAAACTCTACGGTCGGCTCCTACAAAATGCACTCATGAGACAAAATCCTATTAAAGGTATAAAAGAGTAAGCATCTAAAAAAGGAAAACATACCGAGAGGATCAACTCTTGAATGCGCCTAGAAGTGACCTCCGCACTATGAGGACCTCCCCAACTAGCAGCAACAAGGAGCTCGCGAGGCGAGGGTCTCACCGGCGCAAGAGATGGAAAGTACTCGTAGAACCAGATATACGCAAGCAAAAAATGTGTCAATAGATGCTAAAATAAGTCTAGAGCTAACTTTAGAAGGAATAAAGTGTACCTCTACGACTCTCCAAAAGCTGGAAAGTGCAATGTCTCCCTCGAAGGAGCTTGGACGACTAGAAAGTCGTAGTTCAACCAGAAAGTCGGCATAGGCCAAGCTGGCCCAATCATACGACCCGACTGAAGCAAGGTCGCGAACAATAGGTAGGTAGTAGAGCAACACTCGACTACCTCTATCAGGATAAAAATTCCCTGACAAAAGGATCAGAGCAAAATTGCCCACCCGCTGCTCTAGGGTGGTCGCAGGATCTTGAAAAGCAATAGCAAGCGTACTCCGCAAATGCATCTAGTATTAAGCTGCATTGGGTCAGCCACAGCACGAGCCCGAATAGTAATAGGGCCCAACAACTCCAGCACCTCCGGAGAGAAGACAGTGATATCGCTATCAAAAGGGAGAGGGACAGAAGTGAACTTCAATCCCGTAATGAGACTGAAGTCGGTAGGAGTAACAGTCAGCTCACCCCACGAAAAGTGAAAAGTGTTGGTGGTGTCCTAAAAGAACTCCACCAAATCCCGGACTACAAGGTTGTTATGTCAAAAAGAGTACATAGCTCGGGTGGCTCGCAACAAAGGAGTTAGGCCACATGACTCCCCCCGATGACGTAGACCGACGTTGTCACGGATATAGGTATCGTACAGAGAGTCGATGGTCGTGTTTCCAGAACCATGGCTTCAAATCCTCCCGCTGACAATCCCTCAGCGAACACGCTCCGAGATATGGAACAACGGCGTGAAATACAGAGTGTGCCCATCCCACTTTGGAAACTCCTCTAGAGAAGAAGAGGTGCCTATGGGGTCGTCCTCCCGACGAGTTTCCCTAGAACGAGAAAGAGAACTCGAGCCTCGTTGTCTAGCCATGCTATATTATTCAAAATACCAAAAAATTAAAGTTCTATAGTATCTAAGGTTCGCCTAGCCGCATGATACTATGTTCGCAAAAACAGAGTACGTAGTACTAAAACATAGCACAATTTCAAACCAAGCATAAATAGCAAAATTCAGCAATTAAACAATTTCTTGCAATATTATGATAAATTTTGTGACAAATTGTGAAAAAAATGGCAAACAAAAATACAAAGAACGGGTCACCTTAAGAGGTTTAACAATAGCAAAATGCTCGCTCCTTCACCAAAGTGAGTGAAACAAGTCTCAAAACACTCTAAACATGATTTACGAACATAATACAGCAATTTCAAGGCATAAAATTTGATAAATGTAGACACCCATTTGTGTCTCCCCAAAACAAAACCCGGTGATGAGCTTTCACGTCGAATCGTTATCGAATGAAGTGAAAGTGTTAAAAGTCTAGTGTTGCGAATAGTTTTAATTTCTTTTCTCTTCTCTCTGTTTTTGAAAACCTATTTTAAGAAAAACAGCCGATCCAGTTTTGTTGGTCCATGATATGGGTCCAATAGTAGTGTAGTAGGATGGGATTGAAAAGAGCTTTCCAACGATATATTATAAACCCAGTTCTGATGAATAATGAGGAAGTTATGGCCAAATTACTAAACTGGGCCCGGTTTAAGTCTTATATGCGGCTCAATGATCTAGGGGGGGGCCTAATATGGATTTATCATTACTAATGCAATTAGGAATGGTTTTAGTCTTCTAGATTCTTCTAGAAGGTTCTTTTCATTCCTAATTCAATTAGCATTGATAAATTGACTTTTGTTGACTTTTTAGAGTTTTAATCAAAATAAAAGAATTTTTTGAGGAAAATACGATTTTATCCTTCTGTACGGTAAATTTCTATCTGATTTTAGAAAATGCGTCAATAATTAAGTTAGCGCCAAACGCCAGCATTAGCGCCTAAAGCTAAGCTTGGCGCCTGGCGCTAGCGTTAGCCTCGTTTTGCGCGTCAGAATTCTGTTTTGATTTTTTATCTTTTTGGTTGATTTTCTCTATAAATAGTCTTCTTAAAACTCCGTTTGGACTCACCAATTCTCACGAATATTCACCAACTCTCATCAAGAATCTCTTGATATTTTCTCTCTCTCTTTTCTAAACTAGCCTTTCCTCAAAATACAAAATTCCGCACTCGCAAGATCTAGATACACCTAGCCATATTCGAAGTTGTCTTCGCCCTAGACGTGAAAGGTTTTTAATTTATGAGGGTTTGGTCCCTAATCTCTCTTTCAATCTTTTAATTTAATTGTTTGATTTATTATTTTCCTTGAAGTTACTAACGTGTGTATTTTGTTATTAGAAAGAGGTACAAGGCATCCAAGTAAGTACTTTAATGGTTTATATTGATGTTATGATATAGAAATCATGCTTAGGTTGTTATTATGATTCCTAGTATCATGTTAGGATGTTTTCCTTAATTTGATGTTTAGGGTGACAACAATAAATTCCTAGTATCATGTCCAAGGTAACTCTAATATCAAGTATGATTAAAAGTATGATGCCTTTTATTTTCTTTCCTAATATTCATGTTAGTATCATGTTTGGTTTAAAGCTTTGATCTTTAATGTTTAGTGACATGCTAGGGTTTGTTATTAATCTTGTTAGTATCATGCCTAGGATCTTGCTATTATTATGCTTTAATATAATTATGATGATTATTATTTTTGTTATGATTGTTATTATGTTGCTTGATATATATTATTGTTATTTCTTGATCACGCCTTTTATTGCATGTTTAAAGGGAATTGGTACTTGTAATCATGCTTAATAAGATGATTAATAATCTTGTTAAGGGTTAATTATGATAATAATTCAAGTGATCGCCAAAAATAGTTTTATTTGTGCATTAATATTCAACCAACATAGATTAAACAGGTTTAGGGTAAACCTATTGATTGCATCTTAGTCAGAAAGCGCACATGAATACGATCAGAATAAAGTAGAGGCCTATTATTAGGGCAGGTTCAATCTCTTTTAGGTTGGATTTGTACCTTCATCTCCGAACTACTAGTCATGGTTGAAGACTTATTGGATTTGACGATCTCTTGGATCGTTAAGGGGTGTGACCTTCACCTCGTGAACGGTTTACAAGTTCCTTAAAAAACTTGTTGGCAACTCTTTTGCTCTATCTTCTTTCCCTTTGGACACCACCGTACTTAAGTGTACGATCACAATGGGGTTCAATCTAGGGGTAACGCTTGAAATATTCCCTACAGTTTTTGGCGACTCCACTGGGGAGGATTTCTATTTTAATTCCTGAAATTTATTTCGGCAATGATTTAGAATGAGTGGATGAGACTCGAAAATTTCTAAGTATTTCATGTGCGTAATTTTGATTAACATTATTGTCATATGCATAAAAAAGATATCATTGGAAATACAATCCGTAATTAGTTAAAAAATAGGATTTCTACACGTAGGAAATTTGAGAAATATCTTTCACAACTAGGATCGAAATAACACTGCGCGAAACTGGAAAATTTTATTGAGCACAAAAAGTTGTTGAGGCATGTAGGAACTGGCGCCAACGAACAAAGATTAGCGCCAGTATTTTGACCTTAGCACCAGACGACAGCCTCTGTCGCCAGGCGCTAAAGCCAAAAGCTGGCCCCAGCTTCTGTTTGCTGGTGCCAAGTTCTTCCAATACCGAGCCAGAAATATGCGTTCTAATTTTTACTAGTCTTTAGCATTGTTCACTCGATCCTACTTCCTTATTGGGTTTTTCTCACTTTTCTGAAACCCATATGTGTTCTACATATGGACATAACCCCCTAGGAATTTATGCTCCATCTACCTAATTGAACGCTCTGAGCAACAAAGGGTACATCCGAGAATGTTGAATTCACCAAACCATGGAAGCGAGTTATTTTAAACTCGCGGTGTCCCATCCACTCGCGCCAACCCTTCACGGTTAGGCTTCCGCGCGGTGCATCCGGACAATTAACCATGGACCCTCTTTGACTAACCCATATCCCGAACTTTAGAGAACTAGAGCCATGGTTAGGTTGCAAACTCATTGCATCATGTTGTGCCTACTTGACTAATTATGCATTTTTTATTGTGCATTCTCTATGTGTTTTTTCCTAACCGTTTGTTTGACTTGCGTTAAGACAAAATAAATTTCTTAATGGCTAAAAAGATTTTTCTTAATTAATTAATTAATTAATTAAATTTGGTAATTAGAGTCTAATAATTTAATCAGAATTAACTTAGTACGACTTTAGGGCATACCTTGTAGAGTAATAATACCGAAAGCAGTTCTAGATCAACGTTCCAGCATTGGCACCGAGATTTGGACTGCAGCGCCACTCTTTGGAGTGTAGTGCCTGGCGACAGCTCTGTCGTCTGGCGCTACACTACACAGTGCGACGCCAGTCCTGTCGTTTTGGCAACAGTTCGGTATATTGCTTGAGTCATCACTTTGTGTTTTTCGATTATTTTTATTAATTATAATGTCTCATTAAGTCTTTAATTGAATCTAGTCACATGGTCTAGCCATATGGTCATGACACGAGTCTTAGCATGTCACCTACACTCACTAGTATTAGCACACACTTTTGTACATACTCTTTTCACACCATGACCATGTCTTAGGTTCATGCATGAGTCGTTTTTTTCCGTCATTTAAATTGGGGGTACATTCTATTCTAAATTTTTTCATATCTCTCCATCTACATCATCTTTCCATTCTCTACATGCTTTCTCCATATCACAATCTTCATTGTTCCTACCTTCCTCCATCCATTGCATGTTGAATAGAGTTTGAGTCAAATAATTAACAACGAATATCCCCAAATTCCTTTTCCATAGTACTTGGTCAAGGAGAGAAGGGCGATTAATCAAGGACAACCTCTTTATTCAAGTCTTACTTTTTGATAAACCGATTCGTCAAAAGAGGAAAGCTAAAAAGATAATGGCAACTCAAGAAGAAGTCAACGAACTTAAGAATCAATTGACTACCGTGACTGAGGCATTGAAGGTTTTAACCCTCAAAATCAATGACCCTATGAAGCAACAACAGATGGACCTCATGCAAGAAAGTTTGAGCAAGTTGTCTAGTGACTACAAGTTTCAAGGAATTAGTTCACAAGGGGTCTTGGCGGACAAAGAACTTCTTCCGCATAAGTTCATTGCCAACGACATCCCAAAATTCAAGGCAACAGATAGTCCTTATCTTCACTTAAGAGCCTTTGAAACTATGATGAACATTAAGGGGATTGATAAGAAAGTCTTTCATTCCTTGTTTTCCTTATCTCTTGAAACCGTTTGTCAGCAATGGTTCTTCTCCCTAGACAAAGAGAAAACCTCTACCTGGGAATCGATGGTAAACTCTTTCATTGATAGGTATAAATGCAATATCCAAGTCGAAATTGATTATAGACAACTTGAAATGCTAAGACAAAAAGAGAATGAAGGCTTTACTTCTTTCTTTAATAAGTGGAGGGAAACTTCCGTTAAAATGATTGAGGTCCCCACCGAAAAAGAGTCTGTGAGGATGTTTATCAAGAATCTCCAAGAAAAGTATTCAAAGCACTTAAAATATCAACACAACTTGAATACTTTCAGAGCTGTCTATGACATAGGTATCGAGATTGAAGATGACCTCGCAAAGCAAAAAGCTACTAAAAATAGTAACCATAGTGGCTTGAAAGGAAAGAAGAACGACAATCCTTCTTCTTCCGAAAACGCCCTCTCTAGTAATAAAGTTAGTACCTTTGATCTCAGCGAAGTTTTAGCCATGGATAACCAAGGATCTAAGAAGCAACTAAGGAATGACTTCACCCCCATTGGGATGAGCTACGATACTGCCTTCGATCGACTCCATGCTAAAGGACTCATTACTCCCATTGGACCTATTCAAGATCCCGCACCTGAAAAGAGATTGCCTAGTTGGAATCCAGATGAACACTGCAAGTACCATTAAGGTAGGGGTCATGCTACTGAGAGTTGTTGGAAGCTAAAGGAGGCTATCCAACATTTGATTGATAATAACAAGCTTCCCATGCCTCCAGTTAACAAGAAGAGCGAGTGATGATAAAACAAATAACACAAGACAAGAGGCGAGCTTCAACGACAAGATTTCGTGACCTCTTTTTCTATTTCTTTTTTATTTACCCTTTCCCCAATAAGTCTAGCATAGGCACCTTTTTATTCCCCTTAGATTAATTTTGTAGATTCTTTCTTTTTTTTCCTTTTAATAAAATGAGCATTTATTTTCTTGCATATGATCATTTCATTACATTGCATTAAAAGAAAAAAAAAAGATCCATTTCAAACCAAGCACAAGGTATACCAATGATTTGAGGCACCCCTTGTAGCCACATCATATTACCTTTCACCCTTCGAATATACAATCCTTTTTTTGATAAACCACTTTGAGCCTTGTCTAACGATAGACCTTTCTTCTTCAACCCTTATCTACCTAACTTTGGGATGGGATGGTGTGTAACCTATTCAATTACAAAAAGCTTGAGTGATTTCAAAAAAAAAAAAAAGCAATAGAAATAAAAAAATATATATATAAAAGTGTACAAAAGGGCAAGTGTTCCAATGTCTTTGATATGAAAATGTCTTTGATAAGAACACGTCTCAAATTGCGTCTCTTATCGAGTGCTCGGTACCGTGCCTGAGAAACATTGACAGGGTAAAGTCGTATCCCCTAATCAAAAGTAAATACCTAAGTCCTCTAACTAAAGTAGATTGGGAAGTAGGGTCGAACTCCACAGGGAAACAAGTCTTTTTACTCCTAATAAATTATTATAATCTAAATTATCTAAGTAACCAATATTTTTGGGAATAAATTCTATACTACAAAGAATAAGTTTAAGGAGAAAAACAATAATAAGAAGGCCTAGGGTCACAGGTTCACCAATAATTAATACTCCGGGATAAAACATAATAATTAATAATTAACATTGCACAATAACATGATTAACAGGCTCTCGCAATTTATTAATCAACATAGATCTAACAGGCTCTCGCAATTTACTAGATCTAAGTTCCTATTCAAAATAACCTATAGTATTAAATTAACATCTGCTCAATTCATCAATTCAATATTGCTAAAAATTCACAATCAAATTACATCTGCTCAATTCATAATCTAATTGCAAAGAATTAAAACAATTCAATAAGAAATTATCATGCAATACCAATAATCAATAATAGCAAATTATCCCTTCATATTAATTATGGATCCCCATAAACCCTAGAATTTAACTACTCAGACATAATCGAAACTAAACTAATCAAAGCTATAGAGCAAGACATGATTAAAGGAATGAAAAAAAACAACTAAGATTAAGAGAAAAGAAATCGTTACCAAAATAAATCTGAAATTAAGAGTAGATTAAGAACAAAGGTTTTAGAGAGAGAAAATCTAAGAAAACAATTAGGAGGGTCAAGAAAGAGTAAGAGAGAGAGAAAGAGAGAGAGAGATCCTAAAATCGTATTACAGAGGAGTATTTATACTCCGTACAAATCCTAAACTAAAACAAACTAAAATGACGCTAAACGTCTCTTAATAATTACACGCGCCCGATCGGGCGAGGCACCGCCCGATCGGGCGCACCTTTTTGCTCCAATATTGAATCTCGCGCCCAGACGGGCACGTCACAGGGCGCCAACCTTAGCTTCTCCCGCCCGGCCGGGCGCGCCTCCGGGCGCCAGCCTCTTTTGCCAGGCGGCTCTCTTGGGCCACTAATTGAACTACAGTTGGGCTCCAATTCTTCGGGCCAATCTGGGTTTCCTCTTCCGATCTTTAATACTCGGTCCAAATGCCTCGGTATCATATATACCGAGCCCTTAATCACCGGTTCGATGGCTCTAACCGGTCCTGGGCTATATAATCTTGTCGTGCTTCTCCAGTGCTCGTGATTGCTCCAAAATATCTCGGGAAAATACTCCAAAAGTGTAAATCTCTGCAAAAGTCAACCAAATCTACGAAAACACTAGAAAACACCAATTAGTAATAAAAGTGGCTCTAAAGAGCCAAAAACACTACTAATCATGACAAAGGGACGGGGGTAAAATACTATATAAAATAGACACATTAACCTCCCCCAAGCCAAACCTTTGCTTGTCCCTAAGCAAAGATCTCATCAATGAATCAATAAATATGCTTCACCCCAAAAGTAAAAATCAAGCACAAACGATCCAGGGTAAATCAAATAAACATGCTTCAAAATAAACCAATCAAATCCATCTAATTACCAATCTTCCCTAACAATTGTCAAACAGAGCAAACCACAAGAGCATATAGAATTCAAGACTAGTGCTCACGCACTCAACTCTCATTTTTGTGGCGAGTAAAAGATGTACTCGATCGCTCTCCATCCAACCCTTTTATGTGAACAATGCCCTCCCAACTCACACTCTCGTGTGTATAAAACAATGAACTCTCAATCCTACTAGTCGACTCGAAATATGCCAAATCATAACTTGCATTGATAAACAACACTTTCACATTCATACAATTCTATGCACCAAGGTCAGAAGGTCTTTAAAGCTTGTAATGTAAGGCTAGGGTAAAGGGTAGGAATCATTTGGGAACAAGTGAGAGAAAAGATATGCTTAAGGGAGCAAATCCTATCAAAACCCATGATCAAAATAAATAATGATCAACATCTCCTACATAACTAACTCTAACATCAATCAAATATACTCCAATCATAATAAACAATCCCAACTCTTACATATCACTCATAAAAATATAATAATGAAGAAGTGGAGTGAATAAACAAACTTTATTTCCAAACTTGAATTTTTAATTGAAGCTCTATTTTTTTTTTCTTTTGATCAACCTCCAACTAGAAAATTTGAACATTGAACAATTTTTCTTTTCTTTTGAAGTTCACTTATTTTTTCACAAATTTTTTTTCTTGAACTTCTCCTTTTTTTTCATAACATCAAGATTTATTTTTCCAAGAAAATATAACACTCAAACTCATCAAAAATAAACATGATCAAAAACAAAACTACTTCTCAAAAACCCACCCAAATTGTGCAAATAATAAGCACACTACAAACTCCCTCACCTTACTCACTAATAGCTCCCCCAATCCAAGCTTGGGACTAGTAACCAATGGGGCAAAATAGGCTTGTAATGTGGCTAATAAAACAACAAAAAGTCAAGGCAACAACATGGGTAGCAAGAAGGGAACAAATGTATCTACAATCATTTGGAGGCTACCTAAATGAACAAATGCCTTCGTCCTCCTCAATGTGCATAATAATGAATCATATAAATATTACTTATAGTTGCAAACCAATACTCAAATTCATTGACATACCAAGAATTAACATACATTCCTAATCAAATCAACTAGTCAAGCACTATATTCACAAGTAGTTGGACAAAATTGACTCATGTTAAGGTTTCAAGGCAACCAAACATCAAATCATAATCAACAAATCCACAATGCTTATCATCAAATACCAAGAATCAAAACAATTTTCTCAAGTAAGGGGCACAGGGAAGCATAATTTACAATTCATTGGAACATAACTTTGGGTTTTTTTAATTTTTCGATTTTTTTTTGTATTTTTCACATATAAGAAAGCAATAAAACTAACCTAGAAAGCAATAAATCTCACCTAAGAAAACACACCAAAAATAAAAGAAAAGGGGAAAAGAACAATACCAAATCCAAAATCTCCCCCAAGCCAGAATCAGACAATGTCCTCATTGGCTCGGGAACTAGCCCAGCATAGCTAGTCCTGATCATCCTCATCCATCGAGCCGAAACCTGTACCTCCACTGCCACCTGCACCACCTGCACCAGAAGAACTACCACCAAAATATTCAGCATGAAAACTCCCCCTCGTCGGTCCCCCGAAAGGAATGTCCTGGTCGTACCCATGGAAGGAAGAATAGTCAGTGTAAATACCATGGGCAGTGGGATCCCTATCGTATCCCTGGGGTGGAGGCTGAAACCAGTCAGGGTGAATAGCGTCGTCGGGAATGTTGCCCCGACGAGCATAATCATCATACATAGGGTAGAGAGCTCTACCCTGGTTCCTCTCTAGGTACCCTAACCCATGGTCTATGGAGCTTACCATCCTCCTAAGGTCAGTATGGGAATGCTCGATACGACCTAAGGCCTGACCTATACTCTGAATGTCCCAAACTAGGTTAGAGTCAACATAAGGGACGGAGTGAGACATGCGAGGTGGAGAGAATGCCACCTCGGGCTGAGGCTAAGGCTGGGGTAGTGGTACTGGTGGTGGTGGTGCTTGCCCCCTAGCGTTGGCAACCAAAACATCATATGTGTAAGATGGTTGCCCTGGAGGAAAGGCGGTCAAGTTAGGACTGGGTAGGGGAAAGATGGGCAAAGGTTGCTCTCTCCCAATCCTAATACACCAAAAGGGTGTCTGCTCGTTATCCGGTCGTACCCACCCCAACTCCTTAAAATACCTAGCAGTCATATAGGTATCTGGTCCACAGTTGGTCAGTTGGTGGGGTCCATCCACTACAAAACCGGCCCTTTTCACTACTATTCGAGTGATAAGGCCTCCTAAACGGATGGGGGTGCGAGATGTGGTGCTGGCCGTGGCATGCCTGCTCTGATGGTGAATAATAAACCTACCTATGTTTAATTTTGCGAACCCATACACATAGTGTCCTATGACAGCTAGTTCGTTAGATTGGGCATTATGGGGCTTGTTCCTACCTAAAAAACACAAACCCGCAAATCTTTGCCAGATTTTTGGGACAGGGTGATGAATAGGTTTGGTACTAGCATGTTGGGGGTCAGGAGTAGGCAAACCAGTCAAAGCATGATATATGTCACCCATTTTATAATCTGCATGCCATTGGTGAGGTAATTCAGAATTTAATTCACATAATTTACAAAATTCTACATAAGTTAAACTAATATTCCTATTGTTCAACCTAAAAGTTAAATTCGGCCCATTTATACTACTAACAACTTGTAAAGAAGACAAGAATTCACAAGTAAGTTCTCGGAATGTAGGATAGTGCATATCAACAAATTTTCTTATGCCAATGTCATTTAAAAATTGTTTTACAAAATCATACAAACCAAATGATTCTAGAGTAGGACGGTGTAACCACCAAGAAGGAATTACCTCACGCCCGATTAAGTGTTCTAGCCGCTCCTTTTACTCTCGGCGGATCGTCGGCCAGTACGGGAGTTGCAAATCCGGGTCGTATTCCTCCCTCAAACTGGAGCTCCTACCGAAAATAGACCTAGCCCTCTTTGAAGCCATGGTAGAAATGGGTATGAAAATTTATTTGAATAAAATCTGAAAATTTTTATATGGAAATGTAGAGGATGAAGAGGGGATTACAAATATGCAAAATGTTTTGAATTTGGTTGAGGGATGGAGGAGAAATCTTAGAGAGAAGGTAGAGAGAATTTGAGTCTTAGAGAGAGAAAGTTATGGAGAAATAAGAGTGAAATGAGAAAAAGGAACGAAGAAAGAAGAAGAAAGGGCGTCAGGTCCGTTGCGCCCGGTCGGGCGGGGGCTCGCCCGGTCGGGCGATCTAATTTGTATATTACGTTGTGCTCTCACGCCGGGTCGGGCGGCATTCGCCCGATCGGGCGATCTAAATGCCCAATATCCTTCAATTCTCACGCCCGATCGGGCGCCCTTCGCCCAGTCGGGCGATCTATCGCTCCAAATTTTGTCCCTTCTCGCGCCCGGTCAGGCGAGGCTTGCCCGATCGGGCGGACAAAGTTGTCCGTATACGACGAGTTTTGCGCCCGGTCGGGCGAAAAATACTTGATTCTGAAGACTAGCTCTCGCGCTCGGTTGGGCGAGTTTTGCCCGATCGGGCCCGAGGCTTATTGACGATTTCACTTGTTTTCTTTTGTTCTTCAATTTTTGGCTAACTCTTTTCCTTCAAACCTGTATAAGCACTCATAAAACTCATTAAATTCCCTCATCTCTCCTCTCATAAGAAAAAGGAAAGAAAAACTAGTCTAAAAAGCATTAAAAATACGGGTTGCCTCCCGCATAGCGCTGGTTTATCTAGGTCCCGCACAACCTTCTTACCAAGTATAATAACTAGGACCCTTGGCCTAACGCTTGATCGGGTGGTTTCTCACCCGGTCTAGCAGTGTTTCGGCTGCGACGCGGCTTCTTTACATGCCATGTGGGACGCCAATTCACCTTATCTGGTGGATCTTCCTTGACTTGGACTGGGAGGTCTTCAATGCTACGCACTAGAGATCCTTCTTTGATTGAGGGTTGCTTCAAATTGTCATTGCATTCAACACTTGCAACTCGATCTGGCGGAATACTTACCGTGGGCTTAAATCGCACAACTTGCTTGATCGGTTCCACCTTTTCGTCCTCAAAACCAAGACTAACAGTGTAGAGGGCTCTTTCTATTGCATCAACTTCCCTCTGCCATTTGTCTATCTCATCTGAAAGGGATGCAACACAAGATACAGCCTCCAAGGGATCTTTTTCAGTCATGGAGCTTTTAGGGGTGTTATTAAGATTAAAAATAACTTTATCATCCCCTACTGATAGTGTTAACTTACCACTTCTCACATCTATGATTTCTCCAGCAGTGTTAAGGAATGGTCTACCCAAAATAATTGGGGTTTGCATGTCCTCAGCCATATCAAGAACAACAAAATCCACATGTATATAAAATTTACCTACTCTAACGGGGACATCCTCTAAAACACCTAAAGGGTATTTGAAAGAAGGTCGGCCATTTGTAGAGTAATATTAGTAGATTTTAACTTACCCATATTCAGTTTGGAACACACAGAGGCATAACACTAACGCTAGCACCCAAATCACACAAAGTATTATCAATCATTAGATTGCCAATATGACAAGGGATAGAAAAACTACCCGGATCTTTTAATTTAGGTGGAGACTTATTTAGAAGTACGGCACTACACTCTGCAGTGAAAGCTACTGTCTCTACCTCACTAATAGACCTTTTCCTTGTCAATATTTCTTTCATAAATTTTGCATATGAAGGAATTTGTGTGATTAATTCGGTGAAGGGAACTGTTACCTTCAAATCTTTCACCATCTCCAGGAACTTACCAAACTGCTTATCCAAGTTTGTCTTCAAGTGACGATTGGGGAATGGAAGTTTGATAATTGGCTTTGGAGCATTATTGCTCTTGTCTGGAGTATCCACCTTCTCTGGAGTCGTACCCTGCAATGTAGAATTAGATATATTAGTATTATCCTTTAGCCCTGCTGGGCTCTAAACTACATTGTTTGGTTTAATGGAATCAAGATTAGCATTATTTAATAAAACAGGTTCATCAACTCTGGACATAGGGGGGCCTTCATAGTTTGAACCACTCCTTAGAGTAATTGCATATGATTGATCCGTAGGCCTGGTCGGCTGTGCCGGCAAAGCTCACTGTTGGCGGGCTTGTAGAGTAGCAGAGAGTTGCGCAATTTTATTATGTGCTAGAATTTAATCAATTGTCGCATCTCTACTCTCCATGTGCTTTTGCATATTAACCAACATTGCTCTAATTTCCACCAAAAAGGGTCGGAAGATGAGGAGGGTTGTTGTGGTTGGTTCTTCTGGCCAGCATTGGGATGGTAATATTTCTGTTGCTGTTGATGTGGCGCCTGTGGTTCTTATGGTGGTGGATTTTGAACGTTGGTACTCCGGTAGGAAAGGTACGGATGATTCCGATACCCAGGATTGTAAGTGTTGGAGTATGGGTTATTTTGCCTATAAGCTTGAAAGGCATTAACTTGCTCCACGGAACTCCTACAATCTTGTTCCCAATGACTTAAAATACCACAATTTTCACAGAAAGCCTCATTAGAGTTATTATTAATTGCAGAAACATTAGCTACATTAGCCGTACTGAGATTATCTAATTTTTGGCATATAGAGGTCAGTTGAGCTTGCAAAAAGGATATAGAGTCGACGCTATGCTTCCCCTTGTTAGCAAATCCTTTAGGATTCCCATATTGGGAATTGTGTATCGCCATATCTTAAAAAAACTGACCTGCATCATCAACATTAAGATTCATAAATCTCCCACTAGTTGCAGAATCTAAAATTATTCAAGAAGAATTTCCAATGCCATTGTAAAAGGCTTGGATTAACTGCCATTGTACTAAATTATGGCGAGGGCATTCTCTTTGTAGGTCCTTGAACCTCTCCCAAGCCTCATATAAAGATTCATCGGCTTCTTGGGCAAAGTTCTGAATCACACTCCGTAGTACGGCTGTTCTCTCTGCAGGATAATACTTGTTATAAAATTCAAAACAAGAGTTTCTCAGTCAGTTATACCAAGTGCAGTTCTATTTAAGCCATTAAACAACAATTTAGCTTTTGCAGTTAAAGAGAAGGGAAAGAGAATCTCCCTGATTTGGTCTTGAGTAACCCCGGCTTGCCTGATGGTATTACAATATTGACAATAGTCGGCAATGTGAAGATTTGGGTCTTCACCCTTAGCTCCACTGAATTGCTTACTCTCTATCATCCTTATAAATTGAGGTTTAATTTCAAATTGAACCCCATCAAGAGCTGGAGTGGGGGTGAGATGTGGAAAATATGTAAGCTTTGGTAGTGAGTAATCACTAAGCTTCTTTGGAACCGCCATCTCTGATTCTGCGTCTGATGATACCTCTGATTCGCTAGAACCAGTTGGAGGATCGCGGTGATTATTATTATTATCACCAGAATCCGCCAGGATTTGCTTGTAGAGATTTTTCTGTCTATGGAAGGAACGCTCGATCTCAGGATCAAATGCAATGTACCCTGATCTGGAACACCTGGGCATAAACAAAAAACTAAAAGCAAATATGAGATTTGCCTCAAAGAACTAACGTTCTCTAAGACAAAAAGAAAATAACCTAGACTACAAAAATAATCAGAAATAAAAAATAGAGTCGTTTCCCCGGCAACGGCGCCAAATTTTGACAGGGTCAAGTCGTATCCCCTAATCAAAAGTAAATACCTAAGTCCTCTAACTAAAGTAGATAGGGAAGTAGGGTCGAACTCCACAGGGAAACAAGTCTTTTTACTCCTAATTAATTATTATAATCTAAATTATCTAAGTAACCAATATTTTTGGGAATAAATTCTATACTACGAAGAATAAGTTTAGGGAGAAAAACAATAATAAGAAGGCCTAGGGTCACAGGTTCACCAATAATTAATATTCCGGGATAAAACATAATAATTAATAATTAACATTGAACAAATAACATGATTAACAGGCTCTCGCAATTTATTAATCAACATAGATCTAACAGGCTCTCGCAATCTACTAGATCTAAGTTCCTATTAAAAATAGCCTTTAATATTAAATTAACATCTACTCGATTCATCAATTCAATATTGCTAAACATTCACAATCAAATTACATCTGCTTGATTCATAATCTAATTGCAAAGAATTAAAACAATTCAATAAGAAATTATCATGCGATACCAATAATCAATAATAGCAAATTATCCCTTCATATTAATTATGGATCCCCATAAACCCTAGAACTAAACTACTCAGACATAATCGAAACTAAACTAATCAAAGCAATAGAGCAAGACATGGTTAAAGGAATGAAAATATACAACTAAGATTAAGAGAAGAGAAATCGTTACCAAAATAAACCTGAAATTAAGAGTAGATTAAGAACAAAGGTTTTAGAGAGAGAAAATCTAAGAAAACAATTAAGAGAGTCAAGAAAGAGTAATAGAGAGAGAAAGAGAGAGATAGAGATCCTAAAATCGTATTACGGAGGAGTATTTATACTCCGTACAAATCCTAAACTAAAACAAACTAAAACGACGCTAAACGTCTCCTAATAATTACACGCGCCCGATTGGGCTAGGCACCGCCCGATCGGGCGCGCCTTTTTGCTCCAATGTTGAATCTCGCGCCCGGCCGGGTGCGTCACCGGGCGCCAACCTTAGCTTCTCCCGCCTGGCCGGGGGTGCCTCCGTGCGCCAGCCTCTTTGGTCGGGCGGCTCTCTTGGGCCACTAATTGGACTACGATTGGGCTCCAATTCTTCGGGCCAATCTGGGTTTCCTCTTCCGGTCTTTAATACTCGATCTAAATGCCTCGGTATCACCTATACTGAGCCCTTAATCACCGGTTCGATGGCTCTAACCGGTCCTGGGCTATAAAATTTGGTCGTGCTTCTCTAATGCTCGTGATTGCTCCAAAATATCTCGGGAAAATACTTTAAAAGTGTATATCCCTGCAAAAGTCAACCAAATCTACGAAAACACTAGAAAACACCAATTAGTAATAAAAGTGGCTCTAAAGATCCAAAAACACTGCTAATCATGACCAAGGGACGGGGGTAAAATACTATATAAAATAGACACATCAAACATGAACACCAAGTGAGTGATAGAACGTTGTAAACACCTAAAAATGTCTCCCCAAAACCAAACCCGATGATGAATAACCTTTTACCGTCATTATTGGTCGGGTTGAGTATTTAATCTTGGAGTGCTTAAATCCATATTTTCATTTCATAAACCAACCCAAATCCTATCCCATTTCCCCAAACCATAACTTATTTTCCTCTTTTCGAGCCTTTAAACCCAAAATAATTCATTTCGTGTCCTTTAAAATCATTAATTTCGTGTCCTTTTTATAAAAACTTTTAATACAATTCTTTTTGGTCCATAATATGGGTCCAATGATTTAATATTTTTTGGGCTTTAAAAGAGCTTTCCAACGATATATTATAAAACTCCTTTTTTTAAAAGTTCTAATTTTTCGAATTAAAAGACATTCAAAGATAGACAGATATTTTTTTTGTGCCTCATTTTTTTTATCCAAATTTTATATTGTTGGATAGACCTTGAAATTATCTTTCCAATGGTATATTATAATATCAATTCCGAGCTATAACGGAAAAGATATGAATAAAATGTCAAACTTTATCCAAAACTGACGCCGTCTCACTATTTCGTTCATATATTTTATTCTACAAAATATTTTAATCTTATTCTAATTGGGTTAGAAATTATACTTCAAGAGCTTTCCAATGATATCTTATTCATCTTATTTCGATTTCTGGATCAAAAGATATGATAAAAACAAAAACCGCAAAAAATGTAGTCTATCGAGTTTTATTCCGATTTAATTCGGATCTTATCTTAATTTTTCGACCCTTCTTTTTTCTCTATAAATAGAGGTCATATCTCCCCTTTTCCAATCATCAACAAGCTTGATTACAAATTAATTCTCTTCTCCCTCTTTAGCCTAAATACTAGCCACCCTATTCTTCCATTCCTTCCCCTAATAAAGCACTCCAAGGAGTTCATACAATACCCAAAGTTCTATACTTTAACCAAGGCGTGATAGGTATAATTAACTGAGGTTATGGACCAAATCAACTCTAATTTTTATATTTTTTAATTTCCATTTGATTTATTTTTTATTGAAGTTACTAACAATTTATTCATGATGTAGCAATTTAAAGGAACGTGCGGAGTGTGAGTAATTAATTTAATTACTTATTTTTATTTTAATATTGCTAATATCATGATTAGGTTTATTATTATTTGATTTAACTAACACTATTATTGTTGAATTGCTCCAATATTAATGTTTATTATATTATTTTTATGATCACCATATTGCATGTTTAAAGGGAATATGTAATTGAAATCACGCCTAATAAGATAATTTGAACAACCGGTTTAGGATCCTTTTTAATCTTGTTTTTTAATCAAGTGATCACAAATATTTTAGAATTATATATTGCATTATTATTCAACCAATTTAGCTTAATAATAGTTTGGAGCAAATTGAATATTTTGTTTGTATGCCTTAAAGATCGCAGGAATCACTTTTCACTATAAGAATCAAGTAGAGGCCAATACGGGCGAATGTGATTCCATGACTCACTTCATACCATCATCCTCGATCCTCCTTTCGTGGTTCCGAACCATATGGAGTTAGTAATCTCATGGATTATAAATGGGGTGTAACCTTCACTGGTCAATCGTTGTTGCCTATCGTTGTCCCTTTATTCGTGGTTGCCTTTTATGATCCGTGAACGGTTTACAAGTTCCTTAAAAACTTGTTGGCGGCTCCCTACTTTCCTTGTCCCTAATCGTATAATGTCAATTACTACTTCCTATGAGTACCAAGCATATTCACCATATGAATTTACGTAGGCGCACTTCGAGCGAAGCCTACAACCGCATGATTGGGATTGCCCACACTTATTAAATAAAATAAATGCTAAAGCAAAAATAAAGAGCTAAAAAAGAGTAGAAACTCAAGCATAAAAAATACAAAGATTCAAAAGCGAGGTTGCACATCTTGGGGGCTTATCGAGGGTCTTGATCTTTTATCCCTTCTTCTTCAAGCCTTTAGCCTAACCACGTTACAACCCTTGAAAAGACCTTTTTGAGGTATACATACACTTGTGTGAGGTTCGGCTAGAGCTACGTTTGGCCTAATTCCTAACGGATACGTAGGTAACCTCACATCGAGGTGCGGCCGTAATAAAGATGCATTCATATTCACGTTCACACACTAACACCATGATCATATCAAAGGATCCCCTGTGCTCATTCCTATTCATTTAGAGCTAGACTTGGGGGCTCGATCCTTACATCATTAGCTTACCTAGCCTAAGAGTCACCATTATTTGACTCTTCTAAAAATAATATCTTTCCACACACTTAGCCCTTGAGGCCTAACTTTAGTGTCACTATCACACACATCACAGATACATGATCAAATATACTTCCCTTAGGAACCCTTTGTCATGAAATCTTAACACAATGTTGAAGCATGCCTTGTCATATCAACATCACTCATCAATCATAATTGTCATTGCATCACGAAGTATGAAGTGCTTAGCCTCCGTGCCTAAGTTACCCAAATTCTTTCATCATTGAGTCAACCATTGAGATATATAGCCTAGGATGGATTAATCCTTGTACTGTGAGAGACAACATTTGATTAAACTCATTTAACATGCATCTTCAAAAAAACTTCACTTCGATTATTTTTGTGTCTTTCTTTTTCGGGAGAAAGTCGGTACCCTCCACAAAAATGACAAATTTTTTTTTGCTTTTTTGCATTTTCGAGTCGCACGATCATATTGCAATGCACACACGAGTCATGTACACATTGAGTCATGTCGTGTCATATCACCTTGATTTGAGTCTAACACATGTGTCAAACACTTTGAGTCGAGTCAACCTCGAGTCAGTCAATCACAGTGAGTCAAGTTTATACCTTGAGTCATGTCAATTCAATGAGTCAAGAAACGCTAAGTCTTAGGTCCACCCTAAAGAAAGATAAGCAAAGTCCTATAGTCAAATATATAAATGCAGGTACATCCCAGCAAGCAAGCATATTCCCGGATCTTTTTTTCTTTTAATAAAAAAAAAAAAAAAAAAAAAAAAAAAAAAAAAACCACGAATTTGACACAAGAGATTCTTCCAAGATAAGAGGAGTTTGAGCAAAGTTACATAGATCAGTAAATTAAAGATGAAGAGCTTTAATTTACAAAAGATTTGAGCGGATTTGGTTGAAAGGAAACGACCAAGTTCAAAGTTCGAAGCGAAATCGGGCAATGGACAGCGGCAGAAAAGGCAAAATAGAGAAGACTCGACTCCAACGTCTGGCAATAGATTTCAGCGCCTGGCGCTAGATCCCAGTGTCTGGCGACAGAGCAATATCGTGGCGCCAGAGATATTTCCGCAGCGACAGAGCTTGAAGCCTCTCATACAAAAATTTCGGGTTCCTTGGTATGCCAGTTAGCCCCTATAAGAAATTTGACATGATTGAGTAGTCAATTTGATTACAACCGCAAATAAGTGGTCGACCTGACGAAAGATCGTCTCACTTAGCTTAAAGCGCCTAGACATTGGCTCATCACAAAGGCACCGGCATACTAGTTTAGAAGCACCGACGTAATGGTTCACAGCACTGACATACAAGTTCACAATTCAAAGCGCCGACATAATGGTTCACTAGCATCAAAAGCACCGACACCCGGCTAAAGCAAAGTTCAAGCGAGCTTTAAGGATCGACAAGTGTTGGTCTTCGGTAGTTTTCTTCGGAATATTATCGCAACAAATGAGGATGATTTCAAGGGAGGTTATTTTTCGACGACATTCGCTAATATTATGGAGGTTGTCACCGAAATTTGAGAAGATAGCATGAGATGGGCGGTCTTCGACGACATTCGCTAAGATTGTGGAGGTTGTCACCGAGATTTGAGAAGATAGCACAAGATGGGCGATCTTCGACGGCATTCGCTAAGATTGTGTAGGTTGTCACCAAGATTTGAGAAGATGGCACGAGATGGGCGGTCTTCGACGGCATTCGCTAAGATTGTGGAGGTTGTCGCCAAGATTTGAGAAGGACGGTTCGTGATGAGGCGGTCTTCGACGACTTTTGCTATGATTGGAAAGGTTGTCACTATGATTCAAGAAAAGGCTACAGATGTAGCAACATTGATCGATGGCGTTCCCTAGATTGCAGAAGATCGTCAAAATAAGCAGCAAGATGGCGTTCTCTAGATTGTGGAAGGTTATCACGACAAATACAACAGCAATACAACAGCAGCAAATCAGTTACCTTTCGAGACGTGTGCTCGACGGTGCAAGATACGCGTTTCTTAAATCTTTAATCTGTTTAACTAACGCTAGTTTGCAGGTATTGGCGTTCCAAGAATGATTTAAGATCGCAGAACGTTCTAAATCATTCTCCGTCCCTATCGCTACTTTGACTTTTTTTTTTTTGAAACTTGCGTTTCTCCAAACTCAGTCAAAGTGGGGGCTTCTGTAGACACCCATTTGTGTCTCCCCAAAACCAAACCCGGTGATGAGTGTCTTTCACGTCGAATCGTAATCGAATGAAGTGAAAGTGTTGAAAGTCTAGTGTTGCGGATAGTTTTAATTTCTTTTCTCTTCTCTCTGTTTTTGAAAACCTATTTTAAGAAAAATAGCCAATCCAGTTTGGTTGGTCCATGATATGGGTCCAATAATAGTGTAGTTGGATAGGGTTTGAAAAGAGCTTTCCAACGATATATTATAAGCCCAATTCCGATGAATAATGAGGAAGTTATGGCCAAATTAATAAACTGGGCCCGGTTTGAGCCTTATATGCGGCCCAATGATCTAGGGGAGGGCCTAATATGGATTTATCATTCCTAATGCAATTAGGAATGGTTTTAGTCTTCTAGATTCTTCTAGAAGGTTCTTTTCATTCCTAATTCAATTAGCATTGATAAATTGACTTTTGTTGACTTTTTAGATTTTTAATCAAAATAAAAGAATTTTTTGAGAAAAATACGATTTTATCCTCCTGTACGGTAAATTTCTATCTGATTTCAGAAAACACGTCAATAATTTAGTTAGCGCCAAACGCCAGCATTAGCGCCTAACGCTAAGCTTGGCGCCTGGAGCTAGCGTTAGCGCCTGGCGCTAGCGTTAGCGCCTGGCGCTAAAGTAAGCGTCTGGTGCTAACTTCGTTTTGCGCGTCAGAATTCTTTTTTATTTTCTATCTTTTTGGTTGTTTTTCTCTATAAATAGTCTTCTTAAAACTCCGTTTGGATTCACCAATTCTCACGAATATTCACCAACTCTCATCAAGAATCTCTTGATATTTTCTCTCTTTCTTTTCTAAACTAGCCTTTTCTCAAAATACAAAATTCCGCACTCGCAAGACCTAGATACACCTAGCCATATTTGAAGTTGTCTTCGCCCTAGACGTGAAAGGTTTTAATTTCTGAGGGTTTGGTCCCTAATCTCTCTTTCAATCTTTTAATTTAATTGTTTGATTTATTATTTTCCTTGAAGTTACTAACGTGTGTATTTTGTTATTAGAAAGAGGTACGAGGCATCCAAGTAAGTACTTTAATGGTTTATATTGATGTTATGATGTAGAAATCATGCTTAGGTTGTTATTATGATTCCTAGTATCATGTTAGGATGTTTTCCTTAATTTGATGTTTAGGGTGACAACGATAAATTCCTAGTATCATGTCCAGAGTAACTTTAATATCAAGTATGATTAAAAGTATGATGCCTTTTATTTTCTTTCCTAATATTCATTATCATGTTCGGGTTAAAGCTTTGATCTTTAATGTTTAGTGACATGCTAGGGTTTGTTATTAATCTTGTTAGTATCATGCCTAGGATCTTGCTATTATTATGCTTTAATATAATTATGATGATTATTATTTTTGTTATGATTGTTATTATGTTGTTTGATATATATTATTGTTATTGCTTGATCACGCCTTTTATTGCATGTTTAAAGGGAATTGGTACTTGTAATCACGCTTAATAAGATGATTAATAATTTTGTTTAGGGTTAATTATGATTATAATTCAAGTGACCGCCAATAATAGTTTTATTTGTGCATTAATATTCAACCAACATAGATTAAACAGGCTTAGGGTAAACCTATTGATTGCATGTTAGTCAGAAAGCGCACATGAATACGATCAGAATAAAGTAGAGGTCTATTATTAGGGCAGGTTCAATCTCTTTTAGGTTGGATTTGTACCTTCATCCCCGAACTACCAGTCATGGTTCAAGACCTATTAGAGTTGACGATCTCTTGGATCGTTAAGGGGTGTAACCTTCACCTCGTGAACGGTTTACAAGTTCCTTAAAAAACATGTTGGCAACTCTTTTGCTTTATCTTCTTTCCCTTTGGACGCCACCGTACTTAAGTGTATGATCACAGTGGGGTTCAAGCTAGGGGTAACTCTTGAAATATTCCCTACAATAAACAAAGCAAATTAAGCAAAAATGGGTTCGAAATTTTCAATACCCGTGCAAGGAAAACATTCGAATTCAGCCAAAATCGGGTTAAGTTTGAGAAAAACTTACATGGATCCGGAAAATAGATGAAACAAGATTTGATTTGCAACACGTTTAAGTGATTTTGGTGCATAAACGAGCGAGAACAAGTGATTTGAAATTCCGAGCAAAAACGAGCAAGCAGCAACAGTGTTCACGACAAATGGGGAAGAAAGGGGTTTTATTTCGAAAGCCCGACTCCGTCGCCAGGTGACAGGCTAAAGTCGTAATTACCTAATAAAAAATAATACCTAAATCCACTAAATATGTAGATTGGGAAGTAGGGTCGAATCCACAGAGAAACAAGTCTTTCTATTCCTAATTAATTAATATAATCTAGACTATTAAGTAACCAAAATTGTTGTTATTAAAAGGAACTAAACTAAGGAGATTAAGAGTAGAGAGAAATCAATAATAAAAGGCCTAGGGTCACAGGTTCACCAATAATTAATATTCCGGGATAAAACATAATAACCAATCCGGATTTTCTCTTCGGGTCTTGAATACTCGGTCTAAATGCCTCAGAATCTCAAATGCTAAGCCCTTAATCACCGGTTTTATGACTCTAACCGGCCCTGGGATATGAAAACTTGTTGTGCTCCTCCAATGCTCGTAGTCACTTCATAATATCTCGAGAAAATGCTCCAAAAGTGCAAATCCCTACAAAAGTCAACCAGATCTACGAAAACACTAGAAAACACCAATTAGTAATAAAAGTGGCTCTAAAGAGCCAAAAACACTACCAATTATGACCAAGGGATGGGGGTAAAACACTATATAAAATGGACATATCACCAGGCGACGGAGGAAAATGCGGCGACGATGCTTTCCAGCGTGTGTTGGTGTGGCGACAGAACATGTGAACCTCATAAATGATTATGTGGACCTTATGTGGCAATTTCGGGTTCCTTGGTACGCTAGTTAGCCCCCATAAGCAATTTGACATGATTAAGTAATCGGCTCGATTATAATCACATTAAGTGATCGACCTGATGAAAGATCGCTTCACTTAGCTTAAAGCGGCTAAACATTGGCTCATCGCAAAAGCGCCGACATAATGGTTCACAAGTAGCAAAAAGCACCGACATACTGACACTGCGGAAAATTCAGCAAATATCACGGCAGCAAAGTTCAAGCGAGCTTTAAGGATCGACGGGCGTTGATCTTTAGTAATTTTCTTTGGAAGATTATCGCAACAACTGAGTATGACTTCGGGCGAAGCAATCTTCGATCATGTTCCCTAGCTTGCGGAAAATGGTCACAAAGCGGTAGAAGGTCGTGTCGGGCGAAGCAATCTTCGATCATGTTCCCTGGCTTGCGGAAGATGGTCACAAGGCGGTAAAAGATCATTTCAGGAGAAACAATCTTTGATAGTGTTCTCTGGCTTGCAGAAGATTATCACAACGGAAATTGAAGGCAGTTACGGGCGTAGCAGTCTTCACACAATATCCCCTAGCTTGAGGAAGATCATCAAAAAAAGAAGCTCTTTTGCTCAGAGACGCGTGAGCATATCACTAACAAAGCAGCAAGATGGCGTTCCCTAGCTTGTGGAAGGTTGTCGCAACAACAAGAACTGCAACAAATCGGTTACCCACAGAGACGTGTGCTTGACGGTGCAAGATACGCGTTTCTTAACTCTCTTATCTGTTTTAACTAACGCTAGTTTGCAGGTATCGGCGTTATAAGAATGATTTGGGATTGCAGAACGTTCTGAATCATTCTCTGTCCCTATCGCTACTTTGACTTTTGTTTTCGAAACATAAGTTTCTCCAAACTCAGTCAAAGTGGGGGCTTTTGTAGACACCCAAATGTGTCTCCCCAAAACCAAACTCGGTTATGAATACCGTTCGCGTCATTTTATTATCGAATGAGGAGAAAGTATGGAAAGTCTAATGATGAGGATGTTTTTATTAAAATATTTCTCTTTCTGTTTTCTAAAAATATTTCTTTGCTTACTCTTATTTATGAAAAATAGTCAGTCCAATTTGGTTTGGTCCATAATAAAGGTCCAATAATAGTGTAGTTGGATTGGGCTCGAAAAGAGCTTTTTAATGATATATTATAGGCCCAATTCTGATGACTTATGAGGAAGTTATGAATTAAATTAGATTAGGCCTAATGATTTTAAAGGTGGCCCGATGATCTAGAGGAGGGCCTATTAATTATTATTTTAAAAAAGAATGTTTTATTTAGAACAAAAAATATTAAATCTGATTTCGAAAACTGCTTGGACACTTAATTACCTGCAACCGGTGATAAAGGTAATTACGCATGGAAAAACGCATTGATTTTTGGACCAGCACGAGACGACGAAGTCGTCTCCAGGCGCTGACCTTCGTTTCCTGGCGTTGGCCTCGTCGCCTGGCGACAAGGTTCGTCGTCTGGCATTGGCTCCTATCGTTTGCGACGAGAGGAGTTTTATTCCGAATATGATTTTCTTTGATCCCGTGCTATTTTTATTATAAATAGGGCTCGTATCTCCCTGTTTTCAAATCATCAGCATCTACATCAACATCTACAATCATCTCTCACTTTCTCTCTCTAAAAGCTAGAAGCCTTCTCTCTCTTTTCTTTTTATAAACCTTCCCTCTCTCAAAATACTTATACATTAGTTCTAGAAACACCTAGCCAAGTTCGAAGTTGCCTTCGCCCTAGACGTGAAAGGTTTGATATTTCTGAGGGTTTGGTCCCAAATCCCTATTTCAATTATTAATTTAATTGTTTGATTTATTATTTTTCTTGAATTTACTAACGTGTGTATTTTGTTATTAGAAAGAGGTACGAGGCATCGAAGTAAGTACTTTAATTGTTTTATTGATCTTTTGATATAGAAATCATGTTTAGATTATTTTATTGATTCCTAGTATCATGTGAGGATGTTTTATTGCTTCCTAGTATCATGTTTAGGGTTAATTAATATTTCTAATATCAAGTATGATTAAAAGAATGTTTCCTATTTTTTTTTTTCCTAATATCAATGTTAGTATCATGTTAGGGCTAAAAGCTTTAATCTTTGATGTTTAGTGACGTGCTAGGGTTTGTTATTAATCTTGTTAACATCATGCCTAGGATCTTGCTATTATTAATATTCTTTAACATGATTATTTTAATTATGGTTATAATGATTATGATTTATTATGATGTTGCTTGATCACGCCTTTTATGCATGTTCAAAGGGAATTTGTACTTGTAATCACCCTTAATAAGATAATTAATAATCTTGTTTAGGTTAATTTGATTATAATTCAAGTGATCACCACTAATAGTCTTATTTGTGCATTAATATTCAACCAACATAAATAAACTGGTTTAGGGTAAACCTATTGATTGTATGTTAGTCAGAAAACGCACATGAATACGAGAAGAATAAAGTAGAAGCATATTATTAGGGCAGGTTCAATCTCTTTTAGGTTAGATTTGTACCTTCTTCCCCGAACTTCAAATTTTGGTTCCAGACCTATTGGAGTTAACGATCTCCTGGATTGTTAAGGGGTGTAACCTTCACCCTGTGAACGGCTTACAAGTTTCTAAAACTTATTGACGACTCTTTTACTCTAGCTTATTTCCCTATGGACGTCACCATGCTTAAGTGTATGATCATAGTAGGGCTCAAGTGTGGGATGACTTGAAATATTCCCTACACATTTGGGTGTCTACACCACCCCACCGGGTGAAAACCTTACATGTCAAACAAGTTCAACTTAACTTGGTTAGAGCAAGTTTAAGCAAGTTTAGCCCCAAGTCTTAAGACTTGGATGTGACATCATTTTTTGTGGTCCTCATTGAAAATGATGTCATCAAATTCTTGTTAAGACTCATTAAGATTACACAAATTTATCACTTTAGCCCTAAGACTTAAATATTTGACATATTATATGTAGAAAAGTGTTTAAAAAAAAGGATAATAAAAATTAAAGTGAAATGGGTCTCAATCTCAAGTCGTAAGATGAGGCTCAAGTCTTAAGTTGAGTCTTGAAATTTCAAGACTCAACTTGAGACTTCCTTGAGATTTTTGAAGAAAAATGGAAAAAGTTTTAAGTATAAATCTTAAAACTCAAAATGATGATGTCACCCCAAGGCTTGGGGCTAAACTTGCTTCTAAACCCTTTAGGGGTTGATAAAGGGAATTTGTTCAGGTATAATGTAAATAATTTCTACCTTCGAATCTTTTTAATTGTAACAAAAGGGTATTATTTGTGAGATAAAAACTTCATTTGAAGTTAAGATACCACTCATCAGTCCAGTAATCAAGACGTGAGGCAACCACTCGGCACTCACCAACATGTCCTAAAAACTTGTTCATGTGATAGTATTGAAGCAGATGGAAACAATGGAGTCACTGAAACAAATCCCACCCCCCACATTTCTCTTCTAAGAATGGACATTTGGTTACATCAAATATTTACAAGGCAATATGGTTAACAACTGCCTTTAACTACACATTGGCCATGAGAAAATCAAACGGGTTAAATTTTAGACCACAGCCAAAAAAAAAGGCATTATATATGAATACAGAGGCAATGCTTCTTCAATGATGATTTTGTGAAACTCATGAAAGTTGCAAAGCAATAACAATAAAAATTCACAAACCAAAAAAGATATTAAGAGATCCACTTCAAGCTATTGACCTAACAACTTCTAATTTTCTTCAGCAATATTCACCAACTCATATTCCACGTTGGAGAGATTGTTAGCTTCCTTGACTTGGAAGCTAGCAGGATCGGTGACCTCAACACGTCCCCATTTGTCAACTGCAAGCCGCATAGAACCCTTGAACATATCAATTTTTGCATTACGCAAGATTACTGTAGCATCAGGCTGCATGAGGTCAACTACAAGAGCAAAAAATCGATCAGATCCAGTCTGATGGAGATACAACAGAAGAAACAGGATCCAATTGCAGAAAACAAAAAAGAATTATCATTGTTCTAAACAGAGAAATGAGAAGATGCATTACATAGCATCCAATATGATAAAATAATGGAGATCAAAATCTAGCCAAAACTGTATGAAACACTTCATAGTAAGATTAAAGATAACCATGAAAATCTAGTGGTTGAAAATGGAACCAAAATACAAAGATATGAGGTCACGACCATTATCAACCACTAGAATCTCACGGGCATCACTAAGATGACCATAGAAGTGTTTTTATTCTTTCAATCGTACCTTTTTGGGTCAATGCTGCTACATACTATCAAATCACTTTATTTATTAGCTAGAATATAACCAATTATGACCCTAAACACTTCACTACAGCAGCTGGCAATCATTTCAAAAATTGTTTTATCTATTATAAAACTAGTATATCAACACATCTCCTTATATCACCATGTTCCTGTAGGGTGATCATAGCTTCATTAATACCGTCTTTCAAGAAAATTACAGGTTTCAATCCGAAGAAGCAAATACTGACAACACATGATGTACATAGATGGGAAATGGCACGAATTGGGTTTGACTTGAAATAATTTGATTCAGATAATATTTGAACTTTGCTAGACCTACTTATCTCCTAGGTGCATGAGTGCATCTGCACTCTCTCGCAGCAAAGCCTACTGAGTAGTACTAAAAGAATTATAAATAAAGGATGGAACCATAAACTACATATGAATAACTTCTATAGATGCAAAATCTATAACTAGTACTAAAACAAAAGCCATTACCATTATCATTGTTCACATGTCAGCTTTTTTATCAATTCTTCATTTTCCATTTAAATAGATTTTTACTCTAAGTCAATTTTCCATTTAAATAGATTTTTACTCAAAGTCAATTTAAATATTCAATATATACTTATGGTTCTACACTTTTCCACATACATTCATTACAAAACTTTTAACTTCCAAACACTCTCAATTGATTTTGGTTATTTGATTGATAGGAGTACTTCATTTATATATTTGGTATATTTTCATTCCATAAACCTTCATCTACATTAAATTTGTGAAAACCGTGCACAGGGGAGACTGGGAGTACTAATCTAGTAAGATCTTGCCTTCATGTTGTCAGATCAATATATCCATCCAAAAAAAGAAATGATATGCTAATATCTCCCATGGGCAGAAATCAACCAATGACCAGCAAAAGATTGAAAAAAAAAGGTAGGGCTTATAGCATAACAAACAACTTATTAGTCATCTATTGCTAGTCAATATTGACATTTTGCCAATAATTGTTACTAATAAACGATTTCCCAAACCTTTCATAGCCGGTAAAGATAACAAACCATTGGATACAAACAAAAATGGCAGCGAGAAGCTAGAAACACCAGCAAAAACAAATTATTGACCCCTCCTCTAGAATTTAATTACTTCCCTTTAACATCCCCTTCACTTTCATCCCTTAAAGTTTCATAGTTCAAAATCAATACAGAAAAAGAACAGAAAGGAAAAAAAGAGGAAAATGGAAGGAGGAGGAGGGAAAGGAAGAAGATTTTATTTTTTTAATGTTTGGTTAATGAAAGGAAATGAGGGGAAAGAAAGGGAATTTGATTTATAACTTTTATTAATCTCTTTCCATTCAAATTCCACCAATTTTAGGAGTAAAGGAAAGCTAAAAAATTGTGAAGGGGCATTCCTCCCACTTCCCTTCCTTTCTTTTGAATTATCATGTCATTTATTAAACCAAATATAGGAATATGATTAAATCTTTTTCCTTTCTTTTTATTCCCCCCAAATCCATTCAACCAAAACAGTCGTAAAAATTGATAATAACCCGAGCGGTACAAGGTACAAAACCAAATGTCAACAAGTAGACAGCTTCAGATAGTCACCATGAATAAGTTACAATTTTAACATGAATCAACCAATGACAAAACTAAATGATACCCATGAAATACATATAGCTAAAAACCACAACACATTGACCTATTATTAATCATCGAATCAAATACCGCCGCCAAAGGAAGGAGATGGATTACAAAAGACCTTAATTTTGTTTGAAACAACAAAAGGAATCTTTTAGGTCCAAAATAGCTAATCAAAAGAACAGAGTAGCAATTCAAAACCAAAAAATCAACCAATAAAACTAATAAATTCTCTATTTCATATAACGGTAGATTTTATAAACAAAACAACAAAAATAAATCAACAAATTAAATGCAAATTTAGAAATAAAAGGGAGCAAGTTTTGTATACTTTGTTCGTTACGAGCGGTGAAAATGATAACGCCGGTTTCATCACCAACAACGCATTCAGCGATGCGAGTTGGACGAGGATTAAGAGAAGCAGAAGGAGCGGATCTTCCTTTGTTTAACACAGTCTTGGAGCTCACAACTTTGACAGTCAATGTATGGCCAGTAGTACCGGGCTTTAGCTGGTCAACTTTGATGAACACTGGCTTTCTCTTTGGAGTTGGAGTTGCAGTTGTAGGAGTTGTCGCCATTGATGG
This sequence comes from Chenopodium formosanum, assembly GCA_024500155.1. Lineage (NCBI taxonomy): Eukaryota > Viridiplantae > Streptophyta > Magnoliopsida > Caryophyllales > Amaranthaceae > Chenopodium > Chenopodium formosanum. Next base: position 24,388,211 of record CM044880.1, read on the forward strand.
AAATCAAGAAATGAGATAGAAAGAGAAAGTGGAATGAAATGAAAAAAATAAAAAAGCTTAAACCCTAACCCTAAAATAAATGGGAGAACAATGAATACAGGAAAGTGTTTAGGTGAAATGAAACCCTAGTAAAGACGGAGGAGGTGGTTGTCAAAAAAAAAAAAAAATAAAGACGGAGGAGGTGGGGTAGTTCATTTTAAAAATTGTCTGAATAATCTTACTTTTAGGACGTTTGCTAAAAGTAATCTTATACTTGAGTTATTTTTAAAAAATGTGATCTATATACCTAATCCATTTAAAAAAAGTCTTGAGTAATCTGTAACTAATTGAGTAGGTAATTATTTTTTATTAAATTTAATTTACACATGTCATAACTTGATTTGTCCAACATTTAAAAAAATTAATTAAAAAAAAAAAGAAGAAAAGTAAAATCAAATAAAAAAACACCACCCAAACCCCAAAACCACGGCCTCACCCAGACCCAAAACCATCGCCACCGTGTCGATCGGGTTCCCACCCTAGCCAACCCAACCCTAAAACCCCCTTTCAAAAATTAAAAACCCACCAAACAAAACACCATGAAATAGATTAGGGAGGTCAGCGTGACCTGAATTGAGGTCAATGGAGGACGGCACGGTCATAATGGGGGACATGGAAGTTTGGCATGGATGCTAGCATGGAGTTAGCCGGGGCTTCTTCCTTGAGTCCCATCATGATCGTGCACTCAATGAAAGAGCTGGGGACAGGAGAGGTTGGCACGGCCAGAAAAGGGATAGGGATGGGGAAGGGGCTTGGGATCGGGGTGAAAAATGGTTTCGAGGGTAGGGGGATGCCTGTGTTTTCGAAGGGGAGGGAGGGGAAAGGGTTAGTGGTTTAGGGGAGGAGGGTCGATCGCGCCAGAGCCGACGTTGGGATTGGGCACTGGCTGGAGCCACGTGGCATGGGACTCGGGAGGCAGGGCAATGGGGGTTTGGGCGGTGGGTTGTTTTTTGAATTTTTTATATTTATATTTTTTCTGTAAACAAAATATTTACTTTTTTTTTAAAACTAATTTTATTTTTTTAATATTTTTTTTACCAATCACAAACCGCCACGTGTCTGGTAACTAGTCACAACAAGTTACATGACCGACTGGGATTATTTTGAGCGAATTGGGTATAAAGGTTGGTGTAGACACCCAAATGTGTCTCCCGAGAAACTAAACCTAGTGATGAATACTTTCCACGTCGCTTGATTATCGAATGAGATGAAAGTGTGAAAAGTCTTGTGATGCATTCGTTTTAATAAAATCTTTCTTCTTGTTTTCGAAAATCTTCTCTATTTTATGAAAATAGCTAGTCCAATTTAGTTTGGTTCATGACAAGGGTCCAATAATAGTATAGTTGGGGCAAGTTTGTAAAGAGCTTTCCAAAGACATATTATAAGCCCAATTCCGATGAATAATGAGGAAGTTATGATCCAAATACTAAATTGGGTTTGAAATGGTTTTATGGTCCAATGATCTAGTGGAGGGCCTGTAAGGAGGGTGTTCCCATCATAGGTAATTCTTCTTCTTAGTGTCCATGGCCCTTTAAAAGCCTAGGACTTTTACACTTGTTGGGGTGTATTGGGATTTGAATTCCTGACTGTATGAGAGACCTTAAATTAGAAATGATACTATCATCACGCTTTTTTGTAAGAAACAAGTAGGAGTCGCCAATGAGTTTTAGGAAAACTCATAAACCTCGTTCATTCCTTTCTCCCAAGTATAGTTCAAGGGATAATAAGCACGAATCGTAAGTTTACCCATGCCCAAATTGGTCTACATAAACTAGATTTGAGTTCTGGAGCGAGGGTACTAAGATAATGTTCCCTTTAGAGGGAAATCGCTATCTTAGCCCTAGTACAACCTCTACTAGCTCTTCCTTTTTCACAATTTAAATACCAAACAATATATGCAACGTGATACATACCTAAAGACAAAGGGCTTGTTTGGCATCAGTTTTGGTTTTCAGTTTCTTTTTTTTTAAAAAAAAAAAAAAAAACCAAAAACAGTAAACAAGAAAAAGGTGTTTCCACTTTTTAGTTGTCAGTTTTCAAAATTATCATAATTTTAATAAGTTTATATAATTTTTCATTCATTATAGGACTCATATCATATACTTTTAGAAAACAAAAAACTAAAAAACAGAAAACCACAGTAATGCCAAACGAACTCTAAGTTAGTTGATTTTATGTACAAGCATTAATCACGTAGGAATTACACTGCAAAAGTCGTTATTCTTTGTTTAGTTAATATTCATGAAAAGAACAAAATAAACAATATTCGCCTTGTCTTAAGTCATAAAACCACAATTAATTATCAAATTCTAGTCTTAATTAACGAAAGAATACTATGTGAATTAAAAAATTAAAATTTTGTTTAAAGTGATCAAATAACACTAATTAATCAATTAAAGTTATTTAAACAATAAAGAAAAGTGATTTATCTAAGTGCTCAGGAAACTATCCGTTCTTCTTTTATGTTAAATCTCTGTTTAATGTGTTTATGGACTTTCTTACTTCTTTGTACCTCCAAGGACTTCAATGGATTCGATTAGGGTTGGAAAGTATTTAGGAAGAGAGAATAAAGTAGTATGATAGTTAGAGAACTTGAGAGATTAGGGTTTTAAGAATGCTAGGGTTTGAATTCTGATTTTTTTTTTCGGTCCTCATAATGCTGAACAAAGACCCCTATTTATAGGCGTAGGGATCTAGGTTTAGGGTTTTAGAGCCGTGTCGTCAGGTGGCGCGCGCAACTCTTTGAGTCGCGCTGGTTGTCGCACGCGACTCAATGAGTCGCGCGCGCCAACTTACTGTGTTACGCTGGGATGCGGTTTGCCTTGCTTATACGACAATGCGTTTTTTAAAACTTCCATAACTTTTGATTGAGAAGTCGGATTTAGGTGTGTGAGATATCATTAGAAATCGCTGAATGTCTACTTTCCAAATTCCGTTAGAATTAGGTTTAAATCTGTTATGGATCAAAAGATATGGCCATTGGAGTGCAAGGGTGTCGATTTTAGGGCACGGTTTAGTGTTTTGATCATAACTTCTTTTTTTTAGCTCGGAATTGGGCTTATCATATTTCGTTGGAAAGATCTTTAGAAGATATTTCCATCTATATAGCCATTCATGGAAATATGATGGTTTTTTTTATCTATTTAGCTTGGTTTTCAACAATGTAAGATCCATTGGATCGAATCATTGCATTTGCCGCATTTAGGTCCGTTATTAATCAAGTTTAAACATGTATGAGCACTTTTTAGGCCTAATGAGTAATCGGACAAGGCTCTAAGATTAATTGGTCTCAAATATGAGTTTTAACTTACTTCATAATGCATTTCGTAGTCTATAAACACTTCAACTTTGATCTAGCATGAAGAACGGATTTTTGTAACATCATCGCACTTCCTTTCGGGATAAGAGGCCAAAAGTAGGTATCTACAGTTAGCCCCCACTTTGATCGAGTCTAGAATTGACGATGATCAAAGTAGTCAAGGAAATAAATCCGAGACTCATTCTTCGAAGTTCTTAAAGAATAGAGAATCTTTCAGAAATGTTAAGGATGTCGAAACGATCCTTGATTCGCTAAGTGTTCGAGACAGGTAGCTATGAAGGCAGGAAAAAGTATTTTCTAGTCTTATTGCGCTAAAGAATCTAGATTGATCTATCCTTTGCAAATGTAGAAAACTTTCACAAGTAAAGGTGTTCTAGGTGATGTCATGTCATGAGAAGAAATCGGTTTAAAAGGGATTAAAAGGGGATGATGCCCTCCCAATCATGTCATCGTTGGTCTAAAGTCCCTAGATATGTCATTGAAACTTTAGCCTGATTTTAACAAGTTTAAAAAGATGATAAGAGAATGTTTCGACTTTTGCAGCCTAAACGTGTCGGCTTTCGCAGCCAGAATAAAGTTCTTGATAATTCGCTTGTCAAAACGCAATACTCGATGTCTACAAGATATAAATATACGTCTCAGGACTGGAGGCATGTATCTAAATCCTGTGAGAAAGAAGAAATCAGCAACTCTCTCAGCAATTTTGTCCAAAAGATGAGTACACGTGTCTCAAGACCGGGGGCACGTGACTACATAGGTGTGACATTGTCTTGTTGCTCTTTATACAGGGGGTGGACGACACACTAACTGTCCGGTAAGCTAGTAAGCTCACTAACTACCGTATTTGCTTCCAATCAAGAAGTGTCTATTCTTGAATGGTTGGCGTGCCTATCCACTCGTGAGCTAACGCCTAAAGTTAGTTAATTCTCTACCTATTAGTTCCGAGAGGTAAATCTCGCAAAGCTGATGAAGAAGTGAAATTTTACGCAACACCTATGCCACACAATTTTACGCTGTATGATAACGCCTTGCATTTTTACGCTGCATGATGACGCCTTCTTTTTTGCTGTGGACGTGAAAAAAGAAGAAAATCTGGAAATTTATAACGTCAATACAGTTAAATGACAAACCTGTCTATGGGAGCTTTTATGTAAAGCACCACTATGGAACGTCTTAAGACACTCTTACGAAAAACGTCCAAAACGTATGCATAGGGAAGGCACAAAGCACAGTTTGCATGCAGGATGATGCCAAAAACTATCAAAGAAGAAAAGGAACTAATGGATGCAAAGCAATTCTAAAAGATTTTGATAATTCGCGCGTTATTACGTCTAATAATGTACAAAACTGTTGGGAAAAATTCAAAACGGATTGAAATCTGAGTATTGGTCTTTTAAGTGACCAGTGTCTAGGAGCAACATAGTAAGTCGTGCTGGTCAGGCGTGCGCAAGAAACTAGGTTGCGTTGGGATGCCACTCGCAACTTGATGAGTTGCGCACAACATTTGAATTAGTAAATGAGTTGGAGAAACGCGATATGCAACTCACTTTCTTCTTCTTCTTCTCTTTCTCTAATTTTGATCTCTTCCCATTTTTGGGTTGTCATTTAAAGCTAAGGAAAGTAAATCTTGCTCCTTTTATTTTACCAGACTATGATCTTGGTCAAAAAAATGGAGAAATCGAATGAATGAAGAATCCTAACTCGGAGTTGGGGTTTTCGATTCGACTTGTTTTCATGAATTTGTTTGTTTGTCGTTGTTTTAAGAAATATATTGCAACAAATTTCATGCGAAGTTGTAAAGTATTGATCCCGTATGAGCATGTCAAGCATATATGTGTTTTTTTGTTCATTCTAATTTTACATTTGTGCTTGAACTTTATTTCTTTTTTTTGCTCACATAGACTATACTTGTTAATTTTAATGTAAATTGAAGTGTTTAGAACAACAATTATGCATTAAAATTATAAATGAAATTTTGAACTTTGATAATAGCATGAATTTGTTCTTGTGACTCATGTTTATTTTTTTCATGCATAACTTGCAAAATTGGCTTTATCAATGACATAAATAACCGATGGTTATTATTGTTCACTTACAAAAATGTGATTTCAAGATTTGCACAAAACTAGTTAGTTTAGGAAATTCTTGAAGAGATCATCAAACTAGTGTAGCTTGGTTATATTTCGGGTTCGTAAGCCGCCTTTTTATATTTTCGAATGTTGTAGCCCCCAGTGTTGGGGTGACTTCGATGATTTGCTTGTTGTTAATAATTAGACCCTTTCATGTTGCTTGAAATGGGTCTAAAAATCCTGTGTTTCTTCTTATTATGATAACAACTAGGATCTTGGAAACAATTAAACTGGTGTATTTATATCGTTTTTTTACCATTCATAGTTTTAACAAAGGAAATTTTCTAAGTCTAGTAATATTGGTCATTCATTAGAACAAGTGAGAGGAAAAATGAAATGTTGTTAAATTTTTTCGTCTATTCTTGCTACTTTTGAATTCTTTCTTTTGAGTTCAAATTTTGTCATTGTTTTGAAGCTCGAGAAATTAGATGTTATCCTCCTTGTGAAATTCCAATGTGTGCAACAATGGAGAATAATTTTAAATGAAGACTCCTTAATTTAGAATTTAGGAGTCTTTTATTTACATTCTAACTCATGAAAGTATTTGTCTTATGTTAATAAAGTGTCTTGATACAATTTTCATGATGAATGATTGAGTACTAAACTTTCATATGAGCAAGTATTTTTTTATGTATCATGATTTTGTTTCTTTTCTTTATACTAGTCATACTCTTTAACCTTTAGAGTAAATTGAAGTATCGAAACAACAATTATGCACTAAGATTAGTTTTTGAAGTTGAACTTGAAAATGGCTCGAATATGTAACCTGTTTAATGGTTAAGTTCAGTTGCAAACTTAGTTTTCAAATGAACAAAATGATTATTAAATCAGTGTGATGCATTTGAAAATTGTAAGGCTTGAGATTTACGTAAACCATTTGTAGCTTAGGCGATTCCCGAAAGTAGCTCGAATGCCATCGATATATCTTTCTTTTTTTTTTTTTTTTTTTTTTTTGTGTGGATATTGGAGTCCCCATGTGTCGGGTTATGCGCATTCTTGCTATTTCACAAGTATTGGAGCCCCCAATTTGGGGTGGTTCTAATGACTTGCTATTGTTTAGGCCATTCATGTTATACTGAGATGGACCTATGTATATGTCCTATTTTTGTTTTGAGTTATTTAGGACAATGACATGGCTTTCACATTTAGTTTAAGTCATGTTCAAGAAAGCAAGTTAGTTCTTTGCATGTTTATAAACCAAAACAATTCTTTTTAAGGTTTAGTTATCTTACCTAATGTCTAAACGGTTGTAAATATTATTGTAAAAAAAAATTAATAAATAAATAAACGGTTGTAAAGATCATTGCGATGATTTTATTCTCAAAGTTGATTTAGAACATTAAATATTTTCTTTGTTCTTATCAATCTTTGATTTTGGTTTGTTTACCATCCCTTAGCCAATATTCGCAGGAGAACTAAGCAAGAATAAGTTCGAGTCAAGAACAAGTCGAATCTTAATTCATTCATTTTGAAAATATTTATGTATATACATGTATTATCCAAACGGTTATTGAGAATCTGAAAATTTATTTATTTGGGAAAACAAAAATCCAGAAAGGAAATTTTGAATACTATTTTTGTTAGAAATATTTTGTTTCAATATAGAATTCAAAATTTGAAAAGGGGTTCAATAATTATATTATTTTCAAAATTGGACCCAAGATGGAAAGAAAAGTCTAGCTCGTAATTGAGTCTGATTTTTTTGGCCAAGATTGATGAAGATAAGTTGGAATTTGCAACTTATTTCAACAAAAATATGAAACTGTGAGCAAACTTTCGTATATCTGATTTTGTTTATGTGTTTCTGTTTGTCATCATTGTCATATTTTGCTAATTGAAAGTCAAGTTCTTTTAATTAAATAAGCACCGTAGTTTAAAATGAACGTTTATCAAACCTAGGCTTGGTGAAGTGTTAGAATAATTTATTACATCATTCAAATCACTTTCCAAAATATGGTCTCGTTTTAAAATGAAAGTTAAGGTGAGACCTATATTTTTAATTTGAAGCCCCTAAGTGTAGACTTAGGTGGATTTTGGAATTCATATATACATATGCTAGGGGATGTTTCTCATGTTTATTTAAAGCCTCAAGACTTGTTTTTTCAATTTGTGGAATATTGCATATGTTTATCACAAATTGTTTGATCAAGTAACATAATTAATTATCTTGGTCAACTAATAGGAAGTGGTATTCTTCTCTTTGTCATTTGAAGTTATTAAGATGGTTCGACATAAGCTTTGCATGACATTGATCTCGTAGCATAAATAGCGTGTTCAAATTTGAAAATAGAGAGAAGTGGGGATGTCCTGGATTTTTTAAGCCCCCAATTTGAGGCAAAGAGTGAAAAATTTATACTATTTTTTTAGTATTTTAGTCGCCACTGTAAGGAGGGTGTTCCCATCGTAGGGGATCCTTCTACTTAGATGCCCATGAACCTTTAAAAGCTTAGGACTTTATACTTGTTAGGATGTATTAGAATTTGAATTCCTAACTGCTTGGGAGACCTCAAATTAGAAATGATACTCTCATCACGCTTTTTTGTGAGAAACAAGTAGGAGTCGCCAATGAGTTTAAGGAAAACACATAAACCTCTGTAGACACCTAAAAATGTCTCCCCAAAACCAAACCCGATGATGAACACCTTTCACCACCATTATATTTCGGGTTGAGTATTTTAATCTTTGGAGTGCTTAAATCCATGTTCTATTCAATATATTTTACGAACCAATCCAATTTCTAGCTCATTTCCCTAAACCATAACCTATTTTCCACTTTTCGTATCCACATCACAAAACCGAGCTGAACTAATTTTATGGATATATAGTTTTGATCCAATTATTATTTGATTTGATATTCCTTGAAAAATGGTTTCCAACCATATATCATAAGCCCAATTCCGAGCTATAACGAAAAAGATATGAGCAAAACACTAATCTCGGCCCAAAACCAACACCCTTCTACTAAAACGGCCATATTTTAAAATCTAAAAACTCTTTTGACCTGATTCAAATTGGGTTGGAAAATAGACTTGATAAGCTTTCCAATGATATATTATATGCCTTATTTCAAGTTACGAATCAAATTTTATCGCAATTTTAAAAATGTGTGAAAAACTGGAATTACCGCGCACAGTGCAAAAGCACCGTGTCACGGCGCCTGATGACGTGGCACGGTGCCTGGTGCCGTGACACGGTACTTTACATTGTGTCATGGTTCTATTTTCGAAGCTTTTTTGCGTCAAATTCAACAGTGGCACGGTACCTGTTGCTGTGACATGGTACCTGCTGCCGTAACACGGTATTTCTCACCATGTCACGGTGCTTTTTTCCGTGTAATTTCCGCGTTTTCCCATACCGTGACACGATGTACTGTATCGTGTCACAGTATGTCTGTCGGGTCACGGAATTTTCTAGTGTCTTTTTCGCGTAAACCCTTCATGCGTTTTCACTTCCCGTAGGTCAAATATGTCCCGCGTCACGGGAGTGTGCCCTGTCTGACTAAGCCTAGCACCGTGTCACGGTGTTTTCTGCTGTGTCGCGGTTTTATTTTTTAGGGTTCCATGTGTTTCCTCTGCTCATTTTCCCTATAAATAGAACCCCCTTTTCTGTAGCTCGGGGCATCAAATCCTTTTCTCTTTCTCTCTTTTACACCAAAAAAATCATTATCTTCTCTCTCTCTCATATTCTAAGCCTCAAACCTATATTCCTAATTACACCATTATTCCCTTAAGCACTCCAAGGAGTCTATACTGATCTCGAGTTTCCGTTCGTAAACCAAGGTGTGAAAGGTACTAATAACTGAGGGTTTGTACCAAATCAAATCTACATTTATTTAATTTAATTGTTTCAATTTGATTTATATTTTTTTTATTGAAGTTACTAACAATTTATTCATGATGTAGAAATTTTATGGAACGAGCGGAATGTGAGTAATTAATTAATTTAATTACTCTTATTTTATTTTATATTGCTAGTATCATGATTATTATTATTTGATTTGACTAACGCTATTATTGTTAAATTGCTTCAAATATTAATGCTTATCTTATATTTATTGATCACCGTATTGCATGTTCAAAGAGAATATGTAATTGAAAATCACGCCTAATAAGATAATTTGGATGACCGGTTTTGGTTCCTTTTTAATCTTGTTGTTTAATCAAGTGGTCACAATATTTTAGAATTATATGTTGCATTAAAATTAAACCAATTTAGCATAATAATAGTTTGGAGCAAATTGAATCTTTGTTTGCACGCCTTTGAAATCGCAGGAATCACTTTTCACTATAAGAATCGAGTAGAGGCCAATACGGTCGAATGTGACTCCATGACTCAATTCGTATCATCATCCCCGATCCTCCTTTCGTGGTTCCGAACCATATGGTGTTAGTAATCTCATGGATTATGAATGGGGTGTAACGTTCACGGGTCAATCGTTGTTGCCTATCGTTGTCACTATATTCGTGGTTGCCTTTTATGATCCGTGAACGGTTTACAAATTCCTTAAAAACTTGTTGGCGACTCCCTACTTTATTTGTCCCTAATCGTTTATGTCAATTCCCACTTCCTATGAGTGCCAAGCATATTCACAACATGCTTTAACGTAGGCGCACTTCAAACGACTGACAAAGGAATAAACGCGTCGTCAATTGTCTATCCCTAGATCAAATACAATTTATACAACCTAAACAAACCTAATACGAGTATAAGGCAAGCATAGGGGTCGAACCACAGAGAACGGTAAACACCACCAAATGTTATCGACAATTAAGCTAGTCTGGAATAGGGGATAAATAAACTAAAGTGTAAAAATGCTAAAACAAGAAATAAAACGTTAAGGCACCAAGGGAAATGGGTAGATGTAGACGTCACTTGATCATGCAATAACATAGAAGCAAAGCAATGGTAAACTAAGCATGCAAGAATATCGAAATAAAGCTCAATCTAACCGCCTTCCGGGGTTAATCGATTTTTCCTAACATAGCCTCTATGTTTCCGCATTAGAACCATATATTAGAAGGTGCAAACAAAGAATTATCGATAGTAATGAATCTCAACTAAGTCAACTTCCGTTACTTGTTAGTAAAGACTCATCTTTGATCAACTAACAATGTGCACTTGCAAGAAAGACCAAAGAATATCAAGCATGCAAAGACTTTAATCACCATTAAAATAACCCCAACATTAAAAGCATGAACAATTAGCAACTACACCATCCCCACACCCTTGGCTAGATGACTACTCACAAATCATGTTGAAAACAATATCAATCATCAAATCAATAAGCATCAACATGATTAATAAGCAAAGAAGAAAAATAAAAGCAAATAAACAAAATCAAGAACAAAGGTAAAGAGAAAGAGTAAGAAATTGCTCATTAATTGAAGATGAAGGTCTACAAAGGATTGAATAAGCTCCTTCTTCAAAATCCAAGTTCATTAATGAAGAAAACCTCACTTTCTCTCTCTACCAATGAAGACTAACCCTAACCTAACCTAAAACTAAAACTAATTAGAGAGAAGAATAGATAGTTATTGAATTCCCCTTCTAATTACCCCAAAATTGGGTATTTATACTAAGCTAATAAAACTAGGAGAAAAAGAGAAATAAAAGAAGGAAATAAAATAAAGAAAGAAAAGGAAATAAAAAGAAAATAAAAGAGAAAAGAAAACAAAAGAGAAAAGAAATAAGAAATAAGAAAAGGAAAAGGAAAAGAAATAAAAATAAAAGAAAAAGAAAAAGAAAACCAAAACCCATCCAAACATCAGCTACCCCCCGATTTTCATTCATCACCATCACCACACATCAAAATAATCAATCATCACCGCTTATCATCATCATCTTCATCAAGCTTCCAAGATCGTGGCCATCCAATTTTCATTAAAACTCGCGTGCATAGCTCGTGAAGCGGTTCGGTCGAACCATGGGTTGGTGCGGCCGAACTACGGGGTTGGTTCGGTCGAACCATGGGTATGTTCGACCACTCCTCTTCGATTAACGAAACCCACAAAGTCTCTGACTCGAACTTTGACCGAACCACAAACGGTATGCTCGAACTTGATTAAAATCAAAATTTAATCTGATTTTTGCTTAATTGAGGGGCCGAAATGCTTGTGTGAATTGGTGGATTGATGTTGCTGGTTTAGGTGCGGCTGATTGCGTTGGTGTTGGTGGTGTTGGTAATTGCGTGGCTGCTGTTGCTGTCAGGTGGTTGTTGGTTGTGTTGTTGTTGGTGTTACGGGGTGATGCGGGCTGTTGTGTTAGTTGTTGTTGCTGCTGATTGTTGTTGTTGCGAGTGGAAACAGAGGTGGCGGAGGTTGGTTGCGCAATATGTGTGAATTAGAGCAGGGGGGTTTTGATTTCTGGTGTGCGTGAGAACAGGGGGTTTTGATAAGGTTGGCTGGAATTGCTGTGTGGGCTGGTAGGTGCGTGAAGCAAGGGAGTTTGGTGTTTTGGTGTGGTGGAGGATAAGGTGGCAGCTGGTGATGAGTGGTGTGAGGGTGGCAGCAGGTGAGTGAATTGGTGCTGTGCGTATGGTGTTTGTGGGGTTGCAGGCTGGTTTGGCTGTGGTGGTGTATGTGTGGTGGAGGATAAGGGAGGTGTGCGGTGATGGATAAGTGGGCAGCATGCTTGTGAAATGGGCATTTGGCGTTTGACTCAAATTGGAACTCGAACTCATTTGACATGAATCCCGAACCCCTACACACAAAACCGAAGGAAGGAATTGAGATAAATAAAATAAAAATAAAAATAAATAAAATGGAAATAAATAAAATGAAATAGAAAATAAGAGACACAAAACTAAAACTAAAAATAATTAGAACTACGCAAGCAAATAAGATAAAAATAAAATAGGAAAATAGACTAAAACTAATAAAATAAAGAAAATAAACTAAAACACACCAAAATTACCAAAATAAGCTAGAAATGTTATTAAGAGAAAACAAGAGAAAGAAAGGGAAAATAAGATAAAATAAACACAAAAATGACTGTAAAACTACTCTCTAAGAGTGACATAAATGTCACTCATCAAATTCCCCCAAGCTAAACCTTTGCTTGTCCTCAAGCAAAGCTAAGGCAAAAGAGAACAAGATGGAAATACTAAAGGCAAAAGAAACAAAATAGAAACAAAGAAAAAGAATGTACACTAACTCACTGTCGTAGGAATCACGGATGCATTTAGCGTATGCATCAAGCCCTTTAAACCCCTATGTCTCCAAAGAGGACGAGTAAGCTCTCGTGAGGGTTTCCTAAGAGGTTTAACCCACAACTTTCGACAAAAACCAAGGCAAGGCAACAAAAGGAAAAAGGAAAAGGAACACTAAGAGAAAAAGCGAAACACAAGCTCATGTATGGACAAGAAATAAGGACGAGTACTAATGAATGCAAACCTTTCTAAATGGACAAATGTATGCAAGTTCCAAGATGTCAATGGTTGATTGAAACATAACACATGCTAAGCATAGAGAACTACTTAGGACTCAATCCACCCTAGCCCCAACCAATCGGGCCACGTTCTCTCCACTAGCTTCAAATCAACCCTTAAGCTAGCTTCTCAAGATTCCACAAAGGAACCGGAAAAAGATAAAGAAATGAAAAACTTTGAGAAGGTAATCCCGACGTCTCAACTATGCATACTCTTTCCATAGATTTGAAGTATATATCCCTCCACCGTTCTTTTGACCTAAACCACTAGAGTCTAAGGGTCTTTTTATTGGTTGTAACGTAAGGCTAAGGGTTAAGGCGGGGTAAAAATTTAAAATTTGGTTATAATTCCTAAGTGAAGCAAAAAAGTGCGGCCGACACTCAAAAATAACTCAAGAATTCACTAAATATCAAGCAAAAATACCACCAATGCCATTCCCCCAAGCTTATTCAAAACAAACACACAATATTCCCCCCTAAGCTTGAACAAAGCATTGTCCTCAATGCTTAAACTAAGGAAGAAAATGAATCCATCTAAAATATTTTTGTTGTTTTTGTTTTTGTTTTTGTTTTTATTTTTTTTTATTTTTTTATTTTTTTTTTTAACTTTATTCATTGTCCTTGCCTTTTTAACTTTGGACGGCTTTTTCTTGAAACTTCACTTGATTTTCATAAATTTGCATATTTCTTTACAAGCTCAACTCTAACCAAATCTCAAAGTGCTTCTTGTTTATAATCAACAACTCAAAACTTAAACCTCACATGCCAATGCTTCACTAACTAAAGGGTTGGTAAGCATAGGCCATTAGGTTTGTAATGTGGTTTAAACAAGAGCGGGAAACATAAGGCTCAAATTGGTTAGCAAGTAGGTTTATGTAAAATAGAAAATCAAATTTGTAACAAAACAAAAAGAAGATAAAGAAAAAAAAATAAAATGAGAAAGAAGTGCCCTTTTCCTCCCCTAGAGTGCTTCGGTCACGATCTTGGGAGTTATAAGTCAAAACAAGGATCAAGACATGCATAACTAAGGATCCAAATGTGGCACACAACAAAGTGATGAAGGCTAGAACAATGTTACCTCACACGGGATTATAACTAAGCAAATACCAACTAAGGGTGCCAAATCCACTATAGAGAGCAACACCATCTTACCACATACCACGTGAACTAGGGCTTCATGGATTCCTAAAAGTTCTTAACCTGGCTACCTTAGCATGTAATATCCTAGAGTCAACCAATGACACTTCTCAAACCGTGCACACATTAACCACTTAGGAAGAAAGGCATTCAAGAGTAAACAAATCCAAAAGATATAATGTCCAATTAAGAACAAACAAAACACAATTTTGCTAAACTTGCCTTGAAGTAAACAAAAATCTTTTTGGATTTTCCAAAAGCATGAAAAACATGGAAATGCATATACTCACGTGCATGGCATATATGAATCAACATCCCACCAAACATGATAGAATACCCTCCCCCAAGCTTGAATGAAACCAAGCTTTCAAATCATAAACAATGAAACCAAGGAGGGGAATACAAGGAAAAATTAATCCAACATTACCAACACATGATCTTCACGTCACAATAAGTAAGAGAGAGAGGGAAAAGAAGGATATTACCGGATATGGGGTAAATGCAAAATCACACAAAAAACCCGAAATAACCTCATATGAGCCATAATCTCTACAAATAAGGCTTGAATTCCACATGATAGGTAAGTTGAGGCACATTTCCTTGATTCTTGATCATCACCAATGCGCAAGAGTATATCAATTGTGTACCTAGCAAGGAACACAAACACGTCCATGTGAGAAAATCTAATCTAAAAACAAAAGAAAATGAAAGCAATAAAACACGGGTTACTTCCCGCAAAGGCTTGTTTAACGTCCAAGCGAGACCGCTCTAGGAAATAAAAATTCAACGCACGCAAGAGCTTGTCAAATGCACTACTACACATTTCATGGGGGTGTAAATAGGCAAATGACGGAATAAGAACGTGCAACAAAATCATTGCACGCAAGTAAAGAGGGAGATGCAAAAAGAAAGAAGAAGAAGGATCGAAAGGAAACTCAAGAAAGTAAGAAGTAGAAGAAGGAAAAGAATAGTGGAAAGAAAAGGAAAAGGCAAATCCTCATCACATATTTTTTTGTTGACAAAATTCCTCTCTTCCTCAATGATGATGGAATGAGAGGCATGAAAATCATCCATAGAGGGCGGCTTCCCAATAGGTTGTTTGAGATAGGAAGGGAGAGAAGTAGGGTAAGGAAGGATGTGGTCGAACCTTAGAGAAAAAGGGGTATGAGAAACGGGAAAAGGGGTAGCTACTCCCTCACCACAAGGTCTCACATCGCCAATGAGAGCATGAAAATCAATCATAGCATCCTCAAATGAAGGACACTCACGATCTACACCTCCCTCAAGCTCAAAAACTCCAATGGAGTCAACCGTATCCTCCTTTTCACCACAATAGACAACCTTTCCTTCAACTATCTCAAAACCCAAGGTCCCAAAATCGTGCATGAATGGAGGTAGATTCATCTCAAACTCATCTAAGTCCCAAGAAGCGTTCTCGATGAAATCATCCAATAATCTATAAGTCCTCATATGACTCTCGAAAAATATGTGGGACATTACCTCAAAAGAGTCTATATACTCATAGATTGAAGGGTCACAAACATACACTTAAGACTCATCAAGATGGGAAGAAGGATTAGGATTTTCAAAATCAACACTCTTTTCATTTTCAACTCCTTCACCATCACTCGAATGCTCTCTAATGGAATCCTCACTCATATGGGGAAGAGAAGAAGAAGGAAGGGCATTTTCTTGAGAGTTGGCTAGTTGGAGAATTTGGCTCTCAAGCATCTTCATTCTAGCTTCTGTCTCCCTATTCTCAACTTCCCTCATCTCGTTATACTTCTCCATCATCTCCATTATCCTCATTATATTCTTTTCCTTCAAACTTTCCATAGAATTACCCTCATTAAAGGACTCATTAGAAGCATAAGGGAAATAATTTGAAGCCATGTAAGAACAAGAAGATGAGGAGGGAGGATCATTCACATTATAAGCATAAGCATCATCATATTGGGGAGAGGGGGCATAATCAAGAAAATGAGATTCATTATTAACAATACGAGAAAAAGAGTTGAAATCACTTGTACTAGGTTCACAAATAGGATCACAAGACAAATCATGGGGATGCATGCCACTAATAAAACTATTATCACATTGAGAATCAAAATTAGCAACATTACATGCCCTATTGCGTACTTCCTTAGCAAACCGTACAAAAAAGCTCCAAGCACTATGAACCGATAATGCTTGAAATTCGCCATTAAACCTACTTTCAACTTCATATCTCGTTTGTTCATTCATGCCATAGTAACAAATCTCACAGGCTTCACAAGGATTACAACCATTATAGTTCAAAATCCCCACAAGTCTATGGAAGTAGACATAAAAAGGCTCATCATCATATTGAGGAAAAGAAAAATGTGTCATTTTTCAAAAACAAAGCAAAGAGAACAAAAATAAATCAAAAGAAAATATATACAATGGACTAGTCTCAATAAGATAACATAACGGTAATGAAAGCCGTTCCCCGACAACGGCGCCAATTTGACAAGGGAATAAACGCGTCGTGAATTGTCTATCCCTAGATCAAATACAATTTATACAACCTAAACAAACCTAATACGAGTATAAGGCAAGCATAGGGGTCGAACCACAGAGAACGGTAAACACCACCAAATGTTATCCACAATTAAGCTAGTCCGGAATAGGGGATAAATAAACTAAAGTCTAAAAATGCTAAAACAAGAAATAAAACGTTAAGGCACCAAGGGTAATGGGTAGATGTAGACGTCACTTGATCATGCAATAACACAGAAGCAAAGCAATGGTAAACTAAGCATGCAAGATTATCGAAATAAAGCTCAATCTAACTGCCTTCCGGGGTTAATCGATTTCTCCTAACATAGCCTCTATGTTTCCGCATTAGAACCATATATTAGAAGGTGCAAACAAAGAATTATCGATAGTAATGAATCTCAACTAAGTCAACTTCCGTTACTTATTATTAAAGACTCATATTTGATCAACTAACAATGTGCACTTGCAAGAAAGACCAAAGAATATCAAGCATGCAAAGACTTTAATTACCATTAACATAACCCCAACATTAAAAGCATGAACAATTAGCAACTACACCATCC
The DNA here is from genome assembly GCA_024500155.1 of Chenopodium formosanum. NCBI lineage: Eukaryota > Viridiplantae > Streptophyta > Magnoliopsida > Caryophyllales > Amaranthaceae > Chenopodium > Chenopodium formosanum. The sequence continues at coordinate 24,405,343 of CM044880.1, forward strand.
CCACACCCTTGGCTAGATGACTACTCACAAATCATGTTGAAAACAATATCAATCATCAAATCAATAAGCATCAACATGATTAATAAGCAAAGAAGAAAAATAAAAGCAAATAAACAAAATCAAGAACAAAGGTAAAGAGAAAGAGTAAGAAATTGCTCATTAATTGAAGATGAAGGTCTACAAAGGATTGAATAAGCTCCTTCTTCAAAATCCAAGTTCATTAATGAAGAAAACCTCACTTTCTCTCTCTACCAATGAAGACTAACCCTAACCTAACCTAAAACTAAAACTAATTAGAGAGAAGAATAGATAGTTATTGAATTCCCCTTCTAATTACCCCAAAATTGGGTATTTATACTAAGCTAATAAAACTAGGAGAAAAAGAGAAATAAAAGAAGGAAATAAAATAAAGAAAGAAAAGGAAATAAAAAGAAAATAAAAGAGAAAAGAAAACAAAAGAGAAAAGAAATAAGAAAAGGAAAAGGAAAAGAAATAAAAATAAAAGAAAAAGAAAAAGAAAACCAAAACCCATCCAAACATCAGCTACCCCCCGATTTTCATTCATCACCATCACCACGCATCAAAATAATCAATCATCACCGCTTATCATCATCATCTTCATCAAGCTTCCAAGATCGTGGCCATCCAATTTTCATTAAAACTCGCGTGCATAGCTCGTGAAGCGGTTCGGTCGAACCATGGGTTGGTGCGGCCGAACTACGGGGTTGGTTCGGTCGAACCATGGGTATGTTCGACCACTCCTCTTCGATTAACGAAACCCACAAAGTCTCTGACTCGAACTTTGACCGAACCACAAACGGTATGCTCGAACTTGATTAAAATCAAAATTTAATCTGATTTTTGCTTAATTGAGGGGCCGAAATGCTTGTGTGAATTGGTGGATTGATGTTGCTGGTTTAGGTGCGGCTGATTGCGTTGGTGTTGGTGGTGTTGGTAATTGCGTGGCTGCTGTTGCGGTCAGGTGGTTGTTGGTTGTGTTGTTGTTGGTGTTACGGGGTGATGCGGGCTGTTGTGTTAGTTGTTGTTGCTGCTGATTGTTGTTGTTGCGAGTGGAAACAAAGGTGGCGGAGGTTGGTTGCGCAATGTGTGTGAATTGGAGCAGGGGGTTTTGATTTCTGGTGTGCGTGAGAACAGGGGGTTTTGATAAGGTTGGTTGGAATTGCTGTGTGGGCTGGTAGGTGCGTGAAGCAAGGGAGTTTGGTGTTTTGGTGTGGTGGAGGATAAGGTGGCAGCTGGTGGTGAGTGGTGTGAGGGTGGCAGCAGGTGAGTGAATTGGTGCTATGCGTGTGGTGTTTGTGGGGTTGCAGGCTGGTTTGGCTGTGGTGGTGTATGTGTGGTGGAGGATAAGGGAGGTGTGCGGTGATGGATTAGTGGGCAGCATGCTTGTGAAATGGGCATTTGGCGTTTGACTCAAATTGGAACCCGAACTCACTTGACATGAATCCCGAACCCCTACACACAAAACCGAAGGAAGGAATTGGGATAAATAAAATAAAAATAAAAATAAATAAAATGGAAATAAATAAAGTGAAATAGAAAATAAGAGACACAAAACTAAAACTAAAAATAATTAAAACTACGCAAGGAAATAAGATAAAAATAAAATAGGAAAATAGACTAAAACTAATAAAATAAAGAAAATAAACTAAAACACACCAAAATTACCAAAATAAGCTAGAAATGTTATTAAGAGAAAACAAGAGAAAGAAAGGGAAAATAAGATAAAATAAACACGAAAATGACTCTAAAACTACTCCATAAGAGTGACATAAATGTCACTCATCAAGGACGCCTACAATTTGGCGACTCCACTAGGGAGAATTCTTGGTTATTTATTGATTTGAGTGATCGATACTTAATTAAGATGAGTGGATGAGACTTGAAAGATTCTTGAAAATATTCCCGTGATTAAATTGGCATTTTTTCATATGCCTAGAAGTTTTAACGTCGTATTTCAGAAATGTCCCGTAGGAAAAATTGGATAACCTGGTCGTGAACGAAGAAAATAGGGGCACCAGTCAGGTTTTCGAACTGTCGCCACGGCAGAGCTTGCCGTGTCACGGCGCATGGCACCATGATGCGGTGTCCAGCACCGTGACACGGTGGATTCTGCCGTGTCACAGAAGTCCTGAAATCATTACAATGGCTTTTTTTCTCTTCTCACAGTCACCTTCCTTCGGTTTTTTCTGAAAAAACGTGTGTGTTCTACATACCGTCTTAGCCCCGAGGGATTTAAGCTCTATCAACCCCAAAACGCTCATGGAAATAAGGGTTCATCCAAGTTATTAAATCCACCCAAACCATAGAGTCTAGTTCGATTTCATCTCGAACTCGCGGAGCCGCCCGTGGGCATACACCCTCAAGGGAGGCTGCCTTGCTAACGACTCCAAACTCTAAACCATGGTAACCTATAGACACCAAATAAACCTGACTATAGTCGAACATAGAACTTGACCTTAGGTTGCTAACTCTTCTTTGCATCATTGTGCCTACATGTTCTATGTGTGCATATTTCATCGTTTTGATCCTAACCTTATCAATCTTTCTTTGTCTATGGTGGATTATTTTATGACTAACGACTGCCAATGGACCGTACTCACTTAGTAATTAACGCAAACTCTAAAATTGATAAAACTAAAAAAAAAACAATTTGGAACTGAGTACCATGACATGGAAAAAAACGCCGTGTCACGGCAATCAGTACTGTGTCACGGCGGCCTGTACCGCGCAATGGTGCAGGTTTGCCGTGACACGATAGTTGCGCCACGAGACGGTGCCCAAGTTTAAGTTCAGTCAGCCCCTATTTTGCTCTTTCGTGCTAGTTTTGGTCCACGTGTCAGTCATTTTGGTTACTGTTCACATGTCTAGACATACGATCATACCACGAGTCCTATAACATCACTTAATCACTCACGAGTCAAGTATAGTCCACACACTTTCTTTATGTTCCGACTCAAGTCGTGCACCAGGTCGTTTATGATAGTATACTAGGTTCATGCAACCTTTTTTTTCGTCATAATAAAAAAAATGAGTGGAGTTTTCTCACCTGTTTTCAAATGTCTATTTTTTCCTTCCTTTCCAATCTTGAGGAATGAGTTAAATAATTAAGTGAATTTATTTCATTTCACAGTACTTGGTCAAGGAGCAGGGGTAGATTGGTACGGTACGAGTCGTTACTGCATCAACCTCTTAGGCTTTAAAGAGAACTTCACCATCTCCACATCACTCATCACCTTCAAACTACTTTCAGTTTGTCCCAATGGCCACTAAGGAAGATATTGAGAGCATTAACAAGTCCATTGAAACAATGTCTACCATGTTGCAAGCACTCACTACCAGAGTCAACACGGTAGAGCAAAACAATGTTAGTGCGGCTGCAATGGACAATATCAAAGAGCAAATGAGCAAGATTTTTGAGGATTTCACCTATGTGGAACGGCTCCCTGAAAAGTTCTCTACTGCTGATATTCCAAAGTTCAAGCCTACTGACAATCTAATATTCCATTTAAAGGCGTTCTCTGCAACTATGGCTCTTAAGGGATTGGACGTAACACTCTTCCCTACGGTGTTCCCTCTCTCTTTAGAACATGCTTGCCAACAATGGTTTTATAATCTAGATGCCAAGCGTACTGCGACTTGGCAAGATGTCACTGAAAGTTTCATGAATTGTTACAAGTGTAACATTCAAACTAAAACTTCTGAACGTGAACTCTCCATTCTCAAACAAAAAGAGAATGAAGGCTTCACCGCTTATCTGAACAGGTGGAGGGAAACGACTTCACTCTTGGTGGATCCTCCAAAAGAAAGAGAGATGGTTTGCCTATTTATTCAAAATATGACTCACAAATATAGGAAACATCTCAAATATCTTACACTGAACACTTTCGAAGCTGTATACCACATCAACATCAATATCGAGGATGAGCTAATAAAAACTGCTTGTAGTAACAATAATAACACTTGGAAAAACAAGAAGAACAACCATCCTTCTTCTTCGTCTTCTAAGCAAGAAAATACTACCAACAGTCTTTATATCTTGTTGATCTCAACGAAGTGTTAGCTCTTGATGCTCCATTGCCCAAGAAGAAAAGAACTTACACTACTTTAGGAATGACTTATGATGCGACATTTGATCGCCTTTACGGTCAAGGCTTGATCACACCTATTGGTCCATTTCCAGAGCCAAAACATGAAGAAAGGAGCGCCAAATGGAATCCTAATGCCCATTGCAAGTACCATCAAGGAAGGGGCCACACTACGGAGTAATGCTGGAATTTGAAGGACGTCATTCAAGACTTGATGGATGCAAACAAACTTCATGTTCCTCCAGGCGGCAGGAAGTAATGAACACAAGGCACAAAGCAGATCCTTCGTGCAAGATTTCATGATTCCTTTTTTTTTTATCATTCATCTCCATTCCCTATTCATGTCTAGCATAGGTTTTCCATTTCGAATTTTTATATGTTTCATGTGTTTCGGTCACCTTTTCCATTAATAAAATGAGAAATTTTAATTTCCTTTACACCTTGATCATAGCATTTTTCATTCATTCATTCTAAAAAAGAAAAAAAAAAAAAATCAATTACCGAACTAAATAGAAGGTACACCAATGACTTGAGGCACCTTTGCAACCCTGTCATTCCCTGTTAACCGTTCAATCACATTCCATTTCTTCATCAACCACTTTGAGCCTCGTCTAAAGTTTGGCCTTCATTTCGTCAACCCACATTCACTTAACCCTGGGATTGGAAAATGTGTAATTGTATAACATTCAAAAAGCAAGTAAAAAAAAATGTAGCAATGCAACAATAAAACAATGTCTAAAGGCAAGTGTTCCAATGTTTTTGATATGAACACGTCTCAAATTGTTTCTCTCATCGAGTGCTTGGTACCGTGCCTGAGCAACATGAATGCTAAGTGAGTGATGGACCGCATGATCTTAGATTGCCTACATTGATTCAAAACAAAAAAATATATATGAAAAATAAAACTTGCAAAATTAAAAATTTTCAAATTCACAATTACACGTCTTAGGGACTCTCTCGGGTCTTGAGCCTTTTACCCTGTTTTTCTTTAAACCATCAAATTAACAACATTACAACCCTTGAAAGACCTCTTTGAGGAGTACATACACTTGTGCAAAGTTCGGATAGAGCTACGTTTGGCCTAATTCCTAACGGATACGTAGGCAACCTTACATCGAGGTGCGACCACATTCATATCCACGTTCATATTCACATTCATATGCTTGATCGAGTCAAATAATATCCAATTATTACCCCTACCCATTTAGAGCTAGACTTGGGGGCTTGAACTCACATCATTTAGCCTACTTAGCCTAAAGAGTCATCATCTCTAGCTCTTCTCATATATATTTCCATCACCATAACCCTTGCAGCCAACCTTAGTATCACATTCACACACTTCACTCTTACATCCATATCCATATCAATCATCCTTCCCTTTAAGAGCCCTTTATCATGAAATCTTGTTTCAACACTGTGCATGATTCATCATCTTTCAAGACAACATTCATTAAAAGAAACATTATATACTTGCTTAGCTTCTTGCCTTGAGCAATGTTCATTGTTTCATGCATTTCATAATATGCTGAGCAACATTTATATATCAATGATTTGTAATCATACAAAGCATATCGTTCTTAGCTCCTTGACCTAAGCAACGTTCATTATGCAATAATCACTTCATCTATATACATGCTTAGCTTCAAGACCTGAGTGACGTTCAAGATCGTTTCTTTACACCATATATGATGCTTATCTCCATGACCTAAGTTCATTCATCTATCGTGTCACATGATGTAATTTTCCTTAGCCTCCTGGCCTAAGAACATGCATCATGCATAAATTATTTTCAAGACAAGCAATTTAATCCATGTGATTCATTTCGTCTTGCTCAACGAAGAAGTTCAAAACTCTTTCCCATTCTCATAACTTTTCTTTTGGGGAAATTAAAAAACGTTTTTAAAATTTTCTCAACGAGGAAAGTTTATAAATAAAACTTTTTTTTTCACGTCTTTCTTTTTCGGGAGCAAGTCGGTACCCTCCACTCATCTCATATAAAAAATGACGGAATTTTGTTTTTGCTTTTGCATTTTGGATTGCTTGTGTCTGTGCACACACACTCAAACTATACACACACAATCACAAGTCATACTTATATTATGTCATGTCGTGTCAAGTCAAACTTGGTCAAGTTAGTTGGTCAAGTTAATCATAGTCTATACGAGTCCCTTGGCAAAATTTTTATTTTGCAGGTCTCAATTACAGCCCACGTCCGGGGACAAGCGGACCATCTATAGCCCACGTCCGGGGACAAGCGGACCATTTACAGCCCACGTCCGGGGACAAGCGGACCATATACAACCCACGTTTGGGGATAAGCGAACCATTTACAGCCCACGTTCGGGGAGAAGTGAACCATCTACAGCCCACGTCCGGGGACAAGCGGACCATCTACAGCCCACGTCCAGGGACAAGCGAACATTTTACAACCCACGTTCGGGGATAAGCAAACTATCTACAACCCACGTTCGAGGAAAAGCGAACCAATTACATTCCACGTTCGGGGACAACTAGACCATCTACAGCCCATGTTCGGGGACAATCGAACCACTATCACTTCACGACGCAAGGTTCTCGATACACAGAGACTTGCAATCTCATCATCTATCGACTTTCCTTAAGCGTGGAAAGTATTATCTGGTGGATTTTTTCAAGCATAGAAAGCTGCCAAAATCATCTATCGACTTTCCTCAAGCATGGAAAATATTATCGGTGGGTTTCTTCAAGCATAGAAAAACACCAAATTCATATGTTGACTTTTCTCAAGCATGGAAAGTATCATCCAGTAGGTTTCTTCAAGTTTAGAAAACTACCAAACTCATCAGTTGATTTTCCTCAGGCATGGAAAGTATTTCAACAAAACGTCATCCAGTGGATCCCTTCAAGCATAGGAAGCCACCAAACTCATTTGTCACCGATACACTGGTGTCAGATAAGCATTCTATCCCTGTACTCTTTTATCTGCGGAACTAACACTTTTCTGCAGGTATCGGCGTATACATAGTGATTTAGGATCGCAAAACATATTAAATCATTCTCTGTCCCTATCGACTACTTTGACTATTGTTTTTGAAAGTGACGTTTCTACAAACTCAGTCAAAGTGGGGGCTTCTGTAGACACCTAAAAATGTCTCCCCAAAACCAAACCTGATGATGAACACCTTTCACCACCATTATTGGTCGGGTTGAGTATTTAATATTTGGAGTGCTTAAATCCATGTTCTATCCAATATATTTTACGAACCAATCCAATTTCTACCTCATTTCCTTAAACCATAACCTATTTTCCACTTTTCGTATCCACATCACAAAACCGAGCTGAACTGATTTTATGGATATATAATTTTGATCTAATTATTATTTTATTTGATAGGCCTTGAAAAAAGGTTTCCAACCATACATCATAAGCCCAATTTCGAGCTATAACGAAAAAGATATGAGCAAAACACTAAACTCGATCCAAAATCGATACCCTTCTACTAAAACGGCCATATCTTAAAATATAAAAATGTATTTTACCTGATTCTAATTTTCTTAGAAAATAGACTTGATAAGATTTCCAATGATATATTATACGCCTTATTCCGAGTTACGGATCAAAAGTTATCGCAATTTTAAAAATGTGTAAAAAACTGGAATTACCGCGCACAGTGCAAAAGCACCGTGTCACGACGCCTGATGACTGAGCACGGTGCCTGGTGCCGTGACACGGTACTGTACATGGTGTCACGGTGCTATTTTCGAAGCTTTTTTGCGTCAAATTCCATAGTGGCACGGTACCCGTTGCCGTGACACGATACCTGCTGTCGTGACACGGTATTTCTCACCGTGTCACGGTGCTTTTTTTTTTTTTTTTTATGTAATTTCTGCGTTTTCCCATATCGTGACACGGTGTACTGTACCGTGTCACAGTACGTCTGCCGTGTCACGGAATTTTCTCGTGTCTTTTCCGTGTAACCCTTCACGCGTTTTCACTTCCCGTAGGTCAAATATGTCCCGCGTCACTCCAATTTTCCCCGCGTCACTGGAGTGTGCCCCGTCTGACGATGCCTAGCACCGTGTTATAGTGTTTTTTTTATGTATCGCGGTGTTAATTTTTAGGGTTTTTTTTTTATCTTTTTAGGGTTCTGATGAGTGACATTTATGTCACTCCTAGGGGCAGTGTTTAGGTTATTTTCATGCTTGTTTTCTCGTATTTTTCCCTTTTATTGTCTTGTTTTCTCTTTAATAATGTTTCTTGTTTATTTCGTTATTTTGGCATGTTTTAGTTCTTTTCTTGATTTTATTAGTTTTAAGTTTATTTACTTATTTTATTTTATTTACTTGTTTAGTTTTTTATTTTTATTTTTATTTTTATTTCTCTTATTTCTATTTTACTTTATTTATTTCTATTTTATTTTATTTATCACGGTTTCACTCTCGGGGTTTTGTTTGTGTGTAGGTTCCAGTTCAAGGTCCAAACCGAGCCTTTTCAATTGCTGCTCAAGCCCCACCAAACTCTCCTGCTCCCCTTATCTTCTCAGCTAACCTCCTTCGAACTCCCACCTTGCTGCCACTATTATACACTACCACATTATCCCTTAACCATCACCACAACACCCCAATTATCCCCTGCTCCAATTCACCGAGCTGTTGTGCCCTCTCACAACACCACTTACATCCAATACACCAAGCAGCAGCAACACCTGCTCTCACCACCTAACACGACCACAACCAGATCCCCACATCTCACAACCACAGCTCACCCTTCACCAAACCCGCAGTAACACCACTTGCACCATCGTCAACCTCCAACTGCACCCCAACCCAACTCTCAATAGAGCAGCCACCACCGCCGCTTCCTTCCCCTTGCAGCTCTCCTCTCCGCGCAACCGCAACACCACTGCACCAATTTACAGCAACAAATCAGCCACCAATCGCAAGCACCCAACATCAATTATAGCAGCAACAATTACGCCACAACAAATCACCAATGCGCATAAGCAACGGCCATAATTAGAACAAATCGCAAATTCATTGGGTTCGGGCAAACCGTTGAGGAGTTCGGTCCAAGTGCCAAAAGAGTCAGAAACATTGGAAGTTTTCTAAATTGAAGAGGTGTGGTCGAACACACCCATGGTTCGATCGAACACACCTGTAGTGCGGCCACACCAACCCATGGCTTGACCGAACCACTCCACGAGCTCTGCGCGTGATTCTTAATGAAGATCGAACGGTTTTGATTTGATGCTTGATGATAAACAATGAGGATGAGCGATGACGATTTGATGATGATGTTTGATGAACGGTGGTGATGGTAATGCACTTCAATGGAGTTCAGAGCAGCCAAATGCGAAGGAAATTGGGAGTCTGAGTTTTTTAATTTTGGAGTGGGATTTTTTGGGCTTTATTATTTTAATTTCCTTTTCTCTTTCTTTCTTTATTCTTTTATTTTCTTTTATTTTAATTTTTATTTCCTTTTTGTTTTCATTATTTATTTCTTTATTTTTCTATTTCTCTTTTATTTTATCAGCTTAGTATAAATACCCAATTTTGGGGTAATTAAGGGGGAACCAATTATTTTGTTTTTCTTAATTAGTTTTAGGAGAGATTCTCTCTCTAGGTTTAGGTTAGGATTAGAGTAGTTTAGAGAGAGAAAGTGAGGGTTTCACCATTATTGAGCTTGGATTTTGAAGAAGAAGATTGATCATCTTGTTTGTAGACTTTCAACTCCAATCAATGAGAATCTCTAACTCTCTCTCCTCTATTTTATTTGCTTTCTTTTGATTATTGTTTTAGTTGTTATTATTGCTTGTTAATCATGTTGATTCTTGATTATTTGTTAATTAATCTTGTTATTGTCATGATTAGTGAGTAATTTCCCCATTCAGGGGATGGTTATGGTGTAGTTGGACCTTGAGCATGTTCTGGGGTTTGGAATTGATTTATTTGTGATTTAAGTCTTTATATGCTTGATATTCTTTGATCTTCTTGCAAGTGCACATTGTTGGTTGATTAAAGGTGAATATTTGCTAACAAGGAACAGAAGTTGACTTGTTAAGGTTCATTACTATCGATTGTTATTTGATTGCACCTCCCAATTTATGGTTCTAGTGTGGAAACATAGAGGCTATGTTAGGAGAAACCGATTAACCCTGGAAGGCGGCTATATTGGACCTTACTTCAATATTCGAGCATGTTTAGTTCATAATTAATTCAACTTCTATGCCTTTGTTATGCTTGAGTGATTGCTACTCCTAAACCATTTCCCTTAATGTTTTATCTCTAGTTTTAGTTTGTTTAGACCCTTAGTTTACCTCCCCTTATTCCGGACTAGCTTAGTTGTTGATAGCATTAGGTAGTGTTTATCTGTTCCCTGTGGTTCGACCCCTCTTCTTGTCGTATACTCGTATTAGGTTAAGTTGAGTGTTATAAATTGTATTTGATTTAGGTGTAGCCGTCTAACAACACGATTAAACCTATGTCAGGTTCCGTGTGTTTCCTCTTCTCATTTTCCCTATAAATAGAACCCCCTTTCTGAAGTTTGGGGCATCAAATCCTTTTCTATTTCTCTCTTTTACACCAAAAAAATCATTCTCTTCTCTCTCTCTCTCTCATATTCTAAGCCTCAAACCTATATTCCTAATTACACCATTCTTCCCTTAAGCACGGTACTCCAAGGACTCTATAGTGAACCCAAGGTTCCGTTCTTAAACCAAGGTGTAAAAGGTACAAATAACTGAGGGTTTGGACCAAATCAAATCTACATTTATTTAATTTAACTGTTTCAATTAGATTTATATTTTTTTTATTGAAGTTACTAACAATTTATTCATGTTGTAGCAATTTTAAAGAACGCGCGGAATGTGAGTAATTAATTAATTTAATTACTCTTATTTTATTTTATATTTCTAGTATCATGATTATTATTATTTGATTTGACTAACTCTATTATTGTTAAATTGCTTCCTATATTAATGCTTATTTAATTATATTTATTGATCATTGTATTGCATGTTAAAATGGAATATGTAATTTAAAATCACGCCTAATAAGATAATTTAGACGACCGTTTTAGGTTCCTTTTTAATCTTGTTGTTTAATCATATGGTCACAAATATTTTAGAATTATATGTTGCATTAATATTAAACCAATTTAGCCTAATAATAGTTTGGAGCAAATTAAATCTTTGTTTGAATGTCTTTGAGATCGCAAGAATCACTTTTCACTATAAGAATCGAGTAGAGGCCAATATGGGCGAATGTGACTGCATGACTCACTTCGTACCATCATCCCTGATCCTCCTTTTGTGGTTCTGAACCATATGGAGTTAGTAATCTCATGAATTACGAATGGGGTGTAACCTTCACGAGTTAATCGTTGTTGCCTATCGTTGTCCCTTTATTTGTGTTTGCCTTTTATGATCCGTGAACGATTTACAAGTTCCTTAAAAACTTGTTGGTGGCTCCCTAATTTATTTGTCCCTAATCGTATTATGTCAATTCCCACTTCCTATGAGTGCCAAGCATATTCACAACATGCTTTAACGTAGGCACACTTCAAACGATGCCTACAACCTCGTTCATGCCTTTCTCCCAAGTGGAGTTCAAGGGATAATTAGCACGAATCGTAAGTTTACCCATGCCCAAATTGGTCTACATAAAATAGAAATGAGTTCGGGAGCGAGGGTACTAAAATAACGTTCCCTTTAGAGGGGAATCACTATCTTAGCCCTAGTACTAGCTCTTCCTTTTTCACAATTTAATTACCAAACAATATATGCAATGTGATACATACCTAAAGACTAAGTTAGTTGATTTCATTTACAAGCATTAATCATGTAGGAATAACATTGTAAAATTCGTTATTCTTTGTTTAATCAATATTCGTGAAAAGAACAAAATAAACAATATTCGCCCTGTCTTAAGTTATAAAACCACAATTAATTATCAAATTTTAGTCTTGATTAATGAAAGAATACTATGTAAATTAATTAATTAAAAGTTTGTTTTAAGTGATCAAATAACACTAATTAATCAATTAAAGTTATTTAAACGATAAAAGAAAAGTGATTTATCTAAGTGCTCAGGAAACTAACCATTTTTCTTTTATGTTAAATCTCCGTTTATTGTGTTTATGGACTTTCTTTCTTCTTTGTACCTCCAAGTACTTCAATGGATTCAATTAGGTTGAAAAGTATTTAGGAAGAGAGAATAAAAGTAGTATAATAGTAAGAGAACTTGAGAGATTAGGGTTTTGAGAATGCTAGGGTTTGAATTATGATTTTTTTTGTTCCTTGTAATGTTGAACGAAGACCCCTATTTATATGCGTAGGGATCTAGTTTTAGGGTTTTAGAGCCGTGCCTTTAGGTGGCACGCGCAACTCTCTGACTCACGCTGGGTGCCGCGCGCATCTCAAATAGTTGCGCGCGCCAGGCGCGGATGCGGTTTTCCTTATACGAAAATGAGTTGCGCCAGGCGCACGCAACTTAATGAGTTGCAAAGTCGGATTTAGGCGTGTAGATATAATTGGAAAGCTCTAAATGTCTACTTTTCAATGCCGTTGAAATTAGGTAAAAATCTATTTTGGATCAAAATATATGGCCGTTAGAGTGCAAGGGTGTTGGTTTTAGGGCCAGGTTTAGTGTTTTGATCATAACTTCTTGGTTTTAACTCGGAATTGGGATTATAATATACCGTTGGAAAGATTTTTTAAAGAGCTATCCATCTGTATAGGCCATGAATGAAATATGATGGTTTTTTATATGTTTGGCTCGATTTTCAATAATGTAAGATCCATTGGATCTAATCATTACATTTGCCACATTTTGGTCCGTTATTAATCAAGTTTAAACATGTATGAGCACGTTTTAGGCCTAATTAGTAATATTACAAGGCTCTAAGATTACTTGGTCTCAAATATGAGTTTTAACGTAATTCATAATGCATTTCGTAGTCCATAAACACTTCAACTTTGATCTAACATGAAGAACGAATTTTTGTAACATCATCGCACTTCCTTTCGTGACAAGAGGCCAAAAGTAGGTTTCTACAATTTTTATGTTTCTTGATATTATATTTTTTTTGTTATTGCTTGATCACGCCCTCTCTTGCAGGATTAAAGGAAATTTGTACTAGTAAACATGCTTAATAAGATAATTAATAATTTATTTTGGCTAATATGATTATAATTCAAGTGATCTCCAATAATAGATTTGTTTGTGCATTAATATTCAACCAACATAGATTAAACAGGTTTAGGGTTAACCTATTGATTGTATGTTAGTCAAAAGGCGCACATGAATATGAGAAGAATAAAGTAGAGGCCTATTTTTAGGGAAAATTTAATCTCTTTTAGGTTGGATTTATATCTTCATCCCCGAATATCCAGTCATGGTTCCAAACCACTATGGAGTTAGTAATCTTATGGATCGTGAAGGGGCGTAACCTTTACCCTATGAACTCCACCATGCTTAAGTGTATGATCAGAGTGAGGCTCAAGTGTGGGATGCTTAAAATATTCCCTACAGTTTTTTGGCGACTCCACTAGGAAGGATTTTATTTTAATTCCTAAAATTTATTTTGGCAATAATTTAGAATGAGTGGATGAGACTTGAAAAGTTCCAAGTATTATGTGCGTAATTTTGATTGACATTATTGGCATATGCATAAAAAAGGTCCACATTGGATAAACCATCCGTAGTGCGTAAAAACATAGGATTTTTACAAGTAGAAAATTTGGGAAATATCTTTCACAACTAGGATCGAAAAAACGCTACAAAAAATCGAAAAATTCAAAGAACAGAAAGCTGCTGAGGCATGTAGGAACCGACGTTGAGAAAACAAAGTCAGCGCCATGCGATGGCTCTATCGCTGCACGACAGCAATGTCGTTTGACAGAGCTACCTTATGGTATCATGCCCTATTGTCTCGCGCCATGTTCTTCCAATACTGAGCCAGAAATCTACCTTATTTATTTCAACCGATTCTAGTACTGTTCCCTCAGTTCTACTTCCTGATCTTTCTCAGCTTTCGTGTCTTGTTCTTGTCCTTTTGAGACCTACCTAGTAGCCATTGCTTCATATCCCTGGACAAAGATGGAGGGACCTTTTGGGTAACAACTTCCCATAAAGGTCTAGCACACCAATAATCATCAAATCTTTCTACATCTTGTGAAGTAGGAAATTCATAGGGACAACGAAGATCACCTGATGGAATAGTTTGAGCAAGGCCATATTGTCTCCTCACCATAGAAGGATAATAAAAATTTAATTTTGACAAGCTAGGGAGACGGCAAAAAGGATAGCTATTGACACCAACCATCTTCTCAATCTACCACCAAGGAACGACCCACTTGATGGTAAAGTCGCAAGTTTTAAAGATCCTAATCCACTCCCGGCGGCCCATCTTTATGGAAAGGCGTTGCTTCTGTCTTACCAAGCAATTTGGAGTATAGTTTTCAAAATTATCGGGAGAGCTAATTAATTCAAGCCTATCCATTAGCCACATCTATAAAAATTCAAAAGCAAATAATTATTATTACTATGCAAAATTTAATATTTTTGATTTCTATAATTAAAAGTATTTTGATTTTCTACATGTAATAACATTGGAGAACCTCGAAGAGGTGCTTTTGGATTCTTTTTTAGTTCACTAAACCAAGCATGGTTTCTCAAACGATCAAAGGCATTGGATTTCTACGTAATTCAATTTTCTCCATGACAGATGCTAAAATATCTTGGCCTTCATGAATATTACCACTAGTAAGCAAATATTAGTTTAGCATGCATAAACGAAAGGCCCTTCTCCTATAAACATGAAAAGATTCGGAGCGTGGTTTGTCAAAATAAAAACGTGCAAATTCTTTCAAATTAACTATGGTTCCATGCACAATATTTTTCAAGTCCTTGTCCTTAAGGTTAAGAAAATGCTAAAAATCTTTGTAATAATACTCGCTTACTTTTGGAATTACCGCAAGATTTAGGGAAGGGAAGCCTAGAATGGCACCAATTTCTTCCGATAAAGGACAAATTTCATCATAACCAAGTCTAATGCAATGAGTATCTAAATCCCAATATTCTAAGGCGGTATGAATAAAGTCTATGTCACGATCTACCCCCTTTATACCATTGATACCCCCTAAGTGAAAAAAGTCATGTTCTTTTCTCTCTTTCACAGTCAGAGATCGGCACCACTCACGAGTGAAATCGCTAAAATTCTTAGACATGATTTAGAAATAAAAACTAAGAATATTTTTAATCTGTTCGACTATACAGAAATCGTCAAATATTGGGGCTATTTATACACAAAATTGGCGCAAACTGACACCTGTTCGGATTCGAAAAAAATAAACCCAGCGCCATGCGAAAGAAATCACGCATCGCGACAGCCAGGTGTCTGTCACGCCAGCCTTGCGCGCTACGCTTACCAAGTTTATCCCGACTTTGACTTAATTTTGTACTACGATTTCACGGTTTTCACCTTTCTCTTCAATCTAACCTCATTGCCAAAAAACATTTATAATAATTTTGATGATCTTAAGTTTAAATAAGTTTAAGCTTGATTTTTTTTTATTTTTCATTTTTTCTTTTGGGGGAGAGAGTCGGATACCCTCTATCAATAATAAAAATGAAGGAATTTTTTGCGCAAAAATTAGTCATAATTTTCACACTTTCATGCATAATAAAATAAAAAAATGCATAGGTAAAACTAAAGATAGAAATCATAGTTATACGCGGCAAAATCCTCTCCTCATAGATACGGTTCGGATGGATGTGACTCCTCCAATCCGAATATGCTAGCATCCTAATTGCCCGAGCTCTCAGCCTCGTCTGATCGAACATATGACTAGGAGGGCGAGAAGGAACAACAAGGGACTCTGAAGAGTGTTAAATTGAAACTCTCTCACCCAGGTATACCATAGCGTCGTATGTCCCCTAAAAATACTGTCGCTGGGCATTGTACTGCACGACCAATGCAGGAAAGATAAAATCATCCCACGGTTGAAACCGAACCTCAAGCTCCTACAAAAAGAACATCAATAAGCTCGAGTCCTACTAAGGGTAATACAAACACAGAGTGTTAGAAAGCATACCGGGAGAATCAACTCTCGAACACGAGAAGTAGCAGTCTAGTCGATAAACCAGCCTCCCTAATTGGAAGAAATAGGGAGCCCTCGAGGCGAAGGCCTTGCTGGTGAAAAGAAGGGAAATACTCGTAGAACTAGACCTATAAGATAGGGCAAGTGTTAAAAAATTCTAAGCACAAAAACCTAAAAATAAGCTTTGGTTTAGAGAAATAAATATACCTCTACGATCCCCCAGAAACTGGAAAGTGTAACTTCCCCGTAAAAAATGCGGTGGCGACAAGCGACTCGCAATCCAAGAAGGAAGTCTGCATAGGCCAAGCTAGCCCAATCATATGATCCGACCATACGAAGGCCACGGAGAGCAGGCAGATAGTAGAGTAGCACATGGCTACCCTTGTTAGGGGAGAAGGTCCCCGACAAAAGGATCAAAGCAAAGATGCGTACCCGTTGCTCTAGGGTAGTCGCACCATCCTTAAAGGCCTCCATCAGCATGGTGCGGCGAATGCACCGAGCGCTAATCTGCGTCGGCCGAGCCTCTCCACGAGCCCGAATATCTACAGGGCCGATTAACTCCTTTACCTCCAGAGATTAAACAGTAATGTTGCTACAAATGGCACCGCAGCCGCGCGGAACTCTAAACCTGTAATGAGAGAGAAGTCGAGTGGAGTGATAGCCATCTCACCCCAGGGAAAGTGAAAAGTGTTGGTGGTGTCCCAAAAGAACTCCACCAGAGCTTGAACAAGAGAGCGGCCCGACGTGAAAGAGTATATGGCCCCCGTAGCCTGAAGTAGAGGAGTCAGACCACAAGACTCCCATAGCTCACGCAGCTCGTTGTTTACGCAAAAATGAAGTTCGTACTGCTGACTAATAGACCCATTGCCTGAGCCATGGCAACGAATACGATCGTCGGTCATCTCGAGCCACACTCACTTTAAGATGTGAAAATGGGGCACGAAGTAGACAGTGCGCTCGTCCCACTCCGGAAACTCCCTTAGACTCGTGGAAGCTTCCTCACCGGCGTCAACATGCCCGTCTTCCTGGTGAGCCTCGCAGGAGCGAGAACCAGAGCCACGATGTCAAGGCAGGCTAAATTATGCAAAACAATAATATATCAAAGGTTTATAGTGTCTAAGGTTCGCCTAGCCACATGATACTATGTTTGAACAAAAACAGAGTGCATAGTACAAAAACAGAGCATGATTTTGATTCAAACAGAAATAGCCTGTTCAATTAATTTAACAATTTCTTACAATACTATGACAAAAATTATGACAAATTGAGCATGAATAGCTAGCAAGAACATCAAGAACGAGCCACATTGTTCTCACAAACTCAAAGGGGTTAACAATGGCAAAATGTTTGTTTCTTCACCAAATTGAGTCAAACAGGTCTCAAAAACTCCCAAGGCAATATAAAACATAAATAAACAATTTCATGGCATAAAATTCAACAAACAAGGAGAATTGAGCAACATAAGGTTTGATTTTTCTAAAATTCATGAACAAACATGCATAAAATTAAGCAAAACCAAGGTGAGTTTGGAGAAAACATACATAGATCGAGAAACTAGAGATCAAAAGCTTCGATTTGCAAAAAACTTGAGCGAATTCGGTTGAGAAACGAGCAAGAACGAATAAAATGAAATTTTTGCGAAACTCGAACGAGAAGAAAAGTAGCGTCGAAATGAGGCAGGAGAAGGGGTTTTATTTCAAAAACCCGACTCCAGCGCAAAACAACAAAAATTTCTGTCATATTGCGACAGAGCTAATTCACAGCGACATCATGTAGCGACGCGCGCCGGCTCAGCGACAAGGCCTGTGGCCCCCATAATCATTTATACGGACCTAATGCAGTAGTTTGGGTTCCTTGGTACGCCAGTTAACCCATATAAGCAAGCTGATATGATTAGTAGTCGGCTCGGTTACAATCGCAGAATGTGATCGACTTGACCATGATCGTCTCACTTGGCTTAAAGCGCCTAAGCATTGGTTCATCACAATTGTTGGGGTTTGGTGAGTTCAACTCATCGCGGAAGAAAACCCGAGCCAAGACCGCATTCGCAATAAATAAAACCACAAAGCATAATTAACTTAATGGCAAGATTAGGATAGTAATTATACCTTTGACGCGTGCTTCGCCTGACCACAAGGGGCTCTTACTTTGAAATCAAGTCTCAAAAGTATGACGACCTCCAATGGAAGTCCACCCACAACTCGACCACCAACAAGGGTCTAATGCCTTGGAGTTAGCAAGGCCCGACCAAAACCCGAGTAATATATGTGTTAAAAGGTTTTCACAATGGTGATGCCTTTTTCAACACTTACTCAAGTGTTTTTTCCAATACCCCAAGTTGGGTATTTATAGGGAAGAACAAGAGTGTGAAAAGCTCTCCCATCAATGTGGGACAATTTTATTTTCCCAATTTTATTTATAAGATAAAATAAAATTAATAATCAAACTAGTAATAAATCAACAAGTGTCAAGCTCACATGAGTGGTTAGGTGAGGACCATTTGAGAGAGAGGGGACCATACTTGCTCCCCAAGCTCCTCCAAGGAACCTCCACCTACACCTCAAGCATCCACTACCCATGCGCCATGTGGCACCCCACACTTGGGCACCAAGGCACCCAAGGTAGGCTGCCATGTGCTACGGCCCAGTAGGCCACGCACCATACGTGCTGGCTGCTTGGTCGAGGCTAGCTGCTAGCACGCCTCGCACATTGGTGCGGGCTGCTAGCTGTGGCATGCTAGCAAAGCCTCGCACTTTGTGCGGGCTGCTAGCATGGTCGTGCCCCTAGCATTTGGTATTCCAATGCTGGGGGTATTTTGGTCATTTTTGATTTATTAGTATTCACGTCTCGTCTTTTACAGTTTTCAACTCGACTTTCGACGCTCCAAACTCGAATTTCTGACGTTTAAATATTAATTACTAGGCCGACTCATTAATTACTTCTGAATTAATTCGTCGCTTTGGCTCGTTTGTTGCTTGGATGTGACCTGAAGGGTTCAGTCAAGATTAAGCTGTAATATTAATTATACATTAACATTACTAATCGGAAGCGGCCTCCACCAAGGCATTCTGATCACTTGACCTCACTGAATAATTAGCTTTCTAATAATTCTGAACCCCCTATCGAAATAATACACTTAAACGAAGGATACCATTCCTTTCAACAATCACCAAGGTAATGGCTTACAGAGCAAGAGTGAGCACCAAGGTAATGGTTCACGAAGCAAGTACAAGCACCAAGGTACCGACTTATTTACAAAATGCGCCGAGGTACTGACACAACAAGCAAATTCAAGCAAAGCACTAAGGATCAACAAGCGGTGGTCTTTGATAATTTTCCTAGGAAGGTTATCATTATAAAATTGAAGATAGCTACAACCAGCGGTCTTCGACGATGTCCCAAGGTATAGAGGAGATTGTCTATAGCGGCGAGGTACAACCGTGGAGAGGTACTGCCACAACCCTGAAGATGGCTACAAGCAGTCACCGTCTACGATGTTCCCGAGGTACTGTGGAGGATTGTCACAATCAATCAAGAACAACTACAAGCAGCGATCTTTGACGATGGCATTTACGAGGCATTGTGGAGGTCGTAACAACAAAAATGCAGCAATAAAAATCGTTTACTCCAGAGATGTGTACTCAACGGTGCAAGGTTTGCAATTCTTAACTCTTTTTATCTATTTAACGAACACTAGTTTGCAGGTATCGGCGTTACAAGAATGATTTAGGATCGCAGAACGTTCTAAATTATTCTCCGTCCCTATCGCTACTTTGACTTTTGTTTTCGAAACTTGCGTTTTTCCAAACTCAGTCAAAGTAGGGGATTTTGTAGACACCCAAATGTATCTCCCCAAACACCAAACCCCGTGATGATACCAAATGTAACTTTTCACATCTCTTGATTATAGAATGAGGTGAAAGTGTGAAAAGTCTTGTGATGCGTTTGTTTAATAAAATCTTTCTTCCTGTTATCAAACATTTTCTTTATTTTACGAAAATAGCTAGTCTAATTTAGCTTGGTCTATGATGAGGGTCTAATAATAGTATAGCTTGGTCAAGCTTGTGAAGCGCTTTCCAATGACATATTATAATCCCAATTTTGATGAATACTGAGGAAGTTATGGTCCAAATACTAAATTGGGTCTGAAATGGTTTTATGGCCTAATTATCTAGTAGAGGGCCCATTAATTATTATTCCTAAAATTATTAGGTTTGATTCTAATCTTCTAGAATAGTCTAGAAGGTTATTTTAAGTTTTAATAGCATTAGGATTCATAATTATCTTTTAGAAAAATAATGAATTTGGTTTGAAATTAAACTTGTGTTTTATTATGATAAAATCTAATTTAAAATTAATTATAACGGAGTTTAAATTGCTCAATTTTATTAAGTAGAGGATTCTATATAAAGCACGTTTTATCTTTTAACCAGTGCCAAACGACACGCTTGTCGCCAAACAATAGAGCCTGACGCCATGTGTGATCCTTGTCGTTTCACGCTGGGCTTTGTCGCTTGTGACAGGGGTCAATTTTATTCCGATTCAAATTCTGATTCTTTTCAATCGATTCCGGACGATTTTCTTATAAATAGGGGTTGTGTTTCCCCATTTTTAATCATCAACATTCACAATCATCAACAATCATCTCTCTACTCTCTAAAAGCTAGAAGCTTATTCTTCTCCATCTTTCTAAACCTTTCCTTTCAAAAAATTCCGCATTCACAATTTATAGACACGCCTAGCCAGTTGCCTTCACCCTAGACGTGAAAAGTTGATAAATACTGAGGGTTTGGTCCCAAATCCCTATTTCAATTATTATTTAATTGTTTGATTTAATATTTTCATTAAAGTTACTAACGAGTAAATTTTTTTATTAAAAAAAGATAAGAGGCAACCAAGTAAGTAATTACTTTAATTATTCATTTGATGTAGAAATCATGCTATAATTATATTAATTCCTAGTATCATGTTAGGATGTTTGTATGATTCCTAGTATCATGTTTAGGGCTATAACTAAGATTTCTAATATCATGTATGTCTCTCGTATCATATTTAGTTTTCTTTCTATTCTTTCTAATATCATGTAAGTATCATGTTTAGGTTTCCTAATCTTTATAATATCATGTTAGTATCATGTTAGGGATAAAGATTTTATCTTTAATGTTTAGTGACATGCTAGGATTTATTATTAATCTTGTTAGTATCATGCCTAGCATCTTGCTAAAATTATCATGCTTTGATGAGATTGATGATATTATGATGATGATGGTTATGTTATTTGATATTATATTATTATTGTTACTGCTTGATCACGCCCTCTCTTGCAGGATTAAAGGAAATTTGTACTTGTAAACACGCTTAATAAGATATTTAATAATTTTATTTAGGCTAATATGATTATAATTCAAGTGATCTCCAATAATAGATTTGTTTGTGCATTAATATTTAACCAACAAAGATTAAACAGGTTTAGGGTTAACCTATTTATTGTATGTTAGTCAAAAAGCGCACATAAATATGAGAAGAATAAAGTAGAGGCCTATTTTTAGGGCAAGTTCAATCTCTTTTAGGTTGGTTTTGTACCTTCATCTCCGAATATCCAGTCATGGTTCCAAACTACTATGGAGTTAGCGATCTCATGGATAGTGAGGGGGTGTAACCTTCACCCTGTGAACGATTTACATGATCCTAAAACTTGTTGGCGACTCTTTTACTCTAGCTTCATTACCTTTGGACGCCACCATGCTTAAGTGTGTTATCACAGCGGGGCTCAAGTGTGGGGCTCAAGTGTGGGATGCTTGATGTACGATGACTCACTTTGTATATTTTATTCACACTTTATGTATTTGACATTATTTACATAGTTAGTGTGCATGTTAGTGTGTGCTTGAGACTGATTGTGTATTTATTAATGACGGAAAATAAAAAATTTCTCGTTATTTTTCGTAAGTGGAGGGTACCGACCTTCCCCAAAAGAAAAAGAAAATAAAAAGAAAATAAGAATGGGACTAGTTTTATAACATCCCCAAAATAATAAAAAATTTAAAATGAATATACGAACAAATAAAAAAAATGGGACAAGTTTTACAACTTCCCCACAAGAAAATAAAAATAACAAAAAAGGAACAAGTTTTACAACATCCCCAAAAGAAGATAAAAATAAAAATGGGACAAGTTTTACAACATCCCTAAAATAAAAATAAATTTAAAAATAAAAATGGGACAAGTTTTACAACTTCCCTAAAAGAAAAAGAAAATAAAAATAAAAATAAAAATAAAGGGAGAATTTTATTAGGAATAAAACTCTCGAAAAACGAGATTGAGGGATAAAAAGTGAAGGAAAATACAACAAAAATCCGAAAAATAGGTCAAGGATAAAAATTAGAAGCGCGTGACCACCGTGCCACGTGGGAATTTACCGCATCACGACATTCTGTCCCGTGACATGGTGGAATTTCCCGCGTCACGACGCCCGAATATTGCATTGTGTGTTTTACGCGTGAAACTGGATAAATATTTTGCATTTCTGAACTCTTTTGGCTATAAATTATGACAAGTTAATTCGTGATATGCATAATTATAAAACATAAAATAGCTAGAATTTCATATTTCAATAATAACAATGTCTCAGAATTTTGATAATACGTTGTGTGACTGGTCATATATATTCTTTGACTTATGCAGACAAAAGAGAGCTAGAATTATTTCATGTCAGAGGTTTATTAACATTAAGGCATGTAGCAATTGAACATGATTTTCTGAGAGCAACCTTAGATTATTAGAGTCTGGAAACTCATTGCTTCAAGTTCGATTATGATGAAATTTTTCCTCTGTTGGAAGAATTTGGTGCTATCTTTGGCTTCCCTGCTAGAAATCTCATTGCAATGCCTACTCTGCGTGAATATTATTACCAGGATTTTGAACGTCATCAAAATTTGACAAATCCAGATTCAAATAGAATTGTGTGTGGTAATGAAGTTAAACTAAATGAGCTTGCAAATTTATCTTTTAATCGTCCTGTCTTCGAGTCATATCACGTATACCGTAGAAGGGCTTATATTTTTTTTGCATGTTTAGCAAGATTTTATTTGCAAACGGTAGAGTAGGACATGCTTGTTTAGCATCTGTGCTTGAACATGTTGAATCTGGAATATCCCCTATGCCTACTAGTGCAGACACCCATTTGTGTCTCCCCAAAACCAAACCCGGTGATGAATACCTTTCGCGTCGAATCATAATAAAATGAAGTGAAAGTTTGGAAAGTCTAGTGTTGCGGTTAGTTTTTTTTATTAAAAATCTCTCTTTTTGTTTTCGAAAACCTACTCTATTTTATGAAAATAGCCAATCCAGTTTAGTTTGGTCCATAGCAAGGGTCCAATAATGGTGTAGTTGGATAGGGCTCAAAAAGAGCTTCCCAACGATATATTATAAGCCCAATTCCGATGAATAAAGAGGAAGGTATGGCCAAATTACTAAATTAGGCCCTGTAGACACCTAAAAATGTCTCCCCAAAACCAAACCTAATGATGAACAATCTTTCACCGCCATTATTGGTCGGGTTCAGTATTTAATCCTTAGAGTGCTTAAAAAAGTCGTATTTAGTAAAATTCATTTTTCATTAGTCCACAGATCAGTCTCGATGTTTAGTCAAAGCATAGTTTATTTTTAATTTTAGCCCAAACCTTTATTTATTTATTTTTTTTTTTGGCCCAAACCTTTTTATTTTATTATTTTGGCCCAATTAATAAATAATAAATAAAAATGGCCCAAAATTATCAATCGACACTTAAAAAGGCTGAACGAAATTAGGGCAAAAATGTATTTAGACTGAAAAATGGACGCAGAGCTTCCCGCGTCACGGCAACAAGCACCGCGTCACGAGGCTTAATGCCGCGCCACGGTGGGATTCCCCGTGACACGGTGCTAGTTTTGTGACACGGGGCAACTTCGTGTCCTTTCCACGTAAACCCATCACGCGTTTTATCTCCCGTAACCTAATTATTTCCCGCGTCACTTAATTTTACCCCGTGTCACGGGATTTTCCCTCGTCTGACGGTGCTTGACACCGTTTCACGGTGTGCTCTACCGTGTTGCGGTGTTATTTTTTAGGGTTCCGTGTGTTCCCTCTACTCATTTTTCCCTATAAAAACCCCTCACTTCGGATGTACGGGGCATCAATTAACTCTATTTTTTCTCTCTTCTATGCTTTAGCCTAAACACTAGCCTACCCTTCTTCTTTCAAAATTCCGATCCTTCCTTAAGAACTCCTAGGAGTCCATACTTTACTCGAGGTTCTGTCCTTAAACCAAGGCGTGAAAGTTGCAAGCAAACAGAATCAAAGTAAGAATTATGTTCCTTTTATTTATATTATTTTTCTAACGATTTTATATTGTTAGATTTATTGTTAAATTACTTCCAATATTAATTTTTATTCTATTATTATTTGGTGATCACCATATTGCCATGTTAATGGGAATATGTAATTGAAAATCACGCCTAATAAGATAATTTGGACAACCGGTTTAGGTTCCTTTTAAATCTTGTTATTTAATCAAGTGATCACGATATTTTAGAATTATGTGTTGCATTAATATTCAAACAATTTAGCCTAATAATAGTTTGGAGCAAATTGAATATTTTGTTTGTATGCCTTTGAGATCGCAGGAATCACTTTTCACTATAAGAATCGAGTAGAGGCCAATACGGGCGAATGTGACTCCATGACTCACTTCGTACCATCATCCCTGATCCTCCTTTCGTGGTTCAGATCCATATGAAGTTAGCTTAGTAATCTCATGGATTATGAATGGGGTGTAACCTTCACGGGTCAATCGTTGTTGCCTTCGTTGTCCCTTATTCGTGGTTGCCTTATAATGATCCGTGAACGGTTTACAAGTTCCTTACAAACTTGTTGGCGACTCCCTACTTTCCTTGTCCCTAATTGTATTATGTCAATTCCTACTTCCTAAGAGTGCCAAGAATATTCACCACATGCTTAACGTAGGCGCACTTCAAACGACGTCTACAATTTGGAGACTCTACTGGGGAGGATTCTTGGTTATTTATCGATTTGAGTGATCAGTATTTAATTAAGATGAGTGGATGAGACTTGAAAGATTCTTGAAAAATATTCTTGTGATTAATTTGGCATTTTTGTATAAGCATAGACGTTTTAACGTCGCATTTGGGTCTGTCTCGTAGGAAAAATTAAATAACATGATTGTGAACGAAGGAAAATACGGCATCAGTCAGATTTTCTGACTGCCGCACCACGGCAGATGCTTCCGTGTTGTGGTAGATGCTGCCGTGTCACGACGCCATACACCATCACGCGGTGTGCAACTGTAGACACCCATTTGTGTCTCCCCAAAACCAAACCCAGTGATGAGTGCCTTTCACGTCGAATCATAATCGAATGAAACGAAAGTGTGGGAAGGTCTAGTGTTACGGAAAGTTTTATTTCTTTTCTTTTCTCTTCTCCCTGTTTTTGAAAACTTTATTTTTAAGAAAACAGCCAATCCAGTTTGGTTGGTCCATAATATGGATCCAATAGTGGTATAGTTGGATGGGGCTTACAAAGACCTTTCCAACGATATATTATAAGCCCAATTCCGATGAATATTGAGGAATTTATGGCCAATTTACTAAACTGGGCCCGGTTTGAGTTTTAAGTACGGCCCTATGATCTAGGGGAGGGCCTAATATAATTTATCATTCCTAATGTAATTAGGAATGGTTTTAGTCTGCTAGAAAATTCTAGAAGGTCTTATCATTCTTAATTCAATTAGGACTCTTCAGAGTTTTAATCAGATCAAATAGCATTTTCGATTGAAATTATATTATTTTATCTTCCAGTACCGTTAAATTATCAGATTTTCGAAAACGCGTTAAAATCCGGTTTGGCGTCCAACCCCAGGCCTTGGCGCCTGGAATCAGGATTAGCGCCAGACGCCAGCGTTGGCGCATGGCGCTAGCCACAGATCCTGGCGCCAATGAGCCAGGTCTGGCGCCAAGGTGGATTTTTGGTCTTCAGACTCTGTTTTGATAAATTATCTTTTTTGGATGATTTTCTCTATAAATATCGTATTAAAAACTCCGTTTTCAATCATCTACTCTCTCAATCATTAGCGATTCATCAACAATCACAATATTCATTCACCAAGAATCATTAATTCTATTTCTCATTCATCTCTCTTTTCTTAATTCTCTTTCAAAATTCCGCATTCACAAGATCTTGATACACCTAGCCATATTCGAAGTTCCTTCGCCCTAGACGTGAAAGGTTTTAATTTCTGAGGGTTTGGTCCCAAATCTCTCCTTCAATTATTTGATTTAATTGCTTTGTTTATTATTTTCCTTGAAGTTACTAACGTGTGTATTTTGTTATTAGAAAGAGGTACGAGGCATCCACGTAAGTACTTTAATTGGTTTTATTGATATTATGATATAGAAATCATGCTTAGGTTGTTATTGTGATTCCTAATGTTATGTTAGGGCGTTTTGATCTTCCTAGTATCATGTCTAGGGTAATCTTAATATCAAGTATGATTAAAAGTATAATGCTTCCTATTCTCTTCCTAATATTTTTGATTGTTAGTATCATGTTAGGGTTAAAGCTTTGATTTTTAATGTTTAGTGACATGCTAGGGTTTGTTATTAATCTTGTTAGTATCATGCCTAGGATCTTGCTATGCTTTAACATGATTATGGTTATGATTGATATTATTATTATTATTAATGATGTTGATTATTTATTATGTTGCTTGATATGTTATTTATTTTATTGCTTGATCACCTTTTATTGCATGTTAAAGGGAATTGGTAATTGCAACCACGCTTAATAAGATAATTAATAATCTTGTTAGGGTTAATTGTGATTATAATTCAAGTGATCGCCAATAATAGATTTATTTGTGCATTAATATTCAACCAACATAGATTAAACAGGTTTAGGGTTAATCCTATTGATTGTATGTTAATTGGAAAGCGCACATGAATACGAGCAGAATAAAGTAGAGGCCTATTATTAGGGCAGGTTCAATCTCTTTTAGGTTGGATTTGAACCATCATCCCCGAACCCTTATTTGGTTCATGACCTTATGGAGTTGACGATCTCTTGGATCGTTAAGGGGTGTAACCTTCACCTCGTGAACGGTTTACAAGTTCCTTAAAAAACTTGTTGGCGACTCTTTTGCTCTATCTTCTTCCCTTTTGGACGCCATCGTACTTTAGTGTATGATCACAGTGGGGTTCAAGCTAGTGGGATTTTAAAGGTTTGAAATTATTCCCTACAACAACACTGTGACACGGTACACTCTGCCGTGTCACAGCAGTCTTTAAATCAGTCCAGTGGCTTATTTTCTCTTCTCACGGTAAACTTCCTTCGGTTTTTCTGAAAAAACGTGTGTGTTCTACATATGTCTGAGCCCCGGGGGATTTAAGCTCTATCAACCCAAAAACGCTCATGGCAATAAGGGTTCGTTCGAGTTATTAAATCCACCCAAACCATGGAGTCGAATTCAATTTCATCACGAACTCGCGGAGCTGCCCGTTGGCATACACCCTCGAGGGAGGCTGCCTTGCTAACGCGTCCAAAATTTTAACCATGGTACCCTTTTGACACCCAAAGCTTGACCAGTAGTTAAACATAGATATTGACCTTAGGTTGCGAACTCTTTTTTACATCATCGTGACTAAATGTTACGTGGTTTACTTGGTGCTAACCCACATGTGTTTGCTCATTTTTTTAACCTATGACCGAGGGTTTTTATTTCCACATAGTAATTAGTACGAACTTAAAATTGATTAGAACCTGGAAATTACGCAAATTTAGGACTGAAATTGTGCACTGTGTCACGGCAGGTCTACCGCGCCACGGTGTGCAATGCCGTGACACGGTGCAATGCCCCGTCTGACGGTGCACTGTAACATGTCACGACAGTCCGCACCGTAACACGAGGCCCAGGATTTTGTCCAATCAGTCTTTTTTTGGTCTTTGTGCGTGCTTATGTGGTCCGTATGTCTGGTTTGGTGTAATGTCTAGTTGTACGGTCATAACACGTGTCCATAACCTCACTTAATCACTCACATACTGTGTCAAGTTCACACACTTTTCCTTTAGCGTGCACCATTTTATGACCGTACTTTAGGGTGGTCTTGTTTTGTTTTTTTTTTCGGAGTAAGTCGGATGGTATCCTCTAATACATATTTTCTAGAAAATAAAGAAAATTTTTAAAAAAAAAAATAAATTTTTGCTTTTTCTTTTTCCGGATGGGTCAAGGTTAAGTCTAGTCATTAAAGGTGTGTTTGTTTCGATGTCATGACACTTGGTCAAGAAGTAGGGGTAGATTGTTACGGTTCAAGTCAATACCTCAACAACCTCTTATACCAAAGACGCGTACAAGGAAACCACCACAATCATCTCCACAAATTCCGTCTCTAGTCTACTTTCAACCAATGGCTACTAAGGAGGATATTAAGAACATTAACATGACCATTGAGATGTTGTCTAACATGATGCAAACACTCACCACAAGGGTCAACACGGTAGAGCAAGACAATCAAAACAATGTCACTGCCGCTGCAATGGACAAGATCAAAGAACATATGAGTAAGATCTCTGAAGAGTTCACCTATGTGGAGCAACCTGTCACCTCTTCGTCCATAAGGGACAAGCTTCTCGAAAAGTTTTCCACTGCTGACATTCCCAAGTTCTAGCCTACCGATAATCCATTGTTCCACTTGAAGGCTTTTTCTACGACCATGGCTCTTAAGGTATTAGATGTGACACTCTCCCCTATTATGTTCCCTCTTTCCTTAGAGCATGCCTGTCAACAGTGGTTCTATTCTCTGGAATCCAAACATGTTGCAACTTGGGAGGATGTTATTGAAAGCTTTATTAACCATTACAAGGGTAACATCCAAGCCAAGACTTCTTAACGTGAATTTTCTATTCTCAAACAGAAGGAGAATGAAGGCTTCACTACTTATCTAAGCAGGTGGAGAGAAACAACTGCACTTTTGGTGGATCCTCCCAAGGAGAAAGAGATGGTTCGCCTATTTATTACAAATCTGACTCATAAGTACAAGCAACACTTGAAGTTTCTGCCTTAGAATACCTTCAAAGTTGTGTACTATATTAGGATCAATATCGAAGATGAACGGATGAAGACAACTGGTAGCAACAATAATAATAACAACACTTGGAAAAACAAGAAGAATGACACTCCTTCTTCTTTGTCTTCCAAGCCCAATAATGCTACCAACAATGTCAATGTCAATGATGTGCTAGCTCTTAATGCTCCCCCTAAGAGATTCAAAAGGCAAAGGAGGGTTTACACGCCTTTGGGAATGACTTATGATGCTGCTTTCGATCGCTTGCATTGTCAAGGACTGATTATGCCAATTGGACCTTTTCCAGAACCTCGACCAGAGAACAAAACTGCTAGCTATGACCCCAATGCTCATTGTAAGTTTCATCGAGGCAAAGGTCATACTACTGAGACGTGTTGGAGGTTGAAGGATGCAATCCAAGACCTGATTGATGCTAATCAACTTCCTGTCCCTCTAGGGGGCAAGAAGCCCAATATTCAAACAGGTCCCCTTTTTGATGCTTTGGCTATCATGGGAGATGAAGTCTCCTTTGATCTGTCAATACTCATTCAACCTGTGAATGAACCTCTACCGGAAATTGTATTAGTTTCAAATTGTGAATAACTGAATGGAATTTGGGATAGTGATGATGAAGATGTCTATCTCAAAGATATAGCATGTTCGTCTCTTGGCACAAGTGAAGATGTTTTGGGAGACCTTGAGGTCAAGGTTCTCACTAAAAATGGACAGTTGCAACAACATAGTCCACCTCCACCTCCACCGCAATCACAACCAATAGTTGATCCCGTCGACCCTGTGAACAACGATGTGATCAAACAATTACAAAAGACTAAGGTGGAAATGAACGTATGGAAGATTTTGGCCACCTCCCACGAGCATCGAAAGGCTATGATGAATGCTTCGCTGAAAATAGGAGTTAATAATGATATGACTCCTCAAGAACTGGTCAACTTTCTTACTACTAATTGTCGAGTACTAGTGTTTAAAAAAAATATATTGCCGAGTACCAGTGATCTTATTTCCTTCTCTGACAAGGATCTACCCTCGGAAGGTGACCAACATAACAAGGCCTTACACCTCACTGTGGTGTGTAGGCAGATGAATGTTCCTATGAGCCTAGTTGATAATGGATCTGCAATCGATGTATGCCCACTTTGCACTGCAAATAAGTTGGGCATAAAATATGAAGAAAAAACCCCCTCTACGGGATTCGTGCTTACGATAATACTCGTCGTCAAGCCGTGGGTACTATCATGCTAAATATAACTACTGAAGCCATTGAACGTCGCACCAAGTTTTAGGTGGTGGACATTAAGGCTTCTTTCAATCTGCTGTTAGGTCATCCTTGGCTTCATGAGCTATAGGAGATCCCATCGTCGTTGCACCAAAAGGTGAAAGCTATAGTTGGAGGGGTCCCAATTACCATTGATGTCTCCCCCATGCGCATTCAATTTATTGATACTCCCATCGTCCATGTCGAACATGATGAGGAAGATGAAGATCTCTGGGGGTTTTCGTTGGATGATATTCTCATGATCAAAGAAGAGGAGAAGTGTCAACTCGACTTTTATCCTTATTCAAACACCAAAGTTAATACCGTTATGAAGAAGCAAGGGCATTTCCCTAGAATGACCCTCAGACTCAAAAAGAAAAGGGTTAAACTTTGGGGCCATCTTGGTGCACCTAAGAAGGATACCTTTGGCTTGGGATTCAAGCCAACAAAAGAAGATATGAAACAAGCTCTCCTGAAAATGAAGGCTCGCAATAATGCTCGAACCATGAAAACGAAAAATGGCCATGGGCCCATACCCATACCCCTTCACTCTCAATGGCCAGTACATCAAAGAAGGGGAAAACTTCCCATGCTATGAATTCCCTGAGCCTTTCATCCACGATGGGAAGCGTGAGCCAGGTTTCGAGATGTTCCTTGATTGTGACTTCGTCAATAAAGGCGATGAGTTCTTCACATTTGAGAAACCAGCCAGTCTAAGCTCTGATGATATGAACATAAATCTTCCTTTTGGACTAGAAAAGAATTAACCAAGCCTGTATGCAATGACGATTCTTAGCTCATTCAAGCTGTCATTTCAAGCAAAGATTTTGGCCCCTCTAAGTTAATCGTCCCGGCTGATGATGTGTCAAAAGGATGTCGCAAGACGGTGAAGATCACTACGCCAAGTGGAGAGAAGTTGGAAGTGACCGCTGGCGAAGGTCCTATGTTTGATGATTCTGAATCGTCTGGGTCCGAGTCTGAGTCTGAATCTGTAGACGAGTCTTTACGATTTGAGGCCAACCCCCTTTCTGCCATAGAGTCTAATGTAGTTCACCTTAATGGTGAGTCTCTTATTGAGTCTGCTCTTTCTATCCCAAATAATTCCGGCGAGGTGGCAGCTGACCTTGCCCTCCTTGATGTAATGACTAATGAATTCAATGAAATGAGTACCTTTTCTTACGATGCATGTCATTCCCCTAACCCTGATCAATATTGCTTTGCTAATGATAAAAATGACAAAGAAATAATAAAAGCAATGGAAGAACATGAAAATAAAACAGCAATCATCGAAGATAAAGAAACAGTTAATATTTCCAATGATACGACTATCAAAGAAGTAAAAATTGGATTAACACTAAGTCAAGACGAACGCAAAGAGCTAATTAACTTGCTTAGTGAGTTTGTTGATGTATTTTCTTGGTCATACCAAGATATGCCAGGAATTGACAGGGATATAGCTCAGCATACAATACCGCTCATTCCAGGTAAGAAGCCTGTCAAACAAAAGCTACGCCATATGAAACCAGATGTGGCTCTCAAAATCAAGGAAGAAATCAGAAAGCAATTGGCTGCAAGTTTCATCAAAGTATCCAAGTATCCTGAATGGATAGCAAATGTGGTTCCAGTTTCGAAAAATGATGGAAGGGTCAAAATGTGTGTTGGTTACAGGGACCTCAATAAGGCAAGCCCGAAAGATGGATTCCCTCTACCTCACATTGACATTATGGTCGATAACACAGCAAACAATACACTCCTATCATTCATGGACAGCTACGCCGGATATAATCAAGTTTGGCTGTTTAGTTTTTGTCATTGCTTGATGTACAATTGTCAACTACTTTTGCCACGTGCACAATTCTACTTTATTTGAAGCTTTTTCCTTCCTTTATTGCTCTAATTTTTCTTCTGTTGCGCTATTTATCATTGTTTTGTCTAATTAAGTTTGTTGATTATGTTTTTTTTCTTACACTGCATAGTTTAATGGCGAGTTTCGGCGGAATCTGGGTTCCTGTTGCATTATATGTGATAACTATCGGCTATACAGTGTGTTTTTTTGGGTTTTTTTTTTGGGGGGGAGGGGGAATTGTTGTTGTTAAGGTGTGTGGTGCTCTATGTATGCTTGGTTATGCTTGATTGTGTTAGATTACTTTTTAGATTGGGATTGTGATCTTTGTGTAATTAGGAAATGCTCTGGTTTGTTCAGCTCGTGTTTATCTACAGTGGTGTTGTCGATTATTTTGTACTCTAAAATTAATAAATTAATTTCTTTATGGCCTTAGATTGTCTTGCTTTTATTTATTGTGAATTTAAAATTCTTAGAATAGAGGATATTTAGATTTTAAGGATGAAAATAATATTGTGATGTACTTCTTTGTTCTATTAAAATATATAAAAGGTGTATTGTACTTTAAAATTAATAAAATAATATTGTTTATGACCTATGATACTGTAAAATTAATAAAATAATTTCTATATGGCCTTGCTTTTATTTATTGTGAATTTAAAATTCTTAGAATAGAAGATATTTAGTTTCTCATGTTGAAAATACTATTGTGATGTACTTCTTTGTTCTATTAAAATATATATTAGGTGTACTTTGATTTATTTCTTTTCTTTATACAAAAGTACATAGTTCATATTTGGCTCGTATTCATTCCTTTCTTTCTTATTAAAAACTTAATTATACAGACACATTTGCTAAATGAGATAATGAACAACTAATTTATGTAAGGATTCTGTTTCGCTTTCGGTGCTTAGTTTTAATGCTTGCTTTCAATATGTTGATACAACTGGAAAGAAATCGTATGTATGCTATTACTTGAATATGGTGTAACGCCCTTTCTAAATGAATGAAAGAACCTTTTGATTTGGTTATTTAAGTGCAAGTTTTTTTATCTCATGTATAACAATCTTATTTCTGTATTGGATGTTGTCTGCGAATTAGTAATTGAAACAATATATATTTCCTGTAAAGCTCAGTAAAATGTCGGACACTAGGTTTTATTGGAAAAAATTAATACTAGGCTATTGGTTTTGGTTTTGTGCAGAAATAAGGAGACAAAAAACCACTGTGTACTTTGTTAGTGGTGTATGCATGATCTAGATGTAATTTGCTCTGTACTAGTGTGATATGGGTGCGTTTGTGCAATTAAATGATATCAGAAAAATGATTTTAATGTTTAAATAATGTATTGTTTTGTTGTATGCTAGCACCTTAACATCTAGCTTCTACATTGTTGTTTGAAATATTCTAATAATAGCTGAGGTGCATTTTAATTTTAAGAGACCATCAGCTCAAGGTCGACAATCAAAACGAGCACTGGGTGTATCATTGTCACATGACTTCATTAGGTAATATAACTAAATTATTAATCTAGATATAAATTTTTGAAAGTAAAATCCACTTGCTCGTTACACTTTATATCATGAGACAGAACAACCATGACCTAAAAAGACTAGAGGAAGGCCTTCAACATACACTACAGTTGGGAGTAAGTTGTTACTCTTGAATTACAGTTATAAGGAGGATATATAAATGAAATTATTCAATAAGCCTTATTCCTCATATATCTTTGTCATGTTACAAAAAATACTAAAGGTACTAAAAAACATCATGTGTGCAGAGCTCAGAACAGTTAGGGGAGCCACCAAAAAGTAAGGTTTTGTTGTGGTTTCGCTGCAAAGAATTAGTGCATCTATGTTGCTGTGTAATAGAAATATTTCAGTTAATTTATTTCTTAAATTAATTCTTGTATTATCTTTGTCATGTTACAGAAAGAAAGAAGGTTGCTAAAGCAACATCATCATTGTAGAGTTCAAAACAGTTAAAAGATTCGGCTAAAAGTAACTAGTTATTGTAATTAAAATTACTGAGTAAAATGTATATATGTTACTATGCAGTAGAATATATGTGTGAGTATGTTTATTAATTTCTTTTCCTGTTTTACCTTTATCATCCTACAAAAAAATTCCACGCTACTAATGAAGCATCATCATCTGCGGCAACACAAACCTCAAAGCAGTGAAGAGACGTGG
Organism: Chenopodium formosanum; assembly: GCA_024500155.1. Lineage (NCBI taxonomy): Eukaryota > Viridiplantae > Streptophyta > Magnoliopsida > Caryophyllales > Amaranthaceae > Chenopodium > Chenopodium formosanum. Next base: position 24,439,950 of record CM044880.1, read on the forward strand.
CTAAAAGTAAAACTTTATCATGCTTTCAGTTCATAAGGTCAATGTTTGTATGCTATTGTATTATAGAACTTTACTAGCTTTATATTTATACTTTTACAGAAACACCTATGGCTACTATAGGGAAACCATTGCCTACACAGCCGTTAAAGTTAGTACCGCCTTCCTACTTTACCAAATGTGGGATAAAAAATTTGCATTTAAAGCCTTACATTTCTGTTGTGGTGATGGCGATGTTAAAATAGCAGCTAATGAATATCCTCCTGAATTAGAAAGGCTTTTTACTTCAAAGGATGAAGATGCTCTGCATTTTAGAAAATATGCTATATTATATAATAATTTATTTTATTTTAGTTCAATTGGTGGCAAAATTGACAGGGAAACGCATAAAGGAATATATGTGTTTAAACTGCATGGTCAAATATATCATTTTGTGCCAGATTTGATACCAGATGAAAATGGCCCAAAATACTTGCAACTTTACTTTTATGATGGCCAAAATGAACTTAGGCATCAAATAGATTGCTTTCCTGAATTAAGACAAGATGTAATTGACATACTAATGCAAGTAACTAAGGATAATCCATATGCTAGATTTTTTTCGTTCTTTGAAAGAAGAAACTGTCAATGAAAGTACTAACATTATAATAAATTCAAATACTATATAAGATCAAAGAGTGTATAATGCTCCCACTTCAGATGAAGTTGGTGTTATTTGGCCTGATAGTGTTTTGTCGAGTCAGAGTTCATGGCAACATATTCTCGTAACATGAAAATATATAGGAATTCATCGGATTGCTCATTTTTATGGGTGATATGACCCTTTACATTATCCACTTCTCTTTCCAAAGGGTGAATGTTGTTGGCATAAAGGTCAGAAAAAAGTTTCACACAGTGGAGACAAAAAATTAGCTACTGAACCAGATCCTATACAATCTTCTGCAATACACTCTCCAACAGACTTTCTAGATGCAGAAGCAGCATGTAAGTTTGTACAGAGACTGTGATGTTTTGTATTACTTTTATTACATTGTTTCCCTTAAATAGGATATGTATAATTCATTCATTGATTTTAATGTTTACAGGTTCTTATTGAAGACATACCTGAGCTGATAAGTACATCTTTGCAAGAGAATACTATGCCTACATGATTTAGATAAGGATAGGAAACATGAATCTAAGGGCAGGTCGTGCTTTCCTACAGTACATTGTGGATATGTATATGAAGATTAAAAATGCAAGGTTAGAATTTTTTCGAAAAAATCAAGACATAATAAAAATTGATCTTTATAAGGGTATTCTAGATACAATGAAATATAAAGAGACAAGTGCAGCAAATGTTGGTCATAAGTTCATTTTTCCACCGTCTTTCTAGGAGGGCCTCGTGATATGAAAAGGAGATATTTGAATGCAATGGCTCTTGTGCAGAAATACGGGAAGCCTGATCTCTTTGTTACAATGACATGCAACGAGAATTGGCTAGAGATAAAAGCTGAACTAGAGCCCGGTGAAGCTGCTCAAGATCGACCAGATTTAGTTGCTTGAATATTTCGAGCAAAGTTAATTGCTCTTAAGAAAAAAATCAAGAAAGAAAAGATATTCGGTAAAGTAGCAACTATGATATACGTTATAGAGTTCCAGAAGAGAGGATTGCCCCATGCTCATTTCCTATTAATTCTACAACCGCAATATAAGATGAAGTGTGCTGCTGATTATAATAAGTTTGTTTGTGCATAGTTACCTCCTGTAACTCAGCCTGATCTACGCAAAATAGTGTTACAACACATGATGCATGGACCATGTGGGGAATTAAATCCAGAATGTCCTTGTATGAGAAAGAAAGATAACGGTGTTGCTTGTAAAAATGGATATCTAAAGCAATTCACACCACAACAAATAAGGACGGTTATTCATGCTATCGAAGAACAAATACAAGAGAGCAAGTGAAAGTTAGAGGTGCTCACTTAGATAATCAATGGGTTGTGCCTTATAACCCTTATCTTTCTTCACTTTTTGACAGCCATTTAAACGTTGAGGTTTGCTCAACTATAAAAGCAGTAAAGTACTTGTATAAATACGTTTATAAGGGGTATGATCAATTAGCCTTTAGTGTTTTGGCTGAGGATAAAAATTCTAATGATGAGATTGCTCAATATTAGTCGGGAAGGTGGGTGTCACCATGTGAAGCAGCATGGAGGATTTTTGGATTTTATTTGTTTGAAATGTATATCCAACAGTGTTGCCTCTCTTTGTTCATTTGCCAGACATGAATATTGTATGTGTGCGGCCATATGAAATACTATATGTGGGAATTGCCAGTGGTGCTTATGCGGCCAAGACTCCTTTAACAGAGTTTTTCTTCTTGAATGCAGCTTCTGAGAATGGTTTGGGGTATTAATATGGAGAATTTCCAGAGCACTATAGGGGGGATTATAGTGCAAAGACATCGTTAAAACGAAAACGTAAAACACAAATGGTTGGTCGGTTCAAGTTTGTGGCTACTTCTAAAGGTGAGCACTTTTATGTTCGGCTGCTGTTATTGAATATCAATAGCCCTGAGTCATTTACATACCTACGCATAGTTCAAGGTCATGTTTGTGAAAGCTTCAATAAGGCATGTCTTAAAGCAGGTATTCTAGAAATGGATGACGCTACAAACATTTGTTTAGCTGAAGCGACTGAAAGTAGCTTTAGGCCATTTATTTGCTACTATACTCATATTTTGTCAACCAGAAAACCCTGATGAATTGTGGTGCAAATACTATGCTTGCATTGTTAGAAGATTTGGCACGAAAAAATCCTGGTGCAGAAAACAGAATTAAAAAACTCACACTTAGATCGGTTGAGCAGCATTTAGAAGCTATGGGAAAATCATTGGGTGGATGTGGTTTGGCTTTTTTAATTAATAGCAATGATAGGTTGATTGATAGAACAAGAGATATAGAAGATGCATTGGATGCCCCAATCCCTCAAAGCTGTATAGACAATTGTAGCCTCTTAGATGCAGCTCAAGAGGAAGCATTTACATTTATAATGAAACTTGTTGTGGATGGAAAACCAAGAGCCTTTTTGTAGATTGTCCAGGTGGTATTGGCAAGACATTCTTATACAATGAACTCTATGCAGAGATTCATCTTATGAATAAAATTGTTTTACCGACAACTGATTCTAGAATAGCCGTAGCAAACATTCCCTCTGGTAGAACAGCACACTCAAGATTCAAAATACCAGTGGACAATGATTGCTCTTTAGCTTGCAGCGTTTCCAAGCAAAGTAGTCTAATAGCATTGATAAAAGAAACAGCTCTAATAATATGGGATAAGGCATCAATGGCAAAAAAAAAAAAAACAAAATTTAGAGTCTCTGGACTTACTGTTACAGGATATATGTGATAATAATGTGATATTTGGTGGAAAGGTATTTGTATTTGGAAGGAATTTTTGGCAAGTACTGTCTCTTGTTCCTAATAAGTCCCAGAAAGAAGCGGTTGAGGCAAGTGTTGAAAGTTCTTATATATGGAATCATTTACAAAGATTCATATTGACTAAGAACCTAAGAGCCAGAGAAGATCCTACATTGAGCCAGTTTTTGCTTGCACTCGGAAATGGAGAATTGCAAACCATGGAAAATGATTTTATTCAACTGCCTACGCAGATTATACAAACTTTTCAGCGAAATGAAGATCCAATAATAGAGTTTCTAGAATCATCTTTTCTAGAATTAAGTTTAGGAAATTTTGATCCCAAAATCTTTTCAAGGCGAGCTATTCTTACACCTATAAATGACGATGTTGATTCTATAAATTCGTTCATGATTGATAGGTTCCGAGGGGAAGCTAAAGTATATACAAGCTATGACACTATTTTGGATGAAACTAGCAACATATACCTTACAGAGTTTTTGAACAAGTTGTGCCCATGTGGAATGAGCCCTCACAACCTTGTGTTGAAAAAGAATTGTCCTGTAATATTGCTCAGAAACTTGTTGCCTTCTTTCGGTCTGTGTAATGGAACACGTCTCATATGCAAGAGGTTTTTCTCAAATGTAATCAAGTGTGTAATTTTTGTTGGGCAGTATCAAGGCAAACATGTATTTATACCTCGAATTAGACTCAGGCCATCCAGTTCTCTAAATTACCCTATCAATTTTAGAGAAATTAATTCCTTGTCAAATTAAGTTTTGCAATGACCATTAACAAGTCTCAAGGGAAGAAATTAGATCAAGTGTTGGTGTATCTTCCTCGTTCATGCTTTTCACACGGTCAATTATATGTTGCTCTTTCACGTGCACAAACAGCAGATAAAGTCAAGGTCCTATCAGTCGCTCCTACTATACAGCACACGGAGAGTTAAAAATGTGGTTTCATATATTGTCTTAAAGCTAGCAGTAGTAATCTAGGTAAGTACACACTAACTGGAATTAGGAAAACCAGATTTCCATTACAAATTGTATTGGTTAATATGAGAAATCTGCTTATACAATGAATTTTTTTTATTTATTTACTTTTTTCTATATTTAAATTACACAAAGCAAGTTTTAGGGAATAAGGAGTCATACCTTAGATCTTTACATGTTAGAGTCACTAAAAATAGTGCATCTTTCATCCATAAGTTTATGGTTATAACTATTTTTAAAAAGCTGTGACTCCGTGAGAATATAGATTAGGCTACTAAGATACATTATGTACACTTCAATTTGAAATATACAGTGTAAAATGTTAGAAACAATAAATTAATATACTACTTTCAACAAAAACAAAAAAATACATTATTTACATAATTATATAAACATCATCATATCACAATCCAATCATAGACTATGCTAGAAAATTTAGGGTGGGTTTAATTCTGATAACATATCATAGGCCTTTCCATTATAATATAAAATCTGTACCACAAAAAAAAAAAAAAAAAATTTGTGTTTATAATTCAGACTTCTTATATAAAAAAAATCATTTATTATTTCATTATTTGTATAAAAAATAGAGCTATCTTAGAGCTATGAAATGCACACTATATAGCTAGAAGCATGGAATGTACAATATAAAATTTACAGTACAAATTACCTAATCAGAAGTATGGGGTGAACAGTATAAATAGTGACAACGAGATTGTAAATTGCTATTAGTTATTTTTAAAGTTGTCTCCAAAAAAATCCAGGGTTATTGTGGTCAATTTATCAATGCTTTTGGGGTCCTTTTTTTAGTAAGTAATATAAAAGCATTTGTTACCAAGCCATCCGTTTTTTTTTTTACAGAAGAAATAAGTAATCTCAGCATCAAATTCTCAGCTATGGAAGGTGTGGTTTGCCTTTTGTGTAGTAATTGCTCACACTATTCTTTTAAATTCTTATTTTTGATTTTCTTCTCTTAAAAATTTACTGTGATTTGTTTGTCTAATTTTGTTACGTATAAAGTAGTGCATTAAATTGTACATTCTACTGTAAAGCTGCTACTAACTGAAATATTGTTTGAATATTTATGAGCACAAAACTAAAATACCAAACACCTAGACAAAAGCCAAAGTATCTATATTTGAATCAGTTAAATGCATCAAGCAACTCTTATATAGTAAGAGTAGTAGTTGTTGAAAAGGGAAGAGATATACTATCTTTCAAAAAAGCTGTCAGATTCCAAACTTTGCTACTGAAAGATGAAAACGTATCTATTTAATGCTTTATAAGTTTAGATACATCTATTATATTACATATGGTATACATATGATAGTGTTAAAGACTGCAATGTATGTATAAATAGCTAAAGTGACATGATCAACAAATCTGTATTTTAAAAATTCATAGGTAAATGCAAATTTGCTCAGGGCAGCAAATTAGAAAATTTATGCTATAATAATAACTACATTATAGTATATAATAGGTAATTGGTCATTAAACAGATTTAGAATTCGGAGTTACTGAAAAATCTGTGATATAATAACTTATAGTATGGTGTTACATCTGGTACAATTGTTCTTCAAAAAAAGATATACTTGGCTTCAATTGTAATTATATAAATTAATTATAATTTGCACCTAGATAGAGCTACAATTATATCTATGATAATAATAGATTATAAAATAAGATTGCTTTACACTAGGCTTAGAAAATTTGCATTATTATACTACTCTACAAACTTTAATGTAGTTAGATTTATTGAATAAGCCTCTGAATATTTCTAAATAGATTACATTAATGATAACATTGCTCAAAACAAACGCATTTTCTTTAGCAAAAAATTACGGTAACCTATAAAAAAGTATATTTAATGATATAAATGTAAAACCTTAATATTGAAATTATACTGATTTGACTTAAATTACTTATATGCTTTCCAGGGTCATAGGATGCGCGATACTTTATTTGGAGATCAAATTCAGGCTTTCGAAGAAGCATTGCAGTATCTGGTGGAATACAACATTTCTACTGCACCAATAAAGTTTATAGATGAAAAATGGAGAACTATCCTTGATCAGTTCCCATATCAAATGACTTTTGGCAGTAGAATTGTAATTCAGCCAGTTCATCCAGATTTCGGGTCAGTTTTGCCTAACTACCAGCCAATCGCGGCTATTCTTCGTGCAGTAGATCCTGATGAAAGATGCGGTATAGAGATATTATTTAACGGATTCAAATATATCCTTACTAAAACAAATATTGACAAGCATTTCTTAATTAGCAGATGTTGCAGGTGTGGTGTTGTATGTAGAAGAAGAGCTAAGGAAAGTTGAAGGCAAAGATGGAGGACGAGAAAGCTTGGTGCGAGAAATTATTATCACTAACCAAAGGTTACTTTCAATAAAATTCATTGTCAAAATGGACTAGAAATATTGATCAAATACAAATTCTATATTAAAGGCGTTAACAATATATAGTTCATGTAACAGCTCTGATTAACCGCTCACCATCTCTATGTGGAATGACCTGACAGAACCAAAGTATTTCGACAAATTAGGAAATTGGGTAGAGGTGTTTCGAGTTATAGGATTAAGGGCACTTAAACCCTATACTCGCCTTGGTAAGGCATCAATTCATCTGATTAACTAACTTAAACAGTTCATTACTGTGAATACATAATCATTTGCTATTTTGATTAGGATTTTCAATGAACTCAAGTATGTCCACTCGAATAATTTATGAACCTAAAGGAGATCGTGATCGTGTGCTATGTGACTGGTAATTTCCTATACACAAATATAAGCACAAAAAAAAAACACAAAAATCTTTATTATTTACTAACTTCATCTATTGCTAAACTTGTATCAGGGTAAACCTCTTCAACCAAAGGGTAGTAGACAGACAAGCTCGGGTATTAGATGTCAAATACCCAAGTCAAAACAAAAAAATAGTCTCGATTGCTAAACCAAAGCAAAAGTAGGTGAAAAAACGCAACTACTGGAGTGATTCAAGATATTAATAGTTCAGTGAAAATTATAAATGCAAAATATAACTAAGATTCCATAAATTATAATGTGTATACAGCCAAGCAACACCTTGCAAGAAGAAATTTTGTGGATTGAAGTAACTATCCAAAATGCTGAATTAGAGAAAGTGAATTCATATACATGTTGTTCGAACTGCTCAAAGCGCACTAACCTCCTATTACATTGAATGCAGGGTGATTACGATGAATTCAGGGCTATTCAGGACATAATTATCACTACATCGTTTTATATTAAGGTAGGGATAACTCTGCACTTGGCTCAGAACAATGTGCTAGAGTGGGATCTCCAAACTATAGAGCTAAAAGAAGATCCTGACACACAAGAAGTAGCAAATGAAATGCAAGGAGCAAGTGAAACACAACCTACTAAGATTGCCATTGAAATGCAAAATTCAGAGCCATTCATTCCTACCCCAAACCTGAAGACTACTATGAAGAAGTAGTCATAATAAGAAATTTTCACTGAAACACTTGAATCACCTCAGCAAAACTCAGAATCACTCAAACAGGAAAAATCCTTAGGGAAAAGGCCTATGGAATATGAAGTTAAGCAAAACTCACCACAACTATTGCTATCACAAGCTGAAGCAAAGAAGAAGCTTTGCTTTGGCGGATTGTCTCCGCAAAAGGACACTAAAGGTCAAGACCTTGGTGAAATCATCAAAAAGGATTATTTTAAAGATGTTCTTGAAACTGCTAAAACTGATTAGAAGCAGGCCACGCCTATCGCTATGAAGACTGAAAAAATTCAAAAAACCATTCACTGAATCCACTACACATGGAAGTAGAAGGAACGTACAAAGTAAAATAATGAAATTTCCAGCATTAGCTACTAAAGGAAGTTCAACAACAATTAGGTACCAAAGATCAACTACTTAAGGTGCACTACTTGCACACCTTTTGAATATTAAATATTTTGCTAAATTCAAAGTATCTGGGCAGCTGTTGGCATTTACTTTTACTAAAACTAAAGTATAGCTAGACATGTTGATGTAGCAAATAGCTAAGCAAGTATCTTAGATAGTTTTCCAGCATTGTCTAGAGATAAACCTTAAGTTTATATTCATGTTTATATATATATATATATATATATATATATATATATATATATATATATATACACACACACACACACATGTATAATGCAAAATAAGCCATATATCACAACAATTACAACATTACATTTATTTAGCTCATCTATATCTACTGAGTGTGAAAAAACACATAACTAACAACTGCATAACCTAAATCAGCTAAGATTGTAACAAAAACACAAGCTACAACAAATTAAAGACACAACTAACAAGAAATACCTTAACCAACAATAAATATTACAAGATTATAATAGATTTCACAACCCAAACTAGCATAATCTGACAACATCAAATACAGAACTTAGTAGCAATTAGATTACATTGACTAAACAGGTCCAAGCATCAATTCAAACAAAATAGGATAACCCTGTCAATACACAACTAACGCTCCAACTCCATCGACAATAGCTTGATCTTCATTGAATAAATTAACACCATTCTTCAATTCACTAACAGTGACTAAATCATTTTCCTTTCCTAAGTGAAGTTCAACAGGCCACTATTTTGTTCTATGACGAAGCAAAACTAGACTACAAGGTTCCATTCCATGTAAATGTGCCCTAGAAAATAGCACAGGAACTGCCTGCATAGAGTATAGAGTGTTAAAATTTTTTAAGACTATATACAATCAACATAACTCACAGTAAATGGAGAACTCACAATTATTCCTTGGTGAATGCAATGACGACCAAATACATATTTAAACGATGGATCAGGACATTCTTCTTGCATTTGGGTTAGATATGCATCCATTTCACGAGTATTTAGTGGAAGCCTCCTTTGAATAGAAATAGTTACAGTAGTCGGAGTATTTAGATATGTTTTATCCTCCCCATTAGAAGTATAAACTCTAGTGTGAACAACACCATTGCCCATGAAATACGTTATCAAAGTATCTCCTACTTCAATATTGTTATCTGAAATAAATTATTTCCATCCTCCATTAATATACATACCAGTAATCATGTTTCTTACACAAGTTTTGTGTATGACTACATCCCATGCAATCCCATCTTTGCCGCGATAAATTTGAAATCCTCCACATTGATGAGCTAATATATGAGAGCACCAAGAAGGAATCTCCTAAACAACATCAAAAACCAATCTAATCAAAACAAAAAAATAGATAAAGCTACAAAGTATACTTCACTTAAAAAAATAGAAAAATGTACCATAACTTCTTGATGATCTTCATCCACCCTAATAATCCACTTCATTAAAGGATTCCTAGTAGCCTAAAATAATAAAAATTCCACACAAAAAAAAAAAAATCAAATATGAGCATATTTAAAAACAGATTTATTTATCAATATATAATTTACTTTGTTATTCAACTATCTATACCATTATTCCCACAGCAAAAGTTTAATAACAATGACACACTTAAAACTCACGAACTTATTACAACCTTTTATATAGTGGTAAATGATTTTGAAACAAAAAAATACAGATATATCTTCTTAAAAAAAGGAACATTTGAACTGTAGCCATGTAAACTACTGTAGACACCTAAAAATGTCTCCCCAAAACCAAACCCGATGATGAACAACCTTTCACTGCCATTATTGATCGGGTTGAGTATTTAATCTTGGGGTGCTTAAATCCATATTTTCATTTCATAAACCAACCCAACTTCTAGCCCATTTCCCCAAACCATAACTTATTTTCCTCTTTTCGTGCCTTTAAACCCAAAATAATTTATTTCGTGTCCTTTAAAAAAATTCATTTCGTGTCCTTTTTATATAAACATTTAATCCAATCTATTTTGGTCCATAATATGGGTCCAATGATTGATTAGTTGGACGAGACTTTAAAACATCTTTCCAACGATATATTATAAGCCCAAATCCAAGTTATAACGAATAAGTTATGACCAAAATATTAAACTGAGCCCAAACCAAACCTAAGCCCACCTTACCTACGACCCAATGATCATGTGTAGGGTCCAAATTATTTAATCCCATTCCTAAACCAATTAGGATTAATTGTAAGCTTCTAAAAGTTTCTAAAAGATCTTAATTATCCTTTTTGAAAAGATAAGATAAAAGATTTTGAAATTGAATAAAACTCCTATTTTTGAAAATCCTATTTCTATCCGAATTGAAACACATTCAAAGATAGAAAGATATTATTTTCGTGCATCATATTTTTTATCCAATTTTTATATGGTTGGATAGCCCATGAAATTATCTTTCCAATGATACATTATAATATCAATTCCGAGCTATAACGGAAAAAATATGAATAAAATGTAAAACTCTATCCAAAACTGACACCGTCTCACTATTTCGGCCATATCTTTTATTTTATATAAAATTTTAATCTAATTCTGATTGGGTTAGAAATTATACTTCAAAAGCTTTCCAACAATATCTTATTCATCTTATTCCGAGTTTTGGATCAGAAGATATGATAAAAACAAAAACCGCAAAAACTACAGTCTATCGAGTTTTATTCCGATTTAATTCGGATCTTATCTTAATTTTTCGACCCTACTTTTTTCTCTATAAATAGAGGTCATATCTCCCCTTTTCCAATCATCAACAAGCTTGATCATCAAATAATTCTCTTCTCTCTCTTTAGCCTAAACACTAGCCACCCTATTCTCTCATAATACTTCCCCTAAGCACTCCAAGGAGTCCATGTAATACCCAAAGTTCTATACTTAAACCAAGGTGTCAAAGGTATAATTGACTGAGGGTTTGGACTAAATCAACTCTACTTTTTATTTTATTTAATTTTCAATTTGCTTTATATATTTATTTAAGTTACTAACAGTTTATTCATGATGTAGCAATTCAAGGAAACGCGAAACGTGAGTAATTAATTCACTTAATTACTCTTATTATTTTATATTGCTAGTATCATGATTAGGGTTATTATTATTATTTGATTTGACTAACTTTATTATGGTTAGATTGCTTCCAATATTAATGTTTGTTCTATTGTTATTATGATCACCATATTGCATGTTTAAAGGGAATATGTAATTGAAAATCACGCCTAATAAGATAATTTGGACAACCGGTTTAGGTTCCTTTTTAATCTTGTTGTTTAATCAAGTGATCACTAATATTTTAGAATTATGTGTTGCATTAATATTCAACCAATTTAGCATAATAATAGTTTGGAGCAAATTGAATATTTTGTTTGCACGCCTTTGAGATCGCAGGAATCACTTTTCACTATAAGAATCGAGTAGAGGCCAATATGGGCGAATGTGACTCCATGACTCACTTCGTACCATCATCCCCGATCCTCCTTTCGAGGTTCCGAACCATATGGAGTTAGTAATCTCATGAATTATGAATGGGGTGTAACCTTCATGGGTCAATCATTGTTGCATATCGTTGTCCCTTATCGTGGTTGCTTTTTTATGATCCGTGAACGGTTTACAAGTTCCTAAAAAACTTGTTGACGGCTCCCTACTTTCCTTGTCCCTAATCGTATACGTCAATTCCCACTTCCTAAGAGTGTCAAGCATATTCACAACATGCTTTAACGTAGGCACACTTCGAACGACGCCTACAATTTGACGACTCCACTGGGGAGGATTCTTTGTTATTTATCGATTTGAGTGATCGGTATTTAATTAAGATGAGTGGATGAGACTTGAAAGATTCTTGAATTGAATTCCTGCGATTTAATTAGCATTTTCACGTATGTATATGCAATTTTAGGTCACCTATTTTGCCACAATAGTACGTGTTCTACGTATGTGGCTAGCCCGGGGGATTTAAGCTCTATCAACCCGAAAACGTTCATGACAATAAGGATTCATCCGAGATTTTAAATCCACTCAAACCATGGAGTCGAGTTCAATTTCATCACGAACTCGCGGAGCCGCCCGTTGGCATACACCTTCAAGGGAGGCTTCCTTGCTAATGTGTCCAAACTCTTAACCATGGTACCCTTTGACACCCAAATAAGCTTGACCATAGTCGAACATAGAATTTGACTTTAGGCTGCGAACTTCATTGCATCATGCTTGACGATGTGCTTATATGTGAATTTTTTTATTGACATTTTTTAATTAATTTTTTTTTCTCTTATCAAACCCTTTTTATTTTTTTAGAGACGAGTCATAGATTTTTTAAAAAATTTTGAGTCAACCCGGATTTTTATTCTCGTATCCTGCACAAGAGTCAACTTGTTTTGGTCATAGCCGGAGTTCTAGAAAGAGTTACGTGTCGTGCCACCTATGGATCTATATCCCTGAGTTTTATCTTTCATTTGGGGTTGGTTTTGTCCCAATAAGAGTCAAAGATAAAAAGTTATAACTGATTTACTACAGCCTGTCCAGTTTAGGTGTCTTTTTAGCGTCAATTTTCTTATTTTTTTTTTAATTTGTAAATTTTTTTTATAACTTTTCGTGTCAAGCTAGTTTATCCAAGTCCTTTAATCCGTGTCAACTCATATAACATAGGATTATAGATTTTAATTTTTATTTAGTTATTTTTTTTATACCCATGAGTCATAACGCTTCTAGAATTCTAGTCCTCTTCCTAATTACTTGTGATCGATTTTTGTTCTAACCTTAACATGTGATCTTTTTCTTTGATTTTGGTTGATCTTATTTATGTCACCTAGTAAATAGCATAAACATTAAAATTGGACAAAATTAATCAAGTTTGTTTGTCTTTAAGTCTTCCATGCTATTTGGGTCTTTTGTTTTTCACAACGTCCTCATGTCCTGCCATGCGATCATACCACGAGTCTTAATAAACTCACCTAATCACACATGTTGTGTCATTGCACACACTTTGTCTTCGAGTAATGCACTATATTGTTTATGATCGTATATTAGGACCATACATGCGTCGTTTTTCGTCGTAATATGGATGAGTGGAGTTTTTCCCATCAGTTTTCAAAATTCTTTCATACACTCTTCCTTTCCAATCCGAGTACCAGGCGACGAGAAGTAATTCATAAGAAACCATGAAGACGAAGCACAAGACAATTTCCCATATAAGATTTCATGTTTTTTTTTCTTTCGTTTCAACCCTTTTCCCCTAATAAGTCTAGCATAGGTTCTCCTTATCCTTATGTCTATATGCCATGTTCCATTATTGAGCATTTCTTTTCTTTGCATTCGATCATGTCATTCGCCAAAAAAAAAAAAAAAAAAAAAAAAAAAAAAATCAATTGCCGAAGTAAACACAAGGTATATCAATGATTTGAGGTACCTTTGCAACCCATTCATTCCCCATTAACCATTAGAGCACACATTCCATTTCTTCATCAACCACTTTGAGCCTCATCTAATGTTTGACCTTCATTTCTTCAACCTACATTCACTCAACCCTGGGATTTGAAGATGTGTAATTGTATAACATTTAAAAAGCAAGTAAAAAAAAAAAAGAAGCAAAGCAACAATAAAACAATGTCCAAAGGTAAGTGTTCCAATGTCTTTGATACGAACACGTCTCAAATTGCGTCTCTCATCGAGTGCTTGGTACCGTGCCTGAGAAACATGAATGCTAAGTGAGTGATGGACCGCATGATCTGAGATTGCATACATTGATTCAAAAGAATAAAAAAAAAAAGAAATTCAAAACAAAAAAAAGAATGAAAATAAACTTGCAAAATTCAAAATTTTCAAATTCACAATTACACATCTTAGGGATTCTCTCGGGTCTTGAGCCTTTTACCCTTTTCTTCTTTAAACCATCAACTTAATCACATTACAACCCTTGAAAGACCTCTTTGAGGTGTACATACATTTGTGCAAAGTTCGGTTAGAGCTACGTTCGGCCTAATTCCTAACGGATACGTAGGCAACCTCACATTGAGGTGAGGCCACATTCATATTCATATCCATGCATGATCGAGTCAAAGAATATCCAATGCTTACCCCTACCCATCTAGACCTAGACTTGGGGGCTTTAACCCACATCATTTAGCCTACCCAGTCTAAAGAGTCATCATCTTTGACTCTTCTCCAACTCTTTCCATCGCAATAACCCTTGCATCCAGCCTTAGTATCACATTCACTCACTTCACTTACACATCCATATCCATATCAATCATCCTTCCCCTTAAGAGCCCTTATCATGAAATCTTGTTTCAACACTATGCATGCTTCATCATCTTTCAAGACAACATTCATTAAAAGAAACATTGTATACTTGCTTAGGTTCCTGACCTGAGCAATGTTCATTGTTTCATGCATCGCATAATGTGCTGAGCAACATTTATATATCAATGATTTGTAATCATGCAAATCATATCGTTCTTAGCTCCTTGACCTAAGCAACGTTCATTATGCAATAATCACTTCATCTATATATATACTTAGCTTCCAGACCTAAGTGGCATTCAAGATCTCTTCTTTACACCATATATGATGCTTAGATCCATGACCTAAGTTCATTCATCTATCGTGTAATTTCCCTTAGCCTCCTAGCCTAAGAACATGCATCATGCATACATTATACACAAGACGAGCAGTTCAATATGACAAGAAGAAAATCCATGTGATTCATTTCGTCTTGCTCAACAAGGAAGTTCAAAACTACTTCCCTTTTTTATCATGAATTTTATTTTGGGGAAGTTTAAAAACAAAACTTCATTTTTCACGTCTTTCTTTTTCGGGAGAAAGTTGGTACCCTCCACTCATGACAAAAATGACGGAAGATTTTTTCTCTTGCATTTTTAATTGCTTGTGTCAGTGCACACACTCACTCAAGACACACACAATCATAAGTTATACACGTGTCATGTCATGTAAAGTCAAACTTGGTCAAGTCAGTTGGTTAAGTCAATCACAGTATATACGAGTCACTTGGCAAATTTCATTTTGCAGGTCTCAATTACAGCCCACGTCCGGGGATAAGCGGACCATCTATAGCCCACGTCCGGGGACAAGCGGACCATCTACAGCCCACGTTCGGGGACAAGCGGATCATCTACAGCCCACGTTTGAGGACAAGCGAACCAATTACATCCCACGTTCGGGGCCAAGCGAACCTTTTACAGCCTACGTTCGGGGACAAGCGAACCTTTTACAGCTTACATTCGAGGACAAGCGAACCATCTACATCCCACGTCCGGGGACAAGCGGACCATCTACAGCCCACGTTCGGGGACAATCAAACCACCATCATTTCATGACGCAAGGTTCTCGATACATAGAGACTTGCAATCTCGTCATCTCTTGAATTTCCTCAAGCATGGAAAGTATTATCCGGTGGATTTCTTCAAGCATAGAAAACCGCCAAATTCCTTTGTCGGCTTTCCTCAAGCATGGAAAGCATTATCGGTGGATTTCTTCAAACATAGAATAACGCCAAAATCATATGTCGACTTTCCTCAAGCATGGAAAGTGTAATCTGGTAGGTTTCTTCAGGCTTAGAAACCCACCAAACTCATCTATCGGTTTCCTCAAGCATGGAAAGCATTTCAACAAACGTCATCCGGTGGATTCCTTCAAGCATAGGAAAATATCAAACTCATTTGTCATCGATACACTGGTGTCAGATAAGCGTTCTATCCCTTTACTCTTTTATCTATGGAATTAAAATTTTTTGCAGGTATCGGCATATACAGAGTGATTTAGGATCGCAGAACGTCTTAAATACTTCTCCGTCCCTATCGACTACTTTAACTATCGTTTTTGAAACTGTTGTTTCTACAAACTCAGTCAAAGTGGGGGCTTGTGTAGACACCTAAAAATGTCTCTCCAAAACCAAACCCGATGTTGAACAACCTTTCACTGCCATTATTGGTCAGGTTGAGTATTTAATCTTGGAGTGCTTAAATCCATATTTCCATTTCATAAACCAACCCAACTTCTATCCCATTTCCCCAAACCGTAACTTATTTTCCTCTTTTCGTACCTTTAAACCCAAAATAATTTATTTCGTGTCCTTTAAAATCATTCATTTCGTGTCCTTTTTATAAAAACATTTAATCCAGTTTATTTTGGTCCATAATCTGGGTCCAATGATTGAATATTTGGATGAGGCTTTAAAAGAGCTTTCCAACGATATATTATATGCCCAAATCCAAGTTATAACGAATAAGTTATGACCAAAATATTAAACCGAGCCCAAACCAAACCTAAGCCCACCTTACCTACGACCCAATGATCATGTGGAGGGCCCAAATTATTTAATCTCATTCCTAAACCAATTATAAATAATTGTAAGCTTCTACAAGTTTCTAAAAGATCTTAATTATCCTTTTTGAAAAGATAAGATTAAAGAGTTTGAAATTGAATAAAACTCCTTTTTTTGAAAATCCTATTTCTATCCGAATTGAAAGACATTCAAAGATAGACAGATATTATTTTATTGCTTCATATTTTTTATCAAAATTTTATATGGTTGGATAGACCTTGAAATTATCTTTCCAATGATATATTATTATATCAATTCCAAGCTATAACGGAAAAGATATGAATAAAATGTCAAACTCTATTCAAAACTGACACCGTCTCACTATTTCGGCCATATATTTAATTTTATAAAATATTTTAATCTTATTCTAAATGGGTTATAAAGTATACTTCAAGAGCTTTCCAACGATATCTTATTCATCTTATTCCGATTTCTGGATCAAAAGATATGATAAAAACAAAAACCGCAAAAACTGCAGTCTATCGAGTTTTATTCCGATATAATTCGGATCTTATCTTAATTTTTCGATCCTTCTTTTTTCTCTATAAATAGAGGTCATATCTCCCCTTTTCCAATCATCAACAAGCTTTATCATCAAATAATTCTCTTCCCTCTCTTTAGCCTAAACATTAGCCACCCTATTCTCTCATAATACTTCCCCTAAGCACTCCAAGGAGTCCATGTAATACCCAAAGTTCTATATTTAAACCAAAGCGTGAAAGGTATAATTGACTGAGGGTTTGGACTAAATCAACTCTACCTTTTATTTTATTTAATTTTCAATTTGTTTTATATATTTATATAAGTTACTAACAGTTTATTCATGATGTAGCAATTCAAGGAAACGCGAAACGTGAGTAATTAATTCACTTAATTACTCTTATTATTTTATATTGCTAGTATCATGATTAGGGTTATTATTATTTGATTTGACTAACTTTATTATGGTTAGATTGCTTCCAATATTAATATTTGTTCTATTGTTATTATGATCACCATATTGCATGTTTAAAGGGAATATGTAATTGAAAATCACGCCTAACAAGATAATTTGGACAACCGGTTTAGGTTCCTTTTTAATCTTGTTGTTTAATCAAGTGATCACTAATATTTTAGAATTATTTGTTGCATTAATATTCAACCAATTTAGCATAATAATAGTTTGGAGCAAATTGAATATTTTGTTTGCATGCCTTTGAGATCGCAGGAATCACTTTTCACTATAAGAATCGAGTAGTGGCTAATACGGGCGAATGTGACTCCATGACTCACTTCGTACCATCATCCCCGATCCTCCGTTCGTGGTTCCGAACCATATGGAGTTAGTAATCTCATGGATTTTGAATGGGGTGTAACCTTCATGGGTCAATCGTTGTTTCCTATCGTTGTCCCTTATCGTGGTTGCCTTTTTTTGATCCGTGAACGTTTTACAAGTTCCTTAAAAACTTGTTGGCGGCTCCCTAATTTCCTTGTCCCTAATCGTATACGTCAATTCCCACTTCCTAAGAGTGCCAAGCATATTCACAACATGCTTTAACGTAGGTGCACTTCGAACGACGCCTATAACTACACCATAAAAGAAGTTATGTAGCATAAAAAACTAGAAAAAAATTAATTTTTTTTTTAAAAAAAAAACAAAGGCTCATGCACAAAGAACCAAAAAACAGAAACACTAAACAGTATATAATGACACAAAAACACCTTACTCATAATCAAATGTAATTTGGTAGCTTATTATAATTGGTTATAAAAAATAGCTTATCAATATGCAAAGATAATCTGATATGGAATTGCTAAAATAAAGTAATTACTAGCATTTCTCCTTTAATCTTTCTATATCATATCTTAAAAAAAACAAATATTCTATTTTACATTAGTAGTTAAATATTTTAAAATCAATTTAATAATAATATTTACAACCATATAAAGATAATTAAGTATAAAAAAGTCTTATGCATTATACCTAATAATTACTGACAAAAGAAATGCCATTGTATTAAAAGTCTCGTGTATTAAATTTATACAACAAACTATACAGCTCTTAAAACAAGATAAGATAAAGAAGAATTCTGATACTTCAGACATTCAAAGGTCATAAGCATATCAAATCATCATCTTCGATAGTAATTGTATGGATGCAACACATGAAATGAGCATGCACACCACAGTTTATGATTAAAGCAACCAAATACAAATAAGTTTCAGAGCAAAGTATCCAGATTCACGCTTCATCATTTATTTTAAAACTGTAACCATGTGCAGCTATACAAAATTTTTACAAATAAATCCACTATCATTTGATATTCACAAATCTGAAAGGAGATATAATCAGCTTAAATATACGAACTTAAATAAATAACTGCATTATAATCTGATATTCACAAATCAATAATGCAAGATTAGTGATATAATAATATGATATTCACAAATGAAATAATGTCACAATACTTGAGGTAAAATATGATATTTAGAAATGCAGGATTAAATGGTATAATCTAATATTTACAATTTGTTAAAGTCATGACTATCTCAAGATACAGCTTTTCAGTGAGATGAAGCAAATCAAAACAAACTTACTTAATTTTCAATACCATTAGCTTTGGTTATAAGCTAATTTGCTTCAAAATCACATCTCACCACTACTTAGACCCAAAAAGAAAGAATTCAGCCACTCAAATTATTGTACCTACATCGAAAGAGCATCTAACACTATAAATTTGATTCTCTAATAAACTCAACAAATGGAGATATGATTCAGAGAAAACTATATGATATTGCAGGAAAAAAATGCCAATAACTCATTCATTGAGAATCAGTACCATGTGCATCCTTCTTTAAAAAGAGACAAGAAAAAATAAAGTGATAAGCTGCCATAATTACAGTAATGTCATCACACAAAGACAATGCAACCCGTACATCATGAATTAAAAATATGGTGCAGCAATAAGATAAAAGAAGCTTTGCATGATGTTACAATGACAACGGAATTTTTACTACTAACCGATAAAATCATCCTCCCACATAACATCAACCATATTACTTACCCTTTAATATCTTAAGTTAATACAAATAAATATATTAATCAAACTCTAAAATTAGTTACAAGACATCAAATTTAGTATGTACAAAGCTATTATCAAAAATATATGAAGTATATGTAACTGTATATTAGAGTTTACTATAGATTATAATTCATTCATCACTCTTTTTTTTTTTTTTTTTAAAGAAAAGAGCAAATTCGTTCATCTCTTAATGTTACATTAACATACATATTGCTCTTTGTATGATTTATAAGTAATACAAATCACCTTCTAGAATTTGGAAGTATTGTGCAATTTCTTTTAGAGTATTAAAGTAACTTGATCAACTCACCATCCCTAAATTACTTCTAACGAATCAAGCATATCCTATGTTATACATAGAATATTAGGAATGATTTCCTAACAATAAGGTGTGATTAAATAGTTCTAAAAAAAATCAATAGTATAGTGAAGCTGACAAGTTATCTATGATTGCATAATTATGTTTTCTAATCCTCATTTGATTATGTAATTACTAATAATTGTTTGCTTTGGTAATTGAGATGATCCTTAATTCCTCGACTATCTTGGCGAAACTGATTCAGAAATTGCTAAACCGTTGGACCTCTTTCAGTTTTCATTCACTGTAAAACATGTCAAGAGAACCACTTTATTTTATTTAAAATATTTTTTTCACAGATCAAATAAGTATCACTTAATACTCACCCTAGCATGAATGCACTATGCATGATATAGTTAAAAAAATAATAATAATTAGCATTTAAAGACTACATATCAATAAGAAAAAAGAAAAAAACTTTAGATAAAAACCACTACCAAAATCATACAGAATATCTTGAACTTCGACAAACAAAAGAAGCAACTAATAGCAAAGGTTACTACTTAGGAATTGAATCCTTCTGTTTCACCCAAGTTTACTAATAACCACCAATAAAAAAAGTTATATTTCAAGAAAAATCCAACGCTAAGGCTAAATCACAAAATTCAAAACACTTATTAGATTTATTGTCCATTTTATTTATGAATGTTCGACAACCAAATTTCAAAAAAATACAAGACTTATTAGAATATCAAGTAAACACTATTAGTAGAACAACTGAATCATTACTCAGAGAAACTCTCGAGCGGTTCAATAGAACTAAACCTTTCTACCATTGACGATTAAAAATATCCTCACGTAAAAAGTCTTATTCCCACCATAATAGATTTTAAGAACTTCACCTTCACAAATTTCATTGTCGTTAACAAAACCTTCCCACCCAAAATGTAAAGAAATGTAGTCCCTTGTTTGCTCTATCACTTTCAACAATTCGACAGTCCATATTCGACTATTACTGCCATAGACGACTTTCACTGGACTAGATAAACTTCCTAAGTCCTAACATAGAAGTCCAGCCCTCAGGTAACTCCTACAATACGCATTTCATACATCAACAACAATTATGAAAAAGAAATAAAAAACAACTAACAAATTAATTTCTTCCTCAACTAATAGACAAAAATACATACTATATTCAACATACAAAAAACTATTGCATACCAACTTCTCTCAATATTCATCTTGGAAAGTCATTGAATTGCTAGGAAAATCCTTGTACAAACTCATAATTCCTATAATCAATACATTATATCAAAAACATAATCCATATCAAGCAAACAAAAATCTATGCTTCAAGTAATTAAACACATAACATCTAACAAATATCAATTAATATTCGATTTTTTTTTTACATATATATAGTTATAGGAAACCATAGCTATAAAAAATAAAAATAGAACACCACACTACATAAGCATTTCAATAAAACGGCATAACTATTAAAAAGTACAATAAAATACCTTATTAGAAAACCTTCCTTTAATTACCTTCACAATACAAACTCTATACAAAACTTCACTTATATAGTACATCCGTAAACAAATTTTGTTCAAGGAACAACAATTATTAAATTTTTCGTTGATCATGACCGACCATATTAAAGTTTCCATTGGCTATAACTTCTAAAAATGATAAAGTAAAGTCATCAACATATAACGTCTACGTTATAAGTCAACGGAATCACTAGATCATCATACTTAGCTAAATGAAGTCAATAAGTCATCAAATCAGGTCAATTTTTCACATTATAAGTCCATAAAGTCACCAAATAAAGTTCACATTAAAATCCTTGACTATAACTTACGGACATTTATTTTTTTAAAACAAACTTACAAGTATTAAAATCCTTGACTATAACTTACAACCATTAAATCACATAAATATATCAATTGACCATGACTATACCTTATAATGTCCACACCAAGCATTAATATAGTAAAAAGAATAACAACATCACTGTCTTTTAAGGCTATATTATGTAACATTTAAAAAGGTTTAACATCATTTTTTTAGCAAGAATAATAAATAGTAGTGCAACTAAAAAGGAATTAAGATTGACTTAAAATACTATGAAAAGATGAAATTAATGAATAACAATATATACAAAAAATATAAAAGAAAAGTTGTACTCATTTACTTAAGTAATCATAAAGCAATTACAACATTGTAAATATATTAATAGCTAATAGACAAACCATGATTAACCAATGCACATGAAATTACTAACATGCACATATGCCTTATGCAAGCCTTCTAATAATCCCCACTTTAACTTTTAAACCTACACATTATATACTATAACTAAACTGATCAATAGGCAAATTAACTTACATTAATAGATACACTACTACTAAACCGCACGCGGGCCAACGACTAGTAAGAATAAAAGTCAACACCCTAATCCTACTCAAATTCTCGGCTAAAGGAAGTCTTCAAAAGCGTGGAAACAGAGCTTAATAAAAAGCCCAACCAAACTATAGCGGCAACATCAAGCACTCGCCCAATTAAATAATGGACTGCCAGATCGGGCCTGCTATTCTCACGCCTAGCAGATTCAATTCACGAGATTGGATCTTTTAACTCAAATTGGGCTGATTCAAAACTTGAGCACAATCTCCTTTAGACTTGGCCGTGTTATTGTTAAAATTTAGACTTCTTTAGCAATGGAGACCTTTGATAAGTGACTTTTATGTCACAGGGTGTTTATTGAGTCATTTTCCGACTTATTTTCTAATAATTTAGCTCATTTTATCCTTTGTTTCTATTATTTGCTTATTCTCGTCTTTTATCTTTATTTTGAGTATTTTGGTAGTTTTTAATAGTTATAGTTTATTTTTCGTTTTTTTAGTTAATAACTAGATGAAGCCCGTGCGATGCACGGTTTGTTTGAGTTTTTTAAAATGATATTTTTACATATATATTTATGTGCTAAAAATTGTTAAATACTTAGATAAAATTCCTGATATTAAAAGATAATATTTTATATTTAATTAATTTAAACTGGATAATCTCATTCGCTAATTTTGCTTACGTATCAGTTAAATTATTTAATTCTAAAAGAAATTAATAATCTCGTATTTAATTGGCTACCACTAAAATTTATTATCCTACGTGGCGCGCTGAAAAAATTAAATCCTACGTGACACTCTAAAAACTCGTGAAAAAACTCCCTTTTATATATATATGTATATTAGATTTCTAGCTTCTCTCGTTTTCTTATTTATTTAATTTAACATTTTATTTTAATTTGTTTTATTTTATCTTATTTTCGATTACCCTAGTGTTTGGTTTTGTTTGTAGGAACGTTCGGGTCGAGACTTGGTTATAATCAAAGTCATGTTCGAAAGTCCAAGGTCAAATGTTCTAACGAGAAAAGTCAAACTCCCTCACTCCCTTGCCAAATGCCAAGTTGCTGCCCTCTTGCTAGAAGCTTATCATACACCACTCTCTCACCTATCCTCCATCACAATCGGCACTAACAACAACTCGCTACTTCCCCTGCTCCAACCTCCAACCACCAGCGAGCACAACCACACCTCCCACCACTTCGCAACCTCCCCTGCTCCCTGCTACACCACCTATGCCTCCAGCCAAAACCCACGCAAACGCCACTCACGTAGCAACTGCTAGCCGCTCTAACCACCACCCATCAGCCGCTCCACTCGCAACAACAACAAAAACAACACACCCACAACTCCAATAAGCCACGCACACTAGCCCACAGCCCCCTGCGTGCACCACCTCTGCTCCCAGCAAACTCCAACGCAACTCACAGCCTCCACAGCCGCCAAAACTGCCAGCAACAATCCCTATAACAGAGCAGCTCCAATCCGCAACAATTGCAACAGCAGCGAGGAGCAACCCAGGCCAACGCGGGCGCGGCCTTGGGTCCTCCACCCCTTGCTAATTTTCGGTAGATGGCTGGGAGATGCCTAGCCCGCTCCGAGTTTCGCGTGTGAAACTGTACGGAATTAATGAAATTGGACAGCTGAAATGCATTGAGTCGAATTAGTGGCTGCGATTCAGTGGCGGAGCCACTATAGGAACATGGGGGACAGCTGTCCCCCCATTTAAAAAAAAAAAAAAAATGATTTTCGTAGTATTAAAAAACACAGTAAATGCGTTTATATACATTACATGAACAACTATATTACAATGATAAAAGATGGTCTAGTGGTTGTTGGGCCTTGAATAAGGCTTCCTTTTCTCCTACTGTCCTTTTTTTTCCCCTTTTTTGGACTTAATATTTATTTCATTTTATAATTTATACAAAGTGCTGCCATTTAACTTCATTTTTTTTTTTTCGGATTTCTCCCCTTTTTTATATACTTGTTTTGGATTTCATTTTATAATATACTCCATAATTTATAAATTTAAAGTATTATAAGTTTTTAAACCTCTAACTATTTTTAGTTAACTTTGATCAAGTACCGCCTTTTTTATAATAATTAATAATTTGCTATTCAACTACATATCTTCATATTCTTTATCTCTTTGATTATGTGTGCCTAAATTCAAATTTTTTATTTTATAGTGTTTGGAACTAAATTTCTAATTTTAATTTTACATATCACACTTTAATAATTTCATTAGTCAAATAAAGTTGTGTTTTTTTTTTTTTTTTTTTTTTTTTTTTTTTTTTTTTTTTTTTTCGGAATGTAACTCAAATCCCTTTATATCTATTTTCATATTGTCATTCGATAAATCGTATTTTTCGATTATCAGGGATCACATAACTTACAATTGGGGTTCACCAACAAAAAAATATTTTTTTTTTTGTTGATAATTTTCTTAATATGCAATGAAACTTATAAAAACATCTATTTTTCCATATAAGAATAATTGTCTTGTCCATAAAAAAAAAACATATATATTAAGCAAATTTATGTGATCATTTTTTTTCTTAATTTTTTTTATCGATTTTATTAAACATCTGAAATTTGTCCCCCCGAATTATAAATCATGGCTCCGCCACTGACTGCGATTTGATGATGATATTGAAAAATGAAGCTTTTGAAGCCGTCTGATTTGATGATGGATGCTTGCGATGGTGGTGATGATGGTTGTTTGATGATGATGAAACCAGAGAAGCCACGAAATGGGTGGAATGCGTGGGTCTGATGGGATATTGGGGGATTTTAGTTTTCTTTTTCCTTTTTATTTTCTTATAATTTTATTTTTATTTATTTTTCTATTTCCTCTTCTTTTCTTTATTTTATTTTATTTTCTTTTCTTTTATTTCTCTTTGTGAACTGGTGCTATTCGTTGCTCCCATTTTATATACTAACGCTTTCATTTTGACTTGAATGGACAAATATGCCTTTTATGCAATTTGTGTTATAAAAAGGACTTTGTTTCCTATATAAACACATTTTATGAAACGGTCTCCGCAAATTACGACATTACTATCCCGAGTCCACTAAATCGGTCTCCACGACCTTAAAACCAAATCGGTCCCCACAATCACCTTAAATCCTTTTTTTTTTTTTTGAAAAAATTAAATAAAAAAATTTTCCGACGGGTCTTGGGTCATGGACGACGAGTGGAACATTCGTACGCCGGAGAATGCGTCGGAACATTCTATAAGTTGTTTTTTATTTTTTTTTTTATTTTCAGAAAATAGGACATCCGCCTAAAAAATCCGGATGTCTCATGGTAGATCCGCTTAAAATTTCCGGATCTACCATGGAACATCCAGAAATTTCAAGCGGAAGTTTCAGGCGGATCCCTACTTCCGGATGTTCCATGGTGGATCCGGAAATTACCATGGGACATCTGAAAGTTTCAGGCGGATGTCCCATTTCCAGGTTTTTTTTTATATTTTTTTTCATGTTAATTAAGTTATTTTTTTTTTGTTTAATGTTAATTAAGTTTTGTTTTTTTTTTTTTTTTTCGGTCTTGTGATTGTTGTTGTGATTATGTATTTGATAATTAATGTAATTATTATTGTTTTGCATTAATATGATTATTAGTAATATGATTATTTTTTGTAACATTATTATTATTGTTGTTGTTGTTGTTGTTGTTGATGATGTTGTTGTTGTTGTTGTTGTTGTTGTTGTTGTTGCTGTTGTTATTATTATTAATTAGTAGAAATATAATTTAATAAATATTATTATTATTATTATTATTATTATTGTTGTTTTGTATTTGTTGTTGTTGTTCTTATTATTATTATTATTATTATTATTATTATTATTATTATTATTATTATTATTATTATTATTATTATTATTATTATTATTATTATTATTAGTGTTATTATTATTATTGTTATTATTAGTAATTTTTAATTATTTTTAGAGTATTTTTGTTTTGTAATTGTTGTTATTATTGTTGTTGTTGTTGGTTGTGATTATTGTTGTTGCTATTATGATTGTTGTTAGTAGTATTAGTAATTAATGTTAATAATATTAATAGTTGTAATATTGTTTCATAAATATTATTATTAATATTACAAAAAATAACATAACGACATAAAACATGTTTTGTTTAATTTTTATAGGATATGAAATTTGAAGACGGCGGTGACGGTGTGAATTATAGTGGGAATTTTGTCACGGATACGTTATTTCCAACATTTGACGATGTAGTTACATGGGCTGATGGTGTTTTCATAAATTTGGGATTTATTTTGGCGAAATCTTCTTATAACAAAACTAGAGATGGTCGGTCGTATCGGTATTTGCGATGTGATCGGTCACGAAGGAGCAAGCCGAGAGATTTGAAGAACGCGATACGGAAGGACACAAAACCAAAGCTAATGGTTGTCCATTCTACATCAAGATATATTATGAAGTTAGCACCGACAGTTGGAAGATCATTGCGAAAAATGATCACACCGGGACAAATAACCACCCAATGATTGTGTACCAAGAGGGTCACCGTAAAGTGAGCGGATTGAGTTCGGGTGCAAAACAGGTTGTGCGTTACATGACAAAGTCCAAGGTTGCTCCCCGTAACATCTGTATTTATTTCAAACCGTGATCTTGGGCTATGTGCGGCTTTGAGAGAAGTCTTTTCAGGGACGTCACATTTACTCTGTACATGGCACATCAACAAAGATGTGGAGGCTAAGGTGACGAAGATGTTCGGAAACAAGAAGGTTGGTGCCAGTTTTAAAAATGGCAAATGGTTCAAAATCGTGAATGCAACAACCCAGGCGGATTATGATCATGCTCTAGCTACCATGAAAGTGAGGTGGGTAAGATATCCGGCAGTGATTCAGTATGTTGAGAAAACATAGCTTTGTCATAAGGAGAAATTTGTGACATATTGGACGAACCAAGTTCTTCACTTTGGTAACACCACCAACTGTAGAGTTGAGAGCCAACATTCAGCAGTGAAAACTTGGTTTGAATCATCCACAGGTTAGTTGTTTTACTTTATTAGTTGTTGTCGTTATTACCTAATTGTAATTATAATAAAAAAATTAAAATGTATTTACTAATTTGAATCAATGGCAGGTTCTTTGGATACCGTATGGGCCCGAGTCCATTTTCATATCGGTTATCGAATCATACAAATTCGTAATGAGTTGGAGGCATCAAGGTCTATAATTGGTCAGATGTACAGACAGTTGCCACTATCACGTATAAATGACAAAGTGTCTCAACATTGCTTGAAAGAACTTCATAACGAGACGAAAAGGATGCAGGATTTGAGTTACCAGGTCTATGAACGTTGTGGATGTGCTATGCGTGTGACCCATGATGTTCCATGTGCTTGCCAGATACATGATTCGATAGTTGCACAGAAAGGATTGTATAGCAGCCAAGTTCATTCTTTCTGGAAGACATTGGTTATTGGTGATGGTGTTAACATTCCTGAAGTAGTGGTTAATGATTCGACCGAGGAGGCTGCACATTTTCGATCCCTAATTGATGAAGTAATGGAAAGTGACCCGGCCGTACGTCGAAATGTAACGCAAATCATAGAAGAGGAGCTAGATCCGGATCATACACACCTTGAAGAACCACATGTGAACCTTAACACTCATGGTCGACCAAGGAACAATGACACCAGGCGTGAACGAAGTTATTTCGAGCATGTGAACCGTCAACACACTCAACGTGGTGGTGATCCACAACCAGGTAATGTTAAAATTCTATTGATTTTGAAAAATATATGTAATATTAATACTTGTAGCTTTACTAATAATTTATCTTTTAATTATGTGCAGTAGATCCGTGTGACTTTAGTCAATGCAGGCATTTGAACCTGCTTCCAGGCCCAATGTTGCCATACATTTCGTCTTGGAATAATGTCATTGGTGATAGAAACTGTGGCTTTCGTTGTGTTGCCAACTTCTTCTATGGCGATTAGGCGTTGTGGATTGACGCTCGGGAAACAATAGCGAACGAGATCGCCGGTCATCCTGATTTGTAAGAACGGATTTACGGGCTTGGACGACTTTGGATGAACGTAGAGTGTATTCGATGAGATGGTGGGGCTGTCGGGGAGCGGCCTTGGATGGTTACAATTCAAGATTTATTTCCTATTGCTATGTTGTTCAACGCAAGGGTGATTTGTCTCGGGGTAGGCCTAGTACCAACTTGCTACTACCAATGCATCACAGTCTTACCGCTGAGGGCACGCAACAGGGTTCGGAAACCGAGTCGAGAGTTCGTGATTGCTACAGTTGGTGGATCACATTTAATCTGTCTTGACCTTGTACCTGATTCGCCTCTCCCGCCGATTGCCAGTTGGTGGACTGAACACCACGAGGATAGAGTTAATGGATATGATCAAAAATAAGAATTTAGAAGGAACATGTGGGATGAATTAGTTAGGTAGTTTGTAATGTACATTCACTGACTTTGAACATTTGTAAGAAAATTAGAATTATAAATATAATTTTTAGGAAAAATTAGAAAAAATAATCCCAACTTTCATTTATTCTGGAATAATCCAAACTTTGGGGGGTCTTCTTTTTCTTCAATCCCAAACCGGTAAACGAAAGTCAATGACCTGCTGTAATAGGTTATGTGCCACATGTCAAGCTGCAATTGGTCCAAATACAAATAATTTAATTTAAAAAAATTAATTTTTTTTTTAAAAAAAAAAACCCAGAAAACCCTTAATACTCTGTCTGCCACCGTAACCCCCACCACCACCACCAACTGCCACCGCCAGCCACGCTAACCCCTCCCTTCCCCTGCCCAAATTGTGCGCTCCTTTCCCTCTAAACCCTTTGTGTCGGCGTTTCGACCCACCTCCACCCCAATCTCCTCCTTTTCCATTCGAAACCCCTCCCGAAAACCCCCAACAACCACTTCCTCACCGTCGAAAACCCTAGCGGCTAGGATTTTCAAAGGTGGGGGAAGGGTTTTTAGAGGTTTTTGGGAGTTGGGGAGACATTTAAAGGAAGTTTTGAGTGCTAGTGGTGGCTGAAAAAGGAGTTGTGAGTGTTGGTGGCGGCGGAAATGGAGGGGAGGAAGCTGGGTCGCATCACCAGCGTTGGGGGAGGGGGAAACCGGCGCAAGGGAGGGGGAAGGAAACCGGCGCAGGGAAGGGGGGAAACCAGCTTCGGGGTTTGGGGAGGGGAGGGGAGTAGTAGCAGCCGTCGGAGATGGCTCGAATCACCGGCGCAAGGTGGCCGAATTCGGGGTTTTGCTGGTTTTTTTTATTTTGTTTGTTTTTTTTATTTTTTTTATATTTTTTAACCAATTAACGCGTGACACGTGTCACTTTAAATTAAAAAAAAAATCAAGAAACCCATTCAACCGGTAAACGGTATTTGGGACTGAAGAAAAAGAAGACCCCCCAAAGTTCGGATTATTCCAGAATAAATGAAAGTTGGGATTATTCTACGAAAATTGAAGGAAGTTGGGATTATTTTTTCTAATTTTTTCCTAATTTTTAATGTTCTTGCTTTTAATCTAACATGATATGCAACAAAACATAAAATAAAAAAAATAAATCAGTGTCCAGTTTTTACATTACATGAAAAAAAAAATCAGTGCATTAAGTAATTAAAACCACTAACACGACTTCCAATCAAAATAATCTAAAGCCCCATTTCTGACTTCCAATCGAATACAAGCTGCTCAGTCATTGTCCTAGTCTCACTCGACAGGTGAGGATACTCAGCCAGTGCTCTTTGGTGAATCTCCATAGACCGACTCATCCACTGCAAATCAAACAATAACATATTATATACACAATAATTAGTAGAAGTCATTCTATAATAAGCATAGAGACTTACATAATCACTGTTAGTCCGCTCAGGTAGGTTGCTTCTAACTCCCGCACCAGGAGATACCCGCAGGTGAGAAAACCTGTACAGCCACTGCATGTAACCAGGCGCAACCGAAGGAGCTACAATACTAAGCCTGGTGAGGGCACCTAAAAATACACTCTAAGATATCCCAAGGACAAACTTCTTCCACATCACATATGTCATCTCGGTCGGGAAGTCTACCCGGTACATCTTCAAGTTAGTCGGACTCTTGGCCTTCTCTGGCCTGATGATCTCACGGGGAACGCCTTGCACGAAACCAAGTTGTCGCACCACTCTATCAGGCATGTACGACTCAATGATGTTATGGTACTGGATGCAACCAATGAATAAAGTGGGGGGGCACTCGTAATGCAGGATCAGCTCCGTACGGTAGCCAATTCACCTCACGGTCAGTAAGCGCATCAATTCTAGTACAAAAAGAT
Organism: Chenopodium formosanum; assembly: GCA_024500155.1. Classification (NCBI taxonomy): domain Eukaryota; kingdom Viridiplantae; phylum Streptophyta; class Magnoliopsida; order Caryophyllales; family Amaranthaceae; genus Chenopodium; species Chenopodium formosanum. The sequence goes on from CM044880.1 coordinate 24,470,684, forward strand.
AACAGATGCTCCAGGTTCTTGCTAGGACATCTCGCTCCAACATCCCAAGAAGATGAAAGAGGCATTTGAAGGTTCCGGGTCAAGGTACCCTTCTTTGGCCGAAAGCACGGAAAGTACTTGTAAATCCACGCTTGCAGAAGCGTGAGACAACCAGCAATTGAATCAGCACCTTTCCGTGATGCCGTGCCAAGTTGCCGATACAAGTAAGCCAGTGCAGCTGTTCCCCAAGCATACTCGTTAATAAGGACATCCATATAACACAGCTCGTGGAGGAAGGAAGGATGCGTACGGTTACCATTCTTGTCTACAAATAGTGTACCTCCAAGTACTAACCACAAGTATCCATTAAGCTGATCACTAAATTCCCGCTTAACTTCCAATGTCGACTCAAAAATCTCATCAGTCAACACCCCACTACCCAGCCAAATCATCTTTGTGCCCAAATCACAGACAAATCATCTGGAGTCATATCCATGGTTGTAACACCCTAGAATTTCCTTTCCTTTAAATACCCATTCTACTCTTTAAAATACGATTTAGGAATAACTAAGACATTACCGCCACCGTGAAAACGGCTAAGGCAATTATCAAAGATACACAGCGGAAGACTCAAAATTAAAAACCGTTTAAACAAGTCAAATCAAAAGTCAACCAAACGAAAATAAAGTTTAAAACCAAACGAACAAAGTCAAATAAAATCAAACTACAACTTGGAACCATTAAAGGCCCTTATTCAAAAACCGTTCCAAAACCAAACCTTTGTGTTAGTCCACATAAAATATATCATAAATAAATAAAGCATAAAACACCTTGTAACCTAATGAAAACTAGTAAGATTTACTCTTCTCTCTTGCCCCATCATGATCATGCTTCAATACCTAGAAAGTTTATCTCTACTTGTTTCCACTACTCTCCATTAGAAATGGGTCATTATAGGGCCAAGGTAAAGACATGGCCAAATACACAAACACACACAATCAGCAAAGCTGAGTACATAAGCGTAAATTAGCCACACTAACATGCTTTCACCTATCAACACACACTTACATCATTGCACCTGTTCACAAGCATACACACCAATCAAAAAGACACGATGACTAGACACTAATTAATTCATTTTGCGTTGATTACGCATCGAACGGGATTCCACCTCCTAACCTCCCCCAAATAAATTTGAGGTTAACTGACACGGGAGCTAACCGTGCCAGCGACAAACCACTCAAAGGTGGCGGAATTCCTGCGCATAATAATAAATAAAAAAGGAATATACAGTGTCCTGTACTCCATTAGAAGTTATGGTTAAATATAAAACCCCATAACTCCCCCCATTGTTCATACTCAAGGTATATACGTTCCAAGAGTTTTGGTGCGTAATCTCTTTCACTTTACGTTATTTACATATTATTAGACTTGGTGATGACTCTCAAAGCATAATAAGTCAATCAACAATAATTATTCAATCAAACAAACATACCAATTTAATTCTTGAATAATTAGTGACCACATATTATTTAATGTTGAACCCTTTTTAATTCTACCTCAGTGTCAAATACACCTTAAACGCATAATGCGCAAAAAAATCTTATCCCTCGGTGTTAAAAACACCTTAAGTGGACAAAGGCACCAACATACAATTTATTCCTTGTGTACATAGACACTTATATAGCTCCTTCCTCATGCTTAAAGCATCAATAAAAATTATTTGAACCATAATAAAATTCCTTTTCAATATGGAAAAATGGAAAAGAAAAATCCAACCTTTCAACTTTTTCTTTACAAAAATCCAACATTTTGATTATGTCTCAAAATTCCAACCTTTATACCCCTCTTTCTCCAATAGGTCCATTTTACCTATAACCTGATAAACAGGTTAAATTTTATTTTTTTTTTTTTTATTTTTTTTTATTTTTTGCATTTTCCCTTTTCACTCCTATTCTTTCTCACTCCTCTCACCTCAACCACCAACCCCACCTCTGTGACCACCAACCCCACCTCCGTCACCACCACTCAACATCGCAGAAATCGCCGATTTCTACCAGCCCTCGACGACAACGAAGACAACGATGAACAGAGGATGGGGTGGACTTGGATAGAGCGATGAGGAGAGCAATTGAGGAAGATGAAAGACGTTGAAATGCCCCGTTGTCGAGTCGGAGAATGCAGTGAGAGTGATGGAAGGTGGTGGTTGTGCGTTTGGAGTTGCAGGGCTGTGCGTTTGGAGTTACAGGGCTGGGCGTTTTGGAGTTGCGGGGTTTGGGTTTGGGTTTGGAGTGGCTGGGCGTTTTGGAGTTGCGGGGTTTGTATTTGGAGTGGCTGGGCGTTTTGGAGTTGCGGGGTTTGGGTTTGGAGTGGCTGGGCATTTTGGAGTTGCGGGGTTTAGGTTTGGAGTGGCTGGGCGTGTGTGTTGGTGGCTGGGCGGTGGAGTTGGTGGCTGGGTGTGAGTGTTGGTGGTTGTGCATTGGGTTCCGGTGGCGGTAGGTAAGGGTGGTCAGAAAAGGGAGAGGGTGGGGCTGGTTTTCTGATTTTTTTTCTTTTTCTTTTAATTATTTTTGTTTTTTAATAATTAAAAAAATAATTAACCTATTAATAGCTGACACGTGGAATATGACTTACAAAAATGGGTCATCAACAGGTGATGGACCTGTTGAAGAAGGAGGGGTATAAAGGTTGGATTTTTGAGGAATAATCAAAAGGTTGGATATTTGTAAAGAAAAAGTTGAAAGGTTGGATTTTTCTTTTCCATTTTTCCTTTCAATATTCCAAACATAATTAAACATGTAGTTTAATTAATCATGCTTTCTAACATGCCATAATCAAACATGTGGTTCAAACACAACATGCCCAAAATATAATTTTCCAATCCATAACCATCACAAATAATTCAAGCTTCCCAATTCAATCACAAACACCATAAATTCACAATTCCATACATAAACCTTAGCATGATACTACCTGTAATTGATTGAAACCAAACCTAACATGATTCTACATCATCAAAATATGCTAAGTACGCGTACGTACCTCAAATAAGCTCTTAAAATAACCGAGTACTCTACAACAATTCTCGAACCAAGTCTCCTACATAAAAAGTCTCCTACATACACAATTTCCAGCAACCTAAACTCACTTTAAATAACTTATAATAATCTGAAAATTATTTAAAAACCCCTAATTAAACTCCTTTTTAATGGATAATCACACCCTTTTATTAAAAATCACAATTATACTACTTTAAATAAAATTCCAACATTTTAAACTAACCAAAAATCCTTTAAAAATTCATCAAAATACATCTTTATACTTAAATTATCCATATAAACATTAAATTATCTCTTACCCCTTTTAAACTCAAAGATAAAATTTAAAGCATAAAAAAAAACTTCGTTAAAAATCAAAAACTGTTTGAAAATCGTATTTAGAGGCTGAATTTGGTCACGAGAGGGTGGTACTCATTACCAAAGGTAGTGAATTTTTCTTAAAACGTTGTTTCCACTCAAAAAACACTACTTTTTATCAAAATCGGAGGAGTTTAGAATCTGATCGAGATTAAAACGGGATTAATATTAACGAACGGAAATCTAATAATTAAAACATGAATTTACGTGTTCAAAATTATCTGGAATTAAGTTAAACTAATAAGTAATTATAATCACCAAAATTTCAAAACATTTTTACTATAAAAGCCCTAAATCAATTATTCATAAAAACCCTAAAATCATGATTTTCAATAATTAAAGATCCTAGGTTATAATATTTACAAAATCTGAAAATTATAAAGTTCAATCATCAAAATACAATTTGATACTAATTAAATTAATTTCAAACAATAAAATCAAAACCCATAAATCAATAATTATAATTACACAAATTAATAAAACAAAGGAGAGAGAAAATAAGACTAACCTTTTTGTGTGGGAAATTTTTGGGGATTCATGGGGTATTTATAGAGTAGAAAGTGTAGGGTTAAATTTGGGCTTATAAAAATGTGGGCTTGAGTTATGGGATAGGGCTTAAGTTATGGGTTTTAGAATGGCTTATTCCAATAAGAGTATGTTGGAATAATTTACATTGCCCAAAACATATTTTACTTTTATAAAACTTTATATTTAAAATACTTTAACCCTTTAAAATATTTAATTAAAATACTTGAGCCCTTGACAATACATTTATTAATACTTAAATACTTTATAAAAATAATAAAAAAACGGGGTATAACAATGGTGATCAAGCACGCGTCCTGTAACACGTCCGTGCTAGGAGTAGTGGTGACCATATTGCCTTCGACACGTAACCCAAGTATGTTGTACACATCATGCAACAAGATTGTAATCTCCCCAAATGGCATATGAAAGGTGTTCGTATCTGGCTGCCATCTCTCAGCAAAAGCATAAAATCAGCGGCTAATAAAGTCTTTTAAACATCAGCCCGGACAAGTGAGACAACCAACTACCATCAACCACCTTGAGGTTCTCCACTGATTGACAACCTCGCCACGTAAACAAGTCAGAACATAACTTTGTCCTACTCAAACAGCGCAAAAACACTACGCTCTTGCTCGATCCAGATATATCGTGCCACATGACCACCAAAACTAGGGATAACAGTCCCATCCTCAGGACCACCGGGCATCGGTTCCTGCACTAACCATGCCTCTGCAGAGCTGGTAGTAGGCTGACTCGATCCACTACCAACAAATCTCCCAAACTAACCCCTATATACCATATGGTAATCCCGAGGGTCCGGTTCTTCATCCTGGTCACCAGCATGACTAGCAAAGAATTCGTCTTCCTCGTCAGATGTAGGTGCTCCACTTGCAGAGTACAAGGGTCTACTACCACCAGACTATGGGTCTCCCGACCAACCACTAGTAGACCCGTATTGCTGCTCGGGCTGAAACGGTGCTGAACAAGATGACTGTCTCCTAACAGATGCATTCAGACGTCGTGATATTGCATGTCAAGCACCAGAACCCTCGATCTACATAAAATAAGTACAAAATCCAATTTTAGTAATAATTACAACAAATACTACTTGTTTAAAGTTGGACTACAAAAAATACTATTTAAATTGATTAATTTCATACCAACATACCATTAATAATAATAATAATAATAATAATAATAATAATAATATTTATCAAACTCACAAATAATGTACTAATAACATAATAATCACAATTACAACAACAACAATTATAAACACACCAACAAAAATCATAATCACAAAAATCATGCTAACAATAATAATAATAATAATAATAATAATAATAATAATAATAATAATAATAATAATAATAATAATAATAATAATGATAATAATAATGAAAATAATAATAATAATAATAATAATAATAATAATAATAATAATAACAACAACAACAATAATAATTGTAGACACCCATTTGTGTCTCCCCAAAACCAAACCCATTGATGAGTACCTTTCACGTCGAATCATAATCTAATGAAGCGAAAGTGTGGAAAGTTTAGTGTTGCGGATAGTTTTAATTTCTTTTCTTTTCTCTCTGTTTTTTGAAAACTTATTTTAAGAAAACAGTCAATCCAGTTTGGTTGGTCCATGATATGGGTCCAATAGTAGTGTAGTTTGATGGGGTTTGCAAAGAGCTTTCCAACGATATATTATAAGCCCAATTCCGATGAATGTTGAGGAAGTTATGGCCAATTTACTAAACTGGGCCCGGTTTGAGCCTTATATGCGGCCTAATGATCTAGGGGAGGGCCTAATACGGATTTATCATTCCTTAGGAATGGTTTTAGTCTTCTATAATCTTTTAGAAGGTTCTTTTCATTCCTGATTCAATTAGCATTGATAAATTAACTTTTGACTTTTCAGAGTTTTAATTAAAATCAAATAGCATTTTTGAGGAAATTATATGATTTTATCCTCCAGTACGGCAAATTTATCTGATTTTCAAAAACGCGTTAAAATCAGGCTTGGCGCCTGACCCCTGGCTTTGGCGCCTGGAACCAGGCCTGACGCTAGTGTTGGCGCCTGGCGCCAATTAGCCAGGGTTGGCGCCAACTCTGTTTTTTGTGCGTCAGACTCTGTTTTGATTATTTTATCTTTTTGGCTAATTTTCTCTATAAATATCATATTAAAAACTCCATTTTCATTTACCAATTCTTACCAATTTTCACGAATTCTAATTAACAATCGGTTTTCATTCGCAATCAATCATTCTTTAATCTTTCAAATCATTCATCTTTTTCTTTTTCTTCTAACCTTGTTTTCATATACAAAATTCCGCATTCACAAGATCTAAAAACACCTAGCCATATTCGATGTTGCCTTCGCCCTAGACGTGAAAGGTTTTAATTTCTGAGGGTTTGGTCCCAAATCTAGTCTAAACTTTCTTAATCTCTATTTCAATTATTTAACTTAATTGTTATTTATTATTTTCCTTGAAGTTACTAACGTGTGTATTTTGTTATTAGAAAGAGGTACGAAGCATCAAAGTAAGTGCTTTAATTGAGTTATTGATGTTATGATGTAGAAATCATGTTTATATTGTTATTATGATATTCCTAGTATCATGTCTAGGGTAATTTTAATATTAAATATGATTGCTATGATGCCTTTTATTCTCTTCCTAATATTTATTCATGTTAGTATCATGTTAGGGTTAAAGACTTGATTTTAATTGTTTTTTGACATGCTAGGGTTTGTTATTAATCTTGTTAGTATCATGCCTAGGATCTTGCTATGTTCATTGTGCTTTAATATTAATATGAGCATGATTATGATTTTATGATGATGATTTTATGATGATTATTTTATTCATGATGATTATTATAATTATTATAATTCATGTTTATTCTAATGATTGATTATTTATTATGTTGCTTGCTTATTTATTTTTATTGCTTGATCACGCCTTTTATGCATGTTTAAAGGGAATTGGTACTCGTAATCACGCTTATATAAGATAATTAATAATCTTGTTAGGGTTAATATGATTATAAATTCAAGTGATCGCCAATAATAGATTTGTTTGTGCATTAATACTCAACCAACATAGATTAAACAAGTTTAGGGTTAATCTATTGATTGCATGTTAATTAAAAAGCGCACATGAATACGATCAGAATAAAGTAGAGGCCTATTATTAAGGCAGGTTCAATCTCTTTTAGGTTGGATTTGTACCTTCATCCCCGAACCCTTATTTGGTTTAAGATCTTATGGAGTTGACGATCTCTTGGATCGTTAAGGGGTGTAACCTTCATCTTATGAACGGTTTACAAGTTCCTAAAACTTGTTGGCGACTCTTTTGCTCTATTTTCTTCCCTTTTGGACGCCACCGTACTTTAGTGTATGATCACAGTGGGGTTCAAGCTAGTGGGATTAAGGCTTGAAATTATTCCCTACAGTTTTTGGCGACTCCACTGGGGAGGATTTCTATTTTAATTCCTGAATTTGTTTCGGCAATGATTTAGAATGAGTGGATGAGACTCGAAAAGTTCTAAGTATTTCATGTGCGTAATTTTGATTAACATTATTGTCATGTGAATAAAAAAGATCTCATTGGAAAGACCATCCGTAATGAGTTAAAAACATAGGATTTTACACGTAGGAAATTTGAGAAATATCTTTCACAACTAGGACCGAAATAACACCGCGTGAAACTGGAAAATTTTATCGAGCACAGAAAGCTGCTGAGGCATGTGGGAAGTAGCGTCAGGGGCTAGAGCTTGGCGCCAACATTTTAGTCGTAGCGCCAGACGCCAGTATTGGCGCTAGGCGCTACAGTTAAAAGCTGGCGCCAGTCTCTGATTGCTGGCGCCAATTTCCCCCAATACCGAGCAAGAAATATGCGTTCTAATTTTGACCGTTTTTTCATATTGTTTGCTCGATCCTACTTCTTGATTGAATGTTTTTTTCTCACTTTTCTGAAACCCATATGTGTTCTACATATGGACATAACCCTCTGGGAATTCATGCTCCATCTACTCGATTGAACGCTCTGTGCAACAAAGGGTACATCCGAGATGTTGAATTCACCAAACCATGGAAGCGAGTTTTTTTCTAAAACTCGCGGCGTCCAATCCACTCGTGCCAACCCTTCACAGTTAGGCTTCCGCGCGGTGCATCCGGACAATTAACCATGGACCCTCTATTGACTAAACCATATCGCGAACTTTAGAGAACTAGAGCCATGGTTAGGTTGCAAACGCATTGCATCATATTGTGCCTACTTGACTAATTGTGCATTATTTGTTGTGCATATATATTTCTCTTAACCATTTGTTGACTTATGTTGAGACTACATAAATTATTGACTTAAAGAACTTTGCCTAATTAATTAATTAATTAATTAATTTAAGTCAATAAAGTCTAATTTCTAAATCGGAATTGACCTAGTATGACTTTAGGCATACCCCAACTGACTAATAACACCGAAAACAGTCTCAGACCGAAGCCCCAATACTGGCGCCAAGGTCTTAGCTGTAGCGCCACATTATGGAGTGTAGCGCCTGACGACACCTCTGTCGTCTGGCGCCAAGCTCCACAGTGCGACGCCAGTCCTGTTGATTGGCCGACAGTTCGGATTATAGGTCGAGTCATCACCTAGGGTCTAATTAATCAGTCTTCTGTTTAATTTAGTTAATTTTGCTGTCAATAGTATTTAATTGAGTCAATGATCGAGTTTAGGCACTAAGTTCCATGGTCTTACACAAGAGTCCAAGCATGTCACTTACACTCAATGCACACACCAATACACATACTTTGACCATGATTAAGAGAGTCTTGTGTGCGCGTTTTTTCCGTCATTTTTTAGGGGGGTAAGTCGGATATTAATCCTCCAATAAAAAAAAAACTATACTTAGTTCCCTAAAAATATGTACATTATTTTTGCAAAAAAAAAATATGCACCCGTTTTTTTTTTCCTTAAAATAAACCGTAAAGTCAAATTGATTCGAGTCGAGTAATTAAAATGCAAAATGGTTTATTTACAGTGCGTGGTCAAGAAAGGAAGGACGATTAATCAAAGACAACCTCTTCGTACAAGTCCAACTTTTCGACAAACCCATAGCTCGTAAGAGGAAAGCTAAGGTTATAATGTTAACATAAGAAGAAGTCAATGATCTTAAGAACCAACTGATCCCGTGAAACAACAACAAATGGACCTCATACAAGAGAGTTTAAGCAAGTTGTCTAGCGACTACAAGTTTCAAGATCTTACATCATAAGGGGTCTCGGTGGACAAAGATCTTCTTCCGCAGAAGTTCAACGCCAACGACATCCCAAAATTCAGAGCAACTGACAACCCATACTTTCATTTAAGAGCATTCGAAACCATAATGAGTATTAAGGGTATCGATAAGAAAGTCTTCCCCTCTCTGTTCTCACTATCTCTCGAGACCGTTTGCTAACAATGGTTCTTTTCTCTCGAGAAAGAAAAGACCTCTATCTGGGAGTCAATAGCAAACGCTTTCGTTGATAGGTACAAGTGCAACATTCAAGTCGAGACTGACCATAGGGAACTTGAAATCCTTAAACAAAAAGAGAATGAAGGCTTCACCTATTTCTTTAACAAGTGGAGAGAAACCTCAGCTAAAATGATTGAGGTGCCAAGTAAGAAAGAATCCGTGAGACTGTTCATCAAAAATCTCCAAGAAAAATAATCTAAGCATTTCAAATATCAAAATAATCTCCATACTTTCAAGGCCGTTTATGACATTGGGATCAATATTGAAGATGACTTGGCTAAATTAAAAGCTGCCAACAATAACTCCAATAGTGGCTGGAAAGGAAAGAAGAACGACAATCCTTCTTCTTCCAAAATCGCCCACTCAAACAATGTGAGCACCTTTAATTTTGGAGAAGTCCTTGCTATGAACAACCAAGGACAGAAGAAACTATTTAGGAGGAATTTCACTCATATTGGCATGAGTTATGACACCGCGTTTGATCGATTAAGTGCAAAAGGTCTTATAACTCCTATTGGACCATTTAGGGACCCACCAGTTAAGAAGAGGTCAGCTAATTGGAACCCCAATTCACACTGCAAGTATCACCAAGGTAGGGGTCATCTTACTGAAAACTGTTGGAACCTTAAGGAAGCTATCCAAGACTTGATCGACAACAACAAACTGTCGTTGCCCCCTGCCAGTAAGAAGCCAAGCATTGACAATGCACCTCTAGCTCATACCCTGACTATCTCCGATGAGGAAAACGAGGTTGACCCCTCCTCTCTCATTAGACCTGTCAAAGAAATCAGTGCCATAGAAAAAGAAGAGGAGATCTTTTTCGATGTCAAGGATAACCTTCCAGAACCGGCGAATAAAGATGATATACTATTACTCACACTGTCTATGAGGGAGGTATCGCAATTACTACGTGAAGGTCCCAAAGTCATGAACAAACTCCATAAGAAATATGATGAGCTTCCACTTCCGAAAGATAAAAGAGAATTCACACCCATAGGAATGACCTACTGTAGGGAATAAATTTCAAGCGTTAAACCCCTAGCTCGAACCCCACTGTGATCATACACTAAAGTACGGTGGCGTTCAAAAGGGAAGAAGATAGAGCAAAAGAGTCGCCAACAAGTTTTTTAGGAACTTGTAAACTGTTCACGAGGTGAAGGTTACCCCCCTTAACGATCCAAGAGATCGTCAACTCCATAAGGTATTGAACCAAATAAGGGTTCGGGGATGAAGGTACAAATCCAACCTAAAAGAAATTGAACCTGCCCTAATAATAGGCCTCTACTTTATTCTGATCGTATTCATGTGCGCTTTTTAATTAACATGCAATCAATAGATTAACCATAAACTTGTTTAATCTATGTTGGTTGAGTATTAATGCACAAATAAATCTATTACTAGCGATCATTTGAATTATAATCAAATTAACCCTAAACAAGATTATTAAATATCTTATTAAGCGTGATTACAAGTACCAATTCCCTTTAAACATGCAATAAAAGGCGATCAAGCAATAACAATAAATGTCAAGCAACAATAATAATCATAATTATAAAATTATAATCATAACAATAAACATCATTATAACAATCATGTTAATCATCATAATAAATAATCAATCATTGGAATAAACATGAATAATAATAATATCAATCATAATTAATAATAATAATAATCATGTTAAAGCATAGCAAGATCCTAGGCATGATACTAACAAGATTAATAACAAACCCTAACATGTCACTAAGCAATAAAAATCAAATCTTTAATCCTAACATGAATAAATATTAGGAAGAACATAGGAAGCATCGTAACAATCATATTTAATATTAAAATTAACCTAGACATCATACTAGGAATATCATAATAACAATGTAAACATGATATCTACATCATAACATCAATAAATCAATAAAGTACTTACTTTGATGCCTCGTACCTCTTTCTAATAACAAAATACACACGTTAGTAACTTCAAGGAAAATAATTAAATAAAACAATTAAATTAAATAATTGAAAGAGAGATTTGGGACCAAACCCTCAGAAATTAAACCTTTCACGTCTAGGGCAAAGGAAACTTCGAATATGGCTAGGTGTTTCTAAGTCTTGCGAATACGGAATTTTGTATTTGAGAAAAGGCTAGTTTAGAAAAAGAGAGAGAGAGAGAATAATCAAGAAAATCTTGATGAGAGTTGGTGAATTGAAATAAGAATTGATGAATTTTCGTCCTTGAAAACGGAGTTTTTAATACGATATTTATAGAGAAAATCAGCCAAAAAAGATAAATTAACAAAACAGAGTCTGACACTCAGAAAACAGAGCTGGCGCCAACCCTGGCTAGCTGGCGCCAGGCACCAGCACTAGCGCCAGGCGCCAAGGCCTGGGGTCAGACGCCAAGCTTGATTTTAACGCGATTTCGAAAATCCGATAAGTTTACCGTACTGAAGGATAAAATAATATAATTTCTTTGAAAATGCTATTTGATTTTTATTAAAACTCTGAAAAGTCAACAAAAGTCAATTTATCGATGCTAATTGAATTAGGAATGAAAAGAACCTTCTAGAAGAATCTAGAAGACTAAAATCATTCCTAATTGCATTAGGAATGATAAATCATATTAGGCCTTCCCCTAGATCATTGGGCCGCATATAAAGCTCAAACCGGGCTCAGTTTAGTAAATTGGCCATAACTTCCTCTATATTCATCGGAATTGGGCTTATAATACATCGTTGGAAAGGTCTTGTCAAACCCCATCCAACTACACTACTATTGGACCCATATCATGGACCAACCAAACTGGATTGACTATTTTCTTAAAATAAAGTTTTCAAAAACAGAGAGAAGAGAAAAGAAATTAAAACTTTCCGCAACACTAGACTTTCCATACTTTCGCTTCATTTGATTATGATTCAACATGAAAGGTACTTATCACCGGGTTTGGTTTTGGGGAGACACAAATGGGTGTCTACACCTACGATGCTATTTTCGATCGTCTCTATGATCAAGGACTAATCAAACCTATTGGTCCAACAGAGGATCCAATATTAGAAAAGCGATCTCCCAGATGGGATCCCAAATCCTACTGCAAATACCATCGAGGAAACGGTCATACCACTGATGAATGCTACAGGTTTTAAAACCTCATTCAAGATCTTGTGGAAGCTAATAAGATCTCTTTACCTCTAATTAGCAAGGGAACGACTTATGAGGCAAAGCATTTTCCCTTACAAGTCACTGAAAAAACCCAAGAAGAGCAATAGAATCTACACTCCAATTGGGATCCCATATGCGCAAATGTTCGAAATGCTCTCCGAGAGTGGCGAGATTAAACCTCTCGAACCGAGACCATTCGAATCATTGAAAAGGACAGATAGATAGTACTGTCAGTATCATCAATCAGGGGGTCACACTATAGAAAATTGTTTCAAATTCAAGGATTTGGTACAAAAAATGATTGATGAAAAGAAACTAGTCCAAGTTCAACAAGAAGAAGATGCAACCATTAATGGAGTTTGGGGCAGTGAAGAAGAAGATGTCTAGTTAAAGGACTTAGTAGAACTTTCGCCTTCTGTGTCATACACCACAGATGACATTTGGGCTGAAAAAGACTCATCGATAGACGTCCTCACAAAATCTGGGAGAATGCAACCTCCCGTTTCAACACAACCTATACCAACCACACAAAAAGTTCCCATACCTATCATTGAAGACAATGACATTGTTAAGTAGTTTAAGAAGACAAAAATTAAGATGAATATATGGAAACTTATGGCAACATCTCGAGAACATAGGTTGGATGTAATGAATGCCTTGGACAAAATTGGGATAGACTCTGACACTACTCCTGAGGGACTAGCCAACTTCCTCACAAGTGACCTTCCAAGCCCGATTAATTTGATCACCTTCTCTGACAAAGATTTACCTCTAGAAGGTGACAAACACTACAAAGCATTAAACCTCACAGTAGTTTGCAAGAGGATGAAGGTTCCTATGACTCCTGTAGACAATAGATCAGCCATCAATGTTTGCCCACTTAGAACCACGAGGATGCTCGGCATAAGGGACGAAGATTTAACTTCGTCTACACAAGGAATAAGGGCCTACGACAACACTCGTCATCAAGCTCTTGGCAAGATTACTCTAAATGTAACGGCAGGAGCAATAGAACATGCTACTACTTTCCAAGTAGTAGACATCAAAGCTTCATTCAACTTATTGTTGGGACGCCCTTGGCTTCATGATCTAAAGGTCGTCCCTTCATCTCTCTACCAACAAGTTAAAGCTATAGTTGGAAGAATTCCAATCACCATCGATGCTTCGCCTATGAGAATCAAATCTATAGAAATCCAATTATTAATGTGGAACACGACGAGGATGATGAAGACCTATGGGGCTTTAACGAAGAAGTCTCCTTAATCCAGGAGGATGAAAGGACCCCTCTTTGCCATGACCCCCATTCAAACATGATTGTCAATGCCATGCTGAAGAAACAAGGACACTTTCCTGGGATGACCCTAGGGAAGAAGAAAAGAACGGCAAAACCGCTGGAGTTACCTGGCCTCCCTAAGTTAGACACTTTTGGACTTGGTTTCTAACCGACTCGGAAAAATCTCAAGCGAGCCCAGGAAAAGTCGAAATCACGTACATACGCTCGCATTCAAAGGAAAGCAATTCCAATGGATCAGTACCCCCTTAGGCTTAATGGTCAGTTCACAAAAGAAGGAGAGGACTATCCATGCCATGAATTTCCCGAACCATTTGTTGTAAACGGCATACGACAACCGGGATTCGAGATTTTCTTGGATTGCTACTTCACTGATGAAATCCCAACTCCCGTCCACAAGGAGAAAGCACCCCCATGCTTTGACTTTAACGTCATGGGATTACTGTTTGGGAAAGAAAAGAATGGGCCAACTTATAAAGAGGATAACTCCTCGCTCATTCAAACAGTCCTATAAAGTGAAAGCTTCGATTCCTCAAAGCTAATTACTCCAGCTGAAGGATCACTACAAGGGTGGCGCAAGACTATCAAGGTAACTACTCCAAGCGGAAGGAAGATATCCATCACGACAGGGCAAGGACCGATGTTTGAAGAGTCGTCTGAGTCAGAGTCCGAGTCAGAGTCTTTCCCTTTAGAATCTTCTAAGTCTTTAGTAGTAACACCTCCTCCTCCTATTTCCTCTCCTAAGATAGTTAGTGATCCAGTCCCTGAGGACATATCACTCTTTGATGTAATGATCTCAGAGTACAATAATATTTCTCATTCTCCTTACTTCTCGTGTTCTTCTCTAACCCAAGATGACGAGCATTGCTTAACTAACAATGAAAAAGACAAAGAAATTATTAAAGCAATGGAAACACTCGAAAATAAAACACCGGTAATTGAAGAGACTGAAACAGTTGATATCTCGAATGATTCAACTCATAAAAGAGAAGTTAAAATCGGATTAACATCGACTAAACAAGAAAGAACCGATTTAATTAACTTACTTAAAGAATTTATCGATGTATTTGCTTGGTCATATGAAGATATGTCAAGCATTAATAGAGAAATAGCTCAACACACTATACCACTAATTCTAGGAATGAAACCTGTAAAACAAAAGTTGCGTCGAATGAAACCCGACGTAGCCCTTAAAATAAAAGAAGAAGTTCAAAAACAGATAACTGCAGGTTTCATCAAGGTATCCAAATACCCCGAATGGGTCGCCAACGTCGTCCCAATTCCGAAGAAAGACGGAAGGGTAAGGATGTGTGTCGACTATCGAGATCTAAAAAAGGCAAGTCCAAAGGACGACTTCCCTTTGCCACACATCGATATTCTGGTAGATAACACAGAAAATCACGCGCTTCTCTCGTTCATGGATGGGTACGCAGGTTACAACCAGATTCTCATGGCAGAAGAAGGCATGGAGAAAACAACTTTTATAATGCCATGGGGCACTTACTGCTACACGGTAATGCCATTCGGATTAAAAAACACGGGTGCTACTTACCAACGTGCATAACTGCCTTACTCCATGACATGATGCATATAGAAGTTGAAGTATATGTCGACGACATGATTGTAAAATCAAAAGACCGTCCAAGACATCAACTAGCCTTAAGGAAATTTTTCGAAAGGCTAAGAAAATATAATATGAGGTTGAATCCATCAAAGTGTACTTTTGGTGTCAACTCAGGCAAGCTCTTGGGATACGTCATAAGCTCTAGAGGAATAGAGGTAGACCCAACCAAGATCAAAGCAATCATGTCAATGCCACCGCCCAAGACTGAGAAACAGATTTGAGGATTTATTGGCCGATTGCAATACATAAGTAGGTTCATATCAAAACTGACGACAATATGTGAACCAATCTTCAAGAAGCTCAAGAAGAATGTACCAGTAATATGGGATGACGAGTGTCAAAAAGCCTTTGAAAAGATCAAAGCTTATCTCGCAAATCCTCCCTTATTAGCACCAGCACTTCCCGGAATACCTCTTAGGTTATATTTGACGGTTACCAAAGAGGCAATGGGAGCCATGCTAGCACAAGAGGTAGAAGGCAAAGAGAACTCAATCTATTACCTAAGTAAAAAGATGCTCGAATACGAAGCACGCTATACATCGCTCGAGAAGTTGTGCCTCGCCTTGGTGTGGGCCACAACTAAGTTAAGACATTACATGTTGGTGCATACCGTTTTCGTAGTCTCCCGATTAGATCCACTCAAGTATCTATTCGAGAAATCTACACTCAATGGGCGCATATCAAGATGGATAGTCAATCTAGCCCATTTTGATGTAAGGTTTATGCCACAAAAAGTTATTAAAGGATCCGTGGTGTCAGACTTTCTAGCAGATTTTCCAATAGAAGACTCGACGCAAATACAGGACAATGAATTTCCAGATGAAGACCTAATGGTTACTGAAGATGATACTTGGACCTTGTATTTCGATGGAGCCTCAAACCAAAAGGGATGTGGCGTTGGAGTACTACTAGTATCACCTAAAGAAGAGCATGTTCCAATCTTCATAAAGCTTGATTTCGACAATATCAACAATGCTGCTGAATATGAAGCATGCGTGGTAGGCCTTGAAACAGGTTTGGCATTGGAAGTAAAGAAGTTAAGGATATTCGTAGACTCTTCTTTGATCATCAATCAGATATCTAAAAGGTGGAAGGTAAGGAGCGAAAGTCTAGCCCCTTATCAAACTTATCTGGAAACTCTTACCGATCAATTAGACAAGGTAGAATATACATATCTACCTAGTGAGGAAAACCAATTTGCCGATGCCTTGGCAAGATTAGCCTCAATGGTTAGGATTCCTACGGAAATCGAGCAAATGCCTTTAACTATAGAAAAAAAGGCACAAACCAGCATACATCCAGGCTATAGAAGACGACGAATTAGTCCAAGGCGAAGAAGAAGAAGAAGAAGAAGAAGAAGAAGAAGAAGAAAAAGAAGAAGAAGAAGAACCGTGGTACACGGATATACTCAACTATGTCACCAAAGGAGAATACCCTCCTCATGCTGACAAAAGAGCAAAACGAGAATTGAGGCTTTTGGCTTCCCAATACGTACTCATAGACAACGAGATACATAAAAGGGTACCTAAAGGTCGAGCTCTCTTATGTGTAGGAAAGATGGATGCACAAAGAGCAATGAGAATAGTCCACGAAGGAATCTGTGGCACTCATGTAAATGGAAAAATGTTAGTCTAGAAAATAATGCGAGAAGGATATTATTGGACTACAATGAATAGGGATTTCCATCAATATGTAAAAAGATGGCCTAAATGCCAAATTTATGCCAATTTACAACATATCCCTCCATCTTTGCTCTATACTTACACATCGCCATGGCCATTCTCTACATGGAGAATTGACATCATTGGCAAAATCACTCCCCCAGGAACAGGAGGCCACAAATTTATTCTAGTAGCAATTGATTACTTCACAAAGTGGGTCAAAGCCAATCATACGCTAAGCTCACTGCAAAACATGTTGCACTCTTTATCGAGAGAAATATTAAGTGACAATGGAACTCACTTTCAAGCCGAATGTGAAGAATTGCTACAAAAATACGGCATTCAACATCACCATTCTTCCCCTTATAGACCTCAAGCAAATGGAGCAGTCGAGGCAGCTAATAAAAATTTAAAGACTATCATCGAGAAAATGACGGAAAATTATAAGGATTGGCCTGACAAACTTCACTTCGCATTGTGGGGTTACCGCACGCCAATCCGTACATCAACAAGAAATATGCCATTTTCTTTGGTATATGGAATGGATGCCGTACAACCTGTCGAACTAGAAATAACATCTCTACGCATCGCGTTAGAAAGTAAACTCGATGAAGTTGAATGGACTAGGGCAAGTTACGAAGAATTGATTCTACTCGACAAAAAACGACTAGAAGCTCTACATCACACTCAGTGTTACCAGACTCGTATGGCTAGGCATTTTAATAAGAAGGTCAAGACAAGAAATATCAAAATAGGAGACTTGGTTTTAAAAGCACTAAGGAAAAATGTTTTAGACCCAAGGGGTAAATTTAGACCTAATTGGTTTGGACCCTACATTGTCAAAACAATCTTGTCAGGAGGTGCAGCAAAACTAACTGATATGGATGGCAATGAATTCTCAAACATGACAAATCTTGACCAACTTAAGAAATACTACCCATAAGTACTTGAGTAGGATACTCAAGAGAGCTACGTTCGGCTTGATTCCTTAAGAAAGGATACATAGGCAACCCTTTACGGGTGCGGCCACTTTATTTTTCGACATCTCCGCGTCCCAGAATTAATTAAAAATTCAACAGAAGATCGGCGAATTATCGGCGTCACAGAAAAGAACCTGGCGCCAGCCAGCAATCATCACCGCCAGCCGATGAAATTGGCGCTTGGCGCCAAACTTAAATGACAGGCGCCAAATGCCAATAACTGGCGCCAATTCGGAAATAAACTCTAGGAGAATTTTTGTGTTTTCAGAAAATTTTCGACTTCCGTACTCGAAGAATTTCTGGAAAATTAATTTTTTCGGTTTTCATTGCTTTAATAAAATAAATTTAAAGTAAATAATTTAATTAAAAGCTGAAATTTCATTAATAAAATAAAATTACATTATTGATGGAATTTAAATAAAGCTGAAATAAATTAACTTTAAATAAAAAATAACAAACTAAGTCTAATAAATTGAAGGACAAGCAATGCTCCTAATCTTTCTTTTCCTTTCTAGCCCTTTTCCAATTTTTGTCTGCTTCCTTCTCCTCATCCATAACCTTAGCTAGTAGGCACCCTTTAGAGGACTTACATTCAATTTTAGAGTAGATAGTCTCCCCTTCAGCTAACACTCCATGCTTCTTTTCCACCCAAGCCTTTTTATCTGTGGTGTTAGCTTTCCTTTTCCCTTTATCTTTGGTAGCATTTTTCTTCCTAGGCATTGCAGGTGTTTTGAATTCAATTCTTGCACCTAGGCGTTCCTTGGCAAGAATCAACCTGTCACCCAGACGACTCTTCACATTAGTTTTACCCTGATTTTTATTCGAAGGTTTCTTCAGCAACCATTTCTTCACATCATTGGGCAAAGAAGGAGGAACCTTTTGGGTTATCACTTCCCATAAAGGTCTAGCACCCCAGTAAGCATCAAATCTGTCTACTTCTTGGGAAATAGGGTACTCAAAGGGAGGACGAAGATCCCCGGAAGGAATATTCTGAAGCAAGCCGTATTGTCTTTTTACCCTGCAGGGATAATAATAAGTCACACGAGACAAGCTTGGAAGACGGCAGAAAGGTTGCTTGTTAACACCAACCATCCTTTCTATTTTCCACCATGGGACGACCCACTTGATAGCAAAATCACGTGATTCAAAGACTTTTCTCCACCCATGGCGCCCAATCTTAGGGAATCGTTTCTTCCTTCTCACAAAGCAATTGGGAGTATACTTCTCAATATCGTCCGGAGGGCTAATTAATCCTAGCCTTTCCATTAGCCACATCTGTAAAACATTGCAATGCAAATAAATTATTATTACAATACAAAAATATATTTTTTGATTTCTGTAATTAAAAATATTATTTTTCTACCTGTAATAAAATTGGAGAGCCGCAAAAAGGTGCTTTTGGGTCCCTTTTCAATTCATCTAGACTAATCATAGTCTCTCCAACTATTAATGGCATTGGATTTCTCCCTAATTTAATTTGTTCTAGTACAGTGGTTATAATTGATTGACCTTCATTATTTTTACCACTGCTAAGAAAAAATTGGTTATGCATGCAAAATAAGAACGCCCTTCTTCTATATATGTGAACAGATTCAGAAAGAGGTTTATCAAAATAATGGCGTGCGAATTCTTTCAAGTTAACTATGTTGCCATCTACTATTTTTGATAAATCCCTTTCTTTTAAATTAAAGAAGCGCTCAAAATCCTTATAATAGTATGCATCTACTCTAGGGATTACTATGAGGTCTATTGCAGGGAAGCCTAAAATAGCACCAAATTCCTCTGGTAAGGGGCTAATCTCATCATACCCTATTCTAAAACAATGAGTATCAACATTTTAAAATTCTAAAGCGGTATGTATGAAGTCTAGGTCAAGATCTACCCCTTTGGTGATGCCATAAATTCCCCCCAAGTTAAATAAATCTTGTTTTTTTCTGTCTCTAGCATTAAGAGATCGACACCATTCATGAGTGTATTGGGTGAAGGTTTTTGTGACTAAAGACATGATTATTATTTTTTCTAAAGCAGAGAATTATTTTATTCGCTGGAATTATGAGAAGAATTGGCTGGGCAGGGGGTTATTTATACACAAATTGCGAGAAGTTTTAATCAGAATGAAATACGGTATCAACGTCAATTGGCGTCAAAACCCCGTAATTGGCGCCAGTCGCCAGCGCTTGGCGCCACACGCCAAGTGTAGCGCCTGGCGCCACACGCCATATTGTGGCGCCAACTGGCGCCAAGTTGCCACATCAGCCGCGTATGCTTAACTAGCGTTTTTATTATTAAACTCGAGTCGACTAATGACTTTATGGCTCCGTTTATTTTTTCTAAACATCTTTTTTATCCTTTTTCTTAATTAATTACAATAGCTACTATTTTTATTCTTTTTTTTGGATTTTATTTTAAATTCCAAACACCCGACATTTTATTCGACTTTTTCCTTTTTATTTTTTTTTCTTTTTTTGGGGGAGAGAGTCGGATACCCTCCATCAATAATAAATATGACGGAATTTTTGCGCAAAATTGTTTGTCACACTTTTCTTGCACACACTAACATACACATAATAATAACAATCAAATAAACTCATAATAGCATAAATATACAAAATATGTCTAAGAATAGTGAGTCTAAGGCAAAATTCTATGAAAAGTCAGAATAAAATATACACAGAAACAAACTACGGCGCCGGAGGATGTATGCCCATCATATCATAAAAATGCGCCATACGAGGAGTCACCTCTCCACCAGCTCCAATTCCAGCTCCAGTCTCCGTAGGGGGAGGAAGACTCAATGTAGGACCACTTCAGCCATGATCAACTTGAGGCTGAGGCTGCGGAGGCTGCTGCGATGACGAGCTTATCTCGTACATCCCACCACCTCTAAAAGCCGAGGTAGCCTCTCTTACCGGTGCAGCATGAGCACCCTCAGAAGAAGATCCCGAGCCCTCTGCAACATCAGCACGAGCAACCTCAGAGCGACCACCTCTACCCCCTGACGAAGTGCGACGACGTCTCAAGATGGACCTCGCTGGATCCCTCTACCCCTCAGGTCTCGTGCGGGTGTGAGAAGCAATAGGCTAGCCCTACAAAAAGAATTAAATCAGAAACAAGGTAAAATTGAAACAGCAATTAAAAAAAAAAAATTATATAGTAAAGAAAGGCTACCTCTCAGATGATGTCATCCCGACGGCAAGTGGCCGCATTCCTCGTCCGGACGAGCAGGCTCCGGAAGACATCTATGCACCGTGCCATCGCCGAAACCACCTCGCGTGAAAACTGTCAGAAAAATAAGTCAGTAAATACGCATGATATATGAACACCAAATTGTGAATATCTAGGCTTACTCGAGTCTGGTGGCGAGGAATCTACCGCTCTACGAAGCGCTCGCCCTAGGGAACCGGAGGAATCATCCCCTCGATCGGCCCGAACATCCCCTGGTAGTGGATGGACATACGGGGTGGCACAAACTTAGCAGCACCATCCTGATAAAACAAGAAAAAATCAGTAAAACATTACTTGGGGGCTACTTAATGGAAAGTAAAAGCTGAAAAATCTTACCCTCACATCCTCAGCCGGTACGGGGGCTGGAGCTAACAAAGGTAGTAGCTCCTCAGCATAACACCACCCGAGGATCACATAAGGCCGCCAAGGGGTACCAGCTCCCTCAGACATGCTTGACAACCGCGCATCATCGAACATATGACGTGGTGGAGCAGTAGGAACGACGAAGACATCAGAGGAATGTTGTCTAGCAACCCTCTCTCCTAAGTACGCGATAGCTCCATAAGTCCCTAGAAAATAGCGACGCTCAGCAGAATACTGTGCAGCTAACCCAAGGACTGTCCAACCGCCCCACGGCCGGTATACCACCTTAGGCCCCTACAAAGAGCATCAATCAGGCAAGAACATACCTAAAGCACCGCGGAAAAGCAAAATAAACAATAAAAGTCGTACCGAGATGATCCGGTTCCGGACATGTGTAGTAGACATATCCACATGATGGCTGCCCCAAGAGGCGCTCACTGGAAATCCCCGCGGCGATGGTCTCGCTGGCGCAGCAGAAGGAAAGTACTCGTAGAACTAGATCTACAAGGAGTTAAAAGTGTGAGTAAATGCCAACTAATATATAGAGCTAAACTTTATGGGGAATAATGTTTACCTCTACGACCTTCCAAAAGGCAGACAAAGCGACGTTCGTCCCAAAGGACCGCTATCGACACGAGTCCCTCAGCGCACGAACAAAGTCAGCATAGGCCAAGCTGGCCAAGTCATAAGTCCCGATCCGGTGAAGATCACGGACAGCAGGAAGATAGTAGAGCAACGCCCTAATACCTTTGTCAGGGGAGAATGTCCCTGACAACAACATCAGCGCAAAGATGCGCACCCGCTGCTCTCGGGTGGTCGCATCGTTATCAAGAGCCGCTGCCAGTGTCGAGCGGCGAATTCCCCTAGCGCTAAACTGAGTCGTCTCGACCTCAACTCGTGCCCGAATAGTGATCGGCCCCAACAGCTCCTCAACCTCCGAAGAAAAGACGTCGATTCCACTGTCAAACGGCAGTGGCACAGAAGTGAACTCCAGTCATGTGATGAGACTGAAGTCCGTAGGGGTGACCATCATCTCGCCCCAGGGGAAATGGAAGGTGTTGGTGGTGTCCCAGAAGAACTCCACCAAAGCGCGCACTACATGGTGACCCCCGCTGGAGGCAACCATAGCCTCGGAGGTCTCGAATAGAGTAGCTAGTCCGCAAGACTCCCATAGGAGTCTCGTCTCAAGATCCATGACGATGTACATCCTGTACAAATCGCCTAAACCATCACAACCGGAGCCGTGATGCTGCGTCCTCCCTGGCGTGATGCTCGTCTCACCCTCTCAGAAATGTGGTGGACGGGGGCAAAGAACAGGGTCCGCTCATCCCACTCTGGAAGTCGACCAAGCGAAGTGGACGGCTCGACGTCGTCCTCCCCGGGCTCATGCTCTCGTCTGGTGTTTCGGGACCGTAAAACCGAGCCTTGCTGTCTAGCCATGCTACATTGTGCAAAATCATCATAAATTAAGGTTCTATAGTATCTAAAGTTTGCCTAGCCGCATGATTCTATGTTTGCAAAAACAGAGTACGTAGTACTAAAACAGGGCACAATTCGAATTGAGCATAACGACATTTTTCAAGCAATTAAACAATATCTTGCAACTCTATAGTGATAATTGTGGAAAATCGAACAAGAATTGCTAGCAAAAAAAACATCAAGAACAAACCACATTGTTCTTCACGACCTTAGGAGGTCCAACAACGGCAAATTGCTAATTTCTTCACCAAATTGAGTCAAACAAGTCTCAAATTACTCCCAAGGCAATATACAAACATAATCAAGCAATTTCATGGCATAAAACTTGACAAACAAAGCGAATTGAGCATTATAAATTTTAAATTTTCATGGAATTTGTGAATAAACATGCCAAAAATTCATAAAAACCGATGTGAGTTTGAAGAAAACTTACATATATCGGGAAAATAGATTAAAAAAGCTTTGATTTGCAACAAATTTGAGCGAATTCGGTTAAGAAATGAGCAAGAACCGAGCAATTGAAGCTTCGAGTTTCTTCGATCAGTTTCGCGACGAGCAAAGCAGCAAAATGAAGATGAAAGAGGTATTTAAGGAAATCCCCGTGCTGGCGCCAAGCCCTATGCATTGGCGTAAAAAATTAGGCTTGGCGCCTGGCGCTAAGGCTAATAAGGTGGCGTTGATGGTTTTTTAGTGGCGCTAGAGCACCCAGCCACCTGTTGAGGTTGTTCTACCTTTCTGCAACATATTTTTGGGTTCCTTGGTACGCCAGTTAGCCCCTCTAAGCAATTTGACATGAATTAGTAATCGGTTTGATTACATAAAGTGATTGACCTGATAAGAGATCGTATCACTTAGCTTAAAGCGCCTAAGCATTGGCTCATTAACAAAAAGCACCTACATATAGGTTCAAAAGCAAAAGAGCACCGACGTACAGGTTCAAAGCAACGGAAGCGCCGACGTTAAGGCATAGTGGGAGTAAAGTTCAGGCAAACTTTTAAAGATCGACAGGCGTGGATCTTCGGTAATTTCCGTCGGAAAATTATCGTATCAAATGAGGATGACTTCAAGAGAGGATATCTTCGACAGTGTTCCCTATCTTGCGTAGAGTTGTCACAAACAACTAGAGGTAATTTCGGGCGAAGTTGTCTTCGATCATATTCCCTTAGGCATGGAAGATGGTCATAATGCAGATGGAGATTTATTTCAAGCGAAGCAATCTTCGATAGTATTCCCTTAGGCATGGTTTGAGCCTTATATGCGGCCCAATGATCTAGAGAAGGGCCTTATACGGATTTATCATTCCTAATGCAATTAGGAATGGTTTTAGTCTTCTAGAATCTTCTAGAAGGTTCTTTTCATTCCTAATTCAATTAGCATTGATAAATTGACTTTTGACTTTTCAGAGTTTTAATTAAAATCAAATAGCATTTTTGAGGAAATTATATGATTTTATCCTCCAGTACGGCAAATTTATCTGATTTTCGAAAACACGTTAAAATCAGGCTTGGCGCCTGACCCCTGGCTTTGGCGCCAACTCTGTTTTTTGTGCGTTAGACTCTGTTTTGTTTATTTTATCTTTTTGGCTAATTTTCTCTATAAATATCGTACTAAAAACTCCGTTTTCATTCACCAATTCTCACCAATTTTCACGAATTCTCATCAACAATCGGTTTTCATTCGCAATCAATCATTCTTTAATCTTTCAAATCATTCATCTTTTTCTTTTTCTTCTAACCTTGTTTTCATATACAAAATTCCGCATTCACAAGATCTAGAAACACCTAGCCATATTCAAAGTTGCCTTCGCCCTAGACGTGAAAGGTTTTAATTTCTGAGGGTTTGGTCCCAAATCTAGTCTAAACTTTCTTAATCTCTATTTCAATTATTTAATTTAATTGTTGTTTATTATTTTCCTTGAAGTTACTAACGTGTGTATTTTGTTATTAGAATGAGGTACATAGCATCAAAGTAAGTGCTTTAATTGAGTTATTGATGTTATGATGTAGAAATCATGTTTATATTGTTATTATGATATTCCTAGTATCATGTCTAGGGTAATTTTAATATTAAATATGATTGCTATGATGCCTTTTATTCTCTTCCTAATATTTATTCATTTTAGTATCATGTTTGGGTTAAAGACTTTATTTTTATTGCTTAGTGGCATGCTAGGGTTTGTTATTAATCTTGTTAGTATCATGCCTAGGATCTTGCTATGTTCATTGTGCTTTAATATTCATATGAGCATGATTATGATTTTATGATGATGATTTTATGATGATTATTTTATTCATGATGATTATTATAATTATTATAATTCTGTTTATTCTAATGATTGATTATTTATTATGTTGCTTGCTTATTTATTTTTATTGCTTGATCACGCCTTTTATGCATATTTAAAGGGAATTGGTACTTGTAATCACGCTTATATAAGATAATTAATAATCTTGTTAGGGTTAATATGATTATATATTCAAGTGATCACCAATAATAGATTTGTTTGTGCATTAATACTTAACCAACATAGATTAAACAGGTTTAGGGTTATTCTATTGATTGCATGTTAATTAAAAAGCGCACATGAATACGATCAGAATAAAGTAGAGGCCTATTATTAGGGCAGGTTCAATCTCTTTTAGGTTGGATTTGTACCTTCATCCCCGAACCCTTATTTGGTTCAAGACCTTATGGAGTTGACGATCTCTTGGATCGTTAAGGGGTGTAACCTTCATCCTATGAATGGTTTACAAGTTCCTAGAATTTGTTGGCGACTCTTTTGCTCTATTTTCTTCCCTTTTGGACGCCACCGTACTTTAGTCCATTTGGTGCAGTTTTTAGTGCTGTCTTGGTGTCCAATTGCTGCTGTTTTGGGTGCAGTTTTGGTGTGGTTTTGGTGCAGTTTTTGTGTACATTTGTTGCTGTTTTGGGGGCAGTATTGGTTGCAGTTTTGGTGTTAAATTGGTGCTGTTTTGGGACGTTTTTAGTGCAGTTTTGGGTGCATTTATGGGTGTATTTGTTGCTGTTTTGGGTGCAGTTTTGGGTGCTATTTTTGGTGCAGTTTGCGTTGTGTTGTGTTGCGGTTCTCTTGTGGCAAGTTGTGGTTGATATTATGCCTCCTACTGTTCTCTTTCATTGCCCGTTTGTGGGTCTTAATGGGTGTCAAGATGGCAGGGGTAATGGGCTTACTAAAACCTCTTTGATCACTCATCTTCGTGACCGTCATTGTTGTGAAGATGCGTGGGATTTGACCCGACACTCTCTTACTTCGGATTTGGCTATTTTCTTGGAGGCTGAGACGACCTTCCGTCGTATGGGCATTTGGCTTTGTGGGGAGTGTTTCAAGACGCATTCTCTTCGTATGAAGTGTCGGCATGGTCATGGTTTAGATGATTTTGTGGCCCCTCCTGACTTGGGAGATGGTGTTGTTCGATTTGTTCTTTTCGGTTTTCCTAAACCGCAGGTTCCTTCGGTGGTATCTCCTGGAGGGCCTCTTGAGCCTCATTTTTCTTTTGATGTTGCTCTTCTTGATAGTTTGCTATCTAAGCGGTTTCGGTCAGTGAAATCTATCCCTCCTAAGTGTCGCTTGGGTTTTTCTCGGGTTCTCAAAGGGGCCCTTGATAAGGTGATTGGCAAGCCTAATGACATCTCTTGTTGGGTTCAATTGCTTGTGTTGCCTCTTTGTGTCCTTAAAACCTTTTCCCCAAGGAGTAGTCGCGAGTGTTCTTCGGGTGTCAGGCGTTAGCGACAGGAAGAGGGTATCACCTCTACTATTCGTTCTTGGTGTGAGCCTGGTGGTTCTGTGCAGCTTGTGCGTGACACGTTGGCTGATGTGTCTCCACCTTTGTTGGATGCTGATGAGGACCATGATTTGTCTGAGCGTAATATTAAGCAGTGTAAGAGAAAGATTTCTGACGGACATTACACTGCTGCGGTTAGGGTTCTTTCGTCTTCTGGTCTTTCCCCTTACAATGACGCTACTCTTGCAGATTCACAAGCTAAGCACCCTTCCTTTCCGGCTCCTATCTTCCCGGATATTCCCGTTGATCAGCACCTTATTGCTACTCCTGCTGTTGTTTTGGATCAGATTAGGGGTTTTCCGCGAGGTACGTCATGCGGTAGAGACGACTTGCGTGCTCAACACCTTATGGATTGTTTGAGTGGTGTTGTAGTTGCTATTTCGGATGAGTTGGTGGACTCTATTACGCAAGTGGTTAATCTTTTTCTCACTGGGAAATGTCCTGCTGTGTTGGGAGAATACATTGCTAGTGCTCCTCTTACGCCACTTGTCAAGCCTGGTGGTGGTATTCGGCCTATTGTTGTGGGTACTGTTTGGAGGCGTCTGGTTTCAAAGGTTGGTGCTGCTTTGATTGGTCCGCGTCTGGGAAGTTATCTAGGAGGTCTTCAGTTTG
The DNA here is from genome assembly GCA_024500155.1 of Chenopodium formosanum. Lineage (NCBI taxonomy): Eukaryota > Viridiplantae > Streptophyta > Magnoliopsida > Caryophyllales > Amaranthaceae > Chenopodium > Chenopodium formosanum. The sequence continues at coordinate 24,498,318 of CM044880.1, forward strand.
GTGTTGGGGTGCCGGCGGGTGGTGAGGCTATTCTTCATGTAGTTAATCGTTTCGTTGAGGCGCGTGGTGGTGATGTTGGCCTCTCCATGTTGTTAGTGGATTTCCAGAATTCCTTTAATTTGGTAGACCGGTCGGCTTTGTTGCGTGAGGTTCGTCTCCGTTGTCCTTCTCTCTCTCGTTGGGTTGAATTCTGTTACTCTACTCCAGCCAGGTTGTTTTACGGGGAGCATATCTTATGGTCATGTCAGGGGGTGCAACAAGGTGATCCTCTAGGTCCTTTGCTTTTCGCTTTGGTTCTTCACTCGTTAGTGTGCCAAATCAGGGATTCTTTTGACTTATGTTTTCAAGCTTGGTATTTAGATGACGGTACTATTATTGGTGATACCTTAGTGGTAGGGAAAGTTTTGGAGTTAATTTTGGCGGAGGGACCTCGTCTCGGACTCCATGTCAACGTTGAGAAAACGGAAGTATTCTGGCCCTTGGAGGACCCTCGTAGCCGTCTCGTCGGTGTCTTTCCTCCAAATATTGGTCGTCCTTTGCATGGTGTTAAGTTGCTGGGTGGTCCTGTCAGTGCTGATTCCTCTTTCTGTGGTGAGCTTGTTTCGCAGAGAGTGTCGAAGACCATTGTGCTAATGGATGTTGTTGCTAAGCTCGATGATCCCTAATGCGAGTTGTTACTTCTTCGTGCGTGTACTGGGGTTTTAAAACTCTACTTTGCTATGCGCACTTGTCCTCCTCGTCTTTTTGAAACGGCGCAGGTTTCATTTGACGTGGCCTTTCGAGCTTCTTTAGAGCGTATTGTAACTGCTTCGGGGCCTGGTTTTGGTGATTGGCAATGGCGACTTGCCACCTTACCTTTTTCTTATGGTGGTTTGGGTGTATATTCGGCGGGTGATGTTCGGCATTACGCTTTCCTTGCGTCACGTCTCCAGTCTTCTGGTCTTCAGGCTACGCTTCTTCGCGATTCTGGTATTGCTGGTCCGGGACCGGCCTTTGATGGTGCTCTTAGTCTTTTTAACAGGACTGTGGAGACTGACCTTTTGAGTAACCCTAGTGAGATCGCTGCCCCCAGACTCATGAAAAAATTGGCAGATATATATTTCACGAAGGTCACTTCATCTGTGGATTCCACTTTCTCCTTATCTCCGCGTCAGGTTGCCTTATGGAAGTCCCAACAGGGGAATCACTCTTCGGCCTGGTTGCGAACGGTCCCGATATCGGGTTTGGGTCAAACTATGAATGGTAAGACTTACCGTTGTGTTCTTTGCTATCGATTGGGTGTTCCATTGTTCTCTGTTTCAACACCGTGTTCTACTTGCTCAAGGGTTTTTGATGGAGATATTTATGGGGATCATGCAGTATCTTGTGCTGGGATAGTAGGTATTAAACATCGGCACAACGTTGTTCGTGACACCGTTGTTGATATTTATTTTCGGTCTGGGATTTTTGCTTAAAAGGAGGTCAACGTTGGGTTGACTGGTGGGAACGAGGGGGCGCTACGACCAGCAGATGTGTTTCTTTATTCCTGGGACAGAGGACGTGATGTATGTGTCGACTTGACGGGGTCTTTACCTTTGACACATTCGGGGTTGTCTGACTTCGTTCCTGGTTGTGTTGTGTCAGCGGCGGCTCAGCGGAAGCGGGACAAGTATGAGGCACGTTGCAAGGCTAATGGCTATGGTTTTCTTCCTTTCTCCTTTTCTTCATTAGGGGAATTAGACAAGGATGCTATTGCATTGCTGAAGCGGGTTCAGGCGTTCGCTAAGACTCAGGATATTGGTGCTCGTGCAGTTGCTCACATCTTCAGTAGGATCGAGTTCGCTATAGCTAGAGGGGTGGGAGCCCAGATTGTATCTCGGCTCTGTACCAATTTCTTGTAAATTGATTGAATTTGTAGGTTTTTTAATTTTTATAATAATAATAATAATAATAATAATAATAATAATATCGGTTGGGTTCAGACGATGAACGCTAAGACTTATCGATGTGTGTTGTCCTATCGGTTGGGTGTTCCTTTATTCTCTGTCTCGACGTCGTGCTCTACTTGTTCGAGGGTTTTTGCTGGAGATATTTTCGGTGATCACGCGGTGTCTTGTGCTGGTATTGTGGGTATTAAACATCGGCATAATGTCGTTCGGGATACCCTTGTTGATGTTTGCTATCATTCTGGGATTTCGGCGAGAAAGGAGGTTGACATTGGGTTGGCTGGAGGGAACGACGAGGCCCTCAGACCTGCGGATGTGTTACTTTATTCATGGGATCGTGGTCGCGATGTCTGTGTTGATTTGACAGGGTCTTCTCCTTTGACACAGTCGGGGCTATCTGACTTTATTCCTGGGCGCGTTGTGGCTGATGCTGCTCATCGGAAGCGGGTTAAGTATGAAGCTCGATGTCAGGTGATTGGATATGGTTTTATTCCCTTCTCCTTTTCTTCGCTTGGGGAATTAGAGAAGGAGGCTGTTGCGTTACTGAAGCGGATTCAGAGGTTCTCGTCGACGCAAGACATTGGGGCTCGTGCTGCAGCTCATATCTTCACTAGGGTAGGATTTGCTATAGCTAGAGGAGTGGGGGCCCAGATTGTATCTCGGCTTCCCACTAATTTATTGTAGGTTGTATGATTTTGTTTTTGAAATAATAATAATAATAATAATAATAATAATAATAATAATAAAAATAATAATAAAAATCATAATAATAAAAATAATAATAATAAAAATCATAAAAAGAATAATAATAATAAAAATCATAAAAATAAAATAATCACTACAACAAAAATCATAATCACAAACATCATGCTAACAATAACATACTACTTATAATAACAGTAATAATAAGAATAATATAATCACAATAACAACAACAACAATCATAATAACATCAACAAAAATAATAATCACAAAAATCATGTTAATAATAACATTCTAATAATAATAATCATAAAAATAACAATAATAATAATAATAATAATAATAATAATAATAATAATAACAACAGCAGCAGCAGCAACAACAACAACAACAACAACAACAACAACAACAACAACAACAACAACAACAACAACAACAACAACAACAATAATAATAATAATAATAATTAATCATTGAAAAAAAATCGAAATTGGGACTTCTGCCCAAAATTTGTGGAAGGCCCTTGGAGGATCCGCCTGGAATTTCCGGATCCTCCAAGGTATATTCGGAAATTTCAAGCGGATGTGACTACCGCCCAGAAATTCCGGATAAACCAAGGAGGATCCAGAAGTTCCAGGCGGATCCTCCAAGGGTCTTCCGGAATTTTTGGGAAGAAGTCCCTATTCCGAATTTTTTTTTTCAAAAAATTTTACCTCTTCGCCGCCGCCTCCAACACCGCCGCTGCCTAACCCACGACCACCGTAAGGGACCCTACATCGTCTTGGATCCGCCATCCCTTTGCCTTGTTCTTTAAGTGGTGGTTGTAAGGTGGTTGTTGGTGATGGTTGTTGTTGTTGTTTTTATTTTTTATTGTATTTTATTTTATTTTTTTTATGAGATTTAAATTTTAGATTTTTTTAAATAAAAATCAGATTTCAAAATTCTAGAGAGATAATATGAGAGTGAATGAGGTTAGAGAGTGAAATGTGTAACTCGTGAGTACAAAATCCGTAATTATATGCTAGGGGTAGAAAATGAAATTCCTTATAAAAATGGGAGCGTTAGTATGTAATTTGCGAGCGACGTTTAACAACACCCTTCTCTTTTCTTTTATTTTATTAAAGCTTGTATATAAATACCCATTTTTGGGTTAATGAACTCTTAACCATTTTTTTACCCTAGATTAGATTAGTTTAGCCTCTTTTATTTTTCTCTCTCTTAGGGTTAGATTAGGATTTTCTGTCTCTAATTTAGGAGTAGTTTTAGAGAGAGAAAGCTTGGATTTTTCATGGAGTTTTGGGATTTTAAAGAAGCAATTTGTGGAATCTTCTTCTCATCTGTTCAATGAGTCTTCCTAACTTTCTGTCACTTTTATTGCTTTCATTTATTATTGTTTTTGCTTATTTGTTTGTTGATTTGAGTAGATTAATTAGTTTAGTTGTTTAATATTTGTTTTTATTCTTGTTTTAGCTTGTTTTCCTTGTTTTTGTTCATCATGTTAGCTTATATTTTGTTCTAGGAAAATGGGTGAAGGTTATGTTAATGAATTAAATGATTGATTGTGATTAGTATGAAATTGTTACTTGATTATTGTGTATGGATGGTGCTTGTATGGTTTAGAATCTTTCTAGCTAATTGATTCTATGCTCTTAATTGTGCTTTCAATTAATTGTGCGAATGTGAGTTGGTTGAGAGCCCTAAATTCTTCCATAACTTTGCTAGGCTAGTTGCACGAGAGTGAATTAGCTTAGTAGGATAATTAACATGCTTAATTGTGCGAGAATGAGTTAATTGTGTTGATTGTTCCTAATCGAGGTCATTTTCATCTAATTGTATGATGTTGTTGAATGCATTGATGTAACTGGATTCCACTTTCCCTAGTTTTAGTTGTTTGCTCTAAGTAGTGTTTAGTTGTTTCTCTCTCTATCTCACAACCTTTCCTAGTAGTCTAATTAGCATAGATTGATACACTTAGTCTTCGTGGATCGACCCTTTACTTGCCACTAACTAGTTTAGTGTAAGTTTAGGTTTTATAAATTTCTAATTTGGTTAGGGTTAGTAGTCCCAACGACCTACTTTCACCCTTTATCACCATTAATCACCGAACTTAATTTATTTAGTCCGGCCTTTAGCTTTAGATACTTGGTCACAAAATACTATCAAAATCTAATATCTTTGTAGTGGCTCAATAAGCTTGGGAACCGTCATAATTCTGCAGATTCCTACAAATAATAACAACTCTACAAAAACACTAGGAAACATATATTAGTAATAAAAATAGCTCCGCATAGCTCAAATAAGCACAAATATGACCATGGGACGAGGAATAAAAATACATATAAAATAGACTCATCAATGGCTATGTCAACCTTATGTCGCACAAATCTGAATCGTTTGAAATGTTCAAAGAATCAGAGTCAAGTTGAGAATTAGCTTGGCAAGAAAATCAAAGCATTTCGATCTGATCGAGGTGGTGAATACTTGAGCCAAGAATTCGATGACCATCTGAAAGAAATAGGTATACTTTCAGAAACTGACACCTCTAGGAACTACACAATGGAACGGAGTATCCAAAATGAGAAATCAAAACTTGTTGGACATGGTACAATCTACAATGGGTCTTAGTGATCTTCCTATCTCATTCTGGGGACACGCACTCCTAACTGCGGCACTAACACTGAACCATGCTTCATCAAAAGTTGTAGAACAGACTCCATATGAGTTATTGTCAGGATTTGGTGAGTCCGACTCACCGCAGAAACAAACCTAAAAACAAGACCGCACTCCCAATAAATAAAACCATAAACATAATTAAATTAATCACAAGATTAAGATAAAACGATTACCTTTGGAGCGTGCTTCGCCCCACCGATTGGGCTCTTACTTGAAAGCTAGCTTCGAAATTACGAAGCCTCCGACGATGATCCACCCGTAATAATGATCACCGACAAGGTCCAATGTCTTGGGGTTAGCAAGACCCAACCAATAAACCCGAGTAATTGAGTTCAAAGGCTTTCACAAAATGTGATACCTTTTCCAACACTTGAGTTCAAGGGTTTTCACTTACTTGTGACCCCCTTTCCAACTCTTACTCAAGCATCATTTCCAATGCCCTTACTTATGTATTTGTAGGAAATGATGAGAGTATGATTGTCTCTCCCACCAATGTGGGATAGTGAGATTTTCAAATATTATTTTAAAGGTAAATAAAATTATTTAAGCAAGCTAGTAATAAATCAAAAAGTGTCAACTATTCATGAGAGAGCAAGTGAGGACCACTTGGAGAGGGGGCGAATAACTTGCTCCCCACTCTCTCCCTCTCCATGTGCCACATGTCCTCCCTTTCAATGCTCCCATTTACTCCTCCCTTGCACACGGTCCAGCTACCCGCGTACTCGGCCTTGTTACCCGCACCATGGTGTCACGGGCTGCTGCTGCTTGTGGCTAGCAAGCCGAGCACTCGAAGTGCGGGCTGCTGCTGCTTGCGGCCAGAATGCCGCACACTTTGAGTGCGGGCAGCTGCTGCTCGCTACCAGCATGCCGCGCACTTCGAGTGCGGGCTGCTGCTACTCCTTGGCCTTAGATGCCGAGGCTGGTCCTTGGCTGCTAGCAATGGTGCGCTAGCACGTACCTGCTAGCCTAGGCTCAGCTAGGTGCGCATGCTAGCCACCATGCTATGCACTATGCCCCTAGCACTCGGATTTCTCGGGGCACTCCGATGCTAGGGGTATTTTGGGAATTATGTTAATTTATTAGTAATTGCACGTCTCATCTTTTATTATTTTTGACTCGATTTCCGACGCTCGGTTTCAATGATCTAAGCTAAAATTTGCGACGTCTAAATTAATATTACTCGATCGACTCATTAATTCCTTCATAATTAATTCGACGCTTCGGCTTGTTGATTTCTTGGGTGTGACCCGAAGGGTTCAGTCAAGATTAAGTTGTAATATTAATTACGCATTAATATTACTGATCGGAAGCGGCCTCCACCCAAGCATTCCGTTCACTTGACCTTACTGAATATATTAGTTTTCTTTTAATTCTGAACCTACTATCAAAATAATACACTTGTTCGAAGGACATTATTCCTTTCAATCTCCCACATGTCCTTCCGGACAAGTGTGCTTTTACTGTATAGCCCTTTTTCTATGTCGCTTAATGCCTTTTCATGAGCTATAAGGTAAGATTAATTTGTCATCCTTATTACGGGCAGAAGTGTTTCTCGATTCCGAGTCCGACTGTCAATAAACAGATGATTTCTATAATCCATCTGAGCATGGCCATGCATTTTTATAGTTTCTTTCTACGAGAGGCCTTGTAAACAACAAAGACATCCTCCCTATTTTAGTAGGGGGACATTTCCAGTCTTGTAATGTAGCTTCTCTTACTAAGATGACCTAGCCACCCGAGTGATGCCGTTATACTCCCTTATTACGGCAGACGTTTGACAATCATCAAAGCGAACTAGTACTCAAAAAAGAAATCTCACAATACTCATGGTTAAGGAAAAAGGTTCCCATAGCAATAATGATATGTATACTTAAGACGATTTTTAATCTCTTAAAGTATCCTCATAGGTCGATCCAGTATGGTTCAAAACCAATACATGTGTAAATGATTCTTGACGATCATATCCTGTAGCACAATAAACGGTGATATTGATCAAACTACACTTATCTCAATTGGTGATTAGTCGTCCATCGTTTAAATGACCTCGATTAGGGATATTTTTCAATAATTATAATATTCAACATTCACTTAATAGGTGTTTCCTTACCAAGACTGGTCTTGATACCCCATTTTGAATATTCCTAAAATCGAATGGACTAATTATTTAATTCTAAACCACAATTAAATAGTGAACGGAGTGATTTAAATCGCATGAAAAATTTAATTACTCCAAAACTGAATGATTCATCATAGTGCTTTACATTAAAATTGTTAAAATTAATTAAAACACTAAAATAAAGAAATCAAAGCCAATCTCCAATTTGCCTGATTCCCATTGCCTCAACATGGTTGTTGTGCTTCACTTGAGGCAATGTTTTAGTCAGTGGATTGGCTACATTGTCATTTGTTCCAACTTTACAAATTCTGATTTCACCTTTTGATTTCTATTCTCGAATCATGTGAAACCGCCGCTTGACATGTTTAACCTTCTATAGACACCCATTTGTGTCTCCCCAAAACCAAACCCATTGATGAATATCTTTCATGTCATTTGATTATCGAACGAAGCAAAAGTGTGAAAAGTCTAGTGATGAGGAAGTTTTTATTAAATATCTCTTCTTTCTATTTTTGAAAATATTTCTTTTCTTACCCTATTTATGAAAAATGTGCATTCAAGTTTAGTTTGGTCCATGATAAGGGTCCAATAATAGTGTAGTTGGATAGGGTTTGAAAAGACCTTTTCAACGATATATTATAAGCCCAATTCCGATGAATAATGAGGAAGTTATGGCCCAAATACTAAACTAGACCCGGTTTGATCTTTATATGCGGCCCAATGATCTAGAGGAGGGCCTATTATGATTTATCATTCCTAATGCAATTAGGATTGATTATAGTCTTCAAGAATCTTCTAGAAGGTTCTTTTGAATCCTAATTAGATTAGCATTGATAATTGAGTTTTATTTAGAATAAAAGAAGTGTTTTAAATGAAATTATAGTTTTACCCCTCGTACGCTCAATTTTATCATAAATATGAAAACGTGTAAAAAAACTGCCTGCAGTGCCGCACCACAGGCTTTTGCCTGGCGACAGGCCTATCGCGCGGTGACACGCCTATTGCTCGACGATAGAGGCTTGTGCGGAGACAGCGTCGTGTTTTATTCTTCTTGAAACTCCGATTCTTTTTTAACATATTTCGGCTGTTTTTTTATAAATAGCGTCCTTAAACCTCTGTTTTTTATTATCAACTCTCATCAAGAAAATCTTGATACTTTCTCTCTTATTCTAAACCAACTTTTCACAAACAAAATTCCGCATTCACAAGATCTAGACACACCTAGCATAATTCGAAGTTGCCTTCGCCCTAGACGTGAAAGGTTTGGTATTTATGAGGATTTGGTCCCAAATCTCTATTTCAATTATTTAATTTAATTATTTTAATTTATATTTTCCTTGAAGTGACTAACGTGATAGTTTGTTATTAGAAAGAGGTACAAGGCATCCAAGTAAATAATTTAAGTATTTAATTGTTATATTGATATAAAAATCATGTCTAGATTATTATTTTGATTCCTAGTATCATATTAGGATGCTTTTCTTAGTATCATGTTTAGGGTAAAGAATAAGTTCCTTAAATCAAGTATGATTTCTATGGTGTCTTTTATTATCTTTCCTAATAGCATGTTAGTATCATATTAGGGTTAAAGCTTTTATTTTTATATGTTTAGTGACATGCTAGGGTTTGTTATTAATCTTGTTAGTATCATGCCTAGGATCTTGCTATTTTTATGCTTTAACATGATTATGATAATTATGATTGTTATAATAAGTATTATTATTGTTACGATGATTATTATTATGATTTATTATTATGCTTCATGATATATATTGTTGTTATTGCTTTATCACACCTTTTATGCATGTTTAAAAGGAATTGGTACTTGTAATCACGCTTAATAAGATAATTAATAATCTTGTTTAGGGTTAATTTAATTATAATTCAAGTGATCACCAATAATAGTTTTATTTGTGCATTAATATTCAACCAAAATAGATAAACAGGTTTAGGGTTAACCTAATGATTCCATGTTAGTAAGAAAGCGCACATGAATACGAGAAGAATAAAGTAGAAGCCTATTATTAGGGAAGGTTTTTTCTCTTTTAGATTGAATTTGTACCTTCCTCCCCGAACTTCCAGTCTTGGTTCCAGACCTATTAGAGTTAACGATCTCCTGGATCGTTAAAGGGTGTAACCTTCACCCTGTGAACGGTTTACAAGTTCCCAAAACTTGTGGGCGACTCTTTTGCTTTAGCTTCCTTTCCTTTGGATGCCACCGTACTTTAGTGTATGATCTCAGTGGGGTTTAAGTTTGGGGGAATGTTTGAAATATTCCCTACACCTTCTGATGCTCTCTTTGGCTCTCTGGCCTAAGCAATAGCTCCATTGTTGTCACAATAGAGGTCTATTGGTTCCTCGATGGAGGGTACAACACCAAGTTCATCAATGAACTTGCGAATCTAAACTGCCTCCTTAGCTGCCTCAGATGCTGCCAAGTATATGGTTTCAGTAGCAGAATCTACAGTTGTGCTTTGCTTATCACTCTTCAAACTAAACGCTCCTCCATTAAGACATAATATGTACCCAGACTATGACTTGAAGTCGTTTCTATCTGTTTGGAAGCTTGCGTCGATATAACTCTCAACAACTAATTCATCTCTGCCACCATAGACCAGGAATTTATCCTTGTTCCTTTTCAGGTACTTTAGGATAATTTTTGCCACAGTCCAATGCGCCTCTCCTGGATCTAATTGGTATCAGCTCGTAGTGATCAAGGTATACGACACATTTGGCCTAGTACATATCATGGAACACATAATCGATCCAATAAGCAAAGCATATGGAATCTGATTCATCCTTTCTCGCTCATCAAGTGTCTTTGGACACTGCTTCTTGCTTAGGGTTATGCCATGCGGCATGGGTAGGTGGCCTCTCTTAGCTTCTTCCATGCAGAATCAAGATATTACCTTATCAATACAAGTACTTTACTCAATCCTATCATCCTTTTTGATCTATCCATATAGATCTTGATGCCTAGTATGTTCTGAGCCTCTCCCAAGTCTTTCATTGAAAAACATTTTCCAAGCCAATCCTTTACGGACTCTAACAATGGAATGTTGTTTCCAATGAGCAAAATGTCATCGACATATAAGACTAGAAAGGCGATGTCACTCCCACTGACCTTCTTGTAAACACAAGACTCATCTGGGTTCTTGATAAAACCAAACTCACTAATGGCTTCATCAAATCGCGGATTCCAACTTCTTCTTGCTTGCTTTAATCCGTTAATGTATTTCTTAAGCTTGCGTACCTTTCCAACGTTGTTTTGGTCGACAAAACCTTCAGGCTATGTCATATACACAGTTTCTTCCAAAATACCATTTAGGAAGGCGGTTTAACGTCCATCTTCCATATTTCATAATTGTAATATGCAACAATCCCTAGGAGGATGACAGGGTAAAGTCGTATCCCCTAATCAAAAATAATTCCTAAGTCCTCTAACTAAAGTAGATAGAGAAGTAGGGTCGATCTCCACAGGGAAACAAGTCTTTTTACTCCTAATTAATTAATATAATCTAAATTATTTCAGTAACCAATATTTATAATTAAGTAAGAAACTAAACTACTAAGGTTGAGAATAGGAAGATAACAATATATAAAAGGATCTAGGGCATAGGTTCACCAATAAATAATACTCCAGGGTAAAACATAGTAATCAATCATTGACATTGCATAAATAACATGATTAACAGGTTCTCGCAATTTATTAATCAACATAGATCTAACAGGCTCTCGCAATTTACTAGATCTAAGTTCTTATTGAAAATAGCCTTTAATATCAAATTAACATCTGCTCGATTCATCAATTTATTATTGTTATACTTTTACAAGCCGCAATTGTAAAACATTAAAACAATCCAATAAGAAATTATCATGCAATACCAATAATCAATAATAGTTAATCATCAATGCATCAATTAACCTGATTGTAAAGGGCTTTCGCTACTTATTACAATCACACAATTAATTTACCGGTATTAAATCTCATCTCTCGAATCTTGACTTAACCATTTATAAATTAACCTGCCTATTGAAAATAGACCTAAACATTAATTCTCATCTCTCGATTCTTGAATCAATATTGTCAAACTCATGCATAAAAGATAGGCCTAATCTAGTCACAGAGCATTAAATCAATCAATAGGAAATTAATCTAACATTGATAATCAACAACAACAAATTACCCCTTCATATTATTTATTAGATCCCCATAAACCCTAGAAATTAAACTACTCACACATAATTAAATATAAACTAAACAAAGCAATTAAACAAGACATGATAGAAGAAATAAAATAAATAACTGAGATTAAACAAAGAGTTGTAGAGAGAAACAAGAGAGAAATATTACTAAGAGTTTAATTAAGGGAGAGAGAGAAAAGTTAGAGAGAGAAAAAGAAAAGAAAACTAACTAAAACTAATCTTCAACTAATGAAAAAGAAACTAAAACTAATTAATCTCCCCGCTAAAACTTGCCCCCCACGTACTACTACCTTCCTTATTATATAAGAAAAGTCAAAGGATAATTTTTGAGGAATCAAACATCTACTCCAACTCAAACTCCTCCTAGAAGCAAATCAAGTCCACCGACTTTTGCTTTCCTACCCAATTACGAAATCTCAAATAACAAGATCTGCGGCCCGAGTTTGCTTTGATCCGCTTGATTGGACCCGCGTTGAAGCTCAGAGATTGAAGCCCGGTAACTTTCTTGCGAGCTTAGATTTGTACGTTTGAGCTATTTAGTTATTTGGCCCAATTTCTTTCCTTGGTTGGTCCATAGTAATAATAACTTGTAAAATCTTGGACGTATCGTGCCCTTAATCACCGAAATAAATTTCTCTAACTCGGCCTTGGGCTTAAAATATACGGTCATAAAATACGATCCGACTCTAATATTTTCGTAGTGGCTCAATAAGCTCATGAATTATCGTAATTCTGCAAATTCCTACAAAATAATACCAACTCTACAAAAACACTAGAAAACGTATATTAGTAATAAAAATAGCTCCGTAGAGCTCAAAAAAGCACAAATATGACCATGGGACGGGGAATAAAAATATATATAAAATAGACTTATCAAACTCCCCCAAGCCAAACCTTTGCTTGTCCCTAAGCAAAGCAATGAATAAATAAATCAATACTTCACCCCAAAAATAATTTTAATCAATAAATACAATTCGAGGTAAAGGCAACAAACATGTATCAAAGTCAATTAATCAAATCCATCTAACTACCAATCTTCCCTAACAATTATCAAATAGAGCAAACCACAAGAGCATATAGAATTCAAGACTAGTGCTCACACACTCAACTCTCATTTATGTGGCGAGTAAAAGATGTACTCGATCGTTCTCCAACCAACCCCTTTATGTGAACAATGCCCTCCCAACTCACACTCTCGTTTATATAAAAACAATGAACGCTCAACCTACTAGTCGACTCAAAATATGTTAAGTCATAACTTGCATTGATAAACAACACTTTCACATTTACACAACTTCTATGCACAAGGTCGGAAGGTCTTTAAAGCTTGTAATGTAAGGTTAGGGTAAAGGGTAGGATAAATTTGGGAATAAGTGAGAGAAAAGCTATGCCTAAAGGGAGCAAATTCTAATAAATAAAACCAAGGTCAAAAATAAATAATAACCAATAAATCTCCAACATACTCAACTCCACCAAAAATTCACCAAAGACAACTCCAATCATATCAAATAATTTCCAACACTTACAATAATCACTCATAAAAATATGATACTGTAGAACTTTGAGTGAAAAACAAACTTTGAACTAATCCTCTTTTTTTTTCTACTTGAATTTTTTCTTCTTCTTTTTTTTCTTTTTCCTTGAACAACCTTCAAATAGAACATTTGAGCATTAATAATTTTTTTCTTTTGCTCTTTATTTTCTTTTTAACTCATATTGGAAAATTCAACTTTAAAACACAATATCAATATTTTCCAATCAAAAATCAAAGAACAATAACTCTTCTTTTATTCCCACATTGTGCAAATAATATGCACACCACAACTCCCTCACCTCACAAACTAATATCTCCCCCAAGCCAAGCTTGGGACTAGTAACCAATGGGGCTCATATAGGCTTGTAATGTGCCTAAATAAACAATAAAAGGGCACAAGCAACAACATGGGTAACAAGAAGGGAACAAATGTATCTAATACTCTGAAGGCTACCTAAAAGAATGAACGCCTTCGTCCTCCTCATGTGCATAATAATAAGTCATGAAACACTACTCATAGTTGCAAATCAATACTCAAATTCATTGACATACCAGGAATTATGGAACTATCACACATTTCCTAACCAAATCAACTAGTCAATAACTATAATCACAAGTAGTTGGACAAAATTGACGCATGCTAAGGTTTCAAGGCAATCAAACATCATATCATGATCAACTAATCCACAATGCTTATTATCAAATACCAAGAATCAAAACAATTTTCTTAAGTAAGGGCCACAGTGAAGCATAATTTACAATTCATTAGAACATAACTAACCTAAGAAAGTAATAAAATCTATACTAAGAAAAATAAAAATAAAAAGAGAAGAGAGAGAGTGAAAGATGTACCATACGAACACGAGAACCTCCCCCCAAGCTAAATCAGACAATGTCCTCATTGTCTTAAAGGGAAGCTAGTAGTCAAGGTGACTACTCTTCATCATCACCACATCAATGTCACCAAAGCCTCGAGGATTGCAATACATCTCTTTGGAACAAATTTGGGCAAGAAAGAAACAAAGTGTTAGTGGGAAAAAGTTCAAATTTGAGCCAGGTGCGCTATTCTGATCATAACTTTAAATATATAAATGATAATATAGTTATTCTAATTTAATTGAAAACTAGACTTGAAGATCTTTCCAACGACAGGTCACACGCAAAAATCGGATAAGAAACGAAAAAGTTATGGCCTGTTGAAGTTGACTAAGTTTGCTGACACGTACACGCGCCTGATCGGGCGAGCTCTGCCCGATCGGGCCCGTGCTACTGATTTAACGGGGCAGCTTGCTGCTGCTAATTGCCCCTGGATTCCTTTAGCCCTTCGATCTTTTCTCAACTTTTCTAGTATCTCTGCACAAAATCACACTTCCACAAATATAAGATATACTCTCCTCTACCTCTCTAAAACAAAACAAAAAGAAAACACACAAACAAATAAAAAAAAACTAATTAAAAAGCAACAAAATACGGGTTGCCTCCCGCAAATCGCTAGTTTATCAAGGTCCCGCTTGACCATACTCCTTCTCTCAATCGGAAGAATTCAATGCCTTGAGTAACTTATCAAACGCCCTGCAAACATTTCATTAAGCACTATATAGGGCTTATTAGCAAGCACATTTATCCCTACAAAGAAAAAGTTAGGAGCACATAAAGAGAACTCAAGGTAGAAAGAAAAATCAAAAGAGGGAGATGAAAATACACCACAACCTTCTACTTCCACCATTAAAAATTTAGAATTAATAGAACGAACATGGAGGTAGTCATTGTCTTTATCATCCAATAATCACTTTAAAATTTTACCCTCATAAATAACCTCATCATCAACAAAGGAATTATCAACCACCGTTTCTACAACTAATGATTTTTCAATCACCGATTCGTCAACCAATGATTTTTTAACCACAAATTCTATAACCGATGGTTCTTCATCCTCAATAACATTCATATTATTATAGTGTCCATAAACTTTTTCATCAAGAGCCTTCCAATAACTTTCATTAGCAAATAATCGTTTCCGAATATGATCATATGTATATGAAAAGACTCTAAAATCATCCGGAGCACGCACAAAAAACTCACTATAAGGGCATTCAGGATTTTCATGACAAAGACGTTGACAACTACAGTAGTTAGGTGCTGCATAAAAATTATATAATTCTTGTAGTGACATAAGCATGGATATTTTCAACTCATAAAAAAAAAAATATAAAAAAAAATTAAAAAATTAAAGATTAAAAAAAATTAAATAAAAAATAATCTAGACTCTAATAATAATTAGAAATAAAAATAAAACCGTTTCCCCGACAACGGCGCCAAATTTTGACAGGGTAGAGTCGTATCCCCTAATCAAAAATAATTCCTAAGTCCTCTAACTAAAGTAGATACGAAAGTAGGGTCGATCTCCACAGGGAAACAAGTCTTTTTACTCCTAATTAATTATTATAATCTTAATTATTTAAGTAACCAATATTTGTAATTAAGTAAGAAACTAAACTACTAAGGTTGAGAATAGGAAGATAACAATATACGAAAGGATCTAGGGCATAGGTTCACCATTAAATAATACTCCAGGGTAAAACATAGTAATCAATCATTGACATTGCATAAATAACATGATTAACAGGCTCTCGCAATTTATTAATCAACATAGATCTAACAGGCTCTCGCAATCTACTAGATCTAAGTTCTTATTGAAAATAGCCTTTAATATCAAATTAACATCTGCTCGATTCATCAATTTAATATTGTTATACTTTTACAAGCCGCAATTGTAAAACATTAAAACAATCCAATAAGAAATTATCATGCAATACCAATAATCAATAATAGTTAATCATCAATGTATCAATTAACCTGATTGTAAAGGGCTTTCGCTACTTATTACAATCACACAATTAATTTACCGGTATTAAATCTCATCTCTCGAATCTTGACTTAACCATTTATAAATTAACCTGCCTATTGAAACTAGACCTAAACATTAATTCTCATCTCTCGATTCTTGAATCAATATTGTCAAATTCATGCATAAAAGATAGGCCTAATCTAGTCACAGAGCATTAAATCAATCAATAGGAAATTAATCTAACATTGATAATCAACAACAACAAATTACCCCTTCATATTATTTATTAGATCCCCATAAACCCTAGAAATTAAACTACTCACACATAATTAAACTAAACAAAGAAATTAAACAAGACATGATAGAAGAAATAAAATAAATAACTGGGATTAAACAAAGAGTTGTAGAGAGAGAAACAAGAGAGAAAATAATACTAAGAGTTTAATTAAGGGAGAGAGAGAAAAGTTAGAGAGAGAAAAAGAAAAGAAAACTAACTAAAACTAATCTTCAACTAATGAAAAAGAAACTAAAACTAATTAATCTCCCCGCTAAAACTTGCCCCCCACGTACTACTACCTCCCTTATTATATAAGAAAAGTCAAAGGATGATTTTTGAGGAATCAAACATCTACTCCAACTCAAACTCCTCCTAGAAGCAAATTAAGTCCACCGACTTTTGCTTTCCTACCCAATTACGAAATCTCAAATAACAAGATCTGCGGCCCGAGTTTGCTTTGATCCGCTTGATTGGACCCGCGTTGAAGCTCAGAGATTGAAGCCCCGTAACTTTCTTGCAAGCTTAAATTTGTACGTTTGAGCTATTTAGTTATTTGGCCCAATTTCTTTCCTTGGTTGGTCCATAGTAATAATAACTTGTAAAATCTTGGACGTATCGAGCCCTTAATCACCAAAATAAATTTCTCTAACTCGGCCTTGGGCTTAAAATATACGGTCATAAAATACGATCCGATTCTAATATTTTCGTAGTGGCTCAATAAGCTCAGGAATTATCGTAATTCTGCAAATTCCTACAAAATAATACCAACTCTACAAAAACACTAGAAAACGTATATTAGTAATAAAAATAGCTCCGTAGAGTTCAAATAAGCACAAATATGACCGTGGGACGGGGAATAAAAAAATATATATAATAGACTTATCAAAGGATCCGAACAGATTTAAGCATTGCGACTTGAGAAAAGGTTTCATTGTAATCAATACCATGAACTTGTCTATAACCTTTTGCTATCAATCTAGCTTTGTAAATGAGTACATTTCCATCTTTTTCGGTTTTCAACTTAAAAATCCACTTACATCCGATAGGTGTGTAGCCTTCGGGTAAGTCAACCAAGTCCCAGACTTGATTTTCAAACATGAAATCCATTTCAGATCTCATAGCCTCTTGTCATTTAGCAGAGTCGGTGCTTTCCATCACTTGCTTGTAGGTTGCCGGCTCATCTCCATCCATGATTAGGATGTCCTGATTCGCGGTTAAAAACAATCCAAGATATCTATCAAGTTGAGATCTCGGTCTCTGAGACCTATGTTGGGTAATGGACTGAGCATTTGCATTGTTGATTTGACTGAGCATATTACATGATTAGCATTTGCATTGATTTTGTTGCTCATCCTCACAAACTTCGTCGATTTTGATTTTCTTCACACTTGTCATTTTGGAGAGGTGCTCCTTCTCTAAAAAGACACCATCGCGAGAAACAAACACTTTATTCTCCGATTTGTTGTAGAAGTAATACACTTTTTTATTTCTTTTGGGTAGCTATAGAGAATATTTCAAGTTTATCCCAAACTTGAACTCTACTATGATCACACAATTAAGCATGGTGGCGTCCAAAGGGAAAGAAGCTAGAGCAAAAGAGTCGCCAACAAGTTTTAGGAACTTGTAAACCATTCACGAGGTGAAGGTTACACCCCTTAACGATCCAGGATATCGTCAACTCCAATAGGTCTGGAACCATGACTGGTAGTTCGGGGATGAAGGTACAAATCCAACCTAAAAGAGATTGAACCTGCCCTAATAATGGGCCTCTACTTTATTCTGATCGTATTCATGTGCGCTTTCTGACTAACATGCAATAATTAGGATTACCCTACACCTGTTTAATCTATGTTGGTTGAATATTAATGAACAAACAAAACTATTATTGGCGATCACTTGAATTACAATAAAATTAACCCTAAACAAGATTATTAATTATCTTATTAAGCATGATTACAAGTACCAATTCCCTTTAAACATGCATAAAAGGTGTGATCTAGCAATAATAATAATAATCATCAAGCAACATAATAATAATAATCATGATAAAGCATAATAATAATAGAAAGATCCTAGGCATGATACTAACGAGATTAATAACAAATCCTAGCATGTCACTAAGCAATAAAAATCAAAGCTTTAGCCCTAACATGATACTAACATGATATTAGGAAAGAAAATAGGAAGCATCACAGAAATCACAATTACCATATTTGATATTAGAAATTATAGTTTTTACCCTAAACATGAAACTAGGATTTATTGTTGTCATTCAAAACATCAAGCAATCTAACATGATACTAAGAATCATAATAACAAATTAGACATGATTTCTATATCACAATATCAATTAAACAATTAAAGCACTTACTTGGATGCCTCGTACCTCTTTCTAATAACAAAATACACGCGTTAGTAACTTCAAGGAAAATATAAAACAACAATTAAATTAAATAATTGAAATAGATATTTGGGACCAAACCCTCAGAAATTAAAACCTTTCACGTCTAGGGCGAAGGCAACTTCAAACTTGGCTAGGTGTTTCTAAATCTTGTGAATGCGGAATTTTGTATGCAAAAGGCTAGAAAGAGAGAATATCAAGAAAATCTTGAAGTGAGTTGGTGATTTTTGGTGAGATGAATTGATTATATTTGATGATTGAAAACGGAGGTTTTAGAAGGCTATTTATAGATAAAATTAGCCGGATATGAGAAAAAATCAAATTAGAGTTTCGACGAGAATTAAACAACTTTAGCGCTAAACGCTAAACTTTAGCGCCAGGCGCTTAAGGTTAGCGCTAGGCGTTAATAATTGGAGTCAGGCGCTAATAACCGTTATCACGCGTTTTCTTAATTTTGATAAAATTTAGTAGTACAGAAGGGCAAAATCGTGTTTTCTTTAAAAACACTTCTTTTATTCTGATTAAAACTTCAAAAAGTTAACTAAAATCAATTTATCAATGCTAATTACATTAGGAATGAAAAGAACCTTCTAGAAGAATCTAGAAGACTAAAATCAATTCTTATTGCATTAGGAATGATAAACCAATATTAGGCCCTCCTCTAGATCATTGGGCCGCACATAACTATCAAACCGGGCCCAGTTTAGTAATTTGGCCATAACTTCCTCATTATTCCTCGGAATTGGGCTTATAAAATGTCGTTGGAAAGCTCTTTTCAAGCCCCATCCAACTATATCATTGTTGGAACTTTTCCATGGACCAAACCAAACTAGATTGGATGTTTTCTTAAAATAGGTTTTCGAAAACAGAGAGAAAGAAAAGAATTAAAATCTAACCGCAACACTAGACTTTCCACACTTTCACTTTATTCGATTTTGATTCGACATGAAAGGTACTCATCACTGAATTTGGTTTTGGGGAGACACAAATGGGTGTCTACAGAAGCCCCAACTTTGACTGAGTTAGGAGAAACGCAAGTTTCGAAAACGAAAGTCAGAGTAACGATAGGGACGGAGAATGATTCAGAACGTTCTGTGATCATTAACCATTCTTGTAACGCCGAAACCTGCAAAACTAGAATTAGTTAAAAACAGATAAGAGAGTTAAGAAACGCGTATCTTGTACCGTCGAGCACACGTCTCTGGAAGTAACCGATTTGTTGTTGCATTGCTGTTGTGACAACTTTCCACAATCTATGGAAAGCTATCTTGCTGTTTTGATGTTCACTCGTCTCTGAACAAAAGAGCTTGAATGATATGTCCACGCGTCTCTGAATAAAAGAGCTTTGATAATAGGATGCCCACGCATCTCTGAGCAAAAGACCTTTGATGATATATCCACGCATCTCTGAACAAAAGAGCTTCTTTTTAATATGTCCACGCGTATCTGAACAATAGAGATTGATGATATGTCCACGCGTCTTTGAACAAAAGAGCTTGAAAAAAATTTCCACGCTTCTCTAAACAAAAGAGCTTGAGAGAGAATTGTCTACGTGTCTCTGAACAATAGAGCTTTGAAAGAATTGTCCACGTGTCTCTAAACAAAAGAGCTTCAATGATATGTCCACGCATCTCTGAACAAAAGAGCTTTGATGATATGTCCACGCGTCTCTAAACAAAAGAGCTTTGATAATAGAATGTTTGTTGCAATAATATTCCAAAGTAAACTTCTGAAGACCAACGCTTGTCGATCTTTTAAGCTCGCTTGAACTTTGCTTCCGCTATGCTAGTACATCGGCGCTTTTGCTGCTTGTGAACCATTATGTCGGTACCTCTGCTATTTTTTGTACCAGTGTGTTGGTGTCTTGCAATGAGCCAATGTTTAGGCGCTTTAAGATAAGTGAGACGATCTTTCCTCAGGTCAATCACTTATTGCGATTGTAATCAAGCCGACTACTTAATCATGTTAAATTTCTTATAGGGGCTAATTGGCGTACCGAGGAACCCAAAATTGGTGAAAGAGATTGAAATAACTGCTCTGAGTGGTTGAGTGTTCTGTCGCCGCAACAATGTCTCTGGCGCCAGAAACTGAGATCTAGCGCCAGGCGCTGAAATCTATTGTCAGACGCTAGATGTTGTCGTCTGGCGCTGGAGTCGGGTCTTCCCTATTCTGCTCTTGCTGCCGCTGGGATGCACCTGTATTTATATTTGACTATAAGGCTTTGATAATCTCTTTAATTTTTTAGGGTTGACTTAAGGTTTAATGTCGCTTGACTTATTAACTTGACACGACTCAAGGTATAAACTTGACTCGCTGTGATTGACTCGAGGTTGATTCGACTCGAAGTGAAATGACACGTGTGACTCATGACCCGTGTGTGCATTGTATTGTGATCGTGCGACTCGAAAATGCAAAAAAGAAAAAATTTTCTGTCATTTTTGTGGAGGGTACCGACTTTCTCTTGAAAAAGAAAGACGCAAAAAAAAAAGAAACGAAGTTTTTGAAGGTGCATGTTGAATGAGCTTAATCCGTTAACGTTGTCTCTCATAGTACAAGGATTGTAACATCTTAGACTATCCTAGTTGACTCAATAATGAAATTATTTAGGTAACTTAGGCACAAAGGCTAAGTACTTCATACTTTGTGATGTAATGATGATTGATGTTGATATGACAAGGCATGCTTTTGTGTTGTGTTAAGATTTCATGACAAAGGGTTCCTAAGGGAAGTATGTTTGGTCATGTATCTGTGCAGTGTGTAAAAGTGACACTAAAGTTAGGCCGCAAGGGCTAAGTGTGTGGGAAAATATTATTTTAAGAAGAGTCAAATGATGGTGACTCTTTAGGCTAGGTAAGCTAATGATATAAGGATCAAGCCCCAAAGTCTAGCTCTAAGTATATAGGGATGAGTATAGGGGATCTCTCTATATGATCAATTATGAATGTAAATGTGAATGCATGTTTATTACGGCCGCATCTCGATGTGAGGTTGCCTACGTATCCGTTATGAATCAGGCCGAACGTAGCTCTAGCCGAACCTCGCACAAGTGTGTATACCTCAAAAAGATCTTTTGAAGGGTTGTAACGTGGTTAGGCTAGAGGTTTGAAGAAGAAGGGGATAAAGGCTCAAGGCCCTCGATAAGCCCCCAAGGTGTGCAACCTTGCTTTTGAATCTTTTTATATTTATGCTTGTGGTTTCTCACTTTTGAGCTCTTTCTTTTTCTTCATTTCTTTTTATTTTGCTCTCTCTTTTGCTTTTGCATTAACTTTATTTTTATAAGTGTGGGCAATCCCAATCATGCGGTCTATCACTCACTTGGTATTCATGTTTCTCAGACACGGTACCGAGCACTCGATAAAAGACGCAATCTGAGAGGTGTTCATATCAAAAACATTTTTATGTCAAAAACATTGTAACAGTTGCCCTTTTGTACACTTTTATTTATTTTTTGCTTATCTTTTGTTATTTTAATCTTTTGGATCACTCAAGCTTTTGTTCTTTGAAAACTGCATAAGTTACACACCATCCCTTCCCAAGGTTAGGTAGATATGGGTTGAAAAATGAAGGGTCTATCGTTAGATGAGGCTCAAAGTGGTTTATCAAAAAAAATATTGTATATTTGAAGGGTGAAAGGCGATATGATGTGGCTACAAGGGGTGCCTCAAATCATTGGTATACCTTGTGCATAGTTTAACATGGATTTTTTTTTTATTTTTTTTATTTTTTTTTTATTTTTTTTTATGCAATAAATGATCATATGTAAGGAAATAAATGCTCATTTTATTAGAAGGAAACAAGAAAAACCTACAAAAAAAATTATCTAAGGGAAAAGAAAGGTGTCTATGCTAGACTTATTGGGGAGAGGAAAAATAAAAAATAGAAAAAAAATCATGAAATCTTGTCGTTGAAGCTTGCCTCTTGTCCCTTGGCTTATCATCACTTAGTGTTCTTGCCGAATGGAGTTATTGGAAGCCCGTTATTGTCGATCAAATATTGGATTGCTTCCTTTATCTTCCAACAACTCTCAGTAATATGACTCTTACCTTGATGGTACTTGCAGCGTACATTTGGGTTCCAACTAGGCAATCTCTTCTCAAGTGGGGGATCTTGAATGGGTTCAATAGGAGTAATGAGTCCCTTTGCATGGAGTCAATTGAAAGCATCATCGTAGTCAATTGAAATTCTTTCAAATCCTTGATTATCCATGGCTAAGATTTCATTAAGGTCGAAAGTACCAACACTGTTACTAGAGTAGGTGTTTTCAGAAGAAGAAGGATACTCGTTCTTCTTTCCTTTACAACCACTATTGTTATCGTTACTAATCTTGGTCTTCTTGTCGCGCGGAGGGACATGAAGGAGATTTGAAATAATGAGGTCTTGAACACGGTCTTTGAGAGTGAGACATACTTTGGTGGTGTGACCACGACCTCTATGGTATTGGCAATAAGATTTTGGGTCCCAATTGGGATACCGTTTTCCAGGCGAAGGGTCTTGACTGGGACCAATGGGGTAAATGCGACCTTGATCGTGAAGACAGTGGAATGCTTCATTGTAATTCATTCCTATTGGTGTGTATTCTTCAATGGTCCGTTTCGCGTGTGGATTAGGAGCATTAAGGTCTTTATTGAATCCTTGGTGAGAATTTTGTTCAACAAGCATCACCCGATTTGCTAGTCCTTCTACCACATTTAAGAGCATGGAAATGACATCTTGCAGTTTTTGAATGTCTTCTTTTAGACTTGACGAGTCTTCCCTGATATTATCTAAGAAAATGCTTTCATCCTCCTCAATCATGGTCACTTCATCAAGAGAGGTTATATAAGCTGTCTCGATCATGGGCTCACCTACAGGTGTGATAAGGACTGAAGGATCAAAGGATCGATGTTTGATTTTCTGCGATGGCTAGAATCTCGGAAGTTTTATTGTCATCAATCAGATCTTAAATAGCTTCTTTGAGTTTCCAATACTCCTCAGTGTCGTGACCCTTTCCTTGGTGATATTTGCAGTGCTTATTAGGATCCCACTTGGGTGGCCTGGCTTCTAGAACTGGATCTTTGATAGGCCCTATAGGCATGACTATTCCCTTATGGTGTAGCTTTTTGAAAGTTGTTTCATAACTCATGTCAAGTGGAGTGAACACTCTTTTCGACCTTTGGATTCGTGATTTAGAGGCGTTCGTAGCATGTACTTCATTAATGGGAGAGGAATAAGAAAGATGGTCGTTCTTCTTTCCTCTCGCACTATTATCTTTCAGAAGGTCATCTTCAATGTCAAGACCTATATTATACACAGCCTTGAAAGTATTCAAGTTGTGTTGATATTTTAAGTGCTTTGAATACTTCCCTTGGATATTCTTGATAAACATCCTCACAGATTCTTTTTCGGTAGGAACCTTGACCATATTAGCAGAAGTTTCCCTCCATTTGTTGAAGAAAGAAGTGAACCCTTCGTTTCCTTTTTGTTTTAACATCTCAAGTTGTTTGTGGTCTGTTTCATCTTGGATGTTGCACTTATACCTATCTATGAAAGCGTTTGTTATGGAATCCCAAGAATAGGTTTTCTCTTTGTCAAGGGAAAAGAACCATTGTTGACAAACGGTCTCAAGAGATAAAGAAAACAAGGAATGAAAGACTTTCTTATCAATCCCCTTAATGTTCATTATAGTTTCAAAAGCTCTTAAATGAAAGTAAGGGTTATCTGTGGCCTTGAACTTAGGGATGTCGTTTGCATTGAACTTATGCGGAAGAAGTTCCTTGTCTAGCGAGACCCCTTGTGAACTAATACCTTGGAACTTGTAGTCACTAGATAGCTTGCTCAAGCTTTTTTGCATGAGCTCCATTTGTTGTTGCTTCACAGGGTCATTGATTTTGAGGGTTAAAGCCTTCAATGTCTCAGTCACGTCAGCCAACTGCTTCTTGAGTTCATTGACTTCTTCTTAACTTGCCATTATCTTCCTAGCTTTTCTTTTCTGACTCACTGGTTTATCAAAAAGTAGAACTGGAACAAGTGTGTTGTCCTTGATTAATCGCCCTTCTCTCCTTGACCAAGTATTGTGGAAAGGGAAATTAGGGATATTCATTGTTAATTATTTGACTCAACTCTATTCAACATGCATAGATGGAAGAAGGAAAGAAGAATGAAGGTTGTTATATGAAGGGATCATGTAGAAAATGGAAAGGTGATGTAGGTGGAGAGATGTGAAAAAATTAGGAATAGAATGTACCCCCAACTCAAATGACGGAAAAAAACCGACTCATGCATGAACCTAAGACATGGTCATGGTGACATATACTCAAAATGTGTGCTAAGACTAGTGAGTGTAGGTGACATAATAAGACTCGTGTCACGACCATGTGGCTAGACTATGTGACTAGACTCAAGCAAAGACTAAGTTAAGACTTCACGTTATGCATTAAACCAGAAAGGCTGTGGTATTTTAGTCATTACTTTTGATATGTGACTCTGATTGGGATGAAACCAACTCCAAATTAAAGATAAAACTCGGGGCTACAGATCCATAGGTTGTACAACTCGTATTTCTTCCTATAACTCTGGCTATGACCAAAACAAGTTGACGCTTGTGCAGTATACGGGAAAAAATCCGGGTTGACTTAAAGGGACTATGAATCGATTTTAGACATATTTATTATCTCAAATTAATTAATTAATTAAGAAAAGTCCTTTAGTCTTTAATTAGTTTATTAAGACTTATATACAAACACAATTCAAACCAAACGGTTAGTTTAGTCACATAATAAGTATGCACAAGTAAGAGATGCACAAGTAGTCACAACATGATGCAATGAGTTTGCAACCTAACCATGGCTCTAGTTCTGTAAAGTTCGGGATATGGGTTAGTCAAAGAGGGTCCATGGTTAATTTTCCGGATGCACCACGCGGAAGCCTTACCTTTTTAAGGAATGGCGCGAGTGGATGGGACACCGCGAGTTAAAAACTCGCTTCCATGGTTTGGTGAATTCAACATTCTCGGATGTACCCTTTGTTACAACGAGCATTCAATCAGGCAGATGGAGCATGAATTCCCAGAGGGTTATTTCCATATGTAGAACACATATGGTTTCAGAAAAGTGAGAAAAACTCAATCAAGAAGTAGGATCGAGCAAACAGTGCTAAAAACTGGTCAAAATTAGAACGCATATTTCTGGCTCGGTATTGGAAGAACTTGGCACCTGCAAATAGAGGTCGGCGTCGCGATTTGGCTTTGACGCCTGGCAACAGAAGCTATCGCATGGCGCCAAAATCAAATCATTGGCGCTAGACTCTGCTTTCTGACGCTAGTTCGTACATGCCTCATCAGCTTTTGGTGCTCGATAAAATTTTCCAGATTCGAGCATCATTATTTCGATCCTTGTTGTGAAAGATATTCCTCAAATTTCCTACGTGTAAATATCCTATGTTTTTAACTCATTACGGATGGTCTTTCCAATGAGATCTTTTTTACGCATATAACAATAATGTTAATCAAAATTGCACACATGAAATACTTAGAATTTTTCGAGTCTCATCCACTCATTCTAAATCATTGCCAAAATAAATTTTAGGATTTAAAATAGAAATCCTCCCATTAGAGTCGCCAAAAAAATGTAGGTAATATTTCAAGATTACCCCAAACTTGAACCCCACTGTGATCATACACTTAAGCATGGTGGCGTCCAAAGGGAAAGAAGCTAGAGCAAAAGAGTTGCCAACAAGTTTTAGGAACTTGTAAACCGTTCACGAGGTGAAGGTTACACCCTTTAACGATCCAAGAGATCGTCAACTCCAATAGGTCTGGAACCATGACTGTTAGTTCGGGGATGAAGGTACAAATCCAACCTAAAAGAGATTGAACTTGCCCTAATAATAGGCCTCTACTTTATTCTGATCGTATTCATGTGCGCTTTCTAACTAACATGCAATCATTAGGATTACCCTAAACTTGTTTAATCTATGTTGGTTGAATATTAATGCACAAACAAAACTATTATTGGCGATCACTTCAATTATAATCAAATTAACCTTAAACAAGATTATTAATTATCTTATTAAGCATGATTACAAGTACTAATTCCCTTTAAACATGCATAAAAGGTGTGATCTAGCAATAACAATAATAATCATCAAGCAACATAATAATAATAATAATCATGATAAAGCATAATAATAATAGCAAGATCCCAGGCATGATACTAACGAGATTAATAACAAAACCTAGCATGTCACTAAGCAATAAAAATCAAAACTTTAGCCCTAACATGACACTAACATGATATTAGGAAAGAAAATAGGAAGCATCACAGAAATCACAATTGCCATATTTGATATTAGAAATTATAGTTTTTACCCTAAACATGATACTAGAAATTATTGTTGTCATTTAAAACATCAAGCATCCTAACATGATACTAGGAATCATAATAACAACCTAGACATGATTTCTATATCATAATATCAATTAAACAATTAAAGTACTTACTTGGATGCTTCGTACCTCTTTCTAATAACAAGATACACGCGTTAGTAACTTCAAGGAAAATATAAAACAACAATTAAATTAAATAATTGAAATAGAGATTTGGGACCAAACCCTCAGAAATTAAAACCTTTCACGTCTAAGGAGAAGGCAACTTCGAACTTGGCTAGGTGATTCTAAATCTTGTGAATGCAGAATTTTGTATGCAAAAGCCTAGAAACAGAGAATATCAAGAAAATATTGAAGAGAGTTGGTGATTTTTGATGAGATGAATTGATTATATTTGATTTTGAAAACGGAGGATTTAGCAGGGTATTTATAGAGAAAATTAGTCGGATATGATAAAAAATTGAATCAGAGTTTCGACGAGAATAAAACAACTTTAGCGCCAAACGCTGAACATTAGCACCAGGCGCTTATAACTGGTGTTAGGTGCTAATAGTCGTTTTTACGCGTTTTCTTAATTTTGATAAAATTTAGCCTTACAGAAGGGCAAAATCGTATTTTCTTTAAAAACACTTCTTTTATTCTGATTAAAACTCTAAAAAGTCAACTATAGTAAACTTATCAATGCAAATTAAATTAGGAATGTAAAGAACCTTCTATAAGAATCTAGAAGACTAAAATCAATTCTAATTGCATTAGGAATGATAAACCAATATTAGGCCCTCCTCTAGATCATTGGGCCGCACATAACTATCAAACCGAGCCCAATTTGGTAATTTGGTCATAACTTCCTCATTATTCATCGGAATTGGTCTTATAATATATCGTTGGAAAGCTTTTTTCAATCGTCATCCAAATATACCATTATTAGACCCTTGCCATGGACCAAACCAAATTGGATTGGCTGTTTTCTTAAAATAGGTTTTCAAAAACAAAGAGAAAGAAAAGAATTAAAAGCTAACTACAACACTAGACTTTCCACACTTTCACTTCATTCGATTATGATTTGACATGAAAGGTACTCATCATTGGGTTTTGTTTTGGGTGGACACAAATGGGTGTCTACAGTAGCCCATAAAGTAAACCTTATCAGATTTGGGATGAAGTTTGTCAGAAATCAATTTCTTGACATATGCTTCGCATCCCCATATCTTTAGAAAAGTCAACCTAGGAGGTTTGTTCATCCATAACTCGTATGGAATCTTTTCTACAGCTTTAGACGGAGCACGGTTCAGTGTTAGTGTCGTAGTTAAAAGTGTGTGTCCCAAGAAAGAGATAGGAAGATCACTAAGACCCATGGTTGATCGTACCATGTCTAACAAGGTTCGATTTCTCCGTTTGGATACTCGTTCCATTGTGGAGTTTGTGGAGGTGTCAGTTCTGAAAGTATACCATGATCTTTCTGTAATACCCAGTATTTTCATAGGTATTTTCTAATTAATTAATTAAGAATTATTTTATAAAAAGGGTGTTTTAGTAAATTTATTATTTGGAGCCAAAATAATATTTGAATTTTGGCGCCAAATATAAGTATTTAATCATTTGAATAATTAATTATTTTTGGATTTCTAAATTAAAAATATAGGTTTAATTATCTTTTTTAAGGTCGGTCCATATTTTATTATACTAACTATTTCAAGAGAAATATCTAATATACATTATGTATTTAACTAATTTTAAATTATCTAAAATATTTATTTAATATTATTTTCGTTTTTATATTAAAAATATAAAAAAATAAATAAAAATAAAAATAATTGTGAAACGTGATTTGATCATGTTTTGAAGAGTGATTGTTATCACTTTAGTTTGTTAATTATTATATTTTAAATTAACCTCTAATTCTTTTTTTCATTATCTCATTTTGTTCCTATCTTTTTTCTCCCAACCATATGTATATTCATTTAAATTTTATTATCTTTTAACCCAACTATTAATCTAGACTCAATTTGATTCAAGTACCTTAACAACCCAAAAAACTTATCACATTTTCTAGTAATCATATCACACCTTAAGCTCTATCCTTTCTACACCCTCAACACTATAAATAGACTCTTAATTCTTCCCACTTATTCACACCAATTCTCTACTTTTCTTCTCTACTTTTTACACAAATCATCCCATTTATCTTTGAATCCAATATTCAAGCACTTTAGGTCAGTTTTTGGGATATTGACGTTTCACAAAAGATTGTTCCTCTCAAAAACTTCTTGAGGTTAGGCTCAAGAATCACCCAATTTGGAGTTTTATTAAAGGATTGATAGCCTCTGCAAGTTCTGCCTATTCTTTCCAACGCAAATCCAATTTTTCTCTTTTCCTTGGTTTCTTTTCTTTTCTTATTCTCTTCTCTTATTATTATTATTATTATTATTATTATTATTATTATTATTATTATTATTATTATTATTATTATTATTATTATTATTATTATTATTATTATTATTATTATTATTATTATTATTATTATGGGGGATTTATAAATAATTATTATGAGTAGTTTTAATTATATACAATCATATTTTTGATAATGTTTATGTTGAAAGGTTCATGTACATATAGTTGGGAGGTTTTAATTTAATTATTTGTGATTATTTGTTAACCTTATATTGATTATGGTTATATTTATTTGTAGGGTGTGTTCAATCAAGGTTCTAATGGTTCTTTTTGTGTGGTTTTTCTAGCAAGGATCAAGGTACGTTTAGGTGGCTAGATACCTTTGAAAGTAATTGGTTTGAATAATATGTTTTACATGATTTGATTGGTGATTAAATTAAATTGATTTTGAAATAAATTATGTTTGAAGGTATTTATTTTAATAAAAATATTTGAATGATTGATTTTGAAATTATGTTTTGAATGGTTTGGATTACCTATCATGTTTAAATAATATTGGGAACTATTGGATATTAAAAGGATTTATTAAACCATTGAATTATTATTATTAATGCTTTATAAGCATGTTAGTAATCCCACTATGCAAATTTGGTTCATTGATAAGGTCTTGGACTTTGTATGACCGGGTCTTTCCTCAAGAATAGCCTTGTAATATAAGGAGACTAGCTTGGGGGGTGTGCACACTTGGGTGAGGAATTGGATTAAAAGGAATTGCTTCTTAATAAAGGAATTGGTTTTATTAACTATCATTTTGAATATTGAATCATTGGAATCGGTTTTGGAATAATGAGTTTTGAATTTATTGGATTAATTATTGGAATTGGTTTTAAAAGCATGTTTGAAAATAATTTGAGTTAACACTATCTTGCACTTATCGTACTTAACATATTTTGCTAATCCGTATTTCTTATTTGTCTTGGTTTGCCCTGTTTACCGTAATGGTAAGCAGTGTTGACTATTTTCAGGTGGAGTCATGAATGAGCATATGGGAGTCCAGGGATTTGCTTCACCTAGTTTAGGAATGTTGGAATTGTCTTTATTTTTGAGCACTAATAACAATGTTACTATTTTTTTAAGTATTAATAAAAGAAAATTGAGTTTCCGCTGCAAGTTTTGTTGTTGAGTTAAGTACTTTGAGTAGCCTTGCGTAATCACGCGGAGGTAATACGCCCAAGTCTATCTTTACGGTATAATTATATGTATTATACTAGTATTTCCGTAGAGGGAGATTTGGGGGTGTTACACTTTCAGATGGTCATCGAATTCTTGGCTCAAGTATTCACCACCTCGATCCGATCGAAGAGCTTTGATTTTCTTACCAAGTTGTTTTCCACTTCACTCTGAAATTCTTTGAACTTTTCAAACGATTCAGATTTGTGTGACATTAGGTAGACATAGCCATATCTACTATAGTCGTCTGTGAAAGTAATGAAATATTGATGTCCATTTCTTGTGGCGGAGCTCATTAGTCCACATACATCGGTATGTATTAGACCTAATAAGTCACCTGCTCTTTCTCCCAACTTGGAGAATGGCTGCTTTATCATCTTGCCTAATAAACATCCTTCGTAATTCTCAAAAGATTCTAAATCAAAAGAGTCAAGAACGCCTTCTTGAAGAAGCTTCTTGATGCGTTTGATGTTAATGTGGCCAAGACGACAATGCCACAAGTAAGTTTGATTTGACTACATGGTCTTAGCTCTTTTGGTATCATAATAAAAAAATTTGTCTAAATACACAAAAGTGCCATTTCCATAAATATAATCAATACATGCAACAAAAGTCTTGTGATCAAGGTTAAAATGACGTACATCGTCACAAGATCAAATTATGGTAGATAAAACTCAATAAGTTTTAGAATTTTGACAAAATACATGAGATTACAAGCTTTTTTTGGATATATTTTCTTCATCTTCCACTTGTGTATTCATATCCATTTGAAAATCGCCGCTCACTTTGTTCCTGAAATAGGAGCATAAAGTGAGTCAATTTTTCGGTATCTAATACCTTACAAATTGCTTATATTCAAGTGTCAAGATGATACCTGAGATTGAGGCTTCTTTTCCTCTTGCCTCATCTTCCAGATACTCGCTACATTCTATTTTGTAGTTACCTTGCTTACTATAATAGAAGTAGCGCATCTTAGCGTTGTTCTTGAGCTCCTTCTTCTTGGGCCTTAGAGCAAACTTAGCCGCCTTGCAAGAATAGGTTTTCTGGAGCTCTTGGACAACTTCCTTGTAGGAAAGTTTGTTCCGATTGTTGTTAAGTCGCATCTTAATTACAACGTACCCTGAGTGGAGTGAGCTTAAAAGCATATGAGCCGCTTGCTCATCCTCCACCGGCCTACCAATCAGTTCCAAATGGTTAAATAACCTTTTCATCTTTTGCACATGGGCTTGAAGTGGCATCCCGGGTTTAAGTCTTGCACTATAGACCCTAGCCCATACTTCTTGCCTCTCTTTGCTGAGACCCCCGTCTTGCGGTGGCTTGATCCTCATGTTAGACAGTAACCTAGTAACTTCTTCCATAAGTCCACCATAGTTGCCCCTATCGCTCTTTGTGACCCTCAGATTGACCACATCTTCTAGAGCCTTGAGGAGTACATCCGGAAGGTAATTGGAGAATTTCTTCTTCCACTGTTCTAGAATGGAGTTGTCCATGAGTCGAGAGAATCTCTTGCAATTATAACTCCACTCCTCATGAGCCTCATCGCTCATAACCCCTTTTGAGTAGAAACTCGGGATAGGTTTATCCAAGATATGCTCTAAGTAGCAATTGCGGAGGGTCAAGTGGAGTTCTTCCTCCTATTCCTTGAAGTTTACCAAATTCAAGCTAAATGGTAACCTCTTGGGAAGTTCTGGGAATATTAGATTGTTGTCGATAGTTGAAGACATGATTCAACAATTGAAAGAGTTTTAATGAAAAACTATTTGTAATACTTAAATAAGATTGAATTTAATTCATTCATATTTCAAACTTACTTAACGTCTTATTCACACTAAAAATTTATCCCCTTTTAGTTAAAATAAGTCGATTCCAAGATCAAACGAAACAAATAGTGGCTAAGCATGCTTTGGCTTGTCTTAGCGCTCAATCTCCCAAGGTAAGCAACGCTTTGCTAATGGCTCTAAGCCACTCTTGGTTTAATAAATCGTCGCATCTAATGCTCTCTCAACAATTTATTCACTTTGCCACGACATGTTAGGACTCCATCACACATATCGTTGAGTACAACCAAAACCAACTTGCATACCCGGTATGCCTTATGAGTCTAGGGAGTAGTAGTGATGCCTTGCTTTGGCGTAGCCCATCACTACTCTCAATAGGTCGATAAGTATTGTTTTGGAATGGCAATTTTACTCAATATTTAGGGACCTAGGGTTTCTATGTTGGTTGATTTAAGTGAACTTAATTAATCATCACAACATTCGAAATCCTAAACATGCATCTAACATATAATTCATATATAAATAATCATGAATATGTAAAGCATTAGCATTTTGATGCATATTGGCAACTAGCATGACCCCTTGAATTCTTCAAGTCTTTTAAAGGTCTTCTTTTGCAACTTCATGGCTTTGTCTTCCAAGAACCTTCGTCCTCAAGACTTGACCATAATTATGCAATACTAGTATATACTATTAGGACTAATCTAAATATTAAGGTACAAAAATACTTAACTGTACGCAGACCGTATTTAGATTTACAAAAATACATCACATATCGCAATCCGTATTTTCTATCCTAATCGGGCCCCACTAGCTACCATTTTTATAAAACATGTGTAAGAGTATACATTCCATTCATCCATTTACTATTTGTGAATGGACCATGCATTTTACAACAATAAACAAGTAACGATGCATAAACTCGCAATAACTAGTAACTAATCTAGGTGGTTAATCCAATTAACACGCCTAATTAAAACTAGTCAAAGTTATTTTAACCGATTATGTAAATAAGCGCAATTAATATTTGAAGCTCCCACTAAATTCCGCATCCACTTAATTAATCCAATTAATTAAGCCGGTAAAACCCAATTATTTGCCAAAATAAAATTTTGCAAATACCGCTCTTAAAACCGAGGCCTAGCCTCAAAAATTTATTAAAATAATTAAAACCAAATTAGATTAATAAAATAATTAAAATGGCAAAATAAGCAAACACGAAGCCAACCGTACTCAAGTGGTTCACGCACTACATACGTGCCATATGAAAATCAAGGTTGTCTAACAACCCCGCACTATACGGCTTGGCGCACATGCCTTCACCACCCCACGTAGCACTAGTTAGGTACACCCTAGTAGCATTTGCTATGGGTTACAAGGTGCTAGACACAAGGCCACGGCTGCTTTCCTCTTTACACCAAAACACCAAGCTTATATACGCACTCAAAACGCTCGCACACCCTACCGCACCATAGCAGCTATGTGTTGCGCTACAGTAGCAGCACACACGCACGTAGCACAGCCGCAGCACGCTGCTACTTGGTTAGTGCTGCTACGTTGCTGTTGTGGCTAGGTGCTCATGCCACGCACATGGCCGCAAGCAACCATCGAGCAGCCCCTTGACAGCCACATGCGGGCTGCTATGCAGCCCGACAAGCCAAGGGAGGCTTTGCCTCTATTTGCGTGCCATAGCCTTGGGATTTGAATCCCAAATTTTGCGTAACAATTTATTAATTCTAAATTAATTTTAGAACTAATTTTCATGAGCAAAATTGAAAATTTAAACAAGTCTAACTTTAATAAAAATCATCCAAGTGCATGTAACCAAAATTATTTCCAAGAACCAGTCTTTAATAAAATTGGTTTAATTTGGTGCAACAAAACTAAAAGGGCAATTACTCACTATTAATTTAATTAATTTAAATTAATATTGAGTTTTTGACAAATAAAAAGGAGTTGGAAAAATGAACATAATTTAATAAAGATTCCATCTTTAATACTTGTGAATCCTTGAAAAATTATATCTTCCAATATGAAGATAAACACATTTCTATCACAAAATTCAAACTTTATGACTCCAATCAACTAAAAAATTCATGGAATTTAGTAACTCAAATTTTCAATCACTTAACAAAATTAAAGATTGAATCTTTAGTACTTAGGAGCCTCAAAGAACAACAATTTCACACTTAATGCAATTAATTTGCAATTATGTGAAAAATAAAACCAAGCTTTCAAACACAAATTACCACCAAGTTATCATGCCTAAAGTGATTTAAAATTGCATATAAAATAAGTATTGAACCAATTACATAACCACCATAAATATGCAATTAATTTTCAAGGTTAGAAAGAATTAAAATTTTTCGTAAAAACGAAAAATCCCTCGAGAAGTGCATTTCTGGTCGTTTTTGCCTAAAAACCGAGTTCTGAAAGGGTAAACCATTTTCGGAACACCTTTTCCACCCAAAATTCACTATTTTTGGGTCGAAATCTGGGTTCAGGAGCTACAGTCAGCTCTAATCCGAGGTTAAAATGGATAAAACGAGCTACTAATCTAATTAGCAATTTAAAACCAGAAAAATTAAGCCATAAAAACACCTTGAAAAATAATAAGATTTTAAAAATAAACGAGCGTGGCTTCGATACCGCTGTTGGAATTTGGTGAGTCCGACTCACCGCTGAAACAAACCCAAAAACAAGACAGCACTCGCAATAAAAAAACCATAAACATAATTAAATTAATCACAATATTAAGATAAAATGATTACCTTTGGAGTGTGCTTCACCCGATCGCTAGGGCTCTTACTTGAAAGCTAGCTTCGAAATTATGAAGCCTCCGACGATGATCCACCCGCAACAATGATCACCGACAAGGTCCAATATCTTGGGGTTAGCAAGACCCGACCGATAAACCCGAGTAATTAAGTTCAAAGGCTTTCACGAAATGTGATACCTTTTCCAGCTCTTGAGTTCAAGGGTTTTCACTTACTTGTGACCCCCTTTCAACCTCTTACTCAAGCATCATATACAATGCCCTTACTTGAATATTTATAGAAAATGATGAGAGTATGATTGTCTCTCGCACCAATGTGGGATAGTGAGATTTTTACATTTTATTTATAAGGTAAATAAAATTATTTAAGCAAGCTAGTAATAAATCAACAAGCGTCAACTATTCATAAGAGAGCAAGTGAGGACCACTTGGAGAGGGGGGCCAAACTTTCTCCCCACTCTCTCCCTCTCCATGTGCCACATGTCCTACCTTTAAATGCTCCCATTTACTCCTCCCTTGCACACGGCCCAGCTACCCACACACTCGGCCCAGCTACCCGCACCATAGAGTTGTGGGCTGCTGCTGCTTACGGCTAGCAAGCCTTGCACTCCAAGTGCGGGTTGCTGTTGCTTGCAGCCAGCATGTCGCGCACTCCGAGTGCGGGCTGCTGCTGCTCGCTGCCAGCATGCCACGCACTCCAAGTGCGGGCTGCTGCTGCTTGCATCCAGCATGCCGCGCACTCCGAGTGCGGGCTGCTGCTGCTCGCTGCCAGGCTGCCGCGCACTCCAAGTGCGGGCTGCTGCTGCTGCTCGCTGCCAGTCTGCCGCACACTCCAAGTGCGGGCTACTGCTGCTCGCTGCCCTTAGAAGCCGGGGCTGGTCCATAGCTGCTAGCACGCACCAGCCAGCCCAGGCTCGGCATGGTGCGCATGCTAGACACCATGATATGCATTATGCCCCTAGCACTCGGATTGCTCAAGGCACTCCGATGCTAGGGGTTGTAGGGAATATT
Organism: Chenopodium formosanum; assembly: GCA_024500155.1. Taxonomy (NCBI): domain Eukaryota; kingdom Viridiplantae; phylum Streptophyta; class Magnoliopsida; order Caryophyllales; family Amaranthaceae; genus Chenopodium; species Chenopodium formosanum. The sequence continues at coordinate 24,534,548 of CM044880.1, forward strand.
TCAAGGATTACCCCAAACTTGAACCCCACTATGATCATACAATTAGGCATGGTGGTGTCCAAAGGGAAGGAAGCTAGAGCAAAGAGTCGCCAACAAGTTTTAGGAACTTGTAAACCGTTCACGAGGTGAAGGTTACACCCCTTAACGATCCAAGAGATCGTTAAATCCGATAGGTCTAGAACCATGACTGGTAGTTCGGGGATGAAGGTACAAATCCAACCTAAAAGAGATTGAACCTGCCCTAATAATAGACCTGTACTTTATTCTGATCGTATTCATGAGCGCTTTCTGACTAACATGCAATCAATAGGATTAACCCTAAACCTGTTTATCTATGTTGGTTGAATATTAATGCACAAACAAAACTATTATTGGCGATCACTTGAATTATAATCATATTAATCGTAAACAAGATTATTAATTATCTTATTAAGCGTGATTACAAGTACAAATTCCTTTTAAACATGCATAAAAGGTGTGATCAAGCAATAAATATATATATAAAGCAACATAATAATAATCATAAATTAATAATGAATTATAATCATAATAATGATAATCAATATTAATTATCATATTAAACCATAATAATAGCAAGATCCTAGGCATGATACTAACAAGATTAATAACAAACCCTAGCATGTCACTAAACATATAAAGACCAAAGCTTTAACCCTAACATGATACTAACATGAATATTATGAAAGAAAATAGGAAGCATCATAGAAATCATAACTGATATATTTGATAATAGAAATTATAGTTGTTACCCTAAACATGATACTAGGATGATCTAAACGCCCTCACATGACACTAGGAATCATAATAACAACCTAGACATGATTTCTAAATCATAAGTATCAATAAAAGCACTTACTTGAATGCCTCGTATCTCTTTCTAATAACAAAATACACACGTTATTAACTTCAAGGAAAATAATATTCAAAACAATTAAATTAAATAATAGAGATTTAGGACAAAACCCTCACAAATACCAAACCTTTCACGTCTAGGGCGAAGGCAACTTCGAATTTGGCTAGGTGTTTCTTGGTCTTGTGAATTCAGAATTTTGTATGCAAAAGGGTTGGTTTAGAAAAGAGAGAAAATAAGCTTTAGCTTAGAGAGAGGAGAGAATTAAAAAACTAGAGAGTTGATGATTGAAAACGGAGGTTTTAGGAGGATATATATAGAGAAAATCATCCAAACAGATAGAAAAACAAATCAGAGTTTCGACGAGGATAAAACAGGTTAGCGTTAGACGCTGAACACTAACGTCAAGCGCTGAGGCTAGCACCAGGCGCCAAGAATTAGCGCCAGGCGCTAATGCCTGTCGTCAGGCGCTAACAATTATTTTCACGCGTTTTCTTAATTCTGATACAATTTAGCCGTACAGAAGGGAAAAATCGTATTTTCCTTAAAAACACTCTTTTATTCTGATTAAAACTCTAAAAAGTCAACCAAAGTCAATTTATCAATGTTAATTGAATTAGGAATGGAATATAACCTTCTACAAAAATCTAGAAGACTAAAATCAATTCTAATTGCATTAGGAATGATAAATCCATATTAGGCCCTCCTCTAGATCATTGGGCCGAATATAAGTATCAAATCGGGCCCCGTAAGTAATTTGGCCATAACTTCCTCATTATTCATCGGAATTGGGCTTATAATATATCGTTGGAAAGCTCTTTTTAAGCCCCATCCAACTACACCATTATTGAATCCTTTCTATGTACCAAACCAAACTGGATTGGCTGTTTTCTTAAAATAGGTTTTCAAAAACAGAGAGAAGAGAAAAGAAATTAAAACTATCCGTAACACTAGACTTTCCACACTTTCACTTCATTCGATTATGATTCGACGCGAAAGGTACTCATCACCGGGTTTGGTTTTGGGGAGACACAAATGGGTGTCTACAGAAGCCCCCACTTTGGCTGAGTTTGGAGAAACGCGAGTTTCGAAAACAAAAATCAAAGTATCGATAGGGACGGAGAATGATTCAGAATGTTCTGCGATCCTAAATCATTCTTGTAATGCCGATACCTGAAAAACTAGCCTTAGTTAAACAGATAAAAGAGTTAAGAAGCGCGTATCTTGCACCGTCGAGCACACGTCTCTAAAAGTATACGATTTGTTTCTGTATCGCTGTATTTTTTATAACCTTACGCAAGCAAAGGAATGCCATCCTGCTGTTTGTTTTGACGACCTCCTGTAAGCTAGAGAATGCCGCCTGAAGACTGTTACGCTTGTAACTGCCTCCAATTCTTCCATGATAGACTTTCGCAAGCTAGAGAACCCCATCAAAGATTGCTTCGCTTGAAACCACCTTCTAGCGCTTTGTGACCATCTTCCGCAAGCCAGAGAGCACGATCGAAGATAACTTCGCTTGAAATCACCTCCAGTTGTTTATGACAACTCTCCGCAAGCTAGGGAACGCTGCCGAAGATATCCTCGCCTGAAGTTATCCTCATTTGTTGCGATAATATTCCGAGGAAAATTACCGAAGACCAACGCTTGTCGATCTTTAAAAGTTTGCTTGAACTTTTCTTCCGCTATGCCAGTACGTCGGCGCTTTTGCTGCTTTTGAACCTGTATTTCGGTGCCTTCTGAATTATGAACCAGTATTGCTAAGTGAGACGATCATTCATCAGGTCGATCACTTTATGCAATTGTAATCAAGCCGATGACTAAATCATGTCGAATTGATTAGAAGGGGCTAACTGGTGTGTCAAGGAGCCTAAAATGTTGTGAGAGGTCGAAATAACCATACTGAATGGCTGAGCATTCTGTCGCCACTAAAATATTGCTGGCGCCACATATTTAGCTCTAACGCCAGGTGCTGGAACTAGCGGTAGGCGCTAAACCTTATCGTCTGGTGCCAAAGCCTGTCGCTTGGCGCTAGAGTCGGGATTTCCGTATATATCCCTTTCTTCGTCATTTCCGCTGCAACTGCTTGCTTTTGCTCGAGAATCACCGGTGAAACTCAATTCACTCGTTCTTGCTCGTTTCTCAACCGAATTCACTCAAATTTGTTGCAAATCAAAGCTTATTTCATCCATTTTCCCGATCTATGTAAGTTTTCTCCAAACTCACTCCGGTTTTGATGAATTTTGCACATGTTTGTTCACGAATTTCTTGAAAATTGAAAACTTCAACTGCTTAATTCACTTTGTTTGTCAAATTTTATGCCATGAAATTGCTTGATTATGTTTATATATTGCCACAACAAGAAAATAGCCTATTTCCGATCGAAAATATCTGTCGCTGAAGTTTGGAAATCCGTCGCAAAACACATTTACGATGGAATTCCGTCGTTGGGTTCTGTTGGAAAATAGTTGGTAGGAAAAACATGTTTTTTCGAGGAAAATTCTGTCGTAAAGGGGTATTCCGACGGATTTTCCGACCGAAAATAATCCGTCGGAAATTATTTTGACTTTTGTGAGTATTCCATCGCAAATTTACGACGGAAAAGTCCGTCGTTGGATGGACCACAACGACGGAAAATTCCGTCGCAAATTAAACTTTACGACCGAAAAATATCTGTCGCTGCTGATGAATTTTGCGAGGAAAATAAATCCTTCGTTGGCTTATGACGGAAAATTCGGTCGCTAGCTAGCGACGGATCCATATTCCGTCGCAAAGCACATCATTTTCCGACGGATTTTTTACCCTTTTTTCCATCGCAAATTCTGTTTATCCGACTATTACTTTTCCGTCGCAAAATTATTTTTCCATTTCGACCACAATCCAATATATTTCTATAATAACAAATATCATTAATAGCGTATGTTCCGGCATCTAATACCTGTGATAATTAAAACCATAATCGAATTACGAAAATATTAATAAATATATTTTCACAAAAGCTATATGCTTAAGTAGAACATATCCAAAAGCTACATAATATATAGTAAGTTCTACAAAAGAGGGAACATAATCAAACGCTACATAAATTCAAATTAAGTACATGTCCATACTACATAAACCTAAGCTAGGCTAAAAAACTGCATGGGTACCCTGGCTTGCTCCTCCACTACCCGGGTCATCCCTAGGGTCTCGACGTTGAGGCTGAATGGTGGAACATGTGTCGCTGTTGCCGAATGGTCTCATAAAGTCATTCCACCTCTCCCCGGCTCTCCTCTCCATTACGGCCACTTCAGCTTGAATTTGAGCTTGCATCTCAACTTCCATTTCACTTCAAAGTTCACTCCTTATTTCACTCCGAGTTCACTATGGATCTCACTATGAAGACCCTTAACACTATGCTCCATCTGATCCTGCATCTGAGAAACAACGAACGGTGTGTACTGTTGTGAAGACCTAGACACTCAACCCATCCGGTCGCCATAGTACAGCTCCGCACTTTGGCCAAGTCCCCTCACCCGACCCTTCTTGTTGCGACCACCCACAATCTCCCAATACAACTCGTTAGGACTCTTTTTAATCCCTTGAGTGGTGGCTTCTTCAACCTTCTTCTGGTAGGTCTCCTACAAGAAATACATTATACAATTATATATGATTTTAATAATTTACCAACAACATAAGTTACAAGTAAAGCAAATAAACATATAAATGAATGTGACTTGAAATCACATAAAAGAAGCAAATTTCTAAGTTTATGGGTCTATATCCTAAAAATGAAGCCATTTCAAGCCAAAATGGCTTCTTACATGCCTATTTTGTTTTTCTTAACTTTTGAACTCATTATTTCTTAAACCATCTCATATTTACATATTTATAAGAGATTATAACTTGAAATCAAATAAAAAAAGCAAATTTCTAAGTTTATGGGTCCATATCCTCAAAATGAAGCCATTTCAAGCCAAAATGGCTTCTTACATATCTATTTTGTTTATTTCTTAACTTTTGAACTCATTATTTCTCAAACCATCTCATATTTACATATTTATAAGAGATTATGACTTGAAATCACATAAAAGAAGCAAATTTCTAAGTTTATGGGTCCATGTCCTCAAAATGAAGTCATTTCAAGCCAAAATAGCTTCTTACATGCCTATTTTATTTATTTCTTAACTTTTAAACTCATTATTTCTCAAACCATCTCATATTTACATATTTATAAGAGATTATGACTTGAAATCAAATAAAAGAAGCATATTTCTAAGTTTATGGGTCCATATCCTCAAAATGAAGTCATTTCAAGCCAAAATGGCTTCTTACTATCACTACTGGTATTATCACTACTATCATCTAAAAACACATCGATGTCATCATCCTCGTCACTGTCACTAGAGTCAACGCTGGATTCATCATCTGATTCGCTTGAGATTATTAAGTCGCCATCATCATCTTCATCGTCATCCTCAACTGGGTCGAAGTCAGGAATGTCATTTGGTGGACAAAGCGTTGCATATACTTCTGGGGACGGTGCCTGCAAAAACTCAAGGTCTACTGGAGCATCAACCACTGACCTTGCTTGTGTTTTAAACACAGACCACCATTGAACTCGATCCCGTTTTAGGCTAGAGTAGGATGTGTAGTACACTTGGGTCACTTGATAAGATAATACGAAGGGATCATACTTGGGGTATTTCTTAGTATGATTCACTTCGACAAGCTTGTATTTTTCATGTATGTTCATGCCCCTAGCACAATCCATCCAACTACACTTAAACAGTATAGTCTTATACTCTTTTTTTGGACCAGTGTAGACAAGTTCAATTACATCGTCTAGAATGCCAAAGTACTCTCCACCGTCCTCACTAGATACACAAACACCATAATTCATCGTAGACTTGTGTTTACCATAGGAATGTGTATGGAAATTAAATCCACCAACAAAAATCTGCCTCCAAGTTCGAACACGCTTGAAAGGACGCATGCACAATGCTTGGAGGACATCCGAATTCGGTTTCTCTTCAACCACCTATTTACGTCACAATAGAAGAATTAATTGTAGTGAATTTCAATATCTAAAAGTCATATTTAAAGAACAGCTAGAACAATTCTATCACCTAATGGTGAAACCAATCAGAGAATTCGACGTCACATTTCTCCATGACTTCTTCTCTACACAAAAAAGGGCGGGTACTAAGAACGTAGTCCTCAAACTTCCTATTAGGTCAATGACACGAGATAAATTAGTAATTCAACCAAATTAATTCTTCAAAACTATAAATAAAATTCAATCCTTAGCACGTATACCTTTTGTATTCACCAAGAATGTCGCAGTTTCGTAAAACGAACAAATGAGCACACTCGAGTTCCTTTTCATCTAAGTACCGAGTTTTACCCTCAGTTGAGACACGACCGCTATCCACCGAGAACAACTCTGGTAAGTCATCATTGTCCAATGTGGATTCCACGTCTACATTAACATTTCGACAAAGATCCCGAGTTTTTGTGTCAACTGACGCCTGAAAGTAATTTGAGCAAAAGTTTTATATCTCTTCGGTGAGATAAGAATTGCATATTGAACCTTCAACTCGAGCCTTGTTCCCAATTTTACGTTTCAAGTGATTAAGGAACCTGCATTTAAATTAGTATAAATAATTGCGTAAATAGGTCATGACTAAGAAAGTTTTGTATGAAAGAAGTTAATGGGACTTTGATTTACCTTTCGAAGGGATACATCCATCTATATTGAATAGGACCACATAACTTGCCCTCATATGGTAAATGAATAGGTAAATGCTCCATAGAGTTTAAGAATGCAGGAGGGAAAACCTTCTCAAGCTTGCAAAGGATTTCAGCTTTGTTTTTCTCTAATCGCTCCATGTCACTAACTGTGATTGTGTAACAACACAAATCACGGAAGAATTGACTGATCTCTGTAACCGCATTCCAAATATGGGTAGGGAGTGATTCCCTTAAAGCAGTGGGCAAAAACCTCTCCATGAACACGTGACAGTCGTAGATTTTCATTCCATGAAGCTTACAGGCTTGTAAATCTACGCATCTTCTCTAATTGAAGACATATCCATTTGGAAAACGCAACTGTTTAACCCATTCACACAACACTTTTCTTTGAGCCTTGTCAAGAGCGAATGGGGCTTTTGGCATGAACTCTTTTCCTCTATCATCTTCATGCATATGAAGTTGTGGCCGTTTACAATATTTGGTAATGTCATTTCGAGCCGATGGCGTGTCACATGTATGCTTTTTCACATCCATTATGGTGTGGATTAACTGATCTAAGAATTTCTTTTCAATGTACATGACATCCGAGTTGTGACAGATGAGCAAATGCTTCCAATAAGGAAGTTCACACAACGAGGTCTGTTTGAACCACCCTTTTTTTTGCATTTTTAGGTGTTTCAATGCCTCCGGCCCATCAGTTACCTTTGGAAGGTGTCTCACATATTCCCAAAATTCCTCACCTGACATGATGTGTGGCGGTGAACCTTTTTCGACTTTATTTTTACAAAATGCAGTTTTACTTTTTCAAAAAGGGTGATATGCTGGAAGGAATTAGCGATGGCAATCAAACCAAGAAACTTTGCCAATGTGTTCAAGCCAAAATGCTTTTCTTTTATCTATACAATAACAACAAGCCTTTTTACCCGCTGTGGTCCAACCAGACAACATACCGTAAGCTGGGAAGTCACTAACGGTCCAAAGGATGACTGCTCAAAGATTGAAATTTTGTTTCCTTGAAATGTCTTAAGTATTTGCGCCAACTTCCCATAATTGTTTCAACTCTTCTACCAAAGGTTGCATATACACATCCAAATTGCCCTTAGGGTTCTTAGGACCAGGAACGAGCAATGAAAGGAGCATTAATTGTCTTTTCATACACATTGAGGGAGGCAAGTTATAAGGGGTCAATATGACAGGCCAACAAGAATATTGTCCCCCAAACTTACCATGAGGAGCAAAACCATCTGTACACAAGCCAAGTCAAACATTACGAGGCTCATTGGAAAATTCAAGAAAGCATCTATCGAGGTGTTTCCAAGCTTCACTATCACTAGGGTGCGCCATTGTGCCTTGAACTCGAGGATTTTTAGAATGTCATGTCATTTCCTCCGATATGTTCTTGGTTGCATTGAGACTTTGCAATCTCGGTGTGATCGGAAAATAAATTAAAACATTCAAAGGCACTAAGCTACCTTTAGAAGTCTTTTTGTATTGGTCGCTACCACACAACCTACATGTAGATAGCTGAACATCATCCTTCCAAAACAGCATACATCCTTTCGGGCATGCATGAATCTTTTCATGAGGCAACTCCAACCCCTTCACAATCTTCTTCACCTCATAGAATGTGTCGGCCATATTGTTGTTGTTCGGAATCGCCTCATTGACCAAAGAAGGAAACCCATCAACAAATTTATGGGGAAAATTATACTCACACTTAAGACTAGTAATTCGGGCAGCCATCTCTAACACAAACAATGAACTTCCTTCGTATAATGGTCTTTCGGAAGCCTTTAACAAATCTAGGAAATGCTTAGCTTGTGCATTAGGCTCCTCTTCTGCCTCTTCTGAATGCCCTTGATCTTCATTATGACCAAAAGCATCGAAAACCATTTCACGATATTCATTTGACGGTCCTTCAGGATCTCCCGGAAAGCCTTCCCCATGACACATCCACTCATAGTAATTAGGTACGAAACCCTTGCGGTAAAAATAAATTTTAACAGTTTCCGCATCCCAAAGCCGTTTGTTCTTACATTTTAAACATGGACACCTAACTTCATTCGGGTTGCTACTCTCGGGATGATCTTCCACGTATTTAGGGAATTCGTCTACCCCATTCACAAATTCCATATTAATAGAATGCCTAACCTTCCTTTCATACATCCAGCTACATTCTATTCGTTTCATGATTACAACTTCTACACAAACTCACGAATATGTATAATCACATTAGTCACAAAGCGTATTGAATATGCTAATAAGATTATACATGATGTCCAAAGTCCCTTATCACTCCAACCTAGCCCATCCTTGGTTATTTAATCTCACTAGCGAATGTATGCCAGGTTATCAATTCTATGGAAAATCCGGCAGCATTTCCCTTATGTTCTCCAAGTACATGATGTAGGCTATTAGATAATCCGTCATATGTACCCAGAGAATATTGTAGAGAAATGATAAGCCAGGATATTCCCTAGAATCGATAACAAGGCATACATTCACCACCTAAGTGAGAATAAACGTCCAAGGACAGTCCCAACCGGGACTATCCAAGACATACTCCTAATGAGTATGCCCTGAACGGGTATCTAGGCAAATGATTATGCAAATGATCCATTCAAATGATTATGCAAATGATTACGCAAATTACATAACACAACCATTATAAAGTAAAGAACACTCATATTTAAATTATAATAATCATTAAAAGTAAACCAAATATATCATAATCATAATTAAATTGATATAAATAATCATATATAAACAACTAGTATTCATAATTAAATTGATATAAACAATTATATATTAATCATTACATTTAACATTATATAAAACAAATATATTTTACTAAATTAATTAAAGTACATTATATTAAACCAACATACATTATATTAAACTAACATATATTATATTAAACTAAACAAAACTAAAATACATTATTAAATTATAATAAATTAAACTAAACTAACATACATTATTATAATAAACTAAATCAATGTAAACAAACATATCATGCCGTACATTATTATAATAAAATATCAACCTAAACTAACATATCATGTCATACATTATTATACTAAACCAAACAAAATTAACATGTCATGTCTTACATTATTATAAAAAAAAAAACCAAACCAAATTAAACTTAACTAACATATCAACCATTATTATTTATTATAATAAATTAAAGCAAACTAAACTAATATACAATAAATACTTGAATAAACTAACATTTATCTAAGTCATTAAAATGCCAAGTATAAAGTAAAATAACACTTTTAGAAATTATAATGTCACTAACCTATAGATCTGCATTTTTTATTGAGATTCAAAGCAAGGAAAAGATACAAATCCTACAAATAATAACAATTAAACATTATTTAAGGTGTAAAATGTCAATTTTTATTTAAAAAAAAATGAAAAAAAGGGTAAAATAATAAACGAACCCTTACCGGCGGGAGGGTGAAGGTGGTGGTGGTTCTGGTAAGAGCGAGGACGGTGGAGGAACCTGAAAAAAAGGGTGGTGGTGGTGGTTAGGGTTGAATAAAAAAATAAAAATTAAAACATGAATTAAAAAAAAAACCCTCACCGGCGTTGCAGTCGGAGTTTTTGGAATGCCGCCGACGGGAAACACCTGTGACAGGCGGCTGCTACAAGCCGGTGGTGGCTGTTCACATCCACCGGTGGTTAGTGGTGGCGCTTTCGAATTTTAAAAAAAAAACAAAAAAAAAAAAGAAAACATACCGTCGGGGAGAACAGCGGCACCGGGATCCGGTGACGGTTGCGGAGGCGAGCTCTGGTGGCGGTGGCGAGCTCTCTTCTTCCTTTTTCTCTTACTTTCTCTCTCTTTCTCCCTTTCTTTCTTTCTCTCTCTTCCGCCTAATTTTTTCCTGGTTATTTCGTGGAGGGACAAAATAACCTAATTTGAACTTCTAATTTTTGCGACAGAATTAATTTCTGCCGTTAAATTTTTTTCCGACGGAATATTTCGTCGCAAATTTATTCCGTCGGAAATAAAATTTTCCGACAAAAATAAATTCCGTCGCAATATTTTCAAGGCAAATTCCGTCGCAAACATAAAGTTCCGACGGATTTTATCGACAAATTAAATTTCGTCGTTGTTTTTAAATTTTGCGACGAAAAAAGAGTTCCGTCGTAAAAAATCCGTCGGTAACAGGCCGTTTTCTAGTAGTGTGCCTTGGGAGTAATTTGAGACTTGTTTGACTCAATTTGGTGAAGAAACGAACAAATCACCATTGTTGGACCTCTTAAGGTCGGGAAGACAATGTAGCTTGTTCTTAGTGTTCTTGCTAGAAATTCTTGTCCAATTTGTCACAATAATTACCATAGAATTGCATGAAATTGTTTGGATGCTTGAAAAATTACGTGTATGCTCGATTGAAATTGTGCTAGGCAAACCTTAGATACTATAGAACCTTAATTTATGATGATTTTGCACAATATAGCACGGCTAGACAGCGAGGTTCGGATTCACGGTTTCGAGACACGCGATGGGAGCATAAGCCCGTAGAGGAGGACGCTGACCCGTCCACTTCTCATGGTCCCCTCCCTGAGTGGGATGAGCGGACTTTGTACTTCTCCCCCGTCCACTATATTTCTGAGAGGGTGCGATGTGGGATCACGGTTGGTAGGACGCGCTACTACGGCTCAGGCTGCGACACCCCGGGCGACCTGTACAAGATGTATATCAGTGCCGATGGAGAGGTGAGACTTCTTTGGGAGTCTTGCAGGTTGACTGCACTATTTGAGACCTCGGAGGCCATGATTGCCTCTAACGGGGGTCAGCACGTGGCTCGTGCCCTGGTGGAGTTCTTTTGGGACACCACCAACACTTTACACTTCCCCTGGAGTAAGATGATGGTCACCCCGACCGACTTCAGTCTTATTACGGGGCTGAAGTTTAGTTTAGTTGCGCTGCCGTTCAACAACGAGATCAGCATCTTTTCTCCTGAGGTTGAGGAGTTGTTGGGTGCGATTGCTGTTTGGGCTCGTGCTGAGGTAGAGTCGACCTAGTTTAGTGCCAAAGGCATTCGCCGATCGACTATGGCGGCATCTTTCGAGGATGATGCGACCAACCGAGAGCAGCGGGTGCGCATCTTTGTGCTTATCTTGCTGTCTGGGACGTTTTCCCCTGACAAGGGTAGTAGAGTGCTGCTTTACTACTTACCTGCGGTCCGTGATCTACACTTGATCAGGACTTATGACTGGGCCAGCTTGGCCTATGCTGACTTTGTTCGAGCTTTACAAGACTCGTGTCGACACCGGTCCTTCACGGGAAACGTTGCTCTGTCCGGATTTTGGAAAGTAGTAGAGGTATACTTTATCTACCATAAAGTTAAGCTCTAAGATTTGGTTAGCACTTGCTGATACTTTTTGTCTTTTGCAGATCTAGTTCTACGAGTACTTTCCCTCAATTGTGTCGGCGAGACCGTCACCGCGGAGGTTTCCAGTGAGTGTCTGTTGGAGAGGCCGCCGCGCTGGGATGTCTACTTCTTATGTTCGAGATTAGATCATCTCGGTATATTTCTTTGTATAGTTGAACACTTTCGTATTATTGTTGGTAGATTCTTATCTGATAGGCGTTCTTTGCAAGAGCCTGACGTGCAGTACCGGCCGTGGATCGGCCAGGTTGTCCCTAGGTTAGCTGCGCAAAATACCGCTAAGCGTCGCTATTTCTTAGGGACATATGGAGCAGTTGCATATCTTGGAGAAAGGGTTGCTATTCAGCATTCCTCATACAATTTCGTCGTTCGTGCTCCTCTACCGCGTCACATGTTCAATGGCGCGACGTTGGTGAACATGTTAGAGAGAGCTGGTACCCCTTGGCGATCTTATACGATCCCTGGGCAGTGTTATGAGGAGGAGTTATTGCCACTGTTAGCTCCAGCCCCTATTCTGAGGAGGTGGCGGTATGATTTTCATCTTTTACCTTCCGTTAAGTAGCCCCCAAGTAATATTTTACTGACTTTGATTTGCTTTCGTCAGGCTAGACCTACTGAGTTCGTGCCACCTTGTATGTCCATCCATTATAAGGGGACATACGGGCCGATCGAGGAGATGATTCCTCCGGCTCCTGAGGATGAGCGCTTCGTGGAGCGGTCGATTCCTCGTCACCAGACTCAGGTAAGCTTTATTTTTTTGCAATTTTGTTCATGTATGTTATGCATCATTACTGACTTTATTTCCTTGACAGTTCTCGCGCAAGGTGGTCACGGCGATGGCACGTTGTATAGATGCCTTCCAGAGCCAGCTCGTTCGGATGAGGAATGTGGCTACGTGTCATCGCGACGACGTCGTTCAAGAGGTAATTTCCCTTCTTATTTTTTCATTACTGCTTCTATTTTTATTGTTCCTAACTTAGTTTCTTCTTGCAAGGCCAGCCAATTCCTTCTCGTACCCGGACGAGACCTGAGGTGCGGAGAGACCCGGCGAGGTCTAGCTCGAGATGTCGCCTTACTAGTTCTGGCGGTTGGGGTGGTCGTTCTGAGGCTGCCCGGACCGAGGCGGTGGAGGGCTTGGGCTCTTCATCTGAGGGTGCACGCGTTACGCCGGTAGGCCAGGGAGAGGCTACCTTGGCTCTTAGAGGTGGTGGGATGTACGAGGTCGGCTCGTCATCGCAGCAGCCTCCGCAGCCTCAGCCTCAGCCTCTGGGTGATCTTGGGTGGACAGGTCCTGAGTTGAGTTTTCCACCTCCCGAGTAGACTAGAGCTGGTGGAGAGGTTACTCCTCGTACTACGCAATTTTATGACATGATGGGCGTCTCTTATCATCTACGTCCTCCGGAGCCGTAGTTTATTCCTGTGCTTTTTATTTTATTTTGATTTGTATAGAACTTTGCCTTTATTAGACACATTTATTAGACATATTTGTATATACATACCACTATGAGTTTATTTATTTAACATTTATTTATTATTGTTTTCATTTTTATGTGCATGTTTGTGTGTGCAAAGAATTGTGATAATTAATAATTTTGCGCAAAAATTCCGTCATTTTTAATATCTGTCATTTTTATTATCGATGGAGGGTATCCGACTTTATCCCCCAAAAAAAAAAGAAATTGAAAAATAAAAATATTGGATTTAAAAAAAAACTTAAAAATAAAAGTCTAAATAAAATCCAAAAAATATAATTAATATAATTGATATATTAGTTAAGAAAAAGAGTATAAAAAGAATAAAAGATCGTAAAGTCATTGTTCATACTCGAATCAGCAAAAAAACGCGGTTTTTGAAAAGCTCGTATGATAAGACACGTTAGCGCCATCTGGCGCCACGCATTTTGCGTTAGCGCCAGACGCTAATTCTTAGCACTTTGGCGCCAGGCTCTAGCGTCTGGCGTCAGGGTTTGGAGTCTGGCACTGATGAGCGCTGACTCCGAATCCTTTTCGGATTGAAACTGTGCCGATTTTGTGTATAAATAGCCCCCTACTCAGCCGATTTTCTTCATAATTTCAGCAGATTAACATAATCTTAGCTTTTAAAAAAATAATAATCATGTCTTTATTCTCTAAGAGTTTTACCAACTTCATTCATGAATGGTGTCGGTCTCTTACTGCCAAGGAGAGAAAAGAATTAGACTTTTTTCATATGGGGGGTATTTATGGTGTCAACGGGGTAGATCTTGATGTAGACTTTATTCATACCACCTTAGAATATTGGGATGTGGATACTCATTGTTTTAGACTAGGGTGTGATGAAATTATCCCTTTGCCGAAAGAATTCGGTGCTATCTTAGGCTTCCCTGCATTAAATCTTGCAGTAATCCCTAGAATAAATGAATATTATTATAAGGATTTTGAGCGCTTCTTTAATTTAAAGACAAAGATCTAACAAATATAGTAGATGGTAGCATAGTTAATTTGAAAGAATTTGCTCGCCATTATTTTTATAGACCTTATTCTGAGTCCTTTCATGTGTATAGAAGAAGGGCTTTTCTTTTTTGCATGCTTAACCAATATCTTCTCACTAGTGGTAAAACTAATGAGGGTAAAGCAATTATATCAACTGTTTTGGAGCAGATTGAATATGAGAGAAATCCAATGCCACTAATCATTGGAGAGACTATTCTTAGTCTTGATGAATTGAAAAGAAATCCAAAAGCACCTTTTCGGGGCTCTCCAATTTTTGTTACAGGTAGAAAAATAATATTTTTAATTACATAAATCAAAAACATATTTTTGTATGGTAATATTAATTTATTTACATTGAATTTTTTTTACAGATGTGGCTAATGGAGAGACTAGAATTAATTAGTTCTCCTGACAACGTTGAAAAATACACTCCAAATTGTTTTGTGAAAATGAAGAAACGCTTCTCTAAGATGGAGCGCCATGAATGGACGAAGGTCTTTGGCTCTTGCAACTTTACCATCAAGTGGGTCATCTCTTGGTCGAAAATAGAGAAGATGGTTGATATGTCCAATTTATATAGTGTTTTACCCCCGTCCCTTGGTCATAATTAGTAGTGTTTTTGGCTCTTAGAGCCACTTTTATTACTAATTTGTGTTTTCTAGTGTTTTTGTAGCCTTGCTTGAGTTTTGAAGGAAATTGCACATTTGGAGCGTTTTCCAGGTTTTTCATGAAGCAACTACGAGTATTAGGAGGACACGGCCGTCTTTGAAACGAGGACCGGTTAAGAGCCAGTGATTAAGGGCTCGGTATGTGATACCGAGGCATATGGATCAAGTATTCAAGACCCGAAGAGGAAATCCGGTTTGGGCCGAACAATCGAGCCCAATCAAAGTCCAAGCCTCGAAGAAGAAGTCGGGCCCGATCGGGCAAGCTTGCGCCCTATCGGGCAGGCGCGCACAAGTATGCACCAGCAAGAAGGCGCACCTGATCGGGTGAGCATAAGCTTGATCACCTGATCAGGCGCGGCGCACCAGGAAGAGCAAAGAAAAAAGGCGGGCCCGATCGGGCGCATGTTTTTTTAGAGGACCTGATTGTCGAGATTGTTAGTTTTCAATTAGGATTTGTTTTAGGGATGTCTAAGTACGACTTTTGTATGTAATTTTGATTACCTTCTCTTTTAGATTTTCTCTCTCTACTTAGAATATTTTCTCTCTCTTAAATTCTCTTAACTTTGTTCTTAACTCCATTCCTTAATCCAGATTTCTTTTGGTAACAATTTCTTCTCTTTCTTTTGGTGACAATTTCTTCTCTTTTAATTTTAATTATTTTATTTAATTCTTTCATCATGTCTTGCTTTATTGTTTTAATTAGTTTAGATTTAATTATGTTTGAGTAATTTTATTTCTAGGGTTTATGGGGATCTAATAAATAATATGAAGGGGTAAATTGTGATTGTTGATTATCAATGCTTGATTAATTTCCTATTGATTGGTTTAATGTTATGCAATTAGGTTTTTCAGATTTAATTGTATGAGTTTAGCAATATTAATTCGAGATTCGACAGCTGAGAATTGATGTTTAGGCTTAGTTTCAATAGGCGGACTAATTTATAAATGGTTAAGTCGAGATTCGAGAGATGAGATTTAATACCGGTAAAATAACTCTATGATTATAATACGTAGTGAAAGCCCTTTATAATCTGATTGATTAATGCTTGATGATTGCTTATTATGATTTGCCCTGGAATATTGTTTATTAGTGAACCTATTCCCGAGGTTTTCCCTTCATTGATTTGTATCTCTTTTTATTCCCTCCTTACTTTTACCTTTAGTAGTTTAATTACTCTTTACAACAAATTTGGTTACTTGATAATCTAGATTGTTTCTAATTAATTAGGAATAAATTGATCTGTTTCCCTGTGGTTCGACCCTTCTTCCTTATCTACATAGTTAGTGGATTTAGGATTTATTTTTTATTAGGTGAATACGACTTGAGCCTGTCAAAATTTGGCGCCGTTGTTGGGGAAACTGTTTTATTTTTATTTTTTGATTTTTTTTGTAGTCTAGATTATCCCCTCTTGTCTCAGAGAACGTTAGTTCTTTGAGGTAATTCTCATATTTGTCTTTTAGTTCCTTGTTTATGCCCAGGTGGTCCAGATCAGGTTACATTCCCTTCGATCCTGAGATCGAGCTCTTGTTTCATAGGTAAAGGAACCTTTATAGACAAAATCTGGCGGGTTCTGAAGAAGACAACAATCGAAGAGACCCTCCCTCTGATTCTAGCGACAAAGAAATTCCTTCAGATTCGGAATCAGAGATGACGGCCCAAAAGAAGCTCAGTGACTAATCGCAGCCGAAGCTCACATATTTTCCCACCTTACTCCCACTCTAGCTCTAGATGGAGTTCAAGCAATTTATCACTATGATAGAGAGGAAGCAATTCAATGGAGCTAAGGGTGAAGATCCTAATCTTCACATCGCAGATTTCTGCCTGTATTGTAACACTATTAAACAAGCCGAAGTCACGCAGGACCAAATCAGGGAGATTTTTTTTCCCTTTTCATTATGTGGCAAAGCTATATTATGGTTTAATGGTTTGAATGGAACTGCACTTGGTATTACTGACTGGAAAACTCTTGCTTTGAATTTCTATAATAAATATTACCCTGCAGAGAGAATAGCAGGACTAAGGAGTGCTATTCATAACTTCGCTCAAGAGGCCGATGAAACTCTATATGAGGCTTGGGAGAGGTTCAAGGATCTACAGAGAGAATGCCCCCACCACAATCTAGCACAATGGCAATTGATCCAAGCTTTCTACAATGGACTTGGAAATTCATCTAGATCAGTTCTAGATTCTGCAGCTAGTGGGAGATTCATGAATTTAAATGTGGACGATGTAGGTCAGGTTATCGAAGATATGGAAATACACAATTCCCAATACGGGAATCCAAGAGGGTTTGCAAATAAAGGAAAACATAAAGTCGATTCCGTATCCTTTTTGCAAGCTCAATTAACGTCTATTTGTCAAAAATTAGATAATCTTACTACTACTCTTAACTTTGTAGCTAATGTTTCTGCTGTTGCTAACAATGAAGTTTTTTGTGAAAATTGTGGAATTGTAGGGCATTGGGAGCAAGATTGTAGGAGTTCCATGGAACAAGTTAATGCCTTCCTAACCTATAGGAAAAATAACCCATATTCCAATTCTTATAATCCTAGTTACCGCAACCATCCATATCTTTCGTACCGGAGTACCAATGTACAAAACCCTCCACCTCCACAACAAACACAACAGCAACCCCGACCACAGCAGAAATATTACCATCCAAATTCTGCCAGAAAAAGCCAAGCATAACCCTCATCATCTTCTGACCCTGCCATGACAGAAATTAGAGCAATGCTTACTAACATGCAAAAGCATATGGAGAGTATGGATGCGCAAATTGATTCTATTCTAGCCCACAATAAAATCATGGATAATCAAATTGCACAACTTTCATCTACCCTACAAACCCATCAGTAGGGAGCTCTACCATTGCAACCAATCTATACCACAGATCATGCCAATGCAATCACTCTAAGGCTAGGTCTTGATAAACCTATAGAGAAATTGTTTAAAGGTATAGGAATGAGTGGATTTTTCCAAATGCATCATGGTACCTATGATTATTTGACAATAGAATTTAATTCTAGCTTCAATGTTATTAAAATGTATTCTTTAATCACTCATGTCCAATTTCGATTGCTAAACAATGATGTGCGATTAACTTTAAAAGAATTTGGTAAATTGTTTGAGCTTAAATCGAACAAACTATTGAACCCTCCCAAGACCACATTGTTGTGGTCTACAAGAGACTCAACGGGGAGGGTTTGCTTAACCTCCAACACGCCAAAGGGACATGGATTCAACATCGTGTCCCAAAGTTTTGGCAAAGGTTTGCAGGCCTCACAATTTTTGGGAGGCATAAACCGGCAAACGTTAGGAGGGATGAACTTGAATTGTTGACTTCCTATATGATTCCCAACGCTGAAAAACTAAACATACCACATAGGATAGCTCAACACTTTCAAAGGGCGGCCAATGCGGCCGAGGGGGTAGGTCTAGGGCACCTATCTACTTTGGGGGGTTGGTGACCCATATTGTTGTTAAACACCTAGGTTGGAACCCAACCGGACATAGGAAAGTGGAGGGTTCTACCCTCATAGACCTAACATATTTAGGGGACCTCAACTGGGTGCAACCTATGGGCGGTGAGACCTGGTGGATAGTCCACCGGAAATCGGGTAGGAGAGAATAAGCATTTACACTACCCAACCCCGCCTTAACCAAATTTGATAAGGGGAAGCCTTTTTACACTTTTGAGATAAACGGTCAAGGCGAGGTTCAAGAGCCTCACCTTTCACCACAACCCCACCATTCCCCCCAACACCATTCACCACAACCCCACCATTCCCCCAACACCATTCACCACACTAACAACCACCACCCTAACCCTACACCAATGGCATGCCCACCTCCTCCGTCGATTATAACATCGACCCCCATGCCCCTTATCACTTTTCGGCTTTTTGGAGCCAACTTGATCGCATAGAGAGAGAGCAAGGAAGAGTGTAAGGCATGGTGCAAAACCTAGACTCTAGGTTAGGCACCTTGTATAGGCGAGTAGGTCATGTACAGAGGAACCTCGGGAGGGGTTTATACCCTATGTACGATGACTATGCACGCCGAGGGGCTATCCCCCCCGAGGCATTAGTTCCCGATTGGTTCCAATACCCCTAGGGAGGGTATTCGACCCCCGGAGCTTTTGGTACTTATGTGGACTATTCTTCAGTCCATGGATATGGGGGCGATGCTCCTTTTGGGGGTATGGGGGGAAATGTAAACCCTAACAACTTTGCAGGTGGTTCGGGCTATAGTGGTGCTGGAACGAGCCAGGGTGGTGCCGTCTCGAGTTATGGAGGAGGCTGTGAGAGGATGGATGATGACGAGGAGTAGCTCCTCCTAGCTATACTCCCAAGTCAATGAGGGCATTGCTTGATTTGGCTTGGAGGGAGATTTCTTGTACATATGGTAACTCTTTCTCTCTTTTCTTTATTTATTGCTTTTCTAGTATAGTTTTTATTGCTTTCTAGTATAGTTTTTATTGCTTTGCTTTATGAAAAATACAAAAAATATTGAAAAATAAACAAAATCAAAAATACGTTCCAATGAATTGTAAATCATGCTTCCCTGTGTCCCATACTTGGAAAATATTGTTTTGATTCTTTGTATATGATAATGAGCTTTTTGAATTTGTTGATCATGATTTGAAGTTTAATTGTTTGGATTCCTAAACATGCATCAATTTTGCCAACTATTTGTGAATATAGTGCTTGACTAGTTGATTTGGTTAGGAATGTGTGATAGTTCCTGGTATGTCAAGGAATTTGAGTATTGGTTAGCAACTATTAGTAATGTTTGTATGGCTCAATATTATGCACATTGAGGAGGACGAAGGCATTTGTTCTCTTAGGTAGCCTTCAGACGATATTAGATACATTTGTTCCCTTCTTGTTACCCGTGTTGTTGCTTGTGCCCTTTTTATTGTTTATTTAGCCACATTACAAGCCTATATGAGCCCCTTTGGTTACTAGTCCCAAGCTTGGATTGGGGGAGCTATTAGTTGGTGAGGTGAGGGAGTTGTGGTGTGCATTTCATTTGCACAATGTGGGAATAAAAGAAGAGTGATTGTTCTTTGATATTATGATTGGAAAATATTGATGTTTTGTGTTTCAAAGTTGAAAATTTCCAATATGAGGTAAAAAGAAAAAAAAAAGAGCAAAGAAAAAAAAATTATTTCAATTGTTCAAATGTTCTATTTGAAGGTTGCTCAAGAAAAAAAAAACGGGGGGGGGGAAATTCAAAAGAAAAAAAAGGAGTTCAAGTTTGAAAAAAAAAAGAAAGAAAAAGAATAAGTAGTTCAAAGTTTGTTTTAATTCACTCTATTTCATATTATCATACTTTGTGAGTGAATATGTAAATGTTGGGATTGTGTTGTGTATATGATTGTTAGGTGAATTTTTGTGGAGTTAAGTTGTGATTGGAGATGTTTTGGTCATCACTTGTTTTGACCTTGGGTTTTATTTGGATATGGCTCCCTTAAGCATGGCTTTACTCTCACATTTTCCTA
Organism: Chenopodium formosanum; assembly: GCA_024500155.1. Lineage (NCBI taxonomy): Eukaryota > Viridiplantae > Streptophyta > Magnoliopsida > Caryophyllales > Amaranthaceae > Chenopodium > Chenopodium formosanum. The sequence goes on from CM044880.1 coordinate 24,555,197, forward strand.
AATTTATCCTACCCTTTACCCAAGCCTTACATTACAAGCTTTAAAGACCTTCCGACCTTTGTGCATAAGAGTTATATGAATGTGAAAGTGTGGTTTATCAATGCAAGTAATGATTTGACATATTTCGAGTCGACTAGTAGGTTGAGCGTACATTGTTTTAAACACACGAGAATGTGAGTTGGGAGGGCATTGTTCACATATAAAGGGGTTGGTTGGAGAGCGATCGAGTACATCTTTTACTCGCCACATAAATGAGAGTTGAGTGTGTGAGCACTAGTCTTGAACTTTATATGCTCATGTGGTTTGCTTTACTTGACAATTGTTGGGGAGGAAGGATGATTAGATGAATGAGATCGATTGACATTGAAGCATGTTCATTAGATTTGCCTTAAATCGTTTGTGCTTGATTTTGTTTACGTGGGATGAAGCATGTTTTATATGTTCATTGATGAGCTCTTTGCTTAGGGACAAGCAAACGTTTGGCTTGGGGGAGTTTGATATGTTCAGTTTATATAGTGTTTTACCCCCGTCCCTTGGTCATAATTACTAGTGTTTTTGGCTCTTTAGAGACACTTTTACTACTAATTTGTGTTTTCTAGTGTTTTTGTAGCCTTGCTTGAGTTTTGCAGGAAATTGCACATTTTAAGCGTTTTCCGGGTTTTTCATGAAGCAACTACGAGCATTAGGAGGACACGACCGTCTTTGAAGCCCAGGACCGGTTAAGAGTCGGTGATTAAGGGCTCGGTATGTGATACTGAGGCATATGGATCGAGTATTCATGAACCAGAGAGGAAATTCGGATTGGGCCAAAAAATCGAGCCCAATCGAAGTCCAAGCCTCGAAGAAGAAGCCGGGTCCGATCGGGCAAGCGCGCACAAGTATGCACCAGCAAGAAGGCGCGCCCGATCGGGTGAGCATAAGCTCGATCACCCGATCGAGCGCGGCGCACCAGGAAGGGCGAAGAAAAAAGGCGGGCGCGTGTTTTTTTAGAGGACCTGATTGTCGAGATTGTTATTTTTCAATTAGGATTTGTTTTAGGGATGTTTAAGTACGACTTTTGTACGTAATTTTGGTTAACTTCTCTTTTAGATTTTCTCTCTCTACTTAGAATATTTTCTCTCTCTTAAATTCTCTTAACTTTGTTCTTAACTCCATTCCTTAATCCAGATTTCTTTTGGTAACTATTTCTTCTCTTTCTTTTGGTAACAATTTCTTCTCTTTTAATTTTAGTTATTTTATTTAATTCTTTCATCATGTCTTGCTTTATTGTTTGGATTAGTTTAGATTTATTTATATTTGAGTAGTTTTATTTCTAGGGTTTACGGGGATCTAATAAATAATATGAAGGGGTAAATTGTGATTGTTGATTATCAATGCTTGATTAATTTCCTATTGATTGGTTTAATGCTATGCAATTAGGTTTGGCCAGATTTAATTGTCTGAGTTTAACAATATTAATTCGAGATTAGACAGATGAGAATTGATGTTTAGGCTTAGTTTCAATAGGCGGACTAATTTATAAATGGTTAAGTCGAGATTCGAGAGATGAGATTTAATACCGGCAAATTAACTCTGTGATTATAATACGTAGCGAAAGCCCTTTATAATCTAATTGATTAATGCTTGATGATTGCTTATTATGATTGCTTATTATGATTTGCCCTGGAATATTGTTTATTAGTGAACCTATGCCCTAGGTTTTCCCTTTATTGATTTATATCCCTTTTTATTCCCTCCTTACTTTTACCTTTAGTAGTTTAATTACTCTTTACAACATATTTGGTTACTTGATAATCTAGATTGTTTCTAATTAATTAGGAATAAGTTAATCTATTTTCCTGTGGTTTGACCCTTCTTCCCTATCTACATAGTTAGTGGATTTAGGTTTTATTTTTGATTAGGTGAATACGACTTGAGCCTGTCAATGGTTGGTGTCAACAAGCAACCCTTCTGCCGTCTTCCAAGTTTATCCATGATGACTTTTTATTATCCCTGCAGGGTAAAAAGACAGTACAGCCTACTTCAAACAATTCCTTCTAGGGATCTTCGTCGTCCCTATGAATTTCCTGTCTCTCAAGAAGTAGACAAATTTGATGCTTATTGGAGCGCTAGACCTTTATAGGAAGTGATTACCCAAAAGGTCCCTCCTTCCTTGCCCAATGATGTGAAGAGGTGGCTTCTGAAAAAACCTTCAAAGGACATGAAGAAAAATCAGAGCAAAACTGATGTGAAGAGGAGTCTAGGTGACAAAGTGATTCCCGATAAGGAATGCTTGGGTGAAAAGGTTGAGTTCAAAACACCTACAATGCCTAGGAAGAAGAGCTCTATGAAGGATAAAGGGAAGAGAAAAGCTGACACTTCAGAGAAGAAGGCTTGGGTAGAGAAGAAACATGGAGTCCTAGCTAAGGGAGAAACTATTTACTCCAAAATTAAATGTAGGTCCTCTAAAGGATGCCAACTAGCTAAAGTTATGGATGATGAAGAGGATACAGACAAAAATTAGAAGAGAGCAAAAAAAGAGAAAAAAGATTAAAGCGTTGCTTAACTTTCAATTATTAGACTTAGTTTTAAATTTAAAGTTAATTTGTTTAAGCTTTATTTAAATTCCATCAATAATGTAATTGTTAGTTTATTTTATTAATGAAATTTCAGCTTTTTAATTAAATCATCTTCTTTAAGTTAAATTTATTAAAGCAATGAGAACTGAAAATTTGATTTTCCAGAAATTTATTTCTGAGTACGGAAGTCGAAAATTTTCCGAAAATCACCAAAATATTCCCAGGTACTCCAAAAAAAATAGCGTCGCTCTTTTACGACAGGCGCCAGCTGCGGCAGTCTGGCGTCAGGCGATAGACACTGTCGTCTGGCGCTAGAGTTAATCGGCTGGCGACGGGATTTTTTCCATGAAGCCGATTCTTCGTCGAATTTCTGTCAAATTTATTTTTAAGTCTGGGATTCAAGGTTTACAAAAAATAAAGTGGTCGCACCCGTAAAGGGTTGCCTACGTATCCTTTCTTAAGGAATCAGGCCAAACGTAGCTCTCTTGAGTATCTTACTCAAGTAATTATGGGTAGTACTTTTTAAGTTGGTCAAGATTTATCATGTTCGAGAACTCATTGCCATCCATATTAGTTAATTTTGTTGCACCTCCTGATAGGATTGTTTTGAAATATAGGGTCCAGACAAATTAGGCCTAAATTTCTCCCTTGGATGTAAAACATTCTTCCCTAATGCTTTTAACACCAAGTCTCCTACTTTGATGTTTCTTGTCTTGACCTTCTTATTAAAATGCCTAACCATACGAGTTTGATAGCATTGAGTATGATGTAGAGCTTCTAGTTGTTTTTCATCAAGTAGAATTAGCTCCTCATATCTCGCCCAAGTCCATTCAACTTCATCGAGTTTGCTTTCTAATGCAATGCGTAGAGATGGTATCTCTAGCTCTACAGGTTGTACGGCATCCATTCCATAAACCAAGGAAAATGGCGTATTTCCTGTTGATGTGCGAATTGACGTGCGATAACCCCATAATGCGAAGTGGAGTTTGTTAGGCCGATCCTTGTAATTTTTCGTCATTTTCAAGATGATAGTCTTTAAAAAATTTATTAGCCGCTTCGACTGCTCCGTTTGCCTGAGGTCTATAAGGAGAAGAATGATGGTGTTGAATTCCATATTTTTGTAACAATTCTTCACACTCAGCTTGAAAGTGAGTTCCATTGTCATTTATCATTTCATGTGGGACTCCATATCGACAAATAATATTTCTTTCGATAAAGAGTGCTACATGTTTTGCAGTGAGTTTAGCGTATGATTGTGCTTCGACCCACTTTGTAAAGGAATCAATTGCTACTAGGATATATTCGTGACCTCCTGTTCCTGGGGGAGTGATTTTACCAATAATGTCAATTCCCCATGTAGAGAATGTCCATGGTGAAGTGTAGGTGTTTAGTAGAGATGGAGGAATATGTTATAAATTGGTATAAATTTGGCACTTAGGACATCTTTTTACGTATTGATGACAATTCCTATTCATGGTAGTCCAATAGCATCCTTCTCGCATTATCTTTTGGACTAGCATTTTGCCATTCACATGAGTTCCACAAACTCTTTTGTGGACTATCCTCATTGCTCTTTGAGCGTCCTTTTTTCCTACACATAAGAGAGCTCGGCCCTTAAGTACCCTTTTATGTAACTCGTTGTCTATGAGTACGTATTGGGAAGCCAAGAGTCTTAATGCTCGTTTTGCTCTTTTGTCAGCATGGGGAGGGTATTCTCCTTTGGTGACATAATTAAGTATATTTGTATACCACGGTTGTTCTTCTTCTTCTTCTTCATCTTGGATCACTTCATCACCTTCTATAGCTTGAATATAAGCCGGTTTATGCCTTTTTTCTATAGTTAGAGGCATTTGCTCAATTTCCGTAGGAATCCTAACCATTGAGGCTAGTCTTGCTAAGGCATCAGTAAATTGATTTTCCTCTCTAGGTAGATACGTGTATTCTACCTTCTCTAACTGATTGGTGAGAGTTGCCAGATAAGTTTGGTAAGGGGCTAGACTTTCGCTCCTTACTTTCCATCTCTTAGAGATCTGGTTGATGATCAATGAAGAGTCCCCGAATATTCGTAATTTCTTCACTCCCAATGCCAAAGTTGTTTCAAGGCCTATCACGCATGCTTCATCTTCAGCAGCGTTGTTGGTAACGTTGAAATAGCTTTATGGAGATTGGAACATGCTCTTCTTTAGGTGATACTAGTAATACTCCAACGCAACATCCTTTTTGGTTTGAGGCTTCATCGAAATATAAGGTCCAAGTTTCATCTTCTGTGACCATCAAGTCTTCGTTTGGAAATTCATTGTCATGTATTGGCGTTGAATCTTCTATTGGAAAGTCCGTCAGAAAATCAGAAACCACAGATCCTTTGATAGCTTTATAAGGCATGAATCTTACATCGAACTGGGCTAAGCTGACTATCCATCTTGGTATGCGCCCATTGAGTGTAGACTTCTCGAATAAATACTTGAGTGGATCCAATCGGGAAACTAGAAAGACTGTATGCACGAGCATGTAATGTCTTAGCTTAGTTGTGGCCCACACCAATGCGAGGCACAATTTCCCAAGTGGTGTATCGCGTACCTCATACTCGAGCATCTTTTTACTTAGATAGTATATTGCATTTTCTTTGTCTTCTACTTCTTGTGTGAGCATGGCTCCCATTGTCTTAGTGACTGTTAAGTACAACCTAAGAGGTATTCCTTGAAGTGCTGGTGCCAATATGGTAGGATTTGCGCGATAGGCTTTGATCTTTTCAAAGGCTTTTTGACGCTCGTCATCCCATGTTACTGGTACATTCTTTTTAAGCTTTTTGAATATTGGTTCACATATTGTTGTCAATTTTGATATGAACCTGATTATGTATTGCAACCGGCCAATAAATCCTCGAATTTGCTTCTCGATTTTGGGCGGTGGCATTAATATGATTGCCTTGATCTTGGTTGGGTCTATCTCTATTCCTCTAGAGCTTATGACATAACCCAAAAGCTTGCCTGAGGTGACTCCAAAGGCACACTTGGATGGGTTCAACCTCATGTTGTATTTTCTTAGCCTTTCGAAGAATTTTCTCAAGGCTATTTGATGGCGATGGCCTGAGCGGTCTTTTGACTTTACAATCATATCGTCCACATATACTTCAACTTCTTTGTGCATCATGTCATGGAGCAAGGCAGTCGCTGCTCGTTGGTAAGTAGCACCCGCGTTTTTCAACCCGAATGGCATTACCGTGTGGTAGTAAGTACCCCATGGTGTTATGAAGGTTGTTTTCTCCATGTCTTCTTGTGCCATGAGAATTTGATTGTGCCCCGCGTATCCATCCATGAACAAGAGAAGTGCATGATACGCTGTATTATCTATAAAAATATCGATGTGTGGTAAAGGAAAGTCGTCCTTTGGACTTGCCTTATTTAGATCTCGATAGTCGACACACATTCTTACCCTTCCATCCTTTTCGAAACTGGGACGACGTTGGCGACCCATTCGGGGTATTTGGATACCTTGATAAAACCTGCATTTATTTGTTTTTGAACTTCTTCTTTTATTTTAAGAGCTACGTCGAGTTTCATTCGACGTAACTTTTGTTTTACAGGTTTCATTCCTGGAATTAGCGGTATGGTGTGTTGAGCTGTTTCTCTATTAATGCCTGGCATATCTTCATATGACCCAGCAAATACATCGATGAATTCTTTAAGTAGATTGATTAAATCGGTTCTTTCTTGTTTATTAAGTGTTAATCCGATTTTAACTTCTCTTTTATTGGTTGAATCATTTGAGATATCAATCGTCTCAGTTTCCTCAATTATCGGCGCTTTCTTTTCAAGTGTTTCCATTGCTTTAATAAGTTCTTTGTCATTTTCATTGTTAGTTAAGCAATGCTCGTCATCTTGGGTTAAAGAAAAGCACGATGAGTAAGAGGAAGAAGACATATTATTAAACTCAGAAATCATTACATCGAAAAGAGATATGTCCTCAGGGACTTGATTGGTAACTATCCTAGGGGAAGAGATGGAAGAAGGGGGTGCTACAACTAAGGACTTAGATGACTCTACAGGAAAAGACTCTGACTCTGCTCTGACTCAGACGACTCTTCGAACATCGGCCCTTGCCCTGTCGTAATGGAGATTCTCCTTCCACTCTGAGTAGTCACCTTGATTGTCTTGCGCCACCCTTGTAGTGATCCTTCCCCCGGAGTGATGAGCTTTGAGGGATCAAAGCTTTCTCTTTGTATGACCGTTTGGATGAGCGAGGAGTTATCCTCTATGTACGTCGGCTCATCTTTTTCTCGCCCAAATAGTAATCTCATGACATTAAAGTCAAAGCATGGGGGTCCTTTCTCGTTGAGGATAGGAGTTGGGATTTTATCTAGAAAATAGCAATCTTGGAAAATTTCGAATCCCGGTTGCCTTATGCCATTTACGACAAAAGATTCGGGAAATTCGTAGCATGGATAGTCCTCTCCTTCTTTGATGAATTGTCCATTGAGAGTAAGAGGATACTGATCCATTGGGATTGCTTTTTTTGGATGCGAGCGTTCCTACGCGCCTTTGACTTTTCCTGGGCTCGCTTGAGATCTTCCCGAGTCGGTTTGAAACCAAGTCCGAAAGTGTCTAATTTAGGGAGGCTAGGTGATTCCAGCGATTTTGCTATTCCTTTCTTCTTTCCTAGAGTCGTCCCAAGAAAATGTCCTTGTTTCTTCAGAATAGCGTTCACTATCATATTGGAGTGAGGGTCGTGGCAGAGAAGGGTCCTTTCATCCTCCTCGATTAAGGAGACCTCTTCATTAAAGCCCCACAAGTCTTCATCGTCATTATCGTACTACACGTTAATGATGGGATTTTCTATAGCTTTAATCCTCATGGGTGAAGCATCGATCGTGATGGGAATTCCTCCAACTATAGCCTTTACCTGTTGGTGGAGCGATGAAGGGACGACCTTTAGGTTATGAAGCCAAGGACGTCCCAACAGTAAGTTGAATGAGGCTTTTATATCTACCACTTGAAATGTAGTAGCGTGTTCTATCGCTCCCGCCGTTATATTCATGGTAATTTTGCCAAGAGCTTGACGACGAGTGTTATCATAAGCTCTTATTCCTTGTGTTGACGGGGTTAAGTCTTCATCCCTTATGCCTAGCATCCTCGCAATTCTGAGTGGACAGACATTAATGGCCGATCCATTGTCTACAAGAGTCATAGGGACGTTCATTCTCTTGCAAACTACTGTGAGGTTTAGTGCCTTATAATGCTTGTCGCCTTCTGGAGGTAAATCCTTGTCGGAAAAGGTGATCAAGTTGATAGGACTAGGGAGATCACTCGTAAGAAAGTTAGCCAACCCCTCAGGAGTGGTGTCAGAATCTATCCCTATCTTATCCAAGGCATTCATCACTGCCAACCTATGCTCTCGAGATGTTGCTAGAAGCTTCCATATATTTATTTCAACCTTGGTTTTCTTGAACTGTTTGACAATATCATTGTCTTCTATGATAGGTATGGGGACTTGCTGCGTAGTTGGTATAGGTTGCGTTGAAATGGGAGGTTTAATTCTCCCAGATCTCGTAAGGACGTCTATAGATGAAACCTCTTCAACCCAAAAATCATCCATGGAATATGACACTGAAGGTGGAGGTCCTTCCATGTCTTTTAAGTAGACATCTTCTTCATCACTATCCCAAAGCCCATTAATTCTTATGTCTTCCTCTTGTGGAATTCGGATCAGCTTTTTGTCATCAATCATTTTCTGAATTAAATCTTTAAATTTAAAACAGTTTTCAATAGTGTGACCCCCTGATCGATGGTATTGACAGTAGAATCTATCTGTCTTTTTTAGCGATTCAAATGGTCTCGGTTCGAGAGGTTTGACCTTGCCACTCTCGGAGAGCATGTTGAACATTTTAGCATATGAAGTCCCAATTGGAGTATAGACTCTATTACTCTTCTTGGGTCTGTCAATTACTTGTAGAGAGAAGGGTTTCTTCTTCGTGGGTGGAACCTTGTCACACTTTTTCTGAAGCTCCTCTAATTGTTTCTTCACGACTTCAAGAGCTTCACGTAACAAGTTTGATCCCTCCAACATGGATAATGTAAGCAACCGTAAATCCTCTTTACTTGCTAGTTCTGGAAAGTCATCCATGGCATCGAAAAAGATTTTCTCCTCTTCTTCGATAGCATGGATTTCTTCGATAGGCCTGATGAGAGATGAGGGATCAACCTCGTTTTCTTCATCAGAGATGGCCAAGGAGTGAGCAAGAGGTGCATTGCCAATGCTCGGCTTCTTACTGGCAGGAGGCAATGGCAGTTTGTTATTATCGATTAAATCTTAGATAGCCTCCTTAAGCTTCCAACATTTTTCGGTAATATGGCCCCTACCTTGGTGATATTTGCAATGTGCATTGGGTTCCAGTTAGCTGTCCTCTTCTCGACCGGTGGGTCCCCAAATGGTCCAATAGGATTTATAAGACCTTTTGCATTTAGTCGGTCAAATGCGGTGTCATAACTCATACCTATAGGAGTAAAGTTCCTCCTAAATGGTTTCTTTTGTCCTTCATTATTCATAGCAAGGACTTCACTTAAGTTAAAGGTACTAACATTGTTTGAGTAGAGTGGGTGATTTTGGAAGAAGAAGGATTGTTGTTCTTCTTGCCTTTCCTGCCGTTGTTGGAGTTACTGTTAGCAGCTTTCAGCTTAGCCAGGTCGTCTTAAATATTAATTACAATGTCATAGATGGCCTCAAGGTATGGAGATTATTCTGGTATTTGAGATACTTGGAGTATTTCTCTTAAGGGTTTTTTTATGAATAACCTCATAGATTCTTTTTTGCTTGGTACTTCAATCATCTTAGTAGAGGTTTCTCTCCATTTGTTGAAGAAAGAAGTGAAACCTTCATTCTCCTTCTGCTTGAGAATTTCCAGTTCCCTAAAGTCAGTTTCAACTTGAATGCTGCACTTTTACCTATCAATGAAAGCGTTTACTATAGACTCCCAAGTAGAGGTTCTTTCTTTCTCAAGAGAGAAGAACTATTGTTGGAAAACAATTTCAAGAGATAGAGAGAACAAAGAGGGAAACACCTTCTTGTCAATACCCTTAATGCTCATTATTGTTTCGAAGGCTCTTAGGTGAAAATAAGGGTTGTCAGTCGCTTTGAATTTCGGGATGTCGTTGGCATTGAACTTCTGCGGAAGAAGATCCTTGTCCACTGAGACCCCTTGTGAGCTGATTCCTTGAAACTTATAGTCACTAGACAGTTTGCTCAGACTTTCTTGCATGAGGTCCATCTGTTGTTGCTTCACAGGATCATCGATTTTGAGGGTTAAAACCTTTAACGCCTCATTCACAGTAATTAATTGATTCCTGAGCTCATTAACTTCCTCTTGAGTTGCCATTATTGTCTTAGATTTCCTTTTACGAGCGATTGGTTTGTCGAAAAGTTGAACTTGAATTAAAAGGTTGTCTTTGATCAAACGCCCTTCCTTTCTTGACCACGCGCTGTAAATTAAACCATTTTTGCTTTAATGACTAGACTCAAATTGACTTTGACTTTACAGGTTTTGAAAAAGAAAAAAGCAAAAATAGGGTGCATATTAGGGTGCATATTTTTGGCAAAAATAAGGTGTACATTTTTGGGGATTAAGTATAGGGTTCAAACAAGTGGTTTAATTGGAGGATTAATATCCGACTTACCCCCCTAAGAAAAATGACGGAAAATACGCGCATACAAGACTCTCTTAGACATGGTCAAAGTGTGAATTAGTGTGTGCTTTATGTGGTGAGTGTAAGTGACATGCTTTGACTCATGTGTAAGACCATGGGACTTAGTGCTTAGACTCAATTAATGACTTGACACTGTATTATTAACTGAATTGACTAGAAAACAGTTCAATTAGACATAAGGTGATGACTCGAGCAATTTACCGAACTATTGCCAAAACGACAAGCGCCTCTCTTTGCAGTGTAGCGCCAGACAACAGGACTGTCGCCAGGCGCTACGCTCCACGGAGTGGCGCAGCCATTTTAATCTTGGCGCCATTACTGGAACGTCAATCTAGAACTGCTTTCGGTATTATTACTCTACAAGGTATGCCTAAAGTCGTACTAAGTCAACTCTGATTAAATTATTATACTTTAATTACTCAAATTAATTAATTAGGCAAAGTTCTTTTAGTCATAAATGAGTTTATTTAATCTTAACACAAGTCAAACAAACGGTTAGGAAAAAACACATAGAGTATGCACAACTAGTTAAGTAGGCAGAACATGATGCAATGAGTTTGCAACCTAACCATGGCTCTAGTTCTCTAAAGTTCGGGATATGGGTTAGTCAAAAGAGGGTCCATGGTTAATTGTCCAGATGAAGCCTAACCATGAAGGGTTGGCGCGAGTGGATGGGTCACCGCGAGTTAAGAAAAACTCACTTCCATGGTTTGGTGAATTCAACATTCTCGCATGTACCCTTTGTTGCTTAGAGCCTTCAATCAGGTAGATGGAGCATGAATTCCCAAAGGGTTATGTCCATATGTAAAACACATATGGGTTTCAGAAAAGTGAGAAAAACTCAATCAGGAAGTAGGATCGAGCAAACAGTGCTAAAAACTGGTCGACATTAGAACGCGTATTTCTGGCTCGGTATTGGAAGAACTTAGTGCCAGCAAACAGAGGTCAGCGCCACAATTTGGCTTTAGCGCCTAGCGACAATAGTTGTCGCCTGGCGCTAAAGTCAAATAATTGGCGCTAGACTTTGTTCCCTGGCGCTAGTTCCTACATGCCTCAACAGCTTTCTGTGGTCGATAAAATTTTTTAGTTTCGCGCAGCATTATTTCGATCCTAGTTGTGAAAGATATTCCTCAAATTTCCTACATGTAAAAACCCTATATTTTAATTCATTACGAATGGTCTTTCCAATGAGATCTTTTTTATGCATATGACAATAATGTTAATCAAAAGTACGCACATGAAATACTTAGAACTTTTCGAGTCTCATCCACTCATTCTAAATCATTGCCGTAATAAATTTCAGGAATTAAAATAGAAATCCTCCCCAGTGGAGTCGCCAAAAACTGTAAGGAATATTTCAAGCATTACCCCAAACTTGAACCCCACTGTGATCATACACTTAAGCATGGTGGCGTCCAAAGGGAAGGAAGCTAGAGCAAAAAAGTCGCCAACAAGTATTAGGAACTTGTAAACCGTTCACGAGGTGAAGGTTACACCCCTTAACGATCCAAGAGATCGTCAACTCCATAAGGTCTAGAACCAAATAAGGGTTCGGGGATGAAGGTACAAATCCAACCTAAAAGAGATTGAACCTGCCCTAATAATAGGCCTCTACTTTATTCTGATCGTATTCATGTGCGCTTTTTAATTAACATGCAATCATTAGATTTAACCCTAAACCTGTTTATCTATGTTGGTTGAATATAATGCACAAAGAAAACTATTATTGGCGATCACTTGAATTATAATCATATTAACCGTAAATAAGATTATTAGTTATCTTATTAAGCGTGATTACAAGTACAAATTTCCTTTAAACATGCATAAAAGGTGTGATCAATCAATAACAATATATATAAAGCAACATAATAATAATCATAAATTAATAATGAATCATAATCATAATAATAATAATCAATATTAATTATCATATTAAAGCATAATAATAGCTAGATCCTAGGCATGATACTAACAAGATTAATAACAAACCCTAGCATGTCACTAAACATATAAAGATCAAAGCTTTAACCCTAAAATGATACTAAGATGAATATTAGGAAAGAAAATAGGAAGCATCATAGAAATCATAATTAATATATTTGATAATAGAAATTATAGTTGTTACCCTAAACATGATACTAGAAAGATCAAAACGCTCTCACATGACACTAGGAATCATAATAACAACCTAGACATGATTTCTAAATCATAAGTATCAATAAAAGCACTTACTTGAATGCCTCGTATCTCTTTCTAATAACAAAATACACACGTTAGTAACTTCAAGAAAAATAATAATCAAAACACTTAAATTAAATAATAGAGATTTGGGACCAAACCCTCAGAAATATCAAACCTTTCACGTCTAGGGCGAAGGCAACTTCGAATTTGGCTAGGTGTTTCTTGGTCTTGTGAATGCGGAATTTTGTATGCAAAAGGGTTGGTTTAGAAAAGAGAGAGAATAAGCTTTAGCTTAGAGAGAGGAGAGAATTACAAAAAACTAGAGAGTTGATAACTGAAAACGAAGGTTTTAGGAGGCTATTTATAGAGAAAATCAGTCAAACGAATAGAAAATTAAATCAAAGTTTCGACAAGAATAAAACAGGTTAGCGCCAGACGCTGAACACTAGCGTCAGGCGCTAATGCTTGTCGTCATGCGATAACAATTATTTTCACGCGTTTTTTTAATTCTGATAAAATTTAGCCGTACAGAAGGGCAAAATCGTATTTTCCTTAAAAACACTCTTTTACTCTGATCAAAACTGTAAAAAGTCAACCAAAGTCAATTTATCAATGCTAATTGAATTAGGAATGGAAAGAACCTTCTAGAAGAATTTAGAAGACTAAAATCAATTCTAATTGCATTAGGAATGATAAATCCATATTAGGCTCTCCTCTAGATCATTGGACCGCATATAAGTATCAAACCAGGCCCAGTTTAGTAATTTGGCCATAACTTCCTCATTATTCATCGGAATTGGGCTTATAATATATCGTTGGAAAGCTCTTTTCAAGACCCATCCAACTACACCATTATTGGACCCTTTCTATGGACCAAACCAAACTAGATTGGCTGTTTTCTTAAAATAGGTTTTCAAAAACAGAGAGAAGAGAAAAGAAATTAAAACTATCCGCAACACTAGACTTTCCACACTTTAACTTCATTCGGTTATGATTCGACGCGAAAGGCACTCATCACCGGGTTTGGTTTGGGGAGACACAAATGGGTGTCTACAAGGGTATTTTGGGAATTATGTTGATTTATTACTATTCGCACGTCTCGTCTTTTATTATTTTCGACTCGACTCGACTTCCGACACTCAGTTTCGACGCTCAAAGCTCGAATTTGCGACGTCTAAATAAATATTACTTGGTCGACTCATTAATTCCTTCCGAATTAATTCGTCGCTTCGGCTCGTTGATTGCTTGGGTGTGACCCGAAGGGTTCAGTCAAGATTAAGCTGTAATATTAATTATGCATTAATATTACTGATCGGTAGCGGCCTCCAGCCAGGCATTCCGATCACTTGACCTTACTGAATATATTAGCTTTCTAATAATTCTGAACCCACTATCATAATAATACACTTGTTCGAAGGACACTATTCCTTTCAGTTATGGACGAAGAAACCTCCTAGGTTGTCTTTTCCAAAGATATGGGGATGCGAAGCATATGTCAAGAAATTGATTTCTGACAAACTTCATCCCAAATATGACAAGGTTTACTTTGTGGGCTACCCAAAAGAAACCAAAGGTATTACTTCTACAATAAACCCAAGAACAAAGTGTTTGTTGCTCGCGATGGTGTCTTTTTAGAGGAGCACCTTTCCAAAATGACAAGTGGGAGGAAATTGAACTCGATGAAGTTCGAGTGGACAAGCAACAAAATTAGATTGATAGTCTAAGTGCTCAAACAGCATCTGTTGACGCTGGTCAAAATGTGCAAAGTCAAACAGACAATGCAAATGCTCAGTCTGTTACCCTGCGTAGGTCTAAGAGGCCGAGATCTCAACATGATAGATATCTTGGTATTGTATTAATCGAGAAACAGGATATACTAGTTATGGATGGAGATGAACCGACAACCTACAAGCAAGAGATGGGAAGCACCAACTCTGCTAAATCGCAAGAGGATATGAGATTTGAAATGGATTCCATATTTGAAAATCAAGTCTGGGACTTGGTTGACTTACCCGAGGGATACACACCTATCGGATGTAAGTGGATTTTCAAATTGAAAACCGACAAAGATTCCATGTATTCATTTACAAAGCTAGATTGGTAGCATTCAATCGCAATGCTTAAATCCGTTCGGATCCTCCTAGCGATTGTTGCATATTACAATTATGAAATATGGCAGATTGACGTCAAAACCGCCTTCCTCAATGGGATTTTGGAACAAACTGTGTATATGACACAGCTTGAAGGTTTTGTCGACCAAAACAATGTTGGGAAAGTTTATAAGCTTAAAAAGTCCATCTACGGGCTAAAGCAAGCTAGCAGGAGGCCTTGTGTTTACAAGAAGGTCAGTTTGGTTTTATCAGATGAACTTGTGTTTACAAGAAGGTCAGTGGGAGTGACATCGCCTTCCTAGTCATATATGTCGATGACATATTGCTCATTAGAAACAGCATTCCGATGTTAGAGTTTGTAAAGGCCTTGCTCGGAAAGTGTTTTTCAATGAAAGACTTGGGAGAGGCTCAGTACATATTGGGTATCAAGATCTATAAGGATTAGATCGAAAAGGATGATTGTATTGAGCCAAAGTACTTATATTGATAAGGTTCTCGCATGATTCAACATGTAGGAGGCCAAGAGAGGTCACCTACATATGTCACATGGCATAACCCTAAGCAAGAAGCAGTGTCCATAGACACCTGATGAGTAGGAAAGGATGAATCAGATTCCATATGCTTCGCTAATTGGATCGATCATGTATGCAATGATATGTAATAGGCCAGATTTATCGTATGCCTTGAGTGCTACGAGATGATACCAATCAGACCAGGAGAGGCATATTGAACTGCGGCCAAGAATATCCTAAAGTACCTAATAAGGAATAAGATTAAATTCCTTGTGTATGGTGGCTCACAAGAATTAGTTGTTGAAAATTATACCGACGCAAGCTTCCAGATAGACAGAAACAATTTCAAATCGCAATCTAGATATGTGTTTTGTCTAAATGGAGGAGCGTTTAGTTAGAAGAGTGTCAAGCAGAGCACAACTGTAGATTCTACAACTGAAGCCAAATACTTGATAGTTGCAGCAACCAAGGAGACTGTTTGGATTCGTAAGGTCGTTGGTGAACTTGATGTTGTACCCTATATCAAGGGTCCAATAGCCCTCTATTGTGACAACAATGGAGCTATTTCTCAGGATAGAGAGTCAAGGGAACACCAGAAGGTAAAACATGTTAAGCGGCGATTTCACATGATTCAAAAATGGAAATCAGAGGGTGAAATCAGAATTTGTAAAGTTGGAACGGATGACAATGTTGCCTATCCACTTACTAAGCCTTTGCATCAAGTGAAACACAACAAGCACATTGAGGCAATGGGAATCAGTCACGTTAGAGATTTGCTTTGATTTCCTTGTTTAGTGTTTTTGTTAATTTTTTAACATTTTAATGTAAGGCACTAAGAAAAACCATTCAAGTTTTTGGAGTAATTTAAATTTCATGTAATTTTATCACTCCATTTGCTATTTAGTTGTGGTTTAGGATTAAATAATGAGTCCATTCGATTCAAAGAATATTAAAAATAGGGTATCAAGACCAGTCTTGATAAGGAAACACCTATTAAGTGAACATTGAATATTATAATCGAAAATTATCCCTAATCGAGGTCATTTAAAAGATGGACGATTAATGACCACTTGAGATTAGTGAGTAGTTTGATTTATAGCACTGTTTCTTTTGCTACAAGGAAATGATTGTCATAAATCATTTGCACGTGTATTGGTTAAGAACCATACTGGATCGACTTATAAGAATACTTTAAGAGATTTAAAAATCGTCAAAAGTATACTTCTCATTATGGCTACCATAACCTATTTCCTCGACCATGAGTCACTAGTGGAAAAAAGGCTATCTATAACGGGCAAAAATAGCCTATCCGTAATGGGCAACGGCCGTTACGTATGCAACCGTTACTGATAGGCAATGTTATTTGAAACAGGCAATGCCCGTTACAAATAAGTGGTTATTCGTAACGAGCAGGTGAAATGCCCGTTACGAATAACCACTTATTTGTAACGGACAAGTACAATGCCCGTTATGAATAACCTCTTATTTGTAACGGACATTTCACCTGTTCACACTATAATAACATATTTCACCTGTTCACCAGTTATTTGAATGTCTAAAAAAGGCAAAATTTTAGGGGTATTTTTACAAATACCCATATTTTTTTATCTATTCACACTATAATAACATATATCAAATCCAATTTTACAAATTATCAAACACCAAATCCAATTTTACATATTATCAAACACTAAATCCAATTTTACATCTCAATAATATTATTAAAAAATAGTAAATAAAGAGAGGCTGCAACATCCAAACAAAAGCAGCATCCAAGAGGAGTAATCGCAGCTCCAACTACAGCAACAACCATAACCTATGTTACTTAGACATATCCCTTCAGTTTTTACTTAGACATATGGGCTGATGTTTAATTATCTGCTTATTGCTATTTGTTGTGTACTTGCGTCAACCCAAGTAGGTACTCAGCACTACTTACTCTTGTCTCTTTAAAATACATTTTCTCTCAACTTTACCTCGCCTTCCTTGCCTTTTCAATTTTCAGAACCTTTAGATACAAGAATGCAGTTAGTTTCTGATGATTAGAATGTATGTGCCAATATGCAAATCATAATTTTATAATTTCAAAATCTTTAAAAAAAAAAAAAAAGAGAGAGAGAAAATAATGTCCGGTTTTTTATGAGGCCATCCCTACAAGAGAAATTCTCACATGTGAGGTAATCCCATTATAACCTTTTCCACAAACCAGGAAACCTCGGCTTAATATAGCAACCCATTTTCTCAAATAAAGACAACCACGACAGTGTGAGCCTAAAATCACCAAAGGAATCTCCATTTATTGAGATTCTAGCAACATATTAATTTTTTAAAATCATCAAAATACTGAAGAAAACCACACACAATTATACAAGAGTATTACCTGCTTCCCACATACTGCAGCTGCTCTAAGGAAGGGTTCCCCATTGTCACCACAGAGAGAGTTAGCCATGCGAACCACTTGCTCACAAAGCATAACTTGGATATTTCAGTGACCAAGAACATCCAAAATCTTCTATGAGACCCCTGTCTGATTTCTTTAAGATCCATGTTCTATCAATCAAATCCTTGCAAGTAATGTTAGAAAACTATCTTTGCATAAAATGAGAGTTTTTCCATCTTACCTACAAGTTCTGATGGTTTATCCTCTCTGTTTATTGTTTTAAGCACATCTCAATTCTTGGGTTGACTTTCAAAAGTTGTCAGTGCTGGTATCTTAGTATGCCAATATAATAAGATTCTTGGATGTGGATGTTTGAAAAATACAAGCCTGGATGTGTGGCGTGCATCCATTACATCAAGGTGACCTAGCAGACCTTGATGGCCTTATTTTCTAGTCAGATTTGCAGCCTATCGAAGAAAGTGGAGCTATACAGTTCATAATTTCAGTCAATATTTATTTCAAACAATGATTGGATTGTAGGCACTCGTTGCTCCCACATAAACCAAAAACCTAAAGAAAGGGCCACTGAGTTACTAAAAAGACTCGGTGTTTAATCTGCTACCATATGGATAACATGAACATTGTAAAAAAGCAATATAACTAGAACTAATATACTTACATGTTGACCATCAGTCAAATAGCAAAAAAGATGCTCAACAGAAACATCTTCAGAAAAAATGCTACAGGTTCAAGATATAGGTAGAATGAAAAACTATTTAAGAGATAATATTCTTAGGCATGTATCATTATTCTTGGACGGAGAGTGTTATTTTCAATTCAATGGAATAACAAACACATAAAGTCAGATTTGATTGTATATCAATAATACAAGTGCTTTAGCACGACAGATACATACCCCAAAATGACAATATATCTCACCCATCAGCTTTAATTTCAATCAAAACATGTTTTAACTACTACCTAAGTCAAAGTAATTCAGTATACTACTTAATTCTCATTTCATCAACATAAATCTCACAATAACATAATCAATCAACCAATCCAAACTATCTAAAAGATTCAATTGTAGCACAAAAATATAATTAAGCCCAAAAACTTGAAAATTTGCAAGCTCATATAAGAACCAGAAATATAAATTGATAAATAAAAAAATCGAGAAAAAGTAAAATTAAGTTTTTTTATGCTTCTACTTCCGAACCTTCTTCAATTGTTCTTGGCACTAGCGGCACGCATTTTGAACACAGATTCACGAGAAATACCTATAAAAAAAACTCGAAATCAATAAAGCCAACACTTATAAAGATAAAATTGTAACATTATTAAAGCAAAACTTGAAGAACGCAAATCAATCGAAATAGATGGTAATGGAGAAGAGAGAAAGTGAGAATTATTACCCATTTTCTCTGATGAGAGGACAAATAAACAAGAATTTGTGCACTTTCCCCAGAAGAGGTTGCGAGGAAAGGGGGTAGTCAGAGAGGAAAGAAGAAACGGATCCCTCCAAATTACCTTAAAATTATCGAATTTCATAAATAGAATCGTCATTTATACCGTTGAAATATGCCTTGAATTTAGGTTTAGCAATGAGTTGTAGTTCGAGAGGTAGCTCGGTAATTTCGGAAGCATATAGAGTTGCGACGAAATTGGAGTTATAGCTCCTATGCGAGTGAGTAGAGCTGTTAATTCGGATAAACGGGTCGGGTTTGAGTCGGGTTAGTGTGAGTTGGGTCATCTCGGGTCGGGTTAATGTTAAAACATATGCAGGTCGGGTTCGGGTTGGGTCATACTTGAGTTGGGTCGCGTCGGGTCATACATCTTATCGGGTTTAGGTCGGGTTAGTAAAAGGTCGGGTTACATTCGGGTTGAGTGAAAAATAGGTCGGGTTAAATTCGGGTCTTTACGGGTTTAAACGAGTTAGGGTTGTTCTCGGGTTCGAGTCGGGTTCGGTTCAAGTAAATTATTTACGGGTTATAATCAGGTCGGGTCATTCTCGGGTTCAAGTCGGGTTCGGTTCAAGTCAATAATTTGCGGGTTATAATCAAGTCGGGTCATTCTCAGGTTCGAGTCGGGTTCAGTTCAAGTCAATAATTTGCGGAAAATATGTTTCGTCCCTAAAAAGTAAAAACATGTTGTGAAACTAACCTCTTAAGATTCAAAGTGAAATATTGAAGAGGAATAGAGTTAGGATACAATTTCCGTTCCAATACTAACGTGAGATAATGACCTATACATATTGATTCAATAACAAGTTGGGTTGAATTTGGGTCGGGTCAATGACAAGTCGGGTTGATTCGGGTCAGGTTTGTAACTGGTCAGGTTGAAATTCGAGTCGGGTTTGTAGCAGGTCGGGTTAGGAATAGGTCGGGTTAAATTCGGGTTGGGTTAGGAACAGGTTGGGTTGAATTCGGGTTTTGAAGGGTTAAAACGGGTTTGGGTCAATTTCGGTTCAGGTTGGTTTGGTTCAGGTCAAAAATTTACGGGTTACATTTGGGTCGGGTCGTCTCTAAGTCGGTTAATGTTCGGGTTCAGGTCTCAAATTCTCGGGTCAACTCGGGTCTAGGGTTGGTTTCAGGTCGGGTTAGGTCGGGTTCGGGTCACCATTTCTTTCGAGTTCAGACGGGTCGGTTAATAAGTCGGGTTAGGGTCAGTATTTC
The DNA here is from genome assembly GCA_024500155.1 of Chenopodium formosanum. NCBI lineage: Eukaryota > Viridiplantae > Streptophyta > Magnoliopsida > Caryophyllales > Amaranthaceae > Chenopodium > Chenopodium formosanum. The sequence goes on from CM044880.1 coordinate 24,575,311, forward strand.
GGGTCGGGTCGGCTTTTGACATCTCTACGAGTGAGCTATAGCTCACGAAGACAGATTGGTTCGACTAGGCCGAGCGATAGCTCGCTCGGTAGCTCGCGTGGTAGCTCGCAAAGGTCGAAGGTGAGATAGGGGCCGAGCGATAGCTCGCTCGATGGTGAGCGAGAGCTCTCCGTTTGTGCACGGTGGAACCCACACGATTTATTAGGGTTTTATGGGCTGTTTTTATGCACTAATTTATCTTATTTGGGGAAGCTATATATATTCCTAGTTAGGGTTTATTCATAGCTTAGTCTATTATTGATAATTGACATTATCAATCAGTAATCTGGAATTTCCTCAAGATTAATAAAGATTTTCTCTCGTCTGCCCCTGGACGTAGACAACACATTGTTGGTGAACCACGTAAATCCGTGTGTGCTATTTATTTGTTTTGCATTCATTAATTTTTTCTTTCTCACATCCGTTACAACAATTGGTATCAAGAGCTTAGGTTCGATTTGAGTGGGAGAGATGTCTGGTATGAATGTCAAAATTCATAAATTCACGGGGAGGGATAGTTTTAGTTTATCGCAGATCAAGATGCGGGCGTTGTTGAAACAACAAGGGTTATGTGCACCATTGGCAAAGAAGTCATCGGATGGCGCTGAGACACCATCGACAAAGAAGTCACCGGGTCCGAATACCGCTGAGATGGCCATTCTGGAGGAGAAGGCACATTCAACGATCATGTTGTGTCTTGCAGACGATATCATTACCGAGGTTGCGAAGGAGGAAACTACATCAGGTCTGTGGTTGAAATTGGAGAGTTTGTACATGACAAAGTCTCTAACAAACAAGTTGCTATTGAAGCAACATCTGTTCAGTCTGCGAATGAATGAAGGTACACCTCTTAGAGATCACCTAGATCAATTAAATACAATTTTGCTAGATTTGCATAATAGTGATGTTAAGGTTGATGATGAGGATGTTGCTTTAATTCTGTTAGTTTCCTTACCTTTGTCGTATGAGAATTTTGTGCAATTTTTTATTGTTGGTAAAGATACTGTGTCCCTAGAAGAGGTTAGATCATCTCTTCATACTGGGGAATTACGCCATAAGGCATCTGGTAGTACAGGTACAGACAATCAAGCCTCTGGATTAATGGCCGGTGGTGGAAAAGGACATGGAAATTTCGGGAAGAAGAAGGCTAAGAAACCCGGAAATTCCAAACGGGGTCCTAAGCAAACTGATGTCTATAATTACTATAAAGAGAAGGGGCATTGGAAGAGAGAATGTCCCAAGAAGAAACAACAGGATAAATCTGTATCTGATGCTTTAGCAGAAGAGGATTCGAATTCTGAGTATGACATTGCTTTATTTGCGGGTGAACATACATATCACAATGATGTGTGGGTTCTTGATTGCATCGTATCATATATGTCCACGTAGGGAGTGGTTTACTACCTATGAGCAGGTAGATGGAGGAAATATTTCAATGGTTAATAGTGCAGTGTGCAAGGCAATTGGGATTGGCTCTACAAGATCCGGACACATGATGGTACGTTTCACATATTGAACGATGTCAGACATGTTCCACAAATGACTAAGAATCTGATTTCACTTAGTGCACTAGACAATAAGGGTTTCAGTTTCAGGAGTAAAGGTGGAGTTATGAATGTCTGCAAGGGTTCTAATGTGATTCTAAAGGGTGTCAAGCGTGGTAATTTGTATTTCCTATAGGGCTCCACTTTATCAGGTTCAGTTGTTGTTGCTTCATCTGAGGTTCAGATGGATGATATGACCAAGTTATGGCACATAAGGCTTGGGCATATGAGTGAGAGAGGAATGCAAATCCTCTCCAAGGCTGATCTTCTAGGTGGCCACAAGGCTACAAACCTTGATTTCTGTGAGCATTGTGTTTTTGGGAAACTACATCGCATTAAGTTCCTGTAGACACCTAAAAATGTCTCCCCAAAACCAAACTCGATGATAAATAACCTTTCACCGCCGCTATTGGTCGGGTTTAGTATTTAATCCCGAGAGTGCTTAAAAAATCGTATTTTATTAAATTCATATATTTGAAAGGTTCATGGATCAGTCTTGGTGTTTGATAAAAGCATAGTTTTAATTTTAAGCCCAAACCTTTTTATTTTATTATTTTATTATTTATTATTTTTGGCCTAAATATTTTATTTTTTTTTATTTTATTATTTTCTTATTTTAGCCCGAATAATAAAAGTCAGAAAAAAGCCCGAAATTATCAATCGGCACTTAAAAAGCCGAAAGAAATTAGGGTAAAAATGAATTTAGACGGAAAAATGGACTGGAACTGACCGTGTCACGGTTAAGCTTGACCGTGTCACGGGAACTCTTCCCGTCTGACGGTGGGACTTCCCGTGACACGGGAGGTCTGCCGTGACACGGAAAGTTCCGTGACCTTTCCGCGTAAACCCTTGACGCGTTTTCCGTTCCGTTTTCTGAAAATTTCCCGCGTCACTCCAAAACTGACCGTGTCACGGGAACTTGTACCGTCTGACAATATAGTCTAACCATGTCACGGTACAGTCTGACCGTGTCACGGGATTCTTTTTTAGGGTTTTTATCATTTTAGGGTTCCGTGTGCTCCCTCAGCACATTTCCCTATAAATACCCCCTCATTTTTGATGAACGGGGCAACCAGAATTCGATTATTCTTATTTTTTCTCTCTTCTATGCTCTTAACCTAAACACTAGCCTACCCTTTTCACTTCAAAATTCCTTCTTCAAGCACTCAAAGGAGTCCATATTTTACTCGAGGTTCTGTCCTTAAACCAAGGCGTGAAAGGTAGAATCGTTTGAGGGTTTGGCCCCAAAATCAACCTTATTTTATTTAATTTAATTTAGTTATTGTTTTATTATTTCCTTGAAGTTACTAACTCGTTTATTATTTTGTAGTTGCAAACAAACAGATTCAAAGTAAGGATCATGCTCTTTTTATTATTATTATTTTTCTAACGATTTTTATGTTGTTGGAATTATGATTGAATTGGTTTTTATATTGATTCTATTATTTATATTGATCACCATATTGCATGTTTAAAGGGAATATGTAATTGAAAATCACGACTAATAAGATAATTTGGACAACCGGTTTATGTTCCTTTTTAATCTTGTTGTTTAATCAAGTGATCACCAATATTTTTAGAATTATGTGTGCATTAATTTTGAACCAATTTAGTTAAATAATAGTTTGGAGCGAATTGAATATTTTGTTTGTATGCCTTTGAGATCACAGGAATGCTTTTCACTATAAGAATCGAGTAGAGGCCAATACGGGCGAATGTGACTCCATGACTCACCTCGTACCATCATCCCCGATCCTCCTTTCGTGGTTCCGAACCATATGGAGTTAATAATCTCATGGATTATGAATGGGGTGTAACCTTCACGGGTCAATCGTTGTTGCCTATCGTTGTCCCTTATCGTGATTGCCTTTTTATGATCCGTGAACGGTTTACAAGTTCCTTAAAAACTTATTGGCGGCTCCCTACTTTGATTTGTCCCTAATCGTAATGTCAGTTCCCACTTCCTATGATTGTCAAGCATATTCACAACATGCTTTTTACGTAGGCGCACTTCAAACGACGCCTACAGTTCCCCAAAGGCATTCATAGAACTAAAGGTACTCTTGATTATACCTACTCCGATTGTTGGGGTCCTTTACGTGTTGAGTCATTGGGAGGTCACAGGTATTTTGTATCATTCATTGATGATTTTTCTAGGATGACTTGGGTGATCATAATGAGGTTTAAAAGTGAAGCTTTCAAGAATTTCAAGTAGTGGAAGGCGTTTGTGGAGAATCAAACTGGGAAGAAGATCAAGAATCTACGAACCGATAATGGTCTAGAATTTTGTTAGTTTAAGTTCGATGAGTTCTGCAAGAATGAGGGGATCGCTAGGCATCGTACCGTCAGAGATACACCATAGCAAAATGGTGTAGCAGAACGAATGAATCAGACACTTTTGGAGAAAGTTCGGTGCATTCTCTCTAATGTTGGATTGACCAGAAAGTTTTGGGAAGAAGTCGTTAGTACGGCATGTTATCTGATCAACCGTGGACCACACTCTAGAATTAACCTCAAAACACCATATGAGGTGTGGTCTGGTAAGCCTGCAGTTTACTTAAAAATGAGAGCTTTTGGTTGCAATGTTTATTATCATGTTAATGTGGGTAAATTAGAGCCAAGGGCTAAAAAGGGAGTATTTGTAGGGTATGACGATGGGTTTAAAGGTTATAGGATTTGGTCTCCATCGAAAAGTAGAGTTATACTTAGTAGAAATGTAGTCTTTGATGAAAATTCTATGTTTAACTCTAATGTTCAGTCTATAGTTGTATAAGATAGTGGTAGTGTTGACAAACAGGTGGAGCAGCAAGTCACTCATGATGAGAGTGATCAGGTACAAGAAAAAGATGTTCAACACGAAAATACTAAAGCACCAGAATCATCAACGCCAAAATTGAACAAGCCTAGTCTAGCGCTGGAACGTTCTAAAAGGGCGAATTTTGGAAAACCTCCTGACATATTTGGTTTTGAAGATATAGTGGTTTATGCACTACAGGTTGTCGAAGAGGTGGATGTATATGAGCCATCTACCTATAAGGAAGCAGTTACATGTACATAATCTACCCATTGGCTTGCTGCAATGGGAGATGAGATGGTGTCACTTCATAATAATAAGACTTGGGATCTTATTCCTAGGTCTTCAGGGAGAAAAGTTGTTACTTGTAAATGGATTTTCAAGAAAAAATAGGGGATGACACCTGCGGAGGGGATCAAGTATAAGGCTCGAGTAGTTGCAAGAGGGTTCACACAAAAAGAAGGGATAGAATACAATGAGATATTCTAACCTGTGGTCAGACACACTTCCATCAAGGTGCTACTAGCAATAGTCGCACATCAAGATTTGGAGCTTGAGCAACTAGATGTGAAAACAACTTTTCTACATGGAGAGTTGGAAGAGGATATATACATGACCCAACCGGATGGTTTCCAAGTTCCAAAAAAAGAAGACCATGTGTGCAAGTTGAAGAAGTCCTTGTATGGGCTAAATCAGTCTCCTAGGCAATGGTAAAAGAGGTTTGATAGCTACATGATGGAGCTAGGCTACAACAGGAATTCGTATGATTGTTGTGTATACCATAACAAGTTGACAGATGGGTCTTACATCTACTTAGTTCTATATGTAGATGATATGTTGATAGCAACGAAGAACAAGTCTGATATTCAGGAATTGAAGGGTCTTCTCAGTGCCGAGTTTAAAATGAAGGATTTGGGTGCGGCTCAAAAAATATTGGGCATGGAGATTTATAGGGATAGGGCTCAAAAGAAACTTTTCTTATCACAGAAAGGCTACATTGAGAAGATATTGTCGAAGTTTGGCATGTCAACAACGAAGCCTATAGATACTCCAAGCGCGGCCAATTGTCACTTGTCGGTTGCTTTTGCACCAAAGTCTGTTGAGGAGAAGGAGTACATGTCTCATGTTCCCTATTCTAGTGTAGTAGGGAGTTTGATGTATGCTATGGTTTGCACTAAGCTGGATCTTGCACAAGCAGTCAGTGTTGTTAGTAGGTTCATGATTGATCCTAGTAAGGAGCATTGGCAAGCAGTCAAGAGGATTTTAGGTTACCTAAGGGGTACATCTGATGTTGGTCTCATTTATGGTAATGATGTGGCATGTTTAGTTACAGGCTATTCGAATTCTGATTATGCTGGGGATGTTGATGGTAGAAGGTCTATGACTGGTTATGTGTTCACTCTTGGTGGTTCGGTTGTTAGTTAGAAAGCTACTTTGCAGCCTTCAGTGACTTTTTCTACTACAGAAGCAGAGTACATGGCCTTACAGAAGCATCCAAAGAGGGAATCTGGTTAAAGGGACTAGTTAATGATCTGGGTCTACATCATGATAAAGCTATAGTATATTGTGACAGTTTGAGTGCAATATGTTTGGCTAAGGATCAAGTGCATCATGAGAGAACTAAACACATTGATGTCAAGTATCATTTTCTACGAACTGAGACGTGAATTAAGGTGAAGAAGGTAGGTACTGCCGATAATCTTGCTAATATGTTCACCAAGCCGGTTTCGCGGAGTAAGTTTGAACACTGTTTGAACTTGCTCAATATTTGAGATTCTTAGTAGCCCTTAGGGGCTAATCTGGAGCTCTACGGGGCTAATCTAGAGTCCTACGAGGCTAATCTGGTCTGGTTGTCTTTCAGGACAAATCTGGTTGCAGGGAGAGTCTGGGTATTGTGATCAATGTGTCTGGTTATCTGGTTTTGTGAGAGGATTCAAGTCAAGGTGGAGATTGTTGAAATATGCCTTGAATTTAGGTTTAGGAGCAGTGAGCTATAGCTTGAGAGGTAGCTCGGAAGTTTCGGAAGCATATGGAGTTGCGACGAAATTGGAGCTATAGCTCCTATGCGAGTGAGCTATAGCTCACGAAGACAGATTGGTTCGACTAGGCCGAGCAATAGCTCGCTCGGTAGCTCGCGTGGTAGCTCGTGAAGGTCTAAGGTGAGATAGGGGCCGAGTGATCGACCATGAGCGATAGCTCAACTGGGGTCCGAGCGATAGCTCGCTCGATGGTGAACGAGAGCTCTCCGTTTGTGCACGGTGGAACCCACACGATTTATTAGGGTTTTATGGGTCGTTTTTATGCACTAATCTATCTTATTTTGGGAAGCTATATATATTCCTAGTTAGGGTTTATTCATATCTTAGTCTATTATTGATAATTAACATTATCAATCTGTAATCTGGAATTTCCTCAAGATCAATAAAGCTTTTCTCTCGCCTGCCCGTGGATGTAGCCAACACATTGTTGGTGAACCACGTAAATCTGTGTGTGCTATTTATTTGTTTTGCATTCATTAATTTGTTCTTTCTCACATCCGTTACAGCATATACCCTTTTTATTATCTCAATCGACACTAAACTAGTCCTTCAAAACCATCATATCTTCAAGACCCAACAAAATTCATTTAAAAAAACTTCACAAAATTCCAATTATAAGCTAAAAAAATTAAAATCTAAATAGATGATTAAAGATATCATACCTTAGAGAATATATAAGAAATTCTTCTCTTTGATTTGAATCTCTAACACAATCGTGCAAAAATGAAGAATACATCTTGAATTCCTTAGCAGAAATGGAAGAGGAAGATTGAGGGGGAGTAGAGAAGAAAGTAGAGAGAGAGGAGTGAAATCAGAAAAAGTGGTAGTTTGACGGTCATGTATTGAAACCCTAATACTCGAATGTAATGGGCTGACTCCTTTCATTGAATTCCGCCCTATCAAAAGCCTTTATGTATCGCCCATTACAGCTAAATGATTATTCGTAACGGGCATTAAGTTGGCTGTTACAAATAATTGTTAATTGTATCGGTCATATATATTGCCCGTTACAAATAATCTTTTTGTAATGGATTTAATTATTCCCGTTACAAATGAGTCGTTACGAATGAAGTTTTTTCCATTATTGAGTATTGTGAGTTCTCTTGTTTGAGTTCTAGTTCATTTTTATGTTAGTCAAACATCTTCCATAAAAGGGGATTATAACGGAAACACTCGGGCGGCTAGGTCCTCTTAGTAAGAGAAGCTACATTATAAGACTGGGAATGTCCTCCTATTAAAAATAGGGAAGATGTCTTTGTTGTTTACAAGGTATCTCGAAGAGCGAGAAGGTGAAAATTCATGGTTGTGCTCGGAAGGATTTTAGAAATCATCTGTTTATTAACGGTCAGACTCGGGATCGAGAAACACTTCTAGACGTAATAAGAATGACGAATAAATCTTACCTTATAGTTCATGAAGAGACATTAAGCGACATAAGAAAAAGGATATACACTAAAAGTGCACTTATCCGGAAGGACAAGTGGGAGATTGGTAGGAATGGTCTCCTTTGAACAAGTGTATTATTCCGATATAAGGTTCGGAATTATTAGAAAGCTAATTATTCAGTGAGGTCTAGTGATCGGAATGCCTAGGAGAGGCTGCTTCCGATCAGTAAAATTAATGTATACTCCCTCCGTTTTTAAACACTTTCTCCACTTTCCTTTTTTGGTTGTTTTTAAATACTTGCTCCATTTCCTTATTTGAAAAACTTTTACAATATTTAACTAATTTCTCTCACCTAAAGGACCCACCACATATTTTCTCTCTTCCAATCATCTCTACTACTTTTTCTTTTTACAATTTTTTATTCTTCCACTTACCCCACTACCTCTATATATTATTATTTTCTCTCATTTCTCATAAAACTCCGCGCAAGGAGAAATGGAGCAATTATTTAAAAATGGAGGGAGTAATTAATATTATAGTTTAATTTTGACTCAACCCTTCAGGTCACACCCAATTCAAGCAACTAACGAACCGACACGACGAATTAATTCAGAAGGAATTACTGAGTCACTTGAGTAATTAATATTTACACGTCGGAATTTCGAGCTTGGAGCATCGAAAGTCGAGTCAAAATAATAAAGGACGAGACGGTGAAATCACTAATTAATCAACAATTTACCAAAATACCCTTAGGATCGGAATGCCCCGAGCAAACCGATGCCTAGTTAGGGGAATTTTGTATAGCCGAGGTGGCTAGCAAATGCACCAAGCCGAGCCTAGGCTAGCTGGTGCGTGCTAGCGCACCATGGCTAGCATGGTGCTAGCCACGGCAGCCTGGCGAACGCAGCAGCCGCAAGCCAAGGCCATCACCTGATGGGCCGAGGCTGTAGCCGCAAGCCATGGCCAGCAACTAGCTGAGCTGAGGTTGCAGCCGCAAGCCACAAGCCTAGGCCAGCAGTAACTGGGTCGTAGGCAGCAGCCCAACCGGCTGCCTTAGTGCCCATTTTGGGGTGCCATGTGGCAGCCGCTAACTGGTGGTTAAAGGGTGTAGGTGGCCGGCTCTTAGGGAGCTCCTTGGGGATCAAGTTTGGTCCCCTCCCCTCCTTGTGGTCCTTACCTAACTCTTCTCCTAAATGTGCCACTTTTTGATTAATTAGTTGTTTGATATATAATATTATTTTTGAATTAAAAATAAAAGGAATAATAAACTCTCCCACATTGATGGAAGAGAAAATCTCACTCATGATTTTCCCTGTAAATACCCAAGTTAAGGTATGGGAAAAATCAATTGAGTAAGGTGTTAGAAAAGGCATCTCCATTGAGAAAATCTTTAAACACATATAATTACTCGAGTATAAATCTCTCCGCCTCTTGGAGGGTGAAAACCCTATTCCTAACAAGGTCAAACTTAAAGGTTGACCCGTCCTTCAGACCTTTAAAGAAGTCTGTGTATGCAATTTCGTCAGATAGTCCTTGAATCTGGATTCTCACCAGATTGAACCGCCTAACGTAGGAGCTCAATCCTTCTCTCTCTCCCTGCCTGATGGTGCTCAAGTCGAGACTTGTTTTCTTGGCAGGGATGGTCATCGAGAAGTTAGAAGCAAACAAGAAGGCAAGCCTCTTGAAGCTATCAATACATCTGGCTTGCAGGTTGCCAAATCATTGTAGGACTATGCCCTTCAAGGTTACCGGGAAACATCTGCACCACATGGCATCATCCAACCCCTGAAGATACATGAGGTTAGTGTAGGCCATGAGTGTAGGAGTTTATAGGCACTACGCAGCGGAAATAATATGAATCATATTCAATTAAGCACCTAATCCCAAGAATCACATGCATAACACATAAGACATATAATCATACCTTTGATATGTGAATTCCACGAAGCTATTCGACCGGCAAATAAGGAAGAGTAAAAAGCCCCAAGTGTTGCTCCTTTACTTAGTCCACGAGATTCGAACGAGTCGTCCGCCAATACTAGATTGGTCGAGTGATTGAGGAAAACCGTGATCACCACCTTTATGGACAACCGACCACCGCACGAATCACCACCACCACGAACCGTGCACCGAGGAGGAGGAGAGAGCCGTGAGAGAGACAGGACTTTGATAGGAGTTGGGTTTCATGTTTGCTAATTAGGGTTTGATCAAATGATCAGTTAATTGCTTACATAAAACCCTAGGCACCTAGTCTAATTATAATCTCATTATAATTAGGCTAGGGCACGAGGCCCAAAACCCTCTTAATTCCCCTACATGGCCGGTCACCTAGAAATGAGGCCCATGAGGGGCCTCGTGCTCTAATGCTCAATTTAGCCCTTTTGTGTGACCTTATAGGATTCGTCCAGTTGGGCTTTAGGCTATTTTACTAGCCCAAAGATCTTTAGTACCTCTAGCTATGATAAAACGACGACCCAAATGTACTAACATAATTATCTCTATAATTTGATCCATTTATATATCTAGTAATTGCACACAATGAAGACATGACTCCTTCAATCTCCCACTTATTTGAGACAGGGGTGCAATATTCAAATTCCTTAAGTCAATATGTGTCGATTTGATAATATGATTGCATCACATGTCGAGATCATATTAATCTACAAATCGTTTCTTGATTACTGAGTTAGAATTACAAAACCAAATGATTACTGAGTAATGCATTTGAACACGACCACGTATTTTCTGAATTCTCCCTCTTCAAGCGGCCATGACACATTTCCTAATTTAATAGGTAGACTCTATCCAATATTATGGCAACAAGCCTCCCATTAAACTTCTGAAATAACCAGGAAACACCCTTTATAATCTCCAGTTACGGCTAGACATTTGAGTGTACCATAGTCATGACATCCATTGAATGAAATCAATGTTCCACTCATGTCAAAGGAATCCACTAATATATCCGGAAGCTCTATACTTGAACTTCAAAGTAGGTCAATAGTTCGATCATGCATCATTCATGCTTATCCAAGTGATCGGCCAAGCATCACTATGCCCCTATAATCCATGAAATTGCGCTATCCAATCAATCTTACATGCTAGTCCATTTATTGAAATCATTTATGTCCACTTTAATGATCTCAAACTAGGAACTTAAACAATATCTGAATTTTGTTCACTTGTGGGGTTTCAATTCACCAAGTCATCAACCTGATGAGCCCATCAATTCATAATTATTTTGAACATTTTATTTAATTTTCAAAATCATAGTTAAATAGGAGAAATAATAATTTCTATTTTAAACATAATTCTGCAAATTGATGCATTTCTCATGTAATATGTTTTCTCAAAACATATACAACTTAAATTACATAACTTGCTTCAATCCTAAGACTTTAATATGACTCTCATACCTTAGTCTATGTAAGGGGTTTAGTGATTTCTTACTCATAATAAAACTTTGCAAAACATGATCTTCCGCTGGTCAATGATCTCATAACCGAGGTGATATCTCATATCTATAAGTTTGGATTTGTGATGTGACCCTGGCTCCTTTGTTCTTGGGCAAAGGTGATCTGTTAGTCACATGACATTTTAATCTGAACCTCCTCTCTAACTATCTTACAGTAGTTTAATACACATATTCTGACATTGAGTATGCAACAGTGCTCTGCTTTGAACTCTTCAAGCTCACTGTCCTTCTCCATCTTGACACAAATATGCATTTAGATCACCATCTAGAATCATCTTGCCTGTTTGGAAAACTTGCATTTGTGTAACCTTTTGACAACTTGCTTAAATTACCTTTTAACACAATAGATAGAATAATTCCTCTTAGTGCTTCTTAAGCGCTCAAGGATTTGTTCTTGGTAACTCTCCGTATGCTTATTATGTATTTGCTTGAAACTTGTCACAAGTCATATGTAACAACTTGATTTGTACATTTCATGGCGCATATAATGAACCTTTTTCAAAAGTATAAGGTACACTACCCATACAATTCAACTTTATTGGCTTTTGAAGGCACTAAGTCTTACTGAGCGTAGTACATGGGAATAATTCCTCTCTTAGAGTCTTGCATCTTGAACTTGTCAAGAACCTAATCAACATAAGTATCTTGATTAGGTCCAATCATTCTTCAAGATTCACTTTGTGGATTTTGATTCCCAATATGTATTCAACATTTCCTATGTCCTTCATATAGAAATAACTTTGTAACCACTGCTTGACTTATTCAAGCATTGATATATCATTTTATATAAATTGTATGTCAACTGCATACAAGACTAAGAAGACCAATTGCTCCCACTAAACTTCTTGTCTCTACAGGAATTCTTTCGTTCTATTAAGAAAATCAAACTGTTTGATTGTCTAATCAAAACGATTGTTCCAACTCCCTTATGCTTACTTCAATCCGTAAATAAATTTTTAAAGTTTGCAAAACTTTCTAGGACTTTCGAATTTCAAGATTCTTAGTTTGTATCATATACATGTCCACCATCAAGAACATTTCAAGAAGGTAATTTTGATCTCCATTGCTAAACTTTGTAATCGAAATTAGCAATCATTAGAAGAATCCAAATAGACTTACCCAACTAATAGGTTTGACCCTATTTGTAAGACTATCATGGACTAACACATCTTCACAGACATGGAGTCTATACTGGATTTCTTGGCTATAAGCCATTTCCTGAGTTGGCACTTGTCCAAAGCTTGCTTGTAGGGCATGGGTTCCAACCATTCCAATAGGAAAATGTTAGAATCCATCTTTTACTAGAATTCCAACAAATTGTTTGTTTTAATCCTAAGTAACCTACAATAGGTATGAGCGACAATAGAATTATTCTCTTCAACTCTTTGAAGCTTTCCATTCAAGTAGGACGATAGAAGCCTCGCTAGTTGAATTAGCTTGCTTCGACACATGTTTTATCAAATTAGCTGATTTCATGCGCCTTCGTCTCTGATATAGTGTTATCCATATCCATTTGTTGCTCGTCTCGAATCTCATCGGGATCCAACTTTACGCCCACTTGGCTTTGTAGGAAGACATTTCTTTCTATAAAGACACAATCGTGAGCAACAAACATTTTGTTTCTATGCGATTGTAGGAATAATACCTCTGATTTAGGGTTTATTATGTCATCTTGTAAACATTTTACATGGATTTCATACTCCCTCATTCTATTTAGAAAAAATAACTTTGGAACATTTCCAGTCCATAACATTTATGACTTCTTTTCTACTGCTTTGGTTAAGTTTCTATTTAGTATATTCGCAATTGTTGTTGTTCTAATGCATATCCTCAAAACGATATTTGTAAATCATTCAAATCTTGGATCGAACCATGGCAAGCAAAGTTTGATTCCTGATTTCAAATATACATTTTATTTGTAGCGTTCCTGGATTGTGAATTAATTACACAAATCCTTTAGATGATCAATCCTTTTTGAGTTATATATTTATTACAACAATCATATTGTGGTGTTAATTATTCATCTCAAACTGATTTTACATTTCATTTTTGAAATTTTGAACATTTCAATAATTTCAGCTTTTACTTCATTAAGTAATTATCGACATATTTACTTAAATCGTTAATAAAAGCAATGAAGTAGTTAAATCTCTTTGCTAACTCTTGAACTTATTGGTTCACATACATCATATGTATGAGAACCAAAAGGTCATTTTAACTTCTTTTACCCTTTCTACTAAAAGGCAACTTGGTCATTTTAACTTTATCAAGCATGACTTCAAATTCTCAAGTGATTCATAATCATATAATAATAAGAGTCCATCCACAACTTTGGATGTGCAAATGGTTTATGTGACCTAACCTTACTTTGTTATAAGTAAGTGTATTTTGAATCATCTAAATTTACTTTTGTGATCTACTTATATCAATGTCATAAAAAAAAATAACTCATATCTAGCAAAATGAAAACAATTTATTACCTTGGTCATGGATCAACACTTGTCCAAGCCAAGTAAACCAAATCAGTATTCAAAAAACTAAAATATTGTCTCATGAAAACGGAAATTGTTCTAAAATTGATAAACTAATCAGAAAATAAACTATGAAGCTTTCTCTGGCCACTCAAAAACTTCTATTGCACCTTCAAGCTCCCTCTTCTACTAGCCTCACTTGTTTGTAGTTCATGCGCAACATCACAATGTTAAGCACTGCAACTTGGTATCACTTACCTAAGTGAAAATTAAAATGTTTATAGCATTAGGTAACTCTTACCTCATTAGTTATCGTAGTGGGGACATCCTTGTTCAAGCACTGGCTTATTCTTCTGTCAGGTAATCCTTTGCATGATTCTTGAGTAAATCAACTAGTTTGACTGCGAAATCTTCATCATCTTGACAAAGTTTCTCGAGGTCAAAACCATCACGTAGAGAATGCAGAATTATATCATGAACTTGATGATCTTCATATGGTCTCCCTAACATACTCATGCAGTCAAATATTTCAACCATTGTATCCACTTGAATCTGTATTGGCTAGCCTGGCAAGAGTTTTCTCGAAATTATCATGTCGTTGAGCTTGTAGGTTTCAAACCTAATACTTCCAATCCAGGTGTCGTCATTCTTGGGAACCATTTAAATGATTTCCATGACGTTTCCATCCATTTCTCCATCAACATGGGAATTCAGAATTCCATAGCAAACATCACGTAAGCACTTGAATAAGAGATAAGGTTCATAGTCAATGAATCTTCTAGCCCAATCCTCTAGAATAGAAGACAACATCACATGCGCAACTCTCTTATAATCTGAAACATTTCTCAAATGCTTCTCAAGAGTCATGCCTGGACTAAATCTGCCCTCGATTGGTAAGTCTAAACGAAATTCTAGATTTTCATTCCTTAGAACACTTCTAAGTTCGCTTTCCCAGTCGTTGAAGTTGAGAAAGTTAAGCCTTGTTTTCATTGTTGGAGGTAAAGAATTACTATCATCATAGTTATGGCTACCCATCTATGTAAAAATAAGGCATAGTTTAATTATTATCTTTAATTTAATATTAGTACCATAAACGCATTCATTAGGTAACTTCAAAACATTTTATTCAATGATTAAATGATCCAAATTGAATTTTAAGTGATTCCAAGACCCTTTATTCATGCAATAATTGACCGGACTTTGGCTCTCCCATCAACCATTACATTTTCAAGGTGAGTAAACTCTTTACTGATTACAACTCTTGTAATTCTTGGTTGAATAATTAATCATCACATGTTTAATTATTTCCCTTTGCTTCAAGGTTCTAAACTCTTTAGGTAACCTTGTTGAGCATAACCAATTAAAATTGTAAAATTTGATTTACCCAAACGGCCTAAAGATATAATATGACACCCTGCTTTGGCATGACCCATCTTAAAAATCGAAGGTTTCATTTGGTTTTTAATTGGAAAAGCAATCTCAATATTACTGGGACCTAGATTTATTATGTTGTGATTATTTAGTGAACTCTAGTGCATCATCAATCAACATAAATAAAATCTAACATGCATAATCTACTAATGTAATAAAATAAAGCATGACATAGTATGGCCCCTTAGTCCTAAGAAAACTATAAATAAAAATGCTCCCACTTGAATCATCATGGATCTCCATCCACCTTGCTCAGCTCCTTTGGGCCTTCACTTTATGGGTTTCTTTGAACTAACACTATTTGAATAACTATTCTATTTACTTTAAATAAAAGTTACAAAAATACTTAACGGTTCGCAGACCGTATTTAGATTACAAAAATACATCACGATGCGCAGGTCGTATTTTAGAATTTATGGGCCATACTAGTCTATATATAACAACATAATATCATATATTATAAAAGTGCGATATAATAAATCACTCAACATTCTTGTCTAAACTACAACATCGAATGTTCATAATAAAGTTAACGTATTTCCTAAAATATCTTATATTTTAATCATAATTAGATAATATCATATATTATTCATGACGGTTTATAAAATATCATATATTTAATTTAGTCATGAGCTAGATTCAAATCATATTTTAATCTAGAAAGATAAATCATATTTAATCTTCTATGATTATCCTAACAAATTTAGAAGATTCTATCCTAATTACCAGCCAATCAAATAATTTTAAAATCAATTATATCCTAATCTAATTATGGGATAATCACATTATTTAAATAAATTATAATCCGTTTGGAATATCATCAGAATATTTTTATCAATCTTATCCAAAATTAACCACTTTAATTATGGATAATCACCAAAATTAACAAACTAAGTATAGATAATATCAAATTTAACAACTTTTGAAAGATTTTATTTTATCCCAAAATAAAACGATTTTATCCCAAAATAATTTGTAATTATTTTGAAATATTTTTCAAAAACAGAATTTTTTTTATTTTTTTTTAAACGGCAATTTCACCAAATGCCACTGAGTAATTAAAAAATTCACCAAATGCCATCAAGGGTTTTCAAAATTCACCAAATGTCATCGAGCTTTTAAAATATTCACCAAATGTCATTAATGACTAACGGCCATTAACTCCGTTTGTCATTAAGATTAAATCATAACACGTGTCATGATAAGATTGGTTCATTATAATTATTTATTTTAATTAATAAAATAAATACTTTTTTCTTGATTTTCGTGGCAAAAATTGCTCGGGTATAGTTAGGAGGGTCATTATTTTTTAACCATGAAAATTGATTTGGTAAGGTTTAGGTGGTCACTTAGACCCTTTATAGATTCAATTTAAGTTCGGAATTGACAAAAAATAACATATATGTCCCGTTTTGTATGTCGAGATCGTAGTTTTTTTTCGAGAAAAAATACGAAACGGGGTATTTACGTTTTTTTTTGCCAATTTCGACTTTAATTTGTACCCATAAAGGGTCAAAATGACCCCCAATACCTTACCCAAGCAATATTCGTCACGAAAATCGAAAAAAAAATATTATTTTTGTTCATTAAATTAAATAATTACTGTGTCATAATTTTCCAAAGTAATGGTATTTGGTGAAATAAAAATTGCATAAACGAAAAACTAACGTTCATATGCTATTAGTGGCACGAGGTGTCATTGTAGGGTTTGTTAGTGGCATTTGGTAAATTTTGAAAACCTTGATGGCATTTGGTGAATTTTGTAAGTACTCAGTGGCATTTGGTGAAATAAACCAGACACAATTTCAAAACCTTAATTTAGAGATCTTTTGCAATATTGGCATACCAAAGAGGCTGAGGTATTATACATATGAATTTGATCGTCTTACTTGTGAAAAAATTTTGAAACCTTAATTCAGAATTTCTTCTGCTTAACTGTTTTAACAATAACACACATGATTCGAGTTTATTATTCTTGTTTATTTAATCAAATATGCCCTTAAATTCTGAATTCTTATTGGATTGTTTTATTCCATAGGAAATTAGTAAAGTCAACAAAGACAATCGTCTAATGTTAGATGATATGCACAATTTGGGTCGTAAGTCATTTGCCATTTTACGCCATGAGTTGGTAAATACTTTATCTAATTTTAAGCTATTCCATGATCAATTTTATAATCATTACTTGTTGTACATGAGGCTTTTACCCTTTTCTTTATTTTAATAATATATAATCATTTCAATATATCATGTTTTATAGCAACAACAAGATCCGGATAAGCAAGAACCTTCCCAAGCAAGGGTTTATAAGGAATCAAGAAAGAGAGTTGCCGGAAGGACATACCTTACCAACTATGAAAAAGCAAAAGAGAATATTGTGAGTTAACATCTTAGATATAATTTATATTTTCTTTACTTTTCATAAATAGTAACATATTACTTTATTTACCCATGTAGGCCAAAATGGAAGCTTTAGAGTCTTCCCAACATGAAGATGGTAACAACTCTAAGGACCCTTACTCCGAAGTGATTCTAGATCCTAAGCGCAAAAGCCGTGTGCGCCTTCATGGAAAAGGTGTGAAAAAGACAGATTTGAAGGAAAAAGCTAAAAAGTCAGATTTTATATTCCCAGAGGAATTCTTAGCAAGTATGCAAGCACAATTAGTACAACAACTTGCACCAAGCGTTACAAATGCAGTTTTTACTCAACTTCAGGAAGCTAACCCGGAGATTAATCTTGTAGTTCCTGATTTTGTGATGCCATTAGTTCCAAATGATGCATCTAGTGCACCACATCAGCTCACTAACCAGACTAACCAGAATGGACAATCCAAATCTGGTGCAACAGTTAATCAGGTAACAACTTTTACTTTCTCGTGCTTGTGTATGCTGCTTATGTTCCTTGTGTTGTTGATTTAAGACACTTGTGGTAGTGAGCATAACTGATTAGTGAACACAAATCTGGTCAGTTTTATCTCTAGGGAGAGTATCAAAAGCAAGTTTTGCCCACTTACCATGGCTGAGTATATGGCATTATTGTGGATCTAAAATATGAAATCTGATAGAATTTTGGCCATGTCACCTTCACCGTCTACCTTAAAGAATTAGCCAAACTTGAATGATGGCCATGTACATGTCAAAAAATTTACATGTGTTCTTTTTTTTTTTTTTTTTTTTTTTGATTTAATGATTACTAAATTCTTAGTGTAATTATAATATAACCATATATTAAGTGCGAGGAGGTGGTTATAACCTATACTAATCAACACTTCTATTATTTTTATTTCTTTTAACGTGTAGGTGCATGATGAGCTAGATGGAGATGAAAAAAAATTGACTAGTCATCCAACAAATAGTGCGTAAATGTTGTTGGCGACACTTGTTGATTTAGTTCGATGAGCTTCTGAAGATTTGGAACTATTTGCCTATATATATGTATATATTGAGATCTATTGTATTTTGCACAGTTGTTAAATTAATTAGTAAACATTTATATATTAATATTGCGTGGTAGTGTCATATGAAAACAATATTTTGTAATGTATTTAACGTACGTACTTAGGAGATTGTTATATTTAATGAAATTTTATATTTAGCATTACTTTTAAGATTTAACTAACTAAACATCTAATTAATATTATTAAACTACTAATGATTAGGTGCTAATTAATAATAAATAGCTAATGATTATTATTTTTATTAATATTATTATTAATATTATTATTATTATTATTATTATTATTATTATTATTATTATTATTATTATTATTATATAGCCGTTGTATTAGAAGCTAATTTAAATGCAATATATACCGTTGTGTTAGCCTTTCCGTTGCACCAGGTCTCACTTTCATGACGTTTTTTATAAAATACTCTAATGCAACGGATAAAGGAGGTCGTTGCATTAGGTACAATCTAATACAACGGATTAGAGCTACCGTCGCATTAGATACCAAATGCCATTGCATTAGGCCTAACGCCACGCCAGCAGAAGCCACGGTAGGCCGTTGCATTAGGCCTAATACCACGGTTTTTGATGTCTAATACAACGGATTCAGGGGTTGCATTAGATAAAAAATGTAGTAGTGGTTTTTTAAAACGTGCCACACACGCCGGCCATCGTGGTTGGCCAGCCGAAGCTAGCCATAGTGGCAAGCTGCCAACAGCAGCCACTACCACAAGGGCAGCAGCGTGGCAGCAGTTTCTACTAGGCTGCAGGCCACCGTGGTTGGTTAGCCTTGGCTAGCCACGGTGGCTGGCTGCTTTGCAGCAGCCACTGCCGCGCAAGGCAGCAGCAGCAGCCCTGTTGCAGCTGTGTAGCGCTTGCACACTGCTGTCCACGACCACCGGACCTCCGCCCTCCCCTTCCCCTCCCTCTGGACTGACCACCTGGTCGGCAGCCGCCGTGGTTGCACCACCTTGCCGCGGTTGCCGACCTTGAAACTAATTTTTTTTTTGTTTTTTAATTTAATTTAATTAAAATAACTTTTATCATAATTAAATTAAATCAATCCAAAATTAAAATTAAATCATATTCAACTTTAAAATTAGGGTTTATCATAAAATTAATCCCAATTTAATTATAACTCTTAAAATTAAATTAATGATCATACACAAAACGTTTTTATGCATAAATCAATCCAATTAAAATTATGAAACATTTAACAAATCGAATTATAACAAAATCAAGCACAAAAAACATATTTTAGGGCTAGGAATTTCGAAATTATTCCAAAATTAGGGTAGGGTGTTCGAAAATTTCGAGCACTTAAGGGCTAAAATTCGGTCCTCTTCATGGCTATTTGAGCATAATTAAATCGCATTTAATCAATTCCAAAAGTTTAGTCACATTAAAATAATAATTGAACTATAATTAAATTAATTTCTTCCCTTTAATTGATTATAAAATTAACGTGGATATCAAATAATCGTATTATTATGATCAAGCGCGTTCATGCAAGAGGCTAACTGATAACACTGTAGGAGTTTATAGACACTACACAGCGGAAATAATATGAATCATATTCAATTAAGCACCTAATCCCAAGAATCACATACATAACACACAAGACACATAATCATACCTTTGATGCATGAATTCCACAAAGCTATTCGACCGACAAATCAAGGAGAGAATAGAGCCCCAAGTGTTGCTCCTCTACTTAGTCCACGAGTTTCGAACAAGCCATCCACCAATACTAGATTGGTCAACCGATTGAGGAAAATCGCGATCACCACCTTTATTGACAACCGACCACCGCACGAACCACCACCACCACGAACCGCGCACCGAGGAGGAGAAGAGAGCCGTGAGTGAGAGAGAGAGGACTTTGAGAGGGGTTGGGTTTCATGTTTGCTAATTAGGGTTTGATCAAATGATCAATTAAGTGCTTACATCAAACCCTAGGCACCTAGTCTATTTATAATCTCATTATAATTAGACTAGGGCATGAGGCCCTAAACCCTCTTAATTCCCCTACATGGCCGGCCACCTAGAGAGATGAGGCCCATGATGGGCCTCATCATCTAATGTTCGATCTAGCCCCTTTTTGTGACTTTATAGGATCCGTCCAATTGGTCTTTAGGCTATTTTACTAGCCCAAAGATCGTTAGTACCTCTAGCTATGATAAAACGACGACCCAAATGTACGAACTTAATTATCTCCATAATTTGATCCATTAATATATCTAGTAATTGCACACGACGAAGAAATAACTCCTTCAATGAGGTCATCTTCAGGGTTGGTGATACCATCGTAGGCACCAACCAACACATTTTTAACCTTGGTCGGCTGAGCCACCTCGATTATCTCCTTGATGAGCAAAGAATTTTGTTCACCAAGTTTGAGCAAACGGAGCTGCCAATCTAAGGGTTGGACATTGCATGTCGTATGTCCTCCAAGGAGGGTCAGCTACATGAAAGGTGGGGCATACTTCCCGTATGGCATATGTGGCATATACGGGGCTAACCCAATCATTTGAAGGCCTGTGTGGACAGACATGCTTTCGTTTATGACTCTCATGCAAGGATTGATAATTTCTTCTTGAGGTATTTTTGAAGCTGTCTAAGAAGCTTAATGTAGAGGTTGACTCAGACAGCTGATGGCTCCTATTATGCTCGATAATGTGTCAAGCATCAGAAAAAGTCTTCTTGCTACCATCTAGCTGAACTTGCCGGATGACCTTCCTTGTGCCCGTCTGAAGTTAAAAGATTTTAGACTAGTTAATTGCAGGTGTGGCCTTCTCCTATAGATGTGGAGTAGGCTGGCTAAACCTGACTAACTTTCTCCTCTTAGCTTGAGGAGTCTTCTTGGCCGGCTGACCCTTGCTAGAGCTAGTCATCCTTTTGTTGATGAGGTCCTTGATCTCCCCCTTGAAACTAGTAATGATCTTCATGAGTTCATCCCTAGTAACGAAAACAATCCTTCTGGATGATTGGGTTTTCCCAGTCGGTGGTCTAGTAGATTTACTTGGACCGGCTTCATTGTTGACCCGTTCCAATTTATGTCTGAGACGGATGCGCTTAAAAATGAGTGACCCATCAGGGGCCACATGGGTTTTGACTTCACAGTCATTGTTTGTATCTTGGTCTGAATAGACCTCTCCATTAACTCTAGGCCGACTAAGTTCAGGTGGTGGTACAGACTCTTGAACCATCTTAGAGATACTCTCCCCACAAACGTCACCAAATGTTTTGGATGCTTTCTGGTCCCTTAGAAGAATTACGTCACCAAGATTGGTCCCACGTGGTCAGTACTTGCGAAACATAGAGACTCTGGTTGGTAGAAGCTCCGCCTCCGACATCAAGTTAGTATTAGTCAAAAAATACGAAAAGGTGTGGAAAAAGGTAAAAGTGAGATCTTCTCCGATTCCAAGACTAGGTGTTTTCTCTAATGTGAGAGAATGTACATATCTTGTAATAAATGAACGTGTCCCTGAAAAACGGGGAAATCTACCTATTTATAGGGTTTTTGGAAAATGTGCCCTTCATTAAGTCAGGATGACCTAATGGGTTGCGCTGTTTTGCGGCGCTTTGGGAATTGGGTTCAGAAGGCCGCAATTTCTTGAGGTTATCAAAGGGTGACACGTGTCAACTGGTGAGTGGTCCATGTTGTACCTTTCCAGGAATGACGTCCCCCTCTGATTGGGCCACGTGTCTAGGGGTATTTTTACCCAAAACACTAATTACTAGCCAATCAACTAATTTTAGAATCAATTATATCCTAATCTAATTATGAAAAACTCACATTATTTAAATAAATTATTATCCTTTTAGAATATGCTCATAATATACTAACAAATCTTATCCAAAATTAAACACTTTAATTATGGATAATCATCAAAGTTAGCAACTTTAAATGTGGATAATATCAAATAAATCAACTTTTGAAAGATGTAATTTTATCCTAAAACAAAATATTTTATCTCAAATCAATTTTATTTTATCCCAAAATAAATTGTATTTATCTTGAAAATTTTTAAAAACAAAATAAATATTTTTTTTGTTTTGAAAATCGTGCGCCACCCACCGTCCATCGTGGTTGGCTAGCCGAAGCTAGCCACGGTGGTTGGCTGCCATTTAAAGCATCCACTGCCGCAAAGGGTAACAGCAGGTAGCAGCCTTGTTGTGGCTGCATGACACCATGTGCGGCTAGCCTAGGCTAGCCACGGTGGCTGGCTACGGTTAGCAGCCACTGCCGCACAAAGGCAGCAGTAGCAGCAACCCTAGCATGGCTGGGACCGCAGTTGTGTAACACTTGCACGTTGTTGTCCAGCCACTACGAACCACCTGCCCTCTCTCCCTCTTGGACTAATCCCAGTCGACAACCATCGTGGCTGCGCCACCCAGTCGTGACTGCCGGCCTCAAAATAATTTATTTCTTTTGTTTTTATTTTAATTAGAATAACGTTTATTAAAATAAAATTAAATCCCATTTAATTTTAAAATTAGGGTTCATCATAAAATTAATCCCAATTTAATTCTAACTTTTAAAATTAAATTGATGATCATACACAAAACATTTTTATGCATAAATCAATTCAATTCAAATTATGAAACGTAAAACAATTCGAATTTAATCAAAAATCAAGCACAAAATCTATATTTTAGTTTCAAAAATCCGAAATTAGGGTTAGTGTGTTTGAAATTTTTGAACAATTTAGGGCTTAATTTGGTCCTCTTCATGGCTATTTTGAGCATAATTAAATCATATTTAATCAATTCCAAAAGTTTAATCACATTAAATCTAATAATTGAACCATAATTAAATAAAATAGTTTCTCCCTCTTAATTGATTATAAAATTAAGAACATGGACTTCAACTAATCGTATTATTATCATCAAGAGTGTTCATGCAAGAGGCTAACTGATACCACTTTAGGAGTTTATAGGTACTATATGCGGAAAAACATGAATCATATTCATTAAGCACCTATCCTAAGATCGCATGCATAACACTCAAGACACATAATCATATCTTTGAAGCATGATCTCCACGAAGCTATGCGACTAACAAATCAGGGAGAGAATAGATCCCCAAGCGTCGTTCCTCTACTTAGTCCACAGGATTTGAACGAGTCGTCCACCAATACTAGATTGGTCAAGTGAAGGAAGAAAACCACGATCACCACCTTTAATGGAAACCGACCACCACACGAACTACCACCATACCACTGGCATCGAGAGGAGGAGAGATATGTGAGAGAGAGGGAGAGTATGAGAGGGATTAGGTTCGTGTTTGCTAATTCGGGTTTGATCTTACTGATCACTGAATTGTTATGTTCAAACCCTAGGCACCTAGTCTATATATAAATACTATTATAATTAGACTAGGTTACGAAGCCTAAACTCCTCCATACCACTCCATATGGTCGGCCATACTAGGGGATGAGGCCCATCATGGGCCTTGTCTTCTCGTGCTCGATCTATGCCCTTTGTGTGACCTTTATAGGATTCGTCCAATTGGGCTTAGGCCTATTTTACTTAGCCCAAAGATCGTTAGTACCTCTAGCTATGCTATAACGACAACCCAAATGAACGAACTTAATTATCTCCATAATTTGATCTATTTATATACCTAGTAATTACACGTGACGAAGACATAAATCCCTCACTATAATCCTAGCTTTTCACGCAGAATCATATGGGGTGCAAAGTCTTTATTACAAAATGGCATGTTTTGGCGTGTGGAATGCGGGCAGGATAGCAAGGTGTGGTTTGACCCTCAGATTTGTGATGATCAGAAAGTCAAATATCCAACGCCACCTTCTGACAGTAATGGAGATGAGGGTGAATGAGCTTTTGCTTGAGGTTAATGTGGGGTGGAATAAGGAGATGATTTTTAGCATGTTTCCTAATAATATCAATGCTTCTATTTCATCCACTACCTAATCTAAGAGACACACTAATGATGCTCTGTTCTGGTCTTAAACAAAGAATGGAATATTCACGATAAAATTATGTTATTGGCCAACACAGACTAGTGGCGATGTGCAAGTGGATGGGGGGTTCTGTTGGGGAGGATGCGAAGTTATGGAGGGGCATTTGGCATATGAATGGTTCTCCAAAACTTAAGCATTTCATTTGGAGTGCTTACAAAGGCAACCTTGTTGTCAAGGAGAGACTAGTGTATAGGCATGTGATAGAATACTCTTCATGTCAAGTATGTGGTGCTGAAAATGAGTCAATACTTCATGCTCTATTTCACTGTGAGGCTGATGTAGAGATATGATGATATAGCGAGTTGGCTAGACCTTTAGAGGGTGCTCCTGGTTCGTTCATCTTTTAGGGAGAGGTGGGAGTGGTTAGCAAGTAGATTAAGGGGGAAGGAGACGAGAATTATTGGTGCTTTTAATGTGGGTTGGCTGGTTTTGCAGAAACAAGAAAGTTTTAGGCTTTAAAATTTTTAATGTGATACTCATTACAGCTAGTTTTGTGAGGTTGGTGAAGGAGTACTATGAATATGCAAGAAAAGGTGATAATTGTACCCTAATAGCGTAGTCACAAGACTGCAAGCAATAGTACTTCCTAGGTTTGTCCGAGCTCGAGGATGGTAAAGATCAATGTTGATGCTTATGTTTGCAAGGGAAGAATGGCTTGGTTGGGGTTGCTGTGAGAGATGCTTCGGGTTTGCTTCTGTTGGTTGGTGTTTGTCGCATACTATTTATAGCCCCTGCAACTGCAGAGGGGCTTGATGCTAGATATGGTATGGAACTTTCGATGAGGTATAGCTTTAGGATGGTACACGTTGAGAGTTATGAAACAAGTGTAGTCCAAGGAGTATTATACAGGAGTGATAGGCTTACTCCGATCCACCTTATTTATGATAATATTAGGAATGATAGCCTTTTTTATGAATTTTTATTTTCTCATGTTAGACGAGCATGTAATACGATCACCCATCATATTGCTAGATGGGATACCCGTACAAATGATGGACTAGTTTGTGTGGGTCTGCTCCCTTAAAGGATAGAGATTGATTTAACTTAATAATATGCTAGTGCTACCTTTTCATTAAAAAAAAAAAAAGGAAATTCTCTTTGGTGAACTCCAACTTTTAATTTTCTTAGTGGTAAATGTCTAAATTTTTTATATTAAATCAAATGTAACATAAATGATTAATTTGACTAAACATTTAACTATAATTAGTTTATAGTTAGTTTTTATTATTATTATTTATTACATTTATTGTACAAATATTTTTTTTAAATCACCTATTCACCCAATTCTCCCCCCCCCACGCCAACGCACCGACCGCCCAGCCTACTTCACCGGTGTGTCGAACTCCCCCTGTGCGCCTCTCCTCCCCCTTACCACTAGCCCCTTTCTCGAAATCAACACCCTCAACCCTGAAATTCCCTCCTCGAAATCTCAAATTCTCAATCTCTCCTCCCTAAACGAAATCAGATAATTCAGGTTTCTGGATGAAGGTCGAAAATCATGGGTTTCTTTAATTTCAAAGCTTTAGGGCTTGATTTCTCTCGATTTCAGGGTTTGATTTCGCTCGATTTAGGATTGATTTTGCTGATTTTAGGGTTTGAAGGAGGCTTTTTTGCCAGTAAAGAAGGGATCGCCGACAGTGGTAGGAGAGTGCTCGTTAGAGGAGAGAGAGGAAAGGTCATGGGTGGTGTGTTTGCTAATTAAAGGAGGAGCAGCAGCTAAAGCGCTGTTATTTCGATGGTGTTGTTGGCGGTTGTTGAAATCGGGGAGGAAAGGGAGGGGAGAGGCCAGAAATGGGGAGGAGAGGAGAGGCTGCTGGAATCTAGGTTGAGAGATGTTAGATTGGGGGAAAGATAGAAGGTGGAGTGGGGGAGGTTGGGCGTCTCCAATAGAGGCCAGGGGCGGATCTATTAAGGTGCATAGTGAGTCACGTGACTCACCAGCAAAAAAAAAAAAAAGAAAAAAAAAAAAAAAAAAAAAAAAAAAAAAAAAAAAAACTAAGAGACCGCCTATTACTGATAGGCGGTCTCTTTGTTGCTTCTATTTGAGATTAGCAGTTTTTTAAATATCAATGAGACAGCCTATTAAAATATCAGATAGGTGATCTCTTTGTTGCTGCTATTCACCACGTCATTAGAGACCTGTTATCTAGATAACAGGTCTCTTTTTGTCAGCCATTGAATTAGAATAATTTTTGCTTTCATATTTCATTAAAGAAACCTGTTATATTTAATAATCGGTCTCTTAACTTATCTAACTTTTTTTTTTTTTTTTTAATAATTCTTGTTTTTAAGTAAAAAATCATAAAGTTAGTTTAATGTAATAGTTTTATAGTATGTATTTTTATATCCTATTTTTGAATTGAAATTATTTTGGTAAAATATAATTTTTTTTATATATAATTTTTGGATTGAAACAAGTGATCAATTATTGATGGTGACTCATAAGTTCTGGATCCGCCACTGATAGAGGCATGGCCACCGACTAAGGAGGGGTTGCTGGTAGGATAGTTATGGATTTTTTTATTAAAATAACACTTATAATGGTAATCAATAGTTTAGGTAAATAAAAAAAATTAAAAAAAAAAACCCCTTATATTATCTTTTTTATTAAAATATTTTTAGGTGAAACCCTAGGCTTGATTAATGTAAGAGTCTAATCCGAAATCTCGAGCTCCAAATGTTTCAGCTATCATGCTTCTCGCATCAACCCTAATCTACTTATAAATAGTGTAACCCGTCAAATTGTAATTAAAGGTTAGAGCAATAAATCGGCAGTGTAGAGTTTTAGGTAAGCACTTTAAATTGCAAGGTTTGCTACACCAACAATCAGGTATAACTAGAGGAAAGAGAATATCACACATTCTCTCAAAATTTTTTCCAATGGCTTCTTCAGTCATTTACTCACCATCAACAGTAGCACCTTAAAAAAAAAAGGTGCACTGATTAAACAACTCTCAAAATAGGAAAAACGCTCTCCCTTCTCTCTAAAACAGAAACTTCAACTCCCTCAAGCCTCCCCTGCTGCCGGCGGCGGCCAGAGCACCGTTGCTCATCTAAGGTCGTCGGCGAGCAGTTCTTGATGACCTCGGGCCCAATTAGGCGCGTTTCTCCTGGCTATTTTAATCCAAACATCCCAATTTTACTGAAGAAAATTTAGGGTTAGGGTTTGTTTTTCGAATTTGGGGGATTTTTGGGTCTTATACACGGAGACTATTCCCTGTTCGAAGGATCCGCGATTGGCTGTGTATCAAGTATCTTTCTCAGTGGTGTAAAGGAAGCAACGCATCTGTCGGCCGGGGTCTTCCTTCATTCCTTTGCTAGAGTGTTCTTTGTAATGGATTTTCTGGTATGCCTTGTTTCAGTTATGGAGAAGCTTGTTTTTTATTTGGTTACCAATTTGAACCTTAGTTTCTAGTTTTTAGGTATTTCTAGTTTGTCTTTGTTTAAAGTTTTTATGGATAATTTTGAAAAACTTAGGGGAATTTTGTGTATTTCTCATGTTGAAGAGGATGATATCTCTTCTCATAAATTAGAGATTTTAGTTGGAAAGTTGGAGAATCCTTTTGGTATTCTGGATTTTGTTAAGGGTTTGAAAGATGAAGGTAACAATTTCTACAAAAAAAAGTAATATGGGATTAGCGCTTGCAAAATACTTTCTTGCACTCAAGATTTTATCCTTTGTTACAGTCTGTAATGATGAAGATAAATCTGTTTTTTCGAGCCTAGCTGTGGCTCTTAATCTGAACTTGGGTGCTTGTTATGTCAAAGAGAAAAACTTTGACAAGGTGGGTCAGTTGTGTTATGCAGTTTTGTGTTATGATACATCTAATGTAAAAGCTTACTTTAGAAGGGCAGTGGCAACTTTAGAGCTCAATAAACCCGACTTAGCTTTTATGGATCTCGCACAAGCAATTAGGATTGATCCCACCAACAGAGAGTTTCAACAAAAACTCAATGAGGTGACCTCTTTATTGGGTTGGTCTTCGAATTTTTTTAATGAGGCACTTGCAGTTACAAGAGAGGATAAAATGTTTAGAGATTATGCTAAAATTGGGAAAGAAGAAGAAAAGAGGAAGTTAGGGAAAAAAGAAAGCAAAGACATGGTAGTGGAGATGGTTGTGCTCGTAGGTGTATTGGTGTAAAAGATGTCACCAAAAAGGAAAAGGATGTTGCTGGCAAATCTTTGAATTCGGAGGAGGGTAAAGCTAATCCTATCGATCAAGATCGAAGGCCCAACATTATTGATAACAATTCTCATCTGAAGTCAACTTCAGAAACAAAAAAACCCAAATCTTACGGGGTCAAGTTATCGGTTTTGTAACCGAAAACGTATTGATTCCTATTTGCATCTCACTCCAACAATGTATGGAGCGATTTCTAAGGGACGGACACCACACTACTATTGCTCTTCCAAGAAGGATTTTATTAGCATCCGAGTACTCGATCATCCAAAGAAGATGGATTGTGTTGAAACTCAAGAAGTTTTTACACCAATGGAGGTTAGTCACCCCCCTGTGAAAGGGCATGATAGGTGTGAAGCAACTCCAAATTTGGCACAAGAAGATTCGACCATTGGTATGGTTGATCAAGTGTCATCATCGTGTGAAAGTACGTCGGTGCCCCTTCCAGATGCTCCAGTCTACTCCCCGGTGAAGTCTGCTGCAAGCCCCAACAATTCCTCTTCTCAAAATTTGAAGTTATTGGTTTCTTCTTGTCGTTCCAGAGCTAGAAGGCAAAGTCATTCTCTAAGAAGTTTAACTTCCTCTGTTTTTACTAACCCTTTGTTTTGCAGGATGAGTGGCTCAAAAAGGAAAGCGTCTTATCCCACCAAACTTGTATGGCTTCCGAATAGAAAGTTGTTATATGATTCTACCCCTAATGTTCTAGTGTGTACTTTAGTTTATGATTAATTTAGGGTTTTGCTGTAGTCAAAAAAAAAAAAAAAAAAAAAAAAAAAACACAATCAGGTATAACAAAAAAACAGCATTTTATCCTAATCACAAATTCCATTTATTTTATATCTTCAATAGGCTGCATCTATCTGAAGGAGCTAACTATAATGTTTTCCTGATCCATCCTTCCCAGATTAGTCTGCATTTTGGGTTCAGTAACCTCTGCTGCTCTCACTAAGCACTAATAGATTATGAATACGACAATTTCATCCGACAAACAGCAAGGGATTAGTAGAATAGCATCTTTCTAAGTTAATCAGAAACAAGAGACTGGTCTGCTAGAATTTCGATGGAATAAACTCAAAAGCTGTGTGTAGGCATAATTCAAAGTTCCCACATGAATGAGAAGGGTGAGGAGATACAATAGGAAAACACGCGCATACTACTTCTTAAACAGGTGATACAAGTCAACCTTGGATAATTTGGTAATATGTATAGAAACATACCATGTAATGGAATGGTTGGCTAAGGGTTTCGCCACACAAATTCCAACTAATGATAGAGAACTAATCAACTAAATCATAGGTAACTGCAAGCATATCAATACAAAATAAAATTTATAAAAAAAAAAAAAAAAAAAAAAAAAAAAAAAAAAAAAGGTGATTGAATCAATATGCCTTGGATGCAGCAGTTCTATTATTAAAGCTAGCACGAGCCAATGAGTTAGTTGGTAGCGGAAAATTTTGCTACATGTTCACAGCGGGTGACAAAAATCATTGACAATACACTGGAAAACATAGAGTACACATCATACCACAATCAGTCCCCACGTCTTACAACTGAAGCTGAGACTTGTTAAGAAAATATATTATAATAATAAACTAATCTCCTCAGCAAACCTCCCCAGTAGCTCAAAGATGATGAATTACAGCCCTAGAAAATGAATAATATTGTCAAATAAATGGGAATGTATGTCAAATTTTAAACAATCTCATACCATTATTGCAGTAAAAAAGGAAGGTAATCCACATTTCTAACATGAGACATGAAGCAATATTCATATGTAGGTAAAAGAAAAGGAAAGGGAATGGGGTAACAAGACATGGACATTTTATAATAACATGTCAATTCCTTCGAAGGATGGCCTTAGAAATCCCTGTTAACCAGACACCAAAGGTAGCAACTCAATTAAATGAAAACTAAAGACTGACAAACAGACTCACTTCAAGACGACTGCTGAAATTTTCACTTTTTCAAAAGAGCAAGCTTATGCACCTAGACCATCTCAAATAGATTGGATGCATTAGAAATTTATTTTAAAGCATTTACATCACATTATAATAGGAAAATTATCATCAATGATATTACAATAGCAAAATGTGCAGCAGCTAATTCCCATCCAGCTTTACACTGAGCTCCACCTTTATATAAAGAAAAAAGTTTTGCCTAAGAACCCATTGATCACACAAAATAAAGCATATTAAGTCAAGGTTGCATATCAACATGATGATGCCATATATATATATATGAACAATATTGCAGTAATCTTGTATTAGTTGATCAGGTGAAGGTATGAAACAAAAAAAATGAAATAGCAACAGTTACAGTGTAACAAGGCGATTCTGTTCAAGACTCCGGTTGAATCTTCTGAGCATTTTCACACGTCATCATTGCAAGCTGATTGAACACGCATAGTCAGTCAGCCTGCTCAATGTTTATGTTAAATTTAGTTTGTAATAATAGAAGTTGAATACAAGATGCAAATAAGACAAACCCTCAGCACCAAATATTGCAAGAAAGGTGAAGACTATCTACATAAACAGTAGGGAAATAATAGGAGCAGAAATTGTAAATTAAATTCTTAAAACCAAATAATGACTAACAATACATGCAGAGGTGAAACTAATTGATCCCAAGACCTTATGGGCAATGGGGTAGAGAGTTATCGCTCATCTAAGTGGCGAAGAAGGAACAATGCAGAATAGAGATGTCAGTAAGACTAGGTGTGTGACTTTTTCCCCATCCAAACTACCCAGAAGAAGTTGCTTCACGAGCTTCACAATGGAAGAAGTTACTAGAGTTCCACCGGTATACAAATTACAGATGTATATCTGTATCCTATATCCACCTAACCTGTATTGATTTCCTAACAAACCTTAGGGATCAATCTTCTTGCCACATTCGTTCCATTCTGACTTACAAAAATGATGTTACTCTAATCTTCAATTATTTGATTTAAATGATTGAAGAATAAAAAAAAGTTGTGCAATGAATTTGCTAATAAAATTACAATTCTAGACAAAGACCTTTTTTATATAGATATTCAAAAATTTTGGGACTATCCTTTAATGAACCATTAATTGATTAGTTGCATCAGACATGGGAAGTTCAAACATGGGTATAAAAACATACACAACACTTCAATTATCATTAAGACACATCATTGTTTTTAACCAAATTGCAAGAAAGAATGATAACAAGGACAGAACATGTTAAATAGCTCATAAATATCAAATCGACAGAAACAGTTTTTATGAGCAACGTCTCCATACAATTCCTTATCCTTTTGAATTATAGTCCTTAGATCAAACAAAAGCAGGTTGGCTGAAGTGTAAAATTGCTACAGGGTTTTTATGTGATCCTAGCATGCCCCACAATATGCAATGTTGGTTACATTTATTATATCTTATAGAAAGTAGGAATGAGAGAGAAATTTCTAAGGTTGGTTGGCCATGTAAAACATAGATTAAGTAAGGCTCTTTTAAGGAAGGTAAGGGAAATTGAAGAGTGACAAAGTGACAGCCTGACAGGATCGTTGTGTGTGTGTACACTTTCTTCTTTTACCTAAACTCATTCTCATATCTATTATCTTGAGTTAAAGTTTTTTTTTTTCAAAAAAAAAGTTATTTTTAATCGTATGTTTTTCCTCTTTTATCTTCCCTTAAAGCAAATCCTATTGTTGTAGCTAGGGGCTTGCCTTGAATTTATATGTCTTAAGCTAATTGGTGATAAAGGGATGGAGAATCAATCAATCAAAGCCTTAATCCCATAAGTTGGGAAAGGGATGGAGAATGCTAGCTAATTATTTATTGACATGTGGAACGCAATTATATAGATACCTAGTAGCTAACCATTAGAGTACAGATTAGCTTAAAGTAAATTAGCATAAATATTAAGTGGCAAGGCAAATTAATTTTAGTCATAGGAGATGCTTTTAACCCTCTTTTATAAACCTCTCTCAAACTCTACTCTTCTATCCTCTAGGTTTTCACATTACACCTTTGCTCACAATGTTTTTTCTCATTTCAGATCCACTTTCATTTAGGCACTTTTCTTTAATGTTAGCTTACCTCATATCATTTGAGACCAAGGCTTTGTTGCTACTATTGTTGTTGGTTCTTAATGTGGAAGTAAGGATAATGATAACAATAACAATAAATAATAAGAATAACAATAACAATAAATGAAAAGCTTCAAATTGTTACTTATTTTTACAGCCCGTAAAAGTTGCTTTTGCCCTTTTGGGTTTCTTAAGGAGTAGAAACTACTCTATAATCAATGTGGTTGCCTAGAAGTTAATGAGGATCCTAGAAGCTTGAACAAACATCCTTAAATTCCTAAACATAAAAAATTGTTTTACAAAATGTTGAGTCCACACATTTCCCATGGCATGTGTACAACATAAAAACATGTCACTACATAGCACAAAATCGATCAAATAAAAACTACCACTATTTCAAGCAACACATTTAATATTTGTTAAGGTGGTGTTCTCATCACTAAAATTTCACTATCTTATCTAATCGACCATGAACTTCTCTGATCATTTTTTTAGGTTGAAAAGGAAGGCTTTATCTGCACATTATGAGGAACATCAAAAGAAGTTACATCCAAGAGCCATGACAGACTCTCATTAACCTCTCTTATCTTATATGAAGTAATTAGCCTTTGTCTTATCTTATCTTCCTAGACCTTATTATTAGGCCTTACTAGACCTTATTGGAACTCTAGAGTCCTTATCATATCTTATTTGAGTTTATCAATCCATACCCTATACCTTATCTGAACTAAAAGCAAAAAATAACAGGAGAATAGATATTTAGTCTAATATAGATCTGATCTAACCATGTTGCAAGTTCGCATTTCAATGAACTATAAGACAAACAAGACCTTAAATGAGATAACCAACAGATTGCCGAAAAGCCTAAAAGCACATCAATTGTAGAAGAGCTTAGGAATTAGGATAGAAGATGCAAGAAGAGTAACATAAAGCATAAAAGGAAACATGAAAAAACCAGTGAAACTGGCATCACAGGATATGTTTCAATTACAAACCAAGCAAAAATGAAATGCTAGAAGCCACACTAAACTCTTCGATGGTTATAATTCAATACTAGATTTAAGGTTAAGGAAAACACCAATTAATGATAAAACAAATCTTCAAGAAGAAAGCATTTCTAGCATATAAATTTTAAAACTATGGTAGATGGGGAATTCTTCAAATGCTATGTTTTCTTACAGACACTACAAGCCTACGAAAAATAGTAATAATAATTAAAAGAAGCTAGCAACAGCATCGATAAGAAAAATATGCAACGGAAAGCGTAAATAAACAAGGATTAAGTCGAAGGATTGGCGTTGGATTAAGCTGAAAGCTTGCATACGGTACACATGGCTTTAGGCCATGACTCTCAAAGTCTCAAACAATATTTCTGAATGAATTCTCTCTCTCCTTATGCTATTCTATTTATACTACTTGAGATACAAGCATTTGGCCTATTCCCTTGATTGTTAACAATTACTACAATTTGTCTTCTAGCTAAGTAATTACTGAAAAGTACTCTGCCAATTTCCTTCAACCGTTGCTGCTGCTCATGGTAGTGGGTGTGTTGCTTGATGTTGTTGTCGTCTCTGTCCTTTCCTCCTGCTGTAAGTCAGAATTTGTGGTGGCTGAGGTGAGTGTATTGCAATACTCCCCCCCCCCCCCCCCCCCAAAAAAAAAAGAGCCACCTTGTCCTCAAGGTAGAACTCAGGGAACCTTGCCTTCACAGCCTCGGCATCCTCCCAAGACGCTTCAAACTCTGGCAATGCATGCCATTTAATCAGCACCTCCAGCCCATCCTGGTGCCCCAACTTCGACCTGTTGTCCAACACAGCCTCTGGTTCCACGAGGAGTTCCAACTCCGGGGTGATTTGTTCGGGAATCGTGGGTGAACTCGTGATTTTGCCCACAGCCGGTTTCAATTGGGAGACATGAAATACTGGTTGTAATTTACATGTCTCTGGCAGAAGTAATCCATAGGCCACCTTACCCACTCTCTGGGTGACCTCAAATGGGCCGTAGTAACGCGCTGCCAGCTTCTCATATGGCCTCCTTGCTAAGGAGCGCTGCCTATAAGGCTGTAACTTCAGAAACACCCTATCTCCCACGTTAAATTCAACATCTCTCCTGTGAACATCGGCATTATCTTCATGACTTGTTGAGCACGGGCCAAGTGCAGCTTCAATTCATTGAGTATCACATCTCTCTCCTGTAAAACTTCCTCACTCCTATGCGCAATAACTTGGGGGGATCCCGCCCATACACTACCTTGAAAGGAGTCATATGAGTGGACGAGTGAGGAGAAGTGTTATATGAGTACTCTGCCCAAGACAACCATTTGGCCCAAGTCTTAGGCTGATCCCCAGCAAAGCATCGGAGATAGGTTTTTAGACGCTTGTTCACAACCTCGGATTGCCCATCTGTTTGTGGGTGATGCGAAGTACTCCGCTTGAGGTCGATCCCTTGGAGTCTAAAGAGCTCCTTCCAAAATAGGCTAACAAAAATTCGATCCCGATCAGTCACTATACTCTCCGGCACCCCGTGCAATCTAACAATTCCTTTCATGAACACTTCTGCCACTCCTACTGCCGTGAAGGGATGCTTTAGCCCCAAAAAGTGAGCATACTTTGAAAGTCGATCAACCACTACTAAAATTGTATCCACCCCTTTCGACCGTGGAAGGCCTTCGATGAAATCCATCGAGATATCGTCCCACACCTTCTCCGAGATGGGCAGTGGTTGAAGCAACCCTGCCGGAGATCTCTGAGTTTGTTCCTTTGACACACCACACACCCCCTCACGTACTCCGCCACCTCCTTACGCATTCCGGCCCAACACCAGTGGCCATACGCAAGTACGTTTTTGTTTCACCTTCGTGTCCCCCCACCGGCGAGTCATGGTACGCCTTAAGGAGAACCGTCCTCGGGCTGGATTGAGTAGGTAGCACCACCCTCCCCTTGTACAAAAGGTGGTTATCCTCCACCGTATAGCCCTTAAATTGGCTCCCCTGCTGCAATTGCTGCCTTCATTTTTCGGATGAAGGCATCCTTTTCAAGCTCCTTCTGCAAATTCGTCCAATCCACCCCTTGAGTGGCAACCAAAGCCCCCAACTCAGCAACTTTTCCTCGCCTCCCCGCCGCGACAGGGCGTCAGATTTGGCCACCCTTGGCTTATATTGCAATTCAAAATCGAACCCAATTAGTTTTCTCACCCAATTCAGATATTTCGACCCGACTTCCCGTTGTTGCATTATAAATCTGAGGCTTTGCTGATCACTACGCACAACGAACCTCCGGCCGAGCAAATAGTGTCTCCATTTTTGTACGGCTAGACACACAGCCATTAATTCCTTCTCGTACACAGATTTGCCCCGCCCAACCAGACCCAAAACCTTGCTGAAAAAGGCCACAGGTCTCGCATCCTGCATCAACACCGCACCCAAACCATAGCCCGAGGCGTCGGACTCAACCACAAATAGTTTGCGAAAGTCTGGCATTACTAACACGGGTGCTGTCTTCATTGCCTTTTTAAGCTGAAGAAAAGCCTGCTTAGCTCTGGTGGACAACCTAAAATTATCTTTACTCAATTGGTCCATTAAGGGGTTGGCTATGTGTGCATAGTGTTTGATGAATTTTCCATAGTAGCTCGTCGGGCCCAAAAACCCTTAAGTCTCTTAGGAATTTTGGGGTGGGCCAATTCACCATGGCCCGAATCTTCTCTTGATCTACAACAACCCCATCTCGGGAAATCATATGGCCTAAATAAGCCACTTCCCTTTTTCCAAACTCACACTTCTTGAGATTGGCATATAACATATGAGACTCAAGCGTGGCCAGCACCACTCAAAGGTGATCAAGATGCTCTTTCTCACTTGCACTATAAATGAGGATGTCATAAAAAAGACGAGGACGAATTTCCTCAAATATGGTCGGAAAACTTCATTCATTGAGGATTGAAAGGTTGCCGGTCAAATCAAACGGCATAACTAAGAACTCGTAGTACCCTTCGTGAGTTCGGAAGGCCGTTTTATGGGTATCCTCCGGGCACACTAATATTTGATGGTATCCTACCTTCAAATCGAGCTAGCTAAAAACTCGTGCCCCATGATATTCGTCTAATAATTCATCAATCACGGGAATGGGGTATTTATTGGGTACCGTCTCTTTATTTAGAGTCCGGTAATCGACACAAAAACGCCAAGAACCATCCTTCTTTTTCACCAAAAGTACGGGACTTGAAAAAGGACTTGATGAAGGTCGTATGACCCCGGCCTCTAACATCTCCTTAATGAGCCGCTCAATTTCGTCCTTTTGAAATTGGGGATACCGATAAGGTCTTGCGCTTACCGGATTGCTCCCATCTTTGAACAAAATGGAGTGCTCGTGGCCACGGACTGGAGCTGGGCTACCTCGAAAACCCCACTGTACTCCTCTAGCACTCCCCTTACAAATTCTGGTACTTCACTGCCTTCCCCCTTTTTGACCCCTTCCACTTGATTCAACTCCACTAAGGGTCCTCCTCCTTGCTTGCGAATTGTCTTGACCATAGCCTTAAGGGTCACACCCGTACGGGACAGTGACGGGTCACCCTTCACCGTTACCGTCTTGCCATTCATCTTGAAACTCATCACTTGGAGCTTCCAATTAGTGACCACAGACCCCAACTTCTCAAACCATTGCACCCCTAAAATCACGTCGGTGTTGCCCAATTGAAGGGGTAGGAATTCCTCCTCTATTTCCAACTCCTCGTTTAACGCCAAACGCACCCCCTTACAATGGTCGCGGCCCCTTACAACTTCTCCATTTCCCAATGTGACTCGGAAAGAATTGGTACCCACGATCGGTAACCCAAGCTTCTCTACTGTCGTGGTGGAGATAAAATTGTGAGTGGCCCCCGGTCATCACCACTACGGGTTGCCCATGGATTTTTCCGGTGAATTTCATGGTTTTCGGGTTGGTTAATCCAAAAATGGAGCACATGGACACATTAGCGGTTACCTCCTCCCCCTCTTCGCTCGGAGTTTCCAAGGCTTGAAACTCCCCTTCCTCGTCACATTCCTCTCCTTCTACCACTGAGCCCTTTACGGAGCACACGTGAGTGGGTCCCATCCACCGCCCATCACACCGAAAATAGAGGCCTTTCTCCCTCTTCTCCTGAATTTCTTTCTCTGTGAGTCTTCGCACCATGCCACTGAACCTGGAAGCACTTGGGTTGGATCGGTTTTGATAAGGCTCAGAAGGATAGATGCTGAAGCTGATGAGGCTTGAGGGGTTTGGGCTTGTGTTTGGTTTGTGTTTGGGTAAGTTGGTGGGCTGGGAGTGTAAGACTTAGGGAGTAGTGTTTGGGCTAACCCACTCCCTAACAATGCGGAGGCTGGGCTACGGTTAAAATACGAGTAGGGTCCAGGCTTCGAAAAGGCCCAGCCATTTTCTCGAGGGTGCTAACCCGGTTTCTCTCCTCGACCTTGCAAGGTCCATGGCGTCCTCTAGGGTTAATGGGTTCAACATTCGGATCTCGGCACGGATGTCCTCCTTCAACCCGTTGATAAATTGTCCCTTCATCAGGCTCTCCGGAATATCAGCAAGTGGCGACGCCTTCTCTATGAAGACTCACCGGTACTCTACCACCGTGGTGGTTTTCTCGACAGCGAGCCACGGTTTGTGCAAGCTTCCCGAGTTCACCGATCGAAACTGACTCAGAATCCGACTCTTAAGATCCTCCCAGCCGACCACCGACCGTCGGCGGCTTTCCCATTGATACCACCTCACGGCGTCACCATCCATGGCCACGACGGTGGCCTGCAACTTTTCCGTTTCCGACGATCGGTAGAACTAGAAATATTGCTCACTCTGTAGGATCCACCCATTCGGGTCGGAACCGTCGAATACCGGCATGTCTAACTTCCGATACTTCCAACTCCCTCGATTTTCGTGTTGGTCATCGAAGTTGCGGAAATCTCCTCCCCCGCCTAGTGGTTCCCAGATGCCAAATCGAAGCCCGTTCCCATTGGTTGGTTCGTTGAACCCCTCGTTCCTGTGTGGGGAGCCGTAGAAGCCGCCTTGTGCGCGTGGCTGCTCCAGGGCCTTAATGGCGTCGCGAAGCTCTTCCATAACCTTATCCTGCTCGTCGTCAAGGCAAGTTGCTGAGTTTGGTCGTTCCGGAAGCTGTCCATTCGACCCTCCAATACTTGGCGCATCTTGTCAATGGCTTCTTCTTGGTGCCTGAGCATGGTTGTCTTAAGAGAATTCTCTCCCTCACCTAGCTTTTCGATAATCTCTTCCAACCTTTCTTCGAGGGCGGCGACTCGCTCCGGTGTCACGGTCAGTGGTGTCGCAGCCATGGTTGCTCTGATACCAATTGCAACGGAAAGCGTAAATAAACAAGGATTAAGTAGAAGGATTGGCGTTGGATTAAGCTAAAAGCTTGCGTACGGTACACATGGCTTTAGGCCATGACTCTCAAAGTCTCATACAATATTTCTGAATGAATTCTCTCTCTCCTTAGGCTATTCTATTTATACTACTTGAGATACAAGCATTTAGCCTATTGCCTTGATTGTTAACAATTACTATAATTAGTCTTCTAGCTAAGTAATTAATGAAAAGTACTCTGCAATTTCCTTCCACCGTTGTTGCTGCTCATGGTAGTGGGTGTGTTGCTTGATGTTGTTGTTGTCTATGTCCTTTTCCTCCTGCTGTAAGTCAGAATTTGTGGTGGCTGAGGTGAGTGTATTGCAAAACACTTTTAAAACACTCCTTGAGCATGGAGAGCATCGGGATAAAATCAAAAGAGAATACAAGGTAGCATATGTTACCAAAAATGAATGTAATCTCTAAAGCAATTTAGAGGATTCAAAACCGCAAAGGGAAAATGATCCTTGCATCAAGCATATGGACCTTCAAAGGAACAAAGAAGGAAAGGGCAAAAATTAGAATATATAAGTTTTTGATGAAATCTATGCATCAACACCACTACTTTTACAAGCAGCAGCACATAATTTACTATAAGACAAGACAATATAGTTATTTTAAGTGGACTACATAGCACATCGTTCTTTGCTTATGTCTCTTCATCTAGTCTTGATACAACCTACAAATAAGGAAAAAGGAATTCGCTGAGGAGGAAAGAAATAATCGCAGAGTGATGTTGAGAGAATAGCAAGAATGGTGAAAAAGAGGAGGCTTGCTCAACTAAATAGGTTGAAAAGTTAGAAGTTAAAGCTTTAAGGCACGTGAATTAAATGAACTTGAAGATTCATAGATGATATGTAGATCTACTAGAATTCTGAGATGATTTTGGTGACTTAATTCAACATTTGGTGAGCGTTGACTTACCACATGGTCCAAGGTAAGAAAAGGGCATAAAGGGGCTTCAGAATGTGGGTTAGATACCTAGATCAAGAGAGAAGAAAACAATACATTAGGAAGCTTATTTAGAGATTGATGCTTTAGAATTTTTAAGTCAAGAGGATAACCACACATGGACATGTAAAAACACCTATCCCAAACCAAGTTGGAAGGTAGTATCACCTAAAATCTTACAAAAGGCAATTGTGAAAAAACTAAGCTAATATGGAAAGGCTAGTTAATAGACATAGCTCTCCAAAATTTGTGTGTGTGTGTGTGCGCGCGTGCGCATACTATAAGTTTTACACAACAATTGAAAAGGATGAGTGATACTATTGAAGTCAACTTTGTTGCACCTACCAATGACAAAGACATATTAGCCAACAACTTCACATATTTTGAATTTTGATAGTAAAGTTAATAACATAGATCACATGAGTGGATGGTGGAAACACTTTTATTACAAAGTAGTTAGTAACAATAGTCTTATGTTGTGATATGAGTGACCAACTAATTAAAAACCCACATGAAGGGAGAATTAACTTTAATTGTCAACCTCCCCACTCCGAACTCCTCCTAACACTACTCTTAGTACTCTATATGGCATGCTATTCTCGCTGATGACCACAAATTAATGGCTTCCAAATAAAATATAGCTTCAATATATCAATCCTAATTCCTAAGACCTTTTATGAATATAGATGAAATTCCGTCAAAAGCCTGCATTTATAAACTTTCAAATTTTTCACTCATGACCTTAAAATAGTAAACCAAATATATAAATTGCTATTCACTATACTTACAATTTCAGTAATTTTTTCATCTTTGTTTAAATGATACATCTATAGTATTTTAACCATCAAAAAGTTCGATGTAGATCCTCTAACACTTAAAAAAATATGCTTACCCCTCACTTGCAACCATATAAACACACATAAAACTGAAACAGAAATCCATATTACTAGATTATATCTATATATCTATGTAGCACAAATAAGAACAGTTATCAATAATATCCCGAATTGATAACTACGTAAAGAAAAGTTTTCCACGTAAAAGGTGTTTAAAGTAGTAAAAAAGTTTTTGGCAACTTGGTAGTGAAGCAAATGAATAGCAGTGCCTGCTAGCTTATATCAAAAGGTTTGTTCGGCTTTATAAGTTAGATAAGTATAACATTCACCTTTGAGAAATAATTAAATTAATCAGTAGTTCTAAGGTATCATGAATAATGTTCAAATCTCCCCCATATAAACCCATTACCACTGTCTATCCACTAACCCAGAACCAAAACTAGTATCACTGATAGGATCGTAAAAGTATATTATTTATATATATATTAAACTCTTGATTTTTTTGTCGACATTTGATAATTTAAGAGTATAATAAATATTTTCTTTCCGGGACACGAGATACTACAAAAGAGAGAAACTGAGAGTTTCACTCACTGTTCTTGTGGGTAAGATACAAAGTAAACCATTGAGAAGATAGAGATGGAATGGATAATTATTGGAGCGAAAAACTTGGATTTGCTAGGGATCAAAGACTCCTATGGATATACATGGGGATGCCGAATTGG
Organism: Chenopodium formosanum; assembly: GCA_024500155.1. Taxonomy (NCBI): domain Eukaryota; kingdom Viridiplantae; phylum Streptophyta; class Magnoliopsida; order Caryophyllales; family Amaranthaceae; genus Chenopodium; species Chenopodium formosanum. Next base: position 24,617,067 of record CM044880.1, read on the forward strand.
AGGGATTATGAGAGTGCAATACACCAATACCCTCCACCCGTGAATTTTGTGTACAGCAGGAGACAAAAGAGGCAGCCACTTACCACCAACAACTACAAGCCTTAGGCCACAGCAAAGAGGGAAAACAGAGGACCGTTAAGGGCAGGGGAGACAAGCAGCTTTAATCTTTTTGTTTGTATTGTACTAAAATAGTATAAGTACAATAGTAGCAATTGTAGTAATTAAGGGCTATGTTACCTATTCTAGTATGGTAATTGTAGTATAAGAAGTAGTAGCTGAGAGAAGGAGAGAATTATCCAGAAATTTGTAAGCTAACACTTGGAGAGTTATGGCCTAAAGCCATATTTATCTTTCGGAAGCTTTAAGCTTAGCAATCAACAACAACCTTCCACTTAATTACTGTCTTAATACGCTAGTCCGTTGCACTTGGTATCAGAGCCGGAATGCCTCCGACACCACTGACGGTGACGCCGGAGAGGGTGGCGGCGTTGGAAGAACGCGTAGAGGAAATTCTTGAGAAGGTCGGAGATGGTGAGAACTCGATACAGAGGGTGTTGAAGAAGGACCGGGACGCATTCTTTGAGGAGATGCGGAACCTGATGGCGGCATTGCATCATAAAGAGGGGAATCAAACGTTCGGTGAAGGAAACTACAACGAAACCCCTCTAGGCAACGGTGGCCTGAGGTTTGGAAACTGGGAGTTGGGAACGGTGGTGGCATTAGGCATGTCAACCCCGGCAACCGTGAAGGGGGTGGGAATTGGCGTTATAGAAAGCTAGAAATGCCGACTTTTAGCGGATCCGACCCCGATGGGTGGATTCTCAGGGGCGAACAGTTCTTTCAATTTTATCGGCTGTCGGAAACGGAGAAATTGCAAGTGGCGGTGGTAGCAATGGACGGAGATGCGCTCTTGTGGTATCAATGGGAGAGCAGGAGACGACCTATGGTGAGTTGGGAGGATTTGAAGGGGCGCATTTTAAATCAATTCCGGCCGGTGAACTCGGGGTCTCTTCACGAGAAATGGTTGGCGGTGGAGCACGTGACAACGGTGGTAGAGTACAGGAGGTTATTTATAGAGAAGGCTTCCCCGTTGTTGGATGTGCCGGAGAGCATAATGAAAGGGCAATTCATTAACGGGTTGAAAGAGGAGATCCGAGCCGAGATCCGCATGTTGAACCCATTAACCCTTGAAGACGCCATGGACCTGGCGATCCGGGTCGAGGAACGCAATCGGGTCAGCAGCTGAAAACGGGTGGGGCATTTTCCAAACCCGGACCCTATTCATACTTTAACCGCAGCCAGCTTCTACTCTTTTAGGTAGTGGGCCGGCCGAGAAGACAACCACAAACATACCTACCTTCAGCCCAGGTCGACCCAGCTCTCAAACCAACCCATACCATAATCCAACATTCAGCCCAAACCAATCTCCACAACCATCATCCTATGAACCAACCTTCTTCATCATACTCCGGTAGATCAACACCACCCGTTTCAACGGTGAAGTCCGACGACTTACCGAGAAAGAAATCTAAGATAAAAGGGCGAGGGGCCTTTGTTTTCGTTGTGATGGTAGGTGGACGGGGCCAACCCACGTATGTGCGGCGAAAGGGTTGAGCGTAGTGTTAGTGGACGAGGATGAATGCGAGGAAGATGGTGAGCTACAAGCCTTGGAAAATTCCGAGGAGCAAGTAGAGGAGGAAATTCTAACCACAGCTTCAATGAATTCAATTGTAGGGCTCTCTAATCCCAAGACAATGAGATTGACCGGGTTAATCAAGAAGCAACCGGTGGTGGTCATGATCGACCCAGGAGCAACACATAACTTCATTTCCACGTCGACAATTGAGAAACTCGACTTACCCATTAGTGGAACTCAAACGTTCGGGGTGTCATTGGGAAATGGAGAAAACATCAAAGGAAGGGGGCAATGCAAAGGGGTGCACTTGGAGTTAGGCAACGGTGTTGAAATAGAGGAGGATTTCTTACCCTTTAAATTGGGAAATTCGGATGTGATCATGGGAATACAATGGCTTGAAAAGTTGGGAACAATTATCACTAATTGGAAAGAACAAGAGATGAGCTTTTCTTTGAATGGTCGTACGGTGGTGATTAGGGGGGATCCGAGTTTGACAAAGGTGGGGGTAACACTTAAGGCAATGATTAAGACCTTAAGAAAGGAGGAGGGAGGTATTTTGGTAGAGTTGAATCTGATTGAGAAGCAAGTGGGCTGCCAAGTGAATCTGGGCCAAAAGAGAATGGGCCGTGAGGAGTGTGATTGAAGAGTATGCTGAAGTTTTTGAGAGTCCGAGTGGGCTCCCTCCCCCTAGAGGCCGTGAACATTCCATCATCCTCAAGGAAGGTAGCAACCCAGTTAGTGTTAGGCCCAATCGCTACCCACAATTCCAAAAAGACGAGATCGAAAAGCTCATCGGAGAAATGCTTCAAGCGGGCATCATAAGGCCTTCTACTAGTCCCTTCTCAAGTCCGGTGCTTCTCGTCAAAAAGAAAGATGGGTCTTGGAGATTTTGTGTGGACTACCGGGCTCTCAACAAGTAGACCGTACCGGATAAATATCCGATTCCCGTGATTGATGAACTTTTGGATGAGCTCCATGGGGCGCAACTCTTCTCGAAATTGGACCTCAAGGCTACCATCAAATACTAGTTAGGCCCGAGGACACTCACAAGACCGCTTTTCGGACTCACGAGGGTCATTACGAATTCCTCGTCATGCCCTTTGGTCTTACTAATGCTCCGGCCACCTTTCAATCATTAATGAATGAGGTATTTCGCCCCTATTTGCGTAAGTTTGTACTTGTTTTCTTTGATGATATACTCATATATAGTGCTAGTGAGGATGAACATATTAATCATGTGAAATTTGTGTTAGCAATTCTTAAGAAGCACTCACTGTTTGCAAACTTGCAAACTTGAAAAAGTGCGAATTTGGCAAGCCCAAGGTGGCATACTTGGGCCACATAATATCTAGTGAAGGTGTTGCTGTAGATGGAGAGAAAGTGGGCTCTATGGTGAGTTGGCCCAAACCGAAATCCTTAAGGGATTTAAGAGGCTTTTTGGGGCTAACAGGTTATTATCGAAAATTTATTCATCACTATGCACACATTGCTAAGCCATTGACAGAGCAGCTTCGGAAGGATAATTTTGGCTGGACTCCGGCGGCCGACGAAGCTTTTCAGAATTTAAAACAAGCCATGGTTTCCGCCCCGGTACTCACGATGCCTGATTTCTCAAAAGAGTTTGTAGTGGAGTCCGATGCCTCGTGGTACGGTCTCGGAGCGGTGCTAATGCAAGAGGGCAAACCTGTGGCTTTCTTTAGTAAGGTGCTCGGTCCACGGGGTCAAGGGAAATCGATTTACGAGAAGGAGCTGATGGCGGTGTGTTTAGCGGTGGAGAAGTGGAAACACTATCTTTTAGGCCGGAAATTTGTGATCCGAAGCGATCAACAAAGCCTCAAACACATTACTCAACAAAGGAAGATTGGGATGGAATTCCAAAAATGGGTGCGCAAATTGGTTGGGTTCGAATTCGAGTTGCAATATAAGCCGGGGGTGGCTAATAGGGTGGCTGACGCCCTCTCAAGGCGGGGCGGTGATGAAATTGAGTCAGGGGAGGAATTAAATGCGCTAGTAGCCACGCAAAGGGTGGAGTGGAAGAAATTGAAAGAAGAGATCGCCAAGGATGCGGAAATTCAGAAGAAGTTGCTAGCGGAGGTGGAGCAAGGACAGGGACCCCGAGGATACACGGTGGAGAACCACCAACTGTTGTATAAGGGAAGGATTGTGTTGCCAGGAACTCAATGCACAAATCAGCCCTGTTTCGGGTTTATCACGACTCCCCGGAGGGAGGTCACACCTGCGAAACCAAAACGTACCTAAAAATGGGGGCGGATTGGTTTTGGAGCGGAATGAGGAAGGATGTGGCGGAATATATTCGAGGGTGCTCGGTTTGTCAGCGAAACAAGTTCTCACAGCAATCGCCGACGGGTTTATTGCAACCTCTACCCATCCCGGAGAGGATTTGGGATGATATAAGTATGGATTTTATTGAGGGTGGTGAACAAAAGGGTGGAGACGTATCTTCGATGTTTTGCGGGAAGGCAGCCTAAAAATTGGGCTAAATGGCTTCCTTGGCTGAGTATTCATATAATACTACGCCGCAAGCTTCCACTCAAGTGACTCCCTTCATGGCAGTTTATGGGAGGGAACCACCCAGGTTAATTCGTGTGGGAACTGGCAGTCATCTGTGGGTACGGTCGATGAGTTACTGCAGGAGCGTGACTTGATGTTGGATGAATTAAAGAGTAATTTAATACGTGCTCAGCAAGTTATGAAGAAGTACGCGGATGGGAAGCGTAGGGAGGATGAATTTCAGGTGGGGGATTTTGTCTACCTCAAGCTACAACCGTACAGACAACGGTCATTGGCCAGGAGGCCATATGAGAAGTTGGCCGCGCGTTTTTATGGACCATATGAGGTGGTGCAGCGCGTGGGTAAGGTTGCCTATAAACTACTTCTTCCCGAGCAATGTCGTATACATCCGGTCTTCCATATATCTCAATTGAAACGCGCAATAGGAGATGTCCCTAACAATCCTACTATCCCACTTCAATTGACTTCGGAGCTCGAAATGGTTGCTGAACCAGAGCAAGTCTTGGAGGTTAGACGCAAGGGGGGGAGCAGTGGCAGCATTGAAGTGCTCATTAAGTGGCTGGGAATGCCAGAGTTTGGGCTACGTGGGAGGAGGTCGAAGCAATCAAAGAGCAATTTCCGAATTTCCACCTTGAGGACAAGGTGGCACTTTTGGGGGGCGGTATTGCAATACACCAATACCCTCCACCCGTGAATTTTGTGTACAGTAGGAGACAAAAGAGGCAGCCACTTACCACCAACAACTATAAGCCTTAGGCCACAGCAAAGAGGGAAAACAGAGGACCGTTAAGGGGTCAGCAGGGGAGACAAGCAGCTTTAATCTTTTTGTTTGTATTGTACTAAAATAGTATAAGGACAATAGTAGCAATTGTAGTAATTAAGGGCTATGTTACCTATTCTAGTATGGTAATTGTAGTATAAGAAGTAGTAGCTGAGAGAAGGAGAGAATTATCCAGAAATTTGTAAGCCAACACTTGGATTGTTATGGCCTAAAGCCATATTTATCTTTCGGAAGCTTTAAGCTTAGCAATCAACAACAACCTTCCACTTAATTACTGTCTTAATACGCTAGTCCGTTGCAGAGAGTTTTATTTTGGGGATTTTCTGGGCTAGGTTCACAGCACCAAATTGATGAGCTTCATCAGAATTTTGCGTGGTATCTAGCGAACAGGTGATAAGCAAGACAGACTAGAAGGCGACTCGAATCTGCTTGTGTTTACTCTGAATCTCACTAGAAAATTTGATACTGTATTTATGTTTTCATTTTCTTTTCATTCGACTGTAAGTCTTGGTTTATCTTGGATAAGTAGTAGTATTAGTTTTGCATTTGGAGAATAAAAATGAAAGTCAGTGCTTTCACTTTGTTAATTTTGCTTGAATGCGACTATATACTTAGCTGGTATACAATTTGCTAGATTAATTTAATTATTAGTTTTATTTTCATTTATGTGTTTTGTTAATTAGTGTTATTATGATTTTTATGCATTATATTATAGTTACCTCAATATTTGTTATGACAGGCTAAATTATTAGTAGGGTAGGGAGATCAATTATGCATTAGATTATTGGATTGTGAGAATTGATATGTTGTAATTCTTGGGTATTATGTTTATATTCTTAATTGGTTTAGTAATCCGTTTGAATATTACGAACTGGTTGATTATATTTGAGACCGGGCATCTTTAATATAATTTGCTAGTTTGACAACTAGACTATTAACTTGTGATCCGTAATTGTCCTAGTTGATACCATTATTAGTGATTAGGTGTTTGATTGGTGACTAAAACTTGTTGTAATACCTAAGATCATGGTTGCACAAGTCCAAGATCGTGAGATTTGTGGCTTAAGTTAACTACTTCCTTGTCATTAATGCTACAAATTAATTGAGTCTAGAGAGCTTGTTCTAGATTATTAATTGGTAAGACAATATTCCAAGAGCTTGTTTGGCCTATTTGCAAATAAGGGAAGTTTCAAATGCTTGTTTGTGTTCATTGGTGAACATTAAGATATAATCATGATTATATATGATTCGACGAACAATTGATACTCCGATGCTATAATACGTCTCCTAGTTCCCTATTTCATTATTCTTGGTTTTAGCGTATTTCAATTTCATTAGTTATATCCCGTATTTTATTCGTTTTCTGGTCTGTAGCTTATTTATTAGATCATATAATTATTTCTTCAAAACAAGGGTTTCTAACTTACTCAAGTAATAATTTGATAATCCAATTCTCTGTGGGATAGACACTAGCTTACCCTGTTGCATTTTAGGAGATTTTAGTTAGGTTTATTTTTGGTAGACACGCGACAGTCGTACCAACCACCTCATTGCATCAACGAAACTATTCATGAACAAGCTATTACTAACATCAAACAGAATTAATCTAATTCATTTACAAGATTGCTACTTTATTAAATAAATATTTTATTAAGAAACTAAATTACCTGATTGTGGTAACAGCATAAATCAATTCAAAGACATAATTTCCAGAGAGTATCAATATAATAGCAATCAAACCCACTAAAATAACTTATGACAATCCATCACTCATCCAACACACTTAAATCACATCAAATATACCATGTACTGTATAACCAATATTCTGCACATAATCCATTGAAAAATGTACATAAAATTCAACTGAACTTACCATCAGGAACCCAACCATAACAACGGGGAGATATCGAAAGCAACGAAGTCATCAACGCCGAAGCAGTTACAGTATGAAACGGCTGCATTGTCTCCAAACAAACACTCAATTCAACAGGGCACCTACATAAAACAACCAAATCCTTTTTTATTTGTTCTCCCAAATCAACGATACAAAATCCGTAAATTTTACCACCAAATTTCCAAAAAAAAACTCTAAAATGATTCAAATTATGATTAAAAAAAATTGACAACAAATTTTCAGTGCAATTGGAGGAAAAAAGACACGCCTGAAGATGCGCTGAGAGAGGGAGTTATTGACGGGAGTGCGAAAGGCAGAGCGAGCAGATTTGGTGCCAGAAGCGAACTTAGCAGCGGCGCTGCGGGCGGAGGTTGATCGGAAAATGGATCTTGCGGCAGCAATAGTGGCCATTTCGCGTTGTCTTCTTGTTTTGTGGGAGTGTTTCAGCTTCTCAGCTTTCTCTGTTCGTTCAACAAAGGTTTTATTTTCCAAGGATTTTTGGAATACAGCTTAGACCCTAACTCGTATTCTAATTATACAAAGGTCCCTTTGGTTGAAATTTTTTTTGTGGAGGCGGATACAATATGCATCCGGTTTTCTTTGAAAAAAAGGCGGAATGAACATTTAGTTGTTCAGTAAATAACATATAGTTGTTTTTATAAAGAACATATAACTATTTTATAAAGAATATTTAGTTTTATATTTTTTTTTGTAAATCTAAAGAACATTTGTAATTTTAGTAAAGAACATGATAATATTAAAGAACATTATTCATATAGTAAATGTACATTTGGTATAAATGACCGTGTATGCATATAAAAAATTACATTTTATTGTATTATAATGTACATTGTATTATATTCTAATGAACATATATGTTATAATGTTGGTTACATGTTTAATGTACATTGTATTATTTGCATCATGTAAGTATATTAAAAAAGAACATTTTACTGTACTTTAATGTACATTGCATTATTTGAATCTACAACTTTTCTAAAATTGTCTATTTGCTTGCTTTTTTCTTCAAAAATGGATTAATCGAAAGATCTTCTTCAAGAACTTCATTTTATTTCTCATTGCAACAACAAAATAACATTAAAATCGCAATTAATTCCCAATAAAATCAAATATTACAATTTTCAATCAAATTTATAAAAAACAAACACTCAAACTCAAAATAAACAAGTATGAATGTCAAATAAACAAGTATGAATGTTGAATTTGGTCTTACCTTCCGTTTTTATTTGTCATCTTGAACAATTTTGGACTCAAAATTTCGAATTTCTTGAAATTTTGCTTGAGGAATTTAAATGGATTTGAAGTTTTGTTTGGAGAGAAAAAGTGAACTTTTGGTAAAAAAAAAAAAAAACAAATTGAAATGATTTGTAATTAATGTATGGTAAAAAAAATAATTATAGTACTATTTATCTATTTCATTTAACAAAAAAAATAATTATATTATTATACAAAAATAATATACAAAATTGTTGCACAAAAATCTGATGTACATTATAAATGAACACTATGTTCTTTTATGTATATGTCCATGTACATTATAATTAAATGAACACTATGTTCTTTTATATGCCCATGTACATTAGTATATACCTGCATGTTCATTCTGTCTTTTTGTACTTTAATTTGAAGCGGATGCACCATGCGGATCGTGCATCCGCCTCCACGAACCAAGCTTTACCCTTCGGTTGGTTCAATTGTATCACCAGCCCCTCTTCCAGTGTTCATTCCACTGATGACTTTTGACTTTTTTTTTTTTTTTTTTTTTCATAGAAAGGAAAGATGGTTGTGATCAGACACCAACTTTAAAGGATGTTATAATTATTGACATCAGCTTGTAATACTCCCTCCGTTTTTAAATATTTGCTCCATTTCTATCGGACACGCATGTCGATACTAATCTTTGATCACTAATATCTTTAATTATCAATAAAAATAAATTCTAACAATTGAAAATTAATAATCTATTCATTGAGATGATTCCAACAAGTACCCACAAGACTACATTTTTTCTTATGTATAAATCACAAACATTTGTCAAAGTAGGACAAATGAATAGTTCAAAAAATAGAAATGGAGCAAGTTTTAAAAACGGAGAGAGTATTAACTAGTATGTTGATCCAGGCGCTGCCCTGGGATGTTGTTAGAGGTTTTTTTTTTTAAAAAAAAAGTTTAATTTTTTAGTAAATTTAGAAATATAAAGTTAATATATTGAAAAGAATTAAAAGAATAGTATAAGTTTCATTTGTTTTTAGTTTGGTTTTTTTTTTATTCTATACTAGTTTAAATCCCGTGCAACACACGGTTTTTACTTAATCAAATTATGAATCAGTGAATTATTATGTTAATACAACAATAATTTTTTTTTTCAAAAAAAAAAAAAATTTTTAATTGAAAAAAATACTTGAATTTCTTTTTAAAAAAAATTGAATTAATATTATATTGTTTTCAAAAGTTATTGATTATTAAACATTAAAAAAAAACACAAAAATTTAATGATTATAGTGTTTTATATGAGAATGCAATTTATAATTATAACCCGTGCATGTAATTATATACCCATATGTCCCTATTTTGTTGGCATGTTTTGACCGACACAATATTTTATAGCATACTATAACTGGCACAATATTTTACAAATTTAATAAGATTTTTTAATTTTGTTTTATATTTCTGTTTATAGTTATTGAATTGTAACGTTAATACAACAATAATTTATTTTTTTAAAAAAAAAACAATATTTTTAATTGAAACAAATACTTGAATTTCTTTTAAAAAAAAACAAAACAAAAATACTTTAATTAATATTATATTGTTATCAAAAGTTATTGATTATTAAACATTAAAAAAAAACACAAAAATTTAATGATTATAGTGTTATATATGAGAATGCAATTTATAATTATAACCCGTGCAATGTAATTATATACCCATATGTCCCTATTTTGTTGGCATTTTTTGAACGGCACAATATTTTATAGCATACTATAATTGGCACAATGTTTTACAAATTTAATTGACTAATTTTTATGAAAATTAATAATCATGATTTTTTAATTTTGTTTTTTATTTATGTTTATAGTTATTGAATTGTAATTGTTTTATCAAATCTTGGTTAGAGCAAAAAAACTTTCAAAGAAAAAATACGTTGTAGAACGATACGAAGTACGGAAGTAGTACATTTTATTATTCTAATATATTATCTTATTATGTGTTTGTTTATTATAGAAAAATACCTATTATAAAAAATACGAAAGATATGCATATAGAATGTATTTCGTATATAGTTGCCAAATTGAAAGTTAAATATCATAGGATATATAAAATAATATTAATGAAGATTTTGTACAAAAAAATGGAAAGAAAAAAGTGGCGGGAAAATTTTTAATAATCGGAACATGACAAGTGTCATGTCAGATTCGCTTTTAGTATTATGTAATTGATTTATATACATTTATATGGATGAATGGAGCATAAATTATTGCTAGTTAAGATGGAAAGATGTTTGATATTCATTTCATGAGGTTAAGGTTCAAACCTCCTTCCATGCATTTTTTAGTTAACATTGCCATGAAATATTGAATCGTGACGTGACATGATGTCATTGACTATTGAGTGGTGATGTGGCACACGTGGAACATAAATGTTTTTAGGAACGTTTTTTAATATAGAAGTATAGATATAGACTAGATTGACATCAATTTAGATTTTTTTTTTTTTTAAAAAAGTAAAGAACATTAATGAGACTTGAGTGGGGTCTACTTGCTAGAAATTTATGATAACTGTATTAAAATCATTTTTAGTATAATAAAACAAATATTAAAAAATTAATTAAGTTTCATGTGTTAATTATTGTTTTTAGGAAAATTTGTCAGAAAAAAAACCTTTTAAATGGCTTGTTTTGCAAGAAAAAACCTTTTAAAACATTCTTTGTTAAAAAAATCCACCACAATCACTTTTTTTGTTGAATGAAACCTGGGCTTACTTTTTCGGCATTGACCAAGACTTTCTAGCGTTGACTCCTTTATTTTCCTACTTGCAGCCTACAATTATTGATTTTCCCTCCTTCGTTTTGGCTCCCTTATTTCTGTAAGAGTTTATAGGTACTACGCAGCGGATATAACATATATGAATCATATTCAATAAAGTACCTAAACCCAAGAATCGCATGCATAACACACAAGACACATAATCATACCTTTGAAGCGTGAATTCCACGAAGCTATTCGACAGGCAAATCAGGGAGAGAATAGAGCCCCAAGTGTTGCTCCTCTACTTAGTCCACGAGATTCGAACGAGCCGTCCACCAATACTAGATTGGTCGAGTGATTGAGGAAAACCGCGATCACCACCTTTTCGGACAACCGACCACCGCACGAACCACCACCACCACGAGACACCACCGTGCGCCGGGAGGAGGAGAGAGCCGTGAGAGAGGGAGTATGAGAGGGGGTTGGTTTCGTGTTTGCTAATTAGGGTTTGATCTAAATGATCAGTTAATTCCTTACCTGCAAACCTAGGCACCTAGTCTATTTATAATCTCATTATAATTAGACTAGGGCACGAAGCCCAATAGCCTCTCAAAGCCCCTACATGGCCGGCCACCTAGAGAGATGAGGCCCATGATGGGCCTCGTCCTCTAATGCTCGATCTAGCCCCTTTGTGTGACCTTATAGGATCCGTCCAATTGGGCTTTGGCCTATTTTACTAGTCCAAAGATCGTAAGTACCTCTAGCTATGGCAAAACGACGACCCAAATGTCCGGACTTAATTATCTCCATAATTTGATCCAATTATATATCTAGTAATTGCACACGACGAAGACATAACTCCTTCAATCTCCCACTTGTCTGAGACAAGGGTGCAATGTTCAAATTCCTTAAGTCAATGTATATGTCGATTTGATAATATGATTGCATCATATGTCGAGATCATATTAATCTACAAATCGTTTCTTGAAATCTGAGTTAGAATTACAAAACCAAATGATTACTGAGTAATGCATTTGAACGCGGCCACGTATTTTCTGAATTCTCCCTCTTCAAGCGGCCATGACATATTTCCTAATTTAATAGGTAGACTCTATCCAATCTTGTGGCAACAAGCCTCCCACTCAACTTCTGAAATAACCGGGAAACACCCTTTATAATCTCCAGTTACGGGCAGACGTTTGAATGTACCACAGTTATAACATCCATTGAATGAAATCAATGTTCCACTCATGTCAAAGGAATCCACTAATATATACGGAAGCTCTATACTTGAACTTCAAAGTAGGTCAATAGTTCAATCATGCATCATTCATGCATATCCAAGTGATTGATCGAGCATCACTATGCCCCTATAGCCCATGAAACCGAGCTATCCAATCAATCTTACATGCTAGTCCATTCATTGAAATCATTTATGTCCACTTTAATGATTTCGAACTAGGAACTTAATAATATACGGATTTTGTTCACCTGTGGAGTTTCATACACCAGGTCTCTATCTGATAGATAACCTGATGAGCCCATCAATCCATAATTATTTTGGACATTTTATTTAATTTCAAAACCATAATTAAATAAGAGAAATAATAATTTCTGTTTTAAACATAATTCTGCAAATTGATGTATTTTCTCATGTAATATGTTTCCACAAACATACACAACTTAAAATTACATAATTTGCTTCAATCCAAGACTTTAATATGACTTTCATATCTTTGTCTATGGAAGGGGTTTAGTGATTTCTCACTCATAATAAAACTTTGCAGAACGTGACCTTCCGCCGGTCAATGATCTCATAACTGAGGCGATATCTTATATCCATTTGTTTGGATTTGTGATGTGACCCTGGCTCCTTTGTTCTTGGGCAAAGGTGACCCTTTAGTCATATTACATTTTAATCCGAACTTCCTCTAAAACTATCCGACTATAGTTTAATACACATATTCTGACATTGAGCATGCAATAGTGCTCTGCTTTGAACTCTTCAAGCTCATTGTACTTCTCCATACTAACAAAATTGTGCGTCTAGATCAAAATCTAGAGTCATCTTGCCTGTTTGGAAAGAACTCGCATTCGTAAAACTTTTGACAAACTTGTTTATCTTTAACACCATAAACTAGACAAATTCCTTTAGCGCTTCTCAAGTACTCAAGGATTTGTTCTTGGTAACTTTCTGTATGCTTATTCTGTATTTGCTTGAAACTTGCTACACATGCACAAGTCATATGTAACAACTTGTTTTGTACATTTCATGGCATATGTAATGGTCCCTTTTGCAAAAGCATTAGGTCCACTGCCTTTACAACTCAACTCAACTAGCTTTTAAGGCACTGAGTTTTACTGAGTGTAAACCCATGAGACATGGGAAGAGATCCTCTCTTAGAATCTTGCATCTTGAATTCGTCAAGAACCTTATCAACATAAGTCTCTTGATTAGGTCCAGTCATCCTTCAAGATTCACTTTGTGGATTTTGATTCCCAATATGTACTCAACATCTCCTAAGTCTCCCATATAGAAACAATCTTTCTAACCATTGCTTGATTTATTCAAGCATTGATATATCATTTCATATGAAATGTATGTCAACTACATACTAGACTAAGAAGACCAATTGCTCCCACTAAACTTCTTGTTTCTACAAGATTTCTTTTCATTCTTCCAAGGTAATCAAACTGTTTGATTTCCTAATGAATATTTCAATCCATAAATGAATTTCTGAAGTTTGCAAAACTTTCTAGGAATTTCTGGAATTCAAAACTCTTAGGTTGTATCATATACATGCCATCCATCAAGAACATTTCATGAAGGTGATTTTAATTTCCATAACTAGAAATAATCCGAATAAGCTTACATGACTAATAGGTTTAACCCTATTTGTAAGACTATCATGGACTAGCACATCTTTACAGACATGGAGTCCATTCTGGATTTCTTGGCCTTAAGCCATTTCCTGAGCTGGCACTTGTCCAAAGCTTGCTTGTAGGTATGGATTCCAACCATTCCAATAGGAAAATTTTAGAATCCACCTTTTACTAGAATTCCAACAAACTGTTTGTTTTAATCCTAAGTAACCTACGATAGGTGTGAGCGACAATAGAATTAGTCTCTTCAACTCTTTGAAGTATTTCATTCTAGTAGGACGATAGAAGTCTCGCTACTTGAATTAGCTTGCTTCGACACATGTTTTATCAAATTAGCTGATTTCATGCGCATTCGTCTATAATGTAGTGTTATCTTCATCCATTTGTTGCTCGTCTCGAATCTCATCGAGATCTAAATTTACTCCCACTTGGCTTTGTAGGAAGACACTTCTTTCTATAAAGACACTATCGCGAGCAACAAACATTTTGTTTTTACGCGATTGTAGGAATAATACCTCTGATTTAGGGTTTATTATGTCATCTTTGTAAACATTTTACATAAATTTCATATTCCCTCAATCCTGTTTAGAAAAGATTACTTTGGAACATTTCCAGTCTTTCTACTGCTTTGGTGAAGTTTCTGTTTAGTATATTCGCAATTGTTGTTGTTCTAATGCATATCCTCAAAACGATATTTGTAAATCATTAAATCTTGGATCGAACCATGGCAAGCAAAGTTTGATTCCTATTTTATACATACAATTTAATTGTAATGTTCCTGGATTGTGAACGAATTCAACAATTCCTTTAGATGATCATTTGTTTTGAGTTAAATATTTATTACAACAATCATATTGTGGTGCTAAATTGTTTATCTCAAAATTGATTTTACATTTCATTTTGGAATTTTGAACGTTTCAATGATTCCATCTTTTATTTCATTAAGTAATTATCGACATATTTACTTAAATCGTTAATAAGAGCAATGAAATAGTTAAATCCTTTTGCTATATCTTGAACTTATGGTACACATACATCATATGTTTGTGTTCCAAAAGGTCATTTTAGGTCTTTTACCCTTTCAACTAAAAGGTAACTTGGTCATTATACCTTATCAAGCATGACTTCTAATTCTTAAGTGATTCATAATCGTATAAGAGTAAGAGTCCATCCATAACTTTGGATGTGCAACTGGTTTATGTGACCTAACTTTACTTTGTTATAAGTATGTTTGCTTTGAATCATCTAAATATACTTTTGTGATCTACTTATATCAATGTTATAAAATTAACTCATATCTAGCAAAATGAAAACAATTTATTACCTTGGTCATGGATCAACATTTGTCCAAGCCAAGTAAAACAAATCAGTATTCAAAACAAGAAAACCGAAATATTGTCTCATCAAAAACTGGAAATAGTTCTAAATGTCATGATAAACTAATCAGAAATTAAAACTATGAAGCTATCTCTGGCCACTCAAATACTTCTAGTGCACCTTCAAGCTCCATCTCCATGCTAGCTTCACTTGTTTGCAGTTTCTGTGCAACATCATAATGTTAAGCACTGCAACTTGGTATCACATACCTTAGTGAAAGTTAAAATGATTATAACTTAATACCTGAGGTTGATGCTCCATTCTTCTTCTTGAGGAAATCAAGGTATTTCTGGCAATTTTGTTTCCAATGCCCCTTCTTCTTGCAGTAAAAGCATTCACTTTCACTTGCAACTTTGGGTTTTGGATTCGCCTTAGGCTTTTCAGGAGCGTTGGCAACTTGCTTGCCTTTGCTCTTGGCACTAGCCTTTTGCCCCTTCTTCTTGAACCCCTTTCCCTTTTGAATCATAAGAACTTCCTTCTTAGGTTCCTTAGGGATTTGTTTCTCAGCACTAACCAGCATTGCATGCAATTGATTCATAGTCTTTGCATTCGCAGTCATGTTAAAGTTCATGATAAACTGGTTGAAACTTTCTGGAAGTGAGTGGAGAATGATGTCTGTTGCCAAATCATCACTTATTGGGTACCCCAGTTTCTCCATACTTTGAATTAGGCCGATCATTTTGAAAACATGATCATGAACTGTGGCACCCTTCTCCATCCTACAATCCAGAATCTCACGATGAAGCTCATACCTTTCAACTCTAGCTTGTTTCTTAAACAAAGCTTTGAGCTCTTCCATGATTGAGTAGGCATCCTGGTCCTCAAAACGCTTTTGAAGACTAGGTTCCATGGTAGCAATCATTAAGCAAGTGATAGGCATAGCTCTATCATGAGCTTCCTTGTGCCTCTTGACATCTGCCGCAGTTGGATTTTCTGGCAGAGGTCCTGGTAATGGGGTATCAATGACATCCTCCTTACCTTCAGATTTCAGAACAAGCCTTAGCATTCTTTCCCAGTTGGAAAAGTTTTCCCCTGTCAACCTATCCTTTTCAAGGAATGGTCGCAAATTGTAAACGTTGTTGTCATTGTTATTACGGCTACCCATCTATGTCAAAATAAGGCAAAGTTTAAAATTATGTTTAATTAAAATTAAAGTACCATAAAAGGCATTTATTTGGTAACTTTAAAACACTTTATTCAATAATTAAATGATCCCAATTGAATTTTAAGTGATTCCAAGATCCTTTATTTGTGCAATAATTAACCAGAGTGAGGCCCTGCAATCAACCATTACATTTTCAAGGTGAGTAAACTCTTTACTGATTACAACTCTTGTAACTCTTGGTTGAATAATTAACCATCGCATGTTTAATTATTACTCTTAGCTTCAAGGTTCTAAACGCTTTAGGTAACCTTGTTGAATATAACCAATTAAAAGTGTAGATATGCGGTCCTACCCCCACTTCCCCAAGATATATTATGATGCTCTGCTGAGGCCGACCCATCATAAACGATCAAGGTTTTCGTCGGGTTTTTAATTGGAAAAGCTGCATCAATATTGCTGGGATCTAGATTTATTATGTTGTGATTATTTAGTGAACTCTAGCGCATCATCAAACAACATAAATAAACCTAAACATGCATAATCTACTAATGCAATAAAATATGACATAGTATGGCCCCTTAGTCCTAGGAAAACTAGAAATGAAAATGCTCCCACTTGAATCATCATGGATCTTCATCCACCTTGCTCCTTTGGGCCTTCACTTCATGGGCTTCTTTTGGGCTAACACCATTTAAATAACTATTCTATTTACATTAAATAAAAGTTATAAAAATACTCAACGGTACGCAGACCGTATTTAGATTACAAAAATACATCACGATACGCAGATCGTATTTAAGAATCTATGGGCCATACTAGTCTATATATAGCAATATAATATCATATATTAGAAAAGTGCCATATAATAATTCACTCAACATGCTTGTCTAAACTACAACATCGAATGTTCATAATAAAGTCAACGCATTTTCTAAAATATCTTATATATTTTAATCATAATTAGATAATATCATATATTATTCATGACGGTTTATAAAATATCATATATTTAATTTAGTCATGAGATAGAATCAAATCATATTTTAATCTAGAAAGATAAAATCATATTTAATCTTCCATGATTATCCTAATTTAGGAGATTCTATCCTAATTACTAGCCAATCAAATAATTTTAAAATCAATTACATCCTAATCTAATTATGGGATAATCACATTATTTAAATCAATTATTATCCTTTTGGAATATGCTCAGAATATCCTCATCAATCTTATCCTTAATTAACCACTTTAATTTAGGATAATTATCAAAATAACAAACTAAATATGGATAATATCAAATATAACAACTTTTGAATATTTGATTTTATCCTAAAACAAAAAGATTTTATCCAAATAAAACCAACTTTATCTTTTAAAATAAAAGATCATATTTTGAAAATATTTTAACTTATCCAAAATAAAACCGATTTTATCCTAAAATAATTCGTAATTATCTTGGAATAAATTTTTAAAACAGAATTTTTTTTTTTTTTTTTTTGAAAAACCGCAACCACCAACGCCGGCCACCGTGGTTGGCTAGCCGAAGCTAGCCACGGTGGCTGGCTGCCGTGACAGCAGCCACTGCCGCAAAGGGCAGCTGCGTGGAGCTGCTTTGCTGGGGCTGCAGGCCACCGTGTGTGGCCAGCCGAGGCTAGCCACGGTGGCTGGCTGCCTTGCAGCAGCCACTGCCGCGCAAGGCAGCAGCAGCACCCAGCTGCAGCCGTGGCAGCAGCCGTGCAACGGTTGCACGCTGCTGCCCACAGCCACCCTAGACCGCCGCCCTCCCTCTTGGACACCACCTGGTCGGCAGCCGCCGTGGCTGCGCCACCCAGCCGCGGTTGCCGGCCAAAATAAATTAATTTTATTTTTTTGTGTTTTAATTTAATTAAAATAACATTTATCCTAATTAAATTAAATTAGTCCATAAGATTAAAATTAAATCATATTCAATTTTAAAATAGGGTTCATCATAAAATTAATCCCAATTTAATTTTAACATTTAAAATTAAATCTATGATCATACATAAAACATTTTTATGCATAATTCAAACCAATTAAAATTATGAAACATAAAACAAATCGAATTAAAACAAAATCAAGCACAAAAATCATATTTTAGGGCTTGGAATTTTCGAAATTGGGGTTAGGGTTTTCGAAATTTTCGAAAATATTAGGGCATAATTCGGTCCTCTTAATGGCTATTTGAGCATGATTAAATCATATTTAATCGATTCCAAAAGTTTAATCACATTAAAATAATAATCGAACCATAATTAAATTAATTTCTCCCTCTTAATTGATTATAAAATTAACGTGGACATCAAATAATCGTATTATTATGATCTAGCGCGTTAATGCAAGAGGCTAACTGATACCACTGTAAGAGTTTATAGGTACTACGCAGCGGATATAACATATATGAATCATATTCAATAAAGTACCTAAACCCAAGAATCGCATGCATAACACACAAGACACATAATCATACCTTTGAAGCGTGAATTCCACGAAGCTATTCGACAGGCAAATCAGGGAGAGAATAGAGCCCCAAGTGTTGCTCCTCTACTTAGTCCACGAGATTCGAACGAGCCGTCCACCAATACTAGATTGGTCGAGTGATTGAGGAAAACCGCGATCACCACCTTTTCGGACAACCGACCACCGCACGAACCACCACCACCACGAGACACCACCGTGCGCCGGGAGGAGGAGAGAGCCGTGAGAGAGGGAGTATGAGAGGGGGTTGGTTTCGTGTTTGCTAATTAGGGTTTGATCTAAATGATCAGTTAATTCCTTACCTGCAAACCTAGGCACCTAGTCTATTTATAATCTCATTATAATTAGACTAGGGCACGAAGCCCAATAGCCTCTCAAAGCCCCTACATGGCCGGCCACCTAGAGAGATGAGGCCCATGATGGGCCTCGTCCTCTAATGCTCGATCTAGCCCCTTTGTGTGACCTTATAGGATCCGTCCAATTGGGCTTTGGCCTATTTTACTAGTCCAAAGATCGTAAGTACCTCTAGCTATGGCAAAACGACGACCCAAATGTCCGGACTTAATTATCTCCATAATTTGATCCAATTATATATCTAGTAATTGCACACGACGAAGACATAACTCCTTCAATTTCCCCTCTATATATAGTGTAGGAAAGCCCTCCCCAAATCACTCAATTCCAAATTAGGGCAACTTTTCCCCCAAAATCAGATAAATTAATATGTAAATTAGGGATCTTCATCAATTTCTTTCACAGTTGTAGTCATCAAATCTCCAAAGCTGTTCTTCTGTTTTCTCTAATACCTCTGTTTTTCTGTCTTATTGTAGGTAAAATGGTGAATTGCGGATGTGGCTTTCCTTGTGTGAAGAGAACCTCCTGGACTCATGATAATCCAGGAAGAAGGTTCGAGGCTTGCAAAAAGTACGACCATGACACTGGTGAATGATGTTGCAACACGTTCAAATGGCTAGATAAGGATCAAACAGATTGGCAGCGTGATGTGATTAATTTCCTTGTGGTTGAGAGGCACAGGAGGGAAACAGAAGCTGACAATCGTCAAAACTAGGATGCTATGTTTAGAAGAACACAAAAACCTTTAAGCCCTAAGGCAGGGGGGTTTAAGTAGATTGGTTTTTGTGTTGTTGTTTCTGTGATTGTCAGTGTCTTTGTTGATGAAAATGTTTGCTTAGATTGCTAAGTTAGTGGGGTTATTTTGGCAAGTAGATGTGTAAGTCAGTGTTTTATTATTGACTTATTTTGGTTTGTACACTGGGGGGTTAAGCTAAGTGAAAGTGGTGTATTTTGCACTCCTTTTTATGAAATAAAAAAGCAATGTAGTTTGGTATCAATCATTTTTGGTTCATGTTCCTTGCTTGCTCCATTATCTTATTTGAATAAAAGTATGACAAAAAAAAAGTAAAAGTAAAGAAAAATTAAAGCAACAAGACTCTTCAAATTTGGCATAACATAACACAAGTAGCTGTGATCATAAACTGATCTTCATTCACATCATGAGTTTGTTCACAAAAAATTAGTTTTAAGTAGCAACATTGATCACATACAACTTTTGATAACCAACTACACCAATTGTTCTACAAAAAAAAAACATGTTCAACTTCAAGGCAATATTCAACTAGCATTATAGGTCCCATGTGGTGCAGACATTGAGATGGAGTGCTGTGAAGCTTGGGATGAGGTAGTTTCTGCTGCTTAGACTGGTACTGCTTGCCCTGCTACTGGTTGTCTTGTTCTTGCAGCACTCTTTGGTCTTCCAGGAGGCCTCTTTGACTTATCAATAGGTGGGGATGGACTCTTATTCTTGTAATGCCCCAACCCACCACAATTAGAGCATTTGTTTTGCACCTTTTCCCTCTTGACATTCTTCATCCTTTTCTCTTCCCTAGCTTCTTTCTTTCCTTTTTACTTGAAGGCCTTCCAGGTAAGTTTCTGTGTGTAGGAGGTAATGGCCTTGGATAAGGAGTGACTTCCCACTGCTGATGACCTGACATTGCTTTAAAAGTTGGAGCATATGTCTTGGTGTATGTCTCCACATGATAAGTTGGGTGACTAAATTGCTCAATGTTAAGCCTTCTCAATTGAACGCAGGTAAGTGCATGCCAGCAAGGAATTCCCATGAGTGTCCATCTGTTGCAGCTGCAAACTTTTGTGTCTAGGTTGACAACATAAGTGTCTTATGTGTCATCACCTTTAAACTCAGTTAAGTCAGCTTGAGTTACTCTCATGTTGGACACTTGCTACGGACCTCTATGCACAAACTTCAAGAAAGTTGACATTATGACACCAGTGAAAGATTTGAGCCCTTCCTTTTTTGCAAAAAATTTCCCATGACATATCTTCTTACCCACTCCATCACCTACAGTATAGGCTTTGTTATAGCTTCTCTAAGAACATTATTGAAGCTTCCACAACAATTGTTCAAGAGCATACCTGACTTGGAGTGAGAGCTGAACTTGTGTCTTGACCAATGAGCAGGTGGAATGCCATGTAAGTAGTTGTATGCATCTGCACTAAGCTTTTTTTATTTGTTCCATATGCTGCTTGAAGTGATGCTATAGACACCATAACCAACAATAAACAAGCTAAGTCAAATTGTAGCTTACATATTGTAGGGAATATTTCAATCATTACCCCAAACTTGAACCCCACTGTGATCATACATTTAAGTATGGTGGCGTCCAAAGGGAAGGAAGCTAGAGCAAAAGAGTCGCCAACAAGTTTTAGGAACTTGTAAACCGTTCACAAAGTGAAGGTTACACCCCTTATTAACAATCCAAGAGATCGTTAACTCCAATAGGTCTGGAACCAAGACTGGAAGTTTGGGGATGAAGGTACAAATCCAATCTAAAAGAGAAAGAACCTGCCCTAATAATA
Source organism: Chenopodium formosanum (assembly GCA_024500155.1). NCBI lineage: Eukaryota > Viridiplantae > Streptophyta > Magnoliopsida > Caryophyllales > Amaranthaceae > Chenopodium > Chenopodium formosanum. The sequence goes on from CM044880.1 coordinate 24,638,655, forward strand.
GACCTTTACTTTATTCTTCTCGTATTCTTGTGCGCTTTCTGACTAACATGCAATCAATAAGTTTACCCTAAACCTGTTTATCTATGTTAGTTGAATTTTAATGCACAAATAAATCTATTATTGGCGATCACTTGAATTATAATCAAATTAACCCTACATAAGATTATTAATTATCTTATTAAGCGTGATTACAAGTACAAATTCCCTTTAAACATGCATAAAAGGCGTGATCAAGCAATAATAATAAATATATATCAAGCAACATAATAATAAGAATAATAATTATTATTATTATAATAGTCATAATAACAATCACAATAATTAAAATAATCATGTTAAAACATAATAATAACAAGATCCTAGGCATGATACTAACAAGATTAATAACAAACCATACCATGTCACTAAACATTAAAGATAAAATATTTAGCCCTAACATGATACTAACATACTATTAGGAAAGAAAACAGGAAATTAAACATCATAATAAACATATTTGATATTAGAACTTTTAATTATTACCCTAAACATGATACTAAGAAGAAATAAAACATCCTAACATGATACTAGGAATAAAAAATAATGACCTACAAATGATTTTTATGTCATAATAACAATGAAAACAATTAAAACACTTACTTGGATGCCTCGTACCTCTTTCTAATAACAAATTACACACTTTAGTAACTTCAAGGAAAATATTAAATCAAAACAATTAAATTAAATAATTGAAAGAGAGATTTGGGACCAAACCCTCAAAAATATCAAACCTTTCACGTCTAGGACAAAGTCAACTTCGAATTGGGCTAGGTGTGTCTAGATCTTGTGAATGCGTAATTTTGTATTTGAGAAAAGGCTAGTTTAGAAAAGAGAGAGAGAGTATCAAGAATTTCTTGATGAGAGTTGATGAGAGTTGGTGATCCAAAAACGGAGGTTTTAGGAGGCTATTTATAATGAAAATCAGCCGGATTATGATAAAAAAGAATAAGAGTTTCGAAAAGAATAAAACACGATGCTGTCGCCACACACATCTTTGTCGCCAGGCGACAGACGTGTCGCCGCAGGTCAGGCTTGTCGCCAGGAGACAGCCTGTAGTGTGGTGCTGCAGACAGTTTTTTTCCACGCGTTTTCATATTTTGATAAAATTTAAGCGTACGAAGGGTAAAACTGTAATTTCCTTTAAAACAATTCTTTTATTCTAAATAAAACTCTTAAAACTCAATTATCAATGATAATGACATTAGGATTCAAAAGAACCTTCTAGAAGATTCCAGAAGACTATAATCAATCCTAATTGCATTAGGAATGATAAATCATAATAGGCCCTCCTCTAGATCATTGGGCCGCATATAAAAATCCAACCGGACCCAGTTTAGTAATTCGGCCATAACTTCCTCATTATTCATCGGAATTGGGCTTATAATATATCGTTGGAAAGCTCTTTTTGAACTCGATCCAACTACACCATTATTGGAACCTTTCCATGGACCAAACTAAATTGGATTGGATATTTTCATAAAATAGGTTTTCGAAATCAGAGAGAAAGAAGAGAATTAAAAACTAACCGCAACACCAGACTTTCCACACTTTCACTTCACTCGATTATGATTCGACGTGAAAGGTATTCATCACCGGGTTTGGTTTTGGGGAGACACAAATGGGTGTCTACAAAAGCCCACACTTTGACTGAGTTTGGAGAAACGCAAGTTTCAAAAACAAAAGTCAAAGTATCGATAGGGACGGAGAATGATCCAGAACGTTCTGCAATCCCAAATCATTCTTGTAACGCCGATACTTGCAAACTAGCATTAGTTAAAATAGATAAGAGAGTTAAAGAAACGTGTATCTTTCACCGTCAACACATGTCTATGAAGTAACCGATTTGCTGCTGTTTTTGCTGTTGACAACCTTCCACAAGCTAGGGAACGCCATCTTGCCACTTTGATGTTGATATGTCCACGCGTCTCTGAACAAAGAGCTTTGAGTGATATGCCCACGCGTCTCTAAGCAAAGAGCTTTGATGATATGTTCACGCGTCTCTGAATAAAGAGTTTCTTTTGTTTGACGATCTTCCTCAAGTTAGGGGATACCGCCTGAAGACTGCTACGCCTGTAACTGCCTTCAATTCTGCCGTGACAGTCTTCCGCAACCTAGAGAACCCTATCAAAGATTGCTTTGCCGAAAACGACCTTCTAGCTCTTCGTGACCATTTTTTCGCAAGCTAGGGAACATGATCGAAGATTGCTTCGCCTGAAGCTATCCTCATTTGTTGCGATAATACTCAGAAGAGTATCACCGAAGACCAACACCTGTCGATCCTTTAAAGTTTGCTTGAACTTAGCTTTTGCTATGCCAGTGCGTCGGCGCTTTTGCGTCTTGTGAACCAGTATGTCAGTGCTTTTGAATTGTGAACCAGTATGTCGGTGCTTCTGTTGTTTGTGAACCAGTATATCGGTGCCTTTGTAGTGAGCCAATGTTTAGGCGCTTTAAGCTAAGTGAGACGATCATTTATCAAGTCGATCACTTAATGCGATTGTAACAGAGCCGATTACTTAAATCATGTCAAGTTGCTTATAGGGGCTAACTGGCGTACCAAGGAACCCAAAATTGCTGAATGAGGTCGAAATAATCATTTTGAGAGGCTCAGTGTTCAGTCGTCGCTGCAACGTCTCTAGCGCCGCGATTTTTCCCTGTCGCTAGGCGCTGCACTCTATCGCTTGACGACAGAGCTGTCGTGCGACGCTGCAGTCGGGATTTTCATATAAATCTCCTTTCTTCCTCGTGTGGCTGCTACCGCTTTTATTTCTTTCAAGTTTGGCGCGGAAATCTTTGCATTGCTCATTCTCACTCATTTCTCAACCAAATTCACTCAAATTTGTTGCAAATCAAAGCTTTGTTCATCTAGTTTACTGATCTATACAAGTTTTTTCCAAACTCACTCGAATTTTGATGAATTTCGTTCATGTTTATTCACGAATTTCTTGAAAATTCAAAACATATACTGCTCAATTTGCTTAGTTTGTCAAATTTTATGCCATGAAATTGCTTGATTATATTTATATATTGTCTTGGGAGTATTTTGAGACTTATTTGACTCAATTTGGTGAAGAAACGAACGATTCACCATTGTTGAACCTCTTAAGGTCGGGAAAACAATGTGGCTTGTTCTTGATGTTTTAGCTAGCAGTGCTTGTTCAATTTATCACAATAATTATCATAATATTGCAAGAAATTGTTTGGTTGCTTGAAAAATGCCATATATGCTTGAATTGAAATTGTGCTCTGTTTAGTACTACGCACTCTGTGTTTTGCGAACATAGTATCATGCGGCTAAGCGAACCTTAGATACTATAGAACCTTGATTTTTGTCAATTCTGCATAATGTAGTATGGCTAGACAGTGAGGTTACGGTTCCCGATCCCGAGACACATGACGGGAGCACGAGCCCATTCAGGAGGACGCCGACCCGTCCACTTCTCTCGATCCCTTCCCTGAGTGGGACGAGCGGACGCTGTTCTTTTCCCCCGAGCACCACATTTCAGAGAGGGTGCGTCGCGGGATCACTAGCGGTAGGACGCACAGCCACGGCTCGAGCGATGACACCCTGGGTAAGCTGTACGGCAAGTATTTCAGCGGCGATGAGGGGCTGCGCCTTCTTTGGGAGTCTTGCGGGCTGACTGCCCTGTTTCAGGCCACGCAGGCCATGTACTTATTTGACGTAAGCCACCACGTGGTTCGCGCTTTGGTGGAGTTCTTCTGGGACACCACCAACACTTTCTACTTTCCTTGGGGTGAGATGACTGTCACCCTAGCCGATTTCAGCCTCATCTCGGGACTGGAGTTTAGTTCGACTGCGCTGCCGTTTGGTAGCTCCATCAGCGTTTTCTCTCCTAAGGTCGATGAGTTGTTGGGTTTGATTGCTGTTCGGGCCCGTGCTGAGGTGGAGCCATCACGATTTAACTCCAGGTGCATTCGCCGGTCGACTTTGGCGATGGCTTTCGAGGACGATGCGACTACCCGAAAGCAGCGGGTGCACATCTTTACACTTATTTTGCTGTCAGGGATGTTTTCCTCAAACAAGGGTAGTAGGGTGCTTCTTTACTACCTTCTTGCTGTCCGCGATCTTTAGCTGATCGGGACTTATGATTGGGCCAGCTTGGTCTATGCTGACTTTCTGCAAGGATTGTGAGACTCCTGTCGACACCGGTTTTACACAGGAAACATCACTCTGTCTAGCTTTTGGAGAGTCGTAGAGGTATACTTCATCTCTTACAAAGTTAACTTAAAGCACTTATTAGCACTTACTGACATCTTTTATCTTTCGTAGATTTGGTTCTACGAGTACTTCCCTTCGCTTGCGTCGGCGAGACCATCTCCCCGCGAGTTCCCCGTTGGCGCCTATTGAGGAGGTCGCTACAGTAACCAGGTGACTGCTGCCCGCGTTCGAGAATTGATCCTCTCGGTATGTCCTTTTGCATAGTTGACATCTTTGTATTGCTTTTGGTAGAAACTTTATCTTATAGGCATTCTTTGCAGGAGCCTGACGTGTTATACCGGCCATGGGGCGCCTTGGTTATTCCTGCGCTGGCTGCGCAGTACACTGCTGAGCGTCGCTACTTCTAAGGGACGTATGAGGCGGCGGTGTACTTAGGAGAGAGGGTTGCTATTCAGCACTCCTTAGAGATTTTCATCGTCCTTGCTCCTCCGCCACGTCATACGTTTCATGACGCGATGCTGCTCAACTTGTCGGAGAGGTTGTCTGCTGGTACCCCTTGGCGATCTCATGCTAGCTCAGGGTGGTGCTATGAGGAGGACCTGCTACTGTTGTTAGCTCCGGCCCCTGTTTTGTCTTTTATCTCTTTGCTAAGTAGCCCCCAAGTGATATTTCATTCACTTTGGTTTGCTTTTTGCCAGGCCGAGCCTACTGAGTTCGTTCCTCCTCGTATGTCCATCCACTATCAGGGGATATGCGGGCCTATTGAGGAGATAATCCTTCTAGCTCCTTAGGATCAGCGTTTTGTTGAGCGATCTATCCCTTGCCACCAGACTCGGGTGAGTTATTTGCTTGCTATTTGTTTATCACTACAAGAAAACAGCAAAATTGCGACGGAAAAAGTTCGTCGTATGTAAATTCCGTCGTAAAGATGGTTTACGACGGAATTCCGTCGTAAATGGTTGTCGGAAAACCCTTTGTAGGAAAATGGCCATTTTACGACGGAATTTTCGTCGTAAACCATCTTTACGACGGAATTTACGACGGAAATAAGATCGTCGGACTTGGAATTAGCCTTTGCTGAAGTTCCGTCGCTAACTTCCGACGGAAACAGTTCCGTCGCAAACCTTAGATTACGACGGAATTTTCCGTCGTAAAATATAATTTACGACGGTATTTTCTGTCGTAATTTATAATTTACGACGGAAAATTCCCTCGCAAAATATTATTTACGACGGAAATTCCGTCGCAAGTTATTATTTACGACGGAAATTCCGTCGCAAGTTATTATTTACGACGGAAAATTCCGTCGCAATGTATATATTTGCGACGGAAAATTTCGTCGCTATTTATAATTTACGACGGAAAATTCCGTCGCAAATAATATTTTGCGACAGAAAATTCCGTCGCAAATTATATTTTACGACAGACATTTCCGTCGCAAATATGTACATTACGACGAATTATTCCGTCGCAAATTGTATTTCCAGCCCAAAACAAATTTTTGTAATTTTCTGCATTTTCAAACCTGAATTTTTTTAATGATAAATCGACAAAAAAAAAAACTAAATATTGAGTCCTAAAATTGTTGTTTTAAAAAAATTAACTACCGACCTACGAAATTATATTTATGTACATGTATATATAATAATTATGTCCTAGTACAAAAGATAGTCCACATTTTGGTATCTATACCAAACAAAAGCTAGGTTAGAGTGATTCTATGCTAGACTAAAGCTAAGCTACGCAATCGCCTGGAAACCCTGGCCTGCTCCACCAGCACCCGGGTCGTTCCTAGGGTCTCGATGCTGAGGATGAATGGTGAAACATGAGTCGTTGTTGGTGAGACGACTCATCATCTCATCGAAACTCTCCTTGTATCTCCTCTCCATTTCAGCCATTCGGGCTTCCATTTGAGTTTGGAGAGTTTGCACCCTGTGTTCCATCTGGTCTTGCATTTGAAAATGACAGACAGCGTGTATTGCTGTGAAGAATGGGAACCTCGACCCATCTGTTTGCCATAGTAGAGCTCTGCACTTTGGCCAAGTCCCTTCACACGCCCCTTCTTATTGCGCCCACCCACCGACTCCCAGTACAACTCATTGGGACTCTTCTGAATCCCCTGACTCCTTGTTTCTTCGAGCTTCTTCTGGTAGGTGTCCTACAAAATATTGAAGATAAAAAAAAATATTGTTAAAAAAACAACCAACAATATAAGGTAAGGTTTCTTTCTTCTAACATTCCAATATCACATACTTTTAGGTGCCTAAGGATATAAATTAAGAAAATTAAGCACATAAGTCAATTTTCAACCCTCACTCATCCAAAATCATCCAAATTTGGGCTATATTGCTAAAACCATGCCTATTTTCTATGTTTTCAATGAAATGTAAGGTTTCTTTCTTCTAACATTCCAATATCAATTGCTTTTAAGTGCCTAAGGATAGAAATTAAGAGAAAAAAGCACATATGTCAAATATCGACCCTAACTCATCCAAAATCATCCAAATTTGAATGTCAAATATCGACCCAAGCTGCTACTTGAAGATGGTGGTATTGGTGCTACAGAACCTTGGGGTTGCGGCGACTGTACATTATTCATAGATGGAGGCATATTGTTCTGTAACTGTTGGGCCTGTCCACCACTAGGTTTATCTGGAAATAGTGAACAGTAAGATAAGCTTGGGAGAACAACATGTAAAAAAAAAAAAAAAGAAAAGAAGAGGAAAGGGAAACAAAAGAAGATGAGATAGCTTCCTCATGTAAAGCACAATAAAACCATTATTTGCCTCTTAGCTATTAAAGAGTGAAACTGCAATGCACTTCACCATAAATGCATCTGTACACCAATAATATGAAATGGCATGCTCTAAAAAAATTACTATAAGAATAAATCACAATGAACAATACTTGGGGATTTGTATATATGGAAGGCGAGACAGACAAGAGGAGATACAATAAGAAGAACTAATGTCCCAATAGGCCAATATCAATTTATGTGACAACTAAAGCCTAGAAAAAGATCATTACAGTAACGCTAATCATAAATACAGTCACCAGATGATAAACAATATATAGATGAGAGGAGCATATCATTATAACATACAATCACTAGAAGAAACCACAGAACCCCCTTTATTCTTAATCCTGAAAGCCTCAATTAAACACAATGTCAAAGTGAAGGATTTCTACTTTAATTTACAAAATACAAAGGCATATTAGGCGCGGGAAAGTAACAGCGTAGCACAGACCTATTAATCACAAAGAGTAAATCAGTGCTTCATAACTTAATGGCTTCAAATTACAACATGAATTGGAATTTCCTAATCAAATCTTCATTCACAAAAGAAACTCCCATAAGTTCCCTTCCCCCTTGAGTCAAATGATCTAATGTCAAGTTCCTACTTTATAAGATTGGGTAACTTTGTAATGCAATACTATGCTGCTAAACCTCATAAACTTGCACCAGTGTAGCATTTATGTAGTTACTCCTTCTGCAGTCTATAAACCGTGTAAAAACGAAGAAGGACACATGACTTCAGTAGTTCAGTCCACAAAACATGAGTGTAGTGATGGTGACAGTAGTCGGGAACTGTGAAGACGAAGTAACCTCTATAACAATCACTCAATGTTGAAAAACCAATCTCCAAAAGCAAATCACTCAATTAACCTAATACAACATCTATGCAACAAGGATATCTCATGTAATTTCTCAACCCAAATTCTTCATTAACACATCTCATTTAACAAGGACATCAAAACCCATTTGTCAAAGCATATGTCTTCAATAACACATCTCAAAAAAGTACTAAAATTGGATCACAATCCGCCTAATCAACCAGTTAACCACATTCAAATCACCAAATCACTCGAATTTACGTTCACAAATACCACCACTACCCCAAAAATAAAACCCACCAACAAATTCCTTCAATGTACAAATTCAAACATCAAATTAATAAATAAATTAAAACAAACAAATACCTAACCAAACAACTCTTGACAATATTTTAATTAATAAAAGTTACAAATCCGTCAGAGCAACCATTAATAACGACAATTTCATACAATTAAACAAACAAGAAAAAAATCAATATATACAAAAAATTCAAAAATTACTAAAATTAAACACAAACAAACATCACATTCTATTATTAAACCAACAATTAGTAAAATCATACGTTTAATAGGCAACATTAACTGATCTTCCTCCGCCTGCTTCCGCTTCCTCCGCTTGTAAAAAAAGACGAAAATACCGAATAAAAAAAAAAAAACAAAAAACAAAAACAACTTACCTAGACGCGGCGCCGGCAACAACCAGAAGCGTCAACGGAGGCTCGACCTCTTTCTCTTTCTCCTTTTCGTCCTCTTTCTCCTTTTTGTCCTCCTTTCGTTTTGGTCTTCGTCGGCGGCAGATGGGTGACGACCGGCGCCGGAATCGGGACGGCCGGCGACGGATGTGTGCCCCTTTTTCTCTTTCCCTCTCTCTTTCTCTCTCCTTCTCTTTCTTCTGTTCGTAATTCGATTTTTTAGGTTAAGTCCCAATTTGGGTATTTTTTTTAAAAAAAGTATAATCTTGCGACGGAATTTTTTTCCCTCGTAATTTTCATTTTACGACGGAATATTCCGTCGCAAAAATCTTTTCGACGAAATATTCCATCGTAAAAAGAAAATTACGAGGGAAAATATTTTCGTCGCAAGATTACTACGGAATATTCGTCGTAGATATTTAAATCCGTTGTAAAGTTGCGAGGGAAAAAAATCCGTCGTAATTTTTGAATTTTGCGACGGAAAAACCGTCCGTCGGAAGTAAACCGTTGCTATTTTGCCTATTTCTAGTAGTGTATATTTTTATTGTATTGTTACTGATTTTATTTCTTTGTCAGTTCTCGCGCGAGGTGGTTACGGCGATGGCGAGGTGCATAGACGCCTTTCGGAGGCAGCTGGTGCAGATGAGGAACGTGGCTTCCTGTCGTCGCGACGACACTGTTTGGGAGGTAGCTTTTCCTCTTTATTTTTGCATTATTTATATTTCTATCTTCTTTGCCTCTGAATTGATTTCTTTTTGCAGGGACATCCTATTCCTTCCCGTACTCGAACGAGACCTGAGGCTCGCAGAGAGCCGGCTAGGTCTAGCTCGAGGCGTCGCCGCACTACTTCTGGTGGTTTGGGTGGCCGATCTGATGCTACTCGGACCGAGGCGGTGGAGGGCTCGGGCTCTTCATTTGAGAGTGTATAGGCTGGGCGGATGGGCCAGGGAAAGGCAACTTCAGCTCCAATAGGTGGTGGGACGTACGAGGTCGACTCGTCGTCGCAGCAGCCTCCGCAGCCTCAGCCTCTGCTGATTCATCACCAGGGTGACCTTGGGTGGACGGGTCCTGAGTTGAGTTTCCCTCCTCCTGGTGAGGTTGGAGCTGGTGGGGAGCATACCCCTCGATCTGCGCAGTTATTTGATATGATGAACATTCCTCATCATCTGCGTCCTCCAGCGCCGTAGTTGTACCTGTGTTTAGTTATTCTGACTTTTATAGGACTTTGCCTGAATGACTCGTTTGTTAGACATATTTTGTATATACAGACTTTATCTATTATGACTGTATTATCTTTGCATTTATTTTTCATTTTTATGTGCATATGCGTGTGTGCAAAAAATTGTGATAAAATCGTGATTAATTTTGCGCAAAAATTTCTGTCATTTTTATTACTAATGGAGGGTATCCGACTTTCTCCCCCAAAAAGAAAAAATGAAAAATAAATCGGACTTGAAACAAACCTAAATTTAATTAAGTTTGAATAAATCCAAGAAGAAAATAAAAGGGAAATATAATAAATTAATATGTATGGGTATTTGAAGAAAAGGTAAAATCGTAAAGTCGTTGTACGAATTCGAATCATAGCCAGAAAAATGCGGTTTGCATAGCACATCGAGGAAGCGTTGCAGCGCCGCGTGTCGCCATCGTTTTGCGCTGTCGCTGAACGCTGGCGACAGGATTGTCGTTCAGCGCTGCAGTGTGCTGATTCTGAGTCCTTTTCGGAGTCAAACTACATCTATTTTTTAAATAAATAGCCCCCTAATCTGTCGATATTCTGTATAATTCGAACAGATTAATTATAATCTTAGTTTCTCAACAAATAATCATGTCTTTAGTTACTAAGAGTTTTAGCAATTTCACTCGTAAATGGTGTCGGTCTTTAACTGCTAAAGAGAGAAAAGAACTCGACGTTTTTCACATGGGAGGTATTTATGGTGTTAAGGGGGTAGATCTTGATATAGATTTTATTCATGCAGCCTTAGAATATTGGGACATAGAAACACATTGCTTTAGATTGGGGTGTGTTGAAATTAGCCCTTTACCGGAAGAATTTGGTGCTATCTTAGGCTTCCCTTCATTAGATCTTGCGGTAATCCCTAGAATAAATGAATATTATTATAAAGATTTTGAGCACTTCTTTAATTTAAGAGACAGAGATCTAACAAATATTTTAGATGGTAGTGTAGTTAGTTTAAAAGAATTTGCACGCCACTACTTTGATAGACCTTATTCTGAATATTTTAATGTTTATAGAAAAAGGGATTTTCTCTTTTGCATTCTTAACCAATATCTTCTCACTACTAGTAGAACTAATGAGGGTCAAGCAATTATATTAACTGTTTTGGAGCAAATTGAATCTGGAAGAAATCCAATGCCATTAATTATTGGAGAGACTATGCTTTGTCTTGATGAATTGAAGAAAAATCCAAAAGAACCTTTTCGGGGCTCTCCTATTTTATTACAGGTAGAAAAATAATATTTTTAATTACAAAAATAAAAAACATATTTTTGTATAGTAATACTAATTTATTTGCATTGAATTTTTGTACAGATATGGCTAATGGAGAGACTTGAATTAATTAGTCCTCCTGAAAATATTGAAAAATATACTCCAAATTGCTTTGTGAGGCGAAAAAAACGTTTCTCTAAGATGGGGCGCCATGAGTGTAATAAATTCTTTGCCTCTGGCAACTTTGCTATCAAGTGGGCCGTCTCTTGGTGGAAAATAGAGAAGATGGTTGGTGTCAACAAGCCACCCTTCTGTCGTCTTCCAAGCTTAACCAAGATGACTTTTTATTATCCCTGCAGGGTAAAAAGGTAGTACGGTCTACTTCAAACAATTCCTTCTGGGGATCTTCGTCGTCCCTATGAATTTCCTATTTCACAAGAAGTAGAGAAATTTGACAGATATTGGAGTGCTAGGCCTTTATGGGAAGTGATTACCCAAAAGGTTCCTCCTTCCTTGCCCAATGATGTGAAGAGATGGCTGATAAGTGACATTTATGTCACTCCTAGGGGTAGTGTTTAGGTTATTTTCGTGTTTGTTTTCCCTTATTTTTCCTTTTATTCTCTTGTTTTCTCTTTAATAAAGTTTCCAGTTTATTTTGGTAATTTTGTCGTGTTTTAGTTCTTTTCGTAGTTTTTAGTTTATTTTCGTATTTTATTTGCTTTTGATTTGTTATATTTCGTTCTTTATTTTTCCTTGATAGTTTTCCAATTTACTTTTATTTATTTTAATTGGTTTTGAGTCTATTTTATTTCACTTTCTGTGCTTGTATAGTTTTTGTTTAGTTTTTATTAGTTTTAAGTTTATTTTGGTTATTTATTTGATTTTATTTACTTGTATAGTTTTATTTAATTTTTATTAGTTTAGTGTTATTTCTCTTTTTCTATTTTACTTTATTTTATTCCTAATTTATTTATTTCATTCCTTTTTGTCTTGATTTCTCCTCGGTTTTGTGTGTAGGGGTTCGGGTTTTATGTCAAGTGGGTTCGGGTTCCAAGTTGAGTCAAACGCCATACAAACCTGCTGCCCCTTATCCATCACCGCACCCTCCATTATCCTACACCACCCCAAGCAACAACACTCTTCCCCTGCTGCCACCAATCAACCACCACCAACCCGCAATTGCCCAAAACAGCCACACAACACCACTCACCACCAGTTAACCCCTTATTCTCACACCAGCAGCAACAACAACCGTACTCACCTGCTGCCACCAACAAACACCACCAATCACCCCCGTACCAATCCGTGCAGCCACATCAACCAACCCTTTAGCCCCAAATTCACCAGCACCAGCCACCACCTTCACGCACAGCAGCCGCACCACCACAACCCAAACCAAACCAAAACCACCGCGCAACACAGCAGCCGCACCACCACAACCCAAACCAAACCAAAACCACCGCGCAACACAGCAGCCGCACCACCACAACCCAAACCAAACCAAAACCACCGCGCAACAGAGCAGCCACCACCAGCATCAATTACAACAACAATTAAGCAACCAATTCGCACAAGCAATTCGGCCCTCAATTAAGCAAATCAGAACAGATTGCAAATTAATCAAGTTCGAGCAAACCCATTAAGAAGTTCGGCCGAACGTCGAGTCAGAGACTTTGGGGGCTTTATTATTCGAAGGGGAGTGGTCGAACATACCCTTGGTTCGACCGAACCAACCCCGTAGTTCGGTCGAACCCACCACCGGTTCGATCGAACCATTCCACGAGCTTCTCACGCGAGTTTTAATGAAAATTGAACGGCCTTGATTGATTGCTGGTTGATGAAGATGTCGGTGATGATTTTGAGCCATTGATGATGGTTGTTTGGTGTTGATATTGAAGCAGCCAAATTCGAAGAAGGGGAAAGGGGGTAGCTGATTGTTTTGGGGGAATGTATGGGTTTTGTTTTCTATTTTCTTTTTCTTTTATTTTTTTTATTTCCTTTTTCTTTTAACTTTTTCTTATTTTCTTTCCTTTATTTTTATTTTAGTTTTCTTATTTTATTTTCCTTTTTATTTTCTATTTTCTTTTCTTAGTTTTATTAGCTTAGTATAAATACCCAATTTTTGGGGTAATTAAAAGGGGGATGAAATAACTATCTATTCCTCTCTCTAATTAGTTTTTAGTTTTAGGTTAGGTTAGGGTTAGTCTTCTTTGGTAGAGAGAGAAAGTGAGGTTTTCTTCATTAATGAACTTGGATTTTGAAGAAGGAGCTTGTTCAATCCTTTGTAGACCTTCATCTTCAATTAATGAGCAATTTCTTACTCTCTCTCCTCTATTTTTATTTGTTTATTTTGATTATTATTTTAGTTGTTGGTATTGCTTGTTGATCATGTTGATTCTTGATTATTTGTTGGTTAATCTTGTTATTATCATGATTAGTGAGTAATTTCCCCATTAAGGGGATGGTTGTGGTGTAGTTGGACCTTGAGTATGTTCAAGGGTTTAGAATTGATTTATTTGTGATTAAAGTCTTTATATGCTTGATATTCTTTAATCTTCTTGCAAGTGCACATTGTTGGTTGATTAAAGGTGAATCTTTGCTAACAAGAAACGGAAGTTGACTTAGTTAAGGTTCATTACTATCGATTGTTATTTAATAGTACCTCCTAGTATATGGTTCTAATGTGGAAACATAGAGGCTATGTTAGGAGAAGCCAATTGACCCCGGAAGGCGGCTAGATTGGATTCTTAATTTTGATATTCGAGCATGTTTAGTTCATAATTAATTCAATTTCTATGCCTTTGTTTATGTTCAAGTGAATGCTATACCTAAACCATTTCCCTTAATGTTTTATTTCTTGTTTTAGCATCTTTAGACTTTAGTTTATTTATCTCCTATTCCGGACTAGCTTAATTGTCGATAACATTTGGTGGTGTTTACCGTTCTCTGTGGTTCGACCCCTATGCTTGCCTTATACTCGTATTAGGTTTGTTTAGGTTGTATAAATTGTATTTGATCTAGGGATAGACAATTGACGACGCGTTTATTCCCCTTGTCAATGGCTTCTTAATAAGCCTACAAAGGACGTGAAGAAAAATCCGAGTAGAACTAATGTGAAGAATCTTCTAGGTGCCAAAGTGATTCCTGTTAAGGAACGCTTGGGTGAAAAGATTGAATTCAAAACACCTGTGATGCCTAAGAAGAAAGACTCTACAAAGGATAAAAGGAAAAGAAAAGCTTACACTTCAGAAAAGAAGGTTTGGGTAGAAAAGAAACATGGAGTCCTAGCTAAGAGAGAAACCATTTACTCTAAAATTGAATGTAGGTCCTCTAAAGGATGCCTACTAGCTAAAGTCATGGATGATGAAGTGGATGCAGATAAAAATTGGAAAAGGGCAAAGAAAGAGAAAAAAGATTGAAGAATTGCTTAACTTCCAGTTTATTAGAGTAGTTTAAATTTAAAGTTAATTTGTTTTTATTAAGCTTTTATTTAAATTCCATCAATAATGTAATTTTATCTTATTTTATTAACGAAATTTCAGCTTTTTAATTAAATCAACTTTTTAAAATGTAATTTATTAAAGCAATGAAAACAAATTAAAGTATTTTATTTTTCCAGAATTTTCTTTTTCGAGTACGGAAGTCGAAATTTTTCCGAAAAACACCGAAATTTGCCCAGATTTCCCCTGAAAAATGACGTCGCTGTCTTGCAACTGTCGCCAAGCAACAGGCGCTGTTGCTTTGCGCTGCAGTTTGTCGGCCGGCGACAAACCTATATCTGTGGCGCTGTTATTCTGTCGAATTTCTATTGCTTCTGGGATGCGAGGTTTGCAAAAATTAAAGTGGCCGCACCCTGTAAAGGGTTGTCTATGTTCCCTTTCCTAAGGAATCAGGCCAAACGTAGCTCTCTTGAGTGTCCTACTCAAGTAATTATGGGTAGTACTTTTTAAGTTGGTCAAGGTTTGTCATGTTTGAGAACTCATTGCCATCCATGTCAGTTAGTTTTGCTGCACCTCCTGATAGGATGGTTTTGACAATATAAGGTCCGGACCAATTAGGCCTAAATTTCCCTCTTGGATCCAAAACATTTTTCCTTAATGCTTTTAACACTAAGTCTCCTACTTTGATGTTTCTTGTCTTGACCTTCTTATTAAAATGCCTAGCCATACGGGTTTGATAGCATTGGGTATGATGTAGAGCTTCTAGTCGCTTTTCATCAAGTAGAATTAGCTCTTCATACCTTGCTCTAGTCCATTCGACTTCATCGAGTTTACTTTCTAGTGCAATGTGTAGAGATGACATCTCTAGCTCTACAGGTTGTCCGACATCCATTCCATAAACTAAGGAGAATGGCGTATTTCCTGTTGATGTGCGAATTGACGTGCGATAACCCCAAAGTGCGAAATGGAGTTTGTCAGGCCAATCCTTGTAATTTTCTGTCATTTTATCGATAATAGTCTTTAGATTTTTATTAGTTGCCTTAACTGCTCCATTTGCTTGAGGTCTATAAGGGGAAAAATGATGGTGTTGAATGCCATAATTTTGTAACAATTCTTCACATTCAACTTGAAAGTTTCCATTGTCACTTATCATCTCATGTGGGACTCCATATCAACTAATAATATTCCTTTCGATAAAGAGTGCTACATGTTTTGCAGTGAGTTTAGCATATGATTGTGCTTCAACCCACTTTGTGAAGTAATCAATTGCTACTAAGATGTATTCGTGACCTCCTGTCCCAGGAGTGGTAATTTTACTAATAATATCAATTCCCCATGTAGGAAATGACCATGGTGAAGTGTATGTGTAAAGTAGAGATGGAGGAACATGTTGTAAATTGGCCTAAATTTGGCATTTAGGGCATCTTTTTACATATTGATGACAATCCCTATTCATGGCAGTCCAATAGTATCCTTCTCGCATTATCTTTTGGACTAGCATTTTGCCATTAACATGGATTCCACAAATGCCTTCGTGGACTATTCTCATAGCTCATCCTTTTTCCCTATACACAAGAGAGCTCATCCCTTAGGTACCCTTTTATGTAACTCGTTGTCTATGAGTACGTATTGGGAAGCCAAGAGTCTTAATGCTTGTTTTTCTCTTTTGTAAGCATGAGGAGGGTATTTTTCTTTGGTGACGTAATTAAGTATATCCGTATACCACGGTTCTTCTTCTTATTCTTCTTCTTCTTCTTCTTCTTCATCTTGGACCACTTCATCATCTTCTATGGCTTGAATATAAGCCGGTTTATGCCTTTTTTTCTATGGTTAGTGGCATTTGCTTGATTTCCGTAGGAATTCTAACCATTGAGGCTAGTCTTTCCAAGGCATCAACAAATTGGTTTTCCTCTCTAGGTAGATAAATGTATTCTACCTTTTCTAACTGATTGGTGAGAGTTTCTAGATAAGTTTGGTAAGGGGCTAGACTTTCACTCCTTGCTTTCCATCTTTTGGAAATTTGGTTGATGATCAATGAAGAGTCTCCGAATATTTGTAATTTCTTTACTCCTAATGCCAAAGCTGGTTCAAGGCCTACCATGCATGCTTTGTATTCAACAGCGTTGTTGGTAACGTCAAAATCTAGCTTTATAGAGATTGGAACGTGCTCTTCTTTAGGTGATACTAAGAGTGCTCCAACGCCACATCCCTTTTGGTTGGAGGCTCCATCGAAGTATAAAGTCCAAGTATCATCTTCTGTGACCATCAAGTCTTCATCTGGAAATTCATTGTCATGTACCGACGTCGAATCTTCTATTGGGAAATCTGCTAGGAAATCCGAGACCACAGATCCTTTGATAGCCTTTTGTAGCATGAATCTTACATCGAACTGGGCTAAATTGACTATCCACCTTGAAATGCGCCCATTGAGTGTAGACTTTTCGAATAGATACTTAAGTGGATCCATTCGAGAAACTACAAAGATTGTATGCACGAGCATGTAATGTCTTAGCTTGGTTGGTGCCCACACCAATGCGAGGCACAATTTCTCAAGCGGTGTGTAGTGACTTCATACTCGAGCATCTTTTTGCTTAAATAGTAGATTGCATTTTCTTTACCTTCTACTTCTTGTGCAAGCATAGCCCCCATTGTCTCTTTGGTGACTGTTAAGTACAACCTAAGAGGGATCCTTGGGAATGCTGGCGCTAATACGGGAGGATTTGCGAGATGGGATTTGATCTTCTCAAAGGCTTTTTAACACTCGTCATCCCATATTACTGGCACATTCTTTTTTAACCTCTTGAATATTGGTTCGCATATCGTTGTTAGCTTTGATATGAACCTACTTATATATTGCAACCGGCCAATAAACCCTCAAATTTGTTTCTCGGTTTTGGGCGGTGGCATTGACATGATCGCCTTGATCTTGGTTATGTTTATCTCTATTCCTCTAGAACTTATGACATACTCCAAGAGCTTGCCTGAGGTGACTCCAAAAGTACACTTAGATGGATTCAACCTCATTTTGTATTTTCTTAGCCTTAAGAAATCGAAGAATTTTCTTAAGGCTACTCGATGTCCTGGGCGATCTTTTGATTTCACAATCATATCATCTACATACACTTCAACCTCTTTGTGCATCATGTCATGGAGTAGGGCAGTTGCTGCTCGTTGGTAAGCAGCACCCGCGTTTTTCAACCCGAATGGCATTACCGTGTAACAGTAAGTACCCCATGGTGTTATGAATGTTGTTTTCTCCATGTCTTCTTCTGCCATGAGAATTGATTGTACCCAGCATATCCATCCATAAATGAGAGAAGCGCATGATTAGCTGTATTTCTACTAAGATATCGATGTGTGGTAAAGGGAAGTCGTCCTTTGGACTTGCCTTATTTAAATCTCGATAGTCGACACACATTCTTTCCCTTCCATCCTTCTTCGGAACTGGGACCACGTTTTCCACCCATTCGGGGTATTTGGATACCCCGATAAAACCTGTAGTTATTTGATTTTGAACTTCTTCTTTTATTTTAAGAGCTACATCGGGTTTCATTCGACGCAACTTTTGTTTTACAGGTTTCATTCCTGGAATTAGTGGTATAGTGTGTTGAGCTATTTCTCTATTAATGTCTAGCATATCTTCATATGACAAAGCAAATACATCGAGATAATCTTTGAGTAGATTAATTAAATCGGTTCTTTCTTGTTTATTAAGCGTTAATCAGATTTTAACTTGTCTTTTGATGGTTGAATCATTTGAGATATCAACCGTCTCAGTATCCTCAATTATCGGTGTTTTCTTTTCAAGTGTTTCCATTGCTTTAATAATTTCTTTGTCATTTTCATTGTTAGTTAAGCAATACTCGTCATCTTGGGTTAATGAAAAACACGAGGAGTATGCGGAAGAAGACATATAATTGAATTCTAAAATCATTACATCGAAAAGGGAAATGTCCTCAGGGACTTGATTACTAACTACCCTAGGAGTAGAAATAGAAGAATTAGGAATAGGGGATGCTATAGCTAAAGACTTGGAAGACTCTATAGGAAAAGACTCTGACTCTGACGACTCTTCAAACATTGGTCCTTGCCTTATTGTTATTGAGATTTTCCTTCCACTTGGAGTAGTCACCTTGACCGTCTTGCGCTATCCTTGCACTAAACCTTCCGCTGGAGTGATGAGCTTTGAAGGGTCAAAGTTCTCGCTTTGTAGGACCGTTTGGATGAGCAAGGAATTATCCTTTACATATTTCGGCTCATCTTTTTCTCGCCTAAATAGTAGTCCCATGACATTAAAGTCAAAGCATGGGGGTGCTTTCTCCTTGTGAATAGGAGTTGGGATCTCATCTTGAAAGTAGCAATCCAGAAAGAATTCAAACTCAGGTTGCCTTATGCCATTTACATTAAAAGGTTAGGGAAATTCATAGCATGGATAGTCCTCTCCTTCTCTTATGAACTGTCCATTGAGAGTGAGAGGATACTGATCCATTGGATTGCTTTCTTTTGGGGGTGAGCGTTCCTATGCGCCTTAGACCTTTCCTGGGCTTGCTTAAGATCTTCCCGAGTCGGTTTGAAACCAAATCCGAAAGTATCTAATTTAGGGAGGCCAGATAATTCCATTTGTTTTGCTATATCTGACAGGGTAAAGTCGTATCCCCTAATAAAAAATAATTACCTAATTCACTAACTAAAGTAGATAGGGAAGTAGGGTCGATCTCCACAGTGAAACAAGTCGTTTTACTCCTAATTAAATATTATAATCTAAATTATTTAAGTAATCAATATTAAAAGTTGAATATGAAACTAAACTAAAAAGAGTAAGAAAAGGGAGAAAATAATATATAAAAGGATCTAGGGCATAGGTTCACCAATAAATAATATTCCAGGGTAAAATAGGGTAATCAATCATTGACATTGCATAAATAACATGATTAACAGGCTCTCGCAATTTATTAACCAACATAGATCTAACAGGCTCTCGCAATTTACTAGATCTAAGTCCTTATCGAAAATAGCCTTTAATATCAAATTAACATCTGCTCGATTCATCAATTTAATATTGCTATACTTTTACAAGCCGCAATTGTAAAATATTAAAACAATCCAATAAGAAATCATCATGCAATACCAACAATCAATAATAGTCAATCATCAATGCATCAATTAACCAGATTGTAAAGGGCTCTCGCTACTTATTACAATCACACAATTAATTTATCGGTATTAAATCTCATCTCTTGAATCTTGACTTAACCATTTATAAATTAACTTGCCTATTGAAACTAGACCTAAACATTAATTCTCATATCTCGATTCTTGAATCAATATTGTCAAACTCATGCATAAAAGATAGGCCTAATCTAGTCATAGAGCATTAAATCAATCAATAGGAAATTAATCTAGCTTTGATAATCAACAACAATAATTTACCCCTTCATATTATTTATTAGATCCCCATAAACCCTAGAAATTAAACTACTCACACATAATTAAATATAAACTAAGCAAAGCAATAAAATAAATCATGATCAAAAGAATAAAATAAATAACTAAGATTAAGGGAAGAGAAATCGTCACCAAAGTAAATCTGGAATTAATCAAAGAAATAAGAACAAAGGTTTAAAGAGAGATTAAGAGAGAGAAAACTAAGTAGAGAGAGAAAGTCTAGGAGAAAGGATTAAGAGAAGAAGAAGTGGTACTAAAATCGTATTACGGAGGAGTATTTATATTCCGTACAAAAATCCTAAACTAAAACAAATTAAAACGACTCTAATTGTCTCCTAAATAAACACGCGCCCGATCGGGCGAGGCACCGCCCGATCGGGCACGCCTTTTTTCACCTCTCATAACAATCTCGCGCCCGGCCGGGCGCCAGCCTTTTTGGCCGGGCGGATCATTTGGGCCAATATTTGGACTTCGATTGGGCTCCAATTCTTCGGGCCAATCTGGGTTTCCTCTTTGGGTCTTGAATACTCGGTCCAAACGCCCCGGTATCACCTCTACCGAGCCTTTAATCACCGGTTCGATGGCTCCAACCGGCCCTGGGCTATGAAATCTGGTCGTGCTTCTCTAGTGCTCGTGATTGCTCCAAAATATCTCGGGAAAATACTCCAAAAGCATAAATCCCTGCAAAAGTCAACCAAATCTACGGAAACACTAGAAAACACCAATTAGTAATAAAAGTGGCTCTAAAGAGCCAAAAACACTACTAATTATGACCAAGGGACGGGGGTAAAATACTATATAAAATGGATACATCAAACTCCCCCAAGCCAAACCTTTGCTTGTCCCTAAGCAAAGATCTCATCAATGAATCAATAAATATGCTTCACCCCAATAAGTAAAAATCAAGCACAAGCGATCCAGGGTAAATCAAATAAACACGCTTCAGAGTCAACCAATCAAATCCATCCAATTACCTTTCTTCCCTAACAATTGTCAAACAGAGCAAACCACAAGAGCATATAGAATTCAAGACTAGTGCTCACACACTCGACTCTCATTTATGTGGCGAGTAAAAGATGTACTCGATCGCTGTCCAACCACCCCTTTAATGTGAACAATGCCCTCCCAACTCACACTCTCGTGTGTATAAAAAACAATGAACGCTCAATCCTACTAGTCGACTCGAAATATGCCGAATCATAACTTGCATTGATAAGAAACACTTTCACATTCATACAATTCTATGCACAAAGGTCGGAAGGTCTTTAAAGCTTGTAATGTAAGGCTAGGGTAAAGGGTAGGAATCATTTGGGAACAAGTGAGAGTAAAGCTATGCTTAAGGGAGCAATATCCTAATAAAACCCATGATCAAGAATAAATAATGATCAACATCTCCTACATAACCAACTCTAACATCAACCAAATATACTCCAATCAAAATAAATAAACCCAACTCTTACAATTTCACTCATAAGATATAATAATGGAGTAATAGAGTGAATAAACAAACTTTATTTTCCAAACTCGAAATTTTTCCATTGAGGGCTCAAAATTATTCTTTAGAAACCTCCAACTAGAACATTTGAACATTTTTTTTCTTTCGAAGTTCACTTGTTTTTTTCACATTTTTTTTTTCTTTGAACTTCTCTTTTTTTTTCATAATATCATGCTTTATTTTTTTCAAGAAAATATAACTCTCAAACTCATCAAAAATAAACATGAACAATCAACAAAACTACTTCTCAAAATCCCACCCAAATCGTGCAAATAAATAGCACACTACAAACTCCCTCACCTCACTCACTAATAGCTCCCCCAAGCCAAGCTTGGGACTAGTAACCAATGGGGCAAAATAGGCTTGTAATGTGGCTAATAAACAATAAAAAGTCAAGGCAACAACATGGGTAGCAAGAAGGGAACAAATGTATCTACAATATCTGGAGGCTACCTAAAAGAACAAATGCCTTTGTCCTCCACAATGTGCATAATAATGAATCATATAAATATTACTAATAGTAGCAAACCAATACTCAAATTCATTGACATACCAGGAATTATGGAACTATCACACAATCCTTACCAAATCAACTAGTCAAGCACTATATTCACAAGTAGTTGGACAGAATTGACGCATGTTAAGGTATCAAGACAATCAAACATCAAATCATGATTAACTAATCCACAATGCTTATCATCAAATACCAGGAATCAAAATAATTTGTCAAGTAAGGGGCACAGGGAAACATAGTTTATAATTCATTGGAACGTATTTTTGTATTTTTAATTTTTTCAATTTTTTTGAAAGCGAAAAATCTAACCTAAGAAAACACACCAAAAATAAAAGAAAAGAGAAAAAGAAAAATACCAACCAAAATCTCCCCCAAGCCAGAATCAGACAATGTCCTCATTGGCTCGAAAACTAGCCCAGCATAGCTAGTCCTCATCATCCTCGTCCATCGAGCCGAAACCCGCACCTCCACTGCCACCTGCACCACCTCACGACCAACCAAATGCTCCAATCGTTCCTTCTGTTCCCGGCTCACGATCCGGATCGTCGGCCAATACGGGAGCTGTAAGTCTGGGTCGTACTCCTCCCTCGAGCTGGAGTTCCTACCAAAAATTGATCTTGCCCTCTTTGAAGCCA
This sequence comes from Chenopodium formosanum, assembly GCA_024500155.1. Classification (NCBI taxonomy): domain Eukaryota; kingdom Viridiplantae; phylum Streptophyta; class Magnoliopsida; order Caryophyllales; family Amaranthaceae; genus Chenopodium; species Chenopodium formosanum. The sequence goes on from CM044880.1 coordinate 24,661,159, forward strand.
TGTAGAGAAATGGGTCGAAATTATTTTGAATTAAAACTGAAAAAATTTTATATGAGAGTGAAGAGGATGAAGGGAGGATTACAAATATATAAAAAGTTTTGAATTTGGATTGGTAATGGAGGAGAAATCTTAGAGAGAAGTTAGAGAAAATTTGAGTTTTAGAGAGAGAAAATAATGGAGGAAAGAAAAAATGAAGAAAGAAAGAAGAAAGAAAGAAGAAGAAAACCGCGGAACTTAGCTCGCGCCCGGTCGGGCGGTGGCTCGCCCGATCGGGCGATCTGATCTAAACTGAAACTGTTTCTCGCGCCCGGTCGGGCGCCAGTCGCCCGATCGGGCGATCTGACTATGCAAAATTCCGTAGTCGCTCGCGCCCGGTCGGGCGCCATTCGCCCGATCGGGCGATCTAACTACCTGATTTCCACCTTGCTCTCGCGCCCGATCGGGCGAGGCTTGCCCGATCGGGCGGACAAACTAGTCCGTAAACGTCAAAATTCGCGCCCGGTCGGGCGGCTCTCGCCCGGTCGGGCGAAATTTCCTATTTTTAAAACACTGCTCTCGCGCCCGATCGGGCGAGCTTCGCCCGGTCGGGCTCGAGACTGATTCGGGGAGAGCTAATTTCCCTCTGTTCTCAAAAAGTTGTCTAACTCTTTTCCTTCAAACCTGTACAAATACTCATAAAACTAATTAAATTCCCTCAGCTCTCCTCACCTAAGAAACGAAAATAAAAACTGGTCAAAAAAACATTAAAAATACGGGTTGCCTCCCGCAAAGCGCTGGTTTATCTAGGTCCCGCACGACCTTCTTACCAAGTACAATTCCTAAGACCCCTGGCCCAACGCTTGATCGGGTGGTTTCTCACCCGGTTTAGCGATGTTTAAGCTGCGATGCGGCTTCCTGACATATCATGTGGGACGCCAAGTCGCCTTATCTGGTGGATCCTCCATGACTTGGACTGGGGGATCTTCAATGCTACGCACTAAAAACCCTTCGTCGATCGAATGTTGCTTCAAATTGTCATTGTTTTCAACACTTGCAACTCGATCTGGCGGAACACTTACCGCAGGCTCGATTCGTACAACTTGCTCTATCGGTTCCACTTGTTCATCCTCGAAACCAAGACCAACATTGTAGAATGCTCTTTCTATTGCATCGACTTCCTTCTGCCATTTGTCTATCTCATCTGAAAGGGATGCAACACAAGATACCGCCACCAAGGGATCTTTTTCAAGAGCTTGGGGCTTATTAGAATAATTTACAACCACATTAACACTGAAACATTTCTCCTCAGTCATGGAGCTTTTGAGGGTATTATTCAGATTAAAAACCACTTTATCGTCCCCTACATATAGTGTTAGCTTACCACTTCTAACATCTATGACTGCTCTTGCAGTGTTAAGGAATGGTCTACCCAAAATAATTGGGGTTTGCATATCCTTAGCCATATCAAGAACAACAAAGTCTACAGGTATATAAAATTTATCTACTCTAACGGGGACGTCCTCTAAAACACCTAGGGGGTATTTGAAAGAACGGTCGGCCATTTGCAGAGTTATATTAGTAGCTTTTAATTTACCCATATTTAACTTAGAACACACAGATAATGGCATAACGCTAACACTAGCACCCAAATCACATAATGCATTATCAATCAAAAGATTACCAATATGACAAGGGATAGAAAAACTACCCGGATCTTTCAATTTAGGTGGAGACTTATTTTGAAGTACGACACTACACTCTGCAGTGAAAGCTACTGTCTCTACCTCACTAATAGACCTTTTTCTCGTCAAAATTTCTTTCATAAATTTTGCATATGAGGGGATTTGTGTGATCAATTCAGTAAAGGGAACTGTTACCTTCAAATCCTTAACCACCTCCAGGAACTTACCAAACTGCTTATCCAAGTTTGTCTTCAATTGACGATTGGGGAAAGGAAGTTTGATAATTGGCTTTTGAGCATTCTTCTCTTTGTTTGGAGTAGCCACCTTCTCCGGAGTTTTACCCTGCAATGTAGGATTAGATGTGTTAGTATTATCTTCTAGCCCTGCAAGGCTAGCAACTACATTGTTTGGTTTAATGGAATCAAGATTAGCATTATTTAATAAAATAGGTTCATCAACTCTGGGCATAGATGGTCCTTCATAATTTGAACCACTCCTTAGAGTAATTGCAAATGCTTGATCCGTAGGCCTAGTCGGCTGTGCCGGCAGGGCTCCCTGTTGGCGTGCTTGTAGAGTAGCGGAGAGTTGCGCAATTTGATTATCTACAATTTTGTTGTGCGCTAGAATTTGATCAATTGTCGCATCTCTGCTCTCCATGTGCTTTTGCATATTTACCAACATTGCTCTAATTTCCCCCAAAGAAGGGTCTGAAGATGAGGGGGGTTGTTGTGGTTGATTCTTCTGGCTAGCATTGGGATGATAGTATTTCTGCTGCTGTTGCTGTGGCACCTGTGGTTCTTGTGGTGGTGGATTTTGAACATTAGTGCTCCGGTAGGAAAGGTATGGATGATTCCGATACCCAGGATTGTAAGTGTTGGAGTATGGGTTATTCTGCCTATAAGCTTGGAAGGCATTAACTTGCTCCACGGAACTCCTGCAATCCTGCTCCCAATGACCTACAATACCATAATTTTCACAGAAAGCCTCATTAGAATTATTATTAATCGCAGAAACATTAGCTACGTTAGCAGTGCTCAGATTATCTAATTTTTGACAAATAGAGGTCAGTTGAGCTTGCAAAAAGGATACAGAGTCGACGCTATGTTTCCCCTTGTTAGCAAATCCTCTGGGATTCCCATATTGGGAATTGTGTATCGCCATATCTTCAATAACCTGACCTGCGTCATCAACATTAAGATTCATAAATCTCCCACTAGCTGCAGAGTCTAAAATTATTCTAGAAGAATTTCCAATGCCGTTATAAAAGGCTTGGATTAACTGCCATTGTGCTAAATTGTGGTGAGGGCATTCTCTTTGTAAATCCTTGAACCTCTCCCAAGCCTCATATAAAGACTCATCGGCTTCTTGGGCGAAATTCAGAATCGCACTCCGTAGTACTGCTGTTCTCTCTGCAGGATAATATTTGTTATAAAAATTCAAAACAAGAGTTTCCCAGTCAGTTATACCAAGCGTAGTTCTATTTAAACCATTAAACCACATTTTAGCTTTTCTAGTTAAAGAAAAGGGAAAGAGAATCTCCCTGATTTGGTCTTGAGTGACCCCGGCTTGCCTTATGGTGTTGCAATATTGACAATAGTCGGCAATGTGAAGATTCGGGTCTTCACCCTTGGCTCCACTGAATTGCTTCCTCGCTATCATCGTTATAAATTGGGGTTTGATTTCGAATTGAACCCCATCAAGAGCCGGAGTAGGGGTGAGATGTGGAAAATCCGTAAGCTTTGATTGTGAATAATCACTAAGTTTCTTTGGAACCGCCATCTCTGATTCTGTGTCCGATGATGCCTCTGAATTGCTAGAACCAGTTTGAGAATCTCGGTGATTATTGTTATTATCACCAGAATCCGCCAGGATTTGCTTGTAGAAGTTTTTCTGTCTATGGAAGGAACGTTCGATCTCAGGATCGAATGGGATGTAACCTGATCTGGAACACCTGGGCATAAACAAAAACTAGAAGCAAATATGAGATTTGTCTCAGAGAACTAACGCTCTCTGAGACAAAAAGGGAAATAATCTAGACTACAAAAATAATCAGAAATAAAAATAAAACCGTCTCCCCGGCAACGGCGCCAAATTTTGACAGGGTAAAGTCGTATCCCCTAATAAAAAATAATTACCTAATTCACTAACTAAAGTAGATAGGGAAGTAGGGTCGATCTCCACAGGGAAACAAGTCTTTTTACTCCTAATTAAATATTATAATCTAAATTATTTAAGTAATCAATATTAAAAGTTGAATATGAAACTAAACTAAAAAGAGTAAGAAAAGGGAGAAAATAATATATAAAAGGATCTAGGGCATAGGTTCACCAATAAATAATATTCCAGGGTAAAATAGTTTAATCAATCATTGACATTGCATAAATAACATGATTAACAGGCTCTCGCAATTTATTAACCAACATAGATCTAACAGGCTCTCGCAATTTACTAGATCTAAGTCCTTATCGAAAATAGCCTTTAATATCAAATTAACATCTGCTCGATTCATCAATTTAATATTGCTATACTTTTACAAGCCGCAATTGTAAAACATTAAAACAATCCAATAAGAAATCATCATGCAATACCAACAATCAATAATAGTCAATCATCAATGCATCAATTAACCAGATTGTAAAGGGCTCTCGCTACTTATTACAATCACACAATTAATTTATCGGTATTAAATCTCATCTCTTGAATCTTGACTTAACCATTTATAAATTAACTTGCCTATTGAAACTAGACCTAAACATTAATTCTCATCTTTCGATTCTTGAATCAATATTGTCAAACTCATGCATAAAAGATAGGCCTAATCTAGTCACAGAGCATTAAATCAATCAATAGGAAATTAATCTAGCTTTGATAATCAACAACAATAATTTACCCCTTCATATTATTTATTAGATCCCCATAAACCCTAGAAATTAAACTACTCACACATAATTAAATATAAACTAAGCAAAGCAATAAAATAAATCATGATCAAAAGAATAAAATAAATAACTAAGATTAAGGGAAGAGAAATCGTCACCAAAGTAAATATGGAATTAATCAAAGAAATAAGAACAAAGGTTTAGAGAGAGATTAAGAGAGAGAAAACTAAGTAGAGAGAGAAAGTCTAGGAGAAAGGATTAAGAGAAGAAGAAGTGGTACTAAAATCGTATTACGGAGGAGTATTTATATTCCGTACAAAAATCCTAAACTAAAACAAATTAAAACGACTCTAATTGTCTCCTAAATAAACACGTGCCCGATCGGGCGAGGCACCGCCCGATCGGGCGCGCCTTTTTTCACCTCTCATAACAATCTCGCGCCCGGCCGGGCGCGTCACCGGGCGCTCCTCCCGCCCGGCCGGGCGCCAGCCTTTTTGGCCGGGCGGATCATTTGGGCCAATATTTGGACTTCGATTGGGCTCCAATTCTTCGGGCCAATCTGGGTTTCCTCTTTGGGTCTTGAATACTCGGTCGAAACGCCCCGGTATCACCTCTACCGAGCCCTTAATCACCGGTTCGATGGCTCCAACCGGCCCTGGGCTATGAAATCTGGTCGTGCTTCTCTAGTGCTCGTGATTACTCCAAAATATCTCGGGAAAATACTCCAAAAGCATAAATCCCTGCAAAAGTCAACCAAATCTACGGAAACACTAGAAAACACCAATTAGTAATAAAAGTGGCTCTAAAGAGCCAAAAACACTACTAATTATGACCAAGGGACGGGGGTAAAATACTATATAAAATGGATTCATCAATATCCTTTTTCTTTCCTAGAGTCATTTCAGGAAAGTGTCCCTACTGTCATATTGGAGCGGGGGTCGTGACAAAGAGGGGTCCTTTTATCCTCCTTGATTAAGGAGACCTCTTCATTAAAGCTCCACAAGTCTTCATCATCCTAGCCGTGCTCCATACTAATGATCGGATTTTCAACAGCTTTAATCCTCATAGGTGAAGCATCGATTGTGATGGGGATTCCTCCAACTATGGCTTTTACCTGTTGGTGAAGAGATGAAGGGACGTCCTTGAGGTCATGAATCCAAGTGAGTCCCAACAATAAGTTGAAGGAAGCCTTAATATCTACCACTTGGAAGGTAGTGGCATGTTCTATTGCTCCCGCCGTTACATTCATAGTGATTTTTCTAAGAGCTTGGCGACGAGTATTGTCGTAGGCTCTTTTTCCTTGTGTTGACGGGATTAAGTCTTCATCCCTTATGCCTAACATCCTCGCAGTTCTAAGTGGACAGACATTAATTGTCGATTCGTTGTCTACAAGAGTCATTGGGACGTTCATCCTCTTGCAGACTACTGTGAGATTTAGTGCCTTGTAATGCTTGTCACCTTTTGGAGGTAAATCTTTGTCAGAAAAGGTGATCAAGTTGATAGGACTAGAAGATCACTCATAAGGAAGTTATCCAACCCTCATGAGTGGTGTCGAAATCTATCCCTATCTTATCCAAGGCATTCATTACCGCCAACTTATGTTCTCGAGACGTAGATAGAAGTTTCCATACGTTCATTCCGACCTTGGTCTTCTTGAATTGTTTGACAATGTCGTTGTCTTCTATAATAGGTATGGGAACTTGTTGCACGGTTGGAATAGGTTGTGTAGAGATGGGAGGTTGCATTCTCCCGGATCTTGTGAGGACGTCTATGGGTGAATCTTCTTCATCCCAAAAATCACCTATCGAATATGACATTGAAAGTGGAGGTTCTTCTGTGTCCTTAAGGTAGACGTCTTCGTCATTGCTGTCCCAAACCCCGTTAATGCTTATGTCTTGTTCTTGTGGGATTTGAACTAGCTTCTTATCATCAATCATCTTCTGAATTAAATCTTTAAATTTAAAATAATTTTCGATGGTATGTCCTCCTAATTGATGGTATGGACAGTAGAACCTGTTTGTCCTCTGTAGTGATTCAAATGGTCTCGGTTCGAGAGGTTTGACCTTACCATTCTCGGAGAGTATTTTGAACATTTTAGCATAGGAAGTCCCAATTGGAGTATAGAGTTTATTACTCTTCTTGGGTGTGTCAATTACTTGGAGAGGGAATGGTTTCTTCTTCATAGGTGGAACTTTAGCATACTTGGTTTGAAGTTCCTCTCCTTGTTTCTTTGCTAATTCAATAGCTTCACGTAACAAGTCTATTCCCTCCCACATTGACCATATAAGAATCCGTACTTCTTCCTTGGTTACAAGTTCTGGTTCAGAAGGAAAATCATCCATGGCATCGAAAAAGGTTTCCTCCTCTTCTTCGATAGCATAATTTTCTTTAACAGGTTTGATGAGAGATGAGGGATCAACATGGTTTTCCTCATCAGAGATAGCCAAGGAAAGGAAGAGTGGTGCATTGTTGATGCTTGGCTTCTTACTTGTAGGGGGAAATGGTAGCTTATTGTTATCAATCAAATCTTGGATAGCTTCTTCAAGCTTCCAAAAATTCTCAGTGAGATGTCCCTTACCTTGGTGATATTTGCAGTGTGCATTGGGGTTGCAGTTAGCTGTCCTTTTTTCAACTGGTGGGTTCCTAAATGGTCTAATAGGAGTTATAAGACCTTTTGCATTCAGTCGATCGAATGCGGTGTCATAACTCATACCAATAGGAGTAAAGTTCCTCCTAAATGGTTTCTTTTGTCCTTGGTTGTTCATAGCAAGGACTTCACTCAAATTAAAGGTGCTAACATTATTTAAGTAGGTGGTTTTGGAAGAAAAAGGATTGTCGTTCTACTTGCCTTTCCAGCCACTGTTGGAGTTATTGTTAGCAGCTTTTTGTTTAGCAAGGTTGTCTTCAATGTTAATCCCAATATCATAGACGACCTTGAAGGTGTGTAGATTGTTTTAATATTTTAGATGCTTGGAGTAATTTTCTTGGAGGTTCTTGATAAACAAACTCACAGATTCCTTTTCACTTGGTACTTCAGTCATCCTAGCAGAGGTTTCTCTCCATTTATTGAAGAAAGAAGTGAAACCTTCATTCTCTTTTTGTTTAAGTATTTTAAGTTCCCTGTGATCAGTTTCAACTTGAATATTGCATTTGTACCTGTAGGTGTCGCTCGAAGTGCGCCTACGTTAAAGCATGTTGTAAATATGCTTGGCACTCATAGGAAGTGGGAATTGACATAATACGATTAGGGACAAATAAAGTAGGGAGCCGCCAACAAGTTTTTAAGGAACTTGTAAACCGTTCACGGATCATAAAAGGCAACCACAAATAAAAGAACAACGATAGGCAACAACGATTGACCCGTGAAGGTTACACCCCATTCATAATCCATGAGATTACTAACTCCATATGGTTTGGAACCACGAAAGGAGGATCGAGGATGATGGTACGAAGTGAGTCATGGAGTCACATTCGCCCGTATTAACTTCTACTCGATTTTTATAGTGAAAAGTGATTCTTGCGATCTCAAATGCATACAAATAATATATTCAATTTGCTCCAAACTATTATTATGCCAAATTGGTTGAATAGTAATGCTACATATAATTCTAAAATATCGTGATCACTTGATTAAATAACAAGATTAAAAAGGAACCTAAGCCGGTTGTCCAAATTATCTTATTAGGCGTGATTTTCAATTACATATTCCCTTTAACATTTAATATGGTGATAAATAAATATAAAAGAATAAACATTAATATTGGAAGCAGTTTAACAATAATAGCGTTAGTCAAATCAAATAATAAATAATCTAATCATGATACTAGCAATATAAAAATAAAATAAGTAATTAAATTAATTAATTACTCATGTTCCGTGCGTTCCTTTTAATTGCTACATCATGAATAAATTTTTAGTAACTTCAATAAAAATATAAAGCAAATGAAATTTAAATTAAATAAATGTAGATTTGATTTGGTCCAAACCCTCAATTTTTTGTACCTTTCACGAGGACGGAACTTCGGGTTAATTATAGAGTCCTTGGAGTGCTTAGGGGAAAAATGATGTAATTAGGAATATATGTTTAAGGCTTAGAATATCAGAGAGAGAGAACAAAATGATTTTTGGTGTAAAAGTGAAGAAGAGAGAATGATTTGATGTCGAACTGCAGAAAGGAGGGGGTATTTATAGGGAAAATGAGTAGAGGGAACACACGGAACCCTAAAAAGATAAAAAAAAACCCTAAAAATTAACAACAGGACACGGAAAAGAACACCGTGACACAGTTCCAGGCACCATTAGACGTCCCGTCTGACGGGGAAAAATCCCGTGCCGTGAGGAAAATTGGAGTGACGCGGGACATATTTGACCTACGGGAAGTGAAAACGCGTGAAGGGTTTACGCGAAAAAGAAACGAGAAAATTCCGTGACACGGCACACGTACCATGACATGGAAGTTTTCACCGTGGCACAGTACAGTACACTATTTCACGATATGGGAAAATGCGGAAATTACACGGAAAAAGCACCGTGACACGGTGAGAAATAACGTGTCACGGCAGCAGGTACCGTGTCACGGTAATTGGTACCGTGCCACGGTGGAATTTGACGCAAAAAAGCTTCGAAAATAGCACCGCGACACGATGTAAAGTACCGTGTCACGACACCAGGCACCGTGCCACGTCATCAGGCGCCGTGACACGGTGCTTTTGTACTATGCGCGGTAATTCGAGTTTTTTACACGTTTTTAAAATTGCAATAACTTTTGATCCACAACTCAAAATAAAGCATATAATATATCATTGGAAATATTATCAAGTCTAATTTCCAACCCAATTAGAATTAGGTCAAAATGATTTGTATATTATAAGATATGGTCGTTTTAGTGGAAGGGTGTCGGTTTTGGGCCGAGTTTAGTGTTTTGGTCATATCTTTTTCGTTATAGCTCGGAATTTGGCTTATGATATATGGTTGGAAATCTTATTTCAAGCCCTATCCAACCAAATAATAATTGGATCAAAATTATATATCCATCAAATCAGTTCAGCTCGGTTTTGTGATGTGGATACGAAAAGTGGAAAATATGTTATGATTTAGGAAAATGAGCTAGAAATTGGATTGGTTAATGAAATATATTGGATAGAACATGGATTTAAGCACTTCAAAGATTACATAATCAAACCGACCAATAATGGCGGTTAAAGCTGTTTAACATTGGGTTTGGTTTTGGGGAGACGTTTTAGGTGTCTACAGTACCTATCAATGAAAGCGTTTACAATTGATTTCGAAGTGGAGGTTTTCTCTTTGTCAAGGGAGAAGAACCATTGTTGGCAAACGATTACAAGAGATAAGGAAAATAAAGAGTGAAATACTTTTCTATCAATACCCTTAATATTCATTATTGTTTCAAAAGCTCTTAAATGAAAGTAAAGGTTATCAGTTGTCTTGAATTTTGGGATGTCGTTGGCATTGAACTTCTGCGGAAGAAGCTACTTGTCCACTGAGACCCCTTGTGAACTAATGCCCTGGAACCTGTAATCATTAGATATCTTGATCAAGATTTCTTGCATGAGCTCCATTTGTTGCTGCTTCACAGGGTCATTAATTTGGAGGGTTAAGGTCTTTAATAGTTCAGTTACACCAGCCATTTACTTCTTAAGCTCATTAACTTCTTCTTGACTCGCCATTATCTTCTTGGCTTTCCTTTTTCGACCGATTGGTTTGTCAAAAAGCTGTATTTAAACAAAAAGGTTGTCTCTGATCAAACGCCCTTCCTTTCTTGACCACGCGCTGTAAATTAAACCATTTTTTATTTTAATTACTTGACTCGACTTTGACTTTAAGGGTTTATAAAGAAAAAGAAAAAAGCAAAAATAGGGTGTACATTTTTTGGCCATCAAGTATATGGGTTCAAACAAGTTGTTTAATTGGAGGATTAATATCCAACTTTCCCCCCTAAAAAAATGACGGAAAACACACGCCTACAAGACTCTCTAGACATGGTCAAAGTGTACATACATATTAGTGTGTGCTTTATTTGTGAGTGCAAGTGACATGCTTTGACTTTTGTGTAAGACCATGGGACTTAGTGCCTAGACTCAATTAAGGACTAAACAAGGGTACTATTATTAACAAAATAATCGAACTGATTAGCAAACTGTTGAATTAGACTCGTCGTGATGACTCGAGAAAAATGCTGAACTGTCGCCAAAGCAACAGGACTGTCGCCGCACACTACAGTGCAGCGCCAGACGACATCGTTGTCGCTCGGCGTTTCACAGTAGCCCAATTTTTTGTGCCATTACTGGAGCATTAATCTGGGAATGCTTTCAGTATTTTTACTCTACGGGACATGCCCAAAGTCGTACTAAGTCAATTCTGATTAAATTATAAGACTTAAATTACTAAAATTAATTAATTAATTAATTAGGAAAAGTCCTTTTAGCCATTAATTAGTTTATTTAAGGCTTAAACACAAGTCAAACAAACGGTTAGGAAAAACACATAGAGTATGCACAACAAATAATGCACAATTAGTCAAGCTAAGTAGACATAATATGATGCAATGAGTTTGCAACCTAACAATGGCTCTAGTTCTCTAAAGTTCAAGATATGGGTTAGTTCTGGATCGTTAAGCAGCTTTTTGTGTTCTTAAAATTTTCCAGTTTTTGGCAGCATTATTTCGGTTCTAGTTGTGAAAGATATTCCTCAAATTTCTTACGTGTAAAAAAATCCTATATTTTTAACTCATTACGGATGGTCTTTCCAATGAGATCTTTTTTATGCATATGACAATAATGTTAATCAAAATTACGTACATGAAATACTTAGAACTTTTCGAGTCTCATCCACTCATTTTAAATCATTACCGAAATAAATTTCAGGAATTAAAATAAAAATCCTCCCTAGTGGAGTCACCAAAAACTGTAGGGAATATTTCAAGAATTACCCCAAACTTGAACCCCACTGTGACCATACACTTAAGTATGGTGGCGTCCAAAGGGAAGGAAGCTAGAGCAAAAGAGTCGCCAACAAGTTTTAGGAATTTGTAAACCGTTCACAAAGTAAAGGTTACACCCCTTAACAATTCAAGAGATTGTTAACTCCGATAGGTCTGGAACCAAGACTAGAAGTTCGGGGATGAATGTACAAATCCAATCTAAAAGAGAAAGAACTTACCCTAATAATAGGACTCTACATAATTCTTCTCGTATTCATGTGCGCGTCTGACTAACATGCAATCAATAGGTTTACCCTAAATATGTTTATCTATGCTGTTTGAATTTTAATGCACAAATAAATCTATTATTGGCGACCACTTGAATTATAATCAAATTAACAATAAAAAAGATTATTAATTATCTTATTAAGCGTGATTACAAGTACAAATTCCCTTTAAACATGCATAAAAGGCGTGATCAAGCAATAACAATAAATATATATCAAGCAACATAATAATAATAATTATAATAATCATAATAACAATCATCGTAATCAAAATAACAATCACAATAATTAAAATAATTATGTTAAAGCATAATAATAGCAAGATCCTAGGCATGATACTAACAAGATTAATAACAAACCCTAGAATGTCACTAAATATTAAAGATAAAATATTTAGCCCTAACATCATACTAACATACTATTAGGAAAGAAAATAGGAAGCATCATAACAAGCATATTTGATATTAGAACTTTTAATTATTACCCTAAACATTATACTAGGAAGCAATGAAACATCCTAACATGATACTAAAAATCAAAATAATAACCTAAACATTATTTCTATATCATAATAACAATGAAAACAATTAAAGCACTTACTTGGATGCCTCTGTAGGGAATATTTCAAGCATTACCCCAAACTTGAACCCCACTGTGATCATACACTTAAGTATGGTGGCGTCCAAAGGGAAGGAATCTAGAGCAAAAGAGTCACCAACAAGTTTTAGGAACTTGTAAACCGTTCACAGGGTGAAGGTTACACCCCTTAACGATCCAGGAGATCGTTAACTCCAATAGGTCTGGAACCATGACTGGAAGTTCAGGGATGAAGGTACAAATCTAACCTAAAAGAGATTGAACCTGCTTTAATAATAGGCCTCTACTTTATTCTGCTCGTATTCATGTGCGCTTTCTGACTAGCATGTGTAGACACCCATTTGTGTCTCCCTAAAACCAAACCTAGTGATGAGTACCTTTCACGTCGAATCATAATTGAATGAAGTGAAAGTGTGGAAAGTCTAGTGTTGCGGAAAGTTTTCTTTTCTCTTCTCTATGTTTTTGAAAACTTATTTTAAGAAAATAGCCAATCCAGTTTGTTTTGTCCATGATATGGGTCCAATAATAGTGTAGTTGGATGGGGTTTGACAAGAGCTTTCCAACGATAAATTATAAGCACAATTCCGATGAATATTGAGGAAGTTATGGCCAAATTACTAAACTAGGCCCGTTTTGAGCTTTATATACGGCCCAATGATCTAGGGGAGGGCCTGTTTAGGGTAATTTTACCCCGCCACGTGGTCCAATAAGAGGATGACACGTGTCAACCTCAGGATGGCCCAAAGTGGACCAATCCCTACTTGACACGTGTCATTCTAGAAATAAGGGGGAAAATGGCGGCCTTCAGGCCCAAATCCCGAGAAAGCCGCAATGCGGCGCAGCCCACCAATGATTAGGGATCAATGACCTAATCAGGGGCACAAACCCCGAGGACCCTATAAATAGGGAGATTTCCCTCTTTTGGAGGGTACCTTTTACCATTTACACCTTGTCCCTGTGATGGAGACATCTGAGCTTGAAATCCGAGCAGATACCCACCTAAATTTCCGCACCTTTTTCTCTCCCTTCAAGTTACTAACTTGTTCGTCGGAGGCGGAGCACCAACCAACCGGTGTCTCCGTTTGTTTTGCAGGTACAGCTCAAGCCGGATCAGTCTTCGTGTTGTAACTCTCTCGAGGGACAAAAACACCCAAAACATTTGGCGCCGTCTATGGGGAGAGTACCTCGAAGATGGTTCAAGAGTCTGTACCACCCCCTAACCGTCTGGGCGATGACCCAGAAGTCTTTACAGACCATGAAGATGAAGATCTTCAGGTTGAAACCTTTACAGCCAATGACAGCTCTCTCATAACCAAGCGCACTCGGCCCAGAGACACTCTGGAGCGGGGTGCCTCCCAGGCGGGTACAAGCCGACCCTCTGGGCAGCCGGAAGGGAAAACCCAAACGGCCGCTGGATCAGCCCCTGTCACCCGAGATGAACTCATGAGATTCATGACAAGTTTCAAGGGTGAAATTAAAGAGCTGATCACCCAAAGCCGTGATGGCCCAAGTAAAGGTCAGTCGGCGAAAAAGACTCTTCCGGAGAAGGGGAAGTCAGTCAGAGAACGACAGCCCACTCCTCATCCAAAGGAAAAGGCAGCCGGGACCATTGATTGGTAAAAAAATCTTCTTCCTAAGAGGAACAACAACACTCGTCGGAGTCAGCAGCCGGTGGGAAGTAAAAAATCAATTCCTGATGCCCGGGAAATAATCAACCGGAAGACGAATCAGTAGCTGTCTGAGTCGGCTTCAACGTCGAACTTTCCAGACAGCTTCAACAACACTTCTGCAGGGAATACTCTCTCCCTGCATGACAGCCAGACAGGCGGTAATACCGTCCATTCTGGCCCTCAGATTATTGAAGCTGTACCGTATGTGCCTAATCAGGCTTACGGACAGTATCCCCCTCACTTCATGCAGCCGGCTCTCTTCGGAGGTCAGGCGACATATCAAAATGTCCAGCCATTGGACTGGCAGCTCCGTCTGCTACGCCTGGGTGAACAACCTTCTGCGTTCACCCGGGAGATAACCGAAGCGGCACAGCCGGCCAAGGTTAAGAATGTGTTGGTGGGTACCTATGATGGTACTACCAACCCGGAAGATCACCTTATGGCATACACCAACCTTATGTACTTAAAGGGGTTGGATGATGCCACTTGGTGTCGATGTTTCCCGGCTACATTAAAGGGCATTGCCCAACAATGGTTTGGTAACTTGCTAGCCGAGTCAATTGACAATTTCAGGAAGCTTGCCTACCTGTTTGCTTCCAACTTCTCAATGAACATCCCTGCTAAGAAAACAAGCCTTGACTTGAGCACTGTTAGGCAGGAAGAGAGAGAAGGGCTACGCTCATATGTCATGCGGTTCAATCTGATAAGAATTCAGATTCAAGGACTGTCTAACGAGGTAGCTTTTACAGACTTCTTCAAGGGTCTGAGAGACGGGTCGACCTTTAAGTTCGACCTAGTCAGAAAAGGGGCTTTCACCTTACAGGCGGCCCTGAGGGAGGCAGAAAGCTACATTCAAGCTACCGACCTCTGCTCGCCTGGTAGCCAGTCGGACTCCAAGAAGTCCGACAAACAGAAAGACAGCTGGTCAACTCAGCCGGCCAAAAACAAAGAAGAGATCAAGAAAAGAAAAGAAATCTGGGCAGTTACTGACTCTGACCAGCCGTCCCACAAGAAAAAGAAAGAGTTTAAACCATACGTCCCCTAATACGAGTTTAATAAAGACTGCAACTCCATCCTCATGGAGGTAAAGGACCGGCTGTCCATTGAAAAGCCGAATCCAATGAAGAGTTCTGTTCAGTCACGAAACAAAAATAAATTATGTCAATTCCATGAGGAGGTTGGCCATGACATCAACGACTGCTTTAGTCTTCAGCGGACGTTGGACCGTCTGGCTGACAAAGGGCTGTTGAAGTCCTACATTTCTAAGTCCCCAGCCGGGGCAAAAAAGAAAAACAAGGGTCATTCCTCCAAGACTACCCCCCAGCCTACTAGTAGTTCGGATACTGACAAGGAGCCGGTATACACTATAGCAGGCGGGTTCTCATGTGGTGGCCCAACCATCTGGGGCATCAAGAGCCATCTTCGAAAGATGGACAAAGATGATGATGAACAGGCGTCTGCAAGCTCCTCCTTCCCAGACGTCCTGATCACTGAGAAGGATAGGGGCAGTGTCCGCCGTCCGCATGATGACCTGGTTGTCATTGAATGTAAGGTGGCCAAACAGTTGGTTGGACGGATCCTTATTGACACCGGAAGCTCCTCGGACATCATAAGCCTCCGGTGCCTGCAAAAGCTGAAATACAATGTCAGCAGCATGCATCCGTTTACCCACCCCTTGGTTGGTTTTGGGGGTGGGATGGTCTATCCAGCCGGTAGAATTGACTTACCCATCCGGCTGGGAGAAAAAGGCCAGGGACGACATATTGTCGTCAGATTCTTGGTCGTTAAGGAGTTGACCGCCTACAACATTATCCTTGGCCGGCCAACCCTCAATGAAGCCAAGGCAGTAATCATCCGGTCTCTCATGCTCATCAAGTATGAGAGGCATGAGTATGAGAGGGATGACGGCTCTGTTGGTTCCCTGAATGGGGATCAGAAGACGGCCCGAGAGTGCTATCTCTCAGCCGTCAGAGACATTGTGGCCCCAGGAGGCCAGGAACCAATAGACCTTGACAATGTCAAGGATACCGACCCAGCACCTGCCCCACCAGCAACTGGAAAGAAAAGAAAGGCACCTCTGCTGGTGGAGGTGAAGAAAGTGAAAAAATAGCAATCAATGACCGGTGAACGGTCAGATGAGATCCGTCTCCAACTGGCTGGTGAAAACATTGATCTCGTTCTGGATGACAGCCGTCCAGAACGTACTGTAAAGGTTAGGACAATTACTCATGCTACCTTGGGTGCAAGCTTGCACCTTCTGCTGAAGGAATTCAAAGACATTTTTGCCTTTGAAGTGGAAGAGATGCCAAGCGTCAGCCCGGATCTCGCTGTCCACAAACTCGCCGTGGACCCCAAAAAGAAGCCCATCCGACAAAAGAAAAGAAACCATGGTGAGGAAAGAAGTCAGGCGGCAGCTGCCGAAGTCAAAAAGCTGCTAGATGCCAGGTTCATTCGGCCTTGTAACTTCCCCGACTGGGTGGCCAATGTGGTCCTTGTTAAGAAATCGAATGGGACCTGGGGCATGTGTGTTGATTACACAGACCTTAACAAGGCGTGTCCAAAGGACAGTTACCCGCTTCCAAAGATCGACAGTCTGGTCGACTCTACAGCCGGTCACGCCTTGATGAGCTTTATGGATGCCTACTCCGGCTTCCATCAGATACCCCTGTGGAAAAAGGATCAAGAGAAGACGACCTTCGTCACTGATCAGGGGTTATTCTTTTATACTGTGATGCCGTTTGGCTTGAAAAATGCGCCTGCCACTTTCCAACGGATGATTAATACGGTCTTCATTAATCAAATTGGGAGAAATGTGGAGGCGTACATTGATGACATGAAAGTCAAATCCAAGCTACAGACGGATCACCTTGCTGATCTCCGAGAAACATTCACCACCCTCAGGCGGCATAAGGTCATGTTAAATCCAAAGAAATGCGTCTTTGGTGTTGAGTCTGGGAAGTTTCTCGGATTCTTGATTGATCAAAGGGGGATAGAGGCTAACCCCGAAAAGATACAGGCGGTGATTGAAATGAAGTCACCCCGTTATGTCAAGGAAGTTCAGAGACTCACCGGTTGTCTGGCCGCCCTGGGGAGGTTCCTCAACCGGTCAGGCGACAAATGCCTTTACTTCCAAGCAATCAGGAAGAAAACCAGATTTGAATGGGGGGATGATGCTGAGGCGGCATTCCAGAAGTTGAAAGAACATTTGCATTCTCTATCTAGGTTGGTTAGTCCCTTTCCTAGAGAGACATTGTACATGTATTTAGCCGTCTCAGATCATGCTCTTAGTGTCGTTCTCCTTGCTGAGCGAGATAGCGTGCAGCTCCCGGTTTACTTCATTAGCCATGTCCTCAAAAATGCTGAACTCCGGTACCCCATGGTGGAAAAATTTGGCCTTGCTTTGTATATGGCGTTTAAAAAGCTGAAGCCTTACTTTTTGGCACATCCGGTGGTGATCTACACTGACCAGCCACTCAAGCGGCCAATGTCTACTTGGAGTCATCCGTAAGAATGTTGAAATGGGCTATTGAAAGGCAAAGTCTTGAAATCACTTACGAACCAAGAAAGGCAGTGAAGGGTCAGGCGTTCGCCGACTTCATTGTTGAAATGACCCGTCCGGTGGCTCCGGATAATCTCGATCAGGTTTGGAAAGTGTACGTAGACGGGAGCTCTACAAAAAACGACTGTGGTGCAGGTGTAATCTACGAGTCTCCTGAAGGGGACAGATTTGAGTAGGCACTACGCTTCAAGTTTCAGGCCTCAAACAATGAGGAGGAATATGAAGCCCTGCTAGCCGACATCCGTATGTGTAAGGCGGCAGGGGCCATGAAAATTGACGCCTACTCTGATTCACAATTGGTCGTTAGCCAATATGAGGGGAGCTACGAGGCAACTCATCCGGTTATGGTCAAATATCTTCAGGCAGTCAAAGAAGAGGCTGGGGCACTTGAAGAATTCCGTCTGAATCAGGTGCCTAGGTCGGAAAACAATCAGGCGGATGCATTGTCAAAATTGGCATCTTCCGCCTGCCACGATACGCCTCAGTCAGTCTTTTGGGAAGTTCTTGAAAAAATAAGCATCTATGAAGATCCCATTGGAATTTTGGACCGAAGCTCTACCTGGATGGATGGCATCCGGGCTTATCTTTCAGACGGCACACTTCCTGATTCGCCACAGGAGGCAGCCGTCCTGAAAAAGCGAGCTGCAAGCTTCGAGTTGAGAAATGGAGAACTCTTCAAGGCGGGGTTTCTTAGGCCCCTGTTGAAGTGTGTCACCCTAGAAAAGGGAAAGGAAGTTCTCGAAGACTTGCACTCGGGATTCTACAACTCCCATATAGGCGGCAGGTCCTTAGCCGTTAGAGCCGGACGACATTACTTTTGGCCCACTCTTGAGGCAGACACCAAGGAGATGGTGATAAAATGTGACAAGTGCCAAAAATTTGGCAAACTCATTCACCGTCCGGCTATTGATCTGACGACCATTGATGAGTGACATTTATGTCACTCTTAGGAAGTATTTTTAGAGTCATTTTCGCGTTTATTTTATCTTATTTTCCCTTTTTTCTCTTGTTTTCTCTTTAATAAAGTTTCTAGTTTATTTTGGTAATTTTGTCGTGTTTTAGTTCTTTTCATAGTTTTTAGTTTATTTTCGTATTTTATTTGCTTTTGATTTGTTATATTTCGTTCTTTATTTTTCCTTGAAAGTTTTCTAATTTACTTTTATTTATTTTAATTAGTTTTGAGTCTATTTTATTTCACTTTCTTTACTTGTATAGTTTTATTTAATTTTTATTAGTTTAGTGTTATTTATCTTATTTTATTTTACTTTATTTTATTTTCTTTAATCTCTTAGTAATACCCTCGTGTTTTTGGTTGTAGGTGTCCCGGGTTTCAAGGTCATATTCGTGTTCGGAGGTCCAAGGTTCGAGGCGCAAAACTTGAGCTAACCCATGCTGCCCCTTATCCTTCACCACACCCCACACCTTATCCTCCACCAAACACACACCAACAACACAAGCAGCTCTTCCCCTGCTTCACCCCGCAACACCACCAACACCAACAGCAACATTAACCTCTACCACGCAAACCACCAGCCACAACAGCCCACCGTTCCCACAAACCAACAACAGCCACCCTCACACCACCGCATAGCTGCCGCAACAACCATACCCCAAACCAAACCCACACCAATACACCTCCCCTACCGCAACCAATACACCACCATTCAACCAACCAAACCAACTCGCAATTGCCCAAATCAGCCACGCATTCCTATCCCCT
This sequence comes from Chenopodium formosanum, assembly GCA_024500155.1. Lineage (NCBI taxonomy): Eukaryota > Viridiplantae > Streptophyta > Magnoliopsida > Caryophyllales > Amaranthaceae > Chenopodium > Chenopodium formosanum. The sequence goes on from CM044880.1 coordinate 24,680,472, forward strand.
GCTCCAATTCACCTCACAACAACAACAATCACACACCAGCACCAACCACCTGACCACCGCAACTCAGAGCAACAACCCCTGCTCCAATTCGCAATCAACCACCAGCCTCCAATCACAATTCATCTCCTCCTTCCACCACAATCAGCACACCTACACCACCGTCAACAACCACCACCAATTAAGCAACCAATTGACCTAAAAATCAGAACAAATTGCAAATTAATCAAGTTCGAGCAAACCTATGAGTGTTCGGCCGAACGTCGAGTCAGAGACTTTGGGGGTTTTGTTATTCAAAGAGGAGTGGTCGAACATACCCATGGTTCGACCAAACCAACCCCGTAGTTTGGTCGAACCAACTATTGGTTCGATCGAACCATTTCACGAGCCTCGCACATGATTTTTAATGAGGATCGAACGATGATGATGCAATTGGTGTTGATAGCCATTGATTTGGAGCATTGATTTAATGATAATGGTTGATGATGGTGGTATGATAATCGAAAAATAGAGCAGCCATGTTATTCGAAGAAGGGTGTCTGATTGTTTTGTGGGTGGGGGATTTGTTTTGTTTTTCTTTTATTTTTATTTTCTTTGTTTTCTTTTCTCTTTTCTCTTTTCTTATTTTCTTTCTTTTATTTTTATTTTTATTTTGGTTTTCTATTTTTTACTTTTCCTTTTTAATTTATTTTATTTTATTTTCTTTTTCTATTTTTTTCCCTAGTTTTATTAAGTTAGTATAAATACCCATTTTTTGGGTAATTTAGGGACATTCAATAACTATCTATTCTTCTCTCTAATTAGTTTTAGGTTAGGTTAGGATTAGTCTTCATTGGTAGAGAGAGAAAGTGTGGTTTTCTTCATTAATGAACTTGGATCTTGAAAAAGGAGTTTGTTCAATCCTTTGTAGACCTTCATCTTCAATTAATGAGCAATCTCTTACTCTTTCTCTTTACCTTTGTTTTTTATTTTGCTTATTTGCTTTCATTTTTCTTCTTTGCTTATTAATCATGTTGATGCTTATTGATTTGATGATTGATATTGTTTTCAATATGATTTGTGAGTAGTCATCTAGCCAAGGGTATGGGGATGGTGTAGTTGCTAATTGTTCATGCTTTTAATGTTGGGGTTATGTTAATGGTGATTAAAGTCTTTGCATGCTTGATATTCTTTGGTCTTTCTTGCAAGTGCACATTGTTAGTTGATCAAAGATGAGTCTTTACTAACAAGTAACGGAAGTTGACTTAGTTGAGATTCATTACTATCGATTGTTATTTAATAGTACCTCCTAGTATATGGTTCTAATGTGGAAACATAGAGGCTATGTTAGGAGAAGCCAATTGACCCAGGAAGGCGGCTAGATTGGACCCTTTACTTTGATATTCATGCATGTTTAGTTTACCATTGATATGCTACTTTGTTATTGTATGGTCAAGCGTCAACTTCACCTACCCATTTCCCTTGGTGCCTTAATGTTTTATTTCTTGTTTTAACATCTTTAGACTTTAGTTTATTTATCTCCTATTCCGGACTAGCTTAATTGTCGATAACATTTGGTGGTGTTTACCGTTCTCTGTGGTTCGACCCCTATGCTTGCCTTATACTCGTATTAGGTTTGTTTAGGTTGTATAAATTGTATTTGATCTAGGGAAAGACAATTGACGACGTGTTTATTCCCCTTGTCAGCCATCCACAGCCCAATCCCGTTTGCAAAATGGGGCATGGACATTCTAGGTCTTTACACGCCTGCTCCAGGCGGAAAGCGCTACATCTTGATGGCTGTGGATTATTTCACCAACTGGGTGGAGGCTGAGGCGGTTAAGAACATCAAGACCTCAGACGTAATTTCCTTCATCTGGAAGAAAATTATCACCCGGTATGGGGTACCTATGTCTATGGTGTTTGATAATTGTCCTCAGTTTGAGACGCCTTAGCTAAAAACCTGGTTGGGAGATCAGGGGATGTCAAGCTGTTTTGCATCCGTCGGCCGGCCCCAAGCAAACGATCAAGTTGAAGCCTTCAACAAACTCATCTCAGATGGAATTAAGAAGAAAATAGAAAGAGCAGGTGGCTTATGGGCAGAAGAGTTAATCCAAGTCCTATGGGCCATCCGGACAACAGCAAAGGGGGCAACCGGTGAAACCCCATTTCTCATGGTTTACGGTGCTGAAGCCGTCTTGCCCATCGATTATTACGAGCCGACTCTCAGAGTCATGCTTTATGGTGAAGAGGTAAACTGGGAAGCAATGCGCCTGGCATTGGATTCACTCCCAAAACGCAGGGGCAACGCCGCCTTGCGACATGAGATTTACCGTCTGAGAATGACTAGAGCCTACAACAAGAAAGTACACAAGCGTCCCTTGAAAGTTGACGACTTAGTGTTACGAAAAATGGAGGCAACCGGTAGGGCCAATGAGCTGGGAAATCTAACTCCAAATTGGGAAGGCCCCTACCGGATCTATGAAGAAGTAAGGGATCTTGTTTTTCTGCCTGGGTAGTACTAAGATGGATTCTTTATTTATTTTACTAAGTTTGACTTAATAATCGTCAGTTCGCCTGGGGAATGACCCAGACGGGCTTTTTGTGTAACTAAGTTCGATACTTAGTGTAATTCAATAACGTTCGGCCAATGCTCCGATTAAAAACTAAGCACAAAAATGCTTAGTGGCTATACAATCGGTCCTCAACAAGACCAAAGGCTAAAACGGCCGGATGGTTGCTCATTATATAAAATCGCCTGTCCCAACATGGACAAAGGCGTCCGGCGACACCCCTCCGGGTGCAATCATCGCAGAGAACAGACTATTTGTCGGTTCTACGTACCTATGCAGACGGCAAAAATTGAATGACCGAATTGGTCAACTCATAGCCGTCTGACCAGAATGATCTGTGAAGAACGATCAAGTTACCGAATACCGGATGCCCTGGGGCATCAGTCGGTCATCGGCTGAAGTTCTCACTTAGGTTATTTATTCCAAAGTTGCACCTTCTATCCCAATTGGGGCAAAAGAGTTGTGCAATGGCTATGAAATCTCCACCAAGATGGACAAACTCTGTCTGGTTAATGACTGGAACGCCTGTTGATGTACGGCTGTGCACTTGGTTTAGGGCAATCACTACTGTGATTGATTGACTTACAAACGTATCATGCTCTTTGCAGCATCAGACGTTTCCAAGTTAATCAACCAACTCCACTTGAAACCAATCACACAGCCGTCCAGGGGCAAGGACAGCCAGGCTTTTGATAAGCTAGGCAAAAAATCGCCGCATGCTTTTGATAAGTTAGGCAAAAATGCAAAATTGAAATTCGCAAAATTGAAATTCAAACACAAACGCAAAGTGATCAAAACCGACTCAGTCGATGCATTCATTAAAAGTCCACCCAACCAAACAGTTGTAGTGGATCGAATATTAACCGGACCCCGTCCGGGAGAAAGGAGAAATTGTTAATTAACCCGGCTCCTTAGCCGGTAAATACAAATATACTCGGCACGCAGGCCGGAAAAACAAGTTTTGGCATACTGCCGCTGAATTAAAGAAAAGATAAAAAAGAGAGATTGGCATACTGCCGCTGAAAGATCACTTCTGGCCTGCAGACGGTGCCTCCTGGTCCTTCTCCTCATTATCTGAGGGTATCTCTTGTGCTACACCCAGACCAGGTAGCTCAGGCGCAGGAGGCTCGTTGCTGGAGTTGACCCAGGCATCAAAAGAGTCAGGCTCTGGCTCGCCTCTATCTCTTAAGTACACCACGTACTCAGCGTAACTATGAGCCAGTGCCTAAATGCTGTAGTCTGTGTCTAGGTACAAGGCAGCCCAGACAATCTTCATGCGTGCGTCATTGTCAGCATCACTCTCAGCAACTAGGCGGTTTTGCTCCGCCTCCGGGGTTGCTGCAAAGTTTATCTGAGCCTGAGCAGCCTCCTTCTCCAGCCTCTCAACCTTGGTCTTTAGGTTGGTGTTCTCTTCAGAAACACCTTGAAGTGTACCAAGGTCCGCCTGGGCCTTCTTGAGTGCCTCATTAGCCATCTTGGCGCTCTTATCCGCCTTCTTCTGGGCCTCCTCTGCCTTCTTGTGGGCCGTCTCAGCATCACTCGCCCGCTGGCTGGCCGTCTTTAGAGCCGCCTCCAGCTGCTGGATTCTAGACGCTTGTGTCATTATGATTGCTTTAGTTTCAAGTTCATTTACGATAGTCGAGTGTAAAGCAATGTTATCAGCGTCTGTGGCGGACTACTTGGCCCGTTTTACCTCTTCCCGTTTGCGGGAATAGGGACGCTTGAGCCCGTTTACCCGCAGCATAGCCTGCAAAAAAGCAAGTGGTATTAGTATTCCAAGCGGGGTAAAGCACTTGAAAAAATAAAATTGCCAAGTCTCTTACCTCAGCCAGAAGGGATAGAATGCGTTCCAGATTGAACGTCTCTATCCTCGGGATGTTGTCTTTATCCCTCTTGCGGACGGCGTTAAGCATGGCCTTGGCATGCTTTTGGACGTCTGGCCAGCGGGGAGATTGATCTGCACCATAATCAATACGTGATGAGTGCGAAACTAAGGCAGCACCTATCTGTTGCCGACCGTCTGAGGATGACGTCTGTTCGGAGTGGGATTTCACTCGTAAAGACCACCCCAACTCGGGTGGGGATTCAAAAGGGTTCTTACCTTCAGAGCTGGCCAAGCGGGAACCGCTTGTAGGCGTAGTGAACCCCCCGGTTGCTGATAAGGGGTTGACGAGATCGAGGCACAGGCTGCCGCCTACCCTCCCGTTCCGCCCCGCTATCCGCATTTGTTGATTCCCGGCTGAGGCGCCAGGAGTTGAAGCGGAGGTGGATTTTTTGGTTTTGTTGAGAATGGAGGGGGTCTCCTCCCTAGCCCGTTTGCGATTTTTCTCAAACGTCTTTCCAACCTCTCCCCCCTGCAAACATAACCAAGTTAAAGTTTGCATCTGGGAAAAATAATCTTTAAGACCAATTTAAGAAAGGGTCAGACGTTTTTTACCTTGGCCTTGACCTCAGCCGCAGCTTTTTCCGCAAGCTGCTTGCGGATGAGTGCAGAGGATCGCTGGGGAGTCTTCTCCGTTGGCAACATGTCTAAAGCTTCTTCTGAAAAAAAATAAAGAAATTTATTAGTATCATAAATCAATTATAATACAAAAGCACTACAGGCGGATATAAACTCAGGCGCATATGTTTGGTAAACATGTGCCCTAGCCTGCAGGCGGCTAGGAAACATTCATCCCTAAACCAGGCGCTTTTGGGGATCCAGTTCTTGGGAACTTTTATTGTTTCCCCGGTTGACAAGGTCACGTCTGTGAGGCCGAAAAAGTCTGCCTCAATTATCTTGTCAAAATCCTCCTCAGGGATCCGGGGAAGAGCGCACTTCCGGCCCATCAGGTCGGGCTTCTTATTATACTGGCGGAATTCATAATTCTCCCGCCTTCTAGGAGCTGACATCAGGTAGAACATGTGCTTCTAGGCATCAAATTTGGAGAGCTTATCCAAGGTCATCATGTACTGGGGATGCGTGTTTAAAGTGTACCACGCCCTCCAGCCGTCTGGGCTTCGGCATGCTAGCAAAAGCCTCCCAGCCGGGGTTGAGCCCCTGAAATTCGCAGGCGACAACGTACCCCAAAATATTTGTCCAAGAGTTGGGGGTAAGTTGCCAGACTCCGAGGCCGTAGCCTCTCAATATTGCCTTCACCGCCTGGTGTAGGGGAAAGCGAAGACCAGCCTTGAACGCTGCCTCATAAAAGCCAAAGTAGTTGTTGGCGTTCTCTTGATCATCCTCCTAGGCGATGGTGCCATTCTCAGGCGGCACTCTTATTCTATACCCGTCTCCTAACGGGTGCATTTGCGTAAAGTTTTTTAAGTTCTCCTCCATTTGGAGCCGGTCTTTGGCGGAGACGTGGATGTTGAAGGGGTCGTCCTTCTCGTTCCACTTCTTCCTCTCCTCCTCCTTGCTATCTTCAAGCGGGGGTAAATCGTCGCTGCTCTCAGAGGTGGAGGCGGAGCTGTCGCTCTCCGTCTCCTCCTCATTTTGGGTCAAAGGGGCTGAGACGACTTCATCGCCGTCTTGGTCGCACTCTTCCAGAAAAGAATCTGCGGGAGTTGAAGGGGCGCGCGGAGGGGATCTCTCCAGAGCCGTCTGGTCTCCCTGACCAGACGTTTCTCCCTCAGGCGTTTGGTCGCCTGAGCCTTTGCTTCTATAGTTTGGATCGGTGGTCGTCTGCATAGTCCGAGCCATTGTGTCCTGCACAGACACATAACTGGTCGGAATCCAAGGCAAAGGGTGGTCCCAACACCCCGAGACGACACTCCCAGTCCTAGACTCAGCCGTCCCTGGTGATCGGCTGGACTCTAACCTAGGCTGTGCCGTGTGTGTTGGTGATGCATCCATTTATTGCAAGAAATATGTACAAGCGGTGAAATAAGAAAAAGAGCTGAGAGAAGTAGAGACGGTACTTTTGGATGTGATATCTGAAGATAGGTGGATCCGGTTGGGTTGATGGAGAACGAGCTTTCTTGCTTGCGCCTGAATCAAACGGATGACTTCTGCTCTCTCAAAGTTCTTTCTCTAGAAAATTTTTGTAACCGTACGAAATTATGAGGGTAAACGGCTATATATAGAGGGTAAATACGGGGGCATTCTCGTAATTTACTTGGAAGGTGAACGATTACTCTTTAATGGTAAAATTACCACCAATCCGAACATGACACGTGTCACAGATGCCACGTGGTGTGCCACGTCACATCTGTGAGGGGCAAATGTTTAGGGTAATTTTACCCCGCCATGTGGTCCAATCAAAGGATGACACGTGTCAGCCTCAGGATGGCCCAAAGTGGACCAATCCCTGCTTGACACGTGTCATTCCAGAAATTAGGGAGAAAATGGCGACCTTCAGGCCCAAATCTTGAGAAAGCCGCAATGCAGCGCAACCCACCAATGATTAGGGATCAATGACCTAATCAGGGGCACAAATCCCGAGGACCCTATAAATAGGGAGATTTCCCTCTTTTGGAGGGCACGTTTTACCATTTATTACACCCTGTCACTGTGATAGAGACATATGAGCTTGGAATCCGAGCAGATACCCACCTAAATTTCCGCACCTTTTTCTCTCCCTTCAAGTTACTAACTTGTTCGTCGGAGGCGGAGCACCAACCAACCGGTGTCTTCGTTTGTTTTGCAGGTACAACTCAAGCCGGATCAATCTTCGTGTTGTAACTCTCCCGAGGGACAAAAACACCAAAAACAGGGCCTATCATGATTTATCATTCCTAATGCAATTAGGAATGGTTTTAGTCTTCTAGAATTTTCTAGAAGGTTCTTTTCATTCCTAATTCAATTAGCATTGATAAATTGACTTTTGACTTTTCAGAGTTTTAATTAAAATCAAATAGAATTTTTGAGGAAATTATATGATTTTATCCTCCAGTACGACAAACTTATCTGATTTTCGAAAACGCGTTAAGATCAGGCTTGGCGCCTGACCCTAGGCTTTGGCGCCTGGAACCAGGCCTGACGCCTGGCGCTAGCCATTGGCGGCTGGCGCTAGTGTTGGTGCCTGGCGCCAGTTAGCCAGGGTTGGCGCCAACTCTGTTTTTTGTGCGTCAGACTCTGTTTTGTTTATTTTATCTTTTTGGCTAATTTTCTCTATAAATATCGTATTAAAAACTCCGTTTTCATTCACCAATTCTCATCAATAATCAGTTTTCATTCGCAAATCATTAATTCTTTAGTATTCTCTAAATCATTCATCTTTTTCTTTTTCTTCTAAACTTTGTTTTTGAATACAAAATTCCGCATTCACAAGATCTAGAAACACCTAGCCATATTCGAAGTTACCTTCGCCCTAGACGTGAAAGGTTTTAATTTCTGAGGGTTTGGTCCCAAATCTCTATTTCAATTATTTAATTTATTTTGTTTGTTTATTATTTACCTTGAAGTTACTAACATGTGTATTTTGTTATTAGAAAGAGGTACGAGACATCAAAGTAAGTGCTTTAATTGATTTATTGATATTATGATGTAGAAATCATGTTTATATTGTTATTATGATATTCCTAGTATCATGTCTAGGGTAATTTTAATATTAAATATGATTGCTATGATGCCTTTTATTCTCTTCCATAATATTTATGATTGTTAGTATCATGTTAGGGTTAAAGATTTGATTTTTATTACTTAGTGACATGCTAGGGTTTGTTATTAATCTTGTTAGTATCATGCCTAGGATCTTGCTATTATTATTATGCTTTAATATTAACATGAACATGATTATGATTATAATTGTTATAATTTATGACAATTATGAATATTATTATTATTATTATTATTATTATTATTATTATTATTATTATTATTATTATTATTTTGATGATGATTATTATTATTCATGTTTATTCTAATGATTTATTATTATTATGTTGCTTGATATTTTATTTATATTTATTGCTTGATCACGCCTTTTATGCATGTTTAAAGGGAATTTGGTACTTGTAATCACGCTTAATGAGATATTTAATAATCTTGTTTAGGGTTAATTTGATTATAATTCAAGTGATCACCAATAATAGTTTGTTTGTGCATTAATATTCAACCAACAAAGATAAACAGGTTTAGGGTTAATCCTATTGATTGCTTGTTAATTAGAAAGCGCACATGAATACGATCAGAATAAAGTAGAGGCCTATTATTAGTAGGGCAGGTTCAATCTCTCTTAGGTTGGATTTGTACCATCATCCCTGAACCCTTATTTGGTTCTAGACCTTATGGAGTTGACGATCTCTTGGATCGTTAAGGGGTGTAACCTTCGTCCTATGAACGGTTTACAAGTTCCTAAAAAAACTTGTTGGCGACTCTTTTGCTCTATCTTTTCCTTTTTGGACGCCACTGTACTTTAGTGTATGATCACAGTGGGGTTCAAGTTAGTGGGATTAAAGCTTGAAATTATTCCCTACAATTTTTGGCGACTCCACTGGGGAGGATTTCTATTTTAATTCCTGAATTTGTTTCGGCAATGATTTAGAATGAGTGGATGAGACTCGAAAAGTTCTAAGTATTTCATGTGCGTAATTTTAATTAACATTATTGTCATATGCATAAAAAAGATCTCATTGGAAAGACCATCCGTAATGAGTTAAAATCATAGGATTTTACACGTAGGAAATTTGAGAAATATCTTTCACAACTAGGACTGAAATAACACCGCGCGAAACTGGAAAATTTTATCGAGCACAGAAAGCTGCTGAGGCATGTGGGAAGTAGCATCAGGGGCCAGAGCTTAGCGCCAGCATTTTAGTCGTAGCGCCAAACGCCAGTATTGGCGCCAGGCACTACAGTTAAAAGCTGGCGCCAGTCTCTGTTTGCTAGCGCCAATTTCCCCCAATACCGAGCAAGAAATATGCGTTCTTATTTCGACCGGTTTTTCGTATTGTTTGCTCGATCCTACTTCCTGTTTGAATTTTTTCTCACTTTTCTGAAACCCATATGTGTTCTACATATGGACATAACCCTCTGGGAATTCATGCTCCATCTACCCGATTGAACGCTCCGTGCAGCAAAGGGTACATCCGAGATGTTGAATTCACCAAACCATGGAAGCGAGTTTTTCTAAACTCGCGGTGTCCCATCCACTCGCGCCAACCCTTCACGGTAAGGCTTCTGCGCGGTGCATCCGGGCAATTAACCATGGACCCTCTATTGACTAAACCGTATCCCGAACTAGAGCCATGGTTAGGTGGCAAACGCATTGCATCATATTGTGCCTGCTTGACTAATTATGCATTATTTGTTGTGCATATATATTCTATGTTTCTCTTAACCGTTTGTTGACTTGTGTTGAGACTACATAAATTAATGACTTAAAGAAATTTACCTAATTAATTAAATAATTAATTAATTTGAGTCAATGAAGTCTAATATTTTAATCGGAATTGACCTAGTACGACTTTAGGCATACCCCTATTGACTAATAACACCGAAAACAGTCCTAGACCAAAGCTCCATTACTGGCGCCAAGGTCTGAGCTGTAGCGCCACATTATGGAGTGTAGCGCCTGACGACAACTCTGTCGTCTGGCGCCAAGCTCCACAGTGCGACCCCAGTCCTGTTGCTTGGCCGACAGTTCGGATTATTGGTCGAGTCATCACCTAGGGTCTAATTAATCAGTCTTCTGTTTAATTCGGTTAATTTTGCTGTCAACAGTATTTATTTGAGTAGATGATCGAGTTTAGGCACTAAGTCCCATGGTCTTACACAAGATTCCAAGCATGTCACTTACACTCAACGCACACACCAATACCCATACTTTGATCATGATTAAGAGAGTCTTGTGTGTGCGTTTTTTCCGTCATTTTTTTAGGGGGGTAAGTCGGATATTAATCCTCCAATAAAAAAAAACAAACTATACTTAGTTCCCTAAAAATATGTACATTATTTTTGCAAAAAAAATATGCACCCTTTTCTTTTTTCCTTAAAATAAACCGTAAAGTCAAGTTGATTCGAGTCGAGTAATTAAAACGCAAAATGGTTTATTTACAGCGCGTGGTCAAGAAAAGAAGGACGGTTAATCAAAGACAACCTCTTCGTACAAGTGCAACTTTTCGACAAACCCATAGCTCGTAAGAGGAAAGCTAAGGTTATAATGGCAACACAAGAAGAAGTCAGTGATCTTAAGAACCAACTAGCTACCGTGACTGAGACACTGAAGCTTCTCGCACTCAAGATTGATGATCCCGTGAAGCAACAACAGATGGACCTCATGCAAGAGAGTTTAAGCAAGTTTTCTAGAGACTACAAGTTCCAAGAGCTTACATCACAAGGGGTCTCGGTGGACAAAGATCTTCTTCCGCAGAAGTTCAATGCCAACGACATCCCAAAATTAAGAGCAACCGACAACCCTTAATTTCATTTAAGAGCATTCGAAACAATAATGAGTATCAAGGGTATTGATAAGAAAGTGTTCCCTTCCCTGTTCTCACTATCTCTCGAGACCGTTTGCCAACAATGGTTCTTTTCTCTCGAGAAAGAAAAAACCTCTACTTGGGAGTCTATAGCAAACGCTTTCGTTGATAGGTACAAGTGCAACATTCAAGTCGAGACTGACCATAGGGAACTTGAAATCCTCAAGCAGAAAGAGAATGAAGGCTTCACCTCTTTCTTTAACAAGTGGAGAGAAACCTCAGCTAAGATGATTGAGGTGCCAAGTGAAAAAGAATCTGTGAGACTGTTCATAAAAAATCTCCAAGAAAAATATTCCAAGCATCTCAAATATCAAAATAATCTCCATACTTTCAAGGCTGTTTATGACATTGGGATCAATATTGAAGATAACTTGGCTAAATTAAAAGCTGCCAACAATAACTTCAACAGTGGCTGGAAAGGAAAGAAGAACGACAATCCTTCTTCTTCCAAAACCGCCCACTCAAACAATGTTAGCACCTTTAATTTAAGAGAAGTTCTTGCTATGAACAACCAAGGACAGAAGAAACCATTTAGGAGGAACTTCACTCCTATTGGCATGAGTTATGACACCGCATTTGATCGATTAAGTGCAAAAGGTCTTATAACTCCTATTGGACCATTTGGGGACCCACCAGTTGAGAAGAGGTCGGCTAATTGGAACCCCAATGCACACTGCAAGTATCACCAAGGTAGGGGCCATCTCACTGAAAACTGTTGGAAGCTTAAGGAAGCTATCCAAGACTTGATCGACAACAACAAACTGTCGTTGCCCCCTGCCAGTAAGAAGCCAAGCATTGACAATGCACCTCTAGCTCATACCCTGGCTATCTCCGATGAGGAAAACAAGGTTGACCCCTCCTCTCTCATTAGACCTGTCAAAGAAATCCGTGCCATAGAAAAAGAAGAGGAAATCTTTTTCGATGTCAAGGATAACCTTCCAGAACCGACAAATAAGGATGATATACAATTACTCACACTGTCTATGAGGGAAGTATTGCAACTACTACGTGAAGCTCTTAAAGCTATGAACGAACTCCATAAGAAATATGATGAGCTTCCACTTCTGAAAGATAAAAGAGAATTCACACCCATAGGAATGACCTATGATGCTATTTTTGATCGTCTTTATGATCAAGGACTAATCAAACCTATTGGTCCAACAGAGGATCCAATATTAGAAAAGCGATCTCCAAGGTGGGTTCCCAAATCCTACTGCAAATACCATCGAGGAAACGGTCATACCACTGATGAATGCTATAGGTTTCAAAACCTCATTCAAGATCTTGTGGAAGCTAATAAGATCTTATTACCTCTAGTTAGCAAGGGAACGACTTATGAGGCAAAGCATTTTCCCTTACAAGTCACTGAAAGACCCAAGAAGAGCAATAGAATTTACACTCCAATTGGGATCCCATATGCACAAATGTTCGAAATGCTCTCCGAGAGTGGCGAGATCAAACCTCTCGAACTGAGACCATTTGAATCATTGAAAAGGACAAATAGATATTACTGTCAGTATCATCAATCAGGGGGTCACACTATAGAAAACTGTTTCGAATTCAAGGATTTGGTACAGAAAATGATTGATGAAAAGAAACTAGTCCAAGTTCAGCAAGAAGAAGATGCAACCATTAATGGAGTTTGGGACAACGATGAAGAAGATGTCTATCTAAAGGACCTAGTAGCACTTCCACCTTCTGTGTCATATACCACAGATGATGTTTGGGGTGAAGAAGACTCATTAATAGATGTCCTCACAAGATCTGGGAGAATGTAACCTCCCGTTTCAACACAACCTATGCCAACCACACAACAAGTTCCCATACCTATCATTGAAGACAATGATATTGTTAAGCAGTTTAAGAAGACAAAGGTTGAGATGAATGTATGGAAACTTCTGGCAACATCTCGAGAACATAGGTTGGCTGTAATGAATTCCTTGGACAAAATTGGGATAGACTTTGACACCACTCCTGAGGGACTAGCCAACTTCCTCACAAGTGACCTTCCTAGTCCGATTAATTTGATCACCTTTTCTGACAAAGATTTACCCCCAGAAGGTGACAAACATTACAAGGCATTAAACCTCATAGTAGTTTGCAAGAGGATGAATGTTCCTTTGACTCTTGTAGACAATGGATCGGCTATCAATGTCTGTCCACTTAGAACTGCGAGAATGCTCGGCATAAGGGACGAAGATTTAACTCCGTCTACACAAGGAATAACGGCCTACGATAATACTCGTCGTCAAGCTCTTGGCAAGATTACCCTAAATGTAACGGCAGGAGCAATAGAACATGCTACTACTTTCCAAGTAGTGTAAATCAAAGCTTCATTCAACTTATTGTTGGGACGCCCTTGGCTTCATGATCTAAAGGCCGTCCCTTAATCTCTCCACCAACAAGTGAAAGCTATAGTTGGAGGAATTCCAATCACCATCGATGCTTCGCCTATGAGGATCATATCTATAGAAAATCCAATTATTAATGTGGAGCACGACAAGGATGATGAAGATTTATGGGGCTTTAACGAAGAAGTCTCCTTAATCCAGGAGGATGAAAGGACCCCTCTTTGCCATGACCCCCATTCCAATTGATTGTCAACGCCATGCTGAAGAAACAAGGACTTTTTCCTAGGATGACCTTAGGAAAGAAGAAAGGAATGGCAAAATCACTGGAGTCACCTGGCCTCCCTAAGTTAGACACTTTCGGACTTGGTTTCGAACCGACTCGGAAAGATCTCAAGCAAGCCCAGGAAAAGTCAAACGCACGTAGGGATGCTCGCATTCAAAAGAAAGCAATCCCAATGAATCAATACCCTCTTACGCTTAACGGACAGTTTATAAAAGAAGGAGAGGACTATCCATGCCATGAATTTCTTGAGCTATTTGTTGTAAACGGCATATGACAACCAGGATTCGAGATTTTCTTGGATTGCTACTTCATTGATGAAATCCCAACTCCTGTCCACAAGGAGAAAGCACCCCCATGCTTTGACTTTAACGTCATGGGATTACTGTTTGGGCGAGAAAAGAATGAGCCAACTTATAAAGAGGATAACTCCTCGCTCATTCAAACAGTCCTACAAAGTGAAAGCTTCTATCCCTCGAAGCTAATTACTCCAGCTGAAGGATCACTACAAGGGTGGCGCAAGACTATCAAGGTGACTACTCCGAGCGGAAGGAAGATATCCATCACGACAGGGCAAGGACCGATGTTTGAAGAGTCGTCTGAGTCAGAGTCCAAGTCAGAGTCTTTCCCTTTAGAGTCTTCTAAGTCTTAAGTAATAACACCTCCCCCTCCTATTTCCTCTCCTAAGATAGTTAGTGATCCAGTCCCTGAGGACATATCACTCTTTGATGTAATAATGATCTCAGAGTATAATAATATTTCTCATTCTCCTTACTTCTCGTGTTCTTCTCTAACCCAAGATGACGAGCATTGCTTAACTAACAATGAAAAAGACAAAGAAATTATTAAAGCAATGGAAACACTCGAAAAGAAAACACCGGTAATTGAAGAGACTGAAACAGTTGATATCTCGAATGATTCAACTCATAAAAGAGAAGTTAAAATCGGATTAACATTGGATAAACAAGAAAGAACCGATTTATTTATCTTACTTAAAGAATTTATCAACGTATTTGCTTGGTCATATGAAGATATGCCAGGCATTAATAGAGAAATAGCTTAACACACTATACCACTAATTCCATGAATGAAACCTGTAAAACAAAAGTTGCGTCGAATGAAACCCGACGTAGCCCTTAAAATAAAAGAAGAAGTTCAAAAACAGATAACTGCAGGTTTCATCAAGGTATCCAAATACCCCAAATGGGTCGCCAACGTCGTCCCAGTTCCAAAGAAAGACGGAAGGGTAAGGATGTGTGTCGACTATCGAGATCTAAATAAGGCAAGTCCAAAGGACGACTTCCCTTTGCCACACATCGATATTCTGGTAGATAACACGGCAAATCACGTGCTTCTTTCGTTTATGGATGGATACGCAGGTTACAACCAGATTCTCATGGCAGAAGAAGACATGGAGAAAACAACCTTTATAATGCCATGGGGCACTTACTGCTACACGGTAATGCCATTCGGGTTAAAAAATGCGGGTGCTACTTACCAACGTGCAGCAACTGCCTTACTCCATGACATAATGCATAAAGAAGTCGAAGTATATGTCGACGACATGATTGTAAAATCAAAAGACCGTCCAGGCCATCAAGTAGCCTTAAGGAAATTTTTCAAAAGGCTAAGAAAATATAATATGAGGTTAAATCCATCAAAGTGTGCTTTTGGAGTCACCTCAGGCAAGCTCTTGGGTTACGTCATAAGCTCTAGAGGAATAGAGGTAGACCCAACCAAGATCAAAGCAATCATGTCAATGCCACCGCCCAAGACTGAGAAACAGATTCGAGGATTTATTGGCCGATTGCAATACATAAGTAGGTTCATATCAAAACTGACGACGATATGTGAACCAATCTTCAAAAAACTCAAGAAGAATGTACCTGTAATATGGGATGACGAGTGTCAAAAAGCCTTTGAAAAGATCAAAGCCTATCTCGCAAATCCTCCCGTATTAGCACCAGCACTTCCCGAAATACCTCTTAGGTTATATTTGACGGTTACCAAAGAGACAATGGGAGCTATGCTAGCACAAGAGGTAGAAGGGAAAGAGAACGCAATCTATTACCTAAGCAAAAAGATGCTCCATTATGAAGCACGCAATACACCGCTCGAGAAGTTGTGCCTTGCCTTGGTGTGGGCCACAACTAAGTTAAGACATTACATGTTGGTGCACACCGTTTTCGTAGTCTCCTGATAAGATCCACTCAAGTATCTATTCGAGAAATCTACACTCAATGAACGCATATCAAGGTGGATAGTCAATCTAGCCTAGTTTGATCTAAGGTTTATGCCACAAAAAGCTATCAAAGGATCCGTGGTGTCAGACTTTCTAGCAGATTTTCCAATAGAAGACTCGACGCCAATGCAAGATAATGAATTTCCAGATGAAGACCTAATGGTCACTGAAGATGATACTTGGACCTTGTACTTCGACGGAGCCTCAAACTAAAAGGGATGTGGCGTTGGAGTATTAAAAGTATCACCTAAAGAAGAGCATGTTCCAATCTCCATAAAACTTGATTTCGACGTTACCAACAATGCTGCTGAATATGAAGCATGCGTGGTAGGCCTTGAAACAACTTTGGCATTGGGAGTAAAGAAGTTAAGGATATTCGGAGACTCTTCTTTGATCATCAATCAGATATCTAAAAGGTGGAAGGTAAGGAGCAAAAGTCTAGCCCCTTATCAAATCTATCTGGAAACTCTTACTGATCAATTAGACAAGGTAGAATATACATATCTACCTAGAGAGGAAAATTAATTTGCCGATGCCTTGGCAAGATTAGCCTCAATGGTTAGGATTCCCACGGAAATCGAGCAAATGCCTTTAACTATAGAAAAAAGGCACAAACCAGCATACATCCAGGCTATAGAAGACAACGAATTAGTCCAAGGCGAAGAAGAAGAAGAAGAAGAAGAAGAGCCGTGGTACACAAACATACTCAACTACGTCACCAAAGGAGAATACCCTACTCATGCTGACAAAAGAGCGAAACGAGCATTGAGGCTTTTGGCTTCCCAATATGTATTTATTGACAACGAGCTACATAAAAGGGTACCTAAAGGTCAAGCTCTCTTATGTATAGAAAAGAAGGATGCACAAATAGCAATGAGAATAGTCCACGAAGGAATCTGTGGCACTCATGTAAATGGCAAAATGTTAGTCCAGAAAATAATGCGAGAAGGATATTATTGGGCTACAATGAATAGGGATTGCCATCAATATGTAAAAAGATGCCCTAAATGCCAAATTTACGCCAATTTACAACATGTCCCTCCATCTTTGCTCTATACCTACACATCGCCATGGCCATTCTCTACATGGGGAATTGACATCATTGGTAAAATCACTCCCCCAGGAACAGGAGGCCATGAATTTATTCTAGTAGCAATTGATTACTTCACAAAGTGGGTCGAAGCGCAATCATACGCTAAACTTACTGCAAAACATGTAGCACTCTTTATCGAGAGAAATATTATTTGCCGATACGGAGTCCCACATGAAATGATAAGTGACAATGGAACTCACTTTCAAGCCGAATGTGAAGAATTGCTACAAAAAATACGGCATTCAACATCATCATTCTTCCCCTTAGAGACCTCAAGCAAATGGAGCAGTCGAGGCAGCTAATAAAAATTTAAAGACTAATCATCGAGAAAATGACGGAAAATTATAAGGATTGGCCTGACAAACTTCACTTCGCATTGTGGGGTTACCGCATGTCAATCCGTACATCAACAGGAAATACGCCATTTTCATTGGTATATGGAATGGATGCCGTACAACCTATCGAACTAGAAATACCATCCCTACGCATTGCGTTAGAGAGTAAACTCAATGAAGTTGAATGGATTAGGGCAAGATATGAAGAATTGATTCTACTCGACGAGAAACGACTAGAAGCTCTACATCACACTCAATGTTACCAAACTCGTATGGCTAGGCATTTTAATAAGAAGGTCAAGACAAGAAATATAAAAATAGGAGACTTGGTGTTAAAAGCACTAAGGAAAAACGTTTTAGACCCAAGGGGTAAATTTAGACCTAATTGGTCTGGACCCTACATTGTCAAAACAATCCTGTCAGGAGGTGCAGCAAAACTAACTGATATGGATGGCAATGAATTCTCAAACATGACAAATCTTGACCAACTTAAGAAATACTACCCATAAGTACTTGAGTAGGATACTCAAGAGAGCTACAGTCGACCTGATTCCTTAAGAAAGGATACGTAGGCAACCCTTTACGGCTGCGGCCACTTTATTTTATGACATCATTAATTAAAAATTCAACAGAAGATCAGAGAATTATCGGCGTCGTAGAAAAGAACTTGGCGCCAGCCAGCAATCATCAGCGCCAGCCGATGAAATTGGCGCCTGGCGCCAGACTTAAATGACAGGCACCAAATGCCAATAACTGGCGCCAATTTGGAAATAAAATTTGGGCGGATTTTGGTGTTTTTCGGAAAATTTTCGACTTTCGTACTCGAAGAATTTCCGGAAAATTAATTTTTTTCGGTTTTCATTGCTTTAATAAAATAAATTTAAAGTAAATAATTTAATTAAAAGTTGAAATTTCATTAATAAAATAAAATTACATTATTGATGGAATTTAAATAAAGCTTAAATAAATTAACTTTAAATAAAGAATAACAAACTAAGTCTAATAAATTGAAAGACAAGCAATGCTCCTAATCTTTCTTTTCCTTTCTAGCTCTTTTCCAATTTTTGTCTGCTTCCTCCTCCTCATCCATAACTTTAGCTAGTAGGCATCCTTTAGAGGACCTACATTCAATTTTAGAGTAGATAGTCTCTCCTTCAGCTAACACTCCATGCTTCTTTTCCACCCAAGCCCTTTTATATGTGGTGTTAGCTTTCCTTTTCCCTTTATCTTTGGTAGTATTTTTCTTCCTAGGCATTGCAGGTGTTTTAAATTCAATTCTTGCACCTAGGCGTTCCTTGGTAGGAATCACCATGTCACCCAGACGACTCTTCACATCAGTTTACCCTGATTTTTATTCGAATCCTTCAAAGGTTTCTTCAGCAACCACTTCTTCACATCATTGGGCAAAGAAGGAGGAACCTTTTGGGTAATCACTTCCCATAAAGGTCTAGCACCCCAGTAAGCATCAAATCTGTCTACTTCTTGGGAAATAGGGTACTCAAAGGGAGGACGAAGATCCCCGGAAGGAATATTCTGAAGCAAGCCGTATTGTCTTTTTACCCTGCAGGGATAATAACAAGTCACACGAGACAAGCTTGGAAGACGGCAGAAAGGTTGCTTGTTAACACCAACCATCCTTTCTATTTTCCATCATGGGACGACCCACTTGATAGCAAAATCATGTGATTTGAAGACTTTTCTCCACCCATGGCGCCCAATCTTAGGGAATCGTTTCTTCCTTCTCACAAAGCAATTGGGAGTATACTTCTCGATATCGTCCGGAGGGCTAATTAATCCTAGCCATTCCATTAGCCACATATGTAAAAAAATTGCAATGCAAATAAATTATTATTACAATACAAAAATATTTTTTTGATTTCTGTAATTAAAAATATTATTTTTCTACCTGTAATAAAATTGGAGAGCCGCGAAAAGGTGCTTTTGGTCCCTTTTCAATTCATCTAGACTAATCATAGTCTCTCCAACTATTAATGGTATTGGATTTCTCCCTAATTTAATTTGTTCTAGTACAGTGGTTATAATTGATAGACCTTTATTATTTTTACCACTACTAAGAAAAAATTGGCTAAGCATGCAAAATAAGAACGCCCTTCTTCTATATATATGAAAAGATTCAGAAAGAGGTTTATCAAAATAATGGCGTGCGAATTCTTTCAAGTTAACTATGTTGCCATCTGCTATTTTTGATAAATCCGTTTCTTTTAAATTAAAGAAGCGTTCAAAATCCTTATAAAAGTATGCATCTACTCTAGGGATTACTACGAGGTCTATTGTAGGGAAGCCTAAAATAGCACCAAATTCCTCTGGCAAAGGGCTAATCTCATCGTACCCTATTCTGAAACAATGAGTATCAACATTCCAAAATTCTAAAGCGGTATGTATGAAGTCTAGGTCAAGATCTACCCCTTTGATGCCATAAATTCCCCCCAAGTGAAATAAATCTAATTCTTTTCAGTCTCTAGCATTAAGAGATCGACACCATTCATGAGTGTATTGGGTGAAGGTTTTGGTGACTAAAGACATGATTATTATTTTTTCTAAAGCAGAGAATTATTTTATTCGCTGGAATTATGAGAAGAATCGGCTGGGCAGGGGGCTATTTATACACAAACTGCGAGAAGTTTCAATCACAATGAAATACAGTATCAACGTCAATTGGCGTCAAAACCCCGTAATTGGCGCCAGCCGCAAGCGCTTGGCGCCACGCGCCAAGTGTAGCGCCTGGCGCCACGCGCCATATTGTGGCGCCAGCTGGCGCCAAGTTGCCACATCAGCCGCGCATGCTTAACTTGCATTTTAATATTAAACTCGAGTCGGCTAATGACCTTATGTCTCCGTTTATTTTTCCTAAACATCTTTTTTATCCTTTTTCATAATTACTTAAAATAACTATTATTTTTTATTCTTTTTTTTTTGGATTTTATTTTATATTCCAAACACCCGACATTTTATTCGAGTTTTTCCTTTTTTATTTTTCTTTTTTTGGGGGAGAGAGTCGGATACCCTCCATCAATAATAAAAATGACGGAATTTTTGCAAAAAATTGTTTGTCACACTTCTCTTGCACACACTAACATACACATAATAATAACAAACAAATAAACTCATAATAGCATAAATATACAAAATATGTCTAAGGATAGTGAGTCTAAAGCAAAGTTCTATGAAAAGTCCAAATAAAATATACACAGGAACAAACTACGGCGCCGGAGGACGTATGCCCATCATATCATAAAAATGCGCCGTACGAGAAGTCACCTCTCCACCAGCTCCACCAGCTCCAATCTTCGTAGGGGGAGGAAGACTCAATGTAGGACCACTCCAGCCAGGATCAACCTGAGGCTGAGGCTGCGGAGGCTGCTGTGATGACGAGCCTATTTCGTACATCCCACCACCTCTGAAAGCCGAGGTAGCCTCTCCTACCGGTGCAACTTGAGCACCCTCAGAAGAAGATCCTGAGCCCTCTTCAACGTCAGCACCAGCAGCCACAGAGCGACCACCTCTACCCCCTGACGAATAGGCTGGCCTTGCAAAAAGAATTAAATCAGAGACAAGGTAAAATTGAAGCAGCAATGCAAAAAAAAAAAAAAGGTAAAGAAAGGCTACCTCTCGGATGACGTCATCCCGACGACAAGTGGCCGCATTCCTCATCCGGACAAGCTGGCTCCGAAAGGCATCTATGCATCGTGCCATCACCGAAACCACCTCGCGTGAAAACTGTCAGAAAAATAAGTCAGTAAATATGCTTGATATATGAACACAAAATTGTGAATATCTAGGCTTACTTGAGTCTGGTGGTGAGGAATCAACCGCTCTACGAAGCGCTCGCCCTCGGGAGCCGGAGTAATCATCTCCTCGATCGGCCCGTACATCCCCTGGTAGTGGATGGACAAACGGGGTGGCACGAACTCAGCAGCACCGTCCTGATAAAACAAGAAAAAAAACAGTAAAACATTACTTGGGGGCTACTTAATGGAAAGTAAAAGCTGAAGAAATCTTACCCTCACATCCTCAGCTGGTACGGGGGCTGGAACTAACAAAGGTAGTAGCTCCTCAGCATACCACCGCCCGAGGATCACATAAGACCGCCAAGGGGTACCAGCTCCCTCAGACATGCTCGACAACCGCGCATCATCGAACATATGACGTGGTGGAGCAGTAGGAACGACGAAGACATCAGAGGAATGCTGTCTAGCAACCCTCTCTCTTAAGTACGCAATCGCTCCATAAATCCCCAGAAAATAGCAACGCTCAGCAGAATACTGTGCGGCTAACCCAGGGAATGTCCAACCTCCCCACGGCCGGTATACCACCTCAGGCCCCTACAAAGAGCATCAATCAAGCGAGAATATACCTAAAGCACCGCGGAAAAGCAAAATAAACAATAAAAGTCGTATCGAGATGATCAAGTTCCGGACATGTGTAGTAGACATATCCACATGATGGCCGCCCTAAGAGGCGCTCAGTGGAAATCCCCGCGGCGATTGTATCGCCGGCGCTGCAGAAGGAAAGTACTCGTAGAACCAGATCTACAAGGAATTAAAATTGTGAGTAAATGCTAGCCAAATGTGTAGAGCTAAACTTTATACGGAATAATGTTTACCTCTACGACCTTCCAAAAGGCAGACAAAGCAACGTTCGTCCCAAAGGACCGGTGTCGACACGAGTCCCTCAGCGCACGAACGAAGTCAGCATAGGCCAAGTTAGCCCAGTCATAAGTCCTGATCCGGTGAAGATCACGGACAGAAGGAAGATAGTAAAGCAACGCCCTACTACCTTTGTTAGGGGAGAATGTCCCTGACAATAACATCAGCGCAAAGATGCGCACCCGCTGCTCTTGGGTGGTCGCATCGTCATCAAGATTCGCTGCCAGTGTCGAGCGGCGAATTCCCCTAGCGCTAAACTGAGTCGTCTCGACCTCAGCTCGGGCCCGAATAGTGATTGGCCATAACAGCTCCTCGACCTCTGAAGAAAAGACGTCGATTCCACTGTCAAACGGCAGTGGCACAGAAGTGAACTCCATTCCTGTGATGAGACTGAAGTCCGTAGGGGTGACCATCATCTCGCCCCAGGGGAAATGGAAGGTGTTGGTGGTGTCCCATAAGAACTCCACCAAAGCGCGCACTACATGGTGACCCCCGCTGGAGGCAACCATAGCCTCGGAGGTCTCGAACATAGTAGCTAGTCCGCAAGACTCCCATAGGAGTCTCGTCTCAAGATCCTTGGCGATGTACATCCTATACAAATCGCCCAAACCATCACCGCCGAAGCCATGATGCCGCGTCCTCTCAGGCGTGATGCCACGTCTCACCCTCTCAGAAATATGGTGGACGGGGGCGAAGAACAGGGTCCGGCTCCGACGTCGTCCTCCACGAGCTCATGCTCCCGTCTGGTGTTTCGGGACCGTGAACCCGAACCTCATTGTTTAGCCATGCTACATTGTGTAAAATCATCATAAATTAAGGTTCTATAGTATCTAAGGTTCGCCTAGCCGCATGATACTATGTTCGCAAAAACAGAGTACGTAGTACTAAAACAGAGCACAAATTCGAATTGAGCATAACGACATTTTTCAAGCAATCAAACAATTTCTTGCGACTCTATAGTGATTACTGTGACTAATTGAACAAGAATTGCTAGCAAAAAACATCAAGAACAAGTCACATTGTTCTTCACGACCTTAAGAGGTCCAACAATGGCAAATTGCTCATTTCTTCACCAAATTGAGTCAAACAAGTCTCAAATTACTCCCAAGGCAATATACAAACATAATCAAGCAATTTCATGGCATAAAACTTGACAAACAAAGCGAATTGAGCATTATAAGTTTCGAATTTACATGAAATTTGTGAATAAAACATGCCAAAAATTCATGAAAACCAATGTGAGTTTGAAGAAAACTTATGTAGATCGAGATAATAGATGAAAAGAGCTTTGATTTGCAACAAATTTGGGCGAATTTGGTTGAGAAACGAGTAAGAACCGAGAAATTGAAGTTTCGGGTTTCTTCGAGTAGTTTCGCGACGAGCATAGCAGCGAAATGAAGAGGAAAGGGGTATTTAAGGAAATACCCGTGCTGGCGCCAAGCCCTATGCATTGGCGTCAAAAATTAGGCTTGGCGCCTGGCGCCAATATCAGCGCCTGGCCTTAAGGCTAATAAGGTGGCGCTGATGGTCTTTCAGTGGCGCCAGAGCACCCACCCACCTGATGGGGTTGTTCTACCTTTTTGCAACATATTTTTGGGTTCCTTGGTACCCCAGTTAGCCCCTCTAAGCAATTTGACATGATTTAGTAATCGGCTTAATTACCTAAAGTGATCGACCTGATGGAAGATCGTCTCACTTAGCTTAAAGCGCCTAAGCATTGGCTCACTAACAAAAAGCACCGACATATAGGTTTAAAAGAAAAAGAGCACAGACATACATGTTTAAAGCAACGGAAGCGCCGACATACAAGCATAGCGGGAGCAAAGTCCAGGCAAACTTTTAAAGATCGACAATCGTGGGTCTTCGGTAATTTCCTTTGGAAAATTATCGCATCAAATGAGGATGACTTCAAGAGAGGATATCTTCGGCGACCATTCCCTAGCTTGTGGAGTGTTGTCACAAACGACTGGAGGTAATTTCGGGCGAAGTTGTCTTCGATCATATTCCCTTAGGCATGGAAGATGGTCATAATGCGGATGGAGATTGTTTGAAGAGAAATAATCTTCGATAGTATTCCCTTGGACGTGGAATATTATCTATGCGGTTGGAGATTGTTTTAAGAGAAATAATCTTTGATAGTATTCCCTTGGACGTGGAATATTATCTATGCGGTTGGAGATTGTTTCAAGAGAAATAATCTTCGATAGTATTCCCTTGGACGTGGAATATTATCTATGCGGTTGGAGATTGTTTCAAGAGAAATAATCTTCGATAGTATTCCCTTGGATGTGGAATATTATTAATGCAGAAGAGGATCGTTTCAGGCAAAGCAGTCTTCTATATTGGAAGCAGTTACGGGCGTAGCAGTTTTCAAGCGGGATGGCATTCTCTAGCTTGCAGGAGGTTATCAAAACAACATCAAAGCAGCAACAATCGGTTACTTTCAGAGACGTGTGCTCGACGGTGCAAAATACGCGTTTCTTAACTCTTCTATCTGTTTAACTAACGCTAGTTTTGCAGGTATCGGCGTTACAAGAGTGATTTAGGATTGCAGAAAGTTCTAAATCATTCTCCGTCCCTATCGCTACTTTGGCTTTCATTTTTTGAAAACTTGCGTTTCTCCAAACTCAGTCAAAGTGGGGGCTTCTGTAGACACCCTTTTGTGTATCCCCAAAACCAAACCCAGTGATGAGTACCTTTCACGTCGAATCATAATCGAATGAAGTGAAAGTGTGGAAAGTCTAGTGTTGCGGAAAGTTTTCTATTCTCTTCTCTGTGTTTTTGAAAACTTATTTTAAGAAAATAGCCAATCCAGTTTGTTTGGTCCATGATATGGGTCCAATAATAGTGTAGTTGGATGGGGTTTGACAAGAGCTTTCCAACGATATATTATAATCCCAATTCTGATGAATATTGAAGAAGTTATGGCCAAATTACTAAACTGGGCCCGTTTTGAGCTTTATATACGGGAGGGCCTAATATGATTTATGATTCCGAATGCAATTAGGAATGGTTTTAACCTTCTATAATTTTCTAGAAGGTTCTTTTCATTCCTAATTCAATTAGCATTGATAAATTGACTTTTGACTTTTCAGAGTTTTAATTAAAATCAAATAGCATTTTTGAGGAAATTATATGATATTATCCTCTCGTACGACAAACTTATCTGATTTTCGAAAACGCGTTAAGATCAGACTTGGCGCCTGACCCCAGGCTTTGGCGCCTGGAACCAGGCCTGGCGCCTGGCGCTAGTGTTGGCGCCTGCGCTAGTTAGCCAGGGTTGGCGCCAACTCTGTTTTTTGTGCGTCAGACTCTGTTTTGTTTATTTTATCTTTTTGGCTAATTTTCTTTATAAATATCGTATTAAAAACTCCGTTTTCATTCACCAATTCTCATCAACAATCGGTTTCATTCGCAAATCATTAATTCTTTAGTATTCTTTAAATCATTCATCGTTTTCTTTTTCTTCTAAACTTTGTTTTTGAATACAAAATTCCGCATTCACAAGATCTAGTAACACCTAGCCATATTCGAAGTTGCCTTCGCCCTAGACGTAAAAGGTTTTAATTTCTGAGGGTTTGGTCCCAAATCTCTATTTCAATTATTAAATTTAATTTTGTTTGTTTATTATTTTCCTTGAAGTTACTAACGTGTGTATTTTGTTATTAGAAAGAGGTATGAGGCATCAAAGTAAGTGCTTTAATTGATTTATTGATATTATGATGTAGAAATCATGTTTATATTGTTATTATGATATTCCTAGTATCATGTCTAGGGTAATTTTAATATTAAATATGATTGCTATGATGCCTTTTATTCTCTTCCATAATATTTATGATTGTTAGTATCATGTTAGGGTTAAAGATTTGATTTTTATTGCTTAGTGACATGTTAGGGTTTGTTATTAATCTTGTTAATATCATGCCTAGGATCTTTCTATTATTATTATGCTTTAATATTAACATGAACATGATTATGATTATAATTGTTATAATTTATGATGATTATGAATATTATTATTATTATGATTATGATTATGATTATTATTACTATTATTATTATTATTATTATTATTATTATTATTATTATTATTATTATTATTATTATTATTATTATTATGATTATTTTATTTATGATTATTATTATTCATGTTTATTCTAATGATTTATTATTATTATGTTGCTTGATATTTTATTTATATTTATTGCTTGATCACGCCTTTTATGCATGTTTAAAGGGAATTTGGTACTTGTAATCACTCTTAATGTGATATTTAATAATCTTGTTTAGGGTTAATTTGATTATAATTCAAGTGATCACCAATAATAGTTTGTTTTTGCATTAATATTCAACCAACATGGATAAACAGGTTTAGGGTTAATCCTATTGATTGCATGTTAATTAGAAAGCGCACATGAATATGATCAGAATAAAGTAGAGGCCTATTATTAGGGCAGGTTCAATCTCTTTTAGGTTGGATTTGTACCTTCATCCCCGAACCCTTATTTGGTTCTAGACCTTATGGAGTTGACGATCTCTTGGATCGTTAAGGGGTGTAACCTTCATCCTATGAACGGTTTACAAGTTCCTAAAAAAACTTGTTGGCGACTCTTTTGCTCTATCTTCTTCCCTTTTGGACGCCACCGTACTTTAGTGTATGATCACAGTGGGGTTCAAGCTAGTGGGATTAAAGCTTGAAATTATTCCCTACAGCATGCAATCAATAGGTTAACCCTAAACCTGTGTTAATCTATGTTGGTTGAATATTAAATGCGCAAACAAAACTATTATTGGCGATCACTTGAATTATAAATCATATTAACCCTAAACAAGATTATTCATTATTTTATTAAGCGTGATTACAAGTACCAATTCCCTTTAAACATGCATAAAAGGCGTGATCAAGCAATAACAATAAATATAATCAAGCAACATTATAATCATCATCATAATAATAACAATCATGTTAAAGCATAATAATAGCAAGATCCTAGGCATGATACTAACAAGATTAATAACAAACCCTAGCATGTCACTAAGCATCAAAGATCAAATATTTAGCCCTAATATGATACTAACATGCTATTAGGAAAGACAATAAAAGGCATCATAGAAATCATAATTGACATTATATTCTTTACCCTAAACATGATACTAGGAACTTATTGTTGTCACCCTAAACATTGTACTTAGAAAAGCATCCTAACATGATACTAGGAACCAAAATAACAACCTAGACAATATTTCTATATCATAATATCAATAAAGACAATTAAAGCACTTACTTAGATGCCTCGTATCTCTTTTTAATAACAAAGTACACGCGTTATTAACTTCAAGGGAAATATAAATCAAAACAACTAAATCAAATAATTGAAATAGAGAATTAAGAAAGTTTAGACTAGATTTAGGACCAAATTCTTAGAAATCAAACCTTCCACGTCTAGGGCGAAGGCTACTTCAAACTTGGCTAGGTGTGTCTAGATCTTGCGAAAGCGGAATTTTGTTTGTGAAATTTAAGCGTATGAAGGGTAAAACCGTAATTTCCTTAAAAACACTTCTTTTATTCTAAATAAAACTCGTAAAACTCAATTTATCAATGTTAATCAAATTAGGATTCAAAAAAACCTTCTAGAAGATTCTAGAAGACTATAATCAATCCTAATTGCATTAGAAATGATAAATCATAATAGGCCCTCCTCTAGATCATTGGGCCGCATATAAAAATCAAACCGGGCCCAGTTTAGTAATTCGGTCATAACTTCCTCATTATTCATCGGAATTGGGCTTATAATATATCGTTGGAAAGCTCTTTTTGAATCCAATACAAATACACCATTATTGGACCCTTGTCATGGACCAAACTAAACTGTATTGGCTATTTTCATAAAAATAGGTTTTCAAAAACAGAGAGAAATTAAAGAAGAGATTTAAAAATTAACTGCAACACCAGACTTTCCACACTTTCACTTCATTCGATTATGATTCAGTGTGAAAGGTATTCATCACCGAGTTTGGTTTTGGGGAGACACAAATGGGTATCTACACATATGCTGCATATCTAAGCAAACAAACACTACACTATGCCCTGTACCTATGTGGTTGACCTTGCAACTTTCCAAAAGTGCTCTTTGTAGATGTTGCTCCAAATGTTCCTACTGCAGTACCTAGTATCTACATCATGCATAATTGTAGCAAATGCATCCAACAGGCCTTGTTTCATATGTTTAAAATTAGCAATAAGCAATAAGCTAACTTAATTGGATTTTGGTTTGGAAAATGAACTAAATTGTAAGCGATATAACTATCTTTTGCCTGTCACTCATGTAAGTGAGTTCAGCAGTTTCATGAACCCAAGTCACAGAGTCTGCAACTAATGCTATGTGTTGAATTATGCCTTCGTAAGTGATGAGTGCCATAAAATGGCACTCATTTGATGAACATTTAGGTTTTTCTTACCTTATTTTAATAGCCTTTTTTCTTAATAAATGCTTAGTTTCATGCTTTTTCCCTTCATTTCCCTTTTCTCTCCTGTTTTGTGTTTTTAAGGTTTTTCTTGTGTTTTCTCCTTTATTTCTCTTCCTTTTGTGGTTGTAGGTATTGTACGAGGTTCGGGCCTCGATATTGATGATTTTATAAGTTGGAAGATACTTTTGGAGTAAGCTTATAGCTTTGAGAAAGCTCAAGATGCAAGGAAGTGGATGCTCCAAGTTCTTGCTCTTGCGCTCTCAAGCCGTGCTCGCATGAAGAAGTAGTGTTGATCCCACCAAAAGTGCTCAAACTTACTGCCTTTACCATCATACATCATCCAGAGTTTGCGAGGTCATTATTGAGCGCACGAGCAACAAAGAAAGTCGGAAGAAACCCATATCGGAGCGGGCGCTCCTCCTCTACTTTGCGGCTTCGATCGATCTCTTTTCCACGCCTCTGTAAATAACTTTCCTTACCCGATTTTTGAAATGAAGTTTTAGACATAATTTTGATCATAATATTAGCTTTGTTGAGAGATTCTCTCTCTAGTTTTAGGGTTAGTTTAGGAGTATTCTTAAAGAGAGAAAATGAGGAATTTCAATGGTGATTGAGAGATTGAAGATTCAATGGTGAAAATTGTGTTGATGATCTTCTCTATTATCAATGAGAATTTCTATCTCTATCACATTTTATTGCTTTGTTTAATATTCTTGTTTGTTTAGATTGATTTTGATGTTTGATGCTTGATTGGTGTAGTTGTTCTTCATATATTATTGATTCTTGATTTCCTTAGTTGTTAATTGATAAGATGATGGTGTTAGAGTAGTTGTTTGGCTAGAGATTGGGTAAAACTTGTATGATTGATTGTTTGTGCTTAATTTGGGAATTGTGTTGATTGGTTGTTGAGATTAAACTTATTAATGGAAATTGTGCATGTGTGTAATTCGATTAGGCCTTGAGAATTGTGCTAGATTGCATTGTGAGTGTACATTGATACGGACCATTGATTTGTAGCTTGCAATTGTCGATTGAGCTTGGTTTGTGACATTCCTAGTTAGAGTCTCTCGTAGTTGGCACTAGCCAGACCTCTAGGAGATAGCTTGACGAGCTCTTTTGATTGCTCTTACCATTAGTCTTCGCAACCATTGATTTGCATGTTGTTCCCGAGTTGCTACAATTGTCATGATTACTTGTTGATCCCTATTCTTAGTGTTTTATTTTTTTATTTTCTTTGTTTGTTAATTGTTAGTGCTCTCTCTTTATCTTTGTCTTCGACCTAGCTTAGGCACCCAAATTGAAAGCGCTTGAACATTACTGTTCCTTTGGGTTCGACCCTTGACTTGCCTCTATACATATATTTTGCTTTGTTAAGTGTTTATAAATTTAGTTTGACCGAGGGAGGATTAGTTAACGACCTAGTCTTCACCCCTCGTCAAAATGGCGCCGTTGCCAGGGAATGGTGTCTATGTTTGAGTGTTTTTTATTGCTTGAGTCTAGGTCTTTGTATATACTTTTGTTTTATTTGATTTTTGTTTGTTTTGTGAAGAAAAAAATGGCACGTCTCTTATTTCCTCAATATGATAATGAGCCTTTTTGTGAATATTTTAATAGACTTGGGGATTTCTTAATTATAATTATTGTAATCTTTGGGTAGCTTGTGAGATTTATTATTTTGGTTTGAATGAGCAAATTAGGAATGAAGTTGAATGCATGCATAATGGTGAATTTAGAGCATTGTGAACAGATGATTCTTGGGATTTCTATGTTTGGTTTGCATGGGGTGTCTATAATAGGGGTAATCATGTTTTCAATATTGATTTTCAATGTCTTGATTCTTCTAATATTAGCATGAATTCCCATAAATTGTCATATTATCCCATGATTGAACCTAGAACAAATGATTTCAACTCTATTTCCTCTTTTGTTCATGATGATGAGGTGCATGCTCAAGTTGATGCTAATGGTGTGTTTCAATTTTCTTCATTATTTACCATGCCTTCTTGTGATGTAGTTCATTCCCTTAATAACGATCCTCATATGCTTGATTGTGCCCCCTTTCCCCTTATTGAATGAAAATGCTCATGATTTTAATGTGCATGGTCCTACCCTTTGTTATAATTCTTCTTTTACTATTGATCAATCAACCCTCTTTGCCTTTTCATTCTCCAAACTCTTGTGATGAGTTTTTAGTCCCCTATAGCCAAATTGATGAATCTTTGAGGGAGTTGGAGATGAATCCTAATCTTAGGTCCTTAAAGAGACAAATTATGGAAACTTTAAGAAGCCAATTGGAGATGATTAGAGAGCGTGAAGAAATTTTTAATGAAGAATTGAAAAGAAAATAAGAGCTAGAAATCCAATTGTCATCTTTGATGCTTGTTTGTGAAAACTTTAAACCCAATGTGTGTGTTGAAGATGATGATTTTCAGCAACCAAGAGAGGGTGAGGATTCCTTTGGCGAGTATTTGGTTGATGGTGAAGGATTTGAGAATGAAGAAAGTGTTAATTTTGAAAACCCCAACCCTCTTTCCCATCTTGACGAGTCTCTTTTGCATGATTGTGATTATTTTATCCATGAGTATTTAGACTCATTTGAGGTTATGTCCAATTCGTTCTTTCAGAGTCAAAAGAAAATCCATAGCCTTTTGAATGAGTTCATTGAGGATGCTTCATAGGAGAGATATGAGTTTGAAATGAATTTGCATCCTTTCATGCATGCATGCATGGTTTTGAGACTTTAGGCTTTAAGGATGTTGAGGGAGTTATTGTTCATTGTTGTGATGGAGGGGATTATGTAGTTCCTCTTGGAAGTTGGATGTTTGAGGGACATGGAGATCACGAGTATTCTTCTTTAAAGGATTCTATGATTGATTTCCATGCTCTTATTGGTGATGTGAGGCATGGTGGTGAGGAAGAGTTCATTTGTGAGACCATAGCCCTTATTACCTCTTCTCATGTCCCTTTTTCAAGGAAATTTCACCATATCCCCTACACTACTATATCCCTCCCTTCCTTTGTTGATGAGCCTATTAGGGACCCCCTTGTCTATGATGATTTATATGTGCCTCATTTGACCCCCATTGAGGAAAAGGGTGATGTTGCCACCCAAAAATATTATGAGGGGAGTTTGCCTTCTTCTTCTTCTTCTTCTTCTTCTTTTTCTTCTTCTTCTTCTTCTTCTTCTTCTTCTTCTTCTTCTTCTTCTTCTTCTTCTTCAATTCTTCTTCAATTCTTCTTCAATTCTTCTTCTTCTTCTTCTTCTTCTTCTTCTTCTTCTTCTTCTTCTTCTTCTTCTTCTTCTTCTTCTTCTTCTTCTTCTTCTTCTTCTTCTTCTTCTTCTTCTTCTTTTGTTGAATTTTCTTTGATTCTTCTTCTTTCTCTTAGAATCTCTCTCCTCATGGGTGTGCACTAAGCTTGTTGGACAACCTCTTCCCATCATTTGCCTACCTTCTATCTTACGAAATGTGTAGTAGTGCATTTGACAACTCTTGCGTGCGTTGAATTATTATTTTCTAGAGCGGTCAAGTTTGGACCTTAAGCAAGCCTTTCTCGGGAAGTAACCCGTGTTTTTGTTGCTTTCATTTTCTTTTTTTTTTAGAATAGATTTTCTCTCATGGAAACGTTTGTGTGCCTTTTGCTAGGTACATGACTCGATATACTTTGGTGCATTGGTTTGAATCAAGAATCAAGGAAGATTGACTCCTATTTTACTAGCTTATGGAAAATAAGATTCAATAATAGATGAACTTGGCTTTGAAAGGTTGAATTGGGGCATTTGCGGGTATTTACACCCTCCTAAAATCCGGTAATGTCTTTCCTTTCTCTTTCTATAATTGTTGATGCCTTGTTGGACATGTGTTGGTATTGTTGGATTGATCTCTTTGTTTTCCCCTCCCATGGATTATTTGAGTTGTGTTTGAGTATGTTGTCTCATTCAAGCTTAGGGCAGGAAATTCTATCATGTTTGATGGGATTTTAATTCATATATGCTATGAACATTTGTATATGCATTTCCATGTTCTTTATTTTGAAAAAACTCCAAAAAGATTTTATTTCTTTCAAGGAAAATTTGCAATGTGTTTTGTTTTGTTCTTTCTTTGGACACAATACTTTTGGACTTGTAAAGTTGAATGTTTTTCTTCATAAATGATAACGGTGTGCACGGTTTGAGAGTATTGTTTGTTGACTCTAGGATAAAGTATGCTAAGGTAGTGTCTTTATAACTTTGGGACCTTGAAGCCAGATTCTATTGTTTTTGAAAATTTGCAATTGCTCCCTTTTGGTGAATTTGAAACTAATAGTGAGTTTTTGCTACAACCATGTGAGGTTTCATTATTTTCAAGTCTTCTACATATTATGCATGAGCGGCGTATGGATCCTTAACTATTGTATGCTTTATCTAGAATTTGACTTTCATCTCCCGAGATCGTGATCGAGCCATTTAGGAAGGACAAAGGCATCTTTTTGAGGTGGTAATTTTTACTTTTCTAGGTGTAGGGGTCGTTTGAAGTGCGCCTACGTTAAAAGCATGTTGGCAATATACTTGGCACTCATAGGAAGTGGGAATTAACATATACGATTAGGGACAAGGAAAGTAGGGAGCCGCCAACAAGTTTTTAAGGAACTTGTAAACCGTTCACGGATCATTTAAGGCAACCACGAATAAAGGGACAACGAAAGGCAACAACGATTGACCCGTGAAGGTTACACCTCATTCATAATCCATGAGATTACTAACTCCATATGGTTCAGAACCATGAAAGGAGGATCGGGGATGATGGTACAAAGTGATTCATGGAGTCACATTCGCCCGTATTGGCCTCTACTCGATTCTTATAGTGAAAAGTGATTCCTACGATCTCAAAGGCATGCAAACAAAATATTCAATTTGCTCCAAAATATTATTAGGCTTAATTGGTTGAATATTAATGCAACATATAATTCTAAAATATCGTGATCACTTGATTAAACAGATTAAAAAGGAACCTAAACCGGTTGTCCAAATTATCTTATTAGTCTGATTTTCAATTACATATTCCCTTTAAACATGCAACATGGTGATCATAATAATAATAAAATAAACATTAATATTGGAAGCAATTTAACAATAATAGCGTTAGTCAAATTAAATAATAAAATAACTTAATCATGATACTAGCAATATAAAAATAAAATAAGAGTAATTAAATTAATTAATTACTCACATTCCGCGCGTTCCTTTAAATTGCTACATTATGAATAAATTGTTAGTAACTTCAATAAAAAAATATAAATAAAATGGAAATTAAATTAAATAAATGTAGATTTGATTTGGTCCAAACCCTCAGTTAATTATACCTTTCACGCCTTGGTTTAAGGACGGAACCTTGGGTTAAGTATGGACTCCTTGGAGTGCTTAAGGGAAGAATGATTAATTAAGAATATAGGTTTAAGGCTTAGAATATGAGAGAGAGAGAGAGAGAGAGAGAGAATATAATGATTTTTGATGTAAAAGAGAGAAAGAGAGCAGGATTTGATGCCCCAAACTGTAGAAAGGAGGGGGGTATTTATAGGGAAAATGAGTAGGGGAACACACAGAACCCTAAAAAGACTACCGTGACACGGCAAATAATGCTGCGACACGACACAAATCCCCGTGACACGGTAGAATTTTGCGTGATGCGAGAGGTAAAACGCGTGAAGAATTACGCGGAGAAGACATGGAGCTGCCCTGTGTCACAGGATGTGAGCCGTGACACGGGAAATTATACCGTGACACGGCATTAATTCCCGTGTTGCGACAAAGTTTACCATGACGCGGGGAATTTTCACTTGCAGGGAAAGCGAAAAAAAAGCATGAGAATTCCGGTGTCACGACACCAGGCACCGTGACACGTTGAGAATTCTCGTGTCACGGTACCAGGCCTCGTGCCACGTCACCATCTTCCGCGACGCAGCAATTTTATACTGTGCATGGTAATTCTAATTTTTTTATGCGTTTTTAAAATTACGATGACTTTTGATCCGTAACTCGGAATAAGGCATATAATATATCATTGGATAGCTTATCAAGTCTACTTTCCAAAAATATTAGAACCAGGTTAAAATCATTTGTATTTTTTTAGATATTACCGTTTTAGTAAAAGAGTGTCGGTTTTGGGCCGAGTTTAGGCTCATATCTTTTTCTTGTTAAATCGGAATTGGGCTTATGATATATTTTTGGAAATATTATTTCAAGGCTTATCCAACCAAGTAATAATTGGATCAAAATTATTAGGCCACAAAATCAGTTTCTTTCGGTTTTGTGATGTGGACTTAAAAAGAGGAAAACAAGTTATGATTTAGGGAAATGAGCTAGGAAATTTATTGGTTAATGAAATTTATTGAATGGAAACATGGATTTAAGCACTCCAAAGGTTAAATACTCAACCCGACAAATAATGGCGGTGAAAGGTTGTTCATCATCGGGTTTGGTTTTGGGAAGACATTTTTAGGTGTCTACACTAGAATAGTTTTCTTTCTTTGTTTTGGGTTTACATTTGCCTACTTGCTAACCATTTAAGCTATATACCCTTCTTTTCAAGCCACATCTTTAGCTCTTGAACCTTTTGTTTCATTTTTTTTCCTATCATTGGTTTTTATGAGGCACTTGGTCTCTTATGTTTGAGTTTTGGTGGATGAGAATGATTGTTTGGTTCTTATAATGAAAGCAAGTTTGTGTTGTAAAAATTTTGTGAATAAAAAGCAAATGCAAAAGTTAAAGAAGTCGTCCATAGTTAAAAGAGGCGAGGACAATGAATAAAATGAAAAAAAATTCAAAAAAATAAGAGAAAACGCAAAGCACATTCAAAAGTTTTGGCAAAAATTGAAAAAAAAAAGTGAAAATGTAAAAATTAAAAAAATATTTTGATGTAAGTGTCTTTCTCCCTATTTTAAGAATTGAGGACAATGCTTTGTTCAAGCTTGGGGGGAAACGTTCTTACGCTTTTTGTACTTATGTTTGTGATTTTCGGCTTTGAATAAGCTTGGTGACAGGCTAAAGTTATATCACTTGATCAAAAGTAATTCCTAACTCCTCTAGCTAATGCAGATAGGGAAGTAGGGTTGAATCCACAGGGAAACAATTCTTTCTATTCCTAATTAGTTATTATAATCTAAATTATTAAGTAACAAAAATATTGTAATCAAAGGATAACTAAACTACTAAAAGTAAAAATAGGGAAGAGTAAGAATAGAGAAAATCAATGAATAAAAGACCTAGGGCATAGGTTCACCAATAAATAACATTACAAGGTAAAACATAATAATCAATCATCAATGCATCAATTAATCAGGTCATAAAGGGCTTTTGCTACGTATTACAATCACAGAATTAATCTACCGGTATTAAATCTCATCTCTCGAATCTCGACTTAACCATTTATAAATTAACCTGCCTATTGAAACTAAACCTAAACATCAATTCTTATCTCTCGAATCTCGAATCAATATGGTCAAACTCATGCATAAAAGATCAAGCCTGATCTAGTCACAGAGCATTAAATCAATTAATAGGAAATTAATCTAGCATTGATAATCAACAATAATAAATTACCCCTTCATATTATTTATGGATCCCTATAAACCCTAGAAATAAAACTACTCACACATAATTAAATCTAAACTAATCAAAACAATAAAATAAGACATGATTCAAAGGAATAAATTAATAACTGAGATTAAGAGAAAAGGAATTGTTACCAAAGTAATATGGAATTAAGAGTAGAGTTAAGAACACAATATTAGAAAGAGAAACTAATCTAAAAGCTAAGTAGAGAGAGAAAATCTAAAAGGGAAGTTAAAATCAAAATATGTACTAAAATCGTACTTAAACATCTCTAAAACAATCCTATTTAAAAACTAAAAACTCGGCAATCAGGTGCCTCCAAAAACACGCGCCCGATCGGGTCCGCGTTTTTCTTCCAACTTCTCCTGGGCAGCCGCGCCCGATCGAGCTAACGCTCACCCGATCGGGTGCGTCTTTCCTGATGTCTTCTTCTGCGCGCTCGCCCGATCAGGCGCAAGCTTGCCCGATCGGGCCCGGTCTCTTCCTCGAGGCTTGGACTTCGATTGGGCTTGATTCTTCGGCCCAATCTGGATTTCCTCTTTGGGTCTTGAATACTTGGTCTAAAGCCCCAGTATCACACACCGAGCCCTTAATCATTGGATCTAACCGGTCATGGGCTTCAAAGATGGTCGTGTCCTCCTAATGTTCGTAGTTGCTCCATGAAAAACCCGAAAAACGCTCCAAATGTGCAATTTCCTACAAAACTCAAGGAAAACTACAAAAACACTAGAAAACACCAATTAGTAATAAAAGTGGCTCTAAAGAGCCAAAAACACTACTAATTATGACCAAGGGACGGAGATAAAACACTATAAAAATTGGACACATCAAATTCCCCCAAGCAAAACCTTTGCTTGTCCCTAAGCAAAGAGCTCATCATTGAACATATAAAACACGCTTCATCCCAAGTAAACAAAATCAAGAACAAACGATTTAAGGCAAATCTAATGAACATGCTTCAATATCAATCAATCTCGTTCATCTAATCATTCTTCCTCCCTAACAATTGTCAAGTACAGCAAACCACATGAGCATATAGAATTCAAGACTAGTGCTCACACACTCAACTCTCATTTATGTGGCGAGTAAAAGATGTACTCGATCGCTCTCCAACCAACCCCTTTATATGTGAACAATGCCCTCCCAACTCACACTCTCGTGTGTTTAAAAAGATGTACACTCAACCTACTAGTCGACTCGAAATATGTCAAATGTTAACTTAAATTGATAAACAACACTTCACATTCATACAACTCTTATGCACAAAGGTCGGAAGGTCTTTAACGCTTGTAATGTAAGGCTAGGGTAAAGGGTAGGATAAATTTAGGAAAATGTGAGAGAAAAGCCATGCTTAAGGGAGCCATATCCTAACAAAACCCAAGGTCAAAACAAGTAATAACCAAATCATCTCCAATCACAACTTAACTCCTCAAAAGCTTACCAAACAATCTCATACATAACAACAATCCCAACACTTACACATTCACTCACAAAATATGATAATAAGAAATAGAGTGAATTAAAACAAACTTTGAACTCATTCTTTTTTTTTTTTTTTTTCTTTCGAGCAACCTTTACATAGAACATTTGAACATTTGAAACAATTTTTTTTTCTTTCCTTGCTCTTTTTTTTTCTTTTTATATCACATTGGAAATTTTCAACTTTTGAACACCTATTTTAATTTTTTTTTCAATCATAATATCAAAAGAACAATAACTCTTCTTTTATTCCCACATTGTGCAAATAAAGTGCACACCATAACTCCCTCACCTCACTAACTAATAGCTCCCCCAAGCCAATCTTGGGACTAGTAACCAATGGGGCTCATATAAGCTTGAAATGTGGCTAAATAATCAATAAAAGGGCACAAGCAACAACATGGGTAGCAAGAAGGGAACAAATGTATCTGATATCATTTGAAAGCTACCTAAGAGAACAAATGCCTTCGTCCTCCTCAATGTGCATAATATTGAGCCATACAAACATTACTAATAGTTGCAAACCAATACTCAAATTCATTGACATACCAAGAACTATCTCACAATTCCTAACCAAATCAACTAGTCAAGCACTATATTCAAAAATAGTTGGCAAAATTGGCACATGTTTAGGTATCCAAACAATTAGACTTCAAATCATGATCAACAAATTTACAAAGCTCATTATCATATACCAAGAATCAAAACAATATTTTCCAAGTATAGGACACAGGGAAGCATGATTTACAATTCATTGTAATGTATTTTTAAATTTTTTTTTTATATTTTTCAATTTTTTGTATTTTTTCATATAGAAAAGAAATACTACACTAGAAAGCGATAAATATAGAAAAGAGAGAAAGAGTTACCATATGTACAAGATATCTCCCCCCCAAGCCAAATCAAGCAATGCCCTCATTGACTTGGGGGTGTAGCTAGGAAAAGCTACTCCTCATCATCATCCTCATCAATCCTCTGATAGCCTCCTCCATAGCTCGAGCCGGCGCCTCCATGGCTCGTACCAGCATCACCATAACCCGAACCACCTGCAAAGTAGTTAGGGTCTACATTTCCCCCCATCCCCCTAAAAGGAGCATCAGCCCCATAACCATGGACTAAAGAGTAGTCCACATAAGTACCATAGGCTCCGTGGGTCGAATACCCTCCTTGGGGGTATTGGAACCAATCAGGAACTAATGCCTCGGGGGGAATAGCCCTTCGGTGTGCATAATCTTCATACATGGGGTATAAACCCCTCTCGAGGTTCCTCTCTACATGGCCAACTCTCCTATCTAGGTTTCCTAACCTAGAGTCTAGGTTTTGCACCATACCCTCTACTCTCCCTTGCTCTCTCTCAATCCGGTCAAGTTGGCTCCTAAAAGCCGAAAAGTCATATGGGGCATGGGGATCTATGTTGTAATCAACGGAGGAGGTGGGTATTCCATATGTGTAGGGTTGGGGTGGTGGTTGGTATTGGGGTGAAGGGTGGTATTGGGGTGAAGGGTGGGGTTGTGGTGAATGGTGAGGCTCTTGAACCTCGCCTTGACCGTCTAACTTAAAGGTGTAGGAAGGCTTCCCCTTCTCAAATTTGGTCAAGGCGGGGTTGGGTAGCTTAAAAGCTTGATCTCTCCTACCCGACCCTCGGTGGACTATCCACCATGTCTCACCTCCCATAGGTTGCACCTAGTTAAGGCCTCCTAAGTAGGCTATGTCCATGAGGGTAGAACCCTCCACTTTCCTTTGGCCGGTTGGGGTCCATCTTAGGTGTTTTACCGCTATATGGGTAACCAACCCCCCAAAATAGATAGGCGCCCTAGACCTACCCCCCTCGGCCGCATTGACCGCCCTTTGAAAATTTTGGGCTATCCTATGCGGTATGTTTAGTTTTCCAGCATTGGGGATCATATAGGAAGCCAATAATTCAAGCTCATCCCTCCTAACGTTCGCCGGTTCATGCCTCCCAAAGATTGTGTGGCCGACAAACCTTTGCCAAAACTTTAGGACGGGATGTTGAATTTACGTCCCTTTTGCATGTTGGAGGTTGAGTAGACCCACCCCGGTGAGTCTTTTATAGACCACAACAATGTGGTCTTTGGAGGGTTCAATGGGTTTATCCGATTTAAGCCCAAACCATTTTCCAAATTCTTTTAAAGTTAAATGCACATCATTGTTTAGCAATCGGAATTGAACATGAGTGATCAAAGCATTAGTT
This sequence comes from Chenopodium formosanum, assembly GCA_024500155.1. Lineage (NCBI taxonomy): Eukaryota > Viridiplantae > Streptophyta > Magnoliopsida > Caryophyllales > Amaranthaceae > Chenopodium > Chenopodium formosanum. The sequence continues at coordinate 24,720,139 of CM044880.1, forward strand.
TTAATAACATTGAAACTAGAAACAAATTCTAAACAAGTAATCATAGGTGACATAATGCATTTGAAAAATTCCACTCATTCCAATACCCTTAAACAATTTTTCTACCAGTTTATCAATTCCTAACCTAGACAAAGTAGGATGATGCACAAAGCGAGTAGAAATTACCTGCCTCTAGATGAGGTTAAGCATCCTATCTCGTTGTTCGATTGAGGTGATGACAACTTCATCCGTTCCAGGAATTTGAAGTTCCGGATCAACCATCAGTTGTTGTTATTGTTGCTTCGAACATTCACCTCTTTGTTGTCTTGATCTTTTGGATGCCATTTTATGTATGAATGGTAGGATTTGAAGCTTTCTCTCTCTAAGGGTTTTGAGAAATCTTAAGAGAAAGTGGTAGAAATTTAGTGGGGATTGTAGTGGAAGATGTACGAATGAAGAATATGTAAAAAATTTGGAGTTTTGATGGATGAATTTGAGGAGATCTTGCAAGGAAAGTGAGTTTGAAGGTTTAAGAATGGAGGTTTAAGAGAGAGAAAGTGTGAATGAAGAAGAAGAAGTAAGAAGGAAAGAGAAAAGAAAGGAGGAGAAAAGAAAATAAAGGCCGGCCAAAAAGAGGCGCGCCCGATCGGGCGAGGATATATGTTCCCAGATTTATGAAGTGTGCGCCCGATTAGGTTCGAACTCGAACTCGAAGGATTTTTCGCCCCCTTGCTTCGCCCGACATATCTTTTTACTGCACTCGATTTCTCCAAAAATTTGCCCGATCGGGCGAATTTCCCTTGATTTTTCTTCCTTCCTTGCGCGCCCGATCGGGTGAAATAAAATAAAAATCAATTTGCGCGCCCGATCAGGACTCCTTGCCCGATCGGTCACATTTTTGCTCGATTTTGAACCTTGGATGCGCGCCCGTACCCAAATCGGAATGCTTTTTTTCTTCTAAATTTTTCTCTTTAAAAATCTCCTTACTTTATGATCTAATACCTGTAAAAAACACTTATGAAAGGTAATATTGCACTCTCCTCACCTCTCTAAAAAAAATAAAATAAAGGAAAAACTAGTCTAGAAAGCAAGAAATACAGATTGCCTCCCGCAAAGCGCTGGTTTATTTAGGTCCCGCATGATCCTCTTACCAAGTACAAGAACTACGACCTTTGGCCTAATACTTGTTCGGGTGGTTTCTCACCCGGTCGAGCGATGTTTAGGCTACGATGCGACTTCCTGACATACCTTGTGGGAAGCCAATTCACCTTATCTAGTGGATCCTCCTTGACTTGGACTGGGGGCTCTTCAATGCTACGCACCAAAGATCCCTCTTTGTTCGATGTTTACTTCAAATTGTCACTACATTTAGCACTTGCAACTCAATCTGGCGGAACACTTATTGTAAGCTCAATTTCCATAGTTTGCTTGTTTAATTTCACCTTCTCATCCTCAAAGTCAAGACCGACAGTGTAGAGGGCTCTTTCTATTGTATCAACTTCCTTCTGCCATTTATCTATTTCATCTGTAAAGGATGCAACACAAGATACCACCTCCAAGGGATCTTTTACAAGAGCTTGGGGCTTGTTAGAATAATTTTGAACCACATCAACACTAAAGCACTTCTCCTCTGTCATGGGGCTTTTAAGGGTATTATTAAGATTAAAAATAATTTTATCGTCCCCTACTGATAGTGTTAATTTGCCACATTTCACATCTATAATTGCTCTTGTAGTGTTAAGGAATGGTCTACCCAAAATAATTGGGGTTTGCGTATCCTTAGCCATATCAAGAACAACAAAATCAACAGGTATATAAAATTTACCTACCCTAACAAGAACATCCTCCAAAACACCTAAGGGGTATTTAAAAGAACGGTCGGCCATTTATTGAGTAATGTTAGTAGCTTTTAATTTACCCATATTTATCTTGGAACACACAGATAATGGCATAACACTAACGCTAGCGCCCAAATCACATAATGCATTATCAATCATTAGATTGACAATATGACAAGGGATATAAAAATTACCCGGATCTTTCAGTTTAGGTTGAGATTTATTTTAAAGTACGACACTACACTTTGCAGTGAAAGCTACTGTCTCTACCTCACTAATAGACCTTTTTCTTGTCAATATTTCCTTCATGAATTTTGCATATGCAGGAATTTGTTTAATTAATTCAGTGAAGGGAACTGTTACCTGCAAATCTTTTTCCATCTCCAGAAACTTACCAAACTACTTATCCAAATTTGTTTTCAAGTGATGATTGGGGAATGAAAGTTTGAAAACTGGCTTTGGAGCATTACCACTCTTATCTGGAGTTGCTACTTTCTCTGGAGTCGTACCCTGCAACGTAAAATAAGATATATTAGTGCTACTCTTTGGCCCTGCAGGGCTATTAGCTACATTGCCAGGTTTAATGGAATCAAGATTAGCATTATTTAATAAAATAGGTTCATCATCTCTGGGCATAGGGGGCCCTTCATAGTGTGAACCACTCCTTAAAGTAATTGCATAAGCTTGATCCGTAGGCCTGGTCGGCTGTGCTGGCAGGGCTCCCTGCTGACGGGCTTACAGAGTAGCAGAAATTTGCACAATTTGATTATCTACAATTTTATTGTGTGCTAGGATCGAATCAATTTGGGCATCTCTACTCTCCATGTGCTTCTGCATATTTGCCAGCATCGCTCTAATTTCTACCAAAGCAAGGTTGGAAGATGACGAGGGTTGTTGTGGTTGTTTCTTCTTACCAGCATTGGAGTTGTAATATTTCTGTTGTTGTTGTTGTGGCGCTTGTGATTCTTGTGGAGGTGGTGGATTTTGAACATTGGTGCTCCGGAAGGAAAGGTACGGATGATTCCGGTACCCAGGATTGTAGGTGTTGGAGTATGGGTTATTCTGCCTAAAAGCTTGAAAGGCATTGACTTGCTCCACGGAACTCCTGCAATCTTGTTTCCAATGACCTAAAATTCCATAATTTTCACAGAAAGCCTCATTAGCATTATTATTTATTGCAGAAACATTAGCTACCTTTGCAGTACTAAGATTATCTAATTTCTGGTAGATATAGGTTAATTGAGCTTGTAAAAAGGATACAGAGTCGACACTATGTTTCCCTTTATTATCAAAACCTCTAGGATTCCCATATTGGGAATTATGTATCGCCATATCTTTGATAACTTGACCTGCATCATCAACATTAAGGTTCATAAACCTCCCACTAGCTGTAGAATCCAATATTCTTTTAGATGTATTTCCAATCCCATTGTAAAAGGCTTGGATCAACTACCATTGTGCCAGATTATGGTGGGGCATTCTCTTTATAGATCTTTGAACCTTTACCAAGCCTCATATAAAGTTTCATCAGCTTCTTGGGTAAAGTTTTGAATTGCACTCCGTAGTACAGTTGTTCTCTCTGTAGGATAATATTTGTCATAAAAATTTAAAATAAGAGTTTCCTAGTCAGTTATACCAAGTGCATTTCTATTTAATCCATTAAACCATAGTTTGGCTTTTCCACTTATAGAGAAAGGAAAGAGAATCTCCCTGATTTGGTCTTGTGTGACCCCAGCTTGCTTGATGGTATTACAGTACTGACAGTAGTATGCAATATGAAGATTTGGGTCTTCACCCTTAGCTCCACTAAAATTCTTCCTTTCTATCATCGTTATAAATTGGGGTTTAATCTCATATTGTACCCCATCAAGAGCTTGAGTGGGAGTAAGGTGTGGAAAATCTGCAAGCTTTGGTTGTGAATAATCACTAAGCTTCTTAGGAACCGCCATCTCTGATTTTGGATCTGAAGATACCTCTGAGTTGCTAGAATCTGTTGGAGGGTCTCGGTGATTATTATTATCACCTGAACCCGCCAGAATTTGCTTGTAAAAATTCTTCTGTCTATGGAAGGATCGTTCGATCTCAGGATTGAATGGGATGTAACCTGATCTGGAACACCTGGGCATAAATAAAGAACTAAAAGCAAATATTAGACTTGCCTCAAAGAACTAACGTTCTCTGAGACAAAAAGAAATAACCTAGACTACAAAAACAATCAGAAATAAAAATAAAACCGTTTCCCCGGCAACGGCGCCAAATTTTGACAGGCTAAAGTCGTATCACCTAATTAAAAGTAATTCCTAACTCCTCTAGCTAATGCACATAGGGAATTAGGGTCGAATCCACAGGGAAACAAGTCTTTCTATTCCTAATTAGTTATTATAATCTAAATTATTAAGTAACCAAAATATTATAATCGAAGGATAACTAAACTACTAAGAGTAAAAATAGGGAAGAGTAAGAATAGAGAAAATCAATGAATAAAAGACCTAGGGCATAGGTTCGCAAATAACATTCTAGAGTAAAACATAATAATCAATCATCAATGCATCAATTAATCAGATCATAAAGGCCTTTAGCTACGTATTACAATCACAGAATTAATCTACCGACATTAAATCTCATCTCTCGAATCTCGACTTAACCATTTATAAATTAACCTGCCTATTGAAACTAGACCTACACATCAATTCTCATCTCTCAAATCTCGAATCAATATTGTTAAACTCATGCATAAAAGATCATGCCTAATCTAGTCGCAGAGCATTAAATAAACCAATAGGAAGTTAATCTAGCATTGATAATCAACAATAATAAATTACCCCTTCATATTATTTATAGATCCCCATAAACCCTAGAAATAAAACTACTCACACATAATTAAATCTAAACTAATCAAAGCAATAAAATAAGAGATTTAAAGGAATAAATTAATAACTGAGATTAAGAGAAAAGGAATCATTACCAAAGTAATCCAGAATTAAGAGTAGAGTAAAGAACACAGTATTAGAGAGAGAAACTAATCTAAAAGCTAAGTAGAGAGAGAAAATCTCAAAGAGCAGGTAAAATCAAAATTACGTACTAAAATCGTACTTAAATATCTCTAAAACAATCCTAATTAAAAATTAAAAACTCGGCAATCAGGTGCCTCCAAAAACACACTCCCGTTCAGGCTAAGGGCCGCCCGACCGGGTCCTCCTTTTTCTTCCAACTTCTCCTGGGCAGCTGCGCATGATCGAGCTAATGCTCACCCGATCAGGTGCGCCTTTCTTGATGTCTTCTTCTGTGGGCCCGCCTAATCTGGCGCAAGCTTGCCTAATCGGGCCCGATCTCTTCCTTGAGGCTTGGACTTCGATTGGGCTTGATTCTTTGGCCCAATCCGGATTTCCTCTTTGGGTCTTGAATACTTGGTCCAAATGCCCCGGTATCACACACGAGCCCTTAGTCACCGACTCTAACCGGTCCTGGGCTTCAAAGATGGTCGTGTCCTCCTAATGTTCGTAGTTGCTTCATGAAAAACCCGGAAAACGCTCCAAATGTGCAATTTCCTACAAAACTCAAGCAAAACTACAAAAACACAAGAAAACACCAATTAGTAATAAAAGTGGCTCTAAAGAGCCAAAAACACTACTAATTATGACCAAGGGACGGGGGTAAAACACTATATAAATTGGACACATCACTTGGGGGTGTTGTTTTTTTGTTTGGTGATTACTTGGTTTTGGTGTTGAGATTTGACCAATCTTTGCTTCACGATTTAGGTATACCACCAAATTTCAAATTTTAGTCTACCCTCACCCTTCTCGCCTTTACATTACAACCCTTTCCAAGACCTTTTGACCTTTGTGGTTGAGTCACAAGTCGGTGGAGGGAGATGTAGGTCACGTTTATAGAGCGGCATGAAATAGTTGAGATGTCGAGAAACCTCAAATCTATTTCCTTTTCCGGTTCCTTTGAGGAACTATAGAGATACTTGCTAAAAGTAAATTTGAAGCCAATTGGGAGAATGTGCTAAAAGTGTTTTGAGATGAATGTGAATAGAGTCTTGATATTTCTTTATGCTTAGCATATCCTATGTTTCAATAAACCTTAGATATCTTAGAATGTGCACTCCCTTACTTGTTTAGAAAGATTTGCATTCATTTATGCTTGTACATTTGGAAAAGGTCCACTCATGAACATTTATTTTCTTTCCTTTTCTTTTTGCTTCTTTTTAATCCTTTGCCTTATTTGTTTGGTTTATGAGAGTTATGGGTTAATCTCTTAGAAAATCCTTACGAGAGAATTACTCGTCCTCTAGGGCAATCTAGGGGTTTAAATGGCTTGTCTTTAGTTGCTAAAATTGACCGTGATTCCTACGAAAGTGAGTTAGTGTATATTCTTGTTTCCTCTCTTCTTGTTTTGTGTGTTTGAATAAGATCATCATTTTTCCCTTGTTTTGGATTTGCTCGAGGACGAGCAAAAGTTAAGCTTGGGGGCATTTTATGAGTACCATTTATATCACTCATTCGATGAGCATTTAGGTTGTTTTTACCTTCTTTTCATATCTTTCTTTCTTTATAAATGCTTAGTTTCATGCTCTTTCCTTTCATTTCCCTTTTCTCTCTTGATTTGTGTTTTTATGATTTTTCTTGTGTTTTCTCCTTTATTTCAATTCTTTTTGTGGGTGTAGGTATTGTACAAAGTTTGGGCCTCGATATTGATGATTTTCTAAGTTGGAAGATGCTTTTGGAGTAAGTTCATAGCTTTGAGAAAGCTCAAGATGCAAGGAAGAGGATGCTCCAAGTTCTAGCTCTTACGTTCTTGAGCCCGTGCTCTCATGAAGAAGTGGGTGGAACCCACCAAAAGTGCTCAAACTTACTGCCTTTACCATCACGCATCATCGGGAGTTCACGAGGTCATTATAAAGCGCACAAGTGGCAAATAAAGTAGGAAGAAACCTAGATCGGAGCGGGCGCGCAGCCTAGATGCATGGGCGCGCCACCTAGCAGCGCGGGTGCGCACCTTTGCCCATGGTGGCGCTCCTCCCCTGCTTTTCATCTTTGATTGATCTCTTTTTCGTGCCTCAATAAATACCTTTATTTAACCGATTTTTTTAGGAAGTTTTAGACATAATTTTTAGCTTAGTTGAGAGCTTCTCTGTTTAGTTTTAGAGCTAGTTTAGAAGTATATTTAGAGAAAGAAAGTGAGGAATTTCAATGGTGATTGAGATTGAAGATTCAATGGCGACAATTGTGTTGAATATCTTCTCTACTATTAATGATCATTTCTAACTATATCTCATTTTATTGCTTTTTTTAATATTCAAGTTTGTTTGGATTGATTTTGATGTTTGATGCTTGATTAGTGTAGTTTTTCTTTGTATATTGTTAATTCTTGATTTCCTTAGTTGTTAATTGATTTGATGATGATGTCAGAGTAGTTGTTTGGATGGGGATTGGGTGAAACATATATGATTGATTGATTGATTGTGCTTAATTTGGGAATTTTGTTGATTAATTGTTGAGATTAAAGTGATTAATGGAAATTAGGCATGTGTGTAATTCGATTAGGCTTTGAGAATTATGATAGATTGCATTGTGAGTCTACATTGATACAGACCATTGATTTGTAGCTCCCAATTGTCGATTGAGTTTGGTTAGTGACATTCCTAGTTAGAGTCTCTCGTAGTTGGCGCTAGTTAGACCTATAGGAGATAGCTTGTTGAGCTCTTTTGATTGCTCTTACCATTAGTCTTCGCAACCATTGATTTGCATGTTGTTCCCGAGTAGCTACAATTGTCATGATTACTTGTTGATCCCCATTCCCTAGTGCTTTATTCTTTTAGTTCTTCGTTTTGGTAGTTGGTTAGTGTTTACCTTTTATCCTTAGACTTTGACCTAGCTTAGGTGCCTAAATCGAAAGCATTAGAGCATAACCGTTCCTTTGGGTTCGATCGTTGACTTGTATTCATGTTTGTTAAGTGTTTATACATTTAGTTTGACCGAGGGAGGATTAGTCAACATCCTAGTCTCACCCCTCGTTAGTAAAGTTGAGATAGGGAAAAATGAGAGCCCAAGATGATGAAGATGGAAACAACTAGATGTGGGAAACGTAATGTGCTAGGACGCCGCGAGCCATGCCTTGTGGTGGATCGTGTTGTGCCGGCCACCATTTAGCACACTCCAGACCACGACACAGCACGACCCACATGCTTGGTGTGTCGTGTCGTGTCGTGACGGGCTGACGAGGGGAGAAGACTAGGTTGTTGACTAATCCTCCCTTGGTTAAACTAAATTTATAAACACTTAACAAACTTAAATGCGATTATAGAGGCAAGTCAAGGGTCAAACCCAAAGGAATGGTAATGTTCAAGCGCTTTCAATTATGGGCGCCTAAGCTAGGTTGAAGCCAAAGATAAAGAGAGAACCCTAACTAATAACAAACTAAACAACCAAACAAATAAAACACTAGGAATGGGGATCAACAAATAATCATGACACTTGCAACTACTTGGGACAAACATGCCAATCAAAGGTTGTGAAAACTAATGATAAGAGCAATCAATTGGAATTAAAGAGCTATCTCCTAATCGTTAAGCTAGATGTCTCTAGGAATAACAAACTAAGAGAATAACAATCCAAACCAATCGTTAATTGCAATTCATAAATCAATTGTTCGTATCATTAGCAATTACAATGCAATCTAGCATAATTCTCAAGGCCTAATCGAATTATATACATGCACAATTTCCATTAATCACTTTAATCTCAACAATCAATCAACACAATTCCCAAATTAATCACAATCAATCAATCATACAAGTTTCATCCAATTTTTAGCCAAACAACTACTCTAGAATCATCATTAACTACACTAATCAAGCATCAAACATCAAAATCAAGCCAAACAAATTTGAAATCAAATAAAACAATAAAATAAGATAAAATAACAAATGCTCATTGATTATAGATAAGATCTTTAACACAATTGTAACCATTGAATCTTCAATCTCTCAATCACCATTGAAATTCCTCACTTTTTCTCTCTAAATCTACACCTAAACTAACCCTAAAACTAGAGAGAGAAGCTCTCAACTAAGCAAAGAATATGATCAAAATTTATGTCTAAAACTTCCTACCAAAATCGAATAAAGAAAGGTATTTATAAGAGGCGCAGAAAAGGAATTCAAGCGAAGCCGGAAAAAGGCAATAACGTCCGCGCAGGATAAGGCGCGTTCCCATGGACGAGATACACAAGTCTCTACAGGCGGCGCGCTCGCGCGGCCGGCTTGCGCGTCCGCTCCTTTTTGGGTTTCTTTCATCTTCTTCACCGCTTTGTGCGCTCGATAATGAACCCGCAAACTATAAATGATGCATGATGGTATATGAAACAAGTTTGAGCACTTTTGGTGGGTTCAACACCACTTCTTCATGGGAGCACGGCTCGAGAGCGCAATCTAGAACTTGGAGCACCCACTTCCTTGCATCTTGAGATTTCTCAAAGCTATGAGCTTACTTCAAAAGCATCTTCTAACTTAGAAAATCATAAATATTGAGACCTAAACCTCGTACAATACATTACAAAAAGAAGAAAATATAAAAGTGAAAACACTAGAAAAACCATCAAAACACATAACAAGAGAGAAAAGGGAAATAAAGGGAAAAAGCATAAAACTAAGCATTTATTAAGAAAGAAAGGTATGAAAAGAAGGTGAAAACAACCTAAATTCTCTTCAAATGAGTGTCATAAATAGCACTCATCAAATTCCCCCAAGCTTATCTTTTGCTCGTCCTCGAGCAAAACAAAACCAAGGGAGAAATGATGAGCTTATTCAAACACACAATACAAGAAGAAAGGAGACAAGAATATACACTAATTCACTTTCGTAGGAATCACGGTCAATTTTTGCAACAATCAACAAGCCATTTAAACCCCTTGATCGCCCTAGAGGACAAGTGTAAGGAGGGTGATCCTATCGTAGGGGGCCCTTCCTTAGATGACCATGACCATTTTAAATCCTAGGACTTTACACTTGTTAGGGTGTATTAGGATTTGAATTCCTGAATGTTTGGGGGACCTTGAATTAGAATTGATTCTATCGTCACGCTTTTTTGTAAGAAATAAGTAGGAGTCGCCAATGAGTTTTTGGAAAACCCATAAACCTCGTTCATGCCTTTCTCCCATGTGGAGTTCATGGGATATTTAGCACAAATCATAAGTTTACCCATGCCCAAATTGGTCTACATAAACAAAAACTGAGTTTGGGAGTGAGGGTACTAAAATAATGTTCCCTTTAAAGAAGAATAACTATTCTAGCCCTAGTGCAGCCTCTACTAGCTCTTCCTTTTTTACAATTTCATCACCAAACAATATATGCAGCGTGATACCTAAAACTAAGTTAGTTGATTATATTTACAAGTATTAATCACGTAGGAATTACATTGCAATATTGTTATTCTTTATTTAATTCAAATTCGTGAAAGGAACAAAAGAAAACAAGATTCGCCTTAGCTTAGGTGATCAATCAATCAATTAATTATTCAATTCTAATCTTATTTAATACAAGATACTATGTGGAATTGATTAATTAATTGTCCTTTTAAAGTGGTCAACAACACTATTTTATTGATTAAAGTTCTTTTAAACAAGAAAGTAAATGTGATTTATCTAAGTGCTCGGGATTTCACCACTTCTCTTTGCTATATCTCCGTTTAGAACACTTATGGACTCCTTCTTGTTCGGGAACCTCCACCGTAGTAACAAAGATTAAGAGGGGTGAGTGTTTAGGACAAGAGGGTTAGGTAGCACAAGTTCACAAGAGTTTTTGCCAGGATTTTAGGTTCATTTACGTCTGTTTAAGCCTCGTATTAAGCCCATGCAATTAGGGTTTTAAGCATTATGCCGCAGCAGGTGTCGCGCACATCTGGATAAGTTACGCGCGACATCTTTGCGTCTTAATTGCGACAACTTTAATTTTAACCTAGTCGACTCTAAATCCGTCATTATTGGGTCTTAAGCTTAAGCCTAATTATAATCGGGTTTAGTTAATTGGACCTTGTTTTGTATTTGTTTTGGGTTAGGCTAGTCTTTTTGTGTCTTTGCGGTTTAGCCAGTTATCCATAAGCACTCTTCACTTCGATCCAACACGAAGATGTTTTTATTTATCGTCATTGCACTTCCTGTCGGGATGGGAGGCCAAAAGTAGATGTATATAACGAGTAATGCTCTAGTAAGGGTTTCCTAAGAGATTGACCCATAAATCTCACAAACCAAACAAACAAGGCAAGGCATGAAAAATAAGAAAAAAGAAAAGAAAAGAAAAGAAAACAAATGTTCTTGAATGAACTTTTTCCAAATGTACAAGCATAAATGAATACAAATCTTTCTAAAGAAGTAGGGGAGTGCACGTTTGAAGATATCTATGGTTGATTGAAACATAGGATATGCTAAGTATAGAGAAGAAATGAAACAAATTCACTTTCATATCAAAACATTTTAGCACATTCTCACAATTAGCTTCAAATCTACTTTTAGTGAACGTCTCTATAGTTCCTCGAAGGAACCGGAAAAGGAAATAGATTTGAGGTTTCTCTACATCTTAACTTTACATCCCCTCTCCTTAGGATTTAACTCATAATGCCCTCCCCCGATATGTGACTCAACCTCTAAGTTAAAAGGGCTTTCCCAAAGGTTGTAACGTAAGGGCAGAAGGGTGAGGGTAGGTTTAAAATTTAGAATTTGGTGATATTCCTAATTAGTAAATCAAAAGGGTGATAAAACCTTCTCCTCATAACCAAGTAATCACCAAACAAAAACAAATTAACACCCCCAAGTTTATTCAAAGCTATAACCACAATCATATATACTAAAAGCGTAAGATCGCTTCCTCCCAAGCTTGAACAAAGCATTGTTCTCAATGCTTAAAATAGGGAGAAACAATTACATCCAAATGTTTTTGAACTTTTTTATTTTTCACTTATTCAATTTTTTGCCAAAGCTTTTTAAATTTGCTTTGCTTTTTCTCATTTTTCAATTTTTTCATTTTTCATTTTTTTCATTGTCCTAATCAACAAACAAACAACTAAAGGAATCAAGAATCAAAAAAATATGGAGAACAATTACACTAATCAATAATTAAACATCAAAATCAAACCAAACAAATATGAAATCAAACAAAGCAATAAAGAGGAGAGAGAGTGAGTAATCCTCATTGATTGACAATGGAGATCTTCAATACAATTATCATCTTGAATCTTCATCCTCTCAAATAACCATTGAAATTCCTCACTTTCTCTCTCTAAGATCTACTCCTAAAACCAATGGGCACCGGGCCGCCCATAGGTTTTTTATATTTTTTAAAATTTTTTTTAACAACTTTTAAAATGGATATACTAATTAAACAATTTTATTAAAGTATGTTTATATTTTTTATTATTAATTATTATTGTTTTATTTATTATTTTTATTTATATTTTTATAGTTGTTTATTACTATTTATGTTATTTTGTGGGTGTACCGGGCCACGCCTTGCTGGCGGGCTAAACTACTGTGCCGTCTAGGGGTTTGTGCCGTGCTCGTGCCGAATTCTTGAAATTGTGTTCACGACATGGCCCACGGCCCACTCCTTGGTCATCGTGCCCTGCCATGTCGGCTCGCCCATGCCCCTCTAGAAACAATACATAGCAAAAAAATGGCTGAAGAAAGGAGATGAGAGAAAAAAATTGGGGTTTAGTTACTTTAATTTGGGGATTTTTTTAAAAAACATTAATTAACACATAAATATTTTTTTTACTGATTTTATAATCTATTTTAAAATAATAAAAAAGATTGTAATACATAAATTTCAGGCAAGTGATCTGGTTCTACAATTGAAAGAATTTGAAATGAAAAATCGTTCATAATACTAAAAAAAGATTGAATTCATGAATATTTATCAAACTTATTTAAACGTCTTATTCACACATTAATATGGTACCCATTTAGTGAAAAAAAGTCGATTATAAAGTTTAATGAATCAATGAGTAGTTAAGCATGCTTTGGCTTGTCTTAACACTTAATATTCTAAGGTAAGCAACTTTTTGCTTATGGCTCCAAGCCACACTTGGTTAGATAAATCATCGCATCTAATGCTCTCTCAACAATTTATCCGCTTTGCCACGACATTACATGTTAGGACTTCATCACTCATGTCATTGAGTATAACCAAAACCAACATACATACCTGTAGACACCCATTTGTGTCTCCCCAAAACCAAACCCAATGATGAGTACCTTTCACGTCGAACCATAACCGAATGATGTGAAAGTGTGGAAAGTCTAGTGTTACAGGTAGTTCTTAATTCTTTTCTTTCACTATTTTTTTAAAACTTATTTTAAGAAAATAGCCGAACCAGTTTGGTTTGGTCCATAGCAAGGGTCCAATAATAGTGTAGTTGGATGGGGCTTGAAAGGAGCTTTCCAACGATATGTTATAAACCCAATTCCGATGAATAATGAGGAAGTTATGGCCAAATTACTAAACTTGGCCCGGTTTGATGTTTATGTGCGACCCAATGATCTAGAGGAGGGCCTAATATTGATTTATCATTCCTAATGAAATTAGAATTGATTTCAGTCTTCTAGATTCTTCTAGAAGGTTCTTTTCATTCCTAATTCAATTAACATTGATAAATTGACTTTAGTTGACTTTTTGGAGTTTTAATCAGCATAAAAAAAGTGTTTTTAAGGAAAATACAATTTTGCCCTTCTATACGACTAAATTTTATCAAAATTAAGAAAACGCGTGAAATCAATTTCTAGCGCCTGACGACAGGATTAGCGTCTAGCGCTAATGTCCAGCGTCTGGCGCTAATGTTCAGCGTCCGGCGCTAATCTATTTTATTCTCTTTGAAACTCTGATTCGTTTTTTTATCCGTTTGACTGATTTTCTCTATAAATAGCCTCCTGAAATTCTGTTTTTGATCATTAATTCTCATCAATCATCAACTTTCTAGTTTTCTAATTCTCTTCTCTCTCTAAGCTAAAGCTTATTTTTCTCTCTCTCTTTTCTAAACTAGCTTTTTGCATATAAAATTCCGCATTCACAAGATCTAGAAACACCTAGCCATGTTCGAAGTTGCCTTCGCCCTAGACGTGAAAGGTTTTTAATTTATGAGGGTTTAGTTCCAAATCTCTCTTTCAATTATTTAATTTAATTGTTTGAGTTTATTATTTTCCTTGAAGTTACTAACATGTGTATTTTGTTATCAGAAAGAGGTACAAGGCATCCACGTAAGTGCTTTAATTGATTTTACTGATATTATGATATAGAAATCATGTTTAGGTTGTTATTATAATTCCTAGTGTCATGTTAGGGCGTTTTGATCTTCCTAGTATCATGTTTAGGGTAATAACTATAATTTCTAATGTCAAATACGACAATTATGATTGTTATGATGCTTCCTATTTCTTTCTTAATAGCATGTTAGTATCACGTTAGGGTTAAAGCTTTGATCTTTGATGTTTAGTAACATGCTAGGGTTTGTTATAAATCTTGTTAGTATCATGCCTAGGATCTTGCTATTGTTATGCTTTAACATAATGATTATTATTATTGTGATGATAATTATTATTATGATTATTATTATGTTGCTTGATATTTATTGTTATTGCTTGATCACACCTTTTATGCACATTTAAAGGGAATTTGTACTTGTAATCACGCTTAATAAGATAATTAATAATCTTGTTTAGGGTTAATTTGATTATAATTCAAGTGATTGCCAAGAATAGTTTTATTTGTGCATTAATGTTCAACCAACATAGATAAACAGGTTTAGGGTTAATCCTATTGATTGCATGTTAGTCAGAAAGCGCACATGGATACGATTAGAATAAAGTAGAGGCTTATTATTAAGGTAGGTTCAACCTCTTTTAGGTTGGATTTGTACCTTCATCCCCAAACTACCAGTCATGGTTCCAGACCTATTGGAGTTGACGATCTCCGGGATCGTTAAGGGGTGTAACATTCACCTCGTGAATGGTTTACAAGTTTTTAATACTTGTTGGCGACTCTTTTGCTCTATCTTGTTTCCCTTTAGACGCCACCGTACATTAGTGTATGATTACATTGGGATTCAAGTTAGGGGTAATGCTTGAAATATTCCCTACAATTTTTGGAGACTCCACTGGGGAGGATTTCTATTTTAATTCCTGAAATTTATTTCGGCAATGATTTAGAATGAGTGAATGAGACTCGAAAAATTCTAAGTATTACATGTGCGTAATTTTGATTTACATTATTGTCATATGCATATAAAAGATCTTATTGGAAAGACCATTCGTAATGAGTTAAAACATAGGATTTTTACACGTAGGAATTTTTAGGAATATCTTTCACAACTAGGATCGAAATAATGCTGCGCGAAACTGGAAAATTTTATCGAGCACAGAAAGCTGCTGAGGCATGTAGGAACTAGCGTCAAGAAAACAGAGTCTAGCACCGATGCTTTGGCTCTGGTGCCAGGCGACCGCTTCTGTCGCCAGGCGCTAGAGTCAAATCGCGCCGCCGGCCTCTGTTTGCTGGTGCCAAGTTCTTCCAATGCTGAGCTAGAAATATGCGTTCTAATTTTGACCAGTTTTTAGCACTGTGTGCTCGATCCTACTTCTTAATTAAGTTTTTCTCACTTTTCTGAAACCCATATGTGTTCTACATATGAACATAACCCTCTAGGAATTCATGCTCCATCTGCTTGATTGAATGCTCTGTGCAACAAAGGGTACATCCGAGAATGTTGAATTCACCAAACCATGGAAGCGAGTTTTTCTTAACTCGCGGTGTCCTATCCACTCGCGCCAACCCTTCACGGTTAGGCTTCTGCATGGTGCATCTAGACATTTAACCATGGACCATCTTTGACTAACCCATATCCCGAAATTTAGAGAACTAGAGCCATGGTTAGGTTGCAAACTCATTGCATCACATCGTGCCTACTTGATCAATTGTGCATTATTTGTTATGCATGCTCTATGTGTTTTTCCTAACCGTTTGTTTAACTTGTGTTAAAACTAAATAAACTGATTAATGACTAAAAGAACTTTTCCTAATTAATTAATTTGAGTAATCAAAGTCTAATAATTTAATCAGAGTTGACTTAGTACGAATTTAGGCATCCCTTGTAGAGTAATAATACCGAAAGCAGTCCTAGATAAACGTTCCAGAAATGGCACCGAGATTTGGACTGCAGCACCACTTTGTGGAGTGCAGCGCCTGGCGACAGTTCTGTTGTCTGGCGCTACACTGCAAAGAGAGGCGCCAGTCCTGTCGTGTTGACGACTGTTTAATATATTGCTCGATTCATTACTTTGTGTCTAATTGAACAGTTTGCTAATCAATTCGGTTAATTTTTACTGATAATAATACCGTGTCAAGTCCATAATCGAGTCTAGGCACTAATTCCCATGGTCTTACACAAGAGTCAAAGCATGTCACTTGCACTCACCTTATAAAGCACACACTAATATGTATGAACACTTTGACCATGTCTAAGAGAGTCTTGTATGCGCGTGTTTTTCCGTCATTTTTTTAAGGGGTAAGTCGGATATTAACCCTTTAATTAAACCACTTGTTTGAACCCTATACTTGATTCCCAACAATATACACCTTATTTTTGCTTTTTTCTTTTTATCAACCCGTAAAGTCAAAGTCAATTTGAGTCAAGTCATTAAAACAAAAATGGTTTAATTTACAGCGCGTGGTCAAGAAAGGAAAGGCGTTCGATAAAAGACAACCTTTTCATTCAAGTTAAATTTTTTGACAAACCAATCGCTTGAAAAAGGAAAGCTAAGAAGATAATGGCAACTCAAGAGGAAGTTAATGAACTCAGGAAACAATGGATTACTGTGACTAAGGCGTTAAAGGTTTTAACCCTCAAAATCGATGATCATGTGAAGCAACAACCTATGGACCTCATGCAAGAAATCTTGAGCAAGTTGTCTAGTCACTACAAGTTTCAAAAAATTAGTTCACAAGGGGTCTCGGTGGACAAGGATCTTCTTCCGCAGAAGTTCAATGCCAACGACATCCCGAAATTCAAAGCAACTGATAACCCTTACTTTTATCTAAGAGATTTTGAAACAATAATGAGCATTGAGGGTATTGAGAAGAAAGTGTTTCCCTCTTTGTTTTCTCTATCTTTTGAAATCGTTTGCCAACAATGGTTCTTCTCCCTTGAGAAAGAAAGAACCTCTACTTGGGAGTCAATAGTGAACGCTTTCATTGATAGGTACAAGTGAAAAATTCAAGTTGAAACTGATTATAGGGAACTTGAAATACTCAAGCAGAAAGAAAATGAAGGTTTCACTTCTTTCTTCAACAAATGGAGAGAAACCTCTGCTAAGATAATTGAAGTACCAAGCGAGAAAGAATCTGTGAGGTTGTTCATCAAGAACCTTCAAAAGAAGTACTCCAAGCATCTCAAATACCAAATTAATCTCCATACCTTCAAGGCCGTCTATGACATTGGAATTAATATTGAAGACGACCTGACCAAGCTGAAAGCTGCTAACAATAACTCCAACAGTGGCTGGAAAGGCAAGAAGAACGAAAACCCTTCATCTTCCAAAACCACCCACTCAAACAATGTTAACACCTTTAATTTGAGTGAATTCCTTGCTATGAACAACCAAGGACAAAAGAAACCATTTAGGAGGAACTTTACTTCTATAGGTATGAGTTATGACACTGCATTTGACCGACTAAATGCAAAAGGTCTTATAACTCCTATTGGACCATTTGGGGACCCACCAGTTGAGAAAAGGACAGCAAACTGGAACCCCAATGCACATTGCAAATATCACCAAGGTAGGGGCCACCTTACTGAAAATTGTTGGAAGCTTAAAAAAGCTATCCAAGATTTAATCAATAACAATAAACTGCCATTGCCTCCTGCCAGTAAGAAGCCAAGCATTGACAATGCACCTCTTGCTCATTCCTTGGCCATCTCTGATGAAGAAACTGAGGTTGATTCCTCATCTCTCCTCAAACCTATTAAAGAAAGTCATGCTATCGAAGAAGAGGAGTAGATCTTTTTCGATGCCATGGATGACTTTCTTGAACCAACAAGCAAAGAGGATGTACGACTGCTAATATGGTCCATGTGGGAAGGATCAAGTTTGCTACAAGAAGCTCTCGAAGTCGCAAGGAAACAATTAGAGGAGCTTCAGAAAAAGTGTGATAAGGTTCAACCCACGAAGAATAAACCCTTCTCTCTACAAGTAACTAACGGACCCAAGAAGAGTAATAAACTCTATACTCCAATTGGGACTTCATGCGCTAAAATTTTCAAAATGCTCTCCGAGAGTGGTAAGGTCAAACTTCTCGAATCGAGACCATTTGAATCGCTAAAGAGGACAAATAGATTCTATTGTCAATACCATCAATCAGGTGGTTACACTATTGAAAACTGTTTTTAATTTAAAGATTTAATTCAGAAAATTATTAATGATAAAAAGCAAGTCCAAATTCCACAAGAAGAAGACATTAGCATCAATGGGGTTTGGGACAGCGATGATGATGACGTCTATCTTAAGGATATGAAAGAACCTCCACTTTCAGTCATATATCCAATAAGCGATGATTCATCTATAGACGTCCTCACAAGATCTGGGAGAACGCAACCTCCCATTTCAACACAACCTATACCGACTACGCAGCAAGTTCCCATACCTATCATAGAAGACAATGATATTGTCAAACAGTTCAAGAAGACCAAGGTTGAGATGAATGTATGGAAGCTTCTAGCAACATCTCAAGAACATAGGTTGGCAGTGATGAATGGCTTGTATAAGATAGGGATAGATTCTGACACCACTCCTGAGGGGTTGGCTAACTTCCTTACGAGTGATCTCCCTAGCTAGTTCCATCAACTTGATCACCTTTTCTGACAAAGATTTACCTCCAGTAGGTGACAAACATTATAAGGCACTAAACCTCACAGTAGTTTGCAAGAGAATGAACGTCCCAATGACTCTTGTGGAAAATGGATTGGCAATTAATGTTTATCCACTCAGAACTGCGAGGATGCTAGGCATAAGGGATGATGACTTAACCACGTCAACACAAGGAATAAGAGCTTATGACAACACTCGTCGTCAAGCTCTTGGTAAGATTACCATGAATATAACGGCGGGAGGAATAGAGCATGCTACTACATTTCAAGTTGTAGATATCAAAGCTTCATTCAACTTATTGTTGGGACGCCCTTAGCTTCATGACCTAAAGGGCGTCCCTTCATCTCTCCATCAACAGGTAAAAGCCATAGTTGGAGGAATTCCTATCACGATCGATGCTTCACCCATGAGGATTAAAGCTATAGAAAATCCAATCATTGATGTGGAGCACAATGAAGACGATGATGATTTATGGGGCTTTAATGAAGAGGTATCCTTAATCGAAGAGGATGAAAGGACCCTTCACTACCACGACCCCCATTCCAATATGACAATAAATTCTATTCTTAAGAAATAAGGGCATTTTCCTAGAATGACTCTAGGAAAGAAGAAAGGAATATCAAAACCGCTGGAATTACCTGGCCTCTCTCAGTTAGATACTTTCGGACATAGTTTTGAACCGACTCGGGAAGATCTCAAGCAAGTCCAGGAAAGGTCTAAGGCGCGTAGGAACGCTCACATCCAAAAGAAAGCAATCCCAATGGATTAATATCCTCTTACTCTCAATGGACAATTCATAAAAGAAGGAGAGCACTATCCGTGCTATGAATTTCCTGAACCTTTTGTTGTAAATGGCATAAGGTAACCGGGATTTGAAATTTTCCTAGATTGCTATTTTCTAGATGAAATCTCAACTCCTATCCATATGGAGAAAGCACCCCCGTGCTTTGAATTTAATATCATAAGATTAATATTTGGGTGAGAAAAAGATGAGCCAAAATACATAGAGGATAACTCCTCGCTCATCCAAACAATTCTACAAAGCGAGAGCTTTGACCCCTCAAAGCTCATCACTATAGCAGAAGGATCACTACAAGGGTGGCGCAAGATAGTTAAGGTGACTGCTCCAAGTGGAAGGAAAATCTCCATAATGACAGGGCAAGGACCAATGTTCAAAGAGTCGTCTGAGTCAGAGTCAAAGTTAGAGTCTTTTCCTGTAGAGTCCTCCAAGTCTTTAGTTGTAGCACCCCCTTATTCTATCTCTTCCCCTAGGATAGTTAGCAATCAAGTCCCTGAGGAGCATTGATTTTTCCTCGTGATTTTCTTTAAACCAAGATGACGAGCATTGCTTAAATAACAATGAAAACGACAAAGAAAATATTAAAGCAATGGAAAAACTTGAAAAGAAAACACCGATAATCGAGGAAAATGAGACAGTTGATATCTCAAACAATTCAACCATTAAAAGAGAAGTTAAAATCGGATTAACACTTAATGAACAAGAAAGAATCGATTTAATCAATCTACTTAAAGAATTTATCAATGTATTTGCTTGGTCATATGAAGATATGCCATGTATGAATAGAGAAATAGCTCAACACACTATACCGCTAATTCTAGGAATGAAACATGTAAAATAAAAGTTGCGTTGAATGAAACTCGACGTAGCTCTTAAAGTAAAAGAAGAAGTTCAAAAAAAAATAATTGCAGGTTTTATCAAGGTATCTAAATACCCCAAATGGGTGGCCAACGTCGTCCCAGTTCCGAAAAAGGATGGAAGGGTAAGAATGTGTGTCGTCTATCGAGATCTAAATAAGGCAAGTCCAAAGGACGACTTCCCTTTACCACACATTGATATTTTGGTAGATAATACAACAAATCATGCACTTCTCTCGTTCATGGATGGATACGCGGGATACAATCAAATTCTCATGGTAGAAGAGGACATGGAGAAAACAACCTTCATAACACCATGGGGTACTTACTGCTACACGGTTATGCCATTCGGGTTGAAAAACGCGAGTGCTACTTACCAACGAGCAACGACTGCCTTACTCCATGAAATGATGCACAAAGAAGTTGAAGTATATGTGGACGATATGATTGTCAAGTCAATAGATCGCCCAGGCCATCAAGTAGCCTTGAGAAAATTCTTTGAAAGGCTAAGGAAATACAACATGAGGTTGAATCCATCCAAGTGTGCTTTTTGAGTCACCCCAGGCAAGCTTTTGGGTTATGTCATAAGCTCTAGAGGAATAGAGATAGACCCAACTAAGATCAAGGCAATCATGTCAATGCCCCCGCCAAAAACCGAGAAACAAATTCGAGGATTTATTGGCCGGTTGCAATACATAAGTAGGTTCATATCAAATTTGGCAACAATATTTGACCTAATATTCAAGAAGCTTAAAAAGAAAGTACCGGTAATATGGGACGATGAGTGTCAAAAAGCCTTTGAAAAAATCAAAGCCTATCTCGCAAATCCTCCCGTATTAGGTTGTACCTAACGGTCACCAAGGAAACAATGGGAGCCATGCTAGCAAAAGAAGTAGAAGGTAAAGAAAATGCAATCTACTATCTAAGTAAAAAGATGCTTGAGTATGAAGTACGCTATACACCACTTGAGAAATTGTGCCTCGCAGTGGTGTGGGCCACAACTAAGTTAAGGCATTACATGGTCGTGCATACAGTCTTTGTAGTTTCCCGAATGGATTCACTCAAGTATTTATTCGAGAAGTCTACACTCAATGGGTGCATATCAAGATGGATAGTTAACTTAGCCCAGTTTGATGTAAGATTAAAGCCTCAAAAAGCTATCAAAGGATCTGTGGTCTCAGATTTTCTAGCGCACTTCCCAATAGAAGATTCAACGCCAATACACGGTATTGAATTTCCAGACGAAGACTTGATGGTCACTGAAGATGATACTTGGACCTTATACTTCGATGGAGCCTCAAACAAAAAGGGATGTGGCGTAGGAGTATTATTAGTATCACCTAAGGAAGAGCATGTTCCAATCTCCATAAAGCTAGATTTCGACATTACCAACAACGCTGCTGAGTACGAAGCATGCGTGGTAGGCCTTGAAACAGCTTTGTCATTGGGAGTGAAGAAATTACGAATTTTCGGGGACTCTTCATTGATCATCAACCAGATTTCTAAAAGATGGAAAGTAAGGAGCGAAAGTCTAGCCCCTTACCAAACTTATCTAGAAACTCTCACCAATCAGTTAGAAAAGGTAGAATACACATAACTACCTAGAGAGGAAAATCAATTTGCTGATGCCTTGGCAAGACTAGCCTCAATGGTTAGGATTCCTACGGAAGTCGAGCAAATGCCTCTAACTATAGGAAAAAAGGCATAAACCGGCTTATATTTAAGCTATAGAAGACGATGAAGTGATCCAATATGAAGAAGAAGAAGAATAAAAATAAGAACCGTGGTATACAGATATACTTAACTACGTCACCAAAGGAGAATACCCTCCTCATGCTGACAAAAGAGAAAAACGAGCATTAAGACTCTTGGATTCCCAATACGTACTCATAGACAATGAGTTGCATAAAAGGGTACCTAAGAGTCGAGCTCTCTTATGTGTAGGAAAAAAGGATGCTCAGAGAGCTATGAGGATAGTCCACGAAGGCATTTGTAGAACTCATGTGAATGGCAAAATGCTAGTCCAAAAGATAATGCGAGAAGGATACTATAGGACTTATATGAATAGAGATTGTCATCAATATCTCCCTAAATGCCAAATTTACGCCAATTTACAACATGTTCCTCCATCTTATGCTAAACTCACTTCAAAACATGTAGCACTCTTTATCGAAAGGAATATTATTTGTTGATATGGAGTCCCACAAGAAATGATAGGTGACAATGGAACTCACTTTCGAGCTGAGTGTGAAAAATTGTTACAAAAATATGGCATTCAACACCATCATTTTTCTCCATATAGAACTCAAACAAACGGAGTAGTTGAAGCAGCTAATAAAAATCTAAAGACTATCATCGAGAAAATGACAGAAAATTACAAGGATTGCCTTAACAAACTCCATTTCACATCAACAGGAAATACGTCATTCTCCTTGGTTTATGGAATGGATGTCGTACAACCTGTAGAGCAAGAGATTCCATCTCTACGCATTGCATTAGGAAGTAAACTCGATGAAGTTGAATGGACTAGGGCGAGATATGAGGAGCTAATACTACTTGATGAAAAACGACCAGAAGCTCTACATCATACTCAATGCTATCAAACTCGTATGGCTAGGTATTTTAATAAGAAGGTTAACATAAGAAACATCAAAGTAGGAGACTTGCTGTTAAAAGCATTTAGGAAAAATGTTTTAGATCCAAGGGGCAAATTTAGGCCTAATTGGTCTGGACTCTATATTGTCAAAACAATCCTATCAGGAGGTGCAGCAAAATTAACTGATATAAATGGCAATAAGTTCTAGAACATGACAAATCTTGACCAACTTAAAAAGTACTACCCATAATTACTTGAGTAGGGTACTCAAGAGAGCTACATTTGGCCTGATTCTTTAGGAAAGGATACGTAGGGAACCCTTTACAGGATGTAGCCACTTTACTTTCTGCAAACTTCGCATCCCAGATTTAAAAATAAATTCGACATAAATTCGACGAAGCATCGGTGTCATAGAAAAAATTCCATCGCCGGCCGATGAGCCTTAACGCCAGACGACAGTGTCTGTCGTCTGTAACCAGACTACCGCAGCCGGCGCTAGTCGCAAAGAGGCGGCGCCATTTTTCTAGGAGCACCTGGTAACATTTCGGTGTTTTTTCCGAAAATTTTTGACTTCCGTACTCGAATTTTTTTTTGAAAAATTAAATTTTCTTTTTTCATTGCTTTAATAAATCAAATTTAAAGGATATGATTTAATTAAAAAGGTGGAATATCATTAATAATATTAAGTAACAAATTACATTATTGATGGAATTTAAATAAAGCTTAATAAAATAAATTAACTTTAAATTTAAAACTAAGTCTAATAATTGAAACTTAAGCAATGTTTCAATCTTTTTTCTCTTTATTTGCTCTGTTCCAATTTTTATCTACATCCTCTTCATCATCCATGGCTTTAGCTAGTAGGCCATTCAATTTTTACCTACATTCAATTTTGGAGTAAATACTTTCTCCCTTAGCTAGGACTCCATGTTTCTTCTCTATCCAAGCCTTCTTCGCTGAAGTGTCAGCTTTCCTTTTCTCGTTATCCTTTGTAGAGCTCTTCTTCTTAGGCATCGTATGTGTTTTGAATTCAACCTTTTCACCCAAGCGTTCCTTAACGGGAATTAACTTGTCACCTAGACAACTTTTTACATCATTCTTACTCTGATTTTTCTTCATGTCCTTTGAAGGTTTCTTGAGAAGCCACCTCTTCACATCATTAGGCAAGGAAGGAGGAACCTTTTGGGTAATCACTTCCCATAAAGGTCTAGCGCTCAAATATGCATCAAATTTTTTTACTTCTTGAGAAACAGGGATTTCATTGGGACGACGAAGATCCCCAGAAGGAATTTTTTGAAGTAGGTCATACTGTCTTTTTACCCTGCAGGGATAATAAAAAGTCATCTTGGTTAAGCTTAGAAGACGACAGAAAGGTTGCTTGTTGACACCAACCATCTTCTCTATTTTCCACCAAGGATGACCCACTTGATGGCAAAGTTGCAAGAGGCAAAAACTTTCTTCCATTCATGGCGTCCCATCTTAGAGAAACGTTTCTTTCTCCTCACAAAACAATTTGGAGTATATTTTTCAACATTGTCGGGAGGACTAATTAAATCTAGTCTCTCTAGTAGCCACATCTGCAAAAAAAATTCAATGCAAATAAATTAATATTACTATACAAAAATGTGTTTTTGATTTCTATAATTAAAAATATTATTTTTCTTCCTGTAATAAAATTGGAGAGCCCCGAAAAGGTGCTTTTGGATTTCTCTTCAATTCATCAAGACTAAGCATAGTCTCTCCAACAATTAATGGCATTGGATTTCTCCCAGATTCAATCTGCTCCAACACAGTTGATATAATTGCTTAACCCTAATTAGTTCTACCACTAGTGATAAAATATTGGTTAAGCATGCAAAAGAGAAAATCCCTTCTTCTATAAACATGAAAAGATTCAGAATAAGGTCTATCAAAATAATGGCGTGCAAATTCTTTCAAATTAACTATGCTACCATCTACAATATTTGTTAGATCTTTGTCTTTTAAATTAAAGAAGCGCTCAAAATCTTTATAATATAATTCATTTATTCTAGGGATTACTACTAGATCTAACGCAGGGAAGCCTAAAATAGCACCGAATTCTTCTGGTAAAGGGCTAATTTCATTGCACCCTAGTCTAAAACAATGAGTATCCACATCCCAATATTCAAAGGCTGTATGAATGAAGTCTATATCAAGATCTACCCCCTTGACACCATAAATACCCCCCATATGAAAAAGTCTAATTCTTTTCTCTCCTTGGCAGTTAGAGACCGACACCATCCGTGAGTAAAGTTGGTAAAACTCTTAGTAATTAATGACATGATTATGGTAAAAGCTAAGACTATGTTTAAAATGCTAAAATTATGAAGAAAATCGGTAGACCAGGGGGCTATTTATATACAACATCGGCACAGTTTCAATCCGGAAAGGATTCGGAGTCAGCGCCAGACGCCAGAGTCTGGCGTAAGGCGCTAGTAGTAGCGTCTAGCGCCAACGCAAAACGCGTGGAGCCACGTGACGCTGACGTGTCCTATTAGCGAGCTTTTTTGGCTGATTCGAATCTAAGCAATGGCTTTATGATTTTTTATCCTTTTTTATACCCTTATATTAATTATATTTTTTCTTTTTTTGGATTTTATTTTATACTTAATTTTATGTTTTTTTGTAAGTCCAATTTTTTTATTTTTCATTTTCAGTTTTGGGGGAGAGAGTCAGATATCCTCCATTAATAATAAAAATGACGGAATTTTTGCACAAAATTATTTATTATCGCAATTCTTCTTACACAAATATGCACATAAAAATGAAAAATAAATCCTAATTAAATAAGCTAATAATAATATGTATATACAAATATGCCTAATAAATGAGTCTGATAATGGCAAAGTTCTATACAAGTTAAAATAAAAAAGCACAGGTATAAACTACGGCGCCGGAGGACGCAGATGATGAGAGACGCCCATCATGTCATAGAACTGCGCAGTACAAGGAGTAACCTCTCCACCAGCTCTAGCTTAGTCTCTTTGGGAGGTGGAAAACTCAGCACAAGACTCGTCCACCCAAGATCGCACTGAAGTTGAGGCTCCGGAGGCTGCTGCGATAACGAGCTGACCTCGTACATCACACCACCTCTAGGAGCCGAGGTAGCCTCTCCCTAGCCTACTGGCTCAGCACGTGCACCCTCAGATGAAGAGCCCGAGCCCTCCACCGCCTCGGTCCGAGCAGCTCCAAAACGACTGACAGGGTAAAGTCGTATCCCCTAATCAAAAGTAAATAACTAAGTCCTCTACCTAAAGTAGATAGGGAAGTAGGGTCGAACTCCACAAGGAAACAAGTCTTTTTACTCCTAATTAATTATTATAGTCTAAATTATCTAAGTAACCAATATTTTTGTGAATAAAATCTAAACTACGGAGAATAAGGTCGAAACGAATAAAGTAGGGAGAAAATCAAATATTAAAAGGCCTAGGGCATAGGTTCGCTAATAAACAATATTCCAGGGCAAATCATAATAAGCAATCATCAAGCATTAGTTAATCAGATTATAAAGGGCTTTCGCTACGTATTATAATCACAGTGTTAATTTACCGGTATTAAATCTCATCTGTCGAAACTCGACTTAACCATTTATAAATTAATCCGCCTATTGAAACTAAGCCTAAACATCAATTCTCATCTATCAAATCTCGAATTAATATTGCTAAACTCATACAATTAAATCTAGCCAAACCTAATTGCATAGCATTAAATCAATCAATAGGAAATCAACCAAGCATTGATAATTAACAATCACAAAATTACCCCTTCATATCATTTATTAGATCCCCTTAAACCCTAGAAATAAATTACTCACGCATCATCATAACTAAACTAATCAAATAAATAAATAAAAGCATAATCAAAGAAGTAAATAAAATAGCTGAAATTAAAAGAGAAGAAATTGTTACCAAAAAGAAATCTGGAATTAATTGAAATAATTAAGAACAAAAGTTGAGAGAGAAATTAAGAGAGAGAAATATTCTAAGTAGAGAGAGAAAGTCTAAGAAAGAAGGTCATCAAAATTCCGTACAAATCTCGTACTTAAACGTTTCCTAAAACAAAAATTAAAACTAAACTAATCAGGTCCTATAAAAGCGCGCGCCCGATCGGGCCTGCCTTTTTCTTCGCGTTCCTTCCAAGCAGCATCGCCTGATCGTGCTAGACGCTCGCACGATCGGGCGCGCTATAAGCACGCACAACACCAACGCCGCGCCGCGCCCGATCATGCAACCTCTTGCCCGATCGGGCCCTTGCTTCACTTTGAGGCTCGGACTTCGATTGGGCTTGATTTCCCGGCCCAATCCGGATTTCCTCTTCGGGTCTTAAATACTCGGTCCAAATGTCTCGGGATCCCAATTACCGAGCCCTTAATCACCGGCTCGATGACTCTATCCGTCCTTGGGCTTCAAAGATGATCGTGCACTTCTAATTCCCGTAGTCGCTTCACGAAAAACACGAGAAAATGCTCCAATGGCGCAATTTCCTACAAAACTCAACAAAGACTACGAAAACACTAGAAAACACAAATTAGTAATAAAAGTGGCTCGAAAGAGCCAAAAACACTACTAATTATGACCAAGGTATGGGGGTAAATTACTATATAAAATGGATACATCAAACTCCCCCAAGCCAAACCTTTGCTTGTCCCTAAGCAAAAAGCTCATCAATGAACATATAAAACATACTTCACCCCAATAATCAAATCAAGTACCAACGATTCAAGGCAAATCTAATGAACACGCTTCAACATCAATCAATCTTATTCATCTAATTTAATCACCCTTCCTCCTTAACAATTGTCAAGTAGAGCAAACCACAAGAGCATATAGAATTCAAGACTAGTGCTCACACACTCAACTCTCGTTTATGTGGCGAGTAAAAGATGTACTCGATCGCTCTCCAACCAACCCCTTTAATGTGAACAATGCCCTCCCAACTCACACTCTCGTGTGTATAAAAACAATGTACGCTCATCCTACTAGTCGACTCGAAATATGCAAAGTCATAACCTGCATTGATAAACAACACTTTCACATTTACATAACTTCTATGCACAAGGTCGGAAGGTCTTTAAAGCTTGTAATGTAAGTCTAGGGTGAAGGGTAGGATAAATTTGGGATTATGTGAGAGAAAAGCTATGCATTAAGGTCGCCAAATCCTAATAAACCCATGATCAAAATAAATGATGATCATACATCTCCATCAACATAACTAACTCCAACAAAAACCACCAAATACAACTATAATCATCATAAACAATCCCAACACTTACAATAATCACTCATAAAAATATGATAATGTAGAACTTTGAGTGAAAAACAAACTTTGAACTCATTCTTTTTTCCTTTCTTTTTCAACTTGAATTTTTTTTCTTTTTTCTTTTTTTTTCTTTGAACAACCTTCAAATAAAACATTTGAGCATTAAATTTTTTTCTTTTTCTCTTTTTTTTTTTCTTTTTTAACTCATATTGGATATTTCAACTTTGAAACACAATATCAATATTTTCCAATCAAAAATCAAAGAATAATAAGTCTTCTTTTATTCCCACATTGTGCAAATAATATACACACCACAACTCCCTCACCTCACTAACTAATAGCTCCCCCAACCCAAGCTTGGGACTAGTAACCAATGGGGCTCATATAGGCTTGTAATGTGGTTAAATAATCAATAAAAGGGCACAAGCAACAACATGGGTAACAAGAAGGGAACAAATGTATCTAATACTCTGAAGGCTACCTAAATAAATGAACGCCTTCGTCCTCCTCATGTGCATAATAATAAGTCATGAAACACTACTCATAGTTGCAAATCAATACTCAAATTCATTGACATACCAGGAATTATGGAACTATAACACATTTCCTAACCAAATCAACTAGTCAAACACTATATTCACAAGTAGTTGGGAAAAATTGGCTCATGTTTAGGAATCCAAGCAATTAAACTTCAATCATGATCAACAAATACACAATGCTCATTATCAATAACCAAGAATCAAAACAAATTTTCTCAAGTATGAGGCACAGGGAAGTATGATTTACAATTCATTGGAACGTATTTTTGAATTTTTTTTTTATTTTTCAATTTTTTCGTATTTTTCATATATAAGAAAGCAATAAAAAACTACACTAGGAAAGCAATAAAACTATACTCAAAAGCAAATAAAAAGAGAAAAGGAAGAGAATTACCAAGCGAAAGAACACCCCCCCAAGCCAAATCAAGCAATGCCCTCATTGACATGGGAGTGTAGCCTACTCCTTATCCTCATCCATCCTCGAATAGCCCCCTCCGTGGCTAGAACCGGCTCCTCCATGGCTAGAGCCACCACCTCCATAACCCGAACCACGTGCAAAGTAGTTACGGTCCACATTCCCCCCAAGCCCACCAAAAGGTACATCGGTCCCATAACCATGGACCGATAAGTAGTTGACATAGGTACCGTAGGCACTTGGGTTTGTATATCCACCTTGCGGATATTGGAACCAATCGGGAACAAGTGAATCGGGGGGAATAGCCCCCCGACGGGCGTAATCATCATACATGGGGTATAAACCCCTCCCTAGGTTCCTCTCTACATATCCTACCCTTCTATCTAGAGACCCTACTTTAGTGTCCAAGTCCCTAGCCATACCCTCAACTCTCCCTTGCCCCATCTCAATCCTATCTAATTGGCTCCTAAAAGCCGAGAAGTTATAAGGGGCGTTGGGGTCAATGTTGTAGTTGGTTGAGGAAATGGGAATATCATATGTAAAGGGTGGAGGAGGTGGATAGTGTGGTTAATGGTGAAGAGGTGAGTAGTCTATGGGAGATTGGCAGGGTTGAGGTGAAGGGTGAGGTGGTTGAACCTCACCTTAACCGTTAAGCTCGAAAGTGTAAGAAGGCTTCTCAAATTTGGTTAAGTGGGGTTGGATAAAGTGAAAGCATTATCCCTCCTACCGGATTTCCGTTGAATCACGCACCAAGTCTCCCCTCCCATGACATTAATCCAATTAAGGCCACCTAAATAGAGTAGGTCCATAATAAGTGGGTCGGCTACCTTACAGTCATCGTTAGGGACAAAGCTAAGGTGTTTGACCACTATGTGTGTTACTAGGCCACCAAAATAAATGGGTGCCCAAGACCTACCCGCCTCGGCCGCATTGGCTACCCGTTGGAAGTTGTTGGCCATTTTGTGGACTATGTTGAGCTTTTCACTCCTAGGGATCATGTATGACCCTAACCATTCAAGCTCATCCTGCCTAAAATTGGCGGGTTCCTGCCTTCCAAAAATGGTAAGGCCAACAAACCGTTGCCAAATCTTTGGCACGGGATGTTGTATCCAAGTGCCCTTGGCATGTTGGAGGTTCAAATTAGGATCCCCCGTAAGGGGTTGATAGACAACGACATTGTTGTCTTGGGGAGGTTAAATTGGCCTATCCGATTTTAACTCAAAAAGTTGTCCAAATTCTTTCAATGCCAATCTAACATCATTATTGAATAATCTAAATTAAACATGAGAAATTAAAGCATTTGATTTTATGACATTAAAGCTAGAAACGAATTCTATGGTTAAGTAATCATAAGTATCGTAATGCATGTTAAAGAAACCACTCATGCCAATTCCCTTGAACAACTTTTCTACATGCTTATCAATTCCTAATCCAATAAGGGTGGGGTGATGAATAAAACGAGTGGGAATTACCTGCCTTGAAGTGAGGTTGATCATTCTTTGTTTTTGCTCTTGGGTGGTGATGACCACCCTCTCCCATCCCGAAACTTGCAACTCCGGGTCAGATCTGGCCTCTTGTTGCCTTGAGCTTTCACCCCTTACAGTTCTTGATCTCTTGAGAGCCATTTGTGAGTATAAAAGATAGGAATTGAAAACTTTCTCTCTCTTAGGGTTTAGAGAAAATTGAGAGAAAGTGGTAGAAATTAGGTGTGGATTGTAGAGAAAGATGAAAGGATTAAAAATATGCAAAAATTTTTGAGTTTTGATGGAAGGATTGGAGAAGATCTTGAGAATAAGTGAGTTTGAAGGTGTAAAAATGGAGGTTTTAGAGAGAGAAAGTAATGGAGAAAAAGATGAAAGAAGAAGAAAGTGAGGAAAGAAAGAAGGGGAAAAGAATTAAAAGGTCGGCCAAAATAAGGCGCGCCCGATCGGGCAACCGTCGCCCGATCGGGCGGAAAATGTTGAAACCCAGATCCTTAGTTGCGCGCCAGATCGGGCGCGAACACGAACAAAAATTTCGCCCTTTTACTCGCCCGACATTTCTTTTCCTTCACTCGATTTGCGCCCGATTGGGCAACCTCGCCCTATCGGGCGAAATTCGCTCGAGTTTCTAACTGCACTTGCGCGCCCGTTCGGGCAACCTCCCCCGATCGGGCTAATTTAGCTCGATTTCCAACTCTCCTTGTGCGCCCGATCAGGCAGCCACGCCTGATCGGGCGAAATTAAGGCTGGAATTTTTCCTTGCTTGTGCGCTCGATCGAGCCCGTGCCTAGTCTGATGTCCTTAGCTTTTTCTTCGTCTTCAAATTTTTCTAAGTCTTTTGACCTCTTAAACCTATACCTGCACAAAAACACTTATAAATAGTAAAATTTCACTCTCCTCGCCTCTCTAAAATAAAAATAAATATAAAGAAAAAGGAAAACTAGTCTAGAAAGCAAGAAATACGAGTTGCCTCCCGCAAAGCGCTAGTTTATCTAGGTCCCGCACGACCCTCTTACCACAATGAAACTCAGAGTGAATCGGAACCACTTAGGTGAAGTATATCAACTGCACCAATTGTAGCCCCCTCATGATATAGCTTGAGTCTTTGGCCATTAAACTTGAACTCGTTACAATGTTCATCGAAAACCTCCACATAACCGAATTTGTTTGCCTTTTTTACGATAAAAGGACCCGACCACCTTGACCTTAACTTTCCTGGGAAAAGTTTAAGTCGTGAGTTGAATAGTAACGCCTTATCACCTTACTTAAATTCTCTCGGAAGGATCATCTTGTCTTGCCACTTCTTCGTCTTCTCTTTGTAGACTCGAGCACTATCATAGGCTGTCAACCTGAACTCATCGAGTTGATTAAGTTGAAGTAACCTCTTTTCTCCCGCTAGTTTGGCATCTAGATTGAGCTCCTTAATAGCCCAATATGCCTTATATTCCAATTCGACCGGGAGATGACATGCTTTTCCGTACACGAGTCTATATTGCCACCACCTTCTCTAGAATGGCCTTGATCTCACGGTTGGAAACCTCAACTTGGCCACTAGTTTGGGGGTGGTAGGCTAAACCTGTCCTATGGTAGACACCATACTTTTTGAGGAGGGTGTCCAACTTATGTTCATGAAAGTGAGATCCTCCGTCACTTATTATAGCTCTGGGTACACCAAATCTTGGAAAGATGGTCTTCTTGAAAAGCTTGTGGACGACCTTGGCGTCATTGGTAGAAGTGGCGATTGTCTCGACCCACTTGGATACATAATCTACGGCGACAAGAATATAACGGTTCCCTATTGAAGAAGGGAACGGTCCCATGTAATCAACGCCCCAAACGTCAAAAATCTCAAATTCTAAAATTCCTGTTTGGGGCATCTCATGCCTCCGCGAGATGTTGCCAGTCCTCTGGCAAGAGTCACAAGCCTGCACAAAAAATGTTAGCATCCTTAAACATCGTAGGCCAATAAATACCTGATTCATTAATCATGGCCACCGTTCTAGTGGGGCCATGATGTCCTCCATATGGTGAGGTGTAACAACTAGTAAGAACACCATGGATTTCCCATTCGGGAACACACCTGAAAAATAATCCATCTGCACACTCACGAAACAAAAAAGGATCATCCCTAAAATAATATTTAACATCAAAAAGGAATTTCTTTTTTTGTTGGTAGGACAAGTCAAGAGGTAGAGTACCACCCACTAAATAATTAGCGAAATTCGCATACCATGGGTGTTGCTCTACAACTGCATAAAGGTTGTCATCAGGGAAAGAATCATCTATAGGTAGAGAATCCTTACCCTCATCATACCTGATACGTGACAAGTGGTCTGCCACTACGTTCTATGTTCCCTTTTTATATTTTATTTCTATGTTGAAATCTTGGAGCAAAAGAACCCATCGGAGTAGCCTTGGCTTTGATTCCGCCTTAGCTATCAAATACTTCAATGCTGCATGATCAGTAAAAACAATAACTTTAGAACCAACAAGATATGATCTAAATTTTTCTAAAGCATAAATAACAGCAAGAAACTCCTTTTCCGTAGTGGCATAGTTGACTTGGGCTTCATCCAAAGTTTTGCTAGCATAGTAAATAGCATGCAAAAATTTGTTCTTTCTCTGTCCGAGCACGACTCCTAGCGCAAAGTCACTTGCATCACACATAATCTCGAAAGGAAGAATCCAATCGGGAGCATATATGATGGGTGCCGATATCAAAGCCTGCTTAATCCTGTTGAAAGCCTCAAGACACTCGTCAGTAAAAATAAAAGGGGCATCCTTGACCAAAAGCTCTGTCAATGGTTTAGCAATTTTAGAAAAATCTTTGATAAAGCGGCGATAAAACCCCGTATGACCCAAGAAACTTCTAACTCCCTTAACATTAACTGGGGGAGGTAATTGCTCAATCACTGATATTTTAGCTTTGTCTACTTGTATGCCCTTATCAGATACAATATGACCTAGGACTACTCCCTCTGTCACCATAAAGTGACATTTTTCCCAATTAAGAACTAAGTTGCACTCTTCACATCTTTTCAAAATTTTAGCGAGACTAATTAAGCATGAATCAAATGAAGAACCATATACGCTAAAATCATCCATAAAGACCTCCATAATAGACTTTATGAAATTAGAAAAAATGCTCATCATACAACGTTTAAAGGTAGCGGGTGCATTACATAAACCAAAGGGCATTCTACGATATGCAAAAGTGCCATAAGGGCATGTAAAAGTAGTCTTTTCCTGATCTTCAGGGTGAATCGGAATTTGGAAAAATCCCGAATACCCATCCAAATAGCAAAAGAATTTATGATTGGCTAACCTCTCAAGCATTTGATCTATAAAGGGAAGAGGGAAGTGGTCCTTTTTAGTGGCGATATTTAATCTACGATAGTCAATGCACATACGCCACCCTGTTACAGTTCTATTGGGAATTAATTCATTCTTTTCATTTGTAATCACAGTCATCCCACCCTTATTTGGCACAAACCTGCACAGGACTTACCCATTTGGAGTTAGAAATAGGATAGATAATACATGCATCAAGTAATTTTATGACCTCCTTCTTGACTACTTCTTGCATGTTGGGATTTAATCTTCGTTGGGGTTGAATGCATGACTTGTAATTTTCCTCTAGATGTATCATGTGCATACAAAAATCAGGGCTAATACCCTTGAGATCATCAATACTGTACCCAATAGCTTTCTTATGGGTTTTGACAAACCCTAGAAGTTGGGAAGTTTGTAGGCCATTAAGTGCAGTACTGATGATCACGGGGTGTAGTTCCTGTTCATCCAGAAAAATATATTTTAAATGAGAAGGGAGAGGTTTTAGCTCAGGTTTCTTGACCTCTGCAAGTTTTGATTCCTGAACTAAATTTACTACCTTCATTGTTTCCTTGGGGCTTAACTCTTTTAAGGAAAGAGCTTTTTCAATATGTTGTACCTCATTACCCTAAACACTTGCATTGTCTCTAGATAAATTCCCGCAGAGAACTTCCTCTAGGGGATCCTTCGCAAGAACCTGTGGCAAACTATCATCACAAATATCATCCATTATATCAATTATATCAATGTAGCAACAATTTTCCTCTAACATAGGCCCATTAAAAACCTTCCCTAAATTAAAAGTAACATTATCGTCACCTACAGAAAGGGTTAGTTTACCATTTATAACATCAATGATTGCTCCTGCTGTATGGAGAAAAGGCCTACCTAATATAATGGGTATTTGTGTGTCCTCTGCCATGTCTAAAACAACAAAATCAACAAGAATAAAAAATTTACCAACTCTGACAGGTACGTCCTCTAAAATACCTAAGGGGTATTTTACCGAACGATCTGCCATTTGCAAAGTTATATTAGTAACTTTTAAATCTCCCACATTAAGTTTAGCGCAGATTGACGATGGTATGACACTGACACTAGCACCCAAATCACACAAAGCTTTATCAATAAAAACATTCCCAATATGACAAGGGATAGAAAAACTACCGGGATCCTTTAATTTAGGAGGGGATTTGTTTTGCAATAAAGCGCTACACTCCTCTATGAAAGCTACAATTTCTACTTCATTCAAGGCCCTTTTTCTAGTCAGAATGTCTTTCATAAATTTATCATAAGCGGGAACTTGAGTGATTAAATTAGTAAATGTTACCTGCAGGTTTTTCACAACCTCTAAAAACTTACCGAATTGTTTATCAAACTTACTCTTCAGTTGTCTATTAGGGAATGGAAGTTTGATAACTGGGCTCTACACATCTCCTCCCTTATCTTGCAATTTACCCTACACAGAAACATTAGTAGAGTTAGTATCTATTTGTAGCCCTGCAGGGCTAGCAAGATTAGCGTTTGGTATAGAGGAATCTAGATCAGGAACTGGTGTATCTTTCTTTGGCATAGGAGGTCCATCATAATGTGAACAACTCCTTAGAGTGATTGCATTGGCATGATCTGTAGGATGGATAGGTTATGATGGTAGAGCTCCCTGCTGACGGGATTGTAGGGTAGAAGAAAGTTGTGCAATTTGATTGTTAATGATTTTATTATGGGCTAGGATAGAATCAATTTGCGCATCCATACTCTCCATATGCTTTTGCATATTGGCAAGTATTGCTCTAATTTCTGTCATGGCAGGGTCGGAAGATGATGAGGGTGATGCTTGGCTTTTCTGGCCAGAATTAGGATGATAATATTTTTGCTGTGGTGGGGTTTGCTGTTGTGGTTGTTGTAGAGGTGGAGGATTTTGTACATTGGTGCTCTGGTATGAAAGATATGGATGATTTTTATAACCGGCATTGTAAGAATTGGAATAGGGGTTATTCTGCCTATAGGTTTGAAAGGCATTAACTTGTTCCATAGAGCTCCTACAATCTTGCTCCCAATGACCTACAATTCAACAATTTTCACAAAAAGCTTCATTGTTAGCAATAGCAGAAACATTAGCTACAGATTTAGGAGCAGCAATAAGATTATCTAATTTTTGACAAATAGACGTTAATTGAGCTTGCAAAAAGGAAACAGAATCGACATTATGTTTTCCTTTATTTGCAAACCCTCTCGGATTCCCATATTGGGAATTGTGTATTGCCATGTTTTCGATAACCTGTCCTGCGACGTCCACATTTAAATTCTTGAACCTCCCACTAGGTGTAGAATCTAGCACTAATCTAAAAGAATTTCCAAGTCCATTATAGAATGCTTGGATCAATTGCCATTGTGCTAGATTGTGGTGGGGGCACTATCTCTGTAGATCCTTGAACCTCTCCGAAGCCTCATATAACGTTTCGTCGGCCTCTTGGGCGAAGTTCTGAATAACACTCCTTAGCACCGCTGTTCTCTCTGCAGGATAGTATTTATTATAGAAATTCAAAGAAAGAGTTTCCTAGTAAGTAATACCAAGTGCAGTTCTATTCAAACCATTAAACCATAATTTAGTTTTGTCACCTAATGAAAAAGGAAAAAGAATCTCCCTGATTTGGTCTTGTGTGACCCTGGCTTGTCTAATGGTTTTACAATATTGGTAGAAATTTGCGATGTGAAGATTAGGATCTTCACCCTTAGCTCCACTGAACTGCTTCCTCTCTATCATAGTGATAAATTGGGGCTTGATCTCAAATTGAACTCCATCTAGAGCCGGAGTGGGAGTAAGGTGCGGGAAATTTGTGAGCTTCGGTTGCGAGTAGTCACTGAGTTTCTTCTGGGCCGTCATCTCTTATTCTGAATCTGAAGGAATATCTGCGTTACTAGAATCAGAGGGAGGATCTCTTCGACCGTTGTCCTCCTCAGAACCCGCCAGAATTTGTCTATATAGTTTCCTTTGCCTATGAAAAGAACGCTCGATCTTAGGGTTGAAAGGGATGTAACCTGATCTGGAACACCTAGCCATAAACAAAGAACTAAAGACAAATATGAGAATTGCTTCAAAGAACTAACGTTCTCTTAGGCAAAAGGGGATAATCTAAACTACAAAAATATAATAAGAAAACAAAAATAAAACCGTTTCCCCGGCAACGGCGCCAAATTTTGACAGGGCAGAGTCGTATCCCCTAATCAAAAGTAAATACCTAAGTCCTCTAACTAAAGTAGATAGGGAAGTAGGGTAGAACTCCACAGAGAAACAGGTCTTTTTACTCTTAATTAATTATTATAGTCTAAATTATCTAAGTAACCAATATTTTTGTGAATAAAATCTAAACTACGGAGAATAAGGTCAAAACGAATAAAGTAGGGAGAAAATCAAATATTAAAAGGCCTAGGGCATAGGTTCCCTAATAAACAATATTCCAGGGAAAATCATAATAAGCAATCATTAAGCATTGGTTAATCAGATTATAAACGGCTTTCGCTACGTATTATAATCACAGAGTTAATTTACCGGTATTAAATCTCATCTGTCGAATCTTGACTTATCCATTTATAAATTAATCCGCCTATTGAAACTAAGCCTAAAAATTAATTGTCATATGTCGAATCTCGAATTAATATTGCTAAACTCATACAATTAAATCTGGCCAAACCTAATTGCATAGCATTAAATCAATCAATAGGAAATCAACCAAGCATTGATAATTAACAATCACAAAATTACCCCTTCATATCATTTATTAGATCCCCATAAACCCTAGAAATAAATAACTCACGCATCATCATAACTAAACTAATCAAATAAATAAATAAAAGCATAATCAAAGAAGTAAATAAAATAGCTGATATTAAAAGAGAAGAAATTGTTACCAAAAAGAAATCTTGAATTTATGGAAATAATTAAGAACAAAAGTTGAGAGAGAAATTAAGAGAGAGAAATATTCTAAGAAGAGAGAAAAAGTCTAAGAAAGAAGGTCATCAAAATTCCGTACGAATCTTGTACTTAAACGTTTCCTAAAACAAAAATTAAAACTAAACTATTCAGGTCCTAAAAAAACGCACGCACGATCGGGCGAAGGGCCGCCCGATCGGGCCTGCCTTTTTCTTCGCGTTCCTTCCCAGCATCATCGCTCTATCGTTCTAGACGCTCGCACGATCGGGCGTGCTATAAGCACGCACAGCACCAACGCCGCGCCGCGCCATGCCTGATCGTGCAACCTCTTGCCTGATCGGGCCCTTGCTTCACTTTGAGGCTCGAACTTCGATTGGTCTTGATTTCTCGGCCCAACCCGGATTTCTCTTCGAGTCTTGTATACTCGGTCCAAATGCCTCGGGATCCCAATTACCAAGCCCTTAATCACTGGCTCGATGACTCTAACCGACCTTGGGCTTCAAAGATGGTCGTGCACTTCTAATTCCCGTAGTCGCTTCACCAAAAACCCGAGAAAATGCTCCAAAGGCGCAATTTCGTACAAAACTCAACAAAGACTACGAAAACACTAGAAAACACAAATTATTAATAAAAGTGGCTCGAAAGAGCCAAAAACACTACTAATTATGACCAAGGGACGGGGTAAAGTACTATATTAAATTGATACATCAACGACCACCCCGACCGCCAGAGCCAGTACAGCGACGTCTCGAGCTAGACCTCGCCGGGTCTCTACGGACCTCAAGTCTCGTCCGGGTACGAGAAGCAATGGGCTGACCCTGCAAGAAGAAACCAACTCAGAAACAATAAAAATAGAAGCAATAATGCAAAAATAAGGAGAAAAAGCTACCTCCTAAACGGCGTCGTCACGACGAAATGTAGTCACATTCCTCATCTAATCGAGCTGGATCCGGAAGGCATCTATACACCGTGCCATCGCCGTGACCACCTTGCGTGAGAACTGTCAAAGAAATAAAATCAATAACAATGCATAACATATATGAATTAAGTGCAAATAAATAAAGCTTACCCGAGACTGGTGGCGAGGAATCGACTGCTCCACGAAGCGCTCATCCTCGGCCCGTATGTTCCCTGATAATGGATAGATATACGAGGTAGCACGAACTCAGTAGGCCCAGACTGACAAAAGCAAATCAAAGTCAGTGAAATATCACTTAGGGGCTACTTAACCAAAGATAAAATATGAAAATCATACCACCACCTCCTCAGTTAGAACAGGGGCCGGAGCCAACAGCGGCAGAAGCTCCTCCTCATAACATTGCCTAGGGATCACATGAGATCGCCAAGGGGTATCCGCCCTCTCTAACATGCTCGCCAACCTCGCGTGATTGAACATATGAGGCAGTGGAGGTGTAGGAACGACGAAAATATCCGAGGAATGCCGAATAGCAACCCTCTCTCTAAGGTACGCAACCGCTCTATACGTCCCTAACAAGTAGCGACGCTTAACGGTGTACTGCGTAGCTAACCCAGGGACAACCAAGCCGTTCAACGGCCGGTACTGCACATCAGGCTCCTCCAAAGAATGCCTATGAGATAAGAATCTACCAAAGATAATACGAAAGTGTTCAACTATGTAAAGAACCATACCGAGAGGATCCGATCTCGAACATAAGCGGTAGAAATCTCAACGCGGCGGCCTCCCCAACACGCGCTCACTAAAAACCTGTGTGGCGGCGGTCTTGCCGGCGCAATCGACGGAAAGTACTCATGGAACCAGATCGACAAAAGGTAAAAAGAATCAGCAAGTGCTAACCAAAGCTTAGAGCTAAACTTTGTGGGAGATAAAGTATACCTCTACGACTCTCCAGAAGCCGAACAGAGCGACATTCTCCGTGAAGGACTGGTGTCAACAAGAGTCTCGGAACGCTCGAACAAAATCAACATAGGCCAAGATGGCCCAGTCATAAGTCCCAATCAAGTGAAGATCACGGACCGCAGGCAGGTAGTAAAGCAGCACTCTACTACCCTTGTAAGGGGAAAACGTCCCTGACTGCAAGATAAGCGCAAAGATGCACACTCGCTGCTATCGGGTGGTCGCATTATCCTCGAAAGATGCCACTTGAGTCGATCGGCGAATGCCAAAAAAATCCTCAACCTCAGGAGAGAAGACACTGGTATCGCTATCGAACGGCAGCGTAGTAGAACTAAACTCCAGTCCCGTAATGAGACTGAAGTCGGTCGGGGTGACCATCATCTCACCCAAAGAGAAGTGGAAAGTGTTGGTGGTGTCCCGGAAGAACTCCACAAGGGCGTGATCAACGCGGTGACCCCCGTTAGAAGCAATCATGGCCTCTGCGGCCTCGAACAACGCAGTCAACCCACAAGACTCCCAGAGAAGTTTCACCTCTCCGTCGACGCTAATGTGCATCATATACCGGTCTCCTATAGTATCGCTACCCGAGCCATGGTAACGCGTCCTATTAGCACTAATCCCACGTCGCACCTGCTCAAAAATGTGGTGGACGAGGAAGAAGTACAAAGTCCGCTCATCCTATTCCGGGAGGGGACCGAGAGAAGTGGACGGGTCGGCGTCCTCCTCTACGGGCTCATGCTCCCGTGGTGTGTCTAGGGACCGTGAACTCGAATCTCACTGTCTAGCCATTCTACATTGTGCAAAATCAACATAAATTTATGTTTTATAGTATCTAAGGTTCGCCTAGCCGCATGATACTATGTTCGCAAAACAAAAAAAAAAAAAAAAAAAAAAACAGAGTACGTAGTACTAAAATAGAACACAATTTCAAATTCAGCATACACGACATTTTTCAAGCATCCAAACAATTTCTTGCAAAACTATGGTAATTATTGTGACAAATTGGACAAGAATTGCTAGCAAAAATATCAAGAACAGCCACATTGTATTTCCGACCTTAAGAGATCCAACAATGGTGATTTGTTTGTTTCTTCACCAAATTGAGTCAAACAAGTCTCAAATTACTCCCAAGGAAATATATAAACATAATCAAGCAATTTCATGGCATAAAATTTGATAAACAAAGCGAATTAAGAAATTTAAGTGGCGAATTTTCAAGAAATTCATGAACAAACATGTGCAAAATTCATCAAAATCAGAGTGAGTTTGAAGAAAACTTACATAGATCCGGAAAGTAGATGAAAGAAGCTTCGATTTGCAACAAATTTGAGCGAATTCGGTTAAGGAACGATTAAGAACAAGTGGATTGAAGCTCAGCGGCAATTTTCGAAGCAGAGCAAGCAGTAGCCGCGCAATAACAAAGAGAATGGATATATACGGAAATCCCGACTCTAGCGCCAGACGCTAGGGTTTAGCGCCTGCCACTAGAGCCACAATTGTGGCGCTAGCATAATTTTAGTGGCGACTAAATGCTCAGCCAGTCAGAACGGTGATTTTGATCTCTTACAACAATTTTGGCTTCCTTGGTACGCCAATTGGCCCCTCTAAGCAACTTGACATGATTTAGTAATCGGCTTGATTACAATTGCATAAAGTGATCGACTCGATGAATGATCGTCTCACTTAGCTAAAAGAGCCTAAGTTTTGGCTCATCAAAAAGCACCAACATAATGGTTCATATAGCAGAGGCACCAACATACTGGTTCTTACGGCAAAAAGCACCAACATACTGAAGCACCGACGTACAAGTTTAAAGGCAGAAAAAGTGCCGACGTACAAGCATAGCTAAGAAAAAGATCGATAGGCGTGGGTCTTCGGTAATTTTCCTCAGAATATTATCACAACAAATGAGGATAGCTTCAGGCGAGGATATCTTTGACATCATTCCCTAGCTTGCGGAGAGTAGTCACAAACAACTGGAGGTGATTTCTGGCGAAGTTCTCTTCGATCGTGTTCCCTGACTTGCGGAAGATGGTCAAAGCGCTAGAAGGTCGTTTCAGGCGAAGCAATCTTCGACGGGATTCTCTAGCTTGCAGAAGTCTATCACGGCGGAATTGGAAGCAGTTACAGGCGTAGCAGTCTTTAGGCGACATTCTCTAGCTTGTAGAAGATCGTTAAAATAAACGGCAAGATGGTGTTCCCTAGCTTGCGGAGGGTTATCACAACAACAATAACAATGCAACAGCAACAAATCGGTTACTTTCAGAGACGTGTGCCCGATGGTGCAAGATACACATTTCTTAACTCTTTTATCTGTTTAACTAATGCTAGTTTGTAGGTATCGACATTATAATAATGGTTTAGGATTGCAGAACGTTCTGAATCATTCTCCGTCCCTATCGATACTTTTACTTTTGTTTTCGAAACTTGCGTTTCTCCAATATCAGTCAAAGTTGGTGCTTCTATAGACACCCATTTGTGTCTCCCAAAAATCAAACCCAGTGATGAGTACCTTTCACGCCGAATCATAATCGAATGAAATGAAAGTGTGAAAAGTCTAGTGTTGCGGATAGTTTTTAATTCTTTTTTTTCTCTTTATTTTTGAAAACCTATTTTAAGAAAACAGCTAATCCAGTTTGGTTTAGTCCATAGCAAGGGTCCAATAATAGTGTAGTTGGATGGGGCTTGAAAGGAGATTTCCAACGATATGTTATAAGCCCAATTCCGATGAATAATGAGGAAGTTATGGCCAAATTACTAAACTGGACCCAGTTTGATGTTTATGTGCGGCCCAATGATCTAGAGGAGGGCCTAATATTGATTTATCATTCCTAATGCAATTAGAATTGATTTTAGTCTTCTAGATTCTTCTAGAAGGTTCTTTTCATTCCTAATTTAATTAGCATTGATAAATTGACTTTAGTTAACTTTTTGGAGTTTTAATCAGAATAAAAGAAGCGTTTTTATGGAAAATACAATTTTGCCCTACTGTACGGCTAAATTTTATCAAAATTAAAAAAACGCAAGAAATTTATTTCTAGCGCCTGACGACAGGATTATCCCTCCGGCTGATTTTCTCTATAAATAGCCTCCTAAAATTCTGTTTTTGATCATCAATTCTCATTAATCATCAACTCTCTTCTCTCTCTAAGCTAAAGGTTATTTTTTTCTCTATATTTTCTAAACTAGTTTTTTGCATACAAAATTCCGCATTCACAAGATCTAGAAACACCTTGCCAAGTTCGAAGTTGCGTTCGCCCTAGACGTGAAAGGTTTTTAATTTATGAGGGTTTGGTCCCAAATCTCTCGTTCAATTATAACTTTAATTTTTTGAGTTTATTATTTTCCTTGAAGTTACTAAAGTGTGTATTTTGTTATTAGAAAGAGGTACAAGGCATCCAAGTAAGTGCTTTTGGTGATTTTATTGATATTATGATATAGAAATCATGTTTAGGTTGTTATTATGATTCCTGGTGTCATGTTATGGCGTTTTGATCTTCCCACTATCATGTTTAGGGTAATAACTATAATTTATAATATCAAATATGACAGTTATGATTATTATGATGCTTACTATTTCTTTCCTAATAGCATGCTAGTATCACGTTAGGGTTAAAGCTTTGATCTTTGATGTTTAGTAACAAGCTAGGGTTTGTTATTAATCTTGTTAGTATCATGCCTAGGATCTTGCTATTGTTATTATGCTTTAACATAATGATTACTATTATTGTGATGATAATTATTATTATGATTATTATTATGTTGATAGATATTTATTGTTATTGCTTGATCACACCTTTTATGCACGTTTAAATGGAATTAGTACTTGTAATCACGCTTAATAAGATAATTAATAATCTAGTTTAGGGTTAGTTTGATTATAAATCAAGTGATCGCCAATAAAAGTTTTATTTGTGCATTAATGTTCAACCAACATAGATAAACAGGTTTAGGGTTAATTCTATTGA
Organism: Chenopodium formosanum; assembly: GCA_024500155.1. Classification (NCBI taxonomy): domain Eukaryota; kingdom Viridiplantae; phylum Streptophyta; class Magnoliopsida; order Caryophyllales; family Amaranthaceae; genus Chenopodium; species Chenopodium formosanum. The sequence continues at coordinate 24,763,939 of CM044880.1, forward strand.
TTGCATGTTAGTCAGAAAGGGCACATGAATACGATTAGAATAAAGTAGAGGCCTATTATTAGGGCAGGTTCAATCTCTTTTAGGTTGGATTTTTACCTTCATCCCTGAACTACCAGTCATAGTTCCAGACCTATTGGAGCTGACGTTCTCTTGGATCGTTAAGGGGTGTAACCTTCACCTCGTGAACGGTTTACAAGTTCCTTAAACTTGTTGGCGACTCTTTTGCTCTATTTTCTTTCTAGTTGGACGCCACCGTACTTTAGTGTATGATCACAGTGGGGTTCAAGTTAGGGTTAAAACATAAAAAATTCCCAAGAATACCCGGTATGACTTACGTTTCCCTAGGAGTAATAGTAATGCCTTGCTTTGGCGTAGCCTATTAGTACTCTCAATAGGTCGGTAAGTGTTGTTTGGAATGACAAAATTCACTCAATATTTTAGGAACCTAGGGTTTCTTTGTTGGTTTTTTTAAGTGAACTTAATTAATCATCACAACATTCGAAATTCTAAACATGCATCTAACATATTATTCATATATATATAAGCATAAATATATATAGAAAACATAAGTAAATGATGCATTTGGCAACTAGCATGACCCCTTGAGTCTTCAAGTCTTCAAGGGTCTTTTCTTGTAACTTCATGGCTTCGTCTTCCATGAACCTTCGTCTTCATGACATAACCAAAATAATGCAAATAATAGCATCTACGATTAGGACTAGTCTAAATATTAAGGTACAAAAATACACAACTGCAAATTGTATTTAGATTTACAAAAATACATGACGGAACACAGTCATATTTTCTATCCTGATCGGGCCCCACTAATTGCCATTTTATAAAACTTGTGAGACAATATACATTACATTCATCCATTCACTATATGTGAATGGCCCATGCATTTTACAACGATAGAGAAGTAACAATGCATAAACACACGTAATCTAGTAACTAATTTAGGTGGTTCATCCGATTAACGCGCCTAATTAAAACTAGTCAAAATTGTTTAACCAATTTATGTGATTAAGCGTAATGAAAATTCAAGCTCCCACTAAATTCCTCTTCAACCTTAATTAATTCAATTAATTAAGCCGGTAAACCAAAAATTTGCCAAAATAAATTTTTGCAAGTGCCGCTCAAAACCGAGGGCTAGCCTCCAAAATTTAATTAAAATAATTTAAACATAACTAAAATAATGAAAGTTGGCAAAACGCAAAATTAACATACCCTAAAACCCCAAAGTGTCTAACATCATGCCTTTCGGCTTGGTGTTCTAGGCACCAGGGCATGGATGTCTAGTGAGGGGTCGTGCGCATAACCATAGCCCGTGCCAAGAGTCACACCCGTAACCTAAAGCATCGCATACGCGTTATGCTCCTTACGGGGCATGCTTGCGACACGTGGCCACGAAGGCCACTCAATCTTGCTACTGTGCGCGCACCATGCCGCCAACCAGCAGCACACCGCACACACACAACCACCCAGCCGCACCAAGCAACACACACACGCACAGCCCACACACGCAGCACGTATGGCGCACACAACATGTGTCTGCTGTTGCGCCATGCTGCTGCGTTGTGAGCATCAACCACGCATTGGCACACGCACCAAGCACAGCCAGCCCTTGGTAGCCACATGCGGGTTGCTGTGCAGCCGGCGGCTAGCCAAGGGTGGCTTTTGCCTTGGTTTGCTAGCTATACTCACGAGATTAATTGCGAATTTTGCGTGACTTATGTAATTAATTCTAAATTAATTTTATTATTAATTTAATGAGTAAAATGATAATTATAACAAGTCCAGCTTAATAAATTCATTCAAGTGCACAAATCCGAAATTATTTCCAAGAACTATTCTTTTAGATAATTGGTTCATCTTGATGCAACAATATGAATAAGGGCTATTCTCACTATTAATTTAACCAACATAAATTAATCATGAGGTTCGAATAAATTAAAAAGGGGGTTGGAATTATGAACATAGGAATTCAAATAAAGATTCCAACTTTAACTTGTGAATCCTTGAAAATTACATCTTCCAATATGATAATTAATTAAAATTCTATCACAAGATTAAAACTTTATGATTCCAATCAACTTAATAAATGATTAAATCAAAAGAGTTCAATAAACAAACATGTAATTTAGTAACACAAAGTTCCAGACACTTAAAATAATTAAAGATTGAATCTTTAGTACTTATGAGCCTCAAGATACAAATTTCAACCTTAAAGCAATTTATTTGCAATTAAAGTTGAGCCAACTATTAAGCACCAATTACTACCAAGTAAATATGTTCAAAAGGGGTTTAAAATTGCAGAAGCATAGAGGAAAGAACCAAATGCATAATCACAATTAATATGCCATCATGATTCAAGTTTTAAAAGGTTTAAAATTTTTCGACAAACAAAAAATCCTTCAAAACAGGCATTTTTTGGAAGAATTTGGCTTTTTTCGCAACCCTAAAGAATTACAATGTTTCCAAAATATCGATTCCACCCAAAATTCACTAGTCTTGGGGGAAAATCTGGGTTTTGGAGCAAAAATTCTTAATAAAATGGGATTAAAATTAATACAATCAAGCTACTAATCTAATTAGCAACATAATCAGAAATTAAATCCATTTTTAAATCCTTGAAAATTTTAGTTACAAAAATAAGTGAACCTGACTCTAATACCATTGTTGGTTTTTGATGAGTCCAACTCATCGCGGAACAAAACTCGACCCTTCACAATTAATATAACTAAATGACATAATTAACAAGAAAGAGAGAAAAGACGGTCTTACCCTTGTTGCGCGCTTCGCTCACAGCAAGAGCTCTTACTTTAAATCCAAGTCTTGCAATTGCAAAGACCTGCTACAGTATCCACCCACGACTCGACCCGACCCGTCTCTTACTTGGAGTTTAGCCAAGTTGGACCAAATTCACTACCCGAATAATTGATGAACTTAGAGGTTTTCTCTTAAGTAGAGATGCCTTTTTGAGTTCTTACTCAGGTGACTTTCTCCAATTCCCAAGGTGGGTATTTATAGAGAATGTCATAAGAGAATTACAATCACCCATCCATGTGGGAAAGTTGGTAAAATCAGTTTTCCCATTTTATTTTTAAATAAGAAATTATAGAAAATATCAAACAACTAATTAATCAACAAGTGGGAATCATAGAAGGTGAGGTTAGGTGAGGACCACAAGGGGGACCCAAATCCTTGCTCCCCAAGGATCCTCAAAACTGCCTCCCACAAGCCACACGCGCCAACCGGGCAGCACCTTGTGGTGTGCCCAGCCTTGAGTGCCAAGGCAGCCTAGATGGCACCTAAGCCCTTGGTCGGGCTGCTCGCATGGGCTACTCGCGCGCCATAGCTATTGCTGCTATGCGCACATTACCAGCAATGCTAGCACGATACCGCGATGCTAGCTTGTTGATGTTGTTGTCTGCATGCTAGCATTAGTGCTATTGCAGCATTGCTTGCTAACCATGTGCTAGCAGCAATGTCAGCAGTGGTGCGCTAGCATGCCGCACCACGCACCAACCAGCCTAGGCTTGTTGCTATGCGCATACTAGCCACCATATTGTATCAAGTGACCCTAGCACTTGATTTGCTCGGGGCATTCCGATCCTAGGGGTATTTTGGTAAATTGTTTTATTACTTATTAATTTTACCGTCTTGTCTTTTATTAATTTGACTCGACTTGCGACGCTCGGTCTCGACGCTCCTTGCTCGATTTCCAACGTCTAAATTCATATTACTCGAGCGACTAATAAATTCCTTATGGATTAATTCGTCGTGTCAGCTTGTTAGTTGCTTAGGTGTGATCCGAAGTCAGTCAAGATTAAGCTGTAATATTAATTATGGATTGATATTACTAAGTGGAAGAGGCCTCCAACAAGGCATTCCGATCACTTTACCTCACTGAATAATTAGCTTTTTAATAATTTTGAACCCTCTGTTGGAATAATACACTTGTTCGAAGGACATTATTCCTATCAAAAAGGGCGCCATATGGTTGTACGATTTATGTGGTTGAAGAGCTAACCGCCTACAACATCATTCTGGGTCGTCTCACTCTCAACAAGTGCATAACCGTCATCATCCTAGCTCTCATGCTACTCAATTATGAAAGGGAAGATGGCTCTATTATCTCCCTGAACGCGGATTAGAAGACGATTGGGGAGTGTTACCTCTTAGAAGTCAAACATGGGAGGGAGCCAATATATTTTGACGATGTCAAGGATCCCGAACCATCCCAACCAGCCGTTAAGAAAAGAAAAACTAATCAACTGGTGGTGGTGAAGAAGGAAAGTAATAACAATTACTGACCAGGGAACGGTCAAACGAACTCCGTCCCTAGCCGACCGGTGAGCATATTTATATTGTTATGGATAACAGCCATCTAAAGCAAATTGTTAAGGTGGGAATGGTTGTTTTTGCAAAGTTGGGTGCAGACTTGCACCTTCTGCTGAACTAATTCAAAGACATTTTTGCCTTTAAAGTGGAAGAGATGCCACGCATCGACTTGGATCTCGTTGTCCACAAACTTGCAGTGGATCCAAAAAACAAGCTTATCATGTAAAAGAAAAGAAATCACGGGGAGGAGAAAAGTCAGGCGGCACCTGCTGAGGTTAAAAAGCTGTTAGACGTTATAGGCATCATTTCAAGCGCGCCTTCGTAAGCATGTGGTGAATATGCTCGGCAGTCATTGGAAGTGGGAATTGACATAATACTATTATAATGCTAAATTGGTTGAATATTAATGCAACATATAATTCTAAAATATTGTGGTCACTTCGATTAAGTAACAAGATTAAAAAGGAACCTAAACCAGTTATCTAAATTATCTTAGTTGTCGTGATTTCCAGTTACATATTCCCTTTAACATGCAATGCGGTGATCATAATAACAATAGAATAAAATCAACATTAATATTGGAAGCAATTCAACATTATGTTGTTAGTCAAATCAAATATAAATAAACCTAATCATGATACTAGCTAAAAGAAAAAAAAAATAGTAATTAAGTGAATTAATTACTTACTTTTCGCGTTTCCTTGAATTGCTAGCTATGTCATGAATAAGCTGTTAGTAATTTCAAAAAAATGAAGCAAATTGAAATTATATTAAATAAAAGTAGAGTTGATTTGGTCCAATCCCTCAGTTAATTCTACCTTTCAAGCCTTCGTTTAAGCGTAGAACTTCGGGTATTGTATGGACTCCTTAGAGTGCTTAGAGGAAATATGGTGGAAGAATAGGGAGGCTATTGATTAGGCTAATGAGGGAGAAGAGAATGATTTTTGGTGTAGGGAGAAAGAGAATGATTTTTAGTGCCCCAAACTGCAGAAATGAGGGGGGTAATTATAGTGGAAATGAACACGGAATTCCACAAAACCCTAGAAGATATAAGAGCCACGGAAAAACCCTAATTGCGAATCGTGATACGGTACTGGGCACCGTGACATGATGTTGTGTTGTCCACTGAAGCACGGTATAACACACCGTGTCGCGTCGTACAATTCTGCCAAAAATGCGTCCAAATAAATTTTAGAGCGTAAGAAAAAACGCGAAATAGACATGAGAAAGCACCATGAAACGGTGAAGAGTGTCGTATCATGGTACAAGGCATAGTGACACGTCAGCTTTAATCGTGACGCGGTGTTTAAGTTGTTGCAGGGTAATTCTGGTTTTTTTCGTGTTTTTAAAACTATGATAACTTTTGATCCGTAACTCGGAATAAGGAACATAATATATCGTTAGAAAGGTTATCAAGTCTAACTTCCAACCTAAATAGAATCAGGTTAAAATATTTTTTAGATTTTAAGATATGGATGTCTTACTTTAAGGGTGTAGGTTTTGGGCCGAGTTTATTATTTTGCTCTTATCTTCTTCGTTTTAAATCAAAATTGGGCTTATGATATATAGTTTGAAAGATTATTGAAAGTCCTATCCAACCAAATAATATATGGATCAAAATGATGGGGCCACAAAATCATTTTAGCTTGGTTTTGTAATGTGGACACGAAAATAGGAAAATATGTTATGGTTTGGGGAAAATGTGGACACAAAAAGAGGACAATATGTTATGGTTTATCAAATGTATTGGATTGAACATGGATTTAAGCACTCCTAGATTAAATGCTAAACCTAACCAATAAATCAATAATGGCAGTGAAAGGTTGTTCATCATCGGGTTTTGTTTTGGGGAGACATTTTGGGGTGTCTACTGACGTTGGGTTCATTCGGCCATGTAACTTCCCTGATTGGGTTGCAAACATTGTGCTTGTAAAGAAGCCAAATAGAACCTGGTGCATGTGTGTTGATTACACTAACTTGAACAAGGCATGTCCAATGGAGAGTTACTCGCTTCAAAAGATCGATATTCTAGTCGACTCTACTGCGGGGCCTGCCTTGATGATCTTCATGGATGCCTACTCAGGATTTCTTCAGATTCTCCTGTGAAAAAAATTATGAGAAGATGACATTCGTCATTGATTAGGGGTTATTTTGTTATATTGTGATGCCGTTTGGCTTGAAGAATGTGCCCGCTCCTTTCCAATAAATGATTAACACTATTTTCATTAATAAAATTGGGAGGAATGTTGAGGCGTACATCGACGACATGATATTTAAATCCAAGCTACAGTTGGATCATCTTGCTGACCTCCAAGAAACCTTCGCTACACTCAGGCGACACAAGGTCATGCTCAATCCTAAATATTGTGTGTTTGGTGTTGAGTCTGGGAAGTTTCTCAGATTTTTTATTGATCAAAGGGGGATAGAGGCCAACCCAGAAAAGATACAGACGATAATTGACATAAAGTCACCATGCACTATAAAGGAAGTTCAAATTCTTATCGGTTGTATGGCGGCATTGGGGAGATTCCTCAGCCAGTCAGGTGATAAGTGCCTTTATTTCTTTCAAGCAATAAAAAAGAAGACAAGGTTTAAATGGGGGGGGGGTGATGTTGAGGCGGCCTTTTAAAAATTGAAAGATCATATACACTCTTGCCAAGGCTCGTTAGGTCTCTGCCAAAAGAGACGCTTTACATGTACCTAGCCGTCTCACATCATGCCCTCGATGTTGTTCTCCTTGCTGAGAGAGACGACATCTAGCTCCTGGTCTATTTCATTAGCCATGTACTTAGAGCTGTCAAAAGCTGACCCAACCCGAAATACCGACCCTAAACCGACCTATTAACCAATCCGTCTAAACCTGAAAAAAATGGTGACTCGAACCCGACCTGACCCAACCTGAAACTAACCTTAAACCCGAGTTGACCCGAGTATTTGAGACCCGAACCTGAACATTAACTAACCTAGAGACGACCCGACCCGAATGTAACCCGTAAATTATTGACCTGAACCGAACCCGACCTAAACCGAAATTGACCCAAACCCGTTTTAACCCATCAAAACCCGAATTCAATTCGACCTGTTCCTAACACGACTAGAATTCAACCCGACCTGTTCCTAACCCGACCCGAATTTAATCCGACCTCCTACAAAGCCGACTCGAATTTCAACCTGACCTGTTACAAATCTAACTCGAATAAACTTGACTTGTTATTGACCTAAATTAAATTCAACCCGACTTGTTATTGAATAATATGTATAGGTCGTTATCTCATGTTGGTATTGGAACAGAAATTTAATCCTAACTCTATTATTCCAATATTTCACTTTAAATTTTAAGACGTTAGTTTCACAACATGTATGTTTTTAGGGACGAATTTGAGGGACGAAACATGTTTTCCGCAAATTATTGACTTGAATCAAACCCGAGAATGACCCAACTTGGAAATGACCTGACTTGATTATAACCTGCAAATTATTGACTTGAACCCAAGAATGACCCGACTTGATTATAACCCGTAAATAATGACTTAAATCGAACCCGACTCGAACCGAGAACGACCCTAACTCGTTTAAACGCGTAAAGACCCGAATTTAACCCGACCTATTTTTCACCCGACTCGAATGTAACCCGACCTTTTACTAACCCGACCTAAACCTGACCCAAACCCGATAAGATGTTTGACCCGACGTGACGCGACTCAAGCATGACCTAACCCGAACCTGACCCGCATATATTATGACATTAACCCGTATTGACCCGACCCAAGATGACCCGACATACACTAACCCGACACAAACCCGACCTGTTTACCCGAATTGGCAGCTCTACATGTACAAAGAAATGATGAAATATGGTACCTGTAGGGAATATTTCAAGCATTAACCTAAACTTTGGCCACACTATAATCATACACTAAAGCATGGTGCAGTCCAAAGGGAAAGAAACTAGAGCAAAATAGTCGCATACATGTTTTAGGAACTTGTAAACCATTCACAGGGTGAAGGTTATACCCCTTAACGATCCAGGTTATCTTAAACTCCAATAGGGCTGGAACCAAGACTTGAAGTTTGGGGATGAAGGTACAAATTCAATCTAAAAGAGAAAGAACTTGCCCTAATAATAAACCTCTACTTTATTCTTTTCGTATTCATGTGCGCTTTTCTGACTAACATGCAATCAATAGGTTTACCCTAAACCTGTTTAATCTATGTTTTTTAAATATTAATGCACAAATAAAACTATTTTTGGCGATCACTTGAATTATAACCATATTAACCCTAAACAAGATTATTAATTATCTTATTAAGCGTGATTACAAGTACAAATTCCCTTGAAACATGCATAAAAGGCGTGAACAAGTAATAACAAATAATAAATATAAATTAAGAAACATAATAATAATCATAATATCAATAATCAGAATCAAAATAATCATCATTAAAATAATTATGTTAAAGCATAATACCAAGATACTAGGCATGCTACTAACAAGATTAATAACAAACCCTAGCGTGTCACTAAACAATAAAAATCTAAGCTAAATTAAAGCTTTAGCCCTAACATGATACTAACATGATATTAAGAAAGAAAATATGAAGCATCATCGAAATCATAATTGATATAAGGACCTATAGTTATTACCCTAAACATAATACTAGGAAGCAATAAAACATCCTAACATGATATTAGGAATTAAAATAATAATATAAGCATGATTTCTATAAAGTAACAATTGAACAATTAAAGTACTTACTTGGATGCCTCGTATCTCTCTAATTACAAAATACCCATGTTATCAACTTCAAGGAAAATATAAAATTAAAGAATTAAATTAAATAATAGAGATTTGGGACCGAACCCTCATAAATACCAAACGATTTACGTCTAGGGAAAAGGCAACTTCGATTTATGCTAGGTGTGTCTAGATCTTGTGAATGCGGAATTTTGTTTGTAAAGGGTTGGTTTAGAAAGAGAGAAAGAGAGAATATCAAGAATTTCTTGATGAGAGTTTATGAGAATTAATGAAGGTATAAGGATGCTATTTATAATGAAAACAGTCCGGATTAGATAAAAAAGAAATCGGAGTTTGCAAAGGAATCCCACGCTCCTGTCGCCGCGCGACAAGGTCGGTCGCTAGGCGACAGCCGGGCTTTTGGCGCTGCTGGCGATTTTCCCACACGTTTTCTATTTTTTGATAAAATTAAGCATAAAAGTCCGTACGAGGAGTAAAATCGTAATTTCATTTAAAACACTTCTTTTTTTCCAAATAAAACTCTTAAAACGTAATTATGAATCCTAATCACATTAGGATTCAAAAGAACCTTCTAGAAGATTCTAGAAGACTATAAACAATCCTAATTGCATTAGGAATGATAATTCATAATAGGCCCTCTTCTAGATCATTGAGCCGCATATAAAGATCAAACCGGGCCCAGTTTAGTAATTTGGCCATAACTTCCTCATTATTCATCGGATTTGGGCTTATAATATATCTTTGGAAAGCCCTTTTCGAGCCCAATCCAGCTAAACTATTATTGGTCCTTTTTCATGGACCAAAATAATATAGATTGGCTATTTTCATAAAATAGGTTTTTAAAAACAGGAAGAGAGAATTTAATTAAACTAACCGCAACACTAGATTTTCCACACTTTCACTTCATTGGATTATGATTCGACGTGATAGGTACTCATCACCGGGTTTTGTTTTGGGGTGACACAAATGGGTGTCTGACTGAGTTTGGAGAAACGGAAGTTCAAACAAAAGTCAAAGTAGCGATAGGGACGGAGGATGTTTTAAAATCTTCTGCGATCCTAATTATTCTTGTAACGCCAATACTTGCAAACTAGAATTAGTTAAATAGATACGAGAGTTTAGAAACGCGTATCTTGCACCATCGAGCACATGCCTCTGAAGGTAGCCAATTGTTGCATTGTTGTTGTGACAACCTTCCACAAGCTAGGGAATATGATCGAAGATAACTTCGCTTGTAATCACCTCCATTCGTTTGTGACAACCCTCTGCAAGCTAGGGAATGCTGCCGAAGATATCTTTGCTTGAAGTTATCCTCATCTGTTGCGACAATATTCCGAAGGATATCACTGAAGACTAACGCTTGTCAATCCTTTTAAAGTTCGCTTAAACTTTTGCTTTTGCTATGCCAGTGCGTCGGCGCTTTTGCCACTTGTGAACTAGTATGTTGGTGCTTCTGCCTATTTATGAACCATGGTGTCGGTGCCTTTGCTGCTTATGAACCATTATGTCGGTGCCTTTGCAATGAGCCAATGTTAAGGCGCTTTATGCTAAGTGAGATGATCTTTCATTAGGTCGATCACTTAATATAATTGTAGCCGAGCCAATTACTAAATCATGTCAAATTGCTTAGACAGGCTAACTAGCGTACCAAGGAACCCAAATTGCTGCATGAGGTCCAAATAATCAATTTACGAGGCCCCACGCTCTGTCGCCGCTTCAGCGACTGCCAGAAGTTCTTGTCGCCGCAGTTTAGCAACTTCTTCTTGTCGCCCGGTGACATCTTTGTCGCGCGGCGCTGCACTTAGGATATTCGAATAAAAACCCCTTTCTTCCTCATTTCGCTGTTGTTGTTGTTTTTCGCTCGGTTCGCCTCAAAGCTTCAATCTACTCGTTCTTGCTCATTTATCTACCGAATTCGCACAAACTTTTTGTAAATCGAAGCTTAATTCATTATTTTGCTGATATATGTAAGTTTTCTTCAAAGTCATTTGAATTTTGCTGAATTTTGTACATGTTTATTTACTAATTTCTTAAAACTTCGAAATTTATATTGCTTAATTTGCTTTGTTTGTCAAATTTTACGCCATAAATTAATTTGCTTGATTATATTTGTATATTTCCTTGGGAGTATTTTAAGACTTGTTTGACTCAATTTTGTGGAGAAATGAACAATTCACTATTGTTGAACCCTTTAAGGTCGTGAGAACAATGCGGGTTGTTCTTCGTGTTTTTTCTAGCAATTCTTGTATAATTTTGTCACAATAATTATCATCGTATTGCAAGAAATTGTTTTATTGCTTGAAAAATGCCATATATGCTTGAACTGAAATTGTGCTCTATTTTAGTACTACGTACTCTGTTTATTGCGAACATAGTATCATGCAGCTAGGCGAACCTTATATACTAAAGAGCCTTAATTTTTGTCAATCTTGCATAATTTTGCATGGCTAGACAACGAGGTTCAGGTTCCCGGTCTTGAGACACACGACAGGAGCATGAGCCCATGTAGGAGGACGAGGATCCATCCACTTCTCTTGGTCCCTTCCAAGAGTAGGATGAGAGGACACTGTTTTTCGCTCTTGAGCATCACATTTGTGGGAGGGTGCGTCGTGGGATTATTATCGGGAGGACGCGTATCCATGGCTCGGGCAACGAGTCCATCGCAACCAGTATGACAAGTTTTTTCGCGGCGATGAGCAGTTGCGACGGCTTTGGGAGTCTTGTGGGCTAACTACCCTGTTTCGGGCCTCTAAGGCCATGTACTCGTTTGACACGAGCCACCACGTGGTTCGTGCTTTAGTGGAGTTCTTCTGGGACACCACCAATACCTTTCACTTTCCTTGGGTTGAGATGACTGTCACCCCTGCCGACTTTAGTCTCATCTCGGGACTGGAGTTTTGCTCGTCCCATTTGACAGTAATATTACTGCCTTTTCTTCGATAATAGAGAAGTTGTTAGGTCTGATCGCTGTTCGAGCCCGTGCCTAGGCGGAGCCAGCACGACTTAGCTCTCGGTGTATCCAGCGGTCGACTCTAACAATGGCGTTCGAGGATGATGCGACCACCAGTGAGCAGCGGGTGCACATCTTTGTTCTTATCTTGCTGTCAAGGACCTTTTCCCCTAACAAGGGTAGTCGGGTGCTTCTCTACTACCTTCCTCTTCTCCACGGTCTTCAGCTACCTGGGACTTATGATTGGGCCAGCTTGGCCTATGCTAATTTCTTGCGGGGCTTGCGAGACTCTTGTCGCCATAGAGCCATCTCCTCGCGAGCTCCCTGTTGGCGCCTGTTGGGGAGGTCGCATCAGTGATCGGGCGACCACTGCCCATGTCCGAGAGCTGATCCTCTCGGTATGTTCTTTTGAACAGTTGACATCTTTGTATTGCCATTTGATAGAGCTTTATCTTACAGACGTATTTTGCAGGGGCCTGACGTGGTATATCAACCATGTGCCGTTTTTGTCATTCCTGCGTAGGCTGCGCAGTACACCGGTGCGTGTCGCTAGTTTAATGGGACATATGAGGCGGCGATGTACCTTGGTGAGAGAGTTGCTATTCAGCACTCTTTGGAGATCTTTTTTGTCCCTGCTCCTCCGCCTCGCCACATGTTCCATGACGCGATGCTGATCTACTTAGCGGAGAGGTCGCCTACTAGTAACCCTTGGCGATCTCATGCTATCTCGAGGCGATGCTACGAGGAGGACTTGCTGCCATTGCTAGCTTCGACCCCTATTTTGTTTGAGGAGGCGGCATCATGCTTTTTATCTTTTAGTTCTTTTCTAGATAACCCCCAAGTGGACCTTAATTACTTAGGTTTGCTTTTTGCCAAACTGATCCTACTGTGTTCGTTCCTCCTCGAATGTCCATCAGCTATCAAGGGACATACGATCCAGTTGAGGAGATGATCCCCCCGGCTCCAAAGGACCAGCACTTAGTAGAGCGATCCATCCCTCGTCACTAGACTCGGGTGAGTTAGTTGCTTTTAGCTTATTTGTTTATACTTGTCTTGTATTATTACAGACTTTGTTTCTTGACAATTCCCGCTTGAGATGGTTATAGCGATGGCAAGGTGCATAGACACCTTTCGGAGCCAGCTGGTGAGGATGAGGAACGTAGCTTCTTGTCGTCATGACGACGCTTCCTAGGAGGTACCTTTTTTCCTTTATTTTTGCATTGTTTATCTTTCTATTTTCTTCGTATTTGACTTGATTTAATTTTGCAGGGACATCCTATCCCGTCACGTACTCGGACGAGACCCGAGGCTAGGAGGGAACCGTCTCGGTCTGGCTCAAGGCATCGCCGTACTACTTCTGGTGGCCGAGGTGGCTGATTTGTCGCTGCTCGGACCGAGGCAGTGGAGGGCTTGGGTTCTTCCTCTGAGGGTGCACGGACTGGACCGATGGGCCAAAAAGGCGCGACATCGGCTCCTTCGATAGGTGGTGGGACGTACGAGGTTCGCTCATCGTCGCAACAGCCTCCGCAACCTCAACCTTTGTTGATTCAGCACCAGGGTGAGGCTGGGTGGACTGGCCCCGAGTTGAGGTTTTCGACTCCAGGCGAGTCTAGAGCTGGTGAGGAGCATACTCTTCGGTCTACGATGTTCTTTGACATGATGAACATCCCTCATCATCTACGCCCTCCTGCACCGTAGTTGTACCAGTGTTTATTTTATTCTGAATTTTATAGGACTTTGCCGACTGACTCATTAGACATATTTGTATATACAAACTATTATCTATTATGACTGCTTTATCTTGGCATATTTTATTTTTCATTTTATTTGCATATGTGTGTGTTCAAAAAATTTGTGATTAATTTTGCGCAAAACATTCCGTCATTTTTATTATTAATGGAGGGTAACTGACTTTCTCCCCCGAAAAGAAAAAATGAAAAATAAATCGGACTTAAAACAAGCCTAAATTTAATTAAACTTGAATAAATTTAATCTGCCGAATTTCTTCATAATTTCAGCAGATAAATCATAGCCTTAGCTTCTTGAAAAAAATAATCATGTCTTTAGTCACTAAGAGTTTTAGCGATTTTACTCGTGAATGGTGTCGGTCTTTAACTGCTAAAGAAAGAAAAGAACTTGACTTTTTTCATATAGGAGTTGAGGTATTTATATTATTAAGGGGGTAGATCTTGACATAGATTTTATTGTACCGCTTTAGAATATTGGGATACTGATACACATTGCTTTAGAATAGGTTGTGATTAGCCCTTTACCGGAAGAATTTGGTGTCATCCTAGGCTTCCCTTCATTAGATCATGCGGTAATTCCTAGAGTGAATGAGTATTATTATAAGGTTTTGAGCGCTTCTTCAATTTAAAAGATAGAGATCTAAAAAATATTGTAGATTGTAGCGTAGTTAATCTAAAAGAATTTGCACTTCATTATGTTGATAGACCTTATTCAGAATCTTATCATGTTTATAGAATAAGGGCATTTCTCTTTTGTATGCTTAACCAATATCTTCTCACTAGTAGTAGAACTAATGAGGGTCAAGCAATCATATTAACTTTCTTGGAGCAAATTGAATCTGGAAGGAATCCAATGCCATTAATTTTTTGAGAGACTATGCTCTGTCTAAATGAATTAAAGAAAAATCCAAAAGCACCTTTTTGAGGCTCCCAAATTTTATTACAGGTAGAAAAATAATATTTTTAATTACATAAATCAAAAACATATTTTTGTATAGTAATACTAATTATTTGCATTGAATGTTTTTGCAGATATGGCTAATGGAGAGACTAGAAGTAATTAGTTCTCCTGACAATATTGAAAAATACACTCTAAGATGGGTCGCCATGAGTGGAATAAAATTTTTGCCCCTTGCAACTTTGCTATCAAGTGGGTCGTCCCATGGTGGAAAATTGAGAAGATGGTTGGTGTCAACAAGCAACCCTGCAACCGTCTTCCAAGCTTAACCAAAATGAATTTTTATTATCCCTGTAGGGTAAAAAGGCAGTACGGTCTACTTTAAATAATTCCTTCTAGGGATCTCCGTCGTCCCTATGAATTCCTTGTTTCACAAGAAGTAGAGAAGTTTGACACATATTGGAGTGCTAGGCCTTTATGAGAAGTGATTACCCAAAAGGTTCATCCTTCCTTGCCCAATAATGTGAAAAATTGGCTTCTTAATAAGCCTACAAAGGACATAAGGAAAATTCAGAGTAGAACCAATGTGAAGAACCGTCTAGGTGACAAAGTAATTCCTATTAAGGAACGTTTGGGTGAAAAAGTTGAATTTAAAACACCTGTGATGCCTAAGAAAAAAGACACTACTAAGGGTAAAGAGAAAAGAAAAGCGGACACTACTTCAGAAAATAAGGTTTGGGTAGAAAAGAAGCATGGAGTCCTAGATAAGGGAGAGACTATTTACTCTAAAATTGAATGTAGGTCCTCTAAAGGGTGCCTACTAGCTAAAGTCATGGATGATGAAGAGGATGCAGATAAAAATTGGAAGAGGGCAAAAAAAGAGAATAAAGATTTAAGCATTGCTTAACTTCCAATTTATTAGACTAGTTTTATTTTTAAGTTAATTTATTTTATTATGCTTTTATTTAAATTCCATCAATAATGTAATTTTTACTTTATTTTATTAATGTAATTTCAGTTTTTAAAATTACATTAACTTTTTTATTTAATTTATTAAAGCAATGAAAACAACTTAAATTATTTTCTCGAAATTTTCTCGAGTGCGGAAGTCAAAAATTTTCCAAAATACACCGAATTTTTCCTAGATATTCGTAGAAAATTGGAGCCGCTATTTTGAGTCTGTCGTCGGGCGACAGGCTTTGTCGCCTTGCGCTACAGTCTGTCATCTGGTGACAGACTTCTTTTGAGGCGTTGCAATGGCGTCGAATTTTTATTTCTGCTGGGATGCGAGGTTTGCAAAAATTAAAGTGGCTGCACCTTGTAAAGGTTTCATACGTATCCTTTCCTAAGGAATCAGGCCAAACGTAGCTCTCTTGAGTGTCCTACTCAGGTAATTATGTGTAGTACTTTTTATGTTGGTCAAGAATCGTCATGTTTGAGAACTCATTTCTATCCATATCAGTTAGTTTTGCTGCACCACCTGACAGAATGGTTTTGAGGATATATGGTCCGGACCAATTAGGCCTAAATTTTCTCCTTGGATCAAAAACATTTTTCCTTACCACTTTTAACACCAAGTCTCCTACTTTGATGTTTCTTGTCTTGACCTTCTTATTAAAGTGCCTAGCCATACGGGTTTGATGGCATAAGGTATGATGTAGAGCTTCTAGTCGCTTTTCATCGAGTAGAATTAGCTCCTCATATCTTGCCCTAGCCCATTCGAATTCATCGAGTTTACTTTCTAATGCAATGCGTAGAGATGGTATCTCTTGCGCTACAGGTTGTACAACATCCATTCCATAAACCAAGGAGAATGACGTATTTCTTGTTGATGTACGAATTGACGTGCGATAACCTCAAAGTACGAATTGGGTATAATAGTCTTTTAATTTTTGTTAGCTGCCTCAAATGCTCCATTTGCTTGAGGTCTATAAGGGAAGATTAATGGTGTTGAATACCATATTTTTGTAATAATTATTCACGTTCTGCTTGAAAGTGAGTTCCATTGTCACTTATCATTTCATGTGGGACTCCATATCGACAAATAATTTTCCTTTCGATAAAGAGTGCTACATGTTTTGCAGTGAGTTTGGCATATGACTATGCTTCAACCCACTTTGTGAAGTAATCAATTGCTACTAAAATGTATTCATGACCTCCTGTCCCAAGAGGGGTAATTTTACCTATAATATCGATTCCCCATGTAGAGAACGACCATGGTGAAGTGTAGGTGTAAAGTAGAGACGGAGTAACATGTTGCAAGTTAGCGTATATTTGGCATTTAGGGCATCTTTTTACATTTTGATGACAGTCCCTATTCATGGTAGTCCAATAATACCCTTCTCACATTATTTTTTTGACTAGTATTTTTCAATTAACATGGGTTCCACAAATGCCTTCGTCGACTATTCTCATAGCTCTTTGGGCTTCCTTTTTCTCTACACATAAGAGAGCTCGACCCTTAGGTACCCTTTTGCGTAACTCGTTGTCTATGAGTTCATATTGGGAAGACAAGAGTCTTAATGCTCATTTTGCTCTTTTGTCAGCATGAGGAGGATATTCTCCTTTGGTGACGTAATTGAGTATATCTTTATACCATGGTTCTTCTTCTTCTTCTTCTTCTTCTTCTTCTTCTTCTTCTTCTTCTTCTTCTTCTTCTTCTTCTTCTTCTTCGACTACCTCATCATCTTCTATAGCTTGAATGTAAGCCGGTTTATGCCTTTTTTTCTATGGTAACGGGCTAAACTTTCACTCCTTAATTTCCATTGTTTGGATATTTGATTGATGATGAAGGAAGAGTCTTAGAATATTCGCAATTTCTTCACTCCCAATGCCAAAGTCGTTTCAAGACCTACCATGCATGCTTCAGATTTAGTAGCGTTGTTGGTGACGTCAAAATCTAACTTTATGGAGATTGGAACATGCTCTCCCTTAGGTGATACTAATATTACTCCAACACAACATCCATTTTGGTTTGAGGCTCCGTCGAAGTATAAAGTCCAAATATCATCTTATATGACCATCAAGTCGTTGTCTGGAAATTCGTTGTCTTATATTGGCGTCGAATCTTCTATGGGGAAATCCGCTAGGAAGTCAGAAATTACAGATCCTTTAATGGCCTTTTAAGGCATGAATCTTACATCGAATTAGACTTAGTTGACTTTCCACCTTGATATGCGCCCATTCAGTGTAGACTTTTTAAACAAATACTTAAGTGAATCCATTCGAGAAACTACAAAGATTGTATGCATGAGCATGTAATGTCTTAGTTTGGTTATGGCCCACACTAATGCGAGGCACAATTTATCAAGAGGTGTGTAGAGTACTTCATACTAGAGCATTTTCTAGCTTAGGTAGTAGATTGCATTTTCTTTTCCTTCTACTTCTTGTGCAAGCATAGCCCCCATTGTCTCTTTGGTGACTGTTAAGTAAAACCTAAGAGGAATCCCCGGAAGCGCTGGTGCTAATACGGAATGATTTTTGGGAGATAGGCTTTAATCTTTTCAAAGGCTTTTATTACACTCGTCGTTCCATATTACTAGCACATTCTTTTTGAGCTTCTTTAATATTGGTTCACATATCGTTGTTAGTTTTGATATGAACCTACTTATATATTGCAACAGGCCAATAAATCCTCGAATTTGTTTCTCGATTTTGGGCGGTGGAATTGACATAATCGCTTTGATCTTGGTTGTATCTATCTATATTCCTCTAGAGCTTATGACATATTCCAAGAGTTTGCCTGAGGTGACTCCAAAAGCAAACTTTGATGGATTCAACCTCATGTTGTATTTTCTTAGCTTTTCGAAGAATTTTGTTAAGGCTACTTGATGTCCTAAGCGATCCTTCAATTTCAAGATCATATCATCCACATATACTTCAACCTCTTTGTGCATTCTATCATGGAGTAGGGCAGTTGTTGCTCGTTGGTAAGTGGCACCCGCGTTTTTCAACCCGAATGGCATTACCGTGTAACAAAAATTACCCCAAGGTGTTATGAATGTCGTTTTCTCCATGTCTCTTTTTGCCATGAGAATCTGGTTGTACCCTACGTATCCATCCATAAACGAGAGAAGCACGTGATTTGCTGTATAATCTACTAAGATGTCGATGTGTGATAAAGGGAAGTCGTCCTTTAAACTTGCCTTATTTAAATCTCGATAGTCGACACACATTCTTACCCTTCAATCCTTCTTTGGAACTGGGACCACGTTTGGGACCCATTCAGGGTATTTAGATACCCTGATAAAACATACAGCCACGTCGGGTTTCATTCGACGCAGCTTTTGTTTTACAGGTTTCATTCCTGGAATTAGTGGTATAATGTGTTGAGCTATTTCTCTATTAATACCTGGAATATCTTCATATGACCAAGCAAATACATCGATGATTTTTTTAAGTAGATTAATTAAATTGGTTATTTCTTCTTTATTAAGCGTTAATCCGAATTTAACTTCTCTTTTAATGGTTGAATCATTTGAGATATCAACCGTTTTAGTAACCTCAATTTTTGGTGTTTTCTTTTCAAGTGTTTCCATTGCTTTAATAATTTATTTGTCATTTTCATTGTTAGTTAAGTAATGCTCGTCATCTTGGGTTAAAGAATAACACGAGGAATAAAAGGAAGAAGACATGTTATTAAATTTAGAAATCATTACATTAAAAAAAGAGATGTCCTTAGGGACTTAATTTCTAACTATCCTAGGAGTAGATCCTAAAAAAGAAGAATTAGAAATAGAGGGTGCTACAGCTAAGGACTTGGAAGACTCTATAGGAAAAGACTCTGACTCTGACTCTGAGTCGGATGACTCTTCAAACATTGGTCCTTTTCCTGTCGTTATTGAGATTTTTCTTCCACACGGAGTAGTCACCTTGATCGTCTTGCACCATTCTTGGACTAAAACATCTGCCGGGGTGATGAACTTTGAAGGGTCAAAATTCTTGCTTTGTAGAACCGTTTGAATGAGTGAGGAGTTATCATCTATATACTTTAGCTCATCCTTCTCGCGCCCAAAGAGGAGTCCCATGACATTAAAGTCAAAGCATGGGGGTGCTTTCTCCTTATGAATAGGAGTTGGGATCTCATCTAGAAAGTAGCAATCCAGAAAGATTTCGAACCCCGGTTGCCTTATGCCATTTACAATGAAAAGTTCGGGAAATTGTAGCATGGATAGTCCTCTCCTTCTCTTATAAACTATCCATTGAAAGTAAGAGGATATCAGTCCATTGGGATCGCAGTTTTTGGGCGCGAGCATTTATAGGCGCTTTAGACTTATCCAGGGCTCGCTTTAGATCTTCCAGAGTCGGTTCGAAACCAAGTACGTAAGTATCTAATTTAGGGAGGCCAGGTAATTTCATTTGCTTCGCTATCCCTTTTTCTTTCCTAGAGTCATTACGGGAAAGTGTCCTTGAGAATAACATTTACCGTCATATTAGAGTGGGCGTCATAGAAAAGAGGGGTCCTTTCATCTCCCTCGATTAAGGAGACCTCTTCATTAAAGCCCCACAAGTCTTCATCATTCTCATCGTGCTCCACATTAATAATTGGATTTTCGACGGCTTAAATCCTCATAGATGAAGCATCGATTCTAATAGGGATCCTTCTAAATATAGCCTTTACTTGCTGATGAAGGGACGACCTTAAGGTAATGATGCCAAGGGAGTCCCAACAATAAGTGAAAGGAAACTTTAATGTCCATTACTTGGAAAGTAGTGGCATGTTATATAGCTCCCGCTGTGACGTTCATGGTAATTTTTTCAAGAGCTTGGTGATGAGTGTCGTAGGGTCTTATTCCTTGTGTTAACGGGGTAAAATCTTCATCCCTTATTCTTAACATCCTCGCAGTTCTATGTGGGCAAACATTAATTGCCGATCCATTATCTACAAGAGTCATTGGAACATTCATTCTCTTGCAGACGACTGTGAGGTTGAGAGCCGTGTAATGCTTTTAACCTTCTAGAGGGTAATCCTTATCAGAAAAGATGATCAGATTTATTGGACTAGGGACATCACTCATGAGAAAGTTAGCCACCCTCTCAAGAGTGTTTTCAGAGTCTATCCTTATCCTATCCAAGGCGTTCATTACCACCAACCTATGTTCTAGGGATGTAGCTAGAAGTTTCCATACATTCATTTCGACCATGGTCTTCCTGAATTGTTTGACAATATCGTTGTTCTCTATAATTGGTATGGGAACTTGTTGCACGGTAGGAATATGTTGTGTAGAGATGGGAGGTTGAATTCTCCCAAATCTTGTGAGGATGTCTACGGGTGAATCTTCTTCATCCTAAAAATCTCTTATTGGATATATGACTGAAAGTGGAGGTTCTTCCATATCCTTAAGATATACGTCTTCATCATCGTTGTCCAAAACCTTATTGATACTAATATGTTGTTCTTGTGGAATTTGGACTAGCTTTTTATTATAAATCATCTTTTGAATTAAATCTTTAAATTTAAAACAATTCTCAATGGTATGTCCTTCTGATTGATGATATGGACAGTAGAACCTATCTGTTCTTTTTAACGACTCAAATGGTCTTGGTTCAAGAGATTTAACCTCACTACTCTCGGAGAGCATTTTGAACATTTTAGCATAAGAAATCCCAAGTGGAGTATAGGGCTTATTACTCCTCTGGGGTGTGTCAATTACTTGGAGAGAAAATGGCTTCTTCTCTGTAGGTGGAATTTTAACACGCTTGCTTTGAACCACCTTCTCTTGCTTCTTCGCAAATTCAATAGCTTCACGCAACAAGGCTATTCCCTCCAACATTAATCATATGAGAATCCATACTTCTTCCTTAGTTACAAGTTCTTATCTAGAAGGGAAATCACTCATGGCATCGAAAAAGGTTTCCTCCTCTTCTTTGACATCATGAGTTTTTTCAACTGGTTTGATGAGAGATGAAGGATCAACATGGTTTTCCTCATCAAAGATAGCCAAAGAGTCAGAGAGGGATGCATAGTTGATACTTGGCTTCTTGCTTGCTTGGGGCAATGGAAGCTTATTGCTGTCAATCAATTCTTGGATAGCTTACTTAAGCTTCCAACAATTCTCAGTGAGATGGCCCTTTCCTTGATGATACTTGCAATGTGCGTTTGGATTCCATTTTCTTGTACTCTTTTCAACAGGTGGGTCCCCAAATGGTCCAATGGGAGTTATAAGACCTTTTACATTTAGTTGGTCGAATACGGTGTCATAACTCATACCAATAGGAGTAAAGTTCCTCCTAAATGGTTTCTTTTGTCCTTGATTACTCATAGCAAGAACTTCACTCAAATTAAAGGTGCTAACATTGTTTGAGTGGGTGGTTCTGGAAGAAGAAGGATTGTCGTTCTTCTTACCTTTCCATCCACTGTTGGAGTTGTTATTGTTAACATCTTTTTGTTTAGCCAGGTCGTCTTCAATGTTAATTCGAATATCATAGACAGCCTTGAAGGTATCCAAGTTGTTTTGATACTTAAGATGTTTGGAGTAATTTTCTTGGAGATTCTTAATGAACATCTTTACAAATTCCTTTTCACTTGGTACTTCAATCATCCTAGCAGAGGTTTCGCTCCATTTATTAAAAAAAGAAGTGAAGCCTTCATTCTTTTTTTGTTTAAGTATTTTAAGTTCCCTATGATCAGTTTCAACTTGAATATTGCATTTATATTTGTCAATAAAAGCGTTTACAATTGATTCCCAAGTAGAGGTTTTCTCTTTATCAAGGGAAAAGAACCATTGTTGGCAAACGGTTTCAAGAGATAAAGAAAATAAAGAATGAAAGACTTTCCTATCAATCCCCTAAATATTCATTATAGTCTCAAAGGATCTTAAATTGAAATAAGGGTTGTCAGTTGCCTTGAATTTTGGGTTGTCGTTGGCATTGAACTTTTGCGAAAGAAGCTCCTTGTCCACCGATACCCCTTGTGCGCTAATACCCTGGAACCTGTAGTCATTAGATATCTTGCTCAAGCTCTCTTTCATCAACTCCATTTGTTGTTGCTTCAAAGGGTCATTGATTTGGATGGTTAGAGTTCTTAACACCTCAGTAACACTAGCCATTTGCTTCTTGAGTTCGTAAACTTCTTCTTGACTTGCCATTGTCTTCTTAGCTTTTCTTTTTCGATTGACTAGTTTATCAAAAAGTTGTACTTGAACAAAAAGGTTGTCTCTGATTAAACGCCCTTCCTTTCTTGACCACGAGCTATAAATTAAACCATTTTACTTGTTTTAATGACTTGACTCAAATTGACTTTGACTTTTCGGGTTTTTAAAGAAAAAGTAAAAAAGAAAAAATAGGGTGCATATTTATAGGAATCAAGTATATGGGTTCAAACAAGTGGTTTACTTAGAGGATTAATATCCGACTTACCCATCTAAAAAAATGACAGGAAACACGCGCATACAAGACTCTCTAGACATGGTCAAAGTGTACATACATGTTCGTGTGTGCTTTATTTGTGAGTGCAAGGGACATGATTTGACTCTTCTGTAACACCACGGGACTCAATGTTTAGACTTAATTAAGGACTAAATATGGTTACTTCCATTAACAAAAATAACCATAATGATTAATAAACTGTTTAATTAGACTCGTCGTGATGACTCGAGCAAAAATCTAAACTGTCGCCAAGGCAACAGGACTCTCGCCGCATTCTGCAGTGCAGCACCAGACGACTGAATTGTCGCACGGCGTTACATCCCAAATTTTTGCGCCATTACAGGAGCATTAATCTGGGATTGCTTTCAATATTTTTACTTTACGGGACAGGCCTAAAGTCGTACTAAGTCAGTTCTTATTAAATTATTAAACTTTAATTACTCAAATTAATTAATTAATTGATTAGGCGAAGCCCTTTTAGTCATTAGTCAGTTTATTTAGGCTTAAATACAAGTCAAACAAACGGTTAGGAAAAACATATAGAGTATACACAACAAATAATGCATAAGTAGTCAAGTAAGCACAATATGATGCAATGAGTTTGCAACCAAACCATGGCTCTAGTTCTCTAAAGTTTGGGATATGGGTTAGTCAAAGAGGGTCCATGGTTATGAGTCTGAATGCATTGCGTGGAAGCCTTACCTTTGGAAGGGTTGGAGCGTGTGGATAGGATCCCGCTAGTTAAACTCCCTTCCATGGTTTTGTGAATTCAACATTCTCGGATGTACCCTTTGTTGCTCAGAGCGTTCAATCGGGTAGGTGGAGCATGAATTCCCAGAGGGTGATGTCCATATGTAGAACACATATGGGTTTCAGAAAAGTGAGAAAAACTCAACCAGGAAGTAGAATCGAGCCAACAATGCTAGAACTAGGCAAAACAAGAAGACAAAATTCTGGCTCGGTATTGGAAGAACGCAGCGTCAGCCAATAGAGACTATCGCCAAGATATTAGCCTTGTCGCCTGGTGACAAAATTTTCGCTTGGCTACATAGCCATATCTTCGGCGACAGGCTCTGTTTTCTAAACGCCAGTTCCTACATGCCTCAACAGCTCTCTTTGTTCTTAGAATTTTCCAGTTTTCGCAGTATTATTTCGATTCTAGTTGTGAAAGATATTCCTCAAATTTCCTACGTGTAAAAATCCTATGTTTTTTACTCATTACGGATGGTGTTTCCAAATAGAGAACCTTTTTTATGCATATGAAAATAATGTTGGTCAAAATTATGCACATGAAATACTTAGAACTTTTCGAGTCTCATCCACTCATTCTAAATAATTGTTCAAATAAATTTCAGGAATTAAATAGAAATCTTCCACAGTGGAGTCGCCAAAAATTGTAGGGAATATTTCAAGCATTACCCCAAACTTGAACCTTACTTTGATCATACACTAAAGCATGGTGGCGTCCAAAGGGAAAGAAGATAGAGCAAAAGAGTCACTTACAAGTTTTAGGAACTTGTAAACTGTTCACAGCGTGAAGGTTACACCCCTTAACAATCCAGGTTATCGTCAACTCCAAAAGGTCTACAACCAAGACTGGAAGTT
The DNA here is from genome assembly GCA_024500155.1 of Chenopodium formosanum. NCBI lineage: Eukaryota > Viridiplantae > Streptophyta > Magnoliopsida > Caryophyllales > Amaranthaceae > Chenopodium > Chenopodium formosanum. The sequence continues at coordinate 24,788,608 of CM044880.1, forward strand.
CGGGGATGAAGGTACAAATTCAATCTAAAAGAAAAAGAACTTGCCCTAATAGTAGGCCTATACTTTATTCTTCTCGTATTCTTGTGCACTTTTCTGACTAACATGCAATTAATAGCTTTACCCTAAACATGTTTAATCTATGTTGGTTGAATATTAATGCACAAATAAAACTATTATTGGCGATTACTTGAATTATAACCATATTAACCCTAAACAAGATTATTAATTATCTTATTAAGCGTGATTATAAGTATAAATTCCATTTAAACATGCATAAAAGGTGTGATCAAGCAATAACAAATAATAAATATAAATCAAGCAACATAATAATAATCATAATAAAAATAATCATAATCAAAATAATCATCATTAAAATAATCATGTTAAAGCATAATAGCAAGATCCTAGGCATGATACTAACAAGATTAATAACAAACCCTAGCATGTCACTGAACAATAAAAATCAAAGCTTTAGCCCTAACATGATACTAACATGATACTAACATGATATTGAGAAAGAAAATAGGAAGCATCATAGAAATCATAATTGATGTAAGGACTTTAGTTATTACCCTAAACATGATACTAGGAAGCAATAAAACATCCTAAAATGATACTAGGAATCAAAATAATAATCTAAGCATGATTTCTATAAAATAACAATTGAACAATTAAAGTACTTACTTGGATGCCTCGTATCGCTTTCTAATAACAAAATACACACGTTAGTAATTTCAAGGAAAATATAAAATCAAAGAATTAAATTAAATAATGGAAATTTAGGACCAAACCCTCACAAATACCAAACCTTTCACGTCTAGGGCGAAAGGCATCTTCGAATTATGCTAGGTGTGTCTAGATCTTGTAAATGCGAAATATTGTTTGTAAAAGGGTTAGTTTAGAAAGAAAGAGAGAGAGAGAGAATATCAAGAATTTCTTGATGAGAGTTTATGAGAATTAATGAAGGTCTAAGGACGCTATTTACAATGAAAACAGTCCGGATTAGATAAAAAAAAGAATCAAAGTTTGCAAAGGAATAAAATACGCTTCTGTCGCCATAACAGCTAATGTCGCCGCGCGACAGGGTCTATCGCTAGGCGACTGCCTGGCGTTCGGTGCTGCTGGCGATTTTGCCACACGGTTTTTATTTTTTGATAAAATTAAGCGTAAAAGTCCATACAAGGGGTAAAACCGTAATTTCATTTAAAACACTTCTTTTATTCCAAATAAAACCCATAAAACTTAATTATCGATTCTAATCACATTGGGATTTTAAAGAACCTTCTAGAAGATTCTAGAAGACCTATATCAATCCTAATAGCATTAGGAATGATAATTCATAATAGGCCCTCCTCTAGATCATTGGGCCACATATAAAGATCAAACCGGGCCCAATTTAGTAATTTGGCCATAACTTCCCCATTATTCATTGGAATTGGGCTTATAACATATCGTTGGAAAGCTCTTTTCGAGCCCAATCCAGCTACACTATTGTTGGACCCTTGTTATGGACCAAACTAAATTGGATTGGCTATTTTCATAAAATAGGCTTTGAAAATAGAAAGAGAGAATTTAATTAAAATTAACAGCAACACTAGACTTTCCACACTTTCACTTCATTCAATTATGGTTCGACGTGAAAGGTACTCATCACCGGGTTTGGTTTTAGGGAGACACAAATGGGTGTCTACAGTACCCCATGGTTGAAAACTTTGGCCTTGCACTTTACATGGAAGTTAAGAAGTTGAAACCTTACTTCTTGGCACATCCGATTGTAGTCTATACAGACCAACCTCTCAAGCCCCCAATGGCAACCCTAGAATCATCTAGTAGAATGCTTAAATGGACTATTGAAATGAAAAGTCTTTTAATTAGTGTTGAACCAACAAAGGCAGTGAAGGGTCAGGCGTTTGCCAACTTCATTATCGAAATGACAAGGTCGGTTGCACCGGAGAATACTGATCAGGTTTTGAAAAGTGTATGTAGACGGAAGCTCTACCATGAACGGATATGTTTTAAGGATTATATGTCAGTATCCTAAAGGGGACAAGTATGATTATACACTACGTTTCAAGTTTAAGACCTCAAATAATGAGGTAGAGTATGAAGCCCTGCTAGCCAGCATCCGTATGTGCAAGGCAGCAAGGGCAACAATAATTGACGCCTGTTCTGACTCATAGTTGGTCGTTAGCCAATACCATGGTGACTATGACATGGGTTAATTAAGGTCATTGAAATCTAAAGCACCTCCAATCAAGCAAGTCCGAGTCAAACCATGGGAAATGAGGGGGAGATTGTTATAGCGTATAGTTAAGCTACTGTGAAGAATGAGAGGTAATTTGAGGTGTAACTAAAGTTTCAATTAAACAAGCAAAGAAGAAAATCAATACGATAAACACTAGGGATTAAGGTTCCACATGTAAGCTCAATGATCATGCCAAACGAAGAAAACTCAATTAAATCAAACGTTGAAAAGGAAAACAATAGTTGCAATCAATAGGATTCAAGAACTATCTTCTATAAGTAAAGCTAGGGTTCATTATGAATGACTAACAAGGAAAATCACAATCAAATTCAATCAATTAAAGCAATTCCATAATCAAGGGTTCATGTCATTGGAAATTACAATGCAATCTTGAATAATCATCATGGTTGATTACTCATATTCAAATCAATCACATGCGCAATTATCTTAACCAATTTAATTGCAATATTTCAATCAATCAAGAATCAAAAACTAGCAATGATCATCAATCAAGCATGCTTCCTCTTCTCCCTAGCAACTAATCTACTCACTACACATAATAAAATTGAAGAACAAAGAAAATTGAATGACAAACTTCATCATATCAAGCTTGAACAAGTAGAAATTTAATCAATCAAACTTTTAAACCAAAGATCAACAATCAAACAATCATAGATGAATCAAAAGTAAAATCAAGCAATAGAGAGGAATTTAAGGAAAGAAATCTCACCAGTTATCATTTAATGAAGATGAAAACCAAGCTCAGATGAAGCAATGTTGTAATACAAATCCAATTCAAGAACTACTATCTCTATTTCTCTCTAGTTTCTCTCTCTAAAAACTAAGCAAATGAAATTATCTAAAAGTTGTCTTCAAAAGGGAATACAAGAGTAATATATACGAAGGAGAAAAACAAGTCGTTCGCTCCCTCTTCTTTAATTCTTTCTGTCGCAGAAAAAATGAGTACGGAGGATGTAACAAACTCCGCGGATTGTCAGGGCAAGTGCCGTGCCCGTGGCCACTGTAGCCCGCAACCGAGGCGACATCGCCCGACCGCGACAATGGCGCGGCAAATCCCCTTATCTCAAGCTACTTCAGGGGTCCACGGTCTCTCCTTTAAGCCGCACTCTCTCCATTTGTGTTGCGCCCGCAGTCAGCCTGCGGCACGACCGCGAGATGTTTGTGCCTCAACTCTTCATAAAGTGCACATTATCCACACCCGTAGCTTCTGGAAAGGTAGCGCACCATCTCTAAGGGCCTTGCTTCTTACTTTGTTTTATCCTTATAGCTCTTCTTGATCCCATTCCAAATCTAACCCCTTTAAACACCTACAAAGTCAGAAAAGAAAGGATGGACAGAAAAAGAGCCACGTAAAAGATAAACAAAATAAAATCCAAATAAAGAAAAGCAAAACACGAAGTAAGAGAGAATAAAAGAAACTATAAGAGGAAAGAGAAAACTAAGAAAGGAAAGCTATGAAAATGGGGTAAAAATGCCTTAAAAGACTACCCTGTGAGTGACATATATGTCACTCATCAAATTCCCCCAAGCTAGAATTTTGTTCGTCCTCGAGAAAAAATAAAAGCTAATTAACAAGGAAAATGAGGGGCTCATTCAAATAAGAAAAATAAAACGAGAGATAAGAATATACTCTAAAACTCACTTTCATAGAATCACAATTATTTTTAGTTACAACAAGCCCTTAAAACCCTAAAGTCGCCAACAAAGACGAGCGAGGTCTCGTAAGGGTTTACAAAAGAGATTAACCTATAACTCTTAAAGGTAAAAAAGAGGCAAATCATTTAAAAAAAAAGGTAAAACCAAAAAGGAAAATTTCAAACAAATAGCCTTTGAAATGGACTTATAGAAATGATCAAATGCAAGTTAATAAACAACTTTGTATACAATAAGGGTATGCACGTTCCAAGATATCCCCGGCAACGACGCCAAAATTTGATCAGGATAGGATAGGTCGTTAAACTACTCCCCTAATCAAATTAAAAATTTATAAAGCCTAAACCTACACTGAACTAGTTAGTGGCAAGTAAAGGGTCGATCCACTAGGTTAGCACGCTAATTCAACATCAAATATCACTAATGCAAGAGTGACAAGGGGATTGTTTTGTTGGTTTCATTGAGTAGAATACTAAAACTACAAGTAAGCAATAAAATGACGCTAGGGGTTTGGGGGTTTCAAACATGCATTAGAAAGAGGGGAACAATAATAGTTATCATGATGAACATGCCAAAGAACACAAGATTCTACCTAAACATTTCATTCTCATGCAATAGTCTAGGCAAATCAATAAAAGAAGTAAAAAATAATTAGGATCATTCTCATGCATCCTATTAGACACAAGCAAATGAAGAGAATAAAGAAGCCCAATACATGAAACTCCATTTTAACAACTCATTCTCATGCAATCATTAAAACAGAGGTGATCTTAATCTAGTTCAAATCATTTTCATGCATTTAAACTAGGAGGCAATCAAATAAAGTGCAACAATAATCTCAAGCCACTAAAAATCATGTCTTTCATCTATTTAAGGCATGTAATCAATCAAACTATCATTATTCATCCATCATTCAATACATATCTTCCACCCCCTTCCCCTAGCTAAGAGTTTAGCCTAGAGAAGGGAGATTAAGCATAATATCAAATCTAGAAATAAACACAAGAAGCTCAAAACAAAACATGATTGAAATATATGAAATCAATAATAACTAGATAAACTAATAAGATAGACAAAGATAAGTAACAATAAAACAAATAAATAATATTAAAGGAAAGGAAAAGAGATTACTAAAGAAAAGATTGAAGAAAGATTAAAACTTGGATACTTTCTTGATTGATGAAGATTGAAGCTTGAGCAAAGTTAAATACAATAAAAGAAGCTTGAATAACAATCTCTTTTCTCTCTCTAGATTAGGCTAATGTTCTATGGAATTAGTACTAAGTGTCCCTCTATTACAAAGAGTCCCGTCTATATATATGTGGCTCCACCCAAAAGAAAAGTGACTTGGACAACAAGGTGCAAATAAATCGTAAACCCTGCCGTGCGCGCTCGCACAGATGAGCTGCGCGCCCGCACACAATGTTTGTGCGCCTCTAAGCGTAGTGCGCGGCCGCAACTTTGAGGGTACAGGGAAAATGAGCGCGCCCGCCCGTTAGTCTTGCTCGCCCGCGTATCGGTGTGTGCGCCCGCACACAAGTCGCGCATAGGGTCACGCAAACTCTCTGGTTTTGCTCTGTTTCTTCAATCTGGTTGTGCCGGCTCTGACAGGGTTGCACGCCCGCACAGCCTCACATGTGCGCCCGTACAGATGGCGCACAGCAAGTCGCGCAAACCTTCTGACTCGAGCTTCAATTTGAGAGTAAATCTGTGCGGGTTCTGACAGTGCCTGCGCGCCCGCACAGATGGCGCGCACAGGGTCGCATAGAATAGTTTTGATTTATCCTCACATCTTCGAAATAGAAAATCCTTATTCCTTCATCATCCAAACACCTACTTACCAAAAAGATGAAAAAAAATTATCAAATTCAAAAAGGAGAAAGTGAAATCGGAACATTCTAAAAAAAATGAGTTAGAAACTCGGGTTGTCTCCCGAGAAGCGCTTCTTTATGAGGTCACTAGCTTGACCATGTGAAAAATCCTTCAAGTGGGAGGCTTGGGATCCAAAAGATCAAGCAATATACATTCGATGATATGAACTTCTTCCTTGCAAAAGTAATGCTTTAGACCAAGACCATTAACCATGAACTTATTACCATCCGCATCTAGCTCAAAGGAGCCATAAGGAGTAGTCTTTGAAATCACAAAAGGACTCGACCACTTTGACTTGAGTTTACTCAGAAACAAACAAAGCCTTGATTTAAAAAGCAAAACCTTGTCTCCAACCTTAAAGTTCTTATTTCGAATATGTTGGTCATGCCACTTTTTGGACTTCTCCTTATATAACCTTGAGCTTTCATAAGCATCATCTCTAAGCTCTTCAAGTTCATTGAGCTTCAACAATCTCTTCTCACCGGCCAACGATAAATCCATATTGAGCTCTTTGATGGCCCACCAAGTCTTGTACTCCAACTCAACCAGCAAGTGACAAGCCTTTCCATAGACCAACCTATAGGGGGTCGTGTCGATTGGAGTCTTGTACGCCATCCTTAGAGTCCATAGCGTTTCATCAAGTTTGAGAGACCAATCTTTCCTTGATTTGTTCACCATCCTTTCAAGAAGATTTTTGATTTCACGATTTGAGACCTCCACTTGTCCTTGAGTTTGAGGGTAGTAAGGTAATCCAACCTTGTGATGAACGCCATATCTCTTGAGAAGAGCGTCAAATTGCTTGTTGGCAAAATGGGAGCCTCCATCACTAATTAGCACCCTCGGAACTCCAAACCTAGGAAAGATGATCTTCTTTAGGAGCTTAAGCACAACCTTGTGATCATTTGTAGGTGAGGGTATGGCTTCAGTCCATTTTGTCACATAATCGACCGCTACCAAGATATATAGATTCCCACAAGAAGAAATGAAAGGTCCCATGAAATCTACCCCCAAAACATCAAAGGGTTCCACTTCTAGAATGTTTTGTTGGGGCATTTCGTCCCTCTTGGTAATGCCTCCGCTTCTTTGACATCTATCACATTGCGCAACGAATTGGTGGGCGTCTTTATGCATTGTCGGCCACTACAATAAGGATTGAGAGATTTTTGCCACTGTTTTGTCAACACCACCATGGCCTCCACATGGTAGTTAGTGGAAATGCTCAAGAACACCTTGAATTTCATGATCTGGAACGCATTTCCGATAAAGGCCATCTCCACATTGCTTGAATAGGTATGGGTCATTCCAAAATTATCTTCTCACCTCCTTGAAAAACTTCTTCTTTTGTTGAGAAGAGTACTCCGAGGGAACGACTCCACACGCAAGATAGTTGGCTATATCCGCGTACCAAGGGGTAGAAGTTGACACCAAAGCCATGAGAGCCTCGAATCCTATCTCATCATTAATCGGTACATCCTCCTTGTTCTCAAATGGTAGCCTAGACAAATGATCTGCTACATAGTTCTCCGCTCTCTTCTTGTCCCTCATTTCCATGTGAAAGTCTTGGAGAGAGAGAACCCAACAAATCAAGCGAGGCTTTGCTTCTTTCTTGGTCATGAGATACCGCACCGCAATGTGATCCATGTACACGATAACTTTTGAGCATATGAGATAGGACCGAAACTTATCGAATGCAAACACTACCTCCAACATCTCTTTCTCCGTTGTTGTGTAATTCCTTTGAGCCTCATCTAGAGTCTGACTTGCGTAGTAGATGACACAAGATTTTCCTTGTTTATTTTGACCAAGAACGACACCTACTGCAAAGTCACTAGCATCGCACATTAGCTCAAAAAGAAAGCTTCAATCTAGAGCTTGCATAACGGGAGAAGAAATAAGAGCTTCCTTGAGCTTACGAAATTCCTCAAGACAAGCCACATTAAAGTAAAAAACAACCTCTTGTTTGAGTAATTCGGTCAAAGGTTTGGCGATTGAAGAAAAATCTTTAATAAACCTCCGGTAAAAACCGGCATGCCCAAGAAAAGCCCGTACTCCCGTGATGGAAGTAGGAGGGGGCAATTTTTCAATCACTGAAACCTTGGCCGGATCTACTTCAATGCCATTTTTTGAAACCTTATGGCCGAGGACAATGCCCTCCTCAACCATAAAATCTCACTTTTCCCAATTTAAAACCAAACTAGTCACTTGACACCTTTTGAAAACTTTTTCAAGGTTAAAAAGACAAGTGTCAAAAGACGAGCCACCAACACTAAAATCATCCATGAAAACCTCAATTTCTTTTTCAAGCATCTCAGAGAAAATGGAAGTCATGCATCTTTGAAAAGTAGAGGGAGCATTGCATAATCCGAATGGCATTCTTCGATATGCAAATGTCCCATATGGACATGTGAAAGTAGTTTTCTCTTGATCACTTGGATGGATAGGGATTTCGAAAAATCCGGAATACCTATCCAAGAAACAAAAGAAAGCATGGTTAGAAAGCCTTTCACGCATTTGGTCCATGAAAGGGAGAGTAAAATTATCTTTCTTGGTGTTTTAATTTTGTTCAATCTCCTATAATCAATGCACATTCTCCACCCGGTCACCGTCCGGGTGGAGATTTCCTTTTCCTTATCATCCTTGATTATGGTCATTCCACCCTTCTTTGGAACCACATGAACCGGGAAAACCCATTTGCTATCGGAGATAGCATAGATGATTCTTGCTTCACGTAGTTTCAAGGTTTCTTTCTTCACAACCTCTTGAAGTTGGGGGTTCAACCTTCTTTGTGATTCAATGGAGGTGGAATAATCATCCTCAAGATGAATACGATGCATGCATAAAGAAGGGCTAATACCTTTAATATCATCAATGATATACCCTATCACATCCCTACATTTCCTTAAAACATCAAGAATTTTTTCCAAATTAAGACCATCTAGGGTAGCATTGACAATAATAGGGTATTTTCCCTCCTTATCAAGAAAAGCATATTTCAAAGAAGGGGGAAGGGGTTTGAGTTCTAACTTGGGAGGAGGCTTAGAACTCTCCTCCAATTTCTCCTCCTTGGACTCAAGCTCGACCTCAACTTGTTGTTCAACTTCCTCCTTCGAGAATTCCTCCATTGCCATGACAAATACTTTAGCCTCTTGAAAGTAGAACTCTTCTTTGCATGTAAGGGCTTCAATCATTGGATCTTAAGGGCTTCAATAATTGGATCTTGAGGCCTCATCGCGACCCTCCCCAAGCGATCTAGCTCCTCTTTTACAACATCAACTCTATAGCATTTTTCAACCATGGGGGTCTTGAGCAACTTCGAAAATTCAAAGACAATTTTTTCATCGGCCACTTCACAAGTGATGCTGTTGTTCTTGCAATTGATGACTGCCCCAAAGTTTTAAGAGCATCACGTCCCAAAATCAAAGGAGTGTCAACATCTTCCTCCATATCCATCACTACAAATTAACAAGGCATGTAGATGTGTCCCACTTGAATTGGAACATCCTCAAGCTCTCCACAAGGTAATTTCACCGACCGATCGGCCAATTGAATTGTCTTCCTTGTAGGGATCATCTCAATATTGAGTTTTTGAGCAATGGATAGAGGGATTAAACTAACACTTGCTCCAAGATCGGCTAAGGCGCCCCTAGATTCCATGTTCCCAATTTTCACCGGCAAAGTGAAACTTGTTTGGTCTTTTTCCTTCTTGGACATCTTATGTTGGACAAGAGCACTCACTTGATGTGGAAGGGTGATAAGCTCATCATTGAGCTTCCTCTTGTTGGTGAGAATATCTTTGAGGAACTTGGAATACGATGGCGTTTGTGTCACAACTTCAAGAAAAGGGAGGTTGATATGCAAATTCTTCATGACACTAAGAAATTTTGTGAATTTGTCATTCAACTTCCTCTCCGCAAGCCGACCTGGAAAAGGAACCGGTCCATCAAGATTCTTAGCCTCACTCGGAATTGAAGTTGTCTTCTCATTGTCTATATTCTTCTTCTCCGAACCTCCTTCTATCTCATCACCTTTTTCTTTCTCACCTCCCTTGTTTTCATTCAAACTCTCCTCTCCTCCCTTCTTTCCCTCACTATTCCCTTCATTTGGTCCTTCATAGGAAGTTCCCGACCTCAATGTTATCGCCTTGCATGAATCGGGTTTTGGATTGTGAGATGGGTTAGGTTGTGGTTGTCCGGGTAGAGTGGATGGTGAATTGAAAGGAGTTCTCTCGGCCAATTGAGCTAGTTGTGAATCAACCATCTTTTGTGGGCTCTTATCTCTTGCATTTGTTTCCCAAAAGATTGCATTTGCGCATGCATGGCTTGGAGGAGTTGAGTTTGAGTTAGCTTCGCTTGAGGTGATTGTTCTTGATGGTTTCTTTGAGGTGCTTGGGTTTGATTTTTGTATTGGTTGTTCCTTGGATAGCTTCCTCTAGGGTTTTAGGGTTGAGATGGAGGTGGATTTTGATATTGAGGATTGAAGTTATAGGAAGGTTGAGCTTGTTGGTTCCATTGTTGAGGTTGAGGTACAAACCCGAGTGGTGGTTGTCTCCAAGCTACTCCACCGCCGCTTCCTCTAAGTCCCTCTTGCCTTGTGTTGTATGCTGCTACATGTTCGGGGCTTAAACCTCCACAATAGGATGTATCATGGTTCGTTCCTCCACAATTTTGACAAGAGAAAGAGTTAACTTGAGAAGAGCTTGCTCCACCACTTGAGCTTGAATTCACACTCGTGTTCAATTTGGAAAGCCCTTTTGTTAGTTGATCAATTTGATGTTGTAATTGATCAACTTTCTCCAATTCGTAAATACCACCTCTCTTTGTAGCATTTCTTCTTCGGCCCCCCAAGACTAATTCTTTGCTACCTCTTCTATTGTGGCTTCAACTTGATTTTGTGGGATTTTGATTAATTGGCCACCCGCCCCCGCATCCAAATTGGCTCTTGACATGGGCTCCAATCCGTCGTAGAAAAATCGCATGAGCAACCCTTGATTGTACTCATGGTGGGGACATGCTTGCACCAACTCTTTGAATCTCTCCCATGCTTCACCAAGACTTTCATCGGCCACTTGCTCAAATGATGCAATTTTCCTTCTCATTTCGGCGGTCTTCTCTTCGGAGATAAAGCGCTTCAAGAACGCCTTTACAACCTCCCTTCATGTTGTTAGAGAGTTAGGCTTTACTTGCTTTAGCCATTTCTTTGCTCGTCCGATGAGAGATTGCCGGTAAAGGTGCATACGAATGGAGTCTTGACTCACTTCACTGGTTTGCATCATTGCGCACAATTTAAGGAATCGGTCCAAATGTTCAATAGGGTCCTCACTTGCACTTTCGGAAAATTGCTCCTATTGGACCATTCGAGTATATTGTGGATGGATTGAGAACTTGGTTTCCGTGACGGGTAGCAAAATCCCTCCCGTGAGCTCATAATCCTCCGGATTTCAAAACTCACAAAACAAGACATCATTCTCTTGTCCCGCCATTGATTCGCGTGGTGAACTTGAAGAGTAAGTATCACTCTCACTATCAACTATATCACCAAAACCTCTTCCCTCGTCTTGATAAAGCCTACGGACTTGTCTCAAGGTTCGGTTGATTTCGTGGTCAATTTGATGTGAGGGTGTTCCTTGAGACCTCCTAAGCATTCACCAAAGCTAAGCAAACAATTAGCAATGATAAGAATGATAAAACAAAAGAAACAAAAAGAAAAGAAAGCAAAATGACTCTAACAAAAGCAATAAAATTCGCTAAACAAGCCGCTTCCCCGGCAACGGCGCCAAAATTTGATTGGGAAGGATAGGTCGTTAAACTACTCCCCTAATCAAATTAACAATTTATAAAGCCTAAACCTACATTAAACTAGTTAGTGGCAAGTAAAGGGTCGATCCACTTGGGAAGCACGCTAATTAAACATCAAATATCACTAATGCAAGAGTGAAAAGGGGATTGTTTTTCTGGTTTCGTTGAGTAGAACACTAAAACTACAAGTAAGCAAGAAAATGATGATTTAAATCAATAGAAAATGACGCTAGGGGTTCGGGGGTTTCAAACATGCGTTAGAAAGAGGGGAACAATGATAGTTATCATGATGAACATGCCAAAGAACACAAGATTCTACCTAAACAATTCATTCTCATGGAATAGTCTAGGCAAATCAATAAAAGAAGTCAATGCTAATTATTTAGGATCATTCTCATACATCCTATTAGACACAAGCAAATGAAGAGAATAAAGAAGCCCAATACATGAAACTCCATTTTAACAACTCATTCTCATGCAATCATTAAAATAGAGGTGATCTTAATCTAGTTCAAATCATTTTCATGCATTTAAACTAGGAGGCAATCAAATAAAGTGCAACAATAATCTCAAGCCACTAAAAATCATGTCTTTCATCAATTTAAGGCATGTAATCAATCCATCTATCATTATTCATCCATCATTCAATACATATCTTCCACCCCCTTCCCCTAGCTAAGAGTTTAGCCTAGAGAAGGGAGATTAAGCATAATATCAAAACTAGAAATAAACACAAGAAACTCAAAAAAAAAAACATGATTGAAATATATGAAAACAATAATAACTAGATAAACTAATAAGATAGACAAAAATAAGTAACAATAAAACAAATAAATAATATTAAAGGAAAGGAGAAGAGATTACTAAAGAAAGGATTGAATAAAGATTAAAACTTGGATACTTGCTTGATTGATGAAGATTAAAGCTTGAGCAAAGTTGAATACAATAAAGGAAGTTTGAATAACAATCTCTTTTCTCTCTCTAGATTAGGCTAATGTTCAATGGAATTAGTACTAAATGTCCCTCTATTACAAAGAGTCCCGTCTATATATATGTGGCTCCACCCAAAAGAAAAGAGACTTGGACAACAAGGTGCAAATAAATCGTAAACACAGCCGTGCGCGCCGGCACAGATGAGCTGCGCGCCCGCACACAATGTTTGTGCGCCTCTCAGCGTAGTGCGCGGCCGGAACTTTGAGGGTACGGGGAAGATGAGCGCGCTCGCACATTAGTCTTGCGCGCCTGCGCATCGGTGTCTGCGCCCGCACACAAGTCGCGCATAGGGTCGCGCAAACTCTCAGGTTTTGCTCTGTTTCTTCAGTCTGGCTGTGCGGGTTCTGAAAGGGCTGCGTGCCCACACAGCCTCACATGTGCGCCCGCACAGTACCCCGCGCACAACATATAGCTTGGCTTCTTGATATCCTCTTTCTTTCGGCACATAATACCTACAAAACCAAAGCATGGAGATCAAAATAAAAACAAAGCGAGAAGACTAAGAGAAGGGAAGATAAGGGAGAAAAGGAAAGAGGAAGCAAAACTAAGTAAAAATGCTTAGAAAAAGGGCCAAACAAGCGCAAATGAGGGGAAAATCCTTACAGAAAAAGGATAAAAGAGTGGCATAAATACCACTCATCAAAATCCCCCCATCTTGCCTCTTGCTTGTCGTCAAGCAAGGAAAACCGGAACGAAAAGACTAAAATTTAAAATTTGGTGGTATGCCTAAATTATGAAGCAAAGATTAGCCAAATCTCAATACCAAAACAAAGTAATGACCAAACAAATACACCGACACCCCCAAGCTTATTCACAACCATAATCATCAAATATATATATATATATATATATATATATATATATATATATATATATATATATATATATATATATATATATATACAAAAGCGTAAGAACGCTTCCTACAAGCTTAAACAAGGCATTGTCCCCAATGCTCAAAATAGGGAGAAAAAGGCTTACATCAAAATATTTTTGGACTTTTTCAAAATCTCATTTATTCAATTTTGCCAAAGCATTTGGAGTTGCTTTGCATCTTTTTTCAATTTTTTTATTTTTCACATTATTGCATTGTCCTCGCCTGATTTTACTATGGACGACTTTTTCAACATAAGAATTGCCTTTTATTCACAAGATATTTACAACACAAACTTGCTTACATTATAGGAACTAAACAATCAATCTCATCCACCAAATACTCTAACAATAAAGACCAAATGCTTCACAAAAACCGAAGATGGGAACAAGAATGAAACAAAAGGCTCAAAAGCTAAAGAGTTTTTAAAAGAAAGGTATATGGCTTAAATGGTTAGCAAGAAGGCAAATGTAAACCCAAAACAAAGAAACAAAAACTATCCTAGAAAAGTAAAAATCACCACCCCGAAAAGATGCTTTGTCCTTCCTAAATGGCTCGGTTGTGTTCTCGGGAGATGAGAGTCAAATTCTATATAAGGCGAGCAATAGTCACAGATTCATGTGCCACTCAATCAATGAATGTTGAAAGCAAGAATAATAAAGACCACACATGGTTGTAGCAAAAACTCACTATTAGATTCAAATCCACTATAGGGAGCAACTCCTTCTTACCACAAAAAATTAGAATTCGGCTTCAAGGTCCCAAAAGGTCTAAACCACTACCTTAGCATACCCTATTCTAGAATCAACCAAAGATGCTCTTAAAACATGCACACCAAAACGACATAGGAAATAATTTATTCAAAAGAAAAAGCATGGATGGATTATGTCCAAATTCAAAGGCAAAACATTAAAAGGAACGAAAACAATGCCTCAAAATCGTTTTGTCTTTTTCATTTTTTTTTTAGAAAATTAAAAGTAAAAGGAAAATAGGAGAAGGAAAAGAGAGAGGCGAGAAGATGCATGCAAGACAAGTAAAATCCAATCGACATACAAGCGGTCATTCGACAACATCGCCAATGACCCTAGACACTCTATGGTGTTACAAAGGAAGCATCCTCGACCAATCAACTCTTCCTAGACTAAACCTAAACTATGCACACATAAAGAAAAGTAAAAGAGAGAAGAAAAATAGAAAGGTATCATCACGCGATCCCAAGATAAAAGAACAACCGTGGAAAGAAGTAATTCTCACCAAATTCCATGTGTCAAATGCTCCAACAAATGACTAACATAAAAAAAAGAGAAATTTGTACACAAAAGAAAGTTAGTAACTTCAAAACAAAATCATCAAAAGAAAACTATACACAAACTATATACACAAACTAGAAAAAATCATCATCAAGCTTTTATTGATCCTAAAAATCATCATCAAGCTTTTATTGATCCTAAAAATCATCATCATCTTCATGCAAGACATCATTAACAACAACACAAAAAAATAAGCTACCAAACATCAATCATGAAATCCCATCAACAAGACCAAAATACCAATCCTATATAGTTCCCATGAGTCCTTGGTGCCTTCCCCCACACTTTCCCAAAATAGTCCCTTTTTGACTCAAACACTCTTCCCCCACACCACAAGATAAAGGCATCGGCCACGATGCTTACATGCAAATAAAACAAAAGAGAGGGACCAAAAGGGGAAAACAAACAAACAAAGGGGAAACTAATGGCCACTAGGGCCTGCACAACCATCATCCCCATTCCATCTATAATATAAAAAGGCTGAAGGGGGGCCTTGGGGATCCCAACCTCCAGTGTAACCGGGGGGCCACCCATATTAACTAGGGCTGAGTAAAATTATCCGAAAATCCAAACTGAAATCGAACCAAAAATTAGGATACCCGCTCCGATAACCATAACGGTTCGGGTATTTGATCCGGTATTTTGTTATCGGGTACGACTATTGGGTATTATTTTTAAATTGACGAATATCCGATTTGATACGATAAGCAATCTTTCTTTTTTTTTCCTACTTAAATCTATTTATCCAAAATCTAAATTCTTACTTTACTTCATAATCACTTTATAATTCAAATGATTAGTAATACGTAGTATTATTAGTAATTTGGTCGTGAACATGTAATATCTATACTTAGGCCCTAATCTCTATAGTTGCTCTACTTTGTTTTTCCCTACTCTGCTAAAATCTGCTCTACTCTGCTTTGCAATGTTTGGAAGTCTAGCCTTGCTCTACTCTACTATAACATCCCAAAGCTAAAAAAAAAGGGTTTTAGTATTTAAAAACACAAACCACAAATTTTTCATATGATACATGGTATCACAAGACACTCATTACCCCATATGCCACATGCCACCTCCCTAATATTTATGTTTAAGTCTTTATGCATTCTACAACTTGCAAATTCAAGTAAGAAAATAAAGTGTTTCATTTCCACCATAATAAAATAAAGTTCAACTAATTAGTATACGTTACATAAACATATGAAGCATAATAATAATTTTCTTTTCATCTCATAGACTTTAAATATAATTTGAACTAATATGTCATTTCATATCCCATGATCTTCATGTACTATGTATATATATCTAACTAATTCCTTCATCTTCTTTCACAGTTTTATCCTTACTCTTTTTTCCTTTTAAGTTTTAGAAATAAAATAATTACTTCGTATAAAAGCATACCTACATATGAAAAAAATTAACCCTATAAAAACATATAAAAAAAATTAACCACAACCCGTGCATTGAACGGACTAAAAAGCTAGTTAATGATAATTAGTATTGAATGATATCATAAAAACTATATTATAAAGTCTAAATTTTCATTATTGGATATCATATTGAGTACCCGATAACTGATCTGAAAATTTGGGTACCTAAACTTATCGGTTTGGTTAATGGATAAAATTTTTAGTGTTATTGGTTATCAGTTACCCGAACTAATAGTGCTAACAGTACGGGTACCCAACCTATGCTAACCCTTGCGGGAAATTATGTGCCTGAATTGGCTGGGTCAAAAAAATTAACAAAAATTGCATAAAATCTGATTCCTAAACACGCCCAAAAAAATTCAAAATTGGGCCGAGTTGAAAATTCTGTCAAAAACCCGCCTAAAATCGAGGCACAACTTACTTTGATTAGGTCTATAACTTTGAACATGTAAATACATGCAAATTTTTACCTACACCCCATGGCAAGGAGCACTGCCTACCCCCCCCCCCCCCCCGCCCCACCCTTCATGCATGCCCAACCCCCTCCTCTTTTCATCTATGAATTTTATATAAATTTTTATAATATGTTCATTTTTTTTGTACTAGTTAATGTTCATTTTTGTATTAATGAATGTTTTTTTTTAACAAGGAGTTTTTTGTTTAAATTAATCCGTAATATATTTTCTGAATGGTATTTTAAGAGTTTTCAATAAACAATAATGAGAGAAAATTTAATTAAAAGGATTACTCCATTCAAATCATTTTTATGATAAGAAATATTGCATCAATAAACATTCATTTTGTTTATTCACGTTTCAACAAATGTTCATTTTTGTATCTAAAATGTCATTTTTATATCATCAAATGTCCATTTCAAAAGATTTGTGTTGTAAGATATATGAAAATACATACGTCTTATATGATTAAATCTATTTATATAAAACGTATTTTAAAAATAATTTTCAATATAAAATAATTTTAATTTAATTACAAAAATAATACATTTCTATACTATTACATGTAATTGTTTCATAACACATGAAAGTAAATCTTTAAATCGTAAATGTACGTATGTGCCTTGTTAAATAAACATTTTTTTAATAAAGTTGGTTTGATGAAGTGTCTATAGATATATCCGGCCTCCTTGTTGCATCCCTTTTTTGTGAATGAAGTCCTAAAGGACTTTACATTTCATTAATGAAAGTCATACGACATCTATAATTGACAATTAATGATATTGAAAACATATTTAACAAAATCAAACAAGAATTGATGTGATATATATATATATACACAATGGTTCTTACTCAAGGAACCTTTGTGCTTAGCTTTAGGGTTTTATTGACTCATCGTGGTTCTAGTATGAATCTGGGGCTTCATTGATTCATAGGGTCTTAACAAGAGAAATTCCTATCAATGATTAAAAAAAAAGCAAAAAAGTCGCATTATAATTATATACAAATACAAAAATAACAAATGAAAGAAAAAAGGAAAAGAGAATAACCAAGAGGCCTGTAGTAACAATCAAGAGAAAGACGAATGCGCGAACTTGATATTTTGGCATTATGAACACAAAGAAGAACTTTTGGATTTGTATTCCTTTCTATCTCCCAAAATAAGAAAACACTTTATTAAGAAGTTTATAACTTTCTATTCTTTATCTCTTTTAATCAGTATTTGGGTGTGTCTGCTTGAGCTGTATGAGATGAAAGTCTCATATACAATTCTTAAGGGGGTTTAACAATTTACCTATCTCAATAAAGTAAATGATTGGTTCAAAGAATGTCTTGAGATTCAGGAAGTTTCATCCCGTACTATCTCATCACCCTGCAAGGAAAGATAAAGGTAGTACTAGATAGGCCTAGAAGCCTAATATAAGGGCAATTAAAACTATTTCCAACCATACAACTTATGTTCCACCAAGGAACCACAAAGCGTATGTTAAGAACCCCGTGATAGAAAAACGACGTCCATTCTTCTTCATTCTTGTGCTTGTAGAGAATTCGATGTCCAGGGAATGTCCTTACTCCATTAGCCTCAAGGTTTTGTGGCTGATGAACAATTCTCAAACGCTTCATGAGCCAAATCTAAAAAAAGAAGAGAGAGAGAGAACAATTAATTGCAATTTTACACAAGCAGGTGGCGCGTGATCAAAATCAGTTGCGTGCGCCATCCGCGCACATCTCAGAAGATTGCGCTAGTCAGGCCAGCGCAACTTCAGATCTTGAACTGCTTTACGACTAAAAAAAACAACGTGTAATAGGAGTGGACTTCCCGTGAAACCGTTTTCGTTAGGGTCTCCTCTAAGGCAATTCAAGCATAGAACGGAGCGGGTGAATGACATCCCTCTATTTGCTCTACATGGACACCATGGAATAATCTCCATACTCTTTGCCTGTTGTAAGTAAACAATTAACAACAAGACAATAACATAAATCACGAATTTTAAAGCGTTGTTTAGTCATGTTATCACGAGGGGCGACGAAGTGTTCAATAAATTGGAAAAATTTCAAGCTTTTTTCGGTTCCAATGTTAGTCATATCATTGTCAGACAAGCCAAAAAATCTTTGGAATATAGGTTTGGGATCCAACAAGGTAGGCACAAAGGTCACATGGAGAGTATTTGCAGGGAAGCCTAGCAAGACCTTAAAATCACCAGGAAGTGGGACAATTTCGTCCCCTTTAAACAAGAAAAGGTGGTGGTTGGTGTCCCAATGATTGACGGTGGCATGAAGAAAATCAAAATTAATCACGAGTTGCATGTAATTCAATAGAGGGTCTAGGTGGTAAATTTTAAAAGCTAGTTTTTTCTCTGTTGAGAGGGAAGTGACCCATTCCTTCAAAAGTTGTTCAAAGGTTTTCACCATTGCTTAAATTAAAAAAAAAAAAAAAGAAGAGAATTTAGAGGGATTTATTCTTTTTAGTTTCTTATGAAATAATTAAGCAAAAGAATGTGAGATGATCAAAAGCCTACACCAAACCACGTTTAAATAGACCTAAGAAGGGAAAAATTTCGGCGTTTTTTGCTTAAAGGAAAGATCACCATCAGGTGGCGGGCGCAACTCATGTGTTGCGCGCGGATATTAACATGCGCGCGACGGCCGCGTGCAACTCATCCAGTTGTGCGCGTCTGGTCTGTCGCGACATGAAAATTAGATTTATTTCCGTATTTTGACTACATTATGACGGAATCTTGACGAAATCTTAAGACTAATTATACGCTTGCTGCCTTTTGCTAACTCTTGTGTCTCTTTTTTCTTTTTATTATTTGTTTTATTTCTTATTTTCCTTTTTTATTTTATTAGTATTTTTAGTTTTATTCTCTTCTTTCCTTTTTTCTTTCCTATTCGCTTTCTTTTTTTGTGTCTCTTTTTGTTATTTTTCGAGGGGGGGTAAGTCGGGAACCCTTCCCTCCCTCAGAATTTGTTATTTTTTTTAAAATGAACGCATGGAAGCAAAGAAAATAATAATGACATATATATATAAAAAGTGTGTCATATGTACAACAAACATAATAAAAATGTACATACGTTTCCTAATAAAAAAAATGTTTACAAAGGAGGTCAGGATGCTCGACGACTCCCAGACAGTTGCCGCACATCCTGTAAAGTCCAAACGAAGATTAATACATAAAATGTGTGAGAACTTCGTTAAAAGAAAAAAGATATATAACAAACTTACCGCGATCATCTGATGATCAAGGCATGACAAAGTGATGAGAGCTCTCCGATGAGCAGCTCGGAAAGCGTGCAAAGTCCTCACCATGTCGTTCATAGTCTCTCGCGGAACCTGTTCCAAAATACAAGGAAAGTTAGCAAACAAATATACATGAAAAAATATATATAAATACATATGCATAAGGAACATACCGACTCAACCGTCTTAGGAACAAATTGTATCCCCTCCTCATCCTCCGTTGCTGTAAGGATCTCACGAATTACCGACTCGACAACATCAGTATACGTGATCTCCGCCGCATGAGGCACCCAACCACCTAGCTCGGCCCGCTAAAAATACAATAAAAGGGTCAAGGTTCCGAAAAAATAAATATAAATAATAAGAGAGAGTTAAAGTACTAACCGAAACAAAAGCTGGGAAAGGCGTCAACTTGGATACAATGAAAGTTGGATAAGATGCATCCGGCAGCACTAGCTGCTTCGCTGGATAACCAAGGATTGCCTGAGCTCGATCCTTGGTAGACAACAAATCACGGACGTAACATCAGGATCAGAGAATCCGTAAGAACCCTAGGCTCCTCGAATGCAGACTACTAGAGAACATGCTCGCTTAAAAACCAAGTGTCTGTCCTCTAGAAGACTGGAGCCAGAAAACGACAACGAATCATGCCAGACCGGACAGCCTCAAGGACTCCGAAGATCAAATTCAAGGACGGAGGTCAATCTATAAACACAACCACATGAAAAATTATCTGAAAATAAACAAAAAAAATCAAAAGATGCGCATGTGGTTGAAATACTCACTGACGCATGAGTCGTCGAAAGGATCCTCTAGCGAAAGTCGCTGGCTAAAGTGGCTCGTCTCTTTTTAATCGTGACCAATTGATGGCCAATAGGAAAACGAGCAGCCCCAAGCATCCTGGGGGCTCAGAAAGGCAGGTACGAGAATTACCAACCCTAAAAGAAAAACGAAAAATGATAAGCTTAAAGGGGAAAGGCAAAAATAACGATTGAAAGAAACTTAAAGTACGTACCTCAAGGATACGACCGTGCCACGTAAGGGAGATCCGAGGCTCCTCAGTAGCTGCCGGGAATCCATCACCCTGGTCGCCTTGCCCATTATTTTAAGAATACGGGCATGCGACACCTCCGCCTAACTAAGGTTACCTACTTGCGCCAAATCACTAAGGCAAATAAGTAACCCGATAGCGAAACGTTCTCCCCGATCACTCAAGATAGTGACAGAAAGAACGTGAGCAATGTATATCTAAGCCAGCTGCTCAGGTGTACTCTGTCGATTATGCTCGTCGGCTAACAACTCATCTGCAAGAATTGAGTACGGACAAGACTGCGCGTACACGTGAAGGGTCGCCGTTAGACTGTCCCCCACAAGGTCACGTAGTCTCTCGTTTGACCCCTTAACACTATCTATGGCTACGGGCTCGCCTCCAAAAGGAAAACCAGTAAAAATAGAGAAATAGAAAAGTGTAGCCGTCATCTCTCCTCATGGAAAGAGGAAAGTGTTGGTGGAAAATCCACGGAGCTGAGGAAAGCACACGACGCAGGCTGACTTGATAAATACCGAAGAGCCACCAACTCGGGGCTGATCCTTGAAAGCTGCACAATCTCCTTTCCCACCTCGGGCAAACTCGCAAAACGGGCGCTCAGGTCACCAGAGCCGTATAGACGCAAGCTAGGCTCACTCTAAGGAAAAATAAAAAGAATAAAATACGGTTATGGTTTGAAAAGGAGATAAAACAAAAAAAAAGGATAAACTAACGCGCAAAGAACTCACAATGCCGCACCACCCTCCGATCGAGACATGATGGTCTGGGTCCCACTTAAGGACCCTAGGATCCCAGTTGAGAGGAACCTCCCAAACCACATCCTCCTAGCGACGTCCATCGGCTGTGACGCATTGCTTCTGAACCTCCTCACGAGGATGAGTCACCCTCTTTCGAGGGCGGACCGCTTCGTCAGGGCTTTCTAGAATCTCCTCCGCATCAACGAATGGAGGCGAGTCCATGCTATGATTGTATAAGGTTTCTTTATTAGTTTATTTTATTTTTAAAACTAAGATAATATAAGTGTTCTAGACCCATTTCGGCAGCATAACGGCTGCCGATAAGGCAAAACACAAAAATCGAATGCCACCCATACTCGGGGGCTAGGATACCTGCAATTAAACTCAGTAAATGGATGCTTCTAACACCCGCAAAAGTCATCCTATACCAGTTTCAACTAAGTATTCAAGGGGTTATATTTAAAAATCTCAAAGAATTAACTACTCCCAGACGAATAACAGTTTTACAAACATGATTATCATCTACCAAACAAGTTTGAGGTTTAAACATAGCAAAAAACGAGCTAAGAGTATGCTTTGCGCCATTTTTCAAAAATTCAAAATTTGTAAAATGTGAATTATTAAAGTAATACTAGTTTCACTACTATAATTTACTTCATAATCAGAAAATGTAACCAAAATGAGCAAGAAAAAGCAATAGATTCGAGCAAAATTTGAAGAAAAAGAGCAAGAACGAGCTTAAACTAAGAAATGCGCATACCAGGTTCAATACTTAACCATTTTTCATGAAATTTGTTGCATAACAGTCCTTAAACATGGCATAACAACATGGAACAAACAATTTCAAGAATGATGGACCGAATAAAAAACCCCCAAATTCAAAATTTGGGGTTTAACGATTCGAAAATCGCCCAAATTCAGCCAAAAACAAATGAAATTAAGGAAAAAACATAGGTTGGATTATGAAAAAAATGAATAAGGGACGAGATCTGCTTCCTTTGGCTTCAAAAATTGCAAAAATCTGAGCTTTCTAGAGAGAGAAAGGGTAAAAAATCGTGAAGGAAGAAGAAAGAAAACGCGAACTGAAAATCGCGCTAAGCCATTTCTTTTTGCTGATTTAAATGTCGCGCGCAACTAAATCAGTTCGCGTGACAAACCAGCGCAACTCAGAATGATGCGCGCGCCTGGCCAGTGCGCCTACTAAGTTGCGCGCGAATATTGGTCATTAAAATAACCGGTATCAAGATTTTGATCCGTTTGATCATTATTCAACACTATTTGCTCGTTATTAGACGTAATGGTGAAAAAATTATCAAACTTTTTTAATTGCAATGCATTTTGTAGTTTATTTTCTTCTTTGTTTGATTTTTGCATCATCCTGCATGCACACCGTGCTTTGTGCCTTCCCTAAGCATACGTTTTGAACGCATTTTGTAAATGTTTCTTAAGACGTTCCGTAGTGGTGCTTTACGTAAAAGCTCCCGTAGAAAGGTTTGTCATTATACTGTACTGACGTTATAAATGTTCGGCTATTCTTCTTTTTTCACGTCCAAAGCAAAAAGGAAGGTGTCATCATGCAACATAAAAATGCAAGGCGTATCGTATAGCGTAAAATTGTATGTCGTAGGTGTTGCGTAAAATTTCACTTTAGCCCAAGCTTTGCGAGATCTACCTCTTGAAACTAAAAGGTAGAGGACTACTTTAGGCGTTAGCTCACGAGTCGACAGGCATGCCGAACCATTAGGAATAGACACTTCTTGATTGGAAGCAAAAACAGTAGTTAGTAAGTTTACTAGCTTATCAGACAGTTCCGGTTTCCGTCCACCCCCTATATAAATAGCGACGAGACGATGTCGCACCTATGTAGTCACGTGCCCCCAGTCTTGAGACACGTGTAATCATCTTGTGGAAAAAAATGCTGAGAGAGTTAATGACTTTCTTCTCTATCACTGGATTTGGATATATGCCTCCAGTCTTGAGACATGTATTTCTATCTTATGGACATCCAGCTCGAATGCCCAAACGTTTAGGCTAGAATGCCGAAAAAACCTTTTTCATCTTTTTACTTGTTAAAGTTAGGCTAAATTTTCAATGACATATCGAGGGACTTTAGACCAACGATGACATGATTGAGAGGAAATCATCCCCTTTATTCCTTTTTTAAACCGATCTCTTCTCATGACTTAACATCACCAAGAACACCTTTACTTGTAAAAGTGTTCTACAAATGCAAAGGATAAATCTAGATTCTTTAGCGCATTGAGACTAGAGATAACTTTTTCTAGCCTTAATAGCTACTTGTTTCAAACCCTTAGCGAACAAGGGATCGTTTTGACATCCTTAACATTTCTGAAAGATTCTCTATTCTTAGGGAACTTCAAAGAATGAGTCTCGTATTTATTTCCTTAACTACTGTGATCATTGTCTATTCTAGACTCGATCAAAGTGGGGGCTAAATGTATACACCTACTTTTGGCCTCTTGTCTAGAAAGGAAGTGCGATGATGTTACAAAAATCTGCTCTTCATGCTAGATAAAAGTTGAAGTGTTTATAGACTATGAAAAGAATTATGAAGTAAGTTACAACCTATATTTCAGACCAATTTATCTTAGATCCTTGTCCAATTACTAATTAGGCGTAAAACATGTTCATACATGTTTAAACTAAATTGTCAATTTCAATGATTGGATTCAATGGAACCTTCATTGTTGAAAAACCGAGCGAAATAGATGAACCAAACATCAAAATCTTGTGAGGGGCCTATAAAGATGAATAGCCCTTTCAAAGCGCTTTCCAACAGTATATTATAAGCCCAATTTCAGCAAAAACAAAGAAGTTATGATCAAAACACTAAACCTGGCCTTAAAATCGATACCCCTGCACTTAAACAACCATATCTTTTGATCCATAATAGATTTTAACTTTATTTTAACGACATTGGAAATTAGACATCCAGATCTTTCAAATTATATCTCACACGCCTAAATCCAACTTTGAAATCAAAAGTTATGGAAGTTTTAAAAACTCGTTTTTGTATAAGGCAAACCGCAAACCAGCGCAACTCAATACGTTGCACGCGCCTGGCGAGCGCGACTCATTAAGATGCGCGCAACACCCAGCGCGACTCAGAAAGTTGCGTGCGCCACCTGACGCCGTGGCTCTAAAACCCTAAACCTTGATTCCTACGCCTATAAATAGGGGTCTTCGTTCACCACTAAAGAGACAGAAAATTCAAAATACTAAACCCTAAATTCTGAAAACCCAAAGGGGGTGTTTGGTTCACAAACTGGTATGGGGTTGGAATTAGGAATGAAATCATAGTGGTATGGGTTTGGAACTTGATTCTTAATACCATACGTTTGGTATGCTTATGAAAATGCAACTTTTTTCTTTTATTTGATACCTAAAAGTATGGGAATAAGCCAAACCCACTTCCCCCTCAAGGTTTCTAAACCCCATACCTTGGGGGTTTGAGGTATGGGTTTAAAACTCTTAAAATAATAAAACAAACGTAAGGTATGGGTTTAAACCATTCTAAACCCATACCTTATACCTTAATTATGTGAACTAAACGCCCCCTAATCTGCCTCAAACCTTCTTACTATCATACTACATTTCCCTCTTTCTTCCGAACTCCTCTTCAACTCTAATCAATCCACTGAAGCTCTTGAAAGTATTAAGAAGAAAAAAAGTCCAGTAACGCATAAGACGGAGATTTAGCATAAAAGAAGAACGATTAGTTTCCTGAGCACTTAGATAAATCACTTTTATTTTCTTATTTAAAAGAACTTTAATTATTTAATTAGTGTTGCTTGATCACTTTAAAATGTTTAATTAATCAATTGCACATAGTATCTTGCGTTAAATAAGATTAAAATTGAAAAATTAATTGTTGGTTAATCACTTAAGCCAAGATGAATCTTGTTTATTTCTTGTCCTATTCACGAATTCGATTTAATAAAGAATAACGACTTTGCAATATAATTCCTACGTGAATTGATGTGTGTAAATAAAATCAACTAGTTTAGTTTTAGGTATCGCGTTGCATATATTGTTTGATGATGAAATTGTAAAAGGAAGAGCTAGTAGAGGCCAACTAGGGCTAAGATAGTGATTCCCCCCTAAATGGAACGTTATTTTAGTACCCTTGCTCACGAACTCATTTCTGGTTTATGTAGACCAATTTGGGCATGGGTAAACTTACGATTTGTGCTAATTATTCCATAAATTCGACATGGAAGAAAGGCATGAACAACGTTTATGAGTTTCCCTAAAACTTATTGGCGACTCCTACTTGTTTCTTATAAATAAAAGTGTAATGATAGATTTAATTCTAATTCGAGGTCCCCCAAACAGTCAGGAATTCAAATCCTAATACACCCTAACAAGTGTAAAGTCCTAGGCTTTTAAATGGCCATGGGCATCTAAGGAAGGACTCCTTACGATGGAATCACCCTCCTTACAGCGCGCAACTGAATCAGTTGCGCATGACAGACCAGCGCAACTTAAAAAGATGCGCGTGCCTGGCCAGTACGACCCATTGAGTTGCGTGCGGATATTGGTCACTTAAAAGACCGGTGTTTGAATTTCGATCTGTTTGATTAATTTTTAACGATTTTTGCTCGTTTTTAAACATAATGGCGCACTAATTATAGAGATTTCTTTTAATATCTTTGCATTTTATAGTTTGTTTTCTTCTTTGATATTTTTTTGCATCATCTTGCATGCACACCGTGCTTTGTGCCTTCCCTAAGCATACATTTTTGAATTTTTTGGTAAGAGTGTCTTAAGACATTTCGTAGTGGTGCTTTACGTAAAAGCTCCAATAGAAAGTTTTGTCATTTTACTATACTAACATTTGTATTGTCCGGTCTTTTCTTCCTTTTCACATCCACAGCAAAAAGGAAGGCATTATCTACAGCGTAAAATTGTAAGGCGTTATCATACACCATAAAAATGTGTGGCGTAGGTGTTTCGAAATATTTCACTTCTTCCCAACTTAACGGGATCTACCTCTCGTAGTTAAGAGGCAGAATTACTTTACTTTAAGCGTTAGCTCACGAGTTGGTAGGCGCACCGAACGAATCGAGAACAGAAACTTCTTGATTGGAAGCAAATACAGTAGTTAGTGAGCTTATTGGCTTACCGAACAGTTAGGGTGTTGTCCACCCCCTGTATAAAGAGAAACATGCGATGTCGCATCTATGTAGGCATGTGTCCCCGGTCCTGAGACACGTGTACTCATCTTGTGGATAAAACTACTAAGAGATTTGCCGATTTTCTTTTCTCTCACTAGATTTGGATATATGCCTCCAGTCTTGAGACATGTATTTCTATCTTATGGACACCGAGTATTGCGTTTTGACAAGCGAATTATCGAGAACTTTATTCAGGCTACGAAAGCCAAAACACTCTTTTATCATCTTTATAACTTGTTAAAATCAGGATAAAGTTTCAATGACATATCAAGGGACTTTAGACCAACGATGACATAATTGAGAGGACATCATCCCTTTTAATCCTTTTTAAACCAATTTCTTCTCATGACATGACATCACCCAGAACACCTTTACTTGAAAAAGCGTTCTACAATTGCAAAGGATCAATCTAGATTCTTTAGCGCGTTAAGACTAGAAAATACTCCATTCTAACCTTAATAGCTATTTGTCTCAAGCACTTAGCGAATCAAGGACCATTTCGACATCCTTAAACATTTTTGAAAAATTCTCTATTCTTTGAGAACTTTGTATAAAAAGTCTCGGATCTATTTCCTTGATTTCTTTGATCCTCGTCTATTCTAGACTCGTTCAAATTGGGGGCTAACTATAGACATCTACTTTTGTCCTGCTGTCTCGACAGGAGGTGCAATGACGATAACAAAAAGCATCTTCGTGTAGGATTTACGAGAAGAACACTTATGGATAACTGATTGAGTCGCAAGAACATAGAAATAAGCTAGCCTAACCCAAAAAACAAAAGCATTAAGGTCCAATAAACTAAGCCCGATCATATTTAGGCTTAAGCTAAAGCTTAAACCTTAAAATGAGGGATTTAGAGGCGCCTATGTTAAAATTAATGTTGCAGCATAAATCTGCGTGCATCTTAATTAGTCACGCTGATTTGGCGCACGCAACTCAAAAGGTTGCGCTCGTCACCCAGCACAACTTATAGTTATGCGCTTGCAGAAGATTCAGAATTTTATGAAATTTTGAAATTAAATCTTACCATAATACCGCGCGCAAGACAGTTAGTTGCGCTGCCTGCAGCAGCGCAACTAATCCACTTGCCCTGGTAAGTTGTGCGCAACCTATTAAGATGCGTGCGACACCTGCTTCGACAAAATGTTCAAAACCCTAAATCGTACCAATTCCTTATAAATAGGTGTTTAATACGAGGCTCAAACAAAGAAAAATTAACCTAAAAATCTGGCAGAAATCTTGTGAACTTGTGTGCTACCAAACCTTCTTGTCTTAAACACTCACCCTCTTAAATATTTGTTACTACGGTGGAGGTTCCCGAACAAGATGGAGTCCATAAGTATTCTAAATGAAGATCTAGAAAAGAGAAGTGGTAAATTCCCGAGCACTTAGATCAATCACCTTTTTTTTGGCAAAAAGAATTTTATTACCAAAAGGAGAAAAGAACAATACAACTTACAAAAGCTAAGCTGCATCTCCCAAACTACAGAAGCTTGTAAATAGAGACACACAAACCCCTAACTAGTTCCTCGAACCTATGATTCCACGTTCTAGGAAGGGTTCACCATAGAACAAGGAATAACACCTATTCCCAACCCTAGCCACATTCCAGGAAGGGTTCACAGAGAAGAGAACAGGAGAAATAAATAAATGCCAATCCTAGACTCAACTGCAAACCAGCAGCAGGACTAGACAACAAAGGCAATACAACAACCACAACCAAAAACAAACCAAATTACAAATACAACAATTTTCTATCAGCTTCAATACTTCTACAAGCCACTACAAAAGTTATGTCTGTAACAGTAACATCAGTAGACTTATAGTTCCATGTGAACATCAGAGTGTTCCTTTGAATCCAAATATAGTGCATAGCTTCAGCAAAACACATAGACACCAACTTTCCCTTAGCATTAGATATCCCGCTTTGCTGCAAAACCCACTCAACCTCAATCTGAAAGCTCTAAGCAGACCTCAGTAACCAAGTAACAGCAACAATCTATTCCAAATATCAGCAGAATAATTGCACTAAAAGAACCAATGAGTAACAGTCTCATCATAACTGGAGAGGAAGAAGCAATAAGGGTCACAAGATATGCTCCAAGCAATAATTCTATCTTTAGTCACCAATCTATTCCACAAAGCTAACCAAGTAACAAAAAGGCTCTTAAGGATATCCTTATTGTTACATATCAATCTCTTCCAAGTGACTTTCTCAGCCTGGGGCCTAATTTGACAATAGATGATATGAAATAACCAACAAAACCCAAGAAAAAGGGAAGAGAAATCAACTAACAGCAAGTTTTATTCAACAAAATAAGGCAAACCTATCTCAAAATCACCAAGATAATGAAAATAGGGTTCTTAATCAAAGCCAACGACAAGTAAATCTAGGATTAAGGTGTAACCACAAATATTACAAGCTAGCAATCACAAAGAAAGCAAATAATCACAAAGATTATGGTAAAAAGAGAAATTCTCTTTGATTACAAAATCAAGCAAAGTTCAACATTAATTAAGATACAAAATGTCTTAAAACAACTTAAATAGTTCGCACAAACTAACAAGAAAACGGCAAAAGGTTCGGCCGAACTAAGGGTAAGTTCGGTCGAACTTGTGGGTAGGTTCGGCCGAATTAAGGGTAAGTTCGGTCGAACTTTCCTGCTCCTTGTTCGGTCTAACCTTTGGAGTTCGACCACTGTTGCAAAACTGACAAAATTGGGTTGGAAACTAACAAAATGGTTCGGTTGGACTTCCTAGGTTCGGCCGATCCTCTTTATTACTTCTTGTCTTCAAGTGTGATGATGGTTAGTCCCGAAAGGTGACCTCCAAGGAGCATGGCCCAACTTCGTGTCACGACACGTGGAAAATATTCCACTTCTTCCACTAAGTTCCATGCACTCGCGTCAAACCCCTCCTTTCCAAAAGGAATTTCCCTCAATTTCCTACTCATCATCTCCAATGTCATCTTCAAAAAGAAAACGAGCAAGATCACCAACATTAAAGGTAGCAAGAACACCAAAGTCTCCCGGTAGTTTGAGCTTGTAAGCATTAGGTCCAACTCTCTCCACAACATCAAATGGGCCTTCTGATCTTGGCATGAGCTTGTTCTTTCTCTTAGCCGAGAATCTTTCCTTCTGAAGATGGAGCAACACAAGATCACCTACATTGAATTCCCTTGGTTCTTGAATTTTTTTGCCCTTGCCTTGTAACTCTCATTTGCCTTCTCAATTCTCTTCTTAACATCTTCATGAAGCTTTTTCATCGTTTCAACTCTATCTTTCGCCTCAAATCTCAACTCCTCTTGAGGGATATTAGGCAACAAGTCAAGTGGTAGGCGAGGATTGAAGTCATACACTACTTCAAATGGTGTTTTCCTGGTAGTTATGCAATGAGAGTGGTTGTAAGCAAATTCAACTTGAGGTAGCTTAAGATCCCAATCTTTCATGTGTTTGCTAATGATATCTCGGAGAATGGTGGACATGGTAAAATTAGTCACCTCGGTTTAACCATCGGTTTGAGGGTGACTAGAGGTACTAAACAAGAGCTTGGTTCCAACTAAATTCCACAAAGTCTTTTAAAATAGCTCAAGAACTTAGGATCACTATCCAACATAATACTTTCTGGAATGCCATGAAGCTTCACCACTTCTTTAAAGAATAAGGTAGCAACATTCGAAGAGTCATCGGTCTTGTGGCAAGGAATGAAGTGAGCCATCCTGCTAAAACGATCAACCACGACAAACACGGTATCATTTTTCCCTTGAGTGCGAGGGAGAGCAACCATAAAATCCGTACTAAGATCATCCCAAGGGTGAATATGGACCGAAAGAATGTCATATGTTTTTGCAACCCCAAAGTGTCCGGGTAGTCCTCCTTGATGAGCTTCCTTAACAAGGAACCATCAATGAGAGCATTTCGGAACACCAATCTTGTTTCCCTTGAAAAGGAAATTCTCTTGCACCATGAAAGAGCCATGAACCCCTTCCTCACACTTCTTCATCAACCCACCAAAATCCTCATCATCACGATACAACTTCTTTAGCAACTCAAACCCTAAAAACTTCGCATCAAGAATAATGATCATACAATGCCTCCTAGAAAGAGCATCGGCAACAACATTGCTCTTCCCTTCCTTGTACTTAGAAGAGAAAGTGAATGACTGGAGGAATTCAACCCATTTGGCATGCCTTGCATTGAGTTTATGAGAACCATTGATGTACTTGAGAGATTCATGAACAGAGTGTAGTACAAATGGTCTAGGCCTCAAGTAATGTGACCAATGATCAAGAGCCCTTACAATAGCATAGAACTCCTTGTCATAGGTACTATACCTCATTCTTGCTCCACTAAGCTTCTCACTAAAATAGGCAACCAGCCTCCCTCCTTGCACAAGAACCGCTCCAACTCCAACCACACTATCATCACATTCAACTTCAAAGGGTTGTTCAAAATTCAGAAGAGCTAAGATTAGAGCCTCACATAACTTCTTCTTGAGGGTCTCAAAAGCCCTTTGAGCCGATGATGTCCACTCAAAAGTACACTTCTTCATGCATTCGGTCACCGGGGACAAAATAGTGCTAACATTCTTCACAAACCTTCAATTGAAGGAAGCTAGACCATGGAAACTCCTAACTGAGTTAGAGTAGTAGGAGATAGTAGGCCAAGATTGAATGTCCTCCACTTTACTAGGGTCCATTAAGATCCCTACATTCGAAATCACATAACCAAGAAAAACAATACTATCCACCATAAAAGTACTGTAGACACCCATTTGTGTCTCCCCAAAACAAGACCTAGTGTTGAATACCTTTCATGTCAAATCGTTATCGAATGAAGTGAAAGTGTAGAAAGTCTAGTGTTGCGGTTAGTTTTTTTTCTTTCTCTCTGTTTTTGAAAACCTATTTTATGAAAACAGCCAATCCAGTTTAGATTGGTCTATGTTAAGGGTCCAATATTAGTGTAGTTGGATTGGGTTTGAAAATAGCTTTCCAACGATATATAATAAGCCCAATTCCGATGAATAATGAGGAAGTTATGGCAAAAATGCTAAACTGGGTCCGGTTTGATCTTTATATGCGGCCCAATGATCTAGAGGAGGGCCTATTATAATTTATCATTCCTAATGCAATTAGGATTGATTAAAGTTTTCTAGAATCTTCTAGAAGGTTCTTTTGAATCCTAATATGATTAGCATTGATAATTGGGTTTTAAAAGTTTTAAGAGTTTTAATTAGATTAAAAGAAGTGTTTTAAAGGAAATTACAGTTTTGCCCCTCGTACGCTTAAATTTTATCAAAATATGAAAACGTGTGGAAAAACTCTTTTCTGCGACAACAATTTTGTCGCTCGACGACAGGCTTTATCGTCGGGCGAGGCTTGTGTGGCGACAACGTCGTGTTTTATTCTTCTCGAAACTTTGGTTCTTTTTCGTTATAAATAGTCTCCTAAAACCTCTGTTTTTAATCACCAACTCTTATGAAGGAAATCTTGATACTCTCTCTCTTCTTTTCTAAACCAACCCTGTCCAAACACAAAATATCGCATTCACAAGATCTAAAAACACCTAGCATAATTTGAAGTTGCCTTCGCCCTAAACGTGAAAGAAAGAGGTACGAGGAATCCAAGTAAGTACTTTAATTGTTTAATTGATATTTTGATATATAATTCATGTTTAGGTTGTTATTTTGATTTCTAGTATCATGTTAGGATGCTTTTCCTAGTATCATGTTAGGATGCTTTTCTTAGTATGATGTTTAGGGTGACAATAATAAGTTCCTAATATCAATTATGATTTCTGTGATGCTTCCTATTTTTTTCTTAATAACATGCTAGTATCATGTTAGGGCAAAAGCTTTTTTGTTTAGTGACAAGCTAGGGTTTGTTATTAATCTTGTTAGTATCATGCCTAGGATCTTGCTATTCTTACGCTTTAACATGATTTTTGTTATAATTGTTATTATCATTATTTGTTACTATGATGATTTATTATGTTGCTTGATGATTATTATTGTTATTGCTTTATCACGCCTTTTATGCATGAATAAAGGGAATTGGTACTTGTAATCACGCTTAATAAGATAATTAAAAATCTTGTTTAGGGTTAATATGATTATAATTCAAGTGATCGCCAATAATAGTTTTGTTTGGACATTAATATTCAACCAACATAATTAAAAAGGTTTAGGGTAAACCTAATGATCGCATGTTAGTCAGAAAGCGCACATGAATACGAGAAGAATAAAGTAGAGGCCTATTATTAGGGCAGGTTCAATCTCTTTTAAGTTGGATTTGTACCTTCATCCCCGAACTTCCAGTCATGGTTCCAAACCTATTGGATTTAACGAGATCTTTGATTGTTAAGGGGTGTAACCTTCACCCTGTGAACGGTTTACAAGTTCTTAAAACTTGTTGGCAACTCTTTTGCTCTAGCTTCCTTCCCTTTGGACGCCACCATGCTTAAGTGTATGATAACAGTGGGGTTCAAGTTGGGGAAATGCTTGAAATATTCCCTACAAGTACACTTTTCCAACATGGCAAAAAGCCGCCTATTTCTCAATATTTCAAATACTTGCCTCAAATGTTTAACATGATCAAGTTCACATTTGCTATAAACAATTATGTCATCAAAATAAACAACAACAAATTTACCAATGAAGGGGAAAAGTACCTAATTCATGAGCCTCATGAAAGTGCTAGGAGCATTAGAGAGCCCAATGGCATAACTAGCCATTCATACAAGCCTTGCTTTGTCTTGAAAGCGGTCTTCTACTCATCTCCTTCACGCATACGAATTTTATGGTACCCAATCCTCAAGTCAATCTTCGAAAACACCTTGGAACCATATAGCTCATCAAGCATATCATCAGGTCGGGGAATAGGGAAGCGATACTTGATGGTGATGTTATTGATGGCCCTACTATCCAGACACATCCTCCATGGACCATCCTTTTTCGGAACTAAAAAAGTCGGAACCAAACAAGGGCTAAGGGATTCCCTCACAAATCCTCTTTCAATCAACTCACCAACTTGTCTTTAAAGCTCACTTGCTTTATCGGGGTACACCTATAAGCCGGTCTATTAGGGAGTTGTGATCCGGGAATAAGATCGATTTGATGCTCAATTCGCTTAATAGGTGGCAAACCGGGGGGAAGATCATCGGGAAAAACATTATGGTACTCAACCAATACTTCCTCGACAAGGGGGTGGATTGGGTTCTCTCGCTCACTCTCATGTGTTTCCCTAAGAAGACAAATAAAGACAAGGCGCCCTTGATTTATCTCCTTTCCCATCTCATTTTCCCCAATGAGAAGGTTCTCTTTTATTATGTTTCCCGTACCTAAAGGTTCTTTGTGTTTGATGGTGTGGGACAAGGGGTTGAGTACAATCTTCTTCTTATCAATCATGAATGAATAAGTGTTCTTTCTTTGATCATGCATTACATCTCTATCAATTTGCCAAGTTCTACCAAGCAATATTTGACAAGCATCCATATGCAATACATCAAAAAGCACCTAATCCTTATATAGCTTGCCAATTGAGAAAGAAATAAGAGTTTGTTTCGTTACCTTCACCTCATTGTGATTGTTAAGCTATTGAAGCTTGTAGGGAGTAGGATGATCGGTAGTTTCAAGATTGAGCTTGCTCACTAATGTTGTTGAAACCACATTAGTGCAAGAGCCACTATCAATGATAAGGTTGTAAACTCGATCCTTGATGGTGCAACGAGTTTGGGAGATGTTTTCCCTTTGCTCTTCCACCAAAGGGGTAGAAATGGAGTGAAGTGCCCTCCTCAAAACAAGAATTTGACCCTCATCGGCTTCAATTAGAATCTTATCATCTTCATCAGATAGGGTCTCCAAAATCCCTTTTCTCATCTTTATATTCATCATCATCCATTTCACGAATCATCATAGCTCTACTATTTGGACACTCATTAGCAAAATGTCCATAACCCCTACACTTGTATCAAGTCTTCCGATTGCTCATCTTATTGTGATCATATTTGCTAAAAGAGTACATGGGAGCCTTGCCTTTGTCATCCTTTGTAATGGGCTTGCTTGTCTCACCCATTGGAGCAAAAGAACTCTTGAAGGTAGGCTTAGTATACCCACTAGCACTACTCACCTTGTCATACTTCTCAAACTTCAAATCTTTTTGCACCACTTCATTAAAGCTTCCATGGGCATGCATATCAACCTTTTGCCCAAATTTTTTCTCAAGACCACCAATATACCTAGCAATCTTATGCTCTAGTGCTTCTTCAATTCTACTCATGATAGAAATTTTCTCAAACTCCCTAGTATACTTCTCTACAGACATAGTTCCTTGCTTAAGAGAGTTCAATTTAAGATAAGCATCTTGCAAATAATCTTTAGGCACAAAGGCCTTGTTCATATGTTTCTTCAATTTCTCCCAAGAAGTGATTTTTTATTTTCCATCTTTCTTCCTATGATTCTTTAAGTTCTCTTACCACAAAGAAGCATGTTTTTTTAGTTTAAGGATGGCCAATTTGAAACGTTTTTCATCATTATAACCCTTATATTCAAACACGTTCTCCATACTCCTAATCCAATCAAGAAATTCATTAGGATCAAGATTACCTTCAAAGTCCGGAAATTCAAACTTGATGGCTCGGTCACGGTTGTCCTCATGGTGTGGTTGGCGGTATTCCCTTATCCGGCGAGGGGAGTGAGAGTCATCTTTTTCACTAGGGCTCCTCCTCCTTCTAGGACTTCTTCTATTCTCTGAGACCTCAATAAGTCTATCAAACTTCCTTTCTAGAGCATCCAATCTAGAGTTTTCATTATAACCTTCATCATCTTCATAATAGTATCTATCACCCATGTTTCAAGATAGAAAACTTGTATTTTTGAGATAAATTTCAAATTTTTGTGGGAAAAGATAAGATCTTTTGAGAGGGGGAAAGAGAAATTCAAAAAAGTTAGGATCTTTCTAGGCTAAAAACCTAAGCTCTTGATACCAAATGATATGAAATAACCAACAAAACCAAAGAAAAAGGGAGGAGAAATCAAGTAACAACAAGTTCAAACCAACAAAATAAGGCAAAACTATCTCAAAATCACCAAGTTAATGAAAATAGGGTTCTTAATCAAAGCCAACACCAAATAAAGCTAGGATTAAGGTGTAACCACAAATATTACAAGGTAGCAATCACTAAGAAAGCAAATAATCACAAATATTATGGTAGAGAAAGAAAGTTTCTTTGATTACAAAATCAAGCAAAGTTCAACATTAATTAAGATACAAAACGTCTTAAAACAACTTAAATAGTTCGCACAAACTAACAAGAAAACGGCAAAAGGTTCGGCTAAACTAAGGGTAAGTTTGGTCTAACTTGTGGGTAGGTTCGGTAGAACTAAGGGTAAGTTCAGTCGAATTGTCCTGCTCCTGGTTCGGTCGAACCTTTAGAATTCGACCACTACTGCAAAACTTACAAAATCGGGTTGGAAACTGACAAAATGGTTCGGTCGAACTTCCCAGGTTCGTCCGAACCTCTTCAATACTTCTTGTCCTCAAGTGTGATGATGGTTAGTCCCGAAAGGTGACCTCAAAGGAGCTTGGCCCGACTTCGTGTCATGACACGTGGCAAGTCTTCCACTTCTTTCGCTAAGTTCCATGCACGCGCATCAATAGAACTTTATGATGCTCATTCTACCATTATGAGTAACCCCAGACAAGCCAACAATACTATCAACAAGAGCCCTACAGCTCATAATTTTCGTTATCACCCAGGAACACTTCTTAGGGATAGGAGCATACCAGAAATCTTTACCTTTGAAATAGTATGTATGAATCCACCTGACCCAAAGATTGTCAGCGTTATGAGAGATATCCCAAAGGACTTTAGAGAAAGAAACCTTATTCAAATCCTCAAGAGAGGCCAAATTCCAACCTCCACACACTTTAGGTAACACACATAAATTACTAAGAGACAAGAGCTATCCTGCTAGGAGTACCTTTACTAGTCTAAAGAAAGCATTTACACTTAGAATCAATTTCCCTTAAAATCTTTTTGGGCAAGATAAAAATTTGAGCCCAAAAGGCTTGAATACCAAACAACACACTCTTGACTAAATGAAGTCTTCCAACATAAGAAAGATGTCTAGTAGCCATGTTGTCTATTCTAGTAGTCACTCTTTCAACTAAAGGCTTACACTGAGAAATAGTAAGCTTCTTAAAAGAGAGAGGCACACCAAGATATCTAAAGGGTAGAGAACCTTTGGACACTCCTAAAACACTAATCAAAGCATCTTGATAATAATCACTTATACCTCCAAAGTAGACATCACTCGTCTCCAAATTAGCAGCCAAACAAGAAGCACAAGAAAACTTCTGAAAAGCATTCGTAACTAATTTAATTGAATAGAAACAAGATCAGCTCTGGAAAACAAAAGCAAATCACCAGCAAACATCATATCAGTGATACCTAACTTGTCACACCTAGGGTGAAAAATAAAATCAGAGTTTAGGGTCATCTCATATAAACATCTAGAAAGATACTCCATGCAAATGGAAAAGAGGAAAGGGGACATAGGATCCCCTATCTCAAACCTTTCTTAGTAGGGAAAGGAATAGAGGGATAACAATTGACTAGAACAAAATATGAAACTGAAGTAACACAAGCCATAATGCAAGAAATGAACTAATTAGGGAAACCTAACTCTTTCAAGATTATATGAAGAAATCTCTACTCAACTAAGTCATAAGCTTTCCTAACATCATTTTTTATCATGCATCTAGGAGTCACATGCTTGTGAGTATAACCCTTAATCAACTCAGTAGCCAAAAGAATGTTGTCACCAATGTCCTTACCAGGAATAAAACCTGCTTGAGCTTCATTAATGACAGAACCCACCACCTAAGAAAGTCTGGAAGTAAGAATCTTAGAGATCAATTTTTATACAAGAGTACAACAAGCAATCGGTTTAAACTCTTTTACATAAGAAGGATTAGTAACTTTAGGAACCAGAGTAATAGTAGTACAGTTCCACTACTTTGCTAGCTTCCTCTGGGCAAAGAAATCAATAACAACAGCATATACATCAAACTTGATAGTATTCCAAGATTGCTTAAAAGAGACAGCATTAAAGCCATCAATACCGTGGGCTTTATCATTGCAGATACTAGGCTAAAGCCTAATCAATCTCAACATGAGTAATATCAGCAATAAGCAGATCTCGAGCACAAGAATCAACTTATTTCCCTGATCTCATAGTAACCAAATCCACCCAGGGAGAAAAGTAGAAGAAAATCCAAAAAGGTTCTTGTAAAACCCTTTAATTTCATCAGAAATAAGAGCTGGATCTCTCAGCAGAACCCCATGGTCATTATAGATAAAATCAATTCTGTTTTTGCTTTGTCTTTATTTCATTATGGAAAAGAAATACTGAAAATTAGCATCTCCAAGCTTAATCTAGTCAATCTTGGACTTTTGTCTGAAAATTCTACTTTGAATGTGCATCCAATGCTTCACAGTATCGATAGCCTGCAACTCGGAAACTTGAAGTTGAGAGTTTGTCCAATTAGCAGCCAGTTTAACTTGAATTTTACTGAGCTGCTGCTGAGCAATCTGTAACTTCTCAGCCACATTAGCAAACTACTTAGTATTAAGATCCTTCAAACCAGATTTAACAACCTTTAATTTGTTCTAGACAAAAACCATTGAAGAGTCATGGGAAGTAAAGGAATCCCAAGCATTTTTAACAGTTTCTTGGAAATCTTTATGATCGGCGAGACAGTTTAAAAATCTGAAAGGTCTTCCTTTCTTTGTAGTAGCAATGCAAATCTTAAAAAGAAGGGGACAATGATCAGAAAAGGAGGGAGGGAAATAAACAACCTCAACATGCCCATAATTATGTACTTAAGCTTCATTAACAATCCCGCTATCAATCCTAGTGGCAGTCCTACTATCACCTTCCCCCTTATTTGATCAAGAGTAAAAAGACCTTTACTTTTTGCTTCAGCGAACTCCATTATCTCAATACACTCCTTAAAATCCTTTACTTCAGCATCAGTAACACGATTTCCATTGTATCTATCTTCTGAGTAAAGTACAGAATTGAAATCCCCTATACAAATCCAAGGAAGAGAAGAACTCCCTAGAGCTTGTAAACCAGTCCAATGAGGCTTCCTATCATGAATTGAATGCAATCCATACACAAAGGTGCATAGAATCACATGCTACAAATCCTTAGAGCTAACCTTTACATGAACAAATTGCTCATGATCAGTCAAATTATCTAGAATAACCTTATCAGCTTTCCTACCAACCTAAATCCTACCTTTCACAGAATGAGCATAAGAACAGTGCCAAGACAAAACCCTTCTGAATTTCTTCTGGATAGAACACTGATTATGATTCTTCACTTCAGTTTCCAAAATACCAATCATATCAACATCCGAATCTTTAAGTAACTACTTAACAGTAGTTACCTTATTAAGGTCATTAAGACCCCTCATATTCCATGAGACAACAATTACCCAACTAGGGAGGGATTACCATCACCCTCGATAGGATTAAAATCAGCAATTTCATTTTGCAAGAGAGTAGAATAAGAACTAATAGTGTTAGGAATGCCTTGTTGCCCACCAGCCAAATGAGGTCTTGATCTCTTATTGACTACCCTCCAATCATCATCAGAGTATGCAGCAAAAGAAGTATGAGCAAGAGTAATTAATGGTTGAGAGGCGGGAATTTGAGCATCTTCCTTTCCTTGGTTAGAATCAACTACAGGAACAGTTGCTGCAGAAACAGGAACTGAATCACTTGCAACTGTAGGGGCAAGAATAGGCTGCTTTGGAACCCATACTTTCTTCTACTTAGGCTTATCTATTTGAACATCCTTCTAAGTCTTAAATTTTAAGGTCACCTATGTGTGCAACTTTATCACAATTCTTACAAAGGGGGAGTCCACTCAAGTTGAACTTCCAATTCAAGAATTTCACCTGTAGGACTCTCAACCTTCACAGAACTAGGTAATGGCCTAGTAATATCCACTTCAATTAATATCTTGGTAAAAGATACCTTAAGCTGTCTAGAAGTACACTCATCAGCAAATAGAGGCTCTCCAAGAGTATTACCAATCCTACTCAAGGTATCAGCTCCCCAATATTTAAGAGGGAGATTAAGAAACCTCACCCACAAAGGGACAGTTCTAAGAATTTTAGCTTGAAAAGTAAACGTATCACTCCATGGTTTGACAATAGCAGGTTTGTTATTGAACATATGAGGTCTTGAGCTCAAAATAGCATTCTTATCCTCATAAGAGCACAAATTGATTATAAAATAACCATCATCATGCCAAAAGATTTCAGGTCTAGCAAAATTACTCCAGTTCTGAGCAATAAATTTGTGAACAGCAGCAATTGTGGGATAAAAACCCACCACATAAAAAAGTAATAGCATTACACCATTTAGAGTTACCTGCCTCAATATCTTTCGCCTGAATTTGAGCAATAGGTTTCCCATCCTTAAGCACTGGAGCCACAAAAGACAGAGTAGCACCTTTAGCAATCAACTTGCCTCCAAACAGATTCGCCCAATTCTCTAAATTAGGAGCCTATTTGGATGATTAAGGTGGTTCAGGAGGATCCTCAGACTAAGAAACAGCTGGAACAGAAGCATTTGAGTGGGTAGCCATCGGGTTATCCAATGGAACAGTAACCGGGGAAACCCTAGGTACTATTCCATTGGTTTTCTACTGCAATTGTCTCTGAAGAAGACTATGATGAATCTCAAGCAATATCAAATCTGCTCGGGACCCTTTTTAAGCTGAAGGATTGACAAGGTGAACAGGTGGAGTAACTAGTTTATCTTCATTAATCACCTTTATTTTTATTGTTTAAAATAACTTTAATTAATTAATTATTATTGTTTAATCACTTTAAACGGATTTCTAATTAATCAATTCCAAATAGTATCTCGCGTTAAATAAGAATAGAAATGAATAATTAATTATTGAATGATCACTTAAGCCAAGGCGAATCTTGTTTCTTTTGTTCTTCTTACGAACATGAATTAAATAAAAAATAACGACTTTGCAATGTAATTCCTACGTGATCAATGCGTGTAAATAAAATCACCTAACTTAGTTTTAGGTATCACGTTGCATATATTGTTTGGTAATGAAATTGTGAAAAAGGAAGAGCTAGTAGAGGCTGAAACTAGGGATAGAATAGTCTTAAAAGGAACGTTATTTTGGTACCCTCGCTCACGAACTCATTTCTGGTACATGTACACTAATTTGGGCAAGGGTAAACTTACGATTCGTGCTAATTATTACTTGAACTCTACTTGGGAGAAATGCATGAACGACGTTTATGAGTTTTCCTAAAACTCATTGGCAACTCGTACTTGTTTCTTATAAAAATGCATGAGGAGAGTATCATTTCTAATTTCAGGTTCTCCCAAACAGGGGTTATGAGTGATAAGGCTCATGAGGAATGGAGTTGGGATTGCAAAAGGGTCTCACGACTAATGGAAAAATCCATTCCTGAATAATGGAAGGGGAAGTTCTCCAACTATTTTCCGAACATGCTCCTCGAAGCTAGAGGACGTAGAAAATTTAAGAAGCACCAAGAGCATCAGAGGCAACTATGATGGTCTCGTGGAGGAAGTGACTAGGTCACTCTTCAAAATGAAGATTAAGACTCAGCAAGAGGGGTGCCTTGCCAAGGAGGGGCAATAGGTATGGGCATAAGTCTACAATGCTAGACTAAGACCCGGAACGCCACTTCGAGCCCACGTGCTCCAAATGACAAGACTATTCACTCACTTGGAGCTTATTGGCAAGCCGGTGGTTGATGAGCGAGCGGCTCACATGTTATTAAGTTATCTCCACTCAGGCTATGTTGCATTAAAGGTGCGGCTAACTGCCAATCGAAGCAAACTCTCTTTGATGGAGGTTGTGCATGACATTCAAAGAGACGATTCTTGCGGAAGTACTAAGCTCAAGCTTGCTCCAAGGGAAAAGAAGAAGGAGTTCAAGATCAAGGCAAAGATGCGATGCTTCTACTATAGTAGGCAAGGCCACTACAAGAGAGAATGCAACATGTACCTGGAAGATGAGGCAAAGGGAAGAGAAATTTTTACCTCAGGTATCTTCTTTATAATTTACACTTGAATTCACGCAGTTCATAAGGTATTAGATACCATTAATGATTCACTATATGCTCGTATCTCGGGAACAAAGTGAGAAGGGCTTACAAAGTGGATGTGGATATACAAGCGGAAGAAGAAGATAATATTTCCGGAAAGACATGTAATCACATATTTTGTCTTGACATAGAACTTGTTTAGCTTTTGTTATCAACCATACATTAATCTTCTGACGTTGGACGTCATTTTGTTTTGATCACAAGACTATTGTTTCAAAAGTCTTGATTATATGTTTATGGCATAACATGTTTATCTAAAATGTGTGCTTTCGTTAAAAAAAAAAACAAGTTTATAATGTTAATAATACCACCAAGAAAGCTAAGGCCATTGATTCAAATGAGACGTACTTGTGGCATTATCGTCTTTTCCATATTAACATCAAAAGCATCAAGAAACTTGTACAGGAAGGTGGTCTTAACCCATTCAATTTACAATTGTTTGAGAATTGCAAAGGATGTTTATTAGGAAAGATGATAAAGCAGCCATTCTCCAAGTTGGGAGGAAGGGAAAGTGAATTGTTGGGTCTAATACACACCAATATATGTGGACCAATGAGCACAACCACCAGAAAAGGCCATCGATAATTTATCACCTTTACAGACGACTATAGTTGATATGTCTACCTCATATCGCACAAATCTGAATCATTTGAGAAGTTCAAAGAATTTTGGAGTGAAGTTGAAAATCAGCTTGGCAAGAAAATCAAAGCCTTTTGATCTGATCGAGGTGGTGAATACTTGAGCTAAGAATTTAATGACCATCTGAATGAAAAGGGTATACTTTCATAATTGACACCTCTAGGAACTCCACAATGGAACGGAGTATCAAAAAGGAGAAATCAAACATTGCTAGACATGGTATGATCAACAATAGTCTTAGTGATCTTCCTATCTCTTTTTAGGGACACACACTTCTAACCGTGGCACTAATACTGAATTGTGCTCCATCAAAAGCTGTGAAAAAGACTTCATAAAAACTATGGACGAAGAAACCTCCAAGGATGTCTTTTCTCAAGATATGGGGATGCGAAGCATATGTCAAGAAATTAATTTCTTACAAACTTCACCCCAAATTTGACAAGGTTTTATTTGTCGGCTACCTAAAAGAAACCAAAGGGTATTCTTCTACAACAAATCGAAGAACAAAGTGTTTGTCGCTCAAGATGGTGTCTTTTTTAATAAGGAAGACCTTTCCAAAATGACAAGTGGGAGGAAAATTAAACTCGATAAAGTTTGAGAGGACAAGCAATAAAATCAAATTGACAATCAAAGTGCTAAAACAACATTTGTTGACGCTCATCAACATGGGTAAAGTCAAACCAACAATGCAAATAGTCAGTCTGGTAACCTGTGTAGGTCGTAAAGGCCGAGGTCTTAACCTGATAGGTATCGTAGTGTTGTACTAATCAAGAATCAGGATATCTTGGTAGTGGATGGAGACGAACCAGCAACCTACAAGCAAGCGATGGTGAGCACCGACTCTGCTAAATGGCAAGAGGCCATAAGGTCTTAAATGGATTCCATGTTTGAAAATAAAGTATGGGACTTAGTTGACTTACCCGAAGGTTACACACTTATCAAATGTAAGTGGATTTTCAAATTGAAAACCGACAAAGATGGAAATATATTTAATTACAAAGCTAGACTTGTAGCAAAAGGTTACAAGCAAATTCATGGTATTAATTATGATGAAACTTCTCTCCGGTCGTAATGCTTAAATCCGTTCGGATTATCCTAGTGATTGCTGCATATTACAATTATGAAATCTAGCAAATGGACGTCAAATTTGCCTTCCTCAATAGAATTTTGGAAGAAACTACGAACTTGACACAACCTGAAGTTTTGTCGACTAAAAAACAATGCTGGGAAAGTATGTAAGCTTAAAAAGTCCATTTATGGGTTGAAGCAAGCTAGTAGAAGTTGGAATCCGCGATTCGATGAAGCCATCAGTAAATTTGGTTTTATCAAAAATCCAGATGAATCTTGTATTTACAAGAAGGTCAGTGGGAGTGACATCGCCTTCCTTGTTTTATATGTCGATGACATATTGCTCATTGGAAACGGCATTCCAATGTTAGAGTCTGTAAAGGCTTGGCTAGAAATTTATTTTTTAAAATGAAAGACTTGGGAAAGGCATAGTACATATTGGGCTTCAAGCTCTATAGGGATAGCTCAAAAAGGATGATTAAATAGAGACAAAGTACTTACATTGATAAAGTACTGGCTCGATTCAACATACAAGAGGCCAAGGATGATTAAATAGAGACATAGTATCGTTTGCCTTAAGTGCTACGAGTCAATACCAATTGACGAGGGGTGAAGACTAGGTCGTTGACTAATCCTCCCTCGATCAAACTAAATTTATAAAAACTTAATAAACCTAAATACAAGTATAAAGGCAAGTCAAGGGTCGAAGCCAAAGGAACAGTAATGTTCAAGCGCTCTCAATTTTGCGCCTAAGCGAGGTCAAAGTCTAAGGATAAAAGGTAATACTAACAACTAACCAAAAAAAGAACCAAACAAATAGAACACTGGGAATAGGGATCAATAAGTAACCGTGACAATTGTAGCAACTCGGTAACAACAGGAAAATCAATGGTTCCAATGACTAATGGTAAGAGCAATCAAAAGAGCTCGACAAGCTATCTCCTAGAGGTCTAACTAGCACAAACTACGAGAGACACTAACAAGGAACGTCACAAATCAAACTTGATCGACCATTGCAATTCCTAAATCAATGATCTGTATCATTAGCAATTAAAATGCAATCTAGCATAATTCTCAAGTCCTATCGAATTACAGACATGCACAATTTCCATTAATCACTTTAATCTCAACAATAAATAAACATAATCCCAAATTAAGCACAATCA
Source organism: Chenopodium formosanum (assembly GCA_024500155.1). NCBI lineage: Eukaryota > Viridiplantae > Streptophyta > Magnoliopsida > Caryophyllales > Amaranthaceae > Chenopodium > Chenopodium formosanum. The sequence continues at coordinate 24,833,531 of CM044880.1, forward strand.
ATCAATCATACAAGTTTTACCCAATTCCTAGCCGAACAACTGCTCTAACATCATCATCTAATCAATTAACAACTAAAGAAATCAAGAATCAACAATATATGAAGAATAACTACACTAATCAAGCATTAAACATCAAAATCAATCCAAACAAACAAGAATATTAAACATAGAAATAATATGATATAGAGTTAGAAATGCTCATTGATAATAGAGAAGATATTCAACACAATTGTCACCATTGAATCTTCAATCTCTCAATCACCATTGAAATTCCTCACTTTCTCTCTCTAAAATCCAATCCTAAACTAACCCTACAACTAGAGAGAGAAGCTCTCAACTAAGATAAGAATATGATCTAATTTTTTTAATCTCTAATTACTTACAAAAATTAAGTAACAAATAGATATTTATAGGAGTCGCGAAATGAAGACGAGTGAAACAGGGACCCGAAGGGACGCGCCCGCGCTCCTCTAGGTTTCTTCGGTTCTTCTCGAAGGTTCATGCGTTCGCTAATGGCTTCAAATGAGCGCACCGAATGATGATGATGGACACCAAGAGTGGCAGTCCCAAAAAGCACTTGACAGTGGGTTTAACACCCCATCTTCTTGAGAGCACAACTTGAGAGCGCAAGAGCTAGAACTTTGAGAACCCACTTTCTTGCATCATGAGCTTTCCTATTGCCATGAGCTTGCTCCAAAAGCATCTTTAACCTTAGTAATCCATCCATATCAAGACCCAAACCTCGTACAATACCTATAACCACGAAAAGAGAACAAATAAAAGAGAAAACACTAGAAAAACCATCTAAATGCAAAAAACCAAAAAATAAGAGAAAAAAGGTAAAATAAAGAGAAAAGGCATAAAACTATGCATTTATTAAAAAGGAAAGCTATGAAAAGAAGGTAAAAAAAACCTAATGCTCATCAAATGGGTGTCATTTATGACACCCATCACCAATCAAACCTAGGAGAGGCGCATTGGACTGCGGCCAAGAATATCCTAAAGTATCTGAAAAGGAATAAGGATAATATCCTAGTATATGGTGGCTCAGAAGAATTAGTTGTTGAAGTTTATACCGACGCAAGCTTCCAAATTGACAGAGATGATTTCAAATCACAATCTAGATATGTGTTCTATCTAAATGGAGGACCGTTTAGTTGGAAGAGAGCCAAGCATAGCACAACTGCCACTAGTAGAAAATAATTGATGGGAAGCCCCAAATGGGAAGCGGTTTTAAAAATCCGCTTGCCATTCACCCATTTTTTCTTAAAAAAAACCTGTAATATTAAATGGTAAGCGGTTTTGGCGCAAACCGCTTGCCAATATATATAATGCAAGCGGTTTGGGGTTAAACCGCTTGCCATTAGATATATTGGCAAGTGGTTTAACCCTAAACCGCTTGCCGTTTAAAAAAAAAAACCTTAAACCCGCGCGCCCCCCTTCTTTTATTTCTCTCTCTCCTCTTTCTTTACTCAGCTCTCTCTCTCTCTCCTCTTTCATTTCGGCTGCTCTCTCTCTCTCTCTCTCTCTCTCTCTCCTCTTTCTACTCCCGTTTTCCCTCTCTCTCCTCTTCCCTCTAATTCGCCCCTTTCATATTTTATTTTGTTTTTTTCTTTTTTTTTTCTCTTCTCATCAAATTCGAACCATAACCGGGTAATTTCGTGGATAATTTTGAGCAAATTTTGAGGATAATTTCAACCAAATTTCGAACAATTTTGAGCAAATTCGTGCATGCGTGTGGGTGTATAAGTTTTTTAGGTTTAAAACCATAATTTGAAGCCAAAATCTGTGGGTTAGATCGATGATTTTTTTACATTTATTTCGATTTTATTTTTATTTTTTATTTTAATTTGATTTTTGGTGGGGGTCATGGTTTGTGTTAGGGTCGTGGGTGAAGGTCGTGGTTTGGGTGGGGATATGGTTTGGTGGGTGGGGTCGTAGTTTTGGTGAGGGGTTTTTTGGTGGGTGGGGATTTGGTTTTGGGTGGGGTTGTAAGGAGGGTGATCCCATCGTAAGGGGTACTCTCCTTAAATGCCCTTGGCCACTTTAAAGCCTAGGACTTTACACTTGTTAGGTTGTAGTAGGTTTTGAATTCCTAACTATTTGGGGGACCTTGAATTAGAATTGATTCAATCATTACGCTTTGTTGTATGAAACAAGTAGGAGTCGCTAATGAGTTTTAGGAAAAACTCATAAACCTTGTTCATGCCTTTCTTCCATGTGGAATTCAAGGAATAATTAGCACAAATCATAAGTTTACCCATGCCCAAATTAGTCTATAAACCATAAATGAGTTCGGGAGAAAGGGTACTAAGATAACATTCCTTTTAGAGGGGAATCGTCATCCTAGCCCTAGTACAACCTCTACTAGCTCTTCCTTTTTTACAATTTCATCACCAAACAATATATGCAACGCGATACCTACAACTATGTTAGTTGATTTTATTTACAAACATTAATTCACGTAGGAATTACATTGTAATGTCGTTATTCTTATTTAATTAAATTCGTGAAGACCACAAGAAAATAAACAAGATTCACCTTGGCTTAAGTGAGCAACAAACAATTATTTAATTCAATTTTAATCTTTATTTAACGAAAGATACTATGTGGAATTGATTAATTAATTATTTTAAAGGTGATCAAACAACACTAATTAATTAATTAAAGTCCTTTTAAACAAGAAAATAAAGATGATTTAACTAAGTGCTCGCGAATTTACCACTTCTCTTTGCTAAATCTCCGTTTAGAACACTTATGGACTCCTTCTTGTTGGGGAACCTCCACTGTAGTAACAAAGTATCAAAAGAGTGAGGGTTTAGGACAAGAGGGCTAGGTTTCATAAGTTCATAAGTTATTTCGTCAGAGTTTTCAGTTATTCTCTATCTGTTTAACCTCGGTTTAAGCTCGTATTTATAGGGAATGATTAGGTTTAGGGTTTCGAGCATTCTGCCGCAGCAGGTGTTGCGCGCAACATATTAAGTTGCGCGCGACATCCTAGTGCAAGTTATAGAGTTGCACTGCTATGTGCAGGGCAACTAATTGTCTGGTAGTGCAACTCTGAAAGTTGCGCAGGGTGTCGCGCGCAACTGAATTAGTTGCGAGCGGTAGCCCAACGCGACTTTGTGAGATGCACGCGGCCTTTTCTACAGCAGCACTAAGTTTTAACCTAGGCGCTTCTAAATTCGTCATTATTAGGTTTTAACCACGAGCTTAAGCCTAATTATGATCAGGTTTAGTTCATTAGACCTTTATTTTGGCTTTTTCTTTAATTTGGGCTAGTATTTTGTGTTTTGTGGCTTAACCAGTTATCCATAAACATTCTTCACTTCGATCCAACACGAAGATGGTTTTATTTATCGTCATTGCACTTCCTGTCGGGACAGGAGGCCAAAAGTAGATGTCTACAGTTAGCCCCCACTTTGATCGAGTCTAGAATAGACGATGATCAAAGTAGTCAAGGAAATAAATCCGAGACTCATTTTGCGAAGTTCTCTAAGGATAGAGAATCTTTCAGTAATGTTTAAGGATGTCGAAACAATCCTTTGTTCGCTAAGTGTTTCAAACAAGTAGCTATTAAGGCTAGAAAAAGTTCTTCCAAGTCTTAACGCGCTAAAAAATCTTGATTGATCCTTTGCAATTGTAGAACTCTTTTACAAGTAAAAGTGTTCTGGGTGATGTCAGGTCAAGAGAAGAGATCGATTTTAAAAGGATAAAAGGGGAGGATTTCCTCACAATCATGTCATTGTTGGTCTAAAGTCCCTCGATATGTCATTGAAACTTCAGCCTGACTTTAACAAAGTAAATGATGAAAAAAAGGGTTTTCAGTATTAGAGCCGAAATGGTCTGATATTTGAGTCGGGTTCGGTATTCGAGCCAGAAGTCCACAAGATAGAAATGCATGTCTCAGGACTGGAGGCATATATCCAAATTCAGTTAGAGGGAAGAAAAACAGCAACACTCTCATAAGTTTTGTCCACAAGACGAGTACACGTGTCTTAGGACTAGGGGCATGTGACTACATAGACGCAACATCATCTCGTCGCTTCTTTACAAAGGTGGTGGATTCGACACCCTAACTGTCCGGTAAGTTAGTAACCTTACTAACTATCGTATCCATTAAGAAGTGCCTGTTCCTGAAGGTTCGGCGCGCCTGTCGGTTGGTTGAGCTAATGCCTACAGTAATTTTATGCCTTTTAGTCCCGAGAGGTAGATCTCACAAAGCTTAGGCTGAGTAAAATTTTAGGCAACACCTAGACCGTACAATTTTGCGTCGTACGATACGCCGTTTGCATTTTTACGCTGCATGAAAACGCCTTCCTTTTTGCTTTGGACGTGAAAAAATAAGAAAATCCGGACATTTGTAACGTCAGTATAGTAAAATGACAAACCTGTCTATGGGTGCTTTTATGTAAAGCACCACCACGGAACGTCTTAAGGCACTCTTACGAAAAATGTTAAAAACATATGCTTGGGGAAGGCAGAAAGCACGGTGTGCATGCAATATAATGCAAAAAAACTAACAAAAAAAAAAGAAAACAATCTACAATATGCAAAGAAATTAAAAATATTTTGATAATTTGCGCGCCATTACGTCTTTAACGAGCAAAAATCGTTCAAAAAATGATAAAATAGATCAAAATCAAAATCCCGGTCTTTTAGTGACATGTATTTGCGCGCAACTTTGAAGGTCGCGCTGGCCAGGTGCTCGCATCTTTCTGAGTTGCGCTGGTATGTCACACGCAACTTCTTTAGTTGCGCACGACATTTATGTCAATAAAGTGAAAATCGCAGACTCGATTTTTCACTTCACCGTTTATCCTTCCTTCACCATTTTCGACTCTTTCTCTCTCTAGGAAGCTCAAATTTTTGTGATTTTCAAAGCTAAAGGAAGCAAATTTCGTCCTCAATTCATATTTTCCATAATCCAATGTAAGTTTTTTGCTAAATTTGTTCTTTTTCGGCTGAATTCGAACGATTTTTGAACCGTTAAATCCCAAATTTCGAATTTGGGGGTTTTTTATTCGGCTTATTTTTCTTGAAAATGTTTACTCTATGTTGTTATGCTATGTTTAAAGAGTGTTTTGCAACAATTTTTATGAAAAATGGTTAAGTATTGAACCTTTTATGAGCATTTCTAGATTTTCAATTTTTTTTTCAAATTTTTGCTTGATTTTCTATTATTTTGTTTGCCCATTTTGGTTATACTTGTTAATTATTCAACAATTGTAGTATTGGAACTAGCTTTGCTTCCATAATTAATATTTTGAAAATTTTGAATCTGAAAAAAATTGGCGCTAAGTGTATACTTAGCCTATTTTTTCCATATTTGAACTCCAAAATTTTTGATAGACGATAACTATGTTTATATTACTGTTATTCATCTAGAATTAGTTGATTCTTTGAGATTTTGGAATACAATCTCTTGAATACTTAGTTGAAACTAGTATAGGATGGCTTTTGTGGGTGTTAAAAGCCCCCATTTACTGAGTTTAACTGCAGGTATCGTAGCATCCAAGTATGGGTGGCATTCAATTTTAGTGTTTTGCCCTATTAGTAGCCGTTATACAGCCGAAATGGGTCTGGAATACGTATATTAGTTTAGTTTAGGAAATAAAATAAACTAATTAAAGAAATTTTATCCGTCATAGCATGGACTCGCCTCCGTTTGTCAATGCTGAGGAGGTTCTTGTTGGTCCGGACGAGGCGGTTCACCCTCGGAAGAGGGTGACCCGACCTCGAGATGACGCCGCCAAGAGGAGGTGGTTTGGGAGGCTCCTCCCAACTGGGACCCTAGGGTCCTTAAGGGGGACCCGAACCACCACGTTTCGATCAGAGGGTAGCGCGGCATTGTGAGTTTTCCGTGCTTTTGTTTATTTCTTCTCTATTTTAAACCATAACAATTTTTTTTAATTTTTTATTATTTTATTTAGAGTGAGACTAGCATGCGTTTGTACGGCTCTGGTGACCTACGAGCCCGTTTTGAGAGTTTGCCCGAGGTGGCAAAGGAGATTGTAGCACTTTATGAGATTAACTCCCAGCTGGCGGCTCTTCGGGATTTATCGAGCCAGTCTGCATCATCAGCTTTCCTCCGTGTATTGCTGGAGTTTTAGTGGGATTCCACCAACACTTTCCACTTTCCATGGGAGAGATGACGATTACCCCTTTCGATTTCTCTATGATTAAGGGTTTTCCTTTTGGAGGCGAGCCTGTAGTTAAAGAGCTCGTAAAGGGGTTAGACGATTACGCGCAATCCTATCCGTACTTGGTTCTTGCCGACGAGTTGTCGGCTGACGAGCTTGACCGGCAGTGTACACCTGAGCAGCTGGCTCGGATATACATTGCTCACGTTCTTTCCGTCACTATTTTGAGTGATCGAGGAGAAAGTTTTGCCATTGGGTTACTTATTTGCCTTAGTGATTTGGGGAAAGTCGGTGACCTAAGTTGGGCTGAGGTGTCGTATGCCCGTATGTTTACAGTTATGGGCAAGGCGACCCGAGTAATAGATTCCGCAATAGCTACTGAGGTGCATCAGATTTCGATTACGTGGCATGGTCATATCCTTGAGATATGTGTTTTAAGCCTTTTTCGGTTATTACTTTCGCTTTTTCCATTAAGCTTATCTTTTCTCATTTCAAGGCTTGGGGATACTCGTACCTGCCTTACTTAGCCCCCAGGGTGCTTGGGGCTGCTCGTTTTCCTATCGGCCATTGATTGGTCGCTATTAACAAAAGACGAGCTACTTCTGCCGGCGACTTTTGCCAGAGGATCCTTTCACAGACTCGTGCATCGGTGAGTATTCCAACTACATGTGCTCTTTTCGTTTTTTTTTAATTTTATTCGTTTTCTAACGATTTTTCATGTGGTTTTGTTTTATAGATCGATCTCCGTCCTTGGAGTTTGATCGTTGGAGTCCCTGAGGCTATCCGGTCTGGCATGGTTCGTTGCAATTTCCTAGCCCTCTATACGGGACTCTCGTTGTTCCAGAGGACCTACGCTTGGTTTTTTAGGCAAGCGTGTTCTCTGGCAGCTTTCGTCCAAAGAGCCTTTGGTTCCTGCGGATCCCCCGATCCGGATGCTGCTTCCGGACCTGCTGTTTATCGAGGATCAAGCTCAGGCGATCCTTGGTTATCCAGCGGAGTAGCTGGTGCTGCCAAATGCTTCTTATCCGGCTTTTATAGCATCTAGGCTGAATCATTTTCTGGCTTTTATTCCGGTTAGTACTCTAACTTTTTTTTTTTCCGTGTTTCTATTTATTTTTTGGAACTTTGACCCTTTTATCGTTTTTTTATCACATGTATTTTTAGCGAGTCGAGCTAGGGGGTTGGGTGCCTCATACACCAAAGATCACGTATACCAATGCGGTCGAATTGGTAATTCGTGAGACCCTTCCAGCAGCCGAGGATGACGAGGGGATACCGTTCGTACCTAAGACGGTTGAGTCGGTATGCCTTTTATGTATATGTACATAAATATTTCTATTTTTTTTTTGTTTCATATACATTTGTTTACTAACTATCCTAGTATTCTTGGAACAGGTTCCGCGGGAGACCGTGAACGGCATGGTGAGGACTTTACGTGCTTTCCGAGCTGCTTATCGGAGAGCCCTCGTGACTTTATCATGCCGTGATCATAGGACGATCGCAGTAAGTTTTATTTCTTTTTTCTTTGCAATGAAGTTATTACATTTCATGTATTAATCTTCGTTTTGGTTTGCAGGATGTGCAGCAACCATCTAGTAGTCGCCGAGCGCCCTAATTTCTCTTGTACAAATTTTACTATATTTTTTAGGAAGCCGATGTATTTTTTTTTTGTATATATGACACATTTGTATATATATGTCATTATTATTATTATTTTTGTTTTCATGTGTACATTAATGCGAAAAATTTTCGTGGGAGGGAAAGGGTTCCCGACTTACTCCCCTTGAAAAAATAAACAAACTTGAAAAAGAAGGCGAAAAGAAGGAAAAAGAGAAAAGAAAATAAAGAAGTAGGAAAATAATAAATAAAATAAAAAGAAAAAGAAAGTAGGAAATTAATAAGGATAAAAAAGAAAATAAGAAAAGAAAATAAAAAGAAAATAAGAAAGTAGGCAAGAAAAAGGACACAAAGTGTTAGAATGCAAGCGTGTGATTCATCTTAAGATCTCGTCAAGATTCCGTCATTATATGAGCCAAAATACGGAAATAAACCCAAATTACATGCCGCGTCAAGGGAGATGCGCGCAACTACGTGAGTTGCTTGCGGGTGTTGCGCGCATGTAAAAGTTGGGCGCAGATGTCGCGCGCAACTCATGAGTTGCGCGCGCCACCTGTTAGTGAACTTTCTTTTAAGCCGAATTTGCCAAAAATTTTCCCCTCTTGGGTCTATTTAATCGTGATTTCGTGTAGGCTTTTGATCATCTCGCATTCATTTGCTTAGTAACGTAAGAAATAAAAAAGAATTAATCTCTCTAAACTCTTATTCTCTCTCTTTTTTTTTGAACAACGGTGAAGACCTTTGAACAACGTTTGAAGCAATGGGTCACTTCCCTTTCAACCGAGGACAAACTAGCTTTCAAAATTTACTACTTAGATCCTTTATTGAGTTATATGCAACTTGTGGTTAACTTTGATTTTCTTCATGCTGCAGTCAACCATTGGGACTCTAACCACCATCTTTTCTTGTTTAGAGGGGACGAAATTGTCCCCCTTCCTGATGAGTTCGAGGCCTTTCTAGGTTTCCCTATAAATACTCTCCCTGTGACTTATTCGCCTACCTTGTCAGATCCCAAACCTATATTCCAAAGATTTTTTGGCTTGTACGACAATGATATGACCAACATAGGAACTGAAGAAGGCGTGAACTTAATTCAATTTATTGAACACTTCGTCGCCCCTCATGACAACATGACTAAACAACGCTTTAAAATTTGTGCTTTATGTTATTGTCTTGTTGTTAATTGTTTACTTAGGATAGGCAAAGAATACGAAGATTATTCGATGGTGTCCATAGTAGAGAAAATAGAGGGATGTCATTCACCCGCTCCTTTGGTTTTGGCGGAAACCGTTTGGTGCCTTAAAGGCCTTAGAGGAGATCCTAACAAAAACGGTTTCACGGGAAGTCCACTCCTATTACACGTACTTTTTTTTTGGCGTTGATCAGCGCAAGTTAAGAAGTTGCGCTGGCATGACCAGCGCAATCTTCTTCGTTGCGCGCGAAGGGTGCGCGCAACAGGTTTAGTTGTGCGCGCCACCTGCTTGTGTAAAAAATCGCAAACTAATTTTTTTTTTTCTTTTTTTTTTCCAAATTTGGCTCATGAAGCGTTTGCGAATTGTTGATCAGCCTCAAAACCTTGTGGCTAATGGAGTAAAGACATTCTCTTGACGTCGAATCCTTTATAAGCATAAGAACAAAGAGGAATGGGCGTCGTTTTTCTGTCATGGGGTTCCTAACATACGGTTTGTGATTCCTTGGTGAAACATAATTAGTATGATTGGGAATACTCTCAATTGCCCTTATATTAGGCTTTTAGGCCTATCTAGTACTACTTATATTTTTCCTTGTAGGGTGATGAGACAATACGGGATGAGGCAATTTATTCCCCCGCAAGATTGTGATGCCCCAAAAGAAGTGACCTTTAAACCCAAAAGGATTGCTCGTTGGATGGAATATTGGTCAACTCTTCCTAGGTGGGTAATACAAAATCCTCCCGCGAGTATTACATTATCTTCCTTTTACAAGGCTTGGATGAAAGCGGCGGATAAGGGTGAATTAAACAAGGCTCGATCTCAACTTCAAGCCGCCACCGCTCGCAATCCACCTAAGCCTTTGATGCATTCAACCACTATTACTCCTCCTAGTGGTTAAAACAAAGGAGTGAGAAGAAAATTAGAATTCTCATCTCCTAAGGCTCGTTCGAAGGAAACAAAAAGGAAAGCTCCCTCCAAACCTGCGCAACAAGGTGTGAAGATAAAAAAACCTTCACCAAATACTCGCAAGACAGCTCCAATAGTCAAAGGGAAAGGAAAACAGGTTGCAAAGGTTCTAATCCGTAAATTGAAAAACAATGTTTAGGTGAAGAAGAAGAGTGTAAGGAAAAGTTCCAAGGTTTCTGAAAATGCTGCGATGGAAACTACTCCTTCATCATCTGTGTCAATCGAGGATATAGTAAAACCTTAGAGTGTTACACAATTTTATCATTAGTTTTTTTTTTCGAATAAAATGTAATCACTACTATTTTTTTTTTCATTTATTATCTAGTTCAATAATGTCTCTCTTTTGAATTTTGAATGAAATAAAATGAGCTTTATATTTTTATATTTTGATATGACTGAATCATAAAGATTGCCTACGTATTCCCATTGCGAAATCAGGTCTTTGCGTAGTTCTAATGTTTTTTTTTTATTATGTATTTTTTTTATTTTTTCTTTAATCTCTTAGATAGAAAGTAAATGAAAAAATTAATCAAAACCTGTTTAAAAGAATTAAATCAAAGTTTAATTTTATTTTCCGATTATATGTTATATTTAAGAAACACCCCTTTTTTTTACCATAAGTAGAATTCGCAACTTCATTCAAACGTAAAAATTCGGATTCGCAGTTCGTCATCAGGTGGCACGCACAACATCTGGAGTTACGCGAGCCTATCACGCGCAACAAAATCAGTTGCGCGTGACATCCGCGCGCAACTATTCCAGTTGCGAGCGACACATGTGCTACGAATATCTCACAAAATTTTTTTTAAAAAAATAATATTATTACCTCCCAAAATGTGAAGATTTTTCGTAATGTTTGAAAAAATTTAAACACTTAGAACGGTATATTATTTCTAAATTACCCCCCCAAGTGTTATGTATTTTACCGTGTTATTCGGTAAAATGCATAACACTTAGAATCTTTCAATTGAATGCTAATTAAAAATGGTTGTATGAGTGAACAAGTTTTATCCGGATTTCATATATAATATTTCTTAAGGCAATCAATGTTTATTAATTGGCCAATTTCATCTCCTCCAATGTCCATTAATCTGACGGCTCCTCCTGATAGAATTTCAATTATGCGATAGTTACCTATCCAATTAGGTTTGAATTTCCTTCTTGGATCGGTTGGTGGACCCCTAACCTCCTTTAGTACAAAGTCACCTTCTTTTATATTTCTAGGTTTTACTCTTTTATTAAAAGGACGCGCAATGCGCCTTTGGTAGACTTGTACATGATGCAAAAGCTCTTAATCGTCGTTCATCGAGGAATAGAAGCTCTTCATACCTCGCTCTTACCCATTCAACTTCCGGTAGCTTACTTTCGAGAACGATGCGTACGGATGGTATTTCCAGTTCGACTGGTTGAACTGCGTCCATTCCAAAAACTAAGGAGTATGGAGTTACTCCTATTGATGTTCGTATACACGTCTTATAACCCCATAATACGAAGTGTAGTTTATTCGGCTAATCTTTATAATTTTCTGCCATTTTCTTAATGATGACTGTTATATTTTTATTTGCCGACTCTATAGCTCCATTCATTTTAGGTCTGTATGGGGATGAGTGATGGTGTTTTACTTTATAGCGAGTTAAAAGGGTCTTGACTTCAGCTTTGAATTGAGATCCCTGATCACTAATTAGTTCATGTGGAACTCCATATCTACAAAATATGTTTCGTTTGAGAAACTTTGCGACATATTTAGAATTGATATTCACGTAAGAAGCTGTTACTTTAGAAGAATACTACAAGAGAGGGGTGAATTGTAGTTTGAGAGAATTGAGCTAACTTTTTGCGGAATTGATATATCCAAGCTACAGGAACTCAAAGAACACAGAGCGATTTTACGTGGAAAACCTCTTGGCCTCAACAAGAGGAAAAACCACGACCACATGGGATTTTAGGAAAGATTCTTCACTATAACAGGGCAAACAACCTATTACAAACTAAAGAATCAATCTTTAAGTTCCTCTATGAACTTGAAGTTCTCAGCAGCAAGTCCCTCTACTTGCCACTCTTCTCTTCTCTCTCTTTCTCTTACTGAATTCTCTTAGAGTTCACTAAAACTCCTAATTCCCAAAATACAACTCAATTATAAAACTCTAGTGAAAGTTATTAAGAAAAACACTTAAGTGGAATGCGACTCTTGACTCTTTTGTAAACTAGAAAGAAAGATGAAAGTATTTAAGCAAGGTGAAGTTATCCAAAAAATAACCTCGATATTTATAAGAAAACATTGCTTGGAGAAAACACTATACCTCCCACTACTTACGCCACCACTGCTTCATATCAACGCCACCATTATCCACTACTTTCAAATGTTTCAAATCATGTCCTAAAAACTAAGACACGTTGAGCCTCAAGGAAGCAGTGTATTCGTAAGTGGTGAAGATTGAATCAACAATCAGTTGCGCAAGTTTAGGGAGTTAGTTTTCAAAGATATTTTTCTGAAAATAAAACTATCAGCTTTAAAAGATAAAACCATAAAAGATATTTTTCCAAACAAATTATCCTATTTTTTAGCAACTCAATAATACTTATCTTTTTAAACGCATTCCACTAAGAATTAATCCCTAATTAATTTTCACTTACATAAAACCTAAAACAGAAAATATTTCAAACTTTATTTTCTCTAAGAAGTCTCTACTTTGAGTCTTCTTTCCTTAGCTTCCGCTCTGAAGCTTTAGTTCCTTTATAGGAACTCTACAACTGAGCTCTTTTATTTTTAGCTCCTCATGTTCCTTTGCCTTGAGTGTTTCCTGCAACTTATAAATAAACCACAAGACTCACAGAAATCATTAGTCCACTTATTTGACTTGTGTTATCATCAAAACATCAAGGGCAGCAAAAGCAGCCTCAATCCACTTAGTAAAGTAATCAATGGCAACTAATATGTACTCGTGCCCTCCTGATCCTATTGGAGAGACTTTTCCAATTATGTCAATTCCCCAAGTCGAAAAAGGCCAAGGGGAAGTGAGATTGTATAGTTCCGATGGTGGAAGGTGTTGTAAATTAGCGAACATTTGGCACTGTGGACATTTTTTAACACATTGTATGCAATCATGTTCCATAGTGGACCAAGAGTACCCTTGTCGTGAAATTATTTTTGAAATCATTTTACCATTCATGTGAAGTCCACAAACACCTTTATGAGTATTTTCCATAAGGCGTGTGGCTTCCCGTTGGCCTATACATAATAAGCTTTGAACATTAGGTCCTTTTTTTGCATAATTGACCATTTATTAGACCATATTGTGTCGCTGCTTCTAATTCAATAATAATGCACGCTTCACATTATGCGGCATTATTAGTAACCTCAAAGTCTAATTTAACAGAGATTGGAGTATGTGCTCCCTGAACTTATGAGAAACACTCCTACGCCACATCCTTTTTTATTGGACGCACCGTCAAAGTACATTACCCATTGGTCATCTTGTGTCATGAGAAATCTCTTCATTCGGAAGATGAGTAGTTTCTGCACGGATTGTTTGAATAGGATGTTGAGCCTGAAAGTCAGAAATTACTCTTCCTTTCATTGATTTTTCAAGAATATATTTTAGCTCAAATTCGGCCAACATCACCAACCACTTAGATATCCTTCCTTCTATGGGTGGTTGTTCAAACAAATACTTTATCATATTTTGTTGAGAAATCACATGAGTAGTGTGTGGTAACATATAATGTCGTAACTTTTTAGTTGCCCACACTAATGCTAGGCTTGTTTTCTCCAAGGTGCTATATTTTGTTTCGTATTGGATGAATTTTAAACTTATGTAATATATTGCACGTTCAACTTTTTCTACCTCTTGTGCTAACATAGCGCCTGTGGCTGTGTCTTTAACTGTAATATATAGCCTAAGAGGTAGTTTGGGTACCGGTGGAGCTAAAATTGGTGGACTTTTGAGATAACCTTTGATTTTCTCAAAGGCCTTTTGGCATTATTTGTCCCATTCATGTTTCCCCTCATTTTTCAATTTTTTAAATATTGGCTCACAAGTCATAGTCAAGTTGTTGATAAATCGACTAATGTATTGTAATTTGCCAAGGAATACCCTAATTTCTTTTTCTGTTTGAGGGGGAGGCATGTCAACAATTGCCTTTATTATAGAGGGATCGATCTCGATGCCAGGTGTGCTTACTACGTATCCGAGTAACTTATCACAAGTTACTCCTTCAATCGCGTTTTATATTCTTTTTTGCGAGTGAAAAATTTGCGTAAAGCTTTTATACGTCCCATTCTATCTTTGGACTTTACGATCATATCATCCACATACACTTCTATTTCTTTATGCATCATATCATGCAAGAGAGTCGTAGTCGTTCTTTAGTACGTAGCTCCTGCACTTTTTAAACCAAATGAGATGATTGTGTAGCAATACGTACCCCAAGGGGTAATAAAGCATGACTTTTGTTCATCTTCTTTTGCCATTAAAATTTTGTTGTAACCTGCGTATCCATCCATAAAGGATAACATCGCATGTTCATCCGTGTTATCTACCAATATATCAATATGTGGTAGAGGAAAATCGTCCTTAAGACTAGCTTTATTAAGATCCCTAAAGTCGACACACATGCGAACTCGTCCATCCAAATTAGGGACTGGAACGATGTTCGCTACCCATTTTGGATAATTACATACGCAAATAAAACCGGCGTCCAACTGTTTTTACACTTCTTTTTTTTTTTTTAATGCGACATCAAGTTTCATTCATCGAAGTTTTTCTTTTACTGGTTTAGAAGTAGGGTTCAAGGGAATGGTATGTTCTGCGATTTCCCTATCTATTCCATGCATGTCGTTGTATGACCAAGCAAACACGTCTTTGAATTCTTTGAGCGTTGATATGAGGGTCGATCGCTCTTCCGGATTTAGAGTTAAGCCAATTTTGACTTCTCTTTTATTATCATTAGTTCCTACATTAACTATCTCAGTTTCTTCAACGATAGGGTTCTTTTGTTCTCGTTCATTCATTAGTTCAACCAATTTATTGGTGTTATCATCTTCATCAAACTGATTGTTATAGCATTCGAAAGATTCAGGAGAAGGCATATACTCGGAAATAAAGCGCATATTATTAAAATAAAAAGAGAGTACATATAGAGAAGAATCCTGTAGGCATCGTTCGAAGTGCGCCTACGTAAAAGCATGTTGTGAATATGCTTGGCAATCATAGGAAGTGGGTATTGACATTACGATTAGGGACAAAGCAAAGTAGAGAGCCGCCAACAAGTCTTTAAGGAACTTGTAAACCGTTCACAGATCATAAAAAGGCAACCACGAGTAAGGGACAACAAAGGCAACAACGATTGACCCGTGAAGGTTACACCCCATTCATAATCCATGAGATTACTAACTCCATATGGTTCGGAACCACGAAAGGAGGATCGGGGATGATGGTACGGAGTGAGTCATGGAGTCACATTCGCCCGTATTGGCCTCTACTCGATTTTTATAGTGAAAAACATTCCTGCGATCTCAAAGGCATACAAACAAAATATTCAATTCGCTCCAAACTATTATTAAGCTAAATTGGTTAAATATTAATGCAACATATAATTCTAAAATATTTGTGATCACTTGATTAAACAACAAGATTAAAAAGGAACCTAAACCAGTTGTCCAAATTATCTTATTAGGCATGATTTTCAATTACATATTCCCTTTAAACATGCAATATAGTGATCAATAAAAAATATAATAGAAAAAACATTAATATTGGAAGCAATTTAACAATAATAGTGTTAGCCAAATCAAATAATAATAATAATAACCCTAATCATGATACTAGCAATATTAAAAATAAAATAAGAGTAACTAAATTAATTAATTACTCACATTCTTCGCGTTCCTTTAAATTGCTACATCATGAATAAACTGTTAGTAACTTTAATAAAAAAAATATAAAGTAAATGAAAATTAAATTAAATAAAAAGTAAAGTTGATTTGGTCCAAACAGTCAGTTATTTGTACCTTTCACGCGTTGGTTTAAGGACGGAATCTCGGGTTAAGTATAGACTCCTTGGAGTGCTTAGGGGAATTGTTATGGAAGAATAAGGAGGCTATAAATTAGGTTAAAGAGAGAGAAGAGAATGATTTTTGGTGTAAGGTGAGAGAGAATGATTATTGGTGCCCCGTACATCAGAAATGAGGGGGTATTTATAGAGAAAATGTGATGAGGGAGCACACGGAACCCTAAAATGATAAAAACTTTAAAAAAGTATCCTGCGACACGGAAAAGTGTACCGTGACACGGCAAATCCCACCGTCAGACGGGAAACTTTCCCCTGACAGGGTACAAATTTGCGTGACACGGGAAATATTTAGGTTACGGGAAGTGAAAACGCGTTTAGGGATTACGCGCAGAAAACACGGAGCAATCCCGTGGCACGGGATGTGCACCGTGACACGGGAAGGAATGCCGAGACACGACATTGTCCACAGTGGCACAGCGCAGTATGCCGTGTCACGGTGTAAAAAAGGTCGCGGAAATTATACGGAATATTCCCGTGTCACGGAATGGGCACCGTGACACGGTGCAAAATCCCGTGACACGGGGGAAAATCGTGATGGGCAATGTGTCACGGGAATAAGCCCCGTGAGACGTCAACTTTTGCCGCGTCGCGGCGTTTTTGCTGCTGCGCGGTAATTTCAGTTTTTTACCCGTTTTTAAATTTAATCATAACTTTTGATCCGTAACTCGGAATAAGGAATATAATATATCATTAGAAAACTTATTAAGTCTACTTTTTAACCCAATTATAATAAATTCAAAATGATATTTAGATTTTATGATATGGCCGTTTTAGTGGAAGGGTTTCGGTTTTAGGTCGAGTTTAGTGTTTTGCTCATATCTTTTTCGGTATAGCTCAGAATTGGGCTTATGATATATAGTTGGAAAGCTTATTTAAAGGCTTATCCAACAAAATAATAATTGGATTAAAAATGTATATCTATAAAATCAGTTTCTCTCAGTTTTGCGATGTGGACACAAAAAATGGAAAATAGGTACGGTTATGGTTTAGGGAAATGAGCTACAAATTGGATTGGTTCATGAAATATATTGGATATAACATGAATTTAAGCACACCAAAGATTAAATACTCAACTCGACCAATAATGGCGGTGAAAGGTGTTCATAAACGGGTTTTGTTTTAGGGAGACATTTTTAGTTTTCTACAGAATCCCCCACTTTGACTGAGTTTGTAGAAACGCCTGTTTCGAAAACGATAGTCAAAGTAGCCGATAGGGACGGAGAATGATTTAAGACGTTCTGCGATCCTCAATCACTCTGTATACGCCGATACCTGCAGAAAAATGTTAATTCCACAGATAAAAGATTAAAAGGATAGAATACGTATATGACAACAATGTATCGGTGACAAATGAATTTGGCTGCTTCCTATCCTTGAAGGAATCCACCGGATGACATTTGTTAAAACGCTTTCCATGCCTGAGCAAAGCCGACTGAGGAGTTTGGTAGTTTTCTAAGCCTGAAGAAACCTACCGGATGATACTTTCCATGCCTGAGGAAAGTCGACGTATGAATTAGGTGTCATTCTATGCTTGAAGAAATCCACCGATGATGCTTTCCATGCTTGAGGAAAGCCGACTTGGAGGTTTTCTATACTTGAAGAAAAATCCATTGATAACGCTTTCCAAGCTTGAGGAAAGCCGACTTGGCGGTTTTCTATGCTTGAAGAAAAATCCACTTATAACGCTTTCCAAGCTAAAGGAAAGCCGACTTGGCGGTTTTCTATACTTGAAGAAAAATCCACCGATAACGCTTTCCAAGCTTGAGGAAAGTTGACAGATGATGAGATTGCAAGTCTATGTGTATCGAGAACCTTGCGCCGTGAAATGATGGTGGTTCGATTGTCCCCGAACGTGGGTTGTAGATGGTCCGCTTGTCCCCGGACGTGGGCTGTAGATGGTCCGCTTGTCCCCGGACGTGGGCTTTAGATGGTCCACTTGTCCCCGGACGTGGGCTGGTTGTAAATGGTCCACTTGTCCCCGGACGTGGGATGTAGATGGTCCGCTTGACCCCGGACGTGGGCTGTAAAAGAGACGTACAAAATAAAATTTGTCAGGGGACTCGTATTGACTATGATTGACTTGATCAACTAACTTGACCAAGTTTAACTTGACACGACATGACATGACATGAGTATGACTTGTGATTGTGTGTGTATAGTTTGAGTGTGAGTGTGTGCAGACACAAGCAACCGAAAATGCAAAAGAAAAAAAAAATTCATCATTTTTGTCATGAGACGAGTGGAGGGTACCGACTTTCTCCCGAAAAAGAAAGACGTGAAAAATGAAATTTTATTTTCGAACTTCCGTCGATAAAAATTTGGAAAAAGTTTTTGAACTTCCCTAAAATAAAATAATAAAAAAGGAAAGAAATTTTGAACTTCCTCCTTGAGCAAGACGAAATGAGTCATATAGATTAAATTGCTTGTCCTGCATGATGCATGTTCTTAGGCCAGGAGGCTAAGGACAATTACATCATGTGACACGATAGATGAATGAACTTAAGTCATGGAGCTAAGCATCATATATGGTGTAAAGAAGCGATCTTGAACGTCACTTAGGTCTGGAAGCTAAGCACGTATAAAGATGAAGTGATTATTGCATAATGAACGTTGCTTAGGTCAACGAGCTAAGCACGATATGCTTTGTATAATTAAAAATCATTGATATATAAGTGTTTCTTAGCACATTATGTGGTGCATGAAACAATAAATATTTCTTAGGTCAAGAAGCTACGCAAGTATACAATATTTCTTCTAATGAATGTTGTCTTTAAATATGATGAAACATGCACAGTGTTGAAACAAGATTTCATGATAAAGGGCTCTTAAAGGGAAGGATGATTGATATGGATATGGATGTGTAAGTGAAGTGTGTGAATGTGATACTAAGGCTGGCTGCAAGGGTTATGGCGATGGAAAGAGATGTGAGAAGAGTTAAAGATGATGACTCTTCAGGGTAAGCTAATGTGATTTGTGTTCAAGCCCCCAAGTCTAGCTCTAAATGGGTAGGTGTAGGAAATAATTTCAAGCCTTTAAATCCCACTAGCTTGAACCCCACTTTGATCATACACTAAAGTACGGTGGCGTCCAGAAGGGAAGAAGATAGAGCAAAAGAGTCGCCAACAAGTTTTTAAGGAACTTGTAAACCATTCACGAGTTGAAGGTTACACCCCTTAACAATCCAAGAGATCGTCAACTCCATAAGGTCATGAACCAAATAAGGGTTCGGGGATGATGGTACAAATCCAACCTAAAAGAGATTGAACCTGCCCTAATAATAGGCCTCTACTTTATTCTGATCGTATTCATGTGCGCTTTCTGATTAACATGCAATCAATAGGATTAACCCTAAACTTGATTATCTATGTTGGTTGAATATTAATGCACAAATAAACTATTATTGGAGATCACTTGAATTATAATCACAATTAACCCTAACAAGATTATTAATTATCTTATTAATCGTGATTACAAGTACCAAATTCCCTTTAAACATACATAAAAGGCGTGATCAAGCAACATAGAATAAATAATGTATCAAGCAACATAATCAATAACAATCAATATCATGAATAATAATTATAAATAAAATAATCATTATCAAAATAATAATAATAATAATCATAATCATGTTAAAGCATAATAAAAATAGCAAGATCCTAGGCATGATACTAACAAGATTATTAACAAACTCTAGCATGTCACTAAGCAATAAAAATCAAATCTTTAGCCCTAACATGATACTAACATGAATTCATATTAGAAAGAACATAGGAAGCATCGTAAGAATCATCTTTAATATTAAAATTACCCTAGACATGATACTAGGAATATCATAATAACAATATAAACATGATTTCTACATCATAATATCAATTAAACAATTAAAGTACTTACTTGGATGCCTTGTACCTCTTTCTAATAACAAAATACACACGTTAGTAAATTCAAGGAAAGTAATAATCAAAGCAATTAAATTAAATAATTGAAAGAGAGATTTGGGACCAAACCCTCAGAAATTAAACCTTTCACGCCTAGGGCGAAGGCAACTTCAAATATGGCTAGGTGTTTCTAGATCTTGTGAATGCGGAATTTTATATTTGAGAAAAGGCTAGTTTATAAAAAAGAGAGAGAGAATGAATAATCAAGAAAATCTTGATGGAGAGTTGGTAAAAATTAGAAAGAATAAGAATTGATGAAATTTGGATATCGAAAACGGAGTTTTAATACGTTATTTATAGAGAAAATCAGCCAAAAAGATAAAATTAACAAAACAGAGTTTGGCGCACGCAAAACGAGGTTGGCGCGCCATTTGCGCCAGGCGCAAATGGCTAGCACCAGGCGCCAATGGCTGGCGCCAGGCCTGGTTCCAGGCGCTAAGCCCGTTTTGAACGCGTTTTTGTTTTTATCATATCTTATGATCTAGAAGTTTAAATAAGGCATATAATATGTCGTTGGAAATCTCTTAAAGTCTTCTTTCCAACCCAATTAGAATCAGATTAAAATATTTTGTAGATAAAAAAATATGGCCAAAATAGTGGAAGGGTGTCAGTTTTGGATAAAGTTTCATGTCTCATTTATATCTTTTTCGTTATAACTCAGATTTAATATTATAATATATCATTGGATAGATAATTTAAATATCTATCCAACCATATAAAATTTGGATATATATTATGAGGCACAAAAATAAAATCTGAATATATTCCACTTCTTACAAAACAAGGATTCTTAAAAGGAGTAATTTTATTCAATTTCAAACTCTTTAAAACATAATTATCAATCCTAACTCCATTAGGATTGATTATAACCTTCTAGAGTATTCTAGAAGACTATAATCAATCCTAATAGCTTAAGGAATGATAATTAATAATAGGCCCTCCTCTAGATCATTGGGCCGCATATTAGGCTCAAATCGGGCCCAGTTCGTTAAATTGGCCATAACTTCCTCAATATTCATCGGAATTGGGCTTATAATATATCGTTGGAAAGGTATTTTCAAGCCCCATCCAACTACACTGCTATTGGACCCTTATCATGGACCAACCAAACTGCATTGGCTATTTTCTTAAAATAAGTTTTCAAAAACAAAGAGAAGAGAAAAGAAATAAAAACTTTCCGCAACACTAGACTTTCCACACTTTCGTTTCATTCGATTATGATTCGACGTGAAAGGTACTCATCACTGGGTTTTGTTTTGGGGAGACACAAATGGGTGTCTACAAAAGCCCCCACTTTGACTAAGTTTGGAGAAACGCAAGTTTCAAAAACAAAAGTCAAAGTATCGATAGGGACGGAGAATGATTCAGAATGTTCTGTGATCCTAAATCAATCTTGTAACGCCGATACCTGCAAAACTAGCGTTAGTTAAACAGGTATAAGAGTTAAGAAATGCGTATCTTGCACCGTCGAGCACACGTCTTTGAAAGTAACCGATTGTTGCCGCTTCGCTGTATTTTGTTAAATGACTTTCTACAAGCTAGAGAACGTTATCTTGCTGTTTCGATGTTCACTCGTCTTTGAACAAAGAGCTTCTTTTTGATATGTTCACGCGTCTCTGAACAAAGAGATTCTTTTTCCTGCTGTGATAGTCTTCAAAAATATCACTGTTTTTTAATATTTGCTATGTCAGTACGTTGGCGCTTTGCTACTTGTGAACCAGTATGTCAATGCTTTTGTTGTGATGACAATCCTCTTTTCTTTGGGAATAGTTGCCAACACAACTCTTGTATGATGTATGACAATCCGATTCAGGGAAAGTTGTCAATGCCACGTAACAATCCATCCTTGGAAATGTTGTCACGATGAAGCGACAATCCGTACCTCGGAAAATTTGCCAAAATCCAATTTTTGGAAAAGTTGCCAATGCTTCGTAATAATCTTTCATAAGAACTTTGCTACGATCAACAATCCACATCTTGGAATATAACTCTTAAAAGCAATCCACCTTGGAAATTTTCCAACGTTATGCGACAATCCTTTTAGGAAATTATTGCCACAATTGACAATCCGCGTCTTGAAACATTTGCAAAAAAGAGTAGACCGACAATCCACTTCGGGAAAATTTGCTACTTATTGAAATGAATGACAATCCACGTTGAGGAACCTTTGCCAAAATTTATGATGAGTAAAGACCTACGACAATCCTTTGAGAAATTTTTCCATAGGGAACTAGGTGTATGACAATCCAATTTCGGAAAACTTGCAAGCGATGACAATCCAAACTTGGAAAAAATTGCCAAACAAAGAAGGAGCACGACAATCCACGCTTGGAAACTTTGCTGGAGATGACAATCTAATCTTGGAAAAATTGTCGTTGAAGATGATGCTCGACAATCCATTTTTGGAAATATTGTCAGTTGGGGATGACAATCAAATTTTTGGAAAACTTTGTCGTTTAAGTGCTTGCTTGTAAACCGATTGTAATGAGCCAGTGTTTTAGGCGCTTAAGCTAAGTGAGACGATTTTTTGTCAGGTCAATCACTTACTACGATTGTAATCGAGCCGACTACTAATCATGTCAAATTGCTTATAGGGGCTAACTGGTGTACCAAGGAACCCGAAATTGCTGCATGAGGTCGAAATCACCTTTCTGAGAGGCTTCGAGCTCTGTTGTTGTTGAGATATCTCTGGCGCCAAGAATTGGAGTAGGGTCCTCCCTATTCTGCTGCACCTGTATTTATTTTGACTATAGAACTTCGCCAATTTCTTTAATTATCTTAGGGTTGACCTAAGGTTTAATGTAGCTTGACTCATCGACTTGACACGACTCAAGGTATAAACTTGACTAGCTGATTGATTGACTCGAGGTTGACTCGACTCAAAGTGTTTCATACATGTGTTAGACTCAAATCAAAGTGATATGACATGACATGACTCAATGTGTACATGACTTGTGTGTGCATTGTAATGTGATCGTGCGACTCGAAAATGCAAAAAGCAAAAATTTCCATCATTTTTATGGAGGGTACCGACTTTCTCCCAAAAAAGAAAGACGTGAAAAAGAAAAATCAAAAGTTTGAAGATGCATGTTGAATGAGCTTAGTCAAATGTTGTTTGATACTATCTCTCAAGGTTCAAGGATTAATTCATCCTAGGCTATCTCAAATGTTGACTCCACGATGAAAGTATTTGGGTAACTTAAGCACGGAGGCTAAGCACTTCATACTTCGTGATGCAATGACAATTATGAGTGATTTTGACGAATCATGCTTCAGCGTTAAGATTTCATGACAAAGGGTTCCTAAGGGAAATATATTTGGTCATGTATGCATGATGTATGTAATAGTGACACTAAAGTTAGGCCGCAAGAGCTAAGTGTGTGGAAAATATATTATTGAAAAGAGTCAAATGGTGGTGACTCTTAGGCTAGGTAAGCTAATGATGTAGGGATCAAGCCCCCAAGTCTAGCTCTAAATGAATAGGGATGAGCACAGGGGATCCCTTGATATTATCATGGTGTAAGTGTGTGAATGTGAGTATGGATGCATTTTTATTACGGTCGCACCTCGATGTGAGGTTGCCTACGTATCCGTTAGGAATCATGCCGAACGTAGCTCTAGCCAAACCTCGCACAAGTGTGTATACCTCAAAAAGGTCTTTTTAAGGGTTGTAACGTGGTTAGACTAAAGGTTTAAAAAAGAAGGGGATAAAGGCCTTAAGACCCTTGATAAGCCCCCAAGGTGTGCAACCTTGCTTTTGAATATTTGTATTTTTATGCTTGAGGTTTTCTACTCTTTTTTTAGCTCTTTCTCATCTTTTGCATTAGCATTTATTTTATTTTTGCAAGTGTGGGCAATCCCGATCATGCGGTCTATCACTCACTTGGCATTCATGTTTCTCAGGCACGGTACCGAGCACTCGATAAGAGACGTAATCTGAAACGTGTTCATATTGAAGACATTTTCATATCAAAGACATTGGAACACTTGCCCTTTTGTACACTTTTATTTATTATTTTTTTTTTGCTATTTTAATCTTTTGAATTTGCTCAAGCTTTTTTAGAATTGCATAAGTTACACACCATCCCATCCCAAGGTTAGTAGATGTAGGTTGAAAAAAGAAAGGTCTATCGTTAGACGAGGCTCAAAGTGGTTTACGAAGAAAGGATTCGTAAATTAGAAAGGCGAAAGGAGATATGATGTGGCTACAAGGGGTGCCTCAAATCATTGGTATACCTTGTGCTTAGCTCGACATGGATTTTTTTTTTTTTTTTTGCAATGCAATATGTTGATCATATGCAAGGAAATCAATGCTCATTTTTATTAAAAGAAAATAAATAAAGAATCTACAAAAATTAATCTAAGGGAAAAGAAAGGTGCATATGCTAGACTTATTGGGGAAAGGAAAAAATGAAAAAGAAATAGAAAAAAGAGGCCATGAAATCTTGTCGTTGCAACTCGCCTCTTGTCTTGTGTCATTCGCTTCATCATCACACAGTCTTCTTGCTAGCTAGAAGCAATGGGACCTTGTTTGCTTCTATGAGGTCTTGAATGAGATTTTGAAACCTGTAGCATTCATCAGTGGTATGACCGTTTCCTCGATGGTACTTACAATAGGAGTTTGAATTCCATCTCGAAGATCGATTTTCTGGTGTCGGATCCTCGGTAGGGCCAATAGGTTTGATTAATCCTTGATCGTAGAGACGATCGAAAGCAGCATCGTAGGTCATTCCAATGGGTGTGAACTCTCGCCTGGGTTTCTTTCTAGATCCTTGATTGTCCATGGCTAAGACATCACTATGGTCAAAGGTACTAACATTATTACTAGAGTGGGCGTTTTCAGAAGAAGAAGGTTGCCGTTCTTCTTTCCTTCCCATCCACCGTGGTTAATATTGTTAGTAGCTTTTTACTTTGCGAGGTCGTCTTAGATTTCAATTCCGATGTCATAAACGGCCTTGAAATTATTCAATTTGTGTTGATATTTTAAGTGCTTTGAATACTTTTCTTGGATATTCTTGATAAACATTCTCACAGATTTCTTTTCGGTGGGGACCTCAATCATCTTGGCGGAAGTTTCCCTCCATTTATTAAAGAAAGAAGTAAAGCCTTCATTCTCTTTTTGTCTTAGCATCTCAAGTTGTCTATGATCGGTTTCAACTTGGATATTGCACTTGTACCTATCAATGAAAGCGTTTACTATCAATTCCCAGGTAGAGATTTTCTCCTTGTCAAGGGAGAAGAACCATTGTTGGCAAACGGTTTCAAGAGATAGTGGGAACAGAGAGGGGAAAACCTTCTTATCGATACCCTTAATGCTCATTATAGTTTAAAAAGCTCTTAGATGGAAGTAAGGGTTATATGTTGCCTTGAATTTAGGGATGTCAGTGGCGTTGAACTTATACGGAAGAAGTTCCTTGTCTAGCGAGACCCCTTGTAAACTCATGCCCTGAAATTTATAGTCATTAGATAGCTTGCTTAGACTCTCTTGCATGAGATCCATTTGTTGTTGCTTCACGGGATAATCGATCCTAAGTGCGAGAAGTTTCAGTGTCTTAGTCGCAGTAGCCAATTGATTCTTAAAATCATTGACTTCTTCTTGAGTTTCCATTATCTTCTTAGCCTTCCTCTCTTTTGACGAATCGATTTATCAAAAAGCAAGACTTGAGTTTGTCCTTGATTAATCGCCATTCTCTCCTCGACCAAGTACTGTGGAAAAGGAATTTGGGGATACTTATTGTTAATTATTTGACTAAAACTTTATTCAACATGCAATGGATGGAGGAAGTGAAGAAAGATGGAATAGAAAGTGAAAAAAGAAAAAGATGATGGAGGTGGAGGGATATGAAGGATTAGGAGTAGAATGTACCCCAACTCAAATGACGGAAAAGACCGACTCATGCATGGACCTAAGACATGGCCATGGTGATGTGTACTCAAAGTGTGTACTAAGACTAGTGAGTGTAGATGGTACGTTAAGACTCGTGTCATGACCATGTGGCTAGACTATGTGACCAAGACTCGATTAATAACTCGACAAGGTGTTATTGACAGCGGAAATTAACCGAATTAATTAGCAAACTGGTTAATTAGACCCTAGGTGATGACTCGACCAATAATCCGAACTGTCGGCCAAGCGACAGGACTGGCGTCACACTATGGTGGTTGGCGCCAGACAATTTAGTTAATGCCTGGCGCAACACACTATAATGTGGCGCTACAACTCAGACTTTTGCGCCAACATTGGAGCTTTGGTCTTAGACTGTTTTCGGTATTATTAGTCAAATGGGGCATGCCTAAAGTCGTACTAGGTCAATTCCGATTGAAAACAAAAAGACATTATTGACTCAAATTAATTAATTAATTAATTAGGCAAAGTTCTTTAAGCCATTGATTTACTTATTCTCAACACAAATCAACAAACGGTTAAGAGAAACAAAGAACATATATGCACAACAAATAATGCACAATTAGTCAAGTAGGCACAATATGATGCAATGAGTTCGCAACCTAACCATAGCTCTAGTTCTCTAAAGTTTGGGATATGGTTTAGTCAAATAGGGTCCATGGTTAATTGTCCGGATGCACCGTGCGGAAGCCTAACCGTGAAGGGTTGGCGCGAGTGGATGGGACACCGCAAGCTTTAGACAAAAAAAAACTCGCTTCCATGGTTTGGTGAATTCAACATCTCAGATGTACCCTTTGTTGCCAGGAATGTTCAATCGGGTAGATGGAGCATGAATTCCCAGAGGGTTATGTCCATATGTAGAACACATATGGGTTTCAGAAAAGTGAGAAAAAATTCAATCAAGAAGTAGGATTGAGCAAACAATACGAAAAACCGGTCGAAATTAGAACGCATATTTCTGGCTCGGTATTGGGGGAAATTGGCGTCATCAAACAGAGACTGGCGCCAACTTTTAACTGTAGCGCTTGGCGCCAATACTGGCGTCTGGCTCTACGGCTAAAAGTTTGGCGCCAAGCTCTGGCCCCTGACGCTACTTCCCACATGCCTCAGCAGCTTTCTGTGCTCGATAAAATCTTCCAGTTTCGCGCGGTGTTATTTCAGTCCTAGTTGTGAAAGACATTTCTCAAATTTCCTACGTGTAGAATCCTATGTTTTTGACTCATTACGGATGGTCTTTCCAGTGAGAACCTTTTTATGCATATGACAATAATGTTAATCAAAGTTACGCACATGAAATACTTAGAACTTTTCGAGTCTCATCCACTTATTCTAAATCATTGCCGAAACAAATTCAGGAATTAAAATAGAAATCCTCACCAGCGGAGTCACCAAAAACTGTAGGGAATAATTTTAAGCCTTTAAATCCCACTAGCTTGAACCCCACTGTGATCATACACTAAAGTACGGTGGCATCCAAAAGGGAATAAGATAGAGCAAAAGAGTCGCCAACAAGTTTTTAAGGAACTTGTAAACCGTTCACGAGGTGAAGGTTACACCCCTTAACGATCCAAGAGATCGTCAACTCCATAAGGTCATGAACCAAATAAGGGTTCGGGGATGATGGTACAAATCCTACTTAAAAGAGATTGAACCTGCCCTAATAATAGGCCTCTACTTTATTCTAATCGTATTCATGTGCGCTTTCTGATTAACATGCAATTAATAGGATTAACCCTAAACCTGTTTATCTATGTTGGTTGAATATTAATGCACAAATAAACTATTATTGGCGATCACTTGAATTATAATCACAATTAACCCTAACAAGATTATTAATTATCTTATTAATCGTGATTACAAGTACCAAATTCCCTTTAAACATACATAAAAGGCGTGATCAAGCAACAAAGAATAAATAATGTATAAAGCAACATAATCAATAACAATCAATATCATGAATAATAATTATAAATAAAATAATAATTATCAAAATAATAATAATAATAATAATCATAATCATGTTAAAGCATAATAAAAATAGCAAGATCCTAGGCATGATACTAACAAGATTAATAACAAACCCTAGCATGTCATTAAGCAATAAAAATCAAATCTTTAGCCCTAACATGATGCTAACATGAATTAATATTAGAAAGAACATAGGAAGCATCGTAACAATAATCTTTAATATTAAAATTACCCTAGACATGATACTAGGAATATCATAATAACAATATAAACATGAATTCTACATCATAATATCAATTAATCAATTAAAGTACTTACTTGCATGCCTCGTACCTCTTTCTAATAACAAAATACACACGTTAGTAACTTCAAGGAAAATAATAATTAAAGCAATTAAATTAAATAATTGAAAGATATATTTGGGACCAAACCCTCAGAAATTAAACCTTTCACGCCTAGGGCGAAGGCAACTTCGAATATGGCTAGGTGTTTCTAGATCTTGTGAATGCGGAATTTTATATTTTAGAAAAGGCTAGTTTAGAAAAAAGAGAAAGAGAATGAATAATCAAGAAAATCTTGATGGAGAGTTGGTGAAAATTAGAAAGAATAAGAATTGATGAAATCTGGATATCAAAAACGGAGTTTTAATACGTTATTTATAGAGAAAATCAGCCAAAAAGATAAAATTAACAAAACAGAGTTTGGCGCACGCAAAACGAGGTTAGCACCAGGCATTGGCCTTTGGCGCCAGGCGCCAGGCCTGGTTTCAGGCGCCAAGCCCGTTTTTAACGCGTTTTTGTTTTTATCATATCTTTTGATCTAGAAGTCCAAATAAGGCATATAATATGTCGTTGGAAAGCTCTTAAAGTCCACTTACTAACTCAATTAGAATCAGATTAAAATAATATGTAGATAAAAAGATATGGCCAAATTAGTGGAAGGGTGTCAGTTTTGGATAAAGTTTCATGTCTCATTTATATCTTTTTCGTTATAACTCGGATTTATTATTATAATATATCATTGGAAAGATAATTTAAATATCTATACAACCATATTAAATTTGGTTAAATATTACACGGCACGAAAATAAAATCTGAATATATTCCACTTCGTACAAAATAAGGATTCTTAAAAGGAGTAGTTTTATTCAATTTCAAACTCTTTAAAACATAATTATTAATCCTAACTCCATTAGGATTGATTATAACCTTCTAGAGTATTCTAGAAGACTATAATAAATCCTAATAGCTTTAGGAATGATAATTAATAATAGGCCCTCTTCTAGATCATTAGGCCGCATATTAGGCTCAAACCAGACCCAGTTCGGTAAATTGGCCATAACTTCCTCAAAATTCATCGGAATTGGGCTTATAATATATCGTTGGAAAGGTCTTTGCAATCCCCATCTAACTACACTGCTATTGGACCCATATCATGGACCAACCAAACTGGATTGGCTATTTTCTTAAAATAAGTTTTAAAAAACACAGAGTAGAGCAAAGAAATAAAAACTTTCCGCTACACTAGACTTTCCACACTTTCGTTTCATTCGATTATGATTCGACGTGAAAGGTAATCATCACTGGGTTTGGTTTTGGGGAGACACAAATGGGTGTATATAGTAGGGATTTAGAGATAAGCATTGGATATTCTTTTACTCGATCATGCATAGATATGAATATGAATGTGGCCGCACCTCAATGTGAGGTTGCCTACGTATCCGTTAGGAATCAGGCCGAGCGTAGCTCTTACCGAACTTTGCACAAGTGTATGTACACCTCAAAGAGGTCTTTCAAGGGTTGTAATGTGTTTAAGTTGATGGTTTAAGGGAGAAAGGGGTAAAAGGCTCAAGACCCGAGAGAAGCTCCCAAGATGTGTAATTGTGAATTTGAAAATTTTGAATTTTTGCAAGTTTATTTTCAGTATATTTTTTCCTTTTTTTTTATTCTTTTGAATCAATGTAGGCAATCTCAGATCATGCGATCCATCACTCACTTAGCATTCATGTTTCTCAGGCACGGTACCAAGCACTCGATGAGAGACGCGATTTGAGACATGTTCATATCAAAGACATTGGAACATTTGCCTTTAAACATTGTTTTATTGTTGCTTTGCTGCTTTTTTTTTTTTTTATTTTTTTTTTTACTTGCGTTTTAAATGTTATACAATTACACATCTTCCAACCCAGGGTTAAGTGAATGTGGGTTGAAGAAATGAAGGCCAAACGTTAGACGAGGCTCAAAATGGTTGATGAAGAAATGGAATGTGATTGAACGGTTAACAGGGGATGACAGGGTTGCAAAGGTGCCTCAAGTCATTGGTGTACCTTGGGTTTAGTTCGGTAATTGATTTTTTATTTTTTATTTTATTTTATTTATAATTTTTTTTTGAGAATGAATGAATGAATGAATGAAAAATTCTATGATCGAGATGTAAAGGAAAAATTGCTCATTTTATTAATGGAAAAGGTGAACGAAACATATGAAACATATAAAAAATTCAAAGTGGAAAACATATGCTAGACATG
The DNA here is from genome assembly GCA_024500155.1 of Chenopodium formosanum. Classification (NCBI taxonomy): domain Eukaryota; kingdom Viridiplantae; phylum Streptophyta; class Magnoliopsida; order Caryophyllales; family Amaranthaceae; genus Chenopodium; species Chenopodium formosanum. The sequence goes on from CM044880.1 coordinate 24,863,863, forward strand.
AATGGGGGAATGGAGATGAATGATAAAGAATGAAATCATGAAATCTTGCACGAAGGATCTGTGTGCCTTGTATTCATTACTTCTTGCCGCCTGGAGGGACAGGAAGTTTGTTTGCATCCATCAAGTCTTGAATGACGTCCTTCAAATTCCAACAATACTCCGTAGTGTGGCCCCTTAATTGATGGTACTTGCAATGGGCATTGGGATTCCATTTGGCGCTCCTTTCTTCAAGTTTTAGCTCTGGAAATGGTCCAATAGGTGTGATAAAGCCTTGACCGTAAAGGCGATCAAAGGCCGCATCATAAGTCATTCCTTAAAGAGTGTAAGTTCTTTTCTTCTTGGGCAATGGAGCATCAATTGCTAACACTTCATTGATATCAACTTGGCTTATATTGTTCGTAGTATTTTCGTGCTTAGAAGACGAAGAAGAAGGATGGTCGTTCTTCTTGTTTTTCCAAGTGTTATTATTGTTACTACCAGCAGTCTTTATTAGCTCATCCTCGATATTGATGCCGATGTCGTATACAGCTTCGAAAGTGTTTAGTGGAAAATTTTTGAGATGTTCCCTATATTTATGAGTCAGATTTTGAATAAAGAGGCGAACCATCTCTCTTTCTTTAGGAGGATCTACCAAGAGTGAAGTTGTTTCCCTCCACCTGTTCAGGTAAGCGGTGAAGCCTTCATTCTCTTTCTGTTTGAGAATGGAGAGTTCACGTTCAGAAGTTTTGGTTTGAATGTTACACTTGTAACGATTCATGAAACTGTCGGTGACATCTTGCCAAGTCGCAGTATGCTTGGCATCTAAGGAATAAAACCATTGTTGGCAAGCATGTTCTAAGGAGAGATGGAACACCGTAGGGAAGAGTGTTACGTCCAGACCCTTAAGAGCCATGGTTGCAGAGAATGCCTTCAAATGGAATATTGGATTGTCAATAGGCTTAAACTTTGGAATTTCAGCAGTGGAGAACTTTTCAGGGAGTCTGTCCTTCACATCCAAAGGAGTGGGAGGCCGTTCCACATAAGTGAAATCCTTAGAGATCTTACTTATTTGTTCCTTCAGTTTGTCAAGGGTGGAAACAGTGACCTTGTTTTGTTCCATGGTAGTGACCCTAGTGGTAAGGGTTTGCATCATGGAAGACGGTGCCTCAATGGATTTGTTGATTTTCTCAATGTCTTCTTTAGTGGCCGTTAAAAGGTGATAAGTAATGTGGAGATGGCAAAGTTCACTTTGAACGCCTATTAGATCTGATAGATTGTTGCGATAACGACTCGAACCGTATTAATCTATCCCTGTTCCTTGACCAAGTACTGTGAAAAAAATTATTCACTTAATTGTTTGACTCATTGCTCAAGATAGGAAAGGAAGGGGGACAAAACAAAAAAAAATAAAAAATAGACATTTGAAAACAGGTGAGAAAACTCCACTCATTTTTTATTATGACGAAAAAAGGATGCATGAACCTAGTATACGATCATAAACGACCTGGTGCACGACTCGAGTCGATACATGAAGAAAGTGTGTGGACTATACTTGACTCGTGAGTGACTAAGTGATGTTATAAGACTCGTGGTATGATCGTATGGCTAGCCATGTGAACAATAACCAAAATGACTGACGCGAGGACCAAATTAACACGGAAGACTTGACTGGACTTATTTCGAGGGCACCGTTACACGAAAATTGTACCGTGTCACGGTACAAACTGCCGTGACGCTATTGTTTTTTATTTTTTGGAAATACACCGTGTCACAGTGAAAATTGCCGTGACACGGTGAAAATTGCCGTGACACGGTGAACTTTCCCGTGCCACGGTAAACATTCCTGTGCCACGGTGGATGCTAGCGTGGCACGGGTTTTTTTTTTTCTCAGAAATCCACCGTGTCACGGTGGAAATTCGCCGTGACACGGTAGAATTTCCTGTGGCGCGACAGACTTTTTTTTTTTTGTTTGCTGCAGGTCCACCGCGCCACGGTGGACTGTGCCGTGACACGGTGGACAGTCCCGTGTCGCCGCAACCCTTCCCCCCACCTTTTTTTTAATTACTAAGTGAGTACGGTCCATTGGGAACCGTTAGTCATAAAATAATCCACCATAGACAAAGAAAGATCGTTAAGGTTAGGATCAAAACGACCAAACATAGAACATGTAGGCACAATGATGCAAAGAATAGTTCGCAACCTAAGGTCAAGTTCTATGTTCGACTATGGTCAAGTTTATTTGGTGTCAATAGGGTACCATGGTTAAGAGTTTGGACGATTAGCAAGGCAGCCTCCCTTGAGCGTGTATGCCAACGGGCAGCTCCGCAAGTTCATGATGAAACGGAACTCGACTCCATGGTTTAGGTGGATTTAATAACTCGGATAAACCCTTATTGCCATGAGCGTTTTTGGGTTGATAGAACTTAAATCCCCTGAGGCTAAGACGTATGTAGAACACATACGTTTTTTCAGAAAAATCAAAGGACGTTGACTATGAGAAGAGAAAATAAGACACCAGACTGATTTTAGGACTGCCGTGACACGGCAAAGATTCCCTTGCCACGGTACGGCACACCGTCAGACGGTGCACTGTACCGTGAACTGGCAAATTTTGCCGTGGCACGGCAGTCAAAAAATCTTACTGGTGCCCTATTTTCCTTCGTAGGCAATCAAGTTATTCAATTTTTCCTACGGGACAGACCTAAATGCGACGTTAAAATGTCTATGCATATGCAAAAATGCCAAATTAATCACAGGAATATTTTTCAAGAATCTTTCAAGTCTCATCCACTCATATTAATTAATAATCGATCACTCAAATCGATAAATAACCAAGAATCCTCCCTAGTGGAGTCGCCAAATTGTAGGCGTCGTTCCAAGTGCGCCTACGTAAAAGCATGTTGTGAATATGCTTGCCAATCATAGGAAGTGGGAATTGACATTACGATTAGGGACAAAGCAAAGTAGGGAGCCACCAACAAGTTTTTAAGGAACTTGTAAACCGTTCACGGATCATAAAAAGGTAACCTCGAATAAGGGACAACAAAGGCAACAACGATTGACCCGTGAAGGTTACACCCCATTCATAATCCATGAGATCACTAACTCCATATGGTTCGGAACCACGAAAGGAGGATCGGGAATGATGGTACGAAGTGAGTCATGGAGTCACATTCGCCCGTATTGGCCTCTACTCGATTCTTATAGTGAAAAACATTCTTGCGATCTCAAAGGCATACAAACAAAATATTCAATTCGCGACAAACTATTATTAAGCTAAATTGGTTAAATATTAATGCAATATATAATTCTAAAATATTTGTGATCACTTGATTAAACAACAAGATTAAAAAGGAACCTAAACCAGTTGTCCAAATTATCTTATTAGGCGTGATTTTCAATTCCATATTCCCTTTAAACATGCAATATAGTGATCAATAAAAAATATAATAGAATAAACATTAATATTGGAAGCAATTTAACAATAATAGTATTAGCCAAATCAAATAATAATAATAATAATAATAATAATAATAATAATAATAATAATAATAATAATAATAATAATAACCCTAATCATGATACTAGCAATATTAAAAATAAAATAAGATTAATTAAATTAATTAATTACTCACATTTTGCGCGTTTCTTTAAATTGCTACATCATTAATAAACTGTTAGTAACTTCAATAAAAAAATATAAAGTAAATGAAAATTAAATTAAATAAAAAGTAGAGTTGATTTGGTCCAAACCCTCAGTTATTTGTACCTTTCACGCCTTGGTTTAAGGACGGAACCTCTGGTTAAGTGTAGACTCCTTGGAGTGCTTAGGGGAATTGTTATGAAAGAATAAGGAGACTTGAAATTAGGTTAAATAGGGAGAAGAGAATGATTGTTGGTCTAAGGTGAGAGAGAATGATTATTGGTGCCCCGTACATCAGAAATGAGGGGGTATTTACAGAGAAAATGTGCTGAGCGAGCACACGGAACCCTAAAATGAACAAAACCCTAAAAAAGTATCCCGCGACACGGAAAAGTGTATCGTGAAACGGGAAATCCCAACGTCAGACATGAAACTTTCCCGTGACACAGTACAAATTTGCGTGACACGGGAAAAAATTAGGTTACGGGAAGTGAAAACGCGTTTAGGGATTACGCGCAGAAAACACAGAGCAATGCCGTGGCACGGGATGTGCACCGTGACACGGGATGAAATGCCGTGACACGGCATTTTCCACCGTGGCATAGTGCAGTATGCCGTGTCACGGTGTAAAAAAGTACGCGGAAATTACACGGATTATTCTCGTGTCACAGAATGGGCACCGTGACACGGTGCAAAATCTCGTGAAACGGGGGAAAATCGTGCAGAATTACAAAGATGGGCACCGTGTCACGGGAATAAGCCCCATGAGACGTCAGCTTTTGCCGCGTCGCGGCATTTTTGCTGCTGCGCGATAATTTCAGTTTTTTACCCGTTTTTAAAATAATCATAACTTTTGATCTGTAACTCGGAATAAGGCATATAATATATCATTGGAAAGCTTATAAAGTCTACTTTCTAACCCAATTTTAATCAAGTCAAAATTATATTTTTATTTTAAGATATGGTCTTTTTAGTGGAAGGATGTCGGTTTTAGGCCGAGTTTAGTGTTTTGGTCATATCTTTTTCGTTATAGCTCGGAATTGGGCTTATGATATGTGGTTGGAAAGCTTATTTAAAGTCCTATCCAAAAAAATAGTAATTGGATCAAAATTGTATATCCATAAAATCAGTTTCTCTCAATTTTGCGATGTGGACACGAAAAATGGAAAATAGGTTATGGTTTAGGGAAATGAGCTAGAAATTGGATTGGTTCATGAAATTTATTGGATAGAACATGAATTTAAGCACTCCAAAGATTAAATACTCAACTTGACCAATAATGGCGATGAAAGGTGTTCATCAACGGGTTTGGTTTTGGGGAAACATTTTTAGGTGTCTACAAATCCTTTTTAGGATCTTCGTCCTTAGAACTAGAAAATAAAGACTCAGTAATGGCCACAAGGCCTAAATTTTTAGCTTCCCTAGAGTCTATAATAGATTCATCGTCCGATTCTTCAAACATCTTCCCTTCGCCTGTGACAATTTCCAGTTTATCGCCTTTGTGATTGGTCCATTTAAAAGATTTCCTCCATCCATGCTCAAAAGTTTCGTTTGAAGGGGTGATCAACGAGGTTGGGTCAAAAGCTTCATCTTTAATGGTGTATTGGTTGGTCATTGTTGCGACATTATTTTTCTCTAGTCCAAATAGCAAGTTAAATGCTTGCCCATCATAGCACCCTAGAATTGGGTGTTTTGATTTAACGATACTAAGATCGTCATCCAAGAAGTAGTAATCATGGAATATTTCAAATTCATGCTTCTTGATTCCTTCCAAAACTAAGGGTTTTGGAAATTCGTAGAATGGGTAATCTTCTCTCTCCCTAATGAATTGTCCATTAAGGGTTTGTTGATAGGATGAGAGTAAAGTGATTATCCCTTTCTTATTATTGTCTCTACGTGCCTTGTTTTTTGCATCGTGGGACTCTAATTCTTCTTTGGTTGGTTTATTTCCCAATCCAAAGTAGAAGCTTTTCTCTAGGATAGTAAGTAAGAGAGATTTATTCATTCTTATTCCCAAAGGCATCCCTGGAAAGTAACTACACTTGAGCAAGATGTTGTTAACTATCCGAGTGGAAAATGGATCAAGCTTGAATGGTTCTTCAAAGTCTTCTTCCTTTTCAATTGTGAAGGTTGGCTCCATAGCGAATCCCCACATGTCCTCTTCATCATTATCATGGTTTATTTCTAAGAGTGATTGATCATTTATTGCTATTTTGAGTGGAGAAGCATGTAGAGTAATAGGAAGCCCTTGATATTTCAACCTAATCATTTGATGAAGTGAGGATGGTATTGCACCAAGCTCATGTATTAAAGGACGTCCAAGTAAAAGGTAGAATGTAGGTTTTATGTCCATAACATGGAATTCAACCATCTTTTGAATTGGGCTTGTTGTAATTAACAGTTCCACACACCGATCTTCTTGAATTGTCATAGGCCCTAATGCTTTGTTTTGTTGATTGGAAATCTTTTTCTGGATTTAGGCCTAAATATTTTGTCGTTTGTAATGGGCATACGTTTATAGCCGACCCATTGTCTACCAAAGTTAGAGGGATATTGTATCCCTTGCATCCCACAGTTAAGTACAACGCATTGTTGTGGGTAGTCTCTTTTGAAGGTGAATCATCATTAGTGAAAATGATTGACTTGTCAGATTTCTCGCTAGTAAGCAAGCAAACGAGGTCCAGAGGGGTTGTGTATGTGCTTACAAACAAAGCCATTAAAGCGTTCATGAAAGAATTCCTATGTTCTTTAGAAGTACTTAGGAGTTCCAAAACGCTAACATTCGCCTTGGAATGGCAAAGTTGTTTGACCAATGGATCTTCCACCTCAAGTGAAGGTGGTATTGTATTTTGTATTTAACCTTAAACTTGATTTTGTATGGTCGAAGATCCATTTGGTGGTGGTGCTTGGTAGACTTGCCCAAAACGAGTTAAATGATCTATCTCATTTGGGTTAGTCGTAGGACTCATAAACCAACTTTCTTCTAGAGGCTTTGGATGTGCCTCCATTTTAAGATGTTCCATGAGTTGTGCTTGATGTCATTGTTCATCTAAGAAGAGATTCGATAAATCTTGCGATTTCCCCAATAAATGATCCCAGTCAAGCGCTCCATTTGTTTCATTTTGTAAACAAGATGGAGGTGGGGCAGCGGCATACTTAGTGACATATAAGTCTTGAAAGTCGTCGTCCAATAGTCCACATACTTCATTAGTTGCCCCTATGAGTATTGTAGATAGAGGTTCTCCTGTGGGTGTGATATAGTCCAAAGGATTGAATATATCACTTCCCATATGGTCTTCATCGATGTGAAACACCCCCTAAGGGGGATGCATTATTGTTAGGTTTAGGCGAAGGAATTCTCCCATCATCTACTAAATCTTGTATTTTGTGCTTTAAAACATAGCAAAGTTCAGTATCGTGTCCAACGCCTATATAATAAGCACAATAAGCACTACCATTCCATTGAGGAAACCTCCTTTCTGGTGGAGTGGGTGGTGTTGGCCCTGTTAGCGCAAGTAAGCCTTTTTCATTTAATTTTTCTAACAAATTTTTATAGCTTACAGGAAATGGAGTAAATTTTCTCTCTTTTGTCCATATTTTTCTAGGATCGTCATATTGATTTGTGTTATTATATTGCGCGGAAGTCGCAAATACGTCAATAAAGGATGATGCATTATCATTCCCCTTCTTGTAGTTATTCTTTGGTTGATGATGATAATGAAGTTTGTTTGCTTTTTCTTTAGCAAGATCATCTTTAATACTAGTAGCCACAGAATAGACCTTTTGAAAAGTGTTTAGACCAACTTAACGTAGATGTTTGTTGTACTTTTCATGACAGTTGTCAATGAATTTTTGTACTAACTCGAATTCAGGAGGCCTTTGGGCAAGGTGGGCCACCTTTTCTCGCTATCTACCATAGAACACAAGGAAACCTTCATTGTCGCCTTGCATAAGCATCTCGAGTTCACGTAAAATTGACTTGAACTCTACGTTACTCTCATATTGAGTGATGAAAGCCGAAACTACATCGTCCAATGTCACTTTAAATTTTTTACCTAGCCCATAGTACCACTCTCTTGCGGTTGGGTCTAGTGATAAAGGGACAGTCAAAGCATCAAGCTTAGAATCAACTCCCTTTAGTGCCATAGTGCCAGTAAAACACATTAAATGATTTTGTGGATTATTGGTCACCTTAAATATTGGCAAGTCCGTAGCTACAAACTTTCTGGTTAAGCAAGTCCTGGGGGAGGAGAAAACTTTTCTGCGTTAAAGTACTTGTTCCCCATTATATAACGAAAAACTAGCTTCTCCAACGACATTTCTTTGATGGATAATTGCTCCATCTTTTATTGTAAGGCTAAAGTTTCAGCTTTTTTCTTTTCAGCATTTTCCATCTTCTTAATTCTTCTCTCCTCGGCCTCTTGAGCCTTTTTCTCTCTCAAACGAAGAATCTCTTATTGAAGTTTTCGAGCCGTTTTTTATCATCGTTTTTTTTTCTAATTTTTTTTTTGACCTTTTTTTTATGTTAACTTTTGAATATGACACTAAATCACGAAGAGACAACTTCGTAATTGGGAACCTAGACCAAAATAAAAAAAATAAGAAAAAATAAGACTATCCTAACACGTTGCACATAGTCACATAATCACATAAGCATGTCATAAGTCATGATTCATGCAATGTCATTCTAAGGTAAAAAAAGGCTTGGGTGTCCAAAGGTGTTAACTCATGAAATTGCTCTCCCAACATTTTGTTGGTGATATGGGTGGGATGATTGTTATTGATTTTGGGATAGACGCCTAGTGTTGGCGACCCCTGGTCAATGAGCCAATCCCCAATGGTTTAAGTGTGATATGCTTATGCATGATGCAATCTTGCTTGTTTTGTTTTTACTCTTGTGCAAAAGGAAGATATTATGCGTTCAAGTCTCGCTCTCTAACTAGAGATTATCAAAGTTAAATCTTGTTACAACCCATAGGCAACCTAGTGTTGGACACCTTGGACCATAACTACGAAATAATCATGTAACCTCTAAGTCCCCAGTGGAGTCGTCACTGTAAGGAGGGTGATCCCATCGTAAGAGGTACTCTCCTTAAATTCCCTTGACCACTTAAAAGCCTAGGACTTTACACTTGTTAGGGTGTAGTAGGATTTGAATTCCTAACGGTTTGGAGGACCTTGAATTAGAATTCATTCTATCATTATGGTTTTTTGTAAGAAACAAGTAGAAGTCGCCAATGAGTTTTAGGAAAAACTCATAACCTCGTTCATGCCTTTCTTTCATGTGGAATTCATGGAATAATTAGCACTAATCTTAAGTTTACCCATGCCCAAATTGGTCTATAAACCAGAAATGAGTTCTGGAGCGAGGGTACTAAGATAATGTTCCCTTTAGAGGGGAATCGTCATCCTAGCCCTAGTACGGTCTCTACTAGCTCTTCCTTTTTTACAATTTCATCACCAAACAATATATGCAACGTGTAGGGAATATTTCAAGCATTACCTAAAACTTAAACCCCACTTTGATCATACACTAAAGTACGGTGGCGTCCAAAGGGAAAGAAGATAGAGCAAAAGAGTCGCCAACAAGTTTTTTTAGAACCGTTCACGAGGTGAAGGTTACACCCCTTAACGATCCAGGAGATCGTTAACTCCAATAGGTCTAGAACCATGACTGGTAGTTCGGGGATGAAGGTACAAATCCAACCTAAAAGAGATTGAACCTGCCCTACTAATAGGCCTCTACTTTATTCTGATCGTATTCATGTGCACTTTCTGACTAACATACAATCAATAGGATTTAACCCTAAACCTATTTATCTATGTTGGTTGAGTATTAATGCATAAATAAAACTATTATTGGAGATCACTTGAATTATAATCATATTAACCCTAAACAAGATTATTAATTATCTTATTAAGCATGATTACAAGTACCAATTCCCTTTAAACATGCATAAAAGGCGTGATAAAGCAATAACAAATAAATATCAAGCAACATAATAATAATCATAACAATTATAATCATAATTAAAATAATCATGTTAAAGCATAGTAATAGCAAGATCCTAGGAATGATACTAACAAGATTAATAACAAACTCTAGCATGTCACTAAGCAATAAAAATCAAAGCTTTATCCTAACATGATAGTAACATGAACATTAGGAAGAAAATAGGATGCATCGTAGGAAACACAATTGTCATATTTGATATTATCTTCTTTACCCTAAACATGATACTAAGAATTTATTGTTGTCACCCTAAACATCAGATTAATAAAAACATTCTAACATGATACTAGGAATTAACAATCTAAGCATGATTTCTACATCATAATATCAATTAAACAATTAAAGCACTTACTTGGATGCCTCGTACCTCTTTCTAATAAAACAATACACGCGTTAGTAACTTCAAGGAAAATATAAACAATAATTAAATTAAATAATTGAAATAGAGATTTGGGACCAAACCCTCAGAAATTAAAACCTTTCACGTTTAGGGCGAAGGCAACTTCGAACTTGGCTAGGTGTATCTAAGTCTTGTGAGTGCGGAATTTTGTATGTGAAAGGGTAGTTGGTTTAGAAGAGAGAGAGAGAGAGAGTAAGCATTAGTTTTGAGAGAGAAAATAATAAGAATTGATGAGATTTGGTGATTCAAGACGGAGTTTTTAAGAGGCTATTTATAGAGAAAATCAGCTAAAAAGATAGAAAATCGAACCAGAGTTCTGACGTGAAAAAACGGAGTTAGCGCCAGACACTAACATTAGTGCTAGGCGCCAAGCTTAGCGTCGGGCGCTAATGCTGGCATTAGGCGCTAATTAGGTTTTTGACGCGTTTTCTAAAACCAGATAGAATATAACCGTACAAGAGGATAAATCGTATTTTCCTCAAAAACACTCTTTTATTCTGATTAAAACTCTAAAAAGTCAACAAAAATCAATTTATCAATGCTAATTGAATTAGGAATGAAAAGAACCTTCTAAAAGAATCTAGAAGACTAAAATCATTCCTAATTGCATTAGGAATGATAAATCCATATTAGGCCCTCGTCTAGATCATTGGGCCGCATATAAGGTTCAAATCGGGCCCAGTTTAGTAATTTGGCCATAACTTCCTCAATATTCATCGTAATTGGGCTTATAATATATCGTTGGAAATCTCTTTTCAAGCCCTATACAACTATACTACTATTGGACCCATATCATGGACCAAACAAACTGAATTGGGTGTTTTCTTAAAATAGGTTTTCAAAAACAGAGAGAAAAGAAAGGAAATTAAAACTATCCGCAACACTAGACTTTCCACACTTTCACTTCATTCGATTATGATTCGACGTGAAAGGTACTCATCACCGGGTTTGGTTTTGGGGAGACACAAATGATGTCTACAGAAGCGGCCACTTTGACTGAGTTTGGAGAAACGCTAGTTTCGAAAACAAAAGTAAAAAAAACGACAGGGACGGAGAATGATTCAGAACGTTCTACGATCCTAAATCACTCTTGTAACGCCGATACCTGCAAAACTAGCGTTAGTTAAAATAGATAAAAGAGTTAAGAAATGCGTATCTTGCACCATCAAGCACACGTCTCTAAAAGTAACCGATTTATTGCTGTATTTTTGTATTTTTGACCCCCTACAAGCTAGAGAATGCCGCCTGAAGACTGTCACGCTTGTAACTGTCTCCAATTCCGCCATGATAGACTTCTGCAAGCAAGAGAACCCCATCAAAGTCAACTTCGCTTGAAATCACCTCCAGCTGTTTTGTTATCATATTCCGCAAGCCAAGGAACACGATCAAAGACAACTTCGCTTGAAATCACTTCCAGTTGTTTGTGACAACTCTCCGCAAGCTAGAGAACGTTGCCAAAGATATACTCGCTTGAAGCTATCCTCATTTGTTGCGATAACATTTTGAAGAAAATTACCGAAGACCTACGCTTGTCGATCTTTAAAAGCTCGCTTGAACTTTGCTTCCGTTATGCCAGTACGTCGGCTCTTCTGCTATTTTTTGAATCTGTATGTCGGTGCCTTGCACGAAATGAACCAGTATATCGGTGCCTTGCTGAATGAACCTGTATGTCGGTGCCTTGCAATGAGCAAATGCTTAGGCGCTTTAAGCTAAGTGAGACGATCATTCATCAGGTCGATCACTTTATGTAAATGTAATCAAGCCGAATACTAAAATCATGTCAATTGCTTAGAGAGGCTAACTGGTGTACCAAGGAGCCCAAAATATATTGCAAGAGGTTGAAACAACCTTACTGAGTGGCTGAACAGTCTAGCGCCGCTGAAATATTACTAGCATCGAATATTTGGCGGTAGCGCCAGACGCTGGTACTAGCGCCAGGCACTAAGCCTTATCGACTGACGCCAAGGTATGTCGCTTGGCGATAGAGTCGAATTTTCCATAAATACCCTTCTATTCTTCATTTTCGGTGCTGTTGTTCGCGTTTGTGCTCGAGAATTGCTCAGAACTTCATTTGGCTCGTTCTTGCTCGTTTCTCAATCAAATTTTCTCAAATTTGTTGAAAATCAAAGCTTATTCCATCCATTTTCCCGATATATGTAAGTTTCCTCCAAACTCATGCCGGTTTTAATGAATTTTGAATGTATTTGTTCATAAATTTCTTGAAAATTCGAAACTTAAATTGCTAAATTTTCTTTGTTTATCAAATTTTATGCCATGAAATTGCTTGATTATGTTTATATATTGCTGTGGGAGTAATTTGAGACTTGTTTGACTCAATTTGGTGAAGAAACGATCAAATCACCATTGTTGGACCTCTTAAGGTCAAGAAGACAATGTGGCTTGTTCTTGACGTCTTTGCTAGCAATTCTTGTCTAATTTGTCTCAAAAATTACTATAGTATTGTAAAAAATTGTTTGAATTCTTAAAAAATGTCTTGTATGCTCAATTCGAATTTGTGCTCTATTTTAGTACTACGTACTGTTTTTTTGCGAACATAGTATCATGAGGCTAGGCGAACCTTATATACTATAGAACCTTAATTTATGATGATTTTGCACAATGTAGCATGGCTAGACAACAAGGTTCGGGTTTGCGGTCCCTAGACGTTTGACGGGAGCATGAGCCCGTAGAGGACGACGCTGATCCGTCCACTTCACTCGGCCGACTCCCTGAGTGGGATGAGCGGACTTTGTACTTCTCTCCCGTCCACCACATTTCCGAGAGGGTGAGATAGGGCATCACCGTTAGGAGGACGCGCTGCCATGGTTCCGGTTACGACACCTTGGGCGACCTGTACAAGATGCAAATCGCAAATGACGACAAGGCAAGACTTCTACGGGAGTCTTGCGGACTGACTGCACTCTTCGAGACCTCAGAGGCCATGATTGCCTCTAGCGGGGGTCACCATGTGGTTTGTGCTCTGTTGGAGTTCTTTTGGGACACCACCAACACTTTCTACTACCCTTGGGGTGAGATGATGGTCATCCCGACCGACTTCAGTCTCATTATTGGACTAGAATTTAGCTATGTGGCGCTGTCGTTCGATAACGAGATCAGCGTATTTTCTCTCGAGGTCGAGGAGCTGTTGGGTCCGATTGCTGTTCGGGCTCAAGCTGAGGTGGAGTCGACTTAGTTCAGCGCAAGGGGGATTCGTCGCTCGACTCTAGCAGCGAATTTTGATAACGATGTGACTACCCGAGAGCAGCGGGTGCGCATCTTTGTACTCATCTTACTGTCAGGTACGTTCTCCCCTGACAAGGGTATTAGAGCGCTGCTTTACTACCTTCTTGCTTTCCGTGATCTACACCGGGTCAAGACTTACGACTAGGCCAGCTTGGCCTATGCTGACTTCATCCGAGCGTTGCGGGACTCGTGTCGACATCGGTCCTTGACCGGGAACGTTGCTCTATATGGTTTTTGGAGGGTCATAGAGGTATACTTTATTTCATGTAAAGTGTAACTCTAAGCTTTAGTTAGCACTCGCTAATAATTTTTGCCTTTTGTAGATCTGAATCTACGAGTACTTTCCCTCAGCTGCGGAAGAGAGACCGTCGCCGCGCAGGTTTCCAGTGACTGCTTCCTGGGGAAGCCGCCGTGTTGGGATGTCCACTGCTTATGTCCGAGATTGGATCATCTCGGTATGGTTCTTTATGTATTTGAACATTTTGTGATACTTTTGATAGATTCTTGTCTGATAGGCGTTCTTTGCAGGAGCCTAACGTGCTGTACCGACCGTGGATTGACTTAGCTGTCCCTGGGCTAGCCGCGTAGTATTCTACTAAGCGTCGCTATTTCTTGGGGACCTATGGAGCGATCGCATATCTTGGGGAGAGGGTTGCTATTAAGCATTCCTCGAACACTTTTGTCGTTCCTACTCCTCCATCGCGCCACATGTTTAATGTCACGAGGTTAGTGAGCATGTCAGAGGGAGATGGTACCCCTTGGCGATCTTACACGATCCCCGGGCGATGCTATGAGGAGGAGCTAGTGTCGTTGTAAGCTCCAATCCCTGTACCGACAAAGGAGGTGGCCGTATGATTTTTAGTTTTTTACTTTTCGTTAAGTAGCCCCAAAGTATTGCTTTACTGATTTTGACTTGCTTTGTCAGGGTGGACCTGCTGAGTTCGTGCCACCTCGTATGTCCATCCACTACCAGGGGACATACGGCTCGATTGAGGAGATGATTCCTCCGGATCCTAAGGGCGAGCGCTTTGTGGAGCGGTCGATTCCTCGTCACCAGACTCGGGTAAGCTTATTTATTTGCAACTTTTGTCGATATATGCTATGGATGTTTACTAACTTACTTCGTTTCCACGGCGATGGCACGATGCATAGATGCCTTTCGGAGCCTGCTCGTCCGGACGAGGAACGTGGCTACATGTCGTCGAGACGACGCCGTCCAGGAGGTAGCTTCCTTTCTTGTGTTTTGCGTTACTGCTTCTATTTTGCATATTTCTGATCTTGTCTTCTTTTGCAGGGTCAACCTATTCCTTCTCGTACCCGTACAAGGCCTGAGGTCCGGAGGGAACCGGCAAGGTCTAGCTCGAGACGTCGCCGCACTAGTTCGGGTGGTCGGGGCGGTCATTCTGAGGTTGCCCGTACCGAGGCGGTAGAGGGCTCAGGCACTTCATCTCAGGGTGCACATGTTGCGCCGGTAGGCCAGGGAGAGGCTACCTCGACTCTTAGAGGTGGTGGGATGTACGAGGACGGATCGTCATCGCAGCAGCCTCCGCAGCCTCAGCCTCAGGTTGATCTTGGGTGGACGGGTCCTGTGCTGAGTTTTCCATCTCCCGATGAGACCGGAGCTGGAGCTGGATCTAGTGGTGAGGTTACTCCTCGTGCGGCGCAGTTTTATGAGATGATGGGTGTACGTCCCCTGGCGCCGTAGTTTGTTCCTATGCTTTTTATTATTTTATTTTTACTTTTATAGAACTTTGCCTTTATTTAGACTCATTATTTAAACATGCTTGTATATACATACTATTTTGAGTTTATTCATCATTTATCGTTTTTCATTTTTTATTTGTATGTGCATGTTTGTGTTTGCAAAGAATTGTGAAAATTAATTTTGCGCAAAAATTCTGTTATTTTTCTTATTGATGGAGGGTATCCGACTTTCTCCCCCAAAAGAAAAAATGAAAAAATCAAAATAAAAAAAATATTGGAGTTGTAAAAATTTGGAAATAAAATCCGAAAAATAAATATAAGTAATATAATGGTTATATTAATTAAGAAAAATAAATAAATGAAATTTAGAAAAAGATATAAAAGAAGAATAAAAAGACCGTAAAGTCATCGGTCAAACTCGAATAAGGCCAAAAAAGCGGTTTCGGAAAGCTCGTATTTTAAAACACTTTAGCGCCACCTGGCGCCACGTGTTTTGGTGTAGCGCCAGGCGCTACGCGTAGCGTTAGGCGCCAGGATCTGGCGTTGGGCGCCAATGTATGGCGTCTGGTGCTTATGAGCGCTGACTCTAAATCCTTCCCAGATTAAAACTGCGCCGATTTTGTGTATAAATAGCCCCCTGTCCAGCCGATTTTCTTCATAATTTCAGCAGATTAAAAACTTTCTTAGCTCTTGAAAAAAAAAAAACATGTCTCTAGTGTCTAAAAATTTTACCAACTTCACTCATGAATGGTGTCGGTCTCTTAATGCCAAGGAGAGAAAACAGTTAGATGTGTTTCACCTGGGGGGTATTAATAGTGTCAAAGGGGTTGATCTTGATTTAGATTTTATTCATACCGCTCTAGAATATTGGGATGTGGATACTCATTGCTTTATATTAGGGTATTATGAAATTAGCCCTTTGCCGGAAGAATTCGGTGTTATTTTAGGCTTCCCGGCATTAGATCTTGTAGTAATCCCTAGAATAAACAAATATTATTATAAGGATTTTGAACGCTTCTTCAACTAAAAAGACAAAGATCTAACAAAAATAGTAGATGGTAGTGTATAGGGTAGCTCCCACTGAACTATCGCTTAGCCCCCAGGGTGCGCACTCATCGCCGAGTAAGCAACTAAAGAAGGGCTCATCAGCCCGGCAGAGTCAGCCCGCAAGGCTGACCAGGCTAAACTCTCCACGAAGGAGATAGTACGCCTATAAATAGAGGGTAAAGTACAACGGAAAGGAGGTGAGACACTCAAATTATTACACTTTCTATATCTCTCTAAGTACACTTTCTCTCTCTAAAGACTCTCGGACTTAAGCTTCGGAGAGGGGTTCTTCGAGCCACCCCCGAGGGCAGTTTACGTGTGCTAGGGACTAGTTAACTTACCACCATGGCCGGAGAAGAAACTATGCAAACACCCACGTCTAAAGCTAATGAGACCAACCAAACACCACAAAAAGCACCCCCAGTAACTAACGATCCAAAAGGATCCACCGGAAACCCCAAATCGACCATCTCACATAAAGCGAACCCCGTCGGATCAACATCAGCTACAGCTAAAGAAGTGGCGAAACCAATAGATCTGGTAGGATCCAACTCTATTTTCTAGTACGAAATGCCGTTAACTGATGCGAACAATGAACTTATTGTTTCAGCACCTGTAACCCAGAAACCACAGCCCGTGAATATGCCAGCCATTCTGCAGAACCTCTCTAAGTGCAGTAAGGAGCAACTGGCTGCAATGACGGCGGTCCTTACAAACATGGGTAAGGGAGCCGGTCCATCATCGGCAACGGCAGCTGTGCAGCCCGCAGTAAAAAAGCCGGAGGCCTCGACTCTCACCCCTGAGCAGAAGGAGCTCATTCAACTGAGAAAAAAAATATTGGAGCTGGAGGCTCGCAACCTGAACCGAGAATGGAGCGTGGAGTAAATAACCCCCACTCAGATTAGCCCGGAGAAACGGGTCCCGCGTAGCAGGTCACCGGCCGCAGAGCGGGGACCCAACCCGGAGAGAGGCAAACGAGCGCGAATCCAGGTTTGTTCCAGATGATTCATCATTTTGCCGGGAGATTCTGGAGGAACCCATGGAGAAGGTGAAGATGCCGAGCTGCAAATACAATATGACTACAACACGCAAAAGCCACATATCAGCTTTCGAGAATCATATGGTACTCTACACCATGACAGACTCAGTCTAGTGTAAGTCTTTCCCACCAACTCTGGAGGGGCTGGCAGCGGAATGGTACGACGCCATCCCTAAATGTTCTGTATACTCCTACAACCAGCTGAAGAGGATGTTCATGGAGCACTTCATAACCCTGGTGGACAGGACCAAGATGATAACCGAGCTGATGTCCTAGGTTCAAGGAAAAGACGAGCCCCTAAGGGATTTTATTACCAGATTCAACAAAGAGGCAACAACCATTCCAAACATGAGCCAGGAGGTAGCAATGTTGGCAATGCAGAGCGGTCTACTGCCAGGGTCACCCTTCAGAGCGTATATGGGGCATAAGAGCCTTAAAATGCTCGCGGAAGCGCTGGGTAAAGCGCACGAGTTCATCAAGGCAGATGAGACTGACAGGGCAATGCTGGGGAGGAAAGCAGCAGGAGACCTAGTCAGGCGAGCCGAGGTCACCCGGGTAGCGAACGCGCCCAGGGTGGACCAGCCAAGCAGGGGAGAGCAAATCCGCAGAGAAGCAGACAAGGTCGTAGGGCTGAGAAGATCCGATCCGCGGAGAGGGCCAAGGCCTTGGAAGTTTGATCAATACACCCCACTGACCCATTCAAGATCTCACATATTCAGCGTGAACAAAACTGATGATAAGTGGCAGAGGCCCCCAAGGATGATAAACAGAGGCCGTGATACCAGTAAGTGGTGTGACTTCCATAGGGACCATGGCCACACCACTGAGGAGTGCACACACTTGAAGGACAACATAGAGGACTTAATCAGGAGAGGATACCTGACCCAATTTAAGCAGCGTAATGATCCTCCCAGAAGGAGGGAGGAGGATAGAGCGGGTCGAGCTGACCGCAGAGGAGGACATAGGGGTCCAGCAGGAGACAGGGACAGAGATAGCAAGCTAGAGGGCAGGGTGTATGTGATCTGTGGAGGACCAGTACATGGGGGGACAGTCAACAGAACGCGGGCTGACCTAAGGGCAATGATACATCAGATTAATGACAATGACAAGCGTAGATGGCCACCCCTTCCTTCGCAGCCACGAGCCATGTTTGATAAGTATGACCAGAAGGGCATAATTTACCCTCATGACGACCCGTTGGTGGCAACAATGAGAATTGCAAACTGGGAGGTGGATAGAATACTGATAGACGGAGGCAGCTCAGCCAACATCATCTACATCAGTGCGTTCAACAAGCAGAAGTTGGACATAAAGGATCTAAAGAGAGTAAACTACGAGGTCACCGGGTTTAATGGCTCGGGGCTTACCCCAGAGGGAATAATCGAGCTCTCAATCCGAGTAGGAGAGAGGTCAAGAAGGTGTGATGTCCGAGCAGAATTTCTCGTGATAAACTCTCCCTCACCCTACAATGTAATCATGGGAAGACCGCTCATCCACAAGATATGCGGGGTGGTATCCCCTTACCACCTAGCGATGTCTTACACAACCAATGAGAGGCTATCAACAAAGCTCAGGGGAAGTCAAAAGACAGCTCAACAATGTTACATAACTACCTTGAAGCAGCCCGCCAAAACCAGACAGCAGTCAGGTTCTGATAGAAGACTCCCTGAGCAGCCTGAGAGGAAGTCAAGGAAGAGAAAGCGTGAAGAGTATCAGAGGGAGAAGGATAAACAAAAGTTGGCAATGGAAAACTTCGAGCCTGCGAAAGAAGAAGTGGCCAGACCACTTCCTAGCGAAGAGCATGTCATGGTCGAGCTCACAGAAGGTGATCCCTCGAGAGCAGTGAAAATCGGAAAAGACATTGATCCAGGAGTGGGGGTCCACCTCATAGAGCTGCTGAGAAAGAATAAAGACATTTTTGCATTTTCTGCATATGAGATGCCCGGAATTGATCCAGCGGTCATGGTACATAGGCTGAATGTGAAGGAGGACATTAGGCCAGTCAGGCAGAAAAAGCGAAGCTTCTCCACGGAGAAAAACCAGGCAATCCAAGAAGAGGTGGAAAAACTCTTGGAAGCAGGATTTATCGAACCCTGTGACTATCCTGAATGGTTAGCCAACGTGGTCATGGTGAAGAAGGCAAATGGTCAATGGAGAATGTGTGTCGATTTCACATACCTTAACAAGGCCTGCCCGAAGGACTATTACCCATTGCCACGAAAAGATCAACTGGTAGACTCAACGAGCGGGCACGCCCTGCTAAGCTTTATGGACGCCTTCTCAGGGTACCACCAGATTAGCCTGCACAAGCCAGACAGGCAAAAAACTGCATTCATCACTGAAGAGAGAGTATACAATTACATAGCTATGCCCTTCGGGCTGAAGAATGCGGGGGAAACTTTCTAGAAGGCAATGGATAGAGTGTTCCTCCACTAGAAAGGACGAAATGTTGAAGTATATGTTGACGACTCAATTGTCAAGAGCGTCACGCAGGCTGGACATATCATGGATTTAGAGATGCGTCTTTGGAGTGAGCTCGGGAAAGTTCTTGGTTTTTCTGATTAGCGAGAGAGGAATAGATGCAAACCCGGAAAAGATCGAAGCAGTTCTCAACTTGCCCGAGCCTTAGAGCATTAAGGATGTCATGAGGTTGACAGGCAGAATGGCCGCACTGACAAGGTTCATCAGTAAGTTAGCAGACAAAGCCTTACCATTCTATTATTTATTGAAAGGAAACAGGGAATTCAAATGGGGAGCCAAGGAGAAAGAAGCCTTTGAGGGCATCAAGGAGCATCTGACTAAGCTCCCGACAATGATCAGCCCGGAGATGAGAGAAAAGTTGCAGTTATACATCTCAGCATCAATACAAACAATTGCAGCCGTTCTGCTGGTAGAAAGACAAAAACAACAAAGGCCAATATATTTCGTGAGTCACGTGCTGACTGACGTAGAGCAAAGATATGCCCTGGTAGAAAAGTTAGCCTTCGCAGTGGTCACGACAGCAAGAAAGCTAAAACCATACTTCGACGCGCATATAATAGAGGTCCTCACAAACCACCTGCTGGAAAAAGCATTACAACAGATGGATGCATCAGGCAGACTCTTGAAATGGGCAATTGAACTTTCCGAGTATGAATTCGAGGTCAAGCCTAGAGCAGCCATCAAGGCACAAGCTCTAGTAGACTTCATAGTAAAAGCCTCTTATGAGGAGAAGGAATGCGGCATTGGAGTCAGGAAGGTGGAAGTGGATGGGTCCTCAGCCCAAACGGGGAGTGGAGTAGGAGTCATAATGACGTCTCGAGAAGAAAACATATTCGAGTATGCCATCAAGTTCAAGTTCAAAGCGTCTAACAAAGAAGCAGAGTACGAGGCGACGCTAGCAGACTTGCGTATGAGCCTCGCAGCCGGAGCTCGTAAAGTACACCTACAGACTGACTCTCAGCTCGTTGCCAGCCAGCTGCAGGGGGCATACGAGATAAGGGAAGCCACTATGATGAAATATGTGACCAAAGAGAAAGAACTGGCAACCCGGCTAGTCCATTTCCAGATAGACTTAGTCCCCCGAGTAGGAAACTCTCAGGCTGATGCCTTATCTAAGTTGGCCAGCTCCACCTTGCAAAGCCTCACGAGAACAGTGATGGTCGAAGTGTTAGAAGAAAGTAGCATTGCCGAAAAGGATCAGGTAAACTGCATTGGGAGTTGGAGAGCCTGGTTCTCTGACATCTTGGCATACAAGCTTCAGGGCTTGCTGCCCGATGACGAAGTACATGCTAAAAAGGTGAAGAGAGATGCAAATTGGTATGTGGTGATGAATGGAGAGCTTAACAAGAAAGGCTTTTCAAAGCCACTGCTGCAGTGTATCCCAGAATGGGAGCAAGAGGGTATCATGGAAGAAGCCCACTCCGGGATATGTGCCAATCACATTGGCGGGAAAGCATTGGGAGTGGAGGTCCTTAGAAGAGGGGCATATTGGCCAATTCTCACACAGGACACACTGGCGTATGTTAAAAAATGCGACAAGTGTCAGAAATATTCACCAGTCATAAATCAGCCAGCAAACGATCTAACTCCGATCCTCAGCCCGATCCCGTTCGCTCAATGGGGAATGGACATATTAGGACCCTTTACCACTGGGTCGGCGGGCAGGAAGTATCTTATTGTGGCAGTTGATTACTTTACGAAGTGGATAGAGGCTGAGTCCACCAAATACATAAATGCAACCCAGGTCAGAACATTTATATGGAAGAACGTCATCACCAGATTCGGGGTGCCACGGTGCATAGTCTTCGATCATGGGTGTCAGTTTGACTGCGACACCATAAAGGATTACTTGGGAGACATGGGCACCAAGTATGCAAGTGCCTTAGTCTGCCACCTGCAGAGCAACGGCCAAGCAGAAGCACCAAACAAGCTGATCCTGACAGCCCTACAAAAGAAGTTGGAAGAATACAAAGGTATGTGGGCAGACTTAGTCACAGAAATCTTGTGGGCAAATAGGACCACAGAGAAGGAGGCAACTGGTAAAAGCCCCTTCACTTTGACCTACGGGGTCGATGCAGCTGTCCATGTGGAAGTACAAATACACATCCTAAGGATACAACACTATAAGCAGTAGGGGAATGAAAAGCGCATGCCTGGAGGAGCTAGATTTCCTGCCGGAAGTAAGACTAAAAGCGGCCCTTAAGCTAGCAGCCCAGAAGAGCAGGATCTCAAAAGCTTTTAACAAGAGGGTCAAGCATAGGGAGCTCCTTCCAGGAGACCAAGTGCTCAGGAGGACAGTAGCAGCTGAAAGAGGAAATCTGCATGGAAAGTTGTCAGCAAACTGGGAAGGCCCTTTCATCATCCATGAGCAGGTTAGCCCTAAAGCGTTCCTCCTTGCAGATCAAGAAGGTCAGGTCTTAGGAAACAGTTTCAATGCTGATGTGTTAAAGAAATACTTTGTTTAATTAGCTCGATATATAGCTGCTTTAAGCTTGATGCACTTTTACTCAGTCTATGTCATGTTAACTAAGGCATTTAAGCCATTTCTATTCAATGAAATACAAGCCTCTGCGTGAGGAGTATGTAGCATAAATCTGTTTATTATAGTATGCCCAAGCATCATATACTAACATGCAGAAGTCAAACAAGAATAATAGTAAACCGTTAGACGCAAGAAGCACTATAGCACAAAATAACAACACAAAGGCATCCCTCCTTAAAACCTCACCTCACTTGCGAAAAGCAAAACATGGCACTTCCTCGGGGACGCCTGAGGAGGAGCCTGACACGTTCAGCTTGAGCAGGGGAGAGAGGAGGAAAAGAAGAGATGAGCTACATGGGCAACACTAAGGTCCTTTTAGTCCCATTTAGCACATTTCTTCGAGGGGGAGAGAGTAGGTGTGAACAGCCAAGCAATAAGCCCTTATAAAAAAAAAATAAGCAGGAAGCGTAAACAAGCTGATTGACATAAATAAGTCTCAACACGAACAAGCTGATTGACATAAATAAGTCTCAGCACGAACAAGCTGATTGACATAAGTCTCAGCACGAACAAGCTGATTGACATAAATAAGTCTCAGCACGAACAAGCTGATTGACATAAATAAGTCCCAGCACGAACAAGCTGATTGACATAAATAAGTCCCAGCACGAATAAGCTGATTGACATAAATAAGCCTCAGCACAAATAAGCTGAACGACATAAACAAGTCTCAGCATAAACAAGCCGCAGCATATGCAAGCTGACTGACATAGATAAGTCGCAGCAAAACAAGCCGGTGACACAGGCAAAATAGATAAAAAAGCTGATTGACACAAACAAGTCTCATCAAGGGTAAGCCAAACAGCGCTAAACTAAGTGTACCAACCAGTACGCAGACGAAACCTTTGGCCAAAGCCAAATGAAGTATGCAATGCACAAACACTTGAAGCAGGCAGAATAGGGAAGATAAAATATAAAAAAAAAAACCCTGCTGAAACGCAGCGGAACGCAAACGGAACAAGAAAGCGCTAAACAACCAAATCGAAAGGATAGAGAGGCCCAACCTACGAGGCCCTACCAAATATAGCAAAAATGCTGCGACGAGATCTGGATACTACTAAGAGATATTAGATTGTGGGAAAATGTGCAAACAACGAAATAAGTAACAAAATAAGGCACCAGGAGAAGATTATAAAGAGCATACATTATAAGGCTGAACCCCTGCCCACCAAGGCAGAGTAAACATTCAGCAAGTCAGATACAAGGCAAATAAAGCTGAGACCTCGTCCACCAGGACAAGGAAACACTCAGCAAACAAAGTTGGTAAATCACAAATTCAGGTTAAGCTTGGCAGACCCAGCAACAAAAGACAAAGTATTCTGAAAATACACAGAGAAATATAAATCTTTGGCAGCTATACACCCCAAAGATAGTAACAAAAGCTATGTAGTTACAACAAATCTAGGTGAGGGAAACTCAGAGGAACCACTGGAGTAGGAGGGTGACAACCTCCATAACCTTTATTGATCATCGGTTAGAGACTCCACACCAATAGCTGCAGCAACGTCGGATAGAGAGGCACCTCTAAGTTCAGCACAGCCTGATTGGAAATCTTGCAGCCCGCAGCGCGAGGGTGATCAGCAGGGAGATCGAACAAACCAGCTTCACCTGCAGCTTCAACCTTGGCTCAAAAGGCGTTAAAGCGAGCCTGCTGCTCTTCACCCTCACCATACAAACTGCTAACGCATCGAGCCGCAGCTTCCCACCCTCTATCATGGCGATCAGCAAGGAGTTTGGCAAAAGCAGGAGAAAACGCAAAAGACTTGAGCGCCTTCCTCCTAGCAACCTCCAGCGCAGTAGCGTGCGCAGCCTGCAAGTCCGCCACCTCCGCCTCTAACGTCTTCACCCTAGCCTGAGAAGTCCCCAACTGCTCTTGGCAGCCCTTCAGCTTGGTCTGAGTGAAATGAAATTCTCCCAATTGGAGCTACAGGGCATCCGCCTTCTCTCTCAGAGGAGTCACCTCATTGGCCATAGTGTCTTTCTCAGCCTGAGCCTGCGGAGCCTTTAGAGTCTTCTAGGAAAGGGTTATGCCTTGGTTCTGGTACTCCTTCTCCACTAACAGCAAAGCATTAGATAAATCACCCACAGACATAACAAGCTGCAGTAAAGGCAGAGAGGAAGAGTTAGCTAAAGTAGAAGCTTATAGAAGAAGTTAACAATGAAAAGTAAAGCATGATAATAAGTACGACAAGACAACATCTGCAACACAAGCAAAGAATAGCTGAAACAAGAAAAAGAAAAACTAAAAGCAGAGACTAACCCTCTGCAAGTCATGGCAGGCAGTGGCCACTGGAAGGCTGACTGAGCTGCGCGTAGAATCCGTAGGGAGACGAACCCCCTGAGTCAGACGGTATCCCAGAGTACCGCCCTTCTAAGGGTCGTCTACATATAAAGACTCATCAGTCCTCACATTCATCAAAGGCCGAATAGGAGTGTTCTCAGCTCCAGAAGGGCAGAGTATAGGGCGTAGATGGATGTCAATTGGGACTTCAGCAAACATAATGGCCCCAGTAGGGCGGAAAGTCCTTCTAGCAGAAAGAGAGAACGTAGAAAGAGGATTCTCAAAGGCATCACTCAGGAACTAGTGAACGCAACAGTTAAGCTCACTGGAACTCTGAGTGTCTCCCCTACCTACGTTCCCACCTAGGTGCCCATTGTTGGCAGAAGTGGAAGCAAAAGGGTCTAGGCCAGGAGAGGTGCGAGCCTTTTTCGCCTCAGGTTCATCCCTAGCAGGGGGAGAAGACATGGGATCATCCTCCAAGTCAATCACTGGACGATCGTGCTGGAGAGAAACCGCAACCCGAGAGAGCCCACCCCGGGTGGCGCTTCGGAACCGCCCCCTCAGCCCGTAGGGACGCGGCGGGATCCTTGGAAGCTCCATGGCAGATTCATTAGGGAGCTGAAAATCAGTAGCTGCAGCAGAAAGGACTGCAACGTCCTTCGCAGCAGTGGTATCAATAGTAGAAGTAGGATAGAGCAGAACATGCTCAGCAGAGGAGACAGGTATTTCACCTGCAGCAGTGGTCTCAATCCCCTAAGAGGGAAATTGGAGAACACTGTCAGCAAAATCATTGGCAGTAGCCTTTGATTCTTCAGAAGCTTGTTCACATTGCCTCTTGGCAGCAAAAGTCTGAGGTGCCACCCGGCCGGAAGCCGCGACAGACTGCTTCTCAAGGGAAGCAGTAGGCGCCACTAACGCCTCAGAATCTGAAGCCATCTTTCGAGGAGCAGGGCGAGTCTCACGCCTGCTCCCAACAGTAGAAGATGAGGGCTCTGGCTCAGCGCGGCTGGACCCAGCACGCTCACCAGTGGCCGCGGTACCAACAACAGCCCTCAGCTCAACGGGAGCCAAACGCACCTCACCCTTCAGGGAGCCCGCATACACCTCCAGCGTATCAAACAGCTGAGGAGGGTTCTCAGGAGTGGCAGTCAAGGGGTCCTTCCAGTTATCAGGCAACCCGAGCATGCTTTTGTCGAACTTGTCATAGCCTAAAAACTCAAAATGACAAAAAGTCAAGAATATAAAAAAAAGGGGGGGGGGAAGAAAAAAATGAAAAGAAGGAAATCAGGAGAAAGCTGTTCATTACCCACAATGTAAATGGAAATAGGCAGCCAGACCTTGGGAAACTTGGAGTCACCTGTCCCCGCTCCCTGCAGAGCCTCAAATGCCTCCGTCTCACGAGCAGGTTCAGAAGGAGAAGCTGTGACCCCAACCATGTTGGTGCGAATCTCTCTGAAGTTGCGAAGAGCAGTAAAGTTGGAAGGCACCTTCACCCAGAAAAACTTACCAGTCCAATCCCTGAAACGCCCTAGTTTTGGGTAGGACAAGACTCTACTCTCTTTGGGAGCAACATAGTACCACCCTTACTCAGTCCCAGAGGCTGATCTCTTCAGACTCATGAGAGACTTGAACAAATGGAGAGACTCAGGGTACCTCCGAAACCTAGGGAACCATAGCAAGCAAATCAGAGTGTGTAGGGAGGCAGGATGAATCAGAGATATACAGATGTTAAAAGCACGCAGCAACTTCTCTAAATTAGGGTCTAAAGGGAACCTTAAACCCAAGTCAAGCTGCGAGGCAAATACAGCAATGTGACCTGCAGGGGGGGGGTCGATAACTTAGCACCATTAGCAGGTAGAACCAGCTCGTAGCCCTCCCCAAAACCGTAAAATTTCTGCCCTACAGCAGCCAGATCCAGCCTCTCAGCGTCCTTACGCCAACTAGAATCTAGCACATAGCTCTTAGGCACATAGCACTTGTCGTCAAGGAAGAACTCAGTTTTGCCCTCCGGTACGGGCTTAACAACATAAGTAGGCCGGCATTCGAAGTATGAGCGATCACCAGGAGATTCAGCCATCCTACTTGATTAAACTGCTGGGGAGGGAGAAGGTGTTGGAGTCCTAGTATTCCAACCACGCACTACATAATGATCAAACTGATGCATGTCAGCCATGTCATCAAGCCAAGCAAAACTGTTTAAAGGCTGAACATGGGGAATGGGGCTAACAAGAGACACAACAGGGGGATTGGCCTTAACAGCTTCAGCCAAGATTTGATGGCGCATTGCGCGCATTCTCAGACGAGTAAGATGGGATAAGGGAACCCCATCTAGCGTAAGCACCTGCTCACAGTAAGGATCAAAGAAATCAGGACGGGGTGTTTGCTGGAGAGGGTGAAATGCACTACCCTCAGCGGGACGACTACTGCCAGACCTAGACGCAGCAGCAGAGGTCGCAGCATTACCCATCCCGCTTGAAGTGGGAGAAAGGTCGGAAGGCAAAACAGTTTGTAAAGGAGTAGGAGAAAAAGAATAAGCGTGCGCAGGGCGCTCACCTGAAAGAGAAGATCGGGAAGAGGAGGAATCCGACCCCGTGGCCGTTTGAGGCTCACTCATATTCTGACTATCAGAGGCGTTAGACATTATGACATCTACAAAGGAATGCAGGCCCGCAAAGGAAAGAAAAAGCAATGGGGCACAAAAAAAAATCAACGAATCAGTTTAGAGGCAATGAAGGAATAAGTAGGAAAAAGCCAAGAATGCAAATACAACAACAAAAGAGAAAAAAATGGGAACAACCACAATTGGAAACAACCAAAAGGCACAATCTTGCGAAGAAAAAGCAAAAAGAAGTAAAATTGGGTAAATAGAAACAACAAAAGGTAGAAAGTAAGTACCTTTAGGAAAAAAAAGTTGGAGAAGCAACAGAGTACAACAACAATAGCGGAGACAAAAGCCCAAACAAAACGAAAATTCAATTCTGTGATTAAGAAGAACAAAGAAGGAAGAAGTCAGCAAAAGAGAAAGAATCAAAGGAGAAAAAAGAAAGTAAAGCGAATATTAAAGCAAAAACAAAGATGAAGAAGCAGTAACTTACCACAACAATGGAGGATCAAGGACACTGGACAGAGGAAGAGCAAAGAGCAAAAATTTTGAAATGCCAAAATAATGAAGAGGAAAGATGAAAAATTGGAGGCGTGAAAAAAAATAAGTTAAAGAGGGGGACAGTGAAATTAATACGGAGTAAATGGGCAGTTAGACTAAAGGCAAAGCCAAACCGCCATGTCACATCAGTAAAATCAAACTGACAGCCCGGATTGCCAACACGTGTCCATTCATGCAAATGTGATCCCCTCCTAAAAAAAAATAAAAATAAAAATAAAAATAATAAAAAAAAATCCTTAAACCCATCTAAGAAAAGAGCACTTCAACGGGAGTGATCGAAAATCCACTCTGCAAGCTCGTCATTTCTCAGACTTCAGCGGGAGTGATCGAAAATCCTCTCTGCAAGCCCGTCATTTCTCAGACTTCAGCGGGAGTGATCGAAAATCCTCTCTACAAGCTTGCCATTTCTTAGACTTCAGCGGGAGTGATCGAAAATCCTCTCTGCAAGCTTGTCATTTCTCAGACTTTGGCGGGAGTGATCAAAATTCCTCTCTGCGAGCTCTTCACTTCTCAAGCCTGGAGCAAAGGTCACCATACACGCGATAGTGCAGCAGACTCATCATCATTACCTGACCTTCCAAGCCTCTAGGGCGCATCAACACCATAGAAACTTGAGGGACTAGGGGTGTGCAGGTTATTTCAGTTAGACAACCCGTTAAGTTAAGGCTGATAAGGCCACACGCTTAGAACAACTGGCATGAAAAGAGCCTAACGCCATCTCTTGAGGGGCTATTTGTAGGGGATAACTCCTGCTGAGCTATTCCTTTCAGCTGGGCTCAGTTGAGAAGAACATTCTCACAGGAAAAGAGTCGGCATGAGTGACCTCATACCACCTCTTGAGGGGCTAGTTGTATAGGGTAGCTCCCGCTGAACTATCGCTCAGCCCCAAGGGTGCGCACTCATCGCCGAGTTAGCAACTAAAGAAGGGCTCATCAGCCCAGCAGAGTCAGCCCGCAGGGCTGACCAGGCTAAACTTTTCACGAAGGAGATAGTACGCCTATAAATAGAGGGTAAAGTACAACGGAAAGGAGGTGAGACACTCAAATTATTACACTTTCTATATCTCTCTAAGTACACTTTCTCTCTCTAAACACTCTCTAACTTAAGCTTCGGAGGGGGGTTCCTCGAGCCACCCCCGAGGGCAATTTACGTGTGCTGCCGTGTGTAGGTTGTTGACGGGACCCAGCTTACCTAGCTGAACCCTTGGATCCATACCTAGAACAGGTAGCATAGTTAATTTGAATGAATTTTCTCTCCATTATTTTAATAGACCTTATTCTGAGTCTTTTCATGTGTATAGAAGAAGAGCTTTTCTCTTTTGCATGCTTAATCATTATTTTTTTACTAGTGGTAAAAATAATGAGGGTCAAGCAATCTTGGAGAAATCCAATGCCCCTAATAGTTGGAGAGACTATGCTTAGTCTTGATGAATTATAGAAGAATCCAAAAGCACCTTTCCGGGGCTCTCCAATTTTATTACAGGTAGAAAAATAATATTTTTTATTACAGAAATCAAAAATATATTTTTGTATAGTAATAATAATTTATTTGTATTGAAATTTTTTTTACAGATGTGGCTAATGGAAAGACTGGAATTAATTAGCCCTTCAGACAATATTGAGAAGTATACTCCAAATTGCTTCGTGAGAAGGAAGAAGCGCTTCTCTAAGATGGGGCGCCACGAATGAAAGAAGATCTTCGAGTCTTACAATTTTGCCATCAAGTGGGTTATTCCTTGGTGGAGAATAGAAAAGATGGTTGGTGTCAACAAGAAACCTTTCTGCTGTCTTCCAAGCATATCCCGAATGACTTTTTATTATCCCTACAGGGTAAAAAGACAGTACGGCCTACTTCAAACAATTCCTTCCGGTGATCTTCGTCGTCCCTATGAGTTCCCTGTCTCTCAGGAAGTAGAGAAATTTGATGCTTATTGGAGCGCTAGACCTTTATGGGAAGTGATTACCCAAAAAGGTTCCTCCTTCTTTGCCCAATGATGTGAAAAAGTGGCTTCTGAAGTAACCTTCAAAGGACGTGAAGAAAAATCAGAGTAAAACTGATGTGAAGAGTCGTCTAGGTGACAAAGTGATTCCTGTTAAGGAACGCTTGGGTGAAAGAGTTAAATTCAAAACACTTACACTGCCTAAGAAGAAAAGTTCTGCGAAAGATAAAGGAAAAAGGAAAGCTGACACCACAGAGAAGAAGGCTTGGGTAGAAAAGAAGCATGGGGTACTAACTAAAGGATAAACTATTTACTCAAAGATTGAATGTAGGTCCTCTAAAGGATGCTATTATTAGACTTAGTGTTTAAATTCAAAGTTAATTTATTTAAGCTTTATTTAAATTCCATCAATAATGTAATTTATTTTATCAATGAAATTCCAGCTTTTTAATTAAATTATTTACTTAAAATTTAATTTATTAAAGTAATGAAAACCGAAAAATTAATTTTCCAGAAATTTTTTCGAGTACGGAAGTCGAAAATTTTCCGAAAAACACCGAAATATTCCCCAATATTTTACAGTAAATTGACGCCACGATTCTGCGACTAGCGTCAGCTGCGGCAGTATGGCGTCAAGCGACGGAAGCTGTCATCAGGCGCTAATATTCGTCGGCTGGCGCCAGAATTTTTTCTGTGACGCCGATGTTTCGTCAATCTTTTGTTGAATTTTTTATTAAGTCTTGTGTGCGAGTTTTGAAAAAAATAAAGTGGCCGCACCCGTAAAGGGTTGCCTACGTATCCTTTCTTAAGTAATCAGGCCAAACGTAGCTCTCTTGAATGTCCTACTTAAGTGATTATGGGTAGTATTTTTTAAGTTGGTCAAGATTTGTCATGTTTGAGAACTCATTGCCATCCATGTCAGTTAATTTTGCTGCACCTCTTGACAAGATTGTTTTTACAATGTAGGGTCTAGACTAATTAGGTCTGAAATTTCCTCTTGGATTTAAAACATTTTTCCTCAATGCTTTTAACACCAAGTCTCCTACTTTGATGTTTCTTGTATTCTTATTAAAATGTCTAGCCATACGAGTTTGGTAACATTGAGTGTGATGTAGAGCTTCTAATCGTTTTACATCAAGTAGAATTAGCTCCTCATATCTTGCCCTAGTCCATTCTACTTCATCGAGTTTTCTCTCTAATGCGATGCGTAGAGATGGAATCTCTAGCTTGACATGTTGTACGACATCCATTCCATAAACTAAGGAAAATGGCATATTTCCTGTTGATGTGCGAATTTACGTGCAATAACCCCACAATGCAAAGTGAAGTTTGTCAGGCCAATCCTTGTAATTTTTCATCATTTTCCCGATGATAGTCTTTAGATTTTTATTAGCTGCTTCGATTGCTCCATTTGACTGAGGTCTATAAGGAGAAGAATGATGATGTTGAATACCATATTTCTGTAGCAATTCTTCACATTTGGCTTGAAAGTGAGTTCCATTGTCACTTATCATTTCATGTGGGACTCCATATCGAAAAATAATATTTCTTTCGATAAAGAGTGCTACATGTTTTGCAGTGAGTTTAGTGTATGATTGTGCTTTGACCCACTTCGTGAAGTAATCAATTGCCACTAAGATATATTCGTGACCACCTGTTCCCGGGGGAGTGATTTTGCCGATGATGTCAATTCCCCATGTATAGAATGGCCATGGCGATGTGTAGGTGTAGAGCAAAGATGGAGGAACATGTTGTAAATTAGCGTAGATTTGACCCTTAGGGCATTTTTTTACGTATTGAAGGCAATCCCTATTCATTGTAGTCCAATAGTATCCTTCTCGCATTATCTTTTGGACTAACATTTTGCCATTTACGTGAGTTCCACAAATTCCTTCGTGGACTATCCTTATTGCTCTTTGGGCATCCTTTTTTCCTACACATAAGAGAGATCGACCCTTAGGTACCCTTTTGTGTAGCTCGGTGTCCATGAGTACGTATTGGGAAGCCAAGAGTCTTAATGCTCGTTTTTCTCTTTTGTCAGCATGGGGAGGGTATTCTCCTTTGGTGACATAATTGTGTATATCCGTATACCACGGTTCTTCTTCTTCTTCTTCTTCTTCTTCATCCTAGATTACTTCATCATCTTCTATAACTTGAAAATAGGCCGGTTTGTTCCTTTTTTCTATAGTTAGAGGCATTTTCTCGATTTTCGTAGGAATCCTAACCATTAAGGCTAGTCTTGCCAAGGCATCAGCAAATTAATTTTCTTCTCTGGGTAGATATGTGTATTATACCTTTTCTAACTGATTAGTAAGGGTTTCCAGATAAGTTTGGTAAGGGGCTAGACTTTCACACCTTACCTTCCACCTCTTGGAGATTTGATTGATGATCAATGAAGAGTCTCCAAATATCTGTAACTTTTTTGCTCCCAATGCCAAAGCTGTTTCAAGGCCTACCACGCATGCTTTGTATTCAGCAGCGTTGTTGGTAACGTCGAAATCAAGCTTTATGGAGATTGGAACATGCTCTTCTTTAGGTGTACTAGTAATACTCCAACGCCACCTCCCTTTTGTTTGAGGCTCCGTCGAAGTACAAGTTCCAAGTATCATCTTCAGTGACCATCAAGTCCTCGTCTGGAAATTCATTGTCGTGTATTGGCGTCGAGCTTCTATTGGAAAGTATGCAAGAAAATCCGATACCACAAATCCTTTAATAGCTATTTATGGCATGAACCTTACATCGAACTAGGCTAAGTTGACTATCAATCTTGATATACGCCCATTGATTGTAGATTTCTCGAATAAATACTTGAGTGGATATAATCGGGAAACTACGAAGACTGTATGCACGAGCATGTAATGTCTTTACTTGGTTGTGGCCCACACCAATGCGAGGCACAATTTCTCAAGTGGTGTATAGCGTGTGTAAACACCCATTTGTGTCTCCCCAAAACCAAACCCAGTGATGAGTACCTTTCACGTCGAATCATAATCGAATGAAACGAAAGTATGGAAAGGTCTGGTGTTGCGGAAAGTTTTCATTTCTTTTCTCTTCTCTCTGTTTTTGAAAACTTTATTTTAAGAAAACAGCCAATACAGTTTGGTTGGTCCATGATATGGGTTCAATAGTAGTGTAGTTGGATGGGGCTTGCAAAGGCCTTTCCAACGATTTATTATAAGCCCAATTCCGATGAATATTGAGGAAGTTATGGCCAATTTGCTAAACTGGGCCCGGTTTGAGCTTTATGTACGGCCCAATGATCTAGGGGAGGGCCTAATATGATTTATCATTCCTAATTCAATTAGGAATGGTTTTAGTCTTCTAGAATCTTCTAGAAGGTTCTTTTCATTCCTAATTCAATTAGCATTGATAAGTTGACTTTGTTGACTTTTCAGAGTTTTAATCAAAATCAAATAGCATTTTCGAAGAAATTATATTATTTTATCTTCCAGTACGGGAAATTTATCAGATTTTCGAAAACGCGTTGAAATCCAGTTTGGCGTCCAACCCCAGGGCGCCTGGAACCAGACTTGGCGCCAGGCGCTAGCCGTTGGCGCCTGGCACTAGCCACCGGTGCCTGGCGCCAGCTAGCTAGGGTTGGCGCCAATCCTGTTTTGCGATATTCAGACTCTGTTTTGTTAAATTATCCTTTTGGCTGATTTCCTCTATAAATATCGTATCAAAAACTCCGTTTTCATACACCAATTCTCTCATTCATCAATTCTCATACATTAATTCTTTAGCATTCTTTTCTTTCTTCAATTTTTTCTTGCTTTTTCATAAAAAATTCCGCATTCACAAGATCTAGAAACACCTAGCCATATTCGAAGTTGCCTTCGCCCTAGACGTGAAAGGATTTAATTTCTGAGGGTTTGGTCCCAAATCTCTCTTTCAATTATTTAATTTAATTGCTTTGATTATTATTTTCCTTGAAGTTACTAACTTGTGTATTTTGTTATTAGAAGGAGGTACGAGGCATCAAATTAAGTACTTTAATTGGTTTTAATTGATTTTATGATGTAGACATCATGTTTAGATTGTTATTATGATATTCCTAGTATCATGTCTAGGATATTTTTAATATTAAATATGATTGTTACGATGCTTCCTATGTTCTTCCTAATATTAATTCATGTTAGTATCATGTTAGGGTTAAAGATTTGATTTTTATTGCTTAGTGACATGCTAGGGTTTGTTATTAATCTTGTTAGTATCATGCCTAGGATCTTGCTATTTTTATGCTTTAATATTAACATGAACATGATAATGATTATAATTGTTATAATTTATGATGATTATGAATATTATTATTATTATTATTATTATTATAATTTATGAACATGATAATGATTATAATTGTTATAAGTCCATGTCGAGCTAAGCACAAGGTATATCAATGATTTAAGGCAACCCTTGTGGCCACATCATATCTCATTTCGCCTTTCTAATCTACAAATCCTTTCTTCATAAACCACTTTGAGCCTCGTCTAACGATAGACCTTTCTTTTTTCAACCTACATTTACCTAACCTTGGGATGGGATGGTGTATAACTTTTGCAATTCTAAAGAAAGCTTGAGCAAATTCAAAAGATTAAAAAAGCAAAAAATAAATAAAAGTGTACAAAAGGGTAAGTGTTCCAATGTCTTTGATATGAAAATATCTTCGATAAGAACACGTCTCAGATTGCGTCTCTTATCGAGTGCACGGTACCGTGCCTGAGAAACATGAATGCCGAGTGAGTGATAGACCGCATGATCGGGATTGTCCACACTTATAAAAATAAAATAAATGCTAAAGAAAAAAGAGCTAAAAAAGAGTAGAAACTCAAGCATAAAATTATAAAGATTCAAAAGCGAGGTTGCACACCTTGGGGGCTTATCTAGGGTCTTGAGCCTTTATCCCCTTCTTCTTCAGCCTTTAGCCAAACCACGTTACAACCCTTAAAAGACCTTTTTGAGGTATACACACACTTGTGCGAGGTTTGGCTAGAGCTACGTTCGGCCTGATTCCTAACGGATACGTAGGCAACCTCACATCAATGTGCGGCCATAATAAACATGCATTCATATTCACATTCACACACTTGCACCATGATCATATCAAAGGATATCCTACGCTCATCCCTATTTACTTAGAACTAGACTTGGGGGCTTGATCCCTACATCATTAGCTTACCTAGCCTAAGAGTCACCACCATTTGACTCTTTTCAATAATATGTTTTTCCACACACTTAGCTCTTGTGGCCTAGCTTTAGTGTCACTATCACACACTCCACAGATACATGACCAAATATACTTCCCTTTAGGAACCCTTTGTCATGAAATCTTAACACAACGTTGAAGCATACCTTATCATATCAACATCACCCATAATTGTCATTGCATCTCGAAGTATGAAGTGCTTAGCCTCCTTGCCTAAGATACCCAAATACTTTCATCATTGAGTCAACCATTGAGATAGCCTTGGATGGATTAATCCTTGCACCTTGAGAGATAGTATCAAATGACATTTGACTAAGCTCATTCAACATGCATCTTCAAACTTCGCTTCTTTTTTTTTTCCAGGAGAAAGTCGGTACCCTCAACAAAAATGACGGAAAAATTTTTCTTTTTGCATTTTAGAGTCGCACGATCACATTACAGTGCAAACACGGGTCACGAGTCACATGTGTCATGTTACTTCGAGTCGAGTCAACCTCGAGTCAGTCAAACATATCGAGTCAAGTTTATACCTTGAGTCGTGTCAAGTCGATGAGTCAAGCTACATTAAGCCTTAGGTCAACCCTAAGATAATTAAAGAGATTGGCAAAGTTCTATAGTTCAAATTAAATATAGGTGCAGCAGAACAGGGAAGACCCTATCACAGCGTTTGGCAACAGAATCAATTCTTGGCGCCAGAAATATCTGAACAACAATAGAGCTCAAAACCTCTCAGAAAGGTGATTTTGACTTCATACAACAATTTTGGGTTCCTTGGTGCGCCAGTTAACCCCTATAAGCAATTTGACATAATTAAGTAGTCAGTTTGATTACAATCACAATAAGTGGTCGACCTGATGAAAGATCGTCTCACTTAGCTTGAAGCGCCTAGGAATTGGCTCATCACAGAACAACCGACATACTGGTTTTAGCGGAATAAAGTTCAGGCAAGCTTTAGAGATTGACAAACGTTGGTCTTCGAAAAAAATTTCTTCAAGACATTATCGCAACAAACGTTCAAGTACCGAAGCTCTATTGTTCAGAGACGCGTGAACATTTCCATCAAGCTCTTTTGCTCCAGAGACGCATGGGCATATCATTCAAGCTCTTTTGTTCAGAGACGCGTGGACAATCCTTTTCAAGCTCTTTTGCTCTAGAGACGCGTGGGCATATCATAAAAGCTCTATTGTTCAGAGACGCGTGGACATATCCTCAAAGCTCTTTCCTCCAGAGACGCGTGGGCATATTATTCAAGGTCTTTTGTTCAGAGACGCGTGAACATTTCTTTCAAAGCTCTATTGTTCAGAGACGCGTGGACATATCATCAAAGCTCTTTGCTCTAGAGACGCGTGGGCATGTTATTCAAGCTCTTTTGTTCAGAGACGCGTGAACATTTCTTTCAAAGCTCTTTTTTTCAGAGACGCGTGGACATTTCCTATTTTCAAGCTCTTTTGTTCAGAGACGCGTGGACGTTTCCTATTTTCAAGCTCTTTTGTTTAGAGACGCGTGGACATTTCCTATTTTCAAGATCTTTTGCTTAGAGACGAGTGGGCATCCTATTAATAAACTCTCCTTTCAGAGATACGTGGACACATCATTCAGAAGATCATATAAAAAAAAGATGCTCTTTGTTCAGAGACGAGTGAACATCGAAACAGCAAGGTGGTGTTCCCTGGATTATGGAGAGTTGTCACAAACAACTGAGGATTGTTTCAAGAGAAGCAATCTTCGATAGTATTCCCTTGGATGCAGAATATTATCAATGCGGATGGAGATTGTTTTAAGAGAAGCAATCTTCGATGGTGTTCCCTAGGATGTGGAATATTATCGTTGCGGAGGAGGATCGTTTCAGGCGAAGAAATCTTCTAATTTGGAAGCAGTTACAAGCGTAGCGGTTTTCAAGAGGGATGGCATTCTCTAGCTTGCAGGAGGTCATCAAAACAATCGGTTACTTTCAGAGACGTGAGCTCGACGGTGCAAGATACGCGTTTCTTAATTCTTTGATCTGTTTAACTAACACTAGTTTAGCAGGTATCGGCGTTGTAAGATTGATTTAGGATCGCAGAACGTTCTGAATCATTCTCCGTCCCTATCGGTACTTTGACTTTTGTTTTCGAAACTTGCGTTTCTCCAAACTCAGTCAAAGTGGGGGCTACTGTAGACACCCATTTGTGTCTCCCCAAAACCAAACCCAGTGATGAGTACCTTTCACGTCGAATCATAATCGAATGAAACGAAAGTGTGGAAAGGTCTAGTGTTGCGGAAAGTTTTCATTTCTTTTCTCTTCTCTCTGTTTTTGAAAACTTTATTTTAAGAAAACAGCCAATCCAGTTTAGTTGAACCATGATATGGGTTCAATAGTAGTGTAGTTGGATGGGGCTTGCAAATTCCTTTCCAACGATATATTATAAGCCCAATTCCGATGAATATTGAGGAAGTTATGGCCAATTTGCTAAACTAGGCCCGTTTGAGCTTTATGTACGGCCCAATGATCTAGGGGAGGGCCTAATACGATTTATCATTCCTAATGAAATTAGGAATGATTTTCATTTTCTAGAATCTTGTAGAAGGTTCTTTTCATTCCTAATTCAATTAGCATTGATAAGTTGACTTTGTTGACTTTTCAGAGTTTTAATCAAGATCAAATAGCATTTTCAAAGAAATTATATTATTTTATCTTCCAGTACGAGAAATTTATCAGATTTTTGAAAACACGTTGCAATCCAGTTTGGCGTCCAACCCCAGGCCTTGGCGCCTGGAACCAGGCTTTGCGCTTGGAACCAGGCTTGGCGCCAGGCGCTAGCCATTGGCGCCTGGCGCTAGCCACCGGTGCCTGGCGCCAGCTAGCCAGGGTTGGCGCCAATCCTGTTTTGTGATCTTCAGACTCTGTTTTGTTAAATTATCCTTTTTGGCTGAATTCCTCAATAAATATCGTATCAAAAACTCTGTTTTCATACACCAATTCTCTCATTCATCAATTCTCATACATTAATTCTTTAGCATTCTTTTCTTTCTTCAATTTTTTCTTGCTTTTTCATACAAAATTCCGCATTCACAAGATCTAGAAACACCTAGCCATATTCGAAGTTGCCTTCGCCCTAGACGTGAAAGGTTTTAATTTCTAAGGGTTTGGTCCCAAATCTCTCTTTCAATTATTTAATTTAATTGCTTTGATTATTATTTTCGTTGAAGTTACTAACGTGTGAAATTTGTTATTAGAAAGAGGTACGAGGCATCAAAGTAAGTACTTTAATTGGTTTTAATTGATTTTATGATGTAGACATCATGTTTAAATTGTTATTATGATATTCCTAGTATCATGTCTAGGATATTTTTAATATTAAATATGATTGTTACGTTACTTCCTATGTTCTTCCTAATATTAATTCATGTTAGTATCATATTAGGGTTAAAGATTTGATTTTTATTGCTTAGTGACATGCTAGGGTTTGTTATTAATCTTGTTAGTATCATGCCTAGGATCTTGCTATTTTTATGCTTTAATATTAACATGAACATGATAATGATTATAATTGTTATAATTTATGATGATGATGATTATTATTATTATTATTATTATTATTATTATTATTATTATTATTATTATTATTATTATTATTATTATTATTATGATGATGATTATTTTATTTATGATGATGATTATTATTATTATTATTATTATTATTATTATTATTATTATTATAATTATTATTATTATTATTATTATTATTATTATTATTATTATATGATTTATTATTGATGATATTATTTATTATGTTGCTTGATTATTTATTATTTATTGCTTGATCACACCTTTATGCATGTTTAAAGGGAATTGGTACTTGTAATCATGCTTAATAAGATAATTAATAATCTTGTTAGGTTAACTATGATTATAATTCAAGTGATCGCCAATAATAGATTTATTTGTGTATTAATATTCAACCAACATAGATTAAACAGGTTTAGGGTTAATCCTATTAATTGCATGTTAGTCAGAAAGCGCACATGAATACGAGCAGAATAAAGTAAAGGCCTATTATTAGGGCAGGTTCAATCTCTTTTAGGTTGGATTTGTACCTTCATCCCCGAACCCTTATTGGATCGTTAAGGGGTGTAACCTTCACCTCGTGAACGGTTTACAAGTTCCTTAAAAACTTGTTGGCGACTCTTTTACTCTATCTTCTTCCCTTTTGGACGCCACCGTACTTTAGTGTAAGATCACAGTGGGGTTCAAGCTAGTGGGATTTTTAAAGTCTTGAAATTATTCCCTACAGTGTGCTTCATACTCGAGCATCTTCTTGCTTAGATAGTAGATCGCATTTTCTTTTCCTTCTACTTCTTGTGCTAGCATGGCTCCCATTGTCTCTTTGGTAACTGTTTAGTACAGCCGAAGAGGTATTCCCGGGAGTGCTGGTGCTAATACAGGAGGATTTGCGAGAAAGGCTTTGATCTTTTCAAAGGCTTTTTGACACTCGTCATCCCATATCACTAGTACATTCTTTTTAAGCTTTTTAAAGGTTGGTTCACATATTGTCGTCAATTTTGATATGAACCTACTTATGTATTGCAACCGGTCAATAAATCCTCGAATTTGCTTCTCGGTCTTGGGCGTTGGCATTGACATGATTATCTTGATCTTGGTTGGGTCTATCTCTATTCCTCTAGAGCTTATGACATAACCCAATAGCTTGCCGGAGGTGATCCCAAAAGCACACTAAGATGGATTCAATCTCATGTTATATTTTCTTAGCCTTTCGAAATTTTTTCTTAAGGCTACTTGATGGCCTGGACGATCTTTTGATTTCATAATCATGTCGTCCACGTATACTTCAACTTATTTATGCATCATATCATGGAGCAAGGCAGTCGCTGCTCGTTGGTAAGTAGCACTTGCGTTTTTAAACCCGAATGGCATCACCGTGTAGCAGTAAGTACCCCATGGTGTTATGAAGGTTGTTTTCTCCATGTCTTCTTCCGCCATGAGAATCCGATTATAGCCCGCGTATCCATCAATGAACGAGAGAAGTGCATGATTTGCTGTGTTATCCACCAGAATATCGATGTGTGGTAAAGGGAAATCGTCCTTTGGACTTGCCTTATTTAGATCTCAATAGTTGGCAAACATTCTTACCCTTTCATCCTTTCTCGGAACTGGGACGACGTTGGCGACCCATTCGGGGTATATGGATACCTTGATGAAACCTGCAGTTATTTGTTTTTGAACTTCCTCTTTTATTTTAAGAGATACGTCGAGTTTCATTTGACGTAACTTTTGTTTTACAGGTTTCATTCCAGGAATTAGTGGTATGGTGTGTTTATCTATTTCTCTATTAATGCCTAGCATATCTTCATATGACCAAGCGAATACATCGATGAATTCTTTAAGCAAGTTAATTAAATCGGTTCTTTCTTGTTCATTAAGTGTTAGTCTGATTTTAACTTCTCTTTTATTGGTTGAATCATTTGAGATATCAACCGTCTCAATTTCTTCAATTATCGGTGTTTTCTTTTCAAGTGTTTCCATTGCTTTAATATGTTCTTTGTCTTTTTCATTGTTAGTTAAGCAATACTAGTCATCTTGGGTTAAAGAAAAACACAAGGAGTTAGGAGAAGAAGCCATATTATTAAATTCTGAGATCATTACATCAAAGAGGGATATGTCTTCAGGAACTTGATCACTAACTATCCTAGGGGAAGAGATAAAAGGAGGAGGTGCAATAACTAAGGACATAGATGACTCTATAGGGAGAGACTCTGACTTTGACTCTGATTCAGACGACTCTTCGAACATCGGTCCTTGCCTTGTTGTGGTGGAGATCTTCCTTCCACTTAGAGTAGTCACCTTGACGGTCTTGTGCCACCCTTGTAGTGATCCTTCCGCTGGAGTGATTAGCCTCGAGGGATCGAAGCTTTTGCTTTGTAGGACTGTCTGAATGAGCAAGGAGTTATCCCCTTTGTAGGTTGGCTCATCCTTTTCTCGCCCAAATTGTAATCCCATGACATTAAAGTCAAAGCATGGGGGTGCTTTCTCCTTATGGACAGTAGTTGGGATTTCGTCTATGAAGTAGCAATCTAAGAAAATTTCAAATCCCGGTTGCCTTATTCCATTTACGAAAAATGGTTCGGGAAATTCATAGCATGGATAGTCCTCTCCTTCTTTTATAAATTGTCCACTAAAGGTAAGAGGATACTGATCCATTCGGATTGCTTTCTTTAGGATGCGAGCATCCCTACGTGCCTTTGACTTTTCCTGGGCTCGCTTGAGGTCTTTCCGAGTCGGTTCAAAAGTGTCTAATTTAGGGAGGGCAGGTGATTCCGGCGGTTTTTCTATTCCTTTCTTCTTTTCTAGGGTCATCCCAGGAAAATGCCCTTGCTTCTTCAGAATAGCGTTCACGGTCATATTGGCGTAGGGGTTGTGGCAGAGAGGGGTCCTTTCATCCTCCTCGATTAAGGAGACCTCTTCATTAAAGCCCCACAAATCTTCATCGTCTTCATCGTGCTCCACATTAATTATTGGATTCACTATAGCTTTAATTCTCATAGGCTAAGCATCGATCGTTATGGGAATTCCTCCAACTATAGCCTTTACTTGTTGGTGGAGAGATGAGGGGACGACCTTTATGTAATCCCCCATATTTTTAAAATATATTATAAATGAAAATATATATTATTTATTTGTATTTTTCCGGAATTTAAATTCAAAAGTTTCAATTTTTAATTTTGGGTCGAAAATTATTTTGGTACAAATTTTTATACATACCTTTATTCTATATTTATGTCCAAACAATCAAAGTCAATCTCACTTTACATACTTGATTGGCCCATTAATTTTATGAGGCCCAATCTTACAACTTGCCCTACACAACTCTCTCTCCTACAAATACCTCATACATCCCCAAAATTTTTCCCCCCGATTTTCCCCTATTTTATATAAAGTAAGTGGTTTGGAAAAGGGAGAATTATTGGGGTGTTACAAAGTGGTATCTAGGAGCTTAGGTTAGATTTAATTACCACTAAAGCCAATTTTAAATTTTTAGGCGCCTAACGTTTTAAATTTAATAAGTTTTATTTAACTACCTTATTTAAAATTAACTTAAGTTTTCAAAAAAAAAAATTATTCTATTCTATTATATTTATTTCAGCATTTATATAAAAAAAAAAAAAGTATTTGTTTATTTTATCTAATTTTTGAATTATTTAATTATTTTGAAATAAAATTAATTAATTAATTTATTTTATTTTCTTAACTTCCTTGCTTGTTTCATTTTATCGGTGAGATTTGGGTAGCTTTAGAAAGGGCGTATAGGATAGATTATTTCTTTCTATATGCATTGTAATTAATTCTTTTGTCTTTTTATTATTGTATGAAGTGATTATGCAAGTTGTTTAATTGTATATGTTTTATCTAATGTTGCAAACTTGAGTGATCACCTAGTATCATGTTTAAGGTTTAAATCATGTAATATGGAACCTATATGTGATGATTTGTGCTATATGATATGTGTAAATTAACTGTATGTGAAGCTTGTAATTATGTGATTATTATAATGTATTTATTTAATTATATTATTTACTTAATGTTTGGATTTTAAAAGGGATATAATCAAGGGAATTATTTTATATTTAATTTTCGTGTGCGTAGGAATGATTAAAATTAAATAATCATTTCCTTTAAAAGTGACTTATTAGGGGCGATTGTGTGGCCTTGCCTACCTTTCTACCTTAATATATGTATTTGATGATTATGAATGTGATTTATTGAGCAAGTGAGCTCTTTCGTGTTGATGTCGGCCTGAAAGTGTGTTACATTTCTAGGCAGAGAAGGAGGATGGCTAACAACGATGCTTTAGCTGATGCTATTAGGCTACTAGCTGAGAACTTGAACCAAAACCGCAATGATAATCCCGATCCTGCTAGTGAGATGTTTAAGAAGCTTTCACAAGTCAAACCACCATACTTTGAGGGAGGTGGAGACCCAACTTTTCTGGAGAATTGGATTAGGGAGTTCGATAAGATCTTTACTGCTTTTAATTGTCCTGTGAATATGAGAGTGGATCAAGCTGGCATGTATTTGAAGGAAGAGGCGGATATTTGGTGGAGGGATAATGGAAACGTGATTCGTGCTGAGGCTAATTTTGAAAACCAAACTTAGGGAGAAGTTCTATCCACCATTCCTAAGGAAGCAAAAGGCTCAAGAGTTTATCAATCTGCAAATGAACAATATGTCGATTACTGAGTACTATAACAAGTTTATGAACTTGTCGAGGTTTGCTCCTAAAGTAGTGCCTACTGAGGAGTTGAAAGCTCAAAGATTTGAGCAAGGTTTGACTAAGTAGTTACAAAAGGACTTGGCTAGAAAGACTTTTAAGACTCTTGATAAGGTGTATGGGAGAGCAGCGCACCTGTACAGCTTGAATGTTAGGAGTGCACTTGAGAGTGGGAGTGTTGGAGAAAAGCGTAAGGATTTTGGGAATTCGAGTGACCAAGGTAACTTTAAGAAGCCAAGGAACGAGAATTTCCAGAATAGGAATGTTCAAACAATGGAGGATCTTCTAGACCTAATGGCCAAGCTGAAAGGCATTACAACTGCAAGAGATGTGGCGAGGATCATCCTGGAAAAGATTGTGATGGGAACTTAGTTGTGTGTAGGTTATGTAACAAGAAAGGCCATAGGGAGTTTGAGTTTTTCTCCAAACTGAAGCGAATCCGATTGACTTGCCTATTAGTTTGTCGCTGGTGAAGTTGTGTGGTGCACCAAGATACATAAGAGATAACCATTGAGGATTTGAGAGACTGATTTTCCATTTGATCTTATAGAATTTGAGTTGGGTGACCTTGATGTCGTTTTGAGAATAGGTTAGTTGACCAACGCACCTGCAATCTTTATAGACTTGATGAACTGAGTATTCCATGAGTAAGTTTGTAGTTGTTTTTATTGATGATATTTTGGTA
This sequence comes from Chenopodium formosanum, assembly GCA_024500155.1. Classification (NCBI taxonomy): domain Eukaryota; kingdom Viridiplantae; phylum Streptophyta; class Magnoliopsida; order Caryophyllales; family Amaranthaceae; genus Chenopodium; species Chenopodium formosanum. The sequence goes on from CM044880.1 coordinate 24,907,492, forward strand.
TACTCGAATTTTTGAGGAAAAACATGAGCCCTTGAGAGGCCGAGGATTATATGAGAAAGAGAAATCCTGAGTTATTTAATGAGGTGAGTTACGACGGCGTAACTCTTGTTCTTTAAGGGGGGTAGAATGCGTATAATTTCGCGCTTTTTGCCCTATTTCATGTTATTTTATGGTGTTTTCATGCTTTTCATAGCTATTTTATTGTCCACGTATCTAGTGAAGTGCGTAAATTGGGATGGTGATAAGATATTAGTGTCAATATTATGACACAATTGGAATTCCAGCAACATAATTTTGAAAATTTTGAAATGATTTTATGCAAATGTTTTGCAATTTAAAGGATTTTGTGCTAAGTTTCGGGACGAAACTTCTTTTAAGAGGGGTAGATTGTAATCCCCCATATTTTTAAAATATATAATAAATGAAATTATATATTAGTTATTTGTATTTTTTTGGAATTTAATTTCAAAAGTTTCAATTTTTAATTTTGGGTCGAAAATTATTTTGGTACAAATTTTTATACATACCTTCATTCCATATTTATGTCCAAACAATCAAAGTCAATCTCACTTTACATACTTGATTGGCCCATTAATTTTATGAGTCCCTATCTTACAACTTGCCCTACATCACTCTCTCTCCTATAAATACCTCATACATCCCCAAATTTTTCCCCCCGATTTTCCCCTATTTTATATAAAGTAAGTGGTTTGGAAAAGGGAGAATTATTGGGGTGTTACACTTTAGGTCATGAAGCCAAGGGCGTCCCAACAATAGATTGAACGAAGCTTTAATATCTACTACTTGGAACGTAGTAGCGTGTTCTATCGCTCCCGCCGTTATATTCATAGTAATTTTACCAAGAACTTGACGACGAGTGTTATCATAGGCTCTTATTTCTTGCGTTGACGGGGTTAGGTCTTCATCCCTTATGCCTAACATTCTCGCAGTTCTAAGTGGACAGACATTAATGGCTAATCCATTGTCTACAAGAGTCATAGGGACTTTCATTTTCTTGCAAACCAATGTGAGGTTTAATGCCTTATAATGCTTGTCACCTTCTAGAGGCAAATCCTTATAGGAAAAGGTGATCAAGTTGATAAGACTAGGGAGATCACTCGTGAGGAAATTAGCCAACCCTCAAGAGTGGTGTTAGAATCTATCCTTATCTTATCTAAGGCATTCATTACGGACAACCTATATTCTCGAGATGTTGCCAGAAGCTTCCATACAATCATTTCAACCTTGGTTTTCTTAAACTGTTTTAAAATGTCATTATCTTCTATGATAGGTATGGGAATTTGATGTGTGGTTGGCATGAATTGTGTCGAAACAGGAGGTTGCATTCTTTCGGATCTTGTGAGGACGTCTATTGATGAATCTTCTTCAACCCAAATGTCATCAATGGCATATGACATCGAAGGTGGAGGTCCTACCATGTCTTTCAAATAAACGTCTTCTTCGTCGCTGTCCCAAATTCCATTAATATTTGCATCTTCTTCTTGTGGAACTTGGACTAGCTTCTTATCATCAATCATTTTCTAAATTATATCCTTAAAATTAAAACAGTTTTCAATAGTGTGACCCCTCGATTGATGATATTAACAATAAAACTTATCTGTCCTTTTTAATGATTCAAATGGTCTCGGTTCGAGAGGTTTGATCTCACCACTCTGGGAGAGCATTTTGAACATTTGTGCATATGGGATCCCAATTGGAGTATAGAGTCTATTACTCTTCTTGGGTTTATCAATGACTTGTAAAGGAAAGTGTTTCCCGTCATAGGTTGTTCTCATGGGTGTGAACTCTTTCCTAGGTTTATTTTTCGAGGGTAGAACCTCGTCATATTTCTTCTGAAGTTCATTTAAAACTTCGAGGGCTTCACGTAGCAAGTGCGATGCTTCCATCATAGATAGTGTAAGCAATTGTATGTCCTCCTTACTTGCTAATTCTGGAAGGTTATCCATGGCGTCGAAAAATATCTCCTCCTCTTCTTCGATAGCATGGATTTCTTTGACAGGTTTGATGAGAGATGAGGGATCAACCTCATTTTCCTCATCAGAGATGGCCAAGGAGTGAGCGAGAGGCGCATAATGAATACTTGGCTTCTTACTGGCAGGGGGCAATGGTAGCTTGTTATTGTCGATTAAGTCTTGGATAGCTTCTTTAAGCTTCTAACAGTTCTCGATAAGATGGCCCCTACCTTGGTGATACTTCGAATGTGCAAGGGGGTTCCAGTTAGCCGTCCTCTTCTCGACTAGTGGGTTCCCAAATGGTCAAAAAGGAGTTATAAGACCTTTTGCATTTAATAGGTCAAATGCGGTGTCATAACTCATACCAATATGAGTAAAGTTCCTCCTAAATGGTATCTTTTGTCCTTGATTATTCATAGCAAGGACTTCACTTAAGTTAAAGGTACCAACACTATTTGAGTGGGTGGTTTTGGAAGAAGAAGGATTGTCATTCTTCTTGCCTCTCCAGCCACTGTTAGTGTTATTGTTGGCAACTTTTAACTTAGCCAGGTCGTCTTCAATATTAATTTCGATGTCATAAACGGCCTTGAAGGTATGGAGATTATTCTGATATTTGAGATGCTTGGAGTACTTTTCTTAAAGGTTTTTGATGAATAACCTTATGGAATCTTTTTCGCTTGGCACCTCAATCATCTTAGCAGAGGTTTCTCTCCATTTGTTAAAGAAGGAGGTAAAGCCTTCATTTTCCTTCTGGTTGAGGATTTCAAGTTCCCTATAGTCGGTCTCAACTTGAATATTGCATTTGTATCTATCAATGAAAGCGTTTACTATGAACTCCCAAGTAGAAGTTCTTTCTTTCTCGAGTGAAAAGAACCATTGTTGGCAAACGGTTTCAAGAGATAGTGAGAACAGAGAGGGGAACACTTTCTTGTCGATACCCTTAATACTAATGATTGTTTCAAAGGCTCTTAAATTAAAATAAGGGTCATCAGTAGCTTTGAATTTTGAGATGTTGTTGGCATTGAACTTTTGCCGAAGAAGATCCTTGTCCACCGAGACCCCTTGTGAGCTAATCCCTTGAAACTTGTAGTCGCTAGACAGCTTGCTCAGACTCTCTTGCATGAGGTCCATATGTTGTTGTTTCACAGGATCATCAATCTTGAGGGTTAGAACCTTTAACGCCTCATTTACGGTAATTAGTTGGTTCCTGAGCTCGGTGACTTCTTCTTGAGTTGCCATTATTGTCCTAGCTTTCCTCTTACGAACGATGGATTTGTCGAAAAGTTGGACTTGTACAAAAGATTGTCTTTGATTAAATGTCCTTCCTTTCTTGACCATGCACTGTAAATTAAACCATTTTTTGTTTTAATTATTTGACTCAAATTGACCTTGACTTTACGGTTTAAAACAAAAAAATAGGTGCATAAGGTATATATTGGCAAAAATAAAGGTGTGTATTTTCGGCAACTAAGTATAGGGTTTAAACAAGTTGATTTAATTGGAGGATTAATATCCGACTTACCGTACCCCCCTAAAAAAATGACGGAAAAAAAACACGCATACAAGGCTCCCTTAGACATGGTCAAAAGTGTGTATTAGTGTGTGCTTTATGTGTTGAGTGTAAGTGAGATACTTTGACTTTTGTGTAACACCATGGCACTTAGTGCCTAGACTCGATTAATGACTTGACACAGTATTATTAACAGTAAAAATTAACCGAATTGATTAGCAAACTGTGTAATTGGACACAAAGTGATGACTCAAGCAATAAACCGAATTGTCGTCTAAACGACAGGACTGGCGCCTCTCTTTGCCGTGTAGTGCCAGACGACAGGATTGTCGCCAGGCGCTACGCTCCACAGAGTGGCGCTACAGTTTACATTTTGGCGCCATTACTGGAGCGTCGATCTGAAACTGTTTTCGGTATTATTACTCTACAAGGGTATACCTAAAGTCGTACTAAGTCAACTCTAATTAAATATTAGACTTTATTTACTCAAATTAATTAATTAATTAATTAATTAACTAATTAGGCAAAGTTCATTTAGTCATAAATTAATTTTTTTAAACTTAGCACAAGTAATACAAATGGTTAGGAAAAATCACATAGATTATGCACAACCAATAATGCACAATTATTCAAGTAGGCACAATATGATGCAATGAGTTTGCAACCTAACCATGGCTCTAGCTCTCTAAAGTTTGGGCTATGGGTTAGTCAATAGAGGGTCCATGGTTGATTGTCTGGATGCACCACGCGGAAGCCTAACCGTGAAGGGTTGGCGCGAGTGGATGGGACACCGCGAATTTAGAAAAAATCTCTTCCATGGTTTGGTGAATTCAACATTCTCGGATGTACCATTTGTTGCTCAGAGCGTTCAATCAGGTAGATGGAGCATGAATTCCTAGAGGTTTATGTCCATATGTAGAACACATATGAGTTTCAGAAAAGTGAGAAAAACTCAATAAGGAAGTAGGATCGAGCAAAAAGTGCTAAAAACTGGTCAAAATTAGAACGCATATTTCTGGCTGGTATTGGAAGAACTTGGCGCCAGCAAACAGAGGGCAGCGCCACTTTTTGGCTTTAGCGCCTGGCGACAGAAGCTGTCGTCTGGCGCTAACGTCAAAACGTTGGCGCTAATCTTTGTTCGCTGACGCTAGTTCCTACATGCCTCAGCAGCTTTCTGTGCTCGATAAAATTTTCCAGTTTCGCGCAGCATTATTTCGATCCTAGTTGTGAAAGATATTCCTCAAATTTCCTACGTGTAAAAATCCTATGTTTTAACTCATTACGAATGGTCTTTGCAATGAGATCATTTTTTATGCATATGACAATATTGTTAATCAAAATTACGCACATGAAATACTTAGAACTTTTCGAGTCTAATCCACTCATTCTAAATCATTGCCGAAATAAATTTTAGGAATTTATTTCCCTGTAGACGCCACCGTACTTTAGTGTATGATCATATTGGGGTTCAAGTTTTGGGCAATGATTTAATTCCTGAAATTTATTTCGGCAATGATTTAGAATGAGTGGATGAGACTAGAAAAGTTCTAATTATTTCATGTGCGTAATTTTGATTAACATTATTGTCATATGCATAAAAAAGATCTCATTTGAAAGACCATACGTAATGAGTTAAAACATAGGATTTTTACACATATGAAATTTGAGTAATATCTTTCACAACTAGGATCGAAATAATGCTGCACGAAACTGGAAAATTTTATCGAGCACAAAAAGCTGCTGAGGCATGTAGGAACTAACGTCAGAAAACAAGTCTATCGCCACTGATTTGACTCTGGCGCCAGGTGACAGCTTCTGTTGCCAGGCCCCAAAGCCAAATTGTGGCGCCGACCTCTGTTTGCTGGTGCCAAGTTGTTCCAATACCGAGCCAGAAGTATGCGTTCTAATTTTGATAAGTTTTTAGCACTGTTTGCTTGATTCTACTTCCTGATTGAGTTTTTCTCACTTTTCTGAAACCCATATGTGTTCTACATATGGACATAACCCTATGGGAATTCATGCTCCGTCTACCTGATTGAACGCTCTGTGCAACAAAGGGTACATCCGAGAATGTTGACACCAAACCATGGAAGCGAGTTTTTAACTCGCGGTGTCCCATTCACTCGCGCTAACCCTTCACGGTTAGGCTTCCGCACGGTGCATCCAGACAATTAACCATGGAACCTTTTTTACTAACCCATATCCCGAAATTTAGAGAACCAGAGCCATGGTTAGGTTGCAAACTCATTGCATCATGTTGTGACTACTTGACTACTTTTGCATCTCTTACTTTTGCATACTTATTATGTGATTAAACTAACCATTTGGTTTGACTTGTGTTTGTAAATAAGTTTTAATAAACTAATTAATGTGTAAAAGAATTTGGTAAATTAATTAATTAATTAATTTGAGCTAATAAATATGTCTAAAATTGAGTTATAATTCCTTTAAGTCAACCCGGATTTTTATTTTCGTATATTGCACAAGCGTCAACTTGTTTTGGTCATAGCACACACTTTGAGTATATAGATCTGTAGCCCCGAGTTTTATTTGTAATTTGGAGTTGGTTTCATCCCAATCAGAGTCACAGATCAAAATTTATGACTAAAATACCACAGCCTGTTTGGTTTAATGCATATACGTGAAGTCTTAACTTAGTTTTTGTTCAAGTCTAGTCACATAGTCTAGCCACATGGTCATGACACGAGTCTTAACATGTAACCTACACTCACTAGTCATAGCACACACTTTGAGTATATGTCACCATGACCATGTCTTAGGTTCATGCATGAGTCGGTTTTTTTTTTCCGTCATTTGACTTGGGGGTACATTCTGTTCCTAATTTTTCATATCTCTCCATATACATCATCTTTCTCCATATCACAAATTTCATTCTTTCTACCTTCTTCGATCCATTGCATGTTGAATAGATCAGAGTTTGAGTCAAATAATTAACAGCCAATATCCCTAATTTCCCTTTCCACAATACTTGGTCAAGGAGAAAAGGGCGATTAATCAAGGACAACACCTTTGTTCAGGTCTTACTTTTTGATAAACTGATTCGTCAAAAGAGGAAAACAAAGAAGATAATGGAAACTCAAGAAGAAGTCAATGAACTTGGGAATTAATTGACTACCGTGACTGAGACATTGAAGGCTCTAACCCTCAAGATCGATGACCCTGCGAAGCAACAACAGATGGACCTCATGCAAGAAAGCTTGAGCAAGGTGTCTAGTGACTACAAATTTCAAGGCATCAGTTCACAAGGGGTATTGCTGGACAAGGACCTTCTTCCGCAAAAATTCAATGCCAACGACATCCCTAAATTCAAGGCAACAGATAACCCTTATCTTCACTTAAGAGTCGTTGAAACTATAATAAACATTAAAGGGATTGATAAGAAAGTCTTTCATTCCTTGTTTTCCTTATCTCTTGAAACTGTTTGCTAACAATGGTTCTTCTCCCTTGACAAAGAGAAAACCTCTACCTGGGAATCGATAGTAAATGCTTTCATTGATAGGTACAAGTGCAATATTCAAGTTGAAATCGATCATAGACAATTTCAGATGCTAAGACAAAAAGAGAATGAAGGCTTTACTTCTTTCTTTAATAAATGGAGGGAAACTTCCGCTAAGATGATTGAGGTCCCCACCAAAAAAGAGTCTGTGAGGATGTTTGTCAAAAATCTCCAAGAAAAGTATTCAAAGCATTTAAAATATCAACATAATTTGAATACTTTCAAGGCCGTTTATGACATCGAAATCCAGATCGAAGACGGCATCGCAAAGAAAAAATCTACTAACAAAAGTTACCACGGTGGCTGGAAAGGAAAGAAGAACGACAATCCTTCTTCTACCGAAAACGCTCATTCTAGTAACAATGTTAGTACCTATGATCTCAGTGAAGTTTTAGCCATGGATAACCAAGGACCTAAGAAGCAACTGATGAAAGACTTCACCCCCATTGGGATGAGCTATGACACTGCCTTCGATCGACTCCACGCCAAGGGACTCATTACTCCCATTGGAGCTATTCAAGATCCTGCACCTGAAAAGAGATTGCCTAGTTGGAATCCAGATGCACAGTGCAAATATCACCAAGGAAGGGGTCATACTACTGAGAGCTGTTGGAAGCTAAAGGAAGAAATACAATACTTGATCGACAATAACAGGCTTCTTATATATTCAGTCGGCAAGAACACCAAGTGATGATAAGCCAAGGGACAAGAAGCAAGCTTCAACGATAAGATTCCATGATCTTTTTTCTATTTTTTACCTACCCTTTCCCCAATAAGTCTAGCATAGGTGCCTTTTTATTGTCCTTAGATTTATTTTGTAGGCTTTTTATTTTTTCCCTTTTAATAAAATGAGCATTTATTTTCTTATATATGATCATTTCATTATTTGCATTAAAAAAATTAAAAAATAAATAAATAAATCCATGCCGAACTTACCGCAGGGTGTATCAATGATTTGAGGCACCCCTTGTATCCACATCATGTCACCTTTCACCCTTCAAATATGCAATCTGTTTTGGGGGTTTTTGTCCCTTGGGAGAGTTACGTCACGAAGTCTGATCCGGCTGAGCTGTACCTGCAAAATAACGGAGACTCCGGGTGGTTGGAGCTTCGCCTTCGACAGTCAAGTTAGTAACTTAAAATGGAATAAAGAGAACGGAAATTTAGGTGGGTATCTACTCGGATTCCAAGCTCAGGTCTTTCTCTGATGTAAGAGAATACATGTGTAATAAATGATTGAAAGTGTCCCCAAAATGGGGAAATATCTCCCTATTTATAGGGTCACTGGAAATTGTGCCCTTATCTAGGTCACTTGACCTAGATTGTGGTGGGCTGCGCCGAATTACGGCGTTCTCTTGGGATTTGGGCCCTTGAAGGCCGCCATTTCAGAACCTATCTGAAGGAGCCACGTGTCAAATGGCTAGGGGGCCACTTGGGTCAGTCTGATCTTGACACGTGGCCTTCTCTTATTGGGACACCTGTCTAGGGTAATTTTTACCCTAAACATTTGCCCCTCACATGGGTCACGTGGATGTCACGTGGGGCATGTGACACATGTCCACCTATCAAAGGTGAACAGTAACGGGTAAAATTTTTGAATTTCAAATCAAAAATTTCCCCCCACTTTCACTTTCTATAAATAGAAAGTTACCCCCCCCCCCCCTTTTTCACACCTTACGTTCACAATGACATTTTAGAGAGAGAAAGACAGAGATTCTAGAGAGAGATTCTCTGCCCCCGTCTGTGTCACAGCAAGTTCACGTTTCCGAGTGCGAGCAGTTCAACACCCGGTTTACCGGCTGTAGCGGTTTTTAGATTTTTTCGGAGTAAAAGCGAGGTAACCACCTGTACCATTTTAGCTTTTCTCCCTTTCAATTTGTATACCATTTTTTCCGCCTGTATACCCAACTTTTTTAGAGAATATAGATGAGTTCCCAATCCACTCACTCGGCACTGCCTAGGACACTAAGCCGATCCCCCGGAACGGCTAAGTCTAGAATAGGGGGTGCCTCTTCTGAACTGTCGGAACCAATATGCTCAGCTCCGAATTCCTCCCTCTCTGTGTCTGTGTAGGACAGAATGGCTAGAACGAAACAGACGACCAGACGGTCTAAGAGCCAGCGCACTATGAGAGTGCCAGCCGATGAGGTTTTCCCGGAAGGGGAACAAAAGGATTGGGAGGAGAGCGGATCTGACGAAGAGGCTCCCTTAACCTCCGGGAGCTCTGGGAACGAGAGGTAGACGGCGAGGGAGCCGCCTCCTCTAATGAAGCCGGCGACGCTGAGGCCGGCCAAGGATCAAGAGCCGAATCTTCTGGCTCTGACCAGGATAATTTTGCGGTTGACTATTAGCAGCCGCCCAAGGTCGAAGACAACCCCAACCCCAAAAGGACCCGGATGCTGCCGGGTAACATCGCCCTCCTAAATAGCGAATTCAGGGCCTTCAAGGAAAAGCACCCCTTTGGGAGGGGTTGGGAGATTATCGGTCCTCCAGCTGATGCTGTAATGGCCTGGACTGATGATATTCAGCACGCAGATGACAACTTCATCAGCTACGAGGCGGTTATAGAAGCCGGCCTCCGGTTCCCCCTCCACCCTGGGATTAGGAAAATCCTCAAGGGGTACGATCTAGGGGTTTGGCAGCTCACCCCCAATTCGTGGGTGAATATCCTATGTTACATCGCCGCCTGCGAGTTTCAAAACTTGAACCCCATCTTCTCCGCCTTCGCTCATATGCACTATTTGAGCAAGGCTCCAGGCGGCATGGGGCATGGTATACTCTGACTACCTTGCCACAATACTTGATGACTTTGGACAAAATGTCCAAATGGTCCGGGTGGAAGGACAAGTTTTATTTGGTTTCCTCCCCCACCCTTAGACATAACCGGACACTGCGCCGGTACAATACTAAGTCGGCTCTTCTTGGATGCAAATGCCCTCTCCCGGCACTATCTACTAAGGTCCGGGAGCAAATAATGGAGCCGGGATTCTTTGAAACAACAATTGAGCCCATGGGGGATGGGACTCACATTATTGTACCTAAAAATTGGATTTCCCATCCGGACTTCTTCAAGGACGAGTGCTTCTTGTCCGGCTGCGGGCTAAGTACCATGTTTCCCTAAGGTAGAACACTTCTCATCCGGAATGATAGTTATTTCTCTTTAGTTGCAAACTTGCCATAACTTCTTCTAACCATAAATTCTTGCTCTTGCAGATTTAGCCTTGAGAATGGTGGACTAGGACAAGACATCGGCTAAGTCCGCGGCGCTGTTGCGCAAAGAGGCGGCACTTGCCAAGAAGGCAGCTGTCGAGGCTAAAGATTCCAAGAAAGGCGGGGTAAGACCGCCTGACTTTATGTGTTTGCATTTTTTCTCTCTTTTTTTTTTTTTTTTTTTTTACTTTACCGGTTTGGTGTACTTACCCTTTGTTTATTTCTCAGGAGTCTGTCAATAAGATCCCACGATCCTTCTCTAAGTTTCTTAAAAGGCAAGGAGACGATCTGGAGAAGACCCCGACTGCGAAAGCCGCCAGGAAGGAACCCCCTCCACCCTACAAACAAACATCTGCCCAATCCGGTCGTCCAACGACTAGGGGCAAATCCCCTGCTGTGCTGAGAAAACTGAACGAAAGCTCCGAACGCTCGCAGCAGAAAGCATCGGATGTCTCTACGACATTGAAGGGTGGCGAGCCACCTAAGGTTGCAGGCGGTGCGGCAACCACCGGGGAGGAGCAGAAGCCGGAGACCCATCTGGAAGCCCAAGGTAAGGATAAAATTGAGATACCTTGGCCACTTGATTTTATGAGAGTCAAGACCAAGGTTGATCCTTCAAAAGGGTCGGTCAGCAGCCAACAACAGATGAGTGCCGACTACGCTGCTTCTATCTCACAGAGTGTTACTTTTGATGCAGATCTGACTTCTAACGAGCCGGATCTTGCCAGCTTTGCAAAACGGATGGTGAGGACCCTCACCGAGTCTGAGAAGAACTTCATACCTGATCTGCAGGTCGTGGACTTCGACCGGATAATGGGTCCACTAGCTAAGGTAAAAAATCCCTCTACCTTGATATCTTTTATCTTTAATTTGGCTAAGTAACTCATAAACCGGCTGTTATTGTTTCAGGTGATGCTGAGAGTGGACAGTCTCCAGGCCCCTTCAGGCGGAAGCAGGAAGAGGTAAATGACGCCAAACGGAGGGCTGAATATTCTGATTATCAACTCTGCAGAATATTCTAATTATATGTGTAATTTAAAGATTAAAGAAGTAGAGTTGAAATAGGAGGAGCTGATCCGGAGTTTGACGGCTGCAAACGATGAAGCTAACAGTCGGGCTGATGACCTTGATAAGCAACTAAAAGATGCCAAATCAGATCTCAAGGCATTAGAAGATGCTGACAAGGAGAATGCCCAGCTCCGTGCAGACGTTACCCGCCTGGGGATTAAACTTGTCAGTCTGCGGAACAAGCAGTCGGACGAGCTTGCCCAGGAACAAAAATGGCTGACAGAGGAGAATGAGCGGGACAACTTGGCCCGACTGAAGATCACATGGAGCCTTCTTTACCCAGAAATAGACTTTGAGGTCTATAAGCTGAGGTATGATTACGCCACTGAGGTGTATGATGCCCAGCAACTAGGTGATGATCCACCGCCTCGCTTCAAAGATTGGGCTGCTGAGCAGGGATATGAAGTCTCTGATAACGAGGAGCCGGCGGCGGATAAGCATAACGAAGGCCAAACCAGCCGGAGTAGCAGCATCCACCTCAGCCTTAGGCGGGCCTCCCTAACTTCTGCGGCAGTATGCCAACCATTTTCTTTACCGGCTTGTATGCCGTGTTTTGTTGTATCTTTACCAACAATGGGGTTGGGTTAACAATTTATTTTTTGTTTCTTCGCCAGATGTAACTCCGGTTAACACATCTTCTTGCCTTTGAGCCATTTTAAATATTTAATGAAGTATTTCGACTGAGTCGGTTGTTTATACTTGTTTGCGTTTTAATTTTTCAATTTGAATTTTGCATCTGTTTGCAATTCCTTAATATTTTTCCTAACTTAAAAAAGCGTGCGGCAATTTGCAATCCGGGTGCTCTTGCCCCTGGGCGGCTGTGTGGTTCGTTTTATTTCAAATTGATTGATTGGCTTGAAAACACTTGATACTAGGAGAAGTATGGAGTGTTTTTAGGCCAATCAATCACAATGGTGATTGCCCCAAACCAAGTGCACAGCCGGCCATTAGAGCGGGTGCTTTGAGCTTCTTATCCAGGCGGTTATATTTCGTCTGGGGTTAACACATAGCCATTACACGACTCTTTTGCCCCAATAGGGAGAATAAGTGCAACTTTGGAATAAATAACCTAAGTGAGAACTTCAGACGATGACCGACTGATGCCTCAAGGCATCCGATATTCGGTAACTTAATTGTTCTTCATAGATAGATTTGGTCAGACGGCTATGAATCGACCAATTTGGTTGTTCAATTTTTGCCATCTACATTTGTACATAGAACCGACGAATAGTCCGTTCTCTGCGACGTTTGCACCCGGAGGGGTGTCGCCGGACGCCTTTGTCCATGTTGGGACAGGCGGTTTTATAAAATAAGAAACCATCCGGCCATATTGGCCTTTGGTCTTCTTTGAGACCGGTTGTATAGCCACTAAGCGATTTTGTGCTTAGTTTTAAATCGGACCATTGGCCGAGCGTTATTACAACATTGAATATGCACTAAATATCAAACTTAGTTGGTTACACGAATAGTCCTTCTGAGTATTACTTAAGCGGTCAAGCAATTATTAAATTACACTATCAAACGTTATTAATTAACCAAAGAGTCCGTCTAAGCTTAACCTAGGCGGACCAGCAATTATTAGATTACGCTAAGTATCAAACTTAGTTATTCAAACAAAGAGTCCGTCTAAGTTTTACCCAGGTGGACAAGCAGTTATAATATTTAACCAAACTAAGTATCAAACTTAGTAAGTTAAACATAGGGTCCGTCTGGGTATTGCCCAGGCGGACGAACAATAAAAATGGCCAAATAAATCTGCACACAAAGCCTGAAGTTTTATTAATTGACTTACTGTTTACAAAAATGATACATTCTCAGAAGTAGTACTTTTTTAGATTGTCTACATACCAAGTTCTAGGCGGGCGGCGACCGTCTGGAGTTTCCAGACGATAAGTGCTGTTCCTGACTTCTTCATAGATCCGGTAGGGGCCTTCCCAATAAGGGGTTAGCTACCCAGCCTCATTGGCCCTACCGGTTGCCTCCATTTTTCGTAACACATAGTCATCCACCTTCAGAGGACGTTTGTGCACTTTCTTGTTATAAGCTCTGGTCATTCTCAGATGATATATCTCATGTCGCAAGGCAGCGTTGCCCCTGCGTTCCGGGACGGAGTCCAATGCCAGCCGCATGGCCTCCCAATTTGCCTCTTCATCATAGAGCATAACTCTGAGAGTCGGCTCATAGTGCTCAATGGGCAAGACGGCTTCAACACCATATACCATAAGAAATGGGGTTTCTCCGGTTGCCCCTTTAGCAGTAGTCCGGATGGCCCACAGGACATGAATTAATTCTTCTGCCCATAAACCACCGGCTCTTTCAATTTTCTTTTTTAGGCCGTCTGAAATGAGTTTGTTGAAGGCTTTAACTTGGTCGTTTGCTTGGGGTCGGCCGACTGATGCAAAACAATGTGAGATACCCTGATCTCCCAACCAAGTCTTGAGCTGGGGGATCTCAAACCGAGGGCCATTATCAAACACCATAGACATAGGTACCCCAAACTGGGTGATGATGTTCTTCCAGATGAAGGAGATGACATCCTTTGTCTTGATGTTCTTAACCGACTGAGCTTCTACCCATTTGGTGAAATAATCCACAACCACCAAAATGTAGTGTTTTCCGCCTAAAGCAGGCGTATAAGGACCCAAGATATCCATGCCCCATTTGGCAAATGGGACTGGGCTGTGGATTGCCGTCAGATCAGTAGTCGGGCGGCGAATTAGTGGGCCAAACCTTTGGCACTTGTCGCATATTTTGACTAACTCTTTGGCGTCTGCTTCAAGAGTAGGCCAGAAGTAATGCTACCTGACTCTGATGGCTAAGGACCTACCGCCTATATGAGAGGCGCAATATCCAGCATGCAATTCTTCTAGAATTTCTTTCCCCTTCTCTGGGGTAACACACTTCAATAAAGGTTTGAGGAAACCCGCCATGAAGAGTTCTCCATTTCTCAACTCGAAGTTTGTTGCTCGCTTTTTCATGACGGCTGCCTCCTGTGATGAATCAGAAAGCTTGTCGTCTGCTAAATATGTCTGGATGCCATTCATTTAGGTAGAGCCTCAGTCTAAGATTCCAATGGGCTCTTCATGTATGCTTCTCTTTTCAAGAACTTCCCAAAAGACCGATCGAGGAGTATCACAGCAGGCGAAAGAAGCCAATTTAGACAAGGCATCCGCCTGGTTGTTATCTGACCTAGGCACTTGATTCAGACGGAATTCCTCAAGTGCCCCAGTCTCTTCTTTTACTGCCTGAAGATATATTTGATCATAGCCGGATGAGTTGCCTCATATGTTCCCTCATACTGGCTGACGACCAACTATGAATCAGAATAGGCGTCAATTTAAGTTGCCCATGCTACCTTACACATGCGGATCCCGGCTAGCAGGGCTTCATATTCCGCCTCATTATTTGAGGCATGAAACTTAAAGCGCAGTGCATATTCAATTTTGTCACCCTCAGGGGACTCATATATAATTCATGCACCGCAGCCGTTCTTCGTTGAGCTTCCGTCTACATACACTTTCCAAATCTGATCAATATTATTCGGTTGCACCGTTCGAGTCATTTCAACAATGGAGTCGGTAAACGCCTAACCTTTCACTGCCTTTCTAGGTTCAAAAGTGATTTCAAGACTTTGCATTTCAATATCCCATTTCAACATTCTGCCGGATGACTCCAAAGTAGACATTGCCCGCTTGAGGGGCTGGTCGGTGTAGATTACCACCGGATGAGCAAGGAAATACGGTTTCAATTTCTTGAAAGCCATATACAGGGAAAGGCCAAATTTTTCTACCATGGGGAAACAGAGCTCAGCATTTTTTAAAACATGGCTAATGAAATAGACCGGAAGCTGAACACCGTCTCTCTCAGCAAGGAGAACGGTACTGAGGGCATGATCTGAGACGGCTAGGTACATGTATAACACCTCTCTAGGCAGTGGACTAATAATCCTTGGCAAAGAGTGGAGGTGTTCTTTCAGCCGTTGAAAGGACGCCTCAGCCTCATCCCCCCATTCAAATCTGGTCTTCTTCCTGATTGCTTGGAAAAAGTAAAGGCATTTGTCTCCTGACCGGCTGAGGAATCTCCCCAAGGCTGTTAGGCAACCGGTTAGTCTCTGTGCTTCCTTGACAGTGCGGGGTGACTTCATGTCAATCACTGCCTATATCTTCTCAGGGTTAGCCTCTATCCCCCTTTGATAAATCAGGAATCCAAGAAACTTCCCAAACTCAACACCAAAGACGCATTTCTTAGGATTTAACACAACCTTATGCCGCCTGAGTGTGGTGATGGTTTCTCGGAGATCAGCAAGGTGATCCGCCTGCTGTTTGGATTTGACTATCATGTCATCAATGTATGCCTCTACATTCCTCCCAATTTGATTAATAAAGACTGTATTAATCATCCGTTGAAACGTAGCCGGCGCATTTTTCAAACCAAACGGCATCACCGTGTAACGGAATAGCCCCTGATCAGTGACGAAGGCCGTCTTTTATTGATCTTTCTTCCACAGGGGTATCTGATGGAAGCCGGAGTAGGCATCCATAAAACTCATCAAGGCATGCCTTGCTATTGAATCGACCAGACTGTCGATCTTAGGAAGCGGATAACTGTCCTTGGGACATGCCTTGTTGAGATATGTGTAATCAACACACATCCGCCAAGTACCATTTGGCTTCTTTACAAGCACAACATTCGCCACCCACTCGGGGAAATTACATGGCCGAATGAACCCAGCGTCCAACAGCTTTTTTACTTCGGCAGCTGCCGCCTAACTTCGTTTCTCGCCGTGATTTCTTTTCTTTTTCCGGATGGGCTTCTATTTAGGATCCACGACGAGTTTGTGGACAGCAAGATCCGGGCTGACGCCTGGCATCTCTTCCACTTCAAAGGCAAAAATTTCTTTGAATTTTTTCAGTAGAAGGTGCAAGTCTGCACCTAACTTAGCAAAGGCAACCGTCCCAACCTTCACGGTACGCTCCGGATGGCTGTCGTCCAGAGGTATGTCAATATGCTCACCAGCCGGTTGGGGACGGAGCTCATCTGACCGTTCACCGGTCAGTGATTGCTATTTTTTCTCCTTCTTCACCTCCACCAGCATAGGTTCCTTTGTTTTCTTTTCGGCTGCTGGTGGGGCTGGTACTGGATCGGCCTCCTTGACATTGTCAAGGTCTATTAGTTCTTGGCCGCCTGGGGCCACGGTATCTCTGATGGCTCAGAGATAGCACTCCCGGGCCGTCTTCTGATCCCCATTCAAGGAACCAACAGAGCCATCATCCCTCTCATACTTGATGAGCATGAGGGAAGGGATGATTACAACCTTGGATTCGTTGAGGGTTGGTCGGCCCAAGATAATGTTGTAGGCGGTCAGCTCCTCAACAACAAAAAACTTGACGACCAGATGTCGCCCTTTTCCTTTCTCACCCAGCCAGATGGGTAGATCGACTCTTCCGACTAGGTAAACCACCCCCCCCCCCCAAAGCCAACTAAGGGGTGGGTGACCGGATGAAAGCTGATGTCATTGTATTTCAGCTTCTACAAGCACCGGAGGTTGATGATGTCTAATGAACTGCCTGTATCAATAAGGATCCGTCTAACCAACTGGTTGGCAACCTTACATTCAATGACGACCGGGTCATCGTGTGGGCGGCGAACACTGCCCCTATCCTTCTCAGTGATCAGAACATCCGGGAAGGAGGAGCTTGCAGACGCTTTCCCATCATCATCTTTGTCCATCTTTCGAAGATGGCTCTTGGTGCCCCGGATGGTAGGGCCACTGCATGAGAACCTGCCTGCTATTGTGTAGACCGGCTCCTTGTCGGTATCCGAGCTACTAGCAGGCTGGGGGGCAGTCTTAGAGGACTGACCCTTATTCTTCTTCTTTGCCTTGTCCGGGGACTTAGAAATATAGGACTTCAACATTCCCTTGTCAGTTAGACGGTCCAACGCCCGTTGAAGGCTGAAGCAGTCGTTGGTGTCATGGCCAACTTCCTCATGGTATTGGCAAAATTTATTTTTGTTCCTTGATTGAATGGAACTTTTCATTGGATTCGGCTTCTCTAGGGATACCCGGTCCTTAATCTCCATGAGGATGGAGTTGCAGTCCTTGTTAAACTCGTATTTTGGGACGTACGTTTTAAATTCTTTCTTCTTCTTCTAGGACGGCTGGTCAGAATAACTTACCGCCCAGATTTCTTTTCTCTTCTTGCTCTCTTCTTTCTTTTTAGCCAGCTGAGCAGGCCGGCTATCTTTCTGCTTGTCGGACTTCTTTGAGTCCGACTGGCTACTAGGCGAGCAGAGGTCGGTAGCTTGAATGTAGCTTTCCGCCTCCCTCAGGGCCGCCTGGAGGGTGAAAGCCCCTTTTCTGACTAAGTCGAACTTAAAGGTTGACCCGTCTCTCAGACCCTTGAAAAAGTCTGTAAAAGCTACCTCATCAGACACTCCCTAAATCTGAATTCTTATCAGATTGAACCGCCTGACATATGAGCGCAGCCCTTCTCTCTCTCCCTGTTTAACAATGCTCAAGTCAAGGCTTGTTTTTTTAGCAGGGATGTTCATTGAGAAGTTGGAAGCAAACAGGAAGGCGAGCTTCCTGAAACTATCAATGGACCCGGCTGGCAGATTACCAAACCATTGTTGGGCAATGCCCATCAATGTAGCCGGGAAGCACCGACACCAATTGGCATCATCCAACCCCTGCAGATACATGAGGTTGGTGTAAGCCATGAGGTGTTCTTCTGGATTGGTGGTACCATCATAGGTACCAACCAATACATTCTTAACTTTGGCCGACTAGGCCAACTCGGTTATCTCCCAGGTGAACGCAGAAAATTGTTCACCCAGGCGCAGCAGACGGGGCTGTCAGTCCAATGGCTGGACATTTTGATATGCCGCCTAACCTCCAAAGAGAGTCGGCTGCATGAAGTGAGGGGGATACTGTCCGTAAACCTGAGTAGGCACGTACGGTACAGCTCCAATCATATGAGGGCCAGAATGGACGGTATTACCGCCTGTCTGACTCTCATGCAAGGAGAGTGCACTCCCTGCAGAAATGTTGTTGAAGCTATCTGGAAAGTTCAACGTTGAAGCCGACTCAAACAGCGATTGGTTTCTCTTCCGGTTTATGATCTCCCGGGCATCAAGAATTGATTTTTTGCTTCCCACCGGCTGTTGAGTCCGGCGGGTGTTGTTGTTGTTCCTCTTAGGAAGGAGAATTTTTTACCAATCAATGGTCCCGGCTGCCTTCTCCTTTGGATGAGGAGTGGGCTGCCGTTCTCTGACTGACTTCCCCTTCTCCGGAGGAGTCTTCTTCGCCGACTGACCTTTACTTGGGCCAGCCCGGCTTAGGGTGACCAGCTCTTTAATTTCACCCTTGAAACTTGTCATGAATCTCATGAGTTTGTCTCGGGTGACAGGGGCTGATCCTACGGCCGTTTGGGTTTCCCCTTCCGGCTGCACAGAGGGTCGGCTTGTAACCGCCTGGGAGGAACCCCGCTCCAGAGTGTGTTTGGGCCGGATGCGCTTAGTTCTGAGAGAGCAGTCATCGGCTGTAAAGGTTTCGACAAGAGGATCTTCATCCTCATGGTCTGTAAAGACTTCTAGGTCTTCGCCAAGACGGTTAGGGGGTGACACAGACTCTTGAACCATCTTCGAGGTACTCTCCACACAGACGGCGCCAAATGTTTTGGGGGTTTTTGTCCCTTGGGAGAGTTACGTCACGAAGTCTGATCCGGCTGAGCTGTACCTGCAAAATAACAGAGACTCCGGGTGGTTGGAGCTCCGCCTCCGACGGTCAAGTTAGTAACTTGAAATGGAATAAAGAAAACATAAATTTAGGTGGGTATCTGCTCGGATTCCAAGCTCAGGTCTTTCTCTGATGTAAGAGAATACATGTTTAATAAATTATTGAATGTGTCCCCAAAATGGTGAATATCTCCCTATTTATAGGGTCATTGGAAATTGTGCCCTTATCTAGGTCACTTGACCTAGATTGTGGTGGGCTGCGCCGAATTACGGCGTTCTCTTGGGATTTGGGCCCTTGAGAGCCGCCATTTCAGAATCTATCTGAAGGAGCCACGTGTCAAAAGGCTAGGGGGCCACTTGGGTCAGTCTGATCTTGACACGTGGCCTTCTCTTATTGGGACACCTGTCTAGGGTAATTTTTACCCTAAACACAATCCTTTTTTGATAAACCACTTTGAGCCTCGTCTAACAATAGACCTTTTATTTTTCAACCCAGATCTTCCTAACCTTGGGATGGGATGGTGTGCAACTTATGCAATATTCAATTTCATAAAAATCTTGAGTGACTTCTAAAGATTAAAATAGCAAAAAAAAAAAAAAAAGCAAAATAATAAAAATAAAAGTGTACAAAAGGGCAAGTGTTCTAATGTCTTTAATATGAACACGTCTCAAATTGCGTCTCTTATCGAGTGCTCGGCACCATGCCTGAGAAACATGAATGCCAAGTGAGTGATAGACCGCATGATCGGGATTGCCCACACTTATAAAAATAAAATAAATGCTAAAGCAAAAGGAAAAGCTAAAAAAGAGTAGAAAGCCTCAACATTAAAAATACAAAGATTCAAAAGCAAGGTTGCACACCTTGGGGGCTTATTGAGGTTCTTGAGCCTTTACTCCTTTCTTATATAACATTTAGCCTAACCACGTTACAACCCTTAAAAAGACCTTTTTGAGGTATACACACACTTGTGCGAGGTTTGGCTAGAGCTACGTGTGGCCTGATTCCTAACGGATACGTAGGCAACTTCACATCGAGGTGCGGCCGTAATAAACATGCCTTCACATTCACACATCATGATCATATCAAGGGATCTCCAATGCTCATCCCTATCTACTTAGAGCTAGACTTGGGGGCTTGATCCTTACATCATTAGCTTACCTAGCCTAAAAAGTCACCATCATTTGACTCTTCTTGAAATAATATCTTTTCGCACACTTAGCCCTTGCAGCCTAATTTTAGTATCAGTTTCACACACTGCACAGATACATGACCAAATATACTTTTCTTTAGAACCCTTTACATAACGCTGAAACATGCCTTGTCATATCACTCATCACTCATCATTGCATCACAAAGTACAAAGTGCTTAGCCTCCGTGCCTAAGTTACCCAAACACTGTCATCATGGAGTCAACAATTGAGATAGCCTAGGATGAATTAATCCTTACACAACATTTGACTAAACTCATTCAACATGTACCTTTAAAAACTTCGCTTCTTTCTTTTTCGGGAGAAAGTCGATATCCGCCACAAAAATGAAGGAATTTTTTTGCTTTTTTGCATTTTCGAGTCACACGATCACAATACAATGCACTCATGGGTCATGAGTCACACGTGTCATTTCACTTCGAGTCAAGTCAACTTCAAGTCAATCACAGCGAGTCAAGTTTATACCTTAAGTTGTGTCAAGTCAATGAGTCAAGCGACATTAAATCTTAGGTCAACCCTAAAATAATTAAAGAAATTTGCAAAGTCCTATAGTCAAAGATAAATGCAGGTACATCCCAGCAAGCATGGACATTCCCGGATCTTTTTTTTGAAAAAAAAATAAAAAACTGCAAAAATGACACATGAGATTCTTCCAAGATTAGAAGAGTTACATTGATCTGTAAATTAGAGATGAAGAGCTTTAATTTACAAAAGAATTGAGCGGATTTGGTTGAAAGGAAACGACCAAGTTCAAAGTTTGGAGTGAAACCGAGCAACAACGGATGCAATAGCAGAATAGGGAAGATCTGACTCTACCGCCAGATAATAACATCAAGCCTCTGGCAATATGATTTCAGCGCTTGGCGCTAGATCCCAGCGTCTGGCGATAAAGCCAATTCTTGGCGCCAGAGATATTTCAGCAGCGACATAACTCGAGGCCTCTTAGAACAGTAATTTCGGGTTCCTTGGTACGCCAGTTAGCCCCTTCTAAGAATTTTTAACATGATTTAGTAATCGGCTTGATTACTATTGCATAAAGTGATCGACCTGATGAATGATCATCTCACTTAGCTTAAAGCGCCTAAGCATTAGCTCATCGCAAAGCACTGACATAATGGTTCATATAGCAAAAGCTCCGACGTAATGGTTTATACAACAGAGGCACCGACATACTGGTTCACAATTCAGAAGGCACCGACGTACAGGTTCAAAAGCAATAAAAAGCGCCGACGTACTGGCATAGCGGAAGCAAAGTTCAAGCGAGCTTTAAAGATCGACAAGTCTAGGTCTTCGGTAATTTTTCTCGAAATATTATCGCAACAAATGAGGATAGCTTCAGGCGAGGATATCTTTGACGACATTCCCTAGCTTGCGGAAAGTTTTCACAAACAACTGGAGGTGATTTCAAGCGAAGTTATCTTTGATCGTGTTCCCTAGCTTGCAGAAGATGGTCACAAAGCGCTAGATGGTGGTTTCAAGCAAAGCAATTTTCGATGGGGTTCTCTAGCTTGCAGAAGTCTATCACGGCGGAATCGAAGGCACTTCCAGGCGTAGCAGTCTTCAGGCAGTATTCTCTAGCTTGCAGAAGATCGTCAAAACGAACAACGGGATGACGTTCCTTGGCTTGCGGAAGGTTATCAAAAATACAACAATGCAACAAAAACAAATTGGTTACCCGCAGATATGTGTGCTCGACGGTGCAAGATACGCATTTCTTAACTCTCTTATCTATTTTAACTAACGCTAGTTTGCAGGTATCGGCGTTACAAGAATGATTTAAAATCGCAGATTATTCTGAATCATTCTTCTTCCCTATTGATACTTTAACTTTTGTGTTCGAAACTTGTGTTTCTCCAAACTCATTCAAAGTGGGGGCTTCTATAGACACCCATTTGTGTATCCCCAAAACCAAACCCAATGATGAATACCTTTCATGTCAATTGATTATCGAACAAAGAGAAAGTGTGAAAAGTCTGGTGATGAAGATGTTTTTATTAAAATATCTCTTCTTTCTGTTTTTGAAAATATTTCTTTTCTTACCTTATTTTTGAAAACGTGCATTCAAGTTTTCTTTGGTCCATTATAAGGGTCCAATAATGGTGTAGTTGGATGGGACTTGAAAAGCCCTTTCCAACGATATATTATAAGCCCAATTCCGATGAATAATGAGGAACTTATGGCCAAAATACTAAACTAGGCCCGATTAGGTTTTTATATGCGGCCCAACGATCTAGAGGAGGGCCTATTATTAATTATCATTACTAAATATATTAGGATTGATTATATTCTTCTAGAATACTCTAGAAGGTTCTTTTAAATCCTAATGGAGTTAGGATTGATAATTATGTTTCAAAGAGTTTGAAATTGAATAAAACTACTCCTTTTGAGAATCCTTGTTTTGTACGAAGTGGAATATATTCATATTTTATTTTTGTGCCTCATAATCTTTATCTAAAATTTATGTGGTTGGATAGATCTTGAAATTATCTTTCCGATGATATATTATAATATTTAATCCGAGCAATAACGAAAACAATATGAATGAGATATGAAACATTATTCAAAACTAACACCCTTCCACTATTTCGGCCATATATTTTTATCTACAAACGATTTTGTTCTGATTAAAATTGGGTTGAAAATTAGGCTCCAAGAACTTTCTAACGACATATTATATGACTTTTTTGGACTTCTGGATCAAAAGATATAATAAAAACAAAATCCGTAAAAACTGTTTTGCAGTGCCGGACGCAAAGCCTAGCGTCTAGCGACAAGCCTTAGCGCCTGGCGATAATTTCTGGCGTTTGGCGCTAAGTTGTTTTATTTTTTTCGAAACACTAATTTGTTTTTCTATTCATTCGGCTGATTTTCTCTATAAATAGCCTCCTAAAACCTCCGTTTTCAATCATCAATTTCCATCAATTCTTATTCTCTTAATTCTCTCTTTCATCAACTCTCATCAAGAATTTCTTGATTCTCTCTCTTTCTTTCTAAACCAACCCTTTTACAAACACAATTCCTCATACATTAGCACTAGACACACCTAGCCAAGTTCGAAGTTGCCTTCGCCTTAGACGTGAAAGGTTTGATATTTCTGAGGGTTTGGTCCCAAATCTCTATTTCAATTATTAAATTTAATTGTTTTGTTCATTTTCCTTGAAGTTAATAACGTGTGTATTTTGTTATTAGAAAGAGGTACGAGGCATCCAATTAAGTACTTTAATTGATTTATTGATATTATGATATAGAAATCATGTCTAGGTTGTTATTATGATTCCTAGTATCATGTTAGGGCGTTTTGATCTTCCTGGTATCATGTTTAGGGTCACAATTATAATTTCTAGTGTCAAATATGATAATTATGATTCCTCCGATGCTTCCTATTTTCTTTCTTAATATTCGTGTTAGTATCATGTTAAGGTTAAAGCTTTGATTTTTATTGTTTAGTGACATACTATGGTTTGTTATTAATCTTGTTAGTATCATGTCTAGGATCTTGCTATTATTATGATTTATTTTTAACATGAACATGAATATGATTATGATTATTGTTTATAATTATTATTATTAGTATAATTATTATTGTGATTATTATTATGTTGTTTGATATTTATTGTTATTGCTTGATCGCGCCTTTTATGCATGTTTAAAGGGAATTGGTACTTGTAATCACGCTTCATAAGATAATTTATAATCTTGTTTAGGGTTAATTTGATTATAATTCAAGTAATCGCCAATAATAGATTTATCTGTGCGTTAAATTCAACCAACATAGATAAATAGGTTTAGGGTTAAACCTAATGATTGCATGTTAGTCAGAAAGCGCCCATGAATACGATCAGAATAAAGTAGAGGCCTATTATTAGGGCAGGTTCAATATCTTTTAGGTTGGACTTGTACCTTCATCCCCGAACTACCAGTCATGGTTTCAAACCTATTGGAGTTGACAATCTCATGGATCGTTAAGGGGTGTAACCTTCACCTCGTGAACGGTTTACAAGTTCCTAAAACTTGTTGGCGACTCTTTTGCTCTATCTTCTTTCCCTTTGGATGCCATCGTACTTTAGTGTATGATCACAGTGGGGTTCAAGTTTGGCTTAATGCTTGAAATATTCCCTACAACCACCTTGTTGCGTGTGCTGCTGCAGCTGTCCTTGCGTTGCTGCAGGGCAACGTACACCGCAAAGTGTAAGGCCACCGTGGCCAGCTTTGGCTGGCCACGCCACTTGTGCGTTTTTCAAAAAAAAAATATTTTATTTTGGATAAAAATAAGTTTTTCAAAATTAAAAAAAAAAAAATATAAAGGATAAGTTTTGATTTTGAAAAGATAATTAACAAAGTTAAAGTGGTTAATTTTGTTAAGATAGGATAACTATGGAGCAAAAGATTCTATTTGGATAATAATTGATTAAATAATGTGATTATCCCATTATTTTTTTAGGATATAAATTGATTTAAAATATGTGATTGGCTAGTAATTAGGATAGAATTTCCTAAAATTTAGGATAATTATGGAAAATAAATATAATTTATCTTCCATAATTAAAATAAGATTTGATTCTATCTCATACCTAAATTAAAATATATGATATTTTATAATTGGTTATGAATAATATATGATATTATCTAAATACAGTAATTAATTAAAATATGAGATATTTAGGAGCCATGTTTCCTTAATTGTGAACATTCGATGTTGTAGTTTAGGAAATCATGATGAGTGATTTATTATATGGCATTTTATAATATATAATGTTATTTATTGCTATATAGACTAGTATAGCCCATAGATTCTAAATACGATCTGCGCATCGTAATGTATTTTTGTAATCTAAATACTATATGTTTACCGTTAAGTATTTTTGCAATTTATTTTATTTTATTTAATAAGTAGATAGAATAGAATAGTATTACAGGTTGCAGTTAATCAAGGAATCCATGGAGTGAAAGGCTCAAAGGGGCAAGATGGATGAGATCCATGAAGGTTCAAGTGGGAGCCTTTTGCTTTATTAGTTTTTTTAGGATTAAGGGGTCATACTATGTCATGTTTTATTTATGCATTAGTAGATTATGCATGTTAGATTTTATTTATGTTGCTTGATGATGCACTAGAGTTCACTAAATAATCACAACATAATAAATCTAGGTCTCGGTAATATTGAGGTTGCTTTTTCAATCAAAAACCCGATGAAACCTTCGATATATATGATGGGTCATGCCAAAGCAGGGTGTCATATTATATCTTAGGGGAGTGGGGGTAAAACAAATTTTACATTTTTGATTAGTTATACTCAACAAGGCTACCTAAAGAGTTTAGAACCTTAAAGCTAAGGGTAATAATTAAACATGTGATGGGTAATTGTTCAACCAAGAATTACAAAGAGTTGTAATCAGTAAAGATTTTACTCACCTTGAAAATGTAATGGTTGATGGTAGGGCCAAAGTCCGGTCAATTATTGCACAAATAAAGGATCTTGGAATCATTCTATTCAATAGGGATCAATTAAATTGAATGAATTCTTTAAAGTTACCAGTTTTAAAATCGCTTATGGTACTTTAAATTTATTAAACATAATTATTGAATTTTGCCTCGTTTGTTTTTGTTTATAGCTGAATAACTTATACGACAACATTGTTTTACCAGTGAAACTTAATTTAAGGCTCTATCTCAAAAACATCAGGGGATGGGAAAATTAGTTGAGAAAAGTTCTCACAAGCCATGGGCTTGAATCTCGTTTATATATTCCTGTTGAGAGCGAGTATACAGAGGGTTATAAAGCTGAAAGGCATGCTAAAATTGTTTCAGATGCAGAGAAAATCCGAAGACTCATTTTAGAATCTTTTCTAATATGTTGGAAAAGAAGATTCAGGCACTTTGAGCTAACCAACTTGCATAAACATTTGTTCTATCTGTTGAGGTGGCATTGGGGCATTGGGAAGTGGGGGCTTCAAAGATCATAATGTAAGAGAGGTCGTTAACTGGATCCCTCAGATTTACTATTCCTTGACTGGCAGTGTTAGGTAGGAGGCTTACAATGTTCATTGTAAGATAATGGCTAAGAAACTCATGCCTGGTCAGTTAGTAAGGGTCCATGTCAGTGAACTGTTTGAAATGTTCAATCAGATGGATGTCCTTGGGAAACCGATTGATGATGACTCTTGATCGAAGGATTTAAGTAGTGTCGTTAGTCTACTAACCCTAATCAAATTAACAATTTATAATACCTAAACTACCCTAATACGAGTATAGGGGTAAGTAAAGGGTCGAACCCAAAAGGACTAAGTGTATCAATCTATGCTAATTAGACTACTAGGAAAGCTTGTGAGGTAAAGAGAGGTTCAACTAACACTACTAAGAGCAAATAACTAAAACTAGGGAAAGTGGAATCCAATTACATCAATGCATTCAACAACATCAAACAATTAGATGAAAATGACCTCAATTAGGACGATTTACACATTTAACTCACTCTCGCGCAATTAAACATGTTAATAATCCTACTAAACCAATTCACTCTCGTGCAACTAGCCTAGCAAAGATATGGAGGAATTTAGGGTTCTCAAACAACTCACTTTCGCACAATTGATTGAAAACACAATTAAAAGCATAGAATCAATTAGCTAGAAAGATTCTAATCCATAAAAGCATCATCCATACACAATAATCAAGAAACAATTTCATACTAACCACAATCAATCATTAAATTAATTAACATAACCTTCATCCATTTCCCTAGAACAAAACCTAAACTACATAATGAACAAAAATATGGAAAACAAGGTAAAATAATAATAAAAGCAAGAATCAACAACTAAACTAATTAAACTACTCAAATAAACAAATAAATAAGCAAAAACAATAATAAATGAAAGCAATAAAGGTGAGAGAAAGTTAGGAAAACTCATTGAATTTATGAGAGGAAAAATCCACAAATTTGCTTCTTTAAAATCCCAAAAACTCCATGATAGATCCAAGCTTTCTCTCTCTAAACTACTCCTAAACTAGAGAGAGAAACTCCTAATCTAATCCTAAGAGAGAGAAGCTCTCCTAAACTAACTAAGAAAATAGCATAATAATCCTCCCACTTTTTACAAAGAGTCCCGTCTATATATATGTGGCTCCACCAAAAGAAAGAGACTTGGACAACAAGGCGCAAAAAAAATCGTAAACCCAGTCGTGCGCGCTCGCACATGAGTCCTGTGCGCCCGCACACAGGTTTGTGCGCCCTCTCATCGTAGTGTGCGGCCGCAACTTTGTGGGTACGAGGAAAATAAGTGCGCCCGCACATAAGTCATGCGCGCCCGCGCAAAGGTGTGTGCGCCCGCACAGCGGTCGCGCATAGGGTCGCGCAAACTCTCTGGTTTTGCTCTGTTTCTTCAGTCTGGCTGTGCGGGTTCTGACAGAGCTACGCGCCCGCACAACCTCACATGTGCGCCCGCGCATAAGTCGCACAGCACCCCGCGCACAACAGATAACTTGGCTTCTTGATATCCTCTTTCTTTCGGCGCATAATTCCTACAAAACCAAAGCATGGAGATCAAAATAAAAACAAAGAAAATAAGATAAATTAAATAAATTAAGAAAATAAGCTAAAAACTATTAAAAACCACTTGAATACTCGAAATCAAGATAAAAGACGAGAATAAGAGAATAAAGAAATAAAGGACAAAAAGGGTTAAATTATTGGAAAAATAAGCCGAAAAACGACTCAATAAACACTCTAAAAAGTGGCATAAAAGTCACTTATCAAACTCCCCCAAGCTAGCCTTTTGCTCGTCCTCGAGCAAATTAACATGAAACACGAAAGAAGGAGAATGATTTATTCAAGCAAAGCTAGAACACTTAAGGAGACAAGAATGTACACTAACTCACTTTCGTAGGAATCACGGTCACTTTTAGCAACTAATGACAAGCCCTTTAAACCCCTAGATCGCCCTAGAGGACGAGTGTGCTCTCGTGAGGGTGTCCTAAGAGTTTAACCCACAACTCTAAATAAAAACCAAGGCACGACAATAAAAAGAAAAGAAAAAGAATCATAAAACGAAAGAGAAAAACACAAGTTCATATTTGGACAAGAGATTGGAACAAGCACCAATGAATGTAAACCTTTCTAAATAGACAAATGTATGCACGTTCCAGGATGTCAATGGTTGATTGAAACATAACATATGCTAAGCATAGAGAACTAATGAGGACTCAATCCTCCCTAGCCTCAACCAATCGGGCCGCGCTCTCTCCACTAGCTTCAAATCAACCCTTAAGCTAGCTTCTCATGATTCCACGAAGGAATCGGAAAAAGATAAAGAAATTAAAAACTTTGAGAAGGTAATCCCGACATCTCAACTATGCATACTCTCTCCATAGGTTTGAAATCTATCTCCCTCCACCGTTCTTTGACCTAACCCCACTAAAGTCTAAGGGACTTTTATTAGGTTGTAACGTAAGGCTAAGGGTTAAGGCGGGGTAAAATTTTGAAAATTTTGGTGTTATTTCCTAAGTTAAGCAAAAGAGTGACCTACTCTCAAAAACAAACTTAAGAATTCACAAAATATCAAACAAAAATACCAATAATGCCAACTCCCACAAGCTTACTCAACACTAACACACAATAAATACAAAAAAAAATGAAGGAACGCTTCCCCCCCAAGCTTGAACGAAGCATTGTCCTCAATGCTTAAACAAGGGAAGAAAACGAAACCAAACTAAAATATATTATTTGTGCTTATTTGTTTCTGTTTCTTTTTTTTTTTTTTTTTTTTTTTTTTTTTTTATGTGTCCTTGCCTTTTTCTAACCATGGACGGCTTTTTCTTGAAACTTCATTTGATTTTCTTGAATTGCATCTTTCTTCTCGAACTTTTTGCATATTCTTTTCAAGCTCAACTTTCAAATACCGTACTTAAACCAATTCACAAAGTTTTCTTGCTCATGATCAACACTATCAAAACTCAAACCTCACATGCCTATGCTTCACTAACTAAAAGGGTTGGTAAACATAGGCCATTGGGTTTGTAATGCGGTTTAAACAAGAGCGGGAAACATTAGGCTCAAATTGGTTAATAAGTAGGTTGATGCAAAATAGAAAATCAAATTTGTAACAAAATAAAAAGAAGATAAAGAAAAATGAGAAAAGGTGCCCTTTTCCTCCCCTAGAGAGGCCCGGTCGCGATCTTAGGAGCTAGAGGTCAAAACAAGGATTAAGACATGCATAGTCAAGGATCCTAAATAGCCGCTCAACAAGGTGATGAAGGCTAGAACAAATGAAGCTCACAAGGGATTATAACCAAACAAATACCAACCAAGGGTTTCAAATCCACTATAGAGAGCAACTCCATCTTACCACATTCCCGTGAACTAAGGCTTCATGGACCCCTAAAAGTTCTTAAACCGGCTACCTTAGCATATAGTATCCTAGAGTCAACCAATGACACTCTCAAACCGTGCATACATTTACCACTTAGGAAGAAAAACATTCAAGGATGCAATTCCAAAACTAAATGTCCAAAATAAGAACAAACAAAACACATTTTGCCAAAATTACCTTGAAAGTAAACAAAAATCTTTTTGGAATTTTCAAAATATAAGAAAAGACATGAAAATGCATATACTCAAGTGCATGGCATAAATGAATCAACATCTCATTAAAGCATGATAGAATACCCTCCCCCAAGCTTGAATGAGACAATATACTCAAACATAAACTAAATAATCCATGGGAGGGGACAAGAAAGAAATCAACCCAACAAACCAACACATGTCCAACGAGTCACCAACCATTAGAGAAAGAGCTAGGAAAGATGTTACCGGATATTGGTGGATGTAATTACCCGCAAATGAACCAATTTAACCTTTCAAAGCCGATTTCCTCTTGAATTGAATCTCGATTTCCATATGCTAGCAAAAATAGGCATCAAACTTCCTTGATTCTTGATCCAAACCAATGCATTAGTGTATATCAAGTCATGTACCTAGCAAAAGGCACACAAACATTTCCATGAGAGAAAATCTAATCTAAAAAGAAAAGAAAATGAAAGCAATAAAAACCTCGGGTTACTTCCCGAGAAAGGCTTGTTTAACGTCCAAGCGAGACCGCTCTAGTAAATAATATTGCAACGAACGCAAGAGCTTATCAAATGAACTACTACACATTTCATTGGATAACAAGTAGGCAAATGACGGGAGGAGGACGTGCAACAAGATTATTGCACGTAAATGAGGAGGAAGATACCAAAAGAAAGAAGAAAAATCAAAAGAAAAATCAAAAAAAGAAGAAGAGAAAGAAGAAGAAAAATAAGGAAGAGAATAAAAAGGCAAAACCTCCTCAAAATCTTTTTAGGTGGCATAATCACCCATTTCCTCAATGATGGGAGGATGAGAAGGAAAAGTCTCGTCAAACAAGAGAGGGTCCTCAATAGGCTCTTTGACAAAAGAAGGGAGGAACATAGGATAGTAGGGGATGAGGTCAAATTTCCTTGAGAAAGGGACATGAGGAAGGGGAGGAGAAACAATGGATTCACAAAGCCTCACATCACCAATGAGGGCATGAAAATCAATCATAGAATCCTCAAAAGAACACTCTTGACTCTCATCTCCCTCAAACAAAAACTCTCCAATAGGAACAACCTCATCCTGCTCTCTATCACAACGATGAACAACAACTCCCTCAAGATCCTCAAAGCCTAGAGTCTCTAAACCATGCATGAAAGGATAAAGGTTTCTCTCAAATTCATCCCTTTCCCATGAAGCATTGCCAATGAACTCTTTCAAGAGGCTATAATGATTTGTTACACCTTCAATGAACATACTAGCCATAACCTCAAATGAGTCCAAAGACTCATGGATAGAAGGGTCACAAACATGCAAGGTAGACTCATCAAGATGGGGAAGGGGGTTGGAAACCTCGAAATCGACAATTTCTTCATTCACAACTCTTCCACCATCACTCAAGGGACTCTCAATCTCTCTTGATTGCTCAAACTCATCATCATCATCCTCATGATATCCCTCATTCAAGATTGAAGATGGCTCACTCACATCTTCACCAAGGGAAGCTCTCAAAGGGGGTAAATAAGGGGAAGGATGGCATTCAAGCTCAAATGGGGAATGAAAAGGATCAAAATCCTCAAAAATCCCCTCATCACAAGAAAATCTCCTCTCAACTTCACACCCTTGGCCCACATCATTCTCAAAAACACTCTCACACTCCAAATGAGGTGCCTCACATCCATTTACATCAACCAAAGCACTCATCACTTGGGCAAGCCTCACTTCTCTCAATTTTTGTTCCTCTTGAAGCTCTTGGAGTTGTTGGGTAAGATATTGCATTTGAGAAAGAATTTGGGCTTCAATGTTATTGGGTTGAGGTTCATGATCAAAGTCAAATTGCACATCATCAAAATTAGCACAAACCTCATCAAAATGAGCATAAGGGGGAAAGGTGTCAATTTTCATACTTGGATTATCACTAGGCACATAAGAAGTATCAAGAGAATTCATGCAAAAATTAAAAGAATCTTGGCATTGAGAATCAAAGTAAGAAACATGAGATTCTCTATCTAAAGAATCCTTAGCAAGCCATGTGAAGAAATCCCACGCATCATGCATAGACAAATGACAAAATCTACCATTATTCATGTCCTCAACCATTCCCCTAGTATACTCATTCATGCCCCAATAAGCTATGTCACAAGCATCACTAAGAGAACACCCATGGTAACTAAGAAAACCATCTAGTCTTTCAAAGTAAGCATAAAAGGGTTCACCATCAAATTGAGGAAAAGATAAGCATGCCATTTTTATACAAAGAACAAAGAAAAGCAAACACAAATCAAATTATATACAAGAACCTAGTTAATCTAATCAACACAAACTAATAAACGCCTTAGTCCCCGGCAACGGCGCCAAAATTTGATCGAAGGATTTAAGTAGTGTCGTTAGTCTACTAACCCTAATCAAATTAACAATTTATAATACCTAAACTACCCTAATACGAGTATAGGGGTAAGTAAAGGGTCAAACCCAAAAGGACTAAGTGTATCAATCTATGCTAATTAGACTACTAGGAAAGCTTGTGAGGTAAAGAGAGGTTCAACTAACACTACTAAGAGCAAATAACTAAAACTAGGGAAAGTGGAATCCAATTACATCAATGCATTCAACAACATCAAACAATTAGATGAAAATGACCTCAATTAGGACGATTTACACATTTAACTCACTCTCGCGCAATTAAACATGTTAATAATCCTACTAAACCAATTCACTCTCGTGCAACTAGCCTAGCAAAGATATGGAGGAATTTAGGGTTCTCAAACAACTCACTTTCGCACAATTGATTGAAAACACAATTAAAAGCATAGAATCAATTAGCTAGAAAGATTCTAATCCATAAAAGCATCATCCATACACAATAATCAAGAAACAATTTCATACTAACCACAATCAATCATTAAATTAATTAACATAACCTTCATCCATTTCCCTAGAACAAAACCTAAACTACATAATGAACAAAAATATGGAAAACAAGGTAAAATAATAATAAAAGCAAGAATCAACAACTAAACTAATTAAACTACTCAAATAAACAAATAAATAAGCAAAAACAATAATAAATGAAAGCAATAAAGGTGAGAGAAAGTTAGGAAAACTCATTGAATTTATGAGAGGAAAAATCCACAAATTTGCTTCTTTAAAATCCCAAAAACTCCATGAAAGATCCAAGCTTTCTCTCTCTAAACTACTCCTAAACTAGAGAGAGAAACTCCTAATCTAATCCTAAGAGAGAGAAGCTCTCCTAAACTAACTAAGAAAATAGCATAATAATCCTCCCACTTTTTACAAAGAGTCCCGTCTATATATATGTGGCTCCACCAAAAGAAAGAGACTTGGACAACAAGGCGCAAAAAAAATCGTAAACCCAGTCGTGCGCGCTCGCACATGAGTCCTGTGCGCCCGCACACAGGTTTGTGCGCCCTCTCATCGTAGTGTGCGGCCGCAACTTTGTGGGTACGGGGAAAATAAGTGCGCCCGCACATAAGTCATGCGCGCCCGCGCAAAGGTGTGTGCGTCCGCACAGCGGTCGCGCATAGGGTCGCGCAAACTCTCTGGTTTTGCTCTGTTTCTTCAGTCTGGCTGTGCGGGTTCTGACAGGGCTACGCGCCCGCACAACCTCACATGTGCGCCCGCGCATAAGTCGCACAGCACCCCGCGCACAACAGATAACTTGGCTTCTTGATATCCTCTTTCTTTCGGCGCATAATTCCTACAAAACCAAAGCATGGAGATCAAAATAAAAACAAAGAAAATAAGATAAATTAAATAAATTAATAAAATAAGCTAAAAACTATTAAAAACCACTTGAATACTCGAAATCAAGATAAAAGACGAGAATAAGAGAATAAAGAAATAAAGGACAAAAAGGGTTAAATTATTGGAAAAATAAGCCGAAAAACGACTCAATAAACACTCTAAAAAGTGGCATAAAAGTCACTTATCAACTCTGCACATGATATTATCGTGTTCTCACTCTATGATGATTTTGACATTGTCAAGCTCACTCATAATGATGAGGGGTCGTCGGTGACATTGATTAACCTTTGGCTTAACCATGCTGAGGAGTTCCTGAAAGGAGAAGAAGCGAATGCTTCTTTTGCGGTAGTTGGTCATGCCATACACCAGAGTGTCCCCATTACTCACAAGTGAAAACAGAAGGTAAAGAGTTACTTGTTTTTGTTTTAGAAATTAATCTTACTTCATCTTCCACTTGGGTATTTGATACCGATTGTGGTGCTCACATTGTTAATAATGTGCAGGGCTTGAGAGAAAGTATGAAGTTAGCAAAATGGGAAGTAACGCTTCGAGTAGGAAATGGAGCAAAAGTTGCTGCACTTGCTATTGGAAGTTATCACTTGAGACTTCCCTCTAGACTTATTTTGGTGCTTAATAACTGTTATTATATACCAACAATTACTAAAAACATTATTTCAGTTCCTATTTTAGATTCTGAAGGATTTTCATTTGAAATAAGAGACAAATGTTGTTTTATTTCTAAAGAAAATATGTTATATGTTAAAGCAAAGTTAATTAATGGTTTGTATGTTTTAGAATATACAAATCATGTCTACAACATTGATCATAAAAAGCAAAGAACATATAGTTCAAACCCAACTTACCTATGGCATTGTAGGCTTGGTCACATTAACCAAAAGCGCATCCAGAAATTACATAAGGATGGACTCCTCTCTTCATTTGATTATGAATCATTTGAAAATTTTGAGTCATGCATGCTTGGGAAAATGACTAAGTCATCTCTCATAGGTATAGGTGAAAGAGCTAGTGACCTATTGGGACTCATACATACAGATGTGTGTGGACCAATGAGTTAAAAAGCAAGGGGTGGATTTAATTACTTCATTACTTTTACTGATGATTTAAGTAGATATGGTTATATTTACTTAATGAAGAATAAATCGGAAGCCTTTGAAAAGTTCAAAGAATTCCAAATGAAGTAGAAAATCAACTTGGGAAGACAATTAAAGCATTGTGATTCGATCGTGGTGGTGAATATTTGACCCAAGAATTTGATGACCATCTAATAAATTGTAAAATACTTTCACAATTATCTCCTCTAGGAACGCCACAGTTAAATGGTGTGTTAGAAAGGAGGAATATTACCTTATTAGATATGGTTCAGTCCATGATAAGCTTTACTGATCTTCACATATCATTTTGGGGATATACATTAGAAGCAGCTGCCAGAGTACTAAACAGAAGCTCGTCCAAAGTAGTTGAGAAGACACCATATGAGTTATGGACTAGAAAAGTTCCAAAGTTATCTTATCTCAAGATTTGGGGATGTAAAGCTTATGTAAAACGTTTACAAGGCGATAAACCATACCCTAAATCAGACAAGTGTTTCTTTTTGGGCTATTCAAAAGAAACAAAGGGGTATTACTTCTACAATCGCGAAGATAACAAAGTGTTTGTTGCTCGCGTTGGTGTCTTTCTAGAAAAGGAATTCCTCTCTAGAAATCCAAGTGGGAGTAAAGTAGTTCTCAAAGAAATTCGAGACGAGCAACAAATGGACGTGGATAACACCACATCAGAGGCAAGGGAGCACAAGTCGATCAATCATGCATCGGAGCAAGCTAATTCGACTAGCGAGACTCTTATCATCCCACTTGAATCTAATTCATGCAAAAATCTTCAAGGAGTTGGAGAGAATATTTCTATTGTTGCTCCTACCCTACGTAGGTCTGCCAGAATTAGAAACAAATAGTTTGTTGAGGTTCTGAAAACTGAGGATTCTGAAATCTTTCTATTGGAGAATGAAGAACCTACAACCTACAAACAAGCTTTGGCGAGCCCCAACTCAGATAAATGGCTTGAGGCCATGGAGTCCGAAATGGAATCGATGTCTGAAAATGAAGTGTGGACCCTAAATGACTTGCCTAATGGGGTAAAACCTATTGGTTGCAAATGGATTTACAAGATTAAAACAGACAAGGATGGAAATTCCTTGTAGACACCCATTTGTGTCTCTGCAAAACCAAACCTAGTGATGAGTACCTTTCACATCGAATCATAATCGAATGAAGTGAAAGTGTGGAAAGTTTAGTGTTGCGGGTAGTTTTAATTTCATTTCTCTTCTCTCTGGTTTTGAAAACCTATTTTAATAAAACAATCAATCCAGTTTGGTTGGTCCATGATATGGGTCCAATAGTAGTGTAGTTAGATAGGGCTTGAAAAGACCTTTCCGACGATATATTATAAGCCTAATTCCGATAAATCACTACTACAAAAACACCCTATGGAGTCGCCCTTTTAGAGTCGCCTCAAATTAATAGGTGATGCGTAAGGTTTTAGAGTCGCCTCTTACAAAGTATGTGACACCTAAGGATAGATAAAAGACATCTAAAAATAATTTGAAAGAAATAGACATCACATAGACTATAACAGGCGACACGTAAACTATACACGTCTCGTCTTTCATTATGTGTGACTCATAAAGTATTACTTTACGAGTCGCATATAGTCTTTTACTAATACAAGCGACACCTATGCCCAGTTTTGTTTTTATTTTTATTTTTATTTTCTGACATGGGGTACCTCCCTGACTCCCTCTTGTGCGCCTCTCCCTCTCTCCTCATTTTCTCTTGCCTCCCTCACCCATTCATCCTCTCTCTATCTCTTTGCTCCCATATCTCTAATATCTGATCTCTATCACTCATTCCCTTCATTCTTAACTACATCAATGCCATCTTTACCACCGCTATCCCACTCTCACCTTTCTTCTCTCTCCTTATTCACTAGTGGTTGCGATGGTGACGGCGATGGCGACAATGGTGCTTCGATTTTTAGGGTTTCGATTGGTTTTTTTTGGGTATGAGGAGTTTCTTCAAATACCCATCTTTTAATGTTGATTATATCTGCAATATTTAGATCTTACGGAGTAGTTGCTTTTTTTTTTTTTTTTTTGGTTTAGATTATAGATCTGAAGATATCCATGTATACGGGTCGTGAAGAGTATTGATCTGGGCTTGCATCTCCTCCAACAATAACGGCGAATTCCACTTCTCCAACATCAGAAGCAGCGGCTACCACCTCCTCTAACAACCGCGATAGATTTCACCTCCAACCATGGTGCTTCCACCTCCTCCAGCCGCGACGTACCTCCTTGTAATTTCGTTTGAGCACTTGTGTATGCTAAGGTTAGCGTTTGTGTTTTTTACCAAAATATTTTCACCTAATTTATTGATTTTTTATTTTTAGGTTTTTAAATAAGAAGTAATTGATTCCTCTTGAATAGAGTCCTTACTTTCCAATCGTATTTCTGTTGAAGTAATTTTGTTGCAAAAATCAAAGTTGTGGTATGCCTTTTTCATCCAACCTAAGTATAAAGATCTCACATAGCTTGGGAGACATGTTTTATAACAAATTGGAAACTGTGAAGTACAATATGAGTGAGTGGAATGCTTGGTGTATACTAGAAAAATATATGTTTCACAATGTATTGGTTGAAAATCCCAGAAAGACTGAAGTGCTGGATAATTCACTAATGATATGCATGAAGTATGGTAGCCATTATCATTAAACTAGTGAGTATAATGCATGCTTAACAACTTCTGAAATCGATTGGCTATTAACTTGATTAATATTCACACTCTCTTATTAATTGACACAATCAGACAACAAATTTGCAGCACACCTTTTGTTTTCCGGTGTTGGGCTTGTAGAGATGCATGTCTTTTTGTGGTTGTTTTTATGTTTGGTGGACTAATTATTTTTTTGCTTTGCATGTATACATAATCATCTGATGCTGAAATGGCAAAATTTGCGGGTCTATAATTGCTCTAAGTTTCTCTTGTTGTATACCTCTGTCGTTCTGACCCTGTCATTTTGATTACTTTGATGAATATTAAGAAGGCTAGATAGATGAATATTATTTTCCATGGAAGTGAAATAATGATTATATTGATCTATGATTGCTCTTTTTTTTCTTTTACTGTTCGCCCTCTGCACAATTGCTGCTTAGCTCTTTAGTTTACTCACACCATATTTTATATACTTCTTACTAATTATTTCATTTTGGGTCCTCAATGACCTTTGAGATGGAGAATATAATTAATTATCTTCTATTATTATATATTTTTAATTAACTTTTCTTTGCCAAGAATCTGATTTGATCATAACTCCATTAATTTAATCTTAGACATGACTATTGAACCTTAGATATATAGTGTAATATATATGTAATATGTATATTGGATTGAACCTTAGTGGAGTTTTGTGGTTGTTTGTTTGTTTCTTCGCTGGGCTTGGAGCTTATTGTCATTTGTCTTTGTTATTCTAGGATGTCTATGTTTATCTTGATATTTATAATGTTAGTTTTATAGAAGTTTTGTCATAAAAGTTTTCAAAAGCCTATAAGCTCAAATGGTAGAGCAATTTGCTATTGCACATAGATGTAGGTTCAAGTCCTACATAGGTTATATTTATAGTAACAAGTGTGAATTTGGAAAAGGAAAAAAATATTGTATTTTAAACATCGCTATTGAAGAATTATATTTTTCATGAAATTACTTTACGTGTCGCCTCATAAAAAACAGACGACTCATAAACCAACCTAACGCGTCGCCTGTAAGGAAAAAGGCGACTCATAAACCAACCTAACGCATCACCTTTAACGAAAAAGACGACTCATAAACCAACCTAATGCGTCACCTATAATGAAAAAGGCGACTCATAAACCAATCTAACGCGTTACCTGTAATGGAAAAGGCGACTCATAAACCAACCTAACGCGTCACGTTATAGGCGATGCATAAAGGGGTACCTATTGTGTCGGTGCCTGTAGTGTTGCCCTTGAAGTGATGTGTAAGATGGTTTAGAGGCGACTCGATAGGGGTTTTTTGTAGTAGTGAATATTGAGGAAGTTATGGCCAAAATAATAAACTGGGCCTAGTTTGAGCCTTATATGCGGCCCAATGATCTAAAGGATGGCCTAATATGGATTTATCATTCCTAATGCAATTAGAAATAGTTTTAGTCTTCTAGATTATTCTAGAAGGTTCTTTTCATTCCTAATTCAATTAGCATTGATAAATTGACTTTTATTGACTTTTTAGAGTTTTAATCAGAATAAAATAATGTTTTTGAGGAAAATACGATTTTATCTTCCTGTACGACAATTTCTATCTGATTTCTCTATAAATAGCCTTTTAAAAACTCCGTTTTCATTCACCAATTCTCACCAACTCTCATCAAGAAATTCTTGATTTCTCTTTCTCTCTCTCTCTTTTCCAAACTAGCTTTTATCAAAATACAAAATTTTGCATTCGCAAGACTTAGATACACTTAGCTATATTCGAAGTTGCCTTCGTCCTAGACGTGAAAGGTTTAATTTATGAGGGTTTGGTCCCAAATCTCTTTTTCAATTATTTAATTTAATTGTTTGATTTTATATTTTCCTCGAAGTTACTAACGTGTGTATTTTGTTATTAGAAAGAGGTACGAGGCATCCAAGTAAAAGCTTTAATTGTTTAATTGATATTATGATATAGAAATCATGCTTAGATTGTTATTTTGATTCCTAATGTTATGTTAGGGCATTTTGATCTTCCTAGTATCATGTCTAGGGTACCTTTAATATCAAGTATGATTAAAAGTATGATGCCTTTTATGTTCTTCCTAATATTTATGATTGTTAGTTTCATGTTAGGGCTAAATATTTGATTTTTAATGTTTAGTGACATGCAAGGGTTTGTTATTAATCTTGTTAGTATCATGCCTAGAATCTTGCTATTATTATGCTTTATTATTAACATGAATATTATGATTATTATTATAATATTATTATGAAGATTATTATTATGTTGCTTGATTATATTTATTTTCATTGCTTGATCACGCCTTTTATGCATGCTTAAAGGGAATTAGTACTTGTAATCACGCTTAATAAGATAATTAATTATTTTATTTAGGGTTAATTTGATTATAATTCAAGTGATCACCAATAATAGATTTATGTGTGCATTAATATTCAACCAACATAGATAAACAGGTTTACGGTTAATCCTAATTATTGCATGTTAGTCAGAAAGCGGACAAGAATACGATCAGAATAAAGTAGAGGCCTATTATTAGGGCAGGTTCAATCTCTTTTAGGTTGGATTTGTACCTTCATCCCTAAACTACCAGTCATGGTTCAAGACCTATTGGAGTTGACGATCTCTTGGATCATTAAGGGGTGTAACCTTCACCTCGTGAACGGTTTACAAGTTCCTAATAAAAAAACTTGTTGGCGACTCTTTTACTCTATCTTCTTTCCCTTTGGACGCCACCGTACTTTAGTGTTTGATCACAGTAGGGTTCAATCTAGGGATAATGCTTGAAATATTCCCTAAAGTTTTTGGCAACTCCACTGGGGAGGATTTCTATTTTAATTCCTAAGATTTTTTTCGGCAATGATTTAGACTGAGTGGATGAGACTCGAAAAGTTCTAAGTATTTCATTTGCGTAATTTTGATTAACATTATTGTCATATGCATAAAAAAGATCTCATTGGAAAGACCATCCGTAATGAGTTAAAATGTAGGATTTTTACACATAGGACATATGAGAAATATCTTTCACAACTAGGATCGAAATAACACTGCACGAAACTGGAAAATTTTATCGAGCACAGAAAGCTGCTTAGGCATGTAGGAATTAGCGTCAACGAACAGAAATTAGCGCTGGTATTTTGACTTTAGCGCTAGACGACAGCCTTGTCGCCAGGCGCTAAAGCCAAAAGCTGGCGCCAACCTCTGTTTGCTGGCGCCAAATTCTTCCAATACCGAACCAGAAATATGCGTTCTAATTTTGACCAGTTTTTAGCATTGTTCGCTCAATCCTACTTCCTGATTGAGTTTTTCTCAGTTTTCTAAAACCCATGTGTTCTACATATGGACATAACCATTTGGGAATTCATGCTCCATCTACTTGATTGAACGCTCTGAGCAACAAAAGGTACATCTGAGAATGTTGAATTCATTAAACCATGAAAGCGATTTTTTTAAAAAAATTCGCGGTGTCCCATCCACTCACGCCAATCCTTCACGGTTAGGCTTCCGCGCGGTGCATTTGAACAATTAACCATGGACCCTCTATTGACTAACCCATATCCCGAACTTTAGAGAACTAGAGCCATGGTTAGGTTGCAAACTCATCGCATCATATCGTGCCTACTTGACTAATTGTGCATTATTTGTTGTGCATATGGTTTATGCTTTTCCTAACTGTTTGTTTGACTTGTGCTAAGATTAAATAAATTAATGACTAAAAGAACTTTTCCTAATTAATTAATTAATTTGAGTAAATAAAGTCTAATATTTTAACCGGAATTGACTTAGTATGACTTTAGGCATACCCCTGTTGACCAATAATACCGAAAACAGTTGTAGATCGACGCTCCAGCAATGGCGCCGAAGTTTGAACTGTAGCGCCACTCTCTGGAGTGTGGCATCTGGCGACAGTTCTGTCGTCTGGCGCTACACTGCAAAGAGAGGCGCCGATCGTTTTGACGACAGTTCGGATTATTTGCTTGAGTCATCACTTTGCGTCTAATTAACCAGTTTGCTAAGTAGTTCGGTTAAATTTTACTGTAAATAATACCTTGTTAAGTCATTAATTGAGTCTAGGCACCAAGTCCCATGGTCTTACACAAAAGTCCAAGCATGTCACTTACACTCAATGCATACACCAATACACATACTTTGACCATGTCTAAGAAAGTCTTGTATGCGCGTTTTTTCCGTCAATTTTTTTAGGGGGGTAAGTCGGATATTAATCCTCCAATTTAAATACCATACTTGGTTCCTAAAAATATATACCTTATTTTTTTTATTTTTTCCTCTTTGAAATCGAAAAGTCAAGGTTGATTTGAGTTAAGTAATTAAAGCAAAAACGGTTTAAATTACAGCGCGTGGGCAAGAAAAGAAGGGCGGTTAATCAAAGACAATCTTTCGTACAAGTCCAACTTTTCGACAAACCCATCGCTCGTAAGAGGAAAGCTAGGACAACAATGGCAACACAGGAAGAACTCAATGAGCTCAGGAACCAACTGGTTACCGTGACTAAGGCACTAAAGATCCTAACCCTCAAGATCGATGATCCCGTGAAACAACAACAGATCGATGGACCTCATGCAAGAGAGTCTGAGCAAGCTATCAAACGACTACAAGTTTCAAGGGATTAGCTCACAAGGGGTCTCGGTGGACAAAGATCTTTTTCCGCAGAAGTTCAATGCCAACGACATCCCAAAGTTCAAGGCAACTGATAACCTTTATTTTCATTTAAGAGCCTTCGAAACAATAATGAGTATTAAGGGTATCGATAAGAAAGTGTTCCCCTCTCTGTTCTCACTATCTCTCGAAACCGTTTGCCAGCAATGGTTCTTTTCTCTCGAGAAAGAAAAAACCTCCACCTGGGAGTCCATAGTAAACGCTTTCGTTGATAGATACAAATGCAACATTCAAGTTGAGACTGACCATAGGGAACTGGAAATCCTCAAGCAGAAGGAGAATGAAGATTTCACCTCCATCTTTAACAAATGGAGAGAAACCTCAGCTAAGATGGTTGAGGTTCCAAGTGAAAAAGAGTCTATAAGATTATTCATCAAAAACCTTCAAGAAAAATACTCCAAGCATCTCAAATATCAGAATAATCTCCATACCTTCAAGGTCGTCTATGACATTGGAATCAATATTGAAGACGACCTGGCTAAGTTGAAAGCTGCAAACAATAACTCCAACAATGGCTAGAAAGGCAAGAACAACGACAATTCTTCTTCTTCCAAAACCACCCACTCAAAAAATGTTATCACTTTTAACCTAAGTGAAGTCCTTGCTATAAATAATGAAGGACAAAAGAAACCATTTAGGGGGAACTTTACTCCTATTGGCATGAGCTATGACACTGCATTTGACCGATTAAATGCAAAAGGTCTTATAACTCCTATTGGACCATTTGGGGACCCACCAGTCGAGAAGAGGCCAGCTAATTGGAACCCCAATGCACATTGCAAGTATCATCAAGGTAGGGGCCATCTTACCGAGAACTGTTGGAAGCTTAAAGAAGCTATCCAAGACTTAATCGACAACAACAAGTTGTCGTTGCCCCCTGCCAGTAAAAAGCCAAGTATTAATAATGCGTCTCTCGCTCACTTCTCGGCCATCTATGATGAGGAAAATGAGGTTGATCCCTCGTCTCTCATCAAACCTGTTAAAGAAATCCATGCCATCGAAGAAGAGGAGGAGATATTTTTCGATGCCATGGATAACCTTCCAGAACAAGCAAGTAAAGAGGACATACAATTGCTTACACTGTCTATGATGGAAGGATCGCACCTGCTACGTGAAACTCTCAAGGTTATAAAGGAACTTCAGAA
The DNA here is from genome assembly GCA_024500155.1 of Chenopodium formosanum. Lineage (NCBI taxonomy): Eukaryota > Viridiplantae > Streptophyta > Magnoliopsida > Caryophyllales > Amaranthaceae > Chenopodium > Chenopodium formosanum. The sequence continues at coordinate 24,950,645 of CM044880.1, forward strand.
GAAGTATGACGAGGTTCCACACCGGAAAAATGAACCTAAGAGGGAGCTCACACCCATGGTAACGACTTATGAGGCGAAACGTTTTCCTTTACAAGTCACCGAAAAACCCAAGAAGAGTAATAGACTCTACACTCCAATTGGGATCCCATATATACAAATGTTCGAAATGCTCTCTGAAAGTGGCGAGATCAAACCTCTCGAACCGAAACCATTTGAATCATTGAAAAGGACAAATAGATATTACTGTCAATATCTCAATCAGGGGGTCACACTATCAAAAACTGTTTTAAATTCAAGGATTTAATTCAGAAAATGATTGATGATAAGAAGCTAGTCCAAGTTCCACAAGAAGAGGATGTAAATATTAATGGAGTTTGGGACAATGACGAAGAAGACGTCTACTTAAAAGACATGGTAGGACCTCCACCTTCGGTATCGTATGCCATGAATGACTTTTGGGTTGAAAAAGATTCATCAATAGACATCCTCACAAGATCCGGGAGAATGCAACCTCTTGTTTCAACACAACCCATGCCAACCACACAGTAAGTTCCCATACCTATCTTTGAAGATAATGACATCGTCAAATAGTTCAAGAAAACAAAATTTAAAATGATCGTATGGAAACTTCTGGCCACGTCTCGAGAACATAGGTTGGCTGTAATGAATGCCTTGGACAAAATAGGGATATATTCTGACACCACTCCTAAGGGGTTGGCTAACTTCCTCACGATTGATCTCCCTAGTCCCATCATTTTGATCACCTTTTCTGACAAGGATTTACCCCCAAAAGGTGACAAACACTATAAGGCATTAAACCTCACAGTGGTTTGCAAGAGAATGAACGTCCCTATGACTCCTGTAGACAAATGATCAGCCATTAACGTCTGTCCACTTAGAATTGCGAGGATGCTAGGCATAAGGGATGAAGACTTAACCCCGTCAACGCAAGGAATAAGAGCGTACGACAACACTTGTCGTCAAGCTCTTGGTAAAATTACTATGAATGTAACGGCGGGAGCAATAGAACATGCTACTACTTTCCAAGTAGTTGATATTAAAGCTTCATTCAATCTATTGTTGGGACGCCCTTGGCTTCATGACCTAAAGGCCGTCCCCTCATCTCTTCACCAACAAGTAAAAGCTATAGTTTGGGGAATTCTTATCACCATCGATGCTTCGCCTATGAGAATCAAATCAATAGAGAATCCAATAATTAATGTGGAGAACCACTACAAGAAAATAACCTTTTCATAGCGATTATTATAACCTTTAGTATCGATTGTAATTGCAACAAAAAGCTTTCCCAACGAATGGTCATTCGATACAATATCCCCCGTTGCCTTAACCTTTAGTAGTGGTTTTCAATATCGCTGGGGTTGGCCTAAATAATCGATACGAAAAACTACATCCAATCGTGGTGAATATTGTAGCGATTACAATCGCTATAAATGTTCAACTCATTTTCTTCAAAAAAAAAAAAAATACATGCGTATGATCTTTACAAGATTTGAACATGCAACCTCAAACTCTTATTTTAAATGTTTCACCAATAAGCTATGACATATTTTATGTATTTTTTGTCAAACAATATTTATATATCTAGTGTTGAAAAGGCTTTTCGTATCGATTTTTAGGATTTAGTGGCGATTGTAAATGATACGATTTCTCAAAATTATATAAATGTGTAAAAATAGTGTGGATATGTATTATTATGCTTTCCGTATCGATTTTATATGGGAAAACCATGGCGATTGTAAAAATGATACGACATCCTTAATTATTTCACAAACATACTTGCATATTGTAGCGAATGAACAATCGCTACGAAAAGTGATTTTTTTGGTAGTGAACGATGAAGACGATGAAGATTTGTGGGGCTTTAATAAAGAGATCTCCTTAATCCAGGAGGATGAAAGGACCCCTCTCTGCCATGACCCCCATTCCAACATGACCGTGAATGCTATTCTGAAAAAGCAAGGACATTTTCCTGGGATGACCCTAGGAAAAAAAGAAAGGAATAGCAAAATCGCTAGAGTCACCTAGCATCCCTAAGTTAGACACTTTCGGACTTGGTTTCGAACCGACTCAGAAAGATCTTAAGCGAGCCAAGGAAAAGTCTAAGGCTCGTAGGGATGCTCGCATTCAAAAGAAAGCAATCCCAATGGATTAGTACCCTCTCACACTCAATGGTCAATTCATAAAAGAAGGAGAGGACTATCCATGCTACGAATTTCCCGAACCGAGATTTGAAACTTTCTTGGATTGCTATTTCACATATGAAATCCCAACTCCTGTCCCTAAGGAGAAAGCACCCCCATGCTTTGAATTTAACGTCATGGGATTATTATTTGGGCGAGAAAAGGATGAGCCGACATACAAAGATGATAACTCCTAGCTCATCCAAACAGTCCTGCAAAGTGAAAACTTTGATCCCTCGAAGCTAATCACTCCAACGGAAGGATCACTACAAGGGTGGCGCAAGACCGTCAAGGTGACGACTCCAAGTGGAAGGAAGATCTCTATCACGACAGGGCAAGGACCGATGTTTGAAGAGTAGTTTGAGTCAGAGTCAGAGTCAGAGTCTCTCCCTATAGAGTCATCTAGGTCTTTAGTTGTAGTACTTTCCCCTTCTATCTCTTTTCCTAGAAATAGTTAGTGATCAAGTCCTTGAGGACATATCACTCTTTGATGTAATGATCTCAGAGTATAATAATATGATTTCTTCTCCTTACTCCTGGTGTTCTTCTTTAACCCAAGATGACGAGCATTGCTTAACTAACAATGAAAAAGACAAAGAACTTATTAAAGCAATGGAAACACTCGAATAGAAAACACCGATAATTGAAGAAACTGATACGGTTGATATCTCAAATGATTCAACCATTAAAAGAGAAGTTAAAATCGGACTAACACTTAATGAACAAGAAAGAACCAATTTAATTAACTTGCTTAAAGAATTCATTGATGTATTTGCTTGGTCATACGAAGATATGCCAGGCATTAATAGAGAAATAGCTCAACACACTATACCACTAATTCCGGGAAAGAAACCTGTAAAACAAAAGTTACGTCGAATGAAACCTGACGTAGCTCTTAAAATAAAAGAAGAAGTTCAAAAACAAATAACTGCAAGTTTCATCAAGGTATCAAAATACCCCGAATGGGTCGCCAACGTCGTCCCAATTCCGAAAAAAGATGGAAAGTTAACAATGTGTGTCGACTATCAAGATCTAAATAAGGCAAGTCCAAAGAACGACTTCCCTTTACCACACATCAATATTCTGGTGGATAACACAGAAAATCACGCACTCCTCTCGTTCATGGATGGATACGCAGGCTACAATCAGATTCTCATGGAAGAAGAAGACATGGAGAAAACAACCTTCATAAGACCATGGGGCACTTACTGCTACACGGTAATGCCATTCGGGTTGAAAAACGCGGGTGCTACTTACCAACGTGCAGCGACTGCCTTACTCCATGACATGATGCACAAAGAAGTTGAAGTATACGTGGACGACATGATTGTAAAATCAAAAGACCGCCCAGGCCATCAAGTAGTCTTAAGAAAATTTTTCGAAAGGCTAAGAAAATACAATATGAGGTTGAACCCATCTAAGTGTGCTTTTGGAGTCACCTCAGGCAAACTTTTCGGTTATGTCATAAGCTCTATAGGAATAGAGATAGACCCAACCAAGATCAAGGCAATCATCTCAATGCCACCGCCCAAAACCAAGAAGTTGATTCGAGAATTTATTGGCCGGTTGCAAAACATAAGTAGGTTCATATCAAAATTGACGACGATATGTGAACCAATCTTTAAAAAGTTTAAGAAGAATGTACCAGTAATATGGGATGACGAGTGTAAAAAAGCCTTTAAAAGATAAAATCCTCTCGTATTAGCACAAGCACTTCCTAGAATACCTCTTACACTATTTTTAATAGTTACCAAACAGACAATGGGAGCTATGCTAGCACAAGAAGTAGAAGGCAAAGAAAATATGATCTACTATCTAAGCAAGAAAATGCTCGAATATGAAGCACGTTATACACCACTTGAGAAATTATGCCTCGCCTTGGTGTGGTCCACAACCAAGTTAAGACATTATATGCAAGTACATACAGTCTTCGTAGTCTACCGATTACATCCACTCAAGTATCTATTCGAGAAATATACACTCAATGGGCGCATATCGAGATGGATAGTCAATTTAGCCCAATTTGATGTAAGGTTCATGCCACAAAAAGCTATCAAAGGATCTATGGTGTCAGATTTTCTAGCAGACTTTCCAATAGAAGACTCAACGCGACAATGAGTTTCCAGATAAAGACTTAATGGTCACTGAAGATGATACTTGGACCTTATACTTCGACGGAGCCTCAAACCAAAAGGGATGCGGCGTTGGAATATTACTGGTATCACCTAAAGAAGTGCATGTTCCATTCTTCATAAAGCTTGATTTCGACGATACCAACAGCGCTGCTGAATACGAACCATGCGTGGTAGGCCTTGAAACAGCTTTGGCATTGGGAGTAAAAAAGTTACGGATATTCAGAGACTCTTCATTAATCATCAATCAAATATCCAAAAGGTGGAAAGTAAGGAGCAAAAGTCTAGCCCCTTACCAAAACTATCTGGAAACCCTTACTAATTAGTTAGAGAAGGTAGAATACACATATCTACCTAGAGAAGAAAACCAATTTGCTGATGCCTTGGCAAGACTAGCCTCAATGATTAGAATTCCCACGGAAATTGAGCAAATTCCTTTAACTATAGAAAAAAAGGCACAAACCAGCATATATTCAAGCTATAGAAGATGATGAAGTAATCCAAGACGAAGAAGAAGAAGAAGAAGAAGAAGAAGAAGAAAAAGAAGAAGAAGAAGAAGAAGAAGAAGAAGAAGAAGAAGAAGAAGATCCGTGGTATACGAATATGCTCAATTAAGTCACCAAAGGAGAATACCCTCCCCTTGCTGAAAAAAGAGCAAAACGAGCATTAAGACTCTTGGCTTCCCAATATGTACTCATAGACAACGAGCTACATAAAAGGGTACCTAAGGGTCGAGCTCCCTTATGTGTAGAAAAAAAGGATGCCCAAAGAGCAATGAGGATAGTCCACGAAGGAATTTGTGGAACTCACGTAAATGGTAAAATGTTAGTCCAGAAGATAATGCGAGAAGGATATTATTGGACTACAATGAATAGGGATTTCCATCAATACATAAAAAGATGCCCTAAGTGCCAAATCTACGCCAATTTACAGCATGTTCCTCCATCCTTGCTCTACACCTACACGTCGACATGGTCTTTCTCTACATGGGGAATTGATATCATTGGCAAAATCACTCCCCTAGGAACAACGGAGGTCACGAATATATCCTAGTAGCAATTGATTACTTCACAAAGTGGGTCGAAGCGCAATCATACGCTAAACTCACTACAAAACATGAAGCACTCTTTATCGTGAGAAATATTATTTGTCGATACGGAGTCCCACATGAAATGATAAGTGACGATGGAACTCACTTTCAAGCCGAATGTGAAGAATTGCTACAAAAATATGGCATTCAACATCATTATTCTTCCCCTTATAGGCCTAAAGAAAATGGAGCAGTCGAAGCAGCTAAGAAAAATCTAAAAACTATCATCAAGAAAATGACGGAAAATTACAAGGATTGGCCTGACAAACTTCACTTTGCATTGTGGGGTTACCGCACGTCAATTCGCACATCAACAGGAAATACGCCATTTTCCTTGGTTTATGGAATGGATGTCGTACAACCTGTCAAACTAGAAATACCATCTCTACGCATTGCACTAGAGAGTAAACTCGATGAAGTTGAATGGACTAGGGCAAGATATGAAGAGTTAATTCTACTCGACGAAAAACGACTAGAAGCTCTACATCACACTCAATGTTACCAAACTCGTATGGCTAGGCATTTTAATAAGAAGGTCAAGACAAGAAACATCAAAGTAGGAGACTTGGTATTAATAGCATTAAGGAAAAATGTCTTAGATCCAAGGGGAAAATTCAGACCTAATTGGTCTGGACCCTACATTGTCAAAACAATCCTGTCAGGAGGTGCAGCAAAATTAACTGACATGGATGGCATTGAGTTCTCGAACATGACAAATCTTGACCAACTTAAGAAATACTACCCATAATTACTTGAGTAGGATACTCAAAAGAGCTACGTTTGGCCTGATTCCTTAAGAAAGGATACGTAGGCAACCCTTTACGGGTGCGGCCACTTTATTTTTTAAAAAAGTCTCGCATCCCAGACTTTAAAAAAAATCAACAAAAGATCGACGAAACATCGGCGTCATAGAAAAGATTCTAGCGCCAGCCGATGAACGTTAGCGCCAGACGACGGCATCCGTCGCCTGACGCTAGACTGCCACAGCCGGCGCCAGTCGCAGAATTGTGGCGCCAATTTACAGTTAAATATCTGGGAATATTTCGGTGTTTTTCGGAAAATTTTCGACTTCCGTACTCGAAAAAATTTCTGGACAATTAATTTTTCGGTTTTCATTGCTTTAATAAAATAAATTTAAAGTAAATAATTTAATTAAAAAGTTGAAATTTCATTAATAAAATAAATTACATTATTGATGGAATTTAAATAAAAGCTTAAATAAATTAACTTTAAATTTTAAAACTAAGTCTAATAATTGGAAATTAAGCAATGCTCTTAATCTTCTTTCTCTTTCTTAGCCCTTTTCCAATTCTTGTCGGCATCTTCTTCCTCATCCATAACCTTAGCTAGTAGGCATCCTTTAGAGGACCTACATTCAATCTTGGAGTAAATAGTTTCCCCCTCAGCTAGGACCCCATGCTTCTTTTCTACCCAAGCTTTCTTTTTTGTGGTGTCAGCTTTCCTTTTTCCTTTATCTTTCGCAATACTCTTCTTCCTAGGCATTATAGGTATTTTGAACTCGATCCTTTCGCCCAAGAGTTCCTTAACAGAAATCACTTTGTCACCTAGACGACTCTTCACGTCATTTTTACTTTGATTTTTCTTCACGTCCTTTGAAGGTTTCTTCAGAAGCCACCTTTTCACATCATTGGGCAAGGAAGGAGGAACCTTTTGGGTAATTACTTCCCATAAAGGTCTAGCGCTCCAATATGCATAAAATTTGTCTACTTCCTAGGAGACAAGAAACTCGTAGGGACGACAAAGATCACCGGAAGGAATATTCTGAAGTAGGTCGTATTGTCTTTTTCCCTTGCAGGGATAATAAAAAGTCATTCGGGACAAGCTTGGAAGACGACAGAAAGGCTGCTTGTTGACACCAACCATCTTTTCTATTTTCCACCAACGGATGACCCACTTGATGGCAAAATTACAAGACTCGAAGACCTTCTTCCATTCATGGCGCCCCATCTTAGCAAAGTGTTTCTTCCTTTTCACGAAGCAATTTGGAGTATTGTTCTCAATGTTGTTCGGAAGGCTAATTAATTCCAGTCTTTCCATTAGCCACATTTGTAAAAATTGCAATGTAAATAAATTATTATTACTATACAAAAATATATTTTTTATTTCTGTAATTAAAAATATTTTTTTTCTACCTGTAATAAAATTGGAGAGCCCCGAAAAGGTGCTTTTGGATTTTTCTTTAATTCATCAAGACTAAGCATAGTCTCTCCAACTATTAAAGGCATTGGATATCTCCCAGATTCAATTTGTTCTAAAATAGTGGATATAATTGATTGACCCTCATTATTTTTACCACTAGTAAGAAAAAATTGATTAAGCATGCAAAACAAGAAAGCCCTTCTTCTATAAACATGGAAAGATTCAGAATAAGGTCTATCAAAATAATGGTAAGCAAATTCTTTCAAATTAACTACATTACCATCTACTATTTTTGATAGATCTCTGTCTTTTAAATTGAAGAAGTGTTCAAAATCCTTATAATAATATTCATTTATTCTAGGAATTACTACAAGATCTAGCGCAGGGAAGCCTAAAATAGCATCAAGTTCTTCCGGCAAAGGCCTAATTTCATCATACCCTATTTTAAAGCAATGATTATCTACATCCCAATATTCTAGAGCGGTATGAATAAAATCTGAATCAAAATCTACCCCTTTGACACCATAAATAACCCCCAAGTGAAACACATCTAACTTTTTTCTCTCCTTGGCATTAAGGGACCGACACCATTCATGAGTGTAGTTGGTAAATTTTTGGAGACTAGAGACATGATGATTTTTTTCCTAAAAGCTAAAAAAAATTTTATTTGCTGAAATTATGAAGAGAATCGGCTGGGCAGGGGGCTATTTATGCACAAAATCGGAGCAGTTTTAATCTAGGAAGGATTCGGAGTCAGCGCTCATTAGCGCCAGACGCCAACTATTGGCGCTTGACGCCAGAGCTTGGCGCCAGGCATTACACCGAAACGCGTGGCGCCAGCTGGCACTAATATGTCTCATCGTACACGCTTTCTAAAAAACCACGTTTTTGACCTAATTCGAGTATACTAATGACCTTACGGTTTCCTTATCTTTTTCTAAAATTCATTTATTCCTCCCTCTTAATTAATATAACTATTATATTAATTATATTTTCGGATTTTACTTAGACTAACTCCCAAGTTTTTATAAATCCAATTTTTTTTATATTTTATTTGACTTTTATTTTTCATTTTTTCTATTTTTGGGGGAGAAAGTCATATACCCTCCATCAATAATAAAAATGACGGAATTTTCGCGCAACATTATTTTTCACAATTTCATTTCACACACAAACATGAACATAATAATAATAAAAGATGAAAAAAAAACACGGTAAATGATGAATCAACTCATAATAGTATGTATATACAAACATGTCTAAATAATGAGTCTAATTAAAGGCAAAGTTCTATACAAAGTCAAAATAAAATAATAAAAAGCACAGGAACAAACTACGACGCCGGGGGATGTACACCCATCATCTCATAAAACTGCGTCGTACGAGGAGTAACCTCTCCACCAGCTCTAGCTCTAGTCTCCTCGGGAGGAGGAAAGCTCAACATAGGACCCGTCCACCCAAGATCAGCCAGAGGCTGAGGCTGTAGAGGCTGCTGCGATGACGAGCCGACCTTGTACATCCCACCACTTCTAAGAGCCGAGGTAGCCTCTCCCTGGCCTACCGGCGCAACATGTGCACCATTAGATAAAGAACCTAAGCCCTCTACCGCCTCGGTACGAGTAGCCTCATAACGACCACCCCGACCTCCCGAACCAGTGCGGCGACGTCTCAAGCTAGACCTCGCCGGATCCCTCCGCATCTCAAGTCTCGTGCGGGTACGAGAAGGAATGGGCTGACCCTGCAAAAGAAATTAAAATCAGAAACAGGCAAAATAGAAGAGGTAATACAAAAACATAAGAAGGGATCTATGGTCTTCTCAACGGCATGTAGCCACGTTCCTCATCCAAACGAGCTAGCTCCGGAAGGCATCTATGCATCGTGCCAACGCCGAGACCACCTCGCGTGACAACTGTCAAAGAAATAAGTCAATAAACATACATAACATATATGGACAAAAGTTGCAAATAAACAAGCTTACCCGAGTCTGGTGACGAGGAATCGACCGCTCCACAAAGCGCTCGCCCTCAGGAGCCGAAGGAATCATCTCCTCAATCGGCCCATATGTCCCCTGATACTGGATGGACATACGGGGTGGCACGAACTCAGCAGGATCATCCTGACAAAGCAAAACAAAATCAGCGAAGCATCGCCCAGGGATCGTGTAAGAGCGCCAAGGGGTACCGGCTCCCTCCGACATGCTCACCAACCTCGTGGCGTTAAACATGTGACATGGTAGAGGAGCAGGAACGACAAAGGTATCTGAGGAATGCTGAATAGCAACCCTCTCTCCAAGATACGCAGCCGCTCCATTAGTCCCAAAGAAATAGCGACGCTCAGCAGAATACTGCGCGGCTAGCCCAAGAACTGCCAAGTCGACCCACGCTCGGTACAGCAGCTCAGGATCCTACAAAGAGCGTCTATCAGTGCAGACACCTAAAAATGTCTCCCCAAAACCAAACTCGATGATGAACAACCTTTCAGCGCCATTATTGGTCGGGTTTAGTATTTAATCTTTGGAGTGCTTAAATCCATATTAAAATCCATATTTTCATTTCATAAAACAACCAAATTCCTATCCCATTACCCAAAAACTTCACTTATTTTCCTCTTTTCATGCCTTTAAACCCAAAATAATTCATTTCGTATCCTTTAAAATCATTCATTTCGTGTCCTTTTTATAAAACGTTTAATCCATTTTTTTTTTATCCATAATCTGGGTCCAATGATTTAATATTTGGATGGGGCTATAAAAGAGCTTTCCAAGTATATATTATAAGCCCAAATCTGAGTTATAACGAAATAGTTATGACTAAAATATTAAACTGAGCCCAAACCAAACCTAAGCCCACCTTACTTACGACCCAATGATCATGTGGAGGGTACAAATTATTTAATACCGTTCCTAAACCAATTAGGATTAATTAGAAGCTTCTATAAGTTTCTAAAAGATCTTAATTATCCTTTTTGAAAAGATAAGATTAAAGAGTTTGAAATTGAATAAAACTTTTCTTTTTAAAAATCCTATTTCTATCCGAATTGAAAGACGTTCAAATATAGACAGATATGATTTTGTGCCTCATAGTTTTTATCCAAATTTTAAATGGTTGGATAGACCTTGAAATTATATTTTCAATGATATATTATAATATCAATTCCGAGCTATAACGGATAAGATATGAATAAAATGTCAAACTCTATCCAAAACTGACACCGTCTCCTTTTTTCGGCCATATATTTTATTCTATAAAATATTTTAATTTGATTAAAATTGAATTAGAAATTAGACTTCAAGATCTTTCCAACGATATCTTATTCATCTTATTCCGATTTCTAGATCAAAAGATATGATAAAAACAAAAACCATAAAAACTGTTGTCTATCGCAAGAGTTTTATCAAATTCGAATTCTTATCTTTTCTTGATTATTCGACCCTCTTTTTTCCTTATAAATAGAGGTAATATCTCCCCTTTTTCAATCATCAAAAATCTTAATCATCAAATAATTCTTTTCTCCCTCTTTAGCCTAAACACTAGTCATCCTATTCGGATCCAAGGCGAGAGTTTACCATGAACTGATTATGGTCTCTGATCATGCAGCAATTGTGTATGATTCGGACCCAACGCTTCCAAGGTCAAATCGACCTTATCAAATTGAAATATGGTGTTTGAAATTCTCAGATATTTATTCGATGATTGGTAATATTTGGGAAGGTAATGTAAATGGCTCAAGTATGTTTGCTCTTGCCAAATATCTTCACTCCTTCCGTGATCAAGCCCAAAAATGGTGCCTCGATAACAAAACTTTATGGGGTGTAAATTTGAGAAATGTCACTAGCAACTTGACATTACAAGGATCATCAATTACCACCCTTAGGGATGGTGAAGATTTTGTGAGGGGAATCAACAACCTAATCCCAAACTGGGCAATTGATTTCCAATATTGGAAATAACGCCTTAAGGATAAGTGGATAAGGGAGGGGGACATGTCGTCTCTGATGTTGTAGAAAAGGGTCAAATAGAAGCAAAAAAACACAGAAATGATCTCCATCCGAAATGAGGAGAATCAGTGGGTTTCGGGGCATGATCAGGTGGCCTCGGTTATTTAAGATTCCTTGAAAAATGTCTTCATTCCGAGCTTGACAGGTAGTGGAAGTACAGAGGAAGACATTGATCTCCTATTTCGGGAAATGGCTTTTCCACAGTTAGGTGTAGATGAGGTTGTTGCCCTTATTAAACCTTTTGATCCTCCGAAAATAAGAAATGCTATGCTGTCTATTCACCATCTTAAATCCCCGGGACTAGATGGGAGTATTGCGGAATTCTTTCATGTTCATTGGAAAGTAGTAGGATCCTCTGTGGTTAAGGCAGTGCAGCACTTTTTCAATACTGGTTTTCTCCTGAAAGAATTTAATGCCTCCCTTTTGATCTTGATCCCAAAAGTGGAGTGTCCGGAGATTGCGGCGCATTTTAGGCCTACTAGCCTATGTAATACGATTTATAAATGCATTACTAAGTGCATGGTCAATCGTATGAAAAAATCGCTCCCGCTTTTGATTACAGAATTTCAACATGCTTTTGTCCCATGAAGGTATATGGAGGACAATATTCTTTTAAGTCATGAGTTAACCCATGTCATCAACAGTAATAATGTTAGATGTCCTCTTGCGGCCCTCAAGATCGATATGTCAAAAGCTTATGATCGTGTGAGTTGGATTTAAATCCTAAAAATCCTAAGAGCGTATGGTTTCCCGGAACAATGGGTTAGATGGGTTAAGCAGTGCATTACGACTGTGTCTTATAAGTCCATGATCAATGGTAGGGTGACGGATTCTTTCACCCCGGAATGCGGTTTACGACAGGGAGACCCTCTTTCTCCTTATCTCTTTCTTTTCTGTATGGATGTGTTGTCTAGGAGATCCCCGTCGATTTCTCATTTGTTTTTCGCTGATTATACTATGATCTTCTTCAAAGCTACCAATGATTCCTGCCAGCATATCGCAAACTTATTGGCTCGCTTTGAAAAGGTTTCAGGTCAACAATTAAATTTCCAAAAGTCCTTTATAAAATTCAATTGTGCTACTTCAAATCAGGAAAGGGAGATTTTTAAGAAGATTTTGAGGATGGAAAATAAGGAGAACTTGGGAATACATCTAGGAGCTCCAATTGATTTTACCAGGAAAAAAGTTGATACCTTCAAGTACCTGGTTGATAAAGTAGCTTCAAAAGTACTAAGTTGGAGTTCTTTGAGGCTTTCACAGGCAGCAAAGCTGATCTTGATAAATTCCGTCCTCATATGTATTTCTTCCCACGTAATGAAATGCTTCCATCTTCCTATTTCTATTGCAAAGGCCATCGATTCCATCATCGCGAGATTCTTCTGGGCCTCCAATGGGGATAGGGGCATTCACTGGGTCAAGAGGGATATTATCTACCTGCCAAAGGGAATGGGTGGTCTGGGTATTAGGTCAGTTGAAACTCTAAATGATGCGATGCTTTTTAGACAAGTCCAAAGAATGCATTGTAATCCACAGCTTCTAGTTTCCAAGATTTTCTATAAAAAAGAGTCTAGTCCTATGTACACTGGAAGGGCCTTTTCATCAACAAGGATAAAATCGTCATGGGGAAACAAAGGGCTATAAAGGGCAGCTAATAGATTAATAGAGAGTTTTGCTTGGAAAGTTGGAGACAGAAGTCAAATCAAATCTGTAAATATGAAATGGGTGGGTGGGGATATCCCGATGATAGCTTCTGATCAGAATTTGAGAGGAGTTGGCACGGGTTTGGTTAGTGATTTCATATTTAGGAACCCAAAGAGATGGGATATCCAGAAGGTGAGAAACTACTTTGAGTGGGATAGTGCAAAAGATATTCTGAACTTGGAATTATCAGATTTACAAGAGGAAGATGTCCTATACTGGGGACACTATAAGACATGTAATTATTCAACCAAGACAGGGTATGCCTTTCTTCAAGGTATAAAGAAGGTTGAGTTTGACAGAGGTCTGGACCAGGATTTCTACAGAATTTTATGGTGACTTAAGATCCCACCAAAATGAAGTCTTTTCCTTTGGAAATTGGTGATGAATGGGATAGCAGTCAACTCAAATCTACACCATAGGGGTATTCCGGTCCATTTGGGTTGTGAAATGTGTGGTGGGGAAGAAGAAGACATTGAGCACCTTTTCAGAGATTGTGATTTAGCTCAGAGTGCGTGGGAAGAAAGCTCTTTTTGTCCCACTTTGGAATTAGATGAACCAATGATGATGCGTCATTGGATTCAGAGATATATCCTGCTTTTCTATAGCGAGGATGGTATCCATAGCGATAGAATCACTAGCTTTATAATGATGCTATTGTGTTTATGGACCAACAGGAATGGAAAGGTCTTCAGAGGAGATGAGGGAAACTTGCAAGCCTTACTTCGTCATATTGGAAAAGCAAAAGAAGACCTAGAAAAATTCAGAAACAGGCCAGTGTCCGCTATAGGGAATGAGGGAGGAACCAGACCGCCAGGCTATGACTACGTTGCAATTGGTAGAGAATGCTTTATCTTAAGGACTGGTGGGGTGTGCTCTCAGGGAGTCACAATTCTCATTGATGGTTCGTGGCAGAGAAATAGCGGAAATGCTTGAATGGGCTGGGTTATTCAGCAAGATACAAGAGACAACACGATAGGAGGAGGGCACTTTTGTAGGGTAGCATCTGCCCTTCATGCAGAAGCTATGGCTTGCCTTATGGCAATCAGATGGGCTTCCTCTAAACAGTGGCAGCGGATAGTGATCTTCACAGACTCTTCTATGCTGGTCAATTTCATTTGACATCGGCAGAATCCAACCATCGACATCTTGTGGACAATCAGGGATATTCAGGAAGAGGCTACGGGGTTTTAGTCTTGTATTGTATGGAAGGTAAGTAGGGAACAGGTCAAACAGGCACACTTGGTGGCTAATGACTGTAGAACCTCGATGAATTCTTTTATTACTTAGTTTCTTTGCTCTGCTGTTGTCAAAAAAAAAAAAAAAAAAGTACTCCCAGGAGTCCATACAACACCCAAAGTTCTATACTTAAACCAAGGTGTAAAAGGTACAAATAACTGAGGGTTTGGACCAAATTAACTCTACTTTTTATTTAATTTAATATAATTATTTCAATTTGATTTATATTTTTTATTGAAGTTACTAACAGTTTATTCATGATGTAGCAATTCAAGGAAGCGCAGAAAGTGAGTAATTAATCACTTAATTACTCTTATTTTTATTCTTGTTGCTAGTATCATAATTAGATTTATTTATTATTTGATTTGACTAACTTTATTATTATTAAATTGCTTCCAATATTAATGTTTATTTTACTATTTTTATTGATCACCATATTTCATGTTAAAGGGAATATGTAATTGAAAATCACGCCTAATAAGATAATAAGGACAATCGGTTTAGGTTCCTTTTTAATCTTGTTATTAATTAAAGTTATTACTATTACTAATATTTTAGAATTATATGTTGCATTAATATTCAACCAATTTAGAATAATAATAGTTTGGAGCAAATTGAATATTTGTTTGCATGCCTTTGAGATCGCAGGAATCATTTTACACTATAAGAATCGAGAAGAGGCCAATACGGGCGAATGTGACTCCATGACTCACTTCGTACCATCATCCCCGATCCTCCTTTCGTGGTTCCGAACCATATGGAGTTATTAATCTCATGGATTATGAATGGGGTTTAACCTTCACGAGACAATCGTTGTTGCCTTTCGTTGTCCCTTAATCGTGGTTGCCTTTTATGATCCATGAACGGTTTACAAGTTCCTAAAAAACTTGTTGGCGGCTCCCTACTTTCCTTGTCCTTTATCGTATATGTCAATTCCCACTTCCTATGAGTGCCAAGCATATTCACAAAATGCTTTAACGTAGGCGCACTTTGAGCGACGCCTACAATTTGGCGACTCCACTGGGAGAATTCTTGGTTATTTATCGATTTGAGTGATCGGTATTTAATTAAGATGAGTGGATGATACTTGAAAAATTCTTGAAAAATATTACTGTGATTTAACTGGCATTTTCATATATGCATATGCATTTTAGCTTACCTATTTTGCCACAATTGTACGTGTTCTACGTATGTGGCTAACCCGGGGGATTTATGCTCTATCAACCCGAAAATGCTCATGGCAATAAGGGTTCATCCGAGTTTTTAAATCCACCCAAACCATGGAGTTGAGTTCGATTTCATCACGAATTCGCAGAGCCGCCCGTTGGCATACACCCTCATTGGAGGCTGTCTTGATAACGCGTCCAAACTCTTAACCATGGTACCCTTTGACACCCTTTTAAGCTTGACCATAGTCGAACATAGAACTTGACTTTAGGTTGCGAACTTCATTGCATCATACGTGACAATATGCTTATATGTGCATTTTTTTTATTGACTTTTTATTTATTTATTTATTTTCTCTTATCAAACCCTTTTTAATTTTTTTTAGAGTCGAGTCATAGATTTTTTTTAAAAATTTTTGAGTCACCCGGATTTTTATTCTCGTATCCTGCACAAGAGTCAAATTATTTTGGTCATATCCGGAGTTCTAGAAAGAGTTACGTGTCGTCCGACCTATGGATCTGTAGCCCCGAGGTTTATCTTTCATTTAGAATTAGTTTCTTCCCAATCAAAGTCACAGATTAACAGTCATAACCTATATACTACAGCATGTCCAGTTTAGGTGTCTTTTTAGCTTCAATTTTCTTATTTTTTTAATTATTTAAATTTTTTTATAAATTTTCGTGTCAAGCTAGTCTTAGCCAATTCCTTTAATCCGTGTCAACTCGTATAACATAGGATTATAGATTTTTATTTTTATTTTTTTATTTTTTTGTGCCCATGAGTCCTAACTCTTCTAGAATTCTAGTCCTCTTCTTAGTTTCTTGTGATCGATTTTGTGCTAATTAACCTTAACATGTGTTCTTTGTCTTTGATTGTGGATGATCTTATTTATGACTAACGATTTCCAATGGACCGTATTCACCTAGTAAATAGCATAAACATTAAAATTGGACAAAATTAATCAAGTTAGTTTGTCTTTTAGTCTTCCGTGCTATTTGGTCATTAGGTCCTTTGTTTTTCACAAAGTCCTCATGTCTAGCCATGCGATCATACCACGAGTCATTGCACACACTTTGTCTTTGAGTAATGCACTATATTGTTTATGATCGTATATTAGGACCATACATGTGTCGTTTTTCGTCGTAATATGGATGAGTGGAGTTTTTCCCATCAGTTTTCAAAATTCTTTCATACACTCTTCCTTTCCAATCCGAATACCAGGCGACAAGAAGTAATTCATATGAACCATGAAGACGAAGCACAAGACAAGTTCCCATATAAGATTTCATGCTTTTTTTTTTCTTTCGTTTCAACCATTTTCCCCTAATAAGTCTAGCATAGGTTCTCCTTATCCTTATTTCTATATGCCATGTTCCATTAATGAGCATTTATTTTCTTTGCATTAGATCATGTCATTCGCCAAAAATAAATAAATAAATAAAATAAAATAAATTGCCGAATTTAACACAAGGTATACTAATGATTTAAGGTACCTTTGCAACCCTATCATTCCCCTTAAACCATTTTCAATCAAATATCCATTTCTTCATCAACCACTTTGAGCCTCGTCTAACGGTTGGCCTCATTTATTCAACCCACAATCACCTAGCCCTGCGATGGGAAGGTGTGTAATTTGTATAACATTCAAAAGCAAGTAAAAAAAATGCAAAAAAGCAACAATAAAACAATGTCTAAGGGCAAGTGATCCAATGTCTTTGATACGAACACGTCTCGAATTGCGTCTCTCATCGAGTGCTTGGTACCGTGCCTGAGAAACATGAATGCTAAGTGAGTGATGGACCGCATGATCTGAGATTGCCTACATTGATTCAAAAGAATGAAAAAAAAAAGAAATTCAAAACAAAAAAATATATATGAAAAATAAAGCTTGCGAAGTCTAATACACAATTGCATATCTTAGGGGCTTCTCTCGGGTCTTGAGCCTTTTGCCCCTTTCTTCCTTAAACCTTTAGCTTATCCACCTTACAACCCTTGAAAGACCGCTTTGAGGTGTACACACACTTATGCAAAGTTCGGTTAGAGCTACGTTCGGCCTGATTCCTAACGGATACGTAGGCAATCTCACATTGAGGTGCGGCCGCATTCATATGCATGATCGCGTCAAAGAATATCCAATGCTTAATCCTATGACCCTGTCTATCTAGAGCTAGACTTGGGGGCTTGATCCCACATCATTTAGCCTACCCAGCCTAAAGAGTCACCATTTTTACACTTCTTACATAAATTTCCATCACCATAGCCTTTGTAGCCAGCCTTAGTATCACATTCACACACTTCACTGACACATCCATACCATATGATCTTTCCCTTTAAGAACCCTTTTTCATGAAATCTTGTTTCAACACTGTGCATGCTTCATCATCTTTCAAGACAACATTCATTAGAAGAAACATTGTATACTTGCTTAGCTTCATGACCTAAGCAAAATTCATGTTTCATACAAAGCATATCGTGCTTAGCTCCTTGACCTAAGCAACGTTCATTATGCAATAATCACTTCATCTGTATACGTGCTTAGGTTCCAAACCTAAGTAACATTCAAGATCATTTCTTTACACCATAGATGATGCTTAGCTCCATGACCTAAGTTCATTCATCGTGTCACATGATGTAATTGTCCTTAGCCTCCTGGCCTAAGGACATGCATCATGCATATATTCCTTTCAAGAAAAGCAATTCAATCCATGAGATTCATTTTGTCTTGCTCAACGAGGAAGTCCAAAACTTCCTTCCTTTTCTTTTGGAGAAGTTCGAAAACTTTTTCAAAATTTTCTCATCGAGGGAAGTTCAAAAATAAAAGTTCAGTTTTTCACGTCTTTCTTTTTTGGGAGAAAGTCGGTACCCTTCACTCGTCTCATGACAAAAATGACGAAATTTTTTTGTTTTTTGCATTGTTTATTGCTTGTGTCTACACACACTCACACCATACATATACACACAATCAAAAGTCATACACATGTCATGTCGTGTCAAGTCAAAGCTTGGTCAAGTTAGTTGGTCAAGTCAATCATAGTCTATACATGTCCCTTGGCAAATTTTATTTTGCAGGTCTCATCTACAGCCCACGTTCGGGTACAAGCAAACCAATTACAACCCGAATCCGGGGACAAGCGGACCATCTACAGCCCACGTCCGGGGAAAAGCAGACCATCTACAACCCATATTCGGGGACAAGCGAACCTTTACACCCCACGTTTGGGGACAAGCGAACCATCTACAGCCCACGTCCGAGGACAAGCGGACCATCTACAACCACGTCCGGGGACAAGCGGACCATCTACATCCCACGTCCGGGGACAAGCGGACCAACTACAGCCCACGTCCGGGGACAAGCGGACCAACTACAGCCCACGTTCGGGGACAATCAAACCACCATTATTTCATGACGCAAGGTTCTTGATACATAGAGACTTGCAATCTCATCATCTGTCGACTTTCCTCAAGCATGGAAAGTATTATCCAGTGGATTTCTTCACACATAGAAAACCACCAACTTCCTTTGTCGGCTTTCCTCAAGCATGGAAAGCATTATCCGTGGATTTATTCAAGCATAGAAAAACGCCAAAATCATAAGTCGACTTTCCTCAAGAATGGAAAGTGTCAACCAGTAGGTTTCTTCAGGCTTAGAAAGCTACCAAACTCATCTGACGGCTTTCCTCAAGCTTGGAAAGCATTTTCAACAAACATCATCCGGTGGATTCCTTCAAGCATAGGAAGCTACCAAACTCATTTGTCACCGATACACTCGTGTCAGATACGTATTCTATCCCTTTACTCTTTTATTTGTGGAACTAATATTTTTCTGCAGGTATCGGCGTATACAAAGTGATTTAGGATCGTAGAATGTCTTAAATCATTCTCCGTCCCTATCGACTACTTTTACTATCGTTTTCAAAATTGATGTTTCTACAAACTCAGTCAAAGTGGGGGCTTCTGTAGACACCTAAAAATGTCTCCCCCAAAACCAAACTCGATGATGAACAACCTTTCAGTGCCATTATTGGTCGGGTTTAGTATTTTATCTTTAGAGTTCTTAAATCCATATTCAAATCCATATTTTCATTTCATAACTAGTCGAAATTAGAACGCATATTTCTGGCTCGGTATTGGGGGAAATTGGCGCCAGCAAATAGAGACTGACGCCAACTTTTAACTGTAGCGCCTGGCGCCAATACTGGCGTCTGGCACTACGGCTAAAAGTTTGGCGCCAAGCTCTGGCCCCTGACGCTACTTCCCACATGCCTCAGCAGGTTTCTGTGCTCAATAAAATCTTCCAGTTTCGCGCGGTGTTATTTCAGTCCTAGTTGTGAAAGACATTTCTCAAATTTCCTACGTGTAAAATCCTATGTTTTTTACTCATAACGGATGGTCTTTCCAATGAGAACCTTTTTATGCATATGACAATAATGTTAATCAAAATTACGCACATGAAATACTAAGAACTTTTTGAGTCTCATCCACTCATTCTAGATCATTGACGAAACAAATTCAGGAATTAAAATAGAAATCCTCCCCAATGGAGTCGCCAAAAAACTGTAGGGAATAATTTCAAGCCTTTAAAATCCAACTAGCTTGAACCCCACTGTGATCATACATTAAAGTACGGTGGCGTCCAAAAGGGAAGAAGATAGAGCAAAAGAGTCGCCAACAAGTTTTTAAGGAACTTGTAAACCGTTAACGAGGTGAAGGTTACACCCCTTAACGATCCAAGAGATCGTCAACTCCATAAGGTCATGAACCAAATAAGGGTTCGGGGATGAAGGTACAAATCCAACCTAAAAGAGATTGAACCTGCCCTAATAATAGGCCTCTACTTTATTCTGCTCGTATTCATGTGCGCTTTCTGATTAACATGCAATCAATAAGATTAACCCTAAACCTGTTTAATCTATGTTTATTGAATTTAATGCACAAATAAACTATTATTGGCGATCACTTGAATTATAATCACAATTAACCCTAAACAAGATTATTAAATATCTTATTAAGCGTGATTGCAAGTACCAATTCCCTTTAACATGCATAAAAGGTGATCAAGCAATAAATAATAAGCATCAAGCAACATAATAAACAATATTATGAGTAATAATAATATCAATCATAAACATAATCATGTTAAAGCATAGCAAGATCATAGGCATGATACTAACAAGATTAATGACAAACCCTAGCATGTCACTAAATAATAAAAATCAAATCTTTAGCCCTAACATGATACTAATAATCATAAATATTAGGAAGAATATAGGAAGCATCGTACTTTTAATCATACTTGATATTAAAGTTACCCTAGACATGATTCTAGGAATCAAAATAACAATCTAAGCATGATTTCTACATCATAATATCAATTAAACCATTAAAGTACTTACTTGGATGCCTCGTACCTCTTTCTAATAACAAAATACACACGTTAGTAACTTTAAGGAAAATAATAATCAAACAATTAAATTAAATAATTGAAATAGAGATTTGGGACCAAACCCTCAGAAATTAAAACCTTTCACGTTTAGGGCAAAGGCAACTTCGAATATGGCTAGATGTATCTAGATCTTGTGAATGCGGAATTTTGTATGAAAAAGCAAGAAAGAATTGAATGCTAAAAAAAAGAATTCTAAAGAATTAATGTTTGACAATTGATGAATGAGAGATGTAGATGATGATCGTAGATGAATGATTTGTGAATGAAGAGAGTTAGTTAATTAATTGATGAATGGTAATTGGTGAATCAAAACTTGCAAATGAAGAGAATTGGTGTATGAAAATGGAGTTTTTGATACGATATTTATAGAGAAAATCATCCAAAAAAGATAATTTAACAAAACAGAGTCTGACAATCGCAAAACAGGATTGGCGCCAACTCTGGCTAGCTGGCGCCAATGGCTAGCGTCTGGCGCCAAGCCTGGTTCCAGGCGCCAAGGCCTGGGGTCGGACGCCAAACTGGATTTCAACGCGTTTTCGAAAATCTGATAAATTTCCCGTACTGGAAGATAAAATAATATAATTTCTTCGAAAATGTTATTTGATCTTGATTAAAACTCTGAAAAGTCCTAATTGAATTAGGAATAAAAAGAACCCTCTAGAAGATTCTAGAAGACTAAAACCATTCCTAATTGCATTAGGAATGATAAATCATATTAGGCCCTCCCCTAGATCATTGGGCCGTACATAAAGCTCAAACCGGGCCCAGTTTAGTAAATTGGCCATAACTTCCTCAATATTCATCGGAATTGGGCTTATAATATATCGTTGGAAAGGTCTTTGCAAGCCTCATCTAACTACACCACTATTGGACCCATATCAAGGACCAATCAAACTGGATTGGCTGTTTTCTTAAAATAAAGTTTTTCAAAACAGGGAGAAGAGAAAAGAAATAAAACTTTCCGCAACACTAGACCTTTCCACACTTCGTTTCATTCGATTATGATTCAACGAATAGCAATCATCACCGGGTTTGGTTTTGGGGAGACACAAATGGGTGTCTACACCCTAGCACGCCAGAAGAGATGAGACGTATTGTTGATAAACCTTATGCTTCGGCGATAGAGTCAATCATGTATGCCATGATATATACAAGGTCGGATGTTTCATATGCTCTGAGTATGTGTAGCATGTTTCAGGGAAATCCAGGTGAAGCACACTGGACAGCTGCCAAGAACATCCTAAAGTACTTGAGAAGGACTAAAGGAATGTTTATAGTATATGGTGGCGAAGATGAGTTGGTTGTCAAAGGTTATACAGATACAAGTTTCCAAACAAATAGAGATGATTTCATATCACAATCTGGATGCATTTTCTGCCTGAATGGAGGAGCAGTGAGCTAGAAGAGTTCGAAGCAAAGCACTGTCGCAAACTCTACGACAGAATCAGAGTATTTAGCTGTTGTTGAAGCAGCTAAGGAAGCAGTTTGGATTAAGAAGTTCCTAACTGAGCTGGATGTCATACCAAGTGCTCAAAAGGGAATCGAGTTGTATTGAGATAATAATGGCACCATTGCTCAATCAAAGGAGCCTAGGTCACACTTCAAATCTAAACATGTAGACAGGAAGTATCACCTCACTCGAGAGATCGTTGACAGAGGAGATGTCAAGGTGTGAAAAATTCATACGGATGAGAATATTGTTGATCTACTTACTAAACCCCTTACACTTCCAAAGCATGAGAAACATGCTAATGAATCTAGATTGAGGCAAATGATGTAATTAAACGTTGTATTTGTTTTTGGAGAAAAATAAGTTACATATGTAATACATTCATTTACAGAATTATGTTTAATCAGAAATTTTATTATTTCTCTTATTTAATTATGGTTTTCAATATTAAATAAAATGTCCAAAATAATTAGGGATTGATGGGCTCATCAGGTTGATGACCTGGTGAATGAAACCCCACAGGTGAACAAAATCCATATATTATTTGAGTTCCTAGTTCAAAATCATTAAACTAGACATAAATGATTTCTTAAACTGGATTAGCATGTAAGATTGATTGGATAGTGCAGTTTCATGGGCTATAAGAGCATAGTGATGATGCTCGGTCAATCACATGGATATGTATGAATGATGCATGATCGAACTATAGACCTACTTTGAAGTTCAAGTGTAGAACTTCCGGATATATTAGGGGATTCCTTTGACATGAGTGGAACACTGATTCCCTTCAATGATTGATTTAACTGTGGTACACTCAAACATCCAGCCGTAACTGGGGATTATAAAGGGTGTTTCCCAGTTGCTTCATGAGTTTAGTGGGAGCTTTGGTTGCCACAGGATTAGATTGAGTCTACCTATTTAATTAGGAATGTGTCTTGGCCCCTTGAAGAGGGAGAATTCAGAAAATGCATGGCCGTGCTCAAATGCATTACATAGTAATCATTTGTTCTGTGAATCTAACTCAGTATTTTAAGAAAAGATTTGTAGACTGATATGATCACGATATGAGATGCAATCATATTATCAAATCGACACACATTGACTTAAGAAATTTGAATATTGCGCACTTATCTCAAACAAGTGGGAGATCGAAGGAGTTATGTCTTCGACAAGTGCAATTACTAGATGTATCAAGGATCACGATTATGGAGATAATTAGTTCATTCTATAGGGTCGTCAATGTTTGGTGCTAGATATGACAATTGATCTTTGGGCTAGCTTAATGGCCCAAAGCTTTATATAGTGGATCCTACAAGGTCACACAAAAGAGTATTGGGTTAAACAAATTAGAGGCCCATTATTGGGCCTCATGAGTTCATGACATACCATGTTGATAATTAGGCTTGGATAGTTAGAAGAGTCTAATGGGTTTTATACTTGACATGGTTTTATTTCTAGATATGATTTATAAATATAAACCATGACTAGGGTTGCAAGATAGAACAATTGACATACAGTGAATTGTCACACAAGCAACCAAGCTTCCTAAAAACCCTAACTCTCTACTCGGCCCTCTCTCTCTCCTCCCTGTCCGTGCGTCCCTCCTCCCTAAGTGGCGCGTGTGGTGGCGCGTGGGTGGTGTTGTGGTGTGTTCGTGGCTCAAATCTCCGTTGAAGTTTGATTGAAGTGTTCAGTCACAACTAACTAGCATTAGTGGAGGTTTAATCCGTGCTCGTGGACTAAGTAGAGGAATCAAACGTGGGGTTCTTATTCTCCTTATTGTTCTTGTTTGATCACTTATGGATTTAAGATTCAAAGGTATAATTCTTACTTCTTTATGTGTTATGCATGAGATCCTTGGTTTAGGTGTTTTATGAATAAGATTCATATATTTTCCACAATTTAGTACCTATAATCTCCTACTGTGGTATCAGTTAGCCTCTTGCAATTACATATATTGAGTATTAATTCTTTGATAATCCATAATTTTAATTCAATTAGGAGGGAGAATAATTTAATTATGGTCAATTACTATATTAAATGTGATTTAACAATATAGAATCATTAAAAGTTGTTTAATTTGCTCCACATTAGCCTAAATTTGATCCGAAACTGCCCTAATTAATTCGAAAAATTCAAAACCCCCACCCTATTTTTGCTAAAATTTCGAAATCATAAACCAAAATTTGTGAAATTTGTGTTTTGGTTTTGATTCGATAATTATATGTTTAAAGAATTTAATCCATTTGATTTCATGTTAAAATTATGAATTTTTCATGATCAAATTATTTAATTTAAAAGTTAAATTGAATTGGGGATTAAATTCATGAAGAACCCTAATTTTGAATTTGAATATGATTTAATTTAAAAATTAGAAGGACCACATTAATTTAATTTTAATAAAAATGTTTTGTTTTAAATTAAAATAAAAAAAGGGGTTTTAAGGAGGCGCAGCCGCGGCTGGGTGGCGCAGCCACGGCAACTGCCGCACCGGCGGTGGTCCAGGATGGAGGGCTTGTTGCGTGTACTGCTGCTGCTGTCCTTGCGTCGCTGCAGGGAAGCATACACCGCAAGGTGCACGGCCACTGTGGCCGGCTTCGTCTTGCCACACCACGGTGGCTGGCGCGTTTTTCAAAAAAAATATTTTATTTTGGATAAAAATCAGTTTTTCAAAATTAAAAAAGTTTAAAGGATAAGTTTTGATTTTGACAAGATAATTAACAAAGTTAAAGTGGTTAATTTTGTTAAGATAGGATAACTATGGAGCAAAAGATTCTATTTGGATAATAATTGATTAAATAATGTGATTATCACATAATTATTTTAGGATATTAATTGATTTAAAATATGTGATTGGCAAGTAATTAGGATAGAATTTCCTAAAATTTAGGATAATCATGGAAAATAAATATAATTTATCTTCCATAATTAAAATAAGATTTGATTCTATCTCATACCTAAATTCAAATATAAGATATTTTATAATTGGTTATGAATAATATATGATATTATCTAATTGTGAATATGATATTAGGTGATTTATGAACGTGATTCATATATTTTCCGCAATTTAGTACATATAATCTCCTACAATGATTAGGTTTAGGGTTTCGAGCATTCTGCCGCAGCAGGTGTCGCGCGCAATAGATTAAGTTGCGCGCGGCATCCCAGCGCAAGTTATAGAGTTGCGCTGCTATATGTAGCGCAACTAATTGTCTTGTGCGCGGATTTATGGTAAGATTCGATTTATATTTTCTGTATAATTCCGAATAATTCTTAATTAGTTGCGCGCGGCAGCCCAGCGTGACTTTGTGAGATGCATGCGGCTTTTTCTGTGGCAGCACTAAGTTTTAACCTAGGCGCTCCTAACTCCGTCATTATTAGGGTTTAAACACGGGCTCAAGCCTAATTATGATCAGGTTTAGTTAATTGGACCTTTGTTTTGGCTTTTTCTTTAATTTGGGCTAGTCTTTTGTGTTTTGTGGCTTAACCAGTTATCCATAAGCATTCTTCACTTCAATCCAACACAAAGATGGTTTTATTTATCGTCATTGCACTTCCTGTCGAGGCAGGAGGCCAAAAGTAAATGTCTACAGGGGTCGGGGTAGGTGGGTGGCTGGGGGTTCTTGTTTCGATGAGGGGTTTTTTGGTGGGTGGGGGTCGTGGTTTGGGTGGGGGTTCATGGTGGTTGAGTGGCTAGGGGTCGTCGTGGTGGTTGAGTTGCTGGGGGTCGTGGTGATGGTGGTGTGGAGTGGTGGCTAGTGGTTGTTGATTGGTGGTGTAGAATGGTGACTAGTGGCTAGTTGTGTGGGGTGGTGGCTGGTGGTGTTTGGTGGTTGAAAATCAGAAATCGTAATTATTATTAATCTTTTTGTTAATTTATTTTTATTTTTTGTGATTGAAAATCAGAAATTGTAATATTATAACAATTAATTAATAAAAATTTTAATGTTTTTACATATGGTTTTATTATGTATCAATTTAATTGAAAAAAACCAAAAAAAAAATATTTTTAATACCCCTAATGGGCAACAGTTTGGCGCCAAAACCGCTGCCCTTTCACTACAATTAGCAAGCGATTCTGAACCACTTGCCATTTTAAAGACCGATTGGCAAGCCCCCTAAGGGCATGCCGTTCAGAACCGCTTCCCCTTAGGGGGTTTGAACCGCTTGTGTTACGTATTTTCTACTAGTGTGCAGATTCTACAACTGAAGCCGAATACTTGGCAACTGCTGAAGCGGCTAAGGAGGCAGTTTGGATTTGTATGTTCGTTGGTGAACTTGGTGTTATACCCTCAATCAAGGTTCCAATAGCCCTCTATTGTGACAACAATGGAGCTATTTCTCAGGCCAAAGAGCTAGGGAACATCAAAAGGTCAAACATATCAAGCGGCAATTTCACATGACAAGGGAATGGAAATCAATGGTTGAAATCAGAATTTGTAAAGTTGGAACAGACTACAATGTTGCCGATCCACTTATTAAACCTTTGCCTAAAGTGAAGCACAACAAGCACGTTAAGGCAATGAGAATCGGGCACGTTGGATATTGGCTTAGATTTCCCTGTTTAGTGTTTTAATTAATTTTGAACATTTTAATGTAAGACACTAAGATGAACCATTCAAGTTTTGGAGTAATTTAATTTCATGCAATTTTATCACTCCATTTTTATTAAATTGTGGTTTAAAATTAAATATTGAGTCCATTTGATTATGAGAATATTCAAAATAGGGTATCAATACCAGTCTTGGATAAAGAAAAACCTATTAAGTGAACATTGAATATTATAATCAAAAATTATCCCTAATAAAGGTCATTTAAATGATGGAGGAATAATGATCACTTGAGATTAGTGTGTAGTTTTATTTATAACACTGTTTCTTGTGCTACAATGGCATGATTGTCATAAATCATTTGCACATGTATTGGTTTAGAACCATAATGGATCGACCTATGAGAATACTTTAAGAGATTTAAAAAAATGTCATAACTATGCATCTCATTATGGCTACCAGAACCTCTTTCCTCGACCATGAGTATGGTGAGTTCTCTTCTTTGAGTACTAGTCTTTTTTTCTGTTAATCAAACGTCTGTCGTACATGGAGATTAAAACGACAACACTCGGGCGGCTAGGTCCTCTTAGTAAGAGAAGCTGACAGTATAAGGATGGGAATGTCCCCGTACTAACAATAGAGAACATGTGTTTTTTGTTTACAAGGCCTCTCGAAGAGCGAGACTATAAAATGCATGATCGTGCTCAGATAGAGTTTAGAAATCATCTGTTTATTGACAGTCAAACTCGGATTTTGAGAAACATTTCTAGATATAATAAGGATGACGAATAATCTTACCTTATAGTTCATGAAGAGACATTAAGTGACATAGGAAATAGGCCATACACAAAAACCACACTTGTTTGGAAGGACAAGTGGGAGAGTGATAGGAATGGTGTCCTTCGAACAAGTGTATTATTCCGATAGAGGGTTCGGGATTATTAGAAAGCTAATTATTCATTGAGGTCAAGTGATGAGAAGGCCTAATTGGGGGGCCGCTTCCAATCAGTAATATTAATGTATAATTAATATTATAGCTTAATCTTGACTGAACTCTTCAGGTCACACCCAAGCAACCAACGATCTGACACGACGTATTAATCTGGAATGAATTAATGAGTCGCTCAAATGAAATGAATTTAGACGTCGAAAATCGAGCTAGGAGCGTCGAGACCGAGCATCGCAAGTCGAGTCGAATTAATAAAAGACAAGACCGTAAAATCAATAATTAATCAACAAGATTACCAAAATACCCCTAGCATCGGAATGCCCCAAGAAAACCGAGTACTAGGGGCACTTGGAATAAAATGGTGGCTAGCATGCGCATCGCACCATGCTTAGGCTGGTTGGTGTGTGGTGCAGCATACTAGCGCACTAATGCTAGCAAGGCACGCACTTAGCAGCATCAACTATGGCGCGCCAGCATGCTAGTAGGGCACGCGCATAGTGTAGACATCTACTTTTGGCCTCGTGTCCCAACAGGAAGTGCAATGACGATAAATAAAACCATCTTCGTGTTAGATCAAAGTGATGAATACTTATGGATGGCTGGCTAAATCGCAAAGACACAAAAGACTAGCCTAACCCAAAAACAAATACAAACAAGATCCAATTAACTAAACCCAATCATAATTAGGCTTAAGCCCGTACTTAAGACCCAATAATGACAGATTTAGAGGCGCCTAGGTTAAATTTAATGCTGCCGAAGAAAAAGTCGCACGCATCACAATGAGTCGACCTAGTTTAGCGCTGTAGACACCCATTTGTGTCTCCCCAAAACCAAACCCAGTGATGAGTACCTTTCACGTCGAATCATAATCAAATGAAGTGAAAGTGTGAAAAGTTTAGTATTGCGGATAGTTTTAATTTCTTTTCTCTTCTCTCTGTTTTTGAAAACTTATTTTAAAGAAAACAGCCAATCTAGTTTGGTTGGTCCATGATATGGTTCCAATAGTAGTGTAGTTGGATGGGGCTTGACAAGAGCTTTCCAACGATATATTATAAGCTCAATTCCGATGAATATTGAGGAAGTTATGGCCAATTTACTGAACTGGGCCCGGTTTGAGCCTTATATGCGGCCTAATGATCTAGGGGAGGGCCTAATATAGATTTATCATTCCTAATGCAATTAGAAATGGTCTTAGTCTTCTAGATTCTTCTAGAAGGTTCTTTTCATTCCTAATTCAATTAGCATTGATAAATTCACTTTTGTTGAGTTTTCAGAGTTTTAATTAAAATCAAAGAACGGTTTTTGAGGAAAGATACGATTTTATCCTCCTGTACGCCAATTTTTATCTGATTTAAGAAAACGCGTGAATTTCCATATCAGCGCCAAGCGTCAGCTGTAGCGCCTGGCGCTAGCATTGGTGCCTGGCGCCAATAGCCAGCGTTGGCGCTGATCAGGTTTTACGTGCGCCAAAACTCTGTTTTGATATTTTATCTTTTTGGCTAATTTCTTTATAAATAACGTGCTAAAAACTCCGTTTTCGATAACTAGTTTTAACCAATTTTCATTCACCAACTCTCATCAAGATTTTCTTGATTACTCACTCTCTCTTTTCTAAACTAGCTTCTCTCAAATATAAAAATTCCGCATTCATTAGATCTAGATACACCTAGCCATATTCGAAGTTGCCTTCGCCATAGACGTGAAAGGTTTAATTTCTGAGGGTTTGGTCTTAAATCTCTCTTTCCATTAATTTAATTTTATTGTTTTGCTTATTATTTTCCTTGAAGTTACTAACGCGTGTATTTTGTTATTAGAAAGAGGTACGAGGCATCAAAGTAAGCATTTTAATTGTTTAATTGATATTATGATATAGAGATCATGCTTAGATTGTTATTATGATTCCTAGTATCATGTCTAGGGTAACTTTAATATTAAATATGATTGTTATGATGCCTTTTATGTTCTTCCTAATATTTATGATTGTTAGTATCATGTTAGGGTTAAAGTTTTGATCTTTATTGTTTAGTGACATGCTAGGGTTTGTTATTAATTTTGTTAGTATCATGCCTAGGATCTTGCTATTAATATTATGATTTAACATGAATATTATGGTTATAATTGTTATTATTAATTTATGATAATTTTATCATTATTATTATTATGATTATTATTATGTTGCTTGATTTGTATTGTTATTGCTTGATCACGCCTTTTATGCATATTTAAAGGGAATTTGTACTCGTAATCACGCTTAATAAGATAATTAATAGTTTATTTGTGATCGTGAATAATAGTTTATTTGTGCATTAATATTCAACCAACATAGGTTAAACAGGTTTAGGGTAATCCTATTGATTGCATGTTAATCAGAAAGCGCACATGAATATGATCAGAATAAAGTAGAGGCCTAATATTAGGGTAGGTTCAATCTCTTTTAGGTTGGATTTGTACCTTCATCCCCGAACCTTATTTGGTTCAAGACCTTATGGAGTTGACGATCTCTTGGATCGTTAAGAAGTGTAACCTTCACCTCGTGAACGGTTTACAAGTTCCTAAAAAAAACTTGTTCGCGACTCTTTTGCTCTATCCTCTTCCCTTTTGAACGCCACCGTACTTTAATGTATGATCATAGTGGGGTTCAATCTAGGGGATTAACGCTTGAAATATTCCCTACAAGCGCGCCCAACTAATTCAGTTGCGCGCAACACCCAGCGCATCTTTTAGTGATGCGCTCGCGGAAGATTCAAAATTTCATAAAAATATAAAATCGAATCTTACCATAACGCCGCGCGCAAGACATCCAGTTGCATTGACCATAGCAGCGCAACTAAATTACTTGCGCTGAGATTCCCCGCACAACTCATTCAGATGCGCGCGACACCTGCTGTGGCAGAATGTTTGAAACCCTAATTGCACCATTCCCTGTAAATAGGAGCTTAATACGAGGCTTAAACACAAAGAAATTAACCTAAAACTCTGGCAGAAAATCTTGTGAACTTGTGCTACCAACCCTCTTGTCCTAAACACTCACCCCTTTTGATATTTTGTTACTACGGTGGAGGTTCCCAAACAAGAAGGAGTCCATAAGTGTTCTAAACGGAGATCTAGCATAGAGAAGTGGTAAATTCCCGAGCACTTAGATAAATCGTATTTACTTTTCTTGTTTAAAACAACCTTAATCAATTAAATAGTGTTGTTTGACCACTTTAAAAGGATATTTAATTAATAAATTCTATATAGTATCTTGTGTTAAATAAGATTAAAATTGAATAATTAATTGATTGATTGATCACTTAAGCCAAGGCGAATCTTTTTATTTTTGCTCCTTTCACTTATTTGAATTAAATAAAGAATAACGACTTCGCAATGCGATTCCTACGTGATTGATACATGTAAATGTAGGGAATATTTCAAGCATTACCCTAAACTTGAACCCCACCATGATCATACACTAAAGTACGGTGGCGTCCAAAGGGAAGAAAGATAGAGCAAAAGAGTCGCCAACAAGTTTTAGGAACTTATAAACCGTTCACGAGGTGAAGGTTACACCCCTTAACAATCCATGAGATCGTCAACTCCAATAGGTCTCGAACCATGACTAGTAGTTCGGGGATGAAGGTACAAATCCAACCTAAAAGAGATTGAACCTGCCCTAATAATAGGCCTCTACTTTAGTCTGATCGTATTCATGTACGCTTTCTGACTAACATGCAATCAATAGGTTTACCCTAAACCTGTTTAATCTATGATGGTTGAATATTAATGTACAAACAAATCTATTATTGGCGATCACTTGAAGTATAATCAAATTAACCCTAAACAAGATTATTAATTATCTTATTAAGCGTGATTACAAGTACCAATACCCCTTAAACATGCATAAAATGCGTGATCAAGCAATAACAATAAATATAATCAAGAAACATAATAATCGTGATAATAAGAATCATAATTATAATAATCATTATTAAAATAATAATAATTAAATTAATCATGTTAAAGCATAATAATAGCAAGATCCTAGGCATAATACTAACAAGATTAATAACAAACCCTAGCATGATACTAAACAATAAAAATCAAGCTTTAACCCTAACATGATACTAACATGAGTATTAGGAAAGAAAAGGAAGCATCGTAGGAATCACAATTGCCATATTTGATATTAGAAATTATAGTAATTACCCTAAACATGATACTAAGAAAATCAAAACACCCTAACATGATACTAGGAATCAAAATAACAATCTAGACATGATTTCTAAATCATAATATCAATAAATCAATTAAAGCACTTACTTAGATGCCTCGTATCTCTTTCTAATAACAAAATACACACGTTAGTAACTCTAAGGAAAATAATAAACAAACAATTAAAATAAATAGTTGAAATAGAGATTTGGGACCAAACCCTCAGAAATTAAAACCTTTCACGTCTAGGGCGAAGGCAACTTCGAACTTGGCTATGTGTTTCTAGATCTTGTGAATGCGGAATTTTGTATGCAAAAGCCTAGTTAGAAAAGAGAGAGAGAGAGTAATCAAGAGATTCTTGATGAGAGTTGGTGATTGAAAATAGAGGTTTTAGGAGGCTATTTATAGAGAAAATCAGCCGGATGTGATAAAAAAAGAATCAGGGTTTCAAAAAGAATAAAACACGACCGTAGCGCCAAACACACGCGAAGCGCCAAACGCTGGAGGGCAGCGCTAAACGTCAGGTCTGGCTCCAGGCGCCATGTATGGCGCTAGGTGCTGGTCCTGTCTTCAGACGCTGGAAATAAATTTTCCACGCGTTTTCTTAATTTGAAAAAATTTAGCCATACGAGACGGCAAAATTGTATTTTCCTTAAAAACACTTCTTTTATTCTGATTAAAACTCTTAAAAGTCAACTAAAGTCAATTTATCAATGCTAATTAAATTAGGAATGAAAAGAACCTTCTAGAAGATTCTAGAAGACTATAATTAATTCTAATCGCATTAGGAATGATAAATTAATACTAGGCCCTCCTCTAGATCATCGGGCCACATACAAATAACAAACCGGGCCTAGTTTAGTAATTTGGCCTTTACTTCATCATTATTTATCGGAATTGGGCTTATAGTATATCATTGGAAAGCTCTTTTCGAACTCAACCCAACTAAACCATTATTGGACCCTTGCCATGGACCAAACTAAACTAGATTGACTGTTTTCTTAAAATAGGTTTTCGAAATCAGAGAGAAAGAAAAGAAATAAAACTAACCGCAACACTAGACTTTCCACACTTTTACTTCATTCGATTATGATTCGGCGTGAAAGGTACTCATCACTAAGTTTGGTTTTGGGGAGACACAAATGGGTGTCTACAGGAGCCCCCACTTTAACTGAGTTTGGAGAAATGTAAGTTTCGAAAACAAAAGTCAAAGTATCGATAGGGACGAAGAATGATTCAGAACGTTCAGCGATCCTAAATCACTCTTTTAACGCCGATACCTGCAAAACTAGCATCAGTTAAACAGATAAAAGAGTTAAGAAACGTGTATCTTGCACCGTTGAGCACATGTCTCTATAGGTAACCGATTTCTTGTTGTAGTGATGTTGTTTGTGACAACCTTCTGCAAGCTACGGAATGTTATCTTGATGTTTGTTTTGACGATCTTCCGCAAGCTAGAGAATACCGCCTGAAGACAGTTACGCCTGTAACCACCTCCAATTCCGCCGTGATAGACATCTACAAGCTACAGAACCCCATCGAAGATTGCTTTGCCTGAAACGACCTTCTAGCGCTTTGTGACCATCTTCCGCAAGCCAAGGAACATGATCGAATATTGCTTCGCCTGAAACTATCCTCATTTGTTGCAACAATACTCTGAAGAGTATCACCGAAGACCAACTCCTGTCGATCCTTTGCTTTTGCTATGCTTGTGCGTCGACGCTTTTGCTGCTTTTGAACTAGTATGCCGGTGCCTTTGAATAGTGAACCAGTATGTCGATGCCTTCTGAATCGTGAACCAGTATGTCGGTGTCCTTTACGTTGTGAACCATTATGTCGAAGGCTTTTTGTAGGGAATAATTTCAAGCCTTTAAAATCCCACTAGCTTGAACCCCACTATGATCATACACTAAAGTACGATGGCGTCCAAAAGGGAAGAAGATAGAGCAAAAGAGTCGCCAACATGTTTTTTAGGAACTTATAAACCGTTCACGAGGTGAAGGTTACACCCCTTAACGATCCAAGAGATCGTCAACTCCATAAGGTCATGAACCAAATAAGGGTTCGGGGATGAAGGTACAAATCCAACCTAAAAGAGATTGAACCTGCCCTAATAATAGGCCTCTACTTTATTCTGCTCGTATTCATGTGCGCTTTCTGACTAACATGCAATCAATAAGATTAACCCTAAACCTGTTTAATCTATGTTGGTTGAATTTAATGCACAAATAAACTTTTATTAGCAATCACTTGAAATATAATCACAATTAACCCTAAACAAGAATATTAATTATCTTATTAAGCGTGATTACAAGTAGCAACTCCCTTCAAACATGCAATAAAGGCGTGATCAAGCAATAAAAAATAAATATATATCAAGCAACATAATAATAATTATGATCATGAATAATAAATCATTATAATAATCATAATAATAATAATATCATCATAAATAAAATAATCATCATCAAAATAATAATAATAATAATAATAATAATAATGATAATAATAATAATAATAATAATAATAATAATAATAATAATAATAATAATAATAATAATAATAATAATAATAATAATAATAATATTCATAATCATAAATTATAACGATTATAATCATAACCATGTTCATGTTAATATTAGAGCATAATAATTGCAAGATCCTAGGCATGATACTAACAAGATTAATAATAACAAACCCTAGCATGTCACTAAGCAATAAAAATCAAATCTTTAGCCCTAACATGATACTAACAATCATAAATATTAGGAAGAAAATAAAAAGCATCATAGCAATCATATTTAATATTCAAAATACCCTAGACATGATACTAGGAATCATAATAACAATATAAACATGATTTCTACATCATAATATCAATTAATCAATTAAAGTACTTACTTTGATGCCTCGTACCTCTTTCTAATAACAAAATACACACGTTAGTAACTTCAAGGAAAATAATAATCAAACAATCAAATTAAATAATTGAAATAGAGATTTGGGACCAAACCCTCAGAAATTAAAACCTTTCACGTCTAGGGCGAAGGCAACTTCGAATACGGCTAGGTGTTTCTAGATCTTGTGAATGCGAAATTTTGTATGAGAAAACAAAGTTTAGGAGAAAAAGAGAAAGAGAGAGATGATGAGAGAATTAGAAAACTGATTGTCGATGAATATTCGTGAGAATTGATGAATGAAATCGTTGTTTTTAATACGATATTTATAGAGAAAATCAGCCAAAAAAGATAAATTAACAAAACAAAGTCTGACGCTCAGGAAACAGAGCTAGCGCCAACCCTGGCTAGCTGGCGCCAGGCACTAGCTAGTGCCAGGCGCCAAGGGCTAGCGCCAGGCGCCAAGCCTGGTTCAAGGCGCCAAGGCCTGGGGTTGGACGCCAAGCTTGATTTTAAAGAGTTTTTGAAAATCCGATAAGTTTACCATACTGGAAGATAAAATAATATAATTTCTTCGAAAATGCTATTTGATTTTAATTAAAACTCTGAAAAGTCAACAAAGTCAACTTATCAATGCTAATTGAATTAGGAATGAAAAGAACCTTCTAGAAGAATCTAGAAGACTAAAACCATTCCTAATTGCATTAGGAATGATAAATCATATAAGGCCCTCCCCTAGATCATTGGGCCGTATATAAAGCTCAAACCGGGCCCAGTTTGGTAAATTGGTCATAACTTCCTCAATATTCATCGGAATTGGGCTTATAATATATCGTTGGAAAGGTCTTTGCAAGCCCCATCCAACTACACCACTATTGGACCCATATCATGGACCAACCAAACTGGATTGGCTATTTTCTTAAAATAAAGTTTTTAAAAACAGAGAGAAGAGAAAAGAAATAAAAACTTTCCGCAACACTAGACCTTTCCACACTTTCGTTTCATTCGATTATGATTTGACGTGAAAGGTACTCATCACTGGGTTTGGTTTTGGGGAGGCACAAATGGGTGTCTACAGAAGCCCCCACTTTAACTGAGTTTGGAGAAACGCAAGTTTCAAAAACAAAAGTCAAAGTATCGATAGGGACGGAGAATGATTCAGAACGTTCTGCGATCCTAAATCAATCTTGTAACGCCGATACCTGCAAACTAGCGTTAGTTTAACAGTTAAAAGAGTTAAGAAACGCGTATCTTGCACCGTCGAGCACACGTCTCTGAAAGTAACCGATTGTTTTGATGACCTCCTGCAAGCTAGAGAATGTTATCCCGCTTGAAAACTGCTACGACTGTAACTGCTTCCAAATTAGAAGATTGCTTCGCCTGAAACTATCATGTCCGCAATGACAATATTCCACATCCTAGGGAATACTATTGAAGATTATTTCGCTTGAAACAATCCTCAGTTGCTTGTGACAACTCTCCGCAAGCTAGGGAACGCTATCGAAGATATCTTCTCTTGAAGTCACCTTCGTTTGATGCGATAATTTTCCAAAGGAAATTACCAAAGATTCACGCTTGTCGATCTTTTAAAAGTTCGCCTGAACTTTGCTTCCGCTATGCCTGTACGCCGGCGCTCTTTTGCTTTGAACCTGTATATCGGTGCTCTTTGCTTTTGAACCTATATGTCGGTGCCTTTTTCTCTTGAACCTATATGTTGGTGCCTTTTGCTAATGAGCCAATGCTTAGGCGCTTTAAGCTAAGTGAAACGATCTCTTATTAGGTCGATCACTTTATGTAATCAAGCCGATTACTAAATCATGTCGAATTGCTTAGACGGGCTAACTGGCATACCAAGGAACCCAAAAATATGTTGCAGAAGGCTAGCACAACCTCATCAGGTGGCTGGATGCTTTGGCGTAGCTGAAAACCCATCAGCGCCAGCTATTTGGTGCTAGCGCCAGGCGCTGATGTTGGCGCCAGGCGCCAAGCCCAACTTGTGACGCCAATGCATAGGGACTGGCGCCAGCACGGGAATTTCTTTAAATACCCATTTTCTCTTCATTTCGCTGCTCTGTTCGTCGCGAAACTGCTCGAGGAAACCAGAAAGCTTCAATTGCTCATTGCTTGCTCGTTTTTCAACCAAATTCGCTCAAATTTGTTGCAAATCAAAGCTCTTCTCATCTATTTTCCCGATCTATGTAAGTTTTCTTCAAACTCACATCAGTTTTTATGAATTCTTTGCATGAATATTCACGAATTTCATGAAAATTCGAATTTTATGATGCTCAATTTGCTTAGTTTGTCAAGTTTTATGCCATGAAATTTCTTAATTATGTTTGTATATTGCCTTGGGAGTAATTTGAGACTTGTTTGACTCAATTTGGTGTAGAAATAAGCAATTTGCCATTGTTGGACCTCTTAAGGTCGTGAAGAACAATGTGACTCGTTCTTGACATTTTTGCTAGCAATTCTTGTTCAATTTGTTACAATAATCACTATAGTGTTGCAAGAAATTGTTTGATTGCTTGAAAAATGTTGTCATGCTCAATTTGAATTTGTGCTTTGTTTTAGTACTACGTACTCTGTTTTTGCGAACATAGTATCATGCGGCTAGGCGAAACTTAGATACTATAGAACCTTAATTTATTATGATTCTGCACAATGTAGCATGGCTAGACAACGAGGCTCGGGTTCACGGTCCCGAAACACTAGACGGGAGCATGAGCCAATGGATGACGACGCTACGCCTTCCACTTCACTTGGTCGACTTTCGGAGTGGGATGAGCAGACCCTGTTCTACGCCCCTGTCCACCACATTTCCGAGAGGGTGAGACGGGGTACCGAGCCCGGGAGGACACGGCATCACGACTTTGGTTGTGACGGTTTAGGCGATTTGTACAAGATGCACATCGCTAGAGATCTTGAGACGAGGCTCCTATGGGAGTCTTGCGGGCTAGCTACTATGTTTGAGACCTCCGAGGCTATGGTCGCCTCCAGCGCGGGTCATCACGTAGTGCGCGCTTTGGTGGAGTTCTTCTGGGACACCACCAACACCTTTCATTTCCCTTGGGGCGAGATGATGGTCACCCCTACGGATTTCAGTCTCATCACAGGACTGGAGTTCACTTTTGTGCCACTGTCGTTCGACGGTGGGATCGACGTCTTTTCTTCAGAGGTGGAGGAGTTATTGGGGCCGATCACTATTCGGGCCCGAGATGAGGTCAAGGCGACTCAGTTCAGTGCTAGGGGAATTCGCCGCTCGACGCTGGCAGCGGCTCTTGATGATGATGCGACCACCCGAGAGCAGCGGGTGAGCATCTTTGTGCTGATGTTGTTGTCAGGGACATTCTCCCCTGACAAGGGTAGTAGGGCATTGCTTTACTACCTCCCTGCTGTCTGTGATCTCCAGCGAATCGGGACTTATGACTGGGCCAGCTTGGCCTATGCTGACTTCGTTCGTGCACTGAGGGACTCGTGTCGTCACCGGTCCTTTAGGACAAACGTCGCTTTGTCTGCTTTTTGGAAGGTCGTAGAGGTAAACATTATTCCCTATAAAGTTTAGCCCTACATATTAGTTAGCATTTACTCACACTTTTAACCCTTTGTAGATCTGGTTCTACGAGTACTTTCCTTCTGTCGCGCCGGCGAGACCATCGCCGAGGGGATTTCCAGTGAGCGCCTCTTGGGCGGCCACCACGTGGGCATGTCTACTGCACGTGTCCGGAGCTGGATCGTCTCGGTACGACTTTTATCGTTTATCTTGCTTTTTTCGTGGTGCTTTAGATATATTTTTGCCTGATTGATGCTTTTTATAGGGACCTGAGGTGGTATACCGACCGTGGGGCGGTTGGACAGTCCCTGAATTAGCCGCACAGTACTCTGCTGAGCGTCGCTATTTTCTAGGGACTTATGGAGCGGTCACATACTTAGGAGAGAGGGTCGCTAGACAGCACTCTTCTGATGTCTTCGTCGTTCCTGCCGCTCCACCACGTAATATGTTCGACGAGGCGCGTTTGTCGAGCATGTCTGAGGGAGCTGGTACCCCTTGGCGGTCCTATGTGATCCTCGGGCGGTGTTATGCTGAGGAGCTACTACCTTTATTAGCTCCAGCCCCTATACCGGATGAGGATGTGAGGGTAAGATTCTTAGGTTTTTATTTTTCGCTAAGTAGCCCCCAAGTAATACTTTACTGATTTTTTCTGTTTTATCAGGACGGTGGTGCTGAGTTCGTGCCACCCCGTATGTCCTTCCACTACTAGGGGATGTACGAGTCGATCGAGGAGATGATTTCTACGGCTCCCGAGGGCGAGCGCTTTGTAGAGCGGTCGATTCCTCGCCACCAGACTCGAGTAAGCCTAGTTTTTTTCAGAATTTTATGTTCATATATCATGCATTTTTACTAACTTATTTTTCTGACAGTTTTCACGCGAGGTGGTTTCGGCTATGGCACGATGCATAGATGCCTTCTGGAGCCAGCTCGTCCAGATGAGGAACGCGGCCACCTGTCGTCGGGATGACGTTGTCCGAGAGGTAACCTTTCTTTAATCATTATTTTTGCATTACTGCTTCAGTTTTCTGATTTAATTCTTTTTGCAGGGCCAGCCTATCGCTTCTCACACCCGCACGAGACCTGAGGGGCGGAGAGATCCGACGAGGTCTAGCTCGAGACGTCGTCGCACTTCGTCAGGGGGTAGAGGCGGTCGCTCTGAGGCTGCTAGAGCCGACGTTGCTGAGGGCTCGGGATCTTCTTTTGAGGGTGATCCTGCTGCACCGGTAGGAGAGGCTACCTCGGCTTTCAGAGGTGGTGGGATGTACGAGGTCGGCTCGTCATCCCAGCAGCCTCCGCGGCCTCAGCCTCAGGTTGATCCGGGCTGGAGTGGTCCTATCTTGAGTCTTCCTCCTCCCACGAAGACTGTAGCTGGTGCTGAAGCTGGAGCCGGTGGAGAGGTGACTCCTCGTACGGCACAATTTTATGGTATGATGGGCCTACGTCCTCCGGCGCCATAGTTTGTTCCTGTATATACATTTTATTTTGACTTTTTTATAGAACTTTGCCTTTGACTCATTATTTAGACACATTTTGTATTTTTATGTTATCATAAATTTATTTGATTGTTTATTATTATGTGTATGTTAGTGTGTGCAAAAGAAGTGTGACAACAATTTTGCGCAAAAATTCCGTCATTTTTATTATTGATGGAGGATATTATCCGACTCTCACCCCCAAAAAGAAAAAAATCAAAAAAATGTCGGGTTTTAGAATTTAAAATAAAGTCCAAAATAAAGAAAAAAATTAAAAATAATAGCTATATTTAATTAATTAAGAAAAAATGATAGAAAAGATGTTTAGGAATATTAAACGGAGCCATAAAGTCATTAACTAACTCGAGTCTAATATTAAAAATACAAGTTGAGCACGCGCGGCTGGTGTGGCAACTTGGCGCCAGCTGGCGCCACACTATGGCGCGTGGCGCCAGGCGCTACACTTAGCGTGTGGCGCCAAGCTCTGGCGGCTGGCGCCAATCACCGGTGTTTGACGCCAATTGACGCTGACTCCGTATTTTATTCTGATTAAAACTCCTCGTAATTTTTGTATAAATATCCCCCTGCCCAGCCGATTCTTCTCATAATTTCAGCGAATAAAATTATTCTCTTCTTTAGAAAAAATAATAATCATGTCTTTAGCCACTAAAACATTCACCCAATACACTCATGAATGGTGTCGATCTCTTAATGCTAGAGACAAAAAAGAATTAGATTTATTTCACTTGGGGGGAATTTATGGCATCAAAGGGGTAGATCTAGACCTAGACTTCATACATACCGCTTTAGAATTTTGGAATGTTGATACGCATTGTTTCAGAATAGGGTATGATGAGATTAGCCCTTTCCCAGAGGAATTTGGTGCTATTTTAGGCTTCTCTGCAATAGACCTCGTAGTAATCCCTAGACTAGATGCATACTATTATAAGGATTTTGAGCGCTTCTTTAATTTAAAGGAAAGGGATTTATCAAAAATAGTAGATAGAAATATGGTTAATTTGAAAGAATTTGCACGCTATTATTTTGATAATCCTCTTTCTGAATCTTTTCATATATATAGAAGAAGGGCGTTCTTATTTTGCATGCTCAATCAGTTTTTTCTTAGTAGTGGTAAAAGTAATGAGGGTCAATCAATTATCACCACTGTACTAGAACAAATTGAATCAGAGAGGAATCCAATGCCATTAATATTTGGAGAGACCATGATTAGTCTCGATGAATTGAAAAGGGACCCAAAAGCGCCTTTTCGCAGTTCTCCAATTTTATTACAGGTAGAAAAATAATATTTTTAATTACAGAAATCAAAAAATATATTTTTTTAATTTAATAATAATTTATTTGCATTGCAACTTTTTTTTTACAGATGTGGCTAATGGAGAGGCTAGGATTAATTAGCCCTCCGGATGACATTGAAAAATATACTGCCAATTGCTTAGTGAGAAGGAAGAAGCGCATCCCAAAAATTGGGCGTCATGGGTGGAGAAAAGTATTTGAATCACGTGATTTTGCTATCAAGTGGGTCATCCCATGGTGGAATATAGAAAGGATGGTTGGTGTTAATAAGCAACCTTTCTACCGTCTTCCAAGCTTGTCTCGTGTAACCTATTATTATCCCTGCAGGGTAAAAAGGCAATACAACTTGCTTCAGAATATTCCTGGCAGGGATCTTCGTCCTCCCTATGAGTACCCTGTATCTCAAGAAGTAGATAGATTTGATGCTTACTAGAGCGCTAGACCTTTATGGGAAGTGATTACCCAAAAGGTTCCTCCTTCTTTGCCTAATGATGTAAAGAAGTGGTTGCTGAAGAAATCTTCGATTGATCAGGGTAGAACCGATGTGAAGAATCGTCTAGGTGACAGGGTGACTCCTTCCAAAGAGCGTTTAGGTGCAAGAATTGAATTCAAAACACCTACAATGCCTAGGAAGAAAAATACTACCAAAGACAAAGGAAAAAGGAAAGCTAACACCACAGACAAAAAAGTTTTGGTGGAAAAGAAGCATGGAGTGCTAGCAGAAGGGGAGAGAATCTACTCAAAAATTGAATGTAGGTCCTCTAAAGGATTCCTACTAGCTAAAGTAATGGATGAAGAGGAGGAAGCAGAAAAGAATTGGAAAAGAGCTAAAAAGGAAAAGAAAGATTAAAAGCATTGCTTAGCTTTAGATTTATTAGACTTAGATTATTATTTTTATTTAAAGTTAATTTATTTCAGCCTTATTTAAATTCCATCAATAGTGTAAATTTATTTTATTAATGAAATTTTAGCTTTCAATTAAATTGTTTACTTTAAATTTATTTTATTAAAGCAATGAAAATCGAAAAAAATTAATTCTCTAGAAATTCTTCGAGTACGGAAGTCGAAAATTTTCCGAAAACACCGAAATTCGCCCAGATTTTATTCCCAAATTGGCGCCAGTAATTGGCGTTTGGCGCCAGCTATTGAGGTCTGGCGCCAGGCGCCAATTCCATCGGCTGGCGCTGATGACTTCTGGCTGGCGTCAGGCTCTGTTCTGCAACGCCAATAATTTGCCGATTTTCTGTTGACTTTTTAATTGATTCTGGAACGCGAAGATGTCGAAAAATAAAGTGGCCGCACCCGTAAAGGGTTGCCTACGTATCCTTTCTTAAGGAATCAGGCCGAATGTAGCTCTCTTGAGTATCCTACTCAAGTAATTATGGGTAGTATTTTTTAAGTTGGTCAAGATTAGTCATGTTTGAGAATTCATTGCCATCCATATCAGTTAGTTTTGCTGCACCTCCTGACATGATTGTTTTGACAATGTAGGGGCCAGACCAATTAGGTCTAAATTTTCCCCTTGGGTCTAAAACATTTTTCCTTAGTGATTTTAATACCAAATCCCCTACTTTGATATTTCTTGTCTTGACCTTCTTATTAAAATGCCTAGCCATACGAGTTTGATAACACTGAGTGTGATGTAGAGCTTCTAGTCGTTTTTCGTCGAGTAGAATCAATTCTTCATATCTTTCCCTAGTCCATTCAACTTCATCGAGTTTACTCTCTAGTGCAATGCGTAGAGATGGTATTTCTAGTTTGACAGGTTGTACGGCATCCATTCCATATACCAAGGAAAATGGCGTATTTCCTGTTGATGTACGGATTGACGTGAGATAACCCCACAATGCGAAGTGAAGCTTGTCAGGCCAATCCTTATAATTTTTTGTCATTTTCTCGATGATAGTCTTTAGATTTTTAATAGCTGCCTCGACTGCTCCGTTTGCTTGAGGTCTATAAGGGGACGAATGATGATGTTGGATGCCATATTCTTGTAGCAATTCTTCACATTCGGCTTGAAAGTGGGTTCCATTGTCACTTATCATTTCATGTGGGACTCCATATCGACAAATAATATTTCTTTCGATAAAGAGTGCTACATGTTTTGCAGTGAGTTTAGCGTATGATTGCGCTTCGACCCACTTTGTAAAGTAATCAATTGCTACTAGAATAAATTCGTGGCCTCCTGTTCCTGGGGGAGTGATTTTGCCAATTATGTCAATTCCCCATGTAGAGAATGGCCATGGCGATGTGTAGGTGTAGAGCAAAGATGGAGGGACATGTTGTAAATTGGCATAAATTTGACACTTAGGGCATCTTTTTACGTATTGATGGCAATCCCTATTCATTGTAGTCCAATAATATCCTTCTCGCATTATTTTCTGGACTAACATTTTGCCATTTACAAGAGGGCCACAGATTCCTTCGTGAACTATTCTCATTACTCTTTGTGCATCCACCTTTCCTACACATAGAAGAGCTCGACCTTTAGGTACCCTTTTATGTAGCTCGTTGTCTATGAGTACATATTGAGAAGCCAAAAGTCTCAATGCTCACTTTGCTCTTTTGTCAGCATGAGGAGGGTATTCTCCATTGGTGACATAGTTGAGTATGTATGTGTACCATGGTTCTTCTTCTTGTTCTTCTTCTTCGCCTTGGACTAAGTCGTCGTCTTCTATAGCCTGGATATATGCTGGTTTGTGCCTTTTTTCGATAGTTAGAGGCATTTGCTCGATTTCCGTGGGAATCTTAACCATTGAGGCTAATCTTGCCAAGGCATCAGCAAATTGGTTTTCTTCTCTAGGTAGATATGTGTATTCTACCTTCTCTAACTGATCGGTAAGAGTTTCCAGATAGGTTTGGTAAGGGGCTAGGCTTTCGCTCCTTAATTTCCACCTTTTAGACATCTGATTGATGATCAAAGAAGAG
This sequence comes from Chenopodium formosanum, assembly GCA_024500155.1. Taxonomy (NCBI): domain Eukaryota; kingdom Viridiplantae; phylum Streptophyta; class Magnoliopsida; order Caryophyllales; family Amaranthaceae; genus Chenopodium; species Chenopodium formosanum. Next base: position 24,995,076 of record CM044880.1, read on the forward strand.
TCTTCGAATATCCTTAACTTCTTTACTCCCAATGCCAAGGCTGTTTCAAGTCCTACCACGCATGCTTCATATTCAGCAGCGTTTTTGGTAACGTCGAAATCAAGCTTTATTGAGATTGGAATGTGCTCTTCTTTAGGTGATACTAGTAGCACCCCGACGCCACATCCCTTTTGGTTTGGGGCTCCGTCAAAATATAAGGTCCAAGTATCATCTTCAGTGACCATTAAGTCTTCATTTGGGAATTCATTGTCTTGTATTGGCGTCGAGTCCTCTATTGGAAAGTCTGCTAGAAAGTCTGACACCACAGATCCTTTAATAGCTTTTTGTGGCATAAACCGTACATCAAACTGGGCTAGATTGACTATCCATCTTGAAATACGTCCATTGAGTGTAGATTTCTCGAACAGATACTTGAGTGGATCTAATCGGGAGACTACGAAAACGGTATGCACCAACATGTAATGTCTCAACTTAGTTGTGGCCCGCACCAAGGCGAGGCACAATTTCTCGAGCGGTGTATAGCGTGTTTTGTATTCGAGCATCTTTTTACTTAGGTAATAGATTATGTTCTCTTTGCCTTCTACCTCTTGTGCTAGCATGGCTCCCATTGTCTCTTTGGTAACCGTCAAATATAACCTAAGAGGTATTCCGGGAAGTGCTGGCGCTAATACGGGAGGATTTGCGAGATAGGCTTTGATCTTTTCAAAGGCTTTTTGACACTCGTCATCCCATATTACTGGTACATTCTTCTTGAGCTTCTTGAAGATTGGTTCACATATCGTTGTCAATTTTGATATGAACCTACTTATGTATTGCAACTGGCCAATAAATCCTCGAATCTGTTTCTCAGTCTTGGGCGGTGGCATTGACATGATTGCTTTAATCTTGGTTGGATCTACCTCTATTCCTCTAGAGCTTATGACGTATCCCAAGAGCTTGCCTGAGGTGACTCCAAAAGAACATTTTGACGAATTCAACCTCATGTTATATTTTCTTAGCCTTTCGAAAAATTTCCTTAAGGCCACTTAATGGCCTGGACGGTCCTTTGATTTCACAATCATGTCGTCGACATATACCTCAACTTCTTTGTGCATCATGTCATGGAGTAAGGCAGTTGTTGCACGTTGGTAAGTAGCACCCGCGTTTTTCAACCCAAATGGCATTACCGTGTAGCAGTAAGTGCCCCATGGTGTTGTAAAGGTTGTTTTCTCCATGTCTTCTTCTGCCATGAGAATTTGATTGTACCCCGCGTATCCATCCATGAACGAGAGAAGCGCGTGATTTGTCGTGTTGTCTACCAGAATAACGATGTGTGGCAAAGGGAAGTCGTCCTTTGGACTTGCCTTATTTAGATCTCGATAGTCGACACACATCCTTACCCTTCCGTCTTTCTTTGGAACTGGGACAACATTGGCGACCCATTCGGGGTATTTGGATACCTTGATGAAACCTGCAGTTATTTGTTTTTGAACTTCTTCTTTTATTTTAAGTGCTACGTCGGGTTTCATTCAACGCAACTTTTGTTTTACAGGTTTCATTCCTGGAATTAGTGGTATAGTGTGTTGAGCTATTTCTCTATTAATGCCTGGCATATCTTCATATGACCAAGCAAATACATCGATAAATTCTTTAAGTAAGTTAATTAAATCGGTTCTTTCTTGTTTATTCAATGTTAGTCCGATTTTAACTTCTCTTTTATGAGTTGAATCATTCGAGATGTCAACTGTTTCAGTTTCTTCAATTACCGGTGTTTTCTTTTCGAGTGTTTCCATTGCTTTAATAATTTCTTTGTCTTTTTCATCGTTAGCTAAGCAATGCTCATCATCTTGGGTTAGGGAAGTACACAAGAAGTAAGGAGAATGAGAAATATTATTATACTCTGAGATCATTACATCAAAGAGTGATATGTCCTCATGGACTGGATCACTAACTATCATAGGAGATGAAATAGGAGGGGGTGTTACTACTAAATACTTAGAAGACTCTAAAGGGGGAGATTCTGACTTAGACTCTAACTCAGACGACTCTTCGAACATCGGTCCTTGCCCTGTCATGATTGATATCTTCCTTTCGCTTGGAGTAGTCACTTTGATAGTCTTGTGCCACCCTTGTAGTGATCCTTTGGTTGGAGTAATTAGCTTCGAGGAGTCGAAGCTTTCACTTTGTAGGACTGTTTGAATGAGCGAGGAGTTATCCTCTTTATAAGTTAGCTCATTCTTTACTCGTCCAAACAGTAATCCTATGCCGTTAAAGTCAAAGCATGGGGGTGCTTTCTCCTTGTAGCAATCAAAGAAAATCTCGAATCCTGGTTGTCTTATGCCGTTTACAACAAATGGCTCGGGAAATTCATGGCATGGATATTTCTCTCCTTCCTTTATGAATTGACCATAAAGCGTAAGAGGGTACTGATCCATTGGAATTGCTTTCTTTTGAATGCGAGCGTCCTTACGTGCTTTCAACTTGTCCTGGGCTCGCTTGAGATCTTTTAGAGTCGGTTCAAAACCAAGTCCGAAAGTATCTAGCTTAGGGAGGCCAGGTGACTCCAGCAATTTTGCTATCCCTTGTGCCAGCTCGATAACAAATTTCTCATAACGAGCACGCTGTATGTTTTTTGATAATCTTTGAAACAATTCGTTAAAGGGGTCATCCTAGGGAAGTGTCCTTGTTTCTTCAGCATGGTGTTGACAATCATGTTGGAATGGGGGTCATGGCAAAGAGATGTCCTTTCATCCTCCTGGATTAAGGAGACTTCTTCGTTAAAGCCCCATAGGTCTTCATCATCTTCGTCGTGCTCCACATTAATGATTGGATTTTCTATGGATTTTATTCTCATTGGCGAAGCATCAATAGTGATTGGAATTCCTCCAACTATGGCTTTCACTTGTTGGTGGAGAGATGAAGGGACGGCCTTTAGATCATGAAGCCAAGGGCGTCCCAACAACAAGTTGAATGAGGCTTTGATGTCCACTACTTGAAAAGTAGTAGCATGTTCGATTGCTCCTGCTGTTACATTTAGGGTTATTTTGCCTAGAGCTTGACGACGAGTATTATCGTAGGCTCTTATTCCTTGTGTGGACGGAGTTAAGTCTTCATCCCTTATGCCGAGCATCCTCGCAGTTCTAAGTGGACAGACATTGATAGCCGATCCATTGTCTACAAGAGTCATGGGAACATTCATCCTTTTGCAGACAACCGTGAGGTTTAATGCCTTGTAATGTCTGTCACCTTCTGGGGGTAAATCTTTGTCAGAGAAGGTGATTAAATTAATCGGACTAGGAAGGTCACTTGTGAGGAAGTTGGCTAGTCCCTCAGGAGTAGTGTCAAAATCTATCCCGATTTTATCCAAGGCATTCATTACAGCCAACCTATGCTCTCGAGATGTTGCCAGAAGCTTTCACACATTCATCTCAACTTTTGTCTTCTTAAACTGTTTAACAATGTTGTTGTCTTCGATGATAGGTATGGGAACTTGATGTACGGTGGGCATAGGTTGTGTTGAAACGGGAGGTTGCATCCTCCCGGATCTTGTGAGGACGTCTATTGATGAATCTTCTTCAGCCAAAATGTCATCTGTGGTGTATGATACAAAAGGTGAAGGTCCTACTATGTCCTTTAGATAGACATCTTCTTCATCACTATCCCAAACTCCATTAACGGTTATATCCTCTTCTTGTTGAACTTGGACTAATTTCTTTTCATTAATCATTTTCTGTACCAAATCCTTGAACTTGAAACAGTTTTCTATGGTGTACCCCCCTGATTGATGGTACTGACAGTAATATCTATCTGTCCTTTTTAATGATTCGAATATTCTCGGTTCAAGAGGTTTAACCTCGCCACTCTCGGAGAGCATTTCGAACATTTGCGCATATGGGATCCCAATTGGAATGTAGATTCTATTGCTCTTCTTGGGTTTTTCGGTGACTTGTAAGAGAAAATACTTTGCCTCATAAGTCGTTCTCACTGGTGTGAATTCTCTTTTAGGTTCTTCCTTTGGACATGGAAGCTCATCATATTTCTTGTGGAGTTCGTTCATAACATTAAGAGCTTCACATAGTAGTTGTGATGCCTCCTTCATAGACAGTTCTAGAAGGTTATCTTTGACATCGAAAAAGATCTCCTCTTCTTTTTCTATGACATTGATTTCTTCGAGAGGTTTAATGAGAGAGTAGGGGTCAACCTCGTTTTCCTCGTCGGAGATAGCCAAAGTATGAGCTAGAGGTGCATTGTCGATGCTTGGCTTCTTATTGGCAGGGGGCAACGGCAGTTTGTTATTGTCGATTAGGTCTTGGATAGCTTCCTTAAGCTTCCAACAACTTTCAGTAGAATGGCCCCTACCTTGGTGATACTTGCAGTGTGTGTTGGGGTTCCAGTTAACAGACCTCTTCTCGACTGGTGGGTCCCCAAATGGTCCAATGGGAGTTTTAAGACCTTTTGCATTTAATCGATCAAATGCGGTGTCATAACTCATGCCAATAGGAGTGAAGTTCCTCCTAAATGGTTTCTTCTGTCCTTGGTTGTTCATGGCAAGAACTTCTCCTAAATTAAAGGTGCTAACGTTATTTGAGTGGGCAGTTTTGGAAGAATAAGGATTGTCGTTCTTCTTTCCTTTCCAGCCACTGTTGGAGTTATTGTTGGCAGCTTTTGACTTAGTCAAGTCATCTTCAATATTGATCCCAATGTCATAAACAGCCTTAAAGGTATGGAGGTTATTTTGATATTTAAGATGCTTGGAATATTTTTCTTGGAGATTTTTTATAAACAGTCTTACAGATTCTTTTTCACTTGGCACCTCAATCATTTTAGCTGAGGTTTCTCTCCACTTGTTAAAGAAAGAGGTGAAGCCTTCATTCTCTTTCTGTTTGAGGATTTCAAGTTCTCTATGGTTAGTCTCGACTTGAATGTTGCACTTGTACCTATCAACGAAAGCGTTTGATATAGACTCCCAGGTAGAGGTCTTTTCTTTCTCGAGAGAAAAGAACCATTGTTGGCAAACGGTCTCAAGAGATAGTGAGAAAAGAGAAGGGAAAACCTTCTTATCAATACCCTTGATACTCATTATTGTTTCAAATGCTCTTAAATGGAAGTAAGGGTTGTCAATTGCTCTGAATTTTGGGATGTCGTTGGCGTTGAACTTCTGCGGAAGAAGATCTTTGTCCACCGAGACCCCTTGTGATGTAAGCTCTTAAAACTTGTAGTCACTAGACAACTTGCTTAGGCTCTCTTGCATGAGGTCCATTTGTTGTTGCTTCACGGGATCGTTGATCCTAAGTGCGAGAAGCTTCAGTGTCTCAGTCACAGTAGCCAGTTGGTTCTTAAGAACATTGACTTCTTCTTCAGTTGCCATTATAACTCTTGCTTTCCTCTTGCGAGCTATAGGTTTGTCGAAAAGTTGGACTTTTACGAAGAGGTTATCTTTGATTAATCGTCCCTCTTTTCTTGACCACGAGCTATAAGTTAAACCATTTTGCGTTTTAATTACTTGACTAGAATCAATCTTGACTTTATGGTTTATTTTAAGGGAAAAAGAGGAAAAAAGGGTGCATATTTTTGGCAAAAATAACGTACATATTTTTAGGTAACTAAGTATTATTATTTTTATGTTGGAGGATTAATATCCGACTTACCCCCCTAAAAAATGACGGAAAAACGCGCACACAAGACACTCTTAATCATGGTCAAAGTATGTGTATTGGTGTGTGCATTGAGTGTAAGTGACATGCTTGGACTCTTGTGTAAGACCATGGGACTTAGTGCCTAAACTCGATCATTAATTCAATTAAACATTATTGACAGCAAAATTAACCAAATTAAACAGAAAACTGATTAATTAGACCTTAGGTGATGACTCGACAAATAATCCGAACTGTCGGCCAAGCGACATGACTGGCGTCACACTGTGGAGGTTGGCGCCAGACAACATAGCTGTCGTCAGGCGCTACACACCATAGTGTGGCGCTACAGCTCAGACCTTGGCGCCAATAGTGGAGGTTCGGTCTGGGACTGTTTTCGGTATTATTAGTCAACTGGGGTATGCCTAAAGTCGTACTAGGTCAATTCCGATTGAAAAACTAGACTTTATTGACTCAAATTAAATAATTAATTATATAATTAATTAGTCAAAGTTCTTCAAGTCATTAATTTATTTAGTCTCAACACAAGTCAACAAACGGTTAAGAGAAACATAGAATATATATGCACAACAAATAATGCACAATTAGTCAAGTAGGCACGATATGATGCAATGCGTTTGCAACCTAACCATGGCTCTAGTTCTCTAAAGTTCGGGATATGGTTTAGTCAAAGAAGGTCCATGGTTAATTGTCCTGATGCACCGCGCGGAAGCCTAACCGTGAAGGGTTGGCGCGAGTGGATGGGACACCGCAAGCTTTAGAAAAAAAAAAAAAAAACTCGCTTCCATGGTTTGGTGAGTTCAACATTCTTGGATGTACCCTTTGTTGCACGGAGCGTTCAATCGGGTAGATGGAGCATGAATTCCCAGAGGGCTATGTCCATATGTAGAACACATATGGGTTTCAGAAAAGTGAGAAAAAATTCAATCAGGAAGTAGGATCGAGCAAACAATACGAAAAACCGATCGAAATTAGAACGCATATTTCTGGCTCAGTATTGGGGGAAATTGGCGCCAACAATCAGAGACTGGCGCCAGATTTTAACTGTAGCGCCTGGCGCCAATGCTAGCGTCTAGCGCTACAGCTAAAAGTCTGGCGCCAAGCTCTGGCTCCTGATGCTACTTCCCACATGCCTCAGCAGCTTTCTGTGCTCGATAAAATTTTCCAGTTTCGCGCGGTGTTATTTCAGTCCTAGTTGTGAAAGACGTTTCTCAAATTTCCTACGTGTAAAATCCTATGTTTCTGACTCATTACAGATGGTATTTCAAATGAGATCCTTTTTATGCATATGACAATAATGTTAATCAAAATTACGCACATGAAATACTTAGAACTTTTCGAGTCTCATCTACTCATTCTAAATCATTGCCGAAACAAATTCAGGAATTAAAATAGAAATCCTCCCCAGTGGAGTCGCCAAAAACTGTAGGGAATAATTTCAAGCCTTTAAAATCCCACTAGCTTGAACCCCACTGTGATCATACACTAAAGTACGGTGGCATCAAAAAGGGAAGAAGATAGAGCAAAAAAGTCGCCAACAAGTTTATTAGGAACTTGTAAACCGTTCACGAGGTGAAGGTTATACCCCTTAACGATCCAAGAGATCGTCAACTCCATAAGGTCATGAACCAAATAAGGGCTCGGGGATGAAGGTACAAATCCAACCTAAAAGAGATTGAACCTGCCCTAATAATAGGCCTCTACTTTATTCTGCTCGTATTCATGTGCGCTTTCTGACTAACATGCAATCAATAGGATTAACCCTAAACCCGTTTAATCTATGTTGGTTGAATTTAATGCACAAATAAACTATTATTGGCGATCACTTGAAATATAATCACAATTAACCCTAAACAAGATTATTAATTATCTTATTAAGCGTGATTACAAGTAGCAACTCCCTTTAAACATGCAATAAAGGCGTGATCAAGCAAAAAATATATATATATATATATCAAGCAACATAATAATAATTATGATCATGAATAATAAATCATTATAATAATCATAATAATAATATCATCATAAATAAAATAATCATCATAATAATAATAATAATAATAATAATAATAATAATAATAATAATAATAATAATAATAATAATAATAATCATAATCATAATAAAAAATTATAACGATTATAATCATAACCATGTTCATGTTAATATTAGAGCATAATAATTGCAAGATCCTAGGCATGATACTAAAAAGATTAATAACAAACCCTAGCATGTCACTAAGCAATAAAAATCAAATGTTTAGCCCTAACATGATACTAACAATCATAAATATTAGGAAGAAAACAAAACACATCATAGCAATCATATTTAATATTAAAAATACCCTAGACATGATACTAGGAATCATAATAACAATATAAACATGATTTCTACATCAAAATATCAATTAATCAATTAAAGTACTTACTTTGATGCCTCGTACCTCTTTCTAATAACAAAATACACACGTTAGTAACTTCAAGGAAAATAATAATCAAACAATCAAATTAAATAATTGAAATAGAGATTTGGGACCAAACCCTCAGAAATTAAAACCTTTCACGTCTAGGGCGAAGGCAACTTCGAATACGGCTAGGTGTTTCTAGATCTTGCGAATGCGGAATTTTGTATGAGAAAACAAAGTTTAGGAGAAAAAGAGAAAGAGAGAGATGATTAGAGAATTAGAAAATTGATTGTCGATGAATATTCGTGAGAATTGGTGAATGAAAACGGAGTTTTTAATACGATATTTATAGAGAAAATCATCCAAAAAAGATAAATTAACAAAACAGAGTCTGACGCTTAGGAAACAGAGCTGGCGCCAGGCACCAGCACTAGCGTCAGGCGCCAAGCCTGGTTGCAGGTGCTAAGCCTGGTTGCAGGCGCCAAGGCCTGGGGTTGGACGCCAAGCTTGATTTTAACGCGTTTTCGAAAATCCGATAAGTTTACCATACTGGAGGATAAAATAATATAATTTCTTCGAAAATGCTATTTGATTTTAATTAAAACTCTGAAAAGTCAACAAAGCCAACTTATCAATGCTAATGGAATTAGGAATGAAAAGAACCTTCTAAAAGAATCTAGAAGACTAAAACCATTCCTAATTGCATTAGGAATGATAAATCGTATTAGGCCCTCCCCTAGATCATTGGGCCGTATATAAAGCTCAAACCGGGCCCAGTTTGGTAAATTGGCCATAACTTCCTCAATATTCATCGGAATTGGGCTTATAATATATCGTTGGAAAGGTCTTTGCAAGCCCCATCCAACTACACCACTATTGGACCCATATCATGGACCAAACAAACTGGATTTGCTATTTTCTTAAAATAAAGTTTTCAAAAACAAAGAGAAGAGAAAAGAAATAAAAACTTTCCGCAACACTAGACCTTTCCACACTTTCGTTTCATTCGATTATGATTCGACGTGAAAGGTACTCATCACTGGGTTTGGTTTTTGATGCAAGTCTAAGCATGGAGAACTTCGAAGATTTGCTTATCATGCATCAAGATAGCTTGTCCCTAAACATTGATTCAAGCCAAGCATTGCATGGACACTTTCTTGGATATCAAAGCAAAGCCACGGTTTGCTTAGTGGTTTTTCTTGGAGTCTAGTTCACTTTCTTGAACTTTCTTGAATTTTCTTTACTTAGATTTTGCTTACAAGTTTTTACCTTTCACTTGAAAGGGTTTTTCTTGGTTCAAGCATTAGGATCTTTAATCTTTATTTAGTTCTTTAATTTTTATTTATTTATTTAGTTGCTTTAAAAATCAGTTAGTTAGCAAAATAAATCAGTTTAGGCGTGTGCTTGTTCTCCAAGGAGTTTGGTGTATGCTTGTGCGCCAAGGTGCTTGCTCTTCAAGCAAGTTAGAATTCTAGTTTAATTAGGATTGAATTAGGGACTTGTCCTAATCTTCCTAGGTAAACTAAGTCTTATAAATAGGGCTGTAAACACACGAATAAATATACACATACATAGAGATTAATATTCAGATTTATTTCTTAAGTTGCATACTTGAGTTTTTGGTTGATTGCGATCAATTGCTGTTTTGCTTGTTTTAGTTAAAACATTCGTTTGGATTGATTAATTAGGTGGATTCTTAATTGATTAATCTTAGTTTTTGTTTAATTCTTGGTGGATTTCCTGTATAGAATTAGACTTAAACATATCCCTTGTGTTTTGTTGATTTTCGGATCAATAATTCACATCATCTTTGGTATCAGAGCCAGGTTACGCAACTTCGGAAAAAATTAAACTGGGAACAATTGGCTGGGAATTTTTCAGTGATTCTTTTTGCATTGAACTCTAAAAACGTCCAGCTATCACCATATAAAATTTCATAATTTTTAGTTGAGTAACGCGTTCTACACAGCCTCAAACATTTGGTGTTTGTGCACTGATTTGCGGATGGGAGTCCGGTTTTTGTGTTGCCTAGTTTTCCTTCAAGATTCGATCTTTTAATCAAGATTTTTGCATAAACTGACTTGGTTTGTGTAGGTATCATGAGTGACGAGGAGGTTCCACAAGTTCCAAGGGGATTAACCTTAGAACAGGCTCAAAATCTTAGAAGAGATAGGCGAATTGACGAGTTGGCAGCAAGGATGGATGAGATATTAAAAAGGCTTGATACTCTTGCTGGAGATTCTTCAACGAAAGGGAATTCTAACCCTAATTCTGGTTCAAGTGAGGAAGAACAACCAAGGAAGAACCCAAGGAGGCCACGAAATAATTATTCTTCAAGGGATGAATCACCAAGGCCTAGGAGAAGAGATAGACCAAAGGATGATGATAGGAACCTTAGATTAGATCTTCCCGAATTCAATGGGAGTATGAATGAACCTGAAAAATACTTTGAGTGGATTAGAAGGGCCGAGACACTTTTTGATTACAAGGAGTATGATGAAAGGAAAAGATGCAAATTGGCTGAATTAAAACTGACCGGTTATGCTAGTCTTTGGTATGATAATCTAAAGAAGAAAAGGCATAAGGAGGGGCGTGCAAGAATCTCAACTTGGGAACAACTCAAGAAGCACATGAAAAAAAGGTTCGTACCTAGTGATTATATTCAAGATGTTTATCTTAAGATGCAACTTTTTAAACAAAATTCTATGACTGTTGAGAATTATATTGGTGAATTTGAAAAGTTATGCATGCTATGTGGCTTAGAAGAGATTGTTGAGCATAAGATTGCTAGATTTATTTCGGGGTTGAATGATAATATTGCTGAAAAAGTTGAATTGCAACAATATTGGTCCTTTGAGGATGTTTGCAAGGTAGCTTTGAAAGTTGAAAAACAGATAAAGGGGAAGAAAGGGACGTACACTAAGTCCTTTGTAAAAGGTTTCACTAAACCTTTTGATAAGAACAGCTTGGAGAAAAGTGGTTCTAGTTCGAACTACAAGGAGACTAAATCAAAATTTGAAGCTCCTAAAAAGCTTGTTGAGGATAGGAAGTTCTTCAAGTGTGGTAGTGTTGGTCACATTGCAACTAATTGTCCATCAAAAAGAGTAATGACTGCTCAAGAGTGGGAACAAGAACAAGCTAAGTGTGAGCAAGGTAGTGACTATGAAGAAAAGAACGAAGAGGAAAACTTTGAAGAAAAGGAGGGGCATATTGACGAAATTGATCCCGAGACTCATGGTCAAAGTTTGGTTCTAAGAAGGGCGCTACACTCTAAAACCGTACCTATGGAAAACAATCAAAGGGAGAAAATCTTTCTTACAAGGTGCAAGGTAGAAGATAGGTTGTGTGATATGATCATAGACACGGGGAGCTGCACTAATGTGGTATCTACTACTTTGGTAGACAAATTGAAGTGGCCAACTACTGAACATCCAAGCCCTTATAAGCTTCATTGGCTTAATAATTCGAGTGATGTTAAGGTAACTAAACAAGCCTTAATCTCCTTTTCAATTGGTAAATTTCATGATAAAGTTTTGTGTGATGTTTGTCCTATGGATGCTTGTCATATACTATTAGTCCGTCCTTGGCAATATGATAGATTTGTGAAGTTTGATGGAAGGACTAATGTGTATGTTGTGAGAAAAGGAGAAAAAGAGAGACCGGTTGCTTTAAAACCTTTGATAAGCAACAAGCCTTCTAATGTTACCTCTAATTCGAAGAGTTCTTATTTGATTAGTGAGAGGGAATTAGAAAAAGAGATTTGCAGCAACAATGTGGTATATATACTTGTTTCTAATGAGATTCGAATTGATCAAGATAAACAAGCAAAGAGGCCGTATGAATTGGAATCTGTTTTAGAAGAATTCAAGGATGTCTTTCCTAAGGAATTACCTCCGGGACTACCTCCTATTCGTGGGATAGAGCATCAAATTGACTTGATTCCGGGAGCACCATTACCTAATAAGGCAGCCTATAGAAGTAATCCGGAAGAAACAAAGGAGATGCAAAGGCAAATTGAAGAGCTTATGGCTAGAGGATACGTGAGGGAAAGTATGAGCCCTTGTGCTGTGCCTACTTTACTTGTCCCAAAGAAAGATGGGAGTTGGTGCATGTGTATAGATAGTAGGAGTGTGAATAACATCACTATCAAATACCGATTTCCTATTCCAAGATTAGATGATCTACTTGATGAACTACATGGTTCACAGTTGTTTTCTAAGATTGATCTAATGAGTGGTTATCATCAAGTTCGAACAAGAATAGAGAAAGTAAATGACATGTACAAAGCTAGAGCAAACAAGCATAGAAGGCAACAAAGTTACACTGTTGGAGACTTGGTATGGTTACATTTGAGAAAGGAAAGATTTCCAGGAAAACGCAAGAATAAGTTGATGCCTAGAAGTGAAGGTCCTTTCAATATTATTGAGAAGATCAATGACAATGCTTATAAGTTAGAACTTCCGGGAGAATATGGAGTTAGTGCTACATTCAATGTTGGCGATTTGGCTAAGTATATTCCTGATGAAGAACTTCGAGATTTGAGGACAAATTCTTTCGAAGAAGAGGAGGATGATGCAAGTCTAAGCATGGAGAACTTCGAAGATTTGCTTATCATGCATCAAGATAGCTTGTCCCTAAACATTGATTCAAGCCAAGCATTGCATGGACACTTTCTTGGATATCAAAGCAAAGCCACGGTTTGCTTAGTGGTTTTTCTTGGAGTCTAGTTCACTTTCTTAAACTTTCTTGAATTTTCTTTACTTAGATTTTGCTTACAAGTTTTTACCTTTCACTTGAAAGGGTTTTTCTTGGTTCAAGCATTAGGATCTTTAATCTTTATTTAGTTCTTTAATTTTTATTTATTTATTTAGTTGCTTTAAAAATCAGTTAGTTAGCAAAATAAATCAGTTTAGGCGTGTGCTTGTTCTCCAAGGAGTTTGGTGTATGCTTGTGCGCCAAGGTGCTTGCTCTTCAAGCAAGTTAGAATTCTAGTTTAATTAGGATTGAATTAGGGACTTGTCCTAATCTTCCTAGGTAAACTAAGTCTTATAAATAGGGCTGTAAACACACGAATAAATATACACATACATAGAGATTAATATTCAGATTTATTTCTTAAGTTGCATACTTGAGTTTTTGGTTGATTGCGATCAATTGCTGTTTTGCTTGTTTTAGTTAAAACATTCGTTTGGATTGATTAATTAGGTGGATTCTTAATTGATTAATCTTAGTTTTTGTTTAATTCTTGGTGGATTTCCTGTATAGAATTAGACTTAAACATATCCCTTGTGTTTTGTTGATTTTCGGATCAATAATTCACATCAGTTTTGGGGAGACACAAATGGGTGTCTACGCTTTTGTATATGTATGAACCATTGTGTCGGTGCCTGAGCCAATGTTTAGGCGCTTTAAGCTAAGTGAGACGATCATTTATCAGCTCGATCACTTGATGCGATTGTAACCAAGCCGATTACTAAATCATGTCAAAATGCTTATAGGGGCAAACTGGCGTACCAAGGAACCCAAAATTACTGTAAGAGGTCGAAATAATCGTTATGAGTGACTTAGAGTTCTATCGCCACTGAACTGTCTCTGGCACCAAGAATTGGCTCTATTGCCAGGCGCTGAACTCTAGCGCCAGATGCCAGAGCTGTCATTTGGCGCCAAAGTTGAGAATTCCGTATGTATTCTCTTTTCTTCCTCACTTCGTCGTTGTTGCTGCTCTTCTTCGAAAATTCGCCGCGGAACTTTGTTTCACTCATTCTTGCTCGTTTCTCAACCAAATTTGCTCAAATTTGTTGCAAATCAAAGCTCTCTTCATCTAATTTTCCGATCTATGTAATTTTTCTTCAAACTCACCCTGGTTTTTTATGAATTTGGGATTCTTGTTCACGAATTTTTGAAAAAATCGAACCTTAAAATGCTTAATCCGCTTTGTTTGTCAAATTTTATGCCATGAAATTGCTTAATTATGTTTGTATATTGCCTTGGGAGTGTTTTGAGACTTGTTTGACTCAATTTAGTGAAGAAACGAACGAATCACTATTGTTGGACCTCTTGAGGTCGGGAAGACGACAATGTGGCTTGTTCTTGATGTGTTTGCTAGCAATTCTTGTCCAATTTGTCACAATAATTATCATAGTATTGCAAGAAATTGTTTGGATGCTTGAAAAATGCCATATATGCTTGAATTGAAATTGTGCTCTATTTTAGTACTACGTACTCTTTTTTTTTTTTTGCAAATATAGTATCATGCGACTAGGCAAACCTTAGATACTATAGAACCTTAATTTATGTTGATTTTGCACAATGTAGTATGGCTAGACAGCGAGGTTCGGGTTCACGATCCCGAGACACACGACGGGAGCATAAGCGTGTAGAGGAGGGCGTCGACCCGTCCACTTCTCTCGATCTCGTCCCTGACTGGGATAAGCGGACTTGTACTTCTCTCCCGACCACCACATTTCTGTGAGGGTGCGTCGTGGGATTACCGCTGGTAGGACACGTTGCCATGGCTCGGGCAACGATACTCTAGGCAATCTATATAGGATGTTCATTAGTGTTGACGCAGAGCTGAGATTTCTCTGGGATTCTTGTGGGCTAACTGCCCTGTTCGAGGCCGCAGAGGCCATGATTTCTTCTGACAGGGGTCACCGCATGGCTTGCGCCTTGGTGGAGTTCTTCTGGGACAACACCAACACCTTCCACTTTCCTAGAGGTGAGATGATGGTCACCCCAATCGACTTCAGTCTCATCACGGAACTGGAGTTCAATTCTACTACGCTGCCGTTCGACAGCAACATCAGCGTCTACTCTTCTGAGGTTGATGAGCTTCTAGGTCCGATCGTTGTTCGGGCTCGTGCTGAGGTAGAGTCATCACATTTCAGCGCCAAGGGTATTCGCCGGTAGACTGTGGCGGTAGCTTTTGAGGATGATGCGACCACCCGAGATTAGCGAGTGCGCATCTTTGCGCTTATCTTGCTGTTAGGGAAGTTTTCCCCTGACAAGGGTAGTAGAGTGCTGCTTTACTACCTTCCTGCAGTCCGCGATCTTCACCTGATCGGGACTTATGACTGGGCCAGCTTGGCCTACGCCGATTTTATTCTAGCATTGCGAGACTCGTGTTGACACCGATCCTACACGGGGAACGTCGCTCCGTCTAGCTTCTAGAGAGTCATAGAGGTATACTTTCTCTCCTATAAAGTTAGCTCTAAGCTTTTGTTAGCAGTTGCTGATATTTTTTGTCTTTTGTAGATCTGGTTCTACGAGTACTTTCCCTCACTTGCGCCTGCGAGACCGTCGCCACGCGGGTTTCCCGTGGGAGCCTGCTGGGGAGGTCGCCACGTTCGGGCGTCTACCGCCCATGTTCGAGAGCAGATCCTCTCGGTATGATTTTTTGCATAGTTAAACACTTTTGTATTGCTTTTGGTAGATTCTCATCTCATAGGCATTCTTCGCAGGAGCCTGATGTGTAGTACCGGCCATGGGACGGTTTGGTTGTCCCAGGGCTAGCCGCGCAGTACACTGCTGAGCGTCGCTACTTCCTAGGGACGTATGGGGCGGTAGCATACCTGGGAGTGAGGGTTGCTATGCAACACTCCTTAGATGTTTCCGTCGTCCCTGCTTCTCCGCCGCGTCACATGTTCAATGACGCGAGGTTCCTCGGCATGTCGGAGAGGGCTGGTACCCCTTGGCGATCTCATGTGATCCCAGGGCGGTGCTATGAGGATGAGTTGTTGCCGTTGTTAGCTCCGGCCCCTGTTCTGTCTAAGGAGGCGGCGGTATGATTTCGATCTTTTACCCTTTTGCTAAGTAAACCACAAGTGATATTTTACTGACTTTGGTTTGCTTTTTGTCAGGCTGGGACTACTGAGTTCATGCCCCCTCGTATGTCTATCCATTACCAGGGGACATACGGGCCTATTGAGGAGATGATTCCTCCAGCTCCCGAGGATCAGCGCTTTGTGGAGTGATCGATTCCTCGCCACCAGACTCAAGTAAGTTTATTTACTTCAAATTTGTTCATATCTGTCATGCATTGTTACTGACTTTATTTCTTTGACATTTCTCGAGCAAGGTGGTCACAGCAATGGCAAGGTGTATAGACGCCTTCCGAAGCCAGCTCGTTCGGATGAGGAATGTAGCTACGTGCCGTCGTGACGATGCTGTTCAGGAGGTAGCTTTTCTCCCTATTTCTGTATTATTATTTTTCTATTTTGATTGCTTCTGGCTTGGTTTCTTCTTGCAGGGTCAGCCCATTCCTTCCCATACCCGGACGAGACCTGAGGTCCGAAGAGAGTCGGCGAGGTTTAGCTCGAGGTGTTGCCGCACTGGTTCTGGCGGTCGAGGTGGTCAATCTGAGGCTGCCCAGACCGAGGCGGTGGAGGGCTCTGGATCTTCATCTGAGGGTGCACGTGCTGAGCCGGTAGGCCAGGGAGAGGCCACCTCAGCTCCTCAGCCTCTGTCGGTTCATCAGGAAGACCTTGGGCGGACTGGTCCTGAGCTGAGTTTTCCTCCTCCTTGAGAGATTGGATCTGGAGCTGGTGGAGAGCATACTCCTCGCACTGCGCAGTTCTTTGATATGATGGGCATCCCTCATCATCTGCATCCTCCAGCGCCGTAGTTTGTAGCTGTGCTTTTTATTTTGACTGTATAAAACTTTGCCTTATTGACTCATTATTAGACATATTTGTATATACATACTATCTATTATGACTTCATTGATCTTATATTTCACGGCTGGCGCCGGCTGCGAAAGTCTGTCGCCTGGCGCTACAGTATATCGGCCGGCGATAGGCTTTAATCTATGACGCCGATGTTCCGTCGAATTTCTGTCGAATTTCTTTTTTATATCTGGGATGCGAGGTTTGCGAAAATAAAAGTGGTCGCACCCGTAAAGGGTTGCCTACGTATCCTTTCTTAAGAATCAGGCCAAACGTAGCTCTCTTGAATACCCTACTCAAGTAATTATAGGTAGTACTTTTTAAGTTGGTCAAGATTTGTCAAGTTCGAGAACTCATTGCCATCTATATTGATTAATTTTGATGCACCTCTTGATAGGATTGTTTTAACAATATAGAGTCTAGACCAATTAGGCCTAAATTTGGCTCTTGGATCCAAAACATTTTTTCTTAATGCTTTTAATACCAAGTCTCCTACTTTGATGTTTCTTGTCTTGACCTTCTTATTAAAATGCCTAGCCATACGATTTTGATAGCATTAGGTATGATGTAGAGCTTCTAGTCGCTTTTCATCAAGTAGAATTAGCTCTTCATATCTTGCTCTAGTCCTTTCGACTTCATCGAGTTTACTCTCTAATGCAATGCGTAGATATGGTATCTCTAGCTCTACAGGTTGTACGGCATTCATTCCATAAACCAAGGAGAATGACATATTTCCTGTTGATGTGCGAATTGACGTGCGATAACTCTAAAGTGCGAAATGAAGTTTGTTAGGCCAATCTTTGTAATTTTCTGTCATTTTCTCGATGATAGTCTTTAAATTTTTATTAACTGCTTCAACTGCTCCATTTGCTTGAGGTCTATAGGGAGAAGAATGATGGTGTTAAATGCAATATTTTTGTAACAATTCTTCACACTCGGCTTGAAAGTGAGTTCCATTGTCACTTATCATTTCATGTGGGACTCCGTATCGACAAATGATATTTCTTTCGATAAAGTAGCTACATGTTTTGCAGTGAGCTTAGCATATCCCACTTTGTGAAGTAATCAATTGCTACTAGGATGTATTCGTGATCTCCTGTCCCAGGAGGAGTAATTTTACCAATAATATCAATCCCCATGTGGAGAATGGCCATGGTGAAGTGTAGGTGTAAAGTAGAGATGGAGGAACATGTTGTAAATTGGCGTAGATTTGGCATTTAGGGCATCTTTTTACATATTGATGACAGACCCTATTCATGGTAGTCTAATAGTATCCTTCTCGCATTATCTTTTGGACTAGCATTTTGCCATTAACATGGGTTCCACAAATGCCTTCGTGGACTTTCCTCATAGCTCTTTGGGCATCCTTTTTCCCTACACATAAGAGAGCTCGACCCTTAGGTACCCTTTTATGTAACTCGTTGTCAATGAGTACGTATTGGGAAGCCAAGAGTCTTAATGCTCGTTTTGCTCTTTTGTCAACATGAGGAGGGTGTTCTCCTTTGGTGACATAGTTAAGTATATCCGTGTACCACGATTCTTCTTCTTCTTCATCTTGGACTTCTTCATCGTCTTCTATAGCTTGAATATAAGCCGGTTTGTGCCTTTCTCTATAGTTATAGGCATTTTCTCGATTTCCGTAGGAATCTTAACCATTGAGGCTAGTCTTGCCAAGGCATCAGCAAATTGATTTTCCTCTCTAGGTAGATATATGTATTCTACCTTTTCTAACTAATTAGTGAAAGTTTCCAGGTAAGTTTGGTAAGGGGCTAGACTTTCGCTCCTTACTTTCCATCTTTTAGAAATATGATTGATGATCAATGAAGAATCTCCGAATATTCGTAATTTCTTCACTCCCAATGCCAAATTTGTTTCAAGGCCTACCACGCATGCTTCGTATACAGCAGCGTTGTTGGTAACGTCGAAATCTAGCTTTATGGAGATCGGAACGTGCTCTTCTTTAGGTGATACTAATAATAATCCAACGCCACATCCCTTTTGGTTTGAGGCTCCATCGAAGTATAAAGTCCAAGTATCATCTTCTGTGACCATCAAGTCTTCGTCTAGAAATTCATTGTCCTGTATTGGCGTTCAATCTTCTATTGGGAAATCCGCTAGAAAATCTGAGACCAAAAATCCTTTGATAGCTTTTTGAGGCATGAATCTCACATCGAACTAGGCTAAGTTGACTATCCATCTTGATATGCACCCATTGAGTGTAGATTTCTCGAATAGATACTTAAGTGGATCCATTCAGGAAACTACAAAGACTGTATGCACGAGCATGTAATGTCTTAACTTGGTTGTGGCCCACACTAATGCGAGGCACAATTTCTCAAGCGGCATATAGCGTACTTCATACTCGAGCATCTTTTTGCTTAGATAGTAGATGGCATTTTCTTTACCTTCTACTTCTTGTAAAAGCATGGCTCACATAGTCTCCTTGGTAACTGTTAAGTACAACCTAAGAGGTATTCCTGGAAGTGCTGGTGCTAATACGGGAGGATTTGCGAGATAGGCTTAGATCTTTTCAAAGGCTCTTTGACACTCGTCGTCCCATATTACTGGTACATTCTTTTTGAGCTTCTTGAATATTGGTTCACATATTGTTGTTAATTTTGATATAAACCTACTTATATATTGCAACCGGCCAATAAATCCTCAAATTTGTTTCTTGGTTTTGGGCGGTGGCATTGACATGATTGCCTTGATCTTGGTTGGGTCTATCTCTATCCCTCTAGAGCTTATGATGTATCCCAAAAGCTTGCCTGAGGTGACTCTAAAATCACACTTGGATGGATTCAACCTCATGTTGTATTTTCTTAGCTTTTCAAAGAATTTTCTCAAGGGTACTTGATGTCCTGGGTGATCTTTTGATTTCACAATCATGTTGTCTACTTATACTTCAACTTCTTTATGCATCATGTCATGGAGTAAGGCAGTCGTTGCTCGTTGGTAAGTAGCACCCGCGTTTTTCAACCCAAATGGCATTACCGTGTAACAGTAAGTACCCCATGGTGTTATGAAGGTTGTTTTCTCCATGTCTTCTTCTGCTATGAGAATCTGATTGTATCCTGCGTATCCATCCATGAATGAGAGAAGTGCGTGATTCGTTGTATTATCTACTAGAATATCTATGTGTGGTAAAGGGAAGTCGTCCTTTGGACTTGCCTTATTTAAATCTCGATAGTCGACACACATTCTTACCTTTCCATCCTTCTTTGGATCTAGGACGACGTTGGCTACCCACTAAGAGTATTTGGATACCCTGATAAAACCTGCAGTTATTTATTTTTGAACTTCTTCTTTTACTTTAAGAGCTACGTCTTCGGGTTTCATTCGACGCAACTTTTGTTTTACAGGTTTCATTCTTGGAATTAGTGGTATAGTGTATTGAGCTATTTCTCTATTAATACCTGGCATATCTTCATATGACCAAGCAAATACATCGATAAATTCTGTAAGTAGATTAATTAAATCGGTTCTTTCTTGTTCATTAAGTGTAAATCCGATTTTAACTTCTCTTTTAGTGGTTGAATCATCTGAGATATCAACCGTCTCAGTTTCCTCGATTATCGATGTTTTCTTTTCAAGTGTTTCCATTGCTTTAAAAATTTCTTTGTCATTTTCATTGTTAGTTAAGCAATGCTCGTCATCTTGGGTTAAAGAAAAACACGAGGAGTAAGTAGAAGAAGACATATTATTAAATTCGGAAATCATTACATCAAAAAGGGAAATGTCCTCAGGGACTTGATTACTAACTATCCTAGGAGTAGAACTAGAAGAAGGAGGGGGTGCTACAACTAAGGACTTGGATGACTCTACAGGAAAGGACTCTGACTCTGACTCAGACTCAGATGACTCTTCGAGCATTGATCCTTGCCCTGTCGTTATGGAGATTTTTCTTCCACTTAGAGTAGTCACCTTGACTGTCTTGCGCCATCATTGTACTGATCCTTCTGCTAGAGTGATGAGCTTTGAAGGGTCAAAGTTCTCGCTTTGTAGGACCGTTTGGATGAGCGAGGAGTTATCCTCTATGTATCTCGGCTCATCTTTTTCTCGCCCAAATAATAATCCCACGACATTAAAGTCAAAGCATGGGGATACTTTCTCCTTGTGGATAGGAGTTGGGATTTCATCTAAAAAGTAGCAATCTAAGAAAATTTCGAATCCCGGTTGCCTTATGACATTTACAACAAAAGGTTCGGGAAATTCATAGCATGGATAGTCCTCTCCTTCTTTTATGAATTGTCCATTGATAGTAAGAGGATACTGATCCATTGAGATTGCTTTCTTTTTTATACGAGCGTTCCTGCGTGCCTTAGACCTTTCCTGGGCTCGCTTAAGATCTTCCCGAGTCGGTTCGAAACCAAGTCCAAAAGTATCTAACTTAGGGAGACCAGGTAATTCCAGCTATTTTGCTATTCCCTTCTTCTTTCCTAGAGTCATTCCAGGAAAATGCCCTTGTCTCTTGAGAATAGCATTTACCGTCATATTGGAGTGGGGGTCGTGATAGAGAGGGGTCCTTTCATCCTCCTCGATTAAGGAGACCTCTTCATTAAAGCCCCACAAGTCTTCATCATCTTCATCGTGCTCCACATTAATGATTGGATTTTCCACAGCTTTAATCCACTAGTGGAAAAATCCTCATCCGTAACGAGAAAAAAGGGGTCATCCGTAACGGGCAGCGTCCGTTACGTATGCGGTCGTTACGGATGGCCATTGTTATTCGTAACGGGCACTGTCCGTTACGAATAATGAGTTATTCGTAACGGACATTTGAAATGTCCGTTACGAATAACTCATTATTCGTAAGTGACATTTAAGATGTCCGTTACGAATAACCCATTATTCGTAACGGACATTTTAAATGTTGGTTACGAATAAGGGGTTATTCGTAACGGACATCTGAAATGTCAGTTACAAATAAATTTTTTTTGTATTAAAATAAGTCCTTATTCGTAACAGGCACATAAAACGCCCATTACGAATAAGTGATTATTCGTAACTGACATGTTAAATGTCCGTTACGAATAGAGTTTTATGGTATATAATTTAACACTTATTTGTAAAGGGCAACAAAATTGCCCGTTACGAATAACTGGTTATTTGTAACTGACAATTTTGCTGCCCGTTACAAATAATTATTAAATTAAATTTTCATTTTATTTAATTTTGACAGCATGTATTTATATATAATTAATATATATTAATTAAAACCTATAATAATATACCTGTTCCTGTAAAAAGCAATTATACCGAACAATCTTTCGTAAAAATTAATACGACGTAATATAAAAACTGAAGTAGTAACACATTATAAATAAAAAATTGTATAAATTTATCCAACATATACAACAACACTAAAAATATTACGTTGTTCTACCTAAGCTAATAGTTAAGCATTCAATAAATATTTACTTCTAAAGTATTGCTCCGATTGTTCTCGAACCACCTTCAACTCGTCAACATCATACGGGGCGGTCCTTGGACAAAAATCCTATTGAAAAAAAAAACATATGAAAGAGGTTACAAAATAAAAACAATTCATAATAAAAACAATCATTAGAATAAATGTGATGAACCAAATTATATATAGAAATAAAACTCATAATATAGAAACAAAACACATAACATCCTTAATTGACTTATATTATGATTTCTATGAGTTGAAATCAATAAAAAGTTAACATTTACTCACTTTTGGGAGCGTATAGAGCCAAAAAGGCTTCAAAATTGTGCTAAAGGACTTCTATCTTTCCCATATTTCAAGTATTGGTTAAAATTAACACAATGTAACACATAACATCCTTAATTATCTTATTTTTTGGTATCTATGAATTGAAATCAATGAAAATTGACCTCTATCTCACTCTTGGGAGCGTATAGAGCCAAAAACGCTTCAAAATTACCTAAGGGCCTTCTACCTTTCCCATCTTTCAAGTATTTGTTCAAATTAACACAATATAATACTAAACATCCTTAATTACCTTATATTTTGGTTTTTATGAATTGAAATCAATGAAAAGTAACCATTTACTCAATTCTAGGAGCGTATAGAGCCAAAAAGGCTTTAAAATTGCCTAAGGGACTTCTACCTTTCTCATCTTTCATGTATAGGTTCAAATTAACACAATATAATACTAAACATCCTTAATTACCTTATATTTTGGTTTTTATGAATTTAAATCAATGAAAATTGACCATTATCTCACTCTTGGGAGCTTATAGAACCAAAAACGCTTCAAAATTGTCTAAGGGACTTCTACCTTTCCCATCTTTCAAGTATTTGTTCAAATTAACACAATATAACACATAACATCCTTAATTATCTTATTTTTTGGTTTCTATGAATTGAAATCAATGAAAATTGACCACTATCTCACTCTTGGGAGCGTATAGAGCCAATAACGCTTCAAAATTGCCTAAGGGCCTTCTACCTTTCCCATCTTTCAAGTATTTGTTCAAATTAACACAATATAATACTAAACATCCTTAATTACCTTATATTTTGGTTTCTATGAATTGAAATCAATGATAAGTAACCATTTACTCACTTCTAGAAGCATATAGAGCCAAAAAGGCTTCAAAATTGCCTAAGGGACTTCTACTTTTCCCATCTTTCATGTATTGGTTCAAATTAACACAATATAATACTAAAAATCATTAATTACCTTTTATTTTGGTTTTTATGAATTGAAATCAATGAAAAGTAACCATTTACTCACTTCTAGGAGCGTATAGAGCCAAAAAGGCTTCAAAATTGCCTAAGGGACTTCTACCTTTCCTATCTTTCATGTATTGGTTCAAATTAACACAATATAATACTAAACATCCTTAATTACCTTATATTTTGGTTTTTATAAATTGAAATCAATAATAATTGATCATTATCTTACTCTTGGGAGCGTATAGAGCTAAAAAGGTTTCAAAATTTGCAAAAAAAAACTACTAACCTCTTCTAAGACACCTTTGCACACCAAGTGAGAAGTAACAATCTCATACATGTATCTCATAATGTAGTAGCCACATTCAACGCCTCCTTGCTGTTGAGCACACTAGTATATATAACAAATAGTTAAAAAAAAATTTTTCAAAGTGAACAATGTATAACAATATGGGGTGAGTAATGTATTTACCTCCATTTGTATGAATTGCAATTTTTGCCTTTGTGATTTCAATTCACTCCCTGTGAGATTCGCCCGATATACTTTATAAGCCCTACAAAAATAATATATATTCTAACACTTAGAACAAAATAATCTACAACACCACATACAAAAATGATATAGAAACTAGGGCATAATTTCAAGGTTGTGGCTCACGTCATCATAATCTCGGCAATTTTCAATTTTCGGGGATTTTCTTTAAGTAGCTTTATAGAGTCAAACTCATAAGCTAAACCTAATTGTAGTTCGACCACCACAAGAACCCAATGACCACTACATCATTTAAGAGAAAAACACAAGTTAGAGTATTGGAAAATTGGTGAAAAAATATCATTTATATGATTAAGTTTAGTGACAATATAAAAAACATATTTTGAACCTTGCGACATATGGAGCCACGATGAATTTACAACGTTTACCCGTCTTTCTTACTTCATGCAAAAATGTATTCTTCACATATGTATAAGTTTCAAGGTAATCATTCTCAATTGAAGATTCAGAAATGAGTTGAGGACAAAAGAATGTGATCTCAGTCCTGTTGAAAAGGTCGATGAAGTTGTCTACTAAATACCTACATGATAAAGACATAGAAAACAAAAAATTCAGCATTATAGCATTAAAAATATTACTATAGTGAATATAAGAACCAAAGTAAAGGAAGATTAAGTAACCTACATGATATAAACATGAATCAATGAAACATTAGCCCATGATCCTCTTAGAAATTCACGTACATCGGTAGCGGTTACCCAAATCTATTTGTCGCTATCAAAATTAAACATTGAGGCCTTTAAAAGTACCGATGTTGTATCATACTTTGCATCATCAGAATTCATTAACCAATACAACAACTCACACCCCTCGCCAAAAGTATCGACAATTTTATCTTCAAGTGGTAGGAATTTTGTGGGTTTGATGGTAGATTGCCTTGATTTCACACCACAACTATCATCCCCTTCTTTGCTTTGGCGAGATCTATGCTTCTTTTTGGGCGATGGTGAAACCTTTACAAATAGGTGAATATTAGTATAGATAAAGTATACAAAAATGATGGGATTTAATGTTAATAGTAGGAGAATATACCTCTTCTTCAAAAAAAACCATGTCTATGGGCCATAGTACAAAGGAAGACTTGGCTTTTCCCAACTTAGTCACACCATCGGGAGACGGTACCGGTATATCGAGGAGGGCACAGTCGGGATAAGGGTTGTCCACACTAACCCTGTAATGATCAGGTAACATCTTCAGGTTGTGCGTAACATCACCGGTAACAGGATATACCGTTCCATCTGCCACAACCACTAAATTTTGATTGTACTCATCTTTCAATGCTAGGCGACATCTAGTGGCTACCTACATATTACAAAAAACTCGATCAATATTATACATGTTAACCATGTAAAGTCATATCTTTAGTATTAGTTAAAGACATATACCTCTATTACACGAGGGCTTTGTGTTGCCTCCATGTTCGTCATCACTTGCATTCCTTGAAATGCCTCCACGTCACCGGTCATATGTGGTAGTAAATTGGCGAGATAAGCTTTCACCTCCATTGCCACCCGTTGTTCCAACCTTTCTTTGATCCTCTCTTCGATCCTCTCTTGAAGATTCTCTTCAACCTTTTCTTCTAGCCTCGCCTCAAATTCTTGAGTTAGGGTAGCTTTCATTTATTCTAACTCTTCTAATGAGCATCCACCTAGGCCGGATGATTTACCCTTTTTGTATCCCTTCCCAAATACTTATGTGTGACTAACTCCAACCCCACACCTT
The DNA here is from genome assembly GCA_024500155.1 of Chenopodium formosanum. Taxonomy (NCBI): domain Eukaryota; kingdom Viridiplantae; phylum Streptophyta; class Magnoliopsida; order Caryophyllales; family Amaranthaceae; genus Chenopodium; species Chenopodium formosanum. Next base: position 25,020,716 of record CM044880.1, read on the forward strand.
CCTAGTGCTTTTACATGCCCGCGATGATCCCTTTTTCCTAAAGCCTTGTCGAGGGCATCCATACCAATAACATCACTTGAATTGTTTCCTTCATCATTCTTTTGCAAGTTTTCCAACTATTAAAAATAAAAACATATATAAGATATGGCAGAACAAGAACCTGAATTGAAAAAAAATGATATCCATAAATAGACTTGTAGCCTACAGCATATAAAAACATATATAATCATTCTTGTGTGATTAAAGAATGCAATAAGCTCCTAATCCAAAATTTTGATTGCAACAGTAGGTTGAATGTACATCAACCAAAATCAAAACACACCTAATATAGGATGAAACTGAAATTTCAGAACTGATCAGAACTGAAATTTCAGAACTGATTGGAACTGAAATTTCAGAACTGATCGGAATTGATCGGAACTAAAATTTCAGAACTAATCAAAAATGAAATTTCAGAACTGATCGGAATTGAAATTTCAGTGATCGGAACTGATCGGAACTGAAATTTCAGAACTGATCGGAACTGAAATTTCAGAACTGATCGGAATTGATCAAAAATGAAATTTCAGAACTGATCGAAACTGAAATTTCAGTGATCGGAACTGATCAGAACTGAAATTTCAGAACTAATCGAAACTGAAATTTCAGAACTGATCGAAAGTCATCGGAACTGAAATTTCAGAACTGATCGGAAGTGATCAGAACTGAAATTTCAGAACTGATCGGAACTGAAATTTCAGTGATCGGAACTGATCAGAACTGAAATTTCAGAACTGATCGGAACTGAAATTTCAGAAACTGATCGAAAGTCATCGGAACTGAAATTTCAAAACTGATCGGAAGTGATCAGAACTGAAATTTCAGAACTGATCGGAACAGAAATTTCAGAACTGATCGAAAGTCATCGGAATTGAAATTTCAGAACTGATCGGAAGTGATCAGAACTGAAATTTTAGAACTGATCGGAACTGAAATTTCAGTGATCGGAACTGATCAGAATTGAAATTTTAAAACTGATCGGAATTGAAATTTCAGAACTGATCGAAAGTCATTGGAACTGAAATTTCAGAACTGATCGGAAGTGATCAGAACTGAAATTTTAGAACTGATCGGAACTGAAATTTCAGTGATCGGAACTGATCAGAACTGAAATTTCAGAACTGATCGGAACTGAAATTTCTGAACTGATCGAAAGTCATCGGAACTGAAATTTCAGAAATGATCGGAATTGATCGGAACTGAAATTTCAGAACTGATTGGAACTGAAATTTCAGAACTGATCGGAACTGAAATTTCAGTGATCGGAACTGATCAGAACTGAAATTATACTGAACAAAACATATCTATAATTATGAGGGAGGGAAAAAAAATCATACTACAAAATTCTAGTGAGCAAAAAGTTAACTCAGACCTGATCAACTTAAACAGTTTAAAGTTTATTTATACCAAAATCAGAGAAAAAATAGCAGAAGTCCATCACTGAAGGATGATAAATTCTGTCGAAAGTAGATAATATACGAAATTGGTTTTGAGGAAAGTTCTTAACTTCAGGAAGGTTTAGATGATAAGTAAATAGCAATACAATACAGAAACTGAAAGTTCTGAAGAGGAACAAGGATTTCATTTCCTAAAACAGAATATATGTTGATTTATATCAGTACTATGAATTTTGAAACACATTCATTGGATATAAAGTCCAAATAGGTTTTAAACAAAATGGATAAAAACCAATATGGACCCTGCCATCGTTAGGGTCTGCAAGGGTCACAATCCTAATTAAACTAGCAGAGAATTATTTCGAAATTGGATTTTCAGTCAGAAATAAATGGAGAAAATATTTGTTATCCTGATTAAGTTCAGATGTTTCTCATGGCACTGAAATTTCAGAACTAATAGGAATTGATCAAACTACTTTCGTCGATTCTTATGATTTCAATCACTATTCAAAGGCAACTAATTGAGATGGTGAAGGGGTCACAACGGTCACAGCACAACTAATCATAACTGAAATTTCAGAACTGATCGGAATTGTTCAGAACTGATCGGAACTGTTCTGAACTGATCGGAACTGATCAGAACTGAAATTTCAGAACTGATCGGAACTAATCAAAACTGATCGGAACTGTTCAGAACTGATCAGAACTGAAATTTCAGAACTGATCGGAACTAATCAGAACTGATCAGAACTGAAATTTCAGAAATGATCGGAACTGAAATTTCAGAACTGATCGGAACTGATCAGAACTGTAATTTCAGCTCAAAAGTATAAACAAGTAACTGAAAAAAAAAACTATACTTGGTTGCTTAGAACAACACTTACAATAGCATTGGCTATTTGCTGGGTTTCGGCATTTTTCGGGTCTATAGCCCACGATCCATCTGCATTACGAGTTTGACGGGCCAAAATCCAATAAAGAGACCGATTTTTAAGATTTTCACTCATTACACAGCTTGTTGTGGACTCTGTGGTGCTTGAGATTGAAGATTCTGCTGGAATTCTATTGGTCTTACTCCAATCAACTCGAGCCCTCTCATAACTCTTGGAGCCTAGATGGTGGCGATGCTTATTATTCTTTGCATTTTCCTTGCCTTTTTCACTCACAGCCTATTACAAAATGGAAAGCTATTGTAAGTAGTATTGTAGTTGAAATAAAGTATATATGTGAAAAATACTTTCATAATATCTTACACACCTTAAATTCATCTGTATTGCAATATGTCTCAAACTCTTTCCATTGCTCTTCTGTGATGTAACCTTCATAAAGCTCCCAGGGCTTAATGTTTGCACTTGGTGAGTCAGGCGAAGGTGCAGTTTCCTTAGTAATGAATCGTGAAACTAACTAAGACTTGTGCTTCCTAAATCTAGAACCAACAGCTTCGTGGAACTTCTTCTCTTTACTACCCTTGGGATCATCAATGTGGAACTTCCGCTACAAAATTAGAGAATGTTAATATTCATAATTATTTATAAGTATCATTAAATTTAGAGAAATAAACCATATTTATATTGTAATTACCTTACTCTCCTCCCACAAGTTTTGCTTTTGAACTTTATCATACTTCGGATATCCCTTCACATTAATGTTAACTCTTTTACCACAATTACCAATTTGCTTCCCATAAGCAGATTCCCACTTTCCAAAAGGCATGTCACACTCATCAAATTCGAGGAACATGGGTGTAATTGTTTGGACTGATTTGGACGGGCCTCGTCCCTTTTTTGTAGAAAATTTAACTTGGAAAGTGGAGGCATCCATGTCACCAGATTGTTCCTGTCCATCATGATCATCTCTGTTTTCTTCCATTGTAGTATGCCTACACCTACACAAAGAATGAAATTAACAAGAATAGAATCAAAATCATAACAATAAAATCATATTAATGTAAATACTATACAATAAAGAAATTAATGATTTAGATATATACCAATTTAATAAATTCAATATTAATTGCAAAAAAATACTATTGTTAAAGGAATACAATAACACAAACCTTGGTTGTAGGTATAGGAACCACTAACCCTTCCTCACGATCATACTCTACATCACCAACAATATCTTCCCCTTCTTGTAGAGGTTGCACTCCCATTGTTATAGGCGGGATGTCATCAAATTGGTCATACTCTTTTTCATCCACAACATCTTCCACACCCACAATTTTTCTCTTGCCTTCAACTACAACACGCCATTGCGGATCTATATTATCCTTGATGTAGAATACTTGTTTCGATTGTGAGGCTAATACAAAAGGCTCTTCACCATCAGTATAACGACTAGAGTCAACCAAGGTGAATCCAAATAACTCATCGGTTTTCATACCACGACGGTTATCAGCCCATGTGCAACGAAATAAAGGAATTGTGAAATCAACATAATCCAACTCCCAGATTTCTTGAATGACACCGTAATATGCCTGTGTAGCTTCAACTGGCCTTGTATCCCTAGAACTTGAGTATTCAGTAGAAGATGTAACCACGACAACACCACTATTTTGTTGCACACTTTTTTCATCTTGACGACAAGTGGCAAAAGTAAATCCATTGATATCGTAACCCTCATAAGTATACACAAGTGGTTGTGGACCTCGTAAAAGCCACTTGATCGTTTCAGAAACATTCTCATCTCTACTCAATTCAAGCTTCACTTGGCCTTCAAACCACTCAACAAAGTGGCGATTATGCTCCTGCATCAACGCATAGGAGCTGATCCTAGGATTGTGAATTTTCAACTCACGAAGATGTTTTTCAATATATGGATGAACTGCAGATAGGTTTTGTAGCACAAATCGGTAGGCTTTCTTATATCGATCAAGTGGAGGTTTAACCAACTTTCGACCTACTATACCCTTTCCTTGAAGTCTTCCCTCGTGACGAGAAGTCGGAATCCCAATTTCTTTAGCCTTAGCTAAAAACACTGAACAATAGTTCCCTGCTTCCTCTGCTATGAACCCTTTCACGATGCTCCCTTCAGGATTTGCTCTGTTCTTTGCCTTATCTGCCAAAGTACCCATTTGCCTCTCATAAGGGTACATCCAACGCATAAATACAGGACCGCACTCCTTTATCTCACGAGGCAAGTGCATAACAAGGTGAGTCATTATGTCAAAAAAGGAAGGAGGAAAATACATCTCGAATTTGCATAATGTTTCAATAATATCATATTCCATATCGTCGAGTGTTTTGGATCTATCACCTTACTGCAAATTGCATTGAAAAACAAGCAAAGCTTCACAATAGCATGCCTAACATGTTTTGGCAAAAGGCCTCGGAGTGCAATTGGCATGAACATTTGCATCATCACATGACAATCATGGGACTTCATACCAACAACTTTCTTATCAGTAGTAGAAACAAAACACCTTAAGTTCGACGAATACCCTGTCGGCACCTTGATTCCTTTCAAACACTCACAAAAGATCCTTTTTTCTTCTCTAGACAATGTATAACACACATGGGGCAAAAATGCTTTTTTCGTTGCTTCATTTTCCTCAGCCCATAACTTAGGTCGAATTTTGGCTTCCTTCATGTCTCTACGCACATTAACACCATCCTTTGTCTTTCCTTTGATATTCAACAAAGTCCCAATTAGTGCCTCACAAACATTTTTTTCAATGTGCATAACATCAAGACAATATCGAACCGACAAGTGCTTCCAATAAGGCAAATCCCACAACTTAGACACTTTTTTCCACAACACACCCTTCTTCGGTATCTCTCTATGCATCTTACCGAAGATTGTCTTAACATTTTTAATTTTCTCATACACTTCAATTCCTGTCAATGGCTCACGATTCACTCCCTTCTCAACATGCCCGTCGAATTGTTGTCTCATCTTCCTGTATGGGTGATTTCGACGAAGTGATCGTCTGGTATGCATGTACACATTCTTCCCCCTATGCTTCAAGCGTGTAATTTGCATGTCATCCTCACAAATAGGGCATGGTTTTTGTCCTCTGACTTTGTACCCTGACAAATTTCCATATGCAGGAAAGTCATTAATAGTACAAAACACCATGGCTCTTAATCTGAAATTTGTACCCGAAAGAGCATCAAATGTCACAACACCTTCATCCCACAACAGTTTCAAATTGTTAATAAGGGGCTCCAAATAAACATCTATCTCATGGCCAGGTTGTTTAGGATCTGGGATTAAAAGTGATAACATGATGTACTTGCGCTTCATGCACAACCAAGGAAGTAGATTGTATATTGACAGAAGAACAGGCCATGTACTATGTTGACTACTAAGAGTGCTAAATGGATTCATCCTATCCGTACTTAATGCCAGTCTTATGTTCCTCGGCTCCTTCCCGAATTCCGGAAATGTCTTGTCAATGTGTTTCCATTGCAACGAATCAGCTGGGTGTCTGATCAACCCATCCTTCTTCCTCTCATTTTCATGCCAAACCAACTTCTTTGCTTCATCCTTAATTGAGAACAGGCGCTTCAACCTTGGTATTATAGGAAGATACCATACTACCTTAGCTGGTGGCCACTTCAAGGGATCCTTATTTAAGCCCTCTCGCTTGTATCATGACACCACACTTTGGGCAAGCATCCAATTTTGCATTCTCCTTTCGATATAGCACACAATCATTAGGACATGCATGGATCTTGGTGTACTCTAAACCCAATGGACACTTCAACTTCTTCGCATAGTAAGTCAACTTAGGAATGTCATTTCCTTCTGGAAACATATCAGAGAGGGTTTCCAACAACAAAGTGAAACTAGTGTTGGTCCACCCGCTCTTTGCTTTCAAGTTATATAAAGTTAAAATCCCAGAAAGCTTGGAATACTTAGAACAACAAGGATACAACGGTGTCTCAGCTACTTTCAACACATTCTCATATATATGAGAATCTTCATTAACATGATCGCCTAACCCGTCTATCATCTCTTCTATCCTGTCTTCCTCAACATCATCATTAAAACCCACTTCATTATCATCAAAACCATTCGGCTCTCTCTCATCAGCTTCATTATCGTTAATAGAAGAATTATCCGCGGGAGGAAATTTTTCACCATGCCAATACCAAATACTGTAGTCTGGCATAAACCCACGAATAATCAAATGGTCCTCTATTTTCTTAATGCCTTCCCACCTCTTCACATTGTTACAATCACGACAAGGGCAGAAAATAGGTCTTGCTTTGGTTAGCCTTTGTTCAACGAGTGTACTCCATTGGTGTTGCACTGCGATTCTACAGAACTCTTTGACCCCGGCTAAGTATTCAGGTGTGGTTCGAGAACCACTATACATCCAACGACGGTCCATTTCTAAAAATGTATGATTAAAACCCAAGAAACAAATTATATTCAACATCACATATCAACACATTCCAAATGCATGATTCCAAAGGTCCTTATCGCTCCAACCTAACCCATCCTTGGAAGTGTATTCTCACTAGCAAATGGTTGACCATTTTTCGGCCCTAAGGAAATTTCGGCAGCATTTCCCTATGGTTCTCAAAGTACACGATGTAATTAATTTCTTAATTACATATGTACCCCGAGAACACATTAGGGAATGCTAACACAAAATTACCTTTACTTCCGAAAAACAAGCAACCATTTACACCCTAAGTGAGAATACAATTCGAAGAACAGTCCCAAACGGGGACTATTCAAGATTTACTCCTACTGAGTAAATCTTGAACGGGTATCTAGGCATATGAAAATATAATGCATAATAAATATTAACACATTTGAATTAGCAGAAAATTGGAAGAAAATTAAACAAAAATCATAAGACGGAAACTCTCAATGCAATGTACTAATTAAACAAAAAAAACAAGCTACAAAACAATTAATTACTCATACCAAATTGTAAGATTTAAGCCGAATCAAAACACCATCTTGAAATGAGGACGGAGCTGCTTTAATGGAGTTGAGGGAGCTAAGGACCGAGCTGCTCCTGAAACATCTGATTCAAGTCACTCCCATTTCCCACCAAAATCAAAATATCAAATTAAATAGAAGTAAGTTTCCATTTCCAAACAAATGGCCAAGAATATCACTATAGTAAGACTTTTAAACTTAGGGTCATATAACAATTTTGTAAAGGTTTTTATTTTGATAACATTCAAAAGTTATTTGAAATATGAACTTTTAAACTTTTGTTCCTCTTATAGTGATTAAAAGAGTTAATATTTTCTCCATTAAATTTTGTGTTCAACGGATGTTTAAGAATACATATAATAATACATATATAGAGAGAGGGAAGTTCTATCAACTTGAGCTACCCCTCACTCTCGGATGTTTAACGATATTAATGTATGTATATCATATCAAATAATTATTGGGTAACTTTTAATCAATTTTAGAGTAACATTAAATTGAACAACTAACATTATAATGTAAGACATGAGATAAGTTTTATGTTGATAATACAAATACCTTTTCATCGTATTGTGATTGGTTTTTTTACTCATTTTAAAGGATTAACCTTATTGATAAACTATATAGTGAGATAGTTTCATGAGAAATGAGTAATTTAAATATCATAATAAGTAACAACTTATTATTATTATTTTATTGACAAAAAGATACTATCACAGAAATGGGGGAATGAGTATCGAACCCCCAACCACTTGAGGGCATCCCTCAATCTCTTATGTCCTCTATTTGTTCATTTCAATGTGGAAGTGAAAAGACTGAAAACATGGATAACCATAGGTTGACTACTTGAGCTACAAGAAAACTTAAATCTATACTAATTTTGCCAGTTGTATTGTACTAATCAAATAAGCCAACCTTCCATATAAAACTATAAACATGCAATCTAGTGAATCTACATTACATTCCTAATCTAAAATCAGTTGAATAAACAAAATAATTAGCAATTTTATAAAGAAAATCCCTCCTTAGATGCCAAATCTTTTGCAAGACATATTCAAAAAAATACCAGAACATTTCAACCTCACTTTGGACAATCCACCAAACAGTCAAAAATAATGCACGTAGAAGTTCCTAGTGCAGGGAGAAGTATTGCATTATTTTAACTAATGGTATTCCATTCAACTGATAAGTGGTATTAAAAATGACTTAGTCAGCAATAAACTTGGAGCAGCTTCTATGAGGACTTTGTTAGAATGTAAAATAAACATTAGGTTCAGAAAACTATAATTTAGAGCTAAAACAACTGAACACTTAACCTAGAAAACAAGCTAAATATACAATAGTTTTCAGCACACAGCTTATAAAAGGCCGACATGCCGAATGCACAAAAATATACGTATTATCCAATATACTACATGAAAGTATCACTTAAAGTTGATGAGGAAAATAAAATCTGAGAAAGAAAATAAGATCACTAATCTGTGAAAGGCAATCATAGCGTATCCATACTAAAGTGAATCCACAAGTTGTGCTCATCTGCTCACAAATTCTTGCAGCCATTACAAGCAAGGGATAACAGTGAGGAAAATGTAATGAACTAACAATGAGAAATAGGAACAGCAAGCAATCACGCTATAAAATTGCAGAGAGAGACCAAGGCCGCAATTTAATTAGACCACAAAATATACAACTACCTCTTGGTCAAAGCGAGAATCTTTTTGTGCCCAGTGGTAATCACATCCAAAGCTTATCATGCGCAGGGCAACTGCAAATAAACAGATTCACGATGTAAGGGGGGATCCAGAAAGATAGTAATAATTTGGGGATAAAAATCAATCAATTAATTCATACTTAGCTCAAAATTCAAAGGCTTTTAAACTAAAACATAATAAAACCCAAAACAAATGGAAAATAGTAAAATCAATCAATTAATTTGGGGAAAAAAAAAATAAAACCTATAATTCAGTAATTGCAATTAAGCAAACTGAAACAAGGGTTACGAAATTGGGGGAGGACAGAGAAAGAGTACGCTTTAATGGAGAACTATGAGCGCTTCAATGGAGAACTCATACAGCGCTTCAATGGAGAACTCGGAGTGCGCTTCACTGATGGAGAACTCGTAGTGCGCTTCAATGTAGAACTCGGAGTGCGCTTCAATGGTTCAATGGAGAACTCGGAGTGCGCTTCAATAGAGAACTCGGAGTGCGCTTCAATAATGGAGAACTCGGAGTGCGCTTCAATAATGGAGAACTCAAAGTGCGCTTCAATGGAGGAGAAGAGTGAGAATGAGAGGAGCAAAACGCGCGGGAGCTGCTTCAATATTGGAGAGAGAAAGAGGAATTTTTTTGACAGAGGGAGTGAGAAAGGGGAAAGTGAAATTTTAGGGCTTACTTTAAAACTTTATTCGTAACGGACACCCTATGTTAGTTACAAATAACAAGGTCAAAATTCTGTTGACTTTTCTATTTGTAACGGGCAATATTTGTTGGTTACGATTAGTTACTTAATCGTAACGGACAGAATAATGCCTGTAACAAATAACAACTTATTCGTAACAGGCACCAATATGTCCGTTACGAATAACAACTTTTTTGTAACGGGCACCAATTTGTCCGTTACGAATAACCCTTTTCCTGCCCATTTCACAACTTTTTTGTAATGGACATTGAATTTGCCCGTTACGAATGACTTAATTGTAACGGAAAATCATATGTCCGTTACGAATAGCTTGTTACAAATAAGATTTTTTCCACTAGTGATCCTCATGGGTGAAGCATCGATTGTGATAGGGATTCCTCTAACTATGGCTTTTACCTGTTGGTGGAGAGATGAAGGGACGGCCTTTAGGTCATGAAGCCAAGGTTGTCCCAACAATAAGTTGAATGAAGCTTTAATATCTACCACTTGAAAGGTAGTAGCATGTTCTATTACTCCCATCGTTATACTCATAGTAATCTTACCAAGAGCTTGGCGACGAGTGTTGTCATAAGCTCTTATTCCTTATGTTGACGGGGTTAAGTCTTCATCCCTTATGCCTAACATCCTCGCAGTTCTGAATGGACAGACATTAATTGTCGATACATTGTCTCAGGAGTGGTGTCGGAATCCATCCCTATCTTGTTCTTGCTTTCGAACGTCTTCCATTGTCGACAAGATAAGCATTCGAACGTCTTCCTTGCTTGCTGGTTCAGGAAAGTCATCCATGGCATCGAAAAAGATCTCTTCCTCTTCTTCGATAGCATGAATTTATTCAATAGGTTTGATGAGAGATGAGGGATCAACCAGGTTTTCCTCATCAGAGATTTCCAAGGAATGAGCGAGAGGTGCATTGTCAATGCTTGGATTCTTACTGGCAGGGGGCAATGGTAGTTTATTGTTATCAATTAAATCTTGGATAGCTTCTTTAAGCTTCCAACAATTTTCAGTGAGATGGCCCCTACCTTGGTGATATTTACAGTGTACATTGGGGTTCTAATTAGATGTCCTCTGTTCAACTTGTGGGTCCCCAAATGGTCCAATAGGAATTATAAGACCTTTTGCATTTAGTCAGTCAAAATGCGGTATCATAACTCATACCTATAGGAGTAAAGTTTCTCCTAAATGGTTTCTTTTGTCCTTGATTGTTCATAGCAAGGACTTCACTCAAATTAAAGGTGCTAACGTTGTTTGAGTGGGTGGTTTTGGAAGAAGAAGGATTTTTGTTCTTCTTACCTTTCCAGCCACTATTGGAGTTATTGTTAGCAACTTTTAGCTTAGCAAGGTTGTCTTCAATGTTAATTCCAATGTCATAGACGACCTTGAAGGTATGTAGATTATTTTGATATTTCAGATGCTTGGAGTACTTCTCTTGAAGATTCTTGATAAACAACCTCACAGATTCTTTCTCGCTTGGTACTTCAATCATCCTAGCAGAGGTTTCTCTCCATTTGTTGAAGAAAGAAGTGAAGCCTTCATTCTCTTTCTTCTTGAGTATTTCAAGTTTCCTATAATCAGTTTCAACTTGAATATTGCACTTGTACCTATCAATGAAAGCATTTACTATTGCCTCCCAAGTAGAGGTTCTCTCAATATCAAGGGAGAAGAACCATTATTGGCAAACGGTTACAAGAGATAGAGAAAATAAAGAGCGAAATACTTTCTTATCAATACCCTTAATACTCATTATTGTTTCAAAAGCTCTTAGATGAAAATAAGGATTGTCAGTTGCCTTGAATTTCGGGATGTCGTTGGCATTGAAATTCTGCAGAATAAGCTCCTTGTCCACCGAGACCCCTTGTGAACTAATGCCCTGAAACTTGTAGTCACTAGACAGCTTGCTCAAGCTTTCTTGCATGAGGTCCATCTGTTGTTGCTTCACAGGATCATTAATTTGAAGGGTTAAAGTCTTCAACACTTCAGTTTATGTCGGTCAATTAATTTCTAAGTTCATTGACTTCTTCCTGAGTTGCCATTATCTTCTTAGCTTTCCTTTTTCGAGCGATTGGTTTGTAGAAAAGTTGTACTTGAATGAAAAGGTTGTCTTTGATCAAATTCCCTTCCTTTCTTGACCACGCGCTGTAAATTAAACCATTTTTGTTTTAATGACTTGACTCAAATTGACTTTGACTTTATGGGTTTATAAAGAAAAAAAGAAAAAATAAGGTGTATATTTTTGGGATCAAGTATATGGTTCAAACAAGTGGTTTAATTGGAGGATTAATATCCGACTTACCCCCCTAAAAAATGACGGAAAACACGCGCATACAAGACTCTCTTAGACATGGTCAAAGTGTACATACATATTAGTGTGTGCTTTATATTGTGAGTGCAAGTGACGTGCTTTGACTCTTGTGTAAGACCATGGGACTTAGTGTCTAGACTCAATTAAGGACTTAACAAGAGTATTATTATTAACAAAATGAACGAATTGATTAGCAAACTGTTTAATTAGACACATAGTGATGACTCGAGCAACATACCAAACTGTCGCCAAAGCAACAGGACTGTCACCACACTTTGCAATGTAGCGCCAAACAACAGAGTTGTCGCTAGGCGCTGCACAACACAGTGTGGCGCTGTAGTCCAAATCTCGGCGCCATTACTGGAACGTTGATCTGGAACTGCTTTCAGTATTATTACTAACACTACGTGAAAATATGAAATTGGCACCGGTTCAAACCCGGCCTAAGGCACCGGTTTGAACTGGTGCCAATGTGGGGGGTGCCAAAAGTGGTTTAATAAGGCACCGGTTCAAACCGGTGCCAAAACTTGGAAATGGCCAACAAAAATTACTTTGTTGTTTTTGGCACCGGTTAACCGGTGCCAAAAATGCCCAAAAATATTTTTTTTTTTTTTGTTTTTTCCAGCAAATTTGCAACATATCAACAAGAATCGAAAATTTGCAATACATCAACAAGAATTGAAAATTTGCAACATATCAACAAGAATCGAAGATTTGCAATATATGATAAAAAAAAATTACAACATATAAAAAATTTGACTACCGCATATAAAAAAAATTACAATATAAATTTTAAAAACAATTACAATATAAATCAAAACAAAAAAAAAAACTCATTCATTCTTGCTTGTATCTTGCTTCTTCAATTTCAGATCTAAAAAACATACCTTCACCAATTAAAACAAAAAAAAATCGATTAATATAATTAAACTTCGAAAGAAAAAGCCCAGAAATTTAATCCCAAAAATTGAAAAAAAAATTCAAACCCAGAAAAATAAACTTGAAATCGAAAAAAAACCAGTTTTCGAATAAACCCAGAAAACGAAAAAAAATTGAAATCGAAAAACCAAGGAAAAAAAAATTTAAAACCCATTTAAATCTAGTATTCGAATAAACCCAGAAATTGAAAAAAATTAAAATCAAAAAAACCAATGCAAAAAAATTAGAAATCGAAAAAAAAATTAAAATCGGTGTTCGAAAAACCCAGAAACAAAAAAAAAATTGAAATCGAAAAAAAATCCGATTAAAATCTGGAAAAAAAATCAAAATCGAAATTGATTAAAAATTTGATTAAAAAAATAGATTAAAAATTCGATTCAAATTAAAATCGATTAAAATTTTTTAAAAAAAAAAACCCAAAATGCAATTGAAATCAAAACAATAACCCAGAAACTTGATTGAAATCGATCTAACCAATAACCCAGAAAAAAAAACAATTTAAATCGATTAAAATTTTAAAAAAAAATCCCAAAAATTCGATTGAAATCAAAACAATAACCCAGAAACTTGATTAAAATCGATCTAACCAATAACCCAGAAAAAAAAAAGAATTTAAATCGATTAAAATTTTAAAAAATTCGATTAAAAAATAAATTAAAACAAAAACCCAGAAAATTAAAACAAAACCCATAAATTCGATTGAAATCGGTGTTGCATGTGGTCTTCAAAAACCCAGAAAATCAAGAGGAGCGGTGTTGTATGTGGTCTTCAAAAACCCAGAAAATCGAGATGTTGCATGTGTTCTTCGTGATTGTGAGGGAGAAGGAGATCGAAAAATTAAAGAGAATTAGAAGGAGAAGAAGGAGATCGAGAAAGATAAATAGAAATAGAATTATAGAAGGAGGAGAAGGAGATCGAGAATGGAGAAAGAGGAGAGAGAAAGAGGATGAGAGGAGAGGAGAGGAGAGAGAAAGAGGATGAGAGGAGTAGTTTTAGGGTTGGGGTGGATGCGTGGGTTTAAAAGGACCGGTTTTTTTTTTTTATGGCTCCGGTTCAAAAAGGCACCGGTTCAAAAAGGCACCGGTTCAAACCGGTGGCCTATATGTTTTTGGCACCGGTTTGAAGTGAACCGGTGCCTTTTACTCTGGTTCAGTTTCCCACCAATTTTGTAGGCCATTTTTGGCACCGGTTTGGACTAAACCGAAGCCAATTAGGGGGTGCCTTTTTGATATTTTCTACTAGTGTAAACAGGGCATGCCTAAAGTCGTACTGAGTCAATTCTGATTAAATTATTAAACTTTAATTACTCAAATTAGTTAATTAATTAATTAATTAATTAGGCAAAGTTCTTTTAGTCATTAATCAGTTTATTTAATCTTAAACACAAGTCAAACAAACAGTTAGGAAAAACACATAGAGTATGCACAACAAATAATGCACAATTAGTCAAGTAGGCACAATATGATGCAATGAGTTTGCAACCTAACCATGGCTCTAGTTCTCTAAAGTTCGGGATATGGGTTAGTCAAAGAGGGTCCATGGTTAATTGTTTGGATGCACCGCGTGGAAGCCTTACCTTTTGAAGGGTTGGCGCGAGTGGATGGGACACCGCGAGTTAAAAAACTCGCTTCCATGGTTTGGTGAATTCAACATTCTCGAATGTACCCTTTGTTGCACAGAGCGTTCAATCAGGTAGATGGAGCATGAATTCCCAGAGGGTTATGTCCATATGTAGAACACATATGGGTTTCAGAAAAGTGAGAAAAACTCAATCAGGAAGTAGGATCGAGCAAACAGTGCTAAAAACTGGTCAAAATTAGAACATATATTTCTGGCTCGGTATTGGAAGAACTTGGGGCCAGCGAACAGAGGCTGGCGCCGCAATTTGGCTCTAGCGCCTGGCAACAAGAGTGTCGCTTGGCGCTAGAGTCAAATCCTTGGGTACAGACTCTGTTTTCTGACACTAGTTCCTACATGCCTCAGCAGCTTTCTCTGCTCGATAAAATTTTCCAGTTTTGCGCAGCATTATTTCAATCCTAGTTGTGAAAGATATTCCTCAAATTTCCTACGTGTAAAAATCCTATGTTTTAACTCATTACGGATGGTCTTTCCAATGAGATCTTTTTTATGCATATGACAATAATGTTAATCAAAATTACGCACATGAAATACTTAGAACTTTTCGAGTCTCATCCACTCATTCTAAATCATTGCCAAAATAAATTTTAGGAATTAAAATAGAAATCCTCCCCTATGGAGTCGCCAAAAACTATAGGGAATATTTCAAGCATTACTCCAAACTTGAACCCCACTGTGATCATACACTAAAGTACGGTGGCATCCAAAGGGAAGAAAGATAGAGCAAAAGAGTCGCCAACAAGTTATAGGAACTTGTAAACCGTTCACAAGGTGAAGGTTACACCCCTTAACGATTCAGGAGATTTTCAACTCCAATACGTCTGGAACCATGACTGGTAGTTCGAGGATGAAGGTACAAATCCAACCTAAAAGAGATTGAACCTGCCCTAATAATAGGCCTCTACTTTATTCTGATCGTATTCATGTGCGCTTTCTGACTAACATGCAATCAATAGGTTTACCCTAAACATGTTTAATCTATGTTGGTTGAATATTAATGCATAAACAAATATATTATTGGCGATCACTTGAATTATAATCAAATTAACCCTAAACAAGATTATTAATTATCTTATTAAGCGTGATTACAAGTACCAATTCCCCTTAAACATGCATAAAAGGCGTGATCAAACAATAACAATAAATATAATCAAGCAACATAATAATCATAATAATAATAATCATAATTATAATAATCATTATTAAGATAATAATAATTAAATTAATCATGTTAAAGCATAATAATAGCAAGATCCTAGGCATGATACTAACAAGATTAATAACAAACCCTATCATGATACTAAACAATAAAAATCAAAGCTTTAACCCTAACATGATACTAACATGAATATTAGGAAAGAAAAGGAAGCATCGCAGGAATCACAATTGTCATTTTTGATATTAGAAATTATAGTTATTACCCTAAACATGATACCAGGAAGATCAAAACATCCTAACATGATACTAGGAATCAAAATAACAATCTAGACTTGATTTCTAAATCATAATATCAATAAATCAATTAAAGCACTTACTTGGATCCCTCGTATCTCTTTCTAATAACAAAATACACACGTTAGTAACTTCAAGGAAAATAATAAACAAACAATTAAATTAAATAATTGAAATAGAGATTTGGGACCAAACCCTCAGAAATTAAAACCTTCACGTCTAGGGCGAAGGCAACTTCGAACTTGGCTAGGTGTTTCTCGATCTTGTGAATGAGGAATTTTGTATGCAAAAGGCTAGTTAGAAAAGAGATAAAGAGAGAGTAATCAAGAGATTCTTGATGAGAGTTGGTGATTGAAAACAGAGGTTTTAGGAGGCTATTTATAGAGAAAATCAGCCGGATATGTTAAAAAACAAATCAGTGTTTTGAAAAGAATTAAACACGACCTCAGCGCCAAACACGACCTCAGCGCCAAACACGCACGTGGCGCCAAACGATAAAGTGCAGCGCGAAACGCCAGGTCTGGCGCCAGGCGCTGGTCCTGTCGTCAGACGCTAGAAATAAATTTCCACACATTTTCTTAACTTGATAAAATTTAACCGTACGAGAGGGCAAAGTCGTAATTTCCTTAAAAACACTTCTTTTATTCTGATTAAAACTCTTAAAAGTCAACTAAAGTCAATTTATCAATGGCAATTAAATTAGGAGTGAAAAGAACCTTCTAGAAGAATCTAGAAGACTATAATCAATTCTAATTGCATTAGGAATGATAAATCAATACTAGGCCCTCCTCTAGATCATAAGGCCGCATACAAATATCAAACCAGGCCCAGTTTAGTAATTTGGCCATAACTTCCTCATTATTCATCGGAATTGGGCTTATAATATATCGTTGGAAAGCTCTTTTTGAACCCGACCAACCTACACCATTATTAGACTCTTGCCATGGACAAAACTAAACTGAATTGTCTGTTTTCTTAAAATAGGTTTTTGAAATCAGAGAGAAAGAAAAGAAATAAAACTAACCGCAACACTCGACTTTCCACACTTTTACTTCATTCGATTATGATTCGACGTGAAAGGTACTCATCACTGGGTTTGGTTTTGGGGAGATACAAATGGGTGTCAACAGTAAATAAAATCAACTAACTTAGTTTTATGTATCGCGTTGCATATATTGTTTGATGATGAAATTGTGAAAAAGGAAGAGCTAGTACAGGCCGCACTAGGGCTAGAATAGCGATTCTCCCCTAAAGGAAACGTTATTTTAGAACCCTCGCTCCCGGACTCATTTCTGGTTTATGTAGACCAATTTGGGCATGGGTAAACTTACGATTTGTGCTAATTATCCCATGAACTCCACATGGGAGAAAAGCATGAACGAGGTTTATGAGTTTTCCCAAAACTCATTGGCGACTCCTACTTGTTTCTTACAAAAAGGCGTAATGATAGAATCAATTCTAATTCAAGGTCCCCCAAACAGTCAGTAATTCAAATCCTAATAAACCCTAACAAGTGTAAAGTCCTAGGCTTTTAAAGGGCCATGGGAATCTAAGGAGAAGGGTCCCTATGATGGGAACACCCTCCTTACACATAACAGCAGCTATGGCGCACCAGCATGCTAGCAGGTCACGCGCATAGCAACAGCTATAAGGAGGGAGTTCCCACCGTAGGGGATCCTTCTCCTTAGATGCCCATGGCCCTTTAAAGCCTAGGACTTTACACTTGTTAGGGTGTATTAGGATTTGAATTCCTGACTGTTTGGGAGACCTTTGAATTAGAGATGATTCTATCATATACAGTTTTTTGTAAGAAACAAGTAGGAGTCACTAATGAGTTTTAGGAAAAACCCATAAACCTCGTTCATGCCTTTCTCCCAAGTAGAGTTCAAAGGATATTTAGCATGAATCATAAGTTTACCCAGGCCCAAATTAGTCTAGAAAACCAGAAATGAGTTCGGGAGCGAGGGTACTAAGATAACATTCACTTTATAGGGGAATCGCGATCCTAGCCCTAGTACGGCCTCTACTAGCTCTTCTTTTGCACAATTTCATTGCCAAACAATATATGCAACGTGATATCTAAAAACTATGTTAATTGATTTTATTTACACACATTAATTCACATAGGAATTACATCGTAAGGTCGTTATTCTTATTTAATCAAATTCGTGAAAAGAACAATAAAATAAACAATATTCGCCTTGACTTAGGTGATCAACCAACAATTATTTTATTCAATTCTAATCTTTATTAACGAAAGAATGCTATGTGAAATCAATTAATTTATTATTTTAAGGCGATCAAACAACATTAATTAATTAATTAAAGTTCTTTTAAACAATAAAAATAATAGTAAATTAACTAAGTGCTCGGGAATTTACCACTTCTCTTTGCTAGATCTCCGTTTAGAACACTTATGGACTCCTTCTTGTTGGGGAACCTCCACCGTAGTAACAAAATATCGAAATGGGTGAGTGTTTAGGACAAGAGGGTTTGGATGCACAAGTTCACAAGTATTCTGCCAGAGTTTCGGTTAATTTTTCTCTCTCTTGAAGCCTCGGATTAGGGTCTTATTTATAGGGAATGATTAGGTTTAGGGTTTCGAGCATTCTGCCGCAGCGGGTGTCGCGCGCAACTGAGTAGGTTGCGCGCGGCTGTCGCGCGCAAGTGAATAGGTCGCACGCGGTATACTCGCGCAACTATTTGTCTTGCGCGTAGCTCTATGGTAAGATTTGATTTTCCAATATTTTAATATTCTGAATCTTACGCGAGCGCATCTCTGAAAGTTGCGCGCGACTGCTGAGCGCGACTTTGTGAGAGGCGCGCGATATTTTCCGCGACAACTTTTATTTTAACCTAGACGCTCCTAAATCCGTCATTATTGGGTTTTAAGCACGGGCTTAAGCCTAATTATGATCGGGTTTAGTTAATTTGGACCTTATGTTGGCCTTGTTCTTTTATCTAGGCTAGTCTTTTGTGTTTTGTGGCTTAATTACTTATCCATAAGCATTTTTTACTTTGATCCAACACGAATATGGTTTTTTTTATTGTCATTGCATTTCTTGTCGGGACAGGAGGCTAAAAGTAGATGTTTATAGTTAGCCCCCACTTTGATCGAGTCTAGAATAGACGATGATCAAAGTAATCAAGGAAAAATCTGAGACTCATTCTGCGAAGTTCTCCAAGGTTAGAGAATCTTTCAGTAAGGTTTAAGGATGTCGAAACAGTCCTTGGTTCGCTAAGTATTTTAAACAAATAGCTATTAAGGCTAGAAAAAGTTTCCCCTAGTCTTAATGCGCTAAAGAATCTAGATTGATCCTTTGCAATTTGTAGAACGCTTTTACAAGTAAAGGTGTTCTGAGTGATGTCAAGTCATGAGAAGAGATCGGTTTTAAAAGAATAAAAGGGGATGATTTCCTCCCAATCATGTCATCGTTGGTCTAAAGTCCCTCGATATGTCATTGAAACTTTAGCCTGACTTTAACAAAGTAAAAAGAATGGAAAGGGAGTTTTCGATATGCGAATTGAAAAGGGGCCGGTATTTAAGCCGGGTCCAGTATTCGAGTCGGATGTCCACAAGAAAGAAATACATGTCTCAGGACTGGAGGCATATATCCAAATCCAGTGAGAGAGAAGAAAGTCAGCAACTCTCTTAGCAGTTTTGTCCACAAGATGAGTACACGTGTCTCAAGACTTGGGGCACGTGACTACATGGGCGCGACATCGTTCCGTCGCTCTTTATACAGGGGATGGACGAACACCCTAACTGTCCGATAAGTTAGTAAGCTCACTAACTAACGTATTTGCTTCCCTTCACAAAGTGCCTGTTCCTAAAGGTTCGGTGCGCCTGTCGACTCGTAAGCTAACGCCTACAGTAAATAGTCTACCTTTTTGTTCCGAGAGGTAGATCTCACAAAGCTTGGGCTGTGGTGAAATTTTACGTAACACCTACGCCGTACAATTTTACGCTGTACGCTACGCCATTTGCATTTTTACGCTGCATGAAAACGCCTTCCTTTTGTTTCATACGTGAAAAAGAAGAAAACCCGGACACTTATATCGTCAGTACAGTAAAATGACAAACCTATCTATGGGTGCTTTTACGTAAAGCACTACCACGGAACGTCTTAAAGCACGCTTATGAAAAACGTTCAAAACGTATGCTTGGGGAAGGCACAAAGCACGGTGTGTATGCAAAGATGATGCAAAAATCTATCAAAGAAGAAAATAAACTACAAATGCAAAGCAATTTATAATTTGATAATTCGCGCGCTATTACGTCTAATAACGAGCGAAAACCGTTGAAAAATGATCAAACGGATCAAAATCCAGATACCGGTCATTTTAGTGACCATTATCCGCGCGCAACTTAGTAGGTCGCGCTGGCCAGGCGCGCGCATCTTTCTGAGTTGCGCTCTTGTGTCACTCGCAACTTCTGAAGTTGCGCGCGACATTCAGTTCAGCAAAAAGAAAATCGCAGAAGCGATTTTTCATTTCGCTTTCTCTCTCTTTCCTTCCTCCATTTTCGCCCCTTTCTCTCTCTATAGATCTCGAATTTCGTGATTTTCAAAGCTAAAGGAAGAAAATTTCGTTATAAATTCATTTTTGCCATAATCCAATGAAAGTCTTTTGCCATTTTTTGCTCTTTTTTTGCTGAATTCGAACGATTTTCAAATCGTTAAACCCCAATTTTTGAATTTGGGGTTTTTCAATTTCGTCCATTATTCTTGAAATTGTTTATTCCATGTTGTCATGCTATGCTTAAGGAGTGTTTTGCAACAAATTTCATGAAAAATGGTTAAATATTGAACCTTGTATGAGCATTTCTTCACTTAAGTTCGTTCTTGCCTTTTTTTCCTTGAGTTCTGCTCGAATTTGTTTTTTTCTTGCTCATTTTGGTTATACTTGTTGATTATGAAGTAGAATATAGTATTAGAACTAACATTACTTTCATAATTCATATTTTGTAAATTTTGAAATTGAAAAATGGCGCGAAGTATATACTTAGTTTGTTTTTGCCATATTCAAACTTCAAGATTGTTTGGTAGACGATAATTGCGTTTTATTGTTACTATTATTCGCCTGAAAATAATTGATTCCTTGAGATTTTGAAATATAATCTCTTGAATACTTAGTTGAAACTGGTATAGGATGGCTTTTGTGGGTGTTTGAAAGCCCCTATTTACTGAGTTTAATTGCAGGATCGTTGCCCCCAAGCATGGGTGGCATTCGATTTTCGTGTTTCATCCTATCGGTAGCCGTTATGCTGCCGAAATGGATCTAGAACACGTTTATTAGCTTAGTTTAGAAAGTAAACTAATAGAGAAACCTCGTTTATCATATCATGGACTCGCCTCCATTCGTCGTTGCTGAGGAGATTTTAGTAGGTCCTAACGAGGTAGTTGGGTGCCTCCTTCAGCGGAGATCACGTATACCGATGTCGTTGGATCGGTAATTCGTGAGATCCTTCTAGTAGCGGAGGATGATGAGGGGATACCGTTTGTTCCTGAGACGGTTGAGTTTGTATGTCCTTTTGTATATGTACTTAAAATAATTCTATTTTTGTTTCATATACATTTATCTATTAACTGTCCTTGTTTTTTTTTTTAATTTTCGGTTTGAAATTTTACAGGATGTACAACAGCCGTCTAGCAGTCGCAGAGCACCCTGAGCCCTTTTGTACACATTTTATTATTATTATTATTATTATAGGAAACATTGTACATAGATTTTTGTTGTACATAGATTTTTGCTGTACATATGACACACATTTTCTTTTTTTTTTTTTTTTGTATATGTCATATTATTATTATTTTTTTGTTTCCATGTGTACTTAACAAAAAAAAATTCTGAGGGAGGGAAAGGGTTCCGGACTTACCCCCCTCGAAAAAATAACAAAAGAAAGGAAAAGGAAAGAAAGAGAGAAAAAGGAAAAAAGAAAAAAAAAAAGAAAAAAGAGAAAACAAGAAAAAAAAAACAAAAAGAAAAGAAAATAAAAGAAAAGAAAATAAAGAACACAAGAGTTAGCAAAAGGCAAGCATATTTTAGTCTTAAGATTTTGTTAAGGTTCCGTTATTATGTAAGTTAAAATACGGAAATAATCTTAAACCACATGTCGCGACAGAGGAGACGCGCGCATCTAAAGGAGTTGCGCGCGACTGTCGAGTGCATGTGATTTAGTTGCGCGCGGATGTCACGCGCAACTTCATGAGTTGCACGCGCCACCTGTTTCTGAACTTTCCTTTGGGCGAAAATTGCCGAAAATTTGCCCCTCTTGGGTCTATTTAAGTATGGTTTCGTATAGGTTTCTGATCATCTCGCATTCATTCTCTTAGTAATTTTATAAGAACTAAAAGAAATAATCTCTCTAAATTCTTATTTTCTTCTTCTCTCTCTTTTTTTTAATATTGAACAATGGTAAAAACCTTTGAACAACGATTGAAGCAATGGGTCACCTCCCTTTCAAATAAGGACAAACTAGCTT
Source organism: Chenopodium formosanum (assembly GCA_024500155.1). NCBI lineage: Eukaryota > Viridiplantae > Streptophyta > Magnoliopsida > Caryophyllales > Amaranthaceae > Chenopodium > Chenopodium formosanum. The sequence goes on from CM044880.1 coordinate 25,043,286, forward strand.
TCAAAATTTATCACCTAGATCCTCTATTGAACTATATGCAATTGGTGATTAATTTTGACTTCCTCCATGCCGCAGTTAACCATTGGGATTCCAACCACCATCTTTTCTTATTTAAAAAGGACGAAATTATTCCCCTTCCTGGTGAGTTTGAGGCCTTGCTAGGCTTCCCTACAAATACTCTCCCCGTAACTTATTCGCCTCCATTATCAGATCCCAAACCTGTATTCCAAAGATTTTTCAGCTTATCTGACAATGACATGACTAATATTGGAACTGATGAAGGCGTGAATTTAATTCAATTTATTGAACATTTCGTCGCCCCTCGTGACAACATAGCTAAACAACGCTTTAAAATTCGTGCTTTATGTTATTGTCTTGTTGTCAACTGTTTACTTAGAACAGGCAAAGAATACGGAGACTATTCCATGGTGTCTGTAGTTGAGCAAATAGAGGGATGTCATTCACCCGCTCCTTTGGCTTTGGCGGAAACCATTCTATGCTTGAATCGCCTTAGAGGAGATCCTAACGAAAATGGCTCCACGGGGAGTCCACTCCTATTACACGTAAGTTTTTTTTTCTCGTATTTTGAGCGCAAGTTAAGGAGTTACGCTGGCACTGCCAGCGCAATCTCCCATGCTGCGCGCGGATGGCGCACGCAACTTCTCAAGATGCGCGCGGCACTTGCTCGTGTAAAATCACAAACTGATTTTTTTTTTAACTTTTTTTTCAGATTTGGCTCATGGAGCGTTTGCGAATAGTCGACCAGCCACAAAACATTGAGGCTAACAGAGTGCGGACAATCCCTGGACGTCGAATCCTTTACAAGCATAAGAATGAAGAGGAGTGGACGTCGTTCTTTTGTCACAGGGTTCCTAACATACGCTTTGTGATTCCTTGGTGGAACATAAAAAGTATGGTTGGGAGTAGTCACAATTGCCCTTACATTAGGTTTTTAGGCCTATCTAGCGCTACTTACATCTTTCCTTGCAGGGTAATGAGACAATATAAGATGAAACAGATTATACCCCCCGCAAGATTGTGACGCACCCAAGGATGTGTCTTTTAGACCCGAGCGAATTTTCCGTTGGATAGAGTATTGGTCAAGTCTTCCAAGATGGGTAGTACAAAATCCTACTGCGAGCATTGTATTATCTTCCTTTTATAAGGCTTCGATGAACGCGGCGGACAAGGGTGAGTTAAACAAAGCCCGTTCTCAATATCAAATTTCCACAACTCGCAATCCATCTAAGCCTCTAATGCATTCGACCACCACTACTCCTCCTAATGGTCAAAACAAAGGAGTGAGAAGGAAATTGGACTTCTCATCTCCTAAGGCGCGTATAAAGGAATCCAAAAGGAAAGCTCCTTCCAAACCCGCACAAAAAGGCGTGATAATCAAGGAAATTTCGCAACAAACCCGAAAAAGGACTCTAACAAAAGCTTCGGAAAAAGGAAAAAGGGTTGAAAAGGCTCCTATTCTCAAATTGAAGAACGATGTATGGGTCAAGAAGAAGAATGTAGGGGAGATTTCTAAGGTTTCTGAAAATACTGCGATGGAAACTACTCCTCCATTATCCGTGACAATTGAGGATATAGTGAAGCCTTAGAATGTTACACAATATTATTATGTTTTTTTTTTTTTTGAATAAAGTGTAATCACTACTATGCCTTTTTTTTTTTTTTTTTTTTTTGCTTTACAATTTAGTTCAACAATGTCCTTTCTATTTTTTTTTTTTTTTTTTGAATGAAATAAAATGAGCTTTATATTTTGATATTTTGATATGACCGAATCTTATAAATTGCCTACGTATTCGCATCACGAAATCAGGTCATTGCGTAGTTCTTTTTTTCTTTATATATTTTTTTATTTTTTTCTTTAACTCCTTAGGTAAAAGTTAAATGAAAAAATTAATCAAACTTTGTTTAATAGATAGTTAAATCAAAGTTTAAGTTTTTTATTTTCCGAGTATATGTTTATGTTTATGAAATGCCCTTCTTTCATTGTAAGTGGAAGTTAAAACTTCGTTCAAACAAAAAAGTTCGGGTTCGCAGTTTGACAGTCATGTGGCGCGCGCAACATCTGAGGTTGCGCGGGCATGTCGCGCGCAACTTAATCAGTTGCGTGTGGTATCCGCGCACAACTATTCCAGTTGCTCGCGACACCTGTACTACGAGTGTTTCGAATTTTTTTTTATTTTTGTGCTATTTACCCCCCCCCCCCCCCAAGTGTGAAGATTTTTTTCGTAAAGTTTGAAGAAAATCTGAACACTTAGAATGGTTTATAATTCTTGAATTACCCCCCCCCCCAAGTGTTATGTATTTTATCGTGTTGTTCGATAAAATGCATAACACTTAGAATCTTTTAGTTGAATACTGATTTAAAGTTGGTTATATGAATGAACGAGTAATTCGGATTTCATATGTAATATTTTTTAAGTCAATCAATGTTTATTAATTGGCGAATTTCATCTCCTCCAATGTCCATTAATTTGACGGCTCCTCCTGATAGGATTTCAATCACGCGGTAGGGACCGATCCAATTAGGTTTAAATTTTCCTCTTGGATCAGTAGGTGGACCCCTAACCTCCTTTAGTACAAAGTCACCTTCTTTTATGTTTCTAGGTTTTACTCTTTTATTAAAATGACGCGCAATGCGCCTTAGGTAGACTTGTACATGATGCAAAGCTCTTAATCGTCGTTCATCGAGCAATAAGAGCTCTTCATACCTCGCTCTTACCCATTTAGCTTCCGGTAGCTTACTTTCGAGTACGATGCGTATGGATGGTATTTCCAGTTCGACTGGTTGAACTGCGTCCATTTCGAAAACTAAGGAGTATGGAGTTACCCCTATTGATGTTTGTATAGACGTTCTATAACCTCATAGTGCAAAGTGTAGTTTATTCGGCCAGTCTTTATAATTTTCTGCCATTTTCTTAATGATGACTGTTATAATTTTATTTGCCGATTCTACAGCTCCATTCATTTGAGGTCTGTATGGGGATGAGTGATGATGTTTTACTTTATAACAAGTTAAGAGGGTCTCAACTTCAGCTTTGAATTGTGATCCCTGATCACTAATTAGTTCGTGTGGAACTCCATATCCACAAAATATGTTTCGTTCGAGAAACTTTGCGACATGTTTAGAAGTGATATTAACGTAAGAAGCAACCTCAATCCACTTAGTGAAGTAGTCGATGGCTACTAATACGTACTCGTGCCCTCCTGCTCCTGTTGGAGAGACCTTTCCAATTATGTCAATTCCCCAAGTTGAAAAGGGCCAAGTGGAAGTGAGATTATATAGTTCAGATGGTGGAAGGTGTTGTAAATTAGCAAACATTTGGCACTTTAGAAATTTCTTGACATATTGTATGCAATCATGTTCCATAATGGACCAATAATACTCTTGTCGTTAAATTATTTTTGCGAGCATTTTGCCATTCATGTAACGTCCACAAACACCTTTGTGAGTATTCTCCATAAGGCGTGTGGTTTTGGGTTGGTCTATACACAACAAACTTTGACCATTAGGTCCTTTTTTGCATAATTGACCATTTAATAGACCGTATTGAGCCACAAGTGTTCGTAAGGCTCGTTGGTCTTTCGATGAAGTATTTTTGGGATATGTGCCATGAGTAATATATTGGAGGATATGATCATACTAAAGATTGTTTCCTTCGATGTCATTTATTTCCACTATTGCGTTGCAATATGATGGTTCTTCTCTTCTATCAACGCATAATAGCATCATATTTAAGTGATCTGGAATGTTGATCATTGAGGCTAATTTTGCTAGCGCATCGGCAAATTTATTATCATCCTTAGGGAGATATTTGAATTCAATATGTTCAAAATGCTCGATGAGTTGCTCTAGGTGTGCTTGGTATAATATCATTGTGGAGTTCTTTATTTTCCATTTTTTCAGTATGTGATTTATAATCAAACTGAAATCTCCATATACCTCCAATTTTTGCACACCTATGCTAGTTGCTTCTTCTAATCCAATAATGCATGCTTCACATTCTGCGGCATTATTAGTAACCTCAAAGTCTAATTTTACAGAGATTGGAGTATGTGCTCCCTCTAGACTTATGAGTAACACTCCTACGCCACATCCTTTTTGGTTGTATGCACCGTCGAAGTACATTACCCATTTGTCATCTTGTGTCATGAGAATCTCTTCATCCGGAAGATGAGTAGTTTCTGCATGACTTGTTTGAATTGGATGTTGAGCCAGAAAGTCAAAAATTACTTTTCCTTTCATTGATTTTTCTGAAATATATTTTAACTCAAATTCGGCCAACATCACCAACCATTTGGATATTCTTCCTTGTATAGGTGGTTGTTCAAACAAATACTTTATCAGATTTTGTTGAGAAATCACATGAGTGGTGTGTGGTAGCATATAACGTCGTAATTTTTTAGTTGCCCACACTAATGCTAGACTCGTCTTTTCTAGAGTGCTATATATTGTTTCATATTGGATGAATTTTTTACTTATGTAATATATTGCACGCTCGACTTTTTCTACTTCTTGTGCTAACATGGCTCTTGTGGCCGTGTCTGTAACTGTTATGTATAGCCTAAGAGGTAGTTTGTGTACTGGTGGTGCTAAAATTGGTGGACTTTTAAGATAATCTTTGATTTTCTCAAAGGCCTTTTGGCATTGGTCATCCAATTCATGTTTTTCTTATTTTTTCAATTTTTTCAATATTGGCTCACAAGTCATAGTCAATTTGTTAATAAATCGACTAATGTATTGCAATTTTCCAAGGAACCCCCTAATTTCTTTTTCTGTTTGAGGGGGGAGGCATGTCAACAATTGCCTTAATTTTAGAGGGATCAATCTCAATACCGCGAGTGCTTACTACGTATCTGAGTAACTTGCCAAAAGTTACCCCGAAGGCGCATTTTTGTGGATTTAAGCGCATGTTATAATCTTTTATGCGAGTGAAAAATTTGCGTAAAGCTTTTATATGTCCCATTCTATCTTTGGACTTTACGATCATATCATCCACATACACTTCTATTTCTTTATGCATCATATCATGCAAGAGAGTCGTAGTCGTTCTTTGATGCGTAGCTCTTGCATTTTTTAAACCAAATGGCATGACTGTATAGCAATACGTCCCCAAGGGGTAATAAAGCATGTATTTTCTTCATCTTCTTTTGCCATTAAAATTTGGTTGTAACCTGCGTATCCATCCATAAAGGATAACATCGCATGTTCAGCCGTGTTATCTACCAATATATCAATATGTGGTAGAGGAAAATCGTCTTTAGGGCTAGCCTTATTAAGGTCCCTAAAGTCGACACACATGCGAACTCGTCCATCCTTTTTAGGGACTAGGACGATGTTTGCTACCCATTCTGGGTAATTACATACGCGAATGAAACCTGCGTCCAATTGTTTTTGTACTTCTTCTTTTATTTTTAGTGCGACGTCAGGTTTCATTCGTCGAAGTTTTTGTTTTACTAGTTTAGAGGTAGGGTTCAAGGGAATGGTATGTTCCGCGATTTCCCTATCTATTCCAGGCATGCCCTTGTATGACCAAGCAAACACGTCTTTGAATTCTTTGAGCGTCGATATGAGGGTCGATCGCACTTCCAGATTTAGATTTAAGCCAATTTTGACTTCTCTTTTGTTTTCATTAGTTCCTATATTGATTGTTTCAGTTTCTTCAATGATAGGGTTCTTTTGTTCTCGTTCATTCATTAGTTCAACCAACTTATTAATGTTATCATCTTCATTAGATTGGTTATTATAGCATTCAAAAGATTCAAAAGAAGGCATATACTCGGAAATAGAGCTCATATTATTAGAATCAAAAGAAAGTACATTAAGAGAAGAATCCTTTTTGGGATCTTCATCCTTAGAAATAGAAAATAAAGACTCAGTAATGGCCATTAGGCCTAAATTTTCAGCTTCCCTAGAGTCTATAACAGATTCGTCGTCCGATTCTTAAAACATCTTCCCTTCGCCTGTGACAATTTCTAGCCTATTGCCTTTGTGATTGGTCCATTTAAAATATTTCCTCCATCCATGCTCCAAGGTTTCATTAGAAGGGGTGATCAATGAAGTTGGGTCAAAAGCTTCATTCTGGATGGCATTTTGATTGGTCATTGTAGCGACATGATTTTGCTCTGGTCCAAATAGCAAGTTGAATGCTTGCCTATCATAGCACCTTGGAGTTGGGTACTTTGATTTAACGATACTAAAATCGTCATCCAAGAAGTAGCAATCATGAAATATTTCGAATCCAGGCTTCTTGATTCCTTCCAAAACCAATGGTTCTGGAAAGTCATAGCATGGGTAGTCTTCTCCCTCCCTAATGAATTGTCCATTAAGGGTTTGTTGATAGGATGGGAGTAAAGTGACTATCCCCATGTTGTTGTCATCTCTACGTGCCTTTCTTTTCGCATCGTGAGACTTCAATTCTTCTTTAGTTGGTTTGTATCCCAATCCAAAGGAGAAGCTTTTCTTTGGGATAGGAAGTAAGAAAGATTTCTTCATTCCTATTCCCAAAGGCATCCCAGGAAAGTAACTACTCTTAAATAAGATGGTATTTACTATTTGGGTGGAATATGGATCAAGCTTGAAAGGTTCTTCCAAGTCTTCTTCCATTTCTATTGTGTAGATTGGCTCCGCGACGAATCCCCACATGTCCTCTTCATCATTGTCATGGTTTATTTCTAGGAGTGATTGATCGTTTATTGCTATTTTTAGTGGAGAAGCATGTATAGTCATAGGAAGCCCTTGATAGTTCAACCTAATCATTTGATGAAGTGAGGATGGTATTGCACCAAGCTCATGTATTCAAGGACGTCCAAGTATAAGGTTGAATGTAGGTTTTATGTCCATAACATGGAATTCAACCATCTTTTGTATTGGGCACGTGGTAATTGGTAGCTTAACAGTTCCACTAACCGATCTTCTCGAGTTATCATAGGCCCTAATGCTTTGTGTTGTTGATTGAAAATCTTTTTCTGGATTAAGGCCTAAATATTTTGCAGTTCGCAATGGGCATACGTTTACAGCTGACCCATTGTCTACCAAAGTTAGAGGGATGTTATATCCCTTGCACCCCACAGTTAAGTATAATGCATTGTTGTGAGTAGTGTCTTTTGAAGGCAAATCATCATTAGTGAAAATGATTGACTTGTCAGATTTCTCGCTAGTAAGCAAGTTAACGAGATCTTGAGGGGTTGTGTCCGTGCTAACAGACAAAGCCGTTAGAGCGTTCATAAGGGAATTCCTATGTTCTTTTGAAGTACTTAGGAGTTCCCAAATGCTAACATTCGTCTTGGATTGGCAAAGTTGTTTGACCAATGGATCTTCCACCTCAAGAGGAGGTGTATTTTGTACTTGACCTTGATTTTGCATGGTTGAAGATCCATTTGGTGGTGGTAACTGGTAAATTCGTCCAGAACGAGTTAAATGATCTATCTCGTTTGGATTAGTTGTAGGACTTATGAACCAACTTTCTTCTAGAGGCTTTGAGCGTGCCTCCATTTCAAGATGTTCCATGAGTTGAGCTTGATGCCATTGTTCATCCAAGGAGAGATTTGATAAATCTTGTGACTTCCCCAAGAAATGATCCCAATCAAGCGCTCCATTTGTTTCAATTTGTAAACAAGATGGAGGTGGGACGACGGCATACTTAGAGATATATAAGTCTTGAAAGTCGTCGTCCCATAGCCCACATACTTCATTAGTTGCCCCTATGAGTATTGTGGGTAGAGGTTTTCCTATAGGTGTGATGTAGTTCAATGGATTGAACATATCGCTTCCCGTATGGTCCTCATCAATGTGAAACACCCCCAAGGGGGACGCATTATTGTTTGGTTTAGGCGTGTGGGAATTCTCCCATCGTCTACCAAATCCTGTATTTTATGTTTTAAGACGAAGCAACGTTCAGTGTCGTGTCCATTGCCTCTATGATAAGCACAATAAGCATTACCATCCCAATTAGGAAACCTTCTTTCTGTTGGAGTGGGTGGTGTTGGTCCTGTTGGTGCAAGTAAGTCTTTTCCATTTATTTTTTCTAACAATTCTTTATAGCTTATAGGAAATGGAGTAAATTTTCTTTCTTTTGTCCATCTTTTCCTAGGATCATTATATTGATTTGTGTTGTGGTATTGCGTGGAGGTTGCAAATACATCAATAAAGGATGATGACCATCATTCCCCTTCTTGTAGTTATTTTTAGGTTGATGATGATGAGGCTTATTTACTTTTTCTTTAGCAAGATCATCTTTAATCCTAGTAGCCACGGAATAGACCTTTTGGAAAGTGTCTAAACCAAGGTAACGTAGATGCTTGTTGTACTTTTCATGACAATTGTCAATAAACTTTTGTACTAGCTCGAGTTCGGGCGGCCTTTGGGCAAGGTGGGCCGCCTTTTCTCGCCATCTACCATAGAAAGCAAGGAAACTTTCATCGTCGTCTTGCTTAAGCATTTCGAGTTCACGTAGAGTGGACTTGAACTCTACATTACTCTCATATTGGGTAATGAAAGCCGAAACTACATCTTCCCATGTTGCTTTGAATTTTGGGTCTAGCCCATAGTACCACTCTCTCGCGGTTGGGTCTAGAGACAAGGGGAAAGTCAAAGCGTAAAGCTTAGGATCAACCCCCTTTAGTGCCATGGTGCCAGGAAAACACATTAAATGATTTTGTGTATTATTGGTCACCTTGAATATTGGTAAGTCTGTAGCTACAAACTTTTCCGGCAAAGCAAGTCCTGCGGGAGGAGCAAACTTTTCTGCGTCAAAGTACTTGTTCCCCATAGTAGAACGAAGAACTAGCTTCTCCAACGACTTTTCTTTGATGGATAATTGTTACATCTTTTCTTGTAAGGCTAAAGCTTCAGCATTTTTCTTACTAGCCTTTTCAATTTTCTTAATTCTCTTTTCCTCGGCTTCTTGAACCTTTTCTTCTCTCAAACGAAGAATCTCATCTTGAAGTTCTTGAATGGTAGACATCATTATTGGACTAGGACTAGTTGTCGAAGGAGAATGGTTTGAAAGGGTTGGATCTTTAGGTGGTAAACGTAAAAGGCTAGCACTCGGGATTCTTCTTTCCCAAGATTGAAAATCGGCCCTAAAGAAGTACGAAAGGATAAGTAAACCAATATGCTTGCTTAGAAGGGGAAGAAGGAAATGAAAAAGAAAAAAGAAAAAAAGAAAATGACGCAAGATATATTCAAACGGATAACATTGCCCCCAACAATTCTTGAATAAAGATATCGTTTTAACGAATCAACTTGTTTTTTGCAAAATCAAAAATGATTTGTACAGTGGGTGAACGCAAGTAATTGAGTTGCGCACGGATGTCGCGCGCAACTAATTTTCTTGCGCTGGGTATGGGCGCGCACCTCTGTGAATTGCGCGTGCCACCTGCTCGTATGACTTTTTTTTGTTCGAGCGTTTTTTTTTATTTTCCCTTCTTTTTTTTTTACATCGTTCTTTTTTGTTTTTTTTCTTGTTTTTTTTATATTACCCGTTGAATATGACTCTAAATTATGAAGAGATGACTTCGTAATTGGGAACCTAGACCAAGCTAAAAAGAAGAAAGAAATCTATCCTAACACGTTGCATATAGTCATGTAATCACATAAGCATGCCAAAAGTTATAATCCACATATTGCCATTCTAAGGTCGAAAAGGCTTGGGTGTCCAAGGTACCATATCTTAAGAAACGACGCACAAATCAATCACTCAACAAGTTGACTCATGACATCGCTCTCCCAACGTTTTGTTGGTGACATGGGTAGGGTGATTGTTATTGATTATGGGATAGAAGCCTGGTGTTGGTAACCCCTAGTCAATGACCCAATCCCCATGGTTTAAGTGTGCTATACTTATGCATGATGCAATGTTGCTTGTTTGACTTTTAGTTTTGTGCAAAAGGAAGATATTATGTGTTCAAGTCTCGCTCTCTAACTAGAGATTATCCAAGTTAGCTCTCGTTACAACCTATAGGTAACCTGGTGTTGGATACCTTAGACCATAACTACGAACTAATCATGTAACCTCTAAGTCCCCAGTGGAGTCGCCACTGTAAGGAGGGTGTTCCCATCGTAGGGGATCCTTCTCCTTAGATGCCCATGGCCCTTTATAGCCTAGCACTTTACACTTGTTAGGGTGTATTAGGATTTGAATTCCTGACTGTTTGGGAGACCTTTGAATTAGAGATGATTCTATCATATAAGCTTTTTTGTAAGAAACAAGTAGGAGTCGCCAATGAGTTTTAGGAAAAATCCATAAACCTTGTTCATGCCTTTCTCCCAAGTAGATTTCAAGGGATATTTAGCATGAACCACAAGTTTACCCATGCCCAAATTGGTCTAGAAAACCAGAAATGAGTTCGGGAGCGAGGGTACTAAGATAACGTTCCCTTTATAGGGGAATCGCGATCCTAGCCCTAGTATGGCCTCTACTAGCTCTTCCTTTGCACAATTTCATTGCCAAACAATATATGCAACGTGATACCTAAAACTATGTTAATTGATTTTATTTACCCACATTAATTCACATAGGAATTACATCGTAAGGTCGTTATTTTTATTTAATCAAATTCGTTAAAAGAACAATAAATTCGCCTTGACTTAGGTGATCAACCAACAATTATTTTATTCAATTCTAATCTTGATTAACAAAAGAATACTATGTGAAATCAATTAATTTATTATTTTAAGGCGATCAAACAACATTAATCAATTAATTAAAGTTCTTATAAACAATAAAAATAATGGTGATTTAACTAAGTGCTCGGGAATTTACCACTTCTCTTTGCTAGATCTCCGTTTAGAACACTTATGGACTCCTTCTTGTTGGGGAACCTCCATCGTAGTAACAAAATATCGAAAAGGGTGAGTGTTTAGGACAAGAGGGTTTGGATGCACAAGTTCACAAGTATTCTGCCAGAGTTTCGGTTAATTTTTCTCTCTCTTGAAGCCTCGGATTAGGGTCTTATTTATAGGAAATGATTAGGTTTAGGGTTTTGAGCATTCTGCCGCAGCAGGTGTCGCGCAAAACTGAGTAGGTTGCGCGCGGATGTCGTGCGCAAGTGAATAGGTCGCGCGCGGTATACTCGCGCAACTATTTGTCTTGCGCGTAGCTCTATGGTAAGATTCGATTTTCCAATATTTAAATATTCTGAATCTTACGCGAGCGCAACTCTGAAAGTTGCGCGCGACTGCTGAGCGCGACTTTGTGAGAGGCGCGCGATATTTTCCGCAACAGCTTTTATTTTAACCTAGACGCTCCTAAATCCGTCATTTTTGGGTTTTAAGCACGGGCTTAAGCCTAATTATGATCGGGTTTAGTTAATTTGGACCTTGTGTTGGCCTTGTTCTTTTATCTGGGCTAGTCTTTTGTGTTTTGTGGCTTAACCAGTTATCCATAAGCATTCTTTACTTTGATGCAACACGAAGATGGTTTTTTTTATCGTCATTGCACTTCCTGTCGGGACAGGAGGCTAAAAGTAGATGTCTACAAAAGCAGCTATGGCTCACCAGCATGCTAGCACAACACGCACATAGCAGCAGCAGCTATGGCGCGCCAGCATGCTAGCAAGGCACGCGCATAGCAGCAACAGCTATGGCGCGTTAGCATGCTAGCAAGGCACGAACATAGTAGTAGCGGCTATGGCGCACCAGCAAACTAGCAACACACATAGCAGCAGCTATGGCAGCACCAGCTGGCGCGAGCTAGTTTGCACATGTTGCTTGCTTAGACCGGTTTTGGGGAAACTTGGGGAGGAAGGCAATGGTCCCTTACCCTTGTGGTCCTCACCTAACCTCTCCTCCTATGATTGCCACTTATTGATTAATTAATTGCTTGCTATTTTCTTTTATTTTTGATTTAAAAATAAAGTTGGAAAATTGATTTTACCAACTCTCCCACATTAATAGGAGAGTGGAATCCTTACTTGAGTTTCCCTATAAATATCCCCCATGGGAATTGGGAAAACTCACTTGAGTACGAGCTCAATAAGGCATCTCCACTTGAGAGAAAACGTTTAAGTTCATTTATTACTCGAGTAGTGTTTTGGTCCGACTTGGCTAAACTCCAAGTAAGAAACCGGTTGGGGTCGAGTTGCAGGTGGATACCGTAAGAGGTCTCTGCGCTTGCAAGATTTGGCTTTGAAGTAAGAGCTCCGAGTGAGAGAAAAGCATGCGGCAAGGGTAAGATCGTCTTTTCTCTTTTTCTTGTTATTTATGTTGTTTAGTTATATTAATTGTGAGCGGGTCTTGAGGTCGGGTTTTGTTCCACGATGAGTTGGACTCATCGAAACCCAACAGGTGGCTAGTGCGCGGGTTAAGATATTAGTCCAACCTATTCTGCATGAACCAGGACTGGATCACATCGGTCCGATTAGGCCCTAGCAGTCTAGTTCGATCTGTAACCAATAATCTGTGCTTAATTAATAATGGCCTTAAATATAAAGTTTCCTCTATTTTATTTTTATAAAACATTGTGTTCCTCTCATTTGCAGGTCGGCCAAAAAAATTGTTAAACCTCGACGATCATATTGCTTTAGCTTGTGCTAGGCTCAAAGAAGATGCTCGTGCTATAGTAAACAAGGCAAGTATTAAGTGTCAAAGTTACAAGCTGACCTTGGAAGATCCAGTAACAGTTGAATAAGTTGAGTATATAACTCATATTCAGTATCCTAGTACTGAAGGGGAGGTTTTTTACTATGGAGAGTTTATTAAGAAGCCACATGCTAGCTAGTGGGGAATAGGTAATTATGGCTACTGATCTTTTGGCTTTAACAATGTTGAAGCCACCTGGTGAATTAGGGGCTGATATAGTTGTTGGGTCAGCTCAAAGATTTGGAGGACCTACGGGTTATGGAGGTCCTCATGCAGCTTTCTTGGCCACCTCTTAAGAGTACAAAAGTTTTATGCTATGAAGTATTATTGATGTTAGTGATAATTCGTCTGTCAAGTCTGCCCTTCGTATGGAATGCAGATAAGGGAGCAACACATGAGGAGATACAGGGCTACTAGCAACATCTTACTACTCAAGTATAGAGCTTCTCTTACTATACATAGTTTATGGAGATGGATAGATTATGTTGTTTGTCCTGAATTATGAATCAGTTTGTTTATTTAGTTATTCATTTTATATACTTGTGTGTTTGTGTATGTGTGTTTTGACAGGTTATTAATCAATGTTCAATTCATCTTAAATATCACATTTGGCCTGCTTGTGTTGTGCTATTACATTTTTCTTATGTTATATTCTCTCTTGCTTGCATGACTGTATTGTGTTGATAGTTTAGGGATGAAAATAAGAGCTTGCTCCCCTTTTGTTCCTGCTTTGAGGAAGATGTTCTAGGGGAAGCAAGAAGTTTTGTTTTGCAAAACTATTGAGATGTGATGTGTTTCTTTCTTATTTTTTTTGGGTATTTTTGTTTAGTGATCTTCACAATCATAAGACACGTTTATGTAATATTTCTGGTTTTTTTTTTTTTTTTGGTTCTGCTGTGATTAAATGAGCTTTATTTTTTATTATGAAGGCTGGCCAACATGGCTGCGAGCCCAATGTATTGTGTTTTATCATGGACCTGAAGGTCTTAAAGCTATTGCTTAAAGGGTGCATGGTCTTGCTGGCACATTAGTAGCTGGGTTGAAAAAACTTTAGACAGTAGAAGTTCAGAGATTGCCTTTCTTTGACACAGTAAAGATAGTGTGCTAATGCCAAATCACTGGCTAGTGAAGCTTGCAAGCATGAGATGATTTTGCGTTTGTCAAGCTGGCTATTCGTGCATTGCTTGAAGTAAGTTGTCTTGGAATTTTTATGTTTATTTTAAAGTTGTGTTATTATTATGAACTTCAACTGGTAAGATAAGATCTTGCTTTATCTTAGTTGTAAAATTTTTATTTCTATGTGACCCATCAATTAGAGGTATTCCTTTGGACGTATCTGTCAAATATTCGGTACAGCTGCCCAAAATGTCATTGCTTGACTTATAAACTGGGAAACTGACATAGGATATGTGATAATAACAATTTGATCATTACATTCTTAATCCTTAAAGCGTGGTTTGAATCAATTAGTTAATGATTATTTTAGAAGTAAAAATTTTTTATACATCTATTTTGTCCGATTTTTATTTTTAAAAACTATAATACGTATATGTTTTTTTTAATATTTGCAAGAGTATTTGGCAAGACCTGCAGCCTACAACGATGTAGAATTGGCCAAGATTTGAGAACAATTGGCTAAGTTTTTAGACTTAATTTTTCAGATTTTTTTACTTTTACCACTAAAAAAATCACAAAATTGTTTTTTACTACCAAAAATTTTAAAAGTTTTATTTTACCACCAAAAAAAATTAAAAATTAATTTTTACCACCTGCCGTCAAAAAACCTAATGGAATATTTTCAATTTTTCAATTTTTCGTGCCAAACACATCAGCTTTAGGGGCTTTGGGAGGAATTTTGGCCCTTTTGGTGCAATTTGAGGTTAGAATTGACAAAAATGATCGGAAATGCTTCCTTTTGCATGTTTAAAAATACCTCGATTTGCATGAAACACACAAAACGAAACATTTCCGATCATTTTTTGTCAATTTTGAATTCAAATTGGACGCATAGGGCCAAAATGCCCCCCTAATCCTATGAACAACATGTTTTGTGCACGATAATCAAAGAATTTTTTTTTAACCGTTAAATTTAACGGTTTTCCTAACGATAAGTGGCAAAAATGAATTTTTAGAAATTTTTTTGGTGGTGAAATAAAACATTTATAATTTTAGGTAGTAAAAAACAATTTCGTGTTTTTTTTTTGTGGTAAAAGTAAAAAAATCCTAATTTTTTGTTGAAAGACTTATGTTATGATTAATCGCATTTAGCTTAATAAAACAATATAACACATTTCTATATATCTACTTTTATTTAGCCTAATGATTTTTTTAATTCAAGTTGTAATTTTTTTTTTTGGAAAGTATAGCTAATTTTGTTGTATTGTACTGTTGTAGATGAATTCAAGTTGTGTGGAATTATTTGAAGTTTTTGTATTGTATGCATTGTGGGTGAATTTAAGTTATATTAAAGTATTCGGAGTACGTGTTTTGTTGGTTGAATTGTAACAAGTTGTAACTCATTTGATGATGGGTCGTTTGGTAGGATATACCACCATTCTCATATTCGAATCAAATATTTATAAAAAAAATTATGTATTTATTAGTAATTGGCGTAATCTAATGCTAGATAATAACAGTATTTTTTAAAAAATTTACAAAAATATTTGTAACCAGCGTTAAGATTTGCTAGTTACTAATAATACCCTGATTGTAACCGGCATGACTTAATGCCAGTTACGAATAGTATGCTTTCTAACTTGGAAAATAGACTTTTTGTAATAGGCATTAGGTTAATCCAGTTACGAATAGTACATTATTTGTAACTAACATTAGTCGGTTACGAATAATTTTCACTAACTGTAACGGTGGCATTCGCAACCAACAATGTCAGTTACAAAAATTCAATTACACCAGTTATAAATAGCATTTATTCTACTATATATAGATCCCTCACCCAATCTTTCTTATGGTGCATATCAATCCCCCCGGTGGTCGGATGTGCAGCAATATGCAAAGTCTATGCTTGGGGCCATTCCCAAGAAGGAGAAGGATGCCATCCCTGGCATACAGACATTCAATGTTTAACGGATGTTGGCCAAGGCCACCTGTCTTAGCTATGACATCTTCATTTATTTTCTCAAGTGAATTTCCGCTTACGTTCATAACTCACCGTTTGTGTCACACGGGCTATGCTGCGGGTTGATGGGATGAAGAAGCCATGGACCTGAAAATAAGAAGAGGTAAAGCGAGCAAATAAAGCGGCAAGAGATTCCGCAAACGTTGCTTAATATCAAAATACCATAAATGTTCTTGAGTTTGAAGCGTTCGAACTGATGCAGGCAGAAAACATTCGGAACTAAATGGCTGCCTTGGAGACCGCTAATAAGAAGGCCATCCACTGACTTCGAGACTGCCCTAAAAATGCTCAAGCGGACCTTAACACTACAACAAAATAAAGCAAAGGTAACACTGTAAAACCATTGCCTAATATAAGAAAAGTATTGCCTTGTAGCTAAGGCAACACATATGAGGCGTAGTGTAGACACCCATTTGTGTCTCCCCAAAACCAAACCCGGTGATGAGTACCTTTCACGTCGAATCATAATCGAATGAAGTGAAAGTGTGGGAAGTCTAGTGTTACGGATAGTTTTAATTTTTTTTTATTTTCTCTTTGTTTTTGAAAACCTATTTTAAGAAAACAGTCAATCTAGTTTGGTTAGTCCATGGCAAGGGTCCAATAATGGTGTGGTTGGATGGGGTTTGAAAAGAGCTTACCAACGATATATTATAAGCCCAATTCCGATGAATAATGAGGAAGTTATGGCAAAATTACTGAACTGGGCCCGGTTTGAGCCTTATATGCGGCCCAATGATCTAGAGGAGGGCCTAATATGGATTTATCATTCCTAATGCAATTAGGAATAGTTTTATTATTCTATATTCTTCTAGAAGGTTATTTTCATTCCTAATTCAATTAGCATTGATAAATTGACTTTTGTTGACTTTTTAGAGTTTTAATTAGAATAAAAGAGTGTTTTTAAGGAAAATACGATTTTAACCTCCTGTACGGTTAAATTTTATCTGAATTTAGAAAACGCGTAAAAAGAATTGATCAGCGCCTAGCGCTGAGCCTAGCGTCTGGCGCTAGCGTTAGCGCCTGGCGCTAATGGTTAGCGCCTGGCGCTAATGGTTAGCGTCTGGCGCTAACTTCTTTTTTTCACGTCGAAACTCTGATTTGATTTTCTCCATAAATAGCCTCCTAAAAACTCCGTTTTCAATCATCTACAATCTACAATCACCAATTCTCTAATTCTCTTCTCTCTCGAAGCTAAAGCTTTCTTTCTCTCTGTTATTTAGATGAAATACTACAAGAAGGGGGGTGAATTGTAGTATGGAGATTGCTAGTCACTTTTTACGGAATTAAAAGAAACTTAACGCAATAGAGAAATAGTACAAGAGAGATTTTACGAGGAAAACTTCCTAGGCCAAATAGGAAGTGAAAAACCTCGACCCAAAGGGATTTTGACTCAAAACATTCCACTAAAATAGGCCAACGACTCTGTTACAACCTATGAGGAACTTGAGCCTCTACCGAGTTCATCAACGAACTCATATCCCCAACAACTATTCCCTCTAATAGTTGCAGCTCGAAATCTTCCCTCAAAGACCTCTCTTCTCACTCAAGACTTCACTCAAAACCTTACTCTTTCTCTTTCTCTCAAGCTTCACTCAAAGCCTTCTCTACATACAAAGAACTCACTCAAGTTCTCACCCCCAATACAAGAGTTCACTCAAACCCTTATCAATTCCCCATTACAAGAGTTCACTCAAACCCTTAAACATTTCTCAAATACATATGAAAGATAGATGTACGAAACTAATATGTTGGACACTTTGAGACATGTAAGGAACTTGGAACCTAAAGGAACTGACTCACCAACGTGGAAGACATAATATATTTCTCATGAAAAACTATTCCACTTAAGTGAGACACTATATGGAATGACTCTCTAAAGTCAGACAGTTTTGAAAGAATTAAAAACGTTATATTTATAGAAGATTAGAAAACCCACTAATTGCCCATGTTCCTTATGATCAGAAGTGGTCCGAATCTTTAGGCCCACGAATAGAAAACTAATTCTGATTATAAGCAACAATAGTGGGTCAATTAGTTGCTCCACAACTTGCTCAATAACTTCCTTTTTGTTAGGAAAGCAATCAGCACGTTTTGCAAATACCAGCCACAAGTTCCTTGGGGACCAAGTCCTTGTGCTAAAAAATAAGAGTTTAAAACTGACTTCTTTAAGAAGATAAGTTAAAATAACACACTCGTTCTTTAATTTAACTTCACATATAGACCAGATTCATTTTGTTCCTTAACAAACAAAATCTCAACTGAACTCCTACTTTTAAGGTAACCACTTTGAAAATCTTTTTCCCACGAATTTGACTACAATAAAATCAGATTTTGTTTATAAAACTTTGTTTTATAAAATAAAATCATTTTATAAATTAGTTTATTTGAAAACTAAATCCCTAGAAATTAGGAAAATAAGTTTTCTTTTTTACTAAGAGAAAATCAGATTTTATTTTCAAAAACTTATCTTTTATAAAATAAAATCTAATAATAAATATTAATACCAAGTCAAAACTAACTTCCTATAAAGTAGGCAAACATAATGCAATGACTATTTAACGTGGAAAACTGACTACTAGTGCTATGCAAACTCGTGTTCCTTCTATAAACTAATTCTAGACTGACTAGTAAGGAACTTATTGGTCATCAACACTAAGTTCCTTACCGACTGAAGTTCCAATGTAGTTCCTTAGGCTTGTTCCAGACAATTTCTCTTGTCCAACATACTTACATGATTCCTAGAAAAATATACTCCTATTTTTCTGTCTTCATGTTTCTCTGATGAAGCTTCTACTCCGATGCTTCTGTTCCTGCAAAGGAACTTCTCTTCTCTAATGAAACTTCTACTCTGAAGCTTCTACTCCCGTGAAGGAACTTCTCTTTACTTGTTCCCCCTGAGGAACTGCTGCTCATTCCTAGCAAAGAACATCTTCTCATTCTTCTTAGGAACTGCATGTAAAGTCTAACAATACATTTGTACTTTTAGACTTCTTCTCTTTATGTTCCCCTTGAGGAACTCAAGCACGATCCATACATTGTATGTAGGGAACCATCTTCAATGATGATCTAACCTGTACTCAATCATCTTCATGCTTCATGACTTGTTCATGCACATCTCAATACACATATTAGTTAGATAATCATCATTTGTTCACAATCATCAAAACCTTACAACACTCTCTCTTCTCTAAACCAACCTTTATACAAAATTCCGCATTCACAAGACCAAGAAACACCTAGCATTGTTCGAAGTTGCCTTCGCCCTAGACGTGAAAGGTTTTAATTTCTGAGGGTTTGGTCCCATATCTCTATTTCAATTATTTAATTTAATTGTTGATTTATTATTTTCCTTGAAGTTACTAACACGTGTATTTTGTTATTAGAAAGAGGTATAAGGCATCAAAGTAAATGCTTTAATGGTTTTAATTGATATTATGATGTAGAAATCATGCTTAGGTTGTTATTTTGATTCCTAGCGTCATGTTAGGGTGTTTTGATCTTCCTAGTATCATGTTTAGGGTAACAACTAAAAAATGCTATATCAAGTATGATTAAAAGTATGATATCTTTTATATTCTTCCTAATATTTATGATTGTTAGTATCATGTTAGGGCTATATATTTGATCTTTATAGTTTAGTGACATGTTAGGGTTTGTTATTAATCTTGTTAGTATCATGCCTAGGATCTTGCTTTTAATATTATGCTTTAACATGATTATTTTAATTATTGTTATGATTACAATTGTCATTATTATTATGTTGCTTGATTTATATTACTTGATCACGCCTTTTATGCATGTTTAAAGGGAATTTGGTACTTGTAATCACGCTTATATAAGATAATTAATAATCTTGTTAGGGTTAATTTGATTATAATTCAAGTGATCGCCAATAATAGTTTTATTTTGCATTAATATTCAACCAACATAGATAAACATGTTTAGGGTTAATCCTATTAATTGCATGTTGGTCAGAAAGCGCACATGAATACGATCAGAATAAAGTAAAAGGCCTATTATTAGGGCAGGTTCAATCTCTTTTAGGTTGGATTTGTACCTTCATCCCCGAACTACCAGTCATGGTTCAAGACCTATTGGAGTTGACGATCTCCTGGATCGTTAAGGGGTGTAACCTTCACCTCATTAACGGTTTACAAGTTCCTAAAACTTGTTGGCGACTCTTTTACTCTATCTTCTTTCCCTTTGGACGCCACCGTACTTTAGTTTATGATCACAGTGGGGTTCAAGTTTGGGGTAATGCTTGAAATATTCCCTACATGTAGTATATGCCCCCGTTGTCTATTCATAAAGCAACACAATTTTATTCAAAGGTAACAAATTTGAAAGCCAAGGTAAAATGATACATATGGCAACACTTTTACAAAGACAACAAATAAAAAATGTTGCCATCTAAAGAGACAATTCAAAAATGTTTCTAAATGTTACCACTCCCAAGCATTTAGCAATTGGTAAGGCTCGAACTTGTGACCTCAAAGTCACAAGGTGAGTTCTCCACCAACTCCACCAAAATTGCTTGTTTATATATATATATATATATATATATATATATATATATATATATATATATATATATATATATATATATATATATATCACACACTCGCCATAAAAGCAAAATCTTAAATTATGTTGTCTTTTTAATATAAATGTTGCCATAGATGGCAACATAGATATTAATGTTATATTTTCAAACAATAGTTTTGTTATTGTTATCTTTTCATACAACAATTATTATGTTTGTTTTCTTAGACAAAAAAAAGGTAACACTTTATGCGACTGTTGCCTTATACTTCCTCCGTTCTATTAATATTGCAACAAGGAGGAAATTACGCATCCCAAAGCACATTTTATATGCTAAATATCTATAATTGTGTAAGAGTAAAAATTAGAAAAAGTTGATATTGTGAAAGTATTTTATGAGATGAATTCAACAAGATCCCACATGCCTATATTTTGCTTAACGTATAAATCATTTTATATGGTCAAACAAGAGTGATAAATAGTGCAAAAAGTCCATTGTTGCAATATTAATAGAACGGAGGAAGTATAGTCTAGAGCTACACTTTTTTTCTGTTACTTTAGATCAAGGTAACAAAAAAATATTGTTGCGTTAGATTATTAATAGTAACATTTTTGTAAGTGTTGCAATCTTAAGTGTTGCCTATTCTCATTTTTTTTTTGTAGTGAAAGCTTTATAGGGGGTTGACAAGGAGAACGTTGACCTCCGAGCAGACGTCAACCGCCTGAAGAATGAGATGACCCAAGCCCAGGCAAACTTCAAGGTCACTTTGAGAGTGGAACAGGACCGTCTCATCGAAGAAAACAAGACTGGCTGTAAAGACCAGATGAAGATAGCCTAGGATGTTTTACATCCGGGGCAAGAGCACGGCATCTGGTCCTTGGCATATCAATATGATGATGAGGTCCTGTCTGCGAGAGAAGAAAGCAAGCCGGAGCCGCAGTCATTTGATGCCTGGGCTAATAAAAAGAGGTCGAGGATGAGGATGAAGCCAGTTAAAGTTGCAAGCAAGGGAGAGAAAGAGCAAGAGCTCGAGAAGGTTGCCCCAACAAACTCTACCCTACCATTCTTGGAAAGAATAGATAGGATGTCCAGTCTCCTCAGTGATTCAAGCTTCTATTATTATTTTTAATTTGGCTATAAGCCAATTCCGTTTTCGGCCTATGTACCGAGTAATTTAAATCTATGGGTCAACATTTTTATCTTACCGAATGTGAATCCGGTGTAACAATTACTCCCCTGGCCATTTGGTCAGCTTTCTTTTATGAAATGCCAACTGAGTCAGTTTTGTTCAATTTTTATTTAATTTTTGCATTTTTCCTAAATTTGCTCAACTTATTGATTGCATGCAGTGTGACAAATCGTCTGACCTTTTTGCCTATGGGCGGCTGTGTGGTTGGTTTCAAACCTGGATTGGTTGACTTGGGGACTTTTGATATTTTAAAGAGTATGACATGTTCCCAGGTCAATCAACCACAGTAGTGATTACCCCAAACCAAGTACACAGCCGACCACCTTACAGGTGGGTAAATTGTTATCCCAAGCGGTTTATGCAGCTTTAATGAACTACTTTCTTTACCGTCTGGGGTGTTTGTGATCCAATTATATACTCTAGGTCCTGCCCTGTTGGGAGGACTTTTTAAAGGTACATAATTTCAAGTTATAATCTAAGTAAGAACTACGCTTGATCTCCGGCTGTGTCTTTAGACACACGGTTTTGTTATAAGCTCGGTTGCGTTCTTGTTTAGATTACTTAGGTCAAAAAGCTTTGAGTGGGCTAATTAGGTCGATCAATCTTGGTCGTCTATATATGTTTATAGAGCAACGTGCTACCCAAATAGGAGATGCTCTCTACGACGAATTCACCCGAATGGGCGTCGCCAGACGCCGTACTCATGTTAAAGAAACAGATTTATAAATTTTGATGTCATCCGGCCATTGGCCTCGTTTTAGCCACTAAAATTTTAAACTTAGCTTTATTTTTGTTGGGTTAAGCTGTCTGCATGATTTGAATATCATTGGAACCCCAAATGAACTCGAGAAAACTTCAAAATACTTGATGAAAGAATTTGAGATGAAAAACCTTGGGAAAACTAAATTTTGCCTTGGACTACAAATTGAGTACTTGAGTCATGGTACTTTGGTTCATCAATCAAACTATACAGAAAGAGTTTTGAAAAGATTCTTCATGGACAAAGCAACTCTAACCAACTTCCCAATGGTTGTTCATTCTATGAATATGAAAAATGATCCATTCATACCCCGAGTAGAAAATGAAAATATTCTAGGTCCAGAAGTACCATACTTAAGTGCAATTGGAGCCTTAATGTACTTAGCTAACAACACTAGACCCAACATAGCTTTCTATGTGAACTTGTTAGCCAGGCACATCAATGCACCAACATATAGACATTAGAAGGGAGTTCGACACTTACTCCGGTACCTACGAGGGACACAAGACCTTGGTTTATATTATCAACCGAAACAAGATGTTGCTCTCATTGGGTACATAGACGTTGGATACTTATCAGATCCTCAAAATGTCATGTCACAAAATGGATATGTGTTCACTTATGGCGGCACTACAATATCATGGAAATCAACAAAGTAAACATTAACCGCGACATCATCGAATCATGTAGAGTTGATAGCTCTCTATGAAGTAGGACGAGAATGTGTATGGCTGAGGTCGATGATCAGTAATACCCAAAAGGAGTTTGGAATGAAAGCAATAAGAGAAGACCCAACCATCATATTTGAAGACAATACAACATGCATTTGCTCAAGTAACTGAAGGATACATTAAGGGAGATAAAACAAAACATATTGCCCCAAAACTATTCTTCACACATGATCTGCAAAAGGACGAGGAAATAGATATCCATCAAATTCAGTCTTATGACAGCCTTGCCGACCTATTCACCAAATCACTTCCGTTGAAGAAATTTGAACAGATAGTTCACAAAATCGGAATGTGACATCTTCACAAACTATGCTGAAATCAGGGGGAGTATTATATGTACTGCACTCTTTTTCCCTTCGATCGGGTTTTTATCCCACTGTTTTTCCTGACAAGGTTTTTAACAAGGCAGTATACCAGAGCATATAATACAATATAGTTGTACTCTTTTTCCCTAGCTATGTTTTTTATCCCACGGGGTTTTACTTAGCAAGGTTTTTAATGAGGCAACTCGTACCCCATTCCATGTGACCGTTCAAAGGTGGAGTGTTGAGAAAAATACAAACATGATATGGCAACCGGTTAATGTAATTTCACCAAGTACAATAATTTGCATGTAGTACAATAATGTATACTATTATTTAGCTATATATAAGTGTAGACACCTAAATGTGTCTCCCCAAAACCAAACCCAGTGATGAATACCTTTCATGTCATTTGATTATCGAACAAAGCGAACGTGTGAAAAGTCTAGTGATGAGGATGTTTTTATTAAAATATCTCTTCTTTCTGTTTTTAAAAATATTTCTTTTCTTACCCTATTTTTGAAAAACGTGCATTCCAGTTTAGTTTGGTCCATTATATTGGTCCAATAATAGTGTAGTTGGATGGGGCTTGAAAAGACCTTTCCAACGATATATTATAAGCCCAATTTCGATGAATAATGAGGAAGTTATGGCCAAAATACTAAACTGGCTCGAACCGGATCTTACCTACGACCCAATGATCATGTGGAGGGTCCAAAGGTCTAATCCTATTCCTAAACTAATTAGGATTAATTAGAAGCTTTTATAAGTTTTTAAAAGATCTTAATTATCTTTTTTGAAAAGATAAGATCAAAGAATTTGAGTTAAATAAAAACTTTCCTTTTATGAAAACTTTTTTTTTTAAATCCTAATTCTATTCGAATTTAAAGATGTTCAAAGACAGTAAAATATTATTTTTGTGCCTCATAATCTTTATCCAAATTTTATATGGTTGGATAGATCTTGAAATTATCTTTCCAATGATATATTATAATTAAATCCGAGTTATAACGAAAAAGATATGAATGAGATATGAAACTCTATCCAAAACTGACACCGTCTTACTATTTCAGCTATATATTTTTATATACAAAATATTTTAATCTGATTTTGATTGGGTTGGAAAGTATACTTCAAGAGCTTTCCAACGACATATCATATGCCTTATATGGACTTCTCGATCAAAAGATATGATAAAAACAAAATCCACAACAACTGCTGTCCATCGAGTTTTATGTCGATTCGAATTCAGATTCTTTTCTTATTCTTTGACGCTCTTTTTTCTCTATAAATAGAGGTCATATCTCCCCTTTTTCAATCATCAATTCTCATCAATAATCACCAACTCTCATCAAGAAATTCTTGATTCTCTCTCTTTTCTAAACTAGCTTTTTACAAACACAATTCCTCATACATTAGCACCAGACACACCTAGCCAAGTTCGAAGTTGCCTTCGCCTTAGACGTGAAAGGTTTGATATTTCTGAGGGTTTGGTCCCTAATTGATATTTCAATTATTTAATTTAATTGTTGTTTATTATTTTCCTTGAAGTTAATAACACGTGTATTTTGTTATTAGAAAGAGATAGAGGCATCCAAGTAAGTACTTTAATTGTTTGCATTGATATTATGATATAGAAATCATGTCTAGGTTGTTATTATGATTCCTAGTATCATGTTAGGATGCTTGATCTTCCTAGTATCATGTTTAGGGTAATAACCATAATTTCTAATATCAAAAATGACAATTGTGATTCCTGCGATGCTTCCTTTTCTTTCCTAATATTCATGTTAGTATCATGTTAGGGTTAAAGTTTTGATTTTTATTGTTTAGTATCATGCTAGGGTTTGTTATTAATCTTGTTAGTATCATGCCTAGGATCTTGCTATTATTATGCTTTAACATGATTAATTTAATTATTATTATTTTAATAATGATTATTATGATTATGATTATTATTATTATTATGATTATTATGTTGCTTGATTATATTTATTATTATTGCTTGATCACGCCTTTTATGCATGTTTAAGGGGAATTGGTAATTGTAATCACGCTTAATAAGATAATTAATAATCTTTTTTAGGGTTAATTTGATTATAATTCAAGTGATCGCCAATAATAAATTTGTTTGTGCATTAATATTCAACCAACTAATTAAGTAAAGTTTTAATGAGGTAAAAATTTTTGACTAATAGGTCTTATTGCCTTATTTGTTAAATATTAATTATTTTCTAAATCTTTAATAATATCATAGATATAATACAATCTATAATAATAATAAAAAACTAATTACCTTAATAATCAATAACTACATACAAGTAATAACCATTAACCAAAAACTATATGATATATTAATTGATTACTAATATTTTTTTTGAATATTTGTGTAAGATGTTGCCAAACATAATATAAAACATATCATATTCAACTAGAATTCATAACAAGAGAAAGGTTGAACAAAGAAATAATACATTATTCGGAAAATATTGATTAATATTGTAAAGGAAAATTTAACAACAACAAACCAACCTTTGCTCCATTCTCCCAAAATGGACCAACCTTTAAATCTTCCCAAAATAGACACAAGTTTGCATTTTTTTCTCCCATATTAGACCAAGTTGACTTATGACCTAAATAACCGGTCACTTCTTTTTTTCATTTATTTATCTTTTTAATTTAAAATATTAACAAAACAAAATAAAAAAATAAAAAAATAAAAAAAAAAAAAAAAAAACAAACAAACAAACAAACCAAAAACTCTGCCCACTGCCAACCCTCCACCCCCACCACTGCTATCCCTCCTCCCCCCACCCACTGCGAGCTGAGCATGACGTCTTTCGTGGAACTTTCTTTTTCTAGCGACCCATGACTCATCCTTGTCATCAAGATCAGAATTATAAAACTCATGTTTGATGGAGTAATCTATTTCATCGTCATCGGAAACTTAGATTCCGACAGCAATTAATCATAGTTAAATAATTTCCACACCTATTTTATCATCAACATCAATTGCTAAATATCCCTACCACAATAAATTAAGCATAGTTGTGATTTATCACCCTCATAAATTTCTCATAAATAAATTGAGCAAAAAAAAAAATTCAATTTTTAAAGTATAGTTTGAGTTTGTCGATGGGTATTATGGGTCGATTGTTCCACATGATAATTGATAAGAAGAAGAAGAAGGCGAGGCGGTGATGCGGTGGCGCGCCATTGATGATTTTCTGGGTAGAATGAGATCTGATTAGAGGAGATCGGATCAAAGAAATTAAAGGGGATCGATTTTTATCTTGGTGTCGGATTTTATCTTGGTTGATTGGTTTTTGTGTGTTGAGGTGCTGCTTGCAGTTAAGCGTCGGCCGCCGGTTGGCCAGGGAGAGGTGGCTAGTGGGGAGTGGGGCTGGCAGTGGTGGGGAAAGGGACTAAGGGAGGATGTTTTTATTTTTTAATTATTGATTTTAAAAAATTAAAATAAATATTTTTTTATCAATTATCAAAATATTTTTTTAAAAAGTTTAACCAATAAGGACTTGACACGTGGATTGCAACCTGGTATAACAAGTCAAGTGACCTGCTTGGTCTAATTTGGGAGAAAACATACAAACTTGTGTCTATTTTTGGAAGATTTAAAGGTTGGTCCATTTTGGGAGAATGGAGCAAAGGTTGGTTTATTGTTGTTAAATTTTCCTATTGTAAATGGTTTGATTTGAGATAAAATAATAGCGTGATTTTAATAATGAGTGCGAAGGTGATCGAGGGTTAGATAGGTCGTTGGTTCTACTAACCCTAATCAAATTAACAATTTATAATACCTAAACTACCCTAATACGAGTATAGGGGTAAGTAAAGGGTCGAACCCAAAAGGACTAAGTGTATCAATCTATGCTAATTAGACTACTAGGAAAGCTTGTGAGGTAAAGAACGGTTCAACTAAACACTACTAAGAGCAAATAACTAAAACTAGGGAAAGTGGAATCCAATTACACCAATGCATTCAACAACATCAAACAATTAGATGAAAATGACCTCAATTAGGACGATTTACACAATTAACTCACTCTCGCGCAATTAAACATGTTAATAATCCTACTAAACTAATTCACTCTCGTGCAACTAGCCTAGCAAAGATATGGAGGAATTTAGGGTTCTCAAACAACTCACTTTCGCACAATTGATTGAAAACACAATTAAAAGCATAGAATCAATTAGCTAGAAAGATTCTAATCCATAAAAGCATCATCCATACACAATAATCAAGAAACAATTTCATACTAACCACAATCAATCATCAAATTAATTAACATAACCTTCATCCATTTCCCTAGAACAAAACCTAAACTAACATAATGAACAAAAATATGGAAAACAAGATAAAATAATAGTAAAAGCAAGAATCAACAACTAAACTAATTAAACTACTCAAATCAACAAATAAATAAGCAAAAACAATAATAAATGAAAGCAATAAAGGTGAGAGAAAGTTAGGAAAACTCATTGAATTTATGAGAGGAAAAATCCACAAATTTGCTTCTTCAAAATCCCAAAAACTCCATGAAAAATCCCATCTTTCTCTCTCTAAACTACTCCTAACCCTAAGAGAGAGAAAATAAAGGCTAAACTAATGTTAAGTGAATAAAAAATGTCGTGAGAAAATAACCCCAAAGGGGTATTTATAATACAAGGCTAAAATAAAATAAATTAAAAGAGAAAACTAAAAAGAAATAAAAACTAAACTAAAATAATTAAAATAACTAAACTTAAAAACCAAAAATAAAACTAAACTAAAAATAAAATGAAATAAAAGAAAATGAAAAGAAAAGAGGAAAACAGAAAACAAAACCCACAAATTCCCCAAAACAGAACCAACCCACGAAACCAAAAATCAGCTTCCCCCTTTCCTTCCCCTTTCGATCTTGGCTGCTCTGGTTTTCTATCCATCATCACCATCACGCATCATCAATCATCACTCAATCACCACCGTCAATCAACCACAATCATCTAGCATCTCCAAATCGTGGCCATCCAATTCTCATTAAAAATCACGTGAAAAGCTCGTGATTGACCCACGAATGTGCGCCTGCGAAGACACCGCGCAGAGGTTGCGCATAGCTTCTGCCTCGACTCTGAATTTGGACTCCAATCGTGTGCTCTTTCTGACAGGGGGTGCGCGGCCGCGATGATATGGGTTGCTGTTATTGTTGTGGCTGGTGGTGTGAGAATCGCGTGGTGGTTGAAGGTTGCTGAGGGAGCAGGGGAGGTGCGATTGGAGGCGGTTTTGTGGTGGCTGGTGTTTGCTTGGGTAAATTGGTGGCGGTGGCTGGTGTAATGGTGGTGTTGCGAGGTGAAACAGGGGAGATGCGATTGCGAGGGAGTTTGGTTTAATTGGTGATTGATAGGCGATTGGCGGTTTTGGCGGAGGTTGATTGGAGGTGGCTGATGGTGTTGGTGTTGTTGACGGTTGTTGTCGCTGCTGTTGCTATTGGTGTTGTGATGTGTGGTGGTGATTGGAGGTGGTTGTTGTGAGGGTGAGTGAGCAGGGGTGGCGAATTGGTTGGTGCGTGAATTGGTTGCGGTTTTGGTGGTGTTGGGTTGGTTGTGGCTAAAGATGGTGGTGTGCGGCTGGTGGTTAATTGATTGTTGGGGTTTGCGTGAGGAAGCAGGGGAAGGTGATTGGAGGTGGTGTGTTTGTTGCTGTTGCAGTTGGTGATGGAGATGGTGTGGTGGAGGTTAAGGGATGGTGTGGTGTAGGTTAAGAGGTGGGCAGCAGCTAGGTCGGTTAGGGGCATTGTGAAGTTTGCTTGAACCTTGGACCCCGAACACAAGCTTGACTTTGAAACCCGGAACGCCTACAACCAAAAAAAACACGAGGGTGAAATGGAAAATAAAATAAATAAAATAAAGTAAAATAAAATAAGATAAATAAAGTAAAATAAAATAAAATAAAATGCTAAAACTAAAGAAATAATAAAATGAAATGAAATGAAATAAAATAAAAATACGAAACTAAAATAAATAAGAAAAATGAGATAAAAAGAGAAATTATTAAAAATATAAACTAACGACTTAAACTACAAACATTAAAAGAAAGAAAAATAAAACACGAAAATAAACTAAAAACTATAGAAAATTACAAAAATACTCAAAATAAAGAATAAAAGACGAGAATAATAAAATAATAGAAATAAAGAACAAAATAGGCTAAATTATTGTAAGATAAGCCGGAAAGCGACTCAATAATCACCCTAAAAGTGACATAAAAGTCACTTATCAAACTCCCCCAAGCTAAACTTTTGCTCGTCCTCGAGCAAATTAACATGAAACATGAGAGAAGGAGAGTGATTTATTCAAGAAAATCTAAGACACTAAAGGAGACAAGAATGTACACTAACTCACTTTCGTAGGAATCACGGTCAATTTTAGCAACTAAAGACAAGCCCTTTAAACCCCTAGATCGCCCTAGAGGACGAGTGTGCTCTCGTGAGGGTGTCCTAAGAGTTTAACCCACAACTCTAAATAAAAACCAAGGCACGGCAATAAAAAGAAAAGAAAAAGAAACATAAAACGAGAAAGAAAAACACAAGTTCATATTTGGACAAGAGATTGGAACAAACACCGATGGAAGCAAACCTTTCTAAATAGACAAATGTATGCACGTTCCAAGATGTCAATGGTTGATTGAAACATAACATATGCTAAGCATAGAGAACTAATGAGGACTCAATCCACCCTAGCCCCAACCAATCGGGCCGCGTTCTCTCCACTAGCTTCAAATCAACCCTTAAGCTAGCTTCTCATGATTCCTCGAAGGAACCGGAAAAAGATAAAGAAATGAAAAACTTTGAGAAGGTAATCCCGACATCTCAACTATGCACACTCTCTCCATAGGTTTGAAGTCTATCTCCCTCCACCGTTCTTTGACCTAACCCTACTAAAGTCTAAGGGTCTTTTATTGGGTTGTAACATAAGGCTAAGGGTTAAGGCGGGGTAAAAATTTGAAAATTTTGGTGATATTTCCTAAGTGAAGCAAAAGAGTGGCCTACTCTCAAAAACAAACTCAAGAAATCGCAAAATATCAAACAAAAATACCAATAATGCCAACTCCCCCAAGCTTACTCAACACTAACACACAATATATACAAAAAAAAAATGAAGGAACGCTCCCTCCCCCCAAGCTTGAACGAAGCATTGTCCTCAATGCTTAAACAAGGGAAGAAAACGAAACCAAATTAAAATATATTTGTGTTTATTTGTTTCTTTTTATTTTTTTTTTATTTTATTTTATTATGTGTCCTTGCCTTTTTCTAACCATGGACGGCTTTTTCTTGAAATTTCATTTGATTTTCTTGAATTGCATCTTTCTTCTCGAACCTTTTGCATTTTCTTTTCAAGCTCAACTTTCAATACCGTACTGAAACCAATTCACAAAGTTTTCTTGCTCATGATCAACACTCTCAAAACTCAAACCTCACATGCCTATGCTTCACTAACTAAAAGGGTTGGTAAACATAGGCCATTGGGTTTGTAATGCGGTTTAAACATGAGCGGGAAACATTAGGCTCAAATTGGTTAATAAGTAGGTTGATGCAAAGTAGAAAACCAAATTTGTAACAAAATAAAAAGAAGATAAAGAAAAAATGAGAAAAGGTGCCCTTTTCCTCCCCTAGAGAGGCCCGGTCGCGATCTTGGGAGCTAGAGGTCAAAACAAGGATTAAGACATGCATAGTCAAGGATCCTAAATAGCCGCTCAACAAGGTGGTGAAGGCTAGAACAAATGAAGCTCACAAGGGATTATAACCAAACAAATACCAACCAAGTGTTTCAAATCCACTATAGAGAGCAACTCCATCTTACCACATTCCCGTGAACTAAGGATTCATGGACCCCTAAAAGTTCTTAAACCGGCTACCTTAGCATATAGTATCCTAGAGTCAACCAATGACACTCTCAAACCGTGCATACATTCACCACTTAGGAAGAAAAACATTCAAGAATGCAATTTCAAAATAAGATGTCCAAAATAAGAACAAACAAAACACATTTTGCCAAAATTACCTTGAAAGTAAACAAAAATCTTTTTGGACTTTTCAAAATATAAGAAAAGACATGAAAATGCATATACTCAAGTGCATGGCATAAATGACCAACATTCTACCCAAGCATGATAGAATACCCTCCCCCAAGCTTGAATGAGACAATATACTCAAACATAAACCAAATAATCCATGGGAGGGGAAAAGAAAGAAATCAATCCAACAAACCAACACAAGTCCAACGAGTCACCAACCATTAGAGAAAGAGCTAGGAAAGATATTATCGGATATTGGTGGGTGTAATTACCCGCAAATGAACCAATTTAACCTTTCAAAGCCGATTTCCTCTTGAATTGAATCTCGATTTCCATATGCTAGCAAAAATAGGCATCAAACTTCCTTGATTCTTGATCCAAACCAATGCATTAGTGTATATCAAGTCATGTACCTAGCAAAAGGACACACAAACATTTCCATGAGAGAAAATCTAATCTAAAAAGAAAAGAAAATGAAAGCAATAAAAGCCTCGGGTTACTTCCCGAGAAAGGCTTGTTTAACGTCCAAGCGAGACCGCTCTAGTAAATAATATTGCAACGAACGCAAGAGCTTATCAAATGCACTACTACACATCTCATATGATAACAAGTAGGCAAATGACGAGAGGAGGACGTGCAACAAGATTATTGCACGTAAATGAGGAGGAAGTTGCCAAAAGAAAGAAGAAAAATCAAAAGAAAAATCGAGAAAGTAAGAAGAGAAAGAAGAAGAAAAAAAAGGAAAAGAATAAAAAGGCAAAACCTCCTCAAAATCTTTTTGGGTGGCATAATCACCCATTTCCTCAATGATGGGAGGATGAGAAGGAAAAGTCTCATCAAACAAGAGAGGTTCCTCAATAGGCTCTAAGACAAAAGAGGGGAGGAACATAGGATAGTAGGGGATGTGGTCAAATTTCCTTGAGAAAGGGACATGAGGAAGGGGAGGAGAAACAATGGATTCACAAAGCCTCACATCACCAATGAGGGCATGAAAATCAATCATAGAATCCTCAAAAGAGCACTCATGACTCACATCTCCCTCAAACAAAAACTCTCCAATAGAAACAACCTCATCCTCCTCTCTATCACAACGATGAACAACAACTCCCTCAAGATCCTCAAATCCTAGAGTCTCTAAACCATGCATGAAAGGATAAAGGTTTCTCTCAAATTCATCCCTTTCCCATGAAGCATTGCCAATGAACTCTTTCAAGAGGCTATAATGATTTGTTACACCTTCAATAAACATACTAGCCATAACCTCAAATGAGTCCAAAGACTCATGGATAGATGGGTCACAAACATGCAAGGTAGACTCATCAAGATGGGGAAGGGGGTTGGAAACCTCGAAATCGACAATTTCTTCATTCACAACTCTTCCACCATCACTCAAGGGACTCTCAATCTCTCTTGATTGCTCAAACTCATCATCATCATCCTCATGAAATCCCTCATTCAAAATTGAATATGGCTCACTCACATCCTCACCAAGGGAAGCTCTTAAAGGGGGTAAATAAGGGGAAGGATGGCATTCAAGCTCAAATGGGGAATGAAAAGGATCAAAATCCTCAAAAATCCCCTCATCACAAGAAAATCTCGCCTTAACTTCACACCCTTGGCCCACATCATTCTCAAAAACACTCTCACACTCCAAATGAGGTGCCTCACATCCATTTACATCAACCAAAGCACTCATCACTTGGGCAAGCCTCACTTCTCTCAATTTTTGTTCCTCTTGAAGCTCTTGGAGTTGTTGGGTGAGATATTGCATTTGAGAAAGAATTTGGGCTTCAATGTTATTGGGTTGAGGTTCATGATCAAAGTCAAATTGCACATCATCAAAATTAGCACAAGCCTCATCAAAATGAGCATAAGGGGGAAAGGTGTCAATTTGCATACTTGGATTATCACTAGGCACATAAGAAGTATCAAGAGAATTCATGCAAAAATTAAAAGAATCTTGGCATTGAGAATCAAAGTAAGAAACATGAGATTCTCTATCTAAAGAATCCTTAGCAAGCCATGTGAAGAAATCCCACGCATCATGCATAGACAAATGACAAAATCTACCATTATTCATGTCCTCAACCATTCCCCTAGTATACTCATTCATGCCCCAATAAGCTATATCACAAGCATCATTAAGAGAACACCCATGGTAACTAAGAAAACCATCTAGTCTTTCAAAGTAAGCATAAAAGGGTTCACCATCAAATTGAGGGAAGGATAAGCATGCCATTTTTATACAAAGAACAAAGAAAAGCAAACACAAATCAAATTATATACAAGAACCTAGTTAATCTAATCAACACAAACTAATGAATGCCTTAGTCCCCGGCAACGGCGCCAAAATTTGATCGAGGGTTAGATAGGTCGTTGGTTCTACTAACCCTAATCAAATTAACAATTTATAATACCTAAACTACCCTAATACGAGTATAGGGGTAAGTAAAGGGTCGAACCCAAAAGGACTAAGTGTATCAATCTATGCTAATTAGACTACTAGGAAAGCTTGTGAGGTAAAGAACGGTTCAACTAAACACTACTAAGAGCAAATAACTAAAACTAGGGAAAGTGGAATCCAATTACACCAATGCATTCAACAACATCAAACAATTAGATGAAAATGACCTCAATTAGGACGATTTACACAATTAACTCACTCTCGCGCAATTAAACATGTTAATAATCCTACTAAACTAATTCACTCTCGTGCAACTAGCCTAGCAAAGATATGGAGGAATTTAGGGTTCTCAAACAACTCACTTTCGCACAATTGATTGAAAACACAATTAAAAGCATAGAATCAATTAGCTAGAAAGATTCTAATCCATAAAAGCATCATCCATACACAATAATCAAGAAACAATTTCATACTAACCACAATCAATCATCAAATTAATTAACATAACCTTCATCCATTTCCCTAGAACAAAACCTAAACTAAGATAATGAACAAAAATATGGAAAACAAGATAAAATAATAGTAAAAGCAAGAATCAACAACTAAACTAATTAAACTACTCAAATCAACAAATAAATAAGCAAAAACAATAATAAATGAAAGCAATAAAGGTGAGAGAAAGTTAGGAAAACTCATTGAATTTATGAGAGGAAAAATCCACAAATTTGCTTCTTCAAAATCCCAAAAACTCCATGAAAAATCCCATCTTTCTCTCTCTAAACTACTCCTAACCCTAAGAGAGAGAAAATAAAGGCTAAACTAATGTTAAGTGAATAAAAAATGTCGTGAGAAAATAACCCCAAAGGGGTATTTATAATACAAGGCTAAAATAAAATAAATTAAAAGAGAAAACTAAAAAGAAATAAAAACTAAACTAAAATAATTAAAATAACTAAACTTAAAAACCAAAAATAAAACTAAACTAAAAATAAAATGAAATAAAAGAAAATGAAAAGAAAAGAGGAAAACAGAAAACAAAACCCACAAATTCCCCAAAACAGAACCAACCCACGAAACCAAAAATCAGCTTCCCCCTTTCCTTCCCCTTTCGATCTTGGCTGCTCTGGTTTTCTATCCATCATCACCATCACGCATCATCAATCATCACTCAATCACCACCGTCAATCAACCACAATCATCTAGCATCTCCAAATCGTGGCCATCCAATTCTCATTAAAAATCACGTGAAAAGCTCGTGATTGACCCACGAATGCGCGCCTGCGAAGACACCGCGCAGAGGTTGCGCATAGCTTCTGCCTCGACTCTGAATTTGGACTCCAATCGTGTGCTCTTTCTGACAGGGGGTGCGCGGCCGCGATGATATGGGTTGCTGTTATTGTTGTGGCTGGTGGTGTGAGAATCGCGTGGTGGTTGAAGGTTGCTGAGGGAGCAGGGGAGGTGCGATTGGAGGCGGTTTTGTGGTGGCTGGTGTTTGCTTGGGTAAATTGGTGGCGGTGGCTGGTGTAATGGTGGTGTTGCGAGGTGAAACAGGGGAGATGCGATTGCGAGGGAGTTTGGTTTAATTGGTGATTGATAGGCGATTGGCGGTTTTGGCGGAGGTTGATTGGAGGTGGCTGATGGTGTTGGTGTTGTTGACG
Source organism: Chenopodium formosanum (assembly GCA_024500155.1). Classification (NCBI taxonomy): domain Eukaryota; kingdom Viridiplantae; phylum Streptophyta; class Magnoliopsida; order Caryophyllales; family Amaranthaceae; genus Chenopodium; species Chenopodium formosanum. Next base: position 25,078,675 of record CM044880.1, read on the forward strand.
GTTGTTGTCGCTGCTGTTGCTATTGGTGTTGTGATGTGTGGTGGTGATTGGAGGTGGTTGTTGTGAGGGTGAGTGAGCAGGGGTGGCGAATTGGTTGGTGCGTGAATTGGTTGCGGTTTTGGTGGTGTTGGGTTGGTTGTGGCTAAAGATGGTGGTGTGCGGCTGGTGGTTAATTGATTGTTGGGGTTTGCGTGAGGAAGCAGGGGAAGGTGATTGGAGGTGGTGTGTTTGTTGCTGTTGCAGTTGGTGATGGAGATGGTGTGGTGGAGGTTAAGGGATGGTGTGGTGTAGGTTAGGAGGTGGGCAGCAGCTAGGTCGGTTAGGGGCATTGTGAAGTTTGCTTGAACCTTGGACCCCGAACACAAGCTTGACTTTGAAACCCGGAACGCCTACAACCAAAAACAACACGAGGGTGAAATGGAAAATAAAATAAATAAAATAAAGTAAAATAAAATAAGATAAATAAAATAAAATAAAATAAAATAAAATGCTAAAACTAAAGAAATAATAAAATGAAATGAAATGAAATAAAATAAAAATACAAAACTAAAATAAATAAGAAAAATGAGATAAAAAGAGAAATTATTAAAAATATAAACTAACGACTTAAACTACAAACATTAAAAGAAAGAAAAATAAAATAAAACACGAAAATAAACTAAAAACTATAGAAAATTACAAAAATACTCAAAATAAAGAATAAAAGACGAGAATAATAAAATAATAGAAATAAAGAACAAAATAGGCTAAATTATTGTAAGATAAGCCGGAAAGCGACTCAATAATCACCCTAAAAGTGACATAAAAGTCACTTATCACAAGGGAATCGAATTATCTCTTGAGGTAGACATATAGCTGTAAAAGTTTATTTAATTACCAAGAAACTAATTTAACGAAACCAAACTGAATTACATAAATATAATTATATGATCAATCAAATGCATAAAAGCTAATTAAATCTTCTATGATTATTTCAATAAGGATCTTGCTAACGAACACCCCCGGGGCTTCAGATAAGCATTTAAAATATTACTTAACTAGTATAATTCCCGTGTGATGCACGGTTTAAAAATCAAAATTTTAATTTCATAAAAACGAAACAAAAATAATTCAATTAGTAAAAATCGACATATTTACATTAACAAATTAATTATTAAAATTCTATTCACGAATCACCACAATAATGGTCAATATATTTTTTACGGAATGTGATATGAAAATATTTTATTGTTGTTATTTTATTCCTTTTCATTTTTTATATTGTTATTTTATTGATTAAAAATGATAAAATATGCACTACACAAGCTAAGGAAAGTCGTTTCCTGTTACCCGTAGTCTATAGAGGGATTCAAAACTAAAATTTTATCGTCATATTAATCGGTTCAATAGTTATGCAATATAATATCTATTTATCCATTATAACCACCAAATCTATAGACATAATTTTATCATTATGCAGTATACAAGCTAAGTACCCTTATATCTTATCTACCTGTACATATTTTGTCTAAGCATTGTGCTAAAAAAATCACATAACAGTCGCACAACCTAAAACTGAGTGAATATACAACACAAATATGTATGTATAGATCGATATTGATAAATAATATATGAATTAGCTAGTAATAACACAATTTTTTATATGCGGCCTGTAATACCATGCGACAGGGGTTACTTGAGTTTCTCGGTTAGGGGTTACTTAAGTTTTCGGGGTTACTTGAGTTTCTTGGTCAGGGGTTACTCGAGTTTCTCGGTCAGGGGTTACTCGAGTCACAATTTTTTGAATGCGGCCTGACCGAGAAACTCGAGTAAGCCCTGATTGAGAAACTTGTGTAACCCCTGACTGAGTAAACTTTAACTGAGAAAATCCCTCGAGTAACTCTTGTCCGAACCTCTCAAGTCATTACTAATCGAGTAACTCAAGTAACCTCTGACCGAGTAACTCCTAACTGAAAAACTCAAGTAAGTCCTGACCGAGTAACTCAAGTAACCCTTGACTTAAAAACTCAAGTAACCCCTGATCGAGTAACCCTGACTGAAAAACTTAAGTAACCCCTAAAAAAAAAAAAAAAACAAAAAAACTCGAGAAACTCCTACCGCATGGTGTGTCTTGTTGCACCAAAAATTGCTATAGTAATAATGGACTTATTTACATTAACAAATTAATTATTAAAGTATTCACTAACAATAATGGCTTATACAAATATTAAGGAATGTGATATGAATAGTACTTTGTCATTTGTATTTCTTATATTTTACTTCTTTTTTATTTCTTATATTGTTATTTAATTAATTGAAAAACCAATAACTTGTGAAAAGAAAAACCGAATAAATTATTATGTTCTATCAAAGAAAAGTTTTTTTCTATCTCCTGTGGAGGGAATTAAAACTAAAATTTTCTTGTCATATTAACCGATTTAGGGTGTGTTTTATTCACCTAATTTGAACTTTTCTCTTTTAATTATTAGACCTTAACATCTTATCAAAACTTATTCTAGTTGTAATTTGTACTTGGGTAACCTTTATTAAAACTTATTAAACTAAATTGAATTTATCTGAACTTAATTCAACTTATTACGCTTGAAATAAGTGAAAATAAAGTGAACAAAACAGACCCTGATAGTTGTACAACCTAATATCTATTTTACCCATCATATTTACTAAATCTTTTTTTTTTTTTTTTGAAGAATACTAAACCTTTATTGACACAATAAGAACCTTATATCTTACCTACATATATACTTTCCTAAGCATTGTGCCAAAAACTTTTACATAGTAGTCGTACGATAACCAATTGATTGAATATATAACATAAATATATAGATGTAGATCAATATTGAAAACTAACATTTGAATAAAAGATACGGAGTATTTATTACTTGTAAGATTTATATGAATGAAAGACATAATTCATCATCAACTAATCAATCATGTTGGTAATGTATTTTTTTATGACCTGTATTCTAATAAATATGAATGAATAAAAAAATTATAGCATATAGGTATGAATAAATTATATAAATTTAAAATATGATGAAAATTGAATGATTATAAAAATGAGAATAATCTTCATATATTACATACGGAGTAATATTTAATTATTAATTATAGAATTGTATGGAATATTTAATAGTTATCATGTATGCATAAATATTTGGAATTCATTTTCAATATTTAGAATCAATCAAATTCAATCAAATTTATTTTTAAATCTATAAAATTTATATATTAAAAACTAACCAAAAATATTATGTAATATATTATGAAAATTTTACATATCATATTACAGATATAAGATAAGAGAGACATAAAATGACACTTGTTAGCTCTCATTGATCCACTTGTCATAAATTTTTGCATAAATTTTTCTTATTTAATACTTCGTATATAGTACTACAAATATAAGATATAAATCGAACACTCAAAATTACCCGACCTTGCCGAATGCGACTCAAACACTCAAAATTGACACCTCTAAGATCCACATTGATTCGCTTGTCATAATTTTTTGGCACAATTTTTGCTAACAATTAACTTTTCTTCTTTGCAAAATGATTAATAAGTATTTAGCATTTATTTATCATATAATCTCAAAATATCCAAAGTCATATATTTAATCGATCATTATTTATATCATAATGTTTGGAGGAAAAAAAAAACACTCAACTCGATTCCTTAAACAGTCGTTTAACGCAACTACTTAGTAAAGAATTAAGAAGAATATCATACATTAATAATACTCTGAAATATGAATAGATGATATGCATTAAGTCATATACAAAATACAGATATAAATAGAGTAATATTTTTATTTTCAATTATTTACCATAATTGAATTTAGTTGCTTTATCTTTTGTGCTTCATATATATTTTTTTTTATTGTTTTACTATTTTAAGAGAAGCGAATCAGAGACAGACATTTGGCAGCTTGCAAGGAATAATTTCAAGCCATTAAAATCCCACTAGCTTGAACCCCACTGTGATCATACATTAAAGTACGGTGGCGTCCAAAAGGGAAGAAGATAGAGCAAAAGAGTCGCCAACAAGTTTTTAAGGAACTTGTAAACCGTTCACGAGGTGAAGGTTACACCCCTTAACGATCCAAGAGATCGTCAACTCCATAAGGTCATGAACCAAATAAGGGTTCGGGGATGGAGGTACAAATCCAACCTAAAAGAGATTGAACCTGCCCTAACAATAGGCCTCTACTTTATTCTGCTCGTATTCATGTGCGCTTTCCAATTATCATGCAATCAATAGGATTAACCATAAACCTGTTTAATCTATGTTGGTTGAATATTAATGCACAAATAAACTATTATTGGCGATCACTTGAATTATAATCACAATTAACCTTAAACAAGATTATTAATTATCTTATTAAGCGTGATTGCAAGTACCAATTCCCTTTAACATGCATAAAAGGTGATCAAGCAATAATAATAAAAATCAAGCAACATAATAAACAATCAACATCATTAATAATAATATCAATCATAATCGTAATCATGTTAAGGCATAGCAAGATCCTAGGCATGATACTAACAAGATTAATAACAAACCCTAGCATGTCACTAAACAATAAAAATCAAATCTTTAGCCCTAACATGATACTAATAATCATAAATATTAGGAAGAATATAGGAAGCATCGTACTTTTAATCATACTTGATATTAAAGTTACCCTAGACATGATATTAGGAATCAAAATAACAATCCAAGCATGATTTCTACATCATAATATCAATTAAACCATTAAAGTACTTGCTTGGATGCCTCGTACCTCTTTCTACTAACAAAATACACACGTTAGTAACTTCAAGGAAAATAATAATCAAACAATTAAATTAAATAATTGAAAGAGAGATTTGGGACCAAACCCTCAGAAATTAAACCTTTCACGTCTAGGGCGAAGGCAACTTCGAATATGGCTAGGTGTTTCTAGATCTTGTGAATGCGGAATTTTGTATGAAAAAGCAAAAAAGAATTGAATGCTAAAGAATACTTGAGAATGAGAGAATACAATTCGATGATCCATGAAAACGGAGTTTTTGATACGATATTTATAGAGAAAATCATCCAAAAAAGATAATTTAACAAAACAGAGTCTGAAGATCACAAAACAGGATTGGCGCCAACCCTGGCTAGCTGGCGCCAGGCACCAGTGGCTAGCGCCAGGCGCCAAGCACCAGTGGCTAGCGCCAGGCGCCAAGCCTGGTTCCAGGCGCCAAGGCCTGGGGTTGGACGCCAAATTGGATTTCAACGCGTTTTTGAAAATCTGATAAATTTCCCGTACTGGAAGATAAAATAATATAATTCCTTCAAAAATGCTATTTGATCTTGATTAAAACTCTGAAAAGTCAACAAAGTCAACTTATCAATGCTAATTAAATTAGGAATGAAAAGAACCTTCTAGAAGATTCTAGAAGACTAAAATCATTCCTAATTGAATTAGGAATGATAAATCATATTAGGCCCTCCCCTAGATCATTGGGCCGTACATAAAGCTCAAACCGGGCCCAGTTTAGTAAATTGGCCATAACTTCCTCAATATTCATCGGAATTGGGCTTATAATATATCGTTGGAAAGGTCTTTGTAAGCCCCATCCAACTAAACCACTATTGGACCCATATCATGGACCAATTTTAACTGGATTGGCTGTTTTCTTAAAATAAAGTTTTCAAAATCAGGGAGAAGAGAAAAGAAATAAAACTTTTCCGCAACACTAGACCTTTCCACACTTCGTTTCATTCGATTATGATTCAACGTGAAAGGCACTCATCACCGGGTTTGGTTTTGGGGAGACACAAATGGGTGTCTACACAGCTCCACATTGATCCGCTTCTCTTTTAGTATAATATATAGATAGATAGATAGAAGTGATATTAATTTAGGAAAACAAGACAAAATCACGCGTCGATCAGTGTAATTAATGTTAATTTAATCTTTCTACTTTTAGCTAGCTTATTCAACGCCTCAAAGCGTTCGTTAGCTTTTCTCTTTCAATAAATATTTTGGTATTTTATTTCACAATAATATTATTAGACAATTTTCATACACTAAATTTTTTACACATACTAAAATAGTGTAGAAAAGTTGAGTTGATAATAATACTAAAAATTACCGTGCGTGGCACGAGACCTAACCTAATAATTACGGAGTAGTAAATTTGGTGCTTGCTAGTGATAGGACTAGAACTTTACAGTTTATAGCAGCTTGAGCAAAAAGAAACCCAAACTCCGCCTATTAATTCCGCCTCTTTCCCAATTTCTCCACACACACTCTCTCTCTCCTCCCAGAATTCTGAACTCGATAAAGTCTATAGAGAGAATCTAACAGAACTCAAACTCCTCAAGTTTCCTACACTCGCAATCTTCCGATTCGAACCCTAATTTTCTCTCTCCTAGGGTTTCACTCGCGATCATGGACCCTGAGCCGAGCAATACTGGAGCCGGCAACCCTAGCGCCAATCGCAATGAAGCTTCAACCAAGGTTCCTTCGAAGGACCCTAAAAAGAAGGATGACAAGAAGGAGGAAGATCTCGTAATTTTATTTCTTCAATTGTTGATTTCGCTCTAATTTTGTGTTTTTGGTGTTTGAATTAATCGATAAGTTGTTTTGGGTATTTGTTATTTTGTTGCAATTATTTGATGTTGCTATTGAATGTAGTCGGAGGAGGACTTGGCTTTGAAGCAGCAGTTGGAGTTATACGTCGAGCGGGTTCAGGATCCCGATCCCGGGCTGCAAAGAGTAGCTCTAGAGAGTATGAGGTAACTTCCTTTTGCAAATTGTTTTGTAGTTTTCGGTTTCTGGTAGTCGGTACTAGTGGAATTCTATGGAAGTGGAGAACTATGTTTGAAGGAATTACTGATTTCATTATAGTTGGTGTTGTGCTCAAGGATAGATTGTGGGGTTCTTTTGACATAATTAAATTAGGTAGCTTTAGCGAAAAGAGAATGTAATGAATGCATAGAGAATTTCCATTGAAAAACCGAAAGAATTAGGTTAATGGTTGATTTTGTGGGAGTGATGGTGTCTTGATCGACAGTTTCATTGTAGTAGGTGTTGTGCTCAAGGATAGATTGTGGGGTTCCATTGACATTATTAAATTAGTTAGCTTTAGTGAAAACAGAATGTAATATGAATGTGTAGGGATTTCCATTGAAATGAAACTGCAGGAATTAGATTAATGGTTGATTTTGTGGTAATGATGGTGTCTTGATTGACAGTTTTAGCACTGAATTGTCGTTGTAATTGCCATTACGGCCATTGATGACATAGAAACATTATTGTGGGAGAAAGTGGTTCTTGTTGAGTGTCATGTAATCATGTATTTTCTACGTCTGTCCCAATTGAACATATTAGGAATTAAGGAAAGCAAAGAAAGAGCTGTACTTCGGTTAAAGTTGGAAAATTAATACATTTCTTCCCCTCTTTTAATTGCAACATACAGCTAATAAAAGGACTCATTTTATTATGACCCTGAGTTCTTTTTATCAATTCTAATATTTGTTACATCTTAGATCCTCTTAAGGTAGACTCCTTGTAAATCTAATAGTTCTCCATTTATTAGAATTGTAGAAATAATGAAAAATCAGCATTATAAAATTTTATTTTAATATCAATTAGTAAGACTTGTAAATCATTAAATCTATACTAATATATTAAAAGGTGTTTCTAAGAACGTCAATGTGCCACGTAATCCCTAACCTTCAACCTCTTATAATAAAGATGACTATTTAACCATCTAAGCCAACATCAATTATGTTATTAATATGTAAAAAAAAAATCATATAAGTGCAAACCACGGGGTTCAATAAAAAAATTAAAAAAAAAAGCTCAAAGAATTATTCTATTTTGGTTTGAATGAATGAATGATAGTTGTAGTTTTGAAAACTTTTTTAAAAAATGATCAATTGCTCGTCTACAATAGTAGCAACTCGGGCACCGGGCTTCTCACTAGTTAAAGTCAATTATAATAAAGTTAGTTTAATTAGAATGAGTTATTTAAATTTTTGTTTTGAAATTTGAATTCATTTAATGCAATACATGATTTATCAAAAGTTCATAGTAACAAACCTTTTATTTAATTTTTTAATTGTAAAAATTGTTTATTTTTTTTTTTTATAATTTAAGAGATAATTACCAATTTAAAAAACAATAGCCAATCATATTGTAACAAACTTTCTTTTAGAAGATAAAAAAAATGTAAAAACAAATAACAAACTTTGGGTGGGAATTTTTTTTGCTGGGAAAGTGACACGTGTATTAGGGGATAATATCAATGATTACTTTAGTAGTATTGATATTAAATGAAATTGAAATTCATAGCCCTTCTAATAGCATGCATGGTAAGGGTTTTTTTTTTTTTTTTTTTTTATTTTTATTTTATTTTTATTTTTTTATTTTTTATTTTTTGCTTGGAAACGGATTCAATTAAACATTAACGTTTCCAAATGCTTGGTTAGAAAGTTTGAGTTACAGTTACCATTAACTAGAGGTAATGGATTCCACCTATTTGTTATTTCTCTAAAACCTAAGGTAATAACTACCTTTACCCTTCTCAAACAAAAAGAAAGAAAGTTAAGTGATTACTCTCCGTGGTTTAACCAAACAAATGAAAAGCTTAGGGTTTAATGATTCCTTTCCCCCTTTTATTTGTTTCCTTTCCATTTCGTTTCCAATATTCATACTAATCACCCCCTAAGTGTGAGAATCCATGCCCAAATTTAGTTATTTGTTATTGTTTGAAACTAACTATTAAAAAAGTGTTGTATTATCAATCAATAACTATATACTAAAAGACACACAAGCAATGACACGTATGTGTCAATTGTACGTGTCATTGCGGGTGTGTCTTTAGTTTTTTTTTTTAGTATAATTTTTTTATTTAAGAAAGTTATTTTGAAAAAAGTTTGTTTTTGTCAACAATATATACGAGCAATAATATTTGCCTTTCTTATGTTGATGTACAATTAATAACTACGGAGTAATAAAATAATAAATAATCATTTGTAAACTAATGTAATTATGATGGAATATTTTTAAGAATATAATTTCGATTAAATATACGTTAACCCATTTGCAAAAAATTATATTTATATTTTTCTATAGAGAAATCACTATATTATAAAAATTGAGAAATATCAAAATTATAAATTAATTTAATACATAAATGGACTGCATTCTTCTTATTTATTTCTTTTACTAAATAGTCCAACATTTTTTGAAGCATTAAATAGTCCAACATAATACGCTCTTTTTCATTTTATTAAACCGTAGAAAAAAATAATTGTGACTATTTTAAAAAATAACATTGATACAGAGTAATTAATCTATTTTAAAAAACATATAGAGTAATTAAAATAGCCGTGTGTAGCACGGACCTAACCTAGTATATATAAAAAAAGAAACGTACATATCACTTAAAAATTGTAGGTTCTGAAAGTAGCTGGGAACAATATTATCATCATCTGGAAAAGAGGTTCTATGTGAATATGTTGTAGCAACTTTCTGTAAATGAATGTGTTGGAGAATAGAGGAAGTATATAGCACCAATCGATTCTAGAGTCATCTTCTTTAGATAGATGCTTTTGAAAATAACCTAGAACAAGAAATATCTTTATCCATATAAGCGCTAGTCTGTGAATATGTTGTAGCAGGTATGATTTTGAAATTCACTATATTTTGTATTGTTGGTATTCACTATATTAGTATTGTTTTACAATTAACCTATGGTAGGTTATTTTTATCAGTTATTTGGTTAAATTAGAGTTATTCTTTGTTCTATATTTTGAACATATTATGTATGGCTTCCAATTTTGCAAGGTTTCAACTTTGTTTTTTATTATTTTTATTTATTTTATTTTTTTTAATTGTAATTGTAATTTATTAACTTTAATATTGCCAACATTAAAGTATAACTAGTTACTATATTTAATTACTGAGTAAGTTACCATATTGAGACAAATATAACTAGATCCTATGTGATCACATCATAGTGTAGTACACAAATAATATAAAAAGTGAGTATTATGCCACTAAGCAAAATGGAAGAAGCATATGTTGACAGAATTTTGTGATAAGTTATTTGATCTATGTGAAATTTCAATTTTGTAGGCAGGAGATTCGATCCGCGACAAGTTCTATGACTTCTGTCCCAAAGCCTTTGAAATTTCTCCGGCCACACTATGGGACTTTGAAAGCATTTTATGAAACAATGAGTGGTTCTGAATTGAAGGTACTGCTCTATTGAATCTTGGTAGGTCTTTCTTATTACCTGTATGTAGCCTTCATTCTAAAATTGATTGACTTTGCTTTTATTTTGATGAACGCAGGAATTTCTAGCTGATATACTATCTGTTTTGGCATTGACCATGTCAGCAGAGGGTGAACGGGTGAGTGCTTTCTAATCTTTTTTCTTAGTGTTTTGTAAGCAGGGTCAGGGACTTGACTGTGTTTGGCTTACTAAACTTGTCTTAGGTCCCATTAAGGCCATTATGCATGGATGTTGATTCATGAGATTATATACTGTAAATTTGGCTTTTGTTCTAATTGATATATGTAAGCAAAGAGACACTTTTTTAAAACCAAATTACAGATTTTGATTTAAGAAGTTTTACGATTTTACCTATTCCTGAAAGTTCTTTACACTTACGCTGTACTCTATTTTGGCAGATTCCTTTTACTACATTACCTCCTTGCCTCACAATATTTACACCCTTCCACTTACTTTCTATTACTTTTTCCATTTTGTTTCTTACACCCACCAATGTTTTTACATAGTCTCGTAGTTTCTTCACAATTTTCTTATACCCACTTAACACATCAACACTCTCTCTCCAATTGCCTAAATGTGTGTGCATGCCTTTTTTTTTAATTTTATTTTTTATTTTATTTTTATTGCTATATATTGTGAGATTTTATACAATTAAGCAAAGATTTCAATAATTGAGCGATAATATATCTTATATTCTCTTCTTTTGGATTAGTCAGAAAGTAATATGGCTCATTGGAAATGAGAAATATATATTTGACTGTTTTGATTTATTATACTTTTTATTTTAAATAAAATAAAAATGAAGCTCATCATTCTTCCTTTGTATTAGTGGTTTATGTATATATTTTCAAACTATTTTAAGTTCAGTTCTATTCTGTATAAATCAATGTTAATCAGAAAAACTATTTTAAGTTATGTATGCCTTTTGTCAAGGTTGTACTGAAGGCTATGCCTTTTTAATACGGTGGTAGTGGTTGGTGATAGATTCTTAAACTTATGAACTACAAAAGCATAGGTCAAAATATTGATTTCTCCTTTTTTTCCTTGCCATAGAATCCCTTGGGTGGAATAGCTGATTTGGGTTTTCAATTATCCATGGGGTGTGTCATAGGGTAGGATGCTATATGGCAAGGTAGTACTGAATGCAATGCTTTTTTAATAGTATAATGTAGAAACAGGTGGCGCTTTCCGACTAGTAGTTTATTATTTAATGGTTTTTCTTCTTTCGAAGCATGCTTGCAAATGGACTATGTATTTAATGAGAGTGCTTATTTGATTTCTGATAATGATGCAATGTAAGCTTAAATTGAAAGTGTTGAGATTTATTTGTTCTTTTATTCTTGCAGGAGAGTTTGAAGTACAGGCTATTGGGATCTGAGGGTGATATTGGTTCATGGGGTCATGAATATGTGAGGTAACATTTTTTGTTTTAATATTTTTATTTGGTTTACTAGAAGTGTATCTCTTAGACCAATTATCTAGGGGCTCATGATCTTTGAGCATTTACTATTAGAGATGTGTAGTTTACTGCTCATGTTTTGGTAATAGCATTATTTTCATACATTTTGTGTTTTATGTTAGTGTACTTGACTCTTGGTACATAACATTGGTTGATGCTGTATTTTGACTTGAAAACTTTCATGCCGAAGAAGAAAATGTTAAATACTAGAGATAGCTGCAAATGTTTTATTTCAAATACTTGCAAAAAACCTCCATACCTAGGTTGTATCGCAATCCAGTACGGCTTGGACATTTCATGTCATTATTACGAAATCAGGGATAAGTGGAAGCTGTGATGCTTGGACTCAGCCCACCTCTCCTCTGTATCGGTGTCGACATGACACGCATGACTAACCCTCGTTCGGGTCGAATCCTTTGAAGAGAAAGGGGACTCGGAAGTTATGAACCCTAGCTATGAAATAGAATGTCAGATTCAAAACAAGAGCCAAAACCTTAGGTCTTTTGATCGGAAGGGATATACGACCACCGGGAAGACTTTGGTTTTTTTAATCAGGCAATGAGATTATGAATGCTTTGATATTTCTCCATTTTCAATTTTGTGCGTTTACATTATCTTTTGTCAAAATGAAATGACAATTGGGAAAGGCTTTCCTTTGACTTTTTCTACTTTATTTACTATATGATTTTATTACTTAACAATTTAAATTACTCTTTAAAAAAAATCCAAGGGTTTTTCTAAGCTATACCCCCAAGTTATTGAATTTCTAAGCTGTATCCATGCTTTTTTAAAGCTATAAGCTTTGCCCTCCACCTCACGATATTTTATCATCAATACTCTTTGATAGCCATTTTTGTTCACGAAAGTTAAGTTCTTTTATCAACAATGGTGTCGTGGCGTTATTAATTTGACACGTGTCCCGTTCTAATTGGTTTAACGCTTTACAAAAATTTTAAAAATCAGAAAATAAAATAAAAAATAAATGTTATTGTTAACATCAAAGGTTATTGTTAATAAAAATAGTTAGGTTGAGGGCTCAGCTTAGACGTTTAAAAAAGCATGGGCACAACTTAGAAACCGAGGAAGTTTGAGGGCATACCTTAGAAATAACCAAAACACAATTTAACTACAAATTTTAAGTTTGCTTGTACACATTCAAGTCCACGAGTCCATATCTAAAGTTTGGACTCTTTAATTTAGTGTTCCCATATCCTCAATTTTATAAATTTCCGAGTCTGACACTTAAACCTTGACCTGAGTCTGAGGATCCTAGAGTGGAAGCAACTCCATAGAAGTCATTTGTAGTTCTTCTTAACAAGAAGGCAGATAGGGGAATAAAGGTGGGGACTGGGGTGGCTGTAACCCTGAAGTTTATTTTATTCCCTTAAGTTTTACATGTTATGGATTGGTAAGTGGGGGTGGGCTGTATTTTTTTTCCCCCCCTTTTATTAACATTACTCGTACAATACTGTGGGTTGTGTACAATTTAAGGGGTGATGGGGCTTGGTTTTTATTTATTTATTTATTTATTTATTTTTTTTTTTTGGGGGGGGGGGGTTCTTAATGTCTTTATTGTTGTATGTACGCTATGTACCATGTCCAAAGTGATGGCGGTTTCCGTGTCTAAAATTCTGGAATTGACGTACTGGGTACTCGGATCCATACCCATATCGTATCCTCATTTTGTAACATAAGACTTCACCCCTCAAAGTTCAATTGGTTCAGCACTCTGGCCCACACCCTTTGCATTTTACAACTGCTTAACAATGTGAATACAAATGTCATCTATTCTGCTTCATGCTTTTGGTAAACAATATTTTTAAATATCGTATTTTTCCTGGGAACATTTAAGCCAAAGATGAGTTTGTAATTACTGGAGACAAGTGCAAACATTATATTCTAAATGATGTTAATTTTGTTCAATGTTCAGTCCCAACTTAATCACTCTTTGCACTTCACCATTGCTTAAAAATGAGCAATACTTGTCATCTGCAGTCTACTTCATACTTCTATGATCTTTGGTTTACTAATATCTCTTGTGTTCTTGGTGTGGTGTGTGCAGAAATTTGGCTGGAGAGATTGCACAAGAATACACAAAGCGTCAAGTAAGCTTCTTTGGTTTAATAATTATCTGACGGTGTGATCTTATACTTTGCATTATAAAAGTTTTTGAATTTTTGATCTATAATTGAGTCTACATCTTATTGGCTAGTGTGATCTCATTCTGTGCATCTTCTAGCTGCCCTTATTATGTGGTTTTTAATTAAGGAGCTTCCTGTTGGTGTTTGTGAGCTTGGTGAACTTAATGTTAATGTGTTAATGGTTTCAGAATGAGGATGCCCCTATTGATGATCTCATGGATCTTGTACAACAAATTATTGCTTTTCACATGAAGGTATTTTCCTGCATGTTTGAAGAAGTATATTTGAATTTGCTATGGCATTTTCTTCAGCAACCCTTTCTAAACATTTTTTTTACTAATGATAAATCTTCATTGTATTGCAGCACAATGCTGAGCCTGAAGCAGTTGATCTTCTCATGGAGGTACATGTTTATCTTGTTTGGATTTGCAGCTGTGCTTGAAAACATTAATACAATGTCGGTCTGTAATGTTTAGGTGGAGGATCTTGATTTGTTGCAAGAGCATGTCGATGATAAAAATTACAAAAGGACGTGTCTTTATTTGACTGCTGCAGCCAAGTAATATATTTACACCTTCCTCTTTAGTTGTCTCCATATGATTTTTGATTCGAGAGTCTGATCATATTCCTTATATCGTCTATGAATGATCAAAATGTTGTTTGTTGACTAGAATCATAAGATGTGAGTTGTCTAAACTGTGATTTTAATGCTAATTGATTACCATTTGAGTGTATCGGTATATGTATCACCTTGGTCCTTAGATTTTGCTTGCACAGCTCCATTGGCCCATTAATTTTGCCTGGATTATGTATGTGTTGTGGACGTGCTTTTATACGTATTTTATTTATTTATTATCTTTACATGTTTTCTTTACTGCTGTTCACATTTATGTTGTTACATTGGCAGATATCTTGCTAGCCCTGATGATATGCTGGTCCTTGATATTGCCCATTCTATATATATGAAATGTGAAGAGTATCCCTCTGCACTCCAGGTTTCATTATTCCTGGACAACTTGCAGGTTTGCCTCCCTTTCCTATCATTTCAAAAATTTCTCTCTATTGTTCCCCTACCTTTTTCTTCGTGGGTTAGAAGAATCATTGATTAATGCCAAACTGCCCATAAATTTTCAATTAGCCCAAATAAAAAGTATTTCTTACACTGCAAATCAACTCTTATCAATGTGGATATAAGTGGAAAAACTTGGGCCTTAATTAAATGGCTTGGACTTAGTATTGTGCAACTTAATATTGGGTGCTCATTATTTTCAACAGTCCTTGTGTTTGCTGGTGGAATGTTAATTTTGATTAAGCGGACTAGCAAACTGTCAAATGTATATAGGGCCTTTTAATTCTTGACGGGTTTTTAACCCTAAAAGTTGGTATAAGGTTGGATGGCGTATTTGTGTTCCCACTTCGACTGTGTATAGACTCTTATGTCCATTTTGTCTTGCAGTATGTTAAGCAGATTTTCACATCTTGTGAGGACCTCCTGCGGAAGAAGCAGTTTTGTTACATCCTTGCACGGCATGTAAGTGTTGAATTCTCCATTATCTTGAAGGCCTCTATTGGCTTTTGTCTGTCGAAGGCAATACCGCTCAAAAGAGTAGTCCAGTATTAGTCTCTTATTTTGACAATGCTTTGTATCTGTGCTCAGGTCTTTATCAGATTCTGTTCCTTGCACACTACTAATTTGATGTGAATGTCTTGTGTTTGTACACATCAGATATATAAGATCAGTGGATATGTTACTGATTTGGTTTAATTGCTAATAAAAATAATATTATGTCTTGGTTATTTTGGCCCTTTTGACATCTACGAATGTGCTCTATGGGTTATTTCAATTTTGGATTCTGTTTCCTGATTCTGTTGTAAGGTGATTATTGTGTAGCAATTTTGTTTTGTCTTGTACAGTTTGCATCTCACCCATGTTCTTTCTTTGTCATTGGTGTTTAGTGTGGAGTTAGTTGATTATGATTTGAAGATACTTATGAGCCTCTTTCAGGCTTGTATATTTTCTCTGTTACTGAGCAACTTTTTTTATCATGCAGGGTGTCTTATTTGAGCTCGATGATGACATGGTTTCAGATGATGATGAAAGGGAGCAAATGCAAGATATTATCAACAATTCTAAGTTGAGTGAAGGTTATTTGACCCTTGCTCGTGATATAGAGGTTATGGAAGCCAAATCACCTGAGGATATATATAAGGTAATATCTTATATGTGCTTTTACATCCATTTGATGCAATATACTCCATTCATTCCTGCTTTGGCTTTTGCAGTCGCAAATTCACATATTTGACCGTTTATATTTTTAAATACGAAAAGTAAAAACTTGAAATGTTGAAATTTTAAATGTATACCGAGACGATTCTAATAAGGTCCCACATTTTTATTTCCTTTGTTAATATAAATCATAAAATGCAGTCAAAAGCCATAAAGCTTATGCTAGTTAATTAGTCATGTGGATTATTCTCTTTCTATCTTTGTGCTTATGGTTGTTATAACTAAGCGTTTTAGGTTGCTGCTTCTTATTTTTAAGTAAAGGGTTCTATTTAGAGGATTAAATGCTTTATATATTTATATGTAGTAAACAAATTATTGTGATGTAAATTAGAAGGATTCCTTTTAACCAAATTGTTTAAAAATAGTGAGGGTATGTGACAATTTGGGGAAAATTAATTCTCAGTTTGACAATTTGGTAATATAAATAAAGCTCTAGTGACATAGGTAGAAAAAGTACTAGCGATGTAAGCCACAAAATGGGCCAAAAATGAGGTATATGTCAGTTGTCCTTTTTGTTTAGTAATTAACATTATTTCTTACAACATTTTCACACTTGTTAGTTGTTATAATGGTGTGAATTCAATTCACTTTTTTAGTGTAATACATTATTTCATTTGTGGCTTTCTCTATCACTTTATTTTATTAAAACTTCATGTACTATTGTCTACTGCACTCGTATGGCATTGCAATTACTTTTATTATCTCACATAAGCCGTTTATACTCCTCAATATACCATAGTTGCTATTTTTTTTGATTTTGTTCTTTAATAGTCCAAAATGTCCCTAATCACTTAATCAGCAATTAGAAATTGGAAAAATTGTCAAAATTAATACAACCTTTGACCCATTCTTTTTTAAAAATACAACCTTTTGATTATTTTGTAATAATATAACCTTTAGGGGGTGTTCATTTTAAACAAGACAAAATTGAATTTTCAATGGGTTTTGAGGTGGGAGAAGGGGAGGGGATATTCCCCCCTTCCCTATCCACACCACCAAAAACTCATCACCTCCCCTTTCCTAACCTCAAAATCCACCCAAAATTCGATTTTGTCTTCTTTTGAAATGAACACCCCCTAAAGGTTGTATTGTTACAAAATAATCTAAAGGTTGTATTATTAAAAAAGAACCGGTCAAATGTTGTATTATTTTTGGCAATTTTGTTTATGGTGAATTAGAAATCATCTAATTGTTGTTTTTTTATTCCGTGTCTTCTTCGTTGAAGCCATAAATAAAAAATGGGGAATAGGGGGTTAATGTAAGAGCTTATTGACATTAAAAGGGCGGGGTGATAAATTTCTAACTAAAATACAGAAAAAAGGGAACACATGGTTTTTTTTTTTTTTTTTTTTTTTTTTTTTTTTTTTTTTCCCTTAATTATTTTTATTAAAATATAAATTAAATTCTTTGTCAAATCCGTTGATCCAACACCTGGCCCAGTTTTGGCTTAATTGTCACCATCAATTTATGTTTCCGGAACTCATATTGTCTTTCTTACCAATGTCACTGAAAAATGTGGTAATCTACCCCCTTTTGTTTCTTTAAATGATATGTCGTTTGAGGTTATTTTACACAAGTTGTCGCTTACCCTTTTCTTAACCAATTTTATCTTTGAACAAATATGTTGATATTATATCATGTCCTTTTATTCATGCTGTTTAGTGCTGCTCTCTGATATGTATTTTGATTGTGCTATCATAGCATTGTGTGTGTGTGTGTGTGTGTGTGCCTGTCTATGTCTTAGGCAATCTATACATGCATATTTTGTTGCTTTAACATTTTTCTGAATAATTGCTTAATTGTTGTAAATGCTGATTGTATCCAATTTTTTTGCTGTTAGGCTCATTTACTTGATGGCCGTGCTAGTGCTGGTGCGACTGTTGACTCTGCCAGACAAAATCTGGCAGCTACATTTGTGAATGCATTTGTAAATGCCGGTTTTGGACAGGTATCGTATTCCATTATTTGGTCTTAACAGCTTTATGCCCTATAAATAGTGCTTAGGGCATGTTGTGGTGGTTGCTACAGGACAAACTGATGACTGGCCCTGCTGATTCCTCAACCGGGGGCTCTTCTGGGAATTGGCTATTTAAAAACAAAGAACACGGGAAAACTAGCGCTGCTGCGAGTTTGGTATGTGCTTTACCTTTTTTCCCTCTTTCTTTATGCATTTGTTTGCCAATTTTCTTTTATTTTTTTTTTATTTAAATAATTCTTGTATGGCAGGGTATGATCTTGCTTTGGGATGTTGATTCTGGACTTGCACAACTAGACAAGTACTTCCACAGTACTGACAATCACGTTATAGCGGGTGCATTACTTGGTGTTGGAATTGTGAACTGTGGTGTAAAGAATGATTGTGATCCAGTATGTTTAAGCAGAATCATCATTATACTTGAGCAACTTTTGAAGTATCTGCTGTTTTATGATATCCATTTTTCTTGTAGGCTCTGGCGCTTTTGGGGGATTATGTTGATAAAGAAGATCCAGCTATTCGGATTGGTGCCATTATGGGTTTGGGCATTACATATGCAAACACTCAGAATGAACAGGTATGTTCTGTGTGTGTGTGCACCTGCTTTATTAATACGGAGAAAGAAAATAGAAGACTAAAGGTTGTTTTTGAATTGATGGATTCAGGACATGTATCGAGTCTTAGTGGCTTACTGTGTTCAAACAGAATTAGACTTTCTTTCTATCAATAAAATAGAAACGGAAAAGTCTCACATTGTATCAATGTTGATCATGATTACAAAATGCAAAACTACTTATTCCTTCCATCCCAGCTAATGTGCTTATAGTTTTGGGTGTTATAAGCTTGTATTTAAAAAATGTGCCTCGTGTGCACCTAGAGTTACCTGCTTTGTGGTGTATTTCGTTCGCTGGTGTCATTCATGTAAGCAACGTGCACCTGACAAAGAAAATGGAACAATGGATTATCACAGTTGACTAATATGCATTTCTTGGGATGTAATCATCTTTTTTAGTTTTTTTTTTGGGCATAATTTTTAGACCAAGAGAATTGCCTACACCAACGTAGCAATACTTATCAGAGTTTCACAGCAGCAGCCAGTTTCACCCTACATTTTATGAACCGAAGCGGGAAATAGAAATGTGGAATTTTGAATCTAAAGAATAGAATAAGAGTAGACTGGCAAAAATTGTACTTACTCGTTACCAAGAACGTGCTGTCATCATAGTTGTCTAACTCGTTATGGCTGTCTGACAGGATACAGGCTGTGGCAGTAATGCTGTCTGGTTGTGATATTGTAGTTGTATTTGTTAGTGTGTCATAGTGCCTTCTATGAATTGATGTGCTTTTATCTATGCTTTAATAAATATCTGATGTTATAGTTGCCATCCGCAGATACGCAACAAGCTGACTCCGATTCTTGGGGACACGAAGGCTTCTCTTGATGTTATCACCTTCACTGCGATTTCCCTTGGTTTGGTTTTTGTTGGTTCCTGTAATGAAGAGGTTGCACAGGCAATTATATTTGCATTAATGGATAGGAGCGAGTCTGATTTAGGGGAGCCACTTGCGAGGCTTCTGCCTTTGGGCCTTGGTCTTTTGTATTTAGGGAAGCAGGTAACTTTTAATTAGTGCAATTATAATTTAATGATTTAATTGGTCCCCCTCACCCCTTATACTGAGTAGATGCCCACTATTTTAAGCATTCTCTTATGGCTGGTTTGATTCAAGGTTACAAATTAAGGTGATTTTGTGTTTAATCTTTACATGCAACACCCCATGTAAAGATAATAGCATCTTAAAGCCCAGGTAGGTAATGAATGGTAGTAGCTAGTAGAAATAAGTTTAGAAAGGTAACCTCCCTTCAGAAGTTGGTGTTCATTATGATTGTCATTGATATATACTAAAAACTTCGCACCAATTCCTGACTGTAATCCAAAGATTTATGATTCAGTACCGAATGAGCTGTTAGAGCTTGTATATTTGATTATTGCTTCGTAGCATTTGACATTTTTTTGAGGACTTCTGCTCCACAAAATTTCACATAATCCCGACTATAATTCCAAGTTTATTTTTATGTACCCGCTCTGAATATCACTAATGACATTGTGGACTCTGTTTGATCATTTGCTTTTGTATCTCCTTTACAGGAAAGTGTAGAAGCAACAGCAGAGGTCTCTAAGACTTTCAATGAAAAGATCAGGAAACATTGTGATATGACTCTTCTTTCTTGTGCCTATGCTGGAACTGGAAATGTTCTCAAGGTTCTGTTTAAAGACATGGCTTCCATTAGCTGTTGTAATGTGTCAAATAGCTTTCTCAATTTTGTTGATTTCCTTATTGCAGGTACAGAGTCTGCTAGGTCACTGCGCACAACATCTTGACAAAGGTGAAACGCACCAGGGACCAGCTGTTCTGGGAATTGCCATGGTAGCTATGGCAGAAGAATTGGGTGTTGAGATGGCAATTCGTTCACTAGAGCATCTGCTGCAGTATGGAGAGCAGAATATACGTCGTGCAGTTCCATTGGCACTTGGTCTCTTATGTATATCGAACCCTAAAGTATGTTCTATTAGTTTTGAATTTTTTATTTTGTTTCTGTGTGTAGTGAGATTCTGAAGTATCACTCTTGGTCTTTTAAGCAAACTCTTGAGGAGTTAGGTGTCTATCTGAAATGTCCTTGCTATTTATGTGTTCTTTAACAGTGAATGTTGTACATGTTAATGAAATTTGAAGCATGCATTGCTTGCATTTGAATTTTGTCTACATATAAATTGGACCTATAGTAACTTTCTGGAAAATGGAATACCAAAGAAATACAGACCTTGAGATTTTAATTAGATTTGATATTTTGATTATACTGGTGTGAGTTGAGGGAAAACATGTATAATTATAGGAGGAAGATATTAGCCTTGGAATGGTTAATTTTAATAATTGGGGATTCTTTTCCATCAGAACACATTGTTAGCACTTATATCTTTTCCCAAGCATTTCCTTTAGTACATATGAAAAGTTTTTGCCCATGTTACTGATTAATTACCTATGCTGCAGGTAAATGTTATGGATACCTTAAGTAGACTGAGCCATGATTCTGACTCAGATGTAGCTATGGTAATTGGAAATTTTGTTTGCTGTTTCTTTCCAAGTGTATACTTCTCATCTTATCATGTCTAATTTAATTTTCACCATGCAGGCTGCCATTATTTCATTGGGATTGATAGGTGCTGGTACCAATAATGCCCGAATTGCTGGGATGCTAAGAAATTTGTCCAGTTATTACTACAAGGATGCCAGTGCACTCTTCTGTGTAAGGCCTCTTAGCACATCTACCCTGTGTCAAGAGTTATGTCGCGGCTGTTCTGGTTGGATAAAACTTTTTTGTGATTAATGCAGGTTCGGATTGCTCAAGGTCTTGTACATATGGGGAAAGGTCTTTTGACCCTCAACCCATATCATTCTGACCGCTTCCTGTTATCCCCGTAAGTGTCTGTTTTTCATATTTGAAATCAGGTCTAGCAACAGACACTTGCTTCGCCAAATTGGTAAAGCTTTTGCCTGCATTCTAATTGCTGGTTGTAATTATGTAATGTCACTTTGTTTTTGACAGGATGGCACTTGCTGGTTTAGTAGTAACGCTTCATGCATGTCTGGATATGAAGGCCATTATCTTGGGAAAATATCATTATATGCTTTACTTTCTTGTCCTTGCGATGCAGGTTGGTTATTTATATCCCAGTTCCTTTAGAAATCTTTGAATTTAATTTTACCATGTTTGTTTGATAGGTGAGAAAACTATGTACAAGTGGATACCTTGTATTTACAACTCCACCATTTAGTTTTCCATATTATTTCTTTCAAATACAGTGGATAAACTGAGTGGGAATCGTACTAAATTCAAAATTTTCTTCATTAAAATAACCAAACAAAAGCCTACTAATACTTTACTTCAAGCTTGGCAGACCTTTGCTCATTAAACAATCAAACAAGTGAAAATCAATAATTTTTAGGAAAAATTAGAAATAATAATCCCAACTTTCATCAATTTTGGTAGAATAATCCCTACTTTAAATTATACTGGAATAATCCGAACTTACTTTAGGGGGTGTTCTTTTTCTTTAATCCCAAAAACCGGTGACCGGTTGAATAGGTTAATTTTTTTATTTTTTTAAAAAAAATGACACGTGTCACATGTTAATTGGTTAAAAAAAATTAATAACAAAAAAAAAATATTAAAAAACAAACAAAATAAATAAGTAAAAAACACCTAGGACCCAGCGATCAAACTCCCAACTCCGGCAACCCCTCAATGCCGGAAGCCGCCCCAACTCTGCTGGATTCTCCCTCTCTGGCCTGAACGTCGCCGCCCACTAATTCCCCTCCTCCCGCCGGCCAATTGCCTCAGCCACGCACGAAACCTCTTTTCATTTAATTTTCTCTCTCCTCTCAATTGCCCCCAAACACTAAACCCGACCACCTGTGCGCCGCTGCTCGCACACTCCCTTGAAACCCCTCCCCCTGAAACCTTCGTTTTCGTTGGTGGGTTTTTGAGGTTTTGACTGGTGGCTGCGATTTAGGGGTTTCGAGATGCGATTTTCGGGTTACAGTGGTTGCATGGGGTTTGGGTGATTTCTGTGGTTGCGTGGGCTTACGACCAAACGAAATCCGGTCACGAAACTCACTTGAAACCACTCCCTTAATTCCGAAATCACCTAAATCACCCCTGAATTTGCGTTTTGGGGTTTCGATGGCTGCGAACGTGGTGTTTCGGTGGTTGCGTGGGGGAAAGGAAGGGGTTTCGGGAATGGGGTGAAACGGCGACACCAGGGGTGGGGGATAGGCGGCGATCCGGAGAGGGGAGAGGTGGCGATCTGGCTATGGTGGATGGGGAAGGGGAAGGGGACGGTGGGGGAGGGAGGTTGGCTGGGTTTTCTGTTTTTTTTTTTTTTTTTTTTTTTTTTTTTTTTTTTTTTTTGGTTTTTTTGGTTTTTGTTTTATTTATTTTTATTTTTTGGACCAATCAAAGCTTGCCACGTGTCAAGTGACTTGATATAGTAAGTCATTGACTTTTGTTGACCGGTTAGGGATTGAAGAAAAAGAACACCCCCTAAAGTTTGGATTATTCCAGAATAATTCAAAGTTGGGATTATTCTACCAAAATTGATGAAAGTTGGGATTATTATTTCTAATTTTTCCTAATTTTTATTGTTTTTCATTTCTGAACACTATTTTCTTCAGTTTTACTTATCCATATGTTACTTCAGTAATTAAATTTCCAAACAAGCCATAATATCGGGATGCATTTCTTTTTGCGTTTGGTCCCACTCTTTCCGGCCTCTGCCTTTTTTTTTTTTGAGTGGTGTACTTAGCTGCTTCGTCTGTTTGTCTGTGATTTTGCAGCCAAGAATGTTATTGACTGTTGATGAAAACCTTAAGCCCCTTTCAGTACCTGTCCGGGTTGGTCAAGCAGTTGATGTTGTTGGCCAGGCGGGTCGGCCCAAGACCATTACTGGTTTCCAAACTCATTCAACCCCAGTTCTTCTTTCTGCTGGTGACAGGGCAGAACTTGCCACGGAAAAGTAAGAGATTTTATGTATATATGCTTTGGCCATCTATTTTTACTCTGCATGTGCTTATTTTCTTTTTGGTTGGTGTTTTATTAGGTATATTCCTTTATCGTCCATACTCGAAGGCTTTGTCATCTTGAAGGAAAACCCAGAATACAGAGAGGAGCATTAACTTGTCAGGCCAGCAAAGGAGTAATCATTCTATTCACGATTAAGCTTTTCTTCAGAGAGGTGGGGTTTAGTTTAGTTGTTGAGGCTCGAAGATTTTCTTTGGAGGTGAAAATGGGCGTCAAGCTGCTACTGGTGCCCTTGAACTGCTGACAAGGCTGTTACTATGTGATTGGCCGGCCAGAAATTCAGTAGCTAAGACTTAGCATGGCTGCTGATGAGGATCAATTGATGTAATGTTGTGACATGCCTTGGGACGTTTTTTGTAGCAGAAATTAGAAGTAGATAGTTAATTATGAAATGCAATATATTGTGTTTTTTCGCATTCCATATGCTTGTTTTATGCTCTCTTGATATTTCCCTTTAAAACATATAAAAGTGTGGCTAGTCTATTGACATGTCTTTACTTTTGTAGGATGTCAAAGTAAAGAATCAAATCAATCAATCCATCCATTTGTTTTACCATTGCACATGTTAAATGCTTAAAACAATTTACCCGTGTAGTTTTCATAGAAGCTGTAGGTTGACTTGATGCAAGTTGATCTGACCTGAACTAGAAATGTGTAGCACTTTGACCTGAAAACTGACCGGAATTGCACCTATGACTCTATTAGGACCGGAGCCAGACTAGTGGATTTAAGTCCGGTCCCTGTCCTTATAAATCTTTGATTCTGGGCTTCAGGTCTGGTCCAGGTAAAAAGCGGTATATATCAGGTTGGACTTGAAACTAGGTAAAGCTTTAAGTTTTTATTTATTTATTTATTTTTAAATAGCTTTTATTCAAAACTCAAATCATTTTTCAATTCAATTGCAAAAATCCCAACTCCCTCACTCACTTGGCCACACCCCAACCCTTGCCTCACGCAGCCATTCACTCCCCTCAGCCAAGCAACCATCGGCCAGTCGGCCACCAGTGCGAATACCCACCATAGTCACCAGTGAGTCAGTGACTCCCTAAGACGCATGCCCCTCACTCCCATGGGCGTCGGCCTCACGACTCACGAGGTCATTAACTTGCATCAGAATGCGACAATCGAACTCATCAGCCGGCGCGCGACAACCATCCTGCACCAGCCACCGACGCGTGACTTCCCTTCCTACGGTCACTATAAGTTCCCATTGTTTTAAATCTAAATCTAATTATGTTTAATTATTCAAAATTTTGAATTTACATTAAGAATTTATAATTTTTTTTAAAGAGTTTATAAGTTTATTCATGTTCCAACATCTTATAATAATTTTTTAACAGTCTATGTATTGCTTTGATTTTTTCTGTGCAGCAGGTTTTTTAATTAAAAGACAAAAACAAAGCATAATCACTACCCGTCCGTGTTTTATTAAGTGTTACATTTTCCATTTCCGACCGTATTTTTTAAGAGGTACACTTCTTTTTTTGGCAAAAAACTACATTAAAAATATCCTCTCTCCTCTCATGATCCCCATCCAAACCCACTACTACTTTTTTTTATTTATATTTTATTTATTTTTTATTATTATATTTTTCCTCTCACATTCATTACTTTTCAATAAACTATTAACCCTACTATTTTTCTTTTACAATTTTTAATAATCCAATTACCCCACTTACCTCTTATTTTATTTAAGTCAATTAAATTGCCTAAAACTATGTGCCGATCAAACTGTAACACTTAAAAAAAACACGGAGGGAGTATTTAAGTCCAAAGCCGGATCGGACCTGTTGAATCAGGTGCAACCTTCGGTCTTTAAAATCATAGATTCCGATTGCGGTCCATTTCGATTTGGTGTACAACCCTGCTTGGAACAACGGGGCCTAAGTTATAATCATATGTCCGCCGTTTTTTTTTATTATTATTTTATTTTATTTGAATTTTACTATTTGGAGTTTCATACACGCCAATATAAAATATAAAGCATGAATCAAAATATATTTAATAAGATGCCACTTTCAATAAATTTTTCCTAAAAAATAAAACACAAAAGGCAATCAAAGAGGGGGTTGTGAATCGTTAAAAGTCCAAACGATGCGATTAATTAATAAGAAAAAGAGGAAATATAACCTAATTTGAGTCTATCCGAAATCGAACGATAGAAGGTGCTTGGAACAAACTCAGAAAATATCTATGTGCTTGGAACAAATTCAGAAAATATCTACGGAATGACTTACACCTCACAATAAGTTGATTTCTAATAGATTTGGAAATGACATGTTTTGCAACCACATGTGTCCAAATTGAAAATCTTCTCAGATGAATGTTACCTAGGTTTACTTTTATTTATTTATTTATTTATTTTTATTTTTATTATTTATGACGGGACTTAGGTTTACTTAATATTAGGCCACATTGCTTGTATAGTTGTATTGAATTAATTTGGATTCGTATCTACAAAAAAAAATAAAATTAATTTGGATAAAATAAGAGTTTGATAGTGAAATTAGTAACACACGTCATCTCTAAATGAAAAAAATGCCAAAATTACCAAATGGATTAGGAGTTCGCTGCACAAAAATAACCCAATGTTTTTATTCAACCACCCTTTTTAATTTTTTTTTTTTTATAAAATTACTACCTCTTAAAAAATGTAGCATCACCCTTTGCCTGATTCCGGTATTGATTTTAATTGAGGGGCCTATCTAACAGCTAGTTTGACCTTTTCTATTTATTACCTCTTCCCCACGATTTTTTCTTGTATAACTACTCCCCTTAATTAACTTACTTCAAAAATCTCCAAATTTCTCCAAATTTTTGTAGCAATTCGTGAAATTGTTATATGATTCATTTGAAGAATTATTTCCATTTACATACATCATGTATAAGTTCCTTAGAAACTCACTTTATCTGCATGATTCATAATACACTATTAGATCAATACTATATACTTCTTTCGCAATCATTAGTCAAATTCTCCTTTTATACATCTCTATTATCAATGATATACAAGTGAATCTTACTATAGTTTGAATTATGCATATTTAAATACATCAGTATTGTCGTCCAGACACTTGTGCATTCAAAAATAGATTTGACTTGATTTAACTCAAAGTATCTTCGTTTTGTTATTGTGTTTTACTAAACCAACTTAACTCAACTCAATTTGATGACTCAAGTTTGACCCGAGCTAAAAAATGAACATGCTGATTTTGATTTAATTTATCCAAACATGCCTTGAACTGAGTCTAAGACTGACTCGACCTAAAGTTCATCCTGCCCAATTTTCTTACTTCAAACTTTCTGATACCAATAAATAACCAAATCCAAAATTGACTCGAATCGAAATCATTTTGTAACAAAAAGGTATAAAGCCTATTATAACTAGAATCGTACTTGATCTAATTCGACCTGAACTTGACTTGAAAGTTTGAAAAACACGGCATGATCCGATTGAATATGATTTGATAATCGGTATTATCTAGATTGACAAGAACCCAACTTGAATACCCAATTTGACACCTCTAGCCTTGTATATAAATTCAACACTTTTTCATTGATTAAATTCTCTAATTGAAAGATATTGTTCATCAACTCATCTTAAGATAGTTTACATCCTTATCACAGGAAACTACAACACTATCTCCATTTCGTAATAATCGCAAATATGATATGCAAAAATTAAGTCTTAGAAACTTGATATGGTGTGGACCAAAAGAGGATTATAAAGTATATAACTAACATGGTCAAATTTTGTACACGTGTCAATGCATTAGTTTGACTTTTTTTTTAAAATATTTTTTTAATATTATATATTATTATTATTATTATTATTATTATTATTATTATTATTATTATTATTATTATTATTATTATTATTATTATTATTATTTTATTAAAAAAGTTATAGAATTTATTGATAAGGATAATCCCAACTTTGCCTCATTTGCCCTAAATAATCCCAACTTTTGATAATTTTATTAATTCGAACTTTGATACGAATTTGCTTTCAATTATCCCAACCGGTAATCTAACTTGTTATAACAAGTTACCTGACATGTCGCCTTATAATTAGTTAAAAACTAAAAATAAAAAAAAATTAAAACAAAATTTAGAAAAAAAAATTATTTAAATAACTAAAACCAACCACCTACTCCTCCATCGGCCAACCCACCTTCTCCTGCCATTCATCCATCCCCTTCTGCCGCACCCAGATCCTGCGCAGGCGCTGACACCAACCCCCACCTAACCCTATGCACCGCCCTCTAAACCACCATTACCTTATCCTGAAACCCTCTTCCCTCCATTGAAAAAGCCCTAAAAAACTCTTCCCACACTGCAAAAAAATCCTACAATTGAGAGCCTTTTTTTTCTTTGACGCGGGCATCACTACCAACGGAGAATGGAGATGATGGATTTTGGGATTGGTGGGGAGCATATTGAAGATCTCGCCATCGTTGGGTATGGTGGTTTAGGTGACGACGCAGGGGTAGGGTGAGGGGCAACTCTGGTAAGGGGGAAGGGGAGACTTGGCGTGGTGGGGGAAGGGAGGTATGGGCACGGCGGGGGATGGAGAACCTGGGCACGGCGAAGGCAGGGGCATGGGCTAAGGCTTGGGTGTGGTCAAGGAGCGTGGCTACCTAGATGAGCCACAAGGGCGAGTGATGAGTTTCGATCCTAGTATTAGTTTATTTAGTTAGTTAAGTGTTAATTAATACCCCCTCCGTTTCATAATATTAGTCCGATATGGAATCAATCACATAAAAATAAGGAAACAAATATATTTGGAATCTAACATTAAAATACAACAGATTTCATAATTAGTTTACCTTATTTAACTTTTTTGATTTTTCATTAGGAAATCACACGAGTCATAATTGCATAATTTAAGGTAAAAATTTCCTTACTTAGAGTCATGTCATCAATCCACAATCAATTAATTCCAAAAAAACAAGTTATAGATGAAATATATTCAATATGGGTATATCTATTTGAAATTCCCAAAATAGTATATGGGACTAACATTATGAAACGGAAGGAGTAATTTTTTTAGTGTTAATTAAAATTGTTGACTAATCACGTGGTGACACATGTAATTAACTTAAAAAAATTTACCTATTCAACTGGTTGCAGGTCACTTGGGACCATTGAGAGTAAATTCGTATCAAAGTTTAGATTATTAAAAAAAAAAATCAAAAGTTGGGATTATTTTGGGCAAATGAAGAAAAGTTGGGATTATTATTGTCAATTTTTACAAAGTTATATTATGAAACTTTGTATCAATACATATTTAATGATGAAATATGTTTTTAGTATGTTAAGGAATAATAAAAAACTATAGTCAAAGTTTATTTTTGAATAGTGAAAAGAAGTTTAATGTGTCCTTTATTTTGTGAGAGAGGAAGTAATGAATCTCTATTTATTTCACCTTACAAAAATATCATACTAAAAAAAATAATTTCGGTTAAGTAAAAATTAGTTTAGTTTAGTAACAATAATTTTTAGTTTAGTAACAATAATTTGCAGGTCATTAAAAATAAGTTCAGTTAAATAAAATTAGTAATTTCAAGGATGAAATATAATAGTGATTAGTAAAAATAAGTTCAGTGAAATAAATTTAGTAATTTCAAGGATGAAATATAATAGAGATTAGTAAAAGTAATTTCAGTTCAGTAAAACATAATTTAAGTTCAGTAAAAATAATTAATGTTCAGCATAATGAATTAGTAAAAAAGTAATATAAGTGGAGTTAGTAGAAGAGAAAAATATAGTAATAAATAATTGTGAAAGTGGGATTAGTGGAAAGAAGAAATAATACGGAGTAATATAATAGTGGGTCTTTACCAAATAAAAAAGTGTTGCAATTATTATGTGTAAGGACGGTGTTCCCATCGTAGGGGATCTTTCTCCTTAGATGCCCATAGCCCTTTAAAAGCCTAGGACTTTACACGTGTTAGGGTGTATTAGGATTTGAATGCCTGAATGTTTGGGAGACCTTAAATTAGAAATGATACTCTCATCACGCTTTTTTGTAAGAAACAAGTAGGAGTCGCCAATGAGTTTTAGGAAAACTCATAAACCTCGTTCATGCCTTTCTCTCAAGTAGAGTTCAAGGGATAACTAGCACGAATCGTAAGTTTGCTGACGCGGGATGAGACTAGATCGTTGAAGCTAATCCTCCCACGGTCAAAACTAAATTTGTAAACACTTAACCAACCAAATACTAGTACAGAGGCAAGTCAAGGGTCGAACCCAAGAGAATGGAGGGAAGTTAACTATTGCTAAGGTTAAGCTATCTCGAAATAAAAAATGGGAAAGTAAGATGTCTAGATTCAACTAAACAACAACGCAAACACAAAGTAAATCGATATATGAAGCACTAGGGATTAGGATCTGCATATACTCGTAATGGATACAAACTAATCGGGATTGGGATTGATTAAGTCAAGTATTGCGAGGGAAAATCGATGATGCAATCAAAAGAGTATGATAAGCTATTCTCCTAGAGGTCTGACTAGCGCCAACTACGAGAGACTCTAGCTAGGAACTTCACAAACCAACTCAATCGACAAATGCAAGCCACAAATCAATTGTCCGTATCAAAGTGAACTCACAATGCAATCTAGTGCACCAATCAAAGTTAGCTACTCTTCAATTAATCACACACATGCACAAAATCAATTAACCAATTTAATCACAAAATTAACTCAATCAATTTCCCCCCAATTAGTATTGATCATTACTCATGTATGCTTCACCATCACCCTAGCAAGTAAACTACTCACAATTCAGGAAAGAAATCAAAATCAAAACTAAGATAATCAACAAGTTCATAATTATATATATTAATCGAACTAAATTCAATCACTAATCAATTAAAATTGAACAATCAACAAAAAATTGAAATCAAAAGCTAAAGATTGCATTAAAGTAAAAGAAATCCTTACAAACTTTGGTGAAAGCAATAGAGATTGTGCTTAGAATCGTCAATCATCAATCATCAACCATGAACTTCTCTCTCTACAACCTAGAGTTTCCCTCTCTAAAATTTGATCTCAAAACTATCTCTAATTATCTTTTAATTGAATTCCTTTTTTATCTCTAAAATTAGAAGAAAAGTCTATATATAGTAAAATTAACAAAGAGAAATTAGTCAGATCGTCCAAAAAAGACCCGAATAGGCGCGACCTTCTTCAAGAGAGTGCGCGGCCGCACAAAAATGGGTATGAAACAGGGAGAGCAGGTAGCGCGCCTGCGCCAAGGCCGCGCGTGCCCGCGCCACCAAGCTGTGCGGCCGCGCCATAGTCGCGCGCTCCCACGCCTGGGAACAGGGCTGCCCCCCTTCACCATTATTTTGATGCTCCTCGTGCACTCCACTCGATGCACTTGATAAATACGGGACATGGTAGACCCAAAATTACCTCGATGGTGGGTTCAACACGTGAATTCATGCCCCCACGGCTTGAATGCACGACCTAAGGTCAGATGGAACTTGCACTTCTCCATGCTTGAGCTTCAAATAGAGAATTCTAGGCATCCTAACCAATTCCAAACTTGGAAAGGGGTCTCGAGAATCTTTGGATAACGACCTTAACCTGAAAAATGAAAGAAAACAAACAGATAAATGGGAAAAAGACAAGAAAAATAAAGAAATGCATGAAAATGGAAAATCAACTAAGTAAAGAGCAAACGAAAGAAATAAAGTCAAAACTAAGGAAAAAGGAAAGAAAAGAACTATAAAAGCAATCTAAAATCATCCTAAAAGAGAACAAATGAGTGCCATAAATGACACTCAACATTTGCCCATGTTCAAATTGATCTACATAAACCAGAAATGAGTTCGAGAGCGAGGGTACTAAGACAACGTTCTCTTTAGAGGGGAATCTCTATCTTAGTCTTAGTACGACCTCTACTAGCTCTTCCTTTTTCACAATTTCATTACCAAACAATATATACAACGTGATACCTAAAGACTAAGTTAGTTGATTTTATTTAGACACATTGATCACGTAGGAATTACATTGCAAAGTCGTTATTTTTTATTCAATTCGTGAGAAGAACAAGAAATAAACAATATTCGCCTTGTCTTAAGTGATAAAACAACAATTAATTATCAAATTCTAGTCTTGATTAACGAAAGAGTACTATGTAAATGAATTAATTAAAAGTTTGTTTAAAGTGATAAAACAACACTAATTAATCAATTAAAGTTATTTAAACAATAAAATAAAAATGATTTATCTAAGTGCTCAGGAAACTAACCGTTCTTCTTTTATGCTAAATCTTCGTCTTATGCGTTTATGGACTTTCTTCTTCTTCGTAATTCCAAGAACTTCAATGGATGGATTATGGTTGAAGAGTATTTGGGAATAAAGAGGAAAAAGTAGTGTGATAGTAAGAGGGTTTGAGATAGATTAGGGTTTTCAAAATTTAGGGTTTTGAATTTTGTTTTTTTTATGTCCCCGTAATGCTGAACGAAGAGCCCTATTTATAGGCGTAGCATTCTAGGTTTAGGGTTTTAGAGCCACGTCGTCAGGTGGATCACTCAACTCTCTAAGTTGCGCTGGGTGCCGTGTGCATCTCAATGAGTCGCGCGCTTGGCGCTCACAACTTACTGAGTTGCGTTGGGATGCGATTTGCCTTATACGAAAACGCATTTTTAAAACTTCCATAATGTTTGATTCAAAGTCAGATTTAGGCGTGTGATATATCAATGGAAAGCTCTGAATTTTTACTTTCCAATTCCATAGGAATTAGGTTAAAATATTTTATGGATTAAAAAAAATGGCCGTTGGAGTGCAAGGGTGTTGGTTTTAGGGCCCAGTTTAGTGTTTTTATCATAACTTCTTCGTTTTAGCTTGGAATTGGACTTATAATATACCGTTGGAAAGCTCTTTGAAAGGGATATCCATCTATATAGGCCATGAATGGAAATATGATGGTTGGTTTATTTGTTTGACTTGGTTTTCAACAATGTAAGATCCATTAGATCGAATCATTGCATTTGTCGCATTTCTGTCCATTATTAATCAAGTTTAAACATGTATGAGAACGTTTTAGGCCTAATTAGTAATTGGATAAGACTCTAAGATAACTTGGTCTCAAATATGGGGTTTAACTTACTTCATAATGCATTTCGTAGTCCACAAACACTTGAACTTTGATCTAGCATGAAGAACGGGTTTCTGTAACATCATCGCACTTTCTTTAGGGACAAGAAATTAAAAGTAGGTGTCTATAGTTAGCCCCAACTTTTATCAAGTCTAGAATAGACGATTATTAAAGTAGTCAAGGAAATAAATCTGAGAATCATTTTGCGAAGTTCCCTAAGAATAACGAATCTTTCAGTATTATTTAAGGACGTTGAAACGATCCTTGATTCGCTAAGTGTTCAAGAAAAGTAGCTATTAAGGCAAGAAAAAGTATTTTATAGTCTTTGCGCGCTAAAGAATCTAGATTGGACCTTTGTGAATGTAGAAAGCTTTTACAATTAAAGGTGTTTTGGGTGATGTTATGTCATGAGAAGAAATTGGTTTAAAAAGGATTAAAGAGGATGATATCCTCTTATTCGTGTCATCGTTGGTCTAAATTCCCTCGATATGTCATTGAAACTTTAGCCTGATTTTAACAAGTTGTAAATATGATAAAAAGAGTGTTTTGGCTTTCGCAGCTTAAGTGTTTCGGCTTTCGCAGCCTGAGTAAAGTTCTCGACAATTCGCTTGTCAAAATGCAATACTCGGTGTCCACAAGATAGAAATACATGTCTCAGAACTGGAGGCATATATCCAAATCTAGTGAGAGAGAAGAAAATCGGCAACTCTCTCAGCAGTTTTGTCCACAAGATGAGTACACGTGTCTCAAGATTGGGGGCACGTGCCTACATGGATGCGACATAGCACATCGCTCTTAATACAAGGGGTAAACGACACCCTAACTGTCCGGCAAGCTAGTAAGCTCACTAACTGCCGTATTTGCTTTCTTTATACAGGGGGTCGACGACACCCTAACTGTCCGGTAAGCCAGTAAGCTCACTAACTACTGTATTTGCTTCCAATCAAGAAGTGTCTGTTCTCGAATGGTTTGGCGCGCCTATCGACTTGTGAGCTAACGCCTAAAGTAAAGTAAAGAAATTATACCTTTTAGCTACGAGAGGTGAATCTCGTGTAAGCTGGGAAGAGGTGAAATTTTTTGCAACACCTGCACCATACATTTTTACGTTGTATGATAACACCATCCTTTTTGCTTTGGACGTGAAAAAGGAAGAAAAGACCGGACATTTACAAAGTCAGTACAGTAAAATGACAAACATGTCTACGGGAGCTTTTACGTAAAGCACCACTACGGAATGTCTTTAGACACTCTTATGAAAAAGTATGCTTAGGGAAGGCACAAAGCACGGTGTCCATGTAGGATGATGCAAAAAAAACTATCAAAGAATAATACAAACTTCTGGATGAAAATCAATTAAAAAGATTTTGATAACTTGCGCGCCATTACGTCTCATGACGAACAAAAAACTGTTAAAATATTGCTCAAATGGATCAAAATCTTAATACCGGCCATTTAAGTGATCAGTATCTGCGCATAACTTAGTAGGTCGTGCTGGCCAGGCTCATGGGCAAGAAACTAGGTTGCGCTGGGATTCCACGTGCAACTTAATGCGTTGCGCGTAACATTTGAATTAGTAAAAGAGTTGGAGAAGCGCGATCTGCAGCTCACTTTCTTCTTCTCCTCTTTCTCCAATTTTGACCTCTTTCCATTTTTTGGTTTGTAGTTTTAAAGTTAAGTTAAGTAAATCTTGCTCCTTTTATTTTACCAGAATCTGATTTTGGTCAATAAAATGGAGAAATCAAATGAAAAATCCTAACTTGAAGTTGGGGTTTTCGATTCGACTTGTTTTCATGAATTTGTTTGTTTGTTGTGGTGACATGTTTAAGCAATATATTGCAACAAATTTTATGTGAAGTGGTAAAGTATTGATCCTGTATGAGCATGTACAAGCATATTTTGAATTTGTGCTTGAACTTTATTTCTCATTTTTTTGCTCACATAGATTATACTTGTTAATTTTAATGTAAATTGAAGTGTTTAGAACAACAATTATGCATTAAAATTATGAAATTTTGAACTTTTGATAATAGCATGGAATTGTTCTTCAACTCATGTTTATTTTATTTTTTTTCACGCGTAAGTTGCAAAATTGGTTTTATTAATGATAAAATTATCCGATGGTTATTATTATTCACTTATAAAACTGTGATTTCAAGATTTGTACAAAACTAGTTAGTTTAGGAAATTCTTGAAGACATCATTGAACTAGAGTAGTTTGGCTATAGTTGAGGCTTTTAAGCCCCCATTTTATGTTTTCGAATATTGTAGCCCCCAATGTTGGGTGACTTCGATGACTTGTTTGTTTTTAATAATTAGTTCATGTTTCTTGAAATGGAAAGGGTTTAGAAATCCTGTGTTTCGTCTTATTATGATAACAATTAGGATCTTGGAAACGATTAAATTAGTGTGTTTGGATCGTTTTGACCATTCATAGTTTTAACAAAGAAAATTTTCTAAGTCTAGTATTATTGGTTGTTCGTCGAAACAAGTAAGAGGGAAAATGAGATACGGAGTATTGTTCAATTTTTTCCTCTATTCTCGCTACTTACGAATTTTTTCTTTTGAATTCAAATTTTCTACTGATTTGAAGCTCGAGAAAGTAGATGTTATCCTCCTTGTGTGAAACAAAGGAGAAAAAGGAATAGCTCTTATTTAGAATTTAGGAGTCTCTTGTTCTAACTCATGAAATTGTTTGTCTTATATTAATGAAGTGTTTTGATACAATTTTCATGATAAATGACAGAGTACAAAACTTTCGTATGAGCAAGTATGTTGTGTGCATTTGAATTCTATTTTGAAACTCATGATTTTGTTTCTTTTGCTCTATACCAGTCATACTCTCTAACCTTTAGAGTAAATTGAAGTATCGAATAATAATTATGCACTAAGATTA
The DNA here is from genome assembly GCA_024500155.1 of Chenopodium formosanum. Taxonomy (NCBI): domain Eukaryota; kingdom Viridiplantae; phylum Streptophyta; class Magnoliopsida; order Caryophyllales; family Amaranthaceae; genus Chenopodium; species Chenopodium formosanum. The sequence continues at coordinate 25,114,459 of CM044880.1, forward strand.
GTTTTTGAAGTTGAACTTGAAAATGGCTAGAATATGTTTGAAGTTTGTTTCTAAGGCCAAGTTTAGTTGCGTATTTAGTTTTCAAAGGAACAAAATGATTATTAAATCATTGTGATGCATTTGAAAATTGTAGGGCTCGAGATCTACGTAAACCATTTGTAGTTTAAGCGATTCTCAAAAGTAGCTCGAATGATAGAATATCTTATTTTGTTTCTTGTGGATATTGGAATCCCCATGTGTCAGGTTATGTGCATTCTTGCTATTTCACAAGTCTTGGAGCCTCCAATTCGGGGTAGTTCTAATGAATTGCTATTGTTTAGGCCATTCATATAATCATGATATTGAGATGGACCTATGTATATATTCAAATTTTGTTTTAGGATATTTAGGACAATAACATGGCTTTCGCATTTTAGTTAAAGTCATGTTCAAGAAAGCAAGTTAGTTCTTTGCTTGTCTACGTATATAAACTAGAAACAATTGTGTTTAAGGTTTAGCAATCTTATCTAATGTCAAAAGGTTTGTAAAGATCATTGCGGTGATTTTATTCTCAAAGTTGATTTAGAACATCAAATATTTACTTTGTTCTTATCTATTTTTGATTTTGGTCTTGCAGGTGGTTTGTTTACCATCCCTAAGCCAATGAGAACAAGTTCGAGTCAAGAAAAAGTCGAATCTTAGTTCTTTTGGAAATAGTTATGTATATACATGCATTATCCAAACAGTTATTGAAAATCTGAAATTTATTTATTTGAGAAAATGAAACAAAAATTCAGAAAGGAAATTTGAATACTATTTTTTGTTAGAAACATATTATTTCAAACTAGAATTTAAAATTTGAAAAGGGACCAATAATGAAAATTTGTTTTGAAAAGCAACTTTTTCTAGTACGTTGGCAAAATACATAATCATATTATTTTCAAAACTGGACCCAAAATAGAAAGAAAAGTCTAGCTCGTAATTGAGTGTGAATTTTTTTGTTCAAGATTGATGAAGGTAAGTTGTAATTTGCAACTTTTTTCAACAAAGAAATGAAAATGTGAGCAAACTTTTGTATATCTGATTTTTTTTTTATGTTTTTATTTTTAGTGTTTGTCATCATTGTCATATTTTGCTAATTGAAAGTGAAGTTCTTTCAATTAAATAAGCACCGTAGTTTGAAAATGAATGTTTATCAAGCTTAGGTTTTGTGGAGTATTAGAATAATTTATAAAATTGTTCTAATCAGTTTCCAAAATATGGTCTTATTTCAAAACGAAAGTTGTGGTGAGACCTATATTTTTGTAGCCCCTAAGTGCAACCTTAGGTGGCTTTTGAAGTTCATGTATACACATGCTAGGGGATATTTCTCATGTTTATTTAAAGCCCTAAGATTTGTATTTTTAATTTGTGGAATATTGCATATGCTTATCATGAATTGTATGATCAGATCAAGTAACATAATTAATTATCTTGGTTAAATAATAGAAAGTGGTATTCTTCCCTTTGTCATTTAAAGTTATTAAGATGGTTCGTAATAAGCTTTGCATGACATTGATTTCGCAGCATAAATAGCGTGTTCAAATCAGTAAATAGAGAGAAGTGGGGATGTCCAGGCTTTTTTAGCCCCCAGTTTAAGGCAAAGAGCGAAAAAATTATACTATTTTTCAAGAATTTAGTTGTCAAATGGAGGGTTCATCCCGATTTACCCCCTAAAAAAGAAATGAACAAAAAAGACGGATTTGTATAAAAAGGAAGGGGAATCCAACTTTCCCATAGCAGAATAAAGAAAGAGAATTATACATGTTTTTGAAAAGCAAGGATCATTGACTTAATATTTGAATCCTTGTGATGACTTGGCAGTGAGGTATACGTGTGATAGCAATAACGATCATTTTTCATGTAGCGATCATGTTCAATCAATGTTTCTCGCTTGGAGAAGATGGATATATCCCACGTTGGCGGACATATTAGTTGCTCATGATAAGTGAGAACACCAATGCTCAAGAGTTGTAAAAGACATCTAAAGTTGACGTCGAGGCTGTCGATATGTAACACCCCCAAATCTCCCTCTACGAAAATACCAGTATAATACGTATAATTATACCGTAGAGATAGAAATGGGCATATTACCGCCGTGTTATTACGCAAGGCTACTCAAAATACTTAACTCAACAACAAAACTTGCAGCAAAAACTCAGCTTTCTTTTATTAATACTTATAAAAATAGTAACATTGTTATGAGTACTCAAAATAAAGACAAGACCAACATTCCTAAACTAGGTGAAGCAAATCCCAGGACTCCCATATGCTCATTCATGACTCCACCTGAAAATAGTTAACACTGCTTACTATCACGGTAAATAGGGCGAACCAAACAAATAAGAAATACGGATTAGCAAATTATGCTAAGTACGATAAGTGCAAGATAATGTAAACTCAATTTATTTGCAAACATGCCTTTAAAACCAATTCCAATAATTAATCCAATAAATTCAAAACTCATTATTCCAAAACCGATTCCAATGATTCATATTCAAAATAATAGTTAATAAAACTAATTCCTTTATTAAGAACCAATTCCTTTTAATCCAATTCCTCACCCTAGTGTGCACACCCCCCAAGCTAGTCTCCTTACATTACAAGGCTATTCTTGAGGAAAGACCCGGTCATACAAAGTCCAAGGCCTTATTAATAAACCAAATCCACATATTGGGATTACTAACATGCTTATAAAGCAATAATAATAATAATTCAATGGTTCAATAGATCCTTTTAATATCCAATAGTTCCAATATAATTGAAAATCCTTTTTAATTAATTTCACATGCTTTCAAAATCAAACCTCGTAAATATATACTTGAGAATAAAATCTCATATTAATAACTTTTCAAAATCACACAACTCTTCCTTGAAAAACCTTTATTTAATTCAACAAACCTTTTAAAATCAATTCCTTTATTTAAACACGATAAGTAATCCAAACCATTCAAAACATGATTTAAAAATCAATCATTCAAAACACTTTTATTATAAAAAAAATACCTTCAAACATAATTTATTTCAAAATCATAATTCAAATCAATTTAATTCAATTACCAATCAAATCATGTAAAACATGTTATTCAAACCACTCACTTTCAAAGGTATCTAGCCACCAAAACGTACCTTGATCCTTTCTAGAAAAACCACACTAAAAGAACCTTAAGAACCTTGATTCCGAATATCAATCAACACTTCACACTTTCAAAGTTCAATCACAAATACACCTTGCAAATAACATAACCATAAGGTTATCACAACATAAACTCAAATCTAATGTGCATGGACTATAAAACTCTTTTAAAATAATACTTTAATGTAAAATTATAGCTTTGAAATAGGTATTTGTGTTTTAGAAAACTAACCATTAAGAAGATAAAGGAATAGGTTTAAAGAGAATTGAATTTTTGTTGGAAAGAATAGGCAGAACTTGTAGAGGTCATAACTCCTTCAATATAACTCCGCATTGGGTTATTCTTTAGCCTAACCTCAAGTATTTTTTGAGAGAAACAATCTTCTGTGAAATGTCAATACCCCAAAAACCGAGCAGAAGTGAAAGAAAACTAGCTTCAAAGATAAACGGGATGATTTGTGTAAAAAGAGGAGAAAAAAAGTATGAAAAGGTTTAGGGAAAAGAAGAAGAAGAGAGAAGAAGAGAATTGGGTTTTTTGGTGTAAAGAATATGAGAGGTATGAAGGGGTATTTATAAGCTCATGAAAGAAAGAATTGTGGTAGGAGAATGTAGGATGAATTATGGTAAAAAGAATTAAGGAAATTACTTAGTGAAGTGAATAAAGAAATATGTAAACTTTTGATATTAAGGTGATTAAGAATAATAGCATTTAGAAAAGTGTGTTTTTCATGAAAATAGTATGGCAAAAGTTATTATTTGGGGTGCTCACAACTCGCACGATCTCATTGCACCACATTGCTTTACAAGCAATGTCTACGCAAATTACCCTTAATTTTGTACTAAGATACGCACACATACACACTCAATGCAAGCCTCATTCACGGCTTACCCACGGCCAGCCATAAGGCGGCTTCCATGGTGCGCCATGGTGCCACACAACAACTCCCCCGTACACACGCACCACTTCAAGGCGCCCAATAGCCTCGACAGCCCCATATGGGTTGCGTGAGGAATTTAGCTGGCCGTGAGCATGCTTGGGGCTCTTAGGCCTCGATTTGGTGCTCATGCCTCGGGAAAAATCCCAATTTTGTGTGACATATTAATCAATTAAAAATTAATTTTAGAATCAATTAATTTTGAGGAAAAATGAAAATATAACAAGTCCAACTTAAATAAATTCATCCAAGTGCATAAAACCAAAAATTATTCCAAGAACCATTCTTTAATAAAATTGGTTTAACTTAGTGCAACAAAAATAAGAGAACAATTACTCACTATTAAATTAATTTATATTAATCTTGAGAGTTTGACAAAATAAAAGGGAGTTGGAAAAATGAATATAAGTTCAATAAAGATTCCAATTTTAATACTTATGAATCCTTGAAAAATTATATCTTCCAATATGAAGATAAACAATTTTCTATCACAAGTTTCAAATTTTATGATTCCAATCAACTTAAAAATGATTAAATCAACACAATTCAACAAAAATTCATGGAATTTAGTAACTCAAAGTTTCAATCACTTAACATAATTAAAGATTGAATCTTTAGTACTTAGAAGCCACAAAGAATAACAATTTCACACTTCATGCAATTAATTTGCAATTATGTGAAAAATAAAACCAAGCTTTCAAACACAAATTACCACCAAGTAATCATGCCTAAAGAGGTTTAAAATTGCATATAAAATATGTATTGAACCAATTACATAACCACCATAAATATGCAATTAATTTTCAAGGTTAGAACGACATAAAAGTTTTCGTAAAAACGAAACACCACTCAAAAAGTGCAATTTTAGTCGTTTTTGGGCTAAAAATCGAGTCCTAAAAAGGATAAAACCATTTCTAGAACGCCTTTTCCACCCAAATTCACTATTTTTGGGTCAAAATCTGGGTTCGTGAGTTGAAGTCAGCTCTAACACAAGGTTAAAATAGATAAAACAAACTACTAATCTAATTAGCAACTTAAAACCAGAAAAATAAGCCATAAAAACACCTTGAAAAATATTATGATTTTAAAAATAAACGAGCGAGGCTCCGATACTGTTGTTGAGGTTTGGTGAGTCTGACTCACCGCGGAAACAAACCCAAAAATAAGACCGCACTCGCAATAAATAAAACCATAAATATAATTAATTTACTGACAAGATTAAGATAATAAATATACCTTTGACGCGTGCTTCGCCCGACCACTAGGACTCTTACTTGAAAGCTAGCCTCAAAATTACGAACGCCTCTTATGATGATCCACCCGTAACACGCTCACCGACCAGGTCCAATGTCTTGGGGTTAGCAAGAACCGACCAAAAAAACCCGAGTAATTGAGTTCAAAGGCTTTCACAAAGATGATACCTTTTTCAACTCTTGAGTTTACAGGTTTTCACAACTAGTGATCCCTTTTCCAACTCTTACTCAAGCATCATTTCCAATGCCCCAACTTGGGTATTTATAGGAAATGATGAGAGTATGATTATCTCTCCCATAAATGTGGGACAATGAGATTTTCACATTTTATTTTAAAGCTAAAATAAAATTATTTAAGCAAACTAGTAATAAATCAACAAGTGTCAACTTACATGAGAGAGTAAGTGAGGACCACTTGGAGAAGGGGGACCAAACTTGCTCCCCACTCTCTCCCTCACCTTGCGCCACATGGCAAATCCCACTTGGGCACCTAGGCACCCAAGTGGGCTTCTCATTTGCTGCTGCCCCATAGCCTCGGCCCAGCCATCCCCGCACCACATAGTACGGGCTGTTGCTGTTCTCGGCCAGCTAGCCGCGCACCCCAAATCCAGGCTGCTGCCGAGACCTGGTGCCGAGGTCTTCTACCTTGTGCGTGTTCTTGGCTGCTAGCATTGGTGCGCTAGCACGCATCAGCCAGCCAAGTCTCAGCTTGGTGCGCATGCTAGCCACCATGCTACACATTGTTCCCTTAGAACTTGGTTTGCTCGTGGTACTCCGATGCTAGGGGTATTTTTGGAAATACATTTATTTATTACTATTTGCACGTCTCGTCTTTTACTATTTTCAACTCGACTTTCAATGATTGGTTTTGACGCTCTAAAGTCGAATTTCCGATGTCTAAATTTCCATTACTCGGCCGACTCATTAATTCCTTCCAAATTAATTCTTTGCTTTGGCTCGTTGGTTGCTTGGGTGTGACCCGAAGGGTTCAGTCAGGATTAAGCTCAAAATATATTAGCTTACTGAATATATTATCTTTCTATTAATTCTAAACCCACTATCGAAATAATACACTTGTTCGAAGAACACTATTCCTTTCAATCTCCTACTTGTCCTTGAGCACAAGTGTGCTTTTAGTGTATAGCCCTTTTCCTATGTCGCTTAATTCCTCTTCATGAACTACAAGGTAAGATTTATTTGTCATCCTTATTACGTCCTGAAGTGTTTCTCGATCCCAAGTCCGACTTTCAATAAACAGATGATTGCTAAAATCCATCCGAGCACATCCATGCATTTTACAGTCTCGCTCTACGAAAGGCCTTATAAACAACAAAGACATCTATCGTATTTTAGTAGGGGGACATTTCCGGTCTTGTAATGTAGCTTTTCTTACTGAGAGGACCTAGCCGTCCGAGTGATGCCGTTTAATCCCCTATTACGACAGTCATTTGACAATCATCAAAGCGGACTAGTACTCAAACAAGAAAGCTCACAATACTCATGGTCGTGGAAAAAGGTTTCGATAGCAATAATGAGAAGTATACTTATGAAGATTTTTAATTTCTTAAAGTATTCTCATAGGTCGATCCAGTATGGTTCTAAACCAATACTTGTGTAAATGATTTATGACGATCATGTCCTTGTAGCACAAGAAATGGTGCTATAAATCAAAATACACACTAATCTCAAATGGTCATTAATCGTCCATCGTTTAAATGACCTTGATTAGGGATAATTTTCGATTATAATATTCAATGTTCACTTAATAGGTGTTTCCTTATCAAGACTGGTCTTGATACCCTATTTTAAATATTCTCAGAATCGAATGGACTCATTATTAAATCCTAAACCATAATTAAATAGCAAACGGTGTGATAAAATTGCATGAAATTTTGAATTACTCCAAAACCTGAATGATTCATCTTATGATAAATGGTTTTTCCGAATGTTTTAAGATTAACACTCTTTATAAAACATTTATATAAATCACATCCATATCTAATATCCTTGACTTCTTTCATGCAATTGTGAATGTTGGCGTTCACTTATTGCATAGGTTTAGTTATAATTACTTTGCTAATCTTAGCATCTTTATTACTGATCACTTTCATAATAACATGATAAAATTTAAGAGTGCCATGGATTATATGTGATTTAGGATTTATTGTCCACGTGATGGCTCACACTCATTTTCATGATTGAGATCTTATACTTGACAAGCTACAATCATTAACGTTTAACAACGAACTTTCCATAGAACATCTTTTTTATTATTGCCTTTAAGACAACAATATTCTCAACATATATTTTAGTAGACTTCCTGATGATGCTTTGCTTGGGTTTCACTCCAAATAGCTCATAATGATTTGGGATACCCTAATCACTTGTGATCATGGAAATTTTTTCTTAAATTCCTGCACATTACACATGGATTCACGTCCATGTTACCATTCTCAAGCCACGACTCATTTTTAGCTCGTGCTTATAAACAACTTCCTTGTTAAGGATCCAATACTTGTTAAGGTTTGTGCTTGCAACATCAATTCTCAAATTGTATTTGTTTCCACAAGTCAAGAACTCATCTTGTTAATTATCCAAGTACTTGGATATTCTTGGCCATAACTTAACGATCTATTACATAGATTCAAGTTGATTGGTACTACATACATACTTCATATGCTTTAAGCAAGTAAGTCCTTCGACAATTCCATATCATGGCGTACATGATGAATTAAGTTGTAGAGTAATTCTCAATCTTATCCCATCCATGTGACATTTTAGCTCATTTAGTTTCACCGAGTCTTGCATAAATTGTTCGTTATGTGATATGGTTGAAAGTCTCTTACTAGAGTCTTTCTTGTTCGACTTAGTATTTAGCCTAGCTTATACTTAGTTCAAACATTTACTTGGTTTTATACATATGGGTCGAAAGTCTTTCAAAGTCCTTCAGTTCATGTTTAACACTTCCTTTATACGTTCAAACATTTTTTGTAAGTCTATGCAATAGATCTTAATACTCAATACGTACTAAGTATCGTCTTTTGTTTGTTCCATTGTCGAAAATACTTTCAAATCTAAGCATTTAGTATTTGACAGTTATTTCACAATAGAGTTTGTAAACTTTTTGTTGGACCTTTATATAATTTACTTTTGCTCCCACTAAACTTCTTATTCATAAGAATTTCTATGTTTTTCCATAAGTCAATTCTCTTATTAACTTCATGAGAAAACATGTTCCAATTCCTATATGCAATGCTTCCTTAAATCCCATAATGGATTCCTTGAGCTTGCTTTCAAATCTAGCATTATCTAGATTTTCAAAACCCTTAGACTATTGTAGGGAATATTTTCAAGTGTTAATCCCCTAGCTTGAACCGCACTGTGATCATACACTAAAGTACGGTGGCGTCCAAAAGGGAAGAAGATAGAGCAAAAGAGTCGCCAACAAGTTTTAGGAACTTGTAAACCGTTCACAGGGTGAAGGTTACACCCCTTAACAATCCAAGAGATCGTCAACTCCATAAGGTCTTGAACCAAATAAGGGTTCGGGGATGAAGGTACAAATCCAACCTAAAAGAGATTGAACCTGCCTTAATAATAGGCCTCTACTTTATTCTGATCGTATTCATGTGCGCTTTCTGATTAACATGCAATCAATAGGATTAACCCTGAACATTTTTATCTATGTTGGTTGAATATTAATGCACACACAAAACTATTGTTGGCGATCACTTGAATTATAACCATATTAACCCTAAAAAAGATTATTAAATTATCTCATTAAGCATGATTACAAGTACCAAAATTCCCTTTAAACATGCATAAAAGGCATGATCAAGCAATAACAATGAATATCAAGTAACATAATAAATCATAATAAATTATAAAAATAATAATCATATTAATAATCATGTTAAAGCAAAGCAAGATCCTAGGCATGATACTAACAAGATTAATAACATACCCTAGCATGCCACTAAGCGATAAAAATCAAATCTTTAACCCTAACATGATAATAACAATCATAAATATTAGGAAGAACATAGGAAACATCATACTTTTAAACATACTTGATATTAAAATTACCCTAGACATGATACTAGGAATCAAAATAACAATCTAAACATGATTTCTACATAATAACATCAATAAAAACCATTAAAGTACTTACTTTGATGCCTCGTACCTCTTTCTAATAACAAAATACACACGTTAGTAACTTCAAGGAAAATAATAATCAAACAATTAAATTAAATAATTGAAAGAGAGATTTGGGACAAAACCCTCAGAAATTAAACCTTTCACGTCTAGGGCGAAGGCAACTTCGAACTATGCTAAGTGTTTCTAGATCTAATGAATGCGGAATTTTGTATTTGAGAGAAGCTAGTTTAGAAAAAGAGAGAATAATCAAGGGAATCTTGATGAGAGTTGGTGAATGATTATTGAAGAGAATGAGAGAGAATTGATGATTGTGAATGAAAACTAATTGTAGGTGAATCAAAACGGAGTTTTTACGACGTTATTTATAAAGAAAATCAGCCAAAAAGATAAAATATCAAAACAGAATCTGGCGCACATGAAACAAGGTTGGCGCCAACGCTGGCTATTGGCGCCAGACTCTGACCCTGGCGCCAGGCACCAAGGCTAGCGCCAGGCGCTACAGCTGGCGTTTGGCGCTGACCTGGAAATTCACGCGTTTTCCTAAAATCAGATAAAAATTGCCGTATAGGAGGATAAAATCGTAATTTTCTCAAAAATGCTCTTTGATTGTAATTAAAACTCTGAAAAGTCAATAAAAGTCAATTTATCAATGCTAATTGAATTAGGAATGAAAAGAACCTTCTAGAAAAATCTAGAAGACTAAAACCTTTACTAACTGCATTAGGAATGATAAATATATATTAGGCCCTCCTCTAGATCATTGGGCCGCATATAAGGCTCAAAACGGGCCCAGTTTAGTAAATTGGCCATAATTTCCTCAATATTCATCAGAATTGAGCTTATAATATATTGTTGGAAAGCACTTGTCAAGACCCATCCAACTACACTACTATTAGACCCATATCATGGACCAACCAAACTGGATTGGCTGTTTTCTTAAAATAAGTTTTCAAAAACAGAGAGAAGAGAAAAGAAATTAAAACTATCCGCAACACTAAAATTTCCACACTTTCACTTCATTCGATTATGATTTGACGTGAAAGATACTCATCACTGGGTTTGGTTTTGGGAAGACACAAATGGGTGTCTACAGAAGCCCCCACTTTGACAGAGTTTGGAGAAACGCAGTTTTCGAAAACAAAAGTCAAAGTATCGATAGGCACGAAGAATAATTCAGAACGTTCTGCGATCCTAAACCACTCTTGTAACGCCGATACCTGCAAACTAGCGTTAGTCAAACAGATAAAAGAGTTAAGAAACACGTATCTTGCACCGTCGAGCACACGTCTCTGAAAGTAACTGATTTGCTGCTGCTTTACTGTTGTTTTGATGACCTTCTGCCAAGAGAATGCCATCCCGCTTGAAATCTGCTACGCTTGTAACTGCTTCCAATATAGAAGACTGTTTCGCCTGAAACGATCCTCTCCCACTATGATAATATTCCACGTTCAAGGGAATACCATCGAAGATTGTTTCACTTGAAACAATCCTCTTCCGCATTGATAATATTCCACGTCCAAGGGAATACTATCAAAGATTGCTTCGCTTGAAACAATCTTTTTCCGCTTCATGACCATCTTCCACGTCTAAGGGAACATGGTCAAAGACAATTTTGCTTGAAATTACCTTCAGTTGTTTGTGACAACTTTCCACAATATAGGGAATGCCGTCGAAGATATCCTCGCTTGAAGACATCTTCATTTGTTGCGATAATTTTCCAAAGGAAATTACCGAAGATCTCCGCTTGTCGATCTTTAAAAGCTCGCTTGAACTTTGCTTCCGCTATGCCTGTACGTCGGCGCTTTTGTTGCTTGTGAACCATTATGTCCGTGCTTTTGCTGTGATGACAATCCTCTTTTATTTGGGAATAGTTGCCAATACAACTCTTGTATGATGTATGACAATCCAATTTAGGGAAAGTTGTCAATGCTTCGTAACAATCCATCCTTGGAAATGTTGCCATGATGAAGCGACAATCCGTATTTCGGAAAATTTGCCAAAATCCAATTTTGGGAAAAAGTTGCCAATGCTTCGTAACAATCTTTCATAAGAACTTTGCTACGATCGACAATCCACATCTCAGAATATAACTTTTGAAAGCAATCCACTTTGGAAATTTGCCAACGCTATGCGATAATCCTTTTAGGAAAATATTGCCACAATTGACAATCCGCATCTCGGAACATTTGCAAATAAGAGTCGACCGACAATCTACTTCAGGAAAATTTACCACTTACTGAAATGAATGACAATCCACGTTTGAGGAACTTTTGCCGAAATTTATGATGAATAGAGACCTACAACAATCCTTTGGGAAATTTTGCCATAGGGAACTGGGTGTATGACAATCCAATCTCGGAAAACTTGTCAATGAGTCGATGAACGTATGACAATCCAAACTTGGAAAAACTTGCCAAACAAAGTAGGAGCACGACAATCCACGCTTGGAAACCTTGCCAGAGATGACGATCCAATCGTGGAAAAATTGTCGTTGAAAAAGATGCACGACAATCCATTTTTTGGAAATATTGTCAGTTGGGGATGATAATACAATTTTTGGAAAAATTTATCGTATAATAAGAACGCGCGACAATCCATATTTGGAAATATTGTCGTTTAAGTGCTTGCTTTTAAACCGATTGTAATGAGCCAGTTTTTTAGGCTCTTAAGCTAAGTGAGACGATCTTTCATCAGGTTGATCACTTATTATGATTTTAATCAAACTGACTACTTAATCATGTCAAATTGCTTATAGGGGCTAACAGGCATACCAAGGAACCCAAAATTGCTGTACGAGGTTGAAATAACCATTCTGAGAGGCTTCGAGCTGTGTTGCTGCTGGAATATCGCTGGAGCCAAGAATTGACTCTGCCGCCAGACACTGAGATCTAGCGCCAAGCGCTAAAACTATTTCCATACGCTAGATGTTGTCGTCTGGCGCTGGAGTAGGGTCTTCCCTATTCTGCTGCACCTGTATTTATTTTTGACTATAGAACTTTGCCAATATTTAATCATCTTAGGGTTGACCTAAGGTTTAATGTCGCTTGACTCATTGACTTGACACGACTCATGGTATAAATTTGACTCTCTGTGATTAACTCAAGGTTGACTCGACTCGAAGTGAAATGACACGAGTGACTCGTGACCCGTGTGTGCATTGTATTATGATTGTGCGACTAAAAAATGCAAAATTTTCCGTCATTTTTTGTGGAGGGTACCGACTTTCTCCCGAAAAAGAAAAGACCCGAAAAAGAATCGAAGTGAAGTTTTTTTTGAAGATGCATGTTGAATGAGCTTAATCCGTTAACGTTGTCTCTCACAGTACAAGGATTGTAACATCTTAAACTATCCTAGTTGACTTGATAACGAAAGTATTTAGGTAACTTAGGCGCGGAGGCTAAGTACTTCATACTTTGTGATGCAATGATGATTATGATTGATGAGACAAAGCATGCTTCAACGTTGTGTTAAGATTTCATTACAAAGGGTTCCTAAGAGAAGTGTATTTGGTCATGTTTTTATGATGTGAGTGAAAGTGACACTAAAGTTAGACCGCAAGGGCTAAGTGTGTGGAAAAAAATATTATTTCAAGAAGAGTCAAATGATGCTGACTCTTAGGCTAGGTAAGCTAATGATGTAAGGATCAAGCCCCCAAGTCTAGTTCGAAATGAATAGGGATAAGCACAGGGGATCCCTTGATTTGATTATGGTGTAAGTGTGTGAATGTGAATATGAATGCATTTTTATTACGGCCGCACCTCGATGTGAGGTTGCCTACGTATCCGTTAGGAATCAGGCCGAACGTAGCTCTAGCCGAACCTTACACAAGTATATGTATACCTCAAAAAGGTCTTTTTAAGGGTTGTAACGTGGTTAGGCTAAAGGTTATAGAAAAAAGGGAATAAACGCTCAATACCCCAAATAAGCCCCCAAGGTGTGCAACCTTGCTTTTGAATCTTTATGTTTTTATGCTTGAGGCTTTCTACTCTTTTTTAGCTTTTCTTTTTTTTTTTTGTTTTTTTGCTCTCTTTTTTGCTTTAGAATTTATTTTATTTTTATAAGTGTCGGCAATCCCGATCATGCGGTCTATCACTCACTTGGCATTCATGTTTCTCAGGCACGGTACCGAGCACTCGATAAGAGATGCAATCTGAGACGTGTTCTTATCAAAGACATTTTCATATCAAAGATATTGGAACACTTACCCTTTTGTAAACTTTTATTTATTTATTATTTATTTATTGTTTATTTTGATATTTTGAAGTCACTCAAGCTTTTTTCAGAATTGCATAAGTTACACACCATCCCATCCCAAGGTTAGGTAGATGTAGGTTGAAAAAAGAAAGTTCTATCGTTAGACGAGGCTCAAAGTTGTGTATCAAGAAAGGATCGTATATTTGAAGGGTGAAAGGTATTATGATGTGGCTACAAGGGGTGCCTCAAATCATCGGTATACCTTGTGCTTAGTTTGACATGAATTTTTATTTTTATTTTTTTAATGCAATGCAATACGATGATCATATGCAAGGAAATAAATGCTCATTTTATTAAAAGGGAAAATAAATAATGATCCTACAAAATAAATCTAAAGATAAAAGAAAGGTGCTTATGCTAGACTTATTGGGGAAAGGAAAAAATGAAAAGAAATAGAAAAAAGAGGTCATGAAATCTTGTCGTTGAAGCTCGCCTCTTGTCTTGTGTCATTCATTTCATCATCACCCAGTCTTCTCGCTAGCTAGAGGCAATGGGATCTTGTTTGCTTCTATGAGATCTTGAATGAGATTTTGAAACCTGTAGCATTCATTAGTGGTATGCCCATTTCCTCGATGGTACTTGCAATAAGAGTTGGGATTCCATCTCGATGATCGATTTTCTGGCGTTGGATCCTCGGTAGGGCCAATAGGTTTGATTAATCCTCCGTCATAGAAACGATCAAAAGCAGCATCGTAGGTCATTCTAATGGGTGTGAGTTCTCTCCTAGGTTTCCTTTTAGATCCTTGATTGTCCATGGCTAAGACACCATTATGGTCAAAGGTACTAACATTATTACTAGAGTGGGCGTTTTCGGAAGAAGAAGGATTGTCGTTCTTCTTTCCTTTCCAGTCATTGTGGTTGCTATTGTTAGTAGCTTTTTGTTTTGCGAGGTCATCTTCGATTTCAATTCCAATGTCATAAACGGCCTTGAAAGTATTCAGATTGTGTTGATACTTTAGATGCTTCGAATACTTCTCTTGGAGATTCTTGATAAACATTCTCACACATTCTTTTTCAGTGGGCGCCTCAATCATCTTAGTGAAAGCTTCCCTCCATTTATTAAAGAAAGAAGTAAATCCTTTATTCTCTTTTTGTCTTAGCATCTCAAGTTGTCTATAGTCGGTTTCAACTTGAATATTGCACTTGTACCTATCAACGAAAGCATTTACTATTGATTCCTAGGTAGAGGTTTTCTCTTTGTCAAGGGAGAAGAACCATTGTTGGTAAACGGTTTCAAGAGATAGAGAGAACAGAGAGGGGAAAACCTTCTTATCGACACCCTTAATGTTCATTATAGTTTCGAATGCTCTTAAATGAAAATAAGGATTATCTGTTGCCTTGAATTTTGGGATGTCAGTGGCATTGAACTTATGCGGAAGAAGTTCCTTGTCCAGCGAGACCCCTTATGAACTCATGCCCTGAAATTTATAGTCACTAGACAGTTTTCTCAAACTTTCTTGCACGAGGTTCATTTGTTGTTGTTTCACGGGATCATCGATCTTAAGTGTGAGGAGCTTCAGTGTTTCAGTCACGGTAACCAGTTGGTTCTTAAGCTCATTGACTTATTCTTGACTTGCCATTATCTTTTTAGCCTTCCTCTTTTGACGAATCGGTTTATCGAAAAGTGAGACTTGAATAAAGAGGTTGTCCTTGATTAATCGCCCTTCTCTCCTCGACCAAGTACTGTGGAAAAGGCATTTGGGGATATTCATTGTTAATTATTTGACTCAAACTTTATTCAACATGCAATGGATGGAGGAAGTGAAGAAAGATGGAATAAAATGTGAAGAAGAATGATGTAGATGGAGGGATGTGAAGAATTAGGAATAGAATGTACCCCCAACTCAAATGACGGAAAAAACTGACTCATGTATGAACCTAAGACACGGTCATGGTGATACATACTCGAAGTGTATGCTAAGACTAGTGAGTGTGGGTGATATGTTTGGACTCTTGTGTAAGACCATGTGGCTAGACTATGTGACTAGACTCAATTAATGACTTAACAAAGTGTTATCGACAACGAAAATTAACCGAATTAATTAGCAAACTGGTTGATTAGACACTAGGTGATGACTCGACCAATAATCCGAACTGTCGGCAAAACGCCAGGACTGGCATCGCACTGTGTAGCGTAGCACCAGAAGACAGAGCTGTCGCCAGGCGCCACATTCCACAGAGTGGCGCTACAGTTCAGACTTTGGCGCCAATGCTGGAGCTTCAATCTGGGACTGTTTTCGGTGTTATTAATCAACAGGGGTATGCCTAAAGTCGTACTAAGTCAATTCTGATTAAAATATTAGACTTTATTGAATCAAATTAATTAATCAATTAATTAATTAGGCAAAGTTCTTTAATTAATTTATTTAATCTCAACACAAGTCAAACAAACGGTTAAGAAAACATATAATATATGCACAACAAATAATGCGCAATTAGTCAAGTAGGCACAATATGATGCAATGAGTTTGCAACCTAACCATGGCTCTAGTTCTCTAAAGTTCGGGATATGGTTTAGTCAATAAAGGGTCCATGGTTAATTGTCCGAATGCACCGCGCGGAAGCCTAACCATGAAGGGTTGGCGCGAGTGGTTGGGACACCGCGAGTTTTAGAAAAAACTCGCTTCCATGGTTTGGTGAATTCAACAATCTCGGATGTACCCTTTGTTGCTCAGAGCGTTCAATCAGGTAGATGGAGCATGAATTCGCAGAGGGTTATTTTCATATGTAGAACACATATGGGTTTCAGAAAAGTGAGAAAAAATTCAATCAGGAAGTAGGATCGAGCAAACAATACGAAAAACTGGTCGAAATTAGAACGTATATTTCTGACTCGGTATTGGAAGAAGTTGGCGCCAACAAATAGAGACTGGCGCCAAGTTTTAGCTGTAGCGCCTGGCGCCAATGCTGGCATATGACGCTACAGTTAAAATTCTGGAGCCAATGCTCTGGCCTCTGGCGTTAATTCCTACATGCCTCAGCAGCTTTCTGTGCTCGATAAAATTTTACAGTTTCGCGCAGTGTTATTTCGGTCCTAGTTGTGAAAGATATTTCTCAAATTTCCTACGTGTAAAATCCTATGTTTTTAACTCATTACGGATGGTCTTTCCAATGAGATCTTTTTTACGCATATGACAATAATGTTAGTCAAAATTACACACATGAAATACTTAGAACGCTTCGAGTCTCATCCACTCATTCTAAATCATTGCCGAAACAAATTCAGAAATTAAAATAGAAATCCTCCCCAGTGGATTCGCCAAAAAACTGTAGGGAATATTTTCAAGCGTTAATCCCCTAGCTTGAACCCCACTGTGATCATACACTAAAGTACAGTGGCGTCCAAAAGGGAAGAAGATAGAGCAAAACAGTCGCCAACAAGTTTTAGGAACTTGTAAACAGTTCACAGGGTGAAGGTTACACCCCTTAACGATCCAAGAGATCGTCAACTCCATAAGGTCTTTAACCAAATAAGGGTTCGGGGATGAAGGTACAAATCCAACCTAAAAGAGATTGAACCTGCCCTAATAATAGGCCTCTACTTTATACTGATCGTATTCATGTGCGCTTTTTGATTAACATGCAATCAATATGATTAACCCTAAATCTGTTTATCTAGGTTGGTTGAATATTAATGCACAAACAAAAATATTATTGGCGATCACTTGAATTATAACCATATTAACCCTAAATAAGATTAGGAAAAATGGAATCTAAAAATCCAACCTTTTTGAGGTCTGACAAAAAAACTCCAACCTTTAATTAATCTCACAAAAATCCAACCTTTGCACCCCACCTTCTCTTACATATCCATTTGACTTTAACCTATTAAACAGGTAAAAAAGTTTTTAATTTTTTAATTCTCTTTAATTTCCATTCTCACTCCTCTTTCTCTTTCCTCTCTCCAACAACCCACCAAGACACCACCACCAATTCGCCACCCTAACACCAACCACCCTAAACGGCTGAACACCCTAGAACGCAACCCTAACACCAACCACCCTAAACGGCTAAACCCCGACCACCCCAGAACCCCAGCCACCCACGAAACTCGACCCACAAAACCGGGGGTTGTTGGATTTGGGTGGAAGCTAAGGGGGCTAATTTGGGTCGGGTTTAGGGTGGGGAGGGGTGGAAATGGGTCGGGGAGGTTCAGGGCGGCGGTGGGGAGGTTCGGGGAGGGGTTGGGCTGGTTAGGGGGGGTCGAATAGGGTGTTTGGTGTGGTGGTTAGGGTTTAGATCGTTGGGGGTTTTGGTGGTTGGGAGGTTGCGGCAAGGGGTGGGGGGTGGGGGGAGATCGTCGGAATCCGACGACCCCAATGGTGGGGCTGGTTGGGGGTGGGGGGAAGTTTCCGGGGAGTGGGGGAGGTGGCTGGGGTGGTGCGAGGGATGGGGGAGGTGGCTGGTGTTGGTTGGGGGGAAGTTTCGGTGGGGTGAGAGAGGTGGGTGGGTGGCTGGTGTTGGGTTTTTTTTTTTTTTTTTGTCTGTTTTTTTTCTTTAATTTTGTTTTTTTTTTTTTAATAATTAAAAAAATAATTGACCAATAAATGACTGACATATAGCACACAACTTACAAAAATCGGTCATCAACAGGTAATGGATCTGTGGAAGAAGGTGGGGTGCAAAAGTTGGATTTTTGGAAGATTAATTAAAGGTTGGATTTTTTTTGTCAGACCTCGCAAAGGTTGGATTTTTAGATTCCATTTTTCCATAAGATTATTAAATTACAAGTACCAAAATTCCCTTTAAACATGCATAAAAGGCGTGATCAAGCAATAACAATGAATATCAAGCAACATAATAAATCATATAAATTATAAAAATAATAATCATATTAATAATCATGTTAAAGCATAGCAAGATCCTAGGCATGATACTAACAAGATTAATAACAAACCCTAGCATGTCACTAAGCAATAAAAATTAAATCTTTAACCCTAACATGATACTAACAATTATAAATATTAGGAAGAACATAGGAAGCATCATACTTTTAAACATACTTGATATTAAAATTACCCTAGACATGATACTAGGAATCAAAATAACAATCTAAACATGATTTCTACATAATAACATTAATAAAAACCATTAAAGTAATTACTTTGATGCCTCATACCTCTTTCTAATAACAAAATACACACGTTAGTAACTTCAAGTAAAATAATAATCAAAACAATTAAATTAAATAATGAAAAGAGAGATTTGGGACCAAACCCTCAGAAATTAAACCTTTCACGTCTAGGGCGAAGGCAACTTTGAACTATGCTAGGTGTTTCTAGATCTAATGAATGCGGAATTTTGTATTTGAGAGAAGCTAGTTTAGAAAAAGAGAGAATAATCAAGGGAATCTTGATGAGAGTTGGTGAATGATTATTGAAGAGAATGAGAGAGAATTGATGCTTGTGAATGAAAACTGATTGTAGGTGAATCAAAACGGAGTTTTACGACGTTATTTATAAAGAAAATCACCCAAAAAGATAAAATATCAAAACAGAGTCTGGAGCACATGAAACAAGGTTGGCGCCAACGCTGGCCAGGCGCTACAGCTGGCGTTTGGCGCTGACCTGGAAATTTACGTGTTTTCCTAAAATCAGATAAAAATTGTCGTACAGGAGGATAAAATCATATTTTCCTCAAAAATGCTCTTTGATTTTAATTAAAACTCTGAAAAGTCAACAAAAGTCAATTTATCAATGCTAATTGAATTAGGAATGAAAAGAACCTTCTAGAAGAATCTAGAAGACTAAAACCAATCCTAATTGCATTAGGAATGATAAATCTATATTAGGCCCTCCTCTAGATCATTGGGCCGCATATAAGGCTCAAAACGGGCCCAATTTAGTAAATTGGCCATAACTTCCTCAATATTCATCAGAATTGGACTTATAATATATCGTTGGAAAGCTCTTGTCAAGCCCCATCCAACTACACTACTATTGGACCCATATCATGGACCAACCAAACTGGATTGACTGTTTTTTTAAAATAAGTTTTCAAAAACAGAGAGAAGAGAAAAGAAATTAAAACTATCCGCAACACTAAACTTTCCACACTTTCACTTCATTCGATTATGATTCGACGTGAAAGGCACTCATCACTGGGTTTGGTTTTGGGGAGACACAAATGGGTGTCTACAACTCTTTTCATAGTCACTTCTAAAATCCTATTTTAGGAAGGCGGTTTTGGTATCTTTTTTGTCATATTTTATATGTGCAATTTTGCTAGAACAATCACGAAAAGACTTTAGCATTCCGATTGGCGAATAGGTTTTTATTAAAATCAACTCCGTGAATTTAATTGTATATTTTTCAACCAATCTAGCTATGTATACATATACATTTCCACATTTGTTAGTTTTCTCCTTGAAAACTTATTTGCAACCGATGGGTCTTTCACCCTTTATGCAAATTAATCAAGTTTCAAAACATGATTTTCAAACATGGAGTCTATTTTGGATTTTTATGGCCTCTAACCATTATTCAGAATTTAGATTTTTTATAGCTATTTTACAAGACATTATTCCCTTGCTATATAATAGTTAATAGTATGCTTGTAAGTCTTAGGTTTATTTCTAACTTAATAGAAAATTTATAGGATTCAATCCAAGCCTTTGGTGAATTCTATACCTATAAGGGGTTATTGCATCAAACACTGAGTTTCAAGGCGATTCCAAAGCCCTTTGATTTTCTTGATCTTACTCCAACTTTTCAAAAGTTATGTGAGAAATGAATTCTCTTTTAAGGCACTTGTAAAATCCTTTTGAGTATTCTTGATCAAGTATTCTCACGAAGCCCTTTTAAGTTCTTATGACATTCTCAATTCTAGTTTGTTGCTAAGATAGATTGTCATCGAGTTCATTTTCCTCCCATTCATCGTTTTGGAAATGTGCTACTTTCTAGAAAGACACCACTTAGAGCAACAAACTTTATGTTCTCAATTAGGTTGTGGAGGCAATGCCCGTAGTCTCACTTGAATACTTACAAAGAGTCATGTGTATTGTCTTTTTTAAAAGTTCGTTGTGAAACAAACAGTTAGCTCCTACTTGAGCTATCTTAGCCTTTAATGATCCATTAAGCTCCCACTTAGCCACCTAGCTTCACTTAGCCGATGAATTACCATTGAGTCACTTAGCTCCCACTGAGCCAGTGAGCTCCCACTAAGACAAAGAGCCTTAGACATACACTTTAAAAGACATTTAGAAGTTATTTTTACCCTTAACTGAATATGGCGTCCTTTCTTATCTTCGGCATTTTGTTTTGTGTAACATTAGTCATTTGTGCAAATCTTTAAGAACTTTATAGGAAGGGATGTGATCCATCATTGTTTGAGTCCCTTTTTAATGGCATCGAGGTCTCCGTAAAGACACACTATGTTCTTTGTGGAGTTATTTATGATAATTTTAATTTCATAACTTTGTGTTGATCACGGTTGGCTCAAGAAAACATCACTCGATCTAATCTAGACATTTTGATATCTTGCCAAGTCGATTCTGTACTTCACTAAACTCTTGAACTATTCAAGGTAAATTTTATTCACATTTGATGAACATAGCCATATTCTTTCAAATTCTTTGTGAAACGTTGAAGTAAATGAATCCTCTTTAGCTTTCAGAGTCAATTGTCTATACCAAGAACAATAGCTCTTTACTTTGTAGGTTTCAACAAGTAAGACTTGCTTGCCTTAGAACGACTTTGAATCGATCAACTATTAAGAGCCTATCTAATAGAGCCTCGAGTACGTTCTTTTCAATGTGACATAGCTAAAGATGTTCTGAACGCAAATCATGCTTATGACTTTAAGCTTTTGCCAGTTTATCATGTTAAGGAAATGTTTGTTTATAATCAAGCATTCTTGACTCATGGCTTAGACAACCATGCTATTCAAAAAAATTTACAACTATTGCTCATTACTTTGAATGTTAGACTTTTCGTGTGTAAATGGATCAATTGCTGATTATGGAACACAATAACCATTTATTTGTTCCAGCCTTAGCTTAAAGGTCTTTAAATAAAGCATTTGACCTTACAACTGATGTAGAACCACTTTCTTGATTCTTTGCTTTTAAGTCGATAACTTAGCTTATCTTCTACAGTTTGAGGTCACTTTCAAAGTGGAACAATCAAACAGTATCTGATACTTTGTGAAGATAATGAGTTGCTAAGTTAACTTCAATAGCATTAATTCTTTAGTAAAATGGAATCTCATTCCTTTTTTTGTTCCTCATTTCTTATATTTCTTATCATACTTTATCTCATAATCATTAAGAACCAGTTCTTTTAGAGTCTTTAACTTTTATACTTTGTTAGGCATAATTAAGCATCTAATGCGCCGTAAAACAAAGTTCCATCTTTTCCTTTAATTCACGCTTGAATTACTACATCAGCGAGTCCTACTCATCTATGTATTAAGTGAAATGATATGTTGGTTGTAAATATTGACAATTTGAGTTTGCAACTCAATACTTCATGTTTTATCAAAACTACGTAGTATTTTGAATACATGATGTCCAACCGTGCTTTTGGTCTTTGTTATAAAAATCATTTATGAGAATTGTATTTTAGAAATGCTTTACTTTTCTTTGAGAACCATTCTCAAAGATTTCCTTTACCAATCATGGAAAACAATACAATTTGATTTGGATTTTTACAAATATAAGTGCAAAGTATAACCATTTATCAAGTAAATAACATAATAAGTTTGAAAATTAAAAGGTATTCATGCAAATTTTCAATCTTATTAAACGTCTTATCCACACATTAAATTTGTCCTCATTTGGCGAGTATAAGTCGATTTCAAGATCCAAAGAAACAAAGAATGTTTAAGCATGGTTTGGCTTGTCTTAACACTCAATCTCCTAAGGTAAGCAACGCTTTGCTAATTGCTCCAAGCCACTCTTGAATGAATAAATCGTTGCATCTTATACTCTCTCAAACAATTTATTGACTTTGCCACGACATGTTAGGACTCCATCACTCATATCGTTGAGTACAACCAAAACCAACTTGCATAAACGGTATGCCTTATGAGTTTAGGGAGTAGTGGTGATGCCTTTCTTTGGCGTAGCCCATCACTACTCTCAATAGGCTGATAAGTGTTGTTTTGGAATGACAATTTTACTCAATATTTAGGGACCTAGGGTTTCTATGTTGGTTGATTTAAGTGAACTTCATTAATCATCGCAACATTTGAAATCCTAAACATGCATCTAACATATAATTCATATATAAATGATCATACATATGTAAAGCATAAGCATTTTGATGCATATTGGCAACTAGCATGACCCCTTGAATTCTTCAAGTCTTCAAAAGGTCTTCTTTTGCAACTTCATGGCTTTGTCTTCCAAGAACCTCCGTCTTCAAGACTTGACCAAAATTATTAAACTACTAGTATCTACGATTAGGACTAATCTAAATATTAAGGTATATAAATACTCAACGGTACGCAGACCGTATTAAGATTTACAAAAATACATCATGAATCGCAATACTTATTTTCTATCCTAATCGGGCCCACTAGTTGCCATTTTTATAAAACCCGTGAGAGAATATACATTCCATTCATCCATTCACTATTTGTGAATGACCCATGCATTTTAACAGGATAAAACAAGTAACAATGCATAAACACGCGATAACTAGTAACTTATCTAGGTGGTTTATCCAATTAACATGCCTAATTAAAACTAGTCAAAGTTGTTATAACCGATTATGTAAACTAGCGCAATTAATATTTTAAGCTCCTACTAAATTCCGCATCCAACTTAATTAAGTCGGTAAAACCCAATTATTTGCCAAAATAAATTTGTAAATGCCGCTCATAAAACCGAGGCCTAGCCTCCAAAATTTATTAAAATAATTAAACAAAATTAAATTAAATTAATAAAATAATTAAAACGGCAAAATAAGCAAAAAATTACGTAATCCAAAATATCCAAGTGCATAGCACTAAGATTTGGAGTGCTCACAACTCGCACACAACTCGCACAATCTCATTGCAGTACATTCCTTTACAAGCAATGTCTACGCATATTACCCTTACCTTTGTACCAAGCTACATACACATACACACTCAATGCAAGCCCCACGCACAGCCAACCATAAGGCGGCCCAGTAGCCTTGGCAGCCCCATGTAGGTTGTGTGAGCAACCCGGCTGGCCGAGAGCATGCTTGGGGCTTTTAGGCCTTGAATTGGTGCTCATGCCTCTGGAAAATTCTCGATTTTGTGTGACATATTTAACAAACTCTAAATTAATTTTAGAATCAATTAATTTTGAGGAAATATGAAAATATAACAAGTCCAACTTAAATAAATTCATCCAAGTGCATAAAACCTAATTGTAGACACCCATTTGTGTCTCCCCAAAACCAAACCCAGTGATGAGTACCTTTCACGTTGAATCATAATCGAATAAAACGAAAGTGTGGAAAGGTCTAGTGTTGCAGAAAGTTTTTTATTTCTTTTCTCTTCTCTCTGTTTTTTAAAACTTTATTTTAAGAAAACAGCCAATCCAGTTTGGTTGGTCCATGATATGGGTCCAATAGTAGTGTAGTTGGATGAGGCTTGCAAAGACCTTTCCAACGATATATTATATGCCCAATTCCGATGAATATTGAGGAAGTTATGGCCAATTTACTAAACTGGGCCCGGTTTGAGCTTTACATGAGGCCCAATGATCTAGGGGAGGGCCTAATATGATTTATCATTCCTAATGCAATTAGGAATGGTTTTATTCTTATAGATTCTTCTAGAAGATTCTTTTCATTCCTAATTCAATTAGCATTGATAAGTTAACTTTGTTGAATTTTTTCAGAGTTTTAATCAAAATCAAATACCATTTTCGAAGATATTATATTATTTTATCCTCCAGTACGTTAAACTTATCGGATTTTTGAAAACGCGTTAAAATCAAGCTTGGCGTCCAACCCCAGGCCTTGGCGCCTGGAACCAGGCCAAGCGCCTGGTGCTAAGGCTGGTTCCTGGCGCCAGCTAGCCAGGGTTGGTGCTAGCTCTGTTTCCTGAGCGTCAGACTCTGTTTTGTTAATTTATCTTTTTTGGCTGATTTTCTCTATAAATATCGTATTAAAAACTCCGTTTTCATTCATCATCTACATCTATCATTCACCGGTTTACACCAATTCTTTTAATTTTCTCTTAATCATTCATCTCCCTCATTCATCTTTCTTCTCTAAACTTGGTTTTTTCATACAAAATTCCGCATTCACAAGATCTAGAAACACCTAGCCATATTCGAAGTTGCCTTCGCCCTAGACGTGAAAGGTTTAATTTTTGAGGGTTTGGTCCCAAATCTCTATTTCAATTATTTAATTTAATTGTTTTGATTATTATTTTCCTTGAAGTTACTAACGTGTGTATTTTGTTATTAGAAAGAGGTACGAAGCATCAAAGTAAGTACTTTAATTGATTAATTGATATTATGATGTAGATATCATGTTTATATTGTTATTATGATATTCCTAGTATCATGTCTAGGGTAATTTTAATATTAAATATGATTCCTATGATGCTTCATATGTTCTTCCTAATATTTATGATTGTTAGTATCATGTTAGGGTTAAATATTTGATTTTTATTGCTTAGTGACATGCTAGGGTTTGTTATTAATCTTGTTAGTATCATGCCTAGGATCTTGCTATGTTTATTATGCTTTAATATTAACATGAACATGATTATGATTATAATTGTTATAATTTATGATGATTATGAATATTATTATTATTATTATTTATGATGATATTATTATGATTATTATAATCATTATTATTATTATTGATTATGTTGCTTGATACATTATTTATTCTTTATTGCTTGATCACCTTTTATTGCATGTTTAAAGGGAATTGGTACTTGCAATCACGATTAATAAGATAATTAATAATCTTGTTATGGTTAATTTGATTATAATTCAAGTGATCGCCAATAATAGTTTGTTTGTGCATGAAATTCAACCAACATAAATTAAACAGGTTTAGGGTTAATCCTATTGATTGCAAGTTAATCAGAAAGCGCACATGAATACGATCCGAATAAAGTAGAGGCCTATTATTAGGGCAGGGTCAATCTTTTTTAGGTTGGATTTGTACCATCATCCCCGAACCCTTATTTGGTTCATGACCTTATGGAGTTGACGATCTCTTGGATCGTTAAGGGGTGTAACCTTCACCTCGTGAACGGTTTACAAGTTCCTTAAAAACTTGTTGGCGACTCTTTTGCTCTATCTTCTTCCCTTTTGGACGCCACCGTACTTTAGTGTATGATCACAGTGGGGTTCAAGCTAGTGGGGTTTTAAAGGCTTGAAGTTATTCCCTATAGTTTTTTGGCGACTCCACTGGGGAGGATTTCTATTTTAATTCCTGAATTTGTTTCGGCAATGATTTAGAATGAGTGGATGAGACTCGAAAAGTTCTAAGTATTTCATGTGCGTAATTTTGATTAACATTATTGTCATATGCATAAAAAAGATCTCATTGGAAAGACCATCCGTAATGAGTTAAAAACATAGGATTTTAAATGTAGGAAATTTGAGGAATGTCTTTCACAACTAGGACTGAAATAACATCGCGCGAAACTGGAAGATTTTATCGAGCACAGAAAGCTGTTGAGGCATGTGGGAAGTAGCGTCAGGGGCCAGAGCTTGGCGCCGGTGTTTTAGTTGTAGCGCCAGACGCCATTATTGGCGCCAGGCGCTACAGTTAAAATCTGGCGCCAGTCTCTGATTGCTGGCGCCAATTTCCCCCAATACCGAGCCAGAAATATGTGTTCTAATTTCGACCGGTTTTTCGTATTGTTTGCTCGATCCTACTTCCTGATTGAATTTTTTCTCACTTTTCTGTAACCCATATGTGTTCTACATATGGACATAACCCTCTGGGAATTCATGCTCCATCTACTTGATTGAACACTCCGTGCAATAAAGGGTACATCCGAGATGTTAAATTCACTAAACCATGGAAGCGAGTTTTTTCTAAATCTTGCGGTGTCCCATCCACTCGCGCCAACCCTTCACAGTAAGGCTTCCGCGCGGTGCATCCGGACAATTAACCATGGACCCTCTTTGACTAAACCATATCCCGAACTTTAGAGAACTAGAGCCATGGTTAGGTTGCAAACGCATTGCATCATATTGTGCCTACTTGACTAATTGTGCATTATTTGTTGTGCGTATACATTCTATGTTTCTCTTAACCGTTTGTTGACTTGTGTTGAGATTAAATAAATTAATGACTTAAAGAACTTTGCCTAATTAATTAGAGTCAATAAAGTCTAATTTTTTTAAATCGGAATTGACCTAATACGACTTTAGGCATACCCCATTTGACTAATAACACCGAAAACAGTCCCAGACCGAAGCTCCACTATTGGCGCAAAGGTTTGAGCTGTAGCGCCACACTATGGTGTGTAGCGCCTGACGACAGCTATGTTGTCAGGCGCCAAGATCCACAATGTGACGCTAGTCCTGTCGCTTGGCCTACAGTTCGGATTATTGGTCGAGTCATCACCTAGGGTCTAATTAACCAGTTTGCTAATTAATTCAGTTAATAACACCTTGTCGAGTCACTAATCGAGTCTTAGTCACATAGTCTAGCCACATGGTCGTGACACGAGTCTTAACATGTCACATACACTCACTAATCTTAGCACACACTTTGAGTACACATCACCATGACCATGTCGTAGGTCCATGCATGAGTCGGTCTTTCCGTCATTTGAGTTGGGGGGTACATTCTATTCCTAATTCTTCATATCCCTCCATCTAAATCTTTCTTCACATTCTTCCATCTTTCTTCACTTCCTCCATCCATTGCATGTTGAATAAAGTTTGAGTCAAATAATTAACAATAAGTATCCCCAAATTCCTTTTCCACAGTACTTGGTCAAGGAGAGAAGGGCGATTAATCAAAGACAACCTCTTTATTCAAGTCTCGCTTTTCGATAAACCGATTCGTCAAAAGAGGAAGGCTAAGATGATAATGGCTACTCAAGAAGAAGTCAATGATCTTAAGAACCAACTGGCTAATGTGACTGAGACACTGAAACTTCTCGCACTTACGGTCAATGACCCCATGAAGCAATAACAGATGAACCTCATGCAAGAGAGTCTAAGCAAGCTATCTAGTGACTATAAATTTCAAGGCATGAGTTCACAAGGGGTCTCGCTGGACAAGGAACTTCTTCCGCATAAGTTCAACGTCACTGACATCCCTAAATTCAAGGCAACAGATAATCCTTATTTTCATCTAAGAGCTTTTGAAACCATAATGAGTATTAAGGGTATCGATAAGAAGGTTTTTCCCTCTCTGTTCTCACTATCTCTTGAAACCGTTTGCCAACAATGGTACTTCTCCCTTGACAAAGAGAAAACCTCTGCTTGGGAATCAATAGTAAACGCTTTTGTTGATAG
The DNA here is from genome assembly GCA_024500155.1 of Chenopodium formosanum. Classification (NCBI taxonomy): domain Eukaryota; kingdom Viridiplantae; phylum Streptophyta; class Magnoliopsida; order Caryophyllales; family Amaranthaceae; genus Chenopodium; species Chenopodium formosanum. The sequence goes on from CM044880.1 coordinate 25,142,641, forward strand.
GTACAAGTGCAATATCCAAGTTGAAACCGACCATAGACGACTTGAGATGCTAAGACAAAAAGAGAATGAAGGCTTTACTTCTTTCTTTAATAAATGGAGGGAAACTTCCGCTAAGATGATTGAGGTCCCCACCGAAAAGGAATCTGTGAGGATGGATGTTTATCAAGAATCTCCAAGAAAAGTATTCAAAGCACTTAAAATATCAACACAACTTGAATACTTTCAAGGCCGTTTATGACATCGGAATTGAAATCGAAGACGACCTCGCAAAGCAAAAAGTTACTAACAATAGTAACCACGGTGGTTGGAAAGGAAAGAAGAGCGACAATCCTTCTTCTTCCGAAAACGCCCACTCTAGTAATAATGTTAGTACCTTTGACTATAATGATGTCTTAGCCGTGGACAATCAAGGATCTAAAAGGAAACCCAGGTGAGAGTTCACACCCATTGGAAAGACCTACGATGCTGCCTTCGACCGTCTTTACGATCGAGGATTAATCAAACCTATTAGCCCTACCGAGGATCCAACACCAGAAAATCGATCTTTAAGATGGAATCCAAACTCCTATTGCAAGTACCATCGAGGGAACGGTCATACCATTGATGAATGCTACAGGTTTCAAAATCTCATTCAAGATCTCGTAGAGGCAAACAAGATCCCATTGCCTCTAGCTAGCGAGAAGACTGGGTGATGATAAAGGAAACAACACAAGACAAGAGGCGAGCTTCAACGACAAGATTTCGCGACCTCTTTTTTCTATTTCTTTTTTATTTACCCTTTCCCCAATAAGTCTAGCATAGGAACCCTTTTTATTCTCCTTAGATTTATTTTGTAGGATCGTTATTTATTTTCTTTTAATAAAATGAGCATTTATTTCCTCATATATGATCATTTCATTTTATTGCATAAAAAAAATGTCGAATTAAACACAAGGTATATCAATGATTTGAGGCACCCCTTGTAGCCACGTCATATCTCCTTTCACCTTCCAAATATGCAATCCTTTCTTCATAAACCACTTTGAGCCTCGTCTAATGATAAACCTTTCTGTTTTCAACCTACATCTACCTAACCTTGCGATGGGATGGTGTGCAACTTATGCAAATTCTAAAGAAAGCTTGAGCAAATTCAAAAGATTAAAATAAGCAAAAGCAAAAAAATAAATAAAAGTGTACAAAAGGGCAAGTGTTCCAATGTCTTTGATATGAAAATATCTTCGACAAGAACACGTCTCAGATTGCGTCTCTTATCGAGTGCTCGGTACCGTGCCTGATAAACATGAAAGCTAAGTGAGTGATAGACCGCATGATCGGGATTGTCCACACTTATAAAAATAAAATAGATGCTAAAACAAAAGAGAGCTAGAAAACAGTAGAAACTCAAGCATGAAAATACAAAGATTCAGAAGCAAGGTTGCACACCTTGGGGGCTTGTCTAGGGTCTTGAGCCTTTATCCCCTTCTTCTTCAAACCTTTAGCCTAACCACGTTACAACCCTTAAAAAGACCTTTTTTTGAGGTATACACATACTTGTGCGAGGTTCGGCTAAATCTACGTTTGGCCTGATTCCTAACGGATACGTAGGCAACCTCACATTGAGGTGCGGCTGTAATAAAAATGCATTCATATTCACATTCACACACTTACACCATGATCATATCAAGGGATTTCCTATGCTCATCCCTATTTACTTAGAGCTAGACTTAGGGGCTTGATCCCTATATAATTAGCTTACCTAGCCTAAGAGTCACTACCATTTGATTCTTCTAAAAATAATATCTTTCCACACACTTAGCTCTTGCGGCCTAACTTTAGTGTCACTTTCACACACTGCACAAATACATGACCAAATATACTTCCCTTAGGAACCCTTTGTCATGAAATCTTAACACAACACTGAAGCATACCTTGTCATATCAACATCACTCATCAGTCATAATCATCATTGCATCACGAAGTATGAAGTGCTTAGCCTCCGTGCCTAAGTTACCCAAATACTTTCATCATTGAGTCAACCATTGAGATAGCCTAGGATGAATTAATCCTTGCACCTTGAGAGACAGTATCAAATGACATTTGACTAAGCTCATTCAACATGCATCTTTAACACTTCGATTCTTTTTTCGCGTCTTTCTTTTTCGGGAGAAAGTCGGTACCCTCCATAAAAATGACGGAAATTTTTTCTTTTTGCATTTTCGAGTCGCACGATCACATTACAATGCACACACGAGTCATGTACACATTGAGTCATGTCGTGTCATATCACTTTGATTTGAGTCTAACACACGTGTCATTTTACTTTTAGTCGAGTCAACCTCGAGTCAGTCAATCACAGCGAGTCAAGTTTATACCTTGAGTCGTGTCAAGTTATTGAGTCAAGCAATGCTAAACCTTAGGTCAACCCTAAGATAATTAAAGAAATTGGCAAAGTTCTATAGTAAAAAATAAATACAGGTGCAGCAGAATAGGGAAGACCCTACTCCAATTCTTGGCGCCAGAGATATCTCAGCAACGACAGAGCTCGAAGCCTCTCAGAAAGGTGATTTCGACTTCATACAACAATTTCGGGTTCCTTGGTACGCTAGTTAGCCCCTATAAGCAATTTGACATGATTAGTAGTTGGCTTGATTACAATTGCAATAAGTGATTGACCTGACGAAAGATCGTCTCACTTAGCTTAAGCGCCTAAGTATTGGCTCATTACAAGCACCAAAGCATCAGTTCAAAAGCAAGCACTTAAATGACAATATTTCAAAATATGGATTGTCGCGCATTCTTATTAAACGAAAAAGTTTTCCAAAAATTGGATTGTCATCCCCAACTGACAATATTTCCAAAAATGGATTGTCGTGCATCTTCTTCAACGACAATTTTTCCAAGATTGGATTGTCATCTCTGGAAAAGTTTCCAAGCGTGGATTGTCGTGCTCCTTCTTTGTTTGGCAATTTTTTCTAAGTTCGGATTGTCATCGCTGGCAAGTTTTCCGAAATTGGATTGTCATACACCCAGTTCCCTATAGCAAAATTTCCCAAAGGATTGTTGTAGTTTTCCATTCATCATAAATATCTGCAAAAGTTCCTCAACGTGGATTGTCATTCATTTCAGTAAGTGGCAAATTTTCCCGAAGTGGATTGTCGGTCGACTCTTTTTTTGCAAATGTTCCAAGACGCGGATTGTCAATAGTGGCAATATTTTCCCAAAAGGATTGTCGCATAGCGTTGGCAAATTTCCAAGGTGGATTGCTTTCAAGAGTTATATTCCAGGATGTGGATTGTCGATTGTAGCAAAGTTCTTATGAAAGATTGTTACGAAGCATTGGCAACTTTTCCAAAAATTGGATTTTGGCAAATTTTCCGAGGTACGGATTGTCGCTTCATCGTGACAACATTTCCAAGGATGGATTGTTACGTGGCATTGATAACTTTCCCTAAATCGGATTGTCATACATCATACAAGAGTTGTGTTGGCAACTATTCCCAAAGAAAAGAGGATTGTCATCACAGCAAAAGCACCGACATACTGGTTCACGAGTAGCAAAGCGCCGACGTACTGGCATAACAAATATTAAAAAGCAGTGATCTTTTCGAAGACTATCACAGTAGGAAAAAGGAGCTCTTTGAAGCAGCAAGGTGGCATTCCCTAGATTGTGGAGAGTTTTCACAAACAACTGGAGGTAATTTCGGGCGAAGTAATCTTTGATAGTATTCCCTAGGATGTGGAATATTATCAATGCGGATAGAGATTGTTTCAAGAGAAATAATCTTCGATAGTATTCTCTAGGATGTGGAATATTATCAATGCGGATGAGGATTGTTTCGAGAGAAGTAATCTTCGATAGTATTCCCTTGGACGTGGAATATTATCAATGCAACTGAGGATTGTTTCAAGAGAAATAATCTTCGATAGTATTCCCTAGGATGTGGAATATTATCAATGCGGAGGAGGATCGTTTCAGGCGAAGCAATCTTCCAAATTAGGAAGCAGTTACAGGCGTAGCGATTTTCAAGCGGGATGGCATTCTCTAGCTTGCAGGAGGTCATCAAAACAATAATAAAGCGGTAGCAAATTGGTTACTTTTAGAGACGTGTGCTCAACGGTGCAAGATACGCGTTTCTTAACTCTTTTATCTGTTTAACGAATGCTAGTTTTGTAGGTATCAGCGTTACAAGAGTGATTTAGGATCGCAGAACGTTCTGAATCATTCTCCGTCCCTATCAATACTTTGACTTTTGTTTTCGAAACTTGCGTTTCTCCAAACTCAGTCAAAGTGGGGGCTTCTGTAGACACCCATTTGTGTCTCCCCAAAACCAAACCCAGTGATGAGTACCTTTCACGTCGAATCATAATCGAATGAAACGAAAGTGTGGAAAGGTCTAGTGTTGCGAAAAGTTTTTTTATTTCTTTTCTCTTCTCTCTGTTTTTGAAAACTTTATTTTAAGAAAACAGCCAATCTAGTTGGTTGGTCCATGATATGGGTCCAATAGTAGTGTAGTTGGATGGGGCTTGCAAAGACCTTTCTAACGATATATTATAAGCCCAATTCCGATGAATATTGAGGAAGTTATGGCCAATTTACTAAACTGGGCCCGGTTTGAGCTTTATATGCGGCCCAATGATCTAGGGGAGGGCCTAATATGATTTATCATTCCTAATACAATTAGGAATGGTTTTTGTCTTATAGATTCTTCTAGAAGGTTCTTTTCATTCCTAATACAATTAGGAATGGTTTTTGTCTTATAGATTCTTCTAGAAGGTTCTTTTCATTCCTAATTCAATTAACATTGATAAGTTGACTTTGTTGACTTTTCAGAGTTTTAATCAAAATCAAATACCATTTTTGAAGATATTATATTATTTTATCCTCCAGTACGGTAAACTTATCGGATTTTCGAAAACACGTTAAAATCAAGCTTGGCGTCCAACCCCAGGCCTTGGCGCCTGGAACCAGGCCTGGCGCCAGCTAGCCAGGGTTGGCGCCAGCTCTGTTTCCTGAGCGTCAGACTCTATTTTGTTAATTTATCTTTTTTGGCTTATTTTCTCTATAAATATCGTATTAAAAACTCCGTTTTCATTCATCATCTACATCTATCATTCACCGGTTTACACCAATTCTTTTAATTTTCTCTTAATCATTCATCTCTCTCATGCATCTTTCTTCTCTAAACTTGGTTTTCTCATACAAAATTCCGCATTCACAAGATCTAGAAACACCTAGCCATATTCGAAGTTGCCTTCGCCCTAGACGTGAAAGGTTTAATTTTTGAGGGTTTGGTCCCAAATCTCTATTTCAATTATTTAATTTAATTGTTTTGATTATTATTTTCCATGAAGTTACTAACGTGTGTATTTTGTTATTAGAAAGAGGTATGAAGCATCAAAGTAAGTACTTTAATTGATTAATTGATATTATGATGTAGATATCATGTTTATATTGTTATTATGATATTCCTAGTATCATGTCTAGGGTAATTTTGATATTAAATATGATTCCTATGATGCTTCCCATGTTCTTCCTAATATTTATGATTGTTAGTATCATGTTAGGGTTAAAGATTTGATTTTTATTGCTTAGTGACATGCTAGGGTTTGTTATTAATCTTGTTAGTATCATGCCTAGGATCTTGCTATGTTTATTATGCTTTAATATTAACATGAACATGATTATGATTATAATTGTTATAATTTATGATGATTATGAATATTATTATTATTATTATTTATGATGATATTATTATGATTATTATAATTATTATTATTATTATTGATTATGTTGCTTGATACATTATTTATTCTTTATTGCTTGATCACCTTTTATTGCATGTTTAAAGGGAATTGGTACTTGCAATCACGCTTAATAAGATAATTAATAATCTTGTTAGGGTTAATTTGATTATAATTCAAGTGATCGTCAATAATAGTTTGTTTGTGCATTAAATTCAACCAACATAGATTAAACAGGTTTAGGGTTAATCCTATTTTTTGCATGTTAATCAGAAAGCGCACATGAATACGATCCGAATAAAGTAGAGGCCTATTATTAGGGCAGGGTCAATCTTTTTTAGGTTGGATTTGTACCATCATCCCCGAACCCTTATTTGGTTCATGACCTTATGGAGTTGACGATCTCTTAGATCGTTAAGGGGTGTAACCTTCACCTCGTGAACGGTTTACAAGTTCCTTAAAAACTTGTTGGCGACTCTTTTGCTCTATCTTCTTCCCCTTTGGACGCCACGGTACTTTAGTGCATGATCACAGTGGGGTTCAAGCTAGTGTGATTTTAAAGGCTTGAAATTATTCCCTACACTAATATTATTCCAAGAACCATTCTTTAGTAAAATTGGTTTAACTTGGTGCGACAAAAATAAGAGGGCAATTACTTACTATTAATTTAAATTAATCTTGAGATTCTGACAAAGTAAAAGGGAGTTGGAAAAATGAACATAAGTTCATTAAAGATTCCAATTTTAATCCTTGTGAATCCTTGAAAAATAATGTCTTCAAATATGAAGATAAACAATTTTCTATACCAAGTTTCAAACTTTATGATTCCAATCAACTTAAAAATGATTAAATCAACAAAGTTCAACAAAAATTCATGGAATTTAGTAACTTAATGTTTCAATCACTTAACATAATTAAAGATTGATCTTTAGTACTCAGAAGACTCAAAGAACAACAATTTCACACTTCATGCAATTAATTTGCAATTATGTGAAAAATAAAACCAAACTTTCAAATACAAATTACCACCAAGTAATCATGCCTAAAGAGGTTTAAAATTGCATATAAAATATGTATTGAACCAATTACATAACCACCATAAATATGCAATTAATTTTCAAGGTTAGAAAGACTTAAAAGTTTTCGTAAAAATGAAACACCACTCGAAAAGTGCAATTCTGGTCGTTTTTGGGCTAAAAACCGAGTTCTAATAAGGGTAAAACCATTTCTAGTACGCCTTTTCCACCCAAAATTCACTATTTTTGGGTCAAAATCTGGGTTTGTGAGTTGAAGTCAGCTTTACCAAAAGGTTAAAATAGATAAAACAAACTACTAATCTAATTAGCAACTTAAAACCAGAAAAATAAGCCATAAAAACACCTTGATAAAGATACGATTTTAAAAATAAACGAGCGAGGCTCCGTTACTGCTGTTGGGGTTTGGTGAGTCTGACTCACTGCAGAAACAAACCCAAAAACAAGACCGCACTCGCAATAAATTAAACCATAAACATAATTAACTTACCGACAAGATTAAGATAATAAATATACCTTTGACGCGTGCTTCGCCTGACCACTAGGACTCTTACTTGAAATCTAGCCTCGAAATTACGAACGCCTCCAATGATGATCCACCCGCAACACGCTCCTTGACTAGGTCCAATGTCTTGGGGTTAGCAAGAACCGACCGAAAAAACCCAAGTAATTGAGTTCAAAGGCTTTCACAAAGGTGATACCTTTTTCAACTCTTGAGTTTAAAGGTTTTCACAACTAGTGATCCCTTTTCCAACTCTTACTCAAGCATCATTTCCAATGCCCTAACTTGGGTATTTATAGGAAATGATGAGAGTATGATTATCTCTCCCAGCAATGTGGGACAATGTGATTTTCACATTTTATTTTAAAGCTAAAATAAAATTATTTAAGCAAGCTAGTAATAAATCAACAAGTGTCAACTATACATGATAGAGTAAGTGAGGACCACTTGGAAAGGGGGGACCAAACTTGCTCCCCACTCTCTCCCTCACCTTGCGCCACATGGCAACTCCCACTTGCGCACCAAGGTACCCAAGTGGGCTTCTCATTTGCTGCTGCCCCATTGCCTCGGCCCAGCCATCCCCGCACCACATAGTGCGGGCTGTTGCTGTTCTCGGCCAGTAAGTCGCGCACCTTTAGTGCAGGCTGCTGCCGAGACCTAGTGCTAAGGTCTGCAGCTTCGTGCGTGCACTTGGCTGCTAGCATTGGTGCGTTAGCATGAACCAGCCAGCCAAGGCTTGGCTTGGTGCGCATGCTAGCCACCATCCTACGCATTGTGCTCCTAGCACTCGGTTTGCTCCGGGTATTCTGATGCTAGGGGTATTTTTGGAAATACGTTGATTTATTACTATTTACACATCTCGTCTTTTACTATTTTTGACTCAATTTTCGACGCCCGATTTCGACGCTCTAAGCTTGAATTTCCGACGTCTAAATTTTCATTACTCGGTCAATTCATTAATTCCTTCCGAATTAATTCTTCGCTTCGGCTCGTTGGTTGCTTGGTTGTGACCCAAAGGATTCAGCCAAGATTAAGCTATAATATTAATTATGCATTAATATTACTGATCGAAAGCGGCCTCCACCCATGCATTCCGATCACTTGACGTTAGTGAATATATTAGCTTTATAATAATTCTAAACCCACTATTGGAATAATACACTTGTTCGAAGGTCACTATTCCTTTCAATCTCCCACTATTCCTTCCGAAAAAGTTTGCTTTTGGTGTATAATGAAGGAGTTGTGTCTTCGATAAGTGCAATTACTAGATATATCAAGGATCCTTATTATGGAGATAATAAGTTCATTCTCTTGAGGCGTCTTCATCTGTTGCTAGACTATGAGAGATGATCTTTGGACTAGTCAAATAGTCCAAAGCCCCCTATAATGGATCCTATGAGGTCACACACAAGGGTATTGGGTTAATTAAGCAAGTTAGAGGCCCATTAATGGACCTCATGCGTAATTAATTGATCATGAAATGGATTGGGCTAGCATAGTTAGATTAGAATTAGGTTTGGGCTTTTGATATTGGCTCTTATTTAGAGATGAGATCTATAAATAAGATCCATGCCTAGGGTTGCATAAAATAAGTCATAATTCACACACAATGTATTTTGACATCAAGGCAACCAATCCCAAAACCCTAATTCCTCTCTCTATCTTACGGCTATCTCTCTCCTCCCCTCGTCCGTACGGCCGACCACCCTTGGTGGCGCGTGTGGTGGTTCGTGGTCGTTCATTGCTCGCTCTTCTCCGTAGAAGGTCAATCGAAGGGTTCAATTGCAACTAACTAGCATAAGTGGAGGTCTTAATCTGTGCCCGTGGACCAAGTAGAGGAATCACACTTAGGGTTCTTTATCTCCCATTGTTCTTGCTCGATCGCACGTGGAATCACACTTCAAAGGTACAATTATATGTTCTTTATGTGTTATGCATTAGATCTTGGGATTATGTACTGTATGAATATGATTCATGTTTATTCCGCAATTAGTACCTATAAACTCCTACAGTGGTATCAGTTAGCTTATTGCATTTACGCATATTGACAATAATTCTTTTATAATCCACAATTTTAATTTAATTAGGAGGGAGAAAATTTAATTATGGGTCAATTATTATATTAAATGTGATTTAACTCTTGGAATTGATTAAATGTGATTTAATAATGCTCAAAATAGCCATGAAGAGGACCGAATTAAGCCCTAGATCATTCAAAAATTTTGAACCCTATAACCCTAGTTTCGGATTTTCCAAAACCCTAACCCTAATTTCGAATTATTTCGAGATTTCCTAGCCATAAAATGTGATTTTTATGCTTGATTTTGATTTAATTTGATTTGTTTATGTTTCTTAATTTTAATCGGATTGAGTTATGCATAAAAATGTTTTGTGCATGATCATCGATTTAATTTTAGAAGTAAAAACTAAATTGGGATTAATTTTATGATGAACCCTAATTTTAAGATTGAATGTTGATTAGATTTTAATTTTTGGTCCGATTTGATTTAATTTTAACAAATGTTATTTTAATTAGATTGAAAAAAATAGTTTTGAGGCTGGCAGTCGCGGCTGGGTGGCGCAGCCACGGCGACTACTGACCTAGTGGCAGTCTAAGAGGGAGGGAGGGAGGGAGGGAGGGAGGGGAGGGCGGTGGTGCGAGGTGGCTGTGGCCAGTAGCGTGCAAGCGTTGCACGGCTGCTGCTACGGCTGCCAGTGCTGTTGTCACGCTGCTGCCCTTGCGGCAGTGGCTGATATTGGCAGCCAGCCACCGTGGCTAGCTTCGGCTGGCCAACCACAGTGGCCGGTGTGGTGGTGCACATTTTTTCAAAAAAAAAAATATTATTATTATTTTATTTTAAAAATATTTCAAGATGAATATGATTTATTTTGGATGAGATAAAATATTTTTAAATATTATCTTTTATTTTGAAAGATAAAATCGGTTTTATTTGGATAAAATATTTTATTTTAGGATAAAATCAAATATTCAAAAGTTGTTATATTTGATATTATCCATATTTAAAGTTGTTATTTTGGTAATTATCCATAATTAAAGTGGTTAATTTTGGATAAGATTGATTAGTATATTCTGAGCATATTCCAAAATGATAATAATTGATTTAAATAATGTGATTATCCCACAACTAATTTTGGATACAATTGATTTAAAATTTTGTGATTGGCAAGTAATTGGGATAAAATTTCCTAATTTTGTTAAGTTAATCTATGAGGATAAATATGATTTATCTTTTTTAAGATTAAAACAAGATTTGATTCTATCTCATGATTAATTTAAAATATACGATATTTTATTGATAATCATGAATAATATATGATATTATCTAATTGCATTAATTAAAATATGAGATATTTAGATGCCATGTTTCCTTAATTGTGAACATTCGATGTTGTAGTTTAGGAAAGCATGATGAGTGATTTATTATGTGGCAGTTTTATAATATATGATGTTGTTTATTTCTATATAATGACTAGTATGTCCTAGTAGATTACTAAATACGATCTGCGCATCGTGATGTATTTTTGTAATCTTAGTACGGTCTACGTACCGATAAAGTATTTTTGTAATTTTATTTCATTTTATTTAAGTAGTAGATAGAATAGAGTAAAATTACAGGTTGCAGTAAATCCAAGAATCCCATGAAGTGAAGGCCCAAAGGAGCAATATGGATGATATCCATGAATATTCAAGTGGGAGCCATTTACTTTATTAGTTTCCTTAGGATTAGGGGCCATGCTATGTCTTGTTTGCATTCAGTTTATTATGCATGTTAGATTTTTTATGATGATGCGCTAGAGTTCACTATTTAATCACAACATAATGAATCTAGGTCTCAGTAATATTGAGGTAGCTTTTCCAATTAAAAACCCGATGAAACCTTTGATATTTATGACGGGTCATGCCAAAGCTAGATGTCATATTATATCTTTAGGGAGCGGGGATAAATAAAATTTTACTATTTTAATTGGTTATACTCAACAAGATTACCTAAAGAGTTTAGAACCTTGAAGCTAAGGGTAATAATTAAACATGTGATGGGTAATTATTCAACCAAGAGTTACAAGAGTTGTAATCAGTAAAGAGTTTACTCACCTTGAAAATGTAATGGTTGATGATAGGGCCAAAGTCCGGTCAATTATTGCACAAATAAAAGATCTTGGAATCATTTTATTCAACAGGGATCAATTAAAATTGAATACATGTTTTAAAGTTACCAATTAAATTCGCTTATGGTACTTTAAAATTTCTTAAACATAATTGAATTTTGCGTTTACTTACAAGTTACATGTCGTTCTAATTTTATTATTATATATAATCTCCTCAATTGAAAATAAAGTTGAGAAATGTTCTCAAAAGGTTAAAAGATAATCCATAAACCTATATTCCAATTTTTCTAAGATGGTTCTAAAAGGCAAGTTTTAAAAACCCATGTCAAATTTCTAAAATTGGTTTTATTCAAAATGTTTGAGTAAAGTGCCAACACATCTTCATTTTGAAAAGTGTTTCAAGGGATATAATTGATGGGAGGTACAAACCCTCTAAAAGACAAGTATAAAAGTCCAATAAAATCTCTTATCCTTAATATGATTGAACATAAGAAAGTGATTGGAAATATCTATGATCAAAAGTTGATCAAATGACATTATTCTTCATCCATTTCATATAGAGTTAAATGGTTGATTAAACTCTAATATGAATAATGATTGAATAATACTTAGCAAAATCATGAAAAGTGCTTACAGTATTTAAGCAAAGCATCATTTTGAACCTAAGAGAAGTTTTCTAAGTGGCTCAAATTGAAAGGTTTAAGAATATATGAGGATTGCATTAAGAAGTTATAGGCCAAGAAATGCAAACAAGTTGCTACTTCTAAAACCTAGAGCTACTTACATGCCAAAAGTTGTTATGAACAACAAATGTTTCAAATTAAATGGACCAATTCCAATTAATTAGAAACTACCTCATATAGTTGGAAGGTAAAAGAATAAATATGTTCAAATTTAAGAAGTATATTATAGAAATTGATTTAGCACATTGCTACTTCTTGGACATATGATGTCTTGTTTAGTTCTCTCTCATTGAGAATGAGGTTGACCTAAATGAAGAAGTATGTCTAAAGGAGAAATAAATCTAAAAGTTTAGAGGCAAATGTTGCTACTTCACAAGTAGAATCTACGAGTCTGGAAGCAAAAGTTGCAAGTAGAACCTATATTTCACCTTACCTTGTAATTGGCTAGAATTAAATAAATGTTATTACCATTCAATGTTAGTAATGACTAAGCATCGAAGATTAAAAAACGTGGAATAAATATTCTATGCTTCATTGAATCATAATGTGTTTTGAGTTGCTAAATAGGTTCAAAGTTCTATATGATAGAAATAATTAAATCATTTATGTATATGAATTGTCTCTAAAATGTCAAATAATTTGAACGAAAATGAACATTGCATGCGAAAGATCCAAAGGGATGGAATTTCAATATCATTAGATTATGAATCCATTGATATATGTAATTATCATTCTAATTTGAAAATTTGAAAAGTCACCATTTAGAGAAATGATGATGTGAACTCAAGGTCGAATACATATCGTTATACAAAAACCAAAGGTTTAAAGACTAGAGCCGGACAATGAAACTGCACTTGTGATACGATCACTACTTGTGCTTAGTTGAATCATAAGTATGAAAATATTGAAAAGTTCAAAAGGTTCGGTTTAAAGTTCAGTATCAACTTGACAAGATAATGATTACATTACAATATGATTGTAATTGTGAAAATTTAAGTCAAGACATTTACTTGGAAATATATTCAAAGTATTGCAATATGATCATAATAATGAGAATTAAGTCAAGACCTTGATAAACATCCAAGATTTGTGAAATCGTTTTACAACAAACTCCGAAAGAAAACTTTACGAAGTATTCATAAAAAGGAGCTATCAATCCATATGAGATATATTTTGATAATGGATTAAAATACCCTATCTTCCAACCATCATTCAAGGGATATACTTTTAAGATAGGCTACAAAACTAAACAAAGATACATAGGCCAAATCAAAATGTAGCAAGGGCTTCATATGTGATATGGATAAGAAGAGTTCTTATAAAGTCTTTCTACAAAGCAAGGAATAAAAGTTGTATTAAATCGTTTAATGCACGATCAATTCCTATACAGAGCGCGGGGTACTACTACACAAATCATACTTAGCACAAAATATTTGTTGCTTAAGTAGGTTCCCTTATGGAAATTGTTCCAAAAGGTCAAGTGGGAGTAGTGTAAATCTCAAAAGAGTTTGAGAAAATCAACTAACAAACATGGTTCAAACCGTGATTGGTTCACCCTATGCTAAATGTGCCTCCTCAAAAGACAAGTGGGAGTATAAGAATCTCTAAAAGTTTGAGAGCCTTGAAAGAGTTTAAGAAAAGTGATTTCGAAAATCTTGAAGAAATTTGAGAAATAATCGAATAAAAGCAACAATATGAGCATGATTCACCCCATGTTACAAATGACAACGCGTGGTCTCATTAAGTGTAATGGGAATAATAACCATATGTCGAGGGTAGTAAATTCCAAGTGCACATCCTTTATTGTTGTTTCTCATTGAAAACTAAACAAAGTTGTTATATGAGTTTCAATTGTTGCATCAAACCCACAATGATGACTAGCATATGTAAAACTTAGTCAAGGAAATATGATTTCATATTGACTAAGAGTTCTAAAATATTCATTTTAGAACATGATGATTATGCAAGTAATAAAGATGATTTGACAAGTTATAACTCCAAGTGGTTTAAAAACCAGGAAATTTGAAATAGATTCTAAGTCTGTAAGCAAGTGTTTGACATTTGAATGATTTGCCTAATTGGGTGAGACCCATTATAAGCAAAATAGACAAGAAAGAAGAATGTTTTCTAACTAAAGCAAAGACTTGTTAAAGGATTCAACTAATTCATAGTATGATTATGACTACGATGAAAGTTTTACATTAGTCATGTTGCAAAGATCTATTAAAGATATTTTAGTGATTTCTACCTTATAAGATTTTGTAGATGGATTTCAAAACGCTTTCTTGAAATTGTTCATGAAAGAAGATTTGTATATGATCAATCAAAAGTTTGAAGATCCAATAATCATAGGGATGCATAGCATCATGGAGTTAGTGTTCTTAATTTTGTGAGTTAATCAAATTGTTTGATGTTCTCGTAAAATGAAGAAAAGGTCTTGTGTATACAAGATGTTTAGTGGGAGCTATACAGTCTTCTTGGTCTAGTATAAAGAATGATAATTCATTTCTTGAATAGTCAAGTGATGGTTAATGCATTTTGTGTGAAAATCTGGAAGAGGAAGATGAGTATAGCTGAGATTCAAGATCTATAGAGATAGGTTTTGAAGTATGTTTGAGCTTGGTTAAGAAACTTATATTGATAAGATTGTTATAGGGTTCAACATTATATTGAAAGGAGTTTCAATCCTATATAATATGGCACATTGATTAATGATTCAATGCTTTGAGAAAGGTTGATGAAATTAAGGTTTTTACTGATGCTCCTTATGCATTTTGCAAAGGATGCATCATGCATGCCATGGAATATACTCGTCTATTTGATTCATATGTTTTAAAGGACCAGTGATGATAGATTTCAATCGAAATCCAATGTAACGCTGGAATACAAATTTGAAATTTCTAAGTTCCTTGCGAAAGGGCGAAGGAAAATTCTTATTGCATGGAGATTAAAATTATTATAAAGTTTAGAAATTGAAAAATTAATGTTGATGAGAATGTCTCATGAACTCTACTTAATAAACCCCTTTCATGATCAAGGTATGAGAGTCATACTAAGGATTCTTGGATTGTAGCAAGTTATGTAATTTAAGTTGTATATGTTTTGAGAAAGCATAGTACATAAGTAATACATCAACTTGCAGAATTATGTTTATCAATTGAAACAAAGTTTCAATCTTATTTAATTATGGTTTTTGATATTAAATAAAATGTCCAAAATAATTATGGATATTGATGTGCTCATCAGGTTGATGACCTAGTGAATGAAACCCCACAGGACAACTAAATTCATACATTATTAAGTTCTTAGCCCGGAATCATTAAACTGGACATATTTAAATTATTTCAATAAATGGACTATCATGTAAGATTGACTGGATAGCGCATTTTCATGGGCTATAGGAGCGTAGTGAAGCTCGGTCAATCACATGGTTATGCATGAATGATGCATGATCGAACTATAGACCTACTTTGAAGTTCAAGTATAGAGCTTCCGGATATATTAGTGGATTCCTTTGACATGAGTGGAACATTGATTTCATTCAATGGATGTTATGGCTGTGGTGCACTCAAACGTCTGCCCGTAACTGGAGATTATAAAAGGTGTGTTCCCGATTATTTTTGAAGTTGAGTGGGAGCTTTGGTTGCCACAAGATTGGATTGAGTCTTCCTATTTAATTAGGAATGTGTCTTGGCCCCTTGAAGAAGGAGAATTCAGAAAATGCATGGCCGTGCTCAAATGCATTACATAGTAATCATTTGGTCTTTGAATCTAACTCAGATTTTCAAGAAAAGATTTGTAGATTAATATTGACCACGACATGAGATGCAATCATATTATCAAATCGACACACATTGACTTAAGGAATTTGAATATTGCGCACTTGTCTCAGACAAGTGGGAGATTGAAGGAGTTGTGTCTTCGATAAGTGCAATTACTAGATATATCAAGGATCATTGTTATGGAGATAATAAGTTCGTTCTCTTGGGGCGTCATCATCTGTTGCTAGACTATGAGAGATGATCTTTGGACTAGTCAAATAGTTCAAAGCCTGCTAGAATGGATCCTATGAGGTCACACACAAGGGTATTGGGTTAATTAAGCAAGTTAGAGACCCATTAATGGGCTTATGAGTAATTAAATGATCATGAAATGGATTGGGCTAGCATACTTAAATTAGAATTAGATTTGGGCTTTTGACATGGGGTCTTATTTAGAAATGAGATCTATAAATAAGATCCATGCCTAGGGTTACATAAAATCAGTCATAATTCATACACAGTGTATTTTGGCGCGTGTGGTGGTTCGTTGATCGCTTTTCTCCGTAGAAGGTCAATTGAAGGGTTCAATTGCAACTAACTAGCATTAGTGGAGCTTAATCTGTGCTCGTGGACCAAGTAGAGGAATCACGCTTGGGGTTCTTGATCTCCCATTGTTCTTTCTCGATCGCACGTGGAATCACGCTTCAAAGGTACAATTATGTGTTCTTTATGTGTAATGCATTAGATCTTGGGAATAGGTACTTTATGAATATGATTCATGTTTATTCCGCAATTAGTACCTATAAACTCCTACATATAGCCCATTTCCTATTTCGCTTAATGCCTTTTCAAGAACTATACGGTAAGATTTATTTGTCACCCTTATTACGTCCAGACGTGTTTCTCAATTCCGAGTTCGACTGTCAATAAACATATAATTTCTAAAATCCATCCGAGTACGACCATGCATTTTACAGTCTCGCTATATGAAAGGCCTTGTAAACAACAAAGACATCTTCAATATTTTAGTAGGGGGACATTTCCAATCTTGTAATGTAGCTTCTCTCATTGAGAGGACCTAGCCGCCCGAGTGATGCCGTTTTAACCCCCTATTATGGCAGACGTTTGACAATCATCAAAGCGGATTAGTTCTCAAAAAATAAAGATCACAATACTCATGGTTGAGGAAAAAGGTTTTGATAGCAATAATGAGAAGTATATTTATGACAATTTTTAATCACTTAAAGTAATATCATATGTCGATCAAGTATGGTTCTAAACCAATACATGTGTAAATTATTTATGATGATCATGTCCTTGTAGCACAAGATTCGGTGCTATAAATCAAACTACACACTAATCTTAAATGGTCATTCACTGTCCATCATTTAAATGACCTCAATTAGGGATAATTTTCAATTATAATATTAAACGTTCACTTAATAGGTGTTTCCTTATCAAGACTGGTCTTGATACCGTATTTTGAATATTCTCAAAATTGAATGAACTCATTATTTATTCCTAAGCCATAATTAAATAGCAAACGGTGTGATAAAATTGGATGAAATTTTAAATTACTCCAAATCCTGAATGATTTAGCTAATGATAAATGGTTTTTCCGAATGTTTTAAGAGTAATACTCTTTATAAAACATTTACAGAAATCACACCCATATCTAATATTCTTGATTTCTTTCATGCAATTATGAATGTTGTCGCTCACTTATTGCATAGGTTTAGTTATAAATACTTTACTAATCTTAGCATCTTCATTACTTATCACTTTCATAAGAACATGATAAAATTTAAGAGTGCCATGGATTAAATGTGATTTAGGATTTATTGTCCACGTGATTGCTCACACTCATTTTCATGATTGAGATCTTATACTTGACTAGCTACAATCATTAACGTTCAACAACAAACTTTTTGTAGAACATCTTCTTTATTATTGCCTTTAAGACAACAATATTCTCAACATGTATTTTAGTAGACTTCCTGATGATGCTTTGCTTGGGTTTTACTCCAAAGAGCTCACAATGATTTGGGATACCCTAATCACTTATGATCATGGAAATTTTACTTAAATTCCTGCACATTACACATGGATGCACGTCCATGTTTCCATTCTCAAGCCACGACTCATTTTTAGCTCATGCTTATAAACAGCTTCCTTGTTAAGGATCTAATCCTTGTTAAGGTTTGTGCTTGCAACATAAATTCTTAAATTGTATTTGTTTCCACAAGTCAAGAACTCATCTCGTTAATTATCTAAGTACTTGGATGTTCTTGGCCATAATTTAACGATATATTACATAGATTCAGGTTGATTGGTACTACATACATACTTCACATGCTCTAAGCAAGTACGTCCTGCGGCGATTCCATATCATAGCGTACATGATGGATTAAGTTGCAGAGTAATTCTCAATCTTATCCCATCCATTTGACATTTTAGCTCATTCAGTTTCACTAAGTAATGCTTAAATTGTTCGCTATGTGATACAGTTGAAAGTCTCTTACTAGAGTCTTTCTTGTTCGACTTAGTATGTGCCCTAGCTTATACTTAATCCAAACATTTACTTAGTTTTATACATACGGATCGAAAGTCTTTCAAAGTCCTTCAATTCATGTTTAACACAGTAAATTCCCTTACACGTTCAAACATTTTTTTTAAGTCTATACAATAGATTTTAATACCCAATACGTACTAAGTATCGTCTTTTGTTTGGTCCATTTTCGAAAATACTTTCAAATCTAAGCATTTAGCATTTGAAAGTTATTTCACAATAGAGTTCGTAAACTTTTTGTTGAACCTTTACATAATTTACTTTTGCTCCCACTAAACTTCTTGTTCATAAGAATTTCTATGTTTCTCCACAAGTCAATCCTCTTATTAACTTCATGAGAAAACATGTTCCAATTCCTATATGCAATGCTTCCTTAAATTCCATAATGGATTCCTTAAGCTTGCTTTCAAATCTAGGATTATTTAGATTTTCAAAATCCTTAGACTATTTTCATAGTTACTTCCAAAATCCTATTTTAGGAAGGCGGTTTTGGTATCTATTTTGTCATATTTCATATGTGCAATTTTGCTAGAACAATCACGAAAAGACTTTAGCTTTCCAATTGCTGAATAGGTTTTTATTAAAATCAACTCCGTGAATTTAATTATATCCTTTTCAACCAATCTAGCTATGTATACATATACATTTCCACATTTGTTAGTTTTCTCCTTGAAAACCTATTTACAATCGATGGGTCTTTCACCCTTTATGCAAATTAATCAAGTTTTAAAACATGATGATTTTCAAACATGGAGTCTATTTTGGAATTTTATGGCCTCTAACCATTATTCGGAATTTGGATTTGTTGTAGCTATTTTATAATACATTATTCCCTTACTATCTAATAGTAAATAGTATGCTTGTAAGTCTTAGGTTTTTTTTAACTTAATAGAAAATTTATAGGATTCAATACAAGCCTTTGGTGAATTCTATACCAATACGGGGTTATTGCATCAAACAATGAGTTTCAAGGTGCTTCCATAGCCCTTTGATTTTCTTGATCTTACTCTAACTTTTCAAAAGTTTTGTGAAAAATGAATTTTCTTTTAAGGAACTTGTAAAGTCCTTTTGAGTATTCTTGATCAAGTATTCTCACGAAGTCCTTTTAAGGTCTTCCGAGATTCTCAGTTCTAGTTTGTTGGTAAGCTCGATTGTCATCGAGTTCATTTTCCTCCTATTTGTTGATTTGGAAATGTGTTACTTTCCAGAAAGACACCACTTAGAGCAATAAACTTTATGTTCTCAATTAGGTTGTGGAGGCAATGGCTGTAGTCTCACTTGAATACTTACAAAGAGACATGTATATTGACTTTGTTAAAAGTTCGCTGTGAAACAAACAGTTAGCTCCCACTTGAGCTATCCTAGCCTTTAATGAGTCATTAAGCTCCCACTGAGCAACCTAGCTTTACTTAACCGATGAACTTCCATTGAGTCACTTAGCTCCCACCGAGCCAGTGAGCTCCCACTAAGACTAAGAGCCTTAGACATATACTTGAAAAGACGTTTTAACCTATTTCTACCCATAACTTAATATGACGTCCTTTCTTAGCTTCGACATTTTGTTTAGTGTAACATTAGTCATTTGTGCAAATCTTTAAGAATTTTATAAGAAGGGATGTGATCCATCATTGTTTGAGTCATTTTTTAATGGCATCGAGGTCTCCGTGAAGACACACTATGTTCTTTGTGGAGTTATTTATGAAAATTTCAATTTCATAACTTTGTGATGATCAAGCTTGGCTCAAGAAAACATTGCTCGATCTAATCTAGATGTTTTTATATCTTGCCAAGTTGATTATGTACTTCACTAAACTCTTGAACTATTCAAGGTCAAGTTTGTTCACATTTGATGAACATAGCCATATTCTTTCAATATTTACTATGTCGGTTTCAACAAGTAAGACTTGGTTGTCTTAGAACGATTCCGAATTGATCAACTATCAAGAGCCTATCTAATAGAGCCTTGAGCACGTTCTTGTCGATGTGACATAACTAAAGATGTTCGGAACGTAAATCATGCCCATGACTTTAAACTTTTGCCAGTTTATCATGTTAAGAAAATGTTTGTTTATAATAAAGCATTCTTGACTCATGGTTTTGACAACCATGTCATTCACAAAAATTGCAACTATTGCTCATTGATTTGAATGTGAGTATTTCCGTGTGTTAACAGATCAATTGCTGATTATGGAACACAATAACAATTTATTTATTCCAGCCTTAGCTTAAAGGTCTATAAACAAAGCATACGACCTTACAACTGATGTAACACCACTTGCTTAATTCTAGGCTTGTAAGTCGATAACTTAGCTTATCTTCAATAGTTTGAGGCCACTTTCAAAGTGGAACACTCAAGCAGTATCCGATACTTTGTGAAGATAATGAGTTTCTAAGTTAACTTCAATAACATGAATTCTTTAGTAAAATGGAATCTCATTCCTTTTCTTTGTTCCTCGTTTCTTATATTTCTTATCATACTTTATCTCATAATCTTTAAGAACCATTTCTTGAAGTGTCTTTGACTTTTATACTTTGTTAGTCATAATTAGGCATCTATTGCGCCGTAAAACAAAGTTCCATCTTTTCCTTTAATACACGCTTGAATTACTACATCAATGAGTCCTACTCATCTTTGTATTAAGCGAAAATATATGTTAGTTGTCAATGTTGACAATTTGAGTTTGCAACTTAATACTTCATGTTTTATCAAAACTACCTATTATTTTGAATACATGATGTCCAACCGTCCTTTCAAACTTTATTATAAAAGTAATTTATGAGAATTGTATTTTAGAAATCCTTTACTTTTCTTCGAGAAGCATTCTCAAAGATTTCCTTTATCAATCATGGAAAACAATACAATTTTATTTGGAATTCTACAAATATAAGTGCAAAGTATAACCATTTATCAAGTAAATAACATAATAAGTTTGAAAATTAAAAGGTATTCATGCAAATTTTTAATCTTACTAAACGTCTTATCCACGCATTAAATTTGTCCCCATTTTGCGAGAATAATTCGATTCCAAGATCCAAAGAAACAAAGAGTGGATAAGCATGGTTTGGCTTGTCTGACACTCAATCTCCTAAGGTAAGCAACGCTTTGCTAATTGCTCCAAGCCACTCTTGGTTGAATAAATTGTCGCATCTAATTCTCTCTCAACAATTTATTGACTTTGCCACGACATGTTAGGACTTCATCACTCATATCGTTAAGTACAACCAAAACCAACTTGCATACCCGGTATGCCTTTTGAGTCTAGGGAGTAGTGGTGATGCCTCGCTTTGGCGTAGCCCACCACTACTCTCAATAGGTCGATAAGTGTAGTTTTGGAATGTCAATTTTACTCAATATTTAGGGACCAAGGGTTTCTATGTTGGTTGATTTAAGTGAACTTAATTAATCATCACAACATTTGAAATCCTAAACACACATCTAACATATAATTCATATATAAATAATCATAAATATGTAAAGCATAAGCATTTTGATGCATATTGGCAACTAGCATGACCTTTTGAAATCTTCAAGTCTTCAAAAGGTCTTCTTTTGCAACTTCATGGCTTTGTCTTCCAAGAACCTCCGTCTTCAAGACTTGACCAAAATTATGCTACTAATAGTATCTACGATTAGGACTAATCAAAATATTAAGGTACAGAAATACTCAACGGTACGCAGACCGTATTTAGATTTACAAAAATAGTCCGTATTTTCTATCCTAATCTGGCCCACTAGTTGCCATTATTATAAAACCTGTGAGAGAATATACATTCTAGTCATCCATTCACTATTTGTGAATGGCCCATGAATTTTACAACGGTAAAAAAAAGTAACAATGCATAAACACGCGATAACTATTAAGTAATCTAGGTGATTAATCCAATTACTACACCTAATTAAAACTAGTAAAAGTTGTTATAACTGTTTATGTAAACTAGCGCAATTAATAGTTGAAGCTCTCACTAAATTCCGCATCCAACTTAATTAATCCAATTAATTAAGTCGGTAAAACCAAATTATTTGACAAAATCAATTTTGCAAATGCCGCTCATTTAACCGAGGCCTAGCCTCCAAAATTTATTAAAATACTTAAAACTAAATTAAATAAATTAGTAAAATAATTAAAATGGCTAAGAAAGCAAAAAATTACGTAGTCTAAAATATCCAAGTGCCTAGCACTAAGATTTGGAGTGCTCACAACTCTCACACAACTCGCACGATCTCATTGCACCACATTGCTTTACAAGCAATGTTTATGCATATTGCCTTTAATTTTGTACCAAGCTATGCACACATACACACTCAATGCAAGCCCCACGCACGGCTTACCCACGGCCAGCCATAACGCGGCTACCGTGGTGCGCCATAGTGCCATACAACAGCTCTCCCGCACACACGCACCACTTCGAGGCACCCAGCAGCCTCGGCAGCCCCATGTGGGTTGCGTGAGCTACCTGGCTGGCCGAGACCATGCTTGGGGCTTTTAGGCCTTGATTTGGTGCTCATGCCTCGGGAAAAATCCCGATTTTGTGTGACATATTTAATCAATTCTAAATTAATTTTAGAATCAATTAATTTTGAGGAAAAATGAAAATACAACAAGTCCTGGCTTAAAATTCATCAAAGAGCATAAAACAAAAAATTATTCCAAGAACCATTCTTTAATAAAATTGGTTTAACTTGGTGCAACAAAAATAAGAGGGCAATTACTCACTATTAATTTAATTAATTTAAATTAATCTTGAGATTTTGACAAAATAAAAGGGAGTTTGAAAAATGAACATAAGTTCAATAAATATAACAACTTTAATACTTGTGAATCCTTGAAAAATTATATCTTCCAATATAAAGATAAACAATTTTCTATCACAAGTTTCAAGCTTTATGATTCCAATCAACTTAAAAATGATTAAATCTGCAAGTTTAACAAAAATTCATGGTATTTAGTAACTCAAATTACATTCACTTAACATAATTAAAGATTGAATCTTTAGTACTTAGAAGCCTCAAAGATTAACAATTTCACACTAAATGAAATTAATTTGCAATTATGTGAAAAATAAAACAAAGCTTTCAAACACAAATTACCACCAAGTAATCATGCCTAAAGAGGTTTAAAATTGCATATAACATATGTATTGAACCAATTACATAACCACCATAAATATGCAATTAATTTTCAAGGTTAGAAAAGACTTAAATTTTTTCATAAAAACAAAAAACCACTTGAAAAGTGCAATTCTGGTCGTTTTTGGGCAAAAACCCAAGTCCTAAAAGGGTAAAACCATTCCCAGAACGCCTTTTCAACCCAAAATTCACTATTTTTAGGTCGAAACCTGGGATTGAGAGCTGAAGTCAGCTCTAATACGAGGTTAAAATGGATAAAATGAGCTACTAATCTAATTAGCAACTTAAAACCGGAAAAATAAGCCATAAAAACACCTTGAAAAATATTATGAATTTAAAAATAAACGAGCGAGGCTCTGATATCGCTGTTGGGGTTTGGTGAGTCCGACTCAGTGCGGAAACAAAACTAAAAATAAGACCGCACTCGCAATAAATAAAACCATAAACATAATTAACTTAATGACAAGATTAAGATAATAAATATACCTTTGACGCATGCTTCGCCCGACCACTAGGGCTTTTACTTGAAAGCTAGCCTCGAAATTACGAAGGCCTCCAACGATGATTCACCCGCAACACGATCACCGACTAGGTCCAAAGTCTTGGGGTTAGCAAGAACCGACAAAAAAAACCCGAGTAATTGAGTTCCAAGGCTTTCACAAAGGTGATACCTTTTTCAACTCTTGAGTTTAAAGGTTTTAACTATTAGTGATCCCTTTTCCAACTCTTACTCAAATATAATTTCCAATGCCCCAACTTGGGTATTTATAGGAAATGATGAGAGTATGATTATCTCTCCCATCAATGTGGGACAATGAGATTTTCACATTTTATTTTAAAGCTAAAATAAAATTATTTAAGCAAGCTAGTAATAAATCAACAAGTGTTAACTATACATGAGAGAGTAACTGAGGACCACTTGGTAAAGGGGGACCAAACTTACTCCCCACTCTCTCCCTCACCTTGCGTCACATGGAAAATCCCACTTGGGCACCAAGGCACCCAAGTGGGCTTCTCATTTGCTGCTTCCCCATAGCCTCAGCCCAGCCATCCTCGCACCACATAGTGCGGGATGCTGCTGTTCTCGGCCAGCAAGCCGCGCACCCTAAGTGCGGGCTGCTGCCGAGGTCTGCTTCCTTGTGCGTGCACTTGGCTGCTAGCATTGATGCGCTAGCACGCACCAGCCAGCCAAGGCTCGGCTTGGTGCGCATGCTGGCCACCATGCTACACATTGTGCCCCTAGCACTCGGTTTGCTCGGGGCACTCTGATTCTAGGGTATTTTGGGAAATACGTTTTATTACTATTTACACGTCTTGTCTTTTACTATTTTTTACTCGACTTCTGGCGCTTGGTTTCAACGGTCTAAGCTCGAATTTCCGACGTCTTAATTTTCATTACTTGGTCGACTCATTTATTCCTTCCAAATATGTTCGTCGCTTCGACTCGTTGGTTGCTTGGGTGTAACCCGAAGGGTTCAGTCAGGTTTAAGCAGTAATATTAATTATGCATTAATATTACTGATCGGAAGCGGTGTCCACCCAGGCATTCCGATCACTTGACTTTATTGAATATATTAGCTTTCTAATAATTTTGAACCCACTATCAGAATAATACACTTGTTCGAAAGACACTATTCTTTTCAGAGCAACCTTTAATCGCCACCTAGAAAAGAAGTCAATGAAGCCTTTTTCTTCCCCTTGCTTAAGCAATTTGAGATCGCGCAAGGTAGTTGTGAGCTTGATGTTATCTGCATATTGGGTTAAAAACTCTTTTACAACATCACTCCAAGTGGAAGTTTGTTTTGCATTGAGGTTATAAAACCATGATCTAGATGTTGGATTCAATGAAAGAGGAAAAGTACATGCATATAGGCTTGGCTCAATCCCTTTAAATGCGATAGTTCCAATAAAGCTCATTAAGTGACTCCTAGAATTGTCTGTAACCTTAAAGGTTGGAAAATCTGTAGTCAAGGACTTAATCTGGGAGAGTCTTGCTCCTAGGTTGTGGTGCAAGCTCATAATTGAAGTATTTATTCCTTGAATTAGCTCGAAGGACAAGTTTCTCTAAGGCCTCTACTATTTCGGCTCTTGCTTTTTCTTGCAGAATGTTTTCTTTTTCTTTTTCTGCTTTTATTTTAGCCTTTTTTGGTTTTTTTTACGAGCCTTGATTTGGGTTTCTTCTTCTTGTAGGGCCTATAGGTTTTGGAGTTATTCTCTAAGTTTCTCCAATGCTGATTTATCACTTATGATTGGACTAGTTTGTGATTGTGGAAGATGATCTAGTAATGTGTATCACGAGAAATTGAGCGCGTTCACTTAAACCTTTTCTGCCAAGCATTCAAACAATGAATCAAAGTGAAAATGATTGTTTTATTATTATTATTTTTAATCCTTGTAATACAAATTCACTTTAAGCAAGTTTGTTGATGAAGAATGTCTAAAACTTCACGAACAATCATTAATGGAATGTCATGATTTGTGTTGACTTCAACAAGGTAATCGTCTAAGGATTTTACTTTAAATGAATTGTTTTCGAAAAAGGTAGAAGAGAAAGACAAGAAAGTTGGATTGAAAATGATCCTCAAATTTTTAGGAATATTAATCAACCCAAACATACTCTTTAAAATGATCAAATATACCATGGTATTTGTTGATCATTTAGATTGCAATATAGATTTATGTCATTTTTTTGAATTATGATTCTCATATTGTTAATCTTTAAAGGATAATATATTACTATTTTCTTAAAAAGAATGATGGCCTCCGAATGTAAAATCCAAGAAATAATTAAATCATTTTCACGATGTTATCATTCATTATATTCTTTCTTTTTTTGTATAATATATTTTTTTAAGAACGATTTTTTTCTTCTTCTTCCTTTTTTTTTTTTTTTTTTTTTTTTTTTTTTTTTGTGAGGCAAAAATCCCAAGTAAGGGTCTCAGGATTTTCTTTTTAAACCATAGAAGAGGTAAACTCTTAAATCAAGGTTGATCAATTACAACCAAAGCATGATGAATACGAAAATAGGCACGTTTAAGAATAAACATATTGATGACGTCCTATTAAGGGATGCGAACTTCTAATGATGAACCTCTTAAGAAGTAATGCCATTAGTTTGATAATAAAGTGCGTAAATGAATCACCATAATCAAAAGTAGTATCGCACGCAATTTTCCGTATTGCGCTAAGGTGGAAAGTGCAACTTCAAGAGTAGAATCTGCCACATGCCTTTTTTTTTGTTTTTTTTTTTGCGAAAACACAAAAAGAACG
This sequence comes from Chenopodium formosanum, assembly GCA_024500155.1. NCBI lineage: Eukaryota > Viridiplantae > Streptophyta > Magnoliopsida > Caryophyllales > Amaranthaceae > Chenopodium > Chenopodium formosanum. The sequence continues at coordinate 25,169,437 of CM044880.1, forward strand.
ATAAAAAACATTTTTTTCAGAAAAAGAAAAAAAAAACGATCAAAGTAAAGGTAACTCTAAGTTAGACAACGTTGTTAGCCAAAGAGATATTTTTAGCATCTACTTAATGATTAACCTTAAAGCGGTAAAATCGTTTTCTCCGAATGATATTTCTCGTAACGAGTCAAAATCAATGTTGAACAGTGGGCACGCGCAAGACACAAAGTTGCGCGAAGGTGTCGCACGCAACTTTTACAGTTGCGCGTGCCACTTAGTAGGTTCGACAATTTTATTTATTTATTTTTTTTTTTGTCGAACTATAATTTTTACGAAATTTTATTTTATTTTATTATATCTCTATGCAACAAGTTGGAATTAGTTAGATTAGACATAATGCCCTCTCAACATTTTGTTGGCGATATGGGTGGGATGATTGTTATTGATTTTGGGATAGAAGCCTAGTGTTAACAATTCCTAGTCAATGAGCCAATCCCAAATGTTAAAGTGTGCTACGATTATGCATGATGCAATGTTGCTTGTTTGGTTTTTACTTTTGTAAAAAAGGAAGATATTATGAGTTCGAGTCTTGCTCTCTAACTAGAGATTATCCAAATCAATTTTCGTTACAATCCATAGGCAACCTAGTGTTGGAAACCTTGAACCATAACTAAGAACTAATCTTGTAACCTCTAAGTCCCCAACGGAGTCGCCACTATAAGGAGGGTGTTCCTATCGTAGGGGATCTTTATCCTCAGATACCTATGGCCCTTTAAAACTCTAGGACTTTACACATGTTAGAGTGTATTAGGATTTGAATGCCTGACTGTTTGGGAGACCTTGAATTAGAAATGATACTCTCATCACGCTTATTTATAAGAACAAGTAGGAGTCGCCAATGAGTTTTAGGAAAACTAATAAACCTTGTTCACGCCTTTCTCCTTAGCACGAATCGTAAGTTTACCCATGTTCAAATTGGTCTACATAAACCAAAAATGAGTTTGGGAGTGAGGGTACTAAGATAACGTTCCCTTTAGAGGGAAATCGCTATCTTAGCCCTAGTACGACCTCTACTAGCTCTTCCTTTTTCACAATTTAATTACCAAACAATATATTCAACGTGATACCTAAAGACTAAGTTAGTTGATTTTATTTACACGCATTAATCACGTAGGAATTACATTGCAAAGTCGTTATTCTTTATTTAATTCAAATTCGTGAGAAGAACAAGAAATAAATAATATTCTCCTTGTCTTAAGTGATAAAACAACAATTAATTATCAAATTCTAGTCTTGATTAACAAAAGAGTACTGTGTGAATTAATTAATTTAAATTTAGTTTAAAGAGATAAAAAACACTAATTAATCCATTAAAGTTATTTAAACAATAAAAGAAAAATGATTTATCTAAGTGCTTAGGAAAATAACCATTCTTCTTTTATGCTAAATCTCCGTCTTATGCGTTTATGAACTTTCTTTCTTCTTCGTACCTCCAAGAAGTTTAATGGATGGATTATGGTTGAAGAGTAGTTGGGATGAAAGAGGAAAAAGTAGTGTGATATTAAGAGGGTTTTAGAGAGATTAGGGTTTTGAATTCTATTTTTTTCTATCCTCGTAATGCAAAACGAAGAGTCCTATTTCTAGGCGTAGGAATTTAGGTTTAGGGTTTTAGAGCCGCGTCGTCAGGTGGTGTGCGCAACTCTCTGAGTCACGCTGGGTGTCGCGCTGTAGAAACCCATTTGTGTCTCCCCAAAATCAAACCCAGTGATAAGTACCTTTCACGTCAAATCATAATCAAAGTGAAAGTGTGGAAAGTCTAGTGTTGCGGTTAGTTTTTATTTCTTTTTTTTCTCTCTGTTTTTGAAAGCCTATTTTAAAGAAAACATCCAATCTAGTTTGTTTTGGTCCATGGCAAGGGCCCAATAATGGTGTAGTTGGGTTGGGTTCAAAAAGAGCTTTCCAACGATATATTAAGCCCAATTCTGATGAATAATGAGGAAGTTATGACCAAATTACTAAACTAGCCCGATTTGATATTTATATGCGGCCCAATGATCTAGAGGAGGGCCTATTATTGATTTATCATTCCTAATGCGATTAGGATTGATTATAGTGTTCTAGAATCTTCTAGAAGGTTCTTTTAAATCCTAATTTGATTAGCATTGGTAAATTGACTTTTAAGAGTTTTAATTAGAATAAAAGAAGGGTTTTTTTAGGAAATTACAGTTTTACCCTCTCGTAAGCGTAAATTTTATCAAATTAAGAAAACGCGTGGAAAACTTATTGCAGCGCCATAAGACACGTATGTCGCATGGCGACAGACCTAGCGTCTGGCGACACGCGTTGTCGTCTGGTGTAGACACCTAAAAATGTCTCCCCAAAATCAAACCCGATGATGAACAACCTTTCACCGCCACTATTGGTCGGGTTCAGTATTTAATCCCGAGAGTGCTTAAAAAATCGTATTTGATTAAATTCAATTTTTGAATAGTCCATGAATCAGTCTTGATGTTTGGTCAAATCATAGATTTTTTAATTTCAGCCCAAACCTTTTTTATTTTATTGTTTTTTTATTTATTTTGGCCAAAACCTTTTATTTACTTATTTTAGCCCAAATAATAATAAACTCAGAAAATGGCCCGAAATTATCAACCGGCACTTAAAATGCTGAACGAAATTAGGGTTAAAAATGAATTTTGATGGAAAAGCGGACTGAAAATTCCCGCGTCATGGCAACAGTCCACCGTGTCATGGGAAACTTTCCTGTCTAACGGTGGGGTTCCTCGTGACACGGGAATTTCCGTGTCCTTTCCGCGTAAACCCTTAACGCGTTTTCTCCCCTGTTCACTAAATATTTCCCGCGTCACACAAAATATGCACCGTGTCACGGGAATGTTTCCCGTCTGACGGTGGGATTTCCCGTGTCACGGTAAACTTTGCCGTGTCGCGGGATACTTTTTTTAGGGTTTTTATTATTTTAGGGTTCCTTGTGTTCCCCCAGCACATTTTTTCTATAAATACCTCCTCATTTCTGATGTACGGGGCAGGAATTAATTCTTTATTTTTTTCTCTCTTCTATGCTCTAGCCTAAACACTAGCCTACCCTTTTTCTTTCAAAATTCCTTCTTCAAGAACTCCAAGGAGTCCGTACTTTACTCGTGGTTCTGTCCTTAAACCAAGGCGTGAAAGGTAGAATTGTTTCAGGGATCAACTCTACATTATTTAATTTAATTTAATTATTGTTTTATTATTATTTCCTTGAAGTTACTAACTCGTTTATTATTTTGTAGTTGCAAGCAAACATAATCAATGTAAGAATTATGTTCCTTTTTTTTCTATTTTTTTTCTAACGATTTTGTATCGTTAGATTTATTGTTAAATTGCTTCAAATATTGATGTTTATTCTATTTATTTATTGATCACTATATTTCACGTTAAAGGAAATATGTAATTGAAAATCACGCCTAATAAGATAATTTGGACGACCGGCTTAGGTTCCTTTTTAATCTTGTTGTTTAATCAAGTGATCACAAATATTTTAGAATTATGCGCTGCATTATTATTTAACCAATTTAGCTTAATAATAGTTTGGAGCAAATTGAATATTTGTTTGCATGCCTTTGAGATCGCAGGAATCATTTTTCACTATAAGAATCGAGAAGAGGCCAATAAGGGCGAATGTGACTCCATGACTCACTTCGTACCATCATCCTCAATCCTCCTTTCGTGGTTCCGAACCATATGGAGTTAGTAATCTCATGGATTATGAATGAGGTGTAACCTTCACGAGTCAATCGTTGTTGCCTATCGTTGTCTCTTTATCGTGGTTGCCTTTTATGATCCGTGAACAGTTTACAAGTTCCTTAAAAACTTGTTGGCGGCTCCCTACTTTATTTGTCCCTAATCGTATATGTCAATTCCCACTTCCTATGAGTGCCAAGCATATTCACACATGCTTTTAACGTAGGCGCACTTCGAGCGACGCCTACAATTTGGCGACTCCGCTGGGGAGGATTCTTGGTTATTTATCGATTTGAGTGATCGGTATTTAATTAAGATGAGTGGATGAGACTTGAAAGATTCTTGAAAAATATTCCTGTGATTAATTTGGCATTTTTGCATAAGCATAGACGTTTTAACGTCGCGTTTATGTTTGTCCCGTAGAGAAAATTGAATAACTTGATCGCATACGAAGGAAAACAGGGCACAAGTAAGATTTTCTTACTACCGTGCCACGACAGAATCTGTCGTGTCACGGTGCAGTACACCATCTGATGGTATGTAATACCGTGGCACGGGAATATCTATCTTGTCACGACAGTCCTAAAATCAGTCTAGTGGCTTGTTTTCTCTTCTCACAGTCAACTTCCTTCGATTTTTCTGAAAAAACGTGTGTGTTCTACATGCGTCTTAGCCCCGGGGGATTTAAGCTCTTTCAACCCAAAAACTCTCATGGCAATAAGGGTTCATCCGAGTTATTAAATCCACCCAAACCATGAAGTCGAGTTCATTTTCATCACGAACTCGCGGAGCTGCCCGTTGGCATACACCCTCAAGGGAGGCTGCCTTGCTAACGCGTCCGAACTCTTAACCATGGTACCCTATTGACACCAAATAAACCTGACCATAGTCGAACATAGAACTTGACCTTAGGTTGCGAACTATTCTTTACATCATTGTGCCTACGTTTTTATGTTTGGTCGTTTTGATCCTAACCTTAACGATCTTTCTTTGTCTATGGTGGATTATTTTATGACTAACGATTGCCAATGGACTGTACTCACTTAGTAATTAGTGCAAAAAAAAAAAAAATCTCGTGGCACAGTGGATTTCCAAAAAATAAAAATAAAAAAAAGAGTTTGCCGTACCACGGGAAAATCTACCTGTAGACACCTATTTGTTTCTCCTCAAAACCAAACCAAATTATGAGTACCTTTCACGTCGAATCATAATTGAGTGAAGTGAAAGTGTGGAAAGTCTAGTGTTGCAGAAAGTTTTTATTTCTTTTCTCTTCTCTTTGTTTTTGAAAACTTTTTTTTAAGAAAATAGTCAATCCAGTTTGGTTGGTCCATGATATGGGTCCAATAGTAGTGTAGATGGATGGGGCTTGACAAGACCTTTCCAACGATATATTATAAGCCCAATTCCGATGAATATTGAGGAAATTATGGCCAATTTACCAAACTGGGCCCGGTTTGAGCCTTATATGCGGCCCAATGATCTAGGGGAGGACCTAATATGATTTATCATTCCTATTCTTCTAGATTTTTTCTAGAAGCTTCTTTTCATTCCTAATTCAATTAGCATTGATAAATTGACTTTTGACTTTTCGGAGTTTTAATCAAAATCAAATAGCATTTTCGAAGAAATTATATTATTTTATCCTCCAATACGGTAAACTTAGCGGATTTTCGAAAACGCGTTAAAATTAAGCTTGGCGTCTGGCCCTAGGCCTGGCGCCTGGTGCTAGTGTTGGTGCCTGGCGCCAGCTAGCCAGGGTTGGCGCCAGCTCTGTTTTCTGAGCGTCAGACTCTGCTTTGTTGATTTATCTTTTTTGGCTAATTTTCTCTATAAATATCGTATTAAAAACTCCGTTTTGATTCATCAAGATTAACGAATTATCTCCATTCATTCACCAATTCTCCTCATTCACAAGTTTTTCTTTAGCATTCTTTAATTCATTCATCTCTTTCTGTCAATTCTTCTAAACTTTGTTTTTATATAAAATTCCGCATTCACAAGATCTAGAAACACCTAGCCATATTCGAAGTTGCCTTCGCCTTAGACGTGAAAGATTTTAATTTCTTAAGGTTTGGTCCCAAATCTCTATTTCAATTATTTAATTTGATTGTTGTTTTTATTATTTTCCTTGAAGTTACTAACGTGTGTATTTTGTTATTAGAAAGAGGTACGAAGCATCGAAGTAAGTACTTTAATGGTTTAATTGATTTTTGATGTTATGATCATGTTCATATTGTTATTATGATATTCCTAGTATCATGTCTAGGGTATTTTTAATATTACATATGATTGTTGTGATGCTTCCTATGTTCTTCCTAATATTTACGATTGTTAGTATCATGTTAGGGTTAAAGATTTGACTTTTATTGTTTAGTGACATGCTAGGGTTTGTTATTAATCTTGTTAGTATCATGCCTAGGATCTTGCTATGTTTATTATGCTTTAATATTAACATGAACATGATAACTATTATAATTGTTATAATTTATGATGATTATGTATATTATCATTATTATCTTGATGATGATTATTTTATTTATGATTATTATTATTAATATGATGATGATTATTGATTATGTTGCTTGATGTTTATTATTTATTGCTTGATCGCCTTTTATTGCATGTTTAAAGGGAATTTGTGCTTGTAATCACGCTTAATAAGATAATTAATAATCTTGTTTAGGGTTAATGTGATTATAATTTCAAGTTATCGCCAATAATAGATTTATTTGTGCATTAAATTCAACCAACATAGATAAATAGGTTTAGGGTTAATCCTAATGATTGCATGTTAATTAAAAAGCGCACATGAATACGATCAGAATAAAGTAGAGGCCTATTATTAGGGCAGGTTCAATCTCTTTTAGGTTGGATTTGTACCTTCATCCCTGAACCCTTATTTGGTTCTAGACCTTATGGAGTTGACGATCTCTTGGATCATTAAGGGGTGTAACCTTTATCCTATGAACGGTTTACAAGTTCCTAAAACTTGTTGGCGACTCTTTTGCTCTATCTTCTTCCCTTTTGGACGCCACCGTACTTTAGTGTATGATCACAGTGGGGTTCAAGCTAGTGGGATTAAGGCTTGAAATTATTCCCTACACTACCGTGTCACGGCAAATTTCCACCGTGGCACGGTGGACCTGCAAAAAAAAAAAATCCTCGTGCCACTTCAGTATCCACCGTGTCACGGGAAAGTTCACCGTGTCACGGTGGATTTCAAGGGAAAAAAAAATTCCCGTGCCACGTCAGCATCCACCGTGTCACGGCAATTTTCACCGTGACGCGGTGGATTTCCAGCATAAAAAAAAATTCCCGTGCCACGTCAGCATCCACCGTGGCACGGGAAAATTCACCGTGTCACGGCAATTTCCACCGTAGCACGGCGGATTAAAAAAAAAAAACCACCGCGTCACGGCAGCTTGTACCGTGACACGGTACAGTTTTTCGTGTGTTGGTGCCCTTGATATAAGTCCAATCAGCTTTTTTTAGGTCTTCCGTGTTAATTTGGTCCTCGCGTCAGTCATTTTGGTTATTGTTCACATGTCTAGCCATAAGATCATACCACGAGTCTTATAACATCACTTAGTCACTCACGAGTCAAGTATAGTCCACACACTTTCTTTATGTTCCGACTTGAGTCGTGCACCGGGTCGTTTATGATCGTATATTAGGTTCATGCACCCTTTTTTTCGTCATAATAAAAAAATGAGTGGAGTTTTCTCACCTGTTTTCAAATGTCTATTTTTTCCTTCCTTTCCTATTTTGAGCAATGAGTCAAACAATTAAGTGAATTATTTTATTTCACAATACTTGGTCAAGGAACAGGGATAGAGTAATACGATTCAAGTCATTACCGCAATAATCTCTTAGATCTAATAGGCGTTCAAAGAGAACTTTGCCATCTCCATTACTCATCACCTTTCAATGGCCACTAAAGAAGATATTGAGAACATCAACAAATCCATCGAGGCACAGTCCGCCATGATGAAAACCCTTACCACTAGGGTCACTACCATGGAACAAAACAAGGTCACTGTTTCCACCCTTGACAAACTGAAGGAACAAATGAGTAAGATTTCTGAGGATTTCACTTATGTGGAACGGCCTCCCACTCCTTTGGATGTGAAGGACAGACTCCCTGAAAAGTTCTTCACTGTTGATATTCCAAAGTTCAAGCCTACTAACAATCCAATATTCCATTTGAAGGCGTTCTCTGCAACCATGGCTCTTAAGGGATTGGACGTAACACTCTTCCCTACGGTGTTCCCTCTCTCCTTAGAACATGCATGCCAACAATGGTTTTATTCCTTAGATGCCAAGCATACCGCGACTTGGCAAGATGTCACCGACAGTTTCATGAATCGTTACAAGTGTAACATGCAAACTAAAATTTCTGAACGTGAACTCTCCATTCTCAAACAGAAAGAGAATGAAGGCTTCACCGCTTACCTGAATAGGTGGAGGGAAACAACTTCACTCTTGGTAGATCCTCCCAAAGAAAGAGAGATGGTTCGCCTCTTTATTCAAAATTTAACTCATAAATATAGGGAATATCTCAAATTTCTTCCACTGAACACTTTTGAAGGTGTATACGACATCGGCATCAATATTGAGGATGAGCTAATAAAGACTGCTGGTAGTAACAATAATAACACTTGGAAAAACAAGAAGAACGACCATCCTTCTTTTTGTCTTCTAAGCACGAAAATACTACCCACAATATAAGCCAAGTTGATATCAATGAAGTGTTAGTTCTTGATGCTCCCTTGCCCAAGAAGAAAAGAACTTACACTCCTTTAGGAATGACTTATGATGCGGCCTTTAATCGCCTTTATGGTCAAGTCTTGATCACACCTATTGGACCATTTCCAGAGCCAAAACCCGAAGAAAGGAGCGCCAAATGGAATCCCAATGCCCATTGCAAGTACCATCAAGGAAGGGGCCACACTACGAAGCAATGTTGGAGTTTGAAGGACGTCATTCAAGACTTGGTGGATGCAAACAAACTTCCTGTCCCTCCAGGAGGCAAGAAGTAATGAACACAAGGCGCACAGCAGATCCTTCGCGCAAGATTTCATGATTTCTTTATTTATCATTAATCTCCATTCCCCCATTCATGTCTAGCATAGGTTTTCCATTTTGGATTTTTATATGTTTCATGTGTTTCGTTCACCTTTTCCATTAATAAAATGAGAAAATTTCCTTTACATCTCGATCATAGAATTTTTCATTCATTCATTCTCAAAAAATAAAAAAAAAATAAAATCAATTACCGAACTAAACCCAAGGTACACCAATTACTTGAGACACCTTTGCAACCCTGTCATTCCCTGTTAACCGTTCAATCACATTCCATTTCTTCATCAACCATTTTGAGCCTTGTCTAACGTTTAGCCTTCATTTCTTCAGCCCACATTTACTTAACCCTGGGATCGGAAGATGTGTAATTGTATAACATTCAAAAAGCAAGTAAAAAAAAAAGCAGCAAAGCAATAATAAAACAATGTCTAAAGGCAAGTGTTCCAATGTCTTTGATATGAACACGTCTCAAATTGCGTCTCTCATCGAGTGCTCGATACCGTGCCTGAGAAACATGAATGCTAAGTGAGTGATGGACCGCATGATCTGAGATTGCCTACGTTGATTCAAAAGAATGAAAAAAAAAAAGAAAATCAAAGCAAAAAAAAAAAATGTAGAAAATAAACTTGCAAAATTCAAAATTTTCAAATTCACAATTTCACATCTTGGGGGCTTCTCTCAAGTCTTGAGCCTTTTACCCCTTTCTTCCATAAACCATCAACTTAACCACATTACAACCCTTGAAAGACCTCTTTGAGGTGTACATACACTTGTGCAAAGTTCGGTTAGAGCAACATTCGGCCTGATTCCTAACGGATACGTAGGCAACCTCACGTTGAGGTGTGGCCACATTCATATTCATATCTATGCATGATCGAGTCAAAGAATATCCAATGCTTATCTTTATATCCCTACCCATTTAGAGCTAGACTTGGGGGCTTGAACCCAAATCACATTAGCATACCCAGCCTAAAGAGTCATCATCTTTGACTCTTCACACATATATTTCCATCACCATAACCTTTGCATGCAGCCTCACCTTAGTATAACTTTAACACACTTCTTTCACACATACATATCCATATCATCTTTCTCTTAGGAACCCTTTATCATGAAACCATGTTTCCCTACCGCGCATGCTTCATCATCTTTCAAGTATACAACATTTCTTCTGATGAATATCGTTCTTTGCTCCTTGACCTAAGCAACGTTCATGATCACTTCATCTATATACGTGCTTAGCTTCCAGACCTAAGTGACGTTCAAGATCGCTTCTTTACACCATATATGATGCTTAGCTTCATGACTTAAGTTCATCCATCTATCGTGTCACATGATGTAATTGTCCTTAGCCTCCTGGCTTAAGAACATGCATCGTGCATACATTATTTTCATGACAAGCAATTCAATCCATACGACTCATTTCGTTTTGCTCAAGGAGGAAGTTTCTTTTTCGTTATTTTATTTTGGCGATGTTCAAAAATTTTTTCAAAATTTTTATCGAGGGAAGTTCAAAAAAAATATTCATTTTTCACGTCTTTCTTTTTCGGGAGAAAGTCGGCACCCTCCACTCGTCTCATGAAAAAAATGATGGAAAATTTTTGCTTTTGCATTTTCGGTTGCTTGTGTCTGCGCACACACACTCAAACTATACACACACAATCACAAGTCATACTCATGTCATCTCATGTCGTGTCATGTCCAACATGGTCAAGTCAGTTGGTCAAGTCAATCATAGTCTATACGAGTCCCCTAGCAAATTTTATTTTGCATGTCTCAATTACAGCCCACGTCCGGGGACAAGCGAACCATCTACATCCTAGGTCTGGGGACAAGCGGACCATTTACAACCAGCCCATGTCTGGGGACAAGCGGACCATCTACAGCCCACGTCCGGGGACAAGCGGACCATTTACAACCAGCCCACGTCCGGGGACAAGCGGACCATTTACAACCAGCCCACGTCCGGGGACAAGCGGACCATCTTAGCCCACCTCCGGGGACAAGCGGACCATCTACAGTCCACGTCCGGGGACAAGCGGACCATCTACAGCCCACGTCCGGGGAAAAGCAGACCATTTACAGCCCACGTTCAGGGGACAAGCGAACCAACTACAGCCCACGTCCGGGGACAAGCAGACCATCCAAATCCCACGTTCGGGGACAATCGAACCACCATCATTTCATGACGCAAGGTTCTCGATACACAGAGACTTGCAATCTCATCATCTGTCGACTTTCCTCAAGCATGGAAAGTATTATCCGGTGGATTTCTTCAAGCATAGAAAACCGCCAAATTCCTTTGTCGGCTTTCCTCAAGCATGGAAAGCATTATTGGTGGATTTCTTCAAGCAAAGAAAAACGCCAACATCAGATGTCAACTTTCCTCAAGCATGGAAAGTGTCATCCGGTAGGTTTCTTTAGGCTTAGAAAGCTACCAAAATCATCTGTTGGCTTTCCTCAAGCATGGAAAGCATTTCAAAACATTTTTCTGCTGGTATTGACGTATACAGAGTGATTTAGGATCGCAGAACGTTTTAAATCATTCTCCGTCTCTATCGACTACTTTGACTATCATTTTCGAAACTGATGTTTCTACAAACTCAGTCAAAGTGGGGGCTTCTGTAGACACCTAAAAATGTCTCCCCAAAACCACACCCGATGATGAACAACCTTTCACCGCCACTATTGGTCGGGTTCAGTATTTAATCCCGAGAGTGCTTAAAAAATCGTATTTGATTAAATTCAATTTTTGAATAGTCCATGGATCACTCTTGATGTTTGGTCAAAGCATAGATTTTTTAATTTCAGCCCAAACCTTTTTTATTTTCTTATTTTATTATTTTTTTTGGCCCAAACCTTTTATTTACTTATTTTCTTATTTCAGCCCAAATAATAATAAAATCGGAAAATGGACCGAAATTATCAATCGGCACTTAAAATGCTAAACGAAATTAGGGTTAAAAATGAATTTAGACAGAAAAGCGGACTGAAAATTCCCGCGTCACAGTAACAGTCCACCGCGTCACGGGAAACTTTCCCGCCTGACGGTGGGGTTCCCCGTGACACGGGAAACATGCTGTGACATTGGAGTTTCCGTGTCCTTTCCGCGTAAACCCTTAACGTGTTTTCTCCCCCGTTCACTAAATGGTTCCCGCGTCACACAAAATGTGCACCGTGTCACGGGAATATTTCCCGTCTGATGGTGGGATTTCCCGTGTCACGGTACACTTTTCCGTGTCGTGGGATACTTTTTTAGGGTGTTTTTTTTTTTATCATTTTAGGGTTCCGTGTGTTCCCCCAGCACATTTTTTCTATAAAAACCCCCTCATTTTGATGTACGAGGCAAGAATTAATTCTTTATTTTTTTCTCTCTTCTATGCTCTAGCCTAAACACTAGCCTACCCTTTTTATTTCAAAATTCCTTCTTCAAACACTCCAAGGAGTCCGTACTTTACTCGTGGTTCTGTCCTTAATCCAAGGCGTGAAAGGTAGAACTGTTTGAGGGTTTGGCCCCAAATCAACTCTACTTAATTTAATTTAATTTAATTATTGTTTTATTATTATTTCCTTGAAGTTACTAACTCGTTAATTATTTTGTAGTTGCAAGCAAACAGAATCAAAGTAATAATTATGTGCTGCAAAAAAATCAAGTGATCACAAATATTTTAGAATTATGTGCTGCATTATTATTTAACAATTTGAGCTTAATAATAGTTTGGAGCAAATTAAATCTCTGTTTGTATGCCTTGGAGATCGCAAGAATCATTTTTCACTATAAGAATCGAGTAGAGGCCAATACGGGCGAATGTTACTCCATGACTCACTTCGTACCATCATCCTCGATCGTCCTTTCGTGGTTCCGAATCATATGGAGTTAGTAATCTCATAGGTTATGAATGGGGTATAACCTTCACGGGTCAATCGTTGTTGCCTATCGTTGTCCGTTTATCATGGTTGCCTTTTATGATCCGTGAACGGTTTACAAGTTCCTTACAAACTTGTTGGCGGCTCCCTACTTTATTTGTCCCTAATCGTATATGTCAATTCCCACTTCCTATGAGTGCCAAGCATATTCACACATGCTTTTAACGTAGGCGCACTTGGAGCGACGCCTACATCTAGCGACAGGTCATGTTGTTGGCGACAGCGTTGTGTTTTATTCTTTTTGAAACTTTAATTCTTTTTTTTATCATATCCCGACTGATTTTCTCTATAAATAACCTCCTAAAACCTCCGTTTTCAATCATCAATTCTTAATTCTTCTCATCTAATTCTTATCACCCAATTCTCATCAAGAAATTCTGGATATATTCTCTCTCTCTCTTTTCTAAACTAGCTTTTACAAACAAAATTCCTCATACATTAGCACTAGACACACCTAGCCAAGTTCGAAGTTGTCTTTGCCCTCGACGTGAAAGGTTTTAATTTCTGGGGGTGTGGTCCCAAATCTCTCTTTCAATTATTTAATTTAATTGTTTGATTTTATATTTTTCATGTAGTTAGTATCGTGTGTATTTTATTATTAGAAAAAGGTACGAGGCATCCAAATAAGTGTTTTAATTGTTTTCATTGTTATTATGATATGGAAATCATGTTTAGGTTCCTATTTTGATTCCTAGTATCATGTTAGGATGCTTTTCTTAATTTGATGTTTGAATGACAACAATAAGTTCCTAGTATTTTGTTTAGGATAAAGAATATAATGTCAATAATGATTTCTATGATGCATTCGATTTACTTTCCTAATATTAATGTTAGAATCATTTTAGGGTTAAAGCTTTGATTTTTATTGTTTAGTGGCATGTTAAGGTTTGTTATTAATTTTGTTAGTATCATGACTATGATCTTGCTATTAAGATTATGCTTTAACATGATTATGATAATTATGATGATGATTATTGTTGTGTCGAATTATATAATTTAACGTAATTTGCTAATTAGCGAATTGTTTCACGTAATTTGTTAATTTACGGATTGTTTCATGTCATTTGTTAATTTACGTATTGTATTATGTTATTTGTTAATTTACGAATTATTTCATGTTATTTGTTAATTTATGGATGACTTATATATAATTTTTTAATATCATGTTGCTTGATATATAATCGAAAGGAGTGGTGTCACTCGAACAAGTGTATTTTTCTGATAGTGGGTTCAAAATATTAAGAAAGCTAATATATTCAATAAGGTCAAGTGATCGAAATGCCTAGGTGGAGGCCGCTTCCGATCAGTAATATTAATGTATAATTAATTTTACAGTTTAATTTTGACTGAACCCTTCGGGTCACACTTAAGCAATTAACAAACCAACTTGACGAATTAATTCGGAAGAAATTAATAAGTCGCATGAGTATTAAATATTTAGACACAGGAAATTCAAGCTTAAAGCGTCGAAACCGAGCGTCAGAAGTCGAGTCAAAAATAGAAAAAGACGAGACGCGCAAATAATAATAAATCGACAATATTTCCCAAAATACCCCTAGCATCGGAATGCCTCGAGCGTCCGAGTGCTAGGGGCATAATGTACTAGCATAGGTGGCTAGCATGTGCACCAAGCTGAGCCTAGGCTTGCTAGTGCATGCTAGCGCACCAATGCTAGCAGCCATGGGTAGCCACGGCCGCAAGCTGCAGCAGCAGCCCGCATAAGGTGTGCGTGGCATGTTGGCCTCTAGAAGCAGCAGCTTGCACAAGCGTGCGTGGCTTGCTAGCTGCGAGCAGCAGCAGCCTGCATCACCTAGGTGCAGGTGGGTGGGCCGAAAGCTAAACGGGAAGCAAGTAAAGGGAGGGTTTAAATGTGAGGGACATGTGGCACAAGGAGAGTAGTGAGTGGGGAGCAAGTATGGTCCCCTAATCTCCAAGTGGTCCTCACTTCCCTTTACATATATTAGTGACACTTGTAGATTTATCATTAGTTTGCTTATTTATTTTAATTTAGATTTAAAATAAATTGAGGAATTTCATGCTCCCACATTGATGGGATAGAAATTTCCATTCTCACTCCTCCCTATAAATACCCACCTTGGGTTTTTGGGGAGAGTGCTTGAGTAGGAGTTCAATAGAGCATTTCATTAGCAAAAACTCTTAAACTCAAAGAATACTCGGGTTTTGGTTGGACCATGCTAACCTCGAGGTAACAGACCTAAAAGTTGGTAGTTGTTTTAGCGGGTGGATCTCTGTCGAAGGGTCTCGTATTTTCGGGGCTAAGCTTCTCAATTAAGAGCCCAATTTGTGAGGCTAAGCACACGACAAAGGTAAATTTCCTGTTTTGCCCTTTTATGTTTATTTATGCATTAGTGATATTATTTATTGCGAGCATGATCCTTGGCTCGGGTTTTTTCTGCGGTGAGTGGGAATCACCAAACCCCAATAGTGGTATCGGAGCCCCGCTCGTTTATTTTTAATTATCATATTTTTTCAAGGTATTTATGGCTTAATTTTTCTGGTTTTAAGTGTTGGGGTTTGGTGAGTCCGACTCACCGCAGAAACAAACCCCGACCCGAGGAACCACTCGCAATAATTAAAATCATAAAGCATAAATAAATAATCACAAAGAAAAGGTAACGAATCTTACCCTCGAAGCGAGTTTCGCCCAAAAACCGGGGCTCTTACTTGAAAGCTACGAGCACGTCAAGTGCCGCGCCTCCGACGGTATCTACCCACAAAAGGCGAACACAACTTTAAAGTCCGCTACCTTGGGGTTAGCAAGGTCCGACCAAAACCCGAGTGTTATATGAGTTTAAGAGTTTTCCCAAAATTATGGAATGCTCTTTTTAACTCCCACTTAAGCAAAGAATTCTCAATCCATTCCATGACTATTTATAAGGAAGTATGCCTTGTGAATTTCACTCATTTTTCAATGTGGGACTTTTCACAAAAAGATCCCACATGGAAAGATTGGTGAATTCAACCCTTAGTTAAATAAATAAAGGAACAAGTAACAAGTGTCACATTGTAAGGTGTGGACCACTTTCTCACTTGGTCCCCAAGGCATTTCACATGCAATGTGAACTAACCATGTGTCACCCAACCTTGAGCCCCAAGTTGGGTTCGGTTGGCCCATTTTATTTTGGCCCGTGTCCATGACCCATCAACCCGGGTCCACGGCCATTGCTACATGTGTCGCCACCGTGGCGCGCTGCCATCATGGCGCTGCCACTAGGTGGCTGCCAATGTGGCGGCTGCCAACGTGGCTGCTGCCACTTGGCGGCTGCCAACGTGGCGGCCACGTGTGCTGCCACATGGCGTTTTGCCATGTGTGCTGCCATGTGGCATGCTCCTATTGGGCATGCATTCCTAGCCTTTTGTGTGGCTAGGATTTTACTTGTTACTTGATGCATATTCCTGTCTCGCCAAATCCTAAATTTTGGCTCGACATTTGAGATTCTCCGACGCTCAGTTTCGACGCTCCAAGCTCGAATTTCCGACGTCTAAATGTTTAACACTCTGGCGACGAATTAATTTCTTCCGAATTAATTCGTCGAGTTGGTTCGCATATATTTGCTTGGGTGTGACCCGAAGGGTTCAGTCAAGATTAAGCTGTAACATTAATTATATTAATATTACTGATCGGAAGTGACCTCCACCCAGGCATTCCGATCACTTGACTTTACTGAATATATTAGCTTTCTAATAATTCTGAACCCGCTATCAGAATAATACACTTGTTTGAAGGACACCATTCCTTTCAATCTCCCACTTGTTCTTCCGGACAAGTGTGCATTTAGTGTATAGCCCTTATCCTATATCTCTTCATGTCTCTTCATGAACTACAGAGTAAGATTACTAGTCATCTCTGTTACGTCCAGAAGTGTTTCTCGAAATCCGAGTTTGACTGTTAATAAGCAGATGATTTCTAAAATCCATCTGAGCACGGCCATGCACTTTTCACAGTCTCGCTCTTCGAGAGGCCTTGTAAAACAACAAGACATGTTCCCTATTGTTAGTAGGGGGACATTTCCAGTCTTGTAATGTAGCTTCTCTTACTAAGAGGACTCACCCACCCGATATCTGTCTTTATAATCCCCAGTTACGGCAGACGTTTGGCGGATACCAAAGCGGACCAGTACTCAAACAAGAGATCTCCCACTACTCATGGTCAAAGGAAAAAAGTTCTGATAGTAATAATGAGAAAATACTTATGACGATTTTTAAATCTCTTAAAGTATCCTCATAGGTCGATCCAGTATGGTTCTAAACCAATACCTGTGCAAATGATTTATATCCTCATAGCACAAGAAATGGTGCTACAAATCATACTACACACTAATCTCTGATGGTCATCAATCGTCCACAAAATATGACCTTGATTAGGGATAATTTTCGATTAAAATATTTAATGTTCACTTAATAGGTGTTTCTTTATCCAAGCCATTGACTTGATACCCTATTTTGGATATTTATTAAAATCGAATGGACTCATTATTTAATTCTAAACCACAATTAAATAGTTTTGTGGAATATTTAGAAATATTTTATTCCACTATGAAACTTCACAATGTTTCATCTCATGATAAATGGTTTTTCCCAAATGTTTTAAGAGTAGTACTCTTCATAAAACATTCATAAAAATCACACTCATATTTGATATGTTTGATTTCATTCATGCAATTATGAATGTTGTCGTTCACTTATTGCATAGGTTTAGTTATAATTACTTTGCAAACCTTAGCATCTTCATTATCCACCATTTCCATAATAAGATGATAAAATTTCGAGAGTCTTAATGGATTACATGTGATTCAGGATTTATTGTCCAAGCAATGGCTCCCACTCATTTTTATGATTCGAGACCTTCTACTTGACAACCTACAATCATCAACGTTCAACAACGAACTTTTCCATTTAACATCTTTCTTTATTATTGCCTTTAAGGCAACAATATTCTCAACATATATTTTAGTAGACTCCCTGATGATGCCTTGCTTGGGTTTCACTCCAAGAAACTCACAACAATTTGGGATACCCTAATCACTTGTGAGCATGGAAATTTTCCTTAAATTCCTGCACATTATACATGGATGCACATCCATGTTACCATTCTCAAGCCACGACACTTCTTGCCTCGTGCTAATAAATGGCTTCCTTGCTAAGGATCTAATCCTTGTTAAGGTTTGTGCTTGCAACATCAAAACTCAAATTATATTTGTTTCCATGCGCCAAGAACTCATCCAACTATTTATCTAAGTTCTTTGGATGTTCTTGACTATAATCTAATGATCTAATACTGAGATTAATGTTGATTGGTATATTATACCTACTTCACATGCTCTAAGCATGTAAGTCATCTGACGATTCCATATCATAGCCTTACATGATGGATTTAATTCTAGAATGATTCTCAATTTTATTCCATCCATGTGATATTTAGCTCATACAGTTACACTAAGTCTTGCCAAATTGTTCGCTATATGATATGATTAAAAGTCTCTTACTAGAGTCTTTCTTATTTGATTTAGTACTTAGCCTAGCTTATACTTAGTTCAAACATTTACTTAGCTTGATACATATGGGTCGAAAGCCTTTCAATGTCCTTCATGTTTAACATGGTAATTTCCTTTACTCATTTAAACACTTTAATTAAGTTTATACCATAGAACTTAATTCCCAACATGTACTAAGTATCGTCTTTAGCTTGGTCCATTGTCGAAAATACTTTCAAATCTAAGCATTTAGCATTTGATAGTTGTTTCACAATAGAGTTCGTAAACATCTTGTTGGACCATTACTTTTGCTCCCACTAAACTTCTTGTTCATCAGAATTTCTATGTTTCTCCATAAGTCAATCCTCTTATTAACTTTATGAGAAAACACGTTCCAATTCCTTCATGCAATGCTTCCTTTAATCCCATGACGGATTCCATGTGCTTGCTTTCAAATCTAGCATTATTTAGATTTTCAAAACCCTTAAACTATTCCATAGTCACTTCCAAAATTCCATTTTGGGAAGGCGGTTTTGGTATCTATTTTGCCGTATTTCATATGCGCAATTTTGCTAGATCAATCACAAAAAGACTTGAGCATTCCGATTGGTGAATGGGATTGTATTAAAATGAAATCCTTGAAATTAATTATATCCTTTACAACCAATCTAGCTATGTATGCATATACATTTCCACATTTGTTCGTTTTCTCCTTGAAAACTTATTTGCAATCGATGGGTCTTTCACCTTTCATGCAAATTAATCAAGTTTCAAACATGATTTTCAAACATGGAGTCTATTTTTGATTTTCATGGCTTTTAACCATTATTCGGAATTTGGATTTGTCGTAGCTATCTTACAAGACATTATTCCTTTACTATCTAATAGTAAATAGTATGCTTGTAAGTCTTAGGTTTGTTTCTAACTTAATAGAAAATTTATAGGATTCAATCCAAGCCTTTGGTGAATTCTATACCTATACGGGGCATCAAACACTGAGTTTTAAGGCGC
Organism: Chenopodium formosanum; assembly: GCA_024500155.1. NCBI lineage: Eukaryota > Viridiplantae > Streptophyta > Magnoliopsida > Caryophyllales > Amaranthaceae > Chenopodium > Chenopodium formosanum. The sequence goes on from CM044880.1 coordinate 25,188,669, forward strand.
TTTCAAAGCCCTTTCATTATGTTGATCTTACTCCAACATCTTTAATGTTTTGTGAGTAATGAATTCTCTTTTAAGGCACTTGTAAAGTCCTTTTGAGTATTCTTGATCAAGCATTATCACGAAGTCCTTTAAGGTCTTCCGAGAGTCTCAGTTCTAGTTTGTTGCTAAGATTGATGGTCATCGAGTTCATTTTCCTCCCACTTGTCGTTTTGGAAACATGTTACTTTCCAGAAAGACACTACTTAGAGCAACAAACAATTTTTTCGTTCTCAATTAGGATGTGGAGGTAATACCCGTAGTCTCACTTGAATGCTTACAAAGAGACATGTATATTGTCTTTGGGTAAAAGTTTGTTGTGAAACAAACAGTTAGCTCCTACTTTAGCTATCTTAGTCTTTATTGAGCCATTCAGCTCCCACTGAGTCACCTAGCTCCCACTGAGCCACTTTGCTCCCACTGAGCTAGTGAACTCCCACTGAGACTAAGAGCCTTAGACATATACTTGAAAAGACTTTTAGAAGTTATTTCTATCCATAACTGAATATGGCGTCCTTTCTTAGCTTCGACACAGTGTTTAGTGTAACATTAGTCATTTGTGCAAATCTTTAAGAACTTTATAGGAAGGGTTGTGAACCATCATTGTTCGAGTCATTTTCAAATGACACCGAGGTCTCCATGAAGACACACCATGTTCTTTGTGGAGTTATTTATGAAAATTTTCATTCATAACTTTGAGATAGTCACGCTTGGCTCAAGCAAACATCGCTCGATCTAATCTAGACATTTTGATATCTTGCCAAGTCGATTCTGTACTTCTCCGAACTCTTGAGCTACTCAAGTCAAGTTTGTTCACATTTGATGAATATAGCCATATCCTTTCAAATTCTTTGTGAAACGTTGAAGTAATTGAATCCTTTTTAGCCTTTGGAGTCAATTGTCTATACCAAGAACGATAGCTCTCTGCTTTGTCGGTTTCAAAAAGTAAGACTTTCTTGTCTTAGAACGATTCCGATTCAAGCAACTATCAAGAGCCTATCTAATAGAGCCTTTGAGTACGTTGTTGTTGATGTGACATTGCTAAAGATGTTCGGAATGCAAATCAAGCCCATGACTTGAACTTAGTGAGTTTATCATGTTTTAGGGAAATGTTTGTTTATAATCAGGCATTCTTGACCCAATGCTTGGATAACCATGCCATTCAAATAAATCTCGCAACTATTGCTCATTACTTTGAATGTGAGTCTTTCCGTGTGTAAACGGATCAGTTGCTGATTATGGAACATAATAACCATTACTTGTTCCAGCCTTTGGCTTAAAAGATCTTTAAACAAAACATATGACCTTACAACTTATGTAGCTCTTCTTACTTCATTCTAAGCTTGTAAGTCGATAACTTAGCTTAACTTCAATAGTTTAAGGTCACTATCATAGTGGAACACTCAAGCAGTATCCGATACTTGTGAAGATAACGAATTGCTAAGTAAAATACAATAACATGAACTCATGAGTTGAAATGAAATCTAATTCCTTTTCTTCGTTCCTTCTTTCCTATATTTCTTATCATACAATATCTTATAATCTTACTTTAAGAATCATTTCTTTAAGTACCTTGACTCTTATACTTTGTTAGGCATAATCAAGCATCTAGTGCGCCGTTAAACAAAGTTCCATCTTTTCCATTAATTCTTACTCGAATTACTACATCAATGAGTCCTACTCAATTGTGATGCAAAAAGATACGTTGGTTGTCAAACATTGACAATCTTGAGTTTGCCACTCAATACCTCATGTTTTATCAAAACTACCTAGTATTTTGAATACATGATGTCCAACCGTCCTTTTGGACTTAATTATAAAAGTCATTTATGAGAATTGTATTTTAGAAATGCTTTTCCTTTCTTTGAGAACTATTCTCAAGGATTTCCTTTACCAATCATGGAAACAATATTATTTGATTTAGAATACTATAAATATAAGTGCAAAGTATAATCATTTATCAAGAACATAATAAGTTTGAAATTTAATAGCATTCATGCAAACTTCAATCTTATTAAACGTCTTATTTACGCATAATAATTGTCCCTATTTGGCGAAAATAAGGCGATTCCAAGATCCGAAGAAACAAAGAGTGGTTAAGCATGCTTTGGCTTGTCTTAAACACTCAATCTTCTAGGGTAAGCATTGCCTTGCTAATGGCTCTAAGCCACTCTTGGTTAGACAATCGTCGCATCTAATGCATCTTTGACGATGTATCTCTTTTGCCACGGTATGTGAGGACTCCTCACTCATACCGATGAGTTAAACCAAAACCAACGTGCACACCCGGTGTGCCTTATGCCCCTTGGAGAAGTGATGGCACCTCGCTTTGGCGTAGCCTACCATCACTCTCGTTCGGTTAGTAAGTGTTGTTTTGGAAAGGCAAGTTTGACTCAATATTATTAGGGACCTAGGATTTCTATGTTGGTTGATTTAAGTGAACTTAACTAATCATCGCAACATCAAGAAAACCTAAACATGCATCTAACGAATAATTCACACATATATATATTAGCATAAAATATAAAGCGAAATTATAGATGCATATTGGCAACTAGCATGACCCCTTGACATCTTCATATCTTCAAAAGGTCTTCATTTGCAATTCAAGGCTTTGTCTTCCAAGATACGTCGTCTTTAAGACTTAACCAAACTATGCAAAAACTAGTGTCTACAACTAGGAATGATCCAAATATTAAAGTACAAAAATACTTAACGGTGCGTAGACCGTATTTAGATTTACAAAAATACAAAACGGCACGTAGTCCGTATTTTCTATCCTAGTCGGGTCCCACTAGTTGCCATTTCATAAAACCTGTGAGAGAGAATATATATATTCCATTCATCCATTCACTATTTGTGAATGGCCCATGAAATTTACAAATTTAAAACAAAGTAAAATACATTTAAACAACGCGCGCACTAGTAACTAATCTAGGTGGTTAATCCGATAAACACGCCTAATTAAAACTAGTCAAAGTTGTTTAACTGATTATAAAATTTACATCATTAATAATTGAAGCTCCCACTAAATTCCGCATTTCCTTAATTAATCTAATTAATTTAGTCGGTAGCACCCAAACTTGTCAAAATGAAATTTTGCCAATGCCGCTCAAAACCGAGGCCTAGCCTCCCAAAATTTTAATTAAAATAAACAAAATTAATTAAAATAAATAAAATGGCAAAATAAGCAATATTACGGCTAGTCACCTCACCGCACCAAGCATATGCACATGCCAAAAAACACGAACACACGACCCACGACACACGCCCGCGAGCTGCTGCCACGGCAAAGCCGGGCGTGGCTGCTGCAGCCCGCGTGCTGCTGCCGTGCGTGGCTGCCGCCGCGCGTGTGGCCGCAAGCACGGCGGTGCTGCCACCTTGACAGCCACATATGGGCTGCTATGCAGCCCGGCTCGCCAAGGTGATGCATTGCCTCGTATTGCGTGCCACGGCCACGAGATTTGATCCCTTTTCGCGAGACAACAATAATTAATTCTAAATTAATTTTAGAACTAATTTAGAGAGCAAAATAAAATTTTTAAACAAGTCTAACTTAATAAAATTTTCAAAGTGCAAATAACCAAAATAATTCCAAGAACCATTCTTAATTAAATTGGTTTAGCTTGGTGCAACATAAAATTGAGGCAATTTCTCACTTTCAATTTAATCAATTTAAATTAAACTTGAGAATTTGACAAAGTAAAGGGAAGTTGAAAAAATATGAACTTTAATACTCATAATGAAAATTCCAATTCAACATCTAAATTTTTTGTGAATCCTTGAAAATTATATCTTCCAACATGAAGATAACCAAATTTCTATCACAAAAATCGAAACTTTATGTTTCCAGTCAACTCAAAATGATTAAAACATCAAAGTTTAACATTAAATAACATGGAATTTAGTGGTTTTTAAAGTTTCAATCACTTATCACAAATAAAGATTGAATCTTTAACACTTAGGAAGCCTCAAAAATAAAACTTTCACACTAAAAAGCAATTAGTTTGCAATTATGTGAAAAAAAATCAACCTTTAAGCATCAAATACTACCAAGTAAGTGTGCTTTAAGGGGACATAAAAATGCAGAAAATAATGCAAATAATCAACCATATAATCAACAATTTATACCATTAATTTCAAGGATAGAAAAGACTTAAAATTTTTCGTCAAAAACGAAAAACCCCACGAAAAAGGCATTTCTGGTCAGAATTTGGCTAAAATCACAGTCCCCTTGGGGAAAAAAACCTTTCCAGAACATGTTTTCCACCCAAAATTCACCGGTCTTGGGCGAAAATCTGGGTTCTTGGCCAAAATCGACATTAAAACGGGATTAAAATAAATAAAACCGAGCTACTAATCTAATTAGCAACTTAAACCAGAAAACTAAGCCAAAATAAACCTTGAAAAACATGATTATAAAAATAAACAAGCGGGGCTTCGATACCGCTGTTGGGGTTTGGTGAGTCCGACTCACCGCGGAAACAAACCCCGACCCGAGGAACAACTCGCAATAATTTAAATCATAAAGCATAAATAAATAATCACAAAGAAAAGGTAACGAATCTTACCCTCGAAGCGAGTTTCGCCCAAAAACCGGGGCTCTTACTTGAAAGCTACGAGCACGTCAAGTGCCGCGCCTCCGACGGTATCTACCCACAAAAGGCAAACACAACTTTAAAGTCCGCTACCTTGGGGTTAGCAAGGTCCGACCAAAACCCGAGTGTTATATGAGTTTAAGAGTTTTCCCAAAATTATGGAATGCTCTTTTTAACTCCCACTTAAGCAAAGAATTCTCAATCCATTCCATGACTATTTATAAGGAAGTATGCCTTGTGAATTTCACTCATTTTTCAATGTGGGACTTTTCACAAAAAGATCCCACATGGAAAGATTGGTGAATTCAACCCTTAGTTAAATAAATAAAGGAACAAGTAACAAGTGTCACATTGTTAGGTGTGGACCACTTTCTCACTTGGTCCCCAAGGCATTTCACATGCAATGTGAACTAACCATGTGTCACCCAACCTTGAGCCCCAAGTTGGGTTCGGTTGGCCCATTTTATTTTGGCCCGTGTCCATGACCCATCAACCCGGGTCCACGGCCATTGCTACATGTGTCGCCACCGTGGCGCGCTGCCATCATGGCGCTGCCACTAGGTGGCTGCCAATGTGGCGGCTGCCAACGTGGCGGCCACGTGTGCTGCCACATGGCGTTTTGCCATGTGTGCTGCCACGTGGCATGCTCCTATTGGGCATGCATTCCTAGCCTTTTGCGTGGCTAGGATTTTACTTGTTACTTGATGCATTTTCCCGTCTCGCCAAATCCTAAATTTTGGCTCGACATTTGTGATTCTCCGACGCTCGGTTTCGACGCTCCAAGCTTGAATTTCCGACGTCTAAATGTTTAACACTCGGGCGACGAATTAATTTCTTCCGAATTAATTCGTCGAGTTGGTTCGCATATATTTGCTTGGGTGTGACCCGAAGGGTTCAGTCAAGACTAAGCTGTAACATTATTTATATTAATATTACTGATCGGAAGCGGCCTCCACCCAGGCATTCCGATCACTTGACCTTAGATTAGTATCAGAATAATAATTCTGAACCCGCTATCAGAATAATACACTTGTTCGAAGGACACCATTCCTTTCATTAAGTTGCTAATTAGATTAGTATCTTGTATTATCCATTTTGACCTCGTATTAGACTTGACTTCAGCTCCCAAACCCAGATTTTGACCCAAAAATAGTGAATTTTGGGTGGAATAGGTGTTCTGGAAATGATTTTTTCCTTTTAGGCCTTGATTTTTAGCCAAAAAAGACCAGAAATGCATTTTTCGAGGGGTTTTTCGTTTTTTTGAAAAATTTTAAGTCTTTCTAACCTTGAAAATTAATTGCATATTTATGGTGGTTATGTAATTGATTCAATACATAGTTTATATGCAATTTAAAACCTCTTTAGGCATGATTACTTGGTGGTAATTTGGGTTTGAAAGCTTGGTTTTTATTTTTCACATAATTACAAAACAATTGCATTAAGTGTGAATTTTTTGTTTTTGAGGCTTCAAAAGTGCTAAAGATTCAATCTTTAATTGTGTTAAGTGATTGAAACTTTAAAAGTTACTAAATTCCATGAATTTTATGTTGATCTTTGTTGTTTTAATCATTTTGGTTGATTGGAAACATAAAGTTTCAAACTTTGTGATAGAAATTTGTTTATCTTCATATTGGAAGATATAATTTTCAAGGATTCACAAATGTTAGTAGTTTGATTTTTTCATTTGAACATTAAAGTTCATATTTTTCCAACTCCCTCTTACTTTGTCAAAATCTCAAGATTAATTTAAATTGATTAAATTAATAATGAGAAATTGCCTTATTTATTTTGTTTCACCAAGTTAAACCAATTTAATTAAAGAATGGTTCTTGGGAATTATTTTACTTGAATGCACCTTGATAAATTTTATTTAAGTTAGACTTGTTTAAATTTTCAATTTTTTCTCATTGAATTAGTTCTAAAATCAATTTAGAATTAATAACATGTCACGCAAAAATTGGGATCAAAATCACTAGGCTATGGCACGCAAAACGAGGCAAAACCCTCTTTGGCTAGCCGGGCTGCATAGCAGCCCGCATGTGGCTGCCAAGAGGGGTGCTCGTGTGTGCGTGAAGCCATGGGCGTGGCTAGTGCAACCAACGGCAGCAACACATGGTTGTATGCGTGCGTGCACAACAGCAGCACATGACTGTGTGTGTGTGTGCATAGCAGCAGCACATAGCTGTGTGCGTGTGTGTGCGTAGCGCAGCACATAGCTGCTATGGCGTGGCTATGGTGCGGAAGTGGTGCACGAGCATTTAGTGCGTGGTTTGCTGCTTGGTGCGATGAGGCAAGCAACCTTAGTGCATGTGCCTCGCACCAGGCAACCCGTAGCAATACTACTAGGTGTAAGCCTAGCTAGTGCTACGGAGGGTGGTCGAGGCACATGCACCAAGCCGCATTGTTCGAGTTACTAGATGACTTTGGTTTTCATATGGCATGCACCACTTAGGTGCGGTTGGCGTTGTGCTTGCTTGTTTGCCGTTTTATTTATTTTAATTAGTTTTGTTTACTTTAATTAAAATTTTTTGAGGCTAGGCCTCGGTTTTGAGTAGCATTGGCAAAATTTATTTTGACAAATTTTGTGTTCTACCGGCTTAGTTAATTGGATTAATTAAGATGGATGCAGATTTAGTGGGAGCTTCAATTATTAATTACGTCAATTACATAATCAGCTAAACAACTTTGACTAGTTTTAATTAGGCATGTTAATTGGATTAACCACCTAGATTAGTTACTAGTGTAGGCGCGTGTTTATTGCATTATTACTTGTTTATTGTTGTAAAATGTATGGGCCATTCACATATAGTGAATGGATGAATGAAATGAATATTCTCTCACAGGTTTATAAATATGGCAACTAGTGGGACCCGATTAGGATGGAAAATACGGACTCCATGTCGTATTTTTGTAAATCTAAATACGGTCTGCGTACCGTTGAGTATTTTTGTACCTTAATATTTAGATTAGTCCTAATCGTAGTTACTATTATTGCATAATTATGGTCAAGTCTTGAAGATGTAGGTTCTTGCAAGACAAAACCATGAAGTTGCAAAAGAAGACCTTTTGAAGACTTGAAGAATTCAAGGGGTTAGCTAGTTGCCAAAATGCATCAAAATGCTTATGCTTTACATATTCATGATTATTTATATATGAATTATATATTAGATGCATGTTTAGGATTTCAAATGTTGTGATGATTAATTAAGTTCATTTAAATCAACCAACATAGAAACCCTAGGTCCCTAAATATTGAGTAAAATTGTAATTCCAAAACTACACTTATCGACCTATTGAGAGTAGTGATGGGCTACGCCAAAACAAGGCATCACTACTACTCCCTAGACTCATAAGGCATACCGGGTATGAAAATTGGTTTTGGTTGTATTCAACAATATGAGTGATGGAGTCCTAACATATCGTGGCAAAGTGGATAAATTGTTGAGAGAGCATTAGATGCGGCGATTTATTCAACCAAGAGTGGCTTAGAGCCATTAGCAAAGCGTTCCTTACCTTGGTAGATTGAGTGCTAAGACAAGACAAAGCATGCTTAGTCACTCTTTGTTTCTTTGGATCTTGGAATCGACTTATTCTCGCCAAATGGGGACAAATTTAATGCGTGGATAAGACATTTAATAAGATTGAAAATTTGCATGAATACCTTTTAATTTTCAAACTTATTATGTTATTTACTTGATAAATGCTTATAATTTGCACTTATATTTGAAAATTTTCAAATCAAACTGTATTGTTTTCCTTGATTGGTAAAGGAAATCTTTGAAAATGGTATTCAAAGAAAAGTAAAGCATTTCCAAAATACAAATTCTCATAAATGACTTTTAAGGACGGTTGGACATTATGTATTCAAAATACTAGGTAGTTTTGATAAAACATGAAGTATTGAGTTGCAAACTCAAAATTGTCAATATTGACAACCAACATATCTTTTCGCTTAATACATAGATGAATAGGACTCATTGATGTATTAATTCGAGCGTGAATTAAAAGAAATGATGGAACTTTGTTTTACGGTGCATTAGATGCTTAATTATGCCTAAAAAAGTATAAAAGTCAAAGACTCTTACAGAAATGGTTCTTAAAGATTATGAGATAAAGTATGATAAGAAATATAGGAAACGAGGAACAAAGAAAAAGAATGAGATTCCATTTTACTAAAGAATTCATGTTATTGAATTTAACTTAACAATTCGTTACATTCACAAGTATCGGATACTTCTTGAGTGTTTCACTTTGAAAGTGACCTCAAACTATTGAAGATTAGTTAAGTCATTGACTTACAAGCTTAGAATGAAGCAAATGGTGCTACATCAATTGTAAGGTCGTATGCTTGTTTAAAGACCTTTAAGCTAAAGCTGGAACAAATAAATGGTTATTGTGTTCCATAATCAGCAATTGATTTGTTTACAAACAGAAAGACTCACATTCAAAGCAATGAGCAATAGTTACAAATTTATTTGAATGGCATGGTTCTCTAAACCATGAGTCAAGAATGCTTGATTATAGACAAACATTTTCTTAACATTATAAAATGGCAAAAGATGAAAGTCATGAGCATGATTTGCGTTCCGAACATCTTTAGCAATGTCAAATCGACAAGAACGTACTCAAGGCTCTATTAGATAGGCTCTTGATAGTTGATAGTTGATAGGCTCAATTCGAAATCGTTCTAAGATAAGCAAGTCTTACTTGTTGAAACCGACAAAGTAAAGAGCTATTGTTCTTGGTATAGACAATTGACTCCGAAAGCTAAAGAGGATTCATTTACTTCAACGTTTCACGCAGAATTTTAAAAAAATACGGTTGTATTCATCAAATGTGAACAAACTTGACTTAAGTAGCAGTGAAGTACAGAATCGACTTGGCACGATATCAAAACGTATAGATTAGATAGATTGATATTTGCTTCAGCCAAGAGTTACCATCACAAAGTTATGAAATTGAAATTTTCATAAATAACTCCACAAAGAACATAGTGTGTCTTCACGGAGACCTCAATGCCATTTAAAAATGACTCGAACAATGATGGATCACATCCCTTCCTATAAAGTTATTAAGTTTTGCACGAAGGACTAATGTTACACTAAACAAAATGTCGAAGCTAAGAAAAGATGCCATATTCAGTTACGGATAGAATTAACTTCTAAATGACTTTTTAAGTATATGTCTAAAACTCTTAGCCACAGTGGGAGTTCATTGGCTCAGTGGGAGCTAAGTGACTCAGTGGGAGCTCACCGGCTTAGCAAGAGCTAGGTGGTTGAGTGGGAGCTTAATGGCTAATTAAAGGCTAAGATACCTCAAGTGGGAGCTAATTGTTTGTTTTACAATGAACTTTTACCCAAAGACAATATACATGTCTCTTTGTAAGCATTGAAGTGAGACCACGGGCATTACCTCCACAACCTAATTGAGAACATAGTGTTTTTTGCTCTAAGTGGTGTCTTTCGGGAAAGTAACACATTTCCAAAATGACAAGTGGGAGGAAAACGAACTCGATGACAATCAAGCTTAGCAACAAACTAGAACTGAGAATCTCGGAAGACCTTAAAAGGGCTTCGTGAGAATACTTGATCAAGAATACTCAAAAGGACTTTACAAGTACCTTAAAAGAGAATTCATTTCTCACAATACTTTTGAAAAGTTGGAGTAAGATCAAGAAAATCAAAGGGCTTTGGTAGCGCCTTGAAACTCAGTGTTTGATGCAATAACCTTGTATAGGTATAGAATTCACCAAAGGCTTGGGTTGAATCCTATAAATTTTCTATTAAGTTAGAAATAAACCTAAGACTTACAAGCATACTATTTACTATTAGATAGTATAGGAATAATTCCTTGTAAGATAGCTATGATAAATCTAAATTCTGAATAATGGTTAGAGGCCATAAAAATCCGAGATAGAATCCATGTTTGAAAATCATGTTTGAAACTTGATTAATTTACATAAAGGGTGAAAGACCCATCTATTGCAAATAAGTTTTCAAGGAGAAAACTAACAAATGTGGAAATGTATATGCATACATAGCTAGATTGGTTGAAAAGGATACAATTAAATTCATGGAGTTGATTTTAATAAAAACCTATTCACTAATCGGAATGCTAAAGTCTTTTCGTGATTGTTTTAGCAAAATTGCTCATATGAAATATGGCAAAATAGATACCAAAACCGCCTTCCTAAAATAGGATTTTGGAAGTGAGTATCAGAATAGCTTAAGGGTTTTGAAAATCTAAATAAATGCTAGTTTTTAAAGCAAGCTCAAGGAATCCGTCATGGGATTAATGGAAGCATTGCATATAGGAATCAGAACATGTTTTCTCATGAAGTTAATAAGAGGAATGACTTATGGAGAAACATAGAAATTCTTATGAATAAGAAGTTTAGTGGGAGCAAAAGTAAATTATATAAAGGTCCAACGAAAAGTTTATGAACTCTTTTGTGAAATAACTATCAAATGCTAAATGCTTAGATTTGAAAGTATTTTCGACAATGGACCAAGCAAAAGACGGTACATAATACATATTGGTATTAAGATATATATATTGTATAGTCTTAACAAAATGTTTGAACTTGTGAAGGACTTTACCGTGTTAAACATGAATTGAAGTACTTTGAATGACTTTCAAACCGTATGTATAAAACTAAGTAAATGTTTAAAATGAGTATAAGCTAGGCTAAATATTAATTCAAACATGAAAGACTCTAATAGAGACTTTCAACCATATCACACAACAAATAGTTTAGAAAGACTCAGTGAAACTGAATGAGCTAAAATGTCACATGAATGGAATAAGATTGAGAATTACTCTGCAATTTAATCCATCATGTACGTTGTGATATGAAATCGTCGCACGACTTACTTGCTTAGAGCATGTGAAGTACGTATATAGTACAATAAACTTGAATCTAAGTATTAGATTATAGTCAAGAACATCCAAAAAACTTGGATGAGTTAGAGGAGGAGCTCTTGACGCATGGAAACAAATAACTTGAGCATTGATGATGCAAGCACAAACCTTAACAAGGATTAGATCCTTAACAAGGAAGCCTTTTATAAGCACGAGCTAACAATAAATTGTGGCTTGGGAATGGTATCATGGACGTGCATCCATGTGTAATGTGAAGGAATTTAAGGAAAATTTCCATGATCACAAGTGATTAGGGTAACCCAAATCATTGTGAGTCGTTTGGAGTGAAACCCAAGAAAAGCGTCATCAGGAAGTCTACTAAAATATATGTTGAGAAAATTGTTGCCTTAATGGCGATAATAAAGAAGATGTTCTATGGAAAGTTCATTGCTGAACGTTAATGATTGTAGGTTGTCAAGTTGAAAGTCTCAATCATGAAAGTGAGTGGGAGCCATCACTTGGACAGTAAATCCTAAATCACATATAATCCATGACACTCTCAAATTTTATCGTGTTATTATGAAAGTGATTAGTAATGAAGATGCTAAGATTAGGAAAGTAGTTATAACTAAACCTACGCAACAAGTGAACAACAACATCCACAATTGCATGAAAGAAATCAAGCATATTACATATGGGTGTGATTTATATAGATGTTTTATAAAGAGTGATACTCTTAAAACATTCGGAAAAACCATTTATCATAAGATGAACCATTCAGGCTTTGGAGTAATTTAAAATTTCATGCAATTTTTATCACTCTGTCTGCTATTTAATTGTGGTTTTGAATTAAATAATGAGTCCATTCAATTCTTGGAATATTCAAATTAGGCTATCAACACCAGTCTTGGTAAGGAAACACCTACTAAGTGAACGTTGAATATTATTATTAAAAATTATCCCTAATCGAGTTTATTTAAACAATGGACGAGTGATGACCAATTGAGATTAGGGTGTAGTTTGATTTATAGCATCGTTTCATGTGCTACAAGGACATGATTGTCATGAATCATTTACACAGGTATTGATTTAGAACCATACTGGATCGACCTATGAGAATACTTTAAGAGATTCAAAATCGTCATAAGTATAATTCTTTTTTTTTTTTTTTTGGTAAGTAAGAAAGTATATTACTATGAAATAACTGTACAAATGTAAAAAGAATACAAGCCTGACAACAGACAACTCCAAAACTACATAAGACCTAAAATAAAGGCCACCCCCCACCTCAAGCTTTAAACTCCTCAGTTGCCACCTTCTAGGAAGGGTTCACCTGAAGGAGAAAAAAGCAAACCTATCCAGAAGCAATCTGCTTCCTTCTAGGAAGGACACATACCACAACTGAAAAGGACTAACAAAAAAACAAGCAAAAGACAAAAAACAACACAGCATCAAACCAAAATGAACTAATTTGAGATGCTGCTGTACAGTTCCTGTATCCATTTGCACTGCAATCTACTCCAATTCTTGTTCATAAGCTGCTTAACTCTGTCCATGCTCACCCTACCAATAGCCTTACACAACTTGGAAGGGTGAATAACAGCTTTCTGCCAAAAAGCTGTATTCCTAGCAAACAAGATGTGATAAACAACACAAGCCAGAACTGCCAGAACCACCTTCTGCTGCACCTCATCTTTCACTACTCTGAGCCAGTTCTTCCAAACCTAAACAACTATCCTCAGCACAAGCATCATATTTCAAGAGTTTCTCTCTTGTTCTGAGTCTATCATGCATAGCAAGCCATAAAATGAAAGAATGTTTGGAGATATTGAACTTATTCCAGACCCATTTACACCAATCCACCTTTGTTCCATCTCCCTGTAGCTATTTGTAGCACTCAGAAATTCTATAAGTGCCATTCATCCAGCTATTTTGCTCAAAACCTTCTTTTAGCTGGTCCTTAACTACACATAATCTCCTCCAAGCCCATCCTGCAGACCTTTTAGGACTATAATTCCACCAGTCTTGGTCTTTAATGTACATAGCATGAACCCATTTCACCCATAGAGAGTCCTCTTTTTTAGCTATTTTCCACACATACTTCCCCAATGCTGCCCTGTTCCACATACCACAATCTCTAATACCCAAGCCACCCTCAGCTTTGCTTTTGCAGACCCAATCCCAGGCAATTGGGAGAGCCTTAGACAAAACAACATCTCCACACCAAAGAAAAGCTCTGCACAACTGAGTATTCCTCAAGATAACTGACTTAGGTAAAAGCACACACTGAGCCCAATAAGTATGCAAACTAATCAGAACAGAGTTCACCAGCACAACTCTTGCAATATAAGACAGATTTCTGCTAGACCAGCAGGTAATTCTAGTCAGCATCTTATCAATTATAGCATCAAAGTCAGATACTCTCAAGTATTTAGCATTCAGGGGGATGCCAAGATATCTAAAAGGAGTTTCTCCTATAACAAACCCAGACTCAGACATAATTTCCTGCTGCATTTCATATTGCACACTCCCAAAGTAGATAGCAGATTTGTCAGCATTAGCCTGTAAACCAGAACAACCCTCAAAAGCTTTCAAAGATCTTACTAAGAGGGAGACAGACTTCTCAACATAGGAAAATAACATCAAATCATCAGCAAAAATTAGGTGATTTAATCTTAAGGATTTGTATCTTTGGTGAAATCTAAAGCCTCTCTTTGCTCCCACTTTTTTAAGCAGTCTTGAAAGGTACTCCATCACAATGACAAACACCAATGGTGAGATAGGATCACCTTGCCTGATTCCTTTTTTACCCTTGAAAAAACCATTCAGACCACCATTAATCATAATAGAGAAAGAAGGGGAAGTAACACATTCCATAACCCAAGATATGAACTTGATGGGGAAGTTTAAAGCCTGCAGCATATCATGGATAAAGGACCAGTGCACAGAATCATATGCTTTCCTCACATCCACCTTAATAGTACATCTAGGAGACTTTCTCTTGTTATTGTACTCTTTTAACATTTCCTGACACACTAAAATGTTGTCCATAATAGATCTCCCAGCAATAAATGCACTTTGATTCTCACTAATTAAGCTAGGCAGCACCTCTTTGAGTCTTTCACATAGCATCTTAGAAATGATCTTGTACAGCACATTACAACATGCAATTGGTCTAAACTGAGTGACTTTAGTAGCATTGTCCAATTTAGGAACCAGAGTCAAAGTAGTTGCATTCACCTGTTTTAGCAGCTGACCATGCTCAAAGAACCCTAAAACTGCCTTACATACCTCATTCTTCACCACTCCCCAAGCTTTCTTGAAGAATTTCCTAGAAAAACCATCAGGGCCAGGAGCCTTGTCATCCTCAATACTCCAAACATCATTTCTCACATCATCCTCAGTAAACACTCTGTAGATACTCAGATGTTGCTCATCATTCACAATAGGACCAGCATCTATAACAGCTTGATGGACTTGTCTAGAAGGGGTCCCACCAGTGCCTAATAACTCTTTATAGAAACTAATAAAAGCTTCAGCAATTTTATCAGGGTCTTGAATGATATCACCATTCTCAAGCTGAATGCTATACACATTATTATGCATTCTTCTTTTCCTAATACAAGCATGAAAGTAAGAGGAGTTAACATCACCATCTTTCATCCAATGTAACTTGGCTTTCTGCTTCAAAAACTTCAGTTTTGCAGAATGAGCAGCTAAGAATCTTTCCCTGACATCACTTTCCATTTGAATCAACTCCAAATTCTGAGGATCCTTATTTAATTGACACTGCACCTTTGCTAAGTCAGCATCAGCTATAGCATCTGCACTCTCCACTGAGGAGAAATTGGTCATATTTAACACCTTGAGAGCTTCTTTTACCTTTTGCAGCTTTCTTACCACAATGAACATATTAGTTCCTCTCACATCACTATTCCAAGCCTGTTGAACAGCTTCCTGGTATCCTGGAGCATCAATCCACATATTAAAAAAACCTGAAAGGTTTCTTAACATTCCCATTACACCCAAACATCCTCATAATACAAGGACAATGGTCTATTAAACCCTCAGGCAAGAAATCAACTCTAAACTCCTTGCAGTTTTCAGTCCATAGATCATTAACCAAGATCCTATCAATCTTTGTACACACTCTGTCACTCCCTTGCTGCTTGTTATTCCAAGTAAAGAACAGACCCCCAACTTAAAAATCCATTAGACCATTTTGCCTAACACATTGTTTGAACTTGTCAATCTCAGCAAAAGTAATTGGGGAACCAATTCTGTCCTCAGTATTCAGAACATTATTGAAATCACCCCCTAAAATCCATGGATCCATAATGTCCTTTTTTATCTCCCCAATCTGATGCCACAACACCTCTCTTTCATCTGCAATATTCAGCCCATAAACAACTGTATACCAGAAAACAAACTTAGAAGCCTTGTGAACAACTTTCACATGGATTAACTGAGTTTCAACTCTATCAATCTTAACCTGAAAGATATCAGGTAACCAAACAATCCAAATTCTCCCTCCAGGATGCTTACTATAATTTGCAGTCACAGACCACTTACAACCAAAACCAGTGAAGACCTTACCAAAATTACTAGCCTTTATTTTTGTCTCCAGGACACCAAACAAACCAATTCCTTGGTTCTTCAAAAACCAAAGAACATCACAAAATTTATTTAGTTTGTTAAGGCCCCTGACATTCCAAAAACCCCAATTATCCATGGAGAGTGTATGAGCACTCCCCTGTCTCCCAATGATCGAGGGATTTAAGTAGTGTCGTTAGTTCTACTAACCCTAATAAAATTAACAATTTATAATACCTAAACTACCCTAATACGAGTATAGGGGTAAGTAAAGGGTCGAACCCAAAAGGACTAAGTGTATCAATCTATGCTAATTAGACTACTAGGAAAGCTTGTGAGGTAAAGAGAGGTTAAGTTAAACACTACTAAGAGCAAATAACTAAAACTAGGGAAAGTGGAATCCAATTACATCAATGCATTCAACAACATCAAACAATTAGATGAAAATGACCTCAATTAGGACGATTAACACATTTAAATCACTCTCGCGCAATTAAGCATGTTAATAATCATACTAAACTAATTCACTCTCGTGCAACTAGCCTAGCAAAGGTATGGAGGAATTTAGGGCTCTCAAACAACTCACTTTCGCACAATTGATTGAAAACACAATTAAAAGCTTAGAATCAATTAGCTAGAAAGATTCTAATCCATAAAAGCATCATCCATACACAATAATCAAGAAACAATTTCATACTAACCACAATAAATCATTAAATTAATTAACATAACCTTCATCCATTTCCCTAGAACAAAACCTAAACTAACATGGTGAACAAAAACAAGGAAACCAAGGTAAAATAATAATAAAAGCAAGAATCAATAACTAAACTAATTAATCTACTCAAATAAACAAATAAATAAGCAAAAACAATAATAAATGAAAGCAATAAATGTGAGAGAAAGTTAGGAAGACTCATTGAATTTATGAGAGGAAAAATCCACAAAATGTTCCTTCAAAATCCCAAAAACTCCATGAAAATTCCAAGCTTTCTTTCTCTAAACTACTCCTAACCCTAAGAGAGAGAAAATAAAGGCTAAACTAATCTAATCTAGGCTAAAATAAAAATGTTAAAAGTTTGTTCAAAAATTACGAGAAAATAACCCCAAAGGGGTATTTATAATACAAGGCTAATTAAAAGAAAAGAGAAATAAAAATAGAAAATAAAATAAAACAAACAAAAGAAAAAGGAAAAAGAAAAGGAAAATAAAAATAAAATTAAAAGAAATTAAAACCCATAAATATCCCCAATTCCCTCAACACATCAGACTTCTTCTTGCTCAATTTTGGCTGCTCTGATTCGCATCACCTCCAACATTACGCAAGAAACCATCATAATCACCACCGTCAATCCTCATTGTCATCAATCAAGCATCAATCAAGGTCGTTCAATTTTCATTAAACTCACGTGAGAAGCTCGTGATTGAACCCACATTTACGCGCCCGCGAAGACGTTGCGCAGAGGTCGCGCAAAGCTTCTGCCTCGACTCTGATTTTGGATTCAATTTCATGCGCTTTCTGACAGGGCTGCGCGGCCGCGAATTGGGGCTTGAGATGGTATGAGTTGCGCGGCTATGAGGTAAGTAACTCGGTGGTGATTTGGGTGGTTATTGTTGGTTTAATTGGTTGTTGTGGGGGCTGGTGTATTGGTGCGATTGAAGGTGGCTGAAATTGAGTGGGTTGCGAAGGCTGGTGGTTGAAATTGGTGGCGGTGGTTGGTTTTGTAGGTAGATTGGGTGATATCGGTGCGATTGGAGGTGGTTTGGTGGTGGCTGGTGCTGCGAATTGTTGCGGTTTGGTGATGTTGGGTGGTTTCGGTGCGATTGGGAGTTTGGTTTGTGGGTGTGATTGTGGTGGTGTGATGTGGGGTTACGTAAAAGAGAGGGAAAGCAGGGGAGTGCTGCGATGTTGGTGGTTTTGATGGTTGTTGTCGCTGCCGTTGGTGTTGGGTTTGTTGCGGGGTGAAGGTTGGTGCTGGTAGGTGGCTGGTGTTGTGTTTGTTGTTGCTGTTGGTGATGGTGGGTGGAGGTTGGAGCTGTTGGTGTTGGTGGGTGGTGTTGAGAAGGCAGGGAGCATGGGAATAATGTTGTGTGTGTTGTTTGGGGTGGTGTAGGATAGGAGATGGGTGTGGTGTAGGTTAGAGTGGCTGCAACATGAGGTTAGGGGCAGCAGCTTGTAAGAATGTTGTTTGGCTCAATTTGAGATTCCGAACTTGATCCAAACTTGAAACTTGATTATCGACCCGAACACACCTACAACCAAAAACAAACACGAGGGAGAATAGGGACAAAGACTAAAATAATAAAATAAAACGAAGTAAAATAAAATAAAATACGAAACTAAAATAAACAAGAAAACGAGATAAAAAGAGAAAATATTAAAAATAAAAACTAACAACTTAAACTACAAACATTAAAAGTAAGAAAAATAAAATAAAACACGAAAATAAACTAAAAACTATTGAAAATTACAAAAATACTCAAAAAAAGATAAAAGACGAGAATAAGTAAATAAAAGAAATAAAGGATAAAAAGGGTGAAATTATTGGAAAATAAGCCGGAATACGACTCAATAAACACCCTAAAAAGTGGCATAAAAGTCACTTATCACCCAGTCACCAAACAGAACCCTCCCATCTGTTGTTCTGCAAACTTATCCCATAAAACATTTATCCCCATCAGCTATTCCAGAAACAATATCTGGATCAACATCAACAACAAACTTATTCTTATCCACTCTGATGCCTTGAGGTTGTTCTGCCTGCTGATTTTGCTGAGCCTTAGGCATCCAAACCTTCCTTACCACAGGCTTCTTCTGCTGCTTTTGTTATTGATTCTTAGCAGGAGGCTTCTGAGACTTAACTATGTGATTAGGACAATCCCTATCTCCATGTCCCATACCTCTACAGACACTACAAATAATAGGCTTCCTTTCATATATCACTTTTTGCTTAACATCAACACCACATTCATCCTGAAACTCAATCTCATCAGGTAGCTCACCATTTATTTTAACCTTGACCATTTTGGTAGTTGTGCTTCTATCAGTCTTAACTGGTTCCCAATTAGCCCAGCTATTTTCATTAAGGAAGATTGACCCAAGAATTTTAAGTTTAAACCAGGCAATCTGACCCAAGTGGGTAATTCAAATACCTTCTCATTTCCCAGATCCAAACCTGGCTCCCACCTCTTCATCATTACAGGTCTACCATCAAACAAGATAGGTGCGGAGTTCATCACCTTTTCCCTTCCTACCACTGTCTTGAATCGAACCAGAAAAACCCCATTATTCATAGCAGAGATTCTATCTATTCCATATTTTCCCCAAATTCTTCGCACAAACCCACTCATTACAGACAATGATGGTTTACCACAAAGAACATAACAAACAATTGCAGACTTCCAAAACTCAATTTCAGGTCGAACATCTTCCTCAGTTAATTTCATTTTCACCTTTTTCCTTTTATCCATTTTGCAGCATGAATTATAATCAACTCCATTACTACCAGCAAGATTTAAACCCTCATCAATCGTATTCTTAAACATGCTACTCCAGCTAATACCACCCGATTCATTAGGGATTGCAGAAACAGGGGTTTAAAAATCTGGGTTCCGAAATTGGGGGTTCAAATAGTTTTCCTCCAGATTCACTGATCGGGATTAGATAGTGTCGTTAGTCTACTAACCCTAATCAAATTAACAATTTATAATACCTAAACTACCCTAATACGAATATAGGGGTAAGTAAAGGGTCGAACCCAAAAGGACTAAGTGTATCAATCTATGCTAATTAGACTACTAGGAAAGCTTGTGAGGTAAAGAGAGGTTCAATTAAACACTACTAAGAGCAAATAACTAAAACTAGGGAAAGTGGAATCCAATTACATCAATTCATTCAATAACATCATACAATTAGATGAAAATGACCTTGATTAGGAACAATCAACACATTTAACTCACTCTCGCACAATTAAGCATGTTAATTATCCTACTAAACTAATTCACTCTCGTGCAACTAGCCTAGCAAAGGTATGGAAGAATTTAAGGCTCTCAATCAACTCACTCTTGCACAATCGATTGAAAGCACAATTAAAAGCATAGAATCAATTAGCTAGAAAGATTCTAATACATAAAAGCATCATCCATACACAATAATCAAGAAACAATTCCACACTAATCAAAATCAATCATTCAATTTATTAACATGACCTTCATCCATTTCCCTAGAACAAAACCTAAGCTAACATAATGAACAAAAATATGGAAAACAAGGTAAAATAATAATAAAAGCAAGAATCAAATAATTAAACTAATTAAACTACTCAAATCAACAAATAAATAAGCAAAAACAATAATAAATGAAAGAAATAAAGGTGAGAGAAAGTTAGGAAAACTCATTGAATTTATGAGAGGAAAAATCCACAAATTTGCTTCTTCAAAATCCCAAAAACTCCATGAAAAATCCAATCTTTCTCTCTCTAAACTACTCCTAAACTAGAGAGAGAAACTCCTAATCTAACCCTAAGAGAGAGAAAATAAAAGAGCTAAACTAATCTAAAACTAATCTAGGGTAAATTAATGTTGACTCCAAGTTGAGAGAAAATAACCCCAAATGGGGTATTTATAATACAAGGCTAAAAATAATAAAGAAAATAAAAGAAAACAAATAAAGAAAATAAAATAAAACAAAAGAAAAGAAAAGGGAAATAGAAAAAGGGAATAAAAATAAAAGAAAATTAAAAGAAAATAAAAACCAAAATTCCCCAAATTTCCCTCAAACCCGATTTCTTCCTCTCGAAAATTTGGCTGCTTCAAAATTGGGATGTAATCCCCTGCTTCACGCCACCAAACTCCATCATCAATCATCACGCAACCATCATCACCACCATCGCAAGCATCATCATCATCTAGAATCAATTCGTGGCCATCCGATTCTCATTAAAATCACGTGAAAAGCTCGTGATTGACCCACGAATGCACGCTCGCACAGAAGACGCACACAGGTCGCACAAAGCTTCTGCCTCGAATCTAAATTTGGACTCCAATTGTGTGCGCTTTCTTACAGGGCTGCGCGGCCGCGAGTAGCTCCTAATAGAATAGGTGTTAAATTGGGCTGATTTGGGGAAATTTGGGGGCTGCGATTGGTGGTTGTTTTGGTGGTTTATTAATGGCGGTTTGGTGGTTGAAATTGGTGGCGGTGGCTGATGGAGAAGAATTGGAGGTGGTTTGGTTGGAGGCTGGTGCTGCGAATTGTTGCGGTTTGGTGATGTTGGGTGGTTTTGGTGCGATTGGGAGTTTGGTTTGTGGGTGTGATTGTGGTGGTGCGATGTGGGGTTGCGTGGGAGGATTGATTGTGAGCTGAGGGAGCAGGGGAGGTGCGATGTTGGTGTTGTTGATGGTTGTTATCGCTGCTATTGCTGTTGGTGTTGTGATGTGTGGTGGTTGCGGAAAGTGTATGGGTGAGTGGTTTGGTGTTTGAGCTGGTGGTGTTGAGGAGTTGGGAGCAGGGGGGCTGCTGGTTGTTATTGATGTTGCTGTTGGTGATGAGGAAAAGCAGGGAGCAGGGGAGATGTGTTTTGGGTTGTGTTTTGATGTAGGGTAAGGGGAGGTGTGGTGTATGTTAAGCTGCTAGCAAGAGGGCAGCAGCTAGAGCATGTTGTTTGACTCAATTCTCGGACCTTGAACTCGATCGACCAAGGACCCGAAAACACCTACAACAAAAAATAACACGAAGGTAGGATCGATAACAAAATAAAAATAAAATAAAGATAAAATAAAATAATAAAAAAAAAGGTAAAATAAAATAAGAAAAATAAAGTAAAATAAAATGCTATAAAATAAAATTCTAAAACTAAAGAAATAATAAAATAAAATAAAATAAAATACGAAACTAAAATAAATAAGAAAATGAGATAAAAAGAGAAATAGAAATTAAATTAATAATAATAAAAACTAACAACTTAAACTAAAAACATTAAAAGAAAGAAAAATAAAACACGAAAATAAACTAAAAACTATAGAAAATTACAAAAATACTCAAAATAAAGATAAAAGACGAGAATAATAAAATAATAGAAATAAAGGATATAAAAGGTGAAATTATTGGAAAATAAGCCGGAATACGACTCAATAAACACCCTAAAAGTGACATAAAAGTCACTTATCATTCACATGAAAATCATTTCCTAACCCATCATGTTCATTAATTATCAACAATGGAGTCGGATTAATAGACCCAGTACAAACATCAGAATCTACTGTTCCATTGAAATGCATAGGATTAGGGGTTTGAATTACCTGTAGCCATCGATTAAATTCTTCACTATGTAGAGCCTTATCCTCCTTTGTCACCATTCTCACCGGAATCTCCCCAATCGCCTCCCCATCCAGCCAGCTTTCAACCGAGACATCATCCATGGCCATACTCTGTTTTTGCTCGTCGCGGTTCCTTGTTCTTGGCTTCATTTTCTTCTTCCCTTTCGATTTTGAGCCCAAGGACTTCTTCCCCTTTCCTTTCCTCCATTTTTCCATGGAAATCAGCTTCCAAACAGCTCAAAAATCAAGTTGAAAATGGCGGGTATCTTTCTCTCTCTAGAGTTTCTCTCTTTCTCTCTCTAGAGTTTTCCTTTCGACTTTCATAATAATAAGTATAATCCTCATTATTGATATCGGAACCTTTTTCCTTGACCATGAGTATTGTGAGATTTCTTGTTTGAGTACTAGTCTGATTTGATGTTTGTCAAACGTCTACCATAACAGGGGATTATAACGGCATCACTCAGGCGGCTAGGTCCTTTAAGTAAGAGAAGCTACATTACAAGATTAGGAATGTCCCCCTACAAATAATAGGGAACATGTCTTGTTGTTTACAAGGCCTCTCAAAGATTAAGACTGTTAAAATGCATGGCCATGCTCATATGGATTTTAGAAATCATCTGCTTATTGACAGTCAAACTCAGATTTTGAGAAACACTTCTGGACGTAACAGGGATGAAGAATAAACTTACCCTATAGTTCATGAAGAGACATGAAGAGACATAGAAAAGGGGCTATACACTAAATGCTCACTTGTCCAGAAGGACAAGTGGGAGATTGAAAGGAATAGTGTCCTTCAAATAAGTGTATTATTCTGATAGTGGGTTCAGAATTATTAGAAAGCTAATATATTCAGTAAGGTCAAGTGATCGGAATGCCTAGGTAGAGGCTGCTTCCAATCAGTAATATTAATGTATAATTAATATTGCAGCTTAATCTTGACTGAACCCTTCGGGTCACACCCAAGCAATTAACAAACCAACTCGACGAATTAATTCGAAAGAAATTAATGAGTTTCCTGAGTATTAAATATTAATACGTCGGAAATTCAAGCTTAGAGCAGCAATATCGAGCGTCAGAAGTCGAGTCAAAAATAGAAAAAGATGAGACGCGCAAATAATAATAAATCGAAAATATTTCCTAAAATACCCCTACCATCAAAATGCCCCGAGCATCCGAGTGCTAGGGGCATAATGTACTAGCATAGGTGGCTAGCATGTGCACCAAGTCGAGCCTAGGCTGGCTGGTGCATGCTAGCGCACCAATGCTAGCAGCCATGGGTAGCCACGGCCGCAAGCAGCAGTAGCAGCTCGCACAAGGTGTGCGTGGCTTGCTGGCCGCAAGTAGCAGTAGCCCACACAAGCGTGCATGGCTTGCTAGCTGCGAGCAGCAACAGTCTGCAGCACCTAGGTGCGGGTGGGTGGGTCGTGAGCTAAAGGGGAAACAAGTAAAGGGAGGGTTTAGATGTGAGAGACATGTGGTAAAAGGAGAGTATGGAGTGGAGAGGAAGTATGGTCTCCTACTCTCCAAATGTTCCTCAGTTCCCTTTACATGTATTAGTGACACTTGTAGATTTATCATTAGTTTGCTTATTTATTTTAATTTAGCTTTAAAATAAATTTAGGAATTTCATGCTCCCACATTGATGGGATAGAAATTCCCACTCTCACTCCTTCCTATAAATACCCACCTTGGGTTTTTGGGGAGAGTGCTTGAGTAGGAGTTCAATAGAGCATTGCATTAGAAAAAACTCTTAAACTTACATAATACTCGGGTTTTGGTCGGAACTCGCTAACCTCGAGATAACGGACCTAAAAGTTGGTAGTTGTTTTTGCAGGTGGATCTCTGTCGGAGGCTCTCGTATTTTTAGGGCTAAGATTCTCAAGTACGAGCTCAATTTGTGGCGCAAATCACGCGACAAAGGTAAATTTCCTATTTTTCCCTTTTGTTTTTTTTTTTTTTGCATTAGTGATATTATTTATTGCGAGCATGATCCTTGGTTCGGGTTTTTTCCGCGGTGAGTGGGACTCACCAAACCTTAACAATTATTTATTGTTATTGCTTGATCATGCCTTTTATGCATGTTTAAAGGAAATTGGTACTTGAAATCACGCTTAATAAGATAATTAATAATCTTGTTTAGGGTTAATTTATTATAATTTAAGTGATTGCCAATAATAGTTTTGTTTGTGCATTAATATTCAACCAACATAGATAAACATGTTTAGGGGTAAATCTATTGATTTCATGTTAATCAGAAAGCACACATGAATACGAGAAAAATAAAGTAGAGGCCTATTATAAGGGCAGGTTCAATCTCTTTTAGGTTGGATTTGTACCTTCATCCCCGAATTTCAAGTCATGGTTCCAGACCTATTGGAGTTAACGATCTCCTTGATCGTTAAGGGGTGTAACCTTCACCGTGTGAACGGTTTACAAGTTCCTAAAACTTGTTGGCGACTCTTTTGCTCTAGCTTCCTTCCCTTTGGACGCCACCATGCTTTAGTGTATGATTACAGTGGGGTTCAAGTTAGGGGTAATGCTTGAAATATTTCCTACAGGTTATTGGCAACTCTACTGGGGAGGATTTCTATTTCAATTCCTAAAATTTATTTTGGCAATTATTTAGAATGAGTGTATGAGACTCGAAAAGTTCTAAGTATTTCATGTGCGTAATTTTGATTAACATTATTGTCATATGCATAAAAAAGATCTCATTGGAAATACCATCCGTAATGAGTTAAAAACATAGGATTTTTACACGTAGGAAATTTGAGGAATATCTTTCACAACTAGGATCAAAATAATGCTGTGAAAAATTGGAAAATTTTATCGAACACAGTAAGTTGCTGAGGCATGTAGGAACTAGCATCTAGCAAACAGAGCCTATCGCTGATGATATGGCTCTATATTGCAGCGACAGTCTATGTTGGTTGGCGCTACGTTCTTCCAATACCAAGCTAGAAATATGAGTTCTAATTTTGACCAGTTCTTGCACTATTGGCTCGATTCTACTTCTTGATTGAGTTTTTCTCACTTTTTTGAAACCCATATGTGTTCTACATATGGACAAAGGGTACATCCAAGAATGTTGAATTTACCAAACCATGGAAGCGAGTTTAACTCGCGGGGTCCCATCCACTCGTGCCAACCCTTACAAAGGTAAGGCTTCCGCGCGGTGCATCCGAACTCATAACCATGGACCCTCTTTGACTAATGCATAACCTTAACTTTAGAGAACTAGAGCCATGGTTTGATTGCAAACTCATTGCATCATATTGTGCCTACTTGACTAATTGTGCATTATTTGTTGTGCATACTCTATGTGTTTTTCCTAACTGTTTGGTTTGAATTGTGTTTGTAAATAAGTCTTAATAAACTAACCAATGACTAAAGGGCTTTTCTTAATTAATTAATAATTTGAGATAAAAAAAAATAAACTTAAAATCGAGTCATAGTTCCTTTAAGTCAACCCGGATTTTTATTCCTGTATACTGCACAAGCATCAAATTGTTTTGGTCATAGCTGGAGTTCTAGAAAGATTTATGAGTCTTAAAACCTATGGATATGTAGCCCCGAGTTTTATCTTTAATTTGGAGTTGGTTTCATCCCGATCAGAGTCACAGATCGAAAGTTATGACTAAAATACCATAGTTTGTCCAGCTTAATGCATATACGTGAGGTCTTAATTTAGTCTTTGCTTGAGTCTAGTCATATGGTCTAGCCACGTGGTCATGACACGAGTCTTAACATGTCTCATACACTCACTAGTATTAGCACACACTTTGTACATACTCTTTTACACCATGACCATGTCTTAGATTCATGCATGAGTCAGTTTTTTTCGTCATTTGAGTTGGGGGTACATTATATTCCTAATTTTTCCTTCTACGTCATCTTTCCATTCTCTACATGCTTTCCCCATATGACAATATTCATTCCTCAAACATCCTTCCATATATTGCATGTTCAATAGAGTTTGATTCAAATAATGAATATCCCTAATTTCCCTTTCCACAGTACTTGGTCAAGGAGAGAAGGGCGATTAATCAATGAAAACACCTTCATTCAAGTTCAACGTTTTGATAAACTAGTCGGTCGAAAAAGAAAATCTAAGAAAATAATGGCAAGTCAAGAAAAAGTCAATGAGCTTAAGAAGCAAATGGAAAACATGACTGAGGTGTTGAAGACTTTAACCCTCATAATCAATGACCCTGTGAAACAACAAATGGAGCTCATGTAAGAAAGATTGAGCAAAATATCCAATGACTATAGATTCCAGGGCATTAGCTCACAAGGGGTCTTAGTGGACAAGGAGTTTCTTCCGCAGAAGTTCAATGCCAATGACATCCCTAAGTTCCAGCCAACAGATAATCCTTACTTCCACTTAAGGGCATTCGAGACCATAATGAACATTAAGGGGATTGATAGGAAAGTCTTTCATTCCTTGTTTTCTTTATCTCTTGAAACCGTTTTTCAACAATGGTTCTTTTCCCTAGACAAAGAGAAAAACTCTTCTTGGGATTCCATAACAAACGCTTTTGTAGATAGATATAAGTGTAACATCCAAAATGAAACTGACCACAGACAACTTGAGATGTTTAAACAAAAAGAAAACAAAGGGTTCACTTCTTCTTCAACAAATGGAGGGAAACTTCTGCTAATATGGTTAAGGTGCCTACCAAAAAAGAATCCATGAGGATGTTCATGAAGAACCGTCAAGAAAAACATGCAAAGCACTTAAAATACCAACACAACTTGAATACTTTCAAGGCTGTGTATAATATAGGCATTAACATTGAAGATGACCTTCTGAAAGATAATAGTGTGAGAGGAAAGAAGAATGACCATCATTCTTCTTCCTCTCCCATTAACAAAGTAAATGCTATGAACACCTCTACACCACGAATCCAAAGGTCAAAAAGAGTGTTCACTCCACTTGGCATGAGTTATGAAACAGCTTTTGAAAAGCTACACCACAAAGGATTAGTCATGCCCGTAGGACCTATATAAGATCCAGTTACAGAAGCCAGGCCACCTAAGTGGGACCCTAGTAAACACTGGAAGTATCACCAAGGAAAGGGTCACGACACTGAGGAGTGTTGGAAACTCAAAGAATCTATTCAAGATCTGATCAATGACAATAAAACTTCTGAGATTCTGGACATTGTAGAAGATCAAACATCCTTCAATCCTTCACTCCTTATCAAACTTGTAGTTGAGCCCATGATCGAGATAACTTATATAACCTCTCTTGATGAAGTGGCCATGATTAAGGAGGATGAAAGTATTTTCATAGATAATACCAAGGAAAACTTGTCAAGTCTAAAAGAGGATGTTCGAAAACTGCAAGATGTCATTGCCATGCTCTTGAATATGGTAGAAGGACTTGCAAATCGGGTGATGGTTATTGAACAAAATTCTCACCAAGGATTTAATGAAAAACTCAATGCTCCTAAGCCACGGGCAAAACGGACCATTGAAGAATACACACCAATAGGAATGACTAACAATGAAGCTTTTGACTTTCTTCACGATCAAGGTCTCATTCACCCCATTGGTCCCAGTCTAGACCCTCCGACTGAAAAACGGTATCCCAATTGGGACCCAAAATCTTATTGCCAATACTATAGAGGTCGTGTCACACCACCAAAGTATGTCTCACCCTCAAAGATCATGTTAAAAACCTCATTGATTCAAATCTCCTTCATGTTCCTCTGCGCAACAAGAAGGCCAAGGATAGTAACAATAGCAACAATGGATTGAAAAGATAGAAGAACGACCATCCTTCTTCTTCCGAAAACGCCCACTCAAGTGACAATGTTAGTACCTTTGATCACAATGAAGTCTTGGCCATGGATAATCAAAGATCTGAAAAGAAACCCAAAAGAGAGTTCATACTCATTGGAATGACCTATGAAGTTGCTTTTGATCGTCTCTATGATCGAGGATTAATCAAACCTATTGGCCCTACCGAGGATCCAACACCAGAAAAGCGATCTTAAAGATGGGATCCCAACTCTTATTGCAAGTACCATCAAGGGAATGGTCATATCACTGATGAATGCTACAGATTTCAAAATCTCATTTAAGATATCATAGAAGCAAACAAGATCCCATTGCCTTTAGCTAGCAAGGAGACTGGGTGATGATAAAGCAAATAACATAAGACACAAGGCGAGCTTCAACGACAAGATTTCGTGATCTCCTTTTCTCTATTTCTTTTATTTATCCCTTTCCCAATAAGTCTAGCATGTGCACCTTTTTATTCCCCTTAGATTTATTTTGTAAGATCATTCTTTATTTTCCTATAATATAAATGAGCATTTTATTTCTTGCATATGATCATTGCATTACATCGAAAAAAAAATAAAATAAAAAATAAAATTTCATGTCAAACTAAGCACAAGGTATACTAATGATTTGAGGCACCCCTTGTAGCCACAACATATCATCTTTTACCCTTCAAATATACAATCTTTTCTTGATAAACCACTTTGAGCCTCGCCTAACGATAGACCTTTCTTTCTTCAACCTACATCTAACTAACCTTGGGATGGGATGATGTGCAACTTATGCAATTTTCAATTTCATAGAAAGCTTGAGTGACTTCAAAAAATTAAAATAGCAAAATAGAAAAAAACAAAAGTGTACAAAAGGGCAAGTGTTCCAATGTCTTTAATATGAAAATATCTTTGATAAGAACATGTCTCGGATTGCGTTTTTTATCGAGTGCTCGCTACCCTGCCTGAGAAACATAAATGCCAAGTGAGTGATAGACCGCATGATCGGGATTGCCCACACTTAAAAAAGTAAATGATAAACCAAAAGAGAGAGCAAAATATATAAAAAAAAAAAAAAAAAGAGAGAGAGAAAAGAGAGCTAAAAAAAAGGAGTTAAAAGCCTCAAGCATAAAAATATAGAGATTCAAAAGCAAGGTTGCACACCTTGGGGGCTTATCAAAAGTCTTGAGCCTTTATCCCTTTCTTATATAACCTTTAGCCTAACCACATTACAACCCTTAAAAGACCTCTTTGAGTTATGCACACACTTGTGCGAGGTTTGGCTAGAGCTACGTTCGGCTTGATTCCTAACGGATACGTAGGCAACCTCACATCAAAGAGCGGCCGTAATGAACATGCATTAATATTCACATTCACACATTTACACCATGATCATATCAAAGGATCTCCAATGCTCATCCCTATTCATTTAGAGATAGAATTGGGGGCTTGATCCTTACATCATTAGCTTACCTAGCCTAAGAGTCACCATTATTTGACTCTTCTAAAATAATATCTTTTCACACACTTAGCCTTTAAGGCCTAACCTTAGTATCACTTTCACACACTGCACAGATACATAACCAAATAGTCCTTCCCTTACGAACCCTTTGTCATGAAATGTTAACACAACATTGAAGCATACTTCGTCATAACAAAATCATTCATCACTCATCATTGCATCACAAAGTATGAATTGCTTAGCTCTGTGCCTAAGTTACCCAAATACTTTCATCATGGGGTCAACAATTGAGATAGATTAGGATGAATTAATCCTTGCACAACATTTGACTAAGCTCATTCAACATGCACCTTCAAAAACTTCGCTTCTTTCTTTTTTCCTTTTTCGCGTCTTTCTTTTTCGGGACAAAGTCGGTACCCTCCACAAAAATGACAGAAATTTTTTTAGCCAAAAATGACGGAATCTTTTTTACTTTTTCGCATTTTGAGTCAAGCACATCACAATACTATGCACACACGAGTCATGAGTCACACGTGTCAATTCACCTTGGGTCAACCTCAAGTCAGTCAGTCACGTTGGGTCAACCTGAAGTCAATCAGTCACGTTGAGTCAACTTCAACTCGGTCAAACACCTTAGGTTAACCCTAAGAATAAACATCAAGCCTTAGGTCAACCCTAAAAAAAAGCACTAGCATAGTCTTTTGGCAATCTTTTGATTTTTTCAAGATACAACTATTCAGCAAAGCTCCTGTTCACAGCCAACCGAACGATCGTAACACACATTCAAGTATCAAAGCTTTTTTGTTTAGAGACACGTGGGCATATCATTCAAAAGCTCTTTGTTCAGAGACGCATGGAAATATCATCGAAGCTTTTTTGCTCAGAGACGCGTGGGCATAACATTCAGAAGATCTTTGTTCAGAGACGCGTAGAAATATTAAAAAGAAGCTCTTTGTTAAGAGACGCATGAAAATATCAAAAAAGCTCCATTGTTCAGAGACGAGTGAACATCAAAACAGCACATTATAAGAAAACAGCAAAGCTGCGACGAAAAAAGTTCGTCGTAAACTATGTAAAATCCGTCGTAAAGTTGGTTTACGACGGAATTCCGTCGTAAATGGTTGTCGGAAAACCCTTTGTAGGAAAATGGCCATTTTACGACGGAAATTCTATCGTAAACCAACTTTACGACGGAATTTACGACGGAAATAATATCGTTGGACTTGGAATTGGCCTTTGATGAAGATCCGTCGCAAACTTCCGACAGAAAAAGTTCCATCGCAAACCTTAGATTACAACGGAATTTTCCGTCGTAAAATATAATTTGCGACGGAATTTTCTGTCGCAAAATATTATTTACGACGGAAAATTCCCTCGCAAAATATTATTTACGACGGAAAATTCCCTTGCAAAATATTATTTACGACGGAAATTCCGTCGCAAGTTATTATTTACGACGGAATATTTCGTCGTAATTTACATATTTGCGATAGAAAATTTCGCGGTAAATAATAACTTGCAACGGAAAATTCCGTCGCAAATTATATTTTGCGACAGAAAATTCTGTCGCAAATTATATTTTACGACCGAAAATTCCGTCGCAAATATGTAAATTACAATGAAATATTCTGTCGCAAATTGTATTTCCACCCCAAAACAAATTTTTGTAATTTTCTGCATTTTCAAACCTGAATTTTTTTAATGATAAATCGACAAATAATATAATAATTATGTTTTAAAACTAAATATTGAGTCCTAAAATTGTTGTTTTAAAAAAATTAATTACCGACCTACGAAATTAGGGTTATGCACATATATATATACAATAATTATGTCCTAGTACAAAAGATAGTCCACATTTTGGTATCTATACCAAACAAAAGCTAGGTTAGAGTGATTCTATGCTAGACTAAAGCTAAGCTACGCAATCGCCTGGAAACCCTGGCCTGCTCCACCACCACCCAGGTCGTTCCTAGGGTCTCGATGCTGAGGATGAATGGTGGAACATGAGTCGTTGTTGGTGAGACGACTCATCATCTCATCGAAACTCTCCTTGTATTTCCTCTCCATTTCAGCCATTCGGGCTTCCATTTGAGTTTGGAGAGTTTGCACCTTGTGTTCCATCTGGTTTTGCATTTGAGAAATGACAGACGACGTGTATTGTTGTGAAGAACGGGAACCTCGACTCTGTTTGCCATAGTAGAGCTCTTCACTTTGGCCAAGTCCCTTCACATGCCCCTTCTTATTGCGCCCACCCACCGACTCCCAGTACAACTCATTGGGACTCTTCTGAATCCCCTGACTCCTTGTTTCTTCGAGCTTCTTCTAGAAGGTGTCCTACAAAATATTGAAGATAAAAAAAAATATTGTTAAAAAAACAACCAACAATATGGAGTTATATCGCATACTTTTAGGTGCCTAAGGATAGAAATTAAGAAAATTAAGCACATAAGTCAATTTTCAACCCTTACTCATCCAAAATCATCCAAATTTGGGCTATATCGCTAAAACCATGCCTATTTTCTAAGTTTTCAAGCAAATGGACTCGTTCTTTCTTCTAACATTCCAATATCAATTGCTTTTAAGTGCCTAAGGACAGAAATTAAAAGAAATAAGCACATATGTCAAATATCGACCCTAACTCATCCAAAATCATCCAAATTTGGCCTATATGGCTAAAACAATGCCTATTTTCTAAGTTTTCAAGCAAATGGACTCGTTATTTCTTCTAAAATTCCAATATAAATTGCTTTTAAGTGCCTCAGGATAGAAATTATAAGAAATAAGCACATATGTAAAATATCGACCCTAACTCATCCAAAATCATCCAAATTTGGCCTATATGGCTAAAACCATGCCTATTTTCTAAGTTTTCAAGCAAATGGACTCGTTATTTCTTCTAACATTCCAATATCAATTGATTTTAAGTGCATAAGGATAGAAATTATGAGAAATAAGCACATATGTCAAATATCGACCCTAACTCATCCAAAATCATCCATATTTGGCCTATATGACTCAAACCATGCCTATTTTCTAAGTTTTCAAGCAAATGGACTCGTTCTTTCTTCTAACATTCCAATATCAATTGCTTTTAAGTGCCTAAGGATAGAAATTAAGAGAAAAAAGCACATAAGTCAATTTACAACACTAACTCATCCAAAATCATCCAAATTTGGCCTATATGGATAAAACCATGCCTATTTTCTAAGTTTTCAAGCAAATGGACTCGTTCTTTCTTCTAACATTCCAATATTAATTTATTTTAAGTGACTAAGAATAGAATATAAGATAAATAAGCACATATGTCAATTTACAACACTAACTCATCCAAAATCATCCAAATTTGGCCTATATGGCTAAAACCATGCCTATTTTCTAAGTTTTCAAGCAAATGGACTTGTTCTTTATTCTAACATTCCAATATCAATTTTTTTTAAGTGCCTAAGGATAGAAATTAAGAGAAATAAGAACATAAGTCAATTTACCACACTAACTCATCCAAAATCATCAAAATTAGGCCTATATGGCTAAAACCATGCCTATTTTCTAAGTTTTCAAGCAAATGGACTCGTTCTTTCTTCTAACATTCCAATATCAATTTCTTTTTAGTGCCTAAGGATAGAAATTAAGAGAAATAAGCACATATGTCAAATATCGACCCTAACTCATCCAAAATCATCCAAATTTGGTCTATATGGCTAAAACCATGCCTATTTTTCAAGTTTTCAAGCAAATGTAAGGTTTCTTTCATCTAGCATTCCAATATCAATTTCTTTTAAGTGCCTAAGGATAGAAATTAAGAGAAATAAGCACATATGTCAAATATCGACCCTAACTCATCCAAAATCATCCAAATTTGGCCTATATGGCTAAAACCATGCCTATTTTCTAAGTTTTCAAGCAAATGGACTCGTTCTTTCTTCTAACATTCCAATATCAATTGCTTTTCAAGGCCTAAGGATAGAAATTAAGAGAAATAAGCACATAAGTCAATTTACAACACTAACTCATCCAAAATCATCAAAATTTGGCCTATATGGCTAAAACCATGCCTATTTTCTAAGTTTTCAAGTAAATGGACTCGTTCTTTCTTCTAACATTTCAATATCAATTGATTTTAAATGCCTAAGGATAGAAAATAAGAGAAATAAGCACATATGTCAAATATCGACCCTAACTCATCCAAAATCATCCAAATTTGGCCTATATGGCTAAAACCATGCTAGCAAGATGGCGTTCCCTAGCTTGTGGAAGGTTGTCACAACGACAAATACAACACAAAATGATTACCCCCCCAGACACGTGTGCTTGACGGTGCAAGATACGCATTTCTTAACTCTCTTATCTGTTTAACTAACGCTAGTTTGCAGGTATAGGCATTAGAAGAATGATTTAGGATCGCAGAACGTTCTGAATCATTCTCCGTCCCTATTGCTACTTTGACTTTTGTTTTCGAAACATGCGTTTCACCAAACTAAGTCAAAGTGGGGACTTCTGTAGACACCCATTTGTGTCTCTCCAAAACCAAACCCAATGATGAGTACCTTTCATGTCGCATCATAATCGAATGAAGTGATAGTGTGGAAAGTCTAGTGTTGCGGTTATTTTTTTTTTCTCTCTCTATTTTTGAAAACCCATTTTAAAGAAAACAACAAATCCAATTTGGTTTGTTCCATGGCAAGGGCTCAATAATGATGTAGTTGGGTCGGGTTATAAAATATCTTTCCAACGACATAATATAAGCCCAATTCCGATGAATAATGAGGAAGTTATGGCCAAATTACTAAATTGGGTCCGGTTTGATATTTATATGCGGCCCAATGATCTAGAGGAGGGCCTATTATTGATATTTATATGTGGCCCGATGAATAATGCGATTAAAATTGATTATAGTCTTCTAGAATCTTCTAGAAGGTTCTTTTGAATCCTAATTTGATTAGCATTGATAAATTGACTTTTAAGAGTTTTAATTAGAATAAAAGAAGTGTTTTTAAGGAAATTATAGTTTTACCCTCTCTTACGCTTAAATTTTATCAAAATAAGAAAACGCGTGGAAAACTAATTATAGCGCCATACGACACGTCTGTCACCTGACGACAGGTTATGTTGTTGGCGACAACGTCGTGTTTTATTCTTTTTGAAACTCTGATTCTTTATTTATCATATCCGGCTTCTTTTCTCGATAAATAGCCTCCTAAAACATCCGTTTTCAACCATCAATTCTCAATTCTTCTTATTTAATTCTTATCATCCAATTCTCATCAAGAAATTCTTGATATCTTCTCTCTCTCTTTCTTTTCTAAACTAGCTATTACAAACAAAATTCCTCATACATTAGCACTAGACACACCTAGCCAAGTTCAAAGTTGTCTTCACCCTCGACGTGAAAGGTTTTAATTTTATGAGGGTTTGCTCCCAAATCTCTCTTTCAATTATTTAATTTAACGGGTATTTCACCAAATGCCATTGAGCACTTTGGAAATTCACCAAATGCCATCTAACTTTTCAAAATTCACCAAATGCCACTCACAAATAGTATAATGACATGACGTGCCATTAATGAGGTTTGGACGTTAACAGTCCGTTATTGCAAAACTTATTTCATGAAATGCCACTGAAGAGTTTATATATTTCACCAAATGCCATTACTTTATCAGGTTTTACATAAAACACCTCTGTTTTAATGAGTTGCAACGTCTAGTTATTTTTGTAACATATTTTAATTTTTTTGGGGGAAAACTAGCCGTTGCAACCCTTTTTTTGTATAAATTCGTCCCTAAGAACACCCAAAGGCAGTCCTTTGTTATCTAATCATGAGTTTGCTATCAAACACATCTTCCTCAATAAATGAGTGTGCATATGTTAGAGTTCTAAACAAATTTTGCAAGTGTGGTAAGATATACGCAATTAGAAACTCGGAGTCAACATGTAATCCACAAAGGTTGTATTATAAGTGTGACTCATGTAATAGCTTCAAATGGTGTAAAGCTCAAATGCAAGAAGCAGGTCAAAGTAGGGGAAGCTCATTTGTAAGGGATGACTCAGCACAAAGCAACTTGTATGAAGAAGTGAAACAATTGAAGAAGAAAATCAAGCAACAACAAAAAGTTTTGAATTGTATAATCGCAAAAAATGTAACTCAAATACGTCACATTCAAAAACCATAACAATACCAAATCAATGCACAAAAACTAACATTTTTAACTTGAAATTTAAGATTATTTCACACAGTCAAGTCAAGTAATCACATTTAACAAGAACATTGCAAAAAACCCTAACCCTAACTCAATTCTCGCAAAAAATGTCAGATTATTCAAAACGCGAAAGCAAGATTGAAAGTGAGAATATTACCTTGTTTGCTATCTCCAACACCCTAAAGTCGAATTCAAGTGCTTTAAGCTTCAACTTCCTCCCCCACTTGTCAGCGCTGTTCTGGTTCGCCCAACTTCAACAGAAAAAAAAAAAAAAGCTTCAATTTTTTGGAATGTCTGGTACAGGTGTTGAAGAAAGCTTCTTGATTGATTATGGATTTAGGATTTGAATAAGGGTGAACGCTCGAAGAACAGAGAAGAAGAATGAGATGACTTTTGGGTTATTTTATTTTTTTTTTTATCTAACTTGAACAAGTCAGAGAGTCAATGAGGTTCAACGCGCCATTAAGTCCAACAAAGGGCATACTCGTCATTTTGCAATGACGGACTGTTAACGTCCAAACCTTATTAATGGCACGTCATGTCATTATACTGTTTGTGAGTGGCATTTGGCGAAATTTGAAAAGTTGGATGACATTTGGTGAATTTTCAAAGTGCTCAGTGACATTTGGTGAAATAGCCGTTAATTTAATTGTTTGATTTTATATTGGCAAAATTGGCCTCAACACTATGAACTTTGGCATGGGTGCACTTAGCACCCTAAATTAAGAAAAATAGCAAAAACACCCTGAAGTATTAGCATAGGTGCACTTAGCACCATACAAGAAATTTTCCGGCCAAAAGTGGCCGGATTCTGGCGACATTTATTTTTAATAAATTTTTTTTTTGTTTTATAAACAAAGTTTTTTTTTCTTATTATTATTGTTACCATTATTATTATTATTATTATTATTATTATTATTATTATTATTATTATTATTATTATTATTATTATTATTATTATTATTATTATTATTATTATTATTCTTCTTCTTCTTCTTCTTCTTCTTCTTCTTCTTCTTCTTCTTCTTATTATTATTATTATTATTATTATTATTATTATTATTATTATTATTAATATTATTATTATTATTATTATTATTATTATTATTATTATTATTCTTCTTCTTCTTCTTCTTCTTCTTCTTCTTCTTCTTATTCTTCTTCTTCTTCTTCTTCTTCTTCTTCTTCTTATTATTATTATTATTATTATTATTATTATTATTATTATTATTATTATTATTATTATTAATATTCTTCTTCTTCTTCTTTTTCTTCTTCTTCTTCTTCTTCTTCTTCTTCTTCTTCTTCTTCTTCTTCTTCTTCTTCTTCTTCTTCTTCTTCTTCTTCTTCTTCTTCTTCTTCTTCTTCTTCTTATTATTATTATTATTATTATTATTATTATTATTATTATTATTATTAATATTCTTCTTCTTCTTCTTCTTCTTATTATTATTATTATTATTATTATTATTATTATTATTATTATTATTATTATTATTATTATTATTATTATTATTATTATAACGAAAATACCTCGATTTACGTGTCGTTATTTTTTTGACAGAAATTGTTCAGGTAAGTTTTCGGGGGTAATTTTAACCTTAAGGGGTCCAAATTTGGCTCAGATTTTGCAAAAAAAAGGAAATACCTCGTTTTGCGTGTCGAGAAATATCTAAGTAGCTAAGACACACAAATCGAGATATTTCTTGACACGTAAAACGAGGTACTTCCATTATTTTTTGCGAATTCCAAGCTTAATTTGGAACATTAAGGGTAAAAATGACCCTGAAACCTTACCAAAACAATTTCCGTCACAAGAAATAACCATACGCAAATTGAGATGTTCCTCGACACACAAAACGAGGTATTTCCATTTCTTTTTTTACGAATTCTGAGCTTAATTTGGATCCATTAAGGTTAAAAATGACTCCCGAAACCTTACCCGAATAGTTTCCGTCACAAAAAATAACAATACGCAAATCGAGATATTCCTTAACACGCAAAACGAGGTATTTCTATTACTTTTTTTTGCGAATTCCGAGATTAATTTGGATCCATTAAGGGTAAAAATGACCCCCGAAACCTTACCAGAACAATTTTCGTAAAAAAATAAATAACAACACGCAAATCGAGATATTTTTGTAATAATAATAATAATAACAATAATAATATTAAATAATAATACTAATAATAATAATGATAATAATACTAATAATAACAATAATAAGAAGAAGAAGAAAATAATAATAAAAAAAAAAACATTTTTTTTTTAAAAAAAAAAGTTGTTGGAATCCGGCCACTTTTGGCCGGAAAATTTCTTGTATGGTGCTAAGTGCACCCATGCTAATACTTCAGGGTGTTTTTGGCTATTTTTCTTAGTTTAGGGTGTTGAGTGCACCCAAGCCAAAGTTCAGAGTGTTGAGACCAATTTTGCCTTTTATATTTTCCTTGAATTTAATAACGTGTGTATTTTGTTATTAGAAAGAGGTACGAGGCATCTAAGTAAGTGCTTTAATTGTTTTCATTGTTATTATGATATTGAAATCATATTTAGGTTCCTATTTTAATTCCTCTTATCATTTTAGGATGTTTTTCTAAATTTGATGTTTTGAATGACAACAATAAGTTCCTAGTATCATGTTTAGAGTAAAGAATATAATGTCAATTATGATTTCTATGATGCCTTCGATTGTTTTTCCTAATATTCAGGTTAGTATCATGTTAGTGTTAAAGCTTTGATTGTAATTGTTCAGTGACATACTAGGGTTTGTTATTAATCTTGTTAGTATCATGCATAGGATCTTATTATTAATATTATGATTTAACATGATTATGATCATTATGATGATGATTATTGTTGTGTCGAATTATATAATTTAACATAATTTGTTAATTAGAAAATTTTTTTACGTAATTTGTTAATTTATGGATTTTTTACGTAGCTTTTTTTAATTTACAAATTGTTTTGCGTTTTTGGTTAATTTACGAATTATTTCATGTTATTTGTTAATTGACGGATAACTTATATATAATTTGTTAATATCATGTTGCTTGATATATTATTTATTGTTATTGCTTGATCACGCCTTTTATGCATGTTTAAAGGGAATTGGTCATTGTAATCACGCTTAATAAGATAATTAATAATATTGTTTAGGATTAATTTGATTATAATTCAAGTGATCGCCAATAATAGTTTTGTTTGTGGATTAATATTCAACCAACATAGATAAACATGTTTAGGGATAAATCTATTGATTGCATGTTAGTCAGAAAGCGCACATGAATACGAGAAGAATAAAGTAGAAGCTTTTTATTAGGGCAGGGTTCAATCTCTTTAAGGTTGGATTTGTACCTTCATCCCCAAATTTCCAGTCATGGTTCCAGACCTATTGGAGTTAACGATCTCTTGGATCGTTAAGGTGTATAACCTTCACCTTGTATACGGTTAACAAGTTCCTAAAATTTGTTGGCGACTCTTTTCCTCTAACTTCCTTCTCTTTGCATGCCACCAAGCTTTAGTGTATGATCACAGTGGGGTTCAAGTTAGCGGTAATGCTTGAAATATTCCCTACACGCGCGCATCTCAATGAGTCAAGCGCTAGGCGCGCGCAACGTACTGAGTTGTGCTGGGATGCGGTTTGCCTTATACGAAAATGAGTTTTTAAAACTTCCATAACTTTTGATTGCAAAGTTGGATTTAGGCGTGTCAGGTATCACTAGAATTTTCTCAATGTCAACTTTGCAATTACGTTAAAATTAGGTTAAAATATTTTATGAATCAAAAGATATGGCCTTTGAAGTGCAAGCGTGTTAGTCTTAGGGCTCGGATTAGTGTTTTGATCATAACTTCTTCGTTTTAGCTCGGAATTGGGCTTATAATACACAATTGGAAATATCTTTGAAAGGGATATCCATCTGTATAGGCCACGCACGAAAATGTGATAGTTGGTTTATCTGTTTGGCTTGGTTTTCAACAATGTAAGATCCACTTGATCGAATCATTGCATTTGCCGCATTTGGGTCCGTTATTAATCAAGTTTAAACATGTATGAGCATGTTTTAGGCCTAATTAGTAATTGGACAAAGCTCTAAGATAATGTGGTTTCATATATGGGTTTTAACTTACTTAATAATGCATTTCGTAGTCCATAAACACTTGAACTTTGATCTAGCAAGAAGCTAGAACGGGTTTTGTAACATCATCGCACTTCCTTTCGGGACAAGAGGCCAAAAGTAGGTGTCTACATTATGTTACTATAGACACCCATTTGTGTCTCCCCAAAACAAAACCCAGTGATGAATACCTTTCATGTCATTTGATTATCGAACAAAGCAAAAGTGTGAAAAGTCTAGTGATGTTTTTATTAAAATATCTCTTTTTTCTGTTTTTGAAAATATTTCTTTTCTTACCCTATTTATGAAAAACGTGCATTCAAGTTTAATTTGGTCCATGATAAGGGTCCTATAATAGTGTAGTTTGATAGGGTTTGAAAAGAGCTTTCCAACGATATATTATAAGCCTAATGCCGATGAATAATGGGGAAGTTATGGCAAAAATACTAAAATGGGCCCGATTTGGTTCTTACATACGACCCAATGATCTAAAGGAGGGCCTATTATTAGTTATTATTCTTAAAGATATTAGGATTGATTATAGTTTTATATAATACTCTAGAAGGTCCTCTTAAATCCTAATGGAGTTAGGATTGATAATTATGTTTCAAGGAGTTTGAAATTGAATAACACTACTCCTTTTGAGAATCCTTGTTTTGTATGAAATGTAATATATTCATATATTATTTCTGTGCCTCATAATCTTTATCCAAATCTTATATTGTTGGATATATCTTGAAATTATATTTCCAATGATATATTATAATATAAAATCCGAGCTATAACGAAAAAGATATGAATGGAATATGAAACTCTATCCAAAACTGACATCCTCCCACTATTTCGGCCATATATTTTTATATACAAAAGATTTTAATTGGATTCTAATTGTGTTGGAAAGTCGACTTCAAGAGCTTTTCAATGACATATTATATTCCTTATTTGGTCTTTAGGATCAAAAGATATGATAAAAATAAAATCTGCAAAAATGTCTTGCAGCGCCTGACGACAGGTTTTGTCGCCTGGAGACAGATCATGTTGTTGGCGACAAAGGCGTGTTTTATTCCTTTTCGAACTCTGATTCGTTTCTATCGATTCCGGACTATTTTATTATAAATAGGGTCCCTAGACCTCCGTTTTAATCACCAACAATCATCAACTCTCATCAAGAATTTCTTGATTCCCTCTCTCTCTTTTTAAACCAACCCTTTTGCAAATAAAATTCTGCATTCAAAAGATCTAGACACACCTAGCGAAGTTCAAAGTTGCCTTTACCTTAGACGTGAAAAGGTTGATATTTCTGAGGGTTTGGTCCCAAATCTCTATTTCAATTATTTTATTTAATATTTTAATTTTATACTTTTCCTTGAAGTTACTAAAGTGTGTATTTTGTTATTAGAAAGATATACGAGGCATCCAAGTAAGTAATTTAATTGTTTAATTGATATTTTGATATAGAAATCATGTTAAGGTTATTATTTTGATTCCTAGTATCATGTTAGGATGATTTCTTAGTATGATGTTTAGGGTAAAGAATAAGTTCGTTATGTCAATTATGATTTCTATGATGCTTCCTATTTTCTGTCTCAATAGCATGTTAGTATCATGTTAGGGATAAAGCTTTGATTTTTATGTTTAGTGACATGCTAGGGTTTGTTATAAATCTTGTTAGTATCATGCCTATGATCTTGCTATTATTATGCTTTAACATGATTATTTTAATTATGATTGTTATAATTTTTATCATGATAATTTTTATTATTGTCATGATTATTATAATTATTATTATGTTGCTTGATATATTTTATTGTTATTGCTTGATCACACCTTTTATGCATGTTTAAAGGGGATTGGTACTTGTAATCACGCTTAATAAGATAATTAATAATCTTGTTTAGGGCTAATATGATTACAATTCAAGTGATCATCAATAATAGATTTATTTGTGCATTAATATTCAACCAATATAGATAAACAGGTTTAGAGTAAACCTAATGATTGTATGTAAGTCAGGAAGCGCACATGAATACGAGAAGAATGAAGTAGATGCCTATTATTAGGGCAGGTTCTTTCTCTTTTAGATTGAATTTGTACCTTCATCCCCGAACTTTCAGTCTTGGTTCCAGAACTATTGGAGTTAACGATCTCTTGGATTGTTAAGGTGTGTAAACTTCACCCTGTGAATGGTTTACAAGCTCTTAAAAACTTGTTGGCGACTCTTTTGCTCTAGCTTCCTTCCCTTTGGACGCCACCATGCTTAAGTGTATGATCACAGTGGGGTTCAAGTTTTGGGTAATGCTTGAAATATTCCCTACAGTAACCAACATAAAAAGAAAGTGTTGTGCTTATTACAAAATAGAAGAAGTATAATTTTTGTTAGCATTTAAAGATTATTTATTAGCCTTGAAGCCTTTGATTGGCAAGTGTTGAAAGTTGAACTAAGCATGCCCTTGTTTCTACGAAATAATAATAAAGTAAAAGATACAACAGTCCTACTCAGTAGTTTTGACGAAATGAGGATGCCCTTGTTTAACAAATGTTTAATAAAGCTGGATTTACAATAAATTTGCGTTTGGTGGAATATTTGGGAAAACATTTACTTCCCAAAATTCAACTAACACGTGCCATTTCTTTATTGCCAAAACAAACAATTTTCTCTCTTCCTCATTTATTCAGACAACCACTTTCTCTCTGTTCCTCATTTTCTCGCTCCTGAAACTACGATTTTTTTAGCTTTTTCTCTCTTCTCTTTCAGTTGTGAAGTTAATTTGGGCTAAATTTAGGTTTGGTTACTTAATTGTTTTAGCATTTTTGTTAGTTTTAGTTTTTTTCATTCTTTTATTATTAGGTTTATTTTTTGGTTTCATATATTTGTAGTGTTTGATTATGCAATGGGTGAAGAAGAAGAGTAAAAATAAGTCGTCACATGAAGAAGGTTCGTATTCTTAATTTTTTCATAGTTTTTTTTTTCCAGAATTTTCAATAAATTTTTCAAGTAAATTGCTTATAAATGTGTTTTATATATCCAACTACTAGTGTGTTTTTAAGAGTTTGCACTTGAATTTTTTGCTTATTGTTTATGTAGATTATTATAATTGTAATTGAATTTTGAAGTAACGTGTTTAACCTTGCTTTATTTTTTTGTTTGTTTTATTTAATTGTTTAAAAAATGTTTATAAATGTGTTGTTATATGTCAAACAACTTTTGCATGTTATTTTCTGAATTTGCTCTTGAATTTTTTTTGCTTTATATTAGGGAGATTATGATAATTGGAATTCAATTTTGAAGTTAGTGTGTTTTTTATGTAGAGTATGAGAATTTATAGGCAACATGTCATTGTGTTTAGAAATCAAAGTAAAGGGGATCGTAGTAATACTATGTGGTATATGGGTGACTTAATACATGCATAAAAAGGGTAATATTTGTGCATATAAAATGTAACTTTTTTGCATACAACCTGAATTTTCCCAAGAGGAATATGTCAATTTGTTGTAATTTTTATCTCTGTATTAATCATTATGCATAACTATTTGATATAGGTGGTTCAATAGGTGGATATCATTATAAAGTGCTTTTAAAGGGAAAACCAATACCTAAAGAGTTTGCTAAGGTTAATTTAGTACCTATGAATGCCAAAACAGTACCTAAGAAGGACAAAACATTGCTTGAAGAG
The DNA here is from genome assembly GCA_024500155.1 of Chenopodium formosanum. Lineage (NCBI taxonomy): Eukaryota > Viridiplantae > Streptophyta > Magnoliopsida > Caryophyllales > Amaranthaceae > Chenopodium > Chenopodium formosanum. The sequence continues at coordinate 25,232,304 of CM044880.1, forward strand.
TATGCTAAGGGTAATCTAGTACCTACCAAGGTCAAAACAATATCTAAGAATGGTAAACCAATACTTAATGTAAAGAAGAGAAAGAGAAGTTCTCAATTGGAATTGGTTTCTGATTTTAATTCTGATACATCAGTGTAAGAAAACATGTTTTCAATTATTCTTGATTTGCATTTCTTTTATTATATTTTGTTTGTAGTTTTAGTCAATTTTTTAAAAATTTATTTAGGGACTACAGACGTTTGATGACAAGGTGTAGAACTCATACCTTGGGATATTTGTTGAAGAACTAACTTTAGTGATAAACAAAAACAAGATGATGTTGAAGTTGGTTTTAGCAGTTTGTTACATTGAAAATTAAAAATTCTCTATCGTAAAATGCTACCTTGGCTTATACAAAACTTTATTGCTAGTAGCTGCATGTTTATCGTTGCTAGTGGTAAAGAATTTGTAGTTACTAGGAATGATGTATGTGATGTGTTTTGCTTGCCTATGGGTGATATTCCTGTTCTTGAACTCAAGAAAAATGCTGAACTTGCGAGTCTAGACAATTGTATTCTTCAGGCCTGGAGAATTCATTTTTGTTTTTCTGATAAGCAATCTATTCCTTTGTCAAAATTAAAGTTTCGGATGTAGAAGTTGGTTGATGGAGGGGTAGCATTTAAGAGGTATTTTACGGTTCCTTCTATGTTTAGGTTTTTAGCTTCTACTCCTAATAGGATAGTTTCTTTGAAGTTGCTAAAGGTTGTTGAAGAAGTTGATGAAATAAAAACTTTTGATTGGTGTTATTATGTTTTGAGAAAGTTTTAAAAGTCTGCTAATAAGTATAATAATGATGCAACTGTTCAAAGTGTGAGTGGATGTTTGCTAGTTTTGTAAATTCTGTATGTTCAATTTAAACTTTTAAGGAGAAAACAAAAGTTGTAGCCTTAATTTAATTCAACATTGGACAAATGCTAATAAGGTTAAGATTCGGATTAATTCAGAGGTTAAAGTTTGAGGCTTTGGGCAGGGACCATTGGATACATCTACATATCCTTTGTCACAGTCTACAATTAGCCTAACTGTTTTTAAGCAACCTCTTACTTTGGGATCTGATTTGGGTACGTGGTTTAAATGTTGATGGTGCATGTTTAAGTTATACAATTGGCTTTTATATTCAATTTGAGCTTCTAGCTAGATGGTGTCTTAACTAATGATGAAATCAAACAAATTTCAACTGATGTAAGGTGTTTTTTTTTTCTTTCTTTCTTTTTTTTTTCCTTCTTCTTTTTTTCATTTTGTGTTGAGTAGTTACCCTTTATGTGCACTAAAGTTACCCTAATTGTTCAGTTTAAGTAACTTTTTCATAATTTTTCTTTGTTACATTTGTTTACTTTTTTCTTTATTTCTCTATTTGTAGGTTGTTCATGAATCATTTCTTTTTCTTAAAAGAAATTTGGATGGTTTTTCAAGCGTTCAGTCAAAGTGTTTCAAAACTTTGAGTGATTTGGTTACCAATGTTTTTCTGAAAGAACTATTTCATTGTCTTGTGAGGATCTTGTAGTAGTTTTATAAATTTAATAATTACTCTATAATCCTCATTATCATAAGATTTTAGAGGGTATAATTGAGGAGTGTATGAATATGATTTTGCACATAAGTTTTTTTTTGTTTTGTGAAGAAGATGATCTTGAACGTCGTAATAATGAAGATGTTCCTTACTGTAGACACCTAAAAATGTCTCTCCAAAACCAAACCCGACGATGAACACATTTCACCGCCATTATTGGTCGGGTTGAGTATTTAATCTTTTGAGTGCTTAAATCCTAGTTCTATCCAATACATTTCATAAACCAATCCATTTCCTAGGTCATTTCCCTAAACCATAACTTGTTATCCACTTTTCGTGTTCACATCGCAAAACCGAGAGAAACTGATTTTTTGGTCTTATAATTTTGAACCAATTATTATTTGGTTGGATAGTCCTTGATATAAGCTTTCCAACCATATATAATAAGTCCAATTCCGAGCTATGACGAAAAAGATATGAGCAAAATACTAAACTTGGCCAAAAACCGACACCCTTCCACTAAAACGATCATATCAAGTGTAATTGGGTTTGAAATTACACTTGATAATCTTTCCAATGATATATTATATGATGTATTCCAAGTTATGGATCAAAAGTTATGATAATTTTAAAAACAGGTAAAAATTTGGAATCACCGCGTACAGTGTAAAAGCACCGTGTCACGGGAGTGTGCCCCGTCTGACAGTGCCTGGCACCGTGTCACGGTACTAAACGTTGTGTCATGATGCTATTTTCAAATCCTTTTTGTGTCAAATTCCACTGTGGCACGGTACCTGTTGCTGTGACACGGTACCTGGTGCCGTGACACGGTACTGAACATTTATTAAAAGAAACATTGTATACTTTCTTAGCTTCCTGACCTCAGCAGTGTTCGTTGTTTCATGCATCGCATAATGTGCTGAGCAACATTTATATATCAATGATTTGTAATCATACAAAGCATATCATTCTTAGCTCCTTGACCTAAGCAACGTTCATTATGCAATAATCACTTCATTTATATACGTGCTTAGCTTCAAGACCTAAGTGACGTTCAAGGTCGTTTCTTTACACCATATATGATGCTTAGCTCAATGACTTAAGTTCATTCATCTATCGTGTCACATGATCTAATTTTCCTTAGCCTCCTGGCCTAAGAACATGCATCATGCTTAAATTATTTTCAAGACAAGCAATTTAATCCATGCGATTCATTTTGTCTTGCTCAACGAAGAATTTCAAACACATTCAGCGTTGACTTGCGTTAACTTTCTCTTTTCTCTCTCTTCTCCATGGTTCTACATATTTGATTGGTTTTCTTCATCAATTTTGGATTTCAATGGCTAAGAAGAAGAAGCAGACTACTTCTACACCTCAAGTAGCGCAACAGAAGAATGCTCATGAAGCTTTTGACACGATTTTGCAAAATTTGAGAAATTCAGGTACATCGTTTCTTCCTAGTCCGGTTCAAGAGGTGGATGAATTAGTTACTCCGGCGCCGGCGTTCGTGCACCCAACATGTGGAGCTATTCCCAGAAGCGATGCTGAGACCATTGCTCTGTTTGCTAAAGCTACTGCTAGGCCATATTCGAAACATTCCAATAGAACATTACCTAGGGTTTCTGGGTTTACTGTTCCATTGGTTGCTGGAGGATCTGAGCAACGATTTGAGCCTATAATTCCTCCTTGTCATCCTTTACCTTCTCTGGAACAGAATATGCACAAGCACAGTGAGGATCAAGCTGCTCCTTTCACTGGAAATTTGGCTGCCAAAGGAGCTTCTTTGTCTTTTGTTGCTCCGATAGTCCAGAAAAGGAAGCAAATTGCTGAACTACAGGAATCCGAGCTTGAAGCAGGTAATAAAAAATGGTCTAATGCTTTAGTGTTCTATGTGGTTGGCTTTTACCCTACTATTGCTGCTGTTCTTCGATTTTTTGCTCAACAATGGAGTGATATGCAAAAACCAGATGTTTATTGGCATGATGATGGGTACTTTATCATTAATCTATGTTCTAGTGATGATAAAGATACTATACTCTGTTCTGGTCCTCATATGTTCCTTGGGAAACCAACAATAGTGAATCCTTGGTGTCTTAAATTTGACTTTAATGCTGAAATTCTTAGAACTGTTCCTCTCTGGGTTAGGTTTCCTAATCTCCCACTTAATTAATGGCGATCTGACACTCTTAGCCGCATTGGTAATTTGCTTGGAGTGCCAATTTGTGCTGATGAGTGTACTACTAGACAACTTAGAGTGTTTTTTGCTAGGGTCCTAATTAAAATTGATGTTACAAAGCCTATGCTTAACTCCTTCTTGGTTGAGAGTGCTTCAAAGGAACTATTGGAGCTCAAGGTAGTGTATGAGTGGGCTCCACCTTTTTGTTCTAAGTGCGTTGGTCATGATTGCTCTATTAAACCTGCTATTGCTAAGCCTAAGCAGGTTTTTAAGCAGCCAACTCCTGTTGCTCCTAAGCAAAAGCAGGCCTGGGTTCCTAAGCCTAACCAAGCTCCTGCTCCCGTTGTTGATGTTGGTGCTTCTATTCATGGACAATCTGTCATTACTCCACATGTTCATACTTCTCAAAATTTAGATGAGGGGTGGAGAATAGTTGGAAGGAAGAGAAAAAGCCAGCAAACTAGAGTTCATCAGCCTACCTCTACCTCTAATGCTTTTGTTGCTTTATTTGCAAATGAAATGGATGGTGTAGGTGGTTTCACTATAAATCCAAGGGGGGGTGAGGTTAATCCCTCTTTGGTGTCATGATTTACTCTATTTGGAATGTCAGGGGCCTGAATGACCCTGGCAAAGTTGCCTCTGTAAAGAGGTTGCTTCATTTCCATTCAGTTGTTGTTGTTGTTCTTCTTGAAACAAAAATCAAATTGAAAAATTTTCTCACTTTTCAGAGGGAGTTTGGCTCTTCTTGGCTTTGGTTTTGCAATTATGATTATTCTCCAAAAGGGAGGATTTGGCTTGGTTGGAATGCAGATAGAGTAACTGTTAATGTCTTGAAGGTTCATGAACAATTCATTCATTGTATTGTCTCTTCTAAGGACCTCTCTACTCAAATTCATCTCACTATTGTCTATTGGCTTCACTCCATTCATGATAGGCTTCCTTTGTGGGAAGGAATTAGAAGCATCTCTATTCAGCATTCTCCTTGGCTTTGTGCTGGTGACTATAACTCTGTTCTTCATACTTCAGATAGGCTTCATGGTAATGATGTTACTGATTATGAGACTAGAGATTTCTAGAGTCTGGTTGATGATTTGGACCTCGCTGAGGTCAAGAGCAAAGGAGCCTTCTACTCTTGGTCAAATAAGGCTCACACTGGTCCTAGAACTCTCTCTAGGATTGATAGAGTCTTTGGTAACCAAGCTTGGCTGGCCTCTCATGGGCATGTTGAGACTGTCTATCTCCCCCCTTCTTTATCCGATCATAGTCCAGTTTTGTTGGATGTATGTTCTTCCCCTGCTGGGAAAGGTAGACCTTTCAGGTTTCTAAACTGTATTGCTGATCACCCTGATTTCCTTGGTACTGTTTCTCTGGCTTGGGGTTCTGGTAGTTCTGTTTGTCAGAAACTTAATTCTGTGAAGTGTAGTATCAAGTCTCTTAAAAGCAAGCAGTTTGGTAAAATTGAGGAAAAGATTGATAAAGCTAATGTTGAGATTTCTGGAATTTAGAACTTAATGGCTCAAAATCCTGATGATTTGGATTTATATGCTAGAGAATCTGATGCTATTAAGGTTTTCAAACACTGGAATGATTTCCAGGAAAGCATCTTCAAACAAAAATCTAGGATCAATTGGATTAAGCTTGGAGATGGCAATTTTCATTATTTCTTCTCTGTGATGAGGAAAAGACAAGCAAGGAATAGAATTGACTCCATCTTTGACTCTAATCAGGTGTTTCTCAAGGATCCGGATGCTATTTCTCATGAAATTATCTCATTCTATAAGTCTCTTTTAGGGACTCAGGCTCCTTGGCTCCCTGCTCTTGACCTTGTCACTATGAGGAGGGGTAAGCAGCTTACCTCTGCTGCTCAGAGCTATCTCATTAGGCCTATTTCTCATACTGAAATTGATGTTTCCCTTAAGGGAATTGATAACACTAAAGCTCCTAGTATTGATGGCTTTAACTCCTTTTTCTTTAAGAGAGCTTGGCATATTGTGAAAAATGATATTTATGATAGTGTTATTGATTTCTTCACTAAAGGGACCTTGCCTAAGCAATGTAATTGCACAACTATCACTCTTGTTCCTAAAATCCCTAATGCTTCTCATGTTAAGGATTTTAGACCTATAGCATGTTGCACTGTGGTTTATAAGCTCATTTCTAAGGTCATAACTGCTAGACTTGCTGCTATCATTAGTGAGGTGATTGATGGTGCTCAAGCAATTTTCATTCCAGGCAAGCACATTGGTGACAATATCCTTCTTACAACTGAATTGATCAAAGGCTATGATCACAAATTTATTTCTCCTAGATGCATGGTTAAGGTGGATTTGAAGAAAGCCTATGATATAGTCGAGTGGGGATTCTTGATCACTGTTATGCAGGAGCTTGGTTTCCCTCAGAGAAATGTTAGCTAGATCTGGACTTGTCTTACTTCTGTCTCTTATTCTATTCTTATTAATGGTTTTCCTGCCCCTCCCTTTGCATCTAAGAAAGGTTTAAGACAAGGTGACCCTATGTCTCCCTTTCGTTTTGCTATTGGTATGGAATACCTCTCCAGATGCCTTGATGAGCTTAGGTTAACTCCTGATTTTAACTTCCATTCTAGATGTGAAAAGTTAAACCTAACTCACATGATGTTTGCTGATGATTTATTGATGTTTTCTAGAGCTGATAGTGTTTCTGTTAAGCTCCTCTTCCAAGCCTTCTTGAAATTCTCGGGTGCCTCTAGGCTTTCTGCTAATCTTGATAAAAGTGAATTCTATTTTGGAGGAGTTTCTGTTGATGTTCAGACAGAGCTGAGGGAGCTTCTTGGTGTTTCTCAAGGTACTATCCCTTTTAGGTATCTTATGGTCCCTCTCTCTTCCAAGAAGCTTACTATTGCTCAGTGTAGGCCTTTGGTGGAGAAGGTGACTGCTAGAATCCAAGGGTGGATGGCTAAACACTTGTCTTATGCTGGGAGGCTTTAGTTGGTGAAGAGTGTGTTGTTTGGTATTCAGACATATTGAGCTCAAATTTTTATCTTGCCAAAGAAAATTTTGAAAGAGGTTGAGGCTAGATTCAGGTGCTTTCTTTGGACTGGTTCCTCTGCCCCCGCTAAAAAATCTTTGGTTGCTTGGAATAATGTCTGTCTCCCTAAAGTTTATGGTGGCTGGAACTTGTTTTCTCTTCCAGAATGGAATAAAGCAGCTGTCACTAAGTTACTTTGGGATATTGCTCACAAGGCTGATAATCTTTGGGTTAAGTGGGTCCATATCTATTACTTCAAGCATAAAGATTGTTGGACCACCCCTACCCCTGCTAAATGCTCTTGGTTTTTGAAGAAGATTCTGAGCTGCAGAGATGTTGTGAATGATCAAAGGGGATGAGATGGTTTCATACAGAGCAACAAAGTGAAAATCAAGAAGCTCTATGCTGATATTAGACCTCAAGTCTCTAAGGTTCCTTGGAAGAGAGTTATTTGTCATAACTTAGCAACTCCTAAAAGTGTTTTTATCTTGTGGCTAGCTTTGTGGAGTAGGCTTGTCACTAAGGATAGGTTGCTCCAATGGAACATTTCTTGTGATCCAAGGTGTTTCTTGTGTTTAAATAGCAATGAAAGTGTTCAACACTTATTCTTTGATTGTGAATACTCTAGACAGGTTTGGAACAAGGTGTTGGGTATCTTACATGTTTCCAAGCCTATTCAGCAGTTTAGTGATGAGATTGATTGGCTGAAGAAAATCTGCAGAGGTTCCAGATTGAAAAACAAAGTGATCCATGTAGCATTCACTGAAACAGTTTATGGTATTTGGATTCGGAGGAATGCAGTCTTGTTTACTGGTTGTTGCAAATCTGTTGATGCTCTAATTAGGGATATTGTCTTTCATTCAGTCTGTAGAATCCCAACGGGAAGCAAATATTTGATTGTTTAGGAGCTAGTTCTGCTTCTCTGGTTTTTTGATGTTGTTGTTGGTTCTTGTTGATTTCTGATTCCTAACTTCTGAGTGCTGGTTTCTGGTTTTGGGATTTGTTCTTGCTGTTTTTGTTTTTGTTGCTCTTCTGGATTTGTTGGGTGTTGTGTTGCTGTTGCTGGTTTGTTCTCTACTACTGGCTGCTGCTGCTCTGCTACTGCTGCTGCCCTGCTACTCTGCTTTTCTACTACTGGTTGCTGCTGCTCTGCTGCTGCTGCTGCTCTACTGCTCTGCTGCTGCTGCTGCCTTATTGTGCTGCTGCTGCTCAGCTGCTGTTGCTGTTGCTGATTGCTTTACCTTGCTGTCTGTTATGCTGATGTGCTGATCAACAGCTGGTTTGTTGAGGTGTTGTCCTCTGTTGCTGGTTGTACTGTTCTGATCAGCATATGTTGTTGCTGTTGCTGGAGTTGCTGCACTGTGCTGTAGTTGTCTGTGGTGCTGTTGCTGGTTTTTTTTTATTGTTTTTGATGATTTTTGATGCTATTCCTGGTTGCAATTGTTGCAAATCAGTGTTACTATTGTTGATTTCTTGTGTTTTGTTTTGTTGTTGTCCCTGGAGTGATGTTTTATCCTCTTTTGTCTAGTCATGTTGCTTTTGCAACTGAGTCTAGGAGAGGTTTGCTTTTTACAATTTGCAGGGGTGGTGTTTATTGTTGTTGCTGTGTGCTTGTCTTTGTATTCTTGGGCCTTGTTTCCAGAACCCTTCCTAGAAGGTGGCTGGAAGCTTGTGCTCAGGGTGTTCTTGTCTCTTTCTCCTGTACCCTTCCTAGAAGGTGGCAGGAGATTGAGCTTGAACTGTTTGGTGATTGGTTGGCCTGTTTGTTAAGTCTTATAGGGTTTGGTGTTTGTTATAACTTAGCTTTTGTAAGTTGTAACTTTTCCTTTTGGTAATAAAATTTCTCTTATTTTCTAAAAAAAAAAAAAAAAAAAAAACGAAGAATTTCAAAGCTCTTTCCCTTTCTCATAACTTTTCTTTTGGGGAAATTAAAAAACGTTTTTAAAATTTTCTTATCAAGGGAAGTTCGAAAATAAAACATTTTTTCACGTCTTTCTTTTTCGGGAGAAAGTCGGTACCCTCCACTCATCTTATGACAAAAATGACAGAATTTTTTTGCTTTTGCATTTTCGATTGCTTGTGTCTATGCACACACACTCAAACTATACACACACAATCACGAGTCATACTCATATCATGTCATGTCGTGTTAAGTCAAACTTGGTAAAGTTAGTTGGTCAAGTCAATCATAGTCTATACGAGTCCCTTGACAAATTTTATTTTACAGGTCTCATTTACAGCCCACGTCCGGGGACAAGCGGACCATCTACATCCCACGTCCGGGGACAAGCGAACCATCTACAGCCCATGTTCTGGGACAAGCGAACCAATTACATTCCACGTTTGGGGACAAGCGGACCATCTATAGCCCACGTTCATGGACAATCGAAGCACTATCATTTCACGATGCAAGGTTCTCGATACACAGAGACTTGCAATCTCATCATCTGTCAACTTTCCTCAAGAATGGAAAGTATTATCGGTGGGTTTTTTCAAGCATAGAAAATCACCAAATTCCTTTGCCGGCTTTCCTCAAGCATGGAATGTATTATCGGTTGATTTTTTCAAGCATAGAAAAACACCAAATTCGTATGTAGACTTTCCTCAAGCATGAAAAGTATTTCAACTAAACGTCATTCGGTGGATTCCTTCAAGCATAGGAAGCTACCAAACTCATTTGTCACCGATACACTAGTGTCAGATAAGCATTCTATTCCTTTACTCTTGTATCTATGGAACTAACATTTTTCTGCAAGTATCGGCGTATACAGAGTAATTTAGGACCGAAAATGGTCTTAAATCATTCTCCATCCCTATTGCCTACTTTGACTTTCGTTTTTGAAACTGACATTTTTACAAACTCATTCAAAGTGGGTCCTTCTGTAGACACCTAAATATATTTCCCCAAAACCAAACTTGATGATGAGCACCTTTCACCGTCATTATTGGTTGGGTTGAGTATTTAATCTTTGGAGTGCTTAAATCCATGTTCTATCCAATACATTTCATAAACCAATCCATTTCCTAGGTCATTTCCCTAAACCATAACTTGTTATCCACTTTTCGTGTTCACATCGCAAAACCAAGAGAAACTGATTGTTTGGTCTTATAATTTTGAACCAATTATTATTTAGTCAGATAGGCCTTGAAATAAGCTTTCCAACCATATATCATAAGTCCAATTCCGAGCTATAACGAAAAAGATATGAGCAAAACACTAAACTCGGCCCAAAACCGACACCCTTCCACTAAAACAACCATTTTTGAAATCTAAAAATAATTTTGACTTGATCTTAATTGGGTTGAAAATTAGACTTGATAAGCTTTCCAATGATATATTATATGTCTTATTCCAAGTTACTGATCAAAAGTTATGTTGATTTTAAAAACGGGTGAAAAACTGGAATCACCGCACATAGTGCAAAAGCACCGTGTCATGGGAGTATGCCCCGTCTGACGGTGCCTGGCACCGTGTCACAGTGCTGAACATCGTGTTACGTTGCTATTTTCAAAGCTTTTTTGCGTAAAATTTCACCGTGGCACGGTACCTGTTGCCGTGTCACGGTACTAAACACCGTGTCACGGTGCATTTTCCGTGTAATTTCCGCGCTTTCCCATACCGTGCCACGGTGGACACTGCCGTTTAACGGTACGTGGTCACGGAATTTTCTCGTGTCTTTTCCGCGTAAACCCATCACGCGTTTTAACTTCCCGTAGGTCAAATATTTCCCGCTTCGCACTATTGTCCACCGTGTCACGAGAGTATGCCCCGTCTGACGGTGCCTGGCACCGTATCATGGTGTTCGATGCCGTGTCGCGGTGTTAATTTTTATGGTTTTTATCTTTTTAGGGTTCCGTTTGTTCCCTCTGCTCATTTTCCATATAAATAAGACCCTCAATTCTGCAGTTCGGGGCATCAAATCCTTCTCTCTTCCTCTCTTTTACACCAAAAATCATTCTATTCTCTCTCTTTCATATTCTAAGCCTTAAACCTATATTCCTAATTACACCATTCTTCTCCTAAGCAGTCCAAGGAGTCCATACTTAACCCGAGGTTCCGCCCTTAAATCAAGGTGTGAAAGGTATAATTAGCTGAGGGTTTGGACCAAATCAAATCTTTTTATTTAATTTAATATTCATTTGACTTATATTTTTTTTATTGAAGTTACTAAAAATTTATTCATGATGTAGCAATTTAAAGGAACGCGTGGAATGTGAGTAATTAATTAATTTAATTACTCTTATTTTATTTTAATATTGCTAGTATCATGATTAGGTTAATTTTATATTTGATTTGACAAACGCTATTATTGTTTAATTGCTTCAAATATTAATGTTTATTCTATTGTATTTTATGATCACCATATTGCATGTTTAAAGGGAATATGTAAAGGGAAAATCACGCCTAGTAAGATAATTTGGACAACTGGTTTAGGTTCCTTTTTAATCTTGTTGTTTAATCTAGTGATCACTAATATATTAGAATTATGTGTTGCATTAATATTCAACTAATTTAGCATAATAATAGTTTGGAGCAAATTGAATCTTTGTTTTGTATGCCTTTGAGATCGCAGGGATCACTTTTCACTATAAGAATCGAGTAGAGGCTAATACGGGCGAATGTGACTCCATGACTCACTTCGTACTATCATCCCCGATCCTCCTATCGTGGTTCCGAACCATATGAAGTTAGTAATCTTACAGATTATGAATGGGGTGTAACCTTAACGGGTCAATCGTTGTTGCCTATCGTTGTCCCATTATCGTGGTTGCCTTTTATGATCCGTGAACAGTTTACAAGTTCCTTAAAAACTTGTTGGCGGCTCCCTACTTTCCTTGTCCCTAATCGTATGTCAATTCCCGCTTCCTATGAGTGTCAAGCATATTACCACATGCTTTAACATAGGCGCACTTCGAACGACACCTACACTTACTCTAGTTATAATGAAGATGTTTCTAGACCTCTTATCAGATCCAATAAATCTTTGAGTGCGCCCTTAGGTTAGAAGGTGCCTTTTATGACACTTTTTATGAGGGGTAATGCTCGGATTTTTGACAGTTTGCCTCAGTTACATTTGGAAGTTCTTAATTATTCTTTGCTAAAGGATGAATCAATGCATAAGAAGCTACGTGTCATTTTCAGTTATAAATATTCTTTTATCCATTTTTTTCCTTGGTTTTTTTAAATGCTTTTCTTATTTGTTTATCATTGCAGTGAGAACCTAGTGATATTTGGGATGAATTTTCTAGTTCCAATAGAAGATATGGTGTCCTTTGCCGCTCCACTTAAGATTCAATGGTGCATTATTGATTACTATGCTTTGTATTTGAATGATCGAGGTACCATGTTTTGAGTCTTTTGGTCCTCGAAGATTCTTTTTTTGGTGTGAGGTAAAGTGTAAGTAACTTATTTTGTTATTATTAAAACACATTTACTGTATATTTAAATAAACAAGACCCTATACTTTAATAGTTTGCATTGTTGAATGTTTGTGAGCTTGAGAAAGGTGACAATTCTAGTGTTGTTAACGATTTGCACGGTATATGGGAAGAAGTGGGTTTGCTACGAGAATCCTAAATGTGATATAATGGATTCTGAACTGGTAAATTTCAGGATAAACTAATATCATACCCTTAAAAGAGTTATATTTGTGAAATGCTCATTAGAGAACTTTTAATTTTACTGTTTCAGATCTATGTTCCTATTCTTATTGAGGATCAGTATGTTTTGTTTGTTGTTGATCATGCAAAAAATTTGATTTACTATGTATATTGAAAATATAATTTGGTGTGTGATTATACTCTTGACTACTTTAGACAGTTGTCTTTTCATCTGGTATATTCCTATTATTGAAAAGTTATATGCTTTGTGTATATACATGCTTATTGTTTCAATTTTTTTTTTCTTTTATTTTTTTTATTCAATGGATTCAAAAATTTTAATTTTTTTTTATCAATGTGTTCAATTGGGTGCTTTTCTTGGCAAAAGAAATCATCCAAAGAGTACTCAAATACCATCCTATAAGCTTGAAGTTGTTGATTTGGAAAGGAGAAAGACTAAGATTGACAACACTGACTGTGAAGTGTTTGTCATGTATCACATGTTCCATTTTGTTGGTGAATCGTTCATTACAAATGAACTCAAAACAGTAAATTTTCATTTATTTGTCTTTTGTTTTTTCCTTTCTAAAAATCGAGCAAGGAAGTACCCCGAGAGGCGCGGCCGCTAGAGCAGGGGTGGCACGCCAGGGCAAGCATATGGCGCGCCCGCGTAAAGGGGTTGCGTGCCCGCGCAGGCAGGTGGCGCGCTCGCTCCCGTGTTTTGCGTGCCTTCGCGTTTCTGGGTTTCTTTGATCTTCTCGTGGCTTTGTGCATTCGCTATGGTCTTCGAATGATCGCGCAACATAATGATGATAAACACTAGAAGAGGCAGTCCTAAAAGCACTTGATTGTGGGTTCAACACCCCATCTTCATGAGAGCACGACTTGAAAGCGTAAGAGCTACAACTTGGAGAATCCACTTCTTTGCATCTTGAGCTTTCCAATTGCCACGAGCTTGCTCCAAAAGCAAGTTCCACCTTGTTAAATAACCAATATCATGACCCCGACCTCGTACAACACCTACAATCATGAAAATATAGCGAATAAAGGATAAAAGAGTAGAAAAACTAAAAAAATGCACAAAAGCTACAAAATAAGAGAGGAAAGGTAAAACCAAGAGCAAAAGCATAAAACTAAGCATTTATTAAGAAGGAAAGCTATGAAAAGAAGGTGAAAACAACCTAAATGCTCATCAAATGGGTGCCATTTATGAACACTATCAAATCTTCCAAGCTTACCTTTTGCTCGTCCTCGAGCAAAACAAAACCAAGGGAAAAATGAAGAGCTTATTGAAACAAACAAAAAGAAAAGAAGATACAAGAATATACACTAACTCACTTTCGTAGGAGTCACGGTCAATTTTAGCAACTAAAAGACAAGCCATTTAAACCCCTAGACTCCTTAGAGGATGAGTGATGCTCTCGTAAAGGTTTCCTAAGAGATTAACCTATAACTCTCGTAATAATTCAAACAAGGCAAAGCATGAAAAAGAAACCAAAATACAAGAAAAGCAAACAAATGTTCATGAAAGGACTTTCCAAATGTACAAGCATAAATGAATGCAACTCTTTCTAAAAAAGTAAGGGAGTGCACGTTCTAAGATATCTAAGGTTGATTGAAACATAGGATATGCTAAGCATAGAGAACTAAATAAACACAATTTACTTTCATCTCAAAACATTTTAGCACATTCTCCCAATTAGCTTCAAATCTACTTTTTAGTGAGCGTCTTTATAGTTCCTCGAAGGAACCGGAAAAACAAATAAATTTGAGGTTTCTTGACATCTTGACTTTGCACCCCCTTTCCTTAGGCTTTAACTCAGAATGCCCTCCCTCAAAATGTGACTCAATATCTAGGTTGAAAGGTCTTTCCCAATGGTTGTAACGTAAGGGCAAAAAGGTTAGGGGTAGGCCTTAAATTTGGAATTTGGTAGTACACCTAGGTTATGAAGCAAAGATTGGCCAAACCTCAACACCAAAACCAAGAAGTCACCAAAGAAAAACAAACTAATACCCCCAAGCTTATTCAAAGCTTTATTCACAAACATATATACAAAAAGCGTAAACGCTTCTCCTCCAAGCTTAAATGAACCATTGTCCTCAATGCTTAGAATGGGAGAATAATTCACATCAAAATATTTTTGAATTTTCACATTTTCACCTTTTTTTTGTTTTTTTCATATATATATTCAAAGAAAATGTCCTCGCCTCTTATAACTTTAGACGTTTTTTTTTCATATTTGCATTTATTATGTCCTTGCCTTTTTAACTTTAAACGGCTTTTTCCATCATTCATTTGCCATTATTCACAAAACATACACAAAACACAAACTTTCTTACATAGATAACCAATATCCAAACTCATATACCACAAACTCCAAGAACACGATAATTTGCTTCACAAATACCAAAAATGGAACAAATAGAAACAAAAGGCTCAAAGTTCTAAAGATGTGGCTTGAAAAGAAGGGAAATGGCTCAAATGGTTAGCAAGAAGGAAAATGTAAACCCAATGAACTAAAATAAATAAGATTAAACCTAGAAAAAGAAAAATTACCACCCTGAAAAGATGTCTTTGTCCTTCCTATATGGTTCGGTCTCGTGTTTGAGAATTTTGAGTGAAGATTCAAGATTAGGTCCACAATAGTCAAGGATCCATACCGCTCATGCAAGTAATTGTACAAGGCTTGAAAATCATGAAACCTCACAAGGTTGTAGCAAAAACTCACTAAAAGCTTCAAATTCACCAAAAGGGAGCAATTGCAAATTTTCAAAAACAAATAGAATCCGGCTTCAAAGTCCCAAAAGTTCTAAGCGACTACCTTATCATACTCTATCCTAGAATCAACCAAACATATTCTCAAACCGTGCACACCGTTACCATTTAAGAAGAAAAGCATTTTACTATACAAATCCAAAAGTATTATGTCCAAAGAAAGAACAATACAAAACACATTGCAAATTACCTTGATAGAAACAAAAATCTTTTTGTAGTTTTTCATGATATTGAACATGGAAATGTATATACAAAGGTGCATGGCATATATGAATCAAAATCCCACCAAACAAGATATAATATCCTCCCCCAAGCTTGAATGAGACAACATGCTCAAACATAAATCACATAATCCATGGGAGGGGAAAACAAGGTGATCAATCCAATCAAACTAACATATGTCCAATAAGTGATCAACTAATGGTGAAAGAGCAAAGAAAGATATTACCAGATTTGAGGTGGGTGTAAATACCCGCAAATGACCCAATTAAACTTTTTAAAATCACTTTCCTCAAGAATTGAACCTTGCCTCCCATATGCTAGCAAAAATAGGAGTCAAACTTCCTTGATTCTTGATCCAAGTTGAAGCACCAAAGTATATCAAGTCATGTACCTTGCAAAAGGCACACAAAAATTTTCATGAGAGAAAATCTATTCTAAAAAGAAAAGAAAATTAAATCAATAAAAGACGGGTTACTTCACGAGAAGGGCTTGCTTAAGGTCCAAGCTTGACCGCTCTAGTAAAATAGTATTGCAACGATCGCAAGAGCTTGTCAAATGCACTACTACACATTTCATAGGATAACAAGTTGGCACATGACAAAGAGAAGGCATGCAACAAGCTTAGTGCACACCCATGAGGAGAAAGATGCCAAGAAAAGAAATGAGGAGAAAGATGCTATGAAAAGATGTAACGGCGCCATTTTGACGAGGGGTGGAACTAGGTCGTTGAAACTAATCATCCCTTGGTCAAACTAAATTTATAAATAATTAACCAACCTAAATATTAGTATAGAAGCAAGTCAAGGGTCGAACCCAAAGAAACGGTAATGTTCAAGCGCTCTCAATTATGCGCCGAAGCTAGGTCGAAGACAAATATAAAGAGAGAACACTAACCAACTACCAAACAAAGAAACTAAACAAATAAGCTCTAGGAACGGGGATCAACAAGTAATCATGACAATTGTAGAAACTCGGAAATACATGCAAGTCAATGGTTGTGAAGACTAATGGCAAGATCAATCAAAAGAGTTAACAAGTTATCTCCTAGAGGTCAAACTAGCGCCAACTACGAGAGACTCTTATTAGGAGCATCACTAATCAAGATCAATCGACAATTGCAAGCTACAAATCAATGGTCTGTATCAATGTAAACTCACAATGCAATCTAGCATAATTCTCAAGGCCTAATCGAATCACACACATGCAAACTTCCATTAATCGATTTAATCTCAACAATTACTCAACATACTTCCCAAATTAAGCACAATCAATCAATCATACAAGTTTCACCGAATCCTTAGCAAACAACTACTCTAACATCATCATCTGATCAATTAACAACTAAAGAAATCAAGAATCAACAATATATGAAGAACAACTACACTAATAAAGAATCAAACATTAAAATCCATCCAAACTAACTTGAATATTAAACAAATGCAATAAAATAAAATAGAGTTAGAAATGCTCATTGATAATAGAGAAGATCTTCAACACAATTGTTACCATTGAATCTTCAATCTCTCAATCACCATTGAAATTCCTCACTTTCTCTCTCTAAAATCTACTCCTAAACTAACCCTATAAACTAGAGAAAGAAGCTCTCAACTAAGCTAAAATTATGAATTCTAATTCTCTAAAACTTATTCTAAAACTTTCCCCAAAAATAGGGTTCCAAAGATATATATAGGAGAACAAAACCGAGGAAGGAAGTACCTAGAGAGGCGGGGCCGCGCAAGCAGGGGTGGCACGCCAGCGCATAGGTGTTGCGCTTGCTCCAGTGCTTTGCGCGCCCGCGCATTTCTGGGTTTCTTCGATATTCTCGTGGCTTTGTGCGTTCGCTAAGGTCTTCGAATGAACGCGCAACATGATGATGTTAAACACTAAGAGAGGCAGTCCCAAAAGCACTTGATTGTGGGTTCAACACCCCATCTTCATGAGAGCATGGCTTGAAAGCGCAAGAGCTAGAACTTGGAGAATCCACTTCTTTGCATCTTGAGCTTTCCAATTGCCATGAGCTTGCTCCAAAAGCATCTTCCACCTCAGTAAATCACCAATATCAAGACCCCAACCTCGTACAACACCTACAATCACGAAAATAGAGCGAATAAAGGATAAAAGAGTAGAAAAACCAAAAAAAAAATGCACAAAAGCTACAAAATAAGAGAGGAAAGGTAAAACCAAGAGCAAAAGCATAAAACTAAAATTTATTAAGAAGAAAACTATGAAAATAAGGTGAATCCAACCTTAATGCTCATCAAATGGGTGCCATTTATGACACCCATCACGCTATAAGGGAGGTACTTAGGGATCAAGTTTGGTCGCCTCCCTTCCTTGTGGTCCTTACCTAACCATTCTCCTAAATGTGCCACTTGTTGATTAATTATATATTTTATTTTTAATTTAAAAATGAAGAAAGAATAATTATTTTACCAACTCTCTCACATTGATGGGAAGGAGAATTTCACTCATGATTTTTTCCATAAATACCCAAGTTGGGGTATGGAAAAAATCACTTGTGTAAGGTGTTAGAAAATGCATCTCTATTAATAAAACCTTTAAACACCTATAATTACTTGAGTATTTTATTGGGGCTTAGCTAACCTCTAAGCAATATGCCTAGTCGGGGACAAGTTGCGGGTGGATACCGTAAGAGGTTTTCGCTCGTGCGAGACTTAAGCTTTATCAAGTAAGAGCTTGGCGTACGAGCGAAGCACACATCAAAGGTAATTAAATCTTTCCTTTATTCTTGTTATTTATGTTAATTATGTGTTTTGATTATATTAATTGTGAGTGTGATCTAGGCTCGGGTTTTATTTTGCGATGATTCGGACTCATTAAAACCCAACAGTATGTCATGGGTCAACACGTTGAATGATTGATTGATTCGTGCATCGTTGTTCAGATATGGTACCTTTGGACACCCAAGTCTTGAACATAGAACATCATTATATGCTTTGACGGTTCCTTTTATGTGGTTATGTGACTACATGGATATGCGTTTAATTATATACTGTGTGTCTAATCTAATTAATCCCAACTTGTTACCGAGATATATTACAAAAAAATTTCAAAAAAAACATTGTGGTTCGATTACAAATAAAATTAAAAAAAAATCAAAATGCTGAACCAACCAGGCGCCGTGTGTAACTATCAATGTTGCACGCACCCTCCAAGCGCAGGTCTAGAAGTTGCGCGTGGCTCTTCCGCGCAACTTTGTGTCTTGCGCTCGCCCACTGCTATATGTTGACTTTGACTCATTACGAGCACAGTTATACGGAGAAAAAGATTGATGAATGTCATTAATGACAGTCATATTGTAGCATTTTAGGACGTTTTCCTTCTATTTTATAGTTTTTCTCTTTAACAATGCCTTAGTTTCATTTATTTATGTTTTAGTTTCTTCATTTCTCTTATTTTGTGCTTTCTTGTGAAACAAGGGTATTTTCATCTTTTCTACTTTACATGATTTACTTTTATTTTTTGTAGGCTTTGTTCGAGTCTTAGGATCTACTTTGAAACTATCTCCATGTCTTTTGGATGCTCGGAAATATAATTCATATCATTCGGTTGGCTAGAGTTCAAGATAAAAAGCAATCTCCTATTCTTGGCATTTGTGCTCTCCTATATCACCATCATCACATGTCTTTATCATGAACATACAAAAATGAAGATTTGAAGGTCGCCCTCTTCATGAGCGTCATACGAGAATATCGGTGAAAAGCATGATTGTAAGCGCTGGAACCAAAGCAAGAGGCCGGGTGCACAACCATTACTACGGTGCGTGAGCACAGCAGGGGGCATGAGTTGCACACACCCTCCTGTGCGTGCGCACCAAATGCTAGCTGAACCCTTTTTCTTCCCTTGCTATATATACTTGTAGACACCTAAAAATGTCTCCCCAAAACCAAACCCGATGATGAACAATCTTTCACAGCCATTATTTGTCGGGTTCAGTATTTAATCCCAAGAGTGCTTAAGAAATCGTATTTAATTAAATTCAGTTTTTAATAGTCCATGGATCAGTCTTAATGTTTACTTTAAGTATAGTTTATTTTCAATTTTGGCCCAAACCTTTTTTATTTTATTTATTATTTATTATTTTAGCCCAAATCTTTTTTTTTTATTTATTTTATTATTTTGGCCTAATTAATGAATAATAAATCAGAAATGGCTCGAAATTATAAATTGGCACTTAAAAAGGCTGAACAAATTATGGCAAAAATGTATTTAGACGAAAAAATAAACGCAGAGTTTCCCGCGTCACGGCAAAAAAGCACCGCGTCACAGGGCCTAATGTCGCGCCACGGTGTGCACTCCCGTGACACGATGCCAGTGTTGTGACACAAGGCAGCTCTGTGTCCTTTCCGCGTAAACCCTTCACGTGTTTTATCTCCCGTAACCTGATTATTTCCCGAGTCACTCAGTTTTCCCCTGTGTCACAGGAATTTCCCCCGTCCGACGATGCTTGACACCGTGTCGCGGCGTACTATGCCGTGTTACGGTGTTATTTTTTAGGGGTTTTATCTTTTTAGGGTTTCTTGTGTTCTCTCTACTAATTTTCCCTCTAATTACCCCCTCATTTATGATGTACGGGGCATCAATTAGCTCTTTTTTTCTCTCTTCTATGCTCTAGCCTAAACACTATCCCACCCTTTTTCTTTCAAAATTCCCTCTTCAAGTGCTCCAAGGAGTCTATACTTTACTCGAGGTTCTGTCCTTAAGCCAAGGCTTGAAAGGTAGAACTGTTTGAGGGTTTGGCCCCAAATCTACTCTATTTAATTTAATTAATTTAATTATTGCTTTATTATTTTTCGTTGAAGTTACTAACTTGTTTATTATTTTATAGTTGCAAGCAAACAGAATCAAAGTAAGAATTATTTTCCTTTTATTTCTATTATTTTTCTAAAGATTTTGTATTGTTGGATTTATTGTTAAATTTGCTTCCAATATTAATGTTACTTCTATTATATTTATTACGATCACCATATTGCATGTTTAAAGAGAACATGTAATTGAAAATCACGCCTAATAAGATAATCTCGACAACCGGTTTAGGTTCTTTTTTTAATCTTATTGTTTCATCAAAGTGATCACAAATTTTAGAATTATATGTTGCATTAATATTTAACTAATTTAGATTAATAATAGTTTGGAGCAAATTAAAAATTTTGTTTGCATGCCTTTCAGATCGCATGAATGCTTTTCACTATAAGAATCGAGTAGAGGCCAATATGGGAGAATGTGACTCCATGAAACACTTCGTACCATTATCTCCGACCATCCTTTTGTAGTTCCAAACCATATTGAGTTAGTAATCTCATGGATTATAAATGGGGTGTAACCTTCACGGGTCAATCGTCGTTGCCTATTGTTGTCCCTTTATCGTGGTTGCCTTTTATGATCCGTGAACGGTTTACATGTTCTTTAAAAAATTGTTGGCGGCTCCCAACTTTCCTTGTCCCTAATCGTATATGTCAATTCCCACTTCCTATGAGTGCCAAGCTTAATCACCACATGCTTTAACGTTTCGCGCACTTCGAACGACGCATACAATTTGGCGACTCCACTGTGGATTATTCTTGGTTATTTATCGATTTGAGTGATCGGTATATAATTAAGATGAGTGGATGAGACTTAAAAGATTCTTGAAAAATATTTCTGGGATTAATTTTGCATTTTCGCATAATCATGGACATTTTAACGTCTCATTTAGGTCTGTCCTGTAGGAAAAATTGAATAACTTGATTACAAACGAAGGAAAACAGGGCACCATTCAGATTTTCTGATTGCCGCGCCACGACAGATGCTGCAGTGTCACGGCGCCGTACATCATCACGCAGTGTGCAGCACTGTGACACGGTACACTATGTCGTGTCACGACAGTCTTTAAATAAGTCCAATGGCTTATTTTCTCTTCTCATAGTCAACTTCCTTCGCTTTTTCTGAAAAAACAAGTGTATTCTACATACGTCTTAGCCCTGGGGGATTTAGGCTCTATCAACACAAAAACGCTCATGGCAATAAGGGTTCATCCAAGTTATTAAATCCACCCAAACCATGGAGTCGAGTTCAATTTCATCACGAACTCGCGGAGCCGTCCGTTGGCATACACCCTCAATGGAGGCTGCCTTGCTAACGAGTCCAAACTCTTTACCATGGTACCCTTTTGAGACCAAAGCTTGACAAATAGTTGAACATATATCTTTACCTTAGGTTACAAACTCTTTTTACATCATCGTGACTAAATTCTACGTGGTTTATTTGGTGCTAACCCACACGTGTTTGCTCATTTTGTTTAACCTATGACCGAGGTTTTTTATTTCCACATAGTAATTAGTACGGACTTAAAATTGATTAAAACCTGGTAATTACGCAAAATTTAAGCTTGGAATTGTGCACCGTGTCACGCCAGGTCTGCCGCGCCATGGTGTGCAATGCCGTGACACATTGCTATGTCCCGTCTGACGGTGCAATGTACCGTGTCACGACATTCAACACCGTGACACACTGCCTAGGAGGTTTGTCCAGTCTGTCTTTTTTTTTTGTCTTTGTGTGTGCTTATGTGGTTCATATGTCTGGTTTGATGTCATGTCTAGCTGTACGGTCATAACACGTGTCCATAACCTTACTTAATCCCTCACATGTCGTGTCAAATTCACACACTTTTCCTTTAGTCATGCACCATTTTATGACCGTATTTTAGGATGGTCTTGTGTCGTTTTTTGTTTCGTTTTTTTTTTCGGAGTAAATCGGATGGTATCCTCCCATACATATTTTTTTAGAAAATAAAGAAATTTTTTGAAATTTAAAAAATTTGCTTTTTCTTTTTCGGATGGGTCAAGGTTAAGTCTAGTCATTAAAGGTGTGTTCGTTTTGATATCACAACACTTGGTCAAGAAGCAGGGGTAGGTTGTTATGGTTCGAGTCAATACCTCAACAACCTCTTATACCAAAGAGGCGTATAAGGAAACTACCACAATCATCTCCACAAAGTCTATCTCCAGTCTACTTTCAACCAATGGCTACTAAGGAGGATATTGAGACCATTAACAGGACCATTGAGATGTTGTCTAACATGATGCAAACACTCACCACCAGGGTCAACAGGGTAGAGCAAGACAATAAAAACAATGTCATAGCCACTGCAATGGACAAGATAAAAAACAGATGAGTAAGATCTCTGAAGAGTTCACCTATGTGGAACAACCTGTGACCTCTTCGTCCATAAGGGACAGGCTTCCCGAAAAGTTTTCCATTGCTGATATTCCCAAGTTCAAGCCTATGATAATCCGCTATTCCACTTGAAGACTTTTTCTGCGACTATTGCTCTTAAGGGATTAGATGTGACACTCTTCCCTATTGTGTGCCCTCTTTCCTTAGAGCATGCCTGCCAACAATGGTTTTACTCTCTGGAATCCAAACATGTTGCTACTTGGAAAGATGTTACCGAAAGCTTTATAATCCATTACAAATGTAACATCCAAGCTAAGACATCTAAATGTGAACTCTCCATTCTCAAACAAAAGGATAATAAAGGCTTCACTACTTATCTAAGCAGGTGGAGAGAAACTGCTGCACTCTTGGTGGATCCTCCCAAGGAGAAAAAGATGGTTCGCCTATTTATTGTAAATCTAACTCATAAGTATAAGCAGCACTTGAAGTTTCTGCCTTTGAATACTTTCAAAGTTGTTTACGATATTGAGATTAATATCGAAGATGAACTAATGAAGACTACTGGTAGCAATAACAACAACAACAACAATAACAACACTGGGAAAAACAAGAAGAGCGACACTCCTTCTTCTTTGTCTTCCAAGCCAAAATAATGCTACTAACAATGTTAATGTCAATGATGTATTAGCTCTTAATGCTCCCACTCAGAGATTTAAAAGGCAAAGAAGGGTTTACATGCTTTTGGGAATGAGCTACGATGCGACTTTTGATCGCTTGCATAGTCAAGGACTGATTATGCCAATTGGACCCTTTCTAGAACCTCGACTAAGAACAAAATTGCTAGCTATAACCCCAATGCTCATTGCAAGTTTCATCAAGGAAAAGGTAATACTACTGAAAAGTGTTTGAGATTGAAGGATGCAATCCATGACCTGATTGATGCTAATCAACTTCCTTTCCCTCCAGGGGGCAAGAAGCCCAACATTTAAACAGGTCCCCTTTCTGATGTTTTCGCTATCATGGGAGAAGAAGTTTCTTTTAATCCATCAATACTCATTTAAACTGTGAATGAACCACTACTAGAAGTTATATTTGTTTAAAACTGTGAAGAAGTGAATGGAATTTGGGATAGTGACGATGAAGACGTCTATCTCAAAGATATAGCATGTTCGTCTCTTGACACTAGGGAAGATGTTTGGGGTGACTTTGAGGTCAAGGTTCTCACCAGATTTGGACGGTTGCAAGAGCCTAGTCAACCTCCACCTCCACCATAATCACAACTAATAGTTGATCCTATCGACCCTGTGAACAACGATGTGATCAAACAATTACAAAAGACTAAAGTGGAAATGAGTGTATGGAAGCTTTTGGCCACCTCCCACTAGCATCAAAAGCATATGATGAATGCTCTGGTGAAAATAAGAGTTCATAATGATATGACTCCTCAAAGGTTGGTCAGCTTTCTCACTACTAATTTGCAAAGTACCAGTAATCTAATTTCCTTCTCTGACAAGGATTTGCCCTCGAAAGGGGACCAACATAACAAGGCCTTACACCTCACTGTGTTGTGTAGGTAAATGAATGTTCCTGTGAGCCTGGTTTATAATGGTTGCGCAATCAATGTATGCCCACTCCGCACTACAAAGAAGTTGGGCATAAAAGATGAAGAATTTATCCCCTCTACTTAAGGGATTCATGCTTACGATAATACTCGCCATCAAGCCGTGGGTACTATCATGCTAAATATAACTACTGGAGCCATCGAACGTCACACCAAGTTTCAGGTGGTGGACATTAAGGCTTCTTTCAATCTGCTGTTAGGACGTCCTTGGCTTCTTGAGCTAAAGGCGATTCCGTCATCACTTCACCAAAAGGTGAAAGCTATATTTAGAGGGATTCCAATCACCATTGATGCCTTCCCCATGCGCATTAAAGTTATTGATACTCCCATTATCCACTTCAAACATGACAAGGAAGATGAAGATCTCTGGGGGTTTTCGTTAGACAAAGTTCTCATGATCGAAGAAGAGGAGAAGTGTCACCTTGACTTTAATCCTTATTTGAACACCAATGTTAATGCCATTATGAAGAAGCAAGGGAATTTCCCTGGAATGACACTCGGACTCAAAAAGAAAATGCTGAACTTTAGGGCCATCTTTGTGCACCTAAGAAGGATACCTTTAGCTTAGGATTCAAGCCAACAAAAGAAGATATGAAACAAGCTCTCTTGAAAATGAAGGCTTTCAATAATGCTCGAACCATGAAGATGGAAATGGCCGTGGATCCATACCCCTTCACTCTCAACGACCAATACATCAAAGAAGGGGAAAACTTCCCATGCTATGAATTCCCTGAGTCTTTCGTCCATGATGGGAAGCGTGAGCTAGGTTTTGAGATGTTCCTTGATTGTGACTTTGTCGACGAAGGCGACGAGTTCTTCACAACTGAGAAACCAGCCAGTCCAAGCTCTGATGATATGAACAATAATCTTCTTTTTGTACTAGAAAAGAACGAACCCAATATTGCCTACAATGACGATTCTGAGCTCATTCAAGCTGTCATATCAAGTAAAGATTTTGACCCCTTTGAGTTAATCGTCCCGGCTGATGATGTCTAAAAGAGATGGCGCAAGACGGTGAAGATCATTACGCCAAGTGGAGAGAAGTTTGAAGTGACCACTATCGAAGGTCCTATGTTTGATAAATCTGAATTGTTTGGGTCCGTGTCCCAGTCTGAGTCTTTAGACGAGTCTTTAGGATCTGAGGCCGACCCCCTTTATACCATAGTGTCTAATGTAGTTCCCCTTAATGCTGAGTCTCTTGTTGAGTCTCCTCTTTCTATCCCAAATAATTCCGGCGAGGTCGCAGCTGACCTTGCCCTCCTTGATGTAATGAAATATGAGTTCAATGAAATGAGTACCTTTGTTTACAATGCGTGTCATTCCCCTAACCCTGATCAATATTGCTTTGCTAATGATAAAAATTACAATGAAATAATAAAAGCAATGGAAGAACACAAAAATAAAACTACAGTCATCGAAGATACAGAAAAAGTTAATATTTCCAATGATACGACTATTAAAGAAGTTAAAATTGGATTAACACTAAGTCAAGACGAACGCAAAGAGCTAATTAACTTTCTTAGTGAATTTGTTGATGTATTTGCTTGATCATACCAAGATATGCCAAGAATTGACAGGGATATAGCTCAGCATACAATACCGCTTATTCCAGGTATGAAGCGTGACAAACAAAAGCTGCGCCGTATGAAACCAGTTGTAGCTCTCAAAATCAAGGAAGAAATCAGAAAGCAATTGGCTGAAGGTTACATCAAAGTATCTATGTATCCGGAATGGATAGCTAATGTGGTTCCAGTTCCAAAGAAGGATGGAAGGGTCAGAATGTTGATTACAGGGATCTCAACAACGCAAGCCCAAAAGATGGGTTCCCTCTACCTCACATTGACATTGTGGTCGATAACATAGCGAACCATGCACTCCTATCATTCATGGACGGCTACGCTGGATATAATCAATATTAATGGCCGACGAAGACATGGAGAAAACCACATTCATCACACAATGGGGTACATATTTCTATACGGTAATGCCATTCGGGTTGAAAAATGCGGGTGCCACATATTAAAAAGAGTAGCCACAACATTATTACATGATATGATGCATAAAGAGGTGGAGGTGTATGTTAACGATATGATTGTCTAATCAAAAGATCGCCCATACCACATCATTGCACTTCGCAAATCCTTTGAGAGACTCCGCAAATATAATATGAGGTTGAATCTAGCAAAATGTGCATTCCAAGTTACATTAGGCAAGCCACTTAGCTCTGTGATCAGTTCTCAAGGAATCGAAATTGATCCCACAAATGGCTAAGCGATCATAGCCATGCCACAACCAAAGATTGAGAAGGAGATTTGGGGTTTTATCGGACGATTGCAATATGTAAGTAGATTCATATCCAAGCACAATGCGATATGTGAACCTATATTCAAGAGGCTCAAGAAGAACGTTCCAGTTACATGGGATGATGATTGTAAAAAAAGATTTCGACAAGATCAAAGAATATTTAGCAAACCCACCCATGCTAGCACCAGCAATGCCTGACTTTCCTCTTTGACTCTAACTTACGGTCACAAGAGAAACAATGGGGGAAATGCTAGCACAGGAGATCGAATGTAAGGAAAATGAAATCTACTACTTAAGTAAAAGCTTCACGGTTATGAAACAAGGTATACACCACTTGAGAAGTTGTGTCTTGCACTCGTGTGGGTTGCACAGAAATTAAGACATTGAATGGTCACTCATACAGTGCATGTTGTATCCAAGATGGACCCTCTCAAGTATTTGTTCAAAAAAGTAACACTCAATGGTAGATTATCGAGGTGGATAGTCAATCTTGCTCAGTTTCACTTAAAATTTGTACCACAAAAGGCTCTTAAAGGTTTTGCGATTTCTAACTTCCTAGAAGATTTCCCACTAGAAGAAGTTGAGAAAGAAGAAGAAGAGTATGATTTCCCCAATTAAGATCTACTCATGACCGAAGATTATAGCTGGATGCTCTATTTCGATGGAGCTTAGAACCAAAAGGGTTGTGGTGTGGGAGTCTAGCTCGTATTACCCAAAGAAGAACACATTCCAATTTCCATGAAGCTCGACTTTGATGTTACCAACAATGGTGCAGAATATGAAGCATGCATCTTGGGATTGGAAACAGTTGTGGCCCTTGGAATTAAGAAACTCATAATCTACGGCGACTCGTCAGTAATCATCAACCTGATCTCCAAAAGGTGGAAGGTGAGAAGTGAAAGTCTCGCTACGTATCAAGCTCATCTGGAAACTCTCACGGAGCAACTAGATGAAGTGGAATATACGTACTTGCCTAGAGAAGAAAACCAGTTTGCCGACGCACTGGCTAAATTAGCAATGTTGCAAATTCTAACAGACACAATCAGAATTCCATTGACCATAGAAAGATGGTATGAGCCAGATTATGTTCACGCACTTGATGATGAACAAGAAGCACAAGAAGAAGATGAAGAGCCATGGTATGCAGATATCCTTAATTACGTGACAAAGGGAGAATACCCTCCTAATACTGATAAAAGGGCATGTCATACTTTGAGGCTCCAGGCCTCACAGTATGTGCTCTCATAGGAGAACTCCACAAATGGACCGCTCAAGGGAGAAATCTCGTGCATAGCGAAGACTGAAGCGCGTAGAATAATGGAAAACCTTCACGCCGGAATATGTGGAACGCATATGAATGCCAAAGTCCAAAAGATTCAAAGACAAGGTTATTATTTGACTACCATGGAGAGAGACTATCACGAATACGTCAAGAAATGTGGCAAGTGTCAAGTCTACGCAAATTTGCAGCACGTTCCTCCTTCGCTTCTCTACACATATACTTCTCCATGGCATTTCTCTACTTGGGATATCGGCATCATTGGAAAGATAAAGCCACTAGGATAAGGGGGACATGAGTTCATCCTTGCACCAATCAACTACTTCACTAAATGGGTCAAAGTTGCCTCATATGCTAAGATAACAGCAAAACAAGTAGCTGAATTCATTGAGAAAAATATCATATGCCGCTATAGGGTACCTTATGAGATGATTAGTGATAATGGGACACATTTCCTAGCCGAGTGCGCAGAATTATTAAAGAAATATCATATCAAGCATCACTGGTCATCATCCTACAGGCTACAAACAAATAGTGTGGTTGAATCAGCCAATAAGAATGTGAAAACTATCATCGAAAAGATGACAGAAAATTACGAAGATTGTCCATGTAAGCTACATTTCGCCCTTTGGGATTATCGAACCTTTATTCGTACATCAACGGGGGCTACCCCTTTCTGTTTGGTCTATGGATTTTAAGCTGTACAACCAATAGAGCTCGAAATCCCTTCTCTCCGAATCGCGTTGGAAAGCCAACTAGATGAACTCAAGAAACCAACTTGGATCAACTCAAGAAATTTTAAGCGTAGTTGCATGGGTTTATGACTCGATAGAGCTAAGTTTGGCCTGACTACTTTAAAAAAAAAATCTTTCCTCCGTCGACCAAGTATAACACACAAGACAACAAAACGAAGCTAAAATCAAGAAAATCCTAAAGTAATAGCTATTGCGCCAGTTCAGCATCCACCGCTGCATGACAGAATACCCCGTGGCACGGCAAATAAAAAAAAAGAAAAGAAAAAAAATGCATCATGCTACGTAAGCATCCACCGCGCCGCGAGGATTGTTACCGTGTCACGATGGATTTTCCAGCAAAAATACAGCAAACATTCCCCGCGTCATGGTAAATGCTAGCGTGATGCGACAGTTTTTTCTGTGGCGCGGCAAACTCTGGACTTTGCAAGTTCTTTTATTTTATTGTTTTACGAATATTTGTTCAACGATTGTTATTATTCTTCCATTAAGTCCGACTTCTTGACTCGGATAATAATAAAAAAAAAAAGAAGTCATTGTAATTTTTATTTAAGGCGAAAATAAATACGCTATTATTATTGAAAAAAATGTGACTACAATTATTGGCATCATGCGTGATTGAGGGATTAGATAGTGTCGTTAGTCTACTAACCCTAATCAAATTTACAATTTATAATACCTAAACTACCCTAATACGAGTATAGGGGTAAGTAAAGGGTCGAACCCAAAAGGACTAAGTGTATCAATCTATGCTAATTAGACTACTAGGAAAGCTTGTGAGGTGAAGAGAGGTTCAACTAAACACTACTAAGAGCAAATAACTAAAACTAGGGAAAGCGGAATCCAATTACATCAATACATTCAATAACATCA
Source organism: Chenopodium formosanum (assembly GCA_024500155.1). NCBI lineage: Eukaryota > Viridiplantae > Streptophyta > Magnoliopsida > Caryophyllales > Amaranthaceae > Chenopodium > Chenopodium formosanum. The sequence goes on from CM044880.1 coordinate 25,261,639, forward strand.
TACAATTAGATGAAAATAACCTTGATTAGGAACAATTAACACGATTAACTCACTCTCGCGCAATTAAGCATGTTAATTATCCTACTAAACTAATTCACTCTCGTGCAACTAGCCTAGCAAAGGTATGGAAGAATTTAGGGCTCTCAACCAACTCACTCTCGCACAATCGATTGAAAGCACAATTAAAAGCATAGAATCAATTAGCTAGAAAGATTCTAATACATAAAAGCATCATCCATACACAATAATCAAGAAACAATTCCATACTAATCACAATCAATCATTCAATTTATTAACATGCCTTCATCCATTTCCCTAGAACAAAACCTAAGCTAACATAATGAACAAAAATATGGAAAACAAGGTAAAATAAAAATAAAAGCAAGAATCAAATAATTAAACTAATTAAACTACTCAAATCAACAAATAAATAAGCAAAAACAATAATAAATGAAAGCAATAAAGGTGAGAGAAAGTTAGGAAAACTCATTGAATTTATGAGAGGAAAAATCCACAAATTTGCTTCTTCAAAATCCCAAAAACTCCATGAAAAATCCAATCTTTCTCTCTCTAAACTACTCCTAAACTAGAGAGAGAAACTCCTAATCTAACCCTAAGAGAGAGAAAATAAAAGAGCTAAACTAATCTAATCTAATCTAGGGTAAATTAATGTTAAGTGAAAGTTGAAAGAAAAATAACCCCAAAAGGGTATTTAAGGCTAAATAAAATAAAATAAATAAAAGAAAACAAAATAAAGAAAAAAAAATAAAACAAAAGAAAGAAAAAGGAAATAGAAAAGGAAAATAAAAATAGAATAAAAGAAATTAAAACCCATAATTCCCCCAAATTCCCTTAGACCCACGATCTTCTTCTTGCTCGATTTTGGCTGCTCTGATTCGCATCACCTCCAACATTACGCAAGAAACCATCATAATCACCACCGTCAATCCTCATTGTCATCAATCAAGCATCAATCAAGGCCGTCCGATTCTCATTAAAATCACGTGAAAAGCTCGTGATTGACCCACGAATGCGCGCCCGCACAGAAGACGCACACAGGTCGCGCAAAGCTTCTGTCTCGAATCTAAATTTGGACTCCAATTGTGTGCGCTTTCTGACAGGGCTGCGCGGCCGCGAATTGGGGCTTGAGATGGTATGAGTTGCGCGGCTATGAGGTAAGTAACTTGGTGGTTATTTGGGTGGTTATTGTTGGTTTAATTGGTTGTTGTGGGGGCGGGTTAGAGGTGGTAATTGCTGGCGGTTTGGTGGTGTTGGTTGGGAGGTGACGGTGGTGCAGGGGTGGTTTAATTGGTGCGAATTGGTGAAGTGGCGAATTAGTTGATGATTGTTGTTGTTGCGAGTGAAAAAAGGGGAAGGGCGTGGTTCAGGTGGTTGCGGTTTTGAGAGGGCTGAGAGGTGGTGTTGAAGGTGCGATTGGTGGTGGTTTGGTGAGTGTAATTGAAGGTGTGTGGTGGTAAGTGGTGAGCTGCGAATTATTGCGGTTTGGTGATGTTGGGTGGTTTCGGTGCGATTGGGAGGAGCAGGGGGCTGCTGTAATTGGCGGTGGTGAGATGGAGCAGGGGTTGCTGCTGGTTGTAATTGATGTTGCTGTTGGTGTTGTTTGTGTTGTGGCTGGTGGAATTGAAAGGGAGAGCAGGGAGCAGGGGAGAAGGAGAGTTGGAGCAGGGGAGTTGTGTGGTGGAGGTTAAGGGATGGTGTGGTGATGGTTAAGCTGGCAGCAGGGGTGTTGCTTGGAAGCTTTTGTGCCTCGAACCTTGGACTTTGAGCTCGAACATGACCTTGAAACCCGATCGACCACGGACCCGAAAACACCTACAACCAAAAACAACACGAGGGGAAATCGGAAGATAAAATAAAATGAAGTAAAATAAAATAAAATACGAAACTAAAATAAACAAGAAAACGAGATAAAAAGAGAAAATATTAAAAATAAAAACTAACAACTTAAACTACAAACATTAAAAGTAAGAAAAATAAAATAAAACACGAAAATAAACTAAAAACTATAGAAAATTACAAAAATACTCAAAATAAAGATCAAAGACGAGAATAATAAAATAATAGAAATAAAGGATATAAAAGGTGAAATTATTGGAAAATAAGCCGGAATACGACTCAATAAACACCCTAAAAGTGACATAAAAGTCACTTATCAATGCGCCATATTTAAAAATTAAAAATTTAAATCATATAAGCAAAGAAATATTGATCTAATCCTTCTTCACTTTAGGAACCTCCTTCTCTTTTTCAAGTAGGTCAGCCTTTCACCATTAATGTGTCTTTTGTAGCCCAAACCGTCACACCTCTAGTTGAACCTTCACCCCTTTAACCTTTCTTAGAACTCTTTGATTGCTTCTCTCTATACACCATCTTTTCCTTACCCTTTCCTTTCACATAATTCTTCTTTTTAGGAATTATAGGAGTGTTAAACTCAATTCGTTGTGTTCTTGGACATAGACAATCTTTAGGAGGTGCCTTCTTACTTCCAAGACGTCCCTTCACATCAAAGTTGCGTGATCCGACTCGATCCCTTCTACTTCTAGGATTCAACCATGTCTTCAAATCCAATAAGTCTCGTACTTATGAACATTACTTTCATGCAATGATAATTCACGAAGACTAACGTTATAGCGTGGAACTACTTGTTCAAGTCCAAATTGTCGCATCAATAGAGAAGGACGATAAAAAGTTTCCACCAAGGCACCACCCACCGAACGTAAAATTCTCTTTTAGCGAAGAAGACCTTCCAATCATCATATGACATGTTTGCATGGTAATTCTTCTTCCTATAGACCAGATCATTGGGACCACATTTTTCAATATCGTCGGGGGATTCAAAAAGTTCTAAACGCTCCATCAACCAAATCTAAAAAAAAAAATGAATAAATAAAAATAAAAATTGCAAAAACCACCATGACACGGTAGAATGCACCGTGACACGGTGCCTGCTATGTGTCACTGGGGCTAATCAGGGTGCGAATTTATCTGCAACAGTACTAGAGAGCCCTTCCTAATGGGTTTATGGTAAGATTTTGCTTCTTCAAGGCCACGCAATGTTTATCTTAGGCAAGTAGGCATAGGAGATCTCCCAGGTTCAACATGTTCAAGCACAGATGCTAAACAAGCATGTCCTACCCTACCGTTTGCAAACAAAAGCTTGCTAAACATGCAAAAAATAAAATCCCTTCTACGGTACACATGATAAGACTCAGCGACAAGACGATTGAAATACAAATTTGCAAGCTTTTCTAGATCTACTTCATTACCACACACAATTTTATTTAAATCTGGATCTGTCAGATTCTCATGGCGTTCAAAGTCTTGGTAATAATACTCACGTAGGGCAGGCATTGCAATGAGATTTCTGGCAAGAAAAACAAAGATGGCACGAATTCCTTCGGCAGGGGATAGATTTCATCATAATCAAATTTGAAACAATGAGTTTTAAGACTCCAATAATCTAAAGTTGCCCTAAGAAAATCATGTTCAACTGCTACATGCCTTAAGGCTAATAAGCCTCTAATATGAAACAATTCCAGCTCTCTTTTGTCTGCGTTGGTCAAAGAATAGGACCAGTCACGCAATGTATTATCAAAATTGTGAGAAATTTGAAATTCTAATGTTTAGTAATTATGCATATCACGAATAGACTGGTCCTATTTTATAGCCAAAATGCTTGGAAACACTCAAAATCTATCTTTTTATGCGCGCAAACTACACTGTTGTAGAATACGCGTACCGTGACACGGGAAATCACACCGTGTCACGAGAATTTGTGCCGCAACACGGCATGTTCTTCCTTGACACGGTATACATTGTTGTGTCGCGGTGCCTACGCGTTTCCATATTTTTATCCTTTCCGTATTTTTAGAAAGTTCCATTCCTAATAAAATTCTCCATTTATTTTATTTTTTATTTTTATTTATTTTTTATTGTCTTTATTATTATTTTATTTTATTTTTATTTTTATTTTGCTTTTTATTTTGGGGAAGTTGTAAAACTTGTACCATTTTTATTTCTTTTTTCGTTTGGGAGGAAATTGCAAAATTTGTCCCCTTTTTCATTTTCATTTTCTTTTGGGGAAAATTGGTATCCTCCACTTACGATTTTTTTTTTTTGTGTCATTAATAAATACACAATCACACAATGAGTCTCAAGCACACACTAATACACACTAATAAAAGCATAAACTGTTAATAAAATACACAAAGTGAGTCATGATGCATAAGTAATTTCAAGTGTCACAAATCAAAGTACATAATAAAAACCCTCGGTAAAAAATCTTCAGAACTAGAAGAGTTAGGATCAGTGTCATCTTCAGCATGCGAATACGGGAACGGTGGGCCAAAGAGTCCTTCCATCATCCGGGTACGAGGAGTAGTATCCCTACTAGTCCCTATAGCTCCAGTAGCAGACAAACTCAAAGCAGGACCTGTGCAACAGGGAAACGATGTAGGCTGACTCCAAGAGGTAGGAAGCGCCGGTGCAGGCATCTTCCAAGACAATGGTACTAAAAACAAGTCCTGCTTTAGTGGGGGCAGCGCCCTAGAAAATGGAACTGAGTATAAACCCTGATCCATATGAGTAATGACTGGCCTGAACTCGGGCTGTGAAGGCTAGGAAGTTGAAGGTCACTGCCACTGAAAATGCTAGAATGGCTGAGAAGGCTGAGGTTGCTGCCACTAAGCCTCCTAAAACCGTTGAGAAGGCTAAGGCTGCCGCTGAGACTGAGAATGCTGACGAACCTCAGGAGATCATCTGTCGCGACTAGGCTCCCCCTCATTCGAGTATTTGTGCCTCGAACACGAGCGAGACCTCCGTCGCTCCTGAAAGACAAAAACTGAAAAGATTTCAATAGTGAAAGATAGAACAAATGGTAAATATGGGAAAAAAGGTGAATATACCTCGAGAACATTGCTAGAAGCGCCCCGACAACTTGCACTACATCGAAGCTTGATGATGCAGTACTTTAAAGCGTCAACCAACTTCATAAACCCCATCATATTCGAGTGCGTAGGCTGAAAACAAAGAAAAATCAGTAATAAGCGGTATTAAAAAGGATGAATAACGTGTCAAAAAGCTTACCAACTAAAACACATAAGGCAGAGACTCCTGTGCATGTCTAAAACCCTATAGCGGATCAGTAATATGATCCTCAGTAATACCGATCGGCCTCGGGTAACGGACATATTAAGGCGGGACCTCAATCTTCCCCCTACGATGAGCAGTCGTTCATGAATAAAAAGTTATACCGCAAGTGCACGGTTTTGTTGTTGGCAAAGACTTAGCAAATACGGGTCGAATCCCACAGGGAGACAAGTTCTATTAGTTTTTTCCCAATTATTGTAAACTATTTCAATAAACAAAGAGTGGCTTGATAATTAATTAACTAAAGTATGACAATAATAAAAATAAGGTTGCTCTCGATAATAAAAATCTAGGGCAAACGTTCAGTCCACCATGCTTATACCAAACCAAGAAATGCAAACAATCCATTAATAAACAAATTAGGTTGAATAATTAAAGCACTTATTAATCCTACGGTCGGGAATTAACACTTACGAATTAACATATGTAGTTCAGTCGCTAACATAATCAAATTCGCCAATTGTAATTAAGCCTCTAAAAATATGATCTTTCAATTCTAATTTTTATTAGCTAAATAAATAACTCATGATATTGGTCAATTACATGAATCAAACAATAAAGAACAAATCAATTGGAATTATTCAAACCCTAATTCATAAATTTATAAATAATTAAGCACAAATAACCTTGGTATAAACATAGCTTCCCTCACTTAATCCTAGAAAACGACTACTCACTCATAATTGAAATAAAAATAACAAAAGAGATAAATAAACTTAAATTCAATATTAATCAAATAAATAAAGAATGAAAAGAATAATTGAAATACCTCGATGATTGAATTAATGAGAAATGAAAAGCTAGGGTTCAATAATGGAGAGAAAGAAAACTAAGAAGCGTTTAATCTAGAAAAATAAAGCATAGGAGAGGAAAATAAAATCCCTCAAGTATTTATATTCAAGTCTAATTCTAAGCTAATTAAAATAAAAATAAATAAATAAATAAATGCCTAGGCTACAATATTATTGGAAGGTAGATGATGATATGGCAACAAATATAGTCTGTAGAGCGATAACGTGAAAAGGAGTGAAGACTTAAGGTCGCTCGTGGCTCAAAAACGCTGCTCAACCACTCGACCAGACCCGCGGCCGCAGGGTGGTTCCCGCGCCCTGGCAGTGGCGGCAGCGGCATCGGGTGGCCGCAGGACAGACCCGCAGCTTTATCCCTCGGGTGGCTGACTGCATTGCTTAGATTCAAACGCTCATAACTTCTGTTCTAGGAATATTCTTGGGGCGTGCAACCTATCATTGGAAACCTCTTCAAGTTTAGTTTCCATTGCAACTTGAATCACTTCATTTGGATATGTAGAACTTGATATAGGGTCAAAACAATGAGCAAAGGTCATTTTTGGACACCTTGCAAGCCTTCGTTCTTCTCCGTTTCTAACTCGAATTCGGTTCCGTAAGGTCCATAGCGACTTTTGTGGATGATTTTTTCATTTTCCATGCATGGAATCCTTAGAACCAACATCCACGAGCATAAATCTCTCGATCAATGAACTCGATCCATCGATTTCCATTCAAATATCATCTGAATCATCTCTGAAAACTTCGAAAGCTTCCAAAAATACAAACGGAGCGTAATAGAGCGACATATAATTACTTATGCATACATGACTCCAAAATCGACTAAGAAGACTATGAAAAAGCTCTTAAACTAGAATAAACGTACCTAAATAAAACTATATAAATATGATTTATCAAATTCCCCTAAGCTAAAGTGTTGCTTGTCCCTAAGAAACACTAGACTCATGAAGGAGAAATAAGACAAACAGGACTTCCAGGGAACAAGAATAAGACCGACTCGACTCTTGAGCAAACTATCAAACCAAAGTTAGCGAAACTGAAATCTGGCTCGGATACATATAGAACCACGTAGCACTCATAATCTTCCAATGAACTCTCAAATCTAGAAGCCACAAACAGTCTCTTTCCAAGCTAGTCTCCGCCGATTTCCTATAGATATGTTGAAGTTTAGCACGAGAGGTGCCCTACCAGTTAAGGTTATAACAAACACTCAACCTATACCATGTCAGCTCGGAATGCAACAAATACTCTTTAACTTTGACTCAAAACTCATTTCACTCAATCATAACTTATGCACGAAGATCAAAAGGTCTTTATGAGGGTTGTAATGGGGCTAGGATGAGAGGTAGGATAAACAATTTGGGAAATGTGAGAGGTGAGCTAGTTAGGAGAATGAAAATGATAGTCCTCAATAACAACACAATTGAATGCATGTAAAAGATAATCTTGTTTAGCATCTTGCCTCCCCATACACCATAAAGATCAAAAAAAAAATCACAATACACCAAAGTGATTTAATATCCTCTTCTTCCCTTCTTTGTTCAACCTTCCTTTTTTTTCATTATTCTCTTATTATTTTATTATATACCCATTTATTCTGCTTTTTTTTTTCTCTTCTTTTTGTTTTTTTTTTTGTTTTTAATTTTTTCTCTTTTTTATTTTTTATACCTTTTTTATTTTTTTTTCTAAATCAATGGACAACGTTTGAAGCTATATATTGAGGGTGCTTTTATCGGCAAATTGGAGACTATTTATCTCTCCGATCCACCAATTGATGCTTGAAATAGAGGTAGGAAGTCAAGCTCACGACTTTAAAAGAGCACTTATCGGGAGGTAACCCGATTTCTTATTTCTTTTATTTATTTTTAGTTTTCTTATAATTTTATTTTATTTTATTTTATTTTATTTATTTTTTATTATTTTATATTTTTTCTTCCAAACATCTTAGTTTATTAATATTTTATAATTTTAGTTTATTAGTTTTAGTTTTCTTATTTATTTTTTTTAGTTTTCTTTGATTCACTAACATTTTTTTTCTCTTTGTTTTTTTTAGTGAAGGCCTTAAAAAAAACTGCAGCAACAAAAAAAAAAAACCAAAACCCCACCCGCGGCCCTGTCCCGCGCCCTCCCCACCCCTCTCCGCAGCCACTGCCAGCCCGCAGGCCAGCCTGCGGCAGCGGATTTTGGCGAACCCACCCAACAAAAAAAAGGAAGAGAAGAGAGAAGAATGTACAATACCCCACCCCCTCTCTCTTTCTCCTCTCCCTCGCCACCTCCACCACAACCGCACCCACCACCGTCGCCCCACCCCTCCGGCGACCACCACCCACTGAACCTCCACCCTCCTATCACCATAATCCTTCTCTTCCTTTTGAATTTCATAAACCCTAAGTTTTCCAATTGATTTAGGGCTTTTGAAATTACAAGTTGTGTGGCATCAAATTGGGAATTTTGGAGGTATCCTTGGACTATTATAGGAGATTTGACACATTTTTTATGCACAATTCTCATTGTAGAGGTATAAATTTCAAAATTTTCATCTCTTACTATTCTACAATTGTGCTAATTCTTGAGTTTTAACCTTTTTATCATCTATTTTCCCAAGTTGGTGTGGTAGTATTGATTTTGTGTATAATTTTTGTGTGGATTGGTTGTGAATTATTTTGGGTGAAACATATTTGGCTTTGGATTATTCTTGTTCATTGGTTTGTGTTTTTGTTGATTAAATTTCTCATCACTTTCACCATGAGGACAAGAACACGAACCTCTTCGGCACCTAAGCCAATCTATGACCCCAACGCATATTCTCGAAAAATCACAAAAAAAACCACCGACCAAACCCACAAAACGACCTACACAATCTAAGCCAACCTCTAAAACCTCCACACCTAAAGCACCATCTAGATTCCAACCTATTCCCCCATCACCATCAACTCCACTTTCTTGGTTAACCGAGTCTCAAAAACAATGTGCAAGGAAGCTCAAAGATCAAACCATGGGACACACTCTTTACTTTTCTCTCTTAAATGCGAAAAACCCTGGGTTTGAGTTGTTCTTTGATAGCATTGCAATAACACATGGATGGAGTAAGGTCCTTCGTATTGATCAAGATATATGTCCATCACTTGTCATTAAATTTCTTGCCTCACTTGATGTCTAATCAAATAAGGGAGATGTGGTATTTTCTTTGGATGGAGACGAGCGCATTATGTCGTGGGACGATGTGAACATGGCTTTTGGATGGCCGAATAAAGGTGTCATGGGTCCGAAAGAGTTTATGAAATTCAAGGAAAGTCCAAGCTACTCTCTCTTCGACTCGAGCACTTTTTGGAAACAAATAACAGGTCGAACAGATTGGGAGTCCGGTGTTAGCAAATCTAAATCTATTGGTTGTCCAACTCTTCGCATGCTACATCGATTTACACTTCAGTTATTTCGACCCAAGAGTGAGGCCGGTCAGGTGACTACATTGGACTTTAAATTTCTATGGTGGGTCACTAGATCTCATGAAAATGCAACCCTTAATCTCGCAAAATTCCTCATTGAAGCATTTTTATGGGAGCGGGATCTGAAGAAGGGTGATATTTCCATGGGTGGATTTGTTTCCGTGTTGTGTGCGACATTATATGTTGATTAAAAAAATAAAGAGACATTTGAATCCACCAACTACATCAATTAGGCTGCAATGGACAGATCTGGTTGGCCTTTTCACCAGTCCAAGGGTCGATATGTTCGGTTTATTAAGGGTTCCCGAAGTTCCGATGCAAGGTTGGTGTACGACATTTTCCCGAATGATGCACCCCACGATGCAATTAGTCTAAGTTGGAAACCACGTGAGATCACCGAGAGAATAGAGGTACATGGTGAAGTGCAACGTACTTTCCCTTGTTCACATTGTCAATCGGTGGCCACTAGAACAAATAGCCAGGTGGTTGAAGATACCTCTCATTCTCGCCCTCCACCATCCTCTAGTAACCCAACTTCTAGTTCTACGATAGCTCCACTAACTCTTGATGAGCTACTGAAAATTTTTATGGATTCTTGTCTTTCTTTTAAGGATTCAGTTCTTACACGAGTCACCACCATTGAAGGACAGGTACAGGATCTAAATGTTGTGGTTCGTGATTTGCGTCGCCATGTTGGAGTTCCTAGGGCCACTGTTTCTGCTGTTGTCACTGCTACCATACCTAATGGTAGTAGCGAGTCCCTTTGAGTGAGCCATACCTTTCCTTTCTCCTTTGTATGCTTGTACACAATGAAGATATTGTGCTTCATTCTAGATTGGGGGAGGGATACTTATCTTTAATTGCTTTCATAGTGTAGTTTTTATTGCTTTCTTAGGACTATTTTACGGTTTGTACCATTCATTAGGAGTGGGAGTTTACGTGCAACGACAAAAATGTATTTCTTTCTTAGTTTAGTTGTGCTTTTTATTAATGTATATTTGTTCCTATCTTACATTTGTTTGACTTCCAACCGTGTGCGGATTAGATTAGAATCTCTTGAGCTTCTTCTCATCATAGTTATGATTTTGAAATTCGGTCAGTGTGCTTTATACGTTGATAACTGCGTAGCAATGTAGCTTGCGATTAATAGGTTTGTGGTAAGATGTTTTGCTCTTTTTGAGTCTAGCTAGTCGAGATTTTGTAGACCCCAAGCCATGTGAGTTTTTGAAACCTGATTGATTGACTATCACATTTATAACAGTCTATATTTTTTTATGTGTGATAGTTCTTGGTGCAACATTGATCTTGATTTTGCCTTAAGACTCGTAGTAATTCGGTTGTGATGAGTGTACGATTAAAATGATAAAGGTCTTTATTTTTCTTAATTTGAGCCTCCAAAAGTTATTTTTGTACATTTGCTGCTTAATTGTTACCCATGTTGAGCTTTATCCTTCATTAAATTAGCCATATTAAAAGCCTTCGGCCTCAATTGGTTACTATTCCCAAGTCTAGCATAGGAGAGTGGTCTATTTGTGATTTGTGATTTTTATTTGGCTAAATATTTGGTTCATGGTGCAATAAAGGAGATTTTGAAAAAAAAAATAAATAAAAAAAAATAAAAGAAATAAGAAAACTAAAAATAAATAAAAGAAATAAGAAATCGGGGTTACCTCCCGATAAGTGCTCTTTTAAAGTCGTGAGCTTGACTTCTTACCTCTATTTCAAGCATCAATTGGTGGATCGGAGAGATAAATCATCTCCAATTTGCCGATAAAAGCACCCTCAATATATAGCTTCAAACATTGTCCATTTATTTTGAATTTTGTGTTGTTTTTGCTAGCAACCTCAATGGCTCCATATGCTTTGACATCGGTAACTGTGAAAGGCTCGGACCATCTAGACTTAAGCTTTCCAGGAAAGAGCCGAAGTCTCGAGTTATAAAGCAAGACCTTGTCGCCAACCTTGAACTCTCATTTCTGGATCATCTTATCATGAAACTTCTTCGTTTTCTCTTTGTAGAACCTATGATTCTCATAACCTATCTCATCTAGCTCGTTCAATTGAAGAAGTCTCGCTTCACCGGCCTTTTCTAGTTATAAATTAATCTCCTTGACATCCTATTGTGAAAAATATTCCATTTCGACCGGTAAATGACAAGCTTTGCCATACACCAACCGATATGGAGTTGTCCCTAATGGAGTCTTGTAAGCCGTTCGCAATGCCCACAATGTATCATCCAACTTCAATGACCAATCTTTCTGGGACTTGTTGACAACCTTTTCAAGGATTTTTTTGACTTGTCAATTAGATACCTTAACTTGGTCGCTCGTTTGAGGATGATAGGCCAAGCTAACCTTGTGAGTAACTCCATGTTTCTTAAGAAGAGCCTTAAAAGTTCGTTGATTGAAATGAGAACCCCCGTCACTAATAACAACTCTTGGGACTCCGAAGCGCGGAAATATGATCTTTTAAATAGCTTCATAACGACTTTTGAATCATTAGTAGGCGACGTAATAGCTTCGACCCACTTGGTGACATAGTCAACGGCAACCAAAATGTATCGATTCCCTCAAGAAGAGGGAAATGGTCCCATAAAATCAATGCCCCAGACATCAAAAGGCTCGACCTCAAGAATCCCATTTTGTGGCATCTTTTGCCTCTTCGATATATTTCCCGTTCTTTGACACTCATCACATGCATTACAGAAGGCACGAGCATCCTTGAATAATTAGGGCCAATAGAAACCACATTTAAGCACTCTGTAGGCAGTTGCAGTAGAACCAAGATGCCCACAAGAAGGAAGATTATGGCAATGATGAAGGACACCATGAGTATCCCAATCTGCTACACATCTCCGAAACATCCCGTCAGAACACTTACAATACAAGTGAGTGTCATCCCAAAAGTACCGCTTGGCGTCATGGTAGAACTTCTTGTGTTGTTGGTAAGTCAAATCCGAAGGTTGTGAACCACCTACCCAAAAATTAGCATAGTCAGCATACCATGGAGATACATAAGAAACAGGGAATAAATGATCATCGAGGAAAGAGTCATTTATAGGGCTATCTGAATCGAGAAAGGTAATCCGCAACAACGTTCTCGGCACCCTTTTTATCTCGGATCTCTAAATCGAACTCTTAAAGGAGTAAAATCCATCGAATGAGCTTCGGTTTAGCCTCTTTCCTTGCTAGGAGATACTTCAGAGCGACATGGTCAGTGTGGACAATTACTTTCGAACCAATGAGGTAAGTTCGAAACTTGTCAAGAGCATACACAATAGCTAGGAGCTCTTTCTCAGTGGTGGCATAATTCATCTAAGCCTTATCAAAGGTTTTACTAGCATAGTAAATGGCATGCAAAACCTTGTTCTTTCGTTGTCCAAGCACGGCTCCCACAGCATAGTCACTCGCATCACACATGATCTCGAATGGCAAATCCCAATTCGGAGGTTGTATGATAGGAACAGTTATCAATGCCTCCTTAATCCTTTTAAAAGACTCCATACAAGCATCAGTAAACTCAAATGTGGCATCCTTAAGGAATAATTAAGTGAGGGGTTTCGCTATTTTTAAAAAACTTTTATAAATCGGCGATAAAACCCTGCATGACCAAGAAAACTTCTCACTCCCTTGACATTCACGGGAGGGGGAAGTTTCTCAATCACCTCAATTTTTGCTTTGTCAACGTGGATGCCACGGTCAGAAATAAGATGACCAAGTACCACTCCTTCATTGACCATGAAGTGGCACTTTTCCCAATTCAAGACCAAAAAGACATCTATACAACTTTTAAGCGCCTTAGAAAGATTATGCAAGCACATATCAAAGTGAGAACCATAAACACTGAAATCATCCATAAATACCTCCATGATGTTCTCAATGAAATCAGAGAAAATAGCCATCATACACCTTTGAAACGTCACTGAGGAGTTACACAACCCAAATGGCATTCTGCGTAAGCAAATGTACCATAGGGGCATGTGAACGTTGTCTTCTCTTGATCTTCCGGATGAATGTGAATCTGAAAGAAATCTGAATATCCATCCAAATAACAGAAAAAACTATGTTTTGCTACTCTTTCAAGCATTTGATCTATGAAAGGTAAGGGGAAGTGATCTTTCAAGGTGGTTGTATTCAACCTACGATAATCGATACACATACGCCAACCTGTGACAACACGAGTAGGAATTAGTTAATTCTTATCATTTTTAACAACAGTTGTCCCCCCTTTCTTAGGAACGACTTGTAATGTGAGATGGGGTAGATGATGCCCGCGTCAAGAAGTTTCGTTACCTCTTTCTTCACCACCTCTTTCATATTAGGATTCAATCAACGTTATGGTTGGATGCAAGGGCAATGATTCTCTTCCAAATTGATTCTATGCATACAAAAATTAGGACTTATCCCTATAAGATCTTCAATGTTATACCCGATTCCCTTTTTATGCATGCAAAGCACAGTCAAAAGCTTAGAAACTTGGCTATTATGGAGTTTAGCAGTAACAATTACAGGGAATTCCTCATTATCATCAAGAAATTCATATTTAAGATGAGAAGGCAAAGGTTTTAACTCTACCTTTTTTACTTGTGACTCAGAAGTAGAAAAAATATTTTCCATTACCTCGAACCCCTCAATGTTAGGGGCATCTAAGTCACGAATTAAGGAGTCAATCTCTGCATCTCCTTCTCCTTCAAAGACGTCTAGGGTGAGAACAGCTTCTAATGGATCATTAGCTAACTCACGAGGCATATCATCTCTCACAATCTCATCAAGAACATCAATCTTGCAACAAGTATTCTCAAGCATAGGCGACTTCATCGCATTGGTTAGATTAAAATTCACTGTATCATCACCAACAGACAAAGTAAGGGACCTAGACTTGACATCAATAACAGTACTCGCAGTACACAAGAAAGGTCTACCTAAAATGATCGGGATATAACTATCCTCCTCCATATCCAAAACTACAAAGTCAACAGGAATGAAAAATTTCCCAACCCGAATGGGGACATCCTCCAAAACTCCTAAAGGGTATTTTATAGAATGATCTGCCATTTGCAAAGTGATTTGTGTGCATTTTAAAGTTCCCATATTCAACCTGTTACAAACACAAAGAGTCATAACAGACACACTAGCACCTAAGTCAGATAAAGCTTTATCAATGAATAATGCACTTACATGACATGGGATGGAAAAACTACCAGGGTCCTTAAGTTTTGGTGGGGATTTATTTTGCAATATAGCACTACACTCTGCAGTTAGAGCGACTATTTCTACACCACAAAAGTCTTTCTTCTTAGTAATCATTTTCTTTAAAAACTTTGCATACATTGGAACTTGAGAGACCAAATCAGTAAAAGGAACAGTTACCTCAAGGTTCTTGACCATAGTCAAGAACTTACCAAATTGTTGATCTACCTTGTTCTTTTGAATCCGATGTGGGAATGGTAGCTTTGGCTCGACAGGTGGAGGCTCGTAACCTTTCTTTTTCTCTTTCTTAGAATCACTTGCTTTAGCTTTCCCATCTTTTGAGGTGGGAACATCATCCATGGCCTTCTCTGCAACCTTACTCTTATCCTTCTCAAGATTTACATCATCAATAGGCATTTGGGGCCCCTCATAGCTAACACCACTACGAGTAATGATAGCATTGGCGGTCTCCTTAGGGATAGGCTGTTCTGGTAAGTGGCCCAGTTGCCTTTGGATATTGGTAACTGCGACTTGCGCGATTTGGTTCTCCAAATGCTTTGTCGTATTTTTTAACTCCTTAATGATATCTTCAGTGTTTTGCTTTATGGATGTCATCATTCTCATGAGGTCAGACATAGTCGGCTCTTGAGTGCTAGCATTTCCATGAGTAGGTTGTTGAGGTGGTCTATTGAAACCCGGAGGAGCATGATGAGAGGTCCCTTGTTGATTGGGTGGAGGCCTTGTAACATATTGTTGAGGTTGAGGGTTCTGAGGCTGTGACCACTGTTGCTGAGGTTGAGGATTTTGAACATTGTTGCTTTTATATGAAAAGTAGGGATTATTCCTCCAACCTGGATTGAATGTGTTAGAATATGGGTCATTTGGTTGCCTTTGTTGAAAGGCATTCACCTGCTCCATTTGATTGGTATCTTGAGAATTCTGAGCACATTGATATCCAAGGTGACTCTGTATGCCACACAATTCACAAAAAAATTAGTTTGCAGAGGTTGAGAAGACATAGCATTAACAGATACAAGAGAGGAGTCCTGAGTGGCCTGTAACACATCAATCTTTGGAGTTAATTGAGCCATCTGAGAAGTCAAGATTGAATAGGCATCAACTTCTATCTTCCCTTTCTTTGCTCGCTTTCTTGGAGAAGAGAAATGATTGGCTGCAAGATATACAAGGAAATTATACCCTTCCTCAATTGTCTTGACAAGGAAAACACCACTTGCGGCAGAATCAACAATACATTTAGTCTCGGGTTCTATTCCGTTATAGAAAATACGAACAAGATTCCACTTCTCAAAATTGTGATGCGGGCATGATCGTTGAAGATCTAAGAATCTATCCCATGCTTCCCTAAGAGATTCCCCCTACTCTTGAGAAAATGTTGATATTTGATGTCGAATCTTTTGAGTTTTTTCAGGAGGAAAATATTCTTTGAGGAATGCTTGAGAAATCTTGCTCTACTTCGTCTCCTCGACAGTGTTCAACCACTTTTGAGCTCTATCACGAAGGGAAAATCCAAACAACATCACCTTCAATTGAGGTTGAGTGACTGCTTTGTGATGAACAGTGGAGCATAATTGTTGAAATCGCTGCAAGTGATTAATTGGCTCTTCAGTAGGATGACTGCTAAACTAATTTTGTTGGACCATACTAAGCAATGCGGGTTTAATTTCAAATTTCTCTACAGTGATTGCTGGCATTTTAAGACCTGTTGGAATGCCAACTTGAGATAGTACTCCGTAAGAATTAAGAGACCTATTATCAGTCATCTCTTTGCGTGTGTCAGACTGTGTTAGAGAGCTCTTCTGCGAGTGGGTCTTTTTCTGCTTCCCTTTCCCTTGTTTTTTGAGTTGCCTAAGGGTCTTTTCTAAGTCCGGATCTGTAGGGATCAAACCACCTGTTCGTTTTGACCCGAGAATAAACAAAAAGAAAAGAAAGCAATGAGAATGTTCCAATTGAAACTAGAAGTTCCAATAGGACAATAAAATAGTTCAAACAATCAAACTAAAACTAATAGAATCTAGCCGTCTCCCCGGCAACGGCGCCAAAAACTTGATGAATAAAAAGTTATACCGCAAGTGCACGATGTCTGTTGTTAGCAAAGACTTAGCAAATACGGGTCGAATCCCACAGGGAGATAGGTTAGCTTAGTTTTTGCTTAATTATTGTAAACTATTTCAATAAACGAAGAGTGGTTTGATAATTAAATAACTAAAGTATTACAATAATAAACATAAGGTTGCTCTAAGATAATTAAAATCTAGGGCAAACGTTCGGTCCACCATGCTAATAACAAACCAAGAAATGCAAACAATCCATTAATAAACAAATTAGGTCGAATAATTAAAGCACTTATTAATCCTACAGTCAGGAATTAACAATAACGAATTAACATATGTAGTTTAGTCCCTAACATAATTAAATTCGCCAATTGTAATTAAGCCTCTAAAATTATGATCTTTCAATTCTAATTTTTATTAGCTAAATAATTAACCCATGATATTGGCCAATTACATGAATCAAACAATAAAGCACAAATCAATTGGAATTATTCAAACCCTAATTCATAAATTAATAAATAATTAAGCACAAATAATCTTGGTATAAACATGGCTTCTCTCACTTAACCCTAGAAAACGACTACTCACTCATAATTGAAATAAACAAAACAAAAGCGATAAATAAACTTGAATTCAAAATTAATAAAACAAATAATGAACAAAAAGAATAATTGAAATACCTCGATGATTGAATTAATGAAGAATGAAAAGCTAGGGTTCAACAATGGAGAGAAAGAAAACTAAGAAGCGTTTAATCTAGAAAAATAAAGCATAGGAGAGGAAAATAAAATCCCTCAAGTATTTATATTCAAATCTAATTCTAAGCTAATTAAAATTAAAATAAATAAATAAATAAATAAATGCCTAGGCTACAATATTATTAGATGGTAGATGATGATATGGCAACAAATAAAGTCGGTAGACCGATGACGTCAAAAGAAGTGAAGACTTAAGGTCGCTCGTGGCTCCATAACGCTGCTCAACCACTTGACCAGACCCGCAGTCGTAGGGTGGTTCCCGTGCCCTAGCAGTGGCGGCAGCAGGCATTGGGTGGCCGCAGGACAGACCTTAGCTATATCCCTCGGGTGGCTGACTGCATTACTTAGTTTCAAACTCTCATAACTTCTGTTTTAGGAATCTTCTCGGGGCGTGCAACCTATTATTGGTAAGCTCTTCAAGTCTAGTTTCCAGTGCAACTTGAATCTTTTCATTCCGATCTGTAGAACTCGAGTTATGGTCAAAACAGTGAGCAAAGGTGATTTTTGGACACCTTGCAAGCCTTCGTTCTTCTCCGTTTCTAACTTAAATTCTCTTTTGTAAGGTCCATAGCCACTCTCGTGGATGTTTTTTTTCATTTTCCATGAATAGAATCCTTAGAACCAACATCCATGAGCATAAATCCCTTGATCAATGAACTCGATCCATCGATTTCCATTTAAATATCATCTGAATCATCTCTAAACATTTCGAAAGCTTCCAAATGACTATGGAATCACCTGAAACATTAAGAAAAACACAAACGGAGCGTAATAAAGCGACATATAATGAATTATGCAAACATGACTCCAAAATCGACTAAGCAGAATATGAAAAAGCTCTTAAACTTGCATAAACGTACCTAAATAAAACTATATAAATATGATTTATCAGTCGTCTGAAAATGTGATCGAATAATCAGGTTTTTCGACGATTTTAACAGAGATTGATAACAAAATTCTCAAAAGATGTCATACCTCGGGAAGATGGAGTGGAAGAGCCAAAGAAAGAAGCAAGTCCTGTTCATCAACGCCCCAAGCAAACGTGAGTCTAGCATCGACTCCAGTTGAGGCAAAGGCACCACAAAGCGGTCAGCGCTGTGATGACGAACAACGCGCTCTCCAAGATACCAAGCAAAGCGTGCAGTACCAATAAAAATAGTACGGTACGCCGAAAGCTGCAAGGCCTCGGGAAGATCAGTCAACCTAGCCGAAGGTCAATACTAGATCTCTACAACAACCTAAAAACCATAAAAAGTTGCAATGAATGCCAGAAAATAACATCAAGGTAGATAATAACATGCTACAAATCAATTCTTACACCAACGGAAGAGGTGCCTCAGTGCATCAGCCCGCGCATCGTAGATACGGACTCCACTCGTGAGTCGCCTCGGTCACGCCAGCTAGCTCCAACAGGGAAATCATGGACCGCTCCACGACGCCGTCGAGGGGCCAATCTAAGAAAGTACTCATAGAACCACAGCTGCAATGAAAATTAATCTCTAACCACATGAGTTAAAAAATTTAAAACAAAATAAAAAGAAGAAAGATCGTCACCTCTAAGACTCTCCATAAATCGTAGACAACGACAAAGGCCTGGTCATTCAACTGCATGTAGCCATGACGCAGCGACGAACCTAGATCAGCATATCCAAGGCTATCCCAACTATAGGATCCTATCTCGCTGATCCTAACCAGAGAAGGAAGGTAGTAAACGAGCGCACGTAAACTCCAATCAGGAGAAAGTGTCCCGAAAATAAGAATCAAGATGAAGATCTATAGTCGCTTCTCAGGTGTCGTCTCAGCCATGTCAAAGCCATGGGCAAGAACATAAGCCATCTCTGATCACCCGCTCTTTGGACCACCTCGAGGCACCAGTTGAGTTCTGATACGCTGAATGACTGGACCTAACAAATCTGCTACCTTAGCCGCACCCCAAGCGAGGTTAAGTTTTTGCCGTATGGCCCGCTCAGTGAAGCGTAAGTCGTTGATCATGCTAATATCCAGGGGGGTCAGTGTCATCTCCCCCCAAGAAAAGTGAAAAATGTTGGTAGTGTCCCAAAAATACTCCAACAATGCACGAACAACTGTCGAGCCACAACCCCGGGGGGTTCGAAATCCTACGATTGATGAATAGAAATCTACTAAACCAACAGACTCCCACAAGGCGTTAGTGATAGGATCCCTCGTGATAATCCCGTATAGCCGGGGAATCAAATCTCCAGCTTTGGATCCATGATGGCGAAGCGTGCCATCGACAATGGCAGCAAGTGGACGGTGAGAAATATGGTTCTCACGACATAAACCAACTTGTCTGGTGTCCACGGAGGTGGAATCCACCTACCCCTACTTGAAGAAGGGCGAGGCTCGGTATCTAAAGCATCACCGTCCATGCCCTCAGGAAATGTGGGAGTGTCCTATCGAAATGCTTGAAGTTGGCCAGGAGTAGAAAGATCGCGATCCCGTTGTCTAGGCATGCTATTACATTCAAACAAAAATAAAAATCTAATTACTTAATATCATTTCCTAAGTTATTTAGTTATTTGTTAAAAAGCGGCTTAACAGCTACCTCAAGTTGCATTTTCTATTATACGCAAAATTTTTACCTCAAGGCTAAAAATTAGCAAAATAATAGAGTTATTTCTAGTATTTAGTTTTTCCATGACAAACTAATACTACAGTTCTCCTAATCGCATAATACTATGTTCTCCATGACAATATAGTACATACACAAAACAGAGCATGTTTCAAAATTGCACAAAAACAATAGATCGGCACATCATGGCATATTTTTTACAAGATCTACAACTAGTATATCACCATTTCAATTGCAAAGAAATAACATGAAGAATACCATTTCACACAAGTAGTACCAAAAAATGGTGATTTGCTTAATTCTTCACCAAATCACACAAACTTGGTCTCAAATTGCTCATAAATAAACAAACATACATTCATATACAAAACAATTCATATTAAAAAATTTTGACATAGAAGCTCAAAATAAAAAAACCCCAATTTATTGTTTTAGGGTTTTAAGAAAATATGGAATTTTCAATATGATTTGAGACATATGACAAGGAAACTTGCATAGATCCTTATAGCGATTAATATTTGAGGAAGTTAGCAACAAATTTCAGCAAATTTGATAAAGATTTGAGCTCTAAAAGCTCGAAAATCGCAGAAATGATGCAGCGCACCATTGTGACACGGTGGTCTAATCCGTGTCACGGTATAGCTTGCCCGTGTCACGGTGACACTCCGATAACAGCGACAACACTCTGACAGCAGCAGCCGGAAAAAACAGCGAAAAAAAGGCCGTGCAGCGGGTACAGACGCGGTTGAGAGCTTCACGCGCCGGTGCTAAACTCCGTGGCACGATGACTTGAGAAATAAAAAATGAAAAAAGAGAAGTGAGAACAGAAGAAGATTGAGAGAATGAAAATGGAGAAGAAAAAGTAAGGAAATGGGAAAGCAGTAGCTCGTATTTAAAGTCAAAAAATTAACCGTTACGCGTCTTCGTTCCCGTGCCACGAATTCCATTACCACGTAACGGTAAATTTGCGCGTGGCACGGTGAAGTAATCGAGGCACAATGAAAATTTCAGCAATGGGAACTTCCCGCGTCACAAGTTGTTTCACTGTCTGACGGGACCTCTCCACCGTGTCGATAGATTATTCCCCATGGCGCGGTGCCTTTCTATGTGTCCTACACGCTCCTTAAACCTCCTGGCAAATATTTTAGCATCTTTGACTAAGTCAGAATAATTTTTTGCAACTTTTGGACAGTTATTTTCTTACTGGAATTACTAGTTTACCCTTAACAAGCATTAGGGTTGCATTTTCGAGACTTTAAACACCTAATATGGTTGGATGGTCAACATGAAGGTAAATCATCTACGGCCCACATTTGGGGATAATCGAACCATCATACACTTGCTAATTTCATTCGACAAGTTTTTTCTTCAAGCACGAAAAATTGTCGGTCAATGTCACCTCTCAAAGTAAAGAAGTCAGCAATTATATCAGTTGTCGGTTTTCCTCAAGCATGGAAAACATTATTGATGGATTTTTCTTCAAGTATAGAAAACCGCCAAGTCGATTTTCGTCAAGCATGGACAACATTATCGGTGGATTTTTCTTTAAGTATAGAAAATTGCCAAGTCAGCTTTCCTCAAGCTTTGGAAAGCATTATCAGTGGACCTTTCTTCAAGCATAGAAAACCGCCAAGTCGGCTTTCCTCAAGCATGGAAAGCATTATCGGTGGATTTCTTCAAGCATAGAAAAACGCCAAAATCATATGTCGACTTTCCTCAAGCGTGGAAAGTATCATTCGGTAGGTTTCTTCAGGATTAGCAAGCTACCAAATTCATCAGTTGACTTTCCTCGGGTATGAAAAGTGTTTCAGCAAAACATCATCTTGTGGATTCCTTCAAGCATAGGAAGCTACCAAACTCATTTGTCACTGATACACTAGTGTCAGATAAGCATTCTATCCCTTTACTCTTTTATTTGTAGATCTAACATTTTTCTGCAGGTATCAGTGTATAAAGAGTGATTTAGGATCACAGAACATCTTAAATCATTCTCCGTCCTGATCGACTACTTTGACTACCGTTTACGAAACTGACGTTTTTACAAACTCAGTCAAAGTGAGGGCTTCTATAGACACCTAAAAATGTCTCGCTGAAACCAAACCCCATGATGAACAATCTTTCACCGCCATTATTGGTCGAGTTCAATATTTAATCTTAAGAGTGCTTAAGAAATCGCATTTAATTAAATTCAGTTTTTAACAGTCCATGAATCAGTCTTGATGTTTAGTCAAAGCATAGTTTATTTTTAATTTTTGCCCAAACCTTTTTTATTTTATTTATTATTTTGGCCCAAACCTTTTTAATTTATTTATTTTATTATTTTGTCACAATCAATGAATAATAAATCATAAATGGCCCGAAATTATCAATCGGCACTTAAAAAGGCTGAACAAAATAAGGGCAAAAATGTATTTAGACGTAAAAATGGACGTTGAGTTTCCCGCGTCACAGCAAAAAGCACCACATCACGGGGCTGAATGTCGCGTCACAATGTGAACTCCCGTGACACGGTGCCAGTGTTGTGACACGAGGCAGCTCTGTGTCCGTTCCGCGTAAACCCTTCACGCGTTTTATCTCTCGTAACCTAATAATTTCAAGTATCACTCAGTTTTCCCCCATGTCACGAGAATTTCTCCCGTCTGACGGTGCCTAACACCGTGTCGCGGCGTTCTCTGCCGTGTCGTGGTGTTATTTTTTAGGATTTTTATCTTTTTAGGGTTCCGTGTGTTCCCTCTACTCATTTTCCCTATAAATACACCCTCATTTCTGATGTACGTGGCATCAATTAACTCTCTTTTTCTCTATTCTATGCTCTAGCCTAAACACTAGCCTACCGTTTTTCTTTCAAAATTCCCTCTTAAACCACTCCAAGGAGTCTATACTTTACTCAAGGTTCTGTCATAAAGCCAAGGCGTGAAAGGTAGAACTGTTTGACGGTTTGGCCCCAAATCAACTTAATTTAATTTAATTTAATTATTGTTTTATTAATTTTCCTTGAAGTTACTAACTCGTTTATTATTTTATAGTTGCAAGCAAACAGAATCAAAGTAAGAATTATGTTCCTTTTATTTCTATTATTTTTCCAAAGATTTTGTATTGTTGGATTTATTGTTAAATTGCTTCCAATATTAATGTTGATTCTATTATATTTATTATGATCACCATATTGCATGTTTAAAGGGAATATTTAATTGAAATCACGCCTTATAAGATAATTTGGACAACCGATTTAGGTTCCTTTTTAATCTTATTGTTTAATCAAAGTGATCACAAATATTAGAATTATATGTTGCATTAATATTTAACCAATTTAGCTTAATAATAGTTTGGATCGTATTGAATATTTTGTTTGCATGCCTTTGAGATCGGAAGAATGCTTTTAACTATAACAATTGAGTAGAGGCCAATACGGGCGAATATTACTCCGTGACTCACTTCGTACCATCACCCCCGATCCTAATTTCGTGGTTCCGAACCATATGGAGTTAGTAATATCATGGATTATGAATGGGGTGTAACCTTCACGAGTCAATCGTCGTTGCCTATCGTTGTCCCTTTATCGTGGTTGCCTTTTATGATCCTTGAACGGTTTACAAGTTTCTTAAAATCTTGTTGGCGGCTCCCTACTTTCCTTGTCCCTAATCGTATATGTCAATCCCCACTTCCTATGAGTGCCTAGCATAATCACCACATGCTTTAACGTAGGCGAACTTTGAACGACGCCTACAATACTTAAGACCTTTCTGTTTTTTGAACAAATTTAATGTAGCTTATGATTTCCCTCTAATATTTTTAGCATAGTTAAAAGCTTCTCTCTCTAGTTTTAGGGTTAGTTTAGGAGTATTTTTAGAGTGAGAAAATGAGGAATTTCAATGGTTATTTGTGATATTGAAGATTAACGGTGATAATTGCATTGAAGATCTCCATAATGAATCAATGATCATTTCTCAGTCTCTCTCCTTTTTATTGCTTTGGTTAATTTTATGATTGTTGATTTGGTTTTAATGATGATTCTTAAGTAGTTGCTTTCTAGGGATTGGGTAACATGTATGATTGATTGTTGAGATTGATTTGGGAATTTGAGTAGTTGTTGTGTTCACTAGTACAAAACTAATCTTAAGTAACACCCAAAATGTGTTACATAAAGTACTAAACATGTTATTGATTGCGGGATAGATAGGTCGTTAAGCTACCACTCTAACCAAATTAATCATTTATAATACCTAAACCTACACTAAACTAGTTAGTGGCAAGTAAAGGGTCGAACCCAAAAGGACTAAGTGTATTAATTTGTGCCAACTAGACTACTAGGAAAGGTCGTGAGATAGAGAGAGGTTAAACTAAACACGACTAAGAACAAACAACTAAAACTAGGAGAAGTGGAATCCAATCACATCAATGTATTAAACAACATCATACAAATAGATGAAAATGACCTTGATTAGGAACATCAACACATTTAACTCACTCTCGCACAATTAAGCATGTTAATTATCCTACTAAACTAATTCACCCTCGTGCAACTAGCCTAGCAAAGGTATGGAAGAATTTAGGGCTCTCAACCAACTCACTCTCGCACAATTGATTGAAAGCACAATTAAGAGCATAGAATCGATTAGCTAGAAAGATTCTAATCCATAGAAGCATCACCCATACACAATAATCAAGAAACAATTTCATACTAATCACAATCAATCACTCAATTCATTAATATAACCTTTATCCAATTCCCTAGAACAAAACCTAAGCTAACATAATGAAGAAAGACATGGAAAACAAGGTAAAATAAGAATAAAAACAAGATTAAACAGACAAACTAATTAAAAGAAAAAACTAAGGATTAAGCAAAGAAATAAAGATGATAGAAAGTTAGAAAATGCTCATTGAATAGATGAGAAGAAGTTCCACAAAGTTGCTTCTTCAGCCTCTCAAAAACTCCATGGAAATCCAAGCTTTCCCTCTCTTCAACTACTCCTAAAACTTGAGAGAGAAAATCCTAATCTAACCCTAAGAGAGAGAAAATATTTGCTAAACTAATCTAAACTATCTAAAATAAAATGTTGATTAAAAGTTGTGAGAAAATAATCCAAAAGGGGTATTTATAATACAAGTTAAATAAAAATAAAATAAATTAAATTAAAAAAAATAAAAATAAAACAATTAAAATAACTAAACTAAAAAAAAAAACTACAATAAAAATAAAATAAAAGAAAATGAAAAGGAAAAAGAAAACCCTAAAACCTCTAAAACCCGTCTAAACCCACGAAATCCCACCACCTTCTCTTTCGATCTTTGCGGCTCTACCTCTATCATCAACCATCCAACCATGATCTTCACCGTAAATCAGCATCATCATCATCTAGCATCAAATCGTGGCCGCCCGATTTTCATTAAAATCACGTGAAAAGCTCGTGATTGACCCACATTTGCGCGCCCGCACAGAAGTCGCGCACAGCAAAGCTACTGCCTCAACTCTGGTTTTGGACTCCAATTTGTGCGCTTTCTGACAGGCCTGCGCGGCCGCGAATCGGTTGCTTTGTGAGTTTGGGTGTTGGGCGAACTACGGCTGCAATTGTTGTTGTTGTTTTGGTGGCTCACGATGGTCTATTGGAGGTGAGTTCGGTGGTGTATTAGTTGTTGGATGAGGTGAATTGGTGTCAGTTGGTGCTCAGTTTGGGTGGCTGAAGGTGGTGCGCGAAGGTAGCAGGGGATTGTGGTGGTTGATGTGTGAGTTTGTGGTTTAATTGGTGTTGCGGGGTTGTTTTTGTTGGTAGATTGAAGTCGAATTGAAGGTGGTAATTGCTGGCAGTTTTGGTGGCGAAATGGGAGGTGTGGCTGGGTTGTTGTGGTATTGGTGGGTGATGGTGGTGGTGTGGCTGTTGGTGTTGTTGGGGGAAAGCATGGAGCAGGGCAGTAGGTTGATGGTGGAGGTTCGCAGGTGGTTGCGGTTTTGTGTGGTGAAGGGGGCAGCACTGGTGGAGCTGATGGTTGCTGTTTTGTGTGCGGAAGTGGTGGAACAGGGGAGAATTGATGTGGCTATGATAGGTGGGTGCTGGTGGCTGCGCGGCTGTTGTTGTTGGAGTGGAATTGGTGGGCTGATTTGGTTGGTGGTTGCAGCAAGGGAGTTGGTGATTAGGTTGATTGGAGGTGGTTGCTGGCTGGTGAGTGATGTGGCGGATTGATGGTGGGTTGCTGCCAGGTGCGTGGCTGTGTGGTGGAAGGAGGCAACAATGGCTTGATGTTGGGTGGCAATTGAAAAGCTTTGACTTGGACCTTGAACTCGAGCCTACTCACAAACAAACCCGAGGATAAAAGTGTGAAACCGAGACAAATAAAATAAAATAAATAAAAAGGAAATAAATAAAATAAAATAGAAAAAGAGAAGTAACACTAAACTAATAAAAATAAATAAATAAAAGTAAAATAGAAACAAGAGAAATAAAACTAAAACTAATAAAGACATAAAACTATGCAAGTAAACAAAATAAACTTAAAACTAATTAAAACTATGATAGTAACAAAGGAAAAGAACGAAATAACATAAATCGAAAGCAAATAAAATACGAAAATAAAATAATTTTAATAAAAACTACGAAAAGAACTAAAACACGACAAAATTACCAAATAAACAAGAAATGTTATTAAAGAGAAAACAAGAGAAAGAAAGGGAAAATAAGATAAAATAAACACGAAGGTAGGATCGTAAGCAAAATAAAATAAAGACAAAATAAAGTAAAGTAAAATACTAAAACTAAAAGAAAATAAATAAAATCAAAAGAAAATAAATAAAATAAAATAAAGAAAACAAACATGAAAATAAAATAAAATAAGAAATTGAGAGAAACAAGGAATTATTAACTAAAAATACGAAAATAAACTAAAAACTATTAAAAACTACTAAAATACTCAAAATAAAGATAAAAGACGAGAATAAGCAAAATAATAGAAATAAAGGATAAAATGAGCTTAATTATTGAAATAAGCCGGAAAAGTATTCAATAAAACACCCCTAAAAGTGACATAAAAGTCACTTATCAAACTCCCCAAGCTAACCTTTTGCTCGTCCTCGAGCAAATTAACATGAAACAGGAGAAGGGGACTAACTCACTTTCGTAGGAATCACGGTCAATTTTAGCAACTAAAGACAAGCCCTTTAAACCCCTAGATTGCCCTAGAGGACGAGTGTGCTCTCGTGAGAGTGTCCTAAGAGTTTAACCCACAACTCTAAACAAAAACCAAGGCAAGGCAATAAAAAGAAAAGAAAAAGAAACATAAAAAGAGAAAGAAAACAGAAAGTTCATATTCGGACGAGAGATAGGAACAAGCACCAATGAATGCAAACCTTTCTAATTAGACAAATGTATGCACGTTCCAAGATGTCAATGGTTGATTGAAACATAACATATGCTAAGCATAGAGAACTAATGGGGACACAATCCACCCTAGCCCCAACCAATCGGGCCGCGTTCTCTCCACTAGGTTCAAATCAACCCTTAAGCTAGCTTCTCATGATTCCACAAAGGAACCGGAAAAATATAAAGCAATGAAAAACCTTGAGAAGGTAATCTCGACATCTCAACTATGCATACTCTCTCCATAGGTTTGAAGTCTATCTCCCTCCACCGTTCTTTGACCTAACCCACTAAAGTCTAAGGGTCTTTTATTGGGTTGTAACGTAAGGCTAAGGATTAAGGCGGGGTAAAAATTTGAAAATTTTGGTGATATTTCCTAAGTGAAGCAAAAGAGTGGCCTACTCTCAAAAACAAACTCAAGAAGTCACAAAATATCAAACAAAAATACCAATAATGCCATCTCCCCCAATCTTATTCAACACTAACACAATATATACCAAAAACGAAGTAACGCTCCCCCCCCCCCCCCACCCCCCAAGCTTGAACGAAGCATTGTCCTCAATGCTTTAACTAGGGAAGAAAACGAAGACAAACTAAAATATTTTTGTGTGTTTTTTTTTTTTTTTTTTAAGATTTCATTTGATGTCCTTGCCATTATTTTTTTTTTTTTAACTATGGACGGTTTTTTCTTGAAACTTCATTTAATTTTCTTAAATTGCATTTTTCTTCTCAAACTTTTTTGCATTTTCTTTTCAAGCTCAACTTTCAATATCGTACTTAAACCAATTCACAAAATGTCTTGTTAAATTTCAACACTCTCAAAACTCAAACTTCACATGCCAATGCTTCACTAACTAAAAGGGTTGATAAACATAGGCCATTAGGTTTGTAACGCGGTTTAAACAAGAGCGGGAAACATTAGGCTCAAATTGGTTAATAAGTAGGTCGATGCAAAATAGAAAACAAAATTTATAACAAAATAAAAAGAAGATAAAGAAAAATGAGAAAAGGTGCCCTTTTTCTCCTCTAGAGTGGCTCGGTCACGATCTTAGGAGCTGGAGGTGAAAACAAGGATTAAGACATGCATAATCAAGGTCCTAAATAGCCGCTTAACAAGGTCATGAAGGCTAGAACAAATGAAGCTCACAAGGGATTATAACCAAATAAAAACCAACCAAGGGTTTCAAATACACTATAGAAAGCAACTCCATCTTACCACATTCCCGTGAACTAAGGCTTCATGGACCACTAAAAGTTCTTAACCCCGACTACCTTAGCATATAGTATCCTAGAGTTAACCAATAACACTCTCAAACCGTGCATGCATTTACCACTTAGGAAGAAAAACATTCAAGGATTCAAGTCCCAAAAAAAAATTTCCAAAATAAGAACAAACAAAATACATTTTGCCAAAATTACCTTGAAAGTAAACAAAAATATTTTTGGATTTTTTAAAATAAAAGAAAATACATTGAAATGCATATACTCAAGTGCATGGCATAAATGAATCAAAATCCCACCAAACATGATAGAATACCCTCCCCCCAAGCTTGAGTGAGATAATATACTCAAATATAAAACAAATAATCCAAGGGAGGGGGAAAGAAAGAAATCAATCCAACAAACACTAGTAGAAAAAGGCTCATTTGCGTCGCTCATTTATAGTGTATTTGCGTCGCTTCTATGAGCGACGCAACTGCTCGCGACGCAAATGACTTTTAAGTCATTTGCGTCGCTCCTAGGCGCGACGCAAATAAGAGTCATTTGCGTCGCTCCTTTATAAAGGAGCGACGCAAATGACTTTTTTGATAAACTTATTTTTTGTCATTTGCGTCGCTCCTTTATAAATAAGCGACGCAAATGACTCTTCTGACAAACTTATTTTTTGTTATTTGCGTCACTCTTTTATAAAGGAGCGACGCAAATAACTCTTCAGATAAACTTATTTTTGGTTATTTGCGTCACTCCTTTATAAAAGAGCGACGCAAATGACTTTTCTGATAAACTTATTTTTAGTCATTTGCGTCGCCCCTTTATAAACAAGCGACGCAAATGACTCTTCAGATAAACTTTTTTTGTTATTTGCGTCGCTCCTTTATAAACAAGCGACGCAAATGACTCTTCCAATAAACTTATTTTTTGTTATTTGCGTCACTTGTTTATGTAGGAGTGACGCAAATGACTGAGTAGACAATACAAAACTGTTGTATTTGCGTCACTTGTTTGTTTAATGAGTGACGCAAATGAGGTGATTTTTTTTTTTTATAATTATAATATAATAATTGCCTTGTATATGTTTGTAGTACCTGTTTTCCTAGGTATAAAGTAATATGCTAACGCTAATATAATTGAAATTAAAATGCAATATTATTGAATAATGCAAATGTAAATTTCGGCAGAGTCTCCTTTATAATTTGGCCTACCCATAAAATTTCCAAACCATGTTTCTTAACCAAATCAACGTATAATACAACTCCAACTTCTAGACTTAAACTTAAAGGTAGAAGTACCTCAACAGCTCAACCTAGAGTTCAAAACGTGGTAACTACTGATTACTGACTATAGTATACAATTTCGCCCAAGCGAGCAAGAGGCATATGGCAGCTTGCCTATTGTGACCAGAAGTGAGACAGAGCCCTTCCATTTTTGCAGGCCGCAACACACTCAAGCACATATTCTCTGAGCTTCTTCTGGACTTCTTCCATTGGCAAGCAGACATCAACCATCTGTTATCATTCAGCATCGTATGAAAATCTAGATGGCATTATTACGGAATTTGATGAATCAGCAACTATCTCACAGAATCTAGTTAAAAAACATAATTTACAAAAATAAAAAGAACATTGCAAGAAACTGGAACATGTTTAAGTAAAAGAAAATTAGTATAACCTGCACTACATAATATTGCAGGCATCACTATAATGACACTATGCAAGATAAAGTCACCACTGTCAAACCTATTAACCTAACAGCCTTACCAAAATTGTATGATGCAAGCTATGAAAAAACTAAGATTTGGTTTAACAGCCATGTCTCATATCTTACCAAATAAATGGTACGCCCCATAAATTCTTATCAGTGAAACTAAAGGCAAAATTCCTATCATGCCTATTTGAATGAAAGTATACCTCTGGTGATATATCAAGGTATAAGACCATGTCTGGAGCCAACAATCCTATCTCTGGTGCCTGCACAAAGAGAATTGTGATCATATTGCGACTAAATAGAGATATGCCTGAGTGAACTGGTTGATTACTAAGAGTTGGAATCTTCAAAGCAAGTTGTCAACATACATCACACTCACTCGAAGATGGGTTTTCAACAACTGTAATTACTATATATTATTTCCTTATATCAACCATTCTTTCTTTACATAATGCTTCATAGAATGCCATTGTTACCGAACCAAAAGAGTTAAACAATACTTTTAATCCTTACACTTTCACAACTCATGGGATTATGAAAAGTCAGTAACCAATTTTATAGAACATTCAACAGTCACTTAAACAGAGATTGTGGTGATAACATTTTACCTTACACCAATCAAAATCAAGGCCTTTGGCAGAAGAGAAAGCCACACCGGAGTATGAATAACGATCTATAATGAAGGTAGTCCCAGATTTCAACTTTTCTTCCATCATGGATCTGTAATTGTAGATGACAAAGTCAACAACTAAACAAGCATATCACCAAAAAAACAGATTCATGAAGAAGTAAAGTTTACAACTTTAAATCACATTCTGAACTCCTGTCCCAATATACTTGTATATATTTCAAAATCTCAGGGGAATAAAGACAGTTTTTTAAAAGTAATCTATCATAATTCCAACTACAATCTCCAGAATGTAATATAACCGAGAACGAATTACCCAAATTAACCAATAAATAACAACATAGAAAGAAATTAGATTCAGCTAAACATAACATCAAACTCACATATTATGTATAAAAAAACAATCATAAAAAGAAAAAAGAAACAACCTTTTCTCCCAACAATTAGCACTGAACAAAAGATGAATAGTATGATCATCCAAATTAGATTGATTGGAAAGATAAGCAGAGATCATCTGGCCAACAGCAGTATTTCGATCCGGAAACCGCCATAACTCAGCAGAACACCCAATACTTTGCAAGTGAGAGAGAAGCTGAATACACTGAGAGCTCTTTCCACTTCGATCTAACCCTTCTAATACAACCAAAGCACCTCTTGATTATAGACTGACCTGTGAAAGAGGGTTCATATTTAAGCCAGGGTGATTACAACCCTAACAGTCATGCAAATCGAACTTGGAAATGAGTATGTGAGGTTGCTCTCTCTCTCTCTCTCTCGGGGGAAAGAGAGTTGTTGAGCTAAAAGAAAGAATGGAAAATAGTTACTCTAGCAATGCTTCACAAGATCAAAATCATGAATGATATTACAAACAATGGTCATGAATGATATTTGGGCTATGAAACTCATGTTTAGAGCAAGGATAGGTTTGAAGCTGATAAAAATTAACCTATACACAATTCTATTTGATGGTTGTCAACTAGACCAAAACCTAATGCAGAGGAAAATCTTAGCAAAATTGAAGTTTTACTGGCCAATATTCGCACAAACTATTGGCCATCAAATCAAAGCATCATGCTTCCCTAGAATGTAAGGTGTGTGTACTACATAGACGGTTCTTGTATAATGCAAAGTACTTGTTTCGGTATAAGGATAAAAAGAAAAGGTATTAGGCATGAATTTTGAAAGAATAATCATGCATAACAACTAACTTAATCAAATTCATCATTTCTTGTACTAATACATAATCCCAATCCCAAATTGTAGCATGCAGAAAAAACATCAAAAATCTTTTTTCCATCCAAAACAATGACATTTATAGATTAAGTTCCGGAATTACAAAATCAGGAGGAGAACTATAATAATTACATAAAAAGCACTCCCTACTCCAAACACAAAACAAAAACAAAACCCTCAACCTCGTCCATACAACATGACATACACAAGGTTGCACAACAAGAGGTATTGTATCGACTACGAAGACAAGCTGCTTTCATACTTTCACAATCTACATTATACATAGCAAAAAAGATTGGCGCAAACAATAACAGTATGAAAACTACATGAAAACATTCACATTCGCAACCTAAACCGCCCCCATAAGGTGATCAGTCTAGGGAAAAACACACTCAAACAACACAAATTCCAGCTAAAATCCTCAACTCCGCAAAGAAAACACAAATTCCAGCTGAAATCATCAACTTAACCAATAAAAACACAAATTTTTATCTAATTGAGCTTTATCTAACAAATACCTCTTTCGCGGCAGTAGCATAGCCGTGAGATCCGAAAGCCGGAGCAGATGGTCCAGAATTCCTGTGAATTTGACGCCCTAGCACCTGAATAACATCACAACAACATCAATTTCCATCAATTCAAAAATCACACAAACATTTTAAAAAATTACAATCAATTCAAGAAATTGTTCTAAAATTTTACCGAAACACCACCACGAACAGCTTTTCGCCGCGCAATCCCTAACATATTTCTACAACCAAAAAAAAATTCAACGCAATTAATTTTCAAATATTTTCTAATACCTGATTTTGAAAATTCAAAAATCAAAAATTCATTCAACAAAAATTCGGATCTAAATTTTTGACTGAAATTCGAACAAAAATTATTTATGACTGAAATGGGACGAATTTCTTAGGGTATATTGCGTCGCTGCCAAAAACCCTAGAAATCCCCCCACGAAATCCCCCAATCGAACTTGAAGACCGAAATTGAATTTTTTGGGGCTTTTAGGGTTCGAATTTGTATGCTTTTGAGTTGATTTTTTGCTCGAAATGAGGGATTTTTGGTCGGAAACAATCAATTTTTTTGGGTTTAAAGCTTCGAATTTCTTAGGGTTTTTGGTCTAAATTTTTGCTCGAAATTGCTCGAATTTGCAGCCGATTATGGGTCTTCGACTTCACTGCGATTTCAGATGTTAAATTTGCTGGGGAAACGCAAGTTTTTGGCCGAATTTGTTGGATTTCAAAGACAAATTTGTGGGTGTTTTGCTATAGAAATTCGCTGGAATTTAAGAACTCTTGTTTTTTTTTCTTTTTGTATAGTGAATGTAGGTACCTGATGAAAAACTAAGGTAAAAAACGCAGAAAAACCTAAAGCCAAAAGAGTTATTTGTGTCACTTTATTATAAAAAAGCGACGCAAATAACCTTGTTTATAATGTTGTACAATGTACATATGCCTCGCTCATTAGTAAAAGAGTAACGCAATTTACTTAATCACTTATTTGCGTCGCTTGCTAACTAATAAGTGACGCAAATAAGTTTATTAATTGCGTCGCTTTAATAAATAGGAGCGACGCAAATGATAGAAAGCTGAAATGCACTTGAGTTTTGCGTCGCTTCTTAAATAATATGCGACGCAAATAATTTAAAAGGAAGGTAAAATAAAACATTTGCTTCGCTCCTTAGAATGAGTGACGCAAATATGGCGACGCAAATGTACATTTTTCTACTAGTGAAACCAACACAAGTCCAACGAGTCACCAATCATTAGAGAAAGAGCTAGGAAAGATATTACCGGATATTGGTGGGTGTAATTACCCGCAAATGAACCAATTTAACCTTTCAAAGCCGATTTCCTCTTGAATTGAATCTCAATTTCCATATGCTAGCAAAAATAGGCATTAAACTTCTTTGATTCTTGATCCAAACCAATGCATAAGTGTATATCAAGTTATGTACCTAGCAAGGGGCACACAAACATTTCCATGAGAGAAAATCTAATCTAAAAAGAAAAGAAAATGAAAGCAATAAAAACCTCGGGTTACTTCCCGAGAAAGGCTTGTTTAACGTCCAAGCGAGACCACTCTAGTAAATAATATTGCAACGAACGCAAGAGCTTATCAAATGCACTACTACACATTTCATATGATAACAAGAAGGCAAATGACGGGAGAAGGACGTGCAACAAGATTATTGCACGTAAGTGATGAGGAAGATGCCAAAAGAATGAAGAAAAATCAAAAGAAAAATCAAGAAAATAAGAAGAGAAAGAAGAAGAAAAATAAGGAAAAGAATAAAAAGGAAAAACCTCCTCAAAATCTTTTTTGGGTGGCACAATCACCCATTTCCTCAATAAAAGGAGAATGAAAAGGAAGAGTCTCAAGAAACAAGAGAAGGTCCTCAATAGGCTCTTTGATAAAAGAAGGGAGGAACATTGGATAGTAGGAGATGTGGTCAAATTTCCTTGAGAAAGGGACATGAGGTAGGGGAGGAGAAACAAGGGTCTCAAAAAGGCCCGCATCACTAATGAGGCATGCAAATCAATCATAGAATCCTCAAAAGAACACTTATGACTCAAATCTCCCTCAAACAAAAACTTTCCAATAGAAATAACCTCGTCCTCCTCTCTATCACAACGATGAACAACAACTCCCTCAAGATCCTTAAAGCGTAGAGTCTCTAAACCATGCATGAAAGGGTAAAGGTTTGTCTCAAACTCATCCCTTTTCCATGAAGCATTGTCAATGAACTCTCTCAAAAGGCTATAAAGATTTGTTACACCTTCAATGAACATCCTAGCCATAACCTCAAATGAGTCCAAAGGCTCATGGATAGAAGGATCACCAACATGCAAGGTAGACTCATCAAGATGGGTAAGGAGGTTGGAATCCTCAAAATCGACATTTTCTTCATTCACAACTCTTCCACCATTACTCAAGGGACTCTAAATCTCTCTTGATTTCTCAAACTCACCATCATCATCCTCATGAACTACTTCATTCAAACATGAAGATGGCTCACTCACATCCTCACCAAGTGAAGCTCTCAAAGGGGTGAATAAGGGGAAGGATGGCAATCAAGGTCAAATGGGGAATGAAAAGGATCAAAATCCTCACAAATCCTCTCATCACAAGAAAATCTCCCCTCACCTTCACACCCTTGCCCTACATCATCCTCAACAATACTCTCACACTCCAAGTGAGGTGCCTCACGTCCATCTAAATCAAACATAGCACTCATCACTTGGGAAAACCTCACTTCTCTCAATTTTTGTTCCTCTTGAAACTCTTGGAGTTGTTGGGTGAGATATTACATTTAAGAGAGAATTTTGGCATCAATGTTATTGGGTTGAGGTTCATGATCAAAGTCAAATTGCAAGTCATCAAGATTAGCACAAACCTCATCAAAATGAGCATAAGGGGGAAAGGTGTCAATTTGCGTACTTGGATCATCACAAGGCACATAAGAAGTATCAAGAGAATTCATGCAAAATTAAAAGAATCTTGGCATTGAGAATCAAAACAAGAAACATGAGATTCTCTATCTAAAGAATCCCTAGCAAGCCATGTGAAGAAATCCCAAGCATCATGCGTAAACAAATGACAAAATCTACCATTATTCATGTCCACAACCATTTCCCTAATATACTCATTCATGCCCCAATAAGCTATACCACAAGCATCACTAAGAGAGCACCCATGGTAACTAAGGAAACCATCTAGTGTTACAAAGTAAGCATAGAAGGGTTCACCATTAAATTGAGGAAAAGATAAGCATGCCATTTTTATACAAAGAACAAAGAAAAGCAAACAAAAAGCAAACAATATACAAGAACCTAGCTAATCTAATCAACACAAACTAATGAACGCCTTAGTCCCCGACAACGGCGCCAAAATTTGATCGAAGGTGAAAGTAGGTCGTTAAGCTACTACCCTAACCAAATTAATCATTTATAATACCTAAACCTACACTAAACTAGTTAGCAGAAAGTAAAGGGTCGAACCCAAAAGGACTAAGTGTATTAATTTGTGCCAACTAGACTACTAGGAAAGGTCGTGAGATAAAGAGAGGTTAAACTAAACACGACTAAGAACAAACAACTAAAATTAGGGAAGGTGGAATCCAATCACATCAATATATTAAACAACATCATACAAATAGATGAAAATGACCTTGAATAGGTGGTAATTGCTAGTAGATTGAAGTCGAATTTAAGGTGGTAATTGCTGGCGGTTTTGGTGGCGAAATGGGAGGTGTGGCTGGGTTGTTGTGGTATTGGTGGGTGATGGTGGTGGTGCGGCTGTTGCTGTTGGTGTTGTTAGGGAAAGCAGGGAGTAGGGTAGTAGGTTGATGGTGGAGGTTCGTAGGTGGTTGCGGTTTTTTGTGGTGAAGGGGGCAACAGTGGTGGAGCTGGTTGTTGCTGTTTTGTGTGTGGAAGTGGTGGAAAAGGGGAGAATTGATGTGGCTGTGATAGGTGGGTGCTGGTGGCTGTGCGGCTGTTGCTGTTGGAGTGGAATTGGTGGGCTGAATTGGTTGGTGGTTGCAGTAGGGGAGTTGGTGATTAGGTTGATTGGAGGTGGTTGCTGGCTGGTGAGTGATGTTGCGGATTGGTGGTGGGTTGCTGCCAGGTGCGTGGCTGTGTGGTGGAAGGAGGCAGCAGTGGCTTGATGTTGGGTGGCAATTGAAAAGCTTTGACTTGGACCTTGAACTCGAGCCTACACACAAACAAATCCGAGGATAAAAGTGTGAAACCGAGACAAATAAAATAAAATAAATAAAAAGGAAATAAATAAAATAAAATAGAAAAAGAGAAGTAACACTAAACTAATAAAAATAAATAAATAAAAGTAAAATAGAAATAAGAGAAATAAAAGAAAAACTAAAAAAGACATAAAACTATACAAGTAAATAAAATAAAATTAAAACTAATTGAAAATATGAAAGTAACAAAGGAAAGGAACGAAATAACATAAATCGAAAGCAAATAAAATACGAAAATAAACTAATTCTAATAAAAACTACGAAAAAACTAAAACACAAAAAAATTACCAAATAAACAAGAAATGTTATTAAAGAGAAAACAAGAGAAGGAAAGGGAAAAAAAGATAAAATAAACACGAAGGTAGGATCGTAAACAAAATAAAATAAAGATAAAAAAAAGTAAAGTAAAATACTAAAACGAAAAGAAATAAAATAAAATTAAAAGAAAATAAATAAAATGAGCTTAATTATTGAAATAAGCCGGAAAAGTATTCAATAAACACCCCTAAAAGTGACAGAAAAGTCACTTATTAGTTAATATAGACAATAGGTAACACTTTATTGGGTGATACCTATGCCCATGTCACCTTAGGTCTTATGTAACACTTTAGGTGTTTTATTGTAACACTTTTAAAAAGGGTACTATAAACCCTCTTATGTAACACTTTTTATATTATTAGTATCATTTTTAAAGTGTTACTTTTTAATTTCTTAGGTAACACTCACTTGTCTTTGGTAACATTTTTCAATCATGTTGTAACACCTTATATGACATTATGTATCATTTTTCGAACAAATGTAACACCTTATTGATTATTAGGTAACATTTTCTAATCAGGTTTTTTTTTTTTTTTTTTTTTTTTATTTTTTTTTTTTATTTATATATATATATATATATATATATATATATATATATATATATATATATATATATATATATATATATATATATATATTGTAGCACTTTAGTTGATATTATGTATCACCTTATTAATAAATAGGTAACATTTATTATTAATATGCAACTTTTTTCTCTTTCTTAAATATAAAAATAATATTAACATGTACAACAATCAAGAATGTGAAACTAACACATACAACAGACAACAATTTGAATTGATAAAATTTCATAGTTTATTTAAAAAGAATCCATAAACACCAACTTTTCCTTTGGCCTAAACAATTTAATAAACAAAACCAAACAAAAAGAAAGTGAACCTTGGTCTCTAGCTTGACCACCAAATTCACAAACATGTTAAGCAAAATAATTTTAAAAAGTCAAGCGGTAGCAAATGGACAGCCGTAGCAGCAACTAGGAATAGCAACCGATAGCAGTAGCTGATAGTAACTAAATTCAACAATACCAGGCTAGAGGTAACAGTGGCTAGCAACAGTAGTACTAGGATAGAAGTAGCAGCAGCTTGCAGTAATTTTAGTGATTAGTACTAGGCTAGAAGTAACTACATCTAGCAGCAACTTGCAGTAACGTTAGTCAGCAGTACGAGGCCAACAGGCAGTAGTAGCAACAAACATCATAAGCAACAAGCATCAATAACAACATTAGACGTTAGCATCAGTATCAACAACAACAGTAGCATTGGCAGCTACATACATGCAAGCATTTTTTTTTAGTCCTATACGTAGCATGGCGGAAGTATTTCTTTCCATTGTCTTTGAACTTCCAATGCTCTAACTCATGGTATCTCACTCCCCCTACTCATAAATTGAAGAGCATCAGTAAATATAATGAGAATTTTAAAAAAAGTATAAACTGATACTCTAAGAGTAACTTTTGAGCAGTACACGACCATGTTTCTTACAACCAAAGTAAACTCGAGGCTTTGAACAATGCCTAATAAGGGTTATTCTTAATTAAAGTTGCTGCAACTTATTACAGAAAGATACGCTCTAGATGATAAAACTCTCTAAAAAATAGGAAGAGTTGCTTAAATAAAAGATGTGAGTGTAAAAAGAAGCATCCAAGCAATTGTCTTTATTAGAAAGGATAACAATCACAAATCTATATGCATAATTTCCAAAGTCATGGACATTAGAGCGATGATCATGAGTTATAACTTAAAGTTTATACCATGCCCTGAAAGTCGCAGCTGCTATTATTACTAGGAGCTCGTTTCCCTATTTCCTTACCCTCATTAACCCCTTACTGCAGCATCAATACAGTAGTATCAAATTTGAAGAATTAATATAAGCCAACGGTGGAAATTATTTTTTGAAAATATAAGCATCAAAACTGCAAAAATGGAAAGGAATAAATTAAGAAATTATTTTAAGAAAATATGATCAATTTTTTTTACTCACCGTATAAAACATTCCCACCAGTCCATAGTCCATCCAAACCCTTAACCAAAAGAAAAAAAGAAAAGAGACAATGGGATAGTCTAGAATGAAATGCATGATTCACATAGCTCAAAAATATAAGACAATTTATGTTTTAAAGAAAAGTGATGCTCTCTATATTTATAGAGAAGGGGTATGAGATAATTTAAGTATTGATTCATCTTTGTTTTAGTATTTATAGAGACGGGATATGAGATAATTTAAGTATAGAGTCATCTTGGTTTTAGTTAAACTAATGCTTTTTTTCTCTGCTTTCCTCATAAAACTCATTTTTACGAATTCAACAGTGAGAGCTGATTACATTGAACTCTTACCTCCAAAGCTTGTTGCTCAACAGTCCTCTGTATGTAAGGATTCAATCAACCAACTTAATAGACAAGGTATTGCACAATCATATTTGCAGCCTCTGTCTTGCCTACTTATATAACTAACTAATATAGATTTTCTTGCATTAAGTGTCAATCATCACTACACTGTAGACATGAAATGTGAGTCTAATTCAATGAGATTTTAAGCAAAAATTGGTCATATATTCTTTGTTGTAGATCTTAGAGGCAATATTTGGTCCACCTAAATAAAGGATATTTTCCATTGGTACCCAAGCTGCAGTGCATGGACAATTTTGATCAACATTTGATAAAACAAGGCGTGCAAACATAAAACTAATTACTATGAGATTGTTAGATGAAAATGAGACATGAATTGTTTAATAGATACCAGTTCTACTAGGGTCTACAATATAGCTAGCAAAGTAGCAATTGACATGATAATCACGAATTCATGATTATAGAACAATCAATTTCTTTTCAACCATGTTTAAGCAGATGTTCAATCACCCAACCTAACTTCAACATATTTCAAATACACAACGTCAAATCAATCTCCTTAATACATATCTCTAGAATTAACTACTTCAAAGAGATGCTCAAACCAACAATTCAGTTGAGAAATTGCAAACCTTTACCCACAAAATCAACTCATTTCTCCTTAATGCAGTCAATAGACTAGCTTCTCACACTATCAAAACTTTAAGCATGGAAGAGTATGAACGCATCATCACACCCTGACCTAAATTTATTATAGAAAAAAAACTGATAATAAACTATAATTCAAACCAAAAATAAAATTGGGTACCTCAAAAATCAAAACTCACTTAACAAAGCAACATAACTAAAAATTGGGTCATATTAAGAAATAGGATCATCAAATTAATAAGTGGGGCATTGACGATACACCCACATTACAAAATCGAAAGATAATCAAAGAGTTTTAGAATATGAGATGAGGGAATTTTGATAAGAAAATTAGAAGTATATTGTCGTTTAATAAAGGGTGGGTTGAACAATCAATCAATTTTAATAACGTATTTAAGCAAAAAAAAAAGTTTGCTTAATGGATGAACCTGTTATAGACACCATTGATGAACCTTATAAAAGTACGTACCTAGAATTTTTTGCCTTTGAGAAGAAATAAGGAGATGAAATTGCGATTGTGGTTGGTTTCCATTGAAATTGAAATCAATAATCCAACAAAAAAACCAATATAAATTAAAGAATACCTTTCACGAAAAGACTCCAACCCACTATATGAGTAGCAACGGCCGCCAAGAATGCTAGAGCGACAGACATGTGGATCGTTTGCCAGTGGGTGGGAACGTAGGGAGGTCGGTGACAACTATTTTCTCCAATGTGGGTGGGCGTCAGCGTGGACTGACAGTGAGGAAACTGAGTTTTTGAGATATTAAGGAATT
This sequence comes from Chenopodium formosanum, assembly GCA_024500155.1. Classification (NCBI taxonomy): domain Eukaryota; kingdom Viridiplantae; phylum Streptophyta; class Magnoliopsida; order Caryophyllales; family Amaranthaceae; genus Chenopodium; species Chenopodium formosanum. The sequence goes on from CM044880.1 coordinate 25,302,680, forward strand.
AGGAACGAGTAATAAAGGAGGAAAAATAATCTTTTTTTTAGGAAAGAGAACTCAATAAGAACATTTATGTTTTTATTTTATTTTTTAGTATCAAAATATTACAACCAAATGCTACATGAAATCAAAGTGTTGCAACAAAGTGTTACCTATTATCAAAATGATACAATCATGTGTTACTGTAAACACCTAAAAATGTCTCCTGGAAACCAAGCCCGATGATGAACAATCTTTCACCTCCATTGTTGTTCGAGTTCAGTATCTAATCCCGAGAGTGCTTAAAAATTCGTATTCAATCAAATTCAGTTCATAAAATAGTTAACAGATTAGTCTTAATATTTAGTCAAAGCATACTTCATGTTTTATTTTGGCCCAAACCTTTTTATTTATTTTTCATTATTTATTATTTTAGCCCAATAAATAAATAATAAACCTAAAATAGCCCGAAATTATGAATCGACACTTAAAAAGGTTTAACTTAATTATGGAAAAAATGTATTTGGATAGAAAAAGGGAAACAGAGTCAGCCGCGTCACGGCAAACTGTGCCGTGTCACGGGAAATACTGTCACGCCACGGCATGATTCCCCATGACACGATGCCACTGCCGTGACACGGGACAGCTTTGTGTCGTTTTCGTGTACACCCTTCATGCATATTGGCTCTTGTAGGTTAACTATTTCCCGCGTCACACAAGGCTTCCTTGTGTCACGGCAGATTTTTCCATGTTGCGGCAATGTTTTTATGTTTTTTTTTTCTCCTTTTTAGGGTTCCGTGTGTTCCCTCTACTCATTTTTCCCATAGATACCCCCTCATTTCTGATGTACAGGGCACCGATTAACTCTATTTTCTCTCTCTTATGCTCTAGCCTAAACACTAGCCTACCTTATTCTTTCAAAATTTCTTCCTTAAGCACTCTAAGGAGTCCGTACTTTACTCGAGGTTCTTTCCTTAAACAAAGGCATGAAAGGTAGAACTGTTTGAGGGTTTGGCTCAAAATCAATTCTATTTAATTTAATTTAATTGTTGTTTTATTAATTTTCCTTGAAGTTACTAACTCGTTTATTGTTTTATAGTTGCAAGGAAACAAAATCAAAGTAAGAATTATGTTCCTTTTATTTCTATTATTTTTCTAACGATTTCATATTGTTGGATTTATTGTTAAATTTCTTCCAATATTAATGTTTATGTTATGAAATATTTGCGGATATCCATTATCCTCCTTTGTATCATTCTTAAACAATCTAGATCTAGGGTTTATATTTTTATTCAATCAAACCCTAATATATTGTATGTATATATACACCTTATCATATGGAATAATATACAAAAATTTATTCTCTTTCAATCTCTCAGCTTTCCCCTTATTTCACAACACGTTATCAACACCAAACTCTACCCGATTGAATTATGTTAATCTACTATGAGAATTAGGTTTGTTTTAAATGAGTATTATACTATTATCACATGTATAGCATATGGATACAATTATGTGAAGTTATATATCGATTGATTTTATTTGAATAATATTTTAATATCATGAATCTTTTTACGTAATATATGAATTTGTAATGAATTGTAAATTAATTATTGATCACCAAAGCTCTAACACAATCAATTAAGATTAGGACTAAACCACAGTCGAACGTAAATATGCGGCCATGTTAATTGTCACCAATGAGTTATTGCAGTAGACCTTTGTTTTAATTCGACTATATTGATGAAGGAAATTAAATCTATTCTAGCTTCATATTATTTGCCGCTTCAATTGACGAAGGTAATTAAGTTGCTGCTCCATCCCTTATATTATCCCTATTAATTAATGAAGCCGCACAAGATATAGAAATAATATTCAATTATCCTCTTGTAATTTATATATTTTCTGTAGAATTATCCTCTTGCAATTTATATATTTTCTACAGATCATGATTAATTTATATCCTATATTAATAAGAAAAGATCAATTATAAAGCATTGATAGAGTTTTATAAATTGGTTGTAGTAATATTATAATGGATTTTTATTGCTAACTAAGTGTACAAGGTGAAGAAATTTGTTTAGTGTGGCAATAAAAAGTCATTAAAAAAATTAGGGATTTGGTCTAGCTGAATTATATTTGACAGAGTCAAACCATAACTGTACGCAATCAATCCAATTGTAATTAAAGGTACGCATATACTATACTATATTATTTTATTATTGATTTATATACAATTAGCATGAATATTTTGAATAATAATTCCTCCCAACAATTCATATTAGACTAAACAAAGCAATACAAATACAAATACAAGTCTATTATTTTGTGCCCTACAGATTGATGTAATTACATATTGTTTTGTTCACTTTGAATCAATGCCATTGATGCTCTTACAGTCTTATGAATGAAGTATATGTTTCACATATAGTCTTGGAACGCACTTGATGGCTCTTTGATAATTACCTTACATGCATGATAAATCATACTTTGTACTATGTATTTGGTTTGTTTTATAAATTATTTATGTATAATATCACATATTAATATTATAAGGGCATTACTTTAAATTATCTAATTAAAATATAATGATAAACAGATATGTCATAAAATTGTATTATGTCTCTAGATCTAACTTTCTTAGTAACTTGACATCTATTATACATGATGGTTACAATTATGCATGAGTCATTACATATACATTTCTGTTAATTTCTCTTATAAGTGAGATTGATAATATATGCATGATGCCATATATTTAATATAATTGACTATGTGGATATTTTCTAGTTGACCTCAAATTAAATTATGATAATACACGTATACAACCCCTTTGGATTCAAATGCAATGTTGAATAGTTTTAAACAAAATTATAGACAAGTCCATTATTTTGTTCATCATATCAGAAAAGGATTTGATTGATGAATTACAATTTGCGATGACGGTAATAAGTATGATATGATATACATATGAAATGGTAAATGTAAGTAGTGTAATATTATTACCTTGCAAACTAATACTCTATAAATGCGTACTCCTTATGTCTTAAAACTTAGAAATGTTAATTTGCGTATGATTGATTTTTTTTATATAACTATATATATGAAGTTGAATTAGATTATAAGAATAATGAATAAATTGAAGATGAAATACTTACACATATATATGGACCTAAAGTTCCTTGAATTTATAAAGGTTTAAAAACCCTAAAAATGATATAGAGATACGTATACGACCTAGAAAATTCTATTAGTTTCTAATAAAGTATGTTGCTAAAAAGCATCTGCGATACCAATGCGTCTATATATAGACACAATTCGATGAGAAAGAATTTACAAAAGGTTTTTAATGTATTTTAGGTATTGAATTCTAAGTGAGTATTGAAGATACATAAATTACTTTATTTACTCACTCCATAAGTGAATGAGAGTTCATGTGATTAAAAGGAAGCATATTTTCATTATGTTTTCATAATTACAAATCATTGAAAATCTTAATCAAAATTGCAAAGATGATTACATATTAATTGTTGGACCAAGAAATAATGTTTTTAAGTTTATAAATTGCAATATGACATTGTGAGAAACTATACATAATCAACATTTTATTATGCCCATAAATATAATAGGTTTTGTTTTTATAAGATGAATGTAATTGGGCATGAGGAACATGATAAGTATTCTATAAGTATACTTTTATATAAGCATGTTTTTGCTAAATGGAACACGTTACCTGATACATGACATTGCCAAAAGAATTTACGGCTTAAAAGTTGCAAGGATTTTAAAGGTTGTTTGATTGATTCATTGCATACCCCCATATGCAAGGATTAGGGGGAGATTGTATGTAATCCTTGCATATAAATAATTAATACATTGATGGTCAGTTTGATACATACAATAACTTGAATATCAATGATTTATTTAATAGAAGTGGCCACATGTTAATTAAATATTTTGAAATGATACCATCCTAAAGATGGATAAAAACAAATGACATTTATCATATACTAGTTGTAAATGCTCTAATTTTAAATTCATGTCCTAAGAGTACAACATCAATTGTTGATGAACCTATAGCATTCCTGAAGCGTGATAAATCAATAGGTTCTAAAGATTATTAAGTATCTTTGAAAAGGAAAGGAGTCACTATTCACAATGACAAATTTGAGGAAGTGGTAAATCTCATTACATTTCTAGAAGAAATCACTTTTAGTAAAGTTCATATGTTTCATGATTATATAAAAGACTCCAGAAGAGTATGAAATATCCAACAAGATTAACATGTATCAAGTTTATAGTTTAAACTCCATTAAAGTATGAGTAATTATTGGATAAAATATTAATTGATTGTCTTGCCAATTGTATAAAGAAATACATCACTACTACAAATCCCTTGTTTTTTGGACGCTATTGGTTCGACGCTGTATATGGGGTGTCAGCGTAAAAATAAATTTCCGCTTTTTTTCGACGCTTTTATGTGTCGAATCAGTTTCTTGGCGTTAAAAAGCGTCGAAAACTTCATATGATTTGCACGTGACTCAAGTATTAGAAACCGCCTTATACCCACGAGTATACCCGATTACCCACAGTCCCACACGCATAACTCTCTCTCTCTCTCTCTCTCTCTCTCTCTCTCTCTCTCTCTTAGATGAGTCAGATCTCGGTACTTCAAGTCTTCAACACAAATTAAACCTAATTGTTTTTTTTCCTTCATTTTTAAACGATCTCAGTTCATATGTTGATCAAATCACTTGAAATTTAGCGGATTGAGTGGAAGCCATGATATAATTTCCTTCCTCTCCTTGTTAATTTCTTCTATTTGAGGTAATCTCATTCTTCTCCTCATCAATTTCCAGGATTTTGTGCTAAAATACCGTTCAGATCTAATTTGTTATATTTGATTTTTGTGAAATAGCATTGAATTCTTGTCATTATATTCAATATTTTCATCCACTAAAACAAATTTCTCATTTTCACATTCCATTTCCCAAAAACTCCAATTTTGCTGGTTTTTGTTCAACTCCGTCTATGTCACCTTCATCATCGCTGGCGCTTTCGTTGGTGAACGAGTACGCTTTCTTCGATCTTCTTTGATTTCAATTTTCTTTCTTGATTTTCTGATCTGATTTGATTTGTTGTTCTTCCGTGTTTGTGCTTTGTAATTGTTGCGGTTTTTTTTTTGTAATTTGCAATTCATTTGATGATTTATGAGTTCCTGGATCCGATTGAACTAATTGTATAACGATCTGAGGATCGACTTTTTATTTTTGCAAAAATTCCTCAACTCTACCATAGGATCTATTCTATGAGAAATAAAATTTGGGTGTTTTGCTTCAACTTAGGGTTCTTATTGCTTAGCATTCATATACCTATATCTCTGATTGTTCTTCTTCATCCCTTAATCTCTCGTTTCTGTCCTTAAATATGTATGTTAAACTGAAAGATGCTCTTCGAATACATCAAATCTGGAATTCTAATTTATTTATAGGTATTCTCTCATTTCTCTTTAGATTTTGATTTTTTGAATTTTGATTTTTAATGTTTCTTCATTTTTTTTCTGATGTATTTTATTTAATTTATCATTGAGGAAGAAGAGATAAAGAAAGCTATGATTTTGAAGTCATTTTAATATCAGATTTTTTAAAAAACATCTGCAATCGACTTTCTACACCCAAACCTACATGTCGCTAAGCTTATCTGCCCCTTTACTCTCAGGTAATTTCTCGCATCTAAATTACTTCTTGTATGTATTTTTATGCAAAATTTGAGAATGTAATTTTGGTTTAAGCAAGTTTGTTTTGGTAATTTGGGAATTTTGTTATTAATTATATTGAATCTTTGTAGACCTAGATCCACTAGGGTATGGGTTAGTTTGATACAGCTTGAAGATGAAAACAAGCTTCTAGAGAATATTGCCAATATCGTGTCATTAACAGGTTAAAATGTTCTTAATTCTAGGTTATTTAGTGCATGTGATAAAAATTTGGGTCTGTGTTCATACAATGCAATCTTTCTAGTATAGTTAGCTGAGAGGCACTTTGTGACATTTAATTTATTTATCTTGGTTTTGATGTTCTAAAAGTGAGGTACCTCTGTTATATGGCCAGCCTGATAAAAAGAGCATTTGTGTGCTTCTGTCCATCATATCATCATATCTATGCCTGATTTGCTCAATATATTTTACTCTATTTTATATGCTTTACCATGAGACTGATAGACATGTGGAGTCGCCAAAGCTATTATATATACGATTAACTGTTTTTTTAGAGGTACACCCTTCAACATTGAGTTGGGGCATGCGATTTTGGGAGAGTTAGTAGATAGAATGGATTTCAACTTTTCAGACAAAACGAAGAGAAAAAAGTAGAATGCTAAGTTCTAGCAGGGATATCCTTTTTTTTTTTGTAACTGTTTTTCTTTTTTTGGTTCTCTGGGAGGGTACATTACCCTTCTTCATTCTTAATTTTCTATTTATCTTTATTTATGAAATGAATATCAATGATCATCAAATGGGGTTTTTTCCTGTCTACACACCTAAGAACATAAGACAATAAATCAATTGATACGAAGCTTAAATTCCCACTCTATGTTAATTTGATGACTTTTGTTTCCCTTTATATTTAACTTGTACAGCTGACTAATAGAAATCAAAGGCAGAGGTTCAAAGAAAGAAACTGCTTGCATTGTTACCTTTCTGTCTTTATAGATGTTTGACAATTTATATTGAGAAATGATTATTAAGGAAAGATTGGGGTGGAGATTTTTTTGTAACAGTAAGATTTTTGAGGACAGTGCGAAAGCTGAATTTATTGGTGCTGAGAGTTTGAAAAGCCTCTATTTCTTTTTCTGTTCAGACTGCTAAAGTTATGCATGTGCTCTTTGTGCTTAGTTAAACAGTCAACCTCAAATTTTTGCATTTAGTTAATCATCTGATTGGAAGGTGTTGTGAATCATATATTATGACTAGAATCTATTATCTACTTATTGAAACAATTTTTTTTTGACAGAAGTACAATAAGAGGGCTAGGCCGGCTAGCCTCTCTCCACTCGAACGACAGCTCTTTTAACATTACCCTGTAGTGTATTAAATAATATGCTAACACAGTGTAGCATGTTACAGTCTTTAGGGCCTTCATCTTCCTCTGTAAGCCGCCAACTCAAGAGTCTTAAGCATGCTTTGATGTTTGCTTGTGCTTCTTATGTATGTTCTTCCCTCCCTGGCAGATAATATATTGATGTTGTTTTATTAGCATGGCAGCTGCTCCCCTGCTTCCTCCTTTTTTCCTTCTGTAAAACGATACTTTCTTTTCTCCCTCATTTTTTTAGGAACTTTTTTTGTCTGATCATCAGAAACCTCACTAAATTAAGATCTGATCATCAGAAACACAATGTCCATGTGTTTTCCCTGTGCTTTATGATTCAGACATTAGATTTAGATTTTGCTTGTTTTCAATAATCTTGTTTTAACTTAATATAGCAAGGGTGAAGTTGAGCACTAATTCGTATGTAAGACAAACCTCTTTCCTATGTCTTTTGTGCATTCAACAAACAAGAGTATGCAATGCATAATACTTTAAGCATAAAATTATTCCCATTATTAGACTAACTCTCTTAAGCTTTCTAATGGACAGCAAGAAAGCTTAAATATAGGCCTCCTTTACAGATTTATATGTGCATTGTACATCTTTAATTGCCTAGATTAAAGTATAATGTCTGTGTTATTGTCTCAAATCGATTATGAATCTTGAGCTTATTTTGTGTAATGTACTAATTTATACTTTGTATTTTTTTTTTATTTTTTTTAGATTGGAAAAGACAATGTAGGCGCAACAAGAGAATAGGTCGGGACACTTGAGCATCAAAACAAGCGACTATATCGTCTATAAGGCCATTATCTATGTATTTTGGTTTTTAGTCTTACATTAGTAATGTATTTATTTAGGGTCAAGCTACAATATATAATATGCGACGTTATTTTTTTATTTTTTTTTATTTTTTTTTTAATTGTGTTGATGTTTTCTTTTTATAAATTTGGTAATTAAATACGTACTCTTATTATTGTTGATTAATTTTTGTATTTTTATTTTTTTAAAATCTACTTACATAGAATATTTGTTTATTTTAATTTTTATGTTATTAATTTAATTTATGATAAATTTATAACTATAATGTATGTATGATGGTAATAATTTAATAAAAGGAAAAAAAAAAGCTTAAAAAAAATTCTAGACGCTTTTTAATGTCTACATATATTGCATATTTTCATATTTCAAGAGTTTCCCGCCATACCATAGGCTGACACGAATAGACGCAAGACAACAAAAAGCGTCGCTAAAAAACTACACACATTTGGGATAATGCGCAAAATACGTAATTTTCGACACTTCGTATATTAGTTAGGACACAAAAAAGCGTCGAGATTATCGACGCTTTTTTGTGTCCCTGAAAATTTTCGACGCTTTTTAACAGCGCCGAGAAAAATTTTTTCGACGCTTTTTAGCGTCGAAAAAAAGCCTAAAAAGCGTCCAAAAAACACGCTTTTTGTAGTAGTATGTTGGTGTTATAATATCACATCATATTTCATATCCATGCTTAAAGTAAGTTTAATAAAGTAATCACTAGTGTTAGAAAACTGACCAGAGTTCAAATTTAAAGAAGTGACAAGATGTGATAATTAAATTAGGCCATCCGGGTTTAATAATTACTCGTTATGGAAATCTGAAGTTTCGTTTGATAATGTGCTGACGCTCTATCAATGTTAGATGTATGAAATGAATTGAATGGCAAGACATTACATTGAGATTGAGCTATATTTGGATTGTGATTCATAATAATTTGTACATATGAAAAATTTCATGGGTTAATAAGTTTTGATTTCTTATATAAAAGAGTAATGGGTGACAATAAGTTCACCAAAAAAACTTATATATTATTGTCAAATATCAAGTTACTAGAAGCTCACCAAATACACTATTTAAGTCTTTAAAGATTAAGAAGATCACAAACTACTGAAATATCAAGCAAGTGATATATGCTTGTATAACAATTTTTTTGATTGGGGCTATAATCTATCAGCACATAAGAAAAAGGAAAAGAAGAAAATTCAACTGCACAACATATGTCTTCCATTGATGTTGAAGTATTAATCTCCTGAAGAGAACAAATTATGAAAGATTTAATAATAAATACATATGCGTTATGAAGAAATAATTTAAAATTGCTCTCTAGAAGAGATAAAATCTTGTTTTAATATAATTATTCTGAGAGATAAATTTTGTTGATTATGATCCTCCTATGAAATGAATTTTATTGGAAATTTGTATACTAAGTTGGTGAAGAACTTTGATGCCCCTATATATGAGATATTTTACTAACTTAGGGGGAGAATTGGAGTAAGTTGGCGAAAAAAAAAACAGATGATCCCTATATAAATAATGGTAATTTGAAATGTTTTCTAGCCAACTTTAGTCAATATGCTATAAAGATATGTTTCACATTGAGATAAAGTTTGCCAATTGCATATACTTGAAACACTACACCTGAAGTGTAGATTGTATAATTAGTTCCAAAATAAAGATGTGGTAAATGACAAGATAGTGCAGTTGACACTTTTAATAGTGTAATAGTATATTAATACCAGGTGTATGAAATACCTTTGAAGTTGTGTAGATGTCTGAATTATTACAATAGATGGCCTATGATGTAAGAAAAATTATGTTGGTACTAAGGAAAAATGTATTCAGATATCATTGTCAAAATAGCATGCAAATTAAAATTGTACCTTTATATGATAATACCGGTATCTGATGGAATCGATAAATAATGTATATGCATGATATAATGGACTAGAGAATAAGGGATCTGGAATATATGTCTTTTTTATTGTTGACATAAAGATAATAATTAAAGTTTATCATGGACCAGAAGTCCATAAAATATGGATTTTAAAATCCACACTGTATAGTGTCTTGCATCATTTTGAGTCTTATATTCATGTGCATGTGAGTCATAGATTAATGGTTTATTACTTATGTAGGAAGTTAGATGCATTACTCATTGTATAATTTGTTTAATATGTTTATCATGTTTTATATATCTCATATTGCATGGATTAATTTCTTACCATGGCTGTGGTGTATGTGAATGTTCATTCAAAGTATAGTAAGACATATTTAGAACTTTGATGAAAAATTAGAAAGAGATCTTTATATTCCAATGGGCTTATAATTGTAATGAAATTATTGATGACACTTGTTAATTGTACGTTATGAATCATGTGAAAAGAGTTCCTAAAGAATTTATATACAACGTATTTAATTATCCAGCCCTAGAAAGTTTATCTCTTGAATAATGCAATTACTATCAAACTCTTAAAAATTCTATGTAACTACATCAATGACATCTCAACCTGAAGTTTGAGCATATGAAAGTTAATGAGATTTACTACTTGTATTTGAAATAGATCTATCATGTCAATTATGAAACGTCTAAAGAATATCAATGGAATACTTATGCCTGAGACTGTTTCCTATGGTCTAGAAGAACCATGATTAATGTATATAATTGCATATGTTATATTATAATTCATATGAGATTGAAGAGCGACATTAATAATGTCAAGTTTTGTCATCAAATGATTATTAATGAATGTTTGATCAAATAATAATTATTAATTCCTACTATTAACGACTTCAAGAAGAAGTCATAATTTTTAAATCAACTATTAAACAAAGATTTAAAATAATGATATTAGAGATAAACACATGTATGGTGAAATGAAGACACTTCACATGTTAGCGTGAAGACTTGAAGATGCAATTTCAGTTTAGGAGGATCGAAGATCATATCAACGAGTGAAATTTTACTACATATGAGAAGATACATAACATATTAGATTCATTGTTGCGTCACTAGAAGATCTCAAGTTATATATTCATCAGGGGGAGTAAATATGCGTTTCACTCTTTTAATCATGAGGCAGCATCTCGAGCGTATTACGAAGAATGATGTAATCTTTTTCCTTCACTGTATTTTTATCCCAGAGGGTTTTTCGTAGTAAGGTTTTAATGAGACACAATCTTAGATAATTGACATCCAAGGGGGAGTGTTATGAAATATTTGTGGATATCCATTATCCTCCTTTGTATCATTCCGAATTAATCTACATCTAGGGTTTATATTCTTATCCAATCAAACCCTAATATATTATATGTATATATACACCTTATCATATGGAATAATATACAAAGATTTATTCTCTTTCAATCTATCATCTTTCCCCTTATTTCACAACACTTTATTCTATTATTATGGATCACCATATTTCATGTTAAAGGGAATATGTATTTGAAAATCACGCCTAATAAGATAATTTGGACAACCGGTTTAGGTTCCTTTTTAATCTTGTTGTTTAATCAAGTGATCACGATATTATAGAATTATATGCTACATTAAAATTCAACCAATTTATCCTAATAATAGTTTGGAGCAAATTGAATCTTTGTTTGCATGCCTTTGAGATCGCATGAATCACTTTTCAATATAAGAATCGAGTAGAGGCCAATACGGGCAAACGTGACTCCATGACTCCCTTTGTACCATCATCACCGATCCTCCTTTTGTGCAACCGAACCATATGGAGTTAGTAACCTCATGGATTAGGAATAAGGTGTAACCTTCACGGGTCAATTGTTGTTGCCTATCGTTGTCCCTTTATTATGGTTGCCTTTTATGATCCGTGAACGGTTTACAAGTTCCTTAAAAACTTGTAGGCGGCTCCCTACTTTTTTTTTTCCCAAATCGTATACGTCAATTCCCACTTCCTATGATTTCCAAGCATAATCACAACATGCTATCGTAGGCGCGCTTCGAACGACGTCTACATCTACCTAACATAAAAGTGTTACAACAAAGTTTTACTTAAAACTAAAGTATTAGTCAAGTGTTACTTATATATCGAATAAGTTCATAACTATAAAAGTGTTACCATTTAGTGTTACCTAATGTCCCTTTTGTACTAGGGGTTGTAATTAATTTGATTAATAGAGGTTTGCATATTGTCTAGTTTGATTAGAGTAGGGAACCATGATGTTAAGCTTGATTGCATGATTGAATTGATTGACAAGACCACATGATATTGATTTGATCATAATTGGTTGAGTATTTGATTATGTTTCTTCTTATTTTTTAGCTAGAGAAATCTAGGTTAGAGAGTATGAGGATGATTAATTGAATGCTCCTAATTGCTCCTACTATTTGTCTTTACATTGCTTGCGTTGCTAGACTCCCTAGTTAGCTTGATTATCATGAATGCATGTTGATGCTTATTTCCTAGTGTTTATTTTGTTGGTTCTTGGTTTAGGTAGTTGATTAGTGTTACCTTTCACCTTCGACTTTGACCTAGCTTAGACGTTAATTGGAAATACTTGAACATAACCATTCCTATTAATTCGACCCTTGACTTACCTCTATACTTGTATTTAGGTTTGTTAAGTGATTATAAATTTGTTTGGCTCTAGGGAAGATTAGAGAACAACCTATTTTTCTCTACGTCAACGATATTACCGCTTAAAGGTTAATCGTTATGTAGGTGCCAATAATATCTCATTGGTTAATAAAGTTGTCTTACTTAGCTGTTTTTTTTATTGAAGTTGCACTTTCCACCTTAGCGCAAGATGGAAAATTTCACGTGATACTGTTTTCAATTATGATGATTTGTGTACTTACTTTATAATCGAAATAATGACATTACTTCTCATAAGATTCGTCATTAGAAGTTCACATCCCTTTATAGGACGTCATCAATACTCCCATTCTTAAACGTGCCTATTTGCATAATTTATTTTTCTATTCTAAAATTTAAAAAGAAATCCCGAGAACCTTGGGATTATTGCCTCACAAAAAAAGGAAAAATGAAAAAAAAATCAAGATATCACTTAGTCTTCGTGGTTTGACCCTTTACTTGCCATTAACTAGTTTGGTGTATGATAAGGTTTTATAAATATTTAATTTGGTTAGGGGTAGTAGTCCCAACGACCTATTAACCCACGATCAAATTTTGGCGTCATTGCCGGGAACTAAGGCGTTCTTTAATGTTTGTTGATTAGATTAGCTAGGTTTTTGTATATTATTTGATTTTTTTGTTTACTTTTCTTTGTTTTTTTGTAAGAAAATGGCATGCTTATCTTTTCCTCAATTTGACGATGAACCCTTCTATGCTTACTTTTATGGATTATATGGTTTTCTTAATTCCCATGGGTGCTCTCTTAGTGATGCTTGTAGTATAGCTTGTTGGGGGTATGATGAGTATTATAGGGGAATGGTTCAGAATATGTATAATGGTAGATTCCATCTTTTGTCTATGCATGATTTTTCGAATTTCTTCACCTGGATTGCTAGAGATTCTTATGATAGAGAATATCATGTTTCTTGTTTTAATTCTCAATGTCAAGATTCTTTTAATTTTTGCATGAATTCTCTTGATGCTTCTAATATGCCTTGTGATGATCCAAATATGCATGTTGAGCCCTTCCCCTCTTATGCTCATTGTGATGATGTTTGTGCTAATTTTGATTATATGCAATTTGATTTTGACCATGAACCTCAACCCAATAACATTGATGTCAAACTCTTTCGCAAATACAATATCTCACCCAACAAGTTCAAGAGCTTCAAGAGGAACAAAAATTGAGAGAAGTAAGGCTTGCCCAAGTGATGAGTGGTATAGTTTATGTTAATGGAGGTGAGGCATCACATTTTGAGTGTGAGAGTGTTTTTGAGGATGATTTGGGCCAAGGGTGTGAAGGTTAGAGAAGATTTTCTTGTGATGAGAGGGTTTTTGAGGGTTTTGATCCTTTTCATTCCCCATTTGAGCTTGAGTGTCATCCTTCCCCATATTTACCCTTTTTGAGAGCTTCCCTTGGTGAAGATGTGAGTGAGCCATATTTAATTTTTAATGAGGGATTTTATGAGGATGAGTTTGAGCTACCAAAAAAGATTGAGAATCCCTTGAGTGATGGTGGAGGAGTTGAGAATGAAGAATTTTTTTATTTTGAGGATTGGAACCCCCTTCCACATCTTTAAGAGTCTACTTTGCATTTTATGGCCCTTCTATCCATGAGTCTTTGGACTCTTTTAAGGTTATTTCTAGTATATTCATTGAAGGAGCAACAAAACATTATAGCCTTTTGAGAGAGTTCATTAGCAATGCTTCATTAGAAAGAGATGAGTTTGAGAGAAACCTTTATCCTTTAACGCATGGTTTAGGGACTCTATACTTTGAGCTTGATGAGGAAGTTGTTGTGCATCGGTGTGATAGATAGGATGATGAGGTTATTTCTCTTGAAGAGTTTTTGTTTGAGGGAGATGAGAGTCATGAGTTTTCTTTTGAGATTTCTATGACTGATTTTCATGCCCTCATAGGTGATGTGAGGCTTTGTGAGACCATTGTTTCTCCTCCCCTTCTCATGTCCCTTTCTCAAGGAAATTTGACCATATCTCTTATTATCCTATGTTCCTTCTTTAGTTGTAGAGCCTATTGAGGACCCTTTCGTCTTTGATGTGACTCTTTCTTCTCATCCTCCAATTATTAAGGAAATGGGTAATTGTGCCACCAAAAAAGAATTCGAGGAGGTTTTGCTTTTTTTATTCTTTATCTTCTTCTTCTCCTTCTTATTTTTCTTCTTATTTTCTTAATTTTTCTTTTGATTTTTTTCTTTCTTTTGGCATCTTCCTCCTTAATTATGTGCAATAATCTTGTTACACGTTCTTTTATTTACTCATTTTCATATTTTTTATCTTATAAAATGATTAGTAGTGCATTTGACAAGCTCTTGCGTGCGTTGCAATATTGTTTACTATAGCGATCTCTCTTGGACGTTAAATAAGCCTTTCTCGGGAAGTAAGCCGAGTTTTTATTGCTTTCATTTTACTTTCTTTTTAGATTAGATTTTCTCTCATGGAAATGTTTGTGTGCCCCTTGCTTGGTACATGACTTGATATACTCTTATGCAATGGTTTGGATCAACAATCAAGGAAGTTTGACGCCTATTTCTGCTAGCACATGGAAACCAAGATTCAATTTAAGAAGAAATTGGCTTTGAAAGGTTAAATTGATTCATTTGCGGGTATTTACACCCACCTATATCTGGTAATATCTTTCCTCGCTCTTCCACTAATGGTTGGTGACTTGGTGGATATATGTTAGTTTGTTGGATTGATTTCTTTCTTTTCCCCTCCCTTGGACTCTTTGGTTTATGTTTGAGCATATTGTCTCATTCAAGCTTGGTGGAGGGTATTCTATCATGTTTGGTGGGATGTTAATTCATTTATGCTGTGCACTTGAGTATATGCATTTCCATATCTTTTCTTATATTTTAAAAATTTATGAGTGTCTTTTATGGAGCTCTTAGGCTAGGTTTTATTTGTAGTTTTATACTCGTTTTTATTCTTTTATGTAGTGTTTTTACATAATAATTCTTGTTTTGCGTGTTTGTGTGTAAGTTTAGAGATATGCATAATTGTAGTGCTTTTCTTGTTATTTTATTCATTTCTTGACTATTTCTCTCGCTTATTCGTTTGATTGACTTGTTTTGTAGGTGTTGAGTTTCCCGAGGTTTTATTACCAAGGAGAATCTCAAGTGCATACAAGGAGTTTGATGGAGATAAGTTTGGGAATCCAAACATGCCATTGAAGCTACCTCCGCAAGCGTTTTGGCTCGAAGTGTTCAAGTGCTTGTAAGATATAAGAGCTGCCCTTCTCACGAGCATCGCCTCGAGTGTACCAATGATAGGGATGATCGAGAGTGCAGAGATTAATTGAGTCAGCGAAGGAGGCAGGCCACGAGAACCAAAGCAGGGGTACACGCGCGACATATGTGGTGCATGCGCGTAGACCAAGCTTTGCGCGCGTGCGGCCTGGGTGGTGCGCACGCACTAGGAGACCCAACCCTGTCACTCGATCTTCTATTTATAGCTTTTGACTTTCCTTTTTTTAGGGAGACGACTTATTTTTTACTTGACACTTATTTTTCTAGAAATAGTAGAGAGAGAAAGTAGAGAGAGAAGCCTAAGATTACTTTATTGTAATTGAATTTGATCTTTGATTTCAATTTGATCTTGGATTTCTTCTTCAATTGAATGAAAACTTGTGAAATTTTTTTTCCTAAAAAATTTACTTTTATTGCAATTTCCTTTAATTCTTGAATGGTTGGTTTTAATTTCATTATTTGCTTTAGAATTTGTTGAGTGATTGAATTTCTTCTTGATTAAACTTGCAATGAAAATGTTTGTGATTGAATTTGTTTTGTTTTTCAATTTCACCATGAATACTGAGTAGATTAGTCGCTAGGAAGAAGGGGAAGCATGCTTGATTGATGATTTTTCTAGTTGATGATCCTTAATTGATTGAATTGTTGCAATTAAATTGGTTGACATAGTTGTGCATGTGATTACTTAGACTAGGAATAATCAACCTATAACATTAATCTAGATTACATTGCTATTTTCAATGACATGAACCCTAGATTTGATAATTGCTTTAATTGATTGAATTTGATTGTGATTTTCCTTGATTGTCATACATAGTGAACCCTAGTTTGGTTTATAGTGGATAGCTTTTGAATTCCATTTATTGCAACTATTGTTTGTCCTTTGTGATGTTTGAATTGATTGGGTGATCCATCAATTAGCATAATCATTGAGCTTACATGTGAAACCTATATCCTTAATGTTTAGTATATTGAATTTCTCGAGTATTTTAGCTCTCTTGATACCTTGGTTACAAACCATAACCTTCTTTATTCTTCGAAATAGCTTGACATATATAGGCTATAGCTTACACCTACTCATTCCTTTGGGTTCGACCCTTGACTTACCATATACTCGTATTAAGTTGGTCGAGTGTTTACAAAATTAGTTTGGCTCGAAGAAAGGGTAGAAAATGACCTACATTTTCCTTGCGTCCAAATGGCGTCGTCGTCGGGGAATGATATTGGTGCTTTGTTATATTTGTTGACTCTATTTCATCCTTAATTTAAAATAACAAAAAGATTTTTCTTTTAGGCTACACTTGTAGCCGTGCTACTAATCATTTCTTTTGAGATTGTATGCATAGAGCACGTGGTCATTCACTAGTGACATTTGATCCGGAGATTGAGAGGACTATTGCAAGATTAAAGGTTGCTAGACGATCTTTGAGTTCTACCACTTCAAGTAAAGAAAAACAAAAACAAGAAGAACAAGCAAGAGTGGGAGAAAATCCAAGGGTGGCATTGAAAAAATTGGGGATTCTTGGTGTTTATAGGTTTGAGAGTGGTATTGCTCCACCTAAAACACCGGAGAATGATTTTAAAAATATGGCCGACAATGATCACTTTGATAGAGAGGCGACAATTTAGTGGGTCCAACAATGAAAACCCACTAAATCATCTCAAGGAGCTCGAAAAATATTGCAATTCTATCAAGGTGAATGGAATTCCCCAAGAATTCATCCGCCTGAAGCTCTTTCCCTTTTCCCTCATACTGCATGCCTTGCAACGGCTAGACAAGCAAGTCAAGCCGAATTCTCTAAGGACATGGGACGAAGTGACCAAGGAGTTTATATCCCGTTTCTATCCACAAAAGAAAATGGCGGAGGCTAGAGCTTTGATTCAAGGTTTCAAACAAAAGCCTAGTGAGAGCATGTATGAAGCATGGGAGAAATACAAAGAGTATCGAAGGGAATGTCCTCACCATGGAATTCCTACTTACCATATTATTCGAATATTCTATGAAGGCCTTAGTCCTCAAGTAAATCATTTCTAGATGGAGGATCCGGAGGTCCCATCATGAATAAATGGAAGAGGAAGTGGTAGACATAATTGAAGACGTAATGAGATAATATAGAGATTGGCAAGATAGAGAAAGAGAGTCAACTATAGCTAGCAAGAGTAGATCTTCGATGTACTCGGTTGATCATCTAAATGTAATAAACAATCTCTCCTCACAAATGACAAACTTGGGGCAGGAAATGTCCTCTATCAAGGCAAAGTTGTAAAGTTCTACCTCCCAATTAAGTCTCGTGTTTTTCCTCCAAATCTAAGGGGAGAGGTATGTCTTCTAATCCTCAACCCTCTCCCTTTTTTAGTAATATACCTAGTGCATGCTTGTTTTGTGATGTTTGTGGATCATATGATCATGATGCTTCTAATTGCCCTTATGCATGTATGGATGTTTGTGATGATCAAGATGGAAATTTGAATGAGCATGTGAACTATGTGTTAATTAATAAGGATTCAAGGTTTGAGTATAAAAGAGGCCAATGGAATAGGAATTACAATAACCATGACAATTTTGATAACCACCACCAAGGTGGTGGTAATAGGAACCATGGGAACCAAAACTCTCGAGATAACTATAACAACAAAGGTTATAGTGGCCAAAATCAAAACCAAAATTATGGTAATCATAACTAAGGTTATGACAATCATAATCAAGGTAGACGTAATTGCAATAATCAAAATAGGGGAAATTTTCAAAATAACTCTTAAAGGGGTCCCACACCCGGATTTGCTCCAAAGACCCAAAATGATAATTCCTATGTTCAATTCTTATTTTCTTCTTTGGAAGAAATCATTGAATATCAAACAAAGTTGTTTAACACTTATATGGCCGTAAGTGACAAGAAATTTAATGAAATGATGACTCATAATAAGATGCTTGAAAACCAAATTTCTCAACTTGCTAATGCTTTGAAAAACCAAGCTAGTCCTTCTTGTTTACCTTCCCATGGCCAAGATCTCAAGAGACCGGTAAATGCTATTGTTACAAGGAGTGGTAACGCTCTTGAGGAGAGCTTGCCTAGGAAAAGTAAGAACAAGGAGTCCACAAATGAGGTTTTGGTAGAATATGAGAGAGATGGTGCATCTTTGAGTGAGGATGAAATTAAGAAACCTAGTGAGGTGAGAGTGGAGAAAAAATTGTGAAACCCAAGCTTTCTTATCCACATAATTCATGAGACACAAGTTGGATGAACAATTAGGAAGATTTATTGACATGCTTAAGAAACTTCACCTTTCTCTACCATTTACCGAAGTGGTCACCCAAATGCCCAACTATGCAAAACTCCTGAAAGACAATTTGAGAGGTAGGAGGACTTTTGATGTTGTAGAGACGGTGAACTTGACGAAGAATGGTAGTGCAATTATAATAAACAAGAAGCCACCTAATCTAAAATACATCGGAAACTTTTTGGTCCCTTGTGCCATTTGCAAAATTTAAATCGAGAATTCCTTATATGACTTAGGTGCTAGTTTTAGACTTATGCCATATTTGGTATACCAAAGACTTGAGCTAGGGGAACTCTTACCTTCAAACATTACTTTGGAATTGGCTGATAGGTCAATTAAGTTTCCTAAGGGTAAGGTGGGGGATATCCCTTTGAGGGTTAGGAAATTTGTTATTCCGGTGGATTTTCTGGTTCTTGAGATGGATGAAGATGATAACATTCCAATCATTCTAAGGAGACCATTCCTTTATACTTCGAGTGCTATGATAGATGTGAAGAGTGCTAAAATTTCACTCAAAGTAGGTGATGAGGTTATAGAATTTGACTTGAATGATAGTATGAAGTATCCAAGTTCTTCTTTTGAAGATTGCATGTTGATTGATTCTCTTGATCATGTTGTCTCTTCCATGCTTGAGGAAATGCTCACTTCTAATGATGCTTTTGAGAATGTTTTGTAAAGTAAGGAAAATATAGGTGCTCCTAGAAAGGAGATGGCTTTGTATGATGGTATGCTCAACGGAGGCCTTGAGGATGTTGAAGAGCAAATGTGTTTGAGAATTTCTAGCCAAGAAGCATTCCAAGTGGATATATCAAAGGAAGGTAAAGGTGTTCTAATGGTTGAGCTCAAACCTCTTCCATCACACTTTAGGTATGAATTCTTGGGACCCAACTCCACTTTTCTCAAGATTGTTAGCTCTTCTTTGGGTGAAAGCCAAACTCAAGAGTTGTATGGTGTTTTAAGAAAGCACCAACGTTATTTGGGTTATAACATTGATGACCTCAAAGCTATAAGCCCCGCTTTATGTACACATCACATAACCCTTGAGGAGAGTGCTCTACTTTCTATTGAGAGGCAACGAAAGCTACATCCCCAAATGGCAGAGGTATTTAAGAAGGAGATCACCAAACTTTTGGATGCGGGAATTATATTCCCCATCTCGAGTTCTAGGTGGGTTTCTCCCATTCATGTCATCCCAAAGAAGGGAGGTATGACCGTCATTGATAATGAGAAAGGTGAGCTCATTCCGACGAGGACGATCACGGGATGGAGGATGTGTATAGACTATAGACGTCTAAACACATCTACAAGGAAATATCACTTCATTCTTTCTTTTTTTGATTAAATGTCTGAGATATTAACGAGGCACAAGTTCTATTGTTTTCTTGATGCTTATTCGAGATTTTTTCAAATCCCTATCAACCCGGATGACCAAGAGAAAACAACCTTCACTTCTCTTTATGGAACACTTGCCTATAGGAGAATGTCGTTTGGCCTTTGTAATGCTCCCGCAACATTTTAAAGATGCATGATGAGTATATTTGGAGATAAGTTGGAGGAGGAGATGGAGGTGTTTATGGACGATTTTTCCGTAGGAGGTCCTTCATTTGAGGCATGCCTTGAAAACCTTGAGAAATATCTAGCAAGGTGTGAGAAGGTGAACATGGTTTTTAATTGGGAAAAGTGTCATTTTATGTTAGAGGAAGGCATAGTCCTAGGCCATAAGGTTTCTTACAAGGGGATAGAGGTGGACAAAGCGAAAATTGAGGTTATTGAGAAGCTTCCACCTCTGGTCAATGTGAAAGGAGTGAGATATTTCTTAAGACATACCGAGTTTTATAGAAGATTTATCAAGGATTTCTCGCGCATTGCAAAGCCCCTCAATGATGTTCTTTAAAAGGATGACAAATTTGTATTTGATGATAAGTTTTTAGAGGCATTCACTAAGTTGAAGAAGGCTCTAATCTCTACTCCTCTTGTTCAAGCCCCAAGATGGGGTTTACCTTTTGAGTTGATGTGTGATTCAAGTGATTTGGAAATTAGAGGTTTCTTTGGTCAAAGAGTGGAAAAGAAGCTCCATGTTATCTATTTTATGTCCAAGACTCTAAATGGTGCTCAACAGAATTACACCACAATGGAAAAGGAATTTTTTTGCTATTGTTCACGCTTTTGAGAAGTTCTGTTGTTATTTGTTGGGGCCAAAGACCATTGTCTTCACAGATCATGCAGATCTAAAGTACATTTTTCTAAGAAAGAATCCAAGTCTAGGTTGATATGGTGGGTACTTGAACTTCTAACTTTTGACATTGAGATTAGGGATAAGAGAGGAGCGAAAAATGTTGTGGCGGACCATCATTCTCGCCTTGAGGATTCTCAAATTCATGATGATGGTTATCCAGTTGAGGATAGGATGCTTGGTGACTTCTTATATGCTATTGAGGCAAAGGAGATCCTATGGTTTGCCGACTTAGTGAACTTTTTTTCATGTGGGTAGTTTCCACCTTCCTTTACTAAGAATCAACGAAAGAAGCTCAGGAGAGAGGCAAGACACTATGTGTGGGATGATCCCATCTTGTACAAGCGAGGAGTCTTACTTAGATGTTGTGTTCCAAATGAAGAGGTTCCTAGTGTTTTGAAGATGTGCCACTCTAATCCTAGCACTAGGTGAAAAATGAAGATTGGCACCACCTTAAGGCCACCAGTTTTTTAAAACTAGTGGGAAAAAAATGGGAAAAAAAGCGGGGTTTTAAGAAGAGGTTTTTTCCACCGGTTCAGTTTGAACCGCTTGGGAAAAGATTAATCCCACCCGTTTTGAACTTGTGGCAATAGTTTTTTTTTAAAAAAACCCTTTTATTACGAACCCAACATACAGATCTTTCTCATCTCTCCTTCTATCCCTTCTCTCTCCTCCGTTCTCTCTTCTCCTTCGTCCTCTTCGATCTCTCATCTCTTTCTCATCTCTCATTCTCTCTCCTTTGTCCTCTCTCCTTCGTTCTCCTCTTTCATCCTCCATAAAATACCTACTACCCAGCCACCATCGAAACGACCGAAACTACCCAACTCCACCGGGAAAAAAACCCATTACCCACGAAATCACCACCAAGCCACCAACATAAACATCAACAACACCGATAGATTTTACTTCATCAACAACAATTTTCGCTCTATTTGGCAGTTTTGGGGTTTGATTTTTCGAGGTTAGTTTCTGGGTTTAATTGATTTTTTAATTGGTATGTTTAATTGATTTTGGAATTTTCTGGGTTTAATTGATGAGTGTTTATGAGTCTATGTTTTTGGGTAATATTTGATTATTCGAGGGTTTCTTGGTTTATGTCTAATTCGAAATTGCTGCGTGTTCTGGTTTTTTTTTTAATGTTTTTTTTTAAATTTTTTTCGTGTTTTTGTGAGTTTTATTAATTTTAATCTTGGTATTCTGATTTTTGAAATTGTATGAGTGTTCTAGTGAAATAGCATGCGTTTTTTAGATTTTTTTATTTAATTTTGATTTTCTAATTTTTTTTCGGGGAATTCTTTGTTTATTTTTGATTGTTTTCTTATTATTTTTATTTTTTGGGGTATATGATGCGTTTTGTTATTTTGAGTTCTTGAGTTTTATTAATTTTGGTGTTTTAATTGATACAGGTATTAGATTATGACTCCACGAAGAATCAGGATGTTTGTGTAAAAAAAAAAAGAATCAAGATGTTGATTTTAGAATATTCTTTTAGAATTTAATATTTTTTTTTTATTTTGATTTTGTAATTTTGTTTATTTATTAAATTATTTTTATGTTGTAAATTTTTTTTTGTAATTTTTGTATTGTACCATAACAATTTAATGGTAATAATATTTTGGATTATATTTCGGTTGATTTTGATGTTGTGTTTCTTACATTGAATTGTTGGATTATATTTCAAGTGGAAAAAATAAAACCAAAAAAAAAATATTTACATGTACATTGCCACCGGTTAACCGGTGGCATTTATATATAATACCAAAAAACAAATAGAGTTGGAAGGGTTATTGCCACCGGTTAACTGGTGGCAATCCTTAATTTTGCCACTGGTTTTGAACCGATGGCTTTTCAATCGAATATTGCCACCCCCTAAATGCCCAGCGGTTTTAAAACCGATGTCATAGGGGGGTTTTGAACCTATGGGGATTTCCTATTTTCTACTAGTGTAGTGGTGGCCATATGGGTGTTTCTAAAACCGCCACTAAGATTCTTCAAAGTGGTTTATGGTGGCCACTTCTCTTAAAGGATTCATGGGGTTTTGTTAAGACATGCGACCGTTGTCAACGAGTTGGGAATATCTCCAAACTAAATGAGATGCCTCAACAACCTATACTTGAGTTGGAAGTGTTTGAGGTGTGGGGAATTGTTTTCATGGGACCGTTTCCTTCGTCCTTTTGAAATGAACATATTCTTGTGGATATGGATTACGTGTCTAAATAGGTAGAGGCCATTGCATCCCCAACTAATGACCACAAGGTGGTAATGAAATTGTTCAAGAAGATCATATTTCCAAGGTTTGGTGTACCTAAGGCAGTGATAAGCGATAATGGTTCTTATTTTTTTCACAATGCCTTTCAAAAGATGTTGCGAAAGCATGGAGTTTATCAAAAATTTAGCCTTCCATACCATCCTCAAACAAGCAGCCAAGTTGAGGTTTCCAATCGTCAAATCAAGTTAATCCATGAAAAGACGGTTGCTCGAAATAGGAAGGATTGGTCGGATAAGTTGAATTATGCTCTTTGGGCTTATAGAAAGGCTTTCAAGACACCTATAAGTACCACTCCATACCGCCTAGTCTATGGCAAATCATGTCGTCTCCTAGTAGAACTTCAACACTGTACTTTGCGGGCAATCAAGAAGATAAACTTTGATTTGGCAAGTGCGTGGGAGAAAAGGTTGTTAGATCTTCATGAGCTAGAAGAGCTTCGATTCGATGCTTACGATTGTGCTAGCATTTACAAAGCTTGTTCCAAGGAGACTCATGACAGTCTTATTGAGAATAAAGAGTTTTGTGTTGGTAAAAAAGTTCTTCTCTACAATTCAAAAATGAAAGTGTTTCCCGGGAAGCTCATGTCAAGATGAAGCGGTCCTTATTTGGTTAAAAATGTCTTTCCTAGTGGTGTTGTATAGGTTTTAATGATGGATTCTTCGTCTTTGTTTAAGTTCAATGGCCATCGACTGAAGAAGTATTTCGATGGTGCTTTTGTTGGCCTTATTCATATATTGCTTCTTCGAAAACTACCCTAATAGGTGAAGAACGTGGAGCTATGACGTTAAACAAGCGCTTCCAGGGAGGCAACCCGGTTTTCAAACCCTTTTCTTTTGATTTTTCAATTCTCTCTATATTTCTTTTATTTTTGAGAACTTTTCTTATTTTTCTTTGTTTACTTGATTTTAGGTACTATGAGATTAGATCGATGATGATTTCTAATAATTTCGGTGTTAATTCAAGGTTACAAGAGGTTTGGTTAAACATAGGTGAAAGAGTTTGTTGGGGATACATGCTCTCGTGTTTGAGTTTTTATAAATTTTTACTTCTGATCGGGTGATTTTTGAACTATTTTTGTGTTGTATTTAAGCACTCAATCATGACGCTCGTTATCGTCGATGAGAACGCAAGCACGAGAGTATGTTCAAGAGGAAAATTTTCTCTCATAGTCTTTGTTTGGTGCGCACGCATCATAGGTTGCGCACGCGCACCAAAGGGGTAAGAAATTTAAGCTCATTTTGATGAAAATCAGGTGAATTTTGAACCCCTCATTACCCTCCTAACGCGCACGTACCACCCTCCCTACGCGCGCGCACCAAGGGGGTCTGAACTTTTGGCCTTATTTTGGTGCGTCTTAAGGCAAAGCAACCCCCCTCATCAGATGCGGCTGGTGCGCACGCATCCCTTTTTCGTGCCCCTCTTCTCATAACCCTCCTCTTTTCACTCTATTTTCTCTCCCCCAATTCCCCCTTATTCCACCACTCACTTTTCTCTTTCTAATCCCTTTGCAAGTTCACACAAATACATCTTTTTAATTTAATTTATTCACAAATACATTAAACCATAAACAAATCTTTTCTAAAACAACAAAAAAATCAGAGTTTTTCGAATTGAAATTCGAAAATTTGGGCTAAAATTCAGATTTTGAGGGTTTTATTTTGGTGCTTAGAAATTGACTTTGGGTGTTCTAAATGTTCTATATCCTTCAAATAGTGGAATTTGCAAGTAATTCAAAGCTTCATTGAGGTATAATTTCTCACTTTCTAGTCATCTTCTTCTTCTTTTTTAAAGCTTGAAACCCTTGTTTTTGCTTTCATGGTAGAACTCCATTGTTGTTTTTTGTTTCTTGTACTTTCTGTTGAATGATGTTATTGGATGTTAAATTGAAGAATACTTGAATTACCACTGTTGGTCATTTTCTCTCATGGGTATTCTTTATGATAGCTTTATTTTGCTGATAATTCAATATTTTGGGATTAATTTGCTCATAATGATTCATGATTTGATCTTTTGTGTTCAGTTTTACCTTTAACTCATGACTAGTTGCTTCAAAATTATGTTTATATATTCATAGCATAGTTCATGTGTGACCATTTCTTGCTTCATTATTGAGTGAATTACATTTGTGCTTGATTTTTGAGCGATTTCTTTATGCATATTCTTGAATAATGATAATTATAAATGAATTGCTCATGAATTGCTTTGCTTCTTGTAGATGGATCTCTCCTCCATCTATAAGAAGCGTGCTAGATCAAGTTCAAGCAAAGCTAGGCACGTTGTTCCACCTCCTCCCGAGGTTGTAGAAACATACGACATTGAATTCTCTAAGGAATTACATTTGTATTGTTTCAAGAAACTATCTAAAAGGAATCTCAAGTCAATAAGATTCTATGATCAAACAACAACCAAGATACTTGGAATTGATGATGACGTTCGCTACCTAGCCAAAAACCTCAGTCTTTAAGAGTTCTTGGATTTTAGCGCCCCTACCTATGCTAGGGTGACCTTTGAATTTCTATCATCCCTTGAAGTGGTCTGAGAGACAAGTAGTGACTCCTCAAGAACTTTGACCTTTCAACTATTCAGCAATGATCATCGGTTGTCTAAGTCACAACTTTGTTCTTACTACCGGTTTCCATGGGCCGTTGCTGAAGACTATATTGTCTATCCGGCCAATGGTAAAATGACAAGTTACCATGGGTGTGATGAGCTTCAATGGTGGCGGCGTATCTCTGATGAGGGGAAGTATGAGCCTGAAACTTCTAAGTCTGCATTGATTGTTCATTCGACTATGAGGTGCTTCAACCGTTTTCTCACATACGCCCTTTGCTTGAAGGATTCATTAGGATCCATTTTTCGAGAAGAGCTTAGTTGGATATGGAAAGCCGCCCAAGGGTCGCATGAGATCGAGCTCGTAGATTTCGCACAACACTTGATCAATCGATTCTTAGACATTCGTGATGGGCTTAGCCTTTCGGGAAGCATCCAAATAGGAGGGATGATCTCTATCCTCTCTCTTTCATTCAATGACTCTTATAAGGATTTTTTATGCGAAATCCCTCCTATAGTCGACCCTCAAGAAAGGACACCTTTTGATTTCCTTAGTGCCTACGCCCTTGTAAACAAAAAATTCATTGATCGTACCAAGAGGCGTAATGTTTTCATATGGAAGGTATCCCGAGTGAAGGATTGGTTCTTGATTCCAAGCACGGAGGAAACTAACCGCAAGATGAAGGACTCTTTGACTTGGAGACCTCCAAAGTGTAATATTAACCCTTCTCTTTGGCGGAAGACTAATCATACACGAACCGCCTCCAATGATGCTCTCTCGACAAACTTTAAAGCTTTACCCCCGGTTGAACGGGGAGGTAATCCTATCCCTCCTTCTAAATTTAATTTATCTACTATTCATGACAAACTAGACTCCATTACTAATGTATTATGTTCCATGCCTTCGAGCCGGGGTTTGTCTCTTGGCTATGATTTCTATGCTAATCAAATGTATGAATATCATGTGAAGAGGGGGGATATTGACCCTTACATGAACTACCCATACCTCTTGGTCCAACAAGGACAAATCCCTCAATGGGAACCCTTTGACCCTACCATCGATCCTAGACCTAATTACCCCTACTGGGAGGGTCCTCATATCCATCATAGTGCTATCATGGGCACCACCCCGGCCACTTACGATTATAAGCGTCCAGTGGATGTGATTATACATATGATCCCGCTAACCCTATGCCTTTTCTGGACCCTGAGTCTTTCGGTAGGTGGGGTAGTTCGAGCGAGCTAATCTTAGATTATTGGTCTCACTTCTTTGCGGTTGATCGAGCTAGGAGGGAGGGAAGGTTAAGGGGAAAGGCCCCCGTGGAGGTGAGTTAAATAGCTACCTCAAGTTATGTTGTGGAGACCAGTGAGGGGAGTTTTCATTCTACCCCTTACCATAGTGCGGAGTGAGACTGCCTATGTGTTATTAGGTTTAAAGGTTGGGGAGTAGTTCATTTTGAGCTTATGGGTGATTTATGTTGTTTGTGTGCTTCACTGTTTCTCCCCTCGCTTTTGTAGTTCACTCTTGGTCTCTTTTGCTTCTGGTATTGATCACTGTGTACCTCGTGTTTCTCTAATGATGATGATGATGTAATTCTGATGATTTCTCTATCCAATTCTTGGTATTGTTGTTTGATTTGCTGATCGTTGTTTGCTATGTATCTCTATTTCATTATGATTATGATTCCTGATGATGATTGTTTGATGTCTTTTTTTCTGACTCTACTTCTATCTAATGATTCTGTTTCCTGGTTTTATTACTTGACCCTGTTCCTGATGCTACTATATATTTCTTTTTTCCTTATTTGCATACATTTTCGTTCTTTTCTTTTGTATTGAAGTTACTAACAATTTTCTTTATATATAGTCTTTTTCTATCTCATCTTGCTTCGTCGCTTATGCTTTGGATATTGGTGCTTTATTAAGGTTCTCTTTCACTTTGTTTGAAGTAGCATAGCTTCGACGCCCGATGAGATCCTTCTAATATTCTTCCTTTTATTTTCTTTTCTTAAATGCTTAGTTTATGTTTAGATTAGGAGAAGTGGAACGTTTCGAGGATGGTTGCTTTTTAACACCTTAGTGTGTTTGGGAACATTGGCATTGTGGCCGAATGTTCAATTGTTTATTTATTAGGATTTTTGTGTTAGCTTTTATCCTTGACGCATTTATATTTCTCCATTGCTTTTTCTATTTTTAATTTTATATCTTTTTAATCATTTTCTATTTTCTTATGGTTTTCCTTTTTTTCCCTTTTCTTCTTTTCTTCTACATTCCTTTTTGCATTTTGCTTTCATATGTTTTGATTTAAAACTTTCCTATCCTTTGAAAAAAAATTAAAAAATAAAAAGAAGAAATGTGAGAGAAAAAAAAAGGAAAAACAGAAAACAAATAAAAAAACTAAAATCACCAAAAAGTTTTGTAAATAAAAATAAAATGTTTTTGAGGCATTGCTTTTCTCTCTTAATAATTTGCTTTTGCTTTGGACTTATTACCACTTGGGCTTGCACATTGGCTATCATTCTTTCTAAGAACGATGGTTTGCACGGTTTGAGAGTATATTTGGTTGACTCTAGGATAGAACATGCTAAGGTAGTTGTTTAGAACTATTAGGACCTTGAAATCGATTTCTTTTATTTTTGAAGCTTTTAGTGAGTTTTTGCCACATCCTTATGAGGTTTCATAGTTTTCAAGCCTTCTTCAATTACTTGTATTAGCGGCATGGATCCTTGACTATTGCGGACCTAATATTGAATCTTAACTCATAATTCTCAAACACGAGACTGAACCATCTAGGGAGGACAAATGCATCTTTTTGGGGTGGTAATTTTTCTTTTCTAGGTTAATCTTCTTTATTTTTAGTTCTTGGGTTCACATTTGCCTACTTGCTAACTATTTGAGCCTTTTCTCTTCTTTTCTAGCCACATCTTTAAAAATTTGTGCCTTTTGTTTCTTTTTGTTCCATTTTTGGTTTTTGTGAAGCAAATGATCATGTTCTTGGAAATTGGGTATATGACTTTGGATATTAGTTCTTATTTGTAAGCAAGATTGTGTTTTGTATATCTTGTGAATAAGGGCAAGTGAATAAATGAAAAAGCCCTCCAAAGTTATAAATGGCAAGGACATTCAAATGCAAAGGTGTAAAAGTCGTCCATAGTT
This sequence comes from Chenopodium formosanum, assembly GCA_024500155.1. Classification (NCBI taxonomy): domain Eukaryota; kingdom Viridiplantae; phylum Streptophyta; class Magnoliopsida; order Caryophyllales; family Amaranthaceae; genus Chenopodium; species Chenopodium formosanum. The sequence continues at coordinate 25,331,910 of CM044880.1, forward strand.
AAAAGAGGCGAGGACAATGAATAAAGTGTAAAAATGAAAAATTGAAAAGTTGAAAAAAAGCAAAGCAATTTCATATAGCTTTGGAAAAAATTGAAAAAAGTGAAACATGAAAAAGTTCAAAAACATTTTGATATAAACGTTTCTCCCTATTTTAATCATTGAGGACAATGCTATTTTCTAGCTTCGGGGGAAGTGTCTTACGCTTTTTGTGTATATGATTGTGGTTATAGCTTTGAATAAGCTTGGGGATGTAAGTTAGTTTTTGTTTGGAGACCACATGATTTTGGTGTTGAGATTTGGCCAATCTTTGCTTCACAACTTAGGTATACCACCAAATTCTAAATTTTAAGCCTACTGTAGGGAATATTTCAAGCGCTAACCCCTAGCTTGAACCCCACTGTGATCATACACTAAAGTACGGTGGCGTCTAAAGGGAAAGAAGATAGAGTAAAAGAGTCGCCAACAAGTTTTAGGAACTTGTAAACCGTTCACGAGGTGAAGGTTACACCCCTTAACGATCCAAGAGATCGTCACCTCCAATAGGTCTACAACCATGACTGGTAGTTCAAGGATGAAGATACAAATCCAACCGAAAAGAGATTGAACCTGCCCTAATAATAGGCCTCTACTTTATTCCAATCGTATTCATATGTGCTTTCTGACTAACATGCAAGCAATAGGTTTAACCCTAAACCTGTTTATCTATGTTGGTTGAATTTAATGCACAAATAAATCTATTATTGGCGATCACTTGAATTTTAATCATATTAACCCATATAAGATTTTTAATTATCTTATATAAGCGTGATTACACGTACAAATTCCCTTTAAACATGCATAAAAAGTATGATCAAGCAATGACAATAAATAATCATCAAGCAACATAATAATAATCATTACAATTAAAAATAATAATAATAATAAAAATAATCATGTTAAAGCATAATAATAGCAAGATCCTAGTCATGATACTAACAAGATTAATAACAAATCCTAGCATGTCACTAAGCAATAAAAATCAAAGCATTAACCCTAACATGATACTAACAATCATAAATATTAGAAAGAAAATAAAAGGCATCATACTTTTAATCATACTTGATGTTAAAGTTACCCTAGACATGATACTAGGAATCAAAATAACAATCTAAGCATAATTTCTACACAATAACATCATTAAAAACCATTAGAGTACTTACTTGGATGCCTTGTACCTCTTTCTAATAACAAAATACACACTTTAGTAACTTCAAGGAAAACAATAAACAAAACAATTAAATTAAATAATATAAAGAGATATTTGGGGCCAAACCCTCAGAAATTAAACCTTTCACGTCTAGGGTGAAGGCAACTTCGAATATGGCTAGGTGTTTCTAAATCTAATGAATGCGGAATTTTGTATTTGAGAGAAAGCTAGTTTAGAAAAGAGAGAGAGAGAGTAATCAAGAAAATCTTGATGAGAGTTGGTGAATGAAAACGGGGTTTTTAGGAAGCTATTTATAGAGAAAATCAGCCAAAATAATAGAAAATCAAAACAGAGTTCTGAAGCGCAAAACGAGGTTAGCGCCAGACGCTGACGTTAGCGCCAGGCGCTAACACTAGGGCCAGGCGCCAAGCGTAGCGTCAGGCGCTATTGCTGGCGTTTGGCGCTGACTAAGTTTTTGACGCGTTTTCTTAAAATCATATAGAAATTGCCTTACAGGAGGATAAAATTGTATTTTCCTCAAAAACGTTCTTTTATTTTGATTAAAACTCTAAAAAAGTCAACAAAAGTCAATTTATCAATGCTTATTAAATTAGGAATGAAAAGAACCTTCTAGAAGAATCTAGAAGACTTAAACCATTCCTAATTGCAATAGGAATGATAAATCCATATTACGTTCTCCTCTAGATCATTGGACCGCATATAAGGCTCAAACAAGTCCCATTTCAGTTATTTGGCCATAACTTCCTCAATATTTATCGGAATTGGGCTTATAATATATCGTTGGAAAGCTCTTTTTAAGCCCCATCCAACTACACTACTATTAGAAAAATATCAAGGACCAACAAAATTGGATTGGCTGTTATCTTAAATTTGGTTTCTAAAAACAGATAGAAGAGAAAAGAAATTAAAACTATCCGCAACACTAAACTTTCCACACTTTCACTTCATTCGATTAAGATTTGACGTGAAAGGTACTCATCATCGGGTTTGGTTTTGGGGAGACACAAATGGGTGTCTACAGAATCCCCCACTTTTACAGAGTTTGGAGAAACGCAAGTTTCGAAAACAAAAGTCAAAGTATTGATATGGACGGAGAATGATTTAGAACGTTCTGCGATCCTAAATCACTCTTGCAACGCCGATACCTGAAAACTAGCGTTAGTTAAACAAATAAAAGAGTTAAGAGACGCGTATCTTGTACCATCGAGCACAAGTCTCTGAAAGTAATCGATTTGTTGCCGCTTTACTTTTGTTTCGACGACCTTGTGCAAGCTAGAGAATGCCATCCCGCTTGAAAACCGCTATGCTTGTAACTGCCACCAATTTCCGCCTTGATAATATTCCACAAACCAGGGAACACTATTGAAGATTGCTTCGCTTGAAACGATCCTCTTCCGCTTTTTGACCATTTTCCACATCTTAGGGAACAATGATCAAAGACAACTTCACTTGAAATCACCTTCAGTTGTTTGTGACAACTCTCCACAATCTAGGGAACATCGCCGAAGATATCCTCGCTTGAAGCTATCCTCATTTGTTGCAACAATTTTCCAAAGGAAATTACCGAAGACCTCCGCTTGTCGATCTTTAACAAGCTCGCTTGAACTTTGCTTCCGCTTTGCCTGTACGTCGGCGCTTTTACTACTTTTGAACATGTATGTTAGTGCCCTTTGCTGAATGAATAAACCAATATGTCGGTGCCTTTTGCGAATGAACAAGTATGTCGGTGCCTTTTGCGATGAGCCAATTCTTAAGCGCTTTAAGCTAAGTGAGACGATCTTTCATCAGGTCGATCACTTTATGTAATCAAGCCGATTACTAAAAATCGTGTCAAATTTCTTAGACGGGCTAACTGGCGTACCAAGGAACCGAAAACATATTGCATAAGGTTAGAACAACCGTACTGAGGGGTTGAACATTCTGGCGCCGCTGAAATATCGTCAGCGCCACTTATCTGGCTATAACGCCAGAGGTCGGAGCTAGCACCAGACGCTAAAGCCTATCGACTGACGCCAACGTCTAACGCTTGGCGATAGAGTCGAGTTTTCCTTAAAAATCCTTCTCTTCTTCATTTTTGCTGCTGTTCTTCGCGTTTCTTGCTCGAAAATTCTCAGAACTTCATTTGATCCGTTCTTGGTCGTTTGTCAACCAAATTTGCTCAAATTTGTTGCAAATCAAAGCTTATTCCTTCCATTTTCCCGATCTATGTAATTTTCCTTCAAACTCACACCGGTTCTAATGAATTTTGCATGTGTTTATTCCCGAATTTCTTGAAAATTCGAAATTTAGAATGCTTAATTCTCTTTGTTTGTCAAATTTTATGCCATAAAATTGCTTGATTATGTTTATATATTTCCTTGGGAGTAATTTGAGACTTGTTTGACTTATTTTGGTGAAGAAATGAACAAATCACCATTGTTGAACCTTTTAAGGTCGGGAATACAATGTGGCTTGTTCTTGATGTTTTTGCTAGCAATTCTTGTCCAATTTGTCACAATAATTACTATAGTATTCCAAGAAATTGTTTGATTGCTTAAAAAATGCCGTTATGCTCAATTTGAATTTGTGCTCTGTTTTATTACTACGTACTCTGTTTTTTGCAAACATAGTATCATGCGGCTAGGCGAACCTTAAACACTATAGAACCTTAATTTATAACATTTCTGCACAATGTAGCATGGCTAGACAGCGAGGTTCCGGTTCACGGTCCCGAGACGTTCGACGGGAGCATAAGCCCGTAGAAGACGATGCCGAACCGTCCACTTCGCTCAGCCGACTCCTCGAGTGGGATGAGCGGACCTTGTACTTTTCCCCCGTCCATCACATTTCTGAGAGGGTGACATGGGGCATCACAGTTGGGAGGACGCGCTGTCATGGTTCTGGTTGTGATGGCTTAGACAATCTGTACAAGATGTACATCGCTAAAGACGATCAGACGAGAGTTCTATAGGAGTCTTGCCGGCTTACTGCGCTGTTCGAGACCTCCGAGGCAATGGTTGCCTCTAACGGGGGTCATCATGTAATTCGTGCTCTAGTGGAGTTCTTTTGGGACACCACCAACACTTTCCACTTTCCCTGGGGTGAGATGATGGTCACTTCTACCTACTTCAGTCTCATCACAGGACTGAAGTTTAGCTCCGTGCCACTGCCGTTCGACAGCGGGATCGACGTCTTTTCCCCTGAGGTCGAGGATCTGTTGGGTTCGATTGCTATTCGGGCTCGAGCTGAGGTAGAGTCAACTCAGTTTAGTGCAAGGGGGATTCGCCGCTCGACTCTAGCAGCGGCTTTCGACGATGGTGCGACCACTCTAGAGCAGCGGGTGCGCATCATTGCACTTATCTTGCTTCCAGGGACGTTTTTCCCTGACAACGGTAGTAGGGCGCTGCTTTACTATCTTCCTTCCGTCCGCGATCTACACCGGATCATGACTTATGAGTGGGCCAGCTTGGCCTATGCTGATTTCGTTCGAGCGTTGCGAGACTCGTGTCGATATCGATCTTTTGGGTCAAATGTTGCGTTGTCCGGCATTTGGAGGGTCGTAGAGGTAAACCTTATTCCTTATAAAGTTTAGCTCTACATTTTAGTTAGCATTTACTAATAACTTTAGTTTCTTGTAAATCTGGTTCTACGAGTATTTCCCCTCAGCAGCGCCGGCAAGACCGTCGCCGCTCAGGCTTCCAGTTAGTACTTCGCGGGGCAGCCGCCGTGTGGGGATGTCCACTGCCTATGTCCGAGATTGGATCATCTTGGTATAATTCTTTTCTTATTTGACATTTTGTTATGCCTTATATAGATTCTTGCCTGACTGACGCTCTTTGTAGGAGCCTGAGGTGTTATATCGACCGTGGGTCGACCTGACAGTCCTTGGGTTAACGGCGCAGTATTCTGCTGAGCGTCGCTATTTCTTAGGGACCTATGGAGCGGCTGCATATCTTGGAGAGAAGGTTGCTATTTAGCACTCCTCCGATACCTTTGTCGTTCCTGCTCCTCCCCCACGTCACATGTTTAACGCCACGAGGTTGGTGAGCATGTCAGAGGGAGCTGGTACCCCTTAGCGATCATACACGATCCCTTGGCAATGCTATGGGGAGGAGCTATTGCCGTTGTTAGCTCCAGTTACTGTACCTGCCGAGGATGTGGCGGTACGATTTTCAGCTTTTATCTTTCGTTAAGTAGCCCCTAAGTAATGATTTACTGATTTTGTTTTGCCTTATCAGGACGATGTTGCTGAGTTCGTGCCACCTACCCCGTATGTCTATCCATTATTAGGGGACATATGGGCCGATTGAGGAGATGATTCATCCGGCGGCTCGTGAGGACGAGCGCTTTATGGAGCGGTCGATTCCTCGCCACCAATCTCGGGTAAGCTTTTTTATTTGCAACTTATGTCCATATATGTTATGCATGTTTACTAACTTATTTCTTTGACAGTTCTCACGTGAGGTGGTTTCGGCGATGGCACGATCTATAGATTCCTTACGAAGCCATCTTGTCCGGATGAGGAACGTGGCTACGTGCCGCAGAGACGACGTCGTTCAGGAGGTAGTCTTCCTTTCATATGTTTGTATTACCGCTTCTATTTTGCCTGTTTCTGATTTAATTTTTTTTTGCAGGGTCAGCCCATTCCGGCGAGGACATGACCTGAGGCGCGGAGGGATCCGGAGAGGTCTAGCTCGAGACGTCGCCGCACTGGTTCGGGAGGTAGCGGCGGTCATTCTGAGGCTGCCCGTACCGAGGCGATAGAGGGCTCAGGCTCTTCATTAGAGGATGCACAGGCTGCGCCGGTAGGCCAGGGAGAGGCTACGTCGGCTCTTAGAGGTGGTGGGATGTACGAGGTTGGCTCGTCATCGCAACAACTTTCGCAGCCTCTGCCTCAGGTTGATCTTTGGTGGACAGGTCCTGTGTTGAGCTTTCCTCCTCCCGCGAAGACTGGAGATGGTGGAGAGGTTACTCCTTGTACGGTAGAGTTTTATACGATGATGGGTATACATCCCCCGGCGCCGTAGCTTATTCCTGTGCTTTTTATTATTCATTTTGACTTTGTATAACACTTTGCCTTTAGTTAGACTCATTTTTTAGACACGTTTTGTATATACATACTATTATGAGTTTATTTTATTTATCATGTTTTTTTCATTTATTATTATTATTGTTATTATTATTATTATTATTATTATTATTATTATTATTATTATTATTATTATTATTATTATGTGCATGTTTGTGCGTGCAAGGAAATGTGACAAATAATTTTGCGCAAAAATTCCGTCATTTTTATTATTGATGGAGGGTATCCGACTTTCTCCCCCAAAAAGAAAAATGAAAAAAAGAAAAAGTCAAATAAAATATTGGATTTATAAAAAACTTGGAAATTAGTCTAAATAAAATAAGAAAAATAATGTAAATAGCTATATTAATTAAAAAAAAGAGGAATAAATGAATATTTAGAAAAAGATAAAAAAACCGTTAAGTCAGTAGCGGACTCGTATTAAGTCAAAACGCGGTTTTTTAGAAAGCGCGTACGATGAGGCATATTGGCGCCAGCTGGCGCCACGCGTTTTGGTGTAGCTCCAGGCGCTACACTTAGCGTTTGGCGCCAGGCTCTGGTTAGGCGCCAATAGTTGGCGTCTGGCGCTAAAGAGCGCTGACTCCGAATCCTTGCTGGATTAATACTACTCCGATTTTATGCATAAATAGCCCCCTGCCCAGCCGATTGTCTTCATAATTTCAGCAAATAAAATATTTCTTAGCTCTTAGAAAAATAATATCATATCTCTAGCCACCAAGAGTTTCACCAACTATACCCGTGAATGGTGTCGGTCTCTTAATGCCAAAGAGAGAAAAGAATTAGATGTGTTTCACTTGGGCGGTATTTATAGTATCAAAGGGGTAGATCATGATTCAGATTTTATTCATACCGCTCTAGAATATTGGGATGTAGATACCCATTGCTTTACAATAGGGTATGATGAAATTAGCCCTTTGCCGGAAGAATTTGGTGCTATTTTAGGTTTCCCTACAATAGATCTTGTAGTAAACCCTACAATAAATGAATATTATTATAAGGATTTTGAACGCTTCTTCAATTTAAAAGACAGAGATCTAACAAAAATAGTAGATGGTAGAATAGTTAATTTAAAAGAATTTGCTCGCCATTATTTTGATAGACCTTATTCTTAATATTTCCATGTTTATAGAAGAAGGGCTTTCTTGTTTTGCATGCTTAATCAATTTTTTCTTACTAGTGGTTAAAATAATAAGGGTCAATCAATTATATCCACTGTATTAGAACAAATTGAATCAGGGAGAAATCCAATGCCTTTAATAGTTGGAGAGACTATGCTTAGTCTTGATGAATTAAAGAGGAATCCAAAAGCACCTTTTCGGGGCTCTCCAATTTTATTACAGAAAGAAAAATAATATTTTTAATTACAGAAATCAAAAATATATTTTTGTATAGTAATAATAATTTATTTGCATTGTTATTTTCTTTTTACAGATGTGGCTAATGGAAAGACTGGAATTAATTAGCCCTCCAGACAACATTGAGAAGTACACTCCAAATTGCTTCGTGAGGAGGAAGAAACGCTTCTCTAAGATGGGGCGCCATGAATGGAAGAAGGTCTCCAAATATTGCAATTTTGCCATCAAGTGGGTCATCCCTAGGTGGAAAATAGAAAGGATGGTAGGTGTCAACAAGCAACCTTTTTGTCGTCTTCCAAGCTTGTCTCGTATGACTTTTTACTATCCCTGCAGGGTAAAAAGACAATACGGCCTACTTCAGATAATTTCTTCCGGTAATCTTCGTCGTCCCTACGAGTTCCCTGTCTCCCAGGAATTAGACAAATTTAATGCTTATTGGAGCGCTAGACCTTTATAGGAAGTAATTACCCAAAAGGTCCCTCCTTCCTTGCCCAATGATGTGAAAAAGTAGTTCATATGTCCATTTTATATAGTAATTTACCCCCGTCCCTTAGTAATAATTAGTAGTGTTTTTGGCTCGTTCGAGCCACTTTTATAACTAAGGGCCTGTTCTGTTCCGTTGAAATTCAGTTCAGTTCAGTTCAGTTCAGTTCAGTTCAGTTCAGTTCAGTTCAGTTCAGCTCAGTTCAGTTCAGTTCAGTTTAGTTCAGTTCAGTACAGTTCAGTTCAGCTCAGTTTAGTTCAGTTCAGTTCAGTTCAGTCCAGTTCAGTTCAGTTCAGTTCAGTTCAGTTCAACTCAGCTCTTAATTTATGTCTAATGATATTGCTAATGATATAAAGCCAAATTTCATTCTTTTAAGATCTTATTACAACGACAACAACAACAAAAATAATAATAATAAATAGTATATAAAAATAATAATAATAATAATAATAATAATAATAATAATAATAATAATAATAATAATAACAATAATAATTGAAATAATAATAATAATACTAACAATAATAATCAATAAATAATAATAATCATCAATAAATAATAATAATAATAATAATAATAATAATAATAATAATAATAATAATAATAATCAATAATCAATAATAATAATTATCAATAATTAATAATAATAATAACAATAATAATATTGATACAATTCATTGTTCAAATGGTTCTATTTATTCGAAACATATTTCTAATGTTAATCTCATTGAGAAAATTAGAGGTTTCAAGTTTTTAATATATTTTCCATACATTTTATAATATATTTTCCATACATTTATAATTATAATTATATAGTATATTTTTTGTAAATATTTTAATATGTACATTTGTATATACACATATGTATAGTAATAAATATCAATAAATAATCAATATATAATCAAAGATCACTAATCCGTAGTTAAAAATCACTAATTAATAAGTTCAGTTCAGTTCAGTTCAGTTCAGTTCAGTTCAGCTCGGTTCAGTTCAGTTCAGTTCAGTTCAGTTCAGTTCAGTTCAGTTCAGCTCAGTTCAGTTCAGTGCAGTTCAGTTCAGTTCAGTTCAGTTCAGTTCAGCTGAGTTCAGTCAATCGGAACAGGCCCTAATTTGTGTTTTTTAGTGTTTTCGTAGTTTTAGTTGTATTTTACAGGAAATTGCACTTTTAGAGCATTTTCCCGGGTTTTATGGATCAACTACGGAAGCTAGAAGGACACGACCACTTTTGAAGCTCAGGATCGGTGAGAGCCGATGATTAAGGGCTCAGTATGACATACCGAGGCTATTGGATCGTTTAATAATGAGCTGATGAGGAAACTTAGATTGGGCCGAGGAATTGAGCCCAATTGTAATCCGAGCCTCGAAGAAGTAGACCGGGCACGATCAGGCAAGCTTGGGCCTAATCAGGCGGGCGCGCATAAGAGAGCACCAGCAAGAAGGCGCGCACGATCGGGTGAGCGTTAACTCGATCGGGTGCGGCTGCCTTGGTGGATCGTGAAGAAAAAGGCGGGCCAGATCGGGCAGCCCTTCGCCCGATCGGGTGCGTGTTTTCTCAGACTTGATTAATTAATTTTAATTTTTGTTTTGAGGGATGTTTAAGTACGAGATTTGTACGTAATTTTAGGATTACCTTCTTTTTTAGATTTTCTCTCTCTACTTAGGATTTTTCTCTCTCTTAAATTCTCTCTCAACTTTTGTTCTTAATTACTTTCATTAATCCAGATTTCTTTTGGTAACAATTTTTTCTCTTTTATTTTCAGCTATTTTACTTACTTCTTTGATTATGCTTTGCTTTATATATTTGATTAGTTTAGTTATGATGATGTTTGAGTAGTTTTATTTCTAGGGTTTATGGGGATCTAATAAATGATATGAAAGGGTAATTTTGTGATTGTTAATTGTCAATGCTTGGTTAATTTTTTATTGATTGATTTAATGTTATGCAATTAGGTTTGACCAGATTTAATTGTATGAGTTTAGCAATATTAATTCGAGATTCGACAGATGAGAATTGATGTTTAGGCTTATAAATGGTTAAGTCGAGATTTGAAAGATGAGATTTAATACCGATAAATTAACTATGTGATTATAATACATAGCGAAAGCCCTTTATAATTTGATTAACCAATGCTTGATGATTGCTTGTTATGATTTGCCCTGGAATATTGTTTATTAGTGAACCTATGCCCTAGGCCTTTTAATATTTGATTTTCCCCTACTTTATTTTATTGACCTTTTTCTCCGTAGTTTAGATTTTAATCACAAAAATATTGGTTACTTAGATAATTTAGACTATAATAATTAATTAGGAGTAAAAAGACTTGTTTCCCTGTGGAGTTCGACCCTACTTCCCTATCTACTTTAGTTAGAGGACTTAGGTAATTACTTTTGATTAGGGGTTACGACTTTACCCTATCAAAATTTGGCGCCGTTGCCAGGGAAATGATTTTATTTTTGTTTTCTTATTATTTTTTGTAGTCTAGATTATCCCCTTTTGTCTCAGAGAACATTAGTTCTTTGAGGCAATTCTCATAGGTGTTCCAGATCATGTTACATTCCATTCGATCCTGAGATGGAGCGCTCTTTTTTTAGGCAAAGGAAAATCTATAGACAAATTCTGGCGGGTTCCGAGGAGGACAACAGTCGAAGAGATCCTCCCTTTGATTCTAGTGACACAAATATTCCTTCAAATTCAGAATTAGAGATGACGGCTCAGAAGAAACTCAGTGATTACTCGTAGCCGAAGCTCACAGATTTCCCGCACCTTACTCCCACTCCGGCACTAGAAGGAGTTCAATTCGAAATCAAGCCCCAATTTATCACAATGATAGAGAGGAAGCAATTCAGTGGAGCTAAGGGTGAAGATCCTAATCTTCACATCACAGATTTTTGCCAATATTGTAACACCATTAGACAAGCCGGGGTCACGCAAGACCAAATTAGGGAGATTCTTTTTCCTTTTTCATTATGTGGCAAAGCTAAATTATGGTTTAATGGTTTGAATAGAACCGCACTTGGTATTACTAACTGGGAAACTCTTGCTTTGAATTTCTATAATAAATACTATCCTGCAGAGAGAACAGCGGTGCTAAGGAGTGCTATTCAAAACATCGCTCAAGAGGCCAACGAAACGTTATATGAGGCTTGGGAGAGGTTAAAGGATCTACAGAGAGAGTGCTCCCACCATAATCTAGCACAATGGTAATTGGTCCAAGCATTCTATAATGGACTTGGAAATTCTTGTAGATGAGTGCTAGATACTACAGCTAGTAGGAGGTTCATGAATTTAAATGTGGATGATGCAGGACAGGTTATCGAAGACATGGCAATACACAATTCCCAATATGGGAATCTAATAGGGTTTGCAAATAAAGGAAAACATAATGTCGATTCCGTATCCTTTTTGCAAGCTCAATTAACGTCTATTTGTCAAAAATTAGATAATCTTACTGTTGCTCCTAACTCTGTAGCTAATGTTTCTGTTGTTGCTAATAATGAAGTTTTTTGTTAAAATTGTGGAATTGTAGGTCATTGGGAGCAAGATTGTAGGATCTCTATGGAACAAGTTAATGCCTTTCAAACTTATAGGCAGAATAACCCATATTCCAATTCCTACAATGCCGGTTATAAGAACTATCTATATCTTTCGTACCGGAGCACCAATGTATAAAACCCTCCACCTCCACAACAATCACAACATCAAACCCCACCACAGCAAAAATATTATCATCGTAATTCCGGCTAGAAAAGCCAAGCATCACCCTCATCATCTTCCGACCCTGCCATGACAGAAATTAGAGCAATACTTGCCTATATGCAAAAGCATATGGAGAGTAGGGATGCGCAAATTGATTCTATCCTAGCCCATAATAAAATAATGGACAAACAAATTGCACAACTTTCATTTACCCTACAATCCCGTCAGCAGGGAGCTCTACCATCACAACCCATCCATCTTACAGATCATGCCAATGCAATCACTCTAAGGAGTGGTTGACATTATGATGAACCTCATATGCCAAAGGAAGGTAAATCGCAGGATAAGCGAGGAGATGTGCAGACCCCGGTTATAAAACTTCCATTCTCTAATAGACAACTGAAGAGTAAGTTTGATAAACAATTTGGTAAGTTTTTAGAAGTTGTGAAAAACCTGCAAGTAACAGTTCCTTTTACTGACTTAATCACTCAAGTTCCTGCTTATGCTAAATTTATGAAAGACATTCTGACTAGAAAAAAGGCCTTTAATGAAGTAGAAACTGTAGCTTTCACAGAGGAGTGTAGCGCTTTATTGCAAAACAAATCCCCTCCTAAATTAAAGGATCCCGGTAGTTTTTCTATCCCTTGTCATATAGGGAATGTTTTTATTGATAAAGCTTTGTGTGATTTGGGTGCTAGTGTCAGTGTCATGCCATCGTCTGTCTGCGCTAAACTTAATATGGGAGAATTAAAAGTTACTAATATAACTTTGCAAATGGCAGATCGTTCGGTAAAATACCCCTTAGGTATTTTAGAGGACGTCCTTGTCAGAGTTGGTAAATTTTTTATTCCTGTTTATTTTGTTGTGGTAGACATGGCAGAGGATACATAAATGCCCATTATATTAGGTAGGCCTTTTCTCCATATTGCAGGAGCGATTATTAATGTTAAAAATGGTAAACTAACCCTTTCTGTAGGTGACGAAAAATGTTACTTTAAATTTAGGGAAAGTTTTGAAAGGGCCTATGCTAGAGGAAAAATGTTGTTATATTGATGTAATTGATATAATGGATGATATTTGTGATGATAGCTTGCCACAGGTTCTTGCGAAGGATCCCCTAGAAGAAGTTCTCTACGAGAATTTATCTAGAGACAATGCAAGCGTTTGGGGTAATGAGGTACAAGATATTGAAAAGGCTCTTTCCTTAAAAGAGTTAAGCCCCAAGGAAACAATGAAGGTAGTAAATTTAGTTTAGGAATCAAAACCTGTAGAGGTCAAGAAACCTGAGCTAAAACCTCTCCCTTCTCATTTAAAATATACTTTTCTGGATGAAAAGGAACTACACCCCGTGATCATCAGTACTGCACTTACTGACCTAAAAACTTCCCATCTTCTAGGGGTTCTCAAAACCCATAAGAAAGCTATTGGTTACAGTATTGATGATCTCAAGGGTATTAGCACTGACTTTTGTATGCACAGGATACATCTAGAGGACAATTATAAGCCTTGCATTCAACCCCAACAAAGATTAAATCCCAATATGTAGGAAGTAGTTAAGAAGGAGGTTATGAAATTACTTGATGCAGGTATTATCTATCCTATTTCTGACTCCAAATGGGTTAGTCCTGTGCAGGTAGTGCCAAAAAAAGGTGGGATGGCTGTGATAACAAATGAAAAGAATGAATTAATTCCCACTAGAACTGTAAGAGGGTGGTGTATGTGCATTGATTAACGTAGATTAAATATCGCCACTAAAAAGGACCACTTCCCTCTTCCCTTTATAGATAAAATGCTTGAGAGGATAGCAAATAATAAATTCTTTTTCTATTTGGATGGGTATTCAAGATTTTTCCAAATTCCGATTCACCCTGAAGATCAGGAAAAGACAACTTTTACATGCCCTTATGGCACTTTTGCATATTGTAGAATGCCATTTGGTTTATGTAATGCACCCGCTACCTTTCAACGTTGTATGATGAGCATTTTTTCTGATTTCATAGAGTATATTATGGAGGTCTTTATGGATGATTTTAGCGTATATGGTTCTTCATTTGATTCATGCTTAATTAATCTCACTAAAATCTTGGAAAGATGTGAAGAGTGCAATTTAGTTCTTAATTAGGAAAAATGTCACTTCATGGTGACAGAGGGAGTAGTCCTAGGTCACATTGTATCTGATAAGGGCATAAAAGTAGACAAAGCTAAGATATCAGTGATTGAGCAATTACCTCCCCCAGTTAATGTTAAGGGAGTTAAAAGTTTCTTGGGTCATACGGGTTTTTATCGCCGCTTTATCAAAGAGTTTTCAAAAATTGCTAAACCACTGATGCAGCTTTTGCTCAAGGATTCCCCTTTTATTTTTACTGACGAGTGTCTTGAGGATTTCAACAGGATTAAGTAGGCTTTGATATCGGCACCCATCATATGTGCTCCCGATTGGAACCTTCCTTTCGAGATCATGTGTGATGCAAGTGACTTTACGCTAGGAGCCGTGCTCGGACAGAGAAAGAACAAGGTTTTGCACGCTATTTATTATGCTAGCAAAACATTGGATGAAGCCTAAGTCAACTATGCCACTACGGAAAAGGAGTTTCTTGCTGTTATTTATGCTTTAGAAAAATTTAGATCATATCTTGTTGGTTCTAAAGTCATTGTTTTTACTGACCATGCAGCATTAACGTACTTGATAGCCAAGGCGGAATCAAAGCCAAGGCTACTTTGATGGGTTCTTTTGCTCCAAGATTCAACATAGAAATAAAAGATAAAAAGGGAGCAGAGAACGTAGTGGCAGACCACTTGCCACGTATCAGGTATGATGAGGGTAAGGATTCTCTACCTATAGATGATTCTTTCCTCGATGACAACCTTTATGCAGTTGTAGAGCAACACCCATGGTATGCGGATTTTGCTAATTATTTAGTGGGTGGTACTCTACCTCTTGACTTGTCTTATCAACAAAAAAAGAAATTCCTTTTTGATGTTAAACATTATTTTTGGGGTGATCCATTTTTGTTTCGTGATTGTGCAGATGGATTATTTCGCAGGTGTGTTCCCGAATGGGAAGTCCACGGTATGCTCACTAGTTGCCACACCTCACCATATGGAGGACATCATGGCCCCTCTAAAACGGTGGCCAAGATTAATGAGTCAGGTTTTTATTGGCCTACGATGTTTTAGGATGCTAACATTTTTGTGTAGGCTTGTGACTCTTGCCCGAGGACTGGCAACATCTCGCGGAGGCATGAGATGCCCCAAACAGGAATTTTAAAAGTTGAAATTTTTGACGTTTGGGGTGTTGATTACATGGGACCGTTCCCCTCTTCAAAAGGGAACCGTTATATTCTAATCGCCGTAGACTATGTATCCAAGTGGGTTGAGGCCATCGCCACTCCTACCAATGACACCAAGGTCGTCCACAAACTTTTCAAGAAGACCATCTTTCCAAGATTTGGTGTACCCAGAGCTATAATAAGTGACGGAGGATCTCACTTTCATGAACGGAAGTTGGACACCCTCCTCAAAAAGTATGGTGTTTTCCATAGGACAGGTTTAGCCTACCACCCCCACACTAGCGGCCAAGTTGAGGTTTCTAACTGTGAGATCAAGGCCATTCTAGAGAAGGTGGTGGCAAAGTCAAGGAAAGATTGGAGCGACAAGTTGGACGACACTCTTTGGGCGTACAGAACTGCATTCAAGACCCCTATAGGTACTACTCCGTATAGACTCGTGTACGAAATAACATGTCATCTCCCGGTCAAATTGGAATATAAGGCATATTGGGCTATTAAGAAGCTCAATCTAGATGCCAAACTAGCGGGAGAAAAGAGGTTACTTCAACTTAATCAACTCGATGAGTTTAGGTTGCTGGCCTATGATAGTTCTCGAGTCTACTAAGAGAAGACGAAGAAGTGGCAGGACAAGATGATCATTCCGAGAGAATTCAAGGAGGTTGATAAAGTGTTACTATTCAACTCACGACTTGAACTTTTCCCAGGAATGTTAAGGTCAAGGTGGTCGAGACCTTTTATCGTAAAAAAGGCCAATAAATTCGGTTCTGTGGAGGTTTTCGACAAACATGGTAACAAGTTTAAGGTCAATCGCCAATGACTCAAGCTATATCATGAGGGGGGTACAATCGGTGCTGTTAAATTACTTCGCCTAAGCGGTTCCGATTCACTCTGAGTTTCACTGTGGTAAGAAGGTCGTGCGGGACCTAGAAAAACAAGCGCTTTGCGGGAAGCAACCCGTATTTCTTGCTTTCTAGACTAGTTTTCTTTTTTCTTTATTTTTATTTTTATTTTTATTTTAGAGAGGCGAGGAGAGTGAAATTTTACCTTTTAAGTGTTTTTGTACAAGTATAAGTTTGAGAGGTAAAGAGACTTAGAAAAAATTTGATGACGAGAAGAAATCGAAGAAGAAGTTAAGAATATCCGATTGGGCACGGGCTCTCCGCCCGATTGGGCGCGAAAGCAAGGAAAATTTTCAGCTCTTATTTCGCCCGATCGGGCGAGGCTGCCAAATCGAGCGCGCAAATGGAGTTGGAAATTGGAGTAAATTCGCCCGATCAGGCAAGGCTGCCCGATCGAGCGCGCAAGTGAAGTTAGAAATTCGAGCTTAATTTGCTCGATCAAGCAAGGTCGCCCGATCGGGCGCAAATTGAGTAAAGGAAATGAAATGTTAGGCGAAGCTTGCCCGATTGGGCGAGTGATAGGGCGAAATTTTACTTCGTATTCGCGCCCGATCGAGCGAAGCTCGCCCAATCGGGCGCGCAACCACAATTCTGGAATTAGTTTTGCATATTCTTAATCCTTTCATCTTTCTCTACAATCTACACCCAATTTCTACCACTTTCTCCTAATTTTCTCAAAACCCTAAGAGATAGAAAGTCTTCAATTCCTACTATTTCTCATAAACAATGACTCTCAAAAGATATAGGACCGTAAGGGGGGAAAGCTAAAGGCAACAAGAGCCTAGGATTAACCCGGAATTGCAAGTTCCGGGATGGGAGAGGGTGGTCATCACCAACCAAGAGAAAAAGCAAAGGATGATCAATCTCACGTCGAGGCATGTAATTCCTACGCGTTTTGTTCATCACCCCACCCTTGCTAAATTAGGAATTGATAAACCCGTAGAAAAGTTGTTTAAGGGAATTGGCATGAGTGGTTTGTTTAGCATGCATTATGATACTAATGATTACTTGACCTTGGAATTTATTTCTAGTTTTAATGTCATAAAATCTAATTCTTTGATTTCTCATGTTCAATTTAAATTACTTAATAATGATGTTAGATTGTCTTTGAAAGGATTTAGCAAATTATTTGAGTTAAAATCGGATAGGCCAATTGAACTTCCTCAAGACAACATTGCCGTTGTCGATCAATCCCTTACGGGGGATGCTAACTTGAACCTCCAACATGCCAAGGGCACTTGGATAAAACATCTCGTGGCAAAGTTTTGGCAACGGTTTGTTGGCCTTACCATATTTGGAAGGCATGAACCTGCCAATGTTAGACGGGATAAGTGAGAATTGTTAGGGTCATATATGATAAGCTCAACATTGTCAACAAAATGGCAAACCACTTCCAAAGGGTGGCCAATGCGGCCGAGGCGGGTAGGTCTAGGGTACCCATTTATTTTGGTGGTTTAGTAACTCAGATAGCGGTCAAACACCTTAACTTTGTCCCTAACAACGACGGGAAGGTAGCCGGCCCAATTATCATGGACCTACCCTATTTAGGTGGCCTAAATTGGATTAATGTCATGGGAGGTGAGACTTGGTGGGTGATTCAAAGGGAATCGGGTAGAAGGGACAATGCTTTTACTTTACCCAACCCCAGCTTGACCAAATTTGAGAAGGGGAAGCCTTCTGATACTTTTGAGATTAACGGTCAAGGTGAGGTTTAACCACCTCACCCTTCACCACAACCCCACAAATCTCCCCTAGACCACTCCCCTCATCACCATTCACCACACTACCCACTACCTCCACCCTTCACATATGACATTCCCACTTCCTCAACCAACTACAACATTGACCCCAACACCCCTTATGACTTTACGGATTTTAGGAGCCGATAGGATAGGATTGAGATGGGGCAAGGGAGAGTCGAGAGTATGGTTAGGGATTTGGACACTAGAGTTGAGCCTCTAGATAGACAGGTGGGGTATGTGGAGAGGAACGTCGGAAGGGGTTTGTACCCCATGTATGATTATTATGCCCGTCGGGGGGCTATTCCTCCCGATTCACTTGTTCCCGATTGGTTCCAATATCCGCAAGGCGGATACACGGACCCATGTGCCTACGGTATCTATGTGAAATATTCATCGGTCCATAGTTATGGGGCCGATGTACCTTTTGGTGGGCTTGGGGGGAGTGTGGACCTGTAGGGAATAAATTCAAGCGTTAACCTCTAGCTTGAACCCTACTATGATCATACACTAAAGTACGGTGCCGTCCAAAAGGGAAGAACATAGAGCAAAAGAGTCGCCAACAAGTTTTAGGAAATTGTAAACCGTTCACAGGGTGAAGGTTTTACCCCTTAACGATCCAAGAGATCGTCAACTCCATAAGGTCTTGAACATAATAGGGTTTGGGGATGAAGGTACAAATCCAACTTAAAAGAGATTGAACCTGCCCGAATAATAGGCCACTACTTTATTCTGATCGTATTCATGTGTGCTTTCTGACTAACATGCAATCAATAGGATTAACCCTAAACCTGTTTATCTATGTTGGTTGAATTTAATGCACAAATAAACTATTATTGGCGACCACTTGAATTATAATCATAATTAACCCTAACAAGATTATTAATTATCTTATTAAGCGTGATTACAAATACCAATTCCCTTTAAACATGCATAAAAGGCGTGATCAAGCAATAACAATAAATATCAAGCAACATAATAATAATAAATATCATGATAATAACAATCATCATAACAATAATCAAAATAATAATTATAATCATAACAATAATCATCATAATAACAATCATATTATTCATAATAATAATCATGAGTCACGTTAAAGCATAATAAAAATAGCAAGATCCTAGGCATGATACTAACGAGATTAATAACAAATCCTAGCATGTCACTAAGCAATAAAAATCAAAGCTTTAACCCTAACATGATACTAATAATCATAAATATTAAGAAGAACATAAAAGGCATCGTGACAATCATAGTTAATATTAAAGTTACCCTAGACATGATACTAGGAATATCATAATAATAATTTAAACATCATTTCTACATCATAATATCAATTAAAAGCATTAAATACTTACTTTGATGTCTCGTACCTCTTTCTAATAACAAAATACACACGTTAGTAACTTCAAGGAAAATAATAAATCAAACAATAAAATAAAATAATTTAAAGAGAGATTTGGGACCAAACCCTCAAAAATTAAACCTTTCACGTCTAGGGCGAAGGCAACTTCGAACATGGCTAGGTGTTTCTATATCTTGAGAATGCGGAATTTTGTATGTAAAAAGCAAGTTTAGAAAAGAAGAAAGAAAGAGAGAGAGAGATGGATTAGAGGATTAATGATTGCGAGTAAAAACTGGTTCTAGGTCCATCAAAACGGAGTTTTTACGACGTTATTTATAGAGAAAATCAGCCAAAAAGATAAAATTAACAAAACAGAGCATTGGCGCAATTGAAACAGAGCTGGCGCCAGGCTTAGCGCCAGGTGTCAATGCATGGCGTTAAGCCTGACGTTTGGCGCTAACCCTGTTTTTGACGCGTTTTCTCATATCACATAAATTTTGCCGTTCAGGAGGATAAAATCGTATCTTTTCCTCAAAAATGTTCTTTGATTTTAATTCAAACTCTGAAAAGTCAACAAAAGTCAATTTATAATACAAAAGTCAAAAGTTAATGGAATTAGGAATGAAAAGAACCTTCTAAAAGACTAAAACCATTCCTAATTGTAATAGGAATGATAAATCATATTAGGCCCTCCCCTAGATCATTGGGCCGCATATAAAGCTCAAACCGGGCCCAGTTTAGTATTTTGGTCATAACTTCCTCAATATTCATCGAAATCGGGCTTATAATACATCATTGGAAAGCTCTTGTCAGGCCCCATCTAACTACACTACTATTGGACCCATATCATGGACCAACCAAACTGGATTGACTATTTTCTGAAAATAAGTTTTCAAAAATAGAGAGATGAGAAAAGAAAATTAAAACTGTCCGCAACACTAAACTTTCCACACTTTTGCTTCTTTGGATTATGATTCGACGTGAAAGGTACTCATCACTGGGTTTGGTTTTGGGGAGACACATTTGGGTGTCTACAGAAACCCCCACTTTACTGAGTTTGGAGAAACGCGAGTTTCAAAAACGAAAGTCAAAGTAGCAATAGGGACGAAAAATGATTTAGAACATTCTGCGGTCCTAAATAACTCTTGTAACGCCAATACCTACAAACTAGCATTAGTTAAACATATAAAAGAGTTAAGAAACGCGTATCTTGCACCGTCGAGCACACGTCTCTGAAAGTAACCGATTGTTGCCGCTTATTCGTTTTGATGACCTCCTGCAAGCTAGAGAATGCCATCCTGCTTGAAAATCGCTACGCCTGTAACTGTTTCCAATTTAGAAGATTGCTTCGCTTGAAACGATCCTCCTCCACTATGATAATATACCACGTCCAAGGGAATACCATCGAAGATTGCTTCTCTTTAAACAATCCTCAGTTGTTTGTGACAACTCTCCACAATCTAGGGAACGCCACCTTTCTGTTTCGATGTTCACCTCGTCTCTAAACAAAGAGCTTCTGTTTGATATGTTCAATTTTCGCTATGATAGTCTTCGAAAAGATCACCGCTTGTTGATCCTTAATGCTGCCATGCCAGTACGTCGGCGCTTTGCTGCTTGTAAACTAGTATGTCGACAATCCTCTTTTATTTGGGAATAGTTGCCAACACAACTCTTGTATGATGCATGACAATCCGATTTAGGGAAAGTTGTCAATGCCACGTAACAATCCATCCTTGGAAATGTTGCCACGATGAAGCGACAATCCGTACCTCTGAAATTTTGCCAAAATCCAATTTTTGGAAAAGGTGCCTATGCTTCGTAACAATCTTTCATAAGAACTTTGCTACGATCGACAATCCACATCTTGGAATATAACTCTTGAAAGCAATCCACCTTGGAAATTTGCCAACGCTATGCGATAATCCTTTTGGGAAAATATTGCCACTATTGACAATCCGTGTCTTGGAACATTTGCAAAAAATAGTCGACCGAATATCCACTTCGGGAAATTTTGCCACTTAATGAAATGAATGACAATCCACGTTGAGGAACCTTTGCCGAAATTTATGATGAATAGAGACCTACAACAATCCTTTGGGAAATTTTGCCATAGGGAAATGGGTGTATGACAATCCGATCTTGGAAAACTTGCCAAATAGAGAAGATTCACGACAATCCATTTTTGGAAATAATGTCAGTTGGGGATGACAATCCAATTTTTAGAAAAATTGTCGTTTTAAGAAGAATGCGCGACAATCCATATTTGGAAATATTGTCGTTTAAGTGCTTGCTTTTAAACCGATTGTATTGAGCCAGTGTTTTAGGCGCTTAAGCTAAGTGAGACGATCTTTCGTCAGGTCGATCACTTAGATTGTAATCAAACCGACTACTTAATCATGTGAAATTGCTTATAGGGGCTAACTGGCGTACCAAGGAACCCGAAATTCTTGTATGAGGTCGAAATAACCATCCTAAGAGGCTTCGATCTCTGTTGTTGCTAAGATATCTCTAGGGCCAGGAATTGACTCAATCGTCAGACGCTGTGATCTAACGCTAGGCGATAACAGCTATTGCCGGGCGCTAGATGTTTTCGTCTGACGTTGGAGTAGGGTCTTCCCTATTCTGCTGCACCAGTATTTATTTTTGACTATAGAACTTTGTCAATCTTTAATTATCTTAGGGTTGACCTAAGGTTTAGCATTACTTGACTCATTGACTTGGCACAACTGAAGGTGTAAACTTGACTCGCTGTGATTGAATCAAGGTTGACTCAACTCGAAGTGAAACGACACGTGTGACTCATGACCTGCGTGTGCATAGTGTTGATTTAATTTGACTCAAAAATGCAAAAAAGAAAAAAATTTCCGTCATTTTTGTGGAGGGTACCGACTTTCTCCCGAAAAAAAAAGACACGAAAAAGGATCGAAAGTTTGAAGATGCATGTTGAATGAGCTTAGTCAAATGTTGTTTGATACCATCTCTCAAGGTTCAAGGATTGATCCATCATAGGCTATCTCAAGTGTTGACTCCATGATGAAAGTATTTGGGTAACTTAGGCACGGAGGCTAAGTACTTCATACTTCATGATGCAACGATGATTATGATTGATGAGTGATGTTGATATGACAAGGCATGCTTCAACTTTGTGTTAAAATTCCATGAAAAAGGGTTCCTAATGGAAGGTATATTTGATCATGTATCTGTGCAATGTTTGATAGTGATATAAAGTTAGGCCGCAAAGGCTAAGTGTGTGGAAAAAAATATTATTTGTTAACAGAGTCAAATGGTGACTCTTAGGCTAGGTAAGCTAATGATATAGGGATCAAGCCCCCAAGTCTAGCTCTAAGAATAGGGATGAGAATAGGAGATCCCTTTATATTATCATGGTGTAAGTGTGTGAATGTGAATATGAATGCGTATTTATTACGGCTGCACCTCGATGTGAGGTTGCCTACGTATCCGTTAGGAATCAGGCCGAACGTAGCTCTAGCTGAACCTCGCACAAGTATGTGTATACCTCAAAAAGGTCTTTTAAGGGTTGTAACGTGGTTAGGCAAAAGGTCATAGAAGAAGGGGATAAAGGCTCAAGACCCTAGACAAGCCCTCAAGGTGTGCAACCTTGCTTTTGAGTCTTTATATTTTTATGCTGGAGTTTCTACTCTTGTTTAGCTCTTTTTTTTTTTTTTTTGCTTTATTTATTTTATTTTTATAAGTGTGGGCAATCCCAATCATGCGGTCTATCACTCACTTGGCATTCATGTTTCTCAGGCACGGTACCGAGCACTCGATAAGAGACGCAATCTGAGACGTGTTCTTATCGAAGATATTTTCATATCAAAGATATTGGAACACTTGCCGTTTTGTACACTTTTATTTATTTTCTGCTTTTATTTTTATTTTGACCTTTTGAAATCACTCAAGCTTTTATTTTTTTAGAATTACATAAGTTACACACTATCCCATCCCAAGGTTAGGTAGATGTAGGTTGAAAAAAGAAAGGTCTATCGTTAGACGAGGCTCAAAGTGGTTTATGATGAAAGGATTGTATAATTATAATCATAACAATAATCATCATAATAACAATCATATTATTCATAATAATAATCATGAGTCACGTTAAAGCATAATAAAAATAGCAAGATCCTAGGCATGATACTAACGAGATTAATAACAAATCCTATCATGTCACTAAGCAATAAAAATCAAAGCTTTAACCCTAACATGATACTAATAATCATAAATATTAGGAAGAACATAAAAGGCATCGTGACAATCATAGTTAATATTAAAGTTACCCTAGACATGATACTAGGAATATCATAATAAAAATATAAACATGATTTCTACATCAAAATATCAATTAAAACCATTAAAGTACTTACTTTGATGCCTCGTACCTCTTTCTAATACAAAATACACACGTTAGTAACTTCAAGGAAAATAATAAATCAAACAATTAAATAAAATAATTGAAAGAGAGATTTGGCACTAAACCCTCAAAAATTAAACCTTTCACGTCTAGGGCGAAGGCAACTTTGAATATGGCTATGTGTTTCTATATCTTGAGAATACGGAATTTTGTATGTAAAAAGAAAGTTTAGAAAAGAAGAAAGAAAGAGAGAGAGAGATGGATTAGAGAATTAATGATTGCGATCGAAAACTTGTTGTAGGTCCATCAAAACGGAGTTTTTACGACGTTATATATAGAGAAAATCGGCCAAAAAGATAAAATTAATAAAACAGAGCATTGGCGCAACTGAAACAGAGCTGGCGCCAACGCCAGCTATTAGCGCCAGGCGCCAATGCCTGGCGTTTGGCGCTAACCCTGTTTTTGATGCGTTTTCTCAAATAAGATAAATTTTGTCGTACAGGAGGATAAAATCATATCTTTTCCTAAAAAATGTTCTTTGATTTTAATAAAACTTTGAAAAGTTAACAAAAATCAATTTATCAATGCTAATTGAATTAGGAATGAAAAGAACCTTCTAGAAGACTAAAACCATTCCTAATTTCATTAGGAATCATAAATTATATTAGGCCCTCCCCTAGATCATTGGGACGCATATAAAGCTCAAACCGGGCCCAATTTAGTATTTTGGCCTTAACTTCCTCAATATTCATCGTAATTGGGCTTATAATACATCGTTGGAAAGCTCTTGTCAAGCCCCATCCAACTACACTACTATTGGACCCATATCATGGACCAACCAAACTGGATTGGATGTTTTCTTAAAATAAATTTACAAAAGCAAAGAGAAGAGAAAAGAAAATTTAAACTGTCCGCAACACTAAACTTTCCACACTTTTGCTTCATTCGATTATGATTCGAGGTGAAAGGTACTCATCACTGGGTTTGATTTTGGGGAAACACATTTAGGTGTCTACAGGACCCTAACTACTTTGCAGGTGGTTCTGGTTCTGGTGGTGGTGGTTCGAGCCATGGAGGGGGTTATTCGAGGATGGATGAGGATGAGGAATAGGTTACACTCCCAAGTTAATGATGGCATTGCATGATTTGGATTGGGGGGGTGATCTTTCGCTTGGTAATTCTTTTCTTTTTCTCTTTTTATTTGCTTACTAGTATAGTTTTTATTGCTTTCCTAGTGTAGTTTTTATTACCTTCTTATATATGAAAAATACAAAAAAATTCAAAAATACGTTACAATGAATTGTAAATCATGCTTCCTTGTGCCCCTTACTTGAGAAAATTTGTTTTGATTCTTGGTTATTGATAATGAGCATTGTGGATTTGTTGGTCATGATTTGAAGTTTAATAGTTTAGATTCCTAAACATGCGTCAATTTTGCCAACTACTTGTGAATATAGTGATTGACTAGTTGATTTGGTTAGGAAATGTGTGATATTTCCATAATTCCTGGTATGTCAATGAATTAGAGTATTGATTTGCAACTATGAGTAGTGTTTCAAGACTTACTATTATGCACATGAGGAGGACAAAGGCGTTCATTCTTTTAGGTAGCCTTCAGAGTATTTAGATACATTTGTTCCCTTCTTGCTACCCATGTTGTTGCTTGTGCCCTTTTATTGTTTATTTAGCCACATTACAAATCTTTATGAGCCCCATTGGTTACTAATCCCAAGCTTGGCTTGGGGGAGCTATTAGTTAGTGAGGTGAGGGAATTGTGGTGTGAACATTATTTGCACAATGTGGGAATAAAAGAAGAGTGATTGTTCTTTGATTTAGATTGAAAAATATTGATATGTTGTGTTTCAAAGTTGAAATTTCCAATATGAGTTAAAATGAAAAAAAAGAGCAAAAGAAAACAAAAATTTAATGCTCAAGTGTTCTATTTGAAAGTTGTTCAAGAGAAAAAAAAAAATCAAGTTTGAAAAGAAAAAAAAGAGAATGAGTTCAAAGTTTGTATTTCACTCAAGTTCTACATTATCATATTTTTATGAGTGAGGTTTGTAAGTAATGGGTTTGTTTAAATTGTTTGGAGTTGTATTTGGTGGTTTTTGTTGGAGTTAGTTATGTCGATGGAGATGTATGATCATCATTTATTTTGATCATGGGCTTATTAGGATTTGGCTCCCTTAATGCATAGCTTTTCTCTCACATACTCCCAAATTTATCCTACCCTTTACCCTAGCCTTACATTACAAGCTTTAAAGACCTTCCCACCTTATGCATAGAGTTGTGTAAATGTGAAATTGTTGTTTATCAATGCAAGTTATGACTTGACATATTTTGAGTCGACTAGTAGGTTGAGCGTTCATTGTTTTAAACACACGAGAGTGTGAGATGGGTGGGCATTGTTCACAATTAAAGGGGTTGGTTGGAGAGCGATCGAGTACATCTTTTACTCGCCACATAAATGAGAGTTGAGTGTGTGAGCACTAGTCTTGAATTCTATATGCTCTTGTGGTTTGCTTTAATTGACAATTGTTGGAAAGGAAGGGTTATTAGATGAATATGATTGATTGATGTTGAAGCATGTTCATTAAATTTGCCTTTAATCGTTTGTGCTTGATTTAATTATTGGGGTGAGGCATGTTTTATATGTTCATTGATGAGCTCTTTGCTTAGGGACAAGCAAAGTTTTGGCTTGGGGTAGTTTGATATGTCCATTTTATATAGTAATTTACCCCCATCCCTTGGTCATAATTAGTAGTGTTTTTTGCTCTTTCGAGCCACTTTTTAAGCATTTTCCCGGGTTTTATGGATCACTTACGGAAGCTAGAAGGACACGACCACTTTTGAAGCCCAGGATCGGTGAGAGCCGATGATTAAGAGCTCGGTATGAGATACCGAGGCTATTAGATCGTTTAATCAAGACCCAATGAGGAAACTTAGATTGGGTCGAGGAATTGAGCCAAATCGTAATCCGAGCCTCGAAGAAGAAGACCAGGCCCGATCGGGCAAGCTTGCACTCGATTAGGCGGGCGCGCATAAGAGAGCACCAGCAAAAAGGCGCACCCAATCGGTTGAGCATTAGCTAGATCAAGCGCGGCTGCCCAGGTGGATCGTGGAGAAAAAGGCGGGCCTGATCGGGCGGCCCTTCGCCCGATCGGGCGCGTGTTTTCTAGGACCTGATTAGTTAATTTTAATTTTTGTTTTGAGGGATGTTTAAGTACGAAATTTGTACGTAATTTTAGGATTACCTTCTTTTTTAAAATTTCTCTCTTTACTTAGGATTTTTCTCTCTCTTAAATTCTCTCTCATCTTTTGTTCTTAATTACTTCCATTAATCCAGATTTCTTTTGGTAACAATTTCTTCTCTTTTATTTTCAGCTATTTTACTTACTTCTTTGATTATGCTTTTCTTTTTTTATTTGATTAGTTTATTTAGAATGATGTTTGAGTAGTTTTATTTCTAGGGTTTTATGGGGATCTAATAAATAATATGAAAGGGTAATTTTGTGATTGTTAATTTGTCAATGCTTGGTTTATTTCCTATTGATTGATTTAATACTATGCAATTAGGTTTGGCCAGATTTAATTGTATGAGTTTAGCAATATTAATTCAAGATTCGACAGATGAGAATTGATGTTTAGGCTTAGTTTCAATAGGCGGACTAATTAATAAATGGTTAAGTCGAGATCTGACAGATGAGATTTAATACCGGTAAATTAACTTTATGATTATAATACGTAGCGAAAGCACTTTATAATCTGATTAACCAATGCTTGATGATTGCTTATTATGATTTGCCCTGGAATATTGTTTATTAGTGAACCTATGCCCCAGGTCTTTTAATATTTGATTTCCCCTACTTTACTTCTTTCGACCTTTTTCTCCGTAATTTAGATTTTAATCACAAAAATATTGGTTACTTAGATAATTTAGACTATAATAATTAATTAGGAGTAAATTGAATTGTTTCCCTTTGGAGTTCGACCCTACTTCCCTATCTACTTTAGTAAGAGGACTTAGGTAATTACTCTTGATTAAGGGATATGACTTTACCCTGTCAGTGGCTTCTGAAGAAACCCACGAAGGACATGAAGAAAAATCAGAGTAAAACTGATGTGAAGAGTCGTCTAGGTGACAAAGTGGTTCTTGTTAAGGAACGCTTAGGTGAAAGAATTGAGTTCAAAACACCTATAATGCCTAGGAAGAATAGTACTGCAAAAGATAAGGGAAAATGGAAAGCTGACACCACAGAAAAGAAAGCTTGGGTAGAAAAGAAGCATGAAGTCCTAGCTGAGGGGGTAACTATTTACTCCAAGATTGAATGTAGATCCTCTAAAGGATGCCTACTATCTAGTTATGGATGAGGAGAAGGAAGCAGACAAAAATTGGAAAAGGGCTAAGAAAGAGAAAAAAGATTAAGAGCATTGCTTAATTTCCAATTATTAGACTTAGTTTATTTATTTTTATTTAAAGTTAATTTATTTAAGCTTTATTTAAATTCCATAAATAATATAATTTATTTTATATTTATGAAATTCCAGCTTTTTAATTAAATTATTTACTTTAAATTTATTTTATTATAGCAATGAAAATCGAAAAAATTAATTTTCCAAAAATTTTTTCGAGTACAGACGTCGAAAATGTTCCGAAAAACACCGAAATGTTCCCAGAATTCTAACCGTTAATTGGCCCCAGAATTTTTTGGTGACATTAATGTTTCGTCGATTTTCTGTCGAATTTTTAATTAATTATGGGATGCGAGATTTTTTTTAAAAAAAGTGGTCGCACCCGTAAAGGGTTGCCTACGTATCCTTTCTTAAAGAATCAGGCCAAACGTAGCTCTCTTGAGTATCCTACTCAAGTAATTATGGGTAGTATTTCTTAAGTTGGTCAAGATTTGTCATGTTCGAGAACTCATTGCCATCCGTATCAGTTAATTTTGCTGCACCTCCAGACAGGATTGTTTTGACAATTTAGGGACCAGACCAATTAGGTCTAAATTTTCCCCTTGGATCTAAAACATTTTTCATTCATGCTTTTAACACGAAGTCTCCTACTTTTATGTTTCTTGTCTTTACCTTCTTATTAAAATGCCTAGCCATACGAGTTTGGTAACACTGAGTGTGATGTAGAGCTTCTAGTCGTTTTTCATCGAGTAGAATTAACTCTTTATATCTTGCCCTAGTCCATTCAACTTCATCGAGTTTTTTCTCTAACGCGATGCGTAGAGATGGAATCTCTAGTTTGACAGGTTGTACGACATCAATTCCAAAAGCCAAGGAAAATGGCGTATTCCCTGTTGATGTGCGAATTGATGTGCGATAACCCCACAATGCAAAGTGAAGTTTGTCAGGCCAATCCTTATAATTTTCCGTCATTTTCTCGATGATAGTTTTAGATTCTTATTCGCTACCTTAACTTCTCCATTAGCTTGACGTCTTTAAGGGGAAGAATAATGATGTTGAATGCCATATTTTTGTAGCAATTCTTCACATTCGGTTTGAAAGTGAGTTCCATTGTCACTTATCATTTCAAATGGGACTCTGTATCGACAAATAATAGTTCTCTACATAAAGAGTGCTACATGTTTTGCAGTGAGTTTAGCGTATGATTGCGCTTCGACCCACTTTGTGAAGTAATCAATTGCCACTAGGATATATTCGTGGCCTCTTGTTCCTAGGGGAGTGATTTTGCCGATGATGTCAATTCCCCATGTAGAGAATGACCATGGTGACGTGTAGGTGTAGAGGAAGGATGGAGGAACATGTTGTAAATTGGCATAGATTTGGCACTTAGGGTATCTTTTTACGTATTGATGGCAATCCCTATTCATTGTAGTCCAATAATATCCTTCTCGCATTATCTTTTGGACTAACATTTTGCCATTTATGTGAGTGCCACAAATTCCTTCGTGGACTATCCTCATTGCTCTTTGTGCATCCTTTTTTCCTACACATAAGAGAGCTCGACCCTTAGGTACCCTTTTATGTAGCTCGTTGTCTATGACCACATATTGGGAAGCCAAGAGTCTTAAAGCTCGTTTTTCTCTTTTGTCAACATGAAGAGGGTATTCTCCTTTGGTGACATAATTGAGTATATCCGTGTACCACGGTTCTTCTTTTTCATATTCTTCTACGTCTATGTCTACTTCATCATCTTCTATAGCCTGAATGTATGCGGGTTTGTGCCTTTTTTCTATAGTAAGAGGCATTTGCTCGATTTCCGTGGGAATCCTAACCATTGAGGCTAGTCTTGCCAAGGCATCAGCAAATTGATTTTCTTCTCTAGGTAGATATGTGTATTCTACCTTCTCTAACTGATTAGTAAGAGTTTCCAGATAGGTTTGGTAAGGGGCTAGACTTTTGCTCCTTACTTTCCACCTTTTGGATATTTGATTGATGATTATTGAAGTGTATCTGAATATTCGTAACTTTTTTACTCCCAATGATAAAGCTGTTTCAAGGCCTACCACGCATGCTTCGTATTCAGCAGCGTTGTTGGTAACGTCGAAGTCAAGCTTTATGGAGATTGGGACATGCTCTTCTTTAGGTGATACTAGTAATATTCCAACGCCCCATCCCTTTTGGTTAGAGGCTCCATCGAAGTATAAGGTCCAAGTATCATCTTCAGCGATCATTAAGTCTTCATCTAGAAATTTATTGTCTTGTATCGGCGTCGAGTCTTCTATTGGAAAGTCCTCTAGAAAGTCTGACACCACAGATCCTTTGATAGCTTTTTGCGGCATTAACCTTAAATCAAACTGGGCTAAATTGACTATCCATCTCGATATGCGTCCATTGAGTGTAGATTTCTCGAATAGATACTTGAGAGAATCTAATCGGGAGACTACAAAGACGATATGCACTCGCTTTTGGGCGGTGGCATTGACATGATTGAATTGATCTTTGTTGGGTTTATCTCTATTCCTCTAGAGCTTATGACATAACCCAAAAGCTTGCCTGAGGTGACTCCAAAAGCACACTTAGATGGGTTCAACCTCATATTGTATTTTCTTAGCCTTTAGAAAAATTTTCTTAAGGCTACTTGATGGCCTGAGCGGTCTTTTAATTTTAAAATCATGTCTTCCACATATACTTCGACTTCTTTATGCATCATGTCATAGAGTAAGGCAGTCGCTGCAACTTGGTAAGTAGCACCCGCGTTTTTCAACCTGAATGGCAATACCGTGTAGAAGTAAGTGCCCCATTGTTTTATGAAGGTTGTTTTCTCCATAGCTTCTTCTGCCATGAGAATCTGATTATAACCTGCATTTCCATCCATGAACGAGAGAAGTGCGTGATTTGCCGTGTTATCCACCAGAATATCGATGTGTGGTAAAGGGAAGTCGTCCTTTGGACTTGCCTTATTTAGATCTCGATAGTCGACACACATTCTTACCCTTCCATCTTTTTTCGGAATTGGGACGACGTTAGCGACCCATTCAGGGTATTAAGATACCTTGATGAAACCTGCATTTAATTGTTTTTGGACCTCTTCTTTTATTTTTAGAGCTACATCGGGTTTCACTCGACGTAACTTTTGTTTTACAGGTTTCATTCCCGAAATTAGTGGTATAGTGTGTTGAGCTTTTTCTCTATTAATGCCTGTCATATCTTCGTATGACCAAGCAAATACATCGATAAATTCTTTAAGTTGGTTAATTAAATCAGTTCTCTTTTGTTCATTAAGTGTTAGTCCGATTTTAAATTCTCTTTTATTGGTTGAATCATTTGAGATACCAACCGTCTCAGTTTCTTAAATTACTGGTGTTTTCTTTTTAAGTGTTTGCATTGCTCTAATAAGTTCTTTATCTTTTTCATTAATAGTTAAGCAATGCTCGTCATCTTGGGTTAGAGAAGAACACAAGAAGTAAGGAGAATAAATTATATCATTATACTCTGTGTTCATTAGATCAACGAGTGATATGTCCTCAGGGACTTGATCACTAACTATTCTAGGAGAAGAGATAGAAGGGGAAGGTGCTACTACTAAAGACGTATATAACTCTATAGGGAGAGACTCTCACTCTGACTCTGACTCAGACGACTCTTCGAACATCAGTCATTGCCCTGTCGTGGTATATATCTTCCTTCCATTTGGAGTAGTCACCTTGACGGTCTTGTTCCACCCTTGTAGTGATCCTTCTGCTTGAGTGATTAGCTTCGAGAGATCGAAGGTTTCGCTTTGTAGGACTGTTTGAATGAGCGAGGAGTTATCCTCTTTGTAAGTTGGCTCATCCTTTTCTCGCCCAAATAATAATCCCATGACGTTAAAGTCAACGCATGGGGGTGTTTTCTCCTTATGGACAGGAGTTGGGATTTCATCCGTGAAATAGCGATCCAAGAAAATCTCAAATCCCGGTTGCCTTATGTCGTTTACGACAAATGGTTCGAAAAATTCATGGCATGGATAGTCCTCTCCTTCTTTTATGAATTGACCATTAAGTGTGAGAGGGTATTGATCCATTGGGATTACTTTCTTTTGAATGCGAGCGTCCCTACGTGCCTTCGATTTTTCCTGGGCTCGCTTAAGATCTTTCCGAGTCGGTTCGAAACCAAGTCCGAAAGAATCTAATTAAGGGAGGCCAGGTGACTCCAGTGGTTTTGCTATTCCATTTTTCTTTCCTAGGGTCATCCCAGGAAAATGTCCTTGTTTCTTCAAAATAGCATTTAAAAAGCATTTACGATCATGTTAGAAGGGAGGTCGTGGTAGAGAGGGGTCCTTTCATCCTCCTGGATACAGGAGACCTCTTGGTTAAAGCCCCATAAATCTTAATCATCTTCATCGTGCTCCACATTAATTATTGGATTTTCTATAGACTTTATTCTCATAGGTTAAGCATCAATGGTGATAGGAATTCCCCCAACTATGGCTTTTACTTGTTGGAGGAGAGATGAGGGGACGACCATTAGGTCATGAAGCCAAGGGCGTCCCAACAACAAATTGAATGAAGCTTTGATATCTACTACTTAGAAAGTAGTAGCATGTTCTATCGCTCCCGCCGTTACATTCATGATAATTTTACCAAGAGCTTGACGACGAGTGTTGTCGTAGGCTGTTATTCCTTGTGTTGACGGGGTTAAATCTTCATCCCTTATGCCTAGAATCCACGCAGTTCTAACTGGACAGGCGTTGATGGCTGATCCATTGTCTACAAGAGTCATATGGACGTTCATTCTCTTGCAAACTATTGTGAGGTTTAATGCCTTATAGTGTTTGTCACCTTCTGGGGGTAAATCCTTGTCAGAAAAGGTGATCAAATTGATGGGACTAGGTAGATCACTCGTGAGGAAGTTAGCCAACCCCTCAGGAGTGGTGTCGGAATCTATCCCTTTTTTGTCCAAGGCATTCATTACAGCCAACCTATGTTCTCGGGATGTTGCCAAAAGTTTCCATACGTTCATTTCAACTTTTGTTTTCTTGAACTTCTTGACGATATCATTATCTTCAATGATAGGTATGGGAACATGATGTGTATTTGGCATGGGTTGTGTTGAAATGGGAGGTTGCATTCTCCTGGAACTTGTGAGGACGTCTATCGATGAATCTTCTTTAACCCAAAAGTCATCCATGGCGTATGACACCGAAGGTGGAGGTCCTACCATGTCTTTTAAGTAGACGTCTTCTTCATCGCTGTCCCAAACTCCATTTATACTTGCATCCTCTTCTTGTGGAACTTTGACTAGTTTCTTTTCATCAATCATTTTCTAAATTAAATCCTTAAATTTAACACAATTTTCGATAGTGTGACCCCCTGATTGATGATACTGACAGTAATATCTATCTGTCCTTTTTAATGATTCGAATGGTCTCAGTTTGAGAGGTTTGATCTCGCCACTCTCGGAGAGCATTTTGAACATTTGTATATATGGGATCCCAATTAGAGTGTAGAGTCTATTACTCTTCTTGGGTTTTTTGGTGACTTGTAAAGGAAAACGCTTTGCCTCATAAGTCTTTCCCATGGGTGTGAATTCTCTCTTAGGTTCATCTTTCGGGAGTGGAACCTCGTCATATTTCTTCTGAATTTCCTTTAAAGCCTTAAGAGTTTCACAGAGCAAATACGATCCTTCCATCACAGACAGTGTGAGAGATTGTATGTCCTCTTTACTTGCTGTCTCTGGAAGGTTATCCATGGCGTCGAAAAAAATCTCCTCCTCTTCTTCGATGGCATGGATTTCTTTAATAGGTTTGATGAGAGACGAGGGGTCAACCTCGTTTTCCTCATCAGAGATAGCCAAGGAATTAGCGAGAGGCGCATTAACAATACTTGGCTTCTTACTGGCAGGGGGCAATGGAAGCTTGTTTTTGTCGATTAAATCTTGAATAGCTTCTTTAAGCTTCCAACAGTTCTCGGTGAGATGGCCCCTACCTTGGTGATACTTGCAGTGTGCATTGGGGTTCTAGTTAGCTGACCTCTTTTCGACTGGTGGGTCCCCAAATGGTCCAATGGGAGTTATAAGACCTTTGCATTTAATCGATCAAATGCGGTGTCATAACTCATGCCAATAGGAGTAAATTTCCTCCTAAATGGTTTCTTTTGTCCTTGATTATTCATAGCAAGGACTTCACCTAGGTTAAAAGTGCTAACGTTGTTTGAGTTGGTGGTTTTGGAAGAAGAAGGATTGTCGTTCTTCTTTCCTTTCCAGCCACTGTTGAAGTTATTGTTGGCAGCTTTTAACTTAGCCAAATCGTCTTCAATATTGATTCCAATGTCGTAGACGGCCTTGAAGGTATGGGGATTATTTTGATACTTGAGATGCTTGGAGTATTTTTCTTGAAGGTTTTTGATGAATAGCCTTACAGACTCTTTTTCACTCGGCACCTCGATCATCTTAGCTGAGGTTTCTCTCCATTTATTAAAGAAGGAGGTGAAGCCTTCATTCTCCTTCTTTTTGAGGATTTCATGTTCCCTATGGTCAGTCTCAACTTGAATGTTGCATTTGTATCTATCAACGAAAGCGTTTGCAATGGACTCCCAGGTGGAGGTTTTTTCTTTCTCGATAGAAAAGAACCATTGCTGGCAAACGGTCTCGAGAGATAGTAAGAACAGAGAAGGGAAAACCTTCTTATCGATACCCTTAATACTCATTATTGTCTCGAAGGCTCTTAAATGAAAATAACGGTATAGGTTGCTTTGAATTTCGGGATGTCGTTGGCATTGAACTTCTGCGGAAGAAGATCTTTGTCTACCGAGACCCCTTGTGAACTAATCCTTTGAAACTTGTACTTACTAGATAACTTGCTTAGACTCTCTTGCATGAGGTCCATCTGTTGTTGTTTCACGGGATCATGAACCTTAAGGGTTAGGAGCTTTAGTGCCTCAGTCACGGTAACCAGTTGGTTCCTGAGCTCACTGACTTCTTCTTGTGTTTCCATTACTGTCCTAGATTTACTCTTACGAGCTATTGGTTTGTCAAAAAGTTGGACTTGTACGAAAAGGTTGTCTTTGATTAACCGCCCTTCCTTTCTTGACCACGCGCTATAATTTAAACCATTTTGAGTTTTAATTATTTGACTCAAATCGACCTTGACTTTAAGGTTTTAAAAAGGAAAAATGAAAAATAGGTGCATATTTTTGGCAAAAATAATGTATATAATTTTTAAGAACTAAGTATGGTATTTAAATTGGAGGATTAATATCCGACTTACCCCCCTAAAAAAATGACGGAAAAAACGCACATACAAGACTCTCTTAGACATGGTCAAAGTATGTGTATTGGTGTGTGCATTGAGTGTAAGTGACATGCTTGGACTCTTGTGTAAGACCATGGGACTTAGTGCCTAGACTTAATTAACGACTTAACAAAGTATTATATCCAGTAAAATTTAACCGAATTACTTAGCAAACTGGTTAATTGAGTCTAGGCACTAAGTCCGAATTACTTAACATAAGGAGATGACTCGATCTATAATCCGAGACGACAGGACTGTCGCCTCTCTTTGCAGTGTAGCGCCAGACGACATAACTGTCGCTAGGTGCCACACTCCAGAGAGTGGCGCTATAGTTCAAACTTTGGCGCCATTGCTAGAGCTTCAATCTTAAACTGTTTTCGATGTTATTAATCAACAGGGGTATGCCTTAAGTCGTACTGGGTCAATTCTAGTTAAAATATTAGACTTTATTTACTCAAATTAATTAATTAATTAATTTGGCAAATTTCTTTTAGTCGTTATTTTATTTAATCACATCACAAGTCAATCAAACGGTTAAGAAAACATAGTATATGCACAACAAATAATGCATAATTAGTCAAGTAGGCATAATATGATGCAATGAGTTTGCAACCTAACCATGGTTCTAGTTCTCTAATGTTCGGGATATGGGTTAGTCAATAGAGGGTCCATGGTTAATTGTCTGAATGCACCGTGCGGAAGCCTAATCGTGAAGGGTTGGCGCGAGTGGATGGGACACCGCGAATTTAGAAAAAATTCGCTTCCATGGTTTGGTGAATTCATCAATCTCGGATGTACCCTTTGTTGCTCAGAGCGTTCAATCAGGTAGATGGAGCATGAATTCCCTGAGGGTTATGTCCATATGTAGAACACATATGGGTTTAAGAAAAGTGAGAAAAACTCAATCAGGAAGTAGGATCGAGCGAACAATGCGAAAAACTAATCGAAATTAGAATACATATTTCTGGCTCGGTATTGAAAGAATTTGGCGCCAGCAAACAGAGATTGGCGCCGAATTTTGGGTGTAGCGCCTGGCGACAGAATTGTCGTCTAGCGCTACAGTGAAGATTCTGGCGCTTATTTTCTGTTCGCTGATTCTAATTCCTACATGCCTCAGCAGCTTTCTATGCTCGATTAAATTTTCCAGTTTCGCGAAGTGTTATTTCGGTTCTAGTTGTGAAAGATATTCCTCAAATTTCCTACGTGTAAAATCCTATGTTTTAACTCATTACGGATGGTCTTTCCAATGAGATCTTTTTTATGCATATGACACTAATGTTAATAAAAATTACGCACATGAAATACTTAGAACGTTTCGAGTCTCATCCACTCATTCTAAATCATTGCCGAAATAAATTTCAGGAATTAAAATAGAAATCCTCCCCAGTGGAGTCGCCAAAAATTGTATGGAATATTTCAAGCGCTAACCCCTAGCTTGAACCCCACTGTGATCATACACTAAAGTACGGTGGCGTCCAAAGGGAAAGAAGATAGAGCAAAAGAGTCGCCAACAAGTTTTAGGAACTTGTAAACCGTTCACGAGGGACCCCTTAACGATCCAAGAGATCGTCAAATCCAATAGGTCTAGAACCATGACTGGTAGTTCGGGGATGAAGGTTCAAATCCAACCTAAAAGAGATTGAACATGCCCTAATAATAAGACTCTACTAACATGCAATCAATAGGTTTAACCCTAAACCTGTTTATCTATGTTGGTTGAATTTAATGCACAAATAAATCTATTCTTGGCGATCACTTGAATTATAATCATTTTAACCTTAAATAAGTTTATTAATTATCTTATATAAGCGTGATTACAAGTACAAATTCCCTTTTAACATGCATAAAAAGTGTGATCAAGAAATAACAATAAATAATCATCAAGCAACATAATAATAATCATCACAATTAAAAATAATAATAATAAAAAAAGTAAACATGTTAAAGCATAATAATAACAAGATCCTAGACATGATACTAACAAAATTAATAACAAATACAAGCATGTCACTAATCAATAAAAATCAAAGCTTTAACCCTAACATGATACTAACAATCATAAATA
Organism: Chenopodium formosanum; assembly: GCA_024500155.1. Lineage (NCBI taxonomy): Eukaryota > Viridiplantae > Streptophyta > Magnoliopsida > Caryophyllales > Amaranthaceae > Chenopodium > Chenopodium formosanum. The sequence continues at coordinate 25,369,114 of CM044880.1, forward strand.
TTAGGAAGAAAATAAAAGGCATCATACTTTTAATCATACTTGATGTTAAAGTTACCCTAGACATGATACTAGGAATCAAAATAACAATCAAAGCATAATTTCTACATAATAACATCAATAAATACCATTAAACTACTTACTTGGATGCCTCGTACCTCTTTCTAATAACAAAATACACACATTAGTAACTTCAAGGAAAATAATAAACAAAATAATTAAATTAAATAATTAAAACAGAGATTTGGGACCAAACCCTCAGAAATTAAACCTTTCACGTCTAGGGCGAAGACATCTTCTAATATGGCTAGGTGTTTCTAAATCTAATGAATGCGGAATTTTGTTTTTGAGAGAAAGCTAGTTTAGAAAAGAGAGAGAGCGAAAAATCAAGAAAATCTTTATGAGAGTTGGTGAATGAAAACGAGGTTTTTAGGAAGCTATTTATAAAGAAAATCAGCCAAAAAGATAGAAAATCAAAATAGAGTTCTGACGCATAAAACGAGGTTAGTGCCAGACGCTGACGTTAGCGCCAGGTGCTAACGCTAGCGCCAGGCGCTAAGCGTAGCGTTAGGCGCTGCTGCTGGCGTTTGGCGTTGACTATGTTTTTGACGCGTTTTCTTAAAATTAGATAGAAATTGTCGTACAGGAGGATAAACTTGTATTTTCCTCAAAAACGTTCTTTTATTCTGATTAAAACTCTAAAAAAGTCAATTTATCAATGGTAATTAAATAGGAATGAAAAGAACCTTCTAGAAGAATCTAGAAGACTAAAACTATTCCTAATTGAATTAGGAATGATAAATCCATATTAGGCTCTCCTCTAGATCATTGGGTCGGATATAAGGCTCAAACCGGGTCTAGTTCAGTAATTTAGCTATAACTTTCTCAATATTAATCGCAATTGGGCTTATAATATATCATTGGAAAGCTCTTTTCAAGCCCCATTCAACTACACTACTATTATACCCATATCATGGACCAAACAAATTGGATTGGATGTTTTCTTAAAACAGGTTTTCAAAAATAGAGAGAAGAGAAAAGAAATTAAAACTATCCGCAACACTAAACTTTCCCCACTTTCACTTCATTCGATTATGATTCGACGTGAAAGGTACTCATCACCGGGTTTGGTTTTGGGGAGATACAAATGGGTGTCTACACCTACCCTCAACCTTTTTCCCTTACGTTACAACCTTTGGCAAACCCTTTTGACCTAGGGGTTGAGTCACATACCAAGGGAGGGAATTATGAGTTAAAGCATAAGGAAAGGGGATGCAAAGTTAAGATATTGAGAAATCCTCAAATTTATTGTTTTCCGTCTCCTTTTTGGAACTATAGAGATGCTTGTTAAAAGAAGATTTGAAGCCAATTGGGAAAATGTGCTAAAATTGTATTTAGATGAAAATTAATTTTGTTTTGGTAGTTCTCTATACTTAGCATGTCCTATGTTTCAATCAACCCTCGATATTTTAGAACGTGATTACCATTGTTGTTTTAGAAAGTTTGATATCCTCTTGTGTTGTGACCATGTGCAAAAGTCCATTGTATAAGCACCTCTTTTCTTATTAAGTTTTAACTTTCTCTTTTCTCTTTATATGCTTTGCCTTATTTACTAAAGAGTTATGGGTTAATCTCTTAGAAAACCCTTACGAGAGCATTACTCGTCCTCCAGAGCGATCTAGAGGTTTAAATGACTTGTCAATTGTTGCTAAAATTGACCGTGATTCATATGAAATTGAGTTAGTGTACAATCTTCTTTTCTCTAGTTCTTCTCATTTCCTTATTGCCTAAATAGTGTCATAATCTTCCTTTAAGTTTGATTTTGTTTTGTTCGAGGACGAGCAAAAGTCTAGCTTGGGGGAATTTTATGAGTGTCATTTATGGCACTCTTTGGAAAGGTTTTCTTTGTAGTTGTATACTTGTTTAGAGTCTTTTATGTCGTGTTTTTACATAATAATACTTGTTTTGCGTGTTTGTGTGTAAGTTTAGAGAAATGCATACTTTTAATGGTTTTACTTATTTTATTCATTTCTCGACTATTAATCTCGCATCTTCAAGTTGTTTTGTAGGTGTGTTAAGTTTCCCAAGGTTTGATAACCAAAGAGAAGCTCGAGCGCATATAAGGAGGCTAATGGAGCTAAGTTCGGGAATCCAAACATGCAATTCAAGCAAGCTCCGCAAGCACAAAGACCTTGGAAGCAATGTTTTTGCTCAAAGTGTTCAAGTGATTCGATGATAAAAGAGTTGCCCTTCTCACGGGCATCGCCTTGTGTGCACCAATGATAGGGATGCTCGGGAGTGCGGAGATCAATCGAGCAAGTAAAGGAGGCAGGTCATGTGCACCACATTAGGGTAGTGCGCACACGACATAGGTGGTGCGTGCACGTAGTCCCATCTTTAAGCGCGCGCGACCTGGGTGGTACACACGCACTACGAGCCCCAATCCCCTGCGGTCGATTTTCAATTTATAGCTTTTCACTTTCCTTTTTTTAAGGGAGACGACTTATTGTGTACTTGACAGTTTTTTTCCAGAAATAGTAGAGAGAGAAAGTAGAGAGAGAAGCTTAAGATTACTTGATTGTACTTAAATTTGATCTTTGAATTCAATTTGATCTTGGATCTCTTCTTCAATTTAATGAAAACTTCTAAGATTCATTTTCTTTGAATTTACTTTTATTGCAATTTCCATTAATTCTTCAATGTTTGATTTTAATTAATTTCATTCTTTGCTTTAGAATTTTTTAAGTGATTGAATTTCTTCTTGATTAAACATGAAATGAATAAGTTTGTGAGTGAATTTGTTTTGTTTTTCAATTTCACCATGATTAGTGAGTAGATTAGTTGTTGTAGACACCTAAAAATGTCTCCCCAAAACCAAACCTAATGATGAACAACCTTTTACCGCCATTATTGGTCGGGTTGAGTATTTAATCTTGGAGTGCTTAAATCCATATTTCCGTTTGATAAACCAACCCAACTCCTAGCCCATTTCCCCAAACCATATCTTATTTTCCTCTTTTCGTGCCTTTAAACCAAAATAATTCATTTCGTGTCCTTTAAAATCATTTATTTCGTGTCCTTTTTATAAAAACGTTTAATCCAGTTTATTTTGGTCCACTATCTGGGTTCATTGATTGAATAATTTTATGGGGCTTTAAAAGAGCTTTCCAACGATTTATTATAAGCCCAAATCCGAGTTATAACGAATAAGTTATGGCCAAAATATTAAACTAGCCCAAGCTGAACCTAAGCCCACCTTACCTACGACCCAATGATCATGTGGAGGGTCCAAATTATTTGATCCAATTCCTAAACAAATTAGGATTAATTATTAGCTTCTATAAGTTTCTAAAAGATCTTAATTATCCTTTTTGAAAAGATAAGATTAAAGAGTTTGAAATTGAATAAAACTTCTTTTTTTGAAATTCCTAATTCTATCCGAATTGAAAGACGTTCAAACATAGAAAGATATTATTTTCGTTCCTCATATTTTTTATCCAAAATTTATATGGTTGGATATCCCTTGAAATTATATTTCCAATGATATATTATAATATCAATTCCGAGCTATAACGGAAAAGATACGAATAAAAGGTCAAACTCTATTTAAAACTGACACCATCTCACTATTTCGGCCATATATTTAATTCTATAAATTATTTTATTCTAATTCTAATTGGGTTAGAAAGCATACCTCAAGTGCTTTCCAACAATATCTTATTCATTGTATTCCGATTTCTAGATCGAAAGATATGATAAAAACAAAAACGGCAAAAAATGTTGTCTATCGCAAGAGTTTTCTCCGATTCGAATTCTTATCTTTTCTTGATTCTTCGACCCTCTTTTTTCCTTATAAATAGAGGTCATATCTCTCTTGTTTGAATGATCAAGAAGTTTGATCATAAAATAATTCTCTTCTTCCTCTTTAGCCTAAACACTAGCCTCCCAATTCTTTCACTATTTCTTCCTTTAAGCACTCCAAGGAGTCCATACAATACCTGAAGTTCTATACTTAAACCAAGGCGTGAAAGTTATAATTAACTGATGGTTTGGACCAAATAAACTCTATATTTTTTTAATTTAAATTAATTTTCATTTGTTTTATATTTTTATTGAAGTTACTAACAGTTTATTCATGATGTAGCAGTTTAAAGGAACGCGCAGAATGAGAGTAATTAATTACTTTAATTACTCTTATTTTTTTTATATTGCTATTATCATGATTAGTTCATTTTATATTTGATTTGACTAACGCTATTATTGTTGAATTGCTTCCAATATTAATATTTATTCTATTATTTTTATGATTACCATATTCCATGTTTAAAGGGAATATGTAATTGAAAATCACGCCTAATAAGATAATTTGGACAACCGGTTTAGGTTCCTTTTAATTTTATCGTTTAATCAAGTGATCACCAATATTTCAGAATTATATGTTGCATTAATATTAAACCAATTTAGCATAATAATAGTTTGAATTGGAACAAATTGAATCTTTGTTTTTATGCCTTTGAGATCGCAGGAATCACTTTTCACTATAAGAATCGAGTACAGGCCAATACGAGCGAATGTAACTCCATGACTCACTTCGTACCATCATCCCCGATCCTATTTTCGTGGTTCCGGACCATATGGAGTTAGTAATCTCATGGATTATCAATGGGGTGTAACCTTCACGAGTCAATCGTTGTTGCCTATCGTTGTCCCTTATCGTGATTGCCTTTTTATGATCCGTGAACGGTTTACAAGTTCCTTAAAAACTTTTTGGCGGCTCCCTACTTTCCTTGTCCCTAATCGTATTATGTCAATTCCCACTTCCTATGAGTGCCAAGCATATTCACACATGCCTTAACGTAAGCGCACTTCGAGCGACGCCTACAGTTGCTAGGGAGAAGGGGAAGCATGATTAATTAATGATTTTTGCTAGTTGATGATCCTTGATTGATTGAATTGTTACAATTAAAATGGTTGACCTACACTTTGAGTATTGATTTGCAACTATGAGTTGTGTTTCATTACTTACTATTATGCACATGAGGAGGACAAAGGCGTTCATTCTTTTAGGTAGCCTTCAGAGTATTTAGGTACATTTGTTCCCTTCTTGCTACCCATGTTGTTGCTTGTGCCCTTTTATTGTTTATTTAGCCACATTACAAATCTTTATGAGCCCCATTGGTTACTAGTCCCAAGCTTGGCTTGGGGGAGCTATTAGTTGGTGAGGTGAGGAAATTGTGGTGTGCACATTATTCGCACAATGTGGGAATGAAAAAAAGAGTGATTGTTCGTTGATTTTGATTGGAAAATATTGATATGTTGTGTTTCAAATTTGAAATTTCCAATATGAGTTAAAAAAAAAAGAGCAAAAGAAAAAAAAAATTTAATGCTCAAGTGTTCTATTTGAAGGTTGTTCAAGAGAAAAAAAAAAGAAAAAAATTCAAGTTTGAAAAGGAAAAAAAACAGAGAATGAGTTCAAAGTTTGTATTTCACTCAAGTTCTACATTAACATATTTTTATGAGTGAGTTTTGTAAGTAATGGGTTTGTTTATATTGTTTGGAGTTGTATTTGGTGGTTTTGTTGGAGTTAGTTATGTCGATGGAGATGTATGATCATCATTTATTTTGATCATGGGTTTATTAGGATTTAGCTCCCTTAATGCATAGCTTTTCTCTTACATACTCCCAAATTTATCCTACCCTTTACCCTATCCTTACATTACAAGCTTTAAAGACCTTCCGACCTTGTGCATAGAGTTGTGTAAATGTGAAAGTGTTGTTTATCAATGCAAGCTATGACTTGACATATTTCGAGTCGACTAGTAGGTTGAGCGTTCATTGTTTTAAACACACGATTGTGTGAGATGGGTGGGCATTGTTCACAATTAAAGGGGTTGGTTGAAGAGAGATCGAGTACATCTTTTACTCGCCACATAAATGAGAGTTGAGTGTGTGAACACTAGACTTGAATTCTATATGCTCTTGTGGTTTGCTCTAATTGACAATTGTTGGGGAGGAAGGGTTATTATATGAATAAGACTGATTGATGTTGAAGCATGTTCATTAAATTTGCCTTTAATCGTTTGTACTTGATTTGATTATTGGGTGAAGCGTGTTTTATATGTTCATTAATGAGCTCTTTGCTTAGGGACAAGCAAAGGTTTGGCTTGGGGGAGTTTGATATGTCCATTTTATATAGTAATTTACCCCCGTCCCTTAGTCATAATTAGTAGTGTTTTTGGCTCTTTCAAGCCTCTTTTATTACTAATTTGTGTTTTCTAGTGTTTTCATAGTTTTTGTTGTATTTTACAGGAAATTGCACTTTTGGAGCATTTTCCTGGGTTTTATGGATCAACTACGGAAGCTAGAAGGACATAACCACTTTTGAAGCCCAGGATCGGTGAGAGCTGATGATTAAGAGCTCGGTATGAGATACCGAGGTTATTGGATCGTTTAATCAAGACCCGATGAGGAAACTTAGATAGGGTCGAGGAATTAAGCACAATCGTAATCCGAGCCTCGAAGAAGAAGACCAGGCACGATCGGGCAAGCTTACGCCCGATCGGGCGGGCCCGCATAAGAGAGCACCAGCAAGAAGGCGCGCCCGATCGGGTGAGCGTTAGCTCGATCGGGCGCGACTGCCTTAGTGGATCGTGAAGAAAAAGGCGGGCCCAATCGGGCGCGTGTTTTCTTAGACCTGATTAGTTAATTTTAATTTTTGTTTTGAGGGATGTGTAAGTACGAGATTTGTACGTAATTTCAGGATTACCATGTTTTTTAGACTTTCTCTCTCTACATAGGATTTTTCCCTCTCTTAAATTCTCTCTCAACTTTTGTTCTTAATTACTTCCATTAATCAAGATTTCTTTTGGTAACAATTTGTTCTCTTTTATTTTCAGCTATTTTACTTACTTCTTTGATTATGCTTTGCTTTATTTATTTGATTAGTTTATTTATAATGATGTTTGAGTAGTTTTATTTCTAGGGTTTATGGGGATCTAATAAATAATATTAAAGGGTAATTTTGTGATTATTAATTGTCAATGCTTGGTTAATTTCCTATTGATTGATTTAATGCTATGCAATTAGGTTTGGCCAGATTTAATTGTATGAGTTTAGCAATATTAATTCGAGATTCGATAGATGAGAATTGATGTTTAGGCTTAGTTTTAATAGGCGGACTAATTTATAAATAGTTAAGTCGAGATTCGACAGATGAGATTTAATACCGGTAAATTAACTCTGTGATTATAATACGTAGCGAAAGCCCTATATAATCTGATTAACCAAAGCTTGATGATTGCTTATTATGATTTGCCCTGGAATATTGTTTATTAGTGAACCTATGCCCTAGGTCTTTTAATATTTGATTTTCCCCTACTTTATTTCTTACGACCTTTTTCTCCGTAGTTTTGATTTTAATCACAAAAATATTGGTTACTTAGATAATTTAGATTATAATAATTAATTAGGAGTAAAAAGACTAGTTTCCCAGTGGAGTTCGACTCTACTTCCCTATCTAATTTAGTTAGAGGATTTAGGTAATTACTTTTGATTAGGGGATACTGTTGGACTTAATGATTTTGATGATGACACAACCTCACTTACTTACAAAACAATAAGTGCTTGATTGTTTAAGTGTGTACTCAGTTACAAAGACCAGGAGAATGAAGTGTCTTGTAAAAATTTCATGAGGAACAAGAAGGCCAGAAGCAGAGCTAACCATATAGAAGAGTTCCCTCACAGGAACTGGCGCTTCAGAAATGAAGACTGGAGAAGAGAAGTTCCTTGCAAGGAACAGAAGCCTCGGAGTAGAAGCTTCATCAGAGAACATGAAGACTAAATATATTTTCATATTTTAGGATTTATGTAAGTATGAGATATTAAATAGCACTCGAAAAATCTGTGTGGAATTGGTCTAAAAAGATAATTTTGTGCTAGCTAAATTTTAGGAAAGTTGGTTTCTAAACGTTTATCTTTTCAACAAAAAGAGGATTTTATTTTTATTCTGATTTTCTAAAAATATCTTTTGCAAATAAAATCTCACACATTTTCTAAAAACCTTGCTTCCTACTCCTCCATGATTTTCTTCAAGTCATGTCCGTGCTCATTAAGGAGTTCATAGTTCCTTAATTTTAGGGACATGATCTTCTTAGTGGGTTGGAGTAGTGGCGTAATGGATTTGCTGCACAAAGAAGTTTTCCTAAACGATTTTTGGTCTATAAATAGTTGTTAATTTCAGATGGAAAACTTCATCTTGCTCACATAAGTTTTCAAGCTTTAAATCAAGTCAAGTGTCAATTCCACACAAGTTCTTTAGAGTGTTCTTAATGTTCTTATACTAGAGTTTGTTTTTCTTTCGAGTTGTAATTGGGGAATGCGGAAGTTCGAGTGAACGCTTGTGTATGAGAAAGAGAAGTGAGGAAGAGAAGAGAAAGAGAAGAGAAAGAGAAGAGAGAACAGAGAAGTGAGAAGAGAGAAAGAGAAGAGAAGAGTAACAAGTTGGGTGACTTGTTCCACAGGGTCTCAAGTTCGTAGAGGAACTTGAGTTTGAGTATTTAGCTTGTAATAGGATCATTTTCCCTATTATAGTGAAGATTCTTTTCCCAAAATCTCAAGTGGTCGTGGTTTTTCTCCTTGTTAGGGCTAAGGAGTTTTCCACGTAAAATCTCTATTGCATTCTTTAGTTCCTTTAGTTTATCTTTCAGTTCCTTTAGCTAACTTAATTTTAATTCCGCAAAAAGTTAGGCTAAATTCTCATACTACAATTCAACCCCCCCTTCTTGTAGTATTCATTAAAACAACAATTGGTATCAGAGCCTAACTTCTAGGAAAATCAGGAAACCCTGAAGAAGAAAGATCTTGGAGAAAATGAATACTCATGAAAAGCTCGAGGAAGGATACTCAACACAGAGGCCTCCTATATTCAACGGCAAGTTCTATACTTACTAGAAGAACCGCATGGAGATCTTTATCAAGGCAGAGAACTACCAAGTCTGGAGGGTCATCGAGGTTGGTGATTTCGAAGTCACCAAAACTAATGCTCAGAATGAGGTAATCCCTAAGCCTATGTCTGAATATGAAAAAGAGGACTTTGATAAAATGGAAATAAATGCTATGGCTGTGAAATTGCTCCACTGTGGACTTGGACCTCACGAACACAATCGTGTTATGGGGTGCAAGAACGCTAAGGAAATCTGGGATTTGCTGCAGATTACTCATGAAGGAACTAATGAGGTTAAACGCTCAAAAATCGATCTACTTATGTCCAAGTATGAAAGATTTGAAATGCAGCCTAAGGAAACCATTCAAGAGATGCTAACCCATTTTACTAACATCATAAATGAGTTGGTTTCCCTTGGTAGACAGATTCCTACAGATGAGCAGGTTAGGAAGGTTCTTAGAAGTCTTCCACAAGATGAGAGGTGGAGAGCTAAGGTGACAGCCCTTCAAGAAATGAAGGACTTTACCAAGTTCAATATTGAACAACTAGCAGGCTCTCTCATGACTCATAAGCTACACCTTGGAGTCAACAATGAACCCATGAGGAACAAGGGATAGGCTCTTAAGGCTGATGAGGAGGAAGACTCAGAAGTGGACGAGGATGAGGCTGCCCTAATTGTGCGAAGATTCAAAAAGATGATTAAGAAAGGCCGAACCTCAAGGAACTTCGGGAAAAAGACTTCAAATCCAAAGCCTGACTACAGCTGCCACAAGTGTGGATCCCCAGATCACTTTATCAGAGATTGTCCCCTTTGGAAAAATGATAAAGGAAAAGGAAAGGCTAAGGAACAGGGAAGAGAAAAATTCAGCAAAGCAAACTATCAGAAGTCAGACATGAGGAAGGCCATGATAGCAGCCTGGGGAGACTTTGAAAGTGAAGAAGAAGATGATGACCAACCAGAAGAGGAGACAGCCAATCTCTGTTTGATGGCCAAATCAGACGATGAAAAAAGCTTACCTTGAGGAACTCCAGTAAGAGGTATTTCTTGATCCTAAACAGCTGAAAACTCTCTCTAAAGATGTCTTGATAGATATATGTCTAGAAGAAGAAGAATTCTTTAGAGATACATGTGTAAAGTTGAACAAATGTTAAAAAGCTCTTAAGGTTTGCAAAGAACATGGTGCTTGGTTGAAAACAGCCTATGCCAAGTCTCAAAGCAAATTAAGAGAGCTTGATTTTAAATACAAACACATAACTAAGATAGCTGATAAGATTAAGAATGAAATTATTCTTCTGAATGTTGAATTAACTCATTATAAGCTCATATATTCTGATATCAGTTCTAGCAGTTCCTCAGGCGATCAGTTGCTTAAATTCAATGTTGATTTTGAAAATTTGAAAAATGAGCTTTCCACTTTAAAAACTCAAAAGGATCAACATGAATCTGAACTGAATGCTAGAAAGGATAGAAGTATTGACCCAAAAGTCATACCTAAGTGGATAGCTGAAGCTCAAGGAAAAAGAACTGAAGGCCTTGGCTTTATAACCAAGAATAAAGGTAAGCAAAAGAAATATGTTGAGCTTCCTAGCATGAAGGTATGCACTCTTTGTGGTAAGTCTGGACATCTCTATGGACAGTGTAGGATAAGAGAAGAAGTTGGTAAAAGAAATGTAAAACAAGTGTGGGTCAAGAAAACTGATATTGCATCCACGTATAAGGAACCCAAGGAAACCTGGGTTCCTGATCCTAATGCTTAGTTTTCTTGCAGGTCCTAGTGAGGGGGAACAACTCGTGGTATCTCGACAGCGGTTGTTCAAAGCATATGACAGGTGATAAATCAAAATTCCTCTCACTAGAAAACTACCCTGGAGGAACGGTAATCTTTGGGGATAATAAGAAGGGCGAGATCATTGGAAAAGGCAAAATTGGTAGATCAAAATCTCATTCCATTGATAATGTGTTCTTGGTCGAGGGCTTAATGCACAATTTGCTCAGTATATCATAATTTTGTGACAAAGGAAACTTTGTAAGTTTTACTTCTGATTCTTGTAACATCATTAACAACAAGTCAGGAAAGGTTGTTCTAGAAGGAACAAGAAGAGGGAACACTTATACAGTTGACCTCAACTTAATCCCAAGGAACAACCTTACATGTCTGAGTGTTGTTGAAGATGATCCCCTGCTATGGCATAAACATTTTGGACATGCTAGCTTTTCATTACTCGACAAGCTAAGGTCAAGGAACTTGGTTGTGGGACTTCCTATTATCAAGTTCCTATAGAACAAAGTTTGTGATGCATGTGTGAAAGGCAAGCATGTTCGCTCATCTTTTAAATTGAAGAAAATAGTGAGAACTACAAAGCCTTTGGAATTAATCCATATGGATTTGTGTGGTCCCATGAGAATTCAAAGCAGGAGTGGCAAGAAATATGTTTTAGTTATTGTTTATGATTATTCTAGATTCACTTGGGTTATTTTTCTTGCTAGTAATGATGAAACTATTAACGAGTTTGTTGCCTTTGCAAATAAAATACAGAAAATCAGTGGTCACTCCATAGTCCATCACAGATCAGATCACGGAACTGAATTTGAGAACTCAAGATTCGATGAGTTTTGCAGAGAAAATGGCATAAATCATAACTTCTCAGCTCAAAGGACTCCCCAACAGAATGGAGTTGTAGAAAGGAAGAATCAAACCCTTGAGGAAATGGCTAGAACGATGCTGATTGCAAGTGGATTGCCAAGGAACTTCTGGGCTGAAGCCGTGAATACAGCTTCTTACATCCTTAACAGAGTAACAATCAGAAGTATCATCAACAAGACTCCCTATGAACTATTCAGAGGAAGAAAGCCAAACATATCTCATCTTAGAGCCTTTGGTTGTAAGTGCTTTGTACATAACAACGGTAAGAAAAACCTAGGGAAATTTGATGAAAGAAGTGAAGAGGCCATATTTCTAGGATATGCCTCGGATAGCAAAGCTTATAGAGTATACAATAAAAGCTCAATGTGTGTTGAGGAAAGCATTCATATAATCTTTAATGAAGTTAACCAGTTTGTGAGTGTACAGTTTCAAGAAGATGATAATGATTTTGAAATTTGATTGATAAGAGACAGGGATGAAGAAGAGACCCAAAAGCAAACCAAAGAAAAGAAGCCTGCTCTAGAAGAGAATCATCAAGAAAATGGAGAGGTTCCTCAACCAGATGAACAGGTGAATGAGGAACAAGCAAAAGAAGCAGAAGGAACAGAAACAGAAGCTCCTCAAACTGGAGTTCCAGCAAGGGAATTCCAACCCCGACCATTCAGGTATCGAGGTTCCCATCCAACTGATCTAATTATCAGTGATATAGGAAAAGGAACTCAAACAAGATCACAAATGAGGAACTACTGCGCATTCCATGCATTTCTGTCCATTCTCGAACCAAAAAATCATCAAGAAGCCTTGGGAGATGCTGATTGGATAGTGGCCATGCAAGAGGAACTCAATGAGTTCGAAAGGAACAAGGTCTGGCACCTTGAGCCAAAGCCTAAGGGAAAGAAAGTAATTGGGCTTAAATGGGTGTTAAGGAACAAGCTTGATGAACATGGCACCATAGTAAGGAACAAGGCTAGATTGATTGTAAAGGGCTACAACCAACAGGAAGGTATTGATTTTGATGAAACCTTTGCTCCTGTAGCTAGATTAGAAGCTATTAGAATTCTAGTGGCTTTTGCTTCTTTTATGGGTTTCAAACTGTATCAAATGGATGTGAAATTTGCTTTTCTAAATGGTTTCTTAAATGAGGAGGTATTTGTTGAACAACCTCTAGGTTTCAAAAATCCAAAATTTCCAAATCATGTTTTTAAGCTTGATAAAGCTCTCTATGGGCTCAAACAAGCTCCAAGAGCCTGGTATGAAAGGCTTTCAAAGTTCCTACTGAAAAATGATTTCAAAAGAGGAAAAGTAGACAAAACTCTTTTCCTTAAATCTCGAGGAACTGATTTGTTAGTTATACAGATCTATGTAGATGATATTATATTTGGTGCTACTAACAATGGTTTGTGCAAGTACTTTGCTGAGCTAATGGGTGGTGAATTTGAGATGAGCATGATGGGTGAATTGAATTTCTTCCTTGGACTTCAAATAAAGCAAACAGCTGAAGGAATAATGATTCACCAACAGAAGTATGTCAAGGAACTTCTAAAGAAGTGCAACATGGAAAATGCCAAGACAAATCATACACCTATGGGAACAACAACAAGACTTGATGAGGATCACAAGGAACAAGTGTGGATCAAACCACTTACAGAGGTATGATTGGATCATTTTTATATCTAACAGCCAGTAGGCCTGACATTTCCTTTAGTGTTGGATTGTGTGCTAGATTTCAGTCTAATCCTAAAGAATCACATCTAACGGCTGTTAAGAGAATTTTGAGATACCTCAAAGGAACAGATGACCTGTGTCTGTTCTATCCTAGAAGTGATGACTTTATGCTCAGAGGATTCACAGATGCTAACTATGCAGGTGACCTAGTCAATAGGAAAAGCACCTCAGGTATGGTTCAGTTCCTTGGCTCTTGTTTTGTTTCTTGGGGTTCCAAGAAACAAAATATTGTTGCATTGTCTACAGCAGAGGCTGAGTATGTAGCAGCAGCTGCTTGTTGCTCTCAAGTCCTCTGGATAAAACAACAGTTACGTGACTTTGGTATTAAATTTAATTGCATTACTATCTACTGTGATAACACTAGTGCAATTTGCATATCTAAAGATCCAGTCCATCATTCAAGAGTTAAGCATATTCATATAAGGCATCATTTCTCTAAGGATAACGTTGAAAAGGGTTTGATTAAATTAGATTTCTGCCAAACTGACAATCAAATTGCAGATATATTAACAAAACCCTTAAATAGAGAAAGGCATGAGAAGATGAGAATGGAACTTGGGATGATTAAGTTATACTGAGAAAAATGCATCAAGTTCCCTTAGGTATGAAACTCAAACTGACATGCTTAATCTGTTGTATATTGTGCACAAGTGTTATATGTTTAATTACATAGTTAAGACTGGTTGTAAGTAGGAGTAATATTTACTAAGGGCATGTAAATTTGAAAGACATAGAATATGAAAAGTCCAAAATTGGTTGCATGAGCCTTGTTGATTTGTTCCGTGTATCAAGTTGTATTTGCAAGTGTTCTTTACTAACAATATTCAAAAGATAAAATTGTTGTGTTTATCTATTTTTCAAAATTCCAAATTCTTTTTATCTAAACACAAAAATCGGATGAATGCATCTAAATTCATCATTATCTTTTGTTCAAAAAGTAGCCCACTTAAACTAGTCTCTTGAAACACAGTTTGCGTTACCCTAAGCAATAAATATAAGTGTCAAATCAACTAAATTAACCTTACCTCCCAAACGTCACCTCACTTCACCAATTTACCTCCACCATAAAAGATGTCAGCCTCACACAAATTTACACCACACAAAAATTACCTTCTCTCTCATCACTCCGATCAAAACTACTCTCCAATGTCTACCTCTCCAAAAACCCAAATTGAAGTTGACCTTAACACTAACCCAATTCCAGAAATTACCATGGAAATCCCACCGGATATTAACCCCATTGATAACCAAGAGCCTCCAAAAGTGGATTCAACCACCGAATCCCAATCTTCTCGAAAAAGGAAGTCCAATGACATGCAAGAAGAAGAAGAAAGCGCTCCGGAACTAGGGGTCAATTATTGAGACAAGCCTGCAGCCATGAAACGGCAAGAGAAGATTAGTGATCACTTTGTGACAAGTTTGGCTATTAATCTTCCTTGGTGTAAGTCTGTTAAATTGTATGAACTGCTTGATTTGATTGAAGCTCAAAAGTGGGTGAATTTGTTGAGTGAATGCTTTAATCGGAGTATGTATGTTGATGCTATGAAGGATTTTTGCAAAAGTTTCAAATACTCTAAAGGTGTTATTCGCTGATGTGTGTATGGAAAAGAAATTGAGTTTGATGCGATGTACTTGGCTTAGTTGTTTGATGTTCCTAATACTGGATATGACTTGTATTTTAAGAGCAATGTGATAAGGAACCCTCTTCCTGATGCAAACATTGATGAGATTGTGGAGTATCTAGGTGGAGACCCGGAGGAAACCTTCATAAATCACAATGACCTAACCCCTCTTGACAAAATTCTGCTAAAATTTGTTTTCAATGACATTATTCCTCGAACCCAAAAGAGAGACAGTGCCAACAAGCTTGACTCTGTTCTCATCTATTGCCTAGCCAAAAAGATCCAAATTAACTTTCCCTCCATCATGTTCCAACATCTTTCTCACTATGTTCCAAAAGAATGGAAGGTGGGATATGGTAACCTACTTACCTATGTTTTCGAAAGCTTTGGCATCTCCTTAACTGATAAAGAACCTCTGCCCCTCAAAAATACCGAATACATGCAATCTATTTTCCTTGAAAATCATAAGATGAAGGTTGTGGATGGATGTTTTGAAGTTGTGCTAGAGGAAAAGGAGAAAAGGCCTAAGGAAGTAGGTGGACTAGCTGAGGGGGAAGAGGAGAGAGCTACTGGGATTATAGAGGGAGTGGTGCAGGATATTTAGGAGGAGGAAGAGGAAAAGGTGGTTGAGGAAGTGACTGAGACAAAGGGAAGGAAGAAAAGGAAGAGTTTAAGGCTGATTAAGAAAAAGGAGACCTCTGCCCCTATTTGCATTGATATCTCAGGGGTGCAAGAGGATTTGCAAAAAGTCACAAGCTCTCCTATTTCGGGCAAGTATGCATTTACAGGTACAGGTTTTGCCGCTTTCAGTTCCCCACCTACGGTTCCCAGCGAAGATGTGAAGGAGATGAAGGAGATGCTCCAGAAATTGTTGAAGGAACAAGAGCAGTCAAAGGTGAAGATGGAGGAACTGAAGAAGACTGTGCTCACTCTAAATGCTGATGTGAAGGAACTGGTCACGAGCTCAGAACAGGGGAGACAGTCCATTGTGAAGGACATAGTGTCTCAAATCAGCAAGAAGCTGGAGAATCTTGTTGTTGATGATGACCAGAGCACTGCATCTTAACCTGTCTTTCCTTGCAGCCTTTCTTTGTTGATGAAAAATTCTGTTTATTTGCTTTTGGGAACAATTTTTATTTGGTCT
The DNA here is from genome assembly GCA_024500155.1 of Chenopodium formosanum. Lineage (NCBI taxonomy): Eukaryota > Viridiplantae > Streptophyta > Magnoliopsida > Caryophyllales > Amaranthaceae > Chenopodium > Chenopodium formosanum. Next base: position 25,385,188 of record CM044880.1, read on the forward strand.
GTAATATTTTGGGCACTTTTTATTTTCTTTTGGTAAACTTGCAAAGTTGGTACATTGGGCCGATGTTTTTAATCGGTTTTGGATGATGAATGTCTATGTTTCTTTTGCCTATATGCTTTGTGAATGTTTTCTCTCTATGCATGCTTCTTGTCTTAATACTAAACCACTAGTTGGTGCTGTGTCATGGTATACTATATACTTGTGTGTTAGTTTTTGATAATGCCAAAAGGGGGAAAAGGATGCAAACTATCAAGGAAACTTAATCATTCTATGGTCTCTTATCGAAATCTTCACAAGCTGCCAAATCTCTACAATCAGGTATAATGTATATACAAGTTTTTTTTCAAGTTTTTCAGTTTTTTCTTAAGTTATTTATTTATGCATTGTTTTTATTTTCTTAACTTAGTTTCTATTCTGCATTGTATCTTATTTTTGCATTTCCTTCTTTAGGAATAAAATGGTTTATCTCTGTTTCCTTGTAAGTAAGTTTGGTTTGTTTGTCATCATCAAAAAGGGGGAATATTGTTGGACTTAATGATTTTGATGATGACACAACCTCACTTACTTACAAACTAATAAGTGCTTGAGTGTTTAAGTGTGTACTCAGTTACAAACACCAGGAGAATGAAGTGTCTTGTAAAAATACCATGAGGAACAAGAAGGCCAGAAGCAGAGCTAACCATATAGAAGAGTTCCCTCACAGGAACTGGCGCTTCAGAAATGAAGACTGGAGAAGAAAAGTTCCTTGCAAGGAACAGAAGCCTCGGAGTAGAAGCTTCATCAGAGAACATGAAGACTAAATATATTTTCATATTTTAGGATTTATGTAAGTATAAGATATTAAATAGCACTCGAAAAATCTGTGTGGAATTGGTCTAAAAAGATAATTTTGTGCTAGCTAAATTTTAGGAAAGTTGGTTTCTAAATGTTTATCTTTTCAAACAAAAAGAGGATTTTATTTTTATTCTGATTTTCTAAAAATATCTTATGCAAAAAAAATCTCACACGTTTTCTAAAAACCTTGCTGCCTACTCCTCCATGATTTTCTTCAAGTCATGGCCGTGCACATTAAGGAGTTCATGGTTCCTTAATTTTAGGGACATGATCTTCTTAGTGGGTTAGAGTAGTGGCGTAATGGATTTGCTGCACAAAGAAGATTTCCTAAACGATTTTTGGTCTATAAATAGTTGTTAATTTCAGATGGAAAACTTCACCTTGCTCACATAAGTTTTCAAGCTTTAAATCAAGTCAAGTGTCAATTCCACACAAGTTCATTAGAGTGTTCTTAATGTTCTTATACTAGAGTTTGTTTTTCTTTCGAGTTGTAATTGGGGAATGGGGAAGTTCGAGTGAACGCTTGTGTATGAGAAAGAGAAGTGAGGAAGAGAAGAGAAAGAGAAGAGAAAGAGAAGAGAGAACAGAGAAGTGAGAAGAGAGAAAGAGAAGAGAAGAGTAACAAGTTGGGTGACTTGTTCCTCAGGGTTTCAAGTTCGTAGAGGAACTTGAGTTTGAGTCTTTAGCTTGTAATAGGATCATTTTCCCTATTATAGTGAAGATTCTTTTCCCAAAATCCCAAGTGGTCGTGGTTTTTCTCCTTGTTAGGGCCAAGGAGTTTTCCACGTAAAATCTCTCTTGCATTCTTTAGTTCCTTTAGTTTATCTTTCAGTTCCTTTAGCTAACTTAATTTTAATTCCGCAAAAAGTTAGGCTGAATTCTCATACTACAATTAAACCCCCCCCCCCTTCTTGTAGTATTCATTAAAACAACAGATACGACTTTACCCTGTCAGTGGCTTCTGATGAAACCCACGAAGGACATGAAGAAAAATTAGAGTAAAACTGATGTGAAGAGTCACCTAGGTGAAAAAGTGGTTCCTGTTAAGGAACGCTTAGGTGAAAGAATTGAGTTCAAAACACCTATGATGCCTAGAAATAAGAGTACTGCAAAAGATAAGGGAAAAAGGAAAGCTGACACCACAGAAAAGAAAGCTTGGGTAGAAAAGAAGCATGGAGTCCTAGCTGAGGGGGTAACTATTTAATCCAAGATTGTATGTAGATCCTCTAAAGGATGCCTACTAGCTAAAGTTATGGATGAGGAGGAAAAAGCAGACAAAATTTAAAAAAGGGCTAAGAAAGAGAAAGAAGATTAAGAGCATTGCTTAATTTCCAATTATTAGACTTACTTTATTTATTTTTTATTTAAAGTTAATTTATTTAAGCTTTATTTAAATTCCATCAATAATATAATTTATTTAATATTTATGAAATTCCAGCTTTATAATTAAATTATTTAATTTAAATTTATTTTATTAAAGCAATGAAAACCGAAAAAATTAATTTTTCGGAAATTTTTTCGAGTACTGAAGTCGAAAATTTTCCGGAAAAAACCGAAATGTTCCCAGAATTTTAACTTTTAATTGGCGCCATGATTTCGAGACTGGCGCCGGCTGCGGCAGTCTTGCGTCAGGTGACAGTTGTCATCGTCTGGCACTAACGATCATCGGCTGGCGCCATAATTTTTTTGGTGACGCCGATGTTTCGTCGATCTTTTGACGAATTTTTAATTAATTATGGGATGCGAGATTTTGTTTAAAAAAAAGTGGTCGCACCCGTAAAGGGTTGCCTACGTATCCTTTCTTAAAGAATCAGGCCAAACGTAGCTCTCTTGAGTATCTTACTCAAGTAATTATGGGTAGTATTTCTTAAGTTGGTCAAGATTTGTCATGTTCGAGAACTCGTTGCCATCCATATCGTTTAATTTTGCTGCACCTCCTGATAGGATTGTTTTGACAATTTAGGGTCCAGACCAATCATGTCTAAATTTTCCCCTTGGATCGAAAACATTTTTCATTAATGCTTTTAACAACAAGTCTCCTACTTTGATGTTTCTTGTCTTGACCTTCTTATTAAAATGGCTAGCCATACTAGTTTGGTAACACTAAGTGTGAGGTAGAGCTTCTAGTCATTTTCATCGAGTAGAATTAACTATTCATATCTTGCCCTAGTCCATTCAACTTCATCGAGTTTTCTCTCTAACGCGATGCGTAGAGATAGGTTGTACGACATCCATTCCATTAGCCAAGGAAAATGGCGTATTCCCTGTTGATGTGCGAATTGATGTGCGATAACCCCACAATGCAAAGTGAAGTTTGTCAGGCCAATCATTATAATTTTCTGTCATTTTCTCGATGATAGTCTTTAGATTCTTATTCGCTACCTCAACTGCTCCATTAGCTTGAGGTCTATAAGGGGAAGAATAATGATGTTGAATGCCATATTTTTGTAGCAATTCTTCACATTCGGTTTGAAAGTGAGTTCCATTGTCACTAATCATTTCATGTGGGACTCCGTATCGACAAATAATATTTCTCTCAATAAAGAGTGCTACATGTTTTGCAGTGAGTTTAGCGTATGATTGCGCTTCGACCCACTTTTTGAAGTAATCAATTGCCACCAGGATATATTCGTGGCCTCCTGTTCCTAGGGGAGTGATTTTGCCGATGATGTCAATTCCCCATGTAGAGAATGGCCATGGTGACGTGTAGGTGTAGAGCAAGGATGGAGGAACATGTTGTAAATTGGCATAAATTTGGCACTTAGGGCATCTTTTTATGTATTGATGGCAATCCCTATTCATTGTAGTCCAATAATATCCTTCTCGCATTATCTTTTGGACTAACATTTTTCCATTTATGTGAGTGCCACAAATTCCTTCATGGACTGTCGTCATTGCTCTTTTGCATCCTTTTTCCCTACACATAAGAGAGCTCGACCCTTAGGTACCCTTTTATGTAGCTCATTGTCTATGAGCACATATTGGGAAGCCAAGAGTCATAAAGCTCGTTTTGTTCTTTTGTCAACTTGGGGAGGGTATTCTCCTTTGGTGACATAATTAAGTATATCCGTATACCACGGTTCTTCTTCTTCGTCTTTGTCTACTTCATCATCTTCTATAGCCTGAATGTATGCTGGTTTGTGCCTTTTTTCTATAGTAAGAGGCATTTGCTTGATTTCCGTGGGAATCCTAACCATCGAGGCTAGTCTTGCAAAGGCATTAGCAAATTGATTTTCTTCTCTAGGTAGATATGTGTATTCTACCTTCTCTAACTGATTAGGAAGAGTTTCCAGATAGGTTTGGTAAGGGGCTAGACTTTCGCTCCTTACTTTCCACCTTTTGGATATTTGACTGATGATTATTGAAGAGTCTCCGGATATTCGTAACTTTTTTACTCCCAATGCTAAAGCTGTTTCAAGGCCTACCACGCATGCTTCGTATTCAGCAGCGTTGTTGGTAACGTCGAAGTGAAGCTTTATAGATATTGGGACATGCTCTTCTTAAGGTGATACTAGTAATACTCCAACGCTACATCCCTTTTAGATTGAGGCTCCGTCGAAGCATAAGGTCCAAGTATCATCTTCAGCAACCATTAAGTCTTCATCTGGAAATTCATTGTCTTGTACCGGCGTCGAGTCTTCTATTGGAAAGTCCGCTAGAATGTCTGACACCACAGATCCTTTGATAGCTTTTTGCGGCATTAACCTTACATCAAACTGCGCTAAATTGACTATCCATCTCAATATGCGTCCTTTGAGTGTAGATTTCTCGAATAGATACTTGAGTGGATCTAATCGGGAGACTACAAAGACGTAATGCACTAGCATGTAATGTCTTAACTTGGTTGTGGCCTATACCAAGGAGAGGCACAATTTCTCAAGTGGTGTGTAACGTGCTTCATATTGGAGCATTTTCTTGCTTAGATAGTAGATTGCGTTTTCTTTGCCTTCTACTTCTTGTGCTAGAATAGCTCCCATTGTCTCTTTGGTAACTGTTAAGTACAACCTAAGAGGTATTCCGGGAAGTGCTGGTGCTAATACGGGAGGATTTGCGAGATAGGCTTTGATCTTTTCAAAGGCTTTTTGACACTTTTCATCCCATATTACTGGTACATTCTTCTTAAGCTTCTTAAAGATTAGTTCACATATCGTCGTCAATTTTGATATGAACCTACTTATGTATTGCAACCGACCAATAAATTCTCGAATCTGTTTCTCGATTTTGGGAGGTGGCATTGACATGATTGCTTTGATCTTGGTTGGATCTATCTCTATTCCTCTTGAGCTTATGACATAACCCAAAAGCTTGCCTGAGGTGACTCAAAAAGCACACTTAGATGGGTTCAACCTCATATTGTATTTTCTTAGCCTTTCGAAAAATTTTCTTAAGGCTACTTGATGGCCTGAGCGGTCTTTTGATTTTACAATCATGTCGTCCACATATACTTCGACTTCTTTATGCATCATGTCATAGAGTAAGGCAGTCGCTGCACGTTGGTAAGTAGCACCTGCGTTTTTCAACCTAAATAGAATTACCGTGTAGAAGTAAGTGCCCCATGGTGTTATGAATGTTGTATTCTCCATAGCTTCTTCTGCCATGAGAATCTGATTATAACATGCATATCCGTCCATGAACGAGAGAAGTACGTGCTTTGCCGTGTTATCCACCAGAATATCGATGTGTGGTAAAGGGAAGTTGTCCTTTGGACTTGCCTTATTTAGATCTCGATAGTCGACACACATTCTTACCCTTCCATCTTTTTTCGGAATTGGGATGACGTTAGCAACCCATTTAGGGCATTTAGATACCTTGATGAAACCTACAGTTATTTGCTTTTGGACCTCTTCTTTTATTTTAAAAGCTACGTCGGGTTTCATTTGACGTAACTTTTGTTTTACAAGTTTCATTCCCAGAATTAGTGGTATAGTGTGTTGAGCTATTTCTCTATTAATGCCTGGCATATCTTCGTATGATCAAGCAAATACATCGAAAATTCTTTAAGTAGGTTAATTAAATCGGTCTCTTTTGTTCATTAAGTGTTAGTCCGATTTAAACTTCTCTTTTATTGGTAGAATCATTTAAGATACCAACCGTCTCGGTTTCTTCAATTATCGGTGTTTTCTTTTTGAGTGTTTCAATTGCTTTAATAAGTTCTTTATCTTTTTCATTGTTAGTTAAGCAATGCTCGTCATCTTGGGTTAGAGAAGAACACAGGAAGTAAGGAGAATAAATTATATCATTATACTCTGAGATCATTACATCGAAGAGTAAAATGTCCTCAGGGACTTAATCACTAACTTCTAGGAGAAGAGATAAAAGGGGAAGGTGCTACTACTAAAGACCTATATGACTCTATAGGGAGAGACTCTAACTTTGACTCTTACTCAGACGACTCTACGGACATCGGTCCTTGCCCTGTCGTGATAGATATCTTCCTTCCTCTTGGAGTAGTCACCTTGACGGTCTTGCGCCACCCTTGTAGTGATCCTTCCGCTGGAGTGATTAGCTTCGAGGGATCGAAGGTTTCGCTTTGTATGACTGTTTGAATAAGCGAGGAGTTATCCTCTTTGTAAGTTGGCTCATCCTTTTCTCGCCCAAATAATAATCCCATGACATTAAAGTCAAAGCATGGGGGAGTTTTCTCCTTATGGACAGGAGTTGGGATTTCATCCGTGAAATAGAAATCTATGAAAATCTCAAATCCCGGTTGCCTTATGTCGTTTACGACAAATGGTTCGGGAAATTCATGGCATGGATAGTCCTCTCCTTCTTTTATGAATTGACAATTAAGTGTGAGAGGGTATTGATCCATTGGGATTTCTTTCTTTTGAATGTGAGCGTCCCTACGTGCCTTCGATTTTTCCTGGGCTCGCTTAAGATCTTTCTGAGTCGGTTCGAAACCAAGTCCGAAAGTATCTAATTAAGGGAGGCCAGGTGACTCCAGCGGTTTTGCTATTCCCTTTTTCTTTCCTAGGGTCATCCCAGGAAAATGTCTTTGTTTCTTTATAATAGCATTTACGATAATGTTAGAATGGGGGTCGTGGTAGAGAGGGGTCCTTTCATCCTCCTGGATTCAGGAGACCTCTTCGTTAAAGCCCCATAAATCTTCATCATCTTCATCCTGCTCCACATTAATTAATGGATTTTCTAGACTTTATTCTCATAGGTGAAGCATCGATGGTGATAGGAATTCCCCCAACTATGGATTTTACTTGTTGGAGGAGAGATGAGGAGACGACCATTAGGTCATGAAGCCAAGGGCGTCCCAACAACAAATTGAATGAAGCTTTGATATCTACTACTTAGAAAGTAGTAGCATGTTCTATCGCTCCCGCCGTTACATTCATGGTAATTTTACCAAGAGCTTGACGACGAGTGTTGTCGTAGGTTCTTATTCCTTGTGTTGACGGGGTTAAATCTTCATCCCTTATGCCTAGCATCCTCGCAGTTCTATGTAGACAGACGTTGATGGCTGATCCATTGTCTACAAGAGTCATAGGGACGTTCATTCTCTTGCAAACTATTGTGAGGTTTAATTACTTATAGTGTTTGTCACATTCTGGGAATAAATCCTTGTCAGAAAAGGTGATCAAATTGATGGGACTAGGTAGATCACTCGTGAGGAAGTTAGCCAACCCCTCAGGAGTGGTGTCGGAATCTATCCCTATTTTGTCCAAGGCATTTATTACAGCCAACCTATGTTCTCGGGATGTCGCCAAAAGTTTCCATACGTTCATTTCAACTTTTTCTTTTCTTTAACTTGTTGACGATATCATTATTTTCAATGATAGGTATGGGAACTTGCTGTGTGTTTGGTATGGGTTGTGTTGAAATGGGAGGTTGCATTCTCCCGGAACTTATGAGGACGTATATCGATGAATCTTCTTCAACCCAAAAGTCATCCATGGCTTATGACACCGAATGTGAAGGTCCTACCATGTCTTTTAAGTAGACGTCTTCTTCATCGCTGTCCCAAACTCCATTAATACTTGCATCTTCTTCTTGTGGAACTTCGACTAGTTTCTTTTCATCAATCATTTTCTGAATTAAATCCTTAAATTTCAAACAATTTTCGATAGTGTGACCCCCTGATTGATGATACTGACAGTAATATATATCTGTTCTTTTTAATGATTCGAATGGTCTCAGTTCGAGAGGTTTGATCTCGCCACTCTCGGAGAACATTTCGAATATTTGTATATATGGGATCCCAATTAGAGTTTAGAGTCTATTACTCTTCTTGGGTTTTTCGGTGTTTTGTAAAGGAAAACGCTTTGCCTCATAAGTCGTTCCCATGGTTGTGAATTCTCTCTTAGGTTCATCTTTCGGGAGTGGAACCTCGTCATATTTCTTCTGAAGTTCCTTCAAAGCCATGAGAGTTTCATATTGCAAATGCGATCCTTCCATCATAGACAGTGTGAGCGAAAGTATGTCCTCTTTACTTGCTGTCTCTTGAAGGTTATGCATGGTGTCGAAAAGATCTTCTCCTCTTCTTCGATGGTATGGATTTCTTTAATAGGTTTGATGAGAGACGAGGGGTCAACCTTATTTTCCTCATCAGAGATAGCCAAGGAATGAGCAAGAGGCGCATTATGAATACTTGGCTTCTTACTGGCAGGGGGCAATGGAAGCTTGTTGTTGTCGATTAAATCTTGGATAGCTTCTTTAAGCTTCCAACAATTGTCGGTGAGGTGGCCCCTACCTTGGTTATACTTGCAGTGTGCAATGGGGTTCCAGTTAGCCGACCTCTTTTCGACTGGTGGGTCCCCAAATGGTCCAATGGGAGTTATAAGACCTTTGCATTTAATCGATCAAATGCGGTGTCATAACTCATGCCAATAGGAGTAAAGTTCCTCCTAAATGGTTTCTTTTGTCCTTGATTATTCATATCAAGGACTTCACCTAGGTTAAAAGTGCTAAAGTTGTTTGAGTGGGTGGTTTTGGAAGAAGAAGGATTGTCATTATTCTTTCCTTTCCAGCTTTTGTTGGAGTTATTGTTGGCAGCTTTTAACTTAGCCAAGTCGTCTTCAATATTGATTCCAATGTCGTAGACGACCTTGAAGGTATGGAGATTATTTTGATACTTGAGATGCTTGGAGTATTTTTCTTGAAGGTCTTTGATGAATAGCCTTACAGACTCTTTTTCACTCGGCACCTCGATCATCTTAGCTGAGGTTTCTCTCCATTTGTTAAAGAAGGAGGTGAAGCCTTCGTTCTCCTTCTGTTTGAGGATTTCAAGTTCCCTATGGTCAGTCTCAACTTCAATGTTGCATTTGTATCTATCAACGAAAGCGTTTGCAATGGACTCCTAGGTGAAGGTTTTTTCTTTCTCGATAGAAAAGAACCATTGCTGGCAAACAGTCTTGAGAGATAATGAGAACAGATAGGGGAAAACCTTCCTATCGATACCCTTAATACTCATTATTGTCTCGAAGGCTCTTAAATGAAAATAAGGGTATCGGTTGCTTTGAATTTCGGGATGTCGTTGGCATTGAACTTCTGCGGAAGAAGATCTTTGTCTACCGAGACCCCTTGTGAACTAATCCCTTGAAACTTGTACTTACTAGATAACTTGCTTAGACTCTCTTGCATGAGGTCCATCTGTTGTTGTTTCACGGGATCATGAACCTTAAGGGTTAGGAGCTTTAGTGCCTCAGTCACGGTAACCAGTTGGTTCCTGAGCTCACTGACTTCTTCTTGTGTTTCCATTACTGTCCTAGCTTTACTCTTACGAGCTATGGGTTTGTCAAAAATTTGGAATTGTACGAAAAGGTTGTCTTTGATGAACCGCCCTTCCTTTCTTGATCACGCGCTGTAATTTAAACCATTTTGCGTTTTAATTATTTGATTGAAATCGACCTTTAATTTACGGTTTTAAATAGGAAAAATGAAAAATTGGTGTATATTTTTGGAAAAAATAATGTATATAATTTTTAAGAACTAAGTACGGTATTTAAATTGGAGGATTAATATCTGACTTACCCCCCTAAAAAAATGACGGAAAAAACGCACATACAAGACTATCTTAGACATGGTCAAAGTATGTGTAATGGTGTGTGCGTTGAGTGTAAGTGACATTCTTGGACTCTTGTGTAAGACCATGGGACTTAGTGCCTAGACTCAATTAATGACTTAACAAAGTATTATTGACAGTAGAATTAAACCGAATTACTTAGCGAACTGGTTAATTAGACATAAGGTGATGACTTGATCTATAATCCGAGATGACAGGACTGTCACCTCTCTTTTTAGTGTAACGCCAGACGACAGAACTGTTTCCAGGTGCCACACTCCACAGAGTGGCGCTATAGTTCAAACTTTGGCACCATTGCTGGAGCTTCAATCTGAAACTATTTTCGGTGTTATTAATCAACAGGGGTATGTCTTAAGTCGTACTGGGTCAATTCTGATTAAAATATTAGACTTTATTTACTTAAATTAATTAATTAATTAATTAGGAAATGTTCTTTTAGTCATTATTTTATTTAATCTCAACACAAGTCAATCAAACGGTTCAGAGAACATATTATATGCACAACAAATAATGCATAATTAATCAAGTAGGCATAATATGATGCAATGATTTTGCAACCTACCCATGGTTCTAGTTCTCTAAAGTTCGGGATATGAGTTAGTCAATAGAGGGTCCATGGTTAATTATCCGGATGCACCGCGCGAAAGCCTAATCGTGAAGGGTTGGCGCCAGTGGATGGGACACCGCGAATTTAGAGAAAATTCGCTTCCATGGTTTAGTGAATTCATCAATCTCAGATGTACCCTTTGTTTCTCAGAACGTTCAATCAGGTAGATGGAGCATGAATTCCCATAGGGTTATGTCCATATGTAGAACACATATGAGCTTCAGAAAAGTAAGAAAAACTCAATCAGGAAGTAGGATCGAGCGAACAATGCGAAAAACTGGTCGAAATTAGAATATATATTTCTGGCTCGGTATTGGAAGAATTTAGCGCCAGCAAACAGAGATTGGCGCCGAATTTTGGCTGTAGAGCCTGGCGACAGAATTGTTGTCTAGCGCTGCAGTCAAGATTTTGGCGCTTATTTTCTGTTCACTGACGCTAATTCCTACATGCCTCAGCAGCTTTCTGTGCTCGATATAATTTTTCAGTTTCGCGCAGTGTTATTTCGGTCCTAGTTGTGAAAGATATTCCTCAAATTTCCTACGTGTAAAATCCTATGTTTAAACTCATTATGAATGGTCTTTCCAATGAGTTCTTTTTTATTCATATGACACTAACATTAATCAAAATTACGCACATGAAATACTTAGAACGTTTCGAGTCTCATCCACTCATTCTAAATCTTTGCCGAAATAAATTTCATGAATTAAAATAGAAATCCTCCCCAGTGGAGTCACCAAAAATTGTAGGGAATATTTCAAGAGCTAACCCCTAGCTTGAACCCCAATGTTGTCATACACTAAAGTACGGTGGCGTCCAAAGGGACAGAAGATAAAGCAAAAGAGTCGCCAACAAGTTTTAGGAACTTGTAAACCGTTCACGAGGTGAAGGTCACACCCCTTAACGATCCAAGAGATCGTCAAATCCAATTGGTCTAGAACCATGACTGGTAGTTCGGGGATAAAGGTTAAAATCCAACCTAAAAGAGATTGAACCTGCCCTAATAATAAGCCTCTACTTTATTTTGATCGTATTCATGTGCGCTTTCTGACTAACATGCAATCAATAGGTTTAACCCTAAACCTTTTTATCTATGTTGGTTGAATTTAATGCACAATTAAATCTATTATTGGCTATCATTTGAATTATAATCATATTAACCCTAAATAAGATTATTAATTATCTTATATAAGCGTGATTACAAGTACAAATTCCATTTAAACATGCATAAAAAGTGTGATCAAGCAATAACAATAAATAATTATCAAGCAACATAATAATAATTATCACAATTAAAAATAATAATAATAATAAAAATAATCATGTTAAAGCATAATAATACCAAGATCCTGGTCATGATACTAACAAGATTAATAACAAATACTAGCATGTCACTAATCAATAAAAATCAAAGCTTTAACCCTAACATGATACTAACAATCATAAATATTAGGAAGAAAATAAAATGCATCATACTTTTAATCATACTTGATGTTAAAGTTACCCTAGACATGATACTAGGAATCAAAATAACAGTCTAAGCATAATTTCTACATAATAACATCAATAAATACCATTAAAGTACTTACTTGGATGCCTCGTACCTCTTTCTAATAACAAAATACACACGTTAGTAACTTCAAGGAAAATAATAAACAAAACAATTAAATTAAATAATTAAAATAGAGATTTGGGACCAAACCCTCAGAAATTAAACCTTTCATGTCTAGGGCGAAGGCAACTTCAAATATGGCTAGGTGTTTCTAAATCTAATGAAAGCGGAATTTTTTATTTGAGAGAAAGCTAGTTTAGAAAAGGGAGAGAGAGGGTAATCAAGAAAATCTTGATGAGAGTTGGTGAATGAAAACGGGGTTTTTAGGAAGCTATTTATAGAGAAAATCAGCCAAAAAGATAGAAATTCAAAATAGAGTTCTGGCGCGCAAACGAGGTTAGCGCAAGACGCTGACGTTAGCGCCAGGTGCTAACGCTAGCGCCAGGCGCCAAGCGTAGCGTCAGGCGCTACAGCTAGCGTTTGGAGTTGACTAAGTTTTTGACACGTTTTCCTAAAATCAGATAGAAATTGCCGTACAGGAGGATAAAATTGTATTTTCCTCAATAACATTATTTTATTCTGATTAAAACTCTATAAAAGTCAATTTATCAATGGTAATTAAATAAGGAATGAAAAGAACCTTCTAGAAGAATCTAGCAGACTAAAACTATTCCTAATTTAATTAGGAATGATAAATCCATATTAGGCCCTCCTCTAGTTAATTGGGCCGCATATAAGGCTCAAACCGGGCCTAGTTCAGTAATTTGGCCATAAATTTCTCAATATTAATCGGAATTGGGCTTATAATATATAGTTGGAAAGCTCTTTTCAAGCCCCATACAACTACACTACTATTAGACCCATATCATGGACCAACCAAATTGGATAAGATGTTTCCTTAAAATAGGTTTTCAAAAACAGAGAGAAGAGAAAAGAAATTAAAACTATCCGCAACACTAAACTTTCCACACTTTCACTTCATTCGATTATGATTCGATGTGAAAGGTACTCATCACCGTTTTGGTTTTGGGGAGACACAAATGGGTGTCTACACCTACCCTCAACCTTTTGCCCTTACGTTACAACCTTTGGCAAAGCCCTTTCGACCTAGGGGTTGAGTCACATACTAAGGGAGGGCATTATGAGTTAAAGTATAAGGAAAAGGGATGCAAAGTTAAGATATCGAGAAATCCTCAAATTTATTGTTTTCCGGTTCCTTTTTGGAACTATAGAGATGCTTACTAAAAGAAGATTTGAAGCTAATTGGGAAAATGTGCTAAAATTGTATTTAGATGAAAATTAATTTTGTTTTGGTAGTTCTCTATACTTAGCATGTCCTATGTTTCAATCAACCCTCGATATTTTGAAGCGTGATTACCATTGTTCATTTAGAAAGTTTGATATCCTCTTATGTTGTGACCATGTGCAAAAGTCCATTGTATAAGCACCTCTTTTCTTATTAAGTTTTAACTTTCTCTTTTCTCTTTATATGCTTTGCCTCATTTACTAAAGAGTTATGGGTAAATCTCTTAGAAAATCCTTACGAGAGCATTATTCGTCCTCCAAAGCGATCTAGAGGTTTAAATGGCTTGTTAATTGTTGCTAAAATTGACCGTGATTCATACGAAAGTGAGTTAGTGTACATTCTTCTTTTCTCTAGTTTTTCTCATTTCCTTATTGCCTAAATAGTGTCATCACCTTCCTTTAAGTTTGATTTTGTTTTGCTCGAGGACGAGCAAAAGTATAGCTTGGGGGAATTTTATGAGTGTCATTTATGGCACTCTTAGGCTAGGTTTTCTTTGTAGTTGTATACTTGTTTTGAGTCTTTTATGTCGTATTTTTACATAATAATACTTGTTTTGCGTGTTTGTGTGTAAGTTTAAAGAAATGCATACTTCTAATGGTTTTACTTATTTTATTCATTTCTCGACTATTACTCTCGCTTCTTCAACTTTTTTTGTAGGTGTGTTAAGTTTCCCGAGGTTAGATAAACAAAGAGAAGCTCGAGCGCATATAAGGAGGTTGATGAAGCAAAGTTCGAGAATCCAAACATGCAATTCAAGCAAGCTCCGCAAGCACAAGGACCTTAGAAGCAATGTTTTTGCTCGAAGTGTTCACGTGATTCGAAGATAAAAGAGTTTCCCTTCTCACGGGCATCGCCTCGTGTGCACCAATGATAGGGATGCTCGGGAGTGCGGAGATCGATCGAGCAAGTGAAGGAGGCAGGTCATGTGCACCACATTAGGGTAGTGCGCACACGACATAGGTGGTGCGTGCACGCAGACCCATCTTTAAGCTCGCGCGGCCTGGGTGGTACACACGCACTATGAGCCCCTATCCCCTTCGGTCGATTTTCAATTTATAGCTTTTGACTTTCCTTTTTTAGGGAGATGACTTATTGTGTACTTGACAGTTTTTTACCAGATATAGTAGAGAGATAAAGTAGACAGAGAAGCTTAAGATTACTTGATTGTACTTAAATTTGATCTTTGAATTCAATTTGATCTTGGATTTCTTCTTCAATTCAATGAAAACTTGTGAGATTTATTTTCTTAGAATTTACTTTTATTGCAATTTCCATTAATTCTTCAATGTTTGATTTTAATTAATTTCATTCTTTGCTTTAGAATTTGTTAAGTGATTGAATTTCTTCTTGATTAAACATGAAATGAATATGTTTATGAGTGAATTTGTTTTGTTTTTCAATTTCACCATGATTAGTGAGTAGATTAGTTGTTGTAGACACCTAAAAATGTCTCCCCAAAACCAAACCTAATGATGAATAACCTTTCACCGCAATTATTGGTTGGGATGAGTTTTTAATCTTGGAGTGCTTAAATCCATATTTCCATTTCATAAAACAACCCAAATCCTAGCCCATTTCCTCAAACCATAACTTATTTTCCTCTTTTTGTGCCTTTAAACCCAAAATAATTCATTTCGTGTCCTTTAAAATCATTCATTTCGTGTCCTTTTTATAATAACGTTTAATCCAGTTTATATTATAAGCCCAAACCGAACCTAAGCCCACCTTACCTACGACCCAATGATCATGTGAAGGGTCCAAATTATTTGATACAATTCCTAAACCAATTAGGATTAATTATTAGCTTCTATAAGTTTCTAAAAGATCTTAATTATCCTTTTTGAAAAGATAAGATTAAAGAGTTTGAAATTGAATAAAACACCTTTTTTTTAAAGTCCTAATTCTATCCAAATTGAAAGACGTTCAAAGATAGAAAAATATTATTTTCGTGCCACATAGATTTTATCAAAATTTTATATGGTTGAATAGCCCTTGAAATTATCTTTCCAATTATATATAATAATATCATTTCCGAGCTAGAACGGAAAAGATATGAATAAAATGTCAAACTCTATCCAATACTGACACCGTCTCACTATTTCGGCCATATCTTTTATTCTATAAAATAATTTAATCTGATTCCAATTGGGTTAGAAAGTAGACTTCAAGAGCTTTCCAACGATATCTTATTAATTATATTCAAATTTCTATATCAAAAGATAATATATAAAAAACAACCGCAAATACTGCAATATATCGCAAGAATTTTATCCGATTCGAATTCTTATCTTTTCTTGATTCTTTGACCCTCTTTTTTCCTTATAAATAGAAGTCATATCTCCCTTTTTTTAATGATCAAGAAGCTTGATTATAAAATAAATCTCTTCTCCCTCTTTATCCTAAACACTAGCCTCCATATTCTTTAACTATTTTTCTTTTAAGCATTCCAAGGAGTCCATACAATACCTATATTTAACTGATGGTTTGGACCAAATCAACTCTATATTTATTTAATTTAATTTAATTTTCATTTTCTTTATATTTTTATTGAAGTTACTAGCAGTTTATTCATGATGTAGCTATTTAAAGGAACACGCAGAATGTGAGTAACTAATTAATTTAATTACTCTTATTTTATTTTTATATTGCTAGTATCATGATTAGTTTATTTTATATTTGATTTGACTAACACTATTATTGTTTAATTGCTTCTAATATTAATATTTATTCTATTATTTTTATGATCACCATATTCCATGTTTAAAGGGAATATGTAATTTAAAATCACGCCTAATAAGATAATTTGGACAACAGGTTTAGATTCCTTTTAATCTTATCGTTTAATCAAGTGATCACCAATATTTTAGAATTATATGTTGCATTAATATTCAACCAATTTAGCATAATAATAGTTTGGAACAAATTGAATCTTTGTTTGTATGCCTTTGAGATCGCAGGAATCACTTTTCACTATAAGAATCGAGTAGAGGCCAATAAGGGCGAATGTGACTCCATGACTCACTTCGTACCATCATCCCCGATCCTCCTTTCGTGGTTCCGGACCATATGGAGTTAGTAATCTCATGGATTATGAATGGGGTGTAACCTTCACGAGTCAATCGTTGTTGCCTATCGTTGTCACTTATCATGGTTACCTTTTTATGATCCGTGAACGATTTACAAGTTCCTTAAAAACTTGTTGGCGGCTCCCCACTTTCCTTGTCCCTAATCGTATTATGTCAATTCCCACTTCCTATGAGTGCCAAGAATATTCACACATGCCTTAACGTAGGCGCACTTCGAGCGAAGCCTTCAATTTGGCGACTCCACTAGGTAGGATGCTTGGTTATTTATTGATTTGAGTGATCGATATTTAATTAAGATGAGTGGATGAGACTTGAAAGATTCTTAAATTGTATTCCTTCGATTTAATTGGCATTTTCACATATGCATATGCAATTTTAGCATACCTATTTTTCCACAATAGTACGTGTTCTACGTATGTGGCAAGCCCGGGGGATTTATGCTTTATCAACCCGACAACGCTCATGGTAATAAGGGTTCATCCGAGTTTTTAAATCCACCCAAACTAGGGAGTCGAGTTCGATTTCATCACGAGCTCGCGGAGCCGCCCGTTGGCATACCTTGCTAACGCGTCCAAACTCTTAAACATGGTACCCTTTGATACCCAAAAGCTTGACCAAAGTGGAACATAGATATTGACTCTACGTTGCGAACTTCATTGCATCATTCGTGACGATGTGCTTGTATGTGCATTTTTTTATTGATTTTTTTAATTATGTTTTTTATTAAACCCTTTTTATTTATATATTTTTTTTTAGAGTCGAGTCATAGATTTTTTTTTAAATTTTTGAGACACCTAGATTTTTATTCCCGTATAATGAAGAAGAGTAAACTTGTTTTGGTCATAGCCAGAGTTCTAGAAAGAGTTATGTGTCGTAAAAACTATGGATCTGTAGCCTCGAATTTGATCTTTAATTTGGAGCTAGTTTCCTCCTAATCAGAGTCACAGATCAAAAGTTATTACCGGTATACAACCTGTCGAGTTTAGGTGTCTTTTTAACTTTACCTTTTTTATTTTATTTTATTTTTTAAAAAAAATCGTGTCAAGCTAGTCTTAGCCAATTCCTTTAATCCGTGTCGACTCGTATAACATATGATTATAGATTTTTTTTTTTTATTTTTTTTTTTTATACCCATGAGTCATAACTCTTCTAGAATTCTAGTCCTCTTCCTAGTTTCTTTGTGATCTATTTTTGTGTTAACCTTAACATGTGTTCTTTGTCTTTGATTGTGGTTGATCTTATTTATGACTAACGATTGCCAATGGACCGTTTTCACCTAGTAAATAGCATAAACATTAAAATTGGACAAAATTAATCAAGTTCGTTTGTCTTTTTGTCTTCCGTGCTATTTGGTCATTTGGTCCTTTGTTTTTCACAACGTCCTCATGTCTAGCCATGCGATCATACCATGAGTCTTAATAAACTCACCTAATCACACATGTTTAGTCATTGCACACACTTTGTCTTCGAGTAATGCACTATATTGTTTATGATCGTATGCTAGGACCATGCATGCATCGTTTTCTGTCATAGTAAAACTGAGTGGAGATTTTTCTCACTTGTTTTCAAATGTCTATTTTTTCCCTTCCTTTCCTATCTTAAGCAATGAGTCGAACAATTAAGTGAATTATTTTATTTCACAGTACTTGGTCAAGGAGCAGGGATAGATTAATACGGTTCGAGTCATTACCGCAACAATCTATCAGATCTAATAGGCATTCATAGAGAACATTGCAATCTCCACATTACTTATCACCTTTCAATGGCCACTAAAGAAGATATTGAGAACATCAACAAATCCATCGAGACACTGTCTTCCATGATGCAAACCCTTACCACTAGGGTCACTACCATGGAACAAAACAAGGTCACTTTTTCCACCATTGACAAATTGAAAGAGCAAATGAGCAAGATTTCTGAGGATTTCACCTATGTGGAACGGCCTCCCACTCCTTTGGATGTGAAGGAAAGACTACCTTAAAAGTTCTCCACTGCTGATATTCCAAAGTTCAAGCCTACTGACAATCCATCATTCCATTCGAAGGCGTTCTCTACTACCATGGCTCTTAAGGAATTGGACGTAACGCTCTTCCCTACGGTGTTCCCTCTCTCTTTAGAACATGATTTCCAACAATGGTTCTATTCCCTAGATGCCAAGCGTACTGCGACTTGGCAAGATGTCACCGAAAGTTTCATGAATCGTTACAAGTGTAACATTCAAACTAAAACTTCTGAACGTGAACTCTCCATTCTCAAACAGAAAGAGAATGAAGGCTTCACCGCTTATCTGAATAGGTGGAGGGAAACGACTTCACTATTGATAGATCCTCCCAAAGACAGAGAGATGGTTCGCCTCTTTATTCAAAATCTGACTCACAAGTATAGGGAACATCTCAAATTTCTTCCACCGAACACTTTCGAAGCTGTATACGACATCGGCATCAATATCAAGGATGAGCTTATAAATATTGCTGGTAGTAACCATAATAACACTTGGAAAAACCAGAAGAATGACCATCCTTCTTCTTAGTCTTCTAAGCACGAAAATACTACCAACAATATAAGCTAAGTTAATTTCAATGAAGTGTTAGCTCTTGATGCTCCATTGCCCAATAAGAAAAGAACTTACACTCCTTTAGGAATGACTTATGATGCGGCCTTTGATCGCCTTTACAGTCAAGGCTTGATCACACCTATTGGGCCATTTCCAGAGCCAAAACCTGAAGTAATGAGCGCCAAATGGAATCCCAATTCCCATCGCAAGTACCATAAAGGAAGGGGCCACACTACTGTGCAATGTTGGAAATTTAAGGACGTCATTCAAGACTTGGTGGATGCAAACAAACTTCATGTCCCTCCTGGCCGCAAGAAGTAATGAACACAAGGCGCACATCAGATCCTTTGTGCAAGATTTCATAATTTCTTTTTTGTCATTCATCTCCGTTTCCCCATTCATGTCTAGCATAGGTTTTTCGTTTCAAATTTTTATATGTCTCATGTATTTTGTTCACCTTTTCCATTAATAAAATGAGCAAATTTCTTTTACATCTCGATCATAGCATTTTTCATTCACTCATTCTAAAAAAAAATAAAAAAAAAAATCAATTACCGAACTAAACACAAGGTACACCAATTACTTGAGGCACCTTTGCAACCCTGTCATTCCCTGTTAACCATCAATCACATTCCATTTCTTCATCAACCACTTTGAGCCTCGTCTAACGGTTGGCCTCATTTATTCGACCCACATTCACTTGACCCTGGGATTGGAAGATGTGTAATTGTATAACATTCAAAAAACAAGTAAAAAAAAAAAGCAGCAAAGCAACAATAAAACAATGTCTAAGGGCAAGTGTTCCAATGTCTTTGATATGAACACGTCTCAAATTGCGTCTCTCATCGAGTGCTTGGTACCGTGCCTAAGAAACATGAATGCTAAGTGAGTGATGGACCGCATTATCTGAGATTGCCTACATTGATTCAAAAAAAGAAAGAAAAACGATAATCCAAAAAAAAAAAAAGAAAGAAAAAAAGAAAATAAACTTGCAAAGTCCAAATTTTCAAATACACAATTACACGTCTTGGGGGCTTCTCTCGGGTCTTGAGCCTTTTAACCCTTTCTTCCTTAAACCTTCAGCTTAACCACCTTACAACCCTTGAAAGACCTCTTTGAGGTGTACACACACTTGTGCAAAGTTCGGTGAGAGCTACGTTCGGCCTGATTCCTAACAGATACGTAGGCAACCTCACATCGAGGTGCGGCCACATTCATATTTACATTCATATTCATATCTATGCATGATCGAGTCAAAGAATATCCAATGCTTACCCCAACCCATTTAGAGCTAGACTTGGGGGCTTGAACCCACATCATTTATCCTACCCAGCCTAAAGAGTCATCATCTTTGACTCTTCTCATACATACATAGCCATATCATCTTTCCCTTAGGAACCCTTTATCATGAAATCTTGTTACCCCACTGTGCATGCTTCATCATCTTTCAAGATAACATTCATTAAAAGAAACATTGTATTCTTGTTTAGCTTCCTAACTTGAGCAATGATCATTGTTTCATGCATCGCATAATGTGCTGAGAAACGTTTATATATCAATGATTTTTAATCATACAAAGCATATCGTGCTTAGCTCCTTGACCTAAGCAACGTTCATTATGCAATAATCACTTCATCTGTATACGTGCTTAGCTTCCATACCTAAGTGACGTTCAAGATCGTTTCTTTACACCATAAATGATGCTTAGCTCGAAGTTAATTCATCTATCGTGTCACATGATGTAATTGTCCTTAGTCTCATGGCCTAAGGACATGCATCATGCATACATTACTTTCAAGAAAAGCAATTCAATCCATGTGATTCATTTTGTCTTGCTCAACGAGGAAGTTCAAAACTTCTTTCCTTTTTTCGCGTCTTTTCTTTTGGGGAAGTTCAAAAACTTTTTCAAAATTTTCTCATCGAGGGAAGTTCGAAAATAAAAGTTGAGTTTTCACATCTTTCTTTTTCAGGAGAAAGTCGGTACCCTCCACACATGACAAAATTTGACGAAAAATTTTGCTTTTTCATTTTTTAATTGCTTGTGTCAGTGCACACACTCACTCAAGACACACACACTCACAAGTCATACACATGTCATGTCACATCAAGTCAAACTTGGTCAAGTCAGTAGTTAAGTCAATCACAATATATACAAGTCCATTGGCAAATTTATTTTTGCAGGTCTCACGTTCGGGGACAAGCAAACCATCTACAGCCCACGTCCGGGGACAAGCGAACCATCTACAGCCCACGTTCGGGGACAAGCGGACCATCTACAGCCCACGTCCGGGGACAAGCGGATCATCTACAGCCCACGTTCGGGGACAAGCAAACCTTCTACAGCCCACGTTCGGGGATAAGTGAACCATCTACAGCCCACGTTTGGGGACAATCGAACCACCATCATTTCATGACGCAAGGTTCTTGATACACAGAGACTTGCAATCTCATCATCTGTCGACTTTCCTTATGCATGGAAAGTATTATCCGGTGGATTTCTTCAAGCATAAAAAACCGCCAAATTCCTTTGTCGGCTTTCCTCAAGCATGGAAAGCATTATCGGTGGATTACTTCAAGCATAGAAAAATGCCAAAATCATATGTCGACTTTCCTCAAGCATGGAAAGTGTCATCCGGTAAGTTTCTTCAGGCTTAGAAAGCTACCAAATTCCTCAGTCGGCTTTCCTCAGGCATGGAAAGCGTTTCAACGAACGTCATCCGGTGGATTCCTTCAAGCATAGGAAGCTGCCAAACTCATTTGTCACCGATACACTGGTGCCAGATAAGTATTCTATCTTTTTACTCTTTTATCTATGGAATTGACATTTTTCTGCAGGTATCAGTGTATACAGAGTGATTAAGGATCGTAGAACTTCTTATATCATTCTCCGTCCCTATCAAATACTTTGACTATCGTTTTTGAAACTAATGTTTCTACAAACTCAGTCAATGTGGGGGCTTTTGTAGACACCTAAAAATATCTCCCCAAAACCAAACCTAATGATGAAAATCCTTTCACCGCCATTATTGATCGGGTTGAGTATTTAATCTTGGAGTGCTTAAAACCATATTTCCGTTTCATAAAACAACCCAAATCCTAACCCATTTCCCCAAACCATAACTTATTTTCCTCTTTTCGTGCCTTTAAACAAAAATAATTCATTTCGTGTCCTTTAAAATCACTCATTTCGTGTCCTTTTTTATAAAAACGTTTAATCCAGTTTATTTTGGTCCACTATCTGGTTTCAATGATTAAATAATTTGATGGGGCTTTAAAAGAGCTTTCCAACGATATATTATAAGCCCAAATCCGAGTTATAACGAATAAGTTATGGCCAAAATATTAAACTAGCCCAAACCGAACCTAAGCCCACCTTACCTACGACCCAATGATCATGTGGAGGGTCCAAATTATTTGATCCAATTCCTAAACCAATTAGGATTAATTAGTAGATTCTATAAGTTTCTAAAATATTTTAATTATCCTTTTTGAAAAGATAAGATTAAAGAGTTTGAAATTGAATAAAACTCCTTTTTTTGAAAATCCTAATTTTATCCGAATTGAAAGACTTTCAAAGATAGAAAAATATTATTTTCGTGCCTCATAGTTTTTATTCAAATTTTTTATAGTTGGATATCCCTTGAAATTATCTTTCCAATGATATATTATAATATGAATTCCGAGCTATAACGTAAAAGATACGAATAAAAGGTCAAGAAGTTATACTTCAATATCTTTCCAACGATATCTTATTCATCGTATTCCGATTTCTAGATCGAAAGATATGATAAAAACAAAAACCGCAAAAACTATTGTCTATCGCAAGAGTTTTATCCGATTCGAATTCTTATCTTTTCTTGATTCTTCGACCCTCTTTTTTCCTTATAAATAGAGTTCATATCTCTCTTTTTTGAATGATCAAGAAGTTTGATCATAAAATAATTCTCTTCTCCCTCTTTAGCCTAAACACTAGCCTCCCTATTCTTTCACTATTTCTTCCTTTAAGCACTCCAAGGAGTCCATACAATACCTGAACTTCTACACTTAAACCAAGGCGTGAAAGTTATAATTAACTGATGGTTTGGACCAAATTAACTCTATATTTATTCAATTTAAATTAATTTTCATTTGCTTTATATTTTTATTGAAGTTACTAACAATTTATTCATGATGTAGCAGTTTAAAGGAATGCGCAGAATGTGAGTAATTAATTAATTTAATTACTCTTATTTTTTTTTTATATTGCTAGTATCATGATTAGGTTATTTTATATTTTATTTGACTAACACTATTATTGTTGAATTGTCTCCAATATTAATATTTATTATATTATTTTTATGATCATCATATTGCATGTTTAAAGGGAATATGTAATTGAAAATCACGCCTAATAAGATAATTTGGACAACCGGTTCAGGTTCCTTTTAATCTTATCGTTTAATCAAGTGATCAACAATATTTTAGAATTATATGTTGCATTAATATTCAACCAATATAGCATAATAATAGTTTGGAACAAATTAAATCTTTGTTTGTATGCCTTTGAAATCGCAGGAATCACTTTTCACTATAAGAATCGAGTAGAGGCCAATACGGGTGAATGTGACTCCATGACTCACTTCGTACCATCATCCTCGATCCTCCTTTTGTGGTTCCAAACCATATGGAGTTAGTAATCTCATGGATTATGAATGGGGTGTAACCTTCACGAGTCAATCGTTGTTTCCTATCGTTGTCCCTTATCGTGGTTGCCTTTCTATGATCCGTGAACGGTTTACAAGTTCCTTAAAAACTTGTTGGCGGCTCCCTACTTTCCTTGTCCCTAATCGTATTATGTCAACTCCCACTTCCTATGAGTGCCAAGCATATTCACACATGCCTTAACGTAGGCGCACTTCGAGGGACGTCTACAGTTGCTAGGGAGAAGGGGAAGCATGCTTAATTAATGATTTGTGCTAGTTGATGATCCTTGATTGTTGAATTGTTACAATTAAAATGGTTGACATAGTTGTGCCTGTGAATAATTAGACTAGGAGTGATCAACCAATAAGATTAATCTAGATTGCATTGCAATTTTCAATGACTTAAACCCTTGATTTGAGAACTGCTTTAATTGATAGAATTTAATTGTGATTTTCATTGATTGCCATTCATAGTGTATCCTTGTTTGGTTTATAGGGGATAGCTTTGAATTCCATTGATTGTAACTATTGTTTGTCCTTTGTGATGTTTGAATTGATTGAGTGATCCATCAATTAGCATAATCATTGGGCTTGCATGTGGAACCTATATCCCTAGTGTTTAGTATATTTAATTTCTTTAGTATTTTAGCTTTGTTGATACCTTAGTTACCAACCATAACCTTCTACATTCTTTGGAGTAGCTTGACATAGGGTATAGCTTACACCTACTCATTCCTTTGGGTTCGACCCTTGACTTACCATATACTTGTATCGAGTACAAATTTAGTTTGGCTATAGGAAAGGGTAGAAAACGACCTACATTTTCCTTGCGTAAAAAATCCTAAAAGATTTTTGTTTTCTTTCAAGGTGATTTTAGCAAAATTTATTTTGTTAGTTATTGTTTTTTACATTCTGTTTTAGGACTTGTATTCTTGAATGTTCTTCTTTCTAAGTGGCAAATGTGTGC
The DNA here is from genome assembly GCA_024500155.1 of Chenopodium formosanum. Classification (NCBI taxonomy): domain Eukaryota; kingdom Viridiplantae; phylum Streptophyta; class Magnoliopsida; order Caryophyllales; family Amaranthaceae; genus Chenopodium; species Chenopodium formosanum. Next base: position 25,409,807 of record CM044880.1, read on the forward strand.
ACTGTTTGAGAGTGTCATTGGTTGACTCTACTACAATATATGCTAAGGTAGTCGGTTTAAGAACTTTTGGGTACCATGACGCCTTAATTTATTGCTCGTGGTAAGATGGTGTTGGTCTTCATAGTGATTTGAAACCCTTGGTTGGTAATTTCTTTATATCCCTTGTGAGATTCATTTTTTCTAGCCTTCATCTCCTTGTTGAGCGGCAATTTATGATCCTTGGCAATGCACACTAGTACAAAAAGCAGAATAATAAATGCGTGACATGAAACGGATTATAGAGACAAGCGTTCTATATAACTAAATAGAACAGTTTTCTCAGAAAACCGTTTTATATGTTAAAGAATATAGGGCGGTCACTACCCAACAATTTTATATGTTAAACAATATAGAATGGCCACTACCCAACCGTTCTGTATTTTCTCATGCTAATAAAAAATTATTAAATAAAAAAAATGTAAATAGATTCAGAACGGTGTTTAGTAACAACCGATATGCATCGTTAACCCTAAAAATACAACCACGTTCATCTCTCAATAAATGGTTGTCTTTTTTCCTTCTTCTCACCGAAATTTAACTTTATGTAATGTTATTAATCTTTCTCCTCCATAACTAGAAAATACATGCAATTTCTCATCGTTTCAATTTTCAAATATGAAATGTTTTGTTCCCATTTTTGTTGCTTTTTAAGGAAATGGAAAATAAGGGCTTGTACGACCAGAGATCATGAACTCAAACACTATAAAGGTTTGATTCTGATTTTCAATTGATTGAAATCCTTAACACCTCAATTAAAATTGCTACATCCTTGAAGTTATTTGATTTGATTTTATTGAGGTTTTAATTTTTATTCTGTTGTGCCAAAGTATATCCAATTAAGTCTTTTTTTATTTAAATCCTTCACAAAAATTGAAAAGAATTTCTGTAGTTTTTTTTTTTTTAATCGGCAACTTTATGTTGTGTTAAGGTATTGAATCTTGATAATCGCATCAGCGATGGCAGATTAGAAAAGGCATTAAGGGAGGAATCGATGAATAGCGCTCAGTTAATGGAGAAGACGATTCCCGTTGATGTAACAACAACGAGAATGTAGAACTGAAAGAAGCCAGTTCGACGGTTGAATCTTTGGTAATAAACTTATCAACGGTGAATGATGAGAGTAATGGATCTTTCCGATCCTGATTCTTGATTTTGCTTGATTCTTCTTAATCAAGGTTTTTGGTATGGGTTGATGTTGACAATATAATTTCTCAAAAAAATTTAGAGTTTGTCAATTCATGGTGTTACTCTTGTTGATTATAATTGCATGAGTTTTTTTCAACGCAGATTTATTAGATGAAGGCAGAGGAGAAAGCTGTTTATAAATATTCACAAAAAAATCATCTCTTATTTTTTTTAAAAAAAAATTGTATAATCTATCGTCAATTTTGTTGTTATGTTGTATTGGTATAGACTATTTCAATAATAGTTGATATTATATCGTTTATTTTTCGTTGTTAAATTATCAATAGTTCTATTATTTTGTATTTGTATTATAATTCTGACTACTTGAGCAAGAAAATTCAAAATTACCATTTGTTCCAATTATTTTTAATGTAAAATTTTGATAGTTGTTTCAAAAGAAAAAAATAAGACTTCGTTTAGGTTGCTTAACCTGGGAAATTCGCAAATTATCATTATCTAATTATGAAAGAATAGAGAATGGTTAACTAATAAAACCGTTCTGTTTTGTGTAAAAAAAAAACTGTCAAGTAATGCAACCATTGTCTTTTCCTTCTTCATATTTAGATTTTCGGAAGGGAATATAGAACGGTTATGTCTGTTGACCGTTCTCTATGACAAGGGATAAAAAAAAACACCTCATTTGCCTGTTTAAGAAACTTTATACATTTCTTAGCAGAAGAACGGTCCTAAAGCGTTCTATAAAGCCTATTTTAACAGTTCTCTAAGCTTATTTTTGTAGTAGTGGCATGTATTAATCCTTGTTTTGACCTCCAGCTCCCAAGATCGTGATCGAGCCACTTCTTCATTTTTCTTTCTCTTCTTTTTGTTTTGTTACAGATTTTGTTTTTATAGAGTCTATTCCCTTTCTTGATTTTGAGCCACATTACAAGCCTTATGACCTTTCGTTTCCCTAACCATTTGTTTTATGAAGCATTTTGGTTTGAGAGTTTGTTTTGTGTTATGATGGTTTGGATTAAAATGAGAAAGCAATATGCTCTTTTAAACCAACCAAGAAAGTAATTTGTATATTTTTTGTGTAATAAAGCAAATGCATTAAAAAAAAAAGTTGTCCATGGTTAAAAAAAAAAAAGGCAAGGACATCAAATAAAAGTTTAGTAAAAAAAATTAAAAAAAATAAGAAAGAAAAACCAATAAAAATAAGAAAAGAAAAAAAAAAACAAAAACATTTTAGTTAGTTTCATTATCTTCCCTATTTCAAGCATTTAGGACAATGCTTCATTCAAGCTTTGGAGGGGGGGGGGGGGGTTACTAATTCATTTTTGTATATAATTTGTGTTGGTGTTCAGTAAGCTTGGGGGAGATGGCATTATTGGTATTTTTGTTTGATGTTTGGTTACTTCTTGAGTTTGTTTTTGAGGTTTATTTGATCCCCCTTTTCCTTCACTTAGGAAATTTCACCAAATTTTTCAAATTTTTATCCCGCCTTGACCCCTAGCTTTATGTTACAACCAATAAAAAAACCCTTATAACCTTGAGGGTTGAGTCAACATCGGAGGACGGAGACCCTTGTAAAGCCTTTGGAGAGAGTGTGCCTGGCTAAGATGTTGGGACTACCTTCTCAAAGTTTTTAATTTTCTTTATCTATTTCGGTTTCTTTGAGGAATCATGAGAAACTAGCTTAAGGGTTGACTTGAAGCTAGTGGAGAGAACGCGGACCGATTGGTTGGGGCTAGGATGGATTGAGTCCTCATTAGTTCTCTATGCTTAGCATATTTTATGTTTCAATCAACCGTTGACATCTTGGAACGTGCATACATTTGTCTATTTAGAAAGGTTTGCATTCATTGGTCCTTGTTCTAATCTCTTGTCCAATTGTGAACTTTGTGTTTTCTTTCTCTTCGTATGTTTCTTTTTCTTTTTTTTTTATTGCCTTGCCTTGGTTTTTTTCTATATTTTTGGGTTACAGTCTTAGGAAACCCTCACGAGATCACACTCGTCCTCTAGGGTAAACTAGGGGTTTAAATGGCTTGTCTTTTGTTGCTAAAATTGACCGTGTTTCCTATGAAAGTGAGTTAGTGTATATTATTTCTCTTTTTAGTTTTTCTAGCTTGAAAAAATAATTTTCCTTATCTCGTGTTTCTTGTTAAATTCACTACTAAAAAAATGCTCAAAGAGACCCGAAATAAGAGACCCGTTAATTAAATAACCGGTCTCTTTGTTTCAAGAGACCCAATGTCGCAAATAACTGGTCCCTTTAATATTGTGTTAAGAGGTGAAAATTTAAGAGAGACCATTTACCGTAGATAACAGGTCTCTCGTAGTTTTTTCATTTTAAATTTGACAGGGGAGAGACCTAACTGCAACTTAACCGGACTCTCTTAAGTTTTTCTATTTGAAAATTAAAAAGGGAGTGTGACCTATATGGAACTTAACCGGTCTCTCTTAGTTTTTTTTTTTTTTTTTTAAAAAAAAAAATAAAAAAGGGAGAGACACGTATAAAAGTTAACCGATCTCCTTTACTCACAAAAATAAAATATGAAACCCTAACACTTCACTTTCAATCCGCCTCAGCATTCCATCCCCTTCCTTTACCTTTCATTCTCTCTCCTCCCTTTCCTCTTAATTTTATTTCCTCTCCTTCACCTTTTAATTCCCCTATTCGAAGCCTCAAAATCGTTTGAGAGATGTGTGGTTAAAGGGGAATAACGTTTTTATTTTGCGATGAATCTCCATGTTGTTACAGTGATTTATTGAAGTTTGAGAGGTTTGATGATGAAGTGATTCTAGTTCTTGAACAAGAGATTTAAGTTATGGATGTTTTGAAAAGATTTTTATGGGTTTATATAGTTATATGATACTCATTTTATGTTGGGTCATCATGACAAATCAATCGATTGTTATACATTAAGATGGGTTGAAAATCTAGATTCAAATTCTTGGGGATCTGATCCCAAATTTGCCGAAACTACTTGAAGGTCTCTACTTCTTGGAATTTTTTTAATTGATTATTATTTATGTATTTTGGTTTTTGTTTCATCTTTTGTTATGGTTTCAAGGTCAGTTGATTTTTGATCTGTTTTATGTATTTTGCACTATAGTTTTTGCAGTTAGACTTTTTGGGTTGTGCGGTATTATCATTGTTATCATCATTTTCATTAGCAAACATATGAGTTCATGAATTGTAGACTTGTAGTTGTGGATCCCCATCTAATTTACATGGATGGAAATATATTAGATTTGTTTTAGCAAATTCCATGTTCATCATTCGTTTAATTGCTACCATGAATTTACAGATTTTTGTTTTTGGATGAGTTGATCTTTTATTTTATTAGTTCATTTTTCAGTTAATTTTTCTAAACGAATGTTTAATTTTATGGTTATTCTCAATTATTATGATTGATTCATTGTGTGTCTTTTGCTTTGACAGATTTGCTTGTTTTCACACAAGAATCTTAAAACAAAGGAGAGAGGAAGAAATTGGAGTACTCATGTTACATGTTTGATATAGTTATACATATAGATTACAATAATTTATTTATATATTTTTACTAGAATTTAGTTAAAGTTTGTTAAAATTCTTTGTATCATAGTACAAACATTAATGAGGCAATGTTATTCTCTTTTAATGTTATCGATTTAATTATAGCATAAATCAAATTAAATTAGCAATAATTTTTTTTTTAATTTTAAATGTGCCCAAAGAGACCTGTTAAGTGAAATAGGCGGTCTCAGTTTACCAAAAAAAAGACTGCCTAACCTTAATATGCAGTCTCTTTTTTCACTAAAACAGAGACTATCTATCTTAGATAGGCGGTCTCAGTTTTCTCAATATGGAGACCGCCTTAAATAAAGCAGTCTCTTTCCAAAGAGACCGCTTAGCTAGAGATTGCCTCTAAATGCAGTCTCTTTGGCTAATTTGGACGGGTCTCTTTGACCATTTTTGTAGTAGTGTTTTCTCGAGGACGAGCAAAAGATTAGCTCGGGGAGTTTAATAAGTTACTTATATGTCACTTTTAGGGTATTTTTATGCTTATTTTTCGGTTTAGTTTCTAAATAATTTCCCTAGTTTCATGCTTTATTTCTCTCTTTTTCTTATATTTCTTATTTGATCTTTATTTTGTGTATTTTTAGTTTATTTTCATAATTTATTTTATATTTGTTTCTTTATATAATGTTCTTAGTCTAGGTTCTTGTTAATATTTTTCTTTTCGTTTTCCTCCTTTTATTTTCTTTTATTTTTATGTTTGTTTTCTTTACTTTATTTAATATCATTTTATTTTATTATTTATTTTAGTTTTAATATTTATTTAACTTTTATTTTATCCTTATTCTATATAACTTTATTTTTATTTTTATTTTTATTTTATATGTCTATCTACCCTCGTGATTGTTTTTTGTTGTAGGTGTGTTCGGGCTGATGCTCGGTTTTCATGTTCAAATCAAGTTTGGTGTTCCGGGATTGAGTCATATGTGTCAAATTTCACAATTCAATACCTTCCAAGCCATCATATTTTCTACCACTTAAACCGTCACCCCACACTTAACTACCCTACACCACCCAAAACAACACACACCAACATCACAACACTTCCCCTGCTCACGCAAACTAGCCCAAGCAACTCCCTTCTCACCCATAACCACCAGCCAATTCCCTGCTAACTGCTCCAATACACCAAGTTGTCACCTTAATTACCGCCACACACCACCAGCCACAACAACCCAACAATGACAGGAAACCCCACAAACTAGCCGCAACTCCCCTGTTTCAACCAGCCACCACCAGTCTCCGCACCTATAGCCGCAACATCAACCACCACCCAATCCCAGCCATACTTCACCTCTATCCCCCCGCAACCAACACATCATCCCTTAATCATATCTCTTGACACCTACACACCACCAGTTCATAGACCTAACATTTCTAGCCACCACTCTCCATCAATTCCCAAACCGAGCAACCATAGTCAAAACTCAATTCAGCCCCAATTGGATTAGAATTGACCGCTGACGCGTCCTCTTCAGCCAGAGGCATGGATTTGTCCTTCCACCCTTTATCTAATATTCAGTAGATGCCGAGGAGACTCTTGGGAGATGGCGCGGCTAAGACCACCGCGGGCGCGGCCTAGTCTTTTGCAGGCGCATTCTTCTAGGTGTGAAATACTGTTCAAATAACTTTGATATTTGAGATGCTTAGAATATTTTTCTTGGAGGTTGTTAATGAATATACTTACAGATTCTTTCTCACTAGGCACCTCAACCATTTTAGCAGAAGTTTCCCTCCACTTATTAATGAAAGAAGTAAAACCCTCATTCTCTTTTTGCTTTAACATCTCGAGTTCTCTATGGTCGGTTCAACTTGAATGTTACATTTGTATCTATCAATGAAAGCGTTTAATATTCAATCCCAATTAGAGATATTCTCTTTATCAAGAGAAAAGAGCCAATGTTGAAAAAGGGTTTCAAGAGATAGTGAGAATAAAGAGTGAAAGACTTTCTTATCAATCCCCTTAATGTTCACTACAGTTTCAAAATCCCTTAAGTGGAAATAAGGATTGTCAGTTGGTTTGAATCTAAGGATGTCATTGGCATTGAACTTCTGCGGAAGAAGCTCCTTTTCCACTAAGACCCCTTGTTAGCTAATTCCTTGGAACTTATAGTCATTGGAGAGCTTGCTCAAGCTTTACTCCATTCCCTCCATCTGTTGCTGTTTCATAAGGTCATTGACTTGAAGAGCCATAGCCTTCATCATTTCGGTTAAATTAACCAAGTTTTTCCTAAGTTCATTGACTTCTTCTTGAGTTGCCATTTTCTTCTTAGTTTTTCTCTTTTGATGAATCGGTTAATCAAAAAGTATGACTTCAACAAAGGCGTTGTCCTTGATTAGCCTCCCTTCCTTTCTTAACCAAGTACTGTAAATTAAACCAACTACTTTTATGACTTGACACAAATTGAATTTGATTTTATTGGTTTAAAAGGCAAAAAAAAAAAAAAAAAAAAATAGAAAAAGACATGAAAAAGGTGCATATTTTTTGGAATCAAATATAGGATTTGAAGTAGTATGGATTAATTTGAGGATTAATATTCGAGTTACCCCCTTGAAAACGATGGAAAACATGCGCACACAAAATTCTCTAGACATGGTCAAGGTGAAACATAAATACAAAGTGTGTACTTTAATAGTGATTGAAAGTGACATGCTTTGACACTTGTGTAAGATTATGGTACTATGTTCTTAGACTCAATTAAGGACTAAATATAGCTTCTGCCGTTAATAAACTGATTACTTAAACTTAAAGTGCGCACTCGAGCAAAAAACTGGATCGTCGCTTAAGCAACAAAACTGTCGTAAAAAGTTGGGACCAACGTGATGCGACAATACTGCCGCATAATGCCGGACCCAAGCGTGTTGCGCCACAGGCCAAATGTTTGCATCATTGCTGAAACATTAGTGTAGGTATATTTCCAGTGTTTTACTCTAAAAGGACAAGCCTATAGTCATACAAAGTTAAGTTTGATCAATTTATTAATTACTCATATTAATTTATTAATTAATTAAGCAAAATCTTTCAATCATTAATTAGTTTATCTAGATTTGTTCACAAGCCAAACAAACAGTTAGCGTAAACACACATAAGTTATGCACAAGCTAAGAATGCACAAGTAATCAAGTAACCTCAATTTGATTCAATGAGTTTACAACCACAGCATGGCCCTAGTTCTATAAAGTTCATAGATAAGGGTTAGTCAAAGAGGGTCCATGGTTATGAGTCCAGATGCACTATGCGGAAGCCTTACCTTTGGAAGGGTTGGCGCATGTGGATGGAACCCCGCGAGTTGAACTCGCTTTCATGGTTTGGTGAATTAACAAACTCGGATGTACCCTTCGTTTCCTTGAGCGTTCAATTGGGTAGATGGAGCGTAAATTCCCAGAGAGTTATGGCCAGATGTAGAACACATATGTGTTCAGAAAAGTGAGAAAAACTCAATTAGGAAACAGTACTAGAACTGGCCGAAATGAAGAAGGTAGATTTTTTGCTCGGTATTCAAAGAACACTTTGATCATCGTCTATTCTAGACTCGATCAAAGTAGGGGCTAACTATTGAAATCTACTATTGGCCTCCTGTCCCGACAGAAAGTGCAATGACGATAAATAAAATCATCTTCGTGTTGGATCAAAGTGAAGAATAATTATGGAGAACTAGTTAAGCCACAAAACACAAAAGACTAGCCCAAATTAAAGATAAAAGCCAAAACAAAGGTCCAATTAACTAAACCCGTTCATAATTAGACTTAAGCCCGTGCTTAAAACCCAATAATGACATATTTAGGAGCGCCTAGGTTAAATCTTAGTGATGTCGTAGAAAAAGGCGTGCGCATCTCAAACAGTCGCGTATGACTGTCGCGCGCAACTAATTCAGTTGTGCACGAAACCCAGCGCAACCACTAGAGTTGCGCTGCAGAAGATTCAGAAATATACGGAAAATATAAAATCGAATCTTACTATAAAGCCACGCGCAAGATAATTACTTGTGCTGGCCATAGCAGCTAAACCTAATCACTTACGCTAGAATGCCGCGCGCAACTCATCCTGTTGCGCGCGACACGTGCTACGGAAGAATGCTCGTAACCCAAAACCTAATCATTCCCTATAAATAAGAGCTTAAATCGAGGTTTAAACAGACATAAAATAACCTAAAACTCTAGCAAAATACTTGTGAACTTGTGCAACCCAGCCCCTCTTGTCCTAAACACTCACCCCTTTTGATAATTTGTTACTACGGTGGAGGTTCCCCAACAAGAAGGAGTTCATAAGTATTCTAATTGGAGATCTAGCAAAGAGAAGTGGTGAATTCCCGAGCACTTAGTTAAATCACATTTATTTTCTTGTTTAAAAGAACCCCTATTAATTAATTAGTGTTGTTTGATCACCTTTAAAATAATTAACTAATCAATTCCACATAGTATCTTACGTTAAATAAAGATTAGAATTGAATTAAATAATTGTTGGTTGATCACTTAAGCCAAGGCGAATATTAATTAATTTTCTTGTCCTTTTCACGAATTTGATTAAATAAGAATAACGACATTACGATGTAATTCCTAGAAGAATTAATATGTGTAAATAAAATCAACTAACATAGTTTTTAGGTATCACGTTGCATATATTGTTTGGTGATGAAATTGTAAAAAAGGAAGAGCTAGTAGAGGCCGCGCTAGGGCTAGGATAACAATTCCCCTCTAATAGGAACGTTATTTTAGTACTCTCGCTCCCGAACTCATATCTAGTTTATAGACCAATTTAGGCATGGGTAAACTTATTATTCGTGCTAATTATTCCATGAACTCCACATGGAAGAAAGACATGAACAAGTTTATGATTTTTCCTAAAACTCATTGGCGACTTCCTACTTATTTCTTAAAAAAAAGCGTAATGATAGAATCAATTCTAATTCAAGGTCCCCCAAACAATTAGAAATTCAAATCCTACTACACCCTAACAAGTGTAAAGTCCTAGGCTTTAATGGGCCATGGGCATTTAAGGAGAGGACCCCTTACGATGGGAATCCCTTCCTTACAGAGATAAATATGATTCTTGAGAAAACGGTGTATAGGTCAAGGAAAGAATGGTCTACAAAGCTTGATGATGCTCTATGGGCCTACTGCACCGCATTCAAAACTCCCATTGGCACCACACCATACAAGCTTGTTTTTGGGAAATTATGCCATTTGCCAGTAGAACTTGAGCATCGTGCTCTTTGGGCCATCAAAACATTGAATTTCGACCTTCAAAGTGCTGGTGAAAAGAGGTTGCTTGACCTCCATGCATTGAAAGAATAAGGTTGGATGCATATGTGATTGCACGGATTTATAAGGAAAAGACCAAGGTTTGGCATGACAAGCATATTAGCAAAAGGGAGTTTAAAGAAGATGACAAGGTCCTACTACTCAATTCCCGATTGAAGTTGTTTCCGGGTAGTCTTAAGTCAAGATGGAGTGAACCTTTTACCGTTAAGAAGGTGTTTTCATATGGTGCTATTGAAATTTGAAATGATAATGGTGAACCGTTCAAAGTTAATGGCCAAAGGCTAACGCCAAACTTTGACGGTTTTGTGCATGAAGAAGCCAAGGTTGTTCACCTTGATGAGTTTGATGTTCCTTCCTCTAATTGATCCCGCAATGTCGTCAAGCTAGTGACATTAAAAGAGCGCTTCCGGGAGGCAACCCGAGTTTCCCCCTCCCCCTCTCTCATAAACTATTATTTCTTTTCCATAATTTTTATTATTATTACTAACTTTTCTCTTAATATTTTTTGTAGGTATTGATGAAAAGAGTAGTAAGAAAAATATTCATGGATGTGAAGTAGTATGCTTAGTAATAATCATAATAATAATGGTGGTAATACTAATAATAATAATAATAATAATAATAATAATAATAATAATAATAATAATATTATTATTATTATTATTATTATTATTATTATTATTATTATTATTGTTATTATGCCTTATTATACAAAAAAAAAAAAAAAAAAATAGAAATCCAAATACGTGCATATTATAGCACGCCCGTGCAGCAGCAATCAGGAACTTGAGAGTAAATTTTTCAAGATTTGTTCGTGCAGCCCCCGGCACGTCCGTGCCAATTATGTTAGTAAATTTCTAAAGTGTCTGTGGCTGCCCCAGTTTTAGCACTCAACAGCAAGGTTTAATTGTAAAAAAAAAATAAAAAAATTCTCACTTCTAATATTTTCAATCTCACGGTTTTATCCTCTCTCTCTCTCTCTAAAACTTCATTCCTCCTCCTCTAAACTCACTCAATTTAATTTCACTCAAACCCTCAAAATTCCACATAAAATCAACAATTTTCTCCAAAATCTTCACTCCATTTCAACAAAATCACAATCTATTACTCCATTCTCCTTCTTTAAACCCAAAAAAATACCCAAATTCTTAAAACCCTAACCCTTAAAAATCAATTTGGGGGTTTTCTTGTGAGCTTCAAATTTTAAGCAATTGGATGTTGGAGAATGGTCAAGCAAGCTTAAGGAAGGTTAGAAAGGTTCATTTGCGGGTTTTACACCCACGATAAGCTCTGTATAATCGTTCCTCCCTTTCACTAATTTTGTGTTTAAATTCTTGAATTTTTGCATGAAATTGTTTGAGAATGTTTGTTTGAATTGGTTGTGAGTGATTATTAGTTTATAATTGAAAAGTATTAGTGAATTTCAAGGTTTTTAGTGAATGTTGTGAAATGGAGTTTTGTAAGTGAGATTGAGGAATTAATTTTTGTGAATGAAAAAAGCATGCTTGGTTGAGTAATTTGTTGTGTTGGATTGTTTGAGGTTAATGCATGAAATTAGTGTCGAGTTATTGTTAATGCATTAGTGAAATAGACTTAGTTAGGTGATTTGCTTGTCTTGTTTTAGGGTGGTGACTTAGAGCTTGACTTGGTGATTGTGTTGTGCTTATTGGTGATTGATTAAGCCTTGAGTTGTTGTCTTAGTGAACCTAGTGCCTCTTGTGTGTTTCGTGTGTTGATTGCTTGGTTGTGGTGTGTTTAATTGCTTTGCATAAAGACGGACCATGAGCCGAAGAAACTAACCTAGAAACACGGATGCTAGGTACCGTAACCCCTCTCCTCCTCCTCCCGGTTATCAACCACAAGTGGAGACCATGGGAATTGAGTTCAATGACCCGACCTTTTTGAACAACTATATTAGAATAAGTACGAGGAGAGTTCGACCAACCAAGTTCTATGACGAGATTGTTGTCGAGGTCTTGGGGGTACGGGACGATGTTAGGATGCCATTTGAGGGATGTGGCCTAAGGAATTGGCTAGACTTAAGCGCCCCGACCCACAAGAGGTTGACACTTGAATTCCTTTCCACACTTTAAGTGCAACAAGACAACAATAGAGCCGCCCACCGCCTTACCTTCCAACTCATGAACACCTTACACAACATGAACATAAGAAGGGTGAATAAAGCTTTTGGGTGGCCAACAACCGACACCATAAGACCAAAGGATAGCCCCCCCCCCCCCCCGGTCAAGATAGATGGAAAGGAGCCCTAGAAAGTAGCCGGAAATCTAGTTGTTTCTGATGATGAAAAGAGCCCCCCCCCCCCCCCCCGTAACTATTGTGCGGGTGAATTTTAGAGGAAAATCACCGTCCTTTTTTACTACAACCCTAGGACCGATAAGGCCACGACCATCATCCACCCCTTCTTTAGGGTGTCACAATGCACCAAAGCGAATACGACGTTGGCTAGAGGTGATAGTTCGGGATTAGTGTCCACTAGGGAGCATCACTTTAAGTGACACTTGAGCGAGGTTAGCATGACCATAGATGTAGGGTCCTGGTTTATCGACGACCTAGAGAATGTTGCCACTGAGTCCTAGAACATCACCATAGGTGGCATGATCGCCATTATTGCTTCTGCTCTTAACTTTGATTTTGCAAATGAGGAGGTTTGCCCAAGGCCGACGCAGCTAGACATGCAATCGCAAAGGACCATGAGATGGATTGTGGACGCAGAAGAGCCACATTTTTACTTGTGGCAAGTGAGTGGCCACCCCTATGCCTTCCTTCCAGACCCAGAGAAGACCTTCATCTATGATGAGAGAAATTGGGTTTTTAAGAGGGACCATCCTTGGATTCCCGGTGAAAAGGAGGAAGAGCATGAGCAACCTGAATAACAAGAGGTAGAGCAGCAGCAAGACCAAGAGCAAAAACTACAACAATTCCACCAACAATAATTCTTTCAACAACAACAACATGAGCAACAACAAGGGTACCAAGGTCAAGGTGTGGGTGAGGAGAACCCACACCTCTCTTTTGAGCAACAGATACAACTCATGAATGTTGGTTTTACCCGCATAACCACCAAATTTGAGACTATGAGAAAGTCTCACGAAGACATGAGGTCCTCCTACGAAAACATGAGGACAAGCTTTGAGGGTTTTCGATTGGAATTGGGTAAATTCCGAAATGTCAACCGACATTGGTACCCTGTGGGCTCAAGCTCCCAAGAAGGCCCGAGCCAATGAGTTAGTTCTCTTTCTCCCCTTTCTTGTGCTTTAATGGTTTTAGCATTGGGGACAATGTTCTTGATAGCTTGTGGGAGAGTCATTGACTCATATGTTTGTGCTTATTTGAGTGTTGATACTTTTGAACTTGCATGTTGATTGTTCTTTTCCCCTAAAATCAAAATCCCTTGAATCCAAAATTGCTCCCTTTGAAATCCAGCACCCTAAATCCAAATCTCTTAATTTGTGAATACTTCTCCTCCCTCTCTTTATTTAGATGTCTAGTTATGCTTAGCTTAGTTAAGCTCAACTTTGTAATTATTGATAAGGATAAGATAGGTCGTTAAGCTATCACCCCAACAATATTAATCATTTATAAAGCCTAAACCTACACTAAACTAGTTAGTGGCAAGTAAAGGGTCGAACCACAAGGGAAGCACGCTAATTCAACATCAAATATCACTAATGCAAGAGTGAAAAGGGGATTGTTTTGTTGGTTTTGTTGAGTAGAAAACTAAAACTACAAGTAAGCAAGAAAATAATGATTAAAATCAATAGAAAATGACGCTAGGGGTTCGGGGGTTTCAAACATGATTAGAAAGAGGGGAACAATGATAGTTATCATGATGAACATGCCAAAAAACACAAGATTCTACCTAAACAATTCATTCTCATGCAATAGTCTAGGCAAATCAATGAAAGAAGTCTATGCTAATTAGGATCATTCTCATGCATCCTATTAGACACAAGCAAATCAAGAGAATAAAGAAGCACAATACATGAAACTCCCTTTTAACAACTCATTCTCATGCAATCATTAAAATAGAGGTGAACTTAATCTAGTTCAAATCATTTTCATGCATTTAAACTAGAAGGCAATCAAATAAAGTGCAACAATAATCTCAAGCCATTAAAAATCATGTCTTTCATCAATTTAAGGCATGTAATCAATCCAACTATCATCATTCATCCATCATTCAATACATATCTTCCACCCCCTTCCCCTAGCTTAGAGTTTAGCCTAGAGAAGGGAGATTAAACATAATATCAAAACTAGAAATAAACACACGAAACTCAAAACAAAACATGATTGAAATATATGAAATCAATAATAACTAGATAAACTAATAAGTAGACAAAAATAAGTAACAATAAAAATAAATAAATAATATTAAAGGAAAGGAGAAGAGATTACTAAAGAAAGGATTGAAGAAAGATGAAAACTTGGATACTTGCTTGATTGATGGAAGATTAAAGCTTGAGCAAAGTTGAATACAATAAAGGAAGCTTTAATAACAATCTATTTTCTTTCTCTAGATTAGGCTAATGTTCTATGGAATTAATACTAAGTGTCCTCTATTACAAAGAGTCTCGTCCATATATATGTGGCTCCCCCGAAAAGAAAGAGACTTGGACAACAAGGCGCAAACAAATCGAAAACTCAGCCGTGCGCGCCCGCACAGATGAGATGCGCGCCCGCTTAGAATGTTTGTGCGCCCTCTCAGCGTAGTGCGCGGCCGCAACTGTGAGGGTACGGGGAAAATGAGCGCGCCTGCGCATCAGGTGTGTGCGCCCGCACATAAGTCGCGCGTAAGGTCGCGTAAACTCTCTGGTTAGGCTCTGTTTCTTCAGTCTGGCTATGCGGGTTCTGACAGGGCTGCGCGCCCACACAGCCTCACATGTGCGCCCGCACAGAAAACGTAGAGTACCCCGCGCACAACAGTCAGCTTGGCTTCTTGATATCCTCTTTCTTTCGGCACATAATACCTACAAAACCAAAGAATGGAAATCAAAATAAAAACAAAGCGAGAAGACTAAGAGAAGGGAAGGTAAGGGAGAAAAGGAAAAAGGAAGCAAAACTAAGTAAAAATGCTTAGAAAAAGGGCCAAACAAGCGCAAATGAGGGGAGAATCCTCATAGAAAAAGGATAAAAGAATGGCGTAAATGCCACTCATCAATTATTCATTCTCTAAAAAAAAATTATTGAAAAAATGAAAAAAAAAAAAGGCTCAAGGATGAGATTCAAATGACGATGCTTATATGTTTTGCTTGCTTAACTCTTGAGTGATGAGTAAAAATTCTTTTAGAAGGGTGTATGCAAGAGTTGGGGTCATTTAGAGGCTTATAAATCTTGATTGTATTAGAGTATATGAAATGAAAACCTATGTATGATCAATTGCACGTCTAGCATAGGATATTGTCAAGTTTGCCCAAAGTTGATATGTTTGAATAAAATTGTGGTCCCTTGTGCCCTTGATGTTCCTCCCCTCCTCCCCAAAATGAAACTCTATTAGGGAATTGGTTCTACTTGTATCATGTGTAATAAGTGGCATAATAAGCCACATGTCTTGAATAAAGAAAGAGTCACTCACAGTCAAAAGAGGCGAGGGCAATGTATGTTGAAAAAAATATGTTGAAAAAAAAAAAAAAAAACTACTACAAAAATTCTCAAAAATTTTTCTTTTTCTAATTTAGAGGTCAACTTGTGGATGCCTCCCACACATTGTCTATTTTGATGTTTCTTGTGTAAATTACCGAGTTAGAGTGTACTTGAAGGGGCTTGGGAGTACATTTTTGGACGTGGACTTGCATTTTGAGATTTTATAACCGAAAAAGGGCTTGTTGCAACTTTGGAATATCTAGACGTGCTATAATGAACTAGTAAGGTATAAGGAAGTATCCTAGTGCTACCTTTCTTAGTTCTCCTCTTTACCTCTAACTCATGTGCAAATTTGTATGATTGGTAATTCTTGAAAGTCGCTCACTTGTCTTGCTTGTGATTTATATCCCGATGAGTTGACTTGGGCAATAAAAACATTGCATTTTGTGTGTATTGATTACTTTGATAATAATAATGTGTTTTGATAGTTTTGGCGTGGTTTGTGTCAGTTGTGGGTTAAGCTCAGGGGAAACCCTCATGAGATAAAAACTCGTCCTCTTAGGCGACTTAGGGGTTTAAATTCCTTTTCACTTGTGCTAAAAGTGTTTATGGTTGTTGCTATGCGGATTTGTGTTTTTGTGTTTCTTCTCTTTAGTATCTCTCATTCGTTTGATCATTAGCAAGTTATCCTTCTTCTTGATTTGGTATGTTAGTTTTGCTCGAGGACTAGAAAAAGCTTTGCTTGGGGGATTTGATAACTTGTTATTTAAGATGATTTTAGAGTGATTTTGAACCTTGTTTTACTTGATATATTTGCATTTTTGTTCACTTCTACTCTATTTTCGTTCAACTTTTGTGTATCCCTTGCTTCATGGGTTGTTAATGTTTTTGTTGAGTTTTTAGGTCCAAAGATGACCATTTGAAGCATATGGATGATAAACCGAGGTTAGAAGCCAAGATAATGGAGCAAACCCGAAGAAAAGTGAAGACAAGGGCACAAGGGAATAAACGCATCGTCAATTGTCTATCCCTAGATCAAATACAATTTATACAACCTAAACAAACCTAATACGAGTATAAGGCAAGCATAGGGGTCGAACCATAGAGAACGGATAAACACCACCAAATGTTATCGACAATTAAGCTAGTCCGGAATAGGAGATAAATAAACTAAAGTCTAAATATGCTAAAACTAGAAATAAAACATTAAGGGAAATGGTTTAGGTATAGCATTTACTTGAACATAAACAAAGACATAGAAATTGAATTAATAATGAACTAAACATGCATGAATATCGAAGTAAAGGGTCCAATCTAGCCGCCTTCCAGGGTCAATTGGCTTCTCCTAACATAGCCTCTATGTTTCAACATTAGAACCATATACTAGGAGGTACTATTAAATAACAATCGATAGTAATGAACCTTAACTAAGTCAACTTCCGTTTCTTGTTAGCAAAGATTCACCTTTAATCAACCAACAATGTGCACTTGCAAGAAGATTAAAGAATATCAAGCATATAAAGACTTTAATCACAAATAAATCGATTCTAATAAACCCTAGAACATGCTCAAGATCCAACTACACTACAACCATCCCCTTAATGGAGAAATTACTCACTAATCATGCTAATAACAAGAATAATTAACAAACAATAAAGAATAAACATGATTAACAAGAAATACCAACAACTAAAATAATAATCAAAATAAAACAAATAAACATAGAGGAAAGAGAGTTAGAGATTCTCATTGATTGAATGTGAAAATCTACAAACAAGATAGTCAATATTCTTCTTCAATATCTAAGCTCAACAATGGTGAAACCCTCACTTTCTCTCTCTAAACTATCCTAATCCTAACCTAAACCTAGAGAGAGAAGCTCTCCTAAAACTAATTAGAGAGTAGAATAATAACTTAAAAAAATGTTTTTTTTGTAATTACCCCCAAAAATGGGTATTTATACTAACTTAATAAAACTAGGAAAAATAGAAAAAAAAAAAGGAAATAAATAAAGAAAGAAAAGGAAATAAAAAGAAAATAAAAGAGAAAAGAAATAAAAGAGAAAAGAAATAAGAAAAGGAAAAGCAAGAGAAATAAAAATAAAAGAAAAAGAAAAATAAAACTACAAAACCCCAAAAAACCATCAGACCCCGATTTTCCCTTCTTCGAAATCTATGGCTGCTGCTAACATCATCATTGAACAACCATCATTAACGGCCATCATCATTACAAATTGAAATCAACGGTAATCACCAAGCTCCAATTGTTTGCTCTCATTAATTATCACGTGTGAAGCTTGTGAAGTGGTTCGGTCGAACCATGGGTTGGTGCGGCCGAACTACGGGGTTGGTTCGGTCGAACCATGGGTGTGTTCGACCACTCCTCTTCGAATAACAAAACCTCCAAAGTTTCTGACTCTTACTTCAACCGAACCCTCAACGGTTTGCTCGAACCCGATCAATTTGTGATTTGCTCTGATTTTTTGGTCGATTGGTTGCTTAATTATTGCTAGTTGTTGACGGTGGTGCATGTGCGGCTGATTGCTTGTTTAGGTGCGGTGGTAAGGTGGTTGATGGTGCGAATTGGAGCAGGGGAAATGGAGGTGAGTGGTGGTCCTTGGTGTGCGCTGTTGCGGCTGGTGGTGATGTGAGGGTGGCGTGGCTCGTGAGTGAATTGGAGCAGGGGGGGTTTTGGTTTGTGGCGTGCGTGAGAACAGGGGGTAGTGGTGGCTGTGATTGGAGGAGCTGGTGGTTAATTGCGGAGTGGCTGAAATTGGTGAGCTGAGAAGTGTGTGGCTGATTGTAGTTGGAGATGTTGGCGGTTTTGGCGGTGGTTGGTGCTGGTGTGTGTGGTGTTTGCGGGATGGCTGTAAATTGGTGGTTGAAGGTTGGACTGGTGGTGAGTGATGTTTTTGGTTGTAAGGGTGGAATGCGTGGTGGTTGATGCGTGAGTGAAGGAGAGGGAGCAGGGGAGTGAGATGCTGTTGCTTGGGGTGGTGTAGGATAGTGAAGGGTGTGGTGATGGTTAAGATTGGGCAGCAACTTTGGGGCTTGAAAGCTTCTTGGATTGACACCTTTGACTCGAGCCTCCGACCTCCGAGCACTATCCTACACAACCAAATAAAAACAAGGGAGATTCGGGACAAAGATAAAATAAAATAAAATAAAATAAAAATAAACAAAGGACGAAATAAAACAAAACCACGACAAATAGAAATAAATAAAAAAAAAATAAAATGAAATAGAAAATAGGAGACATAAAACTAAACTAATAAAAATAAAACAAAAACTATACAAGCAAATAATGTAAAATAAAATACGAAAATAAACTAAAGCTAATAAAATAAAGAAAATAAACTAAAACGCTCCAAAAATTACAAAAATAAACTAGAAAATTTATTAAAGAGAAAACAAGAGAATAAAAGGAAAATAAGGGAAAATAAATACGGAAAAGACTCTAAAACTACTCCTTAGGAGTGACATAAATGTCACTCATCAAATTCCCCCAAGCTAAACCTTTGCTCGTTTTCTAGCAAAGCTAAGGCAAAAGAGAACAAGATGGAATTATTTAAACCAACAGAAACAAAAATAGAAACAAAGAGAAATAATGTACACTAACTCACTGTCGTAGGAATCACGGATGAATATAGCGTATGCATCAAGCCCTTTGAACCCCTATGTCGCCTATGAGGACGAGTGAGGTCTCGTGAGGGTTTCCTAAGAGATTACCCCACAACTCTTGAAAAAAACCAAGGCAAGGCAACTAAAGGAAAAAGGAAAAGAAACACTAAGATTAAAGGCAAAACACAAGCTCATATATGGACAAGAAATAAGGACGAGTACTAATGAATGCAAACCTTTCTAAATGGACAAATGTATGCACGTTCCAAGATGTCAATGGTTGATTGAAATATAACACATGCTAAGCATAGAGAACTACTTAGGACTCAATCCACCCTAGCCCCAACCAATCGGGCAACGTTCTCTCCACTAGCTTCAAATCAACCCTTAAGCTAGCTTCTCAAGATTCCACGAAGGAATCGGAAAAAGATAAAGAAATGAAAAACTTTGAGAAGGTAATCCCGACGTCTCAACTATGCATACTCTTTCCATAGGTTTGAAGTCTATCTCCCTCTACCGTTCTTTTGACCTAACCCACTAGTGTCTAAGGGTCTTTTTATTGGTTGTTACGTAAGGCTAAGGGTTAAGGCGGGGTAAAAATTAAAATTTGGTGATAATTCCTAAGTGAAGCAAAAAGTGCGACCGACACTAAAAAATAACTCAAGAATTCACTAAATATCAAGCAAAAATACCACTAATGTCATTCCCCCAAGCTTATTCAACACAAACACACAATATTCCCCCCAAGCTTGAACAAAGCATTGTCATCAATGCTTAAACTAGGGAAGAAAATGAACTTATCGAAAATATTTTTGTTGTTTTGTTTCTTTTCCAAATTTTTTTTAAACTTTATTCATTGTCCTTGCCTTTTCTAATTTTTGACGGCATTTTCTTGAAACTTCAATTGATTTTCATAAATTTGGATCATTCTTTACAAGCTTAATTCTAACCAAATCTCAAAGTGCTTCTTGTTTATGATCAACAACTCAAAACTCAAACCTCACATGCCAATGCTTCACTAACTAAAAGGGTTGGGAAACAAAGGTCATTAGGTTTGTAACTTGGTTTAAACAAGAGCGGGAAACATAAGGCTCAAATTGGTTAGCAAATAGGTTCATGCAAAATAGAAAATCAAATTTGTAACAAAATAAAAAGAAGACAAAGAAAAATGAGAAAGGGTGCCCTTTTCCTCCCCTAGAGTGCTTCGGTCACGATCTTGGGAGCTATAAGTCAAAACAAGGATCAATATATGCATAGCTAAGGATCCAAATGCGCCACACAACAATGTGATGAAGGTTAGAACAATGTTACCTCACAAGGGATTATAATTAGTCAAATACCAAGAGTGCTAAATCCACTATGGAGAGAAACACCATCTTACCACTTTCCCGTGAACTGGGGCTTCATGGATTCCTAAAAGTTCTTAACCCGGCTACCTTAGCATGTAATATCCAAGAGTCAACCAATGACACACTCAAACCGTGCACACATTAGCCACTTAGGAAGAAAGGCATTCAAGAGTAAACAAATCCAAAAGATATAATGTCCAAAATAAGATCAAACAAAACACAATTTTGCTAAAGTTGCCTCGATGTAAACAAAAAAGTTTTTGGATTTTCCAAAAGCATGAAAAACATGGAAATGCATATACTCATGTGCATGGAATATATGAATAAACATCCCACCAAACATGATAGAATACCCTCCTCCAAGCTTGAATGAAACCAAGCTCTCAAATCATAAACAATGAAACCAAGGAGGGAAAAACAAGGAAAAATTAATCCAACATTACCAACACATGATCTTCAAGTCACAATAAGTCAGAGAGAGAGGGAAAAGAAGGATATTACCGGATATGGGATGAATGCAAAATCACACAAAAAACCCGAAATAACCTCATATGAACCACAATCTCTACAAATAAGGCTTGAATTCCACATGATAGGTAAGTTGAGGCACATTTCCTTGATTCTTGATCATCACCAATGCGCAAGAGTATATCAAGTTGTGTACCTAGCAAGGAACACAAACACGTCCATGAGAGAAAATCTAATCTAAAAACAAAAGAAAATGAAAGCAATAAAACACAGGTTACTTCCCGCAAAGGCTTGTTTAACGTCCAAGCGAGACCGCTCTAGGAAATAATAACTCAACGCACGCAAGAGCTTGTCAAATGCACTACTACACATTTCATGGGGGTGTAAATAGGCAAATGACAGAATAAGAACGTGCAACAAAATCATTGCACGCAAGTGAAGAGGGAGATGCCAAAAGAAAGAAGAAGAAGGATCGAAAGGAAACTCAAGAAAGTAAGAAGTAGAAGAAGGAAAAGAAGAATGGAAAGAAAAGGAAAAAGGCAAATCCTCATCACAAAATTTTTGGTTAACAAAATTCTTCTTATCCTCAACAATGATGGAATGAGGGACATGAAGATCGTCCATAGAAGGCGGCTCCTCAATAGGCTCTTTGAGATAGGAAGGGAGAGAAATAGGGTAAGGAGGGATGTGGTTAGACCTTAGAGAAAAAGGGGTATGAGAAATGGGAAAAGGGGTAGCTACTCCCTCACCACAAAGCCTCACATCACCAATGAGAGAATGAAAATCAATCATAGAGTCCTCAAACGAAGGGCACTCATGATCTACACCTTCCTCAAGCTCAAAAACTCCAAGGGAATCAACCTTATCCTCCTTTCCACCACAATAGACAACCTTTCCTTCAACTGTCTCAAAACCCAAGGTCCCAAAATCGCGCATGAATGGAGGTAGATTCATCTCAAACTCATCTAAGTCCCAAGAGGCGTTCTCGATGAAATCATCCAATAATCTATAAGTCCTCATATGACTGTCGAAAAATATGTGGGACATTACCTCAAAAGAGTCTATATACTCATAGATTGAAGGATCACAAACATACACTTGAGACTCATCAAGATGGTAGAGGGAGTTGGGATTCACAAATTCAACATTAGCTTCATTCTCAACTCCTTCACCATCACTTAAATGCTCTTTAATGGGATCCTCACTCGTATGGGGAAAAGAAGAAGAAGAAGAAGAAAGGGCATTTTCTTGAGAGTTGGCTAGTTGGAGAATTTGGCTGTCAATCATCTTCATTCTAGCTTCCGTCTCCCTATTCTCAACTTCCCTCATCTCATTATCCTTCTCCCTTATATTTTCCTTAATCTCCATCATCTTCATTAACTTCTCCAAAATCTTCTCTTTCCTTAAACTTTCCATAGATTTACCCTCATAAAAGGATTCATTAGAAGCATAAGGGAAATCCTTTGAAGCCATGTAAGAGCAAGAAAATGAGGAGGGAGGATCATTCACATTATAAACATGAGCAACATCATATTGGGGAGAAGGGGTATAATCAAGCAAATGAGAATCATCATCAACAATAGGAGAAAAAGAGTTGAAATCACTTGTACTAGGTTCACATATAGGATCACAAGACAAATCATGGGGATTCATGCCACCAATAAAACTATTATCACATTGAGAATCAAAATTAGCAACATTACATGCCCTATTGCGTACATGCTAAGCGAGCCGTACAAAAAAGCTCCAAGCACTATGAACCGTTAATGCTTGAAATTCACCATTAAACCTACTTTCAACTTCATATCTCGTTTGTTCATTCATGCCATAATAACAAATCTCACAAGCTTCACAAGGATTACAACCATTATAGTTCAAAAACTCTACAAGTCTATGGAAATAGACATAAAAAGACTCACCATCATATTGAGAAAAAGAAAACAGGCCATTTTTTCAACAACAAAAACAAAACAACGAGAACAAAAACAAATCAAAAGAAAATTATATACAATGGACTAGTCTCAATTAGATAACACAATGGTAATGGAAGCCGTTCCCCGGCATTGGCGCCAATTTAACAAAGGAATAAACGCGTCGTCAATTGTCCATCCCTAGATCAAATACAATTTATACAACCTAAACAAACTTAATACGAGTATAAGGCAAGCATAGGGGTCGAACCACAGAGAACGGATAAACACCACCAAATGTTATCGACAATTAAGCTAGTCCGGAATAGGAGATAAATAAACTAAAGTCTAAATATGCTAAAACTAGAAATAAAACATTAAGGGAAATGGTTTACGTATAGCATTCACTTGAACATAAACAAAGACATAGAAATTGAATTAATTATGAACTAAACATGCATGAATATCCAAGTAAAGGGTCCAATCTAGCCGCCTTCCGGGGTCAATTGTCTTCTCCTAACATAGCCACTATGTTTCCACATTAAAACCATATACTAGGATGTACTATTAAATAACAATCGATAGTAATGAACCTTAACTAAGTCAACTTCCGTTTCTTGTTAGCAAAGATTCACCTTTAATCAACCAACAATGTGCACTTGCAAGAAGATTAAAGAATATCAAGTATATAAAGACTTTAATCACAAATAAATCGATTCTAATAAACCCTAGAACATGCTCAAGATCCAACTACACCACAACCATCCACTTAATGGGGAAATTACTCACTAATCATGCTAATAACAAGAATAATTAACAAACAATCAAGAATAAACATGATTAACAAGCAATACCAACAACTAAAAAAATAATCAAAATAAAACAAATAAAAATAGAGGAGAGAGAGTTAGAGATTCTCATTGATTGATTGTGAAAATCTACAAATAAGATTGTCAATCTTCTTCTTCAATATCTAAGCTCAACAATGGTGAAACCCTCACTTTCTCTATCTAAACTATCCTAATCCTAACCTAAACCTAGAGAGAGAAGCTCTCCTAAAACTAATTAGAGAGTAGAAGAATAGCTAAAAAAAATGTTTTTTTCTAAATACCCTAAAAAATAGGTATTTATACTAACTTAATAAAACTAGGAAAATAGAAAACAGAAGGAAATATATAAAGAAAGAAAAGGAAATAAAAAGAAAATAAAAGAGAAAAAAAATAAGAAATAAGAAAAGAAAAAGCAAAAGAAATAAAAATAAAAGAAAAATAAAAATAAACCCACAAATCCCCCAAAAACTATCAGACCCCGATTTCCCCTTCTTCGAAATCTATGGTTGTTGTTATCATCATCATCGAACAACCATCATCAACGGCCATCATCATTACAAATCAAAATCAACGGTAATCACCAAGCTCCAATTGTTTGCTCTCATTAATTGTCACGTGTGAAGCTCGTGAAGTGGTTCGGTCAAACCATTGGTGTGTTTGACCACTCCTCTTCGAATAACTAAACCTGCAAAGTTTCTGACTCTTACTTCGACCGAACCCTCAACGGTTTGCTCGAACCCGATCAATTTGTGATTTGCTCTTTTTTTTTGTCGATTGGTTACTTAATTGTTGCTGGTTGTTAACGGTGGTGCAGGTGCGGCTGACTGCTGGTTTACGTGCGGTGGTCAGGTGGTTGTTGGTGCGAATTGGAGCAGGGGAAATGAAGGTGAGTGGTGGTCCTTGGTGTGCGCTGTTGCGGCTGGTGGTGCAGTGAGGGTGGCGTGGCTGGTGAGTGAATTGGAGCTGGGGGGTTTTAGTTTGTGGTATGCGTAAGAACAGGGGGTAGTGGTGGCTGTGATTGGAGGAGCTGGTGGTTAATTGCGGAGTGGCTAAAATTGGTGAGCTGAGAAGTGCGTGGCTGATTGTGGTTGGAGATGCTGGCGGTTTTAGCGGTGGTTGGTGCTGGTGTGTGTGGTGTTTGCGGGATGGTTGTAAATTGGTGGTTGAAGGTTGGACTGGTGGTGAGTTGTGTTGTTGATGGTAAGGGTGGAATGCGTGGTGGTTGATGCGTGAGTGAAGGAAAGGGAGCAGGGGAATGAGATGCTGTTGCTTGGGGTGGTGTAGGATAGTGAATGGTGTGGTGATGGTTAAGATTGGGTAGCAACTTTGGGGCTTGAAAGCTTCTTGGATTGACACCTTTGACTCGAGCCTCCGACCTCCGAGCACGATCCTACACAACCAAATAAAAACAAGGGAGAATCGGGACAAAGATAAAATAAAATATAATGAAAATAAACAAAGGACGAAATAAAACAAAACCACGACAAATAGAAATAAATAAAATAAAAAAAAAATAAAATGAAATAGAAAATAAGAGACATAAAACTAAACTAATAAAAATAAAACAAAAACTATACAAGCAAATAAAGTAAAATAAAATTCGAAAATAAACTAAAGCTAATAAAATAAAGAAAATAAACTAAAACGCTCCAAAATTACCAAAATAAACTAGAAACTTTATTAAAGAGAAAACAAGAGAATAAAAGGAAAATAAGGGAAACTAAATACGGAAAAGACTCTAAAACTACTCCTTAAGAGTGACATAAATGTCATTCATCACAAGGGTCTTAGAAAGTCTGCACGGATGTGCAAAGTAGGGCACGTCGGTGCAGGAGTGCCTCAGCACGACATAAGCTTCTACCCGCTGCTTTCATGACCTGCACGTCCGTGCAGAGTTCAGCACATCCGTGCAGGATATTCAGCACGTCCGTGCCTAATCCTGCACGTTCGTGCAGTTTTCCCAGCCCAAATAAGTTTCAGGATTGATTGTGTAGAACAAGGTCTGCACGTCCGTGCCACATTTGGCACGTTCGTGCAGGATCCCTGGCCGAAATAGTAGCAAACTGCTTTCCATCTTCTGGATGTGCACGTCTGTGCCAACCTTATCACGTCCGTGCTAACCTATAGCCGTGCCCGACTCTTATTTTCTCCGTCTTTTTTATTTGGGGGTCTTTATAAATAACCCCTCTAGCTCATTTGTACGGTATCAAAGTTTTTAGTTCTTCCTCTTAGTTTGTAATTGTAGAAACACAAATATTCTCAAATCATTAGTTAGATTATAATTAATAGCTTGGAAATTTCATTCTTAATCATTGTAGAAGACAAGTTCCACCATTGTTATCCAACTTCAAGCTTCTAGTAACTTTTTCTCACTCTTCTCTTCCATTTTAATTGTTTTGATTGTTATTTATCTTGCTTAATTCTTGTATGCTTAGATTGTTATTTAGCTTAATCTTTAGTTAATTCTTGTTCATGAGTTACTTGAAATTCTTTATTGCTTTAATCTTCATGGATTGTAAGTATTCTAATTTTCTCGGGTTTGGGTAAACCCCTCAATGTAGTCACTAATTACTTGTTGCATGTGTTAATTTGGTAATTGTTGGGTGTTAATTAGTTGAGCTTAAGTGGTTTAATTGCTTAGTTATTGTATATGTCCATTGCTAGAACTATTATATAAGCTTTCTCAATGAAGGATCAAGAGATGAACTTTAGTCAGCTCTCTTATGCTTAATTGACTTTAGATGCCATGAGAATAGGAATTTCCAGTCAAGGGAATGTTTTTGTCATCGTGATTATGCTTTAATACTTGTTTTATGCTTTGTAACCACGAAAGTAGGTTGTATTCATGATTCAAGTAATCCCTCTATGTAGGGAATATTTCAAACATTATCCCAAACATGAACCCCACTGTGACCATACACTAAAGTACGGTGGCGTCCAAAGGGAAAGAAGATAGAGAAAAAGAGTCGCCAACAAGTTTTAGGAACTTGTAAACCGTTCACGAGGTGAAGGTTACACCCCTTAACGATCCAAGAGATCGTCAACTCCAATAGGTCTTGAACCATGATTGGTAGTTCGGGGATGAAGGTACAAATCCAACCTAAAAGAGATTGAACCTGCCTTAATAATAGGCCTCTACTTTATTCTGATCGTATTCATGTGCGCTTTCTGACTAACATGCAATCAATAGGATTAACCCTAAACCTGTTTATCTATTTTGGTTGAATATTAATGCACAAACAAATCTATTATTGGCGATCACTTCAATTATAATCAAATTAACCCTAAACAAGATTATTAATTATCTCATTATGCGTGATTACAAGTACAAATTCCCTTTAAACATGCATAAAAGGCATGATCAAGCAATAACGATAAAAATCAAGCAACATAATAACAATAAATTATAATTACAAATCATAATAATAATAATAATGTTAAAGCATAATAGCAAGATCCTAGGCATGATACTAACAAGATTAATAACAAACCCAAGCATATCACTAAGCAATAAAAATCAAAGCTTAAATCCTAACATGACACTAACAATCATAAATATTAGGAAGAACATAAAAGGCTTCATACTTGATATTAAAGTTACCCTAGACATGATACTAGGAATTTATTGTTGTCACCCTAAACATCAATCTAAGGAAATCATCCTAACATGATACTAGGAATCAAAATAACAATCTAAGCATGATTTCTTTATCATAATAACAATTAAACCATTAAAGTACTTACTTGGATGCCTCGTACCTCTTTCTAATAACAAAATACACGCGTTAGTAACTTCAAGGAAAATAATAATACCAAACAATTAAATTAAATAATTGAAATTGAGATTTGGGACCAAACCCTCAGAAATTAAACCTTTCACGTCTAGCACGAAGGCAACTTCGAATATGGTTAGGTGTATATCAGTCTTGCGAATGTGGAATTTTGTACTTTGAGAAAATGCTAGTTTAGAAAAGAGAGGGAGAGAGAGTAATCAAGAATTTCTTGATGAGAGTTGGTGAGAATTGGTGAATGAAAACGTAGTTTTTAGAAGGCTATTTATAGAGAAAATCATCCAAATATATAAAAAATCGAAACAGAGTTGTGACGCATAAAACGAGGTTAGCGCTAGATGCTGACATTAGCGCAGGCGCTAATGCTGGTGTTTGGCGCTGACTAAAATATTGACGCGTTTTCTAAAACCAGATAGAAATTGCCGTACAGGAGGATAAAATCGTATTTTCCTCAAAAACATTCTTTTATTCTGATTAAAACTCTAAAAAGTCAACAAAAGTTAATTTATCAATGCTAATTGAATTAGGAATGAAAAGAACCTTCTAGAAGAATCTAGAAGACTAAAACCATTTCTAATTGCATTAGGAATGACAAATCCATATTAGGGCATCCTCTAGATCATTGGGCCGCATATAAGGCTCAAACTAGGCCCAGTTTAGTAATTTGGCCATAACTTCCTCAATATTCATCATAATTGGGCCTATAATATATCGTCGAAAAGGTCTTTTCAAGCCCTATCAAAATACACTACTATTGGACCCATATCATGGACCAACCAAACTGGATTGGCTGTTTTCTTTAAATAGATTTTCAAAAACAGAGAGAAGAGAAAAGAAATTAAAACTATCCGCAACACTAAACTTTCCACACTTTCACTTCATTTGATTATGATTCGACGTGAAAGGTACTCATCACTGGGTTTTGTTTTTGGGAGACACCAATGAGTGTCTACACTCTACCTTGAGAGAGTAGTTGGGTGCTTTAGATGACTTCCCCTACATTATCCCTTTAATTTACCATTGTTTGTTACATGCTATTTGTGCTTTGTGACGAAAATGAGTGGTATATCCCGATGCCTAGAACCCTCTAATTATTGTTAATCACCCTTAGTATTAGTTGATTGAACTAGTACATGTTACATAAAAACCAAACCAATTTCGACTTCATTTATCTTATTTAAACGGTAGTATCTTGGTGGTTGATTTAACGCCTCTCTTGGGTTCGACCCTTTAAACGGTAGTATCTTGGTGAGAGCAAGATAGGACTTTATCTTTCGTAGGCTCGACGACGGCCTATCAATGAGTTAAGAAAAACTAATAAAACACAATGACCAAAATACCCTTATCATCAAAAAGTCGAGTGCTAGGGATGTGGCCGAGCTAGCAGCCCGCACCAAGAGCATTGCTTGCTAGCAAGCCACGGCTAGCAGCCCTCTATTGGTTCATGGGCCTAGTAGCAACAACCTGCACGCATGATGCAAGGGCATGCTGGCCGAGAATGCTAGCAACAGCCCACGGCTGCAGGAGACCGCATGCACGGCAACAAGCCATGGCAGCGCACTTGGGTTGCCTTGGTGCCCAAGTGGGGCTGCCATGTGGCCCGGCTTCATTGGGTGTCTATGGCGTTTGTTGGCCGGTTTTTGGAGAGGGAGTGGGGAGCAAGTTTGGTCCCCCCTTCTTCAAATGGTCCTCACTTGATCTCTCATGTGAGCTTGACACTTGTAGATTTATTAGTAGCTTGATTATTGATGGGTGTCAAAAATAGCACCCATTTGATGAGCATTTAGGTTGTTTTCTTCCTCTTTTCATAGCTTTCATGCTCAATAAATGCCTAGTTTTCTGCATTTGGTCTTGGTTTTACCTTTCCTCACTTATTTGTAGCTTTTGTGCATATTGTTGGTTTTTCTACTCTTTTCTCCTTTATTTGCTTTATTTTTGTGATTGTAGTTATTGGGTGAGGTCCGGGTCTTAATATTGTTGATTTACTAAGGTGGAAGATGCTTTTGGAGCAAGCTCATGGCAATTGGAAAGCTCAAGATGCAAGGAAGTGGATTCTCCATGTTTTAGCTCATGCGCTCTCAAGTCGTGGTCTCTTGAAAATGGGGTATTGAACCCACTGTTAAGTGCTTTTTGGGATTTCCACTCTTAGTGTATATCATCATCATATTGCGCGTTCATTCGAAGACCTCAGCGAACTCAGAAAATCGGGAGAAGAGCCGAAGAAACCCATAGGCCACCTGCAAGCGCGGTCGCGCCTATGTGCTCGCGCAGCCGCACCTTCGTTTCCCTTGGGTATTTAATTTCTCGGTTTTTACTTCTTGCTTCTTATTTATACCTCTTTGCAACCTGATTTTGAATTTTAGATCATAATTTTAGCATAGTTGAGATCTCCTCTCTCTAGTTTAAGGGTTAGTTTAGGAGTATATTTTAGAGAGAGAAAGTGATGAATTTCAATCGTGATTGAGAGATTGAAGATTCAACGGTGACAATTGTGTTGGAGATCTTCTCTATTATCAATGACCATTTCTAAACTCTATCTCATTTCTTGTTTGTTTAATATTCATGATTGTTTGATTTAATTTTAATCTGATTTTGTTGTTTAATCTTTCATTAGTGTAATTGTTTTTATTGATTGTTGAATCTTGAATTCTATAGTTGTTTGTTGATTTGATGATGATGTTAGAGTAGTTGTTTGCTAGGGATAGGGTGAAACTTGTATAATTGATTGATTGTGCCTACATTGGAGATTATGTGGATTAATTTTTGAGATTAATTAAGTAGATTAATTGAAGTTTGCATGTGTGTAATTCGATAGGCCTTGATAACTATGCTTGATTGCATTGTAGTATCTAATGATACGGACCATTAATTTAGGAATTGCAATTGTCGATTAAGCTTGATTAGTGATGCTTCTAGTTAGAGTTTCTCATAGTTGGCGCTACTTTGACCTCTAAGAGATAGCTTGTTGACTTTTTTTATTGAGCTTGCCATTAGTCTTCACAACAATTAACTTGCATGTATTTCTGAGTTGTTACATTTGTCATGATTACTTGTTGATCCCCTTTCCTAGTTATTTATTTGTTTGGTTTCTTTATTTGTTAGTTATTATTGTTCTCCTTTTATCCTTAGACTTCAACCTAGCTTAGGCACATAATTGAGAGCGCTTGAACCTTACCCTTCCTTTGGGTTCGACCCTTAACTTGCCTCTATACTAGTGTTTTGGTTGGTTAAGTGTATTTATAAATTTCGTTTGACCTAGGGAGGATTAGTTTCAACATCTAGTTCTACGCCTCATCAAAATGGCATGCCTCTCATTTCCATAATATGACAATGAACCTTTTTGTGAATATTTCAATAGACTTGACGAATTTTTGGACTATAATTGTTGGAGTCTTTGGGATGCTTGTGAGATTTGTTATTTTAATTTGAGTGAGCAAACTATTGATGAAGTTGAAAGCGTGCATAATTGTAAATTTAGAGCTTTGTCAATAGATGATGCTTGGGATTTCTGTGCTTGGTTTGCTATATATGTTTATAATAAGGTAAATAAGGATTCTAATATTGATGCGCAATGTATTTATTCTTCAAATGTTAGCATGATTTCCCATGATTTGTTACATGATCCCTTAAGTGAAACTAGAACACATGATTTCAACTGAATTGCCCCTTTTGTTCATGATGATGAGGTGCATGCTCAAGTTGTTGCTAATGGTGTGTTTCAATATTCTTGTGATGTGCTTCGTTCCCTTAATGATGAATCTCATGTGTTTGATTGTTCCCTCACTCCCCAATGCGACGTATATGCTCATGATCTTAATGTTGATTCTTCCAATTTTTGTTGTACTTCTTCTTCTTCTCTTGTTGAGTCTCAACCTTCTACATCTTTTGAATCTCTTGTTGATATATTTGAGTCTCAAATTAGGCGCATTGAGTTTGATAACGACCTTGGGGCTAGTAAAGAGATGATTCTTCAATCTATGAGAGGACAATTAGAGATGATGAAAAAGAATGAGGAGCGTCAGAAGGAGGAAAAGAGAAGATGAGTTAGAAAGCCAATTGTCATCCTTGATGCTTGTATGCGAAAAACCCCAATATAACGTGTGTGATGATGATGATGATTTTGAGCAACCAAGAGAGTGTGAAGATCCCATTGGTGAGCATTTGAGTGAAGGTGAAGGAGTTAAGAATGAAGAGTGTTGAGATTGAAAATCCTAACCTTACTTCCGATCTTGACGAGTCTCTTATGCATGATTGTGATTCATCTATGCATGAGTATTTGGATCGATTGAGGTTATAACCAATATAATCTTTGATTGTCAAATGAAATCCCATAGTCTTTTAAGTGATTTCATTAAGAATTATTCATGGGAGAGAGATGATTTTGAAATGAATTTTTATCCATTCATACATGGTTTAGAGACTTTGGGTTTTAAGGAAGTTGAGGGAGTTGTTGTTCATGGTTGTGATGGAGGAGATTATGTGGTTCCTCTTAGAATTAGTATGTTTGACGGAGATGGATATCATGAGTGTTCTTCTTTTGAGGATTCGATGATTGATTTTCATGCTCTAATTGGTGATTTCAGGCATGGTGGTGAGGAAGAGTTCATTAGGTTGACAATAGCCCCTATTCCCTCCACTCATGTCCTTTTTTCAAGAAGCTTTAACCATATTCCCTATACTGCTATATCCCTCCCTTCCTTAGTTAATGAGCCTATTAAGGATCCTCTTATCTATTATGATTCATATGTACCTCATTCGTCCCCTATTGAGGAAAAGGGTGATTTGAGGAGAGTTTGCCTTCTTCTTTTTCTTTTTCCTTTTCTTATTTTATTGAATTTTCTTTTTATTCTCTTTCTTTCTCTTGACATCTCCCTCCTCATAGGTGTGCATTAAGCCTGTTGCATGCCTTCTTTTTGTCATGTGCACGCTTACTTTCTTATGAAATGTGTAGTAGTGCATTTGACAAGCTCTTACGTGCGTTGAATTATTATTTTCTAGTGCGGTCAAGCTTGGACCATAAGCAAGACTTTCTTGGGAAGTAACACGTGTTTTATTGCTTTCATTTATTTTTCATTTTAGAATAGATTCTCTCATGGAAGCGTTTATGTGCCTTTTGCTAGGTACATGACTTGATATGCTTTGGTGCATTGGTTTGAATAAAGAATTAAGGAAGATTGGCACCACAATTCTAGAGCAAGGAAAATAAGTTTCAATTCTTGAGGAAATTAGCTTTGAAAGGTATAATTAGGTCATTTGCGGGTATTTACACCCACCTAACATCCGGCAATATCTTTCCTTGCTCCTTCTCTAATAGTTGATGCCTTGTTGGACATGTGTTGGTATTGTTAGATTGATTGCTATGTTCCCCCCCCCATGGAGTATTTGATTTGTGTTTAAGCATGTTGTCTCATTCAAGCTTGGGGGAGGGTTTTATATTATGTTTGATGGGTTGTTGATTCATATATGCTATGCACCTTTGTATGCGCATTTCCATATTCTATATCTTTAAAAAACTACAAAAAGATTTTTGTTTTATCAAGGCAAATTTGCACTGTATATTTGTTTTGTTCTTGCTTTGGACATAATACTTTTGAACTTGTATAGTTGAATGCTTTTCTTCTTAAATGGTAACGGTGTGCACAATTTGAGTGTATGTTTTGTTTATTTTAGGATAGAGTATGCTAAGGTAGTCGTTTAGAAAAATTAGAACCTTAAAGACGGATTCTATTTGTGTTTGAAAATTTGCAATTGCTCCCTTTTGGTGAATTTGAAGCTAATAGTGAGTTTTTGTTACAACCATGTGAGGTTTCATTGTTTTCAAGCCTTCTACATATCTTGCATGAGCGGCATGGATCGTTTATTATTGTGGACCTAATCTTGAATCTTCACTCATAATTATCAAACACGAGACTGAACTATCTAGGGAGGACAAAGGCATCTTTTCGGAGTGGTAATTTTTCTTTTCTAGGTTAATCTTCTTTATTTTCAGTTCTTGGGTTTATTTTTGCCTACTTGCTAACCATTTGAGCCTTTTCCCTACTTTTTAAGCCACATCTTTAGATCTTGAGCATTTTATTTCATTTTCGTTTCCATTCATGGTTTTTGTGAAGCAATTGATCATTATTGTTGGAGTTTGTGGTATAGGAGTTTGCATATTTGGTTCTCTTGAAAGCATGTTTGTGTTGTGATTTTTGTGTGAATAATGGCAAGTGAATAAATGAAAAAGCCATCCAAACTTAAAAAAAAAGGCGAGGACAATGAATACTTGTATGATTTATTGATTGTGCTTAATTTGGAGTTTGTGTTGATTAATTTTTGAGATAAAATCGATTAATAAAAGTTTGCATGTGTGTAATTCGATAGGCCTTGAGTATTATGCTAGATTGCATTGTAGTTTCTAATGATACAAACCATTGATTTAAGAATTGTAATTGTCGATTGAGCTTGATTAGTGCTGCTCCTAGTTAAAGTCTCTCGTAGTTGGCGCTATTTTGACCTCTAGGAGATAGCTTGTTAACTCTTTTGATTGAGTTTGTCATTAGTCTTAACAAACATTGACTTGCATGTATTTCCGAGTTGCTACAATTTTTATGATTATTTGTTGGTCCCCGTTCCTAGTGCTTTGTTTGTTTGGTTTCTTTGTTTGGTAGTTGGTTAGTGTTCTCTCATTATCTTTGTCTTCAACCTAGCTTAGGCGCATAATTGTGAGCGCTTGAACATTAACGTTCCTTTTCGTTTGACCCTTGACTTGCCTCTTTACTGGTATTTAGGCTGGTAAATTGTTTATAAATTTAGTTTGACAGGGGGAGGATTAGTTCCATTGACCTAATTCCACTTCTCGTCAAAATGGTGTCGTTGCCGAGGAGCGGTGTCTATGTTTGAGTGTTTTTTATTGCTTGAGTCTAGGTCTTTGTATATACTTTTCTTTTATTTAATTTTTGCTTGCTTGTAAAAAAATGGCATGTTTCTTAGTTCCTCAATATAACAATGAGCCTATTGCGAATATTTCCATATATTTGAGGGATTTCTTGACTATCATTGTTATAGTATTTGGGAGGGTTGTGAGATTTTTTATTTTTGTTTGAATGAACAAACTAGGAATGAAGTTGAATGCATGCATAATGGTAGATTTAGAGCATTTTCAATTGATGATTGTTGGGAGTTCTATGTGTGGTTTGCTTGGGATGTTCATAATAGGGGTTATCATGTTTCTAATTTTGATGTGTAATGTGTTGATTCTTCTAATGTTACCATGATTTCCCATGATTTGTCACATGATCCCATTAGTTAACCTAAAACAATTACTTTCAATTCTATTTCCTCTTTTATTCATGATAATGAGGTGCATGCTCGAGTTGACGAATCTCATATGTTTGATTTTGATTGTGCCCCCACTCCCCAATGTGATGTATATGCTCATGATCCTAATGTTAATTCTTCCAATTTTGTTGTAATTCTTCTATTGTTGAGCCTTAACTTTAATTTCTACACCTTTTGAAACTCTTATTGCTACTTGGGAAGCTCTAATAGAGGAGAGAAGAAGGAATGGTAAAGGGCTAGAACGCCAAATATCACTGTTGACGCGTTTTTATAATAACTCCAAATCCAATGTGTCTGTTGAGAATGATGATGGTGATATTCGCGAGCAACCAAGAGTGAGGGAGAATCCTATTGTTGAGCATAGGAGTGAAGGAAAGGAAGTTTAGAGTGATGATGATTTTGATGATGTTTTGAATCTTGACTTCCCTTCCTTTGTTGATTGTGATAAGTCTCAAGTGTATGAATGTGACTCTTCTATCCATGAGTATTTTGACTTGTTTGAGGTTATGTCCAATGTGTTTATTGAGTGTCAAAGGAATACGCTTAGCCTTTTAAGTAAGTTCTTTGAGAATGCTTCATGGGAGAGAGATTATTTTGAAATTAATTTGCATCCATTCATGCATGGTTTTGAGACTTTGGGCTTTAAGGAAGTTGAGGGAGTTGTTGTGCATGATTGTAGTGGAGGAGATTATGTGGTTCCTCTTAGGAGTTGGATGTTTGACAGAGATGGTGATCATGAGTGTTCTTCTTTTAAGGATTCTATGATTGGTTTCCATGCTCTTATAGGTGATTTAAGGCATGGTGCTGAGGAAGAGTCCATTAGTGAGTCTATAGCCCCTATTTCCTCCTCTCATGTCCCATTCTCAAGGACTTTCAACCATATCCCCAACACTCCTACATTCCTCCCTTCCTTTGTTAATGAGCTTATTGGGGACCCTCTTGTTTACGATGATTTGTATGTGGATCAATTGTCCCCAATTGAGGAAAAGAGTGATGTTGCCACCCAAAAATATTTTGAGGAGAGTTTGCCATCTTTTTCTTCTTCTTCGTCTTTTTCTTTATATTTTGTTGAATTTTCTTTTGATTCTTCTTCTTCCTTTTCTTGGCATCTTTATCCTCACTTGCGTGCACTATCCTTGTTGCACGCCCTCTTCCCTTCATTTGCCTACCTTCTCTCTTACGAAATGTGTAGTAGTGCATTTGACAAGCTTTTGCGATCGTTGCGATACTATTTTACTAGAGCGGTCAAGCTTGGACCTTAAGCAAGCCTTTCTTGTGAAGTAACCTGTGTTTTATTGCTTTCATTTTCTTTTGTTTTTAGAATATATTTTCTCTCATGAAAATGTTTTTCTGCCTTTTTCTAGGTACATGACTTGATATACTTTGGTGCTTCGATTTGGATCAAGAATCAAGGATGTTTGACTCCTATTTTTGATAGTATATGGAAGGCAAGGTTCAATTCTTGAAAAAATTAGTATTGAAAAGTTTAATTGGGTCATTTGCGGGTATTTACACCCACCTAATATCTAGTAATATCCTTACTTAGCTTGCTCTTTCCCTAGTGGATGATGACTTAATGGACATGTGTTTGTTTGTTGGATCGATCTCCATATTTTCCCCTCCCATGGATCATTTGATATATGTTTGATTGTATTATCTCATTCAAGCTTGGGGGATGGTGTTCTATCATGTTTGGTGGGATGTTGATTCATATATGCCATGCACATTAGTAAATGCATTTCCATGTTCTATATTTTGAAAAACTCCAAAAAGATTTTTGTTTCTATCAAGGCAAATTTGCAATATATCTTTGTTTTGTTCTTGCTTTGAACATAATATTTTTGGACTTGTATAGTTGAATTCTTTTTTTCTTAAATGATAACGGTGTACACGGTTTGAGAGTATGTTTGGTTGATTCTAGGGTAGAGTGCGCTAAGGTAGTCGTTTAGAACTATTGGGACCTTGAAGCCGAATTCAATTTGTTTTTGAAAATTTGCAATTTCTCCCTTATGGTGAATTTGAAGCTAATACTGAGTTTTTGCTACAACCATGTGAGGTTTCGTTACTGTCAAGCCTTCTACATATCTTGCATGAGCAACATGGATCGTTGACTATTGCAGACTTAATCTTGAATCTTGACTCATAATTCTCAAACACGAGACCGAATCATCTAGGGAGGACAAAGACATCTTTTTGGGGTGGTACTTTTCTTTTCTAGGATAATCTTCTTTATTTTTAGTTCATTAGTTTTACATTTTTCTTCTTGCTAACCATTTGAGCCTTTTCCCTTCTTTTTAGGCCACATCTTTAGAACTTTGAACCTTTTGTTTCTTTTTGTTCCATTTTTTGTTTTTGTGAAGCAAATGATCATGTTCTTGGAGTTTTATGTATATGAGTTTTGATATTGGTTATATTAGTAAGGAAGCTTGTGTTGTGTGTATATTGTGAATTGTGGAAAGTGAATAAATGAAAAAGTTGTCTAAAGTAAAAAAAAAAAAAAAAAAAAAAAAAAAAAAAAAAAAAAAAAGGCAAGGTCATTCAAACGCAACGTTTAAAAACCCGTCCAAAGTTAAAAAAAAGGTAAGGATAATGAATAAGGTGAAAAATGAAAAAAAAAAATTTGATAAAAAAAATGAGAAAAGCAAAACAAATTCAAAAAGCATTGGCAAAAATTGAAAAAAAAAAGTCAAAAATTAAAAAAGTCAAAAACATTTTGAAGTGTAGACACCCAAATGTGTCTCCCCAAAACTAAACCCAGTCATGAATATCTTTCATGTCATTTGATTATCGAATGAAATGAAAGTGTGAAAATTCTAGTGTTGTGGTAGTTTTATTAAAAATCTCTCTTTCTGTTTTCGAAAACCTACTATATTTTATGAAAAAAATAGCCAGTCCAATTTGGTTTGGTCCATTACAAGGGTCCAATAATAGTGTAGTTGGATTGGGCTCGGAAAGAACTTTCCAATTATATATTATATGTCCAATTCCGATGAATTATGAGAATGTTATGGATTAAATAAAATTAGGCCCAGTGATTTTACATGTGGCCCAATAATCTATAGGATGGCCTATTAATTATTATTCCTAAAGTGATTAGGATTGATTTTAGTATTCTAGGAATATATAGAAGAATCTCTTTAATTCTAATGAGGTTAGGATTTATAATTATATTTTTAAAGAGATGATTTATTTAGAATAAAATATATTAAATCTGATTTTAAATCTGCTTGTACGCATAATTACCCGCAACCGATTTGAAAGGTAAGTACGCGTGTAAAAGCGCGTTAACTTTTAAACCAGCGCGAGACAACATATTCGTCGCCAGGCGCTGACCTTCGTTGTCTGGAAACGAGCTTCTCGTCTGGCGCTGGATTCTGCTGTTTGCAGCAGGAGGTATTTTATTGCGAATATGATTTTCTTCGATCCCGTGCTATTTTTCCTATAATAGGGGTCATATCTCCCCTTTATAATCATTCACAATCATCATCACCTTTCTCTCTCTAAAAGCTAGAAGCTTATTCTTTCTCTTTATTTATTCTTTTTCTAAACCTTCCCTTTTACATAATTCCTTATACATTTGTTCTAGACACACCTAGCCAACTTCGAAGTTGCCTTCGCCCTAGACGTGAAAGGTTTAATATTTTAGAGGGTTAGGTCCCAAATCTCTATTTCAATTATTTAATCTAATTGTTTTGTCTATATATTCCTTGAAGTTACTAACGCGTGTATTTTGTTATTAGAAAGAGATACGAGGCATCAAAGTAAGTACTTTAATTGTTTTATGGATCTTTTGATATAGAAATCATGCTTAGATTATTATTTTGATTCCTAGTATCATGCTAGGATGTTTAGATCTTCCTAGTATCATGTTTAGGGTTAATTAATATTTCTAATATCTTGTATGTCTCTATGATGCTTTATATTTCTTTCCTAATATCATGTTAGTATCATGTTATGGTTACAACTTTGATGTTTATTGTTTAGTTACATGTTAGGGTTTGTTATTTATCTTGTTAGTATCATGCCTAGTATCTTGCTAATAATATTATGATTTAACATGATTGTTATTTTAACTATTATTATTATGTTGTTTGATTATTATTTATTGTTATTACTTGATAACGCCTTTTATGCATGTTTAAAGGGAATTTGTATTTGTAATCACGCTTAATAAGATAATTAATAATCTTGTTAAGGGTTAATATGATTATAATTCAAGTGATCGCCAATAATAGTTTTGTTTGTGCATTAATATTCAACCAACATAAATTAAACAGGTTTAGGGTTAACCAATTGATAGTATGTTAGTCAGAAAGCGTATATTAATACGAGAAGAATAAATTAGAGGCCTATTTTTTTGGACAGGTTCAATCTCTTTTAGGTTGGATTTGTACCTTCATCCCCAAACTTCCAGTCATGATTCCAGACCTATTAGAGTTAACGATCTCCTAGATTGTTAAGGGGTGTAACCTTCACTCTGTAAACGGTTTACAAGTTCCTAAAACATGTTGGTGACTCTTTTACTCTAGCTTACTTCCCTTTGGACGCCACCATGATTAAGTGTATGATCACAGTGGGGCTCAAGTGTGGGATGGCTTAAAATATACCCTACATGATGTAAGTGTCTTTCCCCTATTTTAAGCATTGAGGACAATGCTTTGTTCAAGCTTGGGGGAAAGTGTCTTACGCTTTTTATATATATGATTGTGGTTATAGCTTTGAATAAGCTTGAGGGTGCTAGTTTGTTTTTGTTTTATGATTACTTGATTGTTATTCTAAGAATGGCGCCTTCTTTGCTTCACTATTAGGGATACCAAAAAAATTTTAAATTTTAGCCTACCCTCACCCTTTTGCCCCTACATTACAGCCATTGGGAAAGACCATTCGACCTAGAGGTTGAGTCACATATTGAGGGAGCGTATTATGA
The DNA here is from genome assembly GCA_024500155.1 of Chenopodium formosanum. Lineage (NCBI taxonomy): Eukaryota > Viridiplantae > Streptophyta > Magnoliopsida > Caryophyllales > Amaranthaceae > Chenopodium > Chenopodium formosanum. The sequence continues at coordinate 25,449,617 of CM044880.1, forward strand.
GATAAGGCCTAAGGAGAGGGGATGCAAAGTCAAGATGTCGAGAAAAATCAAATTTATTTGTTTTTCCGGTTCCTTCGAGGAATTATTGAGACGCTCACGAAAAGTAGATTTGGAGCTAATTGGGAGAATGTGCTAAAATGTTTTGAGATGAATGTGAATTGTGTTTCTTTAGTTCACTATGCTTAGCATATCTTATGTTTCAATCAACCTTAGATATCTGAGAACCTGCACTCCCTTATTTATTTAAAAAGATTTGCATTCATTTATGCATGTGCATTTGCAAAAAGTCCACTCATGATTATTTGCTTTCTTTCCTTTTCTTTTTGTTTCTTTTTCATGCTTTGCCTTGTTTGTATTATTACGAGAGTTATAGGTTAATCTCTTAGGAAACCTTTATGAGAGCATCACTCGTCCTCTAGGGCCATCTAGGGGTTTAAATAGCTTGTTTTTAGTTGCTAAAGTTGACCGTGATTCAAACGAAAGTGAATTAGTGTATATTTTTGCCTCTTCTCTTCTTCTTTTTGTTTGTTTGAATAAGCTTATCATTTCTCCCTTAATTTTGTTTTGCTTGAGGACGAGTAAAAGGTAAGCTTTGGGTTATTTGATGGGTGTCATAAATGGCACCCATTTTATGAGCATTTAGGTTGTTTTGTTCCTCTTATCATAGCTTTCATGCTCAATAAATGCCTAGTTTTATTTTGTAGCTTTTGTGCATTTTGTTGGTGTTTCTACTATTTTCTCCTTTATTTTCTCTATTTTCGTGGTTTGTAGGTATTGTACAAGGTTCGGGTCTTGATATTGGTTAGTTACTAAGGTGGAATATGCTTTTAGAGCAATCTCATGGCAATTGGAAAGCTCAAGATGCAAGAAAGTGGACTAGCTCTTGTGCTCTTAAGTCGTGCTCTCATAAAAATGGGGTGTTGAACCCACTGTTAAGTGCTTTTTGGGACTTCCACTCTTAGTGTTCATCATAATAATATTGCGCTTTCATTCAAAGACCTTAGCAAACGCACGAAACCACAAAAAGAGCCGAAGAAACCCAAAGAAGCGCGGGCGAGCAACCTGCCAGCGCGGGCGCGCTACCTTGGGTATTTGCTTTCTCGATTTTTGCTTCGCGCCTCCTATTTATACCTCTTTGTAACCCAATTTTGTTAGAACTTAGTTGACAATTTTAGATCATAATTTTAGCTTAGTTGAGAGCTTCTCTCCCTAGTTTTATGGTTAGTTTAGGAGTAGATTTTAGAGTGAGAAAGTGAGGAATTTCAATCGTGATTGAGAGATTAAAGATTCAACAGTGACAATTGTGTTGGAGATCTTCTCTATTATCAATGACCATTTCTAAACTCTATCTCATTTATTACTTTGTTTAATATTCATGTTTAATTGATTTTGATTTGATTTTGTAGTTTGATATTTGATTAGTGTAACTGTTCTTCTTAAATTGTTGAATCATGATTTCTATAGTTGTTTGTTGATTTGATGATTATGTTAGAGTTGTTTTTTTCTAAGGATAGGATGAAACTTGTATGATTGATTGATTGATTGTGCTTAATTTGGAGATTGTGTTGATGAATTTTTGATATTAAATTGATTAATGGAAGATTGTATGTGAGTAATTCGATAAGCCTTGAGAATTATTCTAGATTGCATTGTAGTTTCTAATGGTACGGACCATTGATTTAGGAATTGCAATTGTCGATTTTGCTTAATTAGTGATGCTCCTAGTCAGAGTCTCTCGTAGTTGGCGCTAGTTTGACCTCTACGAGATAGTTTGTTGACTCTTTTGACTGAGCTTGCAATTACTCTTCACAACCATTGACTTACATGTATTTCCGAATTTCTACAATTGTCATGATTACTTTTTGATCCCTGTTTCTAGTGCTTTATTTGTTTAGTTTCTTTGTTTGGTAGTTTGTTAGTGTTCTCTCTTTATCTTTGTCTTCGACCTAGCTTAGGCGCATAATTGAGAAAGATTGAACATTACCGTTCTTTAGGGTTCGACCGTTGACTTGCCTCTATACTAGTATTTAGGTTGGTTAAGTGTTTATAAATTTTGTTTGACCGAGGGATGATTAGTTTCAACGACCTAGTTTCACCCCTCGTCAATTATTTATTTTATTTTAGATTTAAAATAAAAGGGAAAAATCAAAATGTATCACATGGAAAGATGATTGGAATTTTGTGAGCCTTTTCCTATGAATACCAACCTAGGAAGTTGGGAATTCTTCAATTGATTAAGTGTTGAAAAAGGCATCACTGTGTGAAAACCATTGAACACTAATAAGTCGGGTTTTGAGTTCGGGCGTTTCTATCTCAAAGGCAATATACCGAGTTCAAAGCTCACGTTGTGGGTGGACTTCGAAGGAGGTCTCCGTGTGAGGGGAGCTAAAGGGCTTTTGAAGTGAGCGAACAACGCTACAAAGGTAATAATCTTTTACTTTGTCTTGTGCTTTTTTTAATTATGCATTATGGTTATTATTATAGTAAGTTTGGTTTAGGGGTCGGGTTTCTTTCCACAGTGGGTTGAACTCACCAAAACCCAACAGTTGTCGCACGGTGACAGAGCCATCGCATTGCATTGGCACTTTTTTCTTGACGTCGGTTCCTACATGCCTCACCAGTTTTTTGTTCTTTGAATTTTCCAGTTTTTGGCAGCGTTATTTCGATCCTAGGTATGAAAGATATTTCCCAAATTTCCTACGTGTAAAAATCCTATGTTTTTGACGCATTCCAGATTGTTTATCAAATGCGGACCTTTTATACATATGTCAATAACGTCAATAAAATTACGCACATGAATATATAGAACTATGTGAGTCTCATCCACTCATTCTAAATTATTGCCAAAATAAATTTAACGAATTAAAATAGAAATCGTGCCTGTGGAGTCACCAAAAAACTGTAGGAAATATTCCAAGCATCCCACGCTTGAGCCCCACTATGATCATACACTTAAGTATGGTGGCGTCCAAAGGGAAGGAAGCTAGAGTAAAAGAGTCTCCAACAAGTTTAAGGAACTTGTAAACCATTCATAGGGTGAAGGTTACACCCCTTCACGATCCATGAGATCACTAATTCCATAGTGGTCTGGAACCATGACTGGATATTCGGGGATGAAGGTACAAATCCAACCTAAATGAGATTGAACTTTCCCTAAAAATAGGCCTCTACTTTGTTCTTCTCATATTCATGTGCGATTTATGACTAACATACAATCAATATATTATTCCTGAACTTGTTTAATCTATGTTGGTTGTATAATAATGCACAAACAAATCTACTATTGGAGATCACTTGAATTATAATCATATTAGCCTAAACAAGATTATCAATTATCTTATTAAGAGTTATTACAAGTACAAATTACCTTTAAACCTACAAGAGAGGGTGTGACCAAGCAATAACAGTAACGTATCATATCAAGCAACATAATAATAATGATATTGCAAATCATCATCCTAAAAATATTCAATCTCAATAGAGCATAATAAATATTAAAAAGATCCTAGGCATGATACTAACAAGATTAATAATAAATCCTAACATTTCACTAAACATTAAAAATCAAATATTTTTTATAATCTTTTATATAGTTATTATAAATTTATAACTATACTACTACTTGATATAATAAAAGATGCACATTCAAAAATTGTTCATATTTTTTAAACACAAATTATTTGTTCATTAAAAAGTAAAGACAATGCATGAAAAAAAAAAAAAAAAAAAACCCTTAAAAACTAAGAATCTTGGTTGCTTGTTATTTTGGTGACGTACTTTCTAAAATCTATCTTCTCAACATCTAATTACGTAGTATATTACTAATCTAATATATCTAATTAAGTGGTTTATTTTAATAACAGTATGTCTAATACATTTTTAATTTATTAAAAAAATTTAAATTAAAATTGGTCGGATTTGGGTCGGGTTTTGGTCAAAAACGTGTAGACCTACACCCAGACCCGGGCCATTAAAATTAGACCCAAACCTGACCCTGATCCATCGGGTCTAAAATTTAAGGACCCATAACCTAAAATATGGGTCTGGTCCAACCAGGTCTGGTCCAACCAGGTCTGGATCAGGTCTAGGATCCATTTCCATCCCTAGTTTAGAACCATACTAGATCGACCTATGAGAACCATACTTCTCATTATGGCTCTCGGAACCTATTTCCTCGACTATGAGTATTGTGAATTCTCTTATTTGAGTACTTGTCCCCTTTAATGTTGTCAAACGTTTGCCGTAATAGGGGATTATAACATCAACACTCGGGCGGCCAGGTCCTCTCAGTAAGAGAAGCTACATTTCAAGACTGGGAATGTCCCCCTAATAAAATAGGAAAGATGTCTTTGTTGTTTATAAGGCCTCTCGAAGAGCAACACTGTAAAGTGCATGGCCATGCTCGAATGGATTTTAGAAATAATCTGTTTATTTAAAGTCAGACACGGGATCGAGAAACACTTTTGCAAATAATAAGGATGACGAATTAATCTTACCTTATAGTTCATGAAGAGACATTAAATGACATAGGAAAAAGGCTATACATTAAATGTGCACTTGTCCGGAAGGACAGTGGGAGATTGAAAGGAATGGTGTCCTTCTAACAATAAGTGTATTATTCCAATAGAGGGTTCAAAATTATTAGAAAGATAATTATTCAATGAGATCAAGTGATCGGAATGCCTGGGTGGAGGCCACTTCCGGTTAGTAATATTAATGTATAAATAATATTAAAGCTTAATCTTGACTGAACCCTTCGGGTCACACCCAAGCAATTAGTGAACCAAAGCGATGAATTAAATTGGAAGGAATTAAAGACTTTCTCGAGTAATTAATATTAGACGTCAAAAATTCAAGCTTAGAGTGTCGAAATCGAGCGTCGGAAGTTGAGTCAAAAATTATAAAAAAGATGAGAAAAGAAAATTTAATAAATCAACACAATGACATAAATACCCTTATATAGGCGTCAATCGAAGTGCGCCTACGTTGAGCAAGACAAAATGAAAATTACAAATCCAATGTGTGTGTTGATTATGATGATGATGATGATTTTGAGCAACCAAGAGAGTGTGAGGATACCATTGGTTAGAATTTGTGTGATGGTGAAGGAGTTGAGAATGAAGAGTGTGTTGAATTTGAAAACCCCAACCCTCCCTCCCATCTTGATGAGTCTCTTGTGCATGATTGTGATTCTTCTATCCATGAGTATTTGGACTTGTTTGAGGTTTTGGCCAATAAGTTCTTTAAGAGTCAAAAGAAAACAAATAGCCTTTTGAGTGAGTTCATTGAGAATGCTTCATGGGAGAGAGACGATTTTGAAATAACTTTGCATCCATTCTTGCATGGATTTGAGACTTTGGGCTTTAAGGAAGTTGAGGGAGTTGTTGTTCATAGTTGTGATGGAGGATATTATATGGTTCCTCTTGGGAGTTGGATGTTTAAGGGATATGGTGATCATGAGTGTTCTTCTTTTGAGGGTTCTATGATTGATTTCCATTCTCTTATTAGTGATTTGAGGCATGGTGGTGAGGAAGAGTTCATTTGCAAAACCATAGCCCCTACTCCTTCCTCTCATGTCCCTTTTTCAAGCAATTTCAACCATATCCATTACACTCCTATATCCCTCCCTTCCTTTGTCAATGAGCCTATTGGGCACCCCTTTGTCTATGATGATTTGTATGTGGCTTATTTATCCCCAATTGAGCAAAAGGGTGATGTTACAACCCAAAAATATTGTGAGGCGTGTTTGCCTTTTTCTTCTTTTTCTTTTTCCTTTTCTTATTTTGTTGAATTTTCTTTTGATTCTTCTTCTTTCTCTTGGCATCTCTCTCCTCATAGTTGTGAACTAATCTTGTTGCATGCCTTATTTTCATCATGTGCATACTTGTTTTCATATGAAATGTGTATTAGTGCATTTAACAAGCTCTTGTGTACATTGAATTATTATTTTCTAGAGCGGTCAAGGTTGGGCCTTAAGCAAGCCTTTCTCGGGAAGTAACCCGTGTTTTATTGCTTTCATTATCTTTTCTTTTTAGAATAGATTTTCTCTCATGGAAAATTTTGTGTGTCTTTTTCTAGGTACAAGACTTGATATACTTTGGTGCTTCGATTTGGATCAGGAACCTAGGAAGTTTGACTTCTATTTTTGCTAGCATATGGAAGGAAAGGTTCAATTCTTGAGGAAATTATCTTTGAAAGATTTAATTGGGTCATTTGCGGGTATTTGCACCCACCTAATATTCGGTAATATCCTTCCTTGCTCTTTCGCAAGTTAATGATGACTTGTTGGACATATGTTGGCTTGTTGGATTGATTACCTTGTTCTCCCCTCCCATGGTTTCTATGATTTAAGTTTGACTGTATTGTCTCATTCAAGCTTGGGGGAGGGTAATCTATCATGTTTGATGGGATGTTGATTCATATATGCCATGCACCTTTGTATATGCTTTTCCATGTTCTATATTTTGAAAAGCTCCAAATAGAATTTTGTTTCTATCAAGGCAAATTTGCAATTTATCTTTATTTTGTTCTTGCTTTTGACATAATACTTTTGGACTTGTATAGTTGAATGTTTTTCTTCTTAAATGGTAACGGTGTGCACGGTTTTAGGATGTGTTTGGTTGATTATAGGATAGAGTATGCTAAGGTAGTCAATTAGAACTATTGCGACATTGTAGCCGGATTCTATTTGTTTTTGAAAATTTGCAATTGCTTCCTTTTGGTGAATTTGAAGCTAATAGTGAGTTTTTCCTACAACCTTGTAAGGTTTCATGATTTTCAAGCCTTCTACATATCTTGCATGAGCGGCATGGATCCTTGACTATTGCGGACCTAATCTTGAATTGTAGACACCCATCTGTGTCTCCCCAACACCAAACCCGGTGATGAATACCTTTCACGTCGAATCATAATCAAATGATGTAAAAGTGTTGAAGGTCTAATGTTGTGGTTAGTTTCATTAGAAAATATATCTTTTTGTTTTTGAAAATCTGATCTATTTTATAAAAATAGCCAATCCAGTTGAGTTTGGTCCATAACAAAGGTCCAATAATGGTGTAGTTGGATTGGGCTCAAAAAGAGCTTTCCAACGATATATTATAAGCCCAATTCCAATCAATAATGAGAAAGTTATAGCCAAAATACTAAACTGGATCCGGTTAGATTCTTATATGCGGCCTAATGATCAAGAGGAGTGCCTATTATGAATTCTCATTCCTAATTCACTTAGGATTGATTGTAGTCTTCTAGAAACTTCTAGAAGGTTCTTTTGAATCCTAATGGGATTAGGATTGATATTTATGTTTTATGAAATTTATGTGGAATAAAATAAGTGTTTTAAATGAAATTACGATTTTACCCTTCATACGGATTTTACGACTTTATTTTATCGAAAAATAGACTTCGCGTGGAAAACCTTCTGCATCGCCAAACGACAGGTTCGCCGCCTGGCGACAAGCCCTGTTGCTGGTGACAGAAGCGTGTTTTATTCCTTTTCGAAATCTGATTTATTTTTATCAATCCGGGACTATTTTCTTATAAATAGGGTCCTTGCACCTCTGTTTTTCAATAACCAGAATTCTCTAATTCTTTTCTCTCTTCTCGAAGTTAAAGCTTTTTCTCTCTCGTCTAAGCTAAAGCTTTTTCTCTCTCCCTCTTTCTATCCTAGACTTTTACGAACACAATTCCACACACATTAGCACTAGACACACCTAGCCATGTTCAAAGTTGTCTTCGCCCTAGACGTGAAAGGTTGATAATTTCTTAGGGTTTGGCCCCAAATCCAGTTCAAAATTTTCAACTCTTTATTTCAATTATTTAATTTAATTTTTTTATTTTTATTATTTTCCTTGAAGTTACTAACGTGTGTATTTTGTTATTAGAAAGAGGTACGAGGCATCCAAGAAGTAATTAAATTGTTTAATGATCATGCTTAGATTGTATTATTTTGATTCCTATTATCATGTTTAGGATTAATTAAATTTCATATATCAAGTATGATTAAAAAATGCTTCCTATTTTATTTTCTAATATCATGTTAGTATCATGTTATGGTTAAAGCTTTGATTTTCATATGTTTAGTGACATGCTAGGGTTAATTATTAATCTTGTTAGTATCATGTCTAGGACTTGCTATTAATATTATGCTTTAACATGATTATAATTATTAATATAATTTATGATTATTATGATAATTATTTTTTATTATTATGTTGCTTGATATATATTTATTTTTATTGATTGATCACGCCTTTTATGAATGATTAAAGGGAATTTGTTCTTGTAATCACACTTAATATGATAATTAATAATCTTGTTTAGGGTTAATATGATTATTTTTCAAGTGATCGCCAATAATAGATTTATTTGTACATTAATATTCAACCAACATAGATAAATAGGTTTAGGGTAAACCTATTGATTTTATGTTAGTCAGAAAGCGCACATGAATACGAGTAGAATAAAGTAGAGGCCTATTTCATAGGGCGAGTTCTTTCTCTTTTAGATTGGATTCGTACCCTCATCCCCGAACACCAGTCATGGTTCCAGACCTATTGGAGTTAACGATCTCCTGGATCGTTTAGGGGTGTAAGCTTCACCCTGTGAACGGTTTACAAGTTACTAAAACTTGTTGGCAACTCTTTTGTTCTAGCTTCCTTCCCTTTGGATGCAACCATGCTTAAGTGTATAATCATAGTGGGGTTCAAGTTTGGGGTAATGCTTGAAATATTCCCTACAGTGTTTTGCGATTCCACTTGGGAGGATTTCTATTTTATTTCCTAAAATTTATTTTGGCAAAAATCTAGAATGGGTGGTTGAGAATCGAAAAGTTCTAAGTATTTCATGAGCGTAATTTTGATTAACATTGTTGGCATAAGCATTAAAATGTTCTCATTGGAAAGACCATCCGTAATGAGTAAAAAACATAGGATTTTTATACGTAGAAAATTTGAGAAATATCTTTCACGACTAGAATCAAAATAATACTGCGAAAGCTAAAAAATTATAAGAACACAAAAAGCTGCTGAGGCATGTAGGAGCTAGCGCCTAGAAAACAGTGTTCGTCGCCTGAAAACCGGCTTCTTTGCTTGGCAAAAATTTTATCGTCTGGCGACGGAGCTATTTTTAGGGGACAAACTCTGTTGTGTGGAGCCAAGTTCTTCCAATACTAAACCAGAAATCTGCCTTCTTGTTTTGACTACGCATTGTTGGCTCGATTCTACTTCCTGATTGATTTTTTCTCTCTTTTTTAGAAACCCATATGTGTTCTACGTATGGACATAACCTTCTAGGAATTCATGCTCCATCTACCCGATCGAACGCTCCGAGCAACGAAGGGTACATCCGAGAATGTTGAATTTACCAAACCATGGAAGCGAGTTTAACTCGCTGGGTCCCATCCACACGCGCCAACCCTTCCAAAGGTAAGGCTTCCGCGCGGTGCATTAGGACTCATAACCATGGACCCTCTTTGATTAACCTATATACTGAACTTTAGAGAACTAGAGCCATGGTTAGGTTGCAAACTCATTGCATCATATTATGCCTACTTGACTATTTGTGCATTATTTGTTGTGCATACTCTGTGTGTTTTTCCTAACCATTTGTTTGACTTGTGATTAATTTTAAATAAACTAATTAATGACTAAAAGGAATTAACCTAATTAATTAATTAATTAATTTGAGTAATTAAAGTCTAATAAATTAATCAATCTGACTTAGTACGTCTTTAGGCATGTCCCTTTGGAGTAAAAATACTGAAAACCGTCCCAGATTGATGTTCTAGCAATGGCGCAAAAATTTGGGCTGTGGTGCCAAAGGCTGTTGTGCAACGCCGTGCGACAATCCTATCGTGTGGCGATGCACTGCAGAGTGCGGCGACAGTTCAGTTTCTTGCTCAAGTCATCACGACGAATCTAATTAAACAGTTTATTAGTCAGTTTGATCAGTTTGATAATGGTAGTAGCTATATTTAATCCATAATTGAGTATAAAGCTCTTAGTCCCATGGGCATGACACAAGTCTTAACATGTCACTTACACTCACTAGTCTTAGTACACACTTTGTATGTGTCACCATGGTCATATCTTAGGTTCATGCATGAGTCATTTTCTGTCATTCGAGTGGGGGGCAATCTATTTCCATTCTTTTCCACATTCTATTCTATGTTGAATAGAGATTAAGTCAAAATAAATAATAAAAAAGAAAAAAGAAAACTTACTCCTAACTTCCTTTTCCTCAACACTTGATTGACGAGAGAAGAGCACTTAACCAAGATAAATACTTTTGATAAAACATCACTTTTTATAAAACAAAAGGGGTTGTAATAATGGACGGCGAAAAAGTAATTTTCTTAAGTAATACTAGTGAAAACTCATCAAACCTGGAAGAGGATGTTCAGGAATTAAGAAATACCGTTGTGATTATCAATTAAGATATTAGATAATGGTTATCGATCAGCGTTCTCATTATCAACACCACAGAGGCCATGATTACACTACCGAAGGACGTTTCACCCTCAAGGATCGCGTTCAAGACCTCGTTGATTCAAATATCCTTCATGTTCCTCCAAGCAACAAGAAGGCCAAGGTTAGTAACAATAACAACAGTGGCTGGAAAGGAAAGAAGAACGACTATCCTTCTTCTTCCGAAAACACCTACTCTAGTAATAATATTGGTACTTTTGACCTTAATGTAGTCTTAGCCATGGATAATCAAGGATCTAAAAGTAAATCCAAAAGAGAGCTCACACCCATTGGAATGACCTATGACGTTGCTTTCAATCGTATCTATAGTCAAATATTAATCAAACCTATTAGCCCTACTAAAGATCCTACGCAAGAAAAGCGATCTTCGAGACGGAATCCCAACTCCTATTGCAAATACCATCAAGGAAACGGTCATACCAAGGATGAATGTTAAAAATTTAAAAATATCATTCAAGCTCTCATAGAAGCAAATAAGATTCCATTGCCTCTGTGTAGCAAGAAGACCGAGTGATGATAGAGCAAACGACACGAGGCGAGCTTCAGCAACAAGATTTCATGACCTCTTTTTTCTATTTCTTTTTCATTCTTCCTTTCCCAAATAAGTTTAGCATAGGCACCTTTTATTTTCCTTAAATATTATTTTGTAGTTTTTTCTTTTTACCTTTTAATAAAATGAGCATTTATTTTCTTGCATATGATCATTTCATTAAATCGCAAAAAAAATAATAAAAATAAAAATAATAAAAAAATAAAAATTCCATGTCAAACTAAGCACAAGGTATATCAATGATTTGAGGCACCTCTTGTAGCCATATCATATCTCCTTTCACCATTTCAAATATAAAATCCTTTCTAAATACACCACTTTGAGCCTCGCCTAACGATAGGCCTTTCTTTTTTCAACCCACATCTACCTAACCTTGGGATAGGATAGTGTGCAATTTATGCATTTTCCAAAAGTTTGAGTGATTTTATAAAAAAATCAAAAGAATAAAATATCAATAAAAGTGTGCAAAAAGGCAAGTGTTCTAATGTCTTTGAGCCTTTATCCCCTTCTTCTTCAAACCTTTAGCCTAACCACGTTGCAACCCTTCAAAAGTCCTTTTTGAGTTATACACACACTTGTGCGAGGTTCGACTAGGGCTACGTTCGGTCTGATTCCTAACGGATACGTAGGCAACCTCACATTGAGGTGCGTCCGTAATAAAAATGCATTCATAGTTGCTTTCATAATTGATCATATCAAGGAATTTTCTATGCTCATCGCTATCCATTTAGAGCTAGACTTGGGGGCTTGATCCTTACATTATTAGCCTACCTAGCTTAAGAGTCACCACCATTTGACTCTTTTCATTATATTTTTCCACACTTAGCCCTTGCGGCCTAACCTTAGTGTCACTTTCACACATTGCACAGATACTTGACCAAATAATTTTCCCCTTAGGAAACCTTTGTCATGAAGTTTAACAAGGTGTTGAAGCATACTTTGTCATCTCAAAATCACTCATTGTCATAACCACCTTTGCATCACAAAGTATGAAGTGCTTACCCTCTATGCTTAAGCTACCTACATACTTTCATTATTAAGTCAACTAGGATAGCCTAAAATGAATTTGCATCTTGAGAGACAACATCAAACGCATATATTTGGCTAAGCTCATTCAACATGCACCTTAAAAAACTTCTTCCTTTTTGTGTCTTTCTTTTTCAGGAGAAAGTCGGTACCCTCAAAAAAAATGAGGGAATTTTTTTCCTTTTTTTTTGCATTTTTTTAGTCATGCAGTCACACTATAATGCACACACGAGTCATGTACATTGAATCTTGTGATGTCATATCATCTTAAATTTATTCTAACATATGAGTCAAGCACTTTGAGTCGAGTCATGACTAGTCGTATGTGTTAAAGATACATTAAGTCTTAATTAAGCCTTAGGACAGTCCTAAGATAATTACAAAGATGAGCAAAGTCTTATAGTCCAAAATATAAATACAGGTACAATCCAAAGAGCAAACGAGAAAGAAAATTTTAGAAAAACCGCGAATATAAATGCATGAGATTCTTCTACGGATAAGAGGAGGTTAAGTAAAACTTACAAATTACAGATGAAGACCTTTAATTTAAGCAGATTTGGTTGAAAGGAACATAACCAAGTTAAGGGTTTAGAGTAAAACCAGGCAATGAACAACAGTAGCATAAGGAGACGGGTTTATTCAAAAATCTTGAATACAACGCCATACGACAAAATTGTTCTGGCGACAAGCTAAATGTTAAGGGACAACGTCTTCAAGTAGGCCCTGGTGTGGCGACAAAGTGTGTGGCCCCGTAAAATGGTTATGTAGACCTTGTGTAGCAGTTTAGGTTCCTTGGTACACCAGTTAGCCCCTCTAAGCTACTTGACATGATTTAGAAATTGGCCTGATTACAATCACATAATGTGATCAACCTGATAAACGATCGCCTCACTTAGCTTAAAGCGCCTAAACATTGGCTCATCGCAAAGGCACCGACATAATGGTTCACAAACAGCAGAGGCACCGACATAATGGTTCACAAGCAACAAAAAGCGCCGATGTACTGGAATAGCAGAAGCAAAGTTCAAGCAACCTTTTAAGGATCGACAAGCGTTTGTCTTTGGTAATTTTCTTCGGAATATTATTGCAACAAATAAGGATAACTTCAAGCAAAGATGTCTTAGACAACGTTCCCTAGCTTGCGAAGGGTTGTCACGAACAACTAAGGATGACTTCAAGAAAAGATGTCTTTGACAGCGTTCCCTAGCTTGCGTAGGGTTGTCACAAACAACTGGAGGTGATTTCAAGCGAAGTTATCTTTGATCATGTTTCCTGGCTTGCGGAAGATGGTCACATAGCGGTAAAAGATTGTTTCAAGCGAAGCAATCTTCGATAGTATTCTCTGGCTTGCAGAAGACTATCACAGCTGAAATTAGAGGTTGTTACAAGCGTAGCAGTCTTCAGAGGGTATCCCCTTGCTTGAGGAAGATCAACAACACAGCAGGATAGCGTTCCCTAGCTTGTGGAAGGTTGTCACAACACTAAATGCAACAAATCGGTTACTTCCAAAGATGCGTGCTTGACGGTGCAAGATACGCGTTTCTTAAATCTTTATATGTTTTAACTAACGCTAGTTTGCAGGTATCGGCGTTACAAGAATGATTTGGGATCGCAGAACGTTATGAATCATTCTCCGTCCCTATCGCTACTTTGACTTTTGTATTCGAAACATAAGTTTCTTCAAACATAGTCAAAGTGGGGGCTTCTGTAGACACCCATTTGTGTCTCCCCAAAACAAAACCTGATGATGAATACCTTTCACATAGAATCATAATCGAATGAAGTGAAAGTGTGGAAGGTCTAATGTTGTGGTTAGTTTTATTAGAAAATCTTTCTTCCTGTTTTTGAAAACCTGCTCTATTTTAGGAAAATAGCCAATTCAGTTTAGTTTGGTCCATAACAAGGGTCCAATAATGGTGTAGTTGGATTAGAATCGAAAAGAGCTTTCCAACAATATATTATAAGCCCAATTCCGATGAATAATAAGGATGTTATGGCCAAAATACTAAACTGGACCCGATTTGGTTCTTATATGCGGCCCAATGATCTAGAGGAGGGCTTATTATTGATTTATCATTCCTAATGCGATAAGGATTGATTATAGTCTTCTAGAATCTTCTAGAAGGTTCTCTTGAATCCTATTGGGATTAGGGTTGATAATTATGTTTTATGAGTTTTATTTGGAATAAAAGAAGTGTTTTAAATATAATTACGATTTTAACCTTCGTACGGATTTTACGACTTGATTTTATCAAAAATTAGATTCCGTGTTGAAAACGCGTGGAAAACCTTCAACATCGCCAAACGACAGTTTCGTCACATGGCCACAAAGCATGTCGCCTAGCGACGAGCCCTGTCGATGGCGACAAAAGCGTGTCTTATTCCTTTTCGAACTCTAATTTGTTTTTTACTAATTTCAGACTATTTTCTTATAAATAGGGTCCCTGGACCTCTGATTTTCAATAACCAGAACTCACTAATTCTTCTCTCTCCCTCTCTAAGCTAAAGCTTTTTCTCTCACCCTCTTTTTAGCCTAGCCTTTTACAAACACAATTCCTCATACATAAGCTCTAGACACACCTATCCAAGTTTAAAGTTGCCTTTGCCCTAGACATGAAACGTTGGTAATTTATGAGGGTTTGGTCTCAAATCCAGTTTAAACTTTTAATCTCTTTATATCAATTATTTAATTTAATTGTTTAATTTTTATTATTTTCCTTGAAGTTACTAACGTGTGTATTTTGTTATTAGAATGAGGGACGAGGCATCCAAGTAAGTAATTTAATTGTTTAATGATCAAGCTTAGATTGTTATTTTGATACCTAGTATCATGTTTAAGATTAATTGAATTTCTAATATCAAGTATGATTAAAAGAATGCCTCCTATTTTATTTCCTAATATTATGTTAGTATCATGTTAGGGTAAAAGCTTTAATTTTCATATGTTTAGTGACATGCATATGCTAGGGTTTTTTATTAATCTTGTTAGTATCATGTCTAGGATCTTGCTATTAATATTTTGCTTTAACATGATTATAATTATTATTATGATTTATGATTATTATGATTATTATTTTTGGTTATTATGTTGCTTGATATATATTTATTTTTATTGCTTGATCACGCCTTTTATGCATTGTTAAAGGGAATTTGTACTTGTAATCATGCTTAATATGATAATTAATATTCTTGTTTAGGGTTAATATGATTGTGTAGACACCTAAAAATGTCTCCCTAAAACCAAACCCGATGATAAACAACCTTTCACCGCAACTATTGGTCGAGTTTAGTATTTAATCCCGAGAGTGCTTAAAAAATCGTATTTTATTAAATTCATATTTTTGAACAGTCCATGGATTAGTCTTGATGTCTAGTAAAAGCATAGTTTTAATTTCAGCCCAAACTTATTAATTAATTTTAAGCCCAAACCTTTTTTATTTTATTGTTTTATTATTTATTTTTGGCTCAAACCTTTTATTTTATTTTTATTTAATTATTTTTTATTATTTTAGCCCGAATAATAAAAAGTCAGAAAAGGCATAAAATTATCAATCGGCACTTAAAATGCCGAAGGAAATTAGGTTTAAAAATGTATTTAGACGAAAAAACGGGCGAGAATTTCCCGCGCCACGGCAGGTACCTACCGTGTCACGGGAATCCTTCCCGTCTGACGGTGGGATTTCCCGTGACACGGGAGGTCTGCCGTGACACGGGACATTCCGTGTCTTTTCCGCATAAACCCTTGACGCGTTTTCTATCCCATTTTCTGAAAATTTCCCGCGTAACGCCAAAAGTGTACCGTGTCACGGGAAAGAGTGTCGTCTGACGGTGGAGCTTCCCATGTCACGGTACAGGTTGACCGTGTCACGGGATACTTTTGTAGGGTTTTTATCATTTTAGAGTTTCGTGTGCTCCCTCAGCACATTTTCCCTATAAATACCCCCTCATTTCTGATGAACGGGGCACCAATAATCATTCTCTCTCACCTTAAACCAAAAATCATTCTCTTCTCCCTTTTTAACCTAATTTCTAGCCTCCTTATTCTTCCATAATAATTCCCCTAAGCACTCCAAGGAGTCTATACTTAACCCGAGGTTCCGTCCTTAAACCAAGGCGTGAAAGGTACAAATAATTGAGGGTTTGGACCAAATCAACTCTACTTTTTATTTAATTTAATTTAATTTTCATTTACTTTGTATTTTCATTGAAGTTATTAACAGTTTATTCATGATGTAGCAATTCAAAGGAACGCGCAGAATGTGAGTAATTAATCAATTTAATTACTCTTATTTTATTTTAATATTGCTAGTATCATGATTAGGGTTATTTTATATTTGATTTGACTAACGCTATTATTGTTAAATTGCTTCCAATATTAATGTTTATTCTATTATTATTTATTGATCACTATATTGCATGTTTAAAGGGAATATGTTATTGAAAATCACGACTAATAAAATAATTTGGACAACCGGTGTAGGATCCTTTTAATCTTATTATTAATTGAAGTGATCACAATATTTTAGAATTATGTGTGCATTAATATTAAACCAATTTAGTTAAATAATAGTTTGGAGCAAATTGAATTATTGTTTATATGCCTTTGAGATCACAGGAATACTTTTCACTATAAGAATCGAGTAGAGGCCAATACGGGCGAATGTGACTCCATGTCTCACTTCGTACCATCATCCCCGATCCTCCTTTCGTGGTTCCGAACCATATGGAGTTAGTAATCTCATGGATTATGAATGGGGTGTAACCTTCACGGGTCAATCGTTGTTGCCTTTGTTGTCCCTTTATCGTGGTTGCCTTTTATGATCCGTGAACGGTTTACAAGTTCCTTAAAAACTTGTTGGCGGCTCCCTACTTTCCTTGTCCCTAATCGTATTATGTCAATTCCTACTTCCTATGAGTTCCAAGAATATTCACGACATGCTTTTAACGTAGGCGCACTTCGAGCGACGCCTATAATTTGGCGACTCCACTGGGGAGGATTCTTAATTATTTATCGATTTGAGTGATCGGTATTTAATTAAGATGAGAGGATGAGACTTGAAAGATTCTTGAAAAAATATTCCTGTGATTAATTTGGCATTTTTGCATCTGCATAGATGTTTTAACGTCGCGTTCAGGTCTGTCCCGTCAGACGGTGCACTTTACTGTGACACGGGAATTTTCGCCGTGTCACGGCAGTCCTAAATCATTCCGGTGGCTTATTTTCTTTCCTCACAGTCGACTTCCTTCGATTTTTCTGAAAAAACGTATGTGTTCTACATACGTCTTAGCCCCGGGGGATTTAAGCTCTATCAACCCAAAAACGCTTATGGCAATAAGGGTTCATCCGAGTTATTAAATCCACCCAAACCATGGAGTCGAGTTCGATTTCATCACGAACTCGCGGAGCTGCCCGTTGGCATACACCCTCAAGGGAGGTTGCCTTGCTAACGCGTCCAAACTCTTAACCATGGTACCCTATTGACACCAAATAAACTTGACCATAGTCGAACATAGAACTTGACCTTAGGTTGCGAACTATTCTTTGCATCATTGTGCCTACATGTTTTATATTTGGTCGTTTTGATCCTAACCTTAACGATCTTTCTTTGTCTATGGTGGATTATTTTATGACTAACGATTGTCAATGGACCGTACTCACTTAGTAATTAGCAAAAATAAAAAAATAAAAAAATAATAAAAAAAAAAAATTGTCGTGGCACGGTACAGTGCACCGTCTGACGGTGTGCCGTATCGTGGAACGAGAATGTCCACCGTGGCACGGGAAAGTTCACCGTGCCACGGCAATTTCCACCATGACACGGTGGATTTTCTAAAAAAAAAAAAAAAAAAAAAAAAAAAAAAAAAAACATGTAAAATATTTCCGTGACTATCCCGTCTGACAGGAGAAGTTCCCGTGTCACGGCAAAAAAAAAAAAACATAAAAAATATTCCCGTGACACGGGATTTTTTCCCGTCTGACGGGAGAAGTTCCGTGTCACGGCAACAAAAAAAAAAAAAAAAAAATCTCGTGCCACGTCAGCATCTACCGTGGCACGGGAATGGCTGCCGCGCCACGGGAAACTCTACTATGTCACGGCAAATTTCCACAGTGACACGGTGGAATTTAAAAAAAAAAGTAAAAAAGTAAAAAAAAAAATAAATAAAAAAACATCAGTAAAGTCTTCTGTGTTAATTTGGTCCTCGCGTCAGTCATTTTGGTTATTGTTCACATGTCTAGCCATACGATCATACCACGAGTCTTATCACTTAGTCACTCACGAGTCAAGTATAGTCCACACACTTTCTTTATGTTCCGACTCGAGTCGTGCACCAGGTCGTTTATGATCGTATATTAGGTTCATGCACCCTTTTTTCGTCATAATAAAAAATGAGTGGAGTTTTCTCACCTGTTTTCAAATGTCTATTTTTTTCCTATCTTGAGCAATGAGTCAAACAATTAAGTGAATTATTTTATTTCACAGTACTTGGTCAAGGAACAGGGATAAATCAATATAGTTCAAGCCACTACCGTAACAATCTCTCAGATCTAATAGGCGTTCAAAGAGAACTTTGTCATCTCCGTTACTCATCACCTTTCAATGGCCACTAAAGAAGACATTGAGAACATCAACAAATCCATTGAGGCACTGTCTTCCACGATGCAAACCCTTACCACTAGGGTCACTACCATGGAACAAAACAAGGTCACTGTTTTCACCCTTGACAAACTGAAGGAACAAATGAGTTAGATCTCTGAGGATTTCACTTATGTGGAATGGCCTCCCACTCCTTTGGATGTGAAAGATAGACTCCCTGAAAAGTTCTCCACTGCTGATATTCCAAAGTTCAAGCCTACTGACAATCCAATATTCCATTTGAAGGCGTTCTCTGCAACCATGGCTCTTAAGGGATTGGACGTAACACTCTTCCCTACGGTGTTCCCTCTCTCCTTAGAACATGCTTGCCAACAATGGTTTTATTCCTTAGATGCCAAGCATACTGCAACTTGGCAAGATGTCATTGAAAGTTTCATGAATCGTTACAAGTGTAACATTCAAACTAAAACTTCTGAACATGAACTCTGCATTCTCAAACAGAAAGAGAATGAAGGCTTCACCGCTTACCTGAACAGGTGGAGGGAAACAGCTTCACTCTTGGTAGATCCCCCCAAAGAAAGAGAGATGGCTCGCCTCTTTATTCAAAATCTGACTTATAAATATAGGGAACATCTCAAATTTCTTCCACTTAACACTTTCGAAGCTGTATACGACATCGGCATCAATATCGAGGATGAGCTAATAAAGACTGCAGGTAGTAACAATAATAACACTTGGAAAAACAAGAAGAACGACCATCCTTCTTCTTCGTCTTCTAAGCACGAAAATACTACCAACAATATAAGCCAAGTTGATCTCAATGAAGTGTTAGCTCTTGATACTCCATTGCCCAAGAAGAAAAGAACTTACACTCCTTTAGGAATGACTTATGATGCGGCCTTTGATCGCCTTTACAGTTAAGGCTTGATCACACCTATTGGGCCATTTCCATAGCCAAAACCTGAAGAAAGGAGCGCCAAATGCAATCCCAATGCCCATTGCAAGTACCATCAAGGAAGGGGCCACACTACGGAGCAATGTTGGAATTTGAAGGACGTCATTCAAGACTTGATGGATGCAAATAAACTTCCCGTCCCTCCAGGCGGCAAGAAGTAATGAATACAAGGCACACAGATCCTTCGTGCAAGATTTCATGCTTTTTTTTTATTCTTTTGTTTCAACCCTCTCCCCCAGTAAGTCTAGCATAGGTTCCCGTTATCCATGTGTACTGTCTATGTGTCAT
The DNA here is from genome assembly GCA_024500155.1 of Chenopodium formosanum. Lineage (NCBI taxonomy): Eukaryota > Viridiplantae > Streptophyta > Magnoliopsida > Caryophyllales > Amaranthaceae > Chenopodium > Chenopodium formosanum. The sequence goes on from CM044880.1 coordinate 25,469,516, forward strand.
ATTTCTTACCTTTTCCATCAATGAGCATTCCTTTACTTTGCAATCGATCATCGAATTCATTTGCAAAAAAAAAAAAAAAAAAAAAAAAAAAAAAAAAAAAAAAAAACAATTACCAAACTAAACCCAAGGTACACCTATGACTTGAGGCACCTTTGCAATCATGTCATTCCCTGTTAACCGTTCAATTACATTTCATTTCTTCATCAACCATTTTGAGCCTCGTCTAACGTTTTGCCTTCATTTCTTCAACCCACATTCACTTAACCCTGGGATTGGAAGATGTGTAATTGTATAACATTCAAAAAGCAAGTAAAAAAAAAAAAAGCAAGCAGCAAAGCAACAATAAAACAATGTCTAAAGGCAAGTGTTCCAATGTCTTTGATATGAACACGTCTCAAATTACGTCTCTCATCGAGTGCTCGGTACCGTGCCTGAGAAACATGAATGCTAAGTGAGTGATGGACCGCATGATCTGAGATTGCCTACATTGATTCAAAACAATAAAAAAAATTAAAAAAAAAGTTCAAAGCAAAAAAAAAAAAAAAAATATGTTGAAAATAAACTTGCAAAATTCAAAATTTTCAAATACACAATTGCATATCTTGGGGATTCTCTCGGGTCTTGAGCCTTTTACCCCTTTCTTCCTTAAACCATCAACTTAACCACATTACAACCCTTGAAAGACCTCTTTGAGGTGTACATACACTTGTGCAAAGTTCGGTTAGAGCTACGTTCGGCCTAATTCCTAACGGATACGTAGGCAACCTCACATCGAAGTGCGGCCACATTCATATTCATATCCATGCATGATCGAGTCAAAGAATATCCAATGCTTATCCCTACCCATTTAGAGCTAGACTTTGGGGCTCGAACCCAAATCACATTAGCTTACCCAGCCTGAAGAGTCATCATCTTTAACTCTTCTCACATCTCTTTCCATCGCTATAACCCTTGCAGCCAGCCTTAGTATCACATTCACACACTTCACTCACACATCCATATCCATCATCCTTCCCTTTAAGATCCCTTTATCATGAAATCTTGTTTCAACACTGTGCATGTTTCATCATATTTAAAGACAACATTCAGTAGAAGAAACATTGTATACTTGCTTAGCTTCCTAACCTGAGCAATATTCATTGTTTCATGCATCGCATAATGTGCTGAGAAACATTTATATATCACTGATGTTTAATCATACAAAGCATATCGTGCTTAGCTCCTTGACCTAAGTAACGTTCATTATGCAATAATCACTATAAGTGCTTAGCTTCCAGACCTAAGTGACGTTCAAAATCGCTTCTTTACACCATATATGATGCTTAGCTTCATGACTTAAGTTCATTCAGCTATCGTGTCACATGATGTAATTTTCCTTAGCCTCCTGGCCTAAGAACATGCATCATGCATACATTATTTTCAGGACAAGCAATTCAATCTATACGATTCATTTCGTCTTGCTCAAGGAGGAAGTTCAAAACTTCTTTCCTTTTTCATTATTTTATTTTGGGGAAGTTCAAAAACTTTTTCCAAGTTTTCATCGAAGGAACTTTGAAAATAAAAGTTCAGTTCTCACATCTTTCTTTTTTGGGAGAAAGTCGGTACCCTCCACTCATGACAAAAATTGACGGAAAATTTTTGCTTTTGCATCTTCGTTTGCTTGTGTCTGCACACACACATATACACACACACACACACTCACAAGTCATACACATGTCATGTCACATCAAGTCAAACTTGGTAAAGTTAGTGGTCAAGTCAATCACAGTATGTGCGAGTCCATTGGCAAATTTATTTTTGCAGGTCTTATCTACAGCCCACATCTGGGGACACGCGGACCACCATCATTTCATGGCGCAAGGTTCTCGATACACAGAGACTTGCAATCTCATCATCTTTCGAATTTCCTCAAGCATGGAAAGTATTATCCGGTGGATTTTTCTTCAAGTATAGAAAACCGCCAAATCGGCTTTCCTCAAGCATGGAAGGCATTATCTGTGGAATTCTTCAAGCATAGAATGACACCATATTCATCAGTCAGCTTTCCTCAGGCTTGGAAAGCGTTATCGGTGGATTTTCTTCAAGTATAGAAAACCGCCAAGTCGGCTTTCCTCAAGCTTGGAAAGCGTTACCGGTGGATTTTTCTTCAAGTATAGAAAACCGCCAAATCGGCTTTCCTCAAGCATGGAAGGCATTATTGGTGGAATTCTTCAAGCATAGAATGACACCATATTCATCAGTCGGCTTTCCTCAGGCTTGGAAAGCGTTATCGGTGGATTTTCTTCAAGTATAGAAAACCGCCAAGTCAGCTTTCCTTAAGCTTGGAAAGCGTTATCAGTGGATTTTTCTTCAAGTATAGAAAACCGCCAACTCGGCTTTCCTCAAGCATGGAAAGCATCATCGGTGGATTTCTTCAAGCATAGAATGACACCAAATTCATACGTTGACTTTCCTCAAGCATGGAAAGTATTATCCGGTAGGTTTCTTCAGGCTTAGAAAACTACCAAACACCTCAATCGGCTTTCCTCGGGCATGGAAAGCGTTTCAACAAGACGTCATCCGGTGGATTCCTTCAAGTATAGGAAGCTACCAAGCTCATTTGCCACCAATACACTAGTGTTAGATAAGCATTCTATCCCTTCACTCTTTTATCTGTGGAATTAACATTTTTCTGCAGGTATCGGCGTATACAGAATGATTTAGGATCGGCTACTTAGACTATCGTTTTCGAAATTGACGTTTCTACAAACTCAGTCAAAGTGGGGGCTTCTGTAGACACCTAAGAATGTCTCCCCAAAAACAAACCCGATGATGAACAACCTTTCACCGCCACTATTGGTCGGGTTTAGTATTTAATCCCGAGAGTGCTTAAAAAATCGTATTTTATTAAATTCATATTTTTGAACAGTCCATGGATTAGTCTTGATGTCTAGTAAAAGCATGGTTTTAATTTCAGCCCAAACTTATTAATTAATTTTAAGCCCAAATCTTTTTTATTTTATTGTTTTATTATTTATTTTTGGCCCAAACCTTTTATTTTATTTTTATTTAATTATTTTCTTATTTTAGCCCGAATAATAAAAAGTCAGAAAAGGCCCGAAATTATCAATCGGCACTTGAAATGCCGAAGGAAATTAGGTTTAAAAATATATTTAGACGGAAAAACGGGCAAGAATTTCCCGTGCCTCGCCAGGTACCTACCGTGTCACGGGAATCCTTCCCATCTGATGGTGGGATTTCCCGTGACACGGGAGGTCTGTCGTGACACGGGACATTCCGTATCTTTTCCGCGTAAACCCTTGACGCGTTTTCTATCCCGTTTTCTGAAAATTTCCCGCGTCACGCCAAAAGTGTACCGTGTCACGGGAAAGAGTGTCGTTTGACGGTGGAGCTTCCCGTGTCACGGTACAGGTTGATCGTGTCACGGGATACTATTTTAGGGTTTTTATCATTTTAGGGTTTCGTGTGCTCCCTCAGCAAGTTTTTCCCTATAAATACCCCCTCATTTCTGATGAACGGGGCACCAATAACCATTCTCTCTCACCTTACACCAAAAATCATTCTCTTCTCCCTCTTTAACCTAATTTCTAGCCTCCTTATTCTTCCATAATAATTCCCCTAAGCACTCCAAGGAGTCTATACTTAACCCGAGGTTCCGTCCTTAAACCAAGGCGTGAAAGGTACAAATAACTGAGGGTTTGGACCAAATCAACTCTACCTTTTATTTAATTTAATTTAATTTTCATTTACTTTGTATTTTCATTGAAAGTACTAATAGTTTATTCATGATGTAGCAATTCAAAGGAACGCGCATAATGTGAGTAATTAATCAATTTAATTACTCTTATTTTATTTTAATATTGATAGTATCATGATTAGGGTTATTTTATATTTGATTTGACTAACGCTATTATTGTTAAATTGCTTCTAATATTAATTTTTATTCTATTATTATTTATTGATCACTATATTGCATGTTTAAAGGGAATATGTAATTGAAAATCATGACTAATAAGATAATTTGGACAACCGGTTTAGGATCCTTTTAATCTTATTATTAATTGAAGTGATCACAATATTTTAGAATTATGTGTGCATTAATATTAAACCAATTTAGTTAAATAATAGTTTGGAGCGAATTGAATTATTTTTTGTATGCCTTTGAGATCACAAGAATACTTTTCACTATAAGAATCGAGTAGAGGCCAATATGGGCGAATGTGACTCCATGACTCACTTCGTACCATCATCCCCCATCCTCCTTTCGTGGTTCCGAACCATATGGAGTTAGTAATCTCATGGATTATGAATGGGGTGTAACCTCCACGGGTCAATCGTTGTTGCCTTCGTTGTCCCTTTATCGTGGTTGCCTTTTATGATCCGTGAAGGGTTTACAAGTTCCTTAAAAACTTGTTGGCGGCTCCCTACTTTCCTTGTCCCTAATCGTATTATGTCAATTCCTCTTTCCTATGAGTGCCAAGCATATTCACAACATGCTTTTAACGTAGGCGCACTTCGAGCGACGCCTACAGATTGTAATTCAAGTGATCGCCAATAATAGATTTATTTGTGCATTAATATTCAACCAACATACATAAACAGGTTTAGGGTAAACTTATTGATTGCATGTTAGTCAAAAAGCGCACATGAATACAAGTAGAATTAAGTAGAGGCCTATTTTATAGGGCGAGTTCTTTCTCTTTTAGATTGGATTCATACCATCATCCCCGAACACTAGTCATGGTTCCAGACCTTTTAGAGTTAACAATCTTTTGGATCATTAAGGGGTGTAACCTTCACCCTGTGAACGGTTTACAAGTTCCTAAAACTTGTTGGCGACTCTTTTGCTCTAGCTTCCTTCCCTTTGGACGCCACCATGCTTGAAATATTCCCTACATGATTCTTTACTCATAATTCTCAAACACGAGACTGAACCATCTAGGGAGGACTAAGGCATCTTTTCGGGGTGATAATTTTTCTTTTCTAGGATAATCTTCTTTATTTTTAGTTCATTGGGTTTACATTTGCCTTCTTGCTAACCATTAGAGCCTTTTCCTTTCTTTTTAAGCCTCATCTTTAGAACTTTGAGCCTTTTGTTTCTTTTTGTTTCATTTTTGGTTTTGTAATGCAAATGATCATGTTCTTGGAGTTTGTGTTATATGAGTTTGGATATTGGTTCCTGTGTAAGGAAGCTTATGTTTTGTGTATATTTTGTGAATAATGGCAAATTGATGATGGAAAAAGCCGCCCAAAGTTAAAAAAAGGCAAGGACATAATAAATGCTAATTTGAAAAAGTCGTCCAAAGTTAAAAGAGGCGAGGACAATTGCTTTGAAAAAATGAAAACAACAAAAAAAGTGAAAATGAGAAAATTCCAAAATATTTTGATGTGAATTATTCTCCCTATCTAAGAATTGAGGACAATGCTTCATTTAAGCTTGGGGGAAAAGCGTTTACGCTTTTTGTATATATGTTTGTGACTATAGCTTTGAATAAGCTTGGGGGCGTTAGTTTGTTTTTGTTTGGTGAATAATTGATTGTGATTCTAAGAATGGTGCCTTCTTTGCTTCACTATTAGGGATACCACCAATTTTTTAAATTTTAGCCTACCCTCAACCTTTTTCCTTTACGTTACAACCATTGGGAAAGACCTTTTGACCTAGAGGTTGAGTCACATATCGAGGGATGGAATTATGAGTTAAATCCTAAGGAAAGGGGATGCAAAGTCAAGATGTCGAGATACCTCAAATCTATTTGTATTTCCGGTTCCTTTGAGAAACTATAGAGACACTCACTAAAAGTAGATTTGAAGCTAATTGGGAGAATGTGCTAAAATGTTTTTAGATGAAAGTGAATTGTGTTCCGTTAGTTCTCTATGCTTACCATATCTTATGTTTTAATCAACCTTAGTTATCTTAGAACGTACACTGCTTTACTTGTTCAGAAAGATTTGCATTCACTTGTGCTTGTATATTTGGAAAAAACCTTTCATGAACATTTGTTTGCTTTTTTTAATTTTTTATTTTGGTTTCTTTTTCATGCTTTGCCTTGTTTGTATTATTATAAGAGTTAAAGGTTAATCTCTTAGAAAACCTATACGAGAGCATCACTCGTCCTCTATGGCGATCTAGGGTATTAAATGGCTTGTCTTTAGTTGCTAAAATTGATCGTGATACCTACGAAATTGAGTTCGTGTATATTCTTGTCTCCTCTCTTCTTTTTGTTTGTTTAAATAAGCTCATCATTTCTCCCTTAGTTTTGTTTTGCTTGAGGACGAGCAAAAGGTAAGCTTGGAGGTATTTGAAGGGTGTCATAAATGGCACCAATTTGATGAGAATTTAGGTTGTTTTCTTCCACTTTTCATAGCTTTCATGCTCAATAAATGCCTAGTTTTATACATTTCGTCTTGGTTTTACCTTTCCTTTCTTATTTTGTAGCTTTTGTGCATTTTGACAGTTTTTCTACTCATTTCTCCTTAATTTGTTCTATTTTTGTGGTTGCAGGTATTATACAAGGTCCGGGTCTTGATATTGGTGATTTACTATGGTGGAAAATGCTTTTGGAGCAAGTTCATGGCAATTGGAAAGCTCAAGATGCAAGAAAGTGGATTCTCCAAGTTCTAGCTCTTGCGCTCTCAAGTCGTGCTCTCATGAAGATGGGGTGTTAAACCCACAATCAAGTGCTTTTTGGGACTTCCACTCTTAGTGTTCATCATCATCATTGTTCCGTGTTCATTCGAACACCTTAGCGAACGCACAAAGCCGCGAGAAAGAACGAAGAAACCCAGTTCAGCGCGGGCGTGCCTCTTTGCCCGTGCAACCGCGCATTCCAAGGTATCCGTCTTGCTGGATTTTTGTTTGCGCCACCTGCATATATCTTTGTAACCCGATATTTGGGGAAAAAGTTTTAGAGCAAGTTTCATTTTAGATTTTGATCATAATTAATTTTAGAAAAAGTCTACATTGATACGGACCATTGATTTGTAGCTTACAATTGTTGATTAAGCTTGATTAGTGATGCTCCTAGTTAGAGTACGTCTCTCGTAGTTGGCGCTAGTTTTACCTCTAGAAGATAGCTTGTTGACTCTTTTGATAGAGCTTGCCATTAGTCTGCACAACCATTGACTTGCATGTATTTCCGAGTTGCTACAATTTTTATGATTACTTGTTGATCCCCGTTCCTAGTGCTTTATTTGTTTGGTTTCTTTATTTAGTAGTTGGTTAGTGTTCTCTCTTTATCTTTGTCTTCGACCTAGCTCTCGCGCATAAGTAAAAGCACTTGAACATTACCGTTCCTTTGGGTTTGACACTTTACTTGCCTCTATACTAGTATTTAGGTTGGTTAAGTGTTTATAAATTTAGTTTGACCAAGGAAGGATTAGTTTTAACGACCTAGTTCCAGCCCTCGTCAAGATGCAAGGGCATGCTGGCCAAGAGTGCTAGCAACAGCCCACGGCTTCAGTAGCACGCACCCACGTGCTGGGCCTGCTAGCCGTGGGTGGTAGCAAGCCATAGCAGCCCACTTAGGGTGCCTTGGTGCCCAAGTGGGATTGCCATGTGGCGCGGCTTCATTTGGTGTCTATGGTGTGTGTTGGTCGATTTTTAGAGAGGGGGTGGGGAGCAAGTTTGGTCTCTCCCCCCTTCCCCTAATGGTCCTCACCTAACCTCTCATGTGAACTTGACACTTGTAGATTTATTAGTAGCTTGATTATTTATTTAAAATATAATGGAAAAATTAAAATCTCCCACATGGAAAGATGATGGGAAATTTGTGAGCCTTTGCTTATAAATACCAACCTAGGGGTTGGGAATTTTTCACTTGAGTAAGTGTTGAAAAAGGCATCACAATGTGAAAACCATTGAACACTAATTACTCGGGTTTTGAGGTTGGGCCTTGCTAACACAAAGGCAATAGACCGAGTTCGGTGCTCGCGTTGTGGGTGAACTTCAAAGGAGGTCTCCGTGTGAGCGGAGCTAAAGGGATTTTGAAGTAAGAGCTCAATTAAGTGAGCGAACCACGCTACAAAGGTAATAATCTTTTACTTAGTCTTAATAATTTTAATTATGCATTATGGTTATAATTATTGTGAGTTTGGTTTAGGGGTCGAGTTGCTTTCCACGGTGGATCGGACTCACCAAAACCCAACAGCTGTCGCACGGCGACACAGCCATCGCATTGCGTTGGCACTATTTTCTCGGCGTTGATTCCTACATGCCTCACCAGTATTTTGTTCTTTGAATTTTCCAATTTTTCGCAGCGTTATTTCGATCCAAGGTATGAAAGATATTTCCCTAATTTCCTACGTGTAAAAATCCTATGTTTTGACGCATTACGGTGGTCTATGAAATGCGGACCTTTTATGCATATGACAATAACGTCAATCAAATTACGCACATGAATATATAAAACTTTGTGAGTCTCATCCACTCATTCTAAATTATTGCCAAAAAAAAATTTAGGAATTAAAATACAAATCGTGCCTCTGGAGTCTTCAAAAAACTGTAGGGAATATTTCAAGCATCCCACGCTTGAGCCCCACTGTGATCATACACTTAAGTATGGTGGCATCCAAAGGGAAGGAAGCAAGAGTAAAAGAGTCTCCAACAAGTTTTAGGAACTTGTAAACCATTCACGGGGTGAAGGTTACACCCCTTCACGATCCATGAGATTTCTAACTCCATAGTGGTCTGGAACCATAACTAGATATTCGGGGACGAAGGTACAAATCCAACCTAAAAGAGGTTGAAATTTCCCTAAAAATAGGCCTCTACTTTTTTCTTCTCATATTCATGTGCGATTTATGACTAACATACAATCAATATATTAATCCATAACTTGTTTAATCTATATTGGTTGTATATTAATGCACAAACAAATCTACTATTGGCAATCACTTGAATTATAATCATATTAGCCTAAACAAGATTATTAATTATCTTATTAAGAGTTATTACAAGTACAAATTCCTTTTAAACCTACAAGAGAGGGCGTGACCAAACAATAATAATAAATATCATATCAAGCAACATAGTAATAATGATATTGCAAATCATCATCCTAAAAATATTCAATCTCAATAAAGCATATTAAATATTAGCAAGATCCTAGGCATGATACTTACAAGATTAATAACAAATCCTAGCATGTCACTAAACATTAAAAATCAAATATTTATCCTTAACACGATACTAACATGATAGAAGAAATAGGAAGCAACCTAAGCATGATACAAGAAAGCATGAAAAGACATCCTAACATGATACTAGGAATTAATATAATATCAACATGCTTTCTAAAGAAATAAAACTATTAAAACAACTTACTTTATTGTCTCGTATCTCTTTCTATCAAAACATTACACACGTTAGTAACTTCAACAAAAATATTTAATCAAACAATTAAATTAAATAAGTAAAACAGGGACTTGGGACTAAAGCCTCATATATTATCAACCTTTCATGTCTAGGGCGAAAGCAACTTTGAACTTGGCTAGGTGTGTCTAAAACTCGTGAATGCAGTATATTTTTTGTAACGGCTAGCTAGAAAGCAAGAGGGAGACATCATAAGCTATTGCTTAAGAGAGAGAATTGTGTTGATTGTTGATGAAAAAACGGGGAAATACAACCCTATTTATAGAGAAAAATAGTCCGAAAACGATAGAAAAGAGATCGAATACGACTCGAAATAAAATAGCTCCTGTCGCGAACGATAGGACCCAGCGCAAAATGACAGGAATCATGCATGGCGATAGGATCTGTCACAATGCGACAAGACTGTCGTTTGGCACTGGTTTAAAAGATAAAACAAGCGACAAACTTGGTAATTAAAATCAGATTTATAATTACGTAATTAGACTCCGCGTTTATCAGTTTTATAATCAAATTTATCATAAAAAAATACTTATTTTATTCTAAATCAAATTCTTTATTTTCCATAAAAAAATTATTAATCATAACTCAATTAGAATTTATAAGAACCTTCTAGATTATTCTAGAAGATTAAAGTCAATCCTAATAACTTTGGGAATACTAATTAATGGGCCCTCCACTAGATCATTGGGCCATAAAACCATTTCGAGCGCAACTTAATATTTTGGCCATTACTTCCTCATTATTCATCGGAATTAGGCTTATAATATATCACTAGAAAGTTCTTCTCGAGCCCAATCCAAATACACTACTACTAGACCTTTGTCATGGACCAAACTAAATTTTACTTGACATTCTTATAAAAAGAGTAGATTTTCTAAAACAATAAGAAGGTTATTTTAAGAAAAAACAACCGCATCACTTAGACTTTTCACACTTTCACTTCGTTCGATAATCAATGACGTGAAAAGTGTTTATTATCACTGGGTTTGGTTTTTTGTGGAGACATAATCGGGTGTCTACGATAATCAATGTTAGAATATAAGTTTTTAGCTACAGTAAGAGTAGTTAAGGAGGAAGTTTGGATCAAATTGTCCTGTGACTAAAGGACACTCTTGCCTAAACAAAGGAGCAAGGGGTCACATCACAAACCCAAACAAATAGATTTGAGATATCACCTCGTTTAGGATATCAATGACTTGCGGGATGTCATAATCTGCAAAGTTTTATTATAAGTGAGAGAATCGCTTATTTACTTTTTAAACCCCTTCCACATACTAAAGTATGAGAGTCATATTAAAGTCTTGGATTATAGCAAGTTATGTAATTCAAGATGTGTATGTTTTGAGAAATCATATTACATAAGGAATCCATATATTTGCAAAATTATGTTTATAAACAGAAAATTTATTTTTCTTATTTAATTATGGTTTCGGAGATTAAATAAAATGTCCAAAATATTATGAATTGATGGGCTCATCAGGTTGATGACCGGGTGAATGAAACCCCACAGGTCAACAAAATTCATACATTATTTAAGTTCCTAGTTCAAAATCATTAAAGTGGACATAAATAATTTCAATCAAAAGACTAGCATGTAAGAATGATTGGATAGCGCATTTTCATGGGTTATAGGGGCATAGTGATGCTCGGTCAATCACTTGGATATGCATGCATGATGCATGATATAACTATTGACCTACTTTGAAGTTAAAGTATAGAGCATCCAAATATATTAGTGGATTCCTTTGACATGAGTGTAACATTGAATCTATTAAAAGATTAATTTAACTATGGTAAATTCAAACGTCTACCCGTAACTATAGATTATAATGGATGTTTCCTAGTACTTCAAAAGTTGAGTGGGAGCTTTGTTGCCACAAGATTGGATTAAGTCTACCTATTTAATTAGGGAATGTGTCATGGCAGCTTGAAGAAAGAGAATTCAAAAAATGAAAGGAATTGTGTCCTTGTATATTATTCTGATAAGGGGTTCGGAATTATTAGAAAGCTAATATTTAAGTGAGGTCAAGTGATCGGAATGCCTGGGTGGAGGCCGCTTTCGATCAGTAACATTAATACATAATTAATATCACAGCTTAATCTTGATTGAACCCTTCGGGTCACACCCACGCAACTAACGAGCTAAAGAGACGAATTAATTAGTAATTAATTAATAAGTCGACTGAGTAATTAATATTTAGATGTCAGAAATTCGATCTTGGAGCATCAAAACCGAGTGTTGGAACTCGAGTCAAAATTAGTAAAAGACGGGACTTGAAAATAATATTAAATTAACAAGACCAAAATACCCCTAGAATCAGAATACCAAATGCTAGAGGCGCCGCAAATGCTAGCAGCCCGCACCAAGTGCGGGGCTTGACTAGCATACCACAGCTAGTAGCCAGTACTAGTGTGTGTGGTTGTGCTAGCATACATCATTTAGCAACCCGCACATTTGGTGTGTGGCCTGCTAGGCCGAGGCACCAGCAGCCCATACTTTGGTGCATGGTGAGCTAGGCCGAGGCACACCAACAACACCGTGGCAGCCCACAAGGGTTCCATGGTGACCAAGTGGGCTGCCACGTGGCACAAATTAATTAGAGGGCTTAGGGGTTGAGGTGGCCGATTATGGGAGTAAGAGTGTGGGAGCAAGTTTGGTTATTAATTTTATGAGCTTCCCATTTGTTGATTTATTACTAGTTTGATTATTAATTTTATATTAGCTTTAAAATAAAATGGGATAATCAAATTCTCTCACATTGATGGGAGAGCTTTTCATACTCTTCCATTTCCCTATAAATACCCAACTTGGTGTATTGGGAAAAGCACTTGAGTAAGAGATTATAAAGGCATCACCATTAAGAAAAACCTTAAACTCATTAATTACTCGGGTTTAGGTCAGGCCTTGCTAACTCATAGGCATTGGGACCTTGTTGGTGTTCGAGTTGTTGGTGGACTTCTGTTGGAGGTTGTTGTACTTTCGAGACTTGCTTTCGAAGTAAGAGCCCCTTGAGGTCGGGCAAAGTACGCGTCAAAGTTATAGTTACTATCTTAATCTTGTCATTAAGTTAATTGTGTTTTATGGTTTAATTTATTGTGAAAGCGGTCTTGTTTTTGGGTTTGTTTTCGCGGTGAGTCGAACTCATCAAACCCCAACAGAAAATACGTGGCTGCGTTTGATAAGTGACTTTTATGTCACTTTTAGGGTGTTTATTGAGTCGTATTCCGGCTTATTTTCCAATAATTTCACCTTTTATATCCTTTATTTTTATTATTTTATTATTCTTGTCTTTTATTCTTTATTTTGAGTATTTTTGTAATTTTCTATAGTTTTTAGTTTATTTTTCTTTCTTATAATGTTTGTAGTTTAAGTCGTTAGTTTTTATTTTTAATAATTTCTCTTTTTATCTCGTTTTCTTATTTATTTTAGTTTCGTATTTTATTTTATTTCATTTAATTTTATTATTTCTTTAGTTTTAGCATTTTATTTTATTTTATTTTATTTTATTTTACTTCATTTATCTTATTTTATTTTACTTTATTTTTCTTTATTTTATTTATTTTATTTTATTTTCCATTTCACCCTCGTGTTTTTTGTTGTAGGTGTTCCGGGTTTCAAAGTCATGTTCGAGTTCGGAGGTCCAACGTTCGAGGTTCAATATACGTGTCTCAAGTTTTGAGTCATAAATGGAGTGTCGAACTCAAGTCAAACACTTCACAATGCCCCTAACCGACCTAGCTGCTGCCCACCTCTTAACCTACACCACACCATCCCTTAACCTCCACCACACCATCTCCCCTGCTCCAACCACACAGCTTCTCCCCTGCTCCCAATCACACTCAACACCACCAGCCCTCACAGCAACCTCCACCCACCAACACAACACCACCAACACCACGCAGCTCACCACTTACCACCACACACCTTCAATCACACCAGACACCAACACACCAGCCACCGCCAAAACCACCCTGAACCACCACCAAACAACCCATCAGCCCCGCAATTCCTCACAATCACTCACGCAATCACCACCCACCAATCGCACCGATATCACCCATTCGCAGCCACCTGACCTCAATTGACACCAACCCGCAAAACTCTCCTTCTCCAATCAGCTTCGCAACTCACCCCACACAACACCAATTTCCAGCCACCGCAACCAATTCACCCAAGCAAACCCCAACACCACCACACACCACGCAGCACCAACACCACCAAACCACCTCCAATCGCACCAATTCTCACCAATTAAACCACCAGCCCTTCACCCACAATTAACCACCCAAATATCCAACCCAATTACTCACCAATTACAGCCGCATTTTGCCCAACACCAAAACCCACAGAGCTGTAACTCGCGGCCGCGCACCCCTGTCAGAAAGCGCACACAATTGAGTCCAAAATCAGAGTCGAGTCAGAAGCTCTGTGCGACTTCTGTGTGGGCACAAAATCGTGGGTCAATCACGAGCTTTTCACGTGATTTTTAATGAGAATTGGATGGCCACGATTTGGAGATGCTAGATGATTGTGGTTGATGAGCGGTGGTGATTGAGTGATAATTGATGATGCGTGATGGTGATGATGGAAAGAAAAACAGAGCAGCCAAGATCGAAAGAGAAAGAAATGGGGAAGCTGATGGGTTTGTACGATTTTGGGGGGGATTTGTTGGGTTTTGTTTTGTTTTTCTTTTTTCTTTTCATTTTCCTTTTATTTTATTTTGTTTTTAGTTTAGTTTTATTTTTGGTTTTTATAGTTATTTTAATTATTTTAGTTTAGTTTTTATTTCTTTTTAGTTTTCTCTTTTACTTTATTTTATTTAGCCTTGTATTATAAATACCCCTTTGGGGTTATTTTCTCATAACTTTCATTTAACATTAGTTTAGCCTAGATTAGATTAGTTTAGCCTTTATTTTCTCTCTCTTAGGGTTAGGAGTAGTTTAGAGAGAGAAAGATTGGATTTTTCATGGAGTTTTGGGATTTTGAAGAAGCAAATTTGTGGATTTTTCCTCTCATAAATTCAATGAGTTTTCCTAACTTTCTCTCACCTTTATTGCTTTCATTTATTATTGTTTTTTCTTATTTATTTGTTTATTTGAGTAGATTAATTAGTTTAGTTGTTGATTCTTGCTTTTATTATTATTTTACCTTGTTTTCCATATTTTTGTTCATTATGTTAGTTTAGGTTTTGTTCTAGGGAAATGGATGAAGGTTATGTTAATTAATTTGATGATTGATTGTGATTAGTATGAAATTTTTTCTTGATTATTGTGTATGGATGATGCTTTTATGGATTAGAATCTTTCTAGCTAATTGATTCTATGCTTTTAATTGTGTTTTCAATCAATTGTGCGAAAGTGAGTTGTTTGAGAACCCTAAATTCCTCCATATCTTTGCTAGGCTAGTTGCACGAGAGTGAATTAGTCTAGTAGGATTATTAACATGTTTAATTGCGCGAGAGTGAGTTAAATGTGTAAATCGTCCTATTTGAGGTCATTTTCATCTAATTGTTTGATGTTGTTGAATGCATTGATGTAATTGGATTCCACTTTCCCTAGTTTTAGTTATTTGCTCTTAGTAGTGTTTAATTGAACCTCTCTTACCTCACAAGCTTTCCTAGTAGTCTAATTAGCATAGATTGATACACTTAGTCCTTTTGGGTTCGACCCTTTACTTACCCCTATACTCGTATTAGGGTAGTTTAGGTATTATAAATTTTTAATTTGATTAGGGTTAGTAGACTAATGACCCTACTTAAATCCCTCGATCAGCGTTCAAATTCATTACTCAATAATCATTTGGTTTTGTAATTCAAACTCAGATTATAAGAAACAATTTGTAGATTAATACGATGTCGACATGTGATGCAATCATAATATCAAATCAACACACATTTACTTAAGAAATTTGAATATTGCACACTTGTCTTAGACAAGTGGGAAATTGAAGAATCTGTGTCTTCGTCATCTATAATTACTAGATATATAAATGGAACAAATTATGGAGATAATTAAGTTCGTTCATTTGGGTCGTCGTTATATCATAGCTAGAGCTACGTACTAATGATCTTTGGGCTAGTAAAATAGGCCAAAGACCAGTTGGACGGATTCTATAAGGTCTCACAAAGGGCCTATATAGAGCACGAAAGGACGAGGCTCATGATGGGCCTCATCTCTAGTATGGCCGGCCATATGGAGAAATAAGGAGGGTTTTGGGCTCCGTGACTTAGTGATGAATCATATTTATATAGGGTTCTTAGGCACGTTTATGTTAGTTTTTATACCTTTTTCTTAGTCTTTTTGATCGATTTCAGGGTCATATTTGCATAAGTCATCATATATCGCTCTATTACGCTCCGTTTGTGTATTTCTTAATGTTTCAGGTGATTTCGTAGTCATTTGGAGATGATTCGAATGATCTTTGAATGGAAATGGATGGATCAAGTTCATTGACCGAGGGATTTATGCTTGTGGATGTTGTACCTAAGGATTATATGCATGGGAATTGAAAATAGCATCCACAAGGATCGATATGCACTTTTAGGAATTGAATTTGAGTTAGAAACAAAGGAAAACGAAAGTTTGTAAAGTATCAAAAAGGACCTTTGTGCATTGTTTCTTCCCTATCTCGAGTTCTAAAGATCGGATTGAGATGATTCAAGTTGGGTTGGAAACTAGACTTGAAAATCTTTCCAATGATAGGTCGCAAGCCTTCATACAATTTCTAGATTGTGAGTTATAGCCTTCCAAAATTGGTCCTACAAATCTGCCAGCAAGCGCCCAGCCATCGGGCGATGGTTTAGCCGCACACACGACCCTTCGGATCTACCTAGCACGATGGAAACCAATCGGCCGATGGTCGTTGTCGCAGCCCTTGATCACTCGAGCATCGGCCATCCATCAGGCGATGGGTCTGGCGTGCGGGAATTTTGCTTTCCGTGGATTGTAATTCTCTAGACCAATTAAAAGACGACCTTTGTTATTTTTATTTCCTTATTTTATTTTATCTATTTTATTTTACTTAGGATTAGGCTTTAATATAAATACTTGAGAGGATTTTATTTTCTTCTTTGGATGCTTTATATTTCTAAATTAAGCACTTCTTAGTTTTTTTCTCTCCATTGTTGAACCCAAGCTTTTCATTCTCCATTAATTCAGTCATTGAGGTATTTTCATTCAATCTTTCGTTCTTTATTTATTCTATTAATTATGAATTCAAGTTTATTTATCTCTTTTGTTTTGTTTATTTCAATTATGAGTGAGTAGTTGTTTTCTAGGGCTAAGTGAGGGACGCCATTTTTATAACATGATTATTTGTGCTTAATTATTTATAAATTTATGAATTAGGGTTTGAATAATTCCAATTAATTTGTGCTTTATTGTTTGATTCATGTAATTGGCCAATATCATGAGTTAATTATTTAGCTAATAAAAATAAGAATTGAAAGATCATATTTTTAGAGGCTTAATTACAATTGGCGAATTTAATTATGTTAGCGACCGAACTACATATGTTTATTCGTAATTGTTAATTCCCGACCGTAGGATTAACAAGTGCTTTAATTATTCGAGCTAGTTTGTTTATTAATGGATTGTTTGCATTTCTTGGTTTGGTATAAGCATGGTGGACCAAACGTATGCCCTAGACTTTAATTTATCTGTTAACAACCTTATTTTCAATATTGTCATTCTTTAGTTAATTAATCATCAAATCACTCTTCGTTTATTGAAATACTTTATAATAAATTGGCAAAAACTAATAGAACCTGTCTCCCTATGGGATTTAACTCGTATTTGCTAAGTCTACGCTAACATCAGACACCGTGCACTTGCGGTATAACTTTTTATTCATCAATTTTTTGGCGCCATTGCCGGTGAGATGGCTAGATTCTATTTGTTTTAGTTTGATTGTTTGAACTGTTTCCATTGTCCCATTGGAACTTTTAGTTTCAATTGGGACATTCTCATTGCTTTCTTTTCTTTTTGTTTATGCCCAGGTCAAAATGAACATGGATTTGATCCCTACAGATCAAAACTTGGACAAGACCCTAAGGCAACTCAAAAAACAAGGAAAAGGGAAGTAGAAAAAGACCCACTCATAGAAGAGCTCTACAACATAGTCTGACACACGCAAAAAGATGACTGATAATAAGTCTCTTAATTCTTACGGGGTACCATCTCAAGATGGCATTCCAACGGGTCTTAAAATGCCAGCAGTCACTGCAGAGAACTTTGAAATTAAACCTGCATTGCTCAGTATGGTCCAACAAAATCAGTTTAGCGGTCATCCTACTGATGAGCCAATTAATCACTTGCAGTGATTTCAACAATTATGCTCCACTGTTCATCACAAAGGAGTCACTCAAGATCAATTAAGAGTGATGTTGTTAGGATTTTCCCTTTGCTATAGAGCTTAAAAATGGTTTAATACCGTCAAGGAGATGGAGTGGAACAAAATTTCTCAAGCATTCCTTAAAGTGTATTTCCCTCCTGAAAAATGAAAAGATTCGACATCAAATATCAAAATTTTCTCAAGAGTCGGGGGAATCTCTTAGGGAAGCATGGGATAGATTCTTAGATCTTCAAAGATCATTCCCGCATCACAATTTTGAGAAGTGGAATCTTGTTCGTATTTCTATAACGGACTAGAAGCCGAGACTAAATGTATTGTTGATTCTGCCACAAGTGGTGTTTTCCTTGACAAGACAATCGAGGAAGGGTATGATTTTCTTACAAATCTTGCAGCCAATCATTTCTCTTCTCCAAGAACGCGAGCAAAGGAAGGGAAGATGGAAGTTGAAGCCTATTCAATCTTGACTTCTCAGCTGGCTCAATTAACTGCAAAGATTGATGCATTACAGGCCACTCAGGACTCCTCTCTTGTATTTGTTAATGCTATGTCTTCTAAACCTCTACAAACTAATTTTTTTTGTTAATTGTGTGGTATACAGGGTCACTTTGGATATTAATGTGCTCAAAATTCTCAAGATACCAATCAGATAGAGCAGGTGAATGCCTTTCAACAAAGGCAGCCAAATGACCCATATTTTAACACATTCAATCCAGGTTGGAGGAATCATCCCTACTTCTCATATAAAAAAAACAATGTTCAAAACCCTCAACCTCAGCAAAAGTTGTCACAGCCTCAAAACCCTCAGCCTCAACAATATGCTGCAAGGCCTCCACTCAATCAACAAGGAGCCTCTCATCATGCTCCTTTGGGTTTTAATACACCACCTCAAAAACCTACTCATGGAAATGCTAGCACTCAAGACCCGACTATGTATGACCTTATGAGAATGACGACATCCATGAAGCAAAACACTGAAGATAGCATCAAGGAGTTGAAAAATACAACAAAGCATTTGGAGAACCAAATCGCACAAGTCGTAGGTATCAATATCCAAAGGCAACCTGGCCACTTACCAGGATAGCCTGTCCCTAAGGAGACCGCCAATGCTATCACTACTCGTAGTGGTGTTAGCTGTGAAGGGCCCAAATTCCTATTGATGATGCAAATCTTGAGAAAGAGAAGAGTGAGGTTTGAGAGAAGGCCTTGGATGATGTTCCCACCTCGAAGAATGGGAAGGCTAAAACAAGTGAGATTGAGAAAGAGAAAAAGAAAGGTTCTGAGCCTCCATCCGTTGAGCCAAAGCTATATTCCCACATTAGATGCAAAAGAACATGATAGATCAACAATTTCGTAAGTTCTTAACTATGGTCAAGAACCTTGAGGTAACGGTTCCTTTTACTGATTTGATCTCTCAAGTTCCAATGTATGCAAAGTTTTTAAAGGAAATCCTTATTAAGAAGAAAGACTTTGGTGGTGTAAAAACAGTCGCTCTAACTGCAGAGTGTAGTGCTATATTGCAAAATAAATCCCCACCTAAGCTTAAAGACCCTGGTAGTTTTTCCATCTTATGTCATGTAGGTGCATTATTCATTTATAAAGCTTTATGTGACTTATGTGCTAGTGTGTCTGTTATGCCTCTTTCTGTTTGTAACAGGTTGAATATGGGAGGTTTAAAATGCACAAAGATCACTTTGCAAATGGCAGATCGTTCTTTAAAATACCCTTTAGGTGTTTTGGAGGATGTCCCTGTTTGGGTTGGGAAATTTTTCATTCCTGTCGACTTTGTAGTTTTGGATATGGAGGAGGATAGTAATATCCCGGTCATTTTAGGTAGACCTTTCTTGTGCACTGCAAGTGCTGTTATTGATGTCAAATTTGGGTCCCTTACTTTGTCTGTTGGTGATAATACAGTGACTTTTAATCTAACCAATGCGATGAAGTTGTCTATGCTTGAGATTACTTGTTGAAGGATTGATGTGCTTGATAAGATTGTGAGAGATGATACGCTTCGTGAGTTAGATATTGATCCATTAGAAGCTATTCTCACCCTAGAGGTCTCTGAAGAAGAAGGAGTTGTAGAGATTGACTCCTTGATTCGTGACTTGGATGCCCCTAAAACTGAGGGGTTTGAGGTAATGGAAACTATTTGTTTTACTTCTGAGTCACAAGTAAAAAAGGTAAATTTAAAACCTTTACCTTCTCATCTTTAATATGCATTTCCTGATGATAATGAGGAATGCCCTGTAACTGTTATTGCTAAACTCGATGATACCCAAGTTTCTAAGCTTTTGACTGTGCTTTTCATGCATAAAAAGGCAATCGGGTATAGCATTAACGATCTTACAAGGATAAGTCCTAATTTTTGTATGCATAAAATCAATTTGGAAGAGAATCATCGCCCTTGCATCCAACCACAACATCTATTGAATCCTAATATGCAAGAGGTGGTGAAGAAAGAGGTAATGAAACTTCTTAACGCGGGCATCATCTACCCCATCTCAGATTCTAAGTGGGTGAGCTCGATACAAGTCATTCCTAAGAATGGGGGGACAACTGTTGTTAAAAATGATAAGAATGAACTAATTCCTACTTGTGTTGTCACAGGTTGGCGTATGTGTATCGATTATCGCAGGTTGAATACAACCACCTTGGAAGATCACTTCCCCTTACCTTTTATATATCAAATGCTTGAAAGATTAGAAAAACATAGTTTTTTCTGTTATTTGGATGGATATTCAGGTTTCTTTCAGATTGCCATTTATCCAGAAGATCAAGAGAAGAAAATGTTCACAAGCCCCTATGGTACATTTTCCTATCGCAAAATGCCATTTGGGTTGTGTAACGCCCCTGCGACGTTTCAAAGGTGTATGATGGCCATTTTCTCTAATTTCATTGAGAACATCATGGAGGTATTTATGGATGATTTTAGTGTTTATGGCTCTGACTTTGATATATTCTTGCATAGTCTTTCTAAGGTGCTTAAACGTTGTACTGACGTCAATTTGGTCTTGAATTGGGAAAAGTGCCACTTTATGGTCAATGAATGAGTGGTAATTGGTCATCTTATTTCTGATCATGACATCCAAGTTGACAAAGCAAAAATTGAGGTGATTGAGAAACTTCCCCCTCCCGTGAATGTCAAGGGAGTGAGAAGTTTTCTTGCTCATGTAGGGTTTTATAGCCGATTTATAAAAGATTTTTCGAAAATAGCAAAACTCCTCACTCAATTATTGCTTAAAAATGCCACATTCAAGTTTACTAATGCTTGTATGGAGTCTTTTAACAGGATTAAGGAGGCATTGATAACTGCTCCAATCATACAACCTCCAAATTGGGATTTACCATTTGAGATCATGTATTATGCGAGTGACTATGCTGTGGGAGCCATGCTTGGACAACGAAAGCACAAGGTTTTTCATTCCATTTACTATGCTAGTAAAACCTTCGATGAGGCCCAGATGAATTATGCCACCACTGAGAAAGAGCTTCTAGCTATTGTGTATGCTATTGACAAGTTACGAACTTACCTCATTGGTTCGAAAGTAATTGTCCACACTGACTACACCGCTCTGAAGTATCTCCTAGCAAAGAATGAGGCTAAACTGAGGCTCATTTGATGGATTTTTCTCCTTTAAAAGTTCGATTTAGAGATTCGAGATAAAAAGGGTGTCGAGAACGTTATTGCGGATCACCTCTCTCGGTTTAGATTTCAGTCTACTTCAAATAGCCTTATAAATGACTCTTTCCCCAATGATTATTTATTCTCCGTTTCTTCTGTATCTCCATGGTATGATGACTACGCTAATTTTTGTGTAGGTGGTTCACATCCTCCCGATTTGACTTACCAACAATGCAAGAAGTTCTGGCATGATGCCAAGCGGTACTTTTGGGATGACCCTCATTTGTATCATAAGTGTGCTGATGGAATGTTTCGCAGATGTGTAGCAAATCGGGATACTCATGGTATCCTTCATCACTGCCATAATCTACCTTCTAGTGGACATGTTGGTTATACTGTAACTGCCTACCGAGTGCTTCAATGTGGTTTCTATTGGCCCTCATTATTCAAGGATGCTCGTGCCTTTTGCAATGCATGGATTAGTGTCGAAGAACAGGAAATATATCAAAGAGGCAAGAGATGCCACAAAATGGGATTCTTGAGGTCGAGCCTTTTGTTGTTTGCGAAATTGATTTTATGGAACCATTTCCCTTTTCTTGTGGGAATCGGTACGTTTTGGTTTCCGTCGACTATGTCACCAAGTGGGTCAAAGATATTGTGTCGCCTACTAATGATTCGAAGGTTGTTATGAAGCTATTCAAAAAGGTCATCTTTCCGCGCTTCGGAGTCCGAAGAGTTGTTATTAGTGACGGTGGTTCTTATTTCCATCAACGAACTTTTAAGTCTCTTCTTAAGAAACATGGAGTTACTCACAAGGTTGGCTTGGCCTATCATCCTCAAATGAGTGACCAAATTAAGGTATCTAATCGACAAATCAAGAGAATCCTTGAAAAGGTAGTCAACAAATCCCGCAAAGATTGGTCATTGAACTTGGATGATACATTGTGGGCATTGCGAACGGCTTACAAGACTCTGTTAGGGACAACTCCGTATCGGTTGGTGTATGAAAAAGCTTGTCATTTACCGGTCGAAATGGAATACCTTTCACAATGGGCCGTTAAGGAGATTAATTTAGATCTAGAGAAGGTTGGTGAAGCGAGACTTCTTCAATTAAACGAGCTAGATGAGATTCGTCTTGATGCTTACGAGAATCATAGGCTCTACAAGGTGCAAACGAAGAAGTTTCACGATAAGATGATCCAAAAAAGAGAGTTCAATAATGGTGACAAGGTGTTGCTTTATAACTCAAGACTTCGACTCTTTCCTGGAAAGCGTAAGTCTAGATGGTCCTGGCCTTTCACAGTCACCGATGTTAAAGCATACGGAGCCATAGAAGTTGCTAGTGAAAACAGCACGAAATTCAAGGTAAATGGACAATGTTTCAACCTATACACCGAGGGTGATTTCATCGACAAATTGGAGACGATTTATCTCTCCGATACACCAATTGATGCTTGATACTAAGGTAAGAAGTCGAGCTTACGACTATAAATGAGCGCTTATCGGGAGGCAACCCAATTTCCTAATTCTTCTTTTATTTTGATTTTTTTTCTTTTTAGTTTCTCTTCCTTTTTATTTTTAATTTTTCTTTCTTTCTTTTTTTTTCATTTATTTATTTATTTATGCTATTCTTGTAGTTTTAATTTTTTTTTGTGTTAGTTTCGTTTCTTTTTTTATTTTTGTTTTTGTTTTACTTCACTAACTCTATTAATGTAGTTTGTTTTATTTATTTTTAGTGAAGGTATATATTTTATTTTATTTCATTAAAAAAAAGGAGGAAGCAGCCAGCAGCAGGCACAAGCCCGCACAGCCAGCGGTAGGCCAGCGCCCGCTGGGCCGAGCAACCACAAGCAGCCCACCACACTGCCTGGGCCGCTTGAATTCCAGCGCCCGCTGGTTCTGGCGCCCAAGCATCCTGCACGCACCCCCAAACAAAAAAAACGAAAAAAAAATGAAAACAATTCCCAAGCAGCCTACACGAATCCCAAGAAATCCCCCCCTCTCTCTCCACCATTCCGCCCCTCCGGCGCCCCTCCAGCACATCTGCGCCAGCCCTCCGGCACACCTCCCAGCCACCGTACAAGCCCCTCCACAAAAAAATAAAAGAGAGAGAAATCCCTAATTATTTCAAAGTTGGGGCTTTTCGACTTTCTTTTTCAATTTGCTGAAATGGTTGGAATTGCAATAAAATTGATGCTTAATTTGAGGTGATCAACAACAAATGTGTCTAAATTGCACAAGAATAGGTACTATTTTCAATTTTTCATCCAACTTTTCTTCTTGAATTGTTCACATTCTTATAAAAATTTGAAATTTTGCCTCTCGTAAACTAATATTAGATTGTTGTTGAGTTTGTGGTGATTAATTGTGATTGAACATTGATATTTAGTTGGTGGTTGATTGAAATTGATTCTACTTTGGGTTTTGGAATTGTGATTACTAGTGTTTGTTGGAGTATTTTGTGCGTATTGCTATTTAATTGTGACATTACATCATGAGAACCACAAAAAAAACTAGTTCTCACCCAAAGTCCACCCCTTCTCCACTTGCACCATTACAGTCCACCCCCACAAAGAGAAACCCACCTCGAAAAGCAAGAGCCTAACCTTCAAAGAAGCATCCCAAACCACCACAAAAATCTACAAAACTACCACATAAATCCCCTCCAAACACTTCTCATACCAACCCACCTTCCACCTCTCACCCTTCTTCAAGTTTGAGTAAAGAAGGCCTTGGTTTTTCACTTCAAGACCGAAAAATCAAACCAACACTTCATTATTCACAAGACGATGGTAAGAAGCTTGGGGTTGACGATTTTTTGCAAGAAATAGGTCAAAAGTGTGGTTGGTCAAAAGTTCTTAATTTAAAGGAAGAGGTTTATCCGGATTTGGTTATTGAGTCTCTTACTTCTTTAGTATTTTCTAATAATGGTGACATATCTTTTTTTCTTGATGGAGTGACATATTCAATGGCACCAAAGGAGGTTAATGAAATTTTTGAGTGGCCTTGTGATGGAACTATTGGCCCATCAGAGTTTGGTTCGTTTAAGGGTGACCAGAATGGATTACACTTTCACCAAAAAATGTTATGGAGAGAACTCACAGGTCGAGATGATTGAAAAGTTGGTCTTACTAAGTCTTTTTCAATTGTGGACCCTGTGCCTCGTATTCTACATTGCTTGCTTCTACAAGTGTTCTTTCCAAAGACAGAGATGGGACAACTTGCTACAAGTGATTTCAAGATGCTTTGGTTGTTCTTACATGGTGATCAAGATAGGATAGGTCAATTGGATTTCGGAAAATTCCTCATTGTTGCATTTCTTGTTGAGAGAAACAAGCCAAAATGACCTATCACTATGGGGAGCTTTGTAACCGTCTTTTCTAAGCATTTGAGGGTCGATTTGTCTTACTCTAAGAAGTTTAACACATATGCACTCCTTGATAATGTGAGCATGGAACGATATGGATGGTTGTTGTTATCAAATATTGGTTTGTTTGTATGGCAGTTTAAGGGAGAGGAGAAGGACTCACATCCGACTCCTTATGCTGTTTTGCCCACTCTTGCGACTCAAATGGGAACTCCAGATGCCCTTTTGTTTCCGCCTACATCAAAACAATCATCCAATCAAGTGTGCATTCTACAAAGCAAGGTTCTTCTTCGTCCCCTCTGCCTCTGGTTGATGACAATTCAAAGATCTCTCATACTCCTTCTCATGGGACTATTCCATCCCACCCTTTTTGTGATAGTGTCAGTTTTGAGGGGTCTATCAGCGATCCAGTCACTATAGAGATGTTTAAGCAGTTCATGGCTAACATTGGTACGTTTTCTTAAGAGGTTATTGATCATTTTCCCAATTTGGAACAACGGTTTAAGGCCTTGAATTCGGAGGTTGTTTCTCTACGTCAGCAGATAGTAGCTTCTTGCACCACCGCTACATCTAATGACACTACAGTCGACGCCTCTTCTGTCGACGAGGTTCCTGCTGAGTGAGCTTGTGTTTCTTATCTCTCTCTCTTGTCTTTTATTTTGCAACAATGAGGACATTGTGTTTCATTCTAGCTTGGGGGAGGGATATCTATCTTTTAATGCTTTCATAGTGTAGTTTAATTGCTTTTCGTAGGTGTTTCATGGTTTGTACCGTCTATTAGGGATGAGAGTTTACATGTAACGAAAAAAAAAGTATTGCTTTCTTAGTTTAGTTGTGTTATTGAATAATACATTCTTGTGTTTATCTTCCTTATTTTGACTTCGAACCATGTGTGGATTACATTAGACTCTCTTGAGCTTCTTCTCATCATGGTTATGATTTTGAAATTCGGTCGGTGTGCTTTATACGTTGATAAGTGCGTAGCAATGTAGCTTACGATTAATGGGTTTGTGGCAAGATGTTTTGCTCTTTTTGAGTCTAGCTAGTCGAGATTTTGTAGACCCGAAGCCATGTGAGTTTTCAAAACCTGATTGATTGACTGTCACATTTATAACAGTCTATATTTTTTTATGTGTGATAGTTCATAGTGCAACTCTGATCTTGATTTTGCCTTGAGACTCGTAGTAATTTGGTTGTGATGAGTGCATAATTGAAATGATAAAGGTCTTTCTTTTTCTCAATTTGAGCCTCCAGAAGTTATTTTTGTACATTTGCTCCTTAATTGTTACCCATATTAAGCTTTACCCTTCATTGAATTAGCCATATTACAAGCCTTCGGCCTCAATTGGTTACTATTTCCAAGCCTAGCTTGGGAGAGTGGTCTATCTTGTGATTTTTAATTTTCATTTAGCTAAATATTTGCTTCGTGGTGCAATAAAGGAGATTTTGAATAGAAGCTCAAGGTTTTTTCAAAAAAAAAAAATAATAAATAAAAAGAAAAAATGAAAAAAAAATAAGAGAAAATGAAGGGGTGAAAAAGAAAAAAAATGCTTATAAAAAGAATTAAATAAATAAACAAGGGTTGAAGAAGGAAGCGAAGAAGAGAAAATTAAATTACTTTGGTGTATAGTGATTTTTGTCTCGGTTTTTATGGTGTATGGAAAGGGTAGATGCTAAACAAGGTTATATTCGAGATGCATTTGGTTGTGTTGTTATTATAAACTACTATTACCACTCTCCCAACTAGTTCAACTCTAACATCTCCTAAAATGTTAATCCTACCTCTCACCCTAGTCCCATTACAACCCTCATAAAGACCTTTTGATCTTCGTGCATAAGTTATGATTAAGTGAACTGAGTTTTGAGTCAAAGTTAAAGAGTAATTGTTGCATTCCGAGTCGACATGGTATAGGTTGAGTGTCTGTTATAAACCTTTTGATAGTTTGCTCGAGAGTCACGTCGGTCTTATTCTGGTTCCCTGGAAGTCTTATTTGTCTTATTTATCTGTCTTGAGTCAAGTGTTGCTTAGGGACAAGCAACGGTTTAGCTTAGGGGAATTTGATGAATCATATTTATATATGGTTCTTAAGCACAATTATGTTAGTTTTTATACCTTTTTCTTAGTCTTTTTGGTCGATTTTAGGGTCATATTTGCATAAGTCGTCATATATCGCTCTATTATGCTCCATTTGTGTATTTCTTAATGTTTTAGGTGATTTCGTAGTCATTTGGAGATGATTCGAATGATATTTGAATGGAAATAGATGGATCGAGTTCATTGACCGAGGGATTTATGCTTGTGGATGTTGTCTCTAACAATTATATGCATGGGAATAGAAAATAGCATCCACACGGATCAATATGCACTTTTGGGAATTGAATTTGAGTTAGAAACAAAGGAAAACGAAGGCTTGCAAAGTATCAAAACGGACCTTTGTGCATTGTTTCAGTCATATCTCGAGTTCTACAGATTGAATTGAGGTAATTCAAGTTAGGTTGGAAACTAGACTTGAATAGCTTTCCAATGATAGGTTGCATGCCTTCATAAAATTCCTATATTATGAGTTTTAGCCTTCCAAAATTGGTCTTGCAAATCTGCCAGCAAGCGCCCAGCCATCGGGCGATGGTTTAGCCGCACACACGACCCTTCGAATCCTCCAAGCCCGATGGAAATCCATCGGCCGATGGTCGTCGTTGCAGCCCTTGATCACTCGACAATCGGCCATCCATCGGGCGATGGGTCTGGCGTGCGGGAATTTTGCTTTCTGTGGATTGTAATTCTCGCGACCAATTAAAAGACGACCTTTGTTATTTTTATTTCCTTATTTTATTTTATCTATTTATTTTACTTAGGATTAGGCTTTAATATTAATACTTGAGAGGATTTTATTTTCCTCTTTGGATGCTTTTTTTTTTTTCTAGATTAAACGCTTCTTAGTATTTTACTCTCCATTGTTGACCCCAACCTTTTCATTCTCCATTAATTCAATCATTGTGGTATTTTCATTCAATCTTTCATTCTTTATTTATTTTATTAATTATGAATTCAAGTTTATTTATCTCTTTTGTTTTATTTATTTCAATTATGAGTGAGTAGTCGTTTTCTAGGGTTAAGTGAGGGAAGCCATGTTTATACCATGATTATTTGTGCTTAATTATTTGTAAATTTATGAATTAGGGTTTGAATAATTTCAATGGATTTGTGCTTTATTGTTTGATTCATGTAATTGGACAATATCATGATTTAATTATTTAGCTAATAAAAATAAGAATTGAAAGATCATATTTAGAATTACTCATGTGATACCTACTAAAACTAGTAGAAAGAAAATTGAGTGGTTTAATACCTTGCATTGGCTGTAATTTGTGCTTTTTTGGGTGTAAGGGGTGTGGGATTTTGTTTTTCAGTTGTTCTTTTGTGTGACCTTTAGGTCTATACTGATTATCTGTGTTGCTGAGTTATTAATATAATTCTTTACCTTTTTCAAAAAAAAAAAAAAAAAAAAAAAAAAAAAAAAAAAAAAGATCATATATTTAAAGGCTTAATTACAATTGGCGAATTTGATTATGCTAGCGACCGAACTACATATGTTATTTCGTAAGTGTTAATTCCCGACCGTAGGATTAACAAGTGCTTTGATTATTCGACCTAGTTTGTTTATTAATGGATTGTTTGCTTTCTTAATTTGGTATAAGCATGGTGGACCGAACGTATGCCCTAGACTTTAATTTATTTGTGAACAACCTTATTTTAATTATTGTCATTCTTCAGTTAATTAGTCATCAAATCACACTCCGTTTATTGAAATAGTTTATAAAAATTGGGCAAAAACTAATAGTTATTGTCTCCCTGTGGGATTCGACCCGTATTTGCTAAGTCTCTGCTAACAACAGACACCGTGCACTTGCGGTATAACTTTTTATTCATCACTTAGTCTACTTATAATGCATGGGATTTTAAATACACTAAGTTCCTAGGGTATTCAATAGAGCAATTTAGTGATCAGTTTAATCAAACCCTAATTAGCAAACACGAGCCCAACCCTCTCAAACTCTCTCTCTCTCTCTCAGGGCTCTCTCCTCCATTCGGCGCCGGTGGTGGTGCGTCGTGGTGGTGGGTTCAGTCCATTAGAGGTAGTGATTGCAGTTTTCCTCTTTCACTCGACCAATCTTGGGATTAGGTGCTTTATGAATATGATTCATGTTTTTCGCTTTATAGTACCTATAAACTCCTACATCTATGACATTCAAAAATATAAAATGGGGGCTCAAAAGCCCGAGATATAGCCAAATTACACCAGTTCGATGATGTCTTCAAGAGTTCCTTAAATTTACTAGTTTATGCAAATCTTTAAATCATAGTTTTATAAGTGAATAATAATAACTATTGGTTATTTTATCATTATTAAAACCAATTTTGCAACTTAGGCATGACAAAAATAAACATTAGTCGCAAGAACAATTTCATGCCATTATCAAAGTTCAAATTTTTGATCGTATTTTAAGTGCATAATTGTAGTTATAATAAAACTTCAATTTGCATTAAAATTTACAATTATAGTCCATGTAAGCAAAATGAAAAAAGTTTAAGCACAAATTCAAAAATTAATTATGTATACGCACATACAGGATCAATACTTTACCATTTCACATGAAATTTGTGGCAATATACTCTTTAAACATGTCCCAATGACATAGAACAAACAAATTCATGAGAACAAGTCGAGTCAAAAACGACCAACTTCTAAAACTTAGAGTTCTTCATTCGGCTTTCTCCATTATATTTAACAAGTTCAAAGTTTGGTACAATAAAAGGAGCAAGATTTACTTTCCTTAGCTTCAAACAACAACAACAACAACAACAACAACAACAAAAAAAGGAATGAGATCGAAAATGGTGAAAGAGAAGAAGAAGAGAGTGAGCTGCAGATTGCGCTTCTCCGCCTCTTTTTACTGATTTAATGTCGCGTGCAACTCATCAAATTGTGTGTGGCATCCCAGTGCAACTCAGAACCATGCACGCGCCTAGCCAGCGCGACCCACTGAGTTGCGCGCGGATCTTGGTCACTTAAAAGACCAGTACTCAGATTTTGATCCATTTGAATTTTTTCTAATGGTTTTGTACGTTGTTAGACGTAATGACACACGAATCATAGAAATATTTTAAATTGATTTGCATTTTGTAGTTTATTTTTTGTTTCATAGTTTTTTCCATCATCCTGCTGAAGGAGTTATATCTTCGATAAGTGCAATTACTAGATATATCAAGGATCACTATTATGGAGATAATAAGTTCATTCTTTTGGGTCGTCATTATTTGTTGCTAGATATGATCAATGATCTTTGGGCTAGTCAAATAGTCCAAAGCCTAATAGAATAGATCCTATGAGGTCACACACAAAGGTATTGGGTTAAACAAGTAAGAGGCCAATTAATGGGCCTCGTGAGATTATGACATACCATGTAGAGTGTTGGGCTAGAGTAGTGTGTTTGGGATAAGGTATTTGGGCTTGACATGGACTCTTATTTAGAGATATGATCTATAAATAAGATCCATGCCTAGGGTTGCAGCAAGAAGTTATAATGAACTTACAGTAAGTTTGACATCAAAGCAACCATGTCCCAAAAACCCTAAACACTCTCCTCACCTCACGGCCCTCCCCTCTCCCCTCACTTCCGTACGTGCGGCGCCCCCTCATGGTGGCTCGTGGTGTTTGTCATGGTGGTTCGTTGTTAGCTCGTGTCTCTCTTCTCCGTTGAAGGTTGATTGAAGCGTTCAATCACGACTAACTAGCATTAGTTGAGGTTTAACTTGTGCCCCGTGGACTAAGTAGAGGAATCACGCATGGGGTTCTTTATCTCCCATTGTTCTTGCTCGATCGCACGTGGAATCACGCTTCAAAGGTACAATTATATGTTCTTTATGTGTTATGCATTAGATCTTGGGATTAGGCACTGTACGAATATGATTCATGTTTTTCCGCTGCGTAGTACCTATAATCCCCTACACCTGCATGCACATCATGCTTTGTGCCTGCCCTAAGCATACATTTTGGATGTTTTTCGTAAAAGTTTCTTAAAATAACTACTACAAAAATTGGCCAAAGAGACTCATTCAACTTAGCCAAAGAGACTGTCATTGAGGCGGTCTCTAGCGCAGCGGTCTCTTTGGAAAATAGACTACTTTGTTAGAGGCGGTCTCTAGAATGGGAACGTTGAGACCGGCTCTTAGAGATAAGTATAGTGGTTTCAATTTTGAGAAAGTTGTGAATGCCTTGATTAGAAAAGCGGTCTCACATTTCAGAAAACTAAGACCGCCTATCTTAATTAGGAAGTCTTTTTTTAAAAAATTGAGACCGCTTTTTAGGCTTAACGAGTCTCTTTGGTCTCATTTTAAATAAAAAAATAAATATATTTTTAAAAAAAATTAGGAAAATTTGATTTTGTTTGTTGAATTACAATATATGTTATATTTGTAAAATAATTATATTGGTATAAAATTATACATATCAAAGTACAAAATAACTTGAAATTCCACATTAAAACATTTACATTGTATATAAAATATTGTAATCTATAGTACAAAAATAATTGTATCAACAAAAAATGTAGCTGAAGTACTCCAACTTCTTCCTTGTGAAAACAATATATCTGTCAAAGAAAAAACCACATAATTAATAAATCAATTATAATTGAGATTATTTAGAAAACTTAATTAAAATTTTGAAAAAATATATAACTAGTGAATAAAATATTAACTCACTAAAGAATCAATTATTTAACAAATCCAGAAAAGATTAAATGTTGCTCCTTATATAACAAAGATCAATTCACTAAAGAACAAGTATTCTTTAATATTCTTTGAATCTATAACAAAGATAAAAATAAAAGATATAGAAGATCGAAACCCATATTGTTTAACAAATTTAGAAGAAAACAAATTTAGAAAACCCATATAGTTAGATCAAAATCATTCCAGACACAAGTAATTCCTATGTACAAGCTTGTTGTATAATACCTAACAAAACCCAAAATTAGTGAATTTTCTCAAAATTCTAAACAATAAAATAAATCAAGGATTCTTAAGCTAAATTTATTTACAGCACTTTGTATAATCAATACTATTCAATTAATTCATAGCAAAATTAAAATCAAACAATTTAATGCTTGAAAGTAGCAAAATTAGAAAGAGGATGAAGAATGATGATTGTACCTCACTCTTCCAAGTTCAAATCCTCCCGATTCTTTAGTGATTCTTCAACCGTCATTGGCGACAGTGGCAGAGCACTCCAATTTGGCGACCTATTGTTAGGTGAAACTTTGTAAGAACCCACTCTGCAAACCCCGACGACATCGAGTATTCACCACGATAGAGGAACTCCGGTGACAGTGAAAGCGCCGGAGTTTCGACATCATCTTCTGATAGAGGTGGATGGGGTCATTATTTTCATTTGACATTGTGGTCGGATATAAATTGGGTGATGAGAAAGATTAGGAAGAGGTACATCATGGTGGTGGTAGTGGCCGGTAATGGTGGTGGTGGTGGTTAATTCATTTGTTAGGTTTTTTTAAACAAATGTTGGGGAAAGCGAGGATGGAGAGAAATCAGAGAAGGATATGGAGAGAAATCAGAGAAGGATATGGAGCGGCGGTATGAAGAGATTCGTGAATTATAAGGGTTTCATTTTCTTTTTATATTTGTAAATTAGGGAGACCGCTTAAACACTAACAAAGGTCTCTCCTTTTAAAATTTAAAATAAAACAATTCAAGAGAGACCTAACATGTATTAACACAGGTCTCTCCTTTTTAAAATAAAAATTTAAAAATCCAAGAGAGACCTGTTATCTATATTTAAAGGTCTTTGTTTAATATTCACCTTTGAAGACAATACCAAAGAAACCGCTTATTTGTAATATTGGGTTTCTTGAAACAAAGAGACATGTTATCTACTTAAATGGTCTCTTCTTTACGGTCTCTCTAAGCAATTTTGTAGTAGTGAATATTCCGTAGTGGTGCTTTACATAAAATCTCCCCAAACATGTTTGTCGTTTTACTGTATTGAGTTTAGAAATGTCACATTTTTTCGTTTTTTTAGCGTGCAGAACGAAAAAAGATGACTTACGTACAGCGTAAAACTGTATGGCGTTGGTGTTGTATAAAATTGCACTCACTTAGCAACATGATCTACCTCCCGTAACAAAAAACGGTAGAACTTCTTTACAAAATTTAGGCGTCTGCTTAATGAGTCAACAGGCGCGCCTAACCACCACGAACAAACATTTCTCGGTTAGAGACAAATACGGTTAGTTAGTAAGCTTACTGGCATTACCTAACAGTTAGGGTGTCGTTCACCCCCTTTATAAAGAATGGCATGGCAAAGCCGCACCTATTTAGACACGTGCCCCCTGTCTTGAAACGTGTGTTTTCATACTGTGGACAAAACTGCTGAGAGAGTTGCCGATTTTCTCTTTCTCTCCTTGGATTTGGATATGTGCCTCTAGTCTTGAGACATGTATTCCTATCTTGTGGACCCCGAGTATTTATGGACAAAACCCCGATTCAAGTGCTAGGCTTTGAGCGCCAAAACGCACCTCATTTTATTATGTTTTTATTTTGTTAAAATCATGGACAAAAGTTTCAATGACATATATATTGAGGGACTTTATAGTGCCAATGACATATTGAGAGGGTATTATCCTTTTTTTTAAAAATGATATCTTCTCATAACATGACATCACACATGACATACTTTACTTGTGATAGCGTTCTATACTTGCAAAGGGTCAATTTAGATTCTTTATGCACTAAATCTAGAAAAATAATTTTCTGGTCTTAACAGCTACTTGCCTTGAACATTTAGCAAATCGAGGATAGTTTCGACATTCTCAACACTACTGAAAGATTCCATATCTTTAAGGAATTTTGCAAAATGAGTCTTGGATTTATTTCCGTGACAACTTTGATCATCGTGTATCTAGACACCTACTTTTGGCTTCCTGTCCGGACAGGAAGTGCGATGATGTTACAAAAACCCGTTCTTTATGCCAGATCAAAGTTGAAGTGTTATGGACTACGAACTACATTATGAAGTAAGTTAAAACTTATATTTTAGACCATGTTACCTTAGAGCCTTTTCCGATTACTAATTAGACCTAAAATCTGCTCATACATGTTTAGACTTGATTAATAACGGACTCAAATGCGTCAAATGCAATTATTGGATCCAATGGATCTTACATTGTTGAAAACCAAGCCAAATAGATAAATAAACAATCAAATTTCCATGCAACACCTATAAATATGGATATCTTATTCAAAGAGCTTTCAAACGGTATATTATAATCACAACTAAATGAAGAAGTTATCATCAAAATACTAAACTAAGCCCTAAAATCAACACCCTTGCACTCCAACGGTCAAATATTTTTATCTTAAACATATTTTAACCTAATTTTAACGGCATTGGTAAGTAGACATTTAAAGCTTTCCAATAATATATCATATGCCTTAATCCGACTTCGAAATCAAAAGTTATGGAAGTTTTAAATAACGCACTTCCGTATTAGGCAAACTGCACCGCTCGCAACTGTTAGAGTTGCGCACGCCTGCCAAGCGTAAGTAAAAGAGTTGTGCTGGGCACACCAGCGTGACTCCGAGAGTTGTGCACGCAACCTAACGCCATGACTCTAAAACCCTAAACCTAGATTCATACGCCTATAAATGGGGGTCTTCGTTCAACCCTAGGACGTAATTCTAAACCTTAGGAATCTTAGAACCCTAATCTCTCAAGTTATCTTACTATCATACTCCCTCCATCCTATAATATAGTTCCTGTTTTCCTTTTTTAGACATCCAAAATGTTGTTCATGTTTTAATTTTTAGATACTACGTAAAGACTATTATATCCTCATTGTTTTAATTTTATTCATTGTACTTTCTAAATTGCTCTTGAATAATTTTGTACATGTCATGTACTTTTTTCCACTTTCTCCAGTCTAATTTTTTTTTTTATAATTTTACTTTTCACTTTTATTAATGTACTTCATCTCGTTTCTCTTCCAAATTCTTAAATATCGCGAAAAAATAAAAACAAGAACTATATCATGGGAAGGAGGGAGAACTACTTTTCTCCTTTCTTCCTAAAATACTCTTTAACCCTAATCCATCCTTTGAATCCCTTTGAGGTACGAAGAAGAAAGAATGTCGATAAACACATTAGACGGAGATTTAGCATAAAAGAAGAACGGTTAGTTTCCTGAGCACTTAGATAAATCCCTTTTCTTTTATTGTTTAAATAATTTTAATTTGTTAATTAGCGTTGTTTGACCACTTTAAACAAACTTTTCATTAATTTAATACACATAGTGTTTTGGGTGTTTTTGTCCCTCGGGAGAGTTACAACACGAAGACTGATCCGGGATGAGCTGAACCTGCAAAACAAACGGAGACACCTGTTGGGTGGTGCTCCGCCTCCGACGCACAAGTCAATAACTTGAAACGGGATAAAGAGAACGAAAATTTAGGTGAGTATCTGCTCGGATTCCAAGCTCAGGTGTTTCTCTGATGTAAGAGAATGCAGTTGTAATAAATGGTAAAAACGTGTCCTCAAAATGAGGGACATCTCCTTATTTATAGGGTCATTGGGAATTGCCCCTGATTAGGTCACTGAACCCTAATCATTGGTGGGATGCGCCGTATTCCGGCTTTCTCGGGATTTGGGCCTGAAGGCCGCCTTTTCCCTTTTATCTCTGGAATGACACGTGTCAAACAGGGATTGGTCCATTTTGGACCAATCTGAGGCTGACACGTGTCACCCTCTGATTGGACCACGTGGCAGGGTAAAAATACCCTAAACATTTGCCCCTCACATATGTGACGTGGCATGCCACGTGGCATCTGTGACACATGCCACTCTCCGGTTGGCGGTAATTTTACAGTTACACAGTAACCGTTCACCTTCCAGGTAAATTACGGAAATGCCCCCGTATTTACCCCATATATATAGCCGTTTTACCCTCATAATTTTGTACGTTTTACAAAAATTTTCTAGAGAGGAAAACTTTGAGAGAGCAGAAGTCATCCCTTTGAGTCAGGCGCAAGCAAGAAACTTTTGTTCTTCCGCAACCCAGCCGGACCCGCCCTCCTTCAGATACCACATACAAAGGTACCGTCTCTGTCTCTCTCAGCTCTTTTCTTTTTTCACCGCCTGTACATATTTCTTACAATAAATGGATGCAACACCAACACACACGGCACAGCCTAGGTTAGAGTCCAGCCGGTCACCGGGGACGGTTGAGTCTAGGACTGGGAGTGCCGGCTCGGGGTGTTGGGACCACCCTTTGCCATGGATTCCGACTAGTTATGTGTCTGTGCAGGACACCATGGCTCGAACAATGCAGACGGCCAATGATCCAAATTACAGAGGCGAAGGCTCAGGCGGCCAAACGCCTGAGGGAGACACGTCTGGTCAGGGAGATCAGACGACTCTAGAGAGATCCCCTTCGCGCGCCCCTTCAACCCCCACTGACTCTTTCTTAGAGGAGTGTGACCAAGGCGGCGACGATGCCGCCTCTGCCCCCATGGACCAAAGTGAGGGGGAGACGGAGAGTGACAGCTCCGCCTCTACCTCCGAGAGCAGCGATGACTTGCCCCCTCTTCCGGATAGCGAGGAGGAAGAAAGGAAAAAGTAGAGTGAGAAGGACGATCTCTTCAGCATCCACGTCTCCTCCAAGGACCGGATCCAGATGGGGGAGAACTTAGAGAATTTTAAGAAAATGCACCCGCTAGGAGACGGGTATAAGATCCGGGTGCCGCCTGAACTTGGCACCATCGTCTGGGGGGATGATCAACAGAACGCCAACAGTTATTTTGGCTGTTACGAGGCGGCGTTCAAAGCCGGCCTTCGCTTCCCCCTTCACCAGGCGGTGAAGGCTATTTTGAGGGGCTACGGCCTGGGGCTCTAGCAACTTACCCCCAACTCCTGGACCAACATTCTGGGGTATGTTGCCGCCTGTGAGTTCCAAGGGCTTAACCCCGGCTGGGAGGCTTTTGCAAGCATGCATTACCTCAGCAGGAGCCCAGGCGGCTGGAGAGCATGGTATACTCTAACCACACAGCCGCAATATATGATGACCTTGGACAAGGTCTCCAAGTTCGATGGCTGGAAGCACAGGTTCTACCTGATGTCAGCCCCAACCAGACGGGAGAATTATGAATTCCGTCTGTACAATAAGAAGCCTGACTTGTTAGGCAGGAAGTGCGCTCTTCCCCGGATCCCAGAGAAAGACTTTGACGAAATAATTGAGGCAGACTTTTTTGGCCTCACAGACGAAACTCTGTCAACCGGGGAAACAATAAAAGTTCCTAAGAACTGGATTCCCAAGAGCGCCTAGTTCAGGGATGAATGTTTCCTAGCCGCCTGTGGGCTAGGGCACATGTTTAATAAACGTACGCACCTGAGTTCATACCGTCTGTAGTACTTCTCTATCGGTATTGATTTATGATGACCAATTTCTTTCTTTTTGCAGAAGAAGCATTGAACATGCTGCAGAAGGAGAAAACTCCCAAGCGGTCTTCTGCGACCATCCGCAAAGAGCTTGCGGAGAAAGCTGCGGCCGAGGTCAGGGCCAAGGTATTGAGCGCCTGACCCTTTCTTAAGTTCATTTTATAAACTGTCTTGCCCGAATACTAACCTTTACTTATTTATTTTCACAGGGGGGAGAAGTTGGGAAATCGTTTGAGAAGAATCTCAAACGGGCTAGGGAGGAGGCCCCAGCTGTTCTCAATAAAATAAAAAAGTCCGCCTCTGCATCAACTCCTGGCGCCTCAGCCGGGACAAAGACGATGCGAATAGCGAGGCGGCTCGAGAAAGTAGGTGGCAGCCTGTGCCTAGACCTTGCCAACCCATCAGGAGCCGCGGGGTTCACCACGCCTGCAAGCGTTCCCCACTTGGCCGGCTCTGAAGGTAAGAACCCTTTTAAATCCCCGCCTGAGCTGGGGTGGCCTTTACGGGTGAAATCCCACTCCCAACAGACGTCATCCTCAGACAGCCGGATACAAATAGGTGCCGCCTTAGTTTCGCACTCATCACCTATTGATTATGGTGCAGATCAAACACAATCTCCCCACTGGCCAGACGTCCAGAAGCACGCCAAAGCCATGTTGGACGCCGTCCGGAAGAAGGATAAGGACAATATCCCTGGGATAGAGACGTTCAACCTTGAACGCATTCTATCCCTTCTGGATGAGGTAAGAAACCTGTCAATTCCATGTTATTTTTTCCAAGTAATTTCCCCGCCCGTAATTCTTATACCGCCTGCTTTTTTGCAGGCCATGCTGCGGGTGGACGGGCTCAAACGTCCTTATTCCCGCAAACGGGAAGAGGTAAAAAGGGCCAAGAAGTCTGCCATAGACGCTGATAATATTGCTTTACACTCAACTATCGTAAATGAACTTGAAACTAAAGCAATAATTATGACACAGGCGTCTAAAATCCAACAGCTGGAGCTAGATCTGAAGGCGGCCGACAAGAGGGTGACGGATGCTGAGACAGCCAAGAAGGGGGCGGAGGAGGCCCAAAAGAAGGCAGACGAGAGCGCCAAGAAGGCTGATGAGGCGCTCAAGAAGGCCCAAGCGGACCTTGGCAAACTGAAAACCAAGGTTGAGAGGCTGGAGAAGGATGCTGCTCAAGCTCAGAAAAACTTTGCAGCAACCCTGGAGGCGGAGCAAAACCGCCTCGTTGCTGAAAGCGATGCTGACAACGACGCCCGTATGAAGATTGCTTGGGCTGCCTTGTACCCAGAAGCTGATTATAGCATCTGGGCAATGGCACACAGCTATGCTGAGTACGTGGTGTACTTGAGAGAGCAAGGCGAGCCAGAGCCTGCCTCTTTTGAAGCCTGGCTCAGCAACAATGAGCCGTCCGCGCCTGAGCTTCCTGGTCCTGATGAAGCGCAGGAAATTCCCTCAGACGATGAGGAGAAGGGAGAGGACCAGGAGGCTCCGTCTGCAGGCCAGAAGTGACCCTTCAGCGGCAGTATGCCAATCTTTGCTTTCTTTTAATTCTTTTTTATTCAGCGGCTGTATGCCAAAGCTTGCTTTTTCCGGCCTGCGTGCCGAGTATCCTTGTATTTACCAGCTGTGGAGCCGTGTTAATCAACAATTTCTCTCTCCCGGACGAGGTCCGGTTAACATTTGATTATTACAACCGTTTGGTTGGATGGACTTTAATGAATTGCACCGACTAAGTCGGTTTTGATTATTTTGCATTTGAATTTTTGCCTATCTTATTAAAAGCATGCGGCAATTCTTTGCCCAACTAGTCAATAGTCTGGCTGTCCTTGCCCCTGGACGGCTATGTGATTGGTTTCAGTTGGAGTTGGTTGATTGACTTGTAAACGTCTGATGCTGCAAAGAGCATGATATGTTTGTAAGTCAATCAATCACAGTAGTGATTGCCCCAAACCAAGTGCACAGCCGTACATCCACAAGCATGTCGGTTACTACCCAGACGGGTTACGCCCGTCCTGGTAGAAATTTCATAACCATTGAACTCTTGCCCCAATTGGGGTGAGGTGCAATTTTGGAATGGATAACCTAAGTGAGAACTTCAGCTGTTG
This sequence comes from Chenopodium formosanum, assembly GCA_024500155.1. NCBI lineage: Eukaryota > Viridiplantae > Streptophyta > Magnoliopsida > Caryophyllales > Amaranthaceae > Chenopodium > Chenopodium formosanum. The sequence continues at coordinate 25,508,844 of CM044880.1, forward strand.
ACCGTCTGATGCCTATGGGCATCCGGTATTTAGGGACTTATTCGTTCTTCGTAGGTTATTTCGGTCAGGCGGCTATGAGTTGACCAATTCGGTCGTTCAATTTTTGCCGTCTGTATGGATATGTAGAACCGACAGGTAGTCTGTTCTCTGCGACGATTGCACCCGGAGGGGTGTCGCCGGACGCCTTTGTCCATGCTGGGACATGCGATTTTATAAAAAGAGCAACCATCCGGCCATTTTAGCCTCTGGTCTTGTTTGAGACCGGTTGTGTAGCCACTAAACGTTTTTGTGCTTAGTTTCTTAATTAGTGTTGAATTTACACCAAGTATCGAACTTTACTTTTTAATCAAACGAGTCTGTCTGGGTATTACCCAGGCGATTATGCTAAGTATCAAACTTAGTTGAGAAAAATGGAGAATCCGTCTGTGTATTACACAGGCGGACCATGCTAAGTATCAAACTTAGTTAGAAAAATGGAGAATCCGTCTGTGTATTACACAGGCGGACCATGCTAAGTATCAAACTTAGTTAGAAAAATGGTTAAGCAGTTGAATAAACAAAGTATCCAACTTAAGTAAACAAGGGATCCGAGCATTACCCAGGCGGATAAACAAAATAAAAATGTACCCTTTACCAAGTATCGAACTTAGTTAGGTAGATGGGGAATCCGCCTGGATGTTACCCGGATGAATAATCAAACGATAACTCAAATTTTGCAAACAAATACTTAATCTTCAATAATTGACTCATTGTTTACAAAAAACTACAAACTCAGAAGTAGTACTTTTTTAGATTGTCTACATTCCAAGTTCTAGGCAGGCGCCTGCCGTCCGGAGTTTCCAGGCGGTAGGTGTCGTCCCTTACTTCTTCATAGATCCGGTAGGGGCCTTCCCAATTTGGAGTTAGCTTTCCCAGCTCATTGGCCCTACCGGTTGCCTCCATTTTTTGTAACACTAAGTCGTCAACTTTCAAAGGACGCTTGTGTACTTTTTTGTTGTAGGCTCTCGTCATTCTCAGACGGTAAATCTCATGACGCAAGGCGGCATTGCCCCGGCGTTCTGGGAGTGAATCCAATGCCAGCCGCATTGCTTCCCAGTTTGCCTCTTCATCATACAGCATGACTCTGAGAGTCGGCTCGTAATGTTCGATGGGCAAGACAGCTTCAGCGCCGTAAACCATGAGAAATGGGGTTTCACCGATTGCCCCTTTCGCTGTTGTCCGGATGGGCCACAGGACATGGATTAATTCTTCTGCCCATAAGCCACCAGCTCTTTCTATTTTCTTTTTAATGCCGTCTGAGATGAGTTTGTTGAAAGCTTCAACTTGGCCGTTTGCTTGGGGCCGGCCAACAGATGCGAAATAGCTTGAGATCCCCTGATCTCCCAACCAAGTTTTTAGCTGAGGCGTCTCAAACTGAGGACCATTATCAAAAACCATAGATATGGGTACCCCGTACCGGGTGATAATGTTCTTCCAGATGAAGGAAATTACGTCTGAGGTCTTGATGTTTTTAACCGCCTCAGCCTCAACCCACTTGGTGAAGTAATCCACAGCTACTAAGATATAGCGCTTTCCGCCTGGAGCAGGCGTGTAAGGACCTAGAATGTCCATGCCCCATTTTGCAAACGGGATTGGGCTGTGGATGGCCGTCAGATTAGTAGCTGGACGATGAATAAGTTTTCCAAACTTTTGGCACTTGTCACATTTTTTCACCAATTCCTTGGCGTCTGCCTCAAGAGTGGGCCAAAAGTAATATCGTCTGGCTCGGACAGCTAGGGACCTGCCGCCTATGTGGGAGGCGCAGAACCCTGAGTGCAAGTCTTCGAGAACTTCTTTCCCTTTTTCTGGGGTGACACACTTCAACAGAGGCTTAAGAAACCCCGCCTTGAAGAGCTCTCCATTTCTCAACTCAAAGCTTGCAGCTCGCTTCTTCAGGACGGCTGCCTCCTGTGGCGAATCAGGAAGTGTGCCGTCTGAGAGATAAGTCCGGATGTCATCCATCCAGGTAGAGCTTCGGTCCAAAACTCCAATGGGATCTTCATTGATGCTTCTCTTTTCCAGAACTTCCCAAAAGATAGACCGAGACGTATCATGGCAAGCGGAAGATGCCAGTTTTGACAACGCATCAGCCTGGTTATTTTCAGACCTAAGCACTTGGTTCAGCCGGAATTCCTCAAGTGCCCCAGCCTCCTCTTTGACTGCCTGAAGATATTTGATCATAGCCAGATGGGTATCTTCATAACTTCCCTCATACTGGCTAACAACCAATTGAGAATCAGAATAGGCGTCAATTTTCATGGCCCCTGCCGCCTTACACATGCGAATTCCGGCTAGCAGGGCTTCATATTCTGCCTCATTGTTAGAGGCCTGAAACTTGAAGCGTAGTGCATGCTCAAATTTGTCTCCTTCAGGAGATTCATAAATTACACCTGCACCACAGCCGTTCTTTGTAGAGCTCCCGTCTACGTACACTTTCCAAACCTGATCAAGATTATCCGGAGCCACCGGACGAGTCATTTCCACAATGAAGTCGGCAAACGCTTGACCTTTCACTGCCTTTCTTGGTTCGTAAGTGATTTCAAGGCTCTGCATTTCAATAGCCCATTTCAACATTCTCCCGGATGAGTCCAAGGTAGACATTGGCCGCTTAAGTGGCTGGTCCGTGTAAATCACCACCGGATGTGCCAAAAAGTAAGGCTTCAATTTTTTGAATGCCATGTACAAAGCAAGACCAAATTTTTCAACCATGGGGTACCGGAGCTCAGCATTTTTAAGAACATGGCTAATGAAGTAAACCGGGAGCTACACGCCGTCTCGCTCAGCAAGGAGAACGGTACTGAGGGCATGGTCTGAGACGGCTAAATACATGTACAATGTCTCCCTAGGCAAAGGACTGACCAACCTAGGCAGAGAATGTAAATGCTCTTTCAACCTCTGGAACGCCGCCTCAGCGTCATTCCCCCATTCAAATCTGGTCTTCTTCCTGATTGCTTGGAAGAAGTAAAGGCATTTGTCACCTGACCGACTGAGGAACCTTCCCAGGGCGGCCAGACAACCGGTGAGTCTCTGAACTTCCCTGACAGAGCGGGGTGACTTCATGTCAATCACCGCCTGTATCTTTTCGGGGTTAGCCTCTATCCCCCTTTGATCAATCAGGAACCCGAGAAACTTCCCAGACTCAACACCAAAGACGCATTTCTTAGGATTTAACATAACCTTATGCCGCCTGAGGGTGGTGAATGTTTCTCGGAGATCAGCAAGGTGATCCGTCTGTAGCTTGGATTTGACTATCATGTCATCAATGTACGCCTCCACATTCCTCCCAATCTGATTAATGAAGACCGTATTAATCATCCGTTGGAAAGTGGCAGGCGCATTTTTCAAGCCAAACGGCATCACAGTATAACAGAATAGCCCCTGATCAGTGACGAAGGCCGTCTTCTCTTGGTCTTTCTTCCACAGGGGTATCTGATGGAAGCCGGAGTAGGCATCCATAAAGCTCATCAAGGCGTGACCGGCTGTAGAATCGACCAGACTGTCGTTCTTTGGAAGCGGATAACTGTCCTTTGGACACGCCTTGTTGAGGTCTGTGTAATCAACACACATGCGCCAGGTCCCATTCGGTTTCTTCACAAGGACTACATTGGCCACCCAGTCGGGGAAATTACAAGGCTGAATGAACCCAGCATCCAACAGCTTTTTGACTTCGGCAGCTGCCGCCTGACTTCTTTCCTCGCCATGGTTTCTTTTCTTTTGCCGGATGGGCTTCTTTTTGGGGTCCACGGCGAGTTTGTGGACAGCAAGATCCGGGCTGACGCTTGGCATCTCGTCCACTTCAAAGGCAAAAATGTCTTTGAATTCTTTCAACAGGAGGTGCAAGCTTGCACCCAAGGTAGCATGAGCAACCGTCCCAACCTTAACAGTACGTTCTGGAAGGCTGTCATCCAGAACGAGATCAATGCTTTCGCCAGCCGGTTGGGGACGGAGCTCATCTGACCGTTCACCGGCCAGTGATTGCTATTTTTTCTCTTTTTTCACCTCCACCAGCAGAGGAGCCTTTCTTTTCTTTCCGGCTGCTGATGGGGCAGGAGCTGGGTCAGCATCCTTGACGTTGTCAAGGTCTATTGGTTCCTGACCGCCTGGGGCCACGGTATCTCGGACGGCTGAGAGATAACATTCTCGGGCCGTCTTCTGATCCCCATTCAAGGAACCAACAGAGCCGTCATCCCTCTCATACTTGATGAGCATCAGGGAAGGGATGATTACTGCCTTGGCTACGTTGAGGGTTGGCCTGCCAAGAATGATGTTATAGGCGGTCAACTCCTCAACGACCAAGAATCTGACGACAATATGTCGACCCTGGCCTTTCTCTCCCAGCCGGATGGGTAAATCAATTCTCCCGGCTGGGTAGACCATCCCACCCCCAAAACCAACCAAGGGGTGGGTGACTGGATGCATGCTGCTGACATTGTATTTCAGCTTTTGCAGGCACCGGAGGCTGATGATATCTGATGAGCTGCCGGTGTCAATAAGGATCCGTCCAACCAGTTGGTTGGCAACCTTACATTCAATGACCACCGGGTCATCATGCGGGCGGCGGACGCTGCCCCTATCCTTCTTAGTGATCAAGACGTCTGGGAAGGAGGAGCTGGCTTCCGCCTGCTCATCATCATTTTTGTCCATCTTTCGAAGATGGCTCTTGGTGCCCCGGATGGTAGGGCCACCACATGAGAACCCGCCTGCTATGGTGTAGACCGGCTCCTTATCGGTATCCGAGCTACTAGCAGGCTGGGGGTAGTCTTGGAGGACTGACCCTTGTTTTTCTTTTTTGCCCCGGCTGGGGACTTAGAGATGTAGGACTTCAACAGCCCTTTGTCAGCCAAACGGTCCAACGCACGCTGAAGACTGAAGCAGTCGTTGGTGTCATGGCCGACCTCCTAATGGAACTGACAGAATTTATTCTTGTTCCGTGACTGGACAGAACTCTTCATAGGATTCGGCTTCTCATTGGACAACCGGTCCTTTACCTCCATGAAGATGGAGTTGCAGTCTTTATTAAACTCGTACTTGGGGACGTACGGTTTAAATTCTTTCTTTTTCTTCTGGGACGGCTGGTCAGGGTCAGTAACCGCCCAAACTTCTTTTCTTTTCTTGCTCTCTTCTTTGTTTTTAGCCGGCTGAGCTGACCGACTGTCTTTCTGTTTGTCAGACTTCTTGGAGTCTGACTGGCTACCAGGCGAGCAGAGGTCGGTAGCTTGAATGTAGCTTTCCGCCTCCCTCAGGGCCGCCTGTAGGGTAAAAGCCCCTTTTCTGACTAGGTCGAACTTAAAGGTCGACCCGTCTCTCAGACCTTTAAAAAAGTCTGTAAAAGCTACCTCATCAGACAGTCCCTGAATCTGAATTCTGATCAGGTTGAACCGCCTGACATATGAACGCAACCCTTCTCTCTCTCCCTGCTTAACAGTGCTCAAATCGAGGCTTGTCTTTTTAGCAGGGATGTTCATTGAGAAGTTGGAAGCAAACAGGAAGGCAAGCTTCCTGAAGCTGTCTATAGACTCGGCTGGCAGGTTGCCAAACCATTGTTGGGCGATGCCGTTCAATGTAGCCGGAAAGCACCGACACCAAGTGGCATCATCTAACCCCTGCAGATACATGAGGTTGGTGTAAGCCATGAGGTGGTCTTCAGGATTGGTGGTACCATCATAGGTACCAACCAACACATTCTTAACCTTGGCCGGCTGAGCCGCCTCGGTTATCTCCTGAGTGAACGCAGAAGGCTGTTCACCCAGGCGCAGCAGTCGAAGCTGCCAGTCCAATGGCTGGACATTTGGATATGCCGCCTGACCTCCAAAGAAGGCTGGCTGCATGAAGGGAGGAGAATACTGTCCGTAAGCCTGAGTAGGCACATACGGTACATTTCCAATCATATGAGGGCCAGAATGGACGGTATTACCGCCTGTTTGACTCTCATGCAAGGAGGGTGCACTCCCTGCAGAAATATTGTTGAAGCTGTCCGGAAAGTTCGACGTTGAAGCCGACTCAGACAGCGATTGATTTCTCTTCCGGTTAATGATTTCCCGGGCATCGAGAGTTGATTTTTTACTTCTCACCGGCTGATGAGGCCGGCGAGGGTTATTAGTGTTTCCCCCAGGAAGGAGAATTTTTGACCAATCAATGGTCTCGGCTGCCTTCTCCTTTGGATGGGGAGTAGGCTGTCGGTTTCTGACTGACTTCCCCTTCTCTGGAGGAGTCTTCTTCACCGACTGACCTTTACTTGGGCCAGCCCTGCTTTTGGTGATCAGCTCTTTAATTTCACCCTTGAAACTCGTCATGAACCTCATGAGTTCGTCTCGGGTGACTAGGGCTGATCCAGCTGCCGTTTGGGTTGCCCCTTCCGGCTGCCCAGTAGGTCTGCTCGGACCCGCCTGGGTGGCACCCCGCTCCAGAGTCTCTCTGGGCCGGATGCGCTTAACTCTTAAAGAGCCGTCCTCGGCTGTAGAGGTTTCGACCTGAGGATCCTCATCCTCCTCATGGTCTGTAAAGACTTCTGGGTCTTCGCCCAGACGGTTTGGGGGTGCAGATTCTTGAACCATCTTCGAGGTACTCTCCCCACAGACGGCACCAAATGTTTTGGGTGTTTTTGTCCCTCGGGAGAGTTACAACACGAAGACTGATCCGGGATGAGCTGAACCTGCAAAACAAACGGAGACACTTGTTGGGTGGTGCTCCGCCTCCGACACACAAGTCAATAACTTGAAACGGGATAAAGAGAACGGAAATTTAGGTGAGTATCTGCTCGGATTCCAAGCTCAGGTGTTTCTCTGATGTAAGAGAATGCAGTTGTAATAAATGGTAAAAACGTGTCCTCAAAATGAGGGACATCTCCTTATTTATAGGGTCATTGGGAATTGCCCCTGATTAGGTCACTAAACCCTAATCATTGGTGGGCTGCGCCGTATTCCGGCTTTCTCGGGATTTGGGCCTGAAGGCCGCCTTTTCCCTTTTATCTCTGGAATGACACGTGTCAAACAGGGATTGGTCCATTTTGGACCAATCTGAGGCTGACACGTGTCACCCTCTGATTGGGCCACGTGGCAGGGTAAAAATACCCTAAACACATAGCATTCTTTCATTAATCAAGATTTGAATTTTAATGAATAACTGATTGTTTTATCAACTACGTCAAGGCGAATCTTGTTTATTTTTGTTCTTTTCACGAATTTGATCAACAAAGAATAACGACATTCGTTGCAGTGTAATTTTTAAGTGATTAACGTGTATAAATAAAATCAACTAACTTAGTTTTTAGGAACCACATTGCATATATTGTTCGGTGATGAAATTGTAAAAAAGGAAAAGTTAGTAGAGGCTGCACTGATTCCCCTTTAAAGGGAACGTTATTTTAGTATCCTCACTCTTGAACTCATTTCTTGTATAAGTAAATCAATTTGGGCATCGGATAACTTATGATTCATGCTAAATATTCCTTGAACCATACTTGGAAGAAAGGCATGAACGAGGTTTATGGATTTTCCTAAAACACATTGGCGACTCCTTACTAGTTTCTTACAAAAAAGCATAATGCATGATAGGATCAACTCTAATTCAAGGGTCTCCCAAACAGTCAAGAAATCAAATCGTAACACACTCTAAAAAAGTGTAAATTCCTACGCTTTTAAAGTGTCATGAGCATAGAGGTGAAGGGGCCCTATGATGGGCACACCCTCCTCACACCGGTCTGGATTCCGGTCTCGATTTTTTTTTGCACACCCCTACTTGAGGTTATCGCATAGAATTTTTAAAAGGAAGGGCCACATATTGGAAAAGTGAACACCTGAGGAGTGTTTGTGTAAAATTTCTCTTTTAAATTCCCTTTTAGAAGTCAAGTTAACATTTCCCTTACATTTTTTTTGTACACAAAATTGTTAAAAGTAAATAACAAAGATTTAGGAGATTAGGAGGGGTCACTCATAAATCATTATATGGGAGTGACTGAGTGAGTTTAATAAGGTTCATGCTATACTATAACGTTAATAACTAATTAAATCAAATGAAAAAGTATTATTGTTGTTTTTATAATTAGTGAGAATCGTTTTTGATGTTAAATTTCAAAGTTGCATTTCCAACATAAGAAATATACGGAGTACATAATTGTGGCTAATTTTGGCTTACACAAATAACTAAAAGCTAAAATTGCCAAACAAGACTCATACATCTTGATAACTTAACAAACAAAAGTGTAATAAAAAACTATAAACCTTTTTGATCTTCTCAAACTAAAATCATTTTTTCTTAGACATAACTCTACTAAATTTTAATCATGGTACATATTCACCTTCATGACCATTAATGTACCCTTGTTCCCTATCATATTCTTCCATAGTATCATACTCATTAGGAAACTTCTTGGGTTTATAACCCCGTCTTCCTTCTTTCACATTATACTCATTACCATGATAATAATTATTACCCTCTCTTCCTTGTGTTTCATACTCATAGTTACCATTCTCATACTCATTCCCATTCCTAGAGAAAGTATTGGCAAATTCAACATTATTGTTGTTGTGGAAACCTACATCATCTCCAACTCCATGATCATTCTTGGCATCATAGAAGTACTTCCCATTCTCCAAAAACCTTGTGTCGCTCATCCCTTGCTTCTCCGCATTAAATTTCTCGTTTTCATTGTGATTTTCATTCTCGAAGTTGTTATTGTTGAAATGGCCATATTTTTCCTCAAACTCTTCGTGTTGGTTCTCGTTCTCGTTCTCGTTCTCATTCTCATTCTCATTCTCACTTTCATAGTTGTTAGTGATGAAATGAGCATTTCTACCCTCTTGACTAATATCATGAAAATACTTCCCATTCTCCAAAAATCTAGTATCACTCATTCCTTGCCTTTCTGTCACATACTCATTCTTATTCTCATTCAATAAGCTACTTTCTTCCTTAACATCTTGATTAACATCATAATAATACTTCCCATTTTCCAAAAATCTAGTATCTCTCATTCCTTTCTTCTCATTCCCATTCTCATTAAAGTTGTCATTGGAATAACCCATTCCAAATTCCTTAAAGTTGTTCTTGCTCAACTCTTCACTAGAAACAAACTTCTCTTGACCAAAATTATCACTTTTTGTGGGGTTTGTGGTGGTTGGAGGGTATTGATAAGTCGTCTCCTGACCGTAAAGCCCGTACCCATGTTCGACAACATCAGGTTCGGGCGACGGAGAAGGAGTTTGTGTTGGTGACTGTATAGGAGCAATACTAATTGATTCTTTGCTTTCTTTGCTTACTTTGCTAAAGAACTTGCTATCTCTAGCATGAGTTTCGAGACAAAAGGCTAAGGCTAAGGCTAAGAGCAAGAAAAAGCATCTTACATTGGATGCCATTGCTAAGAAGAAGAAAAAAAACAGAGGAAATTTAGGGAGTTGTTTTATTGAATGTTGGTTATAGTGTATTTATACACCTAGATTGTTTGGTATGAGTGGTTCCCTCTCTTTTTAAGTCAAATATTAAAAGGGTAAAAAGAAGAAAAAAACAAAAAAGAAAAAGAGGGAAAAGAGGCGGGTAATGATGCGGGGATTGAGGGAGGATATGAAGAATGAATTAAGGTCTTAGGCAATTTGTAAAATAGTGGGGTTTGAGAAATTATGTCATTTAGTGCATGCTCCATGTGCCCTTCACAATGAGCTCAAAGTGTAGGGACGTAGGGTTGCCTAATTTTAATTTTCGGTACCAATATGAATATAAGAAGTGCATGCTACATTATTTTTTAATTTTAATAGTTTGACCTAGGTAGATTTTTTTGTTTGAATTATTGAAATAATTTCACCTTCGTTTTTGGAATAACTGATATAGCATGACTTTTTAAATTTTTTTTTTTTTTTTTGTGTTTCATCTGTTTTAAATTGGATTATATATTTTAACTTTTGACATTATTTATAACTTTGTTTTAACTAACATTTATGATATTTAGATTATAAAAATCATAGTTATATGAGATCTTTTTAGATTTATTTTAATTTATTTTTAATTAAATTTTATTTTATGTATATATATTTTACAATAGTATAATTAAAAATATTATAGAATGAATTTTTACATTGACAAACGTAATTTTTTTATAAAAAAAAAAAAAAAAAAAAAAGTGATATCTAATTTGAAACGGAAGAAGTATTAACTTTGATGGTATGTCTATTATTGTCTATACATGCAAAGTATGTCTAATAAAATCAAACATGTCTTCTCACAATATCATCACCTAATAATCTAATATGTCTTGTAAAAAAGAAAAAATATAACTAAATACTATGTGTGTAAGCTAAAAAAGCAATATAATTTGCTGTCCTATTGGCTTCTTCGTATACGGAAATTGTAGGCGGATAATATATGACTTCAAAATGTTGTTGATGTTGTGTGTTGTCCATGAGAGATGAGACCTTGAGTAATTAAATTTAAATCAACCAGGGGAAATGGAATTCTCCCTCTAAAATATATAATACTTCCTCCATCCGGTAATATTTAGGATGTTGGGGTGGACACATAGTTTAAGAAAGTTACAAATGAGTCTGTTTAAAAAATTTGTTTTTTATATAAAATATTTTCCTTTACATATTTAATATTGTAAGAAAACAATAAATGGGATGAGAGTGAATTAGGTGAGAAGAGAGATAGGCTTACAAAAATAAAAAAAAATTTAAAAAAAAAAATTAAAAAAAAAAAAAAAAAAAACAGGTGAGGAGAGAGATAATGAGAGAAAATATTTTTTTTATTAATGGTCTCATTCCATATTTAGTAACGTGTTAAGTATTTGGGATGGAGTTAAATAAAAATTGTGTCAAGTATTATGGGACTTGGAGGGAGTAAATCATTTACATTATCACATCATTTTGGTATACAGTATACACTTGATTGATAAAAGCTTTCCGTAATATAAGCAAGAAATTCTAAAGTGAAAAGTCCTTAATTAGTCCACAATGCAAAGGTTGTTCTTTACTCGACATAATTTAAAGTAATTTATCTATTAATTATTACTAAAACAAAAAACTGATGACATCATCCTTTCCTCAAATTGTATACGTGTCGCTCTTTCATCTATTAACTATTACATACTAAAACAAAAAAATTTGCACAGAATGAAATTTTTAATAGAATGACATAAATTCTTTACATCCTTATTGATATCAAATTTTTAATAGAATGGCATAAATTTTCAATAAGGATATCAAACGCATGGACCTAAACTAGTCTTATAATAATGTAAATATAATATATAAAATAAATATCCTTATTGATATCAAAGTTTAGTTATTTACATCCTAATATTCTTAGTAGTGCAATTTTATACATTAACCTGTGCTTATATAGTAATATTATAGGGAAATTCTAACCCACAACTTCTATAACACTGAAATGGTAACCCTCTTTATTTTTAATTATACAAAATAACCCTCATTAAGAAATTTATCCTACTTATAACATTAGTGAGTCTTATTTGGTTAAAAAATTAAACCATGGTTAGATTTTTTTACAAAAAAAAAAAGACAAACAAAACCACCCAACCTACCACCTCCAACAACCTTCACCATCAGCCTCTCCCATCCACCACCTCCACCTCAGCCTCACCCAGTCGCCGCCTAAGAGCCACCAACCCCTCACTTCAACCCGACAACCCCACCAGACCCACGACACTTCCTCTTCTCCTTTGACCCACGACCCACAGTATGGTCACTTGCCGGCTCGCCGTACCTCCATCTCTCTTTGTTGACGAGCCACCCGAATTCGAACACCCTCCCCAAACCCAAACTCGAAACCAAATCCCTCCTAACACGAAACCGAATCCATCCTAACCCCAAATCGAAACCACCACCTTCAATTAAAATCTTGTCGGTGTTTGAATTGGTGTGCGGTGGTGGGTTTCGGTGTTGTCAAAGGACAGAGAAGGAGAGGCGGTGGTCGGGAAGCGTTCATGGGTCCTTGGTTAGGGTCGCCGGTAGTGAAGCAGGGTGGCGGTGGCTGGCAGGTTTAATTTGAAGGTGGTGGTGTGCGTGTGGGTGGCTTATTGGTGGGTTAATTATTTTTTTAAAAGTTCTTGTAAAAAAAAAAAAAAAAAAACCTAACCATAGTTTAATTTAAATTAACCATTTAGTGAAATAAGGTTATAAGTGAGAATATATTGTTAATTAAGGTCATTTTGTACAATTAAAAAAAAAAAAAAAAAAAAAAGGGTCACCATTTCAGTGTTATACAAATTGGGCCTATTGGGGGTTACCGTTGAAAATTTCCCAATATTATATAGACCTACATTACCACCCAATATTACCTTCAATGATAATAGATGTATAAATTCTGTGAAAAAAAAAAAAAAAAAAAAAAAAAAGATAGAATTTGGGAAAATTTGTTAATTACTACCTCAAAAAGGGGTCTTTATGAATTACTACCCCTAAAAAAAAAAATTGTTGATTACTACCCTAAAACTAATGAATTCTATAGATTGCTACCTTTTTCCCTAATCAGCCCCTAAATAGGTGATTTAATCTATTAATGATATCATTATCTGGTTGTAGGCGTCTTTCGAAGTGCGCCTACGTTAAAGCATGTGTGGCTTGACACTCATAGGAAGTGGGAATTGACATAATACGATTAGGGACAAATAAAGTAGGGAGCCGCCAACAAGTTTTTAAGGAAATTGTAAACCGTTCACGAATCATAAAAAAACAACCACGATAAGGGACAACGATAGACAACAACGATTGACCCGTGAAGGTTACACCCCATTCATAATCCATGAGATTACTAACTCCATATGGTTCGAAACCACGAAAGGAGGATCGAGGATGATGGTACGAAGTGAGTCATAGAGTCACATTCGCCCGTATTGGCCTCTACTCGATTCTTATAGTGAAAAGTAATTCCTGCGATCTCAAAGGCATACAAATAAAATATTCAATTTGCTCTAAACTATTATTAGGCTAAATTGGTTTAATATTAATGCAACATATAATTCTAAAATATCGTGACCACTTGATTAAACAATAAGATTAAAAAGGAACCTAAACCGGTTATCCAAATTATCTTATTAGACGTGATTTTCAATTACATATTCCCTTTAACATGCAATGTTGTGATCAATAAATAATAATAATAGAATTAACATTAATATTGGAAGCAATTAAACAATGATAACGTTAGTCAAATCAAATATAAAATAAACTTAATCATGATACTAGCAATATTAAAATAAGAGTAATTAAGTGAATCAATTACTCACTTTCGGCGTTTCCTTGAATTGCTACATCATGAATAAACTGTTAGTAACTTCAATAAAAAAAAAAAAAATCAAACTGAAAATTAAATTAAATAAAGATATATTTTATTTGGTCCAAACCCTCAGTTAAATATACCTTTCACGCCTTGGTTTAAGTATAGAACTTTGGGTATTGTATGAACTCCTTGGAGTGCTTAATTAGGGGAAGTATTTTGAGAGAATAGGGTGGCTAGTATTTAAGCTAAAGAGAGAGAAGAGAATTATTTGATGATCAATTTTGTTGATGATTGAAAAAGGGGAGATATGACCTCTATTTATAGAGAAAAAAAAGAAGGGTCAAAGAATTAAGATAAGATAAGAATTCGAATCGGATAAAACTCTTGCAATAGACAACAATTTTTGCGGTTTTTGTTTTTATCATATCTTTTGATCCAGAAATTGGAATAAGATGAATAAGATATCGTTGGAAAGATATTGATATCTACTTTCTAACTCAATTAAAATCAGATTAAAATATATTATAGAATAAAAGATATGACCGAAATAGTGAGACGGTGTCAGTTTTGGATATAGTTTGATATTTTATTCATATCTTTTCCGTTATAGCTCGGAATTGATATTATAATATATAATTGGAAAGATAATTTCAAGGGATATCCAACCATATAAAATTTGGATAAAAAATATGAGGCACAAAAATCATATCTGACTATCTTTGAACGTCTTTCAATTTGGATAGAAATAGGATTTTCAAAAAGAAAAGTTTTATTCAATTTCAAACTCTTTAATATTATCTTTTCAAAAAGGATAATTAAGATTTTTTAGAAACTTATAGAAGATTCCAATTAATCCTAATTGGTTTAGGAATGGGATTAAATATTTTGGACCCTCCACATGATCATTGGGTCGTAGGTAAGGTGGGCTTAGGTTCGGTTTGGGCTAATTTAATATTTTGGCCATAACTTATTCGTTATAACTCGGATTTGGGCTTATAATATATTGTTGGAAAGCTATTTTAAAGCCTCATCCAAATATTTAATCATTGGACCCTGATTATGGACCAAAATAAACTGGATTAAACGTTTTTATAAAAAGGACACGAAATGAATGATTTTAAAGGACACGAAATGAATTATTTCGGGTTTAAAGACACGAAAAGAGGAAAATAAGTTAAGGTTTGGGAAAATGGGCTAGAGTTTGGGTTGGTTTATGAAATGGAAATATGGATTTAAGCACTCCAAGATTAAATACCCAACCCGACCAATAATGGCGGTGAAAGGTTGTTCATCATCGGGTTTGGTTTTGGGGAGACATTTTTAGGTGTCTACACCGGCTAATTTGTAATTAATTGTTTTTAAATCTTAAATAATTAATTAAACCCTAGAACCACCTCCACACCACCATTGCACCACCTCCGGCCACCTACCACCCACAACCGAACTTACCTCCTCCAACTCCCCACTCTAAAACTACCATCTGCCCACCCTAAAACCACCTTCCTTTCACGATACCCCTATCCCCTACCCGCGGCGACCCTGACCCCCTTGCCAAAAAACCTTGCTCGACCATCCCCAATTTCCCTTTATCCCCTTCCCCCCTAATCACCACCCTAGGGTTTCAATTTTAGGGCTTTAGAGTTTTAATTTTGGAACATTAGGGTGGTAATTAAAGGGGGGAAGGGGTGGAGGAAGCTTAGGGAGGGCCTAATAAGGTTCTCTGACAAGGAGGAGGGGGCTAGGGTCGTTGGTGGGTGGGTTGGAGGGATTTTTCGAGGGTTGGAGGGATTGTTGGGGGTTTAGAGGGTGCAATGAGTGGTTTAGAGGGGGGTGGATGCCGGGGCGGGGGTAGGCTGCCGAAGGTGGTGTAGTGGTGGTTTAGAGGTGGTGTTAGGGTATATTTAATTAATTATGCCTTAAAAGTAACTAATTACAAATTAGCCGGATAATAATATCATTAATAGATTAAATCACCTAATTAGGGGCTGATTAGAGAAAAGGTTAGCAATCTATAGAATTCATCAGTTTTAAAGTAGTAATTAACAACTTTTTATTTAGGGGTAGTAATTCACAAAGACCCCTTTTTGAGGTAGTAATTAACAAATGTTCCTACAATTTGAAATGAATTAGCATTACTAAACATCAACTGTTCTTACAAATTTATTTATATATTCATTGTTATACATACAATTTATTACCACTTATTAAATGAGCGGTTAATTTATGCTTTTCCATACTTGTTTCCTTGCAAAGTTTCCTTGCATAAGCTTTAATTTCACAACCCAATAAATAAGTGTGTAACAAAGTGATGCAAAGTGGTATTCAACATTAATATGAGACTAAATAAGGAAACAAAAACAAAGGGCATAATCACATTAACCAGTGTACATATAACAAAATCTCACTACATTTTACAAGTTCAAACGTGTGTCTCACTATCGGTGCTAATACTAGGCACATGCAGTCCTCAATTATGATCCCGATATGTAACATCCTTAATCTTTGTCAGTACATATTAGAAAAAAAACAGATATTTAGGCGTGGTTGTGTTCATCACTTTATCAAAATTTTGTGTAGGAATTTAGAAGAGTTGGCACTATCTATGTTACTTGAACCATTTAATCACATCAAGTTCTTGTATTAGATCTTCGACACTCAATCATAGATAAGATATATTGACATTTCATTTTAGATAATAGTCACGTCGGACACTTAAACATGTACCTGTATCAGACATGGATATTGGATAGTTAGAGTACAAGTAGCATATTATAATATAAATCCTATATTGTGGGGATAATATTAATTCAAACGAAAAAACAAAAGTGGTATTTTGTTCATAGTTAAAAGAATGGACACATCTCAATCGCCAACCAAGGGCAAATTTGTGGGCACAAGAGGATTGAGTAATTAAAGGGAATGGTCAAGAAGCTATATCAATAGATGGTGGCCAAATATGCAGAGTTGCAGTTGAGAGTAGTTGCGTTTTTAATTTATTTTTACTTTTTGATAATGAAAAGTTTGGTTTTACTACTCTTTGACTGTTATTTATTCTTCTTGGAGAGAGGTTAGTGGCTTAGTGCTATACGTTCAATTTTTCATGGAACATATGCTTTAATATGACTTTTATATGTGTAGCCGTGTAGGTGTAATACGAAGTAGTTTCTTTGGCTTCCAATTAAAT
Source organism: Chenopodium formosanum (assembly GCA_024500155.1). Classification (NCBI taxonomy): domain Eukaryota; kingdom Viridiplantae; phylum Streptophyta; class Magnoliopsida; order Caryophyllales; family Amaranthaceae; genus Chenopodium; species Chenopodium formosanum. Next base: position 25,525,294 of record CM044880.1, read on the forward strand.
TGTTGTCATTTTTCTGAATTATGTATTGTCCTCTCTTCCATTCCTTAAATTTACTTTGTAATTGGCTTTCTGCATAGTCAAATTTAAGGGGGTCCTTTCACCTACATACAATGAAGTAATGTCAATATATAGGTTGTGTAATGTGTATTGTATTACTGTATTACGACCATAGTCAAGAAGGTCTTGTATGTCCCTCGTCGTGTAGGTAATGAGTCAACAATCACTTATGATGATATACTCATGTACTTACTACCAACTATAATTTGGTTTACCTATTAAGGCTATGGGCTCAATTTTCTATGGGGATACTTTAGGGGTAGAGTTTTACACTTTTACTTTTCGCTCTCCACTCTCAAAGATGTTGTCCACTAAGTTAGGCCGGGTTAACCAATGCAAAGTTATGATTATTTGTTAGAAGTTTAGAGGACCTTTTTCATATCTATCCAAAATAATACTTAATGATATAGTGACGTTAAATTCCCGTTAAAACCAATAATGAAAACAAAATATTCCTCTACTATACTATTACTTTAAAGAACCATTTGACTTTTTTTGGAATTAGAAAGATCCACATTAGACATCAACCCTCACAGTTATTCAATGTAAGTTTCTTATCAAGTGAGTCAATAATTTATTGGTTAAAACCATAAAAATTGTTGAGTTCGTTAAAAGAACAAATATAAACGTATAAAAATGAAAACAAAAATACTTCAAGATGTTTGAATTGGGTTTAAGTAAGGTCACATCGTTACAAATGCATAATTGGCGGAAAAGGTGTGACTAAGACCAAGATTAGGATTTAGAAACCATCTAGTACACCATAATAACCTGATTAAACGCAGTTAATTTTTGTTCCCCACATTAGACCATTCATCATGTAGCAGTCATAATTACAAGTACCCTAACTCGAATTAGTTGTTGCACATCACAAATCAATATTAAATAAAGAAACATCCAATATAAAAAAATAATCGATACCATACGAAAGAGGGCAATTGGTTATAGGACAGCACTCGCTGCATAATCGTCATCGACAATAAATGTGTCATTCATGACACTTGGGTGCATGTCGCTTTTACTGCCAAGCACTATCCAATAAGCTTTGTTTCTTGGACCACCTTGTACCAATTTGTTGCCCATAAAATTTAACATATTTGAGTTTGTTTTCATCTAAATTTGGCACACACTGATAAGATAATAGATTTCACCCTCCTCAAAACAAATATTATATGCATGGATTCAAATTGTCTAGATTAGAATTCATAAGCTCTTAAGTTTGGATATATATATATATATATATATATATATATATATATATATATATATATATATATATATATATATATATATATATATATATATATATTTCATAAGCTCTTAAGTTTGGATATATATATATATATGTTAGGAAATTAGGGTGTAATTGTGTTTGATTAATGCGGAACAAGTCAATGAAATTAAGAATGAGAAAAACAATAAAGAAGATAAACAAAGAACACAAGGATTTACGTGGTTCGGTCAAAATAGACCTACATCCACTGGTGGGGGATTCGAGAGCTTCTTCACTATAATGGAGAAAGAAACAAGAGAATAATACAAGGAGTCTTAAATCTAATGACTCGAAAGGTATGATCTAATTAATCAACTAAAGGGTCCTTTTATAACACAAGGAAACCCTAATAAAACCCTAAGATTGTTCACCAAGTATACTCAAATAGCCGTCATAGAAAAGATATAATTTTAGGAAATATTCCATAAATTATCCTAGAATAACCTAACTACCGAGCTATAGCTCGGCAGCTAGCTCATGCCTGCCGCAAGTCCTCATAGGGCCGAGCTATAGCTCGCTCGCATAGAGCTATAGCTCACAACCTCGTTGCAAATTTCCAGCTTCGTCAGGTTTTTATAAAACGGTCATAACTTTCTCGTTTCTTATCGGAATCGGGCATATGACCTATTATTGGAAAGCTCTTGAACCAAGCTATCACCTCCAACTTGAATCACCTCAAAATCAGTTGTATTTTGAGAGATATAAGCGTTCAAAGTCAGCCCTACTAGAATTCGAGTCACAATTTAACAATCTCCACCTTGACTTGACATCATCCAAAAAACAAGGTAACTCCACCTTGAACCAAAAACCAAGAAGTAATGCTCATAATAAAACATAAAACCTCCACCTTAAACAAAATTCCATAAGCCTACTCACATTAGGCTATCACCAAACGGACATCTTCCATAACTTGTGAACTGGTGCGTCTCCGAACACAAAATTCTGTACACAAAACCATCACATGGCCTAGATTGAGAGTATAATGTCCTGACGCCAAGCATGCTTAATTATCAAAATTGACCAAACTCTCTTCAAACACTTCTTCATCTCAAAAGTCAAACTAAAAAAAAACTTAAGCAATTCTAGAAAAATAAATATTACATCAAGAATTTCTAAATTGCAATTGTACATAGTAAATCACAAAAGTACCAAAATTGAGATAAGAAATAGCATAACTAGAACAAAATCTAATGCATAACACATATTGCTACTTTATTACAAACGAAAATCAAAAGCAATCTATCATAGACTCCATACCAAAAATCCACACGGTTTCTCATTTTACCAAGAGATCTCAAAGGGGAACTTATCATGAAGAGATCGTAGAAACCGCAACCCCAAAGCTCGTAACCCTAAAGTGCATAATCATCATCATCGTCGGTATTGGCAATATTTGCGGATTTATCCTCATTGGACTTCTCCACATTCTTCTTCTTAAATTTCCAACACTCGGCTTTGATATGACCCTTCACATGACAATAGTTACAAACTTTTCCTTTACCAAAATTCTTATTACCACCATGAGCAACTAAAACATTGTTTTGAGCAGGATTATTAGATTTATTAACCAACTTATTGTCAATTAAATCTCTCTGGGTTAAGGCATCCTTAACATCCTCCAAACTCAAATCATCTCTACCATACAATAAAGTATCTCGAAAATGCTTATACGTAGGCGGTAAAGAACACAACAACCTAATAGCCATATCCTCATCATCGATCTCAACATCGATGTTTTGCAAAACCATAATAATAGAGAAGAATTCATCTAAATAAGACTTAAGCGGTTTACCTTCTTCTAGACGAAGATCATGAAGTCTAGATTTGAGTAGTAGACAGTTGGTCACGCTCTTTGTCATATAAAGTGAATCCAACTTCAACCACACACCCGCAGAAGTCGTCTCCTTGGCAACCTCTCTCAAAAAATCATCAGAGGGACATAATTGAATTGCCGAAAGAGCCTTCAAATCGATCTCCTCTCACGTATCCACCGTCATGCCCGAAGGCTTGTTGGATACACCTTCAAGAGCCTTGTGACAGCCACTTTGAATTAAGATGGCTTTCATCTTCAATTGCCATAAGCCAAAATTCACTTGCCTATCGAATTTCTCAATATCAAATTTCATTGGCATAATTTAATCAAACTAATCTATAAACACCTAAACCTTAAGACCTTAAAACCTTGGCTCTAGATACCACTTGTTAGGAAATTAGGGTGTAATTGTGTTTGATTAATGCAGAAAAAGTCAATGAAATTAAGAATGAGAAAAGCAATAAAGAAGATAAACAAAGAACACAAGGATTTACGTTGTTCGGTCAAAATAGACCTACATCCACGGGTGGGGGATTCGAGAGCTTCTTCACTATAATGGAGAAAGAAACAAGAGAATAATACAAGGAGTCTTAAATCTAATGGCTCGAAAGGTATGATCTAATTGATCAACTAAAGGGTCCTTTTATAACACAAGGAAACCCTAATAAAACCCTAATATTGTTCACCAAGTATACTCAAATAGCCGTCATAGAAAAGATATAATTTTAGGAAATATTCCATAAATTATCCTAGAATAACCTAACTACCGAGCTATAGCTCGGCAGCTAGCTCATGCCTTCCACAAGTCCTCATAGGGCCGAGCTATAGCTCACTCGCATAGAGCTATAGCTCGCAACCTCGTTTGAAATTTCCAGCTTCGTCAGGTTTTTATAAAACGGTCATAACTTTCTCATTTCTTATCGGAATTGGGCATATGACCTATCGTTGGAAAGCTCTTGAATCAAATTATCACCTCCAACTTGAATCACCTCAAAATCAGTTGTATTTTGAGATATATAAGCGTTCAAAGTCAGCCCTACTAGATTTCAAGTCACAATTTCACACACACACACACACACACACACACACACACACACACACACACATATATATATATATATATATATATATATATATATATATATATATATATATATATATATTATAATTTTATTACATTAAGAGATGTATGCATTGGATCTGCAAAAAAATCCATGTGCACGTAGTTTATTATAATTATAATGTGTTAAAAGGACGAACTCATCAACCAAAAATTAACTCTGACGGTTAATTGGATATAGGTCGTGATCTCTACATATAATCTATCACGCCCCCTCATATGACAAGCCTTAGGGGTTGAAATGTGATGCTACATAGGCCCTTCACATATTCTGCACCAAATGATAAACCAAATTTGCATATAATACGAACCAGAGATAGTAATATTTTGGGATAATGAAAACATCATTTTATTTTTAAAAGATTGACTAAAGATTGTTTTATTGTTGACAATTTTTCATTTTCAGACATTGATTCCATTTTAGACTTCATGGCCTCAAGCCATTTATCTGAGTTGGGGCTCGCCAAATCTTGCTTGCAGGTTGTGGGTTCTTCATTCTCCAATAAGGAGATTTTATAATCCTCAGTTATCAGAATCTCGGCAAACTGTCTGTTTCTGATTCTCACAGACCTATGTGGGGTAGGAGCAACAATAGAAATATTCTCTTCAATTCTTTGAAGATTTTCGCAAGAATTAGATTCAAGTGGGACTATAGGAGTCTAGCTAGAATTAGCTTGCTCCGACACATGATTTATGGTATTAGTCGACTCATGCGTCTTCGCCTCTGATGTGTACACATCCATTTGTTGCTTGTCTCGGATTTCTTCGAGAACCACTTTACTCCCACTTAACTTTGTAGAAAGAAATTCTCTTTCTAGAAAGACACCATCGCGAGCAACAAACACTTTGTTATTTTTGCGTTTATAGAAGTAATACCCTTTTGTCTCTTTTAAATAACCCACAAAGAATCATTTGTCTGATTAAGGGCCTAGTTTATCGCCTTTTAAACATTTCGCATAGGCTTCACATCCCCAAATCTTGATATAAGATAATTTTTAAACTTTTACATTCCATAACTCATATGGAGTCTTCTCAACTGCTTTGGACGGGCTTCTATTCATCATGTTCACAGTTGTTTCTAATGCATATCCCAGAACGATATGTGTAAATCAGTAAAGCTTATCATGGATCGAAGCATATCAAGTAAAGTTTGATTCCTTCTCTCTGATACACCATTCACTTGTAGCGTTCTTAGAGGAGTTAACTGTGAAATTATTCCATAATTAATCAAATGTTCATCAAATTTTTTGGTCAAATATTCACCACCACAGTCGGATCGTAATGCTTTAATTGTTTTCCCAAGTTGGTTTTGTACTTCAATTTGGAATCCCTTGAACGTTTCAAAGGATTTTGACTTATGCTTCATTAAATAGATATATTCATACCTACTTAAATCATCAGTAAAAGTAATGAAGTAGTTAAAACCACCTCTAGCTTTTGAACTCATTGGTCCACACACATCCGTATGTATGAGCCCCAAAAGATCACTAGCTCTTTCACCCTTTCCAGTAAAAGGTGACCCAGTCATTTTACTTAACAAGAATGACTCATAGTTCTCAAATGACTCATAATCAAATGAATTTAGGTGTCCATCCTTTTATAATTTTTGGATGCACGATTGGTTTATATGACCTAACCTACAAGGCTATAAATAGGTCTAGCTTGTTTGATTCATCTATTTTGCGCTTTTTCTGATTTATGTTGTAAATATGAGTTGTATAATCTAAGACATACAAACCATTAATCAATATTGCGTTCGCATATAACATATTTTCTTTGGAAATAAAACAACTCTTGTCTCTTATTTCAAAAGAAAAACCTTCAGTATCTAAAACACGCACTAAAATAATGTTCTTGGTAATAGAAGGGACATAATAACAGTTATTAAGCACCAAAATAAGACTAGACGGAAGTCTCAAATGATAGTTTCCAATAGCAAGTGCAATAACTTTTGCTTTTAATTCCTACTCGAAGTGTGACTTCCCCTTTAGCTAACTTCCTACACTCTGTCAAGCCCTACATGTTATTAACAATGTGAGCACCATAACCGGTATCGAATACCCAATTGTTAGAAAAGGTAAGATTGATTTCAACAAAAAAAACATTAGATTGATTTCAACAAAAAAAACATTAGGTAATTCCTTACCTTCAATTTTCACTGGTGTGTAATGGGGACACCCTAGTGTGTGGCAAGACAACCTACCACAATAGAAGCATTGACTTCCCTCCTTCTTTAATTATTCCTCTGTATGGTTAATCAAAAGGTTGACTAGTGTCACTGTTGAGCCTTCATAATCATGAATAAGCTTGACTAGATCAAATCCATCACGGAGTGAGAACAAAATAGTGTCAATGAGAGAAGTCATCATCAAATGGTCTCCCTATCTGATTGAATAAATCAATTAGTTCTTTCACATATGGTCTCTTACTAACTGACCAGGAATGAGTTTCTTAGCCATTATCTTACTATGAATATTGTAAGTCTGATATCTTACACTGTCAAACCAAGAGTAGTACAATGGAGGGATCGAGTTAACGATCTCTCTAACATTCTCATCGATGATGCCTCCACTTCTTAATGCCCCAATGCCACCTCGACACATGGCATGAAGACAATTGTGCAGATTGGTCAACTCATAGTCCTGGAACCTTCTTATCCAACAAGTTGGAATTGATGCCAATATGAGTTCCTTGATTTTCTATTCATCCGAAACATTTTTCGAATGCCTATCAGAAAAGAAACCAACTATGAATCTGCTCTCAATGGGAATTGATGAATAAAAAGTTATACCGCAAGTGCATGGTGTCTGTTATTAGCAGAGACTTAGAAAATATGGGTTGAATCCCACAGGGAGACAAGTTCTACTAGTTTTTTCCCAATTATTATAAACTATTTCAATAAACGAAGAGTAGTTCGATAATTAATTAACTAAAGTATGACAATAATAAAAATAAGGTTGCTCTTAGATAAATTAAAATCTAGGGCAAACGTTCGGTCCACCATGCTTATACCAAACCAAGAAATGCAAACAATCCATTATTGAACAAATTAGGCCGAATAATTAAAACACTTCTTAATCCTACGGTCGGGAATTAACACTTACGAATTAACATATGTAGTTCGGTCTCTAACATAATCAAATTCGCCAATTGTAATTAAGCCTCTAAAAATATGATCTTTCAATTCTAATTTTTATTAGCTAAATAATTAACTCATGATATTGGCCAATTACATGAATCAAACAATAAAGCACAAATCAATTGGAATTATTCAAACCCTAATTCATAAATTTATAAATAAATAAGCACAAATAATCATGGTATAAACATGGCTTCCCTCACTTAACCCTAGAAAATGACTACTCACTCATAATTGAAATAAACAAAACAAAAGAGATAAATAAACTTGAATTCATAATTAATAAAATAAATAAAGAATGAAAAGAATAATTGAAATACCTCGATGATTGAATTAATGAAGAATGAAAAGCTAGGGTTCAACAATGGAGAGAAAGAAAACTAAGAAGCGTTTAATCTAGAAAAATAAAGCATAAGAGAATAAAATAAAATCCCTCAAGTATTTATATTCAAGTCTAATTTTAAGCTAATTAAAATAATAATAAATAAATAAATAAATAAATGCATAAGCTACAATATTATTGGATGGTAGATGATGATATGGCAAGAAATAAAGTCGGTAGACCGATGACGTGAAAAGAAGTGAAGTCTTAAGGTCGTTCGTGGCTTCAAAACGCTGCTCAACCACTCGACCAGACCCGCGGCCGCAGGGTGGTTCCCTCACCCTGGCAGTGGCGGCAGCGGGCATCGGGTGGCCGCAGGACATACCCGCAGCTATATCCCTCGGGTGACTGACTGCATTGGTTAATTTCAAACGCTCATAACTTCTGTTCTAGGAATCTCCTCGGGGCTTGCAACCTATCATTGGAAAGCCCTTCAAGTATAGTTTCCAATGCAACTAGAATCACTTTATTCCGATCTGTAGAACTCGAGTAATGGTCAAAACAGTGAGAAAAGGTTATTTTTGGACACCTTGCAAGCCTTCGTTCTTCTCCGTTTCGAACTCGAATTCGCTTCCGTAAGGCCCATAGCGACTCTCGTGGATGCTATTTTCATTTTCCATGCATAGAATCCTAAGAAACAACATCCACAAGCATGAATCCCTCGATCAATGAACTCGATCCATCGATTTCCATTCAAATATCATCCGAATAATCTCTAAACACTTCGAAAGCTTCCAAATGACTATGGAATCACCTGAAACATTAAGAAAAACACAAACGGAGCGTAATAGAGCGACATATAATGACTTATGCAGACATGACCCTAAAATCGACTAAGAAGAATGTGAAAAAGCTCTAAAACTAGCATAAATGTACCTAAATAAGACTATATAAATATGATTTATCAAATTCCCCCAAGCTAAACCGTTGCTTGTCCCTAAGCAACACTAGACTCAAGACAGAGAAATAAGACAAACAGGACTTCCAGGGAACCAGAATAAGACCGACTCGACTCTCGAGCAAACTATCAAACCTAAGTTAGCGAAACTGAAATCTGGCTCGGATACATATAGAACCACGTAGCACTCATAATCTTGCAATTAACTCTCCAATCTAGAGGCCATAAACAGTCTCTTTCCAAGCTAGTCTCTACCGATTTCCTGTAGATGTGCTGAAGTAGAGCACGAGAGGTGCCCTACCAGCTAGGGTTATAACAAACACTCAACCTATACCATGTCAACTCGGAATACCACAAATACTCTTTAACTTTTCACTACAAGAAAAAGGCGAATTAGCGACGGTCAAAGTAGTCGCAAATCCGTCGCAAAAATGGATTTGCGACAGATTTGCAACTACTTTGGTTAGTCTTTAAAGACCTCGTCGCAAATCCATTTTTGCGACTAATTTGTGGATAGTTGCAAATTTAGCGACGGATTTGCAACGACTTTGCAACTACCATTTAGCAACTACCTTTAGAATTTTAGCAACTAAACCTTTGTCCGTTGTAAAATATTTGCAACAGATTAGCGACTACGGAGATGAATGTTTTAAGACTATGGAGACCAATGTTTTGTGACGGATTAGCACTTACCATACGAAAATTTTGCAACTACCAGAACAAACTTTTGCGACTACGGAGGCTAATTTATTTTGTGACGGATTAGCGACTACGAGACTAATTTTTTTTGCGACGGATTAACGACTACGAGACAATTTTTTTTGCGACGGATTAGAGAATACTGAGACTAATTATTTTGCAACTAACCATTAAATCTCTAAAACAAATCTGCAGTCACTAAATTTTGCAACGACCAATATCAGTCACAGAAAAAAGGGTTATCAAGCATAAATTAAAATAACCAAAATGTCAATTTTATTCATATATCAAAAATATCATAAATTTTGTATCAATGTATAAAATAAACAATATTCTAAACCATATGACTAATTGTTTCAAAATCATCTCCCATATAAAGGAAGTTACTTCCAATAAGAACTAATGACGATATACAAATACGCCTCCAAATATTAAAGATCAATTATTCACAAAATTACCACCAAGAAAATAAAAATCACTTAGTTGCATCACGAGAGCGGGTGACAGTAAACGTAGGAGGCTTCGTAGGATAGTAATGTTGGACAAGTGTTGTCATATCCTTCAATGTTTTGTGCAAAGCTATTTTTTCCTTCTTTCATGTTGCTTTTTCTATCTCATGATTTTCAGCAATTTCCTTGGCATATTTTAAGCTTTATACCGCCATTTTTTGGCTTTCTTCTGCCTTGTCATGGTTTTCTTCCGCCATCTTCTTTAATTCTTCAACTTGAGAGCTTAGTTGAGAAATAACTGATAACAAGCCCAAATCATTTATTTGACATATTCTCTTTCTTATGATAGAAAACCAGGCATATAATCAGCTACAAACACAGCATTGGAATGTTTCTCACTTTCTCAAGGGTATCTACATGGAGCATATACTGGCAATCTGATAACATGTATACCTGAGTTCTATATACAAGTATACAGACAAAAAACCTAATGAAAATATAAATAAATATGTGAACAGCATCCTAATCATGATATATAATCACACAAGAAGACATAAATAAGATAGAGTCAATGATTATAACTGCATCTATTCTCAAAATTTCAAGCACGGAGAGGGTGTTTCAATCAGACACTTGATTGGAAAGCAATTGACAAACCAATGTAATTAATTTTACAAGCATTGCCTGAACTAGCACAATCTATCATATACACAAGCTAGGAGGTACTTGAAGTAGCTCAAATTTCTTTTAGGTGCCTGAACTAGAACAAACCATCACATACACAAGATAGAAGGTGCCTGAAATAGCACAACCTGTCACACACACAAGCTAGCAGTTGCGTGAAATACAGGGTGACTACTCAGGTAACATCACATAACATCACATACACTTAGGAAAGTCATTCTTTATCTGCAAATTTAAATTATTACCTTAATTAATCTAAATGCCTAATGTAGCTCAAAACTCTGTTGACCTTTGCTTGAGTGAACTCCAACCTGAGATGTGACCACCACAAGCTAGATGCATTTTGATTTCAGTTTTGATATGTGCCTGAACATTGTATGTAATAAAAAAATTTACTCCTTAAAAAGATACAAGTGAATCTGACAACATACACAATTATTCATTAACACATTTAAAATCACCAAATTAGTGAATTGCAGCACTGATAAATGTTGGTGTTCGATCATAAGACCACATAACCTAACAAAGTAATTTGAAACTACTGAGAAATCAAAATTAAACAATAATTAGATAATTGATTGAACAGTATAACCACACTCTGAATTATGAGAGTGATGAGGCCTATTAAGAAACTCTGACGCATAATTATAGAATTCAATTTAATTAACAAAAACAACAAATAAAGAAATTATAATGTTGACATCAAACAGCTTGATAGAATGGAATTCATTCAAACAAAATAGATTGTAATCAAAATAAAAATGAAGCCAAAAATTCAAAAATTCTAGAAATTATAGATACAGCTCGAAAATTGAACGATTTAAGAAGAAAACAAACCAGACCTAGAAATCGTCTCGTCTTTTGCAGCTTTTTCTCCGATTTATTGAAGCGTTGAGAAATTTCCATTGATCTAATTGAAAATCAAAGCCCAAATTTTACAAATTAGGAGAATTTTCCGAAATTAACCACAAATTTTGTCAAGCCCTTGAATACCAAGCCAGAGGAAAGAGAAAGTGAGAAATGCAGAAGTAAAAGCTTTAAATTTTGTCAAGCCCTAGAGAAATGAAAGAAGGGATGCGAACATGCAATTGAGTATGCAAAGACTTTGAATTTAACGACATCATTCAAAATCCTTTATCTAATGTCAATCTGGATCAACAGCCAAATCACGAATCCAAAATCAAAACCCTATCCCAAAAGAGAGAGAAAGAGGCAAACTGAGGAGGGGTGGCGGTTTCCGCCGCTTGGCAAAGATCCGACTCCGGTTAAGTTAATCACGGTGGTCACGAAAACCGTTACCATTGCCACCGCCATCACGACCACTAGTGAATAAGGCCAGATAGAAGAAACAGAGAGGTAGAATGGGTCAACGGCGGGTGAAGGGACGACGGTTGAGTGCAGAATGAGAGAGCAGGGGGGAAAGAGGCGGTAATGAGAGAGAGAGAAAAGAGAGGAAATATGGTTTACCGATTAGAGGAGAGAGATTGAGAGAATAAGAAAAGACTACCATGTTAGTGCAATTTTTTTTTTTTTTTTTTTTTTTTTTTTTGCGGCAACAACTTATTATTATAAGGGTTTTTTATTTCTTTTTAAATAAATTTTAAAAACAATGGTAGCGACTACCATATTAGTTGCATTAGTAGTCGCAAATTTATTTAAAAAATGGTTTCAAAATTATTAACCATAGCAACTACAATTTAGTCACAAAAAATTATAAGAGCGTCGCAAATTAGTAATCGCAAAGCAACTATTACAAGATCGGTTGCAAAATTTGTGACTTTTCGTCTTTTTTCGTCGCAAAAATTATTTTTGCAACTGATTATTTTGGTAGTCGAAAAAATTAGTTGCAAATTAGCGACCGCATAGCAAATACTGCAAAATCGGTTGCAAAATTTGCGACTACTCATCTTTTTCAGTCGCAAAAATAATTTTTGCGACTGATTATTATTGTAGTCGCAAAAATCAATTGCTAATTTCCCTTTTTCTTGTAGTTGACTCAAAACTCATTTCACTCAATCATAACTTATGCACGAAGATCTTCACTCAATCATAACTTATGCACGAATATCAAAAGGTCTTTATAAGGGTTGTAATGGGGCTAGGGTGAGAGGTAGGATAAATAATTTGGGAAATATGATAGGTGAGCTAACTAGGAGAATGATAATGATAGTCCACAATAACAACACAGTTGAATGCATGTCAAAGATAATCTTGTTTAGCATCTTGCCTCCCCATACACCATAAAGATCAAAACAAAAATCACAATACACCAAAGTGATTTAATATCCTCTTCTTCCCTTCTTTCTTCAACCTTCTTTTTTTTTCATCATTCTCTTATTTTTTTTATACCCCATTTATTCTGCTTTTTCTCTTCTTTTTGTTTTGTTTTTGTTTTTTCTTTTTTTTTCAAAATCTCCTTTATTGCACCATTAACCAAATATTTAGCCAAATAAAATTCACAAATCACAAATAGACCACTCTCCCAAGCTAGACTTGGGAATAGTAACCAATTGAGGCCGAAGGCTTGTAATATGGCCAATTCAATGAAGGATAAAGCTCAACATGGGTAACAATTAAGGAGCAAATGTAAAAAAATAACTTCTGGAGGCTCAAATTAAGAAAAAGAAAGACCTTTATCATTTCAATCGTACACTCATCACAACCGAATTACTGCGAGTTTTAAGGCAAAATCAAGATCAAAGTTGCACCAAGAACTATCACACATACAAAAATATAGACTGTTATAAATGTGACAGTCAATCAATCAGGTTTCAAAAACTCACATGGCTTGGGGTCTACAAAATCTCGACTAGCTAGACTCAAAAAGAGCAATACATCTTACCACAAACCTATTAATCGCAAGCTACATTGCTACGCAGTTATCAACGTATAAAGCACAACGACTGAATTTCAAAATCATAACTATGATGAGAAGAAGCTCAAGAGAGTCTAATCTAATCCGCACACGGTTCGAAGTCAAACAAGTGTAAGATAGACACAAGAATACATTAATCAAAAGCACAACTAAACTAAGAAAGCAATACATTTTTTTTTCGTTGCACGTAAACTCCCACTCCTAATGAATGGTACAAACCGTACAACAGTCCTAAGAAAGCAATAAAAAATTTACTATGAAAGCAATTAAAGATAAGTATCCCTCCCCCAAGCTAGAATGAAGCAGAGTGTCCTCATTGTGTACAAGCATAAAAAGGAGGAAGGAAAGGTATGGCTCACTCAAAGGGACTCGCTACTACCATTAGGTATGGTAGCAGAGGAACTCCAACATGGGGATGCAAATCACGAATCTTCGCATATAGATCCTGTACCTGTCCTTCAATGGTGGTGAGTCGTGTGAGAACTGAATCTTGAAAAGAAAGACAAGAATCCATAAAATTTTTTAGTTGCTCATCAAGAGTGAGTGGAGCTATCGTAGTACTAGAAGTTGGATTACTAGAGGATGGTGGAGGGCGAGAATGAGAGGTATCTTCAACCACCGGGCTATTTGGTCTAGCGGCCGTCGATTGACAATGTGAACAAGGGAAAGTACGTTGCACTTCACCGTGTACCTCTATTTGCTCGGTGATCTCATGTGGTTTCCAACTTAGACTACTTGCATCGTGGGGTGCATCATTCGGGAAAATGTCGTACACCAACCTTGCATCAAAACTTCGGCAACCCTTAATAAACCAAAGATATCGACCCTTGGACTGGTGAAAAAGCCAACCGAATCTGTCCATTGCAGCCTGATTGATGTAGTTGGTGGATTCAAATGTCTCTTTATTTTTTAAATCAACATATAATGCCGCACACAACATAGAAACAAACCACCCATAGAAATATCACCCTTCCGCTCCCATTAAAATGCTTCAATGAGGAATTTGGCGAGATTAAGGCTTGCATTTCCATGAGATCTAGTGAGCCACCATAGAAGTTTTAAGTCCAATGTAGTCACCTGGCCGGCCTCACTATTGGGTCGAAATAACTGAAGTATAAATCAATGTAGCATGCGAAGAGCTGGACAACCAATCGAACTAGATTTACTAACATCGGACTCCCAATCTGTTCGACCTGTTATTTGTTTCCAAAAAGTGCTCGAGTCGAAGAGAGAGTAGCTTGGACTTCCCTTAAATTTCATAAACTCTTTCGGACCCATGACACCTTTATTCGGCAATCCAAAAGCCATGTTCACATCGTCCCACGACATAATCTGCTCGTCTCCATCTAAAGAAAATACCACATCTCCCTTATTTGATTGGACATCAAGTGAGGCAAGATATTCAATGACAAGTGATGGACATATATCTGAAAGGAATGGTGTCCTTCGAACAAGTGTATTATTCTGATAGCGGGTTCAGAATTATTAGAAAGCTAATATATTCAGTAAGGTCAAGTGATCGGAATGCCTGGGTGGAGGCCGCTTCCGATCAGTAATATTAATATAATTAATATTACAGCTTAATCTTGACTGAACCCTTCGGGTCACACCCAAGCAAAACTTGTTGATTATGTGGTTGATCATTTGCATTATTTTATGCATTTTTAAGTCTTCTTAAAGCACACTTACTTGGTAGTATTTGATGCTTAAAGGTTGATTTATTTTCACATAATTGCAAACTAATTACTTTTTAGTGTGAAATTTTTGTTTTGAGGCTTCCTAAGTGTTAAAGATTCAATCTTTATTTGCTATAAGTGATTGAAATTTTAAAAACCACTAAATTCCATGTTATTTTTTGTTAAACTTTGTTGTTTTAATCATTTAGAGTTGATTGGAAACATAAAGTTTCAATTTTTGTGATAGAAATTTGGTTATCTTCATGTTGGAAGATATAATTTTCAAGGATTCACAAAATTTAGATGTTGGAATTTTCATTTGAACATTAAAGTTCATATTTTTCCAACTTCCCCTTTCTTTGTCAAATTCTCAAGTTTAATTTAAATTAATTAAATTAAATGTGAGAAATTGCCTCAACTTTGTTATTTCACCAAGCTAAACCAATTTAATTAAGAATGGTTCTTGGAATTATTTTGGTTATTTGCACTTTGAAATTTTATTAATTTAGACTTGTTTAAAATTTTTATTTTTTGCTCATTAAGTTAGTTCTAAAATTAATTTAGAATTAATTAATTATGTCTCGCGAAATGGGATCAAATCCCGAGGCTATGGCACGCAAAAACGAGGCAAAGAACAACCCTTGGCTAGCCGGGCTGCATAGCAGCCCGCATGTGGCTGCCAATGTGGCTGCCTCGCCTTGCGTGGGGCCACACGCGCGGCAGCAGCACACGGCCGCAGCAGCCACGCACCAGCAGCCATGGCTGTGCGTGCGCGTGCGTGCGACATTGGCAGCAGCCTATGGCTGCTTGCCGCGGACCGTGTGTGCGGAGTTTTTTTGTGTGTGCATATTCTTGGTGCGGTGAGGTGAATAGCCGTAGTATGCTTGGTTTGCATGAGCCACGATTATTTGAGTTTCCTTGGAAAAACGCTTAAAGCGAAAGCCACTTGAAATGCGGTTGGCTTAATATTGCTTATTTTGCCGTTTTATTTATTTTATTTAATTTTGTTTATTTTAATTAAAATTTTAGAAGGCTAGGCCTCGGTTTTGAGCGGCATTGGCAAAATTTTATTTTGACAAGTTTGGGTGCTACCGACTTAATTAATTGGATTAATTAAGGGAAATGCGGAATTTAGTGGGAGCTTCAATTAATTAATGACGTCAAATTACATAATCGGTTAAATAACTTTGACTAGTTTTAATTAGGCGTGTTAATCGGATTAACCACCTAGATTATTTACTAGTGCGCGCGTTGTTTAAATGCATTTTACTTGTTTGATATTGTAAATTTAATGGGCCATTCACAAATAGTGAATGGATGAATGGAATATATATTCTCTCTCACAGTTTTTATGAAATGGCAACTAGTGGGACCCGATTAGGACAGAAAATACGGACTACGTCCCGTTATCTATTTTTGTAAATCTAAATACGGTCTACGCACCGTTAAGTATTTTTGTACCTTAATATTTAGATTATTCCTAGTCGTAGACACTAGTATTTGCATAGTTTGGTTAAGTCTTGAAGACGGTGTATCTTGGAAGACAAAGCCTTGAATTGCAAATGAAGACCTTTTGAAGATTTGAAGAATTCAAGGGGTCATGCTAGTTGCCAATATGAATCTATAATTTCGCTTTATATTTTATGCTTATATATATACATGCGAATTATTCGTTAGATGCATGTTTAGGTTTTCTTTATGTTGCGATGATTAGTTAAGTTCACTTAAATCAACCAACATAGAATTCCTAGGTCCCTAATAATATTGAGTCAAACTTGCCTTTCCAAAACAACACTTACCAACCAAACGAGGATGATGGTAGGCTACGCCAAAGCGAGGTGCCATCACTTCTCCAAGGCTCATAAGGCACACCGGGTGTGCACGTTAGTTTTTGTTTAACTCATCGGTATGAGTGAGGAGTCCTCACATACCGTGGAAAAAGAGATACATCGTCAAAGATGCATTAGATGCGACGATTGTCTAACCAAGAGTGGCTTAGAACCATTAGAAAGGCAATGCTTACCCTAGAAGATTGAGTGTTAAGACAAGCCAAAGCATGCTTAACCACTCTTTGTTTCTTCGGATCTTCGAATTGCCTTATTTTCACAAAATAGGGGCAATTTTATGTGTAAATAAGACGCTAAATAAGTATTGAAAATTTGCATGAATAAAATTCAATCTTATTCAAGTAATTTTGAATGATTTTTCATTAAAATTCTATCAATTGTAGAATCATGTCTTCAACTAATGACAATGACCTTATGTACCCGGAACTTCCCGAAAAGTTACCATTTTTGCTCAATTTGGTGAACTTTAAGGAATGGGAAGATGAACTCCGAAAGACACTTAGAAATTGCTACCAAGAGCATATCTTGGACACTCCGATCCCCAGTTTCTACTCGAAAGGGATTATGAGTGATGAAGCTCATGAAGAATGGAGCATGGATTGCAAGAGAGTTTCGAAACTCATGGCAAACTCCATCCCGGTTCAATGGAAGGAGATTTTCTCCGGCTATTTTCCGGACATGATGCTCGAAGCTCTTGAGGATGTAGTCAATTTGAGGGTCACCAAAA
Source organism: Chenopodium formosanum (assembly GCA_024500155.1). NCBI lineage: Eukaryota > Viridiplantae > Streptophyta > Magnoliopsida > Caryophyllales > Amaranthaceae > Chenopodium > Chenopodium formosanum. The sequence continues at coordinate 25,542,933 of CM044880.1, forward strand.
GTGTTAGGGGCAATTATGATGGTCACATGGAGGATGTGACTAGGTCACTCTCCAAAATGAGGATCAAGCCACTGCAAGATGGTTGTCTCTCGAAAGAAAGACAAGAGGTGTGGGGAAAAGTCTACAATGCGAGACTTAGGCCCGGAATGCCACTTCAAGCTCATGTAATTAACATGACAAGGCTATTCAACCATCTGGAGCTAATTGGCAAACCAGTGGAAGACAAGCAAGCGGCTCACATGCTTCTTATCTCTCTTCACTTAGGATATGTGGGGCTTAAAATGCGTCTCACTGCCAATAGGGATACACTGTCCTTAAGGGAAGTCATCCAAGAGCTCCAAAAGACCTATTCTTGCAAGAAGGCTAACTTTGCCCTTAGACCAAGGAAGAAGGAGTTCAAAGACTAGTAGAAAAATTCAAAAAGGCAACCCCCTTTTGGCACCGGTTCAAGCCAAACAGGTGCCAAAACCCGGCCCAAAAAATGGGCGGGATTACAAAAGTTGGTATAAGGCACCGGTTCAACTCAAACCGGTGCCAAAAAACTAAAAAGCACTGGTTTGAACCGGTGCCTCAGTGAACCGGTGGTTTTTTTTAAACAAAAAAAAAATCGCCCCTAATTTATTTCATTCATTCCCTCATTTCTTCCCCCTTCTTTCTTCTTCCTCCTTTCACTATTTCATTCGAAAAACCCAAACCACCTTGAACACCACTGCTGCCTCCGTCCCCTCCTTTTCCCTCCACCACTGCTGCCACCTTGAACACCACCAGAAAACCCATAACCTTCTCTGCTGTTCGAATTGAAGAAGCTGCGCCGCAGCCCAGCTGTTCGAATTGAAGAAGCTTCGGTCTGTCGCTGCGCCGTAGCGCTGTTCTCCTCTTCTCTGCCGTCGCGCCACCTTCGACCCTTCTTTTGCTGCACCACCTTCAACCGCCGCGCCGCAGCCCTGCTCTACGTACATCACTGCCTTCTTTTGCTCTTCTCCTCAAATTCACCTTCTTTTGCTGCACCGCCTCCATCTCCGCGTACAGCAGCACGCCTCCACCTCCATCAACACGTACAGCAGCACGCCTCCACCTCCACCAGCGCGCACAGTCTTCCAACTAATTTAATTAGGGTAAGTTTTTTATTTTTTTGTTAAAAATTAAACAATTATTTTGAAATATGTAATTCTATTATTTTCAATAGCATTTTGAACAATTATTGTTAAGAAAATTAAAGTCAAGGAATGTATATAATTTTACCTAATTTTACCTAATTTTGCATTACCTTGTTCCTTAGTTGAAAAATTTGTATGTTTTAATGGGTTATTTTGAGGTTGATTTAATGATTAATTATGAATATAATAGAGATTAGTAAAAATGTTACTTAATTAGTTGAGTTTTTGTATGTTTTAATGTGTAATTTTAGGTTGTTTTAATGGGTAATTGTGAATATATTAAAGAATTAGTGACCTTGCTTCTAATTAGTTGTGAATAAATTAGAAAATTGTGAATAAATTAGAGAATTGTGATTACATTATAGATTTGTGAATAATTTAGAGAATTGTGATTAAATTAGAGAATTGTGCATAAATTAGAGAAATAGTGATATTGTCACTTAATTAGTTGTGAATAAATTAGAGAATTGTGAATACATTAGAGAATTGTGAATAAATTAGAGAATTGTGAATACATTAGAGATTTGTGAATATATTAGAGAATTAGTGACGTTGCTAATTTTTGTTTTTTTTTTAATATATAGATTCATATGTGAATTGAAGCAAGAGTTTAATTAGCTTGAGGACTACGTACATATATATTGAGCTCAAGTGGGTAGTTGCTATATTGGTATGACTACTAAACTTTACTTAGCTATATTTCTTTCTATTCATCCATTTAATAAAAGTTTATTCATGAAATTGCAACTTGTGTATTGTTTAATTGCAAATAAATACAACAATATATAGAATACTTGAATTGCATCATCATATGCCTAGATACCCGTTCAAGGCTTTCTCATTAGGAGAAAGTCTTGAATAGTCCCCGGTTGGGACTGTTCTTGAATGTGTACTCTCACTTAGGTGGTGAATGTATGTTTTCTTTTCGATTTTAAGGAACATCTCGGCTTACCATTTCCTCACTATGTTCTCTGGGTACATATGTGGGTAATTAATTATCTACATCGTGTACTTGGAGAACTAGGGGGAAATGCTGCCGGATTTTCCTTAAAATTGGAAAGTTGACATACATTCACTAGTGAGAGTAGACATTCAAGGATGGGTTAGGTTGGAGTGATAAGGACCCTTTGGAAACATGCATTTTTTCACTATATGAATGGCATATTCACGTTTTGTACTTGAATTTGATTTACATAAAATATGTAGCACTTACACATTATAATTATATGGTGCTATATATATGTTTAGAGACAATTTACTAAATGGAGAAGGATCGTGGTTGGATGTATGGTAGACGCGATACATTGGAATTTTGGAATGGGGTTCAAGAGTTTTGCGAGAGGGCTTTAGCTTATCAACGCACACTGGGAGGCAAAGGCCTTTATTGTCCTTGTGTTGATTGTAATTGTGTGAATGTGGTCGATAGTGTTGAAATCATTAGAGATCATGTATTATGTCGTGGGTTTAGGCAATTTTACCATGTGTGGATTTGGCACGGAGAAAGTGGAGAGTACAATGGGGATCTTGATCGGAATGATGTGCGTGTTAGAAGCACTGAGATTCATGTGGACGAGGAATACAAGAATGATGAGTATATTGTAGATAATGGTGAGGATGGAGCCGATGAAGATCAGGCGGATGAGGTCGAGGATGAACAAGTGGATGAGATGTTGCAAGGTGTTGAAGGTGAAGTGTTTGAATTATTATCGGAGGCTTCCAAAAAGCCTTTGTATCCCGGGTGCAAAAAATACTCCAAACTATCGGCCGTGCTAACACTTTTCAACATTAAGTCGAAGCATGGGTGGACGGACATCAGTTTTACTTCTTTGTTGACCGCATTAAGTGATATGTTGCCTGATGGGAATGAAATTCCTAAGTCTTATTATTACGCAAAGAAGCTCATGTGTCCCTTTGGTTTGGAGTATAAGAAGATACATGCATGTCCTAATGACTGTATTTTGTATCGAAATGAGTATGAAAAACTGCAGGAGTGTCCACGATGCAAGCGGTCGCGGTACAAGCGCATGAGTTGCAATCCTGGCACGGAGGGACCTCCTGCTAAGGTGTTGTGGTATCTTCCCATTATTCCAAGGTTTAAGCGTCTGTTCTCAATACCAAAAGACGCTAAAAACTTGAGGTGGCATGCAGAGGGAAGAAAGAAAAACAGAATGCTGAAGCATCCAGCTGACTCTCCACAGTGGAAGAACATTGATTTGAAGTTTGAGGAATTTGGTAATGAAGTCAGAAATTTAAGGCTTGGGTTGTGCACGGACGGGATGAATCCATTTGGCACTCTTAGTACCCAACACAGCACATGGCCGGTACTTTTAGTGATTTATAATTTGCCTCCTTGGCTGTGCATGAAACGTAAGTATGTAATGCTTTCATTGCTAATAACTGGTCCTAAGCAACCTGGAAACGACATAGATGTTTACCTTGCGCCACTTATTGACGACTTGAGAAAGATGTGGGACGAAGGGGTTTCCGTTTTCGATGCTCATCAGAACGAGATGTTCACATTGCGTGCAGCCCTTATGTGGACCATGAATGACTTCCCTGCATATGGCAACTTGTGTGGGTACAAGGTCAAAGGGAAAAAAGCATGCCCCATATGTATTGATGACACATCAAGCGTATACCTGACTCATTCTCACAAAGATGTGTACCTACGGACTCGAAGGTTCCTTAGGCGTGATCATCCGTACCGTAGGCAGAAAAAGGCTTTCGATGGAACCGTGGAAGAGGATACTGCGCCTAGACCATTGACTGGTGCTGAGATTAGTGCTCGGGTGAAAGGGATACAAACGGTGTTTGGAAAATCAGAAAAAACTATGGTCTCAGCTGCTCTGTTTAAGAAAGAATCAATCTTTTGGAAGCTGCCGTACTGGAGAGAACATGACGTTAGGCATTGTCTTGATGTGATGCATATAGAGAAGAATGTGTGTGATGCTCTTTTGGGGACGCTTATGAATATCCCAGGCAAAACAAAGGACGGAAAGGGTGCTCGGTTAGATTTGCAAGAGATGGGGATTCGTCCAGAATTGTGGCCTCAAGAAAAGGTCAGAAAGGGAAAGGAGCCGAGAATAGAAGATGAAAGTGTTTTGAAAAAAGGGAAGGAGAAGAACAAGGGAAAGGGAAAGGCCAAAGATGCGTCAAAGAAGAAAGATAAGGGTAAAGGGAAGGATGAAAAGAATTATTTACCCCTGGCTTGCTATACATTGTCAAGGGTAGAGAAACGTATGTTTTGTGCATGTTTGTACGGCATTAAGGTTCCATCAGGGTACTCATCTAACATGAAAAGATTTGTAACCTTAAATGGAGAATTGAAGCTGACAAGTATGAAATCCCATGATTGTCACATTATGATGCAAGTATTCCTACCGATTGCAATCCGTGGAATTCTACCGAAACACGTGAGGGAAGCGATTACAAGCCTTTGTTCGTTTTTCAATACAATTTGTAGCAAAGTTCTTGATCCTTGTACACTAGATGCTTTGCAAGCTGATGTGGTTGTGACTTTGTGCAAATTTGAGATGTATTTCCCACCCTCATTTTTTGACATAATGGTTCATCTGGTTCTTCATTTGGTGCGTGAGATTAAGTTGTGCGGTCCAGTGTTCATGAGGTGGTGCTACCCTTTTGAAAGACACATGGGTACATTACAAGATAAAGTACGGAACCGAGCTCACCCTGAAGGAAGTATAATGCAAGGGACAGTGGGTGAGGAGATAGGTAACTTTGTGGCGGACTACATAGCCCTTGCTCAACCTATTGGTCTTTCTACTTCTCGACATGAAGGTAGACTTGATGGTCATGGCACAATTGGGTCAAAACGAATGTCACCAGACCAAGATCAGTTCTTACAAGCACACCTTTATGTGTTGCACCATGTTTCAGATGTGCACCCATATTTAGACGAGCACATGGCTTGTTTGCGTGCCGAATTTCCATCCAAAGGTGAAAGGGCACTTATGCAGTTGCATAATAAGAAATTTGTTGATTGGTTTCGTGAACGAGTAATGAGTGGATTGAATGATACTAATGTGACCGATACAGTACGGTGGCTTGCGTATGGTCCTAGGGATGATGTCCGTTCATTTGAGGGATATGACATCAATGGGTACACTTTTTGGACCGAGGCTCGTGATTTGAAATCTTCCTACACCCAAAATAGTGGTGTAACTCTTGTGGCGTCGTCAAGGGAGTTTGCAAGTTCTAAGGATAAATCACCTGTCGATGCAGAGTTGTCATACTATGGTCGAATTCAAGAAATATGGGAGCTTGATTATTGTGACTTCACGGTTGCTCTTTTCAAGTGTAAGTGGGTTGATAATATCAGGCGAAACGTCAAACATGAGGACTTTACTCTTGTAGATCTTGGCCACTTGAATGATAGTGCGGAACCATTTATCCTTGCATCTCAAGCTAAGCAAGTGTTCTACGTAACTGACCCAATGGATTCAAAATGGTCTATAGTGCTAGCTGGCAAAAGAAGAATCCTAGGCATTGGAGATGTTGAGGATGAGGAAGAATATGATGCGTTTGATGATTCAGCACCTTTCACTGTTCCTAGACCTGGAGTACTAAATGACATAGACAACGAAGCAGGTTATATGCGATCAGACCACAACGAAGGAATTTCAGAATGAGGTAGTTTGATTAAAAGTTAGTAATGGTTTCATTGCAAATATAGTTTAGTTATCATGTATATAGGAGCATAAGTAAGCGAAAATGATATATTTGTAGTTTGAAATTGCCTAAGTGTACTCATTATCATGCATATACAAGGTTATAGGACCATAAGTAGGTGAAACTGGCATAAATAGCTTCTACTTAACCCAACTCCTTTGTTTTGTGTATGAACTAACATTCATTCATTCTAACAACCTATTTTCCATATGTAGATTGAAATTGGCATTTTGTACTCATTATCATGCATATACAAGGTTATAGGACCGTAATAAGTAGGTGAAAATGGCTAAAATAGCTTATACATAACCATAATAACTATCATGCATATACTTTACTATACACTAATATTGTTTTATGATTGCTTTGACAGGTGCTTATATCTCATGGCGGACGATCATGATCCTCGTTTGGTAGAGGACATTGACGATGATGAGTATGAGGACGAGTACGAGGATGACGACTCCGATGATAGTGATGCTCCTTATGATGTGAATAAGGAGGATGACTTGGGTGAGCCAGAGGACCAGGCTCAAGATGAGTTCGAGCGTAGGCTTGACGATTTTGAAAAGTTAGCTGAACGTGCACCGGCCATTGAAAATACAGCACGTGAGATTGTTGGTGAGAACCTGACTCCTGAAAGTCAAGGCCAAGGACAAGATGAAAACAACATAGGTGGTGGAGGGGGGGAAAAGGCACCGGCTGAAAGAAAAACAAGGGGTCCGACGAGAAGCTTTAAGAAACCGGACGGTCCCATGGTCTTGGAGTATGACAACAAAGGCCAACCCGGGCCCAAATGGCGTCGACAATATGCTAATCAAGTTGGCTTATGTTCGCGGAAAATCCCTATTACACTTGTAATGCGGCAAGTACCTCCGGGTTTGATTCAAGCATTTTGGGATGATACAAGGGTAAGTGTGTTTTTGGCACATTTAGACAATTTAAGATACCTTAACCTTATGATTGTTTTTAAATAGAAACCAATAATTGGTTTTAATTTGTGCTTGCAGAGGCAGTTTTCTATTCCTAATGATCCCGAGAAGAAAAAGGTGTTTGTCTCTTTATTAGCGGAAAGATTCAGAGGCTTTAAGACCAAGTTGACTAATCGGTGGATCCATAAGAAGAAGAAGGTGCAAACAAAGAAGAAGAATGCCAAAGAGGATAACCGTCTCCCGTGGCAAATATGGCCGACCATGTCAAAAGATGATTGGGAAGAGTTCGTTAGAATGAAGAGTCAAAAGAAAGCCATTGTAAGTTTGTGTAAATCTGATGTCAATTGAATAATAGCTTGACACTTTTTGTATTAATGAGACTAACATTTTTTGTTTTGTAGGAACTTCGAGAGCAAAATCAAGCGAATGCAGAAAAGAAGGAATACGTCCATCGTATGGGTCCTAAGACTTTTGCTGAAAAGAGACCTGAGTGGGCCGCTTCGGGTTTATACCCTAAAGAGCTTCTAGTGGCATCGAAGGAACCCTCTAGTTCCACGATCACTACCTTGGTGAGTCGTGCCGGTGATTTCTTTTGTTCTCTCCATTCGTTTGATAAGAAAACCGGAAAATGGTTCATCAAGGGTCCGGAAGCTAAAAAACTGGCGGATAAGCTAGTAAGTTACCTATGAATTGTTGAAATTAAGTCACTTTTCCATCTAACCATTAACTATTTTACTGACCTCATTTTTCCTTATGCTATAGCTTGAGCACACTCAAGAGATGGTGGAGGGCAAATTTGAACCAAGTATTGAGAATGACCCTTTCACCATGGCTTTGGGAAGGCCATACCATCCAGGACGAGTAGTAGGTTTGGGAGGGTCATTGCTTGGATGGAATAAGGTGATGGGTCCCGAATACACAAAATCGGGTACATCTCGAGCCAGTGTTAACTCACCGGGGGAGTTGGATGCCAAGGTGGCATCAATTAAGGAACAAGTTTGCAACGAGTTAGTTGGTGAATTTAATGCTTGGGCGAAGCTAATGAACTTACCGACTTTGCCGTTCCTCACGAGTACCCCGGTTGACTCATGTTCTGAACCAAAAGGACAAGGAGAAGGTGATAGACATGGAGGAGATGAGATATGTGGTGAAGATGTGTCACCTCAGGTAAAATCAACTGGGTTATTAAAAGTTTTAAAATACCGAGTTAATTGAGATTTTAGGTGCAATGATTGATGTACTGTTGTAGGTTCCTACTCCTACACATGCGGACTCGAGGGAGCTAGAAAATCCAACACCGCATGAATTTCCAGAGTTACAGGTAATTTGTAACCCTCTACCTTAATGAATTTTGTTATATCTATGTTGTTGTAAAAGTCCTACTTAACTATCTTCTTTTTATATATTTACTTGTGTAGGAAGACACCCGGTGTGCACTTCTAGCCCCGGGGCATGCAAATAGTACCGTGTTGAGTTTGGTGGCGTATGGTAGTGCCCAACCGACGACGGGTGCTACGGCGGGGCCACATCATTACTCTGTTGGGATCGATTCAGTGGTTGCGGGGTTCGAAGACATCCCACTACCCGTAACGATAGAGGAGGTTGAGATAACAGCACTTTGGCAAGCTGTAGGTAGCTTCGTAGATTGGCCACGTGCATGGGTGAAATTGATTAATAAGGAGGTAAATTAGCTACTCACTTGACTATTTCATCATTTCATCAAAAGTAGCCATTTTGAGCCAAAATGGCTACTTACTTGCCTTTTTTCTTCATTTCTCTACTTAAAAACTTCTTGCATCTCAAAACAACTCATAATCACATATTTATAAGTGTTTGTCATTTCAAATTACATAAAAATCGCCAAGTTGGATGTTTTTGGGTCAAATTCATAAAAAAAGGCCATTTTGAGCCGAAATGGCTACTCACTTGCCTATTTTCTTCATTTCTCAACTTATAAACTCCTTGCATCTCAAAACAACTCATAATCACATATTTATAAGTGTTTGTCATTTCAAATTACATAAAAATCGCCAAGTTCTAAGTTTTTGGGTCAAATTCATAAAAAAAAGCCATTTTGAGCCGAAATGGCTACTCACTTGCCTATTTTCTTCATTTCTCAACTTATAAACTCCTTGCATCTCAAAACAACTCATAATCACATATTTATAAGTGTTTGTCATTTCAAATTACATAAAAATCGCCTAGTTTTTCATTTTTTTTTTTTTTAAAAAAATAAGCAACTTCCGCCGCACCAGGAGACCCGAGGGAGCCGCCCCCGCTGCCGGAACAGCAAAGGCAGCCACAACGAGGCCACAGCAGCCCCGACAGGTGGCTGCCAAGGCTGTAGCAGCCACGGCAGGTGGCTGCCAGACTGCTGCAGCCTTGGCAGCAGCCTGCCTAGGCTGCTGCAGCCTCGGCAGGTGCTGCTACAGCCATGGCAGCCGCCTGTCGAGGCTGCAGTAGCCCAGGCAGGCTGTTGCCAAGGCTGCAGCAGACTGGCAGCCACCTGCCGTGGCTGCTACAGCCTTGGCAGCCACCTGTCGGGGCTGCTGTGGCCTCGGCACGGGCTGCCTTCGCTGTTCCGGCAGCGGGGGCGCCTCCCTCGGGTTTCCCGGTGCGGCTGCCGTTGCATTTTTTTAAAAAAAAAAATTTTTAAGCAATTTTCATCATTTCATCAAAACGTAGCCATTTTGAGCCGAAATGGCTACTTACTTGCCTTTTTTCATCATTTCTCAACTTAAAAACTTCTTGAATCTCAAAACAACTCATAATCACATATTTATAAGTGTTTGTCATTTCAAATTACATAAAAATCACCAAGTTCTAAGTTTTTGGGTCAAATTCATAAAAAAAAGCCATTTTGAGCCGAAATGGCTACTCACTTGCCTATTTTCTTCATTTCTCAACTTATAAACTCCTTGCATCTCAAAACAACTCATAATCACATATTTATAAGTGTTTGTCATTTGAAATTACATAAAAATCACCAAGTTCTAAGTTTTTGGGCCAAATTCATAAAAAAAAGCCATTTTGAGCCGAAATGGCTACTCACTTGCCTATTTTCTTCATTTCTCAACTAATAAAGTCCTTTCATCTCAAAACAACTCATAATCACATATTTATAAGTGTTTTTCATTTGAAATACATAAAAATCGCCAAGTTCTAAGTTTTTGGGTCAAATTCATAAAAAAAGGCCATTTTGAGCCGAAATGGCTACTCACTTGCCTATTTTCTTCATTTCTCAACTTATAAACTCCTTTCATCTCAAAACAACTCATAATCACATATTTATAAGTGTTTGTCATTTGAAATTACATAAAAATCACCAAGTTCTAACTTTTTGGGTCAAATTCATAAAAAAAAGCCATTTTTAGCCGAAATGGCTACTCACTTGCCTATTTTCTTCATTTCTCAACTTATAAACTCCTTGCATCTCAAAACAACTCATAATCACATATTTATAAGTGTTTGTCATTTCAAATTACATAAAAATCGCCAAGTTCTAAGTTTTTGGGTCAAATTCATAAAAAAAGGCCATTTTGAGCCGAAATGGCTACTTACTTGCCTATTTTCTTCATTTCTCAACTTATAAACTCCTTGCATCTCAAAACAACTCATAATTACATATTTATAAGTGTTTTTCATTTGAAATTACATAAAAATCACCAAGTTCTATGTTTTTGGGTCAAATTCATAAAAAAAAGCCATTTTGAGCCGAAATGGCTACTCACTTGCCTATTTTCTTCATTTCTCAACTTATAAACTCCTTTCATCTCAAAAGAACTCATAATCACATATTTATAAGTGTTTGTCATTTCAAATTACATAAAAATCGCCAAATTCTAAGTTTTTGGGTCAAATTCATAAAAAAAGGCCATTTTGAGCCGAAATGGCTACTCACTTGCCTATTTTCTTCATTTCTCAACTTATAAACTCCTTGCATCTCAAAACAACTCATAATAACATATTTATAAGTGTTTGTCATTTCAAATTACATAAAAATCGCCAAGTTCTAAGTTTTTGGGTCAAATTCATAAAAAAAATCCATTTTGAGCCGAAATGGCTTTTTACTTGCCTATTTTCTTCATTTCTCAACTTATAAACTCCTTGCATCTCAAAACAACTCATAATCACATATTTATAAGTGTTTGTCATTTGAAATTACATAAAAATCACCAAGTTCTATGTTTTTGGGTAAAATTCATAAAAAAAAGCCATTTTGAGCCGAAATGGCTACTCACTTGCCTATTTTCTTCATTTCTCAACTTATAAACTCCTTGCATCTCAAAACAACTCATAATCACATGTTTATAAGTGTTTGTCATTTCAAATTACATAAAAATCGCCAAGTTCTAAGTTTTTGGGTCAAATTCATAAAAAAAGGCCATTTTGAGCCGAAATGGCTACTCACTTGCCTATTTTCTTCATTTCTCAACTTATAAACTCTTTGCATCTCAAAACAACTCATAATCACATATTTATAAGTGTTTGTCATTTCAAATTACATAAAAATCGCCAAGTTCTAAGTTTTTGGGTCAAATTCATAAAAAAAAGCCATTTTGAGCCGAAATGGCTACTCACTTCCCTATTTTCTTCATTTCTCAACTTATAAACTCCTTGCATCTCAAAACAACTCATAATCACATATTTATAAGTGTTTTTCATTTCAAATTACATAAAAATCGCCAAGTGCCTATTATAAGTGATTGTGAGTTGAAACTTATTATTTCCCAAACTATTTCAGATTTCCAATGGAAGCAAAACTTCAAAGAGAAAGAGGGTGGAGAAGCGTAAAAGAATTGATCAACCTAAGAAGAAGCTTAGTGAACAACAGTCCAAGAGTGAACAAGCGTCGAAGTTGCACTCTTCGAAAGGTTCACCCATGCCACCTACTCCAATTGTTGAAGACATTGTTCTTCAATCGCTCTCTACTGACATGACCTTTCTTCACAACCGTGCTTGTCATTTGGTCGATCCCATGGAAGTTGCACTTCTTAAGGCAATGTTCCACTATGATGAGGATGCAATTGCATGGATCAGCAAAGAAGATGTGAAGGAATTTCTACGTGGTGCAAAGCTTAACATTTCCCTCATTCAAACATTCATGAGGTAACTTCAATGCCTACATAAAGTTCATACTTTTTTCAAGTTATTCAAATTGATGGTGATTATCCTACATCTGATAAATTAATCAATGTTCATGTACGCAGAGCACTATAGGAGCACTTAACTGACACCGATTCTCCGTGTAAAGTTGGGTGGTTATGCCCCGAGCAGTTATCCACTACTAAATTCATAGGCAACCCCCATGACGTGTTGTACTATGTTGAACAGAGTAAAAGGGAATCAACGCGTGCGGGAGACAAGTTCATATTCGCCCCATGTTATAGAGAGTATGACTAATTTAACCATGTCAAATTCAATCGATTTGGCCTCATTATATGTTGACTCCTAAATATTAATTACCTTGTCTATTATGAACTTATGTAGGGAGCATTGGAGCCTCATGGTGATTTGTAATTCCACTAACACAATTTATCACCTTGATTCAGCTCGATCATCGGAGAAGTGGCTCGTGAAGTCTATATTGCAAAAGTAAATATATATAGCAACCTATAGTGATGATTATTGCTAATAATAACTAATTTAGTAATCATACGACTAATCCAATTTGATTGTATTTTTTATACTACAGTGTTATGAAGAAGCTACATTGTCGTGCTCCAAAGGGTCCAACATGGAAGACACCGTTGGTAATTTACATGATATTATTGTGATTATCTTGAAAATCTATGGTAGTAAATATTTGCTCATTTCCTTTGCATGTTTCACTGATGTGATTTGTTTGTCATATGCTAGTGCGCACAACAAGAGAATGGACTTGATTGTGCTTTGTATGTGATGAGATTCATGCTTGACATTGTGACTAATTGTACGGACACTCAACAGCTTGATGAGGTAAGTCCTAAAATTTCTTGAAATGCTATATTGATGTGATTTCTAGCCTTAGACACCTAATATTATCCAACAATGACATGTTATGAGAAACAAAAAGGCTATTTCACAAGAAAGGTAGAAAATGGGTTGAATAGAAGTCATATGGGCCATATTAGGGCCATTTTGTGTTAATATGCTCTTTTGATGTGATTTCTTTCCTTATACACCTATAACTAGATAATATTGACATGTTATGAGATAAATAAAGTTCATTTAATAAGAAATGTAGGAAATGGGCAAAGTAAGGTCATATAGGCCATATTCGGGCCATTTTGGGTAAAAACCGTCATAAACCTTAATAAAATGCTCTCCTATACAATTTTATGTCTTACACACATACTACTACCCAACATTGACATGTTATGAGAAAGAAATAGTTCATTTGATAAGTAATGTAGAAAATGGGCTACATAGAAGTCATATAAGCCCTATTTGGGCCATGTTGAGTAAATTGCGTTGTTGAACTTCTTGAAATGCTATATTGATGTGATTTCTAGCCTTAGACACCTAATATTATCCAACAATGACATGTTATGAGAAACAAAAAGGCTATTTCACAAGAAAGGTAGAAAATGGGTTGAATAGAAGTCATATGGGCCATATTAGGGCCATTTTGTGTTAATATGCTCTTTTGATGTGATTTCTTTCCTTATACACCTATAACTAGATAATATTGACATGTTATGAGATAAATAAAGTTCATTTAATAAGAAATGTAGGAAATGGGCAAAGTAAGGTCAAATAGGCCATATTCGGGCCATTTTGGGTAAAAACCGTCATAAACCTTAATAAAATGCTCTCCTATACAATTTTAGGGCTTACACACATACAAATACCCAACATTGACATGTTATGAGAAAGAAATAGTTCATTTGATAAGTAATGTAGAAAATGGGCTATATAGAAGTCGTATAGGTAATATTTGATTAAATACATATTTTTTGCCTAATTAATTATTTTTAAAATAATGTTTTTGTATTTCAAGTTTTGCAAGGTCCAAAAGGATGGTCCGTTGACAATCAAGGAGCTTAATGAAGTTCGTGACATGTTGGCGTCTTTCATCACCTTCAACATGTAAATGGCATGCATTGTAATTGTAAATTATTTATGTTAACTTTTGAATTGAACTATATATAACTTATTATTCATTATATATGTGTACTTACTATTATTTGTATATATGTAAGCAACTTTTTTTTTTTTTTTGTATTGCATTTGGGAATATTTATTTCTATATATATATATAATTGAATTCTTGTATCTAATATTATTTTTGTATATAATAATTAATAATATTATTATTAATAATAAAATTATTAATTATTATATTTAATATAATTGCTGGAATTACAGGGTATTATTATTGCAGGTTTTTTGTAAAAAATATTATTGCACGATGGAAAAAAAAAAAAAAGAAAAAAAAAATATATATACAAAAGGCACCGGTTAGGCAGGAACCGGTGCCTAAACGATCCACCACCCAAAAAAAAAATGGCGGGAGAGCAGTATTAGGCACCGGTTAACCGGTGCCTATTCCACCCTATGGCACCGGTTAACCGGTGCCTATTAATCCCTATGGCACCGGTTTTGAACCGGTGCCAAATATGGGGTTTTTGGCACCCCTCAAATAGGCAGCGGTTAAAACCGGTGCCTTAGACCGGGTTTGAACCGCTGCCTAATGCGTTTTTTCTACTAGATATATCTTCAACTAATGACAATGACCTTATGTACCCGGAACTTCCCGAAAAGTTACCATTTTTGCTCAATTTGGTGAACTTTAAGGAATGGGAAGATGAACTCCGAAAGACACTTAGAAATTGCTACCAAGAGCATATCTTGGACACTCCGATCCCCAGTTTCTACTCGAAAGGGATTATGAGTGATGAAGCTCATGAAGAATGGAGCATGGACTGCAAGAGAGTTTCGAAACTCATGGCAAACTCCATCCCGGTTCAATGGAAGGAGATTTTCTCCGGCTATTTTCCGGACATGATGCTCGAAGCTCTTGAGGATGTAGTCAATTTGAGGGTCACCAAAAGTGTTAGGGGCAATTATGATGGTCACATGGAGGATGTGACTAGGTCACTCTCCAAAATGAGGATCAAGCCACTGCAAGATGGTTGTCTCTCGAAAGAAAGACAAGAGGTGTGGGGAAAAGTCTACAATGCGAGACTTAGGCCCGGAATGCCACTTCAAGCTCATGTAATTAACATGACAAGGCTATTCAACCATCTGGAGCTAATTGGCAAACCAGTGGAAGATAAGCAAGCGGCTCACATGCTTCTTATCTCTCTTCACTCAGGATATGTGGGGCTTAAAATGCGTCTCACTGCCAATAGGGATACACTGTCCTTAAGGGAAGTCATCCAAGAGCTCCAAAAGACCTATTCTTGCAAGAAGGCTAACTTTGCCCTTAGACCAAGGAAGAAGGAGTTCAAAGACAAGAGGAAGATGCGCTGCTTCTATTGTGGTAACCCCGGATACTACAAAAGAGAATGCAACAAGTATCTGGATGATGAGGCGAAAGGAAAAGTAACCCCAACCTCAGGTATCATCTTAAACACTTGAATATAAGCAATTTTAAAAGGTATTAGATACCGGAAAATTGACTCACAATACACTCCTTTTTCAGGAACCAAGTGAGCGGTGCTTTTTCATGTGGAAATGAGTACACAAGTAGGATTAAGGTGATCTATCCAAGAAAACTTGTAATCTCATGCTTTGTCTAAAGAAGTAGAACTTATTTAGTTTTATGCACCATACTTTTGATGTATTTCCGACGTTGGACGTCGTTTTCATCAACAAAGACTTTTGTTTTGATGTCTTGAATATATTTATGGAATGATACTTTCACGTGTTTTTAGACAAAATGTTTGATACCAATGCAAATAAAGCTTAGACTACACCGTCTAGTCAAACTTATTTGTGGCATTGTCGTCTTGGCCACATTAACATCAAACGCATCAAGAAGCTTCTTCAAGCAGGTATTCTTGACTCATTTGATTTAGAATCCTTTGAGGATTGCGAAGGATGTTTATTAGGCAAGATGATAAAGCAACCATTCTCCAAGTTGGGAGAAAGGGCCGGTGACTTGTTGGGACTAATACACACCGATGTATGTGGGCCAATGAGTACACCCGCAAGGAGTGGTTATCGGTATTTCATAACCTTCACGGACGACTATAGTAGATATGGTTATGTCTATCTAATGTCGCACAAATCTGAATCGTTTGATAAATTCAAGGAATTTCAGAACGAAGTTGAAAACCAACTTGGCAAGAAAATCAAAGCGCTTCGATCGGATCGAGGTGGCGAATATTTGAGCTAAGAATTCGATGACCATCTGAAAGAACATGGAATACTTTCAGAGTTGACACCTCCGGGAACTCCTCAATGGAATGGAGTATCTGAAAGGAGGAATCGAACCCTGTTAGACATGGTCTGATCGACTATGGGTCTTAGTGAACTTCTAATCTCTTTCTGGGGACATGAGCTTTTAACTGCGGCACTTACACTGAATCGTGCTCCGTTAAAGGCAGTAGAAAAGACTCCATATGAATTATGGACAAATAAACCTCCAAGGTTGTCTTTTCTCAAGATTTGGGGATGCAAAGCATATGTCAAGAAACTCATTTCTAACAAACTTCATCTGAAATCTGACAAGGTTTACTTTGTGGGTTATCCAAAAGAAACCAATGGGTATTACTTCTACAACAAATCCAAGAACAAAGTGTTTGTTGCTCGTGATGGTGTCTTTTTAGAGAAGGAGCATCTCTCCAAAATGACAAGTTGGAGGAAAATCGAACTCGACGAAGTTCGAGAGGACGAGCAACAAGGACAAGTTGACAATCAAAGTGCTCACGAAGCATCTGTTGACATTGGTCAAAGTCAAAATATGCAAAGTCAACCGACAATGCAAATGCTCAATCCATTACCCTACGTAGATCAACTCGGCCAAGATCTCAACCTGACAGATATCTCGGTGTTGTTTTAACCGAAGATCAGGACATCCTAGTAGTGGATGGAGATTAGCCGGCATCCTACAAGCAAGCTATGACGAGCCTCAACTTTGCAAAATGGCAAGAGGCCATGAAATCCGAAATGGACTCCATGTTTGAAAATCAAGTATGGGACTTGGTTGATTTACTCGTAGATTACACATCTATCGGATGTAAATGGATTTTCAAGATGAAAACCGACAAAGATGGAAATGTATTCATTTACAAAGCAAGCCTGATAGCAAAAGGTTACATGCAAATTCACGGCGTTGATTATGATGAAACCTTTTCTCCAATAGCTATGCTTAAGTCCGTTCGAATTCTTCTAGCGATTGCTGCATATTATAATTATGAAATATGGCAGATGGACGTCAAAACCGCCTTCCTTAATGGAATTTTGGAAGAAACTGTGTACATGACACAGCCTGATGGTTTTGTCGACCAGAACAATCCTAAGAAGGTATGCAAGCTTAAGAAGTCCATTCATGGATTAAAGCAAGCAAGCAGAAGTTGGAATCTACGATTTGATGAAGCCATCAGTAAGTTTGGTTTTATCAAGAATCCAGATGAGTCTTTTGTTTACAAGAAGGTCAGTGGGAGTGACATCGCCTTCCTAGTCTTATATGTCGATGATATTTTGCTCATTGGAAATAGCAATTTGTTGTTAGAGTCAGTAAAGGCTTGGCTCGGGAAATGTTTTTCAATGAAAGACTTGGGAGAGGCTCAGTACATACTAGGCATCAAGATCTATAGGGTTAGATCAAAGAGGATGATAGGAATGAGTCAAAGTACTTACATCGATAAGGTACTAGCTTGATTCCAAATGGAAGGAGCCAAGAGAGGGGACCTACCCATGTTACATGGCATAACCTTAAGCAAGAAGCAGTGTCCAAAGACACCTGATGAGCGAGAAAGGATGAGTTGTATTCCATATGCTTCGCTTATTGGATCGATCATGTATGCCATGATATGTACTAGGCCGGATGTATTGTATGCCTTGAGTGCTACGAGCTGATACCAATCAGACCCAGGAGAGGCGCATTAGACTACGACCAAGAATATTCTGAAGTACCTGATCCGAAAAAGAACAAGGATAAATTCCTGGTCTATGGCGGTAAATATGAATTGGTTGTTGAGGGATATACCGACGCAAGCTTCCAGACAGACAGAGACGACTCCAAGTCACAATCCGGATACATATTCTGTCTCAATGGAGGAGCGTTTAGTTGGAAGAGTGCAAAGCAAAGCACAACCGCTGATTCTACAACTAAATCCGAGTACTTGGCAGCGTCTGAGGCAGCCAAGGAGGCAGTTTGGATTCACAAGGTTATTGATGAACTTGGTGTTGTACCCTCCATCAAGGGTCCAATAGACCTCCATTGTGACAACAATGGAGCTATTTCTCAGGCTAGAGAGCCACGAGAACATTAGAAGGTCAAACATGTCAAGAGGGGATTTCACATGATTCGAGAATGGAAGAAAGAGGGAGAAATCAGAATTTGCAAAGTGGGAACGGATGACAATGTAGCCGATCCACTTACTAAACCCTTGTCTCAAGTGAAGCACAACAAACACATTGAGGCAATGGGAATCAAGCATGTCGCGAACTGGCTTTGATTTCCATATTATAGTGTTTTAATTAAATTTTGGACAATGTTAATGTAAAACACTATGATGAACCATTCAGTTTTTGGAGTAATTAAAAATTTTCATGCAATTTAATTCACTCCGTCTCTATTTAATTGTGGTTTAGAATTAAATAATGAGTCCATTCAATTTTAATAAATATTCAAAATAGGGTATCAAGTCAATGGCTTGGATAAAGAAACACCTATTTAGTGAGCATTGAATATTTTAATAAAAAATTACCCCTAATCAAGGACATATTTTTGTGGACGATTAATGACCATTACAGATTAGTGTGTAGTATGATTTATAGCATCGTTTCTTGTGTTATGAGGATATAAATCATTTGCATAGGTATTGGTTTAGAACCATACTGGATCGACCTATGAATACTTTAAGAGATTTAAAAATCATCATAAGTATTTTTCTCGTTATTACTATCGGAACTCTTTTCCTTGACCATGAATAGTGGAAGGTCTCTTGTTTGAGTACTAGTCCGCTTTGGTATCCGCCAAACGTCTGCCGTAACTGGGGATTATAACGACAGATATCGGGCGGCTAGGTCCTCTTAGTAAGAGAAGCTACATTACAAGACTGGAAATGTCCCCCTACTAACAATAGGGAACATGTCTTGTTGTTTACAAGGCCTCTCGAAGAGCGAGACTGTGAAAATGCATGGCCGTGCTCAGATGGATTTTAGAAATCATCTGCTTATTGACATTCAAACTCGGATTTCGAGAAACACTTCTGGACGTAACATAGATGACGAGTAATCTTACTCTGTAGTTCATGAAGAGACATGAAGAGACATAGGAAAGGGGCTATACACTAAATGAACACTTGTCCGGAAGGACAAGTGGGAGATTGAAAGGAATGGTGTCCTTCGAACAAGTGTATTATTCTGATAGCGGGTTTAGAATTATTAGAAAGCTATTATATTTAGTAAGGTCAAGTGATCGGAATGCCTGGGTGGAGGCCGCTTCTGATCGGTAATATTAATATAATTAATATTACAGCTTAATCTTGATTGAACCCTTCGGGTCACACCCAAGCAAAATATACGAACCGACTCGATGAATTAATGCGGAAGAAATTAATTCGTCGCCCGAGTGTTAAATATTTAGACGTCGATAATTCGAGCTTGGAGCGTCGAAACCGATCGTCGGAAGTCGAGTAAAAAATAATAAAAAGACGAGACGCGCAAAATAATAATAAATTGACCATATTCCCAAAATACCCCTAGCATCGGAATGCCCCGAGCATCTGAATGCTAGGGGAAAAAATGTCCAAGCATAGGTGGCTAGCAAGTGCACCAAGCCGAGCCTAGCATGGCTAGCTAGTTGCGTGCTAGCAGCCACGCACAGCAGCAGCTAGCAGCCGCGTGCACGTGGTGCGTGCAACAGCTAGCTGCCGCAAGCTAGGCGTGCTAGCAGCGCACGCACTAGCAGCCACGCACATCAGTAGCCCGCATCTTGGTGCAGGGCTGGGCCCGGGCTGGGCTCGTGGCTGGGCCATAGGGCCGGTCACTATGGGAAAGCTTGAGGAATATGGGAGCAAGTGGGTAAGGACATGTGGCACAAGGAGAGTATTGAGTGGGGAGCAAGTATGGTCCCCTATTCTCTATGTGGTCCTCACCAACCCATTTCACATGGTAATGCCACTTGTAGATTTATTATAAGGGAGCAATTTTAATTTAATTTAGCTTTAAATTAATTTGTGGAATTTCATGATCCCACATTGATGGGATAGAAATTCCCACTCATACTTTCCTCTATAAATACCAACCTTGGGATTTGGAGTAAAGTGCTTGAGTGGGAGTTAGAAAGAGCATTCCATATTTTGGGAAAAACTCTTAAACTCCATTAACACTTGGGTTTTGGTCGGACCTTGCTAACTCCAAGGTAGCGGACCTAAAAAGTCGTGCTCGTCCTTTGTGGGTGGATACCGTTAGAGGCACGACATTTGCGGTGCTCAAGGCTTTCAAGTAAGAGCTTATTTTGAGTTGGCGAAACTCGCTTCAAGGGTATGATTCGTTCTTTCTTTTCTTGTGCTTATTTATTTATGCTTTATGGTTTTATTAATTACGAGTGGTTCCTTTGGTCGGGGTTGTTTCCGCGGTGAGTTGGACTCATCAAACCTCAACAATATCATGATCAATACGAAGGACCTTAATCCATCCATGTGTTATTGCAATGTATCAAAGAACCATTCAAACCCAAGGGTTTTTGCATCTGAGAGAGAAAAGTAAAGAGTGTGTCCCATGGTTCGATCTTTGAGCTTCCTTGCACGTTTTTGAGACTCGATTAACCAAGAAAGTGGAGTTGATGGTGATAGGGGGAGAGGTTGGACTCTAGATGGTGCTTTAGGTGTGGAGGTTTTAGAGTTTGGCTTAGATTGTGTAGGTCGTTTTGTGGGTTTGGTCGGTGTTTTTTTTGTGATTTTTCGAGAATATGCGTTGGGGTCATAGAGTGGCTTAGGTGCCGAAGAGGTTCGTGTTCTTGTCCTCATGGTGAAAGTGATGAGAAATTTAATCAACAAAGAAACACAAACCAATGAACAAGAATAATCCTAAGCCAAATATGTGTCACCCAAAATAATTCACAACCAATCCACACAAAAATTATACACAAAATCAATACCACCACACCAACTTGGGAAAATAGATGATAAAAAGGTAAAACTCAAAAATTAGCACAATTGTAGAATAGTAAGAGATGAAAAATTTGAAATTTATACCTCTACAATGAGAATTGTGCATAAAAAAATATGTCAAACCTCTTATAATAGTCCGAGGATACCCCCAAAATTCCCAATTTGATGTCACATACCTTGGAATTTCAAAAGCCCTAAATCAATTGGAAAAGTTAGGGTTTATGAAATTCAAAAGGAAGAGAAGGATTATGGTGATAGATGGTGATAAGAGGGTGGAGGTTCGGTGGGTGGTGGTCGCCGGTGGGAGAGGAGAGAGAGAGAAGGGGAATGTACTGTACGTTCTTCTCTCTTCTCTTTTTTTTATTTTATTTTTTTTTTCAGTTTTGGTTTTCTGATTTTTTTTTGTTGGGTGGGTTCGCCAAAACCCGCGGCCGCAGGCTGGCATGCGGGCTGGCAGTGGCTGCGGAGGGGGGTGGGGAGGGCGCGGGACAGGGCCGCGGGGTGGGATGCGGGTGGGGTTTTGGGTTGTTTTTGCTGCTGCAGGTTTTTTTTTTTTTTTTTTTTTTTTTTGTTTTTTTTTTTTTTTTTTTTTTAAGGCCTTCACTTAAAAAAAACAAAGAAAAAAAAATGTTAGTGAAACAAAGAACACTAAAAAAAATAAATAAGAAAACTAAAACTAATAATTTAAAATTATAAAATAATAATAAACTAAGATGTTTGTGAAGAAGAAAAAAAAAATAAAATAAACTAAAATTATAAGAAAACTAAAAATAAATAAAAGAAATAAGAAATCGGGTTACCTTCCGATAAGTGCTCTTTTAAAGTCGTGAGCTTGACTTCTTACCTCTATTTCAAGCATCAATTGGTGGATCGAAGAGATAAATCGTCTCCAATTTGCCGATAAAAGCACCCTCAATATATAGCTTCAAACGTTGTCTATTTACCTTGAATTTCATGCCGTTTTCGCTAGCAACCTCAATGGCTCCATGTGCTTTGACATCAGTAACTGTGAAAGGCCCGGACCATCTAGACTTAAGCTTTCCAGGAAAGAGCCGAAGTCTCGAGCTATAAAGCAAGACCTTGTCGCCAACCTTGAACTCTCGTTTCTAGATCATCTTATCATGAAACTTCTTCGTTTTCTCTTTCTAGAGCCTATGGTTCTCATAAGCATCAAGCCGTATCTCATCTAGCTCGTTCAATTGAAGAAGTCTCGCTTCACCGGCCTTTTCTAGATCTAAATTAATCTCCTTGACGGCCCATTGTGAAAGATATTCCATTTCGACCGGTAAATGACAAGCTTTGCCATACACCAACCGATATGGAGTTGTCCCTAACGGAGTCTTGTAAGCCGTTCGCAATGCCCACAATGTATCATCAAACTTCAATGACCAATCTTTTCGGGACTTGTTGACAACCTTTTCAAGGTTTCTTTTGATTTGTCGATTAGATACCTCGACTTGGCCGCTCATTTGAGGATGATAGGCCAAGCCAACCCTGTGAGTAACTCCATATTTCTTAAGAAGAGCCTTGAAAGTTCGTGGATGGAAATGAGAACCACCGTCACTAATAACAACTCTTGGGACTCCGAAGCGCGGAAAGATGATCTTTTTAAATAGCTTCATAACGACTTTTGAATCATTAGTAGGCGATGCAATAGCTTCGACCCACTTGGTGACATAGTCAACGGCAACCAAAATGTATCGATTCCCACAAGAAGAGGGAAATGGTCCCATAAAATCAATGCCCCAGACATCAAAAGGCTCGACCTCAAGAATCCCATTTTGTGGCATATCTTGCCTCTTCGATATATTTCCCGTTCTTTGACACTCATCACATGCATTACAAAAGGCACGAGCGTCCTTGAATAATGAGGGCCAATAGAAACCACATTGAAGCACTCGGTAGGCAGTTGCAGTAGAACCAAGATGCCCACTAGAAGGTAGATTATGGAAATGATGAAGGACACCATGAGTATCCCAATCTGCTACACATCTCCGAAACATCCCATCAGAATACTTACGATACAAGTGAGGGTCATCCCAAAAGTACCTCTTGGCATAATGGTAGATCAACTTCTTGCGTTGTTGGTAAGTCAAATCCGGAGGATGTGAACCATCTACAAAAAAATTAGCATAATCAGCATACCATGGAGATACAGAAGAAACAGAGAATAAATGATCATCGGGGAAAGAGTCATTTATAGGGCTATCCGAAGTAGACTGAAATCTCAATCGAGAAAGGTGATCCGCAACAACGTTCTCGGCACCCTTTTTATCTCGAATCTCTAAATCGAACTCTTGAAGGAGAAAAATCCATCGAATGAGCCTCTGTTTAGCCTCTTTCTTTGCTAGGAGATACTTCAAAGCGGCATGGGCAGTGTGGATAATTACTTTCGAACCAATGAGGTAAGTTCGAAACTTGTCAGGAGCATACACAATAGCTAGGAGCTCTTTCTCATTGGTGGCATAATTCATCTGAGCCTCATCGAAGGTTTTAGTAGCATAGTAAATGGCATGCAAAACCTTGTTCTTTCGTTTTCCAAGCACGGCTCCCACAGCATAGTCAGTCGCATCACACATTATCTCGAATGGCAAATCCCAATCCGGAGGTTGTATGATAGGAGCAGTTATCAATGCCTCCTTAATCCTGTTAAAAGACTCCATACAAGCATTAGTAAACTTAAATATGGCATTTTTAAGCAATAATTGAGTGAGGAGTTTTGCTATTTTTGAAAAATCTTTTATAAATTGGCGATAAAACCATGCATGACCAAGAAAACTTCTTACTCCCTTGACATTCACGGGAGGGGGGAGTTTCTCAATAACCTCAATTTTTGCTTTGTCAACTTGGATGCCACGATCAAAAATAAGATGACCAAGTACCACTCCTTCATTGACCATGAAGTGGCACTTTTCCCAATTGAAGACCAAATTGAAATTTGTACAACGTTTAAGCACCTTAGAAAGATTATGCAAGCACATATCAAAGTCAAAACCATAAACACTGAAATCATCCATAAATACCTT
This sequence comes from Chenopodium formosanum, assembly GCA_024500155.1. Lineage (NCBI taxonomy): Eukaryota > Viridiplantae > Streptophyta > Magnoliopsida > Caryophyllales > Amaranthaceae > Chenopodium > Chenopodium formosanum. The sequence continues at coordinate 25,567,010 of CM044880.1, forward strand.
CATGATGTTCTCAATGAAATCAGAGAAAATGGCCATCATACACCTTTGAAACGTCGTAGGGGCGTTACATAACCCAAATGGCATTCTGCAATAAGCAAATGTACCATAGGGGCATGTAAAAGTTATCTTCTCTTGATCTTTCGGATGAATGGGTATCTGAATGAAACCTTAATATCCATCCAAATAACAGAAAAAACTATGTTTTGCTAATCTTTCAAGCATTTGATCTATAAAAGGTAAGGGGAAGTGATCTTTCAAGGTGGCTGTATTCAACCTGCGATAATCGATACACATACGCCAACCTGTGACAACACGAGTAGGAATTAGTTTATTCTTATCATTTTTAATAACAGTTGTCCCCCCTTTCTTAGGACCGGGCTCACCCACTTAGAATCTGAGATGGGGTAGATGATGCTTGCATCAAGAAGTTTTATTACCTCTTTCTTCACCACCTCTTGCATATTTTGATTCAATCGACGTTGTGGTTGGATGCAAGGGCGATGATTCTCTTCCAAATTAATTCTATGTATACAAAATTTAGGATTTATCCCTGTAAGATCGTCAATGCTATACCCGATTGCCTTTTTATGCATGCTAAGCACAGTCAAAAGCTTAGAAACTTGGTTATTATCGAGTTTAGCACTAACAATTACAGGGCATTCCTCATTATCATCAAGAAATTCATATTTAAGATGAGAAGGCAAAGGTTTTAACTCTACCTTTTTTACTTGTGACTCAGAAGTAGAACAAATAGTTTCCATTACCTCGAACCCCTTAGTGGTAGGGGCATCCAAGTCACGAATCAAGGAGTCAATCTCTGCATGTCCTTCTCCTTCAGAGATCTCATGGGTGAGAACAACTTCTAATGGATCATTAGCTAACTCACGATGCGTATCATCTCTCACAATCTCATCAAGCACATCAATCCTGCAACAAGTATTCTCAAGCATAGGCGACTTCATCGCATTGGTTAGATTGAAAGTCACTGTATCATCACCAACAAACAAAGTAAGGGACCCAGACTTGACATCAATAACAGCACCTGCAGTACACAAGAAAGGTCTACCTAAAATGATCGGGATATTACTATCCACCTCCATATCCAAAACTACAAAGTCAACAGGAATGAAAAATTTCCCAACCCGAACGGGGACATCCTTCAAAACACCTAAAGGGTATTTTATAGAACGATCCGCCATTTGCAAAGTGATCTGTGTGCATTTTAAAGCTCCCATATTCAACCTGTTACAAATATAAAGAGGCATAACAAACACAGTAGCACCTAAGTCACATAAATCTTTATCAATGAATAATGCACCTACATGACATGGGATTGAAAAACTACCAGGGTCCTTAAGCTTAGGTGGGGATTTATTTTGCAATATAGCACTACAATATGCTGTTAGAGCGACTGTTTCTACACCAACAAAGTCTTTCTTCTTAGTAATCATTTCCTTTATAAACTTTGCATACATTGGAACTTGAGAGACCAAATCAGTAAAAGGAACATTTACCTCAAGGTTCTTGACCATACTCAAGAACTTACCAAATTGTTGATGTACCTTGTTCTTTTGCATCCGATGTGGGAATGGTAGCTTTGGCTTGACAGGTGGAGGCTCGAAACCTTTCTTTTTCTCTTTCTTAGCATCAGTTGCTTTAGCTTTCCCATCTTTTGAGGTGGGAACATCATCCAAGGCCTTCTCTGCAACCTTACTCTTATCCTTCTCAAGATTTTCATCATCAATAGGCATTTGGGTCCCTTCATAGCTAACACCACTACGAGTAGTGATAGCATTGGCGGTCTCCTTAGGGATAGGCTGTCCTGGTAAGTGGCCAGGTTGCCTTTGGATATTGGTACTTGCGACTTGCGCGATTTGGTTCTCCAAATGCTTTGTCGTATTTTTCAACTCCTTGATGCTATCTTCAGTGTTTTGCTTCATGGATGTCATCATTCTCATGAGGTCAGACATAATCGGCTCTTGAGTACCATGAGAAGGTTATTGTTGTTGAGGTGGCCTATTAAAACCCGAGGGAGGATGATGAGAGGCCCCTTGTTGATGTTGTGGAGGCCTTGCAACATATTGCTGAGGTTGAGGGTTCTAAGGCTGTGACCACTATTGCTGAGGTTGAGGATTTTGAACATTATTGCTTTTGTATGAAAGGTAGGGATGATTCCTCCAACCTAGATTGAATGTGTTAGAATATGGGTCATTTGGTTGCCTTTGTTGAAAGGCATTCACCTGCTCCATCTGATTGGTATCTTGAGAATTCTGAGCACATTGATATCTAAAGTTACCCTATATACCACATAATTCACAAAAAAATTAGTTTGTAGAGGTTGAGAAGACATAACATTAACAAATACAATAGAGGAGTCCTGAGTGGCCTGTAATGCATCAATTTTTGCAGTTAATTAAGCCATCTGAGAAGTCAAGATTGAATAGGATTCAACTTCTATCTTCCCTTTCTTTGCTCGCATTCTTGGAGAAGAGAAATGATTGGCTGCAAGATTTGCAAGAAAATCATACCCTTCCTCGATTGTCTTTTCAAGGAAAACACCACCTGCGGCAGAATCAACAATACATTTAGTCTCGGGTTCTAGTCCGTTGTAGAAAATACGAACAAGATTCCACTTCTCAAAATTGTGATGCGGGCATGATCGTTGAAGATCTAAGAATCTATTCCATTCTTCCTTAAGAGATTCCCCCGCCTCTTGAGAAAATGTTAATATTTGATGTCGAATCTTTTCAGTTTTTTCAGGGAGAATATTCTTTGAGGAATGCTTGAGAAATCTTGCTCCACTCCATCTCCTCGACGGTGTTCAACCACTTTTGAGCTCTATCCCGAAGGGAAAATCCGAACAACATCACCTTCAATTGATCTTGAGTGACTCCTATGTGATGAACAGTGGAGCATAATTGTTGAAATCGCTGCAAGTGATTAATCGGCTCGTCAGTAGGATGGCCACTAAATTGATTTTGTTGGACCATACTGAGCAATGCGGGTTTGATTTCGAAGTTCTCTGCAGTGATTGCTGCCATTTTAAGACCCGTTGGAATGCCATCTTGGGATGGTACTCCGTAAGAATTAAGAGACATATTATCAGTCATCTCTTTGCGTGTGTGAGACTGTGTTGTAGAGCTCTTCTGTGAGTGGGTCTTTTTCTACTTCCGTTTCCCTTGTTTTTTGAGTTGCCTAAGGGTCTTGTCCAAGTCCGGATCCGTAGGGATCAAATAACCTGTTCATTTTGACCTGGGCATAAACAAAAAGAAAAGAAAGCAATGAGAATGTCCCAATTGAAACTAGAAGTTCCAATGGGACAATAAAAACAGTTCAAATAATCAAACTAAAACTAATAGAATCTAGCCGTCTACCCGGCAACGGCGCCAAAAACTTGATGAATAAAAAGTTATATCGCAAGTGCACGATGTGTGTTGTTAGCAGAGACTTAGCAAATACAGGTCGAATCCCACAGGGAGACAGGTTCTATTAGTTTTTGCCCAATTATTATAAACTATTTCAATAATAGAAGAGTGTTTGATAATTAATTAACTAAAGTATGACAACAATAAAAATAAGGTTGCTCTCAGATAAATTAAAATCTAGGGCAAGCGTTCGGTCCACCATGCTTATATTAAACCAAGAAACGCAAACAATACATTAATAAACAAATTAGGTCGAATAATTAAAGCACTTATTAATCCTACGGTCGGGAATTAACACTTACGAATTAACATATGTAGTTTGGTCGCTAACATAATCGAATTCGCCAATTGTAATTAAGCCTCTAAAAATATGATCTTTCAATTCTAATTTTTATTAGCTAAATAATTAGCTCATGATATTGGCCAGTTACATGAATCAAACAATAAAGCACAAATCAATTGGAATTATTCAAACCCTAATTCATGAATTTATAAATAAATAAGCACAAATAATCATGGTATAAACATGGCTTCCCTCACTTAACCCTAGAAAACGACTACTCACTCATAATTGAAATAAACAAAACAAAAGAGATAAATAAACTTGAATTCATAATTAATAAAATAAATAAAGAACGAAAAGAATAATTGAAATACCTCGATGATTGAATTAATGAAGAATGAAAAGCTAGGGTTCAACAATGGAGCGAAAGAAAACTATGAAGCGTTTAATCTAGAAAAATAAAGCATAAGAGAATAAAATAAAATCCCTCAAGTATTTATATTCAAGTCTTATTCTAAGCTAATTTAAATAAAAATAAATAAATAAATAAATAAATAAATGCATAAGCTACAATATTATTGGATGGTAGATGATGATATGGCAAGAAATAAAGTCGGTAGACCGATGACGTGAAAAGAAGTGAAGACTTAAGGTCGCTCGCGGCTTCAAAATGCTGCTCGTGGCGACAGCGGGCATCGGCTGGCCGCAGGACAGACCCGCAGCTATATCCCTCGGGTGACTGACTGCATTGCTTAGTTTCAAACGCTCATAACTTCTGTTCTAAGAACATTCTCGAGGCGTGTGACCTATCATTGGAAAGATCTTCAATTATAGTTTCCAATGCAACTTGAATCACTTCATTCCAATCTGTAGAACTTGAGTTATGGTCAAAATAGTGAGCAAAGGTCATTTTTGGACACCTTGAAAGCCCTCGTTCTTCTCCGTTTCTATCTTTTATTCGCTTCCGTAAGGCCCACAGTGACTCTCGTGGATGCCATTTTCATTTTCCATGCATAGAATCCTTAGAACCAACATCCACGAGCATAAATTCCTCGATCAATGAACTCGATCCATCGATTTCCATTCAAATACTATCCGAATCATATCTAAACACTTCGAAAGCTTCCAAATGACTATGGAATCACCTGAAACATTAAGAAAAACACAAACGGAGCGTAATAGAGCGACATATAATGACTTATGCAGACATGACCCTAAAATGGACTAAGAAGACTATGAAAAAGCTCTAAAACTAGCATAAATGTACCTAAATAAGACTATATAAATATGATTTATCAGGAACGTAGAGTCGAGCCTCACAAATTTGTGGCTCCTAAAAACATTTCTTAGCTCTTCTTTCCAATCCCGAAGTTTATGAGATTAAGCCTTGTTTTCAGTTTGGTTGGCAAATTAGTGTTTTCGTTAAAGGTTTTCATCTACAAAATCAAAACGAGGCAAAGTTCAATAATTATGTTTAATAAAATTTAATGCACCTTTAGCGTATTAATATTGGCAACTTTAAAGCATTTTATTTAATATTAATTGATCCCTTTTGAATTAAATGATTATAAGACCCTTTATTTGTGCAATAATTGACTGGACTTTGGCCCTACCATCAACCATTATAGTGAGTAAACTCTTTACTAATTACAACTCTTGTTACTCTTTGTTAAGTAATTAATAATCACATGTTTAATTATTACCCTTTGCTTCATGGTTCTAAAATCTTTAGGTAACCTTGTTAAGTATAACTAATTAAAATTGTAAAACTTGATTTACCCCAACTCTCCCAAGATATAAAATGACACCCAGCTTTGGCATGACAGATCATAAATTTTGAAGGTTTATTTGGTATTTAATCGGAAAAGCAACCTCAATATTACCGGGATCTAGATTTATTATGTTGTGATTATTTAGTGAATTCTAGCGCATCATCACAAGCATCAATAATATCTAACATGCATATATAATCTACTAATGCATAAATAAAACATGACATAGTATGTCTCCTTCATCCTAAAAACTAATAAGGCAAAACTCCCACTTAAACCTTCATGGATCTCATCCATCTAGTTCCTTTGGGCCTTTACTCCATTGGCTTCTTGGATAAACTGCAACCTGTAATACTATTCTATTCATATACTACTTAAATAAAATAAAATAAATTTTAAAAATACTTAACGGTACGTAGACAGTATTTAGATTACAAAAATACAAAACAATGCGCATATCGTATTTAGAATCTATGGGCCATACTAGCCTATATATAGCAATAAATAACATCATATATTATAAATGTCATATAATAAATCACTCTTCATGCTTTCCTAAACTACAACATCAAAGGTTCACAGTTAAGGAAGAAAAGAGTATGACCCCTTAATCCTAAAAACTAAAAAAGCATAACTCCCACTTGAACCTTCATGGATCTCATACATCTAGCTCCTTTGAGCCATTACTCCATTGGCTTCTTGAATCAACTGCAACCTATAATACTATTCTATTCTGTATACTACTTAAATAAAATAAATTACAAAAATACTTAAAGGTACGTAGACTGTATTTAGATTACAAAAATACGAAACAATGCGCAGATCGTATTAACAATCTATAGGCCATAATAGTCTATATATAGCAATAAATAACATCATATATTATAAATGCCATATAATAAATCACTCATCATGCTTTCCTAAAATACAACATCAAATGTTCACAATTAAGGAAACATGGCTCTAAATATCTCATATTTTAAATAAATTACTACAATTAGATAATATCATATATTATTCATTACCAAATAAAAAATATCATATATTCTATCTTAGATATGAGATAGAATCAAATCTTATTTTAATTACGGAAGATAAATCATATTTATTTCCCATGATTATCCTAACTAATTTAGGAGATTCTATCCTAATTGCCTAGCCAATCACATAACTATAAATCAATTATTATCCTAAAATAATTATGGGATAATCACATTATTTAATCAATTATTACCCATGTAGAATCTTTTGCTCAATAATCATCCAAACTTAACAAAATTAACAACTTTAATTTTGATAAATATCTTCTAAAATAAAAACTTATTCTTTTAATTTTAAAATATGATTTTACTAAAATAACATAATAATTTTTTTTTTTGAAAATAGTGCAGCACCCACCGTGGTGTGCCTAGTCGAAGCCAGCCACGGTGGCCGTACACCGACTGGTGTATACAACACATCACCAATGCCGCACAATCGTTGCACGGTGCTGCAGTTGCTGCCCCTCCTAACCCGACCTGTTGCCCCACCTCGGCCCTCCTTCCAGACCACATGTAGTGGCAGCCGCCGTGGCTGCCGCGCATAAAACCCTTTTTAAATTTTAATTAAATTAAAATAAATTCTTTTGTTAAAATAAAATTAATTTTAATGTAGTCCAATTAATTTTAAAATTAAATCATATTCAATATTGAAATTAGGGTTCTTCTTGAAATTAATCCCCAATTTAATTTAACTCTTAAATTAAATAGTTTAATCATGAAAAATTCATAATTTAACATGATATCAAACAAATTAAAATCATAAATCACATAGGATTCGAAATAAATCAAAATCAAAACACAACATAACTATTTTAGGGTTTAGGATTTTCAAAAAAATCAAATTAGGGTATGGGGGGTTCGAATTTTCGAATACATTAGGGGCAAAAATCGGATCTTTTTAGGCAAATTCTTGAGCAAACTAAACAACTTTTAATAATTTTATATGTTAAATCACATTTAAAATAATAATTCACTTATAATTAAATTATTCTCCCTCCTAATTGAATTAAAATTGTGGACTATCAAAGAATTAATATTCAATATATCTACATGCATAGGTTAACTGAATCATATTTATAAGCATCTGATAACCAAGATCAATGCATAACGCAAAAAGAACAAGTAATTACACCTTTGAAGCGTGATTCCATGTATGATCGAACAAGAACAAGGGACACAAAGAACCTCAAGTGCGATTCCTCTACTTGGTCCACGAGAACGGATAAAACCTCCACTAATGCTAGTTAGTTGCAATTGAACCCTTCAATTGACCTTCCACGGAGAATAGAGAGCAACAAACCAACCACGAACCACCCTGAGCCACCACACGAACCACCACAGAGGGCCCGCTGTACGGACAAGGGGAGGAGAGTGAGAGAGCCGTGAGTGAGAGAGGGTGGATTAGGGTTTTGGGACTTGGTTGCTTGAATTACAATTAACTGACTTGTCAGTCGTTATGTCTATCCAAGTCATAGATCTTATTTATATATTGCAACTCTAATTAAGAGTCCATGTCAAGCCCAAATTCCTATTCCTTATCAAACTACTCTAGCCCAACACTCTATATGGTTTGTCATATTCTCATGAGGCCCATAAATGGGCCTCTGACTGTTTAACCTAATACTCTTGTTTTCTGACCTCATAAGATCCATTCTAAAGGGATTTGGACTATTTGAATAGCCCAAATATCATTTATCATAATTTAGCAATATACAATGACGACCCAAAAGAACGAACTTATTATCTTCATAATTAGTGATCCTTGATATATCTAGTAATTGCACTTATTGAAGACATCACTCCTTCAATTTGGGCATGGGAAAACTTACGATTCGTGCTAAATATCCCTTCAACTCTACTTAGGAGAAAGGCATGAATGAGGTTTATGAGTTTTCCTTACATTCATTGGCGACTCCTACTTGTTTCTTACAAAAAAGCGTGATGATAGGATCCATTCTAATTTGAGGTCTCCCAAACAGTCAGGAATTCAAATACTAATACACCCTAACAAGTGTAAATTCCTAAGCTTTTACAAGGTCATGGGCTTTTAAGAAGAAAGATCCCCAATGATGGGAACACCCTCCTTACACCAACCTGGGCTACGTAACCAAGAGAGCCTGCAATAGCAGATGTAGTGTGAGGCCGTTTGGCCTTAATTGTCAACTTAGCTAATCCAAAATCCACTATATTGGCACTGAACTATGAGTCTAACAAAATATTTCTTGATTTTATGTCACTATCAGTTGAAAAATTGCAGTGGGATAAGGTTACCGTTTTAATTTACAGTTGAAATTAATTTACAGTTGAAAAAGAGACAGGGCATCCATTTCAACTTACTGCCACTTTTTGCAATATCATCTAGGACATGTAACAAAATTTAATTTTAAAACCCTAGAACTCTCATAACATATAAAATACTACAAACTAAAGTAGGAAATTAGAGGGAAAAATTAATAAGGAAACCAAAAAAAAAAAAAAAAATAAATAAATCAAATTGCTTAAATTCTAGCACAAAAGTAGATAATTAATTAACAAATTTGACGCCAAATTACATAATTTAAACCAAATATTCAGACAAATTATGAGGAAAAACTTGAAAAACTTATAAACAACCTTTCTCACATACCTATTTCAAACCAATAATCTGAACTAAGTATAAATACCCAGATTATCCCACAATCCTATTATCCCACAATTAAATTCAATAAAAATTTTAATTATTTAAAATTAACAACTTAAAATCAAATAACAATTTAATTAACACATGCATGTGAATAATTGTCGAATATCTCGCTCAATCAACATAGTTTATGATTCAATTTTGTATTTAAAGGAAAAAATTGATCCTTAAATTGAAAAAAAATCACAAACCCTAGATCTTTAATTTTAGAACAACATACCTTCATGAAGAAATCCACCACATCTGCAAAGAGAAGGCACCACCACTGTCAATTACGATGGTCGCGACAGCATTCACCACAGCCGTAACCCTGAATTTAAAACCTAAAACCCAGATTGCATCAAAGCACAAATAAGAAAATACATAGAAATCATTGACTCAAAACCAACCAAATTAAACCCTAAAACCCTAAAAATCATTTATTCGATTTCTGCATAAAAAAACCCCAACTTAACAACATACTATAAAGAAAGAAATCAAAATGAACCTCGGCAATCGGGAAGAAGCTTGATGAACCAAGCATGAAGTTTAACCCCATCAGAAGATTTGAGCCAAACATCTTCATAAAGAAGATGTTAACAAGTAGGAGTGTGAGTGCAATGGGCAGGGCTACGATAGTTGTGGCAATGCTTGCATCTGCTACGGTGGTTGAGGAGAGAGATAGGGGTAAGAGGAGATAAAGAATGTGAGAAAGGAAAGAGAAGAGAGAGAGAGATGAAATATCTAACGAGGAAAGAGAATGAAAGAAGAGGGGAAAGAAAAAGAAAAGGTAGGGTGTTTTTTTTTTTTTTTTTTTTTTTTTTTTTTTTTTTTTTTTGAATTGCCACGAGTTCAAACCGGTTCCATTTTACCAATTTGGCAACAGTTTGGTTTGAACCGGTGGTTATTCTTTTATACTAATCCTTCCTAATTTTATTGCCATTGATTTTTAAGAATTGGTGCTAATAACTCGGTGCAAAAATGTATTTTTCCACTAGTATTAGTCTTATCTTGGTCTTTAGGCTGGGAAGTTTACCCTTCCCCAGCCGCTGCATTGTCAATTGCAGCATCGAGTACCATGCCACTCTTTAACACCATAGAGGCATCCAACAATTTCCCAGTCGTTCCCGAGATTTTGCTCAAGGTCTGCAGCACAGTTGGGCTTTTAACGCCGTTTGTGGGGTGTGTAGGATTTGGCTGGGTAGAAGAAGTTGATTAGGAGGTATTTTGTTTCCCTACCTTTGTTGGAATTTTATTAGCTCATCCCTAGGACGTTTGAGCATCTTGGAGATGGAGAGAGAAATATTCCTATTGCCACTTTGCTAATCAAACGAAGTGGTTACAATCGGCAAATAAAAACAACTTGAGTCAAAGCAAGAAAGGATTATACGTGGGTCTTACTGTAGGCATCACTCGAAGTGCGCCTACGTTAAAGCATGTATGAATATGCTTGGCACTCATAGGAAGTGAGAATTGACATAATACGATTAGCGACAAGGAAAGTAGGGAGCCGCCAACAAGTTTTTAAGGAACTTGTAAACCGTTCACGGGTCATAAAAGGCAACCACAATAAGGGACAATGATAGGCAACAACTATTGACCCATGAAGGTTACACCCCATTCATAATCCATGAGATTACTAACTCCATATGGTTCGGAACCACGAAAGGAGGATCGGGGATGATGGTACGAAGTGAGTCATGGAGTCATATTCGCCCGTATTGGCCTCTACTCAATTCTTAGAGAGAAAAATGATTCCTGCGATCTCAAAGGCATGCAAACAAATATTCAATTCGCTCCAATCTGTTATTATGCTAAATTGGTTTAATATTAATGCAACACATAATTCTTAAATATCGTGATCACTTGATTAAACAACAAGATTATAAAGGAACCTAAACCGGTCGTCCAAATTATCTTATTAGGCGTGATTTTCAATTACATATTCTCTTTAACACTACTACATTTTTTATCTATTGCAACCCCTAATTCTGTTGCATTAGGCATCAAAATCCGTGGCATTAGGTCTACTGCAACGGCCATGTACCATGGCATCTGCTAGCGTTGCAGTAGGTCTAATGCCACGGTATTTGACACCTAATGCTACGGTGTCTATGAACCGTTGTGTTAGCTTAATACCTGATGCTACGGCATAATTTATCCATGGCAATAAATTACTAACTAATAATTATGATCAAATTGGCACCTAATGCAACGGATGAAGCGTTGTATAGAGTACGTATCTACTGCAACGATATTATTATTATTATTATTATTATTATTTTTTTTTTTTTTTTTTTTTTTTTAGAATGGAATGGTAATATAAAATATATGTGTTTGTTATATTAGTTGTAAATCACTAATTAGTCTCTACAAATATAAATACACTAACAACATAAACAAAAAATCATTAAACTTATATATACTAATTATAATGCTAATAAATACGTACATTACAAAAATATTACTTGCTTGTTTTCGGTATTACACCCTACTAATAAACTAAAGTTATATAATTGATTTAATTGTCCAAAATACAAATTCCAACATATATGTAAGCCGGATTTTCTAAATCTTCACAAACTTGAACTTAATAGAATAGAAGTCACCAACATATTTGCACCATTTGTGTTAGATGACTAGTCGTTTAGTCACTCTACTTCATCTCCATTTTGCTCGCCATGCACCAACACGTAAAATAGAATAAAATAATATAACTAAATAATAGAAAATAATTGAACTAAATAATAGAACTAAATCAAGGAAACACATAAAGCGCAGTACAAAAATTGTAGTATTTCAGATGACAGAGGAATTGGAATGAAAACCTTAATAAAAGTAAAGAAATGTTAGAGCCTAGAAAAGTAAAGTCCGATTTAAGAGACGTATACCAGTGACCTCGCACCTCTACACTAAGTTCTTAATAGTACAGTGCCCTTGACCCTGTTCAAACACTAAGCAAATCAAGACCTGGGCTTGACATCCTTCATGACTCAGGAAAATGTCATAACCCTAAGTTCAAACCCATCATCTTTCAAAAAATAAAAGTTAAAACCCATCATGACCTGATCATAAATTCAGCTTAAATCTAACATCATGCTGGAATTTTCGTCAATGCTCAACAAGACAAAAATTACAAGATTTGAGGCCCAATGCAAATCAATGTAAGCAACCAATCAGAACAAGCATACCAGTAAAAGCATAATGAATGATTATTCAAAATTACAAAAATTAAAAAGAATCAACCTGGTCAATTGCACAAGGAATCAAACAACAAACATTATCTTGGCCAGCAAATAGGTGAGGGAATGAACTGGAAAAGGCAGGAGCTGCCTCAGTTGTTGGAAAAAAAATACTTTGCCAATGTTATCTTCATCAGTAAAACAATTGTATTATTTCATAACTAACTATTTCTTTTGACATATTATGAAAGTGATGTGTGATGAATCAAGAGCAGACCGTACAACAACCAATGCTCATTTCTAAGTTTATAATGATTCATTAACCATCAGTGTTAGCTACAAGAAATATCAGTAGTTATCCAACCATATTTTTGTTTCAGCTTCACAAAAGAAATTTCATCATTATATATATGGATACTTAATCTAGTGCTTTGTTATCCATAGGAAACACATGACCTCTCAAGTTTGAACATCAATTTCCCAAAAGTAGGACTAAAGTCTAATCTGCACAGGACACACATAACCTCTCAAGTCTTTATACTTAATGTTCTGCTTACTTCCAAACAGAATTCTGAAGACATAAATAGAAGACAAACAGATCCTCAGAAACAACAAAGCAAAACAACTTTCCAGTGAAGAATATTCCGCATACTTACTCATCAAGAATAGAGTCAGACCTACATTAGAGGAGAAAACAGGATGCCAATTGAAGGAAGTTTTAGGGATCAACACCGAGATTCAACTCAACATTTTGGAGTAAGAAAAAAAAAGCAGAAAATCAAATGAACTTGAAGAAAAATTCCATTAAGAGAATGATAGACTAAAGCTATCTTGTGAACTGCTATTCTTTTGTATTGTTGCCTGGAACGTTTATTTAATAAAATCAAGCTTGATTTCTGCCATATCCTTGTGTGTGTGTGTTTTTTGTGATTGATCCGGGTTGAAAGCCAGTCCATTTTAAATAAAACGCAGTAGCAAAAAAAAGCTAGACATAATCAGTAGAAAATAATATATGTTACCTGATTGATTGTGGCTCCAGTTTTAGAAGATTGCCCATTTTGGTCAACGAGAAGATGTGGCACACTAGATGCATCCTTTGGAGCCGATGGAATTGCAAAATCAGGAATTACAAGATTGATCCAGGGGTTAGCATCCCGAAGTTGAGTCAAAATTGCAGTTGTTATACATGGTGCAAGTTGTTGTACTCTTTGAGCTTGCATATTCTTTAAGAATTCCGCCGAGAATGTGAAATCTGACTTGTTTTCCTTTTTCTTCAAATTTGACTTTTTCACACCTTTTCCTTGTAGGCGTACACGGCTTTTGCGCTTAGGTTTTTGAATGACTTTGGAGTAAGGGTCATTAGAGTTACTACCATCTTCATGTTGGGAAGACTCCAAAGCATCCATTTTAGCCTACATTAGGAAAATAAAGCCACCTACTTATTATTTATCAAAACAAAACAAATATAACATAAATCTAACATGTTAACTCACAATATTCTCTGCTATTTTTTCATGGTTGGTAAGGTATGTCCTTCCTTATGTTCTCTTTCTTGACTCCTTATAGACCCTTGCTTGAGAAGGTTCTTGCTTATCAGGATCTTGTGGTTGCTGTGAAACATTATACATAAAATAGAAGTGATTATGAAATAAAGATTATAACGATTGTGAAATAAAGATTATAATGATAATAAAATTGTCTAGAAATGAGATGAATTATTTTACCAACTCATGGCGCAAATTGCATAAGAGTTACGGCCCATAGTGTGCATATCATCTAAAATTAGGCGATTGTCTTTGTTGATCTTACTGATTTCCTATGCGATAACACAATCAAGATTTAAAAATTTGAACCACGTAAGTAGATCATAAAAACAGTAAACTGAAAGAGGCTATTTACGTCATGAAACCATGTAAATATTGCACAAATCAGTTCAAAACCATATACATAATACCTCGGCCTCTTTCGAATGCCAATATTGCAAAAGCTCTTTGAATTGAGGTTCTAAAATTTTGTCTGGCTTATGAAACCATCTTAAAGCATCAGTGGGATATACATAGAAGTAGTTCTTTTTAGTCAAGCATTTATGAGTTTTCCAGCTTCCATTGATAGCTTGTATCACCCATTCTCTTCATGCTTCAGGAACCATATACTTTTCCTAAACAAATCATGAATATATAATTAATTAATGGTCTAGTAACAAAATATGAATCTTTTTTTAAAATAAAATCAAACAAACTAAAGCTAAAGAATTATATAACTACATACTTGGACATACTCCCACATTTTGTCAAGTGTGGGTAGACATGGAAACTTAATGTAATTTAGTGGTGCATGTTCAGAATCCCTTGCCACAGTACCCAAGAATTGCTTGAACTCCTGAACAATTTCACGTGTAGGTCCAATTGGTTGGCCCAGTGAGTTTAAAACAATAACTTCACGCTCGTCTCTTGTTCGTGCATGAAACTTGGGTAGCATTGTTGGACCTCGATGCCTTTTGCTTTTAGGAGCTTTTTCAGGTTCTGAATCAGGAGTTTCTTAGACAGAATTTATGTGGCAAGACAAGAAAAGAGTTAGAAAATGCATGGCCAGACATGAAAAGAGTTATTTCAAGTATAACTAGCAGGTTTTAAGTCCTCAGTCTCACCAAAACAAACAATGGTCAAGCTAGAATGTATACATGTATGAGTGATAAACAATGTATAGTTAATTATTAAATTTCACAAAATCTAAATGTTACTAAACAGTCAATTATTAAATTTCACAATCTGCCCATCATTATTCTGCTCATTTTAATTAATTTAAGCTGCTTGATTAGGCAAGTGATTTGGTTTACTTACAATTTATTCCTCAGTTCCTCACGCTATACACTTAAAGGTACTCGATCTTATTCTTATATTTTCTTATATTTTCTCTCATTCTTACTCAGTGACAATGTGACTGGATATCTATGGAATTTGTTAATGGAAACTTTGATAGCATTAAATTGCAAATGCAAATTTTCCCTACTCTCAATCTCTTCAATACCATGTGAACAACTCCTCATCCACCTCGACCTATTCTATTAGCAGGGGAGAAGTTGTTAGTTGCAACTTTGATGAATTGCAAATGCAAATTTTCTATACTCTCAATCTCTTCAATCTAAAATACATCACATTACCATCCACCCGTTAACACCTAACATTTTAACTTATAGCAAAAGACAGAAGAAACAGCAGCAGCAAACCAACAACAACAACTTACTGAGGCCACTACAAGGTCAGGAAAATAACCGTTACAGTGCAGCATACAAGCACAAGCACAAGGCCACTACAAGGTCAGGCAGATAACCAATGTAATTACTTACAATCCTAAGTATACCAGAGTGCTCTAACAAGTTTCAAGTGCTTTTGAAACCTCAATAAATAGAAGACAAACATATCAACTTTAACAACAAAGCAAAACAAATTTTCACCAACACGATTTCGAATACTAACGGCTCAGCTAATTACTAAGGCAGCTAGTGGCAGAATGCAACTGACGATGTACTCCAATATTTCATAAATCTGGAAATAAATTTAAGCCCATTTAGTAAACAAATCCAGGTATAATAAGAGAAAAACAATTCACTAGACTTTAACATGTTAATAAAAGGTGAAATAAATAATACTACGTAAAATGATTGCAAATACCTTACATTCCTTCGCTTCCAAACTGAAATAGAACTTTATCTTGTAATTTTTGATCACCCTCATATTCATTACCAACATCATCATCATTCTCATTTAGTACATCCGCTTCATCATTTTCACTTAGTGCATCCGCATCGTCATTGTTATTCTCATTAAATGCAGCGCCATTATTCATTGCTTTTCTTGTAAGAGAATTAATCAAAGACTGATTACTTGATACAAACCCATCATTATTTTCTTTTTGCCTTTTCCGGAATTCAAGGTACGCTGACATAGAACTAGGAGAGCAGAACGCTCGTTTTGTTCCCTTCTTTTCTTAGATAACTTGCTGCTTCTTTTGGATGCGTTGATCTTTAACACTTGCTGCTTCAGTAATTGCATGCTTCTTATGGCTATTCACTTCCACAACATCAGCCATAGTTTTAGGGCGAAATGATGACTTCTTTACTTGCTTTGAAACCTATAAAAAAAGGCAATTATAGCATTACTACTTGCATGTAAACCGTGAAAACAATATAAAATAGTGTGTGTAAATGATAAAATAGAAGTGAACACCTACTTACTAGCTTTTCTTTTTCCAGAAGTGACATTGTCACCTTCCATAATGTCATCAGTTTCAACCTCATTTTTACCATCATATTCCGACATAGAGTCATCATCTTCATTTTCTGGTATACTATTCTGCCTTGCACTTGGACAAATTAAGGCTTTTGTTTTTTCTTCAAGTATCTTATTAGCTACAGATGTTGATCCTCGGGCTTCCATTCTCTCTGCATTGAATTTCAGTTTTTGAAGCCGTTGCAACTCATATTCAGTAAGCTGACTTTGGGAAGTAAGAACTTTTGGTCTACTCGGTTTCATCCGGAAAAAAAAATGGAAGTATGTTAATTATGTATGTAAATATAATAAATTGAAATAAATTGCCATGTAAATATAATAAACTGAAATAAATTGCAACGTAAAAAAAAAAATGAAAGTATGTTAATTATGTATGAAAAATAACATTTAGTGAAGTATTAAAATAATGTATGTCAATACCATCTGAAAACTCTCCAGAAGGGATTTGAACAGCATAATGCCAACCTTCTCTATTCAAATCTTCCACATAAAACACTTGATGTGCTTGAGTTGCTAAGATAAAAGGTTCTTCTTTAGAAACGGTCTTATTCATATTAACCGTAATAAGCTCATCATCATCCTTCTCTGAGTGAAACCATTGACATCTAAATATGACAACACTAAATGACCATGATAAGATATCTCAATGATTTCAGTTATTGAACCAAAATAATTAACATTTCCCACAACAGGATTTTGATCTTTGGAACTTGCAAAGCTATGTGTAATGGCTGTTAGAGTGACGCCACTATTTTTGAGTTATGCAGTTTTCATCTCGCTTCATGGTATGAAATCTATAGCCGTGAACCGAGTATCCTGTGTACTTTTTAGCAACGTGAGAGGGACCTTTTGATAACCACAAAATATGGTCTGGGATATTATCATGGCCATCTTTAAGAATCAAATCAACTTTCTCCCTAAACCAATCCATGAAATCCTTGCTATGGTCTTGAGCACTACTCCATTTTCTTTTCCTTTTAGCACTTACACAAATCTTGTGCTCACTGTAAAAAAAAATATTTTTCTTACTAACGCACTAGAGTTAGAATAAAGACATTTTATAAAAAAAAATATTAATAAACCTAAATTTTGATTACAAATCTTACCTTATATTTTTCTCAACTTCCTCACAATGACAATTGAACAAGACATAACAATGTGCTTGTGCCCATGTATTGCGATCAATTATGTTTCCACGATTTTTTTTCTTTAAGGTCCTTCCTTTTTCTTTGATAGGATGTCCCACCTTAGGGAAAATTGATTTTGAGGTACCACACTCATTAACTTCAGGTGTGGCTTTGCTTGATCGTTTAAAAAATCTACCTATGAAAGCAACACATTCTTTAGCTTGGTTTCCTTCTGCCATTGAGCCTTCTAGACGAGCCTTGTTTCGAACATCTTGTTTCATTTCATGAAGATTCCTCTCAATTCCTTACATACACCTTGAACTCACAGGCCCACCCAACATAATTTGGTCAACCAAGTGTATGGGTAAATGTTCCATTATATCAAAAAAAGCAGGTGGAAAAATCCTCTCAAGTAGGCATAGAGTTTCAACTATCTCAGATTGCAATTTGTCAAGATCTCGAGGATCAATAGTTTTACTCCATATACCTTTGAAAAAAAGCAGAAAGTCTTATCAAAGGACTAGCAACATCTTTGGGTAATGTTGTCTTCACACCAATTAGAAGAAGATAATTCATCATAAAATGAGCATCATGACTTTTGTAGCCTGCTATTTTAATCACTCACGGTAGTCATGAATGCTACATGCATGTCAAACCTTTGATTGGTCGAAGCATCATAAGTTTCCAACCCAATCTCCCACAAATCCTTCAAGTCCTTGATAAGTGGCTGCAAATATATGTCAATGTCATTGCCAGGGGAAGACGGGCCGGGAATTAGTAAGGCTAGCATCAAAAACTCAGGCTTCATAATTATCCAAGGAGGCAAGTTATAATTAGTCAACATAACTGGCCATGTACTATGGACAATGCTCATTGAATTGAATGGGCTAAATCCATCTGTGGCTAACCCATGCCTCACATTGCGTGGGTCATCAGCAAACTTTGGGTATAAAGAATCAAATTCCTTCCAAGCTTGACCATCATCAGGATGATGTAAGAGATGATCATTTTCACGCCCATCAGCATGCCAAGTCATGTATTTCACCGTCTCTTGACACAAAAATAGTCGTTGAAGCCTTTTCTTGATTGGAAAGTACCTAAGAATCTTTTGAGGAATCCTATAGATTTTTCCATTTTCATTTTGTATGTCATTCTCTGTGTCATTTGATTTACATCTTGGCGTCTCACAAACATGGCAGCTTGTTTCATTTTCATGCTCTTCCCAATATATCATGCAATCATTTGGGCACACATCTATCTTAGTGTAATCCAACCCCAACACTTTAAGAACACTTTTTGCTTCATTGAAAGAAGCTGGCAGTTTTGCATCATGTAACACCTCCCTTTTAAGCTCCAATATATCTCCAAAAGCAACATTAGTTAGCTTATGATCACACTTCAAAATAAAAAGTCGGATCATGAAGGAAAGTTTTGAATGATTTTTACAACAAGGGAACAATTCTTCCTGGCCCTCTTCAACTAACTTGAAAAACTTTTTTGCCTCGTCATTTGGCCCCTTTCTAAAAGCATCACGTGCATCATGCAACAATTCTACTATGTCATCATTAAAATCATTTGGGGTTGACCCTTCTTCATTATCCAAAACAGTTTGTTCCCTTTCAAAGTTGATCCTTAACTCTGATAACTTATCCGTTTGGGAACAAAACCATTACAAATAAGCTGATCTCTCACAACACCTTCATGACGCCAAAAACGGTAATGACAACTTTCACAAGGACAACAAATTTGATTTCCTTGAGACTTAGAAGCAAAAGCCTTTTGTATATATTCATCTACTCCCCGTTCATATTTATCACTCCATTTGGCAAACATCCACCACTCTTTAGTTCCACTATCCATACCTTTGGGTAAGAATTAAGAGGGTTATTTTACTTAATTTTAACAATAAAAACATTTATTCAATTCACTAAGAATTAAGAGAGTCACTTTAATCAATTAGAAAGAACGGACATTAAATCTGCTTTACAATAACCAGAAAGAAAGAGGACTAGTCTAAAAATAAACTTCTGCTCCACAATTTAAATTGTAGCCATGACTCATGAGTTGTGATACATAAGAGCATTTTCACACATACATTTCCATGATAAATATATATATTTTATTTAAAAATAAAAATATATCATAAATCGTCAACAAATTACCAATATACTTCAACAAACAAAGCTGCCTTAACCAGCAACTCAAAGAAACCTTTCATTATCAGAAACCAGCAACAAATAAAGTACTTAAGATTCCTTCATGTACAAGATCAATTCAAAAGTCCAAAAGAAATTGGTACCTTTCATTATTCAGCATTATATATTAGATAGATTATGTTAAAAGCTTTTCAAATTAATTAGCATGGGTGGTGTAGTTCAAGACCATAGGGGGAAATGTTAGGTTGCTTTCCACCTACACTTTCATGCTTTATTTGAATTGAAATCATGGGAAAGGTGTTAGAGATGTACCATGGATAATGAAGCGTGCTTTTACATCTATAAAGGCAAAAACTAGTTACAAGTAGGAGCGAGCAAGAAAATTAGCCCAAATGTGAATTCGAAAGATATAAGTCATGTCTGGTGTAGAATAGATTAATAACCGGACCTGAAATCAGTTCCTTCTTCAGGTGTACAAGTCAAAGTCTGGTGTTAAAATCAAATTTAGTTAAAAAAAAGTTATCTCATTAGTTGGAGTTTCCGATTACGGTTGAATATTCTTTGTGAAACCAAATTCTTCTACTAAATTACCATTGTGTATAATCTCTATGTCCCATATTAGTTTTAGGAGTTGTTAAACATTTGATTTTAAATTACAAAACTGAGTTTAATCCCTCCAATTATTCATAAACCATGTTCTTAATGAAACCTGTCAATTAGTGACACTTTGTATATTAAACTGAGTTAGCTCATTAGTGGGAATGAGGACTGCTCAATTTCGTTGACACTTCATTTGTATGATTAGCAGAAAAATCTAGGCATTAATAGTTCAACTAACAGATAAGCTAACATTAAAATAAGATTTAAGTACTAAAAAAACTGCAACTATTTATAAAGTGCAAGAAGTTTGACAACACCATAAATAGGCCACAAACTCATGGAGAATAACTCAGGGATACAACCAATCAGCTACAACATTCTCACAAACTTTCCTAAGGAATGCAGAACTGAAAAATGTTTAACATAATGCAGAACCAAGACTTAAAAATAGTTAAAATTCACCCAACCCTCTATGTATTATTGTGTTATCGATTTCACCAAAAAAAATCTTCATGAGGATTCAACAAGTAGTCCTGACTTTTCATTGCAGTAGCAGTAGCAATATAAGTAGATTTTATATTGCCCTTTAAGTTCAACAAAATTAGAGTAATATAAAGTCTAAACTAGTATTAATAGAGTAATATAACCAGAATATATTCCATCAGCACTCAATAAAACAAGATTCAGAAATACAATTCGTAAATACAAAGAACTAAATAATTGCATTTATATGAAATTTCCCCAAAAAAACCTACAATATTCAATACTACTAAGTTTCAATAATAATAATAAAAAAACAAAACAAAAAAATTCAATACTGCTAAAAGAAACCCATTAAATCCGAGCACAATATACACCCCAAATTTCCAGCACAATATACACCAGAAAATCACAACATTTTTTTACAATATAATTGAAGCAAAAACAACTACAAATTCAACCAAACATAGCCCAACAATATATAGCATTTTTGCAATAAAATTTAAGGAAAAAAACCATGAAATTCGAACTCAAAGATAAAGTAATTCCATGGCCTTAAATACAAATTCCCAAATACAGCAATTTTTAAATTTTAATTTATCAAAATGCAACAACAAAAATTTCGATTAAGAAATTTCAGAAATGGAAAACGTTTGAATACCTTGAAGGGGCTTGAACTCAATTTCAAGATATTAGCCACATGCAAGATGAAAATGGAGATTTTCTCCGCCTCTTGAGCAACCAGACGTCACCTGAAGTTCAAACAACTAGCCACCTCTTGAGTTCCGCCTTCGTCTACTTCACCACCTCTCAATTTCAATTAGTTTTCCTCTCAGAATTTTTGTGTAATTTCTGGCCTCAAAAATGGAGATTTGGGGAAAATTGAGAATTTGATGTTTTTGAAAATGGAGAAAATGGAGAATTGGAGGAAATGGATAATTCGATGAGGAATTGGGGGAAGTAGCTTAGTCTATTGAAATGGAGAAAATGGAGAATTGGGGGGAAGTAGCTTAGTCTATTGAAATGGAGAAAATGGAGAATTGGGGGAAGTATCAAATGATAGTGTACGAGAGAATTGGGGGAAATATTTCTTTTGATTTTTTTTTCGTTTTTTTTGCCCTTGGAATAGTATAAGGGTTCAAAATATTTGGGCAAAAAAAGTAGAGGGAAGCTGAAATTTTTGGCGCGCCTCCTATTTTTTCCATTACATAATCACATAACGTTGCAATAGCTTTCCTTTTTATTGATATATCTAGGCTGATGCAACGGTTCATTATAGCCGTTGTAATAGATCTCCCGTCCGTCGCATTAGCCTACTGCAACGGCAATTAAATACCGTTGTATTAGCCTTTTTTAGGCCGTGGCATTTGATAAAAAATGTAGTAGTGTATAAACATGCAATATGGTGATCATAAAAATATTAACATTAATATTGGAAGCAATTTAAAAATAATAGTGTTAGTCAAATCAAATATAAAATAACCTAATCATGATACTAGCAATATTAAAATAAAGTAAGAGTAATTAAATTAATTAATTACTCACATTCTGCACGTTCCATTAAATTGCTACATCATGAATAAACTGTTAGTAACTTCAATAAAAAAAATATAAAGCAAATAGTGTAGGGAATATTTCAAGCATCACCCCAAACTTGAACCCCACTGTGATCATACACTAAAGTATACGGTGGCGTCCAAAGGGAAAGAAGATAGAGCAAAAGTGTTGCCAACAAGTTTTAGGAACTTGTAAACCGTTCACGAGGTGAAGGTTACACCCCTTAACGATCCAAGAGATCGTCAACTCCAATAGATTTGGAACCAGGACTGGTAGTTCGGGGATGAAGGTACAAATCCAACCTAAAGAGATTGAACTTCCGCTAATAATAGGCCTCTACTTTATTCTGATCGTATTCATGTGTGCTTTCTGACTAACATGCAATCAATAGGATTAACCTTAAACCTGTTTAATCTATGTTGGTTGAATTTAATGTACAAATAAATCTTTTATTGGTGATTATAATCAAATTAACCCTAAACAAGATTATTAATTATCTTTATTAAGCGTGATTACAAGTACAAATTCCCTTTAAACATGGATAAAAGGTTTGATCAAGCAATAACAATAAATATAAAGAAACATAATAAATAATCATCATCACCATAATAATAATAATCATGACAATTATAAAAATAATCATGTTAATAATAAAGCATAATAATAGCAAGATCCTAGGCATGATACTAACAAGATTAATAACAAACCCTAGTATGTCACTAAGCATCAAAATCAAAGCTTTAACCCTAACATGATACTAACATGAATATTAGGAAAGAAAATAGGAAGCATCGCAGGAATCATAATTATCATATTTAATATTATAACCTTTTTCCTAAACATAATACTAGGAATCATTGTTGTCATTCAAAACATCAAGCATCCTAACATGATACTAGGAATCATAAAAACAACTTAAACATGATTTCTATATCATAAAATCAATAAAATCAATTAAAACACTTACTTGGATGCCTCGTGTCTCTTTCTAATAACAAAATACACACGTTAGCAACTTCAAGGAAAATAATAAACAAAACAATTAAATTAAATAATTGAAATAAAGATTAGGGACCAAACCCTCAGAAATTAAAACCTTTCACGTCTAGGGCAAAGACAACTTCGAACTTGGCTAGGTGTTTCTAGTCTTGCGAGTGCGGAATTTTGTATTTTGAGAAAAGCTAGTTTAGAAAAGAGAGAAAGAGAAAGTAATCAAGAATTCCTTGATGAGAGTTGGTGAATAGAGAGAATTGGTGAGAATTGATGAATGAAAACGAAGTTTTTAGAAGACTATTTATAGAGAAAATTAGCCAAAAAGATAGAAAATCGAAACAAAGTTCTGACGCGCAAAACGAGGTGAACGCCAAACGCTGACATTAGCGCCAGGCGCGAAGCTTAGCGTCAGGCGCTAATGCTGGCATTTGGCGCTAACTTAGTTATTGACGCGTTTTCTTAAAATCAGATAGAAATTGACCGTACAGGAAGATAAAATCGTATTTTCCTTAAAAATATTCTTTTATTCTAATTAAAACTCTAAAAAACAACATAAGTCAATTTATCAATGCTAATTGAATTAGGAATGAAAAGAACCTTCTAGAAGAATCTAAAAGACTAAAACCATTCCTAATTGCATAAGGAATGATAAATCCATACTAGGCCCTCCTCTAGATCATTGGGCCGCATATAAGGCTCAAACCAGACCCAGTTCAGTAATTTGGCCATAACTTCCTAAATATTCATCTGAATTGGGCTTATAATATATCGTTGGAAAGTTCTTTTCAAGCCCCATCCAACTACACTACTATTGGACAAGTATCACGGACCAACAAAGTTGGATTGGATGTTTTCTTAAAATAGGTTTTCAAAAATAGAGAGATGAGAAAAGTAATTAAACTATCAGCAACACTAAACTTTCCACACTTTCACTTCATTCGATTATGATTTGACATGAAAGGTACTCATCACTAGGTTTGGTTTTGGGGAGACACAAATGGGTGTCTACAGAAGCCCCCACTTTGACTGAGTTTGGAGAAACGCAAGTTTCGAAAACAAAAGTCAAAGTATCGATAGGGACGGAGAATGATTCAGAACGTTCTGCGATCCAAAATCACTCTTGTAACGTCGATACCTGCAAACAAGCGTTAGTTAAACAAATAAAAGAGTTAAGAAACGCGTATCTTACGTCTCTAAAGTATCCGATTTGTTGCTTTTTTTTGTTGTTGTATTTGTCGTGATAATTTTCCACAATCTAGGGAACGCCATCTTGCTGCTTGTTTTGACGATCTTCCGCAATCTAGGGAACGTCGTCGATCAATGTTGCTACATCTCGAGCCTTTTCTTGAATTATAGTGACAACCTTCCCAATCATAGCAAAAGTCGTCGAAGACCGCCTCATCATGAACCATCCTTCTTAAGTCTTGGTGACAACCTCGACAATCTTAGCGAATGCCGTCGAAGACCGCCCATCTCGTGCCATATTCTCAAATCTTTTGGTGACAACCTCCATAATCTTAGCGAATGCCATCGAAGACCGCCCATCTTGTGCTATCTTCTTAAATCTTGGTGACAACCTCCACAATCTTAGCAAATGCTGTCGAAGATCGCCCATCTCGTGCCATCTTCTATAATCTTGACAACCTCCACAGTCTTAGCGAATGGTGTCGAAGACCGCCCATCTCGTGCTATCTTCTTAAATATTGGTGACAACCTCCACAATCTTACCGAACGTTGTCGAAAATAACTTTACTTGAAGTCTTCCTCAGTTGTTGCGATAATATTCCGAAGAAAACTACCGAAGACCAACGCTTGTCGATCTTTAAAGCTCGCTTGAACATTACTTTAGCCGGTGCGTCGGCGAATCTGCTATTTGTAACCTAGTATGTCGGTGCTTGAATTGTGAACATGTATGTCGGTGCTGTGAACCGTTACGTCGATACTTTTGAACCAGTATGTCGGTGCCTTTGTGATGAGCCAATGTTTAAGCGCTTTAAGCTTAGTGAGACGATCTTTGGTCAGGTCAATCACTTATTTGCAATTGTAATCAAGTCGACTACTCTATCATGTTAAATTGCTTATAGGGGCTAACTGGCGTACCAAGGAACTCGAAATTGTTGTTCCTAGAGGCTTCGAGCTCTGTCGCTACTGGAATATCTCTAGCGCTGCAATTTTGCTCTATCGCCAGATGCTGGGATCTAGCGCCAGGCGTTGAAATCTATTGCTAGACGCTGGATGTTGTCGTCTGGCACTAGAGTCGGGTCTTCCCTATTCTGCTTTTTCTGCCGCTGTTGCTTGGTTTCGCTCCTAACTTTGAGCTTGGTCGTTCCTTTCAACCAAATCCGCTCAAGTCTTTTATAAATTAAAGCTCTTCATCTCTAATTTACCGATCAATGTAACTCCTCTTATCTTGGAGGAATTTCCTGTGGTTATATTCCCGGTTTTTTCGAAAAAAATTCAGAAATGTCCTCGGTTGTTAGGATGCACCTACATTTATATATTTGACTATAGGAATTTGCTTATCTTCCTTTAGGGTTGACCTAAGACTTAGTGTTGACTCAACTCATTGACTTGACATGACTCAAGGTACAAACTTGACTCACTGTGATTGACTCGAGGTTGGCTCGGCTAAAGTTGTTTGACACATGTGTTAGACTCAATTCAACGTGATATGACACGACATGACTCAATGTGTACATGACTTGTGTGTGCATTGTATTGTGATTGTGGGACTCGAAAATGCAAAAAAGCAAAAAATTTCCGTCATTTTTGTGAAGGGTACCGACTTTCTCCCGAAAAAGAAAGACGCGGAAAAAAGAATCAAAGTTTTCGAATGCATGTGTGAATGAGCTTAGTCAAATGTTGTTTGATACTATCTCTCAAGGTGCAAGTATTAATCCATCCTAGGCTATCTCAATGGTTGACTCAATGATGAAAGTATTTAGGTAACTTAGACACGGAGGCTAAGCACTACGTACTTCGTAATGCAATGACAATTATGATTGATGAGTGATGTTGATATGACATGGCATGCTTCAACGTTGTGTAAAGATTCCATGACAAAGGGTTCCTAATGGATGGTATATTTGGTCATGTATATGTGATGTGTGTGAAAGTGACACTAAAGTTAGGCCGCAAAGGCTAAGTGTATGGGAAGATATTATTTTTTAGAAAAGTCAAATGATGCTGACTCTTAAGCTAGGTAAGCTAATGATGTAAGGATCAAGCCCCCAAGTCTAGCTCTAAGTGAATAGGGATGAGCACAGGGGATCCCTTGATATGATCAATTGTGAATGTAAATATGAATGCATGTTTATTACAGCCGCACCTCGATGTGAAGTTGCCTACGTATCCGTTATGAATCAGGCCGAACGTAGCTCTAGCCAAACCTTGCGCAAGTGTATGTATACCTCAAAAAGGTCTTTTTAAGGGTTGTAACGTGGTTAGGCTAAAGGCTTGAAGAACAAGGGGGTAAAAGCTCAAGACCCTCGACAAGCCCCCAAGGTGTACAACCTTGCTTTTGAATCTTTGTATTTTTTATGCTTGAGTTTTTACTCTTTTCTAGCTCTTTATTTTTTGCTTTAGCATTTATTTTATTTTTATAAGTGTGGGCAATCCCGATCATGCGGTCTATAACTCACTTGGCATTCATGTTTCTCAGGCACGTTATCGAGAACTCGATAAGTGCCGCAATCTGAGACGTGTTCTTATTAAAGACATTTTCATATCAAAGGCATTGGAACACTTGCCCTTTTGTACACTTTTATTTATTTATTTTTTCTTATTTTTTGATATATTAATCATTTGAAGTCACTCAAGCTTTTTATGAAATTAAAAATTGCGTAAGTTGCACACCATCCCATCCCAAGATTAGGTAGATGTGGGTTGAAAAATCGTTAGACGAGGCTCAAAGTTGTGTATCAAAAAAGGATTGTATATTTGAAAGGGTGAAATATGATATGGCTACAAGGGGTGCCTCAAATCATCGATATACCTTGTGCTTAATTTATTTATTTATTTTTTTTAATGCAATGTAATGAAATGATCATATGCTAGAAAATAAATGCTCATTTTATTAAAAGGAAAAAAGAAAGAATCAACAAAATTAATCTAAGGGGAATAAAAAGTTGCCTATGCTAGACTTATTTGGGAAAGGGTAAATAAAAAAGAAATAGAAAAAGAGGTCACAAAATCTTGTCGTTGAAGCTCACCTCTTGTCTTGTGTTTGCTTTATCATCACTCGCTCTTCTTGTTAACTAGAGGCATGGGAAGCTTGTTATTATCAATCAAATGTTGGATAGCCTCCTTTAGTTTCCAACAGCTCTCGGTAGCATGACCCCTACCTTGATGGTATTTGCAGTGTTCATCTAGATTCCAAGTAGGCAATCTCTTTTCAGGTGCGGGATCTTGAATAGGTCCAATGTGAGTAATGAGTCCCTTGGCATGGAGTCGATCGAAGGTAGTATCGTAGCTCATCCCAATGGGGGTGAAGTCAGTCCTTAGTTGCTTCTTAGATCCTTGGTTATCCATGGCTAAAACTTCACTAAGATCAAAGGTACTAACATTGTTACTAGAGTGGGCGTTTTCTAAAAAAGAAAGATTGTCGTTCTTTTTTCCTTTCCAGCCACTGTGGTTACTATTGTTAGTAGCTTTTTTCTTTGCGAGGCCGTCTTCGATCTCGAAACCTATGTCATAGACGGCTCTGAAAATATTCAAGTTGTGTTGATATTTTAGGTGCTTTAAATACTTTTCTTGGAGATTCTTGATAAACATCTTCGCAGACTCTTTTTCGGTGGGGACCTCAATCATCTCAGCGGAAGTTTCCCTCCACTTATTGAAGAAAGAAGTAAAGCCTTCATTCTCTTTTTGTCTTAGTATTTCAAGTTGTCTATAATCAGTTTCGACTTGAATATTGCATTTATACCTTTCAATGAAAGCGTTTACCATCGATTCTTAGGTAGAGATTTTCTATTTTTCAAGGGAGAAGAACCATTGTTGACAAACGGTATCAAGAGATAAGGAAAAAAAGGAATGAAAGACTTTCTTATCAATCCCCTTAATGTTCATCATAGTTTCAAAGGATCTTAAGTGAAGGTAAGGATTATTTAATGCCTTGAAATTTGGGATGTCGTTGGCATTGAACTTATGCGGAAGAAGTTCTTTGTCCACCAAGACCCCTTGTGAACTAATGCCTTGAAACTTGTAATCACTTGATAGCTTGCTCAAACTTTCTTGCATGAGGTCCATCTGTTGTTGCTTCATAGGGTCATTGATTTTGAGGGTTAAAACCTTCGCTGCCTCATTCACGGTAGTCAATTGATTCTTAAGTTTTTTGACTTCTTCTTGAGTTGCCATTATCTTTTTAGCTTTCCTCTTTTGACGAATCGATTTATCAAAAAGTGAGACTTGAATAAAGAGGTTGTCCTTGATTAATCGCCCTTCTCTCCTCGACCAAGTACTGTGGAAAAGGAATTTGGGGATATTCATTGTTAATTATTTGACTCAAACTCTATTCAACATGCAATGGATGGAGGAAGTGAAGAAAGATGATGTAGATGGAGGGATATGAAGAAATTAGGAATAGAAAGTACCCCCAACTCGAACGACGGATAAAAGTGACTCATGCATGAACCTAAGACATGGTCATGGTGACATATACTCAAAGTGTGTTCTAAGACTATTGAGTGTAGGTGACATGTTAAGACTCTTGTCATGACCATGTGGCTAGACTATGTGACAAGACTCAATTAAAGACTAAGTTAAGACTTCACGTATATGCAATAAACTAGACAGGATGTTGTATTTTAGTCATAACTTTTGATCTGTGACTCTGATTGGAATTAAACCACAACCAAATTAATGATAAGACTCGAGGCTACAGATCCAAAGGGTGGTGTACGACTCGTAGTTCTTACTAGAACTCCGTCTATGACCAAAACAAGTTGACGCTTGTGCAGTATACGGGAATAAAAAACCGGGTTGACTTAAAGGAACTATGACTCGATTTTATGTTTATTTATTAGCTCAAATAAATTAATTAATTAATTAAACAAAGTCCTTTAGTCATTAATTAGTTTATTAAGACTTATTTACAAACACAAGTGAAACCGAACGGTTAGTTTAGTCACGTAATAAGTATGCACAAGTAAGAGATGCACAAGTAGTCAAGTAGTCACAACATGATGCAATGATTTTGCAACCTAACCATGGCTCTAGTTCTTTAAAGTTCGGGATATGGGTTAGTCAATATAGGGTCCATGGTTCATTGTCATGATGCACCGCGCGGAATCCTAACCGTGAAGGGTTGGCGCGAGTGGATGGGACACCGCGAGTTAAAAACCCGCTTCCATGGTTTGGTGAATTCAACATTCTCGGATGTACCCTTTGTTGCTCAGAGCGTTCAATAAGGTAGATGGAGCATGAATTCCCAGAGGGCTATTTTCATATGTAGAACACATATGGGTTTCAAAAAAGTGAGAAAAACTCAATAAGAGAGTAGGATCAAGCAAACTGGTCAAAACTAGAACGCATATTTCTGGCTCGGTATTGGAAGAACTTGGCGCCAGTAAACAGAGGTTGGCGCCAGCTTTTGGCTTTAGCACCTGGCGACAGAGCTGTCATCTGACGCTAAAGTCAAAATACTGGCGCTAATTTCTGTTCGCTGACGCTAATTCCTACATGCCTCAGCAGCTTTCTATGCTCGATAAAATTTTCTAGTTTCGCGCTGTGTTATTTCGATCCTAGTTGTGAAAGATATTCCTCAAATTTCCTACGTGTAAAAATCCTATATTTTAACTCATTAAGGATGGTATTTCCAATGAGATTTTTTTTATGCATATGACAATAATGTTAATCAAAATTGCGCACATGAAATACTTAGAACTTTTTGAGTCTCATCTACTCATTCTAAATCATTGCCAAAATAAATTTCAGGAACTAAAATAGAAATCCTTCCCAGTGGAGTCGCCAAAAACTGTAGGGAATATTTCAAGAATCACCCCAAACTTGAACCCCACTGTGATCATACACTAAAGTATGGTGGCATCCAAAGGGAAAGAAAATAGAGCAAAAGAGTCGCTAATAAGTTTTATGAACTTGTAAACCGTTCACGAGGTGAAGGTTACACCCTTTAACGATCAAAGAGATCGTCAAATCCAATAGGTCTGGAACAATGACTGGTACTTCAGGGATAAAGGTACAAATCCAACCTAAAGAGATTGAACCTGCCCTAATAATAGGCCTCTACTTTAGTCCGATCGTATTCATGTGCGCTTTCACACTAACATGCAATCAATAGGATTAACCCTAAACCTGTTTAATCTATGTTGGTTGAATTTAACGTACAAATAAATCTATTATTGGCGATCACTTGAATTATAATCAAATTAACCCTAAACAAGATTATTAATTATCTTATCAAGCGTGATTACAAGTACAAATTCCCTTTAAACATGCATAAAAGGTGTGATCAAGCAATAACAAGAATTATAAAGCAACATAATAAATAATCATCATCATAATTATAATAACCATGACAATTATAAAAATAATCATGTTAATAATAAAGCATAATAATAGCAAGATCCTAGACATGATACTAACAAGATTAATAACAAACCCTAGCATGTCACTAATTATCAAAATCAAAGCTTTAACCCTAACATGAACTAACATGAATATTAGGAAAGAAAATAGGAAGCATAGCAGGATTCATAATTATCATATTTGATATTATAACCTTTTCCCTAAACATAATACTAGGAATCATTGTTGTCATTCAAAACATCAAGCATCCTAACATGATACTAAGAATCATAATAACAGCTTAAACATGATTTATATATCATAATATCAATAAAATCAATTAAAACACTTACTTAGATGCCTCGTATCTCTTTCTAATAACAAAATACACACGTTAGTAACTTCAAGGAAAATAATAAACAAAACAATTAAATTAAATAATTAAAATAAAGATTAGGGACCAAACCCTCAGAAATTAATACCTTTTACGTCTAGGGCGAAGGCAACTTTGAATTTGGTTAGGTGTTTCTAGTCTTGCGAGTGCGGAATTTTGTATTTTGAAAAAACTAGTTTAGAAAAGAGAGAGAGAGAGAGAGTAAGCAAGAATTCCTTGATGAGTGTTGGCGAATAGAGAGAATTGGTGAGAATGGATGAACGAAAACGGAGTTTTTAGAATACTATTTATAGAGAAAATCAGCCAAAAAGATAGAAAATCGAAACAGAGTTCTTACGCGCAAGACGAGCTTAGCGCCAGACGCTGACATTAGCGCCAGGCGCCAAGCTTAGCGTCAAGCGCTAATGCTGGCGTTTGGCGCTAACTTAGTTATTGACGCGTTTTCTTAAAATCAGATAGATATTGACCGTATAGGATGATAAAATCGTATTTTCCTCAAAAACATTCTTTTATTCTGATTAAAACTCTAAAAACTCAAAATAAGTCAATTTATCAATGCTAATTTAATTAGGAATGAAAAGAACCTTCTAGAAGAATCTAGAAGACTAAAACCATTCCTAATTGCATTAGAAATGATAAATCCATACTAGGCCCACTTCTAGATCATTGGGCCGCATATAAGGCTTAAACCTGGCCCAGTTCAGTAATTTGGCCATAACTTCCTCAATATTCATCTGAATTGGGCTTATAATATATCGTTGGAAAGCTATTTTCAAGCCCTATCCAAATACACTACTATTGGACCCATATCATGGACCAACCAAATTATATTGGCTGTTTTCTTAAAATAGGTTTTCAAAAACAGAGAGAAAAGAAAAGAAATTAAAACTATCTGCAACACTAAACTTTCCAGACTTTCACATCATTTGATTATGATTAGACGTGAAAGGTACTCATCACTGGGTTTGGTTTTGGGGAGACACAAATGGGTGTCTACAAATAGAAATTAAATTAAGTTAAATAAAAAAGGAGAGTTAATTTGGTCCAAACCCTTTGTTATTTGTACCTTTCACGCCTTGGTTTAAGGACGCAACATCGGGTGTTGTATGGACTCCTTGGAGTGCTTATGGGAAGAATGATATAATTAGGAATATAGGTTTAAAGCTTATAATATGAGATAAAGAGAAGAGAATAATTTTTGGTGTAAAAGAGAGAAAGAGAGAATAATTTGATGCTCTGAACTGCAGAAATGAAGGTCTTATTTATAGCGAAATTAAGTAGAGGAAACACACGAAACCCTAAAAAGATAAAAACCCTAAAAATTAACACCGCGACACGGCAGAAAACACCGTGACACGGTGCCAGGCACCCTCAGACAGGGGAAGGCCCCGTTAGACAAGGGAAAATCCCGTGACGCGTTGGGCAATTTAAGTGGCATGGAAATATTTGACCTACGAGAAGAGAAAATGCGTGAAGGCGTGAAGGGTTTACGCGGAAAAGACAAGAGAAAATTTCGTGACACGGCTCACGTACTGTGACACGACAGTGTCCACCGTCGCACGGTACAGTACACCGTGTCACGGTATGGGAAAACGCGGAAATTACACGGAAAAAGCACTATGACACAGTGAGAAATACCTTGTCACGGCAGCAGATACCATGTCACAGCAACAGTTGACGTGAAAAAGCTTCAAAACTTGCACCGTGACACGATGTACAGTACCATGTAACGACACTAGGCACCGTCAGATGGGGGAAGGCACCGTCATATGGTGCACACTCCCGTGACACGGTGCTTTTGCACTGTGCGCGTTGATTTATGTTTTTTACCCGTTTTTAAAATCATCATAACTTTTAATCCATAACTCGGAATAAGGCATAGAATATATCATTCGAAATCTTATCAAGTCTAATTTCCAACCCAATAAGAATTAGGTCAAAATAATTTGTAGATGTTATGATATGGCCGTTTTTGTGGAAAGGTGTTGTTTTAGGCCAAGTTTAGTGTTTTGCTCATATCTTTTTCGTTACAACTCGGAATTGGGCTTATGATATATGGTTGGAAATCTTATTTCAAGGCCTATCCAAAAAAATAGTAATTGGAATAAAAATTATATATCCATATAATCAGTTTCTCTCTGTTTCGCGATGTGGACACGAAAAGTTGAAAATAGGTTATTGTTTAGGGAAATGAGCTAGAAATTGGATTGGTTCATGAAATATATTGGATAGAACTGTAGACACCCATTTGTGTCTCCCCAAAACCAAACCCAGTGATGAGTGCCTTTCACGTCGAATCATAATCGAATGAAACGAAAGTGTGGAAGGTCTAGTGTTGCGGAAAGTTTTATTTTCTTTTCTCTTCTCCTTGTTTTTGAAAACTTATTTTTAAGAAAATAGCCAATCCAGTTTGGTTGGTCCATTATATGGGTCCAATAGTAGTGTAGTTGGATGGGGCTTGCGAAGACCTTTCCAATGATATATTATAAGCCCAATTTTGATGAATATTGAGGAAGTTATGACCAATTTACTAAACTGGGCCCGGTTTGAGCTTTATGTACGGCCCAATGATCTAGGGGAGGGCCTAATATGATTTATCATTCTTAATGCAATTAGAAATGGTTTTAGTCTTCTAGAATCTTCTAGAAGGTTCTTTTCATTCCTAATTAAATTAGCATTGATAAGTTGACTTTGTTGACTTTTCAGAGTTTTAATCAAGATCAAATAGCATTTTCGAAGAAATTATATTATTTTATCTTCCAGTACAGGAAATTTATCAGATTTTCGAAAACGCGTTGAAATCCTGTTTGGCGTCCAACCCCAGGCCTTGGCGCCTAAAACCAGGCTTGGCGCCAGGCGCTAGCCATTGGCGCCTGGTGCCAGCTAGCCAGGGTTGGCGCCAATCCTATTTTGCGATCGTTAGACTCTGTTTTGTTAAATTATCTTTTTTGGCTGATTTTCTCTATAAATATCGTATCAAAAACTCCGTTTTGATTCACCTACAATCAGTTTTCATTCATGATCAATTCTCTTTAACTCTCTCTTAATTCTTTCTTACTTTTTTCATAAAAAATTCCGCATTCACTAGATCTAGAAACACCTAGCCATATTCGAAGTTGCCTTTGCCCTAGACGTGAAAGGTTTAATTTTTGAGGGTTTGGTCCCAAATCTCTCTTTCAATTATTTAATTTAATTGTTTGTTTATTATTTTCCTTGAAGTTACTAACGTGTGTATTTTGTTATTAGAAAGAGGTACGAGGCATCGAAGTAAGTGCTTTAATGGTTTTAATTGATATTATGATGTAGAAATCATGTTTATATTGTTATTATGATATTCCTATTATCATGTCTAGGGTAATTTTAATATCAAATATGATTGTTGTGATGCTTCCTATGTTCTTCCTAATATTAATTCATGTTAGTATCATGTCAGGGCTAAAGACTTGATTTTTATTGCTTAGTAACATGCTTGGGTTTGTTATTAATCTTGTTAGTATCATGCCTAGGATCTTGCTATTATTATGCTGTAATATTAACAAGAACATGATTATGATTATAATCGTTATAATTTATGATTATGAATATTATTATTATTATTATTATTATTATTATTATTATTATTATTATTATTATTATTATTATCATTATTATTATTATTATTATTATTATTATTATTATTATTATTATTATTATTATTATTATTATTATTATTATTATTCATGTTATTGATTATTATTGTGTTGCTTGATTATTTATATTTATTGCTTGATCACGCCTTTTATGCATGCTTAAAGGGAATTGGTACTTGTAATCACGCTTAATAAGATAATTAATAATCTTGTTTAGGGTTAATTGTGATTTTATAATTCAAGTGATCGCCAATAATAGTTTATATGTGCATTAAATTCAACCAACATAGTTAAACAGGTTTAGGGTTAATCCTATTGATTGCATGTTAGTCAGAAAGCGCACATGAATACGAGCAGAATAAAGTAGAGGCCTATTATTAGGGCAGGTTCAATCTCTTTTAGGTTGGATTTGTACCATCATCCCCGAACCCTTATTTGGTTGATGACCTTATGGAGTTGACGATCTCTTGGATCGTTAAGGGGTGTAACCTTCACCTCGTGAACGGTTTACAAGTTCCTTAAAAACTTTTTGGCGACTCTTTTGCTCTATCTTCTTCCCTTTTGGAAGCCACTGTACTTTAGTGTATGATAACAGTGGGGGTTCAAGCTCGTGGGATTTTAAAGGCTTGAAATTATTCCCTACAGTTTTTGGCGACTCCACTGGGGAGGATTTCTATTTTAATTCCTGAATTTGTTTCGGCAATGATTTAGAATGAG
This sequence comes from Chenopodium formosanum, assembly GCA_024500155.1. Lineage (NCBI taxonomy): Eukaryota > Viridiplantae > Streptophyta > Magnoliopsida > Caryophyllales > Amaranthaceae > Chenopodium > Chenopodium formosanum. The sequence goes on from CM044880.1 coordinate 25,602,837, forward strand.
TGGATGAGACTCGAAAAGTTCTAAGTATTTCATGTGCGTAATTTTGATTAACATTATTATCATATGCATAAAAAGGTTCTGATTGGAAAGACCATCCCTAATGAGTCAAAAACATAGGATTTTACACGTAGGAAATTTGAGAAATGTCTTTCACAACTAGGACTGAAATAACACCACGCGAAACTGGTAGATTTTATCGAGCACAGAAACCTGCTGAGGCATGTGGGAAGTAGCGTCAGGGACCAGAGCTTGGCGCCAAACTTTTAGCCGTAGCGCTAGACGCCAGTATTGGCACCAGGCGCTACAGTTAAAAGTTGGCGCCAGTCTCTGTTTCCTGGCGCCAATTTCCCCCAATACCGAGCCAGAAATATGCGTTCTATTTTCGACCGGTTTTTGTATTGTTTGCTCGATCCTACTTCCTGATTGAATTTTTTCTCACCTTTCTGAAACCCATATGTGTTCTACATATGGACATAACCCTCTGGGAATTCATGCTCCATCTACCCGATTGAACGCTCCGTGCAACAAAGGGTACATCCGAGATGTTGAATTCACCAAACCATGGAAGCGAGTTTTTTCTAAAAACTCGCGATGTCCCATCCACTCACGCCAACCCTTCACGATTAGGCTTTCGCGCGGTGCATCCGGACAATTAACCATGGACCCTCTATTGACTGACCCATATCCCGAACTTTAGAGAACTAGAGCCATGGTTAGGTTGTAAACTCATTTCATCATATTGTGCCTACTTGACTAATTGTGCATTATTTGTTGTGCATATATATTCTATGTTTCTCTTAACCGTTTGTTGATTTGTGTTGAGACTAAAATTAATGACTTAAAGAACTTTGCCTATTTTATTAATTAATTAATTAATTTGAGTCAATAAAGTCTTTTTTTATAATCGGAATTGCCCTAGTACGACTTTAGGCATACCCCAGTTGACTAATAACACCGAAAACAGTCCCAGACCGAAGCTCAAATACTGGCGCCAAGGTTTGAGCTGTAGCGCCACACTATGGAGTGTAGCGCCTGACGACAGCTATGTTGTCTGGTGCCAAGCTCCATAGTGCGACGCCAATCCTGTCGCTTGGCCGACAGTTCGGATTATTTGTCGAGTCATCACCTAGGGTCTAATTAACCAGTTTGCTAATTAATTCGGTTAATTTCCGCTGTCAATAACACTTTATCGAGTTATTAATCGAGTCTTAGTCACATAATATAGCCACGTGGTCATGACACGAGTCTCAACATGTCACCTACACTCACTAGTCTTAGCACACACTTTGAGTATATGTCACCATGACCATGTCTTAGGTTCATGCATGAGTCAGTTTTATCCGTCGTTCGAGTTGGGGGTACTTTCTATTCCTAATTTCTTCATATCCCTCCATCTACATCATCTTTCTTCACTTCCTCCATCCATTGCATGTTGAATAGAGTTTGAGTCAAATAATTAACAATGAATATCCCCAAATTCCTTTTCCACAGTACTTGGTCGAGGAGAGAAGGGCGATTAATCAAGGACAACCTCTTTTTTTCAAGTTTCACTTTTTGATAAACTGATTCGTCAAAAGAGGAAGGCTAAGAAGATAATGGCTACTCAAGAAGAAGTCAATGATCTTAAGAATCAACTGGCTACTGTGACTGAGACACTGAAGCTTCTCGCACTTAGGGTCGATGATCCCGTGAAGCAACAACAAATGAGCCTCATGCAAGAAAGTCTAAGCAAGCTATCTAGTGACTATAATTTTCAAGGCATGAGTTCACAAGGGGTCTCGTTGGACAAGGAACTTCTTCCGCATAAGTTCGACGCCACTGACATCCCTAAATTCAAGGCAATAGATAACCCTTACTTCCATCTAAGAGCTTTTTAAACAATAATGAGCATTAAGGGTATCGATAAGAAGGTTTTCCCCTCTCTGTTCCCACTATCTCTTGAAATCGTTTTCCAACAATGGTTCTTCTCCCTTGACAAAGAGAAAACCTCTACTTGGGAATCGATAGTAAACGCTTCCGTTGATAGATACAAGTGCAATATTCAAGTTGAAACCGACCATAGACAACTTGAGATGCCAAGACAGAAAGAGAATGAAGGTTTTACTTCTTTCTTTAATAAATGGAGGGAAACTTCCGCCAAGATGATTGAGGTCCCCACCAAAAAGAAATCTGTGAGGATGTTTATCAAGAATCTCCAAGAAAAGTATTCAAAGCACTTAAAATATCAACACAACTTGAATAATTTCAAGGCCGTTTATGACATCGGAATTGAAATCGAAGACGACCTCGCAAAGCAAAAAGCTACTAACAATAGTAAACACGGTAGCTGGAAAGGAAAGAAGAACGACAATCCTTCTTCTTCCGAAAACGCCCACTCTAGTAATAATGTTAGTACCTTTGACCATAATGATGTCTTAGCCATGGACAATCAAGGATCTAGAAAGAAACCCAGGCGAGAGTTCACACCCAATGGAATGACCTACGATGCTGCTTTGGATCGTCTCTACGATCGAGGATTAATCAAACCTATTGGCCCTACCGAGGATCCGACACCAGAAAATCGATCTTCGAGATGGAATCCAAACTCCTATTGTAAGTACCATCGAGGAAACGGTCATACCACTAATGAATGCTACAGGTTTGAAAATCTCATTCAAGACCTCATAGAAGCAAACAAGGTCCCATTGCCTCTAGCTAGCGAGAAGACTGGGTGATGATGAAGCGAATGACACAAGACAAAAGGCGAGCTTCAACGACAAGATTTCATGGCCTCTTTTTTCTATTTCTTTTTCATTTTTTCCTTTCCCCAATAAGTCTAGCATAGGCACCTTTCTTTTCCCTTAGATTAATTTTTGTAGATTCTTTATTTATTTTCTTTTAATAAAAATGAGCATTTATTTCCTTGCATATGATCATCACATTGCATTGCAAAAAAAACAAAAAAAAAAAAAAAAAAAAAAAATCCATGTCGAATTAAGCACAAGGTATACCAATGATTTAAGGCACCCCTCGTAGCCACATCATAAACCACTTTGAGCCTCGTCTAACGATAGACCTTTATTTTTTCAACCTACATCTATCTAACCTTGGGATGGGATGGTGTGTAACTTATGCAATTCTAAAAAGCTTGAGTGATTTCAAAAGATCAAAATAAATAGGAAAAATAAGCATAAGCAAAAAATAAATAAAAGTGTACAAAAGGGCAAGTGTTCCAATGTCTTTGATATGAAAATATCTTCGATAAGAACACGTCTCAGATTGCGTTTCTTATCAAGTGCTCGGTACCGTGCCTGAGAAACATGAATGCCAAGTGAGTGATAGACCGCATGATCGGGATTTTCCACACTTATAAAAATTAAAATAAATGCTAAAGCAAAGAGAGCTAAAAAAAAAGTAGAAACTCAAGCATGAAAATACAAAGATTCAGAAGCAAGGTTGCACACCTTGGGGGCTTATCTAGGGTCTTGAGCATTTATCCCCTTCTTCTTCAAACCTTTAGCCTAACCACGTTACAACCCTTAAAAAGACCTTTTTTGAGGTATACACACTTGTGCGAGGTTCGGCTAGAGCTACGTTCGGCCTGATTCCTAACAGATACGTAGACAACCTTACATCGAGGTGCGGCCGTAATAAACATGCATTCATATTCACATTCACACACTTGCACCATGATCATATCAAGGAATCTTCAATGCTCATCCCTATTCATTTAGAGCTAGACTTGGGGGCTTGATCCTTACAACATTAGCTTACCCTAGCCTAAGAGTCACCACCATTTGACTCTTTTAAATAATATTCTTCCACACACTTAGCTCTTGCGGCTTAGCTTTAGTGTCACTATCATACACATCACAGATTCATGACCAAATATACTTCCCTTAGGAACCCTTTTTCATGAAATATTAACGTTGAAGCATGCCTTGTCATATCAACATCACTCATCAATCATAATCATCATTGCATCACGAAGTATGAAGTGCTTAGCCTCCGTGCCTAAGTTACCCAAATACTTTCATCATTGAGTCAACCATTGAGATAGCCTAGGATGAATTAATCTTTGCACCTTAAGAGATAGTATCAAACAACATCTGACTAAGCTCATTCAACATGCATCTTCAAACTTTGCTTCTTTCTTTTTCGCGTCTTTATTTTTTGGGAGAAAGTCGGTGCCCTCCATAAAAATGACGGAAAATTTTTGAATTTTTTCTTTTTTGCATTTTTCGAGTCGCACGATCACATTACAATGCACACACGAGTCATGTACACATTGAGTCATGTTGTGCCGTATCACTTTGATTTGAGTCTAACACATGTGTCATTACACTTCGAGTCAAGTCAACCTCGAGTCAGTCAAACATATCGAGTCAAGTTTATACCTTGAGTCGTGTCAAGTCAATGAGTCAAGCAACATTAAGCCTTAGGTCAACCCTAAGATAATTAAAGAGATTGGCAAGTTCTATAGTCAAAATAAATACAGGTGCAGCAGAATAGGGAAGACCCTACTCCTATTCTTGGCGCCAGAGATATCTCAGCAGCGACAGAGCTCAAAGCCTCTCAGAAAGGTGATTTCGACCTCATGCAGCAATTTCGGGTTCCTTGGTACGCCAGTTAGCCCCTATAAGCAATTTGACATGATTAGTAGTCGGCTCGATTACAATCGTAGTAAGTGATTGACCTGACAAAAAATTGCCTTACTTAGCTTAAGCGCCTAAAACACTGGCTCATTACAATCGGTTCAAAAGCAAGCACTTAAACGACAATATTTCCAAATATGGATTGTCGCGCATTCTTATTAAACGACAAAGTTTTCCAAAAATTGGATTGTCATCCCCAACTGACAATATTTCCAAATATGGATTGTTGTGCATCTTCTTCAACGACAATTTTTCCATGATTGGATTGTCATCTCTGGCAAAGTTTCCAAGCGTGGATTGTCGTGCTCCTTCTTTATTGGCATGTTTTTCCAAGTTCGGATTGTCATACATTCATAGATCGCTGGCAAGTTTTCCGAGATTGGATTGTCATACACCCAATTCCCTATAGCAAAATTTCCCAAAGGATTGTTGTAGGTTTCTATTCATCATAAATATCGGCAAAAGTTCCTCAACTTGGATTGTCATTCATTTCAGTAAGTGGCAAATTTTCCCAAAGTGGATTGTCGGTCGACTCTTTTTTTTGCAAATGTTCCAAGACGCTGATCGTCAATAGTGGCAATATTTCCCCAAAAGGATTGTCGCATAGCGTTTGGCAAATTTCCAAGGTAGATTGCTTTCAAGAGTTATATTCCAAGATGTGGATTGTCAATCGTAGCAAAGTTCTTATGAAAGATTGTTACGAAGCATTGACAACTTTTCCAAAAATTGGATTTTGGCAAATTTTCCGAGGTACGGATTGTCGCTTCATCGTGACAACATTTCCAAGGATGGATTGTTACGTGGCATTGACAACTTTCCCTAAATCGGATTGTCACACATCATACAAGAGTTATGTTGGCAACTATTCCCAAAGAAAAGAGGATTGTCATCACAGCAAAAGCACCGACATACTGGTTCACAAGCAGCAAAGCGCCGATGTACTGGCATATCAAACATTAAGAAGCAGTGATCTTTTCGAAGACTATCACAACGGAAATTAGAGTCATATAAAAAAGAAGCTCTTTGTTCAGAGACGAGTGAACATCAAAACAGCAAGGTGGCGTTCTCTGGATTATTGAGAGTTGTCACAAACAGCTGAAGATTGTTTCAAGAGAAGCAATCTTCGATAGTATTCCCTTGGACGCGGAATATTATCAATGCAGATGAGGATTGTTTTGAGAGAAATAATCTTCAATAATGTTCCCTAGGATGTGAAATATTATCATTGCGGAGGAGGATCGTTTCAGGCGAAGCAGTCTTCTAATTTAGAAGCAGTTACAGGCATAGCGGTTTTCAAGCGGGATGACATTCTCTAGCTTGTAGGAGGTCATCAAAACAATTGGTTACTTTCAGAGACGTGTGCTCGACGGTACAAGATACGCGTTTCTTAACTCTTTTATCTGTTTAACTAAAGCTTGTTTTGCAGGTATTGACGTTATAAGAGTGATTTAGGATCGCAGAACGTTTTGAATAATTCTCCGTCCCTATCGTTATTTTGACTTTCGTTTTCGAAACTTGCGTTTCTCCAAACTCAGTCAAAGTGGGGGCTTTTGTAGACACCCATTTGTGTCTCCCCAAAACCAAACCCAGTGATGATTACCTTTCACGTCGAATCATAATCGAATGAAATGAAAGTGTGGAAGGTCTAGTGTTGCGGAAAGTTTTATTTTCTTTTCTCTTCTCCTTGTTTTTGAAAACTCATTTTTAAGAAAATAGACAATCCAGTTTGGTTGATCCATGGTATGGGTCCAATAGTAGTGTAGTTGGATGGGGCTTGTAAAGACCTTTCCAATGATATATTATAAGCCCAATTCCGATGAATATTGAGGAAGTTATGGCCAATTTACTAAACTAGGCCCGGTTTGAGCTTTATGTACGGCCCAATGATCTAGGGGAGGGCCTAATATGATTTATCATTCCTAATGCAATTAGGAATGGTTTTAGTCTTCTAGAATCTTCTAGAAGGTTCTTTTCATTCCTAATTCAATTAGCATTGATAAGTTAACTTTGTTGACTTTTCAGAGTTTTAATCAAGATCAAATAGCATTTTCGAAGAAATTATATTATTTTATCTTCTAGTATGGGAAATTTATCAGATTTTCGAAAACGCGTTGAAATCCAGTTTGGCGTCCAACCCCAGGCCTTGGCGCCTAAAACCAGGCTTGGCGCCAGGCGCTAGCCACCAGTGCCTAGCGCCAGCTAGCCAGGGTTGGCGCCAATCCTGTTTTGCGATCATCAGACTCTGTTTTGTTAAATTATCTTTTTTGGCTGATTTTCTCTATAAATATCGTATCAAAAACTCCGTTTTGATTTACCTACAATTAGTTTTCATTCATCATCAATTCTCTTTAATTCTCTCTTAATTCTTTCTTACTTTTTTCATAAAAAATTCCGCATTCACAAGATCTAGAAACACCTAGCCATATTCGAAGTTGCCTTCACCCTAGACGTGAAAGGTTTAATTTCTGAGGGTTCGGTCCCAAATCTCTCTTCCTCATATGCTAAGCTAACGACAAAACATGTAGCTCAATTCATTGAGAAAAATATCATATGCCTCTATGGGGTACCTCATGGGATGATCAATGATAATGAAACACATTTCCAAGACGAATGCGTGGAATTATTATAGAAATATCATATCAAGCATCACAAATCATCACCTTACAGACCACAAACAAATGGTGCAGTCGAATCGGCCAACAAAAATGTGAAAACTATCATCGAAAAGAAGACCGAAAATTACAAAGATTGGCCAAGTAAGCTACATTTCACCCTTTGGGGTTATCGAACCTCTGTTCGTACATCAACGGGGGCTACCCCTTTTTCTTTGGTTTATGGAGTTGAAGCTGTACAACCAATAGAACTAATAATCCCATCTCTCCGAATCGCGTTGGAAAGCCAACTAGATGAAGTCGACTAGATTAGAGAAAGATATGATGAACTAGTCTTACTTGATGAAAAACGCTTGGCAGCTTTGCATCATGTCCAAACCTACCAACAACGTATGGCGCGGTTCAATAAAAAAGTCAAGACTAGGAACATCAAAGAAGGTGACCTGGTGCTTAAAGCACTCCGCAAAAATGTGTTGGATCCAAGACGAAAATTCAGACCAAATTAGTCAGGTCCGTACATTGTTAAAGCCATCTTGTCTGGCGGAGCGGCACAATTGGCTGACATGGACGGTAACGGTTTCCACAATTTAACCAACTTGGATCAGCTCAAGAAATTCTACGCCTAGATGCATGGGTTCATGACCCAATAGAACTACGTTTGGCCTGAATCCTTGTTAAGGATACGTAGGAAACCCCTCAAGGGGGCCCGACCACTTAAAAAAACAAAATCCTTCCTCCGTCGATCAAGCATACACCCCATTTCAGCATCACGTCACGATAAAATGAAGCTAAAAAGAAAGGGAGTTTTGCCGCGACACGAGACTTTCCACCGTGTCACGGCACAGTCCACCGTGCCACGGTGGACTTGAGCCAAAAAAAAAGAGGGAGTTTTGCCGCGACACGGGACATTCCACCGTGTCACGGCACAGTCCACCGTGCCATGGTGGAGCTGAGCCAAAAAAAAATGCCGTGACGCGGGAATTTCCAAAGTGTCACGGAATTTTTCACCGTGGCACGGTGGAATTTCAGATTTTCCGATTTTTTTTAGTGACGTAGTTTTTGCGAATTCAGTTATTTGTTCGATGTTTTTTTTATTTTCATTCTTCCATTGCGTCCGACTCCTTGACTCGGATATTAAAAAAAAAGTCATTGTAATTTTTTTTAAGGCAAAAATAAATATGCTATTATTATTAAAATAAATGTGACTACAGTTATTGGTATCATGCGCCTTATTTTAAAAAATTATAAATCATAAAAGCAAACCAATACTGATCTAATCCCTCTTTACTTTAGGAACTTTCTTCTCTTTTTCAACTAGGTCGGCCTTCACCATTAATGTGTCTTTTGTAGCCCGAACCATCACACCCCTAGTCGAACTTTCACCCCTTTCACCTTTCTTAAAATTCTTTGGTTGTTTCTCTCTATAAACCATCTTCTCTTTACCATTCCCTTTCACATAATTCTTCCTTTTCGGCATTATAGGAGTCTTAAACTCAATCCCTTATATTCTTGGACCTAGACGATCTTTAGGAGGTGCTTTCTTATTTCCAAGACGGCTCTTCACATCAGATTTGCGTGATCTGACTCGTTCCCTCCTACTTCTAGGGTTCAACCATGCCTTGTATGCACTAGATAAGGGAGGAGGAGCTTGGTTACTTGCAGAAACGGTCCACAAAGGTTTTCCAATCCAATAAGTCTCGTATTTGTGAACGTTACTTTCATGGAACGATACTTCACGAGGAATATCGTTATAGCGTGGAACTACATGTTCAAGTCCATACTGTCGCATCAGTCGAGAAGGACAATAAAAAGTCAGTCTTTAGATACTAGGAACACGGCAATACGGAGTATCATTCGTACCAACCATTCTAGTAAGCCTCCACCAAGGGACTACCCAACGAATGGAAAATTCTCCTTTTGCAAAGAAATTTATTCCGTCTTCATACGACATCTTCACAGAGTAATTCTTCTTCCTGCGGACTAGATCGTTAGGGCCATATTTTTCAATATCGTCGGGAGCTTTAAATAGTTCTAAACGCTCCATCAACCAAATCTGCAAAAATAAATGAATAAAAACAGAAAAATCAGTCGAAAAAAAAAATATTGCAGATTCCACCGTGACACGGCAGAGTTCACCGTGTCACTGCAGAGATACACCGTGACACGGTGCCTGTTTTGTGTCACGGGGGCTACTCGGAGCGTATCTTTACCTACAACAGTACTAGAGAGCCCTTCCTGATGGCTTTTCGGTCAACTTTTGCTTCGTCAAGGCCACAAAATGTTTCTCCAAGGTACGTAGGCATAGGAGACCTCCCAGATTCAACATGTTCAAGCAAAGACGCTAGACAAGCATGTCCTACCCTACCGTTTGCAAATAAAAGCTTGCTAAACATGCAAAAAATATATGCCCTTCTACGGTATACATGATAAGACTTAGAGATTGAAATATAAATTTGCAAGTTTTTCTAAGTCAACTTCATTACCACACACAATTCTATTTAAATTTGGATATGTTAGATTCAGATGGCGTTCAAAGTCTTGGTAATAATACTCCTGTAGGGTAGGCATGGCAATAAGATTTCTGGCAGGAAATCCAAAGATGACACCGAATTCCTCCGGAAGGGGACATATTTCATCGTAATCAAATTTAAAACAATGTGTTTCTGGACTCCAATAGTCCAATGCTGCCCTAAGAAAATCATGTTCAATCGCTACATGCCTCAAGACTAGTAAACCCTTGACATGAAACAATTCTAACTCTATTTTGTCAGCATTGGTCAAAGAATAAGACCAGTCGCGCAATGTATTATCAAAATTCTGAGACATTATTATTGAAATATGTAATTCTAATTATTTTGTGTTTCGTAATAATGCGTATCACGAATATATTGGTCCTATTTTATAGCAAAAATGCTCGGAACTCCTCAGAAATTATCTTTCTATACGCGTAAACCACACCATTGTAGAATACACGCACCGTGACACGGGAAGTCCCACCGTGTCACGGGAATTTGTGCCTCGACACAACAGATCTTTCCGTGACACGGTGTACAGTGCCATGTCACGGCGCCCACGCATTTTCTTTTTTTATCTTTTGTTGTATCTATCCGGATTTTTTTTAGTATTTTATCTTTGTCGTTTATTTTTCTATTTTTCGAGAGTTTCATTCCTAATAAAATTCTCAACTTTTTTTAATAATTTTTTTTTTTTTATTTTTATCATTTTATTTTTATTTATTTATTTATTATTTTATTTATTGTTATTATTTATAATTTTATTTCTATTTTTATTTTATTTTTCTTTAAGGAAGTTATAAACCTCGTCCCATTTCCAAATATATTTATTTTGGGAGTAGTTGTAAAAATTATTTAGATTTTCCTTTTCTTTTTATTTCTTTTTCCTTTGGGGAAGGTCGGTACCCTCCACTTACTCCACTTACGTTTTTTGTCGCGTAATTAATAAATACACAACAACACACAATGAGTCTCAAGCACATACTAACACACACTAATAAATACATAAACTGTGAATAATCTACAAAATGAGTCATAATAAAATAAGCAGCGTCAAGTGTCATCACAGTATGTACAAATAAAGACGCTCGGTCAAAAATCCCCAACGGAGTCGCCAAATTGTAGGCGTCGCTCGAAGTGCGCCTACGTAAAAGCATGTTGTGAATATGCTTGACACTCATAGGAAGTGGGAATTGACATAATATGATTAGGGACAAATAAAGTAGGGAGCCACCAACAAGTTTTTAAGGAACTTGTAAACCGTTCACGGATCATAAAAGACAACCACGATAAAGGGACAACGATAGGCAACAACAATTGACCCGTGAAGGTTACACCCCATTCATAATACATGAGATTACTAACTCCATATGGTTTTGAACCACGAAAGGAAATATGGGAGGATACTAATGACCAAGTGCTTCTTGACCAAGGTTACACCCGTGAAGCTTCTTGACCAAGTATTGTGACACCGAAACAAACTCACCTTTAATGACCAAACTTAACCTTAACCCATCCGGAAAAAAAATGAAATAAAAAAATTGAATTTTAAAAATCTATAATTTTGAAATTCTATTTGTTTATTTTTTTTAAAAAAAATATGGGAGGATACTATCCGACTTACTCCGAAAAAAAAACGACGCAAAAAAAAAACCTACCCTAAAATAAGGTTAAAAAGTGGTGTATGTTTAAAAAAGTGTGTGAACACGATATGTGAGTGATTAAGTGAGGTTATGGACGCGTGTTTTGACCGTACAGCTTGACATGACAGCAAACTGGACACATAAACCACATACGTACGCACAAAAACTGAAAAAAGACTAACGGGACACTTTTCCTGGGCACCGTGTCACGATGCTGACTGTCGTGACACGGTGCAGTCTACCATCACACGGTAGAAAGCACCGTGTAACGACACTGTTCACCGTGGCGCGGCAGAACTTGACGTGACAAGGTGCGCAGTCCTAGGCCTGTTTTGTTATTTTTCTAGATTTGAGTCGATTTTAGGTCCGTACTAATTACTATGTGGAAATAAAAACCCTCGGTCATGGGTTAAGCAAAAAGAGTAAACACATGAAGGTTAGCACCAAACAACCGTGTAGCATTTAGTCACGATGATGTAAAAAAAGTTTGCAACCTAGAGTTAAGATCTATATTCAAATATTGGTCAAGCTTTGGGTGTCAAAAGGGTACCATGGTTAAGAGTTTGGACGCGTTAGCAAGGCAGCCTCCCTTAAGGGTGTATGCCAATGGGCGGCTCCGCGAGTTCGTGATGAAATCAAACTCGACTCCATGGTTTGGGTGGATTTAATAACTCGGATGAATCCTTATTTCCATGAGCGTTTTTGGGTTGATAGAGCTTAAATCCCCTAGGGCTAAGACGCATGCAGAACACACGTTTTTTCAGAAAAATCGAAGGCAGTTGACTGTGAGAAGATAAAATAAGCCACCGGACTGATTTTAGGATTGTCGTGACACGGCAAAAATTCTCATGCCACAGTACGGTACACCGTCAGACGGTGCACTGTACCGTGACATGGTAGATTTTGCTGTGGCACGACAGTCTGAAAATCTGACTGGTGCCCTGTTTTCCTTCGTACGCAATCAAGTTATTCAAATTTTCGTACGGGACAAACCTAAAAGCGACGTTAAAACGTCTATGCTTATGCAAAAATGCCAAATTAATCACAGGAATATTTTTCAAGAATCTTTCAAGTCTCATCCACTCATCTTAATTAAATACCGATCACTCAAATCGATAAATTACCAAGAATCCTCCTCAGTGGAGTCGCTAAATTGTAGGCGTCGCTCGAAGTGCGCCTACGTAAAAGCATGTTGTGAATATGCTTGGCACTCATAGGAAGTGGGAATTAACATAATACGATTAGGGACAAATAAAGTAGGGAGCCGCCAACAAGTTTTTAAGGAACTTGTAAACCGTTCACGGATCATAAAAGGCAACCGTGATAAAGGGACAACGATAGGCAACAACAATTGACCTGTGAAGGTTACACCCCATTCATAATCCATGAGATTTATAACTCCATATGGTTTGGAACCACGAAAGGAGGATCGCGGATGATTGTACGAAGTGAGTCATGGAGTCACATTCGCCCGTATTGGCCTCTACTCGATTCTTATTGTGAAAAGTAAGTCCTGCGATCTCAAAGGCATACAAACAAAATATTTAATTCGCTCCAAACTATTATTATGCTAAATTGGTTGAATATTAATGCAACACATAATTCTAAAATATTGTGACCACTTGATTAAACAATAAGATTAAAAAGGAACCTAACCCGGTTGTCCAAATCATCTTATTAGGCGTGATTTTTAATTACATATTCCCTTTAAACATGCAATATGATGATCATAAAAATAATAGAATAAACATTAATATTGGAAGCAATTTAACAATAATTCCAACAATATAAAATCGTTAGAAAAATAATAGAAATAAAAGGAACATAATTCTTACTTTGATTCTGTTTGTTTGCAACTACAAATAATAAACGATTTAGTAACTTCAAGGAAATAATAATAAAACAATAATTAAATTAAATTAAATAAAGTAGAGTTGATTTGCGGCCAAACCCTCAAACAGTTCTACCTTTAACGCCTTGGCTTAAGGACAGAACCACGAGTAAAGTATGGACTCCTTGGAGTTCTTGAAGAAGGAATTTTTAAAGGAAAAAGGGTATGCTAGTGTTTAGGCTAGAACATAGAAGAGAGAAAAAACTAGAGAATTAATTGATGCCCCGTACATCAGAAATAAAGAGGTATTTATAGAAAAAATATGCCGTGGGAACACACGGAACCCTAAAATGATAAAAACCCTAAAAAAAGTATCACGTGACACGGCAAACTATACCGTGACATCCTACTGTCAGACGGGAAAAATTCCTGTGACACGGTGCAAATTTTGTGTGACGCGGGAAATATTTAGTAAACGGGGGAGAAAACGCGTTAAGGGTTTATGCGGAAAGGACACGGAAATTCCCATGGCACAGCAGTTTTCCCGTGTCACGGGAAACCCCACCGTTAGACGGGAAAGTTTCCCGTGACACGGTGGACAACTGCCATGGCGCGGGAATTTTCAGTCTGCTTTTCCGTCTAAATTCATTTGTAACCCTAATTTCGTCTAGCATTTTTAGGTGTCTACAGAAGCCCCCCACTTTGACTGAGTTTGTAGAAACGCCAGTTTCGAAAACGATAGTCAAAGTAGTCAATAGGGACGGAGAATGATTTAAGACGTTCTGCGATCCTTAATCATTTTGTATACGCCGATACCTGCAGAAAAATGTTAGTTCTACAGATAAAAGAGTAAAGGGTATGAATGCGTATCTGACTCCGATGTATCGGTGACAAATGATTTTGGTAGCTTCCTATGCTTGAAAGAATCCACCGGATGACGTTTGTTGAAGTGCTTCCCATGCTTGAGGAAAGCCGACTGAAGAGTTTGGTAGTTTTCTAAGCCTGAAGAAACCTACCGGATGATACTTTCCATGCCTGAGGAAAGTCGAAGTATGATTTTGGTGTCATTCTATGCTTGAAGAAATCCACCAATAATGCTTTCCATGCTTGAGGAAAGCCGACTTGGCGGTTTTCTATACTTGAAGAAAAATCCACCGATAACGCTCTTCATGCTTGAGGAAAGCCGACTTGGCGGTTTTCTATACTTGAAGAAAAATCCACCGATAACGCTCTCCATGCTTGAGGAAAGTCGACTTGGCGGTTTTCTATACTCGAAGAAAAATCCACCGATAACGCTTCCCATGCTTGAGGAAAGCCGATTTTGGCGGTTTTCTATACTTGAAGAAAAATCCACCGATAACGCTTTCCATGCATGAGGAAAGCCGACTTGGCGGTTTTCTATAATTGAAGAAAAATCCACCGATAACGCTTTCCATGCTTGAGGAAAGCCGACAACTACTGTAATCGCTGAAATTTGCAAGTGTATGATGGTTCGATTGTCCCCGAACGTGGGCCGCGGATGATTCACACCTTCAAGTCGATTATCCGACCATATTAGGTGTTTAAAATATCGACAAAATTGATTTTGACGCTTCCTTGGGGCAAAATAGTAATTTTGATACCCTTCAACCGTCATTTAGAATTTTCCGCATAATTTTACTGAAAATTTAACTACCCAATTTGCGCGGAAAATCAAGCAATTTTGGTCAAATTGCCAGGAATATTCGCTGCCAGCTTCAAAGAGTGTGCAGGACCAAAAACCTGAACTCCGTGCCACATGGATAAATCCCATGACACGGTTCTGGATGGCCGATAAACAGGAGTAATTCCCGTGTCACAGGAATTTATTGGCACAAAAAAATTCTGCGCGCTTCGTTCCACGCGCCTGAACACCGTTACTCAATAACGAAAAATGTGGAACAGTAACTGTAGGCGTCGCTCGAAGTGCCCCTACATTAAAAGCATGTTGTGAATATGCTTGGTACTCATAGGAAGTGGGAATTGACATTACGATTAGGGACAAATAAATTAGGGAGCCGCCAACAAGTTTTTAAGGAACTTGTAAACCGTTCACGGATCATATAAAGGCAACCACGATAAAGGGACAACGAAGGCAACGATTGACCCGTGAAGGTTACACCCCATTCATAATCCATGAGATTATTAACTCCATATGGTTCAGAACCACGAAAGGAGGATCGGGGATGATGGTACGAAGTGAGTCATGGAGTCACATTCGCCCGTATTGGCCTCTACTCGATTCTTATAGTGAAAAGCATTCCTGTGATCTCAAAGGCATACAAACAATAATTCAATTCGCTCTAAACTATTATTTAACTAAATTGGTTCAAAATTAATGCACACATAATTCTAAATATTTGGTGATCACTTGATTAAACAACAAGATTAAAAAGGAACCTAAACCGGTTGTCCAAATTATCTTATTAGTCGTGATTTTCAATTACATATTCCCTTTAACATGCAATATTGTGATCAATAAATAAAAACGTAAAAACCAATTTAATCATAATTCTAACAACAGAAAAAATCGTTAGAAAAATAATAATAGAAAGAGCATAATTCTTACTTTGAATCTGTTTGCTTGCAACTACAAAATAATAAACGAGTTAGTAACTTCAAGGAAATAATAAAACAACAATTAAATTAAATTAAATAAAAACAAGGTTAATTTTGGGGCCAAACCCTCAAACGATTCTACCTTTCACGCCTTGGTTTAAGGATAGAACCTCGAGTAAAATATGAACTCCTTTGAATGCTTGAAGAAGGAATTTTGAAGTGAAAAGGGTAGGCTAGTGTTTAGGTTAAGAGCATAGAAGAGAAAAAAAAAATAAGAATAATCGAATTCTCGTTGCCCTGTTCATCAGAAATGAGGGGGTATTTATAAAGAAATGTGCTGAGGGAGCACACGGAACCCTAAAATGATAAAAACCCTAAACAAGTATCCCGTGACACGGTCAAACTGTACCGTGACACGGTTAGACTGTACCGTCAGACGGTACAAGTTCCCGTGACACGGTCAGTTTTGGAGTAACGCGGGAAATTTTCAGAAAACGGAACGGAAAACGCGTCAAGGGTTTACGTGGAAAGGACACGGAACTTCCCGTGTCACGGCAGACCTCCCGTGTCACGGGAAGTCCCACCGTCAGACGGGAAGAGTTTCCGTGACACGGTCAGTTCTAGTCCTTTTTTCCGTCTAAATTCATTTTTAACCCTAATTTCTTTCGGCTTTCTAAGTGCCGATTGATAATTTCGGGCTTTTTTCTGACTTTTATTGTTCGGGCTAAAATAAGAAAATAATAAATAAAAATAAATAAAATATTTGGGCCAAAAATAGTAAATAATAAAATAAAAAGGTTTGGGCTTAAAGTTAATTAACAAGTTCGGGCTAAAATTAAAAACTATGCTTTTACCAAACGCCAAGACTGATCCATGGACCTTTCGAAAATATGAATTTAATAAAATACGATTTTTTAAGCACTCTCGGGATTAAATACTAAACCCGACCAATAGCGGCGGTGAAAGGTTATTTATCATCGGGCTTGGTTTTGGGGAGACATTTTTAGGTGTCTACAGAAGCCCCCACTTTGACTGAGTTTGTAGAAACGTCAGTTTCGAAAACGATAGTCAAAGTAGTCAATAGGGACGGAGAATGATTTAAGACGTTCGGCGATCCTAAATCACTCTGTATATGCTGATACCTGTAGAAAAATGTTAATTCCACAGATAAAATAGTAAAGGGATAGAATACATATCTGGCACCAGTGTGTCGGTGACAAACGAGTTTGGTATTTTCCTATACTTGAAGGAATCTACCGAGTGACATTGGTTGAAACGCTTTCCATGCTTGAGGAAAGCCGACTGAAGAGTTGGTACCTTTCTAAGCCTGAAGGAAGCTATCGGACAATATTTTCCATGCCTGAGGAAAGTCGACAAACGAATTTGGTGTCATTCTATGCTTGAAGAATTCCACCGATAATGCCTTCCATACTTGAGGAAAGCCAACAAAGGAATTTCGTGGTTTTCTATACTTGAAGAAAAATCCACTGATGATGCTTTCCATGCCTGAGGAAAGCCGACTTGGCGGTTTTCTATACTTGAAGAAAAATCCACCGATAACGCTTTCCAAGCAAGAGGAAAGCCGACTTGGCGGTTTTCTATACTTGAAGAAAAATCCACCGATAAAGCTTTCCAAGCCTGAGAAAAGCCGACGATTGCTGAAAATTGACAAGTGTATGGTGGTTTGATTATCCCCGAACATGGGCTGTAAATGATTCACAATTTTAAGCCGATTATCCGACCATATTAAATGTTTAAAATGCCGCAAAATAGGCTTTGACGCTTGCCAGGGGTAAAATGGTAATTTTAGTCCCCCTTAAACATCAGTTGGGATTTTCCGCGTAACTGTAGCGAAAAAATAATCACCCAATAAACTCGGAAAGTCAGCCAAACTGGTCAAAAAGCTAAGAATATTCCCTGACCAGGCTCAGATTTGTCGCGCCACGTCAGAAGGTTCCCGTGACACGGTCAGGGATTCCCGTCTGACGAGACTAGTATCCCGTGTCACAGGACACATTATTTTTCTTTTTTTTTTTTTTATTTTTTTTTTATTTTCACTGTTTGAATCAGTCAACAACGGCTCTTTTTTGTCCTTTGATGCCTTTAAATCCGCGTGCACCATTTTTTCATTTTACATTTCTTCTTGCTTTCACATTTGCTTTCACCATTCACCACTTTAGCTTCTCTCTTTCCAAAAGCTGCCGCGCCACGCATGGCGTTAACCGCCGGCCGTTCGAAACTCGCCGTGACACGGTAACGGCGACCTTGACACGGTTAGTCTCTCTCTTTTTTTTTTCTTCTCTTTTTTGCTTTGCTGCGGCTGTTTGGCTACTGCGCTGCTGCTGTTTCGTTGCTGCTTCTGTTTCTGTTTCTGTACTGCCGTCCAGTTCACCGAAGCTCCGTCAGCCTTGAAGGTTTTCCGTGACACAGTTGCTCTTGACCGTGACACGGTTAGTCTTGCCTTTGTCGCGGGAGTTGCGTTGGTGACCGGAACATATTTTCGAGTTTTGGAGTTCGAATTTCACCAATTTTGTTGTAATTTCTCGATCTTCTCCTCATTTACACACATCCATGTAAGCTCCCTTTGATTTTTGCTTTGAATTTGCTTCACATTAACAATTTCATGACAAACCCTAAAAAATCAATTTGGGGGTTTTTGATTTTGAAGCTTTATGTTGAAATTCTTGCCATGATTTTATTTGTATATGTGTACATGTGTGTTTGTGAGAAATTTGAGATAAAAATTGCATGACTTGATGGAGAATTGAGCAAATCACCATTTTTGGGTGCTACTTTGTGAAATAATGTTCATGCTTTGAAATGGTGAAAAAATAGTGGTGAATCTTGTGAAATGATGTGTTGATTCATATTTTGCATACGTACTATATTGTCATGGAGAACATAGTATCATGCGGCTAGGAGCACTGTAGTATTAGTTTGTCATGGAGAAACTAAATACTATAATTTTTGCCAATTTTTAGCCTTGAGGTAAAAATTTAGCGTATAATTCAATAAACAACTAAATAACTCAGGAAATGATGCCAAGTATTTAGATTATTATTTTGCAATTTAAAATGTTTAGGAAATGATGCTAATCATTTAGATTTTGATAAAATTTAGCATATAATTCAATAACTAAATAGCTTAGGAAATGATGCTAAGTATTTAGATTTTATTATAAATATGCAACTTGAAATAAATGTTTAGGAAATGATGTTAAACATTTAGATTTTGACAATAGCATGCCTAGACGACGAGATTGCGACCTTTCTACCCGCGGCCGGCGTTAGGCTTTTCGGGAGGACACTCCCACTGTCCCTGAGGGCGTGGACGACGACGTCTTGGAGTCCGAGCCTCGGACTTCTACGAGTAGGGGTAGGTGGGTTACACCTCCGTGGACTCCAGACCAGTTGGTTTTCTGCCGTGAAAACCACGTTTCTCATCGTGCACTCTCCGGCATAGTCGATGGCACACTTCGCCATCATGGTTCCGGGGCCGGTGATTTGATCCCTCGACTTCACCAGGTCATTACGGAGGATCCTGCTACGAGCGCCCTATGGGAGTCGTCTGGCTTGGTCGATTTCTACGCGGCGGTTGTAGGGTTTCGCAGCCCCCGGGGTTGCGGCGCGACGGTTGTTCATGCGTTGTTGGAGTATTTTTGGGATACTACCACCACGTTTCGCTTTGCTTGGGGGGAGATGACGATGACCCCCTTAGACTTTAGCATGATCAGCGGGCTGCGCTTTACCGACCGGGCAGTAGGCCAGATGTCTGATCTATCCTGGACATCGGCTGAGGTAGCTGATTTGTTAGGTCCGATCGTTCAGCACATCAGGACTCGTCCGGTGTCACGAGGTGGTCCTAGGAGTGGACGATCGGAGTCGGCTTCAGTTCTTGCTCGCGGCTTCGATATGGAGGATACAACGGCCGAGCAGCGGGTGCAGATCTTCATCTTGATCCTGATCTCTATGACCCTCTCTCCTGACAGGAGTTCACGCGTGCTCCTTTGCTACCTCCCTTCTTTGGCCAGGATTCCCGAGATAGGATCCTACAGCTGGGCTAGTCTTGGATACGCGGATCTTCTTCTATCTCTACGTCATGGCTGTCGTCAGCTGAATGACGAGTCCCCTATCATCGTTTACGGCCTGTGGAGAGTCGTAGAGGTGATGATCTTTTCCCTTCTTGTTCCATTTCGGCTTGTTCGATTCGTATGGTGAATGTTATTTTTGTTGCAGTTATGGTTCTACGAGTACTTCCCAGGCTTGGCTCCTCGCCGGCGTCGAGGAGTGGTCCATGACTTCTCCGTCGGAGCCAGTTGGCGTGACCGAGGAGAGTCACGGGTGGAGTCTGTTCCGGCGCTTCGTGGGGTACTACGCCGAGGCACCTCTTCCGTTGGCGTAAGGATTAGCTTTATTGCGTTTTTTCTTTTTGATGTTGTTTCTGTCGTTTCACGCCTAACTTTTTATGGTTTCCAGGTTCCCATTAATGTCCAGTATCGTCCTTGGGCCGGGATGACTGATCTACCCGAGGCCCTACGTCTTTCAGTGTACCGTACCATTTTGGTTGGTACTGGGCGCTTCGTCTGGTATTTGGGGGAGCGAGTCGTCCGTCAGCATAGCGGCGATCGCTTTGTGGTGCCTTCTTCCCCGCCAGAGTCGATGCTGGACTCCCGCTTGATCAGAGGGTTGATCAACAGGGGAGAGCGCTACACTTTTCCATGGCAGGAGCTCGTTCACATGGAGAGAGACTACGCGCGGGATTTGCTTCCCTCTCTGGCTCCTCCACCCCGTCTTCCCGAGGTATGATTTATTTCGAGAATCTTCTTTACTAGTCTCTGTTTTAAATAGTCGAATAACTTGGTTATTCGATCATATTTTCAGACGACCATTCACCATGTGGGGAGGATTCAGATTCCTCCTCAGTATGTCCGCTACCCTGGGCCGATCGGTATCACGGAGGACCATATTCCTGACGCGCCGGAGGGTTATAGACAGGCGCAGGAGTCAGTGCCTGAGGCTTTTGAGCCGGTGAGTTTTCTTCGACGTATTATCCATTCTTTTAATGCTGCTTATTACTGATTTTTCTTTGTTTTATCCTCAGCCTAACCGCCCGGAGGTGATGGGAATTATGAAGCTGGTGGACGCGCTGAAGTATTGCATCATCAAGCTTCGGCGTGGTGCGAGTTGTCGGAGCTCTAGCGACGTCCTTGAGGTATCACTTATTACTTTTTCATTTCCACCATTTGTTTTATTTTGCATCATTGACACCTTTTGATTTTGTGTTTTTTCAGGAGCGACGGAGGTCCCGCTCGTGCTCGAGGCCCAGAGGCTCGGACGAGGAGGAGCTTGGTCGTAGTAGACGATCTCCTGAGGCTCACCGGCGTTCTTAGCGAGAGCCGCAGACTACTCAGCCGTTCCAGGAGGCTCAGTGGCAGCAGGGGCAGTCTTCTCAGCGTCCGTCATTTTCACAGCCTCCAGTTCCTGTGTTTGGGTCTCCTTTGGATCCTGGTTCATTCTAGGCCCCATTATCCGGGATTTCTCCACCACTGTCGGGCTTGTTCTCGGTTCCGCTATATGAGACGATGCCTTCGCCGATGATTCCAGTATCTTTGGGCCAGTCTACTCCGCTTTCCGGCTGGACGGGTCCTGCTTTGAGCTTGACTACTACTGGGCCTACGGGGACTAGTAGGGACGCTACTCCCCGTACTCGGATGGTCGAGGGACTCTTTGTTTCGCCGTTTCCATACACACAGAGAGGTCCACATGCACAGGGACAAGATGAGACTGATTCTGATTCTAGAGATTTTTGACCGAGGGTTTATGTGCATACTGTGATGACACTTGATACATTTATGTATTACGACTCTTTGTACATTATTTACAGTTTATATATCTACTATTGTGTGTGTTAGTGTGTGTTTGAGACTCTTTGTGTGTGATTGTGTACTTATTAATGACACGACGAAAAAAAAAAACATAAGTGGAGTAATGGAGGGTACCGACCTTCCCCAAAATAAAAGAAATAAAATTACCTTCCCCAAAAGAAAAGAAAAGAAAAGAAATAAAGATAAAATGATGAATAAATAACTAAAAAATATCTTCCCCAAAAAGAAAAATAAAAAATAAAAAGCAAAAGAAATAAAATCGTAAAATAAAGATAAAAATAAAAAAGGTGAGAATTTTATTAGAAATAGAACTCTCAGAAAAGACTGAAAAAAATACAAACGTCAAAGATAAGAAAATATAAAAAATCCGGATAGATACGGAAAAGATGAAAAAAAAGTAGGCGCTCAAGGTGCCGTGACACGGCACTGTTCACCGTGTCACGGCAAAACCTGCCGTGTCACGGCAAAGGTTCCCGTGACACGGTGGAATTTCCCGTGTCACGGGAAGCTTATTATTTAGCGGTTTGTTTCACGTGTGCGAAAAGATAAATTCCGGGCAGTTCCGAGCGCTTTTGCTATAAAATAAGACCAGATTATTCATGATATGCATAATTACGAAACACAAAATAATTTAGAATTTCATATTTCAATAATCATGTCTCAGAATTTTGATAATACATTGCGCGACTGGTCTTATTATTTGACCAATGCTGAAAAAAGAGAGTTAGAATTATTTCATGTCAGGGGTTTGCTAGTCTGCGACATGTAGCTATTGAACATGATTTTCTTAGGGCAGCATTAGATTATTGGAGTCCAGAAACGCACTGTTTCAAATTTGATTATGATGAAATCTGTCTTCTACCGGAGGAATTTGGCGCAATCTTTGGATTTCCTGCTAGGAATCTTATAGCCATGCCTACCTTACGTGAATATTATTACCAAGACTTTGAACGCCATCTAAATCTAACAGATCCAAATTTAAATAGAATTGTTTATGGTAATGAAGTAGACATAGAAAAACTTGCTAACTTATATTTTAATCGCCCTGTCTCTGAGTCTTATCATGTGTATCGTAGAAGGACATATATTTTTTGCATGTTTAGCAAGCTACTTTTTGCAAACGGTAGGGTAGGACATGCTTGTCTAGCGTCTGTGCTTAAGCATGTAGAATCCGGAAGATCTCCTATGCCGACGTGCCTTGGAGAAACATTTTGTGGTCTAGACGAGGCAAAATCTAACCGGAAAGCCATCAGGAAGGGCTCTCTGGTACTATTATAGGTAAAAATACGCTCTGAATAGCCCCCGTGACACAAAACAGTCACCGTGTCACGGTTAGGTTCTGCCGTGACACGGTCAAAACTGCCGTGTCACGGGAATCTGCAGTTTTTTTTTTTTTTTTTTTTTTTTTTTTTTTTTTTTTGACGATTAATATTCTTTTTTATTTTCTTGTTTTGCAGATTTGGTTGATGGAGCGTTTGGAATTATTTGAAGCCCCCGATGACATTGAAAAATATGGCCCTAACGACTTAGTCTGTAGGAAGAAGAATTATTCTGCGAACATGTCGTATGAAGATTGGAAAAATTTCTTTGCAAAGAGAGAATTTTCCGTTCGTTGGGTGGTGCCTTGTTGGAGGCTTACTAGGATGGTTGGCACGAATGAAACACCATATTGCCGTGTTCCTAGTATCTCCAAATTGACCTTTTACTGTCCCTCTCGACTAATGCGGCAGTATGGACTTGAACAAGTAATTCCACGCTATAACGATAGTCCTCGTGAAGTATCGTTGCATGAAAGTAATGTTCACAAGTACGAGACTTATTGGATTGGAAGACCTTTGTGGACCGTTTCTGCAAGTGACCAAGCTCCTCCTCCCTTATCTAGTGCATACAAGGCATGGTTGAACCCTAGAAGCAAGAGGGAACGATTCGGATCACGCAAGTCTGATGTAAAGAGTCGTCTTGGAGATAAGATAGCTCCTCTTAAAGATCGCCTAGGTCCGAGAACACAAGGAATTGAGTTTAAGACTCCTAAGATGCCAAGGAAGAAGACCTATGTGAAAGGAAAGGGTAAAGAAAAGATGGTGTATAGGGAGAAACAACCAAAAAAGTTCTAGAAAGGTGAAAGGGGCGAAAGTTCGACTAGGGGTGTGACGGTTCGGGCTACAAAAGACACACTAATGGTGAAGGCCGACCTAATTGAGCAAGAGAAGGATGTTCCTAAAGAGAAGAGAGATTAGATCAATAGTGCTTTGCATTTTATTATTTAATTTTTATTTAAAATAAGGCGTATGATGCCAATATTGTAGTCGCATTTATTTTAATAATAACAGCGTATTTATTTCTTAAATAAAAATTACAATGACTTTTATATATTATCCGAGTCAAGGAGTCGGACGCAATGGAAGAACAAAGCTCGAACAGGAAATTCGCAACGAATGCGCAAATAAATAAAACGGGAAACTGAAAATCTGCCGTGTCACGGTCAAAAGGTCCCGTGACACAGTTAAAATTCCCGCGTCACGGCAAAACTTTTTTTTTTTTTTTTTTTTGGCGCGACGTGGTACGAAATAGTTCTCCGTCTGACGGGAACAAATCCCGTGTCACGGGAGGCTTCCTGTTCTTTTTTCTGTTCAGATTTTGCCGTGACACGGGATTTTCTCCCGTCAGACGGGAATTCTTCCCATGTCGCGGCATATGTACCCTTTTTTTTTTCTTTTTTTTTTTTTTTTTTTTTTTTTTTGCCGTGACGCAATGTTGAACCGGGCACATATTAAATCAATAGAGGGAGCATGTTTTTTTTTTATTTTAGAGTTGTCGGGCCCCCTTGAGGGGTTGCCTACGTATCCTAAAAAGGAATCAGGCCAGACGTAGCTCTATTGGGTCATGAACCCATGCGACTTGGCGTAAAACTTTTTGAGTTGATCCAAGTTGGTTAAATTATGGAAGTCGTTACCGTCTATGTCTACCAATTGTGCCGCTCCGCCGGACAGGATGGCTTTAATAATGTACGGGCCTGACCAGTTCGGTCTAAATTTTCCTCTTGGATCTAACACATTTTTGCGGAGGGCCTTAAGCACTAGGTCACCCTCTTTGATGTTCCTGGTCTTGACTTTTTATATTAAAATGTCGTGCCATACGCTGTTGGTAGGTTTGGACATGATGCAAAGCTGCCAAGCGTTTTTCATCAAGCAAGACCAGTTCGTCGTATCTTGCTCTAATCCAGTCGACTTCATCTAGTTGGCTTTCCAATGCGATTCGTCGAGAAGGTATCTCGAGTTTGATTGGTTGTACAACTTCGACGCCATAGACCAAGGAAAAGAGGGTAGCCCCTGTCGATGTACGGACAGAGGTTCGATAACCCCAAAGGGCGAAATGTAGCTTACTTGGCCAATCTTTATAATTTTCAGTCATCTTTTCGATGATGGTCTTCACGTTTTTGTTGGCCGATTCGACTGCTCTGTTTGTTTGTGGTCTGTAAGGTGATGATCGATGATGTTTGATGTGATATTTCTGCAACAATTCTGCGCATTCGGCTTGGAAATGTGTTCCATTGTCACTGATCATCTCATGTGGTACCCCATAGCGGCATATAATATTTTTTTGAATGAATTGAGCTACATGTTTTGCCGTCAGCTTGGCATATGAGGCTGCCTCAACCCATTTGGTGAAGTAATCGATTGTTACGAGAATGAATTCATGCCCCCCTTGTCCTGGTGGTGTGATTTTTCCAATGATGTCGATGCCCCAAGTGGAGAAAGGCCATGGAGAAGTATACGTGTAGAGAAGTGAAGGTGGAACATGTTGTAAGTTTGCATAGATTTGGCACTTCATACCTTTCTTGACATACTCGTGACAATCTCGCTTCATAGTAGTCCAATAGTAACCTTGTCGTTGAATCTTTTGGACTAACATCTTTGCATTCATGTGAGTTCCACATATACCAGCATGAAGGTTTTCCATGGTTTTATGTGCTTCTTTTTTAGCTACACATAAGAGATTCCTTCCTGTTGCGGTTCTCTTATGGAGTTCTCCCCTGATGAGCACATACTGTGAGGCTAGGAGCCTCAAAGCACGGCGTGCCCTTTTATCAGTATTAGGAGGATACTCTGCTCTTGTCACATAATTAAGGATGTCTGTATACCATGGTTCTTCATCTTCTTCTTGTTCATCATCAAGTGCATGAACATAAGCTGGTTCATATCTTCTCTCTATGGTCAGTGGCATTCTGATCGTGTCAGCTGGAATTCGCACCATTGATGCTAACTTAGCTATTGCGTCGGCGAACTGGTTTTCTTCTCTTGGCAAATACGTATATTCCACTTCATCTAGTTGCTCCGTGAGAGTTTCCAGATGAGCTTGATACGTAGCGATACTTTCACTCCTCACTTTCCATCTCTTAGAGATTTGGTTAATGATTAGTGAGGAGTCACCATAGATTCCGAGTTTCTTGATTCCCAAGGCGACAGCTGTTTCTAATCCCAAAATGCATGCTTCATATTCTGCGACATTATTGGTGACATCAAAGTCGAGCTTCATGGAAATTGGGATGTGATCTTCATTGGGCGATACGAGAAAGACTCCCACACCACATCCGTTTTGGTTTGAAGCTCCATCGAAATAGAGCGTCCAACTATCGTCTTCGGTCATGAGTAAATCTTCGTCAGGGAAATCGTACTCATCTTCTTCTTTTTCAGCTTCTTCTAGCGGAAAGTCTGCTAAGAAGTCATAAACTGCAGAACCTTTGATGGCCTTTTGTGGCATGAATCTCAAGTCAAATTGAGCTAGATTGACTATCCACCTTGATAATCTGCCGTTGAGTGTTGCTTTCTCGAACAGATATTTGAGAGGATCCATCTTAGACACGACATGCACTGTATGAGTGAGCATGTAATGTCTCAGTTTTTGTGCGGCCCATACAAGTGCGAGACACAATTTCTCGAGTGGCGTGTATCGCGTCTCATATCCTTGGAGTTTCTTGCTCAGGTAATAGATTGCATTCTCCTTGCTTTCGATCTCTTGTGCTAGCATCGCCCCCATCGTTTCTCTTGTGACCGTAAGGTAGAGTCGAAGAGGAAAGTCAGGTATTGCCGGCGCTAGCACGGGTGGGTTTGCCAAATACTCTTTGATTTTGTCGAAAGCCTTTTGGCAGTCATTATCCCATGTGACTGGGACGTTCTTCTTAAGCTTTTTGAATATAGGTTCGCATATCGCTGTGAGCTTTGATATGAACCTACTTATGTACTGCAACCTTCCAATGAAGCCTCGAATCTCCTTCTCATTTTTGGGTGGTGGCATGGCCATGATCGCTTTTACTTTTGAAGGATCTATATCAATCCCTCGAGAACTGATCACATATCCAAGTAATTTGCCTGACGTGACTCCAAATGCACATTTTGCTGGATTTAATCTCATGTTGTACTTACGGAGTCTTGCAAAAAATTTGCGAAGTGCGACAATATGGCCTGGGCGATCTTTAGACTTGACAATCATATCATCGACATAGACCTCCACCTCTTTATGCATCATGTCATGTAAGAGTGCTGTAGCTGCTCTTTGGTAGGTGGCACCCGCGTTTTTCAACCCGAATGGCATTACCGTATAGCAATATGTACCCCACTATGTGATGAATGTGGTTTTCTCCATGTCTTCTTCGGCCATCAATACCTGATTATATCCGGCATAACCATCCATGAATGACATGAGTGCATGATTTGCTGTATTATCGACCAGAATGTCAATATGAGGTAGAGGGAACCCATCTTTTGGGCTTGCTTTATTGAGATCCCTGTAATCAACACACATTCTGACTCTTCCGTCCTTCTTTGGAACTGGGACCACATTTGCTATCCATTCCGGATACTTGGATACTCTGATGAAACCTGCGGCCAATTGCTTCCTGATTTCTTCTTTGATTTTGAGAGCCAGATCTGGTTTCATTCGGCGCAGCTTTTGTTTGACATGCTTCATACCTGGAATGAGTGGTATCGTATGCTGAGCTATATCCCTGTCAATTCCTGGCATATCTTGGTATGA
This sequence comes from Chenopodium formosanum, assembly GCA_024500155.1. Lineage (NCBI taxonomy): Eukaryota > Viridiplantae > Streptophyta > Magnoliopsida > Caryophyllales > Amaranthaceae > Chenopodium > Chenopodium formosanum. Next base: position 25,630,564 of record CM044880.1, read on the forward strand.
CCAAGCAAATACATCAACAAATTCTCTAAGCAAGTTAATTAGCTCTTTGCGTTCATCTTGACTTAGCGTTAATCCAATTTTTACTTCTTTAACAGTCGTATCATTGGAAATATTAACTGTTTCCGTATCTTCAATAAATGCTGTTTTATTTTCGTGTTCTTCCATTGCTTTTATTATTTCTTTGTCATTTTTATCATTAGCAAAGCAATATTGATCAGGGCTAGGGAAATGGCACACATCGTAAGCAAAGGTATTCATTTTATTGAATTCACTGGCTAAAACATCAAGAGAGGCAAGGTCAGCTGCGACCTCACTAGAATTATTAGGACTAGAAAGATAAGGCTCAATAAGAGACTCAGGGCTGAACTCTATAGCAGAAAGAGGGTCGGCCTCAAACTCTAAGGACTCATCTACAGACTTAGCCTCAGACTCCGACTCGGACCCAGATGATTCAGGCTCATCAAACATAGGACCCTCGCCATCGGTTATTTCCAACTTCTCTCCACTTAGCGTAGTGATCCTCAATGTCTTGCGCCATCCCCTTGAAATGTTGTCAGCTTGGACGATTAACTCGGAGGGATCAAACCCCTTGTTTGCTAGACCGCTTGAACGAGGTCAGAGTTATCATTGCAGACCGGCTTGGATTCATTTTTCTCCATTCCAAAAAGAAGATTTATTCCCAGATCATCAGAGTTGCTGACTGACTTCTCGACTGTGGAGAGTTCTTCATCGAGGAAGTCACAATCGAGGAATACCTCGAATCCTGGTTCACAGATCCCATCATGGACAAATGGCTCGGGGAATTCATAGCATGGGAAGTCTTCCCCTTCTTTGATGTACTGGCCGTTGAGAGTGAACGGATATGGATCCATGGCCATTTTTGTCTTCGTGATTCGAGCATTGTTGCGAGCCTTCAATTTCAAGGCGGCCCGTTTCAAGTCTTCCTTTGTCGGTTCGAATCCTAAGCCGAAATTGTCCTTCTTGATTGCACCAGGATGGCCCCAAGATTTAGCCATTTTCTTCTTGAGCCCAAGGGTCATTCCAGGAAAGTGACCTTGCTTCTTCAGAATGGCGTTGATACTAGTGTTTGAATAAGGATCGAAGTCGAGATGACACTTTTCCTCTTCTTCGATCGCAAGAACATCATCTAAAGAAAAACCCCACAGATCTTCATCTTCCTCGTCGTGTTCAACATGGACGATAAGGGTATCAATAACTTTAATGCGCATAGGAGAAGCATCGATAGTAATCGAAATCCCTCCCACTATGGCTTTCACTTTCTGGTGAAGCGACGACGGAATCGCCTTTAGCTCATGAAGCCAAGGGCGTCCTAACAACAGATTGAAAGAGGCCTTAATGTCCACCACCTGAAACTTGGTGCGACGCTCAACGGCCCCAGTGGTTATATTCAGTATGATAGTACCCACGGCTTGACGGCGAGTATTATCGTAAGCTCGAATCCCCTGAGTGGAGGGAGTCAACTCTTCATTCTTTATACCCAACTTCTTTGCAGTACGGAGTGGGCACACATTGATTGCAGAGCCATTATCAACCAGGCTCATAGGAACATCCATCTGCCTACACACCACAGTAAGGTGTAAGGCCTTATTATGTTGGTCCCCTTCTGGGGGTAGATCCTTATCAGAAAAGGAAATCAGATTGCTGGAACTCGGCAGCTCAGTAGTGAGGAAGTTGACCAGTACTTGGGGAGTCACGTCGTCATCGACTCCTATCTTCACCAGAGCATTAATTACAGCCTTTCGATGCTCGTGGGAAGTGGCCAAAAGCTTCCATACATTCATCTCCATCTTGGTCTTTTGTAGCTGTTTGACCACATCGCTATTCACAGGGTCGATGGGATCAACTATCGGATTTGATTGTGGTGGAGGTGGAGGTGGGTTAGGTTGTTGCAACCGTCCACTTCTAATGAGAACCGTGACCTCAAGGTCCCTCCAAACATCTTCACTGGTGCCGAGAGACAAACAGGCTAAATCTTTGAGATAGATATCTTCATCATCACTATCCCAAATCCCATTCACTTCTTCAGTGCTTGAGATAAATACAACTTCTGGCAGAGGTTCATTCACAGGTTGAATGAGTATTGACGGATCAAAGGAGACTTCATCTCCCATGATAGCCAAAGCATCAGAAAAAGGACCTGTTTGAATGTTAGGCTTCTTGCCCCCTGGAGGGACAGGAAGTTGGTTAGCATCTATCAGGTCTTGGATTGCGTCTTTCAGCCTCCAACACTTCTCAGTGTTATGACCCTTGCCTTGATGATACTTGCAATAAGCATTGGGGTCATAGTTGGCGGTCCTATTCTCAGGTCGAGGTTTTGGGAATGGTCCAATTGGCATAATCAGTCCCTTACTATGAAGACGGTCATAAGCAGCATCATAAGTCATTCCCAAAGGCGTATAAATCCTCCTTTGCCTTTGGAATTTTTGAGGAGGAGCATTAAGGGCCAGCACATCATTAATGTTGATATTGTTGGTAGCATTATTGGTCTTAGAAGACGAAGAAGAAGGAGTGTCGTTCTTCTTGTTTTTCCAAGTGCTGCTGTTATTGTTGTTACCAACAGACTTCATCAGTTCATCTTCGATATTGATTCCAATATCGTATACATCTTCAAAGGTACTTAAAGGCAAAAACTTCAAGTGTTGCTTGTATTTATGCGTCAGATTGGCAATGAACAAGCGAACCATTTCCTTCTCCTTGGGAGGGTCTACCAGGAGTGCAGCTGTTTCTCTCCACCTGCTTAGGTAAGTAGTGAAGCCTTCATTCTCTTTCTGTTTGAGAATGGAGAGTTCACGTTCAGAAGTCTTGGCCTGAATGTTGCACTTGTATCGGTTCATAAAGCTTTCAGCAACATCTTCCCAGGTCGCGACATGCTTGGATTCTAGAGAATAGAACCACTGTTGACAGGCATGCTCTAAGGAAAGAGGAAAAACCGTAGGGAAGAGTGTCACATCTACTCCCTTAAGAGCCATAGTTGCAGAAAAAGCCTTCAAATGGAACAACGGGTTATCAGTAGCGCTTGAACTTGGGAATATCAGCAGTGGAAAATTTTTCAAGGAGTTTCTCTCTTATGGACGAGGAAGTGACAGGCTTTTCCACATAAGTGAACTCTTCTGAAATCTTACTCATCTATTCCTTGATCTTGTCCATCGCAGCAGCAGTAACACTGTTTTGCTTGTCTTGCTCTACAGTGCTGACTCTAGTAGTGAGTGTCTGCATCATGTCAGACAACTTTTCGATTGTCCTGTTGAGGTTCTCGAAGTCTTCCTTAGTGGCCATTGGTTGAAAGTAGACTGGAGACGGATCTTGTGGAGATGACTGAGGTGGTTTCCTTGTACGCCTCTTTGGTACAAGAGGTTGTTGAGGTATGGACTCGAACCGTAACAATCTACCCTTGCTTCTTGCCCAAGCGCTGTGACACCGAAACAAATACACCTTTTAATGACCACACTTAACCTTAACCTATCCGGATTAAAACAAAAAAAAAAGAAAAAAAAAGAAAAAGAAAAATTTGAATTTCTACTTTTTTTTTTTTTTTTTTTTTTTATAATAAAAAGAAAACGCATGGGAGGATACCATCCGACTTACTCCGAAAAAAAACGACACAAAAACGAGACTTCCCTAAAATACGGTCAAAAGTGGTGTACGACTAAAAAAAAGAAAAGTGTGCGGACATAACATGTAAGTGATTAGGTGAGGTTATAGACGCGTGTTTTGACCGTATAACTAGACACGACTCAATACTGGACACAAAAATCGAGAAAAAAGACTGACAGGACACTTTCCTAGGCACCGTGTCACGGTGCAGACTGGCGTGACACGGTTAAGACTTACCGTCAGACGGTAGCCTTTACCGTGTCACGACACTGTTCACCGTGACACAGCAGAAAATGCCGTGACACGGTGCGCAGTTCTTGGTCAGTTTTGTGATTTTTTTTAGATTTTAATCGATTTTAAGTCCGTACTAATTACTATGTGAGAATAAAAACCCTCGGTCATGGGTCAAACAAAAAGAGCAAACCATTAGGGTTAGTACCGAACAAACACATAGCATTTAGGCACGATGATGTAAAAAAAAAAAGTTCGCAACCTAAAGTCAAGATCTATGTTCAACTATTGGTCAAGCTTTGGGTGTCAAAAGGGTACCATGGTTAAGAGTTTGGACGCGTTAGCAAGGCAGCCTCCCTTGAGGGTGTATGCCAACGGGCGACTCCGCGAGTTCGTGATGAAATCGAAATGGACTCCATGGTTTGGGTGGATTTAATAACTCGGATGAACCCTTATTGCCATGAGCGTTTTTGGGTTGATAGAGCTTAAATCCCCCGGGGCTAAGACGCATGTAGAACACATACGTTTTTTCAGAAAAATCGAAGGAAGTCGACTGTGAGAAAAGAAAATAGGTCACCGAACTGATTTTAGGACTGCCGTGACACGACAGAAATTCCCGTGTCACGGTACAGTGTACCGTCAGACAGTACACTGTACCGTGACACGGCAGACTCTTCCGTGACATGGCAGTCAGAAAATCTGACTGGTGCCCTGTTTTCATTTGCGCGCAATCAAGTTATCCAATTTTTCCAACGAGACAGACCTGAATGCGACGTTAAAACGTCTATGCTGATGCAAAATTGCCAAATTAATCACAGGAATATTTTTTCAAGAATCTTTCAAGTCTCATCCACTCATCTTAATTAAATACCGATCACTCAAATCAATAAATAATTAAGAATCCTCCCCAGTGGAGTCGCCAAATTGTAGGCGTCGCTCGAAGTGCGCCTACATTAAAAGCATGTTGTGAATATGCTTGGCACTCATAGGAAGTGGGAATTGACATTACGATTAGGGACAAATAATGTAGGGAGCCGCCAACAAGTTTTTAAGGAACATGTAAACCGTTCACGGATCATAAAAAGGTAACCACGATAAAGGGACAACGAAGGCAACGATTGACCCGTGAAGGTTACACCCCATTCATAATCCATGAGATTATTAACTCCATATGGTTCGGAACCACGAAAGAAGGATCGGGGATGATGGTACGAAGTGAGTCATGGAGTCACATTCGCCCGTATTGGCCTCTACTCGATTCTTATAGTGAAAAGCATTCCTGTGATCTCAAAGGCATACACACAATAATTCAATTCGCTCCAAACTATTATTTAACTAAATTGGTTCAAAATTAATGCACACATAATTCTAAATATTTGGTGATCACTTAATTAAACAACAAGATTAAAAAGGAACCTAAACCGGTTGTCCAAATTATCTTATTAGTCGTGATTTTCAATTACATATTCCCTTTGACATGCAATATTGTGATCAATAAATAAAAACGTAAAAGCCAATTTAATCATAATTCTAACAACAGAAAAAATCGTTAGAAAAATAATAATAAAAAGAGCATAATTCTTACTTTGAATCTGTTTACTTGCAACTACAAAATAATAAACGAGTTAGTAACTTCAAGGAAATAATAAAACAACAATTAAATTAAATTAAATAAAAACAAAGTTAATTTTGGGGCCAAACACTCAAACGATTCTACCTTTCACGCCTTGGTTTAAGGATAAAACCTCGAGTAAAATATGGACTCCTTTGAGTGCTTGAAGAAGGAATTTTGAAGTGAAAAGGGTAGGCTAGTGTTTAGGTTAAGAGCATAAAAGAGAAAAAAAAATAAGAATAATCGAATTCTCGTTGATCGTTCATCAGAAATGAGGGGGTATTTATAGGGAAATGTGTTGAGGGAGCACACGGAACCCTAAAATGATAAAAACCCTAAAAAAGTATCCCGTGACACGGTCAGACTGTACCGTGACACGGTTAGATTGTACCGTCAGACGGTACAAGTTCCCGTGACACGGTCAGTTTTGGAGTGACGCGGGAATTTTCAAAAAACGGAACGGAAAACGCGTCAAGGGTTTACGCGGAAAGGACACGGAACTTCCCGTGTCACGGCAGAGCTCCCGTGTCACGGGAAGTCCCACCATCAGACGGGAAGAGTTCCCGTGACACGGTCAAGCTTGACCGTGACACTGTCAGTTCCAGTCCGTTTTTCCGTCTAAATTAATTTTTAACCCTAATTTCTTTCGGCTTTCTAAGTGCCGATTGATAATTTCGGGCTTTTTTCTGACTTTTATTGTTCGGGCTAAAATAAGAAAATAATAAATAAAAATAAATAAAATATTTGGGCCAAAAATAGTAAATAATAAAATAAAAAGGTTTGGGCTTAAAGTTAATTAACAAGTTCGGGCTAAAATTAAAAACTATGCTTTTACTAAACGCCAAGACTGATCCATGGACCTTTCAAAAATATGAATTTAATAAAATACGATTTTTTAAGCACTCTCGGGATTAAATACTAAACCCGACCAATAGCGGTGGTAAAAGGTTATTTATCATCGGGCTTGGTTTTGGGGAGACATTTTTAGGTGTCTACAGTAACGGGGTCGTGCAACGGTTATTTTTTGCTTAAAATATCTGACATTGTTCATTTTTGTTCACTCACCATTTATCTTTCTTCTCCTGCTCTTACTTCTTATCTCCATTTTTTCACCTTAACTTCTCAGCTTCCCGTGCCACGGCGACGACTCACCAGCGCACGGTTTTTTTCCCGTTAGACGGTTTTGCTTCCCGTGTCACGGCGGTTCTGCGATTTATTTTTCTCTTTTTGTTTTTTTTTTCTCTGAAATTTTGCTGCTGCTCGTTTCTGCGCTTGCTGTCGCCGTCACCTGAGGTCGCCGCTGCTGCTACCGGAGCTCTGTTACGTCCCAGGCTCACCGTGACACGGCTGCTGCTTAGCGTGTCACGGCGGTTGCTGACCGTTTCACGGCGGTTGCTGCGGTCTTCACGGCTTTTTTTAGATTTTGGAGCTTAAATCTTCATAAATTCTACTCTAATTTTTTGCTACTTTCTTCATTTTTGGTTCTTCACAAGGATCCCAAAAATAGCATGCCTAGACAACGGGATTGCGATCTTTCTACCCATGGTCGGCGTCAGGCTTTTCTGGAAGACACTCCCACAATTCCCGAGGGTATTGATGATGACGTCTTAGAGTCTGAGCCTTGGGCCTCTACGGGTAGAGGTAGGTGGGCTCCACCTCCGTGGACATCAGACCAGTTGGTTTTCTGTAGTGAGAACCATGTTTCTCAACGTCCACTTGCTGGCATAGTTGACGGCACGCTTCGCTATCACGGTTCTGGAGCCGGAGATTTGATTCCTCGACTTCATCGGATTATCACGAAGGATCTTGCTACGAACGCCTTATAGGAATCAGCTGGTTTAGTGGACTTTTATTCGGCGATCGTAGGGTTTCGTAGCCCCCGGGGTTTTGGTGCGACAGTCGTTCGGGCGCTGTTGGAGTATTTTTGGGATTGTAGACACCCATTTCTGCCTCCCCAAAACCAAACCTAGTGATGAGTACCTTTCGCGTCGAATCATAATCGAATGAAGCGAAAGTGTGGAAAGTCTAGTGTTGCGGACAATTTTAATTTCTTTTCTCTTCTCTCTGTTTTTGAAAACTTATTTTAAGAAAACAGCCAATCCAGTTTGGTTGGTCTATGATATGGGTCCAATAGTAGTGTAGTTGGATGGGGCTTGACAAGTGCTTTCCAATGATATATTATAAGCCCAATTCCGATGAATATTGAGGAAGTTATGGCCAATTTACTAAACTGGGTTCGGTTTGAGCCTTATGTGCGGCCCAATGATCTAGAGGGGGGCCTAATATGATTTATCATTCCTAATGCAATTAGGAATGGTTTTAGTCTTCTAGAAGGTTCTTTTCATTCTTAATTTAATTAGCATTGATAAACTGACCTTTGACTTTTCAGAGTTTTAATTAAAATCAAAAAGCATTTTCGAGGAAATTATATGATTTTATCCTCTAGTAAGGCAAACTAATCTGATTTTCGAAAACGCGTTAAAACCAGGCTTTGCGCCTGACTCCAGGCATTGGCGCCTGGAACTAGGCCTGGCGCCTGGCGCTAGCCATTGGCGCCTGGCGCTAGTGTTGGTGCCTGGCGCCAGTTAGCCAGGGTTTGCGCCAACTCTGTTTTTTGTGCGCCAGACTCTGTTTTGTTTATTTTATCTTATTAGCTGATTTTCTCTATAAATAGCGTATTAAAAACTCCGTTTTCATTCACCAATTCTCATCATTCACGAGTTCTAATCTACAATCAGCTTTAATCATTCATTAATTCTCTCATTCTTCTCAATCATTCATCTTTCTTTCTTTCTCTTTAAACTAATCTTTCGCATACAAAATTCCGCATTCGCAGGATCAAGAAACACCTAGCCATATTCGAAGTTGTGTTCGCCCTAGACATGAAAGGTTTAATTTCAGAGGGTTTGGTCCCAAATCTCTATTTCAATTATTTAATTTAATTGTTTTGATTATTATATTCCTTGAAGTTACTAACATGTGTATTTTGTTATTAGAAAGAGGTACGAGGCATCAAAGTAAGTGCTTTAGATTATTTAAGATGTTATGATCATGTTTATATTGTTATTATGATATTCCTAGTATCATGTCTAGGGTAATTATAATATTAAATATGATTGTTACAATGCTTCCTATGTTCTTCCTAATATTTATGATTGTTAGTATCGTTTTAGGGTTAAAGACTTGATTTTTATTGCTTAGTGACATGCTAGGGTTTGTTATTAATCTTGTTAGTATCATTCCTAGGATCTTGCTACTATTATGCTTTAAAATTAACATGAACATGATTATGTTTATAATTGTTATAATTTATGAATATTATTATTATTATTATTATTATTATTATTATTATTATTATTATTATTATTATTATTATTATTATTATTCTGATGATGATTATTTTATCTATGATGATATTATTATTATTATAATTATTATAATTATTCATGATTATTATTTTGATGATTATTATTATGTTGCTTGATACATTATTTATTTATTGCTTGATCACCTTTTATGCATGTTTAAAGGGAATTTGTACTTGTAATCACGCTTAATAAGATAATTAATAATCTTGTTTAGGGTTAATTTGATTATAATTCAAGTGATCGCCAATAATAGATTTATTTGTGCATTAATATTCAACCAACATAGATAAACAGGGTTAGGGTTAATCCTCTTGATTGCATGTTAATCAGAAAGCGCACATGAATACGATCAGAATAAAGTAGAGGCCTATTATTAGGGCAGGTTCAATCTCTTTTAGCTTGGATTTGTAGCTTCATCCCCGAACCCTTATGTGGTTCTAGACCTTATGGAGTTGACGATCTCTAAGATCGTTAAGGGGTGTAACCTTCATCCTATGAACGATTTACAAGTTCCTAAAAATTTGTTGGCGACTCTTTTGCTCTATCTTCTTCCCTTTTGGACGCCACCATACTTTAGTGTATGATCACAGTGGGGTTCGAGCTAGGGGTTAACGCTTAAAATTATTCCCTACAGGGATACTACCAACACCTTTCACTTTGCTTGGGGGTAGATGACAGTGACCCCTCTGGACTTTAGCATGATTAGCGGACTACGCTTCACTGACCGGGACGTAGCACAGATGTCTGATCTTTCTTGGGGAGCGGCTGAGGCAGCTGATTTGTTAGGTCCTACCGTTCAGCATATCAGGACCCAGCCAGTGCCTCAAGGTGGTACGAGGAACGAGCGATCAGAGTTGTCTTCGGTTCTAGCCCGTGGTTATGACATGGAGGAGACATCACCTGAGCAGCGAGTGCGGATCTTCATTTTAACTCTCATTTCCATGACTCTTTCTCCTGATAGAAGTTCACGTGCACTCCTTTGCTACCTTCCCTCTTTAGTCAGGATCAGTGAGATAGGATCCTTCAATTGGGCCAGCCTCGGATATGCCGACCTTCTCTTGTCGTTACGTCATAGCTGTAGGCAGCTAAATGACGAGTCCCCTGTCACTGTCTACGGTTTATGGAGAGTTATAGAGGTGACGATCCCTTCCTCTTCTTGTTTTACTTTAATTTGTTCGACTCTTGTGCTCAAAGATTAATTTTTTATTATAGCTATGGTTCTACGAGTACTTCCCAAGATTGGCTCCTCGATGGCGTCGTGGAACGGTTCAAGACTTCCCTGTCGGGGCCAGCTGGCGTGACCGAGAAGAGTCACGGGTGGAGTCAGTCTCTGCGCTGTGCAGGCTGCTACGCCGAGGCACCTCTTCTGTTGGCGTAAGAATTACTTTTGTAGCCTGTTAATTTCTTTCTTGACGTTATTTCTGGTGCTTCATTGCAACTTTTTATGGTTTTCAAGATGCTATTGATGTCCAGTATCGTCCTTGGGCTGGGATGACTAATCTTTCCGAGGCCTTGCAGCTTTCAGCGTACCTTACTATTTTGGTTGGTACCGGGCGCTTTGTCTGGTATCTGGGGGAGCGTGTCGTTCGTCAGCACAGTGGTGATCGCTTTTTGGTACCCTTATCTCCACCGGAGTCGATGCTTGACTCGCGCTTGCTTAGGGAGTTGATAAACAGGGGAGAGCGCTACACTTTTCCTTGGCTGGAGCTTGTGCGCATGGAGGGTGATTACGCGCAGGACTTGCTTCCCTCTCTGGCTCCTCCACCCCGCCTCTAAGGCATGATTTCTTTTGAGGAGTTTTGTCGCTAGTCTTTGTTTAAATAGTCGAATAACTTGATTATTCGATCGTATTTTCAAACGACTGTTCGCCATGTGGGGAGGATTGAGATTCCGCCTCAATCTGTCTGCTACCCAGGGCCGATTGGTATTACCGAGGACCATATTGCTGACGCGGCAGAGGGTTTCAGACAGGCGCAGGAGTCTCTGCCTGAGGTTTTTGAGCAAGTAAGTTTTTTTGATGCATTATACATCCCTTTTAACACCGCTTGTTATTGATTTTTATCTGTTTGGTTCTCAGCCTACCCGTCCGGAGATGATGGGATTTATGAACCTGGTCGACGCTCTGAAGTACTGCATCATCAAGCTTCGGCGTGGTGCGAGTTGTCGGAGTAGTTCTTGCGATGTTCTTGAGGTATGTTCATTTTTTCCCATTTCTACCATTTGTTTTATTTTACATTGTTGACGTCTTTTGATTTTGTATCTTTCAGGAGCAACGAAGGTCCCGCTCGCGCTCGAGGCATAGAGGCTCGGACGAGGGGGAGCCTAGTCGTGGTAGACGATCTCCTGAGGTTCATCGACATTCTCAGTCTCCGCGGGATCCTCGGATTTCTTAGCCGTTTCAGGAGGCTCAGTGGCAGCAGCCTCAATCTTCCCAGCGCTTTCAGGGTCAGGGTCAGAGGCAGCGACAGTCGTTTTCACAGCCTCAGTTTAGGCCAGTTTTGACTCCCGTAGATCCTGGTTTATTTTCAGCTCCATCGTCTAGGATTCCTACACCAGTGTCGGGCTTGTTTTCAGTTCTAGTGTATGGGACGATGCCTTCACCGACGATTCCCATTTCTTTGAGTCAGTCTACACCGTTTGCTAGTTGGACGGGTCCTGCTTTGAGTCTGACTTTTGTTAGAGTTACAGGGACTAGTAGGGACACTACTCCTCGTACTCGGATGATGGCGGGACTCTTTAGCTGACCGTTCCCATATTCACAGGCTGGGGATGACACAGATCCTAACTCTTCTAGTTCTGCAGATTTTTTATCTAGGGTCTTTGTTTGTACATACTGTGATGACACTTGACGCTTCTTATTTATTATGACTCATTTTGTACATTATTCATAGTTTATGTATTTATTAGTGTGTGTTAGTATGTGCTTGAGACTCATTGTGTGTGGTTGTGTATTTATTAATGACGCGACAAAAAACGTAAGTGGAGTAAGTTGAGGGTACCGACCTTCCCCAAAAGAAAAAGAACTAAAAAGAAAAGGAAAATCTGAATAAGTTTTACAACTACTCCCAAAATAAATATGTTTGGAAATGGGACGAGGTTTATAACTTCTTCAAAGAAAAAAAAAATAAAAATAGAAATAAAATGATAAATAATAACGATGAATAAAATAAATAAACAAATAAATAAATAAATAAACAAATAAAAATAAAATAATAAAAATAAAAAAGTAAAAATATTAAAAAAAAGTTGAGAATTTTATTAGGATAAAATACTAAAAAAAAATAAAATACTAAAAAAAAATCCGGAAAGGTACAGGAAAAGATAAAAAAAAGAAAACGCGTGGGCGCCACGACACGGCACTGTACACTGTGTCACGACAAGATTTGTCGTGTTGCGGCACAAATTCCCGTGACACGGTGGGATTTCCCATGTCATGGTGCGCGTATTCTACAACGGTGTGGTTTACGCGTATAGAAAGATAATTTCTGAGTAGTTCCGAGCGCCGCTTTTGCTATAAAATAGGACCAGTATATTCGTGATATGCATAATTACGAAACACAAAATAATTAAAATTTCATATTTCAATAATAATGTCTCAGAATTTTGATAATACATTGCGCGACTGGTCTTATTCTTTGACCAATGCTGACAAAATAAAGTTAGAATTGTTTCATGTCAGGGGTTTACTAGCCCTGAGGCGTGTAGCGATTGAACATGATTTTCTTAGGGCAGCATTAGACTATTGGAGTCTAGAAACACATTGTTGTAAATTTGATTACTATGAAATTTGTCCCCTGCCGGAAGAATTAGGTGCCATCTTTGGATTTCCTGCCAGAAATCTTATTGCCATGCCTACCTTACGGGAGTATTATTACCAACACTTTGAATGCCATCTGAATCTAACAGATCCAGATTTAAATAGAATTGTGTGTGGTAATGAGGTAGACTTAGAAAAACTTGCAAATTTATATTTCAATCGCCCTATCTCTGAGTCTTATCATGTATACCGTAGAAGGGCATATATTTTTGCATGTTTAGCAAGCTTTTATTTGCAAATGGTAGGGTAGGACATGCTTGTCTAGCGTCTGTGCTTGAACATGTTGAATCTGGGAAGTCTCCTATGCCTATGTGCCTTGGAGAAACATTTCGTGGCCTTGACGAAGCAAAAGTTGACCGGAAAGCCATCAAGAAGGGCTCTCTAGTATTGCTGCAGGTAAAGATACGCTCCGAGTAGCCCCCGTGACACAAAACTGGCACCGTGTCACGGTGGATCTCTGCCGTGACACGGTGAACTCTGTCCTGTAACTGTGGAATCTGCAATTTATTTATTTATTTTATTATTTTTTTATTTGCAGATTTGGTTGATGGAGCGTTTAAAACTATTTGAAGCCCTCGACGATATTGAAAAATATGGCCCTAACGATGTAGTCCGCAAGAAGAAGAATTACTCTGGGAACATGTTGTATGAAGACTGGAAAAAATTTCTTTGCAAAGAGAATAATTTTTGGTGTAAAAGAGAGAAAAGGAGAAGGCTTTGATGCCCGGAACTGCAGAAATGAGGGTCTTATTTATAGGGAATTGAGTAGAGGGAACACACGGAACCTTAAAAAGATAAGAACCCTAAAAATTAACTCCGCTACATGGAAGAAAACACCGTGACACGGTGCCATGCACCGTCAGACAGGGGGAGGCATCGTCTGGCGGGGGAAAATCCCGTGACGCGGTGGACAACTACAGTGACACGGGAAATATTTGACCTACGTGAAGTGAAAACGCGTGAAGGGTTTAGGCGGAAAAGACACGAGAAAATTCCGTGACACGGCAGTGTCCACCGTGGCACGGTACGGTACACGGTGAAAATGCGGAAATTACACGTAAAAAGCACCATGACATAGTGAGAAATAACGTATCACGGCAGCAGATACTGTGTCACGACAACATGTACCGTGCCACGATGGAATTTCATACGAGAAAGCTTTAAATATAGCACCGTGACACGCTGTATAGTATCGTGTCATTGCACCAGGCATCGTCTGACAGGGGACACCCCCGTGACACGGTGCTTTTGCATTGTGCGCGGTGATTCCAGTTTTTTACGCGTTTTAAAAATCATTATAACTTTTAGTCCGTAACTTGGAATAAGGCAAATAATATATCATTGGAAAGCTTATCAAGTCTACTTTCCAAACCAATTAGAATTTAGTCAAAATTATTTGTAGATTTTATTATATGGCTGTTTTAGTTGAAGGGTTATGGTTTTGGGTCGAGTTTAGTCTTTTGCACATATCTTTTTCTTTATAGCTCGGAATTGGGCTTATGATATATGGTTGCAAAGCTTATTTCAAGACCTATCCAAAAAAACTATAATTGGATAAAAATTATTAAGCCATAAAATCATTTTTTTGGTTTTGCGATGTGGACACGAAAAGTGAAAAATAGGTTATGGTTTAGGGAAATGAGCAAATTGGATTGGTTTATGAAATATATTGGATCGAACATGGATTTAAGCACTCCAAAGATTAAATACTCAACCCAACCAATAATGAAGGTGAAAGGTGTTCATCATCGGGTTTGGTTTTGGGAAGACATTTTTAGGTGTCTACATTTACCCTGTCATTTTTGGCGTCCAAGGCCGCCTTCACATTTCAAGGTGCTCTTTCCTTTGTAGAGCAGCCGATTTAACAGGAGTCTTATTGGCGTCCTCCATAATTAGAGCTTCTTCTGCAAAAGGAAACTACTTGGTTAGAGATATGATAAAAAGTTATTTAAAACAACTAAGACAATGATAGTCGGGATAAACAACATACGCCTCTCAAACATGGTACTCAAACCACAGGCAGAAAAAAACGACTCATCTTTCAGAAAATTCGGGTAATAAGGTACACAATTCTGTGGTACGATTATTTGAGCCCAATCATCCAAAGGGGTGGTGGTTGTCTTAAAAAACCCCGGCTAAATTATCTGCTCCCAAGCCCTGTAAAAAAACGGGGGAGAGCGCACTTTTTTTCCGAGTAAAGCTAGATCCCTATTGTACCGACGTAAGAACCGGTTGTTGCCTAGAGAGGGCGAGGAGATCAACTAAAATTTCTTCTTCCACCCAGTTCACTTAGACAGCTTATCTATTGTCATCAAGCCCCCCACCCGCCTAGATCTTGGCTCATGTAGTGCATATGACAAAAGCCTCAAAACTAGGCTCTATGTTTTGGAACTCACAGGCGACAGTATAACTTAATATATTTATCCATGAGTTTGGGGTTAGTTTTCAAATACTTAACTCATATCCCCTCAAAATTCTTTTGATCCCCCTTTGTAGAGGGAAGCGGAGGCCGGCTCTGATCGCAGCCTTATAGCAGCCGAAAAAATTGTCAGTGTTCTTAATGTCATCATCCCATGCCACAGTCGCATCCGCATGTGGGACAATAATCACCGAATCAGGCGTAATAGGATATTTGTCTTTCAAAGCCCTAAAGGTAGACTTTAGGTCTTAATGTCCAAGGTGGACATGTACGCCTCAATGGGTTTGGACATGGAAGGGCCTTTTTCTGACTGTGGAACCTCATAACCAGCCTCCGCCTGACTAGAGATTGAAGCTTCGGATCCAGATCGGTTGGAGGCTTCTAGGCCATCCTCTGGCTCTAAGTCATTATGAGCCGAGGTAGAGGCGGGTTCTTCACTGCCTACCTGTTCTAAGATCCTGTCCTTAAGGTAGTTGGGGTGCCACCCAATGAAGAGTCAGCTTGCTCTTTAGATCCCTCACACTCCTCATCCGGAGTAATTTAATCAGCAGGCACTTCTAGAGTGCGCCTTCTTTTTGGCTTGGTAGATATCTGTATTACTCAAGCCATCGTGTCTTGCATAGACACAGAGACAGAGGGATTCGGGGATGAGCAAAGCAGGTCCAAATGTCCAGAGACGGTACCCACAATTCTAGAGTCACCCGTCCCAAGAGACCGGCTGAATGACCTTGGATGTGCTGTGCATGTCGATAAAGAATACATTTTATTTGAAAATCCATATATAGAAACGGAAAGAGTTGAGAACAGAAGAGATGGTTACCTATAATTAAATTGTGAAAAAATTACCTCAAATGATGACCGATTGTGTCCACAAACGCTGCAGACGGAAAAATTTCCAAAAAGTAGATACTGGTGGTAATAGAGTGTCTCTCTCTAGAAAATTCTCTCTCTCTTTCTCTTTCTAGACTTGTGAAATTGTCAAAGATGGGAGATGAGGTGGGGTAAAACCCTATTTACAGAAGGGTTAAAATTGGGGCATCCCCGTCACTTTAACGTTCGGTTTTGACGCTCTAAGCTCGAATTCCTGACGTCTAAATATTAATTACTCGGTTTACTTATTAATTCCTTCCGAATTAATTCGTCGCTTCGGTTTGTTAGTTGCTTGGGTGTGACCCAAAGTGTTCGGTCAAGATTAAGCTGTAGTATTAATTATGCATTAATATTACTGATCGGAAGCGGCCTCCACCCAGGCATTCCGATCACTTGACCTTACTGAATATATTACCTTTCTAATAATTCTTAACCTACTAACGGAATAGTACACTTCTTCGAAGGACACCGTTCCTTTCAAATAGGGGGTTTTGAATTGTGCAGTTGTCTATTTTCTTATTATGTTTCTTATATGGAGTCATACAATAGCCCTAATTAAGAGAATTGTTACACAAACATAAACTTTCTTGTAATTCCACTAGGTGTTGATCTCCCAGATCACCAGAATCATTGATAGTATGATACTAGTTACTTGAAATTTCCACACATAACTTGTACTTGGTGAGCATCTGGTCACCTAATATTTGTCAGCATATTAATTATTCTAGTGAACTTAAGTCATCAATTATTTAGAAAGACCAATATATTATCTCTTGAACTTTTTTTTTAACACAAACTATTAAAAATCACAATCCAAATATAGCTCAATCTCAATGTCATTTTTTGTAATTAAATTTATTTCATATATTTAACTTAAGAGTGCGTTAGCACATTATTTTTTCCATATCAAATGAAACTTCATATTTCCATAAAAGGAATTTATTAAATGTTGAATAACCTAATTATTAATTATCACATCTAATCACTTTTCATTTAGTATTTAAATTATGGTCACTTTTATAATACTGGTGATCACCTTATTAGAGATATTATATGCTTGGCCGTGAGTATAATGTGATATAAATACAACAATGTGTTTTTTGAATAATTGGCAAGATAATTAACTTAAAACTCATACTCCACTGGAGCGTTGATTATTCTATTTTATTTTTTTTAAATTTTGATTCATGCTAATCTTGTTGGACACCATTCTATACTCTTTTGGATTACTTTATATAATCATAAAACATTTAATTGTACTAAAAATGATCTCTTTAGGAGATCCATCAAAATGTGTCCTTTTCTCCAATTTGTCATTATCAATTAATGGTCATTTCCTCTTCCAAGGATTCTCGTCGTTGTAACCCATTTGGATTACCACACTACAGGTGTGCTAGTTTCAATAGCAACTGATCTTGTTCTTCTAGGACATCAACTTAATATGTACATTTATAGCTTTTATACAGGTAATGAAATTTATTCATATCCATCTCCTGGATGATATCTTTCTAAAAATTTGATTATCATGTGGCCAACTCTATTGTATAAATCATTAATATATAGGCTAGTGTATTTAGTTATTCATGTGTAAGGATTACATAAAAATAATGGAATAAACATTATCTCCCCCTAATCCTTGCATATGCATGGGGGTATAAAAAAAGTCCAATAATCTTTAAATCTATTTCTCATTTTACGCCATAAATTCTTTTAGCAATGCATGTATCAAACAATTCAAAGCAAAGTTAATCTTTTTCGCTTGCCAATTATATGAATCTTTATAATGAAAAGTCTCAAAATTAAAGTATTGGCATAATGAATACATTTTTCAACTAATAATATCATAATGTCATACTTAATTTCGTTAACTCATAATTTTTCTTACTCAAATGAATTTTATGTAGTCATGTTTGCATTTCTTATGAACTTTTTACACAGATTATAATAGTCATGCAAACATCATCCAAAACATAATATATTAACTATTGAAAATATTTAATATATTTTTCATATGACATAGTGTTTATAGAAGCTAGGCAACATACTTTAGAGGCTCTTAGCTAAGTGACTTTCTTGTGGCCTTGTGGGTCTTTAAAATTATCACATCATGCGTGTTCTTGTGAAAAAGTAATCTCACTGATTGCACAAGTAACATTCTTGTGGATCTTTAAAAGTAATCTCACTAATTGGACAAGTACACAATCACCAATAAAATAAATTAAATCAATCTTATGAAAATTAGTCCACAAAATATTATAGAGTTGTTTTTGACAATTTCAAGAATCCCAAGTTGTTTTCGCACCCTTCCGTACATAAACCCCAATATTCCCACAAGACAGGGAGTTATATTTCTTCAACTTCAGATTTCTTCACCAATTCCCTCTTCCATCTTGTCTTCGGCAAATTTGAAGATTATCGTAATTTCTAGGAAAGTTGCATTCAAAATTGGGTTTCCAATCATTGGATTACGTTTGGAAACATCTCTGTCCAAAAGCATAAGAACATCTTCCTGTTTCTGTGTGAACATGCCCGTGACAGAGACGCTTTGTTAGAGCAAGGGTCAGCAACATACCAGGCTGCATTTCTAATCTTTAAGCCTTGGAAGCAATGAAGCATGGTGAATCCTTAAAGGATATCAAATTTGAGGATGCTCCTATATGGGTTCACCTTGATGAGGTACCTTTGAATTTATGTCAGATTAATGTCGTAAAACCAGTGCTTGCTTTAATCGGTAGCATTATTTGTGTTGATGAACCCCTTTTGAGTTCAATTCGATGTTCCCATAGAGTAAGAATACAATTACATGTTCTTGGACCGTTATTGTCAGGATTCTACTTAGACCTCGGAAACTCTGAATTTAAATGGATTAATATCAGTTTAAGAATTTGTTTGTTTTATGCTCTGCATGTAACAGAGCTGGCCATAAGAGGAATTCCTGCAAATTTAATCCATATATATCTGCTCCTTTACTTGTCAATAAGAATGACTTGTGTTTATCTGCCACTCATCTTGCCCACAGTCTTTCAAATATTAATATTGGCTTGAAAAGAATTGAAAAATTCAAAACCACCAGATTGAATCTTCGGAGTTGTAGTAGCAACATTAACCCACCACAGAATCATACAATCCCCCTCAGCCACTCCAAAAAAAGGACTTTTGGTTTTGCTACTCCATCAATCTCACCTTTGAAAAAAAAGAAACTATGCTTTGAACCAACTTCTCCTTCCACACTTGCTCCAAAAGGACCTAACCACACACTAAAATAACCCACCTTCCTGACCCACTAAAAACCCTCTTCTAATCTAAAGAGAAACCAACACTGCCCTGTTACTGCTCTTCTTAGGAGAAAGAAGAGAGTGTTCCACATTAGAATGCCGACTATGCCTGTCCCTCATCAAAATTGTCCAACACAAAAAAATGATCCAACACAGACAGATAAAACCCCAAGTCACCAAAACGAAAACAAAAATAGACGACCCTATTCTTTAAAGCAACCAAAACCTCCTTTTCGGGACAAGGTAAAAGAATTAGCGGTGGATTTGTCTCTTAGCAGATTGAAGACTTCTTTCGACCCCTGGTTGTCGTCGTCTAGAGATGACGCTTTTTTGGAAAGTTTGCCATCTGGTGCAGTCGCTCTGCTGAATGCAGATGACAATTCTGGGCGTCTGTCTTCTGTTGTATAGTCAGTTAAAGTACAAGTACAGAGCCGTCCTTTTTCGTTGATTTGTCGTGGTAAGGAAAAGACTATGGATTTGGGGCGACGGGTTAATAATATATGTCGAGCTAAGCGTAATGCTTCTTCTGTTATTCCTTTGGCTCTGTTGTCACTGGTTTTACATGATCACAACTCTTATTCTTCTAATTGTTTGCAATACCTTTTACCCTTCAAGAAGAGGAAGGGTCAGGATGGTTCGGGTTCTCCTCATGCTACATCGATTATGGGTTTGGTGGCTCCCCTCTCAGAGCCACCACGGTTGGAATGAGGCTAGCCGCGTGGAACTGTACGGGTTTAGGATAGGCGGACTCCCCTAAAGTTTCGTATCTGCGCTCTTTATTCCGCTCTCATCACTTGGGTGTTGTTTTTTTTTTATGGAAACAATGGTTTCTATAGATACTGTGGTGCATAGATTAGCATCTATTCCATTTGTGGATTGTTGTGGTCTAGATGTTGTAGGCTTAAGTGATGGTTTGTTCATCTTTTGGCTTACTCCCTTTAGTGTAATTCCGTTATTTATATCTCCACACTTTGTAGTTTGTAAAATAGTTGTTGGTGATGCAATCAAGTTTTTGATCTTTATGTACAGTGTGCCTCATGTTGTTGATAGATCAGATGTGTGGTCGTCTATCGCTAGTTTTGTCCAAACTTACCCAAACATTTTTTTGATTGGTGACTTTAACCAAGTGGAGTATCTTTCTGATAAAGTAGGAGGGTCTTCAATTATTCCAGGAAGGCTGGATTTTATTCAGTGGAGGTTGGACTTGGGGTTAGTGGATGTTCCTTTTTCGGGACCATCTTACACTTGGACAAATAATAGGATAGAAGTGGATCCGACTTTTGAAAGATTGGATAGAGCATATGCAACACATGATTGGTTTATTGACTACCCGGATTCCATAGTTCATCATCAACCAATTTTATTTTCGGATCATGTTGCTATTATCTTTTCGGACTTGGTGCCTCAGGATAATGTTCGGCGACCTTATAAAATTGAGAATTGGTGTTTATCTGCTCAGGATATATCTGTGATTATAAAGGAAGGTTGTCGTTTACAGTTTGCAGGTTCTCCTTTGTTTACCTTATCTCGCAGGCTTGCTGTTATTTGCGGCAGACTTAAAGATTGGTGTCTTGTCCACATGAAATCTTGGGGTATAAATTGGAAAGCATTATGTTTAGATTTATCTTCTTTTTCTACTTAGTTGCAATCTCCTGTGGCACGCGTTCTTTTTCTTAATACCAGGGAAGAGAGGATTGCGGAAGCCACTGCTGCTTTTCTCTATTGGAAACAACGTGCTAAAATTAAATGGGATGTTGAAGGGGAATCGCACTCTAGATTACTATTTTCGGTTTTTCAAGCTCGCCGTCGTCGTAATCTGATTATAAGTCTATAGAATTAAGCTGGAAATTGGGTGTCTGATTCACATGGTCTTCGTTCTCTGATTCAGGCGTTTTACTCAGATTTATATTTCCCTGTATCTCCTTCAAGGAGTGACCCTCCTTTACACTGGGATAATCTAGGCCTCCCGACGTTGTCTCTAGATCAAAAGGGCATGTTAATGGCCCCTTTCTCGGATTCTGAGATTAAATCTGTAATGTTTCATATCGCTAATGATAAATCCCTTGGCCCAAATGGTTTTACCTCGGCTTTTTGAAGACTCATTGGGAGGAAACAGGCCATTTTGTTATCTCAGCGATTCAATACTTTTTCTCTCATGGTTACATGTTGAAGGACTGGAATAGAACCTTTTTCTTCTTCTGAAGGTTACTCTACCGGAATTAGTGTCTCAATTTCGGCCGATTGGGTTATTCAATGTTCTGTACAAATGCATTGCGAAATGCATTACTGGCCGTTTACGGGGGGTTCTTCCCTCTCTTGTTTCAGGGTTTCCAAAATGCTTTTGTGTCGGGTCGCCTGATTTCTGATAATGCATTGGTAGCTCACGAAGTTCTGTCCTTTATGAATGCTTCTAAGGCTCGAAAGCGTTTTTATGCAGCCCTTAAATTGGACATGAATAAATCTTATGACAGAGTACGATGGGATTTTTTGAGTCAGGTGTTACGGGCTTTTGGTTTTCCCCTTTATTGGGTTCATATTATTGAGCAATGTGTTACAATTGTCTCGTGTCAAGTTCTGGTGAATGGGAGTCTTACGCCTTCTTTTCGGCCATAATGTGGTCTTAAACAAGGAGATCCTCTGTCGCCCTATCTGTTTGTGTTTTGTATGGAGGTGTTGTCAGCCACTCTTCGACGGGCAGAAGAGCAGGCTCTGTTTTCCGGAATTCGCGTTTCTAGGGGTGGACTGTCGATCTCACATCTTTTCTTTGCGGATGACTCGTTGTTATTTTTCCAGGTTTCACCGCAAGCGTGTCAAAATGTCTTGGCCATTCTTTCTGCTTTCTGGTCCTCCTCAGGCCAGATGATTAATCTTCAAAAGTCCTTTATCAAGTTCAGCCCAAATACTCCCCTAGACTACCGTGATTTTTTATCTCACAGTCTTCGTCTACAAACAAAGGATTCATTTGGTACCTATTTGGGTCTACCTGTCGACTTGGGAAGGAGTAAAGTTTTGGAGTTCAGGTTTTTGGTTGACAAAGTTGTTAGCCGACTGTCTGCTTTTGCTTTTCTTCGGTTGCCTCCAGCGGCAAAATTTGTTATTATAAATTTAGTTTTGGTGGCTTCATTTAATCATATTCTATCTGTCTTCAAAATTCCTTCTTCAATTGCTGCTCAACTAGACAATATGCTTGCCAGTTTCTGGTGGAGATCTTCAGGTTCTATGAAGGGTTTGGCACTACGCTCAACTTCTCTACTTCATTTACCGAAAGGTTTGGGGGGTTTGGGTTTACGCAACATTGCCTGCTTCAACTCCGCTCTTCTCGCTAGCACAGGATGAAGGATGATTCACAATCCCCAATTATTGGTTTCTAGGCTCATGTTTTCCAAATACCCTTCTCTTGCTGACACGTCATCTGCTCGGATAACTCGAGCCTCCTGAGGTTGTCGCGGGTTACAGACGGCTCTTTCTGCTGTAGCTCCTGCTGTTCGTTGGAAGGTGGGTAGTGGTAATAGTGTTTGTAATATAGTTGATGACTGGGCTCTTGGGGATCTAGTAAATTTCAAGGCTGGTTTATCTCTGTCGGATTTCCTAACTCATGTGTCTGATATTATTGATTCGCGTTCTAACGCGTGGGACTCCTCGAGAGTACATCGGTTTTTTTATGGTCCAACTACCTCTCAGATCCTTAGTCAGGACCGTCCACTGGAGTATATGGATGATTTTATTTATTGGAAATTCACTAAGGATGGAACCTTCTCTACGAAATAGTCCTATGCTCTCTTACTTCAGCAGACTGTCAGACATTTGTCCGTGGGGTTCATTCCTGCTTCCTGGTGGGGGAAATTTTGGGCGCTCCCCCTCCTTCCAAAATGGAAGATCTTTGGCTGGAAAATTATTCAGTCTGGACTCTCGGTTGCCTATGTTCTAGCTGTTCGAGGCATTTCGGTTGATTCACTTTGTTGCTTCTGTTGACGGGAGCAAGAGACGGTGAACCATTTGTTTCGAGACTATGACTTTGTTGCTCCATTGTGGGTCTATTGCTCTTTACGTTTTAATAGGCAAGGTCTCCTTCACCTTCCTTTTATCCAATGGTTTTCCACTATGGTCTCTTTGTTAGGGGCTGCAAAGGACTGGTCGAGCCTGGTGAGGTATTTTTCCCTTTTATGGGCTATTTGGCTATCACGTAATAATGTTTGGTTTCGGCATCAGACTGTCTCTCCAGATGATATTTTGCTTCTGGCATCTCAGTAGGATGTGCGGGGGCGACAAGCTCAGGATTTTTGCATTCGCTCTTCTTCTTTGGGTCTTGGTCCTAAACCGACTGGTTCGGGTTTCGGTGCCACTCTTTGTGGGGGTCCTACTTCTACTTTAGAAATTTGTATGATTTGTGATGGTTCTTGGTCTTCTTCGGACAACTCACCTGGTGCTGGTTGGATTTTTTGCGATTGTGATTTTCCTTCAGTCCGTTGGGGAGGGACCCGTGCTTCTCTCTCGTCTTCAGCATTACATTCTGAGTTACATGCTTGTTTCTGGGGATTACGCAATGCTTATTCCAGAGGTTTTCGTAGCATCCTTATTTACTCCGACTGTGAGTCTTTGTGTTTGATCTTGGCCCAAAAACAGCCGGATGAGGTTTCTTTATGTTGGTTACTTCGGGATATCCGGGCTCTTTTGTCTACTATGGAGGCTTGCAAGATTCTAAAGGTTCCAAGGGAATGGGTGTCCCCCGCGCATTGGTTGGCTGGAAAGGCTCGTGCTCGCGAGTGTCTTTTTTGGTCCTTTTAAGTTGTTGTTTGTGGTTTCCTTTCTTAGTTCTCACTGTCAAAAAAAAAATAAAATAAATAAATAAACAAATAAATAAAAAATAAATCCCAAGTTAACAAATAGCATTCAAATTCCATTTGACCCCACAAGATTGTAAAGATATATTTTTTTTATATACTAACACACTTATTTCGAGCATATGAATTAGAATACATGCTCAAATATGCTCATAGATTTACACTAAATAAAATAAAACTATACACCTTGACCATTTCATAAGTAAACAATCTATTGCCTGAAAGAGTTATGGTTACGTGATGTGTTACCATGTAAAGCAATAAAAGCATGTACGAGGACGAAAAACTTACCCCAAATTTTATTCACCATTCATAAATAATACATAGTACTTCGTACTACTGTAATATAGTACATATTGGAACATAAAACTACCTCATGATAACATACAAACTCAAGATACATAAAGATAATAAAAAAGGGGTTACTAAATGCCACAATAGAATTACTTAGGGCGCGGTATTAAATGACTCATCTACCCTTATAAATTCCATGTTTGACATCTTTTAATTTTTCTCACTAACCATACTCATTCCACCACCATCACCCTAAACACCATCACCACCACCACCCTAAGGTCGCCGGAATCACCATCACCCTAAAGACCATCACCACTACCACCCTAAGGTCGCCGGAATCAACCAATTTTCTCACTATCTATCACACCATATCAACCACTTATTACACCAAATCAACCGGAAAAAGGAAGGGGTTGACGATAATGGATTTGCGGCGGGGGATGGGTGTTCGTTTGCCGGGAAACGTGGGGAAAACGACGGCCAATTCGTCGGTAAGTTTTTTTTTTTTATTTTCGCATAAAATGCTTAGTCGTGTGCTATATGCGACTCCACCACGTCATAGTCGCATATAGCATGCGACTACACCGTGGTGGAGTCGCATATAGCGTGCAACTGAGCCACGGTATAGTCGCATATAGCACGCGACTCTACCACGGCTCAGTCGCATGCTATACGCGACTCCACTACGGTGTAGTCGCATGCTATACGCGACTATGCCGTGGTGGAGTCGCATATAGCACGCGACTGTGGTTTTTTTTTAAATTTTTTTTTGAATTTTGAATTTGAATTTAATGGTTGTAATTTATGTATTTTTAATTTCGAATTATTCGAATTCGTGATGAAATTAGTAATATATTTTGAAATTGAATTTGAATTTAAATTTTGAATTATGGTTGTAATTTGTGTATTTTTAATTTCAAATTTTTCGAATTCGTGATTAAATTAGTAATATAATTTGAAATGTCGTATTTTTTTTAAATTCGAATTTTATTTTGTTTAATATGATAAGTCATAAAATTTTTATTTAGTAATAGCAATAAGTAGTTAATAATAATTAATAAATGTAAAAAACAAAAAAAAAAATTAATTACTAAATTTAATTATTGTTATGTTATATGCATATATAATTGTTGTTACTAATTAGGGAGTAGTAAATTTGGTTTTGGCATTGGTTTTGAGTTTGTAAATATTTAGGATTATGTTATTTTAAAAAAAATAATTTCAATAGTGTTTATTGTTTAATAGTAAAATTATTAGTAATAATACGTGAAATAATAATAATTATTGTTAGAATTATGAATATAATAATTAATTTGAAATATTTTTATTATATTAAATAGCGACAAGGTGGAAAATCGATTGCGGTGAATGATGTGTTGACTGGCTCGGGGCCACGACACACTCAAGCCCGAAACATTGATGCCTCTGTTAGGAGAGAAAGGGATGTTGTACGATTGGGAAAGTCTGTGGTTGATGGTGCTTCTAATGATGCATTTGTTCCTTTTGACGATGAACCTGATCACGGACGAGCTAGCGAGTCTGAGGAGATGGAGATGGAGGGATTTGAGGGTAATTTTGATCAGAGCGGTGGGCATGATGACACATCAGGTGTAGTGGTAGGTAGAAAGGCTAGAGATGGTAGGTTTGTCGCCTCAGACACTGGTAGCACCACTAGTAGACAACGTACTAATAAACGTCAAAGACAAGTTGATGATGATTCTTGGATAGTGAAGGAGGACATGCCCGTTGGGCCCCTTGATGGTAGTGTTATTCCTAGTTTCGGAGGTCATGTTGCTCGTATGATATGGGATTGAAAGGAGAGAAACTTGCTAAGGTGTCAGAATAGGGAAAGAACGTGTTATCAGCTTCAGTCATGGTTTGCCACGCTTTCACCCGAGCAGGTTACAGTTGTTGAGGGTACAAGCTTGTCACACTTGCCTCGGTGTATGTTTGGACACCTTGATATACCTCTTATTTGTGCATTTGTGGAGCGGTGGCAACCTGACACTAACACATTTCACTTCCCTTTTGGAGAGATGACTATTACTCTACTTGATGTCTGGCACATTTTGCGCATCCTAGTGGATGGGCGTATAGTTTCTGCTCAGGCTACTAGTGAGGAGTTGCGCATACATGCTATGCAATTGCTTGGAGTGGATTGAGATACACTTTTGGCACCTCCTACACCACACTATTGTAGTGGTGCGATTTCCATTGATTCCATTATCAAAGCGTAGTCCTGAAACACAACTTATGGGTTACATGTTACTATTGCTTGGTTCTACGTTGTTTGTAGACAAGAGTGCTAGTAGGGTACGACCAGCTGACATCCTCGAGCTTATTCATGGTGTGGATGATATCTTAGATTATGCATGGGGAGTCGCCACTTTGGCGAACTTATATCGCCAGTTAGAGATTGCGAGCTGGGGTACGTGCTCAGGCATTGCTGGTTGTTTGACATTACTACAGGCTTGGATATATGAGCATTTCCCACCGTTTTGACCTCATAGGGAGCGGTAAGTTTGTGCATCTCATGGGGCTCGTGCCTCTACTTGGAGTATCAAGAAGGAGGGTTTTTTTTTATGCTCGGTTGAGATCTTTTCGTCAGCGGTTAGACGAATTCAATTCGAACATGGTAAATTATAACACTTTGTACATATTTTCATTAAACAATGGTTAATGCCACTTTATTAATTTTTTTTCTTCATTCTTTACAGGTCGTATGGCTACCCTATGGTCCAGAGCCAGCCTCAGATGTTCCTAGGACTGTATTTACTAGATGGCTTCGTTATCGAGATGTCATTGAGCCGTACATGCCTGATCGTGTCTTACGGCAGTTTGGTTATGTACAGACAATTCCTATGCCTATTAACCGTCCAGATTTTGCTTACAGGCCTGCAGATTCGAAATTGTATGAAGTTAAGTGGAATGTCTCGAGTGTTAAGAATGCTTGGACCTTGTATCCCAGAGGTTTCCGGTTGATTTTTGCAGAGTTCCAGTGCGCTCAAAGCTCCTCTGATGTTGTGGATGGGTATTATGACTGGTTCACTTACGTGTCACATATCTTTGTTGTTCCAGAAGTGGATGCGGTATTTCCTGCAGTTCCTGATAGGACACTCCCAGTTTATGTAAGTTAATAATCTTTTGCTTTAATTTTAATTTATCTAATATCTCTAGTTTTGGTACTTATTAATATCTCATTTGCAGTGGATGGGACGGATTGCTCAAGCCATTGAGGGTTGCGTCGACTGCCATCCACGTGTTGCTGAAGTGCTGAAAGAATGGGATGAGTATGATGGATGATTATGTTTTAGTGAATTGCTATTTATATTTTGTACCGGACAATTTGCTACTATTTTAATTTATCATTTAGATTTGTTATGTAATTGATGGACTTGAATATTTAACTATAACTTTAAGATATTTTTCTGATGCAAGTTTTTTGTGTTTTTTTTTTTTTTTTTTTTTTTTTTTTTGCCTAAATTGATAAGCAACAAGAAATTGATTAAAGTGAATTCCAATGTATCCTCCTCCTAAGATGATGAAGTATATGCTGCTATTAGTTGATCCCAATGTGCCCTCCTTTCTTGATAAAGTTGCTCCCAACCAATCACACTTTGATCTCTATACATAAACCATGGATCAACAATAGGAGGTACTGGATAGTTTGGCGATAGATCAAGTCGAACATAATGGCGACCAATGTGTTCAATGGCAATCTCAATCCGAAGTCAATCATCAGTAGACGGGGCTCGCAATGGTAGAATTGTCATACACGGATACAACTCTCCTCGTAGGCCAACTCCATAAACCATAACTGCACAATTCCAAAAATTTGCAATTGGGTACAAATAATCAGGCAAGTCCATGTAATGGTTCGCGCCACAATGTCCACCGTTCCAGGTGATACGATCAATTGCTTGATCCAAGCCTCCGTGATATAAATGTATGTACTCTGGTCGATTGGCCTTAACCTCGTTCACAATTAAATATCGAGCTTGTATCCAATTGTCTTGCCCACCTAATAAATTAAACAACAAAATTTTAAGTAAAATCATTGGAATATAATGTGACAGATACTTTATGCAAAGGTTTACCTAAGAAAAAGTCTGCAACACATCGAAATCCACAATTCCCGTCACCCATTACATTGTTCCAATCCTCCACAAATGGTTTGATGATATCGGGAAGCCCATAAAGGTAAGGAAAATCTGAAATGTCTCTTCCTCCTGATGAATAACGAATTATTAATATTGTAGTTAACATAAACATCAAAGTATAGCAAAATAAACAAAAAATTACAAAAACATAGAGTACCCTTACCTCGACCTCCACTACGACCATCATCACCGCATCCCTCATTACGACCACGACGCCCACGAGTACCACGTGTATACTCCCATGCACTACGATTACGTCGTGTACTATTTGATTGTGGTCTCCCTCTAGTAGTTGTGTTCCTAGGCGGCTCATTAACATCAAATTGATTGGAATGGAGATGTTCATCTATTAAGCGAGATACAGAACGCATGATTGTCGGGTCACTTCTACTCACCTCACGCACAAGACTCTCAAAAAATCGATTGTCCTGTGACTGATGACCGGGGTCATCCAATGGAGTCGGAACACAACCATCCTCACCAATCACTAGTGTCCTATAAAAAGGGTGCACTTGGTCTAAGTAGAAGTATGTCCCCGAATCAATGGCACGACGTATATCACATGCACAAGGAATCTGATGAGTCGTCTTATAAACACATCCACACCGAACATTCACCTCATGACTTAACTCTCTCATTCTTTTCTTCTCATTCACCAACAACAACATACAATGGTGGGAGGTACGTCCATTAAGATGTTGTAATGGTATAACATCATATATCCTCCCATGACTGCGTCGACTGCGCTCAAGTGATTGCTTAATCTGTGTGACCTGATCTTCAATTGCCTTGTTTACCTTGGCCCATACAGAATCGAGAGAACCAGTTGAAGTTTCCAACCACCCCTTCAAAGATGAAAGTGCACTTTCCACTCTACAATTGGTGACATGCATTGCCGAAGTGAAGCACACCATTGGTCCAAAATTTCACAAATTTCTCCTTATGATTGTTTAACCAAGTGTCCTTCACATAAGAAATCACAGCAGGAAATGCTACATAAGATTCCTCTATTTTCCGAACCGCTCTATTATAATCATCCAATGTGGTGGCATTGAGAATTGGATTCCACCTTGTCAACCTGAAAATTTTTCCTTGATCTTTATTATTCGTTATTTTCTTAACTCTATGCTCTACATCTTTGTTAATATGCCATGTGCATAGTAAATGAGCAGTGTCAGGAAATATTTCCTGAATAGGCGACATCAAACCCAAATCACAATCGGTTATAATAGCTGTAGGCGATACATCACTACCAACCAGCAACTTTAACTTATCTATCACCCATGCATAGCTCACAACGCTCTCATCCTTCATAAAAGCATAACCGATCAAGAAATTCATGTTGCAAGGAGTAACACCAACGAGCTCCAAAAAAGGCATTTTGTATTTGTTTGTCTTGTAAGTTGAATCAATGCCAATGACCCACGGATACGTGCGTAAGAGCGCTAGAGACGTAGGATGTGCCATAAATACACGAGTCAAAACATTCGTATCCGGGTCAACCAAGCTCCAATGTGTATACTGCGACTCGATACTAAGTTCAAGGAAATATGTAACAGCTACTCGATCATCAGCATCTTCAAGTCTCAACCGATCCCTAAAGTTGTAAATATGTCTACGATTGGGATGATCATAAAGGAAACTGATTTCGTACAGCCGCTAAGATATTTTGTGGCTTCACTTTTGCATCGGTCAGGTCACGAACAAGTTGCTTAGCACCCGGACTAAGCTTGCTCATTTGTCAATTGCCTTCTTCATAGATAATTAGCTCATGGTTGTGTTTTCCATATGCATCGGGAACCAAGACAATCTGCCATCCTTCATCATCAGAAACTTTATAACCCTTGATCAAAAACTTGCAACCTCAATGTTGAGTTTTTGTCTTTGGTCGTTGAGCAACACTAAGATCTCTATTTTTCCCCCTATCTCTTGCACCACGATTGCATCTCTAATACAACCATCCGTTATGGTTGTAAGAAATCACAAGTTGAAATTTGAGTGTTAGTGCAATGTCTTTCGCCCATTGTGACAACTCTCGATACGTTGGGAATAATTGATAGGTCTGAAAATGTGGGTAATAATTTACCCCATCACCGCCAAAATCTTCAATTGGATCCTATAAGAAAGAAAAATACTAGGTTAATTAAAATTAAATTTAACTACAAATTAAATTAAATTCAATTGAAAACAAATATATATATATATATATATATATATATATATATATATATATATATATATATATATATATATATATATATATATATATATATATATATATATATATATATATATATTAAGCAAATTTAAACTACTAATTTTTTTTATTAAGCCATAAATTTACTAATTAAATTAAGTGTATTTTGTTATTTTTAATAATTATCAAAAATTAATAAATATAAATTACACGGATTGCTTAAAAAAAATATATATATATAAAGGATCCCGGTCGCATGCTATATGCGACTATACCAGTCGCGGCGTAGTCGCATATAGCATGCGACTACACCATAGTATAGTCGCATGCTATATGCGACTATACCACGGTATAGTCGCATGCTATATGCGACTACACCGTGGTATAATCGCATATAGCATGCGACTATACCGTGGTATAGTCGCATATAGCATGCGACCGGGCATATCGGAAATTGAAAAAAACAGTCCGACATATACCTGACTCGACGGCGTCGACGGTTCATCGTCCCCGCCAAGTGCCTCCGATATGAACGCCGACCGTCGTCGACTCATTTTATATCTCGTGGGTGGTCAAGGTAAAGTCGTGGTGTATGATGGTCAAGGTGGAGTCGTGGTGGTGGACCAGTCAAGGTGAGTGATAGTATGGGTGGTGGAGCTAATGGTGAAGGTGGAGCAAAGGCAAAGTTAGTAATGGTTGGATTGTTATGTAATTTTTAAAATTATAAGGGGCATGAAAGTCATTTAATAATATAACTTGAGTAATTTTATTGTGGCAAATAGCAATTCACATAAAAAACTCAACAAATCTTAAAGTTTAGGAAACAACTCTAAAATCTGTCAATATAGTTATATTTCTGATGACATCTAGGGCCTCAAAATCAAGTTTTGCCAGGTTCCACATAATTTTTAATATAAAAGAGAATATTATAAATTCAATTCAAAATTATAATGATATGAAATCATGATAAGACATCAATAATATAAAAGTATGAAGTATGTATAAATTAGATTAGAGATATCAATACAAAGTATTGAGCACAAACAATGCATTATAACATGAAATCAATCAATATACCATATACTAAAAGACACACCATGACACATGTCGTTTTGTAGTGTGCTCTTAGCTTTCTTTTTTTACTAAATTTTTTTTTGAAAACTTATTTTGGGCTTAAATTTCTAATAAAGTTAAAAACAATTAAGTAAAATGTAAATAGCCATAATGGTAGCAAAATAATTACAACAAGAATTTATGTATCAAATCAATCCTAGCAATAGTTTTTTTTTTTTCAACAATCTTATCTACTTTCTATGCTAGACTAAGGCTAAATTAAATTTATTATTTCTTATTTTAAAAAAAAATTGCATAAAGAATCAAATATGAAATATTTTTTCTAAAAAAAAAAGGATATATTTAAAGTAATCATAAAACTTATTGCATTAAAGTTTAACTGTACTCTAATGTTTTAATTTAAGAAAAATAGTATACATATATTCAATAATTTCTAAGTAAAAATTACAAACACTCTTTTAACGATAACTTTGATGACATAAAATATTGAGTATAATATTAAACTAATGATAAATTATGAAGATGCCCGTGCATGGCACGTGACCTAACCTAGTTAATTATCATATGCAGTGGTTGATAAAGGGGGTACGTAGAGGTAAAACTATAACCCCTCCTTCCCCAAAAAAAATGTTGACAAAAGAGTTCGCCTTTATGTAATAGGCAGTCACTTAGGTACTGTTATGTAGTTTGCCAAAACACCCAATCAGCACTACTTTTTATGTAAAATTCAAAACCATCGTCTTAGGTGATTTTTTAATATTTTATGCCAGAAGAGCCAGACTAGTACATTTTTTAAAATCAAAGAGAGCTATTGTTTCAAAAACATGTCTCTTAAGTGATAATGTTACAGAATATTAGCACTTTTTATCAAAGAGGCCTACTGCTACAAATACCAAGTCTCTTATAAATTTTTTCCCCTCACATATTTATTACTTAATTAAAAACTATAAGCCTTATTGTTGGAATATAGGGTGTATAGGTCACGCAAATATTAATTACAATAGTGAAGAGATTTATTAAGTAAAAACATAGTTAGGAAAAAATTATTACGCTCCACATATTACTTTGTATTTTGTAATTTGTTTTTTATTAAACGTAATTTCGTAACCCCGTTCCTCAAATCCTAGATCCGCCACTGTTCATATAGAGTATAATAAATTTAAAACGAACCTATAAATCAATATAGAGTAATAGAGTAAACGTTACAAAAGATAACTAAAACTAAATTATACTCCCTCCGTCCCCGATTGTTAGTCACTTATGTCATTTTTGGACACCCAAAATGTTAGTCACATTTGCTTTTTCCAAGTACAATTAATATAATTTTTTTTAACAAAAATCTCTAACATATGCAAAAATATTTGTTGAAATTTAACTTTCCAATGTAAATTTTACTATCCCAAGTACTTTAATTACTTTCTCTATAATGTACATTTACTTTTTCAATGTACTCTCTTTAATGCTCCTCAATTCCCGTTATTTTTCTTCAAAGTGACTATCAATCAAGGTTGGAGGGAATATTAAGTTATTGGAAATTAAACTTTGGTTACCACAAAATGATAAGGATAGCAAATCCCAAGTCAAAAATAATATCAGTTAATTATCTTTGACCCGTGATATTTTATCTGTAATTATATAGCTTGTTGTACATAATATTAGCTTGTCATGTTTGTTAATATTTGCTTCCTAATTCTAGCCGTACATTAGGATTTTATTATTGTCTAATCTTTTTGTTACCATTTGTAATAAAAAACTTTCATATGTGGCTGGCCATATGGTGTGGCCACCCAATTTTTTTTCACTTCTAACTTCAATTTACTACAATATTCCCTTATTTTCACTCTCCTACCTTTTTCATCTTCCTCAAGAGAAATCTAAACATCAATGGCGATCCGATCATTGAAAATGCTAGCTAGGAAATCTCTTCTTCCTTCGTTCCTTTACTCCTCTAAGGGGTTTTCTAAGCTCAACCAAGTTGTTGTAAACAACATGAGTGCGAACGTAGTTTGTCGGAAATGGCGCAACACAATTGAATAACTTTGTGATTATGTTGCCTTCTAATTCATCGCAGAAGATCGAGATGTATTCACCTCTGTGTGTGATGAGTGTCATTTATGGCACTCATAGGGTAGTGTTTTAGGATATTTTCACTATATTTTTCATGCTTTTCTTTTACCATTTTTGTCATTTCTCCTTTAGTTTCTCTATTTCTTCTTCCCTTATGTTTTACTTTCCTTTATATGATTTTCTTCGTGTTTTCCTTTTATATTGCTCTTTTTCTCTTCTATTTTATGTCTTTGGTTTCTCTTGTAGGTGCCTAAAGACTTAGCTTTGCAAAGGATTCAAGAGGAGCAAAAAGAGCCAAGAAAAGGAGTTTCAAGCCTCTTGGAGAGAGCTCGGATAGGGCGCTCCGCTTCTTCTCATGGCCGCGGGTGTGGATCCTAAGGGTCGCGGGCGTAGGCTAAAGTGCACCATTTTGGTTATTTTGGGCAGGAACTCTCCGTGCCCTAGCCGCGGGCGCGAAGATTTTGGAGAGGCCGCTCAAGATAGAGAGACCGCGGCCTCTTGCTTCGCCTGGAACTTGGCATCTGCCGCGCCCTAAGCCGCGGGTGTGGGTGGCAGTGCCCCGAGCGCGAGTTTTAGCCCAAATTTCCCGCGGATGTAGTTATGGGTTCCGTACCCATTTCTGCGCGCCCGCGGAGTCTTCTTGGAGAGGGAGCGGCCGATAAGTTTTTCATTTTTGTCTATATATACTTTTGTAAATCTCATTAAAGGAGAACTTTTAGATAATATTTCATTTGCTTAGTTTTTAGAGAGAGAAACTA
The DNA here is from genome assembly GCA_024500155.1 of Chenopodium formosanum. Taxonomy (NCBI): domain Eukaryota; kingdom Viridiplantae; phylum Streptophyta; class Magnoliopsida; order Caryophyllales; family Amaranthaceae; genus Chenopodium; species Chenopodium formosanum. Next base: position 25,665,165 of record CM044880.1, read on the forward strand.
GAGAGAAAGTAGAGATTGTAATCTTTGGATTTGATTTGTAATTCAACATTGTTTCTTCAATCAAGTTTGTGATTCTTCTTCATATCAATCAAAGTTTGTAAGATTTCTTTCCTTTGAATTTACTTTTATTGCAATTTACTTTTATGCTTGAATGTTTGGTTTGGATTTTTATTTAGCTTTTAGAATTTTTTTTATTGATTGTATTTCCTTTTGATTTAGCTTGAGATTAATATGTTTTTGATTGAATTTGTTTTGGCTTTTAATTTCACCATGATTAGTGAGTAGATTAGTTGCTAGGGATAAGGGGAAGCATGCTTGATTAATGATTTATGCTAGTTGATAATCCTTGATTGATTGAATTTTTGCAATTAAATTGGTTGACATAGTTGTGCATGTGATTAATTAGACTAGGAGTGATCAACCTATAAGATTAATTTAAATTGCATTGCAAATTCCAATGATACAAACAATTGATTTGGGAATTGCATTAATGGATTGAATTTTATTGTGATTCTTCTTGTTAATCATTCAAAGTGAACCCTAGTTTGGTTTATAGGAGATAACCTTTGAATTCCTTTGATTGCAACTAATGCTTGTCCCTTGCAATGTTTGAATCAATTGGGTGATCTATCAATTAGCATGATTGTTGAGCTAACATGTTGAACCTATATCCTTAGTGTTTAGCAATTTGATTGAATTGTCTTGATTCTTGTTATCTTAGTTACAAAACTTAACCACTGATAATTCTTCGATTTAGCTTAACATTAGACTATAGTAGAGCTTCGATTCATTCCTTTGAGTTCGACTCTTAGCCTGCCTCTATACTCGTATAAGATTTATTCAGCGTTTACAAATTTTGTTTAACCAAGGGAGAATAAGATGAAGACCTAATTCTAACCCTTGTCAAAATGGTGCCGTTGCCGGGGAATTGTCACCTTAATCCCTTTTATTTTTCCATTATCATAAAGTTTGGAACATTTTTCTCGTGATTTTTCGGGAAAATTCGGGTTTTTAAAGCATTTTCAACCTTACTTGGTGCTAAGTTTGTTTTTAGTGTTCTAGTGCTTCATTGAGACTTAAACTTTGGTACAATCCTAACCCTTGTTCTATTTTTGTGGATTTTTATTGATTTTATCCATTGATTTTAGTATACCTTGGTTTAGAATGCATATGATGTTTTTGAATGATTGTTTGTTGATTTTGAAACTGTTTTGACTGAATTGGGTTTACTTATAATACTGATTATTAATTGTGTTGGTGGTTGTTTGTATTTTGGTTGTTTTGTTGTTTGAAACAGGTACGTTGTAGTATTGGGGGTGTTGTGTAGTTATGTGGAGTATTGGTGGTGGAATTGGTATTGAGAAGTTGTTAGTGTGATTTCCTTTGCGCTATTTGGTGTTTTTGATTTGGTTATCATGGATTTGTTGAGAAAAGCCAAGAGTAGCAAGAAACGTTCCCATCAATCACCCGACCAATCTTCTCACGGCCAATCTTCTCAAATCCAACCTCCTCCTAATTCCTCTACTCAAGATACTAACCCACCTCCGCCTCTTCCACCTCTCAAATTCTACAATCGGTCTAAACAAGCTCTCATATATAATAAAATGAAATCTCGTAAGTTTAGACCGACTCGGAATTACTATCATGATGACATGTTAAAGTTAGGGATTGAATTCGACCTTGACATCCTCCACCATAACCTCCGTTTGACTGAGTTTGTTCGAATTGCTCCTAGAACTTAATTGGAACCCGCCATCAAATTTTTCTCAACATTTGAATTTAATCGGGTGGGGATTCAGATTATCTCATTTCATTCAAGCTGTTCAATGTCAAACACACTATAAACCTCTTTGAATTCATGAAGCTCTAGGGTTCAACCCTCATCTGGATATTCATGAGCCACTCCTTTTAAACCCGGCCACTTTCAATGAGGTTGCTTGGCGGAGAACCATTACTCATAAAAGAACTTTTGATTCCAAGAACTCAATTGCTAGTGAAATCATTCATCCGGCCCTTAGGATTCTTCATAGGGTCCTTGGTTATGCCGTATTCAAAGAGCAAAATCTTGGTAAGCTCTCAAGAGAAGATATCATGGTTCTATAGATGGCCACTGTAGACACCCAAATGTGTCTCCCCAAAACCAAACCCAGTGATGAGTACCTTTCACGTTGAATCATAATCGAATGAAGTGAAAGTGTGGAAAGTCTAGTGTTGCGGTTAGTTTTATTTCTTTTCTTTCTCTTTGATTTTGAAAAACCTATTTTAAGAAAATAACCAATCCAGTTTAGTTTATTCCATGAAAAGGTCCAATAATAGTGTAGATGGGTCAGGTTCGAAAAGAGCTTTCCAACGATATATTATAAGCCCAATTCGGATGAATAATGAGGAAGTTATGACCAAATTACTAAACTGAGCCCAGTTTGATCTTTATATGCGGCCCTATGATCTAGAGGAGGGCCTAATATCGATTTATCATTCCTAATGCAATTAGAAATGATTATAGTCTTCTAGATTCTTCTAGAGGGTTCTTTTGAATACTAATTTAATTAGCATTGATAAATTGACTTTAGTTGACTATTAAGAGTTTTAATCAGAATAAAAGAAGTGTTTTTAAGGAAAATATGATTTTACCCTCTCGTATGGTGAAATTTCATCAAAATACGAAAATGCATGGAAATTTATTTCCAGCGTCTGGCGCCAGACCTAGCATTTGACACTGCACTCCAGCGTTTGGCGACACGCGCGTGTTTGGCGACTACGGTCTTGTTTTATTCTTTTCGAAACTCTAATTCGGTTTTTATCATATCCGAATGATTTTCTCTATAAATAGCCTCCTAAAACCTCCGTTTTCCATCACCAACTTTTATCAAGGATCTCTTTATTACTCTCTCTCTCTCTCTCTATTTTAAACTAGCGTTTTGTATACCAAATTCCACATTCACAAGATTTAGAAACACCTAGCCAAATTCGAAGTTGACTTTGCCCTAGACGTGATAGGTTTTAATTTCTGAGGGTTTGGTCCCAAATCTTTATTTCAATAATTTAATTTATTTGTTTGATTTTATTATTTTCCTTGAAGTTACTAACGCTTTTTTTTTTTGTTATTAGAAAGAGATACGAGGCATCCAAGTGAGTGCTTTAATTGATTTATTGATGTTATGATATAGAAATCATGTTTGTATTCTTATTATGATTCCTAGTGTCATTTTAGGATGTTTTATTGCTTCCTAGTATCATGTTTAGGGTAATGACTATAATTTCTAATATCAAATATGTCGATTATGAATTCTATGATGCTTCCTATTTCTTTCCTAATAGCATGTTAGCATCATGTTAGGGTTAAACCTTTGATTTTTATTGTTTAGTGACATGCTAGGCTCTGTTATTAATCTTGTTAGTATCCTACCTAGGATCTTGCAATTATTATGCTTTAGCATGATTATGCTTATGATTGTTTTTATGATTATTATTATTATCATGATTATTATTATGTTGCTTGATATTATATTTATTTTTATTGCTTGATCACTCTTTTTATGCATGTTTAAAGGGAATTTGTACTTGTAATCACGCTTAATAAGATAATTAATAATCTTGTGTACGGTTAATGTGATTATAATTCAAGTGGTCGCCAATAATAGATTTTTTTGTGCATTAATATTAAACCAACATAGATAAACAGGCTTAGGGTTAACCTAATGATTGCATGTTAGTCAGAAAGCACACATGAATACGTTCAGAATAAAGTAGAGGCCTATTATTAAGGCAGGTTCAATCTCTTTTAGGTTGGATTTGTACCTTCATTCCCGAACTTCAAGTCATGGTTCTATACCTATTGGAGTTGACGGTCTCCTAGATCGTTAAGGGGTGTAACCTTCACCTCGTGAACGGTTTACAAGTTCCTAAAACTTGTTGGAGACTCTATTTAGTGTATGATCACATTGGGGTTCAAGTTTGGGGTAATGCTTGAAATATTCCATATAGTTTTTTGGCGACTCCACTAGGGAGGATTTCTATTTTAGTTCCTAAAATTTATTTTGGCAATGATTTAGATTGAGTGGATGAGACTCGAAAAGTTCTAAATATTTCATGTGCGTAATTTTGATTAACATTATTGTCATATGCATAAAAAAATATCTCATTGGTAAGACCATCCGTAATGAGTTAAAACATAGGATTTTTATACGTAGGAAATTTGAGGAATATCTTTCACAACTAAGACCGAAATAATGCTGCGCGAAACTGGAAAATTTTATCGAGTACAGAATGCTGTTGAGGCAGGTAGGAACTATCGAGTACAGAAAACAGAGTCTGCCGCCGAGGATTTGACTCTGGCGCCAGGAGACACTCCTGTCGCCAGGCGCCAGAGCCAAATTGCGGCGACGACCTTTATTCGCTGGCGCCAAGTTCTTCCAATATTGAGCCAGAAATATGCGTTCAATTTTAAACCAGTTTTTAGCATTGTTTGCTCGATGCTACTTTTTGATTGAGTTTTTATCACTTTTCTAAAACCCATGTGTTTCTACATATGGACATTACCCTCTGGGAATGCATGCTCCATCTACCTGATTGAACGCTCTTTGCAACAAAGGGTACATCCGAGAATGTTGAATTCACCAAACCATGGAAGCGAGTTTTTAACTCGCGCTATCCCATCCACTCGCGCCAACCCTTCAAAAGGTAAGGCTTCTGCGCGGTGCATCAGGACAAATAACCATGGACCCTCTTTGACTAACCCATATCCCCAAATTTAGGGAACTAGAGAGCCATGGTTTGGTTGCAAACTCATTGCATCATATTGTTCCTACTTGACTAATTGTGCATTATTTGATGTGCATACTCTATGTGTATTCCTAATCGTTTGTTTTACTAGTTTTTAAGACTAAATAAACTGATTAATGACTAAAAGGACTTTGCCTAATTAATTAAATAATTAATTTGAGTAACTAAAGTCTAATAATTTAATCAGAATTGACTTAGTACGACTTTAGGTATGCCCTGTAGAATAATAATGTCGAAAGCAGTCCCAGATCAATGTTCCAGCAATGGCGCCGAGCTTTGGACTGCAGCGCCACATTGTGTTGTGTAGCGCCTGGCGACAGCTCTGTCGTTTGGCGCTACACTCCAAAGTACGGCGGCGGTCCCGTTGCTTTGGCGACAGTTCGGTATGTTGCTCGAGTCATCACTATGTGTCTAATTAAAAAGTTTGCTAATCAATTCGATTATTTTGTTCATAATAATACTCTTAATAAGTCCTTAATTGAGTCTAGACACTAAGTCCCATGGTCTTACACAAGAGTCAAAGCATGTCACTTGCACTCACAATATAAATCACACACTAATATGTATGTACACCATGACCATGTCTTAGGATCATGCATGAGTCGGTTTTTTCCGTCATTTGAGTTGGCGGTACATTCTATTCCTAACTTCTTCATATCTCTCCATCTACATCATATTTCCATTTTCTACATGATTCCTCCATATCAAAACCTTTATTCCTTCCTACCTTCTTCCATCCTTGCATGTTGAATATAGTTTGAGTAAAATAATTAACAATGAATATCCCTAATTTCCCTTTCCATAGTACTTGGTCAAGAAAAGAAGGGTGATTAATAAAAAAAAAACATCTTCATTCAAGTTCAACTTTTTGATAAACAAGTGAGTCAGAAAAGAAAAAATAAGAAGATAATGGCAAGTGAAGAAGAAGTCAATGAACTCAAGAAGCAGTTGGCTAACGTGACTGAGACATTGAAGGCTTTAATCCTCAAAATCAATAACCCTATGAAGCAACAACAAATGGAGCTCATGCAAGAGAGCTTGAGCAAGATATCCAGTGATTATAAATTCCAGGGCATTATTTCACAAGGGGTCTTAGTGAACAAGGAGCTCCTTTCGCAGAAGATCAATGCCACTGACATCCCTAAATTCAAGGCAATAGATAATCCTTATCTACACTTAAGAGACTTTGAAACTATAATGAACATTAAGGGGATTGATAGGAAAGTCTTTCATTCCTTATTTTCCTTATCTCTTGAAATTGTTTGCCAACAATGGTTCTTCTCCCTTTACAAAGAGAAAACCTCTACCTGGGATTCGATGGTAAACGCTTTCATTGATGGGTACAAATGTAATATTCAAGTTGAAACCGATTATAAACAACTTGAGATGCTAAGACAAAAAGAGAATGAAGGATTTACTTCTTTCTTCAACAAGTGGAGGGAAACATCCGCTAAAATGATTGAGGTGCCCTCCGAAAAAGAATATTTGAGGGTGTTCATCAATAATTTACAAGAAAAGTATTCAAAGCACTTAAAATATAAACACAATTTGAATACTTTCAAAGGCGTCTATGACATAGGAATCGTGATCAAAGATAACCTCGCGAAGCAAAAAGCTACTAATAATAGTAATCACAGTGGCTGGAAAAGAAAGAAGAACGACAATACTCCTTCTTCCGAAAACGCCCACTCTAGTAACAATTTTAGTACCTTTGATCTCAGTGAAGTTTTTGCCATGGATAACCAAGGATCTAAGAAGAAACTAAGGAAAGACTTCACCCCCATTGGGATGAGCTACGATACTACCTTCGATCGACTCTATGCTAAGGGACTCATTACTCCCATTGGACCTATTCAAGATCCCGCGCCTCTAAAGAGATTGCATAGTTGGAATCCATATGCACATTGCAAATATCATCAAGGAAGGGGTCATACCACTGAGAGTTGTTGGACGCTAAATGAGGCTATCCAACATTTGATTGATAATAACAAGCTTCCGATGCCGCCAACTAACAATAAGACGAGTGATGATGAAGCAAACGACACAAGACAAAGGCGAGCTTCAACAACAAGATTTCGTGACTTTTTTTTTTCTATTTTTATTTATCTTTTCCCAATAAGTCTAGCATAAGCACTTTCTATTTTCCCTAGATTTACTTTGTAAGGCTTTTCTTTTTTCCTTTTTAATAAAAATGAACATTTATTTCCTTGCATATGATCATTGCACTACATCACTTACTTAAAAAAAATAATAAAAAAAAATAAAAAAAAACATTGTCGAACTAAGCATAAGATATACCAATGATTTGAGGCACCCCTAGTAGCCACATCATATTACCTTTCACCCTTCAAATATACAATCCTTTTTTGATAAACCACTTTGAGCCTCGTCTAACGATAGACCCTTCATTTTTCAGCCAATATCTACCTAACTTTGGGATGGGATGGTGTGCAACTTATGCAATTTTCAATTTCATAAAAATCTTGAGTTACTTCAAAAAAATTAAAATAGCAAAACAATAAGCAAAAAAATAAATAAAAGTGTACATAAGGGTAAGTGTTCCAATGTCTTTGATATGAACACGTCTCAGATTGCGTCTCGTATTGAGTGCTCGGTACCGTGCCTGAGAAACATGAATTCCATGTGAGTGATAAACCGCATGATCAGGATTGCCCACACTTATTAAAATAAAATAAATATAGCAAAAAAAAGAGCTAAAAAAGAGTGAGAAAACTCAAGCATGAAAATACAAATATTTAAAAGCAAAGTTGCACACCTTGGGGGCTTATCTAGGGTCTTGAGCCTTTTATCCCCTTCTTCTTCAACCTTTCGCCTAACCACATTACAACCCTTAAAAAAGACCTTTTTGAGGTATACACATACTTGTGCGAGGTTCGGCTAGAGCTACGTTCGACCTGATTCCTAACGGACACGTAGGCAACCTCACATCGAGGTGCTGCTGTAATAAAAATGCATTCACATTCACACATCATGACCATGTCAAGGGATCTCCTATGATCATCCCTATCTACTTAGAGCTAGACTTGGGGGGCTTGATCCCTACATCATTAGCTTACCTAGCCAAAGAGTCACCATTATTTGACTCTTCAAAAAATAATATCTATTTCCACACACTTAGCCCTTGCAGCCTAACTTTAGTGTCACTATCATACACTGCACACATACATGACCAAATATAGTCCTTCCCTTAGGAACCCTTTGTCATGAAATCTTAGCATAATGTTGAAGCACACCTCGTCATATCAAGATCAATCATCATTACATCACAAAGTATGAAGTGCTTAGCCTCCGTGCCTAAGTTACCCAAATGCTTTCATCATTGAATCAACAATTGAATTAGCCTAGGATGGATTAATCCTTGCACAACATTTGACTAAGCTCATTCAACATGCACCTTCAAAAAACTTCGCTTCTTTTTTTTTTTTTGCGTCTTTCTTTTTCGGGAGAAAGTCGGTACCCTTCACAAAAAATGACGGAAAATTTTTGATTTTTTGCATTTTTGAGTAGCACGATCACATTACAATGCACACACGAGTCATGTACACATTGAGTCATATCGTGTTATCTGAGTCAACACTATGCACACACGAGTCATACAAAGTGAGTCATCATGGAGTCAAGTTTATACCTTGAGTCATGTCAAGTCAATGAGTCAAGCAACACTAAGCCTTAGGTCAACCCTAAGATAATTAAAGAGATGAGCAGAGTCCTATAGTAAAAAATATAAATGCAGGTGCATCCCAGCAAGCAAGAACATTCTCGAATGTTTTCGAAAAAAACCGCGAATACGCCGCATGAGACACTTCCAAGATGAGAAGAGTTTGAGCAAATTTACATGATTTAGTAAATTGGAGATGAAGGGCTTTAATTTAGAAAAGATTTGAGCAGATTTGGTTGAAAGGAAACGACCAAGTTCAAAGTTCGGAGCAAAATCGAGCAGCAGCAGCAGCATGGGCAAAATAGGGAAGATCCGACTCCAGCGCCAAATGACAAGGCCGTCGCCCGGCGAAAACAACTGTCACCTAACGATAGAAGAAAAGTGCGACGCCAGAATCTTCCTGCAGGCGCTGGTGCGGCAACACAATGCGCGGCCCCCATATTGGATTATGCGGACCTCTTATAGCAATTTTGGGTTCCTTGGTACACCAGTTAGCCCGTATAAGCAATTTGACATGGTTAAGTAGTTGGCTTGATTACAATCACATAAAGTGATCGACTTAATAAAAGATTGTCTCACTTAGCTTAAAGAACTTAAACATTTGCTCACAGCAAAGGCACCGACATAATGGTTCACAAACAGTAAAATCATCGACATAATGGTTCACAAAGAATTCCTAAGATGAAAGATTTTCACAAATCAATTTAAAGCCTTTAAGAATCGCAAATATGGTTCTTGAAAAAGATTTTCCAAAGATGGAAAGGTTGATTTAAAGATTTAAGATGACGAAGCTTTCAACAGGGGGGCTTTAAGATTAAAAAAAAGTCTCTCGCTTGGATTTGAGAAGGACGGTTTGAGATGAAGTGACCTTCGATAGCTTTCACTATGATTGAGGAGGTTATTATTTGATTTAAGAAAAGAACAATTCAAGATGAAGGGGTCTTTGATAGCTTCCGCTAAAATTGTGGAGATTATCACTAAGATTTGAGAAGAAAGCACGAGATGGGCGGTCTTCGACAGCATTCGCTACGATTGTGGAGGTTGTCACCAAGATTTGAGAAGATAGCACGAGATGGGCGGTCTTTGACGACATTCGCTAAGATTATGGAGGTTGTCACCAAGATTTGAGAAGATAACACGGGATGGGCGGTCTTCGACGACATTTGCTAAGATTATGGAGGTAGTAACCAAGATTTGAGAAGATAGCACGAGATGCGCGGTCTTCAACGGCATTCGATAATATTGTGAAGGTTTTCACCGAGATTTGAGAAGAGTGGCTCGTGATGAGGTTGTCTTCGGCGACTTTTGCTATGATTGAGAAGGTTGTCACTATGATTCCAGAAAAAAGCCTTAAGATGTAGCAACATTGATCAATGGCGTTCCCTAACTTGTGGAAGGTTGTCACAACGACAAATGAAGCAACAAATCGGTTACCATAGAGACGTGTGCTCAATGGTGCAATATACGAGTTTCTTAACTCTCTTATCCGTTTCACTAACGCTAGTTTGCAGGTATCGGCGTTACAAGAGTGATTTAGCATCACAAAGCGTTCTAAATCATTCTCTGTCCCTATCGCTACTTTGACTTTTGTTTTCAAAACTTGCGTTTTTCCAAACTCAGTCATAGTGGGGGCTTTTGTAGACACCCAAATATGTCTCCCCAAAACCAAACCCAGTGATTAGTACCTTTCACGTCGAATCATAATCGAATGAAGTGAAAGTGTGAAAAATCTAGTGTTACGGTTGGTTTTATTTCTTTTCTTTCTCTCTGATTTTAAAAAACCTATTCCAAGAAAACAGCCAATACACTTTAGTTTGGTCCGTGACAAGGGTCCAATAACAGTGTAGTTGGGTGGGGTTTGAAAATAGCTTTCCAATGATGTATTATAAGCGCAATTACGATGAATAATGAGGAAGGTATGGCCAAATTACTAAACTGGGCCTGGTTTGATCTTTATATGCTGCCCAATGATCTAGAGGAGGGCCTAATATCGATTTATCATTCCTAATGCAATACGAATTGATTATAGTCTTCTAGATTCTTCTAGAAGATTCTTTTGATTTCTAATTTAATTAGAATTGATAAATTGACTTTAGTTGACTATTACAAGTATTAATCAGAATAAAAGAAGTGTTTTTAAGGAAAATACGATTTTACCCTCTCATACAGTGAACTTTTATCAAAATAAGAAAACGTGTGGAAATTAATTTCCAGCGTCTAGCGACAAGACCAGCGTCTGGCGACAAACCTGGCGTCAGGCGCCAGACCTAGCGTTTGGCACTGCACTCCAGCGTTTGGCGACACCCACGTGTTTGGCGATAGCGGTCGTGTTTTATTCTTTTTGAAACTCTGATTCGTTTTTTATCATATCCGGCTGATTTTCTCTTTAAATAGCTTCCTAAAACCTCCGTTTTCCATGACCAACTCTCATCAAGATTCTCTTGATTACTCTCTCTCTCTCTCTTTTCTAAACTAGCCTTTTGCATACAGAATTCCGCATTCACTAAATCTAGAAACACCTAGCCAAGTTCAAAGTTGCCTTCGCCCTAGACGTGAAAGGTTTTAATTTATGAGGGTTTGGTACCAAATCTCTATTTCAATTATTTAATTTAATTGTTTGATTTTATTATTTTTCTTGATGTTACTAACGCGTGTATTTTGCTATTAGAAAGAGATACGAGGCATCCAAGTAAGTGCTTTAATTGATTTATTGATTTTATGATATAGAAATCATGTTTAGATTGTTATTATGACTCCTTGTGTCATGTTAGGATGTTTTATTGTTTCCTAGTATCATGTTTAGGGTAATCACTATAATTTCTAATATCAAATATGTCAATTATGATTTCTATGATGCTTTCTATTTCTTTCTTATTAGCATGTTAGCATCATGTTAGGGTTAAAGCTTTGATTTTTATTGATTAGTGACATGCTAGTGTTTGTTATTAATCTTGTTAGTATCATGCCAAGGATCTTGCTATTATTATGCTTTAACATGATTATGCTTATGATTGTTTTTAAGATTATTATTGTTATCATGATTATTATTATGTTGCTTGATATTATATTTATTGTTATTGCTTGATCACGCCTTTTATTCATGTTTAAAGGGAATTTGTACTTGTAATCACGCTTATTAAGATAATTAATAATCTTTTTTAGGGTTAATGTGATTATAATTCAAGTGATTGCCAATAATAGATTTGTTTGTGCATTAATATTCAACCAACATAGATAAATAGGTTTAGGGATAACCTAATGATTGCATGTTAGTTAGAAAGCGCACATGACTATGATCAGAATAAAGTAGAGGCCTATTATTAGGGCAGGTTCAATCTCTTTTTAGGTTGGATTTGTACCTTCATCTCCGATTTTTCAGTCATGGTTTCTAACCTATTGGAGTTGACGATATCCTGGATCGTTAAGGGGTGTAACCTTCACCTCATGAACGGTTTACAAGTTCCTAAAACTTGTTGGGGACTCTTTTGCTATATCTTCTTTCCCTTTGGACGCCACCGTACTTTAGTGTGTGATCACACTGGGGTTCAAGTTTGGGGTAATGCTTGAAATATTCCCTACAGCCACCAAACCGTATCTTGGGCCATGGGTTAATTTTTGATACATTTTCACGGAGTGTTGCCGGCAGATTATTGGTGGGGTTAAAACCGGTGAAATTCATTGTAGAGGGATATTGACGAGGTTGATAAATAATTTCAAGCAAGACGGGTTCTTGAAGTCTTGCAATCTGGTTGGAGGAAGTGAAGACACGTTACTAAATTTGAAGAACCTTGGCACTCTTCTCTTCATTACTAGTACAAGGAACGCCGATATTTATTCTTGGCTAGTGAGAAAATGATCACCATTGCTTGCTCCCAAACTCAGCCGCCACATCTATTAACCGGGAGGCTAGGAATGTTTGGATTCTTCCTAAGGATGCGGGGCAATTAGTGGTGGATATGGAGGAGGATGAGGGTGTCAATGATGATGATGATGATGATGGTGATGGTGATGAACAACAACAACAACAACAACAACAACATCGAGGTAGACGACAACATCGACAACACAAGACTACCAACAAGATCCATACCTTAGGGAAATGACGGCAATGCGAGAACAAATGGAGCGCATGCAATTAAGCATGCAAGGTATGTTTGGCGGTAACAAATACTTATCTTTTCAAACTAGCTCCCTATACGTTGCTAGTGTACGTAGGGGGAAGGTCACTCCTCCAGTTAACTACCCTTATGAGCCAGCCCGACTAGGGCCCGTGCCATCTTGTGGTGGCGAGAACCTCCCGACGTACCGTTATTGGCAAGGGATCTCAAACCCCGATGTGCCTAGGTGTGACTTCCCTGACGAATCCGATCATTATGACTACCTGGTTTTGGGGGTGAGTGACTATAGGGGTAATCCCAACTACCCCTATGTTCACCCTACTCACCCTGAGCTTTGCATCCAACCCGAGCCTTATGATCAATTGTCCGCATCTCAAGTCGAACTTTTTAAAGGTCATTATGGGTGGCCAACCGGTTACACCAGTGGTTGGGATCCCTATGGCCCCCCATCGGGTTTCTCTTATGATGGGTATGCGGGCGATAGTGGTTCGAGGATATTTGCTTTGTAACACCTAGCGTGTTTGGGGTCATTGGCGTTGTTGCCGAATGACCACTTGTTTCACGATGGGTACTACTTGTAATTGCTTGCATTCTTGCGCCTCTATCTCTTTCTTTTGATTTTTAGTTCTTTTCCTTCTTTAAAATACTGATAAAACATTTTTGAGGCTATTATTTTTCTTTTTTGCTTGTTTAGCTCTTTTCTTTGGACATTCTACATCTTAAAATTTTGCCTTTGCATGTATGCTTTCCTATGTTCAATTAGTGTGCATGTTTTGATAATATTTACGGATGACTCTAGGATAGGGTGTGATAAGGTAGCGGTTTAGCCTTTTGGGGCCTTGAAGCCGGATTCTTTTGGGTTTGTGGTAAGACGGAGGTTCTTCCTTTGGTTGATTGGACACCTTTAGTGAGTTTTTGCTACATCCATGTGAGGTTCATTAATTTTCAAGCCTTCAACATTTCTTTGCATGAGAGGCATGGATCCTTGACTATTGCGTACCTAATCTAGAATCTTGACTCATAATTCTCGAACTCGAGGCCGAACAAACTAGGGAGGACAAAGGCATCTTTTCGGGGTTGTAATTTTTCATTTCTAGAGTTTTTTTTATTTCTTTTTAGTTCATTAGGTTTACATTTGCCATCTTGCTAACCATTTAAGCCTTTTCCCTTTTTTCAAGCCACATGTTTAGTTTTTAAGCCTTTTGTTTCATTTTTGTTTCCATTATGTTTTTTTGTGAAGCAATTGATCATTATTGTTGAAGTTTGTGGTGAAGAAGTTTGGGTATTTGGTTCTCTTGAAAGCAAGTTTATGTTGTGATATTTGTGTGAATAATGGCAAGTGAATAAAGTAAAAGTCGTCCAAAGTAAAACAAAAGGCAAGGACAATGCAATTGCATATTTGTAAAAGTCGTCCTAAGTTTAAGAGGCATAGACATTTGTTTTGATATAAATGAAATTCAAAAATAGAACTAAATAAAAAGAAAATGAGAAAATCCAAAAATATTTTGATGTAATTTCTTTTCCCTTTTCAAGCATTGAGGACAATGCTTCCTTTTAGCTTAGGGGAGAAGCGTTTATGATTTTTGTATATATGCTTATGTATATAGCTTTGAATAATCTTGGGGGTGTTAGTTTGTTTTTGTTTGGTGACTACTTGATTGTGATTCTAAGAAAGAACCCGTTCTTTGCTTCATTTTAGGGATACCACCAAATTTTTAAATTTTAGCCTACCCCTAACCTTTTTCCCTTACGTTACAACCTTTAGGAAAGTCCTTTCCACCTAGTGGTTGAGTCATATACTAAGGGAGGGCATAATGAGTTAAAGCCTAAGGAAAAGGGATGCAAGGTCAAGATGTCAAGAAACCCTAAAATTCTACTCATCTTCCAGTTCCTTCGAGGAACCATAGGGACGCTCACTAAGGGAAGATTTGAAACCATAGGGAGAACGCATTTGTTAAAGTACTTGTCAACAGCTATTTGTTTGAACTTTTGTTTTAATTTCTTTTCTTTTTAAATGATTTTGCCGCATTTTATTTCAAAAGAGTTGTGGGTTAAACTCTTAGGAAACCCTTACGAGACCTCACTCGTCCTCATAGGCGACTTTGGGGTTTAAAGGGTTGTTGTAGCTAAAAACAACCGTGATTCCTACGATAGTGAGTCTTAGTGTATATTCTTCTTCTCTCTCTTTTATTGCTTAAATAAATTCTCCTTATTCCTTTTTAGCCTTTATTTTGCCCGGGACGAGAAAAAGTCTAGCTTAAAGGAATTTGATGAGTGTCATTTATGACACTCAAAGGGTAGTATTTTAGGATATTTTCACTATATTTTTCATGCTTTTCTTTTACCATTTTGGTCATTTCACCTTTAGTTTCTCTATTTCTTCTTCCTTCATATTTTACTCTCCTTTATGTGCTTTTCTTCGTGTTTTTCTTTTATATTGCTCTTTTTCTCTTTTATTTTCTCTCTTTAGTTTTTCTTCTAGGTGCCTAAAGTCTTAGCTTTGCAAAGGATTTAAGAGGAGCAAAAAGAGCCAAGCAAAGGATTTTCAAGCCTCTTGGAGAGGGTTTGGAGAGGGCGCTCCGCTTCTTTTCATGGCCGCGGGCGCGGGCTAAAGTGCACAGTTTTGGTGATTTTGGGCAGGAACTCTTCGCGCCTTAGCCGCAGGCGCAGAGATTTTGGAGAGGCCGCTCTAGATAGAGAGACTGCGGCCCTCTGCTTTTCCTGGAACAGGGCATCTTTTTGCCCTGAGCCGCGGGCGCGGGCTACAGTACCCGTGGGCGCGGGTTTTTGCCTAGATTGCCAACGGAGTTAGGTATGGGTTCCGTACCCATTTTTGCGCGCCCGCAGAGTCTTCTTGTAGGGGCGCGACCGATCAGTTTTTTTTATTTGTCTATATATACTCTTGTAAATCCTTTTAAAGGAGAACTTTTAGATAATATTTCATTTTCTTAGTTTTTAGAGAGAGAAACTAGAGGGAAGTTAGAGAGAAAGTAGAGATTGTAATCTTTGGATTTGATTTGTAATTCGGCATTGTTTCTTCAATCAATTTTGTGATTCTTCTTCATATCTATCAAAGTTTGTATTATTTCTTTACTTTGAATTTACTTTTATTGCAATTTATTTTTATGCTTGAATGTTTGGTTTGGATTTTGATTTAGCTTTGAGAATTTGTTGATTGATTGTACTTCCTTTTGATTTAGCTTGAGATGAATATGGTTGTGATTGAATTTATTTTGGCTTTCAATTTCACCATGATTAGTGAGTAGATTAGTTGCTAGGGAGAAGGGGAAGCATGCTTGATTGATGATTTATGCTAGTTAATGATCCTTGATTGATTGAATTTTTGCAATTAAATTGGTTGACATAGTTGTGCATGTGATTAATTAGACTAGGAGTGATCAACCTATAAGATTAATCTAGATTGCATTGCAAATTCCAATGACAAGAACAGTTGATTTGGGAATTGCTTAAATTGATTGAATTTGATTGTGATTCTCCTTGTTAATCATTCATAGTGAACTCTAGTTTGCTTTATAGGAAATAACCTATTCTTCGATTTAGCTTAACATTAGACTATACCATAGCTTCGATTCATTCCTTTGGGTTCGACCCTTAGCTTGCCTCTATACTCGTATAAGGTTTGTTAAGCGTTTACAAATTTAGTTTAACCAAGGGAGAATTAGATGATAACCTAGTTCCAACCCTTGTCAGTGTGTATTGCTCGTGGTCTCCTCTAGATCTTGTCAAATGTAATCCTTCGGAGTATGCAAGTACTCTATCATTAATTTTGTTAAGATTTATGACTGATAATTGTTGGTCTAAAATGCTGGAGTATATTTGTCAATGGAGTATAACGTTTTTTTTGTTTTTTTATTTTGGTTGGAATTGTTTAGTTTTTTATTTGGTTGGATTTGTGATTGATTGTTTTGGATCAAAAATTTTGGATGGATTTTTTTTTTAATATGTCACTTAACTCTTAGAAATTCGAATGAGAGAATTGATGATGAATCATAGAGTTTCTTAGGGGTTACATAATTGAGTTACATGATCAGTTATGAGTTACTTGATAAAAGGTTACATGGTTAGAGGTTACTCGATAAGGGGTTACTAGTTCGATAACTTCTGTAAAATCGCCAAATCTCCCTCTATGGAAATACTAGTATAATACATAAAAATATACCGTAGAAATAGAGTTAGGCGTAATATCACTACGTGATTATCCAAGGCTACTCAAACTTACTAAACAAAACCAATACTTTCCAGCAGAAAACTTCAATATTATTCTTTTAATAATAATAGTAACCATTGTCATGAGTAATTAAAAATAAGACACAAGACCAATAGTTCCTAATCAAGGTGAAGCCATTCCTGGGACTCCATATGCTCAATTATTGACTCCACATAATATTAGTCAACACTACTTACCATTAAGGTAAACAGGGCAAACCAAAACAAAACAAGAAATACGGATTAGCAAAATATGCTAAGTACAATAAGTGCAAGATAATTAACTCAATTTATTAGCAAACATGCTTTTGAAATCAATTCCATCGTCTTCAATAATTTAACCATAATTCCAACTTTAAAATTCCAAAACCAATATCAATAATCAATATTCAATTTTTAGGAGATAATTAAAAATACAATTTACTAAAATAATTTCCCCCAAAATAATACAAGAGGGCCAAAAATCTTGAGGTTTCCATAGCTTAGATTTTCGGATTCCCTTAGTAGTATTTAGGAAGATTTTTGCTCAGTTTAAGGAATAAAAATAATTGTGTAAATAATATAGAATAATTAATTAATTAAGTACCAGTTATTCACCAATAATTAACTAAGAAAATCAGATTTTCTATACCTAAAAAATCCGAAATCCCTAGCTAAATAAAAGGGAGTTAGCAGCCATCTAATATAATTAATAAATTATAATTTTGCTTTAATTAAAATACCCGAAATATATAAATAATCCGGTTTTAAAATAAGATAAATGAATAATAAATCACATCCAAATAATAATTAGATTTAAAAATACTTTTAACGCCAAAATTCAAATATCATTTTGTCTCCAAATAATAAATTTACTAAATACCCTTTTATAAAATAATTCCTAATTAATTTCGGAAAAATTGTGGAAAATAATACAACCTTTAGGCGGTTCTTTTTTAATAATACAACCTTTTGATTAAGTCTTAATAATATAACCTTTGGGGGGTGTTGATTTTAAATAAGACATAACCGGATGCAACCGGAAAAACAAGTTACCACTGCCACATGTCATTATATGACTAGCTTAAATAATTTTTTTTATTTTTTTATTTTTATTTTCTTTCCCCTTCCCTAAACACTAATAAACCACCATTGCTTCACCCTCTCTTTCCAACCCCACCACCACTGTACCACTGCCAACCCCGCTGCCAATCCCCACAACCAGAATCGACCCTTCCCTTTCCCGACCACCCCGCTGCCAACCCCCACAACAAGGCCATAACTCCCACGTAACCAACCATTAAACAGTTCGCGACCACCGCAGCCACCATTCCTACTTTCCCAACCACCACAACAAACCACTCCACCGTTCTTGACCACCACAGCCCCCATTCCACCTTTCCTGACCACCGCAACAAACCAAGATTACCAAAAACTCCCACACAGTACACCGACCTCACGAACCCAGCAATCATTGCTACTCCACCCTTCTTATGGCACCCGCATCACCAAGTCCCTAATTACGCACAAAATTACAACCAACACCACTAATTACCCCCAATTATCGCCAATTAGCCATCCCCATTCAGCAATTTGCCACCAATTTTAAACATTTTCACCCTCCGCCATTGATTTGTTGAGATTTGTGATTGATGGTGATGTCGGGGCGCGAGCATGATGTGTGAAGAAGAGAGTAGGTTCGAAAATGGTGCCGGTGGTCGGAGATTAAGGATGGGCGAAAAGGTAGCTAGGCTCGGGGTGGGGGAGGTGGGCTTGTCACCGGCGACTAGCGGGGGAGGGGCTGGACCGGCAGGGGGGTTTTATTATAATTTTTTTTAAATCAATTTTTTTTAAAAAAAAAATCAAATTTTAATGTTTAGACAAATTACATAACAACATGTGTTAAAGGTGACTTTTTTACCAGGTTACAAGTGTTTTGTCTTGTTTAAAATCAACACCCCCAAAGGTTATATTATTTAGACTTAATCGAAAGGTTGTATTATTCAAAAAGAACCGCCTAAAGTTTGTATTATTTTCCCCAATATACTTAGAAAATACACCCCTTAAAATAAGTTTCGACCTGAAACATAGCCAAAAGAAACGAAAATCATTTTGAAATTATTGGTTCATAAACATCCTAACTTGACTCAAGACTCCAACCAAACTCAAGCAAGACTCGAAATCACTCAAAAATGACACGAAAAGTAGACGCGCGAAGCTCTATCGCCCTCTACCCCCTAAAAGGAGTTATGCCCCCGTAACTCGAACACTAACCTTACATAAGCAGCTTTGGGTAACATTTCTTTACGTCAGCCTTGGCATCCCATGTAGCCTCCTTAGATTTTTGATTTGACCACAACACTTTTACAATATTCGGTCCTATGTACTTTGTGCTGAGTTTCCCCTTCTTTTTGAAACTCATCACACCTTTCATGGGTGAAATCTTCAAAAAAACCTTCTCTCCTTCTTCATATTCCTCTTCCCTACTTTTCTAATTAGCATAACTTTTCTATCGATCATGGGCTGCTTTAATTGTTTCTTGGATCAGCTTGACCTGTTTCACCATATCTTCAATCATTTTTGGCCCAAGAATTATAGTCTCACTCATATCATTCCAACACACTGGGCTTCTACACTTTCCACCACACAATGCTTTAAACGTTTCCATTCCAATGCTCGCATGGTAACTATTATTGTAAGAGAACTCTATCAAATCCAAGTGGTCCTCCCAAGACCCTTGATACTCCATCACACAAGCTCTCAACATGTCCTCCAATGTCTAAATCATTATTTCCGTTTGACCTTTTGTAAACTTTTCCAAAAGCCAGACAAAAATCTTGATCCGAAATGATATCCGTGGGTTTCCCTAAAGGATTTATGTCTTTGTCTTGTGCAATTACTAGATATATAAATGGATCAAATTATGGAGATAATAAAGTTCGTACATTTGGGTCGTCGTTTTATCATAGCTAGAGAGACTAATGATCTTTGGGCTAGTAAAATAGGCCAAAGCCCAATTGAACGGATCCTATAGGGTCACACAAAAGGCTTAGATTGAGCTTTAGAGGACGAGGCCCATCATGGCCCTTATCACTCTAGGTGGCTGGCCGTGGGAGGAATACGGAGGGTTTCTTGGGCTTCGTGCCCTAGTCTAATTATAAATAGATTATAAATAGACTAGGTGCCTAGGGTTTGAAGTAAGTAGTATTGCAATTTAGTGATCAGTTTGATCAAACACTAATTAGCAAACACGAGAACGAAGCCCTCTCAAACTCCTCTCTTTCTCACGGCTTTCTCCTCCTCTTCGGCGCCGGTGGTTGTTCGTGGTGGTGGTGGTTCTTGCGGTATTTGGTTGTCTATAAAGGTGGTGATCGTGGTTTTCCTCAATCACTCGACCAATCTAGTATTGGTGGACGGCTCGTTCAAATCTCGTGGACTAAGTAGAGGACCAACGCTTGGGGCTCTATTCTCTCCTTAATTTGCCTATCAAATTGCTGTGTGGAATTCACACTTTAAAGGTATGATTATGTATCTTGCGTGTTATGCATGCGATCTAGGGATTAGGTGCTTGATTGAATATGATTCATGATTTTCCGCTTTATAGTACCTAGAAATTCCTATAGTGGTATCAGTTAGTCTCTTGTATGGACACACTTGATCATAATAATACGATTATTTGATGTCCATGTTAATTTTATAATCAATTAAGAGGGAGGAATTAATATAATTATTGTTCAATTATTATATTTAATGTGATTAAACTTTTAGAATCGATTAAATGTTATTTAATTATGCTCAAATAGACATTAAGAGAACCGAATTTAGCCCCTGAGCATTCGCAAATTTTGAACCCTAGAACCCTAGTTTCGAATTTTAAAAAAACCCTACCCCTAATTTTTGAATTTTCGAAATTAATAGCCCTAAAATATGATTTTTTGCTTAATTTTGATTTTATTCGATTTGTTTAATGACCAATAATTTAATCGGATTGATTTATGCGTAAAAAGCTTTTATGTATGATCATCGATTTATTTTTAGGAATTAGAATTAAATTGGGATTAATTTTATGATGAACTCTAATATTAATATTGAATGATGATTAAATTTTAAAATTTTGACCAATTTAATTTAATTATAATAAAAGTTATTTTAATTAGTTTAAAAACCAAAGAAAAAAAATTAATTATTTTATTTTAAAAATATTTCAAGATAAATATGTTTTATTTTTGGACAAAATAAAATATTTTGAAAATATGATATTTTATTTTGGATAAAATCTTTTGTTTGGGATGAAATCAGATCTTTCAAAAGTTGTTATATGTGATATTATCCATATTTAAAGTAGTTAAATTGGTAATCATCTATAATTAAATTGTTAATTTTAGATACGATTGATTAGGATATTCTGAGCATATTCCAAAAGGATAAAAATTGATTTAAATAATGTGATTATCCAATAATTAGATTAGGATATAATTGATTTTAAATTTATTTGATTGGCTAATAATTATGACATAATCTCCTATGTTTGTTAGGATAATCATAAAAGATTAAATATGATTTATCTTTCTAGATTAAAATAAGATTTTATTTTACCTCATGCCTAAATTAAAATATATGATATTTTATAGAGTGTCATGAATAATATATTATTGTTGGGAATATTTCAAGCCATCCCACACTAGAGCTCTACTATGATCATACATTTAAGCATGATGGCGTCCAAATGGAAGTAAGGTAGAGTAAAAGAGTCGCCAACAAGTTTTAGGAACTTGTAAACCGTTCACAGGGTAAAGGTTACACCCCTTAACGATCCAGAAAAGCGTTAACTCCAATAGGTCTAGAATCAAGACTGGAAGTACGGGGATGAAGGTATAAATCCAACCTAAAATGACTAAATTTGCCCTAATAATAGGCCTCTACTTTACTCGCATTCATGCGCGCTTTCTGACTAATATGTAATCAATAGATTTACCCTAAACCTGATTAATCTATGTTGGTTAAATTTTAATGCGCAAATAAATCTATTGTTGGCGATCACTTGAATTATAATCATATTAACCCTAAACAAGGTTATTAATCATCTTATTATGCGTGATTACAAGTACAAATTTCCTTTAAACATGCTTATAAGGTTTGATCAAACAATAACAATAATAAACATCAAGGAACATAATAAAAATCATCATCATAATAATAACAATCATAATCATGATAAATCATAATAACAATAGTAAGATCCTAGGCATGATACTAACAAGATTAATAACAAACCCTACCATGTCACTAAAAATAAATGATCAAAACTTTAGTCCTAACATGATACTAACATGATATTAGGAAAGAAAATAGGAAGCGTTCTTTTAATCATACTTGATATTAGAAAATTAATGAATCCTAAACATGATACTACGAAACAATAAAACATCCTAAGCATGAATCTAGGATTCAATAAAACAATCTAAGCATGATTTCTTTATAAAAAATCAATACAACAATTAAAGTACTTACATCAATGCCTCGTACCTCTTTATAATAACAAAATACACGCGTTAGTAAATTCAAGGAAAATAATAAATCAAACAATTAAATTAATTAATTGAAATAGAGATTAGGGACCAAACCCTTAGAAATATCAAACCTTTCACGTCTACGGCAAAAGCAACTTCGAACTTGGCTAGGTGTTTCTAAAGCTAATGTATGAGGAATTTTGAGAGAGGGATGGTTAAGAAATAGAAAAGAGAGAGAGAAAGCTTCTAGCTTTTAGAGATAGAGAATTAGAGAATTCTAGGTGCTGATGATTGTAGATGATTTTAAAACAGGGAGAAACAACCCCTATTTATAAGAAAAATAGCATGGAAATCAAAAGAAAAGAGTTCAATTCCTATTCTGAATAAAATAAATCCTTTCTCCAATGAGAGGAGCAGGCGATACGCTCATCGCCAGGTGACAGGTGACCTGTCATTTGACACTGAGACATCATTTTGGCAAGTTTTGTTTTTATCATATCTTTTGATCTAGAAGTTCAAATAAGACATATAATATGTCGTTAGAAAGATCATGAAGTCTAATTTCCAAATCAATTAGAATCAGATTAAAATCTTTTGTGCATAAAAAGATATGGCCGAAATAGTGGAAGGGTGTCAGTTTAGGATAGAGTTTCGTATTCCATTCATATTTTTTTCGTTATAGCTCGGAATTGATATTATAATATATCATTAGAAAGATAATTTCAAGATCTATCCAACCATTTAAGATTTGGATAAAGCTTATGAGAAAAAAAATAATATCTGACTGTCTTTGAACATCTTTAAATTCGAATAGAATAAGGATTTAAAAAACAGAAAAGTTTTATTCAATTTAAAACTCTTTGATTTTATGTTTTCAAAAAGGATAATTAAGATCTTTTGGAAACTTATAGAAGCTTATAATTAGTCCGAATTTGTTTAGGAATAGGATTAAACCTTTAGAACCTCTACATGATCATTGGGCCGTTGGTATGATCCGGTTTGAGCTTAGTTTAGTATTTTGGCCATAACTTCCTCATTATTCATCGGAATTGGGATTATAATATATCGTTGGAAATTTCTTTTCAAACCTCATCCAAATACACTATTATTGGACCCATATCATGGACCAAAATAAATTGGAATGCATCTTTTTCATAAATAGAGTAAGAAAAGAAATATTTTCAAAAACAAAAAGAAGAGATATTTTAATAAAAACATCCTCATCACTAGACTTTTCACACTTTCGCTTTGTTCGATAATCAATTGACATGAAAGGTATTCATCACCGGGTTTGGTTTTGAGGAGACACATTTGGGTGTCTACAATGATATTATCTAAATTTGATTTAAAATATAAGATATTTTAGGAAATGTGTTGCCTTAATTATGAACATTCGATGTTGTACTTAGACAAGCATGTTGAGTGATTTATTATGTGTCACTTTTATAATATAAGATATTATGTTGCGGTATATATAGACTAGTATGGCCCATAGATTCTAAATATATCCGCGCATCGTGATGTATTTATGTAATCTAAATACGACCTGCGTACTGTTAAGTATTTTTGTAACTTTTATTTAAAGTAAATAGATTAGTCATTTAAATAGTATTAGTCCATAGGATCCCATGAAGTAAAGGCCCAAAAGAAGCAAGGTGTATGAAGATCCATGATGATTCAAGTAGGAGCTTTTAATTTGTAGTTTTCTTAGGACTACGGGGCCATACTATGTCAAGTTTCATATGCATTAACAGATTGTGTACGTTAGATTTTATTTAGGGAAAGTCTCTTTGCTAAACTCCAAATTTTTGACTTTCTAAGTGGTAAACGTTTTTAAATTTTATTATCAATGGTAAACCTAAATTATTGATTACCATTAATAATTGTTATTTTCTTAACTATAGTTTTTTTTTTTTTAATTATATAAAACTTTTTAAAAAAAGCCAACCCCTCCCCCAACCCACTACCCAACCCCGTCCCCAACCCAGCCCCCTCTACCCTCCTTGTCAGAATTTTCCCCCCTTCCATCCCGTCACCGCAAAACCCCATGACCCACCCCCATCTCGTCGGTAAATGGTCGGTCGTCTACCCTATCCCCCGAAAATGGCCGGTTAGCCACTCCAAACCCCAAAAACCAGCCTTAACTGGCCACTTTAACCCCAAAAACCACCCACTCTCCCTCAAAAATAACCTCCCACCACCGCAAAACCTAAACCTGTTTCCTAAACACCACCATCTCTCTATTGGAATCGGCCTGTAGACACCTACAAATGTTTCCCCAAAACCAAACCCGATAATGAACGACCTTTCCCCGCCACTATTGGTCGGGTTCAGTATTTAATTCCGAGAGTGCTTAAAAAATCGTATTTGATTAAATTTGTATTTTTGAACAGTCCATGGATTAGTCTTGATGTTTGGTAAAAGCATAGTTTTAATTTCAGCCCAAATTTATTATTTAATTTTAGCCCAAACATTTTTTATTTATTGTTTTGTTATTTACTTTTGGCCCAAACCTTTTTTTTTATTTAATTATTTTCTTATTTTAGCCCAAATAATAATAAATCAGAAAAAGGCCCGAAATTATCAATCGGCACTTAAAATGCTGAACGAAATTAGAGTTTAAAATGTATTTAGACAGAAAAACGGGCAGGGAATTCCCGCACCACGGCAGGTAATCATTCCCGTCTGACGGTGGGATTTCCCGTGACATGGGAAATCTGCCGTGACACGGGAATTTCCGTGTCTTTTCCGCATAAACCCTTAACGGGTTTTCTTCCCCGTTTACTAAAAATTTCCTGCGTCACACTAAAAATGCACCGTGTCACGGGAATGTTTCCCGTCTGACGGTGGGATTTCCTGTTTCACGGTACAGTTTGCTGTGTCGCAGGATACTTTTTTAGGGTTTTTATCATTTTAGGGTTCTGTGTGCTCCCTCAGCACATTTTCACTATAAATACCCCCTCGTTTCTTTTGTATGGAGCATCAATTAATTCTCTAGTTTTTTCTCTCTTCTATGCTTTAGCCTAAACACTAGCCTACCCTTCTTCTTTCAAAATTCCTTCTTTAAGCACTCCTAGGAGTCCATACTTTACTCGTGGTTCTGTCCTTAAGCCAAGGCGTGAAAGGTAGAACTATTTGAGGGTTTGGTCCCAAATCAACTCTACTTTATTTAATTTGATTTAATTATTTTTTTATTATCATTTCCTTGTAGTTACTAATTCGTTTATTATTTTGTAGTTGCAAACAAACAGAATCAAAGTAAGAATTATGTTCCTCTTATTTCTATTATTTTTCTAACGATTTTATATTATTGGAATTATTGCTAAATTGCTTCCAATATTAATGCTTATTTTTATGATCACCATATTGCATGTTATAGGAAATATGTAATTGAAAATCACGCCTAATAAGATAATTTGGACAACCGTTTTAGGTTCCTTTTTAATCTTGTTATTTAATCAAGTGATCATAATATTTTAGAATAATATGTTGCATTAATGTTAAACCAATTTAGCTTAATAATAGTTTGGAGCAAATTGAATATTTTGTTTGTATGCCTTTGAGATTGCAGGAATGCTTTTCACTATAAGAATTGAGTAGAGGCCAATACAGGCGAATGTGACTCCATGACTCACTTCGTACCATCATCCCCGATCCTCCGTTCGTGGTTCCGAACCATATGGAGTTAGTAATCTCATGGATTATGAATGGGGTGTAACCTTCATGGGTCAACTGTTGTTTCCCATCGTTGTTTCTTATTCGTGGTTGCCTTATTATGATTTGTGAACAGTTTACAAGTTCCTTAAAAACTTGTTGGCGGCTCCCTACTTTCCTTCTCCCTAATCGTATTATGTCAATTCCCACTTCCTATGAGTGCCAAGCATATTCACAACATGCTTTAACGTAGGTGCACTTCGAACGATGCCTATAATTTGGCGACTCCACTGGGAAGGATTCTTAGTTATTTATCGATTTGAGTGATCGGTATTTAATTAAGATGATTGGATGAGACTTGAAAGATTCTTGAAAAAATATTCCTGTGATTAATTTGGCATTTTTGCATATGCATAGATGTTTAACGTCGAATTTAGGTCTGTCATGTAGGAAAAATTGAATAACTTAGTTGAGTACGAAGGAAAATAGGGCACCAGTCAGATTTTCTGACTGTCGTGCCACGGCAAAATCTGAAAAAATGTATGTGTTCTACATGCGTCTTAGCCCCGGGGAATTTAAGCTCTATCAACCTAAAAACGCTCATGGCAATAAGGGTTCATCCGAGTTATTATCCACCCAAACCATGGAGTCGAGTTCGATTTCATCACGAACTCGCGGAGCCGCCCGTTGGCATACACCCTCAAGGGAGGCTGCCTTGCTAACACGTCTAAACTCTTAACCATGGTACCCTTTTGACACCCAAAGCTTGACCAATAGTTGCCATAGATCTTGACTCTAGGTTGCGAACATTTTTTACATCATCGTGCGTAAATGATATGTGGTTGTTTGGTGCTAACCTTCATGTGTTTACTCTTTTGTTTAACCCATGACCGAGGGTTTTTATATTCACATAGTAATTAGTACGGACTTAAAATCGATTAAAATCTGGAAAAATCACAAAACTAACCAGGAACTGTGCACCGTGTCACGGCATGTTCTGCCGCGCCACGGTGAACAGTGCCGTGACATGGGGTTTTCTGCCGTCTTACGGTAGACTGCACCGTGTCACGAGAGTCAGCACCGTGACTCGGTGCCCAGGAAATGTGTCCCGTTAGTCTTTTTTCGATTTTTATGTGTACGTATGTAGTTTACATGTCCAGTTTGGTGTCATGCCTAGCTGTACGGTTAAAACACGCGTCCATAACCTCACTTGATCACTCACATATCGTGTTCACACACTTTTTTCTTTAGTCATGCACCACTTTTTGCCCGTATTTTAGGGTAGTCTTGTTTTTGTGTCGTTTTTTTTGGAGTAAGTCGGATAGTATCCTCCCATTTTTTTTTAAAAAAAAATAAACAAAATAGAATTTCAAAATTATAGATTTTTTTTTTAAAAAAACTCAATTTTTATCCGGATGGGTTAAGGTTAAGTTTGGTCATTAAAGGTGTGTTTGTTTTGGTGTCACAACACTTGGTCAAGAAGCAGGGGTAGATTGTTACGGTTCGAGTGAATACCTCAACAACCTCTTATACCAAAGAAGCATACAAGGAAACCACCACAATCATCTCCACAAGATCCATCTCTAGTCTACTTTCAACCAATGGCTACTAAGGAAGACATCGAGAACATCAACAAGACAATAGAAATGTTGTCTACCATGATGCAGACACTCACCACTAGAGTCAACACGGTAGAGAAAGACAATCAAAATAATGTCACTACCGCTGCAATAGACAAGATTAAGGAACATATGAGTAAGATTTCTGAAGAATTCACTTATGTGGAACAGCCTGTCACCTCTTCGTCCATAAGGGACAAGCTTCCTGAGAAGTTTTCCACTACTGACATTCGAAAATTCAAGCCTACTGATAATCCGCTTTTCCATTTAAAGGCTTTTTCTGCAACCATGGCTCTTAAGGGAGTAGATGTGACACTCTTCCCTACAGTGTTCCCTCTTTCCTTGGAGCATGCCTGTCAACAGTGGTTTTACTCTTTGAAATCCAAACATGTTGCGACCTGGGAAGATGTTGCTAAAAGCTTTATGAATCATTACAAGTGTAACATTCAGGCCAAGACTTCTGAACGTGAACTCTCCATTCTCAAACAGAAAGAGAATGAAGGCTTCACCACTTACTTAAGCAGGTGGAGGGAAACAACCGCGCTCTTGGTGGATCCCCCCAAGGAAAAAGAGATGGTTTGCTTGTTCATTGCCAATCTGACTCATAAGTACAAGCAACACTTGATGTTTCTGCCTCAGAGTACCTTTGAAGTTGTATACAATATTGGAATCAATATCGAGGATGAACTAATGAAGACTACTGGTAGCAACAATAATAACAGCACTTGGAAAAACAAGAAGAACGACACTCCTTCTTCTTCGTCTTCCATACCCAACAATGCTACCAACAATATCAATATCAATGATGTGCTGACCCTCCTTCTTCTTCGTCTTCCATACCCAACCCTTAATGCTTCTCCTCAAAGATTCCAAAGGCAAAGGAGGGTTTAAACGCCTTTGGGAATGACTTATGATGTTGCTTATGACCGTTTGCATGGTTAAGGATTGATTATGCCAATTGGACCATTTCCAGAACCTCGAACAGGGAATAGGACCGCTAGCTATGACCCCAATGCTTATTGCAAGTTTCATCAAGGCAAGGCTCATAATACTGAGAAGTGTTGGAGGTTGAAGGATGCAATCCAAGACCTAACTGATGATAATCAACTTCCTGTCCCTCAAGGGGGCAAGAAGCCTAACATTCAAACAGGTCCTCTTTCTGATGCTTTGGCTATCATGGGAGATGAAGTCTCCTTTGATCCGTCAATACTTATTCAACCTGTGAATGAACCTCTGCCGGAAGTTGTATTGGTCTCGAGTTCTTAAGAAGTGAATGGAATTTGGGATAGTGACAATGAAGACGTCTATCTCAAGGATATAGCCTGTTCATCTCTTGGCACAAGTGAAGATGTTTGGGGAGACTTTGAGGTCAAGGTTCTCACCAGAAGTGGACAGTTGCAACAACCTAGTCCACCACCACCTCCACCACAATCACATCCGACAGTTGATCCCATCGACCTTGTGAACAGCGATGTGGTCAAACAATTGCAAAAGACCAAGGTGGAGATGAATGTATGGAAGCTTTTGGCCACCTCCCACGAGCATCGAAAGGCTGTGATAAATGATCTGGTGAAAATAGGAGATGATGATGACATGACTCCTCAAGGACTGGTCAACTTTCTCACTACTGAGTTGCCAAGTACTAGCAATCTGATTTCGTTTTCTGACAAGGATCTGCCCCCGGAAGGGGATCAACATAATGAGGCCTTACAACTCACTGCAAAGAATGTTCCTAAGAGCCTGGTTGATAACAGCTCTGCAATCAATGTATGCCCACTCCGCACTGCAAAGAAGTTGGACATAAAGAATGAAGAACTGACTTCCTCAACCTAAGGGATTCGTGCTTATGATAATACTCGCCGTCAAGCCGTGGGTACTATAATACAAAACATAACTAATGGGGTCATTGAACGTCGCACAAAATTTCAGGTGGTAGATGTTAAAGCCTCTTTTAATCTGTTGTTAGGACGCCCTTGGCTTCATGAGCTAAAGGTTATTCCATCATCGCTGCACCAGAAAGTGAAAGCCATAGTTGGA
The DNA here is from genome assembly GCA_024500155.1 of Chenopodium formosanum. NCBI lineage: Eukaryota > Viridiplantae > Streptophyta > Magnoliopsida > Caryophyllales > Amaranthaceae > Chenopodium > Chenopodium formosanum. The sequence continues at coordinate 25,694,770 of CM044880.1, forward strand.
GGGGTTACAATTACCATTGATGCCTCTCCTATGCGCATTCAAGTTATCGACACTCCTATCGTGCATGTCGATGATGTTCTCGTGATTGAAGAAGAGGAAAAGTGCAATCTCGACTTCGATCCCTATTTAAACACCAATATTAATGCCATTCTGAAGAAGCAAGGGCATTTCCCTAGAATGACCCTCAGACTCAAAAAGAAAATGGCTGAATTTTGGGGCCATCCTGGTGCATGAAGAAGAATACTTTTGGCTTAGGATTCAAGCCAACAAAAGAAGATGTGAGACAAGCCCTCTTGAAGATGAAGGCTCGCAATAATACTCGAATCACGAAGACGGAAATGGCCATGGATCCATATCCATTCAACCTCAATGGCCAGTACATCAAAGAGGGGGAAGACTTCCCATGTTATGAATTCCTTGAGCCATTCGTCCACAATGGGAAGCGTGAACCTGGATTTGAGATGTTCCTCGATTGTGACTTTGTTGATGAAGACGAAGAGCTCTTCGCAACTGAGAAACCAGCTAGCCCAAACTCTGATGATTTAGGCATCAACCTGCTTTTTGGAATGGAGAAGAATGAGTTTAAGCCCGTCTACAATGATAATTCCGAGCTCGTTCAAGCTGTTATAGAAAACAAGGATTTAGAACCCTCCGAGTTAATTGTCCAAGCTGATAATATTTTAAAGGGGTGGCGCAAGTCATTGAGGATCACTACACCGAGCGAAGAAAAGTTGGAAATAACCGCTTGCGAATATGTTTGATGAGTCTGAGTCGTCTGGGTCCGAGTCCAAGTCTGAGTCTAAGTCTGTAGACGAGTCCTTAAAGTCGGAGGGCGATCCTCTTTCTACTATAGAGTCCAATCCTGAGTCTCTCGTTGAATTTTCTTTTTCCGTTGAGGTCGTAGCTAACCTTGTCCCTCTTGATGTATTAGCCAATGAATTCAATAAAATGAGTACCTTTGCTTACGATGCGTGTCATCCCCCTAAACCTGATCAATATTGCTTTGCTAATGATAAAAATGAAAAATAAATAATAAAAGCAATGGAAGAACACGAAAATAAAACGGCAGTTATCGAAGATACAGAAACAGTTAACATTTCCAATCATACGACTGTTAAAGAAGTAAAAATTGGATTAACACTAAGTCAAGATGAACGCAAAGAGTTAATTAACTTGCTTAGTGAATTTGTTGATGTATTTGATTAGTCATACCAAGATATGCTAGGAATTGACAGGGATATAGCTCAGCATACGATACCACTCATTCCAAGTATGAAGCCTGTCAAACAAAAGCTACGCCGTATGAAATCGGATGTGGCTCTCAAAATCAAAGAAGAAATCAGAAAGCAGTTGGCCGCAGGTTTCATCAAAGTATCCAAGTATCCAGAATGGATAGTAAATGTGGTTCCAGTTCCAAAGAAGGATGGAAGGGTCAGAATGTGTGTTGATTACAGGGACATCAATAAAGCAAGCCCGAAAGATGGGTTCCCTCTACCTCACATTGACATTTTGGTCGATAACACAGCAAACCATGCACTCCTATCATTCATGGATGGTTACGCCGGATATAATCAAGTATTGATGGTTGAAGAAGATATGGAGAAAACCACATTCATCACACAATGGGGTACATATTGCTATACGGTAATGCCATTCGGGTTGAAAAACGCGGGTGCCACCTACCAAAGAGCAGCTACGGCATTGCTACATGACATGATGCACAAAGAGGTGGAGGTCTATGTCGATGATATGATCGTTAAGTCTAAAGATCGCCCAGGCCATATCATTGCACTTCGCAAGTTCTTTAAATGACTCCGCAAGTACAACATGAGATTAAATCCGGCAAAGTGTGCATTCGGAGTAACGTCAGGCAAATTACTTGGATATATGATCAATTCTCGAGGGATTGAAATAGATCCCACAAAAGTAAAAGCGATCATGGCCATGCCCCCGCCCAAGAATGAGAAAGAGATTCGAGGTTTCATTGGAAGGCTACAGTATATAAGTAGGTTCATATCAAAGCTCACAACGATATGTGAACCTATATTCAAGAAGCTTAAGAAAAATGTCCAAGTCACATGGGATGACAATTGCCAAAAAGCTTTCGACAAAATCAAAGAGTGTCTGGCAAACCCACCTGTGCTTATGCTAGCAATACCTGACTTTCCTCTTTGACTCTACCTTACAGTCACAAGAGAAACGATTGGGGGCAATGCCAGCACAAGATATTGAAAGCAAGGAGAATGCAATCTACTACTTGAGTAAGAAGCTTCAAGGATATGAGACACGATACACACCACTTGAAAAATTGTGTCTCGCACTTGTGTGGGCCGCATAGAAACTAAGACATTATATGCTCACTCATACAGTGCATGTCGTGTCCAAGATGGATCCTCTCAAATACTTGTTCAAAAAAACAACACTCAATGGCAGATTATCAAGGTGGATAGTCAATCTTGCTCAGTTTGACTTGAAATTTGTACCACAAAAAGCCATCAAAGGTTATGCGGTTTCTGACTTCTTAGCAGACTTTCCGCTAGAAGAAGTAGAGAAAGAAGAAGATGAGTACGATTTCCCTGACGAAGATTTACTCATGACCGAAGATGATAGCTGGACGCTCTATTTTGATGGAGCTTCAAACCAAAAAGGATGTGGTGTAGGAGTCTTGCTTGTATCGCCCAATGAAGAGCACATCCCAATTTCCATAAAGCTCGACTTTGATGTCACCAACAATGTCGTAGAATATGAAGCATGTATTTTGGGGTTAGAAACAGCTGTCGCCTTGGGAATTAAGAAGCTCAGAATCTACGGTGATTCTTCCCCTTATCATTAACAAAATCTCTAAGAGATGGAAAGTGAGAAGTGAAAGTCTCGCTACGTATCAAGCTCATTTAGAAACTCTCACGGAGCAACTAGATGAAGTGGAATATACGTATTTGCCGAGAGAAGAAAACCAATTCGCCGATGCACTAGCTAATTTAGCATCAATGGTGCGAATTCCAACGAACACAATAAGAATGCCGCTGACCATAAAAAGAAGATATGAACCGGCTTATGTTCACGCACTCGACGATGAACAAGAACCAAAAGAAAAAGATGAAGAGCCATGGTATACAGATATCCTTAACTATGTGACAAGAGGAGAATACCCTTCTAATACTGAGAAAAGGGCACGCCGTGCTTTGAGGCTCCTGGCCTCACAGTTTGTGCTCATCAGGGGAGAACTCCACAAGAGAACTACAATCGGGAGCAATCTCTTATGCATAGCCAAGAAAGAAGCACACAGAACCATGGAAAACCTTCATGCCGATATATGTGGAACACACATGAATGCAAAGATGTTAGTCCAAAAGATTCAACGACAAGGTTATTATTGGACTACTATGGAGAGAGATTGTCACGAATACGTCAAGAAATGTATGAAGTGTCAAGGAAAAATAACACCACTAGGACAAATAACACCACTAGGACAAGGGGGACATGAATTCATCATCCTAGCGATCGACTATTTCACCAAATGGGTCGAAGCTGCCTCATATGCTAAGCTGACGGCTTAACACGTAGCTCAATTCATTGAGAAAAATATCATATGCCGCTATGGGGTATCACATGAGATGATCATCGATAATGGAACGCATTTCCAAGCTGAATGCGCGGAATTATTACAGAAATATCATATTAAGCATCACAGATCATCACCTTACAGACCTCAAACAAATGGTGCGGTCGAATCGGCCAACAAAAATGTGAAAACTATCATCGAAAAGATGACAAAAAATTACAAGGATTTGCCAAGTAAGCTAAATTTTTCCCTTTAGGGTTATCGAACCTCTGTTTATGGAGTTGAAGCTATACAACCAATAGAACTCGAAATCCCTTCTCTTCGAATCGCATGGGAAAGCCAACTAGATGAAGTCGACTGGATTAGAACAAGATATGATGCACTAGTCTTACTTGATGAAAAACGCTTGGCAGCTTTGCATCATGTCCAAACCTAACAACAGCGTATGGCGCGACATTTTAATAAAAAAAAGTCAAGACTAGGAACATCAAAGAGGGTGACCTGGTGCTTAAGGCACTTCGTAAAAATGTGTTAGATCCAAGAGGAAAATTCAGACCAAATTGGTCAGGCCCGTACATTGTTAAAGCCATCTTGTCTGGCGGGGCGGCACAATTGGTAGACATGGACGGTAACGGTTTCCACAATTTAACCAACTTGGATCATCTCAAGAAATTCTATGCCTAGTCGCATCGGTTCATAACCTAATACAGCTACGATCGGCCTGATTCCTTTTTAAGGATACGTAGGCAACCCCTCAAGGGGGCCCAACCACTTTAAAATATAAAATCCTCCCTCCGTCGATCATGTATACGCGTAGGTTCAGCATTGCGTCATGACAAAAAAAAAATTGTTAATAGTTTGCGCGCCACGGGAATCTGTACCGTGTAACGGCAGAATTTCACCGTGGCGCGGTGAAACAAAAAAAAAACAAAAACAAAAAAAACAAAAAAAAAGGGAGAAGTTTTTACCGCGGCACAAGACTCTCCACAGTGTCACGGCACAATCCCCCGTGGCACGGTGGACTTGAGCGAAAAAAAAAATTAAAAAAATTAAAAATAAAAATGTGTCGTGACGCGGGAATTTCCAACGTGTCACGGAATTTTCTACCGTGGCACGGTGGAATTTCAGATTTTCCGATTATTTTTATTAACTCAGTCTTTGCGAATTCATTATTTGTTCGATGTTTTTTTTATTATCATTCTTCCATTGCGTTCGACTTCTTGACTCGGATATTAAAAAAAATATCATTATAATTTTTCATTTAAGGCCGAAACAAATATGCTATTATTATTGAAATAAATGTGACTACAACTATTGGCATCATGTGCCTTATTTTAAAAACTTATAAATCCTAAAAGTAAAGCAATACTAATCTAATCTCTCTTCACTTTAGAAACCTCATTCTCTTTTTCAACTAGGTCGGCCTTCACCATTATTGTGTCTTTTGTAGCCCGAACCGTCACACCCCTAGTTGAATTTTCACCCCGTTCACCTTTCCTAAAATTCTTCGGTTATTTCTCTCTATAGACCATCTTCTCTTTACCCTTTCCTTTCACATAATTCTTCCTTTTCGGCATTATAGGAGTCTTAAACTCAATCCCTTGTGTTCTTGGACCTAGACGATCTTTAGGAGGTGCTTTCTAATTTCCGAGACGACTCTTCACATCAGATTTGCATGATCCGAATCGTTCCCTCCTACTTCTAGGGTTCAACCATGCCTTGTATGCACTAGATAAAGGAGGAGGAGCTTGGTCACTTGCAGAAACGGTCCACAAAGGTCTTCCAATCTAATAAGTCTCGTACTTGTGAACTTTACTTTCATGCAACGATACTTCACGAGGACGACTATCGTTATAGCGTGGAACTACTTGTTCAAGTCCATAATGCCGCATCAGTCGAGAAGGACAATAAAAAGTCAGTTTTGAGATACTAGAAACACGAAAATATGGAGTATCATTCGTAACAACCATCCTAGTAAATCTCCACCAAGGCAGCACCCAACGAATGGAAAATTCTCTCTTTGCAAAGAAATTTTTCTAGTCTTCATACGACATGTTTATAGAGTAATTCTTCCTCCGATGTACTAGATTGTTAGGGCCATATTTTTAAACATCGTCGAGGGCTTCAAATAGTTCTAGACGCTCCATCAACCAAATCTGCAAAAAAAAAAAAAAGAAAAAAAATCAGTCGTTCATAAAAAAAAAAAAAAAAACAAAAACAAAAAAAAATTGCATATTCCCGTGACACGGAAGACTTCATCGTGTCATGGCAGAGAGCCACCGTGACACGGTGCCTGTTTTGTGTCACGGGGGCTACTCGGAGCGTATTTTTACCTGCAGCAGTACTATAGAGCCCTTCCTGATGGCTTTCCGATCAGCTTTTGCTTTGTCAAGGCCACGAAATGTTTCTCCAAGGCACGTAGGCATAAGAGATCTCCCAGATTCAACATGTTCAAGCACAGACTCTAGACAAGCATGTCCTACCCTACCGTTTTCAAATAAAAGCTTGCTTAGAGATACATGATAAGACTCAGAGATAGGGCGATTAAAATATAAATTTGTAAGTTTTTCTAAATCTACCTCATTACCACACACAATTCTATTTAAATTTTGATCTATTAGATTCAGATGGCGTTCATAACCTTGGTAATAATATTCACGTAGGGTAGGCAAAGCAATAAGATTTCTAGCAGGAAATCCAAAGATTGCACCGAATTCCTCCGGCAGGGGACATATTTCATCGTAATCAAATTTGAAACAATGTGTTTCTGGACTCCAATAGTCTAATGCTGCCCTAAGAAAATCATGTTCAATCGCCACATGCCTTAGGGCTAGTAAACCCCTGACATTAAACAATTCTAACTCTCTTTTGTCAGCATTAGTCAAAGAATAAGACCAGTCGCACAATGTATTATGAAAATTTTGAGACATTATTATTGACATATGAAATTTTAATTATTTTGTGTTTCGTAATTATGCATATCACGAATATACTGGTCCTATTTTATAGCAAAAGCGCTCTGAATTACTCAAGAATTATCTTTCCATACGTGTAATTTAAACCGTTGTAGAATACGCGCACCGTGACACGGGAAGTCCTACCGTGACACAAGAATTTTTGCCGCGACACGACAAATTTTGCCGTGACACAGGAATTTTTGCCGTGACATGGTGTACAGTGCCGTGTCGCGGTACCCCACGCGTTTTCTTTTTTTTTTTATTCCAGTATCTATCCGGATTTTTTTTAGTATTTTATCTTCACCGTTTATTTTTCAGTTTTCTGAGAGTTTCATTCCTAATAAAATTCTCAACTTTTTTATTTTTATTTTTTTTATCTTTTTTTTTTATTATTATTATTTTTTTTTTTATCATTTCATTTTTATTATTCATTTTTATTTATTTATTCATTTCTTTAGTATTTTATTCTTGTTATTTCTATTTTTTTCTTTATCATTTATATATTTACTTATTTATTCTATTTATTATTTTCTTGTCTTTTTATTTCTTTTTCTTTTGGGGAAGGTCGGTACCCTCCACTTACTCCACTTACGTTTTTGTCGCGTCATTAATAAATACACGATCACACACATTGAGTCTCAAGCACATACTAACACACACTAATAAATACATAAACTGTGAATAATATACAAAATGAGTTATAATAAATAAGCAGTGTCAAGTGTCATCACACTGTGTACTAATAAAGACCCTAGGTCAAAAATCTGCAGAACTAGAAGAGTTAGGATCAGTATCATCTCCAGCCTGTGAATACAGGAACGGTGAGCCAAAGGGTCCCGCCATCATCCGAGTACGGGGAGTAGTGTCCCTACTAGTCCCTGTGACTCCAGCAGCAGTCAAACTCAAAGAAAGACACGTCCAACTGGCAAACGGTGTCTACCGACTCAAAGACACGGATTCGTCGGTGGAGGCATCGTCTCATACATGGGAACTGAGAACAAGCCCGACACCAGTGGAGGAATCCCAGACGATGGAACTGAAAATAAACCAGGATCCACGGGAGTCAAAAAAGGCCTAAACTTAGGCTATGAAGGCTGTGAAACCAACTGTTGCTGCCTCTGACCCTGACCCTGAAGGCGCTGGGAAGACAGAGGTTGCTGCCACTGAGCCTCCTAAAACGGATGAGTATTCTGAGCCTCTCGCTGAGACTGAGAATGCCGATGAACCAGAGGAGATCGTCTACCACGACCAAGCTCCTCCTCCTCCGAGCCTCTATGCCTCGAGCGCGAGCGAGACCTCTGTTGCTCCTTAAAGATACAAAATCAAAAGGCGTCAACAATGAAAAATAAAACAAATGGCAGAAGTGAAAAAAACTGAGCATACCTCAAGAACATCGCTAGAACTGCTCCGACAACTCGCACCACGCCGAAGCTTGATGATGCAGTACTTCAGAGCGTCAACCAGCTTAATGAATCCCATCATCTCCGAGCGGTTAGGCTGAGAACAAAACAAAGAAAAATCAGTAACAAGCGGTGTTAAAATGATGAATAATGCATCAAAAACTTACCGGCTCAAAAACCTCAGGCAGAGACTCCTGCGCCTGTCTGAAACCCACTTGCGCGTCAGCAATATGGTCCTCGGTAATACCAATCGGCCCTGGGTAGCGGACATATTAAGGCGGAATCTCAATCCTCCCCACGGGGCGAACAGTCGTCTGAAAATATGATCGAGTAATCAAGTTATTCGACTATTTAAACGGAGACTAGTGAAAAAAATCCTCAAAAGAAATCATACCACAGGAAGGCGGGGTGGAGGAGCCAAAGAGGGAAGTAATTCCTGTGCATAATCACCCTCCATTTGCACAAGCTCCTGCCAAGGAAAAGTGTAGTGCTCTCCCCTTTTTATCAACTCCCTAAGCAAGCGCGAGTCCAGCATCGACTCCAGTGGAGATGAGGGCACCACAAAGCGATCACCACTGTGCTGACAAACGACACGCTCCCCCAAATACCAGATATAGCGTCCGGTACCAACCAAAACGGTGCGGTGCGCTGAAAGATGCAAGGCCTCGGGAAGATTAGTTATCCCGGCCCAAGGACGATACTAGACATCAATGGCAACTTGAAAACCATAAAAAGTTGGCATGAAACACCAGAAATAACGTCAGAGAGAAAATAACAGGCAACAAAACTAATTCTTAGGGCAACAGAAGAGGTGCCTCGGCATAGCAGCCAGCGCAGCGCAGAGACAGACTACACCTGTGACTCTCCTCGGTCACGCCAGCTAGCCCTGACAGGGAAGTCATGAACCGCTCCACGACGCCGTCGAGAAGCCAATCCTGAGAAGTACTCGTATAACCATAGCTGCAACGAAAAGTAATCTTTGAACACATAAGTCGAACAAATTAAAATAAAACAAGAAGAGGAAAGGATCATCACCTCTACGACTCTCCATAGACCATAGACAGTGACGGGAGACCCGTCGTTCAACTGCCTACAGCTATGGACAACGAAAAAAGAAGGTCGGCGTATCCGAGGCTGGCCCAGCTTAAGGATCCTATCTCACTGATCCTGACTAAAGAAGGGAGGTAGCAAAAGAGTGCATGTGAACTCCTATCTGGAGAGAAAGAGTCATGGAGATGAGAATCAGAATGAAGATCCGCACTCGCTGCTCAGCTGACGTCTCCTCCATGTCAAAACCACGGGCCAGAACCGAAGCCAGCTCCGATCACCCGCTCCTAGGACCACCTCGAGACACTGGCTGGGTCCTGATATGCTGAACGATCGGACCTAACAAATCGGCTGCCTCAGCCGCTCCCCAAGAAAGATCAGACATCTGTGCTACGGGCGGGTGAGTGAAACGCAGACTGCTAATCATGCTAAAGTCAAGAGGGGTCACTGTCATCTCCCCCCAAGAAAAGTGAAAGGTGTTGGTAGTATCCCAAAAATACTCCAACAATGCGCGAACGAATGTCGAACCGCGACCCCGGGGGCTGTGAAATCCTACGATCGCTAAATAAAAATCCACTAAACCAGCCGATTCCCATAAAGCATTCGTAGCAGGATCCCTCGTGATAATCTGGTGAAGTCGAGGAATCAAATCTCCGTCTCCAGAACTGTGGTGGCGAAACGTGCCGTCAACTATGCCGGCAAGTGGGGGATGAGAAACGTTGTTCTCACGACAGTATATCAACTAGTCTGGAGTCCACAGAGGTGGAACCCACCTACCGCTACCCAAAGAGGCCCGAGGCTCATACTCTAAGACGTCATCGTCCATACCCTAGGGAATCATGGGAGTGTCCTCCCGAAAAGCCTGACGCCGACCATGGGTAGAAAGATCGCGATCCCGTCGCCTAGGCATGCTATTATAAAAATAAAAATCTAAATATTTAGCATCATTTCCTAAGACATTTAGTTCGAGTTGCATTTTAATAAAAAATCTAAATGCTTAGCATCACTTCCTAAGTTATTTAGTTATTTATCGCATTATACGCTATTTTTACCTCAAAGCTAAAAATTGGCAAAATAATGGAATTATTTATATTTTTTAGTTTCTCCATGACAAACTAATACTACGTTCTCCTAATTGCATGACACTATGTTCTCCAGGACAATGTAGTACATACCCAATACAAAGCATGTCTCAAAATTGCACAAAAACAATAGATTGACGCATCATAGCATATTTTACAGGATCTATAACCAACATGTCATCATTTCAAGTGCAAAAGATATAACATGAACAACAAGGAACACCATTTACTACAAGTAGTACCAAAAATGTTGATTTTGCTCAATTCTTCACCAAATCATGCAATTTTTGTCTCAAATCGCTCACAAACACGCATACATACATGTGCAAGAAAATTCATAGCAAGAATTTAAACATAAACCACAAAATAAAAAAAAAAAAAAACAAATTGATTTTTAAGGGGTTTTTCATGAAATTACTCATTTTAAGCGAATTCGAGGCAAAATCAAGGGAAACTTACATAGATCCTTGTAGAGAATCAAAAATGAGGAAAGTAGTAAAAAAATTAGAGCAGAATTGATGAAGATTTGAGCTCCAAAAGCTCGAAAAACCGTGAAGATCAGAACAGTCACCGCGACACGGTCAGGCAACGCCGCGACACGGTAAGCAAATGACGTGTCACGGGGATAAATTCCGTGTCACGGTAAGTCCAAGGGTCGCCGGAGCTCTGATAAACGGCAACAGCAGCACGTCAGTGAGCAGAGACGAGCAGCAGCGAATTTTAGCGAAAAAAGAAAAATAAAAAAAAGAAAAAAAAAAGAAGAGGAAAACGAAGAACCGCCGTGACACGGGGACTGATTTCCGTCTGACGGGAAATAACAACGAGCGCCGGTGAACCGCCGCCGAGACACGGGAAACCGAACAGTTAAAAAAAAAAAAAATTGGGTGAAAATAGGACAAGAAAGAGAAAAAGGGAATGAGCAAAATGGTTGATATTTAAAGCCAAAAGTAACCGTTGCATGACCCCGTTACCGTTCCACATTTTTCGTTATTAAGCAACGGTGTACAGGCACGTGAAAAGAAGCGCGTGGAATTTTTTTGTTCCAAAAATTCCCGCGACACGAGAAATACTCCCGTTAGACGGTAAAATACTACCGTGTCGCGGGATGAGTCCACGTGGCACGAGGTTCAAGATATTATTTTGCACATTTTTCGAAGCTAGTAGCGAATATTTCCGGTATTTTTGACCAATGCTGCACGATTTTTCGCGCAAATTGGATAGTTAATATTTTGGTAAAATTACGCGGAAAATTCTAACTGACGGTTGGAGGGTACCAAAATTACTATTTTGCCCCCAAAAGCATTAAAGTCATTGTGTTGATATTTTAAGCACCTAATATGGTCGGATAATCGACTTGAAGGTGTGAATCATATGCGGCCCACGTTCGGGGATAATCGAACCATCATACACTTGCAAATTTCAGCAATTACAGTAGTCGTCGGCTTTCCTCAAGCATGGAAAGCGTTATCAGTGGATTTTTCTTCAAGTATAGAAAACCGTCAAGTCGGCTTTCCTTAATCTTGGAAAGCGTTATCGGTGGATTTTTCTTCAAGAATAGAAAACCGCCAAGTCGGCTTTCCTCAAGCATGGAAAGCGTTATCGATGGATTTTTCCTTAAGTATAGAAAACCGCCAAATTCCTTTGTCGGCTTTCCTCAAGCATGGAAAGCATTATCGGTGGATTTCTTCAAGCATAGAATGTCACCAAATTCATACGTCGACTTTCCTCAAGCATGAAAAGTATTATCCGGTAGGTTTCTTCAGGCTTAGAAAACTACCAAACTCCTCAGGCATGGAAAACGTTTCAACAAATGTCATCCGGTGGATTCCTTCAAGCATAGGAAGATGCCAAATTCGTTTGTCACCGATACACTGGTGCCAGATACGTACTCTATCCTTATACTCTTTTATCTGTGGAATTAACATTTTTCTACAGGTATCGACGTATACAGAGTGATTTAGGATCACAAAACGTCTTAAATCATTCTCCGTCCCTATCGACTACTTTGACTATCGTTTTTTAAACTGACGTTTCTACAAACTCAGTCAAAGTGGGGGCTTCTGTAGACACCTAAAAATATCTTCCCAAAACAAAACCCGATGATGAACAACCTTTCATTGCCACTATTGGTCGAGTTCAGTATTTAATCCCGAGAGTGCTTAAAAAATCGTTTTTGATAAAATTTGTATTTTTGAACAGTCCATGGATTAGTCTTATTGTTTGGTAAAAGCATAGTTTTAATTTCAGCCCAAATTTATTATTTAATTTTAGCCCAAACGTTTTTTAATTTATTGTTTTTTTTATTTATTTATTTTTGGCCCAAACCTTTTATTTATTTTATTTAATTATTTTCTTATTTTAGCCCAAATAATAATAAATTAGAAAAAGGCCCGTAATTATCAATCGGCACTTAAAATGCTGAACGAAATTAGGGTTAAAAATGTATTTAGATGGAAAAGCGGGCTGGGAATTCCCGCGCCACGACAGGTACCCACTGTGTCACAACCCGCGCATTTTTTTTGTGGCAGCACTTTATGGCACCGGTTAACCGGTGCCTTTTCAGATTTACATATATATATATATATATATATATATATATATATATATATATATATATATATATATATATATATATATATATATATATATATATATATATATATATATATATATATATCTCCTTTCTTCTTGCAATTATATTAAAAAAAACACTCTGTTATTCCGCAATGATAACCCGTAATTCCAGCAATAATATTAAATAAAATAATTAATAACATTATTATTATAATTACTAATAATAATAATATTATTAAATATAATAATAAGATACAAATTATATTAAAAACAAGAATTCATATATGTATAGATATAAATATTGGGGGTAAAAATACCCCCTATATATGTGGACCAATGCCTCCTCGACACGTGTCCGCAAGCTCAGCGCTCAATGAGCCAATTAGAGCATGACATGTGTCACTCAATGATAGAAGGGTGAAAATGGGCTCTAAGCCCACAACCCTAGAAACCGTAAAACGGTGGGAAGCCAATCTATTTAGGTTAAATAACCTAAGAGGCACATATCCCAATGCTCTAAAAAGACTGATCATTACATCAGTTTCAGGGGATCCAATTCTCTCTCCAAGGGCAATGCCCCCCACATTTACTCTCCCTTGTCTCTACTTTCTCTCTCTAAAATACATTATTTCGGTCACTAACTTGATCGTTGGAGGCGGACCTCCGGCCCCCCCCGGGGTCCGTTGTTTTGCAGGTGATCGGGCCGTTCGAGTGTTGCATTGCAGATCTGTCTCCCGAGGGACGTACACACCCTCCATTCGGGTACATACAAAAAACCCCAAAACATTTGGCGCCGTCTGTGGGGAGACACATCTGTAATGGCACAACGGTTGTGGATCACCGACTCAAGAGAGGAGCCTCCTTTGGGAGGCAGCAGGCGTCATGAGGCCGGATGTTAAGTCCAGCAGGCGTCATGAGGATGAATGTCGAGAGTCAGGCGGCCAAAAAGGCCTGTCAGACGAAGTCATGCATATTTGAAGGTTAAAGGGCAATGTCGTTTAATCTTAATTTTATTAGGGGAGAGACGGCTAAATTGGCCAACTCCAATATTTTAATCCGACTCATTTAATGAGCCTTCCGCATGCTCAGGCCACCCAGCCGGATCATACAGCCGGCCCTCATGCTATTTATGATTGATAGTTTGATACTATCAACATCATGGCCGCATGCTATTCATGATTGATAGTTTGATACTATCAACAACATATATATTAACAAATATATATAAGTACATGAATATTAACAATTGTTTTATTATATACATAATATTATACAATTGATTTCAATAGTAAACTAATTTAATTAGTGGGATACATGCATGCGACAAGTATATTCATGCATTTCCACACTCCCAAGTTTTTTACAGCTAGCAAGTTTGATTTATTAGATTTCATAAGCTATACTTGAGTCATTATGCATTAAAATAGCATAGGCGGCAACGTTCTATTATACACTTTCATGAGCAGCTTGTATATTCATCACATTGAAAGTAAGCTCCATGGTCATACATCATTCAAAGCCGCCTATGAATGTCATGCGGCAAGTTGGCAACTGGGAGACAAACGGCCTCTAGGATCAGCTGTTGAGCTACCTAGACGGCCTAGCTTATTTCTTGTGTTAGCATACACAAGCGGTTCTATAGTAGACTCAAACGGTATTGACTACCGACACCTAGACCGATCGATCAGGCGGCACCATCAAGCGGCTTGGCAAATTTTTTACCAAACAAATCAGTTGGTTACTATCATCAATAATGTCAGCCAGTTACTACCATCAATGGTGGCAGCCGGTCAGCATAATCAATAAGGTCATCAGACAATTGCGGGGCTACTTTGCGCTCCTACCAAGCACAGCCGTAAGGGCTTTGTTCTTCAATTAAGCTGGCTGCATGGCTGCTATATTCTCCAATTAAGCGGCTGCCATGGTTAGCCTTTTCTTGTGTTAGCATACACAAGCTGTTCTTGTGTTAGCATGCGCAGACGGACTTTGTGCCGGCTGAGCATCATCTTTTACATTAGTGTACTCAGGCGGCATGGGGTAGCTTTGCTTCAATAGTGCCAGCCGGTAAGAGCCATGAACGGTGCCTCAATTAAACGGCTGCCATGGCTACAATGCTACTATATTCATCATTATTATGATGTTTTTTATAAAATAAAAAAATATTATTCTGAGCTTAGTCAAACGGCAATTATACCAAACAAAGTCAGACTAAGTGACACGATTGTCAAACAGCTGCTTTGTTCTACATTAAAACCGGTTATGACATTGGCTTATTAAGCCCGGATGATGATCTGCTTCTTGCCTTAACCAAGCCCGGCTGAGGGGCATCTTTGTTCCTCAATCAAAGCCCGCTGTATGGACAGCTTTCCTCGTCAATAAAGCCGGATGTAGGGGCTGTCTATGTTCATACTTTTACTCAAAAATTTGAGGGTAAGCAAAGGTAGTGAGTCGGCTCTCAATACCGGTTGTATCATCATTGAAGAACCTCAATTGCTTGAAGTTTCCTTGAGACGGCAAAGCTGCATTTAAGGGCGCAAAACGGCAATAATGACGTCTATATTTTGTGCAATATAGTGAGTGAGGTGGCAACCATATGTAAGGATAAGAAGCGGCAAGCACCAGCTCTACATTCTAGCGGCTCTAACTTGGTCAAATTACCATGGAACCTCAGCCTTCTTACCTTGTGTAAGATGAGCTAGCGGCTGCTGGGCATTATCATGCCGTCTATGTACCTCGGACCCAACTTGATTATTAGAGCTTAGTTGCTTGGCCTTCCATGGCCGTCTGTCAATATGAAGTTTCAAAAATGTGGGCTTACATACACCCAAACGGTTGAATATCAAGCTCCCCTCACTCGGGAAATGATGATGTTGAATGCAACAATGAAGACGGATCTTGTTGCGGCTACCATCATTTTGTAAAATGCACAGCCATAGTCAGCTCCACAGTTGCAATGCAGGCGGCATGGAGCATCATTGCTCGGAAAATAAGCCGGCTGCGGGGCTGCTTGGTTCATACTTACGCCCGCCTGCAGGGGTACCTTGTGCCTCAATTAAACCCGACTGTGGGGGTTTCTTTCAACAACCTCAAATCCGGCTGTGTGTGAGCAGCTTGTCCCACCAATTTACCCCAGCTGTAGTGACAGCTTTGCTCGTCACAAAAGTCGACTGTAGGTGCAGCTCTCCTTGCCAATTTATCCCACTTGCCAAGGCTCAATTGGTCGTCAAATATGCCCGGCTGTGGGATGCTTGGTTCTTTTCAAATGCTCGTCACAAAAGCCGGCTAAAAGGGCATCCTTGATCGTAAATTAAGTGCGGCTGTATCACCCCTTAGCTAGCTTTTGTGCGTGAAGCTAGTTGGACTACCATGCAAAATTGCAAATCATTATTATGATAAAAAAAAAAAAAAAAAAAAAGCATGCAGCACTAACATTTTGTATGTACATACATTTTGGTGGAAAAAGAAAGCATGCGGCACTACTACTTAAGTATATATTATACATGTGAGTAGAATATTACTTTAGTATATATATACAAGGGTAAGAAGGTATTGAAGCCCAGCTCTATACAAGCGACTATAATGTTGAGTCGAATAAGTTAGCATATGGCATGCAGAAAGTACTCAATGTTGTCAAAGCTAACAAGAGAGATCGATTTTGAGCTTGGTCAAGCGGCAACCAAGCCGGCAGTGGGGCTGCTGCCTGCCACAATTAAGTGCGGTTCCTCAATTAAGCGGCAACCAAGCTAAACAAAGTTAGACATCATTGAAGCCGACTGTCGTTAAATGGCATTAATGTCCGGCTGCAGTGGCATTATTGCTCATCAATTAAGCTGTTCTGCTTTGTTCATCATTATTATGCCAAATAACCGCCTGTGTAATCAGTGATCAAAATCATTCTTCAAGCTCAGTTGCTTGACATCTCAAAGCCGACCAACCTTCGAGAACTTGTGTTCAAACATGTATAAGCTAGCATAGGCGGCAAATTAAGTTCAAGGCAAGCGGCATGAAATGACAAATGCCGCATGGTACTACATCAAGGAGCTTGTGATATCTCCGGCTCCGATTCTTAAAGCTTTTAAAGCAAATCAAAGCCGCGCCAAGCATTGAATGTTTGAGGTAACAGTATAATAAATTACTGATTTATTCTCTTATAATAATAATTATAATGAGTTTTCATTGTAATCATTATTATTATTATTATTATTATTATTATTATTATTATTATTATTATTATTATTATTATTATTATTATTATTGATTTATTAATTCAATAAACTAAGTTTGAAACTTAGTAGCAAATTCAACGTCCAAGTGACGTGAGGCCAATGGCCGGATAATAAACTAAGTTTGAAACTTAGTAGCAAATTCAACGTCCAAATGACGTGAGGCCAATGGCCGGATAATAAACTAAGTTTGAAACTTAGTAGCTAAACTAACGTCCAAGTGACGTGAGGCCAATGGACGGATAATAAACTAAGTTTTAAACTTAGTAGCTAAACTAACGTCCAAGTGACGTGAGGCCAATGGCCGGATAATAAACTAAGTTTGAAACTTAGTAGCGAATTCAACGTCCGAGTGACATACGGCCAATGGTCAGATAACTAAACTAGGAACAAAACCGCTTAGTGGCTATACAGCCGGTCTCAACCTAGACCAGAGGCCAATGGCCGGATGGTTGCTTTTTTCATAAAATCGTCTGTCCCAACATGGACAATGGCGTTCGGCGACACCCCTCCGGGTGCAATCGTCGTAGAAAGCATTCTATCGTTTGCTTTACGTACGCATGCAGGCGGCAAAAATTGAACGACCTCATTGGTCAACTCATAGTCGCCTGACCTGGGTAATCTAAAGAACGACCAAGTCTTCGGGAACCGGATGTCCAAAAGACATCAGCTGGTGATCGACCAAAGCTCTAACCTAGATTACCTTCCGAAATTATACAAGTCCTCCCAATGGAGTAGAAGGACATTTAGAGTATAATTGGATTACAAACACCCCAGGCGGCCATTTGCTTCCTGCCCCATGAAGAGTCAGGCGGCCATTTGCCTCCTGCCCCCAGGCGGCCATTTGCCTCCTGCCCCCAGGCGGCCATTTGCCTCCTGCCCTGTGAAGAGTCAGGCGGCCATTTGCCTCCTGCCCCAAGGCGGCATTTTCCTCCTTCCCTATGAAGAGTCAGGCGGCCATTTGCCTCCTGCCTTATGGGATGTCAAGCGTCTCAAAAATATTCTAAGTCTTCCAAAGGTCATATGACCACCATAGTGGGGCTAAAAGAAATAAAAGTCGTCATCTGTCTAGTTCAGGCGGCAATCATTATTATGATTGATTAACTTAGAAAATATCATACCATTTAAGGTATCAGATTTTCCAAGTTAATCAAATCCCTCTTTTATTGAACTAGACATATGCCGCCCATAGAGCTTTTGAACAAGCGGAAAATCAAGCCTTGATTTCGAAAGGTGTAATTCCTCTTGAAAGAGAAATTACCCCTTCCGAGGGGCTAATGTTTGGGGGTAAAAATACCCCCTATATATGTGGACCAATGCCACCTCGACACGTGTCCGCAAGCTCGGCGCTCAATGAGCCAATTAGAGCATGACACGTGTCACTCAATGATAGAAGGGTGAAAATGGGCTCTAAGCCCACAACCCTAGAAACCGTAAAACGGTGGGAAGCAAATCTATTTAGGTTAAATAACCTAAGAGGCACATATCCCAATGCTCTAAAAAGACTGATCATTACATCAGTTTCAGGGGATCCAATTCTCTCTCCAAGGGCAATGCCCCCCACATTTACTCTCCCTTGTCTCTACTTTCTCTCTCTAAAATACATTATTTCAGTCACTGACTTGATCGTTGGAGGCGGACCTCCGGCCCCCCCCGGGGTCCGTTGTTTTGCAGGTGATCGGGCCGTTCGAGTGTTGCATTGCAGATCTGTCTCCCGAGGGACGTACACACCCTCCATTCGGGTACGTACAAAAAACCCCAAAACAATAAGTAAATAATAATATATATAGTTAAAAAGTTAACATAAATTTACAATTAAAATGACATTGACATGTTGAAGGTGATAAAAGACGCCAACATGTCATGAACTTCATTAAATTCCTTGATTGTCAACTGACCATCCTTTTGTACCTTAAAAAACTTGAAATACAAAAAAAAATATGTTAGAATTAATTAATTAGGCAAAACAATATGTATTTTATCAAATATGACCTATATGACTTCTATTTAGCCCATTTCCTACATTTCTTATAAAATAAACTACTTTTTTTTTCATAACATGTCAACGTCACCTAGTTTTATGTGTCTAAGCCCTAAAATTGAATCAAAAGAGCATTTTATTAAGGTTTAAGACGCTTTTTACTCAAAATGGCCCGAATATGGCCTATATGACTTTACTTTGCCCATTTCCTACATTTCTTATCAAATCAACTTTATTGATCTCATAACATGTCAATATTATCTAGTTATGGGTGTATAAGGAAAGGTATCACATCAAAAGAGCATATTAACACAAAATGGCCCAAATATGGCCTATATGACTTCTATTCAACCCATTTTCTACTTTCTTGTCAAATGACCTATTTATTTCTCATAACATGTCATTGTTGGGTAATTTTAGGTGCCTAAGGCTAGAACACAAATCAAAATAGCATTTCATTAAGTTTTAGGACGTATTTTACTCAAAATGGCCCAAATATGGCCTATTTGACTTCTATTTAGCCCATTTTCTACATTTCTTATCAAATAAACTATATTTTTCTCATAACATGTCAATGTTACCTAGTTTTATGTGTCTAACCCCTAAAATTGAATCAAAAGAGCATTTTATTAATGTTTAAGACGCTTTTTACTCTAAATAGCCCAAATATGGCCTATATGACTTCACTTTGCCCATTTCCTGCATTTCTTATCAAATGAACTTTATTTATATCATAAAATGTCAATATTATCTGGTTATACGTGTATAAGGAAATAAATCACATCAAAAGAGCATATTAATACGAAATGGCCCAAATATGGCCCATATGACTTGTATTAAGCCCATTTTCTACCTTTCATATCAAATCACCTATTTATTTCTCGTAACATGTCAATGTTGGGTAATATTACGTATCGGAGGCTAGAAATCACATCAAAATAGCATTTCAGTAAGTTTTAGGATGCATTTTACTAAAAATGGCCTTAATATGGCTTATTTGACTTCTATTTAGACCATTTCCTTCATTTCTTACCAAATGAACTATTTATTTCTTATAACATGTCAGTGTCACGTAGTTTTAGGTGTCTAAATCCTAAATTTGAATTAAAAGAGCATTTTATTAAGGTTTAAGACGCTTTTTACTCAAAATGTTCCGAATATGTCCTTTATGACTTTACTTTTACCATTTCCTACATTTCTTATCAAATGAACTTTATTTATCTCATAAAATGTCAATATTATCAAGTTATAGGTGTATAAGGAAAGAAATCACACAAAAAGAGCATATTAATATGAAATGGCCCAAATATGGCCAATATGACTTGTATAAAGCCCATTTTCTACCTTTCATATCAAATCACCTATTTATTTCTCATAACATGTCAATGTTGGGTAATATTACGTGTCTAAGGCTAGAAATCACATTAAAATAGAATTTCATTAAGTTTTAGGGCGCATTTTACTCAAAATGGCCCAAATATGGCCTATTTAACTTCTATTTAGCCCATTTCCTACATTTTTAATCAAATGAACTATTTCTTTCTCATAACATGTAAATGTCACCTAGTTTTATGTATCTAAGCCCTAAAATTTAATCAAAGAGCATTTTATTAAGGTTTAAGACGCTTTTTACTCAAAATGGCCCGGATATGGCATATATGACTTTCTTTTGCTTATTTCCTACATTTCTTATCAAATGAAATTTATTTATCTCATAACATGTCAATATTATCTGGTTATAGGTTTATAAGGAAAGAAATCACATCAAAAGAGCATACTAACACAAAATGGCCCAAATATGGCCCACATGACTTCTATTTAGCCCATTTTCTACCTTTCTTGTTAAATGACCTATTTATTTCTCATAACATGTCAATGTTAAGTAATATTAGGTGTCTAAGGCTAGAAATCACATTAAAATTGCATTTCATTAAGTTTAAGGACTTACCTCATCAAGCTGTTGACTGTCCGTTTAATGAGTCACTATGTCAAGCATGAATCTCATCACATACAAAGCGCAATCAAGTCCATTTTCTTATTGTGCACACTAGCATATGACGAACAAATCACATTAGTGAAACATGCAAAGGAAATTAGCAAATATTTACTAATATAGATTTTAAAGATAATCACAATATCATGTAAATTACCAACAGTGACTTCCATGTTGGACCCTGAGAAGCACGACTATGTAGCTTCTTCATAACAGTGTAGTAAATAAAGTACATTCAAATTTGATTAGTCGTTTGACTACTAAATTAGTTATTATTAGCAATAATCATCAATAGATAGCTATATATATTTACTTTTGCAATATAGACTTCACTAGCCACTTCTCCGATGACCGAGCTGAATCAAGGTGATAAATTGTGTTATTGGAATTACAAATATCCATGAGGCTCCAATGCTCCCTACATAAGTTCACAATAGACAAGAAAATTAATATTTAGGAGTCAACGTATAATGAGGCCAAATCGATTGAATTTGACATGGTTAGACTTACTCTTCATAACATGGGGCGAATATGAACTTGTCTCTTACACGCGCTGATTCCCTGATACTCTGTTCAACATTGTACAACACGTCACGGGGGTTGCCTATGATTCTAGTAGTGGATAACTGCTCGGGGCATAACCACCCAACTTTACAAGAAGAATCAGTTTCAGTTAAGTGCTCCTGTAGTGCTCTACGTGCATGAACATTGAATAATCAATCACATGTAGGATAATCACCATAACTTAGAATAACTTCAAAAAAGTGTAGATTATGTGGGCATTGAAGTACCTCATGAATTTTTGAATGAGGGAAATGTTATGCTTTGCAGCACGTAGAAATTCCTTCGCATCTTCGTTCTTTGTTGATCCATGCAAATGCATCCTCATCATAGTAAAACATTGCCTTAGGAAGTGCAACTTCCGTGGGATCGACCAAATAACATTGCCTTAAAATGGTTTTATTTTGATGAAATGGACCCATAAACTTAGAACTTAGCTTCTTTAATGTCATTTCAAGTCACTATCACTTATAAATATGTAATTATGAGATGTTTTGAGAAAGAATAACTTTATAAGTTGAGAAATGAAGAAAATACGCAAATGAGAAGCCATTTTGCTCAATATGGCTTTATTTTGATGACATGGAGCCAAAAACATAGGAATTAGTTTCTTTTATTTAATTTAAACTCACATTAACTTATAAATATTTAATTATTAGATAGTTTGACAAATAATAAGTTCATAAGTTGAGAAATAAAGAAAATAGGCATGTGAGAAGCCATTTCGGCTTTAAATGGCTTTATTTTGATGAAATGGACCCAAAAACATAGAACATAGATTCTTTTATGTCATTTAAAGTCACAATCACTTATAAATATGTAATTATGAGATGGTTTTAGAAATAATAAGTTTATAAGTTGAGAAATGAAGAAAAGTGGCATGTAGAAGCTAATTTGGCTATAAATGACTTTATTTTGATGAAATGGACCCAAAAACTTAGAATTTAGTTTTTTTAATGTAATTTAAAATCATAATAACTTATAAATATGTAATTATGAGTTGGTTTGAGAAAGAATAAGTTTATAAGTTGAGAAATGAAGAAAATAGGCTGGTGAAAAGCCATTTCGGCTCAAAATGACTTTATTTTAACGAAATGGACCCAAAAACTTAAAACTTAGCTTCATTTATGTCATTTCAAGTAACAATAACTTATAAATATGTAATTATGAGATGTTTTGAGAAAGAATAAGTTTATAAGTTGAGAAATGAAGAAAATAGGCAAGTGAGAAGCCATTTTGCCTAATATGGCTTTATTTTGATGAAATGGAGCCAAAAACATAGAAATTAGCTTCTTTTACATCATTTCAACTCACAATAACTTATAAGTATGTATATATAAGATGGTTGAGAAAGAATAAGTTCATAAGTTGAGAAATGAAGAATATAGGCATGGGAGAAGCCATTTCGGCTCTAAATGGGTTTATTTTGATGAAATGAACCCCAAAACTAAGAATTTAGCTTCTTTTATGTCATTTTAAGTCACAATCACTTATAAATACGTAATTTTAACATGGTTTGAGAAAGAAAAAGTTTATAAGTTCAGAATTGAAGAAAATAGGCAAGTGAGAAGCCATTTTGCCTCAAAATGGCTTTATTTTGATGTAATGGAGCAAAAAACTTAGTAATTAGCTTCTTTTATGTCATTTAGAGTCACATTCACTTATAAATATGTAATTATGATATGGTTTGAGAAAGAATAAGTTCATAAGTTGAGAAATGAGGAAAATAGGCATGTGAGAAGCCATTCCGCCTAGTGAGTTAAGAAAAAAAAAATATGGCTCAAAATATTTCAAAAAAAAAAGTCCACCTTCCGCCAGGGCGGGAACAGCCGAGGGAGCCGCCCCCACTGCAGGAATAGTGAAGGTAGCTGCCACCGCCTTAGCAGCCCCGACAGCCGCCTGCCGAGGCTGCAACAGCCCAGGAAGCTTGCTGATTCCGAGGCCGGAGTAGCCCCAGCAGCGGCTGCCGAGGCCAGAGTAGTCCGGGCAGCCGCTCCGGAGGCTGGAGCAGCGCAGGGAGCACCAGCCGAGGCCGCCGCTGCCTCGGCATGAGAGATCGGGGCCGGGGAGTCGTGTTATTTCAGTGGTTTTATTTTCAGAGGTGCAGCTAGAGAGTGTCTAACGGTTATTTAACTCTAAAAAAATTGAAAATAAATAAATTACCTCGTTAATTAACCTCACCCATGCTACCTATAGCTTACCAAAGCTTTCCTCTATCAGTACGGGTAGTGGGATGTCTTCGAACCTCTCAACCGCCGATGTGATCCCAACCGAGTAATGATGTGGCCCCGCCATAGCACTGTCGTCGCTTGTGCACTACCATACGCCACCAAACTCAATTGCATACTATTTGCATGCCCCGGGGCTAGAAGTGCACACCGGGTGTCTTCCTACACAAGTACAAAAAGAAGTTATCTAATTAGGTCTTTTAAAACACCATAGATAATATAACAAAATTCATTAAGGTAGAGGGTTACAAATCACCTGTAAATCTTGATATTCATGCGGTGTTGGATTATCAAGCTCCCTCGAGTCCTCTTGTGTAGGAGTAGGAACCTGCAATAGTTCACCAATCACGCCACCTCAGATCTCAATTAACTTAGTAATTTAAACTTTTAATAACCTAATTAAAATTACCTCAGGTGGCACATCTTCTCTATGTATCTCATCTCCTCCATGTCTATCACCTTCTCCTTGTCCTTTTGGTTGAGAACATGAGTCGACTGCTGTAGTTGCGAGGAACAGCAAAGTTGGTAAGTTCATCTGCTTCACCTAAGCATTGAATTCACCTACTAACTCGTTGCGTACTTGTTCCTTAATTGATGCCACCTTGGTATCCAACTCCCCCGGTGAGTTAACACTGGCTCAAGATCTACCCAATTTCGTGTATTCTGGATCCATCACCTTTTGCCTTTTAAGCAATGACTCTCCAAAACCTACTACTTGTCCTGGATGGTATGACCTTCCCAAATCCATGGTGAAAGGGTCATTCTCCACACTTGGGACCAATTTACTCTCCACCAGTTCTTTAGTGTGCTCAAGCTGTAGCAAAAGTAAAAAGGATGTCAGTAATACAAGTAATGGTTTGTATAGTGATTTTGATGCAAAAGCAATTTAAAATTCAACAGTTCATAGGTAACTTACAAGTTTATCTGCCATTGTCTTGGTTTCCGGACCCTTGATGACCCATTTTCCGGTTTCCTTATCAAACATGTGGAGAGAACAAAAGAAATCACCAGCACGACTCACCAAAGTAGTGATCGTGGAACTAGAGGGTTCCTTCAATGCTACTAGAAGCCATTTAGGGTATAAACCCTTTTTGATCCACTCCGGTTTATTTTCAGTAAATTTCTTAGCCCAAATACGATGGACGTACTCCTTCATCTCTATATATTTTTTATTTTCTCGAAATTCCTACATAAAAACAGATGTTAGTATCAGTAATACAAAAAGGGTCAAGCTATTATTCAATTGAGATCAGATTTACTGAAACTTATAATGGCTTTATTTTGAGTCTTCATTCTAACAAACTCTTCCCAGTCTTCTTTTGACACGGTTGGCTATTTTTCCCACGGGAGAAGGTCATCCTGAACAACTTTCTTCTTATTTGATTTCTTCTTCTTCTTGTAGATCCATCCATTAGTCAAGTTGGTCTTAAGGCCTCTTAATCTTTTCGCTAATAAAGATTCAAACACCCTTCCCTTCTCGGCATCATTAGGAATAGAAAATAGCCTCTGGAAGCACAAACACAAATCGATTATTAGTTTCTATTTACTAACAACCATAAGGTGAAGGTTTCTTAAATTTTCTAAATGTGCCAAAAACACACTTATCCTTGTATCATCCCAAAAGGTTTGAATCAAACCCGGAGGTACTTGGTGCATTACAAGTGTAATGGGGATTTTTTGCTTACACATGCCAACATGATTAGCATATTGTCCACGCCATTCACCCCCGGGTTAGCCATTGTTGTCATACTCCATGACCATGGGACCGTCTGGTTTCTTATAACTTCTCGTCTGACCCCTTCCCTTCCTTTAAGCTGGTGCCTTTACCCCCACTTTACTACTTGTGTTGTTTTTATCTTGTCATTGGCCATAAGTTTCAGGAGTCGGGTTCTCACCAACAATCTCACATGCTATATTTACAATAGGCGGTGCACGTTCAGCTGAAATTTCAAATTCTTTACGCCTATGCTAAAACTCATCTTGAGCTTGATCCTTTGGCTTACCCAAGTCATCCTCCTTTTTCACATTTGAAGGCTCATCCTCTTCCTCATCCTCGTACTCTTCATCATACTCATCATCCTCAATGTCCTCTACACAGTGATGGTCATGATCGTCCTCCATGAGATATAAGCACGTGTCAAATCAAACATAAAATAATATTAGTGTATAGTAAAGTATTAGTGAAAATGATTATACTTAGGCAATGTCAAACTACAAACATGTTAAATATAATGAATATGAATTGTTAGAATGATTAAATGTTAGTTCATACACAAAACAAAGGACTTGGGTTAAGTAGAAGCTCTTTTAAGCCATTTTCACCTACTTATGGTCCTATAACCTTGTATATGCATGATAATGAGTACACTTAGGAAATTTAAAACTACAAACATGTTAAATATAATGAATATGGGTTATTAGAATGATTAAATGTTAGTTCATACACAAAACAAAGGAATTGGGTTAAGTAGAAGGTCATTTAAGCCATTTTCACCTACTTATGGTCCTATAACCTTGTATATGAATGACAATAAGTACACTTAGGCAATTTCAAACTACAAACATGTTAAATACAATGAATATGAGTTCATAGAATGATTAAATGTTAGTTTATACACAAAAAAAGGACTTGTGTTAACTAGAAGCTCATTTAAGCCATTTCCACCTACTTATTGTCCTATAACCTTGTATATGCATGATAATGAGTACACTTAGGCCATTTCAAACTACAAAGATGTTAGTTTATATACAAAACAAAGGATTTGAGTCAAATACAAGCTCATTTATGTCATTTATGGTTATTTTCTCCTACTTATGCTCCTATATACATGATAACTAACCTATATTTGCAATAAAACCATTAATAACTTTTAATCATACTACCTCAATCTAAAATTCCTTCGTTGTGGTCTGATCGCATATAACCTTCTTCGTTGTTTATGTCATTTAGTACAAGAGGTCTAGGAAAAATGAAAGATGAAGAATCATCAAACGCATCGTATTCTTCCTCATCCTCAACATCTCCAATGCCTAGGATTCTTCTTTTGCAAGCTAGCACTATAGACCATTTTGAATCGGATGGGTCAGTTACGTAGAACACTTGCTTAGCTTGAGATGCAAGGATAAATGTTTCCGCACTATCATTCAAGTGGCCTAGATCTACAACAGTAAAGTCCTCATATTTGACGTTACGCCTGATATTATCAACCCACTTACACTTGAAAAGAGCAACCGTGAAGTTACAATAATTAAACACCCATATTTCTTGAATTTGACCATAGTATGACAACTCTGCATCAACAGGTGATTTATCCTTACCCTTGCAAACTCCCTTAACAATACCACAAGCGTTACACAACTGTTTTGGGTGGAGGAAGATTTCAAATCACGACCCTCGGTCAAAAAAGTGTACCCATTGATGTCATATCCCTCAAATGAACGAATATCATCCCTAGGACCGTACGTAAGCCATCGTACTGTATTGGTCACATTAGTATCATCTAATCGACTCATTACTTGATCACAAAACCAATTAACAAACCTCTTATTATGTAATTGCATAAGTTCCCTTTCACCTTTCGATGGAAATTTGCCACGCAAACTAGCCATGTGCTCTTCTAAATATGGGTGCACATATGAAACATGGTGCAACACATAAAGGTGTGCTTGTAAGAACTGATCTCGGTCATGTGACATTCGTTTCGACCCAATTATGCCATGACCATCAAGTCTACTTTCATGTCGATAAGTAGGAAGACCAATAGGTTGAGCAAGGGCTATGTAGTCCGCCACTAAGTTACCTATCTCATCACCCACGGTCCCTTGCATCATATTTCCGTCAGGGTGAGCCCGGTTTTGTACTTTATCTTGTAATGTACCCATGTGTCTTTCAAAAGGGTATCACCACCTCATGAACACCGGACCACACAACTTAATCTCATGCACCAAATGAAGAACCAGATGAACCATTATGTCAAAAAATAAGGGTGGAAAATACATCTCAAATTTGCACAAAGTCACAACCACATCTTCTTCAAAGCATCTAGTGTACAAAGATCAAGCAATTTGCTACAAATTGTATTTAAATATGAACAAAGGCTTGTAATCACTTCCCTCACGTGCTTCGGTAGAGTACGACGGATTGCAATCGGTAGGAATACTTGCATCATAATGTGACAATCATGGGATTTCATACTTGTCATCTTTAATTCTCCATTCAAGGATACAAATCGTTTCATGTTAGATGAGTACCCTAATGGAACCTTAATGCCGTACAGACATGCACAAAACATGCGTTTATCTACCCTTGATTATTTTCATCCTTTCCTTTACCCTCAACTTTCTTCTTTGACGCATCTGTGGCCTTTCCCTTGCTCTTCGCCTTCCCTTATTTCAAAACATTTTCATCTTCTTTTCTTTGTTCCTTCCGCTTTCGGACCTTTTCCTTAGTCCACAATTCTCGACAAATCCCCATCTCTTTCAAATCTAACCCTGCACCCTTTCCATCCTTTTTTTTTGCCTTGGATATTCATAAGCGTTCCAAAAAGAGTCATACACATTATTCTCTATATGCATCACATCAAGATAGTGCCTAACATCATGTTCTCTCCAGTACAAAAGCTTCCAAAAGATTGATTCTTTCTTTAAAAGAGCAGTTCAGACCACAGTTTTTTCTGATTTTCCAAACACCGTTCGTATCCCTTTCACCTGAGCACAAATCTCAACACTAGTCAATGGTCTAGGCGCAGTATCCTATTCCATAGTTCCATCGAAATCCTTTTTCTGCCTATGGTACGGGTGATCACGCCTAAGGAACCTTCGAGTCCGCATGTAGACATCTTTGCGAGAATGAGTAAGGTATACGCTTGATGTGTCATCAATACATATGGGTCATGCTTTTTTCCCTTTGATTTTGTACCCACACAAATTGCCATATGCAGGTAAGTCATTCATGGTCCACATAAGTGTTGCACGCAATGTGAACATCTCATTTAATAAGCATAAAAAACGGGAACCCCTTCGTCCCACATCTTTCTCAAGTCATCAATAAGCGGCGCAAGGTAAACATCTATGTCGTTTCCAGGTTGCCTAGGCCCTGTTATTAGCAATGAAAGCATTACATACTTACGTTTCATGCATAGCCAAGGAGGCAAATTATAAATCACTAAAAGTACCGGCCATGTGTGATGAGTGTCATTTATGGCACTCATAAGGTAGTCTTTTAGGATGATTTCATCCTTTTTTCATGCTTTTTTATCTTATTTTTTTTTTATCCTTTTTCCTTTAGTTCCTCTATTTCCTTCTTTCTTTGTGCTTTTCGTGTTTTCCTTTTATTTGGACCTTTTTCCCTTTTATTCCTTTCCTTTGTTTGCTCTTTTAGGTACCTAGGAGTTGTCTTTACAAAGGGAACAAGATGAGCTACATTGACTAAGCAAGGAGGAAGCAATCTACTTGGAGAAGGCTTGGAAAGGGCTCAGGGAGGGCATGGAGAGGCCTTGGAGAGGGCATCAGCCCTTGCCAGGTTGCCGCGGGTGCAGGATGTGTTGCATCAAATTAGCTAAAATCGACTAAGAACTCTCCGCGGTCTGGCCGTGGGCTCCCCGCGGGTACGGGTAGACTAGATAGAGAACTCTAGATTAGAGAGACCACGGGCCTCTGATTACTCTTTGGGAGCAAGGGATTCGTCGCGCCCTTGCCGCGGGCGCGGGTGTTGCCCAGACAGCCCGCGGAGTTTGTTATGGGTTCCATACCCATTTCCCCACGGGCGCGGGGATCCTATTTTCCTTCTTTGCCTATAAATACACTTGTAATTCCTTTTAAAAAACTAACTTTTAGATAATTTTCATTAGCTTAGTTTTAGAGAGAGAAGTTAGAGAGAAGTTCTTGGTTTTGGATTTGTATTTCAACAGTGGTTCAACCGTGCTTGGATTTCTTCATATTCAATCATTAATATTAGTGAGAATCTCTTCTTTTATTTCATCTCTTTACTTGTTTGTCTTAGATTCATGTTTGATTGTTTGATTTCCTTGGATTTGAATTTGATATTGTAGTTGATATTGTTTTCTCTTGATTTTGATTTAGAATGATGATCAATGCAAAAACTAGTGATTTGTTCTTGAGTTACACCATGATTAGTGAGTAGATAAGTTGCTAGGGAGAAGGGGAAGCATGTTTGATTGATGATTTGTGCTAGTTGATGATCATTGATTAATTGAATTGTTGCAATTAAATTGGTTGACATAGTTTTGCATGTGATTAATTAAATTAGGAGTGATCAACCTATAAGATTAATCTTGATTGCATTGCAATTCTTAATGACATGAACCATCAATTTGAGAATTGTTTTAATGATTGATTTTGATTGTGATTTTACTTAATTAGCCATTCATAGTGACCCCTAGCTTGGCCTTTAGGAGATAGCTTTTGAATTCTTTTGATTGCTACTATTGTTTGTCCTTTGCAATACTTGAATCAATTGAATGAACTATCAATTAACATGATTATTGAACTTGCATGTGGAACCTACATCCCTAATGTTTAGTTTCTTGAATTACTTGATTAATCTAGCTTTGTTACCATAGTACAACTATTTTCTCACTACAATCTTCGAAGTAGCTTGATTTAGGCTAAAGTTAATGCCTACTCACTCCTTTGGGTTCGAACCTATACTTGCCTTATAGTCGTATTAGGTTTGTTTAGGTTTTTATAAATTGTGTTTGATCTAGGGATTGACAATTGACGACACGTTTATTCCTCTATCAATGTGATGTGTTGGGTACTAAGAACGCCAAATGGTATCATCCCGTCCGTGCACAACCCAAGCCATATATTTCTGACTTCATCACCAAATCTCTCAAACTTCAAATCAATGTTCATTCACTGTGGAGAGTCAGCGGGATGCTTCAGCATTCTGTTTTTCTTTCTTCCCTCTACATGCCACCTCAAGTTTTTAGCGTCTTTTGGTATTGAGAACAAATGCTTAACCTTGTAATAATGGGAAGATACCACAACACCTTAGCAGGAGGTCCCACCGTACAAGGATTACAATTCATGCGCTTGTAGCGCGACCGCTTGCATCGTGGACATTCCTGCAATTGTTCATACTCATTTCGATACAAAATACAGCCATTAGGACATGCATGTATCTTCTTATAATCTAAACCAAAGGGACACATGAGCTTCTTTGTGTAATAGTAAGACTTAGGAATTTCATTCCCATCAGGCAACATATCACTTAATGCGGTCAACAAAGAAGTAAAACTAATGTCCGTCCACCCATGCTTCGACTTAATGTTGAAAATTGTTAGCATGGCCGATAGTTTGGAGTATTTTTTGCACCCAGGATACAAAGGCTTTTTGGAAACCTCTGATAATAACTTAAACACTCCACCTTCAACACCATGCAACATCACATCCACTTGTTCATCCTCGACCTCATCCACCTGATCATCATCGGTTCCATCCTCACCATTTCAACAATAGTCATTATTCTCGTATTCCTCGTCCACATGAACCTCATTGCTTCTAACACGTACATCCTTCCGATCAAGATCCCTACTGTACTCTCCACTTTCTCCGTGCCAAATCCACACATGGTGTATCTGCCTAAACCCACGACATAATACATGATCTCTAATGATTTCAACACTATCGTCCACATTCAGATTATTATAATCAACACATGGACAATAAAGGCCTTTGCCACCCAGTTTGCGTTGATAAGCTAAAGCCCTCTCGCAAAACTCTTGAACCTCATTCCAAAATTCCAATGTATCGAATCTACCATACATCCAACCACGATCCTTCTCAATTTAGTAAACTGTCTCTAACCATACATAGCAACATATAATGAATAATGTGTAATTGCTACATATTTTATATAAATCAAATTCAAGTCAAAACGTGAATATACCATTCATATAGTGAAAAAATGCATGTTTCCAAAGGGTCCATATCACTCCAACCTAACCCATCCTTGAATGTCTACTCTCACTAGTGAATGTATGTCAACTTTCCAATTTTAAGGAAAATCCGGAAGCATTTCCCCCTATTTCTCCAAATACACGATGTAGATAATTATTTACCCACATATGTACCCAGAGAACAGAGTGAGGAAATGGTAAGCCAAGATGTTCCTTAAAATAGAAAAGAAAACATACGTTCACCACCTAAGTGAGAGTACACATTCAAGAACAGTCCCGACCGGGGACTATTCAAGACTTTATCCTAATGAGAAAGCCTTGAACGGGTATCTAGGCATATGTTGATTCAAGTATTCTATATATTGTTGTTATTATTTGCAATTAAACAATACACAAGTTGCAATATAATGAATAAACTTTTATTAAATGGATAAATATAAAGAAATATAGCTTAGTAAAGTTTATAAGTCGTACTTACCCACTTGAGCTCAATATTTAGGCCTCAAGCTAAACTCGTGCTTCAATTCACATATGAATCTATTAAGAAAAACAAAAAAATTACTTGATTCATCAAAAATATCAACATTATTCCACTACATTATATTATAAAAAAAATAATCAATTCAATAAACAAACAAGGTATTTCACTTGTTTTCTATTTAATAAAGTTTCTTTTTCAATAAACAAACAAGGTATTTCACTTGTTTTCTATTCAATAAAATATCAAAAGTATCAACATTATTCTCTTGTTATCTACTTTATAAAGTTTCTTTTTAGTTTAATATTTGGTTTATTTATTAGTTTTTAAGTTTATTTTGTTATTTTATTTGATTTCTATTATCTTGAAAGTTTATTTGATAATTTTCTTTGTCCCAATCCTTTCCCGGTTATGTGTGTAGGTGTGAGTTTGACTTTGATTTTTAAGTCAATTGAGTCCAGCTTCCGAGTTAGGGTCAAATGCCAATTTTCATCAAGTATGTTGTTGCCCTTGCCCTTCTCTAATCCTACACCACACACACTCTCTCTCTATTCACATTATCCTCCACCACACCAAAACAGCAAACTCCCCTACTCTCTCACTCAATCATTACTACAACCCATAACCAAACTAGCCACATTCACTCCCCTACTATCACACCTTCAACCACCTGCCACCTTATTAATTACAACTTTATAACACCAAAACCACCACCACCTGCCACCTTAATTACCACCTAAGAACACTAAAACCACCACCACTTGCCACCTTAATTACCTCATAATAACACCAAAACCACCACCACCTGCCACCTTCATTACCACCTAATAACAACACCAAAACCACCACCACCTGCCACATTAATTACCACCTAATAACACCAAAACCACCAGCTAAGGCATTTTAACAATAATGTTACTATATTTTTTTAGCTTAATTCACAATTCACAATACATGGAATTACCTAAAATTCAAATTTTCTCAATAAACAACAAAAAATTAAGAAAAATTAGGGTAAAATTATATTCAAACCTTAACTTTAATTTACTTAACAATAATTGTTCAAAATGCTATTGAAAATAATATAAGTACATATTTCTAAATAATAGTTTAATTTTTATCAAAAAATTAAAACTTACCCAAAGCTAGTTGGAGGTGGAAGAAGCTATAGGGAGGAGAGTTTAAGGCCGACCCTCGGTGGTGGAGGAACCACCGGCGGTGCAGTGCCGCGGCGGTGGAGTGGTAGAGGAACTAACGGCGGTGGAGGAACCAGGCGACTGTTGTTTTTGCCCTCTAAAATTGAAAGAGACAGAAAAGGGAAAGAGAAGGGCAAGGGAGAAAGAGAAGGGCACTAGTTGAGGCGGCAGTGCAGGTGGCTGACGACGGTGGTGGCTCTAGTGGAGGGAAAATGGGGAGACTGCAGGTGAGGGTTTTCGGGAATGCAACAGTTGAGAAAGCAACAGAAGAAAGGAAAAAATGAAAATGAAAGAGAAAGAGAAGGAAGAAGGAAGAAGAAAGAAGGTGCGTTTTTTTTAAATAAGGCACCGGTTCAAACCGGTGGCCTATATATTTTTGCCATTTGTTTGCACCAAACTGGTGCCAATGTGCTTGGTTTAAAACCCCACCCTTTTGTTAGCCAGTTTTTGCCACCACTTTGGACAGTACCGTTGGCAATTGAGGGTTGCCTTTTTGTTTTTCTCTACTAGTGTAGGAGGTATTATTCCTACAACCGCGTAGAAACAAAGTGTTTGTTGCTCGCGATAGTGTCTTTTTAGAAATAAATCTCTTCTTATAAAGCCAAGTTAGAGTAAAATTAGATCTTGAGGAGATTCGAGACAAGCAACAAAAGGATGTTAATAACACCACATCAGAAACGAAGGCGCAAGAATCAGCTAGTTTGATAAATCACGTGTCGAAGCAAGCTAATGCCACTAGCTAGGCTTCTGTCGTCCCACTTGAATGTAAGGCTTCAAAGAATTGAAGAGAATAATTCTAATTTTTCTCATACCTATAGTAGGTTACTTAGGATTAAAACAAACAGTTTGTTGTAATTCAAGTAATGTTTTTCTGAACAAAAACAAACGTGTCATTCGATAAAACTGAACAAGTTTACATCTACACAAAAACATGAGATGACAAGCTTTATTTGGAAAGATTATCTTTATCTTCCACTTGTATACTCATATCCACTTGAAATGCACTGCTCATTTTTTTCCTGAAATAGGAGCACATAGTGAGTGAATTTTCCTGTATCTAATACCTTATAAATTCCTTATATTCAAGTATAAAGATGATACTTGAGATTGAGGCTCCTTTCCCCCTTGCCTCATCTTCCATATACTCACTACATTCTCTTTTATAGTGTCCTTTTTTACTACAATAGAAGCAGCGCATCTTAGCTTTGGTCTTGAACTCCTTCCTCTTAGGCCTCAAAGCAAAGTTAGCGGCCTTACAATAATAGGTTTTCTCGAGCTCTTGGACAGCTTCCTTCAAGGATAGTTTGTTTCGATTGTCAGTAATTCGTATTTTCAATGCAACATACGTTGAGTGGAGTGAGCTTGGAAGCATATGAGCCGCTTGCTTATCCTCCACCGGTTTACGAATAAGCTCCAAGTGGTTGAATAACCATGCCATCATGAGTACATGGGCTTGAAGTGGCATCTCAAGTCTAAGTCTTGCACTATAGACCCTAGCCCATACTTCTTGCCTCTCTTTGGTAAGACACCCATCTTGCGGTGGCTTTATCCTTGTGTTAGAGAGTGACCTAGTCACCTCCGCCACAAGGCCATCATAGTTGCCTCTAATACTCTTTGTGACCCTCAGATTGACCACATCCTCTAGAGCCTTGAGGAGCATATCCGGAAAAAAGTTTGAGAATTTCTCCATCCATTGTTCCGAAATGGACTTTCCCATGAGTCGCGAGACCCTCTTGCAATCATAACTCCACTCCACATGATCCTCATCGCTCATAACACCTTTTGGGTAAAAACTCGAGATGGGTGTATCTAGAATATGCTCTAGGTAGCAATTGCAGAAGGTCTTACGGAGTTCTTCCTCTCATTCCTTGAAGTTTACCAAATTCAAGCTAAATGGTAACTTCTTAGGAAGTTCCAGGCACATTAGATTGTTATCGATAGTTGATGATATGATTCTACAATTCAAAGAATTTTAAATGAAAAACCATTCATCATACTCAATTTCTTATTCACATTTTAATCATACTTATTTAAATATAATATTCACATATTAAAATTTTCCCCATTTGGTGAGAGTAAGTCGATTCAAAGAAACAAAGAGTGGTGCTTCGGCTTGTCTTCACACTTAATCTCCTAAGGTAAGCAACTCTTTGATAATGGCTCCAAGCCACTCTTGGTTGGATAAATCTTCACATCTAATGCTCTCTTAACAACTTATCCACTTTGCCACCACATGTTGAGTATAACCAAAACCAACTTGCATACCCGGTATGCCATATGTATCTTAGGGAGTAATAGTGATGCCTCGCTTTGGCGTTGCCCATCATTACTCTCAATAGGTTGATAAGTGTTGTTTTAGATGTCAATTTTACTCAATAATTTAGGGACCTAGGGTTTCTATTTTGGTTGATTTAAGTGAACTTAATTAATCATCACAACATTTGAAATCCTAACAATGCATCTAACATATATTTCATATATAAGTTTTCATTAATATATATCAAAAACATAATAAAGATGCATTTGGCAACTAGCATGACTCCTTGAGTCTTCAAGGCTGCAAGGGACGACTTTTGCAACTTTATGGCTTCGTCCTCCAAGAACCTCCATCTTCAACACATGACCAAAGTTATGAAAATACTAGTATCTACGATTAGGATGGTCTAATATATACATTAAGGTACAAAAATACTCAACGGTTCGCATACCGTATATAGATTTTAAAAAATACATCACGGACCGCAACCCATATTTTCTAACCTAATTGGGCCCCCACTAGTTGCCATTTTATAAAACATGTGAGAGAATATACATTACATTCATCCATTCCCTACTTGTGAATGTCCCATGCATTTTACAACGATAAACAACTATCAATGCATTAAACACGCGTAAAACTAGTAACTAATTTAGGTCGTTAATCTAATTAACATGCCTAATAAAACCTAGTCAAAGTTGTTTAATTGATTATGTTATTTAGCGCAATTAATATTGAATACTTCACTAAATTCCACATCCATCTTATTTAATTAAGTCAGTAAACCCAAAATGTTGCCAAAATTAAATTTTGCCAATACCGCTCAAAACCGAGGCCTAGCCTCGAAATTTATATAAAACTAATTAAAACAAAATAATTAATTAAAATAATTAAAACGGAAAAATTAATATAGACTTAAAACGAGGCACAAGTGAAAAGTGAAGGGTTTTGCGCACAGTAGTGAGTCATGCCAAGTGTCACACCCATAACCTAGAATACCGCATATGCGTAGACTCCTTATGGGGCATGCTTGCAACACAAGCCACAAAGGCCACACAAGCTTTCTACTGTGCGCATTGTGCCACAAGCTCGTAGCACACCTACACAAACACCCAAGCCGAACTAAGCAACGCATGCACCATATGGCTCAACCACACGCAAGCAAACACGTAAAGTCGAGCCTATACATAGTAGCACACATGGCCAGCTGTGCTACCGCACCATGGTGCTGCTGTTGCTGCTGCTTCGGCTAGAAGTTGTGCTTGCTGGCTGTTGCAACAGCCACACATGGCTGCACCTACATCAATGCTGCCCTTCGCAGCCACATGCAGGCTGCTATGCAGCCCGGCTTGCAAAGGGGCATTTTTCCCTCAATGTTTGTGCAACACCCCGCGTTTTTAACCTCAATTTTGCGTGAAAATTAATTAACTCCAAATTAATTTTAGAATTAAGAAAATGAGCCAAATATGAAAAATTAATAAAAGTCCAACTCAAATTAAAAAAAATAAATTCCAACTCAAATTAAAAAGTTCATTAAGGTGCACATAACCAAAATTATTTCCAAGAACCATTCTTTAATAAAATTTATTTAACTTGGTGCAACAAAATGAACAAGGCTAATAACTCACTATTAATTTAACTAATTTAAATTAATCATGAGATTTTGACAAAAAAAAGGGGAATTGGAATTATGAACACAAATATCAAATAAAGATTTCAACTTTAACTTGTGAATCCTTTAAAAATTATATCTTCCAATATGAACATAAATGAAATTTCAATCACAAGATTCAAACCTAATGATTCCAATCAACTTAATACATCATTAAATCAAAGTTCAACAAAAAAAATTCATGGAATTTAGTAACTAAAAGTTTTAATCACATAAAACAATTAAAGATTGAATCTTTAGTACTTAGAAGTCTCCAAGATCAAATTTTTCACACTAAATGCAATGGATTTGCAATTATGTGAAAATATGAACCAATTTTTCAAGCACCAATTACTACCAAATAACTATGCTTAAAGAGGTTTAAGGAAAGAACAAAATACATAACCACCATAAATATGCCATTAAGATTCAAGGTTAGAAAAACTTCAAATTTTTGTCCAAACGAAAATCCCTCAAATAAGACATTCAAGAACATCATTTAATTTCCACCCAAAATTAACTATTTTTGGGAAAAAATTTGGGTTCTGGGCTGAAGACAGCTCTAATACGAGCTTACAAATAATAAAAATGAGCTACTTATGTAATAAGAAATATAAAACCAGAAAAATTAAGCCATTAAAACACCTTGAAAAAATATGATTATAAAAATAAATAAGCAAGGCTTCGATAGCGCTGTTGGGTTTCGATGAGTCCAACTCACTGTGGAAGAAAACCCGAGCCAAGACCACACTCACAATTAATATAATCACAAACCATAATTAGCTTAAACAACAAGAATTAAGAAAAAGTTAATACCTTTGACGCGTGCTTTGCTCACTACAAGAGCTCTTTCTTTGAAAGCTCTAAGTCTCGCTCACACAAAGACCTCAACAATGGTCCAATGCTTAGAGGTTAGCTAAGCCCAACCTAAACCTAAGTAATTATATGTATATAAAAGTTTTCTTAATAGAGATGCCTTTTTTAACACCTTAATGATGAGTGTCATATATGGCACTCATTTATATTCTTTTAGGATGATTTTACATGATTTTTGTATCTCTTTTACTTTTCTCTAGTTTTACTTATATTTTCTCTACTTAACATTTTCCTTAGATGTTTTCTTATTTTCTTGCTTTTCTAGTGTATAGTATTCTCAATTTTTTCTTTACTTGTTTGATTTTCTTTAATTATAGGAAGTTGGCGATGTTCGAGATCCTCAAGTGTATCCTTCTCGGAGTTTTCAAGCCAAAAAGATGTCCCGTTTCTATATTTGAGCCCAAGAGCAAAGGAGTTCAAAGTTGCGCCCTCATACTGTGTGGGCATGAAAGAGTGGTGTCAAACCCACCAAAAGTACTCTAACTTACTGCCTATATCATCATGGCTCATCCAGAGCTCACGAGGACAAGCTCGGCTGCACTAGGAGAGCTCCCCTGCTCCCATGGAGTGGGGGTGCGCGAGAGAGGAGCGATCACGCCACAAAGCTGCGCAGTTGCGCGCGTCCCTAGAGTTGCCACGCCACTCTCTTCTTCTTGTTTCGTACCCTATTTGTAGCGGCCACGCACATGAGTGACAGATTGCGATCTTTAAGGTCCTTTTTTGACGTCTAACAAATTTTCCTCTAGTTAGTTTTACTATATATAGTTTTCCTTCATTTTTATAAAGACAAAATTAATCCTTGTAGATTTAGATAAGATTTTTAGAGAGAGAAACTTGGTGTTTGATGATTGCGATATTGAGATCTCCATTCCTCTTTGATTTTGATTAAGGTTTTGTAAGAATCCTTTAATTTTCAATAAAATTTGATGTTTGATTTTGTTATATTGTTGAATTTCTATTGTTCAACTTGAGTTTGATTGTTGATGTTTAAACTACAATGTTGATGATGAGATTGATGAGTTCTTTTGTTATGTATTTCAATGTCACCATGATTAGTGAGTAATTGATTTGCTAGGGAATGTGGCGAAGCATGTGTTGTTGATAATGTAATGCTAATTTGGGGCTTTTGATTGAATTGTTGATGTGATAAAATTGGTTAATTAAATTTGTGCATGTTCTTAGTTTGAAAAGGAGTAGCTAACCTTTATGATCATGCTAGAATATATAATAGCCTTCAATGTCACTAACAATTGATTTGGATGCTATTATTATTGTTTGATCTCGATTTGTGAATTTCCTTTGATGTCATTTGTAGAGAAATCTAGCTTGACCCTAAGAAATAGCCTGTTGAGTGATCTTGATTGCTTGTTCTATTTTCCTCGCATCGCTTTGTTGATTGAATTCTTTCAAATTAGCAAGATTGTTGTCAATACATGTGGATCCTAAGTTCCATAGTGTTTTGATATTGATTTTTATTTTATTTTGTTTTATTGACTCGATTCCATTAGTGTAGACCAACCCACTCCCTTAGTATTCATAATAGCTTAGTATTAACTTTAGTACTCCCGACTTCCCTTGGGATTCGACCTAGACGTACCCTATACCATGGGTTGGTTTAGCTTTATAAATATTGTTTTGGCCGGGAAATCTAGCTTCAAACGACCTAGGTTTTACCGCTAGTAAAAAATGACGTCGTTGCCAGGGAAGACAATGTAATTGCTATTGCTTTTTAAGTCTATTCTAATCAATTAAAAATACAGAAAGATTTTCTTCTTTTTGGATACATTTGTGGCCGTGCTAATGATATTTTCTTTGAGTTTTTGTATACATAGGGCACAAGATCATATTTTAGTGCCATTTGATCCGAAAATTGAGGGAACCATAAAAAAGTTAAGGGTTGCTAATCGATCTTTAAATCCAAGTGCCCCAAAAGAGGAAATCCATCAAGAAAGAGAAGAAGATTAAGAACAAGGAAGCATGGGAACTAATCCAAGGGTAGCTTTGAAGGAGTTGGGAACTCTCGCAGCTTATAGATTTAAAAGTGGGATTGCTCCACCAACGTCACTAGTAAATGACTTCGGGATAAGGTCGGCAATGATCACTTCGATGGAGAGGCATCAATATAATGATGCAAAGCATGAGAGCCCTCTCAATCACCTTAAGGAATTTGAGAAATATTGCAAAACACACAGGGTGAACGGAGTTTCTCAAGAATTCATCCATATTAAGCTTTCCCATTTTTTCTTATTGGGCGTGATTTAGAGTTGTTAGACAAGGAGGTGAAGCCTAATTCTTTGAGAATGTTGGATGAGGTTAGAAAGGAATTCCTATCCTATTTTTATCCACAAAAGAAGACGGCCTAAGCAAGAGCCCTCATTCAAAGTTTCAAGAAAAATCCGAGTGAAAGTCTTTATGAAGCATGGGAAAGGTATAAGAAGTATCAAAGAGAGTGCTCACATCATGGGATTCCTATCTATCAAATCATTCAAATTTTCGATGGAGGTTTGAGTCCTCAAGGCAATTCTTTCTTGAATGTCGGTTCCGGAGGCCCTATCATGAATAAAATGGAAGATGAAGTGGTGGATCTAATTGAAGATGTGGCGAGATACCATATGGATTGGGAAGAAGGTGAGAGAGAGTCCATGAGCAAGAGTGGTTTAACGGTTTATTCAATCAACCATAACAATGCCATTAACAATTTGTCCTCATAAAGCTCAAACTTAGGAAAGGATAGGACCTCAATTAAGGCAAAGTTTGAGAGTGTTTCTTCACAAGCACCTATTCTTCCCTCCCGCAATGAGGGGAGAGGTACATCTTCAAACTCTACTCCTCTTTCAACTTCAAATAATATGCAAAATGGATGCGTGTTTTGTGATGTTTGTGGGTCATATGACCGTGATTCTTCTAGTTGTCCACATGCTTTGAGAATTATGATGATGATGAGAATAATAAGTGTGAGCAAGTGAATTTTGTTTCTAATAAAGATTTGATAGTCCAAGGAACTTTGGGAATAGGTATTCTCACCAAGAAGGGAATTTTGACAACTATAATAATGGTGCTTATAGAAACCAAGGAAACCAAAATTTCTTGGGTAACTATAATAATGAAGGTTATAATAATCAAAATCAAGGCCAGTACAAAAATCGGGGTAATTAGAGTAACCAAAACCGGGGGAATTTTTATAATAACAACCAAAGGGGACCTTCACCTGGATGTACTCCAAACACCTAAGGAAAAGGTGAGAATTTCTATGCTCAACCTTCAAATTCTAAGTCTACCTTAGAAGAGATCGTTGAGAACTAAACTAAAATTTTGAACCCTTACATGACGGTAAGTGATAATAAGTTCAATAAGATGATGACACAAAATAAAATGTTTGAAATTCAAATTGCTTAATTAGCTAACACCTTGAATGAGAGTGTGAATGCTATCCCTTCTTCTTTACCCTCATAAAGAGTTGAACCTAAGAAACCCGTGTATTCCATCACCACAAGGAGTGGGAAAGTGCTTGAAGAGAGAGTTTCTAGAGAGTGTGATAAAGATGAGAAGATGAGTGATTCAAGCGAAGAAATAGAAAGTAATGTGTCAAACAAGGTGAGTAAGGAAGCCTAAGAGGAAAAGAAGAGTGATGAAAAAGTACAAGAGGAGGTGATCAAGCCCAAACTTCCGTACCCCCAAAAGTTTTTGAGAAACAAAATTGATGAACAATTTGGGAGATTTCTTGATATGCTTAAGGTATTTCGTCTTTTAATTCCTCAGCTCTTACCAATTCCATGTCCCAAATTCCTAGATATTCTAAGTTCCTTAAGGAAATTATGAATGGAAAGAGAGAATGTAATGAGATGGATTCGGTAAATCTTAGGGAATGTTATGGTGCTTTGATTCATAATGACTTACCCAAGAAAATGAAAGATCCTTGTAATTTCTCCGTCCAAAATGCTCTTTGTGATCTTGGTTCTAGTGTGATTATCTTGCCTTATTAGCCATATTCGACATTTAGGAAACTTAAGCTAGGTGAGCTTCATCTAACTAATATGACTTTGCAATTGGGCGATCGATCTATTAAGTTTTCAAAGGGAAGAGTTTAGGATGTTCTTCTCAAGATACCCTAGGTCAAAAAAGAAGATTGGCACTGCCCTAAGGCCACTGGTTTTAAAAAAGCGGTGGGGAAAAAGGGGGATAAATGGGGGGATTTTAAGGGTAGAGTATTTCCATTGATTCAAATCAAACCAGTGAGAAAAATAATAATCATACCGGTTTGAACCGGTGCCAATCATTTTTTTTAAAAACCCCTTTTATAAACCGTACCCCTTATTCCTTTCACGTTAAAACTGATCTCCTCT
The DNA here is from genome assembly GCA_024500155.1 of Chenopodium formosanum. Classification (NCBI taxonomy): domain Eukaryota; kingdom Viridiplantae; phylum Streptophyta; class Magnoliopsida; order Caryophyllales; family Amaranthaceae; genus Chenopodium; species Chenopodium formosanum. Next base: position 25,737,101 of record CM044880.1, read on the forward strand.
CTCCTCTACCTCCTTATCTCTTCTCTTCCCTCTCCGCCTCTCATCCTTCTCTTTCCTCCTCCTCTCCTCCTTTATTCTCTTTGATCTCCTTCTCCATCCTTCATTATTTTCGATCTCCTTCTCTATCCTTCATTTTTGTCGTCGTCGCCTTCATTCTCGTCACCTACTCTCTCTCTCTATATCCTTCATCTCCTTCATTCTCATCGCCTTTATTCATCCTTCATCTCCTTCAATCTAGTCGCAACAAAACCACCACTAAGACCACCACCGCCGCCACCACCACCACTAACTACTACCGCAACAACAACACCACTAACACTGATAGTACGATGACATCACCGACAATAATTGGTTTTCTGGGTTTTATTATTCGAGGTTAGGGTTTCTGGGCTTAATTGATTTTGTAGTTTATGTGTTTAATTGATTTCCTAGGTTGAATTCGAAACATGCCTTGATTTTAGAATTTTCTGGGTTTCTGGGTTTAATTGATTTGTAATTGCTGGTTGTAATCGATTTTGGAATTTTCTAGGTTTAACTGGATTTTGAAATTGTTGTGTTTAATTGACTTTAATCGATTTTCTTGGTTTTTTATGTGATTTATGGGTTTGTTTTTTTAAATTATTTTGAGTTCATGTATTTTCTGAGTTCTTGAAATTTCTGGGTACATGCATGAGTGTTCTTCGTTTTATTTTTTGCAGCATATAATGTGATTTTTATGAATTTTAATTTTGTGTTTTAATCGATGCAGGTATTGTTTATGACTCCATATAGAAGAATCAAGATGTTCATTTTGGGAAATTGATTTAGATGTTGTAATTTTTTTTTATGTTGTAATTTTTTTTTATGTTGTAATTTTTTTTTGGGTATTGTACAATTGTAGTTTAATGATAATTATACATCTTGTTTCGGGTGTTTTGTGGATTTCCTGGGATACTGGTCACGCTCTTCAGGCAACGAGACGGTCCAACCTGCAAAACAATGAATATTCCGATCAACGGAATATTCACCTCCGACGATCAAGTTAGTGATCAGAACGGAAAAGGCTAGAGAGAGAAAGTAGAGAGAATGTGGAGCTATTTAAGGCTCTATTGTTTGTAAATGTCTTAATTTCCCCCCCATCATAAATGATTGGGGTATTTATAGGGGTGGGACTCGTGCCCGTCTCTAGGGTTTATACCCTAGATTTGCGTGACGTGATTGGCTGTACAATCAGTGAATGGCACGTGCTACTCTAGGGGCGCCGTTTTGCGGCTTTCATTGATATCTCTCGGGATTTAGGCCCTGACGTTGTTAGGGTTTTCTGGCATGTTGATTATTAAGGGAACAAATTCCCTTAACACATGACATCTTCTCATGATGACACGTGTCACCCTCTGACTGGGCCACGTGTCGCGACGAGACTGGCCTGCGGCCTTAAGGGCTCTGAATTACGTGGCATCTTCCCGTGGTGACACGTGTCGCCCTAAAACTGGGCCACGTGTCACTATGGGATTGGTCCATGTATACGGAGTATTTTTACCCACAACATTTGCCCCTCAGAGGGGGTGGCTCGTACGCTTACAGGGCGACCCCTTTGACCTCAAATATCCTTGGTGCGTACAAGTGTATTATGGTTTTGTCAATTTTTCGTCCGGCTGAAAATTTTAGTGCGAACGCCTGTCTATACAAATGGCGCGGACGAAGATAGGCCGTCTTGCTTTTGGGAGATGCGACCGTCTTGCCATTGCGGAAAGAGCTTTAGTTCTGCCAACTTCCCTTTGGACGCGCCGTTTATTAGGTCACCTTCTTTTCCGCCTAATTTAACGGAGTTGCTCCTTGTCCCTCCAAATTCTAGGTCACATTTTCAAATTGTAACCGTTCAGCTGTGTTAGGCGGGAAAGATGAATTTACTATCTTACCCTCATAAGTTTTCCCTATATATGCAAGGGGTTTGACTTCATTTTGGCACTTTGGAACTTTACATTTTCTAGAGAGAAGTCAGAGCTTCTAGAGAGAGAAAGTGTGTTTTTCTTTGAATCTTCAAGAGCTCCGCCATGCGTTTGAGTTTTCCGATCAATCTTCAAGGCTTCCAAGTTTTCAACACGTTTAGAGGTAGGCCGCCTGTTTTCTTTTCCTTGCATTTTTATTTCTTTGTTTATTTAAAAGCTGGCTCAACACTCAACTTCGTCCGTTTCTCCTCATGAGGTCGGCCGTTCGCCTAGGACTGAGGAGTCTAGAGTGGACGGAGACGAGTTGTCTCCTTCATGGAGTGGGTCCATTTCTAGTGCGTACCAACTCACATCCACCAATTCTTCTCTATCCCTGCAGTCGAACATGGTACAGACGATGCAAACGCACGATCGTCATGCGCCCAGAAATCCAGACGGAAGTCTGGTACATCCTAGGCCTCCCTATGACCCCAATAATGCTGACTTAGAGACCCCTTCTACCACTCCTACGACCGCTTCCACGGGCACTTACTGCTCGGCCGTGGAAGTAACTTCCTCGTTCAAGGAGCGCCAAAGAACTCAAGGCGCTTCTACTACGGGGGGAACATCCGTGCGAACTCCGGGGTTAAGGTTCCCCCAATATGCCAGCTCGGTCATGAATGAGGTCGAGTTGCTACTCTATGAAGAGACTCCTTCTTCTTCTCGAGCGGATGCTAATACGTCTATCCCCACCCCCTCAGAACTCTATCTCCGATATAGCAGTTCGGACAGACCAAGAACGGGGGTTTCAATTAATGAACCGTCCGACCTGCCCCCTCGCAAAGCTCCTCCTACAGGGAGTCAGGCGGCCGGTGCTAAAGATAAGGGCAAACGGCCACTCGAAGACATTATCTCTCCCCGAGGCGGCCATAGTTCTAGGAGCTGCAGCTCAGCGGAGGCAGCCGACCTGGACAGAGTGTTGTCTTCCGAGTTTGGGAGCGCTCCTCAGCGAAAGGAGGATGAAGCTGAGAATGCGGCGGAGGGTGGAGCGGCGGCCGCAGAGGGCGAAGAGGCGGCCGAGGAGGTTGTTGCCAACATTGACAACTTCAAGGATCCGTACGCCTGCACGGTTGGTAGCACAGCTTTAGGCTACCTAAACTACAAATTTGAGGATTACAAGGCATTCCTCCACCTTGGGGAGGGATTCGAGATTCAGCCCCCACGCAAGTCCCGCACCGTGGCTGCTTGGGAAGAAGCGAGGCCATGCAAAAGATCCTTTAGCGTCTACAGGGTGGCCTTAGACGTCAGACTGCGCTTCCCCCTCCATCATTTCATCCGCACAATCTTGGACGAGTATGACATAGCCCTCTTCCAGCTGATGCCAAACAGGTGGTTGAACATTTTTAGGTACTTGGTAACGTGCATCTGCAGAGGCTTCAAGCCAGACTTTGCAGTTTTCTGTGAGACACACTCACTGACTAAGCTGGACGCGGATACAGATGGCTGGTTCATCTTGAGCACCACTAGATACTATATGATGGTGGTGGACCGCGTCTCTAAGTGGCGTGACTGAAAGCACCGATTCTATCGCATCAAAACCAAGGACGTTGAATTTAACTTGCGGATGAATCGGTTCAATGCTTAGCCAATTCAACTTGGACGTGGGGACCTCAAGCCCAGTAAGCCACCCGTCCACCCCGGCCAAGAGTACCAGCTTGAATATTTCAAAGTCAAGCGGGTGAAAAGGAACGGCAAAACTAAGCGCGTTCCAAGTAACTGGGTCCCTTTATCAAGCTGGCTGCGGGATCCAACATTTATGTCCGCCTATGGCCTGTACAAGAACCTGCCCCAAGGTGGACGCATGGACACATATTCTTACACATACACATAATATTTTATCTTGAAGAATTTTCTAACACTTTTTCCTTTTCTCTTTCAGCTGAGGCGTACAAGATGCTTGACCTAGAGCAGAAAGGGGAGGTCAACATGACCGAGATTGACTTGGCTCGGTACAAGGCTCGCCAGAAGCTATACGAGAAAACTAAAGGAGTAAGTAAACCCATCTTGATTTCTTCTTTTCGTCCGCGTATGTATTACGGAAGAGATCTTCTTCCTAACTTGGCACGGCCCATCAATTATATTATCTTGCTCTCTTTTTACTAACTTTTGCCTCTATAACTGGCTACTCCAAACCCTCGGTCCAAACGGAAGCAGTCGTCCCTTGCGTCCAAGACGGACCAGGACGACAAGGCATCCAAACAAAGGAAGACGGTCGCGTCCAAGACCACTTCCACTTCTGCGGCCAAGACGACGTTTCAGACTGCATCTAAGCAGTCCAAAGAAGAACAACCCCAACTGAGTGATAGCGGGGCCTCCAAATCCATAGATCCGGCCGCCATGCCAAGTCATGTTAGATCCGAGAAATTAGATGATGGGGGTAAGTCGACCGCGGCAAAACCGACCGGGCCAGAAGTGACTCTGCCCGTCCAAAGAGTCAATGAATCTGATTGGCTTGATGCCAGTCAGTCCGCCGGGGATCAGCCTGGCCGGATGGGGGAAGAGGATGACGAGCCTGCGCCGCCCCCGCCATTCACTTTCAACCTTCCTACCCCTTCAAGCTTCTCTGACGGTTAGTCCAAGTAACTTTGGATTTTTTATTTTGTATCTTCTCTTTTTTATTGATCTTACATTAAACTCTTTGCGTCCGCATACAGATATTGCAGAGGAGCTACACATGAAGACGCCCGGCCAGTCCCTTCCTAGGGGGAACAGAAAGGCTATGCGGGAAGCCATGGCCCGGGCCGTCCCTGCTGAGCAGCGAGATAAGCTGCGGGGGATACATTAGGGCTTCCTCGGCCCCATGATCAATTGCAGCGCTGAGGTAACTTTTTCTCTCAAATGCACTTAGTCAAAAAAAATTTTCTTTTTTTTTTTTTTTACTCTTACTTTGCTAACACATTTACCCTGTTTTTCTTGTGCGCAGCTTTTCTTGCGGCTGACCGCCTTCCTTGAATGGAAGATAAAAGAAAACGAAAGGCTGAAGCGCGCCCGGGAAAACGTCCAGAGGGCCCAGGATGCTGTTACTGGGGAAGCGGCCATCCAGCGCCGATATTTTGATACCCAGATCAACGCGTTGTCCGACAAGGCAGCGCGGCAGGCGAAGGATCTGGTGAAACTGGGTAAGGCCCTCGAACAAGAGGCCTTAGTCAGGGACACTATGAGGAAGGAGAGGGATCAGGCCCTCTTGGACGGCCAACGCTAGAAGGAGGGATTTGAGGCTTTAGAGAAGCTCAGAAGTGAGGTGTCCTTCTCCCAGAAGCATTTGAAAGAATCCCTGGACGAGGCGGACGCACTTAGGGCCGAGGTGGAGACCTTGAAGAAGTTTGTTGAGGACTTGACTCTCCAGCTGAAGACGCCTCGGGCCCCTAGCGCAGACGAGGTCGTCCGCATTGAGCAAAACGCTGAGGATAGGCTGAAGAGCCACTTCTTCGAGGCATTCGAGCCATGGTGGACGAAGGGGAGGCTGCCTATTTTTAAGAGCGCTTCACTAAGCGCCTCAACTTCGTCTGCCTCAGGGAAGAAGCTAAGAAGGCTGGACATCCTTCTCCAGAGCTGGACGCCACACCAACAACCTTAGAGGATGAGGAAAATAAAGTGGCAACCGACCATGATGGTGAAGCGGAGAGCAAAGAGGTTCCAGCTGAGGACGCTTCTCTTGCAGCTTCTCAGGATCCCATCCCAGCTTCAACCCCGGGTGCCCCCTGACTTTCAAATTTTTTTGTCTTTACTTTCTATTTATGTATATTTTTCATGACTTTTTCAACCGCCTTTTCAAGCGGTTTTATGTAAGATATTTTACCGCCTTTTAAGCGGTCCTTTTATTAATTCAGCTTTAAGGTTTTGCTTCATACTTTGCAAATTTTACACTTAAGTTTTAGCATTTTCGTACGCATAATTTTTCACGTTTGAGCTTTAAGGTTTAAGGTTTTGCTTCATAATTATTTTATGTACGCATAATTTTTCACCTTAATTCAGCTTTAAGGTTTTGCTTCATAATTATTTTATGTACGCGTATTTTTGTATCTTCGTACAATGGGGGGGTATGCCCCTTTATTCGGCGTTCGCCTAGTCCATACTTTGGGTGGTATGATTGACTTGGTAGAATTTATACCTTAGGTGGTATGAATTCTACCAAGTTAATCAAACCATAAAAATGATTGCCCTTAGACTAGGTGGTACGCCGAATCAACACATTAATTGGCCGTTCAATTGGCTTTATGTGAGTTTGTCCGTTGAAACTATCGCTCGGACGCACTCAGAAAATTCCAAGTATGATCTCAACTTAAAATTTTCATGTTCGGCTGGGCTGGAATGCCTAGGTATGCCCTTGCCCCATTATATGGGTTTCACAGGGTACCTTACCTTTTCCGTCCGCCATAATTAAGGGCGGACGTATTCATATGACTCGGGATCAAGTTGCCCGTTCTTATTTTATTTAATTTACTTTAGTTCTGCGACCGGGTTGCTATGTTGCAAGCAACCTACTCGCAGATTTCACGCGGCCTATCCGTATAAGTTATGACTGTGTAAATAAGCATAAATTAAATGGAAAAATAATTATAACAATGTTTGACTTTTCATTAATTTTGTCAAAATTACATAGTTGGGCGGCTTACATTGCTCAGTCAATAGACCTAGCTGTATACACAGCTTTTGGCTAAGTACTTAAACATAATATCTTTTCAGATTGTCAGTGTTTCGTGTACGCGGGATGGGTCGGCCGTTCATGGCTTCGAGACGGTAAGTCCCATCTCGGACCTTTGCCTTGACTCGATACGGCCCTTCCCAATTTGGGGTGAGCTTGCCATCCTCATTTGCTCGTCCCACATCCTCCATCTTCCTTAGGACCAGATCTCCCAATTTTATCGGCCGCTTTGACACTCGGCGATTGTATGCCCTTGTCATCCGTAGACGATAGATTTCGTGTCTTAGCGCCGCATTGCCCCTAGCTTCAGGAAGAAAGTCTAGGGCAGTCTTCATGGCTTCCCAATTAACCGCTTCATCATATAGCATCACCCTAAGGGTGGGCTGATACATTTCAATTGGAAGGACCGCCTCGGCGCCATAGACTAAGAAGAAGGGAGTTTCTCCTGTGGAACTCTTGGCCGTGGTTTGTATGGACCACAGCACATTGACTAACTCATCAGCCCATAAGCCGCCTGCTCTTTCAAGCTTGCGCTTAATTCCATTGGAGATCAATTTGTTTTACGCCTCTACTTGACCATTTGCTTGTGGACGGCCGACTGAAGCAAAGCAATGAGCTATGCCTTGGTCTTCCAACCACTCTTTGAGTTGAGACGTTTCGAACTGGGGTCCGTTGTTAAACACCATAGACTGAGGAACGCCAAAGCGTGTAATGATACTCTTCCATATGAAAGCGGAAACATCCGTCTATTTGATGCCCCGGACGGCCTCGGCCTCTACCCATTTTGTGAAGTAGTCTACTGCTACAAACACATACCGCCTCTAGCCGGACGCTGGTATGTACGGTCCTAAAACGCCCATCCCCTATTTGGCAAAGGGGAGCGGACTAATGATGGCCGAAAGCCTGTTGGGAGGTTGGTGAATTAATGTTGCAAAATTCTGGCACTTGTCACACTTCTTTACCATTTCCATTGCGTTCGACTCTAAGGTCGGCCAATAGTAACCCAAGCGGGCAGCTTTTTCAGCCAAAGCTCGTCCTCCAATGTGAGAACCGCACAGCCCTTGGTGAAGATCATCCAAGACATCATGCCCTCTCTCAAGAGTGATGCATTTTAGGTACGGCTTTACAAATGTCTTTTTGAACAACTCTCCTTGCTTAATTTCAAACCAGGCCACTCTCTTTTTCATCAGCCAGCTTTCTTTAGGATCGGCCGGGAGTAATCCGTCCTTTAGGTAAGATATGATCCCGTCCATCCAAGTGGAGCTTCTATAAATGGCGTGTACTGGTTCAGAGTTAATACTCCTCTTTTCTTTCACTTCCCAAAACACTAACCTGGGAGTATCACATGATGCTGAGGATGCTAACTTATAGAGGGCGTCCGCCTGATGATTGGAAGAACGAGGGACCTGCTGTAGAGTAAAATGATCTAAGCTCTTAGCCTCCTCTTTTACAATCTTCAAGTACTTTATCATGGCCGGCTCCCTCGCCTCGAAGTCTCCATTCACCTGGCCGACTATAAGTAGGGAGTCCGAGCATACATCAATTTTTGTCGCCTTACACATTCTAAGGCTGGCCAAGAGGGCTTCGTACTGGGCCTCATTATTAGAGGCTTGAAACTGGAATCTTAGAGCATACTCAAACTTATCTACCTCAAGAGACTGACATATAACACCTGCTCCACAGCCAGTAGCTGTCGCACTACCATCCACGAACACTTTCCAAATCTGGTCTCCGGCCGTCTGAAGATCCAGCCGATTAATTTCAGCTAAAAAATCAGCGAAGTCTTGCCCCTTAATTGCTTTTCTTGGCTCAAATGCAATGTCAAAACCTCTCATTTCCAAGGCCCATTTAAGCATACGACCGCTTGCCTCTAAAGTTGTAAATGGCTTCTTCAGAGGTTAGTTTGTGTAGACCACAATTGAATGTGCCAATAAGTATGGTCGCAGCTTTTTCGATGCCATGTATAATGCCAAGCCAAATTTTTCAATAGGGGGATACCTTAGCTCGGTGTTATGAAGTACGTGGCTAATAAAGTAGAAAGGGATCTGGCGGCCGTCCCGTTCAGCAAGTAGGACGACACTTAAGGAGTGTTCTGAGATGGCAAGATAGATAAATAACTTCTCGCTCTTAAGATGACCTTCTAACTGTACGAATGCTTCCTTGGCCTCCTCTGTCCACTCAAACATGGCTTTCTTCTTTATGGTTTGAAAGAAATAGCGGCACTTATCCCCTGATCTTGACAGAAATCTACCAAGTGCGGCCAAACAGCCGGTCAATCTTCGGACTTCTTTAATTGTCCTTGGTGACTTCATGTCCATGACAGCTTGGATTTTTTCAGGATTAGCCTCAATTCCACGTTGATCAATTAAAAATCCGAGAAATTTACCGGACTCAACACCAAAGACACATTTCTTTGGATTTAACATCATCTTATGCCGCCTGAGTTCGGTGAAAGTTTCTCGTAGATCCTTCAGATGGTCGGCCGGCTCTTTTGACTTGACAATTATGCCATCAATGTACACCTCCATATTCCGGCCGAGCTGATCTCTGAAAACTGTATTAAAAGTCGTTGAAAGGTAGCTGGGGCATTCTTAAGGCCGAATGTCATAACTTTGTAACAATACAACCCCTACTCAGTCACGAACGCTGTTTTCTCCTAGTCTTCTTCCCACAATGGAATTTGATGGAATCCGAAGTATGCGTCCATAAAACTCATAAGGGCAAACTCGGCCGTCGATTCAACCAGGCGGTCAATTTTGGGCTGGGGAAAGCTATCCTTAGGGCATGCCTTGTTTAGATCGGTGTAATCCACACACATTCTCCAAGTTCCATTCGGCTTCTTCTTAAGGACCACATTGGCCACCCATTATGGGTAATAACATTGCCGAATGAAATCGACGTCCAGAAGCTTCTTGACTTCAGCTGCGGCCGCCTGATTCCTCTATTCTCCATGATTCCTTTTCTTCTAGCAGACAGGTTTAACGGCCGGGTTTACAACCAATTTATGCACGACAAGGTTAGGGATTATATCTGGCATCTCGCCAACATCAAATGCAAATACATCTTTGAACTCTCTCAATAATTGAATTAACTCATCCCCAAGCACACCCACAGCTATTGTGCCTACACTAACCGTCCGACCTGGTTGATCGGGGTCAAGCATTATATCCTGGTGACTGCCGGCCGGCTGGGGTTGTAACTCTTCTGGACGACCGACAATCATTAGCTGCTATGCTTACTCTATCTTGGCCGCCTTATGCTTCTGGCCGACCTGGTATGTTGGAAGTGAGGTTTCTTCTTCTTTTGGCTCGGACGACTTTAGTCCGCGCGCTGTGGGCTTAACCGCCAACTTATTACATTTCTTTGCCATCTTCTGACTTCCTTGGATTGTACCTATTTTTTTGTCCGTCCTCATAAACTTTAGCAGCATTAGGTGTGGCACAATGACTGCTTTTGCTGCATTCAGTGTAGGACGGCCGAGTATGACATTATATCCAGTCAGTTCTTTCACAACCAAGAAGCGGACAACCATATCCCTTCCTTACCCTTTTTGCCCAAATCGGACAGGTAAGTCTATCCGGCCTATCGGGTGGATGACATTCCCCCCAAATCCGACCAGCGGGTGACTAATGTCCTAGAGAGCATCCTGTGGGAAGCTTAGATTTTTCAAGGCGGCCAGGCTGATGATATCAGCCGCGCTACCCGTGTCTATCAAAATCCGTCCGACCTTCAAATTGGCTATCTTGATAATGAATACCATGGGATCAATGTGCAAGGCTTTAACCTCCCCCTGATCGGCCTCACTGATGATTACTTCGGGGAAGGGTTCAGCCTTCATTGAGTCCGTCTGCATCACATTTCCCAGGTTTCGGGCGTCCTGCTTGATCCCTTTCATAGTGGGACCGCCTGAGGCAAATCCTCTTGATATCACGGCCACAAAGCCAGAATCAGTGTTGTTGCCATCATCTTCTTTATCTTTGTTCTTATCATTCTTCTACCTTTTCTCGGACGTGTTGTTTGTCCGTGTGTAAGTGAATTTGGACTTCATCACATACGAATTCAGCATGCCCTTCTCGGCTAAATTGTCCAGCAGTCTCTTCAAGTTGATACAATCGTTTGTTTCATGTCCCACGTCCTTGTGGTAATGACAATACTTGTTCTTGTTCCTATACTGAGCCGGGCCTCTCAGCGGCTGTGGCTTCTCAAACTTAAACTTATCCTTGATTTCCATCAAGATAGAATAACAATCCTTGTTGAATTCAAACTGAGGCTCGTACGCCTTGACCTTCTTGGACTTCTGTGGCTGGGCATTACCCACCCAGACTTTCTTTCTCTTTTTTCCTTCCTTCTTTTAGCCGGCCGAGTCTTGCTGAGAAGGTTTTTTCTCAGCCCCCTTGGCCGGCGCTTCTGTTTTTGTGAGCGAACAAAAGTCCGTCGCCTTAATATAAGCTTTGGCTTCCCGCAGAACACCTGCGTATGTCCGAATCTTTTTCCTTACCAGGTCAAATTTAATACTGTTGTGCCTTAATCCTCGGAGAAATTCAGAGTAAGCCATTTCATCCGGCAGATTATGAATTTGGGCTTTTTCTTGGTTAAATCGCTGGACGTACAAGCGTAAGCCCTCATTTTTTTCTTCGACGATTGTCGCCAAGTTAAGGCTAGTCTTTCGAGGAGGTATGTTGTATGAAAAATTTCCCACGAACAGCAAACTAAGAGTAGTAAAATAATTGATACAACCGTCCGGCAAACTGTTGAACCAATCCTGCGCCACACCTTTCAGAGTGGTCGGGAAACATTTGCACCAAGTAGCGTCATCTACGCTTTGCAAGTACCTCAAGTTCCTGTACGAGGTGATGTGCTCTTCTGGGTTGCCCGTGCCATCATAGGCTCCCACAAGTACACTCTTCACCTTTGGTGTCTTAGGGGCATTTAAGATACCTTGCGAAAACAGGGGCGGCTTATCTCCCAGAGTAAGTAAGCGCATCTTCCAGTCGATGGGTTGTGGTTGCACGGACGGTCCAGCCAGGTAGGGAGCCTGTCTGTACACCTGCCCGTATGGCCCATATTGTCGGTATGCCTGGGGGTTCGGCTGCATCAAGCCATTGAACCCCTAAGGAGGTTCATATTGCAGTGATTGGGCTGGAATAGGAGTTGGAGCATGGAAGACTGGAATAGGAGTTGGGGTGCGGACTGCCTGACTACCACTGGAGATGGCCGTGTTGGTATGCTGGGAAAGAGAATGACGTGAAAAATCATCTGGCATAGTTGGGGTTGAGGCCGTGTCCGAGTAGGCGGCGCGCTCCCACTGCTTATGCCGAAGGTAATCTCTTGCGTCCTTCCATCGTCTGGACGGCTCAGGCTCCTCTCTTCGAAGTTGCCTACCCCACCCCCCAAGTCGACTGCGTTTTTGCCAGCAAGTCTGAGAAATAAGTTCGCGGTACTCTCGGGGACCTTCCAGTCGGCCTTCGAAAGGGAATGTTTCCAACGTCCGTTGCATGGACTGCTTTGCTGTGTGTCTTCTTTGGAGCCCTCTGTTCCTCTCTCCTAGGCGGGTGCCTAGTGGTAGAGGCTCCATTGTTTTCAATTTCTTTTCTGAGTTTGTTAAGCGCGGCCTTAAGAGACACAGCGGTAATAGGAGGGTCATCAACTTCTTCAAATGTGGCTATTAGAGGATCACTAGTACGGATCGTAGAGATTATATCCTCTACATGCCCATCCTCGCCTAGATTAGGTGTCTTACCGTCTATCGCCATAACGTACGAGTATCCCCACAGACGGCGCCAAATGTTTCGGGTGTTTTTTGGATTTCCTGGGATACTGGTCATGCTCTTCAGGCAACGAGACGGTCCATCCTGCAAAACAACGAATATTCCAATCAACGGAATATTCGCCTCCGACGATCAAGTCAGTGATCAGAACGGAAAAGGCTAGAGAGAGAAAGTAGAGAGAAGGTGGAGCTATTTAAGGCTCTGTTGTTTGTAAATGTCTTAATCCCCCTCCCATCATAAATGATTGGGGTATTTATAGGGGTGGGACTCGTGCCCCTCTCTAGGGTTTATACCGTAGATTTGCGAGATTTGATTGGCTGTGCAATCAGTGAAAGCCACGTGCTACTCTGGGGGCGCCATTTTGCGACTTTCATTGATATCTCTCGGGATTTGGGCCCTGACGTTGTTAGGGTTTTCTGGCATGTTGATTATTAAGGGAATAAATGCCCTTAACACATGGCATCTTCTCATGACGACACGTGTCACCCTCTAACTGGGCCACGTGTCGCGACGAGACTGGCCTGCGGCCTTAAGGGCTCTGAATTACGTGGCATCTTCCCGTGGTGACACGTGTCACCCTATGACTGGGCCACGTGTCACTATGGGATTGGTCCATGTATACGGGGTATTTTTACCCACAACACGTCTGATTAAATTTGGTTGATTATGACAGTGATGTTGCATTGAAATAAATTGTTAGATTATATTTCTACTTCTAGTGAGAAATTCAAACAAAAAAAATATTTGTTTTTTTTTTAAAAAGTAACATGAAATGGCACCGGTTAACCGGTGCCAATTTGCTGTAATTTCAAAAAAAAAAAGTCAGGGAATATTATTACCACCTGTTAACCAATAGCAATGTAATATATTCCCACTGGTTAATCGATGGCAATACTTGTTTTTCCCACCGGTTTTTAACCAGTGGCTTTTAAAGGGAGGATTACCACCCCCCAAATGCCCAACGGTTCAACAACGGTGGCAAAGGGGGTTTTCAACCGGTGGAAAATTGCCTTTTCTATTAGTGAAAAGAAGTTCACCATTTCGGTTGATTTTATTGTTCTGAAAATAGCGGAAGATGATAACATACCTATAATTCTAAGGAGCCCTTTCTTACCTAATTTAGGAGCTTTGATAGTTATGAAAGGAGGTCTAATTTTTTTGAGAGTTGGTAGCAATATGACTAGTTTTGACCTTATGTCGATGCATGAGTCATTATCTCTAGTGAATGGAATTATGTGTGTCAATTCCCCTTAATCTAATTATGATATTTGCATAGATGTTCCTTCTACTTACAATGTTCATGAGGTTTTTAATGATGTGTCTTTAATTTTTGAATGCAAGAAAGTTAGTGAAGAAAACAATGAGCCTTTGAAGCTTGAAGATGAGGAGGTAATTGATATTCCTCCATGGTTTGAGCTCTATCCTCAAGAAGACGAGGTTGACTCCAAGTGTGTTGATGGTTAGAAGTCATCCACTAAAAGGAGTAACAAAGCAAAGAAGAAAAAGAAAGCTTTTAGAAATAAGAAAATGAAGTTAAAGCAAAACGTGCTTGTTCCAGAAGTTTATTAAGGGAGAATTCATCAAACAACGATGTGAATTTGTTAAGAATTGAGGAAGAGTTTGTTCCCTCTACCACTTTGAATAAGGTGGTGTTCTTTGACCCTTCATGATTTGGAGGAAGGGTTGAGCTAAGAGCTTAACCAAGCGCTTCCCGATAGGCAACTCGATTTTCTAAATTTTTCTTTTGATTCTATTTTTCTTATGTTTATTTTAATTTTTTTTTATGTCTTTCACTTGTTTTGTATTTGGATTAATAAGTTGAATTCATCGGAATTGGACTACTCGAGCGTGCATGAGCACAATGGGATTATGTTTCGTGGTGTTTGTTGAGAATATGCTCGATACTATTAAATTTTGAGATGAATGGGTAAGGTAATTTAGGAGGTAAGTTAGGAAAAGTTGTGCTTATATTTGAAGCAAGTATAAGCTTAGTGGGTTCATTATGGTACTCTCATTAATTTGGAATGTTGAACCCACTGGAAATTAAATTAGCTACTGGTCGTTTTAGTGTGTTTAATAATCCTGGAATGATAAATATTGTTTAGCCCATGTATGAACGCACCAAGAGAAGAAATTAATCTAGGAACAAGAAGTAGCTAGCGCTGGCACATAGTTATGCGGTGCGGGCGCGCGAGCTGCAGGCGTGGCCGCGCATCTGGGTTGCCAAGGCTACTTCTTTCCTTTCGTCCTTCTTTTCCTCATTTCTACTCATCCTCGCCCTAGAACTCACCTCCTTCCCACTCCATAATACAGATCTACAAAACCCTCACCCTCATAATCAACAGAAACCCTTCTCAAATCATCAAAACAATCAATAAAAACAACAATTTCCTTCTCCAAATTCATCTTCTACATCAAAATCATACTACTTTCCTCTATTTCTTAATCTCCTATCTCTCTCCTCCATTGAAGACCAAATTAGGGCTTTTTGAATTGGTGGACATTGGTGGCTTTTTCATGATCAATCTTGATTCAAGTGTGGTATAATCATCTTCTTTGACTCTATTTTACATAATTATATCATATTGTTGCAAGATTTTGATTGTTTATGATTGTGAATCGCAGAACTATGAATTTTGATGAATTTGGTGATTGTATGTGAAATTGGGTTGATTATTTGTATTGATGTTGATTAAATTTGTCTCACATTGTGTTGTTCATTGTTTGTGTAGCCCAATTGTGCAAAATTGTTGTGAATTTTAGAGGGTGATATTTGGGTGTAGTGGTTGTGATTGGAATTGGTTGGTTGAGTCAAGTTGTGATTGAATTGTGTTGGTGGTTTTAAGTGTTTTGTGAAGTTAAATTTGTGATCTTGGTTGTGATAATTTGGTGAAGCAATTATGTCTAGAATTGTGGAAGCTCTCACCTCCAATACCAAAAAGGGAAAAACCAACATCACCATTGATGAACCATTACCTTCAAAAACTTCCTCTACTCAAACACAAAACCTAGAGCCCCTTCCTCATCCTAAACTCCATTTTGTCAATCAAGACAACAAACCTAATTGGAAAAATTTCAAGAAGAGAACCTATAAGCCCTCACGGCACTATCACCAATATAGCATGATCAAATTGGGAATTGATGAGGACTTATGGACTATCATTGACATTCCTGGTTTGGGTACTTTTATCGCTAGGAGTTACCGGACTTACCTCGATCCTACTTGGGATTTTCTAGCTTCCTTGAGTACTACTCTTGTTGGTGACAAAGACTATAAGATCACTTTCCAGCTCTTTAATAAGGTAAATGTCATGTCATTGGCCGAGTTCAATGTGGCCTTAGATTTCAACCCAAATGTGGATTGATTCTATTTCAAACATGAGCATGAGTATTTGGAGGGATTCTCCCAAAATGCCTTTTGGCAAGCCATCTTGGGGTTGGATAAGTTCGATGCTCGATTTTCTCTTGCTAGTGAAATATTTCACCCTTGTTTAAGAGTGCTCCATAGACTATTGGGGTACTTGGTGTTCCCAAAGAAAGACTTAGGAAAGATGTCGCTCCCTAAGTTGCGGACTTTGTTGATGGAAACTAGGGAAGAGTATCGAGTTCGGTTGAACATTGGGAGGATATTTTTGAAAAGTTGTATGGACATGAGGGGTAACTAGTCGGGTTATATACCTTGCGGTAGTATGATCACAAGGTTAGCTACAAAGCTTGGGTGTGAGAGCTATCTTCTTTCTTGCACAATGGTGGGGGATCTTGACACCCTCTATCTCGACACCGAACAACTAAAGCAAGTACAATTCCTAGCTAGAAATGATGCCGATGAGGTGTTCGATTGGCTTTGTAGGGGCTCTCATTGGTGTTATCTTTCGATCCCATCTCTTACCTCTCTTCACCAGCTAGCCCCTAATGTCTGGTTTGTGCCCTCGAGTAGCCGCATCCCCAGGGAGGATGAAGACATGGAAAATGGTCTTAATGAAGAGCGACAAATCCAACAAAGTCAACAATAACAACAACAATATGGTGCACAAGGAGCACCTCAAT
Organism: Chenopodium formosanum; assembly: GCA_024500155.1. NCBI lineage: Eukaryota > Viridiplantae > Streptophyta > Magnoliopsida > Caryophyllales > Amaranthaceae > Chenopodium > Chenopodium formosanum. The sequence continues at coordinate 25,753,528 of CM044880.1, forward strand.
AACAACCTCGACAACATCAATATGCCAACCCCAACATGGAGGTGTTAAGTGCCCAATTAGCGGGCATGTAAGTCCGCATGGACACGATGTATGACCAAGACTTCAAAACAATATACTCCCATATGAGAGGTATATCAAAGATGTAACAAGGTATGTTTCTCTAACAGCAAAATCTTTATGATTCGAGTGTTAACCGTGGAGAGATCACTCCCCCGGTTAACTACCCGTATTTCCCTCCTAAAAACGGTCCCGTACTGTCTAGAGGAAGTGATGGGAAGCCTACTGTAGGGAATATTTCAAGCGTTAATCCCCTAGCTTGAACCCCACTATGATAATACACTAAAGTACGGTGGCGTCCAAAGGGAAAGAAGATAGAGCAAAAGAGTTGCAAACAAGTTTTTTAGGAACTTGTAAACCGTTCATAAGGTGAAGGTTACACCCCTTGACGATCCAAGAGATCGTCAACTCCAAAAGGTCTTGAACTAAATAGGGTTCGGGGATGAAGGTACAAATCCAACCTAAAAGAGATTGAACCTGCCCTAATAATAAACCTCTACTTTATTTTGATCGTATTCATGTGCGCTTTCTGATTCACATGCAATCAATAGGATTAACCCTAAACCTGTTTAACTATGTTGGTTGAATATTAATGCACAAATAAACCTATTTTTTGCGATCACTTGAATTATAATCATATTAACCCTAAACAAGATTATTAATTATCTAATTAAGCGCGATTACAAGTACCAATTCCCTTTAAACATGCATATAAGGTGCGATCAAGAAATAAATAAATATAATCAAACTGCAACATAATTATAAAAATAATTATAACAATTATAAAAATAATCATAATAATAATCAAAACCATAATCATCATAATAATAATGATAATAATCATGTTCATGTCAATATTAAAGCATATCAAGATCCTAGGCATGATACTAACAAGATTAATAACAAACCCTAGCATATCACTGAACATAAAAATCAAAGTTTTAACCCTAACATGATATTAACAATCATAAATATTAGGAAGAAAATAGGAAGCATCATACTTTTAATTATACTTAATATTAAAGTTACCCTAGACATGATACTAGGAATCAAAATAACAATCTAAGCATGATTTCTATATAAATTGGAAATTCACGCGTTTTCTTTAAATTAGATAAAAATTGCCGTACAGGAGGATAAAATCGTTTCTTCCATGAAAAATGCTCTTTAATCTTAATTAAATACTCTGAAAAGTCAACAAAAGTCAATTTATCAATGCTAATTGAATTAGGAATGAAAAGAACCTTCTAGAAGAATCTAGAAGACTAAAACCATTCTTAATTGCATTAGGAATGATAAATCATATTAGGCCCTCCCCTATATCATTGGGCCGCATATAAGGCTCAAACCGGGCCCAGTTTAGTAAATTGGCCGTAGCTTCCTCAACTACACTACTATTGGACCCGTATCATAGACCAAATAAACTGGATTGGCTGTTTTCTTAAAATAAGTTTTCATAAACAAAGAGAAGAAAAGAGAAATTAAAACTATCTGCAACACTAGAATTTCCACACTTTCACTTCATTCGACGTGAAAGGTACTCATCACCGGGTTTTGTTTTGGGGAGACTCAAATGGGCGTCTACAAAAACCCCCACTTTGACTGAGTTTGGAAAAACGCAAGTTTCGAAAACAAAAGTCAAAGTATCGATAGGGACAGAGAATGATTCAGAACGTTCTACGATCCTAAATCACTCTTGTAACGCTGATACCTCCAAACTAGCGTTAGTTAAACAGATAAAAGAGTTAAGAAACGCGTATCTTGCACCGTCGAGCACACGTCTCTGAAAGTAGCCAATTTGCTGCCGCTTTACTATTGATTTGATGACCTCCTGCCAAGAGAATGCCATCCCTCTTGAAAACCGCTACGCTTGTAACTGCTTCCAATATAGAAGATTACTTCGCTTGAAACGATCCTCTTCCGCTTTGATAATACTCCACGTCTAAGGGAATACTATCGAAGATTGCTTCGCCTGAAATCACCTTCAGTTGCTTTTTTTTTGACAACTTTCCACAATCTATGGAATGTGATCTTGCTATTTCAATGTTCACTCGTTTCTGAACAAAGAGCTTCTTCTTTAGATATGTTCACGCGTCTCTGAACAAAGAGCTTATTTCTTTTTGATATGAACTTCTGAATGATGGGTCCACGCATCTCTGAACAAATAGCTTTTAAATGATATGTCCACGCGTCTCTGAACAATAGAGCTTTTGAAAGAAATGTCCAAGCGTCTCTTAACAAAAGAGCTTCGAATGATATGTCCACGCGTCTCTGAACAAAAGAGCTTTTCAAAGAAATGTCCACGCGTCTCTGAATAAAAGAGCTTCAAATGATATGACCATGCGTCTTTGAACAAAAGAGCTTGAATGAATAGTCCACGCATCTCTGAACAATAGAGCTTTGATAATATTCTGAAGAAAAATTTTCGAAGACTAACGCTTGCCGATCTCTAAAGCTCGCTTGAACTTTGCTTCCGTTATGCCAGTACGTCGACGGTTTGCAGCTTATGAACCATTATGTCCGTGCTTTTGCTGTGATGACAATCCTCTTTTATTTGGGAATAGTTGCCAACACATCTCTTGTATGATGTATGGCAATCCGATTTAGGGAAAGTTGTCAATGTTTCGTAACAATCCATCCTTGCAAATGTTGCCACGATGAAGCGACAATTTGTACCTTGGAAAATTTGCCAAAGTATAATTTTTTGGGAAAAGTTTCCAATGCTTCGTAACAATCTGTCACAAGAATTTTGCTACGATCGACAATCCACATCTTGGAATATAACTCTTGAAAGCAATCCACTTTGGAAATTTGCTAACGCTATGCAACAATCCTTTACAATCCGCATCTTGGAACATTTGCAAACAAGAGTCGACCGACAATCCACTACGGGAAAATTTTCCACTTACTGAAATGAATGACAATCCACATTCAGGAACCTTTGTCTAAATTTATGTTGAATAGAGTCCTACAACAATCCTTTGGGAAATTTTGGCATAGGGAACTGGGTGTATGACAATCCCATCTTGGAAAACTTGTCAATGAGTCGATGAATGTATGACAATCCGAACTTGAAAAAAACATGTCAAACAAAGAAGGAACACGACAATCCACGCTTGGAAACCTTACCAGAGATGACAATCCAATCTTGGTAAAATTGTCGTTGAAAAAGATGCACGACAATCCATTTTTGGAAATATTGTCAGTTGGGGGATGACAATCCAATTTTTGGAAAAATTAGTCGTTTATTAAGAATGTGCGACAATCCATATTTGGACATATTGTCGTTTAAGTGCTTGCTTTTAAACCGATTATAATGAGCCAATGTTTTAGGCGCTTAAGCTAAGTGAGACGAACTTTCGTCAGGTCGATCACTTAGACTGTAATCAAACTGACTACTTAGTCATGTCAAATTGCTTATAGGGGCTAACTGGCGTACCAAGGAACCCAAAATTGTTGTATGAGGTTGAAATCACCTTTTTAAGAGGCTTTGAGTTCTGTTGTTGCTGAAATATCGCTGGCACCAAGAGTTGGCTCTGTCGCCAGACGCTGAGATCTAGCGCTAGGTGCTGAAGACTATTGCCAGGCGCCAGATGTTTTCGTCTGGCGCTGGAGTAGGGACTTCCCTATTCTACTGCAATTGTATTTAATTTTTACTATAGAACTTTGCCAATCTCTTTAATTATCTTAGGGTAGATCTAAGGTTTAACGTCGCTTGACTTATTGACTTGACACGACACAAGGTATAAACTTGACTCACTGTGATTGACTCGAGGTTGACTCAACTCGAAATGAAATGACACGTGTGACTCATGACCCGTGTGTGCATAGTGTTGATTGTGCGACTTGAAAATGCAAAAAAGCAAAAATTTTCCGTCATTTTAGTGGAGGGTACCGACTTTCTCCCGAAAAAGAAAGACACGAAAAAAAAAAAAGAATCGAAGGTTTGAAGGTGCATGTTGAATGAGCTTAGTCAAATATTGTTTGATACTATCTCACAAGGTGCAAGGATTAATCCATCCTAGGCTATCTCAATGGTTGACTCAATGATGAAAGTATTTGGGTAACTTAGGCATGGAGGCTAAGCACTTCATACTTCGATATGCAATAACAATTTATGACTGATGAGTGATTTTGACATGACAAGGCAGGCTTTAACGTTATGTTAAGATTGCATGACAAAGGGTTCCTAAGGGAAGTATATTTGGTCATGAATGTGTGATGTGTGTGAAAGTGACACTAAGGTTAGGCCGCAAGAGCTAAGTGTGTGGAGAAAATATTATTTTTTAAAAGAGTCAAATGGTGGTGACTCTTAGGCTAGGTAAGTGATGAGTGACATTTATGTCACTCTTAAGGAGTAGTTTTAGAGTCTTTTCCGTGTTTATTTTCCTTTATTTTCCTTTTATTCTCTTGTTCTCGCTTCAATAAAGTTTCTAGTTTATTTTGGTAATTTTGGAGTGTTTTAGTTTATTTTCTTTATTTAATTGGTTTCTAGTTTATTTTCGTATTTTATTTGCTTTCAATTTATTTTATTTCGTTCCTTTTAGGTGTTACTTCCATAGTTTTAATAACCTTTATGTTTATTTTGTTATTTTATTTTACTTAATTTGCTTGTATAGTTTTATTTAATTTTATTAGTTTTAGTCTATTTTCGTATTTTATTTTATTTGCTTGCGTAGATTTAATTATCTTTAGTTTTAGTTTTGTGTCTCTTATTTTCTATTTCATTTTATTTATTTTCATTTTATTTATTTTTATTTTATTTATCCCAATTCCTTCCTTCGGTTTTGTGTGTAGGGGTTCGGGATTCATGTCAAGTGAGTTCGGGTTCCAATTAGAGTCAAACGCCAAATGCCCATTTCACAAGCATGCTACCCACTTATCCTTTACCCCATCTGTCCTTATCTTACACCACTCCTAAGCAACCAAATTCCCTGCACCTCACCACCGAAACCACCGCAGCCACCTAAACCAGCCCATATCAATCTCTGTCGCAAGCCAAACAACAGGAGCAACCCCTACTGCCCTTAATCATCTCTCACATCACCTTACCTTTCCGCCACCAGTCCAACCTTCAACCACCAATTTACAGCCACCCTCACCTCGCAACAGCCACCAATTAACTCCCCTGCTCCCTCACGCACACAGTAGCCTGCCAAACCCCAACATCACAAACCACCAGCGCACCTCCATTAGCACCAACAGCAGCAACATTGCGCAACCAACTTCCGCCACCTTCCTCTGTTTCCACTCGCAACAACAACAACAATCAGTAGCAACACCACACACACCAGCACCAACCACCGCCAAAACCACCACAATTGCCACGACATACACCCACAGCGCATCCCCACAACAACTCCAATTACAGCAGCAACGCTGCCTCCCCACTTCGCAACACCAGCAGCAGTAATTTGCGCAACATCAAACCACCAATTCACACAAGCATCAGCTAAAAATAGAGCAAAATTAGAGTAAATCACAAATTGATCGGGTTCGGGCACACTGTTGGTGGTTCGACCGAACTTCGAGTCAGAGACTTTGTGGGTTTTTTTAATCAAAGAGGAGTGGTTAAACATACCCATGGTTCGACTGAACCAACCCCGTAGTTCGGCCGCACCAACCCATGGTTCGACCGAACCGCTTCACGAGCCTCGCACATGATTTTTAATGAGGATCGAACGATTGAAGCTTGGTGATGGCCGTTGATCTTTGATTTGCGATGATGATGTGCGGTGATGATGGATTTTGATGAATGGTGAAGATGATAGTTGAAGGTTTGAAGCAGCCATTTTCAAAAGGCTTGATGATTGTTTTGGGTGGGGAATTGATGGGTTTTGGTTTTATTTTTCTTTTTCTTTTATTTTTATTTCTTTTCCTTTTCCTTTTCTTATTTCTTTCTTTTATTTTTTATTCTTATTTTACTTTTCTATTTTTTCTTTTCCTTTTTAATTCATTTTTTTTTGGGAAATTCTACATGGTGGCCTCCTACTTTTCAGTTTTCCACATGGGAGACGATGTTTTTTTGGAATCTCTAAAGTGACATCCAAATTTCTTTAATTTACAATTAGTGGCCTAATTGTCATTAAATCGGCTAACCATCTCCTAAATGGCTCATTTTATAACTAAATTACACAAAATTACTAACCTACCCCTGATTTAATGTATCCCCTCCCTTTTTTCATTAATGCCAACTACACTTCACTGTTCCTCGACATTCATCCAACAAAAATCCCAAAACCTTTCTTCTTCATTCAACATACATCAAATCACAACTGAAACTTAGTGTGTTTTAATTAGGGTGAAACAAACACAACTGAGTGACACTTTATTTTTCGAAATTATTGAGCAATTGGTAGCGATTAAGGGTTTGGTGAAGATCGAAATTTGGCAAATTTGGGGTAGCGAAATTTAGGGTTTTTGGATCGATTTGAAGCAGATTTCTGACAATCGTGGACATCCTAGGAGTTGTTAAGTGCTATACAGACCTTAAGCAAGGTATTTCTTTAAATATTGCGGTTTTTTTATGTTCTTTTAGACTTGCAGAAGATAGGTGCTCTGTTATTTGTTGTGTGTGTATATGTTGATTAAAGATGATAACTTTATGCTTATATGTGGGTGTTTGATGTTTAAATTTATGCGTCTGGTTGTTATGTTGCAGAATGGATCAAGTTATGATTAAATTTGCTCATATGGGTAATGTAATTGATGTTTTTGTTGAAGATGCGGACAAAGTCATGTGGATTGATTTAATCATTGAGTGTGAGGAAGGGTTTAGGAAAAACAACTATGACTTCCCTAAATTCCCTAAGTTTCACTACTGTTATAAAATGAAAGATGTTAACATTACTTCTGACAGTGATCTAATGAATATGTTGGATAGATTGAAGGATAGGGAAAAGATTACTATTTGGATTGGGTTTGGGGATAAAGCTAGTGACTGTGTTATTGCTGGTAGAAAGCTTGCTGAAACACTGAAGAAAAACAACCCTGCTAGCCCACCTAAAAACTTGAATAGTCCAGAAAAGGAACAGTCTCAGATAAATGAGGGGTTAAATGATCTTGAACAAGGTTGGATTGTAGGAAATCTTGAAAGTGATGATTACATCAATGATATTAGGATAGAAGCTGAGTTAAATTACAATGTACCAACTGAAGAGGAAGATGAATATGAAGAGCAGAATAAAGAAAAAGGTAAAAGAAAGATTGCATCTAAATCTAAGAAAAGTAAGAAACTACCTGTGAAGAGAAAGCTAAAAGTAGGCACTAGTTCAGAAACCATAACCCCACAAGAAACTTTCTCAAATGCCCCTATTGCTCCTCAAACACAAAGTGCTGTCTTTCCAAAACCCTTTCCTAATGTCTTACACAAAATTCCAAAGACTACAACTGCTAGGAAGAAGGGTTCTTAGAACAATAACACTGTTGTTGAGGCAATGGTGGTGAGTGAGAGTGAATACAATGAAGCATTAAATAATAGGAAGGAGAGGGAAGATAAAGTGGTAGATAACAGTAATAGGGTGGAAAATCAGGTGGTAGATGACAGTAATATGGTGGAAAATCAGGTGGATGATGACAGTAATAGGGTAGAAAATCAGGTGGATGATGATAGTAATAGGGTGGAAAATCAGGTGGAAAATCTGGTTGTAGATGATAGTAATAGGGTGGAAGTTGATGAAGATGCTGAGCTTCAAGTTGATGAAGATGCTGAGCTTCAAGATGATGAAGATGTTGAGCTTCAAGATGACAGGAATGGTGATGGTGAAGATGATGAAGAAATTGGGGACATTCATGACTCATATGACCCATACATATCAGAGGAATGGCAAAGGGAACTAGGTGCAGATGAGACATATTTTAGTAGGATGTATAAAAATGGAGAATTTGTCTCTGATATTGAGTTTGGCAGTATAGTGTTGAAGCCTTGGATGATATTTACTAATAAAGACCACTTCATGTCTGTCTTTAGAGATTATTGTATACAGTGTGGCTTTGCAGTGGTGGTTGATAGGAGCAGTCCAAGGAGGTTCACTGCTTCATGTCTTGATTTGCATTGTAGTTGGAGACTCCATTCAAGCAAGCTACCAGATGGAGTTACTTGGGCAATAAAGAGCATAACTGACTCTGAGCATACATGTAGAGGATTAGATGAAAGAAATCCCCTGGTGACTGTGAAATGGGCTGCAGAAAAGCTAATGGAAGACATAAGGGCTAATAATGACATCTCTGGGAAGACATTAAATGAGCTCTTATTTAGTAGATATGGTGTGGTAATGGCAACAAGTACTCTGTATAAGATGAGAGGGGTGGCTTTGAGGCAGATCAATGGTGGGCATGATACTTCTTTTGGGCATTTGCCAAAATACTATGAAATGGTTAAATCAACCAACCCAGGATCTGAGGCACACTGTGTTTGGAAGCAACTGAATCCACCTGATCTAGCCCTCACCTTTTCAACAATATTCATTTCATTCAAGGCTGCCATAGATGGTGTAATTGCAGGATGTAGGAGTTTGGTGGGAGTTGATGGAACCCACTTGAAAGGCCATTTTGGTGGGGTTCTTCTGTCTGCTGTGGCATTAGATGGAAACAATGAACTGTTTCCATTTGCTTGGGCTGTAGTTCCCAAGGAAAATGCTGACACATGGAAGTTTTTCTTTTGGCACTTGAAAAAGATCCTGTCAAACTCTAGGAGGGGTAATGACTGGTGTATCATTTCAGATAGACAAAAAGTAAGCTTTATCTGATATTTGATCCAACCAGATGTTAATTTAATGCAACTAATAGCTAATCTTATTGTTGTGTACTTGTATATAGGGAATAGATCCAGCACTGACTGAGATATGGCCTGAGGTGGACAGGAGGTATTGCTGCAAACACTTAGCAGCAAATTGGAAAGGAGCATTTCCTGGCCCTTTGATGCATTCACTCTTCTGGTTGGCATGCAGTGCCACATCACCTTTCACATTTAAAAAGGCCATGGATAGGATTAAGGTAGTAAATCCTAAGGCTTGTGAATGGTTGGCTGATTTGGGGAACCAGTCAAGGTGGACAAGGCACAAATTTGATCCCAAGATATGCAGTGAAGAAAATAAAACCAACTTTGTAGAGAGTTTCAATTCAACATTGGGTGTGGATAGATGCAGGCCTATTTTAACACTATTAGAAGGTATAACTTTTGTTTTGTAACTTGCTTTAATGTTGCTTTACATTGTGTATAATGTTGCTAACATAGCATACCATGCTTGAATAGGTATAAGAAGAATGTGTATGGTGAGGCTATCAACTAGAAGACAAAAGTGCAATAGTTGGAATGAAGATGAACCTTGCCCAAAAATAGTAAAGAGAATAAGGGTGTTAACCTTTGAATCAAGAACTTGCAAAGCTTATCAATCAAGGGAGGGTGAATATGAAGTGAGGGATGGGAAGTCTATGCTTCCTGTATCACTTAACAAAAAAACTTGTATTTGTGGTTTATGGCAAATTTCAGGTTTGCCTTGCAAACATGCAGTTAGAGCAATATTGGCTGCTGGATTGAACCCTTACAACTTCTATAGCACATGGTTCTCAGTCCAAACATATAAGCAAGCTTATGCCAACTCTATTCACTCTGTACCTGATTTTGAGCACTGGCCAGAGATTGACATTCCCACAATCCTCCCACCACAAATGACAAGAGCCATTGGTAGGCCATCTAGACAGAGGAAAAGGGCAGCTGATGAACCAGACAAAGGGAAAAGGTCAACAACAGTGCAATGTTCTAAGTGCCAGTCCTATGTTCACAACAAGAAGACCTGTAAGGGTGGACTTACTGCAGCTGAGCAAAGTGCAAAGGTTGGCAAGAAGATTGCAAAGGCTAAACAAAGTGCAGCAAGGAAAGCTACTAAACAAAGTGCAGAACAGAGCACTTCCACATCACAGCAGTTGGAAAGACAAGATTCACAAGAAGCTCACTTAAGTTTGCTTCTCAACCTGAGCCCTCCATTAATAAAACTCCGGCTTCCCAAAAAGCTTATGAGGGTCCCAGCAGCCAACCTATGACTAGGTCAAAGACAAATGCCAAAGGAAAGAACAAAGTCTAAGCTGTCCTGTGACATGTAGCTTACTGAACTAAGTCTAAGCTTAAGTATTGTGGTTTTTTTTTGGAGCCTAAGATACATATATGATCTGTATTTTAACTAAATACTTTAATGTCCTGTATTTTGACATTGCAACATGCTTTTGATATCATATTTATGCAAAATATCATTTCATATTAGTTGCTATCATATGAGATTATTGCAACAGGCTTTTGATATCATATTTAAGTCATATACTCCATAAAATTGTTGGCTAAATTAACATAACATAAATTCATACTCAGAAGAATAAACATCCATTAAATGTAGGAGACAATAAAACCCCATAAAATACCAATTTTTATTTATACTCAGAAGAATTACATAAATTCATTCATAAAACACGTACAATTTAGGATTCCCAATTTAAGATTTCATGTAAACGAACAATTGCAGCAATCTCTGAATTTGGTGACGCATCATAATAACGAACAACTGCTTCAGATGCGCCGCTCTTCCTTGAAGACATTCCTCGATAATTCATCCTTACCCAAATGCAATTGCAGAGCATTTTTTTTCGCAATTGAAATTGCAGATGAAACCCTAGAAAATTAATTGGAAAAGGGGGATTGATGTTAGGCGGGAAACTGATATGAAAAAAGGGAGGGGATACATTAAATCAGGGGTAGGTTAGTAATTTTGTGTAATTTAGTTAAAAAATGAGCCATTTAGGAGATGGTTAGCCGATTTAATGACAATTAGGCCACTAATTGTAAATTAAAGAAATTTGGATGTCACTTTAGAGATTCCAAAAAAACATCGTCTCCCATGTGAAAAACTGAAAAGTAGGAGGCCACCATGTAGAATTTCCCTTTTTTTTATTTTATTTTCTTTATTTTCTATTTTTCCTAGTTTTATTAAGTTAGTATAAATACCCATTTTTTGGGGTAATTAAGAAAATTCAATAACTATCTATTCCTCTCTCTAATTAGTTTTTAGTTTTAGGTTAGGTTAGGGTTAGTCTTCATTGGTAGAGAGAGAAAGTGAGGTTTTCTTCATTAATGAACTTGGATTTTGAAGAAGGAGCTTGTTTAATCCTTTGTAGACCTTCATCTTCAATTAATGAGCAATTTCTTACTCTTTCTCTTTACCTTTGTTCTTGATTTTTTATTTGCTTTTATTTTTCTTCCTTGCTTAATTATCATGTTGATGCTTATTGATTTGATGACTGAGATTGTTTTCAACATGATTTGTTAGTAGTCATCTAGCCAAGGGTGTGGGGATGGTGTAGTTGCTAATTGTTCATGCTTTTAATGTTGGGGTTATGTTAATGGTGATTAAAGTCTTTGCATGCTTGATATTCTTTGGTCTTTCTTGCAAGTGCACATTGTTAGTTGATCAAAGATGAGTCTTTACTAACAAGTAACGGAAGTTGACTTAGTTGAGATTCATTACTATCGATTGTTATTTAATAGTACCTCCTAGTATATGGTTCTAATGTGGAAACATAGAGGCATGTTAGGAGAAGCCAATTGACCCTGGAAGGCGGCTAGATTAGACCCTTTACTTCGATATTCATGCATGTTTAGTTTACCATTGATATGCTACTTTGTTATTGTATAGTCAAGCGTCAACTTTACCTACCCATTTCCCTTGGTGCCTTAATGTTTTATTTCTTGTTTTAGCATCTTTAGACTTTAGTTTATTTATCTCCTATTCCGGACTAGCTTAATTGTCGATAACATTTGGTGGTGTTTAATCGTTCTCTGTGGTTCGACCCCTATGCTTGCCTTGTACTCGTATTAGGTTTGTTTAGGTTGTATAAATTGTATTTGATCTAGGGATAGACAATTGACGACGCGTTTATACCCTTTTCAGTAAGCTAATGATGTAGGAATCAAGCCCCCAAGTCTAGCTCTAATTAAGTAGGGATGAGCATAGGAAATCCCTTGATATAACCATGAATGCATTTTTATTACGTCCGCACCTCGATGTGAGTTTGCCTACGTATCCATTAGGAATCAGGCCGAACGTAGCTCTAGCCGAACCTCGCACAAGTATGTATACCTCATAAAGGTCTTTTTAAGGGTTATAACGTGGTTAGGCTAAAGGTTATAGAAGAACGGGATAAAGGCTCAAGACCCTAGATAAGCCCTCAAGGTGTGCAACCTTGCTTTTGGATATTTATATTTTTATGCTTGAGGTTTTCTACTCTTTTTTCGCTCTTTCTTTTTATTGCTTTAGCATTTATTTCATAAGTGTGGGCAATCCCGATCATGCGGTCTATCACTCACTTGGCATTCATGTTTCTCAGGCACGGTACCGAGCACTCGATAAGAGACGTAATCTGAGACGTATTCATATCAAAGACATGTTCATGTCAAAGATATTGGAACACTTGCCCTTTTGTACACTTTTATTTATTTATTTTTTGCTTGTTTTTAATCTTTTGAATTCAATCAAGCCTTTTATAGAATTGCATAAGTTGCACACTGTCCCATCCCAAGGTTATGTAGATATGGGTTGAAAAAATGAAGGGTCTATCGTTAGACGAGGCTCAAAGTGGTTTACCAAAAAAGGATTGTATATTTGAAGGGTGAAAGGTAATATGATGTGGCTACAGGGGGTGCCTCAAATCATTGGTATACCTTGTGCTTAATTTGACATGGATTTTTTTTATGCAATATAATGAAATGATCATATGTAAGGAAATAAATGCTCATTTTATTAAAAAAAAAATTATAAAAAGGGAAATGAAAGAATCTACAAAATTAATCCAAGGGAAAAGAAAGGTGCCTATACTAGACTTATTAGGGAAAGGAAAAAATGTAAAAGAAATAGAAAAAAGAGGTCATGAAATCTCGTCATTGAAGCTCGCCTGTGTCTTGTGTTGTTTGCTCCGATATCATCCAATCTTCTCACTAGCTAGAGGCAATGGGATCTTATTTGCCTCTATGAGATCTTGAATGAAATTTTGAAACCTGTAGCATTCATCAGTGGTATGACCGTTTCCTCGATGGTACTTGCAATAGGAGATTGGATTCCATCTCGAAAATCAATTTTCTAGCGTAGGATCATCGGTAGGACTAATAGGTTTAATTAATCCTCGATCGTAGAGACGATCGAAAGCAGCATCGTTGGTCATTCCAATGGGTGTGAACTCTCCCCTGGGTTTCCTTTAAGATCCTTGATTGTTCATGGCTAAGACACCATTATGGTCAAAGGTACTAACATTAGTACTAGGGTGGGCATTTTCAGAAGAAGAAGGATTGTCGTTCTTCTTTCCTTTCCAGCCATTGTGGTTATTATTGTTAGTAGCTTTTTGTTTTGCAAGGTCATCTTCGATTTCAATTCCGATGTAATAAACGGCCTTGAAAGTATTCAGATTGTGTTGATATTTTAAATGCTTCGAATACTTCTCTTGGAGATTCTTAATAAACATCCTCATAGATTCTTTTTCAGTGGGCACCTCAATCATCTTAGCGGAAGTTTCCCTCCATTTATTAAAGAAAGAAGTAAAGCCTTCATTCTCTTTTTGTCTTAGCATCTCAAGTTGTCTATGGTGGGTTTCAACTTGAATATTGCACTTGTACCTATCAATGAAAGCGTTTACTATTGATTCCCAGGTAGAGGTTTTCTCTTACTCGAGAGAAAAGAACCATTGTTGGCAAACGGTCTCGAGAGATAGTGGGAACAGAGACGGGAAAAACTTCTTATCGATACCCTTAATGCTCATTATAGTGTCAAAAGCTCTTAGATGGAAGTAAGGGTTATCTTTTGCCTTGAATTTAGGGATGTCAGTGGCGTTGAACTTATGCAAAAGAAGTTCCTTGTCCAGCGAGACCCCTTGTGAACTCATGCCCTGAAATTTATAGTCACTAGATAGCTTGCTAAAACTTTCTTGCATAAGGTTCATTTGTTGTTGCTTCAAAGGGTCATCAATTTTGAGGGTTAAAGCCTTTAACACCTCAGTCACGTCATTCAATTGATTCGTAAGCTCATTGGCCTCTTCTTGATTTGCCATTATCTTTTTAGCCTTCCTTTTTGGACGAATTGGTCTATTAAAAAGTGAAAATTGAATAAAGAGGTTGTCCTTGATTAATCGCCCTTCTCTCCTCGACCAAGTACTGTGGAAAAGGAATTTGGGGATATTCACTGTTAATTGACTCAAACTTTATTCAACATGCAATGGATGGAGGAATTGAAGAAAGATGGAATAGAATGTGAAGAAAAAATGTGGATAGAGCGATATGAAGAATTAGGAAGAGAATGTACCCCCCAACTCAAATGATGGAAAAAACCGACTTATGCATGAACCTAAGACATGGTCATGGTGGTATGGATTCAAAGTGTGTGCTAAGACTAGTGATTGTAGGTGATATGTTAAGACTCGTTTCATGACCATGTGGCTAGACTTTGTGACTAGACTCAATTAATGACTTAACAAGGTATTATTGACAGTAATATTTAATCGACTTAATTAGCAAACTGGTTAATTAAACACTAGGTGATGACTCGACCAATAATCTGAACTATCGTCAAAATGACAGGACTGGCGTTGCACAATGTAGTGTGGCGCCAGACGACAGTGGCGCCAATGCTTGAGCTTTAATCTGAGACTGTTTTCGGTGTTATCAATCAATAGGGGTATGCCTAAAGTCGTGCTAGGTCAATTCTGATTAAAATATTAGACTTTATTTACTCAAATTAATTAATTAATTAATTAATTAGGCAAAGTTCTTTTAGTCATTAATTTATTTAATCTCAACACAAGTCAAACAAACGGTTGAGAAAACATATATATGCATAACAAATAATGCACAATTAGTCAAGTAGGCACAATATGATGCTATGAGTTTGCAACCTAACCATGGCTCTGGTTCCCTAAAGTTCGGGATATGGTTTAGTCAATAAAGGGCCCATGGTTAATTGTCCGGATGCACCACGAGGAACTCTAACCGTGAAGGGTTGGCGCGATGTAATACCCCGTATTTTTATGTATTTTTATAAAGTATTTAAGTATTAATAAAATGTATTGTCAAGGGCCTAATTAAATATTTTAAAGGGTTAAAGTATTTTAAATATAAAGTTTTATAAAAGTAAAATAAGTTTTGGGCCAAACGTTTATTAATTATTGGGCAATGTAAATTATTCCTACATACTCTTATTAGGATAACCCATTCCAAAACCCATAACTTGAGCCATATCCCATAACTCAAGCCCACATTTTTATAAGCCCAAACTTAACCCTACACTTTTTACTCTATAAATACCCCATGAATCCCCAAAAATTTCCCACACAAAAAGGTTAGTCTTATTTTCTCTCTCCTTTGTTTTATTAATTTGTGTAATTATAATTATTGATTTATGGGTTATGATTTTATTGTTTGAAATTAATTTAACTAGTATCAAATTGTATTTTGATGATTGAACTTTATAATTTTCAGATTTTGTAAATTTTATAACCTAGAGTTTTTAATTATTGAAAATCATGATTTTAGGGTTTTTATGAATAATTGATTTAGGGCTTTTATAGTAATGATGTTTTGAAATTTTGGTGATTATAACTACTTATTAGTTTAACTTAATTCCAGATTTATTTTGAACACGCAAATTCATGTTTTAATAATTAGATTTCCGTTCGTTGATATTAATCTCGTTTTAATCCCGATCAGGTTCTAAACTACTCTGATTTTGATAAAAAAAATAGTGTTTTTCGAGTGGAAACAACGTTTTAAGAAAGACTCACTACCTATGGTTGTGAGCACTACCCTCTTGTGGCCAAATTCAGCCTCTAAATACGATTTTCGAGCAATTTTTGATTTTTAACGAAGTTTTTTTTTATGCTTTAAATTTTATCTTTGATTTTAAAAGGGGTAAGAGATAATTTAATGTCTCTATGGATAATTTAAGTATAAAGATGTATTTTGATGAAGTTTTAAAGGATTTTTGATTAGTTTAAAATGTTGGAATTTTATTTAAAGTAGTATAATTGTGATTTTTAATAAAAGGCTGTGATTATTCATTAAAAAAGAGTTTAATTAGGGGTTTAAAAAAAAATTCAGATTATTATAAGTTATTTAAAGTGAGTTTAAGTTGCTGAAAATTGTGTATACAAGGGTAATTAATATAGTATTATTGTCCCTTTATGTAGGAGACTTGGT
This sequence comes from Chenopodium formosanum, assembly GCA_024500155.1. NCBI lineage: Eukaryota > Viridiplantae > Streptophyta > Magnoliopsida > Caryophyllales > Amaranthaceae > Chenopodium > Chenopodium formosanum. The sequence continues at coordinate 25,769,807 of CM044880.1, forward strand.
TCGAGAATTGTTATAAAGTACTCGATTATTTTAAGAGCTTATTTGTGGTACGTTCGCGTACTTTGCATATTTTGATGATGTAGAATCATGCTAGGCTTGATTTCAATCAATTACAAGTAGTATCATGCTAAGGTTTATGTATGGAATTGTGAATTAATGGTGTTGGTGATTGAATGGTGAAGCATGAATTATTTGTGATGGTTTATGGATTGGAAAATTATATTTTTGGCATGTTGTGTTTAAACCACATTTTTATTTATGGCATGTTAGAAGGCATGATTAATTAAACTACATGTTTAATTATGTTTGGAATATTGAAAAGGAATTTTATTATTGTTCAAATAATTTTTATTAATGCTTTAAGCATGAGGAAGAAGCTATATAAGTGTCTATGTACACAAGGAATAAATTGTATGTTGGTGCCTTTGTGCACTTAAGGTGTTTTAACACCAAGGGATAGGATTTTTGGCGCATTATGCGTCTACGGTGTCTTTGACACTGAGGTAGAATTAAAAATGGTTCAACATTAAATAATATGTGGTCACTAATTATTCAAGAATTAAATTGGTATGTTTGCTTGATTGAATAATTATTGTTGAAATTGATCTATTATGCTTTGAGAGTCATCACCAAGTCTAATAATATGTAAATAATGTAAAGTGAAAGAGATTACGCACCAAAACTCTTAGAACGTATATACCTTCAGTATGAACAATGGGGGGGGGTTATGGGGTTTTATATTTAACCATAACTTCCAATGGAGTACATGACGCTGTATATTCCTTTTTATTATTTATTATGCGCAGGAATTCCGCCACCTTTGTGTGGTTTTGTCGCTGGTGCGGTTAGCTCCCGCGCCAGTTAACCTCAAATTTATTTGGGGGAGGTTAATAGGTGAAAACCTGTTCGATGCGTAATCAACGCTAAATGAATTATTTAGTGTCTAGTTAGAGTGTCTTGTCGATTGTTGTGTGTGCTTGTAAACAGGTGCAATGAGGTAAGTGTGTGTGATGATAGGAGAATGCATGTTAGTGTGTTTAATTACGCTTATGTACTCAGCTTTGCTGATTGTGTGTGTTTGTGTGTTTTGCCCATGTCTTTATCTTGGCCCTATGATGACCCATTTTTAATGGAGAGTAGTGGAGACAAGTAGAGATAAGCTTTTCAGGTATTGAGGCATATTCATGATGGGGCACGAGTGAAGAGCGAATCATGCTAGTTTATATTAGTTACAATGTGTTTTCGCTTTAGTTATTTATGCTAATATATATATGTGGAACTAATATCAAGTTTGTATTTGGTTTGGTTTTTAATAAGGGCCTTTAATGGTTCCAAGTTGTAGGTTGATTTTCATTTTACTTCGCTCATTTTGGTTTTAACTTTACTTTTGCTTGGTTAGCTTTTCAAGTTGGTTTGTTTTGGAAAGGTTTTTAAAATTAGCCTTCCGCTGTGTATCTTTGATATTTGCCTTAACCGTTTTCACGGTGGCGGTAATGTCTTAGATATTCCTTTTTAAAGTTTTATACAGGGCAAAATAGGTATTTTAAAATAAATAAATTTCTAGGGTGTTACACGCGAGTGGTGGGACACCGCGAGTTTTAAAAAAAAAATCACTTCCATGGTTTGGTGAATTCAACATCCTCGGATGTACCCTTTGTTGCTCAGAGCGTTTAATAAGGTAGATGGAGCATGAATTCCCACAGGGTTATGTCCATATGTAGAACACATAAAGGTTTCAGAAAAGTGAGAAAAAATTCAATTAGGAAGTAGCATCGAGCAAACAATACGAAAAAATAGTCGAAATTAGAACGCATATTTCTGGCTTGGTATTGGAAGAATTTGGCGCCAACAAACAGAGCTTGGCGCCAGGTCTTAGCTGTAACGCCTGGCGACAAGCCTGTCGTCTGGCGCTACAGTTAAATGTCTGGAGTCAATGCTCTGGTCGCTGACGCTAATTCCTACATGCCTCAGCAACTTTCTGTGCTCCATAAAATTTTCCAGTTTCGCGCAGTGTTATTTCGGTCCTAGTTGTGAAAGATATTTCTCAAATTTCCTACGTTTGGTCTTTCCAATGAGATCTTTTTTTATGCATATAACAATAATGTTAATCAAAATTACGCACATTAAATACTTAGAACGTTTCGAGTCTCATCCACTCATTCTAAATCATTGCCGAAATAAATTTTAGGAATTAAAATAGAAATCCTCCCCAGTGGAGTCGCCAAAAACTGTAGGGAATATTTCAAGCGTTATTTCCCTAGCTTGAACCCCACTGTGATCATACACTAAAGTACATTGACGTCCAAAGGGAAAGAAGATAGAGCAAAAGAGTCGCCAACAAGTTTTTTAGGAACTTGTAAACCGTTCATAGAGTGAAGGTTACACCCCTTAACGATTCAAGAGATCGTCAACTCTAAAAGGTCTTGAACCAAATAGGTTCGGGGATGAAGATACAAATCCAACCTAAAAGAGATTGAACCTACCCTAATAATAGGCCTCTACTTTTTTCTAATCGTATTAATATGCAATCAATAGGATTAACCCTAAACTTGTTTAACTATGTTGGTTGAATATTAATGCACAAATAAACCTATTATTGGTGATCACTTGAATTATAATCATATTAACCCTAAACAAGATTATTAATTATCTTATTAAGCGTGATTACAAGTACCAATTCCCTTTAAACATGCATAAAATGTGCGATCAAGCAATAAATAAATAAAATCAAGCAACATAATTATAAAAATAACTATAACAATTATAAAAATAATAATAATAATAATCAAAACCATAATCATCATAATAATAATTATAATAATCATGTTCATGTCAATATTAAAGCATAGCAAGATCCTAGGCATGATACTAACAAGATTAATAACAAACCCTAGCATGTCACTACACATAAAAATCAAAGTTTAAACCCTAACATGATACTAACAATCATAAATATTAGGAAGAACAAAGGCAGCATCATACTTTTAATCATACTTAATATTAAAGTTACCCTAGACATGATACTAGGAATCAAAATAACAATCTAAGCATGATTTCTATATCATAACATAAATAAAAACCATTAAAATACTTACTTTGATGCCTCGTATCTCTTTCTAAAAACAAAATACACGCGTTAGTCACTTCAAGGAAAATAATAAACAAAACAATAATTAAATTAAATAATTGAAAGGGAGATTTGGGACCAAACCCTTAGAAATTAAACCTTTCACGTCTAGGGCAAAGGCAACTTCGAATATGGCTAGGTGTTTCTAGATCTAATGAATGCAGAATTTTGTATATTTTAGAGAAGCTAGTTAAGAAAAAGAGAGAGATAGAGTAATCAAGAGAATCTTGATGAGAGTTGGTGATAATTGATGAATTAGAAAGAATAAAAATTGATGATTGTAGGTGAAAACTGGTTATCAAAAATGGAGTTTTTAGGACGTTATTTATAGAGAAAATCAGCCAAAAAGATAAAATATCAAAACAGAGTTTGGCGCACATAAAACTAATCAATGCCAACGCTAGCTATTAGGCGCCTAGCGTAGCACCAGGCGCTACAGCTGGCGTTTGGCGCTGATCTGGAAATTCACGTGTTTTCTTAAAATTAGAAAAAAAATTTCGTACAGGAGGATAAACTCGTGTCTTCACTCAAAAATGCTCTTTAATCATAATTAAAACTATGAAAAGTCAACATAAGTCAATTAATCAATGTTAATTGAATTAGGAATGAAAAGAACCTTATAGAAGAATCTAGAAGACTAAATCCATTCCTAACTGTATTAGGAATGAAAAATCATATTAGGCCCTACCCTAGATCACTGGGCCGCATATAAGGCTGAAACCGGGCCCAGTTTAGTAAATTGGCCATAACTTCCTCAATATTTATCGGAATTGAGCTTCTAATATATTGTTGGAAAGCTATTGTCAAGCCCTATCCAACTACACTACTATTGGACCCATGTCATGGACCAAATAAAATGGATTGGTTGTTTTCATAAAATAAGTTTTCAAAAACAAAGAGAAGGGAAAAGAAATTAAAACTATCCGCAACACTACAATTTCCAAACTTTCACTTCATTTGACTGTGATTCTACGTGAAAGGTACTCATCACCGGGTTTGGTTTTGGGGAGACACAAATGGGCGTCTACAAAAGCCCCCACTTTGATTGAGTTTGGAGAAACGCAAGTTTCGAAAAAAAAAAGTCAAAGTATCGATAAGGGCGGAGAATGATTCAGAACGTTCTGCGATCCTAAATCACTCTTGTTATGTCGATACCTGAAAACTAGCATTAGTTAAACAGATAAAAGAGTTAAGAAGCGCGTATCTTGCACCGTCGAGCACACGTCTCTAAAAGTAACCGATTTTCTGCTGCTTTGCTGTTGTTTTGATGACCTCCCGCCAAGAGAATGCCATCCCGCTTGAAAACCGCTACGCTTATAACTGCTTCCAATATAGAAGATTGCTTCGCTTGAAACGATCCTCTTTTGCTTTGATAATACTCCACATCCAAGGGATTTCTATCAAAGATTGCTTCACCAGAAATCACCTTCAATTACTTTTTTTTTACAACTTTCCACAATCTATGGAACGCCATCTTGCTGTTACGATGTTCACTCGTATTTGAACAAAGAGCTTCTTCTTTTGATATGTTCACGCGTCTCTGAACAAAGAGCTACTCTCTTTTTGATATGAACTTCTTAATGATGTGTCCACGCGTCTCTGAACAAAGAGCTTTAGAATGATATGTCCACGCGTCTCTGAACAATAGAGCTTTTGAAAGAGATGTCCATGCGTCTTTGAACAAAAGAGCTTCGAATGATATGTCCACGCGTCTCTGAACAAAAGAGCTTTTGAAAGAAATGTCCACGCGTCTTTGAATAAAAAAGCTTTGAATGATATGTCCACGCGTCTCTGAACAAAAGAGCTTGAATGATATGTCCACGCGTCTCTGAACAATAGAGCTTTGATAAAATTCCAAAGAAAAATTTCCGAAGACCAATGCTTGCCGATCTCTAAAGCTCACTTGAACTTTGCTTCCGTTATGCCAGTACATCAACAGTTTGCTGCTTGTGAACCGTTATGTCCATGCTTTTGTTGTGACGACTGACAAGAGGAAAACTAGGTCGTTATCTAATCTTCCCTCGGTTAAACTAAATTTATAAACACTTAACAAACCTAAATACGAGTATAAAGGCAAGTCAAGGGTCGAACCCAAAGGAACGGTAATGTTCTAGCACTTTCAATTATGCGCCTAAGCTAGGTCGAAAACAAAGGTAAGAGAGAAAATTAACAACTAACAAAACAAGTAACCAAGAAAATAAAACACTAGGAATGGGGATCAACAAGTAATCATGTCAATTGCAACAACTTGGAAGAGTATACCAATCAAAGGTTGTGAGGACTAATGAAAAGAGCAATCAATTGGAATCAAAGAGCTATCTCCTAATTATTAAGCTAGGGTTCACTATGAATAACAAACTAAGAGAATCACAATCAAAACCAATCGATAATTGCAATTCCTAAATCAATTGTTCATGTCATTAGCAATTACAATGCAATCTAGCATAATTCTCAAGGCCTAATCGAATTACACCATGCAAACTTACATTATTCTCAACAATTAATCAACACAATCCCCAAATTATTCACAATTAATCAATCACACAAGTTTCACCCAATTCCTAGCCAACAACTACTCAAACAACATCATCAAATCAACTATTAACTATAGAGAACAAGAGTCAACAAAATATCAAGAACAATTACTCTAATCAAACATCAAATATCAAAATCAAACGAAATAAACATCAAATAAACAAAGCAATTGAATGAGATAGAGTTTAGAAATTCTCATTGATAATTAAAAAGATGTCCAACAAATTGTCACACTTGCATCTTCAATCTCTCAATCACCATTAAAATTCCTCACTTTCTCTCTCTAAAACTACTCCTAATCTAGTCTAATCTAGAGATAGAAGCTCTCAACCTAAGAGAGAGAAAACTATTCTAAAACTAAAGAATTACATGAATCAAGAATAAAGGAAACCAAAAACTTTATAAACAAAAGGAGAAAAGAATATTAAAATCGTAAAAGACCAAGAAACCCGCGCCCGCGGAGAAATCGGCCGCGCCCGCGGAGGGGAACTAAGACCCCGATAGCCGCGCCCGCGGCCCAAGCCCGCGCCCTCGGGGAGCCCTTGGGAAAACTGCGGGTGCTTACTGCCCAAATACGGCAGTTTTGGAGCTGCAGCAACCCCGCGTTTGCGGGTACTGTATCCCGCGCCCGCGGCAGTTTTCCAGGGCCAACTTCAGAAGGCTGTAACTTCCGATATAAGAATTGTATGAAGGCGTGAAACCTATCATTAGAAAGCTCTTCAAGTCTAGTTTCTAACCCAACTTGAATCACCCTAATCCAATCTGTAGAACTTGAGATATGACTAAATCAATGCACAAAGGTCCTATTTGATACTTTGCAATCCTTCGTTTTCCTTTGTTTCAAACTCAAATTCAATTCTGAAAAGTGCATATTGATCCTTGTTGGTGCTATTTTCAATTCCCATGCATATAGCCTGCCACTTACCTACAAAACAAGACAAAGAAACGGAAAAGCAAGAGAAATAGCCGAGAAATGAATAAAATGATAAGAAAGCCATTAAAAGCATGCATTTCTCTAAACTAACACAAAAATACGCGAATCGAGCATTATTCTCTAAAAACACGAAATAAACGACTGCAAAGGAGCATAGAAATATAAAGAAAACATAGCTTAAAGGTGCCATAAATGGCACGGATCAAATTCCCCCAAGCTAAACTTTTGCTCGTCCTCGAGCAAAACAAAATCCAACCCAAGGGAAAAATGATGACATTATTCAAGCAAAGAAAGAAACGAAAAAACTAGAGAAGATGGGAATATACACTAACTCACTTTTGTAGGAATCACGGTCAATTTTAGCAACTAAAGACAAGCCATTTAAACCCCTAGATCGCCTTAGAGGACGAGTGATGCTCTCGTAAGGGTATCCTAAGAGTTTACCCATAACTCTCATAATAATACAAACAAGGCAAAGCATGAAAAAGAAAACAAAATACAAGAAAAGAAAACAAATGTTCATGAAAGGACTTTTGCAAATGTACAAGCACAATGAATGCAAATCTTTCTAAACAAGTAAGGGAGTGCACGCTATAAGATACCTAAGGTTGATTGAAACATAAAAATGCTAAGCATAGGAACTAGTTATCACACTCCACTTTCATCCCAAACGGTCTTACCGCATTCCCCCTACTAATCTCATATCTCCCCATAGTGTGCATCTCATAGATTCCGCGAAGGAACCGAAAAAAGATCAAATTTTTGGGCTACTCGACATCTTGAATTCGCATCCCCTTTCATTAGGCAATGACCCATGATTCCCTCCCCCGAATAGTGACTCAACTTTCTAGGTCAAAAGGTCTTTCCCTAAGGTTGTAACATAAGGCATAATGGGTGAAGGTAGGCTAAAATTTAAAATTTGGAGGTTTTCCTAAAAAGTGAAGCAAAAGGGTGATCAATCCTTAACAACACGATCAAGAAATCACCAAGCAAAAGCAACACCCCCAAGCTTATTTGAAGCTATACTCACAAGAAATATATACAAAAAGCGTAAACGCTTCTCCCCCAAGCTTAAATGAAGCATTGTCCTCAATGCTTAGAAGGAGAAAAGAATACATCAAAATATTTTTGAATTTTCACTTTTTTAAAATTTTTTTTTCTCTTCTTTTTTTTTTTTTTTACTTAAACTTGCAATGTCCTCGCCTTTTGCTAAATTCGGACGGCTTTTTCTATAATGCAATTTATTAGTCCATGCCTTTTATGATTAAGGACGGCTTTTACTCAAACACTTGCCATTATTCACAAAGAAGACTTAATCACAAACTAGCACTCATAAAAAGCAAATTTCCAACTTATCCACCACAAACTCCATCATACGTGATCAAATTGCTTCACAAAAAACCAAGAATAGAAAGAAAATGAAACAAAAGGCCAAAGAACTAAAGATGTGGCTTGAAAAGAAGGTATAAGGTTAGAGCTTGTCAAATGCACTACTACACATTTCATAGGAGAGAAGGTAGGCAAATGACGCGAAGAGTACGTGCAACAAGGATAGTGCACGCAAATGAGGAGAGAGATGCCAAGAAAAGGAAGAGGAAGAATCAAAAGAAAATTCAACAAAATATGAAGAAAAAGAAAAAGAAGAACAAGAAGAAAAAGAAGGCAAACTCTCCTCAAAATATTTTTGGGTGGCAACATCACCCTTTTCCTCAATTTGAGACGAATGAGCTTCATTCAAATCATCATAGACAAGAGGGTCCCCAATAGGCCCATTGACAAAAGAAGGGAGGGAAATAGGAGTGTAAGGGATATGGTTGAATCTTCTTGAAGAAGGGGTATGAGAAAAGAGAAAAGGAGCTATAGTCTCACAAATGAACTTTTGCTCACCACCATGCCTCAAATCACCAATAAGAGCATGGAAATCAATCATAATGTCCTCAATAGAAGAACACTCATGATATCCATCTCCCTCAAACATCCAACCTCTAAGAGGAACAACATAATCCCCTCCATAACAACTATGAACAACAACTCCCTCAACAACTTTAAAGCCCAAGGTCTCAAAACCATGCATGAATGGATACAAATTCATTTCAAACTCATCTCTCTCCCATGAAGCATCCTTAATGAACTCATTTAAAAGGCTATGGGTTTTCTTTTGACTCTCAAAGAATGCATTGGTCATAACCTCAATCAAGTCAAAATACTCATGGATAGAAGAGTCACAAACATGCACATGAGACTCATCAGGATGGGAAAAAGGGTTAGAAATTTCAATATCAATACTCTCTTCATTCTCAACTCCTTCACCATCACTCAAATGCTCACCAATGGGATCCTCACACTCTCTTGATTGCTCAAAATCATCATCATCATCCTCAACACACACATTAAATTGGGATTTATCACAAACAAGCATCAAGGATGACAATTGGCTTTCTAACTCTTCTCCTCTTCTCTTTTCCTCCTCAATACGCTCCTCATTCTTTTTCATTATCTCTAATTGACCTCTCATAAAATTAAGAATCATGTCCTTACTAGGCCCAAACTCATTATTAAGCTCAATGCGCCTAATTTGAGACTCAAATGTATCAACAAGAGATTCAAAAGATGTAGAAGGTTGAGGCTCAACAAGAGAAGAAGAAGTACAACCAATATTGGAAGAATCAACAATAAGATCATGAGCATATACATCACATTGGGGAGTGGGGGCACAATTTATAACATGAGATTCATCATTAAGGGAATGAAACACATCACAAGAAGGCATGGTAAATAATAAAGTATATTGAAACACACCATTAGCATCAACTTGAGCTTGCACTTCATTATCATGAACAAAAGGAGAAATAAAGTTGAAATCATGTGTTCTAGGTTCACTTAAAGGCTCATGTGACAAATCATGGGAATTCGTGCTAATATTAGAAGAATCAAGACATTGCATATCAATATTAGACTCATGATTACCCCTATCATAAACATCCCTAGCAAACCAAACATAAAAATCCCAAGCATCATCAATTGACAATGCTCTAAATTCACCATTATACATACATTCAACTTCATCCCTAGTTTGCTCATTCAAACCAAAATAACAAATCTCACAAGCCTCCCAAATATTATAACAATTATAGTCCAAAAATCCCTCAAGTCTAATGAAATATTCACAAAAAGGCTCATTGCTATATTGAGGAAATGATAGACATGCCATTTTTTTTTCATAAAACAAACAAAAATCAAATAAAAGTAAAAATATACACAAAGACCTAGACTCAAGCAATCAAAAACACTCAAACAAAGACACCGTTCCCCGGCAACAGTGCCATTTTTTACGAGAGGAAATCTAGGTCGTTATCTAATCTTCCCTCGTTCAAACTAAATTTATAAACACTTAACAGCCCTAAATACGAGTATAGAGGCAAGTCAAGGGTCGAACCCAAAGGAACTGTAATGTTCAAGCACTTTCAATTATGCGCCTAAGCTAGGTCAAAAACGAAGGTAAGAGAGAATACTAACAACTAACAAAACAAGTAACAAAGGAAATAAAACACTAGGAATGGGGATCAACAAGTAATCATGTCAATTGCAACAACTTGGAAGAGTATGCCAATCAAAGGTTGTGAGGACTAATGAAAAGAGCAATCAATTGGACTCACAGAGCTATCTCCTAATTGTTAAGCTAGGGTTCACTATGAATAACAAACTAAGAGAATCATAATCAAAACCAATCGATAATTGCAATTCCTAAATCAATTGTTCATGTCATTAGCAATTACAATACAATCTAGCATAATTCTCAAGGCCTAATCTAATTACACCATGCAAACTTACATTAATCTCAACAATTAATCAACACAATCCCCAAATTAATCACAATTAATCAATCATACAAGTTTTACCCAATTCCTAGCCAACAACTACTCAAACAACATCATCAAATCAACTATCAACTATAGAGAACATGAATCAACAAAATATCAAGAACAATTACTCTAATCAAACATCATATATCAAAATCAAACCAAATAAACATCAAATCAAACAAAGCAATTGAATGAGATAGAGTTTAGAAATTCTCATTGATAATTAAGAAGATCTCCAACACAATTGTCACACTTGCATTCTCAATCTCTCAATCACCATTAAAATTCCTCACTTTCTCTCTCTAAAACCACTCCTAATCTAGCCTAATCTAGAGACAAAAGCTCTCAACCTAAGATAGAGAAAACTATTCTAAACTAAAGAATTACATGAATCAAGAATAAAAGAAACCAAAAACTATATAAACAAAAGGAGAAAAGAAGCTTAAAATCGTAAAAGACCTAGAAACCCGCGCCCGTGGAGGGGAACGGACACCCCGATAGCCGCGCCCGCGCCCTTGGGGAGCCCTTGGACAACCGCGGGTGCTTACTGCCCAAATACGGCAGTTTTGGAGCTGCAGCAACCCCGCGCCCGAGGGTACTGTAGCCCGCGCCCGCGGCAGTTTTCAAGGGCCAACTTCAGAAGGCTGTAACTTCTAATATAAGAATTGTATGAAGGCGTGCAACCTGTCATTGGAAAGCTCTTCAAGTCTAGTTTCCAACCCAACTTGAATCACCCTAATCCAATCTGTAGAACTTTAGATATCACTAAAACAATGCACAAAGGTCCTATTTGATACTTTGTAATCCTTCGTTTTCCTTTGTTTCAAACTCAAATTCAATTTCCTAGTGGGTGCTATTTTCAATTCCCATGCTTATAGCCCGCGACTTACCTTCAAAACAAGACAAAGAAACGGAGAAGCAAGAGAAATAGCCGAGAAATGAATAAAATGATAAGAAAGCCATTAAAAGCATGCATTTCTCTAAACTTACACAAAACACGCGAATCGAGCATTATTCTCTAAAAACACGACATAAACGACTACAAAGGAGCATAGAAATATAAAGAAAACATAGCCTAAAGGTGCCATAAATGGCACGGATCAACGACAATCCTCTTTTATTTGGGAATAGTTGCCAACACATCTCTTGTCTGATGTATGACAATTCAATTTAGTGAAAGTTGTAAATGTTTCGTAACAATCCATCCTTGGAAATGTTGCCACGATGAAGCGACAATCTGTACCTCGGAAAATTTGCCAAAATCTATTTTTTTGGGAAAAGTTGCCAATGGTTCGTAACAATCTGTCATAAGAATTTTGCTATGATCGACAATCCACATCTTGGAATATAACTCTTGAAAGCAATCCACTTTGGAAATTTGCCAACGCTATGCAACAATCCTTCACAATCCGCGTCTTGGAACATTTGCAAAAAAGAGTCGACTGACAATCCACTACGGGAAAATTTGCCACTTACTGAAATGAATGACAATCCATGTTGAGGAACCTTTGCCTAAATTTATGATGAATAGAGTCCTGCAACAATCCTTTGGGAAATTTTTCCATACGGAACTGGGAGTATGACAATGCCATCTTGGAAAACTTGCCAATGAGTCGATGAATGCATGACAATCCGAACTTGAAAAAAACTTGCCAAACAAAGAAGGAGCACGACAATCCACACTTGGAAACCTTGCTATAATTGACAATCCAATCTTGGAAAAATTGTCGTTGAAAAAGATGCACGACAATCCATTTTTGGAAATATTGTCAGTTGGGGGATGACAATCTAATTTTTGGAAAAATTTGTCATTTATTAAGAATGCGCGACAATCCATATTTGGACATATTGTCGTTTAAGTGCTTGCTTTTAAACCGATTGTAATGAGCCCGTGTTTTAGGCGCTTAAACTAAGTGAGACAATCTTTTGTCAGGTCGATCACTTAGACTATAATCAAACCAACTACTTATTCATGTCAAATTGCTGATAGGGGCTAGCTGGCGTACCAAGGAACCCGAAATTGCTGTATGAGGTCGAAATCACCTTTCTGAGAGGCTTCGAGCTCTGTTGCTGCTGAAATATCGCTGACGCCTCAAAAATGCAAAAAAGCAAAAAATTTCCGTCATTTTTGTGGAGGGTACCGACTTTCTCCCGAAAAAGAAAGACACGAAAAAAAAAGAATTGAAGGTTTGAAGGTGCATGTTGAATGAGCTTAGTCAAATGTTCTTTGATACTATCTCTCAAGGTGCAAGGATTAATCTTTCCTAGGCTATCTCAATGGTTAACTCAATGATGAAAGTATTTGTGTAACTTAGGGACGGAGGCTAAGCACTTCTTACTTCGATATGGAATGACAATTTATGACTGATGAGCGATTTTGACATGACAAAGCATGCTTAAACGTTATGTTAAGAATTCATGAGAAAGGGTCCCTAAGGGAAGTATATTTGGTCATGTATGTGTGATGTGTGTGAAAGTGACACTAAGGTTAGGCAGCAAGAGCTAAGTGTGTGGAATAAATATTATATTTTAAAAGAGTCAAATGGTGGTGACTCTTAGGCTAGGTAAGCTAATGATGTAGGGATCAAGCCCCCAAGTCTAGCTCTAAGTAAGTAGGGATGAGCATAGGAAATCCCTTGATATAATCATGAATGCATTTTTATTACGGCCACACCTCGATGTGAGGTTGCCTACGTATCCGTTAGGAATCAGGCCGAACGTAGCTCTAGCCGAACCTCGCACAAGTATGTATACCTCAAAAAGGTCTTTTTGAGGGTTTTAACGTGGTTAGGCTAAAGGTTATAGAAGAAGGGGATAAACGCTGAAGACCCTAGATAAGCCCCCAAGGTGTGCAACCTTTCTTTTGGATCTTAATATTCTTATGCTTGAGGTTTTCTACTGTTTTTGAGCTCTTTCTTTTTTTTGCTTTAGCATTTATTTCATAAGTGTGGGCAATCTCGATCATGCGGTCTATCACTCACTTGGCATTCATGTTTCTCAGGCACGGTACCGAGCACTCGATAAGAGACGCAATCTGAGACGTATTCATATCAAAGACATGTTCATATCAAAGACATTGTAACACTTGCCATTTTGTACACTTTTATTTATTTATTTTGTGGTTGTTTTTAATCTTTTGAATTCACTCAAGCCTTTTTTTAGAATTTCATAAGTTTCACACTGTCCCATCCCAAGGTTAGGTAGATATGGGTTGAAAAAATGAAGGGTCTATCGTTAGACGAGGCTCAAAGTGGTTTACCAAAAAAGGATTGTATATTTGAAGGGTGAAAAGTAATATGATGTGGCTACAAGGGGTGCCTCAAATCATTGGTATACCTTGTGCTTAATTTGACATGGAATTGTTTTTTTAATGTAATATAATGAAATGATAATATGTAAGGAAATAAATGCTCATTTTATTAAAAAAAACAAAAATAAAAAAGGAAAAGAAAGAATCTTCAAAATTAATCCAAGGGAAAAAAAGGTGCCTATGCTAGACTTATTGGGGAAAGGAAAAAATGAAAAAGAAATAGAAAAAAGAGGTCATGAAATCTCGTCATTGAATCTCGCCTCCGTTTTGTGTTGTTTGCTCCGACATCATCCAATCTTCTCGCCAGCTAGAGGCAATGGGATCTTATTTGCCTCTATAAGATCTTGAATGAGATTTGAAACCTGTAGCATTCATCAGTGGTATGACCGTTTCCTCGATGGTACTTGCAATAAGAGTTTGGATTCCATCTCAAAGATCAATTTTCTGGCGTAGGATCCTCGGTAAGACCAATAGGTTTGATTAATCCTCGATTGTAGAGACGATCGAAAGCAGCATCAGTTGTCAATCCAATGTGTGTGAACTCTCTCCTAGGTTTCCTTTTATATCCTTGATTGTCCATGGCTAAGACACCATTATGGTCAAAGGTACTAACATTATTATTAGAGTGGGCGTTTTCGGAAGAAGAAGGATTGTCGTTCTTCTTTCCTTACCAGCCATTGTGGTTATTATTGTTAGTAGCTTTTTGTTTTGCGAGGTCATCTTCGATTTCAATTTCGATGTCATAAACGGCCTTGAAAGTATTCAGATTGTGTTGATATTTTAAATGCTTCGAATACTTCTCTTGGAGATTCTTGATAAACATCCTCATAGATTCTTTTTCAGTGGGCACCTCAATCATCTTAGTAGAAGTTTCCCTCCATTTATTAAAGAAAGAAGTAAAGCCTTCAATGAAATAGTAAAGCCTTCATTCTCTCTTTGTCTTAGCATCTCAAGTTGTCTATAGTCGATTTCAACTTGAATATTGCACTTGTACCTATCAATGAAAGTGTTTACTATTGATTACCAGGTAGTGGTTTTCTCTTTCTCGAGAGAAAAGAACCATTGCTGGCAAACGGTCTTGAGAGATAGTGGGAATAGAGAGGGGAAAACCTTCTTATCAATACCATTAATGCTCATTATAGTTTCAAAAGCTCTTAGATGGAAGTAAGGGTTATCTGTTGCCTTGAATTTAGGGATGTTAGTGGCGTTGAACTTATGCGCAAGAAGTTCCTTGTCTAGAGAGACCCCTTGTGAACTCATGCCCTCAAACTTTCTTGCATAAGGTTCATTTGTTGTTGCTTCACAGGGTCGTTAATTTTGAAGGTTAAAGCCTTTAACACCTTAGTCACGTCATTCAACTGATTCCTAAGTTCATTGACCTCTTCTTAACTAGCCATTATCTTTTTAGCCTTCCTCTTTTGACGAATTGGTCTATTAAAAAGTGAAACTTGAATAAAGAGGTTGTCCTTGATTGATTGCCCTTCTCTCCTCGACCAAGTACTATGGAAAAGGAATTTGGAGATATTCACTATTAATTATTAGACTCAAACTCTATTCAACATGCAATGGATGGAGTAAGTGAAGAAAGATGGAATAGAATGTGAAGAAAAAATGATGTAGATAGAGGGATATGAAGAATTAGGAAGAGAATGTACCCTCCAACTCAAATGACGGAAAAAACCGACTTATGCATGAACCTAAGACATGGTCATGGTGGTATGGATTCAAAGTGCGTGCTAAGACTAGTGAGTGTAGGTGATATGTTAAGACTCGTGTCATGAACATGTGGCTAGACTATGTGACTAGACTCAATTAATGACTTAACAAGGTATTATTGACAGTAATATTTAATTGACTTAATTAGCAAACTGGTTAATTAGACACTAGGTGATGGCTCGACCAATAATCTGAACTGTCGTCAAAACGACAAGACTGGCGTCGCACTATGTAGTGTGGCGCCAGACGACAGAGCTGTCGCTAGGCGCCACACTCCACAAAGTGGCACTACAATCCAAACTTTGGCGCCAATGCTGGAGCTTCAATCTTAGACTGTTTTCGGTGTTATCAATTAATAGGGGTATGCCTAAAGTCGTGCTAGGTCAATTCTAATTAAAATATTAGACTTTATTTACTCAAATTAATTAATTAATTAGGCAAAGTTCTTTTATTCATTAATTTATTTAATCTCAACACAAGTCAAACAAACGGTTAAGAAAACATATATATGCACAACAAATAATGCACAATTAGTCAAGTAGGCACAATATGATGCTCTGAGTTTGCAACCTAACTATGGCTCTAGTCCTCTAAAGTTCGGGATATTGTTTAGTTAATAAAAGGTCCATGGTTAATTGTCCGGATGCACCGCGCGGAAGCCTAACCGTGAAGGGTTGGCGCGAGTGGATGGGACACCACGAGTTCTAGAAAAAACTCGCTTCCATGGTTTGGTGAATTCAACATTTTCAAATGTACCCGTTGTTGCTCAGAGGAATCAATCAGGTAGATGGAGCATGAATTCCCAGAGGGTTATGTCCATATGTAGAACACATATAGGTTTCAGAAAAGTGAGAAAAAATTCAATCAGGAAGTAGGATCGAGCAAACAATACGAAAAACTGGTCGAAATTAGAATGCATATTTCTGGCTTGGTATTGGAAGAATTTGGCGCTAGCAAACAGAGCTTGGCGCCAAGTTTTAGCTGTAATGCCTGGCGACAAGCCTGTCGTTTGGCGCTACAGTTAAATGTCTGGCGCCAATGCTCAGGTCACTGACGCTAATTCCTACATGCCTCAGCAGCTTTCTGTGCTGCATAAAATTTTCCAGTTTCGCGCAGTGTTATTTCGGTCCTAGTTGTGAAAGATATTTCTCGAATTTCCTACGTGTAAAATCTTATGTTTTTAACTCATTACGGATGGTCTTTCCAATGAGATCTTTTTTTTATGTATATGACAATAATGTTAATCAAAATAACGCACATGAAATACTTAGAACGTTTCGAGTCTCATCCACTCATTCTAAATCATTGCCGAAATAAATTTTAGGAATTAAAATAGAAATCCTCCCCAGTGGAGTCGCCAAAAACTGTAGGGAATATTTCAAGCGTTATTTCCCTAGCTTGAACCCCACTGTGATCATACACTAAAGTACGGTGGCGTCCAAAGGGAAAGAAGATAGAGCAAAAGAGTCGCCAACAAGTTTTTTAGGAACTTGTAAACCGTTTATAGGGTGAAGGTTACACCCCTTAACGATTCAAGAGATCGTCAACTCCAAAAGGTCTTGAACCAAATAGGTTCGATGATGAAGGTACAAATCCAACCTAAAAGATATTGAACCTGCCCTAATAATAGGCCTCTACTTTATTCTGATCGTATTCATGTGCGCTTTCTGATTAACATGCAATCAATAGGATTAACCCTAAACCTGTTTAACTATGTTGGTTGAATATTAATGCACAAATAAACCTATTATTGGCGATCACTTGAATTATAATCATATTAACCCTAAACAAGATTATTAATTATCTATTAAGCGTGATTACAAGTACCAATTCTCTTGAAACATGCATAAAAGGTGCGATCAAGCAATAAATAAATATAACCAAGCAACATAATTATAAAAATAATTATAACAATTATAAAAATAATCATAATAATAATCAAAACCATAATTATCATAATAATTATAATAATCATGTTCATGTCAATATTAAAGCATAGCAAGATCCTAGGGACGATACTAAAAAGATTAATAACAAACCCTAGCATGTCACTAAACATAAAATTAAAAGTTTTAACCATAATATGATACTAACAATCATAAATATTAGGAAGAACATAGGAATCATCATACTTTTAATCATACTTAATATTAAAGTTACCCTAGACATGATACTAGGAATCAAAATAACAATCTAAGCATGATTTCTATATCATAACATAAAAAAAACCATTAAATTAATTACTTTGATGCCTCGTATCTCTTTCTAATAACAAAATACACTTGTTAGTTACTTCAAGGAAAATAATAAACAAAACAATAATTAAATTAAATAATTGAAAGGAAGATTTGGGACCAAACCCTCAGAAATTAAACCTTTCACGTCTAGGGCGAAGGCAACTTCGAATATGGCTAGGTGTTTCTAGATATAATGAATGCAGAATTTTGTATATTTGAGAGAAGCTAGTTTAGAAAAAGAGAGAGAGAGAGTAATCAAGAGAATCTTGATGAGAGTTGGTGATAATTGATGAATTAGAAAGAATAAGAATTGATGATTGTAGGTGAAGACTGGTTATCAAACACGGAGTTTTTAGGACGTTATTTATAGAGAAAATCAGCCAAAAAGATAAAATATCAAAACAGAGTCTGGCGCACATAAAAACTGATCAATGCCAACGCTGGCTATTAGGCGCCAAGCGTTACAGCTGGCGTTTGGCGCTGATATGGAAATTCACGTGTTTTCTTAAAATTAGATAAAAATTGCCGTACAGGAGGATAAAATCGTATCTTCCCTCAAAAATTCTCTTTGATCTTAATTAAAACTCTGAAAAGTCAACAAAAGTCAATTTATCAATGCTAATTGAATTAGGAATGAAAAGAACCTTCTAGAAGAATCTAGAAGACTAAATCCATTCCTAACTGCATTAGGAATGATAAATCATATTAGGCCCTCCCTTAGATCATTGGGCCGCATATAAGGCTCAAACCGGGCCCAGTTTAGTAAATTGGCCATAACTTCCTCAATATTCTTTGGAATTGGGCTTATAATATATCGTTTTAAAGCTCTTGTCAAGCCCTATCCAACTACACTACTATTGGACCCATATCATGGACCAAAGAAACTGGATTGACTGTTTTCTCAAAATAAGTTTTTAAAAACAAAGAGAAGAGAAAAGAAATTAAAATTATCTGCAACACTAGACTTTCCACACTTTCACTTCATTTGACTACGATTCGACGTAAAAGGTACTCATCACCGGGTTTGGTTTTTGGGAGACACAAATGGGTGTCTACACCTACTTACCCGTATTGGCCGAGACCCCAAGGGTTTAATATCGAGACTAGAACATTCCTGCATGAGCACAACAACTATGATTACTATGTGTTCGGTGGGAGTGACTATAAGGGTGATCCTAACTACCCCTATTTCAATCCCACCCATCCTCTACCTCTAGAATTGCTCAAGAAATTTACTCCCTTGGCCCCTTGGCAACAAGATAACTTTCGGAACCACTAAGGATGGCCACCCGGCTACACCAGGGGATGGGATCCTTATGGTCCCCCATTTGGCTTTTCATATGATAGGGATGATGGGAATGATGATGCCAAGCCTAGTGGTAGCTAGTTCCCCTTTATATTTGCTTTTATCTCCATTCCTTTATCTTGTATTCTTTGCTTTATATTGATAGGATGTTGAGATGTATTTTTGTGTAGCTTTGAGGGACACTAGTCTAATGGATATTCTCATTTTCCATTTCTCTTTGTTGTTGTTTTATTTACTTGATTTTTATGCCTTGATTGTTTTGATTGTTTTCCTTGGTCATATTTGATGATGTTGAGAGTTGTCGTTGTTTCCATTATGATTTCATGTTATTCTTGTTGGATATCTTTTGTTGTTTGATTTTGACGATGATAATATTTCCATGTTGAGATGGTGAATTTTTCTCTGGTTTATCCAAATCCAAAAAATCCAAAACCCTTGAATCCAAATCCCTCTAATCCAAATGATTTTGTTTTCTTGCATAACGTTTTTCTTATTTCTAGGAAGCATAGTTCATTTCTTTAGATTGATTTCATTCTTTAGTTCTATTTTGTTTCTTTGATTTTCCCTTTTGATTTTGTTTTCTTTTTCTTTTGATTTGAAGTTACTAACCCTTTTCTTTGTATATAGTTCATTTTCTCTTTTACTTTCTCATTCGATTTTGCAAATTCATGCTATGCTAGTGGAGTTTCATCGAGTAATTGGTATCTTCTTTACGACGCTTTCCATTGCTTAGCTTGGATTCCCGGTGAGATCTTTCATATTTAACTCTTTTCTTTATTTTATTTAATTTGTTGCAATAGAATTTGATTAGTTTAGGAAGAGTTGAATGGTTCGAAGATGTTTTCTTTGTAACACCAAGGGTGTTTGAGGTCATTGGCGATGTTGTCAAATGACCACTTGTTTGTCTATTGGGATTTATATGATATGCATGCATGCATCTTTGCACTTTTCTTTATCTTTTCCTTTCTTTTCCTTTTCTATATTTCATTCTCATTTCTTTTCAATAAAAAAATCCAAAAATATGATTTAGAGGCTTTCTTTTTATTTTCTTTTCATTGTATGCTTTTGTTATGGATATAATATCATCCGAACTTTTGCTTTTCAATGGATGGTTTGCTATGTAGTGTCGGTGTGCATGGTTTGAGAGTATCTTTGGTTGATTATAGGTTATAGTATTGTAAGGTAGAGTCTTTAGAAATTTTGGGATCTTGAAGTCGGATTCTATTTGTTTTTGAAAATTTGCAATTGCTCCCTTTTGGTGAATTAAAAACTAATAGTGAGTATTTGCTACAACCATGTGAGGTTTAAATTCTTTTCAAGCCTTCAATTTTTCTTGATTTAGCGGCATATGGATCCTTGAATATTGTATGCTTTTATCTAGATGTTTACTTTCATCTCCCAAGATTGCGACCGAGCCATTTAGGAAGGACAAGGACATCTTTTCGGGGTGGTAATTTTTCCTTTTCTAGGATAGTTTTCTATTTCTTTATTATGGATTTTCATTTGCCTACTTGCTAACCATTTGAGCCATAAACCTTATTTTCAAGCCATATCTTTAGATTTTGAGCCTTTTGATTCATTCTTGTTTCCCTTATTGGTTTTTGTGAAGCAATTGATCATTTTGTTGGAGTATCACTACCTTGAAATAGGGATATAAGTAACACATAATACACAACGGTCAAGTTGCATAGGCGATGTATAGAATTATACAGATCGCCTATGTAAGATAGGCACTTTGTATGTTAAAACCTATAGAGCGCCTATCTAACTTAACCGTTGTATATGATAAATTCGAATTTACACTAACAAATATAGAGCGCCTCCTTTGATTAATCGTTCTATCAGTATAATAATTTTTAAAAAAATAAAATAAATTGGAAGTATCATGTATGACAACCACGACCCACCTAACCCTAAACTACTTCGTTTAAAATTGTAGCCGCCCCCTTATATCTTCTTTTCTTTCTCACTCCTTCTCTTTCTAGATCAAAGATCATCTTCCCCTTTCTTTCTCTTCTTCCTCTCTTTCTCTCTCCTTAAATTCCCTGCCCCAGCAAATAGATCTATATGCTGTGTCATTATTCCAAAGATATTGAAGTTAAGTTCTCATTTTGATTCACTTTGCAGCAAAGAACATAATAAAAGATTAACATCTATGAATTTTAGCATCTCACGTCCCTCTTCCTCTCTGATTATAATTTATTTCTTGTGTAGTTATTATTTAGATCTGATTTTACTTTTTACTATATTTGATATAATCGATTCTGTTTATTTTTGTTAATTTTGGGGCGGTGTGCGAATTTTTGTTTTTAGTGGGTTTTGCAGGTGGTGGCGTGAGTCGTGGGGGGTAGTTGGTGTTGGGGGTCGTGGGGGTGGGTCACAGCGGGGTACGGTGGGTCGTGGTGTTGGTCGTGGGTGGTGTGCGATTTGGGGAGTGAGCTTTCATTTTCTATTATTAATTTTAGATCTCAAATTTCAGATTTTTATCTTAAGATTTAGTCTTATTTTTAGATTTTCTTAATTATTTTCAATACAATATGGTCAGTTCCATTTATTTTGTTGATTTTACTATGTATTTTTTCCCTATTTTCTTGAAGTGTATAAATTTTTAATTTCTTGAATTTTTTTAACATTTTATTTAGCAGGTGACAATGTCATTGATTTTTTTTTACAGCAAGTTGCCGTTTTGTGAGTGTTTGATGCGCTGCTCTGTTTTTTATGAGGTGTTTTATGGTTGTTTGGTGCTGTTGTGAAGTTTGATGGTTAAGGTGATTGCCCAAGGACTGAAAGCGTGGTGGTGGTTTAAAATCCTTTAAGTTAATAGCTCTCTTTTGCTTATGAGTCTTATGGGGTAATTATTTGTTGTTTGTATCTTTGTAATGTAATTATGGAGGAATTAAGTTTATTGTAATTGAACTATTGTATTTTTAATGTATTTGATAAATAAAAAGTTGAGTTTCATAATAAATCATGTTTATTTCATTTTACACGTATGAGTTGTTGTTGTTATTATTATTATTATTATTATTATTATTATTATTATTATTATTAATAATAATAATAATAATAATAATAATAATAATAATAATTTTTTTTAAAAAAAATAAACAAAAGAGAGCGTCTATCTATGGTAGGCGTTCTCTTTTTATATTGTTATAGAACGCCTATCTCAGGATGATATCTCTCTTTTCCTTGTTTTTTATTAAATTTATACCTAGAAAATGAAGCGTCTATCTAAGATGAGTGATCTGTATTGTGTTAGATATAGAACACCTCAAAGAGGCGTTCTGTAGACTTTATAGGGCACTCCCTCAGAAGAACGCCTCTGAGGCGTTCTATATCCCTTGTTTTAGGCGTTTTGTATCCCCATTTTTGTAGTAGTGTATATGGTAGATGAGTTGTATATTTGTTGTAATATTTTGTGAATTAAAAGCAAATGCAAGTTTATAAAAAAAAGGTCGTCCATAGTTAAAAGAGGCGAGGACAATAAATTGAAAAAATTTGAAAAAATGAGTTAAAGCAAAGCTAATTCAAAAAGCTTTGGCAAAAGTGTAAAAAACCGAAAAATGAAAAAATTTCAAAAATATTTTGATGTGAGTAGCTTTCTTCCTAAGCATTGAGGATAATGCTTCATTTTAGCTTGGGGGGGCACCATTCTTACGCTTTTTGTATATGTGATTGTGAGTTTGGCTTTGAATAAGCTTGGAGGTGTTGGTGTTTTTGTTTGGTGATTACTTGGTCTTGGTGTTGAGGATTGATCAACCTTTGCTTCACGATTTAGGTATACCACCAAATTTCAAATTTTAAGCCTACCCTCACCCTTCTCGCCCTTACAATACAACCCTTCTCAAAACCTTTTGACCTTTGTCATTGAGACACAAGTCGGTGGAGGGAGATGTATGTCAAGCCTATAGAGTGGTATGCCTTAGTCAAGATGTCGAGTAGCCTTGTATATCTTCCTTTTTCCGATTCCTTCGAGGAATCATTGAGAGAATGTGCTAAAATGTTTTAAGATTAAAGTGAATTGCGTTTCATTAGTTCTCTATGCTTAGCATATCATATGTTTCAAAAAACCCTAGATATCTTGAGACGTGCATACCATTATTATGTAGAAAATTGCTCATTCATTGGCATAAAAACATTTGTAAAAGTCCGTTTCATTAGCTATCTTTTTTGAATCTTTGATTTTACTTTCTTTCTTTAATGATTTTGCCTCATTTTACATCCAAGAGTTATGGGTCAATCTCTTAGGAAACCCTTACGAAGAGCATCACTCGTCCTTTAAGGCGATCTAGGGGTTTAAATGGCTTGTCTTTAATTGCTAAAATGGACTGTGATTCCTACGAAAGAGTGTATAAGTGTATATTCTCATCTCTTTTTTTCTTATTCTTTGTTTGAATAAAGTGTTTCATACTATCTCTTCTTGCTTTATTTTGCTCAAGGACGAGCAAAAGCTTATCTTGGGGGAGTTTGATGAGCGTCATTCAGGCAACTCATTTAGCTTCTTATAGGATGATTTTACATGATTTTTGTATCTCGTTTACTTCCTTTTCTATAGTATTTCATATATTTTCTCTACTTTGCATTTTCCTTAGATGTTTTCATATTTTCGTGCTTTGTATTGTATTTTTCATTTTTTTTTCTTTATTTGTTTGATTTTCTTTTGTTATAGGAAGATGGCAACGTTCGAGAGCCTCAAGTGTATCCTTCTCAAAGTTTTCAAGCCAAAGAGATGTCCCGTTTCTTTATTTGAAGCCCAGGAGCAAAGGAGTTTAAGAGCATGTTCTCAAGGTTGCGACCTCATACCGTGTGGGCATGAAAGAGTGGTGTTGAACCCACCAAAAGTTCTCTTTAGGTTTTGATTTGATTTTTAGAGAGAGAAACCCTTGATTTTGTGATATTGTTCTTAGATTTTAGGGAGACAAACTTGGTGTTTGATGATTGTGAAATTGAGATCTTCATTCCTCTTTGATATTGATAAAGGTTTTGTAAGAATCCTTTACTTTTCAATACAATTTGATGTTTTATTCTTTTATATTGTGGAATTTCTATTGTTTATTAGCGTGAAATTGATTGTTGATGTTTGAATTACAATGTTGATGATGAGATTTATGAATTCTTTTCTTATGCATTTCAATTTCACCGTGATTAATTAGTGAGTAATTTATTTGCTAGGGAATGTGGTGAAGCATGTGTTGGTGATAATGTAATGCTAATTTGGGGCTTTTGATTGAATTGTTGATATGATTAAATAGGTTAATGAAATTTGTGCATGTGCTTTGTTTGAAAAGGAGTATCTTACCTTTATGACCATAATGGCCTTCAATGACATAAACAATTGATTTGGATGCTATTATTATCGTTTGATCTCGATTTCTTGTTTTCCTTTAAAGTCATTTTAGAGAAATCTAGCTTGACCCTAGGAAATAGCCTACTGAGTGATCTTTATTGCTTGTTCCATTTTCCCTAGCATCGCTTTGTTGATTGAATTCTCTCGAATTAGCAAGATTGTTGCCAATGCATGTGGATCCTTAGTTCCCTAGTGTTCTAATATTGATTTCTATTTAATTTTTTTTATTGATTCGATTCCGTTAGTGTAGACCAACCCACTCCTTTAGTCTTCGGAATAGCTTAGCATCAACCTTAGTACTCCCGCCTTTCCTTGGGATTAGACCTAGACTTACCGTATACCTTTGGTTGGTTTAGTTTTATAAATATTGTTTTGGCGAGAAATCAAGAGTCTAACGACATAGGTTTTACCGTTAGTCACTTACTCAAGTTATTTTCCCAATACCCCAAATTAGGTATTTATAGGGAAAAACATGAGTGAGATTTTCTCTTCCATCAATGTGGAAGTATTTTTTATTCCTTTTATTTTAAAATCAAAAATAAAATTAATTATCAAGCAACTAATAAATCAACAAGTGCCACATTTAGGAGAAGATTTAAGTGAGGACCACAAGGAGGAGAGGGGACCAAACTTGATCCCCAAGGAGCTCTCTATGGCCGACCACATATCACCATACATGACCAACTACATATCACCATAGATGACCAACCACCGGCTACCACGTGGCACCCCAAGAGCAGCACCAAGGATACCGGTTTTGGGTTGCTGCCACGGCCCAGCAATTGCGGGCAAGGCACGGCTTGCGGCTACAGCCTTGGTGCGGCTTCTGCCCTTTGCTGGCTAACGTGGCTAGCACCATGCTAGCAGTGGTGTGATAGTTGCACCAGCTAGCCTACGCTCGGCTTGGTGCTTTTGCTAGCCACCTCATCTTTTACCAAATGCCCCTATGAATCGGTTTTCTCGGGGCATTCTGATCCTAGGTGTATATTGGTAAATTATTAATTTATTAGTAATTTTACTGTCTTGTCCTTTATTATTTCGACTTGGCTTTTGACGTTTCGACATCTAAATATTGATTACTTGAGCGACTTATTAATTCCATCCGAATTAATTTGTCATGTCTGTTCCGTAGTTGCATGAGTGTTACCCGTAGGGTTCAGTCAAGATTAAACTGTAATATTAATTATATATTAATATTACTGATTGGAATCAGCCTCCACCTATGCAGTCCAATCACTTAACCTCACCGAGTAATTAAATTTCTAATAATTTCGAACCTTCAATTGGAATAATACACCTGTTCAAAGGACATCATTCCTATCATTACTAGTTCGGTTTGGGGTTACTTGTTTGGTCATGTGTTACCAGTTTTGTCAAGGGTTACTAGATCAAGGGTTACTACTTTGGTCAAGGGTTACTAGATCATGGGTTACTAGTTTGGTCAGGGTATACTAGATTAGGGGTTACTAGTTCGGTCATGGGATACCTGATTAGGGGTTACTTGTGTATTAGCTGCCCTACGGTGTGGCCAACCACACAGAAAACCTGTTGTTTTGTAATTGTAGGGAATATTTCAAGCATTCCACACTTGAGCCCCAATGTGATCATACAGTTAAGTATGGTGGCATGCATAGGGAAGGAAGCTAGAGCAAAAGAGTTGCCAACAAGTTTTTAGGAACTTGTAAACCGTTCACAAGGTGAAGGTTACACCCTTCATGATCCATGAGATTGCTAAATCCATAGTGGTCTGGAACCATGACCGGATATTTAGGGATGAAGGTATAAATCTAACCAAAAAGAGATTGAACCTGCCCTAAAAATGGGCTTCTTAATTATTCTTCTCATATTCATGTGCGCTTTCTGACTACCATGCAATTAATATATTAACCCACTACGTGAAAAAATGTATTTGGCACCGGTTCAAACCCGGCCTAAGGCACCGGTTTGAACCGGTGCCTATTTGGGGGGTGCTAAAAGGGGTTTAAAAAGGCACCGGTTCAAACCGGTGCCAAAACTTAAAATTGGCACCGGTTAACCGGTGCCAAAACTGGGTTTTAAAAAATGTGGAATTGTTTTTTGCACCGGTTAACCGGTGCCAAAAATTATAATATTTTATTTTATTTATTTTTTTTTTTTTTAGAACAGCAAAAAATTAATAATCTGACTTAAATTATTTAGAACATCAAAATATAGATTGAATTTTAATCAACATAATCAAAAATTTACAATATATAATCAAAACAATTTTACAATATAGATCAATACAGTAGTAGTTCAATTACAACATGAAAAAAAAAATATCGAACAATTAATATAATTAAGCTTCCATCTTGCTCAATATAAAAAAAAAAATTCAAACGATTAATATAATTACAACATATAAAAAAATTACAATATAAATAAAAAAATAAACTCAATATTCTTGCATCTTGCTTCTTCCATTTAAGATCTAACTCAAGATACCTGCATCAATTAAAGCAAAAAAAAAAAAAAACGATTAACCCAGAACATCATTTAAAAAATAAAATCCAGAAAAAAAAATAAAAAATAAAATCGAATCAAATAAATATAAAAAAAAATCGAATCAAATAAAAAAAAATCGAAAAATAAAAAAATAAATCAGTTGGTAAGAAACAAAAAAACCCAGAACATCATTTAAAAACTAAAATTTAACCCAGAAATTAAAAACCAAAATCGAAAATCTGAAAAAAAAAAAAAAAAAAAAAAAAAAAAAACTCAGAAAATAAAAAAATTTCGAATTTAAATCGAAAATTAAAAAAAAAATCCCAAAACAAACCCAGAACAAATCTTGCATCTTTAACGGATCTAAATCAAGTAAAAAAAATCAACAAACCCAAAAACGCATGCATTAACCCAGAAATCGAAAAACAAAATCAAAATAAAAAAAAAAAAAACAATCGAAATCGAAAAAAAACAAAACCCAGAAATTGAAAAAAAAATCAAAATCGAAATCAAAAAAAATAACCCAGAAAATTTCACAAATCGAAAACACCCAGAAATCGAAGTAGTTGAACTCGGAAAAAAATTGAAATCGAAAGAAAAATCAAAAACCCAGAAAAAAAAAAATAAACACGTAACAAAAAAAACCGAGAAATCGCTAAAAAAAATCAAAATCAATTGAAAGAAGAGTTTGAAATTAAGAAAATCAAAATCGAAAAACAAACTATTAAATTCGGTTGAAAAACCTCAAAATCGAATGAAAAACCTCAAAATCCGTGTTGCATGTTGTTGTCTTCGAATTTGTTAGTGGTTTTCGAGTGATGATAGAAAAGAGGAAGAGATCCAGAAAGATAAATGAAGGAGAGGAGAGGAGAACGGCGACGGAGGAGAGAGAAAGAGGAGAGGAGAGGAGAGAGAAAGAGGAGGAGGAGGAGAGAGAAAGAGGAGAGGAGAGGAGAGGAGAGAGAACGGCTGAATGAAAGATTTAGGGTTTGGGGTAGTTATAAGGGCGGTTTTTTTTTAATAAGTAAATGAACCGGTTCGTAAAGGCACCGGTTCAAACCGGTGCCCTTTTTATTATTGGCACCGGTTTGGGCTGAATCGGTGCCTTTTCCATTTGTTTAAAAACCCGCCCAATTTTGGGCCGATTTTTGGCACCGGTTTGGCCTGAACCGGTGCCATATGGGGGGTGCCTAATGCTATTTTTCTACTAGTGACCCTAAACCTGTTTAATCTATGTTGGTTGAATATTGATGAACAAACAAAACTATTATTGGCGATTACTTGGAAAATAATCATATTAGCCTAAACAAGATTATTAATTATCTTATTAAGTGTGATTCCAAATAAAATTCTCTTTAATCTTGCAAGAGAGGGCGTGATCAAGCAATAACAACAAAAATATCAGGAAATATAATATAATAACAATCATCATCATAAAAATAATCTCAAAGCATAATAATATTAGCAATATCCTAGGCTTGATACTAACAAGATTATTAGCAATATGCTAGGCATGATACTAACTAGAATAATAAAAGATCCTAGCATGTCACTAAACAATAAAAATAAAGACTTTATCCCTAACATGATACTAACAAGATAGAAATATATAGAAAGCAAAATAGAAACATACATGACACTAGAAAGCAATAAAAGGATCCTAACATGGTACTATGAATCAAAATAATATAAACATGCTTTATATATATGTATAACAATTAAAACAACTTTCTTGGTTGCCTCGTATCTCTTTCTAATCACAAAATATGTACGTTAGTAACTTCAAGGAAAATATTAAATCAAACAATTAATTTAAATAGAGATTTGGGACCAAATCCTCATAAATTATCAACCTTTCAAGTCTAGGGCGAAGGTAACTTCGTACTTAACTTGGTATGTTTAGAACTAGTGAATGCAGAGTTTTGTAAATGGGGAAGGTTTAGAAAAACAGAGAAGAATATTTTCAAGCTTAAAGAGAGAAAATAATTGAATTAGATATTTGTTGGTGATTAAGATTGTTGATTGTTGGTGATTTCAAAACGAGAAATATCGACCCTATTTATAGAGAAAATAGCCAAAAAACGATAGAAAAGAATTAGAATTCGAATCAGAATAGAATTGGCTCCTATCGCAAACGATAGGACCCAGCGCAAAACGACAAGAATCACGAATGGTGTAAGGAGGATGATCCATTCGTATAGGGTTCTTCCTTAGATGTCCATGACCATTTCAAAGCCTAAGACTTTACTCTTGTTAGGGTGTATTAGGATTTGAATTCTTGACTGTTTTGGGGACCTTGAGTTAGAGTTGGTTCCATCATCGTGCTTTTTTGTAAGAAAAAAGTAGGAGTTGCAAATGAGTTTTAGAAAACCTATAAACCTCGTTCATGCCTTTATCCCATGTAGAGTTCATGGGATTTTTAGCAGAAATCATAAGTCTACCTATGCCAAAATTGGTCTACAAAAACCAGAAATGAGTTCGGGAGCGAAGGTACTATGTGGAATCGATTAATTAAATGTCCTTTTAAAGTGGTCAAACAACACAATTTTATTGATTAAAGTTCTTTTAAATAATAAAAGTAATTGTGGTTCATCTAAGTGCTCGAAATTTACCACTTTTCTTTGCTAGATCTCCATTTAGAACACTTTTGGAATCCTTCTTGTTCGGGAACCTCCACCGTAGTAATGAAGATTAAGAGGGGTGGGTGTTTAGGATAAGAGGGTTTTGAAGCACAAGTTCACAAGAGTTTTTGCCGAGATTTTAGATAAATTTCTATGTGTTTAAGCCTCGTATTAAGCCCCTATTTATAGGGAATGGGTGCAATTAGGGTTTTAAGCATTCTTCCGTACAAGGTGAGTTGCACGCGGCATCCCAGCGCAACTGAATGTCTTGCGCGCGGTTTTATGGTAAGATTCGATTCTATCTTCCGCGAGAGCATCTATAGAAGTTGTGCTTGGTATTGCGCGCAACTGAATCGCCATACCAGCGCAAGTAATTGAGATGCGCGCGGATTTTCCTGCGCCAATTTTAATTTTAACCTAGGAGCCTCTAAATCTGTCATTATTGGGTCTCAAGCATGGGCTTAAGCCTAATTATGATTTGGTTTAGTTAATTTGACCTTGTTTTGTATTTGTTTTTGGTTAGGCTAGTCTTTTTATGTCTTTCCGGTTTAACTAGTTATTTTTAAGCATTCTTCACTTCGATCCAACACGAAGATGGATTTATTTATCGTCATTGCACTTTTTGTCGGGACAGGAGGCCAAAAGTGAATGTTTATAGTTAGCCCCTACATTGATCGAGTCTAGGATAGACGAGGATCAAAGTAGCCAAAGAAATAAATCCGAGACTTATTCTGCGAATTTCTCAAAGAATAAAGAATCTTTCAGAAATGTTAAGGATGTCAAAACGATCCTTGATTCGCTAAGTGTTTGAATAAAGTAGCTATTAAAGCTAGAAAAAGTTTTTTATATGCCTTAACACGCTACAGAATTGTAGGCATCGCTCGAAGTGCGCCTACGTTATAGCATGTTGTGAATATGCTTGGCACTCATAGGAACTGGGAATTGACATTACGATTAGGGACAAAGCAAAGTAGGGAGCCGCCAACAAGTTTTTAAGGAACTTGTAAACCGTTCATGAATCATAAAAGGCAACCACGATTAAGGGACAACGATAGGCAACAACGATTGACCCGTAAAGGTTACACCCCATTCATAATCCATGAGATTACTAACTCCATATGGTTCGGAACCACGACAGGAGGATTGGGGATGATGTTACGAAGTGAGTCATGGAGTGAAAAGTGATATTGGCCTCTACTCGATTCTTATAGTGAAAAGTGATTCCTGTGATCGTAAAGGAATACAAACAAAAAATATTCAATTTGCTCCAAACTATTATTAGGCTAAGTTGGTTAAATATTAATGCAACACATAATTCTAAAATATTTGTGGTAACTTGAATTAAATAATAAGATTAAAAAGGAACTTAAACTGGTTGTCCAAATTATCTTATTAGGCGTGATTTTCAATTACATATTCCCTTTAAACATGCAATATGGTGATCATAAATATATAATAGAATAAACATCAATATTGGAAGCAATTTAACAATAATAGCGTTAGTCAAATCAAATATAAAATAACCTAATCATGATACTAGCAACATAAAAATAAAATAAGTAATTAAATTAATTAATTACTCACATTCCGCGTGCTCCTTTAGAATTCTACATCATGAATAAATTGTTAGTAACTTTAATAAAAAAAAAACATAAATCAAATAGAAATTAAATTAAATAAATGTAGATTTGATTTGGTCCAAACCCTCAGTTAATTATACCTTTCACGCCTTGGTTTAAGGACGGAACCTCGGGTTAAGTATGGACTCCTTGGAGTGCTTAAGGGAAGAATGGTGTAATTAGGAATATAGGTTTAAAGCTTAGAATATGGGAGAAAGAGAATATAATGATTTTTTGGTGTAAAAGAGAGGAAGAGAGAAGGATTTCATGCCCCGAATTGCAGAAAGGGGGGTCCTATTTATAAGGAAAATGAGTAGAGGGAACACACGGAACCCTAAAAAGATAAAAACCCTAAAAAATAACACCGCGACACGGTAGAGAACACTGTGACACGGTGCCAGGCACCATCAAACGGGAAAAAATCCCGTGACGCGGTGGACAATTGGAGTGGCGCGGGAAATATTTGACCTACGGAAAGTGAAAACGCATGAATGGTTTACGCGTAAAAGATACGAGAAAATTCCGTGAAATGGCACACGTACCGTGAAAAAAAAATGTCCACCGTGGCACGGTACAGTACACCGTGTGGTAGTATGGGAAAATGCGAAAATTACACGGAAAAAGCACCATGACACGGTGAGAAATACCATGTCACGGCAGCAGGTACCGTGTCACGACAACAGGTAACGTGCCACGGTGGAATTTGATGCGAAAAAACTTCAAATATGGCACCGTGACATGATGTACAGTACCGTGTCACGGCACCAGGCACCGTCAGACGGGGGAAGGCATCGTCAGACGGGGCACACTCCCGTAACACGGTGCTTTTGCACTGTGCGCGGTGATTCCAGTTTTTTACGTGTTTTTAAAATCATCATAACTTTTGATCCGTAACTCGGAATAAGGCATATAATATATTAAGATGGTTTTTAGATTTTAAGATATGGCCTTTTTAGTAGAAGGGTGTAAGTTTTGGGTCGAGTTAGTGTTTTACTTATATCTTTTTCGTTATATCTCATAATTAGGCTTATGATATATGGTTGGAAAGCTTATTTCAAGTCCCATCCAACCAAATAATAATAGGATCAAAATGATATAGCCATAAAATCAGTTCATCTCGGTTTTGTGATGTGGATATGAATAGTGTAAAATATGTTATGGTTTAGAGAAATGAGCTAGAAATTGGATTGGTTTATGAAATATATTGGATAGAACATGGATTAAAGCACTCCAAATATTAAACACTCAACCCGACCAATAATGGCGGTGAAAGGTGTTTAGGGTAAAAATACCCTAGACATGTGGACCAATGAGAGGAGGCCACGTGTCAAGTTTAGGATGGCCTAAGTGGCCCAATAGCCTCCTAACACATGTCCCCTTCAGATAAGATTCTGAAATGGCGGCCTTGAAGGGCCCAGATCCCAAGAATCTCTATAATTCGGCGTAGCCCACTAAAACCAAGGTTAAGTGACCTAGATAGGGGCACTTCTACCAATGACCCTATAAATAGGGAGATATTTCCCCATATTGGGGACACATTCAATCATTTATTACACCTAGTTTCTCTCTCATCAGAGAAACACCTGATCTTGGAACCCAAGCAGATCCCGACCTAAATTTCCGTACTCTTTGTTCCCTTCCAAGTTACTAACTTGATTTTCGGAGGCGGAGTTCCACCACCCGGAGTCTCCGTTGTTTTTGCAGGTACAGCTTAGCCGGACCAATCATTGGGACGTAACTCTCCCAAGGGATAAAAACACCCAAAATATTTGGCCCCGTCTGTGGGGAGAGTACCTCTAGGGTGGTTAAAGAGTCTGTACCACCTCCTGAGCGTCTGGTAGACGAACCGAAAGTCTTTACTGACCAAGAGGATGATGATCCTCAGGTAGAAACTCATATAGCAAGTGATGGCTCTCTGATATCCAAGCGCATCAGGCCCAAAGACACTTTAGAGCGGTGTACAAGTCAGGCATGTACAAAACGACCCCCTAAACAGCCAGAAGGGGAAACCCATACGGCCGGTGGATCCGCTTCCGTCACTCGAGACAAACTCATGAAATTCATGACTAGTTTGAAGGGTGAAATTAAGGATCTGATCACCAGGCTGGCCCAAGCAGGGGTCAGCCGGCAAAAAAGACTCCTCTAGAGAAGGGGAAGTTAGTTAGAGATAGGCAGCCAACTACTCATCCAAAGGAGAAGGCAACTGGGACCATTGATTGGTCCAGGATTCTTCTGCCTCTGAGGAATACCAACAATCCCAGCCAGACAGAACAGCCAGTGGGAAACAAAAAATAAACTCTTGATGCCCGGGAGATCATCACTCGGAAGAGGAATCAACAATTGTCTAAGTCAGCTTCTACATCAAACTTTCTAGACAGCTTTTAAAATACATCTGCAGGGAATGTGCAATCCTTGCATGAGAGCCATACAGGCTGTAATACCGTCCATTCTGGCCCTCAAATGATTGAGAATGCACCATATGTACCACCTCTAGTCTATGGTCCGTATTCTCCTCATTTCATGCAGCCGACCCTCTTTGAGGTTAGGCGGCATACAGCAACGTCCAGCCACTGGACCGGCAGCTTTATCTACTCCGCCTGGGTGAACAACCTTCTGCGTTCACCCGGGAAATAACCGAGGCGGCATAGCCGGCGAAAATTAAAATGAGTTGGTAGGTACCTATGACATTACTTCTAATCCGGAAGATCACCACATGGCTTACACCAACCTCATTTACTTACAAGGGTTGGATAATGCCACTTGGTGTCGGTTCTTTTCGGCTACATTGAAGGGCATTGTCCAAGAATGGTTTGGCAACTTGCCAGCTCAGTCCATCGATTGTTTTAGGAAGCTTGTATTCCTGTTTGCTTCCAACTTCTCAATGAACATCTCTGCAAAGAAAACAAGTCTTGACTTGACCACTATTAAGTAGAGAGAGAGAGAAAGATTGCGCTCCTATGTCAGGCGGTTCAATCTGATTAGAATTCAAATTCAGGGGCTGTTTGACGAGGTAGCTTTTATAGACTTCTTTAAGGGTCTAAGAGACGGGTCGACCTTTAAGTTTAACCTACTCAGAAAAGGGGCTCATACTTTATAGGCGTCCCTTAGGGAGGCAGAAAGCTATATTAAAGCAACCGACCTCTGCTCTCCTGGTAGGCAGTTGGACTCCAAGAAGTTTGACAGGCAGAAAGACAGCCGGCCATCTCAGGCGGCTAAGAAAAAAGATGAGAGCAAAAAGAGAAAAGAAGTCTGGGCGGTGAATGATTCTGACCAGCCGTCCCAGAAGAAAAACAAAGAACTTAAACCGTACTTCCCTCGGTACGAGTTTAACAAGGACTGCAACTTCATCCTCATGGAGATCAAGGACCGGCTGTCTCTAGAGAAGCCGAATCCAATGAAAAGTTTCACTAAATCAAGGAACAAAAATAAATTCTGCCAATACCATGAGGAGGTTGGCCATGACACCAACGACTGCTTCAGCCTTCAACGGGCGTTGAACCGTTTGGATAACAAGGGGATGTTAAAGTCCTACATTTCTAAGTCCAAAGGGACTAA
This sequence comes from Chenopodium formosanum, assembly GCA_024500155.1. NCBI lineage: Eukaryota > Viridiplantae > Streptophyta > Magnoliopsida > Caryophyllales > Amaranthaceae > Chenopodium > Chenopodium formosanum. The sequence continues at coordinate 25,804,443 of CM044880.1, forward strand.
TAAAAAGAACCCGGGGCAGTCATCTAAGACACCCTAGACTATTAGTAGTTCGGAAACTAATAAGGAGTCGGTCTACATCATAGCAGACGGGTTCTCATGCGGTGGCGCTACCATCCGGGGCACCAAGAGCCATCTTCAAAAGATGGACAATGATGATGATGATGATGATCATCAGGCGGCAGGTAGCTCCTCCTTCCCAGACGTTCGGATCACTAATAAGGATAGGGGCACTGTCCGTCGTCTGCATGATGATTCGGTCGTCATTGAGTGTAAGGTCGCCAACCAGCTGGTTGGTCAAATCCTTATAGATACGCACAACTCGTCGGACATCATCAGTCTCTGGTGCCTACAAAAGCTGAAATATAACCTCAGTATCATGCATCCGGTTACCTACCCCTTGATTGGTTTTGGGGGTGGGATGGTTTACCTAGTCAGTAGGATTAACTTACCTATCCGGCTGGGTGAAAAAGGAAAAGGACGACACCTTGTCGTCAAATTCTTGGTTGTTGAGGAAGTGAACGCCTAAAACGTTATCCTTGGCTGACCAACCCTCAACGAAGCCAAGGATGTAATCATCCCTTCTCTCATGCTCATCAAGTATGAGAGGGATGATGGCTCAGTTGATGAATAAGGATCAAAAGATGGCCCGAGAGTGCTACCTCTCAGCCGTCAAGGATACTGTGGCCCCAATTGGCCAAGGTCAGGAACCAATAGACCTTAACAATGTAAAGGATGCCGCCCCATCCCCACTAACAGCCGGGAAGAAAAGAAAGGCTCCTCTGTTGGTGGAGGTGAAGAAAGAGAAAAAATAGCAATCATTGACCGGGGAACGTCTGATGAGCTCCGTCCCCAACCGGCTGGAGAACATATTGATATACCTCTGGATGAAAGCCGTCCAGAGCATACTATCAAGGTTAGGACGGCTGCTTATGCTAAGCTAGGTGTAGACCTGCACCTATTGCTGAAAGAATTCAAAGACATTTTTGCCTTTGAAGTGGAAGAGATGCCAGGCGTTGGCCCGGGTCTTGCTGTCAACAAACTCGCCGTGGATCCAAAAAAGAAGCCCATCCGGCACAAGAAAAGAAATCACGGCGAGGAAAGAAGTCAGGCGGCAGCTGCCGAAGTAAAAAAGTTGCTGGATGTTGGGTTCATTCAGCCATGCAATTTCCCCAACTGGGTGGCAAATGTTGGGCTTGTAAAGAAGTCGAATGGTACCTGGCGTATGTTTTTATACAGATCTGAACAAGGCATGTCCCAAGGACAGTTACCCGCTTCCAAAGATTAACAGTCTGGTCGTTTCTATAGCCGGGCATGCCTTGATGAGTTTTATGGATGCCTACTCTTGCTTCCATCAGATATCCCTGTGGAAAAAAGATCAAGAGTAGCAGGATTGCAAATTGTCACATGCTTTTTTAAGTTAAGAAAAATATTGAAGAATTGCAGCATTACGAAAAATTTAAATTGAAAAGTTTAAACACAAACGTATATAAATAACCGATTGAGTCGGATTACTTCATTAATATTTAAAATGGCACAAAGGCCTGAATAATTGTTAACCGGAATCACATCCGGTGCAAGAAGCAAAAGAAAATAATTGTTACTCAACTCCATAGTTGGTAAAAATACAACATTCTCGGCTTACAAGCCAGAAAAGAAAGAATCTTGGCATACTACCGCTAAATTTGGGGAGGCTTGCCTAAGGCTGAGGTGGAAGCTGCTGCTCTGGCTGGTTCTGACCGGTTAGGAGACCTTCTGATTGGTTATCAGCCACCTGAGGCTGGCTGCCTTCATTTTATCATCCTCCCCTAGCTCCTCCTCATTGTTTGAGGCTTCATATCCCAGCCCTGCAACCAATTCCTTGAAGCGAGGTGGATCTGCCTCTCTCAGCACTTGGGCATCATACGCTGCAGTGGCGTAATCATACCTAAGCTTGTAGACCTCAAAGTCTACATCCGGATAGAGGAGCCCCCATGCTCTCTTCAGGCGGGCAGCATTGTCCTGCTCATTCTCCTCGCTCAGCCGGGTCTGCTCCTTGGTAATCTCATCTGCCTGCTAGTTTCGTAGATTGACAATCTCCACCACTAGTCGTTTGACGTCTGCCCAGAGCTTTGTGTTCTCCTTGTCAGCGTCTTCTAATGCCTTGAGTTTAACCTTAGCATCCTTGATTTTTTGATCAATGTCATTAGCCTCACTGGTTGCTTCATCATTCGCAGCCTTCAAGCTCCGGATCAGCTCCTCCTAATTCTACTCTACCGCTTTAATCTCTAAATCACACATATAATTAGCATACTCAGCAAAGTTAAGGTTTTAAAGGGCACTCCGTTTGGTGTCATTTACCTCTTCTTGCTTCCGCTTGAAGGGGCCTCGGAGCCCATCCACCCTCAACATTACCTGAGAAAAGGGAAGCCAGATTATGAAATACTTGTTAAAAAAGGAAGAAAAAATACCAGAATTAAGTTGAAGATTCTTTACCTCAGCCAGTTGGCCCATTTTCCGGTCGAAGTCCACTACCTACAGATCAGGTATAAAATTTTTCTCTAACCAGGTGAGGGTCCTCACCATCCGTTTAGGAAACCCCACTAGATCCGGCTCGTTGGATGTAAGATCTGCACTAAAGGAAGTAGAAGTACTTGGTGATAAGGATACAACATAGTTGGCATTCATTCGTTGTCGGCTGCTAACAGAACCCCCTGAGGGGTCTACCTTAATCTTAACTCTCATGAAGACAAGTGGCCAAGGTATTTCGATCTTGTCCTTACCTTGGGTCTCCGGATGGGACTTAGGAGTCTCTTCCTCCCCAGTTGTTGCCGCACCGGCTGCAACATTAGGTGGCTGGCCACCCTTTGATGTTGTAGAGGCATCTGGCGCACTCTTCTGCGAGCGTTCTGAGCTTTCACTCAGAATATTCATTGTAGAAGGAGATTTGCCTCCGGTCGTGGGACGACCCGGGTTAGCAGTAGAGATTGACTAGGGGGTCCTTCTTGGCGGTCTTGGCAGCCGGGGTCTTTTCCCAATTCACCCCTTGCCTTTTGAAAAGCTTGGAGATGGAACGTGGAACGCGTTTAGCAGTATCCTGCAAATTAAGAGTTAAATGTAACTAGCCGGCAAAAACCTTTACAAGAAATGTAAAGAAAAATCTAAAGTCAGGTTGTCTTACCCCGCCTTTCTTGGCCTCTTTGGCCTCAACGGTGGCTTTCTTTGAAAGCGCGCTTTCCTTGCGCAGTTGCGCTATTGATTTAGCCGGAGTCTTGGCTGGGTAAACCATTTTCAAGGCGTCGGCTGCAAAAAGAAAATAAAAGTTAGGAGAAATAAAAAAGTTTGAAGCACAAACTTAAAACTACAGAAATGCTGGATGCAAGTGGATCTACCCTTGGGAACCACGGGGCTTAACCCACAGGCAGACAGAAAGCGTTCATCTTTGAAGTAGTCCATGTGGGGGATCTTGTTTTTCGGAATAATGATGTGAGTCTTATCCCCCAAGGGCTCAGTAGTGGTTTCAAAGAAACTCGTCTCCATTATTTGTTCCCGGTCCCTAGTAGAAAGCGCCGGGAGAGGGCATTTCCTACCAAGGAGAACCGGTTCTTGATTGTACCGGCGTAGGCTCCAGTTGTGTCTCAAGGTTGGTGAGGAGATTAAGTAAAACTTGTCCTTCCACCCGGACCACTTGGACACCTTGTCCAAACTCATCAAATACTAGGGCAAGTTAGAAAGAGTGTACCATGCCCCATGACTGCCTGGGGCCTTGCTCAAGTAATGCATATGATCGAAGGCAGAGAAGCTGGAAGCTAAGTTCTGGAGCTCACAAGCGGCTATGTAGCTCAGAATATTCATCCATGAGTTGGGGGAGAGATGCCAAACTCTTAGATCATACCCCTTCATGACTTTCCTAATCTCGGTATGGAGAGGGAACCGGAGGTCGGCTTCTATTACTGCCTCATAGCAGACAAAATAGTTTTCTGCTTTCTTTATTTCGTCGTCCCAAGCCATCATTGCATAAGCAGGTGGGACAATAATATCCCACCCCTTTCCAAAGGGGTGCTTTTCCTTGAAAGCCTTGAAGCCACTCTTCAGCAGGGCTATGTCACCCGGAAGCATCATAATTTTCTTAGGGTCCAGGTTGTCAGCAACTTTTGCGCGCTGCTGATAGCCAGCCGTGAAATTATCTTGATTGGAGCTAGAAGCCTCGGCTCCCGATCTTTCATCGGCCTCAGCACCGCCGGATCCTTCCCCAGATCCATTAGAGGAGGCGGCCTCTTCACTGTCTACCTCGCGTACGCTCGAGCTCCCGGAAGAAGAGGGAGCCTCTTTATCAAAATTGCCGCTCCCCTCCAAATCCTTATATTCCCCATCCTGAATAACTTCGTCGGCAGGCCCTTTCATAGTGCACCGGCTCTTGGACTTTTAGGTCGTCTGGTTAACTCTGGGCATTATGTCCTGCACAGACACAGAGAGGGAGGAATTCGGAGATGAGCACAGCAGTTTCGATAGTCCAGAAAAGGCACCCCTTGTTCTAGACTCAGCCGTTCCGGGAGACCGGCTGAGGGTCCTCGGCAGTGCCGAGTGTGTGGATTGAGAACTCATTTTATTTCTAAGACTATGTATACATACGGAAAAAAGAATGTATACATGTTGGAAAAGAAAAACTAAAAATGGTACAGGCGGTTACCTTACGTTTAATTTTGAATAATATGAAAACAGCTAAAGACAGGGACCTGGTGTTGCAATGTTAGCACACGAAAATTCAGGAAACTTTGACGCAGACGGAAGCAGAGAATCTCCCACTAAAAATCTTTTTTTCTCTTTCTAGAAAGTCAAATGAAAATGAAGTGAGAGAAAAGGGGGGTTAAACTTCTATTTATAGAAGGTGAAAACGAGTACATTACCGTTTGAAATTTAAAATTTACTATCCGTTGTTACTGTTAACCTTAGATAGGTGGACACGTGTCACATGCATCACGTGACATTCACGTGACCCATGTGAGGGGCAAATGTTTAGGGTAAAAATAACCTAGACATGTGGACCAATGAGAGGAGGCCACGTATCAAGTTCAGGATGGCCCAAGTGGCCCAATAGCCTCCTGATACGTGTCCACTTCAGATAAGCTTCTCAAATGTCGGCCTTTAAGGGCCCAGATCCTAAGAAGCGCCGTAATTCGGCGCAACCCACTAAAACCTAGGTCAAATGACCTAGATAGGGGCACTTCTACCAATGACCCTATAAATAGGGAGATATTTCCCCATTTTAGGGACACATTTAATCATTTATTACACCTACTTTATCTCTCATCAGAGAAACACCTGAGCTTGGAATTCTAGCATATCCCCCACCTAAATTTTCATACTCTTTATTTCCTATCAAGTTACTAACTTAATCTTCGGAGGCGGAAATCCACCACCCGGAGTCTCCGTTGTTTTTGCAGGTACAACTCAGCCGGACCAATCTTTGTGACGTAACTCTCCTGATGGACAAAAACACCCAAAACAAAAGGTGTTCATCATCGGGTTTGGCTTTGGGGAGACATTTTTACGTGTCTACAAGAATCTAAATTGATCCTTTGCAATTGTAAAACGCTTTTACAAGTAAAGGAGTTCTGGGTGATGTCATGTCATGAGAAGAGATCGATTTAAAAAAAGATTACAAATTTGATGATGTCCTCTCAATTATGTTATCGGTTGTCTAAAGTCCTTCGATATGTCATTGAAACTTTAGCCTAAATTTAACAGTTTGAAAAGATGATTAAAGAATGTTTCGTCTTTCGCAGCCGTTCGGCTTTTGCTTTCAAAATAAAGTTCTTGACAATTGGCTTGTTAAAACGCAATACTCGATGTCCACAAGATAGAAATACATATCTCTGGACTAGAGGCATATATCCAAATCCAGTGAGAGAGAAGAAAATCGACAACTCTCGTGTCTCGGGACTAGGGAACGTGACTACATAGGTGCGACATCGTCTCGTCGCTCTTTATACACCCTAACTTTCTGGTAAGCTAGTAAGCGCACTAACTACCGTATTTGCTTCCAATGAAGAAGTGTTGTTCTTGAATGGTTCGACGTGCTTGTCGACCCGTGAGCTAACGCTTAAAGAAAAGTAATTTTCTACCTTTTAGTTTTGAGAGGTAGATCTCGCAAAGCTTGGGGAAGAAGTGAAGTTTTACCCAACACCTATGCCATACAATTTTACACTGTATTGATAACTCCTTGCATTTTTACGCCGCATGATGCCGCCTTTCTTTTTGCTGTGGACGTGAAAAAAGAAGGAAAGACGGACATTTATAACGCCAGTTTAGTAAAATGACAAACATGTCCATGGGAGTATTTACGTAAAGAACCACCACATAATGTCTTAAGACACTTTTACAAAAAACGTTCAAAATGTATGCTTACGGAAGGCACAAAGCATGGTGTGCATGCAAAATGTTGCAAAAAACTATCAACGAAGAAAATAAACTACAAAATGCAAAGCAATTTTAAAAAAAATATTTTGATAATTTGCGCGCCATTACGTCTTATAACGAGCAAAAACCGTAGGAAAATAAAAAAAGGGATCAAAATTTGGATACCGGTCATTTTAGTGACCAGTATCCGCGCGCAACTTAGTTGGTCTCGCTGGCTAGGCGCACGCATCGTTCTGAGTTGCGCTAGTCATTCACGCGCAACTGTTTTAGTTGCGCGCGACATTTATATGAGCAAAAAGAAATCGCTGAGCGCGATTTTCATTTTACTCTCTTCTTGTTCTTCCTTCGCCATTTTTCGTGCCTTTCTCTCTCTTGAAAGCTCGGTTTTTTGCGATTTTTGAGTCCAAAGGAAGCAAATCTCACCCTTAGTTCACATTTTCCATAATCCAATAAATGTTTTTTTTTTAAGTTTTTGGCGAAATTTTGGCGTTTTTCAAATCATTAAACCCCGATTTTCAAATTTGGGGGTTTTTTTATTCATACCGTTATTCTTGAAATTGTTTATTCCATGTTATTATGCTATGTTAAAGAAGTGTTTTGCAATAAATTTCATGAAAAATTGCTAAGTATTGAACCTTATATGAGCATTTCTTTGTTTTAGTACGTTCTTTTCACTTTCCTTCGGATGTGGTTTGTTTCTTGTTATTTTGGTTGCTCATTTTGGCTATAGTTATTGATTATGAAGTAATTATTGTATTAGAGCTAGTTATATTTTCATAAACAAAGTTTTGAAAATTTTGAATCAGAAAATTGGCGCGAAGTGTATACTTAGCTTATTTTTTTCATGTTCGAACTTAAAGATTGTTTAGTAGACAATAATTGCATTATTTTTACTGCTATTCTCCTAGGCATAGTTGATTCTTTGAGATTTTTAAATGTAATCCCTTGAATGCTTAGTTCAAACTGTTATAGGATGGCTTTTATGGGTGTTAGAAGCCCCCATTTATTGAGTTTAACTGCAGGCATCGTAGCCCCCTAGCATGGGTGGCATTCGATTTTTGTGTTTTTCCCTTTCGGTAGGCGTTATGCTGCCGAAATGGGTCCAAAACATGTATATTAGCTTAGTTTAAGTTAAACTAATAAAGAAACTTTGTCCATTCATAGCATGGACTCGCCTCCATTTGTTTATGCTGAGGAGGTTCTAGGAGATCTCGTGCCTTACGAGGCGGTTCGCCCTCAAAAGAGGGAGACCCGTTCTCGAGAGGAGGTTCGAGAGCGATGCGTCGGAGTTGATCGTCGTTGCCAGGAGGATGTGGTTTGGGAGGCTTCTCCCAACTGGGACCCTAGGGTCCTCAAGTGGGACCAAGACAATCACGTCTTGATCAGAGGTTGGCGCGGCATCGTGAGTCTTTTGCGCCTTTGTTTTTTTTTCTTTGTTTTTTTTCTACAAAAGAAGTTTTTCACTCTCTTTTGTGCCTTTCTTTTTTTTTTTTACAGTGAGCCTAGTATGCGCCTATACGGCTCTGGTGATCTACGAGGTTGTTTTGAGAGTTTGCCCGAGGTGGCAAAGGAGGTTGTGGAGCTTTCAAGGATCAGCTCCCAACTGGCGGCTCTTCCGGATTTATCGAGTCAGCCTACGTCGTTGGCTTTCCTTCATGGATTGTTCAAGTTTTGGTGGGATTCCACCTACACTTTTCAATTTCCATGGGGAGAGATGACGGTTACCCCTTACGATTTCACTATGATTACGAGTTTTCCTTTCAGAGGTGAGCCCGTAGTTATGAAGGTCGTTAAGGGGCCAGACAAGAGACTCCGTGACCTCGTGGGTGTAGACACCAATTTGTGTCTCCCCAAAACCAAACCCAGTGATGAGTACCTTTCACGTCGAATCATAATCGAATGAAACGAAAGTGTGGAAAGGTCTAGTGTTGCGGAAAGTTTATTTCTTATCTCTTCTCCCTGTTTTGGAAAACTTTATTTTAAGAAAACAGCCAATCCAGTTTGTTTGGTCCATGATATGGGTCCAGTAGTGGTGTAGTTGGATGGGGCTTGTAAAGACCTTTCCAACGATATATTATAAGCCCAATTCCGATGAATATTGAGGAAGCTATGGCCAATTTACTAAACTGGGCCCGGTTTGAGCTTTATGTAAGGCCCAATGATCTAGGGGAGGGCCTAATATGATTTATCATTCCTAATGCAATTAGGAATGGTTTTAGTCTTCTAGAATCTTCTAGAAGGTTCTTTTCATTCCTAATTCAATAGCATTGATAAGGTTACTTTGTTGACTTTTCGGAGTTTTATTCAACATCAAATAGCATTCTCGAAGGAATTATATTATTTTATCTTCCTGTACAGAAAATTTATCAGATTTTCGAAAACGCGTTGAAATCCAGTTTGGCGTCCAACCCCAAGCCTTGGCGCTTGGAACCAGGCTTGGCGCCAGGCGCTAGCCATTAGCGCCTGGCGCTAGCCACTGGTGTCTGGCGCCAGCTAGCAAGGGTTGGCGCCAATCCTGTTTTGCGATCGTCAGACTTTGTTTTGTTAAATTATCTTTTTAGGCTGATTTTCTCTATAAATATCGTATTAAAAACTCCGTTTTCATTCACCAATTTTCACGTTTTCATCATTTACATTCACCAATTCACCAATTATCTCATTCTCAAGTATTCTTTAGCATTCAGTTCTTTCTTGCTTTCTCATACAAAATTCCGCATTCACAAGATCTAGAAACACCTAGCCATATTCGAAGTTGCCTTCGCCCTAGACGTGAAAGGTTTTAATTTCTGAGGGTTTGGTCCCAAATCTCTATTTCAATTATTTAATTTAATTGTTTTAATTATTATTTTCCTTGAATTTACTAACGTGTGTATTTTGTTATTAGAAAGAGGTACGAAGCATCAAAGTAAGTTCTTTTATTGATTTATTGATATTGTGATGTAGATATCATGTTTAGATTGTTATTATGATATTCCTAGTATCATGTCTAGGGTATTTTTAATATTAAATATGATTGCTATGATGCCTTCTATGTTCTTCCTAATATTTATTATTGTTAGTATCATGTTAGGGTTAAAGATTTGATTTTTATTGCTTAGTGACATGCTAGGTTTTGTTATTAATCTTGTTAGTATCATGCCTAGGATCTTGCTTTTATGCTTTAACATGAATATTATTGTATTTATGATTATTATAATTATTATTCGTGATATTGTTTATTATGTTGCTTGATGCTTATTATTTATTGCTTGATCACCTTTTATGCATGTTTAAAGGGAATTGGTACTTGTAATCACGCTTAATAAGATATTTAATAATCTTGTTAGGGTTAATTGTGATTATAATTCAAGTGATCGCCAATAATAGTTTGTTTGTGCATTAAATTCAACCAACATAGATTAAACAGGTTTAGGGTTAATCCTATTGATTGCATGTTAATCAGAAAGCGCACATGAATACGAGCAGAATAAAGTAGAGGCCTATTATTAGGGCAGGTTCAATCTCTTTTAGGTTGGATTTGTACCTTCATCCCCGAACCCTTATTTGGTTCATGACCTAATGGAGTTGACGATCTCTTGGATCGTTAAGGGGTGTAACCTTCATCCTATGAACGGTTTACAAGTTCCTTAAAAACTTGTTGGCGACTCTTTTGCTCTATCTTCTTCCCTTTTGGACGCCACCGTACTTTAGTGTATGATCACAGTGGGGTTCAAGCTAGTGGGATTTTTAAAGGCTTGAAATTATTCCCTACAGTTTTTGGCGACTCCACTGGGGAGGATTTCTATTTTAATTCCTGAATTTGTTTCGGCAATGATCTAGAATGAGTGGATGAGACTCGAAAAGTTCTAAGTATTTCATGTGAGTAATTTTGATTAACATTATTGTCATATGCATAAAACGGTTCTCATTGGAAAGACCATCCGTAATAAGTCAAAAATATAGGATTTTACACGTAGAAAATTTGAGGAATGTCTTTCACAATTAGGACTGAAATAACACCGCGCGAAACTGGAAGATTTTATCGAGCACAGAAAGCTGCTGAGGCATGTGGGAAGTAGCGTCAGGGGCCAGAGCTTGGCGCCACACTTTAAGCCGTAGCGCCAGACGCCAGTATTAGCGCCAGGCGCTACAGTTAAAAGTTGGCGCCAGTCTCTGTTTGCTGGCGCCAATTTCCCCCAACACCAGCTAGAAATATGCGGTCTAATTTCGACTGGTTTTTCGTATTGTTTGCTCAATCCTAGTTCCTGATTGAATTTTTTCTCACTTTTCTAAAACCCATATGTGTTCTACATATGGACATAACCCTCTGAGAATTCATGCTCCATCTACCCGATTGAACGCTCCTGGCAACAAAGGGTACATCCGAGATGTTGAATTCACCAAACCATGGAAGTGAGTTTTTTCTAAAACTCGCGGTTTCCCATCCACTCGCGCCAACCCTTCAAGGTCAGGCTTCCGCGCAGTGCATCCGGACAATTAACCATGGACCCTCTATTAACTAAACCATATCCCAAACTTTAGAGAACTAGAGCCATGGTTAGGTTGCAAACTCATTGCATCATATTGTGCCTACTTGACTAATTGTGCATTATTTGTTGTGCATATATATTCTATGTTTCTCTTAACCGTTTGTTGATTTGTGTTGAAACTAAAATTAATGATTTAAAAAACTTTGCCTAATTAATCTATTAATTAATTAATTTGAGTCAATAAAGTCTTTTTTTTTTAATCGGAATTGACCTAGTACGACTTTAAGCATACCCCAGTTGACTAATAATACCGAAAACAGTCTCAGACCGAAGCTCCAATATTGGCGCCAAAGTCTGAGCTGTAGCGCCACGTTATAGTGTGTAGCGCCAGACATTTACTAAATTGTCTGGCGCCAATCACCATAATGCGACGCCAGTCCTGTCGCTTGGCCAACAGTTCGGATTGTTTGTCGAGTCATTACCTAATGTCTAATTAATCAATTTTCTGTTTAATTCGGTTAATTTTGCTGACAATAATGCTTAATTGAGTCAATGTTTGAGTTTAGGCACTAAGTCCCATGCTCTTACACAAGAGTCCAAGCATGTCATTTACACTCAATGCACACACCAATACACATGTTTTGACCATGATTAAGAGAGTCTTGTGTGCGCGCTTTTTTTTCGTCATTTTTTTAAGGGGCTAAGTCGGATATTAATCCTCCAATAAATAATAATACTTAGTTCCCTAAAAATATGTACATTTATTTTATTTTTTTTAAAAAGAAAAAAAAAAAAAAAAAAAAAAAAACATAAAGTCAAGTTGATTCGAGTCAAGTAATTAAAACGCAAATTGGCTTATTTTACAGCGCGTGGTCAAGAAAGGAAGGACGATTAATCAAAGATAATCTCTTTGTACAAGTCCAAATTTTAGACAAACCTATAGCCCGCAAGAGGAAAGCAAGAGTTATAATGACAACTCAAGAAGAAGTCAATGATCTAAAGAACCAACTGGCTACTGTAACTAAGACACTGAAGCTTCTCGCACTTAAGATCGATGATTCCGTGAAACAACAACAAATGGACCTCATGCAAGAGAGCCTAAGCAAGTTGTCTACTGACTACAAGTTTCAAGAACTCACATCCCAAGGGGTCTCGGTGGATAAAGATCTTCTTCCGCAGAAGTTCAGCGCCAACGACATCCCAAAATTTAGGGCAATTGACAACCCTTACTTCCATTTAAGAGCATTTGAAACAATAATGAGTATCAAGGGTATCGATAAGAAAGTCTTCCCTTCCCTGTTCTCACTATCTCTCGAGACCGTTTGCCAACAATGGTTCTTTTCTCTCAAAAAGGAAAAGACCTCTACTTGGGAATCCATAGCAAACGCTTTCGTTGATAGGTACAAATGCAACATTCAAGTCGAAACCGACCATAGAGAACTTGAAATCCTCAAACAGAAAGAGAATGAAGGCTTAACTGCTTTCTTTAACAAGTGGAGAGAAACCTCAGCTAAAATGATCCAGGTACTAAGTGAAAAAGAGTCCGTGAGACTATTCATTAAAAATCTTCAAGAAAAATATTCCAAACATCTTAAATATCAAAATAACCTTCATACCTTTAAGGCTGTTTATGATATTGGGATCAATATTGAAGATGACTTAGCTAAATCTAAAGCTGCCAACAATAGCTCCAACAGTGGCTGGAAAGGAAAGAAGAACGACAATCCTTCTTCTTCCAAAACTGCCCACTCAAATAATGTTAGCACTTTTAACCTAGGAGAAGTCCTCCCCATGAACAACCAAGGACAAAAGAAACCATTTAGGAGGAACTTCACTCCTATTGGCATGAGTTATGACACCGCATTTGATCGATTAAATGCAAAAGGTCTTATAACTCCCATTGGACTATTCGGGGATTCACTAGTTGAGAAGAGGTCGCCTAATTGGAAACCCAACGCACATTGCAAATATCACCAAGGTAGGGGCCATTCTACTGAAAGCTGTTGGAAGCTTAAGGAAGCTATCGAAGACCTAATTGACAGTACCAAACTGTCGTTGCCCCCTGCCAATAGGAATCCAAGTATTGACAATGCACCTCTAGCTCATACTTTGGCTATCTCCGATGAAGAAAGCGAAGTTGACCCCTCATCTCTCATTAAGCCTGTCAAAGCAACCAATGTCGAAGAAGGAGAAGAAGAGATCTTTTTTGATGTCAGGGATAACCTTCTAGAACCAGGAAACAAGGAAGACATACAATTGCTAACACTGTTTATGAGGGAGACATCGCAACTATTACGTGAAACTCTCAAAGTTGTGAACTAACTTCACAAGAAATATGATGAATTTCCATGTCCAAAGGATAAACCTAAAAGAGAATTCACACCCATAGGAATGACCTACGATGCTACTTTTGATCGCCTCTATGATCAAGGATTAATCAAACCTATTGGTCCAACAGAGGATCCAACACCAGAAAAACGATCTCCAAGATAGGATCCCAAATCCTACTGCAAGTACCATCAAGGAAACGGTCATACCACAAATGAATGCTACAGGTTTCAAAACCTCATTCAAGATCTTGTGGAAGCTAATAAGATCTCTTTACCTCTAGCAAGCAAAAGAATGACTTATGAGGCAAAGTATTTTCCCTTACAAGTCACCGAAAAACCCAAGAAGAGCTATAGAGTTTACACTTCAATTAGGATCCCATATGCACAAATGTTCGAAATGCTCTCTGAGAGTGGCAAGGTCAAACCTCTCGAACCGAGACAATTTGAATCATTAAAAAGGACGGATAGATATTACTGTCAGTACCATCAGTCAAGGGGGCACACCATAGAAAACCGCTTCAAATTCAAGGATTTGGTGCAGAAAATGATTGATGAAAAGGAATTAGTCCTAGTTCAACAAGAAGAGGACATAACTGTTAATGGAGTATGGGACAGTGATGAAGAAGATGTCTACTTAAAGGAAATAGTAGGACCTTCACCTTCTGTATCATACACCACAGACGACATTTGGGCTGAAGAAGATTCATCAATAGACGTCCTCACAAGATCTGGGAGAATGCAACCTCCCATTTCAACACAACCTATGCCTACTGTACAACAAGTTCCCATACCTATCATCGAAGACAACGACATCGTTAAACAGTTTAAGAAGACAAAAGTTGAGATGAATGTATGGAAGCTCCTGGCAACATCTCGAGAACATAGGTTCGCTGTAATGAATGCCTTGGATAAAATCGGGATAGATTCTGACACTACTCCTGAGGGACTAGCTAACTTCCTCACAAGTGACCTCCCTAGTTCGATTAATCTAATCACTTTCTCTGATAAAGATTTACCCCCAGAAGGTGACAAACAGTACAAGGCGTTAAACTTCAGGGTAGTCTGCAAAAGGATGAATGTTCCCACGACCCTTGTAGACAATGGATCAGCTATCAATGTCTGTCCACTTAGGACTGCGAGGATGCTCGGCATAAGGGATGAGGATTTAACTCCGTCCACACAAGGAATAAGAGCTTACGATAATACTCGTCGTCAAGCTCTTGGCAAAATAACCCTAAATGTGACGGCAGGAGCAATAGAACATGCTACTACTTTTCAAGTGGTAGACATCAAAGCCTCATTCAATCTGTTGTTAGGACGCCCTTGGCTCCATGATCTAAAGGTCGTCCCTTCATCTCTCCACCAACAAGTGAAAGCCATTGTTGGAGGAATTCCAATCACTATTGACGCTTCGCCGATGAGAATCAAATCAATAGAAAATCTAATCATCAATGTGGAGCACGACGAAGATGACGAAGACCTATGGGGCTTTAACGAAGAAGTCTCCTTAATCCAAGAGGATGAAAGGACATCTCTTTGCCACGACCCCCATTCCAACATGATTATCAACACCATGCTGAAGAAACAAGGACACTTCCCTAGGATGACCTTAGGAAAGAAGAAGGGGATAGCAAAATCGGTAGAGTCACCTGGCCTCCCTAAATTAGATACTTTCGGACTTGGTTTCGAACCGACTCGGAAAGATCTCAAGCAAGCCCAGGACAAGTTGAAAGCACGTAGGGACGCTCGCATTCAAAAGAAAGCAATTCCAATGGATCAGTACCCTCTTACGCTTAATGGTCAGTTTATAAAAGAAGGAGAGGACTATCCATGCTATGAATTTCCCGAGCCATTCGTTGTAAATGGCATACAACAACCACGATTCGAGATTTTCTTGGATTGCTACTTCACTGACGAAATTCCAACTCCCGTCCGTAAGGAAAAAGCACCCCCATGCTTTGATTTTAACGTCATGGGATTACTGTTTGGGCGAGAAAAGAATGAGTCAGCTTATGAGGAAGATAACTCCTCACTCATTCAAACGGTCCTACAAAACGAAAACTTCGACCCCTCGAAGCTAATTACTCCAGACGAAGGATCATTGCAAGGGTGGTGCAAGACTATCAAGGTGACTACTCCGAGTGGAAAGAAGATATCAATCACGACAGGGCAAGGGCCGATGTTCGAAGAGTCATCGGAGTCAGAGTCTTTCCCTTTAGAATCTTCTAAGTCTTTAGCAATAATACCTCTCCTTCCTATTTCTTCTCCTAGGATAGTTAGTGATCCAGTCCCTTAGGACATATCACTCTTTGATGTAATGATCTCAGAGTATAATAATACTTCTCATTCTCCTTACTTCTCGTGTTCTTCCCTAACCCAAGATGACAAGCATTGCTTAGCTAACGATGAAAAGATAAAGAAATTATAAAAGCAATGGAAACACTTGAAAAGAAAACACCAGTAATTGAAGAGACTGAAACAGTCGACATCTCAAATGACTCAACTCATAAAAAAAAAGTTAAAATCGGACTAACGTTGAATAAACAAGAAAGAACCGATTTAAATAATTTACTTAAAGAATTTATCAATGTATTCGCTTGGTCATATGAAGATATGCTAGGCATTAACAGAGAAATAGCTAAACACACTATACCATTAATCCTACGAATGAAACCTGTAAAACAAAAGTTGTGCGAATGAAACCCGACGTAGCACTTAAAATAAAAGAAGAAGTTCAAAAACAAATAACGGCAGGTTTCATCAAGGTATCCAAATACCCCGAATGGGTTGCCAACGTCGTCCCAGTTCCAAAGAAAGACGGAAGGGTAAGGATGTATGTCGACTATCGAGATCTAAATAAGGCAAGTCCAAAGGACGACTCCCCTTTGCCACACATCAATATTATGGTAGACAACACGGAAAATCACGCGCTTCTCTTATTCATGGACGGATATGCAGGGTACAATCAGATTCTCATGGCAGAAGAAGACATGGAGAAAACAACCTTTATCACACCGTGGGGCACTTACTGTTACACGGTAATGCCATTTGGGTTGAAAAAAGCAGGTGCTACTTACCAACGTGCAACAACTGCCTTACTCTATGAAATGATGCACAAAGAAGTTGAAGTATATGTCGAGGACATGATTGTGAAATCAAAGGATCGTCCAGGCCATCAAGTAGCCTTAAGGAAATTTTTCGAAAGGCTAAGAAAATATAATATGAGGTTGAATCCATCAAAATGTGCTTTTGGAGTCACCTCGGGAAAGCTCTTGGGGTACGCCATAAGCTCTAGAGGAATAGAGGTAGATCCAACCAAGATTAAAGCAATCATGTCGATGCCACCGCCCAAGACCGAGAAACAGATTTGAGGATTTATTGGTTGGTTGCAATACATAAGTAGGTTCATATCAAAACTGATAACGATATGTGAACCAATCTTCAAAAAGCTCAAGAAGAATGTACCAGTAATATGGGATGATGTGTGTCAAAAAGCCTTTGATAGGATCAAAGCCTATCTCGCAAATCCTCCCGTATTAGCGCCAGCACTTCCCGAAATACCTCTTAGGTTATACTTGACGGTTACCAAAGAGACAATGAGAGCCATGCTAGCACAAGAGTTAGAAAGCAAAGAGAACGCAATCTATTACCTAAGTAAGAAGATGCTCGAATACGAAACACGCTATACACCGCTCGAGAAATTGTGCCTCGCTTTGGCGTGGGCCACAAGTAAGTTGAAACATTACATGTTGGTTTATACCGTTTTCGTAGTATCCCGATTGGATCCACTCAAATATTTGTTCGAAAAATCAACACTCAATGGATGTATTTCAAGATGGATAGTCAACTTAGCCCAGTTTGATGTGCGGTTTATGCCACAAAAAACTATTAAAGGATCTGTGGTGTCAGACTTTCTGGCAAACTTTCCAATAGAAGACTCGACACCAATACAGGACAATGAATTTCTAGATGAAGATTTGATGGTCACCGAAGATGATACTTGGACCTTGTATTTCGATGGAGCCTCAAACCAAAAGGGATGTGGCGTCGGAGTGCTACTAGTATCACCTAAAGAAGAACACGTCCCAATCTCAATAAAGCTTGATTTCGACGTTACCAACAACGCTGCTGAATATGAAGCATGCGTGGTAGGCCTTGAAACAGCCCTGGCATTGGGAGTAAAGAAGCTAAGGATATTCGGAGATTCTTCTTTGATTATCAATCAGATATCTAAAAGGTGGAAAGTAAGGAGTGAAACCTAGCCCCTTACCAAACTTATCTGAAAACTCTTACCGATCAGTTAGAGATGGTAGAATACACATATCTACCTAGAGAAGAAAACCAATTTGCTGATGCTTTGGCAAGATTAGCCTCAATGGTTAGGATTCCCACGGAAATCGAGCAAATGCTTCTAACTATCGAAAAAAGGCACAAACCAGCATATATACAGGCTATAGAAGATGACGACTCAGTTCAAGACGAAGAAGAAGAACCATGGTACACAGACATACTCAACTATGTCACTAATGGAGAATACCCTCCTCATGCTGACAAAAGAGCAAAGCGAGCATTGAGACTTTTGCCTTCTCAATATGTACTCATAGACAACGAGCTACATAAAAGGGTACCTAAAGGCCGAGCTCTCCTATGTGTAGGAAAGGTGGATGCACAAAAAATAATGAGAATAGTTCACGAAGGAATCTGTGGAACTCATATAAATGGCAAAATGTTAGTCCAGAAAATAATGCGAGAAGGGTATTATTGGACTACAATGAATAGGGACTGCCATCAATACGTGAAAAGATGCCCTAAGTGTCAAATTTATGCCAATTTACAACATGTTCCTCCATCTTTGCTCTACACCTACACATCACCATGGCTATTCTCTACATGGGGAATTGACATAATTGGCAAAATCACTCCCCCAGGGACAGGAGGCCATGAATTTATTCTAGTAGCAATTGATTACTTTACAAAGTGGGTCGAAGCGCAATCATACGCTAAACTCACTGCAAAACATGTAGCACTCTTTATCGAGAGAAATATCATTTGTTGATATGGAGTCCCACATGAAATGATAAGTGACAATGGAACTCACTTTCAAGCCGAATGTGAAGAATTACTACATAAATATGGTATCCAACATCATCATTCGTCCCCTTATAGACCTCAAGCAAATGGAGCAGTCGAGGCAGCTAATAAGAATCTAAAGACTATCATCGAGAAAATGACAGAAAATTATAAGGATTGGCCTGACAAGATCCACTTGGCACTGTGGGTTTATCGCACGTCAATCCGTACATCAACAGGAAATACACCATTTTCTTTAGTATACGGAATGGATGTCGTACAACCTATCGAACTAGAAATACCATCTCTACGCATTGCACTAGAGAGTAAACTTGATGAAGTTGAATGGACTAGGACAAGATATGAAGAATTGATCCTACTCGACGAAAAGCGACTAGAAGCTCTACATCACACTCAGTGCTATCAAAATCGTATGGCTAGACATTTTAATAAGAAGGTCAAGACAAGAAATATCAAAGTAGGAGGTTTGGTATTAAAAGCACTAAGGAAAAATGTTTTAGATCCTAGGGGAAAATTTAGACCTAATTGGTCTGGCCCCTACATTGTCAAAACAATCCTGTCAGGTGGTGCAGCAAAACTAACTGATATGGATGGCAATGAATTCTCAAACATGACCAACCTTGACCAACTTAAAAGATACTACCCATAATTGTTTGAGTAGGACACTCAAGAGAGCTACGTTCGGCCTGATTCCTTAGGAAAGGATACATAGGCAACCCTTTACGGGTGCGGCCACTTTAATTTTTGACATCTCCGCGTTCCAGAATCAACTAAAATACAACACAAAGTCGGCAAATTATTGGCGTCGCAGAACAGAGTCTGGCGCCAGCCAGAAGCCATTAGCGCCAGCCGATGGTATTGGCGCCTGGCGCCAGACCTCAATAGCTGGCGCCAAACTACAATTACTGGCGCCAATTCAGTAATAACATCTGGGCGAATTTCGGTGTTTTTTCGGAAAATTTTTGACTTCCGTACTCGAAGAATTTCTGGAAAATCAATTTTTTTCGATTTTCATTGCTTTAATAAAATAAATTCAAAGTAACAATTTAATTGAAAGCTGAAATTTCATTAATAAAATAAAATTATATTGTTAATGGAATTTAAATAAGGCTGAAATAAATTAACTTTAAATAAAAATTAACAATCTAATAAATCTAAAGCTAAGCAATGTTTTTAATCTTTCTTTTCCTTTTTAGCTCTTTTCCAATTCTTTTCTATTTCCTCCTCTTCATCCATTACTTTAGCTAATAGGCATCCTTTAGAGGACCTACATTCAATTTTGGAATAGATTGTCTCCCCTTCAGCTAGCACCCCATGCTTCTTTTCCACCCAAGCCTTTTTGTCCGTGGTGTTAGCTTTTCTTTTCCCTTTGTCTTTAGTAGTATTCTTCTTCCTGGGCATTGTAGGTGTTTTGAATTCAATTCTTGCACCTAAGCGTTCTTAGGCCGGTGTTACCCTGTCACCTAGACGATTCTTCACATCAGTTCTACCGTGATCAATTGAAGATTGCTTCAGCAACCACTTCTTTACATCATTAGGTAAAGAAGGGGGAACCTTTTGGGTAATCACTTCCCATAAAGGTCTAGCGCTCCAGTAAGTGTCGAATTTATCTACTTCTTGAGATATGGGGTACTCATAGGGAGGACGAAGATCCCCAGAAGGAATATTTTGAAGCAAGCCATATGGTCTTTTTACCCTGCAAGGATAATAATATGTTACACGAGACAAGCTTGGGAGACGGCAGAAAGGTTGCTTGTTAAAACCAACCATCCTTTCTATTTTCCACCATGGGATGACCCACTTGATAGCAAAATCACGTGATTCAAAGACTTTTCTCCACCCATGGCGCCCAATTTTAGGGATGCGTTTTTTCCCTCTCACAAAGCAACTGGGAGTATATTTTTCAATGTCGTCTGGAGGGCTAATTAATCCTAGCCTCTCCATTAGCCACATCTGTAAAAAAAAAAATATTTTGCAATGCAAATAAATTATTATTACAATACAAAAATATATTTTTTGATTTCTATAATTAAAAATATTATTTTTCTACCTGTAATAAAATTGGAGAGCCGCGAAGAGGCGCTTTTGGGTCCCTTTTCAATTCATCTAGACTAATCATAGTCTCTCCAACAATCAATGGCATTGGATTTCTCCCTGATTCAATTTGTTCTAGTACAGTGGCGATAATTGATTGACCCTGGTTACTTTTACCACTACTAAGAAAAAATTGATTAAGCATGCAAAATAAAAATGCCCTTCTTCTATATATATGAAAGGATTTAGAAAGAGGTTTATCAAAATAATAGCGTGCGAATTCTTTCAAATTAACAATATTGCCATCTACTATTTTTGACAAATCCCTTTTCTTCAAATTACAGAAGCGCTCAAAATCCTTATAATAGTATGCATCTACTCTAGGGACTACTACGAGGTCTATTGCAGGAAAGCCTAAGATAGCACCAAATTCCTCTAGCAAAGGGCTAATTTCATCATACCCTATTCTAAAACAATGGGTATCAATATTCCAAAATTCTAAAGCGGTATGTATGAAGTCCATGTCTAAATCTACCCCTTTGATGCCATAAATCCCCCCCAAGTGCAATAAATCTAATTCTTTTCTTTCTCTAACATTAAGAGATCGACACTATTCATGAGTGTATTGGGTGAAGGTTTTAGTGGCTAAAGACATAATTACTATTCTTTCTAAAGAGGAGAATTGTTTTATTTGCTGTAATTATGAGAAGAATCGGCTGAGCAGGGGGCTATTTATACACAAATTGCGAAGAATTCTAATTTGAATGAAATACGGAGTCAACGTCAATTGGCGTCAAAACCCTGACATTGGCGCTACCCTCCAGAGCCTGGCGCCAAGTCATCAGGGCAGCCGCGCGTGCTCAGTTTGCGTTTTTTGATATTAAACTTGAGTCGGTTAATGACTTTATGGCCCCGTTTAATTTTTTCTAAATATCCTTTCTATCTTTTTTCTTAATTAATTAATATATCAATTATTTATAATTAATTTTATTTCTTTTTTGGATTTTATATTAATTTTCAAAAAAAAAACCCAGCATTTTTTCCGTTTTCTTTACGTTTTTATTTTTTCTTTTTAGGGGAGAAAGTCGGATAATATCCTCCATCAATAATAAAAATGACGGAATTTTTGCGCAAAATTGGTATCACACTTCCCTTGCACACACTAACATACACTAACATAATAATAAAAAATCAAATGAATTTACGATAACATAAAAATACAAAAGTGTCTAAATAATGAGTCAAAGGCAAAAGTTCTATAAAAAAGTCAAAATAAAATTCATATACAGAAACAGACTACGGCGCCGGAGGATGTAGGCCCATCATGCCGTAAAACTGCGCCGTACCAGGAGTCACCTCTCCACCAGCTCCAGCCTCAGCACCAGCTCCAGTGTCCGTAGGAGGAGGAATACTCAAGACTGGACCGCTCCAGCCAAGATCAACCTGAGGCTGAGACCGCGAAGGCTGCTGCGATGACGAGCCAACCTCGTACATCAAACCACCTCTGAAAGCTGAGGTAGCCTCTCTTACCTGTGCAGCAGGAGCACCCTCAGAAGAAGATCCTGAGCCCTCATCAACGTCGTCTCGAGCAGCCTCGGAACGACCACCTCTACCTCCTGACGAAGTACGACGACGTCTCGAGCTAGACCTCATCGGATCTCTCCGCCCCTCAGGTCTCGTACGGGTGTGAGAAGCGATGGGCTGAGCCTACAAAAAGAATTAAATCAGAAACAAGGTAAAACTGAAGCCATAATACAGAAAAAATAAGTGAAGAAAGGTTACCTCTCGGACAACGTTGTCCTGACGACAGGTAGCCGCGTTCCTCATCCGGATGAGCTGGCTTCGGAAGTCATCTATACATCGTGCCATAGCCGAAACCACCTCGCGTGAGAACTGTAAGAAAAATAAGTCAGTGAAAATACATGATAAATGAATACAAAATTCTGAATTAAAACTAGGCTTACACTAGTCTGGTGGCGAGGAATCGACCGCTCCACGAAGCGCTCGCCCTCTGGAGCCGCATAAATCATCTCCTCGATCGGCCCGTATATCCCCTGGTAGTGAATGGACATACGGGGCGGCACAAACTCAGTGGGACCATCCTGATAAAACGGAAAGAAATCAGTAAGGTATTAGTTGGGGGCTACTTAGCGAAAAGTAAAAAGCTAAGGATCTTACACTCACATCCTCAACCGGTACAGGGGCTGGAGCTAATAAAGGTAGTAGCTCCTCAGCGTAACACCGCCCAAGGATCACATGGGACCGCCAGAGAGAACCAAATCCCTCGGCCATGCTCGACAACTGTCTCTCGTCGAACATATGATGTGGCGGAGGAACAGGAACGATGAAAACATCAGAAGAGTACTGTGCGGCTAATCCAGGGACTGTCCAACCGCCCCACGGTCGGTATACTACCTCAGGTCCTTATAAAAAACACCAATTAGGCAAGAATATGTCTAAAATCCCACAGAAGAGCAAGATAAACGTTAAGAGTCGTACCAAGATGATCCGGCTCCGGACACGTGCAGTAGACATGTCCACATGGTGGCCGCCCCAAGAGGCGCTCACCGGATATCCCCTCGGCGATGGTCTCGCCGGCGCAACGGAAGTGAAGTACTCGTAGAACCAGATATACAAAAAGTTAAAAGCGTGAGTAAATGCTAACTAATATATAGGGCTAAACTTTATAGGGAATAATGTTTACCTCTACGACCTTCCAGACAGCAGACAAAGCGACATTCGTCCTAAAGGACTGATGACGACACGAGTCCCTTAGCGCACGAACGAAATCAGCATAGGCCAAGCTGGCCCAGTCATAAGTCCCGATCCGCTGGAGATCACGGATAGCAAGGAGGTAGTAAAGCAATGCCATACTACCCTTGTCAGGGGAGAATGTCCCTGACAATAACATCAGCACAAATATGCGCACCCGCTGCTCTCGGGTGGTCGCATCATCATCAAGAGCCGCTGCCAGCGTCGAGCGGCGAATCCCTCTAGCACTAAACTGAGTCTCTTTGACTTCAGCTCGGGCCCGAATAGCAATCGGCCCCAACAACTCCTCAACCTCTGAAGAAAAGACGTCGATCCCACCGTCAAACGGCAGCGACACAGAGGTGAACTCCAGTCCTATGATGAGACTGAAGTCTGTAGGGGTGACCATCATCTCGCCCCAGGGAAAATAGAAGGTTTTGGTGGTGTCCCAGAACAACTCCACCAAAGCGCGCACTACGTGGTGACCCCCGCTTGAGGCGACCATAGCCTCGGAGGTGTCGAACATAGTAACTAGCCCGCAGGACTCCCATAAGAGTCTCGTCTCACAATCTCTGGCGATGTGCATCCTATACAGATCGCCTAGACCATCACAGCCAGAACCGTGATGTCGTGTCCTCCTAGGCTCGGTTCCCCGTCTCACCCTCTCAGAAATGTGGTGGATAGGGGCAAAGAACAAAGTCTGCTCATCCCACTCCGGGAGCTGACCAAGCGAAGTGGACGGCGTGGCGTCGTCCTCCACAGGCTCATGCTCCCGTCTAGTGTTTCGAGACCGTGAACCTGAGCCTCGTTGTCTAGCCATGCTACATTGTGCAGAATCATTGTAAATTAAGGTTCTATAGTATCTAAGGTTTTCCTAGCCGCATGATACTATGTTCGCAAATACAGAGTACGTAGTACTAAAACAGAGCACAAATTCAAATTGAGCATGACAATATTTTTTTAAGCAATCAAACAATTTCTTGCAACACTATAGTGATTATTGTGACAAATTGAACAAGAATTGCTAGAAAAACGTCAAGAACAAACCACATTGTTCTTCACGACCTTAAGAGGTCCATTAATGGCAGATTGCTCAGAATCATATATAGAGGTTTGACTTTCGTTGACTTTCTCTCTTCTCTCTCTTCTTCATGGTTCTTCATTTTTGATTGGTTTTTCTTCATCAAATCTGGATTTCAATGGCGAAGAAGAAGAAGCAAGCTATTTCTACACCTCAAATTGCACAACAAAAGGCTGCTCATGAAGTTGTTGGCTCGGTTTTGAAGAATTTGGGGATTTCAAATACCCCTTTTGTTCCTAGCCCGATTCAAGAGGGGGATGAACTGCTTACTCCGGCGCCGGCGGTAGTTCAGTCAGCTGGTGGTGCTACTTCCGGCGTTCCTGTGGATGTTGAAGCTACTTCAGTTTCTAAAGCTTCTGCCAAATCGAAGCAATCCAATAGAACAGTACCTACGGTTTTGGGGGTTACTGTTCCATTGGATGCTGGTGGATCTGGGCTTGGTGGTGCAACAGGACATGCTGTATTTCCTTCCTCAACCTCTCTAGAGCATATTGCGCACGACATTAATGAAGATCGAGCTGCTCCTCTTTCTGCCTTGGAGCTGAGCTCGCGCGATTCTTCTCGAAACCGTGCTGCTTCCCATGTTCTGGAGCAGAAGGGGACTGGTGCTTCATCTTTTGCTGGGAAATTGGCTGCTAAAGGAGCTACACTATCCTTTGTTGCTCCGAAAGTGCAGGATGGGAAGCTAATTGCTGAGCTACAAGCAGCCGAGCTTGAGGAAGGTAATCGAAAATGGGCTAATGCTCTTGTTTTTTATGTGGTTGGCTTTTATCCTACTATTGCTATTGTTCTTCGTTTCTTTGCTCAACAATGGAATGATATGCAAAAACCAGATGTGTATTGGCATGATGATGGGTACTTTATTATCAATATGTGTTCTAGTGATGATAGAGATACTATTCTTTGTTCTAGTCCTCATATGTTCTTTGGAAAGCCTGCAATAGTGAAGCCTTGGTGTCCGAATTTTGATTTTCATGCTGAAATACTTAGAACTATTCCTCTTTGGGTTAAATTCCCTAATCTTCCACTTAATTGTTAGGGATCTCACACTCTTAGCCGCCTTGGTAATTTGTTGGAGTGCCAATTTGTGCTGATGAGTGTACTACTAGACAACTTAGAGTGTCTTTTGCTAGGGTTCTGATTGAGTTTGATGTTACAAAGCCTTTGCCATCCTCTGTGTGGGTTGAGAGTCTTTTGAAGGAATTATTGGAGATTAGGGTGGTGTATGAGTGGGCTCCTTCCTTTTGCTCTAAGTGTAACAAGATTGGTCATGATTGCTCTGTTAAGCCTCCTTTGCCTAAGCAGGCTTCTAAGCAACCGGCTCCTATTCCTCCTAAGCAAAAGCAAGTTTAGGCTCCTAAGCCTACCCATGATCCTGCTCCTTCTGCTGCTGTTGATGTTAGGGTTTCTGTTCATGGTCAATCTATTATTACTCCACAGGTTCATACATCTAAGAATTCAGATGAGGGTTGGAGAATAGTAGGGAGGAAAACAAAAAGCCAGCAAACTAGAGTTCATCAGCCTGCTTCTACTTCTAATGCATTTGTTGCTTTGTTTGCAAATGAAATGGATGGTGCAGGTGGTTTCACTATTAATCCAAGCGGGGGTGAGGTTAATCCCCCTTTGGTGTCATGATTTACTCTGTTTGGAATGTCAGGGGCCTGAATGACCCTGGCAAAGTTGCCTCTGTAAGGAGGTTGCTTCACTCTCATTCAGTTGATGTTGTTGGTTTGCTTGAAACAAAAATCAAGTTGAAAAATGTTCTCACTTATCAGAAGAAGTTTGGCCCTAATTAGCTCTAGTTGTGTAATTATGATCATTCTCCCAAAGGGAGGATTTGGCTTGGTTGGAATGTAGATAGAGTAACTGTTAATGTTTTGAAGATTCATGAACAATTCATTCATTGTACTATTTCTTCTAAGGATCCCTCTACTCAGATTTTCCTCACTGTTGTCTATGGTCTTCACTCCATTCATGATAGGCTTTCTTTGTAGGAGGGACTCAGAAGCATCTCTATCTAGCATTCTCCTTGGCTTTGTGTTGGTGATTATAACTCTATTCTTCATGCTTCTGATAGGCTCCATGGTGCTGATGTTACTGATTATGAGACTAGAGACTTTCAGAATTTGGTTGATGATTTGGACCTCACTGAGCTCTAAAGCAAAGGGTCCTTCTACTCTTGGTCTAATAAGGATCGTACTGGCCTAGAACGCTCTCCAGACTTGATAGAGCCTTTGGTAATCAAGCTTGTTTAGCTTCTCATGGACATGTGGAGACTATTTATCTCCCTCCTTCTTTATCTGATCATAGTCCTGTTTTGCTGGATATTTGCTCTGGCCCTGTGGGGAAAGGTAGACCTTTCCGGTTTCTAAACTGTATTGTGGATCATCCTGATTTTCTTGATACTGTTTCGCAGGCTTGGGGCTCTGGTAATTCTGTTTGGCAGAAGCTTAATTCTGTAAAGTCTAGTATCAAATCTCTTACTAGCAAGCAGTTAGGCAACATTGAGGAAAAGATTGACCAGGCTAATGATGAGCTTTCTAGAATTCAAACCTTAATGGCTCAGAACCCTGATGATTTGGATTTATATGCTAAAGAATCTGATGCTATTAAAGTTGTTAAACATTGGAATGATATTCAGGATTAATTGAGTTAAGCTTGGAGATGGCAATTCCCACTACTTCTTTTCTGTGATGAAGGCTAGGCAAGCAAGAAATAGAATTGATTCTATTTTTGATTCTAATCAGGTGTTGCTTAAGGATCCAGATGCTATCTCTCATGAAATTATCTCTCATGTGATCATGCCTAGGATCTTGCTTATATGCTTTAACATGAATATTATTGTATTTATTATTATTATAATTATTATTCATGATATTGTTTATTATGTTGCTTGATGCTTATTATGTATTGATTGATCACCTTTTATGCATGTTTAAAGGGAATTGGTACTTGTAATCACGCTTAATAAGATATTTAATAATCTTATTAGGGTTAATTGTGATTATAATTCAAGTGATCGCCAATAATAGTTTGTTTGTGCATTAAATTAAACCAACATAGATTAAACAGGTTTAGGGTTAATCATATTGATTGCATGTTAATCAGAAAGCGCACATGAATACGAGCAGAATAAAGTAGAGGCCTATTATTAGGGCAGGTTCAATCTCTTTTAGGTTGGATTTGTACCTTCATCCTCGAACCCTTATTTGGTTCATGACCTTATGGAGTTGACGATCTCTTGGATCGTTAAGGGGTGTAACCTTCATCCTATGAACGGTTTACAAGTTCCTTAAAAACTTGTTCGCGACTCTTTTGCTCTATCTTCTTCCCTTTTGGACGCCACCGTACTTTAGTGTATGATCACAGTGGGGTTCAAGCTAGTGGGATTTTTAAAGGCTTGAAATTATTCCCTACAGTGGGGGATCATCATGCGGTAGCCCTTCATATGTATGTGCAGTCTTGTCCGTACTCGGTTCTTGCCAATAAGTTGTCGGCTGACGAGGTTGATCGGCAGTGTACACCTGAGAACCTGGCTCGGATATACTTTGCTCACATTCTTTCCTTCACTAGCATAAGTTATCAGGGAGAGTGTTTCGCCATTAGGATACTTATCTGCCTTAGTGATTTGGGGCAGGTAGGTAACTTAAGTTGGGGGGAGGTGTCGTATGCCCGTATGCTTGTAGCTATGGGCAAGGCGACCAGGGTGACGGATTCCATGGCAGCTATTGAGGTGCCTCAGATCTCCCTTTCATGGCATGGTCGTATCCTCGAGGTGCGTAATTATTCTTTTTTCTTTTCTTTTCATCATCATTTTTGTTTTATTTTTCTTCTTATTTTTTTGTTTCTTATAGGCTTGGGGATATTTGTACCTGCCTTTCTTAGCCCCCAGGATGCTCGGAGCTGCTTGTTTTACTATCAGCCATCGACTGATCACGATTAAGAAGAGACAAGCCACTTCAGGCAGCGACTTTCGCCTGAGGATCCTTTCGGCGACTCGTGCGTCGGTGCGTATTTCAACCACATGTGCATCTTTTTTTTTATGATGATTTTTCATGATGCTTTTTTTATAAATCGATATCCGTCCTTGGTGTTTGATCATCAGAGTCCCTGAGGTTGTCCGGTGTGGCATGATTCGTTGCCATTTCCGGGCCTTTATGAGGGACTTGAAATCCTCCAAAGGACATACACTTGGTTTTTAGTCGAGCGTGTCCTCTGGAAGTCTTCATGCGAGGAGCTGATGGTTCCTGCAGATCCTCCAATCCGGATGTTGCGTCTGGGATTGATGTCTACCGAGGATCAAGCTCAGGCCATCCCCGATTATCTAGCAGAGCATATGGTGCTTCCGTATGCATCTTACAAGGATTTTATCGCATCCAGGTTGACTCCTTTCCCATATTTTGTTCCGGTTAGTATTTTATCATATATTTTTTTATATTTTTCTTTTATTTTGGATCCTTGACTCTCTTATTGTGTTTAAAGTGAGTCGAGCTGGGTGGTTGGGTGCCTCCCACAGCTGAAGTCACGTATACCGATGCTTTTTTATTGGTAATTCGCGAGATTCTCCAAGCAGCGGAGGAAGAGGAGGACATATTGTATATTCCTAAGACGGTTGAGTCGGTATGTTTATTTCGTATATGTATTTGTTTTTATATTTTCTTTTCATATACGTTTGTTTGTTAACTGTCCTTGTATTTGGAAATGGTATCGCAAGAGATCGTGAACAGCATGGTGAAGACTATACGTGCTTTCCCAGCTGCTAATCGGAGAGCCCTCGTGGCTTTATCATGTCGTGATCATCGGATGGTCGCGGTAAGTTTATTTCATTTTCTTTTATCAAAGTTATTACATAGTTTGGTGTATTAATCTTTGTTTTTGATTTTGCAGGATGTACAGCAGCCATTTGGGAGTCCTCGAGCATCCTTACTTCCTTTGTATATATATATATATATATATACATTTTTTTATTTTTTTTGTACATATAACACACATTTTATATATATGTCATTATTTTTTCTTTTGTTTCCACGATTTTTTTTAAGTAGAGCAAAAAATTTCCCGGGGGAGGGAAAGGGTTCTAGACTTACCTCCCCCTTCAAAAAATAACAAAAAAAAGAAACAAGGAAAAGAAGACACGAAAAGGAAAGTGAAAAAGAAGGGAGAAAGAAAAAAGAAAGAGGGAGAAAAGGAAAATAAGAAAAAAAAAAGTAAATAAAAGAAAAATAAAATAAAGCATAAAAAATGACACAAGAGTTAACAAAATTTAAGCATACGATTATTCATAAGATTTCGTCTATATTCCGTCATTATGGAGTTCAAAATACAAAAAAAAAATCAAAAGGACATATCGCGACATACCAGACGCGAGCAACTGTATGTCTTGCGCGTGGTTGTTGCGGGCATGTGAATTGGTTGCGTGCAAAAGGCGCGCGCAACTCCTGAGTTGCATGTTCCACCTACGGTTGAATTTTTCGTAGAGCATAAATTGCCAAAAATTTGCCCCTCTTGGGTCTATTTAACCGTGGTTTTGTGTAGGCGTTAGATCATCTCACATTCATTCGCTTAGTAGTGTTATAAAGAATTAAAAAAACTAATCTCTCTAAATTCTTCCCCTCTCCCTGTTTTTTTTACATTGACCTATGGCAAAAACCTTTGAACAACGGTTGAAGCAATGGGTAACTTCCCTTTCAACCGAGGATAAGCTATCCTTAAAAATATACAACCTTGACCTTCTATTGAATTACATGCAACTAGTTATAAACTTTGATTTTCTCCATGCGGCTGTCAATCATTGGGACTCGAACAACAATCTCTTTCTTTTTAAAGTAGATGAAATTGTCCCATTACCTGGCGAGTTTGAGGCTCTACCAGGCTTCCCTACTAATAATCTCCCTATGACATATGCCCCTAACTTGTCCGATCCTAAACCTGTTTTTTCAACGATTTTTTGGTTTGAGTGACAATGATATGGTTAACATTGGAAAAGAAGAAGGCGTGGATTTAGTTCAAACATTTCGTCGCCTCTCGTGACAACAGGACTAAAAAATGCTTTAAAATTAGTGCTTTATGTTATTGTCTTGTTGTTAATTGGTTACTTAGGACAGGTTAAGAATACGGAGATTATTCCATGGTGTCCACAGTAGGGCAAATAAAGGGATGTCATTCACCAGCTCCTTTAGCTTTGGCAGAAACTGTTCTGTACTTGAATTACCTTAGAGGAGACCCTAACGAGAATGGTTTCACGAGATGTCCACTCCTATTACACGTATGGTTTTGTTATTATTATTGTAAAGCAGCGTAAGCTAGGAAGTTGCGCTGACCTTACCAAGGCAATCTTCACCAATGCGCGCGGATGGCGCACGCAACTGATTTTGATGCCTGCGCCACCTGCTCTTGTAATGTCGCAAACTAATTTTCTTAGTGTTTTTTTTTTCAAATTTTGCTCATGGAGCGCTTACGATTTATTAGTTAGCTACAAACATAAGAATGAAGAATGAATGGACATCGTTTTTTTGTCATGGGGTTCCAAACATACACTTTGTGATTCCTTCATGGAACATAAGTAGTATGGTTAGGAATAGTTTTACTTGTCCCCATATTAGGCTTTAAGGTCTATCTAGTACTAATTACAATTTTCCTTGTAGGGTAATGAGACAATATGGAATGAAACAAGTTATCCCCCCTTAGGATTGTGATGCCCCTAAAAATGTGATTTTAAAACCTAAAGAATCCCTCGTTTGATGGAATATTGGTCAAGTCTCCGTAGGTGGGTAGTACAAGGCTTGGATGAATGTGGCGGACAAGGGTGAGCTAAACAAGGCTCGATCACAAAATCAAGTCGCCTCGGTTCGCAATCCACCCAAACCTTTGATGCATTTAGCCACCACTACTCCTCCTAGTGGCCAAAACAAAGGAGTGAGAAGAAAATTAGACTTCTCATCTCCTAAGGCTCATTCAAGGGAACCAAAGAGAAAGGCTACTCCTAAACATGCGCAACAAGGTGTGAAGATTTAAAAACCTTCACTAAATACTCGCAAGAAGGCTCCAACAATTGTTAAAGTAAAGGAAAACAAGTTGCGAAGGCCCCAATCCTTAAATTGAAGAACAATGTTTGGGTTAAAAAGAAGAGTGAAGGGGAAAGCTCTAAGGTCGCTGAAACTACGGCGATGGAACTACTCCGTCTACTATGACAATTAAGGATATAGTACGTAAAACCTTAGATTGTTACACAATATGTTATTAGTTTAATTCAAATATAGTGTAATTAGTACTATGTTTTTTTTTTAATTTATTAGCTAGTTCAACAACGCCTCATGTATTTTTTTTTTTTAGAATTTCGAATAGAATAAAATGAGCTTTATTATATATATATATATATATATATATATATATATATATATATATATATATATATATATATATATATATATATATATATATATATATATATAATGACTGAATCGTAAAGATTGCCTACGTATTCGTATTCGAAATTAGGTCTTTGCAATGTTTGTATTAATTTTTTTTTTTTTTTGGATTTTTTTTGTGAAAAACTAACTTTTATATACAACTTTTTGTGAAAAACTATCTTTTAAATAAATTGTTGTAAATGACTACTATTTTTTAAAATAATGTAGTAAGCGACTACCACTTACCGGAATATGGCCGTTGACTCCCTTTTCCGGCGTTGACCACCCATGTCCCGGTCACATGACCTTTAAATTTTTTTCTATGCATACACCACCAGCATGGTCGTCATCTTCACCACCACCTTACCGCCACAACACCTCAACGCACCTTAAAACTCCCTTACAACCGCCCCCATGCATCCCAAAACCAACCCCACCCCACCCCACCCCACTTGAAACCTCCTCTACCCAGTCGAATCCAACACAAGCCCTCAATCGCTCTGCAATTTCGCAACCCTCATACAGCAACATCATAACTTCCTCAATTGAGGAAAGGAAAGGAAGGCAGATCTAGTTTTTTGAGGTGGTCGAAGGAGGGTGGGAAGAATTTCAAGGGTTTTTGATGCGTGGGATGAAAAGTGACTTAGAATTAATAATTTATTTGAGGGGTTGGTCGGAAATCAAGAATCGAGGGAAAGGGGAAGGGTTTTAAGGTGTTCGGGGGAATGATGAGCAGTAAATTTAAGGGGGTTGGCAATGAAAGGGTTGTCGGATTCAATGGATGTGGGGGTAGGGAGTGGCTGGAATTGATAATTTGTTTAAGGCTAGGGATGTAAGAAGGGGTAAGGAGGGCTAAGGGAAAGGAGCGCTGCAGATGGTCGGAAATTGGAAAAGGGAGTCGGAGAGGAAACAAGCACGACAGTCGCAAGTGTGTAGGGGTGGTCGGAAACTTGACATAGGAGGGGAAGGTGACGGCGAGGGGGTAAGAGTGCTCGAAACTAGAAAATGGAGGAGGAGGGGGTGACCGGGTGAGGGTGAGGATGGTCTAGTCAACGCCGAAAAAGTAATCAACGGCCAAATTCCGGCAAGTGGTAGTCCCTTAAAACATTTTTTAAAAAAGAGGCAGTCTTTTACAACAATTTCTTAAAAGGTAATTTTTCACAAAAAATTGTATATAAAAGGTAGTTTTTCACAAAAAAAATCCTTTTTTTTTTCTT
Organism: Chenopodium formosanum; assembly: GCA_024500155.1. NCBI lineage: Eukaryota > Viridiplantae > Streptophyta > Magnoliopsida > Caryophyllales > Amaranthaceae > Chenopodium > Chenopodium formosanum. Next base: position 25,837,221 of record CM044880.1, read on the forward strand.
CAACCTTTTTGTAGAAATTAAATGAAAAAATTTATCAAACTTTGTTTAATAAATAAAATCGAAGCTTAATTTTTATTTTCCGAGTATATGTAATTTTCAAACGCCCTCTTTTTTATCATAAGTAAAATTCACAATTTTATTCTCGCGCAAAAATTCTGGGTTCATAGTTCGTCATCAGGTGGCGCACGCAACGTTTAAGGTTGCACGAGCCTGTCGCGCGCAACTAATTAAGTTGCGCGTGACATCCGCGTGCAACAATTTTAGTTGCGCGCGACACCTATGTTACAAGTGTTAAAAATTAAAAAAAAATCGCATTATCACCTCCCCCCAAGTGTTAAGGGTTTTTTGTGGTGTTCGAAAATTCTTATCGCTTGAATGGTATATGTTTTTTTTTATTTAAATTACCCCCAAGTGTTATGAACTTTACCGTTGTAGGCGTTGCTCGAAGTGCGCCTACGTAAAGCATATTGTGAATCTGTTTGGCACTCATAGGAAGTGGGAATTGACATATACGATCAGGGACAAGGAAAGTAGGGAGCCGCCAACAAGTTTTTAAGGAACTTGTAAACCGCTCACGGATCATAAAAGGCAACCATGATTAAGGGACAACGATAGGAAACAACGATTGACCCGTGAAGGTTACACCCATTCATAATCCATGAGATTACTAACTCCATATGGTTCGAAACCACGAAAGGAGGATCGAGGATGATGGTACGAAGTGAGTCATGGAGTCACATTTGCCCGTAACTCAATTCTTACAGTGAAAAGTGAATCCTGCTATCTCAAGGGCATACAAACAAAATATTCAATTCGCTCCAAACTATTATTAAGCTAAATTGGTTAAATATTAATGCAACACATAATTCTAAAATATTTGTGACCACTTGAATTAAACAACAAGAATAATAAGGAACCTAAACCGGTCGTCCAAATTATCTTATTTGGCGTGATTTTCAATTACATATTCCTTTTAAACATGCAACATATTGATCAATAAATAATAATAAAATAAGCATTAATATTGGAAGCAATTTAACAATAATTCTAACAATACAAAATCGTTAGAAAAAAATAATAAAAATAAAAGGAACATAATTCTTACTTTGATTATGTTTGTTTGCAACTACAAAATAATAAACGATAAGTAACTTCAAAGAAATAATAATAAAACAATAATTAAATTAAATTCAATTAAATAGAATTGATTTGGGGTCAAACCCTCAAACGGTTCTACCTTTCACGCCTTGGCTTAAGGACAGAACCACGAGTAAAGTACGGACTCCTTGGAGTGCTTGAAGAAGGAATTTTAAAATAAAAAGGGTAGGCTAGTTTTTAGGCTAGAGCATAGAAGAGAGAAATAACTAGAGAATTAATTCCTGCCTCGTACATCAGAAATGAGGGGGTATTTATAGAAAAAATGTGCTGAGGGAACACACAGAACCCTAAAATGATAAAAACCCTAAAAAAGTATCCCGCGACACGGCAAAGTGTACCGTTACACGGGAAATCCCACCATCAGACGAGAAATATTCCCGTGACACGGTACAAATTTTCGTGACGCTGGAAATATTTAGTGAACGGGAGGAGAAAACGCGTTAAGGGTTTATGCGGAAAGGACACGGAAATCTCCGTGTCACAGCAAATGTCCCGTGTCACGGAAAACCCTACCGCCAGACGGGAAAGTTTCCCGTGCCACGGTGGACTGTTATCGTGACGCGGGAGATTTCAGTTCGTTTTTCCGTCTAAATTCATTTTAAACCCTAATTTCGTTCAGCATTTTAAATGCCGATTGATAATTTCGGACCATTTTCTGATTTTATTATTATTTGGGCTAAAAAAAATAAATAAATAAAAAGTTCAGGCCAAAATAAATAATAAAATAGTAAAATAAAAAAAAGGTTTGGGCTAAAATTAAATAATAAGTTCGGGCTTAAATTAAAATTATGCTTTGACCAAACATCAAGACTAATCCATGGACTATTCAAAAATACGAATTTAATTAAATACAATTTTTTAAGCACTCTCGGGATTAAATACTGAACCCGACCAATAGTGGCGATGAAAGCTTGTTCATCATCGGGTTTGGTTTTGAGGATACATTTTTAGGTGTCTACAGAAGCCCCCACTTTGACTGAGTTTGTAGAAACGTCAGTTTCAAAAACGATAGTCAAAGTAGTCGATAGGGACGGATAATGATTTAAGACGTTCTGCCATCCTAAATCACTCTGTATACGCCGATACCTTCAGAAAAATGTTAATTCCACAAATAAAAGAGTAAAAGGATAGAATACGTATCTGGCACCTGTGTATCGGTGACAAATAAGTTGGGCAGCTTCCTATGCTTGAAGGAATCCACCGGATAACGTTCGTTGAAATGCTTTCCATGCTTGAGGAAAGCCGACTAAGGAGTTTGGTAGTTTTCTAAGCCTGAAGAAACCTACCGGATGATACTTTCCATGCGTGAGGAAAGTCGACGTATGAATTTGGTGTCATTCTATGCTTGAAGAAAAATCCACCGAGAACACTTTCCAAGCTTGAAGAAAGCCGACTTGACGGTTTTCTATACTTGAAGAAAAATCCACCGATAACACTTTCCATGCTTGAGGAAAGCCAACTTGGCGGTTTTCTATACTTGAAGAAAAATCCACCGATAACGCTTTCCATGCTTGAGGAAAGCCGACTTGGCGGTTTTCTATACTTGAAGAAAAATCCACCGATAACGCTTTCCTTGCTTGAGGAAAGCCGACTTGGCGTTTTTCTATACTTGAAGAAAAATCCACCGATAACGCTTTCCATGCTTAAGGAAAGCCGACCACTACTGTAATCGCTTAAATTTGTTCGATCATCCCCAAACGTGGGCCGCAGATGATTCACACCTTCAAGTCGACTATCCGATCATATTAGGTGTTTAAAACATCGACAAAATTGACTTTGACGCTTCCTAGGGGCAAAATAGTAATTTTGGTACCATCCAACCGTCAGTTACAATTTCTGCGTAATTTTACAGAAGAATTAACTGTCCAATTTGCGCGGAAAATCGTGTTACTTTGGTCAAAATGCCAGGAATATTCGCTGCCAGCTTCGAAAAACGTGCAGGACAGAAGCCCGAACTCCGTGCCACGTGGAACAATCCCGCGACATGGTAGCCATTTTCCGTCATACGGGAGGAATTCCCATGTCGCGGGATTCCTTTTGGCACAAAAGATCCACACGCCCGAAAACCGTAACTCAGTAACGGGAAACGTGGAACAGTAACGAGGTCGTTTAACGGTCATTTTTTGGCTTAAATATCAGACATTGCTCCCTTTTTTTTCATTTCCCATTTCTCTTTCTTCTCTTGCTCGCACTTATCATCTCCATTATTCAATTTAAGTTGCCCAGATTCCCGTGCCACGGCGGCTGGTCACCGGCGCACGGTTGCTTTTCCCGGCAGACGAATTTGTTTCCAGTGACGCGGCGATATTGCGGGTTTTGTTTCTCTTTTTTTTCTCGCTGAAATCTCGCTGCTTCTCGTTGCTGCTGCTGCTGTCGGCGTCACCTGAGGTCGCCGGTGCTCCGTGACGTCCCAGGCTCACCGTGACACGGGCCGTTGTCACCGTATCACGGCCGCTGCTAACCGTGTCACTGCGGTTGTGCTGCGGTCTTCACGAATTTTCGAGCTTTTGGAGCTCAAATATTCATCAATTATGCTCTAATTCTTTGCTACTTTCCTCATTTTCGATTCTCCACAAGGATCCATGTAAGTTTCCTTTGATTTTTGTCTCGAATTTGCTTCAAACGAATAATTTCATGTAAAAACCCTTAAAAAATCAATTTGAGGATTTTTTGATTTTAAGGTTAATTCTTGCCATGAATTTACTTGCATATGTGTGTATGTGTGTTTGCGAGCGATTTGAGACAAAAATTGCATGATTTGGTGAAGAATTGAGCAAATCACCATTTTTGGTACTACTTGTGGTAAATGGTGTCCTTTGTTGTTCATGTTGTTCTTCTGCACTTGAAATGATGACATATTGGTTGTAGATCTTGTAAAATATGCCATGGTGCGTCAATCTGTTGTTTTTGTGCAATTTTGCGACATGTTTTGTGTTGTGTATAAACTACATTGTCATGGAGAACATTGTATCATGCTATTAGGAGAACATAGTATTAGTTCGTTGGTACTACTAAGTCGAGGCACCTCTTTTGTTGGCGTAAGAATTACTTTTGTAGCATGTTATTTTCTATCTTGACGTTATTTCCAGTGCTTCATTGCAACTTTTATGGTTTTCAGGTTGCCATTGATGTCCAGTATCGTCCTTGGGTTGGGATGACTAATCTTCCCGAGGCATTGCAGCTTTAAGCGTACCGCATTTTTTTTGTTGGTACTGGCACTACTACAAAAACTACAATAGGAAACGCAACATATAGAACAGTTAGGTATAATAAGCATTTTTTATAACTTTATAGAACGTTTACCTATAGGGGGCGTTGTGCAAAGTAATAAATATAGAACTGTTAGGTAGTTAACCGTTCCATATTCCTAATAATACAGAATTTTAAGCAAGGTCCATTTACAACCGCTAAATACTTTACATGTAATTTGAATAGTAGTATTATATTTTTGGGGTGAATTTCAAAAAGTTCGCCCACCCATAATTTATCCCTCTTTTCTTCTTTAGCAAACAACCCTATTCCTCTCTTCAATTCTTTTTCTATCTGCCTCAATCCTCTTTCTTTCTCTAAATGTGTAATTCAACTTTCATACTCTATTTTAATTTGATTTTAGCAATAAAAACTTCATTTTAATTTTTAGGATAGATCGATAAGTTGTATTAATCGTCTATTCTCCTCTAGTACCAATTTCTTAACAACCAATCAAACTTTATTGGTTTTCTATAGTCTAATTGTAGAAATTTATAATTTTCTCCGCTTCCTTCATTGCATTCTCCGCACTAGTTCTCCATTAAAATGTTGTACAAGCTCTCAAATAAAGTATTTTTGTGCTCTGCATCGACGCTCTTCTCTCCATTTTTGGTGAGGTTTTTTTCATTAAAATCATCAATTTAATGCTACTGTGTTGTAGAATTGTTTTTTTTTTTTTAATCATCAAGCGAAATTTATTTTTTTGTCAAATATAGATTTAAGTAATTGGCTTGATATAAAATCACAACTTATATTTTGGGATTTGATTATCACGCCCATTACTTGTCAAGTAGCTTTTTTTTTTTTTTTTTTTTTTTTTTTTAATCTAAACAAGTGGTAATAATCAAGCTTTTTTATATAATTAACAATCATATGAGCAGTGAAGAAGTCTTAATTCAATTTTAGATCTGAAATTTATGATATTTTAATTTATATGGATATGGGATAATAACTTCTTTCAAATTTTTTATTGAATTTAGGAAAATTAGAGTATTTCGTTTGTTCAATTTTAGAGAATCGGATTTAATACTACAATTTTTACCAAAATAAGATTTTAATTCTTTTAAATAAATGGAGACAAGTTTCTAAGGTTTAAACATTCTATGTTGTTTTTTCAAGAATTTATCATCATTGATTTTGCTCCTAAGATAACTGAATCTGCTTGTATAATTGAATTTTTAGATCTAATTACTCTATTATTGTTACAGGAAATACGGAGCTGTTAAAGTTGAAGGAGCTCTTTAATATGAATGAGATCAATTATCAAAGACGCTATTCCAATTTTCAAACGGAAGCTATGGACAATGAATTTACGGAGTGTGGTTGAATATAAATTAAGACTATACTTGAATTAGATTTTTTTGTTTTTAATTTTTAATTAGTGAATTGTACTCGTATATACTAGTAGTTTTAATTTGTATGAGTGTATGGATTATGGTGATTAAGTTGGTTTACTTGATTAATTATCAATTTGTAACATCTCCAGTTGTATTTTATTTATTTTAATTTTGTACATAGAACTTGCATTATTTTAACATATTTGGTGCAAAAAATGACTACAAAAAGTAAAAAGGGTGCTATAAATATAGTATTTGTAACTTTCTTGTAAAAAAATATTTTTATAGGAAATACACGTATAATAATAGCCTTGAAAATCAAGATAAGAGAACGGTTATCAAACTTGACCGTTCTCTTTAGTAAAGTAATATAGAATTGTCTTATAGCCTAACTGTTCTATTTTCCTTCATTATTTACTAATTTTAGGATGGGAAAAGAAAACGGTTGTGACCAACAACCGTTCTCTATTTTCACTGTACAAAACGCCTACTTGAATCGTTCTATATACTTTATACATCGCTTAGCAGAAGAACTGTCCTAAAGCGTTCTATAAGGCTTGATTTAACTGTTCTATAAACCCTTTTTTGTAGTAGTGTGGACGCTTTGTCTGGTATCTGGGGGAGCGTGTTGTTCGTCAGCACAGTGGTGATCGCTTTGTGGTGCTCTTGTCTCCACCGGAGTCGATGCAAGACTCGCGCTTGCTTAGGGAGTTCATAAAATGGGGAGAGCGCTACACTTTTCCTTGGCAAGAGCTTATGCGCATGGAGGGTGATTATGCACAGGACTTGCTTCCCTTTCAGGCTCCTCCACCGCGTCTTCCTGAGATATGATTTCTTTTGAGGAGTTTTGTCGCTAGTCTCTGTTTAAATAGTCGAATAACTTGATTATTCAATCATATTTTCAGACGACTGTTCGCCGCGTGGAGAGGATTGAGATTCCGCCTCAATCTGTCCGCTACCTAGGGCCGATTGGTATTACCGAGGACCATATTGCTAACGCGCCAACGGGTTTCAGACATGTGCAGGAGTCTCTGCCTGAGGTTTTGGAGCCGGTAAGTTTTTAATGCATTATTCATCCCTTTTAACACCGCTTGTTACTGATTTTTATCTGTTTTTTTTTCTCAGCCTACCCGCCTGGAGATGATGGGATTGATGAAGCTAGTTGATGCTCTTAAGTACTACATCATCAAGCTTTAGCGTGGTACAAGTTTTCGGAGCAGTTCTGGCGATGTTCTTGAGGTATGTTGACTTTTTCCCATTCTAACATTTGTTTTATTTTGCATTGTTGACGTCTTTTGATTTTGTATCCTTCAGGAGCAACGGAGGTCCCGCTCGCACTCGAGGCTTAGAGGCTCGGACGAGGGGTAGCCTAGTCGTGGTAGACGATCTCCTGAGGTTCATCTACATTCTCAGTCTCAGCGAGATCCTCAGATTTCTCAACCGTTCTAGGTGGCTCAATGGCAGCAACCTCAGTCTTCTCAGCGGATTCAGGGTCAGGATTAGTGGCAGCGACAATCGTTTTCACAGCCTTCACAACCTGAGTTCAGGCCAGTTATGACTTCCATGGATCTCGGCTTATTTTCAGCTCCATCATATGGGGTTCCTCCACCGGTGTCGGGCCTGTTTTCAGTTTCAGTGTACGGGACAATGCTTCCACCGACGATTCCCATTTCTTTGATTCAGTCTACACCGTTTTCCAGTTGGACTGGTCCTGCTTTGTGTTTGACTGCTACTGGAGTTACAAGGACTAGTAGGGATACTACTCCTCGTACTCGGATGATGGCGGGACTCTTTGGCTCACCGTTCCCATATTCACAGACTGGAGATGACACTGATCCTAACTCTTCTAGATCTGCAGATTTTTGACCGAGGGTCTTTATTTGTACATAATGTGATAGCACTTGACGCTGTTTATTTATTATGTCTCATTTTATACATTATTCACAGTTTATATATTTATTGGTGTGTGTTAGTGTGTGCATGAGACTCATTGTGTGTGATTGTGTAGTTATTAAGACGCGACAAAAAGACGTAAGTGGAGTAAGTGGAGGGTACCGACTTTCCCCAAAAGAAAAAGAAATAAAAAGAAAAGTAAAATCTGAATAAGTTTTACAACTACTCCAAAATAAATATGATTGGAAATGGGACGAGGTTTATAACTTCCCCAAAGAAAAATAAAATAAATAATAACGATGAATAAAAGAATGAAAATAAAAAAATAAAAAAATAAAATAAAATAAAAAAATAAAATAAAATGATAAAAATAAAAATATTAATAAAAAAAGTTGAGAATTTTATTAGGAATGAAACTCTCGAAAAACAAAAAAAAAATAAACGGTGAAGATAAAACAGTAAAAAAAAATCTGGCTAGGTACGGGAAAAGAAAAAAAAAAAAGAAACGCGTAGGCGCCGCGACACGGCACTGTACACCGTGTCACGGCAAAATCTGCCGTGTCGCGGCAAAAATTCCCGTGACACGGTGGGAATTCCCGTGTCACGGTGCGCGTATTTTACAATTGTGTGGTTTACGCGTATAGAAAGATAGATTCTGAGTATTTCCGAGCGTTTTAATTATAAAATAGGACCAGTATATTCGTGATATGCATAATTATGAAACACAAAATAATTAGAATTTCATATTTCAATAATTATGTCTCAGAATTTTGATAATACATTGCGCGGCTGGTCTTATTCTTTGACCAATGCTGACAAAAGAGAGTTGGAATTGTTTCATGTCAATGGTTTACTAGCCCTGAGGCATGTAGCGATTAAACATGATTTTCTTACGGCAGCATTAGACTATTGGAGTCTAGAAACACACTGTTTTAAATTTGATTACGATGAAATCTGTCCCCTGCCGAAGGAATTTTGTGCCATCTTTGGATTTCCTGCCAGAAACCTTATTGCCATGCCTACCATACATGAGTATTATTACCAAGACTTTGAAAGCCATCTGAATCTAACATATCCAGATTTAAAAAGAATTGTGTGTGGTAATGAGGTAGACTTAGAAAAACTTGTAAACTTATATTTCAATCGCCCTGTCTCTGAGTCTTATCATGTATACCGTAGAAGGGCATATATTTTTTGCATGTTTAGCAAGCTTTTATTTGCAAATGGTAGGGTAGGACATGCTTGTCTAGCATCCGTGCTTAAACATGTAGAATCTGGGAGGTCTCCTATGCCTACGTGCCTTGGAGAAACATTTCGTGGCCTTGACGAAGCAAAAGCTGACCGGAAAGCCCTCAGGAAGGGCTCTCTAGTACTGTTGTATGTAAAAACATGCTACGAATAGCCCCCGTGATACAAAACTGGCACCGTGTCACGGTGGCCCTCTGTCGTGACACGGTGTACTTTTCCGTGTCACGGTGGAATCTTCAATTTTATTTTTTTATTTTTTTTTTTTTTTGCAGATTTGGTTGATGAAGCGTTTAGAACTGTTTGAAGCCCCCGACGTTATTGAAAAATATGGCCCTAACGATCTATTACGCAGTAAGAAGAATTACTCTGTGAACATGTCGTATGAAGACTAGAAAAATTTCTTTGGAAAGTGAGAATTTTCCATTCGTTGGGTGATGCCTTAGTGGTGGCTTACTAAGATGGTTGGTACGAATGATACTCCGTATTGCCGTGTTCCTAGTATCTCAAGGCTGACTTTTTATTGTCCTTCTCTACTGATGAGGAAATATGGATTTGAACAAGTAGTTCCACGCTATAACAATAGTCCTCGTGAAGTATTGTTGCATGAAAGTAACGTTCACAAATACCAGACTTATTGGATTGTAGACCTTTGTGGACCGTTTTTGCAAGTAACCAAGCTCCTCCTCCCTTATCTAGTGCATACAAGGCATGGTTGAATCCTAGAAGTAGGAGGGAGCGAGTCGGATCACGCAAATCTGATGTGAATAGCCGTCTTGGAAATAAGAAAGCGCCTCCTAAAGATCGTCTAGGTTCAAGAACACTAGGGATTGAGTTTAAGACTCCTATAATCCCGAAAAGGAAGAATTATGTGAAAGGGAAGGGTAAGGAGAAGATGGTTATTGAGGAAAACAACCAAAGAATTTTAAGAAAGGTGAAAGGGGTGAAAGTTTGACTATGGGTGTGACGGTTCGGGCTATAAAAGACACATTAATGGTGAAGGTCGACCTAGTTGAAAAAGAGAAGGAGGTTCTTCAAGTGAAGAGGGATTAGATCAGTATTGCTTTGCTTTTATGATTAAATTTTTTTTAAAATAAGGCGCATGATGCCAATAATTCTAGTCACATTTATTTCAATAATAATAGCATATTTATTTTCGCCTTAAATAAAAAAATACAATGATTTTTTTATTTTTTTTAATATCTGAGTCAAGGAGTCCGACACAATGGAAGAATGAAAATAAAAAACATCGAGCAAATAACTAAATTCGCAAAGGCTGCATCACTAAAAAAATTGGAAAATCTAAAATTCCATTGTGCCACGGTGAAAAATTCCGTGACACGATGGAAATTCCCGCGTCACGGCATTTTTTTTATTATTAATTTTTTTTTTTACAGGTCCACCGCGCCACGGTGAAAATTCGCCGTGACACGGTACAATTTCCCGTGGCGTGGCAAACTTTTCTTTTTTTTTTTTTTTTTTTTTTTTGCAATTTCACCGTGCCACGGTGGACTGTGCGTGACACGGTGGTTTGTCCCATGACGCGGTAACCCTTCCCTTTGTTTTGGCTCTGTTTTGTTGTAACGCAATGCTGAACTTGCGCGTATACTTGATCGACGGAGGAAGGATTTTATTTTTTAAAGTGGGCGGGCCCCCTTTAGGGGTTGCCTACGTATCCTTAGAAAGGAATTAGGCCAAACGTAGCTTTATTGGGTCATGAACCCATGCAACTAGACATAGAATTTCCTAGGTTGATCCAAGTTGGTTAAATTGTGGAAACCGATACCGTCCATGTCTACCAATTATGCCGCTTCGCCAGACAAGATGGCTTTAACAATGTACGAACCTGACCAATTTGGTCTGAATTTTTCTCTTGGATCCAACACATTTTTACGGAGTGCTTTAAGCACCAGGTCACCTTCTTTGATGTTCCTAGTCTTTACTTTTTTTATTGAAATGTCGTGTCATACGTTGTTGGTAGGTTTTGACATGATGCAAAGCTGCCAAGCGTTTTTCATCAAGTAAGACTAGTTCATCATATCTTGCTATAATCCAGTCGACTTCATCTAGTTAGCTTTCCAATGCGATTCAGAGAGAAGGAATTTCGAGTTCTATTGGTTGTACAGCTTCAACTCCATAGACCAAAGAGAAAGGGGTATCCCCCGTTGATGTACGAACAGAGGTTCGATAACCCCAAAGGGCAAAATGTAGCTTACTAGGCCAATCTTTGTAATTTTTAGTCATTTTTTCGATGATAGTTTTCACATTTTTGTTGGCCGATTCGACCGCACCATTTGTTTGTTGTCTGTAAGGTGATGATCTGTGATGCTTGATATGATATTTCTATAATTCCGCGCATTCGGCTTGGAAATGTGTTCCATTATCACTGATCATCTAATGAGGTACCCCAAAGAGGTATATGATATTTTTCTTAATGAATTGGGCTACGTGTTTCGCCGTTAGCTTAACATATGAGGCAGGTTCGACCCATTTGGTGAAATAGTCGATTGTTACGAGGATAAATTCATGCCCCCCTTATCCTGGTGGTGTTATTTTTCCAATGATGTCGATGCCCCAAGTGGAGAAAGGCCATGGAGAAGTATATGTGTAGAGAAGCAAAGGTGGAACGTGCTGTAAATTTGCGTAGATTTGACACTTCATACATTTCTTGACGTATTCGTGACAATCTCTCTCCATAGTAGTCCAATAATAACCTTGTCGTTGAATCTTTTGGACTAACATCTTCGCATTCATATGCGTTCCACATATACCGGAATGAAGGTTTTCCATGGTTCTGTGTGCTTCTTTCTTGGCTATGCATTATAGATTTCTCCCCATTGCAGTCCTCTTGTGGAGTTCTCCCCTGATGAGCACAAACTGTGAGGCTAGGAGCCTCAAAGCACGGCGTGCCCTTTTATCAGTATTAGGAGGGTATTCTCCCCTTTTCACGTAATTAAGGATATTTGTATTCCATGGCTCTTCATCTTCTTCTTGCGATTCTTGTTCATCATCAAGTGCGTGAACGTAAGCCGGTTCATATCTTCTTTCTATGGTCAATGACATTCTGATTATATCCATTGGAATTCGCAACCATTGATGCTTATTTAGCTAGTGCGTCAGGGAACTGGTTTTCTTCTCTTGGCAAATACGTATATTCCACTTCATCTAGTTGCTCCGTGAGATTTTCTAAATGAGCTTGATACACAGAGAGACTTTCACTTCTCACCTTCCATCTCTTGGAGATTTGGTTAATGATTAGTGAAGAATCACCATAGATTCTGAGCTTCTTAATTCCCAAGGTGACAGCTGTTTCTAACCCCAAAATACATGCTTCATATTCTGCGGCATTGTTGGTGATATCAAAGTCGAGCTTCATGGAAATTGGGATATGCTCTTCATTGGGTGATACAAGCAAGACTCCTACACCGCAACCTTTTTGGTTTGAAGCTCCATCGAAATAGATCGTCCAGCTATCATCTTCGGTCATGACTAAATCTTTGTCTGGGAAATCGTACTCATCTTCTTCTTTCTTAACTTCTTTTAGCAGAAAGTCTACTAAGAAGTCAGAAACCGCAGAACCTTTGATGGCTTTTTGTGGTACAAATTTCAAGTCGAACTGAGCAAGTTTGACTATCCACCTTGATAATCTGCCGTTGAGTGTTGCTTTTTCGAACAAGTATTTGAGAGAACCATCTTGGACACAACATGCGTTGTATGAGTGAGCATGTAATGTCTTAGTTTCTGCGCAGCCCACACAAGTGCGAGACATAACTATTCAAGTGCTGTGTATTGTGTCTCGTATCCTTGAATCTTCTTGCTCAAGTAGTATAGTAAATTGCATTCTCCTTGCTTTCGATTTCTTGTGCTAGCATTGCCCCCATCGTTTCTCTTATGACTGTAAGGTAGAGTCGAAGATGAAAGATAGGTATTGCTGGAGCTAGCACGGGTGGGTTTACTAGGTATTCTTTTATTTTGTCGAAAGCTTTTTGGCAATCAGCATCCCATGTGACTGGGACATTTTTCTTAAGCTTCTTAAATATTGGTTTACATATTGCCGTGAGTTTTGATATGAACCTACTTATACATTGCAACCTTCCAATCAGACCTCGAATTTCCTTCTAATTCTTGGGCGGTTGCATGGCCATGATCGCTTTTACTTTTGTGGGATCTATTTCAATCCCTCGAGAACTGTGCACATATCCAAGTAATTTTCCTGATGTGACTCTGAATGCACACTTTGCTGGGTTTACTCTCATGTTGTACTTGCGGAGTCTTTCAAAGAATTTACGAAGTGCAATGATGTGGCCTGGGCGATCTTTGGACATAACGATCATATCATCGACATAGACCTCCACCTCTTTGTGCATTATATCATGTAACAATGTTGTGGCTGCTCTTTGGTAGGTGGCACCCGCGTTTTTCAACCCGAATGACATTAGCGTATAGCAATATGTACCCCATTGTGTGATGAATGTGGTTTTCTCCATATCCTCTTCAGCCATCAATACTTGATTATATCCGGCATAGCCGTCCATGAACGATAGAAGTACATGGTTTGCTATGTTATCGACAAGAATGTCAATGTGAGGTAGAGGGAACCCATCTTTCGGGCTTGCTTTATTGAGGTCCCTATAATCAACACACATTCTTACCCTATAACTAGAACCACATTTGCTATCCATTCTGGATAATCGGATACTTTGATGAAACCTGCGGCCAACTGCTTTCTGATTTATTCTTTGATTTTGAGAGCCACATCCGGTTTCATACAGCGTAGCTTTTGTTTGAAAGGCTTCATACCTGGAATGAGTGGTATCATTTGCTGAGCTATATCCTTGTCAATTCCTGGCATATCTTGGTATGACCAAGCAAATACATCAACAAATTCACTAAGCAAGTTAATTAGCTCTTTGCGTTCATCTTGACTTAGTGTTAATCCAATTTTTACTTCTTTAACAGTCGTATCATTGGAAATGTTAACTGTTTCTGTATCTTCGATAACTGTTGTTTTATTTTCGTGTTCTTCCATTTCTTTTATTATTTCTTTGTCATTTTTACCATTAGCAAAGCAATATTGATCAGGGCTAGGGAAATGACACGCATCATAAACAAAGGTACTCATTTTATTGAATTCATCAGTTAATACATCAAGAGGGGCAAGGTCAAATGTGACCTCACAGGAAAGAGAAGACTTAACAAGAGACTCAGCATTAGACTCTATTGCAAAAAGAGGGTCGGCCTCAGACTCTAAGGACTCGTCTATAGACTTAGACTCAGACTCGGACTCGGATCCAGACGACTCAGACTCATCAAACACAGGACCTTCGCTAGCGGTTATTTTCAACTTCTCTCTGCTTGGCGTAGTGATCTTCAATGTCTTGCGCCATTCCTTTGAAATATTATCTGCTTGGATGATTAACTCGGAGGGATCAAAATCCTTGTTTGCTATAACAGCTTGAACGAGCTCGGAATTATCATTGCAGACGGGCTTAGATTTATTCTTCTCTATTCCAAAAAGAGCGTTAATGCCTAGATCATCAGAGCTTGGGCTAGCTGGTTTCTCAATTGTGAAGAGCTCTTCGTCTTCATCAACAATGTCACAATCGAGGAACATCTTGAATCCTGGTTCACGCTTCCCATCGTGGACGAAAGGCTCAGGGAATTCATAGCATGGGAATTCTTCCCCTTCTTTGATGTACTGGCCATTGAGAGTGAATGGATATGGATCCATGGCCATCTCCTTCTTCATGATTCGAGCGTTATTGCGAGCCTTCATTTTCAAGAGGGCTTGTCTCACATCTTCTTTTGTTGGATTGAATCCCAAGCCAAAAGTATCCTTCTTGAGTGCACCAGGATGGCCCCAAAGTTCAGCCATTTTCTTTTTTAGGCTGAGGGTCATTCCAGGGAAATGCCCTTGCTTCTTCATAATGGCATTAATGTTGGTGTTTGAATTGGGATCGAAGTCGAGATGACACTTCTCCTTTTCTCCAATCATGAGAACATCATCGAGTGAAAACCCCCAAAGATCTTCGTCTTCTTCGTCATGTTAAACATGGACGATAGGAGTGTCGATAAATTGAATGCGCATGGGAGAGGCATTAATGGTAATTGAAACCCCTCCAACTATGGCTTTCACTTTTTGGTGCAACGATGATGGAATCACCTTTATCTCATGAAGCCAAGGGCGTCCTAACAACAGATTGAAAGAGGCCTTAATGTCTACCACTTGAACAATCCTTAAGGAGTCATATCATCATCAACTCCTATTTTCACCAGAGCATTCATCACAGCCTTTCGATGCTCGTGAGAGGTGGCCAAAAGCTTCCATACATTCATCTCCACCTTGGTCTTCTGTAATTGTTTGACCACATCGTTGTTCACAGGGTCGATGGGATCAACTATTGGATGTGATTGCAGTGGAGGTGGAGGTGGACTAGGTTGTTGCAACCGTCCACTTCTGGTGAGAACCTTGACCTCAAGGTCTCCCCAAACATCTTCACTTGCGCCAAGAGATGAACAGGCTATATCCTTGAGATAGACGTCTTCATCATCACTATCCCAAATTCTATTTACTTCTTCATAACTCGAGACAAATAAAACTTCCGGCAGAGGTTCATTCACAGGTTGAATGAGTATCGACAGATCAAAGGAGACCTCATCTCCCATGATAGCCAAAGCATCGGAAAGAGGACCTGTTTGAATGTTAGGCTTCTTTCCCCCTAGAGGGACAGGAAGGTGATTAGCATCAATTAGGTATTGGATCACATCCTTCATCCTCCAACACTTCTCAGTATTATGACCCTTGCCTTGATGAAACATGCAATAAGCATTAGGGTCATAGCTAGCGGTTCTATTCTATGGTCGAGGTTTTGGAAATGGTCCAATTAGCATAATCAGTCCTTGACCATGCAAACGGTCAAAAGCAGCATCATAAGTCATTCCCAAAGGCGTGTAAACCCTCCTTTACCTTTGGAATCTTTGAGGAGGAGTATTAAGGGCTAGCACATCATTGATATTGATATTGTTTGTAGCATTATTAGGCTTAGAAGACGAAGAAGAAGGAGTGTCGTTCTTCTTGTTTTTCCAAGTGTTCTTATTATTGTTGCTACCAGCAGTCTTCATTAGTTCGTCCTCAATATTGATTCCAATATCGTATACAGCTTCAAAGGTACTCAGAGGCAGAAACTTCAAGTGTTGCTTGTACTTATGAGTCATACTGGCAATGACCAAACGAACCATCTCTTTTTCCTTGGGGGGATCCACCAAGAGTGCGGTTGTTTCCCTCCACCTGCTTAAGTAAGTGGTGAAGCCTTCATTCTCTTTCTGTTTGAGAATGGAGAGTTCACGTTCAGAAGTCTTGGCCTGAATGTTACACTTGTAACGATTCATAAAGCTTTCAGCAATATCCTCCCAGGTCGCCACATGTTTGGATTCCAATGAGTAGAACCACTGTTGACAGGCATGCTCCAAGGAAAGAGGAAACATTGTAGGGAAGAGTGTCACATCTACTCCCTTAAGAGACATGGTTGTAGAAAAAGCCTTCAAATGGAAAATCGGATTATCAGTAGGTTTGAACTTCGAAATGTCAGCAGTGGAAAACTTCTCAGGAAGCTTGTCCTGTATGAACGAAGAGGTGACAGGTTATTCCACATAAGTGAATTCTTCAGAAATCTTACTCATCTGTTCCTTAATGTTATCCATTGCAGCGACAGTGACATTGTTTTGATTGTCTTGCTCTACCGTGTTGACTCTAGTGGTGAGTGTTTGCATCATGTTAGACAACATTTCAATTGTCTTGTTGATGTTTTCGATATCTTCCTTAGTAGCCATTGGTTAAAAGTAGACTAGAGATGGATCTTGTGGAGATGATTGTGGTGGTTTCCTTGTACGCCTCTTTGGTATAAGAGGTTGTTGAGGTATTGACTCGAACCGTAACAATCTACCCCTGCTTCTTGACCAAGTGCTGTGACATCGAAAAAAACACACCTTTAATGACCAAACTTAACCTTAACCCATCCGGAAAAATAAAAAAAAATTGAATTTTAAAAAAATCTATAACTTTGAAATTCTATTTATTTATTTTTTTTTTTAAAAAAAATGGGAGGATACTATCCGACTTACTACGAAAAAAATGACACAAAAAAAAGACTACTCTAAAATACGGTCAAAAAGTGGTGCACGACTAACGAAAAAAGTGTGTGAACACAACATGTGATTGATTAAATGAGGTTATAAACGCGTGTTATGACCGTACAACTAGATATGACACCAAACTGGACACATACGTACGCACAAAAATTGAAAAAAGACTGACGGGACAATTTTTCCTGGGCACCGTGTCACGGGATACTTTTCCTGGGCACCTTGTCACGGTGCTGACTGTCGTGACACGGTGAAATCTACCGTCAGACGGTAGAAAGCGCCGTGTCACGGCACTGTTCACCGTGGCGCGGCAGGACTTGTCGTGACACGGTGCGCAGTTCCATGTCTTTTTCGTGATTTTTCAAGATTTTAGTCGATTTTTGGACCGTACTAATTACTATGTGGAAATAAAAACCCTCGGTCATGGGTTAAACAAAAAGAGTAAACACATGAAGGTTAGCACCAAACAACCATGTAGCATTTAGTCACGATGATGTAAAAAAAAAGTTTGCAACCTAGAGTCAAGATCTATGTTCTACTATTCAAGTTTTAGGTGTCAAAAGGGTGCCATGGTTAAGATTTTGGACGCGTTAGCAAGGCAGCCTCCCTTGAGGGTGTATGCCAATGGGCGGCTCCGCGAGTTCGTGATGAAATCGAACTCGACTCCATGGTTTGGGTGGATAAAATAACTCGGATGAACCCTTATTATCATGAGCGTTTTTGGGTTGATAGAGCTTAAATCCCCCGGGGCTAAGACGTATGTAGAACACACACGTTTTTTCAGAAAAATCGAAGGAAGTTGACTGTGAGAAGATAAAATAAGCTACCGGACTGATTTTAGAACTGTCGTGACACGGCAGAAATTCCCGTGCCACGGTACTGCACACTGTCAGACGGTGCACTACACCGTGACACGGCAGTTAGAAAATCTAACTGGTGCCCAGTTTTCCTTCGTACGCAATCAAGCTATACAATTTCTCCTACGAGACAGACCTAAATGCGACATTAAAACGTCTATGCTTATGTAAAAATGCCAAATTAATCACAAGAATATTTTTCAAGAATCTTTCAAGTCTCATCCACTCATCTTAATTAAATACCGATCACTCAAATTGATAAATAACCAAGAATCCTCCCTAGTGGAGTCGCCAAATTGTAGGCGTTGCTCGAAGTGCGCCTACGTTAAAAGCATGTTGTGAATATGCTTGGCACTCATAGGAAGTGGGAATTGACATATACGATTAGGGACAAGGAAAGTAGGGAGCCGCCAACAATTTTTTAAGAAACTTGTAAACCGTTCACGGATCATAAAAGACAACCACGATTAAGGGACAACGATAGGAAACAACGATTGACCTGTGAAGGAACATAATTCCATATGGTTCAGAACCACGAAAGGAGGATCGGGGATGATGGTACGAAGTGAGTCATGGAGTCACATTCGCCCGTATTGGCCTCTACTTGATTCTTATAGTGAAAAGTGATTCCTACGATCTCAAAGGCATACAAATAAAATATTCAATTCGCTCCAAACTATTATTAACCTAAATTGGTTGTATATTAATGAAACACATAATTCTACAATATTTGTGATCACTTGAATTAAACAACAAGATTAAAAAGGAACCTAAACCGGTCATCCAAATTATCTTTTTAGGCATGATTTTGAATTACGAATTCCCTTTAAACATGCAATATAGTGATTAATAAATAATAATAAAATAAGCATTAATATTGGAAGCAATTTAACCATAATTCTAATAATACAAAATCGTTAGAAAAAATAATAGAAATAAAAGGAACATAATTCTTACATTGATTCTGTTTGTTTGCAACTACAAAATAATAAACGAGTTAGTAACTTCAAAGAAATAATAATAAAACAATAATTAAATTAAATTAAATTAAATAGAATTGATTTGGGGCCAAACCCTCAAACAGTTCTACCTTTCACGCCTTGGCTTAAGGACAGAACCACAAGTAAAGTACGGACTCCTTGGAGTGCTTGAAGAAGGAATTTAAAAGAAAAAGGGTAGGGTAGTGTTTAGGCTAGAGCATAGAAGAGAGAAAAAAAATAGAGAATTAATTCTTGCCCCGTACATCAGAAATGAGGATGTATTTTTAGAAAAAATGTGTTGATGGAACACACGGAACCCTTAAATGATAAAAACCCTGAAAAAGTATCCCGCAACATGGAAAAGTGTACTGTGACACGGGAAATACCACCGTCAGACGGAAAATATTCCCGTGACACGGTACAAATTTGTGACGCGGGAAATATTTAGTGAACGGGAGGAGAAAACGCGATAAGGGTTTACGCGGAAAGGACACGGAAATATCCATGTCACATCAAATGTACTGAGTCATGGGAAACCCTACCGTTAGACGGGAAAGATTCCCATGCCACGGTGGACTGTTATCGTGACGCGCGAGATTTTTGTCCGTTTTTCCGTCTAAATTCATTTTAAACCCTAATTTTGTTCAGCATTTTAAATGCCGATTGATAATTTTGGGCCATTTTCTGATTTTATTATTATTTGGGCTAAAATAAATAAAAAGTTCGGGACAAAAAAAATAATAAAACAGTAAAATAAAAAAAAAGGTTTGGGCCAAAATTAAATAATAAATTCGGGCTGAAATTAAAATTATGCTTTGACCAAACATCAAGACTAATTTATGGACTATTCAAAAATACAAATTTAATTAAATACGATTTTTTAAGCACTCTCGGAATTAAATAATGAACCCGACCAATAGTGGCGGTAAAAGATTTTTCATCATCGGGTTTGGTTTTGGGGAGACATTTTTAAGTGTCTACAACCGTGTTATTCAGTAAAGTGCGTAACACTTAGAATCTTTTAATTAAATGCTAAAAAAAATTATTTATTTAATGAATGAACGAGTTTATACGGATTTCTTATGTAATATTTTTTTAAGTCGATCAATGTTTATAAGTTGGCGAATTTCATCACCTCCAATATTTATTAATCTGACAGCTCTTCTTGATAGAATTTCAATTACGCTGTGGGGCTCTATCAAATTAGGTTTGAATTTCCCTCTTGGATAGGTTGGTGGGCCTCTAACCTCTTTTATTACAAAGTCACCTTCTTTGATATATCTAGGTCATACCCTTTTGTTAAAATGACGTGCAATGCGTCATTGGCAAACTTGTACATGATGCAAAGCTCTTAATCGTCGTTCGTCAAGGAATAACGGCTCTTCATTCCTCGCTCTTACCCATTCAACTGCCGGTAGCTTGACAAGGGAATAAACGCGTCGTCAATTGTCTATCCCTAGATCAAATACAATTTATACAACCTAAGCAAACCTTATACGAGTATAAGGCAAGCATAGGGGTCGAACCACAGAGAACGAATTAACACCACCAAATGTTATCGACAATTAAGCTAGTCCAGAATAAGAGATAAATAAACTAAAGTCTAAAGATGCTAAAACAAGAAATAAAACATTAAGGGAAATAGTTTAGGTTTAGCATTCACTTGAACATAAACAAAGGCATAGAAATTGAATTAATTATGAACTAAACATGCTCGAATATCGAAGTAAAGGATCCAATCTAGCCGCCTTCCGGGGTCAATTGGCTTCTCCTAACATAGCCTCTATGTTTCCACATTAGAACCATACATTAGGAGGTACTATTAAATAACAATCGATAGTAATGAACCTTAACTAAGTCAACTTCCGTTCCTTGTTAGCAAAGATTCCTTTTTAATCAACCAACATTGTGCACTTGCAAGAAGATTAAAGAATATCAAGCATATAAAGACTTTAATCACAAATAAATCAATTCTAAACCCTAGAACATGCTCAAGGTCCAACTACACCACAACCAGCCCCTTAATGGGGGAATTACTCACTAATCATGCTAATAACAAGATTAATTAACAAATAATCAAGAACAAACATGATTAATAAGCAATACCAACAACAAAAATAATAATCAAAAGAAAGCAATAAAAATAGAGGAGAGAGAGTTAGAGATTCTCATTGATTGAATGTGAAAATCTACAAGCAAGATGATCAATCTTCCTCTTCAATATCCAAGCTCAAAAATGGTGAAACCCTTACTTTCTCTCTCTAAACTACTCTAATCCTAACCTAAACCTAGAGAGAGAAGCTCTCCTAAAAACTAATTAGAGAGTTGAATAATTGGTAAAGTGTTCTCTCCTCCTTTAATTACCCCAAAATTGGGTATTTATATTAAGCTAGGAAAATAGAAAAATAAAAGAAGGAAAAAAATAATAAAGAAAAGGAAATAAAAAGAATTAAGAAAAGGGAAAATAAAATAAAACTAAAGAAATAATATTAAAAAGAAAAATAAAATAGGAAAAATGAAATCCAAAATCCCACAAAACCTCAGACCCCTTTTCCCCCCTTCTTTGAAATTTGGCTGCTCTTAAAATGGGATTCCATCCCCTACTTCATACCCATCAAAATCCATCACCAAGCTTCATCAAAGAATCACCACCGTTCATCCTCAACGGCTACAATCGATCATCAAATCAAGGCTATACGATCTTCATTAAAAACCATGTGTGAAGCTCGTGGAGTGGTTTGGTCGAACCATGGGTTGGTGTGGCCAAACTACGCGGTTAGTTCGGCTGAACCATGGGAGTGTTTGACCACACCTCTTTAATTTACAGAACTTCGAATGTTTCTGACTCGTACTTTAACCGAACTCTTATTGGTTTGCCCGAACTCGATTGATTTGCCCTTTGCTCTGATTTTTGCCGTTGCTTATGCGAATTGGGGTGAGTAATTGCAGTGGAATGGTGGCAGCAGAGGGTTCTGGCCGTCGGGTGCGTGAATTGGTGGGTGATAGTGGTTGGAATTGCACGTCAGATGTGGTGAAGGGCTGCTGTTTTGGTGGCGTTGCTGCGCGAAGGGTGGATAGAGGAGGTTAATTGGTGGTTGCGTGAGGGAGCAGGGGAAAGATTGTTGGCTGTTACGGGGTGTTGGTTGATTGTTGCGATGGTGAAGTTGCGTCGGAGCTAGAGTGGCTGCAGGTTGGTGGTTGATTGTGGGTGAAGGAGAATTGGAGGGCTGATAGTGGCTGCTCTATTGAGTGAGGGGGACTGATGGAGTCGGGGAATGGTGTTAAGGGTGACTGAAGATGGAGATGCTGCTAATTTTTGTGGTTAAAGGTAAGGAGAAATGTGGGTGTAGGATATGGGCCAGCATCAAGTAGTAGTTTGGGGCAGCAGCCATGATGCTTGGCTTGGACACATTTGACTCAAACCCGAAATTTCGAACTTGATTTTAACATGGAAATTGAGCGTCAACCCGAACACACCTTCAACCAAAAACCAAACACGAGAGGATTATCAAAAGATAAAATAAAATAAAATAAAGTTAGATAAATAGAGTAAAATAAAATACTAAAACTAAAGAAATAATAAAATTAAATCAAATAACATAAATTAAAGAAAACAAACTAGAAAATAAAAGAAAATAAATAAAAAGAGAGAAACTAGACATTATAAACTAAAAATACGAAAATAAACTAGAAACCAATTAATAAAAAAATTAAAATAAAACATACTAAAACTAAGAAATAAACTTGAAACTTTATTAAAAAGAAAACAAGATAATAAAAGGGAAAATAAGGGAAAATAAACACAGAATTAACTCTAAAACTACTCCTTATGAGTGACATTTATGTCACTCATCATAGCTTTCTATCGAGTACGATGCGTAGGGAAGGTATTTCCAATTCGGCTGGTTGAACTACGTCCATTCCAAAAACTAAGAATTATGGAGTTACTCCTATTAATGTTCGTATGGACGTTCTATAACCCCATAGAGCGAAGTGTAGTTTATTCGACCAGTCTTTATAATTTTCTGTCATTTTCTTAATGATGACTATTATATTTTTATTTGTCGATTCTATGGCTCCATTCGTTTGAGGTCGATATGGGGATGAATGATGGTGTTTTACTTTATAACGAGGTAAGAGGGTCTCAACTTGAGCTTTGAATTGAGATCCCTAATCACTAATTTGTTCGTGTGGAACTCCATTTCTACAAAATATGTTTCTTTTGAGAAACTTTGCGACATGTTTAGAAGTGATGTTCACGTAATAAGAAGCGACCTCAATCCACTTAGTAAAGTAATCAATGGCTACTAATACGTACTCGTGCCCTCCTGCTCCTATTGGAGATATTTTTCTAACTATGTTAATTTCCCAAGTCAAAAAAGGCCAAAGGGAAGTGAGATTATACAGTTCGGATGGTGGAAGGTGTTGTAAGTTAGCAAACATTTGACATTCTGTACATTTTTTAACATATTGTATGCAATCATGTTTCATAGTGGACCAATAGTACCCCTGTCGTGAAATTATTTTAGCAAGCATTTTACCATTCATGTGAGGACCACAAAAGCCTTTGTGAGTATTCTCCATAAGGCGTGTGGATTCAGGTTGGTCTATACACAATAAGCTTTGACCGTTGGGCCTTTTTTTGCATAATTGAACATTTAATAACCATATCGGGCTGCAAGTGTTCTTAGGGCTCGTTGGTCTTTTGATGAAGTATTTTTAGGATATGTGCCATGGGTAATATATTGGAGGATATGATCATACCAAGGATTGTCTCCTTCAATGTCATTTATTTCCACTATTGCGTTGAAATATGTTGGTTTTCTCTTCTATCAACGAATAATGGAATCATATTGAAATAATTTGGAATGTTAATCATTGAGGCCAATTGTGCTAGCACATCAGTAAATTGATTATCATCCCTTGGGAGGTATTTGAAATCAATATGTTCAAAATGCTCGATGAGTTGCTCTAGATGTGCTTGGTATAATATCATTGTGGAGTTCTTTATTTGCCTTTTTTTTAGTGTATGAGTTATAATCAAACTAGAATCTCCATACACCTCTAATTTTTGCACACCTATGCTAGCTGCTGCTTCTAATCCAATGATGCACGCTTCACATTCCGCGACATTTTTAGTAACCTCAAAGTCTAGTTTGACAGAGATTGAAGTATGTGCTCCCTCTATACTTATGAGTAACACTCCCACACCACATTCTTATTGATTGGATGCACCGTCAAAGTACATTATCCATTTGTCATCTTACGTCATGAGAATCTCTTCATCTGGAGATGATTGGTTTCTACACGACTTATTTGAATACGATGTTGGGCCAGAAAATCGAAAATTACTTTTCCTTTTATTTATTTTTCAGGAATATATTTTAATTTAAATTCGGCCAACATCACCAACCACTTGGATAATCTTCCTTGTCTAGGTGGTTGTTCAGACAAATACTTTATCGGAGTTTGTTGAGAAAACAAATGAATTGTGTGTGGTAACATATAATGTCGTAGTTTTTTAGTTTCCCACACTAAGAGCCTGTTCTCTTCCGTTGAAATTCAGTTCATTTCAGTTCAGCTATTAATTTATGTCTAATGATATTGCTAATGATATAACGCCAAATTTCATTCTTTTATGCTCTTATTACAACGAAAACACCACCACCACCACCACCACCAACAACAACAACAACAACAACAATATTAATAATAATAATCAATAAGTAATACATAATAATAATAATAATAATAATAGTAATAATAATAATAATAATAATAATAATAATAATAATAATAATCAATAAGTAATAAATAATAATAATAATAATCAATAAATAATAATAATAATAATAATAATAATAATAATAATAATAATAATAATAATAATAATAAGAATAATAATAATAATAATAATAATAATAATAATAATAAAAATAATAATAACAACATTAAAGAGAGTGGGTTAGGGTGTTGGATTGTTGGGCCGTTGCCTCTGTTAGCTTTTCGTGTTTTTTTTTTAAATATTTTTTTTTAAAATTTTTTTTAAAATTTAGTTTAAATGGGTTAGATACATGTAAGTGTTTTGTGTTCTTTTGTCATAATACTATTTTATTTTTAAATTAAATAGTATATGTGTTTAAAATGTTTAGAAGTTTCAAGTTTTTAATATATTTTCCATAAATTTTATAATTATATAGTATATTTTTCGTAAATACTTTAATATGTACATTTGTATATACACATATGTATAGTAATAAATAATCAATAAATCACTAGTAGAAAAAACGCATTAGGCAGCGGTTCAAACCCGGTCTAAGGCACCGGTTTGAACCGCTGCCTATTTGAGGGGTGCCAAAAACCCCATATTTGGCACCGGTTCAAAACCGGTGCCATAGGGATTATTAGGCACCGGTTAACCGGTGCCATAGGGTGGAATAGGCACCGGTTAACCGGTGCCTAATACTGCTCTCCCGCCATTTTTTTTGGGTGGTGGATAGTTTAGCGACCGGTTCCTGCCTAACCGGTGCCTTTTGTATATATATTTTTTTTTTCGTTTTTTTTTTCCATCGTGCAATAATATTTTTTACAAAAAACCTGCAATAATAATACCCTGTAATTCCAGCAATTATATTAAATATAATAATTAATAATTTTATTATTATAATAACTAATAATAATATTATTAATTATTATATACAAAAATAATATTAGATAAATACAAGAATTCAATTATATATATATATAGATATAAATATTCCCAAACGAAATACAAAAAAAAAAAAAGTTGCTTACATATATACAAATAATAGTAAGTACACATATATAATGAATAATAAGTTATATATAGTTCAAAAGTTAACATAAATAATTTACAATTACAATGCATGCCATTTACATGTTGAAGGTGATGAAAGACGCCAACATGTCACGAACTTCATTAAGCTCCTTGATTGTCAACGGACCATCCTTTTGGACCTTGCAAAACTTGAAATACAAAAACATTATTTTAAAAATAATTAATTAGGCAAAAAATATGTATTTAATCAAATATTACCTATACGACTTCTATATAGCCCATTTTCTACATTACTTATCAAATGAACTATTTCTTTCTCATAACATGTCAATGTTGGGTATTTGTATGTGTGTAAGCCCTAAAATTGTATAAGAGAGCATTTTATTAAGGTTTATGACGGTTTTTAACCAAAACGGCCCGAATATGGCCTATATGACCTTACTTTGCCCATTTCCTACATTTCTTATTAAATGAACTTTATTTATCTCATAACATGTCAATATTATCTAGTTATAGGTGTATAAGGAAAGAAATCACATCAAAAGAGCATATTAACACAAAATGGCCCTAATATGGCCCATATGACTTCTATTCAACCCATTTTCTACCTTTCTTGTGAAATAGCCTTTTTGTTTCTCATAACATGTCATTGTTGGATAATATTAGGTGTCTAAGGCTAGAAATCACATCAATATAGCATTTCAAGAAATTTTAGGACTTACCTCATCAAGCTGTTGAGTGTCCGTACAATTAGTCACAATGTCAAGCATGAATCTCATCACATACAAAGCACAATCAAGTCCATTCTCTTGTTGTGCGCACTAGCATATGACAAACAAATCACATCAGTGAAACATGCAAAGGAAATGAGCAAATATTTACTACCATAGATTTTCAAGACAATCACAATAATATCATGTAAATTACCAACGGTGTCTTCCATGTTGGACCCTTTGGAGCACGACAATGTAGCTTCTTCATAACACTGTAGTATAAAAAATACAATCAAATTTGATTAGTCGTATGATTACTAAATTAGTTATTATTAGCAATAATCATCACTATAGGTTGCTATATATATTTACTTTTGCAATATAGACTTCACGAGCCACTTCTCCGATGATCGAGCTGAATCAAGGTGATAAATTGTGTTAGTGGAATTACAAATCACCATGAGGCTCTAATGCTCCCTACATAAGTTCACAATAGACAAGGTAATTAATATTTAGGAGTCAAAATATAATGAGGCCAAATCGATTGAATTTGACATGGTTAGTCATACTCTCTATAACATGGGGCGAATATGAACTTGTCTCCCGCACGCGTTGATTCCCTTATACTCTGTTCAACATAGTACAACACGTCATGGGGTTGCCTATGATTTTAGTAGTGGATAACTGCTCGGGGCATAACCACCCAACTTTACACGGAGAATCAGTGTCAGTTAAGTGCTCCTGTAGTGCTCTGCGTGCATGAACATTGATTAATTTATCAGATGTAGGATAATCACCATCAATTTGAATAACTTGAAAAAAGTATGAACTTTATGTAGGCATTGAAGTTACCTCATGAATGTTTGAATGAGGGAAATGTTAAGCTTTGCACCACGTAGAAATTCCTTCACATCTTCTTTGCTGATCCATGCAATTGCATCCTCATCATAGTGGAACATTGCCTTAGGAAGTGCAACTTCCATGGGATCGACCAAATGACAAGCACGATTGTGAAGAAAGGTCATGTCAGTAGAGAGCGATTGAAGAACAATGTCTTTAACAATTGGAGTAGGTGGCATGGGTGAACCTTTCGAAGAGTGCAACTTCGACGCTTGTTCACTCTTGGACTGTTGTTCACTAAGCTTCTTCTTAGGTTGATCAATTCTTTTAGGCATCTCCACCCTCTTTCTCTTTGAAGTTTTGCTTCCATTGGAAATCTGAAATAGTTTGGGAAATAATAAGTTTCAACTCACAATCACTTATAATAGGCACTTGGTGATTTTTATGTAATTTGAAATGACAAACACTTATAAATATGTGATTATGACTTCATTACCAAATTCCTCAAACTTCAAATCAATGTTCTTCCACTGTGGAGAGTCAGCTGGATGCTTCAGCATTCTGTTTTTCTTTCTTCCCTCTGCATTCCACCTCAAGTTTTTAGCGTCTTTTGGTATTGAGAACAGACGCTTAAACCTTGGAATAATGGGAACTTACCACAACACCTTAGCAGGAGGTCCCTCCGTGCCAGGATTGCAACTCATGCGCTTGTACCGCGACCACTTGCATCGTGGACACTCCTGCAGTTTTTCATACTCATTTCGATACAAAATACAATCATTAGGACATGCATGTATCTTCTTATACTCCAAACCAATGGGACACATGAGCTTCTTTGCATAATAATAAGACTTAGGAATTTCATTCCCATCAGGCAACATATCACTTAATGCGGTCAACAAAGAAGTAAAACTGATGTCCGTCCACCCATGCTTCGACTTAATGTTGAAAAGTGTTAGCACGGCCGATAGTTTGGAGTATTTTTTGCACCCGGGATACAAAGGCTTTTTGGAAGCCTCCGATAATAATTCAAACACTTCACCTTCAACACCTTGCAACATCTCATCCACTTGTTCATTCTCGACCTCATCCTCCTGATCTTCATCGGCTCCATCCTCACCATTATCAACAATATACTCATCATTCTCGTATTCCTCGTCCACATGAATCTCAGTGCTTCTAACACGCACATCATTCCGATCAAGATCCCCACTGTACTCTCCACTTTCTCCGTGCCAAATCCACACATGGTAAAATTGCCTAAACCCACGACATAATACATGATCTCTAATGATTTCAACACTATCGACCACATTCACACAATTACAATCAACACAAGGACAATAAAGGCCTTTGCCTCCCAGTGTGCGTTGATAAGCTAAAGCCCTCTCGCAAAACTCTTGAACCCCATTCCAAAATTCCAATGTATCGCATCTACCATACATCCAACCACGATCCTTCTCCATTTAGTAAATTGTCTCTAAACATATATATAGCACCATATAATTATAATGTGTAAGTGCTACATATTTTATGTAAATCAAATTCAAGTACAAAACGTGAATATGCCATTCATATAGTGAAAAAATGCATGTTTCCAAAGGGTCCTTATCACTCCAACCTAATCCATTCTTGAATGTCTACTCTCACTAGTGAATGTATGTCAACTTTCCAATTTTAAGGAAAATCCGGCAGCATTTCCCCCTAGTTCTCCAAGTACACGATGTAGATAATTAATTACCCATATATGTACCCAGAGAACATAGTGAGGAAATGGTAAGCCGAGATGTTCCTTAAAATCGAAAAGAAAACATACATTCACCACCTAAGTGAGAGTACACATTCAAGAACAGTCCCAACCGGGGACTATTCAAGACTTTCTCCTAATGAGAAAGCCTTGAACGGGTATCTAGGCATATGATGATGCAATTCAAGTATTCTATATATTGTTGTATTTATTTGCAATTAAACAATACACAAGTTGCAATTTCATGAATAAACTTTTATTAAATGGATGAATAGAAAGAAATATAGCTAAGTAAAGTTTAGTAGTCATACCAATATAGCAAATACCCACTTGAGCTCAATATATATGTACGTAGTCCTCAAGCTAATTAAACTCTTGCTTCAATTCACATATGAATCTATATATTAAAAAAAACAAAAATTAGCAACGTCACTAATTCTCTAATATATTCACAAATCTCTAATGTATTCACAATTCTCTAATTTATTCACAACTAATTAAGTGGCAATATCACTATTTCTCTAATTTATGCACAATTCTCTAATTTAATCACAATTCTCTAAATTATTCACAAATCTATAATGTAATCACAATTCTCTAATTTATTCACAATTTTCTAATTTATTCACAAATAATTAGAAGCAAGGTCACTAATATACACATTAAAACATACAAAAACCAAACTCCGCAAAACAAGGCATCATAAACAAATTTCACAGCCAGCAACAGCTTGGAAATAATACTCAATCAACCTATGAAGAACAAACATACAATTAATTTGCATAATAACCCCAACATCTCACAAATCACAATAATTCAGATGAATAGCAGAACATACTGCCATTGTAATTAGCAGATATTTTAATCAACAATAAAGTCAATCAGAATCATAAAACCCAATAATGTAGCACAATTTTAATCTTACCCTAAATTAGTTGGAGGTGGAAGAAGCTAAGGGGATGAGAGAATGAGGAAGACCCTCGCCGGTGGAGGTCGACAGAAGGTGGTGCGCACTAGCGGAGGCAGCGCAGAGGTGGAGGCGGTGCGCGCTGGTGGAGGTGGAGGCAGTGCGCGCTGGTGGAGGTGGAGGCGGTGCGCGCTGCTGTTGTTAATTGTTTCGAACAGAGAAGGGCGGTGGAGGTCGGCCGTGAAAGACAGAGAAGGGCAGGGCAAGGAGAATTAACGGCGGTGGTTTTCGACTACTCTATGGCCGGTGAAGGGGAGGCACTTCAAATACTCTGAAAGAGAACGAAAGAAGGGATGAACGAATGAAGGAAAGGAAAGAGAAAGAGAGGAAGAAAAGAGAAAGGCGCGGTTTTTTTTTTTTTGAATTTGGCACCGGTTTGAATGGCACCGGTTCAGCCTGAACCGGTGCCTTTTCTCTTTTGGTACAATCCCACCCATTTCTAGACCGATTTTGGGCACCGGTTTAGCCTGAACCGGTGCCATATGGGGGGTGCCTAATGCTTTTTTTCTACTAGTGAATAATCAAAGATCACTAATCCATAGTTAAAAATCACTAATTAATAAGTTCAGTTCAGTTCAGTTTAGTTCAGTTAAGTTCAGTTAAGTTCAGTTCAGTTCAGCTAAAATCAGTCAATCAGAATAGGCCCTAAGGCTAAACTTGTTTTTTTCCAAATTGCTATATTTTGTTTCATATTGAATGAATTTTTTAGTTATGTAGTATATTGCATGCTCGACTTTATCAACCTCTTGTGCTAGCATGGCACCTGTAGCTGTGTCTGTAACGGTGATGTATAGCATAAGAGGTAGTTTGGGTACTGGTGGTGCTAAAATTAGTGGATTTTTGAGATAACCTTTGATTTTCACAAAGGCCCTTTAGCATTGATCATCCCATTCATGTTTTTCTTCTTTTTTCAATTTTTTGAATATTGGCTCACAAGTCATAGTCAATTTGTTGATAAACCGACTAATGTATTGTAGTTTTTTTAAAAAAAAACCCTAATTTTTTTTTTTTTTTTTTAATATGGAGACATATCAACGATTGCTTTTATTTTAGAGGGATCGATCTCAATACCACGTGTGTTTACTACATATCCTAGTAACTTACTAGAAGTTACTCCGAAAGCGCATTTTTGTGGATTCAATTGCATTTTATATTCTTTTATGCGAGTGAAAAATATGCGTAAAATTTTCATGTGTCCCATTCTATCTTCGGAATTTATAATCATATCATCCATATACACTTTTATTTCTTTATGCACAATATCATGCAAGAGAGTTGTAGCCGTTCTTTGGTACGTAGCTCCTGCATTATTTAGACCAAATGGCATGACTGTGTAGCAATGTGTACCCCAAGGGGTGATAAAGCATGTCTTTTATTCATCTTCTTTTGCCATTAGGATTTGGTTGTAACCTGCGTATCCATCCATAAAATATAGCATCACATGTTCAGCTGTATTATCTACCAGTATATCAATGTGAGGTAAAGGAAAATCGTCTTTAGGGCTAGCCTTATTATGGTCCCTAAAGTCGACGGCAAACTCGTCTATCCTTTTTAGGGTCTGGGACGATGTTCGCTACCCACTTTGGGTAACTACATACGCGAATGAAAACTGCGTCTAATTGCTTTTTTGCTTCTTCTTTAATTTTAAAAGCGACA
Source organism: Chenopodium formosanum (assembly GCA_024500155.1). Lineage (NCBI taxonomy): Eukaryota > Viridiplantae > Streptophyta > Magnoliopsida > Caryophyllales > Amaranthaceae > Chenopodium > Chenopodium formosanum. The sequence goes on from CM044880.1 coordinate 25,868,804, forward strand.
TCAGGTTTCATTCGTTGAAGTTTTTGTTTTACTGGTTTAGAGGTAGGGTTCAAGGGAATGGTATGTTCTGCAAATTCCCTATCTATTCAAGGCATATCCTTGTATGACAAAGAAAACACGTCTTTGAATTCTTTGAGCGTTGATATAAGAATTGATCGCTCTTTTGAATTTAAAGTTAAGCCAATTTTGAATTCTCTTTTGTTTTCATTAGTCCCTTTGTTGACTGTTTCAGTTACTTCGATTATAGGGTTCTTTTGTTCTCGTTCATTCATTAGTTCAACCTATTTATTAATATTATCATCTTCATCAGATTGATTGTTATAGCATTCAAAAAATTTAAAAGAGAGTACATCAAGGGAAGAATCCTTTTTGGATCTTCGTCTTTAGAACTAGAAAATAAAGACTCGGTAATAGCCACAAGGCTCAAATTTTCAACTTCCTTAAAGTCAAATCTAAACTCATCATCCGATTATTTGAACATCTTCCCTTCCCCTGTGATGATCTCCAGCTTATCACCTTTAAGATTAGTCCACATGAAAGATTTCCTCTATCCATGCTTGAAGGTTTCATTAGAAAGGGTAATCAACGAGGTTGGGTCAAAAGCTTCATCTTGGATGGCATTTTGATTAGTCATGGTAGAAACATGGTTTTTCTCTAATCCAAATAACAAATTGAATGCTTGCCTATCATAGCACCTTGGGGTCGGGTGTTTTGATTCAACGATTTCGAGATCGTCATTCAAGAAGTAGCAATCATCTCAAATCCAGGCTTCTTGATTCCTCCCGGAACTAATGATTCTGGAAAGTCATAGCAGAGTAATCTTCTCCCTCCCTAATGAATTCTCCTTTAAGGGTTTGTTGGTAAGATGGGAGCAAAGTGATTATCCCCTTTTTATTGTTGCCTCTACGTGCTTTGTTTTTAGTATCGTGAGACAGTAGTTCTTCCTTGGTTAGTTTGTATCCCAATCCAAAAGATAGACTTTTCTTTGGGATAGGAAGTTGTAGACATCTAAAAATGTCTCCCCAAAACCAAACCCGATGATGAACAACCTTTCACCGCCACTATTGGTAGTATTTAATCCCGAAAGTGCTTAAAAATCATATTTAATTAAATTAAATTTTTGAATGGTCCATGGATCAGTCTTGATGTTTAGTCAAAGCATAGTTCTATTTTAATTTCAGCCTAAACCTTTTTATTATATATTTTGGCCCAAACTTTTTATTTATTTTATTTACACATAAAAATGTTGAACGAAATTAAGATTTAAAATGAATTTAGACTGAAAAATGGACTGCAGGCTCCCACGTCATGGTAGTAGTCCACCATATCACGGGTATGTTTTTCGTCTGACGGTGGGAATTCCCTTGACACGGTGCCCCTACTGTGACACTGAGCAATTCCGTGTCCTTTCCGCGTAAACCCTTCAAGCTTTTTATTCCCAGTATTCTAAATATTGCCCGCGTCACACAGTTATCCACCGTGTCACGAGAACTTGTCACGTCTGACGGTTGGTTTCCCCATGTCACAGTGCCCTCTACCGTGCCGCGGTGCAAGTTTTTAGGGTTTTTAGGGTTCCGCGTGTTCCCTTAGCACATTTTTTCTATAAATACCCCCTCATTTCTGATGTACGGGGCATCAATTAATTATCTATTTTTCTCTCCTCTATGTTCTAGCCTGAACACTAGCCTACCCTTCTTCTTTCAAAATTCCTTCTTCAAGCACTCCAAGGAGTCCATACTTTACTCGTGGTTCTGTCCTTAAGCCAAGGTGTGAAAGGTAGAACTATTTGAGGGTTTGGCCCCAAATAAACTCTATTTAATTTAATTTCATTATGGTTTTATTAATATATCCTTGAAGTTACTAACTCGTTTATTAGTTTATAGTTGAAAGAAAACAGAATCAAAGTAAGAATTATTTTTCTTTTATTTCTATTATTTATCTAACGATTTTATATTGTTGGATTTATTGTTAAATTGCTTCCAATATTATCGTTTATTCTATTATATTTATTATGATCACTATATTGCATGTTTGAATGGAATATGTAATTGAAAATCACGCCTAATAAGATAATTTGACAACCGGTTTAGGTTCCATTTTAATCTTGTTGTATAATCGAAGTAATCACAAATATTTTAGAATTATGTGTTGCATTAATATTAAACCAATTTTGCATAATAATATATTGGAGCAAATGGAATCTTTGTTTTTATGCCTTTGAGATCGCAGGAATCACTTTCACAATAAGAATCGAGTAGAGGCCAATACAGGTAAATGTAACTCCATGACTTACTTCGTACCATCATCCCCGATCCTCCTTTCGTGGTTCCGAACCTTATGGAGTTAGTAATCTCATGGATTATGAATGGGGTATAACCTTCATAGGTCAATCGTTATTGCATATCTGTCCCTTAATCGCGGCTGTCTTTTATAATCCGTGAACGGTTTACGAGTTCCCTTAAAACTTGTTGGGGGCTCCCTACTTTGCTTTGTCCCTAATCATAATGTCAATTCCCACTTCCTATGAGTAACAAGCATATTCACACATGCTTTAGCGTAGGCGCACTTCGAGCAACGCCAACAATTTGGCAACTCCACTAGGGAGGATTCTTGGTTATTTATCGATTTGAGTGATCGGTATTTAATTAAGATGAGTGGATGAGACTTTAAAGATTCTTGAAAATGTTCATGTGATTAATTTGGCATGTTTGCATAAGCATAGATGTTTTAACGTCGCATTTAGGTATGTCCTGCAGGAAAAATTGAATAACTTGATTGCGTACGAAGGAAAACAGGGCACCATTCAGATTTTCTGACTGCCGTGCCACATCATAATCTGCTGTGTCACGGTGTAGTACACCGTCTGACGGTGTGCAGCACCGTGGTACGGTGATATTTTCCATGTCACGGCGGTCCTAAAATCAGTCCAGTTGCTTGTTTTCTCTTCTCACAGTCAACTTCCTTCGATTTTTCTGAAAAAACGTGTGTGTTCTACATGTGTCTTAGCCCCGGGGGATTTAAGCTCTATCAACCCAAAAATGCTCATGGCAATAAGGGTTCATCCGAGTTATTAAATCCACCCAAAACATGGAGTCGAGTTCGATTTCATCACAAACTCGTAGACTCGCCCGTTGGCATACACCCTCAAGGTAGGCTGCCTTGCCAACGCGTCCAAACTCTTAACAATGGTACCCTTTTGACACCTAAAGCTTGACCAATAGTTGAACATAGATCTTGACCTTAGGTTGCGAACTCTTTTTACTTCATCGTGACTAAATGCTACGTGGTTTATTTGGTGCTAGTCCTCATGTGTTTGGTCTTTTTGTTTAAACCATGACCGAGGGTTTTTATTTCCACATAGTAATTAGTTCGGACTAAAAATTGATTAAAATCTGGAAATTACAAAAATTTAGGACTGGAATTTCGCATCGTTTTACGGCAGGTCTGCCGCGCCACGGTGAGCAATGTCGTGGCACGGTGCATTGCCCCGTCTTATGGTACTCTATACCGTGTCACAACAGTCAGCACCGTGACACGGTACCCAGGAGGTTTGTCAAGTCAGCTTTTTTTTTGTCTTTGTGCATGCTTATGTGGCCTGTATGTCAGGTTTGGTGTCCAATCTAGCTGTACGGTCATAACACGTGTCCATAACCATTACTTAATTACTCACATGTCGTGTTCACACACTTTTCTATTAGTCGTGCACAATTTCATGACCGTACTTTAAGGTGGTCTTGTGTCATTTTTTTCGGAGTAAGTCGGATGGTATCCTTCTATACTTTTTTTTTTAAAAAACAAATAAAGTAAATTTCAAAATTCAATTATTAATTTTTTTTTAATTTCAAAATAAAGGCGTGTTTGTTTCGGTGTCACGGCACTTGGTCAAGAAGCAGGTATAGATTGTTATGGTTCGACTCAATACCTCAATAACCTTTTATAATAAAGAGGCGTACAATGAAACCACCACAATCATCTCCACAAGATCCATCTCCAGTCTACTTTCAACCAATGGCTACTAAGGAAGATATCAAGAACATCAACAAGACAATTGAGATGTTGTCTAACATGATGCAAACACTTACCACTAGAGTCAACACGGTAGAGCAAGACAATCAAAACAATGTCACTTCCGCTGCAATGGACAATATTAAGGAACAAATGAGTAAGATCTCTCAAGATTTCACTTATGTGGAGCAACCTGTCACCTCTTCATCCATAAGGAACAAACTTCCTGAAAATTTTTCCACTGCTGATATTCCCAAGTTCAAGCCTACTGATCACCTGCTTTCCCACTTGAAGGCCTTTTCTGCGACCATGGCTCTTCCCTACTGTGTTCCCTCTTTACTTGGAGCATGTCTGTCAACAGTGGTTCTACTCTCTAGAATCCAAACATATTGCGACCTAGGAGGACGTTACTAAAAGCTTTATGAATCGTCACAAGTGTAACATCCAAGATAAGACTTCCGAACGTGAACTCTCTATTCTCAAACAGAAGGAGAATGAAGGCTTCACTACTTATCTAAGCAGATGGAGAGAAATAGCTGCACTCTTGGTGGATCCTCCAAAGGGAAAAGAGATGGTCCGCCTGTTTATTGCAAATTTGACTCATAAGTACAAGAAACACTTGAAGTTTCTGCCATTGAGTATCTTCAAAATTGTGTATGATATTGGAATCAATATCGAAGAGGAACTGATGAGGACTACTTGTAGCAATAATAATAACAACAACACTAGGAAAAACAAGAAGAACAACCCTCCTTCTTCGTCTTCCAAGCCCAATTATGCTACCAATAATGTCAATATTAATGATGTGTTGGCTCTTAATACTCCCCCTCAAAGATTCCAAAGGTAAAGGAGGTTTGACACGCCTTTGGGAATGACTTATGATGATGTTTTTGATAGCTTGAATAGTCAAGGACTGATTATGCCAATTTGACCTTTTCCAGAACCTCGACCAGAGAACAGAACTTCTAGCTATGACCCCAATGCTCATTGCAAGATTTATCAAGGCAAGGGTTATACTATTGAGAAGTGTTTGAGGTTAAAGGATGCGATCCAAGACCTGATTAATGCTAATCAACTTCCTGTCCCTCCAGGGGGCAAGAAGCCTAATATTCAAACATGTCCTCTTTCTGATGCTTTGGCTATCAAGGGAGATGAAGTCTCCTTTGATCCTTCAATACTCATTCAATCTGTGAATGAACCTCTGCAGGAAGTTGTATTTGTCTCGAATTATGAAGAAGTGAATGGAATTTGGGATAGTGACGATGAAGACGTCTATCTTAAAGATACAGCATGTTCGTCCCTTAGCATAAGTGAGGATGTTTGGGGAGACCTTGAGGTCAAGGTTTTCACTTGAAGTGGACGGTTGCCACATCCTAGTCCACCTCCACATCCACCTCCACCGCAATCACAACCAATAGTTGATCTCATCGACCTTGTGAACAATGATGTGGTCAAACAGTTATAAAAGACCAAGGTGGAAATGAATGTATGGAAGCTTTTGGCCACCTCTCACGAGCATCGGGAGGCTGTAATGACTGCTCTGGTGAAAATAGGAGTTGATGATTATATGAGTCCTCAAGGACTTGTCAACTTTCTCACTACTGAATTGCCAAGTACTAGCAATCTGATTTCCTTCTCTGATAAGGATCTGCCCCCGGAAGGGGACCAACATAACAAGGCCTTACACCTCACTATGATATGTAGGAAGATGAATGTTCCTATGAGCAGGGTTGATAATGGCTCTATAATGAATGTATGCCCTCTTCGCAATGCAAAGAAGTTGGGCATAAAAAATGAATAATTAACTCCCTTTACTCAAGGGATTCGTGCTTATAATAATACTCGCCGTCAAGTCGTGGGTACTATTATGCTAAACATAACTAATGGAGCCATTAAACGTCGCACCAAGTTTCAGGTGGTTGACATTAAGGCTTCTTTTAATCAACTGTTAGGTCGTCCTTGGCTTCATAAGCTAAAGGCGATCCCATCGTCGTTGCACCAAGAAGTGAAATCCATAGTTGGAGGGGTTCCAATCACCATTGATGCCTCCTCCATGCGCATTCAAGTTATTGATACTCCCATCGTCCACGTCAAGCATGATGAGGAAGATGAAGATCTTTAGGGGTTTTCGCTGGATGATGTTCTCATGATCGAAGAAGAGGAGAAGTGTCACCTCGACTTTGATCCTTATTCAAATACCAATGTTAATTTTATTATGAAGAAGCAAGGGCATTTCCCTAGAATGACCCTCGGACTCTAAAAGAAAATGGATGAACTTTGGGGCCATCCTGGTGCACATAAGAAAGATACTTTTAGCTTGGGATTCAAGCCAACAAAGGAAGATGTGAAACAAGATCTCCTGAAAATGAAGGCTCGCTATAATGTTGGAATCATGAAGATGGATATGGCCATGGACCCATATCCATTCACTCTCAAAGGCCTGTATATCAAAGAAGGGGAAGACTTCTCATGCTATGAATTCCCTGAGCCTTTCGTCCACGATCGGAAGCGTGAGCCAGGTTCGAGATGTTCCTTGATTATGACTTCTTTGATGAAGGCGATGAGCTCTTCACAACTGAGAAACCGGCTAGTCCAAGCTCTCATAATCAGAACAATAATCTTCTTTTTGGACTAGAAAATAATGAATCCAAGCCTGTCTACAATGACGATTATGAGCTCATTCAAGCTGTTATATCAAGAAAGGATTTTGACCCCTCTTAATTAATCGTTCAAGCTGATAATATTTCAAAGGGATGGTGCAAGACAGTGAAGATCACTACGCCAAGTGGAGATAAGTTGGAAATAACCGCTAGCGAAGGTCCTATGTTTACTGAATCTGAGTCATTTTGGTCTGAGTCTGAGTCTGAGTCTAAGTCTGTAAACGAGTCTTTAGGATCGAAGGCCGACCCTTTATCTGCTAAAGAGTCCAGTCCTGAGTCTCTTGTTGATTCTCCTCTTTCTATCCCAAATAATTCCGGCGAGGTCGCAGCTGACCTTGCCCTCATTGATGTAATGACCAATGAAATCAATGAAATGAGTACCTTTTATGTGTCAATCCCCTAACCCTGATCAATATTGCTTTGCTAATGATAAAAATGATATAGAAGTAATAAAAGCAATGGAAGAACACGAAAATATAACAGCAGTCATTGAAGATACAGAAACAATTAATATTTCCAATGATACGACTATCAAATAAGTAAAAATTGGATTAACACTAAGTCAAGACAAACACAAAGAGCTAATTAACTTGCTTAGTGAATTTGTTGATGTATTTGCTTGGTCGTACTAAGATATGCAAGGAATTGACATGGATATAGCTCAGCATACAATACCGCTCATTCCAGGTATAAAACCTGTCAAACAAAAGTTGCGTCGTATGAAACCGGATGTGGCTCTCAAAATCAAAGAAAAAATCAAAAAGCAATTGGTTGCAGGTTTCATCAAATTATCCAAGTATCCATAATGGATAGAACATGTGGTTATAGTTCCGAAGAAGGATGGAAGGGTCAGAATGTGTGTTTATTACGGGGATCTCAATGAAGCAAGCCGGAAAGATGGGTTCCCTCTACCTCACATTGACATTCTGGTCGATAACACAACAAACCATGCACTCCTATCGTTCATGGACGGCTACGCCGAATATAGTCAAGTATTAATGGCCGAGGAAGACATGGAGAAAACCACAGTCATAACACAATGGGGTACATATTCCCATACGGTAATGCCATTCGGGTTGAAAAATGCCGGTGCCACCTACCAAAGAGCAGCCACAGTATTGTTACATGATATGATGCACAAAGAGGTGGAGGTCTATGTTGATGATATGATCGTCAAGTCAAAAGATCGCCTAGGCCACATCAATGCATTTCGCAAGTTTTTTAAAAGACTCCGCAAGTATAACATGAGATTAAATCCAGCAAAGTGCGCATTCGGAGTCACGTTAGGCAAACTACTTGGATATGTGATCAGTTCTCGAGGGATTGAAATAGATCCCACAAAATTCAAAGTGATAATGGCCATGCCACCACTCAAGAATGAGAAAGAAATTTGAGGCTTCATTGAAAGGCTGCAATATATAAGTAGGTTCATATCAAAACTCACGGCGATATGTGAACCTGTATTAAAGAAGCTTAAGAAAAATGTCCCAATCACATGGGATGATGACTGCCAAAAAGCTTTTAACAAAATCAAAGAGTACCTGGCAAACCCACCCGTGCTAACGCCAGCAATGCCTGACTTTCCTCTTTGACTTTACCTTACGGTCATAAGAGAAACGATGGAGGCAATGCTAGCACAAGAGATCGAAAGCAAGGAAAATGCAATTTACTATTTGAGCAACAAGCTTCAAGGATATGAGACACGATACACACCGCTTGAAAAGTTGTGTTTCGCACATGTGTGGGCCGCACAAAAATTAAGACATTACATGCTCACTCATACAGTGCATGTCATGTCCAAGATAGATCTTCTCAAGTACTTGTTAGAAAAAGCAACACTCAATGGCAGATTATCAAGGTGGATAGTCAACCTTGCTCTGTTTTACTATAAATTTGTACCACAAAAATCCATCAAAGGTTCTACGGTTTCTAAGTTCTTAGCAGATTTTCCACTAGAAGAAGTTGAGAAAGAAGAAGATGAGTACGATTTTCCTGACGAAGATTTACTCATGATCGAAGATGAAAGCTGGACGCTCTACTTTGACGGAGCTTTAAACCAAAAAAGTTGTGGTGTAGGGGTCTTGCTCGTATCACCCAATGAAGAGCATATCTTAATTTTCATGAAGCTCGACTTTGATGTTACCAACAATGTTGTAGAGTACGAGGCATGCATCTTGGGATTAGAAACAGCTGTGGCCTTGGGAATTAAGAAGCTAAGAATCTATGGTGATTCATCACTAATTATTAACCGGATCTCCCAGAAATGGAAGGTGAGAAGTGAAAGTTTCGCTATGTATCAAGCTCATCTGGAAACTCTCACGGAGCAACTAGATGAAGTGGAATATACGTACTTGCCTAGAGAAGAAAACTAGTTTGCCGAAGCACTGGCTAAATTAGCATCAATGGTACGAATTCTAACAGACATAATCACAATGCCATTGACTATAGAAAGAAGATATGAGCCGACTTATGTTCACGCACTTGATGATGAACAAGAAGCACAAGAAGAAGATGAAGAACCATGGTATACAGATATCCTTAATTATGTGACAAAGGAAGAATACCCTCCTAATACTAATAAAAGGGCACACCGTGCTTTGAGGCTCCTGGCCTCACATTTTGTGCTCATCAAGGGAGAACTCCACAAGAGGACTACACTAGGGAGAATTCTCTTATGCATTACCAAGAAAGAAGAACACAAAACCATGGAAAACCTTCATTTTAGCATATGTGGAACGCATATGAATGCTAAGATATTAGTCCAGAAGATTCAACGACAAGTTTATTATTGGACTACCATGGAGAGAGATTGTCACGAATACTTCAAGAAATGTATGAAATGTCAAGTCTATGCAAATTTACAGCACGTTCCACCTTCGGTTCTCTACACATATACTTCTCCATGGCCTTTCTCTAGTTGGGGTATCGACATCATTGGAAAGGTAACGCCACAAGGACTAGGGGGGCATGAATTCATCCTCGTAGCAATCGATAATTTCACCTAATGGGTCGAAGTTGCCTTATATGCTAATTTAACAGCAAAACATGGAGCTCAATTCATTGAGAAAATATCATATGCCGCTTTGGGGTACCTCATGAGATGATCAGTGATAATGGGACGCATTTCCAAGCCAAGTGCGCAGATCTATTAAAGAAATTTCATATCATGCATCACAAATCATCACCCTACAGACCACAAAAAAATGGTGCATGCGGTCGAATCGGCCAACAAAAATGTTAAAACTATCATCGAAAAGATGACGGAAAATTACAAAGATTGGCAAAGTAAGCTACATTTCGCCCTATGGGGTTATCGAACCTCTGTTCATACATCGACAAGGGCTACCCCTTGCTCTTTGGTGTATGGAGTTAAAGTTGTACAACCAATAGAGCTCGAAACCCCTTTTCTCTGAATCGTGTTGGAAAGCCAACTAGATGAAGTCGACTGGATTAGAGCAAGATATGATGAACTGGTCTTACTTGACGAAAAATGCTTGACAGCTTTGCATCATGTCCAAACCTACCAACAGCGTATGGCACAACATTTCATTAAGAAAGTCAAGACTAGGAACATCAAGGAAGGTGACTTGGTGCTTAAGGCACTTCGCAAAAATCTGTTGGATCCAAGAGGAAAATTTAGACCAAATTGGTCAAGTCCGTACATTGTTAAATCCATTTTGTCTATCGGAGCGGTACAATTGGTAGATATGGATGGTAACGGTTTCAATAATTTAACCAACTCACTCAAGAAATTTTATACTTAGTTGCATGGGTTCATGACCCGATAGAGCTACGTTTGGCCTGATTCCTTTTAAGGATACGTAGGCAACCCCTCAAGGGGGCCCGACCACTTTAAAAAAAATAAAATCCTTCCTCCGTCAATCAAGTAACACACAAAACAGCAAAATGGAGCTAAAGCGAGAAAAATCTTACATTGCGCCAGTTCAACACCCACCGCGACACGTCAGCTTACACCGTCAAACGGTAGCTTCCATCGTGCCATGGTGGAATTGCATAAAAAAAAGGAGCTCTTACGCACCATGTCACATTGACTGGAGCCGCGTAACGGTGATGGCTAACAATGCGCCGGTGCTGGGCTTCGTGGCACGGTGGCGGGAGACGCCGAAATGAAAAAAAAAAAATTAGAGAAGAAAAGATGAAATCAGAAGAATGAAAATGGTGAATAAGAAATGAGAAAATAGAGAAGGAAGGAACGAATTTAAAGCCAAAAAAATAGCCGTTATCCTCCTCCGTTCCGTTCCACGTACCCCGTTAATAGGTTACAATAAGATTTCAAAAAATAATAAAATCAAAAAAAGGAGGAAGAAAATCACGCTTCAGGGGCAATCCCTACTATCAGATGGGGACAGGCACCTTGTCGCGGGGAACATCCACGTGGCACGGTGTCCTTTTTTTTTCTACACACTCCTTTAGACCTTTTGGCAAATACTGTAGCATCGTTGACCAAGTTGGAGCAATTTTTCGCAACTTTTGGTCAGTTATTTTCTTACCAGGATTGCACGGAAAAATTTTAGTTAGTATTTAAAAGGTGTCAAAATTACCGACTTCCTCCTAACAAGCATTAGTGTTGTATTTTCGACACTTTAAACGCCTAATATAGTCGGGCAGTCAACTTAAAAGTAAATCATTTGCGGCCCACGTTCGGGGAAAATCGAACTATCATGCACTTGCAAATTTCAGCAATTATATCAGTTGTCAGTTTTCTTCAGGCATGGAAAACATTATGGATGGATTTTTCTTCAAGTATAGAAAACCGCCAAGTCGGTTTTCCTCAGGCATGGAAAACATTATCGGTGGATTTTTCTTCAAGTATAGAAAATCGCCAATTCGGTTTTCCTCAGGCATGGAAAACATCATGGGTGGATAAGTATAGAAAACCGCCAAGTTGGCTTTCCTCAAGCATGGAAAGTATTATCGGTGGATTTTTCAAGTATAGAAAACCGTCAAGTCAGCTTTCCTTAAGCATGGAAGGCATTATCGGTGGATTTCTTCAAGCATAGAATGACACCAAAATCATACGTCGACTTTCCTCAGGCATGGAAAGTATCATTCGATAGGTTTCTTTAGGCTTAGAAAGCTACCAAATTAATCAGTCGGATTTCCTCAAGCATGGAAAGAATTTCAACGAACGTCATCCGGTGGATTCCTTCAAGCATAGGAAGCTGCCAAACTCATTTGTCACCGATACACTGGTGCCAAATATGTATTCTATCCCTTTAGTCCCTTATCTGTGGAACTAACATTTTTCTGCAGGTATCGGCGTATACAGAGAGATTTGGGATAGCAGAATGTCTTAAATCATTCTCCGTCCCTGTCGACTACATTGACTATCGTTTTCGAAACTGAAGTTTCTACAAACTCAATCAAAGTGGGGGCTTCTGTAGACATCTAAAATTATCTCCCCAAAACAAAACCCGATGATGAACAACCTTTCACCGCCACTATTGGTGGGTTCAGTATTCAATTAAATTCAATTTTTGAATAGTCCATGGATCAGTCTTGAGGTTTAGTTAAAGCATAGTCCTTTTTTAATTTTAACCCAAACCTTTTTATTATTTATTTTGGCCTAAACATTTTATTTATTTTATTTACTTATTTATTTATATAATAAATAAGAAATGGCTTGAAATTATCAATCGGCACAAAAAAAAATGCTAAAGGAAATTAGGGCTTAAAATAAATTTAGACGAAAAAATGGACCGCAGGCTCCCGCGTCACGGTAGTAGTCCACTGTGTCACGGGTATTTTTTCCGTCTAACGGTGGGATTTCCCGTGACACTGTGCCCCTGCTGTGACACGGAGCAATTCCGTGTCCTTTCCGTATAAACCCTTCACGTGTTTTATTCCCCATATTCTAAATATTGCCCGCGTCACACACCTATCCACCGTGTCATTGGAACCTTTCGTGGTTCCGAACCATATGGAGTTAGTAAACTCGTGGATAATGAATAGGGTGTAACCTTCACGGGTCAATCGTTGTCCCTTAATCGTGGTTGCCTTTTATGATCTGTAAACGGTTTACAAGTTCCCTAAAAACTTGTTGGCGGCTCCCTACTTTGCTTTGTCCCTAATTGTTTTCCCTAATCGTAATGTCAATTCCCACTTCCTATGAGTGTCAAGCATATTCACACATGCCTTAACGTATGTAGGCGCACTTCGAGCGACGCCTACAGAACTAAAAGAGAATTCTTCATTCCTATTCCCAAAGGCATCTCAGGAAAGTAACTACTCTTAAATAAGATGTTGTTTACTATCCGAGTGGAATATGGATCAAGCTTGAAAAATTCTTGAAGGCCCTCTTCCATTTTGATTGTGTAGATTTGCTCTGCGGCAAATCCCCACATGTCCTCTTCATCATTATCATGGTTTATTTCTAGAAGTGATAGTCATTTATAGTTATGTTGAGAGGAGAAGCATGTATAGTCATAGAAAGCCCTTGATAGTTCAACCTAATCATTTGATGAAGTGAGGACGGTATTGCACCAAGCTCATGTATACAAGGACGTCCAAGTAGAAGGTTGAATGTAGGTTTAATACCCATGACATGGAATTTAACCATCTTTTTAATTGGGCCTGTGGTGACTGGTAGATTAACAGTTCAACACACCCATCTCCTCGAGCTGTCATAGGCCCTAATGCTTTGTGTTGTCGAATGAATATCTATTTCTGGATTAAGGTCTAGATATTTTGTTGTTCGTAGTGGACACACATTTACAGCTGACCCTTTGTGTACTAAAGTGAGAGGGATGTTTTACCCTTTGCACCCCACAATTAAGCATAATGCATTGTTGTGGATAATGTCTTTTGAAGGCAAATCATCATTAATGAAAATGATTGATTTGTCGGATTTCTCATTATTAAGCAAGCTAACGAGATCTTAGGGGGTGTCTATACGTATAGATGTTCACCACCATAGTTTATGTATTCAGTCATTAGAGCGTTCATTAGAGAATTCCTATGTTCTTTTTTTTATTTGGAAAGTAAGAAAAGTATTATAAACAGAAAATGTACAAATGTACAAGTAATTAAAGCCTGTGAAACTAGGAAACACCACCTACACAAGCCTTACAAGAAGGCAGACCACCACCAACAGAAACAATGGAATCCTATTCACCTTCTAAAAAGGGTGCCAGGAAACACAAAAGACAGAAAACCAAGAACAAAGACCCCTAGTACCTTCTAGGAAGGGCACAGGACATCCAAGACCTGCATACAACAAAAACACATCCCTCCCAATACAAATCAGCAACATAAAAAAAAAAAAAACAAAAGAAACAACTAGACACTAATTCTAAGTTGATGAAGCCATTTACAGTCAGCAATTGTCCAGGTATGATTGATAAGTTGCTGACACCTAGCCACCACCTCCCTTCTAATGACCTTAGCAACAAACTCAGGTCTGAGTACAACACTATGCCAAAGAGCACGGTTCCTTGCAATCCAAATACTGTAAACAACAGCAGTTAAACTAGCCAGGATCAAAATCTGCTGAACTTGGTTCCTTCTCTCAGCTTTCCATAATTTCCAGCTATGCATAATGTCTACTTGATCTTTATCAAATCCAATCCATTGAGACACAGCCTTCAGCACCTTTCTGCTAAAGTTGCAGGAGAAGAAAAGGTGACTGCAAGTTTCCACAGCATCACCACAAAGCAAGTAGTCATTGCTACTACTCACTCCATAATGAAAAAGCTTATCTCTTGTCTTGAGTCTTCCTAAAACAACTAGCCATAGAATAAAGGTATGTTTTAAGATATTGAAGGAGTTCCAAACCCATTTGTGCCATTGAACCTTATCCAAATCACCTTGCATCCAGTTTATACCCATCTCTGATTTTGTACTTATTATTCAGCCAGCCCTTAGAAGTAAAACCTTGCTTCAAATCATTTTTAACTTTGCACAATGATTTCCATGCCCACCCAGCATCTTTCTTTGGAACATAATCCCACCAATTTTCACCTTTAATGTACATTGAATGAACCCATTTGACCCATAAAGAATCAGTTTTCTTGGCTATTTTCCAAACATAAACACCCAGAGCAGCTTTGTTCCACTTTTTGCAGTCTCTAAGTCCAAAACCACCTGCCTTCTTAGGTCTGCAGCACCAATCTCAGGAAATTGGTGGAGTTGTAGAAAGAACAGCATTACCACTCCATAAGAAAGCTCTGCAAAGCTGATTAATCCTATCAATTACTGATTTAGGAAGTAAAACACACTGAGCCCAATAAGTTTGCAAACTCATTAATACTTCATTAATAAGGGTGACCCTAGCTGCATATGAAAGATTCCTACTACTCCAGCAGTGTAATCTGACCAGCATCTTGTCAATCAGACTATCATAATCCACCATCCTCAAATATTTGGCATTTAGAGGAATCCCCAAGTACCTAAAGGGCATTACACCCTTCACAAAACCATACTGGCACAGAATGCTGTCTTGAACAGATTACTAAACATCACCAAAGTAAATTGCAGTTTTCTCAAGATTAGCCTACAAACCAGATCTAGCTTCAAAGGTTTTAAGAGCCTTAATCAGAAGTTTGAAAAAGTCATTATTCCCATAAGAAAACAGCATCAAATCATCTGCAAAAATCAAGTGATTTAAAGCAAGCTCCCTACACCTTTGATGATACTTCAATCTCCTCTTCTTTCCAACTTTCTTCAATAATCTGGACAGATACTCCTTCACAACAACAAATAAGAGGGGAGACATAGGATCTCCTTGCCTTATTCCCTTTTCCCTTTAAAGAAATCATAAGATCCACCATTAAGCAGCAAAGAGAAAGTAGGAGTAGTAACACATTGCATAACCCAGGAGATGAATTGATTGGCAAACTTCAAAGCATACATCATTCCCTGGATAAACTCCCAGCTTACAGAATCATATGCTTTCCTGAGATCCACTTTAATAGTGCACATAGGGGGCTTCCTTTTATTATTATAAGCCTTCAGCATGTCTTGAAAAATAAGGATATTATCCAAGATAGATCTTCCAGAAACAAAGGCTCCTTGACAATCATCAATTAACTCAGGCAACACCTCCTTCAATCTAAAACAGATCATTTTAGAATTGATCTTATACATCACATTACAGCAAGCTATAGGCATGAATTGAGTGACCTTGTTTGCATGCTCAATCTTTGGAATCAAAGTCAAAGTAGTGGAATTAACCTGTTTAAGCAACTTACCAGCGTTGAAAAAATCCAGGACAGCCTTGGTAACATCATTACCAATAATATGCCAAGCAGCTTTGAAAAACTTGCTGGAAAACCCATCAGGACCAGGTGCCTTATCATCATCAATACTCCATAATGCAGACTTAACATCATTCTCATAAAAAACTCTATATATATTCAAACCTTGCTCCTCAGACAAACTGTTGCCCTCAGCTATAACTGCAGAGTGAATGTTGCCCTGCATTGAGGCTTCAGTCCCAAGGAGCCCTTGGTAATACTCCAAGAAAGTCTCACACACCTCCCTAGGATCAGCAGTCACCTCCCCCACATTATTCACAATGGAATAGATATTATTATGAAGTCTTCTCTTTTTAATAACAGCATGGAAGAAAGCAGAATTCATATCACCATCTTTAAGCCAATGAACCTTAGCTTTTTGCTTCAAAAAATTATATCTATCCAGGTGAGTTTTAACATATTTCACTCTAGCTTCCCTTTCTAATTCAATTATGCTCTCATTATCAAGCTCAGCATGGAGTTTAACTTGGATTTCCATCAAAGTCTTCTCAGCAACAGCATCCTTAGTTTCAATACAAGAGTAATTCACCAATTTCTAGTTTTTCAACACTTTTTTCATCTTTTTTAACTTCTTAACACACTAAAACATTAAAGTAATATAAACATTAATCCCCCTGGCCTCCTTAACAGCTATAAGAAACTCAGGAGAATCCACCCAAATATTAAAAACCTAAAAGGCTTCTTAACTTGAGTTCCAGAATCAAACATGTTAATAATACAAGGACAATGATTCATTAATCCTTCATGGAAGAATGTGGCTTGCATGTCTGGAAAACTATCCATCCACACACAATTCACAATGACTCTGTCTATTTTAGTGCACACTCTATCACAGCCAGCCTGCTTATTACACCAAGTGTAAAACATTCCCCCATCAGCCCTATCAGAAAGGTTGTTCTGTCTCAGGCAAGCTCTAAAAGGTTCCACTTCAGTCAAAGAAACAAGAATGCTAATTCTATCAATAAGATTCAAGATGTGGTTAAAATCTCCACAAAGAAACCAAGGGCTTTTCATACTAAAACCAATCTCTGTTATTTGCTCCTAAAGCTTTTGCCTAGCAGCAGCCTCATTCAACCCATAGACCATAGTGCAGAAAAAATTATTACTTGTTCCTTTATGAAGGACCTGTAAGTGGATTAATTAATCTTCACATCGAACAATAGACATATCAAACACCTGAGGCAGCCAAATAACCCAAATTCTACCACCCATATGATGAGAGTAGTTAGCACACACTGACCAATCACTTCCCAATCTATCAAAAACCACACCAAACTTCTCAGCCTTCACCTTAGTTTCAAGAATTCCAAAAAGACTAACACCATGATGTCTAATGAACCATAAAACATTTTAGAGTTTACTAGCCTTATTTAGACCTCTAACATTCCAGAAACCAAGTTTATCCATGGAGAGAATGAGAGCATTCCCCCTCCTCCAATACACTGAATTTATTCCCACTACTACTGATCAGAAACACACCAGGTTTTACACTTTGAAGTTGTTGATTACCATCTTCTCCCTGCTGAGAAGTTTTCAAATTATCAGTCCCATTATTGAAATTCTGAGAAACATGCTTCTGAACTGGTTTCCAGACTTTCTTTTTCATATCCTTGTTCTGGACTCTTTCAGGCTGAGTTTTCATCTTATTCCTCTCCTTCACCTTATGATTAGGACATTGAGCATCAATATGCCCAATCCCACCACACACCTAAGCCTCCACTCATAATTCAGAGCTTGCTTTACATTATTGACATATTCATCCATAAATTCAATGCAATCTGGTAGATCCACATTAAAGTTCACCTCTATCATTATTCTAGCATACTCCAATCGTTCATTGGTGGCTGTTGCCTTATATGTGTTGATAGGATTCCCTATCATGGAAGCCAGCTTCATTAGTGTCTTTTGCCCCCAATATTTCAATTTTAGACCATGCTGTCTAACCCAAATTGACACCAAATCCACAGGCTCAGCATCAAGGTCCATTCCTGCCACCCATTGCTTCACTATCACTGGTTTGTTGTCAAACCAAACAGGCCCTGCCCCCAATACTCTATCCCTCGCCTCTGTAGTCCGAAAACAAACCAGGAACACCCTATTTGCCATTAGTGAGACCTTATCAATCCCATTTCTTCCCCATATCCTTCTAGCAAAACCATTTACTACAGAAAAGGGTGGTTTAGTACCAATTATATGGCAAACAATAGTTGAGTTCCAAAAGTCAATCTCAGGTTGAACATCCTCGAAGGTAATTTGGACCTTGTCACCACTACCCTTATCGCAAGAATCCCTATCCAAGTTCTTACCTCCATTAGATTGGTCTACCCCCTCATGCCTAGTCCCACCAAACAGGCTTTCCCTCCAATTCAATCGACCAATATCAACAAAACTCGGAGAATGAAAAACAAGGGAGCAGAATTTGGGGGTTTTAGAAATTGGGGAAAATGCATTCGTAGTACAATTAGATTGTTTAAGCATCAAAATAGGAGTAAGATTGTCCTTATTCATTACACTATCACAGCATTCATTAGATCGAAGCTCATCATTAATGGCGGATTTAGAGGATTGAATTACCTGAGCCAGTTGTTAAACTCCTGCTAATGCTCACCACGTTCCTCCTCCGTCATCTCCTTCACCTTCATGGTGTTCTCCATGACTTCATCAAGCCAGCTTTCAACCGAAACATCCTCAGTGGCAATGCTCTGGTGTTTCCTTTTCGTATAATTCCTTGTTTTGGGTGCAGAATTCTTCTTAGCTCTTTTCTTTTTCTTTGATTTTGAGCTTGAACTCTTGCTTCCCTTACCCTTCTTCCTTTTTGCCATTGAAATCGGCCTGAAAATCGAAGCTCAAATTTGTGGGTTTCAATCGGATTTTCAATTTTCTCTCTCTAAATCCTGAGACTTACTCTCTCTAGACTAGCTGGCTTATACCTTCAAATTATTTGTTGAATTCCTATGTTCTTTATAAGTACTTAGGAATTGCCAAATGCAAACATTCACCTTGGAATGGCGAAGTTGTTTTACCAATGGATCTTCCACCTAAAGTGGAGGTGGTATTGGGTTTTTTTTACTAACCTTGAGTTTTATTTTGTGTGGTCGAAGATCCATTTTTTGGTGCTTGGTAAACTCGCCTAGAACGAGTTAGATGATCTATTTAATTTTGTTTGGGTTAGTTATAGAACTCGTGAACCAACTTTCTTCTAGAGGCTTTGAATGTGCCTCCATTTCAAGATGTTCCATGAGTTGTGCTTGATGTCATTGTTCATCTAAGGAGAGATTTGATAAGTGCTTTGACTTCCCCAAGAAATGATCCCAATCAAGCGCTCCATTTGTCTCACTTTGGAGACAAGATGGAGGTGGGATGGCGGCATACTTAGAGACATATAAGTCTTGAAATTTGTCGTCCCATAACCCACACACTTCATTACATGCCCCTATGAGTGTCGTGGTTAGATGTTTCCTTATAGGTGTGATATAGTCCAAAGGATTGAACGTACCATTTCCCATATAGTCCTCATCAATGTGAAATACCCCTAGTGGGGATACATTGTTGTTAAGTTTAGGCGTGGGAATTCTCCTATCGTCTACTAGATCTTGTACTTTGTATTTTAAAACATAGAAACGTTCAGTATCATTCTCAACACGCCTATGATAAGAACAATAAGCACTACGTACCATCCCATGGAACTTACCTTTTTTCTATTGGAGTGGGTGGTGTTGGCCTTGTTGATGTAAGTAGACATTTTTCGCTCAATTTTTCTAATAATTATTTATAGCTCACAGGAAATTGTGTAAATTTTCTTTTGTTTGTCCATCTTCTTAGTGTATCATTACTGTTATTATATTGTGTTGATGTTGCAAATACATCAATAGAGGATGAAGTATTATCATTCCCCTTTTTGTAGTTATTCCTAGGTTGATGATGATAAAGTTTGTTTGCTTTTTCTTTAGCAAGATCATCTTCAATCCTAGTAGCCACGTAATAAACCTTTTTAAAAGTGTCTAAACTAAGGTAACGTAGATGTTTGTTGTACTTTTTATGACAATTGTCAATGAACTTTTGTACTAACTCGAGTTCAGGTGGCCTTTGGGAAAGGTGAGCCGCCTTTTCTCGCCTTCTACCATAAAAAGCAAGGAAACCTTCATCGTCGCCTTGCTTAAGCATTTCAAGTTCACGTAGACTCGATTAGAACTCTACGTTACTCACATATTAGGTAATGAAAGTCAAAACTACATCGTCTGATATTTTTTTGAATTTCAGATCGAGCCCATACCACCATTTTCTCGCAGTTGGGTCTAGAGATAAAGGGAAAGTCAAAGCAAAAAGCTTAGGATCAACTCCCTTTAATTCCATGGTGCCAATAAAACACATTAAGTGGTTTTGTGAATTATTGGTCACCTTAAATATTGGCAAGTCCGTAGCTACAAACCTTTTCGGTAAAGCAAGTCCTGGGGAGGAGCAAACTTTTCTGCGTCGAAGT
This sequence comes from Chenopodium formosanum, assembly GCA_024500155.1. NCBI lineage: Eukaryota > Viridiplantae > Streptophyta > Magnoliopsida > Caryophyllales > Amaranthaceae > Chenopodium > Chenopodium formosanum. Next base: position 25,889,224 of record CM044880.1, read on the forward strand.
ACTTGTTCCTCGTGGTAGAACGAAGAACAAGCTTCTCATTGACTTTTCAATGACGGATCATTGATCCTTCCTTTTTTGCAAGGCTAGAGTCTTGACATTTTTCTTTTCAGCCTTTTCATGTTTCTTAATTCTTCTTTCTCGGCCTCATGAGCCTTTTCTTCTCTCAAGCGAGAAATCTCTTCTTGGAGTTGCTCAATGGTTGACATTATTTTCGGACTAGGACTAGTTGTTGATGGAAGGTGATTTGACATGGGAGGATTGTTTATTGGTAAACGTATAATGCGAGCGCCCAAGAGTCTTCTTTCCCAAGTTTGAAAACCGGCCCTAAAAGAAGTACGAAAGGATATGTACATTGATACGTTTGTTTTAGAAAAAGAAGGAGAAAAAACAAAAAACATATTCGAATGGATAACATCACTTTTAAACAATTCCTCAATGAAGATATTGTTTGAACAAGCTAATTTGTTTACGCAAAAATCAAAAAGGCTCGTAACAGTAGGCTCGCGCATCCAAATTACTTGCGCTGGCTAGGGGCGCACAACTCATTGAGTTGCGTGCGCCACCTGCTCGTAAAGGTTTTTTTTTTATTCGAGCGTTTTTTTTATATTTTCCATCAATTTTTTTCGATTTTTTTAATGTTACCCTTCAAATATGACTCAAAACTGCGAAGAGACAAATTCATAGTCGGGATCCTAAACCAAACTAAAAGAAAAAAAGAAAGATTTCCTAACACATCACATGTAGTCACGTAATCACATAAGCATGCCATAAGCCAAGATACATATAATGCCATTCTAAGCTCACATACTCATGACATCGCTCTCTCAACATTTGTTAACAATATGGGTGGGATGATTGTTATTGATTTTGGAATAGAAGCCTGGTGCTAGAAGCCCCTAGTTAATGAGCCAATCTCTAAAGGTTAAAGTGTGTTATGATTATGCATGATGCATTGTTGCTTGTTTGGTTTTTACTTTTGTGCAAAAGGAAGGTATTATACGTTCAAGTCTAGCTCTCTAACTAGAGATTATCCAAGTTAATTCCCGTTACAACCCATAGGTAACCTAGTGTTGGAAACCTTGGACCATAACTATAACTAATCTTGTAACCTCTAAGTCCCCGGCGGAGTCACCACTGTAAGGATCGGAGGGTGATCTCATCGTAGGGGGTCCTTCCTTAGATCCTCATGGCCATTTAAAATCCTAGGACTTTACACTTGTCAGGGTGTATTAGGATTTAAATTCCTGACAGTTTGGGGGACCTTGAATTAGAATTGGTTCTATCATCACGCTTTTTTGTAAGAAACAAGTAGGAGTCACCAATGAGTTTTGGGAAAACCCACAAACCTAGTTCATGCCTTTCTCCCATGTGGAGTTCATGGGATATTTATCACAAATCATAAGTTTACCCATGCCCAAATTGGTCTACATAAACCAAAAATGAGTTCGATAGCAAGGGTACTAAAATAACGTTTCCTTTAAAGAAGAATCGCTATTCTAGCCCTAGTGCGGCCTCTACTAGCTCTTCCTTTTTTACAATTTCATCACCAAACAGTATATGCAACATGATACCTAAAACAAAGTTAGTTGATTTTATTTACAAGTATTAATCACGAAGGAATTACATTGCAAAGTCGTTATTCTTTATTTAAATCAAATTCGTGAAAGGAGCAAAAGTAAACAAGATTCGCCTTGGCTTATACCAATCAATCAATTAATTATTCAATTCTAATCCTATTTAACACAAGATACTATATGCAATCGATTAATTAAATGTCCTTTTAAAGTGGTCAAACAACACTATTTTATTCATTAAAGTTCTTCTAAACAAGAAAAGTAATTGTGATCTATGTAAGTACTTGGGAATTTACCACTTCTCTTTGCTATATCTCCATTTACAAGACTTATGGACTCCTTCTTGTTTAGGAACCTCCACCGTAGTAACAAAGATTAGGAGGGGTGAGTGTTTAGGACAAGAGGGTTTGGAAGCACAAGTTCATAAGAGTTTCTACCAGGATTTTAGGTTAATTTATGTGTGTTAAACCTTGTATTAAGCCCTTATTTATAGGGAATGGGTGCAATTAGTGTTTTAAGCATTCTACCACAGCAAGTGTCGCGTGCATCTGGGTGAGTTATGCACAGCATCCCAGCGCAAGTGATTTTGTTGCGCTGCTATGGGCAACAATGTCTTTAGCGCGATTTTATTGTAAGATTTGGTTCTATATTATAAAATTATGAATCTTCCGCGAGCGCATCTCTAGAAGTTGCGCTGGGTGTTGCATGCAATTGAATTAGTTGCGCGCGCCATACCAGCGCGACTCATTGAGATGCGCGCAAATTTTCCTGCAACAGCTCTACTTTTAACCTAGGCGCCTCTAAGTTCCTCATTATTGGATCTCAAGAATGGGCTTAAGACTAATTATTATTGGAGGACCTTGTTTTAAATTTGTTTTGGGTTATGCTAGCCTTTTTGTGTCTTTGCGGTTTAGCCAATTATCCATAAGCATTCTTCACTTTGATCCAACACAAAGATGGTTTTATTTATCGTCATTGCACCACCTGTTGGGATAATAGGCCAAAAGTAGATGTCTACACATGGCGACAGAGTCTATCGTTGTGCGATAAGGTTGTCGTTTGGCGCTGCGACAGTTTATTACAGATTTTGTTTTTATAATATCTTTTAATCAAGAACTCCAAATAAGTCTGATAATATCTTTTCAAAAAAGGATAATTAAGATCTTTTATAAACTCAAAAAAGGTTCTAATAAATCCTAATTAGTTTAGGAATGGGATTAAACTTTTGGACCCTCCACATGATCATTGGGTAGTAGGTAAAATTTGGTTTTGGCCTATTTTAGTATTTTTACCATAACTTCTGCATTATTCATCGGAATTAGGCTTATAATATATCGTTGGAAAGGGCTTTTCAAGAGCCATGCAATTACAAAATTATTGGACCCTTCTAATGGACCAAAATAAACTGGATAGGACGTTTTCCATAAATAGTGTCAGAAAAGAAATAATTTCAAAAACAGAAAGAAGTATTTTTATTAAAACAACCACATCACAAGACTTTTCACATTTAACCTTATTTAATGATCAAATGACGTGAAAGATATTCATCAATAGGATTGTTTTTTGGGGAAACACAATTTGGTGTCTACATAAGCCCCCACTTTGACTGAGTTTGGAGAAACGCAAGTTTTGAAAACAAAAGTCAAAGTAGCGATAGGGACGGTGAATGATTCAAGACATTCTACGATCCTAAATCATTCTTGTAATGCTGATACTTGCAAACTAGCGTTAGTTAAACAGATAAAAGAGTTAAGAAACACATATCTTGCATCGTCGAGCACACGCCTTTAAAGTAACCGATTTTGTTACTGCTTTTAGTTGTGACAACCTACATAGTGCCTCGTGAACGCCATCATCAAAGACTGCTTCTTGTATCCATCTTCGATTGTTTTGGACAATCCTCCACATCCTATGGAACATCGTCGAAGTTGAATTCTTGTAGCCATCTTAAGCTTTGTTGTGACAATTTTCTCATCCTAGAGAATATTGTTGAATACCACTGCTTGTAGTTGTCTTCAGTTTGTCAGTGCTTTGCTTGTTATGTCGTGCTTGTAATTTTGTTGTGCATTTGCTATTGATGATCACTTGTCTCTGAACAATGGAGCGTCGAATGATATGTCCACGCGTCTCTTAATAAAAGAGCTTGATGAGGGATGTCCACGCATCTCTAAACAAAACAGCTTTGAATGATATTCCCACGTGTCTGCGAGCAAAAGATCTTGAAAGGAATGTCCACGCATCTCTAAACAAAAGAGATTTAAAAGGACGTCCACGCGTCTCTATGAAATAGAGCTTGAAAGGAATGTCCACGCGTCCCTGAATAAAAGAGCTTTAATAGGATGCCCACGCGTCTCTGAGCAAAAGAGCTTGAAAGGAATCTCCACACGTCTCTGAAAAAGAGCTTTGATAGGATGCCCACGCATCTCTGAGAAAAAGATCTTGAATGGATTGTCAACGCATCTCTAAACATATAGCTTTAATAGGATACCCACGCGTCTCTGGGAAAAAGAGCTGAAAAAGAATGTCCACGCATCTCTGAACAAAGAGCTTTGAATGATATGCCCACGCATCTTCGAGCAAAAGTGCTTGAAAGAAATGTGCACTCGTCTCTGAACAAAAGAGCTTTGAAAGAAATGTCCACGCGTCTTTGAACAAAAGATCTTTGAATGCCCGAATGTTTGTTGAGATCGTTCGATTGGCTGCGAACAGGAGCTTCACGGAGTAGTTGTATCCTGTAAAATCAAAAGATTTCTAAAAGACTTTACTAGTGTTTTTTTAAGGTTTACCTAAGGCTTGACTATTTTCTTTGACTTGAGGTTAACTCAAGGTGCTTTGACTAACTTGACACGACATGACTCTCGTGTGCATTGTATTGTGATGTGCTTGACTCTAAACACAGAAAAGTAAAATTTTTTATCATTTTTATGGAGGTTACTGACTTTTTCTCGAAAATGAAAGACACAAAAGGAATCGAAGTGAGTGTTTGAGTGTTTGCGGTGCATATTGAATGAGTTTAGTCAAATGTATGCGTTAATGTTGTATGTCATTGTGTAAGGATTAGTTCATTCTAAGCTTATGTCAATACTTGAATCGATGACAAAAGTATTTGGGTAACTTAGGCACGAAGGCTAAGCACTTCATACTTGGTGATGCAATGATGTTTATGAGTGATTTTGATATGAAAAGGCATGCTTCAACGTTGTGTTAAGATTTCATGAAAAAGGGTTCCTAAGGGGATTATTTGACTATGTGTCTGTGATGTGTGTGTGAAAGTGACGTTACAATTTAGCCACAAAGGCTAACACTAGGTGAAAAAACAAAATTGGCACTGCCCTAAGGCCACCGGTTCTAAAAATCCGGTGGTTAAAAAAGGGGGGGAAACAGGCGGGATTTTGAGGGGAGAGTATTACCACAGGTTCAAATTGAACCGGTGAAAAAAACATTAAATCCACCGGTTTTGTAGTAGTGGCCTTGTCAAAAAAAACAAAACCGGCCATCCTTTTGTCTCCCCTTTTTATACCCTAACCCTAAAATAATTTAACCCTCAGCTTTAATTCTCTCTTATGGGCCTCTCTCTTCTCTCTCCTCCTCTCCTCATTTTCTCTCCTCTCTTCTCTGTCCTCTTTCTCTCTCCGACCACGAAATTAAGGTCCCCTCTCTATCCTCTTCTTTCCCCTCTCTTCTCTGACCTCTCTTCTCTCTTCTGTCTTCTGCTGACCACCGCCGCCGCCACTAACCACGCCGCCACCAAGTCTGAGGTTAGTGCATGTTATTGGGTTTAATTATTCGAGGTTAGGGTTTCTGGGTTAATTGATTTTTAAATTTTTTTGGGGTTTTTTTCGAATTGATTTTGGGGTTTTTCGAATTGATTATGGGTTAATTTATTCTGGGTTTTTTCAAATTGATTATGGGTTAATTTATTCTGGGTTTTTTTCAAATTGATTATGGGTTTTTTTGAATTGATTAAGGGGTAAATTGATTTTCGAATTGATTTTAAGGTTTTTTCGAATTGATTTTGGGATTTTTTTGAATTGGTTTTGGGATCTTTTAAAATTGATTTTTCGAATTGGTTTTTTGAATTAATTTTGGGGTTTTTTCAAAATGATTATGGGGTTAATTGATTTTGGGGTTTTTTCGAATTGATTTTGGGGTTTTTTCAAATCAATTTTGGGGTTTTTGAATTGATTTTGGGGTTTTTTCAAATTGATTTTTCGAATAGGTTTTTCTTGATTTCATTAATCGATTTTTCTAGGTACATGCATGTGTTTTTTGGGTTTTTTTTATTTATTTTGAGTATTTTGGTTTTTTTTTTTCGGGGATTTTGGGTTTATTTTCAATTTTTTTTTTTTATAATGTTCAGTTTTCTGCCTTTTTATTTTCAGTTCGTGAGCTCTATTAATTTTTTGATGGGAGAGCATTTGGAACGGTTAGTGAATCCTACAGAGGTTAAGTCATCTTCATCGAATTCGAGCATTTGATACTGCTTCTGCTATTGTGCTGATGTTGTTCTTCTTCATTGTCGAATCCATTTGATATGTTTTTTTTTTTTTTACGCAAGTGTAAAATTACTGATTACTAATGTTTTATGTTTTAATGTAGTATGTAAATATGTAACATTTTGGTGATTATGAATTTCAATTATATTTGGTGTAGCATTTGGTGTATAATTACTGAGTATGAATTTCAATTATATTTGGTATTGTATGAGTTTCTTGCTGATTTTTAAGTGAAAAAAGATCAAAAAAAAAAAAAAAATATTTTTTTTAAGTTTTTTGGATATTTTTGGCACCGGTTAACCAGTGCCAAAAGTAGGGAATTAAATTTATTTGGCTATGTTTGGCACCGGTTAACCGGTGCCAACAATATGTTTTCCCACCAGTTCAAACCGGTGGCTTTTAATGTGATTATTGGCACCACCCAAATACTCACCGTTTTTAAACCAGTGGCATTTAGGGGTTTGGAACCGGTGCCAATTTCGTTTTTTCTACTAGTGTAAGGGTGTGAAAATATATTGAAATGAGTCAAATAATGGTGACTCTTAGGCTTGGTAGGCTAATGATGTAAGGATCAAGCCCCCAAGTCTAGCTCTATGTGGACAGGGATGAACATTGGAGATCCCTTGATATGATTATGTATGAATGTAAATGTTAATGAATGCATTTTTATTACGGCCGCACCCCAATGTGAGATTGCCTACGTATTCGCTAGGAATCATGCCGAACGTTGCTCTAACCGAACATCGCGCAAGTATGTGTATACCTCAAGAGCTCTTTTAAGTGTTGTAATGCAATTAGGCTAAAGGTTGGACAAGAAGGGGATAAAGACTCAAGACCCTAGATAAGCCCCTAAGGTGTGCAACCTTGCTTTTGAAATATTTATATTTTTATGGTTGAGGTTTCTCACTTTTGAACTTTCTTTTGTTTATATTTTTGCTCTCCTTTTTTTTCTTTATCATTTTTTTTTTGTTTTTATAACAGTGGGCAATCCCGATCATGCGGTCTATCACTCACTTGGCATTCATGTTTCTCAGGCACGGTACCGAGCACTAAATAGGAGATGGAATCTAAGACGTGTTCATATCAAAGATATGTTCATATCAAAGACATTTGAACACTTGCCCTTTTGCACACTTTATTATTATTTTTTTGCTTATTTTAATATTTTGAATTTTTTGTAAAATCACTCAAGATTTTGCATTTGGAAATTGCATAAGTTGCGCACCATCGCATCCCAAGGATAGGTAGATGTGGGTTAAAAAAAGAAACGCCTGTCGTAAGACGAGGCTCAAAGTGGTTTATCAAAAAAAGATCGTTTATTTGAAAAGGTAGATGATATGATAGTGTAGGAAATATTTCAAGCATTACCCCAAACTTTAACCCCACTGTGATCATACACTAAAGTACGGTGGCATCCAAAGGGGAAGAAGCTAGAGCAAAAGAGTCGCCAACATGTTTTAGGAACTTGTAAACCGTTCACAGGGTAAAGGTTACACCCCTTAATGATCCAGGAGATCATTAACTCCAATAGGTCCGGAACCAAGACTGGAAGTTCGGGGATGAAGGTACATATCCAAACTAAAAGAGATTGAACCTGCCGTAATAGTAGGCCTCTACTTTATTGTTCTCGTATTCATGTGCGCTTTCCGACTAACATGCAATCAATATGTTTACCCTAAACATGTTTATCTATGTTGGTTGAATATTAATTCACAAATAAAACTATTATTGGCGATCACTTAAATTATAATCATATTAACCCTAAACAAGATTATTAATTATCTTATTAAGCGTGATTAAAAGAACTAATTCCCTTTTAAACATGCATAAAAGGTGTGATCAACCAATAACAATAAATATCAAGCAACATAATCATAATTAAAATAATCATGTTCATGTTAAAACATAATATTAATAGCAAGATCTTAGGCATGATACTAACAAGATTAATAACAAACCCTAGCATGTCACTAAGCATCAAAGAACAAATATTTAGTCCTAACATGATACTAACATGCTATATTAGGAAAAGGAAGCACCATGGAAATCATAATTGACATTATATTCTTTACCCTAAACATGATACTAGGAACTCATCCTAACATGATACTTGATCGGGAGTTTAATAGTGTCGTTAGTCTACTAACCCTAATCAAATTAACAATTTATAATACCTAAACTACCCTAATACGAGTATAGGGGTAAGTAAAGGGTCGAACCCAAAAGGACTAAGTGTATCAATCTATGCTAATTAGACTACTAGGAAAGCTTGTGAGGTAAAGAAAGGTTCAACTAAACACTACTAAGAGCAAATAACTAAAACTAGGGAAAGTGGAATCCAATTACATCAATGCATTCAACAACATCAAACAATTAGATGAAAATGACCTCAATTAGGACGATTTACACATTTAACTCACTCTCGCGCAATTAAACATGTTAATAATCCTACTAAACTAATTCACTCTCGTGCAACTAGCCTAGCAAAGATATGGAGGAATTTGGGGTTCTCAAACAATTCACTTTCGCACAATTGATTGAAAACACAATTAAAAGCATAGACTCAATTAGCTAGAAAGATTCTAATCCACAAAAGCATCATCCATACACAATAACCAAGAAACAATTTCATACTAACCACAATAAATCATTAAATTAATTAACATAACCTTCATCCATTTCCCTAGAACAAAACCTAAACTAACATAATGAACAAAAATATGGAAAACAAAGTAAAATAATAATAAAAGCAAGAATCAACAACTAAACTAATTAATCTACTCAAATAAACAAATAAATAAGCAAAAACAATAATAAATGAAAGCAATAAATGTGAGAGAAAGTTAGAAAAACTCATTGAATTTATGAGAGGAAAATCCACAAATTTGCTTCTTCAAAATCCCAAAAATTCCATGAAAAATCCAATCTTTCTCTCTCTAAACTACTCCTAAACTAGAGAGAGAAACTCCTAATCTAACCCTAAGAGAGAGAAAATAAAATAGCTAAACTACTCTAATCTAAGCTAAAATAATGTTAAGTGAAAGTTGAGAGAAAATAACCCCAAAGGGGTATTTATAATACAAGGCTAAATAAAATAAAGTAAAAGAGAAAACTAAAAAGAAATAAAAACTAAACTAAAATAATTTAAATAACTAAACTTAAAAACCAAAAATAAAACTAAACTAAAAATAAAATAAAATAAAAGAAAAAGAAAAAGGAAAACAAAACAAAACCCATCAAATTCCCCAAAACCCACGAAAACCATCAACTTTCCCCCTTTCTTTCTCTTTCGATCTTGGCTGCTCTGTTTTTCTTTCCATCATCACCATCACGTATCATCAATTATCACTCAATCACCACCGTCAATCCTCATCGTCATCAATCAAAGCCGTTCAATTCTCATTAAAAATCACGTGAAAAGCTCGTGATTGACCCACGAATGCGCGCCCGCGAAGACACCGTGCAGAGGTCGCGCATAGCTTCTGCCTCGACTCTGATTTTGAACTCAATCTCGTGCGCTTTCTGACAGGGCTGCGCGGCCGCGAGTTACAGCTCTGTGGGTTTGGGTGTTGGGCGAAAGGCGGCTGTAATTGGTGAGTAATTGGGTTGGATATTTGGGTGGTTAATTGTGGGTGAAGGGCTGGTGGTTTAATTGGTGAGAATTGGTCGATTGGAGGTTGTTTTGTGGTGGCTGGTGTTTTCTTGGGTGAATTGGTTGCAGTGGCTGGAAATTGGTGTTGTGTGGGGTGAGTTGCGAAGCTGATTGGAGGCGGTTTGGTGATGTTGGGTTATGCGTTGGTGGAACGCGTGGTGGTGTAGCGCTGGTGGGAGCAGGGGATTGTGGCCTGTGGTTTAATTGGTGTTGCGGGGTTTAATTGGTGAGTGTGTGTGTGGGATTGCGTGGGTATCGACTGGTGGCAGAGTTGTTTAGGATGGGTGGCTGGCGCGGCTGTGGTCGCAGGTGGAAGCTGGTCTGGTTGGAGGTGCTGCGTGGCTGGGATTGGTGGAGTTGCAATGTTGGTGTTGTTAGGTGTTGTTTGTGGGTGGAGGTTGCTATTGGTAGCGCTGTGAGGGCTGGTGGTGTTGAGTGTGATTGGGAGCAGGGGAGAAGGAGAGTTGGAGCAGGGGAGTTGTGTGGTGGAGGTTAAGGGATGGTGTGGTGATGGTTAACAAGGCAGCAGCTAGGGTGTTTGTGTATTGTGAATTTTGCTCGAACCTTGGACCCCGAACACAAATTTGACTTTGAAACCCAGAGCGCCTACAACCAAAAACAACACGAGGGTGAATTGGAAAATAAAATAAAATAAATAAAATAAAGTAAAATAAAGTAAAATAAAATAAGATAAATAAAGTAAAATAATATAAAATAAAATAAGATGCTAAAACTAAAGAAATAATAAAATTAAATGAAATAAAATAAAATAAAATAAAATACGAAACTAAATTAAATAAGAAAACGAGATAAAAAGAGAAATTATTAAAAATATAAACTAACGACTTAAACTACAAACATTAAAAGAAAGAAAAATAAAATAAAACACGAAAATAAACTAAAAACTATAGAAAATTACAAAAATACTCAAAATAAAGAATAAAAGATAAGAATAATACAATAATAGAAATAAAGAATATAAAGGTGAACTTATTGAAAAATTAGTCGGAATACAACTCATAAACACCCTAAAAGTGACATAAAAGTCACTTATCAATACAAGAAATCAAAATAACAATCTTAGCATGATTTCTACATCATAATATCAATAAAACAATAAAGCACGCACTTGAATGCCTTGTATCTCTTTCTAATAAAAAAATACACGCGTTAGTAACTTCAAGGAAACTAATAAGACAAAAGAATTAAATTAAATATTTAAAAAAGAGATTTGGGACCAAACCCTCAAAAATATCAAACCTTTCACGTCTAGGGCGAAGGCAACTTCGAATTGGGCTAGGTGTGTCTGGATCTTGTTAATGCAGAATTTTGTATTTGAGAAAAGGCTATTAAAATAGAGATTTGGTGATTGAAAACGGAGGTTTTAGGATGCTATTTATAACAAAAATCGGCCGGATTATGATAAAAAAAAATCTAGATTTTGAAAAGAATAAAACACAACACTGTCGCCACACACGCCCGTGTCACCAAGCGACAGACGTGTCGTCGCGACAGCCTGTAGTGCGGCGCTGCAGTTAGTTTTTCCACGTGTTTTCATATTTTGATAAAATTTATGCGTACGAAGGGTGAAACTAATTTCCTTTAAAACACTTCTTTTATTCTAAATAAAACTCTTAAAACTCAATTATCAATGCTAATCACATTAGGATTCAAAAGAACCTTCTAGAAGATTCTAGAAGACTATAATCAACCCTAATTTCATTGGGATTAAAAATCATAATAGGCCCTCCTCTGGATCATTGGGCCGCATATAAAAATCAAACCGGACCCAGTTTAGTTATTTTGCAATAACTTCCTCATTATTCATCATAATTGGGCTTATAATATTTTGTTGGAAAGCTATTTTCGAACCCGACCTAACTACACAATTATTGGACCCTTACCATGGACCAAAATAAACTGGATTGGATATTTTCATTAAATAGGATCTAAAAAACAAAGAGAAAAAAGGGAATTAAAAACTAACCCCAACACTAGACTTTCCACACTTTCACATCATTCGATTATGATTCGACGTGAAAGGTACTTATCACTGGGTTTGGTTTTGGGGGGACACAAATGGGTGTCTACAGAATCCCTCACTTTGAATGATTCAGAATCATTCAGAATCATTCTCCGTCCTTATCGAAAATAAAAGTCAAAGTATCGATAAGGACGGAGAATGATTCTGAATGATCTGTGATCCCAAATAATTCTAGTAACGATGATACCTGCAAACTAGTGTTAGTTAAAATATATAAGAGAGTTAAGAAACGCTTATCTTGCACCGTGAAGCACATGTCTCTGAAGGTAACCGATTTTTGTTGCATCTGCTGTTGTGACAACCTTCTACAAGCTAGGAAACGCCATCTTACTGTTTTGATGTTGATATGTCCATGCTCAAGGAGTTATGTCTTCGTCGTGTGCAATTACTAGATATATAAATAGATCAAATTATTGAGATAATTAAGTTCGTACATTTGGGTCGTCGTTTTGCCATAGCTAGAGGTACTAACGATCTTTGGACTAGTAAAATAGTCCAAAGCCTAATTGGACGGATCCTATAAGGTCACACAAAGGGGCTAGATCGAGCATTAGAGGAAGAGGCCCAACATGGGCCTCATCACTCTAGGTGGCCAGCCATATGGAGTGGACAAGGGAGTTTTGGGCTTCGTGCCCTAGTCTAATTATAATGAGATTATAAATAGACTAGGTGCCTAGGTTTGCAGCAAGTAAGCAATTAACTGATCAGTGTGATTAAACCCTAATTAGCTAACACGAAACCAAACCCCTCTCATAGTCCTCTCTCTAACGGCTCTCTCGTCCTCCTAGGCGCCGGTGGTGTGTCGTGGTGGTGGTGGTTCGTGCGGTGGTCGGTTGTCTGTAAAGGTAGTGATCGCGTTTTTACTCAATCAGTCGACCAATCTAGTATTGGTGGACGTCTCGTTCGAATCTCGTGGACTAAGTAGTGGAGCAACGCTTGGGGCTCTATTCTCTCCCTGATTTGCCTGTCGAATAGCTTCGTGGAATTCACGCGTCAAAGGTATGATTATGTGTCTTGTGTGTTATGCATGTGATCTTGGGATTGGTACTTGATTGAATATGATTCATATTATTTCCGCTGCATAGTACCTATAAACTCCTACAATAGTATCAAATAGCCTCATGCATGAACGCGCTAGATCATAATAATATGATTATTTGATGTCCACGTTAATTTTATAATCAATTAAGAGGGAGAAATTAATTTAATTATGGTTCAATTATTATATTTAATGTGATTAAACTTTTTGAATCGCTTAAATGTGATTTAATTATGCTCAAAATAGCCATGAAGAGACCGAATTTTAGCCCTAATATGTTCGAAATTTTTGAACCCCCTAACCCTAAACTTCGAATATTTCGAAAATCCTTGCCCTAAAATATGGATTTTGTGCTTGACTTTGATTTAATTCGATTTATTTTATATTTCATAATTTAAATCGGATTGATTTATGCATAAAAGTGTTTTGTGTACGATCATCAATTTAATTTTAAAAGTTAGAATTAAATTGGGATTAATTTTATGAAGAACCCTAATTTTAATGTTGAATGTGATTTAATTTTAATCTTATGGACTGATTTAATTTAATTATGATAAGCGTTATTTTAATTAAATTAAAAACACAAAAAAAATATATATTTTGGTCAGCAACCGCGGCTGGGTGGCGCAACCACGGCGGCTGCCGACCAGGTGGCAGTCCGAGAGGGAGGGAGGGAGGGCAGGTGGTCAGGGGTGGTTGTGGGCAGCAGCGTGCAAGCGTTGCACGACTGCTGCCATGGCTGCCAGAGCAGCTGCTTGCTGCTGCCTTGCGGCAGTGGCTGCTGTTATGGAAGCCAGCCACCGTGGCTAGCTACGGCTAGCCAACCACAGTGGCCGACAGTGGTGGCTTGCGGTTTTTCAATTAAATTTTTTTTTTATCCTATTTTTAAATTATTTCACGATAATTATGAATTATTTTGGGATAAAATCAGTTTTATTTTGGATAAGATAGAATATTTTTAAAATATGATCTTTTATTTTAAAAGATAAATTTGATTTTATTTGGAAAAAACTTTTATTTTAGGATATAATCAAATATCAAAAGTAGTTATATTTGATATTATCCATATTTAAAGTTGTTAAATTGGTAATTATCCTAATTAAAGTGGTTAATTTTGGATAAGATTGACTAGGGTGTTATGAGCATATTCCAAAAGGATAATAATTTATTTGAATAATGTGATTATCCCATAATTAGATTAGGATATAATTGATTTTAAAATTATTTGATTGGCTAGTAATTAGGACATAATCTCCTAAATTTGTTAGGATAATCATGGAAGATTAAATATGATTTATCTTTCTAAATTAAAATATGATTTGATTCTATCTCATGACTAAACTAAATATATGATATTTAATAAACATTCATGAACAATATATGATATTATCTAATTATGATTAAAATATGAGATATTTTAGGAAATGCTTTGACTTTATTATGAACATTCGATGTTGTAGTTTTGACAAGCATGTTGAGTGATTTATTATATGGCACTTTTATAATATACTCCCTCCGTCCGCGAATGATAGTCACTTTTGGGTGTAAATCACGGGAATTAAGGAGAAATAAATAAAGTACAAGGGAACTAAAATCCAATCATTTGCAAAACAAACAGAAGAGAGAGAAATTGATTGTCATTAAAAAGGGAGACAACTCATTTAATTAAGGCACAAGTACAAAGACCAATAAGAGGGTATTTTGGGAAGCACAGATAATACAGCCAAAAAAAATGAGGGTATATAGGTCATTTTGTGTTATTGTATGGGACCTAAAATTATGAAATGTGACTAACATTTTGGGTGTCCAAAAATGAAAATAGTGACTATCATTTGGGGATGGAGAGAGTATGATATTATGTTTCTATATATAGACTAGTGTGGCCCATAGATTCTTAAATACGATCTGCGCATCGTAATGTATTTTTATAATCTAAATACGGTCTGCGTATCGTTAAGTATTTTTGTAACTTTCATTTAAAGTAAATAGAATAGTTATTTAAATAGTGTTAGTCAAAAGAAGCTCATGAAGTGAAGGCCCAAAGGAGCAAGGTGGATGGAGATCCATGACGATTCAAGTGGGAGCTTTTTCATTTCTAGTTTTCTTAGGACTAGGGGGCCATACAATGTCATGATTTATATTAGTAGATTATGCATGTTAGATTTTATTTATGTTGATTGATGATGCGCTGGAGTTTACTAAATAATCACAACATAATAAATCTAGGTCCCAGTAATATTGAGATTGCTTTTCCAATTAAAAACCCGATGAAACCTTTGATATTTATGATGGGTCATGCCAAAGCTGGGTGTCATATTATATCTTAGGGGAGTGGGGGTAAAACAAATTTTACACTTTTAATTGGTTATGCTCAACAAGGTTACCTTAAGAGTTTAGAACCTTGAAGCTAAGGGTAATAATTAAACATGTGATAATTAATTATTCAACCAAGAGTTAAAAGAGTTATAATCAGTAAAGAGTTTACTCACCTTAAAAATGTAATGGTTGATGGTAGGGCCAAAGTCCGGTCAATTATTGCACAAATAAAGGATCTTGGAATCACTTAAATTCAATTGGGATCAATTAATTATTAAATAAAGTGTTTTAAAGTTACCAAATGAATGCGTTTATGGTACTTTAATTTTAAATTAAACATAATTATTAAAATTTGCCTTATTTTGACATAGACGGGTAGCCGTAACCACAATGACAACAACATTTACAACCTTCGACCATTCCTTGAGAAGGATAGATTGACAGGGGATAACTTTTCCCCATGGGAAAGAATGCCAAGACTTGTTCAGAAATCTGAGGGTAAAGAGGATATCATTGACACCCCATTGCCAGGACCTTTGCCAGAAAATCCAACTGCGGCAGAGATCAAGAAGTACAAGGAAGCTCATGACAGAGCTATACCTATCACTTGCTTAATGATTGCTACCATGGAACCTAGTCTTAAAAAGTGTTTTGAGGACCAGGATGCCTATTCAATCATGCAAGAACTCAAAGCCTTGTTTAAGAAACAAGCTAGAGTTGAAAGGTATTAGCTCCATCGTGAGATTCTAGATTGTAGGATGGAGAAGGGTGCCACAGTTCATGATCATGTTTTCAAAATGATCGGCCTAATTCAAAGTATGGAGAAACTGAGGCACCCATATAGTGATGATTTGGAAACAGACATCATTCTCCATTCACTACCAAAAAGTTTCAACCAGTTTATCATGAATTTTAACATGACTGCCACTACAAAGACTATGAATTAATTGCATGCAATGCTGGTTAGTGCTGAGAAACAAATCCCTAAGGAACCTAAAAAGGAAGTTTTTATTATTCAAAAGGGAAAAGGGTTCAAAAAGAAGAGGCAAAAGGCTAGTGCCTAGAGCAAGGGCAAGCAAGTTTCCAAGGCTCCTGAAAAGCCTAAGACGACTCCAAAGCCCAAGGCTGCAAGTGAAAGTGAATGCTTTTACTGCAAGAAGGGGCATTGGAAGCGAAATTGCCAGAAATACCATGACTTCCTCAAGAAGAATGGAGCATTGACCTCAGGTATTATGTTATAAACATTTTAACATTCACTTAGGTATGTGATACCAAGTTGCAGTGCTTAACATAGTGATGTTGCGCATGAACTGCAAATAAGTGAAGCTAGCATGGAAATGGAGCTTGAAGGTGCACTAGAAGTATTTGAGTGGCCAGACATAGCCTCATAGTTTTAAATTTTGATTAGTTATCATGATTTTAGAACAATTTCCGGTTTTGATGAGACAATATTTCGGCTTTCTTGTTTTGAATACTGAATTTGGTTTACTTGGCTTGGACAAGTGTCGATCCATGACTAAGGTAATAAATTGTTTTCATTTTGCTAAATATGAGTTAATTTTGTTTTATGACATTGATATAAGTAGATCACAAAAGTAAAATTTAGATGATTCAAAATACACTTACTTATAACAAGTAAGGCTAAGTCACATAAACCATTTGCACATCCAAAGTTATGGATGGACTCTTATTCTTATATGATTATGAATCACTTGAGAATTAGAAGTCATTCTTGATAAAAGTTAAAATGACCAAGTTGCCTTTTAGTAGAAAGGGTAAAGGAAGCTAAAATGACCTTTTGAGAGTCATACATATGATGTATGTGAATCAATAAGTTCAAAACTAGCAAAGAGATTTAACTATTTCATCGCTTTTACTGACGATTTAAGTAAATATGTCGATAATTACTTAATGAAGTAAAGCTTGGAAACATTGAAATGTTCAAAATTCCAAAAATGAAATGCAAAATCAGTTAGAGATAAACAATTTAACACCACAATATGATTGTTGTGATAAATATTTAACTAAAAAATGAATAATCATCTAAAGGGAATTGTTGAATTGATTCACAATCCAGAAACATTACAATTAAAGTGCATGTTTATGAAGAAGTAATCAAACTTTGCTTGCCATTGTTCGATCCAAGATTTAATGATTTACAAATATCGTTTTGAGGACATACATTACAACAACAATTGCGATTATAATAAACAGGAAACTTAACCAAAGCAGAAGAAAAGATGTCATAAGAGTTATGATTTGGAAATGTTCCAAAAGTTATTTTTTCTAAATAGGATTAAGGGTTATGAAATCAATGTAAAATGTTTACAAAGATAACATAATACACCCTAAATAAGAAAAGTAGTTCTTCATGGGTTTTCTCATGGAAACTAAGAGGTATTATTCCTACAATCGCGTAGAAACAAAGTGTCTGTTGCTCGCGATAGTGTCTTTATAGAAAGAATGTCTTCCTACAAAGTCAAGTGGGGGTAAATTTAGATCTCGAAGAGATTTGAGACGAGTAACAAATAGATGTGGATAACACTACATCAAAGAAGAAGGCATATGAAATCAGCTAATTTGATAAACCATGTGTCGAAGCAAGCTAATTCCACTAGCGAGGCTTCTATCATCCCACTAGAATGAAAGGCTTCAAAGAGTTGAAGAGAGTAATTCTACTGTCGCTCATACCTATCGTAGGTTACTTGGGATAAAAACTAACAGTTTGTTGAAATTCTGAGAAAAGGTGGATTCTAAAATTTTCCTATTGGAATGGTTGGAACCCATGCCTACAAGCAAGCTTTGGATAAATGTCAACTCAGGAAATGGCTTAAATCAATGAAGTCCTGTATGGACAAC
The DNA here is from genome assembly GCA_024500155.1 of Chenopodium formosanum. Lineage (NCBI taxonomy): Eukaryota > Viridiplantae > Streptophyta > Magnoliopsida > Caryophyllales > Amaranthaceae > Chenopodium > Chenopodium formosanum. The sequence continues at coordinate 25,907,204 of CM044880.1, forward strand.
ATATTTGTAAAAATGTGTTAGTCCATAATAGTCTTACAAATAGGGTCAAACCTATTAGTTGGGTAAGCCTATTCGGATTATTCTAGTTATGGATATCAAAATCGCCTTCATGAAATGTTCTTGATGGTGAGAATGTATATGATACAACCTAAGAATTTGAAATTCAGAAATTCCTAGAAAGTTTTGCAAACTTCAGAAATTCATTTATGGATTGAAGTTATGCATCAAGGAGTTGGAACATTCGTTTTGATTAGGTAATCAAACAGTTTGATTTCCTTAGTAAAACGAAAGAATTCTTGTCGAGACAAGAAGTTTAGTAGGAGCAATTGATCTTTTAGTCTAGTATGTAGTTGACATACATTTCATATGAAATGATATATAAATGCTTGAATAAGTCAAGCAGTGGTTAGAAAGATTGTTTCAATATGATAGACTTAAGAGATGTTGAGTACATATTGGGAATTAAGATCCATGAAGTGAATTTTGAAGAATGATTAGAATGAATCAAGAGACTTATGTTGATAAGGATCTTGACAAGTTCATGAAGCAAGACTCTAAGAGAGGATGTCTTCCCATGTTTTATAGTATTACACTCAGTAAGACTTAGTGCCATCAAAAGCTAATAGAGTTAAGTTGTATGGATAATGTACCTTATGCTTCTACAAAAGGATCCATTACATGTGACATGAAATGTATAATGCAAGATGTTGCATATGACTTGTGCATGTGTAGCAGAATTCAAGCAAATTCAGAATAAGTATACGGAGAATTACCAAGAACAGATCCTTGCGTACTTGAGAAGCACTAAAAGGAATTCTTCTAGCTATTGTGTTAAATGGTAATTTAAGCAAGTTGTCAAAAGGTTACATGAATGTAAGTTTTCCAAACAGAAAAGATGATTCTAGATGGTGATCTGAATGCATATTTGTGTCTGGATGGAAAAGGACAGTGAGCTTGAAGAGTTCAAAGCAGAGCACTGTTGCATACTCAATGTCAAAATATGTGTATTAAACTATAGTCACATAGTTAGAGAGAAAGTTCGGATTAAAAAGTCATGTGACTAACAGGTCACCTTTGCCCAAAAACAAAGGAGCCAGAGTCACATCACACATCCAAACAAAAAGATATAAGATATCACCTCAATTATGAGATCATTGACCAGCTAAAGGTCGTGTATAGCAAAGTTTTATTATGAGTGAGAAATCACTAAACCCCTTCCATGGACTAAGATATGAGTGTCATATTAAAGTCTTAGGATTGAAGCAAGTTATGTAATTTAAGTTGTATATGTTTTGAGAAAACATATTACATGAGAAATGCATCAATTTGCAGAATTATGTTTAAAATAGAAATTATTCTTTCTCTTATTTAATTATGGTTTCGGAAATTAAATAAAATGTCCAAAATAATTATGAATTGATGGACTCATCAGGTTGATGACCTGGTGAATTGAAACCCCACAGGTGAACAAAATTCATATATTATTTAAAGTTCCTAGTTCGAGATCATTAAAGTGGACATAAATGATTTCAATAAATGAACTAGCATGTAAGATTGATTGGATAGCGCAGTTTCATGGGTTATAGGGGCATGGTGATGCTCGGTCAATCACTTGGATATGCATGAATGATGCATGATCGAACTATTGACCTACTTTGAAGTTCAAGTATAGAGCTTCCGTATATATTAGTGAATTCCTTTGACATGAGTGGAACATTGATTTCATTCAATGGATGTTGTGACTGTGGTACACTCAAACGTCTAGCCGTAACCGGAGATTATAAAGGGTGTTTCCTGGTTATTTCAGAAGTTGAGTGGGAGTCATGTTACCACAAGATTGGATAGAGTCTACCTATTAAATTAGGAAATGTGTCATGGTCGCTTGAAGAGGGAGAATTCAGAAAATACGTGGCCACGTTCAAATGCATTACACAGTAATCATTTGGTTTTGTAATTCTAACTCAGATTTCAAGAAACGATTAGTAGATTAATATGATCTCGACATGTGATGCAATCATATTATCAAATCGATACATATATTGACTTAAGGAATTTGAATATTGCACCCTTGTCTCAAACAAGTGGGAGATTGAAGGAGTTATGTCTTCGTCGTGTGCAATTACTAGATATATAAATGAATCAAATTATGGAGATAATTTAGTTCGTACATTAGGGTCGTCATTTTGCCATAGCTAGAGGTACTAACGATATTTGGACTAGTAAAATATCCCAATAGGACGGATCCTATAAGGTCACACAAAGGGGCTAGATCGAGCATTAGAGGACGAGGCCCAACATGGGCCTCATCACTCTAGGTGGCCGGCCATATGGAGTGGACAAGGGAGTTTTGGGCTTCGTGCCCTAGTCTAATTATAATGAGATTATAAATAGACTAGTTGCCTAGGTTTGTAGCAAGTAAGAAATTAACTGATCAGTGCGATCAAACCCTAATTAACAAACACGAAACCCAACCCCTCTCAAAGTCCTCTCTCTCACGGCTCTCTCCTCCTCCTAAGCGCCGGTGGTGTGTCGCGGTGGTGGTGGTTTGTGCGGTGGTTGGTTGTCCGTAAAGGTGGTGATCGCGGTTTTCCTCAATCACTCGACCAATCTAGTATTGGTGGACGGCTCGTTCGAATCTCGTGGACTAAGTAGAGGAGCAACACTTGGGGCTTTATTCTCTCTCTGATTTGCCTGTCGAATAGCTTCATGGAATTCACGCGTCAAAGGTATGATTATGTGTCTTGTGTGTTATGCATGTGATCCTGGGATTGGTACTTGATTGAATATGATTCATATTATATCCGCTGCGTATTACCTATCAACTCCTACACATGCGTCTCGGAACAAAGAGCTTCTTTTGTTTGACGATCTTCCTCAAGCTAGGGGATACCGTATGAATATTGCTATGCCTGTAACTGCCTCCAATTCTGCCGTGATAGACTTCTGTAAGCTAGAGAACCCTATCAAAGATTGCTTTGCCTGAAACGACGTTCTAGCGCTTTATGACCCTCTTCCGCAAGCCAAGGAACATGATCGAAGATTAATTCGCATGAAGCTATCCTCATTTGTTGCGATTATACTCTAAAGATTATTACCGACGACAAACGCCTGTCGATCCTTTAAAGTTTGCTTGAACTTTGCTTTTGCTATGCCAGTGCGTTGGTGCTTTTGCTGCTTGTGAACCAGTATGTCGGGGCTGTTGAATTGTGAAACATTATGTCGGTGCTTCTGTTGTTTATGAACCATTATGTCGGTGCCTTTGCAGTTAGCCAATGTTTAGGCGCTTTAATCGAAGTGAGACGATCATTTATCAGGTCGATCACAAAATGCGATTGTAACCGAGCCGATTACTAAATCATGTCAAATTGCTTATAGGGGCTAACTGGTGTACCAAGGAACCCAAAATTTCTTTACAAGGTCTAAATAGTCATTCTGAGAGGCTTCACATTCTGTTGCTGATGCAACATCTCTAGCGCCGCGATTTTTCTCTATCGCCAAGCACTGCACTCTGTCGCTCGGCGACTAAGCTTTTTGTGCGACGTTGCAGTCGGAAATTTTTTATAAATCCCCTTTCTTCCTCGTGTAGCTGATCCTACTTTTATTTCTTTCAAGTTCGTCGCGAAACTTCAAATTGCTAAATCTCAACAAAATTCCTCAACAAAATTCACTCAAATTTGTTGCAAATCAAAGCTTTGTTCATCTAGTTCATTGATCTATGTAAGTTTTTACCCAACTTACTCGAAGTTTTGATGAATTTCGATCATGTATGTTTACGAATTTCTTGAAAATTCGAAACTTATATTGCCTAATTTGCTTTGTTTGTCAAATTTTATGCCAAGAAATTTCTTGATTATGGTTATATATTGCATTGGGAGTATTTTAAGACTTGTTTGACTCAATTTGGTGATGAAACGAACAATTCACCATTATTAAACCTTTTAAGGTCAGGAAAACAATGTGGCTCGTTCTTGATGTTTTTGCTAGCAATTCTTGTCCAATTTGTCACAATAATTATCATAATATTGCAAGAAATTGTTTGGTTGCTTGAAAATTGTCATATATGCTTAATTGAAATTGTGTGCTATTTTAGTACTACGTACTTTTTTTTTTCTGAACATAGTATCATGCGGCTAGGCGAACCTTAAATACTATAGAACCTTAAATTTTGTCAATTATGCACATCTAGAGTGTACCCGTGCAAAATGCACAGGATATATAAGAAAATATATATATAAAATGTGCAAAGTTTATTTTGATGTTATAATTTAGATTTGAGCTGTAATGGTCGGTTCTGTTGCACCCTAATTAGCTCTGTTGTACTGAGTATTAATAATAATCGTATTTGTAATGTGCTGACACCTGATGTGCTATGCCGAAATATGATATTATTCTAAGAAAAGCTTAGAAGCTCAAAAAACAGGGTCTTACTCTTTTATGTCGGTGGCCACATAATGCTATTATGGGGTTTAATTCAAAGCTATAGAGGTTACCCGTTCAGTGTTATAGGGGTTACTTGTGTTACTCAGTTAGTGTCATATGGGTTAGCATCTTGTTATAGGAGGTACATAATTTCTATTATATTGAGTATTAATAATAATCGTGTTAATAATGTGCTGACACCTGATGTGCTATGCTAAAATATGATATTTTAAGCAAAGCTTAAAAGCTCAAAAAACAGGGTCTTACTCTTTTATGTCGGTGGCCACACAATGCTATTATGGGGTTTAATTTTTCAAAGTTATAGAGGTTACCTATTCAGTGTTATAGGGGTTACTCGTGTAACTCAATTAGTGTCATATGGGTTAGCGTCTTGCTGAAGGAGTTACATATTTTGTCCTGTTGCAAGTAGTTATTCGCTTAGGCTAGTTGCACAAAAACGTGTCGTACATTTTCTTTTCGGTTTTGATAATTACAGAAATGGAATATGTTTGGAGGGTAGTCCCTAAAAAAATGCATATAATTGAAGGGTAGGGGATTTAGAGAACTATAATTGAAGGGTCGGGGATTTAGAGTACACACACAAAAAGTGACATGTCAGTAATAGTCCCATAAAAAATATACAAAAAAAAAACATTCCCGGAGTGGGATGAGCGGACACTGTTCTTTTTCCCCGAGCACCACATTTCAGAGAGGGTGCGTATTTTATTGTTGATAAGGGGCTGCGACTTCTTTGGGAGTCTTGTGGGCTGATTGCCCTGTTTCAGGCAACGCAGGCCATATACTCATTTGCCATGAGCAACCACGTGGTTCGTGCTTTGGTGGAGTTCTTCTGGGAAACCAAAACTTTTCACTTTCCTTGGGATGAGATGACTGTCACCCTAGCCAACTTAAGTCTTATCTCAGGTCTAGAGTTTAGCTCGACAGCACTGCCGTTTGACAGCTCCATCGGTGTTTTTTCTCCTAAGGTCGATGAGTTATTGGGTCCGATAATTTTTCGGGCTCGTGCTGCTGTGGAGCCATCACGATTCAACTCTAGGTGCTTTCGCCAGTCAACTCTGGCGATGGCTTTCGAGGACAATGCGACTACCCGAGAGCAGTGGGTACGCATCTTTGCACTTATTTTGCTGTCAGGGACGTTTTCCCCTGACAAGGGTAGTAAGGTGCTGCTTTACTACCTTCCCGTTGTCTGCGATCTTCAGCTGATCGGGACTTATGATTGGGCTAGCTTTGCCTATGCTGATCGGAAGAATTTGGTGCCATCTTAGGCTTCCCTTCATTAGATCTTGTGGTAATCCCTAAAATAAGTGAATATTATTATAAATATTTTGAGCGCTTCTTTAATTTAAGAGACAGAGATCTAAAAAATATTGTACATGGTAGTGTAGTTAATAAAAAAGAATTTGCACGCCATTACTTTGATAGACCTTATTCTGAAATTTTTCATGTTTATAGAAGAAGGGCTTTTCCTTTTGCATGCTTAACCAATATCTTGTCACTAGTGGTAGAACTAATGAAAGTCAAGCAATTATATTAACTGTTTTGGAGCAAATTGAATCTGGAAGAAATCCAATGCCATTAATTGTTGGAGAGACTATGCTTAGTCTTGATGAATTGAAGAAAAATCCCAAAGCACCTTTTCGGGGCTCTCCAATTTTATTACAGGTAGAAAAATTATATTTTTAATTACAGAAATCAAAAACATATTTTTGTATGGTAATACTATTTTATTTGCATTGAATTTTTTGCAGATATGGCTAATGGAGATACTAGAATTAATTAGTCCTCTTGATAATATTGAAAAATATACTCCAAATTGCTTTATGAGGCAAAAGAAATGCTTCTCTAAGATGGGGCGCCATGAGTTCATTAAATTCTTTGCTTCTTGCAACTTTGCTATCAAATGGGTCATCCCTTGGTTGAAAATAGAGAAGATGGTTGGTGTCAACAAGAAACCCTTCTGCCGTCTTCCAAGCTTAACCAAGATGACTTTTTATTATCCCTGCAAGGTAAAAAGGCAGTACGGTCTACTTCAAACAATTCCATTTGGGGATCTCCATCCTCCTTATGATTACCCAAAAGGTTTCTCCTTCCTTGCCAATGATGTGAAGAGATGGCTTCTTAATAAGCCTACAAAGGACATGAAGAAAAATCAGAGTATAACTAATGTGAAGAATCGTCTAGGTGACAAAGTTATTCCTGTTAAGGAGCGCTTGGGTGAAAAGATTGAATTTGAAACACCGGTGATGCCTTAGAAGAAAGACTCTACAAAGGATAAAGAGAAATAAAAAGTTGACACATCAGAAAAGAAGGTTTGGGTAGAAAAGAAACATGGAGTCCTAGCTAAGAGAGGAACCATTTACTCTAAAATTGAATGTATGTCCTCTAAAGGATGCCTACTAGCTAAAGTCATGGATGATGAAGAGGATGCAGATAAAAATTGGAAAAGGGCAAAGAAAGAAAAGAAAGATTGAAGCATTGCTTAACTTCCAATTTATTAGACTTAGTTTTAAATTTAAAGTTAATTTGTTTCATTAAGCTTCCATTTAAATTTCATCAATAATTTAATTTTTGCTTAATTTTATTAATGAAATTTCATCTTTTTAATTAAATCAACTTCTTTAAATTTATTAAAGCAATGAAAACAGATTAAATTATTTTATTTTCCAGAAACTTTTTCGAGTACGGAAGTCAATAATTTTCCGAAAAACACCGACATTTGCCTAGATACTCCCAGAAGAACGACACCGCCATTTTGCAGGTGTCACCAGACGTTGTTGTCTGTCGGCCGGCGACAGGCGCTGTCGCTTTGCGCTGCAGTCTGTCGGCCGGCAACAGACTTCTTTCTGTGGCGCTACTATTCCGTTTAATTTCTTTTTATTTCTAGGATGCGAGGTTTGCAAAATTTAAAGTGGACGCGCTTTGTAAAGGGTTGCCTACGTATCCTTTCCTAAGGAATCAGGCCAAACGTAGCTCTCTTGAGTGTCATACTCAAGTAATCATGGGTATTACTTTTTATGTTGGTCATGGTTTGTCATGTTTGAGAACTCATTGCCATCCATGTCAGTTAGTTTTGATGCACCTCCTGATTGGATTGTTTTGACGATGTATGGTCCTGACAAATTAGGCCTAAACTTGCCTCTTTGGATCCAAAACATTTTTCCTTAACGCTTTTAACACCAAGTCTCCTACTTTGATGTTTCTTATCTTGACCTTCTTATTAAAATTCCTAGTCATACGGGTTTGATAGCATTGGGTATGATGTAGAGCTTCTAATCGTTTTTCATCAAGTAGAATTAGCTCTTCATACCTTGCTCTAATCCATTCGACTTCATAGAGTTTACTTTCTAATGAAATGTGTTGAGACAGTATCTCTAGCTCTACAGGTTTCACAACATCCATTCCATAAACTAAAGAGAATGGCGTATTTCCTGTCGATGTGCGAACTCACGTGCGATAACCCAAAAGTGAGAAATGGAGTTTCCCAGGCCAAAAATTGTAACTTTATGTCATTTTCTCGATAATAGTCTTTAGATTTTTATTAGCTGCCTCAACTGCTCCATTTGCTTGAGGTCTATAAGGGGAAGAATGATGGTGTTGAATGCCATATTTTTGTAACAATTTTTCACATTAAGCTTGTAAGTGAGTTCCATTGTCACTTATCATCTCATGTGGGACTGCGTATCGACAAATAGTATTCCTTTCGATAAAGAGTGCTACATGTTTTTCATTAAGTTTAGCATATGATTGTTCTTCAATCCACTTTGTGAAGTAATCAATTGCTACTAGGATGTATTCGTGACCTCTTGTCCTAGGAGGGGTAATTTTACCAATAATATCAATCCCCCATGTAGAGAATGGCCATGATGAAGTGTAGGTATAAAGTAGAGATGGAGGAACATGTTGTAAATTGGCATAAATTTGGCATTTAGGGCATCTTTTTACATATTGATGACAATCTCTATTCATGGTAGTCCAATAGTACCCTCCCCGCATTATCTTCTAGACTAGCATTTTGCCATTTACATGGGTTCCACAATTTCCTTCGTGGACTATTCTCATAGCTCTTTGGGCATCCTTTTTCCCTACACATAAGAGAGGTCGACCCTTAGGAACCCTTTTATGTAAATCGTTGTCTATGAGTACGTACTAGGAAGCAAAGAGTCTTAATGCTCGTTTTGCTATTTTGTCAGCATGAGGAGGATATTCTCCTTTGGTGACGTAATGAAGTATATCTATATACCACGGTTATTCTTCTTCTTATTCTTCATCTTGGACCACTTTGTCGTCTTATATGGCTTGAATATAAGTCGGTTCATGCCTTTTCCCTATGGTTAGAGACATTTACTCGATTTCCGTATGAATCCTAACCATTGAGACTAGTCTTGCAAAGGCATCAGCGAATTGGTTTTCCTCTCTAGGTAGATAGGTGTATTTTACCTTTTCTAACTTATTGGTGAGAGTTTCCAGATAAATTAGGTAAGGGACTAGACTTTCACTCCTTACTTTCCATCTTTTAGAAATCTGGTTGATGGATCATTTACGAGTCTCCGAATATTTATAATTTCTTTACTCCCAATGCCAAAGCTGTTTCCAGGCCTACCACGCATGCTTTGTATTGAACGGTGTTGTTGGTAACGTCAAAATCTACCTTTATAGAGATTGGAACATGCTCATCTTTGGGTGATACTAATAATACTCCAACGCCACATCCCTTTTGGTTTGAGGCTCCATCGAATATAAAGTCCAAGTATCATCTTCTGTGACCATCAAATCTTCGCGTCGTTTGGAAATTCATTGTCATGTACCGGTATCGAATCTTCTATTAGAAAATCCGCTAATAAATCCGAGACCACAGATCCTTTGGTAGCCTTTAGAGGCATGAATCTTACATCGAACTGGGCTAAATGGACTATCCATCTTAATATGCGCCCATTGAGTGTAGACTTTTCGAATAAATACTTAAGTGGATCCATTCAAGAATCTACAAAGACTGTATGCACGAGCATGTAATGTCTTAGCATGGTTGTGGCCCACACTAATGCGAGGCACAATTTCTCAAGTGGTGTATAGCGTACTTTATACTCAAGAAACTTTTTGCTTAAATAGTAGATTGCATTTTCTTTACCTTCTACTTCTTGTGCAAGCATAGCCCCCATTGTCTCCTTAGTGACTTTTAAGTACAACCTAAGAGGGATCCCTGGAAGTGTTGGTGCTAACACAAGAGGATTTGCGAGATAGGCTTAGATCTTATCAAAGGCTTTTTGACACTCATCGTCCCATATTACTAGCACATTGTTTTTGAGCTTCTTCAATATTGGTTCACATATCGTTGTTAGCTTCGATATGAACCTACTTATATATTGCAACCGGCCAATAAACCCTCGAAATTGTTTCTTGGTTTTGGGCGGTGGCATTGACATGATCGCCTTGATATTAGTTGGGTCTATCTCTATTCCTCTAGAGCTTATGACATATCCCAAGAGCTTGCCTGAGGTGACTCCAAAAGCACACTATGATGGATTCAACCTCATGTTGTATTTTCTTAGCCTTTCAAAGAATTTTCTTTAGGATACTTGATGTCCTGGGCGATCTCTTGATTTCACAATCATGTTGTCTACATACACTTCAACCTCTTTGTGCATCATGTCATGAAGTAGGGAAGTTGCTGCTCGTTGGTAAGTAGCACCCGCGTTTTTCAACAAGAATGGCATTACCATGTAACAGTAAGTACCCCATGGTGTTATGAATGTTGTTTTCTCCATGTCTTCTTCTCCTATGAGAATTTGATTATATACCGCGTATCCATCAATAAATGAGAGAAGCGCAAGATTTGCTATATTATCTACTAAAATATCGATGTGTGGTAAGGGAAGTCATCCTTTGAACTTGCCTTACTTAAATCTTGATAGTCGACGCACATTATTTCTCTTTCATCCTTCATTGGAACTGGAACCACATGTGCTACCCATTCGGGGTATTTGGATACCCTGATAAAACCTACGGTTATTTGTTTTTGAACTTCTGCTTTTATTTTAAGAGCTACGTCGGGTCTCATTCGATGCAGCTTTTGTTTTACAGGTTTCATTCCTGGAATTAGTGGTATAGTGGGTTAAGATATTTCCCTATTAATGTCTGGCATATCATCATATGACCAAGCAAATACATCGATTAATTCTGTAAGTAGATTAATTAAATCGGTTCTTTCTTGTTTATTAAGCGTTAATCAGGTTTTAACTTCTCTTTTAATTGTTGAATCATTTGAGATATTAACCGTCTCAGTATCCTCATTTATCAATGTTTTCTTTTCAAGTGTTTCCATAACTTTAATAATTTCTTTGTCATTTTCATTGTTAGTTAAGCAATGCTCGTCATCTTGGGTTAATGAAAAACACGAGGAGTAAGAGGAAGAAGACATATTATTGAATTCTAAGATCATTACATCGAAAAGGGAAATGTCCTCAGTAACTTGATTACTAACTATCCTTCCGCTGGAGTGATGAGCTTCGAAGGGTCAAAGTTCTCGCTTTGTAGGACCGTTTGGATGAGCGAGCAATTATCCACTACATATTTCGGCTCATCTTTTTCTCGCCCAAAGAGTAGTCCCATGACATTGAAGTCAAAGCATGGGGGAGCTTTCTCTTTTTGAATAGGAGTTGGGATCTCATCTAGAAAGTAGCAATCAAGAAAGATTTCGAACCCAGGTTGCCTTATGAAATTTACAACAAAAGGTTCGGGAAACTCATAGCATGGATAGTCCTCTCCTTCCCTTATGAACTGTCCATTGAGAGTAAGAGGATAGTGATCTATTAGGATTGCTTTCTTTTGGGTGCAAGTATTCCTACGCGCCTTAGACCTTTCCTGGGCTCGCTTAAAATCTTCCCGAGTCGGTTTGAAACCGAGTTCAAAAGTATCTAACTTAGGGAGACCAGGTAATTCTATTTGTTTTGTTATCTCCTTTTTATTTCCTAGATTCATTCCAGGAAAGTGTCCCTGTCTCTTGAGAATAGTATTTACTGTCATATTATAGTGGGGGTCGTGACAAAGAGGGGTCCGTTCATCCTCCTCGATTAAGGAGACCTCTTCATTAAAGCCCCACAAGTCTTCATCATCCTCATCGTGCTCCACATTAATGATCGTATTTTCAAAAGCTTTAAGCCTCTTAGGTGAAGCATCGATTGTGATAGGGATTCCTCCTATGGCCTTACCTGTTGGTGAAGAGATGAAGGGACGGCCTTGAGGCCATGAAGCAAAGGGCGTTCTAACAATAAGTTGAACGAAGCCTTAATATCTACCACTTGGAAAGTAGTGGCATGTTATATTGCTCTCGTCGTAGTCACATTCATAGTGATTTTTCCAAGAGCTTTGCGGCGAGTATTGTTGTAGGCTCTTATTCCTTGTGTTGACGGGGTTAAGTCTTCATCCCTTATGCCTAACATCCTCTCAGTTCTGAGTGGACAAACACTAATTGCCGATCCATTGTCTATAAGAGTCATTGGGACGTTCATTCTCTTGCAAAATACTGTGAGGTTTAGAGCCTTGTAATGCCTGTCACCTTCTTGAGGTATGTCTTTGTCAGAAAAGGTGATCAAGTTGATAGGACTAGGGAGATCACTCGTATGGAAGTTATCCAACCCCTCAGGAGTGGTGTCGGAATCTATTCTTATCTTATCCAAGGCATTCATTACCGCCAACCTATGCTCTCGACACATAGCTAGAAGTTTGCATACGTTCATTTCGACCTTGGTCTTTTTGAATTGCTTGAAAATTTCATTGTCTTCTATAATAGGTATAGGAACTTGTTGCATGGTTGGAATGGGTTGTGTAGAGATGGGAGGTTGCATTCTCCTGGATCTTGTGAGGACATCTATGGGTGAATCATCTTCATCCCTAAAATCCCCTATTAAATATGACATTACAAGTGAAGGTTCTTCAATGTCCTTAAGGTAGACATCTTCGTTATCGCTGTCCCAAACCTCGTTAATGCTTATGTCTTGTTCTTGTGGGATTTGAACTAGCTTCTTATCATCAATCATCTTCTGAATTAAATCTTTAAATTTAAAACAATTTTCAATGGTATGTCCCCCCTATTGTGGTATGGATAGTAGAACTTGTCTGTCCTCTTTAGAGATTCAAATGGTCTCAGTTCGAGAGGTTTGACCTTATCATTCTCGGAGAGCATTTTGAACATTTTAGCATAGGAGGTCCCAATTGGAGTATAGAGTTTATTACTCTTCTTGGGTGTGTCAATTACTTGGAGAGGGAATGCTTTCTTCTTCATGGGTGGAACTTTAGCATGCTTGCTCTGAAGTTCCTCTTCTTGTTTCTTTGCTAATTCAATAGCTTCACATAGTAAGTCTATTTCCTCCCACATTGACCATATAATAATTTGCACTTCTTCCTTGGTTGCTAGTTCTGGTTCAGAAGGAAAGTCATTCATGGCATCGAAAAAGGTTTCCTCCTCTTCTTCAATAGCATGAATTTCTTCAACAGGTTTGATGAGAGATGAGGGATCAACATGGTTTTCCTCATCAGAGATGGCCAAGGAATCAGAGAGAGGTGCATTGTTGATGCTTGGCTTCTCACTTGCAGGGGGCAATGGTAGTTTGTTGTTATCAATCAAATCTTGGATAGCTTCCTTGAGCTTCCGACAATTCTCACTGAGATGGCCCCTACCTTGGTGATATTTGCAGTGTGCATTGGGGTTCCAATTGGCTGTCCTCTTTTAAAATGGTGCATTCCCAAATGGTCCAATAGGAGTTATAAGACATTTTGCATTCAGTCGATCGAATGCGGTGTCATAACTCATATCAATCGGAGTAAAATTTCTCTTAAATGGTTTCTTTTGTCCTTTGTTGTTCATAGAAAGGACTTCACTCAAAGTAAAAGGCGCTAACATTATTTGAGTGGGTGGTTTTGAAAGAAGAAGGATTATCGTTCTTCTTGCCTTTCCAGACACTGTTGGAGTTATTGTTAGAAGCTTTCTGTTTAGCAAGGTCGTCTTCAATGTTAATCCCAATATCTTATACGACTTTAAAGTTGTGTAGATTGTTTTGATATTTTAGATGCGTGGAATACTTCTCTTGGAGGCTCTTGATAAACAACCTCAAAAATTATTTTTCACTCAATACTTCAATCATCCTAGTAGAGGTTTCTCTCCATTTATTGAAGAAAGAAGTGAAACCTTCATTCTCTTTCTGTTTAAGTATTTTAAGTTTCCTAGGATAAGTTTCAAATTGAATATTGCATTTATACCTATCAATGAAAGCGTTTACAATTGATTCCCAAGTAGAGGTTTTCTCTTTGTCAAGGGAGAAAAACCATTGTTGGAAAACGGTTTCAAGAGATAAGGAAAATAAAGAATGAAATACCCTTAATATTCATTATTGTTTCAAAAGATCTTAAATGAAAGTAAGGATTATCAGTTGCCTTGAATTTTTGGATGTCGTTGGCATTAAACTTCTGCGGAAGAAGCTCCATGTCCATCGAGACCCCTTGTGAAATAATGCCCTGGAACCTGTAATCATTAGATATCTTGCTCAAGCTTTCTTGCAGGAGCTCCATTTGTTGATGTTTCACAGGGTCATTAATTTGAAGGATTAAGGTCTTTAGCAGTTCAGTAACACTAGCCATTTGCTTTTTGAGCTCATCAACTTCTTCTTGACTTGCCATTACCTTCTTGGCTTTCTTTTTCCGACCGATTAGTTTGTTAAGAAGTTGTATTTGAACAAAAAGGTTGTCTCTGATCAAACGCCCTTCCTTTCTTGACCACGCGCTATAAATTAAACCATTTTTATTTTAATGAATTGACTCAAATTGACTTTAACTTTACGGGTTTATAAAGTAAAAGAAAAAATATGGTGTATATTTTTGGGAATCAAGTATAGGTGTTCAAACAAGTGGTTTAATTGGAGGATTAATATCCGACTTATACCCCTAAAAAATGACAAAAAACACACGCATACAAGACTCTCTAGACATGGTCAAAGTGTACATACATATTATTGTGTGCTTTATTTGTGAGTGCAAGTGACATGCTTTAACTCTTGTGTAAGACCATGGGACTTAGTGTCTAGACTTAATTAAGGACTTAACAAAGGTACTGTTATTAACAAAATAATCGAATTGATTAGCAAATTGTTAAATTAGAGTCGTCGTGATGACTCGAGAAAAAAGTTGAACTGCCACCAAAGCAACAGGAATGTCGCCGCACACTGCAATGCAGCGCTAGACGACAGCGTTGTCGCTCGGCGTTGCACAGCAGCGTTTGCCGCTGCAGTCCAAATTTTTCCGCAATTACAAGAGCATTAATCTGGGACTGCTTTCTATATTTTTACTCTACGGGATAAGCCTAAACTCGTATTAAGTCAATTCTGATTAAATTATTAGACTTTAATTACTCAAAATAATTAAATAAATAATTAGGCAAAGTCCTTTTAGTCATTAATTAGTTTATTTAAGGCTTAAACACAAGTCAAACAAACGGTCAGGAAAAACACATAGAATATGCACAACAAATAATGCACAATTAGTCAAGTAGGCACAATATGATGCAACGAGTTTGCAACCTAACCATGACTCTAGTACTCTAAATATCGGAATATGGGTTAGTAACAGAGGGTTCATGGTTATGATTCCGGATGCACCACGTGGAAGCCTTACCTTTTGAAGGGTTGGCGCGAGTGGATGGGACCCCGCGAGTTAAAACTGGCTTCCATGGTTTGGTGAATTCAACATTCTCGGATGTGCCCTTTGTTGCACATAGGGTTCAATCAGGTAGATGAAGCATTAATTCCCATAGGGTTGAAAGGAATGGTGTCCTTCGAACAAGTGTATTATTATGATAGCGGGTTCAGAATTATTAGAAAGCTAATATATTCAGTAAGGTCAAGTGATCGGAATGCTTGGGTGGAGGCCGCTTCCGATCAGTAATAATAATATAATTAATATTACAGCTTAATCTTAACTGAACCCTTCGGGTCACACCCAAGCAAAATATACGAACCAACTCGACGAATTAATTCGGAAGAAATTAATTCGTCGCCCGAGTGTTAAACATTTAGACGTCGAAAATTCTAGCTTGGAGCGTCGAAACCGAGCGTCGGAGAATCTCAAATGTCGAGCCAAAATTTAGGATTTGGCGAGACGGGAAAATGCATCAAGTAACAAGTAAAATCCTAGCCACGCAAAAGGCTAGGAATGCATGCCCAATAGGAGCATGCCACGTGGTAGCACACATGGCAAAACGCCATGTGGCAGCACACGTGGCCACCACGTTGGCAGCCGCCAAGTGGCAGCAGCCACGTTGGCAGCCGCCACATTGGCAGCCACCAAGTGACAGCGCCATGGTGGCGGCACGCCACGGTGGCGACACATGTGGCAATGGCCGTGGACCTGGGTTGATGGGTTAAGGACACGGGCCAAAAAAAAATGAGCCAACCGAACCCAACTTGGGGCTCAAGGTTGGGTGACACATGGTTAGTTCACATTGCATGTTAAATGCCTTGGGGACCAAGTGAGAAAGTGGTCCACACCTAACCATATGACACTTGTTACTTGTTCCTTTGTTTATTTAACTAAGGGTTGAATTCACCAATCTTTCCATGTGGGATCTTTTTGTGAAAAGTCCCACATTGAAAGATGAGTGAAATTCACAAGGCATACTTCCTTATAAATAGTCATGGCATGGCTTGAGAATTCTTTGCTTGAGTGGGTGTTAAAAAGAGCATTCCATAATTTTTGGGAAAACTCTTAAACTCATATAACACTCGGGTTTTGGTCGGACCTTGCTAACCCCAAGGTAGCGGACCTTAAAGTTGTGTTCGCCTTTTTGTGGGTGGATACCGTCGGAGGCGCAGCGCTTGACGTGCTCGTAGCTTTCAAGTAAGAGCCCCGGTTTTTAGGCGAAGCTCGCTTCGAGGGTAAGATCCGTTATCTTTTCTTTATGATTATTTATTTATGCTTTATGGTTTTAATTATTGCGAGTGGTTCCTCGGGTCGGGGTTGTTTCCGCGGTGAGTCGGACTCACCAAACCCCAACAGCGGTATCGGAGCCCCGCTCGTTTATTTTTATAATCATGTTTTTCAAGGTTTATTTTGGCTTAATTTATGGTTTAAGTTGCTAATTAGATTAGTAGTTCGGTTTTATTTTTTTTAATCCCGTTTTTAATGTCGAGTTTGGCCCAGAACCCAAATTTTCGCCCAAGACTAGTGACTTTTAGGTGGAAAACGTGTTCTGGAAAGGTTATTACCCCCAAGGAACCTGTGATTTTAGCCAAATTCTGACCAGAAATGCCTCTTTCGAGGGATTTTTCGTTTTGACGAAAAATTTTAAGTCTTTTCTAACCTTGAAATTAATGGCATAAATTGTTGATTATTTGCATTATTTTCTGCATTTTTAAGTCCCCTTAAAGCACACTTACTTGGTAGTATTTGATGCTTAAAGGTTGATTTATTTTCACATAATTTTAAACTAATTGTTTTTTAGTGTGAAAGTTTTATTTTTGAGGCTTCCTAAGTGTTAAAGATTCAATCTTTATTTGTGATAAGTGATTGAAACTTTAAAAACCACTAAATTCCATGTTATTTTGTGTTAAACTTTGGTGTTTTAATCATTTTGAGTTGATTGGAAACATAAAGTTTCGATTTTTGTGATAGAAATTTGGTTATCTTCATGTTGGAAGATATAATTTTCAAGGATTCACAAAATTTAGATGTTGGAATTTTCATTTGAACATTAAAGTTCATATTTTTCCAACTTCCCTTTACTTTGTCAAATTCTCAAGTTTAATTTAAATTGATTAAATTGAAAGTGAGAAATTGCCTCAATTTTATGTTGCACCAAGCAAAACCAATTTAATTAAGAATGGTTCTTGGAATTATTTTGGTTATTTGCACTTTGAAAATTTTATTAAGTTAGACTTGTTTAAAATTTTATTTTGCTCTCTAAATTAGTTCTAAAATTAATTAAGAATTAATTATTTTTGTCTCGCGAAAAAGGGATCAAATCCCGAGGCCGTGGCATGCAAAACGAGGCAATGCACCACCTTGGCGAGCCGGGCTGCACAGCAGCCCATATGTGGCTGCCAAGGTGGAAGCGCCGCCTTGCTTGCGGTCACACACGCGGCAGCAGCCATGTACGACAGCAGCACACACGCTACAGCAGCCACGCGCGGCTGTGTCGTGGCAGCAGCTCGCGGCCGTGTGCCGTGCGTCCTGTGTTCGTTTTTTGGCGTGTGCGTATGCTTGGTGCGGTGAGGTGACTAGCCGTAGTAAGGCTTGATGTGAATCTTTTTTGCCGTTTTACTTATTTTAATTAATTTTGTTTATTTTAATTAAAATTTTGGGAGGCTAGGCCTTGGTTTTGAGCGGCATTGGCAAAATTTCATTTTGACAAGTTTGGGTGCTACCGACTTAATTAATTAGATTAATTAAGGAAATGCGGAATTTAGTGGGTGCTTCAATTATTAATGACGTATATTATATAATCGGTTAAACAACTTTGACTAGTTTTAATTAGGCGTGTTAATCGGATTAACCACCTAGATTAGTTACTAGTGCGTGCGTTGTTTAAATGCATTTTTTACTTTGTTTTAAATTTGTCAATTGCATGGGCCATTATGTATTTTTGTAAATCTAAATACGGTCTACGCACCGTTATGTATTTTTGTACTATAATATTTCGATTATTCCTAGTTGTAGACACTAGTTTTTGCACAGTTTGGTTAAGTCTTGAAGACGGCGTATCTTGGAAGACAAAGCCTTGAATAGCAAATGAAGACCTTTTGAAGATATGAAGATTTCAAGGGGTCATGCTAGTTGCCAATATGCATCTATAATTTCTCTCTATATTTTATGCTTATATATGTGTGTGAATTATTCTTTAGATGCATGTTTAGGTTTTCTTGATGTTGCGATGATTAGTTAAGTTCACTTAAATCAACCAACATAGAAATCCTAGGTCCCTAATAATATTGAGTCAAACTTGCCTTTCCAAAACAACACTTACTAACCGGACGATGGTGATGGTAGGCTACGCCAAAGCGAGGTGCCATCACTTCTCCAAGGGGCATAAGGCACACCGGGTGTGCACGTTGGTTTTGGTTTAACTCATCGATATGAGTGAGGAGTTCTCACATACCGTGGCAAAAGAGATACATCATTAAAGGTGCATTAGATGCGACGATTGTCTAACCAAGAGTGGCTTAGAGCCATTATCAAGGCAATGCTTACCCTAGAAGATTGAGTGTTTAAGACAAGCCAAAGCATGCTTAACCACTCTTTGTTTCTTCGAATCTTGGAATCGCCTTATTTTCGCCAAATAGGGATAATTATTATGCGTAAATAAGACGTTTAATAAGATTGAAGTTTGCATGACTGCTATTAAATTTCAAACTTATTATGTTCTTGATAAATGGTTATACTTAGCACTTATATTTATAGTATTCTAAATCAAATAATATTGTTTCCATGATTGGTAAAGAAAATCCTTGAGAATAGATCTCAAAGACAGGAAAAGCATTTTTAAAATACAATTCTCATAAATAACTTTTATAACTATGTCTGAAAGGACGGTTGGACATCATGTATTTAAAATACTAGGTAGTTTTGATAAAACATGAGGAATTGAGTTGCAATCTCAAGATTGACAAACAACGTATCCTTTCGCATCATACATAATTGACTAGGACTCATTGATGTAGTAATTCGAGTAAGAATTAATGGAAAAGATGGAACTTTGTTTTACGGCGCACTAGGTGCTTGATTATGCCTAATAAAGTATAAGAGTCAAGGTACTTAAAAAAATGATTCTTAAAGTAAGATTATGAGATATTGTATAATAAGAAATATAGGAAAGAAGGAATGAAGAAATGGAATTAGATTTCATTTCAACTCATGAGTTCATGTTATTGTAGTTAACTTAGCAATTCGTTATCTTCACAAATATCGGATACTGCTTGAGTGTTCCACTATGATAGTGACCTCAAACTATTGAAGTTAAGCTAAGTTATCGACTTACAAGCTTAGAATGAAGCAAGAAGAGCTACATCAGTTGTAAGGTCGTATGTTTTGTTTAAAGACCTTTTAAACCAAAGGCTGGAACAAGTAATGGTTATTATGTCCCATAATCAGCAATTGATCCGTTTACACACGGAAAGACTCACATTCAAAGTAATGAGCAATAGTTGCGAGATTTATTTGAATTGCATGGTTATCCAAGAATTGGGTCAAGAATGCCTGATTATAAACAAACATTTCCCTAAAAATGATAAACTCACTAAGTTCATGTCATGGGCTTGATTTGCATTCCGAACATCTTTAGCAATGTCACATCGACAAGAACGTACTCAAAGGCTCTATTAGATAGACTCTTGATAGTTGCTCGATTTGGAATTGTTCTAAGACAAGCAAGTCATACTTGTTGAAACCGACAAAATAGAGAGCTATTGTTCTTGGTATAGACAGTTGACTCCGAAGGCTAAAGAGGATTCAATTACTTCAATGTTTCATAAAGAATTTGAAAGGATATGGCTATATTCATCAAATGTGAACAAACTTGACTTAAGTAGATCAAGAGTTCAGTAAAGTACATAATCGACTTGGCATGATATCAAAACGTCTAGATTAGATCGAGCGATGTTTGCTTGAGCCAAGCGTGACTATCTAAAAGTTATGAATGGAAATTTTCATAAATAACTCCACAAAAAACATAGTATGTCTTCATGGAGACCTCGGTGTCATTAGAAAAGGACTCGAACAATGATGGTTCACAACCCTTCCTATAAAGTTCTTAAAGATTTGCACGAATGACTAATGTTACACTAAACAATGTATCGAAGCTAAGAAAGGACGCCATATTCAGTTATGGATAGAAATAACTTTTAAAAGTCTTTTCAAGTATATTTCTAAGGCTCTTAGTCTCAGTGGGAGTTCACTAGCTCAGTGGGAGCAAAGTGGCTCAGTGGGAGCTAGGTGACTCAGTGGTAGCTGAATGGCTCAATAAACACTAAGATAGCTCAAGTAGGAGCTAACAGTTTGTTTCACAACAAACTTTTACCCAAAGACAATATACATGTCTCTTTGTAAGCATTCAAGTGAGACTTCGGGTATTACCTCCACATCCTAATTGAGAACAAAAAATTATTTGTTGCTCTAAGTAGTGTCTTTCTGGAAAGTAACACGTTTCCAAAACGACAAGTGGGAGACAAATGAACTCGATGACCATCGAACTTAGCAACAAACTAGATTTGAGAATCTCGGAAGACCTTAAAGGACTTCATGAGAATGCTTGATCAAGAATACTCAAAAGGACTTTACAAGTGCCTTAAAGAGAATTCATTACTCACAAAACATTAAAAATGTTGGAGTAAGATCAACATAATAAAAGGGCTTTGAAAGCGCCTTAAAACTCAGTGTTTGATGCAATTGCCCCGTATAGGTATAGAATTCACCAAAGGCTTGGATTGAATCCTATAAATTTTCTATTAAGTTAGAAACAAACCTAAGACTTACAAGCATACTATTTACTATTAGATAGTAAAAGAATAATGTCTTGTAAGATAGCTACGACAAATCCAAATTCCGAATAATGGTTAAAGACCATGAAAATTCGAAATAGACTCCATGTTTGAAAATCATGTTTGAAACTTGATTAATTTGCATGAAAGGTGAAAGACCCATCGATTGCAAATAAGTTTTCAAGGAGAAAACTAACAAATGTGTAAATGTATATGCATACATAGCTAGATTGGTTGTAAAGAATATAATTAATATCAAGGAGTTGATTTTAATAAAATCCCATTCACCAATCGAAATGCTCAAGTCTTTTCGTGATTGATCTAGCAAAATTGCACATATGAAATATGGCAAAATAGATACAAAAACCGCCTACCCAAAATAGGATTTTGGAAGTGACTATGGAATAGTCTAAGGGTTTTGAAAATCTAAATAATGCTAGATTTGAAAGCAAGCACATGGAATCCGTCATAGGATTAAAGGAAGCATTGCATGAAGGAATTGGAACGTGTTTTCTCATAAAGTTAATAAGAGGATTGACTTATGGAGAAACATAGAAATTCTAATGAACAAGAAGTTTAGTAGGAGCAAAAGTAATGGTCCAACAAGAAGTTTACGAACTCTATTGTGAAACAACCATCAAATGCTAAATGTTTAGATTTGAAAGTATTTTCGACAATGGACCGAGCTAAAGACGATACTTAGTACATGTTGGGAATTAAGTTCTATGGTATAGACTTAATTAAATGTTTAAATGAGTAAAAGAAATTACCATGTTAAACATGAAGGACTTTGAAAGGCTTTCGACCTATATGTATGAAGCTAAGTAAATGTTTGACCTATGTATAAGCTAGGCTAAGTACTAAGTCAAACGAGAAAGGCTCTAGTAGGAGACTTTCAACCACATCATATAGCGAACAATTTGGCAAGACTCAGTGTAACTGTATGAGCTAAATGTTACATGGATGGAATAACATTAAGAATAATTCTAGAATTAAATCCATCATGTAAAGCTATGATATGGAATCGTCAGATGACTTAAATGCTTAGAGCATGTGAAGTACGTATATAATACCAATCGACATTAATCTAAGTATTAGATCATTAGATTATAGTCAAGAACATCCAAAGAACTTAGATAAGTAGTTGGATGAGTCCTTGACGCATGGAAACAAATATAATTTGAGTTTTTATGTTGCAACCACAAACCTTAACAAGGATTAGATCCTTAGCAAGGAAGCCATTTATAAGCACGAGGCAAGAAGTGTCGTGGCTTGAGAATGGTAACATGGATGTGCATCCATGTATAATGTGCGGGAATTTAAGGAAAATTTCCATGCTCACAAGTGATTAGGGTATCCAAAATCGTTGTGAGTCGCATGGAGTGAAACCCAAGCAAGGCATCATTAGGGAGTCTACTAAAATATATGTTGAGAATATTGTTGCCTTAAAGGCAATAATAAGGAAAGATGTTAAATGGAAAAGTTCGTTGTTGAACGTTGATGATTGTAGGTTGTCAAGTAGAAGGTCTCGAATCATAAAAATGAGTGCGAGCCATTGCTTGGACAATAAATCCTGAATCACATGTAATCCATTAACACTCTCAAAATTTTATCATCTTATTATGGAAATAGTAGATAATGAAGATGCTAAGGTTTGCAAAGTAATTATAACTAAACCTATGCAATAAGTGAACGACAACATTCATAATTGCATGAAAGAAATCAAGCATATCAAATATGAGTGTGATTTTTATGAATGTTTTATGAAGAGTACTACTCTTGAAACATTTGGGAAAAACCATTTATCATAAGATGAAACATTGTGAAGTTTCATAGTGGAATAAAATATTTCTAAATATTTCACAAAACTATTTAATTGTGGTTTAGAATTAAATAATGAGTCCATTCGATTTTAATAAATATTAAAAATAAGGTATCAAGTCAATGGCTTGGATAAAGAAACACCTATTAAGTGAACATTGAATATTTTAATCGAAAATTATCCCTAATCAAGGTCATATTTTGTGGACGATTGATGACCATCAGAGATTAGTGTGTAGTATGATTTGTAGCACCATTTCTTGTGCTATGAGGATATAAATCATTTGCACAGGTATTGGTTTAGAACCACACTAGATCGACCTATGAGGATACTTTAAGAGATTTAAAAATCGTCATAAGTATTTTCTAATTATTACTATCGGAACTATTTTCCTTTGACCATGAGTAGTGGGAGATCTCTTGTTTGAGTACTGGTCCGCTTTGGTATCCGCCAAATGTCTGCCGTAACTGGGGATTATAAAGACAGATATCACGCGGGTGAGTCCTCTTAGTAAAAGAAGCTACATTACAAGAATGGAAATGTCCCCCTACTAACAATAGAAAACATGGCTTGTTGTTTACAAGACCTCTCGAAGAGCGAGACTGTGAAAAATGCATGGCCGTGCTCAGATGGATTTTAGAAATCATCTGCTTATTGACAGTCTAACTTGGATTTTGAGAAACACTTCTGGACGTAACAGAGATGACTAGTAATCTTACTCTGTAGCTCATGAAGAGACATAGGATAAGGGCTATACACTAAATGCACACTTGTCCGGAAGGACAAGTGGGAGATTGAAAGGAATGGTGTCCTTCGAACAAGTGTATTATTCTGATAGCGGGTTCAGAATTATTAGAAAGCTAATATATTCAGTAAGGTCAAGTGATCGGAATGCCTGGGTGGAGGCTGCTTCCGATCAGTAATATTAATATAATTAATATTACGGCTTAATCTTGACTGAACCCTTCGGGTCACACCCAAGAAAAATATACGAACCAACTTGACGATATAATTCGGAAGAAATTAATTCGTCGCCCGAGTGTTGAACATTTAGACGTCAGAAAATTCGAGCTTGGAGCGTCGAAACCGAGAGTCGGAGAATCTCAAATGTCAAGCCAAAATTTAGGATTTGGCGAGACAAAAAAATGCATCAAGTAACAAGTAAAATCCTAGGAATGCATGCCCAATAGGAGCATGCCATGTGGCAGCACACATGGCAAAACGCCATGTGGCAGCACACGTGGCCGCCACGTTGGCAGGAGCCACGTTGGCAGCCGCCACATTGGCAGCCACCAAGTGGCAGCGTGCCACGTTGGCAGCGTGCCACGGTGGCGACACATGTGGCAATGGCCGTGGACCCGGGTTGATGGGTCATAGACACGGGCCAAAAAAAAATGGGCCAACCGAACCCAACTTGGGGCTCAAGGTTGGGTGACACATGGTTAGTTCACATTGCATGTGAAATGCCTTGGGGACCAAGTGACAAAGTGGTCCACACCTTACCATGTGACACTTGTTACTTGTTCCTTTGTTTATTTAACTAAGGGTTGAATTCACCAATCTTTCCATGTGGGATCTTTTTGTGAAAAGTCCCACATTGAAAGATGAGTGAAATTCACAAGGCATACTTCCTTATAAATAGTCATGGCATGGCTTGAGAATTCTGTGCTTGAGTGGGAGTTAAAAAGAGCATTCCATAATTTTTGGGAAAACTCTTAAACTCATATAACACTCGGGTTTTGGTCGGACCTTGCTAACCCCAAGGTAGCGGACCTTAAAGTTGTGTTTGCCTTTTTGTGGGTGGATACCGTCGGAGGCGCGGCGCTTGACGTGCTCGTAGCTTTCAAGTAAGAGCCCCGGTTTTTGGGCGAAGCTCGCTTCGAGGGTAAGATTCGTTATCTTTTCTTTGTGATTATTTATTTATGCTTTATGATTTTAATTATTGTGAGTGGTTCCTCGGGTCGGGGTTGTTTCCGCGGTGAGTCGGACTCACCAAACCCCAACAAGGGTTATGTTAGAAAAGTAAGAAAAAACTCAATCAATAAGTAGAATCGAGCCAACAATGCTAGAACTGGTCGAAATTAGAACTCATATTTCTGGCACGGTATTGGAAGAACAGAGCGCCAGCAAACAGAGACAGTCGCCGTAATATAGCCCTGTTTCCTGGCGACAGAATTATCGCTTGACTACAGAGCCATATCATTGGCGACATGCTTTGTTTTCTAGACGCCAGTTCCTACGTGCCTCAGCAGCTTTCTGTGTTCGATAAAAATTTCCTGTTTTTCGCAACATTATTTCAGTTCTAGTTGTGAAAAATATTCCTCAAATTTCCTGCGTGTCAAAAGAATCCTATGTTTTTTAACTCATTACGGATTGTCTTTCGAATGAGATCTTTTTTATGCATATGACAATAATGTTACTCAAAATTATGCACATGAAATACTTAGAACTTTTTGAGTCTCATCTACTCATTCTAAATCATTGCCGAAATAAATTTCATGAATTAAAATAGAAATCCTCCCTAGTGGAGTCGCCAAAAACTTTAGGGAATAATTCAAGCATTACCCCAAACTTGAACCCCACTATGATCATACACTAAAGTACGGTGGCGTCCAAAGGGAAAGAAGCTAGAGAAAAAGAGTCGCCAACAAGTTATAGGAACTTGTAAACCATTCACAAGCGAAGGTTACACCCCTTAACGATCCAGGAGATCGTTAATTCCAATAGGTCTGGAATCAAGACTAGAAAATTGGGGATGAAGGTAAAAATCCAACTTAAAAGAGATTGAACTTGCCCTAATAATAGGCCTCTACTTTATTTTTCTCATATTCATGTGCGTTTTCTGACTAACATGCAATCAATCGGTTTACCCCTAAACCTGTTTATCTATGTTGGTTAAATATAAATTCACAAAAAAAAAACTATTATTGGCGATCACTTGAATTATAATCATATTAACCCTAAATAAGATTATTAATTATCTTATTAAGCATGATTACAAGTACCAATTCCCTTTTAAATATGCATAAAAGGTGTGATCAAGCAATAACAATAAATATCAAGCAACGTATTAATAATAATAATAATAATCATAATTAAAATAATCATGTTCATGTTAAAACTTAA
Source organism: Chenopodium formosanum (assembly GCA_024500155.1). NCBI lineage: Eukaryota > Viridiplantae > Streptophyta > Magnoliopsida > Caryophyllales > Amaranthaceae > Chenopodium > Chenopodium formosanum. The sequence continues at coordinate 25,933,106 of CM044880.1, forward strand.
TATTAATAAAAAGATCCTAGGCATGATACTAACAAGATTAATAACAAACCCTAGCATGTCATTAAGCATCAAAGATAAAATATTTAGCCCTAACATGATACTAACATGCTATATTAGGAATAGAAAGCATCATGGAAATCATAATTGACATTATATTCTTTACCCTAAACATGATAATAGGAACTCATCCTAACATGGTACTAGAAATCAAAATAACAATCTAAGCATGATTTCTACATCAAAATATCAATAAAACAATTAAAGCACTTACTTGGATGCCTTGTATCTCTTCCTAATAACAAAATACACGCGTTAGTAACTTCAAGGAAAATAATAAAACAAAAGAATTATATTAAATAATTAAAATGGAGATTTGGGACCAAACCCTCAGAAATATCAAACCTTTCACGTCTAGGGCGAAGACAACTTCGAATTGGGCTATGTGTGTCTATATCTTGTGAATGCGGAATTTTGTTGATGAAAGTTAGTGATTAAAAACGGAGGTCTTAGGAGGATATTTATAACGAAAATTAGTCGGATTATGATAAAAAAGATCCAAAGTTTTGAAAAGAATAAAACACGACACTGTCGCCACACAAGCCCGTGTCGCCAAACCACAAAGCCTATTGCCAAGAGACAGGCGTGTCGCCGCAACGCCAGGCCTGTCGCCAGGCGACAACTTGTAGTGCAGCGCTGCAATCAGTTTTTCCACGCGTTTTCATATTTTAATAAAATTAGCGTACGAAGGGTAAAACAGTAATTTCCTTAAAAACACTTCTTTTACTCTAAATAAAACTCTTAAATTCAATTATAAATGCTAATCACATTAGGATTCAAAAGAACCTTCTAGAAGATTCTAGAGAACAATAATCAATCCTAATTGCATTAGGAATGATAAATCATAATAGGCCCTTCACTAGATCATTGGGCAGCATACAAAAATCAAACCGGGCCTAGTTTAGTAATTTAGCCATAACTCCTCATTATTCATCGGAATTGGGTTTATAATATATTGTTGGAAAGCTCTTTTCGAACCCGACTCAACAACACTATTATTGGACCCTTACCACGAACCAAACTAAATTAGATTGGCTATTTTCATAAAATAGGTTTTCAAAAACACAGAGAAAGAATAGAATTGAAAACTAGCCGCAACACTAGACTTTCCACACTTTCACTTCATTCGATTATGATTCGACGTTAAAGGTACTTATCACTGGGTTTGGTTTTTGGGAGATACAAATAAGTGTCTAAAGATAGGCTACAAGAGGTGCCTCAAATCATTTGTATACCTCATGCTTAGCTAGACATTTTTTTTTTAATGAATGCAATGTAATGATCATATGCAAGAAAAAGGATTGCTCATTTTATTAAAAAGAAAAAGAAAAATCCTACAATATAAAATCTAAGGAAAGTAGAAGGTGCCTATTCTAGACTTATTGGGAAAGGGAGGAATTAGTAAAGAAAGGAAAAAAAAGGTCACGAAATCTTGTCTTTGAAGCTCGCCTCATTATTATTGATTTTAACCTTCTTGTTGCTCGGAGGAACACGAAGACAATTTGAATTAAGAAGGTCTTGAATTTGTTCTTTGAGAGTGAAGCACTCTTCAGTAGTGTGACCATAGACTCTGTGATATTTGCAATAGAAGTTTGGATCCCAATTAGGAGACATTTTTTTAGGTGGAGGGTCTTATCTTGGACAAATAGGATGAATAAGGTTTCGATCATGACAATACTCAAAAGCTTCATTATAAGTTATTCCTATTGATGTATATTATTCAATGGTCTACTTTACCCGTGGTTTAGGAGCATTGATTTTTCCTTTAAGTTCTTGATGGGAAGAAGAAGAAGGAAGAGACATGTCCTTTCCATTCATATGGTCTTGGTGATGGTAGCGTTGTTTGATGACTAATATCTAATTTGCTAGGACTTCCACCATATTCAAGAGCATGGCGATGATATCTTGCAATTTCCGAACGTCTTCACTTAGACTTGTCGAGTTTTCTGTTATATCATCTAATAAATTTCTTTCATCCTCCTCAATCATGGTCACTTCATCGATAGAAGTTATATAGAATTCCTCGATCAAGGGCTCTCCTACAGATGTGATAAGGAGCAAAGGATCGAAGAATGCTTGATCTTCCAAGATAGCTATGATCTCTGACGTTTTATTGTCATCAATCAGGTCTTGAATAGCTTCTTTGAGTTTTCAACACTTCTCAGTGTCGTGACACTCTCCTTGATGATATTTGCAATTTTTATTCGCATCCTACTTAGGTGGCCTAGCTTTTGGAACTGGGTCTTTGATGGGTCCTATAGGCATGACTAGTCCTTTGTGGTGTAGCTTTTCGAAAGTTGTCTCATAACTCATACCAAGAGGAGTGAATACTCTTTTTGACCTTTGGATTCGTTGTTTAGAGGTGTTTGTAGCGTGTACTTCATTGGTGGAGAGGAGGAAAAATGATGGTCTTTTTTCTTTCCTTTCACACTGTCAACTTTCAAAAGATCGTCTTCGATGTCAATGCCTATATCGCAGACAGCCTTGAAAGTAATCAAGTAATGTTGATATCTCAAGTGCTTTGAATACTTTTCTTTGAGGTTCTTGATGAACATCCTTACAGACTCCTTTTCATTAGGAAGCTCGACCATATTAGCGGAAATTTCCTTCCACTTGTTGGAGAAAGAGGTGAACCCTTCGTTTTCTTTTTGCCTTAACATCTCAAGTTGTCTATGATCTGTTTCAACTTGAATATTGCACTTATATCTGTCTATGAAAGCGTTTGTTATAGCATCCCAAGGAGAGGTTTTCTCTTTTATAAGGGAATAGAACAAATGTTGACAAACGGTTTCTAAAGATAGCGAGAACAAATAATGAAAGACTTTCTTATCAATCCCCTTAATATTCATTATGGTTTCAAAAGCTCTTAAGTGGAAATAAGGATTGTCGGTTAGCTTAAACTTAGGGATGTCATTGGCATTGAACTTTTGCGGAAGAAGCTCTTTGTCCACTAAGACCCCTTGTCAGCTAATGCCCTGAAACCTATAGTCTTTGGAAAGCTTGTTCAAGTTTTCCTCCATTCGCTTCATCTTTTGCTATTTCACAGGGTCATTGACTTGAAGAGCCATAGCCTTAATCATTTTAGCTACATCGGCCAAGTTTTACCTAAGTTCATTGACTTCCTCTTGAGTTTCCATTATATTCTTATCTTTTTTGTTGTGTCGAATCATTTTATCGAAAATCAGTACTTGGATGAAAGTGTTATCTTTGATTAAATGCCCTTCTCTCCTTGACCAAGTGCTGTGGAAAGGGAAATGTGGATACTTTTTGTTAATTATTTGACTCAAACCCTATTCAACATGCAATGGATGGGAAGAGATCATGGAATAATGAGGGATGATATGCATGGAGAAAGCATGTAAGAGAGTGGAAAGATCAAGGAATGTGAATGTAGAAATAATGTGGAAAGCTATACAAATTTACGGAATAAGATGGAGCCCCAACTCGAATGACGAAAAGAGTGACTCATGAATGAACCTAAGACATGTTCATGGTGTGAATAATTGTGAGTGTAATTTATATGTTCAAGAATCCTTTCATGACCATGGGACCAGACTATGTGACTAGACTCAAACAAAGACTAAGTTAAAACTTCACGTATGTGCATTAAACGGAACAGGTTGTAGTATTTTAGTCATAAACGGAACTCTGAATTAGACGAAACCAACGCCTATTGAAAGATAAAACTTGAGGCTACAGATTCATAGGTTGTATGACTTATTTATACATAGAACTCCGGCTATGACCAAAACAAGTTGACTCTTGTGCGGTATACAGGTATTAAAAATCGAGTTGAATCAAAGGAACTATTACTCGATTTTAGACATATTTATTAGCTCAAATTAATTAATCAATTAATTAAGAAAATTCCATTAGTCCTTGGTTATTTTTTTTAAGCATATTTATAATTACAAGTCAAACCAAATGGATAATTTAATCACATAATAAGTAAGCACAAGTAAGTGATACTCAAGTAGTCACAATAATTTGCAATGAGTTTGCAACCTAACCATGGCTTTAGTTCTTTAAAGTTCAAGGATAAGGGTTAGTGAAAGAGGGTCCCTAGTTATGAGTCCAAATGTACCATGTGGAAGCCTTACCTTTGAAAGGGTTGGCTCGTGTGGATGGGACCCTACGAGTGAGACTCGCTTCCACGGTTTGGTGAATTCAACAAACTGGGATGTACCCATTGTTTCCATGTACGTTCAATTTGGTAAATGGAGCGTAAATTCCCAAAGGGTTATGGCCATATGTAGATTACATATGGGTTCCAAAAAGTGAGAAAAACTCAATCTGGAAATAGAAAAGAGCAAACAGTACTAGAACTAGTCGAAACAAAGAAAGTAGATTTCTGGCTCGGTATTGGAAGAACATGGTGCGAGACAACAGGGCCTGTCGCTAGAATATAACTCTGTCGCCAAATGATATTATTGTCGCACGGCGACAAAGCCATCGCATGGCGCTGACACTGTTTTCTCGGCGCCGGTTCCCACATGCCACAACAGTTTTCTATTCTTTGAATTTCCGATTTTTCGTAGCGTTTTTTCGATCCTAGTTGTGAAAGATATTTCCAAAATTTCCTACGTGTAAAAATCCTATGTTTTTTTTACGCATTATGGATGGTCTATCTAATGCGGACCTTTTTATGCTTATGCCAATAATGTCAATCAAAATTATGCACATGAATACTTCGAAATTTTCTAGTCTCATCTACTAATTCTAAATCATTGCCAAAATAAAGTTTACGAATTAAAATAGAAATCCTCCCAAGTTGAGTCGCTAAAAAATTGTTGGGAATATTTCAAGCATCCCACACTTGAGCCCCACTGTGATCTTACACTTAAGTATGATGGCGTCTAAAGGGAAGGAAGCTAGAGCAAGAGAGTCGCCAACAAGTTTTAGGAACTTGTAAACCGTTCACATGGTGGCGGATACACCCCTTCACGATCCATGATATTGCTAACTCCATAGTGGTCTGGAACCATGATTGGATATTCGGAGATGAAGGTACAAATCCAACCTAAAAGAGATTGAACTTGCCCTAAAAATAGGCCTCTACTTTATTCTTCTCATATTCATGTCCACTTTCTGACTAACATACAATCAATATATTAAACCTAAACCTATTAAACTATTTTGGTTGAATATTAATGCACAAACAAAACCATTATTGGCGATCACTTGAATAATAATCATATTAGCCTAAACAAGATTATTAATTATCTTATTAAGCGTGTTTCCAAAAAAAAAAATCCCTTTAATCCTGCAATAGAGGGCATGATCAAGCAATAACAACAACAATATCAAGAAATATAATTTAATAAAAATCATCATCATAATAATAATCTCAAAGCATAATAATATTAGCAAGATCCTAGGCATGATACTAACAAGATTAATAACACATCCTAGCATGTTACTAAACAATGAAAATAAAGGCTTTATCCCTAACATGATACTAACACGATAGAAAGAAATAGGAAGCAACATAGAAACATATATGATACTAGAAAGCAATATAAGCATCCTAACATGATACTATAAACATGCTTTTTATAGATATATAAAAATTAAAACAACTTACTTGGTTGTCTCATATCTCTTTCTAATAACAAAATACACGTGTTAGAAACTTCAAGGAAAATATTAAATCAAACAATTAATTTAAATAATTAAAATAGAGATTTGGGACCAAACTTACAGAAACTATCAACCTTTCACGTCTCGGGCGAAGGCAACTTCGAACTTGGCTAGGTGTGTCTAGAACAAGCTTCTAGCTTAAAGAGAGAAAAGAATAGAATTAGATGATTGTTGGTGCTCAAGCTTGTTGATTGTTGGTGATTTCAAAACAAGGAATATCGACCCTATTTATAAAGTAAATAGTCCGAAAACGATAAAAAAGAGTTGGAATTTAAATAGGAATAAAATAGGCTTATGTCACGAATGACAATGCCCAGCGCAAAACGACGGGAATCACGCATGGCGACAGACTCTGTCGTCGCGGGACAAGGTTGTCGTTTGGCGCTGCGACAGTTTTTTGCGGATTTTGTATTTATCATATCTTTTAATCCACATGTTCAAATAAGTCATATAATATGTCGTTGGAAATATCTTGAAGTCTACTTTCCAACCTTTTTAGAATCTGATTATAATTTTTTGTATATAAATAGATATATCAGCAAATAGTGTAAGGGTGTCGGTTTTTATATAGTTTCGTATTTCTTTTCATAATTTTTTTCATTACATATTGAAATTATTGAAAGGAATGGTGTCCTTCGAACAAGTGTACTATTCCGTTAGTGGGTTCAAAATTATTAGAAAGCTAATATATTTAGTAAGGTCAAGTGATAGGAATGCCTGGGTGGAGGCCACTTCCAATTAGTAATATTAATGAATAATTAATATTATAACTTAATCTTGACTGACCCAGCAAACGAACCAAAGCGACGAATTAATCCGGAAGGAATTAATAAGTCGACCGAGTAATTATTATTTAGACGTCGAGCATTCGAGCTTAGAGCTTCGAAATCCAACGTCGGAAGTCGAGTCAAAAAAGAGTAAAAGACGAGACGTGAAAGTAATAATAAATAAACAAAGACCAAAATACCCCTAGCATTGGAATGCCCCGAGCAAACCGAGTGCTAGGGGCACATGACCTAGCATGGTGGCTAGAATGCGCACCAAGCCAAGCCTAGGCTGGTGGTTCGTGCTAGCGCACTAATGCTAGCATCGCAAGGCTAGGCGCGCCAGCCACAGCGGCTAGCAGTAGCATGGTTGGGCCAATGTGTGCTACCTAGCAATGCTAGGCCAAGGCACAAGGCCAGCAGCAGCTCTTAGCAGCAGCCCGCATCCTTAGTGCGTGGCTCACTGGATGAGACCTCTAGCAGCTCGCAAAAGCATGTTGGGCTTGCTGGCTGGCAGTGCTAGCAGCCCGCACGCTTGTGATGGGCCTGCTGGGCGAGGCAACCACGGACAAGGCATCCCACCTTGGGTGCCCTGATGTCCAAGGGTGGGTGCCATGTGGCGCATGGTGAGATGTGTGTGAAGTTTTGTGTTGGCCAATTTGCGAGAGGGAGTGGGGAGAAAGATTGGTCCCCCCCCCCCTCCTCCTAATGCTCCTCACCTAACCTCTCACATGAGCTTGCCACTTGTTGATTTATTACTAATTTGATAATTAATTTTATTTTAGCTTTAACATAAAATGGGAAAATCAAATTCTCCCACATTGATGGGAGAGCTTTTCACTCTCTAGCTCTTCCCTATAAATACCCAACTTGGGGCATTGTGAGGAGCACTTAAGTAAGAGTTGAAAAAGGCATCACCATTGTTAAAACCTTTGAACTCATTAATTACTAGGGTTTTGGTCGGGCCTTGCTAACCCTAAGGAATTGGACCATTTCCGGTGGTTGAGTTGTGGGTGGGCTATCGTTGGAGGCCGTCAGCTTTCGAAGTAAGAGCCCCTTCCGGTCGGGCGAAGCACGCTCCAAAGGTAATCATTTTATCTTAATCTTGTGATTAATTTAATTATGTTTATGGTTTTATTTATTGCGAGTGCGGTCTTGTTTTTGGGTTTGTTTCCGCGGTGAGTCAGACTCACCTAATCCCAACAGTGGTATCGGAGCCTCGCTCGTTTATCTTTAAAATCGTTATATTTTTCAAGGTGTTTTTATGGCTTAATTTTTCTGGTATTAAGTTGCCAATTAAATTAGTAGCTCGTTTTATCTATTTTAACCTCGTATTAGAGCTTTCTTCAGTTCCCAAACCCAGATTTTGACCAAAAAATAGTGAATTTTGGGTGGAAAAGGCGTTCTAGAAATGGTTTTACCCTTTTAAGACTCATTTTTTAGCCAAAAAACGACCAGAAATGCACTTTTCGAGGGATTTTTCGTTTTGACGAAAAAATTTAAGTCTATCTAACCTTAAAAATTCATTTCATATTTATGGTGGTTATGTATTTGGTTCTTTCCTTAATTTTTATGCAATTTTAAACCTTTTTAGGCATAATTACTTGGTGGTAATTTATGTTTGAAAGCTTGGTTTTATTTTTCACATAATTGCAAATTAATTACATTAAGTGTGAAATTGTTGTTCTTTGAGGCTTCTAAGCACTAAATATTCAATCTTTAATTATGTTAGATGATTGAAACTTTGAGTTACTATATTCCATATTTTTTTTCGGTTAAACTTTGTTGATTTAGTCATTTTAGTTGATTGGAATCATAAAGTTTAAAACTTGTTATAGAAATTTTTTTATCTTCATATTGGAAGATGTAATTTTTCAAGGATTTCACAAGTACTAAAGTTGGAGTTTTTATTGAACTTATGTTCATTTTTCCAACTCCCTTTTATTTTTTCAAAATCTAAAGATTAATTTAAATTGATTGAATTAATAATGAGAAATGCCCTAATTTATTTTGTTACACCAAGTTTAAACCAATTTTATTAATGAATGGTTCTTGGATATAATTTGGTTAATTGCACTTGGATGAATTTATTTAAGTTGGACTTGTTAATAATTTTTTTCCTCAAAATTAATTCTAAAATTATTTTAGAATTGATTAATATTATCACTCACAAAATCAGAAATTGTTCCAAGACATAAGCACAAAAGTCGAGGCTTAAGAGCCTCGAGCTAGCTAGGCTGCTCACGCAGCCCACATGAGGCTGTTGAGGCTGATAGGCGCCTCGTGCGTTTGTGCGTAGTGCTGTGCGCATAAGCATATAACCTATGCGTGCATACGTGTGTGCGAGGGAAGGCTAGAGGCTGCTGCTCGCTGCCAGCATCGTGGCGCGCCAGCCTACAAAAAGCAGCAGCATGGTGTTGTGCGTACTGCTACGCTGGGCTGGCCATGGCTGGTGCGAGGACAAGTAGCGCGGTGTGCATGCCATGTGTTGAGGGGAATGCGATTGGATGTGCTACTTGCTTCTGGCACGATGCGCACAATCCTATAATTAGCATTTTAACCCCAGGTTTTAAGGCAGTGCTATTTTTAAGAGTTTATTAGTGCGTTACATAATATGGGTAATATGCGTAGACATTGCTGGCGTAGCAATGTAGTGCAATGATTTCGTACAACATGGCCATGAAGGGCCAAGTTATTGATGCGTGAAAGTTCGCTGATGTGGGCGGTGTAATGCTTAGCGACATTGGGCCCACTCCCACGTTCATTGAGCATCTAACAGTTGTGCGGGGTGTGAGCACTCCAAGTCTTAGTGCTAGGCTTTTAGACATTTTAGACTACGTAAGTTTTTTTGCTAAAATTGTCGTTTTAATTATTTTGTTTATTTAATTAAAATTTTGGAAGCTATCCCTTGGTTTTTTTAGCGACATTTGCAAAATTTAATTTTGGCAAATATTTGGGTTTACCGACTTAATTACTTGGATTAATTAAGTTGGATGCGGAATTTGGTGGGAGCTTCATTTATTATTTTCATAACCGGTTAAAACAACTTTGACTAGTTTTAATTAGGCGTGTTAATTGGATTAACCACATAGATTAGTTACTAGCTCTCGCATGTTTATGCATTGTTACTTGTTTATCGTTGTAAAATGCATGGGCCATTCACAGATAGTGAATGGATGAATGGAATGTATATTCTCTCACAGGTTTTATGAAATGGCAACTAGTGGGGCTCGATTAGGATAGAAAATACCGACTGTGATCCGTGATGTATTTTTGTAAATCTAAATACGGTCTGCGAACCGTGGAGTATTTTTGTACCTTAATATTTAGATTAGTACTAATCGTAGATACTAGTAGTTTCATTTATTTAGGTCAAGTCTTGGAAGACGAAGCCATGAAGTTGCAAATGAAGATCTTTTGAAGATCTCAAGGGGTCATGCTAGTTGCCAAATGCATCTCTCTCTCTCTCTCTCTCTCTCTCTCTCTCTCTCTCTATATATATATATATATATATATATATATATATATATATATATATATATATATATATGTATATATATATATATATATGTTTATGTATATGAATTATATGTTAGATGCATGTTTAGGATTTCGAATATTGTGATGATTAATTAAGTTCACTTAAATCAACCGACATAGAAACCCTAGGTCTCTAAATATTGAGTAAAACTTGTCATTCCAAAACAACACTTACCAACCGAACGAAAGTAGTGGTGGGCTACGCCAAAGCGAGGCATCACTACTTCTCCAAGTAGCGTAAGGCATACTGGGTATGCAAGTTGCTTTTGGTTGTACTCAACGATATGAGTGATGGAGTCCTAACATGTCGTTGCAAAGTGAAAAAATTGTTGAGAGAGCATTAGATGCGACGATTTATTCAACCAAGAGTGGCTTGGAGCAATTAGCAAAGCTTTTCTTACCTTAGGAGATTGAGTGTTAAGACAAGCCAAAGCATGCTTAACCACTCTTTGTTTCTTTGGATCTTGGAATGGACTTATTCTCACCCAAAATGGGGACAACTTTTAAATGTGTGAATAAGACGTTTTAAATAAGTTTGATTAAAATGCATGAACTCAATCTTATTTAAGTATTAGGAAATTTTAGATTTTAACACCACACAAAATCCCAAAAATGGTTTTTAACACCTCCAAAAAAAATAGATTTTAACACCATACAAACTAACAAAAAATGGGTATTACCACCACTTTACGGATTCCTAAACGGAATCAGTTAAGTGACACGTGTTGCTTTCTTATTGGCCAAAAAAATTAAAAAAAAAATTAAAAAAAAATCAAAAGACCTAAAACTACCCAGCCACCCCAGCCCCGCCGCCGCGCCACCACCACCTAACCACCCACCCACCCCTGCCCACCCAAAAACCACCACCAGCGACGCCTTCGCTCACCCAACCTAGCTGAAACTTCCCTCTCCCTTTCTCGCAACCGCTTCGCCCCCATAAACCACCTAACCCAAAACCCTCCTACCCTAATACGGTCACGATTCCGGCCAAAAATGGTCGAAATCGGCCGATTAAGGCAACTCAACCCCAAAACCGGCCGATTTCGTCCAATTATGGCCGGAATCGCGACCGTATTGGGGAAGGAGATTTCAGATTTGGTCATTTTAGGGGGTGAAGCAGTTGCGAGAAGGGAGGGGGAGGGTTCATCTAGGTTGGGGGTGTGAAGGCGTCGCGGCCGGTGGTGGTTTGGGGGAGGGAAGGAGTAGGTTTGTGGTTGGCGGTGGTTGCGCGGTGGTGGGGTTGGGGTGGCTAGGGTAGTTTTAGGGTTTTTTATTTTTTTATTTTTTTTTTATTTTTTTTATTTTTTTAAATTTTTTTTAAAAAACTAAAATGGTGACACGTGTCACTGAGGACCCCACTTGACGGAAATTTTGGACGGAATCCGTTAAGTGCTGGTAATACCAATTTTTTGTTAGTTTGTGTGGTGTTAAAATCAATTTTTTTTTTGGAGGTGTTAAAAACCATTTTCGGGTTTTTGTGTGGTGTTAAAATCTAAAATTTCCTAAGTATTATGAATGGTTTTTCATTTCAAATTCTTTCAACTGTAGAATCATGTCTTCAACTAATGACAACAACCTTATGCTCCCGGAATTGCCTGAAAAGTTGCCAATTTTTTTGAACTTGGTAAACTCTATGGAATGGGAAGATGAACTCCGAAAGACCCTAAAAATTGCTACTTAGAGCACATTCTGGACACTCAAATCTAGAGTTTCTACTCAAAGGGGATTATGAGTGATGAGGCACATGAAGAATGGAGTGTGGATTGCAAAAGACTTTCCAGACTTATGGCAAATTCTATCCCGGTACAATGGAAGGGGAAGTTCTGCAACTATTTTCCAGATATGATGCTCAAAGATCTTGAGGATGTAGTCAATTTGAGGGTCACCAAGAGTACCAAAGGCAACAATGATGGACTTGTAGAAGATTTGACTAGGTCACTCTCGAACATGAGGATCAAGCCATCGCAAGATGGGTGTCTCACGAAAGAGAGACAAGAAGTATGGGCGAAGGTCTATAGTGCAAGACTTAGACCCGGGATGCCACTTCAAACTCATGTGCTCAACATGGCAAGGCTATTCACCCATCTGGAGCTAATTGGCAAACCAGTGGACGATGAGCAAGCCGACTCACATGCTACTAAGCTCACTCCACTCAGGGTATGTTGCATTAAAGATGCGACTCATGGCCAAATGGAACAAACTGTCCTTGATGGAAGTTGTCCAAGAACTTCAGAAAACTTATTCTTGCAAGAAGGCTAAGGTTGCTCTGAGACCAAAGAAGAAGGAGTTCAAGAACAAAGCTAAGATGCGCTACTTCTATTGTAGTAAACCCGGACAGTACAAAAGAGAATGTAGCATGTATTTGAAAGATGAGGTGAAAACAAAAGTAACCTCAACATCAAGTATCATCTTTACACTTGAAAATAAGCAATTTGTGAGGTATTAGATACCAAAAAATTAGCTCACTATATGCTCATATTTCAGGAACAAAGTGAGCGGTGCTTTTCAAGTGGATATGTGTACACAAGTGGAAAATGAAGATAATCTTTCCAAAGAAGGCTTGTAATCTCATTTTTTTGTCTAGATTTAAAACATGTTTAGTTTTATCTACCATATTTTTATCTTTTGGCGTTAGACGTCATTTTGAATTTGATCACAAGACTTTTCTTGTTTATATTTATGGAATGACACATTTGTGTGGTTAGACAAAATTGTTTATAATAATAAGAAAAGAGCTAAGACCATGGAGTTAAATCAGACTTACTTGTTGCACTGTTGTCTTGGCCACATTAACATCAAACGCATCATGAAACTTCTACAGGAAATGGACACCGATATTTTATCACCTTCACAGATGACTATAGTAGATATGGTTATGTCTACCTAATGTCGCATAAATCTGAATTGTCTGAAAAGTTCAAAGAATTTAAGAGTGAATTTGAAAATCAGCTTTGCAAGAAAATCAAAGCCCTTCGATTGGATTGAGATGGTGAATACTTGAGCCAAGAATTCAATGACCATCTTAAATAAAAGGGTATACATTAAGAATTGACACCTCTAGGAACTCCACAATGGAACGGAGTATCCGAAAAGAGAAATCGGACCTTGTTAGACATGGTACAATCAACAATGGGTCTTAGTGATCTTCCTATCTCTTTCTTGGGACACGCACTTCTAACTGCGGCACTAACATTGAACCATGCACCATCAAAAGCTGTAGAAAAGACTCCATATGAAATATGAACGAAAAAACCTCCTATGTTGTCTTTTCTAAAGATACGGGGATGCGAAGCATATGTCAAGAAATTGATTTCTGACAAACTTCATCCCGAATTTGACAAGGTTTACTTTATGGGCTACCCAAAAGAAACCAAAGGGTATTACTTCTACAACAAATCTGAGAACAAAGTGTTTGTTGCTCGCGATGGTGTCTTTTTGAAGAAGGAAAACCTTTCCAAAATGACAAGTGGGAGGAAAATTGAACTTGACAAAGTTCGTGAGAATGAGCAACAAAATCAGAATGACAGTCAAAGTGCTCAAACAGCATCAGTTGACGCATGTCAAAATGATCAAAATGTGCAAAGTCAAATCGACAATGCAAATGCTTAATCCATTACCCTACGTAGGTCTTAGAGGCCGAGATCTCAACCTAATAGATATCTTTGTTTAGTATTAACCGAGAATCAGGAAATCCTGATTATGGATGGAGATGAACCGGCAACCTACAAACAAGCGATGGCAAGCACCAACTCTGCTAAATGGCAAGAGGCCATGAGATCTGAAATGGATTCCATGTTGGAAAATCAAGTTTGGGACTTGGTTGACTTACCCGAAGGTTATACACCTATCGGATGTAAGTGGATTTTCAAGTTGAAAACTGACAAAGATGGAACTGTATACATTTACAAAGCCAGATTGGTGGCAAAAGGTTACAGACAAATTCATAGTATTGATTACAATGAAACTTTTTGACCAGTCGCAATGCTGAAATCCGTTAGGATGCTCCTAGCGATTGCTGCATATTACAATTATGAAATATGGCAGATGGACATCAAAACCGCCTTCCTTAATGGCATTTTGGAAGAAACTGTGTATATGATACAGACTGAAGGTTTTGTCGACCAAAACAATGCTAGGAAGGTTTGTAATCTTAAGAAGCCCATATATGGACTAAATCAAGCAAGCAGAAGTTAGAATATGTGTTTCGATGAAGCCATCAGTAAGTTTAGTTTTGCCAAGAATCCAAATGAATCTTGTGTTTAGAAGAAGGTCAGTGGGAGTGACATCGCCTTCCTAGTCTTATATGTCGATGACATATTGTTCAGTGGAAACAGCATTCCGTTGTTATAGTTTGTAAAGGCCTGGCTTAGAAATTGCTTCTCAATGAAAGACTTAGGAGAGGCTCAGTACATACTACGCATCAAGATCTATAGGGATAGATCAAAAAGGACAATTAGATTGAGTCAAAGTACTTTATTGATAAGTTACTTGCTTGATTAGGCATGGAGGAGGCCAAGAGAGGTCACCTGCCAATGTCACATGGCATAACCCTAAGTAAGAAGCAGTGTCCACAGACACCTGATGAGCGGGTAAGAATGAATCAGATTCCGTATGCTTCGCTAATTGGATCAATCATGTATGCCATGATATGTACTACGCAAGATGCATCAGATGCCTTGAGTGCTACGAGTCGTTACTAATCAGATCCAAGAGAGGCCCATTGGACTGCGGCCAACAATATTCTAAAGTACCTGAAAAGGAACAAGGATAAATTTCAGGTGTATGGTGGTTCGGAGGAATTAGTTGTGGCAGGTTATATCGACGCAAGCTTCCAGACAGACAACAACAATTTCAAATCACAATCGGGATATGTGTTCTGTCTAACTAAAGCCGAATACTTAGCAGCTGCTAAAGCAACTAAGGAGACTATTTGGACCCGTAAGTTCGTTGGTGAACTTGATGTTGTACCCTCCATAAAGGGTCGAATAGCTCTCTATTGTGACAAGAACGGAGCTATTGCTCAGGCCAAAGAGCCAAGGGAACATCAGAAGGTCAAACATGTCAAATGGCGGTTTCACATGATTCGAGAATGGAAATCAGAAGGTGAAGTCAGAATTTGCAAAGTTGGAACGAATTACAATGTAGTCGATCCACTTACTAAACCTTTGCCTCAAGTGAAGCACAACAAGCACGTTGAGGCAATGGAAATCAAGCATGTAGGAGACAGGCTTTGATTTCCTTGTTTAGTGTTTTAGTTAATTTTGAACATTTAATGTAAGACACTAAGAAAAACCATTCAAGTTCTGGAGTAATATAAATTTTATGCAGTATTTTATCACTCCGTTTGCTATTTAATTGTGGTTTAGGATTAAGTAATGAGTCCATTCGATTCTGAGAATATTACAAATAGGGTTTAAAGACCAGTCTTGGTAAGGAAACACCTATTAAGTGAACATTGAATATTATAATCGAAAATTATCACTAATCAAGGTCATTTAAACGGTGAACGATTTATGACCAATTGAGATTAGTGTGTAGTCTTATTTATAGCACCATTTCTTGTGCTACAAGGACATGATTGTTATAAATCATTTGCACAGGTATTGGTTTAGAACCATAGTGGATTGACCTATGAGAATGCTTTAAGAGATTAACAATCGTCATAAGTATACCTCTCATTATGGCTATCGGAACCTATTTCCTCGACCATGAGTATTGTGACTTCTCTTATTTGAGTACTAGTCCGCTTTAATGTTGTCAAACGTCTGCCGTAATAGGGGATTATAACGGCAACACTCAGGCGGCTAGGTCCTCTCGCTAAGAGGAGCTACATTACAAGACTGGGAATGTCCCCCTACTAAAATAGGGAAGATGTCTTTGTTGTATACAAGGCCTCTCGTAGATCAAGACTGCGAAAATGCATGGCCGTGCTTGGATGGATTTTAGAAATCATCTGTTTATTGACAGTCGGACTCGGAATCGAGAAACACTTTTGGACGTAATAAGGATGAAAAAATAATCTTACCTTATAGTTCATGAAGCGACATTAAGCGACATAGGAAAAAGGTTGTACACTAAATGTGCACTTGTCCGAAAGGACAAGTGGGAGATTGAAAGGAATGGTGTCCTTTGAACAAGTGTACTATTCCGTTAGTAGGTTCATAATTATTAGAAAGTTATTATATTTAGTGAGGTCAATTGATCGGAATACCTGGGTGGAGGCCGCTTCTGATTATTAATATTAATGCATAATTAATATTACAGCTTAATCATGACTGAACCCTTCGGGTCACACCCAAGCAACTAACGAACCAAAGCGACGAATTAATCCGGAAGGAATTAATAAGTCGACCGAGTAATTAATATTTAGACGTCGGGAATTCGAGCTTAGAGCATCAAAACCGAACGTCGGAAGTCGAGTCGAAAAATAATAAAAGACGAGATGTGAAAATAATAATAAATCAACAAAGACCAAAATACCCTAGCATCGGAATGCCCTAAGCAAACCGAGTGCTATGGGCATATGACCTAGCATGGTGGCTAGCATGCGCACCAAGCCGAGCGTAGGCTGGATGGTGTGTGCTAGCGCACCAATGCTAGCATCGTAAGGCTAGGCTCTCGAGCCGCAGCATGGCTGGGTCAATGCATGCTGCCTAGCAATGCTGGGCCAAGGCGCAAGGCCAGCAGCAGCTCTTAGCAGCAGCCCGCATCCTTGGTGTGTGGCTCGCTGGCTGAGAGCGCTAGCAGCCCCCACAAGCATGCTGGGCTTGCTGGCTGGCAGCGCTAGCAGCCCGCACGCTTGTGCTAGGCCTGCTGGGCGAGGCAGCCACGGACAAGGCAGTCCACCTTGGGTGCCTTGATGCCCAAGGGTGGGTGCCATGCGGCACATGGTGAGAGGTGTGTGAACTGTTGTGTTGGCCGATTTTGGGAGAGGGAGTGAGGAGCAAGATTGGTCCCCCCCCCCTCCTCTAAATGGTCCTCACCTAACCTCTTACATGAGCTTGCCACTTGTTGATTTATTACTAGTTTGATTATTAATTTTATTTTAGCTTTAAAATAAAATGGGAAAATCATATTCTCCCACATTGATGGGAGAGCTTTTCACTCTCTAGCTCTTCTCTATATATACCCAACTTGGGGCATTGGGAAGAGCACTTGAGCAAGAGTTGCAAAAGGCATCACTATTGTGAAAACCTTTGAACTCATAAATTACTCTAGTTTTGGTCGGGCTTTGCTAACCCCAAGACACAGGACCGTTTTCGGTGGTCGAGTTGTGGGTGGAATATTATTTGAGGCCATCATAATTTCGAGGCTTGCTTTCGAAGTAAGATCCCCTTCCGGTCGGGCGAAGCACGCTCCAAAGTTAATCGTTTAATCTTAATCTTGTGATTAATTTAATTATGTTTACGGTTTTATTTATTGCGAGTGTGGTCTTATTTTTGGGTTTGTTTCCGCAGTGAGTTGGACTCACCAAACCCAACAATTATTATTATAACATATCATTGGAAAGATAATTTCAAGATCTATCCAACAATAGATGATTTGGATAAAAATTATGATGCACGAAAATAATATCTGAACATATTCTATTTTGCACAGAATAAGGACTCTCAAAAATTCAATTTCGAATTCTTTGATCTTATCTTTTCAAAAAAGGATAACTAAGATCTTTTATAAACATATAAAAGGTTTTAATAAATCCTAATTAGTTTAGGAATGGGATTAAACCTTTGGACCCTCCACATGATCATTGAGTCGTAACTAAAATCCGGTTTTGGCCCATTTAGTATTTTAGACATAAATTTCACATTATTCATCGAAAATTGGGCTTATAATATATCATTGGAAAGGTCTTTTTCAAACCCCATCCAAATACACCATTATTGGACCCTTATCATGGACCAAACTAAACTGGACTGGACATTTTCCATAAATAGAGTAAGAAAAGAAATATTTTCATAAACAAAATGAAGTATTTTTATTAAAAATAACCACGTCACAAGACTTTTCACATTTCACCTTATTCGATGATCAAATGACGTGAAAGATATTCATCACTGGGTTTGATTTTTGGGGAGATACAATTAGATGTCTTCAGTTATTATCTTAATTAACTATATAAAGTTAATCCCCTTAATGGAATACTCAAGTAATTCATTCATACACTTCATAACAAAATGCAAAAGTACATAATTCTAATATTATCTCTGGTTAATGAGACATATATAATACTTTGACTACCTTCAAAGATATATATAAATCTATGTACAAGTAAAAAAAATTAGATTTCAAAATAATACAAGATAACCAATCACTAAAAATAAGAAGAAGATTACGGTTAATATATATAAAATGATCTATAACTTTACACTAAAGGTGAAACTAGGAATAACACAAGTCATCTCATAATTAAAAAATTTCCCTCCAAAAGTTTTTTTTTATTTTAACTTTTAATTGTTTTGGTAAAGGCTTCTTAGAAAAGTTTTTAATACAAAATACAATAATATTATATATTTCCTATTTGATAAGTATATTCCATTTGTACACAATCAAACAAAGATATTATTTTCTTATACAATATTATGCAATAATATTTTGTTATCTATAACTTTGTAACGTAATTCATAGATAGTTATTTTTATTAGTCATGCATATATTATTCTCTCTATTTTCTTTAGTGTGTTAATTTTTTTTTAATTTCTTTTTGTAATTAAAGAACTTTCATCCTATTTTGTAATAAGGTATAATTTTTTTTAATAAAATAATAGTGTTAAACTAATGATAAGTATTAAAAATTACCGTGCATGCAGCGGAAACTTCAATACTCTTCTTTATTAATTATAACTAAAAAAAGTAACCTATGTTACGAGTACTCATATTAATTACAAAGTCCAAGATTCCTAATTTAGAGAAACCAAATCCCGGGACTCCAATGCATCATTTTATTCACTTCACCTGTAATAACATTGCTTATCATTACGGTAAACAGGGCAAACCAAAACAAATAAGAAGTACGGATTAGCAAAATATGTTAAGTACGATAAGTGCAAGATAATGTAAACTCAATTTATTTGCAAACATGCTTTTGAAATCAATTCCAATAATAAATCCAATAAATTCAAAACTCACTATTACAAAACTGATTCCAATTATTCATATTCAAAATAATAGTTAATAAAACCAATTCCTTAATTAAGAACCAATTCTTTTTAATCCAATTCCTCACCCAAGTGTGCACACCCCATAAGCTAGTCACCGTATATTACAAGGCTATTCTTGAGGAAAGACCCGGTCATACAAAGTCCAAGGCCTTATCAATAAACCAAATCCACATAGTGGGATTACTAACATGCTTATAAAGCATTAATAATAATAATTCAATGGTTCAATAAATCCTTCTTTTAATCCAATAGTTCATGTATAATTAAAAATCCTTTTTTTCAATTAATTCCACATGCTTTCCAAATCAAACCATGTAAATAAATACTTGAGAATAAAATCTCATATTAATAATAACTTTTTAAAATCAACAACTCTTCCTTGAAAAACCTTTATTTAAGTTAACAAATCCATTCCTTTATTTAAACACGATAAGTAATCCAAACCATTCAAAACATGATTTAAAAATCAATTATTCAAAATTCTTTTATTAAAATCAATACCTCCAAACATAATTTATTTCAAAATCATAATTCAAATACATTTAATTTAATCGCCAATCAAATCATGTAAAGCATGTTATTCAAACCAATCACTTTCAAAGGTATCTAGCCACCTAAACGTACCTTGATCCTTGCTAGAAAAACCACACAAAAAAGAAACTCAAGAACCTTGATCGAACACACCCTACAAATAAATATAACCTTAATCAATATAAGGTTGACAAATAATTAAAAACCCCCAACTATATGAACATGAACCTTTTAAATTAATATCTCATAAACATTTCTAAAAATATGATTTTATATAATTAAAACTACTCATAATAATTATTTATAAATCCTCCAAATAATAATAATAATAATAATTGAATAAGAGAAGAGAATGAGAAAAGATAAGAAACCAAGGAAAAGAGAAGAATTGAATTTGCGTCGGAAAGAATAGGCAGAACTTGCAGAGGATCTAACTCCTTCAATATAACTCCGAATGGGGTGATTTTTTATCCTAACCTCATGGATGTTTTGAGAGGAACAATCTTTTGTGAGACGTCTATACCCTAAAACTGACCAGAAGTGCCCAAAAATTGGCTTCAAAGATAAACGGGATGATTTGTGTAAAATTGAGGAAAAGAAAAGGAAAAAAAATTGGTGTGAAGAATGTGAGAGGTATGGAGGGGTATTTATAGGCTATATCATGTAAGAATTATGGCAAGAGAATTTGGGAAGAAATATGGCAAGTAGGGTTTATGGGATTGCTTGGAGAAGTGAGTAAAAGAATTAAGGAAAGTTTTGATATTAAGGTGATCGGTATACTTGAATATGGAAGGTATATATGTCATGAAAAATGATAAGGAAATTAGAATTACTTGGGGAATAATTAAGAATAATGAACTGAAAGAAAATGTGATGATTAGATATTAAAAAGATGGAGAATTAGAACTATGGAAAATAAGAGATTTTGGGAGATAATTAAAATAATAATTTTACCAATTAAATTCCCCCAAAATAATTCAATAGGGCCGAAAATATTGAGCTTACCATAGCTCAAATATTCGTACTCCTATAAATATATTTAGGAAGATTTTGCTCGGTTTTTAAGGAATAAAATAATTGTATAAATAATATAGAATAAAAATTAAATAATTAATTAAATACCAATTATTTACCAATAAATAGCCAAGAAAAATCAAATTATCCATATATGTAAATTCCGGAAATCCTAGATAGTTGTTAGGTAATTTCGTCCATAATTATTAATTAATAAAATATTATTTTTCTTTAATTAAAATATCCAAAATATGTAAATAATCCAGTTTTTAAAATAGGATAACTAGATAACAAATCTTATCCAAAATAATGATTTCAAAATGATTTTGGCACAAAAATTCAAATATTATTTTTGCTCCAAATAATAAATTTACTAAAATACCCTTTTTATAAAATAATTCTTAATTAATTTTTTAGAAATTACGTATGAAAATACGGGGTATTACAGTCTACCCCCCTTAAGATAAGTTCGACTAGAACCTTAGCCGAAATAAACGAAAATCATTTTGAAATTATTGGTTCATGCACAATCCTAACTTGACTCAAGACTCCCACCAAACTCAAGTAAGACTCGAACTCACTCAAAAATGACTCGAAAAGTAGATGTGCGAAACTTTATCGCCCTTTACCCCCCTTAAAAGGAGTTACGCCCCCGTAACTCGACCAACACCTTAGCTCACTAAATAAATCGACTATTATAACAATTTTATCAACAATAATCAAGCAAAGTAAGGAAAACTAGAAAGTTTCAAACATCCAAAGAGCATAAGTTTTACAATGATTTATTTACAAAAGTTGCTAGTGAGAAAACTCGTAAAATATTTTATGAGTCGTTCGAAAAAAATTTGAAATATTTACATTATGAGGAATCATTGAAAACACTGTAAAAGTCTCATATATAATTACAAAGTATGAACTAAAATAAAAATATTTAATAAAATATTTTAAAAGATCTATTAAAGTTTTCAATCCAAACAACTATTTTAAAACAAATAATACAAAACTTTTTTAAAAAAACTGTGTATTTGAAAATTCATTCTGTATACTTTTAATAAAATACTTGCTTCAATAAAAGTCTTACATTTTCATAAAGAAACTCAATAATCACATATTCAACTTCAATTCATAGCAAACAATGTCATAGTTACCAAGCATAAAAGGAACACATCTTATCTTGACCATCTTATCGCTCGTAGATTAGTAACTTGTCTCAAGGTATCCTCCAAAAGTATTAACAACTTCCCCAACACATTCATAAATCCTGGTAATACATCCTTAAATCGTAATTAGTAACTCTTGGTTACTTCATAATACTTCGTTTTAAACATTTAAAAACTTGATCATCCTTTCTCATAACTTCAAATTCCTAAATCTGGTTGTTATAGTCCATAACTCATCTTTAAGGCAATTCATTAATATCTCAATGCAAATCATTGATTATTCCATCACTGATAACTTCTCTATATCAATTAAATTTGTCATCAATCCCTTAGAGTAAAATCCTTTGAGTAACCATTCAAACAATAATTCCTTTAAATAACTTATTTCTTCAAAATAAACTTCAATTTAAAACAAATACATTTATCTCAAGTACATCCTTTCACTTAAATTGACTCAAAATCCTCCAACTTTTGTATTAAGTTTCCTCAAAGGTTCAACCATCATCCATAATAACCACAATACTCATCCTCACACCATATGGATACTATCCACCATTAGATACAAACATAAATTAATACTAATATCCAATTCGTATCTCCAAAAAATAAACACCTTACTCCAACACTTATATAGAACTAATTCAACTCATCATTACCACAAATAATATTTCCTTGCTCAACATAAATCATATTCCAAAAATTATGAAAGACTTGATAGCACAAATCCTCCAAATATTCATGATAACAATCCAAAATAACTTCTCATTTTTCCATAGTAATCATCAAATCCTTTAATATCAAAAATAACAACGCAACCATATTGACCACATGTAACACTCGTATGCTCCAAATACTTGCCACATATCACATATCCAAATGATACTTCTCATAAAGGGTTAAGGCCAGAGTGACAATTCCAGTTATGAACTCACTAACTGTGACTCCATTATTTTTCAAGTAATGCAAGTTAAAGTAATTCTTTCTCATTTCATCAATCATTTCCATCTATTTCATACACAGATGCAAAACAATTAATTCAATGTCGAATCACACAAACAATTCAATTCAAATCCACTTGCAATAAGCAATTCATAACTCAATAAACCAAGCATAACTCAAGATCACCCAACCATGGGTAATAACTCGAAAATTTTGGACCTCTTGAACATTCCCTAAGGTGTTTTAACACCAACTTTAATGCACACATAATCACAGACTCAAGTTTATGCACTAAAATAATACCTAGATGTTGGGTTTCAATGATAAAAATTCCAACTTTAATTTGTGAATCCTTGAAAGATTATATCTCCCAATATGAAGATTAATTAAATTTTAATCACAAGTTTAAAACTTTATGAATTTAATCAACTTAAAAAATTATTAAATCAAAATGGTTTAATAGACAATCATGGAATTTGGTAACACAAAGTTCCAACCAACTAAAATAAAATAAAGGTTAGATCTTTAGTACTTAAGAGTTTTAAAACACAAACTTTTCACACTTAAAGCAATTTATTTGCAATTATGTGAAAATTTGAGCCAAGCATTAAGCACCAATTACTACAAAGTAATCATGCTCAAAAGTGGAATAAAATTTCAGAAGCATAAAGGAAAGAAACAATGCATAATCAAAATTAATATGCAATTATGATTCAAGGTTTCAAAGAATTTGGCTTTTTTAGATCGTTTCTAGAACATCGATTCCATCCAAAATTCACTAGTCATAAGTGAAAATCTAGGTTTGGGAGCCAAAATTCTAATTAAAACGAGATTAAAATTTAAAAAATCAAGCTACATACTAATCTAATTAGAAATCACAACAAGAAATTAAAACCATTTTAAACACCTTGAAAATATTACTTGCAAAAATAAATGAGCAAGACTCCGATACCACTGTTGGGTTTCGGAAAGTCCAACTTTTCGCAAAAACAAAACCCTAACCCAAGATCTGCTCACAATTAATATAACTAATAAGCATAATTAAAAATATAAGGAGAAAGACAATATTACCCTTGATGCGTACTTCGCTCTCTATACGAGCTCTTAATTCGAAAGCTACGAGTCCCGTAAGTGCAAAGACCTCCAACGGAAATCCACCCGCAACACGACCCCTTCGGCCCTTACTCGGAGTTTCGCCAAGCTAGACCAAAAATAAACTACTCTAGTTTTTATGAACTTAAAGGTTTTCTCACTTTGGAGATGCCATATTGAGTTCAAATCAAGTAAATAATCCTAACTTCTAAAGTTGGTATTTATAGGCAAAGGCTCCCAAAAATTCCATTCATCTTTCCATGTTAGAGAAATGATAGTGTTACAAAAATAAGTAATTAATATAATTCTATAATAAATTAAAATTCATGAAACAATAACCAAATTACAGGTGTCATCACATAAGGAGGGAGTAGGTAAGGACCACAAACCCATCCTTAGAGGGCAAGCATAAACCTACCAACCCCATGTTGATGGCACACTTGGTTAACTTGGAGAAGACCATCATCAACCCTTAAGCTTGGAGATCAAGGCAAGGGTTGCCCATATGAGAGAGGTCAGCACGGCCAGTTGCCCAGCCTTGGGCAGTAAGGCTAGCTTTGCTACCAGCCTTGTGCCACAAGACTAGGCTGCTGACCCCCTTACCGCAAGCCCATGCTTGTTACTGCAGCCCATGCGCCTATCGCATGCAGCAGCATTATAGGCCCAGCAACAACCTTGCATGCTTGCTGGAATTTGCTACGCAAGCCCGCCTGTGGCTATTGTGGTGCGTAGCCCACAAAGCTGCCACAACCAGCCCTGTGCTCAACGACAAGCCAAGCTAGGTCTTGCCGTGGGGCGCAGTGGCTTGATGCCTTGTTGCTTACGGCCCCTTAACCACTTGCCTTCAATCCGAAGAGTGGTTAGGGGTCGTGTTATTATTTTTAGCACGATTCATCATTTGATTATTTTTCTATCTTCGTCGATTCCTAAAATCGAATCGACTTACGACGCTCAGTTTCAAATCTCTAAGCTCGGAATCAGACGTCTTTGTTCGTAATACTCGAGTGACTCATAAATTCATTTTGGATTATTTCGTCGTGACAGATCGTCTGAGTTTCTTGGGTGTGACCCAAAGGGTTCATTCAAGATTAACCTGTAATATTAAATATTAATAATGTATTCATATTACTGATTAGAAGCGACCTCCAACTAGGAATTCTGATCACTTGACCATACTGAATAATTAGTTTTCTAATAATTCCGAACCCTCTATCAAAATAATACACTTGTGCAAAGGACATCATTCCTATCACTAGAATCATTTCAAAATAATATACGAGATAATTAAAAATACTGATCTTGAGTATGCCTTTTGTAAACTACGAAATATCATGAGCTTTTACAAAATTCAAGACCAATATTTTTTATATATTCCTGTAGGGAATATTTCAAGCATTACCCCAAACTTGAACCCCACTGTTATCATACACTTAAGCATGGTGGCGTCCAAAGGGAAGGAAGCTAGAGCAAAAGAGTCGCCAACAAGTTTTAGGTACTAGTAAACCGTTCACAGGGTGAAGGTTACACCCCTTAATGACCCATGAGATCGTCAACTCCAATAGGTCTGGAACCATGACTGGAAGTTCGAGGATGAAGGTACAAATCCAATCTTAAAGAGTAAAAACCTGCCCTAATAATAGGCCTCTACTTTATTCTTTTCTTATTCATGTGCGCAATCTGACTAACATACAATCAATAGGATTCACCTAAACCTATTTAATCTATGTTGGTTGAATATTAAATGTACAAATAAATCTATTATTGACGATCACTTGAATTATAATCATATGAACCATAAACAAGATTATTAATTATCTCATTAATCGTGATTAGAAGTACCAATTCCCTTTTAACACGCATAAAAGGTGTGATCAAGCAATAACAATACATGTATATCAAGCAACAATAATCATAATAATAATCATAATCATAATAATAACCATTATAAAAATAATCATGTAAAAATAGAATAAGTATAGCAAGATCCTAGGCATGATATTAACAAGATTAATAACGAATCCTAGCATGTCACTAAACAATAAAGATGAAAGCTTTAATCCTAACATGATACTAACATGTTATTAGGAAAGAAAATAGGAAGCACCATAGAGATCATAATTGACATTATATTCTTTGCCCTAAACATCATACTAAGAAAAACATCCTAAACATGATACTAGGAATCAAAAAAACAATCTAAACATGATTTCTATATTATAATATCAATTAAAACCATTAAAGCACTCACTTGGATGCCTTGTATCTCTTTCTAATAACAAAATACACACGTTAGTAACTTCAAGGAAAATAATAAATTAAAACAATTAAATTAAATAATCGAAATAAAGATTAAGAAAGTTTAGACTAGATTTGGGAGCAAACCCTCAGAAATATCAAACCTTTCACGTCTAGGGCGACGACAACTTTGTGTTATGCTAGGTGTGTCTAGATCTTGTGAATGCGGAATTTTGTTAGTGCAGAGGTTGGTTTAGAATAAGAGAGAGAGTATTAAGATTTTCTTGATGAGAGTTTGTAATCCCAAAGCAAAGATTAAGGACGCTATTTATAATGAAAATAAGTTGGAATATCATACAAAAGAATCGGAGTTTTAAGAAGAATAAAACACGACGCTGGTGATAAGTGGTTTATTTGACCACTTATAGTGTTGATTTAAACATTATTCTGTAATCTTTTCCCCTCTTTCTATCTCGTTTTTGAATGAAAATGTTGTATCTTGGCCTCGCCCCTTATTTGCTTCTGTTTGTCCGTGTTTTGCAGGTACTTTATTTCAATTTCACAAGCACTCAAAGCATGTAGTAACTTTCAAGGCTCGAAGACAAAGAAGGGAGAGCCCGCTCCAGTGGGAGCAGGCGTGCACCTCTCCTGGAGAGGGCACTCCTCAACTTCAGCAACATTCTGCCAGAATCCAGAGTTTGTGAAGAGCGGGCGTGCACCTAGACAGGAGCAGGCGCTCCTCCCTTTGAACTTGAAAACTACCTATGCTCTTGAAAAGGGGAGCGGGCGTGCACCTGACCAGGAGCGGGCGATCCTCCTTGTTACTTTCAAGTCTGACTTTTCACTAAAACAGGAGGAGCGGGCGTGCAACAGAATGGAGCGGGCGCTCCAATCCTAGGAGCAGGCGCTCCTCGCTGGGAATCTGTTTTCTTTTGACGTATTTCCCTATGTTTTTCGGTGAATATAAATACTTCCCTTCTAGATTATTTGTAGATACAGAACAGTAGCCTAGTTTTTAGATACCTCTCTTAGTTTGAAACATTCGTTTTAATTAATTTAACTTAGTTTCCATCAAATTAATCATTGTAATAGTTGGTTTCAAGATTCATCCTCAAGAATTGGCACTTTGTATTCAACATTTCCAAGCTTCAATTAGTAACTTCCTTCTACTTTTCTCCATTCAATTTCTGGTTTATTTGTTCTTACATGATATTTAAATCTTCTTAGTTCTTGATAATTTGCTATTGGATGATATTTATTTCAATTGTTAATCACTTTTCCCTAATTATTGAAGAAGTTAGAACCCTAATACTTGTTTGGATGTTGATAAACATGAGTTATGAGTAGTCTTCTTGCTAGGGCTTAGGTGAATCTCAACCTTTTGGGTTCAATATGAAAATGTGGGAGAAGAATTGGTGTTAGTATTGCAATTAAATTGATTATATGAGATTGCTTGTTAATTTTCATGATAGGATTAGCTACCCTTGACTTAAGAGCTTGATAGCATGATATGCTTAGTTTAACATGGGAATGTAAATTGAGTATGTCATTACTTATTGCAATCTGATTATGTATAATCTATTGCTAGACTAATGAGGAATCTAATTTTAGTAGTGTGAGTTTTTTTCTAATTGCATGAGTTCGATTTTACATATTGTCCTTGCTATACCTTGTCTATTTTACTCCCGTTTGCCTAATTGCCTTGGTTGAGTGGATCCCATTCCCTAGTGTTTTTAATCCATCAATTTAAAATCATAGTTTGTTTGTCTACTTGATGAACCTCAATTGAAATAGAATTCAAATTAGCTTGGTTTGTAATGTGTTTGTTAATAAATGTGTTTGATTGAGTATGGAATGTGCGACCGTTCTAACGCCTATTAAAATGGCGTCTTTGCCGGGGGATGGTGTTGTTGAATGCGAATGGATTACTTGAGTCTAGTTCACTAAAAAACAACAAAAATTCAAAAAGAGTGTGTTTCTTTTTGGCTACACTTGTAGCCTCGTTACTAATTGCAATTGTTGAGAGTGTATGCGCAGAACTTATAACAGGATTTTGTTGCCTGATGTTCCTGAGATTAAGCAAATCGATAGGAGGAGATGGAGACCCGGTTCTAGGCCATTAACTACTTCCTCAACTAGGGAAGTCAATTTCGAGGAAAGACAAGTACAAATGGCTGGCGAGGAACAGCCGGTCCAAAGACCCTAGAAGGAGTTGGGAACTCCGAAAGCTTATAGAGCTTCAAGTGGCATTGCTCCACCCGTTACTCAAACCAATGATTTTGAAATACGCCCCACAATAATAAATTTGATCGAAAGGAGGCAATTTAGTGGAGTAATGATGAGTGACATTTATGTCACTCTTAGGAAGTATTTTTAGAGTCATTTTTGTGTTTATTTTATCTTATTTTTCCCTTTCTTTCTTTTGTTTTCTCTTAATAACATTTCTTGTTTATTTTAGTAATTTTGTTGTGTATTAGTTCTTTTCGTAGTTTTTATTAGAATTAGTTTATTTTCGTTTTTTATTTGCTTTTGATTTGTTATATTTGTTCTTTATTTTTCCTTGAAAGTATTCTAATTTACTTTTATGTATTTTAATTAGTTTTGAGTCTATTTTATTTCAATTTCTTTGCTTGTATAGTTTTTGTTTAGTTTCTATTAGTTTTAAGTTTATTTTGTTATTTATTGGATTTTTTTTACTTGTATAATTTTATTTAATTTTTATTAGTTTAGTGTTATTTCTCTTTTTCTATTTTACTTTATTTTATTCCTAATTTATTTATTTCATTTTTATTTGTCTTGATTTCTCTTCGGTTTTGTGTTTAGGGTCCCGGGTTTCATGTCAAGTGAGTTCGAAGTTCGGGGACGAGTGAAAGTGGGTACAATTCTTTACTTTGATGGATGCTGCCCACCTCTTATCCATCACCCCACCTTCTTAACCTCCACCACACCAATTCCCATGCTCCCTCTCGCACACAGCAGCCCACCAAAACCTTCCTGCAACCACCAACCAAATCAGCCCACCAATTTCCACCTTACAGCCGAGCCGCACCACTGCAGCATCTCCCACCTATCGCAGCCTTCACGCAACTCCCTCTTCCCTGCAATTCCACACCAATAAAACACCTTCAGTACCCCAAATGGCAGCCACGCAACTCCCCTTCTGCCACCCAATCCACGCACCAGCTCTCAGCACAACTTCAGTTCACTCACCTGCTACCACCCTCACAGCACCACCAGGCGCAACAGCGCACACAAAAAACCACCACTCACCTCCATTTCCCCTACTCCAATTCGCACCAACACCCCATAACAGCCACCATCACAATCCCCTGCTCCGCCACCACAATCAACCACAGCAGCCACTCAATTTCAGCCACCAATTAACCTCCTCCTTCCACTCACACCACCTGACCACCTAGAACCTCCCCTGTTCCACCGTCAACAACCAGCAACAATTAAGCAATTCGGCCCCTCAATTAAGCAAAAATCAGAGTAAATCTTGATTTCAATCAAGTCCGAGCAAACCGTTGAGGGTTCGGCCGAACATCGAGTCAGAGACTTTGGGGGTTTTGTTATTCTAAGAAGAGTGGTCGAACACACCCATGGTTCGACCGAACCAACCCCGTAGTTCGGTCGAACCAACCATCGGTTCGATCGAACCATTTCACGAGACTCGCACATGATGTTTAATGAAGATCGAACGGCCTTGATTGATGCTCAATGATAAGAGATGATGATTGACGGTGGTGATTTAACGATAATGGTTGATGATGGTGGTATGATGATCGAAAATCAGAGTAGCCATGAAGATCGAAGAGAAGGAGTCTGATGTTTTTGTTTTTGGGGTTTTATTTTGTTTTTCTTTTATTTTTATTTCTTTTTCTTTTCCCTTTTCTTATTTTCTTTCTTTTATTTTTATTTTTATTTTAGTTTCTGATTTTTTACTTTTCCTTTTTAATTTATTTTGTTTTATTTTCTTTTTCTATTTTTCCTAGTTTTATTAAGTTGGTATAAATACCCAATTTTGGGGGAAAACAAACATATATAGAATAACTATCTTTCTACTCTCTAATTAGTTTTAGGAGAGATTCTCTCTCTAGGTTTAGGTTAGGATTAGTCTTCATTGGTAGAGAGAGAAAGTGGGATTTTCTTCATTAATGAACTTGGATTTTGAAGAAGGAGCTTGTTCAATCCTTTGTAGACCTTCATCTTCAATTAATGAGCAATCTCTTACTCTCTCTCCTCTATTTTTATTTGTTTTATTTTGATTATTATTTTAGTTGTTGGTATTGCTTGTTAATCATGTTTATTCTTGATTGTTTGTTAATTAATCTTGTTATTAGCATGATTAGTGAGTAATTTCCCTATTAAGGGAATGGTTGTGGTGTAGTTGGACCTTGAGCATGTTCTAGGGTTTAGAATTGATTTATTTGTGATTAAAGTCTTTATATGCTTGATATTCTTTAATCTTCTTGCAAGTGCACATTGTAGGTTGGTTAAAGGTGAATCTTTGCTAACAAGAAACGGAAGTTGACTTAATTAAGGTTCATTACTATCGATTGTTATTTAATAGTACCTCCTAGTATATGGTTCTAATGTGGAAACATAGAGGCTATGTTAGGAGAAGCCAATTGACCCCGGAAGGCGGCTAGATTGGATCCTTTATTTCGATATTTGAGCATATTTAGTTCATAATTAATTCAATTTCTATGCCTTTGTTTATGTTCAAGTGAATGCTATACCTAAACCATTTTCCTTAATGTTTTATTTCTTGTTTTAGCATCTTTAGACTTTAGTTTATTTATCCCCTATTCCGGACTAACTTAATTGTCAATAACATTTGGTGGTGTTTATCCGTTCTCTGTGGTTCGACCCCTATGCTTGCCTTATACTCGTATTAGGTTTGTTTAGGTTGTATAAATTGTATTTGATCTAGGGATAGACAATTGACGACGTGTTTATTTCCTTGTCAAGTAAAACATAAGAGCCCTCTTTCACATTTGAACGAATTTGAAAAATATTGCAACACGATGAAGGTAAATTGGGTAACTCAAGAATTTGTGAAACTAAAGCTATTTCCTCTCTCCTTGATAGGAAGGGCTCTTAAATGGCTCGAGAAAGAAGTAAGGCCAAACTCCTTGAGAACTTGGGACGAGGTCACCACGACTTTCTTAGGGAGATTCTACTCTCAAAAGAAGACGACCGAGGCAAGGGCTTTAATACAAGGTTTCCGTCAATGGGATAGTGAAACCATTTATGAGGCTTGGGAGAGGTATAGAGAATATCAAAGGGAGTGTCCCCATCATAGCATTCCGACATACCAAGTGCTTCAAATCTTCTATGAAGGCTTGAGCCCATAAGGAAAGACTAGCCTAGATGTGGGAGCGGGTGGGCCAATTATGAACAAGATAGAGGAGCAAGTCATAGAGATAATTGAGGATATGGTGAGGCACCACATGGATTGGCAAGAAGGAGAGAAAGAGTCGCTAAACAAGGGAGGAAATGCGGTTTACTCCGTTGATCACCTTAATGCCATCAACAATTTGACTTCCAAAATCGCCAACCTTGGAAAGGAGATGACGTTCATCAAGGAAAAACTAGAGACCTCTAGTTCAACACAAGAGCATCCCTCCCAATCTAAGGGGAGAGGTATGAATTCTAACTCTTCTCCTTCTACTTCTAATAACATGCCACATCGGTGTTTGTTTTGTGAAAATTGTGGGTCATACGACCATGATACCTCTTCTAGTAATTATGATTCCCAACCTCAACCAAAATATGAAGATTGTAATGATAATGAAAATGAACAAGTCAATGCCTTGTCTTATGATAATAGACCTAGGAATGACAATCAAAGATACTTACCACCTAATCGAATAGAACAAGGGGAAAATCCTTATAACCAAAGAGGAAATGATAATGATTACCATAACCAAAACCAATGAAGAAAAAGGAACCAAAATCCCCAAGGTAACTACAACCAACCAACAAGGTGGTTATGGTAACCATAATCATAATAACCAAGGAAACTATGGGAATCAAGGGCAATATCACCAAGGGGAAAACTCTAATAATCGGAACAATTGGAAAAACAATAATAAGAGAGGTTCTTCTAACAAAAAAGCTTCTAATTCGAATGTTAGAGGTAATAGAGCTCCCCAAGACAACTACTATGCACAAGCACCACCTAATAGGTCAAGCTTGGTGGAAATGATGGAAAGTCAAACTAAAATGTTCAATACTTTCATGGCCTCTAGTGATAAGAAATTTATTGAAGTCATGACCTATAATAAAATGCTTGAAACTCAAATTTCTCAATTGGCCAATTCTTTGAAGGATGGGACTAGCAATTCTAAACTTCCACCTCAAGGAATAGATCCTAAGAGGTCCGTAAATGTTATATCAACTAGGAGTGGTAAAGTGTTTTAAGAAAGTGTTCCTAAAAGAAGCAATGAGAGAATGAGCATGAGTGAGCCTCCCCTTGAGAGTGATTTTGAACAAGAGAGAGAGCAAAACCATGAGAATGAAAAATAGAATAGAATTAGAATTAGAATTTTAGAGAGAGAAACTCTAGATTGTAGAGAGAGAAGTTCTTGATTGATGATTGAAGATTGGTAATTCTAGCATTTTCTCCATTGAATTGAAGCAAGTTTGTAAGGATTTCTTTTACTTTAATGCAATCTTTATCTTATCATTTCAATTGCTTTGTTGAATGTTCAAGTTTGAATTGAATTTGTGATTGAATTAGTTTTATTGCTATGATGATGATGAAATTGTTGATTAGCTTAGTTTTGATCTTGATTTCAATGGATTGTGAGTAGTTCTCTTGCTAGTGGAATAGTGAAGCATATACGAGTAATGGATTGGTGCTAATTGGGGGAAATTGATGGAGTTGATATTGTAATTAAATTGGTTGATTGATTAAGTGCATGTGTGTGATTAATTGAAGATTAGCTAACTTTGATTGTTACACTAGAATGCATTGTAAGCTTGCATTGATACGGAAAATTGATTTGTTGCTTGCTTTTGTCGATTGAGTAGGTTTTCAAGGTTCCTACTTAGAGTCTCTCATAGGAGATGCTAGCTTGACCTCTAGAAGATTAGCCTACCTTACTCTCTTGATTGCTTAATTGATTTTCCCTCGCAACACTCGACTTAGTCATCTCCAATCCCAATTAGCTATATCCATTCCGAGTATATGCGGATCCTAACCCTAGTTCTTGATAAATTTGATTTCATTTTGATTGTTTGAAATATACACACCTCACTTCATTGCTTCAAAATAGCTTAGCTTTGACATTAGCATTCACCTCCCATTCCTAGTGGTTCGACCCTCGACTTACTCTATGCTTGGTATAGAAGTGTGTTGAGAGATTACAAATTGTGTTTTGATCGAGGGTAGATTAATTTTCAATGACCTAGTCTCCGCCTTAGACCAAAAATGGCGTTGTTGCCGAGGAACGAACCCGGGTCACCCGCGTGACAGACGGGAATACTTACCACTATACTAGATCCTTTTTGGGACATGTCGGGTTCCATAGGAGATATATCAAGGATTTCTCACAAATTGCTAGACCCCTAAATGCTCTTCTTCAAAAGGATGCCATCTTTATTTTTGTTGAAAAGTGTCCTCAAGCTTTCAACAAATTAAAGGAGGCTTTGATCTCTACTCCAATCGTGCAAGGGCCAAGATGGGATTTGCCGTTTGAACTTATGTGCGATGCTAGTGATGTTACAATTGAAGGGGTGTTGGGACAATGAATTGAGAAGAAACTTCACGTCGTTTACTACATGTCCAAGACCTTCAATGAAGCTCAACAGAACTACACCACCACGGAGAAAGAGTTTCTTACCGTCGTACATGCTTTTGAGAAGTTTTGGCTACCTCATTGGTTCCAAAACAATTGTTTATAACGATCATGCGGCTATTAGGTACCTTGTGGCAAATAAAGGGTCCAAATATCGTCTTCTTCGATGGGTCTTATCTCTCCAACAATTTCATGTCGAAATCCGGGATAAGAAAGGGGTCAAGAATGTGGTTGCGGACCATCTTTTCCGATTAGAGAATGTGAAAGCTAGTGATGATTGAATCCTCATTTGTGATGAATTGAGAGATGATATGCTCTATATCTTAAATGAAAAGGAGCTTCCTTGGTTCGCCGACTTGATGAACTATTTGGCTTGTGGAGAATTCCCCCCCCCCCCGATTTCTCCAAAAACCAAAGGAAGAAGCTAAAGATGGAAGCAAGGCACTATGTATGGGATGACCCCATTCTCTACAAGATAGGAGTACATGGTTTGGTCCGTAGATGTGTTTCGGATGAAAAAATGCAAAATGTGCTCAAGATGTGTCATTCCGATCCTTGTGGAGGGCATATGGGAGCAAACAAAACAGCATTGAAGGTCTTGCATAGCGGGTTGTGGTGGCCTCACATCTTTAAGGATGCTTGGGGGTTTATGAAGACTTGTGACCAGTGTCAACGAACCGGCAATATATCCAAGCAAAAGGAGATGCCTCAACAACCGATTCTTAAGCTAGAGGTATTTGATGTGTAGGGTATTGATTTCATGGGGCCATTCCCTATTTTTTATTGAAATTAATACATCCTTGTGGCGGTAGATTACGTATCAAAGTTGGTTGAAGCCATTGCCTCCCCAACAAATGACCACAAGGTAGTCATGATGATGTTCAAGAAAGTCTTATTTCCAAGATTGGGAATTCCTAAAGCAGTGGTAAGTGACAACGGTTCACATTTCGTTCATAGTGCTTTTCAAAAGATGCTAAGAAAGCACGAGGTTCACCAAATGTTCGGCCTTACCTATCATCCACAAACGAGTGGACAAGCGAAAGTGTCCAACCGTTAAATCAAGTTAATTCTTAAGAAGACGGTTATAAGAACTAGAAAGGATTGGTCGGAAAAGCTTGATGATGCCTTATGGGCATATAGAACGGCATACAAAACCCCTATCGGCACAACTCCATATCGCCTTGTGTATGGAAAATCATGTCATCTACCGGTGGAGCTTGAACACCGAACTCAATGGGCAATAAAAAAGATTAACTTTGACTTGGCTAGCGCGGGAGATCAAAGATTGCTTGAATTACATTAGCTAAAGAGCTAAGATTGGAGGCCTATGAGTGTGCTAGCAACTATAAGAATCGCACAAAGGATTACCACGACCGCAATATTGAAAATAAAGCATTTCATAAAGGTGATAAGGTACTCCTCTACAACTCTAGGATGAAATTATTCCCGAGAAACTTCTATCAAGGTGGAGTGGTCCTTTTGTTGTCAAAGAAGTGTTTCCTCATGGAGCTCCTCAAAAATGCACGCCTGCTCCTCTATTCCGTACAGAGACTGAACGCTTCAGACTATCAGGAGCGGGCGCTTCTCTTGTTATGCACGCCCACTCCATTTTGGGTAAAAAAGATGTTCAAAAATAAAGATTAGAGAGGGCGCTCCAAAGCCATGCACGCCCGCTCCAAATTGTGCAAAAACAAGGCAAGAACTCTACTAGGGTAAGGAGCGGGCGCTCCTAAAGTTCAGCACGCTCGCTCCATTTTGGGAATGAAATCAGAGCCAATTACATGAAAAGGAGCGGGCGCTCCTTCGCCCTTGCATGCCCGCTCCTACAAAAAGTCGTAGCCAAAATTTTAATTGGAGCGAGCGCTCCAAGCGAAGTGCACGCCCGCTCCATTCTGGTAACACCACATAACATTTGAGTTTGGCACTCGTCCAAAGAAGAATTCACAATTACCGGAAATTTGAATTAGGACCCAAAAACTCATACCTTAGGTGAGATGGTAGAGATTTTAACTCTACCATTGGAACACCCTTACCTTCTCTTGAGGTAGCTATTTCCAAAGCATAATCGCTTATGATTCCCATGCATACTTGCTCAATGCTTTCTTCCGTACTTCCTTCAAGCATTCCTTCATAAATGGCATCTCCTTGCCTTGCTCACCTATCTTTTCCATATTCAGAAGGACATTCTCAAGGGCATCGTTAGTAGTGAGCAAGTTCTCATGCATAGAAGTCACAATAGAATCAATAGTTTCAATCATCATACAATTATCAAGACTAGAGCTTGGATATTTCATGCTCTCATTCAAATCAAATTCTATCACCTCATCTCCTACTTTTAGTGAAGTCTTAGCACTTTTAACATCTATTAAAGCGCCCGAAGTAGCAAGAAAAGGTCTTCCTAGAATAATTGGAATTTTCACATCTTCATCCATCTCTAACACAACAAAATCCACCGGGATTACAAACTTTCCCACCCTTAGAGGAACATCCTCTACCTTACCTTTTGGAAATTTTATGGAATGATCGGACAATTGTAAGGTAATGTTGATGGGTAGAAGTTCCCCTATCTCTAATCTTTGATATACCGAATATGGCATAAGGCTAGCACTAGCCCAAAGATCACATAAAGAATTATACAATTTGCATATTATATATAGCACAAGGGATAGAAAAGTTACCGGGGTCTTTCAATTTCGGTGGCATTTTATTCATGATGATTGCACTACAATTCTCGCTGAGATTCACCGTTTCCACCAATTCACACTTTCTCCTTCCACTCAAATATCTTTCAAAAACCTATCATAGTTAGGCATTTGCTTGATAGCATCGGTAAAAGGAATCGAAAGGTGAATTTGTTTCAATGTTTCAAGAAACTTTCCAAATTGCACATCTAATTTGTTTCTAACAAATTTGTGAGGATATGGGAGCTTTTGAAATTGTTTTTTTTCTCTCTCTTTTTCTCTTTTCCCTTCACTCTCTTTTTCAAAATCTTTCTCTTTTTCACATTATTTTTCTTTCTCAAATTCTTTTTCTTTCTCACATTCTTTCTCTTTTTCATTCTCATGGTTTTGTTCTCTCTCTTGCTCAAAATCACTCTCAAGGGGAGGCTCACTCATGTTCATTCTCTGATTGCTTCTTTAAGGAACACTTTCTTCCAACACTTTACCACTCCTAGTTGATATAACATTTACGGGCCTCTTAGGATCTAGTCCTTGGTGTGGAAGTTTAGAAGTGCTAGTCCCTTCCTTCAAAGCATTGGCCAATTGAGAAATTTGTGTTTCAAGCATTTTATCATGGGTCATGATGATTTCACTAAATTTCTTATCACTAGAGGCCATGAATGTATTGAACATTTTAGTTTTACTTTCCATCATTTCCTCCAAGCTAGACCTACTTGGTGGTGCTTGTGCAGTTGTCTTGGGGAGCTCTATTACCTCTAACATTCGAATTGGAAGCATTTTGATTAGAAGCTAAGAACCTCTATTATTATTGTTGTTCCAATTGTTCCAATTATAAGAGTTTCCCCCTTGGTGATATTGCCCTTGATTCCCATAATTTCCTTGGTTATTATGATTATGGTTACCATAACCACCTTGTTGGTTGTAGTTACCTTGGGGATTTTGGTCCCTTTGGTTCCTATTTCCCCATTGGTTTTGGCTATGGTAATCATAATCATTTCCTCTTTGTTTATGGGAATTTTCCCCTTGTTCTCTTCGATTAGGTGGTAA
The DNA here is from genome assembly GCA_024500155.1 of Chenopodium formosanum. Lineage (NCBI taxonomy): Eukaryota > Viridiplantae > Streptophyta > Magnoliopsida > Caryophyllales > Amaranthaceae > Chenopodium > Chenopodium formosanum. Next base: position 25,970,775 of record CM044880.1, read on the forward strand.
GTATCTTTGATTTTCATTCCTAGGTTTATTATCATAAGACAAGGAATTGACTTATTCATTTTCATTATCATTACCATCTTCATATTGGGGTTCAGGTTGGGAATCATAATTACAAGAAGAGGTATCATGGTCATATGACCCACAATTTTAACAAAACAAACACCGATGTGGCATGTTATTAGAAAAAGAAGGAGAAGAGTTAGAATTCATACCTTTCCCCTTAGATTGGGAGGGATGCTCTTGTGTTGAACTAGAGGTCTCTAGTTTTGCCTTGATGGACGTCATCTCCTTTCCAAGGTTGGCGATTTGGGAAGTTAAATTGTTGATGGCATTAAGGTGTTCAACGGAGTAAACCACATTTCCTCCCTTGTTTAGAGACTCTCTCTCTCCTTCTTGTCAATCCATGTGGTGCCTCACTGATCAAGGGTTAGATAGGTCGTTAAACTACTACCCTAATCAAATTAATCATTTATTATACCTTAACTTACACCAAAGTAGTTAGTGGCGGTTGAACCACTAGGGAAGCACACTAATGCAAGAGTAAAAAGGGGATCGTTTTTGTTGGTTTTTGAGTAAAGAGCACTAAACTACAAATAAGCAAAGAAGATGGTGATTAAAATCAAGGGATAATGAAGCTAGGGATACGAGGGTGTCAAATATGATTAGAAAGAGGGGAAAAATAATGATTATCATGAAAAACATGCCAAAGAACACAAGATTCTACGCAAACAATTCATTCTCATGCAATAGTCTAGGCAAATCAATGAAAAAGGTCTATACTAATATGGATCATTCTCATGCATCCTATTAGTTACAATCAAATCAAGAGAATAAAGAATCACAATCCATAAAACTCCACTTTAATAACTCATTCTCATGCAATCATTAAAATAGAGATGATCTAAATCTAGTTCAAATCACTTTCATGCATTTAAACAAGAAAACATCAAATAAAGTGCAACAATAATCTCAAGCTATTAAAAATCATGTCTTTCATCAATTTATGGAATGAGTTCAATCCAACCATAGTCATTCATCCAACATCAACACATATTTTCCACCCTCTTCCCCTAGCTAAGAAATTAGCCTAGAGAAGGGAGATTAAACATAATATCAAAACTAGAAATAAACTCAAGAAACTCAAAACAAAACATGATTAAGAACAATGAAATCAATAATAACTAGATGAAATAATAAGATTAACAAAAATAAGCAACAATAAAGCAAATAAATAAAGCTACAAGAAAGGATTAGAGATTACTAAAGAAAAGATTAATGAAAGATGAAAACTTGAAGTGTTGCTTGATTGAAGATTAAACTTGACCAAAGTTGAATACAATAAAGGAAACTTGAGTAATAATCTACTTTCTCTCTCTAGATTAAGCTAAAATTCTGAAATTAGAACTAAGTAAGTCCCATTACAAAGTGTCCGGGCTATATATATGTGGCTCCCCGAAAGAAAGAAACTTGAGCAACAAGGCGCAAAGAAATCAGAAACCCAGCAGTGCGTGCCCGCACACGAATTCTGCGCGCATGCAAAGTAGCAATGTGCGCCCTCTCACAATCATGCGTGGCCGCAACTTTGAGGGTACGGGTAAACGAGGCCCTTCCATGCGCGCCCGCACTGCAAATCTGCGCGCCCACGCAGTAGGTCGCGCGCCCGCACGAAGACTGCACAGTATGTCGCGCAAACTCTCTAGTTTTGCTCTATTTCTCGACCTTGGTTGCGCGGGTTCTGACAGGGCTGCGTGCCCGCACGGCCTAGGATGCGCGCCCGCGCATTTTTCGCGCAGTAGTCGCGCAGAACAGCTTACTTAGCTCCTTGAAGTGCTCCCTCTTTTGGCATATGATACCTACAAAACACAAGAATGGGAATAAAAATAAAGATTAGGCAAAAATCTAGGAAAAAGGAAGATAAAAGAGAAGGGAAAGGAGAAAAAAAACTAAGGTAAAATGCTTAGAAAAGGGCTAACAAGTGCAAATGAGGGGAGAATCTTAAGAGAGAAAAGGACAAAAGAGTGGCATAAATGCCACTTATCACTCATTACATCCTCAATTATCTCTATGACTTGCTCCTCTGTCTTGTTCATAATCGGGCCACCCGCTCGCGCATCTAGGCTAGTCTTTCCTTGTGGGCTCAAGCCCCCATAGAAGATTTGAAGCACTTGGTATGTCGAAATGCCATGATGGGGACACTCCCTTTGATATTCTTTATACCTCTCCTAAGCCTCATAAATGGTTTCACTAGCCCGTTGACGGAAACCTTGTATCAAAGCCCTTGCCTCGGCCGTCTTCTTTTGAGAGTAGAATCTCCCTAAGAAAGCCGTGGTGACCTCGTCTCAAGTTCTCAAGGAGTTCGGTATTACTTCTTTCTTGAGCCATTCAAGAGCCCTTCCTATCAAGGAGAAAGGAAATAGCTTTAGTCTCACAAATTCTTGAGTTACCCCATTTACCTTGATCATGTTGCAATATTTTTCAAATTCGTTCAAATGTGCAAGAGGGCTCTCATGTTTTGCTCCACTAAATTGCCTCCTTTTGATCAAATTTATCATTGTGGGGCGTATTTCAAAATCATCGGCTTGAGTAACGGGTGGAGCAATGCCACTTGAAACTCTATAAGCTCCTGGAGTTCCCAACTCCTTCAAGGGTCTTTGGACCGGTTGTTCCTCGCCAGCCATTTGTTCTTGTCTCTCCTCGAAATTGACCTCCCTAGGTTGGAAAGTAGTTCATGGCCTCAAAACGGCTCTCCCTCTCCTCCTATAGGTTTTCTCAATCTCGGGATCGTAAAGCACCAAAATTCTATTATGATTTCTGCGCATACACTCTCAACAATTGCAATTGGTAATGAGGATACAAGTGTAGCCATAAAGAAACACACTCTTTTTGAATTTTTGTTGTTTTATGGTGAACTAGACTCAAGTAATCAATTAGTAGTAGAAGCCTTTGTCGGTGGAGGGAGTTGATTCACAAGCATATGGAGATGGTACTTGTTCATTGAGATGTTAAGTGTTTCTTTGATAGGGACGCGGTAAGATGTGTTGAATAGGCTTGAGTTGAGTATTTTCGGAAAGGTTAGCTTGGCCTTCGCCAGTCATGTCCGTGGTTGGTATTAGGCATATACCTTATAATCGAGTTTTATTTCTTAAAGATTCTTGTACCTATGCATGTGCTTTTCTTTGAGCAAATTGATCTTTTGGTTTTTGGGCAATGTAAATTGCTTGAGGACAAGCATTTGGCTAGCTTGGGGGGATTTGATAAGTGAATTATTTAACCACTTATAGTGTAGATTTAAACCCAATTCTATAATATTTTCACCTCTTTCTAACCCGTTTTTTAATGAAAATGTTGTATCTCGGCCTCGCCCCTTCTTTGCTTGTGTTTGTCCGTGTTTTGAAGGTACTATATTTCAATTTGACAAGCACTCAAAGCATGGAGTAACTTTCAAGGCTCGAAGACAAAGAAGGGAGAGGCCGCTCCTGTGGGAGCAGGCATGCACCTCTCCTGGAGCGGTCGCTCCTCAACTTCAGCAACATTCTGCCAAAATCCAGAGTCTGTGAGGAGCGGGCGTGCACTTAGGCAGGAGCGGGCGCTCCTCCCTTTGAACTTGAAAACTGCCTATGCTGTGGAACAGGGGAGCGGGCGCTCCTCCTTGTTACTTTCAAGTGTGACTATTCACTGAAGCAGGAGGAGCGGGCGTGCAGTAGAATGGAGTGGGCGCTCCAATCCTAGGAGCGGGCGCTCATCGCTGGGAATCTGTTTTCTTTTTACGAATTTCCCTATGTTTTTCGGGGAGTACAAATACTTCCCCTCTAGCTCATTTGTAGATATAGAACAGTATCCTAGTTTTCAGATATCTCTCGTAGTTTGAAACATTCCTTTTAATTAATTTAGCTTAGTTTTCATCAAATTAATCATTGTAATAGTTGGTTTCAAAATTCAGCCTCAAAAATTGGCACTTTGTATTCAACATTTCCAAGCTTCAATTAGTAACTTCCTTCTACTTTTCTCCATTCAATTTCTTGTTTATTTTTTCTTGCATGATATTTAAATCTTCTTACTTCTTGATAATTTTTTATTGGATGATAGTTATTTTAATTGTTAATCACTTTTCCCCAATTATTGAAGAAGTTAGAACCCTAATACTTGTTTGCATGTTGATAAACATGAGTTGTGAGTAGTCTTCTTGCTAGAGGTTGGGTAAAGCTCAATCTTTTTGGTTAATTATGCAAATGTGGGAGAAGCATTGATGTTTTTATTTCAATTAAATTGATTATATGAGATTGCTTGTTAGTTTTTTATGATAGGATTAGCTACCCTTGACTTAGGAGCTTGATAGCATGATATGCTTAGTTTGACATGGGAATGTAAATTGAGTATGTCATTACTTATTGCGATTTTATTATGTATCATCTATTGCTAGACTAATGAGGAATCTAAGTTTAGTAGTTTGAGTTGTTTTCTAATTACATGAGATCGATTTTATATATTGTCCTTGTCATACCTTGTCTATTTTACTCCCCGTTTACCTAATTGCCTTGGTTGAGTGGATCCCATTCCATTGTGTCTTTAATCCATTGATTTAGAATCATAGTTTGTTTGTCTACTTAACGAACCCCAATTGACATAGACTTTGAATTAGCTTAAGTGTTAAGATCTCTCGCAACCATATCTCGTTCCTTGTGGACCGAACTCTTACTTATCATTATGCTTGGTTTGTAAGGTGTTTGTTAATAAATGTGTTTGATTGAGTATGGAATGTGCGACCGTTCTAACGCCCATTAGCTGACGCCGAAATGCCTCTGTCGCCGAGCGACAGCCTGGTGTGCGGCGCTACGGACAATTTTCCCACACGTTTTTTGATAAAATTAAGCGTAAAAATCCGTACGAGGGGTATCATCGTAATTTCATTCAAAAACACTTCTTTTATTCTAAATAACAGTCATAAAACTCAATTATCAATGCTAATCACATTAGGATTCAAAAGAACCTTTTAGAAGTTTCTAGAAAACTATAATCAATCCTAATTGCATTAGAAATGATAATTCATAATAGGCCCTCCTCTAGATCATTGGGCCGCATATAAAGATCAAACCGGGCTCAGTTTAGTAATTTGGTCATAACTACCTCATTATTCATCAGAATTGGGCTTATAATATATCGTTTGAAAGCTATTTTTGCAACCAATCTAACTACACTATTATTGGACCCTTGCCATGGACCAAACTAAACTAGATTGGCTATTTTCATAAAATAGGTTTTTGAAAACAGAGAGAGAATTTAATTAAAACTCACCGCAACACTAGACTTTCCACACATTCACTTCATTCGATTATGATTTGACGTGAAAGGTATTCATCACCAGGCTTGGTTTTGGGGAGACGCAAATGGGTGTCTACAGAAGCCCCCACTTTGACTGAGTTTGGAGAAACACAAGTTTTGAAAACAAAAGTCAAAGTATCGATAGGGACGGAGAATGATTCAGAACGTTTTGCGATCCCAAATCATTCTTGTAACGCTTATGCCTGCAAACTAGCGTTAGTTAAACAGATAAAAGAGTTAAGAAACGCGTATCTTGCACCATCAAACACACGTCTCTACTAGTAACCGATTTGTTTCTGCATTTGTCATTGTGACAACCTTCCACAAGCTAGGGAATGCCATCTCGATGTTTTGATGTTGATATGTCCATGCGTCTCTAAACAAAGAGCTTTGACAATCTTCCTCGAGCTAGGGGATACCGCTTGAAGACTACTACGCCTGTAACTGCCTCCAAATTTTGCTGTGATAGTCTTCTGCAAGCCAGAGAATCCTATCGAAGATTGCTTCGCCTGAAACGATCTTCTACTATTTTGTGACCATCTTCCGCAAGTCAGGGAACATGATCGAAGATTGCTTCGCCTGAAGTCATCCTCATTTGTTGTGATAATATTCCGAAGAATATCACCGAAGACTAACGCTTGTCGATCCTTTAAAGTTCGCTTGAACTTTGCTTTTGCTATGCCAGTGCGTCAGCGCTTTTGCTGCTTGTGAACAAGTATGTCAGTGCTTTTTTTGCGTATAAACCAGTATGTCACCGAAGATTTCTTCGCCTAAAACGATCTTCTATCGCTTTATGACCATCTTCCATAAGCCAGGGAACATGATCGAAGATTGCTTCGCCTGAAGCCATCCTCATTTGTTGTGATAATATTCTGAAGAATATCACCGAAGACTAACGCTTGTCGATCCTTTAAAGTTCGCTTGAACTATGCTTTTGCTACGCTAGTGCGCCGGCGCTTTTACTGTTAGTGAACAAGTATGTCAGTGCTTCTGTTGCGTATGAACCAGTATGTCGGTGCTTTTGCTATTTATGAACCATTATGTCGGTGCCTATGCGATGAGCCAATGTTTAGGCGCTTTAAGCTAAGTGAGACGATCATCTATCAGGTCGATCATTTACAGTGATTGTAACTGAGCGGATGATCGAGGGTAAAAGTAGGTCGTTGGGACTACTAACCCTAACCAAATTAGAAATTTATAATACCTAAACTTACACTAAACTAGTTAGTGGCAAGTAAAGGGTCGAACCCAAAAGGACTAAGTGTATTAATTTGTGCTAACTAGACTAGTAGGAAAGGTTGTGAGATAGAGAGAGATTAAACCAAAGACTACTAAGAGCAATTAACTAAAACTAGGGAAAGTGGAATCCAATCACATCAATGTATTAAACAACATCATACAAATAGATGAAAATGACCTCGATTAGGAACATCAACACATTTATCTCACTCTCGCACAATTAAGCATGTTAATTATCCTACTAAACTAATTCACTCTCGTGCAACTAGCCTAGCAAAGGTATGGAAGAATTTAGGGCTCTCAACCAACTCACTCTCGCACAATTGATTGATAGCACAACTAAGAGCATAGAATCGATTAGCTAGAAAGATTTTAATCCATAAAAGCATTACCCATACACAATAATCAAGAAAGAATTCTATACTAATCATAATCAATCATTCAATTCATTAATATAACCTTCATCCAATTCCCTAGAACAAGACCTAAGCTAGCATAATGAAGAAAGACATGGAAAACAAGGCAAAATAAGAATAAAAACAAGATTAAACAAACAAACTAATTAATCTACTCAAATCAACAAACAAAAAGAAAAAACTAAGAATTAAGCAAACAAATAAAGATGAGAGAAAGTTAGAAAATGCTCATTGAATAGATGAGAAGAAGTTCCACAAAGTTGCTTCTTCAACCTATCAAAAACTCCATGGAAATCCAAGCTTTCTCTCTCTACAACTACTCCTAAAACTAGAGAGAGAAAAATCCTAATCTAACCCTAAGAGAGAGAAAATATAGGCTAAACTAATCTAATCTATCTAAAATAAAATGTTGATTGAAAGTTGTGAGAAAATAACCCCAAAGGGTTATTTATAATACAAGTTAAATAAAAATAAAATAAAACTAAATAAAACAATTAAAATAACTAAAAAAAAAAACAAAACTACAATAAAATAAAATAAAAGAAAATGAAAAGGAAAAAGAAACCCCTAAACCCCCTAAACCCGTCCAAACCCACGAAAACCAACAGACCCCTTTCTCCCTTCACTTGTTGCTCTCATTCTATCATCAACCATCATCCAAACAACATCATCACCGTTCATCAACATTATCATCATCTAGCATCACCAAATTCTCGGCCTTTGGATTAATTGAAGGAATCGTGGCCGTCCGATTTTCATTAAAATCACATGAAAAGCTTGTGATTGACCCACATTTGCGCGCCCGCACAGAAGTTTGCACAGAAGTTGAGCACAGATCGCGCAAAGCTACTGCCTCAACTCTGATTTTGGACTCCAATTTGTTCGCTTTCTGACAGGGTTGTGCGGTCGCGAATTGGCTGCTCTGTGAGTTAGGGTGTTGGGCAAATTGCGGCTGCAATTGTTGTTGTTGTTTTGGTGGCTGACGGTGGTCTTAATTGGTGGCTAACAGAGGTAGATTGGAGGTGAGTTCGGGTGGTTGTTGATGGTGGTTTGCTTCTGTGAGTTGAGGGGTTTGATTGGTGAGTGGTTTGGTGGTGATTTGGGTGGTTTTTGTTGTTGCGTGAAGTGAGGGAGCAGGGGAATTGGTTGTTGCGGTGGTGTTGGTAGTTCAGGTGGTTGGGGTGGTTGTTGTTGTTGCGTGAAGTGAGAGAGCAGGGGAATTAGTTGTTGCGGTGGTGTTGGTGGTTCAGGTGGTTGGGGTGGTTGTTGTTGTTGCGTGAAGTGAGAGAGTTAGGGAATTGGTTGTTGCGGTGGTGTTGGTGGTTCAGGTGGTTTGGGTGGTTGTTGTTGTTGCGTGAAGTGAGGGGGCAGGGGAATTGGTTATTGCGGTGGTGTTGGTGGTTCAGGTGGTTTGGGTGGCTGCGTGGTGGTTGATTGGAGTTGTTGTTTAACTCAATTCTCGGACCTTGAACCCGATCGACCAAGGATTAGAAAACACCTACAACCAAAAACAACACGAGGGGATTTTTTAAAGATAAAATAAAATAAGATAAATAAAGTAAAATAAAATAAGATAAATAAAATAAAATAAAATGCTAAAACTAAATAAATAATAAAATTAAATGAAATAACATAAAATAAAGAAAACAAACTAGAAACTAAAAGAAAAATAAATAAAAAGAGAGAAACTAGGAACTAATAAAACTAAGTTAATCTAAATTAAGCTAAAAACTACAAAATACTCAAATAAAAAGATAAAAGACGAGAATATGCAAAATAAAAGAAATAAAGAACAAAATGGGCTAAATTATTGTAAAATAAGTCGGAAAGCGACTCAATAAACACCCTAAAAGTGACATAAAAGTCACTTATCAGCGGATTACTAAATCATGTCAAGTTGCTTAGAGGGGCTAACTGGCGTACTAAGGAACCCAAACTGCTGCACGAGTTCTAATTTATCATTCTGAGAGGCCTCACGCTCTGTCGCTGCTGCAGCATGTGCCAGAAACTTCTGTCGTCGCGATTTCTTCTTGTCGCGCGGTGCTGCACTCGGGTTTTCCGAATAAAAACCCCTTTCTTCCTCATTTCGCTGTTGTTGCTGTTTTCGTTCGAAATTTCGCCACTAAACTTCAAATCGTCCGTTTTCTCTCGTTTCTCAACCAAATTCACTCAAATTTGTTGCAAATCAAAGATTAGTTCATCTAGTTTGCTGATATGTGTAAGTTTTCTTCAAACTCACTCGAATTTTGCTAAATTTTGCACATGTTTATTCACGAATTTCTTGAAAATTCAAAATTTATGTTGCTCAATTTGCTTTTTTGTCAAATTTTATGCCATGAAATTGCTTTATTATGTTTGTATATTGCCTTGGGAGTATTTAGAGACTTGTTTGACTCAATTTGATGGAGAAATGAGCGATTCACCATTGTTGAACCCCTTAAGGTCGTGAGAACAATTTAGGTTGTTCTTCGTGTTTTTGCTAGCAATTCTTGTCCAGTTTGTCACAATAGTTATCATAATATTGCAAGAAATTGTTTGATTGCTTGAAAAATGTCATATATGCTTGAATTGAAATCGTGCTCTATTTAGTATTACGTACTCTGTTTTTTGCGAACATAGTATCATGCGGCTAGGCGAACCTTAGATACTATAGAGCCTTAATTTTTGTCAATTTTGCACAATGTAGTATGGGTAGACAGCGAGGTTCTACTTCCCGGTCGCGAGACACACGACGAGAGCACGAGCCCGTACAGGAAGACGCGGATCCGTCAACTTCTCACGGTCCCTTCCCTGAGTGGGATGAGCGGACACTTTTTTCGCCCCCGAGCACCACATTTCTTAGTGGATGCATCGTAGAATCATTAGCGGTAGGACGCGTAGCCATGGTTCGGGAAACGAGACCATCAGCAAGCTGTACAATAAGTATTTTCGCGGCGATGAGGGCTGCGACGGCTTTTGGAGTCTTGTGGGACGACTCCCTATTTTAGGCTACTCAGGCCATGTACTCGTTCGACGCGGGCCACCACGTGGTTCGCGCTTTGGTGGAGTTCTTCTGGGACACCACCAACACTTTTCACTTTCCCTCGGGTCAGATGATTGTCACCCCAGCCGACTTCAGTCTCATCTCAAGACTGGAGTTTTGCTCGACTGCGCTGCCATTTGACAGCACCATTAGTGCTTTTTCTCTGATAGTCGAGGAGTTGTTGGGTCCGATCGCTGTTCGCGCCCGTGCCGAGGTGGAGCTAGCACAACTTAGCTCCAGGTGCATTCGCCGGTCGACTCTAGCGATAGCTTTTGAGGACGATGCAACCACCAGAGAGCAGCGGGTGCGCATCTTTGTGTTTATTTTGTTGTCAAGGTGATATGTCCCTTTTATATAGTAATTTACCCCCGTCCCTTGGTCATAATTAGTAGTGTTTTTGGCTCTTTCGAGCCACTTTTATTGCTAATTGGTGTTTTCTAGTGTTTTCGTAGTCTTTGTTGAGTTTTGTAGGGAATTGCACCTTTAGAGCATTTTTCTCGAGCTTTTCATGGAGCGACTACGGGAATTAGAAGAGCACGACCGTCTTTGAAGCCCAAGGCCGGTTAGAGTCATCGAGTCGGTGATTAAGGGCTTGGTAATCGGGATACCGAGGTATTTGGACCGAGTATTCAAGACCCGAAGAGGAAATTCGGATTGGGCCGAGGAATCAAGCCCAATCGAAGTCCAAGCCTCGAAGAGAAGCAAGGGCCCGATCGGGCAAGCTAGCACGATCGGGCACGGCATGCATTTGGTGCTGGTGCGTGGCCTAAGGCGCGCCCAATCGTGCGAGCCTCTAGCTCGATCGGGCGTCACTGCTGAGAAGAGTCGCAAGGAAAAAGGCGCGCCCGATCGGGCGCGTGTTTTTCTCAGACCTGATTAGTTTAGTTTTAATTTTTGTTTTGAGGAAGGTTTAAGTACGAATTATGTACGTAATTTTGGATTACCTTCTTTTTTAGATTTTCTCTCTCTACTTAGGATATTTCTCTCTCTTAAATTCTCTCTCAACTTTTGTTCTTAATTACTTCCATTAATCCAGATTTCCTTTGGTAACAATTTCTTCTCCTTTAATTTCAGCTATTTTATTTACTTCTTTGATTATGTTTTGTTTTATTTATTTAATTAGTTTAGTTATGATTATGTCTGAGTAGTTTAATTCTAGGGTTTATGGGGATCCATAATTAATATGAAGGGATAATTTGTTATTATTGATTATTGATATTGCATGATAATTTCTTATTAAATTGTTTTAATTCTTTGAAATTAGATTATGAATCGAGAAGATGTAATTTGATGGTGAATGTTTAGCAATATTGAATTGATGAATCGAGCAGATGTTAATTTAATATTAAAGGCTATTTTTAATAGGAACTTAGATCTAGTAAATTGCGAGAGCCTGTTAGATCTATGTTGATTAATAAATTGCGAGAGCCTATTGATCATGTTATTTGTGCAATGTTGATTATTAGTTATTATGTTTTATCCCGGAATATTAATTATTGGTGAACCTGTGACCCTAGGCCTTCTTATTATTGTTTTTCTCCCTAAACTTATTCTTCGTAGTATAGATTTTATTCCCAAAAATATTTGTTACTTAGATAATTTAAATTATAATAATTAATTAGGAGTAAAAAGACTTGTTTCCCTGTGGAGTTCGACCCTACTTCCCTATCTACTTTAGTTAAAGGACTTAGGTATTTACATTTGATTAGGGGATACGACTTTACCCTGTCACAGGGACCTTTTCCCCTAACAAGGGTAGTCCGGTGCTGCTCTACTACCTTCCTGCTCTCCGCGATCTTCAGCTGATCGGAACTTATGATTGGGCCAAACCTATGATGACTTTTTGCGGGGTTTGCGAGATTCTTGTCGCCACAGAGCCTTGATAGGAAACATCGCACTCTCTAGATTCTGGAGAGTTGTAGAGGTACTCTTCATCTATTTAAAAGTTAGCTCTAAACTCTTATTAGCATTCACTGATTTCCTCTTTATCTTTGTAGATATGGTTCTACGAGTACTTTCCTTCACTTGCGCCGGCGAGACCATCTCCATGTCAGTTCCCTTTTGGCGCCTGTTGGAGAGGTCGTTTTAGTTATTAGGCGGCCACTGCCCATGTTCGAGAGCTGATCCTCTTGGTATGTTCTTTTTCAACAGTTGTCGTCTTTTTTATTGTTTTGGTAGAGCTTTATCTTACAGATACAGGAGCTTGACGTAGTATACCGGCTATCTTACAGATATATTTCGCAGGAGCCTGACGTAGTATACTGGCCATGGGACGGTCTGGTTATTCCTGCGCTGGCTGCGCAGTACACTGCTGAGTGTCGCTACTTTCAGGGGACGTATGAGGCGACGGTGTGCCTAGGAGAGAGAGTTGCTATTCAGCACTCTTCGGAGATCTTCGTCGTCCCTGCTCCTCCGCCTCACCTCATGTTCCATGACGCGATGCTGATCAACGTGGCGAAGAGGTCACCTGTTGGTACCCCTTGGCAATCTTATGCTAGCTTGGGGCGATGCTACGAGGAGGACTTGTTGTCGTTGTTAGCTCCGGACTCTGTTTTTTCAGAGGATGCGGCAGTATGATTTTTGTCCTTTAGTTCTTTGATTGGTAGCCCCCAAGTGGTGTTTTATTCACTTTAGTTTGGTTTTTGCCTGAGCCTGCTGAGTTTATTCCTCCCCGGATGTCCATCAACTATCAAGGGATGTACGGTCCTGTTGAGGAGATGATCCCCCTGGCTCCTAAGGATCAGTGCTTCGTAGAGTGATCCATCCCTTGCCACCAGACTCGGGTGAGTTACCTGCTTGATATTTGTTTATATTTGTCATGTATCGTTACTGACTTTGTTTTTTACATTTCTCGCTCGAGGTGGTGTCGGCGATGGCAAGGTGCATAGACGCCTTTCGGAGCCAGCTTGTGCAGAGTAGCAACGTGGCTTCTTGTCGTCGTGACGACGCTGCTCATGAGGTAACTTTTTCCACTTTTGCATTTTATTTTTCTATTTTCTTTGCATCTGACTTAATTTACTTTTGCAGGGACAACCTATCCCTTCACGTACTCGGACGAGACCCGAGGTGAGGAGAGAGTCGTCTCGGTCTGGCATGAGGCGTTGCCACACTGCTTCTGGTTGTCGAGGTGACCGATCTAATGCTGCTCGGACCGAGGTAGAGGAGGGCTTGGGTTCTTGATCTGAGGGTGCACGGACTGGGCCGATGGGCCAAGGGGATGCGACATCGGCTCCGGTAAGTGATGGGACGTACGAGGTCAGCTCGTCGTCGCTGCAGCCTCCGCAGCCTCAGCCTTTGCTGATTCATCACCAAAGTGAGCCTGGGTGGACTGGTCCTGAGTTAAGCTGCCCTACTCTTAGCAGGACCAGAGCTGGTGAGGAGCATACTCCTCGATCTGCGCTATTCTTTGATATGATGAACATCCCTCATCATCTTCGTCCTCCAGCACTGTAGTTGTACCTTTGCTATTTTATTTTGACTTTTGTAGGACTTTGTCGACTAACTCATTTATTAGACACATTTGTTAGACATATTTGTATATATAGACTATTATCTATTATGATTGTTTTATCTTTGCATTTATTTTTCATTTTTTATGTGCATATGTGTGTGTGCAAAAAAAATTGTGATTAATTTTGCGCAAAAAATTCCGTCATTTTTTTAACTAATGGAGGGTATCCGACTTTCTACCCCGAAAAGAAAAAAATGAAAAATAAATCGGACTTAAAATAACCCTAAATTTAACTAAGCTTGAATAAATCCAAAAGGAAAAGAAAATATATTAAATTAATATGTATGGGGTAATTGAACAAAGGGCGATATTGTAAAGTCATTGTATGAATTCGAATCATAGCCTGAAAAACGCGGTTTGCATAGCACGTTGAAGAAGCGCTGCAGCGGCGCTTGTCGCCACGTGCTTTGCACTGTCGCCGAGCGTTACTGCTGTCGCCATGCTACAAGCTTGTCGTCGGGCGCTGCAATGCGTGAAAGGAATAGTGTCCTTCGAAAAAGTGTATTATTCTAATAGTAGGTTCAGAATTATTAGAAAGCTAATATATTCAGTAAGGTCAAGTGATCAGAATGCCTAGGTGGAGGCCGCTTCTGATTAGTAATATTAATGCATAATTAATATTACAACTTAATCTTGACTGAACCCTTCGAGTCACACCCAAGCAATGAACGAATCGACTCGACGAATTAATTCGGAAGAAATTAATGACTCGCCCGAATATTAAATATTTACACGTCGGAAATTCGAGCTTGGAGCGTGGAAACCGAGCACCGAAGAATCTCAAATGTCGAGCCAAAATTTAAGATTTGGCAAGACGGGAAAATGCTTCAAGTAACAAGTAAAATCCTAGCCACGCGAAAGGCTAGAAGAGTGCGCCAAATAGGAGCGTGCCACGTGGCAGCACACTTGGCAGCGTGCCATGTGGGAGCCCACGTAGCAGCAGCCACCAAGTGGCAGTGTGCCACGGTGGGGGCACGTGTGGCAAGGGGCCGTGGACCCGGGTGACGAGTCATGGACACGGGCCAAAAGAAAGTGGTCTAACTGAACCCAACTTGGGGCTCAAGGTTGGGTGACACATGGTTAGCTCACAATGCATGTGAGTTGCCTTGGGGACCAAGTAGGAAAGTGGTCCTCGCCTAACCATGTGACACTTGTTACTTGTTCCTTAGTTTATTTAACTAAGGGATGAATTTATCAATCTTTCCATGTGAGATCTTTTTGTGAAAAAAGTCCCACATTGAAAGATGAGTGGAATTCACAAGCTATCCTTCCTTATAAATAGCCAAAGCATGGCTTGAGAATTCTTTGCTTGAGTAGGAGTTCAATAGGGTATTGCATTTGCAAATACCTTAAACTCATATAATACTCGGGTTTTGGTCGGGCCTCGCTAACCTCGAAGCAATGGACCTAAAAGTTGGAAGTCGTTTTTGCGGGTGGATTTCCGTTGGAGGCTCTCGTGTTTTCAGGGATAAGCTTTCAAGTAAGAGCCCATTTGGTCGGGCGAAGCATGCTCCAAAAGGTAATCGTTTTATCTTAATCTTGTGTTTAATTTAATTGTGTTTATGGTTTTATTTATTGCAAGTCCGGTCTTGTTTTTGGGTTTGTTTCCGCTGTGAGTCGGACTCACCAAACCCTAATAGCGGTATCGGAGCCTCGCTCGATTATTTTTAAAATCATAATATTTTTAAAGGTATTTTTATGGCTTAATTTTTCTGGTTTTGGTAAATTCACATTTTTAATATTTTTAATATTTGGTGCATTAGTGTAACATTGGTTTTGTATTTAACATTGGTTTATGGTGTGACTCCAAAAAAAAAAAATACAAGTCACTGTTAAATACAAAGTCACACCAATGTAACACAACACGGCGAGACAGCAGCTGTAGCAGCGAGCCGTACGAGGTAGCAGCAGCCTTGGCGAGGCAGCAAAAATGGGAGAATTAAGTACACTAATGCACCAAATATTAAAAATGTGAAGGTGCACTTCAATGCAACTCTGCTGCTGCTTGAATGTTGAATGACCACACCAAGAAAGAGAAATACACTGAAGCAGCTAATACATGTAGTCCAATATAGAAACTTCCATTACTGGAATTCTGCACAGCATGAGATGATTGACAGCTTAAAAAGTCAGATGCACAAACAAGTAATTTAAAAAGAGCCAAGTCTGAACAAAATTGATCAAGCTAAGCAACAACCATGATAACTTCTTCAAAAGAACTCAGTTCTATTGTGAACAGTTCAAGGATATTCATTACATAATAAAAAAAATGTTGAAAACATGGAATACTTCATTTATGTGACCTTGCATTTTAGTGGCTCTGTACACAGATGTGTAAACTGAAATAATCTTATAAGCTCAATAACTTCACCAATAATTTAAGATCAGCCAAAAATCAGTGACACATCATGTTCTGGTCAGAATTCCAGTCTAATATACATTGCCATTAGTTGAATTTGAATGAACTAATGCAGATCCTCTAGAGATTAAAACACTTGCAATGTTCTATTTAAGATAATGTGGTACTATCAAAATGCAGAGGTATTTGCCTTCAAAATTCTTTATCAACTTCAATACATCCTTAAATCATCACTAGCATTCACATGAAGAGCCAAATTATTTCATAGACAATGAGATCATAGCAATAGAGATTTCTATAAGATGCACACATAAATACTTGGATGGGGGTAAAGAGAAAGCAAAAAGTACCTCCTGGGGTCGGGGTTGTGAGAAGCTGAAATTCACTTTTGATTGGATAGCAAGCTTAACATCATCGCAGTCAATTGAGGTTTTGCCGGCATGTTCAGAGTAAACCTGTGCATCCGTTAAGACATCAACAGCATACCTGTACTACAACTCCAGAAACTGGTGTACAACACGGGGCTCATGCTCCTCAACACCCATAGAGTTTAACAATGACTTCACAATTTTTGCATCCCTGGGCAAGTCTTCTTCTCCCTCATTCATGAATCTCCAAAACTGCAACATCACCCAATGTGCATTGTGAATTGAGATACATCATTATTCATTAATCATGAAATCTTAGACGGAAGAAAGTAAGACAACTTAAAATATAAAAAGTGTACTCATAATTTTTTAAATCACCAGTAAATCCCCAATATCATACTTGTATATAAACAAGACACAACAACCAAAGCTTTGAGCCACAGGGTCAAGTTGTTCACATAATTTCTACAATCATACACGTAAGATTCCATAATTAGGATAACAATTCAGCACTATATGTCTATAATAGTACTATCAAGAAGATGCAGTACAGCATTTTAGGACAAATCCATGATTGTTTAACTGATTACAGAACCCATGCTAATCCCAAACTTATTCGGCAGTCATATATTTTGTAAAAAAGATTGTCCAGCACTATAAGCCAAATAAATTGTAACCTATAAATTTACCTACTAATTTAGAATATATTGATGCATGTGTAAAAATTTTGCAAATTAAATTAATTGAATGCATGAGCTGAACCTGTGAGCATAATCAAAATCAA
The DNA here is from genome assembly GCA_024500155.1 of Chenopodium formosanum. Taxonomy (NCBI): domain Eukaryota; kingdom Viridiplantae; phylum Streptophyta; class Magnoliopsida; order Caryophyllales; family Amaranthaceae; genus Chenopodium; species Chenopodium formosanum. The sequence continues at coordinate 25,987,793 of CM044880.1, forward strand.
AATTAACAGTGTGCAACACAGCCAATCCAAGCAAATAAACAAAATTGATATTAACATAAACACAAAACTTAAGAGCAAGCAAAAAAATTTCATATATTTCTTCTATCTGGATTTCTGGAAACAAAAGCCAATCATATACAAGTACAATTATCATGTCCATAAAGAGTTGCCATGTTCCCTAATTGTGTAATGGGTTATTCTCCAATAGAGTTTCCCATATGTAACTGACTAAAATCAAGTAATATTAATAACTAGGTTAGGTTGGCAGTATGTAATAAGTTGACAATCAACTCCTAACAGATGATGTATAAGCCTGAGTGCTTACAGTATCAGAGGAACCATATCCCAGAACAATGATTTCAGCATCAGATGAATCAAACAGCCAAGCACTACACAAGCCAGTCAAAATCAAAAACCCTCTCATCTCACCATTAAATTCAAGAGCCTTAAGTCGAGGATGAACAAGATCTCCTTATTGATAATACTCTTCCCTGTAGAATAATAAAAAGCAGGACATTCTCAGATTATTCTAGTTACACAAACAATTACATGATTGCCAGGTAAATAAAATTCAAAAACCCTTTCATGTCACCATTAAATTCAATCAAACTTTCAATTAATAAAAATAAATAAATAAAATTTAGAAACCCTAGATTCAAACCGACGAGCACATACCTCGTGAAGAGATTCAACACAATTGCAAAGATTCGGCGCCACTGAAGAAATAGACCCTCAATTACGATGGTGCGAGACCCGTCACCACTGACAGCATTCGCGAAGAAAGATAGTGAAAGAAAGAAAGGTCTGGGAATTAGGAGAGAGAAGAATAGAGAGAGCGGCGCGGTGGCGTGGCAGTAGTGGAGTAGCGAAGAGAGAGAGGTGGTCTGAAGATCTAAATGGTGAGGGTAGAGGGGAGAGGAGAGAGAGGACGAGAAGGAAAGAGAAAGAAAGAAAGAAAGACAGATAATTTAGTAGCTCGTTTTTTCCATTTTAATCTCGTATTAGAGCTGACTTCAGCTCTCGAACCCAGATTTTGACCCAAAAATAGATAATTTTTGGTGGAAAAGGCGTTCTAGAAATGGTTTAACCCTTTCAAGACTCGGTTTTTAGCCAAAAAAAACGACTAGAAATGCATTTTTTGAGGGGTTTTTCATTTTTAGGAAAAATTTTAAGTCTTTCTAACTTTGAAAATTAATTGCATATTTATGGTAGTTATGTAATTTGTTCAATACATATTTTATGTGCAATTTTAAACCTCTTTAGGCATGATTACTTGGTGGTAATTTGTGTTTGAAAGCTTGGTTTTATTTTTCACATAATTGCAAATTAATTGCATTAAGTGTGACATTGTTGTTCTTTGAGGCTTCTAAGTACTAAAGATTCAATTATGTGAAGTGATTGAAACTTTGAGTTACTAAATTCCATGAATTTTTGTTGAACTTTGTTGATTTAATCATTTTTGAGTTGATTGGAATCATAAAGTTTGAAAATTGTGATAGAAATTTGGTTATCTTTATATTAGAAGATATAATTTTTCAAGGATTCACAAGTATTAAAGTTGGAATCTTTATTGTACTTATGTTCATTTTTTCAACTCCCTTTTATTTTGTCAAAACTCCAGATTAATTTAAATTAATAGTGAGTAATTTCCTTCTTATTTTTGTTGCACCAAGTTAAACCAATTTTATTAAAGAATGGTTCTTGGAATAATTTTTGTTTTATGCACTTGGATGAATTTATTTAAGTTGGACTTGTTATAATTTTCATTTTTCCTCTAAATTAATAAATTCTAAAATTAATTTAGTAATTGATCAAAAATGTCACACAAAGTCGGGATTTTTTTCCGAAGCATGAGCGCCAAATCGAGGCCTAAGAGCCCCAAGCTTGCTCTCGGCCAGCCAGGGGCTGCCGAGGCTGCTAGACGCCTCAAAATGGTGCACATGCGCATGGTGGCTGCTGCACGTGCAGCCCTTGGCGCACCATGACAGCCTTGTGGCTTGCCGTGGGTAAGCCGCCTAGGGTGCTTGCATTTGAGCATTATTTGACGGTTGTTTTTTTGTGTATAGATTGGTAAATCATTAAGGGGATTATGCGTAGACATTGCTGGTGAAGCAATGTGGTGCAATGCGATCGTGCAAGTTGTGTGCGAGTTGTGAGCACTCCAAATCTTAGTGCTAGGCACTTGGATATTTTGGACTACGTAAAGTTTTTGCTTATTTTTCCGTTTTAATTATTTTATTAATCTAATTTGGTTTTAATTATTTTAATAAATTTTGGAGGTTAGGCCTCGGTTTTATGAGCTGCATTTACAAAAAAAATTATTTTTGCAAATAATTGGGTTTTACCGGCTTAATTAATTGGATTAATCAAGATGGATGCGGAATTTAGTGGGAGCTTCAAATATTAATTGCGCTTATTTACATAATCGGTTAAAACAACTTTGATTAGTTTTAATTAGGCGTTTTAATTGCATTAACCACCTAGATTAGTTACTAGTTATCGCGTGTTTATGCATTATTACTTGTTTATCGTTGTAAAATGCATGGCGCATTCACAAATAGTTAATGGATGAATGGAATGTATATTCTCTCACAGGTTATATAAAAATAGCAACTAGTAGGGCCCAATTAGGATAGAAAATACGGACTGCGATCCGTGATGCATTTTTGTAAATCTAAATACGGTATGTGTACCGTTGAGTATTTTTGTACCTTAATATTTAAATTAGTCCTAATCGTAGATACTAGTATTGCATAATTATGGTCAAGTCTTTAAGATGGAGGTTCTTGGAAGATAAAGCCATGAAATTGCAAAAGATCTTTTGAAGACTTGAAGAATTCAGGGGGTCATGCTAGTTGCCAATATGCATCAAAATACTTATGCTTTACATATTCATGATTATTTATATATGAATTATATGTTAGATGCATGTTTAGGATTTTGAATGTTGTGATGATTAATTAAGTTCACTTAAATCAACCAACATAGAAACCCTAGGTCCCTAAATATTGAGTAAAATTGCCATTTCAAAACAACACTTATCGACCTATTGAGAGTAGTGATGGGCTACGCCAATGCAAGGCATCACTATTACTCCCTAAACTCATAAGGCATACCGAGTATGCAAGTTTGTTTTGGTTGTACTCAACAATATGAGTGATGGAGTCCTAACATATCGTGGCAAAGTGGATAAATTGTTGAGAGAGCCATTAGCAAAGCGTTGCTTACCTTAAGAGATTGAGTGTTAAGACAAGCCAAAGCATGCTTAACCACTCTTTGTTTCTTTGGATCTTGGAATCGACTTATTCTCGCCAAATGGGGACAAATTTAATGCGTGGATAAGACATTTAATAAGATTGAAAATTTGCAAGAATACCTTTTAATTTTCAAACTTATTATGTTATTTACTTGATAAATGGTTATACTTTGCACTTATATTTGTAGAATTCCAAATTGAAATGTATTGCTTTCCATGATTGGTAAAGGAAATCTTTCAGAATGGTTCTCAAAGAAAAGTAACGCATTTCTAAAATACAATTCTCATAAATGACTTTTATAACAAAGTCCGAAAGGACGGTTGGACATCATGTATTCAAAATACTTGGTAGTTTTGATAAAACATGAAGTATTGAGTTACAAACTCAAATTGTCAATATTGAAAACCAACATATCTTTTCGCTTAATACATAGATGAGTAGGACTCATTGATGTGGTAATTCAAGCGTGAATTAAAGGAAAAGATGGAACTTTGTTTTACGGCGCTTTAGATGCTTACTTATGCCTAACAAAGTATAAAAATCATAGACTCTTAAAGAAAAGGTTCTTATAGATTATGAGATAAAGTATGATAAGAAATATAGGAAACGAGGAAAAAAAAAAGGAATGAGATTCCATTTTACTAAAGAATTCATGTTATTGAAGTTAACTTAGCAACTCATTATCTTCACAAAGTATCGGATATTGCTTGAGTGTTCCACTTTGAAAGTGACCTCAAACTATTGAAGATAAGCTATGTATCGACTCTCAAGCTTAGGATGAATCAAGTGGTGCTACATCAATTGTAAGGTCGTATGCTTTGTTTAAAGACCTTTAAGCTAAGGCTGAAACAAACAAATGGTTATTGTGTTCCATAATCAGCGATTGATCCGTCTACTCACAGAAAGACTCACATTCAAAGCTATGAGCAATAGTGGAAAATTTATTTGAATGACATGGTTTTCTAAACCATGAGTCAAAATGCTTGATTATAAACAAACATTTTCTTAACATGATAAACTAGCGAAAGCTCAAAGTCATGGGCATGATTTGCGTTCCGAACATCTTTAGCAATGTCACATCGACAAGAAAGAACTCAAGGCTCTATTAGATAGGCTCTTGATAGTTGATCGATTCAGAATCGTTCTAAGACAAGCAAGTCTTACTTGTTGAAACCGACAGAGTAAAGAGCTATTGTTCTTAGTATAGAAAATTAACTCCGAAAGCTAAAGAGGATTCATTTACTTCAAGGTTTCACAAACAATTTGAAATAATATGGCTATATTCATCAAACGTGAACAAACTTGACCTTGAATAGTTCAAGAGTTTAGTGATGTATATAATCGACTTGGCAAGATATCAAAACGTCTAGATTAGACGAGCGATGTTTGCTTGAGCCAAGCCTAACCATCACAAAGTTATGAAATTGAAATTTTCATAAATAACTCCACAAAGAATAGAGTGTGACTTCACGGAGACCTCGATGCCATTTAAAAATGACTCGAACAATGATGGATCACATCCCTTCCTATAAAGTTCTTAAGATTTGCACGAAGGACTAATGTTAAACTAAACAAAATGTCGAAGCTAAGAAAGGATGCTATATTCAGTTATGGATAGAATTATCTTCTAAATGTTTTTTTCAAGTATATGTCTAAAACTCTTAGCCATAGTGGGAGTTCATTGGCTCAGTGGGAGCTAAGTGACTCAGTGGGAGCTCACTGGCTTAGCAAGAGCTAGGTGGTTGAGTAGGAGCTTAATGGCTCATTAAAGGCTAAGATAACTCAAGTGGGAGCTAACTGTTTGTTCTACAACAAACTTTTACCCAAAGAAAATATACATGTCTCTTTGTAAGCATTCAAGTGAGACCATGGGCATTACCTCCACAACCTAATTGAGAACATAGTGTTTGTTGCTCTATGTGGTGTCTTTCTGGAAAGTAAAACGTTTCCAAAACGACAAGTGGGAGGAAAATAAACTCGATGACAATCGAGCTTAGCAACAAACTAGAACTGAGAATCTCGGAAGACCTTAAAAGGGCTTCGTGAGAGTACTTGATCAAGAATACTCAAAAGGACTTTACAAGTGCCTTAAAAGAGAATTCATTTCTCACAAAACATCAGAAATGTTGGAGTAAGATCAACATAATAAGAGGGCTTTAGAAGCGCCATGAAACTCAGTGGTTGATGCAATTGCCCCGTATAGGTATACAATTCACCAAAGGCTTGGATTGAATCCTATAAATTTCTATTAAGTTAGAAATAAACCTAAGACTTACAAGCATACTAGTTACTATTAGATAGTAAAGAAATAATGTCTTGTAAGATAGCTACGACAAATCCAAATTCCAAATAATGGTTAGAGGCCATGAAATCCGAAACAAACCCCATGTTTGAAAATCATGTTTGAAACTTCATTAATTTGCATGAAGGGTGAAAGACCCATCTATTGCAAATAAGTTTTCAAGGAGAAAACTAACAAATATGGAAATGTATATGCATACATAGCTAGATTGGATGAAAAGGATACAATTAAATTCACGGAGTTGATTTTAATAAAAACCTACTCACCAATCGGAATGCTCATGTCTTTTCGTGATTGTTCTAGCAAAATTGCATGTATGAAATATGGCAAAATAGTTACCAAAACGGCCTTCCTAAAATAGGATTTTGGAAATGACTATGAAAATAGACTTAGGGTTTTGTAAATCTAAATAATGCTAGATTTGAAAGCAAGCTCAAGGAATCTGTTATGGGATTTAAGGAAGCATTGCATATAGGAATTGGAACGTGTTTTCTCATGAAGTTAATAAGAGGATTGACTCATGGAGAAACATATAAATTCTTATAAATAAGAAGTTTAGTGGGAGAAAAAGTAAATTATATAAAGGTCCAATAAGAAGTCTACGAACTCTGTTGTGAAATAACCATCAAATGCTAAATGCTTAGATTTGAAAGTATTTTCGACAATGGACCAAACAAAAGACGATACTTAGTACATATTGGGTATTAAGTTCTATTGTATATACTTAATAAAATGTTTGAACGTGTAAAGGAGTTTACCGTGTTAAACATGAATTGAAGGACTTTGAAAGACTTTCGACCGGTATGTATAAAGCTAAGTAAATGTTTGAACTAAGTATGAGCTAGGATAAATACTAAGTCAAACAAGAAAGACTCTAGTGGAGACTTTCAACCATATCAAATTGCAAATAATTTAGCAAGACTCGGTGAAACTGAATGAGCTAAAATGTCACATGGATGGAATAAGATTGAGAATTACTCTATCTGCAACTTAATCCATCATGTACGCTATGATATGGAATCGTCGCAGGACTTACTTTCTTAGAGCATGTGAAGTATGTATGAAGCACCAATCATCCTGAATCTATGTATTAGATCGTTAGATTATGGCCAAGAACATCCAAAGTACTTGGATAAGTAATAGGAGGAGTTCTTGACTTGTGGAAACAAATATTATTTGAGAATTGATGTGCAAGCACAAGCCTTAACAAGGATTAGATCCTTAACAAGGAAGTCGTTTATAAGCACGAGCTTAAAATGAGTCGTGGCTTGAGAATGGTAACATGGACGTGTATCCATGTGTAATGTGTGGGAATTTAAAGTGAATTTCCATGATCACAAGTGATAAGGGTATCCCAAATCATTGTGAGACCCAAGAAAAGCATCATCACAAAGCCTACTAAAATATATGTTGAGAATATTGTTGTCTTAAAGGCAATAATAAAAAAGATGTTTCTATGGAAAGTTCATTGTTGAACATTAATGATTGTAGGTTGTCAAGTTGAAGATCTCAATCATGAAAATGAGTGGGAGCCATCAATTGGACAATAGATCCTAAATCACATATAATACATGACACTCTCAAATTTTATCATCTTATTATGAAAGTGGTCAGTAATGAAGATGCTAAGATTAGAAAAGTAGTTATAACCAAACCTATGCAATAAGTGAACGACAACAATCACAATCGCGTGAAAGAAATCAAGCATATTAGATATGGGTGTGATTTCTATAGATGTTTTATAAAGAGTGATACTCTTAAAACATTCGAAAAAACCATTTATCATAAGATGAACCATTCAGGTTTTGGAGTAGTTGATAATTTCATGCAATTTTTATCACTCCGTTTGCTATTTAATTGTGGTTTAGAATTAAATAATGAGTCCATTCGATTCTTGGAATATTCAAAATAGGGTATCAAGACCTGTCTTGGTAAGGAAACACCTATTAAGTGAACATTGAATATTATAATCGAAATTATCCCTAATCGAGGTCATTTAAACGATGGATGATTAATGACCATTTGAGATTAGTGTGTAGTTTGATTTATAGCACCATTTCTTGTGCTACAAGGACATGATTGTCATGAATCATTTGCATAGTTATTGGTTTAGAACCATACTGGATCGACCTATGAGAATACTTTAAGAGATTCAAAATCGTCATAAGTATATTTCTCATTATTGCTATCGGAACTCTTTTCCTTGACCATGAGTATTGTGAAGTCTCTTGTTTGAGTACTAGTCCGTTTTTGATGTCAGTCAAACGTCTTCCATAATTGGGGATTATAACGATGGCTATCATGCGGCTAGATCCTCTTAGTAAGAGAAGCTACATTACAAGACTGGAAATGTCCCCCTAATAATAATAGGAAACATGTCTTGTTGTTTACAAGGCCTCTCGAAGAATGAGTCTGTGAAAATGTATGGTCGTGCTCAGATGGATTTTAGAAATAATCTGCTTATTGAAAGTCAAACTCGGATTTCGAGAAACACTTCTGGACGTAACAGGGATGACGAATAATCTTACCTTGTAGTTCACGAAAAGACATAAAGAGACATAAGAAAGTGGCTATACACCGAATGCTCACTTGTCCAGAAGGACAAGTGGGAGATTGAAAGGAATGTTGTCCTTCGAACAAGTGTATTATTCTGATAGTGGGTTCAGAATTATTAGAAAGCTAATATATTCAGTAAGGTCAAGTGATCGGAATGCTTAGGTTGAGGTCGCTTCCGATTAGTAATATTAATGTATAATTAATATTACAGCTTAATCTTGACTGAACCCTTCGGGTCACACCCACACAATGAACGAACTGACTCAACGAATTAATTCGGAAGAAATAAATGAGTCGCTTTAGAGGTCGTAAATTCGAGCTTAGAGCGTCAAAACCGAGCGTCGGAGAATCTCAAATGTCGAGCCAAAATTTAAGATTTGGCAAGACGGGAAAATGCTTTAAGTAACAAGTAAAATCCTAGCCACATGAAAGGCTAGCAGAGTGCGCCAAATAGGAGCGTGCCACGTGGCACCACACATGGCACTGTGCCATGTGGTAGCCCACGCGGCAGTACCATGTGGTAGCAGCCACGTTGGCATCCACCAAGTGGCAGCGTGCCACGTTGGCAAAGCCCCATGGTGGCAGTGCGCCACGGTGGCAGGACGTGTGGCAAGGGGCTGTGGACCCGGGTGATGGGTCATGGACACGGGCAAAAGAAAGTGGCCTAACCGAACCGAACTTGGGGCTCAAGGTTGGGTGACACATGGTTAGCTCACAATGCATGTGAGTTGCCTTGGGGACCAAGTGGGAAAGTGGTCCTCACCTAACCATGTGACACTTGTTACTTGTTTCTCGGTTTATTTAACTAAGGGATGAATTCATCAATCTTTCCATGTGGGATCTTTTTGTGAAAAAAGTCCCACATTGAAAGATGAGTGGAATTCACAAGCTATCCTTCCTTATAAATAGCCAAAGCATGGCTTGAGAATTCTTTGCTTGAGTAGGAGTTCAATAGGGAATTGCATTTGCAAATACCCTTAAACTCATATAATACTCGGGTTTTGGTCGGGCCTCGCTAACCTCGAGGCAACAAACCTAAAAGTCGAAAGTCGTTTTTGTGGGTGGATTTCCGTTGGAGGCTCTTGTATTTTTGGGGCTAAGCTTTCAAGTAAGAGCCCATTTGGTCAAGCGAAGCATCCTCCAAAAGGTAATCGTTTTATCTTAATCTTGTGTTTAGTTTAATTGTGTTTATGTTTTTATTTATTGCGAGTGCAGTCTTGTTTTTAAGTTTGTTTCCGCGGTGAGTCGGACTCACCAAACCCTAACAGTGCGCTGCTTCCGAATCCTTTCCGGAGTCAAACTACATCAATTTTGTAAATAAATAGCCTTGTAATCTGCCAATTTTCTGTATAATTCGAATAGATTAATTATAACCTTAGCTTCTCAATAAATAATCATGTCTTTAGTCACTAAGAGTTTTAGGAATTTTACTCGTGAATGGTGTCGGTCTTTAACTGCTAAAGAGACAAAAAGAACTCGAATTTTTTCACATAAATAGGAATTTATGGTATTAAGGAGGTATATCTTGACATAGATTTTATTCATACCGCCTTAGAATATTGGGATATAGATACACATTGCTTTAGACTAGGGTGTGATGAAATTAGCCCTTTACCGGAAGAATTTGGTGTCATCCTAGGCTTCCCTTCATTAGATCTTGCGGTAATCCCTAGAGTGGATGAATATTATTATAAAGATTTTGAGCGCTTCATTAATTTAAAAGACAGAGATCTAACAAATATTATAGATGGTAGCGTAGTCTATCTAAAAGAATTTGCACGCCACTACTTTGATAAACCTTATTCTGAATCTTTTCATGTTTATAAAAGAAGGGCTTTTCTCTTTTGCATGCTTAACCAATATCTTCTCACTAGTGGTAGAAATAATGAGGGTCAAGCAATTACATTAACTGTATTGGAGCAAATTGAATCTGGAAGGAATCCAATGCCATTAATTGTTGGAGAGACTATGCTTAGTCTAGATGAATTAAAGAAAAATCCAAACGCACCTTTTCGAGGCTCTCCAATTTTATTACTGGTAGGAAAATAATATTTTTTATTATCGAAATCAAAAACATATTTTTGTATAGTAATACTAATTATTTGCGTTGATTTTTTTTTCCCCCAGATATGGCTAAAAAGAAAAAGAAAGAAGAAAATAAAGAGAAAAGGGAGAGAAGTTTACCTTGGGTTTTCTCCACTCTGGGCAAAGTTGAATTGCCTCATAAGAGGGATATTTATACCCCTTCTCTATCACCCCTTTTACCCTAAACTTTCCTCCTTTAGTTTTTCCTAATCCCTTCCCTACTAAAACTTGTTAAAATCATAATTTCTTAAAATAAAACCCTAACTTCTATTAAATAATTAATTAAAAAAACTTTCCTTTAATAAAATAATCCCAACTTACATGGGATAAATAATTAAAACATCATAATTAAAATGCTAAAATTATTTAAATACCCTTATAAAATACATATTTTAAATAAAATACGTATAAAAATACGGGGTATTACAGTCTACCCCCCTTAAAACAAGTTTCGTCCCGAAACTTGGGAAACGAAATTCAAAACTTTTCCTTTTTATGTATAGTATTGTTGTACTTTTTGTCATTATTTTACTCCTTTGTGTCACTTTGAGAGCACTAATACTCAAAATACTTAATAGAATTTGTGCAAAAAGCACCAAAAATATGTAAAATATAGGGAAAAAGCGCGAAATTCTATCGCATTCTACCCCCCTTAAAGAAAACGAGTTACGCCCCGTAACTCAACATACCTGAAACAACTCCGGGTATTTATTTTTCATTTCATTTTCTGCCTCCCAAGTGGCTTCCTCATATTCTTGGTTAGACCAAAGTACTTTCACAATGTTAACGTTCTTATTGCGTGTAATACGCACTTTACTGTCAAGAATCTTGACAAGTCTCTCTTCATAAGTTAAGCTTTGATCTAACTCAATGGTTTCGGGTTGTAGCACATGGGATTTATCAGGAATGTACCTTCGCAGTTGGGACACATGAAATACAACATGTACTTTACTAAGCTCCATAGGTAACGCTAACCTATAAGCTACTTTGCCTATTCTTTGAAGTATTTCATATGGACCAATGTATTTTGGACTGAGCTTTCCTTTCTTTCCAAATCTCATCACTCCTTTCATTGGTGACACCTTCAACAACACTTTATCACCAATTTCGAACTCTTCTTCCCTTCGCTTCGAGTCTGCATAGCTCTTTTGGCGATCTTAGCTGCTTGAATTTTAGCTTGAATTTCCCTTACTTGTTTAACTGTATCTTCAATCAGTTGAGGCCCTAGGATCATAGTTTCACTAATTTCGTTCCAACAAATTGGACTAAGACATTTCCTCCCATACAAAGCCTCAAATAGTGCCATTCTTATGCTTGCATGGTAACTATTATTGTAGGAAAATTCAATTAAATCCAAACTATCTTCCCAACCTTCCTGGAAGTCTATTACACAAGCTCTCAACATGTCCTTCAAGGTTTGAATGGTTCTCTCAGTTTGCCCATCTATGGTAGGGTGAAATACCGTACTGATCTTAAGTATTGTACCAAAATTTTCTTGTACACTTTTCCAGAAATTTGAGAGAAACCTGGAATCTCTGTCAGATACAATATCTTTTGGAAACCCATGTAACCTCACAACATGTTTGATGTAAGCTTTCGCAAGTTGCTCCATCTTCCAAGTTTCTTTCATTGGTATAAACACTGCTGATTTTGTAAGTCTATCCACCACTACCCAAATGGTATCATTTCCACTCTTTGACTTAGGTAGGCAAGTCACAAAATCCATTGAAATACAATCCCACTTCCATCCTGGAATTTCTAATGACTGCACCGTCCCTTGAGGCCTCCTGTGCTCTATCTTCACCTTTTGACATGTTAAACACTTTGCCACAAACTCAACAACCTCGTTTTTCATTCTAGGCCACCAAAACATCTTCTTCAAATCCTTATGTAGCTTGTCTCCACCCGGGTGTTTAGAGTAAGGTGTATTGTGGTCTTCTTCCATCAACTTTCTCTTCACTTCCTCACATTTCTGTGGTACGCACCATCGATCTTTGTACCTCAAACTCCCATCTTCGTGAATCTTGAAGTATGTAGTCTTTCCCTGCTTAATTTCCTCGCGAATCCTATCCAACTTTACATCTTCCTCTTGGTTAGCTCGAATCTCGTCAAATATTGTTGGTTGGATGCTTAGACTCGCAAGAATACCCGCTGGTACTTCCCATTCTACAACCTCTAGATTCAATTTCATCATTTCTCTACATAATTCATTAGCCACTACAAACGAGTTGATTCCATGACTAGTTTTACGACTTAGAGCGTCCGCAACCACATTCGCTTTCCCTTCGTGGAATTGTATGTCTAAATCATAATATGTTGTATACTCTAACCATCTCCGTTGACGAGAGTTCAAGTCCTTTTGGGTGAAAATGTACTTTAAGCTTTTATGATTTGTGTAAATTCTACATTTCACTCCATACAAATAATGGCGCCAAATTTTTAGTGCAAAAATGATTGCAGCTAATTCCAAATCATGGGTTGGATAGTTTACTTCGTGGGTCTTTAACTGCCTCGATGAATATGCAATCACCTTCCCATTTTGCATAAGCACGCAACCTAAACCATTCTTTGATGCATCGCTGTACACATCATACAGTCCACTATCATCCACAAGTGTAAGTACTGGTGCTGTAATTAGTTTTTGTTTCAAGAGTTGGAACGCTTCTTCACATTTATCGTCCCACTCAAACCTCTTGTCCTTCTTCATCAAGGTGGTCATAGGTTTAGCAATCTTGGAAAAATCCTTGACAAAACGCCTATAATACCCTGCTAAACCTAAGAAACTTCGCACATCAGATACTGTCTTGGGTGTAGGCCAACTCTTAACAGCTTCTATTTTGGCTGGATCTACCTTTACTTCGTCTTTTGAGAGGAAATGTCCCAAGAAGGCTACCTTTTCCAACCAAAACTCACACTTAGAGAATTTTGCGTAGAGGTGGTTTTCTCTTAGTGTTTGTAGAATTTTCCTTAGGTGTTCTACGTGCTCTTCCTTACTCTTTGAGTACACCAGTATGTCATCTATGAACACGACTACAAACTTATCCATAAATTGATGAAATACCCTATTCATCAAATCCATAAAGATTGCTGGAGCATTAGTCAATCCAAAAGGCATAACTGTAAACTCGTAGTGTCCATATCTTGTCCTAAATGCGATTTTTGGAATGTCTTCGTCGGCAATCCTCAATTGGTGATACCCAGATCTCAAGTCGATCTTTGAAAACACTGTGGCACCCTTTAGTTGGTCAAAAAAATCATCGATTCTTGGTAAGGGATACTTATTCTTTATGGTTACTTTATTTAGTTCCCTGTAGTCAATGCACAACCTCATACTTCCATCCTTCTTTTTCACGAATAGAACTGGTACTCCCCAAGGAGAAGCACTTGGTTGTCCAATAAATCTTGCAATTGCTCCTTTAATTCACTCCTTTCTGCAGGTGCCATTCAATATGGTGCCTTAGATATTGGGGCTGTTCCGGGAACTAAATCTATGGTAAAGTCGATTGCCCTCTTAGGTGGCATTCCAAGGATCTCCTCCAGAAATACATCCAGGAATTCGTTGACTACTTCTATATTTTTCTGGATTTGTGACTTGTTCATGGTTCATATTCCTAACACTACAGAAATATATTGGATGTCCCTTCTTCGTGTATTTTGCTAATTTTAGCACTGATATTACCCTAGGGCACTTGGTTTTACCGTTCATCCAGTAAGTCACTGATTCATTTCCGCTTGTGACCATCTTCACTTTCTGTGATCTACAACTAATCTCAGCATTATACTTACTCAACCAGTCTATTCCCAGAATAAGATCAAAGTCGCTCAGCCCAAACTCAATAAGTTCAGACGGGAATATCTTTCCTTCTATTTCTAAAGGCACATTTCTAAAGGTTTTGGTACATCTCACTACCCCACCTGTCGGAATGGTTATGGGTAAATCTACTACCTCTATTGTCTTTAAACAGTCTTTAAGTTTTGAAACAATACCATTAGAAACAAAAAGAAAAAGTTGCACCAGAATTAAACAATACTTTAACAGGAATAGAGTTAATAGAAAAAGTACTAATGATAACATATTTCGTGGCATCCGCCTCATGCTTATTCAGAACATTCAGTTTCCCTACAGTTTCACCCTTCAGTTGGCTATTCCCACTGGTGGTGTTACTGTTCTTTGCGCCATTATGTTGCACTCCCTTGTCCTAGTAAAGTTGTTGTTGTTTCCTAGGAAATTCCTCTAGTTTCCTCCTGAATTATTGTTGTTTTGCCTGTTCACATTGCTATTCTTGGAGAAACACTCATATTCCCTATGCCCAAGTTTATTACAAACACGACAAGCGACCAAATTGCCCTCGCAATCCTTTCCAGGGTGGTTATTCCTGCACCTCTTGCAAAAATAAATTCTCCCATTCTTGTTATTCCCCTGGTTATTGTTTCTAGTCCCTCCATTGTTGTTACGGTTTCCTTGACGATTATTACCCTGGAAGTTATTATTGTTGTGAAAGTTATTGTTATGGTGGTACTTCTGCTTCTTAAAACTATCCTGGGTTCCCTGTTGGTTTCCAGAAACTTGCCCCACTTCCTTCCTCTTCTCTCTCCCTTCTATTTCAGCTAACTCCTTCTTCTTCTTTTCTTCCAAAGCATAAAGGTGTGCGGCCCTTCCATATACTTCATCCAGGGTCTCAAATACTTGTCCGCAAAGCTTTAACTGCAAATAAGTAGTTAAGCCACTCTTAAACTTCCTAGCTTTTGCTTTCTCCATAGAGACAGACCCTTCAGCAAAATGAGAAACTCAATAAACTTGGTGTAGTAGTCCGTAACTGACATCCTGTCCATTTTAAGGTTTGAGAATTCCTCAGCTTTCTGCTTCTGCAAAAAGCTAGGATAAAACTTGTCTCTCACTTTCTCTTGGAATTTGGTCCAGTTGAACCCAGGTAGCGCTCTAATGGTAGTCTCGTTTTGTTGCCACCAAAGGTCGGCTTAACCCCTTAGATAGTAAGTAGCACAACTCACTTTCAAATTTTCAGGGCATCCCACAACTCCAAATAGTTTCTCAAATTCCCTCAACCAGTTTTCCAATATAATAGGGTCAGGCTTGCCTTGATATGTTGGTGGCTTACTTTGTGCCACCTTCTTAAAGAGCTCTCCTTGAGCATCCCCATTACCAGTTGAGTTTCTTACCAATTGTTGGGCAACTGCTGCCAATTGCCTTACTACTTCATTCAAATCGTTTCCACCATTACCAGAACCTCTTCCCCCTGCCATTTTGCTTCTCCTGAATTGAGGACAGGGGTTTATATTAGAAATGGCTATGTTTAGCTCTCAAGACATACACTCATCTATTACTTAGCACTCTTTAAACATTCATAGTAAAATTTGAAGCTAACAATTTGGGATAGCAAAAGCTAAGAATTCCCTTAATTTTTAGCTTTATCAATCAATTATTGATTGCTAACCAACCATACATTTAATAAAGCATCACATAGATAAAAAAAAAATAATTCCCATAGATGCCCATATCTTAGAATTATTCGTTGGAATTAAGTTCCTTGGGATTTTGGTTATTGGAATAGTGATGTGAAATGGGAGATTTGGAAAACAAATGAATTTTTTTATTTACATAAAAAAAAATTGACAAGGAAATAAATAAGGTCTTATAAATTAAAATAGACTGAAATTACTAAAATAAAAATTGTTTTCTAGAAACTTGTGTGGTCATGCCACTTATTGATTTAAAACTGAAATAACAATAACTAAAATAAAGACTATGAATTCGTGACGAGGAAAGTTATAAGATCTAATCCTTTTGAACGTTGTCCCTTTTGTCAGTGGATTGTTTGTAGCTTAAAAGATCAATATTAGAATCATTTGACTCCTCCATTGGTTCAGGTGACTCAGGTTCAGGTTCTACTTGTACAAACTCCCCTTCTTCCTCCTCATCCGATGAAATGTCTATTATTATTGGAGTTGGAGGTGGATTAGGATCATAAATCTCCATAAGTGAACTATCTCCCTCTTGTTGTTCTCCATTTTCTGCCTGACCACCCCCTGACGAAGAAGAAGAATTTTTTGATTGTTGATTAGGAGGAGGATTGTTCCCTACTGGGTTATCGTAGTAGTAGTCAGGGTAGGGAAGATTTAAATGCTGACAATGAGCTTTCTCCACTCTTATGAGATATTTAGTTAAGAAAATATAGTTTGGATACCACTGGCCATAATAGTCTCTGTATTTATGGTAATTCGGAACGTCTCCTGGAAGGTAAAAATCATAAAATCTCTGTTTGACAGCAATGTAAGGGGGCTCCTCTGGAAGACAATGGACAATCATAGCTGAAATACGATCAGGGGTGTCATAACCTCTCTCTCGTAAGACATTGCTCATGTAGGAACAAAAGTATCTGATCTTTTCTACAAAGTCATAAGGGTGTTCATTATGTTTCTTTACAAGAGATCCCATTTGTGTAAATTTGCTAGGAAAGATTGGCATCCTGTAGAGAAAAGGCTTAGAAAAGAATTCCCTTCCCATAAAGAAATAAAATAAAATAAATAATACAGTCTTGTAGAAATTAAGTTCGGTGTTCAATCATATTCGAAGGATCACATAGAACAATACACATATTTCATGCTTTCATCAACAAACATCTAGTCAAACAACATGCTTGAACACTCAAAATAAAATTATGCACATAGGGAATAAATTGAATTCTAGCCTATATGCCTTTTCTTTTTCCTACCCAAGCTCACCAACATGTTAATAAAAGCTTTTAACACATAATTCTTACTTCAATCCTTGCTTCCTGCAATACATTAAAAAATATATATATTTACCCTTAATTTTTTTTTTTGAATTTAATGAGAAGAGGGCCAAAATTTCGGCCCTAAAAAAATATAAATTTCCGACACTAAAAAAAGATTCGAGTGTCCCATAAAAAAAATCGGACCAAAATAAAATAAATAAATAATTAAAAAAAAATTTCGGCCCCTTATTTATTTATTTAAAATGTATATATATATACATTAAAAATGGGTCATCATAGGGCCAAGGTAAAGACATGGCCAAACACACAAACACACACAATCAGCAAAGCTGAGTACATAAGCGTAAATTAAACACACTAACATGCTTTCACCTATCAACACACTTACCTCATTGCACCTGTTTACAAGCGCACACATCAATCAACAAAACACAATGACTAGACACTAAATAATTCATTTAGCGTTGATTACGCATCGAACGGGTTTCCAACTATCCTCCCCCAAATAAATTGAGGTTAACTGACACGAGAGTTGACCGTGCCAGTGACAAAACCACTCAAAGGTAGCGGAATTCATGCGCATAATAATAAATAAAAAGGAATGTACGGCGTCCTGTACTCCATTAGAAGTTATGGTTAAATATAAAACCCCATAACTCCCCCCATTTTTCATACTCAAGGTATATACGTTCCAAGAGTTTTGGTGCGTAATCTCTTTCACTTTACGTTATTTACCTTTTATTGGACTTGGTGATGACTCTCAAAGCATAATAAAACAATCAAAAATAATTATTCAATCAACCAACATACCAAATTAATTCTTGAATTATTAGTGACCACATATTATTTAATGTTGAACTCTTTTTAATTCTACCTCAGTGTCAAATACACCTTAAACGCATAATGCGCCAAAAATCCTATCCCTCGGCGTTAAAAACACCTTAAGTGCACAAAGGCACCAACATACAATTTATTCCTTGTGTACATAGACACTTATATAGCTCCTTCCTCATGCTTAAAGCATCAATAAAAATTATTTAAACCATAATAAAATTTCTTTTCAATACTCCAAACATAATTAAACATGTAGTTTAATTAATCATGCATTCTAACATGCCATAAATAAGAGTGTGGTTCAAACACAACATGCCCAAAATATAATTTTCCAATTCATAAACCATCACAAATAATTCATGCTTCACAATTCAATCACCAACACCATTAATTCACAATTTCATACATAAACCTGAGCATGATACTACTTGTAATTGATTGAAATCAAGCCTAGCATGATTCTACATCATCAAAATATGCTAAGTACGAGTACGTACCTTGAGTACGATTTTAAAATTGCCACGACTAGTAGAAATTGCTTACTTCAAAGTCTCCTAAACATTAGATTCATAATAGAGTATTAATATTCACTCTAAACAAATTTCCAGCAATATATACTATTTTAAAACCCCTCATAATTTAATTAAAGTAAGCTAAAATTATATTTAAAATACCATAATTAAGTCCCAATTAATGGGTAATTAAAATTTCTTCAAGAAACATAATATTAAGTGTTCAACATAAAATTCCAGCACTTTATTATTATTAAAACTTACTGTAATTAAGCTTTAAAACACTTAAAACAAAGGTCTACCCCATTATACATAATAATCCTTCAATAACTCATGAATCAAGGACCTAGGGTTTCAAAAATTGGGGCTTTTTAATTAAAAACCAAATCTGAAAATTAATTAACATGATTACAATAACCAAACATCAAAATTAAATCTCCGAACTCATAATTTACAATTAGATTAAAGCCTAGATTAGATTTGGGTAAGAAAGATTTGATTTTAATTTTTTTTTTTTTTCTAAAGGATGTGACTGCCGACAGCAGGCCGGCGCCACTGCCGGCTGCTGCCAGCGCCAGTGGTCGCCGCTTTTGCCGGCTGGTGCTGGTGGTCGGCGGCCCACCGGTGGTGGTGGTGCGCAACAAGAAGGGTAAGGGAAGGAGAGAGAAAAAGAAAAAGAAAGAAGAAAATAAAGAGAAAAGGGAGAGAAGTTTACCTTGGGTTTTCTCCACTTTGGGCAAAGTTGAATTGCCTCATAAGAGGGATATTTATACCCCTTCTCTATCACCTCTTTTACCCTAAACTTTCCTCCTTTAGTTTTTCCTAATCCCTTCCATACTAAAACTTGTTAAAATCATAATTTCTTAAAATAAAACGCCAACTTCTATTAAATAATTAATTAAACAAACTTTCCTTTAATAAAATATTCCCAACTTACATGGGATAAATAATTAAAACATCATAATTAAAATACTAAAATTATTTAAATACCCTTATAAAATACATATTTTAAATAAAATGCGTATAAAAATACGGGGTATTACAAGATGGTTGGTGTCAACAAGCAACCCTTCTGCCGTCTTCCAAGCTTAACCAAGATGACTTTTTATTATCCGTGCAGGGTAAAAAGGAAGTATGGTCTACTTCAAACAATCCTTTTTGGGATCTCCGTCGTCCCTATGAATTCCCTGTTTCACAAAAAGTAGAGAAATTTGACACATATTGGAGTGTTAGGCCTTTATGGGAAGTGATTATCCAAAAGGTTCCTCCTTCCTTTCCCAATGATGTGAAGAAATGGCTTCTTAATAAGCCTACAAAGCACATGAAGAAAAATCATAGTAGAACCAATGTGAAGAACCGTCTACGTGACAAAGTGATTCTTGTAAAGGAACGCTTGGGTAAAAAAGTTGAATTTAAAACACCTGTGATGGCCAAAAAGAAAGACACTACTAAGGATAAAGGGAAAAGAAAAGCTGACACTTCAGAATAGAAGGTTTGGGTAGAAAAGAAGCATGGAGTCCTAGCTAAGGGAGAAACCATGTACTCTAAAATTTAATGTAGGTCCTCTAAAGGATGCCTACTAGCTAAAGTCATGGATGATGAATAGGATGCAGATAAAAATTAGAAGAGTGCAAAGAAAGAGAAGAAAGATTGAAGCATTGCTTAATTTCCAATTTATTAGACTAGTTTAAATTTAAGTCAATTTTATTTTATTTAAGCTCCATCAATAATGTAATATTTTACTTTATTTTATTAATGCAAATTCAGATTTTTTTCAATTAAATCAACTTTTAAATTTAATTTATTAAAGCAATGAAAAAAATTATTTATTTTCCAGAAATTTTCTCGAGTATAGAAGTCGAAATTTTTTCGAAATACTCCGAAACTTGCCCAGATATTCGCAGAAAATCGGCGCCACTGTTTTTTGTCTGTCGTCAGACGTTGCTTCCTGTCGCCAAGCGACAAGCTTTGTCGTCTGGCAAAAGACTCCTTTCTATGGCGCTGCTATTGCGTTGAGTTTTTATTGCTCCTGGGATTC
Organism: Chenopodium formosanum; assembly: GCA_024500155.1. NCBI lineage: Eukaryota > Viridiplantae > Streptophyta > Magnoliopsida > Caryophyllales > Amaranthaceae > Chenopodium > Chenopodium formosanum. The sequence goes on from CM044880.1 coordinate 26,008,132, forward strand.
GAGGTTTGTGAAAATTAAAGTGGTCGCACCCTGTAAGGGGTTGCCTATGTATCCTTTCCTAAGGAATCAGGCCAAACATAGCTCTCTTGAGTTTCCTACTTAAGTAATTATGGGTAGTACTTTTTAACTTGGTCAAGGTTCGTCATGTTTGAGAACTCATTGTCATCCATGTCAGTTAGTTTTGCTGCACCTCCTAATAGGATTGTTTTGACGATTTATGGTCCGGAACAATTAGGTCCAAATTTGCCTCTTGGATCCAAAACATTTTTTCTTAGAGTTTTTAACACCAATTCTCCTACTTTGATGTTTCTTGTGTTGACCTTTTTATTAAAGTGCCTAGCCATACGGGTTTGATAGCATTGGGTATGATGTAGAGCTTCTAGTCGCTTTTCGTCGAGTAGAATTAGCTCTTCATATCTTGCTCTAGTCCATTCGACTTCATCTAGTTTACTTTCTAGTGCAATGCGTAGAGATGGTATCTCTAGCTCTACAGGTTGTACGACATCCATTCCATAAACCAAGGAGAATGTCGTATATCTTGTTGATGTACGAATTGACGTGCGATGACCCCAAAGTGCGAAATGAAGTTTGTCAGGCCAATCCTTGTAATTTTCTGTCATTTTCTCGATAATAGTCTTTAGATTTTTGTTAGCCGCCTCAACTACTCCATTTGCTTGAGGTATATAAGGGGAAGAGTGATGGTGTTGAATACCATATTTTGTAACAATTCTTCACATTCTTCTTGAAAGTGAGTTCCATTGTAACTTATCTTTTCATGTGGGACTCCATATCGACATATATTATTCCTTACGATAAAGAGTGCTACATGTTCTGTAGTGAGTTTAGCATATAACTGTGCTTCAACCCACTTTGTGAAGTAATCAATTGCTACCAGGATGTATTCAAGACCTCCAGTCCCAGGAGGGTAATTTTACCAATAATATCAATTCCCCATGCAGAGAATGACCATGATGGAGTGTAGGTATAGAGTAGAGATGGAAGAACATGTTGTAGGTTAGCGTAAATTTGGCATTTAGGGCATCTCTTTACATATTGATGACAATCCCTATTCATGGTAGTCCAATAATACCCTTCTCGCATAATCTTTTGGACTAGCATTTTGCCATTAACATGAGTTCCACAAATGCCTTCGTGGACTATCCTCATAGCCTTTTAGGCTTCCTTTTTTCCTACACATAAGAGAGCTCGACCCTTAGGTACCCTTTTGTGTAACTCGTTGTCTATGAGTACATATTGAGAAGCCAAGAGTCTTAATGCTCGTTTTTCTCTTTTGTCAGCATGAGGAGGATATTCTCCTTTGGTGACGTAATTGAGTATATCCGTATACCATGGTTCTTCTTCTTCTTCTTCTTCTTCTTCTTCTTCATCTTGGACCATTTCATAATCTTCTATAGCTTGAATGTAAGTTGGTTTATGCCTTTTCTCTATGGTTAGAGGCATTTGCTCGATTTCTATGGGAATCCTAACCATTGAGGCTAGTCTTGCCAAGGCATCAACAAATTGGTTTTCCTCTCTAGGTAAATTGGTGTATTCTACCTTTTCCAACTAGTTGGTGAGAGTTTCCAGATAGGTTTGGTAAGGGGCTAGACTTTCACTCCTTACTTTCCATCTGTTAGATATTTGATTAATGATCAACGAAGAGTCTCCGAATATTCGTAATTTCTTTACTCCCAATGCCAAAGCGGTTTCGAGGCCTACCACACATGCTTCGTATTCAGCAGCGTTGTTAGTAACTTTGAAATCTAGCTTTATAGAGATTGGAACATGCTCTTCTATAGGTGATACTAATAGTACTCCAACGCCACATCCCTTTTGGTTTAAGGCTCCATCAAAGTATAAAGTTCAAGTATCATTTTCTGTGACCATCAAGTCTTCATCTAGAAATTCGTTGTCATGTACTGGCGTCGAATCTTCTATTAGGAAATCCGCTAGGAAGTCCGAGACCACAAATCCTTTGATAGCCATTTGAGGCATTAATCTTACATCGAATTGGGCTAAGTTGACTATCCATCTTGATATGCGCCCATTGAGTGTAGACTTTTCGAACAGATACTTGAGTGAATCCATTCGAGAAACTATAAAGACTTTATGATCCAGCTTTTATAGCATCCAGGCTGACTCCTTTTCAGGATTTTGTTCCGGTTAGTACTCTAACTCGTTTTTTTTTTCTTGTTTCCATTTATTTTTCGGAACTTTGACCCTTTTATCGTTTTTTGTCACATGTATTTTTAGCGGGTCAAGCTAGGTGGTTGGGTACCTCCTACTGCGGAGATCACGTATACCGATGCTGTCGGATCGGTAATTCGTGAGACCCTTCCAGCAGCTGAGGATGACGAGGGGATACCGTTCGTACCTGAGACGGTTGAGTCGGTATGCCTTTTATGTATATGTAATTAAATATTTCTATTTATTTCTTTTTCATTTCATATACATTTGTTTACTAGCTGTCCTTGTATTTTTGGAACAGGTTCTGGGGGAGACCATGAACGGCATGGTGAGGACTTTACGCGCTCTCTGAGCTGCTTATCGGAGAGCCCTCGTGACTTTATCATGCCATGATCATCGGATGGTCGCAGTAAGTTTTATTTCTTTTTTTTTCTTTGCAACGAATTTATTACATTTCATGTATTAATCTTCGTTTTGGATTTTGCACGACGTGCAGCAACCGTCTAGCAGTCGCCGAGCACCCTGATTCCTCTTGTACACATTTATTATATATATATTTTTAAGAAACTTATGTATATTTTTTTTGTATATATGACACATTTGTATACATGCCATTATTATTATTATTATTATTATTATTATTATTATTATTATTATTATTATTATTATTATTTGTTTCCATGTGTACATTAATGCGAAAAAATTTCGAGGGAGGGAAAAGGGTTCCCGACTTACCCCCCTCAAAAAAATAAACAAACTCGAAAAAGAAGAAGGAAAAAAAGAGAAAAAGAAAATAAGAAAAAAAAAAGAAAATAAAGAAGTAGGAAAATAAAAAGGAAAAGAAAGTAGGAAAAAACTAAGGAAAAAAAAAAAGAAAATAATAAAAGAAAATAAGAAAAAAAAAAGAAAATAAAGAAGTAGGAAAATAAAAAGGAAAAGAAAGTAGGAAAAAACTAAGGAAAAAAAAAAGAAAATAATAAAAGAAAATAAGAAAGTAGGCAAGAAAAGCGACACAAAGTGTTAGAAGGCAAGTGTATGATTCGTCTTAAGATCTCGTGAAGATTTCGTCATTATATGAGCCAAAATATGGAAACTAACCCAACTTACATGCCGCGTCAGGGAAGTCGTGCGCAACTGCGTGAGTTGCGCGCGGCTGTCGCGCGCATGTAATTCTGTTGCGCACGGGTGTCGCGCGCAACTCAGAAGTTGCGCGCACCACTTGTCAGTGAACTTTCCTTTAAGCCGAATTTGCAGAATTTTTGCCCCTTTTGGGTCTATTTAAACGTGGTTTTGTGTAGGCTTTTGATCATCTCGCATTCATTCGCTTAGTAACATAAGAAATTAAAAAGAATTAATCTCTCTAAAATCTTATTCTCTCTCTTTTTATTTGAACAATGGTGAAGACCTTTGAACAACTTTTGAAGCAATGGGTCACTTCCCTTTCAACCAAGGAAAAACTAGCTTTCAAATTTTATCACTTAGACCCTGTATTGAATTATATGCAACTAGTGGTTAACTTTGATTTTCTTCATCCCGTATTCAACCATTGGGACTCTAACCACCATCTTTTCTTGTTTAGAGGGGACGAAATTGTCCCCCTTCCTGGTGAGTTCGAGGCCTTGCTAGGTTTCCCTACAAACACTCTCCCTGTGACTTATTGGCCTACCTTTTCGGATCCCCAACCTATATTCCAAAGAATTTTTGGTTTGCCCAACAATGATATGACCAACATAGGAACTGAAGAAGGCGTGAACTTAATTCAATTCATTGAACACTTCGTCATCCCTCGTGACAACATGACTAAACAACGCTTTAAAATTCGTGCTTTATGTTATTGTCTTGTTTTTAATTGTTTACTTACGACAGACAAAGAATACGAAGATTATTCGATGGTGTCCGTAGTAGAGCAAATAGAGGGATGTCATTCACCCGCTCCTTTGGTTTTGGCGGAAACCGTTCTATTTTTGAATCGCCTTAGAAGAGACCCTAACGAAAACGGTCTCACGAGAAGTCCACTCCTATTACACGTTTTTTTTTGGCGTTTATCAACGCAAGTCAAGAAGTTGCGCTGGCATGACCAGCGCAATCTTCTTTGTTGCGCGCGGAGGGTGCGCGCAACTAGTTTAGTTGTGCGCGCCACCTGTTTGTGTAAAAAAAAATTGTAAACTAATTTTTTTTTTTTTTTTTCAGATTTGGCTCATGGAGCGTTTGCAAGTTGTTGATCAGCCTCAAAACCTTGAAGCTAATGGAGTAAAGACATTCCCTGGACGTCAAATCCTTTATAAGCATAAGAACGAAGAGGAATGGACGTCGTTTTTCTGTCATGGGGTTCGTAACATACGGTTTGTGATTCCTTGGTGGAATATAAATAGTATGATTGGGAATAGTCTCAATTTCCCTTACATTAGGCTTTTAGGCCTATCTAGTACTGCTTATATTTTTCCTTGTAGAGTGATGAGACAATATGGGATGAGGCAATTTATTCCTCCGCAAGACTGTGATGCCCCTAAAGATGTGACCTTTAAACCCGAAAGGATTGCTCGTTGGATGGAATATTGGTCAAGTCTTCCAAGGTGGGTAATACAAAATCCTCCTACGAGAATTACATTATCTTCCTTTTACAAGGCTTGGATGAATGCGACGGATAAGGGTGAATTAAACAAGGCTAGATCTCAACTTCAAGCCGCCACTGCTCGCAATCCACCTAAGCCTTTTATGCATTCAACCACTACTACTCCTCCTAGTGGCCATAACAAAGGAGTGAGAAGAAAATCAGACTTCTCATCTCCTAAGGCTCGTTTGAAGGAAACAAAAAGGAAAGCTCCCTCCAAATCTGCGCAACAATGTGTGAAGATCAAAGAACCTTCACCAAATACTCGCAAGAAAGCTCCAATAGTCAAAGGGAAAGGAAAACAGGTTGCAAAGGCCCCAATCCCTAAATTGAAAAACAATGTTAGGGTGAAGAAAAAGAGTGTAGGAAAAGCTCCAAGGTTGCTGAAAATGATGCGATGGAAACTACTCCTCCATCATCTGTGGCAATCAAGGACATAGTAAAACCTTAGAGTGTTAATCATTTTTATCATTAGTTTTTTTTTTTTTGAATAAAGTGTAATCACTACTATTTTATTTTATTATTATTTTTTTTCCGTTTACTATCTAGTTCAATAATGTCTCTCTTTTGAATTTTGAATGTTGCGATGGGTGTCGCGCGCAACTGGATTAGTTGTGCGCGGCAGCCAGCGCGACTCTGTGAGATGCGCGCGGCTTTTCCAGCGACATCACTAAGATTTAACCTAGGCACTCCTAAATTCATCATTATTAGGGTTTAAGCACGGGCTTAAGTCTAATTATGATCAGGTTTAGTTAATTGGACCTTTGTTTTGGCTTTTCCTTTAATTTGGGCTAGTCTTCTGTGTTTTGTGGCTTAACCAGTTTTCCATTAGTATTCTTCACTTCGATTCAACACGAAGATGGTTTTATTTATCGTCATTGCTTTTCCTGTCAGGGTATGAGGCCAAAAGTAGATGTCTACAATTACAAATTATTTAATTGAATATATTGCTTTTGTTAATTTGGTGCCAAAATACTAAAATTGAAATCAAGTTGTGATGGAGCTTGAGCTCAAGATTTCATTACCTTATAATGTATATGCAAATAGGAATTGTTGTTGACATTAAATTATTGGATTTGATTCTTATATTGTCAAATGAGTATTCTTTTCATTAAAAAAAAAAAACATCAAACAAACAAACTTTTAACAATGCTATTAGTATTGTTGGCTTTGTAGACTCAAATGGTCACAATAAATAAACGTGTACATCATCAAACCAAAACTTTAATTACCATGTCAACTAAGAAACATATTAATTTTTGTAAAAAATAATCATTACCATATTGTTATGCACGTCTTTACAACCACTACGTTCTGCGCATATATATATATATATATATATATATATATATATATATATATATATATATATATATATATATATATATATATATATATATATATATATATATATATATATATATATATATATATATATATATATATATATATATATATATATATATATATATATATTCTCCGTTCTATTACTATTGCAACAAGGATGAAATTACGCATTTCAATGCACATTTTATATGCTAAATATCTATAATTGTATATGAGTAAAAATTATAAAAAGTTGATATTGTGAAAGTATTTCATGAGATGAATCCAACAAGATCTCACATGATTATATTTTGCTTAACGTATAAATCATATTATAAGGTCAAACAAGAGTGATGAATAGTGCAAAAAGTCCACTGTTGTAATATTAACAGAAAGGAGGAAGTATATATCAAGATCTTGTGAGAACCAAGTTCTATAATAGGAACTAGGAACTCATCGTGACCATTGATTGTTCTCAATCGGACGGCTCATGTTTCACTTGCCATTTTCAATCTCATTAAGAACATTCTCTGATGCACCATGCAAATTACTAATAAACAACCAACTAATACTTGTGCTAAAGAAAGGAAGCATAAGCTGCATAGCCAAGGTAGAATAAGTTGTAGAAAAACGACTTGCTATATTACGATAACATACAGTTGGATCCTGAATGCAATCATGCACTATAGCTTCTTAAATTTTGAAAAATATATATACTTAAAGAGATTTTTTTTTACTTAAAGATGTTGAATTATTTAGAGAATTGTAGACTATTTTCATGTTATTTAATTAATTTACTTAGGTTAAGGTGTTGTATTATTAATTAAATAAATAAGTAGTTAAAGCAAATGACTATAATTAACTGTTGTCTTTGGTTTTAATCGTATGATTTGGCTATATAATGCTTTGTATCATTTGGCACAAATGGCCAAATAATACTAAGTGACGGTTAAGACCAAGTAATACCAAGTGACAGTTGTGGACTTGTGATACTAAATTATATTGCTTCATTTGGCTTAAGTGGAAATTAAGATTCTTGAGAATGGTTGTGATTATCCACTCATACAAGACATCACAAAGTATCTGACATTTACCAAACGGTGCTAGGAGATTATTTGCTTTGCTATATATATGTTCTAGTAACATATGATGAAAGAAGACAGTAACTTTCTTTTTATTCTTTTGTATTGCATTCGTTTTTCTTGTATTATCATCATCATAAATTATTAAAAGTTTTGTTTACATTAGACCACAAATAAACTACACACTATTGTGGTTGTCTTCGTTGTATCTCCAAGTAAATTTTGTGATACCTAGTGTGTTTAATTAGGGTCGAAATATTAATTTGGGAAAGTGATATCATTCACGCCTTGAAGGTTTTTGATTGTTGTTAATTTCCTTCATCTTTGTGACCCTTGTTTTAGTAAAATCCTTTACAATCCAAAGTAATATTTTTACAAAGATGGCCACCATTAAGGAATTGACATCAAATTTCTAAAAATTGGATAAGTTCGAGGGCGTGGGTTTTCGAAGATGGCAAAAGAAAATGCACTTCCTATTGACATCTCTTGGTGTGGCCTATGTCCTCACTACCCCGAAGCCTTTAGAGGAAGAAAATGAGGCAATAGAAAACATTAGAAAGAGGAACAAATGGGAAAACGATGATTACATATGCCGAGGACATATTCTCAATGGTATGTCTGATGACTTGTTTGATGTCTATCAATTTTATGAGTCTGCTAAAATTCCTTGGGATGATTTAGAATCAAAATATATGGCCGAAGATGCTTCGAGTAAGAAATTTCTTGTTAGTAATTTTAATAATTATAAGATGGTTGATAGTAGGCCAATTATGGAACAATTTCATGAATTACAAAGAATTTTAGGAAGTTTTAAACAACATGACATTAGTATGGATGAGACTTTTGTTGTGTCTTCTATCATTGATAAATTACCACCTTCATGGAAAGACTTTAGAAACACTTTAAAGCATAAGAAGGATGAAATAAATGTTGATGAAATGGCTTCCCATATTCGGATTGAAGAGGGAATCCGATTTCATGATGGACAAAAGGATGCAAATCCGACTTCTACCATTAATGTGGTGGAGGACTCAAAGTCAAATGAGAAAAAGAGGGGTAAAGACTCAAACAAAGGCAAAGGTAAGAAGCCTAAGGTTGATGGTGATGCACCAAAGCCTCGTGCTTGTTGGGTGTGTGGCAAGCCCGGTCATTTCAAAAAAGATTGCACAATTTGGAAGAAAAAGATGAGCAAAAGGAAAGCTCAAGGTGGGAAAGGCGAGTCAAGCCAATCCCATGACAAGCAAGGTAATTCTTGTACACAAGTTTCATTTAATTCTTTAGTAAGTTATTTGTATGTGATTTATGAAATTCTTTGTGTACAGGGTGATACATCATGGTACATCGATTCAGGAGCATCGAGACATGTTTGCAAGGATCGTTCTTTGTTCAAATCTTTCGTTGAAGTTACCAATGAGGAGATTCTTTACATGGGGAATGATTCAACCGCAAAGGTCTTAGGCAAGGGACAAGTAGAATTAATATTTAGTTCGGGTAAATCTCTAATTCTTAGGGATGTGTTGTATGCTCCCGAACTTAGGAGAAATCTTGTATCCGGTGCTACCTTGAATCATTTAGGTTTTAAGATGGTATTTGAGTCGGACAAATTTATTTTATCTAAAGGTGGTATGTTTGTAGGACTTGGTTATTTGTATGATGGAATGTTTAAATTAAGTATTTGTAATAATGTTAGGGACAATGTGTATGTTGTAAATGATAATTCTTCTCTATGGCATGTTAGACTTGGACATGTTAATTATAAGAAACTTTACTTTATGTCTAAGTATGATTTAATTCCATTGTTTGATCCAAGGATAGAGAAGTGTAGAACATGCATGCTAACAAAAATTACAAGGAAACCATTTCCTAACAATGTAGAAAAGAATACTTCATTGCTTGAATTAGTGCATAGTGATTTATGTGATTTTCATAACACTCCTTCCTTGGGAAATAAGAAATATTTAGCAACTTTTATTGATGATTTTTAAAGATTTTGCTATGTTTACTTATTGTTTTCTAAGGATGAAGCCCTTGACAAATTTAAAATCTACAAGAATGAAGTAGAATTGCAAACAAATGAAAAGATTAAAAGGTTAAGAACTGATAAAGGTGGCGAATATTATAATCCAAGTTATTTTCAATCTATAGGATTAGTACATGAAACAACCGTGGCATATACACCACAACAAAATGGTGTAGCGGAAAGGAAGAATAGGACTTTAGAAGAAATGGTTAATTCCATGTTATCCTATTCGGGTTTGAGTGATTGATTTTGGGGAGAAGCAGTATTAACCGCTTGTTACATTTTAAACCGAGTTCCAATGAAAAGGAATGAGGTAACCCCATATGAGCTATGGTATAAAAGGAAACCAAATTTGAGTCATCTCAAAGTTTGGGGTTGTAGGGCAATAGTAAAAGTGCCAGAACCTAAACGTAAAAAATTAGGTGAAAGAGGAGTGGAATGCATTTTTATAGGATATGCGGAACATAGCAAATCCTATAGGTTCTATGTGATTGAACAAAATGACTATTGGTCGGTTCATACCACCATTGAGTCTAGAGATGCATTGTTTGATGAAAATAGATATTCATCAATTCCTAGACCAAAGGATGTAACTCCAAATACCGTTGCTCAAAGTTTTGACCAAATTGAATTTGATCAAGTAATAGATGACCAAGATCATTTTGATGAGGCATCTACATCATCATCTCAACCTAGGAGAAGTAAGAGGGCTAGGAAAGAAAATCTTTTGGCCCGGACTTTCATGTATACTTAGTTGAGGGATCAAGGAATTTTGTTACGACACAATTTCCATACATTTTTAATGTGGAAGATGATCCTTTGACCTATGATGAGGCTATGAGGTCTCGTGATGCTCCATTTTGGAAAGAAGCTATTCATGATGAGATGGAATCCATCATGGGAAATAATACTTGGGTGTTAGCTATTTTACCACCAAAATGTAAACCAATAGGGTGCAAATGGATCTTCAAAAAGAAATTGAGGATTGATGGAACGGTTGAAAAGTTCAAAGCTCGATTAGTGGCACAAGGTTTTACGCAAAAGCCTGGTATCGATTATTTTGATACATATGCACCGGTTGCTAGAATTTCAACTATTAGGTTGTTGATAGCACTTGCGGCTATCAATAATCTTGTGATCCATCAAATGGATGTCAAGACAGCGTTCTTGAATGGAGATCTAGAAGAAGAGGTTTACATGCGACAACCGGAAGGGTTTGTTGTAGAAGGTCAAGAAGGAAAAGTTTGCAAGTTGATTAAATCTTTGTATGGGCTTAAGCAAGCACCTAAGCAATGGCATCAAAAATTTGATGAGGTTGTGTTGTCTAATAGATTCAAGCTAAACAATTCAGACAAGTGTATATATAGCAAATTTGATGACAACGGTCAAGGTGTCATAATTTGTCTATATGTAGATGACATGTTGATCTTTGGAACGGATTTGTCACAAGTTGAAATGACAAAATCCTTCCTTAGTTCACAGTTTTCCATGAAAGACATGGGAGAAGCAGATGTCATCTTGGGCATAAGAATAAAGAGAGAAAAAGGAAAGTTAATCTTATCACAATCTCATTACATTGAGAAAGTGCTTAAGAAATTCAATGTTAATGATGTTTCGACTTCTCTTTATTCAACACCTATGGATCCTAGCGTAAAGTTGATACCTAATGAAGGTAATGCAGTTTCACAACTAGAATATGCAAGAGTAATAGGTTGTTTGATGTATGCCATGACAAGTACTAGACCGGATATTGCTTATGCAGTTGGTCAACTAAGTCGATATACTAGTAATCCTAGTATGCTACATTGACAAGCAATTCGACGTTTGTTGAAGTACTTGAAGAAAACCATGGATTATGGTTTGTCTTATAGTGGATATCCCTCGGTCATAGAAGGATATTCAGATGCAAGTTGGATCTCTAATAAAGATCACTCCTCCACAAGTGGATGGGTTTTCCTATATGGTGGAGGTGTTATTTCATGGGCTTCTAAGAAACAAACTTGCATTGCGGACTCCACAATGGCATTGGAGTTCATTGCATTACATTCGGCTGGTAAAGAAGCTGAATGGTTGAAGGATCTCATGTATGAGATACCTTTGTTGCCAAAACCAATATCACCAATAGTGATACATTGTGATAACAATGCAACTTTGGCTAAGGCATATAGCCAAGTGTATAATGGTAAGTCACGGCACATTGGTGTAAGGCATAGTTACATCCAAGGACTTATCAAAGATAGTGTGATCACTATTGACTATGTTCGAACGAGGTTTAATCTAGCCGATTGTTTCACAAAAGCATTGGCACGAGACGTTAATAAAAGGATGGCAATCAATTTGGGATTGGAGCCTTATAATAATCACGAATAAGGAAATCTTAACTTAACGCCCAATAAGACGTTAGGTCTTAAGTTCAATAAGATTAATTTCCTTATTTGATGATTGGGAACTTGATATTCATCCTAGGTAAGTTCAAGTTTTACTGTGATGAAAAGAGGTTGTTTATCTTAATAGATTTTTTGACATTGTGCTTTGTCACAGGAGCATGTTAATGAAAGATCTACCTATATAAGTACGAGGTTTGGCCGCTTCAAGAAGTTATTTGGGCATAGCTTTGATGTACTTATGAATAGATATGGACATATGGCTACAAAGTGTCAAGTATAAAACGTATTTAAGTTATTTGATCTAGTGTGTGTAATATCTTCAAGTTTCTAATATGTATTGCTATTGGTTCAAACGTTTAACGATAGCAATTGGATACCGATTCTTGAATTGTATATTATACTAAGTGGAAGTTCAAGTCTTTGTACACTTTCATTTATGCACAAGATTGTTAATTATGATGATGATGTTTTTGCAATGAGTCTAGATTAATTCTCTAAATGGGGGAGGATTGTTGAATTATTTAGAGAATTGTAGACTATTTTCATGTTATTTAATTAACGGTTTTTTCACCAAATGCCCTTGAACTTTTCAAAAATTCACCAAATACCCTCAAGTTTTTCAAAATTCACCAAATGCCACTAACGTTTGTTAATATTCACACCGTGACCTCAAAATACTCTTGACGTTAAAGTTCCGTTAGCAATAAAATTTAATTCACCAAATGCCCTAACGTTGTTAAATAATTACACAAAATACCCTTATTTTTGGAAGTACAAGTGTACAACGTCTAGTTTGAAATTTAAGGAAACAAGTCGTTAGTTTTGATTTTCACCCTTTATTTGCATAAATACTCGATACATAACATCCTCTTATTTGCTTAACCACAATTTTTTAACTCCTTGAGAAATCAATCTAAATCATCCTCCTCAATATATGAGAATTTTTGTGTAAGAGTTACAAACAAAACTTGTTGTAGTAGGAGAAAATTTGCAGTAAGAACTTTTGAGTCCGCTAGCTAGTCCGCGGACAAGCCCAGACTGTTTACTAGGGTGGGTATAGACTAGTTGTCAAGCCGTATAAAAGGGACTTGAGTTTGCTATATCAAGTCCGTTGGACAAAATATGAACTATAGCCCGATCCGTTTTCCGTCCAAGCCCGTAAGTAATCACCTCTATTTTATTTGGCCCTCTTTTTCTCTATTTGCGAGGTCTCCGACACTTCTTTTAATTTATGAATAGAGAATTTTTGCAACTCTTACACAAAAGTACTCATACATTGAGGAAGATTATTTAGATTGTTAACTCATGGTGTTAAAAATTTGTGGTTAAGCAAATAAAAGAGATGCTATGTATCGAGTATTTATGCAAAAAAAAGGGTGAAAATCAAAACTAACGGCTAGTTTCTTTAAATTTTAAACTAGACATTGTACTTCAAAAAATAAGGGTATTTTGTGTAATTATTTAACAAATATAGGGCATTTGGTAAATTAAATTTTATTGCTAACGAAACTTTAACACCAGAGGTTACAGTGTGAATATTAAAAAACGTCAGTGGCATTTGGTGAATTTTGAAAAACTTATGGGTATTTGGTGAATTTTTGAAAAGTTCAAGGGCATTTGGTGAAAAAACCGTTTAATTAATTTACTTAGGTTAAGGTGTTGTATTATTAATTAAATAAATAAGTAGTTAAAGCAAATGACTATAATTAACTGTTGTCTTTGGTTTTAATCGTATGATTTGGCTATATAATGCTTTGTATCATTTGGCACAAATGGCCAAATAATACTAAGTGACGGTTAAGACCAAGTAATACCAAGTGACAGTTGTGGACTTGTGATACTAAATTATATTGCTTCATTTGGCTTAAATGAAAATTAAGATTCTTGAGAATGGTTGTCATTATCCACTCATACAAGACATCACAAAGTATCTGACATTTACCAAACGGTGCTAGGAGATTATTTGCTTTGCTATATATATGTTCTAGTAACATATGATGAAAGAAGACAGTAACTTTCTTTTTATTCTTTTGTATTGCATTCGTTTTTCTTGTATTATCATCATCATAAATTATTAAAAGTTTTGTTTACATTAGACCACAAATAAACTACACACTATTGTGGTTGTCTTCGTTGTATCTCCAAGTAAATTTTGTGATACCCGGTGTGTTTAATTAGGGTCGAAATATTAATTTGGGAAAGTGATATCGTTCACGCCTCGAAGGTTTTCGATTGTTGTTAATTTCCTTCATCTTTGTGACCCTTGTTTTAGTAAAATCCTCAACAAAAGAGAGATTTAGTTTACATTAAGAGGGATCTGATTTACTTGTTATAATTTTTTGCAAAAAATACAAAAATCACAACATGTATCCCCAAAAGTTAAAACCGAAGATAAACTAGATTGAAATTTAATTGTTCAAATTTCAAACACCAAATTTCTCACTCCAAAATGCTAATGGCATAGTAATATCATCTATTTAACTAGAAACAAATCAATGAAACCATATATACCCTTATGCAGAGATCTCTCCTGTCAGATGATAGTTGTGCAAATCATTTAGCTCAAGCATAGTAATACTACCTATCTAACTACATTTTATTTTCTTTACATATAATTACATTTACTTTTAAAGACAACTAGTTTACTTTAAAAAATTACTTTAAAATATTCTAGAATAATCATTAGGGTATAATGGGCATCCACTAAATACATAGGTTATATAACATCTTTTTTTTTTTTTTTTTTTTTTTTTTCAGCACTAAAAATTATCTCTAGATATTAGGATTTAAATTGTTTTTAATATATAAAATAAAAACAATGAGAGTTATTAAAAATATTTTTTGATTTGCTTCCAAAAAAAAAAATCTTTTGATATTAATGACTAAATAGTAAAATTAATCAAATAATTTAAAAACTTAAAGGAAAAAATTATTATAATTGATAAAATATAAAAATTTATTTTTTATAACTCTTGGGCTAGCATCTGGAATTCTAAGTCCATTTTGAGGGATGGGTTGATTTGGAAGGTGGGCAATGGTGAGAGTATTAATATATGGAATGAGGCTTGGGTGGCAGACGAGCATGGCAGTAGCATTACTTCAAATGTCATCCCCGAAGTCACGAAGGTTTGTGATTTAATTGACCCTGAGTCAAAGGAGTGGAGACACGAGTTTATTCTGGAGAACTTCAACGAGCGTGATGCTAAATGCATTCTTGCTATCCCGCTTAGCTTTCGAAGTCCATGTGATGAGCTAATTTGGGCATTCTCAAATAGTGGTGAATATATGGTCAAAACAGCATATTTATTAGGGAAATCTTGCGACTTAGACGCTTACCATAAAGCCTGGGTCACAATTTGGGGTCTCGAGGTTACTCCAAAGGTCAGACATTTCATGTGGAGGGCTTGTACGGGGACCCTTGCTGTGAAAGATTACCTCAATTACAGGCACATGTCGGAAGAGAAGCACTGCCCCTGGTGCCCAAATACCCCAGAGACTATGCATCATGCTTTTTTTGAGTGCTATGCTATTCGTGACGTATGGAGGGAAGTGGACTGTGAGAAGCTGGTGTGGAAAGGAGAAACGTCATTTGCAGAACTGGTGGTGGATTGGAAGGAGAATTCGAGCAGCAAATGCAATCTTGGAGCTATTTTGCTTTGGCAAATCTGGAATAGAAGGAATGATAAGGTGTTTAATGGGGTAGAAGTGGATCACCGTACTCTTATCGAACGATCAAAGCGTCTTGCTGCTGACATTCTGATGTACTCAACGAAGGTCTATGGAGGTATTTGCAGACCCCCTGTCCACCGTAGCTCAAAGATTTGGAAGGCACCTCCCCTTGATTTTGTCAAGGTCAATTGTGATGCATCACTGAGTGAGATCGGTTGGGCAGGTGCGGGTGTCGTAGCAAGAAACTCAGAAGGGGCTGTTCTGTTCTCAGCAACAAGAAGGGTGCGCAGCTACTGGGAGCCGATTATTGCTGAAGGTAAAGCCTTACTTCTTGCTGCCAGGCTTGCTCGGAATTTTGGCTACAAAAAGGTGATCTTTGAATCTGACAATCTCTCCCTCATATCCAAGCTTTCGAAAGCAACAATTCACTTGACCGAGTTGGACTCCCTGTTGGAAGATATCCTCTCTATCTCTTCTTCTTTTGATCTTGTTATTTGGAATCATGTAAAACGGGATGGCAATTATGTTGCACATCACCTAGCTAAATTTATTCCTTTCGGTGTGGAGCAAGTATGGGTTAACCATTGTCCTTGTAAGGTTAATCCGTATGTTTTGTCGGATGTATTATCCCTTCATTAATTAATATAATGCTTCGTGGTTTTCAAAAAAAAAAAAAAAATAACGTAAAATATATTATCATTAACCAATTCTAAATCAATCCTAAAAAATTATTATATATTCCTTATAAATTTAATTAATAACAATAACTAAATTTTTCAACAACATTATAAAATTAATGAAAAAACAGTATTTTGATGGATAAAATTTGAAATTATTGTGTAACTTGAATAAAAAAAATACTGACAATACACAAATAAAACACATTTATGATAATTTAAAAATAAACGTATAATTATATGGGTAAGATTTATGTATTATTTTATAAAATATTACTATAAATGTTATCTTACAAAACAACTAGGTTAAAAATTATCATGAATACAAATTTAAAATGAAAAATAAAAAAGATAGTAATTGTGATCAGGAATATCTACATAATATAAACTATGATTTAAAATAAAATCAATATTAAAAAAGCATAATAATAAACGTTATATTTGATCTATGATAATTGTTATCACTAATATATAAAGTACTCAAAAATAGTATTTTTTTTAACTCGCAATTTTAAATAAAACATAATCTTGTTAATAAATTTTTTAAAATGAGATTAGATTAAAAAAAGAATGATGTAATTTATGTTAAAAAAATATGATTTAACATCATAAAGCCAAGTCTTTTTATACTTATTATTGGGCATTAATAAATTTAATTAACATGCACTACCAATTAACCAAACAATATTTCGTACGTAGGATATCATATTGTTATAGTGGGAATAATATTTATTAGATTCTTTTCATAAGTTGGGGATAATAGAAGCAGTGTACTACATCCCAGCTTCATATGACTCTACAATACATTGCTTGTGTTTTTCCCATATTTTCCCATATGGTGAAGATAAAGAGAAAAGGTTGTTGTCATATATCTAACGCCACCAGCCACAACTTAAGTGTGAAATTTGATAGGAATGGTGTCCTTCGAACAAGTGTATTATTCCGGTAGAGGGTTCGGAGTTGTTGAAAAGCTATTTCTTCAGCAGCAGCGTGCACGGGCTTACAGCCCAGCCAGGCACAAGGCCGCCAACTAGGCACGCCTTGGTGCCCAAGGCTGGGGTGCCACGTGGGGGCTGCGGATTGAGGCAAGTGGTGCAAAGGGCCAACTTTCTTCACTACTACAAAACTTGGAAAAAAGACCCCTAATTAAAGACCCGTTATTTAACTAACGGGTCTATTTGATGTAAAAGACCCGATTTTAATTATAACGGGTCTCTTATGTATATTAGAGGAAAAAAAGTACAAAAATAAAAGACCCGTTGCCAAACCTATCGGGTCTCTTTATTATATTAGGTCCCACATCTCTGATAAGAGAGGAAAATGTGAGATCTGTTATATAACTTGACGAGTCTCTTCCATTTGCTCCTCCTGACTATAAGAATTCTGACCCTACTCCATCTTTTTTTATTTATCATTAAAACCCTTCCAATTCATTCAGCGCTCTCTCTCTTCAAAACCTATACCCAACCCTAACCCTAAGTCCTCCTCTTGTTATGCAGCCGCCTTCCCTTCTTCTTCCCTTCTCCATTTCAAAACACATCAAACAACGATTGATTCAACATCTCTACAAAAATTATTAATCTCATTCAATTTTTCCAAACATTGAACTTTAACTCAAGGTCTACTTCAATTTTTAAAGGCAGAAAGAAGCTTAACCTCCCATGCTAATAGATCTGGAAATTATGAAGAATTGTTGTCTAATTGATGACCTAACTTGTGATCAAAATTGAGGTAATTAATCTATAAATTGATTTTCTGCTTTAATTTTCTAAATTGGACTGTATATCTTAAGATATCTTTGATTGGAGATGTTGGGTGTATGCCATAGCAGTAGATATAGGCAATGTCACTTATATACTTGTCACTTGTTTTATGCTTTCACCAGTGTCTACAGTCAATGAGGTCTAATGAGTTTTTCTTTGCATTGTTTAACTTTTCTGTTTTTAATTTTTATTTATTTATTTTTCCAGACACCAAGACGCATTTTAGTTTCCTTAATCTTACCCTTTCTTTGTCGATTTCAATATTTTTCTAAATTTTTTTTTATGATGGATGTTCTATTGTTCTTGTAAGATTGCAATCGGTTTGTAATAGTCATTGAAGTTTTTTTTTTTTTTTTTGAAGGTTTATATATTTATGTGTATTTTTGGTTATTACTTTGATTTTTCCAATTTCCCATTTTATTTTTATGCATGGTTTGAGTGAATTTTACATTGTTGATTAAGGTGATAACTTTAATCAGGTAATAATCTCCCTATGTATTTCTCGGAGTTATTCCCTTTTACAGCCTGTAGTTGTTGATGTTCTTTAATTCTCCCCCTTGTCAAGTAGGTAACTATGTTGTTTATTAGAGTGTTGGTCATTGTTCTCTTAATGAAGAGTATTAATTTGTCTTCTTTTTTTTTTTTTTTTTTTTTTTTTTTTTTTTTTGTCAGGTTTGCATGATTTCGTCCCACTATATTCTCAAACAAAGAAGATAATGGAGTATTCAAGTTTTAGCTTATTCCTATAAGTACAATTGTAAATTTAATTAAGTTAATTGGAATGTTCTTTTTTTATTATTATTTATTTATTTATTTTTGCAATTTTATGTAGAATGAATATTTTTTGTATCACATTAATTTAAATTTAATCCATTGTTATTTTCTATGGTCTTAAAATGTAACTTACAATTTATGAATTATTCAGCAATTTTAACATAGCATAAAAACAAAATTTTCAAAATTCAATCGAAAAACCTCACCTCCCAAGCCACATCAAATAAAAAGAAAAAATAATTTTTTTTTTAAAAAAAAAATCTAACAAAGAGACCCGTTATTTGACATGATAGGTCTAATAGATACCCACTAAACAGACCCCATATCTCAAATAACAGGTTTGTTTTCTATCTAAATTATTAATTTAATCACTTACATAACAGACCCGTTATCACTTACAACGGGTCTCTTTGTTCTCACAAACATACCTTCCTAATGAACGAGTTTCTTTATGAAACAGACCCCTGAGATAGAGACCCGTTGTGAGGCGGTCTCTCATGCATATTTTAACTTTAACGGGTCTGTTTGCCAATTTTTGTAGTAGTGCTTGAAGGCCTTGGGGATCAAGTTTGGTCCCCCCCTTTCCCTTGTGGTCTTTACCTAACCCCTCTTCTAAATGTGCAACTTGTTGATTAATTAGTTGTTCACTATTTATTTTGTTTTTCATTTAAAATTAAAAGGAGAAAATTGATTTTACCAACTCTCCCACATTGATAGGAGAGTAGGATTCTCACTTGAGTTTCCCTATAAATACCCAACTTGGGATTTTGGGAAACTCACTTGAGTAAGAGCTCAATTAGGCATCTCAACTTGAGAGAAAACCTATATGCTCATAAATTACTTGGGTAGTCTTTTTGGTCGGACTTGGCTAACCTCCAAGTATTGGACCGGTCGAGTCGAGTTGCGGGTGGAATTTTGTTGGAGGTCCTTGCCATTTGTGAGGCTCGGCTTTTCTCAAGTAAGAGCTCCGTGCGAGTGATCGAAGAACACTTCAAGGGTAAATTAGTCTTTTCTCTATTCTTGTTAATTATGCATTTTGTTATATTAATTGTGAGTTTGTTCTTGGGCTCGGGTTTTATTTCCGTGGTAAATCGGACTCATCGAAACCCAAAAAAAATTACAATAAACTTAGGGATGCAATGATAAATGAAGATACAACCAGTGGATGGAGTCGATAAAAGAATTATCTTGTTGATACAACCATGGGCTAGAGTCGAAAAAAAGAAATATCTTGCTAGGATCATTCACGGGAGCCCCAAAATACATGTACAGTGTGTTTGAGGCTATCAAATAAATTTCTTATAATAATTTTTACTAAGGAAGTTTTTTATTAATTAAAATAGCATGCAAGTGCTAATAAGTGATTTACATAAAATAAATTTAATAATTTATCCTTTTCAAATGCATTCATAAATATTTATTAATTGCTCTTTTTAGGTATAAAGATTTATAAGATAATGAAAAGCACAAAAAAAAAACAAAAACACAAATCAACATAAATATACAAAAATAATAGATAAAAATCCGTGCATCGCACGAGCTTACATCAAATATACTCCCTCCATTTTTTTTTAAATGCACCACTTTCCATTTTGGGGTGTTTTTTTTTTAAAAAAATGCATCATTTCTATATTTGGTAACTTTAAAGTATATTTTAATATTTCTCTCTATTCTATAATACCACACCCAAAATATTTTAGCATTTCTCTCTCTTTCACGGTCCCCACTTACATAGTTATATAAATCAATCTTTTTTCACACACTATCTATTTCATGACCCGCATTGTATTTTTATCAAAATAAACACTTGCCCCATTTGCACAATATAATATGAAAGCAAATAACTTTCCTAAAACTCCGTGTAAATGCAAGTGATGCATTTAAAAAAGGAAAAATTGCCCGCAATAATCTGACATTTAGGGCAACCGCTAAAATTATTATATTTAGATAATCCAACCTTTGATATCAATTCGCTCAAAATGGTCCCAACCGGTCATGTAACTTGTTATAACAAGTAACCTGACACATGTCGACCTATGATTGGTCAAAAAAAAAAAATAAAATAAAAATAAATTATTAAAAAAAGTTAATTTTTAATTATTTAAGAAAACCACCACACCAGCCAAAGAACCCCCTTCCCCAGCGCCCGACTCCCCTTCCCCGCGACTCCGGCCACCTAATTCCTCAACCCAACGCCGGTGTCGGCGCCGCTTGACCCCCCTCCAGAACCACTAATACCCTGGATCGGAAGACCCTAAAACCCAAGCTCCACTTGATTCGGGATACACCGATGAATTATAATCATCCCTAACCCTCGATTTTGGAAACCATGTCCCGATTCCGGTATCTTAAAGTCCCCTTGTCCTGATTCCGTCTTCTTGGCCGTTTCTCCGTTCCAAATCTGGCCTCCCTCCTCTTCCCCTGTACTGACTCCGGCCCCTTCCCCTTCTGCCGCTCTAATTTCGGCCTTCGTTAACTTCCCCCGCTCTAATTTTAGTTTCCCCCACCTCGATTTTGCCGCCCAGATCACCGATAGTATCGACGACGATGACACATCTTGCATCGTGAGCTTCGATCGACGGTGGGTGAAAGCATTTTAATGGATATTGGTGGCTGGGCTGGGGAATGGGTGGTTGTGGCTACCAGATTTTTTTTTATTTGTTAATTTCAATCTATTTTAATTTAATAATTTTAGACAAATTACATAGTGACTCATGTACTTTAAACTAAAAAAAAATATTTAAAAAGTAACCAGTTACTTGGGATCAACATGGGCAGATTGAGTATAAAGGTCGGATTATTTAAAAATAATCCAAATGTGGGATTAATTTTAGCGGACGCCCCAAAAATCGGATTATTTCTGTAAATTTTTCCCTTAAAAAAACGGAGGGAGTATACTAATATGAAAGATGCATATTAGAATTCTAATAATGGTTCATTTTCATATCGAAATATGATAATTGTCGGTGCGTGCATGTTCATCTAGATATTGATATATGCTTGTGTACATATTGATGAATATACACTTGGTGACTTAGTTATTGATACTCCACTTTTGAAACCTAAAATATGTTCATCTGATTTTAATACATGTTCATTCTCGTTTGGTTTCATGGTCAATTACACATATTGACAACAGTTCATTTCAATATATGTTCATTCTCAAATGGATATATAATCTATCACATGTTAATAGTTGTTCATATAAATTTTAAATTTTAACAAATGATCTATATTTAATTAGTATGAGTATATATGATACAACTAATTCAATAAATATGACATATATATAAGCAACGAAACACTTAAAACTATAAGTATGAAACTTTAAAAGTTTATTCCCATACGTATCATGTTCATCGATAATTTTCTTTACAGTCATTTTCAAACTAATATTGTTTTGGGTGTTTTTGTCTCTCGGGAGAGTTACAACTCGAAGATTGGTCCGGTGGCTCCTGTACCTGCAAAATAACGGAGACTCCGGGTGGTTGGAGCTCCACCTCTGACGATCAAGTTAGAACGTGCAGGACAAAGTAAAAAGTGCGGAAAGGTAAAAGTAAGATCTTCTCGGATCCCGAGATCGGGTGCTTTATCTAATGTAAGAGAATGTAGGGTATGCTGTAACAAATTGTAGATGTCCCCAAAATGGGGGGAATCTCCCTATCTATAGGGTCATTGGTAAATGTGCCCCTAATTAGGTCACTCTAACCTAATTTAGATGGGCTACAGCACTGAACTATGGCTTTCATGATATTTTGGCCCCGAAGTCGTCTTTTTTCCCAAATTCTAGGAATGACACGTGTCAAATGGAGATTGGTCCAATTTGGACTAATCTAGATCTGACACGTGTAACCACCTGGTTGGCCCACGTGGCTTGGGTAAAAATTACACAAACCAATTACCCTTCATAGATGTGACATGGCACGCCACGTGGCATCTATGACACGTGTCACTCAACCACCATTTTTTTTATTATGAAATTTTAACTATTCACATTCCAGAGAATTTAAAAAAATGTCCCTGCATTTACCCCTCTATAAATATAGGTCTTACCCCCCCTCTCTTATTGGACGTTTCCAAAAACTTGTAGAGAGAGAAAATCAAAGAATTCTAGAGAGAGAAGCTCTGACCACCGTCTGTGTACTGTGTTAAAACACAAACTTCTTTTCTTCACCGCCAGCCCCAGCTGGTTTAGCAATCACTTGTGCTACATCCAAGCAAGATTACCTTCAACCCGCCTGCTACAACTGTTCAACGCCTGATCCCTTTTAGAGTCAGATTCAAAGGTACCGTCACTACCCCTTTCAGCTCATTCTTAATTTTTCCATTTGTATACTTTCGTTCAAATAAATGGACTCATCACTAACACACACGACACAGCCTAGGACAGTAGGTAGCCGGTATCCTAGTAAGGCTGAGTCTACGACTGGGGGTGCTGGGTCTGGGTGCATGGAGCTAATTTTTACAATTCCCCCAACCGACCGTCTATGTGTCTATGACAGACACAATGGATAAAACCAAGCAAAAACCCATCAGATGGCAAAGAAGAGATGATACATTGGAAGTGTCATCTAATGAGGTGACCCTGGTTGAGGGGGAAGAGATGCAAGCCGATTCAGGGGAATACTCCCCGCCTGGGATCCCTAGGACCCTAAGAGGATTTTTTACGTTGATGAGGATAGAGACGTTGAGGAAGCTGCCTCCAATGTTGGATCTGAGGTTGGCTCCGAAAATGGAGACGGGGAAGAAGACCTGTCTGCCTTAGAGTTAGACGACAAATTGGTTTCACAAAGAAGAAACGGGGAAAACCATGCCTCAGGGTCCTTCTCTGAGAATAGTAGTGATTATGATGATGATCTTCCTCTAATTGAGGATAGTGAGGAAAAAGAGCGAATAAACTAGAAGGAGAAAAATAACCTGGCTGAGATCCATATATCAGCCAAAGACACAGCTGCAATGGAGAAGGGCTTAAATAATTTTAAGCTAAAGTATCCTTTAGGAGTTGGGATTGACATCCGGATGCTGCCTGGGTTAGGCAATATTACTTAGGAAGACGAACAAAAGAATGCCAACTAGTAGTTTTGTTGCTATGAGGCGGCGTTCCTAGCCGGTCTCCGCTTCCCTCTTCACGATGCAATTAAGGCCATCCTCCGGGGGTATGGTCTGGGTGTGTGGCAGTTGACTCCAAATTCTTGGGTCAACATTTTAGGGTACATAGCCACCTACGAATGGCAAGGGCTCTACCTTGTCTGGGAGAATTTTGCACACATGCATTACCGTAGTTGAAGCCCAGGCGGATGAAGAGCGTGGTAAACTATTACCACATATCCTAAGTACCAAATGATCTTAGACAAGGTGTCTAAGTGGGAAAACTAGAAGGCGCGCTTCTATCTAGTGTCTTGACGTTCAACGGCCCTAATAGTTATGTTTAGTGTGATAGTACCCACGGCTTGACAGCGTGTATTATCATAAGCGTGAATCCCTTGAGTAGAGGGAGTCAGTTCTTCATTCTTTATGCCCAACTTCTTTGCAGTGCGGAGTGGGCATACATTGATTACAGAGACATTATCAACCAGGCTCATAGGAACATTCATTTGCCTACACACCACAGTGAGGTGTAAGGCCTTATTATGTTGATCCCCTTTCGGGGGTAGATCCTTGTCATAAAATAAAATAAGATTGCTAGTACTTGGCAATTCAGTAGTGAGAAAGTTGACCAGTCCTTGAGGAGTCATATCATCATCAACTCCTATTTTCACCAGAGCATTCATCACAGCCTTTCAATGCTCGTGAGAGGTGGCCAAAAGCTTCCATACATTCATCTCCACCTTGGTCTTTTGTAATTGTTTGACCACATCGTTGTTCACAAGGTCGATGGGATCAACTATCGGATGTGATTGCGGTGGAGGTGGAGGTGGAATAGGTTGTTGCAACCGTCCACTTCTGGTGAGAACCTTAACCTCAAGGTCTCCCCAAACATCTTCACTTGTGCCAAGAGATGAACATGCTATATCCTTGAGATAGACGTCTTCATCATCACTATCCCAAATTCCATTCACTTCTTCATAACTCGAGACAAATACAACTTCCAGCAGAGGTTCATTCACAGGTTGAATGAGTATTAACGGATCAAAGGAGACTTCATCACCCATGATAGCCAAAGCATCGGAAAGAGGACCTGTTTGATTGTTAGGCTTCTTGCCCCCTGGAGGGACAGGAAGTTGATTAGCATCAATTAGGTCTTGGATTGCATCCTTCAACCTCCAACACTTCTCAGTATTATGACCCTTGCCTTGATGAAACTTGCAATAAGCATTGGGGTCATAGCTAGCGGTCCTATTCTTTGGTCGAGGTTTTGGAAATGGTCTAATTGGCATAATCAGTCCTTGACCATGCAAACGGTCAAAAGCAGCATCATAAGTCATTCCCAAAGGCGTGTAAACCCTCCTTTGCCTTTGGAATCTTTGAGGAGGAGCATTAAGGGCCAGCACATCATTGATATTGATATTGTTGGTAGCATTATTGGGCTTGGAAGACAAAGAAGAAGGAGTGTCGTTCTTCTTGTTTTTCCAAGTGCTGTTATTATTGTTGCTACCAGCAGTCTTCTTTAGTTCATCCTCGATATTGATCCCAATATCGTATACAGCTTCAAAGGTACTCAGAGGTAGAAACTTCAAGTGTTGCTTGTACTTAAAGTCAGATTGGCAGTGAACAAGCGAACCATCTCTTTTTCCTTGGGGGGATCCACCAAGAGCGCGACTGTTTCCCTCCACCTGCTTAAGTAAGTGGTGAAGCCTTCATTCTCTTTCTGTTTGAGAATGGAGAGTTCACGTTCAGAAGTCTTGGCCTGAATGTTACACTTGTAACGATTCATAAAGCTTTCAGCAACATCCTCTTAAGTCGCGACATGTTTGGATTCCAAAGAGTAGAACCACTGTTGACAGGCATGCTCCAAGGAAAGAGGGAACACTGTAGGGAAGAGTGTCACATCTACTCCCTTAAGAGCCATGGTTGCAGTAAAAGCCTTCAAATGGAAAAGCGGATTATCAGTAGGCTTGAACTTGGGAATGTCAGCAGTGGAAAACTTCTTAGGAAGCTTGTCCCTTATGGACGAAGAGGTGACAGGTTGTTCCACATAAGTGAATTCTTCAGAAATCTTACTCATCTGTTCCTTAATCTTATCCATTGCAGCGGCAGTGACATTGTTTTGATTGTCTTGCTCTACCGTGTTGACTCTAGTGGTTAGTGTTTGCATCATGTTAGACAACATTTCAATTGTCTTGTTGATGTTCTCGATATCTTCCTTAGTAGCCATTGGTTGAAAGTAGACTGGAGATGGATCTTGTGGAGATGATTGTGGTGGTTTCCTTGTACGCCTCTTTGGTATAAGAGGTTGTTGAGGTATTGACTCGAATCGTAACAATCTACCCCTGCTTCTTGACCAAGTGCTATGACACTTAAACAAACACACCTTTAATGACCAAACTTAACCTTAACCCATCCGAAAAAAAAAATTGAATTTTAAAAATCTATAACTTTGAATTTTTTTTTTTTGTTTTTAAAAAAATATGTGAGGATACTATCCGACTTACTCCGAGAAAAAAAAACGACAAAAGACTACCCTAAAAATACGGTCAAAAAATGGTGCACGACTAACGAAAAAAGTGTGTGAACACGACATGTGAGTGATTAAGTGAGGTTATGAACGCGTGTTATGACCGTACACCAAACTGGACACATACGTACGCACAAAAATCGAAAAAAGACTAACGGGACACTTTTCCTGGGCACCATGTCACGGTGATGACTATCGTGACACGGTGTAGTCTACCGTCAGACGGTAGAAAGAGCCGTGTCACGGCATTGTTCACCGTGGCGAGGCAGGACTTGACGTGAAACGGTGCGCGGTTCCAGGTCTTTTTTGCGATTTTTCCAGATTTTAGTCGATTTTAGGTCCGTACTAATTACTATGTGGAAATAAAAACCCTTGGTCATGAATTAAATAAAAAAGAGTAAACACATGAAGGTTAGCACCAAACACACCATGTAGCATTTAGTCACGATGATGTAAAAAAAGTTCACAATCTAGAGTCAAGATCTATATTCAACTATTGGTCAAG
The DNA here is from genome assembly GCA_024500155.1 of Chenopodium formosanum. Lineage (NCBI taxonomy): Eukaryota > Viridiplantae > Streptophyta > Magnoliopsida > Caryophyllales > Amaranthaceae > Chenopodium > Chenopodium formosanum. The sequence continues at coordinate 26,034,748 of CM044880.1, forward strand.
CTTTGGGTGTCGAAAGGGTACCATGGTTAAGAGTTTGGACGCGTTAGCAAGGCAGCCTCCCTTGAGGGTGTATGCCAACAGGCGGCTCCGCGAGTTCGTGATGAAATTGAACTCGACTCCATGGTTTGGGTGGATTTAATAACTCGGATGAACCCTTATTGCCATGAGCGTTTTTGGGTTGATAGAGCTTAAATCCCCCAGGGCTAAGACGCATGTAGAACACACACGTTTTATCAGAAAAACCGAAGGAAATTGACTGTGAAAAGAGAAAATAAGCCACCTGACTGATTTTAGGACTGCCGTGACACGGTAGATATTCCCGTGCCACGGTACTGCACACCGTCAGACGGTGCACTGTACCGTGACACGGCAGATTTTGCCGTGGCACGACAGTTAGAAAATCTGACTGGTGCCCTGTTTTCCTTCGTACGTAATCAAGTTATTCAATTTTTCTACGGGACAAACCTAAATGCGACGTTAAAACATCTATGCATATGCAAAAATGCCAAATTAATCACAGGAATATTTTTCAAGAATCTTTCAAGTCTCATCCACTCATCTTAATTAAATACCGATCACTCAAATCGATAAATAACCAAGAATCCTCCCCAGTGGAGTCGCCAAATTGTAGGCGTCGTTTGAAGTGCGCCTACGTTATAGCATGTGGTGAATATGCTTGGCACTCATAGGAAGTGGGAATTGACATATACGATTAGGGACAACGATTAGGGACAAATAAAGTAGGGAGCCACCAACAAGTTTTTAAGGAACTTGTAAACCGTTCACGGATCAGATCGAGGGATTAAGATAGTGTCGTTGGTCTACTAACCCTAATCAAATTAGAAATTTATAAAACCTAAACTACCCTAATACGAGTATAGGGGTAAGTAAAGGGTCGAACCCAAAAGGACTAAGTGTATCAATCTATGCTAATTAGACTAATAGGAAAGCTTGTGAGGTGAAGAGAGGTTCAACTAAACACTACTAAGAGCAAATAACTAAAACTAGGGAAAGTGGAATCCAATTACATTAATACATTCAATAACATCATACAATTAGATGAAAATGACCTTGATTAGGAACAATCAACACATATAACTCACTCTCGCACAATTAAGCATGTTAATTATCCTACTAAACTAATTCACTCTCATGCAACTAGCCTAGCAAAGGTATGGATGAATTTAGGGCTCTCAACCAACTCACTCTCGCACAATCGATTGAAAGCACAATTAAAAGCATAGAATCAATTAGCTAGAAAGATTCTAATACATAAAAGCATCATCCATACACAATAATCAAGAAACAATTCCATACCAATTACAATGAATCATTCAATTTATTAACATGACCTTCATCCATTTCCCTAGAACAAAACCTAAGCTAACATAATGAACAAAAATATGGAAAACACGGCAAAATAATAAAAGCAAGAATCAAATAACTAAACTAATTAAACTACTCAAATCAACAAATAAATAAGCATAAATAATAATAAATGAAAGCAATAAAGGTGAGAGAAAGTTAGGAAAACTCATTGAATTTATGAGAGGAAAAATCCACAAATTTGGTTCTTCAAAATCCCAAAAACTCCATGAAAAATCCAAGCTTTCTCTCTCTAAACTACTCCTAAACTAGAGAGAGAAAATCCTAATCTAACCCTAAGAGAGAGAAAATAAAAGAACTAAAACTACTCTAATCTAATCTAGGGTAGAATTAAAAATGTTGATTGAAAGTTGAAAGTTGAAAGTTATGAGAAAATAACCCAAAAGGGGTATTTATAATACAAGGCTAAATAAAATAAAGTAAAAGAGAAAACTAAAAAGAAATAAAAAAACTAAACTAAAATAATTAAAATAACTAAACTTAAAAAACCAAAAAAAAACAAAACTAAAAATAAAATAAAATAAAAGGAAAATGAAAAGGAAAAAGAAAAAGAAAACAAACCCCAAAACCCCACTATTCCCGTACAAACCCACGAAACCCCCCCACCAAACTACCTTCATCTTCCCCCTTTCTCTTAGTAGCTGCTCCCATTCACTATCACGCATCATCATCACCGTTCATCAACATTGTCATCATCTAGCATCACCAAATCGCAGCCTTTGGATTAATTGAAGGAATCGTGGCCGTCCGATATTCATAAAAATCACGTGAAAAGCTCGTGATTGACCCACAATTGCGCGCCCGCACAGAGGTTGCACAGCAAGTCACGCAAAGCTTCTGCCTCAACTTGATTTTGGACTCAATTTCGTGCGCTTTCTGACAGGGCTATGCGCCCGCGGTGGTCTGGGTTGCTGCAATTTTGAATTCGGGCCAATTGATTGCGGTTTGGTGATGTGGGGATGAGTTGGGACAAATCGTGGCTGCTGTAATTGGGGTTGTTGGTGAGTGTTTGACGGTGGCTGGGACTCGAATTGGGAGTTGGCGGCGGTGATTGCTGGTGGTTGCTGTTATTGTTGTGGCTTGTGGTGTGAGAATTGTGTGGTGGTTGATTGTGAGCTGAGGGAGCAGGGGAGGTGATGTTGGTGTTGTTGTTGTTGTGTTCGCTGCTGTTGCTGTTGCTGTTGGTGGTGGTTATTGTTGATGTTGGTTGCGGTGGATGCGGGCTGCGAGTGCTGGTGGTTTTTTCGTGGGTTTGGTTGGAGTTGTGGGTGTGTTGCGTGGGTGATGATTAAGGGCAGCAGTGGTGGAGCTGGTGGTTGTTGTTGTTGTGGCTGGTGATGTTGCGGTTAGTTTCGATTTAGATGGCTGATGGTTAGGTGTGAGGTTGTTGTTGTTGGTGTTGTGAGGTGGTGTTGAGAAGGCAGGGAGCAGGGGAATAATGTTGTGTGTGTTGTTTGGGGTGGTGTAGGATAGGAGATGGGTGTGGTGTAGGTTAGAGTGGCAGCAACATGAGGTTAGGGGCAGCAGCTTGTAAGAATGTTGTTTGGCTCAATTTGAGATTCCGAACTTGATCCAAACTTGAAACTTGATTATCGACCCGAACACACCTACAACCAAAAACAAACACGAGGGAGAATCGGGACAAAGACTAAAATAATAAAATAAAACGAAGTAAAATAAAATAAAATACGAAACTAAAATAAACAAGAAAACGAGATAAAAAGAGAAAATATTAAAAATAAAAACTAACAACTTAAACTACAAACATTAAAAGTAAGAAAAATAAAATAAAACACGAAAATAAACTAAAAACTATTGAAAATTACAAAAATACTCAAAATAAAGATAAAAGACGAGAATAAGTAAATAAAAGAAATAAAGGATAAAAAGGGTGAAATTATTAGAAAATAAGCCGGTATACGACTCAATAAACACCCTAAAATTGACATAAAAGTCACTTATCAGGATCATAAAAGGCAACCACAAATAAAGGGACAATGAAGGCAACAACAATTGGCCCGTGAAGGTTACACCCCATTCATAATCCACGAGATTACTAACTCCATATGGATCGGAACCACGAAAGGAGGATCGGGGATGATGGTACGAAGTGAGTCATGGAGTCACATTCACCCGTATTGGCCTCTACTCGATTCTTATAGTGAAAAACATTCCTGCAATCTCAAAGGCATACAAACAAAATATTCAATTCGCTCCAAACTATTATTAAGCTAAATTGGTTGAATGTTAATGCAACATATAATTATATTAATTTTGTGATCACTTGATTAAACAACTAGATTAAAAAAGAACCTAAACCGGTTGTCCAAAGTATCTTATTAGGCGTGATTTTCAATTACATATTACCTTTAAACATGCAAAATGGAAATCATAAAAAAATAATAGAATAAACATTAATATTGGAAGCAATTTAACAATAAATCCAACAATATAAAATCGTTAGAAAAATAATAGAAATAAAAGGAACATAATTCTTACTTTTATTATGTTTGTTTGCAACTACAAAATAATAAACGAGTTAGTAACTTCAAGGAAATAATAATTAAATTAAATTAAATAGAATTGATTTGGCGCCAAACCCTCAAACAGTTCTACCTTTCACGCCTTGGCTTAAGGACAGAACCACGAGTAAAGTATGGACTCCTGAGAGTGCTTGGAGAAGGAATTTTGAAAGAATAAGGGTAGGCTAGTGTTTAGGCTAGAGTATAGAAGAGAGAAAAAATAGAGAATTAATTGATGCCCCGTACATCAGAAATGAGGGGGTATGTATAGAAAAAAATGTGCTGAGGGAGCACACAGAACCCTAAAATGATAAAAACCCTAAAAAAGTATCCCGCGACACGACAAAGTGTACCGTGACACGGGAAATCCCACCGTTAGACGGGAAACATTCCCGTGACACGGTGCACATTCTGTATGACGCGGGAAATATTTAGTGAACGGGGGAGAAAATGCGTTAAGGGTTTACGCGGAAAGGATACGGAAATTCCCGTGTCATGGGAAATCCCACCGTCAGACGGGAAAGTTTCCAATGACACGGTAAACTATTGCCGTGACTCGGGAATTTTCAGTCCGCTTTTGCGTCTAAATTCATTTTAACCCTAATTTCGTTCAACATTTTAAGTGCCGATTGATAATTTCGAAACATTTTCTGATTTTATTATTATTTGGGCTAAAATAAATAAAAAATTTGGGCCAAAATAAATAATAAAATAGTAAAATAAAAAGGTTTGGGGTAAAATTAAATAATAAGTTTTGGCTAAAATTAAAACTATGCTTTGACCAAACATCAAGAACCATTTAGGATATGTGGTAAGGGTGAAAACAAAATAAAATAAACTAAAACTAAAATTAAAACTACGAATTATCATCTAAAAGTATGAAAAACTCATAAAAACTAATCGAGAACCAAAAAGAGTTATAAAAACGAAAAATAAAAGAAAACTAAGAAAAATATATGAAAATTATGAAAGAAAATATAGAAAATGAACATAAATTTTATTCTTTTAAATGCCATAATTACGCTCATCAAGTCTCCAGCTCAGCCGTAAAGTGCATGATATTTTCTGCCTGTTTCATTTAAAACATTATAGACTCAAGTTCATTTATTGTATTTGAATAGAGAGCAACATATGCAGAGTCATGCGCCGCTTGATTCGCCTTTACCTAAGTATGCTTGCGCTGGCATGGTATCTTCAAGCTTTGTTTTTGTTTATGATTATAAACAAAGCTTGATTAATTGCATTGTTTATCAAGCTTTGTTTATCAATCATAAATCCCTAGAGGTATTTCTATAGGTGTGATATAGTCTAAAGGATAAATCAAGAACATCATCGAGTGAAAACCCCCAAAGATCTTCGTCTTCTTCGTCATGTTTGACATGGATGATAGGAGTGTCGATAACTTGAATGCGCATGGGAGAAGCATCAATGGTAATTAGAACCCCTCAAACTATGGCTTTCAAAATTATCTGACAGCTCCTCCCGATAGAATTTCAATTACGCGGCAAGGACCCCTAACCTCTTTTAGTACAAAGTCACCTTCTTTATTATTCGGGGTCGTACCCTTTTGTTTAAATATCACACCTATAGGAAAGTCAGGTATTGCTTAGGGAATTTACTATACATAAAAATTTTATTCCCTAAGCGTAAATCCAAATGGAAAGCTCTAAGGCAGCTCTTTGTTTATGATTCACACCTTCAAGTCGATTATCCGACCATATTAGGTGTTTATAATATCGACAAAATTGATTTTGACACTTCCTAGGGGAAAAATAGTAATTTTGATACCCTTCAACCGTCAGTTAGATTTTTCTGCGTAATTTTACTAAAAAATTAACTGTCCAATTTGCGCGGAAAATCGTGCAATTTTGGTCAAAATGCCAGGAATATTCGCTACCAGCTTCGAAAAGTGTGCAGGACAAAAGCCTGAACTCCGTGCCACGTGGATAAATCCCGCGACACGGTGCTGGGTTGCCGTCAGACGGGATGAACTCCTGTGTCGCGGGAATTTTTTGGGCACAAAAAATCACACGCGCCCTATTCCAAGCGCCTGAGCACCGTTACTCAGTAACGGGAAACATGGAACGGTAACGGGGTCGTGCAACGGTCATTTTTGGCTTTAAATATCAGACATTGCTCCCATTTTTGTTCACTCACCATTTCTCTTTCTGCTTCTGCTCTCACTTCTCCTCTCAATTTTTCATTTCAATTTGCTCAGGTTCCCATGCCACGACGACGACGTACCGGCGCTCGGCTGCTTTTCCCATCAATCAGAGTCCTTCCCGTGACACGGCGGTTCTGCGGGTTTCTTTTTTTTTTTATTTTGCTTTTGCTGAAATTTCGCTGCTGCTCATTGCTGTGCTGCTGTTCAGAGCTCGTTGCTGTTGATCGGAGCTCTGTCGACTTCAGGAATCACCGTGACACGGTATCTCATCACCGTGTCGTGGCGGCTGCTCTGGTGTCTTCACGTTTTTGCGAATTTTGGAGCTCAAATTTTCATCAATTTGGCTCTAAATTTTTGCTACTTTCTTCATTTTTGGTTCTCCACAAGGATCTATGTAAGTTTCCTTTTATTTTTGTCTCTAATTTGCTTCAAATAATTTCATGCAAAAACCCTTAAAAATCAATTTGGGGATTTTTTATTTTGAGGTTTCTGTTGAAATTCTTGCCATGAATTTACTTGTAAATGTATGTATGTGTGTTTGTGAGAGATTTGAGACAAAAATTGGATGATTTGGTGAAGAATTGAGCAAATCACCATTTTTGGTACTACTTGTGGTAAATGGTGTTCTTTGTTGTTCATGTTGTTCTTTTGCACTTGAAATGATGACATATTGGTTGTAGATCTTGTAAAATATGCCATGATGCGTTGATCTATTGTTTTTGTGCAATTTTGAGACATGTTTTGTGTTGTGTATGTACTACATTGTCATGGAGAACATAATATCATGCAATTAGGAGAACGTAGTATTAGTTTGTCATGGAGAAACTAACACTAGGTGAAATAATTCCATTATTTTGCTAATTTTTAGCCTTGAGGTAAAAATTTAGCGCATAATGCAATAAATAACTAAATAACTTAGGAAATGATGCTAAGCATTTAGATTTTTTTATTAAAATGCAACTCGATATAAATAACTAAATGTCTTAGGAAATGATGCTAAGCATTTAGATTTTTATTTTTATAATAGAATGCCTAGACGGCGGGATCGTGATCTTTCCACTCATGGCCGGCGTGAGCTTTTCGGGAGGACACTCCCACGATTCCCGAGGGTATGGATGACGAGGTCTTAGAGTCTAAGCCTCAGGCCTCTACGAGTAGAGGTAGGTGGGCTCCATCTCCGTGGACATCAGACCAGTTGGTTTTCTGTCGTGAGAACCACGTTTCTCATCATCCACTTGCCGGCATAGTTGACGGCACGCTTCGCCATCACGGTTATGAAGCCGGAGATTTGATTCCTGGACTTCATCGGATTATCACGAGGGATCCTGCTACGAACGCCTTATGGGAATCAGGTGGTTTAGTGGACTTTTATTCGGCGAACGTAGGGTTTCGCAACCCCCAGGGTTGTGGTGCGACAGTCGTTCGTGCGTTGTTGGAGTATTTTTGGGATACTACCAACACCTTTCACTTTGCTTGGGGGGAGATGATAGTGACCCCAATGGACTTTAGCATGATTAGCAGTCTACGATTCACTGACCGGGCCGTAGCACAGATGTTTGATCTTTCTTGGGGAGCGGTTGAGGTAGCTGATTTGTTAGGTCCGATCGTTCAGCATACCAGGACCCAACCAGTGTCTCGAGGTGGTCCTAGGAGCGAGCGATCAGAGTTGGCTTCAATTCTAGCCCGTGTTTTTGACATGGAGGAGATATCACCTGAGCAGCGAGTGCAGATCTTCATTTTGATTCTCATTTCCATGACTCTTTCTCCTGATAGGAGTTCGCGTGCACTCCTTTGCTACCTTCCTTCTTTAGCCAGGATTAGTGAGATAGGGTCCTTTAGTTGGGCCAGCCTCTGATATGCCGACCTTCTCGTGTCGTTACGTCATGGCTGTAGGCAACTGAATGACGAGTCCCCTGTCACTGTCTAAAGTTTATGGAGAGTTGTAGAGGTGACGATCCCTTCCTCTTCTTGTTTTATTTTAATTTGTTCGACTCATGTGCTCAAAGATTACTTTTCATTGCAGCTATGGTTCTACGAGTACTTCCCAGGATTGGCTCCTCGACGGCGTCGTGGAGCGGTTCCTGACTTCCCTGTCGGGGCTAGCTGGCGTGACCGAGGAGAGTCACGGGTGGAGTTTGTCTCTGCGCTGCGCGGGCTGCTACGCCGAGGCATTTCTTTTGTTGGCGTAAGAATTACTTTTGTCGCCTGTTATTTTCTCTCTTGACGTTATTTCAGGTGCTTCATAGCAACTTTTTATGGTTTTCAGGTTGCTATTGATGTCCAATATCGTCCTTGGGCTGGGATGACTAATCTTCCCGAGGCCTTGCTGCTTTCAGCGTACCGCACTGTTTTGGTTGGTACCAGACGCTTTTTCTGGTATCCGGGGGAGCGTGTCGTTTGTCAGCACAGTGGTGATCGCTTTGTGGTGCCCTTATCTCCACCGGAGTCGATGCTGGACTCGCGCTTGCTTAGGGAGTTGATAAACAGGGGAGAGCGCTACACTTTTCCTTGGCAGGAACTTATGCGCATGGAGGGTGATTATGCGCAGGACTTGCTTCCCTCTCTGGCTCCTCCACCCCACCTTCCTGAGGTATAATTTCTTTTGAGGAGTTTTGTCGCTAGTCTCTGTTTAAATAGTAGAATTACTTGATTATTCGATCATATTTTCAGACAATTGTTCGCCGTGTGGGGAGGATTGAGATTCCGCCTCAATTTGTCCGCTACCCAGGGCCGATTGGTATTACCGAGAACCATATTGCTAACGCACCAGAGGGTTTCAGACAGGCGCAGGAGTCTCTGCCTGAGGTTTTTGAGCCGGTAAGTTTTTGATGCATTATTCATCCCTTTTAACACCGCTTGTTACTGATTTTTATCTGTTTTGTTCTCAGCCTACCCGCCCGGAGATTATGGGATTCATGAAGCTGGTTGACGCTCTGAAGTACTGCATCATCAAGCTTCGGCGTGGTGCGAGTTGTCGGAGCAGTTCTGGCAATGTTCTTGAGGTATGTTTACTTTTTCCCATTTCTACCATTTGTTTTATTTTGCATTGTTGACATCTTTTGATTTTGTATCTTTCAGGAGCAACGGAGGTCCCGCTCGCGCTCGAGGCATAGAGGCTCGGACGAGGGAGAGCCTAGTCGTGGTAGACGATCTCCTGAGGTTCATCGGAATTCTCAGTCTCAGCGGGACCCTCGGATTTCTAAGCCGTTTCAGGAGGCTCAGTGGTAGCTGCCTTAGTCTTCCCAGCGCCTTCAGGGTCAGGGTCACTGGCAGCGACAGTCGTTTTCACAGCATGAGTTTAGGCCAGTTTTTACTCCCGTGGATCCTGGCTTATTTTCAGCTCCATCGTCTGGGGTTCCTCCACCGGTGTCGGGCTTGTTTTCAATTCCAGTGTATGGGACGATGCCTCCACCGACGATTCCTGTTTCTTTGAGTCAGTCTACACCGTTTTCTAGTTGGACGGGTCCTGCTTTGAGTTTGACTGCTACTGGAGTTACAGGGACTAGTAGGGATACTACTCCTCGTACTCGGATGATGGCGGGACTCTTTGGCTAACCGTTATCATATTCACAAGCTTGAGATGACACTGATCCTAACTCTTCTAGTTCTGCAGATTTTTGACCGACGGTCTTTTACATACTGTGATGACACTTGACGCTGTTTATTTATTATGACTCATTTTATACATTACTCACAGTTTATGTATTTATTGGTGTGTGTTAGTGTGTGCTTGAGACTCATTGTGTGTGATTGTGTAGTTATTAATGATGCGGCAAAAAGACGTAAGTGGAGTGAGTGGAGGGTACCGACCTTCCCCAAAAGAAATAAAAAGAAAAGAAAAATCTGAATAATTTTTACAACTACTCCAAAATAAATATGTTTGGAAATGGGACGAAGTTTATAACTTCCCCAAAGAAAAATAAAATAATAATAGAAATAAAATAATAAATAATAACGATGAATAAAATAATAAAATAAATGAAAAAATAAATAAAAATATTAATAAATAAAAAAAGGTTGAGAATTTAATTAGGAATGAAACTCTCGAGAAGCAGAAAAAATAAACGGTGAAGATAAAACAATAAAAAAAATCCAGATAGATACAGGAAAAGGATAAAAAAGAAAACGCGTGGGCACCGCGACACGGCACCGTACACCGTGTCACGGCAAAATCTGCTATGTTGCGGTACAAATTCCAGTGATACGGTGGAAATTCCCGTGTCACAGTGTGCGTATTCTACAACAGTGTAGTTTACGCGTATGGAAAGATAATTTCGGAGTAATTCCGAGCGTTTTTGCTATAAAATAAGACCAGTATATTCGTGATATGCAGAATTACAAAACACAAAATAATTAGAATTTCATATTTCAATATTTTGATAATACATTGCGCGACTGGTCTTATTCTTTGACCAATGCTGACAAAAGAGAGTTGGAATTGTTTTATGTCAGGGGTTTACTAGCCCTGAGGCATGTAGCGATTGAACATGATTTTCTTAGGGCATCATTAGACTTTTGGAGTCCATAAACACATTGTTTTAAATTTGATTACGATGAAATCTGTCCCCTGCCGGAGGAATTCGGTGCCATCTTTGGATTTCCTGCCATAAATCTTATTGCCATGCCTACCCTACGTGAGTATTATTACCAAGAATTTGAACACCATCTGAATCTAACAGATCCATATTTAAATAGAATTGTGTGTGGTAATGAGGTAGACTTAGAAAAACTTGCAAATTTATATTTCAATCGCCCTATCTCTGAATCTTATCATGTATACCGTAGAAGGGCATATATTTTTTGCATGTTTAGCAAGCTTTTATTTGCAAACGGTAGGGTAGGACACGCTTGTCTAGCATCTGTGCTAGAACATGTAGAATATGGGAGGTCTCCTATGCATACGTGCCTTGGAGAAACATTTCGTGGCCTTGACGAAGCAAAAGCTGACCGGAAAGCCATCAGGAAGGGCTCTCTAGTACTGCCGCAGGTAAAAACGCGCTCCGAGTAGCCCCCGTGACACAAAACGAACACCGTGTCACGGTGAACTCTGCCGTGTCACGGTGGAATCTGCAATTTTTTAAATTTTTTTTATTTTGTAGATTTGGTTGATGGAGCATTTAGAACTATTTGAAGCCCCCGACGATATTGAAAAATATGGCCCTAACGATCTAGTCCGCAGGAAGAGGAATTACTCTGTGAACATGTCGTATGAAGACTGGAAGAATTTCTTTGCAAAGAGAGAATTTTCCATTCGTTGGGTGGTTCCTTTGTGGAGGCTCACTAGGATGGTTGGTACGAATGATACTCCGTATTGTCGTGTTCCTAGTATCTCAAGACTGACTTTTTATTGTCCTTCTCGACTGATGCGACAGTATGGACTTGAACAAGTAGTTCCACGCTATAACGATAGTCCTCGTGAAGTATTGTTGCATGAAAGTAACTTTCACAAATACGAGACTTATTGGATTAGAAGACCTTTGTGGACCGTTTCTGTAAGTAACCAAGCTCCTCCTCCCTTATCTAGTGCATACAAGGCATGGTTGAATCCTAGAAGTAGGAGGGAACGAGTTGGATCACGCAAATCCGATGTGAAGAGCCGTCTTGGAAATAAGAAAGCGCCTCCTAAGGATCTTCTAGGTCCAAGAACACAAGGGATTGAGTTTAAGACTCCTATAATGTCGAAAAGGAAGAATTATGTGAAAGGGAAGGGTAAGGAGAAGTTGGTTTCTAGAGAGAAACAACCAAAGAATTTTAAGAAAGGTGAAAGGGGTGAAAGTTTGACTAGGGGTGTGACGGTTCGGGCTACAAAAGACACATTAATGGTGAAGGTCGATCTAGTTGAAAAAGAGAAGGAGGTTCCTAAAGTGAAGAGAGATTAGATCAGTACTTCTTTGCTTTTATGATTTATAATTTTTTAAAATAAGGCGCATGATGTCAATAATTGTAGTCACATTTATTTCAATAATAATAGCATATTTATTTTCGCCTTAAATAAAAAAATTACAATGACTTTTATTTTTTTTTATTTTTTTTTTAATATCCGAGTCAAGGGGTCGAACACAATGGAAGAATGAAAATAAAAAACATCGAACAAATAACTGAATTCACAAAGACTGCGTCACTAAAAAAAAAATCGGAAAATCTGAAATTCCACCGAGCCACGGTGAAAAATTCCGTGACACATTGGAAATTCCCGCGTCAATGCATTTTTTTTTCAGGTCCACTGCGCCACGGTGGAAATTTGCCGTGACACGATACAGTTTCCCGTGGCGCGGCAAATCCCTTTTTTTGTTTTTCTGTCTTGTTGTGAGGCAATGCTGAACAGGCGCGTGTACTTGATCGATGGAGGAAGAATTTTTTTATAAAGTGGTCGGGTCCCCTTGAGGGGTTGCCTACGTATCCTTAAAAAGGAATCAGGCCAAACACAGCTCTATTAGGTCATGAACCCATGCAACTAGGCATAGAATTTCTTGAGTTGATCCAAGTTGGTTAAATTGTGGAAACCGTTACCGTCCATGTCTACCAATTGTGCCGCTCCGCCAGACAAGATGGCTTTAACAATGTACGGACCTGACCAATTTGGTCTGAATTTTCCTCTTGGATCCAACACATTTTTGCGGAGTGCCTTAAGCACCAGGTCACCTTCTTTGATGTTCCTAGTCTTGACTTTTTTATTGAAATGTCGCGCCATACGCTGTTGATAGGTTTGGACATGATGCAAATCTGCCAAGCGTTTTTCATCAAGTAAGGCTAGTTCATCATATCTTGCTCTAATCCAGTCGACTTCTTCTAGTTGGCTTTCCAACGCGATTCGGAGAGAAGGGATTTCGAGTTCTATAGATTGTACAGCATCAACTCCATAGACCAAAGAGAAAGAGGTATCCCCCGTTGATGTAGGAACAGAGGTTCGATAGCCCCAAAGGGCGAAATGTAGCTTACTTGGCCAATCTTTGTAATTTTTGGTCATCTTTTCGATGATAGTTTTCACATTTTTGTTGGCTGATTCGACCGCACCATTTGTTTGTGGTCTGTAAGGTGATGATCTGTGATGCTTGATATGATATTTCTGTAATAATTCCGCGCAATCGGCTTGGAAATGTGTTCCATTATCACTGATCATCTCATGAGGTACCCCATAGCGGCATATGATATTTTTCTCAATGAATTGAGCTACGTGTTTAGCCGTTAGCTTAGCATATGAGGCAGCTTCGACCCATTTGGTGAAATAGTCGATTGCTACGAGGATGAATTCATGCCCCCCTTGTCCTGGTGGCATTATCTTTCCAATGATGTCGATGCCCCAAGTGGAGAAAGGCCATGGAGAAGTATATGTGTAGAGAAGCGAAGGTGGAACGTGCTGTAAATTTTCGTAGACTTGATACTTCATACATTTCTTGACGTATTCGTGACAATCTCTCTCCATAGTAGTCCAATAATAACCTTGTCGTTGAATCTTTTGGACTAACATCTTCGCATCCATGTGCATTCCACATATACCGGCATGAAGGTTTTCTATGGTTCTGTGTGCTTCTTTCTTGGCTATGCATAAGAGATTTCTCCCCATTGCGGTCCTCTTGTGGAGTTCTCCCCTGATGAGCACATTCTGTGAGGCCAGGAGCATCAAAGCACGGCGTGCCCTTTTATCAGTATTAGGAGGGTATTCTCCTCTTGTCACATAATTAAGGATATCCGTATACCATTACTCTTCATCTTCTTCTTGTGGTTCCTGTTCATCGTCAAGTGCGTGAACATAAGCCGGTTCATATCTTCTTTCTATGGTCAACGACATCTGATTGTGTCCGTTGGAATTCGCACCATTGATGCTAATTCAGCTAGTGCGTCGGCAAACTGGTTTTCTTCTGTAGACAAGTACATATATTCCACTTCATCTAGTTGCTCCGTGAGCGTTTCCAGATGAGCTTGATACGTAGCGAGACTTTCACTCCTCACCTTCCATCTCTTGGAGATTTGGTTAATGATTAGTGAAGAATCACCTTAGATTCTGAGCTTCTTAATTCCCAAGGCGACAACTGTTTCTAAACCCAAAATACATGCTTCATATTCTGCGGCATTGTTGGTGACATCAAAGTCGAGCTTAATGGAAATTGGGATATGCTCTTCATTGGGTGATACAAGCAAGACTCCTACACCACAACCTTTTTGGTTTGAAGCTCCATCGAAATAGAGCGTCCAGCTATCATCTTCGGTCATGAGTAAATCTTCGTCAGGTTAATCGTACTTATCTTCTTCTTTCTCAACTTCTTCTAGCGGAAAGTCTACTAAGAAGTCAGAAACCGCAGAACCTTTGATGGCTTTTTGTGGTATAAATTTCAAGTCGAACTCAGCAAGATTGACTATCCACCTTGATAATCAGCCATTGAGTGTTGCTTTTTCGAACAAGTATTTGAGAGGATCCATCTTGGACACGACTTGCAATGTATGAGTGAGCATGTAATGTCTTAGTTTTTGCGCAGCCCACATTAGTGCGAGACATAACTTTTCAAGTGGTGTGTATCGTGTCTCATATCCTTGAAGCTTCTTGCTCAAGTAGTAAATTGCATTATCCTTGCTTTTGATTTCTTGTGCTAGCATTGCCCCCATCGTTTCTCTTATGACCGTAAGGTAGAGTCGAAGAGGAAAGTCAGGTATTTCTTAGGGAATTTACTATACATAAGTTTTTTATCAAGCTTTGTTTATCAATCATAAATCAAAATTATCATTAGTCTTATTTATGCAATATTTATCAAAATTAGAGAATTTATTGCTCTTTATTTACAATTAATCAAAATTATTTTTCTTTGATTTATGATTGATAAACAATGCAATTAATCAAGCTTTGTTTATGCAATATTTATCCTCATTATCAATTCCGAATAACGGCTTTCAAAATTATAAACAAAACTAGGGAAGCCCAATTAATCAAGCTTTGTTTATCAACCATAAATTAAAATTATCAATTGATTTAAATTGTGATTCTCTTAGTTTGTTATTCATAGTGGACCCTAGATTAACAATTAGGAAATAGTTCTTTGATTCCAATTGATAGCTTTTATCATTAGTCTTCACAACCATTGATTGGCATTTTCTTCCCTAGTTTTTGCAATTGTCATGATTACTTGTTGATCCCCATTCTCTAGTGTTTCATTAGTTTGTTTACTTGTTTAGTACAGTGTTACCTCTTTACCCTTCGATTTCGACATAGATTAGGCGCACAATTGAGAGTGCTTGAACATTACCGTTCCTTTGGGTTCGACCCTTGACTTACCTCTATACTCCTATTTAGGTTTGTTAAGTGTTTATAAATTTGTTTGGCTTTAGGGAAGATTAGATAACAACCTACATTTTCCCTACATAAAAATGGTTCCATTGCTGGGGAACGGTGTTGTAGACACCCAAATGTGTCTCCCCAAAACCAACCCCAGTGATGAGTACCTTTCATGTCATTTGATTATCGAACAAAGCGTAAGTGTGAAAAGTCTAGAGATGAGGGAGTTTTTATTAAAATATCTCTTCTTTCTATTTTTGAAAATATTTCTTTTCTTACCTTATTTTTGAAAAAAGTGCATTCTAGTTTAGTTTGCTCCATGATAAGGGTCCAATAATGGTTTAGTTGGATGGGGCTTGAAAAGACCTTTCCAACGATATAATATAAACCTAATTTCGATGAATAATGAGGAAGTTACGGCCAAAATACTAAACTGGGCCCGGTTTGGTTTTTATTTGTGGTCCAATGATCTAGAGGAGGGTCTATTATTAATTATCATTCCTAAATCTATTAGGATTAATTATAGTATTATAGAATACTCTAGAAGGTTCTTTTAAATGCTAATGGAGTCAGGATTGGTAATTATGTTTCAAAGAGTTTGAAATTGAATAAAACTACTTTTTCTTAGAATCCTTTTTTGTACGAAGTGGAATATATTCAGATTTTATTTTCTTGCCTCATAATCTTTATCAAAATTTTATGTGGTTGGATAGATCTTGAAATTATCTTTCCAATGATATATTATGATATTAAATCTGAGTTATAACGGAAAAGATATGAATGAGACATGAAACTCTATCCAAAACTAACACCCTTCCACTATTTCGGCCATATCTTTTTATCTACAAAATATTTTAATCTGATTCTAATTGAGTTGGAAATTAGACTTCAATATCTTTCCAACGATATATTATATGCCTTATTTGGACTTTTGGATCAAAAGATATGATAAAAACAAAACGCGGGAAACTCATTATTGGCGCATGGCGCTAAGGCTTGGCGCCTGGCTCTAATGACCACCGTTTGGCGCTAATCGAGTTTTATTCTCGTTGAAACTCTGATTCGTTTTTTTATCCATCCGACTGATTTTCTCTATAAATAGCCTCTTAATTCTATTTTCAATCATCAATTCTCATCAATTCTTATTCTTTCTAATTCTCACCAACTCTCATCAAGAAATTCTTGATTCTCTCTCTCTTTCTAAGCCTAGCCTTTTACAAACAAAATTCCTCATACATAAGAACTAGAAATACCCAGCATTGTTCCAAGTTGCCTTCGCCTTAGACGTGAAAGGTTTGATCTCTGAGGGTTTGGTCCCAAATCTAGTCTAAACTTTCTTAATTTCTCTTTCAATTATCTAATTTAATTGTTGTTTTATTATTTTCCTTGAAGTTACTAACGCGTGTATTTTGTTATTAGAAAGAGGTACGAGGCATCCAAGTAAGTGCTTTAATGGTTTTTTATTGATGTTATTATGTAGAAATCATGCTTAGGTTGTTATTATGATTCCTAGCGTCATGTTAGGGCGTTTTGAACTTCCTAGTATCATGTCTAGGGTAACTTTAATATCAAGTATGATTAAAAGTATGATGCCTTTTATGTTCTTCCTAATATTTATGATTGTTAGTATCATGTTAGGGTTATATATTTGATTTTTATTGCTTAGTGACATGCTAGGGTTTGTTATTAATCTTGTTAGTATGACACCTAGGATCTTGCTATTATTAAGATTATGTTAATTATGATTATTATTATGATTATTATTATAATTTATTTATGATTATTATGTTGCTTTATATTTATTGTTATTGCTTGATCACATCTTTTATGCGTGTTTAAAGGGAATTTGTACTTGTAATCACGCTTAATAAGATACTTAATAATCTTTTTAGGGTTAATTTGATTATAATTCAAGTGATCACCAATAATAGTTTATTTGTGCATTAATATTCAACCAACATAAATAAACAGGTTTAGGGTTAATCCTATTGATTGCATGTTAGTCAGAAAACGCACATGTATACGATCTGAATAAAGTAAAGGCCTATTATTAGGGCAGGTTCAATCTCTGTTAGGTTGGATTTGTACCTTCATCCCCGAACTACCAGTCATGGTTCCAGACCTATTGGAGTTAACAATCTCTTAGATCGTTAAGGGGTGTAACCTTCACCTCGTGAACGGTTTACAAGTTCCTAAAACTTGTTGGTGACTCTTTTGCTCTATCTTCTTTCCCTTTGGACGCCACTATGCTTAAGTGTTTGATCACAGTGGGGTTCAAGCTGGGGGTAATACTTGAAATATTCCCTACAGGTGTCTATTTTGAATGTTTTTTATTGCTTAAGTCTAGCCTTTGTATATACCTTTCTTTTATTTGATTTTTGTTTATTTTGTGTAAAAAAAAAAAGGGCACATTTTTCTTTTCCTCAATATGATGGTGAGTCTTTTAATGTCTATTTCCATAGACTTATAGGGTTTTTGAACTATAAATGTCGTAATCTTTGGGAGGCTTGTGAGATTTGTTATTTTGGTTTGAATGAGCAAACTAGGGATGAAGTTGAAAACATGCATAATGGTGAATTTAGAACATTGTCAATTGATGATGCTTGGGATTTCTATGTTTGGTTTGCAAGGGATGTCTACAATAGGGGTAATCATGATTCTAATATTGATGCGCAATTTCTTGATTCTTCTTATGTTAGCACGAATTCCCATGAATTTTCAAATGATCCCATTAGTGAACCTAGAACAAATGATCTCAACTCTATTTCCTCTTTTGCTCATGATGATGAGGTACATGCTTAAGTTGATGCTAATGGTGTGTTTCAATACTCTTCATTATTTACCATGCCATCTTGTGATTTGCTTTGTTCCCTAAATGATGAATCTCATATGTTTGCTTGTGCCCCCACTCCCCAATGTGATGTACATGCTCATGATCTTAATGTTAATTCTTCCAATCTTGGTTGTATTTCTTCTTCTCTTATTGAGCCTCAACCTTCTACACGTTTTGAATCTCTTGTTGATATATTTAAGTCTCAAATTAGGCGCATTGAGCTTAATAATGATCTTGGGCCTAGTAAAGAGATGATTCTTAAATCTATGAGGGGTAAATTAGAGATAATGAAAAAGAATGAGGAGCGTCTTGAGGGGGAAGGAGAAGAAGAGATGAGTTAGAAAGCCAATTGTCATCCTTGATGCTTGTTTGTGAAAAATCCCAATCTAATGTGTGTGTTGAGGATGATGATGATGATGATTTTGAGCACCAAGAGAGTGTGAGGATCCCATTGGTGAGCATTTGAATGATGGAAAAGGAGTTGAGAATGAAGAGAGTGTTGATCTTGAAAACCTTAACCCCCTCTACCATCTTGATGAGTTTCAAGTGTATGTTTGTGAACCTTCACTAGTAGAAAAAACCAAAAGGGAAGCGGTTCAAACCCCCAAAATGGAAGCGGTTTTGAACCGCTCCGGTTTGGGGGGCTTCCCTTTAGGCTTTAGAAAAGGAAGCGGTTCAAACCGCTTCCTTTTTGGATTTCTAGCACCATTATGGTTAGGGTAAAGGGAAGCGGTTTTGGGGCAAAACCGCTTCCCTTTTGATTTTTTTTAATATAATATTTATAATAATAATATAATAATTATATTAGTGACCTGTGACAATAATAATAATATTACTGGTTAATAATAATATATATTAATTATTATTAATATTAATATTAATTAATAATTTTAAATAATAATAATAATATTAATATATTTTTAATTAATATTAAATACAAAAAAAATACAAAAAACATTTAATTATCATAAATATCAAATTGAATCATTAACATATTTAATTATAATCAAACCCTTAAATAGACCTGGTTCACACTAATTTATTGTGAACCACTTATAATAGAGATACTATGGTCGTTTTATTAATTTAATAAAAAGGTCACTATGTTAAAATAATAGTCATTATGTTAAAATAAAAGTGATTGTGTTTTATAAAGGTCGTAAGAGATAAAAAATTTTAAATGAAAATTTTAAAATACCGGTCAATATGAATAATATAGGTCACTAGGTTAAAATTAGGATCATAATATCATACTTCAGTTTGCAACAATATTAAAAATCACACAAATTTTATTAAAGGTTACTATATTAAAATTAAGGTTACTATATTTAATATTAGGGTCATTATGTTTAATACAAAACCAGTTACGCACGTGTAGAATATCGGGTCCACAACAATATTATAGTGAACCAGGTTCATACAAGTTTTTCTATTAATTATAAGTATTATGTCATTACACCAAAATATATAAAGATAAAACTCACAAATACTCCGTACTAATTAATTATAAGTAAATAACGTTAATATTACATACATTGACATAATAATATATATTTACAAACATAGCTAATAGAATAATGTACGTTCACATGTCACGAAAAAATCTAGCACGATCTCACTAAATACCATCAAATGTCACGAAAAAAGCCCACATGTCGCGAATTTCATTGATTTCTTTGCTTGTTAACAGGCCTTCCCTTTTAATCTTGCAAACTTTTGAAAAAAAATCAACCACCCATTATTATATATCATTATATCATGCGTATGACATGAAAAAGTTAAAATAAAATGTTTCTTTACACCAATATAGCAATTAACTAAGTTTTAGGACGCCTTACATCCAGAATGACCCATATAAGGCCTATACGACTTCTACTTTGCCCGTTTTCTACATTTCTTATCAAATAAAGTGTTTCTTTCTCATAACATTTTAATATTACCTAGAATTGAGTGTCTAATGTTTGTAATCACACCAATATAGCATTTTTCAAAGTTTTAGGACGTCATACATCCAAAATGGCCCATATAAGGCCTATACGACTTCTACTTTGCCCAATTTTCTACATTTCTTATCAAATGAAGTGTTTCTTTCTCATAAAATGTCAATATTACCTATTATTGAGTGTCTAATGTTTTAAATCACACCAATATATCATTTTTCTAAGTTTTAGGATGCCTTACATCCAAAATGGCCCATATAAGGCCTATACGACTTCTACTTTGCCTATTGTCTACATTTTTTATCAAATTAAGTGTTTCTTTCTCATAAAATGTCAATATTACCTAGTCTTTAGTTTCTAATATTTGAAATCATACCAATATAGCATTTTTCTAAGTTTTAGGATGCCTTACATCCAAAATGGCCCATATAAGGCCTATACGACTTCTACTTTGCCCAATTTTCTACATTTCTTATCAAATGAAGTGTTTCTTTCTCATAAAATGTCAATATTACCTAGTCTTGAGTTTCTAATGTTTTAAATCACACCAATATAGCATTTTTCTATGTTTTAGGACGCCTTACATCCAAAATGACCCATATAAGGCCTATATGACTTCTATTTTGCCCATTTTCTACATTTCTTATCAAATAAAATGTTTCTTTTTTATAATATGTCAATATTACCTAGTCTTGAGTGTATAATGTTTGAAATCACACCAATATAGCATTTTTTAAGTTTTAGGACGCCTTACATCCAAAATGGCCCATATAAGGCCTTACGACTTCTACTTTGCCCATTTTCTACATTTCTTATCAAATGAAGTGTTTCTTTCTCATAACATGTTAATATTACCTAGTCTTAAGTGTCTAATTTTTGAAATCACACTATTATAGCATTTTTCTAAGTTTAAGGATGCATTTCCATCGCATAAACTACTAAGAATATTACAATGATTTATTAACCAATTTAGTAAAAATTACGCACCAAGTCTACACAGAATAACCAAAATCACCACGGCCACTCCCCGGAGGCAATGCAGCAGCTACCTCCGCCTTTCCCTAGCGGCGCTGCAGCAGCTGCCTCGACTGCTGCTACGGCTGCCTAGGCAGGCCTGCCATGGCTATTGTTGCAGCTGCCTGGACAGGCCTTCCATGGCGGCTGCTGCAGCTGCCTGGGCACCTACCTAGGCTGCTGCTGTAGCTACCATGGGAAGCCCCGCTATGGCTGCTGCTACAGCTACCTGGGCTGTTGCTACAGTTGCCTTGGCAGCCCTGCCTTGGTTGCTGCTACAGCTGCCTAGGTTGCTGCTGTTGTAGCCTTGGCAACCCTGCCTTGGCTGCAGCTGCAGCTGCAGCTGCCTTGGAAGCCCTACCTTGGCTGCTGCTGCAGCTGCCTGGGCAGGTGCCTGGGCTGCTGCAGCCTTGGCAACTTGGCAGTGTCGTGGCTGCTGCTGCAGCTGCCTAGGCACCTGCCTGGGCTGCTGATGTAGTTGCCATGGGCAGCCCTACCTTGGCTGTTGATGTAGGTGCCTGGGCAGGTGTCCTGGGTGCAGCTAGCTCGGGTGCATCTGCCTCGGGCGTAGCTGTCTTGGGTGCAGCTGTCTCGAATTCAGCAACCTCGGACCATGCCTCGGGGTCAGCATATATTTGGGCTACTGCCTCGGGTTTTCTCTTTCCCATTTATGTGTTCGGTGTAATAATGGAAGCTAGTATGGATCGAACGGAAAAAAAATAATAAAATAAACCGATACCTCATCAATTTGTTGAGCTTCCATGCAATATTGACTATGTCAAGAATAAACCTCATCACGTAGAAGGCACAGTCAACTCCGTTGTCTTGTTGCGCACACTAAAATAACATGTGTTAATGATATCATGCATAGCCATTATCGATGTGAAGTTTATTAAACAAGTCACTATGTCAAGGCATTACCTTTGCATATTTCAACGTAGGACCCGCAACCGAACGACAATTTAGCTTCTTAATAACACTGTAGGAAAATAAGTTCAAAGTTAGAAATATAACTAGTCAATTACTTAGGTGGGGACATTCAACAAGGGGTTGCAATTTGTACCTATTCAGTAGGTTCTTCACTAGAAGCTTTTGCGGTGGACTCACACGGACCGAATCAAAATGGTAGATTGTGTTATTGGAAACACAAATCACTAAAAGAGTCTAATGAGCACTACATATATATCAACCAAATAAAAATTCATTAATGATTAGACGACAACATAATTACTAAGCAATCAACAGAATTATGACATATTTAGACGTACTCCTCAAAGCATGGCGCTAATATGAACTTGTCTCGCGCTCGGGTTGATTCCTTAATACTCCTCTTGAGATAATCTTGCACATCACGCGGGTTGCATAAGCATTTGGTAACAAAGGTCTGCTCAGGCCATAACCACCCAACTGTAGCCTCAGAATTATCTTTACTAAGAAGGTGCTCATGTAGTGACCTTCATGAAAGCAATGTGTGGATCATTTATTAAATGCACAATCTAAATTCAAAATGCAACAGCAATATAATTAGAAATAGTACCATTAAATTACCTCATGAAAGTTTGAATGATGGAAATGTTAAGCATGGAACCGCTTAGAAATTCCGTCACATCCTCTCTTGAAAGAAATGCGACTGCAACTTCATCATAGTGGAATAACTCCTTAGGTAGATTCACTTCTGTAGATCTACCAAATGGAAACTCACTAACGCGGTTGTAAAGAATAGTACAAGCCTTAGAGAGCGAACGAAGGACAACAGCTTCAACTAGTGGATTACAGCTCAAGGCAAAACCTCTCGAGCTCTTTTTCGACATGTGTTCACCCTTCAACCCTTGTCCTTCTTCCATGATGTTTTGAGGTTGGACGACCTTGGATTTTGTTTTCTACACCTTCTCCACCTTCTTCCTTTTTGAGGGTGATTTTCCTTTGAAATCTACTAACATAAAAGCACATGTCATATTACAAAATATGTTATATTTATTTTTAAAAAAAGGTATTTGATACTTACCCCTCCTATCAACCTCACCCAATTCAATCACATGGCCATTGAACAAAGCTGCCTGTCGAATCTTGTAGCTTAAAAAAGTCATACTCCTCTTTAGGCACCGGTAGTGGTAAGTCCTCAAAACCAGATAGTATAGAATTGATGTCGACCGAGATATACCAGGTACTAGTATTAGAATTGAAATGGACCTTGTCAAATGGTTGTGCGCTACCATACCCCACCAACTTCAACTTTCCATCCAAGTTTTTCCCGGGGTGAAGAAGCTCACAAGGTGTCTCTTCCTACACATTAGATTAGGAAATGAGTTATTAAGTGACCTATGTAATAAGTCTAATAGAAGCACATTTAATTAATTTTGACGTTTACCTTAATATCTGGCAAAGGATCATGTGTTGGATGTACAATTTCAAATGTGTCTGCATGCGTAGGAGTAGGAACCTGCAATAGTAATATAAGTAACTTGCTCTCAACAAGTGTATGGAAATCATTCTTATTTTCACCAAATTTGATTGTAATAAAATTACCTCGCTCTCAACAACTGGATCCTCCCCGACGCCTTTTGGATGACTACATGAGTCCACTATAGTAATCGTTGGCAACGGCAAGATCGGCAAGTTCATGTGCTTCAAAATTGCATTGAATTGACTTTGCAATTATTCTTGCACCTCTTTGCGTATCTCGGCCTTAAGTGATTCCTTTTCCTTCTCATTCATACGGTGTGGCGAATTAACACTTGATCAACTTCTTCCTGATCTGGTGTATTCTGGACCCATCACCTTTTCCTACCCTAGTAGTTTTCCTCCAAATCCAATAACTCGCCCAGGGTGATATCGTTTTCCAAGAGCTAAGGTGAAAGGATCGTTGTCTATGCTTGGAGTGAGCTTGCCTACAACCACTTCCGACGTATGCTAAAGATGTAACAACACCAAAAAATTCCATTGCAAAGTTAGGTTGTAGTTTATATGAAAATACATAATAGTAAGGTTGTAATATTATCATAAGTATCATAGATTGCTCACAAGTGCATCTACTACGACTTTAGTATCTAGACGCGGGATGACATACTTGTCGGTGCCCTTTTCCATACCATGCATAGCACACTACCAATCAATTGCACGAACTACCAAGGTGGAGACCGTGGACGACATTGGTTTATCAGATGTTGATAGCTTTGATGCGGGGTATAGACCATCTTTGATCCACTTTGGTCTACTTTCCGCAAATGTCTTACAACCCATATGATGGTTATACAATTTCTTCCCCGCATTGATTCTAGCTTGCTCACTTTTCTCCTACACATAACAAAATGTTAGCATAATTATTTGTATTGAACCATATTTATTTGTCAACTCTAATTGATAGATAGATAACTACATACAAGTGCAGTAAAACTAGTTGATTTCGCCACAAACTTCTCCCACTCCTTCACCGTAATTTGTGGATATACATCCCACGGTTTCCTCTCAGGTTCCTCCGATCTCCATTAGCATTCACTTTTTTCTTTGAACTTTTCCTTCTTTTCTTATGGATCCATCTTGTCCTCAAGGAACTTTTGAAGCTTTTGAACCTCTCTTGTACAAATGCGAAAAAAGATTTTTCTCTTGGCCGGCTCATCAACAATGTTAAGCACACAATATATGAAAATGTCCTCGTTAGGCAATGACAAATACAGAAAAATAATAAAACACAAAAAAAAAAATAAAAAAACAGGGACCACAAGCTTTCACCCAGGCAGCTGCCGAGGCCAGTGTAGTAGGCCAGGCAGCTGCCCAAGCAAGCTGCATGAGCCCTGGCAGCTGCCCAGGCCACTACAGCAGCCCAGGCCAGCTGTAGCAGCCTAGGAAGCAGCAGCAGCACCCCAGGCAGCTGCACAGGCCACTGCAGCACCCCAGGCCAGCTGCAGCAGCCTAGGGAGTTGCAACAACACCCCAGGCAGATGCCCAGGCCACTATAACAGCCTAGGCAGCTGCCCAGGCCAGCTGCAGCAGCCTAGGCAGCTACCCAGGGAGTTACAGCAGCACCCCAGGTAGCTGCCAAGGCCACTGCAACAGCCCAGGCAGCAGTCTAAGCCGCTGTCCAGGGAGCTGCAGCAGTTGCCCAGGTAGCTACAGCAACCCAGTTAGCTGTCCACAGTGCTGCAGCTATCCAGGGTGCTGCTGCAGCCTAGGCAGCTGCAGCAGGCCCGGGCAGCGGCTAAACCATCCCCCGTCAGTATTTTTTTTTCCCGAGCTCACAATTTGCCACTAGAGTTATCATTCACATACAAATACAAATAAATAGCAAAACGAAAATAAAACCACTTACAATTGTATCATCCCAAAACGTCTGAAGCAATCCTTCGGGAACCTCCGCCCAATCAAGTGTGATGGGTATTTTACGAGTAAGTATGGCAATGTGATAAGAATATTGGCGGAGCCATTGGTCAATAGGTTGATCAAACTCATCCCACTCGAGAACCATGGGAACCCCGGGTTTCTTAAAAGCTTTTGTTGCACCCCGTTCCTTTCTCTTTACCGGTGCCTTTACCCCTCCTCCACCAACAGTGGTGTTCGCATGAGTTTGTGTTTGCCTTTTCCTTGTGAATCAGTTACAAACTCGGTGACAACATTATCCACAATGGGGGGGCACATTCAGCTAATCTCTCAAAATCATCAAGCCTACGTAGCAACTCATCATGAGCTTGGTCTTCTGGATCACCCAAATCTGTCCCCTTATTGATATCATACGCCTCATCATCAGATTGAGAATTCCCATGGTCTTCATCATCCATATTGTCATCACAATGAAGGTATTCATCATCACTGCCCATTATATATACACCAAGCATCACAAGCAAACCAAATCATTAGTCATCATTAAAGACAATCAAATTAATGGAGAGTACCCAAAATAGACAAACAGTTACCTAACTTCTTTGTTTTGAAAACAAATTCACATCTAATTCATCTAACAACTCATAATTGGTATATATAACATGTTTATAAGTACAAAATGCTCACAAGTAATTGTTTTAAAGCTGCAGAAGCTCCTAGGGGAAAAATCAAATTAAAATTGCTCAAATGAGGTCCTAACTTCCCTAATTCTAAATAGTCATAAAATCACATGTAACTGGTATGCATAATACCCACATAAGTCTAAATTGCTGCACAAGTAAATGTTTTAATGCAATAACAAGCTTTTAGGAACGAAATAAGTTTAAAATGTCCTAAATGAGGTTCTTACTTTGATTCAAATTGAAATTGCTTACGAGTACTTGATTTCATGCCCAGACAAGATTGTAAAAGCCAAGTTGTAAATGGAAAAAATAGAGTACCTCATTCGAGTATTCCCTCGTTGTGGTCACATCGAATATAATTTGCATCATTGTCTACATCATTTGCTATATGAACTCTGGGAGCAGTGAAGGGGGGAGAAACATCAAACGCATCATATTCTTCCTCGTCTTCCACATCTCCAACCCCTAAAATCCTTCGTTTTCCAGCTAAGACGATAGACCATTATGGATCGGTTGGGTCGGTTACATAGAACACTTAGCTTATGACGCAAGGATGAATGGTTCCAAATTATCCCGCAAATGGCCAAGGTCTACAAGAGTTAAGTCGTCATGTCTTACATTACGCCTATTATTATCGATCCATTTACACTTGAAAAGACCTACCTTGAAATCACGATAATCCAATTCCCATATTTCCTAAATTCGATCGTAGTAGGATAATAGTGCGTCAACTTGTGATGTATCCTTTGCACTTGCAAACTCTCTTGATGAAGCCACTAGAGTCACACCACTATTTTGAGTCGATAAGGATTTTTTATCTCGACGCTCAGTCCAAAATGTATACCCATTTATATCATAACCCTCAAATGAATTTACATCTTCCTTTGGACCATAAGCTAGCCACTTTATTGTATCAGAGACACTGTCATCCAATTGACGCATCACACGATCATGGAACCACGTCACAAATGTCTTATTATGCAACTACATTAGTTCCCTTTCCCCTTTTGATGGAAATTCAACTCGTAAACTTTCCATGTGCTCTTCTAAATAAGAGTGAACCTCCGCAACATAATGAAGCACAAATAGTTGAGCTTGCAAGAATTGTTCTCGAGTGGGTGAGATCCGTTTCGACCCGATTATGTCATGACTATCAAGTCTCCCTTCATGTCGAGAAGTGGGAAGCCCAATATGTTCGGCAATGGCAACATACTCTGCAACAAAATTATCAATCTCCTCAGCAACAACCCCTTGAATCATACTACCTTTCGAATGGGCTGGATTTCTAACTTTATCTTGCAATGTACCATCTCATAAAGACTGGACCGCACAACTTAATCTCACGAACCAAATGAAGAATCAAATGCACCATTATATCAAAAAGTGACAGCGGAAAATACATCTCAAATTTACACAAAGTAACAACAACATTTTCCTGGAGAGCATCAAGTGTAAAAGGATCAAGCACTTTGATGCATATAGTATTAAAAAACGAACAAAGACTAGTAATAGCTTCTCTAACATGCTTCGGTAAAATACCACAAATTGCAATGGGTAGAAATACTTGCATCATCATGTGAGAATAATGGGATTTCATACTAGTCAACTTCAATTCTCCATTTAAGGAAACGAAACTTTTCATGTTTGACGAGAAGCCAGATGGAAGCTTGATGTCATACAAACAAGCACATAACTTTCTTTTTTCTTCCTTTGACAATGTGTAGCATGTTGGAGGTAAATAAACCTTTTCCTTCTTGCCGGGTCCATCATATGTCTTCTTTGATACACCCGTGGCCTTTCCCTTGCGCTTCCCCTTACGTGTTTTGCTAGCATCTTTGCTTCCCTTCTCCTTTTCCTTTGCCTTCCCTACCTTAGGCTTAACCCACAATTCCGGACGAACACCCCACTCTTCCAAATCTAATCGAGCACCCTTTCCATCATTTGTTTTGCCTGGAATGTTCATAATTGTCCCAACAATTGCATCACAAACATTCTTCTTTATATACATCACATCGAGACAATGTTTTGATGTTTTACCAAAAACAGTTGGTATACCCTTCACTCGAGCATAAATCTCCTTTCCACTTAATGGCCTAGGAGAAACATCCTCTTCTACTTTCCCATTGAAGACCTTTCTCTGCCTACGATATGGGTGATCTCGCCTAAGAAATCTTCGGGTCCTCACGTACACATCTTTGCCGTAGTGATCAAGGTACACGTTCGGTGTGTCATCGACACAAATGGGACATGCTTTGTGCCCTTTGTTCTTGTATCCGGATAGGTTGCCATATGCTGGAAAATCATTAATGGTCCACAACAAGGTTGCCCGCAATAGGAACATCTCGTTCTTATGGAAATCATAAACGGAAACTCCTTCGTCCCACATCTTTCTCAAATCATCAACAAGGGGCTCAAGGTAAACATCAATGTCATTTCCAGGTTGCCTTGGCCCCGTTATCAAAAGTGAAAGCATTACATATTTGCGTTTCATGCACAACCATGGAGGCAAGTTGTAGATTACTAAAAGTACCGGCCATGTGCTATGTTTGGTACTAAGAGTGCCAAATGGATTCATATCGTCCGTGCACAACCCAAGCCTTAAATTTCTTAGTTCATCACAAAATGCCCTAAACTTCATATCAATGTTCTTCCATTGTGGAGAGTCGGCCAGATGCTTCAACAAACCGTTTTTCTTTCTTCCCTCTGCATGTCATCTCAAGTTCTTAACGTCTTTTGGAATTGAAAATAGACACTTTAACCTTGGAATAATGGGAAGATACCACAACACCTTAGCAGGAGGTCCCTTCATCCCAACATTGCAGCTTATTTGCTTGTAACGCGACTTACCGCAATGTGGACACTCCTCTAACTCTTCATATTCATTTCGATACAGAACACAATCATTAGGACATGCATGAATCTTTTAATACTCCAAACCAAATGGACACATGAGTTTCTTTGCATAATAATAGGAATTAGGAAGTTCATTCCCTTCTGGCAACATGTCACATAATGCAGTCAACAAAGAAGTGAAACTAGTGTCAATCCAGTTATGCTTTGACTTAATGTTAAAAAGTGTTAGCACAGCCGAGAGTTTTGTGTATTTTTTAGACCCGGGATACAAAGGCTTTTTGGCAGCCTCTGATAAGGACTCAAATGCATTGGATTGGTCCCTGAAGTCACCTTCAACATCATGCATCATCTCATCCAAGGGATCAAGGCCACCATCCTCAATCTCATCCTCCCCTCATCCCCATCTCCACCGTCATCTGTCCCATATTCCTCTTCCCTACAAATCTCGGCACTCTTATCATGCGTATCATTCCCAACAACATTCTCGTTATACGATCCCTTTTCACCGTGCCAAACCCACACATGAAATTGAGGCCTAAACCCATGTCATTGTACATGAACCATGATATTATCAACACTATCGACCAATGTGACATCATTACAATTCACACAAGGGCAATAAAGGGCATTGACACCCGTTCTGATCTGATATTGTGAAGTAGTCTAGCAAAACTCTTGAACACCATTGAAGAATTCCAATGTATCACGTCTACCATACATCCAACTGCGATCCATCGACGTTTTAAATTGCCTTTAAGCATACCAATACATATATGATTAAGCATACCAACACATTTATGATGTTAATCAGAGTACAATCCATATACATTATTCATATTGCGTAAAAATGAATGCTCCAAAAAGGTCTTTATCACTCCAACCTAACTCATCCTTGAACGTTTAATCTTACTAGTGAATGTATGTCAACTTTCCAATTTTAGGGAAAATCGGGCAGCATTTCCCCCTAATTCTCCAAGTACACTATGTAGGTAATAACTTACCTACATATGCACCCAGAGAACAAGGTGGGAAAATGATAAGCCAGGATATTCCTTAAAATCAAAATGAAGACATACATTCAATACCTAAATGAGATCAAACGTCCAAGAACAGTCCCAACCGGGGACTATTCAAGACTTTCTCCTAGTGAAAAAGACTCGAACGGGTATCTAAGCAAATGATGATGCAAGCATTCAAGTATTTGCATTTATTTGACATTCAACAATACACAAGTTCATTCATTTATATAGTGCTAATTAGAGTAAATACAAGCAAACTAATGTTACTTCTCAATCCATACATTCATTCATAACAATCCATTCATAAATTATATTCTACTAAGCAATTTTAACAAACTAACTAGTTCCCTAACAAGTAATATATTCAATAAAATTACTTTAAAGCTACTTTAATTCACACAACATATAAATATATAACATGTACAAAATTAATTAAACAATTAAGTAAAAATTAAACAAAAAATTAACAACATGAAATAAACAAAAAATTAACAACATGAAATAAACAAAAAATTAACAACATGAAATAAACAAAAAATTAACAACATGAAATAAACAAACAATTAATTAAACAATTAAGTAAAAATTGTCTTAACTAAACTTGAAACCCTAACTTTTAAGTTTGGAATAAACAAACAAATTATATCAAGTGCAAGTTAAAATTTAGCAACAACTCACCCTAATTTGAGAGTGAGAAAGAGATGGAATGTGGAGTGAGAGAGAGAGGTGTAGTGGTGGTGCTATGTCCTTATGGCAGGGAGGAGAAGTCGGAGAACCACTTGCACAACACCATGGCAATGCCACGAACACCACCAGCTTCCGGCTGCAGCACCCACCCACATACAGCAACACCACAACAACAACCACGACACAACAATAACCACGACCAGCAGCAACACCCCAGCAAGAACCTTGACCAGCAGCACCACCGAAATGAGAAGGGAGATAAATTCAGTGAGGAGTGGTGGTGGTGGAGTCTTGTCAGACTGAAATGAGAGGAGTGGTGGTGGTGGTGGTGGAACAAAAGTCAGAGAGGAATGGAGGGAAATCCGAAAATTTTGTAATGAAAATGAGAGGAGCCGAGGGAGATCGAAAACAGGAGGAAGGGTTTTGTTGTTGGGCGGCAAATTTTTTTTAAAAAGGAAGAGAAAACCGCTTCCCTTTTGATTTATGGAAGCGGCTCAGTTCAACCGCTTCCTTTTCCTTATCTTTGGTTTTTTTTTTTGGGAGGGTTTTTTTTGGGTTTTTGGAAGCATAATTGGAAAACCGTTTCCAATTTAGGGCTTCCAAATTGGTTTTTTCTACTAGTGCTTCTATCTATGAGTATATAGACTATTTTGAGGTAATGTCCCATTTGTTTATTGAGAATAATATGAGGACTTATAGATTTTTGGATGATTTTATTGAGAACTCTTCTTGGGACTTAGATGAGTTTGAGATGAATCTACCTCCATTCATGCACGGTTTTAAGTCCTTGGGTTTTGAGATTGTTGAAGGAAAGGTTGTTTATTGTGGTGGAAAGGAGCTTGAGGTTGATTCTCTTAGAGTTTTTGAGCTTGAGGGAGGTGTAGATTGTGAGAGTTCTTCATTTGAGGACTCTATGATTGATTTTTGTGCCCTCATTGGCGATGTGAGACCTTGTGGTGAGGAAGTAGCGACCCCTTTTCCCATTTCTCATACCCCTTTTTCTCAAACGCTTGACCACATCCCTCCTTTCCCTATTTCTCTCCCTTCCTATCTCAAAGATTCTATTGGGAGCCATCTTCTATGGATGATTTTCATGTCCCTTATTCCATCATTGTTGAGGAAGAGAGGAAGTATGCCAACCAAAAATTTAGTGAGGAGGATTTTCCTTTTTCTTTTTCTTTCCATTCATCCTTTCCCCCTTCTACTTCTTGTTTTCTTGAATTTCCTTTTGATCCCTCTTCTTCTTTCTTTTGGCATATCCCTTCTCACTTGCGTTCAATGATCTTGTTGCACGTTCTTATTCCGTCATTTTCCTAACTACACCCCCATGAAATGTGTAGTAGTGCGTTTGACAAGCACTTGCGTGTGTTGAATTATTATTTCTTAGAGCGGTCAAGCTTGGACCTTAAGCAAGCCTTTCTCGGGAAGTAACCCGTGTTTTATTGCTTCCATTTTCTTTTCTTTTTAAAATAGATTTTCTCTCATGGAAATGTTTGTGTGCCTTTTGCTAGGTACATGACTTCATATACTTTGGTGCATTGGTTTTTGACGAGGGGTGGAACTAGGTTGTTGAAACTAATCCTCCCTCGGTCAAACTAAATTTATAAACACTTAACCAACCTAAATATTAGTATAGAGGCAAGTCAAGGGTCGAACCCAAAGGAACGGTAATGTTCAAGCGCTCTCAATTATGCGCCTAAGCTAGGTCAAAGTCTAAGGATAAAAGGTAAACACCGACCAATTGACAAAACGAAGAACCAAACAAATAAAGCACTAGAAATGGGGAACAACAAGTAATCATAACAATTGTAGCAACTCGGAAATAAATGCAAGTCAATGGTTGTGAGACTAATGGCAAGCTCAATCAAAAGAGTAAACAAGCTGTCTCCTAGAGGTCAAACTAGCGCCAACTATGAGAGACTCTAACTAGGAGCATCACTAATCAAGCTCAATCGACAATTGAAATTCCTAAATCAATGGTCCGTATCATTAGAAAATACAATGCAATCTAGCATAATTCTCAAGGACTAATCTAATTACACACATGCAAACTTCCAATTAATCACTTTAAACTCAACCATTAATCAACACAATCCCCAAATTAAGCACAATCAATCATACAAGTTTCACCCTATCCCTAGCCAAACAACTACTTAAACATCACCATCTAGTCACAAACAACTAAAGAAATCAAGAATCATCAAAATATGGAGAACAATTACACTAATCAACAATCAAACATCAAAATCAAACCAAACAAATATGAAATTAACTAAAGCAATAAAGAGGAGATAGAGTGAGAAATCCTCATTGATTGATAATGGAGATCTTCAATACAATTGTCATCTTGAATATTCAACCTCTCAAATAACCATTGAAATTCCTCACTTTCTCTCTCTAAAATCTACTCCTAAAACTAACCCTAAAAGCTAGAGAGAGAAGCTCTCAATTAAGCTAAAATTATGAATTCTAATTCTCTAAAAAACTTGCCCCAAAAATCGGGTTACAAAGATATATATAGGAGGCGCGAACAAAAACCAAGCAAGGAAGTACCCAGAGAGGCGCGGCCACGCGAGCAGGGGTGGCGCGCCCGCGCATAAGGGCTGCGCGCTCACGCTGATCTGGGTTTTTTTTATCTTTCTCGCGGCTTTATGTGTTCGCTAAGGTCTTCAAATAAACGCGCAACATGATGATGATAAACACTAAGAGAGGCAATACCAAAAGCACTTGATTGTGAGTTCAACACCCCATCTTTATGAGAGCACGGCTTGAAAGCGCAAGAGCTAAAA
The DNA here is from genome assembly GCA_024500155.1 of Chenopodium formosanum. Taxonomy (NCBI): domain Eukaryota; kingdom Viridiplantae; phylum Streptophyta; class Magnoliopsida; order Caryophyllales; family Amaranthaceae; genus Chenopodium; species Chenopodium formosanum. The sequence goes on from CM044880.1 coordinate 26,068,217, forward strand.
CTTGGAGAATCCACTTCCTTGCATCTTGAGCTTTTCAATTTCCATAAGCTTGCTCCAAAAGAATCTTACACCTTAGTAAATCACCAATATCAAGACCCGGACCTCGTACAATACCTACAACCACGTAAATAGAGCAAATAAAGGATAAAAGGGTAGAAAAACCAACAAATTGCACAAAAGCTACAAAATGAGAGAGAGAAGGTAAAACCAAGAGCAAAAGTATAAAAATAAACATTTATTAAGAAAGAAAGCTATGAAAAGAAAGTAAAAACGACTTAAATGCTCATCAAATGGGTACCATTTATGTCACCCATCAGTTTTGATCAAGAATTGAGGAAGATTAACTCCTATTTTGCTAGCATATGGAAATCAACACTCAATTTTAGAGGAACTTGGCTTTGAAAGGATAAATTAGGTCATTTGCGGGTATTTACACCCACCTAACATCCGGTAATATCTTTCCTTGCTCTCTCTCTAATGGTTGATGCCTTGTTGGACATGTGTTGGTATTATTGGATTGATCTCTTTGTTTTCCCCTCCCATGTTATCTATGATTTATGTTTGAGAATGTTGTCTCATTCAAGCTTGGGGGAGGGTATTCTATCATGTTTTGTGGGATGTTGATTCATAAATAATGTCATGCACAATTGTATATACATTTCCTTGTTGCCTTTATTTTGAGAAACTCTAAAAAGATTTTTGTTTCCATTAAGGCAAATTTGTAATGTGTTTTGTTTTGTTCTTGCTTTGGACATAATAAGTTTGGACTTGTATAGTTGAATGCTTTTCTTATTAAATGGTAATGGTGTGCACGGTTTGAGAGTATGTTTGGTTGACTCTAAGATAGAGTACACCAAGGTAGTCGTTTAGAACTCTTGGGACCTTGAAGCCGGATTCTATTTGTTTTTAAAATTTTGAAATTGCTCCCTTTTGGTGATTTTGAAACTAATAGTGAGAGTTTGCTACAACTAAAGATGGCCATAAGACGTCCATAGTTAAAAGAGGCGAGGACAATAAAGTGAAAAAAAATGAAAAAATGAAAAATGAGAAAAAGCAAAGCAAATTCAAAAAGCTTTTGCAAAAGTGATAAAAAGTGAAAAAAGAAAAAGTTCAAAATTGTTTTGATGTTAGTGTCTTTCTCCCTATTTTAAGCATTGAGGACAATGCTTTGTTCAAGCTTGGGGGGGAAGCGTTCTTACGCCTTTTGTGTATATGTTTGTGATTTTTTATTTGAATAAGCTTGGGGGTGTTGGTGTTTTTGTTTGGTGATTACTTGGTTTTGGTGTTGAGATTTGGCCAATCTTTACTTCACAATTTAGGTATACCACCAAATTTCAAATTTTAGCCTACCTTCACCCTTTTTGCCCATAAATTACAACCCTTTCCAAGACCTTTTAACCTTTGTGGTTGAGTCACAAGTCGGTGGAAGGAGATGTAGATTAAGCTTATAGAGCGATATGCAATATTTGAGATGTCGAGTAGCCTCAAATGTCTTTCTTTTTCCTGTTCCTTTGAGGAACCATTGAGATGCTCACTAAAGGTAGATTTGAAGCTAAATGGGAAAATGTGCTAAAAATGTTTTAAGATGAAAGTGAATTGTGTCTTAATAGTTCTCTATGCTTAGCATATTTTATGTTTAAATCAACCTTAGATATCTTGAAATGTGCATTCGCTTACTTTTTTAGGAAGAATTGCATCCATTTATGCTTGTTCATTTGCAAAAGTCCACTCATGAACATTTGTTTTCTTTCCTTTTCTTTTTGCTTCTTTTTCATGCTTTGCCTTGTTTGTTTGGTTTGTGAGAGTTATGGGTTAATCATTTAGGAAACCCTTATGAGAGCTTTACTCGTCCTTTATGGGTTTAAATGGCTTGTCCTTAGTTGCCAAATTGACCGTGATTCCTACGAAAGTGAGTGAGTGTATATTCCCATCCTCTTTAGTTTTCTTGTTTCTTTCTTTGCTTGAATAACATCATCATTTTCCCTTGGGTTGGATTTTGTTTTGCTCGAGGACGAGCAAAATTTTAGCTTGGGGGAATGATGAGAGTCATTTATGGCGCTCAAAAGAATAAGATTTAGGTTCATTTTCTATATTTTCTTTCATTATTTTCATATAATTTTCTTAGTTTTCTTTTATTTTCCATTTTAATAATTCTTTTGGTTCTGGCTTAGTTTTTACGAGTTTTTCATATTTTTAGATGATAATTCGTAGTTTAAGTTTATTTTATTTTGATTTCTCCCTTAGTTTTATTTGTGTTTTGTAGGTGAATAATCAAAGTTCAAATTGTCGAGCTCTCGTGATTGCGCTCTGATCGTTTTTGTAATGAACAAGTCAATTTGTACATTTAGGGCCTGCCTTGCTCGTGGGCATCTCATGAGGTCGACGGTCGAGAGCACAGACGAGTCCACCTCACCTACTCACGCACAACATCACCATTCAACTAGCAACTTCCCCTACTTCCCCAATTCATGAATAGCAACCTAACGCCACCACCTTTCTCACCCCCAAAGCAGCCACCAATCAATCACCATCATCTCCACCTAACGCCACCTTCTACTATACCGCAGCAAACATCACCACGCATCAACTCTCAGACCACAAACTAGCCACCACCTTTTCCAACTCCTTGCAGCCGCAACTAACACCACAATCTGCTGCCTCCCCTATTCACGCAAAAGACCACCCAAAATCAGCCACCAATAACAGCCACATAACCATAATTATCACCTTGTACCACAACACAAACGTCTCCAACTCCCAACAGCCCCATCTGCAATAATAACCTTATCCTGCAAGCTTTTTTGCCACCATACAAGCAACCAATTTCAGAAAATAACTAGAGCAGCCCAGCACCACCTTTCTCCACCGCAACAACCGCACCAAAGCAGCCCATTCGACCTCCATGTACGAGCGCGAAAACCCTTTGATGCGTGCGCGCAGCTAATTGATCTTCATTAATTTGATGATCAAATGGTTGTGCTGGTGCGTGAGAAGCAAGGGATTATTTCCCATAATAAGAGCAACCAAAAATCGAAATCAGTGGACTTCGTTTCTTTAATTCTCTCTTTTTTCTAATTTTTCACGAAATACCACTAAATTTTAACAAAATTCACCAAATATGTAACATCCTAGAAATTTCTTTCCTTTAAATGCACACTTTACTCCTTTTAAAATACGTTTTAGGAATATCTAAGACATTACCGCCACCGTGAAAACGGCTAAGGCAACTATCAAAGAGACACAGCGGAAGACTTGAAAACCAAAACTATTTAAATAACACGATTTAAAAACCAAACCAACGAAAATAAAGTTGAAAATCAACAAAACCAAAGCCAATTAAAATCCACTACAACTTGGAACCATTTAAGGCCCTTATTCAAAACCGAACAACCAATCTTTTGTGTTAGTCCATAAAGTAATATAATAAAATATTCAATGCATAAAACACATCATATTCTAATAGAAGCTAGCATGATTCTCTCTTCACTCATGCCCCGTCATGAACATGCTTCAATACCTGAAAAATGTATCTCTACTTGCCCCCACTACTCTCCATTAAAATGGATCATCGTAGGGCCAAGATAAAGACATGTCCAGACACAAACAACACACACAATCAGCAAAGCTGAGTACATAAGCGTAATTAAACACACTAACATGCATTCTCCTATCATCACACACACTTACCTCATTGCACCTGTTTACAAGCACACACAACAATCAACAAGACACTTTAACTAGACACTAAATAATTCATTTAGCGTTGATTACGCATCGAACGGGTGTCCAACTAATCCTATCCGAATAAATTGGGGTTAACTGACACGGGAGATAACCGTGCCAGCAACAAACCTGTGCCACACATAGGTGGCGGAATTCCAGCGCATAAAAAAAAAGGAATATACAGCGTCCTGTACTCCGTTAAAAGTTATGATCAAATATAAAGTCACATAACTCCCCCCATATGTTCATACTCAAGGTATATACGTTCCAAGAGTTTTGGTGCGTAATCTCTTTCACTTTACGTTATTTACATATTATTAGACTTGGTGATGACTCTCAAGGAATAATAAGTCAATCAACAATAATTATTCAATCAAACAAATATACCAATTTAATTCTTGAATAATTAGTGACCACATAATATTTAATGTTGAACCCTTTTTAATTCTACCTCAGTGTCGAAGACACCTTAAACGCATAAAGCGCCAACAATCCTATACCTCAGTGTTAAAACACCTTAAGTGCACAAAGGCACCAACATAAAATTTATTCCTTGTGTACATAGACACTTATATAGCTCCTTTCTCATGCTTAAAGCGTCAATAAAAATTATATGAACCATAATAAAATTTCCTTTCAATATTCCAAACATAATTAAACAATTAGTTTAATTAAACATGCTCTCTATCATGCCATAAATAAATATGTAGTCCATATAATCATGCCAAAATATAATTTTCCAATCCATAAACCATCACAAGTAATTCATGCTTCACAATTCAATCACCAACACCAATAATTCACGATTCAATACATAAACCTTAGCATGATACTACTTGTAATTGATTGAAATTAAACCTAGCATGATTCTACATCATCAAAATATGCTAAGTACGCGAACGTACCTTGAATACGATCTTAAAATCGTCACGACTAGTAAAAATTGCTCACTTCGAAGTCTCCTACACATTAAAATTATAATAGAGCATTAAAACCCACTCTAAACAAATTTCCAGCAATATATACTATCCTAAAACCCCTCTTAAAATAATTTGAATAAGCTGAAATTATATTTAAAACACTCTAATTAAGTCCAACTTAATGGGTAATTTAAATTTCCTTCAAAAACATAATATTAAGTGCTCTACATAAAATTCCAGCACTTTATTTCTAATTAAAACTTGCTGTAATTTAGTCTTAAAACACTTAAATTGAAGATCTAAACATTAATTCCTCATGTGCTTTCATAATTTTCATAAATCAAGGACCTAGGGTTTCAAAAATTGGGGCTTTTTAATTAAAAACCAAATCTGAAAATTAATTCATACAATTACAATTATCAAACATCAAAATTAAACCCCCAAACTCATAATTTATATTTAGATCCAAGAATAGATTCAATTAAAACAAGAAAGCTTCAATTTTATTTTTTTTTATATAAGGTTCGAAAAAAAAGGGGAAAGGGGAAGAACGGCGGCAGCCACCACTGGCTGTCGGTTGCTGGCTGCCGGCTGCTAGCGGCGGCGGCTGCCTGCTGGCAGCGGCGGCCACCAGCCTGTCGATGGCTGGCAGCGGTGGTGAGGGAGGGCAGCCGAAAGTTTAAGGGGAAGGGGGAAAAAGAAAAAGGAAAAAAAATAAGGAAGAGAGAGAGAAAAGTTTACCTTGGGTTTTCTCCACTCTGGGCAAAGTTTAATTTGCCTCATAAGTGGGATATTTATACCCCTTCTCTACTAACCCTCTTATAGGTTTTCCTAATTCCTTCCCTAATAAAACTTGTTGAAAATTAAACTTTCCTAAAATAAAACCCCAAATTTTAAATAAAATAATTAAATAAACTTTCCTTTAATAATAATATTAATTAAACGGTTTTTTCACCAAATGCCCTTGAACTTTTCAAAAATTCACCAAATACCCTCAAGTTTTTCAAAATTCACCAAATGTCACTAATGTTTGTTAATATTCACACCGTGACCTCAAAATACTCTTGACGTTAAAGTTCCGTTAGCAATAAAATTTAATTCACCAAATGCCCTAACGTTGTTAAATAATTACACAAAATACCCTTATTTTTGGAAGTACAAGTGTACAACGTCTAGGTTGAAATTTAAGGAAACAAGTCGTTAGTTTTGATTTTCACCCTTTATTTGCATAAATACTCGATACATAGCATCCTCTTATTTGCTTAACCACAATTTTTTAACTCCTTGAGAAATCAATCTAAATCATCCTCCTCAATGTATGAGAATTTTTGTGTAAGAGTTACAAACAAAACTTGTTGTAGTAGGAGAAAATTTGCAGTAAGAATTTTTGAGTCCGCTAGCTAGTCCGCGGACAAGCCCAGACTGTTTAATAGGGTGGGTATAGACTAGTTGTCAAGCCGTATAAAAGGGACTTGAGTTTGCTATATCAAGTCCGTTGGACAAAATATGAACTATAGCCCGATCCGTTTTCCGTCCAAGCCCGTAAGTAATCACCTCTATTTTATTTGGCCCTCTTTTTCTCTATTTGCGAGGTCTCCGACACTTCTTTTAATTTATGAATAGAGAATGTTTGCAACTCTTACACAAAAGTACTCATACATTGAGGAAGATTATTTAGATTGATAACTCATGGTGTTAAAAATTTGTGGTTAAGCAAATAAAAGAGATGCTATGTATCGAGTATTTATGCAAAAAAAAGGGTGAAAATCAAAACTAACGGCTAGTTTCTTTAAATTTTAAACTAGACATTGTACTTCAAAAAATAAGGGTATTTTGTGTAATTATTTAACAAAGATAGGGCATTTGGTAAATTAAATTTTATTGCTAACGGAACTTTAACACCAGAGGTTACAGTGTGAATATTAAAAAACGTCAGTGGCATTTGGTGAATTTTGAAAAACTTATGGGTATTTGGTGAATTTTTGAAAAGTTCAAGGGCATTTGGTGAAAAAACCGTTAATTAAAATACTTTAATTAAAATAATTACAACTATTTAAATACTTTATAAAATACATACTTTAAATAAAATGCGTATAAAAATACGGGGTATTATAGTCTACCCCCCTTAAAAAAAGTTTCGTCCCGAAACTTGGGGAACAAAATTCAAACCTTTTTCCTTAATATGTATAGTATTGCTGTACTTTTTGTCACTCCTTTACTGTTTTATGTCTCTTTGAGAGCATAAATACTCGAAATACTTGTTTAAATTCGTGCAAAGAGCACAAAAATAACTGAAATATAGGGAAAAAGCGCGAAATTCTACCGCATTCTACCCCCCTTAAAGAAAACGAGTTACGCCCCCATAACTCTACATACCTGAAACAACTCTGGGTATTTCTTTTTCATTTCATCCTCTGCCTCCCAAGTGGCTTCCTCATATTCTTGGTTAGACCAAAGTACTTTTACAATCTTGACGCTCTTGTTGCGTGTACTACGCACTTTACTGTCAAGAATCTTGACAGGTCTTTCTTCATAGGTTAAACTTTGATCTAACTCGATGGTTTCGGGTCGTAGCACATGGGATTTATTGGGGATGTACCTTCTCAATTGGGACACATGAAATACGTCATGTACTCTACTAAGCTCCATAGGTAAGGCTAACCTATAAGCTACTTTGCCTACTCTTTGTAGTATTTCATATGGACCGATGTATTTTGGACTGAGCTTTCCTTTCTTCCCAAATCTCATCACTCCTTTCATCGGTGAAACTTTTAGTAACACCTTATCGCCAATTTCAAATTCTTCTTCTCTTTGCTTTAAGTCTGCATAGCTCTTTTGGCGATCTTGAGCTGCTTGGATTTTAGATTGGATTTCCCTTACTTGCTTAACTGTGTCCTCAATCAATTGAGGCCCAAGAATCATAGTTTCACTAATGTCGTTCCAACAAATCGGACTTCTACATTTTCTCCCATATAAAGCCTCGAATGGTGTCATTCCTATGCTTGCGTGGTAACTATTATTATAGGAAAACTCAATTAAATCCAAACTGTCTTCCCAACTTTCCTGGAAGTCTATTACACATGTCCTCCAAGGTTTGGATGGTTCTTTCGGTTTTCCCATCTGTGGCAGGGTGAAATGTTGTACTCATCTTAAGTATGGTACCAAAATTTTCCTGAACACTCTTCCAGAATTTTGAGAGAAATCTGGAATCCCTATCAGAAACAATATCTTTTGGGACTCCATGTAACCTTACTACATGCTTGATGTAAGCCTTAGCAAGTTGCTCCATCTTCCAAGTTTCTTTCATTGGAATAAACACTGCCGATTTCGTAAGTCTGTCCACCACTACCCAAATGGTGTCATTTCCACACCTTGACTTAGGTAAGCTAGTCACGAAATCCATTGAAATGCAATCCCACTTCCATACTGGGATTTATAATGATTGTACAGTCTCTTGAGGCCTCTTGTGCTCTATTTTCACCTTCTGACATGTTAAACACTTTGCTACAAATTCAGCAACCTCCTTTTTCATTCTAGGCCACCAAAACATCTTCTTCAAATCCTTATATAACTTGTCTCCTCCCGGGTGTACTGAGTAAGGTGTGTTGTGTCCTTCTTCCATCAACTTTTTCTTCACTTCCTCACATTTCTGTGGTACACACCATCGACCTTTGTACCTCAAGCTCCCATCTTCGTGAATTTTGAAGTCTATAGCTTTTCCTAGCTTAATTTTCTCACAAATCCTATCCAACTTTACATCCCCTTCTTGGTTCTGTCGAATCACGTCGAATATTGTTGGTTGGATACTCAGGTTTGCAAGAATACCTGCTGGTACTCCCCATTCCACGACTTCTATATTCAATTTCGCCATTTCTCTGCATAACTCATTAGCTACTACTAACGCGTTTAATCCATGACTAGTTTTACGACTTAGAGCATCTGCAACCACATTTGCCTTCCCTTTGTGGTATTGTATGTCTAGATCGTAATCCGTCGTATACTCTAGCCACCTCCTTTGATGAGAGTTTAAATCCTTTTGGGTGAAAATGTACTTTAAGCTCTTGTGGTCTGTGTAAATTCTACATTTCACTCCATACAAATAATGGCGCCAAATTTTCAATGCAAAAATGATGGCGGCTAATTCCAAGTCATGAGTTGGATAGTTTACCTCGTTTGTTTTTAGCTGCCTTGATGTGTATGCAATCACCTTTCCATTTTGCATAAGCACACACCCCAAGCCATTCTGTGATGCATCACTATATACACCATACAGTCCACTATCATCTGGAAGTGTAAGCACTGGTGCTGTAACTAATTTGTGTTTTAAGAATTGGAACTCCTCTTAACACTTTTCATCCCATTCAAACTTCTTGTCCTTCTTCATTAGAGTAGTCATAGGTTTAGCAATCCTGGAAAAATCCTTAACAAAACGCCTATAATACCCTGCTAACCTAAGAAACTTCTCACATTAGATATTGTTTTGGGTGTCGGCCAGCTCTTAACAGCTTCTATTTTGGCTGGGTCTACCTCTACCCCGTCCTTGGACACAAAGTGTCCTAAGAATGCTACCTTCTCCAACCAAAACTCACACTTAGAAAATTTTGCATAAAGATGGTTTTCTCTCAATGTTTGCAGAATTGTCCTTAGATGTTCTGCATGCTCTTCTTTGTCCTTTGAGTATACCAAAATATCATTTATGAACACCACTACAAACTTATCCATAAATTGATGAAATACTCTATTCATCAAATCCATAAAGATTGTTGGAGCATTCGTCAATCCGAAAGGCATAACTGTAAATTCGTAGTGCCCATATCTTGTCCTAAATGCCGTCGTAGGAATGTCCTCATCGGCAATTCTCAATTGGTGATATCCAGACCTCAAGTCAATTTTTGAAAACACTGTGGCACCCTTTAGTTGGTCAAACAGATCATCTATCCTTGGTAAGGGATACTTATTCTTTATGGTCACCTTATTTAATTCCCTGTAATCAATGCACAGTCTCATGCTTCCATCCTTTTTCTTCACAAATAGAACTGGTGCTCCCCAAGGGGAGGCACTTGGTCTAATGTACCCTCTGTCCAACAAATCTTGTAACTGATCCTTTAGTTCACTCATTTCTGCAGGTGTCATTCTATATGGTGCCTTGGATATTGGGGTTGTTCCGGGTACCAAATCTATGGTAAAATCGATCGCCCTTTTAGGTGGCATCCCAGGGATCTCTTCCGGAAACACATCCAGAAATTCGTTGACCACTTTTATGTTTTCTGGATTTGCCACCTGTTCATGGTTCATATCCCTAACGTTGCAGAAGTATACTGGATGTCCCTTCTTCATGTACTTTGCTAATTTTAACACTGATATTATCCTTGGACACTTTATTTTACCATCCATCCAGTAAGTCACTGATTCATTTCCATTTGTGATCATCTTCACTTTCTGTGATCTACAACTAATCTCAGCATTATACTTACTTAGCCAATCCATCCCCAAGATAAGGTCAAAATCGCTCAACCCAAACTCGATAAGGTCAGACGGAAATATCTTTCCCTCTATTTCTAAAGGCACGTTTCTAAAAGTTTTGGTACAATTCACTACCCTACCTGTCGGGATGGTTATAGGTAAATCTACTGCCTCTACTATTTTTAAGCAGTCCCTAAGTTTTGAAACAATACCCTTAGAAACAAAAGAGAAAGTTGCACCAGAATCAAACAATACTTTAAAAGGAATAGAGTTAATAGAAAAAGTACTAGTGATAACATCTTTCGTGGCCTCTGCCTCGTGCCTACTCAAAACATTCAGTTTCCCTGCAGTTCCTCCCTTTTGTTGGCTGTTACCATTGTTGGTGTTAATGTTTCTCGCCCCATTCTGTTGCACTCCCTTATTCCCAGAAAAATTGTTGTTGTTCCCCTGGAAATTCTTCTAGTTTCCTCCTAAGTTATAGTTGTTCTATTTATTCCCATTAGCATTCTTGGAGTAACACTCGTACTCCCTATGCCCCAGTTTGTTGCAAGCGCGACAAGCAACCAAATTGCCTTCACAATCCCTCCCAGGGTGATTGTTCCTACACCTCTTGTAGAAGTAAGACCTTCCATTCTTATTATTCCCCTGGTTATTGTTTCTAGCCCCTCCATTGTTGCTACGTCCCCCTTGGTGGTTATTATTCTGGAAATTATTATTATTGGGGAAGTTATTGTTATGGTGGTACTTCTGCTTCTTAAAACCATTCTAGTTTCCCTGTTGGTTTCCAGAAACTTGTCCCACTTCCTTCCTCTTCTCTCTTCCTTCTATCTCAGCTAGCTCCTTCTTCTTCTTTCCTTCCAGAGCATAAAGGTGTGCGGCCCTTCCATATACTTCATCTAGGGTCTCAAATACCTGCCCGCACAGCTTCAACCGCAGATCACTAGTTAACCCACTCTCAAACTTCCTAGCTTTTGCTTTCTCCGTGGAGACGGATCCTTCGGCAAAACGGGACAACTCAATAAACTTGGTGTAATATTCCGTAACTGTCATCTTATCCATTCTAAGGTTTGAAAATTCCTCAGCCTTCTGCTTCTGCAAAAAGCTAGGATAGAACTTGTCTCTCACTTTTTCTTGGAATTTGGTCCAGTTGAACCCAGGTAACGCTCTAATGGTAGCCTCATTTTGTTGCCACCAAAATTCAGCTTTACCCCTCAGATAGTAGGTAGCACAACCTACTTTGGAGTTTTCAGGGCACCCCACAGCTCCAAACAGTTTCTCAAATTCCCTTAACCAGTTTTCCAACACCACGGGATCAGGCTCGCCCTGATAGGTTGGTGGCTTGCTTTGCGCCACCTTTTTTAAGAGCTCCCCTTGAGCATCCCCGTTACCAGTTGAGTTCCTTGCCAATTGTTAGGCAACCGCTGCCAATTGTCTCACTACATCATTCAAATCATTTCCACCACTACCTGAACTTCGTCCCCCTGCCATTTGGTTTCTCCTGAATATAGAACAAGGATGACTATTAGAAATGGCTAGGTTTAGCTCTCAAGACAAACACCCTCATATATATATACAAATCTTTTAAACATCTAAAGTAAAATGTGAAGCTAACAGTTCGGGATAGCGATTGCTAAAATTTCCCTTAGTGTAGCTCTATCAATTAATATTGATTGCTAACCAACCATCAATTAATAAGGCATCACACTAAAATAAAATAAAAATAATCCCCCTGGACGTTTGCGGTTTATAAATGGTTTTTGGAGATAAGTTGCTTGGAATGGTGATTAGCATTTCAATAATTGCCTGGAATCAAAAACTGCTCAAAAATCGTATTTAGAGGCTGAATTTGGCCACGAGAGGGTAGTGCTCACTATCAAAGGTAGTGAGTCTTTATTAAAACGTTGTTTCTACTTGAAAAACACTACTTTTTCATCAAAATCGGAGGAGTTTAGAACCTGATCGAGATTAAAACGAGATTAATATTAACGAACGGAAATCTAATTATTTGCGTGTTCAAATAGTGGTGTGAAATGGAATATTTGTAAAACAAAAGAATTTATAAATAAAAATTTATCAAAAAATAATTAAGGTTTATTAATTAAAATAGACTAAAGATATTAAAATAAAAAATGTGTTCCAAAAACGGATGTGGTCATGCCACTTATTTGCTAAAACTGAAATAACAAATAAAAATTTTAAAATAAAGAATATGAACTCTTTGCGAGGAAAGTCATAAGATTTAATCCTTTTGAACGTTGTCCCTTTTGTCGGTGGATTGCTTGTAGCTTGAAGGATCGAAGTTAGAATCATTTGACTCTTCCATTGGTTCAGGTGATTCAGGTTCAGGTTCTACAGGAATAAACTCCCCTTCTTCTTCCTCATCCGATGAGATATCTATAATTATTGGAGTTGGAGGTGGGTTTGGATCAGAATTGTCCATAAGTGAACTATTACCCTCTTGTTGGTCTCCATTCTCTGCTGGATTCCCCACCCCCCCCCCCCCCGACGAAGAAGAAAAAGAAGCGGAATTTTCTGGTTGTTGATTTGGAGGAGGATTGTTCTCTGCTGGATTATCAAAGTAGTAGTCAGGGTAGGGAAGGTTTAAGCGCTGACAATAAACTTTCTCCACCCTTACGAGATATTTGGTTAAGAAAATATAGTCTGGATACCACTGGCCATAATAGTCTCTGTACTTATGGTAATTTGGGATGTCTCATGGGAGATAAAAATCAGAAAACCTTTGTTTAACAGCAAAGTAAGGGGCTCCTCTGGAAGACAATGGATAATCATTGCCGAAATATGATCAGGGGTATCATAAACTTTCTCCCGTAGGACATTTCTCATGTAGGAACAAAAGTATTTGATCTTTTCTACAAAGTCATAGGGGTGTTCATTATTTTTATTTACGAGAGATCCCATTTGGGTAAACTTGCTAGGAAAGATTGGCATCCTGTAGAGAAAAGGTTTAGAAAAGATTTCCCTTCCCTAAAGAAATAAAATAAAATGAAATAAATGATACAAAGTTCAGTGGTCAATCATACAATCTGAAGAATCACATAAAATAATACATATATTGCATGCTTTCATCACAAACATTTAGTCATACAATACTCTTGAACACCCTAAAATAAAATTTATGCACACAGAGAAGAAATTGAATTCTAGCCTATATGCCCTTTCCTACCTGTAGACACCCATTTGTGTCTCCCCAAAACCAAACCCAGTGATGAATACCTTTCACGTCGAACCATAATTGAATGAGATGAAAGTGTGAAAAGTCTAGTGTTGCGGTTAGTTTTTGTTAAAATTCTTTCTTTCTGTTTTCGAAAACCCACTCTATTTTATGAAAACGTCCATTCCAGTTTAGATTGGTCCATGATAAGGGTCCAATAATGGTGTAGTTGGATGGGGATTGAAAAGACCTTTCCAACGATATATTATAAGCCCAATTCCGATGAATATTGAGGAAATTATGGCCAATTTACTAAACTGGGCCCAAACCGGATTTTTCCTACGACCCAATGATCATGAGGAGGGTCCAAAGATTTAATCCTATTTCTAAACTAATTAGGATTTATTAGAATCTTCTATAAGTTTCTAAAATATCTTAATTATTCTTTTTTGAAAAGATAAGATTAAGGAATTTGATTTAAATATAAACTTTCCTTTTTGATAAAACTTTCCTTTTTTAAAGTCCTGATTCTATTCGGATTTAAACATGTTCAAACACAGTAAGATATTATTTTCGTGTCTCATATTTTTTATCCAAATTTTATATGGTTGGATAGATCTTGAAATTATCTTTCCAATGATATATTATAATAATAATTCTGAGTTATAACGAAAAAGATATGAATAAGATATCAAACTCTATCCAAAACTGACACCGTCTCACTATTTCGTTCATATCTTTCATTCTACAACATATTTTAATCTGATTTTAATTGATTTAGAAAGTAGACTTCAAGATCTTTCCAACGACATCTTATTCATTTTATTCCGATTCCTGGATCAAAAGATATGATAAAAGCAAAGTCCGCAAAAACTGCTGTCTACGAGTTTTATTTCGATTCGAATTTGGATTCTTTTCTTAATTCTTTGACCCTCTTTTTTCCTATAAATAGAGGTCATATCTCCCCTTTTTCAATAACCAACTCTCATCAAGATTTTCTTGATTATTCTCTCTCTCTCTTTTTCTAAACTAGCCTTTTCTCAAATAAATAATTCCGCATTCACAAGATCTAGAAACACCTAGCCATATTCGAAGTTGCCTTCGCCCTAGACGTGAAAGGTTTTAATTTCTGAGGGTTTGGTCCCAAATCTCTCTTTCAATTATTTAATTTAATTGTTTTGATTATTATTTTCCTTGATGTTACTAACGTGTGTATTTTGTTATTAGAAAGAGGTACGAGGCATCAAAGTAAGTTCTTTAATGGTTTTAATTGATTTATGATGTAGACATCATGTTTGTATTGTTATTATGATTCCTAGTATCATGTCTAGGGTAATTTTAATATTAAATATGATTGTTATGATGCTTCCTATGTTCTTTCTAATATTAATTCATGTTAGTATCATGTTAGGGTTAAAGATTTGATTGTTTAGTGACATGCTAGGGTTTGTTATTAATCTTGTTAGTATCATGCCTAGGATCTTGCTATGCTTTAACATGATTATGATTATGATTGATATTATTATTATTAATGATGTTGATTATTATTATTATGTTGCTTGATTTTTATTGTTATTGTTTTATCACACCTTTATTGCATGCTTAAAGGGAATTCGTACTTGTAATCACGCTTAATAATATAATTAATAATCTTGTTTAGGATTAATTGTGATTATAATTCAAGTGATCGCCAATAATAGTTTATTTGTGCATTAAATTCAACCAACATAGATTAAACAGGTTTAGGGTTAATCCTATTGATTGCATGTTAGTCAAAAAGCGCACATGAATACGAGCAGAATAAAGTAGAGGCCTATTATTAGGGCAGGCTCAATCTCTTTTAGGTTGGATTTGTACCTTCATCCCCGAACCCTTATTTGGTTCATGACCTTATGGAGTTGACGATCTCTTGGATCGTTAAGGGGTGTAACCTTCACCTCGTGAACGGTTTACAAGTTCCTTAAAAACTTGTTGGCGACTCTTTTGCTCTATCTTCTTCCCTTTTGGACGCCACCGTACTTTAGTGTATGATCACAGTGGGGTTCAAGCTAGTGGGATTTTAAAGGCTTTAAATTATTCCCTACACTACCCAAGTTCACCAACATGTTAATAAAAGCTTTTAACACATAATTCTTACCTCAATCCTTTGCTCCCTGCAAAATTAACAAACTAAAAATATTTTATTTTGCTAAAAAAAAAATTTGAAATTATAAGGAAGGGCCAACTTTAGGCCTTCACAAAATTTAGAAAAAAAATGAATTTCGAACACTAAAAAATATTTCGAGTGTCCCTAAAAAAAACAGATTTCGAACTAAATTAAAAAAATAAAATGAAATAATTTAGAAAAAATTCGGCCCTCTTAATGAAATAATTTAAAATAAAATAAAATCGGAATGAAATTGACATTGTAAAATTAAATTAGCACTTGGCCAAGTTTAAATCATAATAAAAAAAAACGTTTTCGTGTTAGTGGTAATTTAAAATCTCAACCTAAGCTCTGATACCACTTTGTAACACCCTAGAAATTTCTTTCCTTTAAATGCACACTTTACTCCTTTTAAAATACGTTTTAGGAATATCTAAGACATTACCGCCACCGTGAAAACGGCTAAGGCAACTATCAAAGAGACACAGCGGAAGACTTGAAAACCAAAACTATTTAAATAACACGATTTAAAAACCAAACCAACGAAAATAAAGTTGAAAATCAACAAAACCAAAGCCAATTAAAATCCACTACAACTTGGAACCATTTAAGGCCCTTATTCAAAACCGAACAACCAATCTTTTGTGTTAGTCCATAAAGTAATATAATAAAATATTCAATGCATAAAACACATCATATTCTAATAGAAGCTAGCATGATTCTCTCTTCACTCATGCCCCGTCATGAACATGCTTCAATACCTGAAAAATGTATCTCTACTTGCCCCCACTACTCTCCATTAAAATGGATTATCGTAGGGCCAAGATAAAGACATGTCCAGACACAAACAACACACACAATCAGCAAAGCTGAGTACATAAGCGTAATTAAACACACTAACATGCATTCTCCTATCATCACACACACTTACCTCATTGCACCTGTTTACAAGCACACACAACAATCAACAAGACACTTTAACTAGACACTAAATAATTCATTTAGCGTTGATTACGCATCGAACGGGTGTCCAACTAATCCTATCCGAATAAATTGGGGTTAACTGACACGGGAGATAACCGTGCCAGCAACAAACCTGTGCCACACATAGGTGGCGGAATTCCAGCGCATAAAAAAAAAGGAATATACAGCGTCCTGTACTCCGTTAAAAGTTATGATCAAATATAAAGTCACATAACTCCCCCCATATGTTCATACTCAAGGTATATACGTTCCAAGAGTTTTGGTGCGTAATCTCTTTCACTTTACGTTATTTACATATTATTAGACTTGGTGATGACTCTCAAGGAATAATAAGTCAATCAACAATAATTATTCAATCAAACAAATATACCAATTTAATTCTTGAATAATTAGTGACCACATAATATTTAATGTTGAACCCTTTTTAATTCTACCTCAGTGTCGAAGACACCTTAAACGCATAAAGCGCCAACAATCCTATACCTCAGTGTTAAAACACCTTAAGTGCACAAAGGCACCAACATACAATTTATTCCTTGTGTACATAGACACTTATATAGCTCCTTTCTCATGCTTAAAGCGTCAATAAAAATTATATGAACCATAATAAAATTTCCTTTCAATATTCCAAACATAATTAAACAATTAGTTTAATTAAACATGCTCTCTATCATGCCATAAATAAATATGTAGTCCATATAATCATGCCAAAATATAATTTTCCAATCCATAAACCATCACAAGTAATTCATGCTTCACAATTCAATCACCAACACCAATAATTCACGATTCAATACATAAACCTTAGCATGATACTACTTGTAATTGATTGAAATTAAACCTAGCATGATTCTACATCATCAAAATATGCTAAGTACGCGAACGTACCTTGAATACGATCTTAAAATCGTCACGACTAGTAAAAATTGCTCACTTCGAAGTCTCCTACACATTAAAATTATAATAGAGCATTAAAACCCACTCTAAACAAATTTCCAGCAATATATACTATCCTAAAACCCCTCTTAAAATAATTTGAATAAGCTGAAATTATATTTAAAACACTCTAATTAAGTCCAACTTAATGGGTAATTTAAATTTCCTTCAAAAACATAATATTAAGTGCTCTACATAAAATTCCAGCACTTTATTTCTAATTAAAACTTGCTGTAATTTAGTCTTAAAACACTTAAATTGAAGATCTAAACATTAATTCCTCATGTGCTTTCATAATTTTCATAAATCAAGGACCTAGGGTTTCAAAAATTGGGGCTTTTTAATTAAAAACCAAATCTGAAAATTAATTCATACAATTACAATTATCAAACATCAAAATTAAACCCCCAAACTCATAATTTATATTTAGATCCAAGAATAGATTCAATTAAAACAAGAAAGCTTCAATTTTTAATTTTTTATTTTTATATATAAGGTTCGAAAAAAAAGGGGAAAGAAAAGAAGGGCGGCAGCCACCACCGGCTGTCGGCGGCTTGCGCCTGCTGGCAGCGGCGGCCACCAGCCTGCTGGTGGCTGGCAGCGGTGGTGAGGGAGGGCAGCCGAAAGTTTAAGGGGAAGGGGGAAAAAGAAAAAGGAAAAAAAATAAGGAAGAGAGAGAGAAGTTTACCTTGGGTTTTCTCCACTCTGGGCAAAGTTTGATTTGCCTCATAAGTGGGATATTTATACCCCTTTTCTACTAACCCTCTTCTAGGTTTTCCTAATTCCTTCCCTAATAAAACTTGTTGAAAATTAAACTTTCCTAAAATTAAACCCCAACTTTTAAATAAAATAATTAAATAAACTTTCCTTTAATAATAATATTAATTAAAATACTTTAATTAAAATAATTACAACTATTTAAATACTTTATAAAATACATACTTTAAATAAAATGCGTATAAAAATACGGGGTATTACAAAATACTACCAACTTTTTTCAAATTCACCATATACCATTCAGTTTTTACACATTATCACACAATTCCTATTTTCTTAACAGGCGTTAGGCTGTCATTTATGATACTTTACAAACTCATTATATACCATTCTAAGGAAATTTATTTCACTATATACACACTAATAAAACTTATTTCACCATATACCCAAAAATATTAACGGATTTTTAAAAAAAATTAAAAAATAAAAAAAAACTAGCCATTACCATATCCAACGGCTAGTTTATGTATTAAAGCAGCTTTCTATAGGGAGTAAAGCACAACCACACTACTTATTTCATTTGCAAACATGTTCGCACATTCTAAATCCTCATCCTCATGTTACGAATCTCCATACGTGAGGGTGCCAAACAAAGTCGGCTCATGTGGGAGGAAATTTGCAATTAGGAGCTCTAATTCGGCAAAAAATCCTCAAAGATTGTATTACAAGTGTAATGTTTGTGATAAATTCATATAGTGCAACGGAAATATTGAGAAAAATGTTGGTTTAGGTTATGAATTTCAAAGTACAGAATGCGTTGATGCACAATTTTCATGGAGATGAGACCATGTTGAAGCAAGAAATGAACAAACTGAAGAGAGATTAGTACAACAGCAAAATCTTAAGGTTCTTGGAGAAATATGTTCAACTATATATATGTGCTTTCTGTATCATCTAGAGTATAGGCTATGACAAAAATCTCATTATTTCTATCAATTCCAACTTTAATCATCATCATGCCTTTATAATATCCACTAAGATGTGCACCATCTATGCCTATTATGGGTCTACATCCACCCAAAAAACCATTCACCTAAGATGCAAATGAAATAAAACAATCCTTGAATTTTGATCATTCATTTCCACTATCAGTCTAGGTAACAAGTGCATAGTGTTTGGGGTACCCTAACATGTGGACAAATCCCACAGTGACACGTCGCCCAATCAAAAGGTGACATGTGTCACTATAGAAAGAAGCCATGTATGCAACCCTATTTAAGAGCACCTGAATAAGAGAGAAAAAGGGTCTCCTTCAATAAGGAGGCCCAACTCCCGAGAAAGCCACAAAACGGAGCTTCCTCAAGGACACGTGTCCCTACCTAATTGCGCCGCCAATAGAATGGTCATTTTAGGGTACAAACCCTAAAAAGCTCAAATCCCCACCCCTATAAATACCCCAATCATTTATGATAGGAGGGGTGGAGGAAGACAACATTTAATAGAGCACAAAATAGCTCTAACTTCTCTCTACTTTCTCTCTCTAGACTTTCCGATTTTATGTTACTAACTTAGCTGTCAGTGGTGAATATTCCGTCACCGGAATATTCGTGTTTTGCAGGTTTCCTAGTCTACTTGTCGAAAGAACGCGACTAGAGTCCGAAAGAATCACAAAATCACCTAAAACACATAGGATCAGGGATTTGTAGCTTTATGCATACGATCTAAGATTTGTAGCTTTAATCATCTCAGCATATTCAGGTAACAGTCCATACGAATAAGAAATACCGTCATGAATTTGCACCCTAGATAATGCATTCACTTTGTAGAATAACCGCAGCTTCACATTAAGCATGTATCTTTCCATGCACACCCTCCGCAATGAATCCACTAGAATGTTAGGATTTTCCTTCAAGTCCTACAATAGGTATCTGCATAGCCATGCTGAAGACACCATCAGAATTTTTTCAAGCCTCCCACAAGTTTTGTTGGTGGTGGTGTAGGCTGTCTAAGTGGAGAAAGTTAAAAAAGATAGCCATTATTATTTTTGGGTATCTGGTGAAATAAGTTTTATTAGTGTGTATATGGTGAAATAAATTTCCACGGAATGGTATATGGTGAATTTGTAAATTATACAAACAACAGCCTAACGTCCTTTAAGAAAATAGGCATTATGTGATAATGTTAAAAACTGGATGGTATAAGGTGAGTTTGAAAAAAATTGGTGGTATTTGGTGAATTTTGTTAAAACTCTGTGGTATTTCGTGAAAAATCATTTCTTTCTTTTAAATTTTATTATTAATTTCCCTTTTTATTTTCTATTTCCTTTTCTTTTCTTTTCTTATTTTATTTTATATTTATTTTCATTTCCTTTTCTTTTATTTTATTTTCTCTTTTATTTTTCTTTTATCCTGTTAAATATAAATACCCATTTTTGGGGTAAAATGAAAAGAACAATTTTAGGATAATTAGAATCCAATTTTAGATCTCATATTTTTAGCTTAGGTTGAGAGCTTCTCTCTCTAGATCTAGGGTTAGTTTAGGAGTAGTTTTAGAGAGAGGACGGTTGATCAGGCTCATCAACCGCCAAAACTTCTTTTCTCTTTTTTCTCTCATCTGCTTTTTGAGCCGGCTAAGTAGACCTACTCTCTTTTTGCTAGTTAGACTTCTTGGAGTTTGACTGATGGCTGGACGAGCAGAGATCGGTAGCTTGAATAAAGCTCTCCGCCTCTATCAACGCCTGTTGGAGGGTGAAGACCCTCTTTCGGACGAGATCAAACTTAAAGGTTGACCCATCCTTCAGACCCTTGAAAAAGTCTGTATAGGCTACCTCGTCAGACAGCTCCTTAATCTAGATTCTCACCAGATTGAACCGTCTGACATAGGAGCGAAGTCCTTCTCTCTCTCCTTACCTGATAGTGCTCAAGTCAAGACTTGTTTTCTTGGCAGGGATGTTCATCGAGAAGTTAGAATCAAATAAGAAGGCAAGCTTCCTGAAGCTATTAATGCACCCAGCTAGCAAGTTGTCAAACCATTGCTGGGCTATGCCCTTCAAAGTAGCTGAGAAACATTGGTAGCACTTAGAATTTTCCAACCCCTACATGTGCATAAGGGTTGAGTAGGCCATGAGGTGGTCCTCTGGGTTAGAGGTACCATTTAGGCACCAACCAACACATTTTGAACCTTGTTCGGTTGTGTCACCTGGGTTATCTCCTTGGTGAACGCAAAATTTTGTTCATCAAGTTTGAGCAGACGGAGCTACCAGTCCAAAGGTTAGACATTATATGCCGCATGTCCTCCAAAGAGGGTCGGCTGTATGAAATGAGGGGCGTATAGCCTGTATGCCACCTTAGGCACAAACGATGCATTCCCAATTATATGAGGGCCAAAATGGACGGACTTGCCGCTCGTGTGGCTCTCATGCAAGGACTGAGTATTACTTGCAGATGTATTTTTGAAAATGTCTGGAAAGCTCAAAGTAGAAGTCGACTTAGACAGTTGCTGATTCCGATTTTGCTCGATGACATGTCGAGCATTGGTGAAGGTTTTCTTGCTGCCATCCAACTGAATAGCGCGGATGACCTTACTTTTACCCGTTTGGGGCAGAAGGATCTTGGTCCAGCCAATGGCAGGCATAGTCTTCTCCTTAGGATGTGGAGTAGGCTGCCTGTCTCTGACTGATTTCCTCTTCGCAGCTTGAGGAGATTTTTTGGCCGACTGACCCTTGCTTGAGCCAACCGTCCTCTGGTTGATCAAGTCCTTTATTTCACCCTTGAAACTTGTCATGAATTTTGTGAGTTCATCTCGTGTTACTGGATTCTAACCTCCTGCCGCCTTGGTATTTCCAGGTTGTGGTCCAGCAGACTTGCTGGTACCAGCTTCATTGTTTACTCGTTCCAGCTTGTCTCTGAAACAGATGTGTTTAGCAATGAGTGACCCGTCAGTGGCCACATATGTTTCGACGTCCACATCGTGGTCATCTTCATTGTTTGTAAGACCTCCCCATTAACAGTAGGACGATTGGGGTCTGGCAACGGTACAGACTCTTGAACCATCTTTGAGGTACTTTCCCCACAGAAAGCGCCAAATGTTTTAGGTGTTTTTGTCCCTCGGGAGAGTTAAAGCTTGAATATTGGTCTTGTGGCCCCTGTACCTGCAAAATAACAGAGACTCCGGGTGGTTGGAGGTCTGCCTCCGACGATCAAGTTAGAACGTGCTTGAGAGAGTAAAAAGTGCGAAAAGGTAAAAGTAAGATCTTTTCGGATTCTGAGATCATGTGTTTTCTCTGATGTAAGAGAATGTAGGGTATGTTGTAATAAATTGTAGATGTCCCCAAAATGGAGGGAATCTCCCTATGTATAGGGTCATTGGTAATGGCCCTGTTAGGTCACTCTAACCAAATTCTAATGGGTTGCGGCGCCGAATTACGGCTTTTGTTCTTGAGATTTTGGCCCTAAAGGCCGCCTTTTTCCCCAAATTCTGGGAATGACACGTGTCAAATGGAGATTTGTCTAATTTGGACTAATCTAGGTCTGACATGTGTCACCACCTGGTTGGCCTACGTGGCTTGGGTAAAAATTACCTAAAACAAATATATTTACATTTATACATTAAAAGATGTTCATTTGCATATTGTTTCTATCACATAAATTATTATACTTTAATTATATGTTAATTTTCATTTAATAATGGGAACTAATAATCCAGCCTTTGGCTTTTCTACTCAAAACAATCCCAACTTCTCGAAATATGGAAATAATTCCACCTTTGACCCCCCCCCCCATCTGCTCAAAATGAGCCTTTTACTGGTTTGTCAAATTAGTAACCTGTTTAAGAAGGTAACTTGACACATGTCACCTTCTTATTGGTTTTTGTCCTTTTAATATTTTTTTAAAAAAAATAAAAAATCCTTTCCCATTTCCCTTGCCGGATCGACACCCCCCTGTGCCGGACTAACCCACCTCTCCCTGCCGGAGCTAATCTCTCCCCTTGTCGGAGCCAACTCCATCAATCACAGCCACTCTCCATCGATCAACCGCAAGCAACAGTCCGACTTCCGAGCAACAACATCAACGAGACAACGACATCAACAAGCAACAACATCAGCGACATTAACATGCAACAACATCACCTGCATTAGCAATCTGACTTATACTTGCCTAGGAACCCACAATAACACCACCATCGCTCAACCTACGATAGCCCAAAAAACCACCATCGCACGTCTCTAGTCTTCGGATTTGAAGAAAAATAAATGGTGCCTACGAGACAACGACGGTGTTGTACAACAAATGTTGGTAGCTTAAAATTCGTAATTAAGATCCCAACAGTGGTGATTTGGTGATGCTGATTTTGATGATGATGAACGGTGATGATTCAATAATGAAGATTGATGATGGATTTTATTGGTGTTTGAAGCAAAGGATCAAAGCCCAAGTTGAAGAAGCCAATTTCAATTGAAGAGGAAATAGGGGTGGGTTTCGCAGGTTGCTACGATACATGGTCGGATTTTAGGTTTTGATGGTTTTAGGGGATTTTGTGGGTGGTTGAGGGTGGTTGGGTTTCTAGGTTAGCTTTGGTGGGGTGGTTGATGTTAGGAGAGAGAAAGAAAATGGTGGGATGGGGACGTGGGGTTAAATGGTGATGTGGTGGTGGTTATGGTGGGTAGCCATGGTAGAGTTAAGATAGGATATGGAGATTGGAAAAAAAAAAAAACAAAAAAAAAAAAAACAAAAAAAAAACAAAAAAAAGGAAAAACTAAAGAAATTTTTTTAAAAAAAATTAACATGTTAAACAAGTTGTAGTCTCGTTTTGAGCAAATGGGGGTCAAAGGTGGGATTGATTTAAGCAGAAAATCCAAAGGAGGGATTATCAGTTTGCATTTTTCCTTTAATAATTGGTTCTTTTTTCAAATACTCTAATCTGTGTTCATATCAAATAATTTGTATGATTATGTCTATTAGATAAAAGAACCGTAGATATATTGATATCCATTTTTTTAGTGATGTACAATTTCATTTTGATTTATTTTATCAAAGAGGAAATGAATATTTTCTTTTTCCTTGAGTACTACTATAAATATATGTATAAATATATTTTATTTTTATTACTGGAATGAAAATGTTCATCAGCAAGAAGTCATATGTTCATTACCAGAATAAAATATGTTCAATTACATAACAACTATAACAAAATGCAATAAAACGTTCATAACCAAAAAGATAAATGTTCATTGCCAAAACAAAGTATGATCAGTTACACCTTAAATCCTATATTAGAATGAAGACCCACCTGTAGGAATTTATAGGTACTACGCAGCAGAGATAATATGAATCATATTCAATTAATCACCTTATCCCAAGAATCACATGCATAACACACAAGACACATAATCATTTCTTTGAAGCGTGAATTCCACGTAGCTATTCGACAGGCAAATCAGGGAGAGAATAGAGCCCCAAATGTTGCTCCTCTACTTAGTCCACGAGATTCGAACGAGCCGTCCAACCAATACTAGATTGGTCGAGTGATTAAGGAAAACCACAATCACCACCTTTATGGACAACCGACCACTGCACAAACCACCACTACCACCACGAATCACCACCAGCGTGAGGAGGAGGAGGAGAGAAACGTGAGAGTGAGAGAGAGAGTGAGGAATATGAGAGGGTTGGGTTTCGTGTTTGCTAATTAGGGTTTGATCAAATGATCAGTCAATTGCTTACAAGCAAACCCTAGGCACCTAGTCTATTTATAATCCCATTATAATTAGACTAGGGCACGAGGCCCAAAACCCTCTTAATTCCCCTACATGGACGGCCACCTAGAGAGATGAGGCCCATGATGGTCCTCGTCCTCTAATGCTCGATCTAGCCCCTTTGTGTGACCTTATAGGATCAGTACAATTGGGCTTTGGGCTATTTTACCAGCCCAAGGTTGTTAGTACCTCTAGTTATGATAAAATGATGACCCAAATGTGCGAACTTAATTATCTCCATATTTTGATCCATTTATATATCTAGTAATTGCACATGACGAAGACATAAATCCTTTAATCTCCCACTTGTCTGAGACAAGTGTGCTATATTCAAATTCCTTAAGTCAATGTGTTGATTTGATAATATGATTGCATCCCATGTCGAGATCATATTAATCTATAAATCGTTTCTTGAAATCTGAGTAAGAATTACAAAACCAAATGATTACTGAGTAATGCATTTGAACGCGGCCACGTATTTTTGAATTCTCCCTCTTCAAGCGGCCATGACACATTTCCTAATTTAATAGGTAGACTCTATTCAATCTTGTGACAACAAGGCTCCCACTCAACTTTTGAAATAGCTAGGAAACACTCTTTATAATCTCCAGTCACGGCCAGACATTTAAGTGTTCCACAGTCATAACATCCATTGAATGAACTCAATGTTCTACTCATGTCAAAGGAATCCACTATATATCTGGAAGTTCTATACTTGAACTTCAAAGTAGGTCAATAGTTCGATCGTGCATCATTCATGCATATCCAAGTGATTGACCGAGCATCACTATGCCCCTATAGCCCATGAAACTACGTTATCCAATTAATCTTGCATGCTAGTCCATTTATTGAAATCATTTATGTCCACTTTAATGATCTCAAACTAGGAACTTAAATAATCTAATGACTTTGTTCACCTGTGGGGTTTCATTCACCAGGTCATCAACCTGATGAGCCCATCAATTCATAATTATTCTGGACATTTTATTTAATTTCCAAAACCATAAATAAATTAGAGAAATAATAATTTCTTTTTAAACATAATTCTGCAAATTGATGCATTCCTTATGTAACATGTTTTCTCAAAACATATATAACTTGAATTGCATAACTTGCTTCAATCCAAGACTTTAATATGACTTTCATACCTCAATCCATGTAATCTCTCACTCATAATAAAACTTTGCAGAACACAACATCCCGCTTGTCATTGATCTCATAACTGAGGTGATATCTCATATCTATTAGTTTGGATTTGTGATGTGACCCTGGCTCCTTTGTTTTGGCAAAGGCATCCACTTAGTCACATGACAATTTGATCTGAACTCCCTCTTTACACATATTCTGACATTGAGTATGCAACAGCATTCTGCTTTGAACTCTTCAAGCTCACTGTACTTCTCCATACAGACACAAATATGCACCTAGATCAACATCTAGAATCATCTTGCCTGTTTGGAAAACTTGCATCCATATAACCTTTTGACAACTTATTTACCTTTAACACCATAAATTAGAAAATTTCCTTTAGTGCTTCTCAAGTACTTAAGGATTTGTTCTTGGTAACTGTAGACACCCATTTGTGTCTCCCTAAAATCAATTCCGGTGATGAGTACCTTTCACGTCGAATCATAATCGAATGAAGTGGAAGTGTGGAAAGTCCAGTGTTGCGGATAGTCTTAATTTCTTTTCTTTTCTCCCTGTTTTTGAAAACCTATTTTTAGAAAACAACCAATCCAGTTTGGTTGGTTCATGATATGGGTCCAATAGTAGTGTAGTTGGATGGGGTTTGAAAAGAGCTTTCCAACGATATATTATAATCCCGATTCCGATGAATATTGAGGAAGTTATGGTCAAATTACTAAACTAGGCCCGGTTTGAACCTTATATGCGGCCCAATGATCTAGAGGAGGGCCTAATATGGATTTATCATTCCTAATGCAATTAGGAATGGTTTTAGTCTTCTAGATTCTTCTAGAAGGTTCTTTTCATTCCTAATTCAATTAACATTGATAAATTGACTTTTGTTGACTTTTTAGAGTTTTAATCAGAATAAAATAGTGTTTTTGAGAAAAATACGATTTTATCCTCATGTACGGTTAATTTCTATATGATTTTAGAAAACACGTCAAAAACCTGATTAGCGTCTAACGCCAGCATTAGCGCCTGGCACTACGCTTGGCGCCTGGCGCTAGCATTAGCGTCTGGCGCTAATATCAGCGTCTGGCGCTAACTCTGTTTTTTCACGTCAGAAATCTGGTTCGATTTTCTATCTTTTTGGCTGATTTTCTCTATAAATAGCCTCCTAAAAACTCCTTGAATCATCTACAATCATCAATTCTTATTCTCTCTAATTATTTTCTCTCTTAAAGCTAAAGCTTCTCTCTCTCTCTTTTCTAAACCAACCTTTTTACATACAAAATTCCGCATTCACAAGACTTAGATACGCCTAGCATTGTTCGAAGCTGCCTTCGCCCTAGACGTGAAAGGTTTTAATTTCTGAGGGTTTGGTCCCAAATCTCTCTTCAATTATTTAATTTGATTTTTTGATTTTATATTTTCCTTGAAGTTACTAACGCGTGTATTTTGTTATTAGAAAGAGATACGAGGCATCCAAGTAAGTTCTTTAATTGTTTAATTGATATTATGATATAGAAATCATGCTTAGGTTGTTACTTTGATTCCTAGTATCATGTTTAGGATGTTCCTAGTATCATGTTAGGATGCTTTCTTTAGTATGATATTTAGGGTGATTTGCTTATATCAATTGTGATTTCTATGATACTTCTTATATTATTTCCTAATAGCATGTTAGTATCATGTTAGGGCTAAAGCTTTAATCTTTATTGTTTAGTGACATGCTAGAGTTTGTTATTAATCTTGTTAGTATCATGCCTAGGATCTTGCTATTAATATTATGCTTTAACATGATTATTATAATTATGATTATAATTATAATTATAATTATTATTTTGATGATTATTATTATGTTGCTTGATATTTATTGTTATTGCTTGATCACACCTTTTATGCATGTTTAAAGGGAATTGGTACTTGTAATCACGCTTAATAAGATAATTATTAGTCTTATTTAGGGTTAATATGATTATAATTCAAGTGATCGCCAATAATAGATTTATTTATGCATTAATATTCAACCAACATAGATAAACAGGTTTAGGGTTAATCCTATTGATTGCATGTTAGTCAGAAAGCACACATGAATACGATCAGAATAAAGTAGAGGCCTATTATGATCACAATCATGGTTCCAAACCTATCAAAGTTGATGATCTCTTGGATCGTTAAGGGGTGTAACCTTCACCCTGTGAACGGTTTACAAGTTCCTAAAACTTGTTAGCGACTCTTTTGCTCTATCTTCTTTCCCTTTGGACGCCACCGTACTTTAGTGTATGATCACAATGGGGTTCAAGCTTGGGATAATACTTGAAATACTCCCTACAGTAACTTTCAGTATGCTTGTTCTGAATTTGCTTGAAGCTGCTACATATGCACAAGTCACATGTAACAACTTTCTTTGTGCATTTCATGGCACATATAATGGACCCTTTTGCAAAAGCATAAGGTACACTATCCATACAACTCAACTCTATTAGCTTATGAAGGCATTGTGTTTTACTGAGCGTAATACCATGAGACATGGGAAGATATCCTTTCTTAGAGTCTTGCATCTTGAACTTACCAAGCATCTTATCAACATAAGTCTCTTGATTAACTCCAATCATTCATCAAGATTCACTTCATGGATCTTGATTCTCAATATGTACTCAACATATCCTAAGTCTTTCATATAGAAATAACTCTTTAACCACTGCTTGACTGATTCAAGCATTAATGTGTCATTTCATATGAATTGTATGTCATCTACATACATGACCAAGAAGACCAATTGCTCCCACTAAACTTCTTGTTTCTACAAGATTCCTTTTTGTTCTTTGAGGAAATCAAACTGTTTGATTGCCTAATCGAAACGAATGTCCTAACTCCTTGATGCATATTCCAATCCATTAAATGAATTTCTGAAGTTTGCAAAACTTTCTAGGATTTCTGGATTTCAAAATTCTTAGGTTGTATCATATACATATCCTCCATCAAGAACATTTCAAGAAGGTGATTTTGATATCCATTGCTAAACTTCGTAATCAAAATTAGCAATTACTAGAATAATCCGAATAGGCTTACGCATCTAATAGGTTTGAACATATATGTAAGACTATCATGGACTAACACATCTTTACAGACATGAAGTCCATACTGGATTTCTTGGCTTTAATCCACTTACTGAATTGGCACTTATCCAAAGTTTTCTTGTAGGGTATGGATTACAACCATTCCAATAGGAAAATATTATAATCCACCTTTTCTCGGAATTTCAACAAACTCTTTGTTTTGATCCAATAGGTATGAGCAACAATAGAATTATTCTCTTCAACTCTTAGAAGCCTTTCATTCAAGTGGAATTAGCTTGCTTCGACATATGGTTTATCAAATTAGCTGATTTCATATGCTTTCGTCTTTGATGTAGTGTTATCCACATCCATTTGTTGCTCGTCTCGAATTTTATCGAGATCTAACTTTACTCCCACTTGGCTTTGTAGGAAGAAATTTCTTTCTATAAAGACACTATCACGAGCAACAAACACTTTATTTTTACGTGATTGTAGGAATAATACCTCTTAGTTTCCATGAGAAAACCCATGAAGAACTATTTTTCTGGTTTAGGGTGTATTATGTCATTTTTGTAAACATTTTACATTGATTTCATAACCCTTAATCATGTTTAGAAAAAATAACTTTTAGAACATTTCCAAATCATAACTCTTATGACATCTTTTCTACTGCTTTGGTAAAGTTTTATGTTTAGTACATTCGCAATTGTCGTTGTAATGCGTATCCTCAAAACGATATTTGTAAATCATTAAAGTTAGTGTAGGATCAACCATGGCAAGAAAATTTTGATTCCTTCTTCATAAACATTCATTTTAATTGTATTGTTTCTAGATTGTGAACTAAGTCAACAAATCCCTTTATATGATCATTGATTTTGAGAAAAAAATTTATCACAATAATCATATTGTGGTGTTAAATTACTTATCTCAAACCGATTTTACATTTCATTTTGGAATTCTTGAACATTTCAATGATTCCAAGCTTTAATTCATTAAGTAGTTATCAATATAGTTACTTAAATTGTTAGTAAAAGCAATGAAATAGTTAAATCTCTTTGCTAATTCTTGAACTTATGGTCCACACACATCATATGTATGAGTTCCAAAGGGTCATTAGCTCTTTCACCCTTTCAACTAAAAGGCGACTTGGTCATTTCACCTTATCAAGCATGACTTCTAATTCTCAAGTGATTCATAATCATATAAGAATAAAAGTCCATCCAATTGTTACTTTAGATGTGCAAATTGGTTATGTGACCTAACCTTACTTTGTTATAAGTAAGTTTACTTATATCATCTAATTTTATTTTGTGATCTACTTATATCAATGCCATAAAAAAATTAACTCATATCTAGCAAAATGAAAACAATTTATTACGTTGGTCATGGATCAACACTTGTCTAAGCCAAGTAAACCAAATTCAAAATTCAAAACAAGAAAACCGAAATATTGTCCCATCAAAAAAACTGAAAATTGTTCTAGTGTCATGATAAACTAATCAGAAATCAAAACTATGAAGCTATCTCTGGCCACTCAAAACTCCTAGTTCACCTTCAAGCTCCATTGCCATGCTAGCCTCAATTGCTTGCAGTTCCTGCGCAACATTAATAATGTTAAGCTCTACAACTTGGTATCTCATACCTAAGTGAAAGTTAAAATGTTTATAACATAATACCTAAGGTTGATGATCCATTCTTCTTGAGGAAGTCAAGGTATTTCTGGAAATTGCGCTTCCAATTCCCTTTCTTCTTGCAGTAAAAGCATTCATATCACTTTCACTTGCAGTCTTGGGTTTTGGAGTCGCCTTAGGTATTTCAGGAGTCTTGGCAACTTGCTTGCCCTTGCTCTTGGCACTAGTATTTTTCCCCTTCTTCTTGAACCCCTTTCCCTTTTGGATCATAAGAACTTCTTTCTTAGGTTTCTTAGGGATTTTCTTTTCAGAACTAACCAGCATTACATGTTATTGATTCATAGTCTATGTAGTGGCAGTCATGTTGAAGTTCATGATAAACTGGTTAAAACTTTCTGGAAGTAAGTGGAGAATGATGTATGTTGCCATCTCATCACTATATGGGTGCCCCAGTTTCTCCATACTTTGAATGAGGCCAATCATTTTGAAAACATGATAATGAACTTTGGCACCCTTCTCCATCCTACAATCCAGAATCTCACGATGGAGTTTGTGCCTTTCAACTCTAGCTTGTTTCTTAAACAAAGCTTTGAGTTCTTGCATGGTTGTGTACGCATCCTGATCTTCAAAACGCTTTTGAAGATTATGTTCCATGTAGCAATCATCAAGCAAGTGATAGGGCACAGCTTTATCATGAGCTTCCTTGTGCTTCTTGACTTCTGCCACAGTTGCAGTTTCTAGCAGAGGTCCTGGCAATGGGGTATCAATGACATCCTCTCTACCTTCATATTTCATAACGAGCCTTAGCATTCTTTCTCAAGTGGAAAAGTTTTCTCCTGTCAACCTATCCTTCTCAAGGAATGGTCGCAAATTGTAAATGTTGTTGTCATTATGATTACGGCTACCCATCTATGTCAAAATAAGGCCAAGTTTAATAATTATGTTTAATTAAAATAATTAAAGTACCATAAACGAATTAATTTGGTAACTTTAAAGCACTTTATTCAATGTTTGAATGATCCCAATTGAATTTTAAGTGATTCGAAGACCCTTTATTCGTGCAATAATTGACTGGACTTTGGCCCTACCATCAACCATTACACTTTCAAGGTGAGTAAACTCTTTACTAATTACAACTCTTGTAACTCTTGGTTGAATAATTAACCATCACATGTTTAATTATTTCCCTTTGTTTCAGGGTTCTAAACTCTTTAGCTAACCTTGTTGAGCATAACCAATTAAAATTGTAAAATTTGATTTACCCCAACTTCCCAAAGATATAATATGACACCCAGCTTTGGCATGACCCATCACAAATATCAAAGGTTTCATTCGGTTTTTAATTGGAAAAGCAATCTCAATATTTCAGGGACCTAGATTCATTATGTTGTGATTATTTAGTGAACTCTAGCGCATCATCAATCAACATAAATAAAATCTAACATGCATAATCTACTAATGCATTAAAACATGACATAGTATGGCCCCTTAGTCCTAAGAAAACTAGAAATGAAAATGCTCCCACTTGACTCATCATGGATCTCCATCCATCTTGCTCCTTTGGGCCTTCACTTTATGGGCTTCTTTGTACTAACACTATTTAAATAACTAATCTATTTATAAAAAAAAAAAAAAAAAAAAGTAAAAAAATAAAATACTTCATATACTCAAAAATCAAAATGCACTTGTTCAGATCACTAGTTTTAAACGAAAATTATTAAAAATTACTTAAATGCAATAGTTCATACTTTTTTTCCATGTTATATGCTTTGATGATATTCCTGTAACACAATTGCAACAAAAAAATTATTAAAACTAGAGTTTATATACTCTTTTTCGAACTAAATATGTATACAATCACTTACTTCTTTGAATTTCGACCTTGATTTGTTGAATTCTATAGTAATTGAACAATTCTTTTGATAATTTGTCACAATTTTGTAGAAATTATCGTATTTTTAAATGCAAAAAATTGGTTTAGAGAGATAAAATGCAGAAAATGGGTTAGGAGAGAGAAAGTAAAATGCAGAAAATAGGTTAGGAGAGAGAAAAAAGATATGAGAAAGGTGGTTTGATTTTTTTGTTTTTATTTATATGGGGGGGTAAAATTAATACAGATACTAATTTTAGGGAAGGGGTGTTAAATGATACTCTGCATTTAGGGAGGGGTGTAGGGGAATATGCCTAGACTAGTGTCTAGCCATATATAATTAGGTTTTAATAGCCTCACACTTTTTAATATGGGCTTTTGTTGCTGAGGCTGGACTAACCGTGAGTCCAGTCTCACGCAAAATTTTTCAATTTAATTAGGACATGTCAAATGATTCGCCTAATTTAAACATGTCCAACGAAAAAAAAAAACAGCCTAGTCTTCGACAATTTATGTTTGAAAAAAATTAGAAGGATGTATTCTTACAAGTTTTCAAATAGGAAATTATTGATCACTTCAAAGTATGATATGGTAGTTGGATTATTATTGAGTCGTAAAACATTAGCTAACAAACTAGCTAAGTAGCTATGTGCACAAGTTTATATATTTTATTTATTTTTTTAAATAAAAAAAAATTAACATTTTTTTTTTTTTGTCAAACTATGTGATATTTTATTTGTCATCCCTCAATTAGATATTCTTGGATCTGCAACTGGATACAGGTGCAAATGTATAAATTTGATCATTAATTCCAATCAACTTATTTCCTATCACTCCCAACTTTGTACCCTATTAATTTTTATCACCCTCAATTGGTCATCTAACCTAATATTACAGGTTACAAGACACATATCAGCGTATGATTGGCTTATAAAATCTATAAAATAAATAAATAAACCACAAAAACCACCCATGCCCAGCCCCGTTGCCACCATGACCAGCCTAACCCCCTTCCCCCCTTCTCCCGGAGCGCCAGCAGCCGTCAGCCTCCTTCCTAGTGTCGGCGCTTCCCCAACCACCTCCCTTTTCCCCTTCAATCACCACAAAATCCAACAAAAATCCCCAAATCCCAAACCCTAACATACATAACTTTCAAACTTCGACAGCGGAAAGCTAGGGCAGAGAGAGAGAGAAAAGGAAAAGGAGTGGCGCCGCGACGGTGAGGGGGATGCTTTTTGGATGTGTCCAGTGGTCTGGGATTAATGGTTGTTAGAGGGGAGCGGGAGGGAGATGGATTACGAAAGGTTTTAAGAGGAAAGGGGAGGGTGGTCGGGCATCGCCGGCACCTGGGGAGGTGAAGGAGGACTGGGCTACGACCGAAGCTAGAGGGGAAGGGTGTTTGGCTGGCCGTGGGTTGCCGCGGGTAGCCGTTGGTGGCAGCGGGTTGCTGTGGTTGGCTGGGTTGGTGGTTTACTAGGTTTGGGTTTTTTTTTTTAATTACCTACTCAATAATTCACCAGTGAGTGTTATTGGCGGAAATGGTATAAAGTTTGGATTAACAAAAAATAAATTGAAGTTGTGATTAATATTGGTGGATGAGGCAAAGTTGAAATTAATCATGTCAATCTTTTAAATTTTTTTTTTTTTTTTTTTTTTTGACAAACAACCTTTATAAACACGGGGGTTTATTCCGGAAACTTCGACAATATTCTACCAACACCCAACCTTCCAGACAACTCTTTACAAATCCTCAACAATCCAAACAAATTCCCCTTCAAATTATTGCTTAGCACATATTTCTCCTCAATATATAAACTTAGAAACCACCGTAATTCACTCTGATTCGATTCAATTATCACAAAAATTCTTCTGACAACCCAGAAAATCCAGCAAAGGAAGCACTGATTGTTGCTGGACAAAAAAATTAAAAAGTGAAGAAAAGAAAGAGAGAAGAAGAAAAAATGGGTGTTGATTATTACAAGATTTTAGGTGTTGATAAGAATGCTAAAGATGACGATTTGAAGAAAGCTTACAGAAAATTAGCTATGAAGTGGCACCCTGATAAAAACCCAAATAATAAAAAGGAAGCTGAAGCTAAATTCAAGCAGATTTCTGAAGCTTATGATGTAAGTTTCTGACTGCCTTTTCTTATTGGTTTTGATATTTTTTTTATGCTTTATTTTTAAATTATGTTATCTGGTGAATAATATTGGTGTCTCTGTACCCTTTAATTTGAAATGATTAATTTTATGAGTGTATAGTGATTAATCATGGACAATAGATTCTTTCGTTTAATATTGTCGTATTGACTATGGTTGAATTGATGAATTAATTACTGTTTATTAAGTATTTTGATTGTAAGGAATTTTTTAATTTGTAAAAATTGTAGAGAAAAATAGACAATTTCTTACAAGATTAAATTTGCAGGTTTTAAGTGATCCCCAGAAGAAGGCAGTGTATGATCAGTATGGAGAAGAAGGTCTTAAAGGCGGAGCCCCACCACCAGACGCGGCTGGTGGTCCGGGTGGTGCAACGTTCTTTTCTACCGGAGATGGACCTACCTCGTTCCGGTTTAGTTCACGGAATCCAGATGACATATTTGCTGAATTCTTCGGGTTTTCGAGCCCATTTGGTGGTGCAGGTGGTGGTGGCGGAGGTGGTGGCATGAGGGGCTCTAAGTTTTCGAGTAGTATATTTGGTGATGACATATTTGGAAGTTTTGCTGAGAATGGTGGTGGTGGTGGTGGCCCAATGCACTTCCAAAGCGCTTCGCGAAAGGCGCCACCCATTGAGAACAAATTGCCTTGCACATTAGAGGAACTTTATAAAGGAACAACTAAGAAAATGAAGATTTCTAGGGAGATTGCTGATATGAGTGGGTAAGTAGTTTTCAATTTCTGGCCTGATTATGTTGAAAATTAACTTTCTCAATTGCTTTGCAGAAATATATGTAGTTGTGGATAGCTTTTGGTTGATTTCCCAATCTATATGTTGCATATTTGGTTTTTCTTTTTTTTTTTTTTTTTTTGAAGACATGTTGCATATTTGTTGATCTTAAGTTCAATTTCTGTTTTCAAGAACTAGGTGATATTCTAATTGTGTTGATTTTAATTGGTTCAACCTAATCGCCATGATGTAGTATATTTTTATTTAGTGAGCCTTTATGTATAGATAGCAAATAAACTCTAAAATTATGATTGATTGGTGAAGGGTTCTACTCATTTGTCCATTTCATTAAATATAATGTGTAATTGTATACTTTCTCTTTCTATTTAGCTGACGTGTTTGATTTAGGCACATATATTAAGGAGAGGACACAGGGAGTGAAAGAGAATGAAAAAGCAAGTGGGATAACTTGTAGATACAAGGTACAAAAGTTACTCAAAAGGAAATGTGTCAACTAAAAAAAACTAATACATGTCAACTAAAAAGAAACGGAGGTAGTATAAGTCAAGGTATGACTTAGATAGTTACCCTGATGGAGTCGTAGGTAGGGAAAACTTCAATGCACTAACATTCTTACTGATGGTATATTGATAACAACTCTGTTTGAATAAACTACTCTGAAAATGCAGTTTCTGCCGGCAGGGGTCCAGACTTATGTTTTGAACATCAATAACCAGTCATTAAAAGAAGGACATTGATTTTAGTGCTTTTAAAATATGATAATGGTTGTTTTAGAATTAAGCAAGGCACAAACTTAAGTTGGTTTGTTAATGTTCAATCCTCGGTTGCCACCATTCTCTTGATATATTTGCCTTTTTGTATATGAATCTGATGAGTATTGATTTGCAAATCTCATTTGTTTTTTTCTTTTTGATCTGTTACCTTACTGATTTTTAATATTGCAGGAAAACTATACCTGTAGAGGAGATTCTTACAATTGAAATAAAGCCTGGGTGGAAAAAGGGCACAAAGATTACTTTCCCTGAGAAAGGCAATGAGCATCCAGGAATAACCCCAGCAGATTTGGTCTTCGTAATTGATGAGAAGCCACACAAGGTGTTCACTCGGGATGGCAATGACTTAATCGTAACTCAGAAGATATCATTGGCTGAAGCTTTAACAGGTTACACCGTTCATCTAACTACTCTTGATGGCAGAAATCTTAACATCCCCATCAACAATGTGATTCATCCGAGTTATGAGGAAGTTGTCCCTAGGGAAGGAATGCCTTTACCAAAAGAACCGAGTAGAAGAGGCAATCTAAGGATCAAATTTGATATCAAATTCCCTACTCGGTTGACCTTTGAACAGAAAGCTGGAATCAAGAAATTATTTAGTTAGGCCACCCATGGATGAATGAACATCAAGCTATAGTGCATCAGTCGAATGTCACGGATACACCCAAGGATTGCAGGAGGTTGAGTTGAATGATGTGGGAGGGCATTGGTTTACAAATCAAGTGATTTTGTTGTAGATGGTTGGACTTTTTTTTTTTTTTTTTTTTTTTCGGGATATTGTATTTGTTAATATTCTTGCTTTCACTGAGTTATAATGAGCTGCAACTTGATAATTATAATGTGACACTTGTGCAACATTGAACTGTAATTTAGCTTATGGTCAGGTTTTAGTGTACTTAATTTTGCCTCCCCTAGTTACTGCTTATATGATAGAATATGCCCACAATTGTCATTTATAGAATTTAAAATTTCAATTTACAAATTGTGATGTTTTACATTTTTTCTCTTCTAAAACCTTCATTCTTTATTTTAGATTTTGTTTAAATTTTTCACTCCATTCCCCTCAATCCAAGCAGGGCCTAAACTGTACGTCGGAGTTCTTTAAAAGCTCATGGTAATGTTTGGATGAATAGATATTGAATGGCATTTTTGAATCATAATTTCAATTAAACTTAGCTCAAATATACAAAAACTCAAATCTAGTCGTTTATAATCCTATTCAACTTTCAACTGAAATTAGTTATAACAATATAAACAAGTCCATTTAAGTTTTGGGTGATAAAATGCACCCTGAAGCTCGTTTGTGAGCTTATAGCCTTATATACTTGAAATAAAAGATATACTGTCCGAGCACGCTTTCATCAATTAAGCCATCTTGCTCGCATATAGTCCACATAACAATACAAGGTAGACAAATTTCTGATTCACTAAAACTTCTGATATAACGCAAAATGTACTCGTAATTGTTACACGGACCATAACCCGCATTCACTTCAGTTTGCAGCCACATCTGATCAACATTACGATCAGATGGGACTAATTGTTTCTAAACTGCCCCACATTTACAAAAAGAGAAAGAAGTAGATCTCTAAACCTTACAAAATACATTCGCCAAAAAAATACTCTCTTCCTTGAAGCTAATAATATTAAGTAAATACCCTAATCACTACTATAATCAGTTGATGCAGATTCAGATGTGTCATCTTGATCCCTATCATCACGCATTCCAACTTCATCTCCATTCCCCTCTATCTCGTCTTCAGAATCTGCATTCAAATATCCTCCAACATCCTCTAATTCGCCTTGTTCATATTCACCACCATCAACATCCACATCGTCCTCATCCACATCATCTTCATCCACATCATCTGCAACTTCATCACGGTGATCATCATCTCCGATTTCATCACGATCATCTCCCACTTCATCTTGATCATCATACTCTTCATCGATATCATCAACATTATAATCACTCAAATGAGGTCTGCCATTATAGACAGCAGTATAATCATCAATGGCCATGTCATCATACTCATCCCCTGAAGCTTGGCCATTATAATCATCATCATAGTCTGATCGCTCTGAGTTGCTATCATCATTGACATCAATCTCATCCACTTGCATCGGTCTACTCTCAACATGATTCCATTCACCCCTTCCAGAGAAACCAGGAGGAGATTTATCGAAGATAATTGGCTCAGGCAGACTCCTTCCACCAACAGAAGATGCCACCTTTTTAACAGGTTTCTGCTTCTTTCGGACAGAGCGACGACCACGCTTACGTCCTCCTTTACCACGACTACTGCGGCCTTTCCATCCACCAAGTACCTCGCCAAGTCTCTCATTAGAGGCTAACCCTCTGCTAGGTTCACCACCTCGGGAGTTAGCAACCCTTCTTTGGGATCTACCACCACGGGATCTACCACCACGGCCCCGGCCACGACTACCGCGTATAGAAGCAAATCCAAGATCACCGTGATCAAACCATGCATCTTCCTGTTGATGGTCACCTGGTGGACCAGCAAGCTCATCATCTTGGACAGTTCTCACAACAGCGTACTTGGAAGGAAGATTCTAATGCAAAAGGAAAAGAAAAACAAGAGTGAGTACATACACAAGTGTTCCCAACTGTTCCCATAATAAGTAATTATAATTTAGTGAAAACTATAATTCAAGAGCAAAAATCCATGGCAAAATAATAAAACAATGGTCCAACAAGAACTTGTTCTTCAGCTTATTTTAGAAATTTAAAATTGGCAGAAACAGGATTCCACAGCTAAATCTCTATTAAATCATTATTTATGAGACCTACAAATTAAGCCAAAGACATACCAGGAAGTGCCTAGGCTCTGTATCCTTTGGTTTCTGATCAGGCAGATATGAAATTGCTGAATCAAGTTCCATGAGCCGTAAAGCCACTGCTGCTGTTGTTTGGGGTACCCATGGAAGCATAGTCACAGTGCCACAATTTGTGGAATCGTTAACATACCCAGTAGCATTATCAGAAGCCAACAATTCACTTGTTGTCTGAAAATTTGACAGCAAGAAATCCCTCTTTATCACTCCTTCAAGTACCGTAAGGACCTGATGACAAAGAAAAGTTGAACCATACACACATCAGGTTGTAACAAAATTGCAGAACAAAACAGGCAAGACAAGAAGACAATCTGAAAGAATAGACTCCCATGTAGGTTAATATAACATGATAACACTGCAGATTTAGAGAATGAGAAAGCAATATAACCTGTAGAAGGTCTTCTGCGGATGCTGAAATATGTAGCTTCATACCCCAGGATTTTCGATAGGCATCTGACCAAACAGGTTGAAGGGCTTCAGGAGGGATGCAAACCTGTTAAAAAGAATAGCAATATTAATCATATAGATACATAAGAATTGGGACAGAGCACAGAATGTCATAAAAGTAAGAAGATATGATAAATCACCTCCACTAGAGCTAAGAGGGCCTTGATCAATCTAATTCTTGGAGGAGGATATTCTAGACGCTGGAGGTTCCACTCAAGATTAACTTTAATCTCCTGGCATTGGGCTACATGATTAGAGAAATTAAAGCTCTGGTCAAATACACTATATGTTTTATGGCATGAAGGGCAGTGATTCTCTTCGAAAAAGTATACATCATGGCAAGAATCACATCTGCACACCAACTCCATACACCTCTTCTTCCCATACTTAGTGGCACATAAAACCGAGGAAGAGAAACATTCTCTAAACATCCACTCTTCAAAATTTTTGTACCTTTTAAAGGTATTCTTTACTTCAAGATTGTTTCTACCACTCTCAATCTTGAATGACGATGAGGGTTCAGGCACCTCAGAATTTGATGCACAAACAGTACTGTTAGGGCTATCAGTACCACCACTGCTTTCAGGGTTAAAATGTACTTCAGAAGCTTCGGCTTTAATGGAAACAGTGTTCTGTCTATCCATGTTAGGCTGCTTTCTAATGGACTCCTTAAACAGAGGCTCAACTTTTCGCAATAATGCATGCAAATGACATTCTCTAACCCCACGTACATCCAATGAAGCTAAGAGAGCATCAAAACCCTGCATTGAGTAAAAAACAAAAATAAATAAATAAATATATATATATATATATATATATAGGTATTAAAGTGCTGGCCAGGGACAAATAATCCTTAAATTAAAACATTTTAGCTCTTGAGCACTTCAAAGAAACCAACAAGGGAGGGAAAAGGAGTAGAGAGATAACCTCTTCAGAATCAATAAGCCTCCAACCACCATTATGCAATTCAACAAATATCCTGCCAGCACCAGGATCATTACAAGAAGCAGACGCAATAAACTGCCAGTAGCGATTTCGTCGACGATCCTGACCAAGAGGTAATGACCTATAAACATACATTTC
Organism: Chenopodium formosanum; assembly: GCA_024500155.1. Lineage (NCBI taxonomy): Eukaryota > Viridiplantae > Streptophyta > Magnoliopsida > Caryophyllales > Amaranthaceae > Chenopodium > Chenopodium formosanum. The sequence goes on from CM044880.1 coordinate 26,108,792, forward strand.
CTCAGCTTTGTAGCCAATATAAGACTTCAACTGAGCACGGCACCTCTCAGCAGCATACACAGACTGCTGCAAAGCAAGATTATCTGAACCCGCAGCAAGGTTTGGTGTAGTCAAATTCTTCTCAGAGGGAAGGTCTGCTTGTAAATTATTATCATTATGGGAATCAAAAATTGGCTTTTGCTGCATTTCAGGATTAACCATAGGCTCAGTACTATTTTCATCCAAAGCAAGCATCGGACTCTGCCTACTATCAGGTGCAGATGCCATTGTGATTGATTCTGTCTTGTTTGTGACATATGCTGCATAAGGAGTCTTCATCAGATACTCCTCTTTCAAGCGGCGCTTATCCAGCTGAGCTTCAGCCCACATTTGCTTTTTCAGTGCCGTTGCTGCTTCTAAACGCTCCTAAAAACATATTACATGCCAAAATATAGCAACAAAATCAAATATTGGCAGAAATAGAACATAAAAGAACTTCAGTGACAGTGCAAGAAAGAAAGGGAGGGGGGACACCCGGGAAAGGAGTAAAAAAAGACTTAAAAAATCAACCTCTAGAACAACTCGGATTGTGTTTCCCTCAGTAGCCACACCAATAAGGGCAACAAGAGCATTGAGGCGCTCTTCAACACTAAGATTAGAGTATTCTCCCTCCATAAGTCCTTGAACCCAAGGTTCACCACGAAAGCTTTCATCAATATCAGTGTCTTCATGATCAGTATTATTGCCCTCTTGGCAAATTCCGCCAACATCCACAGAATCCTCAACAAAACATCCATTATCACTCATCTCCTTAAAGCTTTCCAAATGAGCTGAAGACAAAGCACCACTGGTGTCTGCAAGTCCATTAGATGTGTTATCAACATGGGAATGCAAATCCCTACTAACATTGTCTGGATCAACTTTTGATACACAACTATTCCCGTCATAAGGAGGATTTACATCTAGGTTTGGAGTCAGCTCAGTACCCAAATCATCAATCTCAGGATCTTCAGCAATATCGCTTTCAGAGTCTTCATCCTTCTCAACATCATCAACCTCCATCCCATCAACATCTGCCTCTACTCCATCTACAAAACCACTTTTAAATATCTGAATTTTTTCCCTGGCAGAAGATAAAATGGCTTCTCCATCAACAGGATCCTTCCTGTAGGGAGAGCGCACACAGTACGTTGAAGGTGCAGTTCTTTCAAAAAGTTTCGTATCTCTAGATAATGCTGCTGCAATTGATGCTTCAGGGGTCTTGCTTGTGGTCAAGTCACGAAGTCCAGATTTCTAACCCCAAAAAAAAAAAAAAAAAAAAAAAAAAAGGAAAGAAAAGAAAAGAAAAGCTTTGTAAATATTAGTATGAAGTATGACAATGAAAAGAAGTTATAAACCTGCAGGTATCAATGCCCTCACCTGTATCCTATCAGCAACTTCCAATATATTAAGTCCATTTGCCCCCTCAATAGACAAAACATGAAAAGCAGCAAATTTGACTGTGCCAGGAGTGAGTCGATGCCTTGACTTGCGTGGGTTAGAGTAACCCCTCTCCCGCATAATAGCCACAGCACTTTCAACTGCTGCTCCGGTACGTAAATTAGATATTATGTCAATACCATCATTGCCCTGAAATTATTAGTTTAAACACAGATATGAGGCTTGCAACACAATACATGCAAAAACAATAACCAGAGAGAAAATTTTCATCTTGAAGAAATAAAAGTTCATGAAAAAACTAAAACTAGGCATTAATTGCCGTATGTGAATTGCCTAAAATTACAAAACCTACCAGACTGGATAACATATACAAATGTTCAAAAAAAATGTCATGATGAACTGGTTGGCAATGGACTTTAAAACCATAACTGGTTAAAAATCAAAACAAATGACTCATCACACTGATTTATCTTAAACTGAAATTTAAAAAATGTCATGATGAACTGGTTGGCAATGGACTTTTCTCGACTAACAGGTTGGGTATTTTTGAAGGAAAAATTGCCTGGAATAATCCCACCTTTGAGTCATCCGCCCAAACTAATCCCACCTTTGGATTGTTTTTAAATAATCCGACCTTTATAGTTAATCCACTCCTAATGGTCCCAAGTTACCAGTAACCGGTTGAGTAGGTAATTTTTTTTTAATCAAGTTTAATTTACACGTGTCATCACGTGATTGGTCAAAAAATAATGTGTCATCACGTGATTGGTAAAAAAAAAAAAACCTAAAATTTAAACCAAACCCTAGCCCCACCACGACCCAGCCACCTCCCTGTCGGTTGTCCCAACCGTCGGCCTAGACGAGGCCCAGATCCACTAGCTTCCCCGCGCGGTTCACCGACCTACCCTACCCCCTTCCGTCGCCACTAAACCACCACAACCAATCAACCGTTACCGAAATCAAAGTTGAGGCTAGGTGGGAGGACTGGGTCACCGACTATAATACGGTCGCCGGTAAGGGGATAGGCTAGGATTTCGCGGGCAAGGGGTTGGGGCTGGGCGTAGGATATCATTAGCAGGGGTAAGGGTTTGTGCGCTAATTGGAGTCGGGGTTGGGGCTCGCTGGGTGGTTGTTGTGGCTGGTTAGGGTGGGAACTGCTGGTGAATCGAGGGTTTGGATTTAACGAGGCTGGTTGATGGTTCTGGGGGAGGAGCGTTAGGCTGGGCGTGGCGCGGCGTCGTCGGAATCGGCAGGTCAGGTAACCTATTATAACAAGTTACATGACCGGTTGGGACTATTAGGAGCGGATTGACTGTAAAGGTCGGATTATTTAAAAATAATCCAAAGGTAGGATTATTTTGGGCAGATGGCTCAAAGGTGGGATTATTTCGGGCAATTTCCATTTTTGAAAACCCTTCATCATAATAGGTACTCAATAGAATAGTCTTGATGATGTATAATTTATATTTATTGCTAATTGCTAATTAAAGATAATATTGGTAAAACTTTTTTTATGTTGGAAAATGCATCTATTAAACAGAAGTACTTACAAAAAACATAATAAACAAACTAGAATCTAAACTTCATTTACTAACTAGATGAGCAACAAGGACTCGAAACTTGGACCGAACGAGATACACACAAGGTCTTGCACCAACAGCAGATGAACTAATGAATTGTTTCATGGACGATTAAAGAGCTACAATTCAAACTACTATATTAACTTTGACAAAACCACTACCAGGCTCAGTGGAAGGTAAAAGCTACTTTGCAATGTTTTGTTGAATAGAGAGGGTATGACAATTGACAAACCTAGGTTATTACAAGATCAGATCAACTACTGCAATGAGATCATACCTCATTTTCCTCGCGTGAATATGCCTGCTCAACATTTCTTTTTTTAAGTTTTGGCCCAAAACCTGCAGAAAGAGAAAATTGCCGGAGAACTTCTGGCCATGTCAATGGACTTAAGTTGCACTGCCAGCTGCGTATATCAAAACCCCATGCATATGCCTGGTAAAACACATTATAAGCTTCAATGTTTTTCCTTTTTTTTTTTTTTTTTTTTTTTTTGTGTGTGCATGCAGGCGCATGTGTATATGGAGAAAGGGTAGGGGACAATTGAGCAGCAAAAAATAGAGCTTACCCCTTCAACAATCTGAGGATGTCCGCCAACAGGATTACCCACATTGTTTTGGTTTACACCAAGCCCTATAGTCGGTGTTCTAGCAACATCCTCAACATCCTTAATGATAGTTCTCAGAAGAGATACATGTATTTCTCCAAGTAGGCGAGGATCCTGCATGAACGGCAAACATAAAGAATGGTAAGATTGCTATCTTGAGCATAATGATGCTGATTCAGTAAATATGTAGAATATGGAAAGTTCATGAACTTACATAGTCATGAAAAGCTTGCACGAACTCGTCTAGAGTAAATGGCCACAATCCAAGAACATCAGCAAATGTAATTAGAAATCTCCAGACCTGAAATCAAGAATAGTATTTCAACAATAAATATACAACAAAAAGAGACATGAGCACCCATCATAAAGTATCTCGGAAGGGAGAGAACGGCATCATCAAATAAAATATACTGTATAAGAGAAGCAACAATGTGAACAAAAACAATGTCAAGTGTAGCACTTCAGTTCCTGGAGCACAAAAATAGGTCAAACACCCTTCCCCGGCACCCCAAACATAGCACACATACATGCACAAACATGCACATCTTGGAAGCAATTAGCTTCAGCCATTAACATGTAGGTGTATCAGAATAAAGTTGAACCAGTGATAAGCCAAAGAAAATCTCAAATAATATACTGGCATTCACTAAAATTGGACCATAATTCAACAGGTGAGTTGGTTATATCCTCAATTCCGTACCTATCTATCTGATTCATTGAATTCCTAGCTAAAGATGATTGCACAGTTCATCAAAAATAGCCATTCTTATCATCATATTTTATACAAGCCATCTGCAATTCTACAATTCTTATCATCAAAATTTGAACACAACAGCCTCTATAAAAGTGAGGCTTCATGCATTCATTTTAATTCAACTGTCCATTCTTTGATGCATAAGATACGATATAGCATTATTTTGTATGGTCATGGCAGCATATCAATTCAATACTTAGTCAAGAATGTAAGATAATCAGAGATCAAGCCTATACATAGGTGAATAAAAGTACAGAAATACAAGCACATTTAAGGAATACTAATGCTTATTAAATCCTCTTAGCTAGAAAATGAAAACTACATAAGGATTGCTCAGTCTCACCATCAAAAGATTTCCCACATTTTCTTCGGAACCCATCCATGGCCGCATTGCAAACGGCTTCTTCAGCTGCACGGACTTTGGTGGGAACACCCGCAGCATATCTAAAGCACAAATACCAATTAGTTATGACGGATAAGCTTAAGTTGTAAAAAAGAGTGATCAACTATATATCGTAGATCAATTAGATCCACAACACTGACTTTATTTTTAGGATCTATTATTATTTCGAAAAAGGCTCTCATTCTGATGTGACACTTCCTATTTTAAAAATGCTTATAAACACTTGATGGTAAAAGTTACACGGAAAAATAGAGGAAAAAAAAAGGTCCCATCTCAAACTCTGAAATCATAGCTCAACATGTCGCTCAAAAAAGGCCTAACAGATACAACATACTACCCGATCACTCCTACTAAGTACTAAGTAGAACCAAAAAAACAATAATAGTAATAATATTTAAGTGAAATACTGAAATGTAATTGTGATAGAGAATATAGGGAGAAAAAGTAGTATAGCAAACCATTAGAATTGAAAGAGAAGAGTGTTGATATGATGAAAAGAAAAAATAAAATAAAAAATAAATAAAAAATAAACTTCATTTTAAAATGTAATAAGTATTTTGTTGGGAATTTCTAAGACGGAGATGGAGAAGTTGAACACAGGACTGAGAAAATAAAAGACATATAATTCAAGATGGACACCAAGAGCAGCCAAGGTACCACCACACCAACTGCCAATTGATCCTGCGAGCAAAATTCACTATTCACACTATGTAATACAGATTGTTGACCCTATAAACACTATCATCCAATGTAAAATCTATCAATAGAGGATTGAGTAGTCGAGTCTGGGCTGTTGTGCAGATGGGTTTCACTGCTAATTATTCCAAACTAGTACAGAGCCCAAAGCCTGTACACGGGTCTGTGTTTTATGACTTCAAAAGGCATCAAAGAACATGTCATTCAGTAAAATCATAGTAGCTACCTCTAAACGAATCAAGATTTTGCAAAGTTTCACTGTCAAGTGACAATATGGATGTTAAGCACTTTCTTGAAGCGGCTATCTCCATCAGCTCCAATCTCTCATCTTCAATAAGCTCCGTCGATTCTTTGGCAAGTCTTCTTGCAACAGCTCTATCATTAGCAGCTTTCTGTCTAGCTGCTTCTCTTTCCCTACGCAGTTCTTCCTTTTGCTTCATTTTCTCAGCCTGTATTAGAGTAAGATAGTTAGACATCCTCAAATAAGAGGGTATGTGATAGATACCTATCTTAACTTACTCTAATCGACTCTTTCAACAAAAACTTTTCTCGTCGCTCCATTTCACGCTTTTGCTCCCGCTGGTATCGTTCCTCTTCCCGCTGCTTTTCACGCAATAGCCTTTCCTCTTCCTTCCTTCGCTCGCGATCTTGCTTCTCCATATCTTTCTTCATTTGTTCTTCTCTCTTCAAACATAAATGATTTAGGTTAGTCACAAATAAAATGCAACAGAATAAAGCAAAACCGAAAAGAAAAAAAAAAAAAACACTCAAGAATTGATTACCTTCCTCCTCAAAATATCTTGCCTCTCTAGTTCTTTCCGCATTTTTTTCTCATGGGCTTCAATTTCTTTGGCTATTCTTGCTTCTTCATTCTAAAGCCCAAAATGTACCAATTTACACAATTAAATTGCCAAAACAAGGAGCAATCCGAATCAAGGCTTATGTGGAAAAATAAATAAATAAGTAAAACACAAAAAAATGGCTTGACCCAATAGTTGGCAGACTATAAATAATCTGCAATAGCACCTCAAACTAAGTTTTTGAAAAAGGGAAACTATAAGGAAATTCTGGTCAGAAGAATATACCTTCCGCTTCCTTTCCAGCCTCCCAGCATCCTCTTCTTGGGTCACGCGCCTCTCGGATGGTATAAGTGCATTGTCCAATGAGTTTGGGTGTGCAGTAAAAGTTGACTCCATACCCATATTTATATAGGGAGACTTCCGGGCAATGGTTTCATAGTCCCCTGAAGTGGACGGCAAGAGGCTACCCCCCTTTCCTTGAGACATCAAATTTAAATTTGGCATCTGATTTGGAACACCATACACCACAGGCACTTCTTCATAACCATGAATGTATGAGCGTCCACTAGATAATGGAGGAGTCTTGGTTTCCGGCCCATCAGAAGGTGAGCCATAGTAGTGAGATTGAGCCACTCTTTCATACAATTCACTTCTTACAGTTGGTTGCTCAGGAAGAAACTGGTACTCATGTGGAGCTCTACTAGAGCCCTGCTAGAAAAACATGCATTAAAAACTCTATATCAACAGCAAAGTACAAAGAGTGCAAAGAATTAGTCAATAATTATTAAGACTAAAAGAAAGCCCCTCATAACAGCAATTTGTGAACCAAGTTTAATAAGACACCCCGGTTTTCCTCACACAGACCTTCAATTTTCATGAATTTACTTCTGAGTTGTGAGTTCATCTGAAACATTACATACCAGCTAAACTAAATTTTAAAGTCTCTTTCTCTTCAGCTATCACATAAAACCAATAATTTTCATAGCTTCTGATCAATTTTGTCTGTACAAAACATGTTACAAAAGGAATATTAAATAAAGGAATCAATCAGAAACCACCCACACTGTTCTATGACACCTTGTTACAGTTCTAATATCCAGTCAGGTCAGCGGATTCTAATATCACTGAACCCCAAGATCCATTTTTACACAAATACATCTGTACCTAATTCTTTATCTTCCTAAATTACACAAAGAACAGAACTTGATTAATTTCCTTCCCAGTTATCGCTCCAAAGTTCACAACAAATGAAAGGCAAAACAAATACTTCCTCCGTTCCTTTTTAGTTGACACATTTCTTTAGTCAAGTTTGTCAATGCACAAATTCATTCAATAATATCTTTAAGTACTGATAAGAAAAAATTATTTTTTAAAAAAAAGATGAAATTTTAAAAACTTATAAAGTGACTAATTTAACAAGATCTCACATGACTATTTTTCATCACGTATAAATCACAAAACACGGTCAAAGGGAAGTGTGTGAATAGTGCTAAAGTCAAATCGTGTCAACTAAATAAAGCGGAGGTGGTACCAACTATAGAGTGCTTTTCAGCAATCTCAAAGGGACATCTCATAAAGGAAAATGTGGCAAATAAAAAGAGACAAAGGAGTAAGCCACATGAGACTTGTAATAATGATGCAACTCTTCTATCCAAATATATGATGCAAGGTTTAAGACCGTAACCAAAACAGATTGGGAAATTATTCAATGAAAAAAATGTATTATAATCCTGAAATAAAGTAACAAAGATTTCATTTTCCAAAACAAAAAAAAAAAAAAAAAAAAACAAAACAAAAAAACAAAAACTCACCTTGACTGGTTTAGCATCAGAGCGCTCATACTCATATGTTCGTCCAGTTGGCTTTTGTGGTGTGATTGAAGTTGCTACATACATGAGATTAATGCTTAATAAATTTTACCATACAAACATGACATTTTCAGTAAGCAGTCAGCACAACCACAGAAAATTCTTCATTTACCCAAATTTCTATAAAAGATCTGATATCACACCTTCAAAAATTAAGGGACTATTAACTCCAAAAAAAAAAAAAAAAAGGGGGGGGGGGGGGGGGGGGGGGGGGGGGGGGGAGGAATCAGTCACATACTAGGGTGCATTCAAATTTAAACAGATTAATCAATCGCTTAAAACAGAAAAGATTTCAAACATAAACTAAGAATGCATTTGTAAAAATAGATGGTGCTTTCTCACTATTTTTCAACAATATCAACTCTGACAGAGTTTTAAAACAGTTTCCTCTTTTTTTTTGGTAAGAAAAAGCTCTTTCCTCTTTTGATTGCAAGGCTAAAACCAATTACCAATGCTAGCATGTTCCAAACACATCATTAGAGTGACCTATCGAATAGCACTAGCTTACTCAAAAATATTAGCTTACCCCATGTGAAATAAGTATTTGCCTCCAGCCAGCCAACAAAAAGTCACATTGTTTCAGAATCCAAAAAACAACACTTCAAACCATACAATGACTACAGATCAAATAGTTCACACAAATCAATTGACACCATCAGCTGGTCAGCGTTCACATCAAATTTAGTTAACTACATTAAATCAGCCAGCAATGACATAGTTCTACAGATAATACAAGCAAAAATAAAATGATGGATCTCATTAATTTTTGCTTCAAGCCATAAACCAAATTATCTCTGATAAAAAATAAAATTAAGCCAGAACAACAAAAAAGTGAGGCATACCAATTGGAGCACCAAAAGCGCCAGGAGGCAATGGATCAAACTCCATCCCAAGAGCAGGTCCATCATCCCTAAGTGGCTCCCCAAGCTGCGCTTCAACAAATGCAATAGCCCGAAGCTCGGCTACCGATTGAGGAGGCTCATAGTACCTCTTATGCCCACTGAGTCTAGGCAAAGCAACCCCAGGGCGGCTCACATATGCTCGGCGTGGGTCCATATGGCCATAAGGACTAGACCCCGATCCAGACCCTGACCCATGTTCATTACCCAACTCAGCACCCAACATCTCATCTTTGGGACCCACAGCCGGTAGGATTGCCTGAGTAACAACTGCAGGAGGGCCAACCGTGGCAGTAACAGCAGCAGCAGCCGATGCCGCCGCCTCCCCCTTCTTTGCCCTCTTTCCTGAACCACTGCCACCTGCTGATTGCGGTTTCCTGTCCTTTAACCTCCTATGACAGAACCACATCTGTAATTGCCGATCAGTTAACCCTAATTGAACAGAAAGCTCTGCCCTCAATGCTTCTGATGGATATGTCGCAACTACAGCAACAAATCAACAAAAAAATTTAAAAAATAAAAAATCAATCAAACAATATATATCTGAAACACTTCAAAATTATTATACAAGATGTAAATAAAATCAAAATTGCAGGCAACAAAGAACAAACCTTGATAGGTTTTCTCAAGAACTTCGAGTTGAGAAGCCGTCTTCATCTTTCTCTTAGTTTTAGGCTCACCTCCACCACTACCTCCGCCGCCGCCACCACCACCACCACTTTCAGGCGGTTTCTTTTCTCCATCAGAACAACTCCCACCTTCCATTACAAAATTCCCCCAAATTCAACACAAAAACCCTAGAAATCGACGAAAACCGATCTAAATTTACCAAATAACAAAATCAACAACGACCCAGATGAGCAAATACCCCAAATCGAATTGGGTATTTGCAAATCAACGCAAAGAACAAAACTTGAATGAAAATCAGAAGTTAGGTATTTTGACAACGAATAAAAAAAGAGGTAGAAAGATAGAAAGAAAAAAAGAGAGGTATAAATTGCATTAATAATTTTCCAAAAAAAATCAGAAATCAGTGAGACCACACTTTCTCTCTCTAATACCAAAAAGTAGTCTCTCTCTAGAAATTGATTATTTGGTTGTGATTCACGAACAAGAGAAGATTGCTTTGCTTGTTGAATTGGGTAAGATTTTGGGGAATTACGATAATAAATAATAATAATGATAGCAACCAAGTAGAAGTATTAGAAGAATTAAAGCAACAAAATTTGTAGTATTGTTCAACACAGTTATTTGTTTCTCTTAGAAAATAATTAATAATAATACTATCGTAAAAATAATAAAGAGAAATAAAACAGTTGGTGTAATAATAAAATTATAAAAAGGGATTGTGATTGTTGTTTTTGTGGGAATTGATTAAAGGAGCTGCTAAGAACAAACGAACGAACAGTCTTTCTCTCTCCACTACTACCTTCCATCTCTCTCTTCCTAAGATTTTCCCTGTTTTTTTTTCAATCCTCTTTAATCTTTTTTATTATTACTAGTTTTGTGCCCGGGTTGTTTATTGAATGTTAAGATAAATTTTTAATCTATATGTTAAATTTTAAAACATATCATTGATACAAAATTAGTTAGGAATTGATGTGTTTTTTGTGATGATTTAAACTATATAGTAGGGCATGTTTGTAATGACTAATAATAATAACATTGGTGAAAAACATTTCTTGACCCTTAACCAAAAATAATGACTCTGTCCGAAATGACTTGTGACTCGTGACCCGACCCGATTGACAGGTCTACACACAGTAATAAAATTATATTAGATTGTAAAATATATTGTTTTAATTGATTAGAATATATTATAAATAATGGATGTGGTGCATTTTGAGCTAATTCCTTCGCTCCAAAAAAATACTATGATACAAAAAATAAATTTATATGATAATTTATGAGTGTTATAATTTTTTTTTAATAAAATTATAATTTAATTTGTATATATGAAATATTGGTACTTTATCGAAAATAAAACTCTAAGGGTTCGTTTGGCATTGCTGTGGTTTTCTGTTTTTTGGTTTTTTGTTTTCTAAAAGTATATGATATGTGTCCCATAATGACTCAAAAATTATATAAACTTATTAAAATTATGATAATTTTGAAAACTGACAACAGAAAAGTGAAAACACCTTTTTCTTGTTTCCTGTTTTTGGTTTTTGGTTTTCAAAAAAACAAGAAATTGAAAACCAAAACTGATGCCAAACAAGCCCTAAATTAACAATTTTATCCTAAAATTCTATATCCAAATTTGATTGAAAATAGAATTCTAAATTAACTTTTTTATCAATTCTATACAACTCTATTCTATGTCACGCGACACTTGGCGAAAAGTTGGAACGCCAAGTGTCGCTATTTCATCGCCTGACTAAAAGTTTAGCTTTATATATTAGTTATATGATTACTCGTTTTGTGCCCCATGCAACCCGGTTGTTTATTGAATTTTAAAATAAAACAATTTATCTAAAATATATATGTCATACGAATTTCAAAAAAAAATATATGCTCCCGGTTTACAATAATTTATTGTAAATCGGATGTCACCTTACGAGCCAATTTTTTTTTTTTGGAAAAATTGACATTTGCCACCACCGAAAACACCCCGTGTCACATTTACTTCCTATTTAAAAAAATATTTTAAATTACTACCACACAAATTCCCTAACTGTATATATTGCTACCACTTAACAGAATCCGTTAAGGTTCCGTTAAGTGGGCCCCATATTTCTTTAAATAATAATTTAAATTATATAAAAAACTTTTTAAAAAAATTCTCAAACATCTCCCCTCCCCTGTCCCGGCGTCAGCCACCCTCCCCCCTCCCCTTGCTAGCGGCCAAATGTTTCCCCGAAGTCGGCGAACCCCACCTCCTCCATTTCCCCTCCTGCCAACCACCACTAACCTCGTGGTCAGTGCACCACCCGCCGTTGCTAAACCGTCACCTCCGCCGCGAAATTCCACCAAATTCTTCATCGGCGGCGCCCCGACCTTTCCCCTACCCCTAAGCAGCCAATGAACCCCTTTCGCCTTCTTGTTGCCCCGACCACCAACCCCAAACCACCAGCCAATCGAAACCCTAATATTCGAAATTGAATTCGAAATCCTAAACCACTAGCCCCAAACCACCGAAATTGAAATCGAAACCCTAGTTTAGGGTGGTTTGGGGCTGGTGGTTTAGGATTGGGGATGGCCGAAAGGGTAAGGGAAGGGGAGGGGGTCGATTTCGGTGGGGGAATAGGGAGGGGGGTGATTTCCGATGGGGGAAAGGGAAAGGGGGTGGTTTTCGGTTCGGGGTGGGGATCGGGGCAACAAGAACGGGAAATGGAAGGGGGGTTGGCTGCGTAGGTGGGGGAAAGGGAGGGGGTGGGATCGCACCGGCTCCGACGCCGACAGGGGGGGGGGGTGGCAGTGAAGTGGATGGGTGGCTGCAAGGTGGTTGAACAGTGGCTAAAACTCACTAACGGAAACGGTAACGGTAAAGTCATTTGGTAGTGAAATATATATTTTAGGGATTTGTGTGGTAGCAAAATTAAAAAAAAAAAAAAAAAAAAAAAAAAAAAAAAAAATTAAACAGGTAGCAAATGTGACACGGGGTGTTTTAGCTGGTAGCAAATGTCAATTTTTCCTTTATTTTTTTTAAAATTTCATAAAAAAACGACGTGAAAAACTGAGAACATTTTAACCCTAATTTTAGTAATCGCAAAGCAACAATGGAGGAGAGAAAAACTGAGAAAACGCAGAGAGAAAATGCAAAATTGATTACCTTAGGGATTCGATCATTAATGGAGGATTCATCAGTAATCTGCAATTCGTCCAATTGCAGTAATTTGATCCACGATTTTCTACAACAACAGAGGCAAATTTAAACACCATTGTTAGGTGATTTCGACCTTAATTGCACAATAATAGAAGATGAAATAGAGAATTTTGTGGATGATAACATAGAAACTACTCAAATTGATGATGAACACAGAGAAGCGCCTTTAATGAACGAGGATAGAGAAAGTATAAGCACGAATCAAGACACTAGAGGTAATCAAATTGACAATGCAGAAGAGATAGAAAATCAAGTGGTTCCTCGTAAGTCAATTGATTCAAATTCACCACAAACATCCAAATCAAATGAAACTAATGGCTTGTTTGGATTTAAGGTTTTCATTTCAAATCCAAGAATTTAGCCAATTATCTTGTTTGGATAATTCAAATACTTGGATTTATATTTGGCCCAATGTAACACCCTAGAAATTCCAATCTTTTAAAATACCTGGTTTGCCCTGTTTAAAACTTTAAATAGGAATATCTAAGACATTACCGCCACCGTGAATACGGTTAAGGAAATTATCAAAGACACACAGCGGAAGACTAATTTCAAAATCATTCAAAACAAGTCAACTTAACACAGTCAACCGACGAAAGTAAAGTCAAACCAAAGTCAAATGAAGTAAAATAAAATCAACCTAGAACTTGGAACCATTATAGGCCATTATTAAAACCAAACCAACTTCAAAACTTTTACGTTAGGCATGCATAATAATAATATCATAAATAATTAAAGCATTAAACACATCATATACTTATAGAAACTAGCATGATTCGCTCCACTCATGCTCATTCATGAATATGCTTCATCACCTGAAAAGCTTTCACTACAAAAATAAAAGCTTTTTAGCAACAAAGTTTGGCAACAGATTTTTAAAATGTTGTTAAATAGCAACGAATATAATTTTTTTTCATTGCCTAATTAAAAGCGACATTTTATGCTTTAGTTTTTAATAATTAATGGCTACATATTTTTGATTTGTTGCAATTTAAAACAAATTGTCTTAATAGCTGTTACTAAATGGCATCATATTTTTCTCTTGTTGCCATGTAGAAACAAAATATGGCAACAAATATTTTATTTGTATTGATTTAGAAACAAACAAAGACAATGAATTTTTGAATTGCTTCCATTAGAAACAAGTCGTCTAAACTATTGTTGCTAGATGATAACGTATTTTTTTATTTGTTGTCATTGGAAACAAGTTGTGTTACATTTTGTTAATAATTTATATGTAGGCCACCTTTTGCTACTACGTATAAAATTATTTGAAGACACTCTTCTTATTATTTGTTGCTATAATGACATCAAATAGAGATGGATTTAAATTTCATCTCTAATTTAGAGACGGATTTTTTTTATTTTGTCCCTAATTTAGAGACAAATTTTTCAATTTTGTCTCTAATTTTTCATTCACTTATTATAAATTATATGCCTAGAAGTAAACAAATAATACTTGGTATAGTTGGTAAGAGATTCACCATGTGACTTTGAGGTCACAAGTTCGACTCCTACCAACTGCGATTCTTGAGACGGGAGATTTAAAGAGCCTTACATGCAAAGTCGAGCCGAGTTGAGTGAGATTTCAGATTGATATAGGCCGAGATCGAGTAGAACCGAATTGCTAATAGGGATTGGGTTTTTCTCTCAAAGTGTTGATAGCAACCAATTTTATGATTTGCTACTATTTTTATGAACCAACTTTAATAATTTGTTGCTATTTTAGGAACCAACATTAATAGTTTATTGCTATTTTAAGAGCTAACATTAATAATTTGTTGCTAATTTTAGCAACAACCAATTGCAATTAGTTGCCAAAGTTGGCAACAAATGCACCAAAAACAGCAACTATCATGGAAACTATATTTAAATTGATGCAATATTGCAACAAAATTGTTTTGCAACTGGTAGCCAAAATTCCTTGGCAACAAGCCTTTTAGCAACAACAAAATTTTGTTTCCAACCGTTGCTAAATAGAGTTAGCAACCAATTTTATGATTTGCTACTATTTTTATGAACCAACTTTAATAATTTGTTGCTATTTTAGGAACCAACATTAATAGTTTGTTGCTATTTTAAGAGCTAACATTAATAATTTGTTGCTAATTTTAGCAATAACCAATTGTAATTAGTTGCCAAAGTTGGCAACAAATGCACCAAAAACAGCAACTATCATGGAAACTATATTTAAATTGATGCAATATTGCAACAAAATTGTTTTGCAACTGGTAGCCAAAATTCCTTGGCAACAAGCCTTTTAGCAACAACAAAATTTTGTTTCTAACCGTTGCTAAATAGAGTTAGCAACCAATTTTATGATTTGCTACTATTTTTATGAACCAACTTTAATAATTTGTTGCTATTTTAGGAACCAACATTAATAGTTTGTTGCTATTTTAAGAGCTAACATTAATAATTTGTTGCTAATTTTAGCAACAACCAATTGTAATTAGTTGCCAAAGTTGGCAACAAATGCACCAAAAACAGCAACTATCATGGAAACTATATTTAAATTGATGCAATATTGCAACAAAATTGTTTTGCAACTGGTAGCCAAAATTCCTTGGCAACAAGCCTTTTAGCAACAACAAAATTTTGTTTCCAACCGTTGCTAAATAGAGTTGGCAACGAATTTTAGTTGATGCTATATTGACATAATTTTGTAGTGAGCTTCTCTCTACTTGTTTTCACTACTCTCCATTAAAAATGGGTCATCATAGGGCCAAGATAAAGACAAGGCTAATAAACACCTAAAACACACAATCAGCAAAGCTGAGTACATAAGCGTAATTAACACACTAACATACAATTACCTATCAACACACAACTTACCCTGTTCCACCTATTTTTCAAGCATACAACATTCAACAAAACTTCTCACTAGGCAACTACATAAATTTATTTAGCATTGATTACGCATCGAACGGGTTTCCCCACTAAACCCCCCCCCCCCAATAAATTGAGGTTACTGACACGGGTCCTAACCGTGCCAGCATCAATAACCACTCCTAAGTGGCAGAATTCCTACGCATTAAAAGGAATGTACAGCGTCCTGTACTCCAGTAGAACTTATGATCAAATATAAAGTCACATAACTCTCCCCATATGTTCATACTCAAGGTATATACGTTCCAAGAGTTTTGGTGCGTAATCTCTTTCACTTTACGTTATTTACATATTATTAAACTTCTTGATGACTCTCAAACCATAATCATTCACTACAAGAAAAAGGGGAATTCGCAACTAATTTTTGCGACTACCATAATAATCAGTCGTAAAAATTATTTTTGCGACTGAAAAAGACAAGGAGTTGCAAATTTTGTAACAGATTTTGTAATAATTTCTATGCGGTCGCTAATCTGTGACACTCTTATGATTCTTTGCGACTAAATTGTAGTTGCTAAGGTTAATAATTTTGAAACAATTTTTTTTAAAAAATTTGTGGCTAATATTACAACTAACAAATAGTCGCTACAATTATTTTTAAATTTTTGTTAAAAAATAAATAAAAACCCTTGATGTTGTTGTCCCTAATAAACTAGAACTATCAATCCTCTTTATTCATAATACGTATAGTATCTACTCCTCCTATTCTTCTTCCTCAAAAAAAAAAAAAAAAGGCAAACTTCATAACTTCATATTGAACCTGTCGCCGTCGTCTTCACATCTCCTCCCAGGTTAGTTACGCATTCTTCCCCTTCCTACCGTCCATTCCATCTTTCTCTTACTGCAATTTGCCAATAGCGCATTTTAGGGTTATCATTGAGTTTTTTGTCCAATAATTTTATTTTAATATGTTTTCAATTGCGAAACTGCGAATTGAGTTTAATTTGATAATTGATTGAATTAATTGAATTGCAAATTGATTGAATTGCGAATTGATTGGATTGATCTTAATCTGGTTTCCATTGCGAATTGCGAATTGATTGAATTGGTATTACTGGCTTCCAATTGCGAATTTTAGGGTTATTATTGAAGTCAATTGATGTAAAACCATTCAAAATTGATTGATTATGCGAAAAGACCTAATTATTTTCAATGTAAAGATCTAAATTCTGATTATTCCAACTTTGGTTTTTCTTTAAGCGGGGCTTATTGATTAGAGTGTAGTTCTAATTATAGTGGGATAATCAATGGACGGATGGATTGATTGAGGTGCTTATTTAGCACACATACTTCAGTATTTTTTGTTGATGCTTAGCATAGATTAGTTGTACTAGGTATATCAGGGTAGGAGCTCTTCCATGTGCATATTGATGCTGAATTACTAGCACATGAATAATATGAAACGATATCTAGAACACGCTTTCCTTAACAGGTGTATGGTTCATATATAGATGTAGCAAACATTTAGAAGTGAAGACTATAACTACTCTCTGTTTATCCTCTGCTTTGCGAAGATTTTCCGACTGTTTAGTTCTATATTTTAACTTGAACTTGGTAGACTTCATTTTGGGTAGGGTAGTCTATTATCCATGTTTTCTTTTGTTTAGGTATCCTGTTAACCATGCTTTCTTTCAGATCCCTGTATAGGTATCATTTTTTCCAGGCCTTGCTGTACGAATTTTCGATTTTTCTTGCTCAAACATTGGAACCAAGCTGTATTTGGTTAAATTTAATTAATATTATCCCACTTTCCATTTAAAAAAAAAAGTAGCAAACAAATTATCACTGGAATCGTCTATCTTTTTCTTAGTTTTTTGTAAACACTTTTTTTTTTTTTTTGACATCTAAAGAACCTTGTTTGCATTAGTTAGCTTACATGTTAATTAATAAAGAGAAATGATAAAAGAATTTTCTTTAACATGAAATTTTTCAGAAAAGCAACTATGATAAACTATTCTCTATCTAGTCACTACACTTTGTTAGGATGACATTATTTCTTCAGCCTTACCTCCTCCCTCCTCCCCTTACCCTGTTAACAACTTCCTTGTTTTCTTTTTCCAAATTAACCATTAAGTGCTAGGGTGAGTTTAGCTCACTACTCTCTAATAAAAACTCAAATAACTGCCTGCATACTCTCTCTCTGCTCTCTTTGATTATATATGACTCTGCTGCTGTTAGTGAATTAATGGTATTGTTATTTGTGATAGACACGAACACACAAAAATTGGATATCATGATATTTGACTCCTACTCCTTTGTCTTTCCCCTCCTATGATGGAAGTATATACTGTCATTAAACCATTGCAAGAAATACCTAGAGAGGATAGAGGAGAAAAATGTTTCATGAATCCATTCAAGTAGCTTGAGAATAAATGCATATCACTATTATGGAACAATCAATGTCTCATAAATCCATTCAAGTAGCTTGAGAATAAATGCACATCACTATTATGGAACAATCATACACTTGTTTTTTAGGATGTCAAATTCAGCAATAGCTTGATAATAACTGTAAATCATTATTATGGAAGTTTTTAGTTTGACTTTTTTTTTTTACATGGAAAATTATCATATGCATCGTTCTTTCTTTAACCAAGGTGTTTGTTTTACTTCCCTTTTTTTCATTATCTTTTAGAAAGTATATCTTGTAGAAATGTGTATTTAAATGTTGTTACAGCGATGAAATTCTATAATTGTTACTTTAGACCGTCTTTTTCATTTTTGGGTGTGGTAGTTCATTATGAAGGCATTCTGGCTTAAACAGATGAAGTCTTTGATAGTACACACGAAGACAATACAATCTTTTCATTTGAGATAGGACAGGGCATTGTGATCAAGGCATTGTCATAACTATGAAGGTGAATATCACTGATTTACTTATCCATAAGCTCTTCCACTAAATTATTTGTATCATCTAGTTGAAATTTGACAATCAGTTTTTTAACAGGTTGGTGAAATAACTAAGATTACTTGTAAGATCGAGTATGCATATGGAAGTGCAGGTTCACCTCAAGATATTCCTCCTGGGTATGTCATTGTTCACTGCCTTTTTAACTTTACTGCCTTTTTGGCAAGTGATTATATTGCTAACTACTAAGCGGTTTTGTTATTTAATTATAATCAATGCTTCACGATATTTTTTGAGAAAAAAAAGTGGGGATTGTGTTAGGGGGATCAAGAATTTTCATTCTAAATTTTGTAATTTTTGTCTCCTTTTGTTAATTTCATCGACCTGATCTTGTATATTGTAGTGCAACCTTAATATTTAAGATGGAGGCCTAGAGTTGGTAGCCTGCCGACCACTCAAAGGTATGAGTGTTGGTGGTGCTGCAGATGAGAGGGCAAAGGAAAATAGGTACTTTTTTTTGGCCTTTCATAGCCGTCTTTCAGACATGCAGAAAGTAGATTATATCTTTTCTTTTATGTGTCACTTTGCTACAATAATAGGAAGCATATGAATGATCAACTTAGTAGCATGTGGATTGGATAGTTACAACTTACAGGCATTTGATACTCAAGATATTATAGATTATTTATTTGTTTGTGTGATTTGAGTTGGAGGATGAGAATAATTGGTCCGCGTTAATCAAATGATTAACGTGGTATTGGAGGGAATTCTTCAATTTACAAAGGAGACTTTGTCGAAATTTTTACTAATAATTGCTTACATAAATTATTTTAATGTAAGTGTTGCATATTTTTTAAAACTTTTTTTTAACTTTTTTTAACTTTTTTTTTTTTTTTAAATGTTTTTAGTCTTTTAAGTTTTAACATTTTATATCATAGTTACTGTAGGCGTCGTTCGAAGTGCGCCTACGTTAGAAGCATGTGTGAATATGCTTGGCACTCATAGGAAGTGGGTATTGACATAATACGATTAGGGACAAGGAAAGTAGAGAGCCGCCAACAAGTTTTTTAAGGAACTTGTAAACCGTTCACGGATCATAAAAGGCAACCACGAATAAGGGACAACGATAGGAAACAACGATGACCCGTGAAGGTTACACCCCATTCATAATCCATGAGATTACTAACTCCATATGGTTCGTAACCACGAAAGGAGGATCGGGGATGATGGTACGAAGTGAGTCATGGAGTCACATTCGCCCGTATTGGCCTCTACTCGATTCTTATAGTGAAAAGCATTCCTGCGATCTCAAAGGCATACAAACAAAGATTCAATTTGCTCCAAACTATATATTATTATGATAAATTGGTTGAATATTAATGCAACACATAATTCTAAAATATCGCGATCAATTGATTTAATAACAAGATTAAAAAGAAACCTAAACTGGTCGTCCAAATTATCTTATTAGGCGTGATTTTCAATTACATATTCCCTTTAAACATGCAATATGGTGATCATAAATAATAATAGAATAAAAATCAATATTGGAAGCAATTTAACAATAATAACGTTAGTCAAATTAAATATAAAATAACCTAATCATGATACTAGCAATAAGAAAATAAAATAAGAGTAATTAAATGATTAATTACTCACTTTTTGCGTTTCCTTGAAATTGCTACATCATGAATAAATTGTTAGTAACATCAATAAAAAAAATCAAATGGAAATTAATTTAAATAAATGTAGATTTGATTTGGTCCAAACCCTTAGTTATTTGTACCTTTCACACCTTGGTTTAAGGACGGAACCTCGGGTGTCGTATAAACTCTTTGGAGTGCTTAAGGGAAGTATTTTGATAGAATAGGGTGGCTAGTATTTAGGCTAAAGAGGGAGAAGAGAATTATTTTGATGATCAATCTTGTTGATCATTGAAAAAGGGGTGATATGACCTCTATTTATAGAGAAAAAAGAAGGGTCGAAAAAACAAGATAAGATCCGAATTCAATCGGAATAAAACTCGATAGACAGCAGTTTTTACGGTTTTTGTTTTTATCATATCTTTTGATCCAAAAATCGGAATAAGATAAATAATATATATTTGGAAATATCTTGAAGTCTAATTTCTAAACTAATTGGAATCAGATTAAAATATTTTATAGAATAAAAAATATGGCCGAAATAGTGAGACGGTGTCAGTTTTGGATAGAGTTTGACATTTTATTCATAACTTTTCCGTTATAGCTCGGAATTGATATTATAATATATCATTGGAAAGATAATTTCAAGGGCTATCAAACCATATAAAATTTGGATAAAAAATATGAGGCACAAAAATCATATCTGTCTATCTTTGAATGTCTTTCAATTCGGATAGAAATAGGATTTTCAAAAAGAAAAGTTTTATTCAATTTCAAACTCTTTAATCTTATCTTTTCAAAATGGATAATTAGGACATTTTAGAAAATTATAGAAGTTTCTAATTAATCCTAATTGGTTTAGGAATTGGATTAAATCATTTGGACCCTCCACATGATCATTGGGTCGTAGGTAAGGTGGGCTTAGGTTCGGTTTGGGCTCAATTTAATATTTTGGCCATAACTTATTCGTTATAACTCGAATTTGGGATTATAATATATCATTGGAAAGCTATTTTAAAGCCCCATTCAACTATTAAATCATTGGACCCAGGTTATGGACCAAAATAAACTGGAATAAACATTTTTATAAAAAGAACACGGAATGAATGATTTTAAAGGACACGAAATGAATTATTTTGGGTTTAAAGGCACGAAAAGAGGAAAATAAGTTATGATTTGGGGAAATGGGCTAGCAGTTGGGTCGGTTTTATGAAATGGAAATATGAATTTAAGCACTCCAAGATTAAATACTTAACCCGACCAATAATGGCGGTGAAAGGTTGTTCATCATCGGGTTTGGTTTTGGGGAGACATTTTTAGGTGTCTACAGTTACTAATACATATCTTAATGCAGGAAGAATATATGGAAAAACTTGAGGAATATATAAACCTTGACAAAGTCTATTTGGAGGTTGCAGGTGGGCAAAAGAAAGGAAAAATTTACGATTTAGGGAGTGCTTCACAAATGTTCTACAAGAGCGATCCTACTTCTCAACTTACTACATCATCTTCAACTTCTTCCATGATTTCTCAACTAAGCTCTCAAGTTGAAGAATTAAAGAAGATGGCGGAAGAAAACCTTAACAAGGTAGAAGAAAGCCAAAAAAAATGCAGGAAACGACATCACTTGTCCAACAACGCTACCGTCCTTTTAAGCCTCCTACGTCTACAATCACCCGCTCTCGTGATTCAACTAAGTGATTTTTATTTTCTTGGTGGTAATTTTGTGAACAACTGGTCTTTTATATCGTCATTAGTTCTTATTTGAAGTAGCTTTCTTTATATGAGAGGTGATTTTTGAAACAATTAGTTTTATGAGTTAAATATTGTTTTTTTAATACATTGATACAAAATTGATTATATTTTGGATATTTGAATAAAATTAAAATTTTGGTTATTTGAATTTATGCACGGGTACCTTTTTTTGTGATTGATTTTGGTCGTCGCTAAATTATGGTCTCCAAATATTGATAATCAGTCACAGAAATTTAGCAATTGCAAATTTGGTTTGGAGACTAATTGGTTAGTTGCAAAATAATTAGTCTCAATAGTCACTAATCAGTCGCAATTAATTGGTTTGTAGTCGCAAAAGTTTGGTCTCGTAAGTAGTTGCTAATCCGTCGCGAAAAAAAATTAGTCTCAGCAGTTGTAAATCTGTCGAAATAAAACTAGTCTCCGTAGTCGCAAAGGTTTAGTCTCGTAGTCGCAAAAGTTTGGTCTTGTAGTCGCTAATCCATCGCAAAAGTAGTCTTAAAACATTGGTCTCCGTAGTTGCTAATCCGTCGCAAATATTTTACGACGGACAATGATTTAGTTGCTAAAATTTGAAAGTTAGTCGCTAAATGGCAGTTGCAAAGGCGTTGCAAATGCGTCGCTAAATATACGACTGTTGAAAAATTAGTCGCAACAATGGATTTGCGATAAGGTCTTTGGCAACTAACCAAAGTAGTTGCAAATCTGTCGCAAATCCATTTTTGCAACGGATTTGCGACTACTTTGGCTGTCGCTAATTACCCTTTTACTTGTAGTGATTCAATCAACAATAATTATTTAAACAATCAAACATGCCAATTTAACTCTTGAATAATTAGTGACTACATAATATTTAATGTTGAACCCTTTTTAAATCTACCTCGGTGCCAATGACACCTTAAACGCATAAAGCGTCACAAATCCTATCCCTCGGTGTTAAAAACACCTTAAGTGTACTAAGACACCAACATATAATTTATTCATCGTGTACTTAGACACTTACATAGCTCATTTCCCATGCTTAAAGCATCAATAAAAATTATATGAACCATAATAAAATTCCCTTTTAATATTCCAAACCAAATTAAACATTTAGTTTAATTAAACATGCTCTCTAACATGCCATAAATAAAAGTGTGGTTCATAAACAATATTCCAAACTATAATTTATCATCCATTCATCACAAATAAATCATGCTTCATAATTACTACAAAATGAGTGTTTTTTCGACGTTGGGGCCTCAATGCTAGGTAAGGGGACTTAGCAGAAGAATTTAGTATCAGCATTTTTCGACGCTTTTAGGTGACGAAAGCAATTTTCGTCGCTGGAAAGCGTCGAGAAGACAAGCACATGTCAAGCATGTGAATTGTTAGTACCTCACAACTAAGCCCACGTTTCAATTTTAAGCGGAAAATAAACCAAAAAAAAAAAAATTCAGACTACTTAGTTCTCAACCCTAACTTTTCCGCACTCTTCGTGAGATTTATGGAATCTTAATCTAGATCTTAATTCTTCCTGCAATTCCCCTAATGCTTGATAAAATTTCTCTACTTGATTTTGTCACTCTTTATGCCGCTGTTGTTTCAAAGGTACATCTTTCATTTTCGATTGAATACGAATTTCGCTTTTGATTGAAGTCCATTAAATCGTTTTAGCAACCTAATTTCAACAATATTACTAAATTATTATCAGATATTGTTTGATTTATGAATAACAAAGATTATAGGGATTTATTATATATTGTTATGCTTCATTTTGCGATGAATCTAGGTAAATATTCGTTTATAAGAAATAATATTGTCGATTTCATGTGCGAATTTAAAAGAAGTTTATACACAATCGATTAAATTGGAAATTTTGAAGTAATTTTCCAAAGAAAAGTTGAGATTTTGAGAAAGGTTCCTTTTTACTGTATTTAATCGGTTGTTTGATATATTTTTGTTTATTTTTTAGTTACTTTATTTTAATCAAATTCAATTCATCTTTGGCTGTAGCTAGCTTTTACCAAGCAAATGTTACTTGTAATTTTATCAACTCTCATATGATTTTTCAATTGAATAATTAATTCCTTCTCTAGATCTATGCATCAAATACAATGTTAAAGTTCTTTTGGTTTGCTTTCTTTCATTACTTTTTTTCAGGATGTATAAGGGACTGTGATTAAGAGGATTCGAAGGAGTTTATTCTCAACTTGATGCTTTTGTGCTAATTTGGTGCCTACTTGATATCTCTGTTGCTCTTGTCTTCCTGGCATAGCAACCATATTGGCAGCCTCATGGCAGGTGGCTGAGAAACGAATAGGTTGGTGATGCAGTAATGTATGTGTTGTTGCTTTTGTTATTAATTGTTGTTCTGTTTTGTTCTTTTTTTATGTTGTTGTTGTTATTGTTTGGTGTTGCGTCTGCATGCATTGAGGTGTTTGCAAACGTGCTACTGCCTTCCCCTGTTGACTGAGCTGCCTTAGCTATCTTCATGGATGTGTATTGTTTGTGTCCTATCTCTTGTTTGTGTGTTTGTGGTTGTGATTGTGTCCATATTGTGTTACTAGACTTGAATCAATAAAAGAAATTAAACCTTTTTGTGAATTTATAAATTACCTATATAGCTCTAGGATTTTGCTTGGATGACAATTGTTGGTCAATTTGGTTGCCTAGATGATGGCTTTTAAGCAACATCTCCTCTATTGGGTGTGGATCTTAGATGGTAGCTTTGAGTGGTGATATCTATATGCGTCTATGAGAGTATGAGGTCGTAGTTGCAATA
This sequence comes from Chenopodium formosanum, assembly GCA_024500155.1. Taxonomy (NCBI): domain Eukaryota; kingdom Viridiplantae; phylum Streptophyta; class Magnoliopsida; order Caryophyllales; family Amaranthaceae; genus Chenopodium; species Chenopodium formosanum. The sequence goes on from CM044880.1 coordinate 26,133,538, forward strand.
GCCAAAAGAATTACCGCATCTAGTGAATTTGTTAGTTTTAAAATCTTTAAGGTTGGGATATTTTCTTTGGGGACTTTCTATACATTTATAACTTTTTCTGTGAGGACTCCATAACATTGTCTCTTTGTATTTTAGAAATAATTAAAGAGTTCTCAAACACATAAAAGATAACTGACTAGAGATAGTAATGCAATTCTCAATGGCTTCTCGTCTTTAGCCATTTATCATGACTTAATGAAAGATCTATGTTTAAATGAAATATCACCTTATTTTAGGCATTGTTTTAATGAAAGATCTTGTATTTCTGTAATTCCATATATATGCACAGTTTTTGTTTTTTGTTTATTTTTGTGTTTTTTGGTTATGTTACTCTAAACTCTTCATTACTCCTCAAATACCCATGTTGTATTCTTAATAATTGAACTTGTATAGACACTTAACATTTCATTTGGGACCTTTTATTATTGACAGTCTAGCACTTGGTCACATGAGTGATTGTAGTACTGAAGTTTACTCATTTTGTGGAACATAACTTGTATGTCATGCACTCATGCTTTAAGTAAATTAATGGAGAGTTGGAGACACATATGTCTTAATCCTTGTCAGTCAAGTTCATGTTAGCTTTTTGTTTTTTTTGGAAAGGAGTTCATGTTAGCTTGAGATCATTTATCATCTTAAATTGTGGAGATTTGGTTTTCACTAATGATTTACTACCAGGGACTTGTTTTATGGTATAGTAGATTGGTGCAAATATGAGGAATCCGGAGAACATGGACAAAGGAAGGGCTGGAACTAAAAAACTTCATTGACATGTTTGGTTCTGATCTCATTGTCTTCATCATCATCGTCATAATTCAGTGAATGCTAACTTGACGTGTACGTCATATGTAGTGTCTGATAAAGCCACCAATTAAAGACATAACAAGGCCAATCGACCTAAAGCTGCACATATGTGTGATAATTGACCACCAGGTAATTGAATTTGCAGGTAATTGAAATATGGTGATTGAATTTGCACATATGTGTGATTATTAATCCTATACAACTCTAGGATTTTGCTTGGACAACGATAAGCTCACCTATTCGTGGTCAAACCAGGTATGTTTAGTGATTATTGAATTCATTTCTTTTAAGTACTTTTGGTAATCATAGTATGCATCACATATGTTGCTAATGTAATTGTGATTCAATTACCAGATTTCTGAAAAATTGACGTTGATAGAGCAATACAAACTGGATAGAGAGAGGCAACAGAAGGTACACTGCAAAAGAACTAATAAACTGAACATAATCAGTATTATTATGATCGCAGTAAATTAAGTCAGAAACTTCTCTTTTGCTCTAACAGTTAGAAGAGGAGGAAGAAATAAGAAGATTAAGAAAGGAACTCGTCCCGAAAGCTCAGCCCATGCCTTACTTTGACAGGCCTTTCGTCTCCTATTCGTTGCCCCTGATGTAGGGTGCAAATTGCAAAGGTTAATTATCTTATCAGTCATGGTTAGCCAGTGGTAGAGGCTTGTCACACTGATGTTTCTGGTACAAGATTTGTGATACATAGAATGTATTTGTACTTTCTTTTATTATTCTAGCTTAGATAAAAAAAATGTCAGAATATCTTGGTTTTTTGGCACTGTATTGTACATATACCAAGTTGTACTCAATTATGAGTAAAATTGAATTTGAGTAAAATTTTCTTTTAATTTTTTTAAAACTCTGATATGGTGTATCTTTGCTAGCTATATTAATCTCCAATGACTGAATTAAGTTTTATTTTTGCTAGAAAAATATTCTCCAAATTGGATACATTTTATAAAGAGTATGGACTAGAAAAAGCGTCACTAAATTTAAAAATATGGACAGAAAAAAGCGTCGATAAAACAGAGGACATCTAATACATAAATCTAAGGACACAAAAAAGCGTCTCAATTTTGTGATAATAGACAAGAAAAAGCATCGCCAAACATGAGAAAGTGCGCGAACTATACATGTTTCGACGCTTCGTATAAAAATTTGGACAATAAAAAAGCGTCGAGAATTGCGACGCTTTTAGGCGTCCAACAAATTTCTCAACTCACACTTTTTCGACGCTTTTCAGAAGCGTCGAGAAATAAAATTCCGACGCTTTATTGTGTCGAAAATAAGCCTGAAAAGCGTCCAAAAACCACGGAATTTCTAGTAGTGTATATTCAATCACCAACAACAACCAAATCATAATTTTCATTCCAAATCTAGCATGATACTACTTGTAATCAATTAAACACCTTTAGCATGCTACTACATCAATAAAGTTATGCTAAGTACGCGAACGTACTTTGTATACGATCTTAAAATCGCCACGAGTAATAGAAATCACTCACTTCGAAGTCCTCTACAATTTAAAATCATAGAAGAGTATTAAAATCCTCTCAACACAAATTTCCAGCAATATATAATACTATAAAACCCCTCATAATTTAATTAAAATAACCTGAAATTATATTTAAAACATCATATTTTAATCCCAATTAATGGGTAATTGAGATTCCTTAAAGAAACTTGATTTTTAATGCACACCAAAAATTCCAGCATTATATTATAATGAAAACTTGCTGTAATTAGGCCTTAAAACACTTAAATCAAAGGTTTACACCATTATATATCATAATCCTTCAATAATTCATAATTTAAGAACCTAGGGTTTCAAAAATTGGGGCTTTTCAATTAAAAATAAAATTTGAAAATTAATTTACATGATACTCATAATTAAACATCATAATTAAACATAAAATTCATAATTAATAATTAGATCTAGGATTAAACTAGTTTTAAAACAAAAAGATTAATTTTTTTTTTTGTTCGAAAGAGGAGGGCAGCCGACAGCCACCACGGCTGCTCCCAGCGCCAGTGGCTGCCTACTGCCGATGGCTAGTGCTGCTGGCGGCTGGCGGCCCACCGGTGGTAGTGGTGGCCGACGGTGAGGGTGAGGCCGAGAAGGGGAAGGGGAAGGGGGAAAATAAAAAGAAAAAGAAAAAGAAAGAGAAAGGAAGAGAAGTTTACCTTGGGTTTTCTCCACTTTGGGCAAAGTTTGATTTGCCTCAAGTGTTGAATGTTTATACCCCTTCTCTAGAAATCCTTTTCCCTAAACTTTTCTTTTTTATTATTTCCTAATCCCTTCCCTAATAAAAACTTTACTAAAATAAAACTTTCTTAAATTAAACCCCAACTTAAATAAAATAATTAATTAAATAAAACTTTCTTTTTATAAAATGTTTCTAAACTTATTAAAATGAATAATTAAATTACTTTAAATAAAACATTTAAATTTAATTAAATTCTTCTCAAAATACTTAAAATAAAATATGCATAGAAATAAGAGGTATTACAGTCTACCCTCACCCTCCTTAAAAGAAGTGTCGTCCCGAAACTTGGGAAACGAAATTCAAAGTTTTTCCTCATTTAGTATAATATTACTGTACTTTTTGTCATACCTTTACCTTTTTGTGTTTCATTGAAAACACAATAACTCAAAATACTCGTTAAAATTGTGCAAAAAGCACAAAAATAACTAAAAATATAGGAAAAAAGTGCGAAATTCTACCGCATTCTACCCCCTAAAAGAAAACTAGTTACGTCCCCGTAACTCAACATAGCTCAACATAGCTGAAACAACTCTGGGTATTTCTTTTTCATTTCTTCTTCTGCCTCCCAAGTGGCTTCCTCATATTCTTGGTTAGACCATAGCACTTTCACAATCTTAACATTCTTATTGCGTGTACTACGCACTTTACTGTCAAGAATTTTGACAAGTCTCTATTCAAAGGTTAAACTTTGGTCTAGCTCAATGGTTTCAGGTTGCAGCACATGGGATTTATCAGGTATATACCTTCTTAATTGAGACACATGAAATACATCATTCACTTTGCTTAGCTCCATAGGTAAGGCTAACCTATAAGCTACCTTGCCTATTATCCTTTGCAGAATTTCATATGGACCAATGTACTTTGGGCTCAATTTTCCTTTCTTCCCAAATATCATTACTTCTTTCATTGGTGATACCTTTAATAACACCTTGTCACCAACTTCAAAATCCTCTTCTCTATGCTTCAAATCTTCGTAGCTCTTTTGGTGATCTTGAGCTGCTTGAATCTTAGCTTGAATTTCCCTTACTTGCTTCACTGTATCCTCAATAATTTGGGGCCCTAGAATCATTGTTTCACTTATGTCGTTCCAATGAATTGGACTACGACACTTCCTCCCATATAATGCCTTAAATGGAGCCAATCCTATGCTCGCATGATAACTATTATTATAGGAAAATTCAATCAAATCCAAGCTATCTTCCCATCCTACTTGGAAGTTTATAACACAATCTCTCAACATGTCCTCCAAGGTTTGAATGGTTCACTCAATTTGCCCATCTGTGGCAGGTTGAAATGCTGTACTCATCTTAAGTGTCGTACCAAAGTTTTCCTGCACGCTTTTCCATAATTTTGAGAGAAACCTAGAGTCTCTATCAGACACAATATCCTTTGGAACTCCATGTAATAACCTCAAAACATTCTTGATGTAAGCTTTTGTAAGTTGTGCTCCATCTTCCAAGTCTGCTTCATTGGTATAAACACTGTAGATTTTGTAAGTCTGTCCACCACTACCCAAATGGTATCATTTCCACTCTTTGACTTTTGAAGGCAAGTCACAAAATCCATTGAAATGCAATCCCACTTCCATCTAGGAATTTCCAATGATTGCATAGTTCCTTGGGGCCTCTTGTGCTCTATTTACACCTTTTGGCAAGTCAGACACTTTGCTACAAATTCCACAACTCCATTCTTCATTCTAGGCCACCAATACACCTTTTCAAGTCCTTATATAGCTTATCCCCTCCTGGGTGCACTGAATATGGTGTATTCTGTCTCTCTTCCATCAACTTTCTCTTCACTTCCTCACACTTTTGAAGCACACACCATCGGCCATTGTACCTCAAACTTCCATCTTCATGAATTTTGAAATCTGTAGCTTTGCGTTGCTTTATTTTCTCACGAATCCTATCCAATTTCACATCTCCTGCTTGGTTTTCCTTTATCTCATCGAATATGGTTGGTTGGATAGTCAAATTCGCAAGAATGCCAGTTGGTACTCCCCATTCTACAACTTCTAAGTTCATTTTACTTATTTGTCTACATAACTCATCAGCCACTATCAATGTATTCAATCCACGACTGGTCTTACGACTTAGAGTATCTGCAACTACATTTGCTTTCCCTTCATGATATTGTATGTCCAAGTCATAATCCGTCGTGTACTCTAACCATCTCCTTTGGCGAGAGTTCAAATCCTTTTGAGTGAAAATGTACTTCAAGCTCTTATGGTCTGTGTAAATTCTACATTTCACTCCATATAAGTAATGACGCCAGATCTTTAGTGCAAAGATAATTGTAGCAAGTTCCAAATCATGGATTGGGTAATTCACTTCATGGGTCTTAACTGCCTTGATGCGTATACAATCACCTTCCCATTTTTCATAAGCACACACCCCAAACCATTCTTTGATGCATCACTATACACATCATAGATACCACTATCGTCTGGCAGAGTAAGCATTGGTGCTAGCTTCTGTTTCAAGAGTTGGAATGCTACTTCACACTTATCATCCCACTCAAACTTCTTGTCCTTCTTCATCAGAGTAGTCATAGGTTTAACAATATTTGAGAAATCTTTCACAAAACGCCTATAATATCCTGCTAGACCTAAGAAACTCCGAACGTCAGACACTATTTTGGGCGTAGGCCAACCCTTCACAACTTTGATTTTGGCTGGGTCTACTTCCACGCCATTGTGTATCAAAAACCTTGCACTGTGAATCATCTTCGGTTAGGAGATGATCACTAAAAAAATGACGATAATTCTATTGTCCCCGAATGGGATTGTAATTGGCTTGATTGTCCCTGAACGTGGGATGTAGTTGGTTCGATTGTCCCCGAACGTGGGCTGTAAATGGTTCGATTATCTCCGAACGTGGCGGTTTTTCTATTATTATAGAATCTCCTCAAGAATGTTGTAGTAACTTGGTCCTAAGTTGTTAGAGAGTTAGGGGACACCTCGGTCTCTAAGCACTCTACACCTTTCCCAATTAAAGAGAACGGGAACATCTTGAGTCGAATGTATTCTTAAGTTACCCCATTGGCTTATATTATATCACAATACTTCTCGAACTCTTTTAGATCTTCATGAGGGCTCTCATACTTTCCACTTGAGAATTGTTTCCGCTTTATCAAGGCAATCAAATTAGGCTTGATTTCGAAATTATTGGCTTGAGTACTATGAGCTAGGATTCCACTTTGAGCCCTAAAGGCTTCGGGATCCCCAAGAAGACTCAAAGGCGTATTCTCTCCCATTTTTGGGGGTTGCACACTCTCAAAGTCAAAGGTTGAAAAAGGATTGATTTCTGAACTTGGTGAAGAATTAGAGCTACCTACGTCTTCACTTGAGGGTGAGGAAGGTGGAGTATCCTCTTCTTCTCTCACTCCTTCTCTTATAGGAGTATGGGAATTTCCACTCCTTGCTCTCACTTCTATTCTTAGCAATGACAAAGACCTCTCGAGCTCGGGATTGATGGCGACCAAAGACCTTGAATGATTTCAACCTTTGCAGACACCTACTTTTGGCCTCCTGTCCCACCAGGTAGTGCGATGACGATAAATAAAACCATATTCGTATTGGATCAACGTGAAGAATACTTTTGGATAACTGATTGAATCACAAAAACATAAAAATGACTAGCCTAGCCCAAAAAACAAATGTAATAAGGTCCAAATAACTAAGTCCGATCATAATTAGAATTAAGCCCGAGGTTAAAACCTAATTATGACGGATTTAGGGGCGCCTAGGTTAAAATTCAATGCTGCCGCAAAGAAATCCGTGCGCATCTCAATGAGTCGCGCAGGTAAGGCGCGCGCAACTTACGGAGTTACGCACATCACCTAGCGTAAATTCTAGTGATGCGCTTACGAAAGATTCAGATTTCATAAAATATAAAATCGAATCTTACCATAATACCACACGCAAGAGCATCAGTTACGCTGCCAAAGTAGGGCATCTCAATGACTTGCGTTGGGCTGTCGCGCGCAACCTATTCAGATGCGGGCGACACTTGCTGCGGCAGAATGTTCAAAACCCTCGACGTACCTGTAGGGAATATTTAAAGCCATCCCACACTTCAGCCCCACTATGATCATACACTTAAGCATGGTGGTGTCCAAAGGGAAGGAAGCTAGAGTAAAAGAGTCGCCAACAAGTTTTAGGAACTTGTAAACCGTTCATAGGGTGAAGGTTACACCCTTTAACGATCCAGGAGATCGTCAACTCTAATAGGTCTTGAACCATGACTGGAAGTTCGGGGATGAAGGTACAAATCCAACCTAAAAGAGATTGAACTTGCCCTAATAATAGGCCTCTACTTTATTTTTCTCGTATTCATGTACGCTTTCTGATTAACATGCAATCAATAGGTTTACCCTAAACCTGTTTATCTATGTTGTTTGAATATTAATGCACACATAAATCTATTATTGGCGATCACTTGAATTATAATCAAATTGTCCTAAACAAGATTATTAATTATCTTATTAAGCGTGATTACAAGTACAAATTCCCTTTAAACATGCATAAAAGGTGTGATCAAACAATAAAAATAATAAACATTAAGTAACTTAACAATCATCATAAAAATAATAATAATCATGTTAAAAATAAAGCATAATAATAATAGCAAGATCCTAGGCATGGTACTAACAAGATAAATAACAAACCCTAGCATGTCACTAAATATTAAAGATCAAATCTTTAACCCTAACATGATACTAACATGATATTAGAAATCATAGGAAGCATCATAATAATCATACATGATATTAGAAATTTTAGTTAACCCTAAACATGATACTAGGAAGCAATAAAACATCCTAACATAGTACTAGGAATCAAAATAAAAATCTAAGCATGATTTCTATATCAAAATATCAATAAAACAATTAAAGCACTTACTTTGATGCCTCATATCTCTTTCTAATAACAAAATACACACGTTAGTAACTTCAAGGAAAAGAATAAACAAAACAAAACAATTAAATAATTGAAATAGGGGTTAAGGACCAAACCCTCAGAAATATCAAACCTTTCACGTCTAGGGCGAAGGAAACTTTGAACTTGGCTAGGTGTTTCTAGAACTAATGAGTGAGGAATTTTGAGAGAGGGAAGGTTTAGAAAATGAATAGAGAGAGGGAAAGCTTCTATCTTTTAGAGAGAGAAAGAATAGAATTGGAGAATTCTGAGTCCTTCGAAAACAGGGAAATACGACCCCTATTTATAGGAAAAATAACACAGGATCAAAGAAAATCATATTCGGAATAAAATACCTCATGTCGCCAACGACAAGAATCAGCGGCAGACGATAGGCTCGTCGCCAGACGACGAAGGTCAGCGCCAGGCGACGAAAGTCAGCGTCAAGCGATGACTCTGTTGTCTCGCGCTGGTTCAAAAGTACAATGCGCTTTTACACGCGGAACCACCTTTAAAACCGGTTACAGGTAATTTTACGTCCAAGCAGATTTAAAATCAGATTTAATATATTTTATTCAAAGTAAAACATCTTTTTAAAAATATAATTATCAATCCTAATCTTTTTAGAATTAAAGAGAACCTGCTAGATATTCCTAGAAGACTAAAATCAATCCTAATTACTTTAGGAACAATAATTAATAGGCCCTCCTCTAGATCATTGGGCCACATTATTTAAAATCATTGGGCCTAATTTAATTTAATCCATAACTTCCTCATAATTCATCGGAATTGGGCTTATAATCTATCATTGGAAAGCTCTTTTCGAGCCCAATCCAACTACAATATTATTAGACCCTTATCATGGACCAAACTAAATTGGATTGACTATTTCTCATAAATAGGGTAAGAAAAGAAATATTTTTTGAAAATAGAAAGAGAAATATTTTTAATACTCATCACTAGACTTTTCACACTTTCACTTTGTTTGATAATCAAATGACGTGAAAGGTAGTCATCAATGGGTTTGGTTTTAGGGAGACACAATTGGGTGTCTACAGAAGCCCCCCCTTAAACTGAGTTTGGAAAAACGCACGTTTCAAAAACAAAAGTCAAAGTAATAGGGACGGAGAATGATTCAAAACATTCTGCGATCCTCAATCATTTTTGTAACGCCGACACTTGCAAACTAGCGTTAGTTAAACAGATAAAAGAGTTAAGAAAGGAGTATCTTGCACCGTCGAGCACACGTCTTTGGAGTAACCGATTTTTGTTTGACGATCTTCCTCAAGCTAGGGGATACCACCTGAAAACTACCACGCTTGCAACTGCCTTCAATTTCCGCTGTTTTATGACCATCTTCCACATCCTAGGGAATATGATTGAAGATAACTTCGCTTGAAATCACCTCCTATTTTCTGACAACCTTCCACATCCTAGGGAACGTTGTCGAAGATAACTTTGCTTAAAACCATCCTTAGTTTTTCATGACAACCCTCCGCAAGCTAGGGAATGCCGTCGAAGATAACTCCGCTTGCAGCCATCTTTAGTTGTTGCAATAATATTTCAAAAAAAATTACCGAAGACCAACTTTTGTTAATCCTTAAAGCTCGCTTGAACTTTGCTGCTGTGATGTTTACTGAAATTTCCGCGGTGCCAGTACGTCGGCGCATTTTGCAGTTTGTGAACCATTATGTCGGTGCTTTTTGCTGCTTATGTACCATTATGTCGGTACCTTTGTGATGAGCCAGAGTTTAGGTGCTTTAAGCTAAGTGAGACGATCTTTTATCAAGTTGATCACCTACTTTAATTGTAATCAAGCCGATTACTTAATCACGTCAAATTGCTTATAGGGGCTAACTGGCATACCAAGGAACCCGAAATTGCTGCATAAGGTCCACATAGTCATTTATGAGGGCCAGATATCCGTCGCCGCACCAGCGCACGCTAGAACGCACTATTGCCAGGTTTTAGCTCTGTCGCCATGCGACGAAGGTCAGCACCTGGCGACGAACTTGTCGTCTGGCAATGATGTCGTGTTTTTGAAATAAAACCCCTTTCTTCTTCATTTGTCGTGACTGCTTGCTGTTGTTTGTTCATGTTCGTTTGAGACTTCGAATCGATCGTTCTTGCTCATTTTTCCACCAAATTCGCTCAAATTTGTTGCAAATCAAAGCTCATTTCTTCTATTTTCCCGATCCATGTAAGTGTTGCTCAAACTCAACTCGGTTTTTGCTGAATTTGGAGATGTTTGTGCACGGGTTTCGAAAAAATCGAACCAAGTTATGCTTAATTCACTTTATTTAATGAATTTTATGCCTTGAAATTGTTAGATTATGTTAATATATCATGTTTATAGAATTTTGGAGACTTGTTTTACTCAATTTGGTGAAGAAATGAGAAAATTGCCATTGTTGAACCTCTTAAGTACGTGAGAACAATATGACTTGTTCTTCGTGTTTTTGCTAGCCATTCTTGTCAAACTTGTCACAATATTTGTCATAGTATTGCAAGAAATTGTTTGATTGCTAAAAATTGCCATTTATGCTTGAATTGGAATTATGCTCTCTTTTAGTACTACGTACTCAGTTTTTTGCGAACATAGTATCATGCGGCTAGGCGAACCTAAGATACTATAGAACCTTAATTTTTTGGTATTTTGCATAATATAGCATGGCTAGACGACGAGGTTCATGTTCTTGTTCTAGGGAGGCTCATCAGGAGGACGATCCCGTTGATGCCGGCGTAGGGACCTCTTCTTCCCTAGGGAGGTTTCTAGAGTGGGACGAGCGCACTCTGTATTTCGCGCCTGAATTCCAAATTTCAGAGTGCGTCCGACGCGGGATTCACAGCGGGAGGGTCCGTAGCCATGGTTCTGGCAACACGGCCATCGGTTCTTTGTACGATACATACTTTCACGACCATAATGGTCCGCGTCTTCTGTGAGAGTCATGTGGCTTGACTCCTTTGCTGAGAGCCACTCAGGCTATGTACTCTTTCGGACAGAGCCACTATGTAGTCCGAGCTTTGGTGGAATTCTTTGGGACACCACCAACACCTTCCATTTTCCTTGGGGTAAGATGACCGTTACCCCTACTAACTTCAGTCTCATCATGGGATTGGAGTTCACTTCGGTCCCGTTTCCTTTCGATGGCAAGATCACTGTCTTTTCTCCAAAGGTATTGGAGCTATTGGGCCCTATCACCATTTGGGCTCGTGATGAGGCTGATCCGACGCAGCTTAGCACTAGGTGCATTCGCCGGACCACACTTGCGGCGGCCTTTTAGAACAATGCGACCACCCTAGAGCAGCGGGTGTGCATCTTCACCCTCATCTGTTTGTCAGGGACCTTTTCTCTTGACAGGGGTAGCCGAGTACTACTCTACTACCTGCCCGCTCTTCACGACCTTCCTATGGTCGGGTCGTATGATTGGGCTAGCTTGGCTATGCGGACTTCCTAATCGGACTGCGATTTGCTAGTCGTTATAGCTCCTTCGAGGGAGACATCGGACTTTCCAGCTTTTGGAGAGTCGTAGAGGTACGCTTTATTTCTTTTAAAGTTAGCTCTACATCTATTTTGGCATTTGTTGATATTTCTTTATTTTCATAGATCTGGTTCTACGAGTACTTTCCATCTCTTACGCTGGCGAGACCTTCACCTCACGAGCTCCCCATTGTTGTCGGTTGGGGAGGCCGTCACAGTGCGGATGTTACTTCTAGGCGTGTTCGAGAGTTGATCCTCTCGGCATGTTCTTTAAATAATTGCCTTTTCATACCTTTAGTAGGATTTTATCTTATGAGTATGCCTTTTGTAGGAGCCGGCCGTAATGTTTTGACCGTGAGCCGATTTTGACATTCCTGTGCTTGCTGCGCGATACACCGCTCAGAGTCGATACTTCCAGAGGACGTATGATGCTGCGGTGTATCTAGGCGAGAGAGTGGCTATTCAACACCCCTCGGAGGCTTTCTTTGTTCCTGCTCTCCCTCCTCGACATATATTCGATAAGGCGAGGTTGAGGACCTTGGCGAGTTGGGCGCCAGAGGGAACGCATTGGCAGACTCAGGCTCGTCCGGAGCTATACTACACAGAGGCATTGCTGCCGCTCTTGGATCTACCACATGTTTTGCCAGAGGGAGGAGAGGAGGTATTCTTTATCATGTGTATTTGTCTCTTGTATAGCCCCCCAAGTAGATATTGATTACTCAGTTTATTTTGTAGGATGCGCACGCGGAGTTTGTCGCTCCACCTGTGTCCATCACCTATCAGGGGATGTATGGCCCTGTTGAGGAGATGATTCCTCTAGCTCCTCCGGATCATCGCTTTATCGAGCAGTCTACACCACGACACCAAACTTGGGTGAGTCATTTGTTTGCCCTTTTACTTGCTATAGACACCCATTTGTGTCTCCCCAAAAACCAAACCTGTAGACACCCATTTGTGTCTCCCCAAAACCAAACCCAGTGATGAGTACCTTTCACGTCGAATCATAATCGAATGAAACGAAAGTGTGGAAAGTCTAGTGTTGCGGATAGTTTTAATTTCTTTTATTTTCTCTCTGTTTTTGAAAACTTATTTTAAGAAAACAGCCAATACAGTTTGCTTGGTCCATGATATGGGTCCAATAGTAGTGTAGTTGGATGGGGATTGCAAAGACCTTTCCAACGATATATTATAAGCCCAATGATCTTTATATACGGCCCAATGATCTTGGGGAGGGCCTAATATGATTTATCATTCCTAATGCAATTAGGAATGGTTTTAGTCTTCTAGAATCTTCTAGAAGGTTATTTTCATTTCTAATTCAATTAGCATTGATAAATTGACTTTTTGACTTTTCAGAGTTTTAATTAAAATCAAATAGCATTTTTGAGGAAATTATATGATTTTATCCTCCAGTACGACAAACTTATCTGATTCTCGGAAACGCGTTGAAAATAGGCTTGGCGCCTGACCCTAGGCTTTGACGCCTGGAACCAGGCCTGCACTAGTGTTGGTGCCTGGCGCTAGATAGCCAGGGTTGGCGCCAACTCTGTTTTTTGTGCGTCAGACTCTGTTTTGTTTATTTTATCTTTTTGGCTGATTTTCTCTATAAATATCGTATTGAAAACTCCGTTTTCATTCACCAATTTTCACCAATTCTCCTCATTCACAAGTTCTCATCTACAATTATTAGCATTCTTTAATCAATCATTCATCTTTTCCTCTGAACCTTGTTTTCATATACAAAATTCCGCATTCGCAAGATCTAGAAACGGAATAATTTCAAGCGTTAATCCCCTAGCTTGAACCCCACTGTGATCATACACTAAAGTACATACAGTGGCGTCCAAAGGGAAAGAAGATAGAGCAAAAGAGTCGCCAACAAGTTTTAGGAACTTATAAATCGTTCACGATGTGAAGGTTACACCCCTTAACGATCCAAGAGATCGTCAACTCCATAAGGTCTTGAATCAAATAGGGTTCGGGGATTAAGGTACAAATCCAACCTAAAAGAGATTGAACCTGCCCTAATAATAGACTTCTACTTTATTTTGATCGTATTCATGTGCGCTTTCTGACTAACATGCAATCAATATGATTACCCTAAACCTGTTTAATATATGTTGGTTGAATTTAATGCACAAATAAATCTATTATTGGCGATCACTTGAATTATAATCAAATTACCCTAAACAAGATTATTAATTGTCTTATTAAGCGTGATTACAAGTACAAATTCCCTTTAAACATGCATAAAAAGGTGTGATCAAGCAATAACAATAAATAACAAGCAACATAATAATAAAAATAATAATCATAATTATAATAATCAATCATTAAAAATAATCGTCATAACAATAATTATAACAATAATTATAATAACAATAATAATCATAAAAATAAACATGTTCATGTTAAAGCATAATAATAATAGCAAGATCCTAGGTATGATACTAACAAGATTAATAACAAATCCTAGCATGTCACTAAGCAATAAAAATCAATGCTTTATCCCTAACATGATACTAACCATCATAAATATTAGGAAGAACATAGGAAGCATCATAACAATCATATTTAATATTAAAGTTACCCTAGACATGATACTAGGAATATCATAATAACAACATAAACATGATTTCTACATCATAACATCAGTAAAAGCCATTAAAGTACTTACTTTGATGCCTCGTACCTCTTTCTAATAACAAAATACACGCGTTAGTAACTTCAAGAAAAATAATAAACAACAATTAAATTAAATAATTGAAAGAGAGATGTGGGACCAAACCCTCAGAAATTAAAACTTTCACGTCTAGGGCGAAAGCAACTTCGAATATGGCTAGGTGTATCTAGATCTAATGAATGCAGAATTTTGTATTTAAAAAGCTAGTTTAGAAAAGAGAGAGAGAGAGAGAGAGAGAGTAATCAAGAGAATCTTGATGAGAGTTGGTGAATTAAAACGGAGTTTTTAGCACGTTATTTATAGAGAAAATCAGCCAAAAAGATAAAAATATCAAAACAGAGTTCTGGCGCACATAAAACTGAACTAGTGCCAACGCTGGCTATTGGCGCCAGGCACCAATGCTAGCGCCAGGTGCTATAGCTGGCGTTTGGTGCTGATTTGGAAATTCACGCGTTTTCTTAAAATCAGATAAAAATTGCCGTACAGGAGGATAAAATCGTATTTCCCTCAAAAATGCTCTTTGATTTTAATTAAAACTCTGAAAAGTCAACAAAAGTCAATTTATCAATGCTAATTGAATTAAGAATGAAAAGAACCTTCTAGAAGAATCTAGAAGACTAAAACCATTCCTAATTGCATTAGGAATGATAAATCTACATTAGGCCCTCCCCTAGATCATTGGGCCGCATATGAGGCTCAAACCGGGCCCAATTCAGTAATTTGGCCATAACTTCCTCAATATTCATCGGAATTGGGCTTATAATATACCGTGAGAAAGCTCTTGTCAAGCCCCATCCAACTACACTACTATTGGACCCATATCATGGACCAACCAAACTGGATTGGATGTTGTCTTAAAATAAGTTTTCAAAAACAGAGAGAAGAGAAAAGAAATTAAAACTATCCGCATCACTAGACTTTCCACACTTTCACTTCATTCGATTATGATTTGACGCGAAAGGTACTCATCACTGGGTTTGGTTTTGGGGAGACACAAATGGGTGTCTACAGAAGCCCCCACTTTGACTGAGTTTAGGGAAACGCAAGTTTCGAAAATAAAAGTCAAAGTATCGATAGGGACGGAGAATGATTCAGAACGTTCTGCGATCCTAAATCACTCTTGTAACGCCGATACCTACAAACTAGCGTTAGTTAAAATAGATAAAAGAGTTAAGAAACACGTATCTTGCACCGTCGAGCACACGTCTCTGAATGTAACCGATTTGCTGCTACTTTATTGTTGTTTTGATGACCTCCTGCCAAGAGAATGCCTTCCCCCTTGAAAACTGCTACACTTATAACTGCTTCCAATATCCGCCTTGATAATATTCCATGTCCAAGGGAATACCATCGAAGATTGCTTCACTTGGAACAATCCTCTTCCGCTATGATAATACTCAACGTCCAATGGAATACTATCGAAGATTGCTTTGCTTGAAATCATCCCCTTCTGCTTTATGACCATCTTCCATGTCTAAGGGAACATGATCGAAAACAACTTCGCCTGAAATCACCTTCAGTTGCTTTTTGACAACTTTCCACAATCTATGGAACGCCATCTTGCTGTTTCGATGTTCACTCGTCTCTGAACAAAGAGCTTATTTTTCTTTTAGGATATGTTCACGCGCCTCTAAACAAAGAGCTTCTCTTTTTTTTTTTTTGGATATGTCCACGCGTTTCTGAACAATAGAGCTTTTGATGATATGAACTTCTGAATGATGTGTCCACACGTCTCTGAACAATAAAGCTTTGATGGAATGTCCACATGTCTCTGAACAAAAGAGCTTGATAATAGGATGCCTAAGCGTCTCTGAACAAAAGAGCTTGATGATATGTCCACGCGTCTCTGAATAAAAGAGCTTTGATGGAAATGTTCACGCGTCTTTGAACAAAAGAGCTTTTGTAATGCATGTCCACGCGTCTCTGAACAATAGAGCTTTGAATGTAATGTTCACGCGTCTTTGAACAAAAGAGCTTTGATGATATGCTCATGCGTCTCTAGAGCAAAAGAGCTTGAAAATAATGTTTGTCGCGATAATATTCCGAAGAAAAACTTCCAAAGACCAACGGTTGCCGATCTCTAAAGCTCGCTTGATCTTTGCTTCCGTTGAACCATTATGTCCATGATGAGCCAACGCTTAGGCGCTTTAAGCTAAGTGAGACGATCTTCCGTCAGGTCGATCACTTAGACTGTAA
Organism: Chenopodium formosanum; assembly: GCA_024500155.1. Taxonomy (NCBI): domain Eukaryota; kingdom Viridiplantae; phylum Streptophyta; class Magnoliopsida; order Caryophyllales; family Amaranthaceae; genus Chenopodium; species Chenopodium formosanum. Next base: position 26,149,935 of record CM044880.1, read on the forward strand.
TTAAACCGACTACTTAATCATGTCAAATTGCTTATAGGGGCTAACTGGCGTACCAAGGAACCCAAAATTGGTGTATGAGGTCGAAATCACCTTTCTGAGAGGCTTCGAGCTCTGTCGCTGCTGAAATATCTCTGGCGCCAAGAATTGGCTCTGTCGCCAGACGCTGAGATCTAGCGCCAAGCGCTAAAAACTATTTCCAGACGCTAAATATTTTCGTCTGGCGCCGGAGTAGGGTCTTCCCTATTCTGCTGCACCTGTATTTATTTTTGATTATAGAAGTTTGATAATATTTAATTATCTTAGGGTTGACCTAAGGTTTAATGTCGCTTGACTCACTGACTTGACACGACTCAAAGTATAAACTTGACTCTCTGTGACTGACTCGAGGTTGACTCGATTCAAAGTGTTTGATACATGCGTTAGACTCAAATCAAGTTGACATGACACGACATAACTGAATGTGTACATGACTCGTGTGTGCATTGTAATGTGATCGTGCGACTCAAAAATGAAAAAAGCAAAAATTTATGGGATAACTTCAAAAATTTTCTGTCATTTTTTTGTGTGGAGGGTACCGACTTTCTCCCGAAAAAGAAAGACGCGAAAAAGAAAGAAGCAAAGTTTTTGAAGGTGCATGTTGAATGAGCTTAGTCAAATGTTGTTTGATACTATCTCTCAAGGTGCAAGGATTAATACATCCTAGGCTATCTCAATGGTTGACTCAATGATGAAAGTATTTGGGTAACTTAGGCACGGCGGCTAAGCACTTCATACTTCGTGATGATTTATGAATGATTTTGATATGACAAGGCATGCTTCAGCGTTGTGTTAAGATTTCATGACAAGGGGTTCCTAAGGGAAGGTATATTCGGTCATGTATTTGTGCAGTGTGTGAAAGTGACACTAAAGTTAGGCCGCAAGGGCTAAGTGTGTGGGAAAATATATTGAAAAGAGTCAAATGGTGGTGACTCTTAGGTTAGGTAAGCTAATGATGTAGGGATCAAGCCCCCAAGTCTAGCTCTAAATGAATAGGGATGAGCGTAGGAGATCCCTTGATATGATCATGGTGTAAGTGTGTGAATTTGAATATGAATGCATTTTTATTACGGACGCACCTCGATGTGAGGTTGCCTATGTATCCGTTAGGAATCAGGCCGAACGTAGCTCTAGCCAAACCTCGCACAAGTGTGTGTATACCTCAAAAAGGTCTTTTTAAGGGTTGTAACGTGGTTAGGCTAAAGGTTGAAGAAGAAGGGGATAAAAGGCTCAAGACCCTAGATAAGCCCCCAAGGTGTGCAACCTTGCTTTTGAATATTTGTTTTTATACTTGAGGCTTGCTACTCTTTTTTAGCTCTTTCTTTTGCTTTAGCATTTAATTCATTTTTATAAGTGTGGGCAATCCCAATCATGCGGTCTATCACTCACTTGACATTCATGTTTCTTAGGCACGGTACCGAGAACTCGACAAGAGACGCAATCTGAGACGTGTTCATATCAAAGATATTTTCATATCAAAGACCTTGGAACACTTACCCTTTTGTACACTTTTATGATTATTTTATTTTTTTTGCTTTTGCTTATTATTATTGTTTTTGCTATTTAATCTTTTGAATTCGCTCAAGCCTTTTTTTTTTAGAATTGCATAAGTTGCACATTGTCCCATCCCAAGGTTAGGTAGATATGGGTTGAAAAAATGAAGGGTCTATCGTTAGACGAGGCTCAAAGTGTTTTACCAAAAAAGGATGTATAATTGAAGGGTGAAAGGTAATATGATGTGGCTACAAGGGGTGCCTCAAATCATTGGTATAACTTGTGCTTAATTCGATACATTTTTTTTTTTTTTTTTTTTTTTTTTTTTTTTAATGAAATGATCATATGTAAGAGAATAAACGCTCATTTTATTAAAAAGGGGAAAAGGAAAAAACTAAAAAATTAATCTAAAGAAATGTGCCTATGCTAGACTTATTAGGGAAATGGTAAATAAAGAAAAAGAGGTCATGAAATCTCGTCGTTGAAGCTCGCCTCTTGCCTTGTGTTGTTTGCTTTATCATCACTCGCTCTTCTTGTTAACTGGAGGTATGGGAAGCTTGTTATTATCAATCAAATGTTGGATAACCTCCTTTAGCTTCCAACAGCTCTCAGTAGCATGACCCCTACCTTGATGGTACTTGCAGCACACATTTGGATTCCAACTAGGAACTCTCTTCTCAAGCGGGGGATCTTGAAGAGGTCCAATAGGAGTAATGATTCCTTTGGCATGGATTCGATCGAAAGCATCATCGTAGCTAATTCCAATAGGGGTACAATCCCTTTTCGGTTGCTTTCTAAATCCTAAGATCTCATTAAGGTCAAAAGTACCAACACTGTTGCTAGAGTAGGTGTTTTCGGAAGGAGAAGGATAATCGTTCTTCTTCCCTTTACAACCACTGTTGTTATTGTTACTGATCTTGGCCTTCTTGTCACGCGGAGGAACATGAAGGAGATTTGAATCAATGAAGTCTTGAGCACAATCCTTTGAGGGCAAGACACTTTTCGGTAGTGTGACCGCGACCTTTATGGTATCAACAATAGGAATTTAGATCCCAATTGAGAAAACGTTTTTCAGATGGAGGGTCTTGACTGGGACTAATGGAGTGAATATGATCTTGATCATGAAGACAGTCAAAAGCTTCATTGTAAGTCGTTCCTATTGGTGTGTATTCTTCAATGGTCCGTTTTGCCCATGGCTTAGGAGCATTAAATTCTTCATTAAACCCTTGGTGAGAATTTTGTTCGATGGCCATCACCCGATTTGCTAATCCTTCTACCACGTTCAAGAGCATGGCAACAGCATCTTGCAATTTCCGAACGTCCTCTTTCAGACTTGACGAGCCTTCCTTGGTATTATCTAAGAAAAGACTTTCATCCTCCTCAATCATGGCCACTTCATTGAGAGAGGTTATATAAGTAGTCTCGATCATGGGCTCTTCTACAGGTGTGATAAGAAGTGATGGATCGAAGGATGCTTGATCTTCTTCGATGGCTAGAATTTTGGAAGTTTCATCGTTATCGATCAGATCTTGAATATCTTCTTTGAGTTTCCAACACTCCTCAGTGTCGTGACCTTTTCCTTGGTGATATTTGCAGTGCTTATTGGGGTCCCACTTAGGTGGCCTGGCTTCTAGAACCGGATCTTTGATAGGCCCTATGGGCATGACTAGTCCTTTGTGGTGTAGCTTCTCGAAAGCTGTTTCATAACTCATACCAAGTGGAGTGAACACCCTTTTTGACCTTTGGATTCGTGATTTAGAGGTGTTTCGTGGCATGTACCTCATTAATGGGAGAGGAAGAAGAAGGGTGATCGTTCTTCTTTCCTCTCGCATTATTATCTTTCAAAAGGTCATCTTCAATGTCAATGCCTATATTATAGACAGCCTTGAAAGTATTCAAATTGTTTTGGTACTTTAAGTGCCTTGAATACTTCCCTTGGAGATTCTTGATAAACATCCTCACTGATTCTTTTTCGGTAGGAGCCTTGACCATATTAGCAGAAGTTTCCCTCCATTTATTGAAAAATGACGTGAACCCTTCGTTTTCCTTTTGTTTTAACATCTCGAGTTGTCTATGGTCTGTTTCGTCTTGGATAATGCACATATATCTATCTATGAATGCGTTTGTTATCGACTCCCAAGAAGAAGTTTTCTCTTTGTCAAGGGAAAAGAACCATTGTTGACAAACGGTCTCAAGAGATAGAGAAAATATAGAGGGGAAAACCTTCTTATCGATACCCTTAATACTCATTATGGTTTCAAAAGCTCTTAGATGGAAGTAAGGGTTATCTGTCGCCTTAAATTTAGGGATGTCAGTGGCGTTGAACTTATGTGGAAGAAGTTCCTTGTCCAGTGAGACCCCTTGTGAACTCATGCCCTGAAATTTATAGTCACTAGATAGCTTGCTCAAGCTTTCTTGCATAAGATTCATTTGTTGTTGCTTCACAGGGTCATCAATTTTGAGGTTTAAAGCCTTTAACACCTCAGTCACGTCATTTAATTGACTCCTAAGTTCATTAACTTCCTCTTGACTTGCCATTATCTTTTTAGCCTTCCTCTTTTGATGAATTGGTTTATCAAAAAGTGAAACTTGAATAAAGAGGTTGTCCTTGATTAATCTCCCTTCTCTCCTTGACCAAGTACTGTGGAAAAGGAATTTGGGGATATTCATTGTTAATTATTTGACTCAAACTTTATTCAACATGCAATGGATGGAGGAAGTGAAGAAAGATTGGAATAGAATGTGAATAAAAATGATGTAGATGGAGGGATATGAAGAATTAGGAATATGATGTACCCCCAACTTAAATGACGGAAAGACCGACTTATGCATGAGCCCAAGACATGGTCACGGGGACATATACTCGAAGTGTGTGCTAAGGCTAGTAAGTGTAGGTGACATGTTAAGACTCGTGTCATGACCATGTGGCTAGACTATGTGACTAGACTCAATTAATGACTCGACAAGGTGTTATTGACAGCGAAACTTAACCGAATTAATTAGCAAACTTTTTAATTAGACAATAGGTGATGACTCGATCAATAATCCAAACTGTCGGCAAAACGACAGGAGTGGCGTCGCACTGTGCAGTGTAGCGCCAAACGACAGAGCTGTCGCCAGGCGCCACACTCCACAGAGTGGCGCTACAGTCCAGACTTTGGCGCCAATGCTGGAGCTTCAATCTAGGACTGTTTTCGGAGTTATTAATCAACAGGGGTATGCCTAAAGTCGTACTAGGTCAATTCTGATTAAAACATTAGACTTTATTGACTCAAATTAATTAATTAATTAGGCAAATCTCTTTAAGTCATTAATTTATTTAATCTCAACACAAGTCAAACAAACGGTTAAGAAAACATAGTATATGCAAAACAAATAATGCATAATTAGTCAAGTAGGCACAATATGATGCAATGAGCTTGCAACCTAACCATGGCTCTAGTTCTCTAAAGTTCAGGATATGGTTTAGTCAATAGAGGGTCCATGGTTAATTGTCTGGATGCACCACGCGGAAGCCTAACCGTGAAGGGTTGGCGCGAGTGGATAGGACACCGTGAGTTTAGAAAAACTCGCTTCCATAGTTTGGTAAATTCAACATTCTCGGATGTATCCTTTGTTGCTCAGAGCGTTCAATCAGGCAGATGGAGCATGAATTCCCAGAGGGTTATGTCCATATGTAGAACACATATGGGTTTCAGAAAAGTGAGAAAACTCAATTAGGAAGTAGGATCGAGCAAACAATGCGAAAAACTGGTTGAAATTTGAACGCATAAATCTGGCTCGGTATTGGAAGAATTTGGTGCCAGCAAACAGATCTTGGGGCCAAGTTTTAGCTGTAGCGCCTGGCGCCAATGCTGGCGTCTGGCGCTACAGTTAAAATTCTGGCGCCAATGCTCTGGTTGCTGACGCTAATTCCTACATGGCTCAGCAGCTCTCTTTGCTTGATAAAATTCTCTAGTTTCGCGCAGTGTTGTTTCGGTCCTAGTTCTGAAAGATATTTGTTTAGGGTAATTTTACCGCACCACGTGGTCCAATCAGAGGATGACACGTGTCAGACCTAGGATGGCCCAAAGTGGACCTATCCCTGCTTGACACATGTCACTTCAGAAACCAAGGGGAAAATGGCGGCCTTCAGGCCTAAATCGCGAGAAAGCCGCAATGCGGCGCAACCCACCAATGATTAGGGTTCAGTGACCTAATCAGGGGCACAAATCCCGAGGACCCTATAAATAGGGAGATTCCCCTCTTTTGGAGAGCACGTTTTACCATTTATTAAAAACTGTCCCTGTGATAGAGACATCTGAGCTTGGAATCCGAGCAGATACCCACCTAGATTTCCTTACCTTTTTCTCTCCCTTCAAGTTACTAACTTGTTCGTCAGAGGCAGAGCACCACCCAACCGGTGTCTCCGTTTATTTTGCAGGTATAGACCGCCCCGGACCAGTCTTTGTGTTGTAACTCTCCCGAGGGACACAAACACCCAAAACATTTGGCGTCGTCTGTGGGGAGAGTACCTCGAAGATGGTTCAAGAGTCTGTACCACCTCCTAACTGTCTGGGCGATGACCCAGAAGTTTTTACAGACCAGGAGGATGAAGATCCTCAGGTCGAAACATATAGAGCTGATGATGACTCTCTGATAACCAAGCGCATCCAGCCCAGAAAGACTCTGGAGCGAGGTGCCTCTCAGGCGGATGCAAATCGACCCCCTAGGCAGCTGGAAGGGGAAACCCATATGGCAGCTGGATCAGCACCTGTCACCCGAGACGAACTCATGAGATTCATGACAAGTTTCAAGGGTGAAATTAAAGAACTAATCACTAAGAGCCGGGCTGGTCCAAAGGGAAAGAAGATAGAGCAAAAGAGTCGCCAACAAGTTGTAGGAACTAGTAAACCGTTCACGAGGTGAAGGTTACACCCCTTAACGATCCAAGAGATCGTCAACTCCATAAGGTCTTGAACCAAATAGGGCTCGGGGATGAAGGTACAAATCCAACCTAACAGAGATTGAACCTGCCCTAATAATAGGCCTCTACTTTATTCTAATCGTATTCATGTGCGCTTTCTAACTAACATGCAATCAATATGATTACCCTAAACCTGTTTAATCTATGTTGGTTGAATTAAATGCACAAATAAATCTATTATTGGCGATCACTTGAATTATAATCAAATTAACTTAAACAAGATTATTAATTATCTTATTAAGCGTGATTACAAGTACAAATTCCCTTTAAACATGCATAAAAAGGTGTGATCAAGCAATAACAATAAATAACAAGCAACATAATAATAAAATAATAATCATAATTATAATAATCATCAATAAAAATAATCGTCATAACAATAATTATAACAATAATTATAATAACAATAATAATCATAAAAATAAACATGTTTATGTTAAAGCATAATAATAATAGCTAGATCCTAGGCATGATACTAACAAGATTAATAACGAATCCTAGCATGTCACTAAGCAATAAAAATCAAAGCTTTATCCCTAACATGATACTAACCATCATAAATATTAGGAAGAACATAGGAAGCATCATAACAATCATATTTAATATTAAAGTTACCCTAGACATGATACTAGGAATATCATAATAACAACCTAAACATGATTTCTACATCATAACATCAATAAAAGCCATTAAAGTACTTACTTTGATGCCTCGTACCTCTTTCTAATAACAAAATACATGCGATAGTAACTTCAAGGAAAATAATAAACAACAATTAAATTAAATAATTGAAAGAGAGATTTGGTACCAAACCCTCAGAAATTAAACCATTCACGTTTAGGGCGAAGGAAACTTCGAATATGGCTAGGTGTATCTAGATCTAATGACTGCGGAATTTTGTATTTAAAAAGCTAGTTTAGAAAAGAGAGAGAGAGAGAGTAATAAAGAGAATCTTGATGAGAGTTGGTGAATTAAAATGGATTTTTTAGCACGTTATTTATAGAGAAAATCAGCCAAAAAGATAAAACATCAAAACAGAGTTCTGGCGCACATAAAACTGAACTAGCGCCAACGCTGGCTATTGGCGCCAGGCGCCAACATTAGGGCCAGGCGCCAATGCTAGGGCCCGGCGCTGCAGCTGGCATTTGGCGCTGATTTGGAAATTCATGCGTTTTGTTAAAAGCAGATAAAAATTGCCGTACAGGAGGATAAAATCGTATTTCCCTCAAAAATGCTCTTTGATTTTAATTAAAACTCTGAAAAGTCAACAAAAGTCAATTTATCAATGCTAAATGAATTAGGAATGAAAAGAACCTTCTAGAAGAATCTAGAAGAATAAAACCATTCCTAATTGCATTAGGAATGATAAATCTATATTAGGCCCTCCCCTAGATCATTGGGCCGCATATAAGGCTCAAACCGGGCCCAATTCAGTAATTTGGCCATAACTTCCTCAATATTCATCGAAATTGAGCTTATAATATATCGTTAGAAAGCTCTTATCAAGCCCCATCCAACTACACTACTATTGGACCCATATCATGGTCCAACCAAACTAGATTAGCTGTTTTCTATCCGCATCACTAGACTTTCCACACTTTCACTTCATTCGATTATGATTTGACGCGGTACTCATCACTGGGTTTGGTTTTAGGGAGACACAAATGGGTGTCTACAGTAGTCCAATAGTATCCTTCTCGCATTATCTTTAAAACTAGCATTTTGCCATTTACGTGAGTTCCACAAATTCCTTCGTGGACTATCCTCATTGCTCTTTGAGCATCCTTTTTTCCTACACATAAGAGAGCTCGACCCTTAGGTACCCTTTTGTGTAACTCGTTGTCTATGAGTACGTATTGGGAAGCGAAGAGCCTTAATGCTCGTTTTGCTCTTTTGTCAGCATGGGTGGGTATTCTCCTTTGGTGGCATAGTTGAGTATATCCGTATTCCACGATTCTTCTTCTTCTTCATCATCTTGGATCACTTCTTCATCTTATATGGCTTGAATATAAGCCGGTTTGTGCCTTTTCTCTATAGTTAGAGGCATTTGCTCGATTTCCGTAGGAATCCTAACCATTGAGGCTAGTCTTGCCAAGGCATCAGCAAATTGATTTTCTTCTCTAAGTAGATACGTGTATTCTACCTTCTCTAACTGATTAGTGAGAGTTTCCAGATAAGTTTGGTAAGGGGCTAGGCTTTCGCTCCTTACTTTCCATCTTTTAGAGATTTGATTGATGATCAATGAAGAGTCTCCGAATATCAGTTATTTTTTTTACTCTCAATGCCAACGTTGTTTCAAGGCCTACCATGCATGCTTCGTATTCAACAACGTTGTTGGTAACGTCAAAATCAAGCTTTATGGAGATTGGAACATGCTCTTCTTTAGGTGATACTAGTAATACTCCAACGCCACATCCCTTTTGGTTTGAGGCTCCGTCAAAGTATAAGGCCCAAGTATCGTCTTTGGTGACCATCAAGTCTTCATTTGGAAATTCATTGTCGTGTATTGGCGTCGAATCTTCTATCGGAAAGTCTGCTAGAAAATTCGAAACAATAGATCCTTTGATAGCTTTTTGGGGCATGAATCTTACGTCAAATTGGGCTAAGTTGACTATCCATCTTGATATGCGCCCATTGAGTGTAGAGTTCTCGAATAAATAATTAAGTGAATCAAATCGGGAAACTAGAAAGACTGTATGCACGAGCATGTAATGTCTTAACTTGGTTGTGGCCCACACCAATGCGAGGCAGAATTTCTCAAGTGGTGTATAGCGTACTACATACTCGAGCATCTTTTTGCTTAGATAGTAGATCACATTTTCTTTGCCTTCTACTTCTTGCGCTAGCATGACTCCCATTGTCTCTTTGGTGACTTTTAAGTACAACCTAAGAGGTATTCCCGAAAGTACTGGTGCTAATACAGGAGGATTTGCGAGATAGGCTTTGATCTTTTCAAAGGCTTTTTGACACTTGTCATCCCATATTACTGGTACATTCCTTTTAAGCTTTTTGAAAACTGGTTCACATATTGTTGTCAATTTTGTTATGAACCTGCTTATGTATTGCAACCGGCTAATGAATCCTCGAATTTGCTTCTCGGTTTTGGGCGGTGGCATTGACATGATTGCCTTGATCTTGGCTGGGTCTATCTCTATTCCTCTAGAGCTTATGACATAACCTAAAAGCTTGCCAAAGGTGACTCCAAAAGCACACTTAGATGGATTCAACCTCATGTTGTATTTTCTTAGCCTTTCGAAGAATTTTCTCAAGGATATTTGATGTCCTGAGCGATCTTTTGACTTCACAATCATATTGTCCACATATACGTCAACTTCTTTATGCATCATGTCATGGAGCAAGGCAGTCGCTGCTCGTTGGTAAGTAGCACCCGCGTTTTTCAACCCGAACAGCATTACCGTGTAGCAGTAAGTACCCCATGGTGTTATGAAGGTTGTTTTCTCCATGTCTTCTTCCGCCATGAGAATTTGATTGTACCCTACGTATCCATCCATGAACGAGAGAAGTGCATGATTCGTTGTGTTATCCACCAAAATATCGATGTGTGGTAAAGGGAAGTCGTCCTTTGGACTTGCCTTATTTAGATCTTGATAGTCTACACACATTCTTACCCTTCCATCCTTTTTCGGGACTAGGACGATGTTAGCGACCCATTCAGGGTATTTGGATACCTTGATAAAACCTGCAGTTATTTGTTTTTGAACTTCTTCTTTTTTTTTAAGAGCTACGTCGGGTTTCATTCGACACAACTTTTGTTTTACAGGTTTCATTCCTAGAATTAGTGGTATGGTGTGTTGAGCTATTTCTCTATTAATGCCTGGCATATCTTCATATGACCAAGCAAATACATCGATGAATTCTTTAAGCAGATTAATTAAATCGGTTCTTTCTTGTTCATTAAGTGTTAATCCGATTTTAACTTCTCTTTTATTGGTTGAATCATTTGAGATATCAACCGTCTTAGTTTCCTCAATTATCGATGTTTTCTTTTTAAGTGTTTCCATTGCTTTAATAAGCTCTTTGTCATTTTCATTGTTAGTTAAGCAATGCTCGTCATCTTGGGTTAAAGAAGAACACAAGGAGTAAGAGGAAGTAGTCATATTATTAAATTCAGAAATCATTACATCGAAGAGGGATATGTCCCCAAGGACTTGATCGCTAACTATCCTAGGAGAAGAGATAGAAGGAGGGAGTGCTACAACTAAAGACTTAGATGACTCTATAGGAAGAGACTTTGACTCTGACGACTCTTTGAACATCGGTCCTTGCCCTGTTGTGATGGAAATTTTTCTTCCGCTTGGAGTAGTCACCTTGACGGTCTTGCGCCACCCTTGTAGTGATCCTTCTGCTAGAGTGATGAGCTTTGAGGGATCAAAGCTTTCGCGTTGTAGGACCGTTTGGATGAGCGAGGAGTTATCCTCTTTATATGTTGGCTCATCTTTTTCTTGTCCAAATAGTAATCCCATGACATTAAAGTCAAAGCATGGGGGTGCTTTCTCCTTATGAATAAGAGTTGGGATATCATCTATAAAATAACAATCTAAGAAAATTTCGAATCCCGATTGCCTTATGCCATTTACGACAAACGGTTCGGGAAATTCGTAGCATGGATAGTCCTCTCCTTCTTTTATGAATTGTCCATTGAGGGTAAGAGGATACTGATCCATTGGGATTGCTTTCTTTTGGATGCGAGCGTCCCTACGTGCTTTTGACTTTTCCTGGGCTCGCTTGAGATCTTCCCGAGTCGGTCCAAAAGTGTCTAATTTAGGGAGGCCAGGTGATTCCAACGGTTTGCTATTCTTTTCTTCTTTCCTAGGGTCATCCCAGGAAAATGTCCTTGTTTCTTCAGAATAGTGTTCACTATCATAATGGAGTGGGGGTCGTGGGAGAGAGGGGTTCTTTCATCCTCCTCGATTTAGGAGACCTCTTCATTAAAGCCCCATAAATCTTCATCATCTTCATCATGCTCCACATTAATTATTGGATTTTCTATGGCTTTAATCCTCATGGGTGAAGCATCGATTGTAATGGGAATTCCTCCAACTATGGCCTTTACTTGTTAGTGGAGAGATGAAGGGATGACCTTTAGGTCATGAAGCCAAGGGCTTCCCAATAATAGATTAAATGAAGCCTTAATATCTACTACTTGGAATGTAGTAGCGTGTTCTATTGCTCCCGCCGTTATATTCATAGTAATCTTTCCAAGAGCTTGACGACGAGTGTTGTCGTACGCTCTTATTCCTTGCGTTGACGGGGTTAGGTCTTCATCCCTTATACCTAGCATCTTTGCAGTTCTGAGCGGACAGACATTAATGGCCAATCCATTGTCTATAAGAGTCATAGGGACATTCATTCTCTTACAAACTACTGTGAGGTTTAACACCTTATAAGGCTTGTCACTTCTGGAGGTAAGTCCTTGTCGGAAAAGGTGATCAAGTTGATAGGACTAGGGAGATCACTCGTAAGAAAGTTAGCCAACCCCTCAGGAGTGGTGTCAGAATCTATCCCTATCTTATCCAAGGCATTCATCACTGCCTACCTATGTTCTCGAGATGTTGCTAGAAGCTTCCATGCATTCATTTCATTCTTGGTTTTCTTGAACTGTTTGACAATATCATTGTCTTCTATGATAGGTATGGGAACTTGTTGCGTAGTTGGTATAGGTTTTGTCGAAATAGGAGGTTGCGTTCTCCCAGATCTTGTGAGGACGTCTATTGATGAATCTTCTTCCACCCAGATACCATCCATGGCATATGACACTGATGGCGGAGGTCCTACCATGTCTTTTAAGTAAACGTCTTCTTCATCAATGTCCCAAACTCCATTGATGCTTATGTCCTCCTCTTGTGGAATTTGGACTAGTCTTTTGTCATCAATTATTTTCTGAATTAAATCTTTAAATTTAAAACAGTTTTCAATAGTGTGACCCCTTGATTGATGGTATTGACCGTAAAACCTATCTGTCCTTTTTAATGATTTTAATGGTCTTGGTTCGAGAGGTTTGATCTCGCCACTCTCGGAGAGCATTTTGAACATTTGAGCATATGGAATCCCAATTGGAGTATAGAGTCTATTACTCTTCTTGGGTTTATCAATTACTTGCAGAGAAAAGGGTTTCTTCTTTGTGGATGGAATCTTGTCACCCTTTTTCTAAAGCTCTTCTAACTGTTTCTTCGCAACTTCGAGAGCTTTGCGCAACAAGTTTGATCCCTCCAACATACACAATGTAAGCAATTGTATGTCCTCTTTACTTGCTAATTCTGGAAAGTCATCCATGACATCGAAAAAGATCTCCTCTTGTTTAATAGCATGGATTTCTTCGATAGGTTTGATGAGAGATGAGGGATCAACCTCGTTTTCCTCATCAGAGATGGCTAAGGAGTGAGCGAGAGGTGCATTATCAATGCTCGACTTCTTACTGGCAGGAGGCAATGGCAGTTTGTTGTTGTCGATTAAATCTTGGATAACTTCTTTAAGCTTCCAACAATTTTCGGTAAGATGGCCCCTACCTTGGTGATACTTGCAATGTGCATTGGGGTTCCAATTAGCCGTCATCTTCTCGACCGGTGGGTCCCCGAATGGTCCAATAGGAGTTATAAGACCTTTTGCATTTAATCGGTCAAATGCGGTGTCATAACTCATACCTATAGGAGTAAATTTCCTCCCAAATGGTTTCTTTTGTCCTTGGTTATTCATAGCAAGGACTTCACTTAAGTTAAAGGTACTAACATTGTTTGAGTGGTGGTTTTGGAAGAAGAAGGATTGTCGTTCTTCTGACCTTTCCAGCCACTATTGGAGTTACTGTTAGCAGCTTTCAGCTTAGCTAGGTCGTCTTCAATATTGATTCCAATGTCATAGACGGCCTTGAAGGTATGGAGATTATTTTGGTATTTGAGATGCTTGGAATACTTCTCTTGAAGGTTCTTGATGAACAACCTCACAGATTCTTTTTCACTTGGTACCTCAATCATCTTAGCTGAGGTTTCTCTCCATTTGTTAAAGAAAGAGGTGAAACCTTCATTCTCCTTCTGCTTGAGGATTTCAAGTTCCCTATAGTCAGCCTCAACTTGAATATTGCATTTGTATCTATCAATGAAAGCGTTTGCTATGGACTACCAAGTAGAGGTTCTTTCTTTCTCAAGAGAAAAGAACCATTGTTGGCAAATGATTTCGAGAGATAGTGAGAACGAAGAGGGAAGTACCTTCTTGTCAATACCCTTAATACTCATTATTTTTTCGAAGGCTCTTAAATGAAAATAAGGGTTGTCAGTCGCTCTGAATTTCGGGATGTCGTTGGTATTGAACTTCTACGGAAGAAGATCCTTGTCCACCGAGACCCCTTATAAGCTAATTCCTTGAAACTTATAGTCACTAGATAGTTTACTCAGACTCTCTTACATGAGGTCCATCTGCTGTTTTTTCACAGGATCATCAATCTTGAGGGTTAGAACCTTTAACGCCTCAGTCACAGTAATCAATTGGTTCCTGAGCTCATTAACTTCCTCTTGAGTTGCCATTATTGTCTTAGCTTTCCTTTTACGAGAAATCGGTTTGTCGAAAAGTTGGACTTGAATAAAAAGGTTGTCTTTGATCAAACACCCTTCATTTCTTGACCAAGCGCTGTAAATTAAACCAATTTTGTTTTAATTACTTGACTCAAATTAACTTTGACTTTACGGTTTGAAAAAGAAAAAAGCAAAAATAGGTGCATATTTTTGGCAAAATAAGGTATATATATATATTTTTGGGAGTTAAGTATAGGGTTCAAACAAGTGGTTTAATTTGGGAGTTAAGTATAGGGTTCAAACAAGTGGTTTAATTGGAGGATTAATATCCGACTTACCCCCCTAAAAAAAATGACGGAAAATACGCGCATACAAGACTCCCTTAGACATGGTCAAAGTGTACATTAGTGTGTGTTTTATATGGTGAGTGTAAGTGACATGCTTTGACTCTTGTGTAAGACCATGGGACTTAGTGCTTAGACTCGATTAATGACTTGACAACATATTATTACCAGTAAAAATTAACTGAATCGACTAGAAAACTATTCAATTAGACATAAGGTGATGACTCGAGCAGTAAACCGAACTGTCGCCAAAACGACAAGATTGGCGCCTCTCTTTGTAGTGTAGCGCCAGACGACAGGACTGTCGCCAGGCGCTACACTCCACAGAGTGGCGCTGCAGTTTAAATCTTGGCGCCATTGTTGGAACGTCGATCTGGAACTGTTTTCGGTATTATTACTCTATAAGGTATGCCTAAAGTCGTACCAAGTCAACTCTGATTAAATTATTAAACTTTAATTACTCAAATTTATTAATTAATTAATTAGGCAATGTTCTTTTAGTCATAAATCAATTTATTTAATCTTAACACAAGTCAAACAAACGGTTAGGGCAAAAACATATAGAGTATGCACAACCAATAATGCACAATTAGTCAAGTAGGCACAACATGATGCAATGAGTTTGCAACCTAATCATGGCTCTAATTCTCTAAAGTTCGGGATATGGGTTAGTCAATAGAGGGTACATGGTTAATTGTCTGGATGCACCGAGCGGAAGCCTAACCATGAAGGGTTGGCGCGAGTGGATGGGACACCGCGAGTTTAGAAAAACTCGCTTCCATGGTTTGGTGAATTCAATATTCTCGGATGTACCCTTTGTTGCTTAGAGCGTTCAATCAGGTAGATGGAGCATGAATTCCCAGAGGGTTATTTCCATATGTAGAACACATATGGGTTTCAGAAAAATGAGAAAAACTCAATCAGGAAGTAGGATCGAGCAAACAGTGCTAAAAACTGGTCAAAATTAGAACGCATATTTCTGGCTCGGTATTGGAAGAACTTAGCGCCAGCAAACAGAGTCCAGCGCCACCTTTTGGCTTTAGCGCCTGGCGACAGAAGCTGTCGCCTGGCGCTAACGTCAAATTGTTGGCGCTAGACTTTGTTCCTTGACGCTAGTTCCTACATCCTCAGCAGCTTTCTGTGCTCGATAAAATTTTCCAGTTTCGCGTAGCATTATTTTGATCCTAATTGTGAAAGATATTCCTCAAATTTCCTACGTGTAAAAATCCTATGTTTTAACTCATTACGGATGGTCTTTCCAATGAGATCTTTTTTATGCATATGACAATATTGTTAATCAAATTATACGCATGAAATACTTAGAACTTTTCGAGTCTCATCCACTCATTATAAATCATTGCCGAAATAAATTTCAGGAATTAAAATAGAAATCCTCTCCAGCGGAGTCAAAGTGGGGGCTTCTGTAGACACCCATTTGTGTCTCCCCAAAACCAACCCCAGTAATGAACACCTTCCATGTCATTTGATTATCGAACAAAGCAAAAGTGTGAAAAGTCTAGTGATGAGGATGTTTTTATTAAAATATCTCTTCTTTCTATTTTTAAAAATATTTCTTTTCTTACCTTATTTATGAAAAACGTGCATTCCAGTTTAGTTTAGTCCATGATAAGGGTCCAATAATGGTGTATTTGGATGGGCTTAAAAAGACCTTTCCAACGATATATTATAAGTCCAATTCCGATGAGTAATGAGGAAGTTATGGCCAAAATACTAAACTGGGCCCGTTTGGTTTTTACCTACGGCCCAATTATCTAGAGGAGGGCCTATTATTAATTACCATTCCTAAAGCTATTAGGATTGATTATAGTCCTCTAGAATATTCTAGAAGGTTATTTTAAATCCTAATGGAGTTAGGATTGATAATTATGTTTTAAAGAGTTTGAAATTGAATAAAACTACTCCTATTTAGAATATATTCAGATTTTATTTTCGTGCCTCATAATCTTTATCCAAATTTCATATGGTTCGATAGATCTTGAAATTATATTTCCAATGATATATTATAATATTAAATCTGAGCTTTAACGAATAAGATATGAAACTCTATCCAAAACTGATACTCTTCCACTATTTCGGCCATATTTTTTTATCTACAAAAGATTTTAATCTGATTCTAATTTAGTTGGAAAGTATACTTCAAGAGCTCCAACAACATATTATATGTCTTATTTGGACTTTCGGATCATAAGATATGATAAAAACAAAAACCCGTGAAACTTATTATTAGCGCCTGACGACAAGCATTAGCGCCTGACGCTAACCTTCAGCGCCTGGCGCTAATGACCAGCGTTTGACGCTAATCAAGTTTTATTCTTGTCTAAACTCTGATTTGTTTTTTTATCCATCCGACTAATTTTCTCTATAAATAGCCTCTTAAAATTATGTTTTCAATCATCAATTTCCATCAATCCTTCCCATCTAATTCTCACCAACTCTCATCAAGAATTTCTTGATTCTCTCTCTCTTTCTAAGCCTAGCTTTTTACAAACACAATTCCTCATACATTAGCACTAGACACACCTAGCCAAGTTCGAAGTTGCCTTTGCCCTAGATGTGAAAGAGGTACGAGGCATCCAAGTAAGTACTTTAATGGTTTTATTGATATTATGATATAGAAATTATGTCTAGGTTGTTATTATGATTCCTAATGTCATGTTAAGGCGTTTTGATCTTCCTAATATCATGTTTAGGGTAAAGAATAAGTTCCTTAAGTCAAGTATGATTGTTATGATGCTTCCTATGTTCTTTTTTAAAAGCATGTTAGTATCATGTTAGGGTTAAAGCTTTGATTTTTATTGTTTAGTGACATGCTAGGGTTTGTTATTAATCTTGTTAGTATCATGCCTAGATCTTTTCTATTATGCTTTAAGATGATTATTATTATTGTTATGATTATTATTATGTTGCTTGATATTTATTGTTATTGCTTGATCTCACCTTTTATGCACGTTTAAAGGGAATTGGTACTTGTAATCACCCTTAATAAGATAATTAATAATCTTGTTTAGGGTTAATTTGATTATAATTCAAGTGATCGCCAATAATAGATTTATTTGTGCATTAATATTCAACCAACATAGATAAAAAGGTTTAGGGTTAATCCTATTGATTGCATGTTAGTCAGAAAGCGCACATGAATACGATCAGAATAAAGTAGAGGCCTATTATTAAGGCAGGTTTAATCTCTTTTAGGTTGGATTTGTACCTTCATTCCCGAACTACCAGTCATGGTTCCAGACCTATTGGAGTTGACGATCTCCTGGATCGTTAAGAGGTGTAACCTTGTGAACGGTTTACAAGTTCCTAAAACTTGTTGGGGACTCTTTTTCTCTATCTTCCTTCCCTTTGGACGCCACCGTACTTTAGTGTATGATCACAGTGGGGTTCAATTTTGGGGTAATGCTTGAAATATTCCCTACAGTACCGTTGAGTATTTTTTATACCTTAATATCTAGATTAGTCCTAATCGTAGATACTAGTAGTTGCATTTAATTATGGTCAAGTCTTGAAGATGGAGGTTCTTGGAAGACGTAGCCATGAAAGTTTCAATGAAGACCTTTTGAAGATTTGAAGATCTCAAGAGGTCATCCTAGTTGCAAAATGCATCTATATTTATGTTTTTCGATATATATATATATATATATATATATATATATATATATATATATATATATATTTATATTTATGTATATGAATTATATGTTAGACGCATGTTTAGGATTTCGAATGTTGTGATGATTAATTAAGTTCACTTAAATCAACCAACATAGAAACCATAGGTCCCTTAATATTGAGTAAAACTTGCCATTCCAAAACAACACTTACTGGCCGAACGGGGGTAGTGGTGGGGTACGCCAAAGCGAGGCATCGCTAACTCTCCTAGGAAGTAAGGCATATCGGGTATGCAAGTTGGTTTTGGTTCTACTCAACGATATGAGTGATGGAGTCCTAATATGTCACGGCAAAGTGAATAAATTGTTGAGAGAGCATTAGATGCGACGATTTATTCAACCAAGAGTGGCTTGGAGCCATTAGCAAAGCGTTGCTTACCTTAGGAGATTGAGTGTTAAGACAAGCCAAAGCATGCTTTACCACTCTTTGTTTCTTTGGATCTTGGAATCGACTTATTCTCGCCAAATGGGGACAATTTTAATGCGTGGATAAGACGTTTGATAAGATTGAAGATTTGCATGAATACCTTTTAATTTTCAAACTTATTATGTTATTTACTTGATAAATGGTTATACTTTGCACTTATATTTGTAGAATTCCTGACAGGGTAAAGTTGTATCCCCTAATCTAAAATAATTCCTAAGTCCTCTAACTAAAGTAGAAAGGGAATTAGGGTCGATCTCCACAGGGAAACAAGTTTTTTTACTCCTAATTAATTATTATAATCTAAATTATCTAAGTAACCAATATTAATATTCGAACAAGAAACTAAACTACTAAGATTGAGAATAGAGAGAAAACAATATATGAAAGGATCTAGGGTATAGGTTCACCAATAAATAATACTCCAGGGTAAAACATAGTAATCAATCATTAACATTGCATAAATAATACGATTAACAGGCTCTCGCAATTTATTAACCACCATAGATCTAACAGACTTTTGCAATTTACTAGATCTAAGTTCTTATTGAAAATAGCCTTTAATATCAAATTAACATCTGCTCGATTCATCAATTTAATATTGCTATACTTTTACAAGCCGCAATTGTAAAGCGTTAAAACGATTCAATAAGAAATTATCATGCAATACCAATAATCAATAATAGTCAATCATCAATGCATCAATTAACCAGATTGTAAAGGGCTTTCGCTACTTATTACAATCACACAATTAATTTACCGGTATTAAATCTCGTCTCTCGAATCTTGACTTAACCATTTATAAATTAATCTGCCTATTGAAACTAGACCTAAACATTAATTCTCATCTGTCGAATCTCGAATCAATGTTGTCAAACTCATGCATAAAAGATAGGCCTAATTTAGTCACAGAGCATTAAATCAATCAATAGGAAATAAATCTAGCATTGATAATTAACAACAATAAATTACCCCTTCATATTATTTATGGATCCCCATAAACCCTAGAAATAAAACTACTCACACATGGTAAAAACTAAACTAATCAAAGCAATAAAATAAGACATGATTAAAGGAATAAAATAAATAAGATTAAGAGAGGAGGAATCGTTACCAAAATAAATCTGGAATTAATGGAAATAATCAAGAACAAGAGTTGAGGGAGAGAATTCTAAGAGAATAATTAAGAGAGTAAAGAAAGAGTAAAAGGAGAAGAAGAGATCCTAAAATCGTATTACGGAGGAGTATTTATACTCCGTACAAAAATCCTAAACTAAAACAAATTAAAACGACGTTAAGCAACAACTAATAAATACACGCGCCCGATCGAGCGCGCCTTTTTTGCTCATAATAATAATCTCGCGCCCGGCCGGGCACGTCACCGGGCGCCAGCCTAAGCTTCTCCCGCCCGGCCGGGCGCGCCTTCGGGCGCCTGCCTCTTTGGCCGGGCGGCTCATTTGGGCCACTATTTGGACTACGATTGGGCTCCAATTCTTTGGGCCAATTTGGGTTTCCTCTTCCGGTCTTGAATACTCGGTCCAATTGCCCCGGTATCACCTATACCGAGCCCTAATCACCGGTTCGATGGCTCTAACCGGCCCTGGGCTATAGAATCTGGTCGTGCTTCTCCAATGTTCGTGATTGCTCTAAAATACCTCGGGAAAATACTCCAAAAGCATAAATCCCTGCGAAAGTAAACCAAATCTACGAAAACACTAGAAAACATTAATTAGTAATAAAAGTGGCTCTAAAGAGCCAAAAACACTACTAATTATGACCAAGGGACGGGGGTAAAATACTATATAAAATAGACACATCAAACTCCCCCAAGCCAAACCTTTGCTTGTCCCTAAGCAAAGATCTCATCAACGAATCAATAAATATGCTTCACCCCAAAAAGTAAAAATCAATCACAAACAATCCAGGGTAAATCAAATAAACATGTTTCAAAGTCAACCAATCAAATCCATCTAATTACCAAACTCCCCTAACAATTGTCAAATAGAGCAAACCACAAGAGCATATAGAATTCAAGACTAGTGCTCACACACTCAACTCTAATTTATGTGGCGAATAAAATATGTACTCGATCGCTCTCTATCCAACCCCTTTATGTGAACAATTCCCTCCCAACTCACACTCTCGTGTGTATAAAACAATGAATGCTCAATCCTACTAGTCGACTCGAAATATGCCAAATCATAACTTGCATTGATAAACAACACTTTCACATTCATACAATTCTATGCACAAAGGTCGGAAGGTCTTTAAAGCTTGTATTGTAAGGCTAGGGTAAAGGGTAAGATAAATTTGGGAATAAGTGAGAGGAAAGCTATGCTTAAAGGAGCCATATCCTAATAAAACCCATGATCAAAATAAATAATGATCATACATCTCCTACATAACCAACTCCAAGAAAAACCAAATATACTCCGATCATAATAAATAATCCCAACTCTTACAATTTCACTCATAAGATATAATAATGAAGAAATAGAGTGAATAAACAAACTATATTTTCCAACTTGAATATTTTTTTTCATTGAAGCTCTATTATTTTTCTTTTGATCAACCTCCAACTAGAACATTTGAACATTTTTTTTTTCTTTTCTTTTGAAGTTCACTTATTTTTTTTCACATTTTTTTCTTGAACTTCTCTTTTTTTTCTTCATAATATAATGCTTTATTTTTTTAAGAAAATATAACTCTCAAACTCATCAAAAATAAACATGAATAACAACAAAACAACTTCTCAAATCCCACCCAAATTGTGCTAATAATAAGCACACCACAAACTCCCTCACCTCACTCACTAATAGCTCCCCAAGCCAAGCTTCGGACTAGTAACCAATGGGGCAAAATAGGCTTATAATATGGCTAATAATCAACAAAAAGTCAAGGCAACAACATGGGTAGCAAGAAGGGAACAAATGTATCTACAATCATCTGGAGGATACCTAAAAGAACAAATGCCTTCGTCCTCCACAATGTGCATAATAATGAATCATATAAACATTACTAATAGTTGCAAACCAATACTCAAATTCATTGGCATACCAGGAACTATGGAACTATCACACATTCCTTACCAAATCAACTAGTCAAGCACTATATTCACAAGTAGTTGGACAAAATTGACGCATGTTAAGGTTTCAAGGCAATCAAACATCAAATCATGATTAACTAATCCACAATGCTTAACATCAAATACCAAGAATCAAAACAATTTTCTCAAGTAAGGGGCACAGGGAAGCATAATTTATAATTCATTGGAACGTATTTTTTGATTTTTTATTTTTCAATTTTTTTGTATTTTTATATATATAAGAAAGCAATAAAACTAACCTAGAAAGCGAGAAATCTAACCTAAGAAAACACACCAAAAATAAAAGAAAAGAGAAAAAGAAAAATACCAA
This sequence comes from Chenopodium formosanum, assembly GCA_024500155.1. NCBI lineage: Eukaryota > Viridiplantae > Streptophyta > Magnoliopsida > Caryophyllales > Amaranthaceae > Chenopodium > Chenopodium formosanum. The sequence goes on from CM044880.1 coordinate 26,171,830, forward strand.
ACCAAAATCTCCCCCAAGCCAGAATCAGATAATGTCCTCATTGGCTCGGAAACTAGCCCAACATAGCTAGTCCTTGTCATCCTCATCTGTAATACCCCATATTTTTATACGTATTTTATTTAAAGTATGTATTTTATAAAGTATTTAAATAGTTGTAATTATTTTAATTAAAGTATTTTAATTAATATTATTATTAAAGGAAAGTTTTTTTAATTATTTTATTTAAAAGTTGGGGTTTTAGTTTAGGAAAGTTTAATTTTTTTCAACAAGTTTATTAGGGAAGGAATTAGGAAAACCTGGAAGAGGGTTAGTAGAGAAGGGGTATAAATATCTCACTTATGAGGCAAATCAAACTTTGCATAGAGTGGAGAAAACCCAAGGTAAACTTCTCTCTCTCTCCTCCTTATTTTTTTCTTTCTTTTTCTTTTTCTCCTTCCCCTTATTTTTTTCGGCTGCCCTCCTCCATCACCACCACTGCCAGCCACCGGAAGCTGGTGGCCGCCGCTGCCAGCAGCGCAAGCCGCCGGCAGAAGGCAGCCGCCGCCGCCAGCAGCCGACAACCGGTGGTGGCTGCCGTTCTTCCTCCCCTTTTTCGAACTACATATATATATATAAAAAAACTAAGCTTTCTTGTTTTAATTTAATCTATTCTTGGATCTAAATATAAATTATGAGTTTGGGGGTTTAATTTTGATGTTTGATAATTGTAATTGTATGAATTAATTTTCAGATTTGGTTTTTAATTAAAAAGCCCCAATTTTTGAAACCCTAGGTCCTTGATTTATGAAAATTATGAAAGTATATGAGGTATTAATGTTTAGATCTTCAATTTAAGTGTTTTAAGGCTAAATTACAGCAAGTTTTAATTAGAAATAAAGTGCTGGAATTTTATGTAGAGCACTTAATATTATGTTTTTGAAGGAAATTTAAATTACCCATTAAGTGGGACTCAATTAGGGTGTTTTAAATATAATTTCAGCTTATTCTAATTATTTTAAGAGGGGTTTTAGAATAGTATATATTGCTGAAAATTTGTTTAGAGTGGGTTTTAATGCTCTATTATAATTTTAATGTGTAGGAGACTTCGAAGTGAGCAATTTTTACTAGTCGTGACGATTTTAAGATCGTATTCAAGGTACGTTCGCGTACTTAGCATCTTTTGATGATGTAGAATCATGCTAGGCTTGATTTCAATCAATTACAAGTAGTATCATGCTAAGGTTTATGTATGGAATTGTGAATTAATGGTGTTGGATATTGAATGGTGAAACATGAATTATTTGTGATGGTTTATGGATTGGAAAATTATATTTTTGGCATGTTGTGTTTGAACCACATTTTTATTTATGGCATGTTAGAAGGCATGATTAATTAAACTACATGTTTAATTATGTTTGGAATATTGAAAAGGAATTTTATTATGGTTCAAATAATTTTTATTGATGCTTTAAGCATGAGGAAGGAGCTATATAAGTGTCTATGTACACAAGGAATAAATTGTATGTTGGTGCCTTTGTGCACTAAAGGTGTTTTTAACACCGAGGGATAGAATTTTTGGCGCATTATGCGTTTAAGGTGTCTTTGACACTGAGATAGAATTAAAAAGGGTTCAACAATAAATAATATGTGGTCATTAATTATTCAAGAAGTAAATTGGTATGTTTGTTTGATTGTATAATTATTGTTGATTGACCTATTATGCTTTGAGAGTCATCACCAAGTCTAATAATATGTAAATAACGTAAAGTGAAAGAGATTACGCACCAAAACTCTTGGAACGTATATACCTTGAGTATGAACAATGGGGGGAGTTATGGGGTTTTATATTTAACCATATTTTCCAACGGAGTACAGGACGCTGTATATTCCTTTTTATTTTTATGCGCTGGAATTCCGCCACCTATGTGTGGCACAGGTTTGTTGCTGGCACGGTTAGCTCCCATGTCAGTTAACCCCAATTTATTGGGATAGGTATAGTTGGAAACCCGTTCGATGCGTAATCAATGCTAAATGAATTAGTTAGTGTCTAATTAGAGTGTCTTGTTGATTGTTGTGTGTGCTTGTAAACAGGTGCAATGAGGTAAGTGTGTGTGATGATAGGAGAATGTATGTTAGTGTGTTTAATTACGCTTATGTACTCAGCTTTGCTGATTGTGTGTGTTGTTTGTGTCTGGCCATGTCTTTATCTTGGCCCTGCGATGATCCATTTTAATGGAGAGTAGTGGGGGCAAGTAGAGATACACTTTTCAGGTATTGAAGCATGTTCATGACGGGGCATGAGTGAAGAGAGAATCATGCTAGCTTCCATTAGAATATGATGTGTTTTATGCATTGAATATTTTATTATATTACTTTATGGACTACACAAAAGTTTGGTTGTTTCGGTTTTGAATAAGGGCCTTAAATGGTTCCAAGTTGTAGTGGATTTTATTTGACTTTGGTTTTGTTGATTTTCAAGTTTACTTTTGTTGGTTTGGTTTTTAAGTTGTGTTATTTAAATAGTTTTGGTTTTCAAGTCTTCCGCTGTGTATCTTTGATAGTTGCCTTAGCCGTTTTCACGGTGGCAGTAATGTCTTAGATATTCCTAAAACGTATTTTAAAAAGAGTAAAGTGTGTATTTAAAGGAAAGGAATTTCTAGGGTGTTACATCATCTATCGAGCCGAAACCTGCACCTCCACTGCCACCTGCACCACCTGCACCAGAAGAGCTACCACCAAAATAATCAGCGTGAAAACTCCCCCCTGTCGTTCCCCCGAAAGGAATGTCCTGCCCGTACCCGAAGAAAGAAGAATAGTCAGTGTAAATACCACGGGCAGTGGGATCCCTATCGCATCCCTGGGGTGGAGGCCATAACCAGTCAGGGTGAATAGCGTCGTCGGGAATGTTGCTCCGACGAGCATAATCATCGTACATAGGGTAGAGAGCTCTACCCTGGTTCCTCTCTAGGTACCCTAACCTCTGGTCTTCGGAGCCTACCATCCTCCTAAGGTCAGTATGGGAATGCTCGATACGTCCTAGGGCCTGACCTATACTCTAAAGATCCCAAACTGGGTCAAAGTCAACATGAGGGATGGAGTGGGAAATACGAGGTGGAGAGAAAGCCACCTCGGGCTGAGGCTGGGGTGGTGGAACTGGTGGTGGTGGTGCCTGCCCCCTAGCGTTGGCAACTAAAACATCATAAGTATAAGAAGGTTGCCCTGGGGGAAAGGCGGTCAAGTCTGGACTGAGTAGGGGGAAAATGGGCAAAGGTTGCTCGTTCCCAGTCCGAATACACCAAAAGGGTGTCTGCTCGCTATCCGGTCTAACCCACCCCACATCCTCAAAATACCTAACAGTCATGTAGGTATCTGGTCCACAGTTGGTCAGCTGGTGGGGTCCGTCTACTACAAAACCGGCCTTTTTCACCGCTATTCGAGTGATAAGGCCACCTAAACGGATAGGGGTCTAGGAAGTGGTGCTGGCTGTGGCATGCCTACTCAAATGGTGAACTATAAACCTACCTATGTTCAATTTCCCATACCCGTACACATAATGTCCTATGACAACTAGTTCGTTAGATTGAGCGTTATGGGGCTCGACCCTACCTAAAAAACACAAACCCGCAAATCTTTGCCAGATTTTTGGGACAGGGTGGTGAATAGGTTTGGTACTAGCATGTTGGGGGTCGGGGGTAGGTAAACCAGTCAAAGCATAATATAAGTCACCCATTTTATAGTCCGCATGCCACTGGTGAGATAATTCAGAATTTAATTCAAAATTTTTACAAAATTCTACAAAAGTTAAACTAATATTTCTATTGTTTAACATGAAAATAAATTTGGCCCATTTCTACTACTAACAACATGAAAAGTGGACAGGAATTCACAAGTAAGTTCTCGGAATGTAGGATAGTGCATATCAACAAATTTTCTCATGCCAATGTCATTCAAAAATCGTTTTACAAAATCATACAAACCAAATGATTCTAGGATAGGGCGGTGTAACCACCGAGAAGGAATTACCTCACGACCAATCAAATGCTCTAGCCGTTCCTTTTGCTCTCGGCTCACAATCCGGATCGTCGCCCAGTACGGGAGTTGCAAGTCCGGGTCGTATTCCTCCCTCGAACTGGAGCTCCTACCAAAAATGGACCTAGCCCTCTTTGAAGCCATGTTTAAGAAATGGGTTTGAAAATTTATTGAATTAAAACTGAAAAATTTTTATATGAAAGTGAAGAGGATGAAGAGAGGATCACAAATATGTAAAGAGTTTTGAATTTGGGTAAGAAATGGAGGAGAAATCTTAGAGAGAAGGTAGAGAGATTTTGAATTTTAGAGAGAGAAAGTTATGGAGGTAAGAAGAAATGAAGGAAGAAAGAAGATAAGGAAGAAGAAAAGTGACGCGAAGCCACTTGCGCCCGGTCGGCGATCTGGAAAATTTTCGTAGCTGGTTCTCGCACCCGGTCGGGCGACCTGACTTTCCATAATTTCATAACTTTTTGCGCCCGGTCGGGCGCCACTCGCCCGGTCGGGCGCCACTCGCCCGGTCGGGCGATACTCGCCCGGTCGGGCGATACTCGCCCGGTCGGGCGATCTAACGACCTGATTCCTTCTAGCTCTCGCGCCCGGTCGGGCGCCATTCGCTCGATCGGGCGAGGCTTGCCCGATCGGGCGGACAAATTAGTCCGTATACGAAGAATTTCGCGCCCGGTCGGGCGAAATTACTTATTTTCAGATCCTTGCTCTCGTGCCCGATCGGGCGAGCTTCGCCTGGTCGGGCCCGAGACTAAATCGGCGAAATATTAATTTTCTTCTTTTCTCCAAAATTTGGCTAATTCTTTTCCTTCAAACCTGTACAAACAATCATAGAACTCGTTAAATTCCCTCATCTCTCCTCTCATAAGAAAAAGAAAAGAAAAACTAGTCTAAAAAGCATTAAAAATACGGGTTGCCTCCCGCAAAGCGCTGGTTTATCTAGGTCCCGCACGACCTTCTTACCAAGTACAATTTCTAGGACCCTTGGCCTAACGCTTGATCGGGTGGTTTCTCACCCGGTCTAGCGGTGTTTAGGCTGCGATGCGGCTTCCTGACATACCCTGTGGGGCGCCAAATCTCCTTATCTGGTGGATCCTCCTTGACTTGGACTGGGGGATCTTCAATGCGACGCACTAAAAACCCTTCTTCGATCGAATGTTGCTTCAAATTTTCATTGCGTTCAACACTTGCAACTCGATCTGGCGGAACACTTACCGTAGGCTCGATTCACACAACTTGCTCGATCGGTTCCACTTGTTCATCCTCGAAACCAAGACCAACATTGTAGAGTGCTCTTTCTATTGCATCGACTTCCTTTTGACATTTGTCTATCTCATCTGAAAAGGATGCAACACAAGATACCGCCTCCAAGGGATCTTTTTCAAGAGCTTGGGGCTTGTTAGAATAATTTACAACCACATTAACACTAAAACATTTCTCCTCAGTCATGGAGCTTTTAGGGGCATTATTCAGATTAAAAACAACTTTATCATCCTCTACTGATAATGTTAACTTACCACTTCTTACATCTATGATTGCTCCTGCAGTGTTAAGGAATGGTCTACCCAAAATGATTGGGGTTTGCATATCCTCAGCCATATCAAGAACAACAAAATCTACAGGTATATAAAATTTACCTACTCTAACGGGGACATCCTCTAAAACACCTAAGGGGTATTTGAAAGAACGGTTGGCCATTTGTAGAGTTATATTGGTAGCTTTTAATTTACCCATATTCAACTTAGAACACACATATAATGGCATGACGCTAACACTAGCACCCAAATCACATAATGCATTATCAATCAAGTGATTGCCAATATGACAAGGGATATAGAAACTACCCGGATCTTTTAATTTAGGTGGAGACTTATTTTGAAGTACGACACTACACTCTGCAGTGAAAGCTACTGTCTCTACCTCACTAATAAACCTTTTCCTCGTCAATATTTATTTCATAAATTTTGCATACGAGGGGATTTGTGTGATCAATTCAGTAAAGGGAACTATTACCTTCAAATCTTTTACCACCTCCATGAACTTACCAAACTGCTTATCCGAGTTTGTCTTCAATTGACGATTGGGGAATGGAAGTTTGATAATTGGCTTTGGAGCATTATCACTCTTGTCTGGAGTAGCCACCTTCTTTGGAGTTGTACCCTGCAATGTAGAATTAGATATGTTAGTATTATCCTGTAGCCCTGCAGGGCTATAAACTACATTGTTTGGTTTAATGGAATCAAGATTAGAATTATTTGATAAAATAGGTTCATCAACTCTGGGCATAGAGGGCCCTTTATAGTTTGAACCACTCCTTAGAGTAATTGCAAATGCTTGATCCGTAGGCCGGGTTGGCTGCACCGGTAGAGCTCCCTGTTGGCGGGCTTGTAGAGTAGCGGAGAGTTGCGCAATTTGATTATCTACAATTTTATTATGCACTAGAATTTGATCAATTGTCGCATCTCTACTCTCCATGTGCTTTTGCATATTGGCCAACATTGCTCTAATTTCCACCGGAGAAGGGTCAGAAGATGAGGAGGGTTGTTGTGGTTGGTTCTTCTCACTAGCATTGGGAAGATAATATTTCTGCTGCAGTTGCTGTGACGCCTGTGGTTCTTGTGGTGGTCGATTTTGAACATTAGTGCTCCGGTAGGAGAGGTACGGATGATTCCGATACCCCGGATTGTAGGTGTTAGAGTATGGGTTATTCTGCCTATAAGCTTGAAAGGCATTAACCTTCTCCAAGGAACTCCTGCAATCTTGCTCCCAATGACCTACAATACCACAATTTTCACAGAAAGCCTCATTAGAATTATTATTAATCGCAGAAACATTAGCTACATTAGCAGTACTCAGGTTATCTAATTTTTGGCAAATAGAGGTTAATTGAGCTTGCAAAAAGGATACAGAGTCGACACTATGCTTCCCCTTGTTAGCAAATCCTCTAGGGTTCCCATATTGGGAATTGTGTATCTCCATGTCTTCAATAACCTGACCTGCATCATCAACATCAAGATTCATAAACCTCCCACTAGCTGCAGAATCTAAAATTAATCGAGAAGAATTTCCAAGGCCATTATAGAAGGCTTGGATTAACTGGCATTGTGCTAAATTATGGTGGGGGCAATCTCTTTGTAAATCCTTAAACCTCTCCCAAGCCTCATATAAAGATTCGTCGGCTTCTTGGGTAAAGTTTTGGATCGCACTCCGTAGTACGGCTGTTCTCTCTGCAGGATAATACTTGTTATAGAAATTCAGAACAAGAGTTTCCCAGTCAGTTATACCAAGTGTAGTTCTAATTTAGCCATTAAACCACAATTTAGCTTTTCCAGTTAAAGAGAACGGAAAGAGAATCTCCCTGATTTGGTCTTGAATGACCCCGGCTTCCCTGATGGTGTTGCAATATTGACAATAGTCGACAATGTGAAGATTCGGGTCTTCACCCTTGGTTCCATTAAATTGCTTCCTCTCTATCATCGTTATAAATTGAGGTTTAATTTCAAATTGAACCCCATCAAGAGCCGGAGTAGGGGTGAGATGTGGAAAATCCGTAAGCTTTGGCTGTGAATAATCACTAAGCTTCTTTGGAGCCGTCATCTCTGATTCTGCTTCTGATGATGTCACTGAATCGCTAGAACCAGTTGCGGGATCGCGGTGATTATTGTTATTATCACCAGAATTCGCCAGGATTTGCTTGTAGAAATTTTTCTGTCTATGGAAGGAACGTTCGATCTCAGGATCGAATGGGATGTAACCTGATCTGGAACACCAGGGCATAAACAAAAAACTAGAAGCAAATGTGATATTTGTCTCAGAGAACTAACGCTCTCTGAGACAAAAGGAAAATAATCTAGACTACAAAAAAAAACAATCAGAAATAAAAATTAAACCGTTTCCCCGGCAACGGCGCCAAATTTTGACAGGGTAAAGTCGTATCCCCTAATCTAAAATAATTCCTAAGTCCTCTAACTAAAGTAGATAGGGAAGTAGGGTCGATCTCCACAGGGAAACAAGTCTTTTTACTCCTAATTAATTATTATAATCTAAATTATCTAAGTAACAATATTAATATTCGAACAAGAAACTAAACTACTATGATTGAGAATAGAAAGAAAACAATATATGAAAGGATCTAGGGTATAGGTTCACTAATAAATAATACTCCAGGGTAAAACATAGTAATCAATCATTAACATTGCATAAATAACACGATTAACAGGCTCTCGCAATTTATTAACCACCATAGATCTAACAGACTTTCGCAATTTACTAGATCTAAGTTCTTATTGAAAATAGCCTTTAATATCAAATTAACATCTGCTCGATTCATCAATTTAATATTGCTATACTTTTACAAGCCGCAATTGTAAAGCGTTAAAACGATTCAATAAGAAATTATCATGCAATACCAATAATCAATAATAGTCAATCATCAATGCATCAACTAACCAGATTGTAAAGGGCTTTCGCTACGTATTACAATCACACAATTAATTTACCGATATTAAATCTCGTCTCTCGAATCTCGACTTAACCATTTATAAATTAATCTGCCTATTGAAACTAAACCTAAACATTAATTCTCATATGTCGAATCTCGAATCAATGTTGTCAAACTCATGCATAAAAGATAGGCCTAATTTAGTCACAGAGCATTAAATCAATCAATAGGAAATAAATCTAGCATTGATAATAAACAACAATAAATTACCCCTTCATATTATTTATGGATCCCCATAAACCCTAGAAATAAAACTACTCACACATGGTAAAAACTAAACTAATCAAAGCAATAAAATAAGACATGATTAAAGGAATAAAATAAATAACTAAGATTAAGAGAGAAGGAATCGTTACCAAAATAAATCTAGAATTAATGGAAATAATCAAGAACAAGAGTTGAGAGAGAGAATTCTAAGAGAATAATTAAGAGAGTAAAGAAAGAGTAAAAGGAGAAGAAGAGATCCTAAAATCGTATTACGGAGGAGTATTTATACTCCGTACAAAAATCCTAAACTAAAACAAATTAAAACGACGTTAAGCAACAACTAATAAATACACGCGCCCGATCGGGCGCGCCTTTTTTGCTCATAATAATAATAATCTCGCGCCCAGCCGGGCGCGTCACCGGGCGCCAGCCTAAGCTTCTCCCGCCTGGCCGGGCGCGCCTTCGGGCGCCAGCCTCTTTGGCCGGGCGACTCATTTGGGCCACTATTTGGACTACGATTGGGCTCCAATTTTTCGGGCCAATCTGGGTTTCCTCTTTCGGTCTTGAATACTCGGTCCAAATGCCCCAGTATCACCTATACCGAGCCCTTAATCACCGGTTCGATGGCTCTAACCGGCCCTGGGCTATAGAATCGGGTCGTGCTTCTCCAATGTTTGTGATTGCTCCAAAATACCTCGGGAAAATACTCCAAAAGCATAAATCCCTGCGAAAGTAAACCAAATCTACGAAAACACTAGAAAACACTAATTAGTAATAAAAGTGGCTCTAAAGAGCCAAAAACACTACTAATTATGACTAAGGGACGGGGGTAAAATACTATATAAAATAGACACACCAATTCCAAATCAAACTGTATTTCTAAAATACAATTCTCATAAAAGACTTTTATAACAAAGTCCGAAAGGACGGTTGGACATCATGTATTCAAAGTACTAGGTAGTTTTGATAAAACATGAAGTATTGAGTTGCAAACTCAAATTGTCAATATTAACAACCAACATATCTTTTCCCTTATTACATATATGAGTAGGACTCATTGATGTAGTAATTCAAGCGTGAATTAAAGGAAAAGATGGAACTTTGTTTTATGGCGCATTAGATGCTTAATTATGCCTAACAAATCATAAAAGTCAAAGACTCTTAAAGAAATGGTTCTTAAAAGATTATGAGATAAAGTATGATAAGAAATATAGGAAGCGAGGAACGAAGAAAAGGAATAAGATTCCATATTAACCCATGAGTTCATATTATTGTAGTTAACTTAGCAATTCGTTATCTTCACAAGTATTGGATACTGCTTGAGTGTTCCACTTTGAAAGTGACCTCAAACTATTGAAGATAAGATAAGTTATCGACTTACAAGCTAAGAATGAAGCAAGTGGTGCTACATTAGTTGTAAGGACATTTGCTTTGTTTAAAGACCTTTAACGTAAGGCTGGAACAAATAAATGGTTATTGTGTTCCATAATCAGCAATTGATCCGTTTACCCACGGAAAGACTCACATCCAAAGCAATGAGCAATAGTTGCAAATTTATTTGAATGGCATGGTTGTCTAAACCATGAGTCAAGAATGCTTGATTATAAACAAACATTATCTTAACATGATAAACTAGCAAAAGCTCAAATTCATGGGCATGATTTGCGTTCCAAACATCTTTAGCAATGTCACATCGACAAGAACGTACTCAAGGCTCTATTAGATAGGCTCTTGATAGTTGATCGATTCGGAATCGTTCTAAGATAAGCAAGTCTTACTTATTGAAACCGACAAAGTAAAGAGCTATTGTTCTTGGTATAGACAATTGACTCCGAAAGCTAAAGAGGATTCATTTACTTAACCGTCTCACAAAGAATTTGAAAGAATATGGATATATTCATCAAATGTGAACAAACTTGACCTTGAATAGCTCAAGAGTTCAGTGAAGTACAGAATCGACTTGGCAAGATATCAAACGTCTAGATTAGATTGAGCAATGTTTGCTTGAGCCAAGCGTGACCATGACAAAGTTATGAAATTGAAATATTCCTAAATAACTCCACAAAGAACATAGTCTGTCTTCACGGAGACCTCGATGCCATTTGAAAATGACTCGAAAAATGATGGATCACATCCCTTCGTATAAAGATATTAAGATTTGCACGAAGGACTAATGTTACACTAAAAAAATGTCAAAGCTAAGAAAGGACGCCATATTCAATTATGGATAGAATTAACTTCTAAATGTCTTCTCAAGTATATGTCTAAAACTCTTAGCCACAGTGGGAGTTCACTGGCTCAGTGGGAGCTAAGTGACTCAGTGGGAGCTCACAGGCTTAGCAAGAGCTAGGTGGTTGAGTGGGAGCTTAATGGCTCATTAAAGGCTAAGATAGCTCAAGTGGGAGCTAACTGTTTGTTTCATCACAACAAACTTTTACTCAAAGACAATATACATGTCTCTTTGTAAGCATTCAAGTGAGACCATGGGCATTACCTCCACAACCAAATTGAGAACATAGTGTTTGTTGCTCTATGTGGTGTCTTTCTAGAAAGTAAAATGTTTCCAAAACGATAAGTGGGAGGAAAATGAACTCGATGACCATAGAGCTTAGCAACAAACTAGAACTGAGAATCTCGGAAGACCTTAAAAGGGCTTCGTGAGAATGCTTGATCAAGAATACTCAAAAGGACTTTACATGTGCCTTAAAAGAGAATTCATTACTCACAAAACATCAGAATTGTTGGAGTAAGATTAACATAATAAAAGGGCTTTGGAAGCGCCTTGAAACTTAGTGGTTGATGCAATTGCCCCATATAGGTATAAAATTCACCAAAGGCTTGGATTGAATCCTATAAATTTCTAGAAATAAACCTAAGACTTACAAGTATACTATAGACTAATAGATGGTAAAAGAATAATGTCTAGTAAGATAGCTACGACTAATCCAAATTCCGAATAATGGTTAGAGGCCATAAAAATTCGAGATAGACTCCATGTTTGATAATCATGTTTGAAACTTGATTAATTTGCTTAAAGGGTGAAAGACCCATCGATTGCAAATAAGTTTTCAAGGAGAAAACTAACAAATGTGGAAATATATATGCATACACAGCTAGATTGGTTGAAAAGGATACAATTAAATTCACGGAGTTGATTTTAATAAAAACCTATTCACCAACCGGAATTCTAAAGTCTTTTCGTGATTGTTTTGGCAAAATTACTCATATAAAATATGGAAAAATAGATACCAAATCCGCCTTCCCAAAATAGGATTTTGGAAGTGACTATGGAATAGTCTAAGGGTTTTGAAAATCTAAATAATGCTAGATTTGAAAGCAAGCTCAAGGAATCCGTTATGGGATTAAAGGAAGCATTGCACATAGGAATTGGAACGTATTTTCTCATAAAGTTAATAAGAGGATTGGCTTATGGAGAAACATAGAAATTCTGATGAATAAGAAGTTTAGTGGGAGCAAAAGTAAAGGTCCAACAAGAAGTTTACGAATCTATAGTGAAATAACTATCAAATGCTAAATGCTTAGATTTGAAAGTATTTTCGACAATGGACCATGCAAAAGACGATACTTAGTATAAATATTGGAAATTAAGTTCTATGGTATATACTTAATTAAATGTTTAAATGAGTAAAGGAATTTACTATATTAAACATGAAGGACATTGAAAGATTTTCGACCCGAATGTATAAAACTAAGTAAACGTTTGAACTAAGTATAAGCTAGGCTAAATACTAAGTCAAACATGAAAGACTCTAATAGAGACTTTCAACCATGTCACATAGCAAACAATTTAGCAAAGACTCAGTGAAACTAAATGAGCTAAAATGGCAAATTGATGGAATAAGATTGAGAATTACTTTGCAATTTAATCCATCATGTACGTTGTGATCTGGAATTGTCGCACGACTTACTTGCTTAGAACATCTGAAGTATGTATGTAGTAGCAATCAAGCTGAATCTATGTAATAGATCGTTAGATTATGGCCAAGAACATCCTAAGTACTTGGATAAGTAACAGGATGAGTTCTTGACTTCTGGAAACAAATACAATTTAAGAATTGATGTTGCAAGCACAAACCTTAACAAGGATTAGATCCTTAACAAGGAAGTCGTTTATAAGCATGAGCTTAAAATGAGTCATGACTTGAGAATGGTAACATGGACGTGGATCCATGTGTAATGTGCACGAATTTAAGGAAAATTTCCATGATCACAAGTGATTAGGGTATCCAAAAACCAAGCAAAGCATCACCAGGAAGTCTACTAAAATATATGTTGAGAATATTGTTGCCTTAATGGTGATAATAAAGAAGATGTTCTATGGAAAGTTCGTCGCTGAACGTTAATGATTGTAGGCTGTCAAGTTGAAGGTCTCAATCATGAAAATAAGTGGGAGCCATCACTTGGACAATAAATCCTAAATCACATATAATCCATGACACTCTCAAATTTTATCATCTTATTATGAAAGTGATCAGTAATGAAGATGCTAAGATTAGCAAAGTAGTTATGACTAAACCTATGCAATAAGTGAACGACAACATTCACAATTGCATGAAAGAAATCAAGAATTTTAGATATGGATGTAATTTCTATAGATGTTTTATAAAGAGTGATACTCTTAAAACATTCGGAAAAACCATTTATCATAAGATGAACCATTCAGGTTTTGGAGTAATTTAAAATTTCATGCAATTTTTATCACTCCGTTTGCTATTTAATTGTGGTTTAGAATTAAATAATGAGTCCATTCGATTCTTGGAATATTCAAAATAGGGTATCAAGACCAGTCTTGGTAAGGAAACACCTATTAAGTGAACGTTGAATATTTTAATCGACAATTGTCCCTAATCAAGGTCATTTGAACGATGGACGATTAATGACCAATTGAGATTAGTGTGTAGTGTGATTTATAGCACCGTTTCTTATGCTACAAGGACATGATTGTCATAAATCATTTGCACATGTATTGGTTTAGACCCATACTGAATCGACCTATGAGAATACTTTAAGAGATTAAAAATCGTCATAAGTATACTTCTCATTATAGCTATCAGAACCTATTTCATTCCTTGACCATGAGTATTGTGAGTTCTCTTGTTTGATAACTAGTCCGCTTTGATGTTGTCAAACATCTGCCATAATAGGAGATTATAACGGCAACACTCGGGCGGCTAGGTCCTCTCAGTAAGAGGAGCTACATTACAAGTCTGGGAATGTCCCCCTACTAAAATAGGGAAGATGTCTTTGTTGTGTACAAGGCCTTTCGTAGAGCGAGACTGTAAAAATGCATGGCCATGCTCGGATGGATTTTAGAAATCATCTGTTTATTGACAGTCGGACTCGGAATCGAGAAACAATTTTGGACGTAATAAGGACGACGAAATGATCTTACCTTATAGTTCATGAAGAGACATGAACAGACATAGGAAAAGGGGTATACACTAAATGCTCACTTATTAGGAAGGACAAGTGGGAGATTGAAAGGAATGGTGTCCTTTGAACAAGTGTATTATTCTGATAGCGGGTTAAGAATTATTAGAAAGCTAATATATTCAGTAAGGTCAAGTGATCGGAATGCCAGGGTGGAGGCCGCTTCCGATCAGTAATATTAATGTATAATTAATATTACAGCTTAATCTTAACTGAACCCTTTGGGTCATACCCAAGCAAATATACGAACCGACTCGACGAATTAATTCAGAAGAAATTAATTCGTCGCCCGAGTGTTAAATATTTAGACGTTGAAAATTTGAGCTTGGAGCGTCGAAACCGAGCGCCGGAGAATCTCAAATGTCGAGCCAAAATTTAGGATTTGGCGAGACGGGAAAATGCTTCAAGTAACAAGTAAAATCCTAGCCACGCAAAAGGCTAGGAAAGTGCGCCTAATAGGTGCGTGCCACGTAGCGGCCCACATGGCAAAACGCCATGTGGCAGCACACGCGGAAGCCACGGTGGCAGCCACCTAGTGGTAGCCGCCAATTGGTAGTGTGCCACGTGGCAACACGCCATGGTGGCGGTACGTGTGGCAAGAGGCCGTGGACCCAGGGCGATGGGTTATGAACACGGGCCAAAATAAAATAGCCCAACCGAACCCAACTTGGGGCTCAAGGTTGGGTGACACATGGTTAGTTCACATTTCATGTGAAATACCTTGGGGACCAAGTGGGAAAGTGGTGCTCACCTAACCATGTGACACTTGTTACTTGTTCCTTGGTTTATTTAACTAAGGATTGAATTCATCAATCTTTCCATGTGGGAACTTTTTGTGAAAAAGTCCCACATTGGAAGATGAGTGGAATTCACAAGCTATCCTTCCTTATAAATAGCCAAAGCATGGCTTGAGAATTCTTTGCTTGAGTGGGAGTTAGAATGAGCATTGCATTTTGGAAAAAACTCTTAAACTCCATTAACACTTGGGTTTTATAAGGAAGGATGATGGTGTTTAATGCCATATTTTTGTAACAATTCTTCACATTTTGCTTGAAAGTGAGTTCAATTGTCACTTATCATTTCATGTGGGACTCCATATTGACAAATAATGTTTCTTTCGATAAAGAGTGCTACATGTTTTGCAGTGAGTTTGGCATATGATTTTGCTTCAACCCATTTAGTGAAGTAATCAATTGCTACTAATATATATTCATGGCCTCCTGTTCTTGGAGGAGTAATTCTTGCAATGATACCTATTCCCCATGTTGAAAATGGCCATGGTGATGTATAGATGTAGTGGAGAAACGGAGGAACATGTTGCAAGTTAGCATATATTTGGCATTAAGGGCATCTTTTGCCATATTGATGACATTCCCTATTCATGATAGTCAAATAATACCCTTCGCGCATTATCTTTTGGACTAGCATTTAGCCATTTACGTGTGTTCCACATACCCCTTTGTGGACTATTCTCATAGCTGAAGGGAATATTTCAAGCCATGTAATACTTGAGCCCCACTGTGATCATACACTTAAGCATGGTGGCGTTCAAAGGGAAGGAAGCAAGAGTAAAAGAGTTGCCAACAAGTTTTAGGAACTTGTAAACCATTCACAGGGTGAAGGTTACACCCCTTAACGATTCAGGAGATCGTTAACTCCAATAGGTCTGGAACCATGAGTCGAAGTTTCGGGATGAAGGTACAAATCAAAACTAATAGAGACTGAACCTGCTCTAATAATAGGCCCCTAAAACTGTTTAATCTATGTTGGTTGAATATTAATGCATAAACAAATCTATTATTGGCGATCACTTGAATTATAATCATATTAACCTAAACAAGATTATTTATTATCTTATTAAGTATTATTATAAGTACCAATTCTCTTTAAACATGCATAAAAGGTGTGATTAAGCAATATTAATAATAATATATCAAGCAACATAATAATCACTAATTATATGTAAATTATCAGTCAATAACAAATAACATGAAATAATTCATAAATTAACAAATTACGTATACAATTCGAAAATTAACAAATTGCGTAAAACAATTTGTAAATTAACAAATTACGTGAAATAATTTCCTAATTAACAAATTACATTAAATTATATAATTCGACATAACAATAGTCATAATCATGTTAAAGCATAATATTATTGGCAAGATCCTAGGCATGATATTAACAAGATTAATAACAAATCATAGCATGTCACTAAACAATAAAAATTAAAGTTTTAACCCTAACATGATACTAAGAAAGAAATAAGAAGCATTATAACAATCATACCTGATATTAGAAATTTTAGTTATTACCATAAATATGATACTAGGAAGATCAAAACACCCTAACATGATACTAGGTATCAATAAAATAATCTAAGCATGATTTCTATATCAAAAGATCAATAAAGTAATTAAATTACTTACTTGGATGCCTCGTATCTCTTTCTAATAACAAAATTAAATAATTCAAATAGGGATTTGGGACCAAACCTTCAGAAATATCAAACCTTTCACGTCTAGGGCGAAGGTAACTTTGAAATTGGATAGGTGTGTCTAGAGCTGATGTATGAGCAATTTTGAGAGAGGGAAAGTTTAAAAAAAGAAGAGAGAGAAGGAAAGCTTCTAGCTTTTATAGGGAGAATAGAGAGAGATGATGGTTGTTATTGATTAAACACAGGGAGATACAACCCTTATTTATAAGAAAATATTCTGGAAACCGATAGAAAACAGATTGAATTCCATGCGGAATAAAATTCATCCTGTCGCCAGATGCCAGGCGACAGAGTCTGTAGTTGGCGGTAAACAATATTTTTTTTTTTTGCGGATTTTGTTTTTATCATATCTTTTGATCTAGAAGTTCAAATAAGGCATATAATATGTCATTGAAAGATCTTGAAGTCTACTTTCCAACCCAATTAGAATCAGATTTAAATCTTTAGTAAATAAAAAGATATGGCCGAAATAGTGGAAGGTATTAGTTTCGGATAGAGTCTCATATTCTATTCATATCTTTTTTGTTATAGCTCGGAATTAATATTATAATATATCATTGGAAAGATAATTTCAAGATCTGTCCAACCATATAAGATTTGGTTAAATATTATGATGCACAAAAATAATATATGACTTTCTCTGAACATCTTCAAATTCGAATAGAATAAGGACTTAAAAAAGGAAAGTTTTATTCAATTTCAAAATATTTAATTTAATCTTTTCAAAAAGGATAATTAAGATCTTTTAGAAACTTATGGAAGTTTCTAATTAATCCTAATTATTGTAGGAATAGGATTAAACCTTTGGACCCTACATGATCATTAGACCGTAGGTAAAATCCGGTTTGGAGCCTAGTTTAGTATTTTGGCCATAACATCCTCATTATTTATCGAAATTGGACTTATAATATATCGTTGGAAAGGTTTTTTCAAACCCCATCCCACTACACTATTATTGGACTCATATCATGGACCAAACTAAACTGTAATGCACGTTTTTAATAAAATAGAGCAGGTTTTCAAAAACAGAAAGAAAGGTTTTTTTTTTTTTTTTTAATAAAACTACCGCATCACTAGAATTTTCACACTTTCACTTCATTAGATAATCATTCGACGTGAAAGATATTAATCTCTGGGTTTGGTTTTGGGGAGACACAATTGGGTGTCTACAGAAGCCCCCACTTTGACTGAGTTTGGAGAAACTTAGGTTTTGAAAACAAAAGTCAAAGTAGCGATAGGGACGGAAAATGATTCTGAATGTTCTGCGATCCTAAATCATTCTTGTAACGCCGATACCTGCAAACTAGAGCTAGTTAAACATATAAAAGAGTTGAGAAACGCGTATCTTGCACCGTCGAGTACACGTCTTCGTAGGTAATCGATTTACTGCATTTGTTGTGACAATCGCTTGAAGACCGCTCTGCTTGTAGCTGCCCCCAATTTCCATCGAAGATAACTCTGCTTGTAGTCATCCTCTGCCGCTTGTGACCACCTTCCACATCTTAGGGAACACGATCGAATATAACTCTGCTTGTAGCCATCTCCAGTTGTTTGACAATCCTCCACATCCTAGGGAACATCGTCGAAGACCATTCTGCTTGTAACGATCCTCAGTTTTGTTGTGATAATATTCCAAAGAAAAATATTGAAGACCCCCGCTTGTTTATCCTCCATGCTCGCTTGAATTTTGTTGTTGATGCTTTGGGTGATGACAATCCTATTTTCTTTGGGAATAGTTTCCAACACAACTCTTGTATGACAATCCTATTTAGGGAAAGTTGTCAATGCCATGTAACAATCCATCCTTGGAAATGTTGCTACGATGAAGCGACAATCTGTATCTCGGAAAATTTACCAAAATCCAATTTTGGGAAAAGTTGCCAATGTTTCGTAACAATCTGTTATAAGAACCTTTCTACGATAGACAATCCACATCTTGGAATGTAACTCTTGAAAACAATCCACCTTGGAAATTTGCCAACGCTATGCGATAATCCTTTTAGGAAAATATTTCCACTATTGACAATCCGCGTCTAGGAACATTTGTAAAAAAGAGTCGACCAACAATCCACTTTGGGAAAAATTGCCACTTACTGAAATGAATGACGTTGGGGAACCTTTGCCAAAATTTTAAAAGTAATAGAGACCTACGACAATCCTTTGGGAAATTTTGCCATAGGGAACCGGGTGCATGACATTCCAATTTCGGAAAAATTGCCAAGGTTTTTATGAAATACAATCCGAACTTGGAAAAATTATCCAAACAAAGAAGTGTAGGCGTTGTTCGAAGTGCGCCTACGTTAAAACATGTGTAAAATATGCTTGGCACTCATAGGAAGTGGGAATTGACATTACGTTTAGGTTGAACGATTAGGAACAAAGCAAATTAAGGAGCCACCAACAAGTTTTTAAGGAACTTGTAAACCGTTCACGGATCATAAAAAGGCAACCACGATATGGGACAACGGTAGGCAACAACGATTGACCCGTGAAGGTTACAACCCATTCATAATCCATGAGATTACTAACTCCATATGGTTCGGACCCACGAAAAGAGGATCGGGGATGATGGTACGAAGTGAGTCATGGAGTCACATTCGCCCGTATTGGCCTCTACTCGATTCTTATAGTGAAAAATGATTCCTGCGATCTCAAAGGCATACAAACAAAATATTCAATTCGCTCCAAACTATCATTAAGTTAAATTGGTTGAATATTAATGCAACATATAATTCTAAAATATTTGTGATCACTTGATTAAACAATAAGATTAAAAAGGATCCAAAATCGGTTGTCCAAATTATCTTATTAGGCGTGGTTTTAATTTACATATTCCCTTTAACATGCAATATGGTGATCAATAAATATAATAAAATAAACATTAATATTGGAAGCAATTTAACAATAATAGCGTTAGTCAAACCGAATAATAAATAAACCTGATCATGATAATAACAATATAAAAATAAAATAAGTAATTAAATTAATTAATTACTCACATTCCGCGCATTCCTTTAAATTGCTACATCATGAATAAATTGTTAGTAATTTCAATAAAAAATATAAATCAAATACAAATTAAATGTTTTTTAAATAAAAAGTAGAGTTGATTTGGTCCAAACCCTCAGTTATGTGTACCTTTCACGCCTTGGTTTAAGGACGAAACCTCGGGTTAAGTATAGACTCCTTGGAGTGCTTAGGGGAAGAATGATGTAATTAGGAATATAGGTTTGAAGGTTAGAATATGAGAGAAAGAGAAGAGAATGATTTTTGGTGTAAAAGAGAGAAAGAGAAAAGGATTTGATGCCCCGAACTACAGAATAGAGGAGGGTATTTATAGGGAAAATGAATAGAGGGAACACGCAAAAACCAAAAAAGATAAAAACCTTAAAAAATAACACCGTGACATGGAAAAGAGCATCGTGACACGGTGCCTGGCACCGTCAGACGGGGCAAATTCCCGTGACACGGCGGACACCTAGAGTGACGCGAGACAAATTTGACCTACATGAAGTGAAAACGCGTGAAGGGTTTATGCAGAAAAGACATGAGAAAATTCTATAACACGACACACGTACTGTGACACGACAGTGTCCACCGTGGAACGGTACAGTTCACCGTGTCACAGTATGGGAAAACGCGGAAATTACATGAAAAAAGCACCGTGACACGGTGTTCAGTACTGTGTCACGGCACCAGGTACCGTGCCACGGTGGAATTTGACACGAAAAAACTTTGAAAATAGCACCTTGACACGATGTTCAGTACCATGACACGGTGCCATGCACCATCAGACGGGGCACACTCCCGTGAAACGTTGCTTTTGCACTGTGCGCGGTGATTCTTGTTTTTTACCCGTTCTTAAAATCATCACTACTTTTGATCCGTAACTCAGAATAAATCATATAATATATCATTAGAAATATTATCAAGACTAATTTCCAACCTAATTAGAATAAGATCAAAATGATTTGTATATTTTAAGATATGGCCTTTTTAGTGGAAGGGTGTTGGTTTTGGACCGAGTTTAGTGTTTTGGTCATATCTTTTTCGTTATAGCTCGGAATTGGTCTTATGATATATGGTTGGAAATCTTATTTCAAGTCCTATCCAACCAAATAATAATTATATCAAAATCATATAGCCATAAAATCAGTTCATCTCGGTTTTGTGATGTGAACACGAAAAGTGGATAACAAGTTATGGTTTAGGGAAATGAGCTAGGAAATGGATTGGTTTTTGAAATGTGTTGGATAGAACATAGATTTAAGCACTCCAAATATTAAATACTTAACCCGACCAATAATGGCGGTGAAAGGTGTTCATCATCGGGTTTGGTTTTGGGGAGACATTTTTAGGTGTCTACAGAAGCCTCAATTTTGACCGAGTTTGTAGAAACGTCAATTTCAAAAACGATAGTCAAAGTAGTCGATAGGAACGGAGAATTAATTAAGACGTTTTGCGATCCTAAATCACTCTGTATACGCCGATACCTGCAGAAAAATGTTAGTTCCACAGATATAAGAGTAAAGGAATAGAATGCTTATCTTACACCAGTGTATTGGTGCAGTGACAAATGAGTTTGGTAGCTTCCTATGCTTGAAGGAATCCACCGGATGACATTTGCTGAAATGCTTTCCATGCTTGAGGAAAGCCGACTAACGAGTTTGGTAGCTTTCCATGCTTGAAGAAATCTACCGGATGATACTTTCCATGCTTGAGGAAAGTCGACATATGATATTGGCGGTTTTCTATGCTTGAAGAAATCCAACGGATAATACTTTCCATGCTTGAGAAAAGTCGACAGATGATTTTGGCAGCTTTCTATGCTTAAAGAAACTCACCGATAAT
Source organism: Chenopodium formosanum (assembly GCA_024500155.1). Lineage (NCBI taxonomy): Eukaryota > Viridiplantae > Streptophyta > Magnoliopsida > Caryophyllales > Amaranthaceae > Chenopodium > Chenopodium formosanum. Next base: position 26,193,354 of record CM044880.1, read on the forward strand.
ACTTTCCATGCTTGAGGAAAGTCGACAGATGATGAGATTGCAAGTCTCTGTGTATCGAGAACCTTGCGCCGTGAAATGATGATGGTTCGATTGTCCCCGAACATGGGCTTTATTTGGTCCGCTTATCTCCGAACGTGGGATGTAATTGGTTCGCTTGTCACCTAACGTGGGCTGTAGATTGTTCGCTTATCCCCGAACGTGGGTTGTAGATGTTCTGCTTGTCCCCGAACGTGGGCTGTAGATGGTCCGCTTGTCCTCGAACGTGGGCCATAGAGGGTCCGCTTGTCCCCGAACGTGGGCTATAATTGAAACCTGCATAATAAAATTTGCCAAGGGACTCATATAGACTATGATTGACTTGACCGAGTTTGACTTGTCACGATATGACATGTGTATAACTTATGGTTTTGTGTGTGTGAAGACACAAGCAACCAAAAATGCAAAAGCAAAAATTTTCCATCATTTTTGTCATGAGACGAGTGGAGGGTACCGAACTTTCCTCGATAAAAATTTTGAAAAAGTTTTTGAACTTCCCCAAAAGAAAATAACGAAAAAGGGAAGAAGTTTTTAATTTCCTCTTTGAGAAATGAATTGCAGGAATCGAATTGCTTTTCTTGAAGATAATGTATGCATGATGCATGTTCTTAGGCTAGGAGGCTAAGGACCGTTACATCATGTGACACGATAGATGAATGAACTTAGGTCATGGAGGTAAGAATTATATATGGTGTAAAGAAATGATCTTGAACATCACTTAGGTTTGGAAGCTAAGCAGGTATATAGATGAAGTGATTATGAATGTTTCTTGGTCAAGGAGCTAAGCACGATATGCTTTGTATGATTAAAAATCATTGATATATAAATATTGCTGAGCACATTATGCGATGAGTGAAACAACAAACATTTCTCAGGTCAGGAAGCTAAGCAAGTATACAATGTTTCTTTTAATGAATGTTTTCTTACAAGATGATAAAACATACGCGCTAGGGAAAAAAGATTTCATGATAAAGGATTCCTAAGGGAAAGATGATATGGCTATGGATGTGTGAGTGAAGTGTGTGAATGTGATACTAAGGCTGACTGCAAAGGTTATGGTGATGGAAATATATGTGTGAAGAGTCAAAGATGATGATTCTTTAGGCTGGGTAAGCTAATGTGATGTGGGTTCAAGCCCCCAAGTCTAGATCTAAATGTGTAGGGATATAGTGATAAACATGGGATATTCTTTAACTCGATCATGCATGGATATGAATATGAATGTGGTCGCACCTCAATGTGAGGTTGCCTACGTATCTGTTAGGAATCAGGCCAAACATAGCTCTAACTGAACTTTGCACAAGTGTATGTACACCTCAAAGAGGTCTTTCAAGGGTTGTAATGTGCTTGAGTTGATGGTTTAAGGAAGAAAGGGGGTAAAAGGCTCAAAACCCATGAGAAGCCCCCAAGATATGCAATTATGTATTAGACTTTGCAAGTTTAATTTTTTTGTTTTGAATATCTATTTTGGGTTTTTCTAAGCTATGCCCCTAAGTTAGTCGAGTTCCCAAGGTGTACCTATGCTTTTTCAAATTTCAAAGTTGTGCCCCTCAACTCACTACCATTAATGAATAGTACCCTCCTTGGGACTTCCACGTCACCTAAAGTCAACTATAAATTTAATAAAAAGATGATAAAAGGTAAGGAAATGATACGAGAAAGATATCTTAACCAGAACAACCCTAATAACGAAAACTAAAGCCACCAAATCACACTCTAAATTAAATTTTAAATAACTAATAAGGGTACATTTTAGTATTGATAAGAAGTTGAAGGGCACGGCTTAGAAACTTGAAAAAGCATGGGTACCCCTTAGAAACTCAACTACCTTAGGGGTATAGCTTAGAAAAACTCTTTTTTTTTTTATTCTTTTGAATCAATGCAGGCAATCTCATATCATGCGTTCCATCACTCACTTAGCATTCATGTTTCTCAGGCACGGTACCAAGCACTCGATGAGAGACGCAATTTGAGACGTGTTCTTATCAAAGACATTGGAACACTTGCCCTTAGACATTGTTTTATTATTGCTTTGTTGCCTTTTTTTTTACTTGCTTTTTGAATGTTATACAATTACACATATTCCAATCCCAAGATTAAGTGAATGTGGGTTGAAGAAATGAAGGTCAAACAGGGTTGCAAAGGTGCCTCAAGTCATTGGTGTACCTTGTGTTTAGTTCGATAATTGATTTTTTTTTCTTTATTTTTTTGAATGAGTGAATTAAATATGTTGTGATCAAGATGTAAATAAAATTGCTCATTTTATTAATGGAATAAAGGTGAACGAAACACATGAAACATATAAAAATTTAAAATGGAAAACCTATGCTAGACATGAATGGGGGAATGGAGATGAATGATAAAAAAAAAAGAAATCATGAAATCATGCACAAAGGATCTGTTGTGAGCCTTGTGTTCATTACTTCTTGCCGCCTGGAGGGACAGGAAGTTTGTTTGCATCTACCAAGTCTTGAATGACGTACTTCAAATTCCAACATTGCTCTATAGTGTGGCCCCTTCCTTGATGGTACTTGCAATGGGCATTGGGATTCCATTTAGCGCTCCTTTCTTCAGGTTTTGGCTCTGGAAATGGTAGGTGTGATCAAGCCTTGACCGTAAAGGCGATCAAAGGCTGCATCATAAGTCATTCCTAAAGAAGTGTAAGTTCTTTTATTCTTGGGCAATGGAGCATCAAGAGCTAACACTTAATTGAGATCAACTTGGCTTATATTGTTGGTAGTATTTTCGTGCTTAGAAGACGAAGAAGAAGGATGGTCGTTCTTCTTATTTTTTCAAGTGTTATTATTGTTACTACCGACCGTCTTTATTAGATCATCCTCGATATTGATGCCAATGTCATATACAGCTTCAAAAGTGTTCAAAGGAAGAAATTTGAAATGTTACTTGTACTTGTGAGTCAAATTTTTGATGAAGAGGTGAATCATCTCTTTTTTTTGGGAGGATCTACCAAGAGTGCTCCACTTGTTCAGATAAGCAGTGAAGCCATCATTCTCTTTTTGTTTGAGAATGGAGAGTTCACGTTCAGAAGTTTTACTTTGAATGTTACACTTGTAACGGTTCATGAAACTGTTGGTGACATCTTGCCAAGTCGCACTACGCTTGGCATTTAGGGAATAAAACAATTGTTGGCAAGCATGTTCTAAGGAGAGAAGGAACATCATAGGAAAGAGTGTTACGTCCAATCCCTTAAGAGCCATGGTTGCACAGAACGCCTTCAAATGGAATATTGGATTGTCAGTAGGCTTGAACTTTGGAATATCAACAGTGGAGAACTTTTCAGGGAGTTTGTCCTTCACATCTAAAGGAGTGGGAGGCCGTTCCACGTAGGTGAAATCCTCAGAAATCTTGCTCATTTGCTCTTTGATCTTGTCCATTGCAGCCGCAGTAACATTGTTTTGCTCTACTGTGTTGACTCTGGTAGTGAGTTCTTGTAACATGTTAGACATTGTCTCAATGGACTTGTTAATGCTCTCAATATCTTCCTTAGTGGCCATTGGGACAAACTGAAAGTAGTTTGAAGGTGATGAGTGACGTGGAGATGACAAAGTTCTCTTTAAACGCCTCTTAGGTATAAGAGGTTGATGTAATAATGACTCGAACCGTACTAATCTACCCCTGCTCCTTGGCCAACTGTTGTGAAATAAAACAACTGCACTTAATTGTTAGACAAATTGCTCAAGATAGAAAAAAAAAGTAATTTGAAAACAGGTGAGAATAACTCCGATCCACTCATCTTTTATTATGAAGGAATTGGGGGTGCATGAACCTAGTATACAATCATAAACGACATGGTGAATGACTCGAGTAAAAAAAATAAATAAAGAAAGTGTGTGGACTATACTTGACTCGTGAGTGATTAATTGATGTTATAAGACTCGTGGTATGATCGTATGGCCAGACATGTGAACAGTAACAAAAATGACTGACGCGAGGACCAAATTGACACGGAAGACTAAAAAAAAGCTGACCGAACTTATTTGTTAGACATCGTGACACGGAAAATTGTGCCGTGTCACGGTACAAGTTACCGTGACACGGTGATTTTTTTTTTTTGAAAATCCACCGTATTACGGTGAAAATTACCGTGACACGGTAAACATTCCCGCGGTGCGGTGGATGCTGATGTGGCACGACATTTTTTTTTGCTGGAATTCCACCGTGCCACGGTGGAAACTGCCATGACACGGTGAACTTTCCCGTGGCAAGGTGGATGCTGATGTGGCACGACATTTTTTTTTGCAGAATTCCACCGTGCCATGGTGGAAACTACCGTGACACGGTGAACTTTCCCGTGGCACGGTGGATGCTGACGTGGCACGACTTTTTTTTTTAGTTTGCACTAATTACTAAGTGAGTATGGTCGATTGGCAATCATTAGTCATAAAATAATCCACCATAGACAAAGAAAGATCGTTAAGGTTAGGATCAAAACGACCACATAAAACACGTAGGCACAATGATGCAAAGAATAGCTCGCAACCTAAGGTCAAGTTCTATGTTCAACTATGGTCAGGTTTATTTGGTGTCAAAAAGGGTACCATGGTTAAGAGTTTGGACACGTTAGCAAGGTAGCCTCCCTTAAGGGTGTATGCCAACTGGCGGCTCTGCGAGTTCGTGATGAAATCGAACTCGACTACATGGTTTGGGTGGATTTAATAACTCAGATGAACCCTTATTGCCATGAGCGTTTTTGGGTTGATAGAGCTTAAATCTCCTGGGGCTAAGACGTATGTAGAACACACACGTTTTTTCAGAAAAACCGAAAGAAGTTGACTGTGAGAAGAGAAAATAAGCCACCAGACAGATTTAAGAACTGCCGTGACACGGCAGAGAGCACCGTGTCACGATGTTGCCCACCACATGACGGTGTACTGCACCGTAACATGGCAGAATCTGTCGTGGCATGGCAGTCAGAAAATTTGCCTGGTGCCCTATTTTCCTTCTTATGCAATCAAGTTATTCAATTTTTCCTACAAGATAGACCTAAATGCGACGTTAAAACGTCTATGCTTATGCAAAAATGCCAAATTAATCACAGGAATATTTTTCAAGAATCTTTCAAGTCTCATCCACTCATCTTAATTAAATACCGATCACTCAAATCGATAAATAACCAAGATTCCTCCCCAATGGAGTCGCCAAATTATAGGCGTCGTTCGAATTGCGCCTATGTTAAAGCATGTGTGAATATGCTTGGTAGTCATAGGAAGTGGGAATTGACATTATGATTAGGGACAACGATTAGGGACAACGATTAGGGACAAAGCAAAGTAGGGAGCCGCCAACAAGTTTTTAAGGAACTTGTAAACCGTTCACGGATCTTAAAAAGGCAACCACGATAAGAGACAACGGTAGGCAACAACGATTGACGCGGGAAGTTACACCCCGTTCATAATCCATGAGATTACTAACTCCATATGGTTCGGAACCACAAAAGGAGGGTCGAGGATGATGGTACGAAGTGAGTCATAGAGTCACATTCGCCCGTATTGGCCTTTACTCGATTCTTATAGTGAAAAATGATTCCTGCGATCTCAAAGGCATACAAACAAAATATTCAATTCACTACAAACTATCATTAAGTTAAATTGGTTGAATATTAATGCAACATATAATTCTAAAATATTTTTGATCACTTGACTAAACGATAAGATTAAAAAGGATCCTAAATCGGTTGTCCAAATTATCTTATTAGGCGTGGTTTTTAATTACACATTCCCTTTAACATGCAATATGGTGATCAATAAATATAATAAAATAAACATTAATATTAGAAGCAATATAACAATAATAGCGTTAGTCAAATCGAATAATAAATAAACCTAATCATGATACTAGCAATATAAAAATAAAATAATTCCACGCGTTCCTTTAAATTGCTACATCATGAATAAATTGTTAGTAATTTTAATAAAAAATATAAATCAAATAGAAATTAAATTAAATTAAATAAAAAGTAGAGTTAATTTGGTCCAAACCCTCAGTTATGTGTACCTTTCACTCTTTGGTTTAAGGACAGAACCTCGGGTTAAGTATAGACTCCTTGGAGTCCTTAGGGGAAAATGATGCAATTAGTAATATAAGTGTGAAGCTTAGAATATGAGAGAAAGATAAGAGAATGATTTTTGGTGTAAAAGAGAGAAGGATTTGATGCCCCGAACAGCAGAAATGAGGGGGTATTTATAGGGAAAATGAGTGGAGGGAACACGCGAAACCCTTAAAAGATAAAAACCTTAAAAAATAACACTGTGACACGGAAAAGAGCACCGTGACACGGTGCCTGGATCTATCAGACGGGGAAAATTCCCGTGACACGGTGGACAACTGGAGTGACGCGGGACAAATTTGACCCACGGGAAGTGAAAACACGTGAAGGGTTTATGCGAAAAAGACACGAGAAAATTCCGTGACACGGCACACGTACCATGACACGGCAATGTCCATTGTGGCACGGTACAATTCACCGTGTCAGGGTATGGCAAAACGCGGAAATTACACGGAAAAAGCACCGTGACACAGTGTTCAGTACTGTTTCACGACAACAGGTACCGTGCCACGGTGGAATTTGACGTAAAAAAGGTATGAAAATAGCACCGTGATACGATGTTCAGTATTTTGACACGGTGTTATGCACCGTCAGACGGGGCACACTCCCGTGACACGGTGCTTTTGCAATGTGCGCGGTGATTCCAGTTTTTTACCCGTTCTTAAAATCATCATAACTTTTGATCCGTAACTCGAAATAAGTCATATAATATATCATTGGAAATTTTATCAAGTATAATTTCCAACCCAATTAGAATCAGGTCAAAATTATCTGTAGATTTTAAGATATGGTCGTTTTAGTGGAAGGGTTTCGGTTTTGGGCCGAGTTTAGTGTTTTGTTCATATCTTTTTCGTTATAGCTCGGAATTGGGCTTATGATATATGGCTGGAAAGATTATTTCAAGTTTTATCCAAGAAAATAATAATTGTATCAAAATTATATAGCCATAAAATCAGTTCAGGTCGGTTTTGTGATGTGGACACGAAGAGTGGATAACAAGTTATGGTTTAGGTAAATGAGCTAGGAAATGGGATGGTTAAGGAAATGTATTAAATAGAACATGGATTTAAGCACTCAAAAGATTAAATACTTAACCCGGCCAATAATGGCGGTGAAAGGTGTTCATCATCGGGTTTGGTTTTGGGGAGACATTTTTAGGTGTCGACAAGGAGTATGACAATCCACCCTTGGAAACTTTGCCAGAGGTGACAATCCAACTTGGAAAAATAGTCTTCGAAGAAGATGCGCGACAATCCACGTTTGTAAATATTGTCTGTTGGGGATGACAATCTAATCTTGGAAAAATGGTCGTATAAGTGATGCGCTTGCTTTTGAACCGAGGCCTTGGTTCTGGTAATGAGCCAGTGTTTAGGCGATTAAGCTAAGTGAGACGATCGTCATCAGGTCAATCACTTACTGTGATTGTAATCGAGCCGACTATTAATCATGTCAATTTTCTTATAGGGGATAACTAGCATACCAAGGAACCCGAAATTGCTGCATAAGGTCCTCATAATTTAATATGGGGGCCACGCATCTCGTCGCTGCACCGGCGCTCGCCAGAACATAATGTCGCTGCGTTCTCGCTCTGTTGCTAGGCAACAGCCTTGTCCTCTGGCGTTGGAGTCAGGTTTATATTCGCAGTTTTTCGAAAAAAATTCGGGAATGTTCTTGTTCGCTGAATGTACCTGCATTTATATTTTAGACTATAGGACTTTGCTCATCTTTTAATTATCTTAGTGGTTGACCTAAGGCTTAGTGTTGCTTAACTCATTAAGACTTAATGTGTTTCAAACATATATGACATGCCATGACTTGAGTCAAAGTGTTTGACACATGTCACTGGACATGACTCAAGGTACAAACATGTGTGTGCATTATAGTGTGATCGTGCGACTCAAAAAAGCAAAAATTTTCCATCATATTTGTTGAGGGTACCGACTTTTTCCCGAAAAAGAAAGACATAAACAAGAATCGAAGTAAAGTGTTACAATGCATGTTGAATTAGCTTAAACAAATATATGCGTTCGATGCTATCTCTCAAGGTGTAAGGATTATTTTATCCTGAACTATCTATCATGAAAATATTTAGGTAACTTAGGCACGGAGGCTAAGCACTTTATACTTCGTTATGCAATGATAAATGATTTTGAGTAATGTTGATATGACAAGGCATGCTTCAACGTTGTGTTAAGATTTCATGACAAAGGATTCCTAAGGAAAGTATATTTGGTCATGTATCTATGATGTGTGTGAAAGTAACACAAAGGTTAAACTGCAAAGGCTAACGGTGGAAAAGTATTTTGAGAAGAGTCAAAAGATGGTGACTCTTAGGCTAGGTAAGCTAACAATGTAGGGATCAAACCCCTAATTCTAGCTCTAAGTAGATAGGGATGAGCATAGGGGATCCCTTGATATGATCATGGCGTGAGTGTGTGAATGTGAATATGAATGCATTTTATTACGGCCGCACCTCATTGTGAGGTTGCCTACGTATCCGTTAGGAATCAGGCCAAACGTAGTTCTAGCCGAACCTCGCACAAGTGTGTGTATACCTCAAAAATGTCTTTTTAAGGTTTGTAACTTGGTTAGGCTAAAAATTGAAAAAGAAGGGGATAAAAGGCTCAAGACCCTAGATAAGCCCCCAAGGTGTGCAACTTTGCTTTTGAATATTTGTATTTTAATGCTTGAGGTTTCTCACTTTTGAACTCTCTTTTGTTTATATTTTTTACTCTCTTTCTTTTATCGCTATTGTATTTTTTTTTTATTTTAAACCTATATTTAATAAGTGTGGGCAATCCCGATCATGCGGTCTATCACTCACTTGGCATTCATGTTTCTCAGGCACGGTACCGAGTACACGATAAGAAACGAAAGCAATCCGAGATATGTTCTTATTAAAGATATTTTCATATCAGAGAAATTGGAACACTTTCCCTTTTGTACACGTTTATTTATTTTTTATTGCTTTTTTAATTAATTTTGATCTTTTGAAATCACTCAAGCTTTTTAAAATTGTATAAGTTGCACATTATCCCATCCCAAGGTTAGGTAGATGTGGGTTGAAGAAAGAAAGGTCTATCGTTAGACGAGGCTCAAAGTGGTTTATCAAAAAAGGATTGTATATTTGAAAGGGCGAAGATGATATGATAGGCTACAAGGGGTGCCTCTAATCATGGGTATACCTTGTGCTTAGTTCGACATGGATTATTTTTTTATTTTTTTTTATTTTTTTTTTGTGGCAATGCAATGGTCATATGCAAGGGATAAAATGCTCATTTTATTGAAAGTGGAAAGGGTAAAGCAAAACCTATGAAATAAATCTAAGGAAGACAAAGGGTGCCTATGTTAGACTTATTGGGGAAAGGTTTGAAAAAAGAAGAACAAAGCATGAAATCTTAGTAAGAAGCTAGCCTTGTGTTTTGTTTCATCATTACTTAGTTTTATTGTCAATCACACGACTCAAACTTGATTCAACATGCATAGATGAGAAGAGAACATGGAAGAGAATAGAAATGGATTGGACCTTCAACTCTAATGACGGAAAAATGACTCATGCTTGAACCTAAGACATGGTCATGGTGACATATAAAAAGTGTGTGCTAAGACTAGTGAGTGTAGGTGACATTTTAAAACTTGTGTCATGACCATGTGACTAGACTATGTGACTAGACTCAAGCAAAGACTAAGTTAAGACCTCACGTATGTGCATTAAACTGGACAGGCTATGGGTATTTTAGTAATAACTCTTGATCCGTGACTCTGATTGGGACGAAACCAACCCCTAACAAAAGATAAAACTTGGGGCTACAGATCCATAGGTATTACGACTCTTAGTTCTTCCTAGATCTCCGACTATGACCAAAATAAGTTGACGCTTGTGTATACGAGAATAAAAATCTGGGTTGACTTAAAGGAGCTATAACTCGATTTTAAGTTTATTCATTAGTTCAAATTAATTAATAAATTAATTAAGCAAAGCACTTTAGTCACTAGTTAGTTTATTAAGACTTATTTACTAACACAAGTCAAACTAAACGGTTAGTTTAGTCACATAATAAGTATGCACAAGTAAGAGATGCACAAGTAGTCAAGTAGTCACAATATGATTCAATGAGTTTGCAACCTAACCATGGCTCTAGTTCTAAAGTTCAGGGATAGGGGTTAGTCAAAGAGGGTCCATGGTTATAAGTCCAGATGCATCGCGCGGAAGCCTTACCTTTGGAAGGGTTGGCGCGTATGGATGGGACCCCGCAAGTTAAACTTGCTTCCAAGGTTTGGTGGATTCACATTCTCGAATGCACCCTTCGTTCCAGGAGCGTTCGATTGGGTAGATAGAGCATGAATTTCCAGAGGGTTATGTCCATATGTAGAACACATATGGGTTTTAAAAAATAGGAAAAAACTCAATAAGTAAAAACCGAGCAAACAGTACAAGAAAACTAGTCGAAACAAGAAGGTAGATTTCTAGCTCGATAGTAGAAGAATTTGGCACGAGAAAATAACGTTGTCGCTAGAAGCTGACATTGTCACCAGGCGACAGCGCCATCATTTTGCGCTAACGCTGTTTTTTCAGCGCTAATTCTTACATGCCTCAGCAGCTTTCTATTCTTGAATTTTCTAGTTTTTTCGTAGCATTATTTCGATTTTAGTTATGAAATATATTTCCCTAGATTCCTACGTGTAAAAATCCTATGTTTTTTTACTCATCACGGATGGTCTTTCCAATGCAAACCTTTTTATGCTTATGCCAATAATGTCCATAAAAATTACGCACATGAAATACTTAGAACTTTTTGAGTATCATCCACTCATTCTAAATCATTGCCAAAATTAATTTCAGGAATTGAAATATAAATCTCCCCAGTGGAGTCGCCAAAAAGTTGTAGGGAATATTTAAGGCCATCCCACACTTGAGCCCCACAGTGATCATACACTTAAGCATGGTGATGTCCAAAGGGAAGGAAGCTAGAGTAAAAGAGTCGCTAACAAGTTTTAAGAACTTGTAAACCGTTCACAGGTTGAAGGTTACACACCTTAACGATCCAGGAGATCGTTAACTCCAATAGGTCAGGAACCATGAGTCAAAGTTCGGGGATAAAGGTACAAATCCAAAGTAAAAGAGACTGAACCTGCCCTAATAATAGGCCTCTACTTTATTCTTCTCGTATTCATGTACGCTTTTTGACTAACATACAATAAATAGGTTTACCCTAAACCTGTATAATCTATGTTGGCTGAATATTAATGCACAAAAAAATCTAGTATTGGCGACCACTTGAATTATAATCATTTTAACCTAAACAAAATTATTAATTATCTTATTAAGCGTAATTACAAGTACAAATTCTCTTTAAACATGCATAAAAAGTGTAATTAAGCAATAACAAATTAATATATCAAGCAACATAATAATCACAAATTAAATGTAAATTATCTGTCAATTAACAAATCACATGAAATATTTCATTAATTAACAAATTATATAAACAATTCGTAAATTAAAAAATTACGTAAAACAATTCGTAAATTAACAAATTACGTGAAACAATTCGCTAATTAACAAATTATGTTAAATTATATAATTCGACATAACAATTATCATAATTATCATAATCATGTTAAAGCATAATGTTATTAGCAAGATCTTAGTCATGATATTAACAAGATTAATAGCAGACCCTATCATGTCACTAAACAATAAAAATCAATGTTGTAACCCTAACATGATACTAGGAAAGAAATAGGAAGAATCCTAATAATCATACTGGATATTAGAAATTTTAGTCACGGATTTTTCACCATATACTACTGACTTTTAATCTAATTCACCATATACCACAAAAAACTTTCTAATTCACCATGTACCACTCAATTTCTTTATATTACCACAAAATACCTTTTTTGGTAACTGCCGTTAGTTTGCTGTTAATCTTCCGTTTGGGGTTATTTACTAATTCACCATATACAATTATGTAAAAATCTATTTCATTGTATACAATTAATTTAAAAGTAATTTCACCATATACCCAAAATTTCCATTGGATATTTTTTTTATAAAAAAAAAGTATATAAACGTAGTACTTGAGGGATTAAAGTCCAATTCACACTTCTAAAAGCATTTGCAAAGATATCCACACACTTGAAATAATAATCATCTTCTTACAATTTTCCGTACATAAGAGTGCCAAACAAAGGTTGGTGTTGTGGTACGAAGTTTGCGATAAGGAGCTTTGATTTGGCAAAAAATCCACAAAGGTTGTACTATGAGTTCGATGTATATGAGACATTCAAATGGTGCAAGAGTAATGACGAGAAATATTTCCTTTAGTTTTATCCACAAAAGGTTGTACTATGAGAAGTCTGCAAAATAAAAAAAAAATCTCTAGGTTCAAGTCTTTGAGTGTGAATGACTTTTAGACTATGCTTGCAAGGTATCCCTAATCCTTGCCATTTCCCACACCCACAGCTTATATTCAATTCCCTAGTGTGACAAGGAACTTGACATGGCCACCCCTGATTTCAAACTCTCGACCTCCACCTGACAGAGCTTAGACTCATCACTCCTTAGCTCTAAAACCCTTTTAACAAAATCTGTCAGTTCAGTATGTTCCTCGTCAATTGCATTATCAAACCTAGCACCTATCCTTTCATGCACCAATTTCTTACATTTGAGTAATTCCAAAAAACACACACACACACACACACAACAAACATGGTCTTAGGGTATATGGTGAAATAACTTTCAAATTAATAGTATATGGTGAATTAGTAAATTATCCCAAACTATACATTAACGACAAACTAACAACACTTATCAAAAAAGGCATTTTGTGATAATGTATAGGAACTGAGTGGTACATGGTGAATTAGAAAGTTTTTGGTGGTATATGGTGAATTAAGTTAAAACTTGGTGGTATATGGTGAAAAATCCGTTTTAGTTATTACCCTAAACATGATACTAGGAAGATCAAAACACCCTAACATGATACTAGGAATAATTAAAATAATCTAAGCATGATAACTATATCAAAAGATCAATAAAGTAATCAAATTACTTATTTGGATGACTCATATCTCTTTCTAATAACAAAATACACACGTTAATAACTTCAAGGAAAACAATAATCAAATAATTAAATTAAATAATTGAAGTAGAAATTAAGGACCAAACCTTCAAAAATATCAAACCTTTCACGTCTAGGGCGAAGGCAACTTCGAACTTGACTAAGTGTGTCTAGAGCTAATGTATAAGAAATTTTGAGAGAGGGAAGGTTTAGAAAAAGAAGAGAGAAGGAAAGATTCTAGCTTTTAGAGAGAGAATAGAGAGAGACGATGGTTGTTAATGATTACAAATGGGGAGATACGACCCCTATTTATAAGAAAATATTCTGAAAACCAATAGAAAAGAGATCGAATACCACACAGGATAAAATTCATCCTTACGCCAGACGACAAGCTCATCACCTGGCGCTGTTAGCCAGACGCTGCCTGCAGCGCCAGGGGACAGAGTTCATCGTTGGCGCTAAAACAGTTTTTTTTGCGGATTTTGTTTTTATCATATCTTTTGATCCAAAAGTACAAATAAGGCATATAATATGTCGTTTGAAAGACCATAAAATATACTTTCCAAACAAATTAGAAGCAGATCAAAATTTTTTGTAGATAAAAAGATATGGCCGAAATAGTGGAAGGGTGTCAGTTTTAGATAGTGTTTCATATTCCATTCTTATCTTTTTGTTATAGCTCGGAATTAATATTATAATATATCATTGGAAAGACAATTTCAAGATCTATCCAAAAATATAAGATTTGTATAAAGATTATGAGGCACAAAAATAATATATGACTATCTTTGAACATCTTCAAATTCGAATAGAATTACGACTTAAAAAAGGAAAGTTTTATTCTATTTCAAACTCTTTAATTTAATCTTTTCAAAAAGAATAATTAAGATATTTCAGAAACTTATGGAAGTTTATAATTTTCCTAATTAGTTTAGGAATAGGATTAAACCTTTGGACCCTCCACATGATCATTGGGCTATAGGTAAAATCTGGTTTGAGTCTAGTTTAGTCTTTTAGCCATAACTTCCTCATTATTTACCAGAATTGGGCTTATAATATATCGTTGGAAAGGTTTTTTTCAAGCCCCATCCAACTACACTATTATTGGACCCATGTCTTGGACCAAACTAAACTGGAATGCACGTTTTTCATAAAATAGATAAGGTTTTCGAAAACAGAAAGAAAGGTTTTTTTTTTTTTTTAAATTTTTTTTTTTTTTTTAATATTTAATCACTAGACTTTTCACACTTTCACTTCATTCAACAATCATTTGACGTGAAATATATTCATCACTAGGTTTGGTTTTGGGGAGACACAATTGGGTGTCTACAATAGCTCTTTGGGCTTCCTTTTTGCCTACACATAGAAGAGCTTGACCTTTAGGTACCCTTTTGTGTAAATTGTCATTAATGAGCACATATTGGGAAGCCAAAAGTCTTAAGGCTCGATTTTTTTTCAACATGGGGTGGTTATTCTCCAATTGTGACATAATTGAGGATGTCTGTATACCAAGGTTCTTCCTCCTCTTCTTCTTCCTGGGTTACTTTGTCATCCTCTATTTCTTGGATATAAGCCGATTTATGCCTCTTTTCTATTGTTAAGGGAATTTGCTCAATTTTTGTAGGAATCCTAACCATTGAGGCTGGTCTTGCCAAGGCATCAACAAATTGATTTTCCTCCTTAGGTAGATATGTGTATTCTACCTTTTTCATTTGGGTTGTGAGAGTTTCCAGGTAGGTTTGGTAAAGGGCCAAGCTTTCACTACTTACTTTCCATCTCTTGGAAATTTTATTGATGATCAATGAAGAATCTCCGAAAATTCAAATTTTCTTTACTCCCAACGCCAATGCTGTTTCGAGGCCTACCACACATGCTTCGTATTCTACAGCGTTGTTGGTAACTTCGAAATCTAGCTTTATGGAGATTGGAATATGTTCTTCTTTAGGTGGTACCAATAGTACTCCTACACCACATCCCTTTTGGTTTGAGGCTCCGTCGAAGTAGAGAGTCTAATTATCATCTTCTGTGACTATCAAGTCTTCGTCTGGAAAATCATTCTCATGTATAGGCGTGCAATCTTCTATTGGAAAATCTGCTAAGAAATCTGAAACCACGGATCCTTTAATAGCCTTTTGGGTCATAAATCTTACATCAAATTGGGTAAGTTGATTATCCATCTTGATATTCACCTATTTAGTGTAGATCTCTCTAAACGATACTTGAGTGGATCCATTCGAGATACTACAAAGACCGTGAACGAGCATGTAATGTCTTAACTTGGTTGTGGCCCATACCAATGCGAGGCACAATTTCTCAAGAGGTGTATAGCGTATTTCACACTCAAGCATCTTTTACTTAGATAGTACATGGCGTTCTCCTTTCTTTCTACTTCTTGTGCGAGCATAGCCCCCATTGTCTCTTTGGTGACTGTTAAGTACAACCTAAGAGGGAATCCTGGGAGTGCTAGTGCTAATACAGGAGGATTATCGAGGTAGGCTTTGATCTTCTGAAAGGCTTTTTGACACTCATTGTCCCATATTACCGGCACGTTCTTTTTAAGCTTTTTGAATATTGGTTCACATATTGTTGTCAATTTAGATATGAACCTACTTATGTATTGCAACTGGACAATGAATCCCCGAATTTGCTTTTCGGTTTTAGGCGGTGGCATTGACATGATTGCTTTGATCTTGGTTGGGTCTATCTCTATTCCTCTATAGCTAATGATGTATCCCAAGAGTTTTCATGAGGTGACTACAAAAGCACACTTGGATGGTTTCAACTTCATATTGTATTTTCTTAACCTTTAAAAGAATACTCTTAGAGCTACCCAATGCCCTGGTCGATCCTTTGATTTCACAATCATGTCATCTACATAGACTTCGACTTCCTTGTGCATCATGTCATGGAGTAAATCATTTGCTGCTCGTTGGTAAGTGGCACCCGCGTTTTTCAACCCGAATGGCATTACCGTGTAACAGTAAGTGCCCCAAGGTGTTATGAACGTTGTTTTCTCCATGTCTTCTTCTGCCATGAGAATCTGATTATACCCTGCGTATCCATCCATAAATGAGAGAAGTGCGTGGTTTGCTGCATTATCTACTAGAATATCGATGTGTGGTAAAGGGAAGTCGTCCATTGGACTTTCCTTATTTAGATCTCGATAGTCGACACACATTCGTACTCTTCCATCATTCTTCGGAACTAGGACTACATTTGCAACCCATTCAGGGTATTTGGATACCCTGATAAAACCTGCTGTTATCTGTTTTTGTACTTCTTTTTTTTTTAAGAGCTACGCCGGGTTTCATTCGACGTAACTTTTGTTTTACAGGTTTCATTCCTGGAATTAGTGGAATTGTGTGTTGAGCTATTTCTCAATTATAGCCTGGCATATCTTCATATGACCAAGCGAATACAACGATAAATTCTTTAAATAGATTAATAAAATTGCTTCTTTCATCTTTTTTTTAAGTGTTAGTCCGATTTTAAATCTCTTTTAATGGTTGGATCTTTTGAAATATCAACCGTTTCAGTATCCTAAGTTACCGATGTTTTATTTTCAAGTGTTTCCATTGCTTTAATTATTTTTTTGTCACTTTCATTGTTAGTTAAGCAATGCTCATCAATTTGAGTTAAAGAATGACACAAGGAGTAAGCAAATAAAATAAGACAAGTTATTGAATTCGGGAACCATTACATCAAATAAAGTTATGTCCGTTGGGACTTGATTATTAACTATTCTAGGAGAAGGTTCTAAAGAAGAAGAAATAGGAAAAGGTGCTACGACTAAGGACTTAGAAGACCCGATAGGGAAGACCTAGACTCAGACTCAGACTTATATGATTCTTCGAACATTGGTCCTTTTCCAGTTGTTATGGAGATCTTTCTTCCACTTGGAGCAGTCACCTTCACAGTCTTTCGCCATCCTTGAACTAAACCCTCTGCTGGAGTGATAAGTTTGGAAGCATCAAAGTTATCACTCTGTTCGTCACTGTCCCAAACTCCATTAATAGTGGAATCTTTCTCTTGTGGAATTTGGACTATCTTTTTAACATCAATCAATTTCTGAATTAAATCTTTAAATTTAAAACATTGCTCTATTGTATGCACCCTTGACTGATGATATGGACAGTATAACCTATCTGTCCTCTTTAGTGATTCAAATGGTCTCGGTTCAAGAGGTTTAATCTTGCCACTCTCGGAGAGCATTTTGAACATATTCGCATAAGTGGTCCCAATTAGAGTGTAGGGCCTATGGCTCCTTTTGGGTGTTTCAACTACTTGAAGAGAGAATGGTTTCTTCGTAGTTGGTGTTACCTCTTTGTTGACATGTTTATTTCGTTCTTGTTCTGTGCGTTCAAGAACTCTTCTACATATGCCTACAAATTTCTCTACCAAATATACGAGGAGCAATATATCTTCCTTAGTAGGCGGTTGTTGCATTGGGGATGGTTCACTCATGGTGTCGAAGAATACTTCTTCTTCTTCATCAAGGGCATGAGTTTCTTTGGCTGGTTTGATCAAAGATGAGGGATCACCACTATTTTTCTCATAAGAGATGGCCAAGGAATCAGAAAGTGGTTGATGCTTGGCTTCTTGCTTATAGGAGGCACTGGGAGTTTATTATTGTCGATCAAGTCTTGGATAACTTCCTTTAGCTTCAAGCAATTTTCAGTAAGATGGCCCCTGCTTTGATGGTATTTGCATTGTGCATTGGGGTTCCAATTAGCCGTGTTCTTTTTGACTAGTGGATCCCCAAATGGTCCAATAGACCTTTTGCATGAAGATGGTCAAATGCGGTGTCATAACTCTTACCAATAGGAGTAAAGTTTCTCCTAAGTGGTTTCATTTGTCCTTGATTGTTCATGGCAAGGACTTCATTCAGATTAAAGGTGCTAACATTATTTGAGTGGGCGGTTTTGAAAGAAGAAGGGTTGTCGTTCTTCTTTCCTTTCCAGCCACTGTTGGAGTTAGTGTTAGCAGCTTTTTGCTTTGCAAGGTCGTCTTCAATGTTAATTCCAATGTCATAAACGGCCTTAAAGGTATTTAAGTTTCTTTGATACTTGGAATGTTTAGAATTTTTTCCTGGAGATTCTTTATGAACAATCTCATAGATTCCTTTTCATCAGGCACCTCAATCATCTTAGCAGAGGTTTCCCTCCACTTATTAAAGAAAGAAGTGAACCCTTCATTCTCTTTTTGTTTAAGTATCTCAAGTTCTCTATGTTCAGTTTTAGCTTGAATATTACACTTGTACCTATCAATAAAAGCATTTACAATGGCATCCCAAGTAGAGGTTTTCTCCTTGTCAAGAAAAAAAGAACCGTTATTGACAAATAGTTTCGAGTGATAAAGAAAATAGTGTATGAAAAATTTTCTTATCTTTCCCCTTAATATTCATTATTGTCTTTGAATGCTCTTAAGTGGAAGTAAGGAGTATCTGTTGCCTTGAACTTAAGGATGTCACTGGCATTGAACTTCTGCGGAAGAAGTTCCTTGTCCACCAAGACCCCTTGTGAGCTAATGCCCAGAATCTATAGTCATTGGATATTTTGCTCAAGCTTTCTTGCATGATCCATTTGTTGTTGCCTTACAGGGGTCATTAACTTGAAGAGCTATACTCTTCATCAATTCAATTAGGTTGGCCACATCCTTTTTGAGCTCATTAACTTCTTCTTGAGACGCCATGATCTTCTTAGATTTTCTTTTCCAAGTGATGGGTTTGAAAAAAAGGAGTATTTGAACGAATGTATTGTCTTTGATTAACTTCCCTTCCTTTTTTAACCAAGCGCTGTAAATTAAATCATTTATTTCTTTTAATGACTTGACTCAAATTTGTCTTTGGATTTATTGATTTTAAAAAACAAAAAAAGCAAAAATAGAGTGTAGTTTTTTAAGGATCAAGAAAGGGTTTAAACAAGTATAGTTTAATTAGAGGATAATAACCGACTTAACCCCCCTAAAAAAAATGACGGAAAATACGCGTATACAAGACTCTCTTGACATGGTCAAAAGGTTACATATTATGTGTGTGCTTTAAGGGTGACTGTGAGTGACATACTTTGATTCTTGTGTGAGACCATGGGACTATGTGCCTAGACTCAATTAAGGACAGAACATGATTACTGCCATAAATAAACCGACTAAACCGTTTTAGCAAATTGATTAGTCAGACTCGTCATGAAGACTCAAGCAAAAATATGGGTTGTCGTCAGACAACGGGACTGTCGCCAGACGCTAAGGGTCAGTGCCAGACAACAAGATCGTCGCCTGGTGCTAATCACTAGCTTGTGGCGCTACAGTCTAAATCTCTACGCCATTACTGGAACATCAATCTAGGATTGTTTCCAGTATTTTACTCTAAAGGGACAATAAAAAAAGCCGTACTAAGTCAAGTTTAATCAATTTATTTAGAAGTTAATCATTTATTCATTAATTAATTAAATTAGCAAAGTCTTTAAGTCGTTAATTAATTTATTTAACTCATTCATAAGTCAAACAAACGGTTAGGAGAACACATAAAATATGCACAATAAATAATGCACAAGTTGTCATATAGTCACGATATGATGCAAGGAGTTTGCAACCTAACCATGGCTCTAGTTCTCTAAAGTCCATGGTTATGAGTCAAGATGCACCGCGCGGAAGCCTTACCTTTGGAAGGGTTGGCTCGTGTGGATGGGACCCCGCGAGTTAAACTCGCTTCAATGGTTTGGTGAATTCAACAAACTCGGATGTACCCTTTGTTGCCAGGAGCGTTCGATTGGGTAGATGAAGCAGGAATTCCCAGAGGGTTATGGCCATATGTATAACACATATGGGTTTCAGAAAAAGGGAAAAATTCAATCAGGAAATAAAATCGAGCAAACAATACTAGAAAACTTGTCGAAACAAGAAGGTATATTTCTGGATGGGTAGTTAAAGAATTTGGTGCGAGAAAGTAGCGTTGTCACCAGACACTGGCACTGCCGCCAGACGAAAGGACTGTCGCCAGGCGACAGGCGCCATCGTTTGGCGCTAACGCTAATTCCTAAATGCCTCAGCAGCTCTTTGTTCTTGAATTTTCCATTTTTTTCGTAGCATTATTTCGACTTTAGTTATAAAGATATTTCCCTAAATTATTACGTGTAAAAATCCTATGTTTTTGACGCATTACAGATGGCCTTTCCAATGCGAACCTTTTTATGCTTATGTCAATAATGTCAACAAAAATTACGCACATGAAATACCTAAAACATTTTGATTTTCATCCACTCATTCTAAATCATCGCCAAAATAAATTTTAGGAATTAAAATAGAAATCCTCCCCAGTGTAGTTGCCAAAAAACTGTAGGGAATATTTCAAGCCATCCCACACTTGAGCCCCACTGTGATCATACACTTAAACATGGTAGCGTCCAAAGGGAAAGAAGCTAAAGTAAAAGAGTTGCCAACAAGTTTTAGGAACTTGTAAACCCTTCACAGGGTGAGGGTTACACCCCTTAACGATCCAGGAGATCGTTAACTCCAATAGGTCTGGAACCATGACTGGAAGTTCGGGCATGAAGGTACAAATCCAACCTAAAAGAGATTGAACTTTCCGTAATAATAGGCCTCTACTTTGTTCTTCTCGTATTCATGTACACTTTCAGACTAACATGCAATCAATATGTTTACTTTAAACCTGTTTATTTATGTTGGTTGAATATTAATGCACAAAGATCACTTGAATTATAATCAAATCAACCTAAACAAGATTATTAATTATCTTATTAAGCATGATTACAAGTACAAATTCCCTTTAAACATGCATAAAAGGTGTGATCAAACAATAACAATAATAAACATGAAGTAACATAACAATCATCATAAAAATAATAATAATAATGTTAAAAATAAAGCATATTAATAATAGCAAGATCCTTGGCATTATACTAATAAGATTAATAACAGACCCTAGTGTAGGGAATATTTCAAGCATTATCCCAAACTTGAACCCCACTGTGATCATACAGTAAAGTACGGTGGTGTCCAAAGGGAAGAAAGATAGAGTAAAAGAGTCGCCAACAAGTTTTAGGAACTTGTAAACCGTTCACGAGGTGAAGGTTACACCCCTTAACGATCTAGGAGATCGTGAACTCCAATAGGTCTGGAACCATGACTGGTACTTTGGGGATGAAGATACAAATCCAACCTAAAAGAGATTGAACCTGCCCTAATAATAGACCTCTATTTTATTCTGATCGTATACATGTGCGCTTTCTGACTAACATGCAATCAATAGGTTTAACCCTAAACCTGTTTATCTATGTTGGTTGAATATTAATGCACAAATAAAGCTTTTATTGGTGATCACTTGAATTATAATCAAATTAACCCTAACAAGATTATTAATTATCTTATTAAGCGTGATTACAAGTACCAATTCCCCTCAAACATGCATAAAGGGTGTGATAAAGAAATAACAATAAATATCAAGCAACATAATAATAACAACAATTATATATAATAATTACAATCATTATGGTTCAAATTAATAATGATAATCATCATCATAACAATTAAATTCATAATAATCATAATTAACATAATCATGTTTAATAATAAAGCATAATAATAGTAAGATCCTTGACATGATACTAACAAGATTAATAACAAACCCTAGCATGTCACTAAACATAAAAATCAGAGCTTTAACCCTAACATGAATATTAGGAAAAAAAATAAGAAGCATCACTGGAATCATAATTGATATAAGCAAATCACCCTACATATCATACTAAAGAAAGCATCCTAAAATGATAGTAGGAACATCCTAAACATGATACTAGGAATCAAAATAACAATCTAAGCATGATTTCTATATCATAAAATCAATAAGCCATTTAAAGCACTTACTTGGATGCCTCGTACCTCTTTCTAATAACAAAATACACACGCTAGTAACTTCAAGTAAAATAATAAACAAACAATTAAATTAAATAATTGAAATAAAGATTTGGGACCAAACCCTCAGAAATCAAAACCTTTCACGTTTAGGGCAAAGGCAACTTCGAACTTTGCTAGGTGTGTCTAGTGCTAATGTATAAGGAATTTTGTTTATAAAAGGCTAGACTAGAAAGAGGGAGAGAAAATCAAGAAATTCTTTATGAGAGTTGATTATTGAAAAAGGGGAGATATGGCCTCTATTTATAGGAAAAAGAGAGTCGAAAAATAAAGAAAAGAATCTGAATTCGAATCGAAATAAAACCCAATGGACAACAGTTTTCCGGATTTTGTTTTTATCATATCTTTTGATTTTAGAAGTTTAAATAAGGCATATAATATGTCATTGCAAAGCCTTTGAATTATACTTTCCAACCCAATTAGAATCAGATTAAAATATTATGTAGATAAAAAGATATGGCCTAAATAGTATGACGGTGTCAGTTTTGGATAGAGTTTCATATCACTTTCATATCTTTTTCGTTATAGCTCGGATTTAATATTTTAATATATCATTGGAAAGATAATTTCAAGATCTATCCAAAACTATAAAATTTGGATAAATATTATGAGGCACAAAAATAAAATCTGACTGTCTTTGAACATCTTTAAATTCGAATATAATTAGGATTTAAGAAAAAGAAAGTTTTAAAAAAGGAAAGTTTTTATTTAACTCAAATTCTTTAATCTTATCTTTTTAAAAAGGATAATTAAGATCTTTTAGAAACTTACAGAAGATTCTAATCAATCTTAATTAGTTTTGGAATAGGATAAGATCTTTGGACCCTCCACATGATTATTGGGTCGTAGGTAAAATCCGGTTTGGGCCTAGTTTTGTATTTTGTCCATAATTTCCTCATTATTCATCGGAATTGGGGTTATAATATATCGTTGGAAAGGTCTTTTCAAGCCCCATCCAACTAAACCCTTATTGGACCCATATAATGGACGAAACAAAACTAGAATGCACATTTTTCTAAAATAGGGTAAGAAAAGAAATATTTTCAAAAATAGAAAGAAGAGATATTTTAATAAAAGCATCCTCATCACTAGACTTTTCACACTTTCGTTTTATTCGATAATCAAATGACGTTAAAGGTATTCATCACGGGGTTTGGTTTTAGGGAGACAGAATTGGGTGTCTACAAAAGCCCCCACTTTTGACTGAGTTTGGAGAAACGCAAGTTTCGAAAACGAAAGTCAAAGTATCGATAGGGACGGAGAATGATTCAGAACGTTCTGCGATCCTAAATCACTCTTGTAACGCCGATACCTGCAAACTTGTGTTAGTTAAACAGATAAGAGAGTTGAGAAACACATATCTTGCACCGTCGAGCACACGTCGCTTGAGGTAACCGATTTGTTGTGATAATCTTCCGCAAGCTAGAGAATACTGCCTGAAGACTGCTACGCCTGTAATTGCCTCCAATTTCCACTGTGATAGTCTTAAAAAAGATCACTGCTTGTTGATCCTTAATGCTGCTATGCCATTATGTCGGTGCTTTTACTATGATGACAATCCTTTTTTCTTTGGGAATAGTTGCCAACACAACTCTTGTATGATGTATGACAATCCGATTTAAGGAAAGTTGTCAATGCTTCGTAACAATCCATCCTTGGAAATGTTGCCACGATGAACCGACAATCCGTATCTCGGAAAATTTGCCAGAATCTAATTTTTGGGAAAAGTTGCCAATGTTTCCTAACAATCTGTCATAAGAATTTTGCTACGATTGATAATCCACATCTTGGAATATAACACTTGAACGCAATCCACCTTGGAAATTTGCCAACGCTATGTGGCAATCCTTTTAGGAAAATATTTCCAATATTGACAATTCGCGTCTTGGAACATTTGCAAAAAAGAGTCGACCGACAATCCACTTCGGGAAAATTTGCCACTTATTGAAATGAATGACAATCCACGTTGAGGAACCTTTGCCGAAATTTATGAAGAATAGAGTCCAAAAAAATTCTTTGGGAAATTCTGCCATAAGGAACTGGGTGTATGACAATCCAATCTCGGAAAACTTGCCAGCGATGAGAATCAAAACTTGGAAAAAATTGCCAGCGATCAATGAATATATGACAATCCGAACTTGGAAAAACTTGCCAATCAAAGAAGGAGCACGACAATCCACGCTTTGAAACTTTGCCAAGGATGACAATCCAATCTTGGAAAAATTGTCGTTTTAAGAAGATGCACGACAATCCATATTTTGGAAATATTGTTAGTTGGAGATGACAATCAAATCTTGGAAAAATTGTCGTATAAGTGATGCGCTTGCTTTTGAGCCGATGCGTTTGTGTTTGTAATGAGCCAATGCTTAGGCGCTTAAGCTTAGTGAGACGATTTTTTTTTTCAGGTTAATCAGTTACTACGATTGTAATCGAGCCGACTACTAATCATGTCAATTTGCTTATAGGGGCTAATTGGCGTACCAGGGAACCCGAAATTGTCGTATGAGGTCGAAATAACCATTCTGAGAGGCTTCGAGCTCTGTCGCTGTTGAAATATCTCTGGCGTCAAGAATTGGCTCTGTCGCCAGACGCTGGGATCTAGAGTCAGGTGCTGAACTCTGTTGTCGGACGCCAGATGTTGTTGCCAGACGACAGACTTGTCGTTTGGTGCTGGAGTCGGGTCTTCCCTATTCTGCTCTTGCTGCCGCTGTTGCTTGGTTTTGCTTGAACTTTGAGCTTGGTCGTGTCCTTTTAACCAAATCTGCTCAAATCTTTTGTAAATTAAAGCTCTTCATCTCTAATATACTGATCTATGTAACTCCTCTTATCTTGAAGGAATCTCCTGTGTCATATTCGCGGTTTTTTTTGAAAAAAAAGATCCGGGAATGCCCTTGCTTGCTGGGATGTACCTGCATTTATATCTTTGACTATAGGACTTTGCTTATCTTTCTTTAGGGTTGACCTAAGGTTTAGTGTTGCTTGACTCATTGACTTGACATGACTCAAGGTATAAACTTGACTCGTTGTGATTGACTCGAGGTTGACTCGACTCGAAGTGAAATGACACGTGTGACTCATGACCCATGTGTGCTTTGTATTATGATCGTGGGACTCGAAAATGAAAAAAGCAAAAATTTTCCGGCATTTTTGTGTGTAGGGTACCGACTTTTTCCTGAAAAAGAAAGACGCGAAAAAAGATAGAAACAAAGTTTTTGAAGGTGCATGCTGAATGAGCTTAGTCAAATGTTGTTTGATACTATCTCTCAAGGTGCAAAGATTAATTCTTCCTAGGCTATCTCAATTGGTGACTCATGATGAAAGTATTTGGGTAACTTAGGCACGGAGGCTAAGCTCTTCATACTTTGTGATGCAATGATATCATGAGTGATGAGTGATATGACAAGGCATGCTTCAACTTTGTGTTAAGATTCCATGACAAAGGGTTCCTAAGGGAAGGTATATTAGGTCATGTATTTGTGATGTGTATGAAAGTGATTCTAAAGTTAGGCCGCAGGGCTAAGTGTGTGGAAAAAGATATTATTTCAAGAAGAGTAAAATGATGGTGACTCTCAAGTTAGGTAAGCTAATGATGTGGGGATCAAGCCCCCAAGTCTAGCTCTAAGTAAAATAGGATGAGCATAGGAGATCCTTTGATATGATCTTGGTGTGAGTATGTGAATGTAAATATGAATGCATTTTTATTACGGCGGCACGTCGATGTGAGGTTGCCTACGTATCCGTTAAGAATCAGGCCAAACGTAGCTCTAGCCAAACCTCGCACAAGTGTGTATACCTCAAAAAGGTCTTTTGAAGGGTTGTAACGTGGTTAGGCTAAAGGTTGAAAAAGAAAGGGATAAAGGCTCAAGACCCTAGATAAGCCCCCAAGGTGTGCAACCTTGCTTTTGAATCTTTGTATTTTTATGCTTGAGTTTCTACTCCTTTTTAGCTCTTTTTTTTTTGCTCTTTTTTTTTTTTTTTTTGTTTTTGCATTTTTTTTTATTTTGAACATTTTTTATAAGTGTGGGCAATCCTGATCATGCGGTCTATCAGTCACTTGACATTCATGTTTCTCAGGCACGGTACCGAGCACTCGATAAGAGACACTATCTGAGACGTGTTCATATCAAAGACATGTTCATGTCAAAGACATTGGAACAATTGCCCTTTTGTACAGTTTTTTTTATTTTTTGCTTATTTTTTGCTATTTTAATCTTTTGAAATCACTCAAGCTTTTTAAATTGCATAAGTTGCACACCATCCCATCCCAAGGTTAGGTAGATATGGATTGAAAAATGAAAGGTCTATCGTTAAACGAGGCTCAAAGTGGTTTATTAGAAAAGGATTATATATTTGAAGGGTGAAAGGTGATATAATGTGGCTACAAGGGGTGCCTCAAATCATTGGTATACCTTGTGCTTAGTTTGACATGGATTTTATTTATTTATTTTTTTTAATGCAATGATCATATGTAAGGAAATAAATGCTCATTTTATTTAAAAAGTGAAGGGTAAAAATCAAACTCTTAGAAATAAATTCGAGGATGAAGGGTGCCTATGCTAGACTTATTGGGGAGAGAGTTTGAAAAAATTAAGAAGAAAGTATGAAATATTGGTGAGAAGCTTGCCTTGTGCATTTGTTTCATCATTACCCTTTTTTTTTTTTTTGTTCGTCAATCACATGACTCAAACTCGATTCAACATTAATGGATGGAATAAGGTAGGAAGAATGAAGGTTGTGATATGGAGAAAGCATGTAGAGAATGGAAAGATGATGTAGATGGAGAGATATGAAAAAATTAGAAATAGATAGTACCCCCAACTCAAATGACAGAAAAAAACCGACTCATGCATGAACCTAAGACATGGTCATGGTGACATATATAAAGTGTGTGCTAAGACTAGTGAGTGTAGGTGACATGTTAAGACTCTTATCATTACCATGTGGCTAGACTATGTGACTAAACTCAAGCAAAGACTAAGTTAAGACTTCACGTATATGCATTAAACTGGACTGGCTGTAGTATTTTAGTCATAATTTTTGATCTGTGACTCTGATTGGGATGAAACTAACGCACAATTAAAGATAAAACTCGGGGCTACAGATCCATAGGTTGTACTACTCGTAGTTCTTCCTAGCACTGCGGCTATGACCAAAACAAGTTGACGTTGAAGCAATATACGGGAATAAAAATCTGGGTCGACTTAAAGGAACTGTGACTCGATTTTAGACATATTTATTAGCTCAAATTAATTAATTAATTAAAAATAGTCCTTTAGTCATTAATTAGTTTATTAAGACTTATTTACAAACACAAGTCAAACCAAACGGTTTGTTTAGTCACATAATAAGTATGTACACGTAAGAGATGCACAAGTAGTCAAGTAGTCACAACATGATGCAATGAGTTTGCAACCTAACCATGGCTCTAGTTCTCTAAAGTTCGAGATATGGGTTTGTCAAAGAGGGTCCATGGTTAATTGTCCAGATGCACCGCGCGGAAGCCTAACCGTGAAGGGTTGGCGCGAGTGGATGGGATACTGCGAGTTAAGAAAAACTCGCTTCCATGGTTTGGTGAATTCAACATTCTCGGATGTACCCTTTGTTGCTCAGAGCGGTCAATCAGGTAGATGGAGCATGAATTCCCAGAGGGTTATGTCCATATGTAGAACACATATGGGTTTCAGAAAAGTGAGAAAAACGCTATCAGGAAGTAGAATCAAGCAAACAGTGCTAAAAAGTGGACAAAATTAGAACGCATATTTCTGGCTCTGTATTGGAAGAACTTGGCGCCAGCAAACAGAGGCCGGCGCCAAAATTTTGTGTTAGCGCCTGGCGACAGAAGTTGTCGCCTGGTGCTAAAGTCAAATAAGTGGCGCTAGACTTTGTTTCCTGACGCTAGTTCCTACATGTCTCAGCAGCTTTCTGTGCTCGATAAAATTTTCTAGTTTCGCGCAGCATTATTTCGGTCCTAGTTATGAAAGATATTCCTCAAATTTCCCACGTGTAAAAATCCTATATTTTTAACTCATTACGGATGGTCTTTCCAATGAGATCTTTTTTATGCATATGTCAATAATGTTAATCAAAATTACGCACATGAAATATTTAGAACTTTTCGAGTCTCATCCACTCATTCTAAATCTTTGCCGATATAAATTTCAAGAATTAAAATAGAAATCCTCCCCAGCGGAGTCGCCAAAAAACTGTAGGGAATATTTCAAGCATTATCCCAAACTTGAACCCCACTGTGATCACACACTAAAGTACGGTGGCGTCCAAAGGGAAGAAAGATAAAGTAAAAGAGTCGCCAACAAATTTTACGAACTTATACACCGTTCACGAGGTGAAGTTACACCCCTTAACGATCCAGGAAATCGTCAACTCCAATAGGTCTGGAACCATGACTAGTAGTTCGGGGATGAAGGTACAAATCCAACCTAAAAGAGATTGAACCTGCCCTAATAATAGGCCTCTACTTTATTCTGATATTATTCATGTGCGCTTTCTGACTAACAGGCAATCAATAGGTTTAACCCTAAACCTGTTTATCTATGTTGGTTGAATATTAATGCATAAATAAAGCTTTTATTGGCAATCACTTGAATTATAATAAAATTAACCCTAACAAGATTATTAATTATCTTATTAAGTGTGATTACAAGTACCAATTCCCCTTAAACATGCATAAACGGTGTGATCAAGCAATAACAATAAATATCAAGTAACATAATAATAACAACAATTATATAATAATTACAATCATAATAATAATACAAATTAATAATGATAATCATCATCATAACAATTAAAATCATAATAATCATAATTAACATTATCATGTTAATAATAAAGCATAATAATAGCAAGATCCTAGACATGATACTAACAAGATTAATAACAAACCCTAGCATGTCACTAAAAAAAAAATCAGAGCTTTAACCCTAACGTGATACTAACATGAATATTAGGAAAGAAAATAAGAAGCATCACAAGAATCATAAATGATATAAGCAAATAACCCTAAATATCATACTAAAGAAAGCATCCTCACATGATACTAGGAACATCCTAAACATGATACTAGGAATCAAAATAACAATCTAAGCATGATTTCTATATCATAAAATTAATATGCTAATTAACGCACTTACTTGGATGCCTCGTACCTCTTTCTAATAACAAAATACACACGTTAGTAACTTCAAGGAAAATAATAAACAAACAATTAAATTAAATAATTGAAATAAAGATTTGGGACCAAACCCTTAGAAATTAAAACCTTTCACGTCTAAGGCGAAGGGAACTTTGAACTTGGCTAGGTGTGTCTAGTGCTAATATATGAGGAATTTTGTTTATAAAAGGCTAGGCTAGAAAGAGGGAGAGAAAATCAAGAAATTCTTGATGAGAGTTGATGATTGAAAAAGGGGAGATATGACCTCTATTTATAGGAAAAAAGAGAGTTGAAAAATATAGAAAAGAATCTGAATTCGAATCAAAATAAAACTCGATGGACAATAGTTTTTTGCGGATTTTATTTTTATCATATCCTTTGATCCAGAAGTTCAAAAAAGTCATATAATATGTTGTTGGAAAGCTCTTGAATTATAATTTCCAACCCATTTATAATCAAATTAAAATATTATGTAGATAAAAAGATATGGCCTAAATAGTAGGACGGTGTCAGTTTTTAATAGAGTTTCATATCTCTTTCATATCTTTTTCGTTATAGCTCGGATTTAATATTTAATATATCATTGGAAATATAATTTCAAGATCTATCTAACCATATAAAATTTGGATAAATATTATGAGGTAAGAAATTAAAATCTGACTATCTTTGAACATCTTTAAATTCTAATAGAATTAGGATTTAAGAAAAAGAAAGTTTTAAAAAAGGAAAGTTTTTATTTAACTCAAATTCTGCAATCTTATCTTTTCAAAAAGGATAATTAAGATCTTTTATAAACTTATAGAAGCTTCTAATCAATACTAATTAGTTTAGGAATAGGATTAGATCTTTGGACCCTCCACATGATTATTAGGTCGTAGGTAAAATCTGGTTTGGGCCTAGTTTAGTATGTTGGCCATAACTTCCTCATTATTCATCGGAGTTGGGCTTATAATATATCGTTGAAAAGGTCTTTTCAAGCCCCATCCAAATATATATTTATTGGACCCATATCATGGACCAAACAAAACTAGAATGCACATTTTTCAAAATAGGTTAAGAAAAGAAATATTTTCAAAAACGGAAAGAAGAGATATTTTAATAAAAGCATCCTCATCACTAGACTTTTCACACTTTTTCTTTATTCGATAATCAAATGACGTGAAAGGTATTCATCACTGGGTTTGGTTTTGGGGAGACAGAAATGGGTGTTTACACCTAGCATGTTACTAAATAATAAAGATCAAAGCTTTAGCCCTAACATGATACTAACATGATATTAGAAAAAATAGAAAACATTATAATAATCATACATGATATTAGAAATTTTAATTAACCCTAAACATGATACTTGGAAGAAATAAAACATCCTAATAACATGGTACCAGGAATAAAAATAAAAATTCTATGCGTGATTTCTATATCAAAAGATCAATAAAACAATTAAAGTACTTACTTTGATGCCTCGTATCTCTTTCTAATAACAAAATACACACGTTAGTAACTTAAAGGGAAAGAATAAACAGAACAATTACATTAAATAATTGAAATAGGGATTAGGGACCAAACCCTCAGAAATATCAAACCTTTCACGTCTAGGGCGAAGGCAACTTTGAACTTAGCTAGGTGTTTCTAGAACTAATGAGTGAGAAATTTTGAGAGAGGGAAGGTTTAGAAAAAGAATAGAGAGAAGGAAAGCTTCTAGCTTTTAGAGAGAGAAAAAGAATAGAATTGGAGAATTCTGGGTCCTCCAAAATCAAGGAAATACGACCCCTATTTATTGAAAAAATAGCACGAGATCAAAGAAAATCATATTCGGAATAAAATACCTTTTGCCACCGAAAGGAGTTAGCGCCAGATGACAGGCTCGTTGCCAGACGACGAAGGTCAGCGCCAGGCAACGAAAGTCAGCATCAAGCGACGACTTTTTTGTCTTGCTGGTTCAAAAGTACAACGCGCTTTTACACGCGGACCACCTTTAAAACTGGCTACAGGTAATTTTGCGTCCAAGCAGATTTAAAATCAGATTTAATATATTTTATTCATAATAAAACATCTTTTTAAAAATATAATTATCATTCCTAATCTTTATAAAATTAAAGAGAACCTTCTAGATATTCCTAGAAGACTAAAATCAATCCTAAGTACTTTAGGAATAATAACTAATAGGTCCTCCTCTAGATCATTGGGCCACATTTAAAATCATTGGGCCTAATTTAATTTAATCCATAACTTCCTCATAATTCATTGGAATTGGGGTTAAAATCTATCATGGGAAAGCTCTTTTAGATCCCAATCCAACTACACTATTATTAGACCCTTATCATAAACCAAACTAAATTGGATTGGCTATTTCTCATAAATAGGGTAAGAAAAGAAATATTTTTTTGAAAACAGAAAGAGAAATATTTTTAATAAAAAAACATCCTCATCACTAGACTTTTCACACTTTCACTTTGTTCGATAATCAAATGACGTGAAAGATATTCATCACTGGGTTTGGTTTTTGGGAGACACAATTGGGTGTATACAGTACCCATTCCCTTTAAATAGAGGCTTAATACGAGGCTCAAACAGATAAAAAACTAACCTAAAACTCTGGCATAAAACTTTGTAAACTTATGAACTATCAAACCCTCTTGTCCTAAACACTCACTCCCCTCAATACTTGTTGTTCAGGGTAAAAATACCCTCGATATGTAGACCAATGCCACAGTGACACGTGTCCGCAAGCTCAATGCTCAATAAGACAGTTAAAGCGTGACATGTGTCATTAAATGATAGAAGGGTGTAGACATCTACTTTTAGCCTCTTGTCCCGACATGAAGTGTAATGACGATAAATAAAACCAACTTTGTGTTGGATCGAAGTGAAAAATGCTTATGGATGACTGGCTAAACCGCAAAGACACAAAAAGACTAGCCTAACCTAAAACAAATACAAAACAAGGTCCAATTAACTAAACTTGATCATAATTAGGCTCAAGCCTGTACTTAAGACAAAATAATGACGGATTTAGAGGCGCTTAAGTTAAATTTAATGCTGCCGCAGAAAAATCCGTGCGCATCTCAATGAGTCGCGCTGGTCTGGCGCGCGCAACTAATTCAGTTGTGCGCAACACCCTACACAATTTCTAAAGCTGCGTCGTGGAAGATTCAAAATTTTATAAAAATATAAAATCGAATCTTACCATAATGCCGCGCACAAGACATTCTGCTGCGATGGCCATATTAGTGCAGCTAAATCACTTGCGCTGGGGTGCCGCATGCAACTAATCCAGATGCGCACGACACCTGCTGCGGCAGATTGCTTAAAACCCTAATTTCACCAATTCCCTATAAATAGGGGCTTATTACGAGGCTTAAACACACAGAAATGAACCTAAAATCCTGGCAAAAACTCTTGTGAACTTGTGCTACCAAAACCTCTTGTCCTAAACACTCACCTCTCTTATTCTTTGTTACTACGGTGGAGGTTCTCAAACAAGAAAGAGTCCATAAGTGTTCTAAACGAAGATCTAACAAAGAGAAGTGGTAAATTCCCGAGCACTTAGATAAATCACATCTACTTTTCTTGTTTAAAAGAACTTTAATCAACAAAATAGTGTTGTTTGAACACCTTAAAAGGATATTTAATTATTAAATTCCACATAGTATGTGTTAAATAATATTAGAATTGAATAATTAATTGATTGATTGATCACCTAAGTAAAGGCGAATCTTGTTTACTTTTGCTCCTTTCACGAATTTGAATTAAATAAAGAATAACGACTTTGCAATGTAATTCCTATGTGATTAATGCTTGTAAATAAAATCTGTTTTGGGTGTTTTTGTCCCTTGGGAGAGTTACGTCACAAAGACGGGTCCGACTCGAGTTGTACCTGCAAAAACACGGAGACTCCGGTTATAGGAGCTCCGCCTCCGACGATCAAGTTAGTAACTTGAAAGAGAATAAAGAGTACAGAAATTGAGGTGGGTATCTGCTTGGATTCCAAGCTCAGGTGTTTCTTTGATGTGAGAGAAAGTAGGTGTAATAAATGATTGATAATGTCCCCAAAATGGGGGAATATCTCCCTATTTATAGGGTTGTTGGAAGGTGTACCTTTATCTAGGTCACTTGATCTAGATTTTAGTGGGCTGCGCTGTTTTACGACGCTTCTGGGAAATTGGGCCCTTGAAGGCCGCAATTTCAGAGAATATCTGAAGGGAACACGAGTCAGATGGCTATTGGTCCACTTGGACCAGCCTGGGCTTGACACATGGCCTTCTCTCATTGGTCTACATGTCCAGGGTATTTTTACCCTAAACATTTGCCCCTCACAGGGGTCACGTGGCGGGCCACGTGACGCTTGTGACACGTGTCCACTTGTGAGAGGTGAATAGTGAAAATGACTAGTAAAATCTGGGGTATGACGGGAATGCTCCCGTTTCACCCCTCTATAAATAGGGGTTTACCCCGCTTCCCTTCTCTCACTATTTTTTTCACTTTGACTTTCTAGAGAGATAATGAGAGATTCTTAGAGAGAGATACTTTGATCCCGTCTGCGTCAGATTCTCAAGATTTCCGTGTGCTCACTCTTACAACACCCGATCAGCCATTTGTAGTAGTTTTCAGAGTTTTTCAGAGCTAAAGTAAGGTAACCGCCTGTACCCTTTTTCAGCTTTTCCTTCATTTCAAGTTTTATACATTATTTTTTCCATCTGTATACATAGTCTTTAAAAATAAAATGAGCTCTCAATCCACACACTTGGCACTGCCTAGGACATTAAGCTGGTCTCCTAGAACAACTGAATCAAGAATAGAGGGTGCCTTTTCTAGACTGTCGGAACTACTGTGCTTATCCCCCAATTCCTCCCTGTCTGTGTCTGTGCAGGACACAATGGCTAGAGTTAAACAAATTGTTACTAAGCCTAGAAGCCGGCGTGCTATGGAAGTGCCCACCGATGAGGTTGTTCCAGATAAGGAACAAAAAGAATCGGAGGATAGAAGTGGTTCGGATGATGAGGCTCCCTTCTCCCCCGGCAGCTCAATCGTGAGAGAGGTAGAGGGTGAGGAAGCCGCCTCCTCTCATGGATTAGGAGAGGAGGCAGGCGACTACGATGCCGCCGAGAGATCGGGGGACGAAGCATCTGGCTCAAATCAGGACAATTTTGCGGCTGACTATCAGCAACCGGCAAAGACTTCAACTAACCCTGACTCAAAGAAGATAAGGATGCTTTCGGGTGATATAGCCTTGCTAAAAAGCGGCTTCAAGGTCTTCAAAGAGAAACACCCCATTGGAAAGGATATTATAGTTCCGCCTAGGGATGCGGTCATGGCCTTGGAGGACAACATTGAGAATGCAAACAACTACTTTGTCTGCTACAAGGCGGTAATAAAAGCCGGCCTCCGGTTCCTCCTCCATATTGGGATTAGGAAAATCCTAAAGGGGTATGATCTAGGTGTCTCGAAGCTCACCCTAAATTCGTGAGTGAATATTCTAAGTTACATTGCCGACTACGAGCTCCATAATATAGCCCCCAGCTTTTCCGCCTTCGCTCAGATACCTTCGCTCATATGCACTTTCTGAGCAAGGCCCCATGCGGTCATGGGGCGTGGTATACTCTTACCACTTTGCCCCAATACCTAATGACCCTGGACAAGGTGTCCAAATGGTCCGAGTTTAAGGATAAGTTTTATTTGATCTCCTCCCCCACTCTAAAACACAACCGGATGCTGCGCCAGTACAATAAAAAACCGGCTCTCCTGGGCAGGAAATGTCCTCTCCCTGTACTCTCTTCTAGAGCCCGGGAGCAAATAATGGACCCGGGTTTCATCGAGACCACAACTGAGCCCTTGGGGGATGGGACTCACATTATTGTGCCAAAGAACTGGATCCGCCATCCGGACTTCTTCAAGGATGAAAGATTCATGGCCGCCTGCGGGTTAAGCACTATGTTTTCCAAGGGTACATCCATTTTGCATCCGGTAATTCTATTGTTTTTTTGTTTTTGTACTTCAACTTTTTATTATTATAACTAACTCCCCGTTTTCCCATTGCAGCCAACGCCTTGAAGATGGTAGATCCGGAGAAGACCCCGACTAAATCTGCTACACAACTACGTAAAGAGAGCGCGCTCTCTAAAAGAGCAGCCGTTGAGGCCAAGAAAGGCGGGGTATGATCGCCTGACCTGTCTTTTTTTCCTTAAATTTCTTCTAAATGCTTTTGTCGACTAGTAACTTTTGATCCTCTATTTGCAGGATGCCAGCAAACGCGTTCCATGCTCCATCTCCAAGCTTTTCAAAAGACAAGGAAAGGAGTTGGATAAAACTCCGGCTGCCAAGGCTGCAATGACGAATCCTACCCAGTCAACTTCCTCTGCCAATCTGGATCGTCCTACAATCGGCGAAAAGTCACCATTAATTATGAAGGTTCTGAGTGAAAGCTCAAAACGTTCGGGGAAGAAAGCGCCGGATGCCTCTATGACATCAAAGGGTGGCAAGCCATCCAATGTTGCAGGTGGTGCGGCAACGACTGGGGAGGAGGATGCCTAAAAGCCCCATCCTCAAACCTAAGGTAAGAATAAGATTGAGCTTCCTTGGCCACTTGACTTTATGCGAGTCAAAACTAAGGTTGACCCTTCGGGGGGTTCAGTCAGCAGCCGGCAACGAATGAATGCCAACTACGCTGCATCCCTCTCACCAAGTACTTATTATGGTGCAGATCTTACATCCGACGAGCCAGATCTTCCTGGCTTTGCTAAACGGATGGTGAGGACCCTCACCCGGTCTAAGAAGTACTCCATACCTGATCTGCAGGTAGTGGACTTCGACCGGATAATGGGCCAACTGGCTGAGGTAAACAATTTTCCGACTCAATGCTGATAATTTTTCTTCTGTTTTTACCAAGTATTTCATATTTCGGCTATCCCTTTCTAGGTTATGCTGAGGGTGGATGGGCTTTGGGGCCCCTTCAGACAGAAACAAAAAGAGGTAAATGATGCCAAACGGAGGGCCACTCAAAACCTCAACTCTGCTGAATATATATGTTAATTATATGTCTGAATTAAATATTAAAGCAGTAGTGTTGCAACATGTGGAACCGATCCGGAACCTAACGGCTACTAACGATGAAGCCAACAACCGGGCTAATAACCTTGATCTAAAGATGAAGAATGCTCAATCTGATCTCAAGGCATTAGAGGACGCTGATAAGGAGAACACAAAGATCCGGACAGACGTTGCCCGGTTGGTGTTGGAGCTGGTTAACCTGTGGAACCATCAGCAGGATGAAATTGCAAAGGAGCAGACCCGACTTGTGGAGGAGAATGAGCGGGTCAATACGACCCGCTTAAAAATAGCCTGGGGGATCCTCTATACGGATATTGACTTTGAAGTCTACAAACTTAGGTATGATTACGCCGTTGCGTTGTATGATGCCCAAGTCTTAGGAGAGGCAGCTCCGCCTCGCTTCAAAGACTAGGCTGCCGAGCTGGGATATGAGGTCTCAGATGATGAAGAGGCGCCGACGGAGGGCCAGCAAAACCAAGACAGCCAGCCTCAAGCGGCTGAGGATCAATCAAGAGCCCTCCCTACCGGTCAGGACCAGCCGGACCAACAGCTTCCCCCTCAGCCTTGAATCAGCCTCCCCAAATTCTGCAGTAGTATGCCATTTATATTCTTTTTCGACTTGTAAGCCGAGTATGTTGTACTTTTACCAACTATGGAGTTGGGTTGACAATTATTTTCTTTTATTTCTGCACTGGATGTTATTCCGGTTAACAATCATTCTGGCCTTTGTGCTAGTTTTAATTTTATAAAGTATTCCGACTCAGACGATTTTTTATACATTTTTGCATTTGTGTTTGAATTTTAATTTTTGAATTGAATTTTGCGTATATACTGCAATTTTTCGATATTTTTCCTAACTTATAAAAAGCATGCAACAAATTATAATCCGGCTTTTCTTGCCCATGGACGGTTGTGTGGTTGGTTTCATGTCAAATTGATTGATTGGCTTGAAAACATTTGATACTTTGAGAAGTATGGAATGTTTTTAGGCCAATCAATTACAATGGTGATTGCCCCAAACCAAGTGCACAGCCGACCATTTAAACGGGTGCTCCCAGCCTCTTATCCAGGCGGTAAAATTCCGTCTGGGGTGGTTACATAGCAATTATACAAAACTCTTTTGCCCCAATGGGAGAGTCTGTGCAATTTTGGAATGAAAACCCTAAGTAAGAACTTCGATCGAGAACCGGTTGATGCCTTAGGGCATCCGGTATTTCGAAAACTTAATCGTTCTGTAGACTATTCTGGTCAGACGGCTATGAGTAGACCAATTTGGTCGTTCAATCTTTGCCGTCTGCATAGATACGTAGAGCTAACAGATAGTCTACTCTCTATGACGATTGCACCCGGAGGGGTGTTACAAGACGCCTTTGTCCATATTGGGACAGATGATTTTATGAAGTAAGCAACCATCCGGCCATGGGCCTTTGGTCTTGTTTGAGACTGGTTGCGTAACTACTAAGCATTTTTGTGCCTAGTTTATTGATCTGGCCATTGGCCGCATGTCACTTGGACGCTGAATTCGCTACTAAGTTTCGAATTTAGTTAGTTTAGCAAATAATCCGTCTGAACATTGCCCAGACGGAATAGTAATTACAAAGATAACAACACAATTGAAAACAAAGCCTGATTTCTCATTAATAGACTTTTTTGTTTATAAAAAATTTACAATTCATAGAAGTAATACTTTTTTAAGTTATCTACATTCCAAGTTCTAGTCAGGCGTATGCCGTCTGGGGTTTCCAGGCGATAAGTGCCATCCGTAAATTCTTCATAGATCCGGTAGGGGCCTTCCCAATTGGGAGTTAGCTTTCCCAGCTCACTGGCCCTACCGGTTGCCTCCATTTTTAGTAACACAAAGTCGCCAACTTTCAAATGGCGCTTGTGTATTTTCTTGTTGTAGGCTCTTGTCATTCTCAGACGGTATATCTCATGACGCAGGGCAGCATTGCCCCTGCGTTCCTGGAGGGAATCCAATGTCAGCCGCATGGCCTCCCAATTTGCCTCTTCATCGTAAAGCATGACTATGAGAATTGGCTCGTAATGTTCAATGGGCAAGACGGCTTCAACACCGTATACCATGAGAAATGGGGTTTCACTGGTTGCCCTTTTGGCAGTTTTCCGGATGGCCCATAGGAAGTGAATCAATTCTTCTGCCCATAAGCCACAGAGTCTTTCACTTTTCTTTTTGATGCAATCTAAGATAACTTTGTTGAAGGCTTCAACTTGGCTGTTTGCTTGGGGTCGGCTGACTGATGCAAAACAGTGTGAGATCCCTTGATCCCCCAACCAAGTCTTACGGTAAGGCGTTTGTAGGGAATATTTCAAGCATTACCCCTAGCTTGAACCCCACTGTGATCATACAATAAAGTACGGTGGCGTCCAAAGGGAAAGAAGATAGAGAAAAAGAGTCGCCAACAAGTTTTAGGAACTTGTAAACCGTTCATAGGGTAAAGGTTACACCTCTTAACGATCCTAGAGATCGTCAACTCCAATAGGTCTTGAACCATAACTGGTAGTTCGGGGATGAAGGAAAAATCCAACTTAAAAGAGATTGAACCTGCCCTAATAATAGGCCTCTACTTTATCCTGATCGTATTCATGTGCGCTTTCTGACTAACATGCAATAAATAGGATTAACCCTAAACCTGTTTCTCTATGTTGGTTGTATATTAATGCACAAATAAAACTATTATTGGCGATTACTTGAATTACAATCATAATTAACCCTAAACAAAATTATTAATTATCTTATTAAGCATGATTACAAGTACCAATTCCCTTCAAACTTGCATAAAAGGTGTGATCAAGCAATAACAATAATAATCATCAAGCAACATAATAATAATCATAACAATTATAATAATAATCAAAATCATTTTAAAGCATAATATTAATAGCAAGATCCTAGGCATGATATTAACAAGATTAATAACAAACCCTAGCATGTCACTAAACAATAAAAATCAAAGTTTTAACCCTAACATGATACTAACATGAATATTAGGAAGAACATAAAAGGAATCATATGTTTAATCATACTTGATATTAAAGTTACCTTAGACATGATACTAGGAAGATCAAAACGCCCTAACATAACACTAGGAATCATAATAACAATCTAAGCATGATTTCTGTATCATAATATCAATAAAAACCATTTAAGTACTTACTTGGATGCCTCGTACCTCTTTCTAATGACAAAATACACACGTTAATAACTTCAAGGAAAATAATAAACAAACTATTATATTAAATAATTTAAAGAGAGATTTGGGACCAAACCCTCAGAAATTAAAACCTTTCACGTCTAGGGAAAAGGCAACTTCGAATTATTCTAGGTATATCTAGGTCTTGTGAATGCAGAATTTTGTTAAAAAAGGGTAGGTTTAGAAAAGAGAAAGAGAGAAGCTTTAGCTTTAAGAGAGAATAGAATTAGAGAGAATAAGAATTGATGATTGTAGACGATTCAAAACGGAGTTTTTAGGAGACTATTTATAGAGAAAATTAACTAAAAAGATAGAAAATCGAACCGGAGTTCTAACGTGCAAAAACAGAGTTAGCGCCAGACGCTGACATTAGCGTCAGCGCCAAGCTTAGCGCCAGGCGCTAATGCTGGAGTTAGGCGCTAATAAAGTTTTTGACGCGTTTTCTAAACTCAGATAGAAATTAAACGTACAGGAGGATAAAATCGTATTTTCCTCAAAAACACTCTTTTATTCTAATTAAAACTCTAAAAAGTCAACAAAAGTCAATTTATCAATGCTAATCGAATTAGGAATGGAAAGAATCTTCTAGAAGAATCTAGAAGACTAAAACCATTCTTAATTGCATTAGGAATGATAAATCCATATTAGTCCCTCCTCTAGATTATTGGGCCGCATATAATGTTCAAACCAGGCACAGTTTAGTAATTTGACCATAACTTCTTCAATATTCATCGAAATTGGGCTTATAATATATCGTTGGAAAGCTCTTTTCAACCCCTATCCAACTACACTACTATTGGAGCCATATCATGGACCAACCAAACTTGATTGGCTGTTTTCTTAAAATAGATTTTGAAAAACAAAGAGAAAAGAAAAGAAATTAAAACTATCCGCAATACTAGACTTTCCACACTTTCACTTCATTCGATTATGATTCGACGTGTAAGGTACTCATCACCGGGTTTGGTTTTTGGGATACACAAATGGGTGTCTACAGAAAGCCCCCACTTTGACAGAGTTTGGAGAAACGCTAGTTTCGAAAAAAAAAAGTTAAAGTATTAATAGGGACGGAGAATGATTCAGAACGTTCTGCGATCCTAAATCATTCTTGTAACGCCGATGCCTGCAAACTATCGTTAGTAACAGATAAAAGAGTTAAAAAACGCGTATCTTGCACCGTCGAGTACACGTCTCTGAAAATAACCGATTTGTTGCTGCATTTCTGTACTTTGGTATTTTTGACGACCTCTTACAAGCTAGAGAATGCCGCCTAAAGACTGCTACGCTTGTAATTGTCTCCAATTCCGCCATGATATACTCCTAAAAGCTAGAGAACCCTATCGAAGATTGCTTCGCTTGAAACGACCTTCTAGCACTTTGTGACCATCTTCCACAAGCCAGGGAACACGATCGAAGACAACTTCGCTTGAAATCACCTCCAGTTGTTTGTGATAACTCTCTGCAAGCTAGGGAATGTTGCCGAAGATATCCTTGCTTTAAGCTATCCTCATTTGTTACGATAATATTCTGAAGAAAAATTACCGAAGACCTACGCTTGTCGATCTTTAAAAGCTTGCTTGAACTTTGCTTCTGTTATGCCTGTACGTCGGCAGTTTTGCTGTTTTTGAACCTGTATGTCGGTGCCTTTTGCTGAATGAACCAGTATAGCGGTGCATTTCACTGAATGAACCAGTATGTCGGTGCCTTTCGCTGAATGAACTAGTATGTCGGTGCTTCGTAATGAGCCTATGCTTAGACGCTTTAAGCTAAGTAAGACGATCATTCATCAGATCGATCACTTTATGAAATTGTATTCAAGCCGATTACTAAAATAATGTCAATTGCTCAAAGGGGCTAACTGGCGTACCAAGAAGCCTAAAATATATTGCAAGAGGTTGAAAAACCCGCACTAAGTGGCTGAACAGTCTGGCGCCGCTGAAACAACGCTAGCGCCGCTTATTTGGCTGTTGCGTCAGATGCTGGTACTAGCGCCAGGCGCTAAGCCTTATCGACTAACGCTAAGGTATGACGCTTGGCTCTAGAGTCGGGTTTTCCATAAATATCCTTCTCTTCTTCATTTCTGCTGCTGCTGCTCGCGTTTTTGCTCGAGAACTACTTAGAACTTCATTTGGCTCGTTCTTGCTCGTTTCTCAACCGAATTCGCTCAAATTTGTTGCAAATCAAAGCTTATTCCATCCATTTTCCCGATCTATGTAAGTTTCCTCCAAACTCACGCCAGTTTTAATGAATTTCGCATGCATTTGTTTACGAATTTCTTGAAAATTCGAAATTTAAATTGCTAAATTCTCTTTGTTTATCAAATTTTATGCCATGAAATTGCTTGATTATGTTTATATATTTCTTTGGGAGTAATTCGAGACTTTTTTGATTCAATTTGGTGAAGAAATGAACGAATCACCATTGTTGGACCTTTTAAGGTCGGGAAGACAATGTGGCTTGTTTTTGACATTTTTGCTTGCAATTCTTGTCTAATTTGTCACAATAATTACTATAGTATTGTAATAAATTGTTTGAATGCTTGATTTAGTACTACGTACTCTGTTTTTTCTACGAACATAGTATCATGCGACAAGGCAAACCTTAGATACTATAGAACCTTAATTTATGATGATTTTGCACAATGTAGCATGGCTAGACAATGAGGTTCAGGTTCACGGTCCCGAGACGTTCGATGGGAGCACGAGCCCGTAGAGGACGACGCTGATCCATCCACTTCACTCGGCCGACTCCCTGAATGGGATGAGCGGACTTTGTACTTCTCTCCCGTCCACCACATCTCTGAGAGGGTGAGACGGGGCATTTAAGTTGGGAGGACGCGTTGCCATGGTTCCTGTTGCGACACTTTGGGTGACCTGTACAAGATGTACATCGCCAATGATGACGAGGTGAGACTTCTATGGGTGTCTTGTAGACTGACAGCACTCTTCAAGACCTCAGAGGCCATGATTGCCTCTAGCGGGGGTCACCATGTGGTTCGTGCTTTGGTGGAGTTCTTTTGGGACACCACTAACACTTTCCACTTCCCTTGGGGTGAGATGATGGTCACCCCAACCGACTTCAGTCTCATTACGGGACTGAAGTTTAGCTTTGTGGCGCTGTCGTTCGATAGCGAGATCAGCGTCTTTTCTCCCGAGGTCGAGGAGCTGTTGGGTCCGTTTGCTGTTCGGGCTCGAGCTAAGGTGGAGTCAACTCAGTTCAGCGCAAAGGGGATTCGCCGCTCAACTCTAGCAGCAGATTTTGATGATGGTGCGACTACCCGAGAGCAGTAGGTGCGCATCTTTGCACTTATCTTGCTGCCAGGGACGTTCTCCCCTGACAAGGGTAGTAGGGCGCTGCTTTACTACCTTCCTGATGTCCGTGATCTACACCGGATCAGGACTTACGACTGGGCCAACTTGGCCTATGCTGACTTCATTTGAGCATTGCGGGACTCGTGTCGACATCGGTCCTTCACGAGGAACGTTGCTCTATCCGGCTTTTGGAGGGTTGTAGAGGTATACTTTATTTCCTATATAGTTTAACTCTAAGCTTTAGTTAGTACTCACTGATAATTCTTTCCTTTTGTAAATCTGGTCCTACGAGTACTTTCCCTCAGCTGTGCCGGCGAGATCGTCGCCGCGCAGGTTTCCAGTGAGTACTTCCTAGGGAAGCTGCCGTGTGGGGATGTCCACTGCTTATGTCCGAGATTGGATCATCTCGGTATGGTTCTTTACATATTTGAACATTTTGTGATACCTTTGATAGATTCTTGTTTGATAGATGTTCTTTACAGGAGCCTAACGTGTTGTACCGACCGTGGGTCGTCTTGGCGGTCCCTAGGCTAGCCGCGCAGTATTCTGCTGAGCATCGCTATTTCTTGGGGACCTATGGAGCGATCGCGTATCTTGGGGAGAGGGTTGCTATTAAGCATTCCTCAGATACTTTTGTCGTTCCTGTTCATCCACCGCATCACATGTTTAATGCCGCGAGGTTGGTGAGCATGTTAGAGGGAGCACGATCCCTTGGCGATGCTATGAGGAAGAGTTACTGTCATTGTTAGCTCCAGTTCTTGTACCTGCTGAGGAGGTGGCGGTATGATTTTCAACTTTTACCTTTCGTTAAGTAGCCCCCAAGTAATGCTTTACTGATTTTGACTTGCTTTGTCAGGGTGGACCTGCTGAGTTCGTGCCACCTCGTATGTCCATCTACTATCAGGGGACATACGGATTGATTGAGGAGATGATTTCTCCGGCTCCTT
This sequence comes from Chenopodium formosanum, assembly GCA_024500155.1. Taxonomy (NCBI): domain Eukaryota; kingdom Viridiplantae; phylum Streptophyta; class Magnoliopsida; order Caryophyllales; family Amaranthaceae; genus Chenopodium; species Chenopodium formosanum. Next base: position 26,237,137 of record CM044880.1, read on the forward strand.
AGGGCGAGCGCTTTGTGGAGCGGTCGATTCCTTGTCACCAAACTCGGGTAAGCTTATTTATTTGCAACTTTTGTCCATATATTTTATGCATGTTTACTAACTTACTTCTTGACAGTTCTCACGTGAGGTGGTCTTGGCGATGGCACGATGCATAGATGTCTTTCGGAGCCAGCTCGTCCGGATGAGGAATGTGGCTACATGTCGTCAAGATGACGTCATTCAGGAGGTAGCTTCCCTTCATATGTTTTTGCATTACCGCTTCTATTTTACATATTTCTGATCTTGGTTTCTTTTGCAGGGTCAGCCCATTCCTTCTCGTACCCGTACGAGACCTGAGGTGTGGAGGGAACCGGCGAGGTCTAGCTTGAGACGTCGCCGCACTGGTTTGGGTGGTCGGGGCGGTCGTTCTGAGGCTGCCCGTACCGAGGCGGTAGAGGGCTCAGGCTCTTCATCTAAGGGTGCACATGCAGCGTCGGTAGGCCAAGGAGAGGCTACCTTGGCTCTTAGAGGTGGTGGAATGTACGAGGTCGGTTTGTCATCGCAGCAGCCTCCGCAGCCTCAGCCTCAGCCTCAGGTTGATCTTTGGTGGATGGGTCCTATGCTGAGTTTTCCACCTCCCTAGGAGACCAGAGTTGGAGCTGGAGCTGGTGGAGAGGTTACTTCTCGTACGGTGCAGTTTTACGAAATGATGGGTGTACGTCCCCCGGCATCGTAGTTTGTTCCTGTGCTTTTTATTATTTTATTTTGATTTTGTATAGAACTTTGCCTTTAATTAGACTCATTATTTAGACATGCTTGTATATACATAGTATTATGAGTTTATTCATCATTCGTTTTTTCATTTTTTTTTATTTTTATGTGCACTTTTGTGTGTGCAAAGAATTGTGAAAATTAATTTTGCACAAAAATTCCGCCATTTTTATTATTGATGGAGGGTATCCGAATTTCTCCCCCAAAAAAGAAAAATGAAAAAAAGTCAAAAAATATTGGATTTATAAAAACTTGGAAGTTAGTCTAAATAACATCCGAAAAATAATATAATTAATATAATAGTTGTATTAATTAAGAGGAAGAAATAAATGAATTTAAAAAAAGATATAAAAGAAGAATAAAGAGACCGTAAAGTCATTGGTGAGACTCGAATCAGGTCAAAAAACGCGATTTTTTGGAAAGCTCGTACAATAAGACATGTTAGCGCAAGCTAGCGCCACACGTTTTGGTGTAGCGCCAGGCGCTACGCTTAGCATTTGGCGCCAGGCTATGGCGTCAGGCGCCAATGTTTGGCATCTAGCGCTAATGAGCGCTGACTTCGAATCCTTACCGGATTAAAACTGCGCCGATTTTGTGTATAAATAGCCCCCTGCCAGCCGATTTTCTTCATAACTTCAGCAGATTAAATATTTTTTTTAGCTCTTTAAAAAAATAAAAATCATGTCCCTAGTCTCCAAATGTTTTACCAACTTCACTCATGAATGGTGTTGGTCTCTTAATGCCAAGCAGAGAAAAGAGTTAGATGTGTTTCACCTGGGGGGTATTTTGTAGGGGATTATAGGTACTACGCATCGGAAAAAATCATGAATCATATTCATATAGCACCTAACCAAGGATCTCATGCATAACACATAAAGAGTAAGAATTATACCTTTGAAGCGTGATTCCACTAGCAATCGAGCAAGAACAAGGGAGACAAAGAACCTCAAACGTGATTCCTCTACTTGGTCCACAGGCACAGGTTAAGACCTCCACTCATGCTAGTTAGTCGCGATCGAACTCTTCAATCAACCTTCTACGGAGAGGTATGAGCAACGAACTAGTCACGAACCACCGCGAACATCACTAGGGGTGGTCGGCCGCAAGTCCAAGGGGGGGGGGGAAGAGGGGTGCGGTGAGAGAGAGAGAGAGATGAGGGAATTGGGATTTTGGTTGCCTTGATTCACAATTCACTGTAAGTTGATTGTGAATATTATGTCTGCAACCTTAGGCACATATCTTATTTATAGATCATATCCATAAATAAGAGTCCATGACCAAACCCAATTCCTAATCCCAATCAAACTACACTAGCCCAATCCTATTCATGATTAGTTAAATACTCATAAGGCCCAACAATGGGCCTCTTACTTGCTTAACCCAATACCTTTGTGTGTGACCTCATAGGATCCATTCTCGCGGGCTTTAGGCTATTTTACTAGCCCAAAGATCATCTCTCATAGTCTAGCAACAGATGATGACGCCCCAAGGGAACGAACTTATTATCTCCATAATAGTGATCCTTGATATATCTAGTAATTGCACTTATCGAAGACATAACTCCTTCAATTTCCCACTTGTCTGAGACAAGTGCGCAATATTCAAATTCCTTAAGTCAGTGTGTGCCGATTTGATAATATGTTGCATCTCATGTCGTAATCATATTAGTCCACAAATCTTTTCTTGAAAACTGAGTGAGAATTACAAAACAAATGATTATTGTGTAATCCATTTGAGCACGACCATGCATTTTCTGAATTCTCCCTCTTCAAGAGGCCAAGACACATTCCTTATTAAATAGGTAGACTCAATCCAATCTTGTGGCAACCAAAGATCCCACTCAATTTCAGAAATAACCGGGAAACACCTTTTATAATCTCCAGTTACGGGCAGACGTTTGAGTGTACCACAGCCATAACATCCATTGAATGAAATCAATGTTCCACTCATGTCAAAAGAATCCACTAATATATCCGGAAGCTCTATACTTGAACTTCAAAGTAGGTCTATAGTTCGATCATGCATCATTCATGCATATCCATGTGATTGACCGAGCTTCACTACGCTCCTATAGCCCATGAAACTGCGCTATCCAATCAATCTTACATGCTAGTCCATTAATTGAAATCATTTATGTCCACTTTAATGATTTTGAACTAGGAACTTAAATAATATATGGATTTTGTTCACCTGTGGGGTTTCATTCACCAGGTCATCAACCTGATGAGCCCATCAATCCATAATTATTTTGGACATTTTATTTAATATTGAAAACCATCATTAAATAAGAGAAATAATAAAATTTCTGATTAAACATAATTCTGCAAATGAGTGTATTACATATGTAACTTTTTTTTCGAATGAGGTGATACTTCCTCTCAACATGTTTGGATTTGAAATGTGACCTAGGCTCCTTTGATTGAGCAATGGTGCCATTGTTGTCACAATACAATTCAATTCCATTTTGAGCACTTGGTACGATATCCAGCTCAGTTAGGAACTTCTTTATCCAAACTGCCTCTTTGGCTGCCTCAACTGCAGCCAAATATTCTGATTCTGTTGTAGAGTCTGCGATAGTGCTTTGCTTCGAACTCTTCCAGCTCACTGCTCCTCCATTCAGATAGAAAATGTACCCATACTGTGATCTAAAGTCATCCCTGTTCGTTTGGAAACGCGCATCCGTATAACCTTTGACAACCAACTCATCTTCGCCACCATAAACTAGAAACACTCCTTTCGTCCTTTTCAAGTACTTAAGGATGTTCTTGGCAGCTGTCCAGTGTGCATCACCTGGATTTGTCTGAAACCTGCTACACATGCTTAGAGCAAATGCAACATCCGGCCTCGTACAAATCATGGCATACATTATCGATCCTATTGCAGAAGCATAAGGAGTGATAGCCATACGTCTCATCTCATCCGGCATAACTGGACATTGAGATTTACTGAGCGTAATGCCATGAGACATGGGGAGAAATCCTCTCTTGGAGTTTGTCATCTCAAACTTGTCAAGAACCTTATCAATATAAGTCTCTTAACTTAGTCCAATCATCCTTCGAGACCTGTCTCGATGGATCTTGATTCCCAAAATGTACTCGGCGTTAGCTAAGTCCTTCATGGAAAAACAACTTTTCAACCATTCCTTGACTGACTCAAGCATTGGTATGTCATTTCCCATGAGTAGTATGTCATCTACATACAAGACTAGGAAAACTATGCTGCTCCCACTAGACTTCTTGTACACACAAGGTTCCTCTTCACTTTTGAGAAAATCAAACTGTTTGATTGCTTCATCAAAACGAAGATTCCAACTCCTGGATGCTTGCTTCAATCCATAAATGGATTTCTCAAGTTTGCATACCTTACTAGGATTTTTTGTATCCTCAAAACCCTCCGTCAAGTTTGTGTCATATTCCCTTCCTCCGTCAAGAACCCATTCAAGAAGGCGGTTTTGACATCCATCTGCCAAATTTCGTAATCGAAAAATGCAGCAATCACTAGAAGTATCCGAATGGATTTAAGCATGGCTACTGGGGAAAAAGTCTCATCATAGTCAATACCATGAATTTGTCTGTATCCTTTTGCAACCAGTCTTGCTTTATGGATGTAGGCATTTCCATCCTTGTCTGTTTTAATTTTGTAAACCCATTTGCAACCAATTGGTTTTACTCCATCAGGCAAGTCGACTATGGTCCACACTTCATTTTCAGACATTGATTCCATTTCGGACTTCATGGCCTTAAGCCATTTATCTGAGTTAGGGCTCGCCAAAGCTTGCTTGTAGGTAGTAGGTTCTTCATTCTCCAATAAGAAGATTTCAGAATCCTCAGTTATCAGAACCTCAACAAACTGTTTGTTTCTTATTCTGGCAGACCTACGAGGGGTAGGAGCAACAATAGAAATATTCTCTCCAACTCTTTGAAGATTTTCGCAAGAACTAGGTTCAAGTGGGACGATAGGAGTCTTGCTAGTCGAATTAGCTTGCTTCGACGCATGATTAATCGATTCATGCGCCCTCGCCTCTGATGTGGTGTTATCCACATCCATTTGTTGCTCATCTCAAATTTCTTCGAGAATCACTTTACTCCCACTTGGCTTTCTAGACAGGAATTCCTTTTTTAGAAAGACACCATCGCGAGAAAAAAATACTTTGTTATCTTCGCTATTGTAGAAGTAATACCCTTTTGTTTCTTTTGGATAGCCCACAAAGAAACACTTATCTGATTTAGGTAGTAGTTATCAACTTGTAAACGTTTTACATAGGTTCCACAACCCCAAATCTTTAGATAAGACAACTTTGGAACTATTCCAGTCCATATCTCATATGGTGTCTTCTCAACTGCTTTGGACGGGCTTCTGTTTAGTACTCTGGCAGCTGTTTCTAATGCATATCCCCAAAATGATATGTGAAGATCAGTAAAGCTCATCATGCACCTCACCATATCAAGTAAAGTCCTGTTCCTTCTTTCTGACACACCATTTAACTGTGGCGTTCCTGGAGGAGTTAATTGTGAAATTATTCCACAATTAATCAGATGTTCATCAAATTCTTGGGTTAAATATTCACCACCACGATCTGATCGTAATGCTTTAATCGTCTTCCCAAGTTGGTTTTGTACCTCATTCTGGAATTCTTTAAACTTTTCAAAGGATTCCGATTTGTTCTTCATTAAGTAGACATAACCATACCTACTTAAATCATCAGTAAAAGTAATGAAGTAGTTAAACCCACCCCGTGCTTTTGAACTCATTGGTCCATACACATCCGTATGTATGAGTCCCAAAATATCACTAGCTCTTTCACCTAAACCCGTGAAGGGTGACTTAGTCATTTTCCCAAGCAAGCATGACTCACAATTTTCAAATGATTCATAATCAAATGAAGAAAGAAGTTCATCCTTATGTAATTTCTGGATGCGCTTTTGGTTTATGTGACCAAGCCTACAATGCCATAGGTAAGTTGGGTTTGAACCATCTGTTTTCTGCCTTTTATGATCAATATTATAGACATGGGTTGTATATTCTAATACATACAAACCATTAATTAATTTGGCGTTGCCATATAACATATTTTCTTTCGAAATAAAACAACACTTGTCTCTTATTTCAAATGAAAATCCTTCAGAATCTAAAACGAGAACTGCAATAATGTTTTTAGTTATTGTTGGTACATAATAACAGTTATTAAGCACAAAAATAAGTCCAGAGGGAAGTCTCAAATGATAGCTTCCAATAGCAAGTGCAGTAACTTTTGCTCAATTTCCTACTCGAAGCGTTACTTCCCCTTTTGCCAATTTCTTACTTTCTTTCAAGCCCTGTACGTTATTAACGATATGAACACCACATCCGGTATCAAATACCCAGGTGAAAGATGAAGTAATATTAATTTTACAACGAAAACATCAAGTAACTCTTTACCTTCAGTTTTCACTGGTGTATAGTGGGGACACCCTGGTGTATGGCATGGCCAACTACCGCAAAAGAAGCATTCGCTTCCTCTCCTCTTCAGGAACTCCTCAGCATGGTTAAGCAACATATTGATCAATGTCACTGAAGATCCCTCATCATTATGAGTGAGCTTGACAATGTCAAAACCATCATGGAGTGAGAACAAAATAATATCATGAGCAGAGTCATCATCGATCGGTTTTCCAAGAACATCCATTTGATTGAACATTTCAATCAATTCCCTTACATGGGCCCTTACTGACTGACCAGGCATGAGACTTTTAGCCATTATTTTACAATGGACATTGTAAGCCTCATACCTTACACTGTCAGTCCAGGAATAGTAAATATGAGGGATCGAGTTAACGACCTCTCTTACATTTTGATCATTTATGCCTCCACTTCCTAGTGCTCCTATGCCACCTTGACAGATGGCACGAAGACATTTGTATAATATGGTTAGCTCATAGTTCCTGAATCTTCTTTTCCAACAAGTTTGAATAGATTCTAAAATGAGCTCTCTGATTTTCTCTGCAGCTGAAACAATTTCAGCATGCCTTTCAGCTCCATACTTTTCTGTATATTTGCTCTCAACAGGAATGTATTAACGAGATTCAAGCCCATGGCTTGTGAGAACATTTCTCAACTCCTTTTCCCATTCCCTGAAGTTTCTGAGATTCAGCCTTAAGTTAAGTTTCATTGGTAAAATTGTGTTGTCGTATAAGTTATTCATCTACAAACAAAAAACAAACCGAGGCAAAATTCAATAATTATGTTTAATAAACTTTTAAAGTACCATAAGCGATTATAAAATTGGTAACTTTAAAACATTCATTCAATATTTAATTGATCCCTATTGAATAGAATGATTCCAAGATCCTTTATTTGTGCAATAATTGACCGGACTTTGGCCCTACCATCAACTATTACATTTTCAAGGTGAGTAAACTCTTTACTGATTACAACTCTTTGTAATTCTTGGTTGAATAATTAACCATCACATGTTTAATTATTACCCTTAGCTTCAAGGTTCTAAACTCTTTAGGTAACCTTGTTGAGTATAACCAATCAAAAGTGTAAAATTTGTTTTACCCCCACTACCCTAAGATATAATATGACACCCTGCTTTGGCATGACCCATCATAAATATCAAAAGTTTCATCGGGTTTTTGATTGGGAAAGCAACCTCAATATTACTGGGACCTAGATTCATTATGTGGTGATTGTTTAGTGAACTCTAGCGCATCATCAAACAACATAAATAAAATCTAACATGCATAATCTACTAATGCATAAATAAAACATGACATAGTATGGCCCCTTAATCCTAAGAAAACTAATAAAGCAAAAGCTCCCACTTGAACCTTCACGGATCTCATCCACCTTTCTCTTTTGGGCCTCCACTCCATGGATTCTTGGATTAACTGCAACCTGTAATCTTATTCTATTCTATCTACTTCTTAAATAAAATAAAATAAATTACAAAAATACTTAACGGTACGCAGACCGTATTTAGATTACAAAAATACGAAACGATGCGCAGATCGTATTTAAAATCTATGGGCCATACTAGTCTATATAGCAATATATAACATCATATATTATAAAATGCCATATAATAAATCACTCATCATGCTTTCCTAAACTGCAACATCGAATGTTCACAGTAAAGGAAACATGGCTCCTAAAATATCTCATATTTTAATTAATTAATTAATTACAATAATTAGATAATATCATATATTATTCATGACCAATTATTAAATATCATATATTTTAATTTAGGTATGAGATGGAATCAAATCTTATTTTAATTATGGAAGATAAATCATATTTATCTTCCATGATTATCCTAACTTTTAGGAGATTCTATCCTAATTACTTGCCAATCACATATTTTAAATCAATTAATATCTTAAAATAATTATGGGATAATCATATTATTTAATCAATTATTATCCAAATAGAATCTTTTGCTCCATAATTATCCTATCTTAACAAAATCAACAACTTTAATTTTCTTAATTATCCTTTCAAAATCAAAACTTATCTTTTAATTTTAATTTTGAAAACTGATTTTATCCAAAATAAAATAAAATAATTTTTTTCTTTTTTGAAAAAGCTGTTGCCAGCCACGGTTGCCGTACACCGCAAGGTGTACGCTGCAGTGCAGCGGCGCAGGGCAGCAGCAGCAGTGCCGCGCTGCAGGTGCACGGTGCTGTTGTTGTTGCTGTTCTGACCCGTGCTGCTGCCCTTCCCCGCCCGTCCCTCCGGACCACCAGCAGCGGCAGCCGCCGTGGCAGCGCCACCCAGCCGCGGTAGCTGCTGCTGAAAATTATTTATTTTTTTTTTATTTGATTTTTAATTTAAAACAAAACAATTTTATTAAAATTAAAATTAGTGTGGTCCATCCAATTTTAAAATTAAATCATATTAAATTAGGGTTCTTCAGGAATTTAATCCCAATTAAATTTAACTTTTAAATTAAATAGGTTGATCATGAAAAATTCATAATTTATCATGAAATCAATTAGATTAAATTCTTTAAACATAAAACTTTCGAATTAAATCAAAATCAAAACACAAATTTCACAAATTAGGGGTAATGATTTCGAAAATTTCGAAATATTTAGGGGGGGGGTTCGAATTTTTGAACTTGTTAAGGAAATAATAGGATCTTTTAGGGCTAATATGGAGCAAATTAAACACCTTTAATGATTCTATATTGTTAAATCACATTTAATATAATAATTGACCCATAATTAAATTTTTCTCCCTCCTAATTGAATTAAAATTGTTGATTAACAAAGGTTTAATACTCAATATATGTAATTGCAAGAGGCAAACTGATACCACTCTAGGGGATTATATGTACTATGCAGCGGAAATAATCATGAATCATATTCATATAGCACCTAACCAAGGATCTCATGCTTAACAGATAAAGAGTAAGAATTATAACTTTGAAGCGTGATTCCACTAGCAATTGAGCAAGAACAAGGGAGACAAAGAACCTCAAACGTGATTCCTCTACTTGGTTCACAGGCACAGGTTAAGACCTCCACTAATGCTAGTTAGTCGCGATCGAACTCTTCAATCGACCTTCTACGGAGAGGTATGAGCAACGAACTAGTCACGAACCACCGCGAACACCACCAGGGGTGGTCGGCCGCAAGTCCAAGAGGGGGAAGAGGGGTGCCGTGAGAGAGAGAGAGATGAGGGAATTGGGATTTTGGTTGCCTTGATTCACAATTCACTGTAAGTTGATTGTGACTCTTATGTCTGCAACCTTAGGCACAGATCTTATTTATAGATCATATCCATAAATAAGAGTCCATGACCAAACCCAATTCCTAATCCCAATCAAACTACACTAGCCCAATCCTATTCATGATTAGTTAAATACTCATAAGACCCAACAATGGGCCTCTTACTTGCTTAACCCAATACCTTTGTGTGTGACCTCATAGGATCCATTCTAGCGGGCTTTAGGCTATTTTAGTAGCCCAAAGATCATATCTCATAGTCTAGTAACAGATGATGACGCCCCAAGAGAACGAACTTATTATCTCTATAATAGTGATCCTTGATATATCTAGTAATTGCACTTATCGAAGACATAACTCCTTCATATTTATGGTGTCAAAGGGGGTAGATCTTGATTTAGATTTTATTCATACCGCTCTAGAATATTGTGATGTAGATACTCATTGCTTTAGATTAGGGTATGATGAAATTAGCCCTTTGCCGGAGGAATTCGGTTCTATTTTAGGCTTCCCTGCACTAGATCTTGTAGTAATCCCTAAAATAAACGAACATTATTATAAGGATTTTGAACGCTTCTTCAACTTAAAAGACAAAGATCTAACAAAAATAGTAAATGGTAGCATAGTTAATTTGAAAGAATTTGCCCGCCATTATTTTGATAGACCTTATTCTGAATCTTTCCATGTTTATAGAAGAAGGGCTTTTCTCTTTTGCATGCTTAATCAATATTTTTTCACTAGCGGTAAAAATAATGAGGGTCAAGCAATTATATCCACTGTTTTAGAGAAGATTGAATCTGGGAGAAACCTAATGCCCTTAATAGTTGGATAGACTATGCTTAGTCTTGATGAATTGAAGAAGAATCCAAAAGCACCTTTCCGGGGTTCTCCTATTTTATTACAGGTAGAAAAATAATATTTTTAATTACAAAAATCAATAATATTTTTTTGTATAGTAATAATAATTTATTTGTATTGAAATTATTTTACAGATGTGGCTAATGGAAAGATTGAGATTAATTAGCCCTCCAGACAATATTGAGAAGTATACTCCAAATTGTTTCATGAGAAGGAAGAAACGCTTCTCTAAGATAGGGCGCCATGAATGGAAGAAGGTCTTCGAGTCTTACAATTTTTCCATCAAGTGGGTCTTTCCTTGGTGGAAAATAGAAAAGATGGTTGGTGTCAACAAGCAGCCTTTCTGCCGTCTTCCAAGTTTGTCCCGAGTGACTTTTTATTATCCTTACAGGGTAAAAAGACAGTAAATCCTACTTCAAACAATTCCCTCCGGTGATCTTTGTCGTCCCTATCAGGAAGTAGACAAATTTGATGCTTATTGGAGCGCTAGACATTTATGGGAAGTGATTACCCAAAAGGTTCCTCTTTCTTTGCCCAATGATGTGAAAAAGTGGCTTATAAAGAAACCTTTAAAGGACGTGAAGAAATATCAGAGTAAAACTGATGTGAAGAGTCGTCTACGTGACAAAGTGATTCCTGTTAAGGAACTCTTGGGTGAAAGAGTTGAGTTCAAAACACCTACAATGCCTAAGAAGAAAAGTTATGCGAAAGATAAAGGAAAAAGGAAAGCTGACAGAGAAGAAAGCTTGGGTAGAAAAGAAGCATGGGGTCGTAGATAAGGGAGAGACTATTTACTCAAAGATTAAATGTAGATCCTCTAAAGGATGCCTACTAGCAAAGGTTATGGATGAAGAAGAAGACGCAGATAAGAATTGGAAGAGGGCTAAGAAAGAGAAAGAAGATTAAGAGCATTGCTTTTTTTTTTTTCGATTATTAGACTTAGTTTTTAAATTCAAAGTTAATTTATTCCATTAATAATGTAATTTATTTTATTAATGAAATTCCAGCTGTTCCACGTATGGATCCAAGGGTTCTGCTGGGTAAGCTGGGTCCTGTCAACAACCTACACACGGCAGCACACGTAAACTGCCCTCGGGGGTTGCTCGAGGAACCCCCCTCCGAAGCTTAAGTCAGAGAGTGTTTAGAGAGAGAAAGTGTATTTAGAGGGATATAGAAAGTGTAATAATTTTAGTGTCTAACCTCCTTTTCGTTGTACTTTACTCTCTATTTATAGGCGTACTATCTCCTTCGTGGAGAGTTTAGCCTGGTCAGCCCTGCGGGCTGACTCTGCCGGGCTGATGAGCCCTCTTTTAGTTGCTTATTTGGCGGTGAGTGTGCACCCTGGGGGCTGGGCGATAGTTCAGCGGGAGCTATCCTATACAACTAGCCCCTCAAGAGGTGGTACGAGGTCACCCATGCCGACTCTTTGCATGTAAGAACATTCTTCTCAACTGAGCCCAGCTGGAAGGAATAGCTCAATAGGAGCTATCCCCTACATTTAGCCCCTAAAGAGATGGCATAAGGTTCTTTCATGCCAGTTGTTCTGAGCGTGTAGGCTTATCGGCCCTAACTCAACGGGTTGTCTGACTGAAATAACCTGCACACTCCTAGCCCCTCAAGTCTCTAAGGTGTTGAGGCGCCCTGGAGACTTGGGAGGTCAGGCATTGCTATTGCTGAGTCCGTTACCCTATTTCTTGTATGGTGACATTGGTTCCAGACTTAAGAAGTGACGAGCTCGCAGAGAGGAATTTCGATCACTCCCGCTGAAGTCTGAGAAATGACGAGCTTGCAAAGAGGATTTTCGATCACTCCCGCTAAAGTCTGAGAAATAACGAGCTTGCAGAGAGGATTTTCGATCACTCTCGCTGAAGTCTGAGAAATGACGAGCTTGCAGAGAGGATTTTCGATCACTCCCGCTGAAGTCTGAGAAATGACGAGCTTGCAGAGAGGATATTTTATCACCCGCTGAAGTGCGCTCTTCTCAAATTTTATTTATATATTTTTTTTCTTTTTTTTTAAGCCAGGAATCGCATTTGCATGAGTGGGACACGTGTTGACAATCCGGGCTGTCAGTTTGATTTTACTGAAGTGACATGGCGGTTTGGCTTTGCCTTGTGTCTAACTGCCCATTTACTCCATATTAATTTCACTGTCCCCCTTTTTCACTTATTTCTTTTACGCCTCCAATTTTTTCATCTTCCTTCTTCGTTACTTTAGCATTTTGAAATTTTTGCTCTTTGCTCTTCCTCTTTCAAGCGTCTCTGATCCTCCATTGTTGTGGTAAGTTCTTGCTTCTTCGTCTTTATTTTTGTCCTAACTTTCGCTTTACTTGCTTTTTCTCCTTTAATTCTTGCTCTTTTTTTAACTTTTTCCTTCTCTATTCTTCTTAATTGCAGATTCGGACTTTTATTTTGCTTGGGCTTTTATCGCCGCCATTGTTGTTGTATTCTGTTGCTTCTGCAACTTCTTTTTCTAAAGGTACTTACTTTGTACCTTTTGTTGTTAGTATTTACCCAATTTTGCCTCTTTTTGCTTTTTCTTCGCAAGATTGTGCCTTTTGATTCTTTCCAATTTTGGTTGTTCCCATTTTTTCTCTTTTGTTGTTGTATTTGCATTCTTGGATTTTTCCTACTTATTCCTTCATTGCCTCTAAACTGATTCGTTGATTTTCTCGTGCCCCATTGCTTTTTCTTTCCTGTGCGGGCCTGCATCCCTTTGTAGATTTCATAATGTCTGACGCCTCTAGTAGTCAGAATACGAGTGAGCCTCAAACGGCCACGGGGTCGGATTCCTCCTCTTCCCGATCTTCTCCTTCTGGTGAGCGCCCTGCGCACGCTTTTTCTTTTTCTCCTACTCATTTACAAACTGTTTTGCCTTTCGACCTTCTTCCCGCTGTAAGCGGGATGGGTACTGCTGCGACCTCTACTGCTGCGTCTGGGTCAGGCAGTAGTCGTCCCGCTGAGGGTAGCACGTTTCATCCTTTCTGGCGTAGACCCCGTCCTGATTTCTTTGATCCTTACTCTAAGCGGGTGCTTACGCTGGATAAGGTTCCCTTGTCCCATCTTACTCGTCTGAGGATGCGCGCAATGTGCCATCAAATCTTGGCTGATGATGTTAAGGCCAATCCCCCTGATGTGTCTCTTGTTAGCCCCATTCCTCATGTTGAGCCTTTAAACAGTTTTGCTTGGCTTGATGACATGGCTGACATGCATCGGTTTGATCATTATGTAGTGCGTGGTGGGAATACTAGGACTCCAACACCTTCTCCCTCCCCAGAAGTTTAATCAAGTAGGATGGCTGAATCTCCTGGTGATCGCTCATACTTCGACAGCCAGCCTACTTATGTTGTTGAGCCCGTAGCAGAGGGCTAAACCAAGTTCTTCCTTGACGACAAGTGCTATGGGCCTAAGAGCTGTGTGCTAGATTCCAGTTGGCGTAAGGACGCCGAGAGGTTGGATCTGGCTGCTGTAGGGCAGAAATTTTACGGTTTTGGGGAGGGCTACCAGCTGGTTTTTCTTGCTAATGGTGCTATGTTATCGGCTCCCCCTACAGGTCACATTGTTGTGTTTGCCTCGTAACTTGACTTGGGTCCGAGGTTCCCTTTATACCCTACTTTAGAGAAGTTGCTGCGTGCTTTTAACATATGTATATCTCTGATTCATCCTGCCTCCCTACACACTCTGATTTGCTTGCTATGGTTCCTGAGGTTTCGGAGGTACCCTGAGTTCCTCCATTTGTTCAAGTCTCTCATGAGTCTGAAGAGATCAGCCTCTGGGACCGAGTCAGGGTGGTACTATGTTGCTCCCAAAGAGAGTAGAGTCTTGTCCTACCCAAAACTTGGGCGTTTCAGGGAATGGACTGGTAAGTTTTTCTAGGTGAAGGTGCCTTCCAACTTTGCTGCTCCTCTCAACTTCAGAGAGATTCACACCAACATGGCTGGGGTCACAGCTTCTCCTTCTGAACCTGCTCGTGAGACGGAGGCATTTGAGACTCTGCAGGGAGCGGGGACAGATGACTTCAAGTTTCCCAAGGTTTGGCTACCTAACTCCATTTACATTGTAGGTAATGAGCAGCTTTCTGCCATGCGTTTGTGCCGTACACATGAGTCTGGTAAGCTCTTTCTGTCTTTTGTTTTTCTCCTGATTTTCTTCTTTTCCTTTTTTTTTATATATTCTTGACTTTTTATCATTTTGTGTTTTTAGGGTATGACAAGTTGAACAAACGCATGCTCGGGCTGGCTGATAACTGAAAGGACCCCTTCACTGCCACTCCTGAAAACCCTCCTCATCTCTTTGATACGCTGGAGGTGTATGCGGGCTCCCTGAAGGGTGAGGTGCGTTTGGCTCCTACTGAGCTGCGGGCTGTTGTTGGTACCATATCAACTGGTGAGCGTGCTGGGTCTAGCCGCCCTGAGCCAGAGCCCTCGTCTTCTACTATTGGGAGCAGGCGTGAGACTCGCCCTGCTCCTCGAAAGGTGGCTTCAGATTCTGAGGCGTTAGTGGCGCCTACTGCTTCCCTTGAGAAGCAGTCTGTCGCGGCTTCCGGCCGGGTGGCACCTCAGACTTCTGCTGCCCAGAGGCAATGTGAACAAGCTTCTGAAGAACCAAAGGCTACTGCCGACAATTTTGCTGACAGTGTTCTCCAATTTCCCTCTGAGGGGATTGAGACCACTGCTGCGGGTGAAAAACCCGTCTCCTCTGCTGAACATGTTCTGCTCTATCCTACTTCTACTGTTGATACCACTGCTGCGAAGGACGTTGTAGTCCCTTCTGCTGCAGCTACTGATTTTCAGCTCCCTGATGAATCTGCCATGGAGTTTCCAAGGATGCCGCTGCGTCCCTACGGGCTGAGGGGGCGGCTCTGAAGTGCCACCCGGGGTGGGCTCTCTCCAGCAGGATCGTCCAGTGATTGACCTGGAGGATAATCATGTGTCTTCTCCTCCTGCTAGGGATGAGCCTGAGGCGAAAAAGGCTCGCATCTCTCCTGGCCCAGACCCTTTTGCTTCCACTTTTGCCAACACCGGGCACCCAGGTGGGAAGGTAGGTGGGGGAGACACTCAGAATTCCAGTGAGCTTAACCGTTGCGTTCACCAGTGTCTGGGTGATGCCTTTGAAAATCCTCTTTCTGCGTCCTCTCTTTCTGCTGGAGGGACTTTCCACCCTACTGGGGCCATTGAGTTCGCTGAAGTCCCAATTGACATCCATCTGCGCCCTATACTCTGCCCTTCTGGAGCTGAGAACACTCCTTTTTGGCCTTTGATGAATGTGAGGGCTGATGAGTCTTTATATGTAGACGACCCTCAGAAGGATGGTACTCTGGGATACCGTCTGACTCAGGGCGTTCGTCTCCCTGCTGATTCTACGCGCAGCTCAGTCAGCCTTCCAGTGGCCCCTGCCTGCCATGACTTATAGAGGGTTAGTCTCTGCTTTTAGTTTTTCTTTTTCTTCTTTCAGCTTTTCTTTGCTTGTGTTGCAGTTTTTGTCTTGTCTTACTTATTATCATGCTTTACTTTTCATTGTTAACTTCTTCTGTTAGCTCTTACTTTGGCTAACTCTTCCTCTCTGCCTTTACTGCAACTTGTTATGTTTGTGGGTGATTTGTCTAATGCTTTGCTTCTAGTGGAGAAGGAGTACCAGAACCAAGGCATAACCCTTTCCCAGAAGACTCTGGAGGCTCAGCAGGCTCAGGTTGAGAAGGACGCTATGGCCAATGAGGTGACTCCTCTGAGAGAGAAGGCGGATGCCTTGCAGCTCCAATTGGGAGTATTTCAGCTCACTCAGACCAAGCTAAAGGGCTGCCAAGAGTAGTTGGGGACTTCTCAGGACAGGATGAAGACGTTAGAGGCGGAGGTGGCGGACTTGCAGATTGCGCACGCTACTGCGCTGGAGGTTTCTAGGAAGGAGGCGCTCAAATCTTTTGCGCTTTCTCCTGCTTTTGCCAAACTCCTTGCTGATCGCCATGATGGAGGGTGGGAAGCTGCGGCTCGATGCGTTATCAGTTTGTATGGTGAGGGTGAAGAGCAGCAGGCTCCTTTTAACGCCTTTTGGGCCAAGGTTGAAGCTGCAGGTGAAGCTGGTTTGTTCGATCTCCCTGCTAATCACCCTCGCACTGCGGGCTGCAAGATCCCCAATCAGGCTGTGCTGAATTTAGAGGTGCCTCTCTGTCCTGACGTTGCTGCAGCTATTGGAGCGGAGTCTCTGACCGATGATCAATAAAGGTTATGGCGGCTGTCACCCTCCTACTCCAGTGGTTCCTCTGAGTTTCCCTCACCCAGATCTGTTGTAACTAGGTAGTTTTTGTTACTATCTTTGGGGTGTATAGCTGCCAAAGATTTATATTTCTCTGTGTATTTTCAGAATACTTTCTTTTTTGTTGCTGAGTCTGCCCACCTTAACCTGAATTTGTGATTTACCAACTTTGTTTGCTGAGTGTTTCCTTGTCCTAGTGGACGAGGTCTCAGCTTTATTTGCCTTGTATCTGACTTGCTGAATGTTGACTCTGCCTTGGTGGGCAGGGGTTCAGCCTTATAATGTATGCTCTTTATGGTCTTCTCCAGCTGCCTTATTTTGTTACTTATTTCGCTGTTTGCACATTTGCCCATAATCTAATATCTCTTAGCAGTATCCAGATCTTGTTGTAGCATTTTTGCTATATTTGGTGGGGCCTCGTAGGTTGGGCCTCCCTATCCTTTCGATTTGGTTGTTTAGCGCTTTCTTGTTCCTTTTGCGTTCCGCTGCCTTTCAGCAGGGGTTTTGTTATATTTTATCCTCTTTTTTCCGCCTGCTTCAAGTGTTTGTGCATTGCATACTTCATTTGGCTTTGGCCAAAGGTTTCGTCTGCGTGCTAGTTGGTACATTTAGTTTAGCGTTGTTTGGCTTACTCTTGCTGAGACTTGTTTGTGTCAATCAGCTTTTTTATCTATTTTGCCTGTGTCACCGGCTTGTTTTGCTGCGACTTATCTATGTCAGTCAGCTTGCATATGTTGCGACTTGCTTATGCTGAGACTTGTTTATGTCGTTCAGCTTATTTGTGCTGAGGCTTACTTATGCCAATCAGCTTATCCGTGCTGAGACTCATTTATGTCAATCAGCTTGTTCGCGCTGAGACTTATTTGTGTCAATCAGCTTGTTCGTGCTGAGACTTATTTATGTCAATCAGCTTGTTCGTGCTGAGACTTATTTATGTCAATCAACTTGTTCGTGCTGAGACTTATTTATGTCAATCAGCTTGTTCGTGCTGAGACTTATTTATGTCAATCAGCTTGTTCGTGCTGAGACTTATTTATGTCAATCAGCTTGTTTACGCTGCCAGCTTACTCTTTTCCTTTTTTTTTTTTTAATAGGGGCTTATTGCTTGGCTGTTCTCTCCTACTCTTTCCCCCTCGAAGACATGTGCAAAATGGGACTAAGAGGACCTTAGTGTTGCCCATGTAGCTCAACTTTTCTTTTCCTCCTCTCTCCCCTACTCAAGCTGAACGTGTCTGGCTCCTCCTCAGGCGTCCCCGAGGAAGTGCCCTGTTTTGCTTTTCGCAAGTGAGGTGAGGTTTTAAGGAGGGATGCCTTTGTGTTGTTATTTTTGTGTTAGGGTGCTTTTTGCCTCTAACACTTTACTATTATTCTTGTTTGACTTCTGCATGTTAGTATATGATGCTTGGGCATACTATGTTAAACAGATTTATGTAACATACTTCTCACGCAGAGGCTTGTATTTCATTGAATAGAAATGGCTTAAATGCCTTAGTTAACATGACATAAACTGAGTAAAAGTGCATCAAGCTTAAAGCAGCTATATTTCGAGCTAATTAAACAAAGTATTTCTTTAACACATCAGCATTGAAACTTTTTCTTAAGACCTGACCTTCTTGATCTGCAAGGAGGAATGCTCTAGGGCCAACCTGCTCATGGATGATGAAAGGGCCTTCCCAGTTTGCTGACAGCTTTCCATACTGATTTCCTCTTCCAACTGTTGTTGTCCTCCTGAGGACAAGGTCTCCAGGCAGGAGCTCCCTGTGCTTGACCCTCTTGTTGAAAGCTTTTGAGATCCTGCTCTTCTGGGCTGCCAGCTTAAGGGTCGCTTTTAGTCTTACTTCCGGGAAAAAATCTAGCTCCTCCAGCATGCGCTTTTCATTCCCCTACTGCTCGTAGTGTTGTATCCTCAGGCTAGGTATTTGTACTTCCACATTGACAACTACATCAACCCCGTAGGTCAAAGTGAAGGGGCTTTTACTAGTTGCATCCTTCTCTGTGGTCCTAGTTGCCCACAAGATTACTGGGACTAAGTCTGCCCACAGACCTTTGTGTTCTTCCAACTTCTTGTGTAGGGCTCTCAGGATCAGCTTGTTTGCTGCTTCTGCTTGGCCGTTGCTCTGCGGGTGCATGACTGAGGCACTTGCATACTTGGTGCCCATGTCTCCCAAGTAATCTTTTATGGTGTCGCAGTCGAACTGACACCCATGATCGAAGACTATGCACTGTGGCACCTCGAATGTGGTGATGATGTTCTTCCATATAAATGTTCTGACCTAGGTTGCCTTTATGTATTTGGTGGACTCAGCCTGTATCAACTTCGTAAAGTAATCAACTGCCACAATAAGATACTTCTTGCCCGCCGACCCAGTGGTGAAGGGTCCTAATATGTCCATTCCCCACTGAGCGAACGGGATCGGGCTGAGGATCGGAGTTAGATCGTTTGCTGGCTGATTTATGACTGGTGAATATTTCTGACACTTGTCGCATTTTTTAACGTACGCTAGTGTGTCCTGTGTGAGAGTTGGTCAATATGCCCCTCTTTTAAGGACCTCCACTCCCAATGCTTTCCCGCCAATGTGATTGGCACATATCCCGGAGTGGGCTTCTTCCATGATACCCTCTTGCTCCCATTCTGGGATGAACCGCAGCAGTGGCTTTGAAAAGCCTTTCTTATTGAGCTCTCCATTTATCACCACATACCAATTTACATCTTTCTTCACCTTTTTAGCCTGTACTTTGTCATCGGGCAGCGAGCCATGAAGCTTGTATGCCAAGATGTCAGAGAACCAGGCTCTCCGACTCCCAATGCAGTTTACCTGCTCCTTTTCAGCAATGCTACTTTCTTCTAACACTTCGACCATCACTGTTTTTGTGAGGCTTTGCAAGGTGGAGCTGGCCAACTTAGATAAGGCATCAGCCTGAGCATTTCTTGCTCGGGAGACTAAGTCTATCTGGAAATGGACTAGCTAGGCTGCCAGTTCCTTCACTTTGGTCCTCCACTAATCACATACACCCTGCCCTCTGGCTTGCAATCTCTCTTCCTGTCTCCTGCTGGACCCCTAGGACCTCCTCAGCGTTCAGCTCGGCCCGCTCTATCCTCCTCCCTCCTTTTGGGAGGATCATCACGCTGCTTAAATTGGGTCAGGTATCCTCTCCTGATTAAGTCCTCTATGTTGTCCTTCAAGTGTGTGCACTCCTCAGTGGTGTGGCCATGGTCCTTATGGAAGTCACACCAATAACTGGTATCACGGCTTCTGTTTATCATCCTTGGGGGCCTCCGCCACTTATCATCAGCTTTGTTCACGCTGAATATGTGAGATCTTGAATGGGTCAGTGGAGTGTATTGATCAAACTTCCCCGGCCTTGGCCCTCTCCGTGGATCGGATCTTCTCACCCGTACGACCCTGTCTGCTTCTCTGCGGATTTGCTCTCCCCTGCTTGGCTGGTCCACCCTGGGCGCGTTCTCTGCCTAGGTGACCTCGGCTCGCCTGACTGGGTCCCCTGCTGCTTTCCTCCCTATCATTGCACTATTAGTCTCATCTGCCTTGATGAACTTGTGCGCTTTACCCAGCGCTTCCGCGAGCGTTTTGAGGCTCTTATGCCCCATATACGCTCTGAAGGGTGACCCTGGCAGTAGACCGCTCTGCATTGCTAACAGTGCTACCTCCTGGTTCATGTTTGGAATGGTTGTTGCCTCTTTGTTGAATATGGTAATAAAATCCCTCAAGGGCTCGTCTTTTCCTTGAACCAAGGACATCAGCTCGGTTGTCATCTTGGTTCTGTCCACCAGGGTTATGAAGTGCTCCATGAACATCCTCTTCAGCTGGTTGTACGAGTATACAGAACATTTAGGGATGGCGCCGTACCATTACGCTGCCAGCCCCTCCAGAGTTGGTGGGAAAGCCTTACACCATACTAAGTCTATCATGGTGTAGAGTACCATATGATTCTCGAAAGTTGATATATGACTTTTGGGTGTTGTAGTCCCATTGTATTTGCAGCTCGGCATCTTCACCTTCTCCATGGGTTCCTCTAGAATCTATCGGCAAAATGGGGTATCATCTGGAACAACCTGTATTCGCGCTCGTTTGTCTCTCTCCGGGCTGGGTCCTCGCTCTACGACCGGTGACCTGCTACGCGGGACCTACTTCTCTGGGCTAATCTGAGTGGGGGTCATTTCCTCCACGCTCCATTCTCGATTCAGGTTGCGAGCCTCCAGCTCCAATATTTTCTTTCTCAGTTGAATGAGCTCCTTCTCCTTAGGGGTGAGAGTCGAGGCCTCCGGCTTTTTTGCTGCAGGCTGCACAGCTGCCGTTGCCGATGATGGACCGGCTCCCTTACCCATGTTGGTAAGGACCGCCATCATTGTAGCCAGTTACTCCTTACTGCACTTAGAGAGGTTCTGCAGAATGGCTGGGATATTCGCGGGCTGCGGTTTCTGGGTTAGAGGTGCTGAAACAATAAGTTCATTGTTCGCATCAGTTAACGGCATTCCGTAACTGAAAATAGAGCTGGATCCTACCGGATCCACTGGTTTCGCCACTTCTTTAGTAGTAGCTGACATTGATCCGACGAGGTCCGCTTTCTGTGAGATGGTCGATTTGGGGTTTTCGGTGGATCCTTTTGGATCGTTAGTTACTGGGGGTGCTTTTTGTTGTGTTTGGTTGGTCTCATTAGCTTTAGACGTGGGTGTTTGCACAGTTTCTTCTCCGGCCATGGTGGTAAGTTAACTAGTCCCTAGCTTAGTTGGTGAACCTCAGGTTAGGTGATCCAAATCCCCTCCTTCTAGCGCCAATTGTTCCATGTATGGATCCAAGTGTTCTGCTGGGTAAGCTAGGTCCCGTCAACAACCTACACATGGCAGCACACGTAAACTGTCCTCGGGGGTGGCTCGAGGAACCCCCCTCCGAAGCTTAAGTTAGAGAGTGTTTAGAGAGAGAAAGTGTACTTAGAGGGATATAGAAAGTGTAATAATTTTAGTGTCTAACCTCCTTTCCGTTGTACTTTACCCTCTATTTATAGGCGTACTATCTCCTTCGTGGAGAGTTTAGCCTGGTTCAGCCCTGCGGGCTGACTCTACCCGGGCTGATGAGCCCTCCTTTAGTTGCTTATTTGGCGGTGAGTGTGCACCCTGGGGGCTGGGCGATAGTTCAGCGGGAGCTATCCTATAAATTATTTACTTTAAATTTAATCTATTAAAGTAATGAAAACCGAAAAATTAATTTTCCAGAAATTCTTTCGAGTACGGAAGTCGAAATTTTTTCGAAAAACACCAAAATATTCCCCGATATTTTACAGTAAATTGGCGCCACGATTCTGTGACTGGCGCCAGCTGTGGCAGTTTGGCGTCAGGCAACGGAGGATGTCGTCTGGCGCTAATGTTCATCAACTGGTGCCATAATTGTTATTATGACGCCGATGTTTCGTCGATCTTCTGTTGAATTTTTTATTAAGTCTGGGATGCGAGATTTGAAAAAAAAATAAAGTGGCCGCACCCGTAAAGGGTTGCCTACGTATCCTTAACGTAGCTCTCTTGAGTGCCCTACTCAAATGATTATGGGTAGTATTTTTTAAGTTGGTTAAGATTTGTCATGTTTGAGAACTCATTGCCATCCATGTCAGTTAATTTTGCTGCACCTCCTGACAGGATTGTTTTGACAATGTAGGGTCCAGACCAATTAGGTCTGAATTTTCCCCTTGGATCTAAAACATTTTTCCTTAATGCTTTTAACACCAAGTCTCCTACTTTAATGTTTCTTGTCTTGACCTTTTTATTAAAATGCCTAGCCATACGAGTTTGGTAACATTGAGTGTGATGTAGAGCTTCTAGTCGTTTTTCATCAAGTAGAATTAGCTCCTCATATCTTGCCCTAGTCCATTCAACTTCATCGAATTTACTCTCTAATGCGTTGCGTAGAGATGGTATCTCTAGCTTGACAGGTTGTACGACATCCATTCCATAAACCAAGGAAAATGACGTATTTCCTGTTGATGTGTGAATTGACGTGAAATAACCCCACAATGCGAATTGAAGTTTGTTAGGCCAATCCTTGTAATTTTCTGTCATTTTCTTGATGATAGTCTTTAGATTTTTATTATCTGCTTCGACTATTCCATTTGTCTGAGGCCTATAAGGAGAAGAATGATGATGTTGAATACCATATTTCTATAACAATTCTTTACATTCGGCTTGAAAGTGAGTTCTATTGTCACTAATCATTTCATGTGGGACTCCATATCGACAAATAATATTTCTTTCGATAAAGAGTGCAACATGTTTTGAGGTGAGTTTAGCGTACGATTGTGCTTCGACCCACTTTGTGAAGTAATCAAATGCCACTAAGATATATTTGTGACCTCCTGTTCCTAGGGGAGTGATTTTGTCGATGATGTCAATTCCCCATGTAGACAATGGCCATGGCGACGTGTAGGTGTAGAGCAAAGATGGAGGAACGTGTTGTAAATTAGCGTAGGTTTGGCACTTAGGGAATCTTTTTACGTATTGATGGCAATCCCTATTCATTGTAGTCCAATAGTACCCTTCTCGCATTATCTTTTGGACTAACATCTTGCCATTTACGTGAGTTCCACAAATTCCTTCGTGGACTATTCTCATTGCTCTTTGGGAATCCTTTTTACCTACACATAAGAGAGCTCGTCCCTTAGGTACCCTTCTTTGTAGCTCGTTGTCTATAAGTACGTATTGGTAAGCTAAGAGTCTTAATGCTCGTTTTGCTCTTTTGTCAGCATGAGGAGGGTATTCTCCTTTGGTGACATAATTGAGTATATCCGTATACCACAGTTCTTCTTCTTCTTCTTCTTCTTCTTCTTCTTCTTCTTCTTCTTCTTCTTCTTCTTCTTCTTCTGCTTGAATATAGGCCGGTTTGTATCTTTTTTCTACAGTTAGAGGCATTTGCTCGATTTTTGTAGGAATCCTAACCATTAAGGCTAGTCTTGCCAAGGCGTCAGCAAATTAATTTTCTTCTCTAGATAGATATGTGTATTCTACCTTTTCTAGTTGATTAGTAAGGGTTTCCAGATAAGTTTTGTAAGGGGCTAGACTTTCACTCCTTACTTTCCACCTCTTGGAGATTTGGTTGATGATCAATGAAGAGTCTCCGAATATCCGTAACCTTTTTACTCCCAATGCCAAAGCTGATTCAAGGCCTACCACGCATGCTTCGTATTCAGCGGCGTTGTTGCTAACGTCGAAATCAAGCTTTATGGAGATTGTAACATGCTCTTCTTTGGGTGATACTAGCAATACTCGACCGCCACATCCCTTTTGGTTTGAGGCTCCATCGAAGTACAAGGTCCAAGTATCATCTTCAGTGACCATAAAGTCTTCATCTTGAAATTCATTGTCGTGTATTGGCATCGAGTCTTCTATTGGAAAGTCTGCTAGAAAATCCGATACCACAGATCCTTTGATAGCTTTTCGTGGCATGAACCTTACATAGAACTTGGCTAAGTTGACTATCCATCTTGATATACGCCTGTTGAGTGTAGATTATTCGAATAAATACTTGAGTGGATCTAATAGGGAAACTACGAAGACTACATGCACAAGCATATAGTGTCTTAATTTGGTTGTGGCCCACACCAATGCAAGGCTCAATTTCTCAAGTGGCGTATAGTGTGATTCATATTCAAGCATCTTCTTGCTTAGATAGTAGATCGCATTTTCTTTGCCTTCTACTTCTTGCGCTAGCATGGCTCTCATTGTCTCTTTGGTAACTGTTAAGTACAGCCTAAGAGGTATTCCCGGAAGTGCTGGTGCTAATACGGGAGGATTTGCGAGATAGGCTTTGATCTTTTCAAAGGCTTTTTGACACTCGTCATCCCATATCACTGATACATTATTTTTAAGCTTTTTAAAGATTGGTTCACATATTGTTGTCAATTTTGAAATGAACCTGCTGATGTATTGCAACGGGCTAATAAATCCTCAATTCTGCTTCTCGGTTTTGGGCAGTGGCGTTGACATGATTGCCTTGATCTTGGTTGGGTCTATCCTTATTCTCTAGAGCTTATGACATAACCCAAAAGCTTGCCTGAGGTGACTCCAAAAGATCATTTAGATGGGTTCAACCTCATATTGTATTTTCTTAGCCTTTCGGAGAATTTTCTTAAGGCTACTTGATGGCCTGGGCGATCTTTTGACTTTACAATCATATCGTCCACGTATACTTTAACTTCTTTATGCATCATGTCATGGAGCAAGGTAGTCGCTGCTCGTTGGTAAGTAGCACCCGCATTTTTCAACCCGAATGACATTACCGTGTAGCAGTAAGTACCCCATGGTGTTATGAAGGTTGTTTTCTCCATGTCTTCTTCTTCCATGAGAATATGATTATATCCCGCGTATCCATCCATGAACGAGAGAAGTGCATGATTTGATGTGTTGTCCACCAGAATATCGATGTGTGATAAAGGGAAGTCGTCCTTTGGACTTGCCTTAGTTAGATCTCGATAGTCGACACACATTCTTACTCTTCCATCCTTTTTCGGAACTGGGACGACTTTTGCGACCCATTCGAGGTATTTGAATACCTTGATGAAACCTGCAGTTATTTGGTTTTGAACATCCTCTTTTATCTTAAGAGCTACGTCGGGTTTCATTCGACGTAACTTCTGTTTTACAGGTTTCATTCTTGGAATTAATAGTATGGTGTGTTGAGTTATTTCTCTATTAATGCCTGGCATATCTTCGTATGACCATGCAAATACATTGATGAATTCTTTAAGCAAGTTAATTAAATCAGTTCTTTCTTGTTCATTAAGTGTTAGTCCGATTTTAACTTCTCTTTTATTGGTTGAATCATTTGAGATATCAACCGTCTAAGTTTCTTCAATTATCGATGTTTTCTTTTCAAGTGTTTCCATTGCTTTAATATGTTCTTTGTCTTTTTCATTGTTAGTTAAGCAATGATCGTCATCTTAGGTTAAAGAAGAACACAAGGAGTAAGGATAAGAAGCCATATTATTAAACTCTTAGATCATTACATCAAAGAGGGATATGTCCTCAAGGACTTGATCATTAACTATCCTAGGGGAAGGGATAAAAGGAGGAGGTGCTATAACTAAGGACTTAGATGACTCTATAGAGAGAGACTCTGACTCTGACTCTAACTCAGACAACTCTTTGAACATCGGTCCTTGCCCCGTTGTGATGGAGATCTTCCTTCCACTTGGAGTAGTCACTTTGACGGTCTTGCGCCACCCTTGTAGTGATCCTTCCGCTAGAGTGATTAGCTTCGAGGGATCGAAGCTTTCACTTTGTAGGACTATCTGAATGAGTGAGGAGTTATCCCTTTTGTATGTTGGATCATCCTTTTCTCGCCCAAATAGTAATCCCATGACATTAAAATCAAATCATGGGGGTACTTTCTCTTTATTGACAAGAGTTGGGATTTCGTCTATGAAATAGCAATCTAAGAAAATTTTGAATCCCGGTTGCCTTATGCCATTTACGAAAAATGGTTCGGGAAATTCGTAACATGGATAGTCCTCTCCTTCTCTTATAAATTGTCCATTAAGGGTAAAAGGATACTGATCCATTGGGATTGCTTTCTTTTGAATGCGAGCGTCCCTACGTGCCTTTGACTTTTCATGGGCTCGCTTGAGATCTTTTCGAGTCGGTTTGAAACCAAATCCGAAAGTGTTTAATTTAGGGAGGCCAGGTGATTCTAGCGGTTTTACTATTCCTTTATTCTTTCCTTGGGTCATCCCAGGAAAATTTACTTGCTTCTTCAAAATAGCGTTCACGATCATATTGAAGTGGGGGTCATGGTAGAGAGGGTCCTTTCATCCTCCTCGATTAAGGAGACCTCTTCATTAAAGCCCCACAAATCTTCATCGTCTTCATCACGCTCCACATTAATTATTGGATTCTCTATAGCTTCAATTTTCATAGGCGAAGCATTGATCGTAATGGGAATTCCTCCAACTATAGCATTTACTTGTTGGTGGAGAGATTAGGGGACGACCTTTAGGTCATGAAGCCAAGGGCCTCCCAATAATAAATTGAATGAAGCTTTAATATCTACTACTTGGAAAGCAGTAGCGTGTTCTATCGCTCCTGCCGTTACATTCATAGTAATTTTACCAAGAGCTTGACGACGAGTGTTGTCATACACTCTTATTCCTTGCGTTGACGGGGTTAAGCCTTCATCCCTTATGCCTAGAATTCTCGCAGTTCTAAGTGGACAGACATTAATGGTTGATTCATTGTCTACCAGAGTCATAGGGACGTTCATTCTCTTGCAAACCACTGTAAGGTTTAATGCCTTATAATGCTTGTTACCTTCTGGAGGCAAATCCTTGTCGGAAAAGGTGATCAAGTTGATGGGACTAGGGAGATCACTCATGAGGAAATCAGCCAACCCCTTTGGAGTGGTGTCAGAAACTATCCCTATTTTATCCAAGACATTCATTACGGCCAACCTATGTTCTCGAGATGTTGCCAGAAGCTTCCATACGTTCATTTCAACTTTGGTTTTCTTAAACTGTTTGACAATGTCATTATCTTCTATGATAGGTATGGGAACTTGATGTGTGGTTGGCATGGGTTGTGTCGAAATAGGAGGTTGCATTCTCTCGGATCTTGTGAGGACGTCTATTGATGAATCTTCTTCAACCCAAAAGTCATCCATGGCATATGACACCGAAGGTTGAGGTCCTACCATGTCTTTCAAATAAACGTCTTCTTCGTCACTGTCCCAAACTCCATTAATATTTGCATCTTCTTCTTGTGGAACTTGGACTAGCGTCTTATCATCAATAATTTTATGAATTAAATCCTTAAATTTAAAACAGTTTTCAATAGTATGACCCCCTGATTGATGATATTGACAGTAAAATCTATTAGTCCTTTTTAATGATTCAAATGGTCTTGGTTCGAGAGGTTTGATCTCGCCACTCTCGGAGAGCATTTTGAACATTTGTGCATATGGGATCCCAATTGGATTGTAGAGTCTATTACTCTTCTTGGGTTTATCGGTGACTTGTAAAGGAAAGCGTTTCGCTTCATAAGTCGTTCCCATGGGTGTGATCTCTTTCCTAGGTTAATTTTTCGAGGGTGGAACCTCGTCATATTTCTTCTGAAGTTCTTTTACAACTTCGAGGGCTTCACGTAACAAGTGTGATCCTTCCATCATAGACAGTGTAAGCAATTGTATGTCCTCCTTACTTGCTAATTCTGGAAGGTTATCCATGGCGTCAAAAAATATCTCCTCCTCTTCTTTGATAGTATGGATTTCTTTGACAGGTTTGATGAGAGATGAGGGATCAACCTCGTTTTCCTCATCAGAGATGGCCATGGAGTGAGCGAGAGGCACATTATCAATACCTGGCTTCTTACTGGAAGGGGGCAATGGTAGCTTGTTGTTGTAGATTAAGTCTTGGATAGCTTCTTTAAGCTTCCAACAGTTCTCGGTAAGATGGCCCCTACCTTGGTGATACTTGCAATGTGCATTGGGGTTCCAGTTGGTCGTCCTCTTCTCGACTGGTGGGTCCCCAAATGGTCCAATAGGAGTTATAAGACCTTTTGTATTTAATCGGTCAAATGCAGTGTCATAACTCATACCAATAGGAGTAAAGTTCCTCCTAAATGGTTTCTTTTGTCCTTGATTATTCATAGCAAGGGCTTCACATAGGTTAAAAGTTCTAACATTGTTTGAGTGGGTGGTTTTGGAAGAAGAAGGATTGTCGTTCTTCTTGCCTTTCCAGCAACTGTTGGAGTTATTGTTGGCAGCTTTCAACTTAGCCAGGTCGTCTTCAATATTAATTCCAATGCCATAGACGACTTTGAAGGTATGGAGATTATTCTGATATTTGAGATGCTTGGAGTACTTTTCTTGAAGGTTTTTGATGAATAACCTTATGTACTCTTTTTCACTGGGCACCTCAATCATCTTAGTTGATGTTTCTCTCCATTTGTTAAAGAAGGAGGTGAAGCCTTCATTCTCCTTCTGCTTGAGGATTTCAAGTTCTCTATAGCCAGTCTTAACTTGAATATTGCATTTGTATCTATCAATGAAAGCGTTAACTATGGACTCCCAAGTAGAGGTTCTTTCTTTCTCGAGTGAAAAGAACCATTGCTGGTAAACGGTTTCGAGAGATAGTGAGAACAGAGAGGGGAACACTTTCTTGTCGATACCCTTAATACTCATTATTGTTTCAAAGGTTCTTAAATGAAAGTAAAAGTTATCAGTTGCTTTTAATTTCGGGATGTCGTTGGCATTAAACTTCTGCGGAAGAAGATCCTTGTTTACCGAGACCCCTTGTGAGGTAATCCCTTGAAACTTGTAGTCTCTAGATAGCTTGCTCAGACTCTCTTGCATGAGTTCCATCTGTTGTTGTTTCACAGTATCATCAATCTTGAGGGTTAGAACCTTTAACGCCTCAGTCAGGGTAACCAGTTGGTTCCTGAGTTTATTGACTTCTTCTTAAGTTGCCATTATTGCCTTAGCTTTCCTCTTATGAGCGATGGGTTTATCGAAAAGTTGGACCTGTACAAAAAGATTGTCTTTGATTAAACTCCCTTCCTTTCTTTACCACGAGCTGTAAATTAAACCATTTTTTGTTTTAATTATTTGACTCAAATCGACCTTGACATTACGGTTTTTAAGAGGAAAAGTAAAAAAAATAGGTGCATATTTTTGGGAATCAAGTATGGTATTTAATCAAATAGTTTAAATTGGAGGATTAATATCCGACTTACCCCCCTAAAAAAAGGATAGAAAAAACGCGCATACAAGACTCTCTAAGACATGGTTTAAAGTGTGTATTAGTGTGTGCGTTATGTGGTGATTGTAAGTGACATGCTTTGACTTTTGTGTATGACCATGGGACTTAGTGCCTAAACTCAATTAATGTCTTAACAAAGTATAATTAACAGTAAAAATTAACCGAATTAATTAGCAAACTGTTTAATTAGACACAAGGTGGTGACTCGAGCAATAAACCGAACTGTCGTCAAAACGACAGGACTGGCGATTCTCTTTGTAGTGTAGCGCCAGACGACACAATTGTCTCTAGGGGCTACACTACATAGAGTGGTGCTACAGTTCAAGTTTTGGCGCCATTGCTGGAGTATCGATCTGAAACTGTTTTCAGTATTATTACTAAACAGGGGTATGCCTAAAGTCGTAGTAAGTCAACTCTGATTAAAAATTAGAATTTATTTACTCAAATTAATTAGGCAAAGTTCTTTTAGTCATGAATTAATTTATTTAATCTTAGCACAAGTCAAGCAAACGGTTAGGAAAAACACATAGAGAATGCACAAGCAATAATGCACAATTAGCCAAGTAGACACATCATGATGCAATGAGTTTGCAACCTAACCATGGCTCTAGTTCTCTAAAGTTCGGGATATGGGCTAGTCAATAGAGGGTCCATGGTTAATTTTCCGGATGCACCGCGCAGAAGCCTAACCATGAAGGGTTGGCGCGAGTGGATGGGACACCGCGATTTTAGAAAAACTCGCTTCCATGGTTTGTTGAATTCAACATTCTCGGATGTACCCTTTGTTGCTCAGAGCGTTCAATCAGGTAGATGGAGCATGAATTCCTAGAGGGTTATGTCCATATGTAGAACACATATGGGTTTCAGAAAAGTGAGGGAAACTCAATCAGGAAGTAGGATTGAGCAAACAGTGCTAAAAACTAGTCAAAATTAGAACACATATTTTTGGCTCGGTATTGGAAGAACTTGGCGCCAGCAAACAGAGGCCAGCGCCACTTTTTGGCTTTAGCGCCTGTTAAAACTTTGGCGCTAATCTTTGTTCCCTGACGCTAGTTCCTACATGCTCAGCAGCTTTCTGTGCACGATAAAATTTTCCAATTTCACGCAGCATTATTTTGATCCTAGTTGTGAAAGATATTCCTCAAATTTCCTACATGTAAAAATCCTATGTTTTAACTCATTACGGATGGACTTTCCAATGAGATCTTTTTTATGCATATGAAAATAATGTTAATCAAAATTACGCACATGAAATACTTAGAAATTTTCGAGTCTCATCCACTCATTCTAAATCAATGCCGAAATAAATTTTAGGGATTAAAATAGAAATCATCCCCAGTGGAGTCGCCAAAAACTGTAGGGAATATTTCAAGCATTACCTCTAGCTTGAACCCCACTGTGACCATACACTAAAGTACGGTGGCGTCCAAAGGGAAAAAAGATAGAGAAAAATAGTCGCCAACAAGTTTTAGGAACTTATAAACCGTTCACAGGGTAGTTTGGGGATGAAGGTACAAATCCAACCTAAAATAGATTGAACCTTCCCAAATAATAGGCCTCTACTTTATTCTAATCGTATTCATGTGCGCTTTCTGACAAACATGCAATCAATAGGATTAATTCTAAACCTATTTATCTATGTTTGTTGTATATTAATGCACAAATAAAACTATTATTGGAGATCAATTGAATTATAATAATAATCTATCCTAAACATGATTATTAATTATCTTATTAAGCATGATTACAAGTACCAATTCCCTTTAAAAATTCATTAAAGGTGTGATCAAACAATAACAATAATAATCATCAAGTTACATAATAATAATCATAACAATTATAATAATAATCAAAATCATATTAAAGCATAATATTAATAGCAAGATCCTAGGCATGATACTAACAAAATTAATAACAAACCCTAGCATGTCACTAAAAAATAAAAATAAAAGCTCAAACCCTAGCATGATACTAACATGAATATTAGGAAGAATAAAAAAGGCATCATAGTTTTAATCATACTTGATATTAAAGTTACCATATACATGATACTAGGAAGATAAAAACGCCCTAACATAACACTAGGAATGATAATAACAATCTAAGCATGATTTCTATATCATAGTATCAATAAAAACCATTAAAGTACTTACTTGGATGCCTCGTACCTCTTTCTTATAACAAAATACACACGTTAGTAACTTCAAGGAAAATAATAAACAAACTATTAAATTAATTAATTGAAAGAGAGATTTGGCACCAAACCCTTAGAAATTAAAACCTTTCACGTCTAGGGCGAAGGCAACTTCGAATTATGCTAGGTATATCAAGGTCATGTGAATGCGGAATTTTGTAAAAAATGGGTAGGTTTAGAAAAGAGAAAGAGAGAAGCTTTATCTTTAAGAGTGAAAAGAATTGATGATTGTAGATGATTCAAAACGGAGTTTTTAGGAGGTTATTTATAGAGAAAATCAGCTAAATAGATAGAAAATTGAATCGGAGTTCTGACGGGAAAAAACAGAGTTAGCGCCAGACGCTGACATTTGCGCCAGACGATAATGCTAGCGCCAGGCGCTAATGCTGGCGTTAGGCGCTAATCAAGTTTGTAATGCGTTTTCTAAAATTAGATAGAAATTAATCGTAGAAGAGGTTAAAATCGTATTTTCCTCTAAAACACTCTTTTGTCTAGATTAAAACACTAAAAAGTAAACAAAAATCAATTTATCAATGCTAAATGAATTAGGAATGGAAAGAACCTTCTAGAAAAGAATCTAGAAGACTAGAACCATTCCTAATTGCATTAGGAATGATAAATCAATATTAGGCCCTCCCCTAGATCATTGGGCCGCATATAATGTTTAAATCGGGCCTAGTTTATTAATTTGACCATAACTTCCTCAATATTCATCGGAATTGGGCTTATAATATGTCGTTGGAAAGCTCTTTTCAAGCCCTATCCAACTACACTACTATTAGACCCATATCATGGACCAACCAAACTGGATTGGCCGTTTTCTTAAAATATATTTTCAAAAATAGAGAGAAAAGAAAAGAAATTAAAACTATCTGCAACACTAGACTTTCCACACTTTCACTTCATTCGATTATGATTTCACGTGAAAGGTACTTATCACCGGGTTTGGTTTTGGGGAGACACAAATGGGTGTCTACAGCGTTTTAAACTAAGGGCTATTATCAAACACCATAAACATAGGTACCCCAAACCGGGTGATGATGTTCTTCCAAATGAAAGAAATGACATCCTTTTTCTTGATGTTCTTTACCGCCTCTGCCTCCGCCCACTTGGTGAAGTAATCCAGAGCCACTAGAATATAACGCTTTCCGCCTGGTGTAGGCGTATAAGGATCCAAGATGTCCATGAACCACTTAGCAAACGGGACTAGGCTATGGATTGCCGTCAGATCAGTAGTTAGGCGGTGAATAAGCTTGCCAAAACACTGACATTTGTCACATTTCTTCACCAACTCTTTGGCATGTGCTTCAAGAGTAGGATAAAAATAATACCGCCTGGCTCTGACGGCTAGGGACCTGTCGCCTATATGGGAGACGTAGTATCTCGAATGCAATTCTTCAAGAACTTCTTTCCCCTTTTCAGGGGTAACACACTTTAATAAAGGTTTAAGGAAACTCTTCTTGAAGAGCTCTCCGTTTCTCATCTCGAAGTTTGCTGCTCGTTTCTTCATAACGTCTGCCTCCTGTGGTGAATCAGGGAGCGTGTCGTCTGTTAAATATGCCCGGATGCCATCCATCCAGGTAGAGCTTCGGTCCTGAATTTCAATGGGTTCTTCATATATACTTCTTTTTTACAGAACTTCCTAAAAGACTGACCGAGGAGTATCACAGCAGGAAGAAGCTGCCAGTTTGGACAATGCATCCACCTGGTTCTTGTCTGACCTGGGCACTTGACTCAAACTGAATTCTTCAAGTGCCCAACCTCTTCTTTGACTCCCTGAAGATATTTGATCATAGCCGAATGAGTTGCCTCATATTTTCCCTCATACTGGCTAACGACCAAGTGCAAATCAGAATAGGCTTCAATTTTTGTTGCCCCTACCTCCTTACACATGCGGACTCCGGCTATCAGGTCTTCGTATTCCGCCTCGTTATTCGAGGCCTGAAATTTAAACCGCAGTGCAAATTCAAATCTTTCCCCCTCAGGAGACTCATATATAATTCCTGCACCACAATCATTTTTTTGTCGAGCTCCCGTCTATATACACTTTCCAAACCTGATTAATGTTATCCGGAGGAACCGGTCATGTCATTTCAATAATGAAGTTGGCAAACGCCTGACCTTTCACTGCCTTTCTTGGTTCGAAAGTGATTTCAAGACTTTGCATTTCAATAGCCCATTTCAACATTCTGTCGGATGACTCTAAGGTAGACATTAACCGCTTGAGGGGATGATTCGTGTAGATTACAACCGGATGTGCCAAAAAATAAGGCTTCAGCTTCTTGAATGCTATATATAGAGCAAGGCCAAAATTTTCAACCATGGGGTACCGAAATTCAGCATTTTTTAGCTCGTGGCTAATAAAATAGAGCGGGAGCTAGATGTCGTCTTTCTCAACTAGGAGAATAGCACTGAGGGCATGGTCTGAGATCGCTAGGTACATGTATAACGTATCTTTGGACAGAGGGCTAACAAGCCTTGGCAAAGAGTGCAAGTGTTCTTTCGGCTTTTGAAAGGCCGCCTCAGCATCATCCCTCCATTCTAATATAGTCTTTTTCCTGATTACTTGGAATAAGTAAAGGCATTTGTCACCTGACCGGCCAAGGAACCTTCTCAATGACGCCAGGCAACCGGTTAATCTTTGTACTTCCTTAACAGTGCGGGGTGACTTCATATCAATAACCGCCTGTATCTTCTTAGGGTTAGCCTCTATCCCCCTTTGATCAATCAGGAATTCGAGAAACTTCCTAGACCAACACCAAAGACGCATTTCTTGGGATTTAACATAACCTTATGCCGCCTGAGTGTGGTGAGGGTTTCTTGGTGATTAGCAAGGTGATTTGTCTGTTGCTTGGATTGAACTATCATGTCATCAATGTACGCCTCTACATTCCTTCCGATTTGATTAATGAAGATTGTATTAATCATCCGTTGGAATGTAGCCGGCGCATTCTTCAAGCCAAACGACATCACAGTATAACAAAATAACCCTTGATCAGTGACCAAAGTCGTCTTCTCTTGATCTTTTTCCTACAGGGGTATCTGATGGAAGCCGAAATAGGCATCCATAAAACTCATCAAGGCATGTCCGGCTGTAGAGTTGACCAGACTGTCTATCTTTGGAAGTGGATAACTGTCCTTTGGACATGCCTTTTTGAGGTCTGTGTAGTCAACACACATACGCCAGGTACCATTTGGCTTCTTTACAAGCACAACATTCGCCACCCAATCGGGGAAATTACATTGCCGAATGAACCCAACATTTAACAACTTATTAACTTCGTCAACTGCCGCCTAACTTCTTTTCCACCGTGATTTCTTTTCTTTTGCCGGATGGGCTTCTTTTTTGGATTAACGACGAGTTTGTGGACAGCGAGTTCCGGGCTGACGCCTGTCATCTCTTCTACTTAAAAGGAAAAAATATCTTTGAATTCTTTCATCAATAGGTGCAAATCTGCACCAAGCTTAGCATAAGCAGCCGTCCCAACCTTAACAGTACGCTCTATACGGTTTTCATCCAGAGGTATATTAATATGTTCACCAACCGGCTGGGGACCGAGCTAATCTGACCTTTCACAAGTCAGTGATTGGTATTTTTTTTCTTTCTTAACCTCCACCAGCTGATGAGCCTTTCTTTTCTTTCCGGCTTCTGGTGGGGGTGGGCTGATGTCCTTGACATTGTCAAGGTCTATTGATTCCTGTTCTTGACCTTCTGCGGCCACTGTTGACTTGACGGGTGTGAAATAACACTCTCGGGCCGTGTTTTGATCCCCATTCAAGGAACCAAAAGAATCGTCATCCTTCTCATACTTGATCAGCATGAGGGAAGGAATGATTACCGCCTTGGCCTCGTTTAGAGTTGGCCAGCTTAAAATAATTTAAGCCGGTCAACTCCTCAATTACTAAGAATTTGACGACCAGGTGTCATCCTCCTCCTTTTTCAGCCAGCCAGATGGGTAGATCAATCCTACCTACTAGGTATACCATCCCCCCTCCAAAGCCAACCAGGGGGTGGTTTACCGGGTGCATGCTGCTAGGCTTATACTTCAGCTTTTGCAAGCACCTCTAACTGATGATGTCCGACGAGTTACGGGTGTCAATAAGGATCCGCCCAACCAGCTGATTGGCGATCTTACATTCAAATGACAACCGGGTCATAATGCGGGGGGCGGACGATGCCCCTGTCCTTCTTAGTGATCAAAAAATCTAGGAAGGTGGAGCTAGCTGATAGCTGCTCATCATAATCATTGTCCATCTTTCGAAGATGGCTCTTAGTGCCCCGAATGGTGGGGCCACCACATGAGAACCCGCCTGCTATAATGTACACCGACTCTTTGTTAGTTTTCGAGCCACTAACAGGCTGGGGTGTCTTAGATGACTGCCCTGGGTTCTTCTTATTAGTCCCTTTGGACTTAGAAATGTAAGACTTTAACATCAATTTTTCAGCCAGACGGTCCAACGCCCGTTGAAGGCTGAAGTAGTCGTTGGTGTCATAGCCAACTTTCTCATGGTATTGGTAGAGTTTATTTTTGTTCCTTGATTGAATGGAACTTTTCATTGGATTCGGCTTCTCTAAAGACAGCCAGTCCTTGATCTCCAAGAGGATGGAGTTGCAGTCCTTGTTAAACTCATACATGGGGACATACGGTTTTAATTCTTTTTTCTTCTAGGATGGCTGGTCAAAAGCACTCACTATCCAGACTTCTTTTCTCTTCTTGCTCTCATTTTTTTTCTTTGCCAGCTGAGCAGGTCGACTTTTTTTTTCTCTGTCAGACTTCTTGGAGTCCGACTGACAACCAGACGAGCAGAGGTCGGTTGCTTGAATATAGCTTTCCGCCCCCCTCAGGGCCGCCGGTAAGGTAAATGACCCTTTTTAGACAAGGTCAAACTTAAAGGTCGACCCGTCTCTCAGACCCTTGAAGAAGTCTGTAAAGGCTACTTCGTCAAACAGTCCCTGAATCTGAATTCTGGTCAGATTGAATCTCCTAACGTAAGAACGCTATCCTTCTCTCTCTCCCTGCTTAATGGTGCTTAAGTCAAGACTTGTTTTCTTTACAGTGATGTTTATTGAGAAGTTAGAAGCAAACACAAAGGCATGCTTCTTGAAACTATCAATGGAATCGACTGCCAAGTTGCCAAAACATTGTTGGGCAATGCCCTTCAATGTAGTCGGGAAGCATCGACACCAAGTGGCATTGTCCAACCCCTGTAAATACATGAGGTTGGTGTAAGCCATGAGGTGATCTTCCTGGTTGGAGGTACCATCATAAGTACCTACCAACATATTTTTAACCTTTGTTGGATATGTCGCCTTGGTTATTTCCGGGGTGAACGTAGAAGGTTGTTCACCCAGGCGGAGAAGACGAAGCTGCTAGTCTAGTGGCTTGACATTGCTGTATGCCGCCTGACCTTCGAAGAGAACCAGCTGCATGAAATGAGGAGAATACGAGTCGTAGACCATAGGCAGTACGTACGGTGCATTACCAATCATCTGAGGGGCCCGAATGGACGGCATTACCGCCTGTATGGCTCTCATGCAAGGATTGTACATTCCCTGCAGATGTATTCTTAAAGCTGTATGGAAAGCTTGAAGTGGACGCTGACTAAGACAACTGTTGATTCCTCTTGCGGGTTATGATCTCCCAGGCATCAAGAATGGTTTTTTTGTTTCCCACTGCTGTTCACTCCGGCGCGTATTTTTGGAATACCTCTTGGGCAGAAAAATCTTGGACCAGTCAAGGGTCCCGGCTGCCTTCTCCTTTGGATGCTAATGAGTGGCATTTATGCCACTCTTTTATCCTTTTTCTCTAAGGATTCTCCCCTCATTTGCGCTTATTTGGCCCTTTTTCTAAGCATTTTTACTTAGTTTTAATTCCTCTTTCCTTTTCTCCCTTATCTTCCCTTCTTTTAGTCTTCTCGCTTTGTTTTTATTTAGATTTCCATGCTTTGGTTTTGTAGGTATTATGTGCCGAAAGAAAGAGGATATCAAGAAGCTAAGCTAACTGTTGTGAGCGGGGTACTGTGCCGCTTCTGTGCGGGCGCACATGTGAGGCAGTGCGGGCGCGCAGCCCTGTCAGAACCCGCACGGCCTGACTGAAGAAACAAAGCCCAACCAGAGAGTTTGCGCGACCCTATGCGCGACTTGTGTGAGGGCGCACATACCTGATGCGCGGGCGCGCAGGACTAATGTGCGGGCGCGCTCATTTTCCCCGTACCCTCAAATTTGCGACCGCGCACTACACTGAGAGGGCGCACACACATTCTGTGCGGTCGCGCACCTCATCTGTGCGGGCGTGCACGGCTGGGTTTCCGATTTATTTGCGCCTTGTTGTCCAAGTCTCTTTCTTTTGTGGGGAGCCACATATATATAAACGGGACTCTTTGTAATAGAGAAAACACTTAGTACTAATTCCATAGAACATTAGCCTAATCTAGAGAGAGAAATAGATGGTTATTCAAGCTTCCTTTATTGTATTCAACTTTGCTCAAGCTTTAATCTTCCATCAATCAAGCAAGTATCCAAGTTTTCATCTTTCTTCAATCCTTTCTTTAGTTTTATTGTTACTTATTTTTATCTATCTTATTAGTTTATTTAGTTATTATTGATTTCATTAATGTCAATCATGTTTTGTTTTGAGTTTCTTGTGTTTATTTCTAGTATTGATATTATGTTTAATCTCCCTTCTCTAGGCTAAACTCTTAGCTAGGGGAAGGGGATGGAAGATATGCATTGAATGATGGATGAATGATGATAGTTGGATTGATTACATGCTTTAAATTGATGAAAGACATGATTTTTAATGGTTTGAGATTATTTTTGCACTTTATTTGATTGCCTTCTAGTTTAAATGCATGAAAACGAGTTGTTAAAATGGAGTTTCATGTATTTTGCTTCTTTATTCTCTTGATTTGCTTGTTTCTAATAAGATGCATGAGAATGATCCTAATTAGCATAGACTTCTATCATTGATTTGCCTAGACTATTGCATGAGAATGAATTGTTTAGGTAGAATCTTGTGTTCTTTGGCATGTTCATCATGATAGCTATCATTGTTCCCCTCTTTCTAATCATGTTTGAACCCCTGAACCTCAGCGTCATTTTCTATTGATTTTAATCATCATTTTCTTGCTTACTTGTAGTTTCAGTGTTCTACTCAACAAAACCAACAAAACAATCCCATTTTCACTCTTGCATTAGAGATATTTGATGTTGAATTAGCGTGCTTTCCTAGTGGTTCGACCCTTTACTTGCCACTAACTAGTTTAGTGTAGGTTTAGGCTTTATAAATGATTAATTTGGTTAGGGTGGTAGCTTAACGACCTATCTTATCCCTATAAAATTTTAGCACCGTTGCCGGGGAAGCGGCTTGTTTAGCGAATATTATTGCTTTTGTTATAGTCATTTTTCTTTCTTTTCTTTTTCTTTTTTTTTTGTTTTATCATCCTTGTTATTGCTAATTGTTTGCTTAGCTTTGGTGAATGCTTAGGAGGTCTCAATGAAGCACCCTCACATCAAATTGACCACGAAATCAACCGAACCTTAACACAAGTCCGTAGGCTTTATCAAGACGAGGCAAGAGGTTTTGGTGATATAGTTGATAGTGAGAGTGATACTTACTCTTCAAGTTCACCACGCGAATCAATGGCGGGACAAGAGAATGATGTCTTGTTTCGTGAGTTTGAAAATCCGGAGTATTATGAGCTTAAGGGAGGGATTTTTCTACCCGTCACAGAAACCAACTTCTCAATCCATCCACAATATACTCGAATGGTCCAATCAGAGCAATTTTCCGGAAGTGCAAGTGAGGACCCTATTGAACATTTTGACCAATTCCTTGAATTGTGTGCAATGATGCAAACCAATGAAGTGAGTCAAGACTTCATTAGTATGCACCTTTTCCAGCAATCTCTCATTGGACGAGCAAAGAAATGGCTAAACCAAGTAAAGCCTAACTCTCTCACAACATGGAGGGAGGTTGTAAAGGCGTTCTTGAAGCACTTTATCTCCGAAGAGAAGACCGTAAAAATGAGAAGGAAATTTGCATCATTTGAGCAAGAGGCCGTTGAAAGTCTTGGTGAAGCATGGGAGAGATTCAAAGAGTAGGTGCAAGCATGTCCCCACCATGAGTACAATCAAGGGTTGCTCATGCGGTTTTTCTACGACGGATTAGATCCCATGTCAAGAGCCAATTTGGATGCGGGGGTGGGTGGTCAATTAATCAAGATATTCAAAATCAAGTTGAAGCCACAATAGAAAAGGTAGCAAAGAATTACTCTTGGGGGGGCCGAAGAAAAAACGCTCCAAAGAGAGGTAGTATTTACGAATTGGAGAAAGTTGATCAATTACAACATCAAATTGATCAACTAACAAAAGGGCTTTCCAAATTGAACACGAGTGTGAATGCAAGTTCAAGCGGTGGAGAAAGCTCTTCTCAAGTTAACTCTTTCTCTTGTCAAAATTGTTGAGGAACGAACCATGATACGAACCATGAATTCCTTGAAGTTCCCACTTCGTTTAAAGGCTCTCTTGAGGAAGGTGAGGTTGCCCTTCATAATATTGAGGATTCCAAGCTCGATCCCCCTTTTAGAAGGAGAAGAAAGAAGAGAGAAAAAAGAAGAAGAATCAACAAGAAGAAGAGAAAGAGAAAAGATGAGCCACCATTGGCTCTTGATTCATTCCCTTCTTTTCCGTGTGGTGATGTGAGACCTCAAGGAGTGCTAGTTCTCAAGCTTGGGGGAATCTATGATTCAATCATCAAGTTGATGAGGGTGATGTTCTTTAATCCACCTTGAATGAGGTGAAGGGTCAAGCTAGAGACCATAAACAAGCGCTTCCCGGGAGGTAACCCGGAGGATTTCTAACCCTTTTTCTCCCCCTCCTTTCTTTTTCTTTTTTCTTTATTTCTTTGTTCTCTTTTAATATTTTCTTTTGTGTCTTGTCTTGCCTTGTAGGTTTCTTTTTGGAAGTTTGGAGCGGAGTGACATTTGGTGAACTCTATTTTATGCTCCTTAATTCTTTTAAGCTAACCTCCCGGTAAGACCTTTCTTATTTTTACTCTTTTACTCTTTCTTTGAGTGCTTAGTTTAGGACTTGTTTAGGAAGAATTTGAATGGTTCGAGGTTATTTGCATTGGTTCTACGGAACTTGGGATCGTTGATGTTGTTATCAAACGATCAATTGTTTGATGATTGGGACTTATTTGGTTCATATGCATCGTTTGTGAACCTTCTTGATTTCTTCCTCTTTCTTTTTTTTTGTTTTCTTTTTTTTGTGGAAAACATGACTATGGCAAGATTAAATGAATTTGTTTTGCAATTTGCTCATGCATTTGGAATTTATTGCTTTTATAATGTGCTAAAGAATCTTTTTCTTCCTAATTGATGATGACCTACATGGTTTGAGAATGCTTATGGTTGAGATAGACAAACTTTAAGCTAAGGTATCAAGGTTAAGAACTATTGAGGACGTTTGAACCCTTAGTTCATAGAAAAGTGGTAAAATGGTTTTGCTCTCTATAGTGGATTTGAAGCTTTTTAGTTAGTATTTGCTTACTTCCCATCCCTTGTGAGATTTAAATTGTTCAAGCCTCCATCAATTTTGTTGAGCGGCGCTTAGGATCCTTGACTATGCATATCTTAATCCTTGTGTTGTCCTCTAAATCCCAAGATCGTTACCAAGCAGCTCTAGGGGAGGAAAAGGGCACCCTTTTCTTATTTTTCTTTAGCTTCTTTTTGTTTTGTTACATATTTTGTTTTTATTTTGCATTTGCTCCTCTTGCCAACCCTTTGAGCCTATTCCCTTTCTTGATTATGAGCCATAATGAAGGCCTTATGACCTTTTTTTTCCTTAACCCTTAGTTTATGAAGCATTTCGGTTTGAGAGTTTGTTTTGTGTTGTAATGAAAATGAGAAAGTATTATGCTCTTTGTACCAAGCAAGAAAGTAAATTGTATATATTGTGTGTAATAAAGCAATTGCATCCCCGAAAAAGCCGTCCTTAGTTAAAAAAGGCAAGGATATATATATAAAAACAAATAAAAAAATTAAAAAAAGTATGTTTCGTTTTCTTCCCAAAGTTAAGCATTGAGGACAATGCTTCGTTCAAGCTTTGGGGTGGGGGGGGGGGGGGAACGTTACTTCGTTTTCTTTTTTTTGGAATGTTGGTGTTGAGTAAGCTTGAGGGAGATGACATTATTGGTATTTTTGTTTGATGTTTGGTGATTTCTTGAGTTTGTTTTTGGAGGTTTGATAACCCTTTTGTTTCACTTAGGAAATATCACCAAAATTTTCAAATTTGTACCCCCCCCCTTAACCCTTTGCCTTACGTTACAACC
Source organism: Chenopodium formosanum (assembly GCA_024500155.1). Taxonomy (NCBI): domain Eukaryota; kingdom Viridiplantae; phylum Streptophyta; class Magnoliopsida; order Caryophyllales; family Amaranthaceae; genus Chenopodium; species Chenopodium formosanum. Next base: position 26,278,985 of record CM044880.1, read on the forward strand.
CTAGTTAAGACCCTTAGACTTTTGAGGGGTGAGGTCAAATTCCGGTGGAGGAGATAGATTTCAACCCTATGGAGAGAGTATGCATAGTTGAGATGTCAGGATGACCCACTAATTCCACAAATTGAATCTTTTTTCGGTTCCTTCGTGGAATAATGAGGAGCTAACTATGGGGTTATTTGAAGCTAGGTGAAAGAACGTGGACCGTCTTAGATGGGGCTAGGGCGGAGAATGAATTCTCTAGTTCTCTATGCTTAGCTTAGGTTTGTCTCTCTCAACCATGAGCATCTTAGAACGTGTTTTCCCTCATTGTATTGAGAAAGGTGAGTATTCTTTGGTGCATGTCTCTTCTTTTTGAGTCCAAATGGAGTATTTTCCGCCTTTGAGCTTAATTGGTTTCCTAAACCTGCCATGTTATGTTGGTCATGGTTGTGTTTGTTTTGTTTTTTGTGTTTGCTTTTCTTTTTCTTTTTGTTTTGCCTTGGTTTTTGTCTAGAGTTCTGGGTTAAACTCTTAGGACACCCTCACGAAAGCACACTCATCCTCTAGGGCGATTTAGGGGTTTAAAGGGCTTATCTTTAGTTGCTAAAATTGACCGTGATTCCTACGAAAGTGAGTTAGTGTACATTCTTGTCTCCTTTAGTGTCTTAGAGTAGCTTGAATAAATCACTCTCCTTCTCCCGTGTTTCATGTTAATTTGCTCGAGGACGAGCAAAAGTTTTGCTTGGGGGAGTTTGATAAGTGACTTTTATGTCACTTTTAGGGTGTTTATTGAGTTGCTTTCCGGCTTATTTTACAATAATTTAGCTCATTTTGTTCTTTATTTCTTTTACTTGCTTATTCTGGTCTTCTACCTTTATTTTGAGTGTTTTAGTAGTTTTTATTATTTTTTAGTTTATCTTTGTAGTTTTAGTTAATAATTTCCCGCTTCTATCATTTTATTTATTTTCTTTTAGTTTCTAGTTTGTTTTATTTTATTTCATTTTATTTTATTATTTCTGTGGTTTTAGCATTTTATATTACTTTATTTATCTTGTTTTATTTTATTTTAGTTTTTGTCCCTATTTCTCTTGTTTTTTTTGGTTGTGTGGGTATGTTTTCGGGTTGAAGCACGGATTTCAAAGTCAAATGGTTTGCATTGGAAGTTCAGGACCCGAGTCAATCAAGTTCAACAAAATTCTAACAAGCTGCTGCCCCTAACCTCTTGCTGCTACCAGCACCACCTTCAGCCACAACCAAAGCAGCACCATCTTCAGCCACAAACAAACCAACACCACCAACATCACCAAACAACACCAACAGCCTTGACAACCACGTAAAACCGCCAGCAATCACCAGCACCATCACCCACTAATGCCGCACCAACCAACCCTCTGCCCCATCACAACAACCCAGCCTCACCTCCCATTTCGCCACCAAAGTCACCACCAACACCCCGCAATTCCAATCAACCACCAACCTCAATTCACCAAACCACCACAAAAATCGCAACTAATCCCCTCCTCCTATAAACCGCAACCAACACCACCTATCAACCCACCACAAACGCACCAGCCATGCCTCCTTCAGCACCCCAAATTGGCAGCCGGGCAAACCCAACTTTCACCACCACAACAACAACAAAAACAACCACCTGCACCCGCAACTCAGAGCAGCAGCCAACCACTTCGCCCAACACTCGAACCACCTCACCTCCAACTTACCTCAAATTCATCTCCATTCACCACCTCCAACCAAACCCATGCAAACACCACCTACCAATCAAAGAAGGAGCTTCAATCGAACCTCCAAATTTGCCCAAATTAGCATTTGTAGCAACCCAGACCACCGCGGCCGCGCAGCCCTGTCAGAAAGCGCGCAATTGCGCGACTTGCTGTGCGTCTTCTGTGCGGGCGCGCAAATGTGGGTCAATCACGAGCTTTTCACGTGATTTTAATGAAGATCGGACGGCCACAATTTTAGATGCTAGATGATGATGATGCTGAAGAACGGTGATGATGGTTGTTTGGGATGATGGCTGATGGTGTTCAAATTGGAAAATTGAAAGTGAAGGGGAAATGTGGGGGTCTGATGTTTCGTGGTTTTGGGGGGAATTTTGGGGGTTTTTGGGATATCTTTTTTCTTTTCATTTTCTTTTATTTTATTTTATGGAAGTTTTGTTTTTATTGCTTTTTTGGTTTAGGTTTTTTTAATTGTTTTATTTAGTCTTATTTCTTTTTAGTTTCTTTCTTTTATTTCTTTTGGGGTTATTTTCAAAGGACTTTTCAATGAACATTTTATTTTAGATAGATTAGATTAGTTTAGGAGAGCTTTTCTCTCTTAGGGTTAGATTAGATAATATTTAGAGAGAAAAAATAGATTATTGCTCAATTTTCTTCAAAGATTCAACTTTGCTCAAGTTTAAGTTTCAATTAAGCAAGAATTGAAGTTTTCTTCTTTCATTAATTCTTGCTTTAGTAATCTTTTCTCCTTTCCTTTAGTTTTATTTATTTGTTTTATTGTTGTTCTTGTTAATCTTATTAGTTCATCTAGTTGTTATTGATTTCATTGATTTTAATTATGTTTTGTTTTGAGTTTCTTGAGTTAATTTCTAGTTTTGATATTGTGTTTAATCTCCCTTCTCTAGGCTAAACTTTTGGCTAGGGGAAGGGGGTGGAAGATATGATTTGAAATTGGATGAATGATGATGGTTGGATTGAAATTATGCCATATATTGATGAAAGACATGATTTTTATTAGCTTGGGATTATTGTTGCACTCTATTTGATGTTTTCTAGTTTAAATGAATGAAAGTGATTTGAACTAGATTAGGATCATATCTATTTTAATGATTGCATGAGAATGAGTTATTAAACTGGAGTTTTTATGGATTGTGCTTCTTTATTCTCTTGATTTGATGTAACTAATAGGATGCATGAGAATGATCCTTATTAGTGTAGACCTCTTTCATAGATTTGCCTAGACTATTGTATGAGAATGAGTTGTTTACGTAGAATCTTGTATTCTTTGGCATATGTGTCATGATAATCACCATTATTCTTCTCTTTCTAATTATATTGGATACCCTCGTATCCCTAGCGTCATTTTCTATTGATTTTAATTATCATCTTCTTGGTTATTTGTAGTTTTAGTATTCTTACTTAACAAAACCAACAAAACAATCCCCTTTTTACTCTTGCATTAGTGATATTTGATGTTGAATTAGCGTGCTGCCCTAGTGGTTCGACCCTTTACTTGCCACTAACTAGTTTAGTGTAGGTTTAGGTATTATAAATGATTAATTTGGTTAGGATGGTAGTATAACGACCTATCTTATCCCTATCAAAAAAAGTTATAGAGTTGATGTTGTGAATGAGGAGCTAGATCGCTTGGGGAAGGTCGTGATGAGGCCTCAAGATCCAATGATTGAAGCCCTTACATGCAAAGAAGAGTTTCTCTCTCAAGAGGCTAAATAATTTGTCATGGAAATGGAGGAATCCTCAAAGGAGGAAGTTCAACAACAAGTTGAGACCGAGCTTGAGTCTAAGGAGGAAAAATTGGAGGAGAGTTCTAAGCCTCCTCCCAAGGTAGAACTCAAGCCCCTTCCCCCTTCTTTGAAATATGCTTTTCTTGATAAGGAGGGAAAATACCCTATTATTGTCAATGCTACCCTAGATGGTCTTAATTTGGAAAAACTTCTTGATGTTTTAAGGAAATATAGGGATGTGATTGGGTATAGCATTGATGATATTAAAGGTATTAGCCCTTCTTTATGTATGCATCGTATTCATCTTGAAGATGATCATTCCACCTTCATTGAACCTCAAAGAAGGTTGAACCCCCACCTTCAAAAGGTTGTGAAGAAAGAAATTTTGAAACTACGTGAGGCGGGCATCATCTATGCTATCTCCGATAGCAAATGGTTTAGTCCGGTTCATGTGTTTCCAAAGAAGGATGGAATGACCATAATCAAGGATGAAAAGGGAGTGGAAATCTCCACCCAGACGGTGACCGGGTGGAGAATGTGCATTGATTATAGGAAATTGAGCAAAAACACCAAGAAATATCATTTTCCTCTCCCTTTCATAGACCAAATGCTTGAAAGGCTTTCTAACCATGCTTTCTTTTATTTCTTGGATGGGTATTCCGGATTTTTCCGAATCCCTATCCATCCATGTGATCAAGAGAAAAATACTTTCACATGTCCATATGGGACATTTGCATACCAAAGAATGCCATTCGGATTATGCTATACTCCCTTTACTTTTCAAAGATGCATGACTTCCATTTTCTCTGAGATGCTTGAAAAAGAAATTGAGGTTTTCATGGATGACTTTAGTGTTGGTGGCTCGTCTTTTGACACTTGTCTTTTTAACCTTGAAAAAGTTTTGAAAAAGTGTCAAGAGACGAGTTTGGTTTTAAATTGGGAAAAGTGCCATTTTATGGTTGAGGAGGGCATTGTCCTCGGCCATAAGGTTTCAAAAATTGGCATTGACGTAGATCCGGCCAAGGTTTCGGTGATTGAAAAGTTGCCCCCTCCTACTTCTATCACGGGGGTACGGGCTTTTCTTGGGCATGCTGGTTTTTAATGGAGGTTTATCAAAGATTATTCTTCAATCGCCAAACACTTGACCGAATTACTCAAAAAAGAGGTTGTTTTTTAATTTATTGAGGCTTGCCTTGAGGCGTTTCGTAAGCTCAAGGAAGCTCTCATTTCTTCTCCCGTTGTGCAAGCTCCGGATTGGAGCTTGCCTTTTGAGCTAATGTGCGATGCTAGTGACTTTGCAGTAGGTGTTGTTCTTGGTCAAAAGAAACAAGGAAAATCATGTGTCATCTTTTACGCAAGTCGGACTCTAGATGAGGCTCAAAGGAATTACACAACAACGGAGAAGGAGATGTTAGCGGTAGTGTTTGCATTTGTCAAGTTTCGGTCCTATCTCATATGCTCAAAACTTATCGTGTACACGGATCACATCGCGGTGCGGTATCTCATGACCAACAAAGAAGCAAAGCCTCGCTTGATCAGTTGGGTTCTCTCTCTCCAAGACTTTCACATGGAAATGAGGGACAAGAAGGGAGCGGAGAACTATGTAGCAGATCATTTGTCTAGGCTACCATTTGAGAACAAGGAGGATGTACCGATTAATGATGAGATAGGATTCGAGGCTCTCATGGCATTGGTGTCAACTTCTACCCCTTGGTAGGCGGATATAGCCAACTATCTTACGTGTGGAGTCGTTCCCACAGAGTACTCTTCTCAACAAAAGAAGAAGTTTTTCAAGGAGGTGAGAAGATACTTTTGGAATGACCCATACCTATTCAAGCAATGTGGAGATGGCCTTTATTAGAAGTGCGTTCCAGATTATGAAATTTAAGGTGTTCTTAAGCATTGCCACTCACTACCATGTGGAGGACATGGTGGTGTTGACAAAACAGTGGCAAAAATCTCTCAATCCTTATTGTGGTAGCCGACAATGCATAGAGACGCCCACCAATTCGTTGCGCAATGTGATAGATGTCAAAGGATCGGAGGCGTTACCAAGAGGGACAAAATGCCCCAACAAAGTATTCTAGAAGTGGAACCCTTTGATGTTTGGGGCATAGATTTCATGGGACCTTTCGTTTCTTCTTGTGGGAATCTATATATCTTGGTAGCGGCCGATTATGTGACAAAATGGACTGAAGCCATACCCTCACCTACTAATGATCACAAGGTTGTGCTTAAGCTCCTAAAGAAGATCATCTTTCCTAGGTTTAGCGTTTCGAGGGTGCTAATTAGTTATGGAGGCTCCCATTTTGCCAAAATGCAATTTGAAGCTCTCCTAAAGAGATATGGTGTTCATCACAAGGTTGGATTACCTTACCACCCTCAAACTCAAGGACAAGTGGAGGTCTCGAATCGTGAAATCAAAAATCTTCTTGAAAGGATGGTGAACAAATCAAGGAAAGATTGGTCTCTCAAACTTGATGACACGCTATGGGCTCTAAGGACGGCGTACAAGACTCCAATCAGCACGACCCCCTATAGGTTGGTCTATGGAAAGGCTTGTCACTTGCATGTTGAGTTGGAATACAAGGCTTGGTGGGCCATCAAAGAGCTCAATATGGATTTATCGTTGGCCGGTGAGAAGAGATTTCTTAAGCTCAATGAACTTGAAGAGCTTAGAGATGATGCTTATGAAAGCTCAAGGTTATATAAGGAGAAGACCAAAAAGTGGCATGACCAACATATTCGAAACAAGAACTTTAAGGTTGGAGACAAGGTTTTGCTTTTCAACTCAAGGCTTCGTTTGTTTCCGGGTAAACCCAAGTCAAAGTGGTCGGGTCCTTTTGTTATATCAAAGACTACTCCTTATGGCTCCTTTGAGTTAGATGCGGATGGTACCAAGTTTATGGTTAATGGTCATCGTTTAAAGCATTACTTTTGTAAAGAAGAAGTTGGTATCATCAAATGTATATTGCTTGATCCTTTGGATCCCAAGCCTCCCACTTGAAGAAATTTTCTCATGGCCAAGCTAGTGACCTCATAAAGAAGCGCTTCTCGGGAGGAAACCCGAGTTTCTAACTCCTTTCTAAACTTTTTTTTATAATATTCGGATTTCACTTTCTCCTTTTTTAATTTGAATTTGAATTTGATAATTTTTTTTCACCCTTTTGGTTAATAGGTGTTTGGATAATGAAGGAACAAGGATATTCTATTTTGAAGATGTGAGGATAAATCGAAATTACTCTGCGCGACCCTGTGCGCGACATCTGTGCGGGCGCGCAGTGTGATCTGTACGGGCGCGCAGGCACTGTCAGAACCTGCACAGATTTATTCACAAATTGAAGCTCGAGAAAGAAAGTTTGCGTGACTTACTGCGCGACCTATGTACGAACGCGCATGCTTTTTGTGCGGGCGCGCATTCGCTGTCAGAACCCGCACAGATTTAATCAAAAGTTAAGGTTCGAGACAGAGAGTTTGCGCGACTTCTCTGCGGGCGTGCAACTCATCTGTACGGGCGCGCAACTCACCTTTGCGGGCGCGCAGAGCAGGAAAATCGGGTTTTAACCCTCTTCTTCCCGATTTCATTCTCATATTTTCGAAACCCAATTTTCATGCTCTCTTCTCTCTCCTCACAAACCTAAACCCTAACCTTCAAATTTCACCCATTTTTCACAAATTCCATTGATTTTCTTTCAAATCCATCAAAAAATTTCGCTCTACTCACAAATTCACCCACTTTCACTCTCCAAAATACCCAAAAATCTCCCATTTTCATGGTTTGCAAGCTTCATTGAAGGTGGTGTTCTTGGAGGCTCTTAGTGGTGTTTAAGGTTCTACAACGTGGTATAACTCTAAATTTTGCTATTTTATTACTTAATTTCGCTAATTTATGCAAAATTTTTAGTAATTAAACATGAATTAGCTTGAGTGAATTGCATGTGATTTTGGTTTTCATTGTGAGGGATTTGTTGGTTATTAGTGTGAAATTTAGTGATTTAAGGGACATTGTTGTAAATACTATTGTTTTGGAAGCCATTTTCATGAAACTAAGTTGAGAAATTTGGTGTTTTTATTGTTGATAATGCAACTAATTTCATGAGAAATGCTTGTTATTATAATGTGTTTTGATTGACTGCTTGTTGTTGATTCTTGTGGTCTTGGGTGTTATATTTGTATGGTTAGTTGTTAGCACTAACCCTTTTGAAGATTGTTGAGACTTGAGTTGTTGTTGTTGTTTTCCAATTGTTTGTTAAGTTCGAAGGTAGTTCTCCTTTTAGTTGGGTTTTTTGTATTGGTTGAACATAATGAGCAAAAGAAAGAGCCTCTTGGGAACGACTTCCAAATTTCCTTTCAACTGTTCAACAACCGGCACTCTATGACTCTGAGTGATCTTAATGTATTTTTGGATTTGAACCCCGAGGCGGACCTCCTTGCCCCTTCGTTGAGCCTGTTATCTGAGTACGATGCATTAAGATGGTGGCAAATTATACCGACTTTGAAGAGTTCAACATCAGGTATTCGGTGGGATGATTATCCACCCTATGCTCCGTATTCTACACCGCATTCTGGGGTTTGCGGTGTTTAGCAAGCAGGACTTGGGCAAGCTCTCGAATGAGGAGCTATTTACTTTGTGGGTTGCCACTAGGGAGGAATTGAAAGGGCGGCTTAATAAGGGGTACTGTTTCGTCTTGTGCTGCGATGCAATCAAGTCGGGCCACAAGACAAGAGAAATTGCCCTCGGTGGGATGATTACGAGATTGCCATAAAGCTCAACTATGGACGCTTCTTCCCCTCTTGCACTCAAGTTGGGGGCGACAAAGATCTATTCATCGACATACAACAGATGAGAAGGTCGGGGTTCCTCCAAGGAACTTCAGATGTCAACAATTTTCATGCCTAGGTAGTTGACAGAGAGCACCATTGTATCTTGCCATACCCTAACCGTACATCCCTAGAGCGGAATGCAAGGAATTTATGTTAGATTCCGCGAGATAATGGTGTGCTACCACTTGCTCTGGGTGGCTTTAGGAATATGGAAGTCGGCCAACAACAACAACAACAACAACAACAACAACAACAGCAACAACAACAACAACAACAACAATAACAACAGCAACAACATTAGCACCAGCAACAACAACAACAACATCAACAACAACAACAACAACAACATCATCAGCAACATCATCAAGGCATGAGTCGCCTTGAACAACAAATGATGAGCATGCAACTTGGCATGCAAAGCATAATGGAGAACCAACAAGGTATGTTTTTTCAAACCCAAGCTCTTTAAGGTGCGGCAGTGGATAGGGGTGAGGTCACCCCCCTGGTAAACTAACCCTATTGGCCACCCCAACAAGGGCCGGTCCTTGGGTGGCAGGGATCACAACCTACTTGGCCCTATTGGCAAGGGCCCTCCTCCCACGGTGTTCCCCGGGTAGATTACCCGACGGAAACCGGGTACGATTATCGTGCCCCAGGGGGGAGCGATTTTCGGGGTGACCCCAACTATCCATATGTTGACCCTACCCACCCTTCCCTTCTTCAGCTTCCCGCCCCTTTTGACCCGTTGCCTCAATGGCAACAAGACCTCTTCCGAGGTCACTATGGTTGGCCTCCAGGTTACTCCGGTGGTTGGGACCCACACGGCATCCCTCCGGACGATTTCTCTTACGACACCTAGGATGATGGAGATGATGACGAAGCCGGACCTAGTGGCTTCTAGCCCCTCTTGTTCTTTATTTCTCCTCTTTGTCCCCTCCCAATGTTTTTAATTTGGTGCACCGCGGACATTGCATTGTTTTAGTGTGGGGGGGTGTGTAAGAGGCAAAGGGATGTTTTTTTGGATAGTGTGGGGGAAGGCTTGTCTTCATGCTAGTGTGGGGGGGGGGGGGGGTTTCATTGTAGGTGGTAGAGCTCTCATGGTTCGGTTGGCTTTATCATGTTTTGATGTTGATTTATCTGCTTTATTGTGATGATTATGTCCCTGGGTGATTTTGATAAGTTTTTGCTAATGAATTTTCAAGTGTTTGTGTAGGTGATGGTGCTCCCATGAGGAAAAATCGAAACTCTTGATAGTCCAAACATCCCTTAATCCAAATTTCTTTTAGTTTATTTTATTTTATTTCTATTTCTTCATTTTGTTTAAATTCTTAGTTTTTTTCTTTGATTTTTAACTTTTTATTTTATTTTTTGTTTCATCTCAATCGTTCCTTTCATTTTGGCTTACTGTTGAAGCTTGGAAATAGAGATAAAGGAAGTCAAAGGGGAATTCGAGCCCCCCTCGGTGATATTGCATAATTTATCTTGTCTTCATTTCAAGCGGCATTTGGTGAGACCTTTCCTCTCTTTTATTTTCTTTTTCCTTGGGTGTTTAGCTTAGGTTTAGCTTAGGAATAAGTTGAATGGTTTTAGGATGTTTGCTTTTGGTTCTATGGAACCTGGAATCGTTAATGTTGTTATCGAACGATCACTTGTATGACGATTGCGATTTAATTGAATTATATGCCTCGTATGTGAACCCTTTTGATTTCTTCCTCTTTCTTTTGTTTTGTTTTCCCCTTTTTGTGTTACAAGCATAATTATGACAATTTGAAATGATTTTTTATGTGTAATTTGCTCACTCTTGTTGAATGGTTTGCCTTGATGTGTCTTCGAATGCTTATCTTCCTAATTGATGAGGGTTTGCACGGTTTGAGAATGCTTTGGGTTGAGTTAGACACATTTTAAGCTAAGGTAGCCCGATTTAGAACTTTTGAGGATGTTTGAACCCCTAGCTCACGGGAAAGTGGTAAGATGGTTTTGCTCTCTATGGTGGATAGAATTCCCTTGGTTAGTATTTGCTATATTTCCTATCCCGTGTGAGCGTCATTTGTTCTAGCCTTCATCATTCTTGTGAGCGGCACTTAGGATCCTTAACTATGCATGTCTTTATCTTTGTATTGGCGTCTAGCTCCCAAGATCGTGACCATATAACTCTAGAGAAGGAAGAGGGCATTTCTTCTCATTTTTCTTTGTTTTCTTTGTGTTTTGTTACTGTAGGCGTCGCTCAAAGTGCGCCTACGTTAAAGCATGTGGTGAATATGCTTGGCACTCATAGGAAGTGGGAACTGACATAATACGATTAGGGCCGAATAAAGTAGGGACCCGCCAACAAGTTTTTAAGGAACTTGTAAACCGTTCACGGATCATAAAAAGGCAACCACGATAAGGGACAACGATAGGCAACAACGATTGACCCGTGAAGGTTACACACTTACACCCCATTCATAATTCATGAGATTACTAACTCCATATGGTTCGGAACCACGAAAGGAGGATCGGGGAAGATGGTACGAAGTGAGTCATGGAGTCACATTCGCCCGTATTGGCCTCTACTCGATTCTTATATTGAAAAGCATTCATGTGATCTCAAAGGCATACAAACAAATATTCAATTTGCTCCAAAGTATTATTTAACTAAATTGGTTTAATATTAATGCACACATAATTCTAAAATATTGGTGATCACTTCAATTAATAATAAGATTAAAAGGGATCCTAAACCGGTTGTCCAAATTATCTTATTAGGCGTGATTTTCAATTACATATTCCCTTTAAACACGCAATATGGTGATCAATAACAATAGAATAAACATTAACATCAAAACCAATTTAATCACAACTCCAACAACATAAAGTCGTTAGAAAAATAATAGGAATAAAAGGAGCATGATCCTTACTTTGATTCTGTTTGTTTGCAACTACAAAATAATAAACGAGTTAGTAACTTCAAGGAAATAAAAAAACAATAATTAAATTAAATTAAATAAAGTAAAGTTGATTTTGGGGCCAAACCCTCAAACAATTCTACCTTTCACGCCTAGGCTAAAGGATGGAACTATTGGGGTTTGGTGAGTCCGACTCACCGCGGAAACAAACCCAAAAACAAGACCGCACTCACAATAAATAAAACCATAAACATAATTAAGTTAATCACAAGATTAAGATAAGCTAATTACCTTTGACGCGTGCTTCGCTCCAAAATGAGCTCTTACTTGAAAGCTTCAAGTCCCGCTCACACGAAGACCTCCAACGAAGTCCACCCGCACCAACAAAACCGACTAGGTCCAATGTCTTTGGGTTAGCAAGACCCGACCAATAAAACCCGAGTACTTATATTGAGTTCAAAGGTTTTCACTAATTGTGATGCCTTTTTTAATTCTTACTCAAGCATCATTCCCAATGCCCATACTTGGGTATTTATAGGAAATGATGGGAGTATCATTTACACTCCCATCAATGTGGGATAGTGTGATTTTTCCATTTTATTTTAAAGCTAAAATAAAATTAATAATCAAGCTAGTAATAAATCAACAAGTGACAAGCTCATGTGAGTGGTTAGGTGAGGACCACAAGCCACATGGCACCCACCCTTAGGCACCAAGGTAGCCAAGGTAGGCTTCCATGTGCTGCTGTCCGTGGAAGCCACGCCCAGCAAGCCCAGTAGGCCCAGCACTCGCATGCGGGCTGTCAGGCGCTGCTGGCCAGCAAGCCCAGCATGCTTATGCAAGCTGCTGTTAGCCTTGTGCCTTGGCCAGCGCTGCTAGGCAGCAAGCAATGGCCTAGCCATGCTGCTGCTAGCTGTGGCAAGCTGGCGCACCTACCGTGCTAGCTGCTGCAGCTTGTTGCGGCATGGCTTGCTAGCCATTGTGCGCACAAGGCTGTGCCTAGCATGCTAGCACGCACTAGGCAGCGTCTAGCCTTGCGATGCTAGCATGGGCGCGCTAGCACGCACCAGCCAGCCTAGGCTCGGCTTGGTGCGCATGCTGGCCACCATGCTAGGCCATACGCCCTAAGCACTCGGTTTGCTTGGGCATTCCGATGCTAGGGGTATTTTGGTCTTTTGTTGATTTATTACTATTTCTCGTCTCGTCTTTCACTATTTTTCGACTCAACTTCCGACGCTCTAAGCTCGAATTTCCGACGTCTAAATAAATATTACTCGGTCGACTCATTGATTCCTTCCGAATTAATTCGTCGTTTTGGTTTGTTGAATGCTTGGGTGTGACCCGAAGGGTTCAGTCAAGATTAAGCTGTAATATTAATTATTCATTAATATTACTAATCGGAAGTGGCCTCCACCCAGGCATTCCGATCACTTGACCTCACTGAATATATTAGCTTTCTAATAATTTTGAACCCACTAACGGAATAGTACACTTGTTCGAAGGACACCATTCCTTTCAATCTCCCACTTGTCCTTCCGGACAAGTGCGCATTTTGTGTACACCCTTTTTCCTATGTCGCTTAATGTCTCTTCATGAACTATAAGGTAAGATTTATTTTGTCATCCTTATTACGTCCAGAAGTGTTTCTCGATTCCGAGTCTGACAGTCAATAAACAGATGATTTCTAAAATCCATCCGAGCACGGCCATGCATTTTACAGTCTCGCTCTACGAGAGGCCTTGTATACAACAAAGACATCTTCCCAATTTTAGTAGGGGGACATTCCCAGTCTTGTAATGTAGCTCCTCTTACTGAGAGGACCTAGTCGCACGAGTGTTGCCATTATAATCCCCTATTACGGCAGACGTTTGACAACATCAAAGCGAACTAGTACTCAAACAAGAGAACTCCCAATACTCATGGTTGAGGAAATATGTTCCGATAGCCATAATGAGAAGTATACTTATGACAATTTTTTTTTAATTTCTTAAAGTATTCTCATAGGTCGATCAAGTATGGTTCTAAACCAATACCTGTGCAAATGAGTTATGACAATCATGTCCTTGTAGCACATGAAACAGTGCTATAAATCAAACTACACACTAATCTCAATCGGTCATTGATTGTCCATCGTTTAAATGACCTTGATTAGGGATAATTTTCGATTATAATATTTAATGTTCACTTAATAGGTGTTTCCTTACCAAGACTGGTCTTGATACCCTATTTTGAATATTCTCATAATCGAATGGACTCATTATTTAATCCTAAACCACAATTAAATAGCATAACGGAGTAATAAAATATTGCATGAAATTTTATATTACTCCAAAACTTGAATGGTTTTCCTTAGCGTTTTACATTATTTTTTCTCAAAATTAACTAAAACACTAAACAAGGAAATCAAAGCCAGTCTCCTACATGCTTGATTCCCATTGCCTCAACGTTCTTGTTGTGCTTCACTTGAGGCAAAGGTTTAGTAAGTGGATCGGCTACATTGTCATCCGTTCTAACTTTGCAAATTCTAATTTCACCCTCTGATTTCCATTCTCGAATCATGTGAAATCGCCGCTTGACAAGTTTGACCTTTTGATGTTCCCTAGGCTCTCTAGCCTGAGCAATAGCTCCATTGTTGTCACAATAGAGGGTTATTGGACCCTTTATAGAGGGTACAACATCAAGTTCACCAACGAACTTACGAATCCAAACAGCCTCCTTAGTTGCTTCAGCTGCTGCTAAGTATTTGGCTTCAGTTGTAGAATCTGCAGTTGTACTCTGCTTTGCGCTCTTCCAACTAAACGCCCCTCCATTTAGACATAACACATATCCAGATTGCGATTTGAAATCGTCTCTGTTTGTCTGGAAGCTTGCGTCGGTATAACCTTCCACAACTAAATCCTCTGCACCACCATACACCAGGAATTTATCCTTATTCCTTTTCGGGGATTTTAAGATATTTTTGGCCGCAGTCCAATGCATCTCTCCTGGGTCTGATTGGTAACGGCTCGTAGCACTCAAGGCATACAATACATCTGGCCTAGTACATATCATGGCATACATGATCGATCCAATAAGCGAAGCATATGGAATCTGATTCATTCTTACCCGCTCATCAAGTGTCTGTGGACACTGTTTCTTGCGTAGGGTTATGCCATGTGACATTGGCAGGTGACCTCTCTTGGCCTCCTCCATGCCAAATCGAGCAAGTACCTTATCAATATAAGCCAGGCCTTTACAGACTCTAACAACGGAATGTTGTTTCCAATGAGCAATATGTCATCGACATATAAGACTAGGAAGGCGATGTCACTCCCACTAACCTTCTTGTAAACACAAGATTCATCTAGATTCTTGATAAAACCAAACTTACTGATGGCTTCATCGAATCGCAGATTCCAACTTTTGCTTGCTTGCTTTAATCCATAAATGGACTTCTTAAGCTTACAAACTTTCCTAACATTGTTTTGGTCGACAAAACCTTCAGGCTGTGTCATGTACACAGTTTCTTCCAAAAAACCATTAAGGAAGGCGGTTTTGACGTCCATCTGCCATATTTCATAATTGTAATATGCAGCAATCGCTAGGAGGATCCGAACGGATTTAAGCATTGCAACTGGTGAAAAGGTTTCATCATAATGAATACCATGAACTTGTCTGTAACCTCTTGCCACCAATCTGGCTTTGTAAATGAATACATTTCCATCTTTGTCGGTTTTTAACTTGAAAATACACTTACATCAAATAGGTGTATAACCTTCGGGTAAGTCAACCAAGTCCCAGACTTGATTTTCAAACATGGAATCCATTTTAGATCTCATGGCCTCTTGCCATTTAGCAGAGTTGGTGCTTGCCATCGCTTGCTTGTAGGTTGCCGGTTCATCTCCATCCATAATCAGGATGTCCTGATTCTCGGTTAATACTAAACCAAGATATCTATCAGGTTGAGATCTCGGCCTCTAAGACCTACGTAGGGTAATGGATTGAGCATTTGCATTGTCGGTTCGACTTTTCACATTTTGATCATTTTGACCTGCGTCAACAGATTCTGTTTGAGCACTTTGACTGTCATTATGATTTTGTTGCGCATCCTCACGAACTTCGTCGAGTTCGATTTTCCTCCCACTTGTCATTTTGGAAAGGTGCTCCTTCTCCAAAAAGACACCATCGCGAGCAACAAACACTTTTTTCTCCGATTTGTTGTAGAAGTAATACCCTTTGGTTTCTTTTGGGTAGCCCACAAAGTAAACCTTGTCAGATTTGGGAAGAAGTTTGTCATAAATCAATTTCTTGACATATGCTTCACATCCCCATATCTTTAGAAAAGATAACCTAGGAGGTTTCTTCGTCCATAATTCATATGGAGTCTTTTCTACAGCTTTTGATGGAGCACAGTTCAGTGTTAGTGCCGCAGTTAGAAGTGTGTGTCCCCAGAAAGAGATAGGAAGATCACTAAGAGCCATTGTTGATCGTACCATGTCTAACAAGGTCCGATTTCTCCTTTCGGATACTCCGTTCCATTGAGGAGTTCCTGGAGGTGTCAATTCTGAAAGTATACCCTTTTATTTCAGATGGTCATCGAATTCTTGGCTCAAGTATTCACCACCTCGATCCGATCGAAGGGCTTTGATTTTCTTGCCAAGCTGATTTTCAACTTCACTCTGAAATTCTTTGTACTTTTCAAATGATTCTGATTTATGCGACATGAGGTAGACATAGCCATATCTACTATAGTCGTCTGTGAAAGTGATGAAATATCGATGTTCATTTCTTGTGGATGAGCTCATTGGTCCACATACATCGGTATGTATAAGACCCAATAAGTCAGTTGCCCTTTCTCTCAACTTGGAGAATGGCTGTTTACTCATCTTGCCTAATAGACATCCCTCGCAATTCTCAAACGATTCTAAATCGAAAGAGTCAAGAACACCTTCTTGTAGAAGTTTCTTGATGCGTTTGATGTGGCCAAGACGACAATGCCACAAGTAAGTCTGATTTGACTCTATGGTCTTAGCTCTTTTGGTATCATTATAAACAATTTGTCCAAAGACACAAACGTGTCATTCCATAAATATAAACAAGATGATATGTCTTGTGATCAAGTTCAAAATGACGTCCAACGCCACAAGATCAAAATATGGTAGATAAAACTAAACAAGTTGTAAATCTAGACAGAATATGAGATTACAAGCTTTCTTTGAAAGATTATCTTCTTCTTTCACTTTGTGTACTCATATCCACTTGAAAAGCACCGCTCACTTTGTTCGTGAAACTGAAGCATATAGTGAGCCAATTTTCCGGTATCTAATACCTTATAAATGGCTTATGTTCAAGTGTAAAGATGATACCTGAGATTTAGGTTACTTTTCTTTTCGCCTCATCTTCTAGATACATGCTACATTCTCTTTTGTAGTGTCCGGGTCTACCACAATAGAAGCAGCGCATCTTAGCTTTGTTCTTGAACTCCTTCTTCTTTGGTCTCAGAGCAACCTTAGCCTTCTTGCAAGAATAGGTTTTCTGGAGCTCTTGAACAACTTCCATCAAGGACAGTTTGTTCCGCTTGGCCGTAAGTCGCATCTTTAATGCAACATACCCCGAATGGAGTGAGCTTAGTAGCATGAGAGCAGCTTGCTCATCGTCCACTGGTTTGCGAATTAGCTCCAGATGGGTGAATAGCCTTGTCACTTTGAGCCCATGAGCTTGAAGTGGCATCCCGGGTCTAAGTCTTGCATTATAGACCTTAGCCCATACTTCTTGTCTCTCTTTCGTGAGACACCCATCTTGCGGTGGCTTGATCCTCATGTTCGAGAGTTACCTAGTCACATCTTCCACAAGTCCATCATAGTTGCCTCTAGTACTTTTGGTGACTCTCAAATTGACTACATCTTCTAGAGCTTTGAGCATCATGTCCGGAAAATAGTTGGAGAACTTCTCCTTCCATTGTACCAGGATGGAGTTTTCCATGAGTCTGGAAACTCTTTTACAATCCACACTCCATACCTCATGTGCCTCATCACTCATAATCCCCTTTGAGTAGAAACTTGGGATTTGAGTGTCCAAAATGTGCTATAGGTAGCAATTTCGGAGGGTCTTTCGGAGTTCCTCTTCCCATTCCTTAAAGTTTACCAAGTTCAAAGAAATTGGCAACTTTTCTGGCAATTCCGGGAGCATAAGGTCGTTGACATTAGTTGAAGACATGATTCTACAATTGAAAGAATTTGAAATACAAACCATTCATTATACTTAAATAAGATTGAATTCATGCATTTTAATCAAACTTATTTAAAACATCTTATTCACACATTAAAGATTGTCCCCATTTTAGATGAGAATAAGTCGATTCCAAGATCCAAAGAAACAAAGAGTTGTTAAGCATTCTTTGGCTTGTCTTAACACTAAATCTCCTAAGGTAAGCAACGCTTTGCTAATGGCTCCAAGCCACTCTTGGTTGAATAAATCGTCGCATCCAATGCTCTCTAAACAATTTATTCACTTTGCCACGACATGTTAGGACTCCATCACTCATATCGTTGAGTATAACAAATTCCACCTTGCATACCCGGTATGCCTTACGTTCCTTGAAGAAGTAGTGATGCCTCGCTTTGGCGTAGCCCACCACTACCCTCGTTCGGTTGGTAAGTGTGTTTTGGAATGACAAGTTTTACTCAATATTTTAGGGACCTAGAGTTTCTATGTTGGTTGATTTAAGTGAACTTAATTAATCATCTCAACATTCTAAATCCTAAACATGCATCTAACATATAATTCATATATATATAAACATAAATATATATCGAAAACATAAATAGAGATGCATTTGGAAACTAGCATGACCCCTTGAGATCTTCAAGTCTTCAGAAGGTCTTCATTTGAAACTTCATGGCTTTGTCTTCTAAGAACCCCGTCTTCAAGACTTGACCAAAATATTACAATTGCTAGTATCTACGATTAGGACTAATCTGAATATTAAGGTACAAAAATACTCAACGGTTCGCAGACCGTATTTAGATTTACAAAAATACATCACGGATCATAGTCCGTATTTACTATCCTAATAGGGCCCCACTAGTTGCCATTTCATAAAACCTGTAAGAGAATTTACATTCCATTCATCCATTCACTATCTGTGAATGGCCCATGCATTTTACAACGATAAACAAGTAACAATGCATAAAACGCGCGAGAACTAGTAACTAATCTAGGTGGTTAATCCAATTAACACGCCAAATTAAACTAGTCAAAGTTGTTTTAACCGGTTATGGAAATAACTAAGAGACGCTCCCACTAAATTCCGCATCCAACTTAACTAATCCAATTAATTAAGTCGGTGAACCCAAATATTTGCCAAAATTAATTTTTGCAAAGTCGCTAAAAAATAATTAAAACAACAATTTAAGTAAAATTACGAATTCCAAAATGTCTAAGTGCCTAGCACTAAGACTTGGAGTCCAAAAAATACCCTTATTTACATATTAAGCAACGCTAAAATTAACTTTAAAATAGCATCGCCTTAATAACCCGGGGTTATTGTGCCAATTATGGGATTGTACGTACCGTACAACAAGCACGTAGTATGCCCATGCGCACCCCCGCAACACCAAGCATGCATGGGGGCTGCTTGTGCACAAGCGACAATCATAGCCAGCTGGCCTCATAACCATCTGATACTAAAGCAAGAAACTTGTGATATTTTCAGCTCTATTATTAAGCTTATCCTTAAGAACTCTATGTAATATGGCATGATGTAAGCCCACAAGCCCAAGCTATTTGCTTAAGGATAGAAGGGGTGGTAGCCACATGATAGTATGAGTTAGGCGGCATCGTATGCAAGGATAGCCATGACACTTTGTAAGTTACTAAGTGATGCGACATCCAAAGAGTTTGAGTCGAACCACTCAAGCGGTATTCATTACCATATTGATATTGAAAAGCTCACTTATGAGTGAAGGGTACTTGGGTGGCATGCAATTCCTAGTGACTCGACACTTAAACAGATCGATCAAGCAGCCCAAGATAACTCCAATACAAGCAGCAATCATGTGAACATTGTTGAATAGTACCTGTTCGAAAGTTCGCATGAGTGTTGTTCACTTGTTCATGTAGATATCTATCATTATTATGATTTAAAAAAAAAAAGGAAATAAGAGAGTGGGAAAAGTCGCCTAACTGATGTTCTACCGTTTTGTATGTATATACAACTTTGGTGGAAAAAAGGCATAAATCACTTAAGTATATTTATATATGTTGGAAATAGGAAATGCAAACGGATGCTCGCGCCCCATCGAGCGGTGTTCGCCCGATCGGGCGGAGGTGGCCAAGGAAAATAGGAGAACTCTTGCGCCCGATCGGGCAGCCCTCGCCCGATCGGGCGCCAGACTCGAGTTTTTTATGAGCCCGGGATGAGGTTTCTTGATCGCCCGATCGGGCGCGACACCAGGTCTGGAGAAACTTAATCTCGCGCCCGATCGGGCGGCAGCTCGCCAGATCGGGCCCGCCTTTTTTCCTAGGTCGGTTTGCTTGCGTGTTTATTTTTCTGGGAGTCATATAAATACGAGTCTTACCTTTTATTGAGATTCATTCACTTTCTAGCCGAAACACACAAACCTACCTTTTGAGATCTGAACAGTTCTTGAGCAATTCCACTCTTCGAGTTCAAGTGCACGGATTACGGAGAGAGTTGCGTTAAACTTGGGGAGCGTGCGTCACTAGGAAACTTGTACCGGTGGTGGCGTATTTCGCTTCTAAGGCAGTGGCTTTTGTTCCACGGCGCGACTGTGAATTTGGGATCGTCAATCCAGGAAAGTTCTAATCTTTGTTTTTTTATGATTTCAACAGTTATTTTACCAACAATTTAGAAGCGAAATATTTTGATTTATTCTTTTGATATCATGACTAGCAATTCTCAAACTCGTCTATACCTAGATCTGTCAAAGGTTGAGTCTCTTGATGGAATTAATTATAAGAGATGGTCACAAAGGATGTTGATTGCTTTTGAACAAGTAGAAATTGATTATGTTTTATTTAGGGATGCTCCAAAACCTATTGAGAAAACCAATACCATGATTGAAATTCCTAGTACTCCTATTCTTGGTAATAAAGAATCTAGCTCTAGCCAAAGGACCACTATTGTTATTGCTAATGAATCTGAAATCAAGAAATTTGATCGTGATAATAAATTTGTTAGAGGTCATCTTTTGAACAACATGAACAACAACATATTTTATTTTTATGTTAATATGAAATCTGCTAAGGAGATGTGGGAGTCTTTAGAGAAGAAATATGGTGCTGATGATGCCGGGAAAAAGAAGTATGTGACAAGAAAATTGGTTGAATTTCAAATTGGTTGATACAAAGCCTATTATGGACCAAGTCCATGTGTATGAAAATTATGTTGCTGAAATTCTTGCTCAGGGTATGAAGATGTGTGAAATCCTTCAGGCTAATGTTTTGATTGAAAAATTACCTGATTCCTGGTCTGATTATAGAAATCGCCTCAAGCATAAAAAGAGGGATTTAACCCTAGAAGAACTTGTGAGCCACATGAAGATTGAGGAAGCCAACAGGCTTAAGGATGTTTCCTCTCGGCCAAAGAATGTGTTAGTAATCAAGGCTAAACTTGTTGAATCTGGTGCTGACTCTGACAAGAAAGCAAGTGATAATCGTGCCAAGAAGGGGAGCTTTGAGAAGAAGAGAAATCTCCAAGCTAAGGGCAAGATTGGGAAGAAAGTCCCGTTGGTCATGTGGTGAAGTGGGGCACTTTGCTTCACAATGCAAAAACAAGAAGAAGAAAAATCTGAAATCGAGTGGAGGAATCAAGGGTCATGCTCATCTGGTTGAGAATGAGGATGAAGATGTCATTGCTGCAGTTGTTTCTGAAGTCAACCTGGTTGAGAACAACAGTGAATGGATCATGGACACTGGTGCATCTAAACACTTCTATGCTAACAAGGACCTGTTTGTCAGTATGGAAGATGCAAAGGAAGGTGAACAAGTCTACATGGGAAATTCAAGCAGCTCTGAGGTACTTGGAAAGGGAAAAGTGGTTCTAAGCTGATTTCAGGGAAGACCTTGGCTCTTCACAATGTGTTGTATGTTCCTTCTCTTCGTAGAAATTTAATTTCTGGTGCTTTGTTGAACAAAGTAGGAGTTAAGTTAGTATTTGATGCTAATAAACTTGTGTTAACCCGTAATGGGGAGTATGTTGGAAAGGGTTACCTTAGTGGGGGCCTATTTGTTCTTGAGATTGTAACTGTTCCTTTAATGAATAAGATTTCTACTTCTGCTTATATTGTTGAGTCCTTTGAATTATGGCATAGTAGATTGGGTCATGTTGGTGCAACAAAATTAAAACAAATGAAAAGTTTAAATTTGCTCCCAAATATGTCATTAGATGGATTTGAAAAATGTGAAGTGTGTGCGAAGTCTAAATTCGTGAAGAAACCCTACAAATCTATCACGAAGAGAGAGACCACACCACTTGAGCTAATTCATTCAGATTTAGCAGACTTTAAGAACTTGGAAAGTAGAGGCGGGAAACACTACTATATCACCTTCGTTAATGATTGTTTGAGATATAGCAAGGTGTATCTTTTAAGGACGAAGGATGAAGCTGAGTCCAAGTTTCTTGTGTATAAGGCAGAGGTAGAAAATAAATTGGAGCGGAAAATAAAGAGAGTTCGCTTAGATAGGGGTGGAGAATATGGCTCCGATTTCCTCAAGGACTTATGTAAAAGTGAGGGAATCATTCACGAAGTATCGACCCCATATACTCCGCAGTAAAATGGTGTGGCATAAAGGAAAAATAGGACCTTGAAGGAAATGATGAATGCAATGCTCCTAAGTTCCGGGTTGCCAGACAATTTGTGGGGTGAAGCGGTTCTATCAGCTAATTATGTACATAACAGAGTAACTCACAAGAAGTTAGACAAGACTCCATATGAAATATGGAAGGGTTATGCCCCAAACTTGAATCACATGAAAGTGTTGGGGTGTCTAGTTAAGGTGGGCTATCCATCGTTCAAGCACTCAACTATAGGTTCTAGGACCTATGATACAGAATTCATTGGATATGCTGAGAATTGTGCCGCATACAGGTTTATGAGTCTGGAAGATCGCTCTATATCTGAATCTCGTGATGTAGAGTTCTTTGAACAGGTATTTCCTTTGAAGAAAATCTTTGTTACTAACGATGTTTCTTCAGTTTCTTCATCTACAGAGCCAGAAGATGCTTCCCCTAGGATTGAAAGTGAGCTTCAACCTAGCAGAAGTAAAAGGCAAATAGTGGAGACAAGCTTTGGACCTGATTTCTTAACAGCCTTTATAGTAGAGTGCGGAAATCTAGGTGAGTTCGAAGATGATCTAGATGAGATCATGTTGTGTCTACAGGATATGGATGAAGATCTGAAATCGTTTGAAGAAGCTATGAGTTCAGTAGATGCAACCTTCTGGAAGGAAGTTGTAAACAGTGAGCTTGACTCAATCATGTCAAATGGAACCTGGGAGCTTGTGGACCTGCCAAAAGGGAGCAGAGCTATTGGGTGCAAGTGGATTTTCAAGAGAAAAATGAGAACCGACGGCACCGTGGAAAGGTTCAAAGCTAGATTGGTGATAAGAGGATTCACTCAAAATTTTGGCCTTGATTATTTTTATACTTATTCTCCTGTGACTAAAATTGCCACTATTCGTGTTTTATTTGCCTTAGCTTCATCTTACAGCTTGATTGTGCATCAAATGGATGTTAAGACAGCTTTTCTGAATGGCGATTTGGAGGAGGAGATATACATGGATCAACCTCCGGGTTTTGTAGTTCCTGGGATGGAGAATAAGGTGTGCAGAGTAAAGAAATCCTTGTATGGCTTGAAACAAGCTCCGAAGCAATGGAATGAAAAATTTCATAAAACTGTTCTTAGTTTTGGTTTTGTTATCAATGGTAGTGATGCATGTGTGTACTCTAAGATCCTTGGTGCGCAATGTGTGATATTATGCCTATACGTTGTTGACATGCTCCTGTTTGGCACAAACATGTATGTCATAAATGAAACTAAGAAGTACTTAAATTTGAAGTTCGAGATGAAGGATTTGGGAGAGGTAGATGTGATCCTTGGTGTTAAAGTTACTTACATAAAGAAAGGGTATTTTCTGTCTCAGTCTCATTATGTGGAGAAAATTATGAAGAACTTTAATTGTTTTGATTTGCCTCCATTGAGAACTCCCTTCGATCCTTCTAGAACTTTGGTGAAAAATGTGGGGGACGGTGTGTCTCAAACTGAATACGCTATGGTGCTTGGTAGTCTAATATTTTTGATGAACTGCACTCACCCTGATATTGCTTTTGCTGTTAGTAGACTTAATCGCTATACTCATTGTCCTAGTGAGCAACATTGGGTTGCTTTGAAGCGTGTGCTCAGATATCTACGTGGAACCGTGTCTTAGGGATTGAATTTTGTTGGTCATCCTTTGGTTCTTGAAGGGTATTGTGATGCAAATTGGGTAACGGATAGTGGTGAAACAAGCTCTATGAGTGGCTATGTGTTTACCCTTAGTGGGGGTGCAGTTTCATAGAAGTCTGGTAAGCAGACGTGTATAGCTAGATCAACAATGGAAGCTGAGTTCATCGCATTGGATCTTGCTACACAAGAGGCAGATTGGTTGAAATTTGCTTATTGATATTTCCTTGTGGGGGAAGCCGTCACCACCTGTGTCGATGCATTGTGATTCACAAGCTGCTATATGTGTTCCTAAAAACAGCGTTTACAATGGTAAGAAAAGGCACATAAGAGTCAGACACAAGTCTGTGAGGCAGTTTATTGTTAATGGGGTTATTTCGTTGGACTATGTTCGAATAGAGAAAAACCTGGCAGATCCTTTTACTAAGGGATTAAGTCGTAGACTAGTGGTGGAGTCATCAACTGGTATGGGTTTAGGACCTATGTTGTAATGACTTGAAATGGTAGCTATTTTAGCTATGTGACATGATACATTAGTTTTAATAAATCTGGAACCTGTTTTGGTTTATTTGTTTCATTAACATGAATCATGTGGATTTGTTATATATGTATCATGTGTTTGAATCTATTACTCTATAAGAGTGGTAATTTTTACCAGTTAGATTTTGCTAGGATGAGTTTGTCTCTTAATGTCATTAGTCCAGTTGTTTTCTGAGCAGGCATAGATTGAGGTTTTTAAGAGAGTTAAGACCTTTGTCCCACTAGTTCTTAAAACAGGATAGATAATGACACCGAAAGTTGAAGGGTTGAACTTATGTTCTTAATGTTCTAGTTCCATTGCATGTAATTCTCTGGTTTGCAAGGTGCTTAAACATGTTTAAGCCTGAAGGGAAAGACCTTTGAATATGTTGGGAACGTGTGTGAATAACACATAGGATGAACACCTACGTGAGCACGAGAGGTGGCCTCTCTCAAGGGAAGACTGGAGTATTGTTTTCCTGAAGTACTCATGAGAGCCCAAGTGTTAGCCAGGATTGGCGGAGGTACTTAAGCTCTAAAGTCAAGCTATGTGTATTCAAGGTCCCTTCCTCGTTCCTAGGAGTTCAAATCTTAGGATACTCACTTGGGAAGTGTTGAAAACCTTGTGCACTAATGTCTTAGTTCAAACCTTTGGATACTAGCATTTAAGTACTAAGACTTTCATTTACTATTCAGATTTCATGTTGAAGATCCGCTCGCATTAGTGGGGGATTGTTGGAAATAGGTAATGCAAACGGATGCTCGCGCCCGATCGGGCGGAGGTGGCCAAGGAAAATAGGAGAACTATCGCGCCCGATCGGGCGGCAGACTCGAGTTTTTGACGAGCCCGATCGGGCAGCTTCGCCCGAAGGCTCGCCCGGGATGGGGTTTCTAGATCGCCCGATCGGGCGGTGTTCACCCGATCAGGCGCGACACCAGGTCTGGAGAAACTTAATCTCGCGCCCGATCGGGCGGCAGCTCGCACGATTGGGCCTGTCTTTTTTCCTAGGTCGGTTTGCTTTGCGTGTTTCTTTTTCTGGGAGTCATATAAATACGAGTCTTACCTTTTCATGGGATTCGTTCACTTTCTAGCCTAAACCGCAAACCTACCTTTTGAGATCTAAACAGTTCTTGAGCAATTCCACTCTTCGAGTTCGGGTGCACGGATTACGGAGAGAGTTGTGTTAAACTTGGGGGGCGTGCGTCACTAGAAAACTTGTACTGGTGGTGGTGTATTTTGCTTCTAAGGCAGTGGATTTTGTTCCACGGCGCGACTGTGAGTTTGGGATCTTCAATCCAGGAAAATTCTAATCTTTGTTTGTTATTGATTTCAACAGTTATTTTACCAACAATATATGCATATTAGCATATATAAAAATACATATAAAAGGAGAACTACTCAATTATTTTACATCTCTTATTGAGCCGAACATGAGTCAGGCGGCATTTGTGAGTTCATTGAATAAATAAATAACATTAGCTTTAATATGGATTTCCAAGAGCAGCTTATTATTCATTAAGCTTTTGGAGCAAGTTCTGGTATGGTGATATATTCGACAAGAGGCGTATGGTGTGTGCTTGGCTTAAGAAATAATATCAAGGCAAACGGTTGTGAGTATCAATAGGGTCAGCCAGTTACCATTATCAATGGTGTCAGCCCGGCTGCGGCATTAGCTCATTGAGCTCAAGCTGACTCCAAACCGGCTGGGTTGTAATCAATCAATTAATTCTCCTGCCTCCCCGCCACTTGCTCTGTTCCTCAATCAAGCCTAGCTGCAGGGGCTGTTTTGTTAATCAATCAAGCCGATTGCAGGGGCTGCTGTTGTTTTGCTTTGTTCACCAATTAAATCTGGTTGTGTGGCTGCTTTGTTCACCAATTAAATGTGTCTGCTTCGCTCATCAATTAAACCCAGCCGCACCTACCGGCTGTAGGGGATGCTTGGTTCAAGCGGCTGACATTACATATTACTCGAAGTATATAAGCAGCTGTGGCATTGGATTGTAACCAATCTAGCCTGGTTGTGGCATCGGCTCTTAATTTCAATCAATCAATCAAGCCCAGCTAACATTACATATTACTCGAGTATACATACGGCTGTGACTATATATATATATATATATATATATATATATATATGTGTGTGTGTGTATATATATATATATATATATATATATATATATATATATATATATATATATATATATGAAAGCTTAGTCAAGCGGCTGTGGTTATTAATATACAAGCTTAGTCAAACGGTTGTGGCTATTAATATACAAGCTTAGTCAAGCGGTTGTGGCTATTAATATGCAAGATTTAAAGCTCGTGTTTAGACAGCAAAACCAAGGTCTCCGCTTGAGGATAAATGGAACTGAATGATCTTTAAAGCTTGTTAAAGCATGCTCCCTCAATTTTTTGTTTGAAAGTGGTTGTCGAATATTAGCATCCGGGAATGGTGATTTGGTGTACCAACATATTGTTGGAAGTTCTTGAGTGAAATACAAAGAAAGGTGAGAAGAAATAAAAGAGGTAGTCCCACATTGATAATTTACCACAGCTTTATGTTGTTTATTCATTAGAGTAGTTTTGTACTACTTGTTTGAGAAGCGGTAAGTGAGTTATGGATATATCTCTTAATACCCATTATTATTGACGGTTTATTGTTATTAGAATATTGTATCTATTACAATATTCATGGTCTATTCATTTGAATCAAGTTATTGACAATGTCTTTAATATGGGAGTTATGCTCATCAATGACTGTTGTTATGGCCCCTTAATTATCCCATTAAAAAGGAGTAACTCCTCTTAATTGTTGTAGCCTTTTCCCTTTGATGTTGCTGCCACTTTCTTCATCTATTGCTATATATTTTCCATTCCCAAGTTCAAATTGCGATATACAAAAACAGAAATATTCTCTTTGATCTTCTCTTTAAAAATACTGCTTTGGTTTTGGGCAAATATTATGTGTTCCAGTCAGGTTTGTGAGTGCACACAAATTCCGGTGCCGTGCTTATTCTGGAGGGCGACCGTTTGATGTCTACTGCACCGGGGTAGCGCAGAATCGTCTATTAGGTCAGTGGTTCACCACGACGCGGGAATTGTCAATTTGGTCTGCACAACATTGAGATAAGTATCTTTCGTTCAATTGCTTATTTTCTAACAATCTAAAAGACGATTCTTGTTTCCAAATATTTTATTCCATATATGTCAAAATTGCAAATTCTTCGTTCTAAGAATTATGAACTTTCGGATGTTAGTAATGATGTGGTTTTATTTGGAGGAATTTTATGTTGTGTATGTCATTGGTCATGTTACTAATTTAATAATGATTAATTTCATGAATTTGATGTTCCGTTAATTTCTGCTCATAGACCAAGTTTGCGTTGGAAGCTTGATTAGCCAAAGTTGTTTCTTATGCCACTTTTAAATGTTTTATTATGTATGGAGTATATTGCTCTTGTAATTAAATATTAAGCAATTACATTTGTGATAGTCTTGCTTATATGAGATATATCCATGCTATATATGGACATTTATATTATTTTTGATGACTTATGCAATAGTATAATGTATGTCTGCAAGTAATAACTAATATAGATGCTTCAATACTAAGCTACTCTAATTTGGTTACTCGTGAGTATATTACGTTATGTTATCAAATACTTGATTGGACGATTAATTCTTAGTACTCTGATTGATCGCTTTTAAGAAATTATTTTTGCTAGAGTTTTGAGGATTGTGAGAATTAATCTAAGGAATTAATTCTTCGTATATTGTGTACTTGACTACTTGATGATAAATACAAGTATTACTTTTGGTCAATCACTATCTAAATTATAGCCTATATTGTTGTGACTAAGTAAATGCTGTATGGGGGGTTTTAATTTGGAGAGTTAACTTGAATCATGGGAGCACTATAATAACTTTTTAATTGACTTTTAAGCTTGTTCGTTATTCGCGGATTTTCGGAAGGAGTCACAAAGATGACCCCCCGATCAAAGGTCATCCTTGGTCAGTTTGGGCTGAAATTTTGGGAGTATGTTTTGGACACATGAGGCTTATTTTTCAATGGTTGGATTCTCCCTAGCTGCTCAGATTAGTGAGTTATGATGACATCTTGAGGCTCTTATTTATAACGAGGACAGTTGGGCGTCTCATAGAGCTTTCTCTCACGTTACTTGATTTAATTCAAGGGAGGTTCATTTTAAACCAAGTCTTTTGTTAATTTTGGTTAGCACGTGGCTTAATCCTAATAATCTTAATAAATATATGTTTTTGTGGTTATTGACAAAATATGTTGAATGTTTAATTTGTCAACTAAATATTTGTTGAATGATTAATAGAACGAAAGTAAAAGTTATAATGTCGATATTTTATTAGTATGACATTATATTGCATTTAAGTAGTTACCATTAATTTGTTGGTTTTACATTTTGTGGATTAACTTGTTCAGTAAGATGCTTTGAGCAATAACATGTTATTAAGGTGCATGTATGTACTCCAAGTACTACTTTTATCATGATTCATGTATGTGATGAGCATGGAGTTGAGATGTATTATGTCCAAATTTCTTGAATCCATGTACGCAATACTCGTATTGAGAAACTTTATTCTTAAATCAATTGATTTCATTACTTTATTATCTGTTTAACATGTATGTGTGAAATTTATAAAACTTGTTGAGTTTTGTGAAGGGAAATTATGTGATAATTTTACTTAAGGAGATTGTATGGCTTTCACTTTGGAGAATTTTCGAAAAAAGTATTTTTAATTGACTACAATTTTCTAATATTTTATTATGGTATATTGTTACCGCCTATGACTCTTTATTGTGTTATAATTCTTTATGAATAAAGCTTGAGTAATTTGTAAGTGCCTTGAATTTTATATGGTGGCTTGGGAGTTAACATTTTGAGGTGTTCTTGAATTATTATCCTTGATTAATTCAATGTTTCAAAGATCTCTGCTCTTGTCCACCTTATATGTTATTATACCCAGTGTTATGACATAATTGTTATTTTTTCCCAACCATATATTTGTTTATGCTTTATTTTGGTATTTGAACCTTGTCCTTTCATGTGGGGGTTTTTATATCCAAATATTTCATTCATTGAGAATGAGGGTGCATTGGTAAGGGTTTTGAATCAGACTTTGTTGTCCAATGTGGGGGAAGTAATAAAGAATCAGTGTTGGACTCAAAGTCTTGCTTAGTTTTTGCTTGATAAATTGCATATCCTAATTGATTCTTTATTAAATAAATTGTCTTTGAGCATATATGTGTATTATTACTATGTTTCAAGTGGTTGGATATCCAAGCTGGATTACTTGAATCTAGTAGGAATGAGAGGCATTAATGTTAAAATTTTCTATTGTTTAATGCAAAGCCTAAAAGTGGTTAATTGAGCTAAAGATGGTTTATGATTGAGTTTTCCTTACAAGTTTGTTTTGGTATTTTTATGCCTTTAGAGTATTTTCTTTAAATCAGTGGAATATCTAAGTGATTGTTTCCGTGGAAGAAGTCATTGAATATTAGTTAGATTATGTCTAACTATGTATAGATTTTTACAATCTTTTTTCTGGGATTGTGATGCTTAATATCTCTTGTATGGATTGTGTTGCTAATTCACTGATCTGTCGTTGGAAGTCTTTAAGGCTAAACTTGTAATGGATTATTCATTGCTATAATATAAAGTTTTTATGATCTTATTGATCATATGGAAGCAATTCGTGTCCATTTGGTAGTCTTATGTTTCTTGGGAACTATGCTTAATATGACATTGCTTTTTATGTAAGTAGATTAAGCAAATATACTTTTAACTTGAGCAATGACCATCGGATAGTTTTGAGGAGGTTGCATAGGTACTTGAAAAGTACAAAAGATAAGAGTTTGCACTATTGCAAGTTTCCATGAGGTCTTAAAGTTCGATAATGAGTTCAAACTCAAGCGGTTATGTTTGCACCACTAAGTGGTGAAGCTATATTTTGGAAATTGTTCAAAGCAATCTTGTTTTTCAATGTTTATTTTGGAATAATCTAATTTATTTCGCTTGAATTAACAGGTTATGAGGCAAGATGGTCAAGAGTGCATGGCTCTTATGAGGAAATGTGCTTGCAAATATCCCATTGTAAGGGAATTTGTTATAATTTGTAAGTTGTGGTTACTTTTGATTGAACCATGCCTATAATAGTTGATGTCAAAGATAATTTTGTCAAATGGGGTGATATCACTAGACTACATAAAGTCTAAAAGAAATGTTACGGATCCGGTATCTAAAGGCCTATGAAAAAAAAAAACTAGTTTTCAAAACATCGGAAGAGATGGGGCTAAAGCCCATTGTATGAATTGTGAAATAGTGAACTCCTATTAACCATGAGTTCAAAGGGGAACATTATGTAATAATTCGGAAGCACATTTTTATCTCTCCATCTTTAGATGTTTGTTTGTGCTTAGCTACAAATGAGAAGGAGGTTGAGCATACGACTCTTAATGAACACATATCCATATTTTTGGAGGTGTGCTGTAGCTCACACTTGATGGAGTTCACCTACTTAGGTGTGGAAGTGTGGCCGCTTCCTATGAGTATTTCGTGGGCTTATACTCTAGAGCACCTATGAGCATCCAGGCTGGACGTATGGCCAGTATAATGCGTCACCTTTATTCGCGGAATTTCATAATATTATACATGCTTAATTGTGTGGCTCAAAGTGACGGGTCCCTAACTCCCTATTAAGCTCAAGACGAAGGTTACTTGGTAGGTGAGGGATTATAGCTTGATGTCCACCATGTGTTAATTCAAGTCGCGAGCCATTGACACTTATGCAATTGTTTTGTTTTGCCCAAAACTAATTTTCTTCCTTTCTTTCACATCTTCGAACCTGTGGGGGATTGTTGGAAGTTCTTGAGTGAAATAAAAAGAAAGGTGAGAGGAAATAAAAGAGGTAGTCCCACTTTGATAATTTACCAAAGCTTTATGTCATTTATTCATTGACGTAGTTTTGTACTACTTGTTTGAGAAGCGGTAAGTGGGTTATGGATATATTTCTTAATACCCATTATTATTGACGGTTTATTGTTATTAGAATATTGTATCTATTACAATATTCATTGTCTATTCATTTGAATCAAGTTATTGACAATGTCTTTAATATGGGAGTTATGCTCGTCAATGACGGTTGTTATGGCCCCTTAATTATTCCATTAAAAAGAAGTAACTCCTCTTAATTGTTGCAGCCTTTACCCTTTGATGTTGCTGCCACTTTCTTCATCTATTGCTATATATTTTCCATTCCCAAGTTCAATTTGAGATATACAAAATTAGAAATATTCTCTTTGATCTTCTCTTTAAAAATACTACTTTGGTTTTTGGGCAAGTATTCTGAGTTCCAGTCTGGTTTGTGAGTGCACACAAGTTCTGGCCCCGTGCTGATCCTGGAGGGCAACCGCTTGATGTCTACTGCACCGGGGTAGCGCGGAATCATCTTTTAGGTCAGTGGTTCACCACGACGCGGCAATTGTCAATTTGGTCCACACAACATTTAGATAAGTATCTTCCGTTTAATTGCTTATTTTCTAACACAAATCAAGAAAGTCGGATGTGTGTAAACAAGCCAAGCCATTAACTGTCTGGATGGCCGACACTATTGAGCTACACCACTATTACTTTGATAAGCTTCTCCCTATTAACATAGAAGGCATGGCTTCATTTGAGGGAAGTTGCGAGCACCGTGTGAACAACTCATTTAAAATGTCATGCTTAAGCAACATTTCTAAATAAGTTGGACGTTATCGAGTGTTCAGCTCTCAACATAGCAAGAATGCTGAATAATTCGTTCAATTTAAGGCATCATTATTATAATTGTTTACTTCCTCCGCTGATCCGTTCTATTAATATTACAACAAAGGACTTTTTGCACAATTCATCACTCTTGTTTGACCATATAATATGAGTTATACGTTAAGCAAAATATAGTCAAGGGGATGTTGTTTGATTCGTCTCATATAATAATTTTTACTCTTACACAATTATAGATATTTAGCATATAAAATGTATTTTGGGATACGTAATTTCCTCTTTGTTGCAATATTAACAAAACGGAGGAAGTATATACTAATTTTTATTATAAAATTAGTGGGAAAAAAATGCCGCTGTAGGGATTATTTCAAGCATCCCACACTTAATCCCCACTGAGATCACACTTAAGCATGATGGTGTCCAAAGGGAAGGAAGCTAGAAAAAGAGTCGCCAAAAAGTTTTAGAAACTAGTAAACCGTTCACAGGGTGAAGGTTACACCCCTTAACGATCCAGGAGATTGCTAACTCCATATTGGTTTGGAACCATGACTGGATATTCGGGGATGAAAGTACAAATCCAACCTAAAAGAGATTGAACCTACCCTAAAATAGGCCTGTACTTTGTTCTTCTCATATTCATGTGCGCTTTCTGACTAACATACAATCAATAAGTTAAACCTAAACCTTTTTAGTCTATGTTGGTTGAATATTAATGCACAAGCAAATTTATTATTGACGATCACTTGAATTATAATCATATTAGCCTAAATAAGATTATTAATTATCGTATTAAGCATGATCGCAAGTACAAATTCCCTTTATACATGCATAAAAGACATGATCAAGCAATAATAATAAATATCAAGCAACATAATCATCTTCATAATATCCTCAATAAAGCATGATAATATTAACAAGATCCTAGACATGATACTAACAAGATTTATAACAAATCTTAGGATGTCAATAAACAATAAAGATAAAAAATTTAACCCTAACTTGATACTAATATGATATTAAAAATAAATAGAAAGCATCCCAAAATACTAGAAACATACATGATATTAGAAATCTTAATTATTACCCTAAACATGATACTAGGAAGCAATAAAAACATCCTAACATGATACTAGGAATTTAAACAATCTAAGCATGCTTTCTATATCAAAATAATAAAAAATTAAATTGTAGGGAAATATAGGTACTACGCAGCGAAAAAATATGAATCATATTCATACAGTGCCTAACCCCAAGATCTAATGCGTAACACATAAAGAACATATAATCGTACCTTTGAAGCGTGATTCCACGTGCGATCGAGCAAGAACAATGGGAGATAAAGAACCTCAAGCATGATTCCTCTACTTTGTCCACGGGCACAGATTAAGACCTCCACTAATGCTAGTTAGTTGCAATTGAACCCTTCAATTGACCTTCAATAGAGAAGTGCGAGCAACAAACCACCATGAATCACCACGAACCACCACACGCGTCACCAAGGTGGCTGGCCGTACAGACGAGGGTAGGAAAGAGAAAGTCGTGTGTTAGAGAGAGGAATTAGGGTCTTTGGGATTGGTTGCCTTGATGTCAAAATTCATTGTGTGTGAATTATGACTGCTTCTAATCAACCCTAGGCATGGATCTTATTTATAAATCTCATCTCTAAATAAGAGCCAATGTCAAAAGCCCAAAACTTAATTCCAATCTAACTATGCTAGCCCAATCCATTTCATGATTAGTTAATTGCTCATGAGGCCCATTAATGGGCTTCTAACTTGCTTAACCCAATACCCTTGTGTGTGACCTCATAGGATTCATTCTAGCGGGCTTTGGACTATTGGACTAGTCCAAAGGTAATCTCTCATAGTCTAGCAATAGATGATGACGCCCCAAGAGAACAAAATTATTATCTCCATAATAATGATCCTTGATATATCTAGTAATTGCACTTATTGAAGACACAATTCCTTCGTAAATTACTTACTTGGATGCCTCGTATCTATTTCTAATAACAAAATACACGCGTTATTAACTTCAAGGAAAATATTAAACAATTAAATTAAATAATTGAAATAAGAATTTGATAACATAACCTCATAAATTATCAACCTTTCACGTCTAGGGAGAAGACAACTTCGAACTTGGCTAGGTGTACAAACCTAGAACCTTTGAATGTGGAATTTTGTAAGAGGGAAGGCTTAGAAAAAGAATACAGAGAGAATAAGCTTCCAGCTTTAGAGAGATGATTGTTGATTGTTGATGAATAAAAACGGGGAGATACGACCCCTATTTATAAGAAAATAATCCGGAATTGATAGAAACAAATCAAAATTTAGATTGGAATAAATCTGCTGCCTGTCGCCATGCGACAGGAATCACGTATGGCGACAGGCTTGTCGTTATGCGACAATTTATAAGATAAACACGCTTTTGTTCGAAATCCTTTTCTTAATATAATAATGTGATAAAACCCTGTTTTATCAATTTTAAATAAGATTTATCATAATAAAACACTTGTTTTATTTCAAACTAAATTCATTATTTTTTTAAAATATTAATTATTAATCCTAATGCTATTAGAACTCAAAATAACCTTCTAGACTATTCTAGAAGATTCTAATCAATCCTAATAATTGTAGGAATAATAATTAATAGGACCCTCTACTAGATCATTGGACCATAAAACCATTTCAAATCCAAATTAGTACTTGGACCATAACTTCCTCATTATTCATTGGAATTGGGCTTATAATATATCATTTGAAAGCTCTTTTACGAGTCCGCCCAATTACACTATTAATAGACCCTTATCATGGACCAAGCTAAATTGATTGGACTGGCTATTTTCGTAAAAATAGAGTTATTTTCGAAAAAAGAAAGAAATATTTTTATTAAAACAAACACATCACTAGATTTTTCACACTTTCACCTTATTCGATAATCAAGCGACGTGAAAAGCATTCATCACTGGGTTTGATTTTTGGGGAGACACAATTGGGTGCCTACAGCCGCCTACCATTTTGTATGTATATACAATTTTGGTAAAAAAAACAAGGGGGCATGCAGCTAGTATATTTTTATATGTATTAGCATATAAATAAATAATGTTTTTTCGATGTTTAAATTACCGGTCACTATCTCTGATTGGATTAACAACCTATTGACACGTTTCTGGTGGAAGTCCAGCAATTCTGCTAAGGGTTTGAGCTTAGCCCCCTCCTCTCTGATTCATCTTCCCTGAGGTTTAGGAGGTTTGGGTATTCGTCATATTCCCTCCTTTAACTCGACTTTACTGGGAATGCAATTGTGGCGGTTTATTCATCATCCGCAATTGCTTGTTTCAAGGATATTTCAGTCTAGACATCCTCAACTTTTAAACTGTAAGGGGTCCATTTCTGCGGCTTGTCCTTCTTGGGGCTGCATGAGTTTATTGGAAGGAGCTCACGTTCTATCTCAGGGTATTATGTGGAAGGTAGGATTTGGTTCTCAAATTAATATTGTGGCGGATCAATGGGTTCCTGGAATATCAGTTCGATTTAAGGATTTGATTCCTCCAAATGACCAACCTTCCCTTGTGTCGGATCTCATTGACTCCCGTTCACAAGAATGGGATAGTACACGTATCCGCCAGTTGTTTTTGTCTTTTACTACAAACCTTATTCTTGGTTTAGATAGACCTAAGGAGAAGATGGATGATTTTGTTTACTGGAAGTTTACTTGTGATGGTTTGTTTACTACTAAATCAGCTTATGCTCTTTTGCTTCTTCAGGGCCATTCGAGTGTCTCCGCCTCTTCGATTCTTCCTAGTAGGTGGAGGAAAATCTAGGGTTTTCCTATTCTTCCTAAATGGAAACTCTCTTTTTGGAGAATTCTTCACAATGCACTTCCTTTAGCGGATGTTCTTTTTCTCAAAGGGGTTCCAGTTGATTTGCTGTGTGGTTTTTTCCACCAGTCTCCTGAGACAGTGTCCCATCTATTCTGTTAGTGTTCTTTTGTTAGGTCGATCTGGCCTTTGTATCATCTGGAAGTGTTTTGGAACTTGCCTTTCATTGATAATTTAGATTCCTTGTTGGCTACTACTATTAGTTAATTTGGGGTTTCTAAAGATTTGAAGTGCTTGGATGCCCTAGTGGCATTCATGTAAGCTGCTTAGCTAACCAGAAATAATCTACGTTTTCGTTCAGAGTTTTATTCTCTGGTTGGGATTGTGGCTGTGGCTAATGCTTGGATCCACCGTAGCTTGAATGCTAGGGTCATATTTTCTCTTTCTTATCCTTTTTTGGTTTATCTTTCTTCCATCAAATGCAGAATATATCTTCTCGTCCCTATCACATATTTGTTTCTTTTGATGGGGATTGGAATGCTATAGATCAACGTGGAGGCATGGGTTGGTTCCTTTCCTCAGCCCTTTCCTCCCCTGCTATTGGGGGGGGGGGGGAGCCCAGGCAGGGTTTACTTCTTCGGCTTTGCACTCTGAATTGTTGGCCTGTTTACTAGGTTTACGTCATGTAAAGGGAAAAGGCTACTCTAGTTTTTTGGTTTATTCTCATAGTTGTTTGGTCCAGTCCTTTCTTCGGGGCCAACTTACGGATGTTGTTTCGATGATTTGGATTCTTAGGGGGATTCGCTAGATTGTTCTAACGTTCTCGAAGTTTGATATTCAGAAAGTTTCCCGACGCGAGATAGGATGTGATCATTTTATGGAGGGCCTTGCTCGTCGTAGACTTTAGCTTTGTGTTCGTTTATAGTTTTTATTAGCTCTTTTTGTCAAACATAAAATACATATAAAAGGAGAATAATTACTCCATATGTCAGACGACAATTATGAGCTTGTTAAATAAATATGTATGCATATATAAATATATAAGTAACAAAGCTCCAATATATCTTCGTAAGAGAAGCTCCATATTAATAAGGTTTTGGGAGCAAGCTCAAACAAGGTGATATAACTCAACAACAAGAGCCGGCTACCAAGATTGTTCTAGCAGCAAACTTCCATATCTCATTTGTTAAGATCACTCGGTAACCATGGAGACGCTCGACCTCTGAAGTAGCAAAGAGGCTCACCTATTTGTAAAATTTACCCCCTAGCAGCCACAAATGGGAGAAGAACATCAAAAAATCAAACGGCTGCCAAAGCCGATTAATCTTTGAGAACTTGTGTCCTAGCTTGTATGAGTTAGCATAGGAGGCAAACTAAATTAAAAGCAAGCGGAAAATTCTGCATGACACTCTAGAAAGGATTTGAAATATCTCAGGCTCTGATTATTATGCATTTAAAGCAATTGAAAATCCTACTGTCATTGTCTATGCTCCATATGGCATATTTGCCGGCTCACCTTAAGGAGTCCAGTCGGCTAGCAGCATTATTATGAGCTGCAAGTTCACTTAAGTGGCGTGGAGCCGCATGTACATGTATGTGTGAGAAGCCGCATGTATATATGTGAGATCGACTCATTGGGAGTATAATGGTCAGGCAGCATAAATGTCAAGCAACCTTCGAATTTGGTTAAGCTCGACAGCCGGCTTTTTAAGGTCCTTCAAGTAAGATGGTAAAAGCTTGAAGATACCTAGATGTTCTTCGTATTTGGTCAAAGCTCTCAAGTCGCCTGCCATTAAAAGCGCTAAGCTACCCAACTACATAGGTTAAGCATTGAGCATTAAATATTTGAGGTAACAGTATAATAATTATTGATTATCCTCTATTGATAATGTTGACGCATTAAAATAATATTGATAGTTTTCATCATCATCATCATCATCATCATCATCATCATCATTATTATTATTATTATTATTACTATTATTATCATTATTATTATTATTATTAAATATTGATTCAATAATTGAATAAACTAAGTTAAAAACTTAGTAGCTAAACCAACGTCCAAGTGATGAAAGGCCGAGGGCCGGATAATAAACGAAGTTAAAGACTTAGTAGCTAAACTAATTTCCAAGTGAAATGAGGCCAATGCCCAGATAATAAACTAAGTTAAAAACATAGTGGCTATACAACCTTCTTAAAAAGACATGAGGCCAATGACCTGATGGTAATATATTTTATAAATTTGTTTGCTCAAACATGAGTAAGGCGTCCGGCGACGCCCATCCGGGTAGAAAGGTCGCAGAGAGTAACTCCCATCCGGGTGACACATTGCTCTACAACCACATGCAGGCGGCAAAGATTGAACGACCTAATTGGTCAACTCATAGCCGTTTGACCTGGGTAATCCATAGAACGACTAAGTCTACGAGAACCGGATGTCTAAAGATATCGGTCGGTGACCGGCCGAAGTTCTAACCTAGATTACTTTCCGAAATTATACAAGTCTACCCATTGAGGTAAAAGGAAATTGAATTTATAATTGGATCACAAACACCCTAGGCGACCATTTCCCTTATCTTTTTAGGCAGCCATTTGCCTCCTGGCCCCAGGCGGCCATTTGCATCTTACCTTATGAAATGTCAGGCAGCCATTTGCCTCCTATCCTATCAGGCGACCATTTGCCTCCTATCTCCAAGCGGCCATATGCCCCCGCACTATGAAATGTTAGGCAACCATTTGCTTCATTCTCTGTTAGGCGGCAATTCGCCTCCTGCACCTATGCGACCATTTGCCTCCTGCCCTATGAAATGTAAGGCAGCCATTTGCCTCCTGCCCCTAAGCGGCCATTTTCCTCATGTCCTATGAAATGTTAGGTGGCCATTTGCATCCTTTCCTGGCAGGCGGCCATTTACCTATTTCCCCCAGAGGACCATTTGTCTCCTGCCCTATGAAATGTCAGGAGGCCATTTGCCTCCCGCCTTATGAAATGTCAAGTGGCCATTTGCCTCCTGTCCTGTCAAGCAGCCATTTGCCTCATGCGCTATGAATTGGCAAGCGGTCATTCACCTCTTATTTTGTCAGGCGGCCATTCTCCTCCTGTATTATGGGATATCAAACGTCTTAAAAATATTCTAAGTCACCCAAAGGTCATATGACCACCATAGTGGGTCTAAAAGAAATGAAAATCGTCATTTGTCTAGTTCAAGCGGCAATCATTATTATGATTGATTAACTTAGAAAATGTCATACCATTTAAGGTATCAAAATTTCCAAGTTAATGAAATCTTTGTTTTATTGAACTAGACATATGCCGACCAAAGAGCTTTTGAGCAAGCGGCTTATAAAGCCATATTCGAAAGGAGAAATTACCCCTTCGAGGGGCTAATGTTTAGGGTAAAAATACCCTTGATATGTGGACCAATACCATAGCGACACGTGTTTGGAAGCTCAGTGCTCAGTGAGCCAATTAGAGCATGACACGTGTAATTCAATGATAGAAGTGTAAAAATAGGCTCTAAGCCCATAACCCTAGAAACCGTAAAGCGGTAGGAAACCAATCTATTTAGGTTAAATATCCTAAAAGGTACATGTCCCAATGCATTAAAATACTGACCTTTACACCAGTTTCAAGGGATCCAATTTATCTTCTAAGGGCAATGACCCCCACAATTACTCTCCCTTTTCTCTACTTTCTCTCCCTAAAAAACATTCTTCCGGTCACTAACTTGATCATTGGAGGCGGACCGCCGGCCCACCAAGGTTGGGTTGTTTTGCAAGTGACCAAGCCGTTCGAGTGTTGCATTGCAAATCTGTCTCCCGTGAGACGTACACGCCCTACACTCGGTACGTACAAAAAACCTTAAAACACTTGTCACTACAATGGAGGTTCCCGAACAAGAAGGAGTCCATAAGTGCTCTAAACGAAGATATAGAAAAGAGAAGTGAAAAATTCCCGATCACTTAGACCAATAACCTTATTTTCTTGTTTAAAATAACTTTAATTAATAAATTACTGTTGTTTTATCACTAGAAACGAGCTTTTAATTAATTAATTTCACATAGTATCTTGCGTTAAATAAAGAATAGAATTGAATAATTATTGTTGATTTGATCACTTAAGCCAAGGCGAATCTTGTTTATTTTTGTTCTTTTCACGAATATAGATTAAATATGGCCCTGTTCTTTTGAGCTTCTGGGCAGAGCAGAGCAGGGGTCAAAAGAGCAGAGTAGATTAAATTTCAACAGAGTATAGTTGAGCAGATTTTAGGATAGCAAAACAGAGCATAGCCGAGCAGAGCAGATTTCAACATTATAATTATAATTATTAATTATTATTATTATTATTATTATTATTATTATTATTATTATTATTATTGTTTTGGGGGTTTTTTTCCCTTGGGAGAGTTACGTCATGAAGTCTGATCCGGCTGAGCTGTACCTGCAAAATAACGGAGACTCCGGGTGGTTGGAGCTCCGCCTCCGACGGTCAAGTTAGTAACTTGAAAGGGAATAAAGAGAACGGAAATTGAGGTGGGTATCTTCTCAGATTCCAAGCCCAAGTCTTTCTCTGATGTGAGAGAATGTAGGTGTAATAAAAAATTGAATGTCTCCCCAGAATGGGGAAATATATCCCTATTTATAAGGTCCTTGAAGAACGTGCCCCTATCTAGGTCATTTGACCTAAATTTTAGTGGGTTGTGCCGTAAAACGGCGCTTCTAGGGATTTGGGCCCCTGAAGGCCGTCATTTCAGAGTCATATCTGAGAGCGCCATGTGTCAAGAGGATGTAGAGCCACATGGGCCATCCTGAGCTTAACACGTGGCTTCCTCTCATTGATCCACATGTCTAACGTATTTTTACCCTAAACATTTCCCCTCACAGGTCGCACGTGCATATCACGTGGGGCATGTGACACGTGTCCACCTTTTATAGGTGAACACTAACGAGTAAAATATTTGAATTTCAAATCAAAAATTTCCCCCCGCTTTCACTTTCTATAAATAAAAAGTTACCTCCCCCTTTTTTCTTACCTTACATTCACATTTGACTTTTTAGAGAGAGAAAAAGAGAGATTCTAGAGAGAGATTCTCTGCTTCTGTCTGTGTCACAACAAGTTCAAGCTTCGAGTGCTAGCAGTTCAAAACCCGGTTTACCGGCTGTAGCGGTTTTCAGATTTTTCAAAGAAAAAGCGAGGTAACTGCCTGTACCATTTTAGCTTTCCTCCCTTTCAATTTTTATACCATTTTTTCTCCGCCTGTATACTTAGATTTTTAGAGAATATAAATGAGTTCTCAATCCACTCACTCGGCGCTGCCTAGGACACTCAGCCGATCCCTGGAACGGCTAAGTCTAGAACAGGGGGTGCCTCTTTTGGACTGTCGGAACCAATATGCTCATCTCTGAATTCCTCCCTCTCTGTGTCTGTGCAGGACACAATGGCTAGAACAAAACAAACGGCCAGACGGTCTAAGAGCCGGCGCACTGTGAGAGTGCTAGCCGATAAGGTTTTCCCAGACGGGGAACAGAGGGATTGGGAGGAGAGCGTATCTAACGAAGAGGCTCCCTCTACTTCCGGGAGCTCCAGGGTACGAAAGGTAGACGACGAGGGAGCCGCCTCCTCTAATGAAGCCGGCGATGCTGAGGCTGGCCAGAAGTCAAGGGCCGGATCGTCCAGCTCTGATCAATACAATTTTGCGACTGACTATTAGTAGCCGCCTAAGGTCGCCGACAACCCCAACCCTAAAAGGACCAGGATGCTGCCGGGTAACATCGCCCTCCTCAATAGCGGATTCAGGGCCTTTAAGGAAAAACACTCCTTTGGAAGGGGTTGGGAGATTATCGTCTCTCCGGCTGATGCTGTAATGGCCTGGGGCGATGATATTGAGCATGCAGACGACTACTTCATCTACTACGTGGAGTTTATTGAAGCTGAGGAGGCGATTATCTTCCCTCCTGCTGATGATGTAATGGCCTGGGGAGTTGAGCTTGTCAATCTGCGAAACAAGCAGTCGGACGAGCTTGCCCAAGAACAAAAACAGAGGAGAATGAGCGGGACAACTTGGCCCGGTTGAAAATTACCTGGAGCCTCCTTTACCCAGAAATAGACTTTGAGGTCTATAAGCTGAGGTTTGATTACGCCTCTAAGGTGTATGATGCCCAATTACTAGGTGATGCTCCCACGTCTCGCTTCAAGGATTGGGCTTCTAAGCAGGGATATGATGTCTCTGATACTGAGGAGCCGGCGGATGAGCATAACGAGGGCCAGACCAGCCAAACACAGCCGGAGCAGCCACCTCAGCCTTAGGCGAGCCGCCCCCAAAACTTCTTGGTAGTATGCCATTATTGTTTCTTCACCGGCTTGTATGCTGTGCCATGTTGTATTTTTACCAACCATAGGGTTGTGTTAACATTTTATTTCTTTCTTTCTTCACCGGAAGTATCCGGTTAACACTTGATCTGGCCTTTGCGCCATTTTAAATATTAATGAAGTATTCCGACCGAGTCGGTATTTATATATGTTTGCGTTATGAGTTTTTTCAATTTGAAATTTTTTGCGTATGCTTGCAATTCTCTAATTTTTGCCTAACTTAAAAAAGCATGCGGCAATTTGCAATCCAGGTGTTCTTGCCCTTAGGCGGTTGTGTGGTTGTTTTTATTTCACATCGATTGATTGGCTTGAAAACACTTGATACTAGGAGAAGTATGGAGTGTTTTTAGGCCAATCAATCACAATGGTGATTGCCCCAAACCAAGTGCACAGCCGGCCATTAAAACGGGTTCTTTGAGCTTCTTACCCAGGCGGTTGTATTCCGTCTGGGGTTAACGTGTAGCCGTTACACATAATCTTTTGCTCAATAGGGAGAGTGAGTGCATCTTTGGAATTAATAACTTAAGTAAGAACTTCAGCCGATGACCGACTGATGCCTTAGGGCATCCGGCTTTCGGTAACTTAATCGTTCTTTAAATTATTCTTGTCAGACGGCTTTGAGCTGACCAATTTGGTCGTTCGATTTTTACCATCCGCGTTGGTACATAGAACCGATGAATAGTCTGTTCTCTGCAACGATTGCACTTGTAGGGGTGTCGCCGGACGCCTTTGTCAATGTTGGGACAGGCAATTTTGTAAAGTAAGCAACCATCCGGCCATATTGGCCTTTGGTCTTGTTTGAGACCAGTTGTATAGCCACTTAGCGTTTTTGTGCCTATTTTTTACGCGAACTTAGTTGGTTGAACAAATAATCTGTCTGAGTATTACCCAGACAGACAAGCATTTGATAATTTACACAAGTATCGAACGTAATTAAATAATCAAAGGGTCTGTTAGAGCTTTACCCAGGCGGACTAGCAATTATTAGATTACACTAAGTATAAAACTTAGTTATTCAAACGGAGAGTCCGTCTGAGCTTTACCCAGGTGGACAAGCAGGTATAATATTCAACTAAACTAAGTAAGAAACTTAGTAAGTTTAATACAGGGTCCGCCTGGGTATTGCCCAGGCGGACGAACAATTAAAATGGCAAGATAAATCTGCAAATAAAGTCTGGATTTTCATTGATTGACTTACTATTTACAAAAATTATACATTCTCAGAAGTAGTACTTTTTTAGATTGTCTACATTCCAAGTTCTAGGCAGGCGGCGACCGTCTGGAGTTTCCAGACGATAAGTGCCGTTCTTGACTTCTTCATAGATTTGGTAGGGGCCTTCCCAATTAGGGGTTAGCTTCCTAGCCTCATTGGCCCTGCCGGTTGCCTCCATTTTTCGTAACACAAAGTCATCCACTTTCAGAGGACGTTTGTGCACTTTTTTGTTATAAGCTCTCGTCATTCTCAGACGGTATATCTCATGTCGCAAGGAAGCGTTGCCCCTGCGTTCTGGGAGGGAGTCCAATGCCAGCCGCATGGCCTCCCAATTTGTCACTTCATCATAGAGCATAACTCTGAGAGTCGGCTCATAGTGCTCAATGGGCAAGACGGCTTCAGCACCGTATACTATAAGAAATGGGGTTTCTCCGGTTGCCCCTTTAGTAGTAGCCTGGATGGCCCACAAGACATGAATTAATTCTTCTGCCCATAAACCACCGGCTCTTTCAATTTTCTTTTTTATGCCGTCTGAGATGAGTTTGTCGAAGGATTCAACTTTGTCATTTTCTTGGGGTCGGCCGACTGATGCAAAACAATGTGAGATACCCTGATCTCCCAACCAAGTCTTGAGCTGGGGGGCCTAAAACTGAGGGCCATTATCAAACACCATAGACATAGGTACCCCAAACCGGGTGATGATGTTCTTCTAGATGAAAGAGATGACATCCTTTGTCTTGATGTTCTTAACTGGATACACTTCTACCCATTTGGCGAAATAATCCACAACCACCAAAATGTAGCGCTTTCCGCATGGAGCAGGCGTATAAGGACCCAAGATATCCATGCCCCATTTAGCGAATGGGACTGGGCTGTGGATTGCCATCAGATCAGTAGTCGGGCGGCAAATCAGTGGGCCAAACCTTTTGCACTTGTCACATCTTTTGACTAACTCTTTGGCGTCTGCTTCAAGAGTAGGCCAGAAGTAATGTCGCATGGCTCTAATGGCTAGGGACCTGCCACCTATATGAGAGGCGTAGTACACATCATGCAGTTCTTCGAGAACTTCATTCCCCTTCACTGGGGTAACACACTTCAATAAAGGTTTGAGGAAACCCGCCTTGAAAAGCTCTCCGTTTCTCAACTCGAAGTTTGCTGCTCGCTTTTTCATGACGGCTGCCTCATGTGGTGAATCAGGAAGCTTGTCGTCTTCTAAATATGCCCGGATGCCACCTATCCAGGTAGAGCTTCGATCTAAGATTCAAATGGGTTCTTTATGTATGCTTATTTTTTCAAGAACTTCCCAAAAGACCGACCGAGGAGTATCACAGCAGGCGGATGAAGCCGATTTGGACAACGCATCTGCCTGGTTTTTATCTGACCTAGGCACTTGATTCAGACGGAATTTCTCAAGTGCCCCAGCCTCTTCCTTGACCGCCTGAAGATATTTGATCATAGCTGGATGAGTTACCTCATATGTTCCCTCATACTGGCTGACGACCAACTGTGAATCAGAATAGGCGTCAATTCTAGTTGCCCTGTTGCCTTACACA
Organism: Chenopodium formosanum; assembly: GCA_024500155.1. Lineage (NCBI taxonomy): Eukaryota > Viridiplantae > Streptophyta > Magnoliopsida > Caryophyllales > Amaranthaceae > Chenopodium > Chenopodium formosanum. The sequence continues at coordinate 26,323,872 of CM044880.1, forward strand.
TGCGGATTCCGGCTAGCAGGGCTTCATACTCCGCCTCGTTGTTTGAGACTTGAAACTTAAACCGCAGTGCATATTCAAATTTGTCCCCCTCAGGGGACTCGTATATAATTCCTGCACCGCAACCGTTCTTCGCTGAGCTTCCATCTACATACACTTTCCAAACCTGGTTAATATTATCCGGTTGCACCGGTCGAGTCATTTCAACAATGAAGTCAGCAAACGCCTGACCTTTCACTGCCTTTCTAGGTTCAAAAGTGATTTCAAGACTTTGCATTTCAATAGCCCATTTTAACATTCTGCTGGATGACTCTAAAGTAGACATTGGCCGCTTGAGGGGCTGGTCGGTGTAGATTACAACTGGATGAGCCAGAAAATAAGGTTTCAAGTTCTTGAAAGCCATATAATGGTTAAGGCAAAATTTTTCTACCATAGGGTACCGGAGCTCAGCATTTTTTAGAACATGGCTAACAAAATAGACCGGAAGCTGAACACTGTCTCTCTCAGCATGGAGAACGGCACTGAGGGCATGATCTGAGACGGCTAGGTACATATATAACACCTCTCTAGGCAGTGGACTGACAAGCCTTGGCAAAGAGTGCAGGTGTTCTTTCAGCCGTTGAAAGGCCGCCTCAGCCTCATCCCCCCATTCAAATCTGGTCTTCTTCCTGATTGCTTGGAAGAAGTAAAGGCATTTTTAACCTGACCGGCTGAGGAATCTCCCCAAGGTTGCCAGGCAACCGGTTAGTCTCTATGCTTCCTTGACAGTGCGGGGTGACTTCATGTTAATCACCGCCTGTATCTTCTCAGGGTTAGCCTCTATCCCCCTTTGATTAATCAAGAATCCGAGAAACTTCCTACACTCAACACCAAAGACGCATTTCTTAGGGTTTAACATAACCTTATGCCGCCTGAGTGTGGTGAAGGTTTCTCGGAGATCAGCAAGGTGATCCGCCTACTGCTTGGATTCGATTATCATGTCATAAATGTACGCCTCTACATTCCTCCCAATTTGATTAATAAAGACCGTATTAATCATCCGTTGGCACGTAGCCGGCGCATTTTTTAAGCCAAACGACATCACCGTGTAACAGAATAGCCCCTGATCAGTGAAGAAGGCCGTCTTTTCTTGATCTTTCTTCCACAGGGGTATATGAGGAAGCCGGAGTAGGCATCCATAAAACTCATCCAGGCATGCCCGGCTGTTGAATCGACCAGACTGTCGATCTTAGGAAGCGGATAACTGTCCTTGGGACATGCCTTGTTGAGATCTATATAATCAACACACATACGCCAGGTACCATTCGGCTTCTTTACAAGCACAACATTCGCCACCCAGTCGGGGAAATTACAAGGCCGAATGAACCCAGCATCCAACAGCTTTTTAACTTCGGTAGTTGTCGCCTGACTTCTTTCCTCGCCGTGCAGTGATTTCTTTTCTTCTGCCGGATAGACTTCTTTTTAGGGTCCACGGCGAGTTTGTGGACAGCAAGATGCGGGCTGACGCCTGACATCTCTTCCACTTTAAAGGCGAAAATGTCTTTGAATTCTTTCAGCAGGAGGTAAAAGTCTGCACCCAACTTAGCAAAGGCGACTGTCCCAACCTTCGCGGTACGCTCCGGACTGCGGTCGTCTAGAGGTATGTCAATATGCTCGCCAGCCGGTTTGGGACAGAGCTCATCTGGCCGTTCACCGGTCAGTGATTGTTATTTTTTCTCCTTCTTCACCTCCACCAGCATATGTTCCTTTCTTTTATTTCCGGCTGCTGGTGGGGCTGGTACTGGATCGACCTCGTTGATATTGTCAAGGTCTATGGGATCTTGGCCGCCTAGGGCCACGGTATCTTTGACGGCTGAGAGATAGCACTCCCGGGTCGTCTTCTGATCCCCATTTAAGGTACCAACAGAGCCGTCATCCCTCTCATACTTGATGAGCATGAGGGAAGGGATGATTACAGCCTTGGATTCGTTGAGGGTTGGCCGGCCCAAGATAACGTTGTAGGCGGTCAGCTCCTCAACGACTAAAAACTTGACGACTAGATGTCGCCCTTTTCCTTTCTCACCCAACCGGATGGGTAGATCGACTCTTCCGACTGGGTAAGCCACTCCCCCCCAAAGCCAACTAAGGGGTGGGTTACCGGATGCAAGTTGCTGTCATTGTATTTCATCTTTTGCAAGCACCGGAGGCTGATGGTGTTTGATGATCTTCCGGTATCAATAAGGATCCGTCCGACCATCTTGTTAGCAACCTTACATTCAATGACGACCGGGTCATCATGTGGGCGGAAAACACTGCCCCTATCCTTCTCAGTGATCAGAACATCTGGGAAGGAGGAGCTGGGAGAAGCCTGCCCATCATCATCTTTGTCCATCTTTCGAAGATGCTCTTGGTGCCCCGGATAGTAGGGCCACCATATGAGAACCCGCCTGCTATTGTATAAACCGGATCCTTGTCGGTATCCGAGCTACTAGTAGGCTGGGGGGTAGTCTTAGAGGAATGACCCTTATTCTTCTTATTTGCCCCGGCTGGGGACTTAGAAATATAAGGCTGGGGGGTAGTCTTAGAGGAATGACCCTTGTCAGCTAGAAGGTCCAACGTCCGTTGAAGAATGAAGCAGTCGTTGGTGTCATGGCCAACTTCCTCATGGTGTTGTCAAAATTTATTTTTGTTCCTTGATTGAATGGAACTTTTCATTGGATTCGGCTTCTCTAGGGACAACCGGTCCTTAATCTCCATGAGGATGGAGTTGCAGTCCCTGTTAAACTCGTACTTTGGGACGTACGGTTTAAATTCTTTCTTTTTCTTTTGGGACGGCTGGTCAGAATCACTTACCGCCCAGATTTCTTTTCTCTTTTTGCTCTCTTCTTTCTTTTTGGCGAACTTAGCAGGCCGGCTGTCTTTCTGTTTGTCGGACTTATTAGAGTCTGACTGGCTACCAGGCGGGCAGAGGTCGGTAGCTTGAATGTAACTTTTCGCCTCCTTTAGGGCCGCCTGTAGGGTGAAAGCCCCTTTTCTGACTATGTCGAACTTAAGTCGACCCGTCTCTCAGACCCTTGAAAAATTCTGTAAAGGCTACCTCATTAGACATTCCTTAAATCTGAATTCTGATCAGATTGAACCGCCTGACATATGAGCACAGCCCTTCTCTCTCTCCTTGCTTAATAGTGCTCAAGTCAAGGCTTGTTTTCTTAGCAAGGATGTTCATTGAGAAGTTGGAAGCAAACAGGAAGGCGAGCTTCCTGAAATTGTCAAATGACCCGGCTGGCAAGTTGCCAAACCATTGTTGGGTAATACCCTTCAATGTAGCCGGGAGGTATCGACACCAAGTGGCATCATCCAACCCCTGTAAGTACATGAGGTTGGTGTATGCCATAAGGTGATCTTCCGGGTTAATAGTACCATCATAGGTAGCCACCAACAAATTCTTAACCTTGGCAGGCTGTGCCGCCTTAGTTATCTCCCGGGTGAACGCAGAAGGTTGTTCACCCAAGCATAGCAGACGAAACTGCTAGTCCAATGGCTGGACATTTTGATATGCCGCCTAGCCTGCAAAGAGAGTCGGATGCATGAAGTGAGGGGGATACTGTCCGTAAACCTGAGTAGGCACATACGATACAAGTCCAATCATTTGAGGGCCAAAATGGATGGTATTACCGCCTGTCTAGCTCTCATGCAGGGAGGGTGCATTCCCTACAGAAGTGTTATTGAAGCGGTCTGGAAAGTTCGACGTTGAAGCCGACTCAGACAGCGATTGGTTTCTCTTCCGGTTGATGATCTCCCGGGCATCAAGAATTGACTTTTTGCTTCCCACCGGCTGCTAAGTCCGGCGGGTGTTGTTGTTGTTCCTCCTATGAAGGAGAATTTTTTACCAATCAATGGTCCCGACTGCCTTCTCCTGTTGATGAGTAGTGTGCTGTCGTTCTCTGACTGACTTCCCCTTCTCCAGAGGAGTCTTCTTGGCCGACTGACCTTTACTTGGGCCAGCCAGGCTTTAAGTGATCAGCTCTTTAATTTCACCCTTGAAACTTGTCATGAATTTCATGAGTTCGTCTTAGGTGACAGGGGCTGATCCAACGGCCGCTTGGGTTTCCCCTTCTGGCTGCCTAGAGGGTCGGCTTGTACCCGCCTGGGAGGCACCCCACTCCAGAGTGTCTCTTGGCCGGATGCGCTTGGTTCTGAGAGAGCTGTCATTTGCTGTAAAGGTTTCGACAAGAGGATCTTCATCCTCATGGTCTGTAAAGATTTTTGGGTCATCGCCTAGACGGTTAGGGGGTGGTACAGACTCTCGAACCATCTTCGAGGTACTCTCCCTACAGACGGCGCCAAATGTTTTGGGGGTTTTGTCCCTTGGGAGAGTTACATCATGAAGTCTGATCCGGCTATGCTGTACCTGAAAAATAACGGAGACTTAGGGTGGTTGGAGCTCCGCCACCGACGGTCAAGTTAGTAACTTGAAAGGGAATAAAAAGAACGGAAATTTAGGTGGGTATCTGCTCGAATTCCAAGCTCAGGACTTGCTCTGATGTGAGAGAATGCAGGTGTAATAAAAAATCGAATGTCTCCCTAGAATGGGGAAATATCTCCCCATTTATATGGTCCTTGGAGAACGTACCCCTATCTAGGTCATTTGACCTAAATTTCAGTGGGTTATGCCGTAAAACGGCGCTTCTAGGGATTTGGGGCCCTGAAGGCCGCCATTTCAGAGTCATATCTAAGGGCGCTATGTGTCAAGAGGATGTAAAGCCACATGGGCCATCCTGAGCTCGACACGTGGCTTCCTCTCATTGATCCACGTGTCTAGGGTATTTTTTCTCTAAACTATTATTATTATTATTAATACTATTATTATTATTATTACTATTGTTATTATTATTATTATTATTATTCTCATTCTCATCATTGTTATTATTATAATTAATACTATTATTATTTATTTATTTATTAATTATTATTATTATTAATACTATTATTATTATTCTCAAATATATTATTATTATTAAAACTATTATTATTATTATTATTATTATTATTATTATTGTTGTTGTTGTTGTTGTTGTTTTGACAGAATTGTTACAATTATTAGAAATTACTTATTAATAATAACAATGCATATTAATTCTTAATGGTTTGAAATATTAAATATTATTATTGATAATAATTATTATTATTAATTATTACAATGATTAATAAATACTAATTATTATTAATATTAATAATTATTAAAATTATTTTTAATATTAATAATTACTATAATTATATAGGATAGCTCCCGCTGAACTATCGCCCAGCTCCTTGAGGTGCGCGCTCAGTACCGAGATACCAACTTTGAAGGGCTCACCAGCCCGAAGGAGTCAGCTCACAGAGCAGACCATGCTGAACTCTCCACGAAGGAGATCGTACACCTATAAATAGAGGATAAAGTACAATGGAAAAGAGGTCAGACACTAAAGTTAATATGCTTTTTATATCTCTCTAAGTACACTTTCTCTCTCTAAACACTCTCTAACTCAGGCTTTGGAGGGGGGTTCCTCAAGCCACCCTCGAAGGCAGTTCACGTGGGCTGCCGTGTGTAGGTTGTCGACGGGACCCAGCTTACCCAGCGAAACCGTTGAATCCACACTTGAAACAATTGGCGCTAGAAGGAGGGGAAGGATCATCTAACCTGAGCTTCATAAACTGAGCCAGGAACTTGTTGACAAACCACCATGGCCGGGGAGGAAGTTGTACAAACACCTATACCCAAAGCCAACGACAAAAACCAAACACCACAAAAAATACCAGCAGCAACTGTCGATCCCAAAGGATCCGCCGAAAAACCCAAATCAACCATCTCACAAAAATCCAACCCAGTCGGATCGACATCAGCTACAGCTAAAGCAGCGTTGAAACTTGTCGATCTGACAGGATCCAGTTCCATTATCAAATACGAAATGCCGTTGACAGGCGCGAACAATGAACCTGTTGTTTCAGCACCCATAGCCTGTTAGGGTTTAGTGAGTCTGACTCACCCCGGAAACAACCCTCACCCAAGGAACCACTCGTAATTAATAAAACCATAAAGCATAAATAAATAAACAAAAGAAAAGGAAGAACGAATCATACCCTTGAAGCTAGCTTCTCCCTCTCAAAACGGGCTCTTACTTGAAAGCCTTAAGCACCGAAAATGCCGTGCCTCCAACGGTATCAACCCACAAAGGACGAACACGACTTTTTAGGTCCGCTACCTTGGAGTTAGCAAGGTCCGACCAAAACCCAAGTGTTATGGAGTTTAAGAGTTTTTCTAAAACATGGAATGCTCTTTCTAACTCCAACTCAAGAACTTTACTCCAAATCCCAAGGTTGGTATTTATAGAGGAAATTATGAGTGAGAATTTCTATCCCATCAAAGTGGGATCAAGAAATTCCACAAATTAATTTAAAGCTAAATTAAATTAAAATTGCAAACTAAAATTAAATCTACAAGTGGAATTACCATGTGAAATGGGTTGGTGAGGACCACATGGTGAGTAGGGGACCATACTTGCTCCCCACTCAATACTCTCCTTATGCCACATGTCCTTACCCACTAGCTCCCATATTCCTGAAGCTTCCCCATAGGGACCGGCCCTATGGCCCAGCCACGAGTCGAGCCCGAGCCCAGCCCCGCACCAAGATGCGGGCTGCTACTGTGCGCGCAAGCCACGCACTTGGTGCGGGCTTGCTGCTGAGCGTGGCTTCTAGTGCGTGCGTTGCTAGCACGCCTAGCTTGCGGCAGCTAGCTACTGCACGCACCACGTGCACGCGGCTAATAGCTGCTGCTGTGCGTGGCTGCTAGCACGGTGCACTATCACGCACCTAGCCAGCCATGCTAGGCTTAGCTTGGTGCGCTTGCTAGCCACCTATGCTTGGACATTTTTGCCCCTAGCATTTGGATGCTCGGGGCACTCCGATGCTAGGGGTATTTTGGGAATATGGTCGATTTATTATTATTTTGTGCGTCTCGTCGTTTTATTATTTTTGACTCGACTTCCGATGCTCCAAGCTCAAATTACGGACATCTAAATATTTAACACTCGGGCGACGAATTAATTCAGACGAATTAATTTCTTCCAAACTAATTTGTCGAGTCGGTTTGTATATTTTGCTTGAGTGTGACCCGAAGGGTTCAATCAAGATTAAGTTGTAATATTAATTATATTAATATTACTGATCGGAAGCGACCTCCACCCTGGCATTCCGATCACTTGACCTTACTGAATATATTAGCTTTCTAATAATTCTGAACCCGCTATCAGAATAATACACTTGTTCAAAGGACACCATTCCTTTCAATCTCCCACTTGTCCTTCCGGACAAGTGTGCATTTAGTGTATAGCTCCTTTCCTATGTCTCTTCATGTCTCTTTATGAACTACAGAGTAAGATTACTCGTCATCTCTGTTACGTCCAGAAGTGTTTCTTGAAATCCGAGTTTGACTGTCAATAAGCAGATGATTTCTAAAATCCATCTGAGCACGGCCATGCATTTTCACAGTCTCGCTCTTCGAGAGGCCTTGTAAACAACAAGACATGTTCCCTATTGTTAGTAGGGGGACATTTTCAGTCTTATAATGCATCTTCTCTTACTAAGAGGACCTAGCCGCCCGATATCTGTCGTTACAATCCCCAATTACGGCAGTCGTTTGGCGGATACAAAAGCGGACTAGTACTCAAACAAGAGACCTCCCACTACTCATGGTTAAGGAAAAGAGTTCCGATAGTAATAATGAGAAAAATACTTATGACGATTTTTAAATCTCTTAAAGTATTCTCATAGGTCGATCCAGTATGTTTCTAAACCAATACCTGTGCAAATGATTTATATCCTCATAGCACAAGAAACGGTGCTGTAAATCATACTACACACTAATCTTTAATGGTCATTAATCGTCCACAAAAAGTATGACCTTGATTAAGGATAATTTTCGATTAAAATATTCAATGTTCACTTAATAGGTGTTTCTTTATCCAAGCCATTGACTTGATACCCTATTTTGAATATTTATTAAAATCGAATGGACTCATTATTTAATTCTAAACAACAATTAAATAGAAACGGAGTGAATTAAATTGCATGAAAAATTTTAATTACTCCAAAAACTGAATGGTTCATCATAGTTCTTTACATTAACATTGTCCAAAATTTAATTAAAACACTATAATATGGAAATTAAAGCCAGTTTGCGACATGCTTGATTCCCATTGCCTCAATGTGTTTGTTGTGTTTCACTTGAGATAAGGGTTTAGTAAGTGGATCTGCTACATTTTCATCCGTTCCCACTTTGCAAATTCTGATTTCACCCTCTGACTTCCATTCTTGAATCATGGGAAATCTCCTCTTGACATGTTTGACCTTTAGATGTTCTCGTGGCTCTCTAGCTTGAGCAATAGCTCTATTGTTGTCACAATGGAGGTCTATTGCACCCTTGATGGAGGGTACAACACCAAGTTCATCAATGAACTTACGAATCCAAACTGCCTCCTTGGCTGCCTCAGACGCTGCCAAGTACTCGGCTTCAGTTGTAGAATCAGCAGTTGTGCTTTGCTTTGCACTCTTCCAACTAGACGCTCCTCTATTGAGACAAAATATGTATTCGAATTGTGACTTGGAGTCGTCTCTGTCTGTCTGGAAGCTGGCGTTGGTATATCCCTCAACAGCTAATTCATCTTTACCGCCATAGACCGGGAATTTCTCCTTGTTCCTTTTCAGGTACTTCATAATATTCTTGGCCGTAGTTTAATGCGCCTCACCTAGGTCTGATTGGTATCGGCTCGTAGCACTCAAGGCATACGATACATCCAGCCTAGTACATATCATGGCATACATGATCGATCCAATAAGCGAAGCATATGGAATACGACTCATCCTTTCTCGCTCATCAGGTGTTTTTGGACACTTCTTCTTGCTTAAGGTTATGTCATGTGACATGGGTAGGTGCCCTCTCTTGGCTCCTTCCATTTGGAATCGAGCTAGTACCTTATCGATGTAAGTACTTTGACTCATTCCTATCATCCTCTTTGATCTATCCCTATAGTATGTACTGAGCCTCTCCCAAGTCTTTCATTGAAAAACATTTCCCGAGCCAAGCCTTTACATACTCTAACAACAGAGTGCTATTTCCAATGAGAAAAATGTCATCGACATATAAGACTAGGAAGGCGATGTCACTCCCACTAACCTTCTTGTAAACACAAGACTCATCTGGATTCTTGATAAAACCAAACTTATTGATGGCTTCATCAAATCGCAGATTCCAACTTCTGCTTGCTTTCTTTAATCCATAAATGGACTTCTTAATCTTGCATATCTTCTTAGGATTGTTCTGGTCGACAAAACTTTTAGGTTGTGTCATGTACACAGTTTCTTCAAAAATTCCATTGAGGAAGGCGGTTTTGACGTCCATCTTCCATATTTCATAATTGTAATATGCAGCAATCGCTAGAAGAATTCGAACGGACTTAAGCATAGCTACTGGAGAAAAGGTTTCATCATAATCAACGCCGTGAATTTGCCTGTAACTTTTTCTACCAGCCTTGCTTTGTAAATGAATACATTTCCATCTTTGTCGGTTTTCATCTTGAAAATCCATTTACATCCGATAGGTGTGTAACCTACGGGTAAATCAACCAAGTCCCATACTTGATTTTCAAACATGGAGTCCATTTCGGATTTCATGGCCTCTTGCAATTTTTTAGAGTCGGGGCTTGTCATAGCTTGCTTGTAGGTTTCCGGCTCATCTCCATCCACTACTAGGATGTCCTGATCTTCGGTTAATTCAACACCGAGATATCTGTCAGGTTGAGATCTTGGCCGAGTTGACCTACGTAGGGTGATGGAATGAGCATTTGCATTGTCGGTTTGACTTTGCATATTTCACTTTTACCAATGTCAACAGATGCTTCGTGAGCACTTTGATTGTCAACTTGTCCTTGTTGCTCGTCCTCTCGAACTTCGTCGAGTTCGATTTTCCTCCCACTTGTCATTTTGGAGAGATGCTCCTTCTCTAGAAAGACACCATCGCGAGCAAACAAACACTTTGTTCTCGGATTTGTTGTAGAAGTAATACCCTTTGGTTTCTTTTGGATAACCCACAAAGTAAACCTTGTCAGATTTCGGATGAAGTTTGTCAGAAATGAGTTTCTTGACATCTGCTTCGCACCCAAATCTTGAGAAAAGACAACCTTGGAGGTTTATTTGTCCATAATTCATATGATGTCTTTTCCACTGCCTTTGACGGAGCACGATTCAGTGTAAGTGCCGCAGTTAAAAGTGCATGTCCTCAGAAAGAGATTGGAAGTTCACTAAGACCCATAGTCGATCGGACCATGTCTAACAGGGTTCGATTCCTGCTTTCAGATACTCCATTCCATTGAGGAGTTCCCGGAGGTGTCAACTCTGAAAGTATTCCATGTTCTTTCAGATGGTCATCGAATTCATGGCTCAAATATTCGCCACCTCGATCCGATCGAAGCGCTTTGATTTTCTTGCCGAGTCGGTTTTCAACTTCGTTCTGAAATTCCTTGAATTTATCAAACGATTCATATTTGTGCAACATTAGATAGACATAACCATGTCTACTATAGTCGTCCGTGAAGGTTATGAAATACCGATAACCACTCCTTGCGGGTGTACTCATTGGCCCACACACATCGGTGTGTAGTAGTCCCAACAAGTCACCGACCCTTTCTCCCAACTTGGAGAATGGTTGCTTTATCATCTTGCCTAATAAACATCCTTCGCAATTCTTAAAGGATTCTAAATCAAATGAGTCAAGAATACCTTATTGAAGAAGCTTCTTGATGCGTTTGATGTTAATGTTGCCAAGACGATAATGCCACAAATAAGTTTGACTAGACGGTGCAGTCTTAGCTTTCTTTGCAGGATTATTAACGTTATAAATTTTTTTGTCTAGAGATAACACATAAAGACCATTTTCTGAATGTGTCGTACCATATAAAACATTATTGAGATAAAATGAACATGATTGGTCCTTAACTCAAAATTCAAAACCTTTGGCGTCCAAAGCCGAAATTGAAACGATGTTTTTGGTAAAGTTGGGAACACAATAAACATTGTCAAGTTCCAAAACTAGCCCTGTGGGCAAAGACAAACTAAGAGATCCTACGGATATAGCTCCAATCCTTGCTCCATTTCCTACCCGGAGCTCGATGTCTCCCTTCGCTAGCCTCCTAATATTCCTTAGTGCCTGTGAATCGGAACAAAGGTGTGAGCCACATCCGGCGTCTAATACCCATGAAGCCGAGCTAGTGAAGTAAAAGTCTATAACGTAAATACCTGATGTAGAAGCAACAGTTCCGTTCTTCTTATCTTCCCTGAATTTGAGGCAATCTCTCTTCCAATGTCCCTTCTTCTTACAATAGAAGCATTCGGAATCAGAATTAGAAGATGCTACCTTTTTCTCCTTGTTGTCTTTGGTAGCTTTCGACTTAGGTGAAAAGTTGTTCTTTCCTTTACCCTTGAAGCCCTTCTTCTTTTTGCCTACCCTTTTGAATGGCTTGCCCTTCTTAATCATTAGCATATCATGCCTTCCCTCATCCTTGAGCGTCTGCTCAGCTTGCTTCAACATCCCATGAATCTCGGTGAGGGTTTTCTCCATGCTATGCATGTTGTAGTTCATCTTGAACTGGTCATAGCCTTTGCGAAGGGAATGGAGAATGATGTCAATAGACATTTCAGTTGAATATCGCGCATCAAGCCTTCCCATGTTCTCAAATAATCCGATCATTTTGAGCACATGTGGGCTGACTGGCTCTCCTTTCTTGAGCTTAGTCTCAAGGATCTGCCTGTGGGTTTCAAACCTTTCAGTTCAAGCCTATTCTTGAAACATATTCTGTAACTCAGAAATTATCTCATAGGCCGATTCCTTCTCGTAGAAGGTTTTCTGATGTTCAAGAGACATAGTGGCTAGCATTACGCACTTGACATCCCGATCGGCTACTAGCCATTGGTTAAGGGCTGCTTGAGTTACCTCCTCATTGGGAGCCTCAGGCATTTCCTCATCAAGGACATACTCTTTCTGTTCTTGCATAAAAACGATGCGCAAATTCCTTTGCCAATCAAGGAAATTGGTACCACTCAACTTCTCCTTGTCGAGAATTGAGCGTAATGAAAACTGGTTGTTTGAGGTTGAAGACATGATTCTACAATTGAAAGAATTTTAATGAAAAACCATTAAAAATTACTTAAATAAGATTGAATTTTATTCATGAAAATTTTCAATACTTATTTAACGTCTTATTTACAAGTAAAATTGTCCCTATTTTGTGAAAATAAGGCGATTCCAAGATCCGAAGAAACAAAGAGTGGTTAAGCATGCTTTGGCTTGTCTTAACACTCAATCTTCTAGGGTAAGCATTGCCTTGCTAGTGGCTCTAAGCCACTCTTGGTTAGATAATCGTCGCATCTAATGCATCTTTGACGATGTATCTCTTTTGCCACGGTATGTGAGGACTCCTCACTCATACCGATGAGTTAAACCAAAACCAACGTGCACACCCGGTGTGCCTTATGAGCCTTGGAGAAGTGATGGTACCTCGATTTGGCGTACTCTACCATCACCCTCGTTCGGTTGGTAAGTGGTCTTTTGGAAAGGTAAGTTTGACTCAATATTATTAGGGACCTAGGATTTCTATGTTGGTTGATTTAAGTGAACTTAACTAATCATCGCAACATAAAGAAAACCTAAACATACATCTAACGAATAATTCACATGTGAATAAGCATAAAATATAAAGCGAAATTATAGATGCATATTGGCAACTAGCATGACCCCTTGAATTCTTCAAATCTTCAAAAGGTCTTCATTTGCAATTCAAGGCTTTGTCTTCCAAGATACGCCGTCTTCAAGACTTAACCAAACTATGAAAATACTAGTGTCTACGACTAGGAATAATCTAAATATTAAGGTACAAAAATACTTAATGGTGCGTAGACCGTATTTAGATTTACAAAAATACATAACGGCACGTAGTCCGTATTTTCTATCCTAATCGAGTCCCACTAGTTGCCATTTCATAAAACCTGTGAGAGAGAATATATATTCCATTCATCCATTCACTATTTGTGAAAGGCCCATGCAATTTACAATATCAAACTAGTAAAATGCATTTAAACAACGCGCGCACTAGTTACTAATCTAGGTGGTTAATCCGATTAACACGCCTAATTAAAACTAGTCAAAGTTGTTTAACTGATTATGTAATTTGACGTCATTAATTAATTGAAGCTCCCACTAAATTCCGCATTTCCCTTAATTAATCCAATTAAAAAAGTCGGTAGCACCCAAATTTGTCAAAATAAAATTTTGCCAATGCCGCTCAAAACCGAGGCTTAGCCTCCCAAAATTTTAATAAAAATAAACAAAATTAATTAAAATAAATAAAACGGCAAAATAAGCAATATTAAGCTAACCGCATTTCAAGTGGCTTTCGCTTTAAGCGTTTTGCCAAGGAAACTCGAATAATTGCGGCTCATGCAAACCAAGCATACTACGGCTATTCACCTCACCGCACCAAGCATATGCACACAAAAAACTCCGCACACATGGCTCACGGCAAGCAGCCATGGGCTGCTGCCACAGCCGCACGCACGCGCACGCACAGCCATGGCTGCTGGTGCGTATCTGTTGCGGCCGTGTGCTGCTGCCGCGCGTGTGGCCGCACGCAAGGCAGGGCAGCCACCTTGGCAGCCACATGCGGGCTGCTATGCAGCCCAGCTAGCCAAGGGTTGTTCTTTGCCTCGTTTTGCGTGCCATTGCCTCGGGATTTGATCCCATTTCGCGAGACATAATTAATAAATTCAAAATTAATTTTAGAACTAACTTAATGAGCAAAAATGAAAATTTTTTAAACAAGTCCAACTTAATAAAATTTCAAAGTGCAAATAACCAAAATAATTCCAAGAACCATTCTTAATTAAATTGGTTTAGCTTGGTGCAATAACAAAGTTGAGGCAATTTCTCACTTTTAATTTAATCAATTTAAATTAAACTTGAGAATTTGACAAAGTAAGGGGAAGTTGAAAAAATATGAACTTTAATGTTTCAAATGAAAATTCCAACATCTAAATTTTGTGAATCCTTGAAAATTATATCTTCCAACATGAAGATAACCAAATTTCTATCACAAAAATTGAAACTTTATGTTTCCAATCAACTCAAAATGATTAAAAAAAACAAAGTTTAACACAAAATAACATGGAATTTAGTGGTTTTAAAAGTTTCAATCACTTATCACAAATAATGATTGAATCTTTAACACTTAGGAAGCCTCAAAACAAAAATTTTCACACTAAAAGCAATTAGTTTGCAATTATGTGAAAATAAATCAACCTTTAAGCATCAAATACTATAAAGTTAGTGTGCTTTAAGGGGACTTAAAAATGCAGAAAATAATGCAAATAATCAACCACATAATGAACAAGTTGTGCCATTAATTTCAAGGTTAGAAAAGACTTAAAATTTTTCGACAAAAACGAAAAATCCCTCGAAAAAGGCATTTCTGGTCAGAATTTGGTTAAAATCACAGTCCAAATGGGTAAAAACCTTTCCAGAACACCTTTTCCACCCAAACTTCACTATTTTTGGGCGAAAATCTGGATTCTGGGCCAAATTTGACATTAAAAACGGGATTAAAATAAATAAAACCGAGCTACTAATCTAATTAGCAACTTAAACCAGAAAAATAAGCCAAAATAAACCTTGAAAAACATGATTATAAAAATAAACGAGCGGGGCTCCGATACCGCTGTCGGCGTTTGGTGAGTCCGACTCATCGCGGAAACAACCCCGACCCAAGGAACCATTCGTAATTAATAAAACCATAAAGCATAAATAAATAAACACAAGAAAAGGAAGAACGAATCATACCCTTGAAGCGAGCTTCGCCCTCTCAAAACGGGCTCTTACTTGAAAGCCTTGAGCACCGCAAATGTCGTGCCTCCAACGGTATCCACCCACAAAGGACGAACATGACTTTTTAGGTCCGCTACCTTGGAGTTAGCAAGGTCCGACCAAAACCCAAGTGTTAATAAAGTTTAAGAGTTTTTCCAAAATATGGAATGCTCTTTCTAACTCCCACTCAAGCACTTTACTCAAAATCCCAAGGTTGGTATTTGTAGAGGAAAGTATGAGTGGGAATTTCTATCCCATCAATGTGGGATTCATGAAATTCCACAATTTAATTTAAAGCTAAATTGAATTAAATATATAAGAAAGTAATAAATCAATAAGTGCCCTAATCATATGTAAAGAGGAGTATGGATCACTTGGAGAGGAGGGGACCATACTTGCTCCACACCCCTTCCTCTCCTTGTGACACTTCTCCACACCAAAAAGCAAGCATACTTACTAGCTTCCCCTTTCTACCCGACCTAGGCCCACGGCCCAGCTGGCCTCGCACCGTGCGGGTTGCTAGCTGCTGCCATCTCGGCTCAGCACGCCCACACACATCAGTGCGGGCTGCTGATGCCGATGGCGCTGCAAGCTAGCCACGCACATGTGCGGGCTGCTTGCAGCAGCGCACGCTAGCACGCCACGCACTACTTGCGGGCTGCTGGCCGTGCTATGCTAGCATTCCTCGCACATGGTGCGGGCTGCTAGCCACGCCTTGCTAGCATGTCTCGCACATGGTGCGGGCTGCTAGCTCGGCTAATCCCCTAGCACTCGGGATTCCAATCCTAGGGGTATTTTAGTCATTGTTGATTTATTACTAATTTGTCGTCTCGTCTTTTTATTATTTTTGACTCGACTTTCGACGCTCAGTTTCGACGCTCTAAGCTCGAATTTCCGACGTTTAAATATTTAACACTCGGGCGACGAATTAATTTCTTCCGAATTAATTCGTCGAGTCGGTTCGTATATTTTGCTTGGGTGTGACCCGAAGGGTTCAGTCAAGATTAAGCTGTAATATTAATTAAATTAATATTACTGATCGGAAGCGGCATCCACCCAGGCATTCTGATCACTGGACCATACTGAATATATTAGCTTTCTAATAATTCTGAACCCGCCATCAGAATAATACACTTGTTCGAACGACATCATTCCTTTCACACGCAACTCGTTGAGTTATGTGACCACTACCAGCGCAAGGCTAAGGATGCGCGCGCCTTCCGTGCGCACCTACTGTTACGACTCCTTTTGATTATTCAAAGAACAATTTGGTCATTCAAATAATATTTTTATTTAAAGAATTTTTTAAAGGTGATGTTACCCACTCGAATGCATCTTGCGTCTTTTCTTTCTTCCTTTCTTCTTCTTTTATCTTCTAAACAAGCGTATCGATTTACATATCCTTTTGTACTTATTTTAGGGTTGGTTTCTAAGCTTGGGAATGAAGAATCCCAAGCTCTTGCAATCTACGTTTACCAATTCACTCCTTTCAAACCACCTCCCCTCAACAACTTGTTCTAGTCCAACAACGATGTCAACCATAGAGGAACTCCAAGAAGAGATTGCTCTTTTGAGAGAAAAAAAGGCTCAAGAGGTCGAGGAGAAAAGGATTAAAAAACTTGAAAAAGATGAAATGAAAAATGTCAAAACTTCAGCCTTGCAACAAAAGATGTAGGAATTATCCGTCAAAGGAAAGTTGTTGGAGAAGTTGGTTCTTCGTTCCACAATGTGGAACAAGTATAACGACGCAGAAAAGTTCGCTCCTCCTATTGGATTGCTTTTCTTAAAAAGTTCGTAGCTACGGACTTGCTAATATTCAAGGTGACCAATAATCCCAAAACTCATTTATTGTGTTTTACTAGCACCATGGCATTATAGGGAGTTGATCCTAAGCTTTTCGCTTTGGCTTTCCCTTTATCTCTAGACCCAGCAGCAAGAGAGTGGTACTATGGGCTAGATGCGAAATTCAAAACAATATGGGAAGATAAAGTTTCGGCTTTCATCACCCAATATGATAGTGACGTAGAGTTCAAATCAACTCTACATAAACTTGATATGCTTAAGCAAGGCGACGATGAAGGTTTCCTATCTTTCTATGGTAGATGGAAAGAAAGGTAGCTTACCTTGCCCAAAGGCCACCTGAACTCGAGGTAATACAAAAATTCATTGACAATTGTCATGAAAAGTACAATAAACATCTATGCTACCTTGGTTTAGACACTTTTTAAAAGGTCTATTCTGTGGCTACTAGGATTGAAGATGATCTTGCTAAAGAAAAAACAAATAAGCCTCATTATCATCAACCTAAAAACAACTACAAAAAGGGGAATGATAACACTTCATCCATTATTGATGTATTTGCAACTTCCACGCAATATAATAGCACAAATCAATATCATAGTAATGACCCACAAAGGAGATAGACAAGAGAAAGAAGGTTTACATAATGTCCTGTGAACTACAAAGAGTTACTAGAGAAATTAAATGAAAAAGGATTACTTGCACCAATAGGACCAACGCCACCCACTCCTCCAGAAAAAATAAACGCTCAATGGGATGATAATGCCTATTGTGCTTATTAGAGAAGTATTGGGCGTGATATTGAATGTTTCTTTCTCTTAAAACACAAGATTCAAGATCTAGTAGACGATGGGAGAATTCCCATGCCTAAGCCTAACAAAAATGTATCCCCATTAGGGACATTTCACATTGATGAGGATTATATAGAAAGGAATATGTTCAATCCTTTAGACTATATCACACTCATATGGAAGCCTCTAACTACTAAACTCATAGGGGAAACTAATGAAGTGTGTGGGTTATGGGATGACGACTTTCAGGACTTATATGTCTCTAAGTAAGCCGTCGTCCCACCTCCACCTTGTCTAATGAGACAAGTGGAGCCCTTGATTGGGATCATTTTCTAGGGAAATCACAAGATTTATCTAATCTCTCCTTAGATTAACAATGGCATCAAGCACAACTTATGGAGCATCTTGAAATGGAGGTACACTCAAAGCCTCTAGAGGAAAATTGGTTCATGAATGCTACAACTAACCTAAACGAGATAGATCATCTAACTCATTTTGGGAGAGTTTATCAACCACCACCAAATGGATCTTCAACCACTTAAAATCAAGTCCAAAATCAAGTTTAAAATTCAACACCACCCCCACTCGAGGTGGAAGATCCATTGGTCAAACAACTTCGTCAATCCAAGGCGAATGTTAGCATTTGGGAACTCATAAGTTCTTCTAAAGAACATAGGAATTATCTTTTGAATGTCTCTAATGGCTTTGTCTGTAAGTACGAACACAACCCCGAAGGATCTCGTTAGCTTGCTTACTAGCGAGAAATCCGACAAATCAATCATTTTTACTAATGATGATTTGCCTTGAAAAGACACCACCCACAACAACGCACTATACTTAACTATGGGGTGCAAGGGATACAACATCCCTCTTACTTTGGTGGAAGATGGGTGAGCTGTAAATGTATGCCCATTACAAACCGCGAAATACTTAGGCCTTAACCCAGAAAAAGATTTCCAATCAACAACCCAAAGCATTAGGGCCTATGACAATTCATGGAGATCGGTGTGTGGAATTGCTAAGCTACCAATTACCACAGGCCCAATTTAAAAGATAGTTAAATTTCATGTCATGGATATTAAACCTACATTCAACCTTCTTCTTGGACGTCCTTGGATACATGAGCTTATTGCAATACCTTCCTCTCTTCATCAAAAGATTAGGTTGAACTATCAAGGTCTTCCTATGACTATACATCCTTCTCCTCTCAAAATAGCAATAAATGATCAATCGCTTCTAGAAATAAACCATGATAATGATGTTGAGGACATGTAGGGATTCACCACGGAGGAAATTTGCACACTAGAAATGGGGGAAAGCCTTGAAGAACCATTCAAGCTTCATCCATATTCCACCCGAATAGAAAACAACATCTTATTTAAGAGTAGTTACTTTCCTGGGATGCCTTTGGGAATAAGAATAAAGAAATCTCTTTTACTTCCTATCCTAAAGGAAATCTTTTCTTTTGGATTGAGATATAACCAACAAAAGAAGAACAAGAGTCTCACGATGCTAGGATCAAAGAACGTAGAGTAAAAAATAAAAAAGGGATAATCACTTTACTCTCATCCTATAATCAAACCCATAATGGACAATTCATTAGGGAGGGAGAGGATTACCCATGCTATGACATTCCAAAACCATTAGTTCTAGAAGGTATCAAGAAATATGGATTCAAAATAATCCACAATTGCTACTTCTTGAATGACGATTTTGAAATCGTTCAATCAGAATACCCAACTCCAGGGTGCTATGATAGGCAAGCATTCAACTTGCTATTTGGAGTAGAGCAAAACCATGTTGCTACAATGACTAATCAGAATGTCATCCAAGATGAAGTTTTTGACCAAACCTCATTAATCACCTCTTCTAATGAAACCTTCGAGCATGGATGGAGGAAGTCTTTCAAATGGATTAACAATAAAGGTGATAAATTGGAAATCATCACTGGCGAAGGGAAGATGTTTGAAGAATCTGATGATAAGTCCACTTTAGATTTTAAGGAAGCTGAAAGTTTAGGCCTTGTGGCCATTTTTAAGTCTATAATTTCTAGTTCCCAGGATGAAGATCCCAAAAAGGATTCTTCTCTTAATGAAGTTCATTAGACTTCAATAATATGAGCTTTATTTCCGAGTATATGCCTTCTCTTGAATCTTTTGAATGTTGTAATAATCAATCTAATGAAGAAGAAAATATTAATAAATTGGTTGAATTAATGAATGAACAAGAATAAAAGAATCCTTTAAGTGAAGAAACTAAAACAATCAATATAAGAACTAATGAAAACAAAAGGGAAGTCAAAATTGGCTTAACATTAAATCCGGAAGAGCGGTCGATCCTTATATCAATGCTCAAAGAATTCAAAGATGTGTTCGGTTGGTCATACAAGGACATGTGTGGAATAGATAGGGAAATTGAGGAACATACCATTCCCTTGAACCCTACATCTAAACTAGTGAAACAAAAACTTCCCTGAATGAAACTTGACGTCGCATTGAAAATAAAAAGAAAGTACAAAAGCAATTAGACGCCGGCTTCATTTGCGTATGTAATTACACATAATGGGTAGCAAAAATCATCCCAGTCCCTAAAAAGGATGGACAAGTTCGCATGTGTGTCAACTTTAGGGACCTCAACAAGGCTAGCACTAAAGCCGACTACCTTATATTGACTATTAGTAGATAACACGGATAAACATGCGATGTTATCCTTTATGGATGGATACGCAGATTACAACATAATACTAATGGAAAAAGAAGTCTAAGAAAAGACATGATTTATCACCCTTTGGGGTACATATTGCTATACAGTCATGCAATTTGGTCTAAAAATGCAGAAGCTACGTACCAAAGAACGGCTACGACTCTCTTGCATGATATGATGCATAAAGAAATAGAATTGTATGAAGATGATATGATTGTGAAGTCCAAAGATAGAATAGGACACTTAAAAGCTTTACGCAAATTCTTCACTCGTATAAAAGAATATAAAATGCGATTAAATTCTCAAAAATGCACCTTCGGAGTAACTTCTAGCAAGTTACTCGGATACGTAGTAAGTACACGTAGTATAGAGATCGATCCCTCTAAAATAAAGGCAATTGTTGATATTCCTCCCCCTCAAACAGAAAAAGAAATCATGGGGTTTCTTGGCAAACTGCAGTACATTAGTCGATTTATCAACAAGTTGACAATGACTTGTGAGCCAATATTTAAAAATTTGAAAAAAGAAGAAAAACATGAATGGGATAATCAATGCCAAGGGGCCTTTGAGAAAATCAAAGATTATCTCAAAAGTCAACAAGTTTTAGCACCACAAGTAACCAAACTACGTCTTAGGTTGTACATCACTGTCACAGACACGACGATAGAGGCCATGTTTGCACAAGAGGTAGAAAAAGTCGAGCGTGCAATATATTACATAAGCAAAAAATTCATCCAATACGAAACAAAATAAAGCACATTGGAAAACACAAGTTTAGCATTAGTGTGGGTGTAGGCGTCGCTCGAAGTGCGCCTACGTTAAAAAGCATGTAGTGAATATGTTTGGCACTTATATGAAGTGGGAATTGACATTACGATTAGGGACAAATAAAGTAGGGAGCCGCCAACAAGTTTTTAAGGAACTTGTAAACCGTTCACGGATCATAAAAAGGCAACCACGATAAGGGACAACGATAGGCAACAACGATTGACCCGTGAAGGTTACACCCCATTCATAATCCATGAGATTATTAACTCCATATGGTTCGGAACCACGAAAGGAGGATCGGGGATGATGGTACGAAGTGAGTCATGGAATCACATTCGCCCGTATTGGCCTCTACTCGATTCTTATAGAGAAAAGCATTCCTGTGATCTCAAAGGCATACAAAAAAAATATTCAATTCGCTCCAAACTATTATTAAGCTAAATTGGTTCAAAATTAATGCACACATAATTCTAAAAATTTGGTGATCACTTGATTAAACAACAAGATTAAAAAGGAACCTAAACCGGTTGTCCAAATTATCTTATTAGTCGTGATTTTCAATTACATATTCCCTTTAAACATGCAATATGGTGATCAAAATAAATAATAGAATCAATATAAAAACCAATTTAATCATAATTCTAACAACATAAAAAATCGTTAGAAAAATAACAATAATAAAAAGAGCAAGATCCTTACTTTGAATCTGTTTGTTTGCAACTACAAAATAATAAACGAGTTAGTAACTTCAAGGAAATAATAAAACAATAACTAAATTAAATTAAATAAAAACAAGGTTAATTTTGGGGCCAAACCCTCAAACGATTCTACCTTTCACGCCTTGATTTAAGGGCAGAACCTCGAGTAAAATATGGACTCCTTTGAGTGCTTGAAGAAGGAATTTTGAAGTGAAAAGGGTAGGCTAGTGTTTAGGTTAAGAGCATAGAAGAGAGAAAAATAAGAATCAAAGAATTCTGGTTGCCCCGTTCATAAAAAATGAGGGGGTATTTATAGGGAAATGTGCTGAGGGAGCACACGGAACCCTAAAATGATAAAAACCCTAAAAAAAGTATCCCGTGACACGGTCTGATTATACCGTGACACGGTTAGACTGTACTGTCAGACGGTACAAGTTCCCGTGACACGGTCAGTTTTGGAGTGACGCGGGAAATTTTCAGCAACCGGAACGGAAAACGCGTTAAGGGTTTATGCGGAAAGGACACGGAAATCTCCGTGTCACAGTAGACCTCCCGTGTCACGTGAAGTCCCACCGTCAGACGGGAAGAGTTCTCGTGACACGGTCAAGCTTAACCGTGACACAGTCAGTTCCAGTCCACTTTTCCGTCTAAATTCATTTTAACCCTAATTTCTTTCGGCTTTTTAAGTGCCGATTGATAATTTCGAGCATTTTTCTGACTTTTATTATTCGGGCTAAAATAAGAAAATAATAAAATAAAATATTTGGGCCAAAAATAATAAATAATAATAAAATAAAAAGGTTTGGGCTTAAAATTAATTAACAAGTTTGGGCTAAATTTAAAACTATGCTTTTACCAAACACCAAGACTGATCCATGGACCTTTCAAAAATATGAATTTAATAAAATACGATTTTTTAAGCACTCTCGGGATTAAATACTAAACCCGACCACTAGTGGCGGTGAAAGGTTATTTATCATCGGGTTTGGTTTTGGGGAGACATTTTTAGGTGTCTACAGTGGGCAACTAAAAAACTGTGACATTTTATGTTACCACACACCACTCATGTGATTTCATAACAAAATCTGATAAAGTATTTGTTTGAACAACTACCCATTCAAGGAAGAATATCCAAATGGTTGGTAATTTTGGCCGAATTTGAGTTAAAATATATTCTTGAAAAGTCAATTAAAGGAAAAGTAATATCCGATTTTCTGGCTCAACATTATATTCAAACAAGTCATGCAGATACTACTCATCTTCCGGATGAAGAAATTCTCAAGACACAAGATGACAAATGGGTAATGTAATTCGACGACGCATCAAATCATATAGGGTGTGGTGTGGGAGTGTTACTTATAGGTCTAGAGGGAACACATACTCCAATCTCTGTCAAACTAGACTTTGAGGTTACTAATAATGTCGTAGAATGTGAAGCGTACGTTATTGGATTGGAAGTAGCAGCTAGCATAGGTGTGCAAAAATTAAAGGTATATGGAGATTCCAGTTTGATAATAAATCATATACTTAAAAAATGGAAAATAAAGAACTCCATAATTATATTATACAAAGCACACCTAGAACAACTCATCGAGCATTTTAATTATATTGACTTCAAATAACTCCCAAGGGATGAGAATCAATTTGCCGATGCGCGCAAAATTAGCCTCATGATTAGCATTCCAAATCACTTAAATATGATGCCATTATGCGTTGATAGAAGACAAGAACCAACTTAGTGCAACGTAATAGAGGAAATAAATGACATCGAAGGAGAAAATCCATGGTATGATCATATCCTTTAATACATTACTCATGACACATATCCTGAAAATATTTCATCGAAAGACCAACAAGCTTTGAGAACACTTGCAGCTCATTGTTGTTTTTTAAATGTTTAACTATGCAAAAAAATACCTAACGATCAAAGCTTATTGTGTATAGACCAACAAGAATCCACAAGCCTTATGGAGAGCACGCACAAAGGTGTTTGTGGACCTCACATGAATGTAAAAATTCTTGCTAAAATAATCTCACGACAAGGGTACTATTGGTCCACTATGGAACACGATTGCATACAATATTTCAAGAAATGTCCTGAGTGCCAAATGTTCTCTAACTTACAAACCTTCCATCATCCAAACTGTACAACCTCACTTCCCCATGGCCTTTATCTCTTTGAGAAATTAACATAATTGGTAAAGTTTCTCCAACCGGAACATGAGGTTAAGGTCGCAAAATTAGCCTCATGATCAGCATTCCAAATCACTAGTAGCCATTGATTACTTTACTAAGTGGATTAAGGTCGCTTCTTACGTTAACATCACTTTTAAACATGTCACAAAGTTTCTCGAACAAAACATATTTTGTAAATATGGAGTCCCACACGAACTAATTAGTGATCAGGGATTTCAATTCAAAGCAGAAGTTGAGACCCTATTAGCTCTTTATAAAGTAAAACATCAGCACTAATATCCATATAAGCCTCAAATGAACGAAGCTGTAGAATCGGCAAATAAAAACATAACTGTCATCATTAAGAAAATGGAAGAAAATTATAAGGACTGGCCAAATAAACTACACTTCGCCCTATGGGTTTAGGGAACATCCATACGAACATCAATATGAGTAACTCCGTACTCCTTAGTTTTCGGAATGGACGTAGTTCAACCAGTTAAACTAGAAATACCATCCCTACACATCGTACTCAAAAGTAAGCTACTAGAAGCTGAATGGGTAAGAGCGAAGTATGAAGAGCTTTTATTTCTCGACGAACGACGTTTAAAAGCTTTGCATCATGTACAAGTCTACCAACGACGCATTGCGCGACACTTTCACAAGAGGGTACGACCCCGAAATATTAAAGAAGGTGACTTTGTACTAAAAGAGGTCAGGGGTCCACAAACTCATTCAAGAGGGAAATTCAAATCTAATTGGATAGGACCATACTACGTAATTGAAATTCAATCAAGATGAGCTCTCATATTAATGGATATTGGTGGCGATGAAATCCGTCAATTAATAAACATTGATCGACTTAAAGAATATTACATATGAAAATCCGGACAAACTCGTTCATTTAGTAACAATCATATTTTTTTAGCATTCTGTAGATACCAAATGTGTCTCCCTAAAACCAAACCCAGTGATGAATACGTTTCATGTCATTTGATTATCGAACAAAGAGAAAGTGTGAAAAGTCTAGTGATTATGATGTTTTTATTAAAATATCTCTTCTTTCAGTTTTTGAAAATATTTCTTTTCTTACCATATTTATGAATAACTTGCATTACAGCTTAGTTTGATCCATGAAAAGATTCCAATAATAGTGTAGTTAAATGGGGTTTGAAAAGACCTTTCCAAAGATATATTATAAGCCCAATTCCGATTAATAATGAGGAGGTTATGGCCAAAATACTAAATTAGGTCCGGTTTGGTTCTTACATACGACCCAATGATCTAGAGGAGGGCCTATTATTAATTATCATTCCTAAAGATATTAGGATTGATTATATTCTAATAGAATACTCTAGAAGGTTCTATTAAATCCTAATGGAATTAGGATTTGATTAATATGTTTCAAAGAGTTGAAATTGAAGTAAACTACTCCTTTTGAGAATCCTTATTTTGTACAATATGAAATATATTCAGATAATATTTTCTCGCCTCATAATCTTTATCCAAAACTTATATGGTTGGATAGATCTTGAGATTATCTTTCCAATGATACATTATAATATTAATTCCGAGCTATAACGAAAATGATATTAATGGAATACGAAACTCTATCCAAAACTGATACCCTTCCACTTTTCCTGCCATATTTTTTTATCTACCAAATATTTTTATATTATTTTAATAGGGTTGGAAATTATACTTTAAGAGCTTTTCAACAACATATTACATGCCTTATTTGGACTTATGGATCAAAAGTTATGATAAAAACAAAATATGCAAAAACTGTCATGCAGCGCCAAACGATAGGTTTGTCGCCTTGCGGCAAACCTTGTCGCCTGGCGACAGGTCCTATCATTGGTGATAGAGGCGTGTTTTATTCCTTTTTTAACTTTGATTTGTTTCTATCGATTCCGGACAATTTTCTTATAAATAGGGTTCCTGGACCTCTGTTTTCATCAACTCCCAATCAGAATTCTCTAATTCTTCTCTCTCTCCCTCAAGCTAAAGCTTATTCTCTCTCTCTCCCTCTTTCTAGCCTAGTCTCTTAAAAACACAATTACTCATACATTAGCACTAGACACACCTAGCCAAGTTCAAAGTTGTCTTCGTCCTAGACGTGAAAGGTTTGATATTTCTGAGGGTTTGGTCCCAAATCCCTACTTCAATTATTTAATTTAATTGTTTGATTTTATGTTTTCCTTGAAGTTACTAACGTGTCTGTTTTGTTATTAGAAAGAGTTACGAGGCATCCAAGTAAGTGCTTTAATTGTTTTATTTATATTATTATATAGAAATCATGCTTAGATTGTTATTTTGATTCCTAGTATCATGTTAGGATGCTTTTCTTGGTATCATGTTTAGGGTAATGATTAAGTTTCTTATATCAATTATAATTTCTATGATGCTTCCTGTTTTCTTTATTTATATCATGTTACGACTAAAGCTTTGATCTTTGATGTTTAGTGACATGCTAGGGTTTGTTATTAATCTTATTAGTATCATGACTAGGATCTTGCTATTAATATTATGCTTTAACATGATTATTTTAATTATGATTGTTATTTCAATTATGATTATTATTATTATGATTATTATGTTTTTTGATGATATTATTATTGTTATTGCTTGATCACAACTTTTGTGCATGTTTAAAGGGAATTTGTACTTGTAATTACGCTTAAAAAGATAATTACTAATCTTATTCATGGCTAATATGATTATAATTCAAGTGATCACCAATAATAGATTTATTGCAATACCTTCGAAAACTGCAAAGGGGGAAACAGGCAAAACCCCATTCCTCATGGTTTATGGTGCTGAAGTCGTCTTGCCCATCGAGTATTATGAGCCGACTCTTCGAGTCACGCTTTACGATGAAGAGGCAAACTGGAAGGCCATGCGCCTAGCATTGGACTCACTCCCAGAATAGAGGGGCAATGCCGCCTTGAGCCATGAGATTTACCGTCTGAGAATGACTTGTGCCTACAACAAGAAAGTACACAAGCGCCCTTTGAAAATTAGGGACTTTGTGTTACGCAAAATAGAGGCAACCGGTAGAGCGAATGTTCTAGGAAAGTTGACTCCTAATTGGGAAGGCCCCTACCAGATCTATAAAGAAGTAACAAACGACACCTACCGCTTGGAGACCCCAGACGGTAGGCGGCTACCCAGAACTTGGAATGTAGACAATCTAAAAAAGTACTACTTCTAAGTGTTGTAAATATTTGTAAATGGAAAGCATATCAATGAAAAGCTGTTTTTTATTTCCAAATTATTTCATTTATTCCTATACATACATACGGCTTATCTTATGCGCCGCCTGTTAAAATTAATTGCGGTACCCTTTCTTTAACTAACTTTAAAATATATTTAGAAGTTAACGACAAACATCAAAGTAATGAGAGGCCAATGGCTGGATAATAAGCTAAACATAAAAAAGGTTTAGTGGCTATACAACCGTCTTCCAAAAAATTAGACGTGAGGCTAATGGCCGGATGGTTACCCATTTTATAAATTCGCCTACTCCAATATGAAATACGGCGTCCGTTGACGCCCCTCCGGGTGTTATCGTCGTAGAAGGCATTCTATCGTCTGCTCTACAATTGCATGCAGGCGGCATAAATTGAACGATCTAATTAGTCAACTCATAGCTACCTGATCATGGAAATCTAAAGAATGACTAAGTCTGCGGTGGCCGGATGTTAGATACATCAATCTGTTGCCGACTAAAATTCTAACTTAGATTACCTCGCGAAATTATACAATTCCTCCCAGCAAGGACATGCAGACATTGAGTATAATTGGATTATGGCCACCTACATACACGTCTAGTTTGAGATTTAGCCTAAGTTGGATGAAACTCACTCGAGATGGGGTGAGCACATAAGGCTTATAGAACCACCTGCTATTGTGATAGAAAATTTGCAGGCAGACAATTGCAAACTTCTTATTTCATGCAACTTATAGCATATGTAGCATGATCACTCATCCGAAAATGTTTACATGGGTAGGCGCAAAAGGCCACCTGGAAAATAGAAGACGCCTGTAAAGGAAGAATATCAGGTGGACCGATGCTAATTTAACATTAAAGTTCATTTAACTTGTAATACTTGTTGCATGAACATCCATTCAACCACGCCAGAATGGTCTAGTGACCACCTGCAATGAGAGTCGGATGCTTGAGTGGCCAACTGCGCGCTTGGCTTGGGGCAATCACCTTAGTGATTGATTGACTTGAAAATCAGTCATACCCCCATCCAGCATCACCCATTTTCAAGCTAATCAACCAACTTGTAAACCCATGCGCACAGCCGCCCAGGGGGAAAACTATCCGGTATACCATTCAAACACAAATTTAAAAATTTAAAAAATAAAACACAAGTGTTAGAAAGAAAACAAAAATATTAAAAAGCGACCTATTAGGCGAATAATTCATCATAAAAAGCTGACCCCTTGGCAAGCAAAATTAAAAAGTCAAATTGTTAACTGGCTAAACAACCAGTGAAAAAAAGAGAAATGGTTGATTAACCCGACTCCTCGGTCGGTAAAGAAACAAAAGATACTTTGCACGCAGGCCAGAAATGTATTTGAAATGGCAATCCGGCCGCAGAAACAACATTTAAATTAATCAGCTTTAAGAGAGGATTGGGCTTCATTTTCATCCGCCACTTCTTCCTTGGCCGGATGATCTCCATCGCTTTCTTTGGCCTCGTCCTCATGCTGGTCCCCCTCGCCGCCATCAGCTCCCTGACCTGTTTGAGCATCCATCTCCTCTATAGCTTGCTCATAACAATACTCCCAAATGGAGTAGTCCTCATTGGGAAAGAGATCCTTCCGCCATCTTCATGGGAGTGACGCAGTCGGCCTCGTTTTCCTCAACGAGCAGCCTTTTCTCCTCTTCCACCCTAGCAGACCAATTTGAGGCAAGATGCTTTTCTTGGTTGGCAAGTTTGTGTCGATGTTTATCATTTTGGCGCTTGAGACTATCCGTCTCTTTGCTAGCATCTTGAAGGTCTTCAATCTTCTCTTTAGCCGCCTTCAGCTCGGCCTTCAGCTCAGTTACCCTCTTCTGGGAAGCCACCAAATCTTTCTTCACTAGTAAGTTTGAAGTCACCTATGAGTATAGGATATCTTGAGTCAACAACTTAGTCTTATTTACATCAAACATGGCTTTGTTAAGATTGGAAGTAGCCTTTAAGTTGGCAGCCCTTACCTCTTTCAGCTTGTCGAAATGGAAGGTCAGTATACAGTTAGAAAAGGCAAGAGTTAGAAAATAACTTAAAAAATACCTCCGCCAAATTTGCTAGGATAGCATCAAAGTTCAGGAAGCTGACTCCTTTGATAGAGTCGCGCTGTTCAGCAAAGACGGTGGCGATCATGTCCTTGGCAATCCTCTTAACATCCGGGGCTTGGGGAGCATCTGCACAATTAATACTTGGTTAGAGGTTGGCATAGATCCGGCCAAAAGACCGGTTGGTTTCAGAGTGGGTTTTCGAATGACTATAAGTCTTAACTCTACAAGGGTAAGGCAAGGGATCAAAGGCGGAGGTACCTGGGATGATGATCAGATCTTGAGCCTTCTTATCCCTCCACCCGCTTGAATGATCACGTGGAGACTCGGTGGCCCCAGTTGGAGTTTTTTCCTTAGTTGATTTGGACTCCTCCGCCTACTTGAAGGCAGCCATGACAATCGGCGACTTGCCGCCTGTAGAGGGGTGGGACTCAGACTGGTTGGCCGACGGTTTGTAAGCAACCGTCTTCCTTCTTTTAGTCGGAGTCTGGCCCTTATCCAGAGATAACTGCTTCGGGGGCCTCACCCCAAGTGTTGGTAGTACAGGCGGCTTCACCGACCCTTCCTAAAAAGAATCAACTTTAAAATAAGAATTTTAAAAAAGGCCAATGACAAGAAGACGAATGTAGTAAGACTTACATGCTCAAGCTGTTCTTTCTTGAGCACTTGGTTTTTTTGGTTCATTATTTGCCGGTAAGCTGAGGCGCCGCCTCCTGGTTTTTTTTCGGATCAAGCTGAGACATTACTTCTTCTGCAAAAGGCCATGTTAAAAAAAATGATGATGATTCAGGCGGCTGCCCACCTCTTCCCTTCTCACTCCTAAGGCAACAGGCGGCCAAATAGAAAGGATTAGTTAGAAAATTGAACTCTACCATATAGATTTTAGGGGTAATCTCTTTCTCGGTTCCCCCCTTATCCATTTTCACGTCAACTTTAAAAAGACCAGGCGTCAAAATCTGGTCCCCGCCTACATTAGACACTGACGGGAGAATAGCTTTCTGACCTAAGAGGTAGGGATTTTGGTTCCAGGAATTATACTTCCAGTTCCGGATGGTTTTAGGGGAAGAAATAATGTAAAATTTGTTTCTCCAATCCTTCCATTTGTTTTCTTTCCCCAAAGTCATCATGTAACCTTTGTTACATGACAAGGTGAACTACTTGGGGCCGGCTGATACGGGAACTTTGCTGAGGTAATGCATATGGGCGAAGGCCTCAAATCTAGGCTTAACGTCCTGCATCCTACATGCCGCTACAGATCCTTGAATATTAACCCAAGAATAGGTACCCGTCAAGGATCTTTTCAATTACCGGATCCAATAGAAACCTAAGGCTTGCCTTAATTGTGGCCATATAGCACCCAAAGCATCTATCTCCATATCTCTAGTCAAGCGGCCAGACGACTGAATTGTCAAGGGCCCAAACATTTATCTAATAGCCGGCACCCATGACATAGGTGTCCCGAAAATCAACCAAGTGTTTCCGCATGGTTCTCTAGATAGATGCGGATATATGGGTGAAGTAAGGAGTAAATTTTTCTTGAAGGGAGGAAGAAGTTTCTTCCTGGCCTTGCTTGATAGAGGCGGCCCCTTCCTCAAAGCATTCCTCAGTATTCACAGTCGGCTCCTCCTCACTTCTGAGGCCGCCTGAGCTAGCATCCGACTGAGATGAGTCCTTTCCAGAGCCGGATGCCTTTTCGCTGGGAGCATTTTTTGGTTCACTCATAATCGAGTCATTCGGAGTCATTGGGATGCCGGATGGGTAATAAGATACCTCGCCTCTGGGCACCCTGATAAGACTCTGGTCCTCTTAATCACTAGGCGGCTGGGTTGTCCTTTTTGTTCTAGCCATAGTGTGTTATTTCAGATGGTATACTACAAGAGGGGGGTGAATTGTAGTAAGTTCCAATCGCGGAACTTATGCGGAATTTAAAAACAAAACGTAAAGGAACTAAAAGCACACAACAAGTTTTACGAGGAAACCATCCAGTGCCTAGCTGGAAGTAAAACCTCGGCCCTACTGGGACTTATAAACAAATTCAACTATAATATGCAACTCTCCTAGTACAACCTATTACACAGACCTTTGCTTCGCAAGTTACTCCTCGGACACTTCCTAATTGATAAGAACCTATCCTATCAGACCTAAGACACACTCCGGCACCTTTTTCGACCCAAGACACACTCAGGTTCCTTTCTCGACCTAAGACACACTTAGGTTCCTTTTTCTCACTGTGCAACCCAAGACACACTCGGGGTGACTCACTACCACTTGAATTTTAGAGAATTCAAACTTATACACTCAAATGTGAATTTATAGATAATTCATAATCTCACTCCAAAATCCAAAACACTCAAACCCATTTTCCCATTACAAGATCTTAAAGAATAACTATAAATACATATATATGAATAAAGAGATAAAACTAATATGTTGGACACTCGAGATCTGTCTAGAACTCAATGAACGTACTGTAACCAAAACCTGATAGGAACTTTGACCAGGAGGACTGACTTTGCTTCGTGGTGAAGGATGAAACCATTAAGCACGACCACTACACTTCGTCAGCCTCAACTTTGAATGAATACATATGAGCATATTTATGGTACACTCGAATTATTCATTTCATCTTGAAAATGATATAAGGACGTGTTTGTGTGTGAAGAAAGGATTAATGTTGCATTATTTAAAGGAGTTAAAGAATATTGTGGTAAATCATTGAAAGAAAGTTACATCGCCTTGGCGAGTGCATGAATTTGTTAAGTGAAGGGATGAAAATTTGTATTTGTAAAGCGGCTTAGGAAGATTGATCAAGGTAATAATGAAGGATAATTATATTTTGATTAAAAGAGACAATTTGTTTGATCAAATGAAAGGAATAAATATAATATTGAGGTTAGACTTGAGGATAAGAGCTAGTATTAAGTAAGAACCTTCAAAAGAGGACATTTCGAATATTGGCATTTATGACAAGATTTGGTCGGTTTGAGTTTCATTTTTTTTTCCTTTTGGATAAACGGAGCACCTTTGTTTTATATAGAGGAATAAAGTGTTTTATCGAAGCTATTTTGGTAAATTCTAAGAATGAGAAGGAAAGGACAATGTGAACACTTGTGATAAAGTTATCAATACAGAGATAGAAGCAAATGCACACATGGTTTTTCCTAAGAGTGAGTTATGATTAAGAAAGGACCATCTTGGGAGACCTTGTGATAAAGTATAGAGGTAATTGCTGATGAGGAATAAAAGCGGTGAATTATGGACAATAAATTAGTTGTCATTTGAAGTCTTCAAGTTGGATAATGGGGGTGAAATAATTTTTGTATCGAAACATGATTATTTGGATGAAGTTTAAAGTTGAAATAGACTCTCACACACAAGGATTTAAATATGTAGCAAAGAAATGATTGAAGTTGATAAAGGAATATGGGTGAGGCATTCAATATTATTAAGAGGGGAGGTAATATGGTGGATTGATACAAAGTAAATAGGAAAGAAGGAAATTAACCCCCTCAAAAGTGTTGGAAAAGAAAGTCAAAAAAAATGTTGGGATAACTAGAGTTTGAGACCAACGATATTCGAGAAATGCAGGATATCAAGAAGAGAATGTGAATTTGGGTCGAATTTGTAGGAGGATATGCTATTTTATTGGTCATGGAAATAACCTTAAATATACATTTAAGAGTAAGAAGTTGAAGTGAAATTAATGGAAGGAAGGTGAAATACACCTAAGAAAGGACAAGTTGTAAAAGGATGCGATAAAGGTGTATTGATGAGTAAGAGTGATTGTTTCATTTGAATTGTGGTGGATAAATTGTCTAAGTCCACAATGTGTAAAACTGATGAAGGAGACTTGGAGAAAGGAGCAACTTGCAAAGGCTTACATAAAATTTTTTTTTGTGAGACTACACGGAGTTCCTAAGGATATCATTTTAGATTGAGATTCCTAGTTTCATTCAAGATCCTAGGAGGTATACAGGAGAACTTTGGTGATACACGGAGGATGATTACTACAACCACCAAATAATAATGGACAAACAAAAGGAATATTTACGTTGGAAGTCATTAGAGAGCATGAAGCATTGGAGAGAAAACAAATGAAAGATAACCATGCAAGGCCGTACTGGCATGGCAACATTTCGAGGTTGGTGTAAAAAGAACTATGAAAGTTCACTATGTCGGGGAACATTAGTAAGAAGATCGTCTTAGGACTACAAACGAGTAAAGTTATGGAAAAGCAAGAAAAGTATCCATGAACGGATTTAAGTGGTGCAAGTTAAACAGGGGATAAAAAAAAACAAGTGTTATTGAAAGTTTAACCCATAAAACAAAGTTAAAGTATGGAAAGACTAAAGAGAATGAGCCAAGGTATATAGAAATATATGAATTTGTATAGAATTGGTAAAGTGGATAATAACTTGGCATATTATTGGACCTTGGTAAGGTATAAGATATTCTTCATAAATCATTGACTAAAGGTAGGACTTGCAATGGAAACCATTGAATGAAACCAATTTGATCAAAAGAAAGCTAGACAAAAATCAAGGTTTTGAAGAGTAAAGTGCTTCATACTTTTACTAGAGGATTGGTAAAAGATAGTATAGATGGTATTGATTATTTTTGGTATAATGAGTACGGAATCGATTAGACATTTAGGTACTTGCAACAAGGAATGCATACAGAGAAGTGTTATGACCTTACCAAGGATGGAATGAGAAAATATCAACATGGTTCTAAAGTTGAGTTAAGTGGAGTTACGGGGGCGTAACTCGTTTTATTTAAGGGGGTAGAGTGTGATAGAATTACGCGCTTTTTCCTTAATTTTGGCATTTTAAAGTGCTTTTTAGTCAGTTTTACACTGATTTAGTTGATAAGTTTGATTATTTTACACACTAAGATGTGCAAGTTTATTACCAAAGTTGACTCTTACTCTAATGCTAGTGTGATTTTGTTAGATAGTCTAATAGTTTACACATTATTTTGTGTAAGTAGGTCAGCAAGTTGGTTACTTTACACACTAGTTTGTGTATGAATGAATAGATGAGGTAGAAAGGAAGTATCACAAAAGTACAGCAACTAAAAGTATTAAGAAAAGTTTTGAGATTTTAAGTATTTATTTGCCTTTAAACGAGATTTTAAAGTTTTTGTACCTAAGTTTCGAGGACGAAACTTCTTTTAAGGGGGGTAGACTGTAATACCCCGTATTTTTATGTATGTTTATAAAGTATTTAAGTATTAATAAAATGTATTGTCAAGGGCTTAATTAAATATTTTAAAGGGTTAAAGTATTTTAAAGGGTTAAAGTATTTTAAATATAAATTTTTATAAAAGTAAAATAAGTTTTGGGCCAAACGTTTATTAATTATTGGGCAACGTAAATTATTTCTACTTACTCTTATTGGAATAACCCATTTCAAAACCCATAACTTAAGCCCTATCCCATAACTCAAGCCCACATTTTTATAAGCCCAAACTTAACCCTACACTTTTTACTCTATAAATACCCTATGAATCCCCAAAAATTTCCCACACAAAAAGGTTAGTCTTATTTTCTCTCTCCTTTGTTTTATTAATTTGTGTAATTATAATTATTGATTTATGGGTTTTGATTTTATTGTTTGAAATTAATTTAACTAGTGTCAAATTGTATTTTGATGATTGAACTTTATAATTTTTAAGATTTTGTAAATTTTATAACCTAGGGTTTTTAATTATTGAAAATCATGATTTTAGGGTTTTTATGAATAATTGATTTAGGGCTTTTACAGTAATGATGTTTTGAAATTTTGGTGATTATAACTACTTATTAGTTTAACTTAATTCTAGATTTATTTTGAACACGCAAATTCATGTTTTAATTATTAGATTTCCGTTCGTTAATATTAATCTCGTTTTAATCCCGATCAGGTTCTAAACTCCTCCGATTTTGATAAAAAAAAAAGTAGTGTTTTTCGAGTGGAAACAACGTTTTAAGAAAGACTCAATACCCTTGGTAATGAGCACTTCCCTCTCGTGGCCAAATTAAGCCTCTAAATACGATTTTCGAGTAGTTTTTGATTTTTAACGAAGTTTTTTTTTATGCTTTAAATTTTATCTTTGAGTTTAAAAGAGGTAAGAGATAATTTAATATTTCTATGGATAATTTAAGTATAAAGATGTATTTTGATGAAGTTTTAAAGGATTTTTTATTAGTTTAAAATGTTGGAATTTTATTTAAAGTAGTTTAATTGTGATTTTTAATAAAAGGGTGTGATTATCCATTAAAAAGGAGTTTAATTAGGGGTTTTTAAATAATTTTCAGATTATTATAAGTTATTTAAAGTGAGTTTAAGTTGCTGAAAATTGTGTATACAAGGATAATTATTATACTATTATTGTCCCTTTATGTAAGAGACTTGGTTCGAGAATTGTTGTACAGTACTCGGTTATTTTAAGAGCTTATTTGAGGTACGTACGCGTACTTAGCATAATTGGGTGATGTAGAATCATGCTAGGTTTGTTTGTAATTGATTATAAGTAGAATCATGCTAAGGTTTATGTATGGAATTGGGAAATTATGGTGTTTGTGATTGAATGGTGAAGCATGAATTATTTGTGATGGTTTATGGATTGGAAAATTGTAATTTTGGCATGTTGTGTTTGAACCAAATTTTTATTTATGGCATGTTAGAAGGGATGATTAATTAAACTACATGTTTAATTATGTTTGGAATATTGAAAAGGAATTTTATTATGGTTCAAATAATTTTTATTGATGCTTTAAGCGTGAGGAAGGAGCTATATAAGTGTCTATGTACACAAGGAATAAATTGTATGTTGGTGCCTTTGTGCACTTAAGGTGTTTTTAACACCGAGGGATAGGATTTTTGGTGCATTAAGCGTTTAAGGTGTCTTTGAAACTGAGGTAGAATTAAAAGGGTTCAACATTAAATGATATGTGGTCACTAATTATTCAAGAATTAAATTGGTATGTTTGCTTGATTGAATAATTATTGTTGATTGATTTATTATGCTTTGAGAGTCATCACCAAGTCTAATAATATGTAAATATTGTAAAGTGAATGAGATTACGCACCAAAACTCTTGGAACGTATATACCTTGAGTATGAACAATGGGGGGGTTATGGGGTTTTATATTTAACCATAACTTCCAATAGAGTACAGGATGTTGTATATTCCTTTTTTATTATTTATTATTATGCGCAGGAATTCCGCCACCTTTGTGTGGTTTTGTCGCTGGCACGGTTAGCTCCAGTGCCAGTTAACCTCAAATTTATTTGGGGGAGGTTAATAGGTGGAAACCCGTTCGATGCGTAATCAATGCAAAATGAATTAATTAGTGTCTAGTCATTGTGTCTTGTTGATTGGTGTGTGTGCTTGCGAACAGGTGCAATGAGGTAAGTGTGTGTTGATAAGTGAAAGCATGATAGTGTGTTTAATTACGCTTATGTACTCAGCTTTGCTAATTGTGTGTATTTGTGTGTTTTGTCCATGTCTTTATCTTGGCCCTATGATGACCCATTTTTAATGGAGAGTAGTGGAGACAAGTAGAGATATGCTTTTCAGGTATTGAGGCATATTCATGACGGGGCACGAGTGAAGAGCGAATCATACTAGTTTATATTATTACAATGTGTTTCTGCTTTAATTATTTATGCTAATATTTATATGTGGAGCTAATATTAAGTTTGAATTTGGTTTGGTTTTTAATAAGGGCCTTTAATGGTTCCAAGTTGTAGGTTGATTTTCATTTTACTTCACTCATTTTGGTTTTAACTTACTTTCGTTTGGTTAGCTTTTCAAGTTGGTTTGTTTTTGAAAGGTTTTTAAAATTAGTCTTCCCCTGTGTATCTTTGACATTTGCCTTAACCGTTTTCAGGGTGGCGGTAATGTCTTAGATATTCCTATTTAAAGTTTTATACAGGGAAAAACAGGTATTTTAAAAAAAAAAGGAATTTATAGGGTGTTACAAAGTTGTATCAGAGCCAGGTTGAGATTTTTATTACCACTAAAGCCAAAAACGTGTTTTACAGTGTTTTATTCTAAAACTTGGCCAAGTGCTTATTTAATAAAGTAGTTTTAAAAGGGAGTTATTTTATTTTATTTTATTTTGATTTTAAGAGGACTAAAATATTTATTAATTTTTTTTTACGAGGTCCAAAATTTTATAGTTTGGACATCCAAAATTTTTTTTAGTATGCCCGAATTTTTTTTTTTGTGATGGCCGAATATTTTGGACCTTTTTCGAAACTTATTTTCAAATTATTTTGAAAAGAGGAGTCAAAATAATTTTAGTTTGTGCTTTTTGCAGGAAAGCAAGGATTGAGGTAAGAAATATGTGTTAAAAGCTTTTATTAGCATGTTGGTGAGCTTGGGTAGGAGAAGAAAGGGCATATAGGCTAGAATTTAATTTCTTCCCTATTTGAATTTTTTTATATGAGGTGTTCAAGCATGTTGTATGACTAAATGTTTATTGATGAAAACATGCAATATGTGAAATATTATATGTGAGCTATCAAGATTGTTTGATTGAACATCGAACTTAATTTTCTGCAAGAACTGTATTATATGGTTATAGGAAGGGTTTGTTAGTGGTAGTTGATCCCGTTTTCTTGTAGGATCCCTAAACCTATACCCTGTGAGTTTCTATGATGAGAATTTTGAGGAATGTTAAGGATTTTGAGAGTTCAATTGCTTATGTTAGGATGGTTCGCTTCGATGGTCTTATTTGAGATGTATTTTCGAAGAAATTTTTGATGCACATCATCACATGAATGTGAGTATTGTTTTTGGGATAATTTGTTGTTAAGATACGTTGTCTAGGTATTAAAATGAGTAATTTGAGTTTTGTGCACTTGTGTATGGAGACACCAAGTTATAAGGATAAAGAGATTGATTTTAATGCATATGGTTAAGGAGCTTAAGGATGAAATCATTTGGGATATTATCTATTTTGAGGAATATGTTTTGTCTTTGAGTATGAGCTTGAATTGGAATCGAAATTGAACAAGAGCCCAAATGAGGTGAGCATAGGAGTTGATTAGAGATGAGTGATGATGGAAGTTATTATATCAGCTAAGAGATACTCAATGCGGATCAATTGAAGTTTGACATTTTATGCTTAGTAACTTATCATTTCTTATGATTAAAGTTATTTAATTTGGGATAAGAGTTGAGCATATATATTTTAATATATGGTTGGAGTTTTGAGAAGTTATGATCTTGTTGGAATATTGAGGACTTTTATTTTGTCGAACCTTAAGAACATTGTCACAAGTTCAACCTTGAGAATATTAACACATATCATCTAAAAGTTATGAGTATTTACTCATTAACCTTGGGATATGAAGATAATTATCTTACGTTAAGGAGTCATAGCAAAGCTATCATTTTGGAGAGAGTTCTTGAACTTATTCACCTACTCTTTTAGAGTTGTTCAACGACCTTATGATTTCTATTGTTTTCCAAGAGCTACTCATTTATTTCTCACCTTTTGGGTAGTAGTCATGGGGATATTTATATTTTGATTGCTTGTTTAATTATATGAACTATGGTTGCTTATCAATCATAATTTTGTGCATTTGAATTATTGGAAGTGAGGACAAAAATATGTTACCTCAAACCTTAATTCGAATTAAATAATAATTGTTCCTTGATTAAGTTTATTGGTTGATGTTTTGATTAGAACAAGAGAATGCTAGGTGTTTCAACCCAACCTATATAGAAACTATGGTGACAAGAAACAATTCCAGTAAGGGAAATGATTTGAACAAGGTAGTAAGGAAAACTTGATAGATTGCCAAAGATGATATAACCACCAATAATCCTGTAGTGGATGAATGTGTAACTAAATAGTGTTAAAGAGTGTAAACCATCTAAACACCAAAGAGAGATCAATTCCCAAAGTTTTGAGGGTTGAGTTAAAGAGCTATGCAAGCTGTTTAAAGGAAAAATGTGTCTTGAGAATTTGAGAGGGAATGAAAGTTTGTATGATAAGTACTGGAAAGAGTTAATTTTACTATGTCAATGGGAACGAACAAGTTGTGAATACACCCAATCTTATTTGAGGGACATTTGAGATAGCAAACTTGAAATAAGTTTTACCGAACTTTCATGCAGATGGAAGGAACATGTAGTGAAGTTTGGGTGGAAATGAAAAGATTGTTTGCTTTGGAGTAGCACTCCAAGTTGTTAAGATCTCAAAGTTTTCAAGGGAGTAGTACTACTTTGAATCCCAAGGAACGAGTTGAAGGATGGTGATCTTTATATAAGTTCCAATAATAATTGTCAACATACAATGTTTTTAGAAGTTTGACTGAATTGTATAAAGAGTGAACAATTCATAAATTCGCTAAAAAAAAAAAGGGTGAGACTAAGGATAAGGATAAGGGATCAAAACCAGAAAAAAAAGGTGGGTGAAAGATCAACAAGATGGCTAAAGGAGTTTTAAAAAGATATTTTAGGAATAAGAAGAAGCAGGAAGGTGGCTTAAGTAATTCTTGGAGGTTAAGAAAGTCAAAACCATGAAGAAATAATACACTTAAAGGTATTGAAATTATTAAACTATGAATATGAAAATGTCATCAACGAAAAGAGTTTATGACAAGATTTATGAATTTGATTGGAATGTGTTGATATGATTTAAGTAAGGATGTGTTATAAAGTAATTGAAGTTGAGATTATTTATGAGTCACGGGATTTACTAAAGGGATGCTAGAAGAAAGATTATGGGTTGATTAGAAGGAATTTGAAAGCAAAAGTAATGTAAACAAAGAAATATAGGGGTTAAAGGAACCTTGGAAATAATATAAGGACGTGTTTGTGTGTGAAGAAAGGATTAATGTTGCATTATTTAAAGGAGTTTAAGAATACTGTGGTAAATCATTGAAAGAAAGTTACATCGCCTTGGGGAGTGCATGAATTTGTTAAGTGAAGGGATGAAAATTTGTATTTGTAAAGCGGCTTAGGAAGATTGATCAAGGTAATAATGAAGGATAATTATCTTTTGATTAAAAGATACAATTTGTTTGATCAAATGAAAGGAATAAATATAATATTGAGGTTAGACTTGAGGATAAGAACTAGTATTAAGTAAGAACCTTCAAAAGAGGACATTTCGAATATTGGCATTTATGACAAGATTTGGTCGGTTTGAGTTTACTTTTTTTTTTCCTTTTGGATTAACGGAGCACCTTTGTTTTATATAGAGGAATAGATAGTTTTATCGAAGATATTTTGGTAAATTCTAAGAATGGGAAGGAAAGGACGATGTGAACACTTGTGATAAAGTTATCAATACAGAGATAGAAGCAAATGCACACATGGTTTTTCCTAAGAGTGAGTTATGATTAAGAAAGGACCATCTTGGGAGACCTTGTGATAAAGTATAGAGGTAATTGCTGATGAGGGATAGAAGCGGTGAATTATGGACAATAAATTAGTTGTCATTTAAAGTCTTCAAATTGGATAATGGGGGTGAAATAATTTTTGTATGGAAACATGATTATTTAAATGAAGTTTAAAGTTGAAATAGAATCTCACACACAAGGATTTAAATATGTAGCAAAGAAATGATTGAAGGTTATAAAGAAATATGAGTGAGGCATTCAATATTATTGAAAGTGGAGGTAATATGGTGGATTGTTACAAAGTAAATAGGAAAGAAGGAAATTAACCCCCTCAAAAGTGTTGGAAAAGAAAGTAAAAAAAAATGTTGGGAAAACTAGAGTTTGAGACCAACGATATTCGAGAAATGCAGGAAATCAAGAAGAGAATGTGAATTTGGGTCGAATTCGTAGGAGGATATGCTATTTTATTGGTCATGGAAATAACCTTAAATATACATTTAAGAGTAAGAAGTTGAAGTGAAATTAATGGAAGGAAGGTGAAATACACCCAAGAAAGGACAAGTTGTAAAAGGATGCGATAAAGGTGTATTGATGAGTAAGAGTGATTGTTTCATTTGAATTGTGGTGAATAAATTGTCTAAGTCCACAATGTGTAAAACTGATGAAGGAGACTTGGAGAAAGGAGCAACTTCCAAAGGCTTACATCAAATTTTTTTTGTGAGACTACACGGAGTTCCTAAGGATATCATTTTAGATTAAGATTCCTAGTTTCTTTCAAGATCCTAGGAGGTATACAGGAGAACTTTGGTAATTCACGGAGGATGATTACTACAACCACCAAATAATAATGGACAAACAAAAGGAATATTTACGTTGGAAGTCATTAGAGAGCATGAAGAATAGGAGAGAAAACCAATAAAAGATAACCATGAAAGGCCGCATTGGCATGGCAACATTTCGAGGTTGGTGTAAAAAGAACTATGAAAGTTCACTATGTCGGGGAACATTAGTAAGAAGATCGTTTTAGGACTTCAAACAAGTAAAGTTATGGAGAAGCAAGAAAAGTATCCATGCACGGATTTAAGTGGTGCAAGTTAAAAGGGGACAAAAAAAACAAGTGTTAGTGAAAGTGTAACCCATAAAACAAAGTTAATGTATGGAAAGAATAAAGAGAATGAGCCAAGGTATATAGAAATATATGAATTTGTATAGAATTGGTAAAGTGGATAATAACTTGGCATATTATTGGACCTTGGTAAGGTATAAGATATTCTTCATAAATCATTGACTAAAGGTAGGACTTGCAAAGGAAACCATTGAATGAAACCAATTTGATCAAAAGAAAGCTAGACAAAAACCAAGGTTTTGAATAGCAAAGTGCTTCATACATTTACTAGAGGATTGGTAAAAGATAGTATAGATGGTATTGATTATTTTTGGTATAATGAGTACGGAATCAATGAGACTTTTGGGTACTTGCAACAAGGAATGCATACAGAGAAGTGTTATGACCTTACCAAGGATGGAATGAGAAAAGATCAACATGATTCTAAAGTTGAGTTAAGTGGAGTTACGGGGGCGTAACTCGTTTTCTTTAAGGGGGGTAGAGTGTGATAGAATTACGCGCTTTTTCCTTAATTTTGGCATTTTAAAGTGATTTTTCGTCAGTTTTACACTGATTTAGTTGATAAGTTTGATTATTTTACACACTAAGATGTGTAAGTTTATTACCAAAGTTGATTCTTACACTAATGCTAGTGTGAGTTTGTTAGATAGTCTAATAGTTTACACATTATTTTGTGTAAGTAGGTCAGCAAGTTGGTTACTTTACACACTAGTTTGTGTGTGAATTAATAGATGAGGTAGAAAGGAAGTATCACAAAAGTACAGCAACTAAAAGTATTAAGAAAAGTTTTGAGATTTTAAGTATTTATTTGCCTTTAAACGAGATTTTAAAGTTTTCGTACCTAAGTTTCGAGGACGAAACTTCTTTTAAGGGGGCTAGACTGTAATACCCCGTATTTTTATGTATTTTTATAAAGTATTTAAGTATTAATAAAATTTATTGTCAAGGGCTTAATTAAATATTTTAAATGTTAGGGATTGGAACACCTTGAAGTTCCATTTATGGAACTCTTCTTTTAACTTTACTTGTATCGTCATGGATCTTCTAAAGTACCTTTGTTTCAGTTCCTTCTTCAACTCCCAGAGTTTACTAAACCTACAAACATCACAACACTAGAAAATCCTTATTAGATGGAAGTTATCTCAATCATAACTATCATCATCAAAACTTCATAAGGGTAAACAAGTTGCCCCATTTTGATGATGACAAACTGAACAAACTTCTGAGAATAACAAAGTAAAGCATGGTTAGTTTTTTCATTTATAAAAAGAATAAAGAAAACTAAACTAAATTAAAAGACTCATACAAATACATGACCTATATATGTATAGGTTACTTACCTTATGAAGCTAACATATGCAAACACATACATATTTACAAAGTTACCTTAATGGTTCCTTAGCCATCATCATGCTTATCAACCATAACACTTATCATTGTTCTTGTTCCTATATTGCTTATCCTATATTGCTCAAGTTCCTTACATCATGTTCCAAGCATAACTTGCTGTTTTTATGTACAACTTAACAAACACGTTAGATAGATAATCATCATTAGTTTACAATCATCAAAACCTAATTACTCAAAAATTTCCCCCTTTTTGATGATGACAAACTAATGATGCTTATCACATATTAACGGATAATCATTAAACAAGTTAAGAACATACATAGGAACTTAATAGTTAGGAACTTAGCAATACACATCACTTATCAATATATAAATACTTTCAACTATCATGATGTAAGAACTTTAGTAGACTCACTACTGCATACCATGAGCATCATACATACACTTCCCCCTTTTGTCATTATCAAAAAAGGTATTGTTCCACAAGTTTGTTTTTCGTAAATTATACACACTTAAAGTCATATGGCACACCTACCACCATATAATAAGTAAATATATACTAGTTAAGCACTTGTTGTTCCTAAAAGCCTCAAGGTACTCACTTTTCAAACAATGATACCATTTCCACACTATTTTCCAACTCACAATCCAAAGGCCCAGCTTCAGAACCCTGAATTGAACTTGACAAATAAGAAGTTAAAAATCAAGAAAAGATCAGAGCTAAAAAGTTAGAAATGGATTGCATGAATAGGCAAATGAAAACGCAAGCTCAAAGGATATATAAAGAAGAATATGGAACAAAATAAGTAGAGGGAACATGACGTGGAATTTGTGCTCTTTGTTTGGACCTTTTGAAATGACGAGGTTCATCACATTTGTTCTTCATTTCATACTCTTGAACCTCATCCTAAACACAACACAAATTCATCTTTCTAATTTATAACCATGTTCCCTTACTTCAACCACCAACTATATTGTGGAACATTTTGTATACTGGAACTTAAATAAATTTCAGTTTCATCATAGTCAAGTTCCTTCATCGTTTATTATTGTTCCTTCACTAGCTCACCAAGTATACGAATACACTACATCAACATAGTCAATATTCTTCATCTTTAGATATCCAGGAAATTAAATATTTGATCACCCTTTTCTTTTTGTTTTTTTTATTTTATTTATTTTTTATTTTATTATTATTATTTTTTTTACAAAGGGTGTCCTTATACAAATTTTGCATGCTTTCCTGGAATAATACATTTTAAATCAATGAAGATATTGCGTAATCATACACTTCATTTCCGCAACAAGACATGAACCATTTTGATTTCTTGGTTCCTACCTTATTCCCCCTGAGTCCCTTACCATTCTTGTTCCATTTTAAGTACTTACTTCTTTCTTTTTCTTCAACTTCCCCCTCAACATAATCACCATTTTTCATGTTTCATCAGATCATAAAAAGATGATCAATAAACTTAGAGCACATGGGAATTAAGAATAAGAAGTAAAAGTGTGTGAACGGAAAGAGGAAATTGAATTGGGTTAATAAGAATCTTCGATTTTCTGAATATGAGACAATTA
The DNA here is from genome assembly GCA_024500155.1 of Chenopodium formosanum. Taxonomy (NCBI): domain Eukaryota; kingdom Viridiplantae; phylum Streptophyta; class Magnoliopsida; order Caryophyllales; family Amaranthaceae; genus Chenopodium; species Chenopodium formosanum. The sequence continues at coordinate 26,368,425 of CM044880.1, forward strand.
AAGTATATGCAACACGGACACTGTAGACACCACCACTATTGGTCGGGTTCAGTATTTAATCCTGAGAGTGCTTAAAAAATCGTATTTGATTTAATTCATATTTTTGAACAGTCCATGGACTAGTCTTGATGTTTGGTAAAAGCATAGTTTTTATTTCAGCCCAAACTTATTATTTAAATTTAGCTCAAACCTTTTTTTGTTTTATTTTTGGCCAAAACCTTTTATTTATTTTTATTTAATTATTTTCTTATTTTAGCCCAAATAATAATAAGTCAGAAAAGGCTCGAAATTATCAATAGGCACTTAAAATGCCGAATGAAATTAGGGTTAAAAATGTATTTAGACGGAAAAGTGGGCTGGAAATTCCCGCGCCACAGTAGACATCCACCGTGTCACGGGAATCCTTCCCGTCTGACGGTGGGATTTCCCGTGACACGGGAAGTCTGCCGTGACACGGGACATTCTGTGTCTTTTCCGCGTAAACCCTTAACGCGTTTTCTTTCCCGTTTTCTTAAAATTTCCCGCGTCACACTAAAATTGTACCGTGTCACGGGAAAGTTTGCATTCTTCTGGTGGGACTTCCCGTGTAACGGTAAAGTTTGCCGTGTCGCGTGATACTTTTTTAGGGTTTTTATCATTGTAGGGTTCCGTGTGCTCCCTCAGCACATTTTCCCTATAAATACCCCCTCATTTCTGATGCACGGGGCAGCAATTAATTCCCTGATTTATTTTTCTCTCTTCTACGCTTTAGCCTACACTAGCCTACCCTTTTCACTTCAAAATTCCTTCTTCAAGTACTCAAAGGAGTCCATACTTTACTCGTGGTTCTGTCCTTAAGCCAAGGCCTGAAAAGTAGAAATGTTTGAGGGTTTGGCCTCAAATCAACTTTACTTTATCTAAATTTAATTTAATTATTATTTTATTATTTCCTTGAAGTTACTAACTCGTTTATTATTTTGTAGTTGCAAACAAACAGAATCAAAATAAGATACATGTTCTTTTTATGTCAATTATTTTTCTAACGATTTTATGTTGTTGGAATTGTGATTAAATTGCTTCCAATATTAATGTTTGTTCTATTATATTTTTTATTGATCACCATATTGCATGTTTAAAGGGAATATGTAATTGAAAACCACGCCTAATAAGATAATTTGGACAACCGGTTTAGGATACTTTTTAATCTTGTTGATTAATTCAAGTGATCATAAATATTTTAGAATTATATGTTGCATTAATATTCAACCAATTTAGCTTAATAATAGTTTGGAGCGAATTGAATATTTTGTTTGTATGCCTTTGAGATCACATGAATGTTTTTCAATATAAGAATTGAGTAGAGGCCAATACGGGCGAATGTGACTCCATGACTCACTTTGTACCGTCATCCCCGATCCTGCTTTCGTGGTTCCGAACCATATGGAGTTAGTAATCTCATGGATTATTAATGGGGTGTAACCTTCACGGGTCAATTGTTGTTGCCTTCGTTGTCCCTTTATCGTGGTTGCCTTTTATGATCCATGAACGGTTTACAAGTTCCTTAAAAAACTTGTTGGCGGCTCCCTACTTTATTTGTCCCTAATCGTATTATGTCAATTCCCACTTCCTATGAGTGCCAAGCATATTCACAACATGCTTTTAACGTAGGCGCACTTCAAACGACGCCTACATTTTGGCGACACTGCTGGGGAGGATTCTTGATTATTTATCGATTTGAGTGATCGGTATTTAATTAAGATGAGTGGATGAGATTTGAAAGATTCTTGAAAAAAAATATTCCTGTGATTAATTTGGCATTTTTGCATCTGCATAGACGTTTTAACGCCGCATTCAGGTCTGTCCCGTAGGATAAATTGGATAACGTGGTTGCGCGCGAAGGTAAAACAGGGCACCAGTCAGATCTTCTGACGGCCGTGCCATGGAAAAATCTGCCGTGTCACGGTACAGTGCACCGTCTGACGGTGCACAATACCGTGACACGGGAATTTTTACCGTGTCACGGCAAGCCTAAAATCAGTCCGGTGGCTTATTTTCTTTCCTCACAGTCGACTTCCTTCGATTTTTATGAAAAAATGTATGTGTTCTACATGCGTCTTAGCCCCGGGGAATTTAAGCTCCATCGACCCAAAAACGTTCATGGCAATAAGGGTTCATCCGAGTTATTAAATCCACCCAAACCATGGAGTCGAGTTCGATTTCATCAAAAACTCGTGGAGCCGCCCGTTGACATACACCCTGAAGGGAGGCTGCCTTGCTAACGCGTCCAAACTCTTAACCATGGTATCCTTTTGACACCCAAAGCTTGACTAATAGTAGAACATAGATCTTGACTCTAGGTTGCGAACTTTTTTTAAATCATCGTTCCTAAATGCTATGTGGTTGTTTGGTGCTAACCTTCATGTGTTTACTCTTTTGTTTAACCCATGAACGAGGGTTTTTATTCTCACATAGTAATTAGTACGGACCTAAAATAGGTTAAAATCTGGAAAAATCACAAAACTGACCTAGAACTGCGCACCGTGTCACGGCATGTTCTGCCGCGCCATGGTGAACAGTGCCGTGACACGGGGCTGTGTACCGTCAGACGGTAGACTGCACCGTGTCACGACAGTCTGCACCGTGACAAGGTGCCCAGGAAAGGTGTCCTGTCATTCCTTTTTTCGTTTTTTTTGCGTACATATGTGGTTGTTGTGTCTAGTTTGGTGTCATGTCTAGTTGTACGGTCAAAACACGCGTCCATAACTTCACTTAATCACTCACATACCGTGTTCACACACTTTTTTTTTTCTTTAAGTCATACACTACTTTTTGACCGTATTTTTAGGGAAGTCTTGTTTTTGTGTCTTTTTTTTTCGGAGTAAGTCGGATGGTATCCTCCCATATTTAAAAAAAAATAATAATAAATAAACAAGTAGAGTTTCAAAATTATATATTTTTAACAAAAAAAAAAAAAAAATTCTTTTTAATCCGGATGGGTTAAGGTTAAGTTTGGTCATTAAAGGTGTGTTTGTTTCGGTGTCACAGCACTTGGTCAAGAAGCAGGGGTAGATTGTTACGGTTCGAGTCCATACCTCAACCACCTCTTTTACCAAAGAGGCGTACAAGGAAACCACCTCAATCATCTCCACAAGATCCATCTCCAGTCTACTTTCAACCAATGGCCACCAAGGAAGACATCGAGAACCTAAACAAGACAATTGAAAAATTGTCTGACATGATGCAGACACTCACCACTAGAGTTAGCACAATAGAACAAGACAATCAAAACAATGTCACTACCGCTATAATGAACAAGATTAAGGAACAGATGAACAAAATTTCTGAAGAATTCACTTATGTGGAACAGCCTGTCACCTCTTCATCCATAAGAGACAAGCTGCCTGAGAAATTTTCCACTGCTGACATTCCCTAATTCAAGCCTACTAAAAATCCACTTTTCCATTTGAAGGCTTTTTCCGCAACCATGGCTCTTAAGGGAGTAGATGTGACAATCTTCCCTACAGTGTTCCCTCTTTCCTTGGAGCATGCCTGTCAACAGTGGTTCTATTCTTTGGAATCCAAACATGTCGCGACCTGAGAGGATGTTGCTGAAAGCTTTATGAACCGTTACAAATGTAACATTCAGGCCAAGACTTCTTAACGTGAACTCTCCATTCTCAAACAGAAAGAGAATGAAGGCTTCACCACTTACTTAAGCAGGTGGTTGGAAACATTTGCGCTCCTGGTGGATCCCCCCAAGGAGAAAGAAATGGTTCGCTTGTTCATTGCCAATCTGACTTATAAGTACAAGCAACACTTAAAGTTTCTGCCTTTGAGTACCTTTGAAGCTGTATAAGATATTGGAATCAATATCGAGGACGAACTAATGAAGTCTGTTGGTAGCAACAATAATAACAGCACTTGGAAAAACAAGAAGGACGACACTCCTTCTTCTTCGTCTTCTAAGCCCAATAATGCTACCAACAATATCAATATCAATGATGTGCTGGCCCTTAATGCTCCTCCTTAAAGATTCCAAAGGAGGGTTTACACGCCTTTGGGAATGACTTATGATGCTGCTTATGACCGTTTGCATAGTCAAGGACCGATTATGCCAATCGGACCATTTCCAGAACCTCGACCAGAGAATAGGATCGCTAGTTATGACCCCAATGCTTATTGCAAGGCTAGGGTCATAACACTGAGAAGTGCTGGAGGTTGAAGGATGCAATCCAAGACCTAATTGATGCTAATCAACTTCCTGTCCCTCTAGTGGGCAAGAAGCCTAACATTCAAACAGGTCCTCTTTCTGATGCTTTGGCTATCACGGGAGATGAAGTCTCCTTTGATCCGTCGATACTCATTAAACCTGTGAATGAACCTCTGCCAGAAGTTGTATTTGTCTCGAGTTCGGAAGAAGTTAATTGAATTTGGGATAGTGACGATGAAGACGTCTATCTCAAGGATATAACCTGCTCATCTCTTAGCACAAGTGAAGATGTTTGGGGGGACTTTGAGGTCAAAGTTCTCACTAGAAGTGGACAGTTGCAACAACCTAATCCACCTCCACCTCCACCACAATCACATCCGATAGTTTATCCCATCGACCCTGTAAACAACGATGTGGTCAAACAACTGCAAAAGACCAAGGTTGAGATGAATGTATGGAAGCTTTTGGCCACTTCCCACGAGCATCGAAAGGCTGTGATGAATGCTCTGGTAAAAATAGGAGTTGATGATGACATGACTCCTCAAGGATTGGTCAACTTTCTCACTACTGAATTGCCAAGTACTAGCAATCTGATTTCGTTTTCTGACAAGGATCTGCCCCCGGAAGGGGACCAACATAATAGGGCCTTACACCTCACTGTGGTGTGTAGGCAGATGAATGTTCCTATGAGCCTAGTTGATAATGGCTCTGCAATCAATGTGTGCCACTCCGTACTGCAAAGAAGTTGGGCATAAAGAATGCAGAACTGACTCCCTCCACTCAAGGGATTTGCGCTTATGATAATACTCGCCGTCAAGCCGTGGGTACTATCATACTGAACTTAACTACTGGGCCAGTGAACGTCGCACTAAGTTTCAGGTGGTGGACATTAAGGCCTCTTTCAATCTGTTGTTAGGACGCCCTTGGCTTCATGAGCTAAAGGCGATTCCATCATCGTGCACCAGAAAGTGAAATCCATAGTTGGAGGGCTTCCAATTACTATTGATGCTTCTCCTATGCGCATTCAAGTTATCGACACTCCTATCGTCCATGTTGAACATGACGAAGAAGATAAAGATCTTTGAGGGTTTTTACTAGATGATGTTCTCGTGATTAATGAGGAGGAAAAGTGTCATCTCGACTTTGATCCCTATTCAAACCCCAATATCAATGCCATTTTAGAGAAACAAGGTCATTTCCCTGGAATGACCCTTGGACTCAAGAAGAAAATGGCTGAATCTTGGGGCCATCCTGGTGCACTCAAGAAGGATACTTTTGGCTTGGGATTCAAGCCAAAAAAAGAAGATGTGAAACAAGCTTTATTGAAGATGAAGGCTCGCAATAATGTTCGAATCACGAAGACGGAAATGACCATGGATCCATATCCGTTCACCCTCAATGGCCAGTATATCAAAGAAGGGGAAGACTTCCCATACTATGAATTCCCTGAGCCATTCGTCCACGATGGGATCCGTGAATCAGGATTCGAGATGTTCCTCGATTGTGACTTTGTTGATGAAGACAAAGAGCTCTCCACAACCGAGAAGCCAGCTAGCCTAAGTTCTGATGATCTAGGAATCAACCTCCTTTTTAGAATGGAGAAGAATGAGTCTAAGCCGATCCGCAATGATAACTCCGAGCTCATTCAAGCTGTCATAGCAAACAAGGATTTTGACCCCTCCGAGTTAATCGTCCAAGCTGACAACATTTCAAGGGGATGGCGCAAGACATTGAGGATCACTACGCCAAGTGGAGAGAAGTTGGAAATAACCACTGGCGAGGGTCCTATGTTTGATGAGTCTGAGTCGTCTGGGTCCGAGTCTGAGTCTGAGTCTAAGTCTGTAGACGAGTCCTTAGAGTTTGAGGCCGACCCTATTTCTGCTATAGAGTTCAACCCTGAGTCTCTTGTTGAGTCCTCTCTTTCTAGTCCTAATAATCCCGGTGAGGTCGCAGCCGACCTTGCCCCTCTTGATGTATTAGCCAATGAATTCAATAAAATAAGTACCTTTGCTTACGATGCGTGTCATTCCCCTAGCCCTGATCAATATTGCTTTTCTAATGATAAAAATGACAAAGAAATAATAAAAGCAATGGAAGAACACGAAAATAAAACAGCAATTATCAAAGATACAGAAACAGTTAACATTTCCAATGATACGACTGTTAAAGAAGTAAAAATTGGATTAACGCTAAGTCAAGATGAACGCAAAAAGCTAATTAACTTGCTTAGTGAATTTGTTGATGTATTTGCTTGGTCATACCAAGATATGCCAGGAACTGACAGAGATATAGCTCAGCATACGATACCACTCATTCCAGGTATAAAGCCTGTCAAACAAAAGATGCGCCGTATGAAACCGGATGTGGCTCTAAAAATCAAGGAAGAAATCAGGAAGCAGTTGGCCGCAGGTTTCATCAGAGTATCCAAATATCTAGAATGGACAGCAAATGTGGTTCCAGTTCCAAAGAAGGATGGAAGGGTAAGAATGTGTGTTGATTATTGGGATCTCAATAAAGCAAGCCCAAAAGATGGGTTCCTTCTACCTCAGATTGACATTCTGGACGATAACACAACAAACCATGCACTCCTATCATTCATGGATGGTTACGCCGGATATAATCAGGTATTGATGGGCGAAGAAGACATTGAGATAACCACATTCATCACGCAATGGGGTACATATTACTATACGGTAATGCCATTCGGGTTGAAAAACGCGGGTGCCACCTACCAAAGAGCAGCTACAGCGTTGTTACATGACATGATGCACAAAGAGGTGGAGGTCTATGTCGATGATATGATCCTTAAGTCTAAAGATCACCCAGGCCATATTATTGCACTTCGCAAGTTCTTTGAAAGACTCCGCATGTACAACATGAGATTAAATCCAGCAAAATGTGCATTCGGAGTCACGTCAGGCAAGTTACTTGAATACGTGATCAGTTCTCGACGGATTGAAATAGATCCTAAAAAAGTAAAGGCTATCATGGCCATGCCACCACCCAAAAATGAGAAGGAGATTCGAGGTTTCATTGGAAGGTTGCAGTATATAAGTAGGTTCATATCCAAGCTTACACCGATATGTGAACCTATATTCAAGAAGCTCAAGAAAAATGTCCCAGTCACATGGGATGACGATTGCCAAAACGCTTTTGACAGAATCAAAGAGTACTTGGCAAACCCACCCGTGCTAGAGCCAGCAATACCTGACTTTCCTCTTCGACTCTACCTTACGGTCACAAGAGAAACGATGGAGGCAATGCTAGCACAAGAGATCGAAAGCAATGAGAATACAATCTATTACTTGAGTAAGAAACTTCAAGGATATGAGACGTGATACACACCACTTGAGAAGTTGTGTCTCGCACTTGTATGGGCCGCACAGAAGCTAAGACATTACATGCTCTCTCATATAGTGCATGTCGTGTCCAAGATGGATCCTCTCAAATACTTGTTCAAAAAAGCAACACTCAATGGTAGATTATCAAGGTGGATAGTCAATCTTGCTCAATTTGACTTGAGATTTGTGCCACAAAAAGCCATCAAGGGTTCTGCCGTTTCTGATTTCCTAGTAGACTTTTCACTAGAAGAAGCTGAAAAAGAAGAAGATGAGTACAATTTCCCTGACGAAGATTTACTCATGACTGAAGATGATAGCTGGACACTCTATTTCGATGGAGCTTCAAACCAAAAAGGATGTGGTGTAGGAGTCTTGTTTGTATCACCCAATGAAGAGCACATCCTAATTTCCATGAAGCTCGACTTTGATGTCACCAACAATGCCGCAGAATATGAAGCATGCATTTTGGGGTTAGAAACGGCTGTCGCCTTGGGAATTAAGAAACTTAGAATCTATGGTGATTCTTCACTAATCATTAACCAAATCTCAAAGAAATGGAAAGTTAGAAGTGAAAGTCTCGCTACGCATCAAGCTCATTTAGAAACTCTCACGGAGCAACTAGATGAAGTGGAATATACATATTTGCCAAGAGAAGAAAACCAATTCGCCGATGCACTAGCTAAATTAGTATTAATGGTGCGAATTCCAACTGATACAATCAGAATGCCATTAACCATAGAAAGAAGATATGAGCCGGCTTATGTTCACGCACTCGACGATGAACAAGAACCACAAGAAGAAGATGAAGAGCCATGGTATACAGATATCCTTAATTATGTGACAAGAGGAGAATACCCTCCTAATACTGATAAAAGGGCACGCCGTGCTTTGAGGCTCCTAGCCTCACAGTATGTGCTCATCAGGGGAGAACTCCACAAGAGAACTGCAATGGGAAGAAATCTCTTATGCATAGCCAAGAAAGAAGCACATAAAACCATGGAAAACCTTCATGCCGGTATATGTGGAACACACATGAATGCAAAGATGTTAGTGCAAAAGATTCAACGACAAGGTTACTATTGGACTACAATGGAGAGAAATTGTCACGAATACGTCAAGAAATGTATGAAGTGTCAAGTCTACGCAAATTTACAGCATGTTCCACCTTCGCTTCTCTACACATGTACTTATCCATGGCCTTTCTCCACTTGGGGCATCGGCATCATTGGAAAAATAACACCACCACGACAAGGGGGGCATGAATTCATTCTCGTAGCAATTGACTATTTCACCAAATGGGTCGAAGCTGCCTAATATGCTAAGCTGACGGCGAAACATGTAGCTCAATTCAGTGAGAAAAATATCATATGCCGCTATGGGGTACCACATGAGATGATCAGTGATAATGGAACCCATTTCCAAGCCGAATGCGCGGAATTATTACATAAATATCATATCAAGCATCACAGATCATCACCTTACAGACCACAAACAAATGGTGCAGTCGAATCGGCCAACAAAAATGTGAAAACTATCATCGAAAAGATGACAGAAAATTACAAGGATTGGCCAAGTAAGCTACATTTCGCTCTTTGGGGATATCGAACCTCTGTTCGTACATCAACAGGGGCTACTCCTTTCTCTTTGGTCTATGGAGTTGAAGCTGTACAACCAAAAGAACTCGAAATCCCTCCTCTTCGCATCGCATCGAAAAGTCAATTAGATGAAGTCGACTGGATTAGAGCAAGATATGATGAGCTAGTCTTACTTGATGAAAAACGCTTGGCAGCTTTGCACCATGTCCAAATCTACCAACAACGTATGGCGCGACATTTTAATAAAAAAAGTCAAGACTAGGAATATCAAAGAGGAAAATTCAGACCGAATTGGCAGGCCCGTACATTGTTAAAGCCATCCTGTCTGGCGGAGCGGCACAATTGGTAGACATGGACGGTAATGGCTTCCACGATTTAACCAACTTGGATCAACTCAAGAAATTCTATGCCAAGTCACATGGGTTCATGACCCAATAGAGCTACGTTTGGCCTGATTCCTTTTTAGGTACGTAGGCAACCCCTCAACGGGGCCCAACCAGTTTAAAAAATAAAAATCCTCCCTCTGTCGATCAAATATGCGCGCCAGTTCAGCATTGCGTCACGAAAAAAAAATAAAAAGAGGGGGTTTTTGCGGCGACACGGGACATTCCACCGTTTCACGGTACAGTTTACCGTGGCGCGGTGGACCTGAAAAAAAAAATTGCCGTGATGTGGGAATTTGTAACGTGTCATGGGATTTTTCACCGTGACACGGTGGAATTTTAGGTTTTCCGATTTTTTTAGTGACACATTCGTTGCGAATTCATTGTTTGTTCAAGTTTTTTATTTTTATTTTCGTTATTCCATTGCGTCCGACTCCTTGACTCGGATAAATAAATAATAAGTAAAAGTTATCTGAGGCGCAATATGGTCCTCGATGATACGAATCGGCCCTGGATAGCGGACAGACTGAGGCGGAATCTCGATCCTCCCCATAGGGCGAATAGTCATCTGAAAATATGATCGAATGATCAAGTTATTCGACTATTTAAAACAGAGACTAGTAACAAAGATCCTCAAAAGAAATCATACCTCAGGAAGACGGGGTGGAGGAGCGAGAGAGGGAAGCAATTCATGCGCATAATCACCCTCCATGTGCACAAGCTCCTGCCATGGAAAAGTATAGCGCTCTCCCCTGTTTATCAACTCCCTAATCAAGCGTGAGTCCAACATCGACTCTGGTGGAGATGAGGGCACCACAAAGCGATCGCCACTATGCTGACGAACGACACGATCCCCTAAATACCAGACAAAGCGTCTGGTACCAACCAAAATGGTGCGGTGCGTTGAAAGACGCAAGGCCTCAGGAAGATCAGTCATCCCGGCCCAAGGACGATACTGGACATCAATGACAACCTGAAAACCATAAAAAGTTGGCGTGAAACAACGTCAGAAGGAAAATAACAGGCAACAAAACTAATTCTTACACCAACAAAAGAAGTGCCTCGGCGTAGCAGCCCACGCAGCGCAAAGATAGACTCCACCCGCGACTCTCCTCGATCACGCCAGCTGGCCCCGATAGGGAAATCATGGACCGCTCCACGACGCCGGCGAGGAGCCAAGCCTGGGAAACTCGTAGAACCATAGCTGCAATGAAAAGTAATCTTTAGCACATGAGTCAAACAAATTAAAGTGAAACCAAAAGAGGAAAAGATCATCACCTCTACGAGTCTCCACAGACCATAAACGGTGATGGGAGACTCGTCATTCAGCTGCTGACACCCATGACGTAGCAATAAGTGAAGGTTGGCGTATCCGAGGCTGGCCCAGCTATAGGATCTTATCTCATGGATCCTGACAAAAAAGGGGAGGTAGCAAAGGAGTACGCGTGAACTCCTATCATGAGAAAGGGTCATGGAGATCAGCATCAAGATGAAGATCCGCACTCGCTGCTCAGCCGATGTATCCTCCATGTCGAAGCCACGAGCTAAAAATGAAGCCAGCTCCGATCGCCTGCTCCTAGGACCACCTCGAGACACTGATGGGGTCCTGATATGCTGAACGATCGGACCTAACAAATCACCTGCCTCAGCCGATCCCCAAGACAGATCAGACAGCTACGGCCCGGTCGGTGAAGCGCAACCCTCTAATCATATTGAAGTCCAGAGGGGTCACTGTCATCTCCCCCCAAGCAAAATTAAAAGTGTTGGTAGTATCCCAGAAATACTCCAACAATGCGCGAACGACCGTTGCACCGCAACCCCGGGGGCTGCGAAACCCTACAACCGCCGTATAGAAATCTACTAAACCAGCCGATTCCCATAGGGCGTTCGTAGCAGGAACCCTCGTAATGATCTAGTGAAATCTAGGAATCAAATCGTCGGCTCCAGAACCGTGGTGGCGAAGCGTGCCGTTGATTATGCCGGAGAGTGGGTGATGAGAAACATGGTTTTCACGGCAGAAAACCAAATGGTCTAGAGTCCACGGAGGTGGAACCCACCTACCTCTACTCGTAGAAGCCCGAGGCTCGAACTCTAAGGCATCGTCGTCCATACCCTCAGGAATAGTGGGAGTGTCCTCACGAAAAGCCTGACGCCGGCCGTGGGTAGAAAGATCGCGATCCCGTCGCCTAGGCATGTTATTATAAAGATCTAAATGCTTAGCATCATTTCCTAAGACATTTAATTCAAGTTGCATTTTTATAAAAATAAAAATCTAAATACTTGGCATCATTTCCTAAGTTATTTAGTTATTTATCAAATTATACGCTAAATTTTTACCTCCAGGCTAAAAATTGGCAAAATTATGGTATTTAGTTTCTCCATGACAAACTAATTCTACAGTTCTCCTAGCCGCATGATACTATGTTCTCCATGACAATATAGTACATACGCAAAATATGTTTTGAAGTTGCACAAAAACAATGACTCAACACATCATGAAATATTTTACAAGGTCTACCAGCATATTTTCACCATTTAAAGTGCAAAGAAGTAACATGAACATCATTTCACAAAAGTAGTACCCAAAAATGGTGATTTGCTCAATTCTCCATCAAATCATGCAATTTTTGTCTCAAATTTCTCACAAACACACATACATACATATTCAAGTAAAATCATGGCAAAAATTTCAACATAAAACCTCGAAATAAAAAATCCCCAAATTGATTTTTAAGGGTTTTTCATGAAATTAATCATTTGAAGCAAATTTGAGACAAAAATTAAGAGGAACTTACATAGATCCTTGTAGAGGTTCGAATATGAGGAGTATGGCAAAAATTTGGAGTGAATTTGGTGAAAAATCGAACAACAAATCCTCGAAAAAGCTCCGGCAACCGAGCTAACCGCCGCGACACGGTCGGTTGATGCCGTGACACAGTGAGTGTGTCCCGTATCACGGTGACCCTCAGAACGAACGAATCTCCGGCGACACTGGCGGCAGCTTCAAGCAACAGCACCAATGAACAATAAAGAAATGAACAGCAGCAAGTCGCAGCGGAAATGAAAATAAAAAAAATTACAAAAAAAGAGAAACAGGAGACAGAACCGCCGTGACACGGTGATGAACGCCGGCTGACGGGAAAGAACTCCGAGCGCCGGCGAGAAGTCGCCGAGGCACGGAAAACCGAGCAAAAAAAATTTCGAGCTTTTGGGTGAAAATCGGACGAGAAATATGAGCAAAATGAGAAAAATGTGTGATATTTAAAACCAAAAAATCCCGTGCAACGGACCCTGTTCCCACGTAACAGTCAGATTTTGTGAGGTGCATAAGATTTGACTGGTCAAAGATGCCATTTGACCGTTTTTTCAACCACTAGATTCCCGCGCCACGAGACCCCCCTGCCGTGTCACGGGAAGTAGCTCCGCGTGATGGGGACCCGTGCCGTGTCACGAGAATATTATTTGTGACAAGGTGGCTTTGTACAGTTATTTGCGAATATTCCTGACATTTTGATTAAGGTTGCACTATTTTTTTGCGTAAATTGGACATTTATTTTTTCACTAGAATTACGCGGAAAATTGTAATTGATACTTAAAAGGGACTAAAATTACCATTTTACCCCTAGCCAGCATCAAAGTCGATTTTTCGGCATTTTAAGCACCTAATATGGTCGGATAATCGACTTAAAGGTGTGAATCATCTGTGGCCCACGTTCGGGGATAATCGAACCATCATACACTTGCAAATTTCAGCAATCGTCGGCTTTCCTCAGACTTGGAAAGTGTTATCGGTGGATTTTTCTTCAAGTATAGAAAACCGCCAAGTCGGCTTTCCTTAAGCATGGAAAGCGTTATCGGTGGATTTTTCTTCAAGTATAGAAAACCGCCAAGTCGGCTTTCCTCAAGCATGGAAAGCGTTATCGGTGGATTTTTCGTCAAGTATAGAAAACCGCCAAATTCCTTTGTGTGCTTTCCACAAGCATGGAAGGCATTATCGGTGGAATTCTTCAAGCATTGAATGATTCCAAATTCATACATCGACTTTCCTCAAGCATGAAAAGTGTCATCCGGTAGGTTTCTTCAGGCTTAGAAAACTACCAAACTCTTCAGTCGGCTTTCCTCAAGCATGTAAAGCGTTTCAATAAATGTCACTCGGTGGATTCCTTCAAGCTTAGGAAGCTGCCAAATTCGTTTGTCACCGATACACTGGTGCCAGATACGTATTATATCCCTTTACTCTTTTATCTGTGGAATTAACATTTTTTGCAGGTATCGGCGTATACAGAGTGATTTAGGATCGCAGAACATCTTAAATATTTCTCCGTCCCTATCGGCTACTTTGACTATCGTTTTCGAAACTAACCTTTCTACAAACTCAGTCAAAGTGGGGGCTTCTATAGACACCTAAAAATGTCTCCCCAAAACAAAACCCGATGATGAACAACCTTTCACCGCCACTATTGGTCGGGTTCAGTATTTAATCCCGAGAGTGTTTAAAAAATCATATTTGATTAAATTCATATATTTAAACAGTCCATGGACTAGTCTTGATGTTTTGTAAAAGCATAGTTTTTATTTCAGCCCAAACTTATTATTTAATTTTAGCCCAAACCCTTTTTTATTTTATATTTGGCCTAAACCTTTTGTTTATTTTTATTTAATTATTTTCTTATTTTAGTCCAAATAACAATAAGTCAGAAAAGGCCCGAAATTATCAATCGGCACTTAAAATGCCGAATGAAATTAATGTTAAAAATGTATTTAGATGGAAAAGTGGGCTGGAAATTCCCGCGCCACGGCAGACAGCCACCGTGTCACGGGAATCCTTCCCGTCTGACGGTGGGATTACCCGTGACACGGGAAGTCTTCCGTGACACGAGACATTCTTTGTCTTTTCCGCGTAAACCCTTAACGCGTTTTCTTTCTCGTTTTCTGAAAATTTCCCGCGTCACACTAAAATTGTACCGTGTCACGGGAAAGTTTGTCGTCCGACGGTGGGACTTCCCGTGTCACGGTACAGTTTTCCGTGTCGCGGGATACTTTTATAGGGTTTTTATCATTTTACGGTTCCGTGTGCTCCCTCAGCACATTTTCCCTATAAATACCCCCTCATTTCTGATGTACGGGGCAACAATTAATTCCCAGATTTATTTTTCTCTCTTCTATGCTTTAGCCTAAACACTAGCCTACCCTTTTCACTTCAAAGTTCCTTCTTCAAGTACTCAAAGGAGTCCATACTTTACTCGTGGTTCTGTCCTTAAGCCAAGGCGTGAAAGGTAGAAATGTTTGAGGGTTTGGCCTCAAATCAACTTTACTTTATTTAATTTAATTTAATTATTATTTTATTATTTCCTTGAAGTTACTAACTCGTTTATCATTTTGTAGTTGCAAACAACAGAATCAAAGTAAGAATCGTGTTCTTTTTATGTCTATTATTTTTCTAACGATTTTATGTTGTTGGAATTGTGATTAAATTGATTCCAATATTAATTTTTGTTCTATTATATTTTTTATTGATCACCATATTGCATGTTTAAAGGGAATATGTAATTGAAAACCACGCCTAATAAGATAATTTGGACAACCGGTTTAGGATCCTTTTTAATCTTGTTGATTAATTCAAGTGATCACAAATATTTTAGAATTATATGTTGCATTAATATTCAACCAATTTAGCCTAATAATAGTTTGGAGCGAATTAAATATTTGGTTTGTATGCCTTTGAGATTAGAGGAATGCTTTTCAATATAAGAATCGAGTAGAGGCCAATACGGGCTAATGTGACTCCATGACTCACTTCGTACCATCATCCCCGATCCTCCTTTCGTGGTTCCGAACCATATGGAGTTAGTAATCTCATGGATTATGAATGGGGTGTAACCTTCACGGGTCAATCGTTGTTGCTTTCGTTGTCCCTTTATCGTGGTTGCCTTTTATGATCCGTGAACGGTTTACAAGTTCCTTAAAAAACTTGTTGGCGGCTCCCTACTTTATTTGTCCCTAATCGTATTATGTCAATTCCCACTTCTTATGAGTGCCAAGCATATTCACAACATGCTTTTAACGTAGGCGCACTTCAAACGACGCCTACAGACACAAAACTTAGAGTTGTAGAATAATGTTGTGGTCAAAGATATATGACGTGGATGCTTAAAAGTTGGCTAGAAGATAGGTTAGTTTTCTCATAAATTTAAACACGTGAGTTACAAACGGTCTGGGAACTTACCTGTCTTTTTCCATCAAAGTTTCTTGTATTTTTCCTTTGGCAACTTAGGAACTTCGCGTTTGACAGCACCCATAGTTCTATTATGAGACCTCTAATACTCTTAGGCAAGTGAGTATGTCTTTTACAACACAAGAACTAAGTGTGACACATAAACAATAAGCGCACATTCTTTACTTTATGTTTAACATGCATAGGAACCCCAACTTGACATAACTTAAGGGAAAAATACTTTATACTCATGTTATGTTTCATCAAGTCTTGCTCCATTAGGCAATAAACAAGAATATGATAAGTCAAGAAAAAACCATAAGCGAGTCAATTCACAAATTCACATATTGCATTCATACCAAAAATATATCAATTCAATTCATCTAATGCCAACATGTGAAAAGGAACTTATATCTTATGTAGTCTTTTAGTAGTAAAAATAAAACTTTAAAGCATTGGTTGAATATGATGGCTTACCTGATAGTTGTTGAAGTGGTTGTTTTGTTCCTTAATGATCTCAATTTAATATGACTTCCACTTCTAACCTAAGTTCCATTGTCAGTGGTTAATGCTTAAAAATATATTTTCTTATCATAAATTAGCAAAAACCAATGCACAATGGTTAGTTAGTTGTACCTAAAATATAATCAATGTAAATAAGTACAACTAATCACTATTCCATATTGAAAACAAAAATTGACAATTTTAAAGCTCAATTTTCAAGAACGAACTTGGATAACATTCTATCCTAGAGTATGTTCCACATAGACTTCTATATAAAAATTTTCGTTAAGAAACACAACACATTCATGTGGTAAAACTCTAATCCCATATAAACAACAAGAACAAATATTATTCAATTTGCTTCAAATCTAGCTACACATACAGCAAGTTCCTTAAAGACAATACATACCTTTCTATTGGTTGTTTCTTGTAAGAACCAACTCGTCCTTTTTCCGTTCACGTGCCTTACTGAACATGCTTTTTCCAGAAAACCCTTTTAAATCTCCGACCCTTTTTAAATGTTCTAGAATAGGTTCAGGTTGTGCATACATCTTCTTCCTTTAAGCTTATTAAGTTCCTGATGCACACCTATCCTGATAACAACCAATTATATGTTTACATCAACCTTAAAAACAAACTTATCTTTTGTACAACTATTAGTTATGATGTCAATCCTTTTCAGTTTATATCTCGATCTCTTCTCTTATCCTTTGTTGTTGAGGTTTTCCCCTTGGTTACATATGCATAAAAGATACTTTAGTTCCATAATTTGTTGAGATATTGCTGGTCAGAACAAATATTATCTCAGCTCTGGAACTTTGTTGGAACTTGCTTTCTTGTATTGAGATCATTGAACTTTGTTGCACGAGTTGGAACTTAACATCTCGAAGTTCCTCAACATATGTAGCTATCCCTTGATGTTATTCTTAGTGACATATTTCTTTACTAGGAACTCATTTAGTTCTTCAAGAACTTGTAAGTTCACCTTTTATCATCTGTCTGATGGGAACAAATATGTTAGTCTCAAAATATGTTCACTTATTGCACATTAAACAAGATAGGGTAAACTCTTTATGTTTTGCTGTTCTCGGCGTTTATCGCCTTGGCACTTCTATCATAAAAATTCCCTAACTGGAACATAGGGTGTCTTGTTAATCAAAGATCTATTGCTTCAGTGTTGATGATGTAGCAAGAGGCATTGAAAACTATTCCAAAGAACCTGCAAAGACCATTAGTATATAACTTTGTTCTTTTCTTGTCTTTCATGATTCAAAATTAAAAACTTGTTATTAATCCTTTGTTCCTACAACAAACACTAAACATGACTGGAACTAGGTTCCGTTGTTAGATCTATAACCTCATAGATGATGAAGACTAAGCCACTTACCCTGTGATAGAAAAGACTTTCAACAAACAATTCATCATCTCTTCTAATAAGAAAAGTAACCAAGTGCACATTTGCTTTCATCGCTTATAAACAAGACATCTCTTTCTATTAGCCTATAAACATCACTTGGTAAACAAGTCTATGCCACTAAGATCCAATGGATTAGTGTTGCTTACCATCTACCTGATGTTGAAAGAGAATGTAATAGGTGTTTGATTCTCATGCTTCTCGATCTTAACCTATTTGGAACTTACATATATATATATATACCCATTATCGAGTTCCTACTAGGTTTATCAAGCATGAAAATATTAAAAATTTTACAGTTTGAAGCATAGAAGTATTTCATAAAACATCCAGTGTTACAACAATTTAAAAACCAAAATGTGCATCAAAAACTCGACAAGAAAAATATTTACAATGGAATAGGAACTTGACTTACTAACTTCTTGTTATGTAGCAATTTTACCTTTTGTGTTAGTATTATGAGTGAAGGTTCTTCCATTGTAGATTTTTAGCAGGAGATATCTTTATTTGGCTATCATCATCTCTTTGGAACCTAGCTGTCGAGATGCTACGAGTTCATTGCTACTGTGGACCTTCATCTCTCCATGTTCCTTTTAACATAAGGTTGAAACATGTTCTTCTGGTCCTTTAGACCATTATTTCTTGGGTAAAGGAACATGTTAATTTAATCTCAAATTATTCAACACCTTGACAAAGTCCCTCATATTATCATTCAAAAGATATAACCTGAAATTTCAACACCTAAGAGAATTCTTTTGTGCTTTCAGTAGGTTAGTAAGTTAGTCAAAAGAGATAGATACAACCTAAGCATAAAAGGTATTTGAGCATAAGGTTACTGTAAGAAATACTCCCTTTTGAATGTTGCTCCATAAACAAAATTATAAATCTCCAACACGCAGTCAAAGACAGTCCTCTTAACTCATCATCCTTCATAAGAGTCTGCAACAAGAATTAATGTTTTGTTTCAAGGAAATTTTAACATTAGGAACTTGACTGGAACTTGAACAAGAAGCTGAACAAAAATTTATACATTAACTCCTATAGCACCTTGGTATAGAAGTTTAGTTATTTCTGTATCCCTAATCCATTTTATCATTTCAAGTTTACCAAGTTCCAACTCCTTTCAGCAGTGAGTTCATAAAAGAACAAACTTTTATGCCCCTACAAAATAATCAATAATAAATTGCAGAAAACTAGAAGTGAAGTTAGTTTGTCATGATATTAAAAATATGAAAACAACTTCTCTTTTCATCCATTCACAAATAACCTTCATAAGAATAGGGAATTGAATTTCAATAGGAGTTTGTGAAGATTTAATACATACCAAAAGCACATTACCAATTTGAAAGAAAGATGTATAGGCAACTTACACACTTATCCATATTTTCTCTTCATCTACTATGAACCTCTTGCAAAGGCTTTCTAGTTAGAGGAACTTGCACATAATTCCTTATATACAAACAACCAAAGATCGTTGTTATTAATAAGTTGTCTCCACTCACATAGCCTGCAAAATCAGTCATCTTTTGGCTTTGGTTATCCAATATATATTAGGTACCTTCATGTTAGTAGTAGACGTCAATAATCCATAATTAAAACAACTACGGTTAAACAAACTATCTTTACTAACAATAAAAATCATGTGTCTACATAATAAATATTCAGAATAATACATACACATGATAAGGTCATTCTTTGGCAAATATTCAAAATATACGTTCATTACCTTGCACAAAGAATAAAGTTTCCATACAGGGTTAATCCAGGTTCCAAGAGACCAATTATGCATAATTCTACACAATACGTTCCTTTAAATATTTTTAGTAAACTGATTCTTTAAAAATAAATCAATTCGTAAATCTGACAAATACTTATTTAACGTCCAAGCGAGACCGCTCTAGTAAATAATATTGCAACGAACGCAAGAGCTTATCAAATGCACTACTACACTTTTCATATGATAACAAGTCGGCAAATGACGGGAGGAGGACGTGCAACAAGATTATTGAACGTAAATGAGGAGGAAGATGCCAAAAGAAAGAAGAAAAATCAAAAGAAAAATCAAAAAAAGAAAAAGAGAAAGAAGAAGAAAAATAAGAGAATAAAAAGGCAAAACCTCCTCAAAATCTTTTTAGGTGGCATAATCACCCATTTCCTCAATGATGGGAGGATGAGAAGGAAAAGTCTCATCAAACAAGAGAGGGTCCTCAATAGGCTCTTTGACAAAAGAAGGGAGGAACATGGGATAGTAGGAGATGCGGTCAAATTTCCTTGAGAAAGGGACATGAGGAAGGGGAGGAGAAACAATGGTCTCACAAAGCCTCACATCATCAACGAGGGCATGAAAATCAATCATAGAATCCTCAAAAGAATACTCATGACTCACATCTCCCTCAAACAAAAACTCTCCAATAGAAACAACCTCATCCTCCTCTCTATCACAACGATGAACAACAACTCCCTCAAGATCCTCGAAGCCTAGAGTCTCTAAACCATGCATGAAAGGATAAAGGTTTCTCTCAAATTCATCCCTTTCCCATGAAGCATTGCCAATGAACTCTTTCAAGAGGCTATAATGATTTGTTACACCTTCAATGAACATACTAGCCATAACCTCAAATGAGTCCAAAGACTCATGGATAGAAGGGTCACAAACATGCAAGGTAGACTCATCAAGATGGGGAAGGGGGTTGGAAACCTCAAAATTGATATTTTCTTCATTAGAAACTCTTCCACCATCACTCAAGGGACTTTCAATCTCTCTTGATTGCTCAAACTCATCCTCATCATCCTCATGAAATCCCTCATTCAAACATGAAGATGGCTCACTCACATCCTCACCAAGGGAATCTCTCAAAGGGGGTGAATAAGGGGAAGGATGGCATTCAAGCTCAAATGGGGAATGAAAAGGATCAAAATCCTCAAAAATCCCCTCATCACAAGAAAATCTCCCCTCAACTTCACACCCTTGGCCCACATCATTCTCAAAAACACTCTCACACTCCAAATGAGGGGCCTCACATCCATTTACATCAACCAAAGCACTCATCACTTGGGCAAGCCTCACTTCTCTCAATTTTTGTTCCTCTTGAAGCTCTTGGAGTTGTTGGGTGAGATATTGCATTTGAGAAAGAATTTGGGCTTCAATGTTATTGGGTTGAGGTTCATGATCAAAGTCAAATTGCACATTATCAAAATTAGCACAAACCTCATCAAAATGAGCATAAGGGGGAAAGGTGTCAATTTGCATACTTGGATTACCACTAGGCACATAAGAAGTATCAATAGAATTCATGCAAAAATTAAAAGAATCTTGGCATTGAGAATCAAAGTAAGAAACATGTGATTCTCTATCTAAAGAATCCTTAGCAAGCCATGTGAAGAAATCCCACGCATCATGCATAGACAAATGACAAAATCTACCATTATTCATGTCCTCAACCATTCCCCTAGTATACTCATTCATGCCCCAATAAGCTATACCACAAGCATCATTAAGAGAACACCCATGGTAATTAAGAAAACCATCTAGTCTTTCAAAGTAAGCATAAAAGGGTTCACCACCAAATTGAGGAAAAGATAAGCATGCCATTTTTATACAAAGAACAAAGAAAAACAAACACAAATCAAAATATATACAAGATCCTAGCTAATCTAATCAACACAAACTAATGAACGCCTTAGTCCCCAGCAACGGCGCCAAAATTTAATCGGGGGTTTAGATAGTGTTGTTAGTCTACTCACCCTAATCAAATTAACAATTTATAATACCTAAACTACCCTAATACGAGTATAGGGGTAAGTAAAGGGTCAAACCCAAAAGGACTAAGTGTATCAATCTATGCTAATTAGACTACTAGGAAAGCTTGTGAGGTAAAGAGAGGTTCAACTAACACTACTAAGAGCAAATAACTAAAACTAGGGAAAGTGGAATCCAATTACATCAATGCATTCAACAACATCAAACAATTAGATGAAAATGACCTCAATTAGGACGATTTACACATTTAACTCACTCTCGCGCAATTAAACATGTTAA
Organism: Chenopodium formosanum; assembly: GCA_024500155.1. Classification (NCBI taxonomy): domain Eukaryota; kingdom Viridiplantae; phylum Streptophyta; class Magnoliopsida; order Caryophyllales; family Amaranthaceae; genus Chenopodium; species Chenopodium formosanum. The sequence goes on from CM044880.1 coordinate 26,390,104, forward strand.
TAATCCTACTAAACTAATTCACTCTCAAACAACTCACATTCGCACAATTGATTGAAAACACAATTAAAAGCATAAAATCAATTAGCTAGAAAGATTCTAATCCATAAAAGCATCATTCATACACAATAATCAAGAAACAATTTCATACTAACCACAATCAATCATTAAATTAACTAACATAACCTTCATCCATTTCCCTAGAACAAAACCTAAACTAACATGGTGAACAAAAACAAGGAAAACAAGGTAAAATAATAATAAAAGCAAGAATCAACCACTAAACTAATTAATCTACTCAAATAAACAAATAAAAAAGAAAAAACAATAATAAATGAAGGCCTTAAAGGTGAGAGAAAGTTAGGAAAACTCATTGAATTTATGAGAGGAAAAATCCACAAATTTGCTTCTTCAAAATCCCAAAAACTCCATGAAAAATCCAATCTTTCACTCTCTAAACTACTCCTAAACTAGAGAGAGAAACTCCTAATCTAACCCTAAGAGAGAGAAAATAAAAGAGCTAAAACTAACCTAATCTAATCTAGGGTAAAATTAATTGTTGATTGAAAATTGAGTTCCAACTCCTTTCAACAGTGAGTTCATAAAAGAACAAACTTTTATACCTCGATTTATCTATATGGACAAACCTACAAAATAATCAATGATAAATTGCAGAAAACTAGAAGTGAAGTTAGTTTGTCATGATATTAAAAATATGAAAACAACTTCTCTTTTCATCCATTCACAAATAACCTTCATAAGAATAGGGAATTGAATTTCAATAGGAGTTTGTGAAGATTTAATACATACCAAAAGCACATTACCAATTTTAAAGAAAGATGTATAGGCAACTTACACACTTATCCATATTTTCTCTTCATCTACTATAAACCTCTTGCAAAGGTTTTCTAGTTAGAGGAACTTGCACATAATTCCTTATATACAAACAACCAAAGATCGTTGTTATTAATAAGTTGTCTCCACTCACGTAGCCTGCAAAATCAGTCATCTTTTGGCTTTGTTTATCCAATATATATTGGGTACCTTCATGTTAGTAGTAGACGTCAATAATCCATAATTAAAACAACTACGGTTAAACAAACTATCTTTACTAACAATAAAAATCATGTGTCTACATAATAAATATTCAGAATAATACATACACATGATAAGGTCATTCTTTGGCAAATATTCAAAATATAAGTTCATTACCTTGCACAAAGAATAAAGTTTCCATACAGGGGTGATCCGCAAAAACTGCTATCCATCGAGTTTTATTTCGATTCGAATACGGATTCTTTTGTTATTCTTCGACCCTCTTTTTTTCTCTATAAATAGATGTCATATCTCCCCTTTTTCAATCACCAACTCTCATCAAGAAATTCTTGATTCTCTCTCTCTTTTTAAGACAACCCTTTTATAAACACAATTCCTCATACATTAGCACTAAACATACCTAGCCATGTTCGAATTTGCCTTCGCCCTAGGCGTGAAAGGTTTGATTTATGAGGGTTTGGTCCTAAATCTAGTCTAAATTTTCTTTAATTCCTTATTTCAATTATTTAATTTAATTGTTTAATTTATATTTTCCTTGAAGTTACTAACGTGTGTATTTTGTTATTTGATAGAGATACGAGGCATCCAAGTAAGTGCTTTAATTGTATGCATTGAGATTATGATATAGAAATCATGTTCAGGATGTTATTTTGATTCCTAGTATCATGTTAGGATGCTTTTCTTAGTATGATATTTAGGGTGATTTGCTTATATCAATTATGATTCCTATGATGCTTTCTATTTTCTTTCCTAATATGCATGTTAGTATCATGTTAGGGCTAAAGCTTTGATCTTTATTGTTTAGTGACATGCTAGGGTTAGTTATTAATCTTGTTAGTATCATGCCTAGAATCTTGCTATTATGCTTTAACATGATTATTGATTATAATTATTATTATGATTATTATTGTTATGATTATTAATATGTTGCTTGATATATATTATTGTTATTGCTTGATCACGCCTTTTATGCATGTTTAAACGGAATTGGTACTTGTAATCATGCTTAATAAGATAATTAATATTCTTATTAGGGTTGATTTGATTATAGATCAAGTGATTGCCAATAATGCCTTATTTGTGCATTAATATTCAACCAACATAGATAAACAGGTTTAGGTTAATCCTATTGATTTCATGTTAGTCAGAAAGCTCACATGAATACGATCAGAATAAAATAGAGGCCCATTATTAAGGCAGTTTCAAACTCTTTTAGGTTGGATTTGTACCTTCATCCCCGAACTACCAGTCATGGTTTAAGACCTATTGGAGTTGACGATCTCCTGGATCGTTAAGGGGTGTAAACTTCACCTCGTGAACGGTTTACAAGTTCCTAAAACATGTTGGCGACTCTTCTGCTCTAGCTTCTTTCCCTTTGGATGCCACCGTACTTAATTGTATGATTTTAGTGGGGTTCAAGTTTTGGGTAATGCTTGAAATATTACCTACAGTTTTTTGGCGACTCAACTGGGGAGGATTTCTATTTTAATTCTTGAAATAGGCAATGATTTAGAATGAGTGGATGAGACTCGAAAAGTTCTAAGTATTTCATGGGCGTAATTTTGATTAACATTATTGTCATATGCATAAAAAAGATCTCATTGGAAAGACCATCCGTAATGACTTAAATCATAAGATTTTTACACGTTGGAAATTTGAGAAATATCTTTCACAACTAGGACCGAAATAATGCTGCACGAATCTGGAAAATTTTATCGAGCACAGAAAACTGCTGAGACATGTAGGAACTAGCGTCAGGAAATAAAGTCTAGCGCCACTTATTTGACTTTAGCGCCAGACGACAGCTTTTGTCGCTAGGCGCTAAAGCTTAACTGTGGCCATGGCCTCTTTTTGCTGGCGCCAAGTTCTTCCAATGCCGAGCCAGAAATACGCGTTCTAATTTTTACCACTTTTTACCACTTTTTAGCACTATTTGCTCGATCCTACTTCCTAATTGAGTTTTTCTCACTTTTATGAAACCCATATGTGTTCTACATATTGACATAACGCTCTGGGAATTAACGCTCCATCTACCTGATTGAACGCTCTGAGCAACAAAGGGTACATCCGAGAATGTTGAATTCACCAAACAATGGAAGCGAGTTTTTCTTAACTCGCGGTGTCCCATCCACTCACGCCAACTCTTCACGTTAGGTTTCCGCGCGGTGCACACGGACAATTAACCATGGACCCTCTTTGACTAACCCATTTCCCGAACTTTAGAGAACTAGAGTCATGGTTAGGTTGCAAACTCATTGCATCATGTTGTGACTACTTGACTACTTGTGCATACTTATTATGTGACTAAGCTAACCATTTGGTTTGACTTGTTTTTGTAAATAAGTATTAATAAACTAATTAATGACTAAAGGACTTTGCTTAATTAATTAATTTGAGCTAATAAACAAGTCTAAAATCGAGTTATAGTTCCTTTAAGTAAACCCGGATTTTTATTCCCGTATACTGCACAAGCGTCAACTTGTTTGGGTCATAGCCGGAGTTCTAGGAAGAAATAAGAGTTGTAAAACATATGGATCTATAGCCCCGAGTTTTATATTTAATGTGGCGTTGGTTTCATCCCAATCAGTGTCACAAATAAAAAGGTATGACTAAAATACCACAGCCTGTCTAGTTTAATGCATATACGTGAAGTCTTAACTTAGTCTTTGATTGAGTCTAGTCACATAGTCTAGCCACATGGTCATGACAAGAGTCTTAACATGTCACCTACACTCACTAGTCTTATCATACATTTTGTACATACTCTTTTCACACCATGACCTTGTCTTAGGTTCATGCATGAGTCGGTTTTTTTTTTCCGCTATTTGAGTTAGGGGTACATTCTATTCTTACTTTTTTCTTATCTCTCCATCGACATAATCTTTCCATTCTCTACATGATTTCTCCATATCACAACCTTCATTATTTCTACCTTCTTCCATCCATGCATGTTGAATTGAATTTGAGTCATGTGATTGACAAACAAAAAAATGAAGGTAATGATGAAACAAATGCACAAGGCAAGCTTCTAACAAAGATTTCATGATTTCTTCTGTTTTTTTTTTTTTTTTCAAACCCTTTCCCCAATAAGTCTAGCATAGGCACCCTTCATCCTCCTTTAATTTATTTCTTAGAGTTTGATTTTAACCCTTCACTTTTTAAATAAAATGAGCATTTATTTCCTTACATATAATCATTGCATTTCATTATATAAAAAAATAATAATATATAATAATAAAATAATCCATGTCGAATTAAGCACAAGGTATACCAATGATTTGAGGCACCCCTTATAGTCACATCATATCACCTTTCACCCTTCAAATATGCAATCCTTTCTTGATACACAACTTTGAGCCTCGTCTAACGATAGACCTTTCTTTTTTCAACCCATATCTACCTAATCTTAGGATGGGATGGTGTGTAACTTATGCATTTTTAAAAAAAAATCATGAGTGACTTCAAAAGATAAAAAAGAAAAAAATAAGCAAAAAAATAAATAAATAAAATAAATAAATAAAAGTGTACAAAAGGGTAAGTGTTCCAATGTCTTTGATATGAAAATGTCTTCAATATGAACACGTCTCAGATTGCATCTCTTTTTGAGTGCTCGGTACCGTGCCTGAGAAACATGAATCCCAAGTGAGTGATAGACTGCATGATCGGGATTGTCCACACTTATAAAGATTAAAAAAAATGCAAAAGCAAAAAATAGAAGAGAGCAAAAATAAATAAAGTTAAAAAAAAGAGTAGAAAGCGTGAAGCATAAAAATATAAAGATTCAAAAGCAAGATTGCATACCTTGGGGGCTTATCTAGGGTCTTGAGCCTTTATCACTTTTTTCTATAACATTTATCCTAACCACGTTACAACCATGAAAAAGACTTTTTTGAGGTATACACGCACTTGTGCGAGGTTCGGCTAGAGCTACGTTCGGCCTAATTCCTAACGGATACGTATGAAACCTCACATCGAGGTGCGGCCGTAATAAAAATGCATTCATATTCACATTCACACACTTACACTATGATCATATCTAGGAATCTCTAATGCTCATCCCTATCTACTTAGAGCTAGACTAGGAGCGTACTGTAGGGAATATTTCAAGTGTTAAACCCTAGCTTGAACCCCACTGTGATCATAAACTAAAGTATGGTGGCGTCCAAAGGGAAAGAAAATAGAGCAAAAGAGTCGCCAACAAGTTTTTTTAGGAACTTGTAAACCGTTCACAAGGTGAAGCTTACACCCCTTAACGATCCAAGAGATCATCAACTCCATAAGATCTTGAACCAAATAGGGTTCGGGGATGAAGGTACAAATCCAACCTAAAAGAGATTGAACCTGCCCTAATAATGGGCCTTTACTTTATTCTGATCGTATTCATGTGCGCTTTCTGACTAACATGCAATTAATAGGTTAACCCTAAACCTATTTATTTATGTTTGTTTAATATTAATGCACAAATAAAACTATTACTGGCGATCACTTGAATTATAATCAAATTAACCCTAAACAAGATTATTAATTATCTTATTAAGCATGATTACAAGTACTAATTCCCTTTAAACATGTGCAAAAGGTGTGATCAAGCAATAACAATAAATATCAAGCAACATAATAATAATAATAATAATAATAATAATAATAATAATAATAATAATAATAATAATGATAATAATAATAATAATTATAATAATAATAATAATAATAATAATAATAATAATAATCATAATAATAATAATTAATAATCATAATAGTCATGTTAAAGCATAAGAATAGCAAGATCCTAGGCATGATACTAACAAGATTTATACATTAACTCCTATAGCACCTTGGTATGGAAGCTTAGTTATTCCTGTATCCCAAGTCTGTTTTATCATTTCATGTTTACCAAGTTCCAACTCCTTTCAGCATTGAGTTCCTAAAAGAACAAACTTTTATGCCCCGATTTATCTATATTGAAAAACCTACAAAATAATCAATAATAACTTGCACAAAACTAGAAGAGAAGTTAGTTTGTCATGATACTAAAAATATCAAAACAACTTCTCTTTTCATCCATTCAAAAATAACCTTCATAAGAATAGGGAATTGAATTTCAATAGGAATTTGTGAAGGATTAATACATACCAAAAGCACATGACCAATATTTACAGAAAGAAGTATAGGCCACTAACACACTTATCCATATTGTCGCTTCACCAACAACAAACCGCTTATAAAGGCTTTCTAGTGAGAGGAACTTGCACATAATTCCTTATATACAAACAACCAAAGATCATTGTTATTAATAAGTTGGCTCCACTCACATAGCCTGCAAAATCAGTCATCTTTTGGCTTTGGTTATCCAATATATATTGGGTACCTTCATGTTATTAATAGACGTCAATAATCCATAATTAAAACAACTACGGTTAAACCAAATATCTTAACTAACAATAAACATCATGTGTCTACATAATAAATATTCAGAATAATTCATACACATGATAAGGTCATTCTTTGGCAAATATTCTAAATATACGTTCATTACCTTGCCTAAAGAATTAAGTTTCCATACAGGGGTAATCCAGGTTCCAAGAGACCAATTATGCATAATTCTACACAATACGTTCCTTTAACTATTTTTAGTAAACTGATTCTTTAAAAATAAATCAATTCGTAAATCTGACAAATACTTTTCACACTATAAATTAGATTTGAAGTTACACAAAACTTATTTACAAACTTTCAAAAAAAAATCCAAAATTTAACTAGAAATACTGCAAGGAACTTGTACACATAATATTATGCATATAATCAAGACTTCAAAGACGAGACACTACCTGAAAGATGTTCCTCTTTGAATCACTTCTGCTTCACAAGTAGACTTTGGTCTTCACGTGTTATTGGGAATGTTCTAGGGTTGAGTTCCATTCGCTGCATTCCTTGTAGATATCCATCCTAGCATGGAACTTGCTCCTCGAGGTTGCCCGGTTTATTAAGAGCACTAGCTCTGATACCAATTGTTATTTCGGATGGTATACTAAAAGAGGGGGTGAATTGTAGTAAGTTCCAATCGCAGAACTTATGCGGAAATTAAAAACAAAACGTAAAGGAACTAAAAGCACACATCAAGTTTTACAAGGAAACCATCCAGTGCCTAGCTAGAAGTAAAACCTCGCCCTATTGGGACTTATAAATAAATTCCACTATAATAGGCAACTCTCCTTGTGCAACCTATTACACAGACCTTTGCTTTGAAATTTCCTCCTCGGACACTTTCTAATATATAAGAACCTATCCTTTCAGACCAAAGACACACTCAGGCACCTTTTTCGACCAAAGAAACACTCAGGTTCCTTTCTCGACCTAAGACACACTCAGGTTCCTTTTTCTCACTATGCAACCCAAGACACACTCGAGGTGACTCACTACCACTTGAATTTTAGAGAATTCAAACTCATACACTCAAATGTAAATTTATAGAGAATTCACAATCTAACTCCAAAATCCAAAACACTCAAACCCATTTTCCCATTACAAGATCTCAAAGAATAACTCTAAATACATATATATGAATAAAGAGATAAAACTAATATGTTGGACACTCGAGATCTTTCTAGAACTCACTGGACGTACTGTAACTAAAACCTGATAGGAACTTTGACAGGGAGGACAGACTTAGCTTCGTCGTGAAGGATGAAACCATTAAGCACGACCAATACACTTCGTCAGCCTCAACTTTGAATGAATACATATGATCATATTTATAGTACACTCGAATTATTCATTTCTTATTGAAAAAGATAAGTTTTCTGAAAAGATAAGTTTAAAAGATATTTTCTAAAAATCAGTTTTTCGAAAATATATACTTTTTGTTAAGAATAAAATCTTTCAATAATAATAAGATAAACTTAACAGAAAATCATATTTTATTCCAATCTTATCTTTTTGTTTAAAAATAATTTTTAAACAAAATTATCTTTTTCCAAAAGGGATTTATTAGAAGATAAATATTTTTATTCAATAAAAACAAATCCCTAAAAGATATGCACGTATAAGGTAAATATATATATCATTAAAACCGACTTTTATTGACGTGCATACTTAAGTTCCTATCAGGTTCCTGAACTCTTGCAGTCTCTTAGTTCCTTACAAGTCAGTCACTCTAATTTCATTGACTGTTTGGAGTTCACCTTTGTTCTATATAGACTTGTTCCAGACCGACTTTTATGTCCAACATACTTACATGAATCCTAGAGCAATATACTTCTATTTCTCAGTCTTCATGTTGCTTCTCTGAAACACTTGTTCTGGAATCCTGTAGTCTTGATATATTCCGGATCGTTGATATGTTCCTGTCAGGAAACATCTTTGCCCCAGCATTACACCGAAACCAGGTCATTACAACCCGTGGTATGTTCCTGTCATAACTATCATCATCAAAACTTCATAAGGGTTAACAAGTTGCCCCTTTTTTATGATGACAAACTGAGCAAAATTCTGAGAATAACAAAGTAAAACAGAAGGTTAGTTTTTTCATTTATAAAAACAATAAAAAAAAAACTAAACTAAATTAAAAGACACCTACACATACATGACATATATATGTATAGGATACTTACCTTATGAAGCTAACATATGCAAACACATACATATTTACATAGTTACCTTCATGGTTCCTTAGCCATCATCATGCTTATCAACAATAACACTTATCATTGTTTTTGTTCCTATATTGCTTATTTTATATTGCTCAAGTTCCTTATATCCTTTTCCAAGCATAACTTGCTCTTTCTATGCACAACTTAACAAACACGTTAGATAGATAATCATCATTAGTTTTCAATCATCAAAACCTAATTACTCAACATAAACATAAACGGATTCGTTAGTGAGAGCAGTTCAGGACAGGCGGCACCCCTAGTTCTAGATTCAGCCGTCTTAGGTGACCGGCTGACAACTACCCTAGGTTGTGCCGTGTATGTTTGTGATACCATTTTTAAAAAGAAACAAACACAGGCAAACTGAAAGGAAACTGAAAAGAGAGAGAAAAGAGCAGGTGGTTACCTGAAAAAGATACTACTTAAGTTGAACAAGCCGTCTAGGTCAGGCGGCAAATAGCAAGCAGCAGACATAAGCGCTTTTTTTAAAGAAAAGTCAAAGATTCTCTCAGATTCTCTCAAAACTTTTTTTTTAAATGTGCGAAAATGTGAGGGGCAAAGTTTTTATTTATAGAGGGGTAACTCCAGGGGCATCCTGGTAAATCCCCAAAAAGTGAACAGTAATTCATGTTCCACCGCTGTGTGAATGACACGTGTCACAGAAGCTACATGGCTTGCCACGTCACATCTGTGAGGGGCAAATATTTTGGGTAAAATTACCCCGCCACGTGGTCCAATGAGAGCAGGACACGTGTCCACCCTATATTGGCCTAAGTTAAGCCGCTCACGAAATGACACGTGGAACCCACTGTCATCAAAAGGAATGACGGCCTTCAAAGGTCAAACTTTCAAAAAGCCGCGAAAAGTGCGGGCAGCCCACCAAATCTAGGTCAAATGACCTACGTATGGGCACACTTATCCAAAATGACCCTATAAATAGGGAGATTTCCCCCATTTTTGGGACAAATTGAATTTATTATAATATCACTGACATTCTCTTATATCAGAGAAATCTCCTGATCTCAGAATCCGAGAAGATCTCACCTTTATATTTTTCCTCCCCTTTTACTTACTCCAAAACGTTCTAACTTGATCGTCGGAGGCACAGCTCCACCCACTTGGAGTCTCCGTTGTTTTACTGGTACAGGTTCTCCTCAACCAAACTTCGAGTTGTAACTCTCTCGAGGGACAAAACACCCAAAATAGCAAGTACCATCAAGGAAATGGTCCTACAACTAATGAATGCTACATATTTAAAAATATCATTCAAGATCTTATAGAAGCAAACAAGATCTCATTGCCTCTAGCTAGCAAGAAGACCGGGTGATGATAAGCACTATACAAGAGGCAATATTCAACTACAAGATTTCATGACCTCTTTTCCTAGATCTTTTTCTTTTTTTCCTTTCCCCAATAAGTCTAGTATAGGCACCTTCTATTTTTTCTTAGATATACTTTGTAGATTTTTTCTTTTTCCCTTCTAATAAAATGAGTATTTATTTCCTCACATATGATCATTGCATTGCCAAAAAAAAAAAAAAAAAAAAAAAAAAAAAAAAAAAAAAAAAAAAAAAAAACTAAGCACAAGGTATACCAATGTTTTGAGTCACCTCTTCAAATATACAATCTTTTCTTGATAAACCACTTTGAGCCTCACCTAACAATAGGCCTTTCTTTTTTTAACCCACATCTACCTAATCTTGGGATGGGATAGTGAGCAATTTATGTATTTTTCAAACAATAAAAGCTTGAGCGATTCAAAAGATTAAAATTGATAAAAAAAAAATAAGCAAGAATAAAAGTGTAACAAAGGGCAAGTGTTCCAATGTCATTGATATGAACATGTCTTTGATATGAACACGGTTCAGATTGCGTCACTTTTCAAGTGCTCGGTACCGTGTTTGAGAGACATGAATGCCAAGTGAGTGATAGACCGCATGATCAGAATTGCCCACACTTATTAAAAAAATGCAAAAAGAAAAAAAAGTGAGCGAAAAAAAAGAAAGAACTCAAAAAGTGAGAAACCTCAAGCATAATAATACAAAGATTCAAAAGCAAGGTTGTACACCTTGGGGGCTTTTATAGGGTTTTGAGCCTTGATCCCTTCTTCTTCAAACCTTTAGCCTAACCACGTTACAACCCTTAAAAGACCTCTTTGAGTTATACACACACTTGTGCAAGGTTCGGCTAGAGTAACGTTCGGCCTGATTCCTAACAGATACGTAGGCAACCTCACTTCGAGGTGCAGCCGTAATAAAAATGCATTCATATTTACTTTCATAATTGATCATATCAAGGGGATCTCCTATGCTCATCCCTATCCCTTTAGATCTAAACTTGGGGGCTTGATACCTACATTATTAGCCTACCCAGCCTAAGAGTCACCATCATTTGACTCTTCTTGAAATGATGTTTTTCTATAAATTTAACCTTTGCAGCCTAGCTTTAGTGTCACTTTGACACACTGCACGTATATATGACCAAATATACTTCCCTTAGGAACCCTTTAACATGAAATTTAACACAACGCTGAAGCATGCCTTATCATATCAACATCAATCATCATTGCATCATAAAGTATGAAGTACTTTACATCCGCGCCTAAGTCACCTAAATACTTTCATTATCGAGTCAACTAAGATAATCTAAGCGGTTACAATTCTTGTACTATGAGAGACAACGTTACGGATTAAGCTTATTCAACATGCACCTTCAAAAACTTTGTTCCTTTCTTTTTCGCGTCTTTCTTTTTCGGAAGAAAGTCAGTACCCTCCACAAAAATGACGAAAATTTTTGTTTTTCTACATTTCAAGTCATGTACATATCGAGCTTCATGAGTCAACACTATGCACACACGAGTCACACGAAGTGAGTCATCATTAAGTCAAATTTATACCTTGAGTCATGTCAAGTCAATGAGTCAAGCAACACTAAGTCTTAGGTCATCCCTAAAAAAAGATAAGCAAAGTCCTGTAGTCCAAAATATAAATGAAGGTATATTCCAGTGAGCAAGAACATTCCCGGATTTTTTCAAAAAAATTGAAAAATGAAAACCTAACTCCAGCGTCAGACAACAAGGTTGTCGCAAGGCGACAGAGCGAGGACGCATCGACAGCGGTTTACAGCGTGCGCTGGAGCAGCGATGACATACATGGCCCCATGTTAGATTATGCGGACTTCATACAACAATTTCAGGTTCCCTGGTACGCCAGTTAGCCTCTATAAGTAAAATTGACATGATTAGTAGTTGGCTCGATTACAATCGCACTAAGTGATTGACCTAACGATGATCGTCTCACTTAGATTAAGCACCTAAGCATTGGTTCATTACAAGCACCAAGGCATCGGTTCAAAAGCAAGCACTTATACAACAATATTCCTAAATACGGATTGTCACGTATTCTTCTTAAATGACAATTTTTCCAAGATTGTATTGTCATCTGTTGCAAATTTCCAATCGTGGATTGTCGTGCTCCTTCTCTATTTGGAAATTTTTTCAAGTTTGGATTGTCTTCTCTGGCAAGTTTTCTGATATTGGATTGTCATACACCTAGTTCCCTATGGCAAAATTTTCCAAAGGATTGTCGTAGGTCTCTACTCATCATAAATTTTGGCAAAAGGTTCCTCAACGTGGATAGTCATTCATTTTAGTAAGTGGCAAATTTTCCTATAGTGGATTGTCGGTCGACTATTTTTTGCAAATGTTCCAAGACGCCGATTGTCAATGGTGGCAATATTTTCCTAAAAGGATTGTCGCATAACGTTGGCAAATTTCCAATGTGGGTTGCTTTCAAGAGTTATATTCTAAGATGTGGATTGTCGATCATAGCAAAGTTCTTATGACAAATTGTTACAAAGCATTGGACACTTTTCCAAAAATTTGATTTTGGCAATTTTTCCGAGATACGGATTGTCGCTTCATCGTAGAAACATTTCTAAGGATGGATTGTTACGTGGCATTGACAACATTCCCTAAATCGAATTGTCATACATCATATAAGAGCCGTGTTGGAAACTGTTCCTAAAGAAAAGAGGATTGTCATCACCTAAATCATCAATTGTAAAATTCAAGCAGCATTAAGGATCGACAGTGTAGGGAATATTTCAAGCATTATCTCAGGCTTGAACCCCACTGTGATCATATACTAAAATACGGTGGCGTCAAAAGGGAAAGAAGATAAAGCAAAAGAGTCGCCAATAAGTTTAAGGAACTTGTAAACCGTTCACATGGTGAAGGTTACACCCCTTAACGATCTAGGAGATCGTCAACTCCAATAGGTCTGGAACCATGACTATTAGTTCAAGGACGAAGATACAAATCCAACCTAAAAGAGATTGAACCTGCTCTAATAATAGACCTCAACTTTATTCTTATCGTATTCATGTGCGCTTTCTGACTAACATGCAATCAATAGGATTAACCCTAAACCTTTTTATCTATGTTGGTTGAATATTAATGCACAAATAAATCTATTATTTATGATCACTTGAATTATATTAAAATTAATCTAAAACAAGATTATTAATTATCTCATTAAGCGTGATTACAAGTACAATTCCCTTTAAACATGCATAAAGGTGTGATCAATGCTAATTAAATTAGGAATGAAAAGAACTTTCTAGAAGAATCTCTAAAATCAATTCTAGTTGCACTAGGAACGGTAAATCAATATTAGGTCCTCCTCTAGATCATTGGACCGCATATAAATATCAAACCGGGCCTAGTTTAGTAATTTGGCCATAACTTCCTCATTATTCATCGGAATTGGGCTTATAATATATTGTTGGAAAGCTCTTTTCAACCCCCATCCAATTACACTATTACTGGACCCTTGCCTTGTACTAAAGTAAACTGGATTGGCTGTTTTTTTAAAATAGGTTTTCAAAAATAAAGAGAAAGAAAAGAATTAAAAACTATCCGCAACACTAGACTTTCCACACTTTCATTTCATTCGATTATGATTCGACGTGAAAGGTACTCATCACCAGGTTTGGTTTTGGGGAGACACAAATGGGTGGCTACAGAAGCCCCCACTTTGACTTAGTTTGGAGAAACGCAAGTTTCAAAAACAAAAGTCAAAGTATCGATAGGGATGGAGAATGATTCAGAACGTTATACAATCATAGATCATTCTTGTAACGCCGATACCTGCAAAAATAGCGTTAGTTAAACAGATAAAAGATTTAAAAAACGCATATCAATCACCGTCGAGCACACGTCTCTGAAAGTAGCCGATTTGTTGTTGTGACAACCTTCTACAAGCTAGGGAAAGCCATCTTGCTATTTTGACGATCTTCCGCAAGCTAGAGAATACCGCCTGAAGACTGCTACGCCTTTTACTGCCTCTAATTCCGTCGTGATAGACTTCTACAAGCTAGAGAACCCCATCAAAGATTTCTTTGCCTAAAACAACCTTCTAGCCCTTTGTGACCATCTTCTACAAGCCAGGGAACACGATCGAAGATGACTTCGCTTGAAATCACCTCCAGTTGTTTGTGACAACCCTCCGCAAGCTAGGGAACGCTGTCGAAGATATCCTCGCCTGAAGTTATCCTCATTTGTTGCGATAATATTCCGAGGAACATTGATGAAGACAAACACTTGTCGATATTTTGCTTTTTCTATGCCTGTACGTCGGCGCTTTTGTTGCTTTTGAACCAGTATGTTGGTGCTTTCTGAATTGTGAACCAGTATGTCGGTTCTCATGTCGTATGAACCATTATGACGGTGCCATTTCCATTTATGGACCATTATGTCGGTGCCTCTGCTATTTATGAACCATTATGTTGGTGCCTCCGATGAGCCAATGCTTAGGCGGTTTAACCTTAGTGAGACGATCATTCATCAGGTCGATCACTTTATGCAATTGTAATCAAGCCGATTACTATATCATGTCAAATTGCTTAGGGGGGCTAACTGGCCTACCAAGGAACCCAAAATTGATGTGTGAGGTAAAAAATAACCGTGTTGAGTGGCTGAGCATTCTGTCGTCGCTAAAACATTACTAGCGCCACCATTTTAGCTATAGCGCCAGGCGCTACACACTATTGTCTGCCACTAGAGTCAGGATTTCCGTATATATCCCTTCTCTTCGTCACTTTCGCTGTTGCTGCTTCTTTACATTCGAAAATCGCCGCAGAACTTCTTCTTGGTTGTTCTTTCTCGTTTCTAAACAAAATTCCCTCAAATTTGTTGCAAATCGAAGCTTCTTTCATCTACTTTCTCGATCTATGTAAGTTTTCTTCAAACTCACTCCGGTTTTGATGAATTTTGCACATGTTTGCTCACGAATTTCTTGAAAATTCAAAATTTAAATTGCTTAATTCGCTTTGTTTGTCAAATTTTATGCCATGAAATTTCTTGATTATGTTTATACATTGCCTTGGGAGTAATTTAAGACTTGTTTGACTCAATTTGGTGAAGAAACGAACAAATCACCATTATTGGACCTCTTAAGGTCGGGAATACAATGTGGCTTGTTCTTGATGTTTTTGCTCGCAATTTTTGTCCAATTTGTCAAAATAATTACCATAGTATTGTAAGAAATTATTTGGATGCTTGAAAAATGTTGTATTTGCTCAATTTGAAATTGTGGTCTTTTTTAGTACTACGTACGCTTTTTTTTGCGAACATAGCATCATGCGGCTAGGCGAACCTAAGATACTATAGAACCTTAACTTATGTTGATTTTGCACAATGTAGTATGTCTAGACAGCGAGGTTTAGGTTCATGTTCCCAAGACACACGACGAGAGCATGAGCCCTCAGAGGAGGACGCCGACCCGTCCACTTCTCTCGGTCCCCTCCCGGAGTGGGATGAGCGGACTTTGTACTTCTCCCCCGTCCACAACATTTCTGAGAGGGTGCGGCATGGGATTAATGTTGGTAGGACACATTGCCATGGCTTAGGCAGTGATACTCTGGGCGACCTATATAGGATTCACCTCAGCGTCAAAAGAGATGTGAGACTTCTCTGGGAGTCTTGTGGGCTGACTGCGCTATTCGAGGCCGCGGAGGCCATAATTGCTTCTAACGGGGGTCACAGCGTGGCTCGCGCCCTGGTGAAGTTATTTTGGGACACCACCAACACTTTCCACTTTACTTGGGGTGTGATGATGGTCACCCCAACCGACTTCGGTCTCATTACAAGACTGAAGTTTAGTTCTACTGCGCTGTCAATTGACAGCAACATCAACGTCTTCTCTCCTGAGGTTAAGGAGGTGTTGGGTCTGATTGTTGTTCGGGCTCGTGCTCAGGTAGAGTTGACTCCGTTTATTGCTAAGGGTATTCGCCGATCAACTCTGACGGCGGCTTTTGAGGATGATGCGACCACCCGAGAGCAGCGGGTGCGCATCTTTGCGCTTATCTTATTGTCAGGGATGTTTTCCCCTGACAAGGGTAGTGGAGTGTCACTTTACTACCTGCATGTGGTTCGTGATCTTTACTTGATCGGGACTTATGACTGGGCCAGCTTGGCCAATAATGATTTTGTTCGAGCGTTGCGAGACTCGTGTCGACACCGGTCCTTCACGGGGAACGTCGCTCTGTCCAGCTTCTTGAGAGTCGTAGAGGTATACTTTATCTCCCATAAAGTTTAGCTCTAAGCTTTTGGTTAGCACTTTCTGATACTTCTTGTCTTTTGTAGATCTGGTTCTACGAGTACTTTCCTTTAGTAGCGCCGACGAGACTGTCGCCACGTGACTTTCCGGTGAGCACCTGTTAGGGAGGCCGCCATGTTCCTGTGCCTATCGCTTATGTTCGAGATTAGATCCTCTCGGTATGGTTCTTTGCATAGTTGAACACTTTAATATTATCTTTGGTAGATTCTTATATCATAGGCATTCTTTGTAGGAGCCTAATGTGCAGTACCGGCCGTGGAATGGCTCGGTCGTCCCAGGGTTAGCTGCGCAGTACACCGTTGAGCGTCACTATTTCTTAGGGATGTATGGAGCGGTTGCGTACCTTGGAGAGAGGGTTGCTATTCAGAAATCCTCGGACACATTTGTCGTTCTTGCGCAAAAATTTCGTCACTTTTATTTTTGATGGAGGGGGTGCTACAACTAAGAAAAGCACGAGGAGTAAGCGGAAGAAGACATATTATTGAATTCAGAAATCATTACATTTAAAAGAGAGATGTCCTCAGGGACTTGATTGCTAACTATCCTAGGGGAAGAGATAGAAGAAGGGGGTGCTACAACTAAGGACTTGGATGACTCTACAGGAAAAGTCTCTTACTCAGACTCAGACGACTCTTCAAACATCTGTCATTGCCCTGTCGTCATGGAGATTTTCCTTCCACTTGGAGTAGTCACCTTGACTATCTTGCACCACCCTTGTATTGATCCTTCTACTAGAGGGATGAGCTTTGATGGGTCAAAATTCTCGCTTTGTAAGACCGTTTGGATGAGCAAGGAGTTCTCCACTATGTACTTCGGCTCATCTTTTTCTCGCCCAAAAAATAATCCCATGACATTAAAGTCAAAGCATTGGGGTGCTTTCTCCTTGTGGATAGGAGTTGGGATTTAATCTAGAAAATAGCAATCTAAGAAAATTTCAAATCCCGGTATCCTTAAGCCAATTATAGCAAAAGGTTCGGGAGATTCATAGCACGGATAGTCCTGTCCTTCTTTCTTGAATTGTCCATTGAGAGTAAGAGGATATTGATCCATTAGGATTGCTTTCTTTTGGACGCGAGCGTTCCTACGCGCCGTAGTTCTTTCTTGGGCTCGCCTGAGATCTTCCCGAGTCAGTTCGAAACCAAGTCCGAAAGTATCTGACTTAGGGAGGCCAGGTAATTCAAGCAGTTTTGCTATTCCTTTCTTCTTTCCTAGAGTCATTCTAGGAAAATGCCCTTATTTCTTTAGAATAGCATTTATTGTCATATTGGAATGGGGGTCGTGGAAGAGAAGGGTCCTTTTCTTCTCCTCGATTAAGGGGACCTCTTCATTAAAGCCTCACAAATCTTCATCGTCTTCATCGTGCTCCACATTAATGATTAGATTTTTTATAGCTTTAATCCTCATGGGTGAAGCATCGATAGTGATAGGAATTCCCCCCAACTATGACTTTTAAATGTTGGTGGAGATATGAAGGGACGACCTTTAGGTCATGAAGCTAAGGGAGTCCCAACAATAAGTTGAATGAAGCTTTAATATCTACCACTTGAAATGTAGTAGCATGTTGACATGCTAAAGTCATATCACCCAATCAAATGTATTACCTAAAACCACTAACTAAATATAGATAGGGAAGTAGGGTCGAATCCACAAGGAAACAAGTCTTTTTATTCCTAATTAACTAATATAATCTAGATTATAAAGTAACCAAAGTATTATAATTAAAAGGAACTACGAAGATTAAGAATAAAGAGAAAACAATGAATTAAAAGGCCTAGGGCATAGGTTCACCAATAAATAATATTCCAGGGTAAAACATAATAATCAATTATCAATGCATAAATTAATCATATTATAAAGGGCTTTCGCAACGTATTACGATCACACAATTAATTTACCGGTAATAAATCTCATCTCTCGAATCTCGAGTTAACCATTTATAAATTAACCTGCCTATTGAAACTAAACCTAAACATCAATTCACATCTTTCGAATCTCTAAACAATGTTGTCAAACTCATGCATAAAAGATCTGCGCAAAACTAGTCACAGAGCATTAAATCAATCAATAGGAAATTAATCTAGCATTGACAATTAACAATAAGAAATTACCCTTCATATTATTTATTGATCCCATAAACCCTAGAAATAAAACTACTCACACATAATTAAATCTAAACAAATCAAAGTAATAAAACTAAACATGATCAAAGGAATAAAAATTAATAACTAAGATTATGAAAAGTGAAATCGTTACCTAAAAAATCTAGAATTAAGAATAGAGTTAAGAACATAGTATATGAGAGAGAGAAACTAAACTAAAAGCTAAGTAGAGAGAGAAATTCTAAGAAAGAATTAAGAAAGAGTAAATGAAGATCCTAATCTCGCTTAACGGAAAAGTATTTATATTAAGCAAGATTCCTAAACTAAAACAAACTTAAACGTCGATAATTAACCCCTAATAATAACACGCGCCCGATCGGGCGAGGCACCGCCCGATCGGGCGCGCCTTTTTACTTTAGGTACATTCCCTCGCGCTCGGCCGGGCGTGAGTTTGGGCGCCATCCTTGATTCCCTCGCCAGGCCGGAAGCTCCTCCGGGCGCCAGCCTCTTAGGCCGGGCGGCACTCTTGGGCCACTATTTGGACTTCGATTGGGCTCCAATTCTTCGAGCCAATCTGGATTTCCTCTTTGGGTCTTGAATACTTGGTCCAAATGCCCAGGTATCACCTATACCGAGCCCTTAATCACCGGTTCGATGGCTCTAACCGGCCCTGGGCTACAGAATCTTGTCGTGCTTCTCCATAATACCTCGGGAAAATGTTCCAAAAGTGCAAATCCCTACAAAAGTCAACCAAGTTTCTTACCAAGTAAAAGAATTAGGACCCTTAACCTAACGCTTGGTCGGGTGGTTTCTCACCCGGTCGAGCGGTGTTTAGGCTATGACGTGGCTTCCTGACATACCCTATGGGACGCCAATTCACCTTATCTGGTGGATCCTCCTTGACTTGGACTGGGGCTTCTTCAATGCTACGCACTAAAGATCCCTCTTCGATCGAGCGATGTTTTAAACTGTCATTTCATTTAGCACTTGCAACTCGATTGGCGGAACACTCACCGTACACTCAATTTCCACAACTTGCTTGATTGATTCCACCATTTCATCCTCAAAGCCAAGACCAATAGTGTAGAGGGCTCTTTCTATTGCATCAACTTCCTTCTGCCATTTGTCTATCTCATCTGACAAGGATGCGACATAAGATATCGCCTCCAAGGGATCTTTTACAAGAGCTTGGGGCTTGGTAGAAGAAGTTTGAACCACATTATGGGGCTTTTAGGGGTATTATTAAGATTAAAAATAATTTTATTGTCCCCTACTTATAGTGTTAAATTGGCACTTCTCACATCTCTAATTGCTCCTGTAGTGTTAAGGAATGGTCTACCTAAAATGATTGGAGTTTGCATATCCTCAGCCATATCAAGAACAACAAAATCAACAGGTATATAAAATTTACCTACTTTAACAGAAACATCCTCTTAAACACCTAAGGGGTATTTGAAAGAACGGTCGACCATTTGTAGAGTAATATTAGTAGCTTTTAATTTACCCATATTTAACTAGGAACACATAGATAATGGCATAACACTAACGCTAGCACCCAAATCACACAATGCATTATCAATCATTAGATTGCCAATATGACAAGGGATAGAAAAACTACCCGGATCTTTTAATTTAGGTGGAGATTTATTTTGAAGTACGGCACTACACTCTGCAGTGGAAGCTACTATCTCTACCTCACTAATAGACCTTTTTCTTGTCAATATTTCCTTCATAAATTTTGCATATGCAGAAATTTGTGTGATTAATTCAGTGAAGGGAACTGTTACCTTCAAATCTTTTACCATCTCCAAAAACTTACCTAACTGCTTATCCAAATTTGTTTTCAAGTGACGATTGGGGAATGGAGGTTTGATAACTGGCTTTGAAGCATTATTTCTCTTATCTGGAGTGGCCACCTTCCCTGGAGTTGTACCCTGCAATGTAGAATTAGATATATCAGTACTATGCTTTAGCCCTTCAGGGCTATTAGCTACATTGTCAAGTTTAACGGAATCAAGATTTGCATTATTTTTTAGAACAGGTTCATCAACTCTAGGCATAGGGGGCCCTTCATAGTTTGAACCACTCCTTAGAGTTATTTCATAGGCTTGATCCGTAAGCCTGGTCGGCTATGCTGGCAGGACTCCCTGTTGACGGGCTTGTAGAGTAGGGGAAAGTTGCGCAATTTGATTATCTTCAATTTTATCGTGTGCTTGGATAGAATCAATTTGGGCATCTCTACTCTCCATATGCTTTTGCATTTTAACCAGCATCGCTCTAATTTCTACCAAAGCAAGGTCGGAAGATGAGGAGGGTTGTTGTAGTTGGTTCATCTGGCCAGCATTGGGGTGGTAATATTTATGCTGTTGTTGTTTTGGCGCCTGTGGTTCTTGTGGTGTTGGTGGATTTTGAACATTGGTACTCTGGTAGGAAAGGTACGGATGATTCCGGTACCCAGGATTGTAGGTGTTGGAGTATGGGTTATTTTGCCTATAAGCTTGTAAGGCGTTAACTTGCTCCACGGAAATCCTGCAATCTTGTTCCCAATGACCTAAAATTCAACAATTTTCACAGAAAGCCTCATTAGCATTATTATTTATTGCAGAGACATTAGCTATATTAGCAGTGCTAAGATTATCTAATTTCTGGCAGATAGAGGTTAATTGAGCTTGCAAAAAGGATACAGAGTCAACACTATGATTCCCCTTGTTAGCAAAGCCTCTGGGATTCCTATATTGGGAAATATGTATCGCCATATCTTCAATAACTTGACCTGCATCATCAACATTAAGATTCATAAACCTCCCACTAGTTGCAGAATCTAAGATTGTTATAGATGAATTTTCAATGCCATTGTAAAAGGCTTGGATTAACTGCCATTGTGCCAAATTATGGTGGGGGCATTCTCTTTGTAGGTCCTTGAACCTCTCCCAAGCCTCATATAAAGTTTCATCGGCTTCTTGGGCAAAGTTCTTAATTGCACTCCGTAGTACAGCTATTCTCTCTGCAGGATAGTATTTGTTACAAAAATTCAAAACAAGAGTTTCCCAGTCAGTTATACAAAGTGCAGTTCTATTTAAACCATTAAACCATAATTTGGATTTTCCAATTAAAGAAAAAGGAAAGAGAATCTCCCTAATTTGGTCTTGTGTGACCCAAGCTTGCCTGATGGTATTACAGTACTGACAATAGTCTGCAATATTAAGATTTGGGTCTTCACCCTTAGCTCTACTAAATTGCTTCCTTTCTATCATCGTTATAAATTGGGGTTTAATCTCAAACTGTACCCCATCAAGAGCTGGAGTGGGAGTAAGGTGTGGAAAATCTGTAAGCTTTGGTTGTGAGTAATCACTAAGCTTCTTTAGAGCCGTCATCTCTGATTCTTGATCTGATGATACCTCTAAATTGCTAGAAACAGTTGGAGGATCTCGGTGATTATTATTATCACCAGAATCCGCCAGAAATCACTTGTAAAGATTCTTCTGTCTATGGAAGGATCGTTTGTTCTCAGGATCGAATGGGATGTAACCTGATTTGGAACACCTGGGCATAAACAAAAAAAAAAAAAAAAAAAAGCAAATAAGAGACTTTACTTAAAGAACTAACGTTCTCTAAGACAAAAAGAAATAACCTAGACTACAAAATAATCAGAAATAAAAATAAAACCGTCTCCCCGGCAACAGTGCCAAATTTTGACAGGCTAAAGTCGTATCACCCAATCAAAAGTATTACCTAAAACTACTAACTAAATATAGATAGGAAAGTAGGGTTGAATCCACAAGGAAACAAGTTTTTTTATTCCTAATTAACTAATATAATCTAGATGATAAAGTAACCAAAATATTACAATTAAAAGGAACTAAAATACGAAGATAAAGAATAAGGAGAAAAAAATGAATTAAAAGGCCTAGGGCATAGGTTCACCAATAAATAATATTCCAGGGTAAAACATAATAATCAATTATCAATGCATAAATTAATAAGATTATAAAGGGCTTTCGCTACGTATTACAATCACACAATTAATTTACCGGTATTAAATCTCATCTCTCGAATCTCGACTTAACCATTTATAAATTTACCTGCCTATTGAAACTAAACCTAAACATCAATTCTCATCTTTAGAATCTCAAAACAATGTTGTCAAACTCATGTATAAAAGATCTGCGCAAATCTAGTCACAAAGCATTAAATCAATCAATAGGAAATTAATCTAGCATTGACAATTAACAACAATAAATTACCCCTTCGTATTATTTATGGATCCCCATAAACCCTAGAAATAAAACTACTCACACAAAATTAAATCTAAACAAATCAAAGTAATAAAACAAGACATGATCAAAGGAATAAACTTAAATAACTAAGATTAAGAAAAGAGAAATCGTTACCAAAGAAATTTGGAATTAAGAATAGAGTTAAGAACAAAGTATATGAGAGAGAGAAACTAATCTAAAAGCTAAGTAGAGAGACAAAATCTAAGAATGAATTAAGAAAGAGTAAAAGAAGATCCTAAACTCGCTTAACGAAAAAGTATTTATATTAAGCAAGAATCCTTAACTAAAACAAACTTAAACTTTAACGCCTTTTTCCTTCAGGTACATTCCCTCGCGCCCGGCCAGGCGCGAGTTCGGGCGCCAGCCTTGCTTCCCTTGCCCGGCCGGGTGCACCTCCGGGCACCAACCTCATTGGTCGGGCAGCACTCTTGGGCCACTATTTGGACTTCGATTGGGCTCCAATTCTTCGGGCCGATCTGGCCCGGTATCACCTATACCCAGCCCTTAATCACCGGTTCGATTGCTCTGACCAACCCTAGGCTATAGAAACTGGTCATGCTTCTCCAATGCTCGTAATTGCTCCATAATACCTCGGGAAAATGCTCCAAAAGTGCAAATCCCTACAAAAGTCAACCAAATCTACGAAAAACTAGAAAACACCAATTAGTAATAAAAGTGGCTCTAAAGAACCAAAAACACTACTAGTTATGACCAAGGGACGGGGGTAAAATACAATATAAAATAGACATGTTACATGTTCTACGGCTCCCACCGTTATATTCATGGTAATCTTACCAAGAGCTTGACGAAGAGTGTTGCCATAAGCTCTTATTCCTTGCGTTGACGGGGTTATGTCTTCATCCCTTATGCCTAACATCCTCGCAGTTCTGAGTGGACAGACATTAATTGTCGATCCATTGTCTACAAGAGTTATTGGGACGTTCATTCTCTTGCAAACCACTGTGAGGTTTAGTGCCTTATAGTGCTTGTCACTTTCTGGAGGTAGATCTTTGTCAAGAAAAGTGATCAAGTTGATAGTGCTAGAGAGATCACTTGTAAGGAAGTTAGCGAACCCCTCAAGAGTGGTGTCAGAGTCTATCCCTGTCTTATCCAAGGGATTCATCACTTTCAACCTATGTTATCGAGATGTTGCCAGAAGCTTCCATACATTCATCTCAACCTTGGTCTTATTGAACTGCTTGACAATATCATCGTCTTCTATGATACGTATGGGAACTTGCAGCGTAGTCGGCATAGGTTGTGTTGAAATGGGAGGTTGCATTCTCCCTGACCTTGTGAGAACGTCTATAGATAAATCCTGTTCAACCCAGAAATCATCTATTGAATATAACACTGAAGATGGAGGTCCTTCCATATCTTTTAGGTAAACATCTTCTTCATCACTGTCCCAAACTCCATTGATGCTTATGTCTTCTTCTTGTGGAATTTGGACTAGCTTTTTATCATCAATCATTTTCTGAACTAAATCTTTAAATTTAAAACAGTTTTCAATAGTGTGTCCCCCTGTCTGATGGTATTGACAATAGAATCTGTCTGTCCTCTTTAGCAATTCAAATGGTCTCGGTTCGAGAGGTTTGACCTTACCACTCTCAGAGAGAATTTTGAACATTTTAGCACATGAAGTCCCAATTGGAGTATAGAGTTTATTACTTTTCTTGGGTTCGTCAGTTACTTGTAGAGAGAAGGGTTTCTTCTTCGTGGATGGAACCTTATCACACTTTTTCTGAAGCTCTTCTACATGTTTCTTTGCGACTTTGAGAGCTTCACGTAGTAAACTTTATCCCTCCCACAAGGACCATATAAGCGGTCGTACATCTTCTTTGCTTGCTGGTTCAGGAAAGTCATCCATGGCATCAAAAAAGATCTCCTACTCTTCTTCGATAGCATGAATTTCTTTAATAGGTTTGATGAGAGATGAGGGATCAACCTCGTTTTGGAATGAGCGAGAGGTGCATTGTCAATGCTTGGCTTCTTACTGGCAGGAGGCAATGGCATGGCCCCTACCTTAGTGATATTTGCAATGTGCACTGGGGTTTCAGTTTGCTGTCCTCTTCTCAACTGGTGGATCTCCAAATGGTCCAATAGGAGTTATAAGACCTTTTGCATTTAGTCGGTCAAATGCGGTGTCATAACTCATACCTATAGGAGGAAAGTTCCTCCTAAATGGTTTCTTTTGTCCTTGGTTATTCATAGCAAGGACTTCACTCAAATTAAGGTGCTAACATTGTTTGAGTGGGTGGTTTTTGAAGAAGAAAGATTGTCGTTCTTATTGCCCTTCCAGCCACTATTAGATTTACTGTTGGCAGCTTTCAGCTTAGCCAGGTCATCTTCAATATTAATTCCAATGTCATAGACGGCCTTGAAGGTATGGAGATTATTTTGGTATTTGAGATGCTTGGAGTACTTCTCTTGAAGGTTCTTGATGAACAATCTCACAGATTCTTTTTCATTTGGTACTTCAATCATTTTAGCAGAGGTTTCTCTCTATTTGTTAAAGAAAGAAGTGAAACCTTCATTCTCCTTCTGCTTGAGTATTTTAAGTTCCCTATAATCAGTTTCAACTTGAATGTTGCACTTGTACCTATCAATGAAAGCGTTCACTATTGACTCCCAAGTAGTGGTTCTTTCTTTCTCAAGGGAGAAGAACCATTGTTGGAAAACGGTTTCAAGAGATAGAGAAAACAAAGAGGAAAACACTTTCTTATCAATACCCTTAATGCTCATTATTTTTTCAAAAGCCCTTAGTTGAAAATAAGGATTGTCAGTTGCTTTGAATTTCGGGATGTCGTTGGCATTGAACTTCTGCGGAAAAAGTTCCTTGTCCCCCAAGACCCCTTGTGAACTAATGCCTTGAAACTTGTAGTCACTAGACAACTTGCTCAAGCTTTCTTGCATGAGGTCCATATGTTGTTGCTTCATAGGGTCTTCAATTTTGAGGGTTAAAACCTTCAATACCTTAGTCATAGTAATCAATTAGTTCCTGAGTTCATTAACTTCCTCTTGAGTTGCCATTATCATCTTAGCTTTCCTTTTTCGAGCGATTGGCTTGTTGAAAAGTTGAACTTGAATGAAAAGGTTGTCGTTGATCAAACGCCCTTCCTTTCTTGACCACGCGCTGTAAATTGAACCATTTTTGTTTTAATGACTTGACTCAAATTGACTTTGATTTTACGGGTTTATAAAAAGAAAAAAGCAAAAATAAGGTGTATATTTTTGGGAATCGAGTATAGGGTTCAAACAAGTGGTTTAATTGGAGGATTAATATCTGACTTACCCCCCTAAAAAAATGACAGAAAAACACGCGCATACAAGACTCTCTTAGACATGGTCAAAGTGTGCATACATATTAGTGTGTGCTTTATATGGTGAGTGCAAGTGACATGCTTTGACTCTTGTGTAAGACCATGGGACTTAGTGCCTAGAATCGTTTGAGGACTTAACAAGGTATTATTATTAAAAAAAATTAATTGAATTGAATAGACACAAAGTGATGACTCGAGCAACATACCGAACTGTTGTCAAAACGACTGGACTGGCGCCGCACTGTGTAGTGTAGCGCCAAACGACAGACCTGTCACCAGGTTCTACACTCCACAGAGTGGCGCTGCAGTCCAAATCTCGGCGCCATTGCTGGAACGTTGATTTGGGACTGCTTTCGGTATTATTACTCTACAGGGTATGCCTAAAGTCGTACTAAGTCAATTCTGATTAAATTGTTAGACTTTGATTACTCAAATTAATTAATTAAATAATTAGACAAAGTTCTTTTAGTCATTAATTAGTTTACTTAGTCTTAACACAAGTCAAACAAACGGTTAGGAAAAACACATAGAGTATGCACAACAAATAATGCACAATTAGTCTAGTAGGCACAATATGATGCATTGAGTTTGCAACCTAACCATGACTCTAGTTCTCTAAAGTTAAGGATATGGGTTGGTCGAAGAGGGTCCATGGTTAATTTTCCGAATGCACCGCACGAAAGCCTAACCTTGAAGGGTTGGCGCGAGTGGATGGGACACCGCGAGTTAAAAACTCGCTTCCATGGTTTGGTGAATTAAACATTCTCGGGTGTACCCTTTGTTGCGCAAAGCATTCAATCAGGTAGATGGAGCACTAATTCCCAGAGGGTTATGTCCATATGTAGAACACATATGGGTTTTAGAAAAGTGAGATAACTCAATCAGGAAGTAGGATCGAGCAAACAGTGCTAAAAACTGGTTAAAATTAGAACGCATATTTCTGGCTCGGTATTGGATGAACTTGGCGCCAGCGAACAGAGTTCGGCGCCGCGATTTGGCTTTGACACCAGGCGACAGAAGTTGCCGCCTAGCGCAAGAGTCTAATCATCGGCGCTAGACTCTTTTTTCTGACGCTAGTTCCTACATGCCTCAGCAGCTTTCTGTGGTTGATAAAACTTTCTAGTTACGCGTAGCATTATTTCGATCCTAGTTGTGAAAGATATTTCTCAAATTTCCTACGTGTAAAAATCCTATGTTTTAACTCACTACGGATGGTCTTTCCAATGATATCTTTTTTATGCATATGACAATAATGTTAATCAAAATTACGCACATGAAATACTCATAACTTTTCGAGTCTCATCCACTCATTCTAAATCATTGCCAAAATAAATTTTAGGAATTAAAATAGAAATCCTCCCCATTGGATTTGCCAAAAACTATAGGGAATATTTCGAACATTATCCCAAGCTTGAACCCCACTGTGATCATATACTAATGTACGGTGGCGTCCAAAGGGAAAGAAGATAAAGCAAAAGAGTCGCCAACAAGTTTTAGGAACTTGTAAACCGTTCACATGATTAAGGTTACACCCCTTAACGATCAAGGAGATCGTCAACTCCAATAGGTCTGGAACCATGACTGGTAGTTCAGGGATGAAGGTACAAATCCAACCTAAAAGATATTGAATCTGCCCTAATAATAGGCCTCTACTTTATTATGATCGTACTCATGTGCGCTTTCTGATTAACATGCGATCAATAGGATTAACCCTAAACATGTTTATCTATGTTGGTTGAGTATTAATGCACAAATAAATCTATTATTGGCGATCACTTGAATTATAATCAAATTAACCTAAAACAAGATTATTAATTATCTCATTATGCGTGATTACAAGTACAAATTTCCTTTAAACATGCATAAAGGTGTAATCAAGTAATAAATAAATATAATCAAGCAACATAATAATAATCATAGAAATAATAATAATAATAATAATAATAATAATAATAATAATAATAATAATAATAATAATAATGATGATGATGATAATAATAATAATAATAATAATAATAATAATAATAATAACAATAATAATAATAATAATCATATTTATAACAATAATGTTCATGTTAAAGCATAATAATAGCAAGAACCTAGGCATGATACTAACAAGATTAATAACAAACCCTAGCATGTCACTATACATCAAAGATCAAATATTTAGCCCTAACATGATGCTAACATGATATTAGAAAAGAATATAGGAAGCATCGCAGGAATCACATTAAGCATATTTGATATAATAACCTTTTCCCTAAACATAATACTAGGAATCATTGTTGTCATTCAAAACATCAAGCATTCTAACATGATACTAGGAATCATAATAACAACCTTGACATTATTTCTATATCATAATATCAATAAATCAATTAAAGCACTTACTTGGATGCTCCGTACCTCTTTTTAATAACAAAATACACGCATTAGTAACTTCAAGGAAATTATAAAATCAAACAATTAAATTAAATAATTGAAATAGAGATTTGGGACCAAACCCTCAAAAACTAAAATCTTTCACGTCTAGGGCGAAGGCAATTTTGAACTTTGGTAGGTGTTTCTAAATCTAGTGAATGCGGAATTTTGTATGCAAAAAGCTAGTTTAGAAAAAAAAAAGAGAGAGTATCAAGAAATCCTTGATGAGAGTTGGTTAAAGAAAGAATTAGAGAATTGATGATTTATTTATGATCTAAAACGGAGGTTTTAGGAGGCTATTTATAGAGAAAATCAGCCGGACGGATAGAAAAACGAATCAGAGTTTCGAAACGAATAAAACACGATTGACGCCATACGCTAAGGTTAGCACCAAACGCCAAGCCTTTGCGCCAAGCGCTAATGCTGTCGTCAGGCACTAAAAACAGTTTTCACGCGTTTTCTTAATTTTGATAAAATTTAGCCGTACAAAAGGGCAAAATTGTATTTTCCTTAAAAACACATCTTTTATTCTGATTAAAACACTAAAAAGTCAACCAAAGTCAATTTATCAATGCTAATTGAATTAGGAATGAAAAGAACCTTCTACAAGAATCTAGAAAACTAAAATCAATTCTAATTGCATTAGGAATGATAAATAAATATTAGGCCCTCCTCTAGATCATTGGACCGCATATTAATATCAAACCGGGCCCAGTTTTGTAATTTGGCCATTACTTCCTCATTATTCATCGGAATTGAGCTTATAATATATCGTTTGAAAGCTATTTTCAAGCCCCATCCAACTCCACTATTATTGGAACCTTTCCATGGACCAAACAAAACTGGATTGGCTGTTTTTTTAAAATAGGTATGCAAAAAACAGAGAGAAAGAAAAGAATTAAAAACCATTCGCAACACTAGACTTTTCACACTTTCACTTCATTCGATTATGATTCGACGTGAAAGGTACTCATCCCCAGGTTTGGCTTTGGGGATACACAAATGGGTGTCTACAGACAGGCGTTGATCTTCGGTAATTTTCTTCGGAATATTATTGCAACAAATGAGGATGGCTTCAAGCGGAGCAATCTTTGATCATATTCCCTGGCTTGCGGAAGATGGTCACAAGGCAGTAGAAGATCCTTTCAATTGAAGAAATCTTTGATAGTGTTCTTGAGCTTGCATAAGACTATCACAGTGGAAATTGGAGGTAGTTACAGGCGTAGAAGTCTTAAAGCGATATCCCCTAGCTTGAGGAAGATCATCAAACAAAAAAAGAAGCTCTTTATTCAGAGACGCGTGGGCATATCATTCGAAGCTCTTTATTCAGAGACGTGTGAACATATCTAGAAAAGCTCCATTATTCAGAAACGAGTGATCATCAAAACAGCAAGATGGCATTCCCTAGCTTGTGGAAGGTTGTCACAACGACAAATACAACAATGAATCAGTTACTCCAGAGACGTGCGCTCGACGGCGCAAGATACGCGTTTCTCAACTCTCTTATCTGTCTTAACTAACGCTAGTTTGCAGGTATCGACGTTACAAGAATGATTTAGGATTGCAGAACGTTCTAAATCATTCTTCATCCTTATCGCTACTTTGACTTTTGTGTTCGAAACTTGTGTTTTTCCAAACTCAGTCAAAGTGGGGGCTTTTGTAGACATCCAAATGTGTCTCCCCAAAACCAAACCCAGTGATGAATACCTTTCATGTCATTTGATTATCGAACAAAGCAAAAGTGTGAAAAGTCTAGTGATGAGGATGTTTTTATTAAAATATCTCTTCTTTCAATTTTTGAAAATATTTCTTTTCTTACCCAATTTATGAAACACGTGCATTCCAGCTTGTTTAGTCAATGACAAGGGTCATATAATAGTGTAGTTGGATGGGTCTTGAAAAGACCTTTCCAACAATATATTATAAGCCCAATTCAGATGAATAATGAAGAAGTTATGGCCAAAATACTAAACAGAGCTCAGTTTGGTTCTTACATACGGCCCAATGATATAGAGGATGACCTATTATTAATTATCATTCCTACAATTATTAGGATTGATTATAGTCTTTTATAATACTTTAAAATGTTCTCTTAAATCCTAATGGAATTAGGATTTGGTAATTATGTTTCAAAGAGTTTGAAATTGAATAAAACTACTCTTTCTGAGAACCCTTGTTTTGTACGAAATAGAATATATTTAGATATTATTTTCGTGTCTCATAATCTTTATAAAAATCTTATATGGTTGGATAGATCTTGAAATACTCTTTCCAATGATATATTATAATATTAATTCTGAGCTATAATGAAAAAGATATGAATGGAATACGAAACTCTATCCAAACCTTACACCCTTTCACTATTTCGGCCATACCTTTTATATACAAAATATTTTTATCTAAATCTACTTGGGTTGGAAATTAGACTTCAAGCGCTTTCCAGCGACATATTATATGCTTTATTTGGACTTTTGGATCAAAAGATATGATAACAACAAAATCCGTAAAAATTGTCTTGCAGCGCCAAACGACAGGTTTGTCGCATGGCGACAGGTCTTGTCGTTGGCGATAGAGGCGTGTTTTATTCCTTTTTGAACTCTAATTTGCTTCTATCAATTGCGGACTATTTTCTTATAAATAGGGTCCCTTGACCTCCGTTTTTCATCAACTCTCAACCAGAATTCTCTAATTCTTCTCTCTCTCTCTCTAAGCTAAAGCTTATTCTCTCTCTCTCCCTCTTTCTAGCCTAGCCTTTTACAAACACAATTCCTCATACATTAGCACTAGACACACCTAGCCAAGTTCAAAGTTTCCTTCGTTTTAGATGTGAAAGGTTTGATATTTCTGAGGGTTTGGTCTCAAATCTCTATTTCAATTATTTAATTTAATTGTTCGATTTTTTGTTTTCCTTGAAGTTACTAACTATAGACACCTAAAAATGTCAACCCAGAACCAAACCCGATGATCAACAAACTTTCATCGCCATTATTGGTCGGGTTGAGTATTTAATATTTGAAGTTCTTTAATCCATGTTATATCCAATACATTACATAAACCAATCCATTTTCTAGCTCATTTCCCTAAACCATAACTTGTTTTCCACTTTTCGTGTCCACATCGCAAAACTGAGAGCAACTGATTTTTTTTGTCTTACAATTTAGATAAAATTATTATTTGGTTGGATAGGCTTGAAATAAGCATTCCAACCATATATCATAAGCCTAATTCCAAGCTGTAACGAAAAAGATATCAGCAAAACACTAAACTCGGCCCAAAACCGCCACCCTTCAACTAAAACGGCCATATCTTAAAATATACAAATTATTTTGGCCTAATAATAATTGTTTTAGAAAGTAGACTTAATAAAATTTCCAATGATATATTATATGCCTTATTCTGAGTTACGGATCAAAAGTTATCGTAATTTTAAAAACGCATAAAACACTGGAATCATCGCGTAGGCAACAAAACTACCGCGTCGCGGTAGAAAGTGACGTGGCAAGGGGCCTGGTACCGTGACACAAGAATTCTCAACGTCTCACGGTTCCTGGTGCCGTGACACGGGTATTCTCTTGCTTGTTTCCGCGTTCTTTTCATGTGAAAATTACCCGCCTCACGGGAGATGATGATGTGGCACGGGCTATGCGACCTTGACACGGGATTTTTCACCGTGTCACGGTGCTTTCCCATGTCTTTTCCGCAATTCTTTCGGACGCGCTTAAGAATTTGGGTGCAAAAACTCCACCGTGACACAGGATTGCTCCGTGTTTTCTCCGCGTAATCCCTAAACGTGTTTTAAAGCCTATAGGTTTTTTTAAGTCCCGCATCACACCAAATTATCTCGTGTCACACTAAATTGTACCCTGTCACGGTGCATTTTTCCGTGTCACAATGCATTTTGTTGTGTCACGGTGCATTTTGCCGTGTCGCAGCAAACTTTTTTTAGGGTTTTTATCTTTTTAGGGTTCCGTGTGTTCCCTCTACTCATTTTTCCTAAAATAAACCCCCTCCTTTCTACAGTTCGGCATCAAATCATTCTCTGTTACTCAATTTTACACCAAAAAATCTTTCTCATCTCTCTCTCACTCTCATATTTTAAGCCTAAAACCTATATTTCTAATTACACCATTCTTCCCTTAAGCATTCCAAGGAGTCCATACTCGACCCGAGGTTTCGTCCTAAAACCAAGGTGTAAAAGGCGCAAATAACTGAGGGTTTGGACTAAATCAGATCAACTCTACCTTTATTTAATTTTCATTTGATTTATATTTTTTATTGAAGTTACTAACAATTTATTCATGATGTAGCAACTTAAAGAAACGCGCATAATGTGAGTAATTAATTAATTTCATTACTTATTTTATTTTTAATATTGCTAGTATCATGATTAGGTTTATTTAGATTTGATTTGATTTGACTAACGATATTATTGTTAAATTGCTTCCAATATTAATGTTTATTCTATTATTTTTTTTATGATCACCATATTGCATGTTTAAAGGGAATATGTAATTGAAATTCACGCCTAATAACACAATTTGGACAAACCGGTTTAGGTTCCTTTTTAATCTTGTTATTAATCGAAGTGATAACGAATATTTTAGAATAATGTTGTAACACCCCCAAATCTCCCTCTACGGAAATACTAGTATAATACATATAATTATACCGTAGAGATAGGACTTGGGAGTATTATTGCCGCGTGATTACGCAAGGCTACTCAAACTACTTAACTCAACAACAAAACTTGCTGCAGAAATTCAACTTTCTTTTATTAATACTTATAAAAATAGTAACATTGTTATGAGTACTAACAAAAATAAAGACAAGACCAACATTCCTAAACTAGGTGAAGCAAATCCCTGGACTCCCATATGCTCATTCATGACTTCTTCTGAAAATAGTTAACAGTGCTTACCATAACGGTAAATAGTGTGAACCAAAACAAATAAGAAATATGGATTAGCAAAATATGCTAATTACGAGAAGTGCAAGATAATGTAAACTCAATTTATTTGCAAACATGTTTTTAATCTAATTCCAATAATTAATACAATAAATTCAAAACTCATGATTCAAAACCGATTCTCAATATTCCAATATCAATAAAACCAATACCAATTATTTTAAAAACCAATTCCTCATATTAAAAACCAATTCCTCATAATAAACCAATTGAACCAATTAAACCAATTCCTCTCCTAAGTGTGCACACCCCCCAAGCTAGTCTCCTTATATTACAAGGCTATTCTTGAGGAAAGACCCGGTCGTACACAGTCCAAGGCCTTATCAATAAATCATATCCGCATAGGGGGATTACTAACATGCTTAAAAAACATTAATAATATTAATAATTATTCAATGGTTCATTAAATCCTTTTACTATCCAATAGTTCCAATGAAATTCAAAATCCGTTTTAAAATCTAACCTCATAAATAAATACTTGAGAATAAAATCTCATATTAATAACTTTTCAAAATCAACAAATCTTCCTTGAAAAACCTTTATTTAATTCAACAACCCTTTAAAAATCAATTCCTTTATTTAAACACGATAATTAATCCAAACCATTCAATAAACATGATTTAAAAATCAATCATTCAAAATGCTTTTATTAAAATCAATACCTCCAAACATAATTTATTTCAAAATCATAACACAAATCAATTTAATTCAATCACCAATCAAACCATGTAAAACATGTTATTCAAACTAATCACTTTCAAAGGTATCTATCCACCTAAAAGTACCTTGATCCTTGCTAGAAAAATCACACAAAAAGAACCTCAAGAACCTTTATCGAACACACCCAAGGAGAAAGAAGAATTGGATTTTCGTTGGAAAAAGTAGGCAGAACTTGTAGAGGCTATAACTCTTTCGTTATAACTCTGAATTGGGTGATTCTTGAGCCTAACCTCAAGGATTTTTTAAGGGGAACAATTTTTTGTGAAACGTCAATACCCCAAAACTGAACAAAAGTGCTCAAAAACTGGCTTCAAAGATAAATGGGATAATTTGTGTAAAATTGAGGAGAAGAAAAGAAGAGAATTGGTGTGAAGAATGTAAGAGGTATGAAATTATTGGTGTGAAGAATGTAAGAGGAGAAGAAGAGAATTGGTGTGAAGAATTGGTGTGAAGAAAAGAAAAGAAGGAGATAATTAAAAATACAAATTATTAAAATATTTTTCCCAAAATATACATGGGATGGCCGAAATTTTTGAGCTTTCCTAAGCTTATATTTTCTGCCCTCCTATTGAGTATTTAGGAAATTATTTGCTAGTTTTGAGGAATTAAAATAATCGTCTAAAAATATTTATTGTATAAAATAATTGAATGATAAAATATCAAATATTCACCAAATAATTTAACTAATAAAATCATATTTTCACATAGGAAAATCCGAATTTTATTAGTCAAATAAATGAAATTTTCAGACTTATTAAAATAATAATAAAATATAGCTTTTGCCTTAATTAAAATATCTGAAATATCTAAATAATCCTGTTTTTAACATAGGATAAATGGATAATAAATCTTATCCAAAATAATAATTTGTTTTTAAAATACTTTTGGTGCCAAAATTCAAATATCATTTTGGCTCCAAGATTTAAATAGTAAGTTGAATTACTAAATTACCCTTTTTAGAAAATAATAATTAATTAATTAATTAGGAAAATACGTATGAAAATACGGGGTATTACAGTCTACCCCCCTTAAAATAAGTTTCGACTCAAAACTTAGCCAAAAGAAACGAAAATCATTTTGAAATTATTGGTTTATGCACATCCTAACTTGACTCAAGACTCCAACCAAACTCAATAAAGACTCAAAATCACTCAAAAATAACACGAAAAGTAGATGCGTGAAACTCTATCGCCCTCTACCCCCCTTATAAGGAGTTACGCCCCCGTAACTTGACCAACACATTAGCTCACTAAATAAATCAACTGTATTAACAATTTATCAACAATCATCAAGCAAAGTAAGGAAAACCAGAAAGTTTCAAACATCCTAAAAGCTTAGGTTTTAAAATGATTTGAATACGAATAAAAGTAGTGAGTAAATTCGAAAAATATATTTATAAGTCATTCGAAAAATAATTTAAAATCCTTACATTAGAAGAAATCATTGAAAACACTGTGTAAGTCTCATATATATTTAATTACAAGGTATAAATTGAAATCAAAATACTTAATAAAAGATTGTTACAAATATATGAAAGTTTTCAATCCAAACAACTATTTAATAACAAAGAATACAAAACTTTATTTTGAAAACTGTGTGTTTGAAAATTCATTTTGCATACTTGTCATAAAATACTTGTTTCAATAAAAGTCTTACTTTTTCATAAAGAAATTCAATAATCACATATACAACTTCACTTCAATTCATAGCAAACACTATCATAGCTACCAAGCATAAAAGGAACACATCCTATCTTGACTTTCTTATCGCTCGTAGATTAGTAACTTGTCTCAAGGTATCCTCCAAAAGTATTAACAATTTCCCCAACACATTCATAAATCCTGGTAAAACCTCCTTAAATCGTAATCATTAACTCTTGATCACTTCATAAGTTCATAATACCTTGTTTTAAACATTCAAAACTCGATCATCTTTTCTCATAACTTCAAATTCCACAATCTGGTTGTTATATTCCATAGCTTATCTTTAAGGCAATTCCTTAATATCTCAAAGCAATCATTGATTATTCCATCATTAATAACTTCTCTATATCAATTAACTTTGTCGTCAATCCCTTAGAGTAAAATCCTTTGAGTAACCATCAAAATAATAATTCCTTTAACTAACTTCAATAAATCCCTTCACAAGATAATATTTCTTCAATATTAACTTCGATTTAAAACAAATACCTTTTATCTCAAATACATCCTTTCACTTGAATTGACTCAAAATCCTCTAACTTTTGTATTAAGTTTCTTCAAAGATTCAACCATCATCCATAATAACCACAATACTCGTCCTCACAGCATATGGATACTTTCCACCATTAGATACAAACAATCATAAATTAATGCGAATACCCAATTCGTATCTCCCAAAAATACATACTTACTCCAACACTTATATAGAACTATTTAACTCATCATTACCACAGATAATATTTCCTTGCTCGACATAAATCATATTCCAAAAATTAGGAAAGATTTGATAATACAAATCCTCCAAATATTCATTATAACAGTTCCAAAATAACTCCTCATTTATTCCATAGTAATCATTAAATCCTTTCATCTCAAAAATAACAACTCAACCATATTGACCACATGTAAAACTTGTATGATCCACATACTTGCCACACATCACATATCCAAATTATACTTCTCATAAAGGGTCAAAGCCAGAGTGACAATTCCAGTTATGAACTCACTAACTGTGACTTCATTATCAGTCAAGTAATGTAAGTTAAAGCAATTCTGTCTCAATTATTTTCCATCTGTTTCACACACACATGCAAAGCAATCATTAAATGTCGAATCAACAAACAATTCAATTCAAAATCTATTTGCAATAAGCAATTCATAACTCAATAAAACAAGCATAACTCAAGATTACCCAACCATGGGTAATAACTCCCAAATTTTGAACCTTTTGACCATACTTTAAGGTGTTTTAACACCAACTATAATGCACACATAATTACATACTCAAGTTTTAAATAATTATAGGACAGTCGAGCCCGCGTCTCCCAGTAAAGTTACCTACGACGTTGAGGCGAGCCTTTCCTAGACAGAAGAGTCGTGATTTGGGTATTTTTACTCAACCAGCTGGCCCAATCTGAGCCACCCACGTGTCAATGGAATAGGCGCCACCCTGGCCCTTCCAGATGGTGACACGTGGTAGGCAGATTTGGCCCCCTGGGAATGGCGGCTTTCAAGGCCCAAATCCCAAGGGGCCCCCGCAAAAACGACGTGCCCTTTCTTAGTGCACGAAACCCTGGAAAAGGGCACTCATTCCAAGAGCCCTATAAATAGGGAGTATTCCCCTCATTTATGGGGATAAGATTCTTTTTAGAGACAACTTTTATGACCTAACCTTGATTGACTACCAATCATTGTCTGAACTTTCACTCTCAAGATACTGTACGCCTAAGCTTGGAATCCAAGCAGATAACTTTATTTCCGCACGTTTTACTCCGAATACATTGCTAACTTAATCTTCGGAGGCGGACCACCGACCATCCGGCGGTCCGTTTGCTTTGCAGGTACATGCGCCCATTGCTGGATCCAGTTTTAGTGTTGTAACTCTCCCGAGGGACAAAAAACCCCAAAACATTTGGCGCTGTCTTTGGGGAGAGTACCTCTAAGATGGCTTCACAAGAACATGTACTGAATCCTGAGACTAATCGGCCTCCGGAAGAAATAGTGGTCAACACGGACCATGACTTAGGGGACGACGCTGATGTCGAAACCTATGTGGATCCTAACGGGTCCTTCATCTATAGATGCATCCGCAGTAAAGAAAAGCGGGAGCGACACCATTATAAGGCAGGGCCAAGCAAAACTGCTGGTCAGCCAAAGAAGCTCTCAGGGCGGCCGGGTGGTCCTTCCCAGGCGGCAGGATCAACCCTTGTCACCCGAGACGAGCTCATGAAACTCCTGAGCAGTCTTAGGGGTGAAATCAATCAACTTGCCACCACGAGGTCGCCTACTCCTAGAAAGGAGCAGCCAGCCAAGAAGCCAGCTCCAACTGGTAAACAAAAGTCTGTCAAGGACCGCCAGCCGACTCCTCATCCTGTCCCCAAGGAGAAGGTTCGGCCCCAATTTGACCTCACTAGACTCCGTTTCCCATAAACGGGTACAAGAAAAGCCATTCGGCACATACAACCGGATGGTAGCAAGAAAACATTCTCCGATGCTCGACATTACATTGAGTGGAAGAGAACCCACCTATCAGAGTCGGCTTCTACATCGACCTACCATGCTAGCCTTTGGAATATCTCTACAAGGTATCCCCAGTCTGTACATGAGACCCCAGGAAGCAGCCCTCGGGTTCAGTCGGCCCATTACATGGCTCCGCCATTGTACCAGTCGCCTGCTTTACCTTACATGCAGCCTGCCCTCTTTGGAAGCCAGACGGCACACGACTATCAGCCGATGGATTGCCAGCTTAGGCTGCAACACCTTGGAGATCAACCCTATGCTTTCTCAAGGGAAATAATCGAAGCCGAACAGCCGGCCAAGGTTAAAAATATTTTTGTTGGAACCTATGATCGGACCTCCAACCCGGAAGACCACCTGCTAGCATACACCCACCTCATATATTTACAAGGGTTGAATGATTCTGCATGGTGTCGGTGTTTTCCAGCCACCCTGAAGGGTATACCCCACCAGTGGTTTGGCAATCTACCGGCTGGTTGCATTAATAGCTTAAAGACGCTTGCGTTCTTGTTTGCTTCAAACTTCTCTATGAACGTCCCTGCCAAAAAGATAAGCCTCAAATTGGGCAATGTACAACAGGGATATAGAGAAGGCCTGCATTCCTATGTCAGGCGGTTCAATCTGGTGCGAATCCGATTCATAGGCTGTCTGATGAGTGCGCCTTCACAGACTTCTTTAAGGGTCTGAAGGACGGGTTTACTTCAAGTACGAACTCGTCCGCAAAAAAATTCTCACTCAGCTGGGAGCATTACGAGAGGCGGAAGCCTATATATAGGCCATTAAACTCTGCTCCTCCAACAAGCAGTCGGACACTAAGAAGTCTGACCGAAAGAAGGAGAGTCGGCCTGCTCAGCCGGCTCCTAAGCAAGAAGAGAGAAAAAAGAAAAAACAAATCTAGGCCGTTGATAACTCTGATCAACCAGCCTAGAAGAAGAAATAAGAGT
Source organism: Chenopodium formosanum (assembly GCA_024500155.1). Lineage (NCBI taxonomy): Eukaryota > Viridiplantae > Streptophyta > Magnoliopsida > Caryophyllales > Amaranthaceae > Chenopodium > Chenopodium formosanum. The sequence goes on from CM044880.1 coordinate 26,429,389, forward strand.
GGAAACCATACGTTCCCAAGTACGAGTTCCACAAGGACTTGTGTTCCATTTTCTTGGAAATCAAGGATCGGCTGACTCTTGAGAAGCTGACCCCTATGAAAGGTTTCGCTGAAAATCGGAACAAAAGCAAACACTGCCATTTCCATGAGGATGTCGGCCATGACACGAACGACTGCTTCAGTCTCAACCGGGAGCTTGACCGTCTGGCCGACAAGGGACAGCTGAAGTCCTATGTAAAGTCCTACGTGAAGTCCAAAGTGACTTCCAAGGCAAATCCGAGGCAATCCAAGAAGAAGACTCCCGAGCCTGCTATTAGTGCCGAAACAGATGAAGATTCGGTATATACAATAGCAGGCGGATTTGCCGGGGGTGGCCTGACTATTCGGGGCACCAAGGACCATCTGAGAAAGATGGTCAACTCTATAAAAGAAGGAGAGGCGGCAAGCACGTCCTCCTTCCCAAAAGTTGTCATCACCGAACAGGATAAAGGCAAAGTCCGTCGGCCGCATGATGACTCTGTGGTCATTGAATGCAATGTGGCCAACCAACTGGTTGGTCGAATTTTAATTGACATAGGCAGCTCCTCTGACCTCATCAGCCTCAAATGCTTATCCAATCTCAAATACAAACCGGATAGCATGATGGAGGACTCTCACACCCTTCTTAGGTTTGGGGAAGGACTTGTGCACCCAGTCAAACGAATTGACTTGCCCGTCCACTTGAGTAATAGGGGAGATGGTCGGCAAATGACCATCTGTTTCCTAGTGATTAAAGAGCTCACAGCTTACAACCTCATGTTTGGCCGACCCACTCTGAATGAGTGTAAGGCCGTCATCATTCCTGCTCTCATCCTGCTCAAGTATGAGAAGGATGATGGGACAGTCGGTTCCCTCAATGGGGACCAGAAGACGGATTGAGAGTGTTATCTCTCATACATCAAGCCCGCGACAGCAGTAGCCGACAAAGGCAAACAGACAATCGACCTTGATGATGTCGAGGAAGAACAGTCGGCCCCACCAGCCGGTAAGAAAAGAAAGACTGATTAGCTGGTGGTGGTCAAAAAAGAAAAACAATAGCAATCACTGACTAGGGAACGGTTAGATGATCTTCGTCCCCAGCCTGCTGGGGAACACATTGATATCCCTCTGGACAACAATCGCCCTGATTGGACGGTTAAGGTGAGGACGATCGCATTTGCTTAGCTGGGTGAGAGCCTGCACCAGCTGTTGAGAGAATTCAAAGATATCTTTGCCTTTGAAGTGGATGAGATGCCAAGCATCAGCCCGGATCTCGCTATCCAAAAACTCCTCGTGGATCCCAAAAAGAAGTCAATTCGGCAAAAGAAAAGAAACCACGGCGAAGAAAGAAGTCAGGCGACAGTTGCCAAAGTAAAAAAGTTGCTGGACGTCAAGTTCATTCGGTCATACAATTTCCCTGAGTGGGTGGATAACGTTGTGTTAGTAAAGAAGCCGAATGGAACTTGGCACATGTGTGTTGACTACACAGACCTCAACAAGGCATGTCCGAAGGATAGCTATCCAATGCCTAAGATCGACAGTCTGGTCGATTCAACAGCCGGGCATGCCATGATGAGTTTTATGGACGCCTATTCAGGTTTCCACCAGATCACCCTGTGGAAGAAAGATCAAGAAAAGACGGTATTCGTCACTGATCAGGGGTTGTTCTGTTATACGGTGATGTCGTTTGGTTTAATGAATGTGCCTCCTACTTTCCAACAAATGATTAATACGGTCTTCATTAATCAAATCGGAAGGAATGTAGAGGCGTACATTGACGACATGATAGTCAAATCCAAACAACAGGCGGATCATCTTGCTAATCTCCGAGAAACATTCGCCATACTAATGCGACACAAGGTCATGCTGAACCCAAAAAAGTGTATCTTTGGTGTTGAGTCTGGGAAGTTTCTCGGATTTTTGATTGACCAAAGGGGAATAAAGGCCAACCCTGAAAAAATATAGGCGGTAATCAACATGCTGTCGCCCCGTACTGTGAAGGAAGTGAAAAAGTTAACAGGTTGTCTGGTGGCCTTGGGGAGATTCCTCAGTCGGTCAGGTGACAAGTGTCTCTACTTCTTCCAGACAATAAAAAAGAAGACCAACTTTAAATGGGGGGATGATGAAGAGGCGGCCTTTCAAAAGCTAAAAACTCATCTGCACTCTTTGCCGAGGCTTGTTAGCCATTTGCCCAAAGAGAAGATCTTCATGTATTTGGCCATTTCCGATCATGCCCTCAGTGTCGTTCTCTTAGCTGAAAGAGATGGCATCTAGCTCCCGGTGTATTTCATTAGCCATGTTCTTAGGAACGCATAGCTTCAGTACCCTATGATTGAAAATTTTGGCCTTGCCCTTTACATGGCCATCAAGAAGTTAAACCTTACTTCTTGGCACATGCGGTAGTAGTCTATACTGACCAACCGATCAAGCGGCCACTCACAACATTGGAGTCTTCTGGATGAATGCTGAAATAGGGGATTGGAATGCAAGGATTGGAATTCACTTATGAATGAAGGAAGGCAATAAAGGGGCAAGCATTCGTTGACTTTATTGTTGAAATGACAAGGCCGGTTGCACCGGACAATACTAGCTAGGTTTGGAAAGTATATGTGGACGGGAGCTCCACTACGAACGGCTGTGGTGCAGGGATTATCTATCAATCTCCTAAGGGAGATTAGTATAAATATGCATTACGGTTCATGTTTCAGGTGTCTAACAATGAGGCCGAATATGAAGCCCTGCTAGCCGGCATTCGGTATTGCAAGGCGGCAGGGGAAAAAAAATTGACGCCTCCTCTGATTCTCAACTGGTCGTACTCCAAGTCAATGGAACATACAAGGCCACTCATCCGGCCACGATAAAATATTTGCAGGCGGTCAAAAATGAAGTCGGGACACTTGAGGAGTTTCATCTAAGTCAAGTGCCTAGGTCTTCAAACAATCAGGCGGATGCTTTGTTAAAACTGGCATCATCCGCCTCCTATGAAACGCCTCGGTCAGTTTTCTGGGAGGTCATGGAATAGAGAAGTATATCTAATGAATACCCCATTGGAATCCTTGACCAAAGCACAACCTGGTGGATAGCATCCGGGCCTACCTTTTAGACGGCACGCTCCCTGATTCGCCCCAGGAGGCGGATGTTCTGAAAAAGAAAGCGGCAAACTTCGAGTTGAGACAAGGAGAACTCTTCAAGACTGGTTTTTTGAAACCTCTGTTGAAGTGTGTTACCCTAGAGAAGGGTAAAGAAAGAAGTTCTCGAAGATTTGAATGCGGGTTTCTACGCCTCTCATATTGGCGGCAGGTCCTTAGCAGCCAAGGCCAAGCACTCTATTTCTGGCCGACTCTGGAGTCGGATGCCATGGAAATGGTCAAAAAATGTGACAAGTGCCAAAAGTTTGGCAAGTTTATCCATCGTCTAGCCACATCCCTGACGGCCATCCATAGCCCAATACCCTTTGCTAAATAGGGCATGGACATACTTGGGCCTTACACAGCCGCCCCAGGCGGCAAGCGTTATATATTGGTAGCTGTGGATTACTTTACCAAGTGGGTAGAGGCGGAGGCGGTCAAAAACATCAAGACCAAAGATGTCATTTCCTTCATATGGAGGAATATTATCACTTGTTTCGGGGTGCCTATGTCTGTTGTTTTTGACAACGGTCCTCAGTTTGAGATGCATCAACTCAAGAATTGGTTGGGAGACCATGGGGTCTCAAGTTTCTTTGCATCAGTCGGCCGGCTTCAAGCAAACGGCCAAGTCGAAGCCTTCAACAAGTTAATCTCAAACGGGATCAAAAAGAAAATATAGAGAGCTGGTGGCCTTTAGGCAAATGAATTACCACACATCCTCTTGGCCATCAGAACAACCGCCAAAGGGGCAACTTGAGAAACCCTATTCCTCATGGTGTATGGTGCAGAAGCTGTCCTGCCCATCAAACACTATGAGGCGAATCTTCGAATCATGTTGTATGACGAAGAGGCAAACTGCGAGGTCATGCAGCTACCATTGGACTCACTTCCATAGCGCAGGAGCAATGCTTCCTAGCGCCATGAGATTTACCGTCTGAGAATGACTCGGGCCTACAACAAAACAGTACACAAGCGTCCTCTCAAAGTAGGGGACTTTGTGCTACGGAAAATGGAGGCAGTCGGTAGGGCGAATGAGTAGGGAAAGCTAACCTCAAATTGGGAAGGCCCCTACATAATTTATGATGGGCGGTCTTCAACGGCATTTGCTAAGATTGTGGAGGTTGTCACCCAAGATTTGAGAAGATAGCACGAGATGGCAGTCTTCGACGGCGTTCACTAAGATTGTGGAGGTTGTCACCAAGATATGAGAAGGGCGGTTCGTGATGAGGCAGTCTTCGACGACTTTTGCTATGATTGGAAAGGTTGTCACTATGGTTCAAGAAAAGGCTCGAGATGTAGCAATATTGATCGACAACGTTCCGTAGATTGCGGAAGATCGTCAAAACAAACAGCAAGATGGCGTTCCCTAGATTGTGGAGGGTTGTCACAAACAAGTGAAGATTGTTTCAAGAGAAATAATCTTCGATAGTATTCCCTTGGACGTTGAATATTATCAATGCGGATAAGGATTGTTTTAAGAGAAATAATCTTCGGTAGTATTCCCTTGGACGTGGAATATTATCATAGCGGAGGAGGATCGTTTCAAGCGAAGCAATCTTTTAATTTGGAAGCAGTTACAGGCGTAGCAGTTTTCAAGCGGGATGACGTTCTCTAGCTTGCAGGAGGTCATCAAAACAACAAGGATACAACAACAATCGGTTACTTTTAGAGACGTATGCTCAACGGCGCAAGATACACGTTTCTTAGCTCTTTTACCTGTTTAACTAACACTAGTTTGCAGGTATAGGCGTTGCAAGAGTGGTTTAGGATCGCAAAACGTTCTGAATCATTCTCCGTCCCTATCGATACTTTGACTTTCGTTTTCGAAACTTGCGTTTCTCCAAACTCAGTCAAAGTGGGGGCTTATGTAGACACCTATTTGTGTTTCCCCAAAACCAAGCCCGGTGATGAGTACCTTTCATGTCGAATCATAATCAAATGAAGTGAAAGTGTGGAAAGTCTAGTGTTGCGGATAGTTTTAATTTCTTTTCTCTTTTCTTTGTTTTTGAAAACTTATTTTAAAAAAACAGTCAATCCAGTTTGGTTGCTCCATGATATGGTTCCAATAGTAGTGTATTTGGATGGGGCTTGACAAGAGCTTTCCAACGATATATTATAAGCCCACTTCCGATGAATATGGAGGAAGTTATGGCCTATTTACCAAACTGGGCCCGGTTTGAGACTTATATGCGGCCTAATGATCTAGGGGAGGGCCTAATATGATTTATCATTCCTATTGCAATTAGGAATGGTTTTAGTCTTCTAGATTTTTCTAGAAGGTTCTTTTCATTCCTAATTTAATTAGCATTGATAAATTGACTTTTGTTGACTTTTCAGAGTTTTAATTAAAATCAAAGAACATTTTTGAGGAAAAGATACGATTTTATCCTCTTGTACTGCAAAATTTATCTGATTTTAGAAAACGCGTCAAAAACAGGATTAGCGCCTAACGCCAGACATTAGCGCTTGGCGCTAAGCCTGGCGCCTGACGCTAGCATGGCGCCTGGTGCCAGCTCTGTTTTAGGTGCGCCAATGCTCTGTTTTGGTATTTTATCTTTTTGGCTGATTTTCTCTTTAAATAATGTATTAAAAACTCCATTTTCATTAACGAGTTTTCAATAATAATCATCTAAAACCATATTTCACCTACAACCAGTTTTCATTCGCAATCATCAATTCTCGCATTCTCTTCTAATCCATCTCTCTTTTTCTAAACTAGCTTTTACATAAAAAATTCCGCATTCATTAGATCTAGAAACACCTAGCCATATTCAAAGTTGTCTTTACCCTAGACGTGAAAGGTTTAATTTCTGAGGGTTTGGTCCCAAATCTCTCTTTCAATTATTTAATTTAATTGTTTGTTTATTATTTTCCTTGAAGTTAATAACATGTGTATTTTGTTATTAGAAAGAGGTACGAGGCATCAAAGTAAGTACTTTAATGGTTTTATTGATGTGATGATGTAGAAATCATGTTTAAATTGTTATTATGATATTCCTAGTATCATGTCTAGGGTAATTTTAATATTAAGTATGATTGTTACGATGCTTCCTATGTTCTTCCTAATATTTATGATTGTTAGTATCATGTTAAGGTTAAAGCTTTGATTTTTATTGCTTAGTGACATGCTAGGGTTTGTTATTAATCTTGTTAGTATCATGCCTAGGATCTTGCTATTATTATGCTTTAATATTAACATGAACATGATTATGATTATAATTGTTATAATTTATGATGATTATGAATATTATTATTATTATTTTGATGATGATAATAATTTTATTATTGCTATAATTATTATTATTATGATTAACATTATTATTATGATTAATATGATTGTTATTGTTATAATTTTGTTTTGATGATTTTAATTATTATTTTGATTATTTATTATGTTGCTTGTTATTTATTGTTATTGTTTGATCACACCTTTTATGCATGTTTAAAAGGAATTTGTACTTGTAATCACGCTTATATAAGATAAATAATAATCTTGTTTAGGGTTAATGTGATAATAATTTCAAGTGATCTCCAATAATAGATTTGTTTGTGCATTAATATTCAACCAACATAGATAAACAGGTTTAGGGTTAATCCTATTGATTGCATGTTAGTCAGAAAGCGCACATGAATACGATCTGGATAAAGTAAAGGCCTATTATTAGGGCAGGTTCAATCTCTTTTAGGTTGGATTTGTACCTTCATCCCCGAACCCTTATTTGGTTCAAGATCTTATGGAGTTGACGACCTCTTGGATCGCTAAGGGGTGTAACCTTCACCCTGTGAACGGTTTATAAGTTCCTAAAACTTGCTGGCGACTCTTTTGCTCTATCTTTTTTCCCTTTGGATGCCACCGTACTTTAGTGTATGATCACAATAGGGTTCAAGCTAGGGGTTTAACACTTGAAATTTATTCCCCATAGTTTTTGGCGACTCCACTAGGGAGGATTTCTATTTTAATTCCTGAATTTGTTTCGGCAACGATTTAGAATGAGTGGATGAGACTCGAAACGTTCTAAGTATTTCATGTGCGTAATTTTAATTAACATTATTGTCATATGCATAAAAAAGATCTCATTGGAAAGACCATCTGTAATGAGGTAAAAACATAGAATTTTACACGTAGGAAATTTGAGAAATATCTTTCACAACTAGGACCGAAATAAAACCGCGCGAAACTGAAAAATTTTATCGAGGACAGAAAGTTATTGAGGCATCTGGGAATTAGCGCCAGGGGCCAGAGTATTGGCGCCAGACTTTTAACTGTAGCGCCAGACGCCAGCATTGGCGCCAAGCGCTACAGCTAAAAACTGGCGCCAGTCTCTGTTTGCTGGCGCCAACTTCCCCCAATACTGAGCTAGAAATATGCGTTCTAATTTTGAGCAGTTTTTCGCATTGTTTGCTCGATCCTACTTCCTGATTGAATTTTTTCTCACTTTTTAGAAACCCATATGTGTTCTACATATGGACATAACCCTCTGTAAATTCATGCTCCATCTACCTAATTCAACGCTCTGAGCAACAAAGAGTACATCCGAGAATGTTTAATTCACCAAACCATGGAAGCGAGTTTTTCTAAAGCTTGAAGTGTCCTATCCACTCGCGTCAGCCCTTCACGGTTAGGGTTCCGCGCGGTGCATCAGGACAATTAACAATGGACCCTCTATTTACTAAACCATATCCCGAACTTTAGAGAACTAGAGCCATGGTTAGGTTGCAAACTCATTGCATCATATTGTGCCTACTTGACTTATTGTGCATTATTTGTTGTGCATTTATTCTATGTTTCTCTTAACCGTTTGTTTGACTTGTGTTGAGATTAAATAAATTAATGACTTAAAGAACTTTGCCTAATTAATTAATAAATTAATTAATTTGCGTCAATAAAGTCTAATAATTTAATCAGAATTGACCTAGTACGACTTTAGGCCTACCCTTTTTGATTAATGACACCGAAAACAGTCCCAGATTGAAGCTCCTGCATTGGCGCCAAAGTCTGGACTATAGCGCCACCCTGTGGAGTGTGGCGCCTGGCGACAGCTTTGCCGTCTAGCGCCAACCTACATAGTGCAACGCCAGTCCTGTCATTTTGCCTATAGTTCGGATTATTGGTCGAGTGTTCACCTAGTGTCTAATTGACCAGTATGCTAACTAATTCGGTCAATTTTCGCTGTCAATAACACTTTGTTAAGTCATTAATTGAGTCTAGTCACATAGTTTAGCCACATGGTCATGACACGAGTCTAAGTATGTCACCTACACTCACTAGTCTTAGCACGCACTTCGAGTACATACCACCATGACCATGTCTTAGGTTCATGCATGAGTCGATTTTTTTCCGTCATTTGAGTTGGGGGTACATTCCATTCCTAATTCTTCATATCCCTCCATCTACATCATTTTTCTTCACATTCTATTCCAATCTTTCTATACTTCCTCCATCCATTGCATGTTGAATAGACAACTTGAGATGCTAAGACAAAAGGAGAATTAAGACTTTACTTCTTTCTTTAATAAATAGAGGGAAATTTCTGCTAAGATGATTGAGGTGCCCACTGAAAAATAATCTGTGAGGATGTTTATCAAGAATCTCCAAGAGAAGTATTCGAAGCATCTAAAGTATCAACACAATCTGAATACTTTCAAGGCCGTTTATGACATCGGAATTGAAATCGAAGATGACCTTGCAAAGTAAAAATCTACTAACAATAGTAACCACGGTGGCTGGAAAGGAAAGAAGAACGACAATCCTTCTTCTTCCAAAAACGCCCACTCTAGTAACAATGTTAGTACGTTTGATCTCAGTGAAGTTTTAGCCATGAATAACCAAGGATCTAAGAAGCAACTTAGGAAAGACTTCACCCCCGTTGGGATGAGCTACGATACTGCCTTCGATCGACCCCATACCAAAGGACTCATTACTCCCATTGGGCCTATTCAAGATCCCATACTTGAAAAGAGATTGCCTAGTTGGAATACAGACAAACACTGCAAGTACCATCAAGGTAGGGGTCATACTACTGAGAGCTGTTAGAAGCTAAAGGAGTCTATCCAACATTTGATTGATAATAACAAGCTTCCCATGCCTCCAATTAACAAGAAGAGCGAGTGATGATAAAGGAAACAACACAAGACAAGAGGCGAGCTTCAACGACAAGATTTCGCTACCTCTTTTTTCTATTTCTTTTTTATTTACCCTTTCCCTAATAAGTCTAGCATAGGCACCTTTTTATTTTCCTTAGATTTATTTTGTAGGATCATTATATATTTTCTTTTAATAAAATGAACATTTATTTCCTTTTATATGATCATTTCATTATATTGCATAAAAAAAATAAAATAAAATAAAATTCATGTCGAATTAATCACAAGGTATACCAATGATTTGAGGCACCCCTTTTAGCAACATCATATCTCCTTTCACCTTTCTAATATACAATCCTTTCTTCATAAACCACTTTGAGCCTCGTCTAACAATAGAACTTTCTTTTTTCAACCTACATCTACCTAACCTTGGGATGGGATGGTGTGTAACTTATGCAATTCTAAAAAAAGGCTTGAGTGATTTCAAAAGATCAAGATAAAAAAATAAGCAAAAAAAATATATATATAATAAAAGTGTACAAAAGGATAAGTGTTCCAATGTCTTTGATATGAAAATGTCTTTGATAAGAACACGTCTCAGATTGCGTTTCTTATCGAGTGCTTGGTACCGTGCCTGAGAAACATAAATGCCAAGTGAGTGATAGACCGCATGATCGGAATTGCCCACACTAATAAAAATAAAATAGATGCTAAAGCAAAATATAAAAGAAAGCTAAAAAAGAGTAGAAACTCAAGCATAAAAAATATAAAGATTCAAATGCGAGGTTGCACACCTTAGGGGCTTATCGAGGGTCTTAGGCCTTTATCCCTTTCTTTTTCAAATATTTAGCCTAACCACGTGACAAGGGGAATAAACGCGTCGTCAATTGTCTATCCCTAGATCAAATACAATTTATACAACCTAAACAAACCTAATACGAGTATAAGGCAAGCATCGGGATCGAACCACAGAAAACGGTAAACACAACCAAATGTTATCGACAATTAAGCTAGTCCGGAATAGGTGATAAATAAACTAAAGTCTAAAAATGCTAAAACAAGAAATAAAACGTTAAGGCACCAAGGGAAATGGGTAGGTGAAGTTGACGCTTGACCATACAATAACAAAGTAGCATATCAATGGTAAACTAAACATGCATGAATACCGAAGTAAAGGGTCCAATCTAGCCGCCTTCCGGGGTCAATTGGCTTCTCCTAACATAGCCTCTGTGTTTCCACATTAGAACCATATACTAGGAGGTACTATTAAATAACAATCGATAGTAATGAATCTCAACTAAGTCAACTTCCGTTACTTGTTAGTAAAGACTCATCTTTGATCAACTAACAATGTGCACATGCAAGAAAGACCAAAGAATATCAAGCATGCAAAGACTTTAATCACCATTAACATAACCCCAACATTAAAAGCATGAACAATTAGCAACTACACCATCCCCACACCCTTGGCTAGATGACTACTCACAATTCATGTTGAAAACAATATCAATCATCAAATCAATACGCATCAACATGATTAATAAGCAAAGAAGAAAAATAAAAGCAAATAAACAAAATCAAGAACAAAGGTAAAGAGAACGAGTAAGAAATTGCTCATTAATTGAAGATTAAGGTCTACAAAGGATTGAACAAGCTCCTTCTTCAAAATCTAAGTTTATTAATGAAGAAAACCTCACTTTCTCTCTCTACCAATGAAGACTAACCCTAACCTAACCTAAAACTAATTAGAGAGAAGAATAGATGATAGTTATTGAATTCCCCTTTCTAATTACCCCAAAATTGGGTATTTATACTAAGCTAATAAAACTAGGAGAAAAAGAGAAATAAAAGAAGGAAAATAAAATAAAGAAAGAGAAGGAAATAAAAAGAAAATCAAAGAGAAAAGAAAACAAAAGAGAAAAGAAAATAAGAAAAGGAAAAGGAAAAGAAATAAAAATAAAAGAAAAAGAAATAGAAAACCAAAACCCATCCAAACATCAGCTACCCCCCGTTTTTCATTCATCACCATCACCACACATCAAAATAATCAATCATCACCGCTTATCATCATCATCTTCATCAAGCTTCCAAGATCGTGGCCGTCCAATTTTCATTAAAACTCGCGTGCATAGCTCGTGAAGCGGTTCGGTCGAACCACGGGTTGGTGCGGTCGAACTATGGGGTTGGTTCGGTCGAACCATGGGTATGTTCGACCACTCCTCTTCGATTAACGAAACCCACAAAGTTTCTGACTCGAACTTCGATCGAACCACAAACGGTATGCTCGAACTTGATTAAAATCAAAATTTAATCTGATTTTTGCTTAATTGAGGGGCCGAAATGCTTGTGTGAATTGGTGGATTGATGTTGCTAGTTTAGGTGCGGCTGATTGCGTTGGTGTTGGTGGTGTTGGTAATTGTGTGGCTGCTGTTGCGGTCAGGTGATTGTTGGTTGTGTTGTTGTTGGTGTTACGGGGTGATGCGGGCTGTTGTGTTAGTTGTTGTTGCTGCTGATTGTTGTTGTTGTTGCGAGTGGAAACAGAGGTGGCGGAGGTTGGTTGCACAATGTGTGTGAATTGGAGCAGGGGGTTTTGATTTCTGGTGTGCGTGAGAACAGGGGGTTTTGATAAGGTTAGCTGGAATTGTTGTGTGGGCTGGTAGGTGCGTGAAGCAAGGGAGTTTGGTGTTTTGGTGTGGTGGAGGATAAGGTGGCAGCTGGTGGTGAGTGAATTGGTGCTGTGCGTGTGGTGTTTGTAGGGTTGCAGGCTGGTTTGGCTGTGTTGGTGTATGTGTGGTGGAGGATAAGGGAGGTGTGCGGTGATGGATAAGTGGGCAGCATGCTTGTGAAATGGGCATTTGGCGTTTGACTCAAATTGGAACCCGAACTCACTTGACATGAATCCCGAACCCCTACACACAAATCCGAAGGAAGGAATTGGGATAAATAAAATAAAAATAAAAATAAATAAAATGGAAATAAATAAAATGAAATAGAAAAAAAGATACACAAAACTAAAACTAAAAATAATTAAAACTACACAAGCAAATAAGATAAAAATAAAATAGGAAAATAGATTAAAACTAATAAAATAAAGAAAATAAACTAAAACACACCAAAATTACCAAAATAAGCTAGAAATGTTATTAAGAGAAAACATGAGAAAGAAAGAGAAAATAAGATAAAATAAACAAGAAAATGACTTTAAAACTACTCCCTAAGAGTGACATAAATGTCACTCATCAAATTCCCCCAAGCTAAACCTTTGCTCGTCCTCGAGCAAAGCTAAGGCAAAAGAGAACAAGATGGAAATACTAAAGGCAAAAGAAACAAAATAGAAACAAAGAAAAAGAATGTACACTAACTCACTGTCGTAGGAATCACGGATGCATTTAGCGTATGCATCAAGCCCTTTAAACCCCTATGTCGCCAAAGAGGACGAGTAAGCTCTCGTGAGGGTTTCCTAAGAGGTTTAACCCACAACTCTTGGCGACACATAACATTCAAGGCAAAGGTGAAATCAAGAAAACTCGAGTTTTGGAATTTCAAACCAAACACAAACAATGGGCTAAATGCACAAGAATACAGTCCTTTCTAGACATTAAAGGTAGCCAAGCAAAAGAATAGCTAAGGTTGATGCACAGATAAAGCATGCAAAGGGTAGAAAACTTAGAGGGACTTACACTCCTCCTTATCTCCAACCAAACTTCCGCATCCTCACTAGTTTTGCATCCGCTTTTAAGGTGATATCTCGAGATTCCTCGAAGGAATCGGAAGAAATAATCAATGAAAAACATTTAGGCTACCCGACATCTTGGCATTGATAGCTCGCTCAATAGGCTTGGCTTGATTACCCTCCATCGGTAGTAACTAAACCTCACTAAGGTCCAAAGGTCTTAAAAGGGTTAAAACGTTTAGGCTAGAGTAAAGGGTGTGGAAATAAATTTGGAAATTGGTGGTAAACTTAGAAGTGAAGCAAGGTTGATCATTCCTCAATTCAAACTCAATAAACTACAAACTTTCAAATCAAAAATTCTAGCAAATCCTCCCCCAAGCTTATTCTTTTTCAACAAAACAACAAATATTTTTGTATTTTCTCAATATTTTCTTCTCTCTCTTTTTTTTTTCATTTCTTTTTATTCTTTGCTCTCGCCTCTTTTAACTTTGAGCGGCTTTTTCTTTCATTTCCTTTATTTTCTTCTCATTTACTCAAACCATTCAACATAACAAAATATAATCACAAGTACCAAAATTTGAGTTTTTCACTTCTTTTTCATTCTTTTTCTCACTTTCATTAACCAAAAATACAAATCAAGTCCCAAGAATGCTTCACAAAAACTAATAAAGGTGAAAATAAAGCAAAGGTACATTGGTTTGTAATGTGGTTATGCCAAAAAAGGGAAAATGGCTCAAATTGGGTTACTAAATGAGCAAATGCAAAAGAAAAATAAAAGAAAAGAAAATAATAAAACAAAACAAAAATCCTAATTGCCTTTGTCTTCCCCTAGGTTGGTTCGGTCTCGATCTTGGGTAGATTAAGCCAAATTCTCGATATAAGCTAGCAATGCCAAGGATCCAAACGCCACACATGCAAGAAATGTAGAAGGCTAGAAAAAAATAGACACATCCTCACAAAAATGACGGTAGTGGAGTAGCAAAAATCACCTTTAAAGCTTCAACTAGCTAGAGAGCGACAACCGTCTTACCACAAACCAAGTGAGCTAAGGTCTCATAGCCCTTAAGTTCTACTACCTTGGCAATGTTATATGCGTGAACTAACTTCGACATTTAAGTGCACGAAAACCTCTAGCAACTAGCAAAGAGGGTATTCTAGGTGCTAAAGCCCAATTATGTCCAAGTTTAAAACAAAACATTTTGAAACTTGCCTTGAATGCCATGGAAAGACACTATACACACAAATATTCACAAAACCAACAATACTCAAGAATGTATATACAATTGTGCAAGATGAAAGCATGATTAATCAAAGCTACAAATACCAAAAGTCAACTCAATAAGGCGCTCATGGCCATCCAAACATAGAAAACCAATCTCAATAATAGACTTTGGCAAGTATGAGAGAAATAAATCAAGCAATCATGAGACTATGGATTAAGAAACCACCAAGAGATATAGATAACCCCCCCAAGCTAGCGAATAGCTACTCCCCCAAGCTAGAATGGAGCATTGTCTTCAATGCGCAAAATAAAGGCACAAAGGGTGGGTGGGAGGGGAAGGAAGAAAACTCATTCACACAACAATTCATAATCATACAATCCAAATTCAATTAAGAAAGCAAATCCAAGATGAGGGAAGAAGGAAAGAGTAAACCAAATGTGAGGTGGGTGTTGAAACTCGCAATTGAGCACATTGTCCACAATTTCATCTAATTCCTCGTCTTTGTTGCTTTTCCAAATGCAAGCAATCATTGGTGTGCTTCTTCTCAAGGAGCTCAATCCAAAATCCTTGCACATGAGTATATGCATCGAGTACCTATACACATAGACAAGAGAGTAAACAAAAATGAGAAACACAAAAGAAAGAAAAAGAAAGCAATAAAACACGGGTTACTTCCCGCAAAGGCTTGCTTAACGTCCAAGCATGACCAATCTAGTAAATAACCCGACAAAGAACGCAATAGCTTGTCATATGCACCGGCAAACATATCAAGAAATAGAGCATGCGCGATGCTCATATGACAAGCAAACGTAAAGTACAAGGAGACTTTAAGCTTGAGAGAAGGGAGAAAAGAAAAAGTAAAAGAATCAAAATAAAAATCAAGAAAATAAGAAGAAAAAGTAGCAGAAGAAAAAGAAAATTCCTCACAAAAATCTTTTTGGTTGGCATTATAACTCTTTTCCTCATCAACAATGAAAGAGTTTGGGGCTTCGGAAGCATGAAAAGGAAGAGGATCCCTAAAAGGTTCTTTGAGAAAAGAAGGGGGGAACAAAGGATAGTAGGAGATATGGTTAAACCTTTGGGAAAAGGGTGTATGAGAAAGGCAAAAAGGGGTAGCTAATCCCTCATCACAAGATCTCACATCACTAATGAGGGAATGAAAATCAATCATGGAATCCTCAAATGAAGAACCCTCATGTTCTACATCTCCCTCAAGCTCAAAAACTCCAAATGATTCAATCTCAACCTCCTCTTCACATCCTTGAACAACATCTCCCTTAAATTTCTCAAGGCCTACCATCTCAAAATCAAGAGTGAATGGGGGCAAATTCCTCTCAAACTCATCTCTTTCTAATGAAGCCTTATCAATGAACTCACTCGTAAGGTTATGGGCTACCGTTTGAAACTCAAGAAATGTTTGGGCCATAATCTCAAATGAGTCCAAATCATCATGGATAGACGAGTCAAAATCTTGCTCATTGGAATCATCTAGGGGACTATGGGGCACACCTTTAGAATTCATGCAAAAATCGGATGCAATATGAGAAAGAGCATGCACATCATCATCATTAGAATGTACCTCATTACATTGAGTTATAGAGGGAGGGGAGTTGAAATCATGCATTACATGGTCACTATGGGGAGCATCAAGCACATCATGGGAATTCATATTAGACAAATCATGACAATTAGCATCAACATTAAAAGCATGAGAATCCCGAACATAAGTCTCATGATTGGCCCTCTCCCAATCATAATTATCCCTAGCTAACCATGAATAGAAATCCTAAGCTTCATCCGAAGACATGTCTTGAAATTTACCATTTAACATATTATCAACTACTCCTCTAAAATTCTCATTTAATCCCAAATTGATGATTTCACAATAATCACCCTTGGTTAAACCTTTAACACCATCTAGGAAATCCTCAAGTCTATTGAAATACACCCAAAACGGTTCATTATCAAATTGAGGAATAGAAATATAAGCCATTTTTTCTCAAACAAAACAAAGAGAACAAAAACAAATCAAAAGAAAATATAAACAATGGACTAGTCTCAATAAGATAACTTGACGGTAATGGAAGCCGTTCCCCGGCAACGGCGCCAATTTGACAAGGTGAATAAATGCGTCGTCAATTGTCTATCCCTAGATCAAATACAATTTATACAACCTAAACAAACCTAATACGAGTATAAGGCAAGCATAGGGGTCGAACCACAGAGAACGGTAAACACCACCAACTATTATCCACAATTAAGCTAGTCCGGAATAGGGGATAAATAAACTAAAGTCTAAAAATGTTAAAAACAAGAAATAAAACAATAAGGCACCAAGGGAAATGGGTAGGTGAAGTTGACGCTTGACCATACAATAACAAAGTAACATATCAATGGTAAACTAAACATGCATGAATATCGAAGTAAAGAGTCCATTCTAGCCGCCTTCCGAGGTCAATTGGCTTCTCCTAACATAGCCTCTATGTTTCCACATTAGAACCATATACTAGGAGGTACTATTAAATAACAATCGATAGTAATGAATCTCAACTAAGTCAACTTCCGTTACTTGTTAGTAAAGACTCATCTTTGATTAACTAACAATGTGCACTTGCAAGAAAGACCAAAGAATATGAAGCATGCAAAGACTTTAATCACCATTAACATAACCCCAACATTAAAAGCATGAACAATTAGCAACTACACCATCCCCACACCCTTGGCTAGATGACTACTCACAAATCTTGTTGAAAACAATATCAATCATCAAATCAATAAGCATCAACATGATTAATAAGAAAAGAAGAAAAATAAAAGTAAATAAACAAAATCAAGAACAAAGGTAAAGAGAAAGAGTAAGAAATTGCTCATTAATTGAAGATGAAGGTCTACAAAGGATTGAACAAGCTCCTTCTTCAAAATCCAAGTTCATTAATGAAGAAAACCTCACTTTCTCTCTCTACCAATGAAGACTAACCCTAACCTTACCTAAAACTAATTAGAGAGAAGAATAGATGATAGTTATTGAATTCCCCTTTCTAATTACCCCAAAATTGGGTATTTATACTAAGCTAATAAAACTAGGAGAAAAAGAGAAATACAAGAAGGAAAATAAAATAAAGAAAGAAAAGGAAATAAAAAGAAAATCAAAGAGAAAAGAAAACAAAAGAGAAAAGAAAATAAGAAAAGGAAAAGAAAAAGAAATAAAAATAAAAGAAAAAGAAAAAAAAAACCAAAACCCATCCAAACATCAGCTACCCCCTGTTTTTCATTCATCACCATCACCACCCATCAAAATAATCAATCATCACCACTTATCATCATCATCTTCATCAAGCTTCCAAGATCGTGGCCGTCCAATTTTCATTAAAACTCGCGTGCATAGCTCGTGAAGTGGTTCAGTCGAACCATGGGTTGGTGCGGCCGAACTACGGGGTTGGTTCGGTCGAACCATGGGTATGTTCGACCACTCCTCTTCGATTAACGAAACCCACAAAGTCTCTGACTCGAACTTCGACCGAACCACAAACGGTATGCTCGAACTTGATTAAAATCAAAATTTAATCTGATTTTTGCTTAATTGAGGGGCCGAAATGCTTGTGTGAATTGGTGGATTGATGTTGCTGGTTTAGGTGCGGCTGATTGCGTTGGTGTTGGTGGTGTTGGTAATTGCGTGGCTGCTGTTGCGGTCAGGTGGTTGTTGGTTGTGTTGCTGTTGGTGTTACGGGGTGATGCGGGCTGTTGTGTTAGTTGTTGTTGCTGCTGATTGTTGTTGTTGTTGCGAGTGGAAATAGAGGTGGCGGAGATTGGTTGCGCAATGTGTGTGAATTGGAGCAGGGGGTTTTGATTTCTGGTGTGCGTGAGAACAGGGGGTTTTGATAAGGTTGGCTGGAATTGTTGTGTGGGCTGGTAGGTGCGTGAAGCAAGGGAGTTTGGTGTTTTGGTGTGGTGGAGGATAAGGTGGCAACTGGTGGTGATTGAATTGGTGTTGTGCGTGTGGTGTTTGTAGGGTTGCAGGCTGGTTTGGCTGTGGTGGTGTATGTGTGGTGGAGGATAAGGGAGGTGTGCGGTGATGGAAAAGTGGGAAGCATGCTTGTGAAATGGGCATTTGGCGTTTGACTCAAATTGGAACCCGAACTCACTTGACATGAATCGCGAACCCCTACACACAAAACCGAAGGAAGGAATTGGGATAAATAAAATAAAAATAAAAATAAATAAAATGGAAATAAATAAAATGAAATAGAAAATAAGAGACACAAAACTAAAACTAAAAATAATTAAAACTACGCAAGCAAATAAGATAAAAATAAAATAGGAAAATAGATTAAAACTAATAAAATAAAGAAAATAAACTAAAATACACCAAAATTACCAAAATAAGCTAGAAATGTTATTAAGAGAAAACAAGAGAAAGAAAGGGAAAATAAGATAAAATAAACACGAAAATGACTCTAAAACTACTCCCTAAGAGTGACATAAATGTCACTCATCACCACGTTACAACCCTTAAAAAGACCTTTTTGAGGTATACATACACTTGTGCGAGGTTCGGCTAGAGCTACGTTCGGCCTGATTCCTAACAGATACGTAGGCAACCTCACATCGAGGTGCGGCCGTAATAAAAATGCATTTATATTCAAATTCACACACTTACACCATGATCATATCAAGGGATCGCCTGTGCTCATCCCTTTTCACTTAGAGATAGACTTGGGGGCTTGATCCCTACATCATTAGCTTACCTAGCCTAAGAGTCACCATAATTTGACTCTTCTAAAAATAATATATTTTCACACACTGTACAGATACATGATAAAATAGTCCTTCCCTTAGGAACCCTTTGTCATGAAATTCTAACATAACGTTGAAGCATGCCTTGTCACATCACTCATCAATCATAATTGTCATTGCATCACGAAGTAAGAAGTGCTTAGCCTTCGTGCCTAAGTTACCCAAATGCTTTCATCATTGAGTCAACAATTGAGATAGCCTAGGATGGGTTAATCCCTACACCTTGAGAGATAGTATTAAATGACATTTGACTAAGCTCATTCAACATGCACCTTCAAACTTCGATTCTTTTTTTCGCGTCTTTCTTTTTCGGGTGAAAGTCGGTACCCTCCACAAAAATGACGGAAATTTTTTGCTTTTTTGCATTTTCGAGTCGCACGATCACATTACGATGTACACACAAGTCATGTACACATTGAGTCATGTCGTGTCACATCACCTTGATTTGAGTCTAAAACATGTGTCAAACAGTTTGAGTCGAGTCAACCTCGAGTCACTCAAACATATTGAGTCAAGTTTATACCTTGAGTTGTGTCAAGTCGATGAGTCAAGCAACATTAAACCTTAGGTCAACCCTAAGATAATTAAAGAGATTGGCAAAGTTCTATAGTAAAAAATAAATACAGGTGCAGCAGTACAGGGAAGACCCTACTCAAGCGCCGGACGAAAACATCTAGCGTCTGGAAATAGATTTCAGCTCTTGGCGCTAGATCACAGCGTCTGGCGACAAAGCCAATTCCTGGCGCCAGAGATATTCCAGCAATTTCAAGTCCCTTGGTACGCCAGTTAGCCCCTATAAGCAATTTGACATGATTGAGTAGTCGATTTGATTACAACCGCAAATAAGTGATCGACCTGACGAAAGATTGTCTTACTTAGCTTAAAGCGCCTAAGAATTGGCTCATCACCGGGACACCGACATACTGGTTTTAGCGGAAGCAAAGTTCAAGCGAGCTTTTAGAGATCGGCAAGTGTTAATATTCGGTAATTTTCTTCTGAATATTATCGCAAAAACTGAGGATGACTTCAAGTAAAGTTATTTTCGACGGCATTCGCTAAGATTGTGGAAGTTGTCACCCAAGAATTGAGATGATAGCACGCGATGGGCGGTCTTTGACGGTATTCGCTAAGATTGTGGAGGTTGTCACCAAAGATTTGAGAAGTTAGCACGAGATGGGCGATCTTCGACGGCGTTCGCTAAGATTGTGGAGGTTGTCACCAAGCTATGAGAAGAGCGGTTCGTGATGAGGCAGTCTTCGACGACTTTTGCTACGAATAGAAAGGTTGTTACTATGGTTCAAGAAAAGGCTCGAGATGTAGCAACATTGATTGACGGCGTTCCCTAGATTGCGGAAGATCGTCAAAACAAACAGCAAGATGGCGTTCCCTAGATTGTGGAGGGTTGTCACAAACAACTGAAGATTTTTTCAAGAGAAATAATCTTCGATAGTAATTTCTTGGACGTGGAATATTATCAATGCGGATGCGGATTGTTTCAAGAGAAATAATCTTCGGTAGTATTCCCTTGGACGTGGAATATTATCATAGCAGAGGAGGATCGTTTCAAGCAAAGCAATCTTCTAATTTGGAAGCAGTTACAGGCGTAGCTGTTTTCAAGCGAAATGACGTTCACTAGCTTGCAGGAAGTCATCAAAACAACAAGGATACAGCAACAATCGGTTACTTTCAGAGACGTGTGCTCGACGGTGCAAGATACACGTTTCTTAACTCTTTTATCTGTTTAACTAACGCTAGTTTGCAGGTATAGGCGTTGCAAGAGTGTTTTAGGATCGCTGAACGTTCAGAATCATTCTATGTCCCTATCGATACTTTGACTTTCGTTTTCAAAACTTGCGTTTCTCCAAACACAGTCAAAGTGGGGGCTTATGTAGACACCCATTTGTGTCTCGCCAAAACAAAGCCCGGTGATGAGTACCTTTCATGTCGAATCATAATCGATTGAAGTGAAAGTGTGGAAAGTCTAGTGTTGCGGATATTTTTAATTTCTTTTCTCTTCTCTCTGTTTTTGAAAACTTATTTTAAGAAAACAGCCAATCCAGTTTTGTTGGTCCATGATATGGGTCCAATAGTAGTGTATTTGGATGGGGCTTGACAAGAGCTTTCCAACGATATATTGTAAGCCCAATTCCGATGAATATTGAGGAAGTTATGGCCAATTTACCAAACTGGGCCCGGTTTGAGACTTATATGCGGCCTAATGATCTAGGGGAGGGCCTAATATTATTTATCATTCCTAATGCAATTAGGAATGGTTTTAGTCTTCTAGATTCTTTTAGAAGGTTCTTTTCATTCCTAATTTAATTAGCATTGATAAATTGACTTTTGTTGACTTTTCAGAGTTTTAATTAAAATCAAAGAACATTTTTTAGGAAAAGATACGATTTTATCCTACTGTACGGCAAAATTTATCTAATTTTTGAAAACGCGTCAAAAACAGGATTAGCGCCTAACGCCAGACGTTGGCGCCTGGCGCCAATAAACCAGCGTTGGCGCCAGCTCTGTTTTAGGTGCGCCAATGCTCTGTTTTGATATTTTATCTTTTTGGCTGATTTTCTCTATAAATAACGTATTAAAAACTCCGTTTTCATTAACGAGTTTTTATTTATAATCATCTAAAACCAGATTTCACCTACAACCAGTTTTCATTCGCAATCATCAATTCTCGCATTCTCTTCTTATCCATCTCTCTTTTTCTAAACAAGCTTTTACACACAAAATTCCGCATTCATTAGATCTAGAAACACCTACCATATTCGAAGTTGCCTTCGCTCTAGACGTGAAAGGTATAATTTCTGAGGGTTTGGTCCCTAATCTCTCTTTCAATTATTTAATTTAATTCTTTGTTTATTATTTTCTTTGAAGTTACTAACGTGTGTATTTTGTTATTAGAAAGAGGTACGAGGTATCAAAGTAAGTACTTTAATGGTTTTATTGATGTTATGATGTAGAAATCATGTTTAAATTGTTATTATGATATTCCTAGTATCATGTCTAGGGTAATTTTAATATTAAGTATGATTGTTACGATGCTTCCTATGTTCTTCCTAATATTTATGATTGTTAGTATCATGTTAGGGTTAAAGCATTGATTTTTATTGCTTAGTGACATGCTAGGGTTTGTTATTAATCTTGTTAGTATCATGCCTAGGATCTTGCTATTATTATGCTTTAATTATAACATGAACATGACTATGATTATAATTGTTATAATTTATGATGATTATGAATATTATTATTATTATTTTGATGATGATTATAATTTTATTATTGCTATAATTATTATTATTATTATGATTAACATTATTATTATGATTAATATGATTGTTATTGTTATAATTTAGTTTTGATGATTATAATTATTATTTTGATTATTTATTATGTTGCTTGTTATTTATTGTTATTGCTTGATCACACCTTTTATGCATGTTTAAAGAGAATTTGTACTTGTAATCACGCTTATATAAGATAATTAATAATCTTGTTTAGGGTTAATGTGATTATAATTTCAAGTGATCGCCAATAATAGATTTTTTTGTGCATTAATATTCAACCAACATAGATAAACAGGTTTAGGGTTAATCCTATTGATTGCATGTTAGTCAAAAAGCGCACATGAATACGATCTGAATAAAGTAGAGGCCTATTATTTGGGCAGGTTCAATCTCTTTTAGGTTGGATTTGTACCTTTATTCCCGAACCCTTATTTGGTTCAAGACCTTATGGAGTTGACGATCTCTTGGATCGTTAAAGGGTGTAACCTTCACCCTGTGAACGGTTTACAAGTTCCTAAAACTTGTTTGCGACCCTTTTGCTCTATCTTCTTTCCCTTTGGACGCCACCGTACTTTAGTGTATGATCACAGTGGGGTTCAAGCTAGGGGTTTAATGCTTGAAATTTATTCCGCACAGATATTAATAAAACAATAGAGGCCGACGACCACAGTCTGCTCCAACATGAGTATGATCGTTTGCTCCAACATGAGTCAGATAAGCGACGACGTCCATTCGGGCGAATTCGTCGAGGAGAAGCATCTCCCCTTTGGGTGGCACATTGCTCTACTAATACATCAAACGGCCATATCGAATGCTAAGGAAGCATCCGTAGTTGTTTGAATAAATCGAAAGTGAAATCTAAAAGGCCGAAAGTCTTTCAAATTGTTCTAGTACAATTGGAAAGAGGTCACTGTTTCATGATTAGAGGTTATCGAAGCATAAGGCCGGATGCGCTTGGTTTTGCTTTGGGGCAAGGCAGGCGAAAAATTCTTTTTCAATCAAAAATCTAAGTCCAAAAACTTAGCATTATACGTACACAAGTCTTATGGCCGGATGCGCCTGCTTTGCTTTGGGGAAAACCAGGCGGAATACTTTTTCTTAACAAATAAGCTAAGTTAAAACTTAGCATCTTATTTTAATGAGGCCTATGGCCGAATGAAATCAACGTATCGACTGCTCTGCATGGTCGTCTGTCGCTTGGTTTGGGGCAATCACCATAGTGATTGATTGACTTAGAAACCATGCATACTCTTCTAAGTATCAATAATTTCCAAGTCAATCAATCCAATAAACAGAAACCAATCGACATCCGTCCAGGGGCAAGAACATTTGTATACTATACAGGTTAAAATAATTAGCTAAAATTCTATGCATAAAATTTGGAAGATTTGAAAATTTTTAAAAGCATAAAAACCAATATAAATAAAACTGGCCAAATGACCGGATGCTTTATAAAAATTAACAGCCGTCAAAATTGATGATTGTAAACAGTTAACTGGCTAAGCCAGGAGAATTGTTGAATTACCCGACCCCTTGGTCGGTAAAGATACATTTTTACTTGGCACGGAGGCCGAAAGATCAAATACATGGCCATTCGGCTGTAGAAGTTCTCAACATTGGCAGCCGCATCATCCATATTTTCACCCGCCGGCTGCTCAGCATTTTCATCATCCTCCTCGTCTCCCTGCTCGTCCCCGGAAGAGCCCGATGAGGAGTCGGACTCTTCACCCCCAACAGCAGGCTTGGTCGCCTCCTCTTGAGCTTGTCGAAGAAGGTCAGCATTGAAATCCTCGTTGGCTTGGTCAAATTTGGATTTCCAAGTGCTATAGTCAGCACCCAGTTGTACCGCCTCCCATGCCGTCCGCATGATTGCCTCATAATCTTCCATCATTTGTTTGACAAGGGCCTCCTTCTCCTCCTCAGCTCGGCACTTAAACTTGGCCTTCAGCTGCTTCTTCTGGTTCGCCAGGCGCATCTCCAGGCGGCCAACCCGCTCCTTGGCATTCTCGACTTCTTTCTTGGCCTCTTGTAGAGGCTCAAGCTTTTCCTTAAGACCTTTAATTTCGACCTTAAGATTATTAATTTTGGAGCGAGCCTAATCAGGTCCTTCTTTACCTATAGGTTGGCATCCGCCTTGGAATACATCATATCAAGGGTCAGTAGCTCATTTTGAGCAATTTCAAATTGAGCTCGGTCTAAGGCGGACTCGGCCCGAGCTTTAGCGGTTGTTACCTCTTTGGACTTTTCCTGGAGAGGCTTCCTTAGCCCCTGAATGCGCAGCATAGCCTGGATATGAGTAAAGAGCCGAATGGTTAAGACCAGTCGGATATATACTTAACAATAAGTAAATCAAGATAATTCTCTACCTCACAGAGATTCTCCAAGATGGCATCCAAGTTAAGGGTGTCGACTCCTCTCACGGACTCCTTGTCCTCTAGATCAAGCGCCCTCAGCATCTTCTTGGCCATCTGGACGACGGTCGCCCTTTGCACAGGAGCTGCAAGATTAAAATTAGTCAAGAAAATTCTAAGAAACGATCTAAATGATGGTATCCAATACAGAGGCGGTTTATACCATCCGGCTGAACCTCCTCCTCCTCCTTCCCATGGCGCCTCTTCTCTCCTGCTGAGCCAACAGCAGTAGTGGGTTGCTTAAAGCCACCCTTTGATGCCTGATTGGTATCCGGTTTCTGACCTCCCTGTCAGCTTCGAGAGCAGAGCCGTCTCCTCTTTTAGGCTTGTGAGCAATGTGCTTCCGGTTCTTGCCGGATGCACTCACATCACTCGTCCCAGTCTTTTGGATTTTGGTTGGGATTGCTTAGAGGGAGAAGGTCTAGTGGAGCCACCCTGCATTAGCAAAAGGAAAAGGCGTCAAAAAACAGGTGAGCAAAAATTGACCTTGCTAAAAAATATCAAGTATTATAAAAAACTACCTTGGGGGTCCCGCTGTTTTCTTCTCGTCACCCGTTCGATTAAGGACATTCGAGCGATATTTCGCCGCAGAGACGGCAGCTGGCTTCCTCGTTGCTGAGATCTTTTTCATGGCTTTGTCTGCACCAAAAGCAGGAGTTAGAATTTATAAACAAGCATTGAAAAGCAATTTAAAGTTGCATAAAATCAGACGGCCGACTACCTCTCGGCATCTCAGAACTTAGCCCACAAGCGGCCAAGAACACCCCATCCTCTAACAACTTGTATAGGGGAATGTAGATCTAAGGGATGACTATTTTCTCCCCCTGCTCATTTGTCCGGACGGACACTTTGAACAAACCCATGTCAAAAATCTCCTCCTGGGCCCGCCTAGGGAGAGGGGGCAAGGCACTTTTGCCAGCTAGGAGGGGCGGATCCTTATTCCACCTATTGTATTTCCGTCTATTTCACCAAATGCCAATGAGTAATTTAAAAATTCACCAAATGCCATTGGGTTTTTCAAAATTCACCAAATGCCACTGACAAATATTATATTGTCATAGCGTGCCATTAATGAGGTATGACCGCTAAATTTCTGTTACTACAATTCTTAATTCACCAAATGCCACTGACTACTTTTGAATTTTCATAAAATGCCATTATCTATATAAATTATCATACAATATACCTATGACCTAATGAGTTATAACGATCAGTTAGTTTCACCTTTTTTGAATTTATTTGGGGTAAACTAGCCATTACACCCAATTTGTTGTATGAGAAGGTGTTGAGTGCGGCTTGCCGCACCGATACTTCGGCAACCGTCATTCCAACAACAAACTCAACTACCACAAGTTATGCATGATATAATTGTTCGGCATTTGGC
This sequence comes from Chenopodium formosanum, assembly GCA_024500155.1. Taxonomy (NCBI): domain Eukaryota; kingdom Viridiplantae; phylum Streptophyta; class Magnoliopsida; order Caryophyllales; family Amaranthaceae; genus Chenopodium; species Chenopodium formosanum. The sequence goes on from CM044880.1 coordinate 26,455,396, forward strand.
AACAACCACTGCCATCGACACCATCACAACCACCGCTGCCTCTCTCTCTCTCAATCTCCTCCACCTCCACCTCCACAAACACCAAATCCTCGTTTTCGAGCACGTAACTTTGATGCAAGGGCCTTAAATTCTTGTTGTTCTTTAACACTAATCTCTTCCATGTCTTCGTATTCTGAGACCTCTTGACTAGCTAACTAAGGGAAGAAATTATCATAACCAAGTTTAGCTCAACAAGGAATGATGAATCTTGCCTCTTTGAACACGATTTTTCATTGTCTTCTTCGTTCGGTTTGCTGATTTTACTCTTCTTGATTATAATATAGTTTCTCAGTTTTTACTTCCATTTTTTCCCCCTATTTTTATCATGTTTCCTTAATATGTTTATTTTGCCATTTTCCATTAATCAATCATGCATATCACTCATACACTACTATATAATGGCTAATTTTTTTTCATATATGTCAAATCTATGTTTGCAATAATTCATGTAAGTTTATATTCTCATTTTCTCATTTCTCTTTAGTTGTTGATTATTTCTTGTATATTTAATTTATGGTTACTTCATGTGTTTGGAGGATATAAATTATTTAATGGAGGATTTGTAATATGTTGGAGAAACCAGTACATGATTTAAACATTAAGCAATTATGCTTAAATGAATGTTCAATTTCCCACTTTATTCAATTTAATTGCAATTACAATAGTTCACTTCAACATTACGGTCACAACCATTACACACATCTGTACACGTAATTTAAAAGCGGAACTGAGAATTTTTTGTTAGTGCACTAGTAGAAAAAAGTTCATTTGTAACGGGCACAATTAAATTCGTTATAAAAGAGTTTTTTTAATAGGCAATACTCATGATTATGCAAATAGAGGGCTACTTACTATGTGTGTTCTAAGTATCAATTTTATACAACAAATTGGGTTTTACAGCTAGTTTACCCCAAACAAATTCAAAAAAGGTGAAACTAACTGGTCGTTATAACTCATTAGGCCATAGGTATATTGTGTAATAATTTATATAAATAATGGCATTTCATGAAAATTTAAAAGTAGTTAGTGGAAATTGGTGAATTAAGAATTGTAGTAACGGAAAGTTAACGACCATACCTCATTAATGGCACGCCATGACAATATAATGTTTGTCAGTGGCATTTGGTGAATTTTGAAAAACCCGATGGCATTTGGTGAATTTTTAAATTACTCAGTGGCATTTGGTGAAATAGCCATTGTATTTCCGATTCAGTCGGCTATCAGAGGAGTGGACTATGTAGAACTTTGTTCTCCATTCCTTCCACTTGTTTTCCTTACCGACCGCCATCATGTACCCCTTGCAGGTGGACAAGGTGTACCAGCCTTCGCTACCCTTGGCCGGCGCTCGGCTGAGATAGTGCATGTGGGCAAATGCCTCAAAGGTAGGCTCTACCTCTAGCATTTCACATGCGTCAACATACCCGATAATATTAATCCAAGAATTTGGGACAAGTTGCCAGATACCCAGTTGGTATCCGTCCAATATTCTCTCCTCGGCCGGATGGAGAGGGAAGCACAAACCGGCATGGAGGACCGCCTCGTAGCAGCCGGATGTTTGGTCCTTATAGCTGGCTAAGATTGGCCAGGTTATTGTATCATCCTTGTTCGGCACAGACAAGGAAAAGCCATGACCCATTACGGTCTTGCGACTAAAGTTGGCAAGGCCAGATGTCATAAAAGTCCGCTTGCTTTGCGGAACATGGTGATAGTAGGGAGCGTGCTCCAAGCGCCTAGAAGCACTCGGCTCGGCCCAGCCTTCTCCCCTCTCCACTGACAAGGACTCCCTTGCAGTGCTTATCTTTTCTCTGACCTCCTCTGAAGTAATGGAGGCATTTTCAGTGGATGACGAGGCCGAATCATCATCAGAGCTCTCCCTTGAGCTGGGGGACTACCGACTGGGGCCAGCAGGGTCCTCCCCTAGACTCTCTTCTGACGCCTGATCTGAAGGCTCGGGCTTGTATTGACTGTTGCCTTCCCGCAGTATGGTATCGCTGGGGGAAGGTCAGATGAAGGGTTTGGGGGGTTTTTAGAGATTTCACTGGCAGGCACCCTAATAGAGCCATCAGAATTGACAGCCTCACTATCTGAATGGTAAAAGGAACCATCCGTCCTATATCTCCTTATTATTTGCTTTTTTCTTGCCATCGTGTCCTGCAGATGCACAGACAATGTCGAATTTGGAGATGTACTTTAAGAAAAGTTCTCGAACGAGCATTCGGCACTCCTAGTTCTAGATTCAGCCGTCCCTGGTGACCGGCTGATCGCTAACCTAGGTCGTGCCAGGTGCGTTTGGGAAACCATTTTGATAAAGAAAAATACAAAAAAAATAAGTAAAAGAAAAGAACATGCGGTTACCTTAGAAGAAGGTACTAGGAGACGCTTGGTTTGCTGGAACAGACGGACAGAAAGCCGAGCATCGGATGCTTGATAAGTTTAAGTCTTTGAGAGTCATTTAAAGTCAGAAGTCCAGAGATTCTCCAAAGATTCGCAAAGGTGTGAATCCAAGGGGGGAGGGGGTCAAACCTTATTATTTATAGAGGGGGTAAAACCCTAATTTTTACCTCCAACAGTAAATTTGAAATCCGGCTAGCCAGATCCTGACACCTGTCACAGGCGACACGTGGTAAGCGCGTGTCCCCTCTGAGGGGCAAATGATTAGGATATTTTTACCCAACCAGTTGGCCCAATCCGAGCCAGCCACGTGTCACTGGAATAGGCGCCACCCTGGCCCTTCCAGATGGTGACACGTGGTAGGCAGATTTGGCCCCCTGGGAATGGCGGATTTCAAGGCCCAAATCCCAAGGGGCCCCCACAAAAATGTGGTGCCCTTTCTTAGGGCACGAAACCCTAGAAAAGGGCACATATTCCTAGAGCCCTATAAATAGGGAACATTCCCCTCATTTATAGGGATCAGATTCTTTTTAGAGACAACTTTTATGACCTAACCTTGATTGACTACCAATCATTGTCTGAACTTTCACTCTCAAGATACCGTACGCCTGAGCTTGGAATCCAAGCAGATAACTTTATTTCCGCATGTTTTACTCCGAATACATTGCTAACTTAATCTTCGGTGGCGGACCACCGACCATCCGACGGTCCGTTTGCTTTGCAGGTACAAGCGCCCCTTGCTGGATCTAGTCTTAGTGTTGTAACTCTCTCGAGGGACAAAAAACCTTGAAACAAGTTGTTCCCATTATAGGCCTCTGTAGAGAACTCGAGCATACTTTTCTCATTCATCTTTCGGCAAATAGGAAAATAGTTTTATATAAAAATAAAGCTTTTGACTCTCACTCAAATGCGAAACTCTATCTATCCTATATGCCCTTCTTAATTCTACACATAACTTTTATTATTAATCCAATTTTAATCTTTTTAGGACCGTTGAAACTGATACCACTTTGTAACACCCCCAAATCTCCATCTACGGAAATACTAGTATAATAAGTATAATTATACCGTAGAGATAGGACTTGAGAGTACTACCGTCACGTGATTACACAAGGCTACTGAAACTACTTAACTGAACAACAAAACTTTCAGCGAATAATGTAAACTCAATTTATTTGCAAACATGCTTTTAAACCAATTCCAATAATTAATCCAATAAATTCAAAACTCATGATTCAAAACCGATTCTCAATATTCCAATATAATTAAAACCAATACCTATTATTTTAAAAACCAATTCCTCATATTAAAAACCAATTCCTCATAATAAACCAATTGAACCAATTAAACCAATTCCTCTCCTAAGTGTGCACACCCCCCAAGCTAGTCTCCTTATATTACAAGGCTATTCTTGAGGAAAGACCCGGTCATACAAAGTCCAAAGCCTTATCAATAAACCAAATCCGCATATTGGGATTACTAACATGCTTAAAAAGCATTAATAATAATAATAATTCAATGGTTCAATAAGTCCTTTTAATATCCAATAGTTCCAATGAAATTCAAAATCCTTTTTAATTAATTCCACAAGCTTTCAAAATCAAACCTCGTAAATAAATACTTGAGAATAAAATCTCATATTAATAACATTTCAAAATCAACAAATCTTCCTTGAAAAACCTCTATTTAATTCAACAAATCTTTTAAAATCAATTCCTTTATTTAAACACGATAACTAATCCAAACCATTCAAAAAACATGATTTAAAAATCAATCATTCAAAATGCTTTTATTAAAATCATTACCTCTAAACATAATTCTTTTCAAAATCATAATTCAAATCAATTTAATTCAATCACCAATCAAATCATGTAAAACATGTTATTCAAACTAATCACTTTCAAAGGTATCTAGCCATCTAAACGTACCTTGATCCTTGCTACAAAAACCACACAAAAAAAAACCTCAAGAACCTTTATCGAACACACCCAAGGAGAAAGAAGAATTGGATTTTCGTTGGAAAAAGTAGGCAGAACGTGTAGAGGCTATAACTCCTTCGTTATAACTCAAAATTTGATAATTCTTGAGCCTAACCTCAAGTATTTTTTGAGAGAAACAATTTTTTGTGAAACGTCAATACCCTAAAACTGACCATAAGTGCTCAAAAACTGGATTCAAAGATAAACGGGATAATTTATGTAAAATTGAGGAGAAGAAAAGAAGAGAATAGGTGTAAAGAATGTGAGAAGTATGAAGGGGTATTTATAGGCTAGCTCATGCAAGAATTATAGTAGGAAAATGTAGGAAAAATTATGATAAGTAGGGTTTAAGGGATTACTTGGAGAAGTGAGTAAAGATTTAAGGAAAGTTTAAATATTAAAGAGATTGTGTATAATTGAATATGGAAGGTAATTATGTCATGAAAAATATTCAGGAAATTGGAATCACTTGGGGAATAATTAAGAAAAATTATTGGCAAGAAAATATAATGATTGGATATTTAAAAGATGGAGAATTAGAATTAAGGAAAATAGGAGATTTTAAGGAGATAATTAAAAATACAAATTACCAAAATATTTTTCCCAAAATCTACATGGGATGGCCGAAATTTTTGAGCTTTCCTTAGCTAATATTTTCAGCCCTCCTTTTTAGTATTTCGGAAATTATTTGCTAGTTTTAAGTAATTAAAATAATCGTCTAAATAATATTTATTGTATAAATAATTGAATGATAAAATATCAAATATTCACTAAAAAATTTAACTAATAAATCAGATTTTCACATAGGAAAATCCGAATTTTATTAGTCAAATAAATGCAATTTTCAGACTTATTAAAATAATAATAAAATAGTTTTTTCCTTCATTAAAATATCCGAAATATCTAAATAATCCGGTTTTTAACATAGGATAAATGGATATTAAATCTTACCCAAAATAATAATTTGTTTTTAAAATACTTTTGGTGCCAAAATTCAAATATCATTTTGGCTCCAACATTTAAATAGTAAGTTGAATTACTAAATTATCCTTTTTAGAAAATAATAATTAACTAATTATTTAATTAGGAAAATACGTATGAAAATACTGGGTATTACAAATGTGTTGCATTAATATTCAACCAATTTAGCTTAATAATAGTTTGGAGAAAATTGAATATTTTGTTTGTATGCCTTTGAGATCGAAAGAATTACTTTTAACTATAAGAATCGAGTAGAGGCCAATACGGGCGAATGTGACCCTATGACTCACTTCGTACCATCATCCCCGATCCTCCTTTCATGGATCCGAACCATATGGAGTTAGTAATCTCATGGATGATGAATGGGGTGTAACCTTCACGGGACAATCATTGTAGCCTTTCGTTGTCCCTTAATCGTGGTTGCCTTTTATGATCTGTGAACGGTTTACAAGTTCCTTACAAACTTGTTGGCGGCTCCCTTCTTTCCTTGTCCCTAATCATATTATGTCGTTTCCCACTTCCTATGAGTGCCAAGCATATTCACACATGCTTTAATGTAGGCGCACTTCAAATGACGCCTACAATTTGGCGACTCCACTAGGGAGGATTCATGGTTATTTATCAATTAAAGTGATCGGTATTTAATTAAGATGAGTGGATGAGACTTGAAAGATTCTTGAAAAATATTCTTGTGATTAATTTGGCATTTTTGCATAAGCATAGACGTTTTAACGTCGCATTTAGGTTTGTCCCGTAGGAAAAATTGGATAACCTGGTTGTAAACGAAGAAAATAGGGGCACCACTCAGATTTCCTGACTGTCGCGCCATGGCACATCATGCCGTGTCACGGCATAGGGCACCGTGATGCGGCGTCCAGCACCGTGACACGGTGGATTTTGCCGTGTCGCGGCATTCCTAAAATCCTTATAGTGGTTTTATTTCTCGTATCACAGTTAGCTTCCTTCGATTTTCCTGAAAAAACATGTGTGTTCTACATACGTCTTAGCCCCAGCGGGTTTAAGCTCTATCAACCCAAAAACGCTCATGGCAATAAGGGTTCATCCGAGTTTTTTAATCCACCCAAACCATGGTGTCGAGTTCGATTTCATAACGAACTCGCGAAGCCGCCTGTTGGCATACACCCTAAAGGGAGGCTGCCTTGCTAACGAGTCCAAACTCTTAACCATGGTACCGTTTTGACACCAAATAAAACCTGACCATAGTGGAACATAGAACTGGACCTTAGGTTGTGAACTATTCTTTGCATCATTGTGCCTAGGTGTCCTATGTGTGTATATTTGGTCGTTTTGATCCTAACCTTAACGATCTTTCTTTGTATATGGTGGATTATTTTATGACTAACAATTGCCAATGGACCGTACTCACTTAGTAATTAGCACAAACTCTAAAAAAAAATGGAACTAATTACCGTGACACCAGCAAACAACGTCGAGTCACGGCAATTAGTACCGTGTCATGGCGGCTTGTACCGCGCCACAGTGCAGATTTACCATGATACGACAGTTGCGCCGCAACACGATGACCAATTTTAAGTCTAGACAGCCCTTATTTTGGTCTTCCGTGCTAATTTGGTCCACGTGTCAGTCATTTTGTTTCACATATCTAGTCATACGATCATACCACGAGTCTGATAACATCACTTAATCAATCACGAGTCAAGTATAGCCCACACACTTTCTTTAATTTTCAACTCGAGTCGTGCACCATGTCGTTTATGATCGTATACTAGGTTCACGCACCTTTTTTCGTCATAATAAAAAAATGAGTGGAGTTTATTCTCACCTGTTTTCAAATGTCTATTTTTTCCTTCCTTTCCTATATTGAGCAATGAGTCTAACAATTAAGTGAATTGTTTTATTTCATAGTAGTTGGTCAAGGAGCAAGGGTAGATTAATACGGTTTGAGTCATTATCGCAACAATCTCTTAAATCCAAGAGGCGTTCAAAGAGAACTTCGCCATCTCCACATTAATTATCACCTTTCAATGGCCACTAAGGAAGATATTGAGAACATCAACAAATCCATCGAGGCACTGTCTGCCGTGATGGAAACCCTTACCACTAGGGTCACTACCATGGAACAAAACAAGGTCACTGTTTCCACCCTTGACGAATTAAAGGAACAAATGAGTAAGATTTCTGAGGATTTCACTTATGTGGAACAGCCTCCCACTCCTTTGGATGTGAAAGCTAGACAGGCTCCCTGAAAAGTTCTCCACTGCTGATATTCCAACGTTCAAGCCTACTCACAATCCAATATTCCATTTGAAGGCGTTCTCTGCAACCATGGCTCTTAAGGGATTGGACGTAACACTCTTCCCTACAGTGTTCCTTCTCTCCTTAGAACATGCTTGCCAACAATGGTTTTATTCCTTAGATGCCAAGCGTACTACGACTTGGCAAGATGTCACCGACAGTTTCATGAATCGTTACAAGTGTAACATTCAAACTAAAACTTCTGAACGTGAACTCTCCATTCTCAAACAAAAAGAGAATGAAGGCTTCACCGCTTATCTGAACAGGTGGAAGCAAACAGATTCACTCTTGGTAGATCCTCCCAAACAAAGAGAGATGGTTCGACTCTTTATTCAAAATCTGACTCGCAAATATAAGGAACATCTCAAATTTTGCCCGCTGAACACTTTCGAAGCTGTATACGACATCGGCATCAATATCTAGGATAAGCTAATAAAGACTGCTGGTAGTAACAATAATAACACTTGGAAAAACAAGAAGAACGATCATCCTTCTTCCTCGTCTTTTAAGCACGAAAATACTACCAAAAATATAAGCCAAGTTGATCTCAATGAAGTGTTAGCTCTTGATGCTCCATTGCCCAAGAAGAAAAGAACTTACACTACTTTAGGAATGACTTATGATGCGGCCTTTGATCACCTTTACGGTCAAGGCTTGATCACACCTATTGGGCCATTTCTAGAGCATAAACTTGAAGAAAGGAGCGGCAAATGGAATCCTAATGCCTATTGAAAGTACCATCAAGGAAGGGGCCACACTGTGGAGCAATGTTGGAATTTGAAGGACGTCATTCAAGACTTGGTGGATGCAAATAAACTTCTTGTCCCTATAGGCAGTAAGAAATAATGAACACAAGGCGCACAGTAGATCCTTCGTGCAAGATTTCATGATTTCTTTTTTTTTTCTTTATCATTCATCTTTATTCCCCCATTCATGTCAAGCATAGGTTTTCTACTTTGAATTTTTATATGTTTCATGTGTTTCGTTCACTTTTTCCATTAATAAAATGAGAAAATTTCCTTTACATCTCGATCATATAATTTTTCATTCATTCATTCATTCTAAAAAAAAATGAAAAAAATCAATTACCGAATTAAATACAAGGTACACCAATGACTTGAGGCACCTTTGCAACCTTGTCATTCCTTGTTAACCGTTCAATCACATTCCATTTCTTCATCAACCACTTTGAGCCTCATCTAACGTTTGGCCTTCATTTCTTCAACCCACATTCACTTAACCCTGGGATTGGAAGATGTGTAATTGTAAAACATTCATAAAGCAAGTAAAAAAAAACCAGCAAAGCAACAATAAAACAATGTCTAAAGGCAAGTGTTCCAATGTCTTTGATATGAACACGTCTCAAATTACGTCTCTCATAGAGTGCTTGGTACCATGCCTGAGAAACATGAATATTAAGTGAGTGATGGACCACATGATCTGAGATTGCCTACATTGATTCAAAAGAATGAAGAAAAAAAAAAGAAATTCATAACAAAAAAAAAATATATGAAAAATAAAACTTGCAAAGTCCAATACATAATTACACATCTTGGGGCTTCTATCGGGTCTTGAGCCTTTTACACCTTTCTTCCATCAGCTTAAGCACATTACAACTCTTGAAAGACCTTTTTTAGGTGTACATACACTTGTGCAAATTTCGGTTAGAGCTACGTTCGGCCTGATTCCTTACGGATACGTAGGCAACCTCACATTGAGGTGCGGCCACATTCATATGCATGATCGAGTTAAAGAATACCCAATGCTTACCCATATGACCCTATCCATTTAGAGCTAGACATGGGAGCTTGAACCCACATCATTTAGCCTACCTAGCCTAAAGGGTCACCATTTCAACTCTTCTCACATCTCCTTCCGTCACCATAGCCTTTGCAGCCTCACCTTAGTATCACTTTCACACACTTCTTTCACACATACATATCCATATCATCTTTCCCTTAGGAACCCTTTATCGTGAAATCTTGTTTCCCAACAGTGCATATTTCATCATCTTTTAAGATTACATTCATTGCTTAGCTTCCTGACCTGAGCAATATTCATTGTTTCATGCATCGCATATCATGCTTAGCTCCTCGACCTAAGAAACATTCATTATGCAATACTCATCAATCACTTCATATATATACGTGCTTAGCCTCCAAACTTAAGTGACATTCAAGATCGCTTCTTTACACCATGTTCATTCATCTATCGTGTCACATGATGTAATTTTCTTTAGCCTCCTGGCCTAAGAACATGCATCATGCATACATTATTTTCAAGACAAGCGATTCAATCCATACGATTCATTTCGTCTTCCTCAAGGAGGAAGTTCAAACTTTCATTTTTTCATATTTTTCTTTTGGGGAAGTTCAAAAAAAATTTCAAATTTTTTTTATCGAGGGAAGTTCGAAAACAAAACTTCATTTTTCACGTCTTTATTTTTCGGGAGAATGTCAGTACCTTCCACTCGTCTCATAACAAAAATGACGGAAAATTTTTGCTTTTGCATTTTCTGTTGCTTGTGTTTGCACACACACACCATATACACACACAACCACAAGTTATATACATGTCATGTCGTGTCAAGTGAAACTTGGTCAAGTCAGTTGGTCAAGTCAATCATACACTACTAAAATTCGGCCAAATTGCGACCATTTATTTACGACCGCCATAAAAACACTCTCAAAAGTTGCAATTTGCGACCGTTTTTTAAGCAATCACAAAATTGCGACCGTCTTTGGCCAAAAATGGTCGCAAGAGTAGTTAAACAATTTTTTTAAAAAAAATACATGTGTGAAATAATTGTAAAAGAAAAATAATCTATTACAACCGTTTAAAGCGGTCGCAAATTTCACAAATTGCGACCGTTTTGTAAACGGTCGCAAATATAAAAAATTGCGATAGTTTTATAAACGGTCGCAAAAATCACAAATTGCGACCGTTTTTATAAAACAGTCGCAAACTTCACAAATTGCGACCGTTTTTATAAAACAGTCGCAAATTTCACAAATTGCGACCGTTTTATAAACAGTCGCATATTTCACAAATTGAGACCGTTTTTTAAACGGTTGCAAATACCAAAAAAGCGGTCGCAAACGGGGTTAATATTTTTTTTTTAAAAAAATAGGGTATAAAAGGATACCCCCATTCACCTAAACCCTAACCGTCTATTCACTCACGCAGTTCTTCTACTCTTTCTTACATTCTCTTCTCTTTCCTTTCTCTCTCCTCTTTCCTTATCTTTCTCTTTCCTTTTTCCTTTTCTCACGCTCCTCCATCTCTCTTGTTATTTCTTAGCTTTCTCTTTCCTTTATTCTTCTTAAGTCTCTATGCCTCCATTAACCGACGCTCGCACCACTATTTCCTCCGTTTTCGGTCTATTTTTCTACTTCATTTTTTCTTTTTCTATGAATTTTCGTCAACAAAGTATTATAAGTGTTCGGATTTTTGTCAACAAACGAACAATTATGGTGTTTATCGTCAAATTGGACCATAAAAATTCCAGATCTGGAGCTTTATGGTCCAATTTGACCATATAAACCCAAAAATGAAGAAATATGACAAAAGGTTTGTGTTTTACTTCGCTTTTTATTCGATTTTCCATGTTTAATTTTATAAAAATTTTGTTTGATTTTATTTTCGATTTTGGTTTTTGTTCGAATTTTGTTGATTTTGGGTTTAATTTTTAGTTTCGTTAATTTTGTTTGATTTTGCGAACTTTGTTCATATTTGGTTCAAATTTTGTAACTTTGTGATTGATTTCGAATTCTCCTTGATTTGGTTATTTATTTCGGTTATTTTGTTCATATTCGTCGATTTTATTCGTATTTTGTTGATTTGTTCATATCTTCATTGATTTTATTCGTGTTTTGTTGATTTGTTCATATTTTCGTTGATTTTTTTTTCGTGTTTTGTTGAATTTGTTCAAATTTTCGTTAATTATGTTCGTGTTTCTTGATTTTGTTCATATTTTCGTTAAGTATAGTTTGATTTTCGTTAAATTTTGATAATTTTGTGGGGCTTTTTTAGGGTTTTTTTTTTTATATAAAATCAAATGTTTTGGGTTGGCGGCGATGATTTGTAAAGTTGTTTAGGAAGGCTGGTAGTGGTGGGTTGGGTAGAAAGTGGCGGTGGGACTGCCTTCCAAATACACTTAGTGAGTGTTTTTATTTCTTTTTTTTAATTAATCAAAACAATTTGCGACCGCCAGAAACAGTCGCAATTTTCCAGAATTGCGACCGCCTAAACAAACGGTCGTAATTAATTTAATTTGCAACCGCCAAAACCAGTCGCTATTTCTTAGAGTTGCAACCGCCTGAGCGGTCGTAATTATATTAATTTGCGACGACCGTTCCTCACACGGTCGTTGAAAATACTAAAAACGGTCGCAATTTTAATTGCAACCGTCAACCAGTCGTAATTTTTTCGTTTTGCGACCAAAGGAATAACGACCACCATATTATAACAATTGACGGTCGCAATCACTTTTAGCGACCGTTTTTGCTATTTTCTACGACCGTCAGAGGCGGTCGCAATTCAGCTTAATTTTAGTAGTGATAGTCTATACGAGTCCCTTGGCAATTTTTATTTTGCAGGTCTCAATTGCAGCCCACGTTCGGGGACAAGCGAGCCACCTACAGCCCACGTCCGGGGACAAGCGGACCATCTATAGCCCACGTCTGAGGACAAGCGAACCATCTACAGCCCACGTCCGGGGACAAGCGGACCATCTATAGCCCACGTTCGGGGACAAGCGAACCATTTACAGCCCACGTTCGGGGACAAGCGAACCAACTACAGCCCACGTTCGGGGACAATCGAACCACCATCATATCATGGCACAAGGTTCTCGATACACAGAGACTTACAATCTCATCATCTTTCGACTTTCCTCAACCATGGAAACTGTTATCCGGTGGATTTCTTCAAGCATAGAAACCTGCCAAAATCATTTGTCAACTTCCTTAAGCATGGAAAGTGTCATCCGGTGGATTTCTTCAAGCGTAGAAAGCTGCCAAAATCATCTGTCGACTTTCCTCAATCATGGAAAGTATTATCCGGTGGATTTCTTCAAGCATAGAAAGCTGCCAAAAACATCTGACAACTTTCCTCAAGTATGGAAAGTGTCATCTGGTGGGTTTCTTCAAGTATAGAAAGCTACCAAGTTCATCTGTCGGCTTTCCTCAAGCATGGAAATTATTATCCAGTGGATTTCTTCAAGCATAGAAAGCTGCCAAAACATCTGTCAACTTTTCTCAAGTATGGAAAGTGTCATCTGGTGGGTTTATTCAAGTATAGAAAGCTACCAAGTTCATCTTTTGGCTTTCCTCAAGCATGGAAATTATTATCCGGTGGATTTCTTCAAGCATAGAAAACGGCTAAATTCATATGTCGACTTTCCTCAAGCATGGAAAGTATCATCTGGTAGATTTCTTCAAACATAGAAAGCTACCAAACTCGTCAGTCGGCTTTCCTCAGGCATGGAAAGCATTTCAACAAACGTCATCTGGTGGATTCCATCAAGCATAGGAAGCTACCAAACTCATTTGTCACCGATACACTAGTGTCATTTAAGCATTCTATCCCTTTACTCTTTTATCTGCAGAACTACATTTTTCTACAGGTATCGGCGTACAAAGAGTGATTTAGGATCGCAAAACATCTTAAATCATTCTCCGTCCCTATCGACTAATTTGACTATCATTTTCGAAACTGACATTTCTACAAACTCAATCAAAGTGGGGGCTTCTGTAGACACATAAAAATGTTTCCCCAAAACAAAATTTTTTGGTCTTATAATTTTGATCCAATTAGTATTTGGTTGTATAGTCCTTGAAATAAGATTTCAAACCATATATCATAAGCCCAATTCCGAGCTATAACGAAAAGGATATGAGTAAAACACAAAACTCGGCCAAATACCGGCACCCTTCCACTAAAAAGGCCATATCTTAAAATCTTCAAATTATTTGGACCAGAATCTAATTGGATTGGAAAGTAGACTTGATAATCTTTGAAATGATATATTTTATGCCTTATTCCAAGTTACGGATCAAAAGTTATCGCAATTTTAAAAACGCATAAAAAATTGGAATCGTCGCGCAGCCAACAAAATTACCGCGTCGCGGGGAAAAGTGACGTGGCATGGGGCCTGGTACAGTGACACGGGAATTCTCAATATGTCACGGTGCCAGGTGCCGTGACACGGGAATTCTCTTTCTTTTTCCGTGTTCTTTTCACGCGAAAATTCCCTGTGTCACGGGAGATGATGACGTGGCACGGGGTATGGTACCGTGACACGGTGACACGGGATTTTTCACCGTGTCACGGTGCTTTCCCGTGTCTTTTTCGCGTTTCTTTCCCACGCGCTTAAGAATCAGGGCGTAAAAACTCCACCGTGTCATGGCATGTCTTCCTGTGTCACGGGTTGTCACGGTGCACATCTCGTGACACGGGATTGCTCCGTGTTTTCTCCGCGTAATCCCTAAACGCGTTTTATCCCCTCTAGGTTTGTTTCAGTCCCGCATCACACCAAATTACCAGGCGCCACACTAATGTGTACCGTGTCACGGTGCATTTTGCCATGTCACGGCAACCTTTTTTAAGGTTTATATCTTTTTAGGGTTCTGCGTGTTCCCTCTACTCATTTTCCTTATAAATAACCCCCTCCTTTCTGCAGTTCGGGGCATCAAATCATTCTCTCTTCCTCTCTTTTATACAAAAATCCATTCTCTTCTCTCTCTCTCTCTCTCTCTCATATTCTAAGCCTAAAACCTATATTTCTAATTAGACTATTCTTCCCTTAAGCACTTTAAGGAGTCCATACTCGACCCGAGGTTCCGTCCTTAAACCAATGTGTGAAAGGCGCAAATAACTGAGGGTTTGGACTAAATCAACTCTACCTTTATTTAATTTTTATTTATTTATATTTTTTATTGAAGTTACTAACAATTTATTCATGATGTAGCAATTTAAAGGAACGCGCAGAATGTGAGTAATTAATTAATTTAATTACTTATTGTTATGAAATAAGGAAAATATAAGAGATAGAGAGAATTAATCTATGTGTTCTCCTTGTATTTCATATAGTGGAGGTATAGATATATATAGGTACAATACAATTGATAGGGTTTGTTGGGAGAATAATAAACCCTAAAATCTAGAAAGTTCTGGAATGATACAAGAGTATAATGGGCATCCACAAATATATATTCAATAAAACTCCCCCTTGGATGTCCATTATCTAAGAATGTGCCTCGTTAAAACCTTATAAGGAAAAACCCTGTGGGATAAAAAGCTAATGAAGTAAAAAGAGTACAACATTCTTCGTAATACGCTTGGAATAGTGCCTCGTTAAAAACCTTACCAGAAAAACCCAATGTGGGACAAAACCATGGTTAAGGGAAAAAGAGTGCGGCGCGTATTTGCTCCCCCCAATGAATGCATAACGTATTAACATGAAATCTTCCAGTGCAATAAATCTCATGCGATATGGTTGGGTTAACTTCTTCCATGTAGTAGAACACCATTTCTTGATGATTGATCCTTTCAAATTAAACTTGAATCTTCAAATCTTCACATGGACTTATTGAGGCGTCTTCATTTCTTCATACTTGTGGAAATAATACAAATGTTTACCACTATTTGATTTGATAGTTTGTTTCAAATTATAATAATAACAATTAGATGTATGCCTTCTTCTAGAGGCTATATATAATACAAAATGATGATCAATAATTGATCACATTATCCAAACATAATTGCATGGCAACACTTGATATCATTATATATAATTTATTTTCCTCATATGAATTAAAAAAAATAAAACAAATTACACATTTTTCTCTTGGCTCTTCTGGACCATAAGAATATTATTCTCACTCAATGGTATCTCAACTCTATTATTTAATTAGACATTTCATGTTTTATATAAAAATTAGCCAATGAATACATAGACTTGTTGAATCTCACATACTCAAACTTCAAGTTGAGATATCAATGATGTAGTCATATTGACTTTTCATGAGTTTGATAATAACTGCAATATTCAAGATATAAAATATGTAGGGATGTGTATTTAAATACGTCGTATATAAATTCTTCAGGAACTCTTCTTACATGAATCATAACAAGCTATTATAAAAACGACGTCATCAATAATTTCTCACTAGTGTAAGCCCATTAGAATATAAATATTTCTTTGTAAGCTCCCATCAATGTTATATGTACGCCTTACTATACATTGGATAGACATTCATACATACCACAATTATTATATAGAAACTAGCTAGTGCATGAAATATGAGATATAGGAATCATGATAAGATATTGAACAAAATATGCAATGAGTAATGCATCTAACAACTTCTTAAACATGCAATAAGTGATCCATTAACCTATGACTCACGCATGCACATGGGTATAAGACTCAAATTAATGCAAGACATTGTACAGTGTGGATTTAAAAATCCATATTTCATTGGACTTCTGGCCATGATAAACTTTTGATGATTATCATTATGTCGACATTATAATGGACATATGTTTTAGATCCCTTATTAAATAGTCCATTCTATCATGCATATGCATATTATTCATCGGTTTCATTATCTACCGGTACCATAAAATTACTTTAATGTACATTTCGCATGCTACCTTATAATGATATTTGAATATAATTCTCATTGTTGGTACCATCATAACGTTTCTTTCATAATAGGCCATCCATTATAATAATTCAGATATTTATACCACATATCAAGGGTATTTCTCACACTATGGTATTAATATACTATTATTATACTTTAAAAGTATCAACTACACTATCTTGCCATATATCGCACATTTATATTGGAACCGAACATAAAAACTACACTTCAGGTGCAGTGATATAAAGAAAATTGACAAGATCTATCTAAATGTGTGCACATATTATCATTATCAATATAATAAAAATATATCTCTCTATTCCTCTAGATGGGTCATAATGGTATACAAATTAAATCATAGATGTGCAACATATGTTGATACAAAAGTTGGCATGTAACTTTACAAAGTATCATTAGAGGGATTCATTATTTATAGTATTATAATTTTGCCAACTTACTTCAATTCTTCCCCCTAAGTTGGTAAAATATCTCAAATGTTGGGGCAATTCTTCACCAACTTAGAATATAATTTCATGTGCATCAAATTTCATCTCGTAGGATAATCATATATATCCAACAAAGTTCTATCTCTTGTGGAGAATAATGAAATTTTGTTCTCTTCTAGAGATCAATACTAATAGGGGTAATAAATTGTGCAGTTGCTAATTTCTTATTTTATTCCTTATGTGCTGACATAGAATAGCCCCAATCAAGAGAATTATTATACAAATATAAATTTTCTTGTAAGTTCATTAGGTGGTGATTTTCGGGATCACTAGAAACATTGATGGTATGATACTAGTTACTTAAAATTTACACATATAACTTGTACGTGGTGAGCTTCTGGTCACCTAATATTTTTGAACATATAAATTATTCTAGTGAACTTTTAGTCACCATTCATTTAGAAAAACCAAAAACCAATATATTATCTCTTGAACTTGTCTTTTAACACAAACTATTAAAAATCACAATCTAAATATAACTCGATCTCAATGTTATTCTTTCCATTCAATTTATTTCATATATTTAACATGAGAGAGCGTCAGCACATTATTTCTTTCATATCAAAAGAAACTTCAGGTTTTCATAACGGGAATTTATTAAACCCCGGATGGCCTAATTATTAATTATCACATCCAATCACTTTTCCTTTAGTATTTAAATTATGGTCTGTTTTATAATATTGGTGATCACCTTATTAGTGATACTTTATGTATGGTCATGGATATGATGTGATATAAGTACACCAATGTGTTTCTTTCTACAATTGGCAAGACAATTAACTTGTAATCTTGATACATGCTAACCTTGTTGGACAACATTTTATACTCTTTTGGACTACTTTATATAATTATATCACATTTTAATGTATTAGAAATGATCTCTTCGGGAGATACATAAAATATTTCACTTTCTCAAATTTGTCATTGTCAATTAGTGCTTCTTTCCTCTTCCAAGGATTCTTATTGTTGTAACCTTTTGCATTACCACACTTTAGGTATGCTAGTTCAATAGTAACTGATTTTGTCCATCAAGGACATCAACTTAATAAGTACATTTATAGTTATTATATAGGTAATGACATTTATTCATATCCATCTTCAGGATGGTATCATGCTAAATATTTGATTATCATATGGCCACCTCTATTAAATAAATTTATTGATTTTTAGGCTATTGTATGTACCAAACTGACCATTAACATATGTAGTTATTCATGTGCAATGATTACATAATAACAATGGAATAAACACTATCTCCCCCTAATCCTTGCATATGGGGTATAAAACTAGTCTAACAATCTTTAAATCTATTCTCCTCTCAAGCCAAAAATTGTTTTAGCAATGCATGTATCAAACAAAGCAAAGTTATTATTTTCCTCTTGTCCAATTATATTAATAATATTAATCTCTTATAAGTATGGACATAATAAATATACTTTTAAATAAGTTTCTCACAAGTAATATCGTGGATTAATTTCTTGAACTCATAACACTATTTCTTGCTCAAATAGCTAATATATGTAATCGTTTTTGTAATTCTCATGAATTTTCAATGAATTTTATCAAATAACATCATGCAAACATGCTTATATTATTATTATTATTTCAATCTTGAGATTTCTCATTCACTTCTGGGAATGAGCTAATAGTCTAGTAGGGATCAAGGGTCTCCACTTTTAACCCAAGGTTGGAATCAAGGATATCCACTCAAAGACCATATAATAATATATCAATTGCTCAAAGTATTTATTTATGTATTTATTTTCACTTTATATACATTAGTTTTGTGTACACAGGATAATATAGCCAACAACATACCTTAGAAACTATTATTAGACATTTGTAAATCATCATGTACATGTATGTTTTCATATTATACTTAAGGAAATTAAATTACTAGTAATACACTCCTTGTCTTATGATCCACTTCAAAGTAAATCATAAGTATCTCATATAATAGTGGTGTCATGGTTATTAACCATTATAATTAATTATCAATCAAAACTCTTAACATCTAGTTAGCAAAGAAAGGATTTTCCTCAAATTATCTTTACACAAATACTACAGTACTATAAATTGAGGTCAACAACAAAAATTTATGTGGTCAATCATATTATGACATACATCATGTAAAGTATACCGATATAAGTAATTTTGTGATCATCAAGGAATTACAAGTAAGATTAGTCCATAAACTTAAAACACGTACTCAATATAATAGTTTAGCGTGACCTTATATGTCAAGATGCACTGATGAATTAAATTATATGCTAGTTAGCATAATTCCTCATAGATACTAAAACAATCATATCCTTGTTTTACACTAATTCATAACAAACATTGACTAGTTTATAATTAAAAAAAAATATGATGTCATATATAAGAAACAATATATAATCACTTAATCATGCTAATAAAACCATCCATTCCGCAAACAATATACTTGCTCCGTTTTATTTATCTTCTTTTTTTTTCAATCTTTTCTCTCTCTTATGAAAGAAAGTAATAGGTTTAATAGAAAACTATAAGTATAATGCTACTTCATATATGGTACAATAATAAACAAAGTGAATAATTAACCACATCAAGTACATAAGATCATGAGAGCAACGCTAAGTAGCCATAAGTAGCCATCACGAGTCATTAGACATAGAATAAAATTGACACTCAATGACATCCATAAAGGATTAATAATTGCAACAGTCTTGGGATATAGTTCATGATACATGTTTGTGAATTGAAGTATAATCAAGTACAAGTAACATAGGAAACAAGTATAGAGAATGTTTTATTGATGATTTCCTTCATAAAGCTTGAGAATATAAGTGAACGTTAATCTAGGGAGTAATGGTAGCAACAATATATGTACATCGATCTAGTTTATAAGAGATAATTAAGGAGGATAATAACAAGATATTATCACTAAGAATATGTCAATCCTATCACAAAGATCATGACATGATTTGAAAGATATCAAACAAATACAGTAAATAAACATTTTCTAATATGAGGCTAAAGGCAAGCGACAGAGACTAATATATATAGCATTTAATCTTAAACAAGGAGTTAATTAGATATAGTAGATGAAATTTGTGCTTAACTATATAATATACTTTGGCAAAACGAAGCAACAAACATACATAGATTATGAGGAGGCGTAATGTTCATTATTATTTATTATGCAATTTGAATGGATGAAAACCATTGTCAGCATATAATATTGCCCAAATTAAATCTGATCCAAAATTTTATCTTCGAAGATACTATCAATCAAGAAATTATTATCAATCAAGAAATTATTCAGAATAAATTAATTGATGAAATAATAAATCATATGTGGACCTTTGACTATCAGATCTAATACTCTAGGTAATCCATTCAATGGATTAATCATCAATAATCTAATTCTAAATTCTAATTGTGGCTTACATACAAAAGGTGTATAACTACTGGATTTAGATTTTAGCATGTTGTCTAAAACGGAAATAAGCGTACCTTTGGCAGCATTAATATTTGCGGTTAATCAAACATACAAGTCCATCGTATTGAAATTTATGATTACTTTGATTGCCAATATCGAGATTAACAATATAAGACTTCCCTTGATATTATGCTCAGTTGGTTAGATTATGTACTGATAACGTTTTATGAAATAAGGAAAGTATAAGAGATATAGTGTATTAATCTGTGTGTTCTCCTTGTATTTCATATAGTGGAGGTATATATATATATAGGTACAATACAATTGATAGGGTTTTCTAGGAGAATAATAAACCCTAAAATATAGAAAGTTCTGGAATGATACGAGAGTATAATGGGCATCCACAAATATATATTTCATAACACTTATTTTATTTTTAATATTGCTAGTATCATGATTAGGTTTATTTATATATAATTTGACTAACAATATTATTGTTATATTGCTTCCAGTATTAATGTTTATTCTATTATATTTTTGTATGATCACCATATTACATGTTTAAAGGGAATATGCAATTGAAAATCATGCCTAATAAGACAATTTGGACAACCGGTTTAGGTTCCTTTTTAATCTTGTTATTAATCAAAGTGATCACTAATATTTTAGAATAAAATGTTACATTAATATTCAACTAATTTAGCTTATTAATAGTTTGAAAAAAATTGAATATTTTGTTTGTATGCCTTTGAGATCGCACGAATCACTTTTCACTATAGGAATTGAGTAGAGGCCAATACGGGCGAATGTGACTCCATGACTCACTTCGTACCATCATCCCTGTTCCTCCTTTCGTGGTTCCGAACCATATGGAGTTCGTAATCTCATGGATTATGAATAGGGTGTAACCTTCATGGGTCAATTGTTGTTTTTCGATGTCTCTTAATCGTGGTTGCCTTTTATGATCTGTGAATGATTTACAAGTTCCTTAAAAACTTGTTGGCGGCTCCCTACTTTACTTGTCCCTAATCATATTATGTCAATTCTCACTTCCTATGAGTGCCAAGCATATTCACACATGCTTTAATGTAGGCGCACTTCGAATGACGCCTAATCTAACGTGTGTATTTTGTTATTAGAAAGAGGTACGAGGCATCCAAGTAAGTGCTTTAATTGTTTTATTGATATTTTGATATAGAAATCATGCTTAGATTGTTATTTTGATTCCTAGTATCATGTTAGGATGCTTTTCTTAGTATCATGTTTAGGGTAATTATTAAGTTTTTTATATCAATTATGATTTCTATAATGCTTCCTATTTTCTTTATTAATATCATGTTAGTATCATGTCAGGGCTAAAGCATTGATCTTTGATGTTTAGTGACATGCTAGGGTTTGTTATTAATCTTGTTAGTATCATGCCTAGGATCTTGCTATTAATATTATGCTTTAACATGATTATTTTAATTATGATTGTTATTTCAATTATGATTAATATTATTATAATGATTATTATGTTGCTTGATGATATTATTATTGTTATTGCTTAATCACACCTTTTATGCATGTTTAAAGGGAATTTGTACGTAATCAAGCTTAATAAGATAATTAGTAATCTTATTTAGGGCTAATATGATTATAATTCAAGTGATCGCAAATAATAGATTTATGTGTGCATTACTATTCAACCAACATAGTTAACAGGTTTAGGGTAAACCTAATGATTGCTTGTTAGTCAGAAAGCGCACATGAATACGAGAAGAATAAAGTAGAGGCCTATTATTGGGGCAAGTTTAATCCCCTTTTAGGTTAGATTTGTACTTTCATCCCCAAACTTCCAGTCATGGTTCCAGACCTATTGGAGTTAATGATCTCCTGGATCGTTAAGGGATGTAACCTTCACCCTGTGAACAGTTTGCAAATTCCTAAAACTTGTTGGCTACTCTATTGCTCTAGCTTCCTTCCCTTTGGACGCCAGTATGCTTAAGTGTATGATCACAGTGGGGTTTAAGTTTGAGGTAATGCTTGAAATATTCCCTACATATTCAAATAAAGATTTTAAGATTTATACACTTTATCGAATCACACGGTAAAGCTCATAACACTTGGAGGAGTAATTAAAAAAAACACATACCATTCAAAGTGTTCAGATTTTTTATTTTCTGAACATTATGAAAAAAAAAACTCTTCACGCTTGGGGGGAAAGAGGGGTAATAATCTGATTTTAAAAAAAAATAACACTCGTAGCACATGTGTTGCGCGCAACAAAATCATTTGGGTGCGAAAGGCACGCGCAACCTTGCATGTTGCGCACGCCACCTGATGATGAGCTACAAACCCAAAATTTTACGCTCGAATAAGATTTTAATTTTTACTAGGGATGAAAGAAGGGTGTTTTTCAAACCTCATATATACTCGGAAAATAAAAATTAAACTTTGATTTAAGTCATTGAACAAAGTTTGATTAAATTTTTTCTTAATTTCTACAAGGGGAATTAAAGAAAAATTACCAAAAAAAAAAAAAAAAAAAAAAAAAAAAAAAAAAATAATAATAATAATAATAATAATAATAACAATAATAATTTTTGCAAAGAACTACGCAAAGACCTGATTTTGTAATACGAATACGTAGGAAATCTATATAATTCGGTCATATAAAAAAAAAGAGCTTATTATTTATTCCAATCAAAACTCGATAATAAGTAATTAATAAAAAATGGTAGTGATTACATTTTATTCAAAATTAAACTACTAATAATTGTGTAAAACTCTAAGGTTTTACTATATCCTCAATTGTCACAGTAGACGGAGGAGTAGTTTCCATCGCAGTACTTACAATAACCTTATAACTTTCCCCTTCGCTCTTCTTCTTGACCGAAACATTGTTCTTCAACTGAGGAATATGAGCCTTTTCAACTCTTTTAAATTTCATTTACCCTAATCATTTGTTGGAGCCTTTTGTGAGAATTCGTGAAGGTTCCTTAATCTTCACACTCTTTTACGCGGGTTTAGGAGGAGCCTTTCTTTTTGGTTCCCATGAACAAGCCTTAGGTGATGAGGAGAAGTCTAAATTTCTTCTCACTCCTTTATTTTGGCCATTAGGAGTAGTGGTGGCCGAATGCCAAAGGCTTGGGTGAATTGCGAGCCGAGGCGGCTTGATTTTGTGATCGAGCCTTATTTAATTCTCCTTTGTCCGTTGTATTCATCCAAGATTCGTAAAAGGAAGATAGTATAATGCTCGCCGTGGGAGTTTGCACTACCCACCTAGGAAGACTCGACTAATATTCCATCTAACGGGGAATTCGTTTAGGTTTAAAGTTTACATCCTTAGGGACATCACAATCCTGTAGGGGGATAACTTTTTTCATCCCATATTGTCTTATGACCATGCAAGGAAAGATGTAAGTAGTACTAGAAAGGCCCAAAATCCTAATGTAGGGACAATTAAAACTATTCTCAATCATACTACTTATGTTCCAACAAGAAATCACAAAGCGTATGTTATGAACCCCATGAGAGAAAAAACGACGTCCATTCTTCTTCACTCTTATGTTTATAGAGAACTCGACGTCTAGCGAATGTTCTCACTCTGTTAGCCTCAACATTTTGTGGTTGATCAACAATTCCCAAGCGCTTCATGAGCCAAATATGATAAAAGAAATGAAAAAAATAATAATTGCGACATTACATAAACAGGTGGCTCGCTCATCACATCCAATCGCACGCGCCACTCGCGCGCATCCCAGAAGATTGCGCAGGTATGACCAACACAACTTTACGGTTTGCGCTGAAGCATGACGAAAAAATACGTGTAATAGGAGTGGACTTCCCGTGAAACCATTCTCGTTAGGGTCTCCTCTAAGGTGATTTAAGCAAAGAATAGTTTCCGCTAAAGCTAAAGGAGCGGGTGAGTGACATCCCTCTATTTTCTCCACTATGGACACCATGGAATAATCTCCATAGTCTTTACCTTTCCTAAGAAAACAATTGACAACCTGACAAAAACATAAAGCATGAATTTTAAAACGTTGTTTAGTCAAGCTGTCACAAGGGAGACAAAGTGTTTAATAAATTGAATTAAGTTCACGCCTTCTTTCTGTCCCAATGTTGGCCATATCGTTGTCATTCAAACCAAAATATCTTTGAATACAGGTTAAGAATATGACAAGTTAGGGGCATATGTCATGGGGAGAGTATTTACAGTGAAACCTAGTACAGCCTCAAACTCTCCAGGTAATTGGAAAATTTTATCCCCTTTGAAAGAGGAAAAGATGGTGGTTCGAGTCTCAATGATTAACAACAACATGAAGGAAATCAAAATTTATAACTTATTGCATATAATTCAATAAGGGGTCAAGGTGGTATTTCTTAAAAGCTAGCTTATCCTCGATTGAAAGGGAAGTGATCCATTGTTTTAAACGTTGTTTAAAGGTTTTCGCTATTGAAAAATATTGAGAGATAATAGAGGGATTAATATTTTTTTCTTTTATGATACTATTAACGATTGAATGCGAGATGATCAAAATCCTACACGAAACCACGTTTAAATAGACCCAAATGGGGCAAATGTTCGACAATTTTCGCCTAAAGGAAAGTTTACCCGAAGGTGGTGGGCGCATCTCATGAGTTGCGCGCGCCAGTCGAGCGCATCTCACGAGTTGCGCGCGCCAGTTGAGCGCATCCAATTCACATGCGCACCCCTCTAGTTGCGCTCGCTTTGTTCTGTCGCAACATGTTTTTTTGGTCTATTTCCATATTTTGAGCTACGAAATAATGGAATATGAACGAAATCTTACGACTAATCTATACGCTTGATTTTATTAAACCTTGTTTCCTTTTTTAATTTTATTTTTATTTTTTACTTTTCTAACTCCTTTTTTTATTTTTTGTTTTTATTTTTACTATTTTCTTTTTCTCCGTTTACTTTTTTTTTCCTTCCTATGTCCTTTTGTTGTCTTAGTCTGTTACGTTTTTTCCTTTTTTTTCTTTTCCTTTTTTATTATTTTTTCAAGGGGGGTTAGTTGGGAACCCTTTCCCTCCCTCGGAAAATTTTTTTTCGATTTAAAAATACTAATGGAAATAAAAATATGATATATAAAAAGTATGTGTACAACAAAAAAATATAATAACATTTTTTCCTTAAGCTAAAATATAAAAATAAAAAATAATAAAAAGGAAGTCAGGATGCTCGGCAACTACCGAAAGGATTCTGTTCATCCTACCAAATCCAAAACAAATATTAATACACAAAACGTGTAGTAACTTTGGCAAAAAAAAGAGAAGAAGAAGCAAACATACCACGACCATCCGATAATCATGACATGACAAAGCCACGAGGGCTCTCCTATAAGCATCTTGAAAAGCACGCATAGTCCTCACCATGCCGTTCACGGTCTCACGCAGAACCTGTTAAAAAAAATACAAAAGACAGTTATCAAACAAATGTATATATATATATAATAATAACACATATACAAAATAAACATACCAACTCAACCGTCTCCGGTACAAATGGTATGTGCCACTACTAAAATTCGGCTAAATTGTGACCGTTTTTCTACGACCGTCTAAAAAACGGTCGCAAAATATGAAATTTACGACCGTTTTTTATGCGGTTGCAATATTACGATAGCTTTGACAACGGTCGCAAATTTACGACCGTTTTGCGACCGTTTTTAGCCTTTTAGACGGCCGCTAGGATGTTTGAACAATTAAAAATAATTCTAAACTAAAATAAATCATTTACGACCATTAAAGACGGTCGTAAATGTCATAATCTGCGACCGTCAAAGAGACGGTCGTAAATATCATAATCTACGACCGTCTAAGACGATTGTAAATGTCATAATCTGCGACCGTCAAAGACGGTCGTAATTTTTAGAATCTGCGATTGTCAAAGAGACGGTCGTAAATGTCATAATCTACGACCGTCAAAGAGACGGTCGTAAATGTCATAATCTGCGACCGTCAAACACGGTCGTAAATGTCATAATCTGCGACCGTCAAAGAGACGGTCGTAAATGTCATAATTTGCGACCGTCAAAGACGGTCGTAATTTTTAGAATCTACGACCGTCAAAGAGACGGTCGTAAATGTCATAATCTGCGACCGTCAAAGACGGTCGTAATTTTCAGAATTTGCGACCGCTTTAACGGTCGTAAAAGGACTTTTTTATTTTGTATAAAAAGATCCCATTCTCCAAACCCTAAGTTTCTCAGCTCTTCTCCTCCTCCTCTTTCTTTTCTCTCTCCACCTCTTTCTTTTCTCTCTCCTCGTCTTCTCTTCCTTCTTCTCTTTCCTTTCTATCTCCTCACTCCCCTTCTCCTTTCTCTTTTTCTCATTCCTTTCTCTAAATCAAATTCAAGTATTAAACTAAGATTTTATTAAACAAATGGGAGGGATTTCTTGATTTTGTATTCCCTTCTCTTTTCTCACGCCTCTCCTCCTCCCTTTGTTCCTTTCGGATTTTGGTATAACGGTTCGAGCAACAAATGAATTTGGTGTTCATGGTCAAATTTGACCCTAAAATTTCCAGATCTGGAGTTTTCATGGTCAAATTTGACCATATAACCCCAAAGAGGAAGACATTTTGGCTAAGGTGCATTGTTTTTTCAGAAAATGTAGTTTGTTTTAATTTATTTTCGATTTTTATTGTTTTATTTCGTTTTTAGTTAAAATTTGTTTGAGTTTTTGTTCGAATTTTGTTGATTTTAAGTAGTTTTTGTTGGTTTTGTTCTATTTTTAGGGTGGGTGAAGGGTGTTTTTGTTGATTTTGTTTTCGAATTTCCTTGTTTATGATGTTTAAGATTTTCGTTCAATTTGTTCGATTTTAGGGTGGAATTGAATTTCCTGATTTTGTTCGAATTCCACTAAGTTTGTTTGACTTTAATTTTTTTTTTCTGGGTTTGTTCGTTTTTTTTTTTGTTAGTTTGTTCGAATTTAATTTTTTTTTAGTTTGTTCGAATTTATGTTTTTTCTGAGTTTTTTTTAATATAATTTTTTTTTGGGTTTGTTCGAATCTAATTTTTTTTTCTGAGTTTAATCTAAATTTAATTTTATTCTAAGTTTGTTCGAATTTAATATTTTTTTAAGTTTGTGGTTTTTTCATTTCGTTTGATTTTTGGTTTGTTTTGTGATTTGGTTTTTGTTTGATTTTCGGTTTGATTTGTGATTTGAATTTTGTTGTTTTTTTTCTAAAACCTGAATTTTGTTATTTGTTTTTGGGTAGATTGAATTTTGATTTGATTTAGATCTGTTGGGTTTCGTATATGGTTGATTTCTACTGGGATTATTTAATTATTTTTTTTATAAAAAAAAACCTGCAGGGTTCATTCGTGTGCAACTTTTTTTATTTTTTAATTACCTTTACCGACCGGCTATAGCCGTCGCAAAACTCAATTTTTGCGACCGCCTATAGTCGTCGCAGAATTCTATTTTTGCGACCGCTAATATGCCGGTCGTAATTAATAGCATTTGCGACCGTTTTCTTAACGGTCGTTGAAAATAGTAAAAACGGTCGGAAAAAATCTGCGACCGTCAAACGGTCGTAATATTGTTTTTTTGCGACCAAGAGAATAACGACCACCATGTTACGACCGTTGACGGTCGCAATTATTTTTTGCGACCGTTTTTGCTATTTTTGCGACTGTTTAAGGCGGTCGCAATTTGGTCGAATTTTAGTAGTGTGCTCATCCTCCGCTGCTGGAAGAATCTCGCGAATGCACCCAACCACCTAGCTCGACTCGCTGAAAATGCAAGACTCAAAATTCCAAAACTAAGAAAAGGAATAAAAAAAAAAGAAAATAATACTAACCGGAACAAAAGTTGGAAAAGGAGTCAGCCTAGATGCAACAAAAGTCAGGTAAGATGCACCCGGCAGCTCCAGCTACTCCGCTGAATAACCAAGGGTCGCCTGAGCTCGATCCTCAGTAGACAGCAGGTCCGGATGCAGCATCCAAATTGGAGGATCCGTAGGATCCAAAGGCTGTTCGGACGAAGACTGCTAGAGAAAACGCTCGCCTAAGAACCAAGCGTTTTTCCTCTAGAGCGTGGAGAGTCCCTTGTAAAGGGCCAGGAAACGGCAGCGAATTGCGCCTCACCGGAAAACCTCAGGGACCCCGACGATCAAACTTTAAGGACGGAGATTGATCTACAAAACACAACCACATGAGAAAATCTCTTACATATATATATATATATATATATATATATATATATATATATATATATATATATATATATATATATATATATATATATATATATATATGAACGTGTGTGTTGTTAGAATACTCATCGACGCACGGGTCGCCGAAAGAATCCTCTGGCGACAGTTGCCGGCTAAAGTCGCTTGTCTCTTCCTGATCATGACCAGACGATGGCCGATAGGAAAATGAGCCTCCCCAAGTACCCTTGAGGCTAATAAAGGCAAGTACGAGTACCCCCAAGCCTAAAAGAAAGAAAATAATAAGATTAAAAAGGCCGAAATGATGATTAAAATAAAAAAAAAAATTAAACGAATACGCACCGCGAGGATACGACCATTCCATGAAATAGAGATCTGAGGCACCACATTAGCTGTCGCGAAATCCATCTTCCTGGTCGCCTTGCCCATAGTTGTAAGCATACGGGCATACGACACCTTCGCCCAACTCAGGTTACCTACTTGCCCCTTATCAGTGAGGCAAATAAGTAACTCAAAAGCGAAATGCTCTCCCCGATCACTCAAGACAGTGATGGATAGAACGTGAGCAATGTATATCCGAGCCAGCTGCTCAGGTGTACACTGTCGATCAGCCTCGTCAGCCGACATCTTGTCAGCAAGAACCAACTACGGACAAGACTGTGCGTACAGATGAAGAGTCGCCGCAAGACGATCCCCCACAAGGTCACGTAGTCTCTCGTCTGACCCCTTAATGATCTACATAGCGAGAGGCTCACCCCCGAAAGAAAAGCCCGTAATTATAGAGAAATTGAAAGGGGTAACCGTCATCACTCCCCATGGAATGTGTTGGGTGCATGCCACCAAAACTCTAGTAATCCATGGAGGAAAGCTGATGACGTAGGCTGACTCGATAGATCATGAAGAGCCACCAACTGGGGGCTGATCCACAAAAGCACCACTATGTCCTTTTCCTCCTCGGGTAACCACTCGAAATGGCATCTCCAGTCACCTGAGCCGTAAAAAAGCATGCTAGGCTCGCTCTAAAATATATACAAAAACACGTTTACGACTTATACAAGAGAAGAAACGATGCTAAAAAAGAGAAGGAAACACAAAAAGAACTCACTATGCCGCGCCAACTTTGAATCGAAACGTGATGGTCTGGGTCCCACTTGAGGACTTAAGGGTCCCAGTTGGGAGGATCCTCTCAAACCACATCCTCCAGGCGACGTTGATCGGCCCCGACACGTTGCTCTCGAATCTCCTCAAAAGGGCGTGTCAGCCTCTTTCGAGGGCGAACTACCTAGTCAGGCACGAGCCCTAAGTCCTCCTCAGCATCAACGAACGGAGGGGAATCCATACTATAAACGGATAAAGTTCATTATTAGTTTATTTTCTTTCTAAGACTAAATTAAACTAATATACGTGTTCTAATCCTATTTCAGTAGCATAACGACTTTCGAGAGGGCAGAACACAAAAATTGAATGCCACCCATGCTTGGGGGCTACGATACCTGTAGTTAAACTCAGTAAATAGGGGCTTTGTAACACCCACAAAAGCCATCCTATACCAGCTTCAACTAAAGCATTCAAGAGGTTATATTCCTAAATCTCAAAGAATCAACTACTTTTAGATGAATAATGACAGCATGAACATAATTATCATCTACCAAATAAACTTGAAGTTCGAACATGGCAAAAACAAGCTAAGAGTATACTTCGCGCCATTTTTTCGGATTCAAAATTTTCTAAAACATGAATCATGAGAGTAATTGTAGTTTTAATACTATAATTCACTTCATAATCAATAAGCATAACAAAAAAGAGTGACCAAACAACAGATTCGAACTAAATTTGAAGGACAAAAGACAAGAACGTACTTAAACAAAGAAATGCTCATATAAGGTTCAATAATTGGGTTATGGAAATATGAATAGGGGACAAAATCTACTTCCTTTAGCTTCGATAAACAAGAAAATCCAAGCTTTTTAGAGAGAGAAAGAGTCGAAAATGGCGAAGGAAGGAGAGAGAGTGAATTAAAAATCGCGCTCAGCGATTTCCTTTTGCTCACTTAAATGCCGCGCTTAGCTCAATCAGTTGCGCGTGACAGACCAGCCTAACTTAGAACAATGGTCATTCTTGGCCAGCGCAACCCACTAAGTTGCGCAGATTGTGGTCATTTAAAAGACTGGTATTCAAATTACGATCCGTTTGATTCATTTTGAACGGTTTTTGCTCGTTGTTAGACGTAATGGCGCGCAAATTATTGAAATCTTTTAAATTGCTTTGCATTTTGTAGTTTATTTTCTTCTTTAATAATTTTTATCATCATCATGCATGCACACCGTGCTTTGTGCCTGCCGCAAGCATACGTTTTGGACGTTTTTCGTGAGCATGTCTTAAGACGTTCCGTAGTGGTGCTTTACGTAAAAGCTCCCATAGATAGGTTTTTCATTTTACTGTACTGACTTTATAAATGTCACGTTCTTTTCTTTCTTTTTGGCGTCCACAGCAAAAAGGATGGCTGACAGGGTAAAGTCAAATCCCCTAATCAAAAATAATTACCTAAATCACTAACTAAGATAGATAGGGAAGTAGGGTGGATCTCCACAGGGAAACTAGTCTTTTTAATCCTAATTAATTATTATAATCTAAATTATTTAAGTAACCAATATTTATAATTAAGCAAGAAACTAAACTACAAAGAATAAGAGTAGGAAGAAAACAATATATAAAGGGATCTAGGGCATAGGTTCACCAATAAATAATACTCCAGGGTAAAACATAGTAATTAATTATTGACAAGGCATAAATAACATGATTAACAGGCTCTCGCAATTTATTAATCAACATAGATCTAACAGGCTCTCGCAATTTACTAGACCTAAGTTCTTATTGAAAATAGCCTTTAATATCAAATTAACATCTGCTCGATTCATCAATTTAATATTGCTATACTTTTACAAGCCGCAATTGTAAAACACTAAAACAATTCAATAAGAAATTATCATGCAATACCAATAATCAATAATAGTCAATCATCAATGCATCAATTAACCAGATTGTAAAGGGCTCTCGCTACGTATTACAATCACACAATTAATTTACCGGTATTAAATTTCATCTCTCGAATCTTGACTTAACCATTTATAAATTAACTTGCCTATTGAAACTAGACCTAAACATTAATTCTCATCTCTCGATTCTTGAATCAATATTGTCAAACTCATGCATAAAAGATAGGTCTAATCTAGTCACAGAGCATTAAATCAATCAATAGGAAATTAATCCAGCATTGATAATCAACAACAATAATTTACCCCTTCATATTATTTATGGATCCCCATAAACCCTAGAAATTAAATTAATCACACATATTAAAAACTAAACTAATCAAGGTAATAAAATAAATCATGATGAAAGGAATAAAATAAATAACTAAGATTAAGGGAAGAAAAAATCGTTACCAAAATAAATCTGGAATTAATCAAAGAATTAAGAACAAGGGTTTAGAGAGAGTTTAAGAGAGAGAAGTCTAAGTAGAGAGAGAAAGTCTAAGAAAGAAGGTCCGTCCTAATAATCGTCCTAAAAACGTACTTAAAACAAAACTAAAAACAACTCCTATGTAGAAACTAATTGCTCAAAAAAAGAGCCTTTCCAGAAACACGCGCCCGATCGGGCGCGCCTTTTTTCTCGCACATCTCTTCTCACAGCCGCGCCCGATCGAGCTAACAGCTCACCTCGAGGCTCGGAGCTTCGATTGGGCTTATTTCTTCGGCCCGATCCGGATATCAACTTAGGGTTTTGATCACTCGGTCCATATACCTCGGTATCCTGATTACCGAGCCCTTAATCACCGGCTCTCACCGATCCTGGGCTCCAAAAGTGGTCGTGTCTTTCTAGCTTCCGTAGTCGATCCAATAAAGCCCGGGAAAATGCTCCAAGAGTGCAATTCCCTGTAAAATACAACTAAAACTACGAAAACACTAGAACACACAAATTAGTAATAAAAGTGGCCCGAAAGAGCCAAAAACACTTCTAATAACGACCAAGGGACGGGGGTAAAACACTATATAAAATAGACATATCAAACTCCCCCAAGCCAAACCTTTGCTTGTCCCTAAGCAAAGATCTCATCAATAAATCAATAAATATGCTTCACCCCAAAAGTACAAATCAAGCACAAACGATCCAGGGTTAATCAAATAAACATGCTTCAAAGTCAACCAATCAAATCCATCCAATTACCTTTCTTCCCTAACAATTGTCAAATAGAGCAAACCACAAGAGCATATAGAATTCAAGACTAGTGCTCACACACTCGCCTCTCATTTTTGTGGCGAGTAAAAGATGTACTCGATCGCTCTCCAACCACCCCTTTAATGTGAACAATGCCCTCCCAACTCACACTCTCGTGTGTATAAAACAATGAACGTTCAATCCTACTAGTCGACTCGAAATATGCCAAATCATAACTTGCATTGATAAGCAACACTTTCAAATTCATACGATTCTATGCACAAGGTCGGAAGGTCTTTTAAGCTTGTAATGTAAGGCTAGGGTAAAGGGTAGGAATCATTTGGGAACAAGTGAGAGTAAATCTATGCTTAAAGGAGCCATATCCTAATAAAACCCATGATCAAAATAAATAGTGATCATACATCTCCTACATAACCAACTTTAACATCAACTAAATATACTCCAATCATAATAAATAAACCCAACTATTACAATTTCACTCATAAGATATAATAATGGAGTAATAGAGTGAATAAACAAACTTATTTTCCAAACTTGAATTTTTTTCAATGAAGCTCTTTTTTTTCTTTGATCAACCTCCAAATAGAACATTGGAACTTTTTTTTTTCTTTCGAAGTTCAATCATTTTTTCGCATTTTTTTTCTTTGAACTTCTTTTTTTTCATAGCATCATGCTTTATTTTTTTCAAGAAAATATAACTCTCAAACTTATCAAAAATAAACATGAATAACAACAAAACAACTTCTCAAACCCCACCCAAATTGTGCAAATAATAAGCACACTACAAACTCCCTCGCCTCACTCACTAATAGCTCCCCCTAGCCAAGCTTGGGACTAGTAACCAATGGGGCAAAATAGGCTTGTAATGTGGCTAATAAACAACAAAAGGTCAAGGCAACAACATGGGTAACAAGAAGGGAACAAATGTATCTACAATGTCTGGAGGCTACCTAAAAGAACAAATGCCTTCGTCCTCCACAATGTGCATAATAATGAATCATATAAACATTACTTATAGTTGCAAACCAATACTCAAATTCATTGACATACCAGGAACTATGGAACTATCACACATTCCTAACCAAGTCAACTAGTCAAGCACTATATTCACAAGCAGTTGGACAAAATTGACGCATGTTAAGGTTTCAAGGCAATCAAACATCAAATCATGATCAACTAATCCACAATGCCTATCATCAAATACCAAGAATCAAAAACAAATTTTCTCATGTATGGGGCACATGGAAGCATAATTTATAATTCATTGGAACGTATTTTTGGATTTTTTTATTTTTTAATTTTTTTGTATTTTTCTCATAAAGAAAGCAATAACCAATAAAATCTATACTATGAAAGCAAATAAAGAGAGAAAAGGAAGAGAATTTTCGAGTGAAAGAACACCCCCCCAAGCCAAATCAAGCAATTCCCTCATTGACTTGGGAGAGTAGCCTACTCCTCATCCTCATCCATCCTCGAATAGCCCCCGCCATGGCTAGAACCGGCTCCTCCATGGCCAGAGCCACCACCACCATAACCTAAACCACCCGCAAAATAGTTAGGGTCTACATTCCCCCCAAGCCCACCAAAAGGAGCATCGGTCTCATATCCATGGAGCGATGAATAGTCCACATAGGTACCGTAGGCACTTGGGTCCGTGTATCCCCCTTAGGGGTATTGGAACCAATCGGGGACAAGTGATTCGGAGGGAATAGCCCCCCGACGGGCATAATCATCATACATGGGGTATAAACCCCGCCCTAAGTTCCTCTCCACAACCCCAACCCTAGCATCTAGGGCTCCTACCCTAGTGTCCAAATTCCTAACCATACCCTCCATCCTCCCTTTCCCACTCTCTATCAAATCCAATTGGCTTCTAAAAGCCGAAAAGTCATATGGGGCGTTAGGGTCGATGTTGTAGTTGGTTGAGGAAGTGGGAATGTTATGTGTGTAGTGTTGGGGTGATGGTTGGTTGAAATGTTGTGGTGGTGAGGGAGGTGCTTGGTGGTGTGCTTGGGCCTCCCCTTGGTCTCCTAATTCAAAGGTATAAGAGGGAAGACCCTTCTCAAATTTGGTCAAGGCCGGGTTAGGCAAGGTGAAAGCGTTGTCTCTTCTACCGGACTCCCTATGAATCACCCACCAAGTCTCACCCCCTATCACATTTATCCAATTAAGGCCTCCTAAGTAAGGTGCGTCCATTAAGGTTGGTCCGGCTACCTTACCATCACCGCTAGGGGTCCAACTAAGGTATTTGACCGCTATGCGGGTTACTAACCCACCAAAGTAAATTGGGACCCTAAACCTACCCGATTCGGCCGCATTGGCCACCCTCTGAAAGTGTTGGGCCATCCTATGAACTATGTTAAGCTTGTCACTCCTAGGAATCATGTATGACCCTAATAGTTCTAGTTCATCCCACCTCACATTTGCCGGTTCATGCCTCCCAAAGATGGTAAGGCCAACAAACTGTTGCCAAAGTTTTGGCACGGGATGTTGAATCCAAGTGCCCTTGGTATATTGGAGGTTTAAGTTAGGATTCCCCGTTAGAGCATGGTAGACAAAAGTAATGTTGTCTTGGGGTGGTTCAATTGGTCTATCGGCTTTCAAATCAAACAATTTTCCAAAATCTTTCAAAGACAATCTTATATCATTTTTAAACAATCAAAATTGAACATGAGAGATTAAAGCATTTGATTTTATGACATTAAAACTAGAAATGAATTCTAAAGTCAAATAATCATAGGTATCATAGTGTAATGTGAACAAACCACTCATGCCAATTCCTTTGAACAATCTTTCAACATGTTTATCAATTCCTAGTCTAGAAAGCGTAGGATGATGAATAAAACGGGTAGGAATTACCTGCCGTGAGATGAGGTTGAGCATCCTTTGACTTTGCTCTTGGGTGGTGATGACCACCCTCTCCCATCCCAGAATTTGCAACTCCGGGTCAATGCTGGGTGCTTGTTGCCTCGATCCTTCACCCCTTACAGTTCTAGACCTCTTGAAAGCCATTTTATGTGAAAGTAGTAGGAAATGGAGCTTTCTCTCTCTTAGGATTTGAGAAGAAATTGAGAGAAAGTGTTGAAAATTTAGTATAGATTGTAGAAGAAGATGAGATGAGTTGGAAAATGTAAGAATTTTTAAGTTTGGATGGAAGAATTGAAGGAGATCTTGGATTGAAGTGTGAGTTGAAGGTTTGAAAATGGAGGGTTTAGAGAGAGAAAGTGAGATGAAGAAGATGAAATAAGGAGAAAGTGAGGAAAGAAATAAGAGGAAAGAAAATAAAGGGGGGGACGGCCATAATGCGCGCCCGATCGGGCAAGGTTCGCC
This sequence comes from Chenopodium formosanum, assembly GCA_024500155.1. Taxonomy (NCBI): domain Eukaryota; kingdom Viridiplantae; phylum Streptophyta; class Magnoliopsida; order Caryophyllales; family Amaranthaceae; genus Chenopodium; species Chenopodium formosanum. The sequence goes on from CM044880.1 coordinate 26,491,395, forward strand.
TGATCAGGCGAATGTGGAGATTTCTAGAATACAAGTTGCTCGCCCGGTCGGGCGAGCTCCACCCGATCGGGCGCGAACGCGAAGAGAATTTTCGCCTTACTTGCACGCCCGATCGGGCCCGTACCAAGCCCTAGAGTTTCTCCGATTTATTTTCTTCTTCAAATTTTTCTAAGTCTTTTTACCTGTCAAATTCATACCTGTACAACAACACTTAAAAATGGTAAAATATCACTCTCCTCACCTCTCTAAAATAACAATAAAAATAAGAGAAAAGGAAAACTCTCCTCACCCGGTCTAGCGATGTTTAGGCTGCGATGCGGCTTCCTGACATAACCTGTGGGACGCCAAGTCGCCTTATCTGGTGGATCCTCCTTGACTTGGACTGGGGAATCTTCAATGCTACGCACTAAAAACCCTTCTTCGATCGAGTGTTGCTTCAAATTGTCATTGCGTTCAACACTTGCAACTCGATCTGGCGGAACACTTACCGTAGGCTCGATTCGCAGAACTTGCTCGATCGGTTCCACTTGTTCATCCTCGAAACCAAGACCAACATTGTAGAGTGCTCTTTCTATTGCATCGACTTCCTTCTGCCATTTGTCTATCTCATCTGAAAAGGATGCAACACAAGATACCGCCTCCAAGGGATCTTTTTCAAGAGCTTGGGGCTTGTTAGAATAATTTACAACCACATTAACACTGAAACATTTCTCCTCAGTCATGGAGCTTTTAGGGACATTATTCAGATTCAAAACCACTTTATCGTCCCCTACTGATAATGTTAGCTTACCACTTCTTACATCTATGACTGCTCCTGCAGTGTTGAGGAATGGTCTACCCAAAAGAATTGGGGTTTGCATATCCTCAGCCATATCAAGAACAACAAAATCCACAGGTATATAAAATTTACCTACTCTAACGGGGACATCCTCTAAAACACCTAGGGGTATTTGAAAGAACGGTCGGCCATTTGTAGAGTTATATTGGTAGCTTTTAACTTACCCATATTCAACTTAGAACACACAGATAATGGCATGACGCTAACACTAGCACCCAAATCACATAATGCATTATCAATCAAGAGATTGCCAATATGACAAGGGATAGAAAACTACCTGGATCTTTTAATTTAGGTGGAGACTTATTTTGAAGTACGGCACTACACTCTGCAGTGAAAGCTACTGTCTCTACCTCACTAATAGACCTTTTTCTCGTCAAAATTTCTTTCATAAATTTTGCATATAAGGGGATTTGTGTGATCAATTCAGTAAAGGGAACTGTTACCTTCAAATCTTTAACCACCTCCAGGAACTTACCAAACTGCTTATCCAAGTTTGTCTTCAATTGACGATTGGGGAAAGGAAGTTTGATAATTGGCTTTTGAGCATTCTTATTCTTTTCTGGAGTAGCCACCTTCTCTGTAGTTTTACCCTGCAATGTAGAATTAGATATGTTAGTATTATCCTTTAGCCTTGCATGGCTATCAACTAAATTGTTTGGTTTAATGGAATTAAGATTAGCATTATTTAAGAAAATAGGTTCATCAACTCTGGGCATTGAGGGCCCTTCATAGTTTGAACCACTCCTTAGAGTAATTTCAAATGCTTGATCCGTAGGCTTAGTCGGCTGTGCCGGCAGGGCTCCCTGTTGGCGTGCTTGTAGAGTAGCGGAGAGTTGCGCAATTTGATTATCTATAATTTTATTATGCGCTAGAATTTGATCAATTGTCGCATCCCTGCTCTCCATGTGCTTTTGCATATTAACCAACATTGCTCTAATTTCCCCCAAAGAAGGGTCGGAAGATGAGGGGGGTTGTTGTGGTTGATTCTTCTGGCTAGCATTGGGATGATAGTATTTCTGCTGCTGTTGCTGTGGCACCTGTGGTTCTTGCGGTGGTGGATTTTGAACATTAGTGCTCCGGTAGGAAAGGTATGGATGATTTTGATACCTAGGATTGTAAGTGTTGGAGTATAGGTTATTCTGCCTATAAGCTTGGAAGGCATTAACTTTCTCCACGGAACTCTTACAATCCTGCTCCCAATGACCTACAATACCACAATTTTCACAGAAAGCCTCATTAGAATTATTATTAATTGTAGAAACATTAGCTACATTATCAGTGCTCAGATTATCTATTTTTTGGCAAATAGAGGTCAGTTGAGCTTGCAAAAAGGATACAGAGTCGACACTATGTTTCCCCTTGTTAGAAAATCCTCTGGGATTCCCATATTGGGAATTGTGTATTGTCATATCTTCAATAACCTGACCTGCATCATCAACATTAAGATTCATAAATCTCCCACTAGCTGCAGAGTCTAAAATTATTCTAGAGGAATTCCAATGCCGTTATAAAAGGCTTGGATTAACTGCCATTGCGCTAAATTATGGTGAGGGCATTCTCTTTGTAGGTCCTTGAACCTCTCCCAAGCCTCATATAAAGACTCATCGACTTCTTGGGCAAAGTTCTGAATCGCACTCCGTAGTAATGCTGTTCTCTCTGAAGGATAATACTTGTTATAGAAATTCATAACAAGAGTTTCCCAGTCAGTTATACCAAGTGTAGTTCTATTTAAGCCATTAAACCACAATTTAGCTTTTCTAATTAAAGAGAAAGGAAAGAGAATCTCCCTGATTTGGTCTTGAGTGACCCCGGCTTGCCTGATGGTGTTGCAATATTGACAATAGTCGGCAATGTGAAGATTCGGGTCTTCACCCTTTGCTCCACTGAATTGCTTACTCTCTATCATCGTTATAAATTGAGGTTTAATTTCAAATTGAACCCCATCAAGAGCTGGAGTAGGGGTGAGATGTGGAAAATCCGTAAGCTTTGGTTGCGAATAATCACTAAGCTTCTTTGGAGCCGCCACCTTTGATTCTGTGTCTGATGATACCTCTAAATCGCTAGAATCAGTTGGAGGATCGCGGTGATTATTGTTATTATCACCAAAATCCGCCAGGATTTGCTTGTAGAAGTTTTTCTGTCTATGGAAGAAACGTTCGATCTCAGGATCGAAAGGGATGTAACCTGATCTGGAACACCTGGGCATAAACAAAAACTAGAAGCAAATATGAGATTTATCTCAGAGAACTAACGCTCTCTGAGACAAAAGAGAAATAATCTAGACTACAAAAAACAATCAGAAATAAAAATAAAATCGTTTCCCCGGCAACGGCGCCAAATTTTTGACAGGGTAAAGTCGTATCCCCTAATCAAAAATAATTACCTAAATCACTAACTAAGGTAGATAGAGAAGTAGGGTCGATCTCCACAGGAAAACTAGTCTTTTTACTCCTAATTAATTATTATAATCTAAATTATTTAAGTAACCAATATTTATAATTAAGCAAGAAACTAAACTACAAAGAATAAGAGTAGGAAGAAAACAATATATAAAGGGATCTAGGGCATAGGTTCACCAATAAATAATACTCCAGGGTAAAACATAGTAATCAATTATTGACATGGCATAAATAACATGATTAACAGGCTCTCGCAATTTATTAATCAACATAGATCTAACAGGCTCTCGTAATTTACTAGATCTAAGTTCTTATTGAAAATAGCCTTTAATATCAAATTAACATCTGCTCGATTCATCAATTTAATATTGCTATACTTTTACAAGCCGCAATTGTAAAACATTAAAACAATTCAATAAGAAATTATCATGCAATACCAATAATCAATAATAGTCAATCATCAATGCATCAATTAACCAGATGGTAAAGGGCTCTCGCTACATATTACAATCACACAATTAATTTACCGGTATTAAATCTCATCTCTCGAATCTTGACTTAACCATTTATAAATTAACTTGCCTATTGAAACTAGACCTAAACATTAATTCTCATCTCTCGATTCTTGAATCAATATTGTCAAACTCATGCATAAAAGATAGGCCTAATCTAGTCACAGAGCATTAAATCAATCAATAGGAAATTAATCTAGCATTGATAATCAACAACAATAATTTACCCCTTCATATTATTTATGGATCCCCATAAACCCTAGAAATTAAACTACTCACACATATTAAAAACTAAACTAATCAAGGTAATAAAATAAATCATGATGAAAGGAATAAAATAAATAACTAAGATTAAGGGAAGAGAAATCGTTACCAAAATAAATCTGGAATTAATCAAAGAATAAAGAACAAGGGTTTAGAGAGAGTTTAAGAGAGAGAAGTCTAAGTAGAGAGAGAAAGTCTAAGAAAGAAGGTCCGTCCTAATAATCGTCCTAAAAACGTACTTAAAACAAAACTAAAGACAACTCCTAATTAGAAACTAAATGCTCGACAAAAGAGCCTTTCCAGAAACACGCGCCCGATCGGGTTAGAGGTCGCCCGATCGGGCGCGCCTTTTTTCTCGCACAGCTCTTCTTTTAGCCGCGCTCGATCGAGCTAACAGCTCACCTCGAGGCTCGGAGCTTCGATTGGGCTTATTTCTTCGGCCTAATCCGGATATCCACTTAGGGTCTTGATCACTCGGTCCATATACCTCGATATCCCGATTACCGAGCCCTTAATCACCGGCTCTCACTGATCTTGGGCTCCAAAAGTGGTCGTGTCTTTCTAGCTTCCGTAGTCGATCCAATAAAGCGCGGGAAAATGCTCCAAGAGTGCAATTCTCTGTAAAATACAACTAAAACTACGAAAACACTAGAACACTAGAACACACAAATTAGTAATAAAAGTGGCCCGAAAGCGCCAAAAACACTACTAATAACGAGGGACGGGGGTAAAACACTATATAAAATAGACATATCAATGGCGTTATCGTACATCGTAAAATTGTAAGGCGTTATCATACAGCGTAAAAGTGTATGGCGTAGGTGTTGCGTAAAATTTCACCTCTTCCCAACCAACGTGATGTACCTCTCGTAACTAAAAGGTAGAATTTCTTTACTTTCTTTTTTACTTTAGGCGTTAGCTAAAATGAATCGTCTGGCGCGCCGAACCATTTAAGAACGGACACTTCTTGATTGGAAGCAAATACAATATTTAGTGAGCTTACTAGCTTATCGGACATTTAGGGTATCCGCCCACCCCTTGTATAAAGAAGCAAATACGATTGTTAGTGAACTTACTAGCTTACCGGACAACTAGGGTGTCCTTCCACCCCCTTTATAAACAGTGACGTCGCATCTATTTAGGCACGTGCCCCCTGAGACACGTATTTTCATCTTGTAGACTACCCACGAAATCCCCAAAATAAAACCATCAGACCCCCTAAATTCCCCTTCTTCGTTTTGTTTGGCTGCCCTTATTTCATCTGACCAATCATCATCAACAGCAATGGCTATTATCACCCATTAAAACACCATCATCACCAATCTCATCCGTTAACTTGAGTGGGTTAATTGTAGCCGTCCAACTTCATAAATCTGTACAGCTAACACGTGAAACTCAGAGCGGCCGCGGATAGGCATCTCCCAACCATCTACCGAAAAATTGCAAGGGGTGGAATGACCCAATGTCGCGCTCGCGGCAGCAGTAGTCGCGCCCGCGGCGGCCTAGGTAAGCTGCGAGTTACGAATTGGGTTGCTGCGGCTAGTTGCAAATTGTTAGCGTGGTGGATGCATGTCACAGGGGCTGTGATTGATGATGCTCTGGCGATTGTGATGGCTGTGATTTGTTACTTGGTGCGGTTATTACGGCAGCTTCATAGGTGGTGTGACGGTGGAATTGGGGGTGTGAAATGGTGGTGGCGCTGTGGTGATTTTGGTCGAAGGTTGGTGGTGTTTGTGTGGGTTTGGTTGGAGGTGCTGGGTGACGGTGGTAAATGGATTGGTGGCTGGCAGTTGCGTGGTGAGACGGTGGCCGTTGTGGTTGTTGGTTGAAATGGGTGAGCTGAGAGCATGGGAGTAGTGAAGGAGATGGGTGAGGTGGAGGATAAGGAATGGTGTAGTGAAGGTTTAGGTGGCAGCAACTATGGGGTCAGAAAGCTTGAATTGTGAAGCCCATTAGAAACAAACCCGAATCTCGAACTTGATTTGAACATAAAAACCAAGTATCAACCCGAACACACCTACAACCAAAAATAGTCACGAGGATAGTACATAATAAAATAAATATAAAATTAAAGTAAAACAAAGTAAAATAAAATGCTAAACTAAAATAAAATAAGGATAAAATGAATTTAAAATATAATATTAAAACTAAAAGAAATAATAAAATCAAATGAAATTAAATTAAAAGAAAACAAATTTGAAAATAATAGAAAATAACAGGAGGAAAACAAGGAGAAAAATATTAACAAGAACCTAGACTAAGAACATTATAAATTAAGAATTATAAAATAAATTACGAAAATAAACTAAAAACTATTAAAAAATACAAAAAAATACAAAAAAAAAAATACTCAAAATAAAGACCAAAGATGAGAACACTAGTGGAAAAAACCTCATCCGTAACGGGCAAAAAGGGGCCATCCGTAACGGGCAGCGTCCGTTACGTATGCGGCCGTTACGGATGGCCACTGTTATTCGTAACGGGCAATGTCCGTTACGAATAAGGGGTTATTCGTAACGGACATCTGAAATGTCAGTTACGAATAAATTTTTTTGTATTAAAATAAGTCCTTATTCGTAACGGGCACATAAAACGCCCGTTACGAATAAGTGATTATTCGTAACTAACATATTAAATGTCTGTTACGAATAGAGGTTTATGCTATATAATTTAACACTTATTTGTAACGGGCAACAAAAATGCTCGTTACGAATAACTGGTTATTTGTAACTGACAATTTTGCTGCCAGTTACAAATAATTATTAAATTAAATTTTCATTTTATTTAATTTCGACAGCATGTATTTATATATAATTAATATATATTAATTAAAACCTGTAATAATATACCTGTTCCTGTAAAAAGCAATTATACCGAACAATCTTTCGTAAAAATTAATACGACGTAATATAAAAACTGAAGTAGTAACACATTACAAATAAAAACCTGTATAAATTTATCCAACATATACAACACTAAAAATATTACGTTGTTCTACCTAAGCTAATAGTTAAGCATTCAATATATATTTACTTCTAAAGTATTGCGCCCATTATTCCCGTACCACCTTCAACTCGTCAACATCATACGGGGCGGTCCTTGGACAAAAATCCTATTGAAAAAAAAAACATATGAAAGAGGTTACAAAATAAAAACAATCCATAATAAAAACAATCATTAGAATAAATGTGATGAACCAAATTATAGAAATAAAACTCATAATATAGAAACAAAACACATAACATCCTTAATTGACTTATATTTTGATTTCTACGAGTTGAAATCAATAAAAAGTTAACATTTACTCACTTTTGGGAGCATATAGAGCCAAAAAGGCTTCAAAATTGTGCTAAAGGACTTCTATCTTTCCCATCTTTCAAGTATTGGTTCAAATTAACACAATGTAACACATAACATCCTTAATTATATTATTTTTTGGTATCTATGAATTGAAATCAATGAAAATTGACCACTATCTCACTCTTGGGAGCGTATAGAGCCAAAAACGCTTCAAAATTACCTAAGGGCTTTCTACCTTTCCCATCTTTCAAGTATTTGTTCAAATTAACAAAATATAATACTAAACATCCTTAATTACCTTATATTTTGGTTTTTATGAATTGAAATCAATGAAAAGTAACCATTTACTCACTTCTAGGAGCGTATAGAACCAAAAAGGCTTCAAAATTGCCTAAGGGACTTCTACCTTTCCCATCTTTCATGTATTGGTTCAAATTAACACAATATAATACTAAACATCCTTAATTATCTTATATTTTGGTTTTTATGAATTGAGATCAATGAAAAGTAACCATTTACTCACTTCTAGGAGCGTATAGAGCCAAAAAGGCTCCAAAATTGCCTAAGGGACTTCTACCTTTCCCATATTTCATGTATTGGTTCAAATTAACACAATATAATACTTAAAATCCTTAATTACCTTATATTTTGGTTTTTTTGAATTGAAATCAATGAAAAGTAACCATTTACTCACTTCTAGGAGCGTATAGAGCCTAAAAGGCTCCAAAATTGCCTAAGGGACTTCTACCTTTCCCATCTTTCATGTATTGGTTCAAATTAACACAATATAATACTAAACATCCTTAATTACCTTATATTTTGGTTTTTATGAATTGAGATCAATGAAAAGTAACAATTTACTCACTTCTAGGAGCGTATAGAGCCAAAAAGGCTCCAAAATTGCCTAAGGGACTTCTACCTTTCCCATCTTTCATGTATTAGTTCAAATTAACACAATATAATACTAAACATCCTTAATTACCTTATATTTTGGTTTTTTTGAATTGAAATCAATGAAAAGTAACCATTTACTCACTTCTAGGAGCGTATAGAGCCTAAAAGGCTCCAAAATTGCCTAAGGGACTTCTACCTTTCCCATCTTTCATGTATTGGTTCAAATTAACACAATATAATACTAAACATCCTTAATTACCTTATATTTTGGTTTTTATGAATTGATATCAATGAAAAGTAACCATTTACTCACTTCTAGGAGCGTATAGAGCCAAAAAGGCTTCAAAATTGCCTAAGGGACTTCTACCTTTCCCATCTTTCATGTATTGGTTCAAATTAACACAATATAATACTAAACATCCTTAATTACCTAATATTTTGGTTTTTATAAATTGAAATCAATAACAATTGACCATTATCTTACTCTTGGGAGCGTATAGAGCTAAAAAGGTTTCAAAATTTGCAAAAAAAAACCTACTAACCTCTTCGAAGACACCTTTGCACTCCAAGTGAGAAGTAACAATCTCATACATGTATCTCATAATGTAGTAGCCACATTCAACGTCTCCTTGTTGTTGAGCACACTAGTATATATAACAAATAGTTAAAAATTTTGTTTTCAAAGTGAACAATGTATAACAATATGGGGTGAGTAATGTATTTACCTCCATTTGTATGAATTGCAATTTTTGCCTTTGTGATTTCAATTCACTCCCTGTGAGATTCGCCCGATATACTTTATAAGCCCTACAAAATTAATATATATTCTAACACTTAGAACAAAATAATCTACAACACCACATACAAAAATTATATAGAAACTAGGGCATAATTTCAAGGTTGAGGCTCACGTCATCATAATCTCGGCAATTTTCAATTTTCGGGGATTTTGTTTAGGTAGCTTTATAGAGTCAAACTCATAAGCTAAACCTAATTGTAGATCGACCACCACAAGAACCTAATGACCACTACATCATTTAAGAGAAAAACGCAAGTTAGAGTATTGGAAAATTGGTGAAAAACATGTCATTTATATGATTAAGTTTAGTGACAATATAAAAAACATATTTCGAACCTTGCGACATATGGAGCCACGATGAATTTGCAACGTTTACCCGTCTTTCTTACTTCATGCAAAAATGTATTCTTCACATATGTATAAGTTTCTTGGTAATCATTCTCAATTGAAGATTCAGAAATGAGTTGAGGACAAAAGAATGTGATCTCAATCCTGTTGAAAAGGTCGATGAAGTTGTCTACTAAATACCTACATGATAAAGACATAGAAAACAAAAAAATCAGCATTATAGCATTAAAAATATTACTATAGTGAATATAAGAACCAAAGTAAAGGAAGATTAAGTAACCTACATGATATAAACATGAATCAATGAAACATTAGCCCACGATCCTCTTAGAAATTCACGTACATCGGTAGCGGTTACCCAAATCTGTTTGTCGCTATCAAAATTAAACATTGAGGCCTTTAAAAGTACCGATGTTGTATCATACTTTGCATCATCAGAATTCATTAACCAATACAACAACTCACACCCCTCGCCAAAAGTATCGACAATTTTATCTTCAAGTGGTAGGAATTTTGTGGGTTTGATGGTAGATTGCCTTGATTTCACACCACAACTATCGTCCCCTTCTTTGCTTTGGCGCTTCTTTTTGGGCGATGGTGAAACCTTTACAAATAGGTGAATATTAGTCTAGATAAAGTATACAAAAATGATGGAATTTAATGTTAATAGTGGAGAATATACCTCTTCTTCAAAAAAAACCATGTCTATGGGCCATAGTACAAAGGAAGACTTGGCTTTTCCCAACTTAGTCACACCATCGGGAGACGGTACCGGTATATCGAGGAGGGCACAGTCGGGTTAAGGGTTGTCCACACTAACCCTGTAATGATCAGGTAACATCTTCAGGTTGTGCGTAACATCACCGGTAACAGGATATACCGTTCCATCTGCCACAACCACTAAATTTTGATTGTACTCATCTTTCAATGCTAGGCGACATTTAGTGGCTACCTACATATTACAAAAAATTCGATCAATATTATACATGTTAACCATGTAAAGTCATATCTTTAGTATTAGTTAAAGACATATACCTCTATTACACGAGGGCTTTGTGTTGCCTCCATGTTCGTCATCACTTGCATTCCTTGAAATGCCTCCACGTCACCGGTCATCTGTGGTAGTAAATTGGCGAGACAAGCTTTCACCTCCATTACCACCCGTTGTTCCAACCTCTCTTTGATCCTCTCTTCGATCCTCTCTTGAAGCTTCTCTTCAACCTTTTCTTCTAGCCTCGCCTCAAATTCTTGAGTTAGGGTAGCTTTCATTGATTCTAACTCTTCTAATGAGCATACACCTTGGCCGGATGATTTACCCTTTTTGTATCCCTTCCCAAATACTTGTGTGTGACTAACTCCAACCCCACACCTTCCTAGTGCTTTTACATGCCCGCGGTGATCCCTTTTTCCTAAAGCCTTGTCGAGGGCATCCATACCAATAACATCACTTGAATTGTTTCCTTCATCATTCTTTTGCAAGTTTTCCAACTATTAAAAATAAAAACATATATAAGATATGGCAGAACAAGAACCTGAATTGAAAAAAAATGATATCCATAAATAGACCAAAAAGAAAACACACCTAATATAGGATGAAACTGAAATTTCAGAACTGATCAGAACTGAAATTTCAGAATTGATCGGAACTGAAATTTCAGAACTGATCGGAACTGAAATTTCAGAACTGATCAGAAATGAAATTTCAGAACTAATCGGAACTGAAATTTCAGTGATCGGAACTGAAATTTCAGTGATCGGAACTGATCGAAACTGAAATTTCAGAACTGATCGGAACCTCAATTTCAGAACTGATCAGAATTGATCAGAACTGAAATTTCAGAACTGATCGGAACTGAAATTTCAGTGATCAGAACTGGATCAGAACTGAAATTTCAAAACTGATCGGAACTGAAATTTCAGAACTGATTGAAAGTCATCGGAACTGAAATTTCAGAACTGATCGGAAGTGATCAGAACTGAAATTTCAGAACTGATCGGAACTGAAATTTTGGTGATCGGAACTGGATCAGAACTGAAATTTCAGAACTGATCGGAACTGCAATTTCAGAACTGATTGAAAGTCATCAGAACTGAAATTTCAGAACTGATCGGAAGTGATCAGAACTGAAATTTCAGAACTGATCGGAACTGAAATTTCAGTGATCGGAACTGGATCAGAACTGAAATTTTAGAACTGATCGGAACTGAAATTTTAGAACTGATCGGAACCTCAATTTCAGAGCTGATCGGAATTAATCAGAACTGAAATTTCAGAACTGATCGGAACTGAAATTTCAGTGATCGGAACTGGATATGAACTGAAATTTCAGAACTGATCGGAACTGAAATTTCAGAACTGATTGAAAGTCATCGGAACTGAAATTTCAGAACTGATCGGAAGTGATCAGAACTGAAATTTCAGAACTGATCGGAACTGAAATTTCAGTGATCGGAACTGGATCAGAACTGAAATTTCAGAACAAATCGGAACTGAAATTTCAGAACTGATTGAAAGTCATCGGAACTGAAATTTCAGAACTGATCGGAAGTGATCAGAACTGAAATTTTAGAACTGATCGGAACTGAAATTTCAGTGATCGAAATTGATCAGAACTGAAATTTCTGAATTGATCAGAACTGAAATTTTAGAACAAATCGAAACTGAAATTTCAGAACTGATCGGAATTGATCAGAACTGAAATTACAGAACTGATCGGAACTGAAATTTCAGTGATCGGAACTGGATCAGAACTGAAATTTTAGAACTGATCGGAACTGAAATTTCAGAACTGAAATTTCAGAACTGTTCGGAAGTGATCAGAACTGAAATTTCAGAACTGATCGGAACTGAAATTTCAGTGATCGGAACTGGATCAGAACTGAAATTTCAGAACTGATCGGAACTGAAATTTCAGAACTGATTGAAAGTCATCGGAACTGAAATTTCAGAACTGATCGGAAGTGATCAGAACTGAAATTTCAGAACTTATCGGAACTGAAATTTCGATGATCAGAACAGGATCAGAACTGAAATTTCAGAACTGATCGGAACTGAAATTTTAGAACTGATCGGAACCTCAATTTCAGAACTGATCGGAATTGATCATAACTGAAATTTCAGAACTGATCGGAACTGAAATTTCAGTGATCGGAACTGGATCAGAACTGAAATTTCAGAACTGATCGGAACTGAAATTTCAGAACTGATTGAAAGTCATCGGAACTGAAATTTCAGAACTGATCGGAAGTGATCAGAACTGAAATTTCAGAACTGATCGGAACTGAAATTTCAGTGATCGGAACTGATCAGAACTGAAATTTCAGAATTGATCGGAACTGAAATTTCAGTGATCGGAACTGATCAAAACTGAAATTTCAGAACTGATCGGAACTGAAATTTCAGAACTGATCGAAAGTCATCGGAACACATTCATTGAACACATTCTTATGATTTCAATCACTATTATAAGGCAACTAATTGAGATGGTGAAGGGGTCACAACGGTATATCAAAACTGTAATTTTAGCTCAAAAGTATAAACAAGTAACTGAAAAAAAAACTATACTTGGTTACTTAGAACAACACTTACAATAGCATTGGCTATTTGCTGGGTTTCGGCATTCTTCGGGTCTATAGCCCACGATCCATCTGCATTACGAGTTTGACGGGCCAAAATCCAATAAAGAGACCGATTTTTAAGCTTTTCACTCATTACACAGCTTGTTGTGGACTCTGTGGTGCTTGAAGATTCTACTGGAATTCTATTGGTCTTACTCCAATCAACTCGAGCCCTCTCATAACTCTTGGAGCCTAGATGGTGGCGATGCTTATTATTCTTTGCATTTTCCTTGCCTTTTTCACTCAGAGCCTATTACAAAATGGAAAGCTATTGTAAGTAGTATTGTAGTTGAAATAAAGTATATATGTGAAAAATACTTTCATAATATCTTACACACCTTAAATTCATCTGTATTGCAATATGTCTCAAACTCTTTCCATTGCTCTTCTGTGATGTAACCTTCATAAAGCTCCCAGGGTTTAATGTTTGCACTTGGTGAGTCAGGCGAAGGTGCAGTTTCCTTAGTAATGAATCGTGAAACTAACCAAGACTTGTGCTTCCTAAATCTAGCACCAACAGCTTCGTGGAACTTCTTCTCTTTACTACCCTTGGGATCATCAATGTGGAACTTCCGCTACAAAATTAGAGAATGTTAATATTCATAATTATTTATAAGTATCGTTAAATTTAGAGCAATAAACCATATTTATATTGTAATTACCTTACTCTCCTCCCACAAGTTTTGCTTTTGAACTTTATCATACTTCGGATATCCCTTCACATTAATGTTAACTCTTTGAGCACAATTACCAATTTGCCTCCCATAAGCAGATTCCCACTTTCCAATAGGCATGTCAAACTCATCAAATTCGAGGAACATGGGTGTAATTGTTTGGACTGATTTGGACGGGCCTCGTCCCTTTTTTGTAGAAGATTTTACTTGGGAAGTGGAGGCATCCATGTCACCAGATTGTTCCTGTCCATCATGATCGTCTCTGTTTTCTTCCATTGTAGTATGCCTACACCTACATAAAGAATGAAATTAACAAGAATAGAATCAAAATCATACCAAAAAAATCATATTAATGTAAATACTATACAATAAAGAAATTAATGATTTAGATATATACCAATTTAATAAATTCAATATTAATTGCAAAAAAATACTATTGTTAAAGGAATACAATAACACAAACCTTGGTTGTAGGTATAGGAACCACTAACCCTTCCTCACGATCATACTCTACATCACCAACAATATCTTCCCCTTCTTGTAGAGGTTGCACTCCCATTGTTATTGGCAGGATGTCATCAAATTGGTCATACTCTTCATCCACAACATCTTCCACACCCACAATTTTTCTCTTGCCTTCAACTACAACACGCCATTGCGGATCTATATTATCCTTGATGTAGAATACTTGTTTCGATTGTGAGGCTAATACAAAAGGCTCTTCACCATCAGTATAACGACTAGAGTCAACCAAGGTGAATCCAAATAACTCATCGGTTTTCATACCACGACGGTTATCAGCCCATGTGCAACGAAATAAAGGAATTGTGAAATCAACATAATCCAACTCCCAGATTTCTTGAATGACACCGTAATATGCCTGTGTAGCTTCAACTGGCCTTGTATCCCTAGAACTTGAGTATTCAGTAGAAGATGCAACCACGACAACACCACTATTTTGTTGCACACTTTTTTCATCTTGACGACAAGTGGCAAAAGTAAATCCATTGATATCGTAACCCTCATAAGTATACAGAAGTGGTTGTGGACCTTGTGAAAGCCACTTGATCGTTTGAGAAACATTCTCATCTCTACTCAATTCAAGCTTCACTTGGCCTTCAAACCACTCAACAAAGTGGCGATTATGCTCCTGCATCAACGCATAGGAGCTGATCCTGGGATTGTGAATTTTCAACTCACGAAGATGTTTTTCAATATATGGATGAACTGCGGATAGGTTTTGTAGCACAAATCGGTGGGCTTTCTTATATCGATCAAGTGAAGGTTTAACCAATTTTCGACCTACTGTACCCTTTCCTTGAAGTCTTCCCTCGTGACGAGAAGTCGGAATCCCAATTTCTTTAGCCTTAGCTAAAAACACTGAACAATAGTTCCCTGCTTCCTCTGCTATGAACCCTTTCACGATGCTCCCTTCAGGATTTGCTCTGTTCTTTGCCTTATCTGCCAAAGTACCCATTTGCCTCTCATAAGGGTACATCCAACGCATAAATACAGGACCGCACTCATTTATCTCACGAGGCAAGTGCATAAAAAGGTGAGTCATTATGTCAAAAAAGGAAGGAGGAAAATACATCACGAATTTGCATAATGTTTCAAAAATATCATATTCCATATCGTCGAGTGTTTTTGGATCTATCACCTTACTGCAAATTGCATTGAAAAACAAGCAAAGCTTCACAATAGCATGCCTAACATGTTTTGGCAAAAGGCCTCGGAGTGCAATTGGCATGAACACTTGCATCATCACATGACAATCATGGGACTTCATACCAACAACTTTCTTATCAGTAGTAGAAACAAAACGGCTTATGTTCGACGAATACCCTGTCGGCACCTTGATTCCTTTCAAACACTCACAAAAGATCCTTTTTTCTTCTCTAGACAATGTATAACACGCATGGGGCGAAAATGCTTTTTTCGTTGCTTCATTTTCCTCAGCCCATAACTTAGGTCGAATTTTGGCTTCCTTCATGTCTCTACGCACATTAACACCATCCTTTGTCTTTCCTTTGATATTCAACAAAGTCCCAATTAGTGCCTCACAAACATTTTTTTCAATGTGCATAACATCAAGACAATGTCGAACCGACAAGTGCTTCCAATAAGGCAGATCCCACAACTTAGACACTTTTTTCCACAACACACCCTTCTTCGGTATCTCTCTATGCATCTTACCGAAGATTGTCTTAACATTTTTAATTTTCTCATACACTTCAATTCCTGTCAATGGCTCACGACTCACTCCCTTCTCAACATGCCCGTCGAATTGTTGTCTCATCTTCCTGTATGGGTGATTTCGACGAAGTGATCGTCTGGTATGCATGTACACATTCTTCCCCCAATGCTTCAAGCGTGTAATTTGCATGTCATCCTCACAAATAGGGCATGGTTTTTGTCCTCTGACTTTGTACCCTGACAAATTTCCATATGCAGGAAAGTCATTAATAGTACAAAACACCATGGCTCTTAATCTGAAATTTGTACCCGAAAGAGCATCAAATGTCACAACACCTTCATCCCACAACAGTTTCAAATCGTCAATTAGAGGCTCCAAATAAACATCTATCTCATGGCCAGGTTGTTTAGAACCTGGGATTAGAAGTGATAACATGATGTACTTGCGCTTCATGCACAACCAAGGAGGTAGATTGTATATTGACAGAAGAACAGGCCATGTACTATGTTGACTACTAAGAGTGCTAAATGGATTCATCCCATCCGTACTTAATGCCAGTCTTATGTTCCTCGGCTCCTTCCCGAATTCCGGAAATGTCTTGTCAATGTGTTTCCATTGCAACGAATCAGCTGGGTGTCTGATCATCCCATCCTTCTTCCTCTCATTTTCATGCCAAACCAACTTCTTTGCTTCATCCTTAATTGAGAATAGACGCTTCAACCTTGGTATTATAGGAAGATACCATACTACCTTAGCTGGTGGCCACTTCAAGGGATCCTTATTTAAGCCCTCTCGCTTGTATCGTGACACACCACACTTTGGGCAAGCATCCAATTTTGCATTCTCCTTTCGATATAGCACACAATCATTAGGACATGCATGGATCTTGGTGTACTCTAAACCCAATGGACACATCAACTTCTTCGCATAGTAAGTCGACTTAGGAATGTCATTTCCTTCTGGAAACATATCAGAGAGGGTTTCCAACAATAAAGTGAAACTAGTGTTGGTCCACCCGCTCTTTGCTTTCAAGTTATATAAAGTTAAAATCCCAGAAAGCTTGGAATACTTAGAACAACCAGGATACAACGGTGTCTCAGCTGCTTTCGACACATTCTCATATATATGAGAATCTTCATTAACATGATCGCCTAACCCGTCTATCATCTCTTCTATCCTGTCTTCCTCAATATCATCATTAAAACCCACTTCATTATCATCAAAACCATTCGGCTCTCTCTCATCAGCTTCATTGTCGTTAATAGAAGAATTATCCGCGGGAGGAAATTTTTTCACCATGCCAATACCAAATACTGTAGTCTAGCATAAACCCACGAATAATCAAATGGTCCTCTATTTTCTTAATGTCTTCCCACCTCTTCACATTGTTACAATCACGACAAGGGCAGAAAATAGGTCTTGCTTTGGTTAGCCTTTGTTCAACGAGTGTACTCCATTGGTGTTGCACTGCGATTCTACAGAACTCTTTGACCCCGGCTAAGTATTCAAGTGTGGTTCGAGAACCACTATACATCCAACGACGGTCCATTTCTAAAAATGTATGATTAAAACCCAAGAAACAAATTATATTCGACATCACATATCAACACATTCCAAATGCATGATTCCAAAGGTCCTTATCGCTCCAACCTAACCCATCCTTGGAAGTGTATTCTCACTAGCAAATGGTTGACCATTTTTCGGCCCTAAGGAAATTTCGGCAGCATTTCCCTATGATTCTCAAAGTACACGATGTAATTAATTTCTTAATTACATATGTACCCCGAGAACACATTAGGGAATGCTAACACAAAATTACCTTTACTTCCGAAAAACAAGCAACCATTTACATCCTAAGTGAGAATACAATTCCAAGAACAGTCCCAAACGGGGACTATTCAAGATTTACTCCTACTGAGTAAATCTTGAACGGGTATCTAGGCATATGAAAATATAATGCATAATAAATATTAACACATTTGAATTGGAAGAAAATTGGAAGAAAATTAAACAAAAATCATAAGACAGAAACTCTCAATGCAATGTACTAATTAAATAAAAAAAATAAGCTACAAAATAATTAATTACTCATACCAAATTGTCAGATTTAAGCCGAATCAAAACACCATCTTGAAATGAGGACGGAGCTGCTTTAATGGAGTTGAGGGAGCTAAGGACCGAGCTGCTCCGCCTGAAACATCAGATTCAAGTCACTCCCATTTCCCACCAAAATCAAAATATCAAATTAAATAGAAGTAAGTTTCCATTTCCAAACAAATGGCCAGGAATATCACTGTAGTAAGACTTTTAAACTTAGGGTCAGATAACCATTTTGTAAAGGTTTTTATTTTGATAACATTCAAAAGTTATTTGAAATATGTGTAGCGAGAATCTTTTTGTGCCCAGTGGTAATCACATCCAAAGCTTATCATGCTTAGTTCAAAATTCAAAATTAATTCATACTTAGCTCAAAATCCAAAGAAGCTAAGTATCACATCCAAAGCTTATCATGCGATTCTACAGACTTTAAAAGAAGGACAGTTGAGATATGGGTCAGAAGAAATTGGAAGATTATAGGCCTAATATGTGCAGAATAAAAAGCCATCTTTTCACAGGAATCATAGCAGATTAGCAGAAAAGGCGCTTGCAATATAAGAAGCTACTTAGCCTTGGCCTCCTACCAAGCAAGCAAGGATTGTGGTGACATAAAAGCAGAAACTTCAAAAGACTCTACATACCCAACCACAAGACAGAACCTCAACACACTGTCCAATCAACAAAGAATCTTTGCACTTTGATCAACCATACAACAATATAAGCAAGTGCTTCAATCTAAAGATGACGAGAATAAATCTACAAACCCCTAAAACAAGCTTATTTTAAAACATTAACTTACCCTACCAACAAAAGATACACCCAAATTTCTCTTTATTTCTTCTGCTTCATGCCATCCATGTTCTCCTTTAACTATACCATTATACGGTTATACCTACTGACGTTACTACTTGCTTCCCACCTTTCTCATCACAGAAATCCTTGTTCTTAAGCTCTATACAGTGCGATTTACTTCCAAAAGAACAATCCTTTGGACTTTGGTGAGTTAATTTAGCTCATTCTACTAAATATAAAAGCACACAATAATTACCACCACCCTACCTCAAACAAGAACTTATACTACTTCAAAAATCTACTTAAAGTAGGAGGATCAAGAAAACAGGAAAACAAACAGTACAAGAAAGTTAATACTTGTATACATAGATCATACATATAACAATGTATATGGTTTCCAAACACAAAGTTTTGTGCCCAGTGGTAATCACATCCAAAGTGTCCTTCTTTTAAAGTATCAATTAATTCATACTTAGCTCAAAATTCAAAGGCTTTTAAACTAAAACATAATAAAACCCAAAACAAATGGAAAATAGTAAAATCAATCAATTAATTTGGGGGAAAAAAAAACCTATAATTCAGTAATTACAATTAAGCAAACTGAAACAAGGGTTACGAAATTGGGGGAGGACAGAGAAAGAGTACGCTTTAATGGAGAACTATGAGCGCTTCAATGGAGAACTCAGACAACGCTTCAATGGAGAACTCGGAGTGCGCTTCAATGGAGAACTCGGAGTGCGCTTCAATGGAGAACTCGGAGTGCGCTTCACTAATGGAGAACTCGGAGTGCGCTTCAATGGAGAACTCGGAGTGCGCTTCACTAATGGAGAACTCGGAGTGCGCTTCAATGGAGAACTCGGAGTGCGCTTCAATGGAGAACTCGGAGTGCGCTTCAATGGAGAACTCGGAGTGCGCTTCAAAGGAGAACTCGGAGTGCGCTTCAATAATGGAGAACTCGGAGTGCGCTTCAATAATGGAGAACTCAAAGTGCGCTTCAATGGAGGAGAAGAGTAAGAATGAGAGGAGCAAAACGCGCGGGAGCTGCTTCAATAATGGAGAGAGAAAGAGGAATTTTTTTGACAGAGGGAGTGAGAAAGGGGAAAGTGAAAATCTAGGGCTTACTTTAAAACTTTATTCGTAACGGACACCCTATGTTAGTTACAAATAACAAGGTCAAAATTCTGTTGACTTTTCTATTTGTAACGGGCAGTCTTTGTTGGTTACGATTAGTTACTTAATCGTAACGGGCAGAATAATGCCTGTTACAAATAAGTCCTTATTTGTAACGGGCATAAATATGTCCGTTACGAATAACAACTTTTTCGTAACGGGCACCAATTTGTCCGTTACGAATAACCCTTTTCCTGCCCATTTCACAACTTTTTTGTAACGGACATTGAGTTTGCCCGTTACGAATGACTTAATTGTAACGGAAAATCATATGTCCGTTACGAATAGCTTGTTACAAATAAGATTTTTTCCACTAGTGGAATAAGCAAATAATAGAAATAAAGGATAAAATGACCTAAATTACTGGAAAATAAGCCGAAAAACTACTCAATAAACACCCCTAAAAGTTACATAAAAGTCACTTATCAATTAGATGATGATTTTTGAGTAATTGTTTAGCTAAGGATTGGATGAAACTTGTATGATTGATTGATTGTGATTAATTTGGAAATTCTGTTGATTGACTCTTGAGATTAAAGTGACTAATGTAAGTTTTCATGTGTGTAATTCGATTAGGCCTTGAGAATTATGCTAGATTGCATTGTAATTGCTAATGACACAACCAATTTATTTAGGAATTGAAATTATTGATTGGTTTGTATTGTGATTCCCCTAGTTTGTTATTCGTACAAAAATATATCTTAACGATTAGGAAATAGCTCTTTGATTCCAATTGATAGCTCTTATCATTAGTGTTCACAACTATTGATTGGCATGTTATTCCCATGTTGTTGCAATTGTCATGATTACTTGTTTGTCCCTATTCCTAGTGTTTTATTTATTTCTTTGGTTGTTAGTTGTTAGTGTTCCCTCTTTACTGTTGACTTTGACCTAGCTAAGGCGCCTAATTGAAAGCACTTGAACATAACCGTTCCTTTGGGTTCGACCCTTTACTTACCTCTATACTTGTATTTAGGTTTATTAAGTGATTATTAATTTATTTTTTGGCTCAGGGAGGATTAGTCAACGACCTATGTGGGCGTCGTTTGAAGTGCGCCTACATTAAAGCGGGTGGTGAATATGCTTAGCACTCATAGGAAGTGGGAATTGACATTACGATTAGGGACAAAGCAAAGTAGGGAGCCGCCAACAAGTTTTTAAGGAACTTGTAAACCGTTCACGGATCATAAAAGGCAACCACGATAAGGGACAACGATAGGCAACAACGATTGACCCGTGAAGGTTACACCCCATTCATAATCCATGAGATTACTAACTCCATATGGTTCGGAACCACAAAAGGAGGATCGGGGATGATGGTACTGAGTCATGGAGCCATATTGCCCGTATTGGCCTCTACTAAATTCTTGTAGTGAAAATTGATTCCTGCGATCTCAAAGGCATACAAACAAAGATTCAATTTGCTCCAAACTATTATTAGACTAAATTGGTTAAATATTAATGCAACACATAATTCTAAAATATTTGTGATCACTTGAATTAAATAACAAGATTAAAAAGGAACCTAAACCGGTTGTCCAAATTATCTTATTAGGCGTGATTTTCAATTACATATTCCCTTTAAACATACGATATGGTGATCATAATAATAATAGAATAAACATTAATATTGGAAGCAATTTAACAATAATAGCGTTAGTCAAATCAAATATCAAATAACCCTAATCATGATACTAACAATATTAAAATAAAATAAGAGTAATTAAATTAATTAATTACTCACATTCCGCACGTTCCTTTAAATTGCTACATCATGAATAAACTGTTAGTAACTGTAGACACCCATTTGTGTCTCCCCAAAACCAAACCCAGTGATGAGTACCTTTCACGTCGAATCATAATCGAATGAAGTGAAAGTGTGGAAAGTCTAGTGTTGCGGATAGTTTTAATTTCTTTTCTCTTCTCTCTGTTTTTGAAATCTTATTTTAAGAAAACAGCCAATCCAGTTTGGTTGGTCCATGATATGGGTCCAATAGTAGTGTAGTTGGATGGGGATTGCAAAGAGCTTTCCAATGATATATTATAAGCCCTATTCCGATGAATATTGAGGAAGTTATGGCCAATTTACTAAACTGGGCCCGTTTTAAGCCTTATATGCGGCTCAATGATCTAGAGGAGGGCCTAATATGATTTATCATTCCTAATGAAATTAGGAATGGTTTTAGTCTTCTAGATTCTACTAGAGGGTTCTTTTCATTCCTAATTCAATTAGCATTGATAAATTGACTTTTGTTGACTTTTCAGAGTTTTAATTAAAATCAAATAGCATTTTCGAGGAAATTATATGATTTTATCCTCCAGTACGGCAAACTTATCTGATTTTTGAAAATGCGTTAAAAACAGGCTTGGTGCCAAACGCGTTAAAAACAGGCTTGGCGTCTGACCCCAGGCATTGGCGCCTGGAACCAGGCCTGGCGCCAGGCGCCAACCATTGGCGCCTGACGCTAGTGTTGGTGCCTAGCGCCAGTTAGCCAGGGTTTGCGCCAGCTCTTTTTTTTGTGCGTCAGACTCTGTTTTGATATTTTATCTCTTTTGGCTGATTTTCTCTATAAATAGCGTATTAAAAACTTCGTTTTCATTCACCAACTCTCATCAAGATTTTCTTGATTATTCTCTCTCTCTCTTTTTTTCTAAACTAGCTTTTTACATACAAAATTCCGCATTCGCAAGATCTAGAAACACCTAGCCATATTCGAAGTTGCCTTCGCCCTAGACATGAAAGGTTTAATTTCTTAGGGTTTGGTCCCAAATCTCTCTTTCAATTATTTAATTTAATTGTTTTGATTATTTTTTTCCTTGAAGTTACTAACGTGTGTATTTTGTTATTAGAAAGAAGTACGAGGCATCAAAGTAAGTGCTTTAATGGTTTTAATTGATATTATGATGTAGAAATCATGTTTAAATTGTTATTATGATATTCCTAGTATCATGTTTAGGGAAAAGGTTATAATATTAAATATATTTATTATGATTCCTACGACGCTTCCTATGTTCTTCCTAATATTTATTCATGTTAGTATCATGTTAGGGTTAAAGATTTGATTTTTATTGCTTAGTGACATGCTAGGGTTTGTTATTAATCTTGTTAGCATGCCTAGGATCTTGCTACTATTATGTTTTAATATTAACATGAACATGATTATGATTATAATTGTTATAATTTATGATGATTATGAAATTTATTATTATTATTTTGACGATTATTATTTTATTTATTATTATTATGATGATTATAACTATTATTTATTTTTATGGATTATTATTATGTTGCTTGATTATATATTTATTGTTATTGCTTGATCACCTTTTATGCATGTTTAAAGGGAATATTAGTACTTGTAATCACGCTTAATAAGATATTTAATAATCTTATATAGGGTTAATTTGATTATATTTCAAGTGATCACCAATAATAGTTTATTTGTGCATTAAATTCAACCAACATAGATAAACAGGTTTAGGGTTAATCCTATTGATTGCATGTTAATCAGAAAGCGCACATGAATACGATCAGAATAAAGTAGAGGCCTATTATTAGGGAAGGTTCAATCTCTTTTAGGTTGGATTTGTACCTTCATCCCCGAACCCTTATTTTGTTCTAGACCTTATGGAGTTGACGATCTCTTGGATCGTTAAGGGGTGTAACCTTCATCCTATGAACGGTTTACAAGTTCCTAAAACTTGTTAGCGACTCTTTTGCTCTATCTTCTTCCCTTTTGGACGCCACCGTATTTTAGTGCATGATCACAGTGGGGTTCAAGCTAGGGGTTAACGCTTGAAATTTATTCCCCACAGTAACTTCAATAAAAAAATACAAAGTAAATGAAAATTAAATTAAATTAAATTAAATTAAAAGTAGGGTTTATTTGGTCCAAACCCTCAGTTATTTGTACCTATCATGCCTTAGTTTAAGGATAGAACCTCGGGTTAAGTATAGACTTCTTGGAGCGCTTAGGGGAATTATTATGGAAGAATAAGGAGGCTGGAAATTAGATTAAAGAGGGAGAATATAATGATTTTTGGTGTAAGGTGAGAGAGAATGATAAAGGGGGGTCCTATTTATAGGGAAAATGAGCAGAGGGAACACGCGGAACCCTAAAAAGATAAAAACTTTAAAAAATAACACTGTGACACGGTGCCAGGCACCGTCAGACGGGGGAAGATCTCGTGACACGGGGGAAAACTGAGTGACACGGGAAATAATTAGGTTACGGGAAGTGAAAACGCGTTTAGGGATTACGCGGAGAAAACACGGAGCAATCTGACAAGGTAAAGTCGTATCCCCTAATCAAAAGTAAATACCTAAATCCTCTAACTAAAGTAGATAGGGAAGTAGGGTCGATCTCAACATGGAAACAAGCCTTTTTACTCCTAATTAATTATTATAATCTAAATTATCTAAGTAACCAATATTTATGTTTGAGTATGAAACTAAACTACAAAGAATAGGAATAGGGAGAAAACAATATATAAAAGGATCTAGGGCATAGGTTCACCAATAAATAATACGGGAGTTGCAAGTCCGGGTCGTATTCCTCCCTCGAACTGGAGCTCCTACCAAAAATGGACCTAGCCCTCTTTGATGCCATGTTCAAGAAATAGGTTTGAAAATTTATTGAATGAAAACTGAAAAAATTTTCTATGAAAGTGAAGAGGATAAAGAGAGGATCACAAATATGTAAAGAGTTTGTAATTTGGGTTGGAAATGGAGGAGAAATCTTAGAGAGAAGGTAGAGAGAATTTGAGTTTTAGAAAGAGAAAGTAATGGAAGAAAAAAGTAATGGAGAAAGAAAGAAGAAAAGAAGGAAGAAGAAGACGCGGAACAACTCGCGCCCGGTCGGGCGATCTGGGATATTTCCTATGCTAGTTCTCGCGCCCGGTCGGGCGGACTTCGCCTGGTCGGGCGATCTGATGTGTGTAAATTTGCAACCTTTCGCGCCCGGTCGGGCGATCTACCGTCCAAATATTCTTCTTGCTCTCGCGCTCGGTCGGGCGCCATTCGCCTGGTCGGGCGATTTTTAAGTCAAAATTTTCGCCCTTCTTGTGCCCGATCAGGCGAGGCTTGCCCGATCGGACGGACAATTAAGTTCGTATACGACGATTTTTGCGCCCGGTCAGGCGCTACTTGCCCGGTCGGGCGAAATTACTTATTTTCAGATCCTTGCTCTCGCGCCCGATCGGGCGAGCTTCGCCCGGTCGGGCCCGAGACTAAATCATCTAATTATCATTTTTCTTCTTATCTCCAAAATTTGGCCAACTCTTTTCTTCAGACCTGTGTAAACACTCATAAAACTCATTAAATTCCCTCATCTCTCCTCTCATAAGAAAAAGAAAAGAAAAACTAGTCTAAAAAGCATTAAAAATACGGGTTGCCTCCCGCAAAGCGCTGGTTTATCTAGGTCCCGCACGACCTTCTTACCAAGTACAATTTCTAGGACCCTTGGCCTAACGCTTGATCGGGTGGTTTCTCACCCGGTCTAGCGGTGTTTAGGCTGCGATGCGGCTTTCTGACATACCCTGTGGGACGCCAAATCACCTTATCTGGTGGATCCTCCTTGACTTGGACTGGGGGATCTTCAATGCTACGCACTAAAAACCCTTCTTCGATCGGATGTTGCGTTCAACACTTGCAACTCAATCTGGCAGAACACTTACCATAGGCTCGATTTGTACAACTTGTTCGATCGGTTCCACTTGTGCATCCTCGAAACCAAGACCAACATTATAGAGTGCTCTTTCTATTACATCGACTTCCTTCTGCCATTTGTCTATCTCAACTGAAGAGGATGCAACTCAAGATACCGCATCCAAGGGATCTTTTTCAAGAGCTTGGGGCTTCTTAGAATAATTTACAACCACATTAACACTGAAACATTTCTCCTCAGTCATGAAGCTTTTAGGGGCATTATTCAGATTAAAAATAACTTTATCATCCCCTACTGATAGTGTTAACTTACCACTTCTTACATCTATGATTGCTCTTGCAGTGTTAAGGAATGGTCTACCCAAAATAATTGGGGTTTGCATATCCTCAGCCATATCAAGAACAACAAAATCTACAGGTAT
The DNA here is from genome assembly GCA_024500155.1 of Chenopodium formosanum. NCBI lineage: Eukaryota > Viridiplantae > Streptophyta > Magnoliopsida > Caryophyllales > Amaranthaceae > Chenopodium > Chenopodium formosanum. Next base: position 26,517,387 of record CM044880.1, read on the forward strand.
ATAAAATTTACCTACTCTAACGGGGACATCCTCTAAAACACCTAAGGGGTATTTGAAAGAACGGTCGGCCATTTGTAGAGTTATATTGGTGGCTTTTAATTTACCCATATTCAACTTAGAACACACAGATAATGGCATGACGCTAACACTTGCACCCAAATCACATAATGCATTATCAATCAAGAGATTGCCAATATGACAAGGGATAGAAAAACTACCCGGATCTTTTAATTTAGGTGGAGACTTATTTTGAAATATGGCACTACACTCTGCAGTGAAAGCTACTGTCTCTACCTCACTAATAGACCTTTTTCTCGTCAATATTTCTTTCATAAATTTTGCATATGAGGGGATTTATGTGATCAATTCAGAAAAGAGAACTGTTACCTTCAAATCTTTTACCACCTCCAGGAACTTACCAAACTGCATATCCAAGTTTGTCTTCAATTGACGATTGGGGAAAGGAAGTTTGATAATTGGCTTTGGAGCATTATTATTCTTGTCTGGAGTAACCACCTTCTCTGGAGTTGTACCCTGCAATGTAGAATTAGATATGTTAGTATTATCCTTTAGCCCTGCAGGGCTATCAACTACATTGTTTGGTTTAACGGAATCAAGATTAGCATTATTTAATAAAACAGGTTCATCAACTCTGGGCATAGAGGTCCCTTCATAGTTTGAACTACTCTGTAGAGTAATTGCAAATGCTTGATCCGTAGGCCTAGTTGGTTGTGCCGGCAGGGCTCCCTGTTGGCAGGCTTGTAGAAGAGCGGAGAGTTGCGCAATTTGATTATCCATAATTTTATTATGCACTAGAATTTGATCAATTGTCGCATCTCTGCTCTCCATGTGCTTTTGCATATTAGCCAACATTGCTCTAATTTCCACCATAGAAGGTTCAGAAGATGAGAAGGGTTGTTGTGGCTGGTTCTTCTAGCTAGCGTTGGGATGATAATATTTCTGCTGCTGTGGCGCCTGTGGTTCTTGTGGTGGTGGATTTTGAACATTAGTGCTCCGGTAGGAAAGGTACGGATGATTTCGATACCCAGGATTGTAGGTGTTGGAGTATGGGTTATTCTGCCTAAAAGCTTGGAAGGCATTAACTTGCTCCACGGAACTCCTGCAATCTTGCTCCCAATGACCTACAACACCACAATTTTCACAGAAAGCCTCATTAGAATTATTATTAATTGCAGAAATAATAGCTACATTAGCAGTGCTCAGATTATCTAATTTTTGGGAAATAGAGGTTAGTTGAGCTTGCAAAAAGGATACAGAGTTGGCACTATGCTTCCCCTTATTAGCAAATCCTCTGGGATTCCCATATTGGGAATTGTCTATCGCCATATCTTCAATAACCTGACCTGCATCATCAACATTAAGATTCATAAATCTCCCACTAGTTGCAGAGTCTAAAATTATTCTACAGGAATTTCCAATGCCGTTATAAAAGGCTTGGATTAACTACCATTGTGCTAAATTATGGTGAGGGCATTCTCTTTGTAAGTCCTTGAACCTCTCCCAAGCCTCATATAAAGACTCATCGGCTTCTTGGGCAAAGTTCTGAATCGCACTTCGTAGTACTGTTGTTCTCTCTGCAGGATAATACTTGTTATAGAAATTCAAAACAAGAGTTTCCCAGTCAGTTATACCAAGTGTAGTTCTATTAAAGCCATGAAACCACAATTTAGCTTTTCCAGTTAAAGAGAAGGGAAAGAGAATCTCCCTGATTTGGTCTTGAGTGACCCCGACTTGCCTGATGGTGTTGTAATATTGACAATAGTCGGCAATGTGAAGATTCGGGTCTTCACCCTTGGCTCCACTGAATTGCTTCCTCTCTATCATCATTTTTAATTTCAAATTGAACCCCATCAAGAGCTGGAGTAGGGGTGAGATGTGGAAAATCCGTAAGCTTTGGTTGGGAATAATCACTAAGCTTCTTTGGAGCCGTCATCTCTGATTATGCGTCTGATGATGCCTCTAAATCGCTGGAATCAGTTGGAGGATCGCGGTGATTATTGTTATTATCAACAGAATCCGCCAGAATTTGCTGGTAGAAGTTTTTCTGTCTATGGAAGGAGCGTTCGATCTCAGGATCGAATGGGATGTAACCTGATCTGGAACACCTGGGCATAAATAAAAACTAGAAGCAAATATGAGATTTGTCTTAGAGAACTAACGCTCTCTGAGACAAAAGAGAAATAATCTAGACTACTAAAACAATCAGAAATAAAAATAAAACCGTTTCCCCGGCAACGGCGCCAAATTTTGACAAGGTAAAGTCGTATCCCCTAATCAAAAGTAAATACCTAAATCCTCTAACTAAAGTAGATAGGGAAGTAGGGTCGATCTCCACATGGAAACAAGTCTTTTTACTCCTAATTAATTATTATAATTTAAATTATCTAAGTAACCAATATTTATGTTTGAGTATGAAACTAAACTACAAAGAATAAGAATAGGGAGAAAACAATATATAAAAGGATCTAGGGCATAGGTTCACCAATAAATAATACTCCAGGGTAAAACATTGTAATCAATCATTGATATTGCATAAATAACATGATTAACAGGTTCTCGCAATTTATTAATCAACATAGATCTAAAAGGCTCTCCCAATTTACTAGATCTAAGTTCTTATTAAAAATAGCCTTTAATATCAAATTAACATCTGCTCGATTCATCCATTAAATATTGCTATACTTTTACAAGCCGCAATTGTAAAACATTAAAACAATCCAATAAGAAATTATCATGCAATATCAATAATCAATAATAGTCAATCATCAATGCATCAATTAACCAGATTGTAAAGGGCTTTTGCTACGTATTACAATCACACAATTAATTTACCGGTATTAAATCTCATCTCTCGAATCTCGACTTAACCATTTATAAATTAACCTGCCTATTGAAACTAGACCTAAACATCAATTCTCATCTCTCGCATCTTGAATCAATATTGTCAAACTCATGCATAAAAGATAGGCCTAATCTAGTCACAGAGCATTAAATCAATCAATAGGAAATTAATCTAGCATTAATAATTAACAACAATAATTTACCCCTTCATATTATTTATTAGATCCCCATAAACCCTAGAAATAAAACTACTCACACATAATAGAAACTAAACAAATCAAAGCAATAAAATAAATCATGATGAAAGGAATAAAATAAACAACTAAGATTAAGGGAAGAGAAATCGTTACCAAAATAAATCTGGAATTAAGAGTAGAATTAAGAACAGAGGTTTAAGAGAAAAGAAATCTAAGAGAAAAATTAAGAGAGTAAAGAAATAGTAAAAAGGAGAAGAAGAAGAGATAAAATCGTATTACGGAGGAGTATTTATACTCCGTACAAAAATCCTAAACTAAAACAAATTAGAACTACGTTAAACATCAACTAATAAAACACGTGCCCGATCGGGCGAGGCACCGCCCAATCGGGCGCGCCTTTTTGATCATAGTACAAATCTCGCGCCCGGCCGGGCGCGTCACCGGGCGCCAGACTAAACTTCTCCCGCCCGGCCAGGCACGCCTCCGGGCACCAGCCTCTTTGGCCGGACGGCTCATTTGGGCCACTATTTGGACTTCGATTGGGCTCCAATTCTTCGGGCCAATCTGGGTTTCCTCTTTGGGTCTTGAATACTCGGTCCAAATGCCCCGGTATCACCTATACCGAGCCCTTAATCACCGGTTCGATGGCTCTAACCGGCCCAGGGCTATTGAATTTGGTCGTGCTTCTCCAATGGTCGTGATTGCTCCAAAATATCTCGGGAAAATACTCCAAAAGCATAAATCCCTGCAAAAGTCAACCAAATCTACGAAGACACTAGAAAACACCAACAAGTAATATAAGTGGCTCTAAAGAGCCAAAAACACTACCAATTATGACCAAGGGACGGGGTAAAATACTATATAAAATTGACACATCACAATCCCGTGTCACGGGATGTGCACCGTGACACGGGAAGACATGTCGTGACACAGCATTGTCCACCGTGGAACAATGCAGTATGCCGTGTCACGGTGTAAAAAGTACGCGGAAATTACACGGAATATCCCCGTTTCACGGAATGGGCACCGTGACGCAGGAAATTGCACCGTGACACGGTGCAAAATCCCGTGACACGGTGGATTAAATGTGCAGATTTACACAAAAAGGGCACCGTGTCATGGGTATAAGCCCCGTGACAAGTCAGCATTTGCCGCGTCACGGCATTTTAGCTGTTGTGCGGTAATTTCAGTTTTTTATCGGTTTTAAAAATAATCATAACTTTTGATCCATAACTCGGAATAAGACATATATTATTTCATTAGAAATCTTATCAAGTATACTTTTTAACCCAATTAGAATCAGGTCATAATCATTTGTAGATTTTATTATATGACCGTTTTAGTGGAAGGGTGTCGGTTTTAGGCCGAGTTTAGTGTTTTGCTCATATCTTTTTCGTTATAGCTCGGAATTGAGCTTATGATATATGTTTGGAAAGCTTATTCAAAGGCCAATCCAAAATAATAAAAAATGGATCAAAATTTTATATGCATAAAATCAGTGTCTCTCGGTTTAGGGATGTGGACACGAAAAGTGGAAAATAGGTTATGGTTTAGGGAAATGAGCTAGAAATTGGATTGGTTCATGAAATATATTGGATAGAACATAGATTTAATCACTCCAAGGATTAAATACTCAAACCAACCAATAATGGCGGTGAAAGGTGTTCATCATCGGGTTTAGTTTTGGGGAGACATTTTTAGGTGTCTACAGAAGCCCCCACTTTGACTGAGTTTGTAGAAACGTTAGTTTCGAAATATACTGGATAGAATATGAAATATATTGGATAGAACATGGATTTAATCACTCCAAGGATTAAATACTCAAACCAACCAATAATGGCGGTGAAAGGTGTTCATCATCGGGTTTAGTTTTGGGGAGACATTTTTAGGTGTCTACAGAAGCCCCCACTTTGACTGAGTTTGTAGAAACGTTAGTTTCGAAAACAATAGTCAAAGTAGTCGATGGGGAAGGAGAATGATTTAAGACGTTCTGCAATCCTAAATCACTCTGTATACACCGATACCTGAAGAAAAATGTTAGTTCTACAGATAAAAGAGTAAAGGGATAGAATGCTTATCTAAAACCAGTGTATCGGTGTCAAATGAGCTTGGTAGCTTCCTATGCTTGAAGGAATCAACCGAATGACGTTCTATTGAAATAATTTCCATGCCTGAGGAAAGTTGACTGACGAGTTTGGTAGCTTTCTATGCTTGAAGAAATCTACCAGATGATACTTTCCATGCTTGAGGAAAGCCGAAATATGAATTTGGCGGTTTTCTATAATTGAAGAAATCCACCGGATAATACTTTCCATGCTTGAGGAAATTCGACAGATGATGAGATTGCAAGTCTCTGTGTATTGAGAACCTTGCGCCGTGAAATGATGGTGGTTCAATTGTCCCCGAACGTGGGCTGTAGTTGGTTCGCTTGTCCTCGGACGTGGGCTATAGATTATCCGCTTGTCCCCTAACGTGGGTTGTAAATGGTTCGCTTATCCCCGGACTTGGGCTGTAGATGGTCCGCTTGTCCCCGGACGTGGGTTGTAAATGGTCCGCTTGTCCCCGGACGTGGGCTGTAAATGGTCCGCTTGTCCCCGGACGTGGGTTGTAGATGGTCCGCTTGTCCCTGAACGTGGGCTGTAATTGAGACCTGCAAAATAAAATTTGCAAGGCGACTCGTATAGACTATGATTGACTTGACCAACTAACTTAACCAAGTTTGACTTGACATGACAAGACATGACATGTGTATGACTTGTGATTGTGTGTGTCTTGAGTGAGTGTGTGCACAGACACGAGTCAACTCTTCATTCTTTATACCCAACTTCTTTGCAGTACGAAGTGGGCACACATTGATTGCAGAGCCATTATCAACTAGGCTCATAGGAACATTCATCTGCCTACACACCACAGTGAGGTGTAAGGCCTTATTATGTTGGTCCCCTTCCGGGGGTAGATCCTTATCAGAAAAGGAAATCAGATTGCTGGTACTCGGCAGCTCAGTAGTGAGGAAGTTGACCAGTCCTTGGGGAGTCATGTCATCATCGACTCCTATCTTCACCAGAGCATTCATTACAGCCTTTCGATGCTCGTGGGAAGTGGCCAAAAGCTTCCATACGTTCATCTTCACCTTGGTCTTTTGTAGCTGTTTGACCACATCGCTATTCACAGGGTCGATGGGATCAATTATCGGATTTGATTGTGGTGGAGGTGGAGGTGGGTTAGGTTGTTGCAACCGTCCACTTCTAGTGAGAACCTTGACCTCAAGGTCCCCCCAAACATCTTCACTGGTGCCGAGAGAGGAACATGCTATATCTTTGAGATAGATATCTTCATCATCACTATCCCAAATCCCATTCACTTCTTCAGTGCTTGAAATAAATACAACTTCTGGCAGAGGTTTATTCACAGGTTGAATGAGTATTGACGGATCAAAGGAGACTTCATCTCCCATGATAGCCAAAGCATCAGAAAGAGGACCTGTTTGAATGTTAGGCTTCTTGCCCCCTGGAGGGACAGGAAGTTGGTTAGCATCTATCAGGTCTTGGATTGCATCTTTTAGCCTCCAACACTTCTCAGTGTTATGACCCTTGCCTTGATGATACTTACAATAAGCATTGGGGTCATAGCTAGCGGTCCTATTCTCAGGTCGAGGTTTTGTAAATGGTCCGATTGGCATAATCAGTCCCTGACCATGAAGACGGTCATAAGCAGCATCATAAGTCATTCCCAAAGGCGTATAAATCCTCCTTTGCCTTTGGAATTTTTGAGGAGGAGCATTAAGGGCCAGCACATCACTAATGTTGATGTTATAGGTAGCATTATTGGGCTTAGAAAACGAAGAAGAAGGAGTGTCGTTCTTCTTGTTTTTCCAAGTGCTGCTGTTATTGTTGTTACCAACAGACTTCATCAGTTCATCTTCGATATTGATTCCAATATCGTATACAGCTTTAAAGGTACTTAAAGGCAGAAACTTCAAGTGTTGCTTGTATTTATGCGTCAGATTGGAAATGAACAAGCGAACCATTTCCTTCTCCTTGGGAGGGTCTACTAGGAGTGCAGCTGTTTCTCTCCACCTGCTTAGGTAAGTAGTGAAGCCTTCATTCTCTTTTTGTTTGAGAATGGAGAGTTCACGTTCAGAAGTCTTGGCCTGAATGTTGCACTTGTATCGGTTCATAAAGCTTTCAGCAACATCTTCCCAGGTCGCGACATGCTTGGATTCTAGGGAATAAAACCACTGTTGACAGGCATGCTCTAAGGAAAGAGGAAACACTGTAGGGAAGAGTGTCACATCTACTCCCTTAAGAGCCATAGTTGCAGAAAAAGCCCTCAAATGGAACAGCGGGTTATCAGTAGGCTTGAACTTTGGAATATCAGTAGTGGAAAATTTTTCAGGGAGTTTCTCTCTTATGGACGAGGAAGTGACAGGCTGTTCCACATAAGTGAACTCTTCTGAAATCTTACTCATTTGTTCCTTGATCTTGTCCATCGCAGCAGCAGTAACACTGTTTTGCTTGTCTTGCTCTACAGTGCTGACTCTAGTAGTGAGTGTCTGCATCATGTCAGACAACCTTTCGATTGTCCTGTTGAGGTTCTCGATGTCTTCCTTAGTGGCCATTGGTTGAAAGTAGACTAGAGACGGAACTTGTGGAGATGACTGAGGTGGTTTCCTTAAACGCCTCTTTGGTACGAGAGGTTGTTGAGGTATGGACTCGAACTGTAACAATCTACCCTTGCTTCTTGCCCAAGCGCTGTGACACCGAAACAAATAAACCTTTTAATGACAAACACTTAACCTTAACCCATCCGGATTAAAAAAAGAAAAAGAAAAAAAAATTGAAGTTCTACTTTTTTTTTTTTTTTTTTTAATAAAAAAAAAAAAGAAAAACATGGGAGGATACCATCCGACTTACTCCGAAAAAAAACAACACAAAAAACGAGACTTCCCTAAAATACGGTCAAAAGTGGTGTACGACTAAAAAAAGAAAAGTGTGTGGACATAACATGTAAGTGATTAGGTGAGGTTATAGACGCGTGTTTTGACCATATAACTAGACACGACTCAATATTGGACACAAAATCGAGAAAAAAAGACTGACGGGACACTTTCCTGGGCACCGTGTCACGGTGCAGACTGGCGTGACACGGTTAAGACTTACCGTCAGACGGTAGCCTTTACCGTGTCACGGCACTGTTCACCGTGACACGGCAGAAAACGCCGTGACACGGTGCACAGTTCCAGGTCAGTTTTGTGATTTTTTTTTAATCGATTTTAAGTCCGTTCTAAGTACTATGTGAAAATAAAAACCCTCGGTCATGGGTCAAACAAAAAAAGTAAACACATTAGGGTTAGTACCGAACAAACACATAGCATTTAGGCACGATGATGTAAAAAAGTTCGCAACCTAAAGTCAAGGTCTATGTTCAACTAATGGTCAAGCTTTGGGTGTCAAAAGGGTACCATGGTTAAGAGTTTGGACGCGTTAGCAAGGCAGCCTCCCTTGAGGGTGTATGCCAACGGGCGGCTCCGCGAGTTCGTGATGAAATCGAACTCGACTCCATGGTTTGGGTAGATTTAATGACTCGGATGAACCCTTATTGCCATGAGCGTTTTTGGGTTGATAGAGCTTAAATCCCCCGGGGCTAAGACGCATGTAGAACACATACGTTTTTTCAGAAAAATCGAAGGAAGTCAACTGTGGGAAAAGAAAATAGGTCACCGGACAGATTTTAGGATTGCCGTGACACGGCAGAAATTCCCGTGTCACGGTACAGTGTACCGTCTGTACCGTGACACGGCAGACTCTGCCGTGACACGGCAGTCAGAAAATCTGACTGGTGCCCTGTTTGCTTTTGCGCGCAACCGAGTTATCCAATTTTTCCTACGGGACAGACCTGAATGTGACGTTAAAACGTCTATGCAGATGCAAAAATGCCAAATTAATCACAGGAATATTTTTTCAAGAATCTTTCAAGTCTCATCCACTCATCTTAATTAAATATCGATCACTCAAATCGATAAATAATTAAGAATCCTCCCCACTGGAGTCGCCAAATTGTAGGCGTCGCTCGAAGTGCGCCTACGTTAAAAAGCATGTTGTGAATATGCTTGGCACTCATAGGAAGTGGGAATTGACATTACGATTAGGGACAAATAAAGTAGGGAGTCGCCAACAAGTTTTTAAGGAACTTGTAAACCGTTCACGGATCATAAAAAGGCAACCACGATAAAGGGACAACGAAGGCAACGATTGACCCGTGAAGGTTACACCCCATTCATAATCCATGAGATTATTACCTCCATATGGTTCGGAACCACGAAAGGAGGATCGGGGATGATGGTACGAACTGAGTCATGGAGTCACATTCGCCCGTATTGGCCTCTACTCGATTCTTATAGTGAAAAAGTATTCATGTGATCTCAAAGGCATACAAACAATAATTCAATTCGCTCCAAACTATTATTTAACTAAATTGGTTCAAAATTAATGCACACATTATTCTAAAATAATTGGTGATCACTTGATTAAACAACAAGATTAAAAAGGAACCTAAACCGGTTGTCCAAATTATCTTATTAGTCGTGATTTTCAATTACATATTCCCATTAACATGCAATATTGTGATCAATAAATATAATAAAATCAATATAAACATAAAAACCAATTTAATCATAATTCTAACAACAACAAAAATCGTTAGAAAAATAATAATAAAAAGAGCATAACTCTTACTTTGAATCTGTTTGCTTGCAACTAAAAAATAATAAACGAGTTAGTAACTTCAAGGAAATAATAAAACAACAACTAAATTAAATTAAATAAAAACAAGGTTAATTTTGGGGCCAAACCCTCAAACGATTCTACCTTTCACGCCTTGGTTTAAGGATAGAACCTCGAGTAAAATATGGACTCCTTTGAGTGCTTGAAGAAGGAATTTTGAAGTGAAAAGGGTAGGCTAGTGTTTAGGTTAAGAGCATAGAAGAAAGAAAATAAGAATAATAGAATTCTGGTTGCCCCGTTCATCAGAAATGAGGGGGTATTTATAGGGAAATGTGCTGAGGGAGCACACGGAACCCTAAAATGATAAAAACCCTAAAAAAGTATCCCGTGACACGGTCAGACCGTACCGTGACACGGTTAGATTGTACCGTCAGACGGTACAAGTTCCCGTGACTCGGTTAGTTTTTGGAGTGTCGCGGGAAATTTTCAGAAAACGGAACGGAAAACGCGTTTAGGGTTTACGCGGAAAGGACACGGAACTCCCCGTGTCACGGCAGACCTCCCGTGTCACGGGAAGTCCCACTGTCAGACGGGAAGAGTTCCCGTGACACGGTCAAGCTTGACCGTGACACGGTCAATTCCAGTCCACTTTTCCGTCTAAATTCATTTTTAACCCTAATTTCTTTCGGCTTTCTGAGTACCGATTGATAATTACGGGCTTTTTTCTGACTTTTATTATTCGGGCTAAAGTAAGAAAATAATAAAAATAACTAAAATATTTGGGCCAAAAATAATAAAATAAAAAGGTTTGGGCTTAAAATTAATTAATAAATTAAAACTATGCTTTTACCAAACACCAAGACATAGACCTTTCGAAAATATGAATTTAATACGATATTTTAAGCACTCTCGGGATTAAATACTAAACCCGACCAATGGCGGCGGTGAAAGGTTATTTATCATCGGGTTTGGTTTTGGGGAGACATTTTTAGGTGTCTACAGTTTACAAGTTCCTTAAAAACTTGTTGACGGCTCCCTACTTTGCTTTGTCCCTAATCGTTGTCCCTAATCGTAATGTCAATTCCCACTTCCTATGAGTGCCAAGCATATTCACCACATGCTTTAATATAGGCGCATTTCAAATGACGCCTACAATTTGGCGACTCCACTGGGAGGATTCTTTGTTATTTATCGATTTGAGTGATCGGTATTTAATTAAGATGAGTGGATGAGACTTGAAAGATTCTTGAAAAATATTCCTGTGATTAATTTGGCATTGTTGCATAAGCATAGACGTTTTAAAATCGCATTTAGGTTTGTCCCGTAGAAAAAATTGAATAACTTGATTGCGTACGAAGGAAAACAGGGCACCAGTCAGATTGTCTGACTGCCGTGCCACGGCAGAATCTACCGTGTCACAGTGCAGTACCGTGGCACGGTGCTCTCTGCCGTGTCACGGCAGTCCTAAAATCAGTCCGGTGGCTTTTTTTATCTTCTCACAGTCAACTTCCTTCATTTTTTCTGAAAAAACGTGTGTGTTCTACATGCGTCTTAGCCACGGGGGATTTAAGCTCTATCAACCCAAAAACGCTCATGGCAATAAGGGTTCATCCGAGTTATTAAATCCACCCAAACCATGGAGTTGAGTTCGATTTCATCACGAACTTGCGGAGCCGGCCGTTGGCATACACCCTCAAGGGAGGTTGCCTTGCTAACGCGTCCAAACTCTTAACCATGGTACCCTATTGACACCAAATAAACCTGACCATAGTTGAACATAGAACTTGACCTTAGGTTGTGAACTATTCTTTGCATCATTGTGCCTACGTGTTTTATGTGTGTATATTTGGTCGTTTTGATTCTAACCTTAACGATCTTTCTTTGTCTATGGTGGATTATTTTAAGACTAACGATTGCCAATGGACTGTACTCACATAGTAATTAGAGCCAAATAAAAAAAAAAGAATTCACGTGCCACGTTAGCATCCACCGTGGCACGGGAAAGTTCACCGTGTCACGGCAGTTTCCACCGTGGCACGGTGGATTTCCAAAAAAAAAAAACCCTGGAAATGGTCACCGCGTCACGGCAACTTGTGCCGTGACACGGTACAGTTTGCGTGTCACGGTGCCTAAGAAATAAGTCCAGTCATTTTTTTTAGTCTTCCGTGTTAATTTGGTTCTCGCGTCAGTCATTTTGGTTACTGTTCACATGTCTAGCCATACGATCAAACCACCAGTCTTATAACATCACTTAATCACTCACGAGTCAAGTATAGTCCACACACTTTTTTTTTTTTTTTTGACTCGAGTCATACACCATGTCGTTTATGATCATATACTAGGTTCATGCACCCCCGTTTCTGTCATAATAAAAGATGAGTGGATTGGAGTTATTCTCACCTATTTTCAAATGACTTTTTTTTCCTATCTTGACCAATGTGACAAACAATTAAGTGCGGTTTTTTTTTTTATTTCACAACACTTGGTCAAGGAGCAGGGGTAGATTGGTGCGGTTCGAGTCATTACTACATCAACCTCTTAAAACTAAGAGGCGTTCAAAGAGAACTTTACCATCTCCACGTCACTCATCACCTTCAAACTACTTTTAGTTTGTCCCAATGGCCACTAAGGAAGATATTGAGAACATTAACAAGTCCATTGAGACAATGTCTAAATGTTACAAGCACTCACTACCAGAGTCAACGCAATAGAGCAAAGCCATGTTGCTGCGGCTGCAATGGACAAGATCAAAGAGAAAATGAGCAAGATTTATGAGGATTTCACCTATGTGGAACGGCCTCCCACTCCTTTGAATGTGAAGGACAGACTCCCTAAAAAGTTCTCCACTGCTGATATTCCAAAGTTCAAGCCTACTGACAATCCAATATTCCATTTGAAGGCGTTCTCTGCAACCATGACTCTTAAGGGATTGGACGTAACACTCTTCCCTACGGTGTTCCCTATCTCCTTAGAACATGCTTTCCAACAATGGTTTTATTCCCTAGATGCCAAGCGTACTGCGACTTGGCAAGATGTCATCGACAGTTTCCTGAACCGTTACAAGTGTAACATTCAAAGTAAAACTTCTGAACGTGAACTCTCCATTCTCAAACAAAAAGAGAATGAAGGCTTCACTGCTTATTTGAACAGGTGGAGGGAAACAACTGCACTCTTGGTAGATCCTCCCAAAGAAAAAGAGATGATTTGCCACTTCATCCAAAATTTGACTCACAAGTACAAGCAACATCTCAAATTTCTTCCTTTGAACACTTTTGAAGCTGTATATGACATTGGTATCAATATCGAGGATGATCTAATAAAGACTGCCGGTAGTAACAATAATAATATTTGGAAAAACAAGAAGAACAACCATCCTTCTTCTTCGTCTTCTAAGCACGAAAATACTACCAACAATATAAGCCAAGTTGATCTCAATGAAGTGTTAGCTCTTGATGCTCCGTTACCCAAGAAGAAAAGAACTTACACTTCTTTAGGAATGACTTATGATGCGGCATTTGATCGCCTTTACGGTCAAGGATTGATCACACCTATTGGGCCATTTCCAGAGCTAAAATAGGAAGAAAGGAGCGCCGAATGGAATCCCAATGCCCATTGCAAGTACCATCAAGGAAGGGGCCACACTACAGAGCAATGTTGGAATTTGAAGGACGTCATTCAAGACTTGGCGGATGCAAACAAACTTTCTGTCCCTCTAGGCGGCAAGAAGTAATGAACACAAGGGGCACAACAGATCCTTTGTGCAAGATTTCATGATTTTTTTTCTTTATCATTCATCTCCATTCCCCCATTCATGTCTAGCATAGGTTTCCCATTTTGAATTTTTATATGTGTTTCGTTCACCTTTTCCATTAATAAAATAATCAAATTTCCTTTAAATCATGATTATAGCATTCACTCATTCTAAAAAAAAAAATATCAATTACCGAACTAAACCCAAGGTACACCAATGACTTGAGGCACCTTTACATCCCTGTCATTCCCTGTTAACCGTTCAATCACATTCCATTTTTTCATCAACCATTTTGAGCCTCGTCTAACGTTTGGCCTTCTTTTCTTCAACCCAAATTTACTTAACCCTGGGATTGGAAGATGTGTAATTGTATAACGTTCAAAAAGCAAGTAAAAAAAAAAGGCAGCAAAGCAACAATAAAACAATGTCTAAGGGAAAGTGTTCCAATGTCTTTGATATGAACACGTCTCAAATTGCGTCTCTCATCGAGTGCTTGGTACCGTGCCTGAGAAACATGAATGCTAAGTGAGTGATGGACCGCATGATCTAAGATTACCCACATTGATCCAAAAGAATAATAAAAAAAAAGCAAAAAAAGAAAATAAACTTGCAAAATTGAAAACAAAAAATTATATGAAAAATAAAACTTGCAAAGTCTAATACACAATTTCATATCTTGGGGGCTTCTCTCGGGTCTTGAGCCTTTTACCCCTTTCTTCCTTAAACCTTCAGCTTAACCACCTTACAACCCTTGAAAGACCTCTTTGAGGTGTACACATACTTGTGCAAAGTTCGGTTAGTTAGGGCTACGTTCAGCCTGATTCCTAACGGATACGTAGGCAACCTCACATTGAGGTGCGGCCACATTCATATTAGTTTCTATGCATGATCGATTCAAAGAATATCCAATGCTTATCTCTATATTCTTACCTATTTAGAGCTGGACTTGGGGTCTTGAACCCACATCACATAAGCTTACTAAGCCTAAAGAGTCATCATTTTAGATTCTTCACACATATATTTCCATCACCATAACCTTTACAGCCAGCCTTAGTATCACATTCACACACTTTACTCACACATACATAGCCATATCATCTTTCCCTTAGGAACCCTTCATCGTGAAGTCTTGTTTCCCTACTGTGCATGCTTCATCATCTTTCAAGACAACATTTATTAAAAGAAACATTGTATACTTGCTACGCTTCCTGACCTGAGCAATGTTCATTGTTTCATGCATCTCATAATGTGCTGAGCAACATTTATATATCAATGATTTGTAATCATACAAAGCATATCGTTCTTAGCTCCTTGACCTAAGAAACTTTCATTATGCAATAATCACTTCATCTATATACGTGCTTAGCTTCAAGACCTAAGTGATGTTCAAGATCGTTTCTTTACACCATATATGATGCTTAGCTCCATGACCTAAGTTCATTCATCTATCATGTCACATGATATAATTGTCCTTAGCTTCCTAGCCTAAGAACATGCATCATGTATACATTATCCTCAAGACGAGCAGTTCAATATGACAAGAAGAAAATCCATGTGATTCATTTCATCTTGCTCAACAAGGAAGTTAAAAACTTCTTCCCTTTTTTATCATGACTTTTATTTTGGGGAAGTTTAAAAACAAAACCTCATTTTTCGCGTCTTTCTTTTAAGGGAGAAAGTCGGTACCCTCCACTCATGACAAAAATGACGGAAATTTTTTGCTTTTGCATTTATATAACAACTGGGGTCGTTGAGCGTCGCACCAAGTTTCAGGTGGTGGACATCAAGGCCTCTTTCAATCTGTTGTTAGGACGCCCTTGGCTTCATGAGCTAAAGGCGATTCCGTCGTCGCTTCACCAGAAAGTGAAAGCCATAGTGGGAGGGATTCCGATTACTATCGATGCTTCTCCTATGCGCATTCAAGTTATTGATACCCCTATCATCCATGTTGAACACGACGAGGAAGATGAAGATCTGTGGGGTTTTTCTTTAGATGATGTTCTTGCGATCGAAGAAGAGGAAAAGTGTCATCTCAACTTTGATCCTTATTCAAACACTAGTATCAACGCCATTCTGAAGAAGCAAGGTCACTTTCCTGGAATGACCCTTGGGCTCAAGAAGAAAATGGCTAAATCTTGGGGCCATCCTGGTGCAATCAAGAAGGACACTTTCGGCTTAGGATTCGAACCGACAAAGGAAGACTTGAAACGGGCCGCCTTGAAATTAAAGGCTCGCAACAATGCTCGAATCACGAAGACAGAAATGGCCATGGATCAATATCCGTTCACTCTCAACGGCCAGTACATCAAAGAAGGGGAAGACTTCCCATGCTATGAATTCCCCGAGCCATTTGTCCATGATGGGATCCGTGAACCAGGATTCGAGGTATTCCTCGATTGTAACTTCCTCGATGAAGAACTCTCCACAGTTGAGAAGTCAGCCAGCCTGCACTCTGATGATCTGGGAATTAATCTTCTTTTTGGAATGGAGAAAAATGAATCCAAGCCAGTCTGCAATGATAACTCTGAGCTCGTTCAAGCGGTCATAGCAAACAAGGAGTTTGATCCCTCCAAGTTAATCGTCCAAGCTGACAACATTTCAAGGGGATGGCGCAAGACATTGAGGATCAC
The DNA here is from genome assembly GCA_024500155.1 of Chenopodium formosanum. Taxonomy (NCBI): domain Eukaryota; kingdom Viridiplantae; phylum Streptophyta; class Magnoliopsida; order Caryophyllales; family Amaranthaceae; genus Chenopodium; species Chenopodium formosanum. The sequence continues at coordinate 26,533,549 of CM044880.1, forward strand.
TACGTCAAGTGGAGAGAAGTTGGAAATAACCGCTGGCGAGGGTCCTATGTTTGATGAGCCTGAATCATCTGGGTCCGAGTCCGAGTCTGAGTCTAAGTCTGTAGATGAGTCCTTAGAGTTTGAGACCGACCCTCTTTCTGCTATAGAGTTCAGCCCTGAGTCTCTTGTTAAGCCTTATCTTTCTAGTCCTAATAATTCTGGTGAGGTCGCAGCTGACCTTGCCTCTCTTGATGTTTTAGCCAGTGAATTCAATAAAATGAATACCTTTGCTTACGATGTGTGCCATTTCCCTAGCCCTGATCAATATTGTTGTGCTAATGATAAAAATGACAAAAAAATAATAAAAGCAATGGAAGAACACGAAAATAAAACAGTAGTTATTGAAGATACAGAAACAGTTAATATTTCCAATGATACGACTGTTAAAGAAGTAAAAATTGGATTAACGCTAAGTCAAGATGAACACAAAGAGCTAATTAACTTGCTTAGTGAATTTGTTGATGTATTTGCTTGGTCATACCAAGATATGCCAGGAATTGACAGGGATATAGCTAAGCATACGATACCACTCATTCCAGGTATGAAGCCGGTCAAACAAAAGCTGCGCCGAATGAAACCAGATGTGGCTCTCAAAATCAAAGAAGAAATCAGGAAGCAATTGGCCGCAGGTTTCATCAGAGTATCCAAGTATCCAGAATGGATAGCAAATGTGGTCCCAGTTCCAAAGAAGGACGGAAGAGTCAGAATGTGTGTTGATTACAGGGATCTCAATAAAGCAAGCCCAAAAGATGGGTTCCCTCTACCTCATATTGACATTCTGGTCGATAATACAGCAAATCATGCACTCCTGTCATTCATGGATGGTTATGCCGGACATAATCAGGTATTGATGGCCGAAGAAGACATGGAGAAAACCACATTCATCACACAGTGGGGTACATATTACTATACGGTTATGCCATTCGGGTTGAAAAACGCGGGTGCCACCTACCAAAGAGCAGCTACAACACTCTTACATGACATGATGCATAAAGAGGTGGAGGTCTATGTCGACGATATGATTGTCAAGTCTAAAGATCGCCCAGGCCATATTGTCGCACTTCGCAAATTTTTTACAAGACTCCGTAAGTACAACATGAGATTAAATCCAGCAAAATGTGCATTCGGAGTCACGTCAGGAAAATTACTTGGATATGTGATCAGTTCTCGAGGGATTGAAATAGATCCTTCAAAAGTAAAAGCGATCATGGCCATGCCACCACCCAAAAATGAGAAGGAGATTCGAGGCTTCATTGGAAGGTTGCAGTACATAAGTAGGTTCATATCAAAGCTCACAGCGATATGCGAACCTATATTCAAGAAGCTTAAGAAGAACGTCCCAGTCACATGGGATAATGACTGCCAAAAGGCTTTCGACAAAATCAAAGAGTATTTGGCAAACCCACCCGTGCTAGCGCCGGCAATACCTGACTTTCCTCTTCGACTCTACCTTACGGTCACAAGAGAAACTATGGGGGCAATGCTAGCACAAGAGATCGAAAGCAAGGAGAATGCAATCTATTACCTGAGCAAGAAACTCCAAGGATAGGAGACGCGATACACGCCACTCGAGAAATTGTGTCTCGCACTTGTATGGGCCACACAAAAACTGAGACATTACATGCTCACTCATACAGTGCACGTCGTGTCTAAGATGGATCCTCTCAAATATTTGTTCGAAAAAGCAACACTCAACGGCAGATTATCAAGGTGGATAGTCAATCTAGCTCAATTTGACTTGAGATTCATGCCACAAAAGGCCATCAAAGGTTCTGCAGTTTCTGACTTCTTAGCAGACTTTCCGCTAGAAGAAGCTGAAAAAGAAGAACATGAGTACGATTTCCCTGACGAAGATTTGCTCATGACCGAAGATGATAGTTGGACGCTCTATTTCGATGGAGCTTCAAACCAAAAGGGATGTGGTGTGGGAGTCTTGCTCGTATCGCCCAATGAAGAACACATCCCAATTTCCATGAAGCTCGACTTCGATGTCACCAATAATGCCGCAGAATATGAAGCATGCATTTTGGGATTAGAAACAGCTGTCGCCTTGGGAATCAAGAAACTCAGAATCTATGGTGACGCCTCACTAATCATTAACCAAATCTCTAAAAGATGGAAAGTGAGGAGTGAAAGTCTCGCTACGTATCAAGCTCATTTGGAAACTCTCACGGAGCAACTAGATGAAGTGGAATATACGTATTTGCCAAGAGAAGAAAACCAGTTCGCCGACGCACTAGCTAAGTTAGCATCAATGGTGCGAATTCCAGCTGACACGATCAGAATGCCACTGACCATAGAGAGAAGATATGAACCAGCTTATGTTCATGCACTTGATGATGAACAAGAAGAAGATGAAGAACCATGGTATACAGACATCCTTAATTATGTGACAAGAGCAGAGTATCCTCCTAATACTGATAAAAGGGCACGCCGTGCTTTGAGGCTCCTGGCCTCACAGTATGTGCTCATCAGGGGAGAACTCCATAAGAGAACCGCAACAGGAAGGAATCTCTTATGTGTAGCTAAAAAAGAAGCACATAAAACCATGGAAAACCTTCATGCTGGTGTATGTGGAACTCACATGAATGCAAAGATGTTAGTCCACAAGATTCAACGACAAGGTTACTATTGGACTACTATGGAGCAAAATTGTCACGAGTACGTCAAGAAATGTATGAAGTGCCAAATCTATGCAAACTTACAACATGTTTCACCTTCACTTCTCTACACATATACTTCTCCATGGCCTTTCTCCACTTGGGGCATCGACATCATTCGAAAAATCACACCACCAGAACAAGGGGGGCATGAATTCATTCTCGTAGCAATCGATTACTTCACCAAATGGGTTGAGGCAGCCTCATATGCCAAGCTGACGGAAAAACATGTAGCTCAATTCATTGAGAAAAATATTATATGCCGCTATGGGGTACCACATGAGATGATCAGTGACAATGGAACACATTTCCAAGCCGAATGCGCGGAATTGTTGCAGAAATATCACATCAAACATCATCGATCATCACCTTACAGACCACAAACGAACGGAGCAGTTGAATCGGCCAACAAAAACGTGAAGACCATCATCGAAAAGATGACGGAAAATTATAAAGATTGGCCAAGTAAGCTACATTTCGCCCTTTGGGGTTATCGAACCTCTGTCCGTACATCGACAGGGGCTACCCCCTTCTCCTTGGTCTATGGCGTCGAAGCTGTACAACCAATAGAGCTTGAAATACCTTCTCTCCGAATCGCATTGCAAAGCCAACTAGATGAAGTCGACTGGATTAGAGCAAGATACGACGAACTGGTCTTGCTTGATGAAAAACGCTTGGCAGCTTTGCATCATGTCCAAACCTACCAACAGCGTATGGCACGACATTTTAATAAAAAAGTCAAGACCAGGAACATCAAAGAGGGTGACCTAGTGCTTAAGGTCCTCCGCAAAAATGTGTTAGATCCAAAAGGAAAATTCAGACCGAACTGGTCAGGCCCGTACATTGTTAAAGCCATCCTGTCCGGCGGAGCGGCACAATTGGTAGACATGGACGGTAACGGCTTCCATAATTTAAGCAACTTGGATCAGCTCAAAAAGTTCTACGCCTAGTCGCATGGGTTCATGACCCAATAGAGCTACGTCTGGTCTGATTCCTTTTTAGGATACGTAGGCAACCCCTCAAGGGGGCCCGGCCACTCTAAAATAAAAAAAAAATGCTCCTCTATTGATTTAATATGTGCCCGGTTCAACATTGCGTCGCGCCAAAAAAAAAAAAAAAAAAAAAAGGGTACATATGCCGCGACACGGGAAGAATTCCCGTATGACGGGAGAAAATCCCGTGTCACGGCAAAATCTGAACAGCAAAAAAAAAAAAAAAAAAGGGTTTTGCCGTGACGCGGGAACTTTAACCGTGTCACGGGACCTTTTGACCGTGACACGGCAGATTTTCAGTTTCTCGTTTTATTTATTGGCGCATTCGTTGCGAATTTCCTGTTCGAGCTTGGTTCTTCCATTGCGTCCGACTCCTTGACTCGGATAATATATAAAAGTCATTGTAATTTTTATTTAAGAAATAAATGCGCTATTATTATTAAAATAAATGCGACTACAATATTGGCATCATACGCCTTATTTTAAATAAAAATTAATAAAATGCAAAGCACTATTGATCTAATCTCTCTTCTCTTTAGGAACATCCTTCTCTTGCTCAATTAGGTCGGCCTTCACCGTTAGTGTGTCTTTTGTAGCCCGAACCGTCACACCCCTAGTCGAACTTTCGCCCCTTTCACCTTTCTTGAACTTTTTTGGTTGTTTCTCCCTATACACCATCTTTTCTTTACCCTTTCCTTTCACATAGGTCTTCTTCCTTGGCATCTTAGGAGTCTTAAACTCAATTCCTTGTGTTCTCGGACCTAGGCGATCTTTAAGAGGAGCTTTCTTATCTCCAAGACGACTCTTTACATCAGACTTGCGTGATCCGAATCGTTCCCTCTTGCTTCTAGGGTTCAACCATGCCTTGTATGCACTAGATAAAGGGGGCGGAGCTTGGTCACTTGCAGAAACGGTCCACAAAGGTCTTCCAATCCAATAAGTCTCGTACTTGTGAACGTTACTTTCATGCAACGATACTTCACGAGGACTATCGTTATAGCGTGGAATTACTTGTTCAAGTCCATACTGCCGCATCAGTCGAGAGGGACAGTAAAAGGTCAATTTGGAGATACTAGGAACACGGCAATATGGTGTTTCATTCGTGCCAACCATCCTAGTAAGCCTCCACCAAGGCACCACCCAACGAATGGAAAATTCTCTCTTTGCAAAGAAATTTTTCCAATCTTCATACGACATGTTCGCAGAATAATTCTTCTTCCTACGGACTAATCGTTAGGGCCATATTTTTCAATGTCATCGGGGGATTCAAATAATTCCAAACGCTCCATCAACCAAATCTGCAAAACAAGAAAATAAAAAAGAATATTAATCGTCAAAAAAAAAAAAAAAAAAAAAAAAAAAACTGCAGATTCCCGTGACACGGCAGTTTTGACCGTGTCACGGCAGAACCTAACCGTGACACGGTGACTGTTTTGTGTCACGGGGGCTATTCAGAGCGTTTTTTTTACCTGTAATAGTACTAGAGAGCCCTTCCTGATGGCTTTCCGGTCAGATTTTGCCTCGTCTAGACCACGAAATGTTTCTCCAAGGCACGTCGGCATAGGAGATCTTCCGGATTCTACATGCTCAAGCACAGACGCTAGACAAGCATGTCCTACCCTACCGTTTGCAAAAAGTAGCTTGCTAAACATGCAAAAAATATATGCCCTTCTAAGATACACATGATAAGACTCAGAGACACGGCGATTAAAATATAAGTTAGCAAGTTTTTCTATGTCTACTTCATTACCACAAACAATTCTATTTAAATCTGGATTTGTTAGATTCAGATGGCGTTTAAAGTTTTGGTAATAGTATTCACGTAAGGTAGGCATGGCTATAAGATTCCTAGCAGGAAATCCAAAGATTGCGCCAAATTCCTCCGGCAGAGGACAGATTTCATCATAATCAAATTTGAAACAGTGCGTTTCTGGACTCTAATAATCTAATGCTGCCCTAAGAAAATCATGTTCAATAGCTACATGTCGCAGGGCTAGCAAACCCCTGACATGAAATAATTCTAACTCTCTTTTTTCGGCATTGGTCAAAGAATAAGACCAGTCGCGCAATGTATTATCAAAATTCTTAGACATGATTATCGAAATATGAAATTCTAAATTATTTTGTGTTTCGTAATTATGCATATCATAAATAATCTGGTCTTATTTTATAGCAAAAGCGCTCGGAACTGCCCAGAATTTATCTTTTCGCACGCGTGAAACAAACTGCTGAATAATAAGCTTCCCGTGACACGGGAAATTCCATCGTGTCACGGAAACCTTTGCCGTGACACGGCAGGTTTTGCCATGACACGGTGAACAGTGTCGTGTCACGGCACCTTATGCGCCTGCTTTTGTTTCATCTTTTCCTTATCTATCCGGATTTTTTGTGTTTTCTTATCTTTAACGTTTGTTTTTTCAGTCTTTTCTGAGAGTTCTATTTCTAATAAAATTCTCACCTTTTTTATTTTTATCTTTATTTTACGATTTTATTTCTTTTGCTTTTTAGTTTTTATTTTTCTTTTTTGGGAAAGATTTTTTATAGTTATTTATTCATCATTTTATCTTTATTTCTTTTCTTTTCTTTTCTTTTGGGGAAGGTAATGTTATTTCTTTTCTTTTGGGGAAGGTCGGTACCCTCCATTACTCCACTTATGTCTTTTTTCATCGTGTCATTAATAAGTACACAATCACACACAAAGAGTCTCAAACACACACTAACACACACAATAGTAGATATAAAAAATGTAAATAATGTACAAAGAGTCGTAAAATATAAATGTATCAAGTGTCATCACAGTATGCACATAAACCCTCGGTCAAAAATCTCTAGAATCAGAATCAGTCTCATCTTGTCCCTGTGCATGTGGACCTCCCTGTGTGTATGGAAACGGCGAACCAAAGAGTCCCTCGACCATCCGAGTACGGGGAGTAGTGTCCCTACTAGTCCCCGCAGGCCCAGTAGTAGTCAAGCTCAAAGCAGGACCCGTCCAGCCGGAAAGCGGAGTAGACTGGCCCAAAGATACTGGAATCATCGGCGAAGGCATCGTCCCATATAGCGGAACCGAGAACCCCGGATAATGGGGCCGAGAATGAACCAGGATCCATAGGAGACCCAAACTCAGGAACTAGAGGCTGTGAAAATGACGGACGCTGAGAAGACTACCCCTGCTGCCACTGAGCCTCCTGGAACGACTGAGTAGTCTGCGGCTCTCGCTGAGAACGCCGGTGAGCCTCAGGAGATCGTCTACTACGACCAAGCTCCTCCTCGTCCGAGCCTCTGGGCCTCGAGCGCGAGCGGGACCTCCGTCGCTCCTGAAAAAACACAAAATCAAAAGGTGTCAATGATGCAAAATAAAACAAATGGTGGAAATGAAAAAGTAATAAGTGATACCTCAAGGACGTCGCTAGAGCTCCGACAACTCGCACCACGCCGAAGCTTGATGATGCAATACTTCAACGCGTCCACCAGCTTCATAATTCCCATCACCTCCGGGCGGTTAGGCTGAGGATAAAACAAAGAAAAATCAGTAATAAGCAGCATTAAAAGAGTGGATAATACGTCGAAGAAAACTCACCGGCTCAAAAGCCTCAGGAACTGACTCCTGCGCCTGTCTATAACCCTCCGACGCGTCAGCAATATGGTCCTCCGTGATACCGATCGGCCCAGGGTAGCGGACAGACTGAGGAGGAATCTGAATCCTCCCCACAGGGTGAATGGTCGTCTGAAAATATGATCGAATAATCAAGTTATTCGACTATTTGAAACAGAGACTAGTAAAGAAGATTCTCGAAATAAATCATACCTCGGGAAGACGGGGTGGAGGAGCCAGAGAGGGAAGCAAATCCCGCACGTAGTCACTCTCCATGTGAACAAGCTCCTGCCACGGAAAAGTGTAGCGCTCTCCCCTGTTGATCAACCCTCTGATCAAGCGGGAGTCCATCATCGACTCTGGCGGGGAAGAAGGCACCACAAAGCGATCGCCGCTATGCTGACGGACGACTCGCTCCCCCAAATACCAGACAAAGCGCCCAGTACCAACCAAAATGGTACGGTACACTGAAAGACGTAGGGCCTCGAGTAGATCAGTCATCCCGGCCCAAGGACGATACTGGACATCAATGGGAACCTGGAAACCATAAAAAGTTAGGCGTGAAACGACAGAAACAACATCAGAAGGAAAAAACGCAACAAAGCTAATCCTTACGCCAACGGAAGAGGTGCCTCGGCGTAGTACCCCACGAAGCGCCGGAACAGACTCCACCCGTGACTCTCCTAGGTCACGCCAGCTGGCTCCGACGGGGAAGTCATGGACCACTCCCCGACGCCGGCGAGGAGCCAAGCCTGGGAAGTACTCGTAGAACCATAACTGCAACAAAAATAACATTCAGCATACGAATCGAAAAAGCCAAAATGGAACAAGAAGGGGAAAAGATCATCACCTCTACGACTCTCCACAGGCCGTAAACAGTGATAGGGGACTCGTCATTCAGCTGACGGCAGCCATGACGTAGAGATAGAAGAAGATCCGCGTATCCAAGACTGGCCCAGCTGTAGGATCCTATCTCGGGAATCCTGGCCAAAGAAGGGAGGTAACAGAGGAGCACGCGTGAACTCCTGTCAGGAGAAAGGGTCATAGAGATCAGGATCAAGATGAAGATCTGCACCCGCTGCTCGGCCGTCGTATCCTCCATATCGGACCTAACAAATCGGCTACCTCAGCTGATGTCCAAGATAGATCAGACATCTGGCCTACTGCCCGGTCGGTAAAGCGCAGCCCGCTGATCATGCTGAAGTCTAAAGGGGTCACCGTCATCTCCCCCCAAGCAAAGTGAAACGTGTTGGTAGTATCCCAAAAATACTCCAACAACGCACGAACAACCGTCGCGCCGCAACCCCGAGGGCTGCGAAACCCTACAACCTCCGCATAGAAATCGACCAAGCCAAACGACTCCCATAGGGCGCTCGTAGCAGGATCACCCGTAATGACCTGGTGGAGTCGATGGATCAAATCACCGGCCCCGGAACCATGTTGGCGAAGTGTGCCATCGACTATGCCGGAGAGTGCACGATGAGAAACGTGGTTTTCACGGCAGAAAACCAACTGGTCTGGAGTCCAGGGAGGTGGAACCCACCTACCCCTACTCGTAGAAGTTCGAGGCTCGGACTCCAAGACGTCGTCGTCCACGCCCTCAGGGACAGTATGAGTGTCCTCCCGAAAAGCCCGACGCCGGCCGCGGGTAGAAAGGTCGTAATCTCGTCGTCTAGGCATGCTATTGTCAAAATCTAAACGTTTAGCATCATTTCCTAAACATTTAATTCAAGTTGCATATTTATAATAAAATCTAAATACTTAGCATCATTTCCTAAGCTATTTAGTTGTTTATTGAATTATATGCTAAATTTTATCAAAATCTAAACGTTTAGCATCATTTCCTAAACATTTTAAATTGCAAAATAATAATCTAAATACTTGGCATCATTTCCTGAGTTATTTAGTTGTTTATTGCATTATACGCTAAATTTTTACCTCAAGGCTAAAAATTGGCAAAAATTATAGTATTTAGTTTCTCCATGACAAACTAATACTACAGTGCTCCTAGCCGCATGATACTATGTTCTCCATGATAATATAGTACATATGCAAAATATGAATCAACACATCTTTTCACAAGATTCACCACTACTTTTTTCACCATTTCAAAGCATGAACATTATTTCACAAAGTAGCACCAAAAAATGGTGATTTGCTCAATTCTCCATCAAGTCATGCAATTTTTATCTCAAATTTCTCACAAACACACATGTACACATATATAAATAAAATCATGGCAAGAATTTCAACATAAAGATTCAAAATCAAAAACCCCCAAATTGATTTTTTTAGGGTTTGTCATGAAATTGTTAATGTGAAGCAAATTCAAAGCAAAAATCAAAGGAAGCTTACATGGATGTGTGTAAAAAGTCGAAAATGAGGAGAAGATCGAGGAATTACAACAAAATTGGTGAAATTCGAACTCCAAAACTCGAAAATATGTTCCGGTCACCAGCGCAACTGCCGCGACACGGGCAAGACTAACCGTGTCAGGGTTAACCTCCAAGGCTGACGAGGCTCCGGTGAACTGTACGGCAGCACAGGAACAGAGACAGAAAAGGCAACGAAACAGCAGTAGCGCAGTAGCCAAACAGCCGCAGCAAAGCCAAAAAGGTGAAGAAAAAAAAAAAAAAACAGAGAGACTAACCGTGTCACGGCGAGCTTCAAACGGCCGGCGGTTAACGCCTGGCGTGGCGCTGCAGCTTTTGGAAAGAGAGAAGCTAAATTGGTGAATGGTGAAAGCAAATGTGAAAGCAAGAAGAAATGTGAAATGAAAAAATGATGCACACGGATTTAAAGGCAGAAAAGGACAAAAAAGAGCCATTGTTGACTGATTCAAACAGCGAAAATAAAAAAAATTAGAGAAAAAAGGAAAATATGTATCCCGTGACACGGGATACTAGTCCCATCACACGGGAATCCCTGACCGTGTCACGGGAACCTTCTGACGTGGCGGTGCAAATCCGAGTCTGGTCAGGGAATATTCTTAGCTTTTTGACCAGTTTGGCTGACTTTCCGGGTTTATGGGGTGATTATTTTTTCGCTACAGTTACGCGGAAAATCCCAACTGATGTTTAAGGGGGACTAAAATTACCATTTTACCCCTGGCAAGCGTCAAAGCCTATTTTGCGGCATTTTAAACATTTAATATGGTCGGATAATCGGCTTAAAATTGTGAATCATTTACAGCCCATGTTCGGGGATAATCAAACCACCATACACTAATCAATTTTCAGCAACCGTCGGCTTTCCTCAGGCTTGGAAAGCGTTATCGGTGGATTTTTCTTCAAGTATAGAAAACCGCCAAGTCGGCTTTCCTCAGGCTTGGAAAGCGTTATCGGTGGATTTTTCTTCAAGTATAGAAAACCGCCAAGTCGGCTTTCCTCAGGCATGGAAAGCATCATCAGTGGATTTTTCTTCAAGTATAGAAAACCACGAAATTCCTTTGTCGGCTTTCCTCAAGTATGGAAGGCATTATCGGTGGAGTTCTTCAAGCATAGAATGACACCAAATTCGTTTGTCGACTTTCCTCAGGCATGGAAAGTATTGTCCGGTAGCTTCCTTCAGGCTTAGAAAGATACCAAACTCTTCAGTCGGCTTTCCTCAAGCATGGAAAGCGTTTCAACCAATGTCACTCGGTAGATTCCTTCAAGTATAGGAAAATACCAAACTCGTTTGTCACCGACACACTGGTGCCAGATATGTATTCTATCCCTTTACTCTTTTATCTGTAGAACTAACATTATTCTGCAGGTATCGGCGTATACAGAGTGATTTAGGATCGCAGAACATCTTAAATCATTCTCCGTCCCTATCGACTACTTTGACTATCGTTTTCGAAACTGACATTTCTACAAACTCAGTCAAAGTGGGGGCTTCTGTAGACACCTAAAAATGTCTCCCCAAAACCAAGCCCGATGATAAATAACCTTTCACCGCCGCCATTGGTCGGGTTTAGTATTTAATCCCGAGAGTGCTTAAAATATCGTATTAAATTCATATTTTCGAAAGGTCTATGTCTTGGTGTTTGGTAAAAGCATAGTTTTAATTTGTTAATTAATTTTAAGCCCAAACCTTTTTATTTTATTATTTTTGGCCCAAATATTTTAGTTATTTTTATTATTTTCTTACTTTAGCCCGAATAAAAAAAGTCAGAAAAAAGCCCGTAATTATCAATCGGCACTAAGAAAGCCGAAAGAAATTAGGGTTAAAAATGAATTTAGACGGAAAAGTGGACTGGAATTGACCGTGTCCCGGGAACTCTTCCCGTCTGACGGTGGGACTTCCCGTGACACGGGAGGTCTGCCGTGACACGGGGAGTTCCGTGTCCTTTCCGCGTAAACCCTAAACGCGTTTTCCGTTCCGTTTTCTGAAAATTTCCCACGACACTCCAAAAACTGACCGAGTCACGGGAACTTGTACCGTCTGACGGTACAGTCTAACCGTGTCACGGTACGGTCTAACCGTGTCACGGTACGGTCTGACCGTGTCACGGGATACTTTTTTAGGGTTTTTATCATTTTAGGGTTCCGTGTGCTCCCTCAGCACATTTCCCTATAAATACCCCCTCATTTCTGATGAACGGGGCAACCAGAATTCTATTATTCTTATTTTCTCTCTTCTATGCTCTTAACCTAAACACTAGCCTACCCTTTTCACTTCAAAATTCCTTCTTCAAGCACTCAAAGGAGTCCATATTTTACTCGAGGTTCTATCCTTAAACCAAGGCGTGAAAGGTAGAATCGTTTGAGGGTTTGGCCCCAAAATTAACCTTGTTTTTATTTAATTTAATTTAGTTGTTGTTTTATTATTTCCTTGAAGTTACTAACTCGTTTATTATTTTGTAGTTGCAAGCAAACAGATTCAAAGTAAGAGTTATGCTCTTTTTATTATTATTTTTCTAACGATTTTTTTTGTTGTTAGAATTATGATTAAATTGGTTTTTATGTTTATATTGATTTTATTATATTTATTGATCACAATATTGCATGTTAATGGGAATATGTAATTGAAAATCACGACTAATAAGATAATTTGGACAACCGGTTTAGGTTCCTTTTTAATCTTGTTGTTTAATCAAGTGATCACCAAATATTTTAGAATAATGTGTGCATTAATTTTGAACCAATTTAGTTAAATAATAGTTTGGAGCGAATTGAATTATTGTTTGTATGCCTTTGAGATCACAGGAATACTTTTTCACTATAAGAATCGAGTAAAGGCCAATACGGGCGAATGTGACTCCATGACTCACTTTGTACCATCATCCCCGATCCTCCTTTCGTGGTTCCGAACCATATGGAGTTAATAATCTCATGGATTATGAATGGGGTGTAACCTTCACGGGTCAATCGTTGCCTTCGTTGTCCCTTTATCGTGGTTGCCTTTTTATGATCCGTGAACGGTTTACAAGTTCCTTAAAAACTTGTTGGCGGCTCCCTACTTTATTTGTCCCTAATCGTAATGTCAATTCCCACTTCCTATGAGTGCCAAGCATATTCACAACATGCTTTTTAACGTAGGCGCACTTCGAGCGACGCCTACATAAACCGTTCACGGATCATCATAAAAGGCAACCACGATAAGGGACATCGATAGGCAACAACGATTAACCCGTGAAGGTTATACCCCATTAATAATCCATAAGATTACTAACTCCATATGGTTCGGAACCACGAAAGGAGGATCAGGGATGATGGTACGAAGTGAGTCATGGAGCCACATTCGCCCGTATTGGCCTCTACTCAATTCTTATAGTGAAAATTGATTCCTGCGATGTCAAAGGCATACAAACAAAGATTCAATTTGCTCCAAAATATTATTAAACTAAAATGGTTAAATATTAATGCAACACATAATTCTAAAATATTTGTGATCACTTGAATTAAATAACAAGATTAAAAAGGAACCTAAATCGATTGTCCAAATTATCTTATTAGGCGTGATTTTCAATTACATATTCCCTTTAAACATGCAATATGGTGATCATAATAATAATAGAATAAACAATAATATTGGAAGAAATTTAACAATAATAGCGTTAGTCAAATCAAATATCAAATAACCCTAATCATGATACTAGAAATATTAAAATAAAATAAGAGTAATTAAATTAATTAATTACTCACATTCCACACGTTCTTTTAAATTGCTACATCATAAATAAACTGTTAGTAACTTCAATAAAAATTATAAAGTAAATAAAAATTAAATTAAATTAAATAAAAAGTAGAGTTTATTTGGTCCAAACCCTCAGTTATTTGTACCTATCACGCCTTGGTTTAAGGACGGAACCTCGGGTTAAGTATAGACTCCTTGGAGCTCTTAGGGGAATTATTATGGAAGAATAAGGAGGCTAGAAATTAGGTTAAAGAGGGAGAAGAGAATGATTTTTGGTGTAAGGTGAGAGAAAATGATTATTGGTGCCCCGAACTGCAGAAAGGGGGGTCCTATTTATAGGGAAAATGAGCAGAGGGAACACGTGAAACCCTTAAAAGATAAAACCCTAAAAAATAACACCATGTCACGGCAAAGAGCACTGTGACACGGTGCAAAGCACCGTCAGACGGGGGAAGAACCCGTGACACGGGAGAAAACTGAGTGACGCGAGAAATAATTAGGTTACGGGAAGTGTAAACGCGTTAAGGGATTACGAGGAGAAAACACGGAGCAATCCCATGTCACGGGATGTGCACCGTGACACGGGAAGACATGTCGTGACACGGAATTGTCCACCGTGGCTGACAGGGTAAAGTCGTATCCCCTAATCAAAAGTAAATACCTAAGTCTTCTAACTAAAGTAGATAGGGAAGTAGGGTCGAACACCACAGGGACACAAGTCTTTCTACTCCTAATTAATTATTATAATCTAAATTATCAAAGTAACCAATATTGTTGTAAATAAATTCTATACTACGAAGAATAAAATCGAGGAAAATAAAGTAGGGAGAAATTAAATATTAAAAGACCTAGGGCATATGTTCACTAATAAACAATATTCCAAGGCAAATCATAATAAGCAATCATCAAGCATTGATTAATCAGATTATAAAGGGCTTTCGCTACGTATTATAATCACATAGTTAACTTACCGGTATTAAATCTCATCTGTCGAATCTCGACTTAACTATTTATAAATTAATCCGCCTATTGAAACTAAACCTAAACATCAATTCTCATCTGTCGAATCTCGAATTAATATTGCTAAAATCATACATTTAAATCTGGCCAAACCTAATTGCATAACATTAAATCAATCAATAGGAAATTAACCAAGTATTGATAATCAACAATCACAAAATTACTCCTTCATATTATTTATTAGATCCCCATAAACCCTAGAAATAACACTACTCAAGCATCAACATAACTAAACTAATCAAATAAATAAAGCAAGGCATAATCAAAGAAGTAAATAAAATAATTGAAATTAAAAGAGAAGAAATTGTTAGCAAAAGAAATCTGGATTAATGAAAGTAATTAAGAACAAAAGTTAAGAGAGAATTTAAGAGAGAGAAATATCCTAAGTAGAGAGATAAAATCTAAAGAAGAAGATAATTAGAATTTACATACATAATTCGTACTTAAACATTCCTCAAAACAAAAATTAAAACAAATCTAATCAGCTCTAAGAAAAACACGCGCCCGATCGGGCCCGCCTTTTTACAACGCCCATGCTTGTATGCCGCACCCGATCGAGCTTACGCTCACCCGATCGGGGGCGCCTCTTCCTTGAGGGTTCTTCTGCGCGCATCCTCCCGATCGGGCCCGGTCTTCTTCTTCGATGCTTGGATTTCGATTGGGCTCAATTCCTCAGCCCAATCTTGATTTCCTCATCGGGCCTTGATTAATCGATCCAATAGCCCCGGTATCTCATACCAAGTCCTTAATCACCGACTCTCACTGATCCTAGGCTTCAAGAGTAGTCGTGTCCTTCTAGCTTCCGTAGTTGATCCATGAAAACTCGAGAAAATGCTCCAAAAGTTCAATTTCCTTTAAAACTCAACTAAAACTACGAAAACACTAGAAAACACAAATTAGTAATAAAAGTGGCCCTAAAGAGCCAAAAACACTACTAATTATGACCATGGGACGGGGGTAAAACACTATATAAATTGGACATATCAAACTCCCCCAAGCCAAACCTTTGTTTGTTCCTAAGCAAATAGCTCATCAATGAACATATAAAACATGCCTCATCCCAATAAACAAAAGCAAGAACAAACGATTCAAGATAAATCTAATGAACATGCTTCAATGTCAATCAATGTCATACATCTAATTATCCTTGATCCCCAATAATTGTCAAGTAAAGCAAACCACATCAGCATATAGAATTCAAGACTAGTGCTCACACACTCAACTCTCATTTATGTGGCGAGTAAAAGATGTACTCGATCGCTCTCCAACCAACCCCTTTATTTGTGAACAATTCCCTCCCATCTCACACTCTCGTGTGTTTAAAACAATGAATGCTCAACCTACTAGTCGACTCAAAATATGTCAAGTCATAACTTGCATTGATAAACAACACTTTCACACTCATACAACTCTATGCACAAAGGTCGAAAGGTCTTTAAAACTTGTAACGTAAGGCTAGGGTAAAGGGTAGGATAAATTTGGGAAAATGTGAGAGTAAAGCCATGCTTAAGGCTTCCTAAGAGAACAAATGCCTTCGTCCTCCTCAATGTGCATAATATTGACCTATACAAACACTACTAATAGTTGCAAACCAATACTCAAATTCATTGACATACCAGGAACTATCACACATTCCTAACCAAATCAACTAGTCAAGCACTATATTCACAAATAGTTGGCAAAATTGACGCATGTTTAGGAATCCAAACAATTAAACTTCAAATCATGATCAAACAATTCATAAAGCTCATTATCATATACCAAGAATCAAAACAATATTTTCTAAGTATGGGACACAGGGAAGCATGAATTACAATTCATTGGAATGTATTTTTGAATTTTTTTTTTTTTTGTTTTTTCAAATTTTTTTGTATTTTTTTCATAAGGGAAAGCAATAAAAACTACACTAGGAAAGCAATAAATAGAGAAGAGATAAAGAAAGTTACCATATATACAAGAAATTTCCCCAGAGAGAAATCAAGCAATGCCCTCATTGACTTGGGAGGGTAGCTAGGAGAAGCTACTCCTCATCATCATCCATCCTCTCGTACCCTCCTCCATACCTCGAGCCGGCACCACCCTGGCTCGTTCCAGCACCACTATAACCCGAACCACTTGCAAAGTAGTTAGGGTTCACATTTCCCCCCATACCCCAAAAAGGAGCGTCACCCCCATATCCATGGACTGAAGAGTAGTCCACATAAGTACCAAATGCTCCGGGGTGAGAATACCCTCCTTGGGAATATTGGAACCAGTCGGGAACTAATGCCTCAGGGGGATAGCCCCTCGGCGTGCATAGTCATCGTACATGGGGTATAGACCCCTCCTTATTAGGTTCCTATTTATGTGTCCTACCCGGCTATCCAAGGTGCTTAACCTAGAATCTAAGTTTTGCACCATGCCCTCTACTCTCCCTTGCCCCATATCTATACGGTCCAATTGGCTCCTAAAAGCCAAAAAGTCATAAGGGGCATTGGGGTCGACGTTATAGTCGACCGAGGAAGTGGGTATGCCATAGGTGAAGGGTGGAGGTGGTGGGTAGTGTGGTGAATGGTGTTGGGAGGAATAGTCTTGGGGAGATTTGTGGGGTTGAGGTGAAGGGTGAGGTGCTTGAACCTCACCTTGACCGTTAATCTCAAATGTATAAGAAGGCTTCCCCTTCTCAAATTTGGTCAAGGCGGGGTTGGGTAAGGTAAAGGCTTGTCCCCTCCTACCCGATTGTCGGTGGACTATCCACCAAGTGTCACCTCCCACGGGTTGCACCCAATTTAGGCTCCCTAAATAGGCTAGGTCCATGAGGTTCGAGCCCGCTACTTTCCTATGCCCATCCGGGTTACAACCTAGGTGTTTTATGGGAATATGGGTCACTAACCACCCAAAATAAATAGGTGCCCTAGACCTACCCGCTTCGGCCTCATTGGTCGCCCTTTGTAAGTGATTGGCAATCCTATTGGGTATGTTTAATTTTTCAGCACTAGGGATTACATAGGAAGCCAATAATTCTAGCTCATCTCTCCTCACATTTGCCGGTTCATGCCTCCTAAAAATAGTGAGGCCGGCAAACCTTTGCCAAAACTTTGGGACGGGATGTTGAATCCACGTCCCTTTGGCGTGTTGGAGGTTAGCCAAACCCTCCCCAGTGAGCCTCTTGTAGACCACGGCAATGTGGTCGTAGGAGGGCTCGATAGGTTTATCCGATTTCTTCAAACAACTTTCCAAATTCTTTAAGAGTTAATCGCACATCGTTGTTCAATAATCGGAATTGCATATGAGTGATTATTGCATCCATTTTAATAACATTAAAACTAGAGATAAATTCTAATGTTAAATAATCATATGTATCATGGCACATTTGAAAGAAACCACTCATTCCTATGCCTTTAAACAATTTTTTCACATATTTATCAAGACCTAATCTAGCTCATGTGGGATGATGAACAAAGCGAGTTGAGATTACCTGTCTATCGATGAGGTTTAGCATCCTAGCCCATTGCTCCTCCGAGGTGATAACAACCTCCTCCCATCCCGGTACTTGAAGCGCCGGGTTGATCATTGGTTGTTGTGGCCTTGAACTTTCACCCCTTTGTGTCCTAGAATGCTTTGAAGCCATATGAATGTGGAAAATTGGGTATTTGGAGCTTTCTCTCTCTAAGGGTTAGAAGGAAGTATGAGAGAAAGTGGGAGAAAGTGGGTGGAAAATGTAGAGGAAGGTGTGAGGATTAAGAATATGTAAAAATTTTGAGGTTTTGATGGGTGAATTTGAGGAGATCTTGGATTGAAAGTGGATTTGAAGGTTTGAAAATGGAGGTTTTAGAGAGAGAAAATGTGAAGAAGAAAGAAGAAGTAAGAAAGAAAAAGAAAAGAGAAAGGGAGAAGGGAAGTTTAAACCCCAGATAAAAATAGGCGCGCCCGATCAGGCAAGCCTCGCCCGATCGGGCAAGGGTAGTTCCTGACGATTTGTAAAGTGTGCGCCCAATCGGGCGCGAACTCGAACTTGGGATTCGCCAATTCGCCGCCCGATCGGGCGAGCTTCGCCCGATATTTCTTTTTTGGCACTCGATTTCTCCAATAATCTGCCCAATCGAGCGAAGTTTCCCTCAATTTCTTTCTTCACTTGCGCGCCTGATCGGGACTCCTTGCCCGATCGGGCAAAATTTAGCTCCAACAAAATCAATATTTCGCGCCCGATCGGGACTCCTTGCTCGATCGGACAAAATATTCCTCAAATATGAACTGTAGGTGCGTGCCCGATCGGGCGGAATAAACTGGAATTTCATACCTTAGATGCGCGCCCGATCGGACGAGCCTCGCCCAATCGAGCCCGTACCCAATCCTGGAGCTTCTCTTTCTTCGCCTTTTTCTCTTAAAACCTCCTTACTTTGTGATCTAAAACTTGTATAAAACACTCATGAAAGGTAAAATTCACTCTCCTCACCTCTCTAAGAAAAAGTAAAAATAAAAATAAATAAAAATATTAGTCTAGAAAGAAAGAAAATACGGGTTGCCTCCCGCAAAGAGCTTGTTTGTCTAGGTCCCACACGACCCTCTTTCCATAGTGAAACTCAAAGTGAATCGGAAGCGCTTAGGTGAAGTAATTCAACTGCACCAATCGTAGCCCCCTCATGATATAGCTTGAGTCTTTGGCCATTAACCTTAAACTCGTTACCATGTTCGTCGTGAACCTCCACAGAACCGAATTTATTGGCCCTTTTACAATAAAAGGACCCGACCACCTTGACCTTTATTTTCCTAGGAAAAGTTTAAGTCGAGAGTTGAATAGTAACACTTTATCACCCTCCTTGAATTCCCTCGGAAGGATCATCTTGTCGTGTCACCTCTTCGTCTTCTCTTTGTAGACTCGAGCACTATCATAGGCCGTCAACCTAAACTCATCAAGTTGATTAAGTTGAAGTAACCTCTTTTCTCCTGCTAGTGTGGCATCTAAATTGAGCTCCTTAATAGCCCAATATGCCTTATATTCCAATTCGACCGGGAGATGACATGCTTTACCGTACACGAGTCTATACGGAGTAGTACCTATAGGGGTCTTGAATGCAGTTCTGTACGCCCAAAGGGTGTCATCCAACTTGTCGCTCCAATCTTTCCTTGACTTTGCCACCACCTTCTCTAGAATGGCCTTGATCTCACGGTTAGAAACTTCAACTTGGCCACTAGTTTGGTGGTGGTAGGCTAGACCTGTCCTATGGTAGACACCATACTTTTTGAGGAGGGTGTCTAACTTCCGTTCATGAAAGTGAGATCCTCCCTTACTTATTATTGCTCTAGGTACGCCAAATCTTGGAAAGATGGTCTTCTTGAAAAGTTTGTGGACCACCTTGGCATCATTGGTAGGAGTGGCGATGGCCTCAACCCACTTGGATACATAGTCGACGGCGACAAGAATATAACGGTTCCCTTTTGAAGAAGGGAACGGTCCCATGTAATCAACACCCCAAACGTCAAAAATTTCAATTCTAAAATTCCTGTTTGGGGCATCTCATGCCTCCGCGAGATGTTGCCAGTCCTCTGGCAAGAGTCACAAGCCTGTACAAAAATGTTAGCATCCTTAAACATTGTAGGCCAATAGAATCCCGACTTATTAATCTTGGCCACCGTTTTAGTGGGGCCATGATGTCCTCCATATGGTGAGGTGTGGCAACTAGTAAGCACACTGTGGACTTCCCATTCGGGAACACACCTCCGAAACAATCCATCTGCACACTCATGAAACAAAAAAGCATCATCCCAAAAATAATGTTTAACATCAGAAAGGAATTTCTTTTTTTTGTTGGTAGGACAAGTCAGGAGGTAGAGTTCCACCCACTAAATAATTAGCAAAATCCGCATATATACCATGGTTGTTGCTCTATCACTGCATAAAGGTTGTCATCATGGAAAGAATCATCTGTAGGTAGAGAATCCATACCCTCATCATACCTGATACGTGACAAGTGGTCTGCCACTACGTTCTCTGCTCCCTTTTTATCTTTTATTTCGATGTTGAAATCTTGGAGCACGAGAACCCATCGGAGTAGCCTTGGCTTTGATTCCGCCTTAGCTATCAAGTACTTTAATGCTGCATGGTCAGTAAAAAGAATGACTTTAGAACCAACAAGATATGATGTAAATTTTTCTAAAGCATAAATAACAGTAAGAAACTCCTTTTCCGTAGTGGCATAGTTGACTTGGGCTTCATCCAAAGTTTTGCTTGCATAATAAATAGCATGCAAAACCTTGTTCTTTCTCTGTCCGAGCACGGCTCCTAGCGCAAAGTCACATGCATCACACATGATCTCGAAAGGAAGGTTCCAATCGGGAGCACATATGATGGGTGCCGATATCAAAGCCTGCTTAATCCTGTTGAAAGCCTCAAGACACTCGTCAGTTTAAATAAAAGGAGCATCCTTGAGCAAAAGTTGAGTTAGTGGTTTAGCAATTTTAGAAAAATGTTTGATAAAGCGGCGATAAAACCCCGCATGACCCAAGAAACTTCTAACTCCCTTAATATTAACTAGGGGAGGTAATTGCTCAATCACTAATATCTTAGCTTTGTCTACTTGTATGCCCTTATCAGATACAATGTGACCTAGAACTACTCCCTCTGTCACCATAAAGTGACATTTTTCCCAATTTAGAACTAAATTGCACTCTTCACATCGTTTCAAAATTTTAGCGAGATTAATTAAACATGAATCAAATAAAGAACCATACACGCTAAAATCATCCATAAAGACTTCCATAATAGACTCTATGAAATCAGAAAAAATGCTCATCATACAACGTTAATAGGTAGCGGGTGCATTACAAAAACCAAAAGGCATTCTACGATATGCAAAAGTGCCATAAGGGCATGTAAAAGTTGTCTTTTCCTGATCTTCAGGGTGAATCGGAATTTGGAAAAATCTCGAATACCCATCCGAATAGCAAAAGAATTTATGGTTAGCTAACCTCTCAAGCATTTCATCTATAAAGGGAAGAGGGAAGTGGTCCTTTTTAGTGGCGATATTTAATCTACGATAATCAATGCACATACGCAACCCTGCTACAGTTCTAGTGGGAATTAATTCATTATTTTCATTGGTTATTGTAGGCGTCGCTCGAAGTGCGCTTACGTTAAAAGCATGTTGTGAATATGCTTAGCACTCATAGGAAGTGGGAATTGACATATGCGATTAGGGACAACGATTAGGGACAAATAAAGTAGGGAGCCGCCAACAAGTTTTTAAGGAACTTGTAAACCGCTCACGGATCATAAAAAGGCAACCACGATAAGGGACAACGATAGGCAACAACGATTGACCTGTGAAGGTTACACCCCATTCATAATCCATGAGATTACTAACTCCATATGGTACGGAACCACAAAAGGAGGATCGGGGATGATGGTACGAAGTGAGTCATGGAGTCACATTCGCCCGTATTGGCCTCTACTCGATTCTTATATCGAAAAGCATTCCTGTGATCTCAAAGGAATACAAACCATAATTCAATTTGCTCCAAACTATTATTTAACTAAATTGGTTCAAAATTAATGCACACATAATTCTAAAAATTTGGTGATCACTTCAATTAATAATAAGATTAAAAAGGAACCTAAACCGGTTGTCCAAATTATCTTATTAGGCGTGATTTTCAATTACATATTTCCTTTAAACATGCAATATGGTGATCAATAAATATAATAGAATCAATATTAATATTAAAACTAATTTAATCACAATTCCAACAACATAAAAATCGTTAGAAAAATAATAATAAAAAGAGCATAATCCTTACTTTGAATCTGTTTGTTTGCAACTACAAAATAATAAACGAGATAGTAACTTCAAGGAAATTATAAAACAATAACTAAATTAAATTAAATAAAATAAGGTTGATTTTGGGGCCAAACCCTCAAACGATTCTACCTTTCACGCCTTAGCTTAAGGACAGAACCTCGAGTAAAATATGGACTCCTTTGAGTGCTTGAAGAAGGAATTTTGAAGTGAAAAGGGTAGGCTAGTGTTTAGGTTTATAGCATAGAAGAGAGAAAATAAGAATAATAAAATTCTGGTTGCCCCGTACATCAGAAATGAGGGGGTATTTATAGGGAAAATGTGCTGAGGGGGCACACGGAACCCTAAAATGATAAAAACCCTAAAAAAGGATAGATAATACATGCATCAAGTAGTTTCATAACCTCTTTCTTGACTACTTCCTGCATGTTGGGATTTAATCTTCGTTGGGGTTGAATACAGGGCTTATAGTTGTCCTCTAGATGTATCCTGTGCATACAAAAATCAGGGCTAATACCCTTGAGATAATCAATATTGTACCCAATAGCTTTTTTATGGGTTTTGAGAACCCCTAGAAGTTGGGAAGTTTGTAGGTCATTAAGTGCAGTACTGATGATCACGGGGTATAGTTCCTGCTCATCTAGAAAAATATATTTCAAATGAGAAGGGAGAGGTTTTAGCTCAGGTTTCTTGACCTCTGCAAGTTTCGATTCCTGAACTAAATTTACTACCTTCATTGTTTCCTTGGGGCTTAACTCTTTTAAGGAAAGAGCTTTTTCAATATCTTGAACCTCATTACCCCAAACGCTTGCATTGTCTTTAGATAAATTCCCGCAGAGAACTTCCTCTAGGGGATCCCTCGCAAGAACCTGTGGCAAGCTATCATCCACTATATAAATTACATCAATATAACAACAATTTTCCTCGAGCATAGGCCCTTTCAAAACTTTCCCTAAATTAAAAGTAACATTTTCGTCACCTAGAGAAAGGGTTAGTATACCATTTTTAACATCAATAGTTGCTCCTGCAGTGTGGAGAAAAGGCCTACCTAATATAATGGGTATTTGCGTATCCTCTGCCATGTCTAACACAACAAAATCAACAGGAATAAAAAATGTACCAACTCTGACAGAGACGTCCTCTAAAATACCTAAGGGGTATTTTACCGAACGATCTGCCATTTGCAAAGTTATATTAGTAACTTTTAATTCTCCCATATTAAGTTTAGCACAGACAGACGATGGCATGACACTGACACTTTAGCACCCAAATCACACAATGCTTTATTAATAAAAACATTACCTATATGACAAGGGATAGAAAAACTACTGGGATCCTTTAATTTACACTACATGAAAAAACAAAATTGGCACCGGTTCAAAACCCCTCAATGCCACCGGTTTTGAACCGGTGCCATTGTGGGGGGTGCCAATTAGTGCATGAAAAAGGCACCGGTTCAAACCGGTGGCAAAACTTGTTATTGGCACCGGTTAACCGGTGCCAAAAATGCCCAAAAAAATATGATATCCTCCTTTTGGCACCGGTTAACCGATGCCAATGTCCAAAAAAATTTTTTTTTTTTTTTGTATTTTTTCTCTTAAAAATTAACAGAAAAATCATACAACACCAACTATAATCGAAATTCATAATCAATAATTAATTACACACCAAATGCTAAAGTATAATTGAAATTCATATATAATCACCAAAATGTTATATATAAACATTTCTGCCAACAATAATAATATCTCCAATAATACATAATCAAATTAAATTAATAATCTGTAGTTTTACATTTTCCAACAAAAAAAAAACAAAAAAAAAAACAAATGGATTAACGAATATTGTTTAGCAGTTGCTGAATAGTATAAGCAATATCGGCCTTCAATTTTGCTCCTCCGACCCCGAATTCGACGGCGATACTCACGAACTGGAAAAAAAAGAAGCCAGAAACTCAGAATTATAAAAAAAATTGAAAAAAAAAAAAACAAAATCCTCGAAAAAAAAAATTTAAAAAAACCCGACAAAACTCAAAATTAAAAAAAAAAATTCGAAAAAAACACATGCATGTACGAATCAAACCCAGAAAAACTGATTAATTAAACCCAAAATTAAAACGCATAAAAAATGAAAAAAAATCGAATTAAATACAAAACCGATTAAATTCGGATAATTATACCCCGAAAAATCGAGAAAACTCGAATTAAAATCCAATAATCGATTAAGTAAACCCAGAAAAATCGATTTAAATCCAAAATCAAACCCAAAATTAAATCCAACAAAATCGATTAAAATTGAATTAAACCCATAAATTAAACCCTAACCTTAAATAATTATACCCAGAAATTGTTGTTGATGTTGGTGGGCTTCGCGGCGGTGGTCAAACTTTGTGGTGGTGGTGGCGGTTTTGCGGCAGTGATGATGTGGTAGTGGTAGGCTTTGAGGCGGTGCCGCGGTGGTCGAATTTCCTTTATAAAGAAAGAGAGAGGAGATCGAAGAAGAGATGAGAGGAGAGAGGAGATCGAAGAGGAGGGAGAGGAGATGAGAGGAGAGAGGAGAGAGGAGGGAGATCAGATTAGAGGAAATGAAATGGAGGCGGAGAGAGAGAAGCTAAGTTAGGGTTTTATGTACAAAAGTTAGGGTATTATTATGTTCTAGAAGCAGAGATGAAAGAAGACCGGTTTTTTTTTTAACCTTTTGGCACCGGTTCGGTTTAAACTGATGACAATACTCTACTCTTAACACCCCGCCCATTTTCACCCTTTTTTTTTACCACCGGTTCTTAAGAACCGGTGCCTATATCTCGGTGCTAATTACCATTTTTCTACTAGTGTTAGGAGGGGATTTGATTTGCAATAAAGCGCTACACTCCTCTGTGAAAGCTACAGTTTCTACTTCATTAAAGGCCCTTTTCTTAGTCAGAATGTCTTTCATATATTTAGCATAAGTAGGAACTTGAGTGATTAAATCAGTAAAAGGAACTGTTACATGTAGGTTTTTCACAACCTCTAAAAACTTACCGAATTGTTTATCAAATTTACACTTCAGTTGTCTATTAGGGAATGGAAGTTTGATAACTGGGCTCTGCACATCTCCTCCCTTATCCTGCAATTTACCCTGCATAGAAACATTAGTAGAGTTAGTATCTATTTGTAGCCCTGCAGGGCTAGCAGGACTAGCGTTTAGTATAGAGGAATCTAGATCAGGAACTGGTTTATCTTCCTTTGGCATAGGAGGTCCATCATAATGTGAACCACTCCTTAGAGTGATTGCAATGGCATGATCTATAGGATGGATAGGCTGTGATGGTAGAGCTCCCTGCTGACGGGATTGTAGGGTTGATGAAAGTTGTGCAATTTGATTGTCCATGATTTTATTATGGGCTAAAATGGAATTAATTTGCGCATCCCTACTCTCCATATGCTTTTGCATATTGGCAAGCATTTCTCTAATTTATGTCATGACAGGGTCAGAAGATGATGAGGGTGATGCTTGGCTTTTTTGGCCGGAATTAGGGTGGTAATATTTTTACTGTGGTGGGGTTTTCTGTTGTGGTTGTTGTGGAGGTGGAGGGTTTTGTACATTGGTGCTCCGGTATGAAAGATATGGATGGTTCCTATAACCAGCATTGTAGGAATTGGAATATGGGTTATTCTGCCTATAGGTTTGAAAGGCATTAACTTGTTCCATAGAGCTCCTACAATCTTGTTCCCAATGCCCTACAATTCCACAATTTTCACAAAAAGCTTCATTGTTAGCAACAACAGAAACAATAGCTACAGAGTTAGGAGCAACAGTAAGATTATCTAATTTTTAACAAATAGATGTTAATTGAGCTTGCAAAAATGATACGGAATCGACATTATGTTTTCCTTTATTTGCAAACCCTCTCGGATTCCCATATTGGGAATTGTGTATTGCCATGTCTTAGATAACCTGTCCTGCATCGTCCACATTTAAATTCATGAACCTCCCACTGGCTGCAGAATCTAGCACTGATCTAGAAGAATTTCCAAGTCCATTGTAGAATGCTTGGATCAATTGCCATTGTGCTAGATTGTGGTGGGGGCACTCTCTCTGTAGATCCTTGAACCTCTCCCAAGCCTCATATAGCGTTTCGTCGGTCTCTTGAGCGAAGTTCTGAATAGCACTCCTTAGTACCGCTGTTCTCTCTACAGGATAGTATTTATTATAGAAATTCAAAGCAAGAGTTTCCCAGTCAGTAATACCAAGTGCAGTTCTATTCAAACCATTAAACCATAATTTAGCTTTGCCACATAATGAAAAAGGTAAAAGAATCTCCCTGATTTGGTCTTGCGTGACCCCGGCTTGTTTAGTGGTGTTACAATACTGGCAGAAATCTGCGATGTGAAGATTAGGATCTTCACCCTTAGCTCCACTGAATTGCTTCCTCTCTATCATAGTGATAAATTGGGGCTTGATTTCGAACTGAACTTCATCTAGTGCCGGAGTAGGAGTAAGGTGCGGGAAATCTGTGAGCTTCAGTTGCGAGTAGTCACAGAGTTTCTTCTAGGTCGTCATCTCTGATTCTAATTCTGAAGGAATTTCTGTGTCACTAGAATCAGAGAGAGGATCTCTTCGACTGTTTTCCTCCTCAAAACCCGCCAGAATTTATCTATAGATTTTCCTTTGCCTATGAAAAGAGCACTCGATCTCATGATTGAATGGAATGTAACCTGATCTGGAACACCTAGGCATAAACAAGGAACTAAAATACAAATATGAGAATTGCATCAAAGAACTAACATTCTCTGAGACAAAAGCGGATAATCTAGACTACAAAAAAAATAATCAGAAAATAAAAATAAACCGTTTCCCCTAATCAAAAGTAAATACCTAAGTCCTCTAACTAAAGTAGATAGGGAAGTAGGGTCGAACTCCACAGGGAAACAAGTCTTTCTACTCCTAATTAATTATTATAATCTAAATTATCAAAGTAACCAATACTGTTGTAAATAAATTCTATACTACGAAGAATAAGATAGAGGGAAATAAAGTAGGGAGAAATTAAATATTAAAAGACCTAGGGCATAGGTTCACTAATAAACAATATTCCAGGGCAAATCATAATAAGCAATCATCAAGCATTGATTAATCAGATTATAAAGGGCTTTTGCTACGTATTATAATCACATAGTTAATTTACCGGTCTTAAATCTCATCCGTCGAATCTTGACTTAACCATTTATAAATTAATCCGCCTATTGAAACTAAACCTAAACATCAATTCTCATTTTTCGAATCTTGAATTAATATTGCTAAACTCATACAATTAAATCTGGCCAAACCTAATTGCATAGCATTAAATCAACCAATAAGAAATTAACCAAGCATTGATAATCAACAATCACAAAATTACCCCTTCATATTATTTATTAGATCCCCATAAACCCTAGAAATAAAACTACTCAAGCATCATCATAACTAAACAAATCAAATAAATAAGCAAGGCATAATCAAAGAAGTAAATAAAATAACTGAAATTAAAAGAGAAGAAATTGTTAACAAAAGAAATCTGGATTAATGAAAGTAATTAAGAACAAAAGTTGAGAGAGAATTTAAGAAAGAGAAATATCCTAAGTAGAGAGAGAAAATCTAAAGAAGAAAGTAATTAGAATTTACGTACATAATTCGTACTTAAACATTCCTCAAAACAAAAATTAAAACAAATCTAATCAGCTCTAAGAAAAACACGCGCCCGATCGGGTGAAGGGCCGCCCGATCGAGCCCGCCTTTTTACAACGCCCATGCTTGTATGCCGCGCCCGATCGAGCTTACTCTCACCCGATCGGGCGCGCCTATTCCTTGAGGGTTCTTCTGCGCGCATCCGCCCGCTTGGGCGTATGCTTGCCCAATCGGGTCCGGTCTTCTTCTTCGAGGCTTGGATTTCGATTGGGCTCAATTCCTCGGCCCAATCTGGATTTCCTCATCGGGTCTTGATTAATCAATCTAATAGCCTCGGTATCTCATAACGAGCCCTTAATCACCAGGTCTCACTAATCCTAGGCTTCAAGAGTGGTTGTGTCCTTCTAGCTTCTGTAGTTGATCAATGAAAACCCGGAAAAATGCTTCAAAAGTGCAATTTCCTGTAAAACTCAACTAATACTACGAAAACACTAGAAAACACAAATTAGTAATAAAAGTGGCCCTAAAAAGCCAAAAACACTACTAATTATGACCATGGGACGGGGGTAAAACACTATATAAATTGGACATATCAGTGGCACAGTATAGTATGCCGTGTCACGGTGTAAAAAGTACGCGGAAATTACACGGAATATCCCCGTGTCACGGAATGGGCACCGTGACACGGGAAATTGCACCGTGACACTAGGAATGGCAACGAATCGGATGTGGCTAAATCCGAATCCAATCCGTTTAGTAAACGGACCCTGGACTCGGATCCGAATCCAAGTCCGAATCCGAAAAATCCGAGTCCGAATCCGATCCGACTTGTAATTTTCGTATTCAAATCCGGTCCGTTTATACGGACCTCCGAAATGATCCGAATATTTTTTAATTTTTATTTTTTGTAATGTCATATACCTATAATTGCTTGTATTGTCATACCAATTAAAGTATAAATATAACGTATTTAAATTATAAACTAAGTTACATAACAAAATTTTGTTATACAACATGAAAATAATTGTCCCAAGTTATAGAGCATATGCTTACACTCTCGGATTCAGACTCGGATCGGACTCCGTCGGACTTTGCGTAGGGTCCAAGTCCAATCCACCTCCTATTCGGATTCGGATATATTTTATCGGATTCGGATTCGGACTAATTTTAAACGGATTCGAAATGGATTTTTTCCTTCGGATCAGATCGGATTCGAATCGAACTCAGATTAAATTGCCATCCCTACGTGACACGGTACAAAATCTTGTGACACGGTGGATTAAATGTGAAAATTTACACAAAAAGGGAACCGTTTCATGGGAATAAGCCATGTGACACGTTAGCATTTGCCGCGTCGCGGCAATTTAGCTGTTGCGCGGTAATTTCAATTTTTTACCCGTTTTTAAAAGAATCATAACTTTTGATCCGTAACTTGGAATAAGGCATATAATATATTATTTGAAATCTTATCAAGTCTACTTTCCAACCCAATGAAAATCAGGCCAAAATGATTTGTATATTTTAGGATATGACCGTTTTAGTGGAAGGGTGTCGGTTTTAGGCCGAGTTTAGTGTTTTGCTCATATCTTTTTCGTTATAGCTTGGAATTGAGCTTATGATATATGGTTGGAAAGCTTATTTAAAGGCCTATTTAACATAATAATAAATTTATCAAAACTTTATAGCTATAAAATCAGTTTCTCTCTGTAGACACCTAAAAATGTCTCCCTAAAACCAAACCCGATGATGAACAACCTTTCACCGCCATTATTGGTCGGGTTGAGTATTTATTCTTGGAGTGCTTAAATCCATATTTCCATTTCATAAACCAACCCAATTACTATTTTATTTCCCCAAACCATAACTTATTTTCCTCTTTTCGTGCCTTTAAACCCAAAATAATTCATTTTGTGTCCTTTAAAATCATTTACTTCGTGTCCTTTTTATAAAAACGTTTGATCCTATTTATTTTGGTCCATAATCTGGGTCCAATGATTGAATATTTGTATATGTCTTGAAAAGAGATTTTCAACGATATATTATAAGACCAAATCCGAGTTATAAAGAATAAGTTATGGCAAAAATATTAAACCAAGCCCAAACCGAACCTAAGCCCACCTTACCTACGACCCAATGATCATGTGGAGGGTCCAAATTATTTAATCCCATTCCTAAACCAATTAGGATTAATTGGAAGCTTCTATAAGTTTCTAAAATATCTAAATTATCCTTTTTGAAAAGATAAGATTAAATAGTTTGAAATTGAATAAAACTCCTTTTTTTGAAAATCCTATTTATATCTGAATTGAAAGACGTTCAAAGATAGACAGATATTATTTTCGTGCATCATATTTTTTATCCAAATTTTATATGGTTGGATAGCCCTTGAAATTATCTTTCCAATGATATATTATAATATCAATTTCGAGCTATAACGAAAAAAGATATGAATTAAATAAAAAAAACTCTATCCAAAACTGACACCGTCCCACTATTTCGGCCATATCTTTACTTATACAAAATATTTTAATCTGATTCTAATTGGGTTAGAAAGTATACTTTAAGACCTTTCCAACTATATTTTATTTATCTTATTCTAATTTCTTGATCAAAAGATATGATAAAAACAAAAACCGCAAAAACTGCTGTCTATCGCAAGAGTTTTAATCCGATTCGAACTCGATCTTATCTTGTTTTTTCAACCCTTCTTTTTAACTCTATAAATAGAGGTCATATCACCCCTTTTACAATCATCAACAAGCTTGATCATTAAAAATATCTCTTCTCCCTCTTTAGCCTAAATACTAGTCTCCCTATTCTTCCATAATATATACTTCCCCTAAGCACTCCAAGGAGTCCATACAATACCCGAAGTTCTATACTTTAACCAAGGCGTGAAAGTTATAATTAACTGTGGGTTTGGACCAAATCAAATCTACATTTATTTAATTTAGTTTTCATTTGTTTTATATTTTTTATTGAAGTTACTAACAGTTTATTCATGATGTAGCAATTTAAAGGAACGCGCAGAATATGAGTAATTAATTAATTTAATTACTCTTATTTTATTTTCTTATTGCTAGTCTCATGATTAGGGTCATTTTATTATTTGATTTGACTAACAATTTATTGTTAAATTTGATAAGTGACTTTTATGTCACTTTTAGGGTGTTTATTGAATCGTATTCCGGCTTATTTTCCAATAATTTCACCTTTTATATCATTTATTTCTATTATTTTATTATTCTCATCTTTTATCTTTATTTTGAGTATTTTTATAATTTTCTATAGTTTTTAATTTATTTTCGTGTTTTATTTTATTTTTCTTTCTTTTAATGTTTGTAGTTTAAGTCGTTAGTTTTTATTTTTAATAATTTCTCTTTTTATCTCGTTTTCTTATTTATTTTAGTTTCATATTTTATTTTATTTCATATAATTTTATTATTTCTTTAGTTTTAGCATTTTATTTTATTTTATTTTATTTTACTTTATTTATCTTATTTTATTCTACTTTATTTTTCTTTATTTTTTTTATATTATCTCATGGTAATACCCTCGTGTTTTTGGTTGTAGGTGTTCTGGATTTCAAAGTCATTATTTGTGTTCAGAGGTCAAGGGTCGAGGCACAAAATGTCACCCCCTAGCTGCTGCCCTCCTCTTATCCTTCACCACACACCTCACCTTACCCTACACCACAACACAACAGCAACAACACACAACCTCCCCTGCACTTCCCCTGCTCCCACCAGCAACACACCACCACGCAACACCAACAGCTCCAACCTCCACCCACCAACATCAACAACAACAACAAACACAACACCAGCCACCTACCAGCACCAACCTTCACCCCGCAACAAACCCAACACCAACAACAACAACAACTGCAATAACAACAATTCGCACCTCCCCTGCTCCCTCAGCTCACAATCAATTCCACCACGCAACCCCACATCGCACCACCACAATCACACCCACAAACCAAACTCCCACGCATCTCCACCCCTCTCACCAGAAACTCCAATCAGCCACGCAACAACCACCAGGCTACCAATTCGAGTCGCAGCCCGCATCACCACAAGCTACACTAGCAGCAACCCGCCACAATTAACAACCAACAACCACCCAAATCACCACCAAATTACTTACCTCATTCAAACGCGGACGCACAACCCTGTCAGAAAGCGCACAAAATGGAGTCCTAAATCAGATTCGAGGCAGAAGCTTTGCGCGACCTGTGTGTGTCTTATGTGCGGGCGCGCAATGGTGGGTCAATCACGAGCTTTTCACGTGATTTTTAATGAGAATTGGACTGCCACGATTTTGGATGCTAGATGACGATGATGCTGATGAACGGTGATGATGGTTGTTTGGGATGATGCTTGAATGGCTGCTTGAATTGGAGCAAGGGAATCCAAAAGTGAAAGGGGTTTTGGGGGGGGTCTGATTGTTTCGTGGCTTTTTAGGGGGAAATTAGTGGGTTTTTGGTTCTTTTTCCCATTTTCATTTTTTTTCTCTTATTTTTTTTTTTTAATTCTTTTTATATTTTCCTTTTCCTTTTCTTATTTCCTTTCTCTTTTATTTTTCTTTTGTTTTTCCTTTTTTTTCTCATTCTTTTATTTCTTTTATTTTTCTTAGTTTTATGAGCTTTGTATAAATACCCATTTTTGGGGTAATTAGAGAGGGGGCCATTATGCTATTTTCTTAGTTAGTTTAGGAGAGCTTCTCTCTCTTAGGGTTAGATTAGATAGTTTTTAGAGAGATAAAGTAGATTATTGCTCAATTTTCTTCCAAGTAATCAATTTTGGTCAAGTTTAATTTCCAATCAAGCAATTCCTTCAAGTTTTCATATTTCATTAATCCTCTCTCTAGTAATCTCTAATCCTTTCCTTTAGCTTTATTTATTTGCTTTATTGTTGCTTATTTTTGTTATCCTTTTAGTTTATCTATTTATTATTTTTTTCATTGTTCTTAATCATGTTTTGTTTTGTGTTTCTTGAATATATTTTTGGTTTTTCTATTATGTTTAATCTCACTTCTCTAGGCTAATTTCTTAGCTAGGGGAGGGGGGTGGAAAATATGTGTTGAATGTTGGATTAATGATGATGGTTGGATTGAATACATGCCTTAAATTGATGAAAGATATGATTTTTGATGGCTTGAGATTATTGTTACACTTTATTTGATTTCCCTCTAGTTTAAATGCATGAAAGTGATTTGAACTAGATTAAGATCACCTCTATTTTAATGATTGCGTGAGAATGAGTTGTTAAAATTGAGTTTTATGAATTGTGTTTCTTTATTCTCTTGATTTGCTTGTGTCTAATAGGATGCATGAGAATGATCCTAATTAGCATGGACTTCTTTCATTGATTTGCCTAGACTATTGCATGAGAATGAATTGTTTAGGTAGGATCTTGTGTTCTTTGGCATGTTCTTCTTGATAACTATCATTATTTCCCTCTTTCTAGTCATGTTTGACACCCCCGTATCCCTAGCGTTGTTCTTTCTTGATTTTACTCATCTTTATCTCTGCTTATTCGTAGTTTTAGTGCTTTTTATCCAATATATCAACAAAAACATTTCCCCTCTTGACTCTTGCATTAGTGATATTGATGTTGGACGAGTGAGCTTCCTTAGTGGTTCGACCCTTTACTTACCCCTATACTAGTATTAGGGTAGTTTAGGTATAATAAATTGTTAATTTGATTAGGGTGGGGTAGTTTAACGACCTACTTAATCCCGATCAAATTTTGGCGCCGTTGCCGGGGAAGTGGCTTGTTTAGCATTTATTTTTGCTATTGTTAGAGTCATTTTATTTGCTTTCTTTTTATTAGTTTGCCTTTTTTTAATCCTACTTGTCATTGCTAATCGTGTGCTTAGCTTTGTTGTATTCAAAGAGAGATATGGCAAGACAAGAGGATGACCTTCTTTTTAGGGAGTTTGGAAATTCGGAAGTCTATGAGCTCACGAGTGGTATACTTCTCCCAACCACCGAGTCTAATTTCACAATCCATACACAATATGCTAGGATGGTACAAGTTGAGCAATTTTCCGAAAGTGCAAGTGAAGGCCCCATTGAGCATTTGGACCGATTCCTTGAGTTGTGTGCAATGATGCAAACAAATGAAGTGAGCCAAAATTACATTCGTATGCATCTCTTTCGGCAATCTCTCACCGGAAGAGCAAAGAAATGGCTCAAGCTTTTGAAGCCCAACTCTCTCACCACATGGAAAGATGTTGCAAAGGCCTTTCTCAAGAGGTTCATTTCCGATGAGCAAACCGCAAAAATGAGGAGGAAGATAGCTTCTTTTGAGCAAGAACCGGGTGAAACTCTTGGGGAAGCATGGGAAAGGTTTAAGGATATGATTAGAGCATGTCCTAACCATGGATTCAACCATAATATGCTCATGAGATTCTTTTATGATGGCTTAGAGCCAATTTCAAGAACCAATCTAGATGCGGGTGCCGGTGGCCAATTGATTAAGATCCCTCAAAGCCAAGTTGAAGCTATAATTGAAGAGGTGGCTACTAGCTATTCTTGGGGAGGTCAAAGAAGGTCCCAAGGAAAGCAAGGTGATCTTTATGAGTTGGAGAAAGTCGGTCAACTTAAGCACATAGTTGAACTCTTGAATGAAGGTCTTTCCAAGTTAAACTCAAGTGTTGGTTTGGGTTCAAAACTGTCACAAATCATTGATTTCTCATGTGCTTGTTGTGGTGGGACGGATCATGATGCATCGTATTGTAGAGAGTTCAATCCAAAGCAAGGTGAGGCTTTGACTTTGAGGGAAGGAGAGTTTGTAACCCAAGCTCATTCTCAACAACTTCAACAACCTCCAAAACAAGAAAACTCCTACCTCCAAGATGAACCTCTTCTCCATCCTCTAACCGAAAATTTTTCTTACCCTTCCATCCAAATGGGGAACTTTCAAGGTCAACATCATGACCAAAATCCTCAAGCGTATGAAGAACAATCCCCACCCGACCACACACAAACCCAAATTCTTTAACAACGTCAAATTCTCACTCAACAATTCCAAGAGATCAAATCTCACAATGAAGTTGTTGACTCCCAACTAGCCAACATTTCTTCTCTCCATTTAACCGCAAAACTCCCCTTACAATCATCTACTAACCCTTCATATGCTTATCATCTCGAAACTTGCAAGGAGGATGAAAGTAAGGAAGACAAGGTTGTGGAGGATGTGGTTGAGAAGAAGGTTCAAGAACAAAATGAGGAGCCATTAGATTTTAGTGAACCAAACAAGTTTGAAGGCCCGGTTCCCTTCCCTTGTAGGCTAGTTGAGAATGTTGTTTTGAAGAGCCCTATGGCGGTGAGCGTATGTAGATTTGATGTGGTCGATGGTGTGATGGATAATGAGAGCTTACCTCTATGTGATGGTAAGGTGACAATGAGGTATGATGACTTTCTTGAAGTTCCTGCTTGGTTTGAAGGCTCTCTTGAGGAAGGTGAGGTTTCCCTTCCTAATATCGAGGATTCCAAGCTTCATCGCCCTTTTAGAAGAAACGACAAGAAGAAGAGAAAAAGAAAAGATGAGCCACCATTGGCTCTTGATTCATTCCCTCCTTTCCCTTGTGGTGATTTGAGACCTCAAGGAATGCTAGTTCTCAAGCTTGGGGGCATCTATGATTCAATCCTTAAGTTGATGAGGGTGATGTTCTTTATTCCACCTTGAAGGAGGTGAAGGGTCAAGCTAGAGACCATAAACAAGCGATTCCCGGGAGGCAACCCGGAGGATTTCTACCCCTTTTTCTCCCCCTCCTTTCTTTTTCTTTTTGTTTTCTTTCTTTGTTTTCTTTTAATGTTTTCTTTTATGTCTTGTCTTGCCTTGTAGGTTGCATTTTGGAAGCTTGGAGCGTAGTGACATTTGGTGAACTCGATTTTATGCTCCTTTATTCTTTTAAGCCAACCTCTCGGTGAGACCTTTCTTATTTTCACTCTCTTAATTTTTCTTTGAGTGCTTAGTTTAAGGTTAGTTTAGGAAGAAGTTGAATGGTTCGAGGTTGTTTGCATTGGTTCTAAGGAACCTGGGATCGTTGATGTTGTTATCAACGGTCATTTGTATGACGATTGGGATTTACTTGAATTACTTGCCTCATTTGTGAACCTTTTTTACTTCTTCCTCTTGCTTTTGTGTTGTTTTTTTTCCCTTTTGTGTGACAAACATGACTATGACAAGTTGCAATGATTTTGATTTAGAATTGCTCATTCATTTGGATTTGTGTTCCTTTCATGATAATGTGTCTTTGAATGCTTATCTTCCTAGTTGATGAGGGTTTACACGGTTTGAGAGTGCTTAGGGTTTAATTAGACACATTGTAAGCTAAGGTATCCCGGTTTAGAACTTTTGAAGACGTTTGAACCCCTAGTTCACGAGAAAGTGGTAAGATGGTGTTGCTCTCTATGGTGAATAGGATTCCCTTGGTTGGTATTTGCTTATTTCTTATCCCGTGTGAGCGTCATTTGTTGTATCCTTCATCATTCTTGTGAGCGGCATTTAGGATCCTTAACTATGCATAACTTAATCCTTGTGTTGTCCTCTAGCTCCCAAGATCGTGACCAAGCATCTCTAGGGGAGGAAAAGGGTGCCACTTTTCTCATTTTTCTTTATCTTCTTTTTGTTTTGTTACTTATTTTGTTTTTATTTCGCATTTGCTCCTCTTGCCAACCCTTTGAGCCTATTCCCTTTCTTGATTATGAGCCACATTACAAGCCTTATGACCTTTCGTTTCCCTAACCCTTAGTTTGTGAAGCATTTCGGTTTAAGAGTTTGTTTTGTGTTGTAATAAAATGAGAAAGTATTATGCTTTTTGTACCAAGCAAGAAAAGTAAATTGTATATATTGTGTGAAATAAAGCAAATGTTAAGAAAAAGTCGTCTAAAGTTAAAAAAAGGCAAGGACAACAAATAAAATATATAAAAAAAAAATAAAAAAATAAAAAAAAAATTTAAATTAGTTTGGTTTCGTTTTCTTCCCTAGTTTAAGCATTGAGGACAATGCTTTGTTCAAGCTTGGGGGGGAGCGTTACTTCGTTTTTGTTTTTATTGAGTGTCGGTGTCGAATAAGCTTGGGGGAGATGGCATTATTGGTATTTTTGTTTGATGTTTGGTGATTTCTTGAGTTTGTTTTTGAGGTTTGATCACCCTTTTGCTTCATTTAGGAAATATCACCAAAATTTTCAAATTTTTGCCCCGCCTTGACCCTTATCCTTACGTTACAACCCTAGTAAAGACCCTTTGACTTTAGAGGGGTGAGGTCAACGACCGGTGGAGGGAGATAGATTTCAACCCTATGGAGAGAGTATGCATAGTTGAGATGTCAGGATGACCTTATGATTCCACATAAAAATTTCTTTTTCCGGTTCCCTCGAGGAATCATGAGGAGCTAACTAAGGGTTGATTTGAAGCTAGTGGAGAGAACGTGGACCGTCTTGGATGGGGCTAGGGCGGAGAGTGAAATCATTAGTTCTCTATGCTTAGCTTAGGTTTGTCTCTTTCAACCATGAGCATCCCGAAACGTGTATTCCCTTATTTAATTAAGAAAGGTGAGCATTCTTTGGTGCATGTCTCTATGTTTTGAGTCCAAATGGAGCATTTTCTATCTAAAAGCTTGTTTGGTTTTCTTAAGCCTTGTCATGTCATGTTGGTCGTGGTTGTGCTTGCTTTTTGTTTTTGCTTTTCTTTTTCTTTTTGTTTTCCCTTGGTTTTGTCTAGAGTTGTGGGTTAAACTCTTAGGACACCCTCACGAGAGCTCACTCGTCCTCTAGGGCGATCTAAGGGTTTAAAGGACTTGTCATTAGTTGCTAAAAGTGACCGTGATTCCTACGAAAGTGAGTTAGTGTACATTCTTGTCTCCTTTAGTGTTCTAGCTTGGCTTGAATAAATCATTCTCCTTCTTCCGTGTTTCATGTTAATTTGCTCGAGGACGAGCAAAAGGTAAGCTTGGGGGAGTTTGATAAGTGACTTTTATGTCACTTTTAGGGTGTTTATTGAGTCGTATTCCGGCTTATATTCCAATAATTTCACCTTTTATATCATTTATTTCTATTATTTTATTATTCTCGTCTTTTATCTTTATTTTGAGTATTTTTGTAATTTTCTATAGTTTTTAGTTTATTTTCGTGTTTTATTTTATTTTTCTTTCTTTTAATGTTTGTAGTTTAAGTCGTTAGTTTTTATTTTTAATAATTTCTCTTTTTATCTCGTTTTCTTATTTATTTTAGTTTCATATTTTATTTTATTTTATTTTATTTTATTTTATTATTTCTTTAGTTTTAGCATTTCATTTTATTTTATTTTATTTTACTTTATTTATCTTATTTTATTCTACTTTATTTTTCTTTATTTTATTTTATTTTATCTCGTGGTAATACCCTCGTGTTTTTGGTTGTAGGTGTTCCAGTTTTCAAAGTCATTATTTGTGTTCGGAGGTCAAGGGTCGAGGCACAAAACGTCACCCCCTAGCTGCTGCCCTCCTCTTATCCTTCACCACACACCTCACCTTACCCTACACCACAACACAATAGCAACAACACACAACCTCCCCTGCACTTCCCCTGCTCCCACCAGCAACACACCACCACGCAACACCAACAGCTCCAACCTCCACCCACCAACATCAACAACAACAACAAACACAACACCAGCCACCTACCAGCACCAACCTTCACCCCGCAACAAACCCAACACCAACAACAACAACAACTACAATAGCAACAATTCGCACCTCCCCTGCTCCCTCAGCTCACAATCAATTCCACCACGCAACCCCACATCGCACCACCACAATCACACCCACAAACCAAACTCCCACACATCTCCACCCCTCTCACCAGAAACTCCAATCAGCCACGCAACAACCACCAGGCTACCAATTCGAGTCGCAGCCCGCATCACCACAAGCTACACCAGCAGCAACCCCCCACAATTAACAACCAACAACCACCCAAATCACCACCAAATTACTTACCTCATTCAAACGCGGACGCAAAACCCTGTCAGAAAGCGCACAAAATGGAGTCCTAAATCAGATTCGAGGCAGAAGCTTTGCGCGACCTGTGTGCGTCTTCTGTGCGGGCGCGCAATCGTGGGTCAATCACGAGCTTTTCACGTGATTTTTAATGAGAATTGGACGACCACGATTTTGGATGCTAGATGACGATGATGCTGATGAACGGTGATGATGGTTGTTTGGGATGATGCTTGAATGGCTGCTTGAATTGGAGCAAGGGAATCCGAAAGTGAAAGGGGTTTTGGGGGGGGTCTGATTGTTTCGTGGGTTTTTAGGGGGAAATTAGTGGGTTTTTGGTTCTTTTTCCCATTTTCATTTTTTTTTCTCTTATTTTATTTTATTTTATTTTAATTCTTTTTATAATTTCCTTTTCCTTTTCTTATTTCC
The DNA here is from genome assembly GCA_024500155.1 of Chenopodium formosanum. Lineage (NCBI taxonomy): Eukaryota > Viridiplantae > Streptophyta > Magnoliopsida > Caryophyllales > Amaranthaceae > Chenopodium > Chenopodium formosanum. The sequence goes on from CM044880.1 coordinate 26,572,816, forward strand.
TTTCTCTTTTATTTTTCTTTTGTTTTTCCTTTTTTTTTTCTCATTCTTTTATTTCTTTTATTTTTCTTAGTTTTATGAGCTTTGTATAAATACCCATTTTTGGGGTAATTAGAGAGGGGGCCATTATGCTATTTTCTTAGTTAGTTTAGGAGAGCTTCTCTCTCTTAGGGTTAGATTAGATAGTTTTTAGAGAGATAAAGTAGATTATTGCTCAATTTTCTTCCAAGTAATCAATTTTGGTTAAGTTTAATTTCCAATCAAGCAATTCCTTCAAGTTTTCATATTTCATTAATCCTCTCTCTAGTAATCTCTAATCCTTTCCTTTAGCTTTATTTATTTGCTTTATTGTTGCTTATTTTTGTTATCCTTTTAGTTTATCTATTTATTATTGTTTTCATTGTTCTTAACCATGTTTTGTTTTGTGTTTCTTGAATATATTTTTGGTTTTTGTATTATGTTTAATCTCACTTCTCTAGGCTAATTTCTTAGCTAGGGGAGGGGGGTGGAAAATATGTGTTGAATGTTGGATTAATGATGATGGTTGGATTGAATACATGCCTTAAATTGATGAAAGATATGATTTTTGATGGCTTGAGATTATTGTTACCCTTTATTTGATTTCCCTCTAGTTTAAATGCATGAAAGTGATTTGAACTAGATTAAGATCACCTCTCTTTTAATGATTGCGTGAGAATGAGTTGTTAAAATTGAGTTTTATGAATTGTGTTTCTTTATTCTCTTGATTTGCTTGTGTCTAATAGGATGCATGAGAATGATCCTAATTAGCATGGACTTCTTTCATTAATTTGCCTAGACTATTAAATGAGAATGAATTGTTTAGGTAGGATCTTGTGTTCTTTGGCATGTTCTTCTTGATAACTATCATTATTTCCCTCTTTCTAGTCATGTTTGACACCCCTGTATCCCTAGCATTGTTCTTTCTTGATTATACTCATCTTTATCTCTGCTTATTCATAGTTTTAGTGCTTTTTATCCAATATATCAACAAAAACATTTCCCCTCTTGACTCTTGCATTAGTGATATTGATGTTGGACGAGTGAGCTTCCTTAGTGGTTCGACCCTTTACTTACCCCTATACTAGTATTAGGGTAGTTTAGGTATTATAAATTGTTAATTTGATTAGGGTGGGGTAGTTTAACGACCTACTTAATCCCGATCAGCTTCCAATATTAATGTTTATTCTATTATTTTTATGATCACCATATTGCGTGTTAAAGGGAATATGTAATTGAAAATCACGCCTAATAAGATAATTTGGACAACCGGTTTAGGTTCCTTTATAATCTTGTTGTTAATTGAAGTGATCACAATATTTTAGAATTATGTGTTGCATTAATATTCAACCAATTTAGCTTAATAATAGTTTGGAGCAAATTGAATTTTTGTTTGTATGCCTTTGAGATCGCAGGAATCATTTTTCACTATAAGAATCGAGTAGATGCCAATACGGGAGAATGTGACTCCATGACTCACTTTGTACCATCATCCCCGATCCTCCTTTTGTGGTTCCGAACCATATGGAGTTAGTAATCTCATGGATTATGAATGGGGTGTAACCTTCACGGGTCAATCGTTGTTGCCTATCGTTGTCCCTTATCGTGGTTGCCTTTTATGATCTGTGAACGGTTTACAAGTTCCTTAAAAACTTGTTGGCGGCTCCCTACTTTCCTTGTCCCTAATCGTATTATGTCAATTCCCACTTCCTATGAGTACCAAGCATATTCACACATGCTTTAACGTAAGTGCACTTCAAGCGACGCCTACACTCTCGGTTTTGTGATGTGGACATGAAAAGTGAAAAATAGGTTATGGGTTAGGGAAATGAGCTACAAATTGGATTGGTTCATGAAATATATTGGATAGAACATGGATTTAATCACTCCAAGGATTAATTACTCAACCCGACCAATAATGGCGGTGAAAGGTGTTCATCATCGGGTTTGGTTTTGGGGAGACATTTTTAGGTGTCTACAAACTAGTTTTCCCCTAGCCAAAATGGCTTCGTTGCCGGGGAACATTGTCTATGTTTGACACTTTTTAATTGCTTGAGTCTAGGTCTTTGTATATAGTTTTCTTTTATTTGATTTTTTCTTGTTTTGAAAAAAAAATGGCATGTCTCTCATTCTCTCAATATGACAATGAGACTTTTTGTGAATATTAAAATAGACTTGAGGGATTTCTTAATTATAAATGTTGTAATCTTTGGGAAGATTGTGAGATTTGTTATTTTGGTTTGAATGAGCATAGTAGGGATGAAGTTGAATGCATGCATAATGGTGAATTTAGAGCATTGTCAATTGATGATGCTTGGGATTTTTATGTTCGGTTTGCTTCGGATGTTTATAATAGGGGTAATCATGAATCTAATATTGATGTGCAATGTGTTGATTCTTCAAATGTTTCCATAACTTCCCATGATTTGGCACATGATCCCATTAGTGAACCTAGAACAAATGTTTTCAACTCTATTTCTCCTATTGTTCATGATAATGAGGTACATGCTCAAGTTAATGCTAATGGTGTGTTCAATTTTCTTCACTATTTACCATGCCTTCTTGTGATGTGCTTCGTTCCTTTAATGACGAATCTCATATGCTTGATTGTGCCCCCACTCCCCAACATGATGTATATGCTTATAATCTTAATGTTGATTCTTCCAATCTTGGTTGTACTTCTTCTTCTCTTATTAAGCCTCAAACTTCTACACCTTTTGAACCTCTTAATCCTATTTTTTAAAATCCAACCAGGCATGTTGACATTAATAATGAGCTTAGGACTAGTAAGGAGTCGATTCTTCATTCTATGAGAAGTCAATTAGAGATGATAAAAAAGAGTGATGAGCATTTTGAGGAGGGAAGGAGACGTGGAGAGCTTGAGAGATAATTGTCATATTTGGTTGTTGTTTATAGAAAATTCTAATCTAATGTGTGCTTTGAGGATGATGATGATGATTTTGAGCAACCAAGAGAGTGTGAGGATCCCATTAAAGAGCATTTAAGTGATTGTGAAGGAGTTGAAAATGAAGAGATGCTGAATTTGAAAATACCAACCTCTTCTCCCATCTTAATGAGTCTCAAGTGCATGATTGTGATTCTTCTATCCATGAGTATCTAGACTCTTTTGACGCTATGTCCAATATGTTCTTTGAGAGTCAAATGAAAACCCATAACCTTTTGAATAAGTTCATTGAGGATTCTTCATGGGAGAGAGATGAGTTTGAAATGAATTGCGTTCATTCATGTATGGTTTAGAGACTTTAGGCTTTAAGGATGTTGAGGGAGTTGTTGATCATTGTTGTTTTGGAGGGGATTATGTAGTTCCTCTAGGAAGTTGGATGTTTGAGGAAGATGGAGGTCATGAGTGTTTTTTTTTTTAGGATTCTATGATTAATTTCTATGCTCTTATTGGTGATGCGAGGCATGATGGTGAGGAAGAGTTCATTTGTGGGACCATTTCCCCTATCACTTCTTCTCATGTCCCCTTTTTAAGAAAATTTAACCATATCCCCTACATTCCTATGTCTCTCCCTTGTTTTGTCAATAAGCCTATTGGGGACCACATTGTCTATAATGATTTACATGTCCCTCATTCGTCTTCTATAAAGGAAAAGGGTGATTTTGCCATCCAAAAATCTTTTGAGGAGAGTTTGCCTTCTTCTTCTTCTTCTTCTTCTTCTTCTTCTTATTTTGTTGAATTTGCTTTTGATTTTTCTTTTTTTCCTAGGAATCTCTCTTCTCATAGGTGTGCACTAAGCTTGTTGCACATCCTCTTCCCGTCACTTGCCTACCTTCTATCTTACGAAATGTGTAGTAGTGCATTTGACAAGCTCTTGCATTCGTTGCAATATTATTTACTAGAGCAGTCAAGCTTGAAACTTAAGCAAGCCTTTCTCGTGAAGTACCCGTGTTTTATTGATCGAGAATTTAAAGGTTGTTGGGAACCTAGAGCAAACAATGAAGTACGGTTGCTCCGTTTCACATTCTTCGACCGCGCATGTCTGCAATATCCTCTTTTAATTTGACTTGGTCAAATTCAATGTAGTTTTACTGCGAATAAAAAAAAGATGTATAAATAAAAATCAATCAATTCCAACCAAGAAAAAAACAAATCAATACTTGAAACTGTGTAACAAACTTGAATAAAAAAGAGAAGTATGAAATTCTGTAGGAAAATTTCACAAGAATAATCCAACCTTTCGCTGGTTCTCCCAAAATAATCCAATCTTTTGATTAACCTTGAATAATCCTAAGTTTACCTATTATTTTCTCTTAGTGAACCTATTTTACCTACAACAAGCTGAATAAGTCAACATTTTTTAAAAAAAAAAAAAAAAAAAAAAATTCCCCCCCCCTTTTTTTTCCTCTCCTATTCTTTCCTCCTTCTTCCTCCTTAGTTCCAAGACCTGACATCAATGGAGGATGGACTGAACATGAGAGCCCTAACCCACCATCCTTTAAACACCACCACCACCCAACAAGGCAATAACCCCCCCAGCCACTTCATCACCCTCCCTAGTTTGCCGCCGCTCCCACCACCGGCCACCAGTGACCCACCATTCCCTTTTTCTGCCTCCATGCAGCTCCTGCAACCCCCTTTTCTTAAAACAACCGTTACCTCCCACCGTAATCTTGCCCCCGAAACCACCACTCTCCCACCCCCACCACCGAAACCGCACTCCTCCAATTCTCAAAATCTTTCATCCTCTTCTCCCTCTCAATTATATTTCTCTTTCCTCCTTGAAACAACCACCATTGTCCTACCCCGAAACCGAAACCCCAACCTGCACCATTGTCGTACATTAATTTGGGGCTGAATTGGTTGTGGTCGCATTGTTGATGTTGTGGGTGGTGGTTGATGTTGTAGATGTTGTTTGCGGTTGAATTGTGGGTTGGTTGTGGATGGATGTTGTATTGAATGGTGATGTTGGTGGTGTTGAGGTGGAGATACCATAGATGGTGGTGACTCTGGTGAGTGGTTTAAGTGGTGATAATAGAGGAAGGGAGAGGAGAGAGAAACAGACAGGAAGGGGAAAGGAGAATTCTTTTTCTTTTTTTTTTAATTTTCAATTAAAAATATTTTCTTAAAATTTTTAAAAAAATTAACTAATTAAAAAGTTCCACGTGGATGGGAACCGGCTATAAAGGGTAAGGTGACCTACAAGGGTTTCTATGAGAGAATAATATATAAACTTAGGATTATTCAAGGTTAATCAAAAGGTTGGATTATTTTGGGAGAATGAGTAAAAGGTTGGATTATTGGTGTGAAATTTTCCAATTCTATATGCATACAATCTTTAGGCAAATAATTATTGTGAATTGAATTACACAATTTGATAAAGTGAACATAAAAAGGATTGTAAAATAAAGAAGGAAAAAGAAATTAAGTTAGAAAATATTTTTACCCACAATGGAGATTGAAAGGGGGCTTACCGGAAAAACCAAGGAGAAAGAAAATGATCTTGTCGGGATTCGTTGCGATGAGAAGACGATAGCGAGAAAGCGTCATATCTATTAGTATAAGATGTATAGAGAAACTATAGAGATTAAGATAGAGATGAGAAAGAATTGATGGAAATAAAAAATTAAGATAAAGTAGAGATGGAGGAGAAAGGAGGCCTGAATTTCTGAGATGGTTTCGTTTATGGAGATCGAGGAGGATAAGAGGAATGGGGAAGGGGGTGACAGTTAATATGACGGCGGATTAGGTTTTGTTTTTACCTTTTTTTAAATTTATTAATGATTAAATATTAAATGAAATATAAGGAACCGGATTTTAGTGTTGTATGGTTGGTTATTTATTATAACATCTAAGAAAACCAAATAATTCTCATGTGAGGTTTCTTAATCTAAGGGTTCGTTTGACATTGTTGTGGTTTTCTGTTTTTGGTTTTTTGTTGTATAAAAATATATGATATGTGTCACATAATCAATAAAAAATTATTTAAACTTATTAAAATCATAATAATTTTTAAAACTGACAATAAAAAAGTCGAAACGCCTTTTTCTAGTTTCTTGTTTCCTGTTTTTGGTTTTTAGTTTTTTTTTTTTTTTAGGAAACTAAAAACCAAAAATGATGTCAAACAAGCCCTAAGAAACCGATTTTTTGTGATATATGGTTACCTATTTTTTACTTAAGAAACCAGATATCTAGTCTATCAAGTTTCTTAATATAAGAAATCGGATTAGTGATTTATAAGGTGCCTTAAAAGTGGTTCCTTAGGCCTTTTTTGTAGTAGCAATTTAATAATAACACTGTAATTAGATGAAAATTACCTCAATTAGGAACAATCAACAAACTCAATTCACTCTCGCGCAATTAAGCATGCTAATTATTCTACTATACTAATTCACTCTCGTGCAACTAGACCAACATAGGTATGGAAGGATTTAAACTCTCAAATAATTCACTTTCGCACAATTGATTGAAAGCATAATTAAGAAAATAGAATCAATTAACTATAAAGATTCTAATCCATATAAGCATCATCCATACACAATAATCAAGAATCAATTACATACAAATCACAATCAATCATTCAATTCATTAACATAATCTTCATGCAATTCCCTAGAATAAAATCTAAGCTAACATGATAAAGAAGAACACGAAAAACAAGGTAAAACTAGAATCAATGCTAAAATCAAACTATTAAACTCTAATCAACGAAGAATAAACAAAAACAATGAGAACATCGTCTAGCGAAAACCCCCAGAGATCCTCATCTTCCCCATCATGTTTGACATGGACAATGGGAGTGTTAATAACTTGGATGCACATGGGAGAGGAATCAATTGTGATTGGAATCCCTTCAACTATGGCTTTTACCTTTTGGTGCAGAGATGACGTGATTGTCTTTAGCTCATAAAGCCAAGGACGACCTAACAACAGATTAAAAGAAGCCTTAATGTCTACCACCTGAAATTTAGTGCGACATTCAATGGCTCCAGTAGTTATGTTTAGCATGATAGTACCCACGACTTGACGGCGAGTATTATCATAGGCACGAATCCCTTAAGTAGAGGGGATCAATTCTTCATTTTTTATACCCAACTTCTTTGCAGTGCGCAGTGAGCATACATTGATTGCTAAACCATTATCAACTAGGCTCATGGGAACATGCATCTACCTATACACCACAGTGAGGTGTAAGGCCTTGTTATGTTGATCCCCTTCTAGGGACAGATCCTTATCAGAAAAGGAAATCAGATTATTGGTACTTAGCAATTCAGTGGTGAGAAAGTTGACTAGCCTTTGAGGAGTCATGTCACTATCAACTCCTATTTTTACCAGAGCATTCATCAAAGCCTTTCGATGCTCGTGGAAGGTAGCCAAAAGCTTCCATACATTCATTTCCACCTTAGTATTTTATAGTGGTTTGATCACATTGTTGCTCACAAGGTCGATGGGATTAGCTATTGGTTGTGATTGCGGTGGAGGTGGACTAGGTTGTTGCAACTGTCCAGTTCTAGTGAGAACTTTGACCTCAAGGTCCCCCCAAACATCTTCACTAGTGCCAAGAGATGAACAAGCTATATATATTTTTGAGATAGACATCTTCATCGTCACTATCCCAAATTCCATTAACTTCTTTATAATTTGAAACAAAGACAACTTCTGGTAGAGGTTCATTCACAGGTTGAATGAGTAGTGACTGATCAAAGGAGACTTTATCTCCCATGATAGCCAAAGCATCAGAAAGAGGACCTGTTTGAATATTGGGCTTCTTGCCCCCTGTTGGGACAAGAAGCTGATTAGCATCAATCAGGTCTTGGATCGCGTCCTTTAACTTCCAACATTTCTCAGTAGTATGACCTTTGCCTTGATGAAACTTGCAAAGAGCATTAGGGTCATAGCTAGCAGTTTTTTTCTCTGATCGAGGTTCCAAAAAGGGTCCAATAGGCATGATCAATCCTTAACTATGAAAGCGATCAAAAGCAGCATCATAGCTCATTCCCAAAGGCGTGTAAACCCTCCTTAACCTTTGGAATCTCTGAGTGGAGCATTAAGAGCTAACACATCATTGACGTTAATATTGTTGGTAGCATTATTGGGCTTGGATGATGAAGAAGAAGGAGTGTCGTTCTTCTTGTTTTTCCAAGTGTTGTTGTTATTGTTGTTGCTACCAACAGTCTTCATTAACTCATCCTGGATATTGATCCCAACATCGTACACAGCTTCAACTTCAAGTGTTGCTTGTACTTATGAGTCAGATTTGCAATAAAGAGGCAAACTATCTCCTTCTCCTTGGGAGCATCTACCAAGAGTGTAGTTGTTTCTCTTCACCTGCTTAGATAAGTAGTGAAAAGCCTTCATTCTCCTTCTGTTTGAGAATGGAGAGTTCACGTTCAAAAGTCTTAGCTTGGATGTTACATTTGTAACGGTTCATGAAGCTTTAAGCAACGTCCTCCCAAGTTGCAACATGCTTGGATTCCAAATAGTAGAACCATTATTGACAGGCATGCTCCAAGGAAAGAGGGAACCCAATAGGGAAGAGTGTCACATCTAATCCCTTAAGAGCCAAGGTCACAAAAAAAGCCTTCAAGTGGAACATCGGATTATTAGTAGGCTTGAACTTGGGAATGTCAACAGTGGAAAACTTCTCAGGAAGCTTGTCCCTTATGGACAAAGAGGTGACAGGTTGCTCCACATAGGTGAATTCTTCAGAGATCTTATTCATTTGCTCTTTGATCTTGTCCATTGCAGCCCCATAGTGACATTGTTTTGATTGTCTTTCTCTACTGTGTTGACTCTGGTAGTGAGTGCTTGCATCATGGTAGATAATCTCTCGATGGACCTGTTAATGTTCTCAATATCCTCCTTAGAAGCCATTAGTTGAAAGTAAACTGGAGATAGACTTTGTGGAGATTATTGTGGAGGTTTTCTTGAACGCCTCTTAGGTATAAGAGGTTGTTGAGGTAGTGACTCGAACCTTAACAATCTACCCCTACTTAGCTTCTTGACCAAGTGTTGTGACATTGAAACAAACACACCTTTAATGACTAGACTTAACCTTGACCCATCTGGAAAAGAAAAGGCAAGAAATTTTTTTTTTCAAAATTTTTTTTAGAAAAAAGTATGTATGGGAGGATACCATTTGACTTACTCCGAAAAAAAAAGGACACAAGACCATCCTAAAGTACGGTTATAAACAAAATGGTGCACGACTCAAGGAAAAGTGTGTGAACTCGATATGACATGTGAGTGATTAAGTGAGGTTATGGACGCGTGTTATGACCGTACAGCTAGACATGACATCAAACCGGACATACGAACCAGAAAAGCACGCACAAAGACCAAAGCAGACTTACAGGACCAAACTCCTGGGCACCGTGTCACGGTGCTGACTGTCGTGACATGGTACAATGCATCGTTAGACGGTACAAAGCACTGTGTCACGGCACTACACACCGTGGAGCGACAGAGCTGCCATGACACGGTGCACAGTTCTAGGTCTATTTTTGTGTATTTTTCAAGTTTTGATCAATTTTTTGTCCGTACTAATTACTTTGTGGAAATAAAAACCCTCGGCCATAGGTTAAACAAAATGAACAAACACATGTGGGTTAGCACCAAATAAACCACATAGTATTTAGTCACAATGATACCAAAAAAGTCTACAACCTAAGGTTAAGATCTATGTTCAACTATTGGTCAAGCTTTAGGTGTCAAAAGGCAGCATGGTTAAGAGTTTGGATGCGTTAGCAAGGCAACCTCCCTTGAAGGTGTATGCCAACGGGCGGCTCCGCGAGTTCTTGATAAAATTGAACTCGACTCCATGGTTTGGGTGAATTTAATAACTCAAATGAACCTTTATTGCCATGAGTGTTTTTTAGTTGATAGAGCTTAAATTCTCCGGGGCTAAGATGTATGTAGAACACACACGTTTTTTTCAGAAAAACCGAAGGAAGCTGACTGTGAGAAGAGAAAATAAGCCACTGGAAAGATTTTAGGACTGCCGTGACATGGGAAAATGCACCATGTCACGGTGTTGAACACCGTGTGACGGTGCTGAACACCGTGTGATGGTGCCCAGCTCTGTGACACGGCAGCATTTGTCGTGGCACGGAAGTCAGAAAATCTAACTGATGCTTTTTTTCCTTCGTTCACAATCAAGTTATTCAATTTTTCCTACGGGACAGACCTAAATGCGACGTTAAAACATTTATGCATATGCAAAAAATGCCAAATTAATCACAAGAATACTTTTCAAAAATCTTTCAAGTCTCATACACTCATCTTGATTAAATATCGATTACTCAAATTGATAAATAACCAAGAATTCTCCCCAGTGGAGTCGCCAAATTGTAGGCATAGTTCGAAGTGCGCCTACGTTAAAGCATGTTGAGAATATGCTTGGCACTCATAGGAAGTGGGAATTGACATTATACGATTAGGGCAAGGAAAGTAGGGAGCCACCAACGAGTTTTTAAGGAACTTGTAAACCGTTCACGGGTCATAAAAAGGAACCACGAATAAAGGGACAACGATAGGAAACAACGATTGACCCGTGAAGTTTACACCCCATTCATATTCCATTAGATCACTAACTCTATATGGTTCGGAACCACGAAAGGAGGATCGGGATGATGGTACGAATTGAGTCGTGGAGTCACATTTGCCATTATTGGCCTCTATTCGATTCTTATAGCGAAAGTGATACCTACGATCTCAAAGGCATGCAAACAAAGATTCAAGTTGCTCCAAACTATAATTAGGCTACATTGGTTGAATATTAATTCCACACATAATTATAAAATATTAGTGATCACTGCAATTAACAACAAGATTAAAAAGGAACCTAAACCAATCGTCCAAATTATTTTATTAGGCATGATTTTCAATTACATATTCCCTTCAAACATGCAATATGGTGATCATAAAAAATATAATAGAATAAACATTAATATTGGAAGCAATTTAACAATAAATCTAACAATATAAAAATCGTTAGAAAAATAATAGAAATAAAAGGAACATAATTCTTTCTTTGATTTTGTTTTCTTGCAACTATAAAACAATAAACGAGTTAGTAACTTCAAGGAAATAAATAGAACAACAATTAAATTACATTAAATTAAATAGAGTTAAATTGGGGTCAAACCCTCAAACAGTTTTACCTTTCACGCCTTGGTTTAAGGACAAAACCTCGAGTAAAGTACGGACTCCTTGGAGTGCTTAAGGAAGGAATTTTGAAAGAATAAGATCGACTAATGTTTAGGCTAGAGTATATAAGAGATAAGAGAGAATTAATTGATGCCCCGTACATCAGAAATGAGGCGGTATTTATAGAGAAAATGAGTAGAGGGAACACACGGAACCCTAAAAAGGATTAAAAAAACCCCTAAAAACACCGTCGCGACACGACAAATTATGTCATGACACAGGAAAACCTTCTGTGACGCGGGATAATCTAGAGTGACGCGGGAAATAATTAACCTATGGGAGTAAAAACGCGTGAAGGGTTTATGTGGAAAAGACACGGAGTTGTCTCGTACCACGGAACTGGCACCGTGTCACAGTAGAATGTGCCGTGGCGCGGAAATATTTCCCGTGACGCGACACAGTTTGGCTTTGCTTCCTTTTTCCATCCAAATACATTTTTACCCTAATTACGTTCAGCCTTTTTAAAAGCCGATTCATAATTTTGGGCTATTTCAGGTTTATTATTTATTAACTAGGCTAAAATAATAAATAATAAATAATGAAAAATGAATAAAAAGGTTTGGGCCAAAATAAAAATTGAACTATGCTTTGTCTAAACATTAAGATTGATATGTTAACTATTTTATGAATTGAATTTAATTGAATTTAAATTTTAAGCACTCTCGGAATTATATACTAAACCCGACCAATAATGGCAGTGAAAGATTGTTCATCATCGGGTTTTGTTTCGGGGAAACATTTTAAAGTGTCTACACCGTGGTATTCGTTAACCAAACCCAAAGACTGATTTCTTGTAAAACTTTTCTATATCATCTCTAATCTCCATTATCTTCTAATTATTTTATAATGATGCCCACCATATGTTTGAGTAAGGAAGGTTTCATATTGCTACGTTGATCGTCATACTTTTATCGTAATTTATTAAAAGGTAATCACACTTTTAGTCTCTTGGAGTTGTTTGTTTATAAGTTAATTGTATTATTTATTATATGTAATCGCACGTGTCTAGTTTAGAGTTTTTTGTATAATTGTTTTATATTATTATTGAATGATTTATTGTTCATATGCTTTAATTTATATGTATGATTAATGTATAAAATTTCATGATTTGATCAGATTTAATGTCTTGTTATTATTGTTATATATGATGGATCGTGTAAATATGTTAGGGTTTTTAGTGTTGTTGTTGCTATAGGGAGCATTTTTTAATTGAGGTTTTAGGGTTACATAAATTATTATATTGGGTTGAGATTTGATTATGGCCTTGTTTGGCAAATGGCTTTTGGCGGTTGCTTGTTGGCTGGTTCACTTGGCTTGTTTGACCAGCTGGAATGTTTGGTTGTTTATAATGGCTTTTGAAATTGGTTGTTTAAGCTGGTTGTTTATAAAAGTGTTTGGTAAATTAATTGTTAGTTGTTGGCTGTTTATTAGATAATTTGTGGGCCAACAAGCCAAAAGCCAACAAAAAAGCTACTCAAAGCAGCTTTTTCATTTTGGCTTAAAAGCCAGCTTTTTCGCTGACTAAAAAGTCAATTACCAAACACATTTTTTTGGCTGTTTGACCATCTAAAAAAGCCAAAAGCTAACCAAAAAACTATTAAAAAGCCAATCACCAAACATGGCCTATATTTGGGTATTAGTTTTATTGTCCTATAAGAATTGTGATATACTGTGATTTAATCGATTTTGAATTGTTATATTATTTGTGAACACGTGCCATTGTTGAGATATTATAAATTAGTTTGTGAATAATTATTTGATCAATGTATGAGGTCAAAAGGTTGAGAATGATTGTTTTGTTCTTGGTTTGAGGCTCGGCATTATAGACTTTAGTCCTTGGCATGTTGGTAAGGAGATGATAATAATGAGTTAAGAATGAGGTACAATCTTTATTATTTATTTTTATATGGTCCCCTACAGTTGGAATTGAGCCGTATGTGGTCTGGTTCAAGTTGTTTTCTGGTTATTGAGAGTATTCAAGTTTTTATAGTTGTTGGTTTGCTACTCATGTCCAAGGCTAGGTTTAGAACAAAGAGCACTTATGGGATAGAGATTTGAGTAAAGAATTGCATTTTTATTCAAGGTTGGGTTTGACAAAAGTTACTTCTAGAGTACAATGTGTAATGTAGTTTTAAACTACATTATTTAATTGAGCTAGTAATGTTGATTATCCTATTATACTCTGTATTTCGATATGTGATGATTACTCAGCTTTTTGCTGGCGTATGTGTGTTTGTTTGTTGTGCTAATTGTGTTTATGGCCATTTTTTTTTCTTATGGTGGCCCTGCGACGATCTATTTTGGAATTTGTCCTTAATGATGAACAGTCATTTTTTTCTAAGCAGGTTAAGTAAGCGATCTTATCTAAAGAAGCTCAAGTGTTTCGATTAGTATGCTATAATGAGTTTATAAAGGTGTATAAATATCTCACATAGTTTATTGAGTTGTAATTATTGGGATTGGGATTTTGTAAGCCTTAACACTTGACAAGTTGTTGATTGTTGTTTAGGGTATTTTTACCCTGCCACGTGGTCCAATCAGAGGGTGACACGTGTCAGCCCCAGATTGGTCCAAGATGGACCAATCCCTGTTTGACACGTGTCATTCCAGAGACAAAGGGGAAAAAGCGGCCTTCAGGCCCAAATCCCGAGGAGCCGGAATATGGCGCAGCCCACCAATGATTAGGGTTCAGTGACCTAATCAGGGGCAATTCCCGATGACCCTATAAATAGGGTGATGTCCCTCATTTCGAGGGCAACTTTTTCCATTCATTACAACTGCATTCTCTTACATCAGAGAAACACCTGAGCTTGGAATCCGAGCAGATACCCACCTAAATTTCCGTTCTCTTTATTCCGTTTCAAGTTATTAACTTGTGCGTCGGAGGCGGAGCACCACCCAACAGGTGTCTCCGTTTGTTTTGCAGGTTCAGCTCATCCCGGATCAGTCTTCGTGTTGTAACTCTCCCGAGGGACAAAAACACCCAAAACATTTGGCGCTGTCTGTGGGGAGAGTACCTCGAAGATGGTTCAAGAGTCTGTACCACCCCCAAACCGTCTGGGCGAAGACCCAGAAGTCTTTACAGACCATGAGGAGGATGAGGATCCTCAGGTCGAAACCTCTACAGCCGAGGACGGCTCTCTAAGAGTTAAGCGCATCCGGCCCAGAGAGACTCTAGAGCGGGGTGCCTCCCAGGCGGGTCCGAGCAGACCTACTGGGCAGCCGGAAGGGGCAACCCAAACGGCAGCTGGATCAGCCCCAGTCACCCGAGACGAACTCATGAGGTTCATGACGAGTTTCAAGGGTGAAATTAAAGAGCTGATCACCAAAAGCAGGGCTGGCCCAAGTAAAGGTCAGTCGGTGAAGAAGACTCCTCCAGAGAAGGGGAAGTCAGTCAGAAACCGGCAGCCCACTCCCCATCCAAAGGAGAAGGCAGCCGGGACCATTGATTGGTCAAAAATTCTCCTTCTTGGGGGAAACACTAATAACCCTCGCCGGCCTCATCAGCCGGTGAGAAGTAAAAAATCAACTCTCGATGCCCAGGAAATCATTAACCGGAAGAGAAATCAATCGCTGTCTGAGTCGGCTTCAACGTCGAACTTTCCAGACAGCTTCAACAATATTTCAGCAGGGAGTGCACCCTCCTTGCATGAGAGTCAAACAGGCGGTAATACCGTCCATTCTGGCCCTCATATGATTGGAAATGTACCGTATGTGCCTACTCAGGCTTACGGACAGTATTCTCCTCACTTCATGCAGCTGGCCTTCTTTGGAGGTCAGGCGGCATATCCAAATGTCCAGCCATTGGACTGGCAGCTTCGACTGCAGCGCTTGGGTGAACAGCCTTCTGCGTTCACTCGGGAGATAACCGAGGCGGCTCAGCCGGCCAAGGTTAAGAATGTGTTGGTTGGTACCTATGATGGTACCACCAATCCAGAAGACCACCTCATGGCTTACACCAACCTCATGTATCTGCAGGGGTTGGATGATGCCACTTGGTGTCGATGCTTTCCGGCTACATTGAAGGGCATCGCCCAACAATGATTTGGCAACCTGCCAGCCGGGTCTATAGACAGCTTCAGGAAGCTTGCCTTCCTATTTGCTTCCAACTTCTCAATGAACATCCCTGCTAAGAAAACAAGCCTTGATTTGAGCACTGTTAAGCAGGGAGAGAGAGAAGGGCTGCGCTCATATGTCAGGCGGTTCAACCTGATCAGAATTCAGATTCAGGGACTGTCAGATGAGGTAGCTTTTACAGACTTTTTTAAAGGTCTGAGAGACGGGTCGACCTTTAAGTTCGACCTAGTCAGAAAAGGGGCTTTCACCCTACAGGCGGCCCTGAGGGAGGCGGAAAGCTACATTCAAGCTACCGACCTCTGCTCGCCTGGTAGCCAGTCAGACTCCAAGAAGTCTGACAAACAGAAAGACAGCCGGTCAGCTCAGCCGGCTAAAAACAAAGAAGAGAGCAAGAAAAGAAAAGAAGTTTGGGCGGTTACTGACTCTGACCAGCCGTCCCAGAAGAAAAAGAAAGAATTTAAACCGTACGTCCCCAAGTACGAGTTTAATAAAGATTGCAACTCCATCTTCATGGAGGTAAAGGACCGGCTGTCCATTGAGAAGCCGAATCCTATGAAGAGTTCTGTCCAGTCACGGAACAAGAATAAATTCTGTCAGTTCCATGAGGAGGTCGGCCATGACACCAACGACTACTTCAGCCTTCAGCGTGCGTTGGATCGTCTGGCTGACAAAGGGCTGTTGAAGTCCTACATTTCTAAGTCCCCAGCCAGGGCAAAAAAGAAAAACAAGGGTCAGTCCTCCAAGACTACCCCCCAGCCTGCTAGTAGCTCGGATACCGATAAGGAGCCGGTTTACACTATAGCAGGCGGGTTCTCATGTGGTGGCCCTACCATCCGGGGCACCAAGAGCCATCTTCGAAAGATGGACAAAGATGATGATGATCAGGCGGAAGCCAGCTCCTCCTTCCCAGACGTCTTGATCACTAAGAAGGATAGGGGCAGCGTCCGCCGCCCGCATGATGACCCGGTGGTCATTGAATGTAAGGTTGCCAACCAACTGGTTGGACAGATCCTTATTGACACCGGCAGCTCATCAGATATCATCAGCCTCCGGTGCCTGCAAAAGCTGAAATACAATGTCAGCAGCATGCATCCAGTCACCCACCCCTTGGTTGGTTTTGGGGGTGGGATGGTCTACCCAGCCGGGAGAATTGATTTACCCATCCGACTGGGAGAGAAAGGCCAGGGTCGACATATTGTCGTCAGATTCTTGGTCGTTGAGGAGTTGACCGCCTATAACATCATTCTTGGCAGGCCAACCCTCAACGTAGCCAAGGCAGTAATCATCCCTTCCCTTATGCTCATCAAGTATGAGAGGGATGACGGCTCTGTTGGTTCCTTGAATGGGGATCAGAAGACGGCACGAGAATGTTATCTCTCAGCCGTCCGAGATATTGTGGCCCCAGGCGGTCAGGAACCAATAAACCTTGACAACGTCAAGGATGCCGACCCAGCTCCTGCCTCATCAGCAGCCGGAAAGAAAAGAAAGACTCCTCTGCTGGTGGAGGTGAAAAAAGAGAAAAAATAGCAATCACTGACCGGTGAACGGTCAGATGAGCTCCGTCCTCAACCGGCTGGCGAAAGCATTAATCTCGGTCTGGATGACAGCCGTCCAGAACGTACTGTTAAGGTTGGGACGGTCGCTCATGCTACCTTGGGTGCAAGCTTGCACCTCCTGTTGAAAGAATTCAAAGACATTTTTGCCTTTGAAGTGGAAGAGATGTCAGGTGTCAGCCCGGATCTTGCTGTCCACAAACTCGCCGTGGACCCCAAAAAGAAGCCCATCCGGCAAAAGAAAAGAAACCATGGCGAGGAAAGAAGTCAGGCGGCAGCTGCCGAAGTTAAAAAGCTGCTAGACGCCAGGTTCATTCGGCCTTGTAATTTCCCCGACTGGGTGGCCAATGTAGTCCTTGTGAAGAAACCGAATGGGACCTGGCGCATGTGTGTTGATTACGCAGACCTCAACAAGGCGTGTCCAAAGGACAGTTATCCGCTTCCAAAGATCGACAGTTTGGTCGATTCTACAGCTGGTCACGCCTTGATGAGCTTTATGGATGCCTACTCCGGCTTCCATCAGATACCCCTGTGGAAGAAAGATCAAGAGAAGACGGCCTTCGTCACTGATCAGGGGCTATTCTGTTATACTGTGATGCCGTTTGGCTTGAAAAATGCGCCTGCCACTTTCCAACGGATGATTAATAAGGTCTTCATTAATCAGATTGGGAGAAATGTGGAGGCGTACATTGATGACATGATAGTCAAATCCAAGCTACAGACGGATCACCTTGCTGATCTCCGAGAAACATTCACCACCCTCAGGCGGCATAAGGTTATGTTAAATCCTAAGAAATGCGTCTTTGGTGTTGAGTCTGGGAAGTTTCTCGGGTTCCTGATTGATCAAAGGGGGATAGAGGCTAACCCCGAAAAGATACAGGCGGTGATTGACATGAAGTCACCCCGCTCTGTTAAGGAAGTTCAGAGACTCACCGGTTGTCTGGCCGCCCTGGGAAGGTTCCTTAGTCGGTCAGATGACAAATGCCTCTACTTCTTCCAAGCAATCAGGAAGAAGACCAGATTTAAATGGGGGGATGATGCCGAGGCGGCGTTCCAGAGGTTGAAAGAGCATTTACATTCTCTGCCTAGGTTGGTCAGTCCTCTGCCTAGGGAGATGTTGTACATGTATTTAGCCGTCTCAGACCATGCCCTCAGTGCCGTTCTCCTTGCTGAGCAAGACGGCGTGCAGCTCCCGGTTTACTTCATTAGCCATGTTCTTAAAAATGCTGAGCTCCGGTACCCCATGGTTGAAAAATTTGGTCTTGCTTTGTATATGGCATTCAAAACATTAAAGCCTTACTTTTTGGCACATCCTGTGGTGATCTACACGGACCAGCCACTCAAGCGGCCAATGTCTACCTTGGACTCATCCGGGAGAATGTTGAAATGGGCTATTGAAATGCAGAGCCTTGAAATCACTTACGAACCAAGAAAGGCAGTGAAAGGTCAGGCGTTTGCTGACTTCATTGTGGAAATGACTCGTCCGGTGGCTCCGGATAATCTTGATCAGGTTTGGAAAGTGTACGTAGACGGGAGCTCTACAAAGAACGGCTGTGGTGCAGGTGTAATTTATGAGTCTCCTGAAGGAGACAGATTTGAGTATGCACTACGCTTCAAATTTCAGGCCTCTAACAATGAGGCGAAATATGAAGCCCTGCTAGCCGGCATACGCATGTGTAAGGCGGCAGGGGCCATGAAAATTGACGCCTACTCTGATTCTCAATTGGTTGTTAGCCAGTATGAGGGAAGTTATGAAGCTACCCATCCGACTATGATCAAATATCTTCAGGCAGTCAAAGAGGAGGTCGGGGCACTTGAGGAATTCCGACTGAACCAAGTGCCTAGGTCTGAAAATAACCAGGCGGATGCGTTGTCAAAACTGGCATCTTCCGCCTGCCATGATACGCCTCGGTCTGTCTTTTGGGAAGTTCTGGAAAAGAGAAGCATCAATGAAGATCCCATTGGAGTTTTGGACCGAAGCTCTACCTGGATGGATGGCATCCGGGCTTATCTCTCAGACGGCACACTTCCTGATTCGCCACAGGAAGCAGCCGTCCTGAAGAAGCGAGCTGCAAGCTTTAAGTTGAGAAATGGAGAGCTCTTCAAGGCGGGGTTTCTTAAGCCTCTGTTGAAGTGTGTCACCCCAGAAAAAGGGAAAGAAGTTCTCGAAGACTTGCACTCGGGGTTCTGCGCCTCCCACATAGGCGGCAGGTCCCTAGCCGTCAGAGCCAGACGACATTACTTTTGGCCCACTCTTGAGTCAGACGCCAAGGAATTGGTGAAAAAATGTGACAAGTGCCAAAAGTTTGGAAAACTTATTCATCGTCCAGCTACTGATCTGACGGCCATCCACAGCCCAATCCCGTTTGCAAAATGGGGCATGGACATTCTAGGTCCTTACACGCCTGCTCCAGGCGGAAAGCGCTATATCTTAGTGGCTGTGGATTACTTCACCAAGTGGGTTGAGGCTGAGGCGGTTAAAAACATCAAGACCTCAGACGTAATTTCCTTCATCTAGAAGAACATTATCACCCGGTACGGGGTACCCATGTCTATGGTTTTTGATAATGGTCCTCAGTTTGAGACGCCTCAGCTAAAAACTTGGTTGGGAGATCAGGGGATCTCAAGCTATTTCGCATCTGTTGGCCGGCCCCAAGCAAACGACCAAGTTGAAGCTTTCAACAAACTCATCTCAGACGGCATTAAAAAGAAAATAGAAAGAGCTGGTGGCTTATGGGCAGAAGAATTAATCCATGTCCTGTGGGCCATCCGGACAACAGCGAAAGGGGCAACCGGTGAAACCCCATTTCTCATGGTTTACAGTGATGAAGCCGTCTTGCCCATCGAACATTACGAGCCGACTCTCAGAGTCATGTTGTATGATGAAGAGGCAAACTGGGAAGCAATGCAACTGGCATTGGATTCACTCCCAGAACGTCGGGGCAATGCCGCCTTGCGTCATGAGATTTACCGTCTGAGAATGACGAGAGCCTACAACAAAAAAGTACACAAGCGTCCTTTGAAAGTTGACGACTTAGTGTTACGAAAAATGGAGGCAACCGGTAGGGCCAATGAGCAGGGAAAGCTAACTCTAAATTGGGAAGGCCCCTACCGGATCTATGAAGAAGTAAGGGACGGCACCTACCGCCTGGAAACTCCGGACGGCAGGCGCCTGCCTAGAACTTGGAATGTAGACAATCTAAAAAAGTACTACTTCTGAGTTTGTAGTTTTTTGTAAACAATGAGTCAATTATCGAAGATTAAGTATTTGTTTGCAAAATTTGAGTTATCGTTTGATTATTCATCCGGGTAACATCCAGGTGGATTCCCCATCTACCTAACTAAGTTCGATACTTGGTAAAGGGTACATTTTATTTTGTTTATCCGCCTGGGTAATGCTCGGATCCCTTGTTTACTTAAGTTGGATACTTTGTTTATTCAACTGCTTAACCATTTTTCTAACTAAGTTTGATACTTAGCATGGTCCGCCTGTGTAATACACAGACGGATTCTCCATTTTACTCAACTAAGTTTGATACTTAGCATAATCGCCTGGGTAATGCCCAGACAGACTCGTTTGATAAAAAAATTAATTAAGTTCGATACTTGGTGTAAATTCAACACTAATTAAGAAACTAAGCACAAAAACGTTTAGTGGCTACACAACCGGTCTCAAACAAGACCAGAGGCTAAAATGGCCGGATGGTTGCTCTTTTTATAAAATCGCATGTCCCAACATGGACAAAGG